>OY728163.1:860882614-870882614 GCA_963277665.1 Viscum album
CCTGTAATTATTATTATAATATATATGTTGTTATTTGATGCATGTATGGAATTTGTTGGGTCACCCCCTTTAATACTTAAGACCTTGTGACCTTTCATATGGAGTGAAATGTCTGAGATGAGTACTACACTAGTATGTTATGGTACTGGCCATTGGCACATAGTAGGCCTCTGTGTTTGGATTCATTCCTATCAGATTATCCCACATCATATCATGAGAAAATATGAATGAGTATATAGAGAATTAGATTTCATCGTATGTGGAATTATAATATTGATGTGGTTGTAGGTATTAATGTCATATTGAATATTATTGACCTACTAGGTTCAGCTATGTCTTGTGGATTTTATTAGTTTGAACTATTTTTCAGATACTCGTATACCTATTTCTATTTCTCATTCTATATGATTACCATGGTACTCTTGTGTGGTGTTTTTAATTAAATGTGGTGTTTGGATTTCCTAACTCCTATGAAAAATTTATTCAAAATAAAATGTGATTCAAACTCATTAATTAATTTTTTAATGAAATCTTCAATTTCCCCATTGAAATATCATGGTAACACTTCTAAATAGATTCTGGTTTTAGAAGTGATAAAGAGAAATAGATTGTAATTTTATTTTAAGTAAAAATTGTAGAAATGAATCCCTTATAATATTTTTTTCCAAAAAATGAACTAATGTTTCTTTATTTATAAAGGTATTTCATTGGGAAATAGAATATTAGGCTAGCCTACAGTGTTTTAAAGCTCATGGATATAGTTTTTTTTTCATTTCTAGTACTACTATAGGATCCATCTTGATTGTATTTTCCTTAGACAATGTTTGATCATTTAGTTGGAGAGTGAACTATAGGGCCCCACTAAGATAGTTGTTGTCTTATTCGATTTGAATAGATTGTTATTTTAGTGTAATTAATAGTTTCTTTTTTAAATGATATTCATCCCATTCTTATTTATATTATTGAGCTTTATAAAATTATTGATAGAGTTTTGTTTATTAGGAAAAATCATTTCCTTGTTTTACTCTATTGATGCCTATTCATTTTTTACCATCCTAGGAGGATTGGAAACACTTCTCGGTTGTATATCATCGATCATTTTGGGTGAGTAGTTTCAAGTATGACCCATGTTCGTTTGTGAAAATATGGTATTCGATCATGTCAGATCATAGCGGACCATTATTTTCAGAGCATTCTTTGGTATTTGGGGATTTCAAAGTTGATGGAGTAAAATTATTTTGGCTTGAGGTGTAGGATTGGTAAGAGCGTCTCAAATATTTTATCATTCAAATCATAAAGATTATATGGAATGTTCGGTTTAATTAGATTATTTGGTCTTTAGGGCATATTTTTCAAATCAGATATGAAAAATGGAGTTGGGCTTATAGATCTAGCGAGTTCCCATGGCCTAGCAATACATGTAGAGCTAGAATCATTTTTTATAAGTATCTCTGTTTCAGTGACATGTTTGGCATATGGCCTCCAACCATATGTCCAAGTCACCAACCAACATGAGACCCCTTTTTGAGTTGTTTTGGGTATCCTCTAAATTCTTTGATGTGTTTGAATCAGATAAATTGGTTTCAAAAAATGTTTTGTTAAATGGAATGATTTATTTAGTAATTATTTTAAATGAAATGGTATATGTTTTATTCCAAATGAATTTTTACATGGTAGTTATAATTCCTTTTAAAGGTACATGAATTTGAAATGGGATGATTTACTTATTTTGGTAAAATGATGTTTTTTGTTTTATCCTTGGGTATATTCATGGGTGATCAAAAGCAGGGTTTTATAATTAAATGGGGTTGCATTACTTTTATGGAATAGTGTATGGGCCCCTTGGGTGCCACAAAAATCTTCATGTGAGTGAGGATCGATGAAACACCATTGGTGACGGTGAAAATCAAGTATCATTGTTCCGAAAATGGAAATGAATTAAAAAAAGTTATATTTATTGTAAATAATGGTTTTATTTGTTTTGATTAAATATTTTATCATATGAAGTTTATAATATAGAATAATTTATCCATTGAGTATAAATTGATTTGGTTATTTACCTTTTCTTGTCCAGTGGTTGGTCCTATGGAACATCAATTTGCGATCTTCATGCTGTTGATCAACCTAAGGATTTTATGATTCAGTTATAGAAGCTAGATCCACCTCTATTTTATGGTTAATAATTCCCATCCATAGTGGAGAAGTGTATGAAAATGATATACAGGGACATTAAATTCATTCAGTTTCTTATGTTTATCAAAGTCATGTTTTCATCCTTCACACATGAAGGCTCACTGTAGATGAAGTGGATGTCAGTTTTGTGGAACAAGACTCGTAAATAGTTTACATGGGAGTTTTTCAAAGTGTTCTTCATTCATTATTATATATATGAGAAATAAAGGGCCCAAATTTGGATTGAGTTGTGTTGTCTGTAGCAGGGTGATGTATTAGTTTAGGAGTATTTCTAGTTCATTGTGTAGCTAGTACCCTGTGATTCAAGGTATACCACCAATGACTCTATAAAGGCTCAATATTTATAGGTGGGTCTACGTACTGATCTATTTTTGATTGTGTCAGAGTCCAACCAAAATTCATTTTCTGATGTAGTGAGAAAGGCATTACATGTAAAATCATATATAGTGGGAGTGCTTGAAGTAATCCTTCGTCCTTCAATTCCTGTGATTAGTGGTGACGATTTTAGAAAGGAGATGAGGAAGATATTAAAATTTGATGGAGAAATTCATGGAATGAAAATGCCTCAAGATAATCCATCAACATTTTCAGAATGAGATATACTAATGTGTTATCAGTGGAGAAACATATATCAAATTTTTTTGTCATGTACGAATAATGTGAATCTCTACCAGGTTATAGACGCTTAGGTCACATCAGAGATTCTGTTGGGGTGTTTCTAGAATGGTTCATGGAGTAAATTCTAAAAAGTGATGTATTGTTGTGTTTTGGTTTAATGTTTCTTTTGTGAGTACACTTCTAGTGTACGAGATCTCTTATCATGGTGGTTGTACTGATTGTGTTTTGGGGTTTTTAAATGGATGATAATGTTGTAGGTCTTTTAATAAACTATAGTTTTCAATGGCTATATGGTTTTCATTATAAATTTATTCCGTATAATTTTTTTGATAAAAATATATATGTTCCTTATAGGGATTATCAAAATTATTATTGCGAGGTAGGATATTCTTCATCCATCAGAGCTCCAACTAAGAGGCTCCGGAGTGAAGCTGACGCATAGTTAGGAACCAAGGGGGTTTACGATGTTTGGTTAATGTCGTGCCTCTTTCATTGTGATGAGGAAGTTTTGGAATTTCTATTGAGGGTTTTCCATCATTTTAAAATTCCTTTTGTTTAATAGAGTATAATAGACTTCTACCTCATGAAATTTCGATAATTTGTCCTTTTGGATGTGATTTTCGGAGTACTTTCCTTTCGTGGACCACCCTAGTTAATCAGTAGCATATTTGGCTTTTGTCCATCATGATGTGATTAGTCGTGAGTAGTTGATGGTTATAGTTTCATTGATCCAATAATTGAAATCTATCTTCCCTCCAAAGTGTTAGGGATTTTTGGTCCGTGTCGAGGTTTCCGTTCAGCTCTTATCCCTTTTCTATAAGAGTGAGCGGTATAAATTTTCATGTTGGGTTCCTTGATCTTAGGAATGGCCCAGATTGGGGATCAAGTTGAATATGCATTTGGCCATTTTATAGTTGGTAATTTATAGTGGGATGACTCACCGTGGGTCTCTTTAATTTTTCCCTAAAGATGAATCAGTTTCAATTTGAATTCCAATAGTGGGGAGTATGTTCAGGCCTCCCTTGTATTAGTGATCATTTTCAAGCATTGTGGTTATGTTTTTGTGGATATTTGATGAAATGTACATAGATTGAGAGTTTGGATCATGTTGATATGGAATCCTTAGGTGTTCATTAATTGTCTAGAATGTTTTTTAGCTTCCCAAGGGAGAAAAATGTTTTGTTTTGGAGATTTGCCACACACCAACCTATGTATTTAGTTTATTTAAATATTATCTTGACTCTTAAATATTATTTAGGGGGGTGGGCTTAGTCCAAGAGGAAATGTTTGAGTTATGTTAAAAAGTGCTAGTTTTTTATCATTAGGGAATGGGTGGAGTGAATTTTGGAAACAATGCATTGCTTTTCCCCAAAAAATGTTTAACCTATACATCTTCTAATAAAATTAAAATGTGTAAATTTTGTAATTAGAATCAATAATTTTTATTATTTCATTTAATATTTTCATTGATGATAAGAATATTATTTTTATTAAAATGAAAGTAATAATTTTTCATTATTTTTATCATTTTGATTATGATTGTGACAATTATTATTATTTTATTATTAATTTATTTAGTTTGTTAGATAACTTTTATTTTTTAGGGTTCATGCTCAACACCTTCACCCCCATCTCTCCCTCTATCCAATTTCCACCCTCACTTCGTTCGATGCGAGCAAGCCCCACCACCAAATCCCTCTCCAAGATAGCCACCCCCATTGCGACCACTGCAACTGACAGCCCAATCAGTTTTTCATCGACCTCCTTATCCTCCCCACGCAATGGTCCATTGCACCCCCTCATGCCAGGTGGTCTTGCCTTCCACAAGCACATTTCCATCCTGCATGCACCACTTTGGAAACCCCATCTCTAATAGTTTCATCCTCTTCCTAGTGTTGTAACACTAGAACCCCCCCCCCCCCCTCTATCTATTGGTGACGTACCGAGTCATAGCCCTACCTCCGCTGATCGCAATGACCCCCTACCCAGCAAGCACAACTTCAGTGACCCACCTTCAGTCATGATTTCCCTCTTTAAGTTCCCTTCTCTCCCCATAGGTATACCATTATACTGGATAGGTATTATTATTTTTTAATCATTGTTTTGATAGAGGGTTTTGATTATGGATTTTTATTGGTATAATTCATGTTTTAGAACATGTACTTGGAGTTTATGAGTCGGCGTTGTCGTCGCACAATGTTTTTGATATAGGATTCCCATGTGATTGCCTTATAAAATTATGAATAATTAATTAAATGTTTTATAAACCTTATATTCGAGGTATATAGTGTTGATTAACAACTTGGTTAGACGTTTGTTGTGAATATAATGTTTTAAGTCCTGTTTTTTTATAAATAGGCGTGTTTTTATAAATTAGCATGCACTGTGTGTTCTTAAAAATGCTTGGATGGCCCTTGGAATTGTTTTTTGACATTTAATTCATAGTTTAGTTTCATTAAAAGATTTTGTATGTGAAATTTTAGTTGGGGGTTACATGAAAGGGGTTTTAAATGTTCTTATTCTAAAGGAAGTGTGATTTGGTCTTAAAAATTTATTTCTATTTTGATATTGGGTTGTTTCCCGATTATATATTACCTATGAAATGGTTTTGGTTTAATGTGTCATAGAAATGTTTAATGAAGTTATTTTATAAATTATTTTATCTAGAAATTGTGTGTTTAACACATTTTTTGAATTTTGTGTTGCATTATTGAAAAATAACTGTTTTCTAGAACGTTTAATGGCCTATTTGAAATCTTGTGAAAAAATGAAACGTGATTATTATGAAACCGCACATTGGATGCTCCACATTAATTATCATCATGGATTGTTTTTGTTGTATGTGTTGTGGAATCTCTAGGTTCCATTATATGGTTTTATCGGTTGGGAAAACATTTTATATTATTTATTCTATAGAATGATTTTTTTCCTTAGGGAGACATGAGGTGAGGCCTAATGTTACTATATATATATATATCATTGTGTGTGTGATATAATTTGATATATGAATGCTATTTTTGGCCCACACCCTTTAATTAGAGAGACATTGGGACCTGGCATATTGAGAGATTTTTTTGAGATGAGTGTTGCACTGGAAGGTTATGGCACTGACCAGTGGACCATATTAGGAGGAAATGATTGGGATGGTTGCTATGGAATTTTCACTCATCCAATCCCAAAATGGGAGGCTTAACGTACATAGTGTTATATTTCATCATAGGTGGTATGATACTTTTTTGTGGTGGAGGGTATTAGTGTCATATATATTATTCTTCATCTCCCTAGTTTTCCAATGTCTAGTTGATTTTATCTATTTGAACTTTTGTTGATATACTTGTATTCATATTTACAATTCCCTCTCTATATTAATGTCTTCGTACTCTTGTGTGGAATTTGTCATGGAAAGTTATGTATTGGATTCATTAATCCTATGAAAATGTTATCCGGAATAAAATATTTCCTAAACTATTTAGTTCCAGTTTTAAATAAATTCATCACACTCCCCTTGAAATATCAATGTAACACATTAGGATAGAATATGGTTTTGAAAATTATTAAGTTCCATGGATTATAAATTGATTTTAAGTAAAAACTGTATAAATTTATATTTTAATATATTTTACTTCATGCATAGAATTGATTCTTAGTTATTTCAAATTTTAGTGCCTTAGGAACTAAAATATCAAGCTAGACTACTGAGTTTCAATGCGATCACCTATAGTTTTTTCCTGGTATTTAGTCATAGTGTAGGTTCCATCTTGGGTGTGTTTGGCTTGGGTAATTTTTGATTTTTGTGTTGTCGAGTAACCCACATGGTCACTTGGAGATAATGATTTCCGTTTTTGGTTAGTATAGTTTTTTATTTTAGCTATATATTTAGTTTCATATTTTAATGATATTCAGTCCAGTATTATATTTTTTATTGATCATATTGCACTTTCATTCTACTATATAGATTCCGTTTTTTTATTTGGAAAAATTGATCCCTTATTGAACTCTATTAAGGCTTTCACACTTGTCTCCATCTTAGGAGGATTGGGAATGCCTCTAGGGTCATGCAGCTGATTAGATTGGGTGACCAGTTCGAGGTCTAACTGGGATAGTTTGTGACACTATCTGTATTGATGTTTCAACCTCATCAACATCAATGGAATCCATATCCATGATAAAGAAAATAAAAAAAATAAATTTAAAAAAACATCATCATTTATGTCACGGTCATTACAACACCTCACACTTTTCACACTCACACACCATACACATCGCCTAACTAGGATGTTGGTGATATCACTAGTCATAATCCTTTTCCACAACCCCAATAAATACTATCATCGTCTCCAACCAAAGAAAAACTATAAAATAATAGATTATATTACAACACATCCAAACTCATAACAAAATGACATGGAACAAATCCACAAAATACAATATCACCATTAATTCATCAACCAAAAACCATCCACAAGATGAAGTCATTTACAATAATGATCAATGCCTTTAGTGAGGAGTTTCTCGAGGAGGGCTGATGGCCATCGATGCAAATTTCCCAAAACCCATATGTTTCAATAGAACCTGTTCCTTCTAGGAGTGGCACTATAGAACATTGGGTTAGAGATAGGAAAAGTCATTCTAGGGATCTAACTAGTGAAACCAAAATTTGGGAGCAAAACATAGTCACACTGACTCTAGATGTTCCTATAAACCACCAACTGCCAAACAAAAAATCCCAGAACATAGAAAATTCAACCACATTAGCTTTGAACTGGAGTGTGGTCAAGGGTGGTGAGATCAAATCAGATAAAGAGTAAGAAGACGACTTCATATAAATAACCATTGATAGGTTCCCAAAACAATCCATTAAGGAAAATGAAGGAAACAATGCTAGAGGACATTAACTTGAGTGTACGTCGAGATTATTGCCAAAGGGTAAACCAAAGAGGATTCCGAACAAGATTAAAATAGATTCTACAGAGGAAAAGGGGATGATCCCATGACAAAGCTGTACTGAAAAGGTTGTAATAATTAAGTTTAAGAAGAAGAGTTGGGATGAAGGAAAAAAGGGAAGAGAAATGAAGGGCAGCTGTGTCACCGTCCTTTAGTGATAGTTTTAGGAGGAAACCATAGGTAGAGCTGATAGTGGGAGGAGGAAGCTAGGAGAAAAGGGTGTCATACCCATTATTAAACATGCCCCATTTTAGTTGTACTGTCATAAGATTTTATTTATTTAAATAATTATAAAATAATTAAACTTTTTAAAAGAAATCTACAGATTCACCATAAGAATATAATTACATTTTAAATTAACAATTAAAAATTATTTTTTAAATTTAATTTCAAATGGTTATTTAAAACAAATTTTAAACATTGAATCATTATGTGGAACATATTATAATTTAAAAAAATTGTATAAGTATAGCTTTTTAAAATTCATTACATGAAAAAAATGTAAATTTATTAAAAACTACATGATTATATTACCATAAAATATATAAAATGATTAACCTAAAATTTTGTGTATGATATGTTGCGGTAGAATTAATAAGAGGTTCCCTAGATAGAAGATATCTTATAGTGATTTAAATGATAGTAAACATACCCTACTGAAAAATTCACTAAAACCATTTATTTTAAATTTTATCTCTTGATTTTCTTAAAAGACAGTACAGACAGTGAATCCTGTACATCATTTGGAAAATTTTGATTCATAAATACTTCATTTACTACATGGAATGATTAGTTAATCTTTCTATAAAATGTTTATATTTTTTTATATCTATATATACCTACTAATTCAATGAATAAATTATAAACATCCTATTTATTATAAAAAAATATTTTATGATATTTTTTGTTCACCTAGGATTATCATTTTTAAAAAAACAAGTAATTCATAATATTTTTTAATTCAATCTATTTATATTACAAAATATCAAGGAATCATGAATATAACAATAATCTAATTCAAATGGTCCTTTTATAGAGCTCTAAAAACACACCTTTGGCTTGTTTTCAAATTAAATCAAATAGTGGAAAGTGAGATCTATTAAATTAGTCAATTAATGAATCATCTGAATCATTGAACTACAGATTATATTATATATTAAAATCCTAAATAATATTAATCATTATAACATCTCATGAAATTAGATCATATGTATATCCTCCAAACTGTTAACATACAATGACCAAAAAAGAGTATATCATATTGCAATGAATAAAATGTAGGCTAAAGCTCAGAATGATTTACCTTTATTGTAAAAATATATATCCAATATGAATCAAATATAAATGAATTTCTTGTTCATATCTTAATATTTTGATATATTTAGAGAAACATTATATCTCTTATTCATCTTGAGCTTTTATTATATAGGGTAAAATAAAAACATATTATATTATTATTCTCTAACAATATAGATCTTATCTGTACATGTAAAATTAGGTTATTATACTACTTATCTAATATACAAGGAAAATAATATCATGGTTACCACAATTTTCATCCCTCCCTCTCTAAAAATTTTATCCTCCGAATCAAGTGTACTATTATAATAGCTCTTATTTCTAATTTCCTACCACATATAATTTATTCATTCATATATAAATATCTATATATATTGCAGTGTGAAATGTTTTACATAACTAGAATATGGAAACATAAAAAAAAATTAATATATCTCTATATTATGGTTTACTATAACTCAATTTTTTCCTAGATCACTCATTCTAAGGGGTTTAATATAATTTCGTGGTAATTACCTATTATAATGCTACATTTTCATCTATTTTAAATCACATAAAATTAAATAATAATATTATTTTCAAAAAATTCATCACAAAAGTTGTATTTAATATTCTTATTTACATTTTCATGTGCATGACAACAAGGAAATAACATAAATGAAATAGTCATTCATGGGGTATCACAAACTATTAATATAATAATCATCAACATGATTACTTATTCAAATCATAAATCACAAACATCAATATTTTATTCTTTATTTTGTAAGATTTCATGAAAACCATGACCATCAAAAAATTTATATATATTTTACTAAAATATATTATACGAAAAATGTGGATTAATGCAACATTTATTATCTCAATTTATTCTACAGTAATCATATTCCAAAAACATCTTGAATTAATAATTGAAAATTAATCACGGTTTTTTTCATAAATCCGGATCATATTCAACAACCTAATAAGATATTTATTTCTTAAAAATATTAATTATATAAAAATTCTTTATTTCATTCAAATTTTATAACTTAAATTTAATAAATAATATATTTTTCAATAGTCATTTAAATTCTGTAGAGGTGAATTTCCATTATCATTTTTTGAGAATTATTCTATTATTGAATAGTTTCTCATAGTCTCTCTCTTTAATTCTAATGGCTTGAAAAAAATTTATACCCTCCACTATTATTTTCATTTGACATTGAAAGTATTGTAGAATTTATGTTGATGTATAATGATGAAAAATTGTCATATATTCATTGGGTGACTAAAATTACTCCATATATATTTGAAAACTCAGAATAATTTTGCATAGAAAGAATGTAAGATGTAATTTTCATAAGATTATAAATATCTCCAAAAGTTATTTGATCTCTATTGAATTTTTTAATAGTATTTAAATTGAAAAAAATATAACATGATGTCTTGGAATGGAATTGATAATCGTATAAGAGATCAATAGTATCATTCACTAGGAGAGAAATTCATCTGATGTTTCTGATATTCAAACAAATTTCCTTCAATATCTTTTCAGATATATCAATTCTTACAAAATACCAGTGATAGTTTAATTTTTATTTTTCACTAAGAAATATTAACGTCATTATGTGATCACGAAATCACATAAAAAACAAAAGAAACACTTAAAATAAATATGCTATTTTTAAAAATTATTACATACCTCTTTAGTTTTTTCAATGTTATATTGCATCATATATAATAATGTAATAGTATTCCAATATTCATCACCTCCATCTTCGTATAACTCTAAATATGAATACAATAACATTATCCTAGTGTATTTATGTTTGGAGTCTTGTGGAATCATTCTAGATAAAATATAAAGGTTCATTCCCAACCATATATATGATCACATTTCTTATTTTTAGTTTTTCAATAATATAAATATTCAGTATAATTATTGCAGAATAATTTTATTGAAATAAACCTCAATATACAATCATCTTTTTTCTTACCATGTGGATTATCTAGACAATATTTATATTAATATATCTTCAAACTAAAATAATTTAAAATATTCACTACAAAAATAAAACACTATATTTTTAATGCATCAAACTCTTGGATAATCCATCAGATTTTTCTGTGTGTAGACTCATCCACCATCAATATATATTTATCCACACATATATATTGATAATTAATACAACATTTATCTACTAGTCTCATCAATTTCACCATTTGTATTTATTAAAATTAATTTTTATAACATTACCAATTATAAGGAAGATATATCCCCTTTTTATATCCATGTTATTATTTATCTAATATATACAAGTAATTATTACAATTTGGTAAAGGATTTCATAATGATAGTATTATTATTGGTGTAAAATATTTCCATCAAATCTCTTGAACTATTTTTTTTATTATAACATCCTACTATTTATTAATATAATTTTTTTTCTCAACATTTTTGAATTAATTTATTCTCTTAGCATGACAGAAGGGTGGAGATATATATTTTTTAAAAATATTTAATTAATAAATCAAATTTAACTCTATTTAGTATAAATGAGTGTAAGAAAATTTATAATCAATTTTTAAAAAATGTAAATTTAAAAATAATAATTTGATACCACTAAAACATTACAACGTTAGGGACTATAAAAAAATATCATCTAATATATAACATGAACTCAACATAAATAAAGAAGTTAAACAACATTCTATTAAAAATATATTTATCCACCTTCATTTTATTGATTATTTCAAAAATAACTAAACATAAAAGAATTCTTGATATTGTCAACGGAATTATAGAGTTTTTGACATGTATATGTAACCTCATATTTTATCAGTTATCAATCTATATTATCCATTTAAATAAAAATAATTAATATTAATAACACCCTTTCCAATGTTTTTTCATCACATAGATTGATCATTTACCTTTACCATGACAATATTTCATCTATATGACATCATTATAAACTTCAATTTCCCTGTTCTTTAATGATTAGAAAACTTATCCAACAATATAGTTTTCATCTTCACCCTTAATAATAACAACTATGCCTAAAAATAGATATGTGAATAATTTGGATTGGCTGTATTAAATTTCTAAATTTATCAAGGATGATAGTTTTATATTATTTATTATCATATATTCCCTCTATATTTATCTATTATAGTCTACTTCCTGATACATACCATTAAAGTCATTTTTATTTTATTTTCATAGTGTGAACAACTCTTCAATGTATGTTTCTTCTTCTGTGGATTTTTCTTTTCCTTATTTTATAATAATATTCTTATAGCTAATATTGTTTGAAATATTGGTAATACCTGATAAAATTTTTCATGTTCTGGTAATAATTTCATATTATTTATCTATATAATAAAAACATGAATTTAACATCCACATATATCGTAAAGGATTCTAGGATTTTCCCTTTTATAAAAAAATAGCATAAAATTATAATTCTTATTCTTGTGAAATAACTGGTTCCTCAGTTGAACTATAAAATTATTATAATTTATCCACCTTTGTTGAAATTTACATTTTGGGTGGTTAAACCTCTAGGAAAGAATTAATTACATACATAGCTTACATAGAGTTTTCCCATAGTCTCATAGAATTATTTATTATTATTGATTTAGATAACACCAATAAAATGTAATTTTGTTTTTCAAACACAAAAAATATCAATTTATCTTTCGTTGCTTGATTCAATTTTTGAACCCATATTGCATTATTTTACTAAGATGTTTATAAACTTCATTTAATTATCCATAATATGTAATTTTCATCTATTGTAGAGTAATAAATCATATATATTTTTAACATTCTTTTATTCTATATTCATTGACTTCTTGGAGTGTTTGGATTATATTTTTCATTACATCACTTCTTAAGGAAGATATGTTATTTCTTCCCACATTCATTCAATTTTTTTCATCACATTACATTAGTAAAATAATTATGTCAAAATAATATGTAAATAAATATATTATTGGAATGAAGACTTCTTGTAATAATCCATGAAACTAAAATGCTACACAAAAATAATATTATTTTAAAAATCAACATATATTATGAAGTACATGTTAATCCTATTTTTTTATGAATACTAGCCTTAGTTACGATGACCATAAGAATCATAGATCTTCTATTTACTTAAATATTAAGAAAAAATTTAATTGAATTTTGCTAAAATATACAACATAGCCTTGAATATCAAACATAAACCTTTATTATTATGGTTAATGTAATCTTCCAAAAATTATAATGTCTCTATTTTTTAATATTGAATCCCATGTCAGAGAGTCTTATTATGGGAAGATGAAATTATTTTATGTGTTTACATCCACAAATGATGAAGTGGGAAATTTTTATATTATTCTTCAGTTAAATTTTCGTATATTTTTTTAGACATATAATTAGTTAAAAAAACTAGTAAATACATATTTATTATGACAATGAGTTACTTTTCCCTATGATGTTAAAGTAATTTGATTTTTAAAATCACCATAATATAAATTTTCAATTACATTGTTTCTTCTTCTATGAAAGAATATTTTAATAAATATGTTTTAAAAAAAAATTTAATACATTTTCATCATTCTGTAATTGTGTTTCCAGAATTCACACTATTACATCTATCTTAATGAAACTTACATCAGGGATTTAAATATGGTCATCAAGTGATTTCAACCATTCATCATAGTATAATTAATTGAATATTATATGATAATATTCAATAAGAATGATAAAATGTAGAAAATTATCAAACTTATCTATTTACTTATTTTAACATCAAACAATATTTTTTCATAGAAGTTATAGATTTTGATAGTTTCTAAAAATTATTGAACTATTTATATGAAATTATCATGATTTAAATTATCACAAAAAGAAATTTAATAATTTCTCATCAAATAGAAAAATAATCCCTTTCAAATTATTCCATATTTTCCATTAAAATTAAAAAAAAATTATTTTTATAAAACATCAAAAAAATGTAAGCAATGCTTACTTCATTTCATTAAAATATTACTTAATCTAGGATCATCCATTATATAAACTCTTAATACATGAATGAATGATTATAAGAACATCAATAGAGAATATTTGATGTTAATAATTTAATTAAGACAAAAACCCACTATATTAATCATCATTTATGAACTCTTTATATACTTCCCTGTATTTTTTGAATTCATTAATATAGGAATAATATTTAATAGATATATCTTCATACCTTCAAGATATGTTTACAAAGTATTGCTGTTTTTTTCTTGATACTTCAATCATTTTACCCATATCATTTCATATCGTATATTCATGATAATCAATTTCTTGGATGAAACCATAAATTCTTCATCAACTTGGATATGAAATAAATTCACTATTTAACTTCTTTAAAAGATTTGTCAAATATAAATATAAACTATTTTGTAAATCACACCATCTGAAGAATTGTTTTAGTCACAATCTAACAAGAACAATGATTTGATACATATTATTATCCCAAATTAATCCATGTAGAAACATAATATAGTGAGTGTAGTGAATCATTTATTACTAATTATTTAAAAATTATAATTTTTATCAAATCTATTTATCACCAATTGTATTTTAACCATGCTTTCTGGTTATGATTAATGTGGATAAGTTTTTCACCCAATATAGTTGTACTATATTCAATGTAGGATGGATGTAAATTATGTAATAAAGTATTTTTAAATGGTTAAAAACTACTTTTGGTGAATATGACCATTATATGTATTTTATCATCCATTAAATATTCAAATAATATCGATTAATGATTATTCTTATTTGAGGATGTAATCACCCTAGCCTATTTAGTGGTTTCCCAGTATAATTATAAGGGATGGTTGTAATATAATGTATAATGGTTAAAATTATTCTATAATTCATATATAGAATCATGAGGAATCAGAATACATCCCCTAATAGTGTTTTAATTTTGGAAAATTATTACAATAATGTAATTTTATTCCACCAATTAGATAATTAGTTTCATTATATCAAATTTCATTCTTATTGTTGAAAACTCATTCCTTCATGAATATTAGAATATTTATTCTAAATACACCTAAAAATTGAAGGTATCAATATGTAAAAAAAACATTATAAATGTTAATTTTATTCCTCTATTTTGAATATTAATGATCACGCTCTGTAAAAATAATTATATATATCATTATTTTGTCCACTTTATATCCCCCAATCAAATTAATATATTCAAGTTAATTCTATGCATGTAACATTATGATATTTATTCATCTCATAATTATTTAATTTTTTGTAATATATGAAAACATTAATGCATTCTTTGTTTAGTATATGGATAAATATCATAAATGTATAATTAGTTTCCTAATCCTCTTCTACATTATATAAAGATAATAATATCCATGTAGATGCAGTATTGGAACTACCTCTATTTGATAAATTTGATATTATATCAGTATTAAAATATATAAACTATCTTATTTTCATTCTCAGTCTATAACTATATATTTCATTACAGTTATGAATATTCCTTCCATAATTTTATTATGAAATATTATTACAATTCATATCCACCTCCATGATACGTTACATTTATAATAAATTAATTTGCATCACAATCATAATGTTGAGTTTACTATATTTAAATTTAAATTATGTCGAATATATCCCCAAAATAAAAATTTTATAATACTAATAAAATAATAAAATAATATTATCCAAAATTAAGTCAATGAATATATTTTATTTAATTCTATTTTTGAATATACACATATGTATTACAACATGAAAAAAATAAATGGAAAAATCATTGGTTTCATAGAAGAAACTCGTATTAGAATCATATAAACCATTAATACATATTTATATCATCAATAAAAAAACACATTATAGTTATTTTTATTTCATAAATATTTGAATAAAACATTAATTATAATTTAATTTTATTTATATTTTTCACCAATATTGATTTTCTAATATATTTATTGTCAATAACGATTAACGGAACCAAAATCCTATTAATTTATTCACCATTAATTTTCTACAAATCTTAACATAAATCATATATTTAAAATGAATTATTATTTTTTCAACTTAAGACCACAACTCTAACATAATGTGATATAATTTCCTTCATCATAATTGAAACATTGTAAAATAATATTTTTTATAATTATGATACCATATATTTTCACAAATATTGAAATCATAAAAATTAAAATATTAGATATATTATAATTGAAATTGATATATTTTAAAAGATATTATTTTATTCTGTATTTTTTGTTATGGGAACACTATACTTCTCATGTCTCATTGACTTTTAGGTCAAAATTTCTATTCTCAAAATATATTTATCATTTAACAAGTTCCTTATAAATTTATTGAAGTGATATAAATAATGACTTATGTTCATAGTGTGCGTTATATTAAAAATTTGGTTTCCATAAACTCCAAAAAAATATGAATAAATTAAAAATATAAAAAATTTGAATAATATCTTATAAACATACCCAAAAAATTATAAGTCCTCTTTGATGACATACTAAGTACTTATTAATCAATGTTTAGTATGATATATTATCTTATGACATTAAAAGTATTACAGTATGTAGTACATCCAAATTTTGGTATGTGCCTATTTATTTATGTATTTTGATTACATAAAGAAATTGGGTTGTTTTTGTTAGTTATTGGAGGAGTTTTTGGAATATATTTGAGGATATTCAAGAGTTTCAGTATTTGAGAATAGTTAGTAAAAACTGTACAACACCACCAAACAACTGTGATGTTGGAGATATTGGCCTCCAGGAAGGCGAACTGTTTGGTGCAATGTTTATCCAAACTATACAGCTAGCCAAGAGTGTTTGGGAAATGTGAAAAAAATAGTTTTAGAGGAAATGGTTAATGAATAATCTATTGGTTTTATCCGACCATGTGGGGTTCTCCTTAATATAGTGGTCGGTGCATGGTATGTTCAATATTTTCCAAAATGATCACCTAAAACATTCACCATTAAAATATAGATATGATATTTTTGGATCTTCCTCTACATAGCATGGTAAACAATAATTTGTCATATAATATGAATATAAATATAATTAAACTCCTATAATATGACATGTAAACCATTTCATTTGATCCAGGAGTGATATGTTAGAAAATCATTGTTGGTCGAGGAAAGAATTTAGTGGTAAGTTATCATTATTGGTTGTATTTTTATTATTTTCATATTCATAACTAAATTGGATTAAAGATAAATTATATTGGTGATAGATATATGCTTTTATGATAATAATAATAAATTATGGTATATTTTATGATAGGTGAAAACATCTATTAATTAGTTTGTGGAGTTTCAACCCATTTTGTTTGAAATATCTCTGTCGTTCGTCATCATCACCAATTCTTCTGAGGTATGTCACAGTAGTATAGAATTATAATATTTGAACATGAATTCATATTTTTAAATTGACATAATTTATTGAAATTTATTTTGAAATTGATTCGAAAATATTGGAAGAGACCATATGTAATGACAATTTTTTGGAATTATGAAACATGTTATTGTTAGTGGTTTACAGTTTATTATTTTAAAATTATTATTTTATGACATGAAAATGATTTGATCCATAGATATAGTTTTATAAAAATAGAATTAAATAAAAGAAATATTTTATAAAATTTATTTAAATGGTTTTTTTGGAATGACATTTGGCTTACATTGGTGGAAATTTTTGATTTTAATTAATATGCAATATTCCATTGTAGAACATGATATATGGATACCTTGTGATGACATGGTAGATCTAGAAGATATAACTCATGACTATGGAATATTTTCTCAAGCATGCATTTGTGGTTGAATATAATTATGGATCTATGCAAATTTTCTTTCAATCCATTGAGAAATAGTTTAGAGTAATTTTTTTGGTTTTTTCATAAAAAATGTTTGGATTTTATTGAAATTAATTTGATGTGTTTTATAAAAATAGTATTTTGAATATTATAGCATGATATATCATAGAGGATTTAATAGGGATTCCCTTTGGGGAAATATTAAACAGTTTTATATTCACCCCTTCTTATGAGTGTTTTTACATTTTTAGATACTTTTTATTATGACAGAGGTATAGGAAAGGAATATCATTTTTATGTTATGAATAATGATACCTTTGTATGTTTTCTGGACTTATATCTTGCATCATGTGGGGAGATGTGGAGTTATTTCATTAGAGACATTGAGAAATGTTACTTATGGATTCATCTTTTTACACACATATTGTTATTGATTGTTGCTGTTATTATTAATATTGGTATTTATTTGTTATTTATAACATTTTTCTCATTAATAACATACTAGTATTTTGGTTATGGGTATCATTTTTATGATCTTTTAATTAAAATATAAAACCGTCCCCCAATATTTATGTACTCTTCAATAATTATTTCCATTATTTTGTGTCTTGGAGTTGTCATATAATTCTTAGTAACATTCCATGAGCTTTACAAGACAAATAGGATAGACATGATCATACATATGGTGACATCTTTGGGCTTCCTGAATTTCATTTTTGAAAAAATGGTATTGGTTTTCAGTCTCAGATTTGTAAAATCATTATTGATCTTTCCTTGAGTTACGATTGTATAATGGAGTAGAATCATCAGAAAAAGATATTTAGAGTAACTAAAGGCATAACAGAACTATTTATGATCAAATTAATATTATGAATGTGTTTTGATGAATGAGTATTTTGAGACACTTATAGGAGTTCTAACTCATTGTCATTTGGTTTATCCGATGATATGATTATAAAATGGATTGATAGAAATGAATTCCCATAAGATCTGTATATGTCATTTTGAGTAATTATTTAAGAATTGGGGTAAAAATGTTGATTTTTAAAAACTATGGAAATTGTTTTCAATTTTGATATTTTGAAAAGTAATTATAGTTAAATTTTGAAAACAGTTTTATTTTCAAAAGAATGATGGAATTTTTAAAAATTATTTATTATAAAAATTAATATATTTTTAGAAATCCTTATTGTGACAGTTATGATGCGGTAAAATTAAAATTATTAAGGATTTATATACAAGAGATTAAGAATTGGGGAGTTTAATTTTGTTAATAAAAAATGGAACATGGTAGTCATAAGAGATATGTAATAGAGGAAGATATTTCTTATGTTGTTTCACCTAATCCACACGTGAACCATAAACGGGTTCATAGTACAATATTTTCCAGTAATTTTGTGGATAAGAGGTGTATGTGTGATAAACCATGGAATCAAGATCATTGAAACATGTTCGTAAAGTAGAAGGAAACCATATTTTTGGGTGATTCAAAACCAAAGAAGGCATAGTTTTAGAGGAATAAGATGAATCAAATAATCAATTTCTATGAACACCTAATGAGATGAATATAATGTTAGAATCATATATGTTGTAGGATCAAAAAAAATAGTGTTGGGATTTAGCAGTTCATGAAAGATTATACCATGGAATTGAATTGAAGTATTTTTATTAATTTTTTAATCATAATTCTTTTATTACACATCTAGTAATGTTATAAAAAAAATATTTTCCGAAATATAGTAGGGGAACTTCTCATTGATAGAGTGTATTGATATATTTTAGTATTAAATCTATTTTTTCACTAGAAGATGTTTCACGTTCATCATTGATGGAATACATGTTATCAATCAAGGGTGAGTCTAGGGATTCTATTTAAAATTGGCATGCTATTTATCACCAATAAAAGTGATATTTCAAATATATTGATATTGGATTAAAGAAGCATCTCAGGTAGTACTAGTGGAGGAATCATTATAATACCTATGGTAAATGGTCAAAACTATAATGTATGGAAAAAATGGAAGAGGGGAACATATTTTAAATGTAGTGTAATGACTCAGAATGAAATATAGGATTAGCGAATCATACTAAAAAACCAATTTGTAAACTATAATTCATTCATTGTTGTTATTTTTATCACATGAATTGAAATTGTACTACACGAGCAAGAGAAAACAAAAATTGAATCTAGATTAGGAATATATAGTTCTATTTTCATAGTGCTACATATTTGGTTACTTGATAAACATATCATGTTTTTTAAACATTGAATTATTCGATGGAAAAAGGGATGAAAAATATCTATCATCACTAGAATTTTTAAAACCATTTGATTCTAAGAACACCATGACACCTTAGTAGTAGAAATATGAATAGGAAAATTTTTAGATAAGTGCACCGATTAAAAAGTTATATGGTGTTGATAAAGTGATCACGAATGGTAAATATGAACCTTGGATAGTTAGAGGTACTCTTCATTTTTATTTATACCCCTATACATGATTTTTTTGAAATGGGTACATCCCATATGTATATTTCTTCTCGTTCTATTTATCTTCTAGGTTTTCATGTTTGGATGATGCATTTTATTTTTAATCATCAAACTACTATTGGCCAAAGAGAATGTTAAGCCATTATGTGCAAAACATGTTCTATATCCATTGATTGAGATGAGTTGATATAATACTTCACAATTCATTGGATTTATTTCTAGTTCATAATCTTATTTATGTATTGGTTATCAATTTTTAAATATCACTTGGACTGTTATACCCGATGAGTGATTTTTCAACTCATGGAGGAATTTATCATATCTTTAGTGGAGACCAAAATGTACGGGTGAGTGGAGAAGAATTATTAGAAGTAGTAGTTGTAATGAACTCATAAAATATGTTATTATTTCACCTATAATAGGTGGATTATATCAGGGATAGTGTTTTTGGAGATTTTTTGGTTGTTTGTTGGATGTTTTCATAAAAATTTCTCATGGGTTTCACCTAAAAGAGATGCCCAATTTATGATTGATCTTCTCTAGGGATCACTCTTATTTAAAATCAGTATTATCAGATGGACCCAATATAACTAAAAGAATTATATGTCAATTTAGATGATCTAGGAAGAATAGGGTTCATTCTTCCATGTATACAGTCATGTGAAACACATGTTATATTTATGAAAAAGGTTTATTTATCAATTTAGATTTTTTTAGATAATTATAAAATAAATAATATTATAATAAAGAATTAGTATCATCTTACTTTTATTGATGAATAGATCAGTCAATTTATGGGAGTATAGTAGTTCTCTAAAAATGAATTGCGATCAATACATCACAAATTACGTTTTTTGGAATGAGGCCACACCAAATACATAATTAAACATTACATATGGTTATTATTGAAATGTTTTTATTTCTTTTAGTCATATAAATACACCAACTGTAATTTTTGCCTTGCTAAATAAGATATTTCTATGATAACTATATTCATTGGTGGTTGAGTTTTTTATGAAATATTGGTATTTTATTGGAAAAAGGATGATTGTGGGAAACACATGGTGACAATGTTGCGAATTTAGTGGGTTCTTCAAGCGTATGAAAAACTATCAAACTGTTATTTTTTGATTCATGAGTTATGCCTCCTTATACAAGTAATAATGGAAAAAGGCATTTCAGTGTATCCAAAAAAAGATAGAGGATGTGATATCATGGAATAATCAATATAATGCCTTCAAGACACACAATTTCTATAGTTTGTGTAATTATTACTGACACATCATTCATTAATGTTTGAGACTTGCATAACCTATTTAATCAATATCAAGGAAAAATCTTCCATTATAATGGAAGGAAGAATTTCTATGTATTGAATGAAATTAATTATTCATCTTACATAATCATCATCCTTGATATTTATGGAGTCCAGAAAAGAGTATTTTGTGTATTTTGATGCTTTAAAATCTAGGTGGGGATGTTTTCTCTTGTAGGGATAACATTTTTTGGTTATGAATCATTCCGATTAGTTTTATGATAATAGAAATGAAACAAATTTATTTTAGCTATTTTAGATAATTCGTTGGGAAAATGGAATCATATCCCCTTTAGAGAGAAATTTACACTGTTCAAGAAAAATAACATCTTGATACACATTTTCTCATAAATGTTATTGAATTTGAGAAATTTAATATGAATGATGTATCATCATATGATAACTTTAAATAAATTTATAGATCAATTAATGTTCATTGAGTTGTAGATTTATTAACATGTATGTCCTATATTTATCATACGAAGTAGTGTTTCTAACAATGGAAGTAGATTTTGGTGGTAGATAACATGCACTTGTATTGAGATGTATGTGATAATGCTAAAATTTTATATCTAGTTTCTTTGGTTCTTGAGAGTATTAAGGTAAATAAAAAATGTCAAATTTTTTATTTCAAATGTGTTACTATGATGTAAAAACTAAATGTTAGGGATAATATAATTTGATATAAGATAGAAGGATGTTATGTTTTTTGGTTTTGAGGATGAAAGGTTTTACTACAAGATTTCCATGGAAAAATTATTTATTATTACAGAAATTTTAGATGGGCTATTCATCATGGAATTTGAATATGTAAATGTAATTGAAATCATAATTATGGTAGGATGGATTTAAAATAATGGTGAATGTCTTTATTATTAGATTCCCCATTTATTCATATGTTAAGATATATAATCAGTAAATATCATATATGTTACAGTGTTAACATAATATTTATTTTGAAATGGGACAAGATACCATTATATTTTTTGATTGGACCCCCAATGATGATTTTAAAAAACCACTCAATATCGGGGACAGTGGATCATCTCACAACATTGGACTATTTCAACCCTATTATTCAATCCCATTCAGAGATGGAATTCTCCAAAATCTATAACCAAAATGTTTTAAAGAGGCATGACATTGTAGTTTTGATATTTTCAGACCATGATCCATGTTTATGTATCATTTATAGAAATAGACATAACAATACAATGGAACACATATGTCTATTAGTATAATATATCATCTATAGATGGATGAAAAATAAAAAAGGAAATTATAAATGTTGGAAGACATTATTCAAGCTTCTGCAATGGTTTTAGAGCCTCATTGGTGGAACACATAAGATTAGTGGAGTTCCCATATAAGAAATGTTATCATGACTTGATACATATGGATCCTTTTGAAGAATTGAATTATAATACATATCATTCCCATTTTTTCATGTGGAAATATGTGATACGACAATTGTTGGACCAATCCATTTATAAGAGAAAAAAGTAGATTATACTTCTCAGGAAGTTGATGGAGATGACATAGAGTCTCCATAAATAATATGTGAAACAAGATCAATGTATGTTATCATTTTTGGTGAGGGATCACATATTCTCATAAATCTACCCATGTATTCTAAACTGTCTTTTTTGGAATGTAGGTAAACTGATATCCTAGTTACATCAGAACATTTGAGATAATTGATCTGGTTTGTGAGGTGACATATCCTTTGGAATTTCCATGAAGGTATTCTTTTCTGTATAATTTGTTTAATGTACCTCATTTTAAGAAGTATCAGTATGATCTAGAACATGTAATTTTATAGGATATTTTTGACTTAGATACATAGGATTCACTAAATCATGTTCTAAGATATATTTTGGTTAGTCAAGAAAATGAATTCTGTTGGAAAATAATACATATAATTGTTTTTTATGTTAATATGGGTGGATTATAGATGAAACCTAGGAACATGAAAAATAAATGGCTGAGGAATGACCCAAAAACATGAAAGGAAATTGTGTTTGTCTATATTCTATGGATGGAAACACCAATGGTGGGGAGAATTTATCTCCCCTCGCAATTTTAAGTAAATAACACATTATTTATTTATTTATTTTATATAATTTAATTCGGTTATGTTAGGGAGGGTTTAGAGGAATTTTGAAAATATTGTGGGGCCTTTCATGGGTTATATGGATTGGGAATGGTTAAAAAAATATGTGAAACTCCACTACATAAAAGTGAATTGGGAAAAATGGTCTATAGGTAGGTTCATAGGTAGAATCATGGTTCAAATAAACTATGTGTAAACTCAGTAACAACCATGAAATGTTGAATATATAGATTTGGCATGATTGGTGCATGGTCTATCTAACTATCTTAGCCATCCTTGGGAGGCTCCCCTTAAGTAGTGACTGGTGCATGGTTTTCCTAACCAGGTGAAAAAACCTTTAAATATAATTGTTTAATTCTAAAAATTAGGGATATACCTCTATTTTCCCTCATAACCCTATTTTTTAATACAATCCTAACTAAAATTTTATTCCTCTCAATTTATATGGAGCGAATTCCATTCAACCCGAGAGTGACCTATTGGAATGTCATGGTTAGTTGGAGGCTAGATCCCTTATTAAGTGTCCATCCATGGATATTTTTTTGTAGTTTCTTTATATTACCTCTCTCTGATTAATTGGTCTAACCAATTGGGAATATATCTATGTTAGTTGAATATGATAATTATGAGTTATCATAGTTTGGTTAATAGGGTACAAGAACATTGGTGGGGTTTTGGAGTATCCACTGGGGTTATTTATGAATACATGACATTCATCATTTCGGATAAAACTTGTGAGTATGTGGATTCAATATTGACTCCACTTATTAGATCGTGAAGTCATGGTTTTTAATTTCTTGAATTTATTGACATTGATTGTGAAATAGATGTTTAATTCATGGTAGAACCAACTTTTGTAAAGGATTATGAAATTATTTAAATTGGTTGTTATTCGTAGTTCATTGTTCACAGTTTTAATATAATTATATTAAAATATGGAATTATTTTTATTCCTGGAAATGGTTTTATATAAATGGATTTAAAAAACCTTTTTTATTAAATATCATGAGAAGTATTATGTTTCATTGAATTTGGCTTACTTGGTTGGAGTGTGTCAATTTTCATTGATGTGACCATCTGGAAAGGGAGTATTACATTGTGGATGATGGTTTTTTGTTACCTTATGAATAATTGGAAAATATATTATAGACCTATCATGAGGATAGAACTATCACCTAGGAATTCCGGTTTTGTTGTGTTAAATTTTGGAACATTTTAATGGATATTACAATGGTATGAGAAAGAAATTAAAGGGATGGTTTGGTTTATTTTAGTAGAAATTGTTTATAATGGAAATAAAATCTACTAATATATATATATATATATATAGTTTAGAAAAATTATATCTTGTTCTATCCAAGTGAAATTAGTAGGGAAGTTATTTTGGGTAATCCTACTGAGTTTTATAATCACCCACTGCTTGGGAACACTAACGAGATTAAAGATATATTTTATGATGAAAAAGGTAACAGAAAGCAATGCACCATGATTCATTGGGAATGTATTGTCGAGTCGGATCATCAATCTGGTTTGGAGTTTTAGAGTTATGTCTTTAGCGTCTTTGAGCATTATGTGATCTCCCTTGTTCTTTTTACTCATATAAGGATCATTGTTGTAGTTGTAATTTTTGTTAGTGGTACATATATTAGTTTTATAACATTTTCATAATAAATTATATAATGAAAATTTTATTTATATATGGAATGGTATTTTTAATTCAAATGGAAAATCATCATAATATTATTATGAATCCCACAACATTTATTTCCATGATTTTGTATATTAGGTATGTCACCAAAGCCTTTTTAATGTTTCCACAACTTCTCAGGACAATGCAGGTGAGTGGGATATTACACATGATCTCGATCATATCATCTCTTAGTGGAGAATCCTTTTAATATTTTTGAGTATCTTATTATTTCCCACAATATTCCATGGTGAAATTGAAAACTCAAAATTGCATAAGGACATAGTTATTTTTAGAATTATCCTTAAATTCCAATGTACATCCAACAATAATATAATCAAATTATTTATTATCTAAAATTATCATAGAACATTTAATCACATCATATATTCTACATATCATTATAACATGTATCAAAATAATTTCAATACTATTTAGGTTGTTTATAATGTACACTACATCATGTACACTAAAGTAAGAATGTTCCAATTAGCATCATTACATAATTATTCAATATCTAATCCACCTTATTATAAAACAGCATCCCTCTTTATTTCTTTTCTGTATCCAATAGTGTTATTCTTGTTAACAACAGAATGTTTTCTTCCCAAATTATTCTTGATGTCACCATATTTTTGGGGTTGTTCTCAAATATCTTCATTTATCTAGGGTGTTCATCCCAAATCACTACGTGAGACCAAATGATAAAAAAAAATTAAAAATTTCTTTTTTACATTGGGTATTATTTAAAAAACATCATTATGTAGTATTTATATATAATATATCAATCCATATTATCCAAAAAATTACTACCATAATACATAAACCATCAATTTTTTGGAAAAATAAACATATTCTGGTTTTAGTTAATTCTTTCTCTATCACCAAACACATATATTATCATATTTATTAAAGGTAATTAGAATACTATTATTTTTTTAGTTTTTGTAGGATTACTATATGTTGATCAAATATATCACCGTAGAGGCCGTGGATGCATGACCCACAATGTAACATGTCTATGAACATGAATTATTTCCTTAAAATTATCATCACTATGTCCTAGAAGTGTGAGAATAATATTAATATCATATGTTCTTGGTTTCAAAAACATAAAAGGAATTGAATAATCCATATTGATTAAATATTATATATTTACATGTGTCATGATAAATGTCAACAATTTATATGATTTTTGATTCCCATAATAGGGATACCTTGAAATCATCTCTCATAAGTCTTATCCCAACATCAAACATACCAATAACTCTTAAATTACATTAAATATAAGATCACCTTGTAATGTGGAATATAAAATATTATTGATTGTATTAGAATTTTTTTTCATTATTGATTACATGAATAATATAAAATATAATTAATTTTATTAATAGTAATAATTAAAAAAAATCTAGAATATTTATGAGACCCTTTGATTTGGAAATAATTTCAACCCAAATTGTGTGATGTGTTCCTTACAAATAAATTCATTGACCACCATGCACACATAGTATTATATTTAATGAATATGTGACTAATTTCATTTAGAATTCAAGTGGTTACTCACTAAAAATATAAATGGTAATAATGTTGCATCAAAATCAATGATATATAAGAACTATATATCCTAAAATAAAATTGATTAAGTGAGGTGTTATACTTAATATTAACTTCATATTTTAGTACATGTAATATACTATGGATATTCATAATCAAAAAGATATTTTTTTATATTTAACCTAATACCATCACACTCATATAATTTAATTGCCAACACATCTTTAAAATATATATGTTCACCAAATTGTCTATATATTCTTTGAATTAATATTCCTTTTCCAAAACCTAGATGGGAAATTAAATATTTTATTCAACATAACCAAAATAATTTTTTTGATTTAATTGAATTGGAGATGATATGAACACATTTGTATCCAAGGTTATATCATTACTCTAATGTCTCAAATTTAATCACTAATTTCTCATCAAGTAATTATATAGGTAGTTAAAATGAATGAGTTGGGTTTCAGCATGATGTTACTACATAATCTAAATGTTTATTTCTACAATTTGAGATCTTGTTAAGTCATGAAATTTAACATCATATTTATAGTGGTTCTATTATTTCTTTCCTCATTGACAAAAAAAATTGATAATACATTTACCCCCTTTATATTAATATAGAATTTTAGTGATTTCATCCTTTTTAATATTAATATCTAAAATTTCAACTCTATGTTAAATAATGTTTACTTTTCAAATGTTTTATTGGTTAAAATTATCCTCAATGGGTGATGTTTCTTCTACATCAAAACCATGATGTGAATTTTTTTCCATTTGAATATTCAATTTATAATCATCATTATATTCATATACCATTGAGTAATATTTTTAATTTAGATGACTATTCATAATGGTAGTTATTGAATAACCACATATATTAATTCATAAATGGTGATAAAAATTTGAACGGAGAATCCTTATTGAAATTTATTTAGTTCATAATATTAGTATACCATTATAGAATATGATAGGGTCATCTCTAAAGGAGTAATTATAATTTTTCAATGTTTGTTTTACTATTATTAAAACAAATATTATTATTTATATTTAAATGAAATGATCTTGTAAAAAATATGGAAATGTTTTTTTATAAATATATAAATTTTTTTATAAAAATGATGTAATTAAAGAATAAAACACTAATAATACTCAAAAAATGATTCTTTCTATCACTACTGGATAAGATAATTTTTCTTAATTAAAAATCCATCTATAATTTTTGCTTCCAAATACAATTATTTATTAATTGAACATTCATCTAATTAATACATGCATTTATAGATACAAATATTTATCATCTAATATATTGTGTAACAGACATAACTCTACTCAATTGGAAGCATGACTTCACTTATCTAGAAGAAATCACAATTCATTAATAATCGAATCAAATAGATCAATTATATAACATGTTATGAAATTTTATGGATGTTGTAAAAATTAAACAATAACAGAATATCCATAAATAAATTCTATGATAATGAAAACTATATCACATCCCCACCTGATGCAATAGGATGCTAATATCAAAAGGATAATAGAATAACCACATATAAATATAGGAGTCTCTACAACATCATATATTAATATGCCAAAACAATCTATTTAATTTGATATCAATTATTATGAATAAGTGATATTAATAATGAGTGTTTTAAAAAAATAACATTTCAATAGCATGGTGAGAATATAGTAATAGAAATTAAAAAAATCATATAAAAATATCACAAAAATAAATATAAATAGTTTGGGAATTTAATATGAATTTTTTTAAATTAATTTATAAAAAAAGAGTCCCAAAATAAATCCTTATTTTTATAAATATTATTTCAATGTAATACCCTACGATATAAAAGCCATTCAAATTATCAGGGAACATTCATATGATTTTCCCATGTATATACTGTGGTTCATGGACCGACAATATACATAAAGATGATTTTTTGGGGATTTAGGGGCAACAACAAACTTCTATATCTCTACTATTAATCTTCCATGAAATTGAAGCTATATTATAAATATAAATCTATTTGGAAAGGTAAAATTTTCATATATTATTTTTTTTCACAAAAATAATTTCACATAAGCCACATGGATAAATTTTCATCAATTTTTAAGTCCCAAGAAATGTTTTTAAGGTGTTAAAGATTGAGTTGGGATTTATTTAATATATTAACTACCACTCCTGGTAGATTGAATATTTTTGAATAATATATTCAAGTTGAAATATTTATTCATCATCCTAGATCAATTAGTATAAAAAACTATGTTATATTCATGTTATCAATACATATGTGTATAGTATATGAAATAGCAAAATTAAATTACAATAATTGATTTCAGATTGTGTTAAACAATTTTTGTGTTGATGTCTGTGGTTGGTATAAATGTAGTTTTAGGGTGAGGTTTTTATATGGCTACCACCATGGGGCGTAATGACTATACATATATCTCTAAAAATGTCATGGGAAATTTCCACTCACTATCATCGTTCACATCAATTCTATTGTCATTTGAGAATCATTTCCATTCACATACAATTTGATTTTATATATTTCAAACTAAATTTATCAATCTTCAATTTAATACTTATGAAGAACATCCAAAGTGAAATATAATATCTCTAACTTCTATAATTCACCCCTTTACATACTATACATCAAAATAACCTACATAAAATTGAATGATTTCTAAATTTATACAGTAGTATGATTAGAATAGTAAAAATAAAAAATAGTTTTTATTTTATCAATTACTTACACACTTATTTTTGCTTTTAATATAGTGTAATTTACAAACTATTATTAATGAAATAACGATATAGAGAATGTATTAAATAATATATTTTATTTAATAAAAATCAAGAATTTATTCCTACCCAATTAATCATTATTAAAGTGTTTCATTCTCTATTATTCTTTTGCAATGACATAAGAATTTATTTAATAAAAAAAATTCAAAATATTCAATGTGGACTACCATATAACCTATAGTATTTAATATGATATCCATGTTTTCATTACTCAAAAAATCAACTGTCATTGTATGTTTCCAAATAAATGATTCGAATATAATTTAGTAAATATACAAGAGCATCATTCATGGTCCCTACCCTTAATATTAAACTAATTACACAATAATATTCTAGAGAACAAAATAATGAGAATATCTTAATGATGAAAATATATAATTATGGTATATCTATAATATAAAATAATAGAAAAATAATAATAACCATTATAGATGAAATTGAGTCCTCAGATTAAGATAATAAATAAATTAATAATTTAAATTAATTAATTTTATGATAATTATAATTATATTTATGTCTCTATTATAGTAATTATTTTCTATTAGAAATAGACATGTATAGAGCTCAAAACTAAGGGAGAAACAAAAATAATATAAAATTAAAAATCAAGGAAAAAGAAATGAAATCCATAAATCCTAGTTACGTTCTAGGAGGTAGGCACCAATAATTCTAATTTACATACAAATTCTATTTATTATATATGTAAACATATTACATTTTAGGTTCGAGATCACATGAAAAAGAGATATACAATCAATTATGAAATTACATATTTTTGATAATGATGCTCCAAAATTCTATTTCATAAAATCAAATATATGTGTCTATATGGTTTTTAGTTTTAATGTATACATTACTCATCCTCCATTTCTATCTAATATCAATATTCATTTTTCAATTTTTTATCCCTTTATTTATTTTATTCAAAAGTGTACGCATGGATTCTTTTTATCCACTAGATCTATGATTTCGTTCACAATAGATTTAGTTTTTTATTAGTGGATAATATCAGGCATTATATAAATCAATCAACATATTATTATCCTGTTAATATTTCATAGGGATTACCAAATGGTATTAACAACGTTTAAGTATATCATGAAATATATCATTATTTTTTTTATTAATATCAATGTTAATAATAACCATTTAACTGTACTCAAGTCATTACTTTTGTATGTGTCATTCTTTTGGATATAAAACTGTATCAAATAAAATTTTCATTAGAGTTTTCCATATTTCTATGAATATAGTATATGTAAACAACATATGATTTCTACATAAAACAATAGAGTATTGTGTTCTATGATGTTTCTTCTATTTCTCATCTATCATCATCTCGTAAATCATTATTAGTTAAATCAAAAATAAATCATCTTTATAGGATACATTATGAAATTTGGTAAACTGATTATATATACTATTTCATGCCATGGGTGGATAAATATGGGTGTCACTATTTATTTGATACACATTTTTCCATAATTTGGTGTGTCATAGAATGATATATTAAAATTGAACTATATTTTACCTACTATAATTATTATATCAACTAATATATTAAATAGTTTTTATTATAATTCAGAATTCCATTTAATTATTTATCATTAACGACATCACTTTAATGATTTAACATGAAAATTATACAAAATAAAAATAAAATAATAAAGAGAATAATACGGTTGGATGAATTTTTGAACTTATGATAAAAAAGATTAATATATGAATTATATTTTTATTTATAATGAATAAAATAATTATGCTTATATTTTCATTAAATATTTACAAGAAAATTTATCATACTATTTACTCAATCGCATATCCCACATATACCATGTTATGAATCCTATAAATACTCAAAATTTAAAATAAGAAAATGAAAAAATAATGTTAAATTTAATATCTATATAAAATTATAACTAACATTTAAACATAATGATACATAAACCTATCTTCCAAAAGTTATATTATTAATTCCATAATATTAAATTTTCTGATTATTTGTATTATCGTATTTGAATTTACTCATATGCACACATTCACAATACATAATGGAAATGTTTCCAATTTAATGAAAACAATTGACTATAAATCAATTCTGATTTATATACCTATTCCTGAAATTTAAAATTTCTTCTATTGGGACATTTTATGTTACAAATGATTAAAGATTTAAGTTATCATGAGGGACTAGGAAATGATATTCATTGCAATATGGCCTATGGGATTTAATTAAATAAATATATATAGGAAGAGGTTGAATCACTTTGAATAGTACATGACTATTAATATAATATATATTGAATGTTCCATATTATTCCTCTTATAATAGATAAATTCTTCACAAAACATCCAATATCATTCACCATATGATTATAATAATTATAGATAAATTCTCATTACTGATATTATTTTTAGTATTTATGACTATTTTTATCTAAATTTTATTTAACAAATAGAGGGATATTAAATTTTTTTCAAAAATATATATTATCTCTAATAATAAATCATGGAAAAAAACTCCATATCATTACTACAATTGTACTATCCTCCCTTGTTTGTGATGAATGATTCAATCCATTTTTTATAAAATTATTACACTAAAAAATTTTCAAGATGTAGGAAAGGGATAATAAATATCATATAAAATAATAAATTTCAACTTATATTTGGATTCTATGGGAACCAAATAATTGTAAAATGTAATATATTATTCAAAAAAATTAATAAAAAAGGGGTTATAAATATGTTTCCAAAAACATTTTGTTTCAAAAATTAAATTTAAAAAATAATTGATATAGATTAAATGTATTTTCATGTTATTATTTAATGAAACAAATCAACAATGATATAAATAATATAAAAAATGAAATTTCGTCAAAACCTATTAGTATTTATAAATTTAGATCCAAAATATACCAATTCTATAGGCATCCATATTTCACTAAAATAGTCAAGAGTGATCCAAATAATATTTAATAATGTAATGAGTATATACAACATAAATCCTATAAGGTTAGATATTCGTATAATATTTGTCAATAAATTCCCATATAAATATTAAACAACTTTTTTTCAATTTATTAACCTATATCTTTTTTAATTTATTTTTAAAACCACTTTTAAAATAGAAATAATAATTAAATATGATAAATAATTGATACAGTCCCACATATGTGGTCATTGATCATTTCTTGTAATTTCAATGGTGATCATACATTTTAAAAAAATCAATGTTTGGAAAATAAATTATATTTTTACATGATACATGTAACCTAATTATTTTAAAACACACAATAAGAATATGTTTTTATCAACTCTAATGTGAAACTATTATATGAAAACTACATATGTTATAAATTGATAGAAAAAGTGAGAAATTTTAAAAAATAGAAAGTAAATAAAAACATGTGATAACAATTAAGAGTTAAAGTATATTAACTATTTACAAAAAATGATAAAGTATCCACTCCCAATTTAGCAGTCATTGATGTACCATTGATACAAATCACTATATCTTGGTGAATATATATCACTTCAAAACTTTTTATTTTAGGTCCCCTTATTCATATTTAATTCATTTCAACACATTGGGTGTTAAAAAATAGATGACATATTATAGGGTAGGAGATTAAATAGGCCATCTTATTCAACATAGATTGAATTATATTTGTTCCATGGTTTTAATTTTCCCAGATTACATGATAAAAATTATAATTATATATGAGTAATTACAGGTTTTCTATCATTATACTATATCCCTCTTCAAAATATATTGATAACAAAAATATAATATCCTTCATATCTTAAAAAAATCATTCTTGTGGATTCTTAAGTAGAACTATTTATGGAATGATGATATGATCAGATATATACAAAATTAACATATGATAATTTATTATATTATTTATTTAAAAAATAATTATTTTATGATTAATAAAAATAATAATTAACAAACTAATTAATTTCAGCATTTATCAATTATTTCATAGATAATCATACTGTGAAATAACACTTAGTGGGGTTACGCTATGTGAAATATTCATATGACTGCCTTCTGAAATCATCAACACTATCTCAAAAATATTATAGGAATAGTTCATATATTTACATGAGTATTTTTAAAAATAATTCTTTTTTGATTTTTGTATAAATTCTTCCATATTAGTGTTGAATTTTTCATTCCCTATATCTATCTCTTTTAGTTTCATTATAATCATATTGGTTTAACTATTAAACTAATATGATCTACAAAACATTAATTATAAGCATCAAACCACTTCTAATGTACCTAAATTTTTTATAATAGTTATAATATAAGACACACATTTTTTAAATCACATAATGATAATTCTAATCCATGTCACAATAAACATAAATATATATATATATATATATATTGGGTGTGGGAAGTAATCCCTAAATAAAGATAACAAAAAATAGTGTAAATAGTTAGAAAAACTATACTACATGGTTGGATTTCTAAAAAATGATAATAGAATTATAGAATGACCTATCATGGGGAAAATGAACCACTATTTTACCAACGCATAACATTGAATCTTAGTTTATTACCATACATTCATCTCTCATGGATGATAAAAAATCCCAACAAAAAACGTAAATTGTGTAATTATTATAAATTAGAGTTCATTATTATATTCAAAATAAATAAATATAATTTTTATAATTTTTATGTTTTAAAATAATATAAATTAAAATAATTGAAAATATAAATTAAATTTAGGAATAAATATGTATTTTAATTAAGGAATTTATATATTCTTTTCATAAAGATTCTGAAATATTTTTCGGAAATATACCTCTAAACAATTTCTCTATTTTATCATATAAATATTGATAATAAATTTGTGAATGCCAATGAAATTATTTTAATATATCACTAATCATATACTCTTGTATGAATTCGTCTATTTACTCATGTGTTTATAATGGTATCCTGATCATGATTACCAAGAAATACTATCGTTAAAAAAATATATCATTGATGAAACTAATATTAGGAATAACAATTTATATCAGATATAAAATCTATTGGAATACATATTTTATAACAACAAAATTATATAATAATATTATTTATATTGTAATAATTTATTTCTAAAATAAATAACAAAAATAAATTAAATCCCAGTGAAGTTTTATAGTGGGATTGTTTCACTGATCCCCTTCATAACTTACATTGAATCACTAGAGTGAGATTATATATAACGATTTGGAACAAAATTATTACTAGAATATATATATATATATATATATTAACATATCCGTAAAACTAATTAAATTTTTCTGGAACTTCATTTTAGTATTTGTTTAAATATAATAAAAACATAGAGAATAAAAATATAATATTTGTGAAAAAATAAAAGTATTTATAATTATGTATTTTTAGTTATCCTCAACAAATTCATATTTTAAATTCACTTAGCATTATCAAATATTTATACAAATTATATTGTGGGGATTGGATCAATTTTTTTAATTCTACCATGATTTATAGATCATTAAGAGTAGTGGGATGAATAAGTGGTCACTTTTTCAATTATGAAATATTTTATTCAATTAAACCTACTAAAATAATTATATTATTGAATAAATATTATTAGTGTCCCACGTAATAAACTAGATAATGTAGTGTATAATTTGTTATAAGGTATAAGAATTCCAAATATTAGTTTTTAAATATATTCTCTTTTAAATGACTATTTAGTATCCCCATTCAGGGATTCTCCCTACAGTCAAATAGTTATTATGATGGGTGGTTCATCCCACACATACACAATATCTAATTGTTCATTCACAATATAAAATCAAATAAGAAATGAAAAAACATAAAATCAGTATAAATAATGAATCAGGTTTTTATATCCCTATATTTCATTAGTCTCATTGGATCAATATCATTTCATCATTTATATGAATGTGTTTCCATCACCCACCTTCTTAAAACTGAGCATTTATTTTCCCTGGGTTGTCTGTAAATCCATAAAATGATCAATATAATTTTAATTATTAGATTATTATAATTCCACTAGTTCATTAAAATGATTCATGAAACATGATATCAAAATTCTTGTTTTTTTAAATATAAATATACACTTCTGACAAAAATTTATCAACATAGATTTCACTCATATGAAAATAAATTATTACCATATATTTATTATATAAATGTTTAGACAAAAATAATAAAATATTTCATTTCAAATTTTTATTTCATATGTTCATTTCCACCACATGATTATGAAACAATGTCTTTTATGGGTTCCAAAATCTAATTAATTATTAAAAAATAGTTCACCTTCTATAAAGAATAAGACTAAAATACCAATCTTTATATTATATTTTTATTTATTTTTTATAATTCATTGTATCTTCAATATAATATTATCTCTCAAACACATTTCCTGAACACATATTCTCCCACAATCTTATCATTTTTATATATATTAAAATTGACACATTTTCTCTAAATTTATCATTATATAACTTATTATTTACATTTTATCCCTTGAATTTTTTTTCATTAAATCATTAATACATGAATTATCTCTTATTATATCATGTTCATTTTGTCCCATAAAACATGTTCTCATATATATGTATAAGAGAAAACTCAATATATAATTTCATTATATTTTTTATAGGATATCTGATATCCTATACACTTACAGTACTCTTGAGACATCCAGATATTATACTTAAGACAACACATTGATGTCCCCAACTAATAATATTATCATGTATTAACAAATACCAATCCACATCATAATTTTGCGAATAACATAAAATTAATTTTCAGTATATAGTATATTAAAATACCATATATTATATATTGATTATATATTTTCAGACCCCTCCACTAAAATCTTATTCAAATTATTACTATATCCTTCGAGAATCATATTTCCACTAGGTATAATTTCCCAGCTACAATGGACATTCAACTATACTTTATAAATTTCATTATATCATGAATATTGCATGATGAGTTATTATAGAACTCATCAAAATGGAACAATCACATTCATTTATATCTAGAATCACAACCCTTGTGATATTTAGATGATTTTTTATTTTCACATGAAACCTTATCTTTCAGATTTATATAATTTATGAAATTATATAAACCATAATTTTAAGCATTAAATCTCTATCAAAATTAATTTTCCATTGATCATCTCATTCTCCAGTTCATTGATTTATTGATATATAATTAAATTATTATATCACATTAATATTTTTATATTTTAATCCATTACTAAATAATCCATTATAATAAGCTACTATTTTCTCACCCGAAAATAAATATCTAGGTCTTTGTGGTTTATATTGTATAAATCATGAATTTATCATCTTACTGATAGTTAAACTATATAAAAATCATTTAAATGATTCTTATGCATCTTTACACCATAGTGATATTATTCTTATAAAACATTACAAATTATTATTTCCTAAACACAATTCACATATGCACAAACTGAGGTAATGTTTACAAAAGGTAGTTGTCATTCAAATCGTGATATGTTTGGCATGTTTCACACAACTAAAGGACCCCTTGTTGGCAGGTATAATTAATATGAAATAATATATAATTATTATTCTAATGAATATTCTAGTTTACAAATACCACATGATTCTTACAGAAACAATATTCCCTTCTATAATGTTTTTAATATACCATTAAATCATTTTTATGAACTAGATTACAATTTTATATATAGGGATATAAATGGGTATGAAAATTTTAAAGTAGCTATATTCCATCCATAAATAGGCCTTATGTTATCAATATGGTTATTATAGATAATCCTATACTTATCCAAAATTCTATTTAAGACTCCAAATTTTAAAAATCATTATCCAGGAAAAATTTAACTTCAACTTAAATAATTTTTTTAAATCACTCAAAAATACTCAAAAACCCATTAAGAATTAATTTCACCTTATCAATATTATTAATCATACATAAGAAATTATTTTTTTAATTACACCCCATTATATCCTAAAATATTCTCAGTACAATTATCACTATATCCTCAACAACGTATCTTCTATCATTATTTCAATTATGGTTAAAGACAAAAAATATAAGCCATCAAGAATTTTATGCTTTATATTGGATCCCCAATTAAATAAAACATCAATCATGTATTTGGATTTCATATAACATATATAATAAGGTAATAAACTACCTACTGACAATTTATAATAATTCAAATATTTCCAAATTTCTATAGACTATGTTAGTTACATAGAACATGACCATGGTGTGAAGACCATCACATACAAACAACAAATTTAGAGACTTCTACAATGATTTTTTGCGACCATGTTCTACAACAAGGAAATTTAATTTAATTTACAATCTATATATTAGAATTATCAAATCATTAATTAATATTTTTAAATTTAACCATCACGAAAAACCAGAGATATAATATTTAACCACTACATGCCATTAAAGGGAATAATGTATAATAATCATCTCTAAATTAATTTTTGTTACATAAAAACACATTTTTTCCATGAAAAAATAATATATCATTAATGATACTCTTATACACCTAGTTGCTATGAAATATAATGGGAATTTTTTTCTCCCCTTAACTAAATCATATGTATGAAGGAAGAATTTCTATCCCCCTTATTTTAAAAAATAAAACATCACCCTTATGGACATACAATTTAATAATAAAATAATGTAACTACATATTTTATATAAGGAAGTGTTAGGTGAGAAATATATATGTATATATTTGTAATCTTTTTGAAGAATAAAATAACGAGTTTACCAAATCATCAAAGATATCTATATGTGATATTATAATATAGTACCAATTCATAATTCTATTATTTTTTTGGACTTATAAACATATTTTCTAGATGTTTAAAAAACCTCAAACATAAACTATGTTTGGGGAGATAAATATTTCCAGTTTTAACAATAATTAACAGATTTCTACCGGATCTATATTCAAATATAACTTTTTTTTAAAAGGGTTTAATATATATTTTATCACCATTGATGGATTCCATGATAAAATTGATCCATGTCAATTTTAAAACTATTAATGTTTGACACCAATTAAAATTTTATAGATACATGCTTGTATTTTATATTGATATATACAAAACAAATACTTCATTCAAGTAATATTTATTTCTTCATCTTGAATCTTTTATTCATCAGCACATTAATTATTTGTTCTTCATTCAGATGTTTGGAGTTTTTTTCATTCCAAACATGATTTAAAGAATGAATTGATTTATTTTAATATAGAATGCCTAGAATTTATGTTTTTTATTATTAATTAAATCTATATCCTCATAAATATAATTTTTCCATAATATTAATATATTATTATGTTCATATTTTTTCATTATTTGTTATTTGGACTATATAGTAAAAGTAAAATATTTTATATTTAGAAATTGTTTTGAATTTACCATATATCTTTTAATATCATTTTCTACTGGGAAGCCATGTGATTCATTAGATCGATCTATGACCAAACATCCATCACCATTACTAATATTATTTAGTAGAATTACTTTGATCCATTTTCAGATATGTCTCAACATATTCATCAGGGGTGTAATCTAGTAAACCAATAGGTTTATCTCTATCTTAGATGGATTCCCCTTTTTATATTATATTGATCCATTTTTAATGATATCAATTTAAAATATAAAAAAGGCCAAGATGTTTCATTTTTTCAAAAATAAATGTATCTTCAATTAATTGAATCACCCAAATCTATAACTATATGTAATGACGTCTATGGGGTTTTTTGTTAATTTTATTCATCAGTCTCTTCCCAAAGTAATGTTTCCAATATTATATGAAATAATTTTCATTATATGGAGAAATTTAAATCAAATTAGTATATTCGTTAGGATTGAATGATATATACCAAAGGAATTCATGCATTTGAAAAAACATGATTCATTAATTGGTTAAAAATTCCACACAATACAGTGAGTATATATTTGAATTATTCATTCTATTATGTGAATACTGTTACAAAATAATCTCTTTTACTAATATTTAGGAACTCCTGGTCCTTAATTAGAATCATATATGTAATATAGAATATGAAATATTTTTCCAAAAATCATTCTCTATATTCCAAAATCTGCAACAACTCTAAATTTTTTACAAAACAACGTAACATTTTCATGTGATCTCTTTCTATGAAGATTAATATACATTAGCACCATGTTATTTTTCTATTTTTATCAACCTTTTTTAATCCAACTTTGAGAATCTATACTAGAATTTTATCACCTCCACCTGTGTAAATTGTTCAATTTACCATATATTTTCTTCAATGTTTTCCCATAAATTTTGGATTTCATCACTTGTATGTAAAACTGATTTATCAATCATAGTTTTTTATAGCTCTATGATATCATATTATGGGAGAATGATTTGGATGTTATTATGAATGTTATAAATATCTTTATAACTCCATTATGAATCCCATTCCCGGGATAACACTTATAATATACTTTAGTTTCATTGAATATATTCTCAATTCATTTTGAATATCTAATTAAGGTTGAATAAATTTTTTGTAACAGAACTTTTATCCTAATATTCACCATGTCAAAGTTATACATCCCCTCTAAGACTAATTTTAACTTCACATCCAAATTACTCTTTAATTAATATTTTTTCAACATGTATCTGTTTCATCAAAATTCAATATTATTGTTTTAATAAATTTATTTTGAGGGATAAGAAAAAACCCTAACAAAATTACATCGTCTCAAAATTACTCAACATTTTTCACTAAACTCATCATAACCCTCACCCAACCAAAAATAAAATTCATAAAACATCATAATAAACAAAAAATTTAATTAAATAAATGTCTTTTATTTATAGAATATATATCTATATATTGATTCCAGTTCCAAGCATTAACACTTCTTTCCATATCAACGTTGAAAACATCATCGAAGTTATAAGGAAACTTGTACCACATTTTATTAATATCCATCACATTTATCCCTGCACTATTTTGTAGTTATATTTAAATATATATTACGCCTGTGGATTTATCCTCTTGATTTCAATATATATCCTTAACTATGATGTTATTTTACATTTATAATGAATGAATAATGTTAATGAGAAAATCATTAATCAAAATTTTCTTATAATAAAATTCTATTCAAGTTTACATGGAATTAAAAATATCATTAATTACAAGATGTTAAAATATTAACCATTTAGTACAACTTATTTTCTTAGTGATTTGTGTCTTATTATAATCATATGTCATTTATGTTACATATAATTAAATTCATTCATTTTATTTTATTTATCTTCAATGATTTTATTTCTTAAAACTAGGTATATAAGTTACTACATCAAAATGAATCATCATCAAATTATCATTAGCAAGAGTGGATGTTTAAAACTATTTTGATGTCCTTATAATATCCACATGTATTGATGAATCATAAAAAGTGAATATTTTAGTTTATTAAATATATATTCAATTAACACAATTTTTAATTTCATAACGTTATATATATTTCTCCCATTATATATATATCATTTCATTCATTATCTATTTATTTCAAAAATTCATCAACATATTACATGATAATTCAATTTTCTATATAGTAGATAATTATATCTAATTATAGATCATGGAATCTACATAAATTATGTCAAAATGTTCAATTTATATTGATTGAACTAAAATATTTTCAATTATGACTTGGATTTTATCTGATACATCTTGAAATTTACTAAAGATATTTTGAACACTGAGTTGGGTTGGGTGAATTAATTGACCCTTTTTCATATATGAATTATTATAATAAATGTAGAAACATCATTTCCCTTGTATTATTCCAATATTTGTTGTGTGGTATATCTTATATGGGATACATTAAATAATAAAGCAATAATGAAACACATATTAATAATGATTAAAAAATTATACACTCATTTCCTTTATTTGTTTTTCAAATAAATAAATGACGACATAATATTATAAAATATAATATATAATGGTCGGTTCGTTATACAAAATTTTAATATCTCACCATGTATAAACATGCTTACATTTCAAATTAATTCTCAAAAACTATTAATTATGTTCTAATGGCACATTGTGACCTAGATATATAACTAGTGTTGTGTCGGTTTTACGGGTCCACACAATGTATATAAAATGGTTTAATTCATATACCATCATGAATTTGATCACTGATCTACATAGGGATGTATCTTTCTCTTTATAATGATCTCATTCAGTTTTAATAGTAGATCCTTTAAAGGATGCAAGTTGTTTGGGAAGATTTCATGTACCACAAACTATATGCACATCATTTTTTATAGGTCCATAAAAAATAATCAACAAAACATATCAAAATATCATGACATCTTATAAAATAATGAAATATAGTACACCCTCATAATATAAATATACATTAATCATGAATAAAAAATTATATATATGTATACTTATCATTCCTATGTTCTATTTCTTCTAATAAATTTCCTAAATTGGGTGTTTCAGGATACTCAACAATCTCATGCTTCGATACCTAGTTGATCTTCTCTTTTTTATATGATCAAAATTATAATATTCTTCTAAACAATTTTATCATAATGTTAGATCCTTATATAATCACTATAGATTCATTTCAATGATACAGATCTCAACCACATTTTCATTCTTCACCATATAATTTATATATATATATTATTTTTTCTAAAAATAGGTTTTATAAAATTTTTATAATAAAACATTTTGTTTTATTTTTGTTATATAATATTCTTTCAAGTTTCCCTCACAGTTTTATATGTTTGTAATTTACTACAACCAAATATTCCATTGTCATCAATATCAATGGTGTTCTATAAAATGACATTAGAAACCGTTATTTTTTATACATAACCATTATTTAACTACAAGTGTGTATTTTATAATCATTCAGTAGTATCATTACTTCCACAACAACATATTTAAACAACACATTTACATCATAAAATTGTAAAATTTTACTATATGAATATAAATAATAAAATATATTAGGTTGTGTAATTACATATACATCTTTATGGAGATATAAAAGATAAAATAAATTTTCTTTACAACTCTAATAATTATATTTTAATCAATAAATATAACCCATCAACATATTTTAATTTATTTATAAAACACAAAATGTTTATTTTCTATATTTAAATAGCTATAATTCCCATTCAAGTTAGCATACTGAATTTTTTAACTCATGAATACTAGTTCATGAATTATAAGAAAAAATATTAACATGAGACACTTGTTATTATAAATAGATATATATAAAGTCTATAAATTTAATAATAATTACAACAGTACATATGTTATCATAATTCACTTTCATTGGTATTATTTAATTCATTAAACTATAATTTTTAATCAGTAAATGAATCTAAGAAATCTTCTTCAAATTTTCTTTCATTTTCTCAATAACATCATCATATCATCCAAAATATAGGCCTCTAATCACATTAATTTTTTAATGATTAGATCCATTATGAAATATCCAGACATTATCCCAATCAATTATCAGTTCATAATTAGAACTCAGTTATTTTCATATATATCAGTACTTAGTAACTATTAATTTCATATGTACTAGTGGATTTTTCATATAATCATTCTACATATTATTCGTACACATTATGATGACATATATAAATAAATCATATAGAGCTTCATAAATTATGATTATTCATGCATAGTTCATGTATACAAAAAATTGGGTAACTTCAATATCATGTAGTAATCTTTTTATAGTATCATTGTTTATGTGTAAAATGATATTTTTTTGACCCAATAATATCTCTCATCTTCTATAAAGACACTCATACTATTTTAATTTATATATATAATCATGTATATATAGGATAAGTGATTCTTACATAGAATGAATTTTCATCTAGAATAATGTTTCTGAAGCTTGAAGTCTTATTTACATAGTAGATAGTTGATGCTTATATAAGTCTCATAATTGATAAAATGATATCTATATTTCTAAAGATAATCCTTTTATATTTCATTAATCATTGAGATTATTCTTATAAATAATTATACAATTATATAAAATTTATCTTCAGGCACCATATTTGAGAATTCATTAACCATTATTTAAATACAATTATATAATTTTATGACCTATCAAATCATAGTAAAAAGAGATAAAATTCATTTCATAATATACAAAAACATCTCAATATTAATAATAACAATTCAAAAAGTCATATGTGACATATTATGTTCACTTTTTGATCACATAAGTTTTTTCTCCATAATCAATAATGTATCATAAAAATTTTATCTAATAATTGTTAAAATATAAAATCAATAAGATTTAAGAAGAATATTCCATTGATATGTTAAAATATATTTTATGACATAATAATACCAATTGGATAACTTATATATCGTTAAATAAATGTTGAACATTTTTTATCACATAGATATTACTCTAGACATTTCAAATCAATAGTAAAAATTGTATCAAATATAGAAAATTCCTTAAAAATGATAACTACTACATAAAAGTCAAAAATTTAAGGATTTATAAATAGAATTTTTGGGCCATTTTCATCGAAGATGATCCTTACATACTACATTTTCTTATGTATTGAAATATTTACTTCATTAAATTGGTGGAAAAATAAATCAAACATTTAATATACCTATGAATTGAAATTTATTTTTCAATACATTTATTCACAAAACCCTCAACAAATAATTAAAAAATATAGTTTATTACTTCAAAATCCTTGTTGATAAAGAATTATCAATTTTATTACTCTACATGGTAGAGAACCAATATGTTCTCATTCTTCCTCACTATGATATGAGTAGGCATGGATTTGAATGCCCAAAAGAATTATAATATTCTTATTTATATTTCCAACATCAACTCCAAAATATGTTTTTTAACACATACCTAATTGACATAGGTAATGTGTATTTGGAATCTTTTTGTACTAGTGGGATGTAGTTTCATTCGACATAGTTTCACATATACATCAGTGGTTGTGATATTTCCTCCCAAATATATACTAATGTTGTATTATTTTTTTAATATTTATAAAGAATAATATCTGATTCTTTCTTCCCTCAGTTAATTTAGTGATATGGGTAGTGTAATATATGTTCACTCAATATAATTTTAATTCGAACTAATATACATTACTCACCAGACCCAACTGGTCATTTTTTGTTATATTTTTTATGTTTAAATATCTATAGTTTTTTCTTAGATTTAATAACAAGTGTATCACAATAAAGTAATATAACTATGAATGTATTATTTTTAATCTTGTGAAAAGATATTTATTTTTCTAAATAAACACCACTATGAATTCCCCACATTAAAATGTCATATAAAAGAATTATTGAATAAATATTATTAGTAAAACAAAGACATTGAATTGGAATTTATTAATATGAGTAATTAAATTATGAAATTAATTTAAATTATTCTTACTAAATTAAATTATATTGATTGATTCTTAGTAAATTGGGGATATATTTTTTCAGAAGGATTATTTATTCTAAAAATTGTATTTTGTTCAAAAAATTGCCTTTTACATTTTGTGCATAAAAATTATAAATATATTTTATCAATTTTAGATATATTATTTTACCAAAATAAAATAATTTTAGAGATAATTATGTAAAAATTATCTATGTTAATATTATATAATAATTTTAAATTATTTGTTGGTTAATGAATATAGAAACAATATTGATTTTTTAAAAAATTTTACTATTTCATTTAATGAATTAATAATTTTTCAATATGAATTAAATTGATTTTAAATGCAACAATAGCTCTTTTATAATGTTAATAATACAACTAATACCATTTTTAAAAAAATTATAATTTTTTTCACTCATAAAAGTTATTTTCTCATGGGAAACATATTTTCATAGTGTTTTACATATTTAATTTAAAAATAACTTATTCAAATTTTTAATATTGAATTTCCAAAAAATTATATCTGTATATGGAATCAACATTCTATATAATGTTAAATATACCAATTTTTTGGTCATTATTATTAGTAACCTTATAAAATATTCAACAATGTAGTATAGGTAATGTAGTAGGAAAACGATAAATCATTGTCATAATGCTTTAACAAATATCCAGCACAATCCTTTATCCTATTATATTGGTTTAATATGACAATTTCATCTATATAAAAAATATATAAACATTGGAAAACATTTTTATTTTATTATTACCATTATATTGTATTTGTACATTAATTATTACAAAATTTCAGTCTCTCCACCTAAATATATCAAAAATATATACACTAGGAAAAAAGATTTTATATTTTTTCTTCTAAATTGTAATTTTAAAAAATAAATTTTACACTATATGTTTCATATATTTAATTATTTATTTACTAAATAACTAGCATAATTTATTACATAAAAATGAAATATTTATTTTTAAATTACGCGAAAAAGAAAATAAATGATTAAAAAATTATTAAAATTAATAAAATTTGAGTGAATTAGGTTGTTTCATAGTTTTGGAGATAAATATTACATATTACTATTTTATTAAATGGTTTAATTTTTAGTTTCCATTAATACATGATATCTTCAATGTCATATTATTCCAATAGTATTCAAAAGGATGCTACAAATTTATTTTGTTCAATATTTATTGTTAAACTATTTAAAATTTAAAAAATCCTAAAAAATGAAATGATGAATAATTACTATTAATTTCATCCATTGGGAAGTTATGGTCAAATATTCAAATTAGATATACAATTATAACCCATTAATATTTAATGATTCATTGATATGTATAACATTAAAATTTTTAAGTAAGGGGTCAGAAAAAATATAAGAAGTTAAATGATATCTAAACCTATTAAACTTTGTAATGGTAATTATTGGTGACACAAGAATTACCATTATATCAGTAGTCTTTGATGAAGGGTGGACCTCCACTTTGATATGTTACAAGCTGTGGAGTAACTGAGCATATGTTAAATGGAAAACAAGGAGGACCATAGTGTTTGTGACCTGATGCTAGGGGTTCACCCCCATAGTTGGGATTACTCGAGTATGGAGGGACTTCATTAAAGATGGCTAGAATATGGGGTGGCCCTCCATGAAAATTGGCGGTGGAATAAGAAGGACCTTCACTCTGGTTGATACCGCCATGGAGAGGGCCTCTACATGAGTTAGAGATTATGAGATTATGACATTCACATTGATATCATAAAACACAGGGAAAACCGTCATATCTATGATCATGGACACGTATAGGACCACCATGTTGGCAGTCAAAAATATTTGGAGGCCCTATGCTTGAACTAATGTTTGTGGCATGGGGATAACCCCCCAGATGAACGTAGGAGAGATGAAGTCCTGCACTCTTGTTGATGATTGTATGCAGAGGACCTCCATACTACACATCATCATTATAGGTCATCCCACAATGAGTGCTGCTCTTACTAGTGATTGGAATAGTTATCATAGTCTACCCATGGGGCAACTTGGGACTCAATCTCAATCAGACATTGTGGTTCCTACGATCTGTAATATCAGAGAATGATTATATGCATTGCTGGTGGAATGATCCAATAATTATACAGAGGATGGTGCCCCTATTGGTTTTATTATTGAGAATATTCCAAACATTGGTGTCAGGTCAGCAGTTTTGGGGCCTGTTGTGCATTAGTGTAGGCCACCTGTTCCATAGAATGAGAGACCAGAGGAATGGAATTTCATGGCCAATTGGGATCCTTCCTCAATATCTCCTAGGTGTTGGTCCTTTCTGGGATTACTCTGATGTCCCTTAATGAGAGGATACCAATGTTTATAGATATTAGAGTGGGGAGTAGCTGCTCCCTGCATGGTCCATGTGTGTGGTGATGACAAAGAGGGACAAAAGCATCCAAATCATTGAAAACCATGTATCTCTTTTATATAAGTCATATTATTCATACCATTAGATAAGAAGGCCAATAACCCATCTTTGGATACCGTTTGGGGTTGATAAGGGATATGGAAACCATTTATCAATGGTTTTGGAATCTGTCATGGTGCAAGTGGAGTGAGGGTGAATTGTCATAGAGTTTTTTCTTCTACCCATGATTCTCTAAGTGGAGGGTGATTGGAATGATATAGACATATCATGGGTCCATAAAAGCATGGTGATTCAACCATTAGTACATATATTATGAAATAAATTCCTAATTTCCTAGCATTGTTCTGTCTGTCATGGATTGATAGAAAAATTCATTTTAATAATTCCACAAACCGAAATTTTCAGGGAATAACTGCCCCTAAATATAGTGATTTTCACAAATGTCCAACTATCAGCATTGGAAGGACATGGTTCCAAATAACCAAATTCGATGACATGATCATTTATTTAGGTCTCTGACCCTTATAATACTCATATTGAAGAGAATCTATCCACATTGTGTTTAATAATTTGGGGTTTGATGGTTTCCATGGAGGCACGCCACATTGTGCCACATGTCGGATGTTGGTTGATGTTTGCATTATGGCTCACATTCCATCTTTCCAATGGATGGAGGTATCAAATATCTTTTTCAGATAACTTTTCTCCTTGATTAGAAAGGGAATTTGGGATTTGTTCACTCCTTCCGTGGATTCATGCTCAGAACTTGTTACCTCATCAGGGCCTCCCTTATAGATTAAGACAGTTTTCTAGGAACTTGTACCTAGTTCCATATATTTTTTTATGCCTATTAATTTCACTTATTCATTCAAGACATTCCAAGGGGACAATTTAGTGTAGCAACAATTTTTTTGGATAATTCAAATTTGGAGGAATCTGTGGCATGTCTTGATAATGGGACACTTGGAAAACTATATTCTTTCTCATTAGAGGAATTTTGAAGGGTTCTGAAACACTAGGATTCAAATATCAATCGTGGAGTATCTTATTCCGGAGACATGTATCCATGGTTTTCTTCAGCTTTCTGTGATTGTCATGGGGAACACAACAAGTTTACCATTATGAAGAGATGGATCATATGTATGTGAAAATAAATGATATTGGATCATATTGTCACACCATAGGATGGAAAACATTGATGGTTTATTGGATTGATTGATTTTAAATCCTTATGATGGCGTATATAGGAGTGTTGTGCCCAATAAATCAGATAATTTAACACTAGGAAGTATTATCTGGACACCACAATTGGTTGTCAAGAAATTATGGACCTCGTATAGGGGGACACCAAGGTTTACCATTGGATGGGATTTAACCACAGGGAAGAATCCTACATACCTTGTTTATAGATAGGGATCACACTCACGTAGTTCAAGACGGTGGTTTGAGGGTTACAAATGGATAGATTCCCTTAGAAACGGGACAATCATTATTTGATGCATATGATGTGTGATTATTATCCATTTTTCTCATCCCAAGTGTTGCAAAATGTACTAATTCAATGGATGGGGATTATAAAAGGAGAGCGAACCATTGAATGATGTGACCCTACCATGAAATGTCAGTGTTGGGGGATCAAATGGCTCAGGTTTATTCATAGTCAGCTACTCGAAGGGAATCATGAGTTCAATTAGATTTGGTAGAATATATGAAATTAGGATGTAAATGGATGAAGTGTCATAGAATGAGGATGATATGGAAATGATATCAATATGACTATGTTTTTCTTGAACCTCTTGGATGTTTCCTTCATATCCAAGTGGCTGGGAATCAATGTTAATGTAGTTCAGTGGGTATCTGAGACACCTAAGGAGGACGACCATGATAAATGGAGCGAATAGGTAAGGACCATAAAAAAGATGAACTTTTTGGTTGGGGGCATTATATTCCTGAAACACAAAGGATCAGTGGAGAGATCATTATGGGAAATGAGTGATGGGCTTGACCTTCAAAGAGGTTTCTTATATACCCTATTACAAAGGGTGTGATCAAAGTCCACATAGTTCATGATGTGGGAATTTATTCAGTCCATACATAACGGATATATACATGGAGATTCTCTAGGAATATTCTTTACCTTTGTTTGGGATTGAACCTCAATGAGGCATCCCACAAACATGATTTCAATTAAAACCCATGTACTTGTGATGGTGTAGATTAACATAATTTAGGATGAGTGAACCAACATAAAATAAACGTGACATATGGATTGCGAAGAGTGGTGGTATTGAACCTTAGGTATTTTCTTAAAAACCATGTTTCAAATAAATTGATCAATTTCCACATAGTTTGGAAAGTGAATATTGACATCATATATGATGAGGGGTATGATAATTATGCATAGATAAAATCTAATAGAGGGTTTCATGGTCAATTTTTACTCTAAGACCATGTGAGTCATGCTCAGTGTGAGACGTAAGTTGTATAAATTGAATTGATGATTGTGTCGTGATATGTTTGGCCATAAGAGATGTTGTGGGTATTACACCTATCTAGAAGTCTAGGGGTTGAATATGGGACTTACTCTAAGAGGGATGACTGAGAATTTTATTTGGGACTTAGGTGGATACATCTTGAGAAACTAATTGTGTAAAATCACCGAGGGAGTGATAAGGCATAAGGAAATGTAATGAAGTGAAATTTTACTGGTCACATCCCATCTATGATCCTATCAATACTAAAATTCATGTAGAAACTAATGGTTTAATGTCATGGGATTGGGGTGAGGATTCTCAATAGTTTCATGACATGTACCTCAGACTATATGGTCTCACTTCTCATCCATTAGACTCAAAAACTTGCAACAAACATCCCATGGGGAATGTAGGGAACAAGAAATTCCCGATGGGATTGAGGTGGAGCATTTTTCATTTGACGTTCCCATGATTACATGACTATGAGAAGAAGAAATATTTATTAGTGTTCCTATGTGAAGAAGTGTATTTTAGGACAATGTAACATGAAGAGCCACCTAAGGAACAATGAAATCACTTCATACGACCATACAGGGTTTCATGAGAGGGTGATTCACATAGAATAAGTTCCTTATTGGGAGGGATTCATGATGATTTGATGCCTCATGAAGGGGATGATCTTTTCAATGGAAGGTGATTCATGATGCATGTCTCAATGGATCTCCGATAAGGGAAAAGATTCATGAATCATAGTGACCCACCTTAGGAATAGAGTCTGCATGTGCTTGGAGGGTGCTTCATGAATGAGGAATTCCAAAAAATGTCTCTAGTGATCAAAATATACCCATATCTTCATGATTTATGTGGGGATTCTCAAAGGGAATCCCTAATTGATTCCGAGGAAAATCAGAATGAAGGGAAAGATTGTTTGAGGGGATCAAATACCTTTGGTGATGCACTTTTTGAATAGTTATCCGAGAAGAGGGTACTTTGTGAAATGAGAGAATGAAAGTAGAAAGTATTGTGTAGTTATCCTTTGGGGTAGGGATGAGTTATATTTTAATAGAAACTGTGTATTTTCAATTCTTGGTGGTGAACGATGATGGAAATATCACCTTGCTATTGGAGACGTCACTGGTGGACTCATGGAGCCTTCTGACACTACCCTGTGGTCGTCATGGTTCACATAGATCTCACATAGGTTACAATAAATGATTCATAGATGTTGTAGAGGTGTTATTCTACCGGTTCCTTTCCATTTGTGGTTGTGATGGGCTTGGCGATGGATCATCATGAGGTTAGGCATTTTTTTCATCTTATTCCATGGTTATGTTGAATGATGTCCCAAATGGTATGGCCATCTTTCATTCATCGTTTTCATTTATTTATGTTCCAAAAACACATAATGTATATTTAAAAATAAATTTCTGTATATTATCAAATAAAATGAGATATTAAATATCGTTATATATAGTCATTTTCCTAGGGAAAATGATGAATGTTGAGTTACAAGAAATATTCATCTCCACTTTTTACGTGTACAAATATTTTTTCATGAATACACATTTTAAAAATATGTAACCCAATTAATCATCAATGGTAAAAAAATAATAATTATAAAACACTCAAATCAAAAACATACTTATATTCCACGACTTCATTCATCGGATATTTCAAAAATTTTCATCAAATTGGATGGTTATGAAATAATTTGAGAGATGTGGGATGTTATTCATACAATTAGGACTCCCATTTATATTCATATAAAATTCATGAATATTATATTGATACCAATAAATATCATAGATAAGATGAATGATATTTCAAACTCCTATAATATTATTTTTTAATTGATATCCCATTATAGTACTATATTTTATAGTCATAATCCATAATTATCTATTAAAATACTCACTAATAAAAGTTCATATCCTTTTAATTATTATATATTTTTAGATTTATACGGTTATTATAAAAATATAAATTAAACATAACTAAATATATATAATTCATCAAAATCATTATTTGTATAGACTAATGTAGCTAACTTATGGTAATGGTTCAAATAATTCAATTAAAAAACCATCAACTATCTTCAGTAATATGCAATCAACATTCAACTTTTCATGTGTTCGCACATCTATTTTTTTTATCCAAGATATAAATCAAAATTACATTAACATTAATGGGTAGTGTGAGTACATTATTTTTGTTTAGACCACCATTGAGCTCCATGAAAGAACTATTCATATTCATCCATCTAAACATTCTTCGCCTCCTTCTCAGTCATCTTGTTCCTTGTGTTAAAAATAAAATAATTTAATAAAAAATCAATGATTATAATGATTGAATCCTAGAAAATTAGGGATATATATTTCTAATGTTGATTTGACCAATTCCTCAATCACCTTCATCATTTATAGATAAAAAATATCAATAAATTCGTAAGAAAATTCTTTATATATTCAGTTTTCGTCATATTCATATCATATTTTTTGTACTTTCCGTATTACTTCTAATTTTTCAATGTAATTTTTAGAGTATTTAAATTAGTTTTGAGTATATAATAATATCATCTATAAAGGATAACATAATTTTTTGAAATAATTACTAATGAATTTAAACATTCTGTCCATGAATATTTTTGATGTACTATTCAGTCTAAATAATATATCAATACACATATTGGAAATTCATTTAACGAATGGAGGCCTTTAGAATATAAACCTATACCTTATTTATTTATTTATATCCCAACCAAATATACACATTAGAGAAGTATTGGGATATGTATAGATGATAAAACAAGTAGTAAATCTATGTGAATGGATACATATTCCTTATATTCATCTTATTGGGTTAACAATAATCAATATACAGACACATCAACTAGCAATTATATTTGTTAAATGGGATCAATGTACATCTTGGTGAACCACTACAACATATTAAACCCTCATAAAATATTTCTATTAGTTCTTTATCTAGATATTATTGTTAATTTGAGGGCATTTATAAGGATCTATTTATATTGGGAGGGATCAAGGTACAGATAAAAAAACTAAAGATATTCGCCATGGTAAATGCCTAAGAAACAATGGGGAATAATTTTGAATATTTTCATATGATGGGTTTGTAATTAAGTGTTTTACTCTAATTTTATTTCAATATATTGATATAGATATTCTTTTTTATAAGGTAACCAAATCCATTATTATGAATAACATTCATTTTGATATTTATACTCCTCTATATCCACGAAAATTATCATAGGATAATTTAATATAGGGAATGTGATTTCTTTTTTATAAAAGTTGATATCAGATATATATATATATATATATATATATTAATATCTAGGTTCTTCCCACTATAGAATCAAATTTAACTCATGGTGTAATGATAATGTTTTATATGAAATTCATCCCGCAAAGGAATCCTAATGATGTTTTATTTACAAGAGATGAAACATTTTAACCATTTAAATATTTCATAGTTTTTATAATATCATGTTTTTTTGGTTGTACATTAATATTTATATAGTACAATATTGTTAATAATTAATTCATATTGCTATAATAAAATAGTATATTTTTTATTTTTTAATGAACAAATATAATACACTTTACTACAAAAATTTCATGATTTCCTTCATTAATGGAAATAACATAAGACCACAATATCTCTCTTATAATTAGAGGGTGTTTTAATATGATATAATCAATATCAAATTTATTATTGAATTTGTTTACAGAGTGTCCATGTTCCATGCAGTTGTGACATTAGGCAATTTGATAACGCTTATTTAGGAAATTAAATTTCTACATCAAATATGTTGGATTGTTCATCGTTATTATACATTCATTAGAATAATATTTTTCCTTTATAATCATAAAAACATTTAGGGACACAAATGAAAGTTTTTGATATTCTTATTTCATGAATTTTTACTATGGGATATTGGTTCTTCACTCCACCATGAGACATAATTCGTCACCCCCTTAAATTAATCATCACTCATAAGTTCAAATGTTCTATACACTATGATGATAATGGTTAATAATTATTCATCAATAATTATAGATAACATAAAAATACATTAATTTTTTTTGAATGTCCCAAATTTATATATAACATATTATCTATGGGTTTGTCCCCTAAATGAATGATTTATTTTCCTTTTGGTGTTCATGATTGAATGAGAGGAATACTATTAAATAGTTTTATTGATTTCATTAAAATATGTGATATTTTTTCTTGATTTTTCTTCACTGCAACAATCTCTCTATGAAATATATGAATTAGTTTTTGAGTAAAATAATTATAGATATATATAATTTTAAATTCTTCCCACACTATTACTTATGTGTAATTAATGGGACTCATAGTACTGATCAGAGTCCACCATTGATTGTTCTCCCTATCAAGGTAATAAAGAACTATTTTAAACATCTCCTTCTCAATGAATTGGATTACGGGAATGGGTGAGCCTACTGGGGACCCGACGGTCCTGATACAGGAGGACCCAAATGAGGGATATGTTGGGCCGCAGAAGCGTGCACCTATGCACCTGATGAAAGACGTTCCTGAAACAGAAGCTGGAAAACTTTCTGAGGAAGTGCTGGATGAGAATGATACTTTGAAGCATCATGATGTTGAGGAGATATTCTCGGAGAGGGATGAGTTCCTAGAGGAAAGTGGAACGAATCAGTTCAATGGGGAGTACCCTCTGTGCTTGACACTTGTAGATGGTAACAAGGAACCATCCCGGGGTACAGCCTCCCTTGTGCATGAGAACTCCCAAATGGTGTATGAGGGGAAGGAGAACCAAGGATGTTGTCTAAAGGATCACATGAAGGAATCATATAGTGATATTCTCAGGAATGGGGTGAAAAGGAATGATAGTAATGGAGCTTCCACGGCTCCGCCAAAGAGGAAACCCAGGAAAGATTACTCCAACACGCCGAGGACCATTTGCACCAGGTCTTCTACAAAAAATGGAAAAGTGAAAGTCACGGGTCACATGAGGGGATGAAGTAGGCCCACTGAACCCGTGTCCCCAGTGCAGCTATGTCGAAGGGAGCAATACTTACAAATGTTAAGTCAATATGCTTCACACTCTGAATGGGAGTCGGCAGATCCAGATGAGTTCTTAGAAGGTGGTGGTGGTGGAATCTTTGATGTGTTCTGATATATGATGTTGGGAGGTATGCTGTTCTACTGTATTTTTCTTTTTTGCACTATTTACGTTCTATCCTTTTTTTTAATAAATTTCTGGGGGACTAGGCACTCGGCCTAGTCCTGCGCCTTCCTTGTTATTGAAACAAATTAATTTATGTCATAATAATAATATTATGTCATTGGTCAGTAAAAACATAGTATAACATGGTGTGTGTCGGCTAACCTCCCATGTACCTTTGATGGTATCCCATTAGATGAAAAAATTGCCTACCACCTCAGATGATCATTATGGTGAACAATTCGTGTTTATATAATGTGCAATAACATTTTATATATAGTTGGAATATAAATCAAACATAAATTAAATTCATGATAAAACATTTAAAAAAACCAGATTTTAAAATTATATCATAAATAAATAATATCCAACCAAAATATTATTAGTATTACCATGATAATACATAATTAAGAAGTTTTTAGAAATAATATTTTAACAAATAAAAATATTATATAAATGATGAGACTAAATTTATGGAAAATAATTATAATTTATTGATATGTAAGAAAACAATTAACCACATATGTGATTCTTTGTAAAATAAGTAAAGAATAATTTATATATATAAAGTGTTTTTATTTTTATTTAGATATGAATTTAACTTATAGGGTTTCATATAAAATAATTATTATTTTTGAATGATATTAAAAAATATATAATATTTAATTGAGTTGTTGATTCAAAGGAAATAAAAAATTTACAGGTTCTCTTTAATCAAGTGTACAAGAATGGTAGAATCATAAAGGGAAACTAACAAAATTATTACCCATAATAAATTAAGGTAATATAATTTAGTAATTTATCAAATATATATATATCCTAATAATTTTTGGAACAAGGTTTTATAATATAAATGTACATAAGAAAAATAAATCTACCATGAAAAACAAATGTATGGTGGGGGTCAGTGAACTCAAGTATTGAGTCACTATATGCATGTTCCTAAATTATAGAATAACTAAATTATGTTTATTAAAAACATTAATTATAAATATTTTATATATTTTTATTTTTAAATTGTCTATTAGTAATGAAATGTTATTATTTTTTGTGTTGTTTTCTCGTATGTTAGTTAATAGAGGTCGATTGGTCAATTTCATATTAAAGATTTTTTTGTCTAAAAATATTAAATGTTGTACAAAATTATAAATAATGTAATCATAAATGTTTACTTATATGTATTTTATTATACCTCTAAAATTTCATTTATATATTACCAATAATTTTCAAGAATTCACTAAAATAATATATTTCTCATGATATGATCATTATATGATATTTTATTTAGGATGACCATTTATTTTTTGTATAACTAAATAACTAAGTGATATTATCATTATAGTATATTAATATTTTATAAATATAATTTTTATATCCTAAATAACTTTTTAATGTCATATGGGTTGTGTATTAATTGAAAATATTTTCATTTTTGTTGAGTTAGTGGTAGTTATGAACACTTGAATGATGATATTATTTTTAATTGAACAATATGGAGGTATGAAATAAAATAATTTCTAATTTAATAATAATAAATATCTGACAATTAATATTTTTTATTAAATAACTATTTTTAATGATCTAAGAATGTTTTTTTCTGGGAAAATAAATCACACAATGCATAGAGGAGTCGTTATGTATGTATGAATGACCTCGACATCATAGTATGAATGATTTTAGAGGTGTTTAAAAAATGAATATACAATTTAAATAAATAAAATAAAAGTAATAATAATAATTACTTCATCATAAAATCATGGACATTTTATAATATATTAGGTAGAAAAAGAAAATAATTAAAATTGATTGGATGACCACATTACCTCACCCTTTGGGTACACTCTACTATGAAACACATTATGTATCCATCATGTGTTATTTTACATGGAACAAGAATTCTAGGACATGGGAATATATTATTCATTACACTATTGAATAACTTTGGCATATTTTTTTATAATTAGAGGATAAATGATGTGATTATGGATGGTACTTCTATGGGTGTAATGTGTTATTTTTTCATAATATAAATAAAATGTCACCATTAATGGGTGAAAATTGAAAAATAATAGAGAGTAATTTATAGGTGGTGAGTTAAAGTAAATCCTCCTCTCATTTAATCATTTTAAATCATATTTTAAGAGAATTGGAGGATTACAACCTTGGTCAAAACCTCTTAATATTAATTTATCTTTTGTGCCGAAACTATTCAGTACAAAAAAAATATTTTCTGAATGATAATAAAATAAAAAATATTACATAATATCAACTAACTAATTCAAAATATTAAATCTCAATTTTGAAATAAAATTTTTCTTTTTCCGAAAATTTATGTTTAGTATCAGTATTCCTAAATAATTAAATCCCATTCATAGATCTATTGTAAATTTAAGAAGACAAATTATATGTATTACAAATATATCCAATATTAAATATAACCTATAATATCAATATTAATGAAAAGGAAAATAAATATCTATTATGAAACATATTCATTATATATGATTACAAATGTAAAACATGGATTTTATAAATTGAACATTGTCTTGTAAAAGAATCAATATAGTCATTAAATATATTAATGGTAATGAAATCGTGTTTTAAATGATTTTCATCATACTTGTTATATGATAAACTAAAAAAAGTATAATATTAAAATAAATCATATTTTTAACTCTCCATCTGTTAAAATATTATTTTAGTAGAATAATAAAGGTTTTAAACATGTTAAGGGTGATATTTTTAATTAAATAAAAATTGCATTTTACTAGGTTATTAATTTATATGTTTTAATAATTAATATAAAATATAAAAGAAAAAATTGGAAAAATGATTACTAACCCACAAATTTTATTTATTATTTTTATTATAGTATAAGAAAAATATATTTTATGATAATTGCATTATTTTCACAGTCGTATTATGGCCATTGTTTAATTATAAAATTATTTTACTTTTTATTATTTATATTACCCAATATTAATAAATATATATTTATAAGGGTATTATATATATATATTTAATGTTATAAAGAATTTTATTTTATTTTATTTGAATAAATGATTTCATTCAATGTTATTGTATTTTTTTCATTAATAGAAACAATTTCTTTAATCATTTCATTGTATCCTGTATAAATATTTTCCATCCTATGGTAACAATGGAACTTTCCGAGTACCCTAGAGTAGCTCTACTAAGGTCATGAGGATCTTGTGTCTATTTAATGTCATTTTTAAATGGTATGATAGTCTCTTTTTATGTTTCAGTCCAAGGATAACTAGTATTCATGGTTATTTGGATAGTTAACAGTCAATAGGTTCTCATAATTTAAAGGACTAGTGTATTCATTTTAAAATATATGTTTCATTAGGGTTTTAGTGTCATTAGTGATCAAATTATATCATTATAGATATTAATATATTATTATTTTTAGTTTTATATAACCATAATGGGATGGTATTTTCATCGTGTTTAAGAAGTTTTTTTATTTTTTAATAGGAAAAATATAATTACCAATAAGATTTCACTTAATGATTTCGATTTCTAAAATTGGTATTGAAAATAATTTCAAAATTTCATTAATTGTTTTAGAAATTATTTTATTGAATCATTTTAGGATATTTTTTGTGAAATAATAATATTTAATTAAATGAATATTAAAAGGAGTAATAGATACACTAAGGCATATATTAGAATCTTGTGATAGGAAATTTAGAATTCATATGATCTTAGTAGGTTTAATTTATATTTATCTCATCATTTATTCTTTGATTTTTCTTATTTTTTAGAAATATCGTGCCCTATATATAATATTAATTTTGATTGAATTAGGAATATTGAATGTGTTCCACAAATAAATATATATTTAATAATTAGATTCAAGAATATATAAATAGAAAACATAAATGGAAAACCTAGGAATTTGACCATGAATATATGTTATGGAGGTAATATAATCCTTTCATTAGATGTGATTATGGAGAGTGGGATAAATAATATTTGTTAAATTCTATAAAATTAATGTTTTAATTAAATAATAATATGTATACATCAGAGGATATGATATTTTATTTTATTTTTTATATAAAATCATGCATGTTGTTTGAGATTTATATTAATATAAATCATTATAACGATCTAACATGGGTTTGATTTCTTAAGATTTTTAGTTAGTTATCTAATCTAAAAACATTTTGGGATGATGGATAATTGGGAGTTTTGATAGTTTTATATAGGGATCATGATTGTGCATGAGGGAGAGGATACTTTTACAAAGAAGCATGCTTTTGTATTATATAAGGTAACCTTGTAAAATATCATTACATTGTAGTATTTCAAATTGATAACTCTTAATAGTTCATCAAATCCTAGTTAATTTATTGGATTAAATTGTGTTTTATAAGTGAATAATTTATTTATAGTATACATAAACATCAAAAATAAAAAGGGAGTGAATGATTTTCATCTCATGATAATAGAAGAACGAATTAGTGTAATAAATTTTGATTAAAATTGGAAAACACCAAGCCATAAAGAAGTAATAAGTAATAAATATGCTCTTATTTATCACAATATTGCTAATAAATATTCAATTGCTGAATTTGTTTCATGGAACGACCTAAAATGGATTTTCCAAACTAACTATGGTATTTTCACTACTAATGGTAACATGATAATTTATGAAATTTTGTAGTTACTTATCATGTTAATCATTCATTGGTGTAACCAACAAGTTTTATGGTTTAATGAAACATATTAAGAATGTGAAATAAGACAATGAGTAATAATAAATTTGGATGGGTAGTAATTATCAATTGGGCCATGGATTGAAAAAGTGGACGTGGGGATTTATTTAAAAGAAAATGCTAGAGTAATATATGTAGGACCTATAATTGTATGATAGACCTTCATTTTTACATCCAATATAATATTAAGTATTTTTAATATTTACTTGGAATATTCTTTCAAATCTATTGAATATATAGAAATTTATAATATTTAGTAGATATTATTGACAAATTCTATAAATACTAAGATTTATATTGAAGAAAAAATATGAATACAAGTTCATTTACTCATACTATTTTATTATGAAAAATTAAGTAGAAATATCATGAGACTTTATGGACATTTTTGTGGTCATGTATGATATAACCATTGAAATGTTTATAATTTTAATGCATAATCCATAATATTTATTTTTTGGTAATAATGTTTCATATACATTACGTAACGTTAGTGTCCAAAATTTTCATTGAGACTTGAATATTAATATAGGTCATTTTTTACTAGATTTAAGATATAGATATATTATATGTTACGTTATTGATAAAATAATGATTTAAACACATTTATGAAGGTTAATTAAATTTTTACAAGGATTACAAGGAGGCTTGGCAGTGTTATGGGGTTTCCAAACATTAAATAAGGGAGAATCAGGAAACCAGTTAATGTTTCATATTTGGGACATGATTGGTAGTAACCATGCACACAAATCATGCATTACTAGATTATGGTTGAATGGTTTGAAGAATCAATGAAAGGATGGGGTGACCTGAGACAAAAAATCCTAGATCCTAAGTCTATAACGATTATATTAGCTTATGATACAAATAAATAACATCTCAAATGCCCAAAAAATTTTGTATTCTTGGAAAAAATGATACATAAATGAGTCTGGTATTTCCAATGAATACAAAAATTATATGATAATTAATTTCTATGGATAATATATTTATTCGATATTTCATACCCTTGCATGCATTTCTTAATAAAACTCATGGAATCATAGTAAAATGAAATAAAATAATAATAAACATAAATGATTTATAGATGTAAAGTATAGTTGAGGCAATAATGAATCAATTAGAATAATCAATATTTAATGTTAAATAAAATAATATTCATTCTATGTAAACAATTAAATGAATTGAAGTGAGTAAATAACATGGAATGGTAATTAACTAAAAACAAAATCCATTTAAATTAACTAGATAAGGAATAATAGATATTGAAATGAAAATAACTGAAAAGCATTTCATTTAATTAATGAATTGAGAAGGGAATGAATCCATGGATATATCAATGAAAAATATCAATGCTAAATAATAACTGTGTGTAAATGAGTTAAATTCATAACTATTGGATGTTATGATTCCTTGGTTCACGGTATCGTTAATGTCAAGTCCTTTCAAAAGATAGTTTATCATATCACATAAAAACCCATCTATGTCTAGAAAAATGACTCATCCCACTATATTACTAATTAATTAAGGGGTACCTATAACTGTACACCACCATTGTCATACTTTTACAATTTATAACTCATAAATTGAATTATCAGTTAAATAATTTGAATTATCAAATATTGGTATATAGTAAATGATAATGATTAATCAATATTTCCAAAATTCATCACATAAATATCAAGTACACACCATTATTAAAAAAGGTATACAATGTAGGAAATATAAATATTCATGATAATTGATATGTAGATTATATGAAACATAATTCTCAATGATAATTTGAAATTTAATATTTCAAGGGTGATAAAAATAATAATAAAGGTTTCTAATTTAAATTATATCCTTTTCTAAGTCTATCATAAAACATTCTAAAAAAACATGTATGGTATCAAGAAAACATATCCAATGTGGAGTAAAAAAGTGCCATTTCATTTGATGAATAGAAATGATGTAAATTTATCTTTTAAATTAATTCATGATGAAAATATCATTTTTACTTTAAATAAGATTTGGTAAATAATTTCATTGAAACCCAAATTAAAAAAATATCATAAAACATACCTTTTATGACATTCAATTGAATATTTGATGAAATTATGGATGATAAATATATAGATTTACTACATGGTAAAAATATCATATATTCTTTATGGTAAAATGGATTGTAAAATAACTTAAATAGATAGTCAAAACAAAATTTCCTTGATTTTTTTAAAAACAAAGACAGTTTCAATTTATTTAATAAATCATTTTAGAAACATAAATTCATTTTTAAATTAATTTTTAGAAATCATGAATTTTAGAATAAAAAAGGTTTTTTGACTAAAGAGGGAAATAATGGTGAGGTTTCTTATAAATATTTCGTAATATCATTTGAGTGAAAACAAGTGAAACATTTGTATAGTTACTTGAAATGTTCAATGGGTATCCTGAGGACATGGAAATGAATAAGTTTATTATATTATTATAAAATAATTTCATATGATGTAATTTATTATGTGAATAATCCTAAACCAAATGAGATTGTTATATAATGAATATAAAATATTATATAATTGATGTATGTATACGTCAATGAGTAAATTATGGGTATCAACTATTAGTCCAGATAGATAAATTGAAATAAATAAATATATATATATTCAATTTAATTATACATGAAATCAATAAATAAAATCAATAATGATGAGGTGGTATAACCAAATGAAAAGGATTTGGGTTATGAAATTTATTATCCACATTGGTAACTTTATGTTCAAGTCCCATTAGATGAAATAAATAATATTTAATCTCAAAATACAATGAATATAATAGAGAGAATTATATACATTATAAAAATAGTCTATTATTGAGACTTATAATGCAATTAATTGATGAATATGACATTTATTTTACAGATGTGAAATGTGAGATGAAATCCCCTTACCTTACATTTACATTCATTTGATCATCTTATAAATTCATGAATAATTTTTTAAAAAATTTACATATTTTATAATAGAATAGTTTTCTAATTTATAATATCATATATTATATTCTAATAATATATTATAACCAATTTTTTTACAATCAATCATTATTTTCAATATTTCATGTGTTAATTGCTTAGTCTTTCGACTATGAATTCACTTAATTATTATTTATAATATTAATTAGATAATTATTTTATAATCAAAAGAATTTAAACCATGATTTACTTAAAATATACATTTAGTACATAATTATTTATATTAATCAATAATATTTTTTGAAAAGTAATTTAAGGCCCCATTCATGGACACCATTGTCCATATATAGGCATGAAAACTACTTTCATTTATTTTACATGTTAAAATAATGAAATATAAATGATATATATGTATAATAGAATTACAGTATCATATATATATTATATATGTCCAATTTATTTATACAAAACATCCTTAATAGACTATATTTAATGTGGCAATGAATCAAATTGCATTTATGAGGTGGTAGTATGCACATCCACAACAGAATTTATAGTGTTTATAAATATGTAAAGTATAAAATTATGTTTTATAAAATCATTCTTGAATCATAAATACAATATAAATATGATAAATATCATATAAATTCATCACATACATCATAATTTCAATCCATGAATGGTGATCACGGTAAACAACCATCATCATCATTTTGTGAGGTGGTAGATCACATGACACATGAATGGTATGTTTCTTATCCATTTGATGGAAGTGTGATTAAATGTAGTTTGAACTAAAAATAATAATAATATAATTGTTTTTAATATATTGACGTTAATATTTGGGAATAAAATCATTATATTTTATTTGATGGAGAATGAAAATAAAACAGAACATATTGAAAAGGATAATACCTCTTATTCGAGTAATTGCATCTAGTTTGCAGCTTAATGATTCCATAGATGTATTTATAAAAAATGGAAGGATTAAATGTTGATGGAATGAATTTTTATGATATATTTTTCAGATATTAATCCTAAAAATGTTTCATGATAGGTGTGATGAAGTGTTAGGTGTGATAATCTTTTAAGAATGGTGGATGAGATTCATTTTTTATGTTTTGGAAAAGGGAATTCCAACCATGTTTTTACCATTTAATGGGTCATCAATAATGGAAATAATTACAGAAAAGTGTGTATAGGTTCTTTAAAAATTCAAATAATAGATTTTTTAAAATTTTATTGTTTATTTTCTCCCATAAGATATAGATTTAGTTCCTTGTTATTTTATTTTTTCTCTTAATCATTATAATTAATTTTAACTACATCTATTAATATTTTTTCACGTAAAATATTTTAAAAATAATATAAATTATAATTTACTCAGATTAATAATATAAAATTCGTTTTTCCCATTTACTATCAAAGATGGGGAATGATTCAATTCAAATATATTTTAACAGAACATACCACAATGTTGGGATTCAATGTAAAATGGTAAAATGTTTGATAAAGTTTTTATATATAAATTCTATGTGAAATTGATTATAATAAAATAAAAATGATTTATTGATATACAATTTATATAATTTATTTTTAAACCCAATAAAAAATATAATATATACTTATAACTAAAATACATGAAAAAAAGAATATTTTAATTAAAATTAAGTATTTATTAATATTAATCAAACAATTAATTATTTTATAAATATACCAAAAATTCACCTTATGATAATTAATGTGTTCCTTTTTAGTATTATAATTTTTAACATATATTTTGATTAAATGATCATAAAAACAGATTTAATATAGTTGCTCTGTTAAAAGGAACTAAAATTACTTAAATAAAAATACATATTTTTATGAATAAAATTTGGTTTTTTATAATTTTATGCTAATATAATTAATTAGAAAAAGATAAAAAATATTTTCGTGGATATATAATGAATAAATTTAATTAATAACATTCAAAAAATTAATTAATTTAATTTTTAAACAAACAACTTTATGATCATAAGAATAATAAAATAACATTTATATTTAATTTTATTATTTTTTATTTTAAAATTAATTGGTCACCACTGAATTTATCTTATATTTCTTTAATCAATATATTTTAAAATTTTTCTTTTTATATTTGATAACCAAAAATTAAAATGATTTTTTATATAATATTATGTAATAATTTTTTAATAATATGTTGTTGTTCTGTAAAACTGGGACATCTGTGTGACACAAGCCATTAAAGAATGACTTAATAACGTATAATAAATTATAACTCAGTATCATGGTCATTGAAATCTATATAATAGAGTTAATTCATTAAAAATAGTAATTATATTGTTATTCCTTATCATTTTATATTAACTTTCACAATTGTTTTTATGTGTCAAACATGAAATCAAATACAATGTTCTTTCTCTATAATTTCAAAGAGTTATATTGGGTGAATGAATACACTTTCAGAATTGGAAATAGCCCTCCGAGATAGTCATTGCATTTTTTTTTAAAAATTGTAGTCTTACGAGGTATTTGGTTAGCATGTCCCACTCTTGGAAGATTGTGGCACACTATGACAATCCAGCCCTTTATTATAAATTAATTTATTATTTATTCCAAAAGATTTCATATAATATAACCTATAAGATCTAGCTAAAAATTTTATTTTTAAAATTTTTATATTTCATTAAAATATAAATTAGGGAATACATCATATTCATTCAAATATTCCTTAATTTGATCATACAATTCCTTCATACTATAACATTAAATGGGATAATCTATGGAAAAACATAAGAAAATGATGACATATAAATTCCATTAATGGAGTAGATATGGATATACATAAATTATGAAATAAAAGATTGATAATTATAATATAATTCGAGACTAAAAAAGCTTAGAATCATAATCATGAAAAATGAGGCCTAATATATCATGATAATCATAATGGAAACAAAGTAATTGTTAAAAAACATAAAACATTCCCTAAAAAACAATGTTCAAGGATAATTGTATAGACATAAATATGAAAAGGCTAACATGAAAGATTAGTTTCACTAAAAAATAGCTTGAAGGAAATCTCATTAGACTGTAACAATACCCTTTTCGTTGGAGTTTTATATAGTCCAGGCGTACCAATTAATTTCATTTAATTATACAGCTTAAATGTTCTACATAGATCATTATGCATGGAATAATTTATTAAAATTTTTTCCCCAATCAAGGACTTTTGAATAAATTAATTTATGTCACCAGTAAATTAAACATATTTTCATAATGGTGAAATCTCTGTATATATATATTTTGAAAGGGTATTCAATACAAAATTGTTTGGACTGGAAAATCATTGTGAACTTTGGGTTTCATAAAGATATTAATTAAAAAAATAATTAAATAGATTTGATTAGAGTGAATGTCATAACACATAATTTTGAAATAAAATGGTAATTGATGGGAAAAACATATTACATATCCCAATATTAAAAATTTTAAAATATAATTTATAATATAATAAAGATAGGATAATAATGGAGACAAGGAAAGGTTCCCTTGCTAAATTAATCCATGGTAACAGACATAAATAATGAAAATTGGATGGATTATTGGGAGTTAAATAGGTATCTCATCATGAATCTATAAAATAGATATAATGGGGAATATTTAAAAATATATATAATATTCTGGAATTGGAAACAAATGTCAATAAATGAAGATGATGCAGGAATCGAGAAGTGGAGAGAGAGGCCTGTTAAAAAATTTCATAATATTAAAAGCGTAGTTAAGGATCAATATGAAAAATGGTAAATGGTATATAATTCAAATAACATCAATTTTATAATAATATAATGTTTCTAAATGATTGAAAATAAAACCACTTGAAATAAAAAATGTCTTAATTCAACGAAGGTTCATTAATAGAAATATAGATATGAAGGTCCCTTGCCATGAGAGGGTGATAACGAATGCTTGGGACAAAATTCATGAGACATTGGGGGAACCATGGGAGGAATTTAGAGTGGGTAGGGAATAGTAAGATCATGATACATGAGTTTTTAGTGAATATAAATGGGATAGCCAGATGGTTTTTATAATAATAGAATGTGGGATTCTTTATGATTTACAAAACCAATGTTTCAGAATATATTTAACAAAATAATAAAAACCACAAACCCTAGCTTGTAATTTTCACATTGTTTCCACCAAGGGGTGGTGGTTTTCATTATTTTACCATTTTAAAGGCCATATGTGACAAAATAATACCCTTGATGATGTTGAAGTGAGTATTGTTTTTAATGAAATGATTTCAAAACCATAAAATACTTTTTAGATCTGTAAGATTTATAAATTATTTATAATTCTAATAACATTAACAAAAATGAAATTATTTTAGAGGGAAATTATATATTTGGTCATGGATACTCTTACTAGTATTTATTATATCATTTATATATAATTATGACTTCATAATACGTTCCGTATATCTATAAAGTACATGATTTTTACCCATGAATTCATGTGTCTCAATAATTTGTGGAAAATTCACCATTGGATAATTTGAACGTTATCATCAAAAAATACTATTTATTATATTAAATTTTTTTAAATAATTTTTTTCCATTTAACATAATAAACTATATTTACTAAATAAATTTGGTTTTTGGCAATGACATATTTTGAACCATAATTAAAATTCCACATAACAACTGGAAAATTATATTATTAATTAAATTTATCAATTATAATATATAAATAATAACTTATTTAATTATATTTAAATTAAAATAATCAATTATTTCATTAAATTGAATAACATAATTGATATTACACATTACATATAAATATAATTTCTGTTTTATAGTACCAAAATATAATTGGTATCAAACACATTACATAATCCTTTATAACGACAAAAAAAAGTATAATCATAATTTCAAGAAAAATGTAATATAAATATTCATAATAGTAGAGTTAATTATTTTCTCCCATTTTTTATTTAATTTTACCCTTAATTAAATTATGTTTAATTTAAAATTGTATTAAATATTTACTACATTTACTATTCAGATAGATAAAAATTATGTTGAAATTCATACCTAATACTAATTATGATGATTCCAGATATTGAATAAATTTTATCAAAACTAATTCATATATGCGGAAAAATTAATATTAACATAAAACATGAATGCATGATGGAAATCAATTTTTAAAAAAAAAATACATTTTCAAATAAAATATAATTTTACTTCATCTTTATAATTAACAATCATAATTATAAAAATTTATTTTATAGTGATGTATATATAATAAAATACTTTCATAAATATCATTTATTAGTAGGGGTCATTTTAATTAATTGTAATAGAGAATCATTATTCATTTTAAAATAATATTCAATAAAATGTATTTTTTCATCCTTAAAATAATCCTACATTAAAATCCGATATAAAATGTATTTAGATGCAACTTATTTTAAAAAATATAAATAAATATGAAATATTTTACATCGAAATAAATTTAAATGAGTAAGGATACATTCAAAATAATTCATTTATAAATAAACATTTGATAAAAATATAACTTTTTTATATTCACTGAAAAATCAACATTTTCTGAAAAATAAAAAAAATTAACTCTTAGTCTTTTTTGTATAATGATGTAAAAATTTGATTTTTATAATCCAATAATTATTTTAGATATTATAAATAATAATATTTATTTTTATAAATATATATATATATATAATTTTTGAAGAAAGCACATTTTGATGAATGAAAATACAATATTATTTTTTTAGATTATTTACTTATTATTCTCCAATACATATTTGATAAATATATATAGTTCATAAAATAGTTTCCTCTACTTATATCAATGAATTTTATAAATTGTTATCATGGTAACATTTAAATCATCATTATTTTTTAATGTTCCCTATTAATTATTGAAAACTCTTTCAAACATGATTTTTTTAAAATTTTCAAGGAATTTCATGATTCCCCATTAATAAATTACATCATCAGAATTCATTTTTGATGTTGGTAGTAATTGTTTTAACATTAAAAATAAATCATATTGATTAAACATCTACTAAAAAAATTAATAATACATGCTTTTGAAAATAGATAAAATGAAGTTTATAGGTCATCAAATAAGAATGTTTCCTAGTAGAAAAAACATTGGCGGGTTGTAAAAACATAGACATGCAAGAGAAAAAAACTCATTGATATAATAGCATCTAATAGTGAACATGTTCATAAGAATGTTTAGGATAATAAATCTAAATAACTATTATAGGTTATAAGACCATCAATTAATCAAATATGATCATAAATGGATAACTTAGAAATGAAATTTATTACATACATTATGAATTCCTGGGATTCAGTCAATGTTATACATGGTCAATTTCATAACATAGTAAATTCTGTGTATTTTTTCCCTTAATAATCATTATTAATGAGCATATTAACTTACCCATGCAAATCCCCCTGGACTGTCAAACTAGGTGTGTGGTATGGTTAGTTTTCGTACACCTGTTCATAATCATGTCAAACTAAATATGGTGTTTTAGTATCAAGAATGATATGTATTTAATTAATAAACCAATAACTATATACATTTCCAAACTTTTAAGTTACCTTTCTTATAATTAGTTTTATCCCAAATGAAGTCACTATAATTTTCCAATTCTAATCCCAAAAATAACCAAAAAATTTCCTCTGATACCATCTATGAAAAGCCATCTCTTTATTATACAATAATTCATGATTTATTACACAAATGTAAAAAATAAAAAAACCCAAAATGTTGATATGTCTAGTGTATTAGGTAATTTGGTACATTTCATAACATCATAAAACAATGGAATGAATCAGATTTTTTTGAATACATACTTAAAAAGATCATAATATATTCATTTGTACCTAACAATGCATGGGATAACCTATGGACATACATAAGAAAAGTGTGATAAATAAACCAAATTAATGGAATAAACATGTAACTTCCTAATGATTGTCATATATTATTGATAATCGGAATATAAATGGGGAACAAAAGTCGTGAGAATCATTACCACAAACAGTGACGCCAAGTTTAACATGATAATAAATATGGAATCATAGGAAATAAATAAAAAACCAAAAACACTTCATCATAATCAATGGTCATGGAAAACATCCAAAAAATAAATTTGGAAAAAGTCTCATAAATAATTAGGTTCACTCAATAATCAATTTAATTTCTTATCATTAGACTAAAACATTACACAATGCATTGGAATAATATATAATTCCAGGTTCTCTCATTACTTCCATTTCATTATCAGGTGAAAAATGTGCCAAATATATTATATAACATAGAATAATTTTTTAAATAATTTTATTCCATGACCAAGGATTATGGAATAAAAAAATTTATGGTCCCAATAAATGTGGTATATAATCATCTTTAAATCACATTTAAAATATGGGGTATTTGGATGAACATATCCCCTAATAATTAATTCGAAGAAAATGGCATAAAATGAAGGACATGCATGAATTGAAAAGAAGAGAGATATATCACTCAAAACATTTCAACATTGTCACGAATAAGGTATCAGTAATAAATATGAGACTATATAGGTATACCATTACAATGACATCAATTGTAAATGTATGTTAATTTTATTAAATTCATTAAAAAATATCCAATTTAAATTACAATTTATAATATCAAATAAGGTTGTTGAATTAAATATAGATGAAGAAGGTCCATTACATTCATAGGGTGATTCCAAATGCTTGGGATAATCGTCTTAATAAATTGAAATAATCATGGGAGCACTCGTGATAATCGGGGAAATGATAGGTGTAGAGACCCATAGCTTGACGTACATGGACAATACATTACTTTTGTGGAATACTTAGTACATAAAAAAACACACACACAAGGATCGTAATATTTTAGTGTCTTTGGAAACTCGGAATATAATCCTCTAATCCTGGTGAAAGATCTTCAACATCTCCCATAAAGATCTTCCTTTTTTTATACCTAAAACCATTCTTTATATCCTAGGGAAATGAAAACATAAATGGGTGAGCTCAAATTCTCAGTAAGGGTAAACAAAAGAAATATCAATCACATCATTTTCATGAGAACATAACATTTTGGAAATCTTAACCTACAAAAGAGAGCATAATTTCATAACATGGGATAAATCATAGTAGTGAAATGAAATCCCAATAATCATAACATAAAACATAAAACATTGTGGCATACACACATAATCATAGAGAATCATATCTTATTAGTCAAGACTCATTGCCAAGACTATCTTAGTGGACAAAGTCCCTTTGTGAACCGTGTCACCCTCATTTAAGTCCTGTTTCACTGAACCGGTATAACCTACCATTCCAGCCATGTCTATCTCATGAGATATAAAATCTTTATCCAATGCATTGGAGGGAGATATAGGTCCCACCCATCTCATAAAGATACAATTCTTATGTGTGCCACAAAATCATAAATCATACATCATTGCATAACCCATGTAATAAAAATGGGAATCTTAAACATCGTGACATCATAAAACAATTCATATAAGATAAAAGAATTCATAAAAATATTTCCATCACAACATAATGAAATCCATGTAATAATATGGATAAAAACAGAACCCTTTATTATCTGAGATGGAATTTTTTTTGATAAAACACTTGAACTCCAAAATATCCTTTCTGCTTCAAAAACACTTTTCCTTTCTTAACATATCGTACAATTATAAACTAAAATAAGTTGATTAAAAATAAATTTGTAATCTTGTAAAGGATTCTTCCTGAAAATAATGTTTTAAAAATCCATTCATGTCGTATAAGTTAAAAAAACATTCTTCATACTTTTGTCAAAAAAGTCAAAAAGTACCTCGTACAAAAACGACAAAATATTACTTTCATATCTTTTACTAAAAACTCACTGAAGGGTAAAATAGGATTTAAAAAATTGTAGGTGAATGGAAATAATATTACATATTGAAGAAACATTGATGTGGATGATAAAATACACCCCAGTAAATGCCAAACTATAAAACATCTCGGATAAAAATGAGATTGTGATTTTTCCATTACCTTAGGTCTGATTTACTTCGTAAGTGTCCGAACCTCCTGTATAATGATTTAAATAATGTCATTGACTTATTAAAGAATCATATTCATTGTTATTATATCATATATGGTTCACTTATTACGTTATATTACCCGTTCTTTTGTAAATTCATGTTAAAGTAGCGTTTTGGGTAAAATCGTCTCATTTTTCGTTCGTGTTTTAACTTGTAATTATTCATATGATTACTTAGATCATTATTACTTAATTATAGAATATAAAACATGATTTATATATAATATATATTCAGAATATACATATATATAATGGATCAATAAATGGAAATAAATACACCGTTCATGGAGACGGTAGGCCGTATGTACGCATGAACTCCGTTTTCTTTTCGTTATTGAATTGAGTGGAAATAAGTAGATGCCATAAATATATATACACATAAGTCCAATAGCTTTATAATGTCATATATTTTATTATTATTTCTTATATATACTTTATAATCATTCTTAAATGGTTAACATGGAGAATGAATCTCATCGCGTCTTGGAGACGGTGGTCCGTACGTATGCACGAGCGATGATATCATTTCCATAATTATTGAATTGAATTGGAGTGGATGATACAATATATCAGAATCAATATGATGTTCTAATAACTATGTATAGTGATTCTTTACACCATTATACCCATCCATGTAAGGTGGTGGTGGAAAATAGATAACACCACGGCATGGAGACGGAATTCCGTACGTACGCACGCGCGGTGATTTTCTTTTTCCGTAGGATGCATAGAAGGTTAATTAGAGTTTTTTCATATTTATAATAACATATCAGTTTATAATAAATACTGATGTTATTAATTTATCATGAAAAAACTAAAGAAGAAGAAGTTGAAGAAAAAAGAAATTGAAAAAGATCGGTAATGGATATTACCTCTTTTTGGCGCGCCTTTTCTTAACATCCACATAAAGAACTAAGGATGGTCTTTGAAGAATACCAGGACCTCTAGGATGATAGAAGGGAAGTAGAGAAGATATTTTTTCAGGGTTTGTACGAGCATCAATGCTCAAATTGGTGTGAGTAGGAGAGGGAGGAGGTGGTCTTTTATAAGAGAGGAGAGGGGCACCTTTGGAATAACAAAAAATATTATTTTTTTATAAAGTCATGATCGGTTTTAAATATCTACAAATTGATTTATTTCTAGGCTAAGGTGGGGATGGGTCTAAATAATCTCATCCAATAGAATTTAGACAAGTTTAGGATCCTATTTTAACCTTATCATTTAGATTTAACATTAAGATAAAATATTTTACTTTTACCATGTCTTCTTATGTTCTTATACTATAATGCTAATAAACATACTATATGAAGCCAAAAGAACCCCAAGTTGTTTATAATTAATATATATAACCTTATATAAGTCATTTGGCCGAATCTTAGATTTTTAGGAATTAAATAACAGTTAATAATATAAAATTTGTTTTAAAAACTAATTTATGTCAATTTTGAAACTATTTGGTACATGATTTTTATGAAATTCATAACCAAATGATATGTTGAACCAAGTTACTTATATCAACAATAACAAGTCATATTAACCTATAAAATTTATTTAGTTCATAAAAAATCTCATATTATATTTATTTGGGTATTTATAACATCAATTATGTCAATATTTCATTAATAATATAATTACTCCATCATCGTTGTGTCATAAATAAATTAAATTATTTAATGTCTAAAAATTACAAAGAAAATACCATTATGTAGGAAATCATTTTATCTATCTAATGAATATTTATAGTCTAATTTATCTAATGTATAACCCCATATTAAAAATCTTTTAGTAAATAAACTTTGATTTTTACTCTTTTAACCCTTCTTTAAAACAATTAATAATAAATGTCCTAATCTAATCCATGTGGGCCTAAATGGTCATATTTTATTCCTAAGTTTGTTTTTGGTCGAATTACACTTGTCCAATAGAATTAGGACATGTTTTAGGGTAATAATAATATCATTTCTCCCATTAATTACTCTATTTACTTTTAACCGTGGTTAAAAAAAAGTAAAACGTTACTATTCACCAAAAAAATTATTTTTATCTCATTGAACCACATTTTACTTACTGACATCAACCGTGTCTCTCGGAGTTTTGAAATTCCACTCACAGAAGCGGTAAAATTATGATTTATGAACAATTCAGTTTTTATAACTACCACTTAGTGGTTTCACTATTCATCAAAAATTGAAAATTTTCAGAAAAATACCAAAAATTAGGCCTAAGCTATATATGATATTATAAAATCAAAAATGATGTCTATTTTACCAAATTCAAAACATATCAGTTGCATTAACTAATTAAAAATTAATTCTCGTCGTCAAAACAAATAGCGTGTTTTTAAAAGATAATAACTATCAAAAGATTGAAACTTGTTTATAACTAGTTTAAATGTGAAATTACATCCAATGACCATCATTGTATTAAATTGTAAAAATATATTCTAAATATACTTTAAAACCATTCAAATTAACAATTTGTCACTATTAATTATTTCGATTGAAAATTTTTTTTTAATTAAAATTTAGTAATTTTCACTATTCATCAAAATATGAAAGTTATCCGAAAATCACCAAAATTTCACCATAAGCTAATATTGATATACCGAATCCAAAAATGAAGTCCATTTTGAAAAATAAAATTTAAAATATTTCAAAAAGTGGTTATTACTATTCATAACGGCTAGTTCTAATAATATTTTAATAGCATATCGTTGTTTAGCAAAACTCGGTATTGCGTACGACGCAAGCTATTGAGGAAACTCGCGATATCTTGTAATTCAAGCCAGGTCAGAGATGTGTGTCGTGAAAGCTCCTTTTGGTGTAGCATATAACACAAGACATTAATGAAATGAAAAAGAATATTTTTCATAAAATATTGGGGTGTTACATTCTACCCCCCTTAAAATGAATTTCGCCCTCGAAATTCATCGGGGTTGTAAATGGTTTACTACTTGAAAGTTTCTTTAATATAAACCCACATAGTAAAAAGGAATACCAAAAAATGGCTTTAAAAACTAATGTATGAAATGTAACGGTTACCCAAATTAACTCATCACTGGGTTTCCATGTAGGAGAACATAGGTGAAAATATGGATATGGAAGAGAAATCTAACCATCATGTTCTGATGGAGAGTGGTAGAGAACGTGGATATAGAAAATCTAGCAACCACAAAGCCATAAATTTGTGACGATCTAAGGTACCATCTGATTCATCAGGTATAAGAGCACTAAGACAACATTTTTGGTTTTCAAGATCATTTCCCTAAAGTTGATGAAATTGGAATTAGAAGAAATACATTCGTGATTTTGGTATAGTCTCACCGTTTGTCGTTCTTTGGACAATTTCCACTTCACCTCTTAAGGAAATTAAGTTGAATTTGTCATTCGTGATGTGTTAGCAGATCATGTGATAGAATGATGGGTCATTCCATCTGTCTCAAACAAAAGGTTAGCAAAAGTTATAAGTCCATCTTATGGTTAATCGTATATGGTTCCAAAAATGAACTTATACATCATATATCATACCGCTTAATAAAATAAAACTAGTTTCTACTAAACAGGGATTTCTTGTAGGCCAGTGGTAGGCGATAAAGGCCAGTCACACATCGATTGTGGGTTCGATTCCCACAGCCTTGTCCGACGGGATGGGCTATCGCCCGTCCTGCAGGTTGTCCTTTTTCTAAAACTATATTACTATAACATTCCATCAATAAAACTTCTATCCTTAAACAATACTAACTTATGCCCAACATAATCCCTTCCAATCTTTAGGCTTATCCATAATACTGCAGTCCACTCTCATAACATAGTGAAAACGATTACCAGAGATTTAATACCATCGTTGATCCCCATATATCATAAGATATTTTTTGTTGGTCACATTCCAAACATTTAAAGTCCTTAATCATCTATTCTCATGAATACCCAATGATCCTTAGTCAGAACATGAATGCAGTTAAAAGTTAACACCTTCCACATACCAAAATCCTCAAAATTCTATATACTCAAACCATGATATCACTTAGTCCTTATATCAATCATGAGCTCATGAATACTGTTAAACATTTCGTTTTCTCGTTATCCCTTCATTATGCGCATATCATCTTATTTCCAAAAATATCTCAATAACATTGAATACCACATTATACCAATACATTGATATTCCAATACTTTAAGATACAACATTATTTTGGAATCCCATTACATAAACACTTAATCATTCCACCACATTGTTGTCATATTCAACATCTCCAATAGTGATTGCATGTGACTTCCCGTTTTCCTTTGCCTTAAGAGGTTTCTCGTGTCGATCGTCACTAACCCTTTGATTAGGTAATTTATTTGCATAATTCCCGATTTCCTTGCACTTAAAGCATTGAACTGTTGGTGGTGCATTCTCTGTAGTGTTGCTTTATTCACATCACTAAAAACCCTTTTTCCATTACTTCGACACTCAGCTGATCGATGAACTTATTTTTCACATTTTAAACATTTTCTAGTCCATTTAAGACAATATCCACAATGCTTCTTTCCACAATTTGAGCATAAGGAAAAATTCATCTTCTCTTCACCATTATTTTGAGATTTCTCCTTAAACTCCATATTTCGTTTCTTGTCAAAACTATGAGATGGATAAGTAACACCAACTTCCATTTCTACCTTGATAGCACAACACACAATTTCTTCATAGCTGCTGAAGTCTCTTATAGCTAATGCCCTTCGATGATTTGGTTTTAAGCCACTGAAGAATCGATCAACATTACTTTCATGTTGGATGATAAATCCAGATGCATACCTTGCAAGCCTTGTAAAATTTGTTTCGTATATAACAACACATTCATCATCCTTTTGCATCAGCTCAAGAAACTCCTTTTCCATCTTGGTTCGAAGAATACGAGGGAAGTACTTACTGAAAAACAAGTTCTTGAACTCGTCCCATTCCATTGACTCAATTTCATCTATTGGCCTTGTATTCTTTATAAGATTCCACCATTGATCAGCTTCACCTTCAAAACGATATACTGCTAAGATGACTTTATCATGCTCAAAACATTGAAGAACTGAAAATATCTTTTCAGTGGTACTGATCCATTGTTCAGCAACAAGTGGATCAGAAGACCCACTGAAAGAAGGTGGACGTTGCCTCATGAAGGACTCAATAGAATATTATTCCCTTATCTGCTCATTTGGAAGTCCATAATGATTCATAGCTTGTGTAAGTATAGCAATAAGATTTTGCACTCCATCTCCCATAAAATTTGTTTGTTTAGGAGGGCAATCATTGCATTGTCCATTGCATTGATCACCACTGTTCCTTCGGGTTCCAGCCATCGTCTAAAACCCAAAAAGAATACTGTGAGAGGGAAAAATCATGCTAGGGAAAACAACATAATAAAGGGGGAGTACCTTCAATATCTAAAATCTTAGGTTTAATTATATGATCGTTAGCGTAATTCTAGTACTATAACCTATACGTATACTTAACCTTAGGGACATCTCTAGACATACCTTAGAAATATCTCTAGGGATCTCACTAATGTTTTCGCATCCTAGTTTCCAAAGGTTGACTAAACCTTTCTTCTGATACCAACTGTAGAGACCCGAAGCTTGACGTACATGGACATTACATTACTTTTGCGGAATACTTAGTACATAACAAAAACACACACACAAGGATCGTAATAGTTTAGTGTCCTTGGAAACTCGGAATATAATCTTATAATCCTTGTGAAAGATCTTCAACATCTCCCATAAAGATATTCCTTTTTTTATACTTAAAACCTTTATTTATATCCTGGGGAAAAGAAAACATAAAAGGGTGAGCTCAAATGCTTAGTAAGGGTAAACAAAAGAAATATCAATCACATCATTTTCATAAGAACATAACATTTTGGAAATCATAACCTGCAAAAGAGAGCATAATTTCATAGCATGGGATAAATCATAGTAGTGAAATGAAATCCCAATAATCATAACATAAAACATAAAACATTTTGGAATACACACATAATCATAGAGAATCATATCTTATTAGTCAAGACTCATTGCAAAGACTATCTTAGTGGACAAAGTCCCTTTCTGAACTGAGTTACCCTCGTTTCAGTCCTGTTTCACTGAACCGGTATAACTTACCATTCTAGCCATGTCTATCTCATGAGATATAAAATCTTTACCCAATGCATTGGAGGGCGATATAGGTCCCACCCATCTCATAATGATACCATTCTTATGTGTGCCACAAAATCATAAATCATACATCATTGCATAACCCATGTAATAAAAATGGGAATCTTAAACTTCGTGACATCATAAAACAATTCATATAAGATAAAACAATTCATAAAAATATTTCCATCACTATATAATGAAATCCATGTAATAATAGGGATAAAAAACATAACCCTTTATTAACTTAGATGGAAAATAATTTTGATAAAACACTTGAACTCCAAAATATCCTTTCTGCTTCAAAAAAACTTTTCCTTTCGTAACATGTCGTACAATTCTAAACTAAAAGAAGTTAATTAAAAATAAATTTGAAAACTTTTAAAGGAATCTTCTTGAAAATAATGTATTGAAAATCCATTCATGTCGTATAAGTTAAAAAATCATTCTTCGTACTTTTGTCGGAAAAGTCAAAAAGTACCTCGTACGAAAAACGACAAAAGATTCCTTTCATATCTTTTACTAAAAACTCACCGAAGGGTAAAATAGGATTTAAACAATTTTAGGTAAATGGAAATAATATTACATATTTAGGAAACATTTATGTGGATGATAAAATACACCCTAGTAAATTCCAAAGTATAAACAATCTCGGATAAAAATGAGATTTTGATTTTTTCCTTACCTTAGGTCCGATTTGATTCGTAAGTGTCCAAACATCTTGTATAAGGATTTAAATAATGTCATCGACTTATTACAGAATCATATTCATTGTTATTATATCATATATGGTTCACTTATGACTTTATATTACCCGTTCTTTTGTAAATTCATGTTAATGTAGCGTTTTGGGTAAAATCGTCTCATTTGTCGTTCGTGTTTTAACTTGTAATTATTCATATTATTACATAGATCATTATTACTTAATTATAGAATATAAAACATGATTTATATATAATATATATTCATAATATACATATATATAATGGATCGATAAATGGAAAGAAATACATCGTTCATGGAGACGGTAGGCCGTACGTACGCATGAACATTGTTTTCTTTTCGTTATTGAATTGAGTGGAAATAAGTAGATGACATACATATATATACACATAAGTCCAGTAGCTTTATAATGCCATATATTTCATTATTATTTCTTATATATACTTTATAATCATTCTTAAATGGTTAACATGGAAAATGAATCTCATCGCGTCGTGGAGACAGTAGTCTGTACGTACGCAGGATCGATGATATCATTTCCATAATTATTGAATTGAATTGTAATGGATGATAAAATATATCAGAATCAATATGATGTTCTAATAACTATGTATAGTTTTTCGTTACTCCATTATACCCACCCATGTAAGGTGGTGGTGGAAAATAGGTTACACCACAGTGTGGAGACGGTATTCCGTATGTATGCACGCGCGTTGATTTCGATTTTCCGTAGGATGGATAGAATGTTAATTAGAGTTGTTTCATATTTATAATAAAATATCAGTATATATGAAATACTGATGTTAGTACTTTATCATCAAACAACTAAATAAGAAGAAGTTGAAGAAGAAAAAAATTGAAAAAGATCGGTAATGGATATTATCTCTTTTTGACGCGCCTTTTCTTAACCTCTACTTAAAGAACTAAGGATCGTCTTTGAAGAAGACCAGGACCTCTAGGATGATACTAGGGAAGTGGAGAAGAGAATTTGGCAGGGTTTGGCCGAGCATGAATGCTCAAATTGGTGTGAGGAGGAGAGGGAGGAGGTGCCCTTTTATAAGGGAGGAGAGGGGCACCTTTGGAATAAATAAAAATATTATTTTATTATAAAGTCAAGATCGGTTTTAAATAGCTCAAAATTGATTTATTTCGAGGCTAAGGTGGGGATGGGTCGAAATAATCTCATCCAATTGAATTTAGACAAGTTTAGGTTCCTATTTTAACTTTATCATTTAGATTTATAATTAAGTTAAAAAATTTTACTTTTACCATGTCTTCTTGTGTTCTTATACTATAAGGTTAATAAACATACTATATCAAGCCAAACGAACCCCAAGTTGTTTATTATTAATATTTATAACCTTATCTAAGTCATTTGGCCTAACCTCTGATTTTTAGGAATTAAATAACAATTAATAATATAATATTTTTTTTCAAAACTAATTTATTTCAATTTTGACACTATTTGGTACATGATTTTTATGAAATTCATAACAGAATGATACGTTCGAACCAAGTTACATATATCAACAATAAACGGTAATATTAACCTAGAAAATTTATTTAGTTCATAAAAAATCTCATATTATATTTATTTGGGTATTTATAACATCAATTATGTCAATATTTCATTAATAAGATAATTACTGCATCTTCGTTGTGTCATAAATAAATTAAATTATATAATGTCTAAAAATTACAAATAAAATACCATTATGTAGGAAATCTTCTTATATTTCTAATAAATATTTATAGTCGAATTTAGCTTATGTATAACCCCATATTAAAAATGTTTTAGTAAATAAACATTGATTTTAACTCTTTTAACCCTTCTTTAAATAAATTAATAATAAATGTCCTAATCTAATACAAGTGGGCCTAAATGGTCATATTTTATTCCTAAGTTTTATTTTGGTCCAATTAAACTTGTCCAATAGAATTAGGACATGTTTTAGGGTAATACTAATATCATTTCTACCCTTAATTACCGTATTTACTTTTAACCGTGGTAAAAAAAAGTAAAAAGTTACTATTCACCAAAAAAATTATTTTTATCTCATTGAACCTCATTTTACTTACTGACATCAACCGTGTCTCTCAGATTTTTGAAATTCCACTCACAGAAGCGGTAAAATTAAGTTTTATGAACAATTCAGTTTTTTTAAGTACCACTTAGTGGTTTCACAATTCATCACAAATTGAAAGATTTCAGAAAAATACCAAAAATTAGGCCTAAGCTATATTTGATATTATGAACTCAAAAATGATGTCTATTTTAGCAAATTCAAAACATATCAGCTGCATTAACTAATTTAAAAATTAATTCCCGTCGTCCAAACAAATAGCGTGTTTTTAAGAGATAATAAATATCAAAAGATTGAAACTTGTTTATAACTAGTTTAAATGTGAAATTACATCCAATGACCATCATTGTATTAAATTGTAAAAATATATTCTAAATATAAATTAAAACCACTCAAATTAACAATTTATCACTATTAATTAGTTCGTTTAAAAAAGTTGTTTTTAATTAAAATTTAGTAATTTTCACTATTCATCAAAATATGAAAGTTATCCGAAAATCACCAAAATCTCACCCTAAGCTAATTTTGATATTACGAATCTAAAAATGAAGTCCATTTTTAAAAATATAATTTACAAAATTTCAAAAAGTGGTTATTACTATTTATAACGGCTAGTTTTAATAATATTTTAATAGCATATCGTTGTTTAGCGAAACTCGGTATTGTGTACGACGCAAGCTATCGAGGAAACTCGTGATTTCGTGTAATTCAAGCCAGGTCAGAGATGTGTGTCGTGAAATCTCCTTTTGGTGTAGCGTATAACACAAGACATTAATGAAATTAAAAAGATTATTTTTCATAAAATATCGGGGTGTTACAATAGGACTCGTTCCTTGTATTTTGAGTGATCTATATTATTGATTTGTGGGGTTTATATGTAAAAATATGGTAAATGATTACTATTTCCCAATCTGAGTTTTTTGACACTATATAATAAAAAACAATCAAATGGGGTTTCCCTTGATTTCTACAAAAGGGGGGTTTATTTTAATATCATATTATGCAAAAAACTGATATTAATAAAATAATACCTTTGTTGACGTGTAAGTATGTCATGTATATAAAGAAATTATTTTAAATCCATAATTATTATTATAGGTTTTATATGATTCATAAAAGATTTATAAATTTAGTCAAATAAATTAAAATCACATTATTTTAATTTTGAAACATATATTTGGTCTTGGATACGCATTATAGTTTTTATCACATCATTTTTTTCATTAGGATGTCCTAATACACACTATATATTTATGTAATTTTAAATTGTATCCCATGAAATTTTCTGTCTAAAAATAAATTGAAAAATTAATTATCGGATTATTTTTTATATTTTATTTAATAAATTATAATTTTTTTAAACAAATAAATTTTAAAATTTAAGAATTTTTATATTCAAAAATACAAACTGTATTTCTTTATATGCTGTTGTTTCTTAAAATAATAGTTGTTGAAACTTTATATAAGTTTCATTTTAAATATTAAAAATTATATTTTAATAATAATTATAAAGAATATTTTAATAATAATATTTTATTGAAATATCATTTATTTATAAAATGTATTAATTTAAAATTAATAATATCTTTAATTGGAACGTGAAATCAGTTATACATAATGTTTTTTATTTTATCATCTCATGTTATAATTTTTATCACCCTAACTACTTAATTAATTATAAACATTAAGAAAAATTATTAAATTTAAACTTCATTTAAAATCATATAATATATAAATAATCATACTAATAGGGTGTCATTGGTTCTAGTCTTTGTTATATTATTTTTACACTTTATTAAATTAATTTTCTATTAATATGGTACAAATTATTTAAAACAATTACTTTTCAAATTGTTCAACACATATGTTGAACTAAGTAACTATTATTTTTCAAAAAAATTTAATCAACTTTACCAAAATCAATTCACAAAGATGGAGGAATATAATTTAATATAAAACCATCATTCATGAAGGAAATCAGTTTTATGAAAAAATCATTTCTAATGAAAGGTTGATTATACATTAACATTTTAATTATAAATCATTATTATATGAATTTTAATTCATAAATATATATAAATAATTTAAAATTATATTTCAAATCAATTATAATAAGGGATTATATTAATTAATTATAATGGAAAATCATTACAGATTGTAAAATAGTTTTTAGTAAAATACATTATAAAGCCAAAAAATAAACATATATTATAGTCCAATATAAATATGATTTATATGTAATTTATTGAATTAATAGAAACTAAATAAAAATTATGATAAGATAAAATAAATGTAAAAGTATAATTTTAGTTTTAAATTTCTTCATTTATTATAATAAATTAATGTTTTAAATAAAAATCGTAATTTTCCATATTCAATGAAATATATATACTTTCTAAAATTAACAAATTTTCAACCTATGTTAATTTGGATATAATTATATTTAATGTGGATATTGTTTTATCAAATAAACTTTCTACATATTCTACATTTTTTTATTTATAAAAAAAAATATCATTTTCAATGAAAACATATTTTGATAAACAAAAACCCATTATTAAAATTTGATTTATTTTATACTGTGAATATATAATTTCATATAAGATATTAATATTTATTTCAAAATGAAGTTAATCTTAGTAATGTATTAAAATTTAGTTAATGGTTTAAATTGACATTTTTAGATAATTAGGGGGTTTTGGGTTTGATGGTGTGTATTTTATATTATAACTATAATTGTTTTCTATTTTAAAAAACATATATAGTTACATTCATAGTTAGTGTAGGGTTTTTACAAATATGAGGCCAACTCATATGCCCCATTATAAATGGGGGTTTACCATTTTTTTCCTCTTTTTCCTTAAGGATTCACACTCGTTATTTTTTTCCATTCAACCCCAGATAGCCCAGGTGATGGAAAAAATTAGCAAAGGCATCCCAAGGACCAATCTTCTTAATTTAAAATAGGTCTAGGAAATTATAGTTTTTTAGTGATAGATATGAATTAGTATAACACTCATATTACATATCTTTTTTACCTTTGGTAATCTATATCCCTTCTTCTTATGGATCCCCAAACTGCCCTTTTCCAGACGATCATAGGTTTGTGATATGAAGGGTGCTTGAATCTGGATCAAGGATAGGGTTGAGAGAGTTGTTAATCTTTGAAATCTGGGTAGGTGGTTAAAAAATCATATCTCATAGTACTAGTTTTTTTTGTTTATATATATATATATATATATTTTATACTTATCTTTTTTCTATTAACTCCCATAGTGAGAAATTATAAATTTTTTGGTAAAATAATGAATAAATCCCCTTCGGATCCCTTCGGGATGCATTGAGGTTGACCATATCATCAAAAGAGGCCACCCATGGGGTGTTTCTTTTTCATGGACATGGGATTCAGAATGAAAATATGAATTTGAATTTTCAATTAGATAAAACCTATTATAGTTATGTTTATTATGTTTCCACGAATTATTGGATGAAAATATTTGGGGATTTTATTTGATTTACTAAGATGAATTATGGAATAAAATTACTGAAATTGCCATTAATTGATATCAAATAATGGGGGGGGGGTTGGTATAATTATAATGTTTTCAGGAGTTGGGAATTGAAAATATTAAATTAGTTAATGGGTGAAGGCATGGAGATGATTATCTATTGATCGAACAATGAATTCTGAATGGAATATATTGTTAATTTTTATGATTTGTAAAATGGTATATATGGTAAATGACTAATGAAGAATGTAAAATTGGATTGGCAGTATGTGTGTGGTATTTGACTTTAGGATCTACGCACAATGTTGATGGTAGACTAAGGCTCTAAACCCAACCCCTTTTAAGGAATATGTTAGAGAGGTTGGTTTGAGGCTTTATTCCATTGATGGTTGCATTTAATGAGACTACAATGAGTGAGGCTCCATGGTTTATTATGTAACACCACTAGTTTGTGGTATTTAACCAATATTTGTGTTTTATGTATATTAAGTGTATGGGTATTTGATGGGTGTGTTTTTAATGTTTTGGGATGGTTCTGATGATTTTATAAGGGTTCAATGTTTGAATACATTTATTGAAAACATTGCAAAATCTACAGGATAACAGTTAATGTGATGAAATGGGATTTCTCACTATTGTTTCACATTTTATCTAGATAGGAAAGAATATTGTGCAAGGAACCCTCTTGAGACAGTGTCAAATAAAGGATTAGTGTTTGATTTGTCTAATTGTGTTGTTTACTGATGCATGGCATAAAAATTGGGATTTTTTCAAACGAGGATTAGTCTGCATATTCCCTTAACACCACGTTCTTCCTCCTATGAAGTCAAAATGTAGTATTCCTTCTTCTATAAGATTAGTGAGGCTCTACCTTCCATTATTTAAGTTATAATATGTGCATTCAAGGTTATTTAAATGTGATTCTCGCACGTTATTTGTCCCTCCTTAGTTGTTTCATGAGAATTTTAGACCAGTTATGCTCCATCTCTCTAGGTTTTACAGGTATACTTTTTTATAATATAGATGTAGGGTAATTATTGCCATTAATTGTAATTTTATGATAATATATGACATGTAAATGGATATAATGATATTTTAGGGAACTTTCCCCAGTATTTGTAGTGTGTTTATATGGTGTCTATATTTCAAAAAACCCTAAAGGTAGGTGGCTTCACTCTTGAATCCTCATGCAATAATTAAAAGAATTAATTTCGAATTAATTTTTTTTCATGATATTAATTGAGACTGTGATAAATGAATCTTTCTAGAATAATATTTTGTTATGTTTGTGGATTTTGGGGGGAAATGATTTTTTTTTTGTGAAATGTGTTTTGTTGTTGGAATATAAAATTTTTATTTTAAATAAGGTGGAATGGGAAATTTATGGAAAATTTATTGTGAAAATTGGTTTTCAATATTGATGTAATTTTACAATGTTATTGTTTTACATGAATAATGGATAAATGATGGAATCAATAAAATGTATTATTTATTGAAGTGGGTTGGGAATTATGTTGGAATTTTTGATATTTAGGTGGATTTAAATTTGGTTTAATCTTGTTGGAATCGTTGTTATTATCTGATTAATCATATGATGGATAAAATGGATAGTGGGTTGATGTACTACTAATTAATGGGTTGGAATGTGGTGTGAAATACCCCTACAAATATGAGACGAGTTTGGACGTGTTATTCCACTGTCAAGGGCATAATGAGCACGTGTTTTTATAATATGTATAAATGGTAAAAATGAGTGTCTAACCATGAATATTGGATTTATTTATGCCAATATGAAATAGAAAAAATGGATAATAGTTCGATTGGATTCTTTCCATGTAATTGTGTTGAATTTGGTAAAATAATTTTTTAAGGATATGTTTGGATTATATTCATTTTTTGCATTGTTTAAAATGATGATGATAATTTTTTTATAAAATTATTGTAACCTGTTTTATACTAGTGGAATGATATGGGATTTCATTTGGGGAATGACTACTGAGTATTATTACTCACCACCTTCTTTGGAACTATGCTGCAATTTCAAATGTTGTATTCCATGAAATTTAAATGTTAACACAACCCATTTCCTTAGTGGTTCTTCGTGATGATTTGGGTTATATTATGGTGATCGATCTTGGATCTTGGTTTGGATCTATGTAATGAATTGATATATTTCTTGTGATTTTCAGTACAATATTCCAAATAATACTCTAATTTTGTATTATTATAAAAATAGGATTTTTGTATTTTTTTAACCTATAAATGTTTTCAATTGGTTTAAATTGTATACATTCATCACATAATGGTAGTTGTTTAGCGGTGGTTTGGTAGGAATATTTATTTCAAAGGGAAAATCACATCCCACTTATTCTTGATGCCCTCCACGTTTACCACAATCCTTTAGAACCACAAGTATTTCAATTAAAGACAAATAAAACATCCTTATAATCTAAAGACAATGATTAGGGGATGGATGTTATAGGTGGTATCATCATGTTTGATATTTGACATATAATTGAAAATATAGATATTAATTCCATAAATAAAAAACAATATCTTTTTCTTCTATCATGTAATTGATATTTATTTAGGTTTGTCTCTTGTTTTGTGATGGGGTAAATGAGTATGATTTTTTGACATTAATTATATAGAATAAAAATATGTAGCAATCCTTTTAAAGCTTAACATCAAGTTACCATGGATATGGGTACATAAGTGTTTTGGTTACTCATAATGGAATTGTAATATTATTTTCATTGTTTTATCAAATTATAATAGTGTTTCATGCATTTTAAGAATGACATCACACTGGTATTTCATATTTTATTTAGAGTAATGATATTTTGTTTCTATGAATGAGTTGATTTATGAAAAATCTAGAATCTATTTTCTAATAAGTCATTATTAAAAGTGAATGGTTGTGTTGTTTTGAATAGGGGTTGATTTTAAAAACAAGGTGTATTTTGGAAAAATAAATTGATATGAGAAATTTTTATTTTTAGAAAACATGGATTTTATTGTAAAATGTGATAGAATTTGAAATTATTAGATTTCAATTTCTATACAGTGAGACATATGGTGGTCAATGTGTTGATAGAAATGGCACCAACTAAGAGTGATTAATGATAAACAGATGGATATTCTAAAAATGTTGTTTTACCTAAGCCCCATGGTAACCAAGAGCTTATTAACAGTATAATGAAATCATTCCACATAGTGGAAAGTTGGAATATATGTTATGATACAAAGCATATTGTCCATTTTGATTCAGTTTTTGAATTAGAACCCACATATCTTTTCGTGTGAAATAGAGTAATAAATTTTGTAGATTTAGATAAATAAGAGGAATTCAATCTTCATTTTCTTATGCACATGTGTGGAGTTGAATTTAATGATGGAGATGTGCATGTTATATGACCAATAATTTTCATAGTGGGAGATAGGGGGTGGCGATAATGGGGACCAAAGTACGACATGGGAGGATTTTTATCAATTTCATAATAAAAAAATATACCCGCGCAATTTATAATTTCAATAATAATAGATCTAGTTATATTGGAGTAGTAGAAAAATTATATGGTGGATTATATAACTACAATCAAAAATTTATTCTGGTTAACACACAAGGTTTCTTCTAGTACATCATAAAATTTGATCATTTTTGAATCAGGGGGGAAGTATGAAATTTATTCTATGAATGTGGTACTATGTAATACATATTATATGGAAATGGTAAGTAGAGAAATAATGGATAAAAGTGCTATCATGGGAGATATTTGAAGAGGAGGTATGCAGATACTCTCCACAAATCATTGGGAGTATAATGTAGGGTTCATAAGTAATATTGACCCTTAATTCCTAGGTGGAAGAAAGGCTCAGAATCAGTTGGTCAGATCGGTGAATCTTCCTATGAATCCTATGATCAAGAATACATGTTTCAAATATGGGTCTCTAAGCCACATGATGTGAGAATATATGAAACCAACTATATAATTATCCAACACCAACCAAACGGAGAATCTTTAGAGTTACTACTATAGTGCTCTGATATCGGGTGTTTGTGGCACATCGTAGGGGCCGCATACATCTCATTCAACAATGGGACAAGCACAACAATATGCCCGTAATATACAGAACAAAATTATACATGGTGATTCAAAGAATACCACGAAACCTCGGTAGGGGAAATTTTGGTTGGGTAATCATGAGAATAGTGGTGCTAGTAAGAAGGTTCTCCTAGCTCAACAGGTTGTGGTGGATGATCAGTTGGGACCATCAGCAATGAGATGTATGATTATTTTGAACTCTATAGTTATAAATGTGTATTCTGATATTATTATGTGTCATTATATAATTTTCTCACGCTTTTTTGATTTTCTAGTGTTATGTGTGTAAATTATGACATCCATTTTAAAACATCAAACTTTTCTAGGCCACAGATTGACAGATCATGCCATGCCTTCTTGTGTTGAGAATATTGTGTAAATATTGTTAGTGTTGAGTTAGTGTGTGACTTATCAGTTCTTGAGATGGTAGTTTATGATGTAATAAATGCTATGGTTTGGTTGATGGATTTTTAATCCACATTTAATATTATGGAGGATTGTTTAGTTTTTAGTCTGAGTACATTATCTATAATCACATTAAAATAGATAAAATCGTAAAGGTCGGTGAAATTGGTTTTATGGCACCATTAGTAGGGAGTATATCTTATTGGATGGGGTATTTTGATTTATCATCAAGGAATGTGTTTTGGATAAGTAGTTTTCTTAAAGTTAATCTTCTTTTTATGGATGTATTTCTCGATGATGTTTACATTCTTACACACATAAGGGAAGTGGAGATTATGATATATATATATATTTCTAGGGGCATGACCAATTTCACATCCATCATTGCTGATGGAACCAACCTAATTGAGGGAATAAAAAATGAACATGGTAATGCTATAAATGGAAGTGTTCATCAATCCAAGCATATATTAATGGGTATCACTAGTATTATCTGATATAATTGTAGATAGACCTATTCTAATCTTTGTGGATTATCACAAGTAGAACCAGTACATTGTAAATATCTGATATCAATTCCCTCACATTGATGATCACTTCGATTAGTTAATGTGATATTAGTGGCTATACAAACTTTACTTGTGATCATGATATCATTAGAGGTTTGTGTGGAAGTTTTATATTTAAAAACAACTTTTATAGTATATTGGGATTTTATGAGTTTGTGGTTATTCCCCTTGGTGGTATAAATTCACCATCAGTCTTCACGGAATTGATGAATTAGATATTTTTGAAATATCTAGATTATTTTGTCCCTGTGTTTTTTGATGATATATTTTTGTATTCCAAAACAATATTTGAGCATGATAAGAACATTGAAATTTTTTGAGATTCTTGGGAGATAATTGGATGCCTTCCAATTTATAAAAGTGTGTTTTTTGGATTGAAAATTTAATTTGAAATGGTTATGTGGTTTCTGATTAATGTTTTTTAGGTCCAAGTGTGATTGAGGTAGTTGTCAATTGAAAACCACCAAATACTGTTTTTGAGATAAATTTTTCCTTTTCATTGTTTGGTATTACATAGAATTTTTTGTTATACACCATGATTATCCTCAATAATTATATACTATATAATTAATAATTTTTCATTTTAATGGAATTTCCTCTTTTTGATGTCTTTTTATGGGACATAGAGTTTCCTTACATCAACACTGATCATGATTTTTATTGAACATAGAATATAGTACAAGTTTTATTAAAATGAATTAGGATTAGAGTTGGGGTGTGTTACAATGAATTGAGATCATGTGGTTGTGTATGGATCACACTATTTTAGCATGCATGAAAAGAAAAACCCAAAACATGATTTGGAATTGGTTGTTGTGCTATATTCTTTGAGAAAATAGAACTGTGATCACACTAGTGAAAATTGATGTTTTTACCTATCCTAATAGTTTAAATAATATCTCCCAAAATTTTAGAATTTTTGGAAATGGATATTTATGGAGTATCTATGGATTTTTGTCACTGACTTGATGTATAAATCAAGAAAGGGAAATTTGGTGGAATAAGCATTAAGTAGAACATCATATGTTCCCGTGGAAATAATATTATTCAGATAATTGGAATTTGATGTTATCCATAGCAAATATAAAGTAATAATGTGTAAACCGAGGTGATTTTCTGGTTTAATTTATATTTTTGTTGAATATGGATTTACTTGATTTTGTTAAAGAGGTGATAATATCTGATTGTGAATGTGTGACTATGAGGTTGAAACTCAATGGTGGGGAGACCATTGATGTATAGAAGTAGTATGTAATTAAATGTTTTTGATTTGGAATAGGATGGTTGTATCAATTGATTTTAAGGGACAACTTCTTAGTGTATACCATCATTCGATATTGGTGGTTCACCCTAGGATTCAGAAAATATATAAATAATTGAAATTTTATTATTGGAAGGTCATTATGAAAAGGATGGTAACTGATTTTGTCTCGAGATGCATGAATTGTTAGCAAGTCAAGGATTATAATTAACTACCTATAGTTTTATTACAATTTTATCCAATCCATGTAAAGAAATGGGATAGCATGGATATATATAGTTTTTTATAGTTCTCCCAAGATCAATTAAAAATCATGATTCTATATGAGTGATTGTGGATTAGCTCCCCACAATGGCTCAATTAATCCCAATTTGTTAATCTCATATAGTGTTGGATTATTACAAAAATCAATATTTGTGTTATGATAAAGTAGAATGATATAATCATAGTTATTTTATCAGATAGTTATCCATGGTTTAAATCACGTTTCTGTTAATCCTTGCAAAATCCGGTAGAACATTACTGACTCTGAGTATATTGTATCATACATGGATGAATTTCTAATCCAAAATGAGAAAACAATTGTTAGAAGACTTTTTTTTGGGATTGTGTGATGGATTTTTATGGGTATTGGGAGGATCAATTTTTGTTCAAAGATTTCTGAAGCAATGTATTGTTGCTTTATTATTTATTGACATTGTCGGGTAGAAAAAGGTCAGACTACGGTAGTTGGGAGGAGCCTTTTCCAAGAGACTACATAGATGATTATTTTGAGCATTAATAAAAATGATATTTGCACCGAGCCTTTAGAAATCATATTTGGATCATCATCAATGAACATTGTTATTCGACGTGCATAATCACATGTTCATGAGAATCACTCCTGGTCTATGAAATCATCATTTTCAAAATTGGGGAAAGTTATCTCTGAGATATACTGTTCAAATTGTGATAAAAGTGTGGGTTTTTATGGTAGATTAGGATTTATATTTTATACCATGGTTTATTGTCATGCATAATGTGTTTCAAGTGTCACGGTTGATGAAGTTTCATCCATATCCTAACCTTTTCAATCTATAGGATCATGTTAAGATAAATCCTGATTCTTAGATAATGCACTTCCCATTGATGATTATGTATAGGAAAGAGAAATTATTGCATGGAAAATTCATCAGTCTAGTACATGTTTTGTGGGAACATGGTTAGAATCTGGAGGAGATATGGTAACAGGAGAAATAAATGGATTATCAATGGACCAATCCATTTCAGGAAAGTGATAGTTTATTACTTTCCAAGGATGGAAATGACAATGATTTAGAGAATGTAGCACCCCTAGTTTGGTTTATGTAACCCTTATTTTTGATTTTTTTATATAATGTGGTTGGGTAATGTTTTATTGATTTAGGATGGATTTTTTAGCATTTCTAAGAGTACACATGTTTGAAAAATTTAGTAAAAACCATGTAGAAACCCTTGTGAACTCTCAAAATTGGGATAGTGGGATTTAATGTGCATTGAAAATGGTTTTTCTAATTGTGAGAGAAATCTATATAATAAAACCAATTTAGAAATTAGATGGCATATGATTAGTAAAATGTTTGTCGAATTTTCAATATTAACCATGTGAAGCTTAAAAATTGATTTTTAAAAATATGGATTGGTTAGTATATTCCATAAACACCCAATTATTCCTCTTATACGTCCCTCAGTTGGTATACATTCTTCATTAATGTTTTTGAGGCTCTACCAATCATTTTTCATGTGATTTGAAGGGGTTTCAAGGTTCATCGATGGTGATTATCCTAGGATATGTATCTCCTAATGAAAATTTCATGGTTTTTCTTATGTATACTATCTTATCTCTCTCTCTCTCTCCCAATATCCTAGATCAACTTTTGTTGCATGGGGATCAAGGTTTTATGTTTCCTATAGTGGTATGATTTTTAATTTTGATGTTAGGGAAAGTGATTTATGGTTATATCGTGGATGGTTCACCAAAATTTTGTGTTCAATTTTGTTGTTGATCGATTTCACGTAACTCTAATGTTAGGTGGATTTACACTCAAATCTTCTAGATAGAAAAAAGGATTAAATTTAATATTAATTGGTTTTTATTGAAAATTATTTTCAATGTGATGTGTGAATGTAGTGGTATACCATTTTGTGATGATTTCATTATTTTGGGGGAAATGGTTTATTGTGGTGATATGTGCTTTATTAATGGTTTCTAAAATCGTGATTTTAAATTAGTGTCTTGGGTGACTTGGGGAATTGGTTTGTGAAGATATTTTTTCAATATATATGTTATTTTATTGATTTATGGGTTTTCATGAATAATATATTTAGGTTGGTTTCAATAAATGGTTGATTTATTGAATTGGTTTCAGTATGCTATTGGAATAATAGATTTTCTTGTTTTTGTGATTTTAGTAAATGTTATTGTAATGGTTGTTAGATTAAGTGATTATAATTATATGGGTATGATGGATAGTTTTAGGATGTACCACCAATAAATGGGATGTAATGTGTTGTGATGTACCACTAAAAAAGGGGATGAGTTTGGATGTGATGTTCCACCATCATTGGTTTAGTGAGCCAATGTTTATGTAATACATAATTACTATTTAAACATGTTTGTATCCATGATAGTTGAATTGATTTAATCAATTATGAAATTGAAAAAAACTGTTAATATTTTTTTTGTTTCTTTCTATGTAAATGTGTGTATATGGGTAAAATTATTTGGAACGGATATTTTTTTCTTAATGGAATATGTTAAATTGGTCAAATGGATTTAGAAAAATTATTTTATATAATTTATCTAAGGTTTTTTGTCCTATTTGAATGATTAGGATATTCAATTGCTGAATGGATACTAAATATTATTATGCACCCACTACTTTGTCACATTGGTTCTCTTTTACTAGTTGTATTCTAGTAAACATGTGAAGTTAATAATCACATTACCATAGTGGTACTTCATGATGATTTTGGTTATTTTTAGGTGTTGTAACATAGAGCATGATGTGGAGATATTAATCGTATTCATAGATTTATTTTTTTTTCATTATATTTGTCTCTTTAATACTCTGATTTGGTATTCCTATGGGATCGGTTTGGTAGTATTGTTGTCACAGGGAAATGTGTCCAATTGGTGTTCAGTATTTACCCACATCATATAGTGGTGGTTTGTTATGGATTCTATGGTTTCATTCTTTAATTTGAAGGTAAAATCATCCCCCAATGTTCTTGGATCCATCTATATTTATATACATCATTTAGTTCATGTGGTGTGTCACATAAGGCCATGTATCACATCTACCTCGACTCAAGACAGTTAGGTGAGGCAGGATGTATCATGTATGATGTAGTAGATTGTGAAATGTTTTCCCCAAGTGATATAATAAAAATGACTTATCTCATTTTAAATATTAGTTAATTTAAAATTTTCCATAATGAAATTGATGTAAATTGATAACCCTTGGAAGATATGATTAAAATCATATAAATTCTCCTTAAAACTTATGGAACATTATTTAGCTTATCATATCATGTTGAATATTTAATACATGAATACCCAATATGTTTATATTGGACATATTATAGACATTGTTGGTGTTAGAATACTGAGTTTTATTGAAACTATTCATGGTCCTCCATTGGGTACCCAAGAAGACATCAAGGTTTTAGGTCTAGATAAGGTAGAGGGACATGTGCCAGATGGTTGAATGTTCATTGAAGGTAATGGAAAATGCATCTAGACAATGATTCATGAAATATTTTGAGGATTCATCGATTTATTTTAATTTTGGGTTTACATATACTTTCAATTGTATGACATGACACAACATATTTATTATTTTGATGGAGACTTAATTTTATTTTGATAAATGATTGGAAATGAATTTCTCAATATAATATACTATAGATTCTCATTTAAATAGAATATAGCCTTCCCACACAACACATAATACCCTTTCAATAGTGCATCAGCCTCTAGTGTATATGGTGGTGTGCTTGAGGTCATGTGGAGACCTAGTATGTGGAAATGTGCTAGTGGATACTAGGTTGGGGAAGTTACAAAATGGAATGAGATTCATTCTCTTTTAATTTTTATTTCTCTAGGTGGATGGTATATGATTGATTAGGATTTGTTAGAATATTGTAATTAACACATTATTTAGATTAGATAACCCATGTTTGATGGAAGACCATGTACATTAAGGTGGAATTATTGTTCTCAATGTGTGTTATCACGGTTGCATGATATTTCACCATAGGTGATGCATTTTCTTTTCGATGTGATTTATTATGTCATTTAATCATGTTGATAAAATGGAATGTTGTTGTACAAGAATGCATCATTTTAGGAACCTAAGGTTTTATGTGACAAGAATCTTGGTAGGAACACACAAGAATGACTAGTAAGATGTAAGTTATGAATTGTTCTCCCGTTCATAAAAATTTAAAGGAAAAGGAATCAAATCAAGATGATACAAATGGTAAAATGTGAACAATATAAAGATAATTCTAAGGTAATTGTATCTTTATGAATCATAAATTTGTTAAAAATACGATGGTGATGAGTTGTACAAAGAGAATGGTTCCTAAATAATAAATATTTTTGTTTTGAATGTTAAAGTGACTAAAAAGGGTGTCTATTGAATAGTTGTGGCTATCTGAGTTGGTTTAAAAAAGATGACCATGGGACATGACAGGGATAGTTGATATTGGTGATTGATATGTGGCGGTATCAATTAGTATATTGTATGAGAAATGTTTTTTTATGGATTGTAGAGAGGCTTCATTTCTGAAAATTAATTATGTTTTATTTCCTGTGTTCTGATGTGAGTGTTTTGTATTGTAGTGAGATACCACCATGATGTTGTGTGATGGTTGGAAGAAATGGGGATTTCATTGAGAAAGCTCTACTAGTATATGAGCAAGAAACCCCATTGGTCATGGATAACTGAAGGGAAGAGCAGTTCTGTGAGAAAATATCTCATATTATATAGGTAATGGAATGTGACCCAGTGAGGTGGATGCTAAAAATGACTGATCATACTAGATATTTTTGGTTTTATTACCCTCGAACATTTACGAAATATTGTGGGATTAATGAATCCATGTTATGAATAATGTTCTTCCAGATGATTTTGGATCAACTGGAGACTCCACATGAGAATAGAGTCAACTGTACAACATTGATAGTGTGGGGACTAGCAATGCGATGGTAGGATATTCTACATCAGACTTAATAGGAAGATGGTATATCATGTATATAATTCTAGGAAATTATTCATATAAATATATATCTAGATTAAATTAGATTAAGAAGGATACATATTTTATCATATTTTTCTAGGGAACTATTATAGTGATGTGTTATTCTAGCAGCATCACAGTCTTGCAAAAAATTTTATTGCATTTTCAGGGTATGAGACCACTAAAGAAAGACATTTAATAGATGTACATATAAATTAGAACAATTCCAAAATGTATAAAATTAAATTAAATTGATTTCTTACAGTGCTGGATCTGGCCCATATATTAGATGGTATATTAATAGAGGATTCCAGTGATGGACAATTTGTTATAGTTTGATTATATAGTGGTGTGACTTGTTGGGGTATGAAGAATTGTTTTTAGAGTCATCACATAAGTGGTGATGTATAGAGTAGTAATATTATAGGACCCACCTCTCTGGTTGGTGACTCGGTGTTATGCAATTTCGGTAAAAGTCTTTGACATGTGCATGTTATGTGCCCCATCACCAAGATTATTTCTATGTATGCTACAAGATGGGGAATGTTTTTTGTTTTTATAAACCCTTTATCACATGGTATTGACAGAGGGTCATGGATGATGCAATGTGTAGGTATTGGTTCAGTTACATCATTCTAGGAGGGTTGTTGGAGTTCTACTTTTCATATAGATGTATTTGAAGACATGTTATTTTGAGATGAGAACACCTATATCAGCAAGGTATTCGAGCATATGTAACATAGAATATATCCCAGGGTAGATGAATATGTCTGTTTTATGTAGTTAATCCTAATTCTGGAGATGGAAATGTTGAACCATATACAGTTTGAGGTACGCTTCTTGTAGCTTCCACACATTCTAGTGCTTTATTTGATAGAGATTACTCACATTTTTTATATCATCTCAATATGTGAGTGTGATGGACCTAGGAGTAGAAAATTATTGTGTGGTTATTTAGATAGATACACCATTATTATGAAGGTATGAAACATACTTCGATATAAAAAGTATGACCAAAATGATGTTGTGTACCCTTTATTTTGAGCAAGGTTGTGCTCAGAATGGATGTTTTCCATGTGATATTAGGGATGTATTTTGTAGATTTTTATTAGACCCATATTGTATTTTATGGTGATATCGTAATGATAAAGTCACCAGATATAAATACTAATGTTCATTACGGGGATTGGGACATCTGGGATGGATGTGCATGGAAAGACAGTTAGTAGTCTTGTAAACTCATATCCATTGTGGATTATCATGTATAATGATTGCATAGTTCTGTAGTTGTTCTTTCCACCTATGGAGAATCTTATTTAGGATGTTTCACTAATATAATAATGTAATTTACACATGATATAGATGTTGAGCTCATGATATAATTTTTATGGGAGAATACCCCATTTCTATTCCACAATATAGGATGGAAGTTGGATAACTATATGAATGTAAAACTCAGTTGAAGGAATTGGAGAATAGTATGTTTATTCAACCATGTATATCACCATGGGTATCTATAATGTTTTTCCAAAAATAATGAAGGGTCCACGATGTTTGGTGTTGATTATTGGATGTTGATACAGATGATGGTAACAAATTATGTTTATCTTCTACCAAATAGTGATCTTTTTTACTAATATAAATGAACTTATTTATTCTATAATATTGATATGAGATCTTGGAATCATAAAAATTGGTTAGTCCCACTGATATGTTATGGAATGATTTATGATGTTATAATGGTTTATAATAGTTTTTGTGATGTCGTTCGAGTTAACCAACACATGATATATTTTTATGTCCCTAATTAACCAAATATTTCTCTACTAACAAGATCATTTTTTTGTTTTATTTTTGGTTTATATCTTAGTGTACCCTATGAATTATGATGATCATGACAAAATTATTGAAATAATATTAAGCTTTCAAATGTGGAATAGGATATTCAACAATATTTTCTAATTCCATTTTCATATACGAATGTACACTTATTCGGTCATCTCATCTCTTTGGAAGGATTTTTGCTGGAACTAGACAATGTGTAATCTGTTGTATATTTAGATCATCCAAAGAATATTTTTGATGATCATATTTTTATATTTTTGGAAGGTTATTACCAATATTTCATCAAAAAAATTTCACATTTGTAAGAACCAATATCAATCTTGAAATATAATGGAATCATGTTTGAATGGTATATGTATTGTTAATGTTATTTTCAAGAGTTATAAAAGCAATTACGGACTGAACAATTTTTCATCCTAGCATTAAATTATAAGAAGTATAGCCTATTTTTTGGTTCGTACAGTATTGGGGCTATATTAGTGTTGATATAGGATGATTAGGTTGTGGGGTATTATTGATGGATGTTGGGGCCACATGAATAGAATTTCCATACTCTGGTTATTGAGTTGGTCGTGATGGTTTATGCTTTAAAATGATTGTGGAATTAATTTTTGGGAGGGTGGTTTACTATTTATACTGATCATAAAATTCATAGGTATATATTATCCTATTGTTATTAGAATATTTTGTTGTAAAAAAAAGTTGAGTTCATTTAGTCTTTAAATATTTAGATGATTATACACTATGAATGTGGAATATTCTTATAGATTCATTGATTAAAATGACCCAAATCAATATAGTTTTGGAATCTAGTTACATTTTGAAGATAATGGAGTTATTTTTAGAGATTATCCTAGAGTATTAGGATAGAAAATGGAAGAAGGATCTTCTATCCTTCAAAGTTTAGTTCACCCTTATGATCTAGATCAATGAAATAATGTATTAGGTTCTGGATTGTTGGTGATGAGATCGTTTATGTTCATGGTCATGTTGTCATTCCAACGTGTATATGAGAAGATTTTATGCATGAGTTTCATGATTAAATGTTTTTGGTGCATTGTTTATTGACCAAAATATTTCATGATCTTCATAGGATTTATTGGCATCGTTTGATGATGAATGAAGTTGCAGGATTCGTGACACGTTGTTATGCCTGACCATTGGTGAATTATGAGCATTTTGAACAAGTGGATATTTTTTACATTTTTCCATTTTGGAATGGAAATGGGATGATGTGGAAATGAATTTTTTAGAGGTTCATATGAGGACACCTCATAGAAATGATGTGATTATTATAGTTGATGATTATTTAACGAAGGTAGAATATTTCATTCCAATTAGTGATGCCTTAAAATTATTCATGTTGGGATATTTGTATGTTCAAGAAATAATATGGATTTATGGTTTTACAAATATGATATTATTAGCTCATGATCCAAATTTAACATCATGAATCTATTAGGGGTAACATAAGGGATTTTGTACCCAAGTGTTTTTGAGTTTGACCATCCACGTCCTAAAAGACAGAGAAAAAAACCATACCATTTATGTTCCAGAGGACATGATGAGGGTATGTGTCCTAGAATGGGTGTGATCATGGAAAAAGAATATTAAGATACTTCAATTTTCTATTAAAAGTATTTAGAATTATATTATTAAATTGGATCTGTGTGAGGTTCTTTATGGAATGATGTATGTACGGGAATAAAATTTGTTAGGACCAAGTCTCGTGCAAGAGATGTTGGATCATTTTAAGAGGATTTGGAAAAATATTACAATGACTCATAGGAAGAATAAATAGTATGTGGATTGATGTCTAGAACTATTGAGTATATGATGGGTGATTATGTGTTTCATCAGGTGTCTCCTAGGTTGGGGAACCATCAAATTTAGAATCAAGGTATATTGGATCCTAGTTCTATGGGACTATTTGAAAATGGTGACATGATCAGACTGATGACATACTAATTGGATCATACATAATGGTGTACAATGATGCATGATGTTTTTCTTGGGTCGCCGATTTGGCAGTTTAACCCTACCATATCCCACGTTATTTATGTTGATGATATTAAACAAGAATGTGATGCATCCTCAAAAGATCATATGATTCATATTGTGGAACATAGTTAGTCTGTCTTTCATGGAAAGAATATGCCTTTAGTTATAGTTTTAAGGGATCATTTTAATGTTCTAGAAGAGAACTACAATAAATTATTATAGTGATCCTAATTAAAAACTAAATTTCAAAACTTTTATAAACATTTTTTTTATAAAAATAAGCTGAAATTTTAAATTATGATGGATAATTTTTTATATGTTTGTATTTTTGGAATTTTTCAACGAAGTTTCATTTTTGGTGAATAGTAAGAAATATATATTTTATATCAAAACATCCTTTTCAAAAATATATATTGTTAAATTATATTTTAAATTGTTTTGAAATTAATATAACATCAATTATAATTTTATTATTCTAATTTAGTAAATGAAAATTATTTTTATATTGAATTTAGATTTAAATTAGTTATGATGTTTTGAACAATTTCATTTTAAAAACCCAATTTTTTACCACGTTCATGTGATTAGCTTTATGTTTAATTTTTACACTTCTATGAATATAGTTTGGATAAAATTAAATAAAAAGTTTGAATAATTATAATATTTATATTAAAAAAATACAATTTTTTTAACAAAAATATCAATAAAGGCAATTAAAATTATTCTCTTTGATTAAGGAACAAATTTCTTTCATTATTGGTATATCATTAATCTACTGTGGAAATATGACCTAGAAACATGACCAAAATCCATTTTGACACATATTCCATACATATCACCTCTTGATTAAAATTTTATGAGATAATTGCATACTATTACTTGATGTTGATCTTTATAATATATCATGTATGGAAATAGAAAAAAATGAACCCTCCTTACCTTTAAAATTTATAAATCCATGAGATATTAAATGAAATTAATATATTAATTTAATGTTTTCTTTTTTAAAACTATATTATATTTTATTATTATAATAATTTATCATTAATTTTTAGATATTAATTATTTACATGTAATTATTATGAAACATTGATATAATGATTATTTAGTTAATAATTATATAATATAAACTCTATTAAAAATAATATAATAGGGAAAACATAATAAATTTATTTTTTACATTATTTTTATTGATGAATATGTGATGATACTTAAATTTAAAATAAATATATTTTAATAACATCATTTTTTTGAACTTTTTAAATTAAAATTTATTAATAAATTGTAAAATTGGTATTAATGTTATTTTATAAATAATGATATTTTTTTAAACCAATTAAAATTAATAGTATTTTCTTTAATATTACAAATGCTTTTAATGACAATAAAAATATTAAATATGGTATATTTATTTACGTATGGATATTTTAGAAAGAAAAAAATTGATGCCTATATAGTTTAAACATTGTTTCCATAGTTTTGGTTAATGTATTTTTTGTGCATTAAAGGTGATTATGTTAAACATAATTTTCAACAAAAGTGAAAAAATTCTTGTGTAAATTAGATATCATATTTATAATTATATGTTTATATATCATCTAATATATATCTTGTTAGTTTATTTTTAATGGTAAAATTACATATATTAGAAAACTGGTTACCTTAAATAATAACCAATATGTTAAAAGTGGGGGAACATTGATGTTAAGTAACTAATTTTTTTAAGTAAAATTATATCTCTTTGGTTGATTTTAAGATCGAATATAGTTTATCACAAATTCAATATTGATTAATTTTGGGGGGACATGAGGCAATGGACTGTTCCCAATTGTGTTTCTATTTATATTTCTCGAATAATTTCACTCATCTCAACAATAAAAAGGCACTCAACCCTCCCACATCATAATAATCTTAAATACATTTGGATCAAACAATACTTACACAAATAATCTCTCATAATCTCCCCCCTCAACATATAATCCTCACATTTTTATGAATGAAATCCATAGAATTTCATTGGTGAAATCCAAAAGGAGTAATCCCCAAAATACGTAACATTCTTCAGTGATCACTTTTGTTTTATTTCATTCGCATACCATTTAGTTATTATTTTTCTATTATTATATAATAAAATAAGTATCATAAATATACTTATTTATTTTTATGTTTTGAGTTAGACGTACACATTGACACACTTTAATCAATTGGGTAAATAAGTTACCGCTCGTCTGTATAACAGACTACAGCCTTACAAAACAATGATATTTGTATTCTTCCATTACCACCTCACATAGATGGGAGTTATGTTTGAAAAAATATTTTAGAAATATTTTAATGAAAATTATGTTGTATGTATAATTTCTGGATTTTTTTACAATACATAACTTTGTTCCGTCCATTTATCAGAAATACAATAATATCGCTTGTAGACTTGTGGACTACCAGCCCCTCAAAGTGATGTGCCATTTTACATATTACATGAAATCTGACATGGATGGGTTTAATAAAAATTATTTTAAATTCAATAAATTTAAATGATTTTAATGTAATAATTACTTTTCTATAATGAAAATTTATGTTTTTTATTTATTACACATTTCAAACCCTATAAAAATTGTTAACATCATTCATGGATGTGTGGACTTCCGCCTCTTTGACAAAATTTTATTCCATTTACATACCCATAATTATATATATAAGTATATATGATTATATAACAAGGAACTTATAATATTATTATCATTATTAAAAAATATTTCTAAAAATATTTCAATAATGTCTATTAAAAATAGGAATGTTTTTCATGTGTGTGTATGTCCAATAGTCTCAATGATTGAAACAATGCCACATTTTTCAAAAACATAATTAATGATGGGTATTAATATCATGATTTATGTATAAATTAGATAAATATTTCATTATTATTGTTTTATATTTTTAAATTTTTACCCCTTTGACAGTAGTCGACATACCAAAATACATTAGTGACACATGAACTGAATTTCATCCAAACAACCAATGTAAACATAATTTTTTATGTAGCCGTACATAACATTATTTTAAGTAAAATATATCTAGTAATAATTATTAAGAATATTCTATAACTAATAAATAATTAATATTTTTTATTATTCATGATGATAAAGACAAATTTGACAAGCCAGACTCAATATAAGCTATTTTTATCTCCCTTTTACATACATGAGATAACTATAATATTCCAAACATACATTATTATTTTGGTGTATATAGTGACCCATTTCATATATTTTATCATAAATATTTTTATCTTCATTTTATTTATATTTTTATTTATAATTATATAATTGAAAAATAAAATTATTTTTAAATTTCCATGTGGTAAAATTTATCATTTCAATATTAAATTCTTCTATAATTGTTAAAATAATATTAAAAATAGAATTCTCATATCCAATTTCCATTGATAATTATATTTCTTTTTGATATTCATATTGTTGTATTATGGATATTATTATTTCAGAAACAATTAACCATTTTTATATATAGTGATTAAATTTAACTATACTATTTTATTCTGTAAACATTGATAAATTTTTATCCTTTACTCAATATGGATATTTGATAAAGAATATTGTTGATAAATTTAGATTGACTGCTTGATATATGTGGAATGATTTTGACATTAAATAAATGGCTTGGGGACAGGTTAATGAAATCACCTGGTCTCAATGGTGGTCTTAAGGGAAAAATATAGTCTTATATTCCCTTTACAGTATTAACTAGCACATTTTATAATGTATTGGGAGTGGTGATGAAATAATAATAATGGTTATAGAAATCAATTTTTTTAACATGTATCAATTAAACCATCATTTAAATGGTCATTATGTTAAGGGTTCTATGTATTTGGGAAACATGGAGCCCTATAATTTTGAATTTATTTCATTTTAGTTGTTATTATCCAATGATTTTTCACTATAAAATATCAGTTGATGCATTTCGTTTTCAGTTTATTGATTATATGGAATGTGTGTTCAGATATTTACCATGCAATATTGAATATTAATCATCCTTATTTTAAATGGAATGTGTGTTCAATTATATAAATTTCACAATTTAATATTCTTATTGATTCATTATTACTTCTGTAATATATTACCATTAATGAAAATTTGATCAAATAGGTCTTTTCATTCCTTTTCTATGGGTATGAAGAAATATTCATGGATGAGTTACACGGTTTCTGAGTATTTTATTTTGTTATGTGTTATGATTTTTATTCCGTGAAAAAAAAAATTTATAGGTTGGTAATCTATATTTACAAGACTACTAATGAGATGAGTCCATTGGATTTGATACATTTTAATCACACTAATATAATAAACGATGTTATTGGCTCAACATTTCTACGGTTGGGGTGTTACAGTTAGTATAAATGGTAGTTTAGTAGAATCATTGGAAACCAGATTTATGAAAAACATATATCAATTAATAAAACCCAATGATATACACTAATGATTATTATTGAAGAAAATCCCAAAGAAACACGGTTAACGATAATGATAATAGATACATAGAAATTTTGCAATTTATGTTTTCGATTTTAGATGATTTCTGATTATACATCATACCATATAATCGATTATATACAATAATTTTGAAATTTAACCTAGCAGAAAAGATGTTATCCTCATTGACACACAAGATACAAATATAAGGAATGATCATTTCATTTATTTATTAAGAAAATAATTCTATAGTAAATTTTTCTCCAATAATTATCATCATATGTGAACTAAGAATAATGTTCTAAAGAAAGAGAAAACAATTATATAATTATACTGGTTTTAAAGGTAATCTTGAGAATTTGAGTATCAATGGGGAAAATATGGAAAATTTTATGAATATAAAGATGTTTTTTCCTACATGTAATATTTTTTTTAAATAATTAAGTTGATAATTTTTTAAAATGAATGAGAGTTTACCCATGCCTATGAAACTATGAATTTTATTCCAAATATAAGAAAATTTCATCCAAATTAAAATTATCCAATTGTATGGAGATATCACACTATAAAAATCATTGTCAGATGTGTCAATGGAATATTACATTGAAATGGGTTATATAATAACATATATATTTTTCAAATACCATAGAATCATTGGAATGATTAATATGAATGTTTTTATATTCATCAAATATTTTATTTGGGTATTTCATCTATTAGGTAATGGTCATGAGATGTGGTAAATATATAAGGATTGTAAAGTAGTACTATGTTGTTATGTATTTGAGATAAAATGTTGAGTGGTACAAAGAAAAGTGATTAAATTGAAATCTATTTTTTTGGGAAAACATTGTGTCTAGTTAACGATATCCATTAATATGTTCTAGATGTTGATACGTTGTTTCTTGGATAATGATGTTATTGATGTGTTGTATTTATAAAAATTAATGAAATGGTTTATATTGAAAATTGGTCAAATCATTATAGATTGATTTATTACATATCCCAATGATGCAACTTGTGATATGATATGAAGAAAAAATTTCAATCCACAATCATATGATAATATTTTTCATATGAAATGGAAACATATCAAGTAATTTTATTTCCTTATAATCATATATACAGACATAAATTTTCAACTCCAGTAAAATTTTCTTGAAAAAAAGAATATCTTTTTTTATCATAATTTTTAAGATATAAATGAAATTTATTTAGACCACTTTATTATTTCTTTGTTGTAAAAAAAATAGCATTCACATATTCTATATCAATCACAATTAGTACATAATTTTTTTATTTCTCTTCTAATCCCAATTTCTTATTAATGTTTTGGTATTCGAAAGCCTAGTATTTTTGGACACCAACAAATTTCTCTATCATTAGTATTCATACAAACTTTTTATTAAACCTATTTGTTATATTAGGTTTTCAGAACTTGAATTTTTAAATTTTGATTCTTCAATTACCGTTATCTTATTTGAATATTGAGACAGAATTTATTTACGATGTGGAAAAGGTAACATAGCAAGATATTAAAATATTTTACTTTTATATAAAATTAAATTTTTTTTGATTCATTATTTTTATGAAATGCAATGGTAATCATATTCTACGGACAACACAATGTTAGCTTCCATTACACACAATACTAATTGTTACCACATTTTAATGTAACACTTATATTAAATATAAAATTTCACACTTTTAGAAATTATATATATATAAAAATGTCACGATTTGTCCCCCGGGGCCCATGTTGTGACTACCCCAAGTCCACCTTCTATACGCCAGGGGTTGGAGAGTATCACCGAAAAAGGAATTCCCTAAAAAAGGAAAGGCATTTCCTTTATAACCTATAAACTCATGTAACCAAGCACGCAACAAGATACGAACACATGAAAATTGTATAACCAAAAGATTGATTAATGTAAAAGGGGCTGGAATACATGCCCTATAGTAAAGTTACTAGTAAAGCTAAAATAAAATAAAACTGATGAAAGAGAAAGAAAGCTACTGGATCCATCTCTAAAGATCCTACCATAAGGGTAGGAATTGATTTCCACCTCAGCAATCCATGTCTCCAAATATCCTCTGCGTACTGACACGCTATATGGTCCTCCTCTGGGCACCGTCCAGTCCTGGTACTCTCGTCCTCAGTCATCATTTTCCATATTCTGCACACACAAAAACAAAGTATGGGCAAAGCCAGTGCAAGGGTGAGTACAATGATACTCATTAGGGAACCCGAGACCCTCAATATATCAAAAAATCTCACAAGGACAATCCACAAAGAATGTAATCTAGTGGAAAAACTACTTAGGTATATGCTAATACATATATATAATTTATCAATTAATCCCATCTCAATCATGAGGAAACAGAAGGACCAACTCAAAAACCCAAATATAAACTATTTCACAGTGTAAGGAAAAATCACAAAGGCAAGTACTACACAGGTATGCCCCACTAGAGAATACCATGAAGGTATTACCATGAAGGAAAAGTTTAAAATAGGTTTGAACTCAGCTCGTACCAGGTATAACTAATGTACAATAGTGGATATGATTATATGAAACTATTGAGTCATCTTACTCTATAAATAAGATGACCCACAAAGGATAGCTAGGAGCTGACCCACATAGGATCTCTTGGAGCTGACCCACGCAGGATCGCTAGGTGCTGACCCACACATGATCGCTTGTAGATGAACCATAGAGGATCACTAGGATATGACCCACATAGTATGGCTAAGAACTGACCCACACAAGAGCACATAGAGCTGACCCACACATGATCACTAGGAGATGACCCAGAAAGGATCGCTAGGAGCTTACCCACACAAGATCGCACAATGATTACCCATAGAGGATTGCTTTGAGATAAACCATACCTTATCGCTAGGAGCTAACCCACACATGATCACTAGGATATGACCCACAGTGGATTGCTAGGAGCTCACCCACGGAGGATTTTTAGGAGCTGAATCACACTGGATCACTATTCATACTTATTGTTATAGCCAGCTACTAGGTTCTTGCACTAAGCCTTCTCATCTCAAATAGGATCTTCTCTATAAGTCCCTAGTCAATACACCAACTGTTACAATGTCCCTGAAGATGTATCTCAATTTTACACCACGTCATAGGGGTCTAAACGCAAAAGGCGGTGCGTCAATAGGACGCCCAGTTTGTGAGATATTTGTTTTTTAGTACTGGGGACCAGTTAGATTTTTGCTTGATCCAACCCAATAGTACCACAAATAAACCAAATATCTAGTGGGGTATACTCTTATGGACCATGTTTCTCCATGATATACATCACCGCTGACAGTTCTTCAAGAGTATTTTTCGGTGAAAATGTAATGGTCCTAGAAAATTATAGGTTCATATCAGGTCTGGGTCCGGTCCGACCTGGTCACACTGAACCTACCTGACATAGCATGGGTCAAACCCATTCGAGTCAAAATGGCCTGACACACTTAGTCATGTTTGGACTATAGGGCGACCCTACCCGCTAGGTGGGCCGACCCGTTGGGTGATCCGGTAGGCCACGAGGGCCGCAAGAGGTTGTGGAGGTTGCAGGTTTCGTGTGGCTGCGGCGGCCGCGGGATGGCTCGGCCGCGGACGGTGGCTCAGCCACGGACTGTGGCTCGGACACGGGGGTGATCCGCGGGCACAGGTTGGCTCATCAGGGAGGGAGGGGGCCATTGGGTATCTTGATCGGGGGGTGCCACGAGGGCAGGGGGCGGCTCGGCCCATCCCGGGGTAGCTCGACCGGGAGGGCAGAAGCCGCAGGGAAGCACAGCTGGGGGGTGACGCAAGGGAGTAGGGTGGCTCAGCCGGGTGGGAGGAGGCAACATGGTGGCTCGGCGAGGCTGGGGACGGTGGCCTGGCCGCAGGGGCGGGGGCAACCCTGTCATGGGGTTACGGCTCGGCTGCGAGCTGCAGCTCGGGCGCAGTGGGTTGCGGCCCATGCGTCGGGCGATGACAGCTCGATAGTGGGCGGCGGCTTGAACACAGATGGCAGTGGCCTGTCCACGGATGTCGTGGAGGCCACTGGGTAGAAGTGTTGAGTTGTCTCCTTCATCATGGCCAGCCTTGGTGCCAAACACTGGCCTCAAGCACCACGATTTTTTGTCGTCATTCATCATTCACGATAAACCATTAAGAACAAGGTTTGCAGAGAGGACGTGCAATGTTTGTTTGGCCCATACTCTCTGCATTAGAGCAGTTGCAAGCATCTATAATTCCTCCTTGAATTACAAATAATTATCAAGAATAGAAAGAGAGATGAATTTCTAACAACCACCCTATAATTTCCCACAAATAATAATTCCCAACATAACACCTACATTGGATTTTTCATTGATCTTAGCACGAGAAGGTATTCAACGAAAGAAAAGAGAGTTCCAATGATTATCGCTTCTAATGACGCTTCGATGTCAGTCTCTCTCATTATCCTCTTCTTTTATTTCCAACGAACATTCTCTAATGGATATCTTCATTGGAGAAGTGAAATCCACACAATATTTCTCCTCTCCTTGAATCCACCTAAATGAAAAATAGCCAAAATGATATGTTTTCCCAATTTTATTATTGTAACAATTTCAAAATGGGTTAATTAATTTTAATAGTATGGGTTAATATATTTAAGGTGGTGGCACCATTTTTGTATGGGATGTTTAAGAGGTTACCCTTCACTTATGAGGGCGTTCAATTGGTTTTAAACCTTTGGTCGTCCCCAACACCATAACCTTTAATGGGCGGTTAGGTTTAGTGGTCCCCACCTCCATAACCACTCATGGGAGATTTTAGTTTAGCTGGTCCCAACCTTTGAAATATCCACATGGGTGGTTTCAAAAAAAAAATTAAAAAAAAATTAAACTATTTTATTTTATTTTATTCTTTCACAAAAAAATCAAAATCTCACTTTCACTCTCACCCTCTACAGTCGAGGTGAAGGTCACCATAAGTGAATACTAGATCTACGAGTTCAACGATGTCAAAAAATTTCAATTCTGAGCACCGGTTCAAAAGTTAGAAAAACCCGCCCTCACATTTTCTGAATGTACTTGAAAAAAAGTTCATAAATTCATTCTGGGAACTCTGGGACTTTGAATAATGCACCGTCAATTTTCGCAGACTCGATAATTTTTCTAATATTTATTTAAAATTACATAGAAATTACAAGTAATTACATTCTCCCCACCACATGGCTCTACGTCTCCATAATCCACAAATTAATCTAGGTAAACAAGTGGGGGTACCGAGCACATATCTCTGTCTCCTTCTCCCATGTGCTCTCCTAGAGGTTCTTGTGCTACTAGGGAACATGAACCCGAGGAATCGACTTTCCATGAAGGACCATCTCCTATCAATCATCAATCTCTATTTGAACCTCATTAAAAGTCACCCATCATTGATGTTAATCACACCATAGTCAATGTTGTGAGAAGGTTAGTGAACATATCGTCTTAGGTGGGATACATGGAAGACGTCATGCACTCAGTGCAACTGAGGTTGAAGAGAAAAGTGGTAAGCCACATCGCGAATAGTACTGTGGACCTAAAAAGTTCGGATGAACCTAAAACATAACTTGTTTCCTTGGCCAAATCTCTCTAATCCCCGATGAGGTGAGACCCATAGAAAGACATGTCTGTCATCCTTGAAATAAAGAGGTCTCAATATGCTATCGGCATAAGAATTTTATCTACTATGTGAAGTCTTCATCCGATCCTGGATGATCTACACCTTCTCTGTAGTAGCCAGTACCATCTCTAGTCACAGTAGTGTGAACTCCCCTTGCTTATTACAGCACAATGGTGATCTGTAAGGTCGCCCATACATGACCTCAAAAGATTCCATCCTAATGGTGGAGTGATAATTGTTGTTGTATGAAAACTCCACCAATGGTAACTGATCCTTCCAGATGCGACTACAATCGAGGACACAAGACCGTAGAATTTCCTAGGGGGTCTGAATGGTTCGCTCAGTCTGACCATCCATATAAGGATTGAAGCCGATGCTCAAACGAAGCTTCATCCTGAAAGCCTCCTGCAACCCCTTCCATAGTAGGGAACTAAAACACGCATCACGGTCGGAGAAAATCATCGTGGGTTCTCCATGTAGCTGCACAATCTATTGCACATTGAGGTGTACCAATATCTTTACTAAACCCCACTCTCTGATTAGTAAGAAGTGGACTAACTTGGTGAGTCGGTCAACTTCCACCCAAATAAAGTCATGACCCATGGATGTACATGGATTTCCCGTCACGATGTCCATGGGTATCCCATACAACATCCGCTCTGGGAACTCTAAAGGATGAACCAATCTTGCTGGCACCTGATTCTCCACCTTCTATTGCTGACAAGTGAGGCACTAAGAGATAAACACTACTACTACTTTCTTCATCCCCGACCACCAGTGACGTATCTAGGGATCTTGTTACATATTCTCCATTCATGGGTGTAGTGCTAGATGGGATTTGTGCAACTCTCTCAATACTTCCTCCTGAAGCGACCCTGGTACCATGGTACATCCTCTGAAGAGGAAAATGTGGTCCCCACCTTAATAAAATCTATCAGATACATGTAATGTGGTTATCTAAGCATTTTGTGTCTCACAGTCAGCATCTCCACACTGCGCCTCTCCAAATCGCGGAATAAGTTGGGGAGTGACTTTAAGAGACTGAAGAAAAGATACTCCATATCTATCCACAAAGGTTATATGAAAAGGATCCAATTGCTCTATCGCCTCGCCTAGCATCTGAATACTAGATGTCTTTCTGGGTGAATCAGCTACAACATTCCCCTTCCCATGAGTATAGACTATCTGGAAGTCATACTCCTAAAGGGTCTCAAGCCAACATCACTATCTCAGGTTCGGGTCCTTCTGAGAGAAGATATATATGAGAATCTTGTGATCAGATTAGACTGTAATGTTCTCCCCCATCATGTAGTGTCTCCACATATTCAAAGAGAAGACCACATATTCTAACTCTAGGTCATGGGTAGCATAGTTCTGCTCATGTTTTCTCAGTTGTTGAGAACCATACATGATCATTGCTCGCTCCTACAAGATGACACATCCTATCCCAGTCCCTGACGCATCCTAGTAAACTATGTTCCTCAATCCCTATTTTGGAATCTCATGATGGGGGGAAGTAGTTATCCCTTTTCTCAACTCATAAAACTCTTCTTGCATCTCTCTATCCACATAAACGGTTTCCCCTTCTTCGTCAATGCTTAATATTGTGCTACCACTCTAAGAAATATGGCACAACTCTCTGGAAGTATCCGGCCAAACCCAAGAATCTTCGTACCTCTATCACACTTCTGGGTAGCTCCCAAGAGAGTACTGCCACAATATTTTCTAGATCCACTACAACTCTAGCCTCTGATATGACATGTCCTAGAATGTGACCCTCTCAGATCTAGAACTGGAACTTTATGAGCATTCCTTATAGCTTGTTCTCTCAGAGTATATCCAACACTTCCTGTAAATGATTGGAACACTCCTACTCAATAGCCTAGTAGATCAGAATGTCATCGATGGAGACTACTAAAAAGAGATCGAGGTATGGTATAAATATCGTGTTCATGAATCCCATGAACACTAATGGAATGTTGGTTACACCGAATGAAATAACCAACAACACATAATGGTCGTAATGACATCTGAATGCCAAATTCTGTACATTATCATCTTGTAATCTGAGTTGGTGATATCATGATCTATGTTATATCTTCACGAACCGTCATGTTCCCATCAGCTGTTCAAAGTGTTCGCCAATCCTTATATGTGGGTACTTGTTCTTCACCAAAACTACATCCAGGTGTTGATAGTCAACACAAATCCTCAAGCTCCCATCAGCCTTCTTATGGAACAAAATTTAGGTTGTCCTAGGTAAAACACTGCTCCATATGAATCCCTTCCCCTGCAAGTCCTCTAGTAGTAATTGTAGCTCATGAAGCCCCGTGAGAGCCATCCGTTATTATGGTGTGGATATCGGTGTTGTCCTGAGGTACAACCTAATGTAAAAGTCTACATATTTAAAAGGAGGTAGACTTGAAACATCATCAGGGTAGACATCTATGTACAGGTCCACCACTATAGGATTACTCGGACTCCCCACATCAACTGCTCTAAGGGTAAGACTAGAAAACTTATGATTGATCGGATTCACTCTCCTTCGAGTAAGTCCATCCGATGCTACAAAGGATTCCATCTTGTTGGTTAATGTAAACCTAGTCCCATCTATTTGGACACACCTCACATTTTACCAATTATAGTTTATCTGATCATGGAATTTTGAAAAGAAATCCATACCCCAGATGACTTCATAAGGCCTCGACGTCGCTACTAGGAGATCCCAGTAGAAGCTCCAACCTTCTAGATTAAGCTCACACTACCAGAACCAGTGCATAATTATCGAATCAGATCATGTAGGGGTCTCTAGACAAAAGGATAGATCCAATGGATCAATCAGAACCTACGGGAGTTGAAGGAGGGAAATGGAAGTTAACGAATTACTGGAACTTGTGTTTATAAGTACTGTAACCATGGTTTAATAGTCACAGAACGTACATCATATCATCTCCAGAGTGCCAGGATTTTTGGCCTCTGATACTTGGAGCTGATCTTGCCCCTGTCCTTATGCTCCCTTTGGTCAGTGTGGATCAAAATGTGGTGGTGGCGGTAACATATCAAATCACCACCCACTGCAAGCAACACGGATAGCTCCTCTGCCACGTCTGCATGCTCCCTGCGGACCTCCTCAGTCGATCTTCTGTATCTTCCTGGGTGGTCCTTCAACTGTATGTTGATCATATTTATGGCTGGTCGGATAGTCCTGACCCATATGACAATGCCCCCATCTTGTTTAACACTACTCGCTCCTATTATTACTGGCTCATCCTCGGGTGCCCCGCACAACCAATCCTGAGTCCTGCTATCTTCCACCTATAGGTCTAGTCCTATTGGACATCAGGGACATATCTCTGCTACTAGCTGCAAAAGACTCCGAAATGGGATTACTGAAGGTGGATTTCCCTATTGGTGACAAATTAATAGGAAAACTATCCACTAGGAGGGATCTCTCTAATACTGTCACCTGCGTCGGGATGCTGAGTGAGATCCTCGAAGCCCTAATCTCCCACATGAGCCCATACTCGAATGTTCGGGCCCTGACGAATCGGTATCGTACCATATCTATGGAGTAATGCGAGAGGTCAGTAAGCCATGTTGAATACTAAGCTACTGTCATGTTGACCTATTACAGATGAAGAACCTCATTTATGCACACTTCTTGAAGATTCGCTGGAACAAACTCTCATTAAAATATGCTCTTGAAGTCTTCCCATATAAGCATCACCTCTTCGTGAACCTAGAGCATAAAACTCCACAATCTGCCTGCTATAACCTATAGAATGCTGGAAGAAAGGATTAGTATGAGATCAGCCGGTGTACCTTCCAGTCGGAAGACTCTCACTATAGCCTCCAACCATTCCTAAGATATGTTTGGGACCGCCTCCCCCTGATCCTGGGTGGCCTCTAGCACTCGTACATGTGAAAAGTGCTCAAGTGGCTTTCAACATCTAATATAGGGGTCAGTAGATTCAGTTTCCCAATGGGTAATGGTACCACTACTGCCTTTGCTGGTCCCTCTAATAGAAGGGGGCCCTGCACCGAGGCCTCACCGCTCAGTGGCCAATCAGTGTGTGATACTCTCAGAACCCTAGCTGGTTGTCTACCTGGAGGAATCCTAAAAATAAATATGTGTGCCACAATAAATGTGTTATACCTGCTGAGCTAACTCAATGAGGTAACATTGAAATCTATTTAAAAGACACATGCAATCAATGTTTTCATGCCTTGAGTCGGAAATCAGAAGTCAAGGTCCTGGTGTATGGATACGTCGGCTACCGCACCAAAAATGGATTCCCTAGACTGATAAACACAGTCACTACACATAACACTATTTTAATAAAAAGAAAGATCAGATTCATATGTTCTATGGTAGAACTGACTCCTCTCATACCAATTTGTCATGACATGTCCGTCAGGGCACGTGCTATGACTACCCGAAGCCAGCCTTCCATAGGCCAGGGGCAGGTGACTTGCAAAGAAAGGCATATTCTCTAATAATGGGAAGGCATTTCCATTATAACCAGTAAACTCACATAACCATGCCCACAACAAGATAAGAAAAATAGAAAAATTTATAACCAAAAGCATTCGGAAAGACAAAGGGAACAGAATAAAATCCCAATAGTAAAGATATAAGTACAACAGATATTCAATACAACTAAAGAAATAGAATGACAACTACTGGATCATCCAATGAGGTTCCTACCTAAGGGTAGGTACAGATCTCCTCCTCATCACTCCACATCCACCTGTCTATTCTACGTACCGACACGCCATATGGTCACCTCTGAGGATCGTCCAGTCTTGGTACTCTCGTCCTCAGTCAGCATTGTCCGTCGTCTGCACCGAACACAAAAAAGTGCGGGCGTAACCCGTGCATGGGTGAGTATAATGATAATCAGTATGGACCTCAAGACCCTAAAGGTCTCACAAAATCCTCTAAATATATACCACAAAGCATGTAAACCAGTGGCAACCATACATTGGTATGTGACCATACATTTACCTATGTTATCATGTATTCCCATCTTAGTCATGAGGAAACACAAGGTCTAACTCAAAATCCCAAAGCTATATTATTCAACATTGGATGTAAAAAACAAAAAGGCAAGTCCCACATGGGTACACCCCACTTTAGAATACCACCTAGGTATTACCATGAAGAAAAAGTACCACACATGTTATAACTCACCTCATACTAGGTATAACTTAAGTACTGTAGTAAAGATGATTAAATAAAACTACTGAATAATCATACACTGTAAAGAAGCTAGCCCACACAAAATTTCTAGTAGCTGACCCACACAGGATCACTAGAAGCTAACCCACATAGGATCTCTAGGTGCTGACCCACACATGATCGCTAGGAGATAACCCACACAAGATCTCTAGGAGCAGACCCACATAGGATCGCTAGGACCTAACCCATAGAGGATCGTTAGGAGTTGACCCGCACAAGATTTCTAGGAGCTGACCGACACTGTATCGCTAAGAGATGAACCACACAGGAATGGTAGGAGTTGACCCACACAGGATCGCTAGGAGCTGACCCACACATGATCACTAGGAGCTGACCCACACATGATCGCTATTAATTATTCTCGTAACAACTAGCTACCGGATCCCGCACTAAGTATGCTTGTCTCCAAGAGGATCTTCTCCACACGTCACTGGTCAATACTCAAAATTCTATGAAGTCCCATGGTGATATATATCAATTTTTTGACACATCTTAGGGGACCAAACACAAGAGACATCGCGTCAATCGAATGCTTGATCTATGAGTAATTAGCCTTTTAGTCCCAGGAGCCCGGTTGGATTCGTGCTCGATCCAAACCGATCGTAACTCAACATTACCCAACCCTCTTGTGGGTTATAATCAAAGGGATTGTGTTGCTCCTAGATTTCTAGCACCACTGACGATTTTTCAAACAGACATCCGGTGCCAATTTTATATCCCAAGTAATGTATAGGTCCATCTCACGTCGAGTTCTAGTCCGACCTGGTCAGACCAACCTAAACTGACCTGGCCTAGGGAGAACCGATTCTGGTCGGCCATGCCTGACCCACTAGTTCATGTCTTGCTTATGGTGTGGCCCAGTCTGCTGGGCGGTCCAGGAGGCCACGAGGGCCGTTAGAGGCCATGGAGGCTGCGAGTGTCGTGGGGCGGTGGAGGTCACGGGTCGGCTCGACTGGGGATGGTGGCTTGGCCGTGGGGGTGCTGCGAGGGCATTTGGTGGCCCTGTCGGGAGGGTGTAGGCCGCGGGGTGGCTCCCCCGAGGAGTTTCGTGATGGTGCGGGGAGGCTCAGCAGGGAGGCCATAGGTTGAGCGTTGGCTCAGTCGGGGGGTGTCGTGAGGGCGCAGGGTAGCACGGTCCTACCCGGCGTGGATCAACTAGGAGGGCGAATGCCACTAGTTTGATCGGCGACATCGCAGGTGGCTTCCCGACAGCGGAGGGTGGCAGCTCGACTATGGGGTGGTGGGGGCTCGACTGCGGGGTGGCGGCCCGGCCGCAGGGAGGTGGTGGCTCGGCCACTGGGTGCCGTCTTGGCCGCAAAGGGTAGTATCTTAGCCGCAGACACCACGGATGCCGCGAGTGGCAGAACCATGGGGCATGGTGGCTGCAGGGCAGTAGTGGCCACCGAACGACATCGGTGTTCTGCCGCCTTCGTCACGGTCGGTGTTGGTGATGGCCACCGTTCTCATTCCCCAGAATGGGTTTTAGCTATTCCTCCAAGACAATCAACAATTATCCACAAGATTTTCAGAGAGTAAGGGCTATGTTTTTTTGGCCTGCACTCATTTTGTTAGAGTGGTAGCAAGCAGCTATAATTCCTTCTTGAATTACAAAGAATTTTCATGAATGGAAAGATAGGAGAATTTCAATCATCGAACCTATAATTTCCATCTAATAATAATTCACAAATAAACCCCTACCTTGGATTGTTCGTTGACATTAGTGCAAGAAGGAAGTCAAAGAAGGCGATGACAACGCCAACGATCATCACTTTCGACTACGTTTCGATGTCAAGAATGCTTGTTATCATTTTCCTTGATTTCTGATGAACGTTCTCTAATAGCGTTCTTCTTTGGAGAAGTGAGATCCTCTGAATATTTATCCTCTCCCCAAATCCACAAAAATGCAATGTATCCAAAATGATATTTTTTCCCAATTTAATTATTTCCATATTTTCAAATTGCGTTCATTAATTACATAGGTTGGCATAATAAAATTTAGGGGGTGGCTTCATTTAAGTGGGGGATGTTTAAGAGGCTCCCCAACATTAATGAGGGAGTTCAAGGGGTTTAAAACCTCGGGTGGTCCCCAAGACCGTAACCACTCATGGGCGGTTAGGCTCGGTGGTCCCCACCTCCATAACCACTCATGGAAGGTCTTTTTTCAGGTGGTCCCCACCCGTGATATATCAACATGGGTGGTTTCAAAATAAAATAAAAATCAAATGTCACATCATTTTATATTATTTTATTCCTTCATGAGGAACACAAATTTAGTCTTTCACTCTCCACCCACTACGGTCGAGGTGAAGGTCTCCATAAGTGAATATTGGCACTTCGAGTTCATCGGTGTCCCCAAATTTCAATTCTGAGAACCAGTTCAAATGTTGGAAAAAAAACATGATCGCATGTCTACTAAATGCACCCAAACAGTAGTTCAGAAATTCATTCCAGGCACTCCGGGCCTCAGAATCATACTACGTCAAATTTCGCGGCCTCATAAAATATTTCTCTATTTTAAAATAAATACATTGAAATTATGGTTCATCACAATATACTTTATTGTTTAGTGAATAATGTAATAATTATCGTATGGTTAATTGTTTCTATTTATATTAGAATTTAAATTTTTATGTTAAATAGGGAAAAATAATTCATTTTAGTTGAAAACTCCCTTTTCATTAAAATAATTAGTAATTTTGTAATATATTTTTAATTGTTCATAATGTACAAATAGATAAATTATAAATTTATCAACCCAATATAGGTTATTGCAATAATTTTTTATTACTTTTTTATATAAATCCTAAATGTTATTTTGAACATTTTTAATTTTAAAAACCTCTTTCTCCCCACACCCATGGGATTAGATTAAAAATATTATTTTTAAACTATGTTTAATTTAAATAAAAAAATTGATTTACAGATTTTTAATGAGAATAATTTAAATATTATTATATGATAAATTTAGTTTTTGGCCAAAAAAAGTATTGAAATTACATAAAATTAATTATAGTGATTAAGGATAAAATTATATTATATTATTGTCAAATATTAATCATAAGTGAATAAAAAAATAGAAATGTTTTCAAAAGACAATTAGTTCTGTATTTTAACAATATCACATATTGGTTCAAATTTTATGTGTTAGTGGGAAACTATTCCATGATAGTGACGCAAATATTGATAACAGAACAAAGAGATCTCCCCCTACCTTTTACTTTTATAAATCCTTCAGTTATAGAAAAAACATATTTTCTTCCATTATAAAAACCCTATTAAATGATAAATGAGACATTTTTATCACAATAAAATATAAATAATTTTTTGATGGAGAATTATTTACATAGTATGACTAATAAACACCAATATAGTGATTATTTATTTAATTATAAAATATAATAATTGATACTATAAATGTTATATTTTTTTCAAATTGAAAAAATGTGTTCCTTTATTTTGGTTATGAATAGTTCATGTCATATATCATTAAAAATAATATATTTTATTTAATGTTTTTGTTATATTTTAAAATTTATATTTAGTAAAAAATGTCAATATTTACATTAATACCATTTTATAATAAGTGATATTTTATGAATATAAATAATATTAAGAAAAAAATATTATATTCTTATAATGGATTAGTAATTGTTAAAAAATACCAAATATAGACAATTTATTGGCCAATTTATCATTTATAATTAAAATTTTGACTCCTAAATAGTTAACAAATTGTTATTATGATTCATGTTGAAGTAGTTTTTTCTACTCTTTACATTCACTTTTGTTAAAATTAATTTCCAACACAGCAGAATTTTTTTTGAATTATGATATATTGTTTAATAATATTGTGGAATATATTTTATAATAATTATCATTTTAATTTACTATTAATTGTAAATTAAATAGAATATAAAACTAATTATTTTAATAAAAAATCAAAATAGTACAAGTATGTATCTATAGATGCTAAAGAAAAAAATTATAAAAATTAAACTAATTTTTTTAGTTAATTATCCTTTATTATACTATAATATTAAGTTAGTTAATTATTTAATAATTTTTAGGCATTATAGGGATGGAAGACTTCCCAAGAGTGTTGAAACTTTTATATTTACAATAATTTCACTCGCACTCAACTTTAAAAAGGCACTCACCACTCTATCTTCATCACCCATACGATGATGTTTAGATCATAAAACTCTTTCACTAATAATATCCCAAAATAACATCTCATCCTATTATCACAAATTTGAGATTAAATCAATCCATATATATTCATTTGTGAAAAAGAAGGTGTTACTAGAAAAGTATATGACATTCTTCAATTATCAATTTTGTTTTATTTATTTTTCAAACAATTCTATTATTACAATTCCATTATTAAAAAATAACATTAGTACCCTCATTAAACATATATGATTTTTATCAATATATTTTCTTACACATACACCCAATTCCATTAAATGGGTAACAATGTTACAGTTCTTGTGTAAGGAGGACTACACCCTCGAGAAACAATGTCCTTCATTTTTCATTATCCTACTCTCATGTTCAAAAATTATGATTGATATAATATTTTTGTACATATATATATTATATTTTTTTCTCCATAATTTTTTAGTAATTATATAATACATAACATCATGCTTTGAAATATATATATATATATATATATAAATATATATATAAATGATAGTCTCGTGTGTGGATGCATGGACAACGACCTCCACAAATAAATATGATAGGTTCACACATTACTGTAAGTATACTAAAGATGATATTAGTTAAATATATAATAAATAAAAAAACATATATTATATTAATTAAATAAATACTTTTCTAGATATTTATTATATGATTTTCATTATTATAATTTTCACAAACAATGAAAATGATAACCACATTTGTTGATTTTTGGACCCCCACCTCCTCGATGTGATACAATTGCTTTTATATAACCAGATTTATATATATAATAGTATGAAATTAAATTTCGTTTATATTATGATATAATTATCATTAAATAAATAATGAAAATTTTCTAATATTTTTTTCTATAATGATAATTTAAAATTAGAAATATTAGTCAGATGTATCTACGACCTATCATTTCCATGATTGTAACATTGGTTCATTTTTCATAACCATATTAATTTTATTTAAATAATAATGTATAAAAAATATTATAATTGGTAAATGGTTATTATTTAATAATATATTTTATAATGGACCCTTTGTCTAAATTCAACCAACCATATTCATTTTTATGCATGAAAAAAATTTGGTTAATACACCTAACATAAACATATTGTTTAGGTACATGAATAAACAATTAACACAAGTGAAATAATAGAAATATTACTAATGAATATGGTTCATGAACTTATATATAATTAAGATATATTTATTATTAAATATGATTAACACACATATAATAAGGGACACGAAATTTAATGAATTTTAATATTACATTTTACGTGTGTGAGACAAAAATAATATTCACAACATACATATTTTGTACTGTGTATACACTGAAATGTTTTGTATATTATTTTACCAATCCATTTACATTCATGGTATTTAATGTTTTAAATTTTATTATTACATCAAAATAGATTTTAACTTAAAATTACAGAGTGCAAAATGTTAGCTTTGCAATCTAACTTTATTATTTTATTATTAACATTATCATAAAACAATCAATTTATCCTAGTTATTTTCAATTTAAAATTATATTTCATTGTAATATCCATATTATTGTATATTGTATATGATTACTTTTTAAATCATATAAAATTTTTATATATGGTCTTTACATTGAATGATACTTATTTAAAGGGTAAATTTTGATAAATCCATATACTTTACTCAATATTGGTATTTGATTAGGAAATTTCACCATTACATTAAATGGACAATTTTATAAATAAATAATTATTTTTATATGTAAGGATAGGGGTGGGGACCTATAAATGAAATCCCATTGATGAATCAGTAGTCTTGTGGAATGAATTAAGTAGGAAAAGCCCTTATGTTTTAAGTGGTACGTTTTTAAAATATTTTGTGAATGGTCGTGATGGTATAGTTTAGAATGGCGAATCCAAATAAGTTTATAACCAATTTTATTAAATAATATTGTGAATGATCTTGATGATAAATTTTTTATGTACCATAGAAATTTTTTTGACATTAATAAAAAATTTACTTTTTGTCATTTTTTATCATTCATTTGAATTTCACTCGGAAAAATTATATGGAATTATTTTTCTCTTAATTAATAGATTATATTGAAGGATTTTTCAGATTTTTACCTTCCTTTATTGACTATTCCTCATACATTTTTTAAAATGGAATGTGTTTTAAAATTATTACCTTTTTCATTCTAATTATTCTTATATATTCAATTTTACATTTGTTATACTTTACGTTACAAATAATTTTTGATCATCCTAATTTTATTTTCTTTCCCTGGGGTATAAAGATAAATTAATTTATTGAATTTCATGGATTCAGATAATTTTATTTTTTTAATGTATGATGTTTTGTCTTCCCAATGTGAAATTAATTCCATTTATATAATTTGTTTTGAAAAACTATTAATATTATCTGTCAATTAGTATTTTGTTCCTTGTAATCATTCCAATGTAATAATGTAATTCATCGAGGCTAGGCTAATTATATAGGGGAGTTATGAATACAAATTTATAATGGTTGTTTATTTGTAGTGTCCCAACATTATTTGAGGATTATTAGATTTAATAAATATACCACTTCTGTTATTTAAGATTACTCTATATTTCCTTTATAAAATATGGAATTGGATATGATCAGAATTGATTTTATGAGGTATTTGGTGTGACATAGGGATTTTCATTATATAAATTGGGTTTTCCATTTATGCCTCTTCCAATTTGACCTAAATCTGAAATTGGGTATTTATATTAACATGATACAAATAATGCTATTTTTGATGTTTTATTATGTGAAGTGATGTTATGGTGAAATATCGATTTATCCCATTAAGAACACATGAAATGAAATAACTTATAAATGAATTGTATAAATAGATTATTATTCATGCATTAAAGAGACATTGTCATTACGTATTTGATAAAAGGATCACATAATATATAAACAATTAAATTCTAATTTATATTTCCCCTAATAAATAATGAATTTGATGAAATAGGGATGTTTTGAAAATATCCAATATTTCAAAATCATGTGATCATATACACAAGGTAATTTTACTATTTTACTCAAATGATTGTGTTTTAATAAAAAATAATACTAAATATTATTGCGCAATATGTTTTTAAATGGAGTGATAATTGAATTACATTTTTAGGTTCATGGGAAAGAAGATCACATGTTGTTGAATGAAATTAAAATAACATCATCACATATAGTCAATGCAAAGGAAGTACACGTGATCAATGTTTAATGTATTATGATTACTATGTAACATATGATATATATTTCATCAATCATTTTTCACTATAAACGGACATTGAAATCTATTTATATGATAGAAGGGTAGTTCCAAAATTTTTTATATAACAGGTCATAATAATATTTTATAATATTAGTTTAGTGATCTATCCAAGAAGAATGTAGAATTATTTTAATAAGAGATTCTTGTTCATGTTTATTGGAATAAAAATAGATATTGTCAATTATTTATCTCATTTTTTGAAATTTTAATTGATTATGTCCATGTATTTGAATAGTTTTTTAAAAATTTTAATGATTTTTTATAGAAATAAAAAAATTTAAGGATCTCATTATACATATCATTGTAGTTTTACCTAATCAGTGAAAAAGAATATTGTAATCAAAGAAAATAAGGAAAAAATATTGAATATATATCATTTTTATGCATTCAAAATAAATTCATATAAGATGTAATTGGAATAATATATGTGATGGATGTCATGAATAGTAACAAAATACTTTATTTATATTTTTTTATAGATTTCATTGGTTACATTAATATTTTTCTATAGGATATCATTGTGAAATGAGTACTCAATTGAAGATTTGTTTCCCATATCCACAATAATACTACATTAAATTTTAAAAAACAAAACAAACATTAGAGGGAATTCCTAGAACTAATTAAATGTATTATTGGATATCATTAGAGGAGGACATCATAATGGTTGAATTTTTCGATAAAAATAATATTCATGTATTTATTTAGATGAATCATTTGAATAAACTATATGTAATAAATTGTATATTAAAATTATGATGCAAATAATTTGGAGAGAAATCATTATTTGGATAATTTTTAGTTTAAGAGATGATATGTTGAGTTTTTTTATCTATGATTGATTAATAATACATTATACCTAATAAAATTGTGCTATTAATGGATAATTACTCTATATATAATTATTAATATAATATATATTATTTTCGGTTACTTCAAAATGATTGGGAAATGAATTATTAACAAAAAATAAAGTCACATATATTGAATAAAGTATTCATAAAAATAGTATATATTGGATTAAATGATTAATTAAAAAATATTTATTCTTTATTTGTATTAAAATCAAGTAACATCGCTTATTTTTACGATTATATATATCTGTTGTTATTAGATGTTTAATACCAACTTATGTGATATTAAAAATTAAATTTGATGCTCTATTATATTAATACTGAGAATGCTTTTACCTAAAAAAGAATATATTGTTATTAATTATCATTAAAATTTTATTTTTCGAAATACAAACTAGTTAGTATAATTTATTTTATAAAATATCATTTAGGAATAAATTTATTATAACTGAAATTTAGGAGTTTAACAAAATAATTATATATATTGTAGAAAAAAAATATTTCATTTATATTTCACATTTGAAACCCTCTACAATATTCAGATTCAATATATTATTTTGGATATGTTCCATTAGATATAAATTATAATATTTTATTAAAAAATATTTTTAAAAATGAAACATAACATGATGAGAAAAAATAATAAAAATATAAAAATATAAAAAATTTGTTAAAATTAAATAATAAAAATAAAAAAGATAATATTTTATGAACACCAAATTCAACATCCACCAACATGTCCCAAATTCCATGGGCACATAATATTCCTGGAATGGCCCAGACCTCTCCGGTCCATTCCTTTGTCAAAAAGAAGGCCACGAAGTGTTCTGGAGGGTAAAATAGACTTTTCCCACAATTTCCAAAATTTTGAAACTGCACGCCATGTATTTTGAGTACCCGTTGTGTACCCTCTTGCCGGGTATACCCCATGTGGATGGCCGTGTCTTTGCCGCGTGAATAAAAGGGGTACATGCCGTGTGTCCAATCTACATTCCGTGTAGTCCTTCCCCACGTACGCGTTACAATGTGTTGACCAGTCGTCGTTCGTGTGCCGCGTTGGAGCAGTGTCCTTGCTATGTGCAATAAATGGGTACACGCCATGTGTCCAATCTATACGCCGTGTAGTCCTACCCCGCGTATGCGTTACCTTCAAACCGTGTGTCGACCAGTCAACGGCCGCGGAGCCGCGTTGGTGGCCATGTGGAGACCGTGTGAAAATGGTCGAGTACATGCCGTGTACCATAAGTACACGCTGTGTACTTTTTCTTTTGACTCCTATAAAAGGAGGGGTCCCCTCTTCCTTTCAACTCACACCTCTCCTCCCCTCTCCTCTGATCAGAGCTCTCTCAAGAGACTCAAAGGCTCTTTCTTCCATAACTTTTTCGTCCAAGCTCTGATTTACGATCCGTCAGCGGCCACGGGATCGTAACGACGAGGTGGAACTTCCGAGCTTGGATCTGTTGTCTTTCCTTCGGCTTTTCCTCTCTGAAATCCACCCACGTAATTTTTTCTGGGAACCGATAGAAGTGACAAACACCGACGGACGTCATCTAACATTGATTCGGGGGAGTGTTGCAATCAAGAACCTATTGAGGTAGGGGTTTTACCTTCGTCTCTCTAATTTGCGAATCATTCGGGGTGGGTATCCTTTTGATTTTCATGTGAAATGGTTTAACCTTTAAATAAAGATAATAACTGGTTAAAGAATGGGGATGGGAAGTTTGTGATTGATGTTACTTTACCATTTATATCATGTGATATTATGTTGTGAAATGAATAGGCTTATGCCTACTGAAAATCACGGTTGTTGGGGGCCTTTGCATGCGCAATTAAATGTTGCCGTAACTTGCTAGACCATTTTTATGAGTGGAACTTTGTTGTTTTGTAAATTGGTTAATCACGTAAAGTTGGTTGTTTAAATGAAAATCTAGATCCCTTGTGTGGGCACCCCGGTTAAACCAAAATGGAATAATGAACATGTTGGTGTTGGCTTTGTTATGTGGCATGTGATGGGGGTGTTTTGTGGGCTGTTGTGGTTTCGGTGAGCAACGGGGCTGTGGTTGACTTGGTTGTGGAAAGGTGTTAATGTTTAATGGTGATGGGAAGCGGGGCTACGATAAATGGTATTAAAGGGATAATGATGTATGGTGTGGTTATGGTGGTTGGCAGTGGGGATGTGGGATGGGTTTTAATGTGAACAGGATATGGGTTGTAAATAATAAATAAAATTGGAAGAGTTAATAAATGGTGGGGCTTGGTAATAAAATGGGAAATAATAATAAATGGGTTGGTTGGTTAATAAGAAGGGACTTTCTGTGTTGCTGTATTTTCCTAACATGCTTTGTGGATGACTGGGATTTCTTATGAACGATCGGTGTGTAGGTTGTGGATACTTGCCCAGTAGTTAAGGAACTAAAAAAATTTCTGTTGAAACGTGAAAACCTTAATGGGGTTGGGGTTGTTTGTTTTATGCATGCTTCGTGGTAGCAGTGTCGAGGCAGGTGCTCAGTTTCTCTTTTTAGAAGCCATAGGTTTGGGTGAGTGGTTGATATATATATATAAGTATCTTTTGTGTTTTATCGCACAACACCCATGTTGAGAACTTAGTGTCGAACACTCCCATTTCATGGGAGAGGGTGTTTCCCATAGTTACTAGATACTTCTGGCTCCTCCTCCCCTAGGTTGTGATGGCTTGAGGTGACCTTACACCCAAGAATCTTCGGGTATGTTTCGATAGGGGTGATTAGGACCAAGACTCTTTGGGCAGGCTTATAGTCTATAATTATTTGAGGAGACATTACACCCAAGACTCTTTGGGTATGTTTCGATTGCGGTGATTAGGCCCATGAAACTACGGGCGGGCTTATAGGCTATAATGGCGTGAGGCGACCTTACACCTAAGAATCTTCAGGTAGGATTCAATTTCAGGCCCAGGTGTCTTCGAGCGAGAGTTCTGTTACCATTATTATTCCCAATAATCTACGGGATGAGGCCCAGGTGTCATTGGGCGGGGATGTGGTTGTGATTGTGAGTCCCAGGTGTGTGCGGGTGGGATACGTGGTGGTGAGGCCCAGGTGTGTGCGGTCGGGATACGTGGTTGTGAGGCCCAGGTGTGTGCGGGCAGGGAGAGTGTGACAGCGTTAGGACGTTCAGCTAACTAATGGGAAATAGTGTGGGGTACCCAATGCACATGTTCTAATACTACTACTACCTGCTATGATTGTGTTTTGGTGAGTGTGACAGGTGAGGTTGGGTGGATAGATTCCCATATTAGGTTTCTTTTTTGTTCTCAAGGGACATTATTATGTCTACCCACTTGTGCACGAGAGATTTAGGTTTCCCTACTTAGTATACTTGTATTCTCACCCTACGTTCACTTTCAGGTTTCCTGGAGGACTAACAGGGCCGTGCGGGACCCTACTAGTCAGACAGATGGTGTTGTTGCAGTTGATGTTCTCTTGTTTTTTTTGGTATTGTACTTTTGAGCTTTAATGTACCTTGTTATAAAATTGTTTAAACAAGCATGTGGGCTTGGTTTTGGTTTATTTATATACACTTGTCCTTTTTCATTTTTGGTGGTTGACTCATCCTATTTCCCGATCCTAAATAATAAAAATGGTAATGACTCCCATATTTGTGAAAACTCATACCGTTGGTGCTAGTCGCCAAACCGAGGCCTACTGGAGGCGGGACTCGGGGGGTCATTATCTCCAATTCACCATTTCCAGCTCAGGAGGGGCCCTTTGGTGGGAGGGGGTCATGACAGAATGGTATCATAGTGAGGATGAGAGATAAGATGGAGTCTGGAGATAGGCACAGTGAGGATTGCATGGGATGGTAGGGCAATAGTGTTAGTTAATCTTGGTGCGTGACATAGGCCAAGGAAGACTGGCTAGGACACGGGATTTTAGGTCCCCCCGTGATCTGATGTAAGGACTCTAAGCCAACCGAATGACCAAGTGAGACTACATTGATTGTAGGGTAGAGATCCTAAGAAAGGTACATGCATCATCATGATTGTGTTTTACTCGATTTTGGTGTTCTGGGAATGAAATTGAACTAAAATGATAATTAAAACTTTGAGAAATTTCCTTAATACTTGGGCTTAGGAGATCCTTGTTTACCATACTGCTATGGCACCTGGACGTCGTCCCCAGGTGGCTTAGACGGCCGAGGCCCAACAGATCCAGGCGGTCGATCAGTTGAGGATTGACCTAGAGGAGGAAGATAGCTAGTGGTAGAAGACTCTTTGTTCCATCCAGCGGCAGACCATCAAGGAGTACGAGGGTAGTAATTTGGATACAGAGACGGAGGGGTGGCTTGAGGAGCTAGGGATCTCTTACACCTTGATTCGTTCTTCGAGGGAGAACTGGGTTCCCCTAGCAGTCATTCAGTTGAGAGGTGTGGCGCGACAGTGGTGGACGCTCTACCTTGGAGATAGGATAGAGGCAGAGGTTCTGTGGGCTGACTTTGAGAAGGAATTCCAAGAGGAATTCCTTTCTTCCACGATCAAGGAGGAGAAGCGGACGAGTTACTCTCCCTTCAGCAGGGGAGTATGTCGGTACGAGAGCTGGGGATCAAGTTCAAGGATCTCCTGCGCATTGCTCCAGATCTCATTCTGGATGAGGAGTCTCGGGTGAGATGTTTGGAGGAGGCGCTTCGTCCTTCGCTCCTGTATACTATCACCCCATTTACCCTTCCGATTTACTTGGCAGTGCAGAAGAAGGAATAGGTCGTAGAGAGGATGCACTCATTGGGAGGTGCACCGTGTGAGGTGTTTCAGCCAGGTTCGTCGAAGGGGAAGGCAGTCAGCAGAAACTCTTCTACGACAGGACCTTCCAAGTTCAGGCCAGTGGGGAGCAGGCCCCAGTAGTTCCAGTTCAGATCTTCAGGTCCTCATCCCTTTTCCATGAGCCCAGGACTGAGGTGTTTTTCCTGTGGAGGTTTCGGGCACGTTCAGAGTCAGTGCCCGACCCGAGCTCCGTACAGTGGAGGTGGGCAGGTTCAGCACCCACTGCAGCAGCACCAGTTGTCGACGAGGCCCTTCCAGCAGCAGCAGGACCATGCTCTTCCGAGGGTAGACCATACGGGAGGAGGCCGACCGTAGGGTGCTCCTCAGGGACATTGACCAGGGCAAGGTCGGGGATGTGGACGACATTAGAGAGGCGGAGGAGCTGGGCGTGGACAGTTGCACGCAGCAGAGTTGGTAGCTCTAGTAGGACCAAAGGTGGTGCGAGGTACGATTTGTTTGTACAACACTCTTGTTTCTGCTTTGTTCAATTCGGGAGCATCACACTATTTTTTTGCACCTCGTATAGCACATGCTTTGGGAATAAACGTAGAGAGACTTTCCATACCACTGGTGCTGAGTACACCAGTTGGAGGCCAAACCAGCGTATCTTTTGTTTGTCGGGGATGTGGGATGACGTTGGGACCACATTGATCTAGTGGGGTCCTTCTTCTGTTACAGATGCAGCCATACGATGTCATCCTAGGAATCGACTGGTTGTTTTCTGTTGGTGCCGTTATCAACTGCTTCCGGAGAAGTGTCATGTTCTTCGACGTGGATGGGCAGCGCATATCATTTGTTGGCGAGATGAGCTATCAGGCGGGATGACAGTTTGTGGAGCCTATCCTTTCTTTGTTAGGCGGGTTATCAGTGGTTCCAACTGATACAGAGATGATGGATGTCCCATAGGTTGTTGGGGAGTTCCTCGATGTTTTTCTTGAGGAGGTTGTGACTCAACCCCCCGACGTGACGTTGAGTTCGGGATAGACGTACAGCCTGGTGCTCGTCCGATTTTGATAGCCCCTTATCGAATGGAACCTTTGGAGTTGCGGGAGTTGCAGATTCAGATTGTCGATCTGATGGAGAAGGGTTTTTTTCGACCCAACGTGTCGCCATGGGGTGCTCCAGTTTTGTTCGTAAAGAAGGAAGATGGTGGTCTCAGGCTATGCATAGACTACCGAAGGCTGAACCAGGTAACTGTCAAGAAACGTTACCCCTTCCAAGGATATATGATCTCTTCGACCAGCTGAGGGGAGCAGGTTGGTTTTCTAAGATTGATCTACGATCGAGATATCATCAGCTGAGGGTGAAGGACAGTGACATCTCGAAGACAGCATTCAGGTGCAGGTATGGGCACTTCATGTTTGTAGTGATGCTGTTTGGAGTTACGAATGCACCATCTATGTTCATGGGACTTATGCACTATGTCTTCTGAGAGTTTCTGGACCGGTTCTTCGTTGTGTTTATCGATGAAATCCTGATCTACTCAACATCAGAGGAGGAGTATGTTGAGCATCTCAGGGCAGTTTTGGAAGTCCTTCGACACCACCATCTTTACGGGAAATTGTCGAAGTGTAAGTTCTTAACCCATGATGTACACTTCCTTGGGCACGTGGTGTCTCAGCATGGAGTTTCAGTGGACCCGTCGAAGGTGGAGGAATTTGTTTCTTGGGAAGCACCCAACAGTGTGGCAGAAGTTCGTAGTTTCCTGGGGTTAACAGGTTACTATCGGAGGTTCGTTTCAGACTTCTCTCGAGTTGCTGCTCCATTGATAGCTTTGACTAGGAAGAACCAGGTCTTCCTGTGGAGCGAGCAATGCCTGAAATCTTTTGACTTCCTGAAGGAGAAGTTGGTTAGTGATCCCGTGATCAGGTTTCCAGAGGAAGGGTTGTTTTATGAAGTGTTTTGTGATGCTTACAGCCATGGTTTGGGGTGCGTGCTGATGCAGAAGAAGGGCGTTATTTGTTATTGGTTTAGGAAGTTGAGCCCTCATCAGCGTAACTATGCCACCCATGACCTGGAGCTTGCAGCAGTGGTGTTCGCATTGAAGTTGTGGTGACATTACCTCTTTGGGGAGCACTTTGTGGTCTTCTTAGATCACAAAAGCCTGTGTTATATCTTCTCCCAGCATGACCTAAACTTACGGAAGTGGAGATGGGTCGAGTTTCTCCAAGGCTATGACTTAGAGATCTCTTACACTGAAGGTAAGGGCAACGTTGTGGCTGATGCCCTGAGTAGGAAGTCACATAAGGAAGTGGTTTGGGAATCCGCTGATGCTTGGAAGGTGATGGGAGAGTTAGGTGACCTGCACTTAGATGCAATAGATGAAGGTGTTAGAGGATGTTTGTTCCAGATGATGGTGAAATCTTCCTTGTCGCAGCAGGTGGAAGAGTCTCAGTGGGGGGGACTCAGAGGCAGAGGTGATGCGGGATCGTGTCGATCAGGGGGATTCTCTAGAAGGATGGTTAGAGGACAGCTGACATCAGATGCTTTTCCATGGAAGGTTGTTTGTCCCAGAGGTGATGCGTGAGGGATTTCTCCCTGAGTTACATAGCTCATCCTTAGCGGTACATCCAGGAGTTTCAAAAATGTATCGAGGCCTGAGGGATCAGTTTTGGTGGCCCATGGTGAAACGGGCAGTGGAAGAGTTTGTGGCTAAGTGCCTAGTGTGTCAGCAAGTGAAGGCTGAACACCGTGTTCTCAGTGGTTTGATGCATCCTTTAGATGTCCCCGAGTGGAAGTGGGATGACATCTCAATGGACTTATTCACAGGACTACCCAGAGCTCAAGGTGGTTATGATGTTATCTGGGTAGTGGTGGATCGACTAGCGAAATCGGCTCACTTCTTAGAAATCAAGGAGTTGGGCCTGGTGAGTACCCTAGCACAGAGGTACGTAGACGAGGTAGTTCGTTTGCATGGAGTTCCGAGGACTATCGTCTCAGACTGGGATACTCGGTTTACCTCACGAGTCTGGAGGGGGTTACAACATGATTTTGGCACCCATCTACGCCTTAGCACTGCTTTCCACCCCCAGACTGACGGGCAGACAGAGGGGACTATCCAGACGTTAGAGGACATGCTGTGAGCATGCGTTCTTGATTTCGGAGGATCATGGGTACGACACTTGCCTTTAGTATAGTTTGCCTACAACAACAGCTTCCACTCTACTATTAGAATGACACCATTTGAGGCTCTGTATGGAACGCCACATCGTTCACCCATTTGCTGGGAAGAGGTTGGTGAGACAGGTGCTCTTGGGCCAGAGGTAGTGCAGAGCACCATGGAGAAAGTCCAACTTATATGTGAGAGGATGAAGGCAGCTCCAGACCGACAGAAGTCTTATGAAGATCGCCGGAGGAGGCCCTTGGAGTTTGAGGTGAGAGACATTGTGTTCTTGAAGGTTTCCCCTCTGCGGGGGCAGCAGAGGTTTGGGAAAGGGAGAAAGCTCTCAGCTAGGTTCATCGGACCTTTTGAGGTGCTGAGGCGAGTCGGCGAGGTTGCATATCAGCTAGCCCGGCCACCTCAGTTGGAGAAAGTTCATGACGTCTTCCACGTCTCCTAGCTTCGTCGGTACTTACATGATGACTATCAAGTTATAGACTAGGGAGAGTTAGATATGGGAGACGACGTGACCTTCGAGGAACAACCAGTCATAATTGAGGATCGTAAAGAGAAGGTGCTCCGTGGACGAACCATTACCTTGGTTCGTGTGTTGTAGAGGCATGGAGGCCTCGAGGAGAGCACTTGGGAGCGGGAGACACAGATGCACGCTCAGTACCTGAAGTTGTGTTGACTTGTGTTTTCCCTTGTTCTTCTGTACATTGTGTTGATGTTGTACTTTGTACCTTTGATATATGGAATTCTTGGCTTTCCAGTTGTGAGACCTTTTGTTTCCTTTTTCCATGGTAATGTGTAACATGTCCGGATGCGTGGGAAAGGGGAAAACCTGACCCTTAATCAAGACGAATTAATGTGGATGCGATTGAACCTGTGCGGGCGAGTCAGTGCCGCCTAAAGCAGATAATATCTGGACATAGGTGAAGGAATTTTCCCAAACCCATGTGTTCGGGTAGTGTGTTGGTTGTGTGGTGTTGGGGTTAGTGCGAGTTGAAAAATCCTAATGTATGAAAGTGGGAAGACCCAATTCTTAATCGAGATGCATTAATAGGGATGCGATTAAACCCGTGCAGGCGAGTCATTGCCGCATAAAGCGGATAATATCTCGATATATGAGAAGGAATTCCTAACACATATGATTAGGGTTGTTTGTTGGGTTCTTGTTATAACGAGAACCCTAGGAGTTATCTTTTTGGGTTCCTCTGTGTTGGTTTTTGAATTCTAGGGGATGAGAATGTTTTAAGAGGTATCTGATGTAATGGCCCAGACCTCTTCGGGCAATTATTTTTTTAAAAATAAGGCCACGAAGTGTTCTATAGGGTAAAATGGACATTTCCCACACTTTCCAGAATTTTGAAACTACACGCCGTGTTGTTTGAGTACACTCCGTTTACCCTTTTGCCGGGTATACCCCGTGTGGATGGTCGTGTCTTTTCCGCATGAAGAATATGGGTACACGCCGTGTCTCCAATCTACACGCCATGTAGTCCTTCCCCGCGTACGTGTTTCCGTGTGTTGACCAGTCGTCAGTTGTGTGCCGCGTTGGAGACGTGTCCTTGCCATGTGCAATAAATGGGTACACGTCGTGTGTCCAATCTACACGCCGTGTAGTTCTTCCCTGCGTATGTGTTACCTTCAATCCGTGTGTTGGCCAGTCAACGGCCAGGAGCCGCGTTGGAGGCTGCGTGGAGACCGTGTGAAAATGGCCGAGTACACACCGTGTACCATAAGTACACGCCGTGTACATTTGCTTTTCACGACTATAAAAGGAGGGGTCCCCTCCTCCTTCCAACTCACACCTCTCCTCCCCTCTCCTCTGAGAAGAGCTCTCTCAAGGGACTCGAAGGCTCTTTCTTCCATAACTTTTTCGTCTGAGATCCGATTTACGATCCGTCAACGGCCACATGATCGTAACGACGAGGCAGAACATATGAGCTTGGATCATTTGTCTTTCTTTCGGCTTTTCCTCTCCAACTTCCACTCGAGGAGGTTTTTTCGGGACCCGACAGAAGTGAAGAACGCCGACAGACGTCTTCTAAGATTGATCCAGGGGAGCGTTGCAATCAAGAACCTATTGAGGTAGGGGTTTTACCTTCGTCTCTCCTATTTTTGCATCATGCAGGGTGGGTATCCTTTTTGTTTTCATGATAAATGGTTGAACCTTTAAATAAAGATAATAACTGGTTAAAAAACGAGGATGGGAATTTTGTTATTGCTGTTACTTTACCTTTTATATCCTGTGATATTATGTTGTGAAATGAATAGGCTTATGCCTACTGAAAACCACGGTCGTTGGGGGCCTTTGCTTGCGCAATTGAATGTTGCCCTATCTTTCTAGACTGTTTTTATGAGTGGAACTTTGTTGTTGTGGAAATTGGTTAATCACGTAAATTTGGCTGTTTAAATGAAAATCTAGAACCCTTGTGTGGTCACCCCGGTTGAACCAAAATGTAAAAATGAACATGTGGGTGTTGGCTTGGTTATGTGGCATGTTATGGGGGAGTTTTGTGGGGTGTTGTGGTTTGGGTGAGCAGCGGGGCTGTAGTTGACTTGGTTGTGGAAAGGTGTGAATGTTTAATGGTGATGGGCAGCGGGGCTGCGATAAATGGTATTAAAGGTATAATGATGTATGGTGTGGTCATGGTGGTTGGCAGCAGGGCTGCGGGATGGGTTTTAATGTGAACGGGTTATGGGTTTTAAATAATAAATAAAAGTGGAAGATTTAATTAATGGTGGGGCTTGGTAATGAAACATGAAATTATAATAAATGGGTTGGTTGGTTAATAAGAAGGGACTTTCCGTGTTGCTGTATTTTCCTAACTTTCTTTTTGGATGATAGGGAAATGCTTATGAACGATCATTGTGGTTGGTTGTGGATAGTTTCCCAGTAGTTAAGGAACTAATAAAATTTCTGCTGAAACCTGAAAACCTTAATCGGGTTGGGGTTGTTTGTTGTATGCATGCTTCGTGGTAGCAGTGTCGAGGCACATGCTCAGTTTCTCTTTTTAGAAGCCATAGGTTGGGCTGAGTGGTTTCCATATATATATATGTATGTATGTATGTATGTATGTATCTTTTATGTTTTATCGCACCGCACCCATGTTGAGAACTTAGTGCCGAACACTCCCATTTCATGGGAGAGATAGTTTTCCCATAGTTACTAGCTCCTTCCTGCTCCTCCTCCCCTAGGCTATGATGTCTTGAGGCGACCTTACACCCAAGACTCTTCGGGTAGGTATAGATTGGGGTGATTAGGCCCAAGAATCTTTGGGTAGGATTATAGGCTATAATGGCTTGAGGAGACCTTACACCCAAGACTCTTCGGGTAGGTTTTGATTGGGGTGATTAGGCCCAAGACTCTTCGGGCAGTCTTATAAGCTATAATGGCTTGAGGCGACCTTACACCTAAGACTCTTCAGGTAGGTTTTGATTTTAGGCCCAGGTGTCTTCGGAAGAGAGTTCTGTTACAATTACTATTCCCATGAATCTTCGGGATGAGGCCCCGGTGTCTTCGGGCGGGAATGTTGTTGTGGTTGTGAGGCCTAGGTGTGTGCAGGTGGGATACATGGTGGTGAGGCCCAGGTGTGTGCGGGCGGGATACGTGGTTGTGAGGCCCAGGTGTGTGCGGGCGGGGAGAGTGTGACAATGTCGGGATGTTCAGATAACTAATGGAAAATGGTGTGGGGTACCCAATGCTCTTTTTCTTATACTACTACTACCTGTTGTGATTGTGTTTTGGTGAGTGTGGCTGGTGAGATTGGGTGGATAGATTCCCTTATTAGGTTTCTTTTTTAGTTCTCATGGGACATTAGGATGTCTCCCCATTTTTGCATGAGAGCTTTAGGTTTCCCTACTGAGTACACTTGTTTGCTCACCCTACGTTCACTTTCAGGTTTCCAGGAGGACTAACAGGGCCATGCGGGACCCTACCAGTCAGATAAATGGAGTTGTTGCAGTTTCTATTCTCTTGTTTTCTTTTTGGTATTGTAATTTTGATCTTTCTTGTACCTTGTTATAAAATTGTTTTAAAAATCCATGTGGGCTTGGTTTTGGATTATTTATATACAGTTGTCCTTTTTCCTTGTTGGTGTTGGACTCATCCTATTTCCTGATCCTAAATAATAAAAATGGTAATGCCTCCCATATTTGTGAAAACTCATACCCTTGGTGTTATTCGCCAACACAGGGCCTACTGGAGGCGGGACTCGGGGGTCATTATCTCCCTTTCACCATTGCCAGCTCAGGAGGGGCATCTTTGGTGGGAGGGGGTCTTGACAATTCTCCATCGCTAATCTAGTGGTGATATACACCTATGGTCACACAAATGGTTCATCCATTTTTAGCACACCTATATCCACCACATTGTTTATCAATTGATTCCCATACCTTCATCTATTAATGATTGTATTAAATTATCCACTTTTCATTATAAAAAAAGTCTTATAGAGATGGGAATGGGAAAAACATTTTCACATTTAATAAGTTGTGTTTTATGAATTATATAAGGTATAAACATCCATTATTATGTTTTGATTACCTAAATTCAACTGAATCATGTATCTAAATGTAATTCAATATAGGTTTTTAGTGAAATTCATATTAAACAGGCTTTCATAATTTTTTTTGATATTAGTTTTATAGTTACATAATTTATCTAGGAAATAGATTTTTACCAAGAAAATTTCTATATTAAAAGACACATCCACCATCTGGTTCTTCCAGTCGATTTATTATCAATTAAAAAACTACATTGACAAATCATTACGAATTTTTTTATTAATATTAGCCTTCAAGGAATGGTATGAATATTGATCACTATAAATAAAAATACCAGTAAATTTTTTTATGTCTCATTATAATTGAAAATATGTTTATATGGTCCATGCTAATCTGTGAAATTAGTATGGTCTAAATATATACCTGTGAAGCATCATGATTGGTTGAAAATGTGTTTTAAAGTTGCACATTTAAGATAATTTTATTTGTTTTTCTCTCAAATGTTTTTTAATATTAGATTATAATAATTATATTATGAGATATTAAAAATAAAAAATAATGATCTACCAAATAGTTTTATTTTTATGATTAATCTTGTGATAGAGTAAAATCATTGAGAACATATCAGATACAAGAATATGTAAAATTTATATCATTATTTCCCAAAGTTGGGTTGTGAATTTTGATTAAATTCCTCCATTCTATAATACACCAATAATAAATAATAATAAAATTCTAGTAATCAAATATTTATTAAAAACCCATCTTAATATTTTAATTAATTATAATATATTGTCCACTCTATTATGAAAATAACATTTTTTTTCAAAAACTACAAATTTCACAAAAATCTATGATTTTCAATTGGGGAATGTTCCCCATGAAAATGAAATAGTGATTTATAAAAATATATATTTACTAGGATCCATTAATAGGACCCATTCAGGGTACTATTGCATTTTAAATTAAAAAAAACATTTTTTTATATATTTTAGTAAAAAATACATTAATCATTTAAATTTTATCCCGTTAATTAGTATAGATTTACATTTTAATTAAAGAATACCCTCTAAATCATTTAATTTGAACAGATCTCATTCATTAAAATATCAATGATGCTAAACCATTTTTTATTTAATTATAATAAATTTATTTAAATTACGTATGGAATAAAACATTTGTTTATATTTTCCTGATTAAAATATTAATCCCATTTATTTTTATGTGAAAATGGATTATATTAATATTTTTACATTAATTGTTGGCGATAATATTGAAATTGATATTAAGGGTCTAAAATTATATGATTATATAAAATGAATTCCTTTTCTTAAAAGAGTAAATATTATTAAATTAGATTAATATTGATATCAATATGTAATTTTGTTTTAAAATGATATTTTTTTTTAATTATAAAATATATTTCTTTTAGATAATGATTTATAGTTTATTTTAGGATTCATTTTTTGTGAATTTATATCTTATTTTATATTTAGTTTATTTCCTAATATAATGTTTTTTTGTTAACTATAATTATTAATTTATTAACATAAAAATATTTTGATGATGGGTTTTATGCATTAATGAATAAATATAAATAATAATTCACCCAAATTTAAAATTCATCAGCTGTTAAATGTATTACTTGTTTTACTACACCAAAAAAAAGTTGTGTTGGAGACACTATCATTGAAATAATAAATGTTTCTAATCTATTATTTAGTCAAATAAATAGTTTTAAGAGGTCTATAATGATCAATAAATAATGGTATTCTATAATTACGCATTGTTTTTCATTAACTACTTTCTTAACATTGTCCAGTTATTCAATCTTATAGTGTGTGAGATAATAAAATTTATATCCTTGATCAGACATTATCATATCACGGAAATGGTTATTTCTTTCAATATTCTTTTCTTTTTTAATTGATGAAATATCATATCTATTACCACAAAACATCATATATTTTGGAAATATTGATAATAATACCATAATGACTATATCATTTCAGTTGGATACTTTTGTTTGTTTTGAATCATTAGGTATAGAAATAAAATTTTCAACAAGATATACCAATTTCAAGGATATGTTATTTTAATGAACAATATTATTATAATATAAAAGAGAGATGTTGTATATTATTGACTAATTTAATAATAGGTTTTGTATTATGAAAATAATAATTTTTTTGCATAAAAATCGTACAATGCTTAATAGAATGAAATTTCTCACAACAACATATTTTTAATAATGGTACTGTATCATATTCGATGATAGTAAAAATTTATAGAATCTAAATGTAATGTAATATGTATTGTTGAATTAAAAAATTCAACTGATTATTTTTTAATATTAATAAAATTTTATTCCCATGAGATAATTTGGTTTTTAATAGGTCATGTGACCCCATGCCTGAGATAAGACACTTCTTGAATATATAGTCTTCATTAATGGTATAATTTAATTAATCAAAGTGGAATTTAAAAAATAATACATTGGGAAATGGAAAATAAATCATGGGTTTGAGATGGAAGATAATACTTTTGAAACAAATTTCATTAATGATAAGATTGAAAATATTATGAATATGTTCTTCCTGATGATCAATACCTGACCTACTATTAATGCTACTTGATATGATTATCTATCTATTTATGTGTAATAAATTCATGATTAATATAGAATTTTTTATTTTCATGAAAATATAGTTTTAAATTTGGGTTCTTGGGATGTGTTAAAATAATAATGAGGACTCAGTGAACAAGTTTATTATTAACATGATATTTACGAATTTTATTGAACTAGTTGACCCTATAAAACACATTTCAAAATGGTTGAACATAAATATTATTCTTTTAATTTACATAATAAAAATTAATTGATACTCAATAAAGTTAAAATGAACAAACAATAAAACCTAATATATCTTATATAAATTACAAACATAATAAATTATATTACTTTAAGTTAACGATTGAAGCATGTTATAAATTGTCAGTCAAAAAGTAACCCAAAAAATATTTTCATTAGATTGACAACATGATTTAAATATGATCATATTTTCACATATCCCATACATGTTTAGCTTGTGTTATGTAAAATAATTCCTCTTATACTATAGAATAATTAACCCAAGGTTTGGAATGGTTTTACAAGTAGAAAGGTATAATTATCAATATTGTGTCTCCTAACTTATTCCAAAAATATTCTCATTCAAAAAGTCGTTAATGTATTATTTAGTAAATTATATATTGTAAGTTTTTAAATTAAAAATTCACCAATGGAATCCCTATCATATTTTACTGTATATAGTATATAAATATTAATAATTGTAGACTATTTTAATGGATATTTTAGATCATTTAATGTAAATTGTTTGTTTTGATGCATTATTACTTATGTGAGAGTGTTATTGAATTAATGGGGAGTCTATGAAGGGATATATTTTGGAGGGAATAATATATATATGAAATAGATGTAATTTTCATGGAGAATATTTTCATGTAAATTTAAAATAAGTAATTATTATTATGGGATGGATTGTGTCACTGTATTTTTTATATTTTGATTTCATTATTGTATTTATTTTTTTATGACTAATATGTTATTATTTTTGGTGATTGGTAGATTATTATAGTTATGAAAATTATTTTCTTGGTCATACAACCCATTGAACCTTTATTTATTAGGGTAATTTTATGAGTATATAATTTAGTGAAAAATATACTAAAAGTGTCGCTTAAGAACCTGTTATGAAAATTATTATCCTGAAACATTCATAGTTAGGCTCCTCATTATCTAACCATTTGGAATAACCATGATATGATATTTTTTTTAAAAAAAAATCATCATCAATATCAATTATCATTGAATTAACTTTATTCATAACCAAACCGGACCTTATCCAATGATTTTTATCACGAATAATTTTTTTTTCAATCATACTCAAAAAAATAATTGATTTTCCTATAGAATAAAATGGATAGACATTCGATCTAGGAAAACATTTGAATAATCAATTTTTTTGTAAAAAATTAAATACATATATTTCATCTGCACTAAATTAATCTATCCAATAAAAATAGATTTGGGGCTATTTGATTATATAAAAATGTCTTTTAATAGATATTTCGAAATAATGATTTAATAATTTTATTATTTTATTGATAAGATCATGGAAATTACCTTCAGATCAAGAATGTTTGTATTTTCATAATTTATCATTTTATAAATAAGAATCATATTAATTACATTATATAAAATTAATCCAAATTACATTATTTATGTGATTTTGAATCATTTGATTTTCAAGATATTTTTTTAAATGATTGAGTTAATGTATATATAAAATTTCGGATTTTAAGCTTTTCAGTTTATAAATTTAATGAATAAAAAATATTTTTAAGAGTTTAGTGGAACATATATTTTATCACTTGTAATGGATTTAGATATTAGATTATATATATTTAAATATTTTTTATATATAAATATATTAAAGTTAAAATAGTTTTTAATATATAAGTCTCATTTGGGTAAGATATATTATTCAAAACCAATTTGAAATGGATTTTAGTGTCTGGTAACGATGTATGTTGTTTGTAATTTACATCGATTTGGTTATACATGGAATATATTATGGGTTGTGTGGGGAAAATAATTTTTGAATCTATTCGGTAGAGTATAACCCATATATAGTGAATTGAATGAGAATAGGAATAAATTATTTTTTGTATTGTGATATTTTATAGAGATTATTACATTTGAGTTGAAAATAATAATAGTATACTTCTAAGAACTATGAAGGTTTTTTATTATGTCAGTTTATTTTCAGGATTTTTTCAAAAAAATATCAATATATTATTTAATCTATTTGGGTTCAATTTTTTAAAGGAAATTTAATTTTTTTTAATCAACATTTATCACATAGATGTTTATGTTTAATTCAAGGGAATACATTGAAAATATTTGGTGAAATGATATATATTAATTGTTTACACAACCTACCCAATAATATTAGCATTCATGTTATTATGTTTTTTGGAAAAAAAAATTATAATGATAAAATAATGATTAATGATTCATCTAAAAAATATTATCCCAAAGGGACATGTTTGTATTTGAATATATATAATTTTATAAATATATTTATTATCAATGAATTGTAATTGTTCATTTAAATTTAAATTAATTATGTTTTTATACATCATTTAATTTAATTTTAATTTTACCTTAATTTTAATTCACCTTTCCCTCAGTTAAGATCATGTTAATGTTATAATTTATTTTAGAAAAACCATAAATTATCTTTTTATATTATAATATTGTATCATTGATGGAAAATATTTGATCCATTATAATTTTTTTCCCTTAAAAATAGTTTTAATCCCATAGGGATGTTGGGTAAATCATGAGTATTTTTAGGGGCTCAACATTGTTATTAGAGCATGAATTTTCTGTCTAAGTCATAAAAATCATGTTATTATTCTAATAGATATATAGAGTTTAAATATTCTTGTAGAGGTTAAACCATGTTAATTGAAAAACAAATTGAAATTGAAATATTTATTTTTACATTAATATGAATCTCAATAAATATAAATATCATGGATTATTTTAACAATAACTATTTAAAAAATTATTTTAAGAAAATATTGAGAATATGATTATTATAAAATTACTTTCAAAACAATAATAAGATTTTATATTATATGTTATATAATATATTTACTATGGGATACCAATTATATTTATGGAAATATAAAATATATATTCCATAAAAATGAGTTTCTCGAGATGAATTAAAATCCAAATAGGATTATAGAATCGATGTAGTATGACATTCGTGAACAGAAATGTAAATTATTCGTGGATAAAATTAGTGTTTGGGAAGAAATATTAATTTAAAAAACATTATATTTCTATAAAAATATTCAGTATAGTAAAATGATAATATTTAATATCTTAAATATAATTTAACATATAATAGATATATTTTGTATGAATTTTACTATAATAAATTTCAATGAGAAGTTAATCCACAATGATGAAAATATTGAATAATTTATACCCCCTGAGAAACTAAATTGAGTGTCTTTTGATCATTTCATTAAATTTTTTTACTCATCATATTTTTTGAATTTGATGGTTTAAAATTATAAAAAATAAAGATAGATGTATGTGTTCATAGTTATAAATGTTTTGTACAAACAATTCACCCAATCTATTCTTAAGGGAGAATTGTTTTGTTGGATATACATTGTTCACTAATGGTTTCCAAAACCCTATATCTATTAATGATAACAAGAGTATATATGAATGGTTAGTGAAACCGAACTCCTAAATTTAACGATTACAATTATATTGAGGAATAATTTTCTAGGGTTTATGATACTATTGGTTCACATTTCCCAAATCAATGTGGCCAAACATGTTGATTTACTAAAAAATATATATTATAAAATTAATCATTTATTTTTACCTTATTTACATCCTCAGTTATACTACATTTCAATTGAAGTTTCTTGAAAACATCACTCGATTAATGACACTTTCTTCTTTTGGTTTCCAATGAGATATTTTCATTAAATCTAGTGAACCATTTTAATGAATCTTTATATTTATCTATAATTTCATCTCCTATGATATTTTATTATCTCTTTATTTCATTTTATAAATGTTTTTATTGACCTTGTCTTTCCATGGTCCAATAGTTCTTTATTGTGTGTGGTTCTAAAACATAATAACTTAAATCTTAAGGTTTTTGGGATACTACATCTCCAAATTAATGTTTTATATGACGATATTAATGTAGTTTCATTGGAGTTATGCTAGTTGTCTCTACATTATAACCCTTCCAATTGAATAAATTTGGTTTGTGAAATTTATATGGGTTTAAAATTCAACATTAATATTTTTTTGAAGTCATTCTATTTTTATATATATTTATTTTTTATGATTGTTTACTTGGTGCTTGAGAAAGAGAATATTTTACACTTATTTCATAGGATATCCATTAAAAATGATTTTTCCTATATTATTTTTCATTACATTTTATAGTAATATATTAAATCTAATATATTTTATTAATGAATTTATCTATATAAATATATTTTATAAGATTTTAAGACATGTTATATAAAAAAATTCTTGTTTGGTTACATCGTTGTTTATTATGGATGTTTCATATGCAATTGAATTCATCGCTTAATGAATTTTATATTATTAATTTTATTATTGTATATGTTTTTGTTTGTTGTTTAATTTATATTTTTAAACAAGATCACACAGACAAACACACTATCATGTGATAATTTAAAATAATTTTCATTACCAAACACAACCATGTGAACTAATAATAATGTAACAACATCTCTATCCTACCATTTAAAACTATCATATTTTGATCATGTCCAAAGGCAAATATATGTAAAATTAATTATTTCATCATGTCCACCCATATAATTATCATATAATGAAAAATAAAAACATAAAAACTAAATTATATGGTGATATGAAATCACTACTATTATATATATACTTATGACTTTTTTACTATTTAAATCAATCCACATATCGTGAAAACCCAGGGAAGAAAAATGGTATTCATATAATTTCAACAAGTAATAACATAAAAATATGTCACAATTTGATCATCTGATACCAATACATAAATCATAGGAAATAAATATTCCTTAATCCATTTAGATTATGATTTATATAACATTACTTCCCAGTAGTTACATACATTAATAAAGAAAATTGTTTGAGAAATGTAATAATGTCATTTTTTTCATTACACTACCATAATATAATAAAGTTAAAATCACATAAAAAAATAAATTTCAAGAAGCTTACTATATTTGATTATAAAAGACAACATTAAAAGAAATTAAAAATATAGATCTTTGATTTATTTTTAATGATTTTCCAATTTAAAATTGGAGTGTAACATAAAAATATAAATTCAAATGATAAATATGTTTTGATATTTTGAAAATACACATATTGAAACAAATATAAAATAAAGACTAATAATTTAACCATGTTAATATAGGTATATATATAAATTAATATGACAATATATATATATCATAACCGGTTTTCAATATAATAAGAATACCTTTTGAGGGAAGATAAATCCTATATATAGTAGAGAAATGGGTCTTCTGGAAAGGATAATAATTATTTTGACCCCATCAACACTACTAAGTAATATAATTATTTAATTAAATTAACCCCGAAACTAATGGGGAAAGCAATAATAATATCACCATAAAAATAAGAAAACCATTTTGTAATGAAAGAGTGATATAGAGATAATTATGGCCATCTAAATGGAACTATATAATGAAAACCATAATGAATGTCATAATTAATGATTCAGTAAATATTTAAAAGGGATATTATCTGATATAAATTTAAATATATAGAATAATATGGCGAATAGAAAAATAATTCACTTTTAGTTTATAATTTTCCAGACTTATGAAAATTATGATTTAGAAGAAAAATTATGCCTCAATGAATATGTATTAGGTTAAGATATATCATTTTATATTATTCCCAATTTTCTAAAAATGGATTAACATCCAAAATAAAAAAACATATCTATCTTAATAACATAATTTAGAACCATAATAATATATATTACTTTATATACTCTAATAATTCATCAATTATTTCTTATATATTTAATATTTTACGTATCGATTATTTTTATCATCAGATATTTGTAATTATAATTGTTCTCACATGTTTTATAATTTCAATATCAGTCCTAGTTATTTCATATAAATGTGAAAACATGTAAATTAATTTTTTTACTATAATAGATATATTATAAAGATATAATTAGTTTCAATTACTATCGATTATTGTTTTATTTATGGTTTAATGTGTTGAAATTGGTGGTTCTCAAATTTTAGACATTTCAGTGAACAAAGGGTGGTATATTTATTATAAATTAATATATATATATATATATATATATATCATGAACTATATATATAATATTATATTGTAATTTAATTATTATAATACCATGACTTATGTTTCCATTTACAAACAACATTTATATTTATTGTATTTTTCATTTTGGTTTTTAAAAAATACAGAACTAAAAGAAGCTACAATTGGTGTCTGACTCTAGTTAAGAATGTGATTTACTAGGCATAATTGCTATATTATGTAATAATAATGAAATTATTTATGTATATTAAGGTATATAATGTCATTTTCGGTCTGTTATTAGTAAGAATATTATTTACAAAAAAAAGAAATATGATTCTTCTTAGATGTGGTAGTCCACACGTACACACATTTTCCATTATCAATATCTATATATCCTAATTAAGGAATGAATATATCCATAATTTGGTTTTCATAATATCATTTTAAATATAATATTTCTACATTGTAGAAATATCTTTTTCCACCAATTACATCTGGGTAAAAAATGACCATGTTTTTTATTGAGGATGTAGTCTTCACATAACAATACTGACGTTTCTTCCTTATTAATGGTTAGAATAATAGATGAAATTGGTATTACAATTATCATAATAAAATTTTATTAAAATTATTATACTTCATTGACCATTTTAATTGCATTTGGATTTAATAGGGTTCATAAAGGAATAAATACACTAAAAAATATTTTCAAGGTGTTTTATTTATTTATTTTTGAATAGATCAATCCAATCTATGTGGAATTGGATCTAATGAGATATTGGTAGTTGATGTATCATTCAATGAGGGTGATGATTGACATTAATGTAATAATATTAATGTTAATGTAACCATTCAAAGGTAAAATAGATCTAATAATATATAATAATGGACATAGTGAAGGGTATTGTTATGTTGTCCTCAAAAGTATATTTCAACTCATGTGTTATTATTATTTTTAACCCTTTTATAATTTTATTTTTTACTTTCTACATTTATTATTTTTACCATTCTAAATAATTTTTATTATTGTAACATAATTTTAATGAAAAAAATAAATGGGGATTATTAATATATTTTTTAAAAAATGAAACAATAAATTAATATCATCTTTTAAATTAATTTATTTAGTGTTAAAAATTATATTTAATATTAGGAAAAAAAGGTTCATATCCAATTTATGAAAAAAGCGTTTCTAATGAATATATAGTTATGAATAGGATGCAGTTATCAATGTTTCTTATGTCTATGCAATTATTTTGACTTTACTAACAAATATTATTTTCCAATGGGTTCAATATTAAGGAAAATACAAATTCAATAATTTGTTAAAAAATATGTAAAATGATTATGCATTAAATGGGGGTTTCAAAAATCTGATTATGAATCTAACCCCACATGTATGCATCTATTAGTCGTGTGAAAATATAATATGTATAAAGGACCAAATTTTTCTCATCTCTATAAATTATCTATTAAACAAGGAATCAAAAAAACTATTGGAATTCTTATATGCATGTGAGGTAAGCATGTAGACGTGACAAGTGGGCTTAAGGCTTTAAATACATTCTAGAAAAAACATCCAAATGATAATATTAGTTATTGATTTTATGTTTCCAAGAACATGTTGTGAATTATAATCAAAATATATAGGGACTTCTATCCATTATGAGATTGATGTTTTCTGGAATAAATTATTTCTTGTATTTCATCCCCATTTGAAATTCTAGAACTAATATATTGATAATAAAATACATATAAAATACAAAATAGGTATGGAAAAATCATACACATCTAGAGGGTCCAAGAATTCAATATGATAACAATCCAAATTTTCATTGATCTGTCATGGTAGTGGAGGAATCCTCTAAATAGATTCCTTGACCAGTGGATTCATCTGATCTTCCTACACACGAATAAACAACAATATATTCAAATCACAAAAGGTATGGTTTATTTTAATTATTTTTTGTTTTAGAATATGTAATCATATATTTTTTCATCTCCATAATTCTAAAATAAATATATGGTTTTTGATAATCAACTGTTAGTGGTTTATCGGAAATGTATATATAAGAAATTAATGGATTTGTATCCATGAGAAGAAAATTGTGGACTTGAACACTCTCTTCATCATTAATAACAAAGAAAATAAATCCATATAGTTAATTATCAGTGCATATGACAACAACAAATATTTCCTAAATAAGATTCCAATTTTGGTCTACAAATTAAAATCCAATGAAAACATATTCTACATATTCTACATTCATATTGAAAATGTTATAGATCAAGGAAATAAATGTGACCATGTTATGGATACAGTCATGCAGTTGTAGAGGATCTATTCATCTCATTAAGATTATCCATTATAAGGGTTGAATGAATGTATTTATGAACATCAATATAACCAATACATATTTGTAATACCTTCACACATGGGAATGTCATGGTCCTTGGTGTTAAATACATGATTTATATTCAGTTTCCAAATAAATGTTCCTTTGTGATTAAATGTGTATATGTGAAACCCAAGGGATTAATAACTGTGGATTGGAAAATTCATAAAATTATGGGTGAAAATTTATTCGGTAATATTTATATGTCGAATGATTGAGTGAACATCCATGATATTTTGAAGTTGTGTACTATGTCAGGGATCTTACCATGTATTTAAGTGTAATTTTATATATACTATCCATTTAGAGATCCACATAATGTCTTCGATATATTTGCTATTTCATGTCCCCATTGTAACACCCCAAGCTTCTACGGTACGCTTCTCTTTGAATAATGTGATAGCGTGTGTTGTACGCAACACCGAGTTCTAACACACCATAACTAATCAAACTAGCCGTTATGAATAGTAATACCTAAATTTTGAAATTATATATATTTTATATTTTAAAATGGACTTCATTTTTGGATTCGGAATATCGAATTTAGCCTAAGGTGAAATTTTGGTACTTTTCGGATAACTTTCATATTTTGATGAATAGTGAAAATTACTAAATTTTAATTAAAAACAACTTTTTAAATCAAAATAATTACTAGTGATAAATTATGAATTTGAGTGGTTTTAAAGTATATTTAGAATATATTTTTACCATTTAATATAATTTTGGTCATTGGACATAATTTTACAATTAAACCGAACATAAACAAGTGTCAATCTTTGGATAGTAATTATCTCTTAAAAACACGCTTTTTGTTTTGACAGCGGGAATTAATTTTAAATTAATTTCTGCCACTTCTGTGTTTTGAATTTAGAAAAATGGATTCCATATTTGGAATAAGGATTTTCAAATTATTTAAATAGGTAACTTTTATTTTTACACATTTTGAATAATTACTGCGGTAAATATTTTATTTACCATGGTTAAAGGGTAAATCCGGTAAATAAGGGTTAAAAAAATAATATTATAATAATACTAAATTACCCTAAAACGTGTCTTAACCCTATTGGTTGAAACATGGTCGACCATGGGCATCTTTGGGTCTGTTTTGGGACCCCATGGATCCACTTGTAAGTGATAATGACGCATTATATTAATAAAGTTAAAATAAAAATAAAAATGGCATAAGCTTACATCTTTTAGAAAAACAATTTTTACATAGGGTTATATATGTTGGATTTTAGATTATAAATATTCATTAGAAATCTAAAAATATTTCCTACATAATGATATTTTATTTATAATTTTTAGACATTAAATAATTTATTTTATTTATGACACAATGATGATGCAGTAATTACTATAATAGTGAAAAATTAAAATAATTGATATTATAAATACCCAAATAAATATAATATGAAACTTTTGATGAATTAAACTAATTTTCTAGGATAATATGCTATATTAGGATTGATTTAATTGACTTTGTTCGAAGTAATCAATCTGTTATGAGTTTCACAAAAATCAACTATTGAATAGTGTCAAAATTGACATAAAAGAGTTCTTAAAACAAATATTATATTATTAATTGATATTAAATTCCTAAAAATATAAGGTTAGTCCAAGAGACTTATATCATTATAGGTTCATAATTAATGTACCACTTGGGGGTCTCTTGGATGTATATATTAATTTTATTAACCATATTATATAAAAATACAAAGAGACATTGTAAAAGTGAAACTAATTAACTTAGAGTTAATACTTAAATATAAGGTTAATATAAGTACCCAAACCTGTATAAATTCTATTGGTTGAGTGGTTTTCGACCTATCCCCACCTTAACCTTTGAATAATAAGCTTTGGAGCCATTAGAAACCGAATATGAAATTATTATAAATTAATATTTCTAGCTTTTCCAAAGGTGCCCCTCACCCCTCTTATAAAAGGGCACTCCTCCTTCTCATTTATTCACAACTTCAAAGCCTTTTTGTTCGGCCAAAATCTGCCCAAATACTCTCCCAAAATCCCTCACTACAACCTAGAGGCCTTAGTTTGATCATAAAGACAACCTAAGGAGCCCTTTTGATCAAATCAAAAGGAAGAACCCGAAGAAGAGGTAATGATTTCACCACCCTTTTCTAAGTTCATTTCCTCTTCCACTTCTTCTTCCTTTGTTCTTACCATTCTAAAATAATAACTCCAGTATCTCACATATACTGTGATGTTATTATAAGTATGGTACAACCATATTCAGTATTCTATCCACCCTTTGAATAACATGTCACCATACGTGCGTACGTACGGCTTACCGTCTCCACGTCGTGGTGTAATTGTTATTCAATATAATATTATTTGGATGGGTATAATAATGATGTGTAACTCATGTAAATAATAAATATAACATGTTAATGATTCTGTATATATGATATAACATTCATTTATATATTATTTTAATATCAAAAGAATGATATTGTCGCTTGTGCGTACGTACGGACTACCGTCTCCACGAACGCGATGAAATTCATTCTCCATCGTAACCATTCAAGTATAATTATCATTTGATGATTTAAAAATGATTTTTAAGGACTAGATATCATTCTGGATATGAATAAGATACAACAACCATGTCTTATGTAACAAAACATATAAATAAAATGAGTAAGTTAACACCCGAAACGACGATAATTCTAAGATATTATTAACAAATCAATGTTAAAAGATCATATATGATATCATATTAATAAAAATGATTTTTGTATAAATTAATTACAATTATTTCACCATTATACAGGAGGTTAACCTACCCCAACAAAGGAAAAGTACAAGGTAAGGGTTATTTCACAATCTCTTCATTATCCGAGGTTGTTTATACGTAATAATCTACTGGGATATCTTTATCATCCACATCCATGTTTCTTAAAAATGTATTTCAGAACATTTTTACTATTTACAAGAATATGGGTTAAAGTCATTTATACCCTTGTTTGACTTTTTATAAGAGGTTTATAAAGGAATCTTTCCGTCGTTTTCAAAACAAGGTCCTTTTTAACCTTTTCGACAGAATTAAGGTAAGAATGTTTTTTTTAACTTATACGGCGGGTGCGGCTATCTTCCACCGTTATAAAATCATCAAAGCTTCCCTTACAAGCTTATAAGAATATTTTCAAATAAAATGTTTTATTTTATATGGATCTTAAATTATTTCAAAATAAAAGGAGATATTTCTTTAAAAAGAATTTTGATTTCTTCTATGTCAACATCCTTTGATGGATTTTAAGATTATTTGAAGTTGATTTATTATGATACAAAACTTCTATATTGTATTGAAGGTTTTGTGATATGTTTGACTGTGGATGTGCTATTTTTATACCATTCATAGTTTATGGTGAAAGTATTGACATTTCATATGCTAGTTTTAGTATGAATGTTTATGTTATGTTTAAACCTTTTCATATGGGAATGCATTGGACTTAATAAGTGATGGGTGGAGCCCGCTATAGCTCCTCGATGCATCGGTAGGTCTCATGAGACAAACTAGTGTCTTGGCACAAGGCCTTGACAAAATCTTATTTGTAGTCTTGGCACGAGGCCTTGGCTATGTGGTTATGATAGTCTGGCATTATGCATTCCAACATTATGAAAGTGGTTATTGATTTTGCATGTGATTAGTCGATTAGTAGAATATCCATGTGAATAAGTAAATGGCATTATTTCATTTTACTTTTTCCATACTATGTTTAAGTTCATGTTTAAAAGGCTTTTGTTTTAGTAATTCAATGCCTTAAATGTTTATGCTTATTTTGAATGTTCCGCTATATTGTTATCCTTACTGGGCATTTGAGCTCACCCCTTTTCTATGTTTTATTTTTCCCAGGTAGTGAAGAAGTAAATTATGATTGACTTGCAGGGATATTATGAGGGGTTAATAGTGTGGATATGAAGACTTTGTTGTTGTAGTAGTTTTTCACTTTGAAATGTAATGTAAAACTTTATGAATATATCTAGTGTTTCCAAGGCTACTAAACCAATCGGTCTTTCGAGATTTGATCTTTCTTGTGATCATGCCAATGTTATGATGTAATGCACCGACTTTGGGTAGCTGGGGTCGGGGCGTTACAGTTGGTATCCGAGGAAGTTTAGTAAAAACCTTGGAAGCTAGATTTCGATAAACTATGATTAGAGCACGTAGACCTAAGATGAACTTTGAGGATTAGTATAGAAGAACTTACTAGAATTTTGGTATTGTAGAGATTTTGTGAGTTTTCCGAGCAATACATCCCTGTCTGGATACGAGCAGGTAGAGGCGGCTCTGGCACAGAAGTACCTAGGGGTAAAACCCGAAAACACCGCTTTGAGCTAGACTCGAACGGGAACTGGTGCACGACAATGGGCCTTGCTGCACTCTTGGTTACGACACTCCCGGGGGATATGCTTAGGATAACTCTCATTTTCATTACAAATCATTATGAAGGGTTTATGAGTATATACATTCTCAAAGAAAACATTTGTATGATTATGGATTATATCCATAAATAGTTCAATTTATGTTAAGTGTTTTATAAGTATGGGATTATGTATTTTGATTCATAAACTGATCTAGTTTATGCCATTGTTTAGAAATGGTTCCTAGTGGAAGAAATGGAAACCGTTTCAATGCACGAACTCCATGTAGGGATTGCCCTCCTGCTCAAGATAATTATAGTGGAGCTGGTGATGCAACTGGTGCCGATCAGCTAATCACCATACTGGGACAACTTACTCAGGTTATGAATAATAACCTTACCCGTATGGAGCACCCTGATCCGCAGCGTGGAGGATCAATGTTAGACCGATTCATGAGGCAACAACCACCAACGTTCAATGGGAGTAAAAATCCCTTAGTAGCTGAGCAATGGATATTTTCCCTAGAGAAAATATTTCAGGCTTTGGGGAGTAGTGAAAGGGAAAAAGTTACCATGGCAGTTTACCGCCTCACTGGAGATGCTGATCAATGGTGGTCATTAATTAAAAACATGAAGGAAGATGATGAAGTATCAAATATGGAATGGAGGGAGTTCAAAGATCTGTTTTTAGAAAAATACTTTCCTCGCGACCATCGGGCAGATATGGAAAGGCAATTTCTGAGTCTGAGACAAAAGGAGGATGAGAATGTCACAAATTATGAGGCTAACTTTACAAGGTTAGCGAGGTATGCTGGAGATTATATACGCAACCCAAGAAGTAAGATTGATCGTTTCTTTGATGGGTTAAAACCATTTCTTCGTCGAGCATTAGTCTCACAATCCTTTTCATCGTACGAAGACATAGTCTCATGTGCTATCAAGACCGAAAAGGAATTCTCTAAGTCTTACGACTTTAAAGCAAAGCAAGAGAAGAAGAGACCTGCTGATCAATCTGGGAATGGAAATAAGGGGAAGAAGGGAAAGGTTGAATATCCATATTGTGGTAAATGCGGGAAGAAACACCTCGGTGCTTGCCTGAAGGGAATGGGAGTCTGTTACAAGTGTGGTGAAAAAGGCCACCAAGCTCATGATTGCAAGGGGAAGAAGGAAGCTACCAACGTTCAGTGCTACAATTGCAGGGAGATGGGGCATTATGCAAATGCATGTCCTAAGCGTCATGAGAACTTACCTCAGAAAAGGCCAAGGGATCAAGGCCAGGCTTATGCTATCACTACTGCTGAGGTAGAAGCTCCGAAAGACGTGGTGGCAGGTAATTTAATGGTTTCCTCAAGTTTAGCAAATGCATTATTTGACACTGGATCATCACATTGTTTCATATCATCCCAGTTTGCTAAGAAAATTAGATATTTCCAATTTGATTTAATAAGGGAGTTGTCAGTTAAAACTCCTAAGGGAAGTATCATTGCAAAAAAGTTTTGTGAATCAGTCCCCATTAGAGCACATAAATTTTTTTTATCTACTGATCTCATCGTCATACCTATGATTGAGTTTGATATAATCCTCGGTATGGACTGGCTTTCGGACTATGATGCGAAGATTTATTGTAAAAAGAAAGAGGTTACGATTCTTGATGATAATGATAAGGAACACCTTATTTTTAGAGCAGAATCGTCACCACCTAATTCTTATTTAGATCCACCCCCAGTAGCTCAACTTAATTCAATTATTGGGGAGGAAGAGAATGAAATAACTGTCGGTGAGGAAAGGAATGTTCAAATAGAGGACGTACCTGTTATGAAAGAATTTGTAGATGTATTTCCGGAAGATTTACCTGGACATCCTCCAGAACGAGAAGTAGAGTTTTCCATTGATTTGATTCCTGGATCAAGGCCTATATCAAAGACCCCTTATAGAATGGCCACTGTAGAATTAGTCGAACTAAAGAAACAACTAGAGGAATTGAGTAATAAGGGATTTATTCGCCCTAGTGTTTCTCCATGGGGAGCCCCTGTTCTTTTTCTTAAAAAGAAAGATGGATCTATGAGGTTATGTATCGACTACAGGGAGATCAATGGTATAACGATAAAGAACAAGTATCCCCTACCTCGTATTGATGATTTATTTGACCAACTGCATGGAGCTCAATACATTTCAAAGATTGCCCTTCGATCTGGATACCATCAGTTGTGTGTGAAGAAGGAATACATTCCGAAGACAGCATTTCGAACCAGGTACGGGCATTACGAGTTTACTGTAATGCCGTTTGGATTGACTAATGCACCCTCTGTATTCATGGATCTGATGAATAGAGTTTTCAAGGAGTATCTCGATGAATTTGTGGTGGTATTTATTGATGATATCGTGGTATACTCCAAAACATACGAAGATCATGAAAATCACTTGCGCATTATCTTGAAGACTCTGAGGAGGCATGAATTATATGGGAAGTTTAGCAAGTGTGAATTATGGCTTCAGGAGATTTCTTTTCTTGGCCATATTGTTTCTAAAGATGGAATCTCTGTTGATCCTTCTAAGACCAAGTCAATCCAAGAATGGCCAGCACCTACGAGTATAACTGAGGTACGTAGTTTTATTGGTTTGGCAGGTTATTATCGACGTTTCGTCCAGAAGTTTGCCCGATTGGCTAACCCATTAACGAAGCTCACACGTAAAGGGGTTAAATTTGTTTGGACAAAAGAGTGTGAAGAATGTTTCGAAGAACTGAAGAGAATATTAGTCAATGCTCCTATATTGACTCTACCATCGGGGAATGAGGGGTTCGTTATTTATAGTGATGCATCAAAGAAAGGACTTGGTTGTGTCCTTATGCAGAATGATAGAGTTATTGCCTATGCATCACGACAGTTGAAAATTCATGAACAAAACTATCCTACTCATGATCTTGAGTTAGCAGCTGTGATATTTGCTTTGAAGATATGGAGACACTACCTCTATGGTGAAAAATGTGAGATTTATACTGATCACAAGAGTTTGAAGTATATTTTCTCACAAAAATAACTCAACATGAGGCAAAGGAGATGGCTTGAATTACTCAAGGATTATGATTGCACGATACACTACCACCCGGGGAAAGCAAACAAGGTGGCAGATGCTTTGAGCAGAAAAGACCATGGAATTTTGAACATGATGAGAATTGAAAGGGATCCAATTTTCATGGATCTAGTGAAGATGGACATGGGAATAACCAGGGAAGGTGAAACATCAATGCTTTTTCAAATGGTTTCCAAACCATCTTTACTAGAAAGGATTAAGAGTTCTCAGACCGATGATGAAGAATTTCAGAAGAAATTTAAAGCTATGAATGATGGGAGATTGAGAGACTTTGTGTATGAAGATGGGATTTTGAAATTCGGGAAGAGACTTTGTGTTCCCAATATACCTGATCTAAAAAGGGAATTGCTGGATGACGCTCATAGTTCCAATTTCTCTATACACCCTGGGTGCACCAAAATGTATAGTGATTTGAAGGAACATTTTTGGTGGGACAACATGAAGAGGGAGATTGCTGATTTTGTGTCAAGATGTATGGTTTGTCAACAAGTGAAAGCTGGAAGGCAACAGCCTGGAGGAGTCATGCAACCGCTTCCCATACCGGAGTGGAAATGGGACAATATTACGATGGACTTTGTCATGGGGCTACCAAAGACTCCTAGAAGGAACGATGCAATATGGGTTATTGTTGATCGTCTTACCAAGTCAGCACATTTTCTTGCTATAAGAGAAGATCTACCCCTGGAACGTCTAGCAAGACTATATATTAATGAAGTTGTGAGACTTCATGGAGTTCCCCTATCGATTGTTTCTGATCGTGATCCCCGTTTTACTTCATGATTTTGGAAAAGTCTTCAGAAATCCCTGTATACTGAACTTCATTTGGGCACTGCTTACCACCCTCAGACAGACGGACAATCAGAACGGACTATTCAGACCTTAGAAGACATGTTGAGATCTTGCTCACTTGATTTTCAGGGTTTGTGGGATCAATATTTACCACTGGTAGAATTTTCCTATAACAATAGCTTCCATTCGAGTATTCAGATGGCACCATATGAAGCGTTATACGGAAAGAGATGTCGTACACCAACCTGTTGGGATGACGTTGGTGAAAGAAAACTTGTAGGCCCATAACTGGTGGAGGAAACGGTGGAAAAGGTGAAAGTAATCCAAAATCACATCAAAGCAGCTCAAAGTAGGCAGAAGAGCTATGCCAATAATCGAAGGAAGGATTTGGAATTTCAAGTCGGTGATCATGTTTTCCTGAAGGTATCTCCATGGAAGGGAGTCATACGTTTTGGTAAGAAAGATAAATTGAGTCACATGTACATCGGACCTTTCGAAATTCTAGAACGAATTGGTGTTGTAGCTTACCGATTGGCAATGCCGCCAAGTCTCTCCAAAGTTCACGATGTGTTCTACGTATCTCTATTGAGAAAATACATGCCTGATCCGACGCATGTACTCACCTATGGGGAATTAGAACTGGAACCCGATCTGTCTTATTGCGAAGAGCCCGTCAAGATTCTTGATACGAGAGAACAAGTGCTGCGAAACCGGACGACGCGTCTGGTAAAAGTTTTGTGGAGAAACCATAAGATGGAAGAGGCAACGTGGGAACCCGAGGAACTTATGATGAAGAACCACACGAGTATTTTTATGCAGTAATACCCTAGAAATTGCGAGGACGCAATTATTTGAAGGAGGGGAGAATGTAACACCCCAAGCATCTACGGTACGCTTCTCTTTTAATAATGTGATAGCGTGGGTTGTACGCAACACCGAGTTCTAACACACCATAACTAATCAAACTAGCCGTTATGAATAGTAATACCTAAATTTTGAAATTATATATATTTTATATTTTAAAATGGACTTCATTTTTGGATTCAGAATATCGAATTTATCCTAAGGTGAAATTTTGGTACTTTTCGGATAACTTTCATATTTTGATGAATAGTGAAAATTACTAAATTTTAATTAAAAACAACTTTTTAAAACAAAATAATTAATAGTGATAAATTATGAATTTGAGTTGTTTTAAAGTATATTTAGAATATATTTTTACCATTTAATATAATTTTGGTCATTGGACATAATTTTACAATTAAACCGAACATAAACAAGTGTCAATCTTTTGATAGTTATTATCTCTTAAAAACACGCTTTTTGTTTTGACAGTGGGAATTAATTTTAAATTAATTTCTGCCACTTCTGTGTTTTGAATTTAGAAAAATGGATTCCATATTTGGAATCATGATGTTAAAATTATGTAAATAGGTAACTTTTATTTTTACACATTTTGAATAATTACTGCGGTAAATATTTTATTTACCATGGTTAAAGGGTAAATCCGGTAAATAAGGGTTAAAAAAATAATATTATAATAGTACTAAATTACCCTAAAACGTGTCTTAACCCTATTGGTTGAAACATGGTCGACCATGGGCATCTTTGGGTCTGTTTTGGGACCCCATGGATCCACTTGTAAGTGATAATGACACATTATATTAATAAAGTTAAAATAAAAATAAAAATGGCATAAGCTTACATCTTTTAGAAAAACAATTTTGACATAGGGTTATATATGTTGGATTTTAGATTATAAATATTCATTATAAATCTAAAAATATTTCCTACATAATGATATTTTATTTATAATTTTTAGACATTAAATAATTTATTTTATTTATGACACAATGATGATGCAGTAATTACTATAATAGTGAAAAATTAAAATAATTGATATTATAAATACCCAAATAAATATAATATGAAACTTTTAATGAATTAAACTAATTTTCTAGGATAATATGATATATTAGGATTCATTTAATTGACTTTGTTCGAAGTAATCAATATGTTATTAGTTTCACAAAAATCAACTATTGAATAGTGTCAAAATTGACATAAAAGAGTTCTTAAAACAAATATTATATTATTAATTGATATTAAATTCCAAAAAATCTAAGGTTCGTCCAAGAGACTTATATCATGATAGGTTCATCATTAATGTACCACATGGGGGTCTCTTTGATGTATATATTAAGTTTATTAACCATGTTATATAAAAATACAAAGAGACATTGTAAAAGTGAAACTAATTAACTTAGAGTTAATACTTAAAGATAAGGTTAATATAAGTACCCAAACCTGTCTAAATTCTATTGGTTTAGTGTTTTTCGACCTATCCCCACCTTGAACTTTGATGAATAAGCTTTGGAGCCATTAGAAACCGAATATGAATTTATTATAAATTAATATTTCTAGCTTTTCCAAAGGTGCCCCTCACCCCTCTTATAAAAGGGCACTCCTCCTTCTCATTTCTTCACACCTTCAAAGCCTTTTGGATCGGCCAAACTCTGCCCAAATACTGTCCCAACATCCCTCACTACAACTTATAGGCCTTAGTTTGATCATAAATCCAACCTAAGGAGCCCTTTTGATCAAATCAAAAGGAAGAACCTGAAGAAGAGGTAATGATTTCACCACCCTTTTCTAAGTTCATTTCTTCTTCCACTTCTTCTTCCATTGTTCTTACCATTCTAAAATAATAACTCCAGTATCTCACATATACTGTGATGTTATTATATGTATGGTACAACCATATTCAGTATTCTATCCACCCTTTGAATAACATGTCACCATACGTGCGTACGTACGGCTTACCGTCTCCACGTCGTGGTGTAATTGTTATTCAATATAATATTATTTGGATGGGTATAATAATGATGTGTAACTCATGTAAATAATAAATAAAATGTTAATGATTCTGTATATATGATATAACATTCATTTATATATTATTTTAATATCAAAATAATGATATTGTCGCTCGTGCGTACGTACGGACTACCGTCTCCACGAACGCGATGAGATTCATTCTCCATCGTAACCATTCAAGTATAATTATCATTTGATGATTTAAAAATTATTTTTAAGGACTAGATATCATTCTGGATATGAATAAGATACAACATCCATGGCTTATGAAACAAAACATATAAATAAAATGAGTAAGTTAACACCCGAAACGACGATAATTCTAAGATATTATTAACAAATCAATGTTAAAAGATCATATATGATATCATATTAATATATATGATTATTGAATAATTTAATAACAATTATTTCACCATTATACAGGAGGTTAACCTACCCCAACAAAGGAAAAGTAAAAGGTAAGGGTTATTTCACAATCTCTTCATTATCCGAGGTTGTTTATACGTAATAATCTACTGGGATATCTTTATCATCCACATCCATGTTTCTTAAAAATGTATTTCAAAACATTTTTACTATTTACAAGAATATGGGTTAAAGTCATTTATACCCTTTTTTGGATTTTTATAAGAGGTTTATAAAGGAATCTTTCCATCGTTTTCAAAACAAGGTCCTTTTTAACCTTTTCGACAAAATTAAGGTAAGAATGTTTTTTTTAACTTATACGGCGGGTGCGGCTATCTTCCGCCGTTATAAAATCTTCAAAGCTTCCCTTACAAGCTTATAAGAATATTTTCAAAGAAAATGTTTTATTTTATATGGATCTTAAATTATTTCAAAATAAAAGGAGATATTTCTTTAAAAAGAATTTTGATTTCTTCTATGTCAACATCCTTTGATGGATTTTAAGATTATTTGAAGTTGATTTATTATGATACAAAACTTTTATATTGTATTGAAGGTTTTGTGATATGTTTGACTGTGGATGTGCTATTTTTATACCATTCATAGTTTATGGTGAAAGTATTGACATTTCATATGCTAGTTTTAGTATGAATGTTTATGTTATGTTTAAACCTTTTTATATGGGAATGCATTGGACTTAATAAGTGACGGGTGGAGGCCGCTATAGCTCCTCGATGCATCGGTAGGTCTCATGAGACAAACTAGTGTCTTGGCACAAGGCCTTGACAAAATCTTATTTGTAGTCTTGGCACGAGGCCTTGGCTATGTGGTTATGATAGTCTGGCATTATGTATTCCAACATTATGAAAGTGGTTATTGATTTTGCATGTGATTATTCGATTAGTAGAATATCCATGTGAATAAGTAAATGGCATTATTTCATTTTACTTTTTCCATACTATGTTGAAGTTCATGTTTAAAAGGCTTTTGTTTTAGTAATTCATTGCCTTAAATGTTTATGCTTATTTTGAATGTTCCGCTATATTGTTATCCTTACTGGGCATTTGAGCTCACCCCTTTTCTATGTTTTATTTTTCCCAGGTAGTGAAGAAGTAAATTATGATTGACTTGCAGGGTTATTATGAGGGGTTAATAGTGTGGATATGAAGACTTTGTTGTTGTAGTAGTTTTTCACTTTGAAATTTAATGTAAAACTTTATGAATATATCTAGTGTTTCCAAGGCTACTAAACCAATTGGTCTTTCGAGATTTGATCTTTCTTGTGATCATGCCAATGTTACGAAGTAATGCACCGACTCTGGGTAGCTGGGGTCGGGGCGTTACACCCATAGATTATGAAATATAATTAGTGTATCAATCAACCTACTTACTGATAAACCATTGTGGTAGAAAATTAAAAAATATATCATTACATGTCACTAGTTTCCAAATTAATTTTCTATGATGTCCATAATTAATGACTATGTGATCCTTTATTCCCATCCTACCCATATCAAATGTACTTATGCATTCATTTTAAATAATATAAATATGAACCTCTTTATGAAATATTCTCACCTAGACGATATTCCTATTCATTTATTTAATTTATTATTTTTCCCTTCTATTTTTATATTGATAAATACCAAAAAAATTATATGTGACCATTGATGTAACAAAAAATTCATCCACCTCTGAAGAGAGATTTTTCAATAAAATTAAAAAAATAATATATAATGTTTGTTCAAATAATTTCGAGATATCGACTACTTAATTTTCACTAATATATTGGAACATGATGGTACTTGAATGTGAGTACATCCATTTCCACTATAAGAGTACTATAAGTGCTATTTTACATAGTGGAAAGGATTAAGTACCAAATTAAAATAATCAATTTTTTGTAATAATAAATTTATATAATATATATTTAGAATAATTAATTATGACTTTGGTTATAGAATGGGTTCTTTTAGAGGTCAACCCTAGAAGATTAATGTCGTCAGCAATGAAGACATTAGAGGGAGTGAATAATACTATACTATCCTTGATCATTATTTACATTCTAATTTGTACAATCTTAATTAGCTATCTACTAATGTAATTGTATTGTATCGAACCGCTCCATTAAATAATTTTGTGGGAATCTAGGGTTTGTGGTGTTCGAGGAGGAAAATATGGATCTTTTCGAAAATTTCCAAAATCCTCATATTTTCATGTTTTCAAATGGTTTCTCACCCTTAGAATCACTCATTAGTGGGGTCTTGCTGGTGGTGACTCGCTGGTGGTCATTCACAAGCAATTGTTTAATAGGGTGACTCAATGAATGTTTCCCATCCATCTGTGTCTCATCAATCAGTGTCCCACTTTGTGTTGTCTCATTAATAGTGGAATGAATTTAATAAAATGGACACTTATTGAGCGGTACTTACGCCAATGTTAGCTCACAAGTGGGGCCTCAATGAAAATTGAATATTTTAATGGTGACTCATTGAGGAGTGACATTCAATATGGTGATGCACAGAATAGTGGATCATTTAGAGGTGTCTGACTAAGAGATGGCGCACCGAACATTGACTCATCGAGTGGCGCCTTGTCCAAAGGTGGGTCATTAAATTTTTTTCATCTTCCTATAGTTTCAACCATGGGATATTTTCATTGAATTAAAAAAAATACACGATTTAATTAGATAGTTTTAAGGTTTTTCAAATCCTATAAATCCTACCATTGTTTTCCATAATGGACCAGGTGATTTTAAATTGTAAAAATGTGCTAAATCCTCCAGACACACATATTATTTTAAAATGAAAAACAAATATAAACCGATGTTCTAATTAGATATTTCTAATACTAGAATACCTTCCCCCTTTATTATCTTTTTTATATACTCATTGTATGAGATGCCCTAAATCCTTTTACCCATAGGATTCATGCACTCGGGTTGTATCTTTTGGATTGTGTTTCCCTTTTTTTCAAGCTGCATGCATGCCTTAGAATTAGTGAACCCCATATGTGCCTATCTCTTTTTCATTCATGTATGTTTAAATTTGTGATTAGTATTTGATTATGACATGTTTTATGTGTATTATTGATTCTTTTTGAATATATTCTAATCTAGATTAAATAAAGGAAATTGAACCATTTTGAAATTAATAAACAACTGATGGTAAAAGAGACACATGTTTCTACTATGTTATTATCTTATTGATTTTTTAATCTCTATGTGCTAACTAACTACTAATATTTATAGAAATTGGGGGTTCTTGTTTTTTCATGAAATGGTTTATAGAATTCATGTTATACTTTTCATGTGGAACGATTATATGTTAAAACAACTAACCCTATATATTCGGCTGATAAATGGATTTTCCAAGGATTATATTTTTTATAAGATAACCCCTATGTTGTCATTCAGTCTTTATGAAAAAATTAATTCTAAAATAATAATATTTTTTCTATGGTTCAATGAGTGAGGCAATCTAGGCGTAGTATGCTTGTCTTGCAGGGCTAGAGAACTGGTTGCAGTTTAATGTGTTGTAGATCTTGTTGTGAGTTGGGGATTTTCATTGTTGAGATTATATATTAGGATGGATGACATGGATGAATGATATTATTGGTTTGTATGGGTGCTCCACAATTAATAAATTGAAGAAAAAATCACCCAGTTGATGGTGGTTATGGTATGATGTATCCATAATATGAATTAGGTTATTTTACTATAGATGTCATTGAGTTGTTCATAGTAGTTTCATTGGAAGTGATGCGATACAAAAATACACTATTCAATGAAGAATTTAAATTCTTAATAAAGTTTGTTGGGAATATAAATTTGGTTTCTTTCTTGATGTGTGATTTTTTGAATTAAGAGGTAGCAGGAATGGTGGTAGTTTTGTAACCCAGTTGCATGTTTAAGAATATATAGTATTGGAATTAGTGTTTGGTATCATATGTTTTATATTTTTATTTTTTTATAGTGATTTCTATACAAACCCAAAAATAGTTGGGAGATATGTTCTCAACACCTCCATCATCATGGGGAAGGGTATCTTTCCCAAAAATCCCTATAGTAGGATGGTTGGATAGCTACCATCTCATTAATTCTCTTTCATCCACACGGTGATGCCCTTAGATGAATTGTGTTGTTTATGGTTCATAAGGCCCATTCTAGTGTTTGGGTCAGTAATGATTTCAATTGTGTCTTCATGGACGGGGTTTGGTTTGTGGCACAGGTGTCTCTAAGAGAGACTTTATGTATCATAAGGACCACGTGTCTATAGGCGGGATGTGATGTGGTTTGTTGCCCATGTGTGTGTGGGGGGGGGGGTGTAGGAGGATGAGGTGATATGGCATTGGATTAAGAGTCTATGTAATTGATGTTGTTGATAGGAATACGTTTGTGCTAGTGGTTTTTGATGATCTATATTCATAAGAGGTGGGGGAGTGACGAATTTCTCTATTTTAGTGTGAGATTAGAGAATCAATGGGAAAGTGGTGTGGGGAACCTTACAATCAGTGTTCTTTAATTTATATTTATTGAATTTCATTATTTTTTTAGTGTCCCTTGGTGAGTTTAGGATTGTTAGAATTCCAATTTAGGTGATATTTGGTTTTGCAATTCTCTCATAGTATTATTAGTATGATTTTTTCACATGGGCATGATATACATTAGATTTCCTAATGAGCATACATGTAGTCTCACCCAATGTATATGAAAATTGAATTTAGTTTTTTGGGAGGATTATGTGGCCCATGTTGAGTGATAATAGATTTATCCTTAATATATATGATGAGTAACATATATAACGTTGTGTTTGGGTATTTTACCTTGAAGGATTTATTATTTTTACATGTTTTCATTTATACATGCATGTGGGATAGTGTTTAGAATTTTTCATATAAATATTGTAGTTTTTTTGAATGATTATTCTTATCTTCTTATCATGCTTCCTATTAATTGTAATGCATACCATTTTTTCATATTTTATTACCCAAGGTTCTAGTCACCATCTTGATTCATATTTGAGGCAGGATGTAGGGGTCATTATCTACCATTCTATATTTCCAAAATAGAAGGGGTATATTGGGATCGAGGGGTTCATGATAAAATGTTATAAGGGAGTGAAAATTAAGAGATATGATTTATTGTGGTGTTAGGAACAATGAGTATTTCATGGGATGGTATGGAAATGGATTTAGATGACCTTTGTTAATGACAAAGGACACAGAACTAGCTTGGACAAGAGATTTTCGAGACCACCGTTATCTAGTACATTGAGTCTGATCCTATTGTACGAACAAGTGAGAAATAATTTCTTGCCAGGTTGAGACAACATGAAGGTACCTGGATCATAAACACTTGTTTTTTTTGGATTTGGATATTTTTGGAAGGTAAGAACGAATAAATGATAATAAATGAAAACAATCATTTGTAAAATTTCATACTACCCAGCCACTAGAAATTAATATTTAGCACTTAGTTATGAATTTTAGACATCTTCTACATGTTTCCCAGGCTATAGATGTTTAAAAGTATTATTCGATTGATTTCAATAGGGTTGATCATGTTGAGTATGATGATTAGAGGTTGAGGATGTTTCATTATTTATAGCATACGACTTTGGGAAATTGTGAGAGTAGCATTTTAGATGTAGTGACATAAAACTTGATTGAGTATTTTTGACATCTCCTTTAGTTTGATCTGAGGCTATATGGTATACTAGGAAACTTTGGGGGTAAGTCAGATTTTGGGAGCTGCACATCAATGGGGGACATCATTATTGGGGAGAGGAAAGAGGTATATGTGTTTTGTGATGAAATTCAGAATGAATTATAGGTGGAGTTACTTTGGTCGATAAGAAGTATGAGAAGAGGCTGGAGCTACTCTCCCTCCAGAAAGGGATTATGACAGTGGGGTATCCCATGATCACGTTCAAGAATATTATCCTCTTTTCCTCCAACCATTTTCGGATGAGGAGTCTCATGAAATACTCCTCAAAGAGGCAGTCCACCCTTCTATCTAGTATGTTGTTACTCATTTTTCATTTCTAGCAAATTTAGAGGATTTGAAGAATGTAAGGGTGATCAATTATATGTAATGGAAATTTGTTTTACCCCAAGAAGGGATCTAGCAGAGTTCGTTGAGAGGAAGAGTTGTTAGAAGAATGTTAGAGTTACCAGGACCATCTAGGTTTTGACTAGAATAGGGATGACCTCTGCATATTCCTTAACGGTACTCTAGTACATGCAGTATCAGTGCCTTTACTGTGGGCTTATAGAAAATTTGTTTCTTCTATGGGGTTCATGGGTATCATTATGAGTTCATCCTAGTTGCTTTCTGCTCATTTTTATAGAGGGGGAGGATGAGAATTAGCCTCCACTACAATTTCCGATGAGAAATTTTCAACAACTGGGATAAATTGATATTCCACTATAGGGGTAGATGAAGATGGTTGAGGCCAACCTCAAAATGATCATATTTTTTAGGGTACAATACCCATGGTTGGATAGGGATGTGGCTATTATATGAGAGTTATTGGATTTGGGAATTATTAGTTTCACACATTAGAGGAATTTTTTCTATTGGGCCATGAGATCTTCATAGTCATGATAATATTTTTTATTACCATTTCACATGATGTGATTGATTCTTGAGATTCACACATTTTTTGTTTCACTCAATCTATCCAATGTTTAGTGATAATACACAGAGAGGATTCTGAATCCCCTAGGATTGAGTACACATGCCGGATGATAAACCAGTTTGTTTGATGTGTTCTTGGTTGTAGATTGATGATGGAACACAAAATTCATGTGGAGTTCTCTTCTTAATACAGATGTTTCCATATGATGCCATAAATGAATAGATATATTCCATGCATTTTATTATCATTTCATCTAGAGTATATTTTTTTCATATCTGGATGGACAATATGTGGCATTAATTGGTTAGTGGGTTTTTTATATGTGGGTTTGGTATTTGGAAACCCTTATTTACAATTTCATTAAAGTGTTATTGGAATTAGTAGATATTGAAATAGTGGATGTTCCCTAGTTTCTCATATAGTTTCAAGTTTTTTTTCACTATGGATGTTGTGAATCTACCACCTCAACGTGACACTATGTTCGATATATACTTGAATCCTTGTGTGTCAATGATTTTGAAGTCACCCCATAGGAAGGAAACATTTGTGTTGCGGGTGTTGTGGATTCAGAATGATGATTTAATGAAGACAGGGTTTTATCCACCCCTAATGTGAAATCCCAGGGGACTCTAGTGTTGTTCTTAAAGAAATCATATGGTAGCCTATTTTTTTATATATACTACCAGAGATTGAATATAGTGACAGTCACAAACCATTTCCCACTTCAAAGGTTTGATGATCTTTTCGACTAACCTATTTTTGTGAGTTTGATTTCAATGATTGATCTAAGGTTTGGGTATCACCTATTGATTATGAGGGATAGATATATCCTGAATACATCCTTCAGATGCTTGTATGGGATCCTTGATTTCATTATCATTCATTTTTGGGTTACAAACACACCAGTTGTGTTCATGGGGATTTAAAACATCATATTCTATGAAATCCTAGAACAATTTTTTGTCATTTTAATTAGTAATATTTTTTTTACAATTGTTCATATTATGAACATACTAATCATCTCATGACTATTTTTTGTTTCCTTGTCGACACCAGCTCAATGGAATGATTTCTCTATGAACGTTATGGAAAATATAGGTAAATTTCCTTATGAACATGGTGTTTGATTATGATGTGGATGTTTACCCATCAATTATTGAATAATTTGTTTCCTGATAATCACTATAGAACTCATTCTAATATTGTAGCTTTCTTTTTCTTGTCAGATATTTCTGAATGTTTGTGCCATATTTTTATCAAGTTGGAGACTCGTTAACATAATTCACTAGGATGGATGATGCTTTTCAATTCACGGATCTGTGACATGTAGTGTCTTATTACCTGAATATGATGTCATATAGTGCACTTGTTCTTTTTTTTCTAGAGGAAAGGGCGATGTTTGAGTAATTTTGGGATGCTTCCAAAATGGGTTTTCTATGTCTACTAATAACACATTGAGTGGTGATCACTTTTCGGTCTAGGAAATTACATCCTCATTAATGAAATTACACCACCCATGATATATAGTTAGAAGGAGTTGTGCTCATGTTTACGTTGTGGTGTAAATACCTCATTTGGAATCACATTATGTTCTACATGGATCACAAGATCATGGGTTATATATTTTTCCATCTTTATATAAATAAATGATAGTAATAGTGTTTTGAGTTTCATTAAATCATTGATTTGGTGATATCATAAACATTATAAATATGAAATTTAATTTCAAATACATCAGTAGAAAGTTGAGGAAATGTGTTAATTGGGAATATTTAGATACTTGGATAGCAATAAAAGAGTAGAAATCCATGTTCATAGATACAAGGGCATATGGTGGTAGATATTTTTGTTTTAGATGATAATACAAGATTCAATGATGAGGAAGGCATATGAGTCTTAGTTGGGATACTCAAAGACAAATGGGTTGTATGGTCATATTGTCTATGGTGATTATCCAAATAGGTGTTTGGAGGATGGTCGAAACCAGATGTTTTTTGGAGGGATGATTTCTTTCCGGTTGATATGTGTAGTGAAAGTCTTATTGAGTTCCATAGATCCACATTTTATGTACATACAAGAGTTTCACAATTGTAAAGTGTCCTCAGGGTACTATTATTGTGACCTAGGATAAAGTGAAAGGTGGATGAGTATGTTGTGATGTGATTTTCTTCCCAAAATTTGATATATAAGCCTCATGATCCAGGTTGTCTCTTTGTAGCCCTAAGATATTTTCAAGTGGAAATGTGATAACAAATCAACTAATTTTATAATTGGGTTTCCTAAATCTAAAGGGGGTTGTGATCTTATCTCGGTGATCATGGATTATTTGAATAAATATGTCTACTTATTACAAAACATGTAGTGGGATATAGTGTATTCCTTGAAGAAGATTTATGTAGATGATGTGGTGTAGTTTCCTTGGTTTTTAAGTTCCATCAATATCGATCTATACAATCAGTTTACTTCAAGAATTTTTAGGGGTTTGAATAATTATTTTGGAACCCAATTATGCCTCAGAACATCATCCATCCTCAGATGGATGGGATTACATAGAATAATATAATTACATTGGGTGATATATTATAGTTGTATATATTCGACTATGGTTTATACTGGGTATGACAACTTCCCTTTGTGGAGTTCACTGATAAAAATGTTTATCACACTTCCATCTTAAAGGGTTCATTTGATATTTTTTTATGTACATGTCATTATCCATTATCTTGGAAAGGGGTTGTGGAGACAGATATTCTTGGTCCAAATGTGATGTAGCGCACGATAGATAATTTTAAACATGTTTTTAGGAGTATGAATGTAGTGAAGTACTAGAATAACTCTTATGGTGGTCGCAGGAGGATGCCCTTCGAGTTTGAGGTTGGGGGCCATCTATATTTGATGTTTTCCCCTCAACATTGATAACATTTTTTTAATAGAGGGAGTAAACATCCTCCCATGTTTTTTGGACAATTAAAGATATTGGGGAGAGTTGCTGATATGGAATACCTGTTGGAATTTCCACCATATTTTTTTAAAATCAATGACATATTCCACATATCTCTACTTCACTGGTATCTATATCATGACTATGATGTTATTAAATTTGGAGTGTTGGATATCTAGGACAACATGACATTCATATAACATCATGTAGATATCCAATATAATCAATTTAAGGTTTTACGTGGATGGACCATTCCCTTGTTTCATCTACTATGGAAGAATGGTTTCCAGGAAGAGAGTAAATGGGAGTGACAGACATTGATTATTTCCCAATACATGTATTTTTTTAATATTAAATTTCCATATTATTCAATGAAATAAGATGATTGATTTTTTTTAATATGATTAGTTTTACCTCTTTATTTTTAATAAATTTGATGAATATTTAATGGGGAGGATGATATTCTAAATCGAGATGCATTAAATGTGATGATATTGAACCCCTTCAGTTGAGTTCGATCATCTGATAGATGATAATATCATCATCACATGGAGGAAGATATTTGTTGATTTATGTGTTCAGGATAGTGTGGTAGTTTTTCTTTGATAGTTTGTTTGTGAGTGTTAATTTTGGACCATCGACACCTATGTTGTCCAAATCATGGGAATATTATGATAGAGGAGGTGTTCCAGGATGTGGAGGTATCCACCCCAGATGTCAAAAAACACAATATGGAATGTCTTTTAATATTATATGTTTAGTGGAGTATCATGTGTATAGATATACTTGAGAGATATATTGTGGAAGGGTTGTTCTGACCCATACTATATTTTCTTTTTAGGATAATTTTCAATTATTGGGGATGAGAATAGAATGAGAGGTAACTAATGTAATGTATCAGACCTATCTATTCCACTAAATTGTAATAATATGGTAATTTAGGTGTTCTATGAGGGTAAGGTATATATATTCCACATGTTTCATAATTCCCAGTTTTTTCATGTTATCGAAAGGAGGCACACATTAGTGGTTTCCCGTTGGTGTAGATTCAATTGTGGTGGCTCAGTAGTGGTCACTCTCTGTTAGTCTCTCATTGGCGGTCACACATTAGTGGTGACTCATTGAGGGTCTCAGGCTGGAGGTCACTATCTAGAGGAGAATATCTAAAGTGAAATCGTCTAGATTTTCCTTGTCAAGTGGTGTCTCACCATGTGGTGCCTCACTGAAGGTGTCATGTGTTTCGTTTGATGTTCCCTCGCTGAGAGGTTATTTGACTAATGGTAGATCATGAGAGACTCTTTGCCATGTAGTGCCTCACAGAACAGTGAATCATTGAGAGGTGATTCACAGAATGGGTACTCACTGAATTATGGATCATTTTGAGGTGTCTTTTCAAGTACTGACACCCAAAATGGTGACTCACTGAGAGGTGCCTCCTCAAACAGTGGGTCATGAATTTTTTTTACAACATCCTACAATTTCTCCCTTTTGACGATTACATTGATATAAATAATTTTCATAGAATTAATTTTATAGTTTAGAGACTGTTTCATAGACCATAAATTCAATATTTATTTTCCTAAGGTCTGAGGTTATTTTACTTGGTCAAAATGTTTTTACATGGAAAGACCCTCCTTTAATAGAATAACAAAAACACCTCATAATTTTTGATCTATTCAGATTTTCCATGGGTTTAGATACATTCTTCCACTGTTTTTACTGATTTCTTTCTCTTGTTATAGGACACCCTGAACCCTTTTCCCTATTGGATTAGTATTGTTGGACTTCAGAATTTTCATCTTGTTTCCATGGTATTTTTCTTACTACATGCACACCCCAGATTTAGTGAAACCTAGAAGTGATAATCCCCTTTTCATCCATGTTGTTTCCCTTCATTTTTCTTATTTGTTTATCTTCTTTGTGGGTGTAATAATTTATCTTTTGTTATGATAGTTTTAGAAAAATTAAAAAAAATAAAATTTAACATGTTTGAAAAAAATAAAGTTTGTTTGGGAATATTTATGCATGTTTATAGTGTGTTATTAACTTGTTGATATTTTGATATATATTTTATATCTACCCAATAAAAATAGTGGTTGTTAGGGTCCATGTTTTTACATGAAATTTTTTATGGAATGCATGTTGTCTATTTCTTATTGAATGATTATAGGTTAAAAATTTTAACCATGTATATTCATCAAATATATGGATTCCCCTAGGATAATATTGTTTCTGAGATAACCCATAAATAAAAATATGAAATTAAATAAGTAATTCATTGTTAAATATGAATAAGTATTTTCTTGGTTATATGTGTGTTGTAATGTGGGAGTTTTTTGCTTGTGTAAAAGGGCTATAGAATTGGATGTGGAATAATATGATTCTAATCCGGTTGTGAGGTGGGGCCTTTTATAGTTGAGATGATAAATTTGGAGGTGTGAAATTTTATAATTATGGTAGTGGTTTATATGGGTAATTCTCCATTAATAACTTGTTGTAAGATTCACCATGTAGATGGGCGTCATGGTATGATGTGCATTTAATGTGAAGTATGCTAATTTACCTTGGAAATGACGGTGTTTTGATTAGTATTTTCCTATACATTGATGGGATTGATAATTGAAGTTTTTAAAGAAAATGTAATTGATTAATAATTTTTTTTTTGGAATTTGAATTGGGGTTTGGCTTGGTTTGTGGTTTTGGGAATTTAGAGTTAGCAGTAAATGTAGAGGTGGTGTGGGGTGGTTTCATGTTTGAGAACCCATAGAATGTACATGTGTGTTTGGTACCATTATATATATATGAACAAATATTCCTTTTTATTTATATATTCACCCCCACCCTAGTTTATAACTTTGTTCCAAACACCCCCTTCATAACGGGGGATGTTTTATTTCCCAAACATCCCGGTGGGAGGATAGATGGATTTCCACCCTCTATTACTTGTTCATTCTTCTAGGCGGTGGTATCCCATGATTTTTTTAGCATGTTTTGGTTTGGGAGTCATGGTTCTATGGGAGGGCGTGTTTTTCTTTCCTAGGTGACTTTGTGATGAGATTTTTTGTTCTTTATTATGTGTCATTGGGATTTGATGTTTTTTGTGGCCTAGGTGTATATGGGAAGGATGTAATTTGGATTGTGGACTAGGTTTATATGGGGTGTTGTGTTGAGGTTTGTGGACCTGGTGTTTTTGGGTGGTATGTGATGTGGTTGTGGCCCAAGTGTCTTCATGATAGATGTGGTTGAGAGGCTTAGGTGTGTGCATGTGAGTTGTTACATTGTATATTCAGAATGCGTGGGAGCACAAGGACTCATTTCATTAGTTTTTGAGAGTATCTAATCAGTGGAAAAGTGGTATGGGGTACCCTATCATCAAAGTGAATTATAATATATAACATGAATTTCATTATTTCATGAGCGTGTCTTAGTGATTCTATGATTATTATTATGAAGGCGAATATTTTGTTTGGTTCTACTGTTTCCTCACTAGGGCATTATTATTCCTCTTTCACATCTGCACAAGAAAATACAATTTTTCAACTTAGCCTACCTGTATTCTCACCATTTGTATATAATTGTTTTTTCATGTTCTAAATGGGGATTAAGTGGACAGTGCTCGGTCCTACATACATGAACCTTAAGACAATCATTGAGTCACTAATTTATCATAACTTTTTGTTAATTTACAGTGGATACCTTTTTATTTGTCATAGTTTAATTTTCTACATGCATCTTGGAGGGATTTTTTATTTCATTTATATACGTCTTGGAATTGTTTTATGTATGATTCATCTAATATCCTGATATTGTTTCCTATAAAGGGAAATGTAAACTGATTTTTTTATATTTTTATACCCTTGGATCTAGATTCCATCACTGGACCTATTGGATGTGAGACTCGAGGTTCATTTTATACCATATATCATTGCTAGCACATGATGTGTATCATTGGAAAGAGGGGGTCTACATGCAATTATTCATATAATGAAAGAATAATAATTGATACCATGTCCTTGTTTATGTATACCTATGAAAAATGATATTTATTATATGAGACCATTAATTTAAATAGAATGTATCACAAAGATGCTGATGATGTTGATAAATCTGAAAAATATTTTTGGAGAATCAAAATCAAATAAGCATTTCCATAACAATACTCAAAATCATTTTGTGAAAATATTTTTGAAGGTCAAAATTTTATGGAAAATATCCCATTCTTCAAATTAATTTTCATTATGTTGATACATTGTAAGGTAGAATATATGCACCTTAATATATAAATTTTAGGTAAAAATAAATTCTGATTTAGGATAAAAATATCCCTAGTTATAGCCTTTATCCCAATCAAAATATGTCTTGTAAATATTTTTGGGATGATGATAAAAATTTAAAATATTATTGAATCAATAATATCGAGGTAGTTATACTTTATGTATATAAGTAAATCATACTTGAGTTTCTAAAATATTGAATTGAAGCATTATTAAATAATTTCATTATGTTATTTATCACCTCAAGAATTAATCACATCCACAGAAAAAATAAATAATTTATTAATGAATCAAAATGAACACATGGATCTCTGAAAATTTATAGATAATAATGTTTTATTGAATTATTTTTTATTTGTCTTAGTATAAGGCTTATATTTTTATGATCCTGAATATTTTTTTTATTTTGAGACATCATGAATGTTTTTTTGATTTCATAATTAGGGAAAAAACATAAATGTTAAATAATGACATTGGATATAAAATATTTTGATTTGAATGTACACTTATTTATGTATATTTAATCATACATTATTCTTACCGTTTTTCTTTTTTCGTGTTATGATGTTGTCTGAAATACCTATCACTATCATTCATCCATTTGACATTGAACTAGTTACATTCCATACTATCTTAGTGTATTTTTTGGTCATCAAACCCTGAAGGGGACTAGATTTATTCCCTTCATGGACTATTTTGGTTTTGATTTCTATTTCCGTATCATTAACGCTTCAATTATATATCCATTAAATCATCATAAATGTTAAATATTTTTTTAATCAACAAATTTGTTAATATGAATTTATTATATTTCAATTTTCCTACAAGATTTTGTAGTGGACTACCAATGTTATCTACCATCCAGTCTTCAAGAAAAAAATCCGAATATCCAGGTGTGATAATACATCCAATATTGAAATTGAATGGGTGTAGGTTATTCTGACTATATATTAAAGATATTTATAAAAGTATATAATTCTGATGCATGTGATGCTTATATAGGGTAAACATCGGTTCCCTAATTATAAAACCCATATCATAAATTTTAGGGAAGAATATATCTATATTAATAGATTTCATTATATTGTATCTTATATATATTAATTTATCCAAAATAATTTATACATCAACTAAATTTAAACGGTCATAGAATGTTAGAAATTAATGAGAGATAATCCTAGGGAAGTTAGATATAGTTTTCCCATTTAGTCTTATGATGATATTAATATACCCTATAGTATTCCATTGTTGTCTAATTTTAATGAAACATAAAACTATCCTCTTTTATAAGTCCCTCCAAATGATTTTAGATTTATAATCATAGATGAAATACATGTTTAGAGTGTACAAGTGTGAGGAGAGAAAACAAAATATGTGATGAATACTTTTTAATCAATCAATATGATTAATTAAAAAATAAATGAGGATACATAAATGATCGATCTCATTACTATCTGAATTATGGTTGATAATGGTATATCCAAGAGTGTCCCATTAGAAGGATATCCATTATTCAATAAAAATTTATCATACATCAATTCCAATTAAAATAGAAGTTTGGTTTGTAGAGTACTTTATAAGGGATGTGATTGGAAATGTTTCTCCCATACCATGATAGTTATTTTAACTAATCATTAATGTTTCAGTGGAATTACTCTTGTTTGATGACCTCCCAAATTATACATCGTGGCCAATGTATTATTAACTATTAAATTTCAGTTATTCATCCATCTCATTGAGGTTACATTCACAATTTCCTTATAAAATTACTCAAGCACTCTATCTTCTTCTAGGTTGATTTAAACATATTATGATAATTTTGTGTCATCATACAAAAAAAAAGTTTTTAATATTGTAATTTGTTTCTATATTTTAGTATTTCAGTGGGGGATTACTAATTTTCCCGTATCCTTATAGGATTGGTATATGGCTCCATTATGAATGTTCTATTAGATTAATCCTTTGGTTTTCAATAATTCTGAAATCTTGGATGGGTGGCTTAATATAAGGAGCATCATTCAGTTATATTGGTTTCTATTAATAACCCATTGGTTGCACCTCATAATCCATAAGGTATAAGAAATTTCTATCCACATCATTTTTAATTTGTTCTTATTGATATTAGAGAAATGAATCTATTGTTCTATGTGGTTTTATAAATAACATATTAGTTCTATATCATAATCCATATGGTCTAAGACCACTCTAGTCATCTCCTTATTAATTTTTTATTGTTGATATTAGAAAAATTCATCTAGTTTTCTATGTTTCGTAAAAAAAATTCTTTCCATGATCAATGTATCAATAATATTTAATGTGTTTTACGTTTTTTAATATGTTTCATTTCTATCTATGAAGACATTATCAATGAATTAATTTCAATTTTTATATGTGTATTGAAAATATTCTCTAGTAGTAAGGAATCTAAAGCTGGTGTTTCATGTTGGAGTTTAAGAGCATTGGATTCCTCATCAAATTCAATGAATCGATTGAATGAATTAATTTAATCTTTTTGATTTAACATAAAATTATCATACTATTCAGTATGAATTCCTAGCTCCTATATATCACTGGATATTAAAATTGGAACAGAATTTGGGAATTCATTAATATTGAATTTCCAATTTAATAGTATGTTCCATTCCTATTATTAAAATCCCATAAACTATGGAACTTTCAATTTGAATTTCAACAAAGACCAATTTATAATGACCAATCCTTGCATTGTCTTAGTTTTGATCCATTCAGTTTCGATCACCCACAATGGATGAAATTCACCATAATAGTCCTTGATTCCTAAATAACTACATGATCATTCAAATTATATCCACAGTAATATAATGGGGCTTCTCAAAATAGAAGGGTTGATGTTTCTATACCATTCATATATTTTAAATAATCCCAACATTTGTGTGACCGATCGAAATCACTATTCTATAATATAGTATTCTTATTTCAGGAATACTTGTTGTAATGGCCTCTCCCCATTACTATTATCTCCCATTCCTTGAATATGATTATTCCCACAATTGTTATCTATATATAATTGAAAATCAAAATTTGTTCAAATTTTAAGGTATTTATCTTATTATTTATAAGGAAACTATGGAGGATAGTTATTTCCATGAAACATCACGGTTTTCCAAGATGTGTGCAGTGCAACCTTTTTTTATTACTCTTAAATGAAAAGAGACATCCAATATGAAAATAGGAGAAACATGATTGATTTTAATACCACTATGATGTTTTCCTTCAGTAACATTCTGTAAATAATTAGGGTACACCAATCATATATACTTATTAACACACAATGATGAACAAGATGTTTGTTTCCATGATGGTCTGAAAGATTTCAGTCTATGCCACCAAGGATTGTATCATTTAAATCATTATCATGTGTGAGGATAAAAATAACATGATATTTCCACTTTTCCTTCCATACCTTGTAAAAAAATAATATTGATTTTTTATAACTATACCAAAACACGATTAAACAATATAGATAATAATTTAAAATCATCATATGAAAAATAGTAATTATTAATGTAAAATTAAATTTATGTATCCATAATGATTCATTGAGGATTTTTAAACTAAACAATATATTATTATTCTTTTAATTTTAATTTTAAATATAAATAATATGTAATATTTTTTCATAATCATTAAAATAATTTCCTTATATTCAAAATTATATAAAAGTGATTGAATTCAAAAAATCATCATTCCTCCCTATTCATCCAAAATTTTAACTTTCTTAGGTTAATATCAAAATTTCATTTTACGATAATATTGTTATATAGAATAGAAAAGGATAATATCACTTGTGAATTTTATGTTTTATAATTATTTAATTTCGCTATTAAATGAATATATTAAATTTAATGAAAATAATTTTTCAATAGGAAAATGAATTGGTAAGTATTAACTACACATAATATAATTTCCTATAATTTATTTATTAAAATGTGTTCAATATTATATATATATTTATATAAACTTTTTTCATTAGTAAATCATAGTATATTTAATTTATTAAATATAAATGAGTATCCCCATTATTATTTTTTTTGGAAAATATATCTTTAAGTATAAAATGATCACATTTGTTAGTAAATATAAATAAATATATTTTGTCAATGAATTATTAATGAAAATAAATTTTTCTTCATTTTAGATTTAAAAACATGGTTATATGTATTTACACCATCATATTCAACAAAAACCTTAATTAATTTCATGTTTAAAATATAAAAGTTTGTCTTAATAAAATTTTCCACTACGTTTTTTGTTCGATGTCTCATAGGAAAGTGGTTATTTATTATATTATTTAATTAAATTAAAATATATTATAAAATCATGAGGTGATATAGTTCTAGATAACATCCCACTTATATATTATACATTTACTAGAGGGTCATCACTAGACAATTACATGAGATTATGTTAGGTATTTGTATCAATTAGGTTTGACATAGGTTTTATGTTTATTTATGACCAATTTTCTATATTAACCTCCCATATTTTACATATTCTAGGGTATGGCCTCATTTTTTTCATTTTATAAATGGCTTTTATTTAATTATTCAATTTCATATACCTATTTAATAATTTAGTTTTCATTCATGATTATATAATATCATTCAATGTTATATTGTTTATATTCCATATTCATTGAGGCCTAAATGTATTATTTTATTTTATATAGTCAATTTAATTATTAATAAAATATAATGTCCATGAATTTAAAAGATAAATTTCAATCATTAAAATCAAACTAGTGTAAGTTGTATGAATTGTGAAATTTTCGGTATCGAATCATGGTGGAATCCGGTATGTTTTTTTACTAAAAAACTACATAAAAATACAAGGTGGATGTAGAAAAACTGTTATATTGTACATATAAAATGAATAGATCCACATCCATTGGTTACACATCATGATACAATAATTTTATATGGTTGTGTGATGATCAAGGGTGGTTCTGGGTTAGGTGATTTGGATTATGTAGACTTATTTTGGGATTCCTTAATGATTATTTCCAATTGGGTTTCTTTTGTTCCATACATTTTTCAATTAACATTATATGTATACACATGCCAATAATTTTTTTTTAATTTCTCTTCTATTTTTTTATCAAATGAGGATCATTTTTTCTGATAGTTTATTATTACCTTATTCCTTTGCTCGGATGAAAATTGATAATTCTTTATTTATATTCATAGAAATTATTAATGTGGATATATAATGTAAAATTCATGGATGTGGAAAATTACTGGATTCATTGGATTTGAAAGTTGAAATATTTCCCAAAAGTTTTATTTTAATTCCATTATATTTTGTTACATAACATGATCTCATATGAAATCGGTATGTTTTAATTCCATGAATTTAATACCAAGAAACCCTTTAATATTTTTCACCAGGATTACCAAATAATTTTAAGTCATTTATAGATATTATTATATTTTTTTAGAAGACTATCTTATTTGAAGAAAAATATAGAGAGGCCTATGGTGTTTAAAATTCTATGTTTATAATAAATCAATGTGAGACTAAAAAATTAAAACTTTTAATATAATTATCGATATAGAGAAAAAAATTCATTCGATATTCATTGTTATATAAGATATCCTAGTGAATATAATGAAAAAATGGGTGACCTAAAATGCGTAGTAATGGAACAAACATTATAAAGTATCAAAACATGTTAGTTTAGATATAATTTAATATCATAAAATATATGTCTGATGAATAATTACATGAAATCATTACAAATGGAATATGGTATCTAAAGAACATGGTAACATGGGAAATCTTGTAGAAACATAATGCATGAGATAAATGTGACTCCATGCTATCATACATGAAAATAACACATGGTGTAAAAATTAAAATATTTGAAATGGATTACACCCCAATTCCATGAATGACATATCTTGGGACAACAACATTACCTATTGCATTGGAGGACTATATTCGATCACCCATCATATATGAATATTAGGAATATTTGATGTTTTCTGGATGGATGAAAAATTACTTATCAAGATTTATGTGTTATAGAAGTGGAAATCAATAATAAGTGAAAAAATAAGAATTACCCATGTAATGAAAATGGGAATAATGATCTTTTAACATGTCATAATTAATAGAAATTTCCAAAGTGGGGAATTTCAATGATGATCATAAGGCATGTATTACCTAATAAATTTACAGGGTAATAATATATGTATACATGTGAGATATATATATCTAATAAATCCATATCATTAATTGTAATTATTATTTTTGAAAATATATTTAAAATGTAAAACTGAATATTTCACGAGAAAAATAGAATTTTCACATTGAATAACCTTGTTCAAAATCAAAAAATTTCAAAAATATTATAGAATTAATTTTTAAATAAGAAAATTTTGAAAAGTAATATGTACATATTTAAAAAATTAATTATCCATGATGGTTATAAATTAATTACATGATGTATATGTCTTAAAATATTACATTAATATTGTCAAAAAGGGTGAATATGATCATTGATAAGAAAAACAGAAGATTTCATTAATATATTATGGTAAAAAGTGAAATATATGCAAACAATTACTTATTCAATCATTTATGAAATTTTATAAATATTATAGTAAATACATTTAAAAACATAGATAATGAATAAATTTTTTTTTCTGACCGATGAGTTAAATGATGAGAAATTTTATGAAACACAATTTGTCATTACTTTTATGTATGAAAGAGAGAGAAAATGAAAAATTATATTAATATTTAATATTTAATAATGGGATAATAAAATTAATTTTTTCTATTTTAAAAATATATAATAATTTCCAATAATGTAAATTTAGGTATAGGAAGTCCTGAATAAAATGATATTGAAACATGAAATAGTTCCGATTTGGTAGAATTTTATTCATAAATCACACTAATGAAGTAGATGAATTTTATCTTATAATACTATAATGTATTATGTATTCATGGAATAATATATAATGTATTATTATATAAACAATATAAATGAAATTAGGTGGAAATAAGAAAACGTGTCTCAAAGAAGTATGTTTTGAGATGGAACCCTTACCTCGAGTCTGTACACGGTCATGTATATAATTTAAATAATATATAATAAAAATTTATAAATTATTTGTTTCATTAATTAAAATTTCAATTTTTCATACCTTATATAAAATATATTAAATTCATTTATTTTTATGATGTGTTTAATTAATTATTCATTTATGTCTATATTTGGGGTTTTGAGGAATCTTGGTTGTTTATTTCAAAATTCCATCATTGAGTTTAACATGGTAAAATGATTCATTTTTACATAACCAATAAAATAATAACTGAGAAATAAATAAAATATTTTTAAAATATTATACTATGAAATAATATCTATGGAATATTATTAGGGAAAATGTACAATTTTTTCATCATAAAGACGACAAGTCGTACATACACAAATGTAATATCTCCGTTTTCAATGATCGTGATGGAAAAAAGTTATGTGTTATATACATAATATTTATTATATCATAATAACAATATTATTTCATTAAATAAACATACAAATATCATCCTTGTTTTTCAATAAGTAAAATGAATAACAATTTTTTTTGACAAGGTATTCATCCGTACATGTGAACAATGTTATCATTTGGTAATAATTGGTCTGGAAAGAAGGAAAATATTAATTTAATTTTCACGATTGATTAATATTACAATAGTTTCTTATTTAATCATTAAATTCATCATAAAAAATGTCAATTTGATTAGATTGTGTAAAATGAATTAAATCAGTTTGCATTATTTTAATCTATCATACATTATTTCAATGGTTTCTTTACATATTTGAGGAAAGTGTAGATGGATTTTTGTAACTTATTTAACATAATAAAATAATAGTTACTAGAAGATAAAAATATTATATATGATGATGATTTAGTTTAACATGAATATGTTTTATGAATGAATTGAAAAATGTTTCTTGGTTAAAACATTTCCTCTTCATTGGACCACCTATTTAGTATTATATATAATGTCATGATATATGGGATTTATGTTCATTCTATCCCCTATAGGCGTGTTAATCGATGTATATAAGGTATTTAAATAGGTATTTACTTTTATAATGGGTTTTAAAATTGTGTAATAGAGTGGGTATGGGGTGTAATTCAATCTTTGTGGTGGAGTTTGATTTTTGTAAATACCTAAAACTATTCCGTAGTGGGATGTAAATCCCATGAGAAGTAACTAAGGAATTAAAAATTGGAAGTATTTGATGATTTCTATGGATTATCTACACCACTAATCCTAAAAATAATATTTTTTTATTCATAATACTAGATTTACCTCTAAAATTACAGACTAATACCCTTTTCTTTTTTTATAATGTTAAGTATTTCAATAATATTTAGACTATTCCTTTTAGAAAACAAATTATGTTGTTATTATCTTATAATTTTAATTATTTTTAATAAAATGATGGAATAAATTATATATAATTCAATTCATTAAATAGAATAATCGAATTTAATATCAAACATATAGTAGTGAAGATAATTGTTTTTTCTAAAAAAATGAAATTTTCATGGAAAAGATGAATTTTTATTAAATATATAAAAAATAATACTAAATAAATTTATTCATATTCATTATTATTTATAAAAAATATATATTTCATATAAATTATTTTTAATTTGCTACAATTATAAAAACTAAAAACCGAGAATCATTTTTCATTTTCAAATAAATTTTTGAATAAAATGTGTTTTAATGTGTGAAAATAATCACGTGGAAATGAAATATAAAGGTGATAAAAAATATAATATATATAATTAATTAATTCCAAATAATAAATATAATAAACTAAAATGATATCAAAATAATACCAGGACATTTTAAATTAATAATATGTTAAAAATAAATTATTGTTATAAAAAATATGTATATTCAATATTCATTAGAATATAAATATTTTATTGAAAATCAATAAATTTCTATATATTATAAAATTGATATTATAATTTCCAAATTATGTTTATTTTATATAAATAAATTTCACAAATCTACACATTTTATTGTATTATTTTCTAATAATAATAATTTGACATTATGTTTCTTAAAAAATTGTAATTTTATAAAATAAAATATATTCAATATTTTTTTAATGAAAATTTTAAAAAATTATATTGATTATTTCAATTATATATATTTTGTAAAGTATTATAATAATTTCAAACCATTCATTTAGGGGTTTGGATCTAACTGTAATATTTTTGTAATATTATGTTAATATTATATATTGGTTCATTCAAAAACTATGTTATGTGGTTAATACAAAATGAAATGTGATGTTCATTTAAAATCTCAACATGATAAATTTTACTACAAAAAATAAATTCAAACATCACAATTTTATCTTCTTCACATCAATCATGAGTATTATATTAAAAAAATAATTGATGGAAAACCCACATCATAAAAATGGTTATTATAACTTCCATGTAAATAATGGAATTATAAATATAAAGGTAAATTGAAATAACTCATTTCATTGTTTCTTACTATGATAAAATAAGTGGGAATGGATAATATAGATATAGAATAAATTATTAAATAACTGTATTAAGTGAGAGAGATCATTGATATGATGAATTTCAGTGACTAAGAGAAAGATAACAACTAAAAACAAATAAAAATTTAACGTGTCAAAATAACCCTTATTCATTATATATGGGAGTAATATGATATTTTTTTCTCAATATCCATTTCCCATAGTTTATTTCTTATTTAATTTTAACGATATATAACCTCAATAATATAATTACTTGAAATATTTTCATTTCATAAACACAATTTAATTACTACTTATTGAGGATATCAATTTTCACTACATATCTCACTCTATGAAATGAATATCGAATTTGTTTTTTATTATTAATATTGAAATTAATTTAAATTTTAACTGATTATAAAAAATGTAAAATTATAGAAAGACATTACACTTATATTTTTTATAATTAATGTGGTTATCATAATGTATGAAAATATTGAGAGTGATTATGAATTTATTAATCAACAATATTCAACAATAAAAATATTATTTTAACATAGAACAATGCTTATATAAATTACACTATATACAAAATAATTCAGTAAATAGTAAATACAAGAAGTTTTTATCCTATATGGGTATCTAATTCCTTTCAACATATATCTCCGAAATAATTAATTCTTCCAAAATAATTATTAAGTTGATCCAAAGGGTTATATATATATCTTACCAGTAAGAAAGTATTACCAAAACATCTGTAATAACAAATAAATCCTAATAATTTAAAACAAATTGATCCTCAAATATTTTTTCTAAAATCAAAATTAAATATTAATTAAATATTATGAAAAATTACAATTTCATACTCACAAGTACCTTACATAGGCTAGTGAGAGTTATTTCACCCTTATCTCCCTTTGGATGTCTCATTAAGTCTCACAACCAATCGATATGTTTTGACTTGTTTTCTAGCTTATATGATGTTAATTTCCAAGAATATCGTAGATAATAACAGTAAAAATAAAATTCATAATCCTCCATAATTTTAAATCATTATTCAATGTTATCAATAACATCATCAAAAATAACATAATATATAAAATCATTTTTTTAAATTCTATGGGTTTTATATATTTTAATATTTTCCCCAAAATAAAATAATCCTAATTTTATATATTTATGAAACTATATAAGATATGTTAAACCTTAATTCATATCAATAAAATTAATCTACTTTTCTATACATATAATTAATTTATTTCTTAAATGACTATTTTTAATGAATCACTTTCTAAATTATATTATTTTACAATAACGTTCTCTATAAATTCTCCTAATCATCTTATTATTACATTATATTAATCCATAATATTGTTTATAATGACATCAAACACATGATCAAACATTTATATATCAACCACAGATGCCTTAGTTTTATCCTACATCAAAAAATATTCGAATCTATTAAATTCATTCATGATGGATTATAATTTTTTGTGAATTTCCAAAATATATTTCCTAGGACTACCAAACAGTGTGTGGTATATGGAACATTTTCATGAACATTGTGAGGATCAATTCAAATACATATACACCATTTTAAGAAATATTACCTCTTGGGAAACAAATTATAGATACACAACCTTTTCTATAATATAAGTGGATATGTAAATGACTATATTAAAATCACACCAAAATACACCATAATTTTATGATATATTATTTTAATTTAAAATATAATTATAATTTTCAGTAGGTATACCCTTGAGGAATTATATTTTAAAAATTGAAAAATTACTACATCATTCTTTGAAATAATAAATATCAACCCAAAAAAATTATACATATTATTAGATGTTTGTTAAAATAAAAAGTCATTAATTACAATGAAAAAATCATGACGTGAAGTGTATTTAGAAGTCTATTTTCATAATACAATATTGTTTGACTAAAATATAAATAAATCATTTTATTTTATTCACGATAATGAGCTTCGAAATCTATTCTTTCATCTAAACAACATTTGTTATCATATAGAATTCATATAAAATATAGGCGATCTAAAAATCCCGATATAAGAATAAAAATTTCAAGAAATTGCAAATTTATTTCAAGGTAAAAAATTATAGCATTAAATAGATGGATCACTAACAATCAAATTGATGAAAAAAATAAAAAGAATGACATCATGTGATTATTGTAACTTATGAAAATTTATTTATTTTTTTATATTGATACTAATATGATTCACAGATAACTTCTAGGAGAATATCACATTATCGAAAAATAACTATATTGGTTTTTATTATTTAAAAAACCCATGGAAGGATGTGTCCTGAGACTTTAATAGTACCCATTACATTTAATGTTGTTTAGGTTCAACCATCATATAAAAAATACCAAGAACACACAACTCTATCAAGGAAAAAAATTATGACATATAAATGATTTATGTTTTCCAAAAAATTAAATAAATCAAATAATATAACAAAACAATTACACATTATATGAAAATGGGTTGGAAAATACTATCTCTTATCGCAGTCAAATTAAATTTTCTAAAATATAAATTTGATAGATGATCATAAAGAACATATTAGACTATAATTAATTCATATATGTGAGAGACACATTTACATAATTTATAAGGAATCCATAATATAATTTGGTTTTTTCAATGAGAAAAATTTCTATAAAATATTACAAAGAATATTTCCTGAGGAAGACAACCGTTTCAAATTATATAAACTTACAAAAAATAAAAAATTTCTACAATTTTATGGAAATATTTTTCATTAATAATAAATGTGGAGAATTAAAATTGTGTTATCAATGAACATATTGGACATGACAGTGGGTAATTACCTACATTTAGAATATGTTAAAAATATTCCATTCACACTATAGTAAAAAGGTTAAAAAGTTCAGCATTATGACAATTAAATGAAGAATCATTTGGAATAATTCTTTAAAAATGAAATAATCGATTAAAATTAAATTGATAAACCATTTGGATAATGACTAAATTAACGATTTTTTTGTAAAAAATACTTTTGGAAGAAGATAAGATTTTTTTATGAAGAGAAAATATAAAGTTAGGTTTTACTGAAAACATTTTCTCAATAATTTTATGTTACAAAAAGAGAAAATTTCTACAATTATTTGATACATTCTTGTATAAAGATGAGAAATTAAAATTATTTATTTAATTACACATATATCAAATAATTTAATTATCCATAATTTCAATAATATTTAATCTTGATTGAATTTTTACTAAATCATAAACTCTTACTATTTTGGTGACATTTATATCTTATCTCCCATTATAAAAGATCATGAATAGTTACATAAAATACACTGAATTATTATTTATTCATTATATAACATTTAATTTAGGTGTATATATTCTTTAAAAAATATCTTCACAGATGTATTTGTTTCTAAAGGATGGATGTTTTGAGATGAAATTGTTACATCGAATCTATAATTTATCAAGTATAGGTTTTACCTCATGTATTATAAACATATATCAATTATTATTTTTATAAAAATATTTAACAAGTTTAATCCTACATTAATTAATAATTTAATTCATTTTTTGATTGAAATATTTAAATATTATTCATTTATTTCCACTGCCAATGTTTTGAGGAGGATTCGTTTATATTTTTAAAATGGTATCAGTGAGTTAAATTATGTAAATGAGGTGATTAATACTTCCCTGAGATAATAATAATCAAGATATAATGATAATATCTATCGAACAATAATATTATTAAAATAATTTTGGAAATATGGTTATGAAGAATGCATTAAATAATAATACTGGAGAAGGTTTTCTGAACGTATGGATGATCAACATTTCCCCTTTAAAATTTTCATAATTGAAATGAAGTATATTTATTTTTTTCATTAAAAAATTAATCAATATATTATAAATATTATATTTTATTATTTAATTGAACATACAATTTCCATCAATGATATGTATTAATAAAATTCAATCATGTCTCTCAAAAAGAGACACTCTGTTTTACCCATGAGTGATTAAATAAATTTTCAATGGATAAAATGATGTTATGTTAAATGATAATTAAATTTTATATTATAAAGGCATGGAATTTCAATGTAATTGTTTTAATTAAATGGTAATTTCATGAGTTCATGAAAATTTACGGCACGGGATTCTGAGGCCTGATGTGTTCGGAATCACTTTCTTAAATCTTGTCTGGATACGTTCAGTTAAACTATGAGCAGGTTTTTATAACATTTGAATCAGTGCTCAAAATTGAAATTTTAGGGCACCGTTGAACTCATAGTTCTAGTATTCTCTTAATAATATATTCACTTCGATGGTAGTGGGTGGATAATAAAAGATTGATTTCGTATTTTCATGGAAAATAATAAAACAATATGTACTACATTTTATTTTATTTTTGAGCAGAATTTGTAGGTGGGGTCCACGATCACTAAACCACCTTGTTGGAGTTGAAGTGTTGGGAACACCCAACCATAACCTCCCATGAGAGGCTATGGTGGTGGGGCCAACCCGAACCTAACCACTCAAGAAAGGTTATGATGTGGGAACCACCCGAGACTGAACCCCCTAATAATGGTGGTAGAGGAAACCATATCAACTCCCCTCATTATGGAGGGGGAGCCTCTTGAACTCCTCTACCCAATTAATTCTGATAATGCACCTTCCATTAATGTTCCAAATCCTCCTAATTAATTAATTATTCACATCAAATAATTAATTAAAATCTTTTATAGTTTTGTGATAATGACTAAATAATACATAACATAAATCTATTATTTTTTTCGCTCACATTCATTTTGGTTGAACTTGGGAGAGGAGAGATCTTGGGAGAAGGCTTCCAACGAAGAACTTCATCTCCAGACGAATAATGTTGCACCGATGAAGAACGACTTTGGCTTTCTTCCTCATAACCTCCTTCGACATAGGACGTGCTCCTCTACAACGAATCGACATCCAATTTATCATGCCAATGTCAATAATCAATGAAAAAGGGTAGGTAATGTATTTTAATATGATATTATTTGATTATTTCTTCCCTTATAAAGCAAATAATCATTGTGGTTCTTTTTCCTTGTGGGATGGGAATTGTAGTTTCGGGATGATGTAGGGTGTTGGATTTGTTTTTCTTCTATATTCTTTTTCTAGTTAATTCATTTAAATTCAAGAAAAAATTTATCTACTTTCTACCACCCTAAAAATTGAGGGTGTGGGCCAAACCAACATGCCACGAACCCTCCTCCATTCATGTATCTAATGTTCTTTAGAATAGAGACGAGGCGATGATATGAGTAATAAAATGAAGGAAACAGTCACACTATATGCCTGCTGAACCGGCCCGAGACGTGTCGCGCCCTGGCCAAACCAGCCTCAGCCTTATGGTGCCCTGGCTGTGTCGCACTAGCCACACCCCACGCAAACGTTGGCTGAAGTAGGGCGCTGGCTTCTGCGCTCCCTGCGCACCCTTTGGCTCCACCGTCTGCGCATCCCACATGCCCCATGGCGCTGCCATCTCCGCTCCCCAGACGCCCCCCTGCGCCCGCGCCACCGCAAGCTGAACCGGCTCATCGGCCTCCGTGTGCCCCGAGCGCCATGCGGCTCTACTGTCCCTGCACCCCACGGCGCCCCAGCTGAGCCAGCCACCCGGCTCGGATCGTACCACCCTGGCCCTAGGTCGAGCTACCCCGAGCTAGCCCCTTGTCGCACCCTCCGAGCTATGTCTCACCCATGTGGTGCCCTTTGGGCCAAACCGCACTCACGCTGACCCGCAGCTGGTCCGTGCCCTCGCAGCCGGTCCATGCTCTCACAACAATCCCCAGCCTTTAGCGATCCTTTGTGACCCATTTCAGCCTTCTAGGATAGGCCTAGAGGGGTGGGATAAACCTCATGTGCTATCTAGCCTAACGGGCCAGGCCATACCCAACAGGTCAGGGCGGGTCGACCCGGACCACGTCGGTCCGAACTGGTCAGACCGGTCCTAGGGCCACTAAGACCCTCTACTTTCTTTTGGCCATATATTTGTCCCCAAGCATTCGTTTGATGAACTATCAGTGGCCCTAGTAATCTGGGAGCATGAATGTCCCTTTGCGTATACTCCATTGATGTTTTGGATTGGGCTGGGTTACAGTTAGGTTGGATCGATCACGAATCAAACTGAGCCCCTAGAACTAAAAGGCTAATAACTCACAGACCTGGCATCTGATTGATCTGTCGTCTCTTTCTTTGAGACCTTAATGACGTGGTTGATATTTTAGAAACTTCTTAGTGGGAATTTGTGATTGTTCTAGTTTGAATAATAGCTCATGTAGCAGATCTTTCAAAATATGAGTAGATAGAGTATGGAGACCTAGTAGCTGGATGAGACTTGAAGACTGCTGACTGATTGACTCGGACTGACTCGACTAGTCCAATGGGGAGCATCTAGTTATGGTGGCAGTCCCATGGTGGATGAGCTCTTGGTTGTGGTGGAAGACATGTGGTACTCGATAGTAGGTGAACCTCTATAATCTGTTAGGAGGATTGTTTGGTTGTGGAGGGAGACCCACTGTGGGGAGCGACTTGGTGACGTAGTAGACCCACAGTACTCGATAAGAGAAGTAACTCAGCAGTACTAGGTTAGTGGGAAGCACCTTGGTGTCATGGAAGGCCCACTGTACTTGAGAGAGGAGGAGTTCTCCAATAGTCGTGGTTTTGATAATCTGAATATAAATCTTGGTTAAGCTGAGTCATTAACGTTTTTGTTTTCTTCATAATTGATATGGATTACATAATAAATTATGTATTTTTATGGGAATATACCCCAGTAAGGTTATCTATTGATTTCAGACTGTTTGTTTTATCCTTGTTTGATTTTGTGAGACCTTGAGGGTCTCGGGGTCCCTACTGAGTATTTTTATCCGCACCCGAGCATGGGATATCCTCACACCTCATTGTGTTGGAAGGAGATGATGGACATCATTGACTATGGATGAGAGAAATAGGGTCGGATGGTTCCCGTAGGTGGACCATACTGTGTGACGGTACACAGAGGAGAAGAATTGACCTAGAGTTCTAAGGAGGTGATCTGTACTGACCCTTCAGGTAGGAACCTCGTATGATGACCCTGAGGCAGTATTTATTTTCTTCAGTTGTACATTCTGTTTCATGTACTTTACAGTTGGGCTTGGATTTCCAGTCCCTTTTACTTTCATCACAGTATTGTTATAATATTTGACATAGTGTATTGTTTCCGTCTTGTGCTCTGTTGTGTGTATTTACAGGTTATAAAGGCAATGCCTTCCTAGTTTTAGGGAATTATTCCTTTGGTGAAAGTCGTGAGCCCCTCACCTATGGAAGGCGTGCTTGGGGTAGACACGACACAGACCCTAGGGGATGGATCTTGACAAGTTGGTATCAATGGAGTCTGATCTACTGCAGAAAATTGGAATTTGATCTTTCTTATTTATTATGAAATAGTGTTAATAGTATTTGGTTTTGTTCTATGTTCATGGAGTCAATCATTGGTCTGGTGGTCGACGTATCCATACACTAGGACCCAATCTTTTGATTTTCAACTTACTGCATGGAAACACTGATTGTGTGTTTGTTTTCAAAAGTTTTTTTCGTTCAGCTGAACCAGGTCAGCTCAGTAGGTATTATCTTTTGACTACGTCACGTCTGTTTCTTTAAGGATTCCTCCTTGGGGATGACTCTCTAGATTCCCATGAGTTGTATGAAAAAATAGCCCACCAATCGACGTTGCCTTAGTGTAGGGCCCTTTTCCAGAAGTGGAACTAGCGGTACCACTCCTCGTTGGGCCACCAATGCCACTAGCTCCAGTAGCAGACGATGTACACCACTTGAGAGTGTTTCATGAGTTCCAGCACCAGAGCCACCCAGGTTCATCAGAGAGATGAACCCAAAGACGACGGAGGATTGGTAGGAGGCTGTGGTGATAGTTTTACGACTGGTAGGGACACCAAGCGACATCATGGTGATTCATGCGATAAGAATTCTATATGAATTAGTGGGAAGATGGTGGATATTTATGCTCCATGTTCACGATGAGATGATTCTTCTCTTATCAGACTTCGAGAGCCTATTTTGTGTAGAGTTTTTCCCAATGACTCTTCGTGCAGGGCGCATAAAGGAGTCACTTTGTCTGCTGCATGGCAACATGACTGTAGATAAGTACTCATCAAGGTTCACTAACATCTCACGCAACTCCACGGATATATTACGGGACCCATTCTTTAGGGCCTGGACCTTCGATCAGGGGCTTAGATGGGAGATCGGATCTCTAATGACTTCACTCAGAATCCCAAAGTAGGAAGGGGTGTTAGAGAGATCCCTCCTAGTTGAGAGTTACCTTTTTGAGCCATCTCCAGTAGCGAGATCCACCAGCAGTCAACATGTAGCAGAGTCATCTTCATGTGTCAGTAGACATATGTCCCAATGGTCCAAGAGGACCTAACCTATAGGTGGACGACTACATGACTCATTATCAGCTATGTGGGGCACCTAGAGTAGAGATATACATAAAAGGAGAGTGTAGTGTTTCTCATGAGGTGGGGCATGGTCACATGGATTGTGACTGTCCGACTCGCGATTCAGATGATTAGTAGTTGGTCCATGGACTATTCAGGAATATAAAATGGTTCGATTGATGAAATCTGTTGGGATCAGGAGGATGTGGCAGAGGGGATGGTCATGCCACTGGCGGTGAGCGACGTTTCGATGTGTTGCAACCACCACCACAAGGAGGTCCACCCTAACCGCAGAGAGTAGGTGGACAGGGGATAGCTCAGCCCTAGGTAGCTAAGGCATACGATCATGGTGCTACGGAGATGATTCTAGGTACAATATTGTGTCTACACCACTATAGTTTCTATTCATATAGACACGAGTGTCAGTCACTCTTTCATTTCTATTGACCTCTTTCAGAGCTCGGAGATACTGACACAACAGTTGGATCGATACATAATACTATAGACTCCTACAGGAGTAGACTCGACAATTACGCACCTGTGATGCCAGTGTCAACATACTCTAGGAGGTGAGAGCTTCGACTAGGATCTCCTAGTAGTGGCGTCGAGGCCTTACAATGTCATCTTGGGTATGGACTAGTTATCTACAGTCCATGATCATATTGACTATATTAGGTTCAAAGTGTGGTGTGTCTACACAGATGGGACCATTATTACCTTCACTAGCCATAAAAGAGCCTTTTCAACACATAATGGACATACCTAGAAGAGAGTGCATTTGATCACTCATCTGTTGGCTTGCCTTACCCTCAGAGAAATTGATATAGAGAGTTACAGATTTCGTGTAGTTGTGGACCAGAACAAGGATGTATTCCCTGAGGATGTCCCAGGTCTACCTCCTCACATATAAGTGGAATTTTACATTAACTTATACCCTAGGATGACACTGATGTCAACACCAGCGTATGGTATGGCTCCTACGGGGCTTCACGAGCTGTGATTATAGATTGAGGACTTGAGGGGGTAGGGATTCATCCGGCCCAATGTTTCACCCAAGGTAGCCCTGCTTTCTTTTTTCCAAAAATTTAGATTGGAGCTTGAGGCTATGTGTTGACTACAGATGCCTGAACCAGGTGACGGTGATGAAAAAGTACACCCTCCTCAGGATTTACAAACACTTTTATCAGTTGAAGGGAGCATGGTTGGTCTTAAAGATAGACATCAGATCAGTCTATCACCAGATCATAGTTTGAGATGAGGATGTGCAGAAGACGAACTTCAGAAGTCGGTACAGCCACTTCGAGTTCTTGGTTATGCCTTTCGACAAAACCAATGCTCCAGTAGTGTTCATGGAACTCAGGAACATGATTTTCTGGCCATACCATGATTTCTATGTCGTAGTCATCATCAATGAAATTATGATATACTTGACTACTGAGTAGGAGAATGCCTACCATTTTTTGGTAGTACTGGACACACTCTGAGAGAAAAAGCTTTATTGTAATCCCTCAATGTGCTAGTTCTAGAAGCAAGGGGTTCACATTCTAGGAAAAGTCATTTAGGAGATTGGTGTCATAGATGATCCAATGATGATTGAGGCGGTACAAGCATGGGATCCACATAGGAGTGTAACAGAGGTATGGAGTTTCCGGGGTTTATCTTGCTACTACCCGTGATTTGTTCCAGATTTTTCCAAATTTGTAGAACAACTATCAATCTTGATGAATAATGGGCATCCCTTTATGTGTTCATAGAGATTCAAGTAGAGCTTTCAGGATCTAAGGAAGAGGCTGACTAGTGCCCCCATCTTCATGCTTCAAGAGGAAGGCGTTGGGTACGTAGTCTACAATGACACATCTGGGAATGGACTCAGATGTGTCCTAATTAAGGATTAAGTATAGATCGCTTATGGCTCTCGATAGATAAGACATCATGAGTAGAAAAGCACTACCCATGACATGGAGTTAGCAGCAGTGGTCTTTGGCTAGAAGATGTGGAAACACTATCTTATGATAGAACATTTTGTCTTATACTCTGATCACAAAGGTATCAGGTATATCTTCTCTTTGAAGGACCTGAACTTGAGAAATCATTATTGTCTTTAGTTTTTCTAGGACTATGACTTCGAGATAGTCTATAATTATGGGAAGGGGAATGTTGTTGTAGATGCACTCAACAAGAGTTCTAGAATTTTGCTTCTAGGCAAGGCGATAAAGCAGCTTACTGCTTTACATATATACATTGTGGATAGAGATGGAGTAGCCTTCCTTCAGAATCTTATAGTCACTCCACCACTTATTCAGTGAGTTAGGGAGGCACAACATGGGGACACTAACTCTGAGACACTACCTTCTCAGATATCCACATGGAATTAACCTGATGGATTTTTTTAAAGGTGGGGTGCATGTCATCCTCTTCAAAGGATGTATCATGGTACAAGTTTTACTCTAGGAGGAATTGTTGAGGGAGTTACACATATCCCCTATAGAAGTACATCTAGGAGTAGTGAAGATGTGCCATGACCTCTGAAAGGAACACTGGTCGCTAGGAATGAAGACGATTATTGTACAGTTTGTCTCTTGATGCCTCACATGTTAGAATGTGATGGTGGATCACCTGGTAAAATCCGGATTGGTTCATCCTTTAGAGGTCCCAGAGTGGATGTGGGATGAGATATCCCTAGATTTCATGACAGGACATCCATGTACGACAAGTGGTCATGAATTGATCTGATTGATTGTCGACCGACTCACCAAGTCGGCCCCTTTCCTATGGAACAGAGAGAAGGGATCAGTAGAGAGGTTGTGATGCCTCTGTGTGTAGGATATTCAGCAGCTACATGGAGTAACATTGATGATTTTCTCCGATCAAGACACACGATTTACTTCCCTGCTATGGAAGGGGTAGTAAGAAGGTTTTGGGTCGTAGATTCATTTGAGCACCACCTTCCATCCGTAGAAAGATTTCCAGACTGAGCGGACCATTCAAACCCTAGAGGACATGCTACGTTCTTGTGTCCTAAACTTCGGTCACACCTGGAAGGATCACTTTCCTTTGGTGGAGTTTTCATGCAACAAAATCTATCACTCCACCATATGGATGACTCCTTTGGATGCATTGTATGTGTGACCGTGAAGATCACCTTTGTGCTAGACTGACCCAGGGGAGTCAGCACTCGTGGGGCCAGAGATGGTACAGGCTACCACCGAGAAGATGAAGATCATCCATGAGCAGATGGAGACTGCACAAAGTAGGAATAAGTCATTTTCTAACAGAAGATGGAAACCACTGGAGAATGAGGATGGCGACCACTTATTTCTACACGTATCACCTCGATGAGGTCTATAAAGATTTGTCTGAGGCAGAAAGTTATCTCTAAGATTAATCAGACCTTTTTATGTCCATAGTAGAGGTGGCGAAGTGGCTTACCACTTATCTCTTCCACCTGAGATGCATAGGGTGCACAATGTCTTTAATGTCTCCCAGCTGAGGAGATACGTGAACGAACCTTCTCACATCATCGACCATGGAAAGCTAGACATTGATGATGGGGAGACGTTTTTGGATGTTCCATTAGAGATTGAGGATCAACAGGAGCAGGTCCTTCATGGATGGTTGATACCTCTGATGCTCATTCGTTGGTAGCATGAGAACCTCTAGGAGTGCACAAGGGAGAGGGAGGCTCATAAGCATGCTCAGTACCACGACATGTTCCATTTGTCTAAGTTGTGGTAGATAGGGACATATAGCTCTGAGGTGGGGAGAATGTAAAGACCTGGAATTTCCATGTAAATTTTTTTAATTAAATAAAAAATTTACTAGTCTGCAAAAATTTACGGTGCGTGATTTTGACGACTAGTGTGCCCAAAAACAATTTATGATGTTTTTTAGGGTATATTCTGTAAACTTACGAGTATGTTTTGATAACCTTTGAACCGGTGCTAAGAATTTAAATCTGAGGACATCGTTGAACTCGAAGCACCAATATTTTCTTAAGAAGACATTCCCCTCGACGGTAGTCGGTCAAGAATGAAGTTAGTTTTTGGGTTTTTGTGTAAAATAATAACATAAAATGAACTAAACTTGTTTTTGTTTTTAAGCCACCTTGTGGAAATTGGAGGTGGGGTCCACAAGAACTAATCCTCCATATGGGAGTTGTAGTGTGGGGACCACCCAACCATAACCTCCGATGAGAGGTTATGAAGGTGGGGCCCACCAAAACCTATCCTCTAGCGAGATGTTACGATATGGGGACCACCTGGGACTAAACCCCCCGAATAATGGTGGGATAGGAAAACCTCTGAAATACATTTATTAATTATGGGGAGCCTCTTGACCTCTTCTAACCGATTAATTCTTCCAACACACTTTCCATTAATGTGCATAATCCTCCAAATTAATTAATCTAGAACATCAATTAATAAATTTATATCTTTTTGAATTTTGTGCGAATGACTAAATAATAGATAACATAAATTTGTTATTTTTTCGTTGCTCAGTTTCATTTTGGTGGAACTTGGGAGAAGATATAACATGGGAGAGTGATTCCAAATACAAACTTCATATCCCAATGAAAACGCTCCACCGACAAAGAAAAACATCATCTTTCTTCATCAGATTCTCCTTTGACATAGGATGTGCTCATTTATAATGAATCAATGTCCACTTTATCACGCCAACATAAATGAAAAATGAAATAATGTAGGGAATTTATTTGAATATGATATTATTACATTAATTAATTTCTCTTAAAGAAACGAATCATTGTTGATATTTTTCCTTGTGGGTTGGAAATTGTTTTTTCTAGAAGATGTGGGGTGTTGGGTTACTTTTTGTTCAATCTTATTTTCTTGTTAATTCATTGAAATTGACTAATGAATTGATCTGCTTGCTACCACCCTAATCGTAGAGGGTGCCTACCAAACCAACATGGCCTGACCCCTCTCCAATTCTTGTTTGAGATGTTTATCAGAATGGAGTTGAGGCGACAAGAGAACGAATGCAAAGAAGGCAACAGTCATGCCATCCCCTGGTCGAACCGACACAAGTCATGCCACACCCTGGCCGAACCATCCTCGGCCTCATGGAGCCCTGGTCACACAGCCTTGGTCGCGCCCCACACTGATGCTGGCCAAACCAACCTGTAGGCCTTTGCGGGCCCCGCGTGCCCTGTGGATCCACCATCAGTGAACACAGCACACCTCGCGCACCTTGTGATGCCGCCGTCCGAAGTGGCCCACCGACCTCCATGCACCCAACATGCACCCCAACTCCACTGTTCCCACACCCAGCATGCACCGCGCACGCCATGCCACCACTGGTCAAACTGGCCTGTTGACCTCTGCATGCCCTGTAGCTCAATCGTCTGTGTGCCCTGCAGCGCCCCGGGTGTGCCGGGCTCGTGTCCCAGGCTGAGCTTCCTAGGTCTCGGGCCGGGTTTCCCTGAGCCAGCCCCTCATAGTGCCCTCCGAGCCGATCCATGTCCATGAGACACCCTCCAGGATGAAAAAAACTTGTGTCGACCCATGGCCAGTTCACACACTCATGACCGGTTCGCGCTCTCGCAGCCCTCCATGACCCCAAGCAGCTCACTGGGCTGGGCCAAGTGGGTCATGCTAAACATAACGAGCTGTCCTGCCTAACGGGTCTGGCCAGACCCAATGGATCAGGTCGGGTCGACCCAAACCAGTTCGGCCCAGACCGTGTCGGGCCAGGTCGGTCTGACCGAGTGGGACCAGAATCAGGCCCACTATGACCATTTACATTCTTTTGGCCATATCATTAGCACCGAGCATCCGTTTGATGAACCGTCAATAGCCTTGGTAATATTGGATCATGATGGTCCCTTTGAATATAATTTACTAGAGTTTTGGATTGGGATGGGATACAGATATATTTTATCAATCATGATTCCAACTGGGCCCCCAGGACTAAAAGGCTAATAACTCACAGACCGGGAATCCTATTGACGCGCCGTCTACTGCGTTGAGACCGCTATGACATGGAAATCCATTGAAAAACTTCTTAGTGGGTATTCGTGACTATTGGAGTATCGACTAGTACCTCATTGAGTAGATACATTCTAATATGAGAAGACATAGTACATGGGCCTTCTAGTTGGCTGAGACATGACGACTATTGTCAGATTGACTCAGATTGACTCGACTATCCCAGTGGGGACCACCAGGTTGTGGTGGCAGAACCACAGCGGAGGAGCACCTAGTTTTGGCTGTTGACCCGCAGTACTCAATTGGAGGAGTACCTCTACAGGCTATTAGGTGGAGCGCCTTGTTGTGGCGGAAAACCCACAGTGGGGAGCACCTTGGTGATGCAACAGAACCGCGGTACTCGACAGGAGGAGTACCTCAGCAGTCCAAGGTTAGTTGGAAGCTCCTTGGTTTCGCAGCAGGCCCACTGTACTTGACCGAGGAGATTTTCTCCAGCAACCATGGTTTTGATAATGTCAATAAATTTCCTGGTTGAGTTGAGTCAGATTTTTTTTCTCATGATTGAGATGGATTACTTGATAAATTATGTATATTTATGGGCATATAACAATGTATATTATTTTTTTATTTCCTACTTTGTAGTTTATCCTTGTTGGATTTTGTGAGATCTTCAGGGTCTAGGTATCCCTTATGAGTATCGTTATACTCACCCCTACATGGGCTATGATAGCACCTCATTGTGTTGGATGTAGACTACAGACAACACTGACTAAGGTTCATAGCACCAGGACCGGATGGTACCCGGAGGTGGACCATACAATGTGATAGTACATGGAGGAGATGGACATAACTAGTGTTCCATGGAGGTGATCTGTACCTACCCTTCATGTAGGAACCTCAAAGGATGGCCCTGCATCAATTTTTCTTTTCTTCATTTGTACATTCTGTTTCTTGTACTTTATAGTTTGGCTTGTATTTCCAGCCCCTTATACATTCACCACAATTTTGGTATACAGTTTTACATAGTTTTTAGCTTCCATATTATGCTCTATTGTGTGTTTTTACAGGTTATAAAATCAATGACATCCTACTTTTAGGGAATTATGCCTTTTGTGCTAGTCGCCAGCCCCTGGCCTATCAAAGGCGGGCTTGGGGTAGTCATGGGATAGGCCCTAGGGGACTGGTCGTGACATATATAATAATTAATATATCATGTATTTATATTATAAGTATTAAATAAAACATCGTAAATTGAAATCATTTTTGTTTATGGAAAATTAATTACATTGGTTTGTGTGGTGGTACCCTACTATACACTTGATTGATGGTGTCTTATCCCATTTGATAGACGTTGAGAAGGAAGTATTTTATACATTAACCTAATAAAATCATATTATATGGGATATAATTATGGTATTATCTGATTGTTATTTATTATTATTTTAAGGATTTTTATGAAGAAATAAGTCTAAGATGTTCGATTAATATCGTCACCACTACATCGGACCACCTCAAATTATAATAACTAAATCCCCATGAGATAGAGTTTTTCATCCAGAAAGCCTCTCAGATTTTTGGAAAGAAGTAAGGATGAAAATTTTAAAGCTATTTGATGAGAAAATTTGTATTTTATGAATGTAAATAATAGAATAGTGGTTCCCTTTTATAAGGGAGGACTGGAATTTTTGTCAATAGCGAAACAAATTCAACACTGGGATGTCAATGTCAAGTAATATGCCTATAAATATGATAAATATAGTAATTCATGATATATAACTACAATCCACAACTCTTTAAATAATATTTTACAAAATTAAAACATGTAATCCTACATACCTTTATGGTTACATTCTATTAACCATAAAAGTTTTTAACATGTTAACTATATTTTTATTTGTTTTTTTAATAATTATGAGAAAACCATATGTTCAAAATATTATATAATATAAATTACATTTACAAAAATATCAAATTCATTTTATAGATTTCATGACATATAAAATGGTTGAATATATTTAAACAAAACAAGCGTGAAACATACTGGTTTACCAAAGATATCATTTTTCAAGAAATAATATGATATCTTAAAAAATATATAATATGTAATAATAATTAAATAATATAAAAAATTAGTATTTAAATATATATTTTATTTATTTTTGTACAATAATTCCTCATTATTAGTAATTTTTAATTCATAAAAGGGAGAAACCTAATGCACATTAAATTAATTTTTAGAAAATATATTTATTTATTATTAAAAAAAATTAAATTAATATTTACTATTAAAATAATTGATATTTAATTAAAATAAGGAAATATAAAAAAAATTATTTGTGTTACTTTTAAATAAAATTAAAATAATAATGGGACTTATAAAAAAAATTTATATAAAAAATACGATGATTTTTGGCAAAATCTATATTTATACTATACAATAATATAAATTTCTGAAAAATAAAATATTGCACCCAATGTTAATATATATATTAGTTTTTTAAATTATTTACATATTTTATATTAAAATTTATAAAATTTTTAATAAATCATTATTTTATCTTTGAATAATAAATAATAATAATTTATTTTACAATTAAACTTATTTTTTTGTAAAAACAGATAAAATTGTTAAAAATGATGTTCTTATTAATTAATATTTCACGACACAGTTATATTGAGTTGGAAAAATCTTTATATATTATTATTTAGTTAATTAGATTCATATCATCCATTTTAATACCAATGCTATATGGGTAATGTTCAAATAATAATATTTTTAAAATTTTGCACCGTTTTTTCACACTCGGTATAATGATTGGAATATATAGAGAACAAATTGTTCTCTAAATTTAGAGAGGTCTTGTAGTTTAATATTGGGGTAACTAATAGCCCCATATTAGAACATAGGTTCCTTTAGTGTTATTTCTCATCACGCATACACATCAATGGAAACATCCATGGACAGAACAAAAACCTACAATACTCTAATCAATGTATGCTCATCAATAGTGTTCTTATTATAGATTATCTAAAAAATAAAGATTAACCTTATTGACATGGGTATTATATTTTTTTATGTCACCCTTCTTGAAGGGTGTTACACTATAAATCCTTTTAAATCACAACATCCACATTTTTAATGGCATACTATAATATTATTAATTTACACTAAACATCCATGTAGGTGTTGGATTTGATATCATTTGTTTTCCCAAATGAGCATTATCCATGAAATTAGTAATCTAATCCCCTATTTATTATATAATACCATGGATTTGTTACCAAAAAACGAACGTAATATAACCCAATACAGTTACAAATCATAGAAATGGTTGTCCACATTTATCAACACATGTCCCTTATTTGTGATATTCCATCACTCATACACACTATGTAAAGAATACCCAAAATTCAACCATCTAGACAATATTATAGGTAATTTTTTATTAAATATGTATTATCTATCAAAAAGGATCTCTAATAGAATCCTTCTCTATATTTAACGGGGTAGAAACATTTTTTCATATTTAGTCTCACTTTTGAAGTGGTGTTTCACTTTGTCCCATATTATGGTGAATCAAAATGTTATTTAAAACATTTTTCAGGTTGGTTAATATTATATAATAGGTTATTCTAGAATAGTTAATTACCAAAAATTATTAGAACCCTTTTTAAAAAAAATGTGAACTATATTATTGAGATATGGATATTGAAAATCATGTTATGGGTGTGGGCGTTTTACTAACTAAATGAATAAGGAACCCCTCCAAATTCTATGGTTATGTTGATATTATCCCATAAATCCTTCCCCAATTATGATACTATTATGTGAAAAAAATTGGGAGTATGTAATATAAAAATGCTAGGAACATCTATCATAAATAATATTAACATATAATGAAACCCTCAAATCAACACCATATTATAAAAAGAAGTACAATATCCCATATTTTATATAAATGTTAAAAAATATATTTTTCAAAATTAAATAACCTTAATAAAACCCATATATTATAATTTATGACCATTGCACAAAACATAATTTTTTTAAATGTGTATTTCAAACATAATATTCATATTCAAAAAAATAAATTATTAAATAGATTTGAGAATTCATATATACTCAGAAGAATTCACTATAAGGCTTCTCTGCCAAATGTGGAAGAAGAATACTAATTATAGAGATAATAATCATTAGAACCAACACTCAATTGTATTTCGTCATATATCTATTAGATATGGTGTCATATGACTTAATATATGTAATTTTAATTATATATATATATATTTCCTTAAATATTAGTTAAGAATAATACTATATATTGTTCATTTTGTAACGACTCGAATCTGGAGCCACTCAACTGGTGCCTCATACCCGGTTCTCCAAATTTCCTCAAGCTTGTTTCCCCAAACTCCAGAGGATGCCGACTAGAAGAGAGGGCCTTAGGGAGTCATTGGGGAAACTATGCCCTCATTTGGTAAGGTATACAAAGAAAAGGAAATAATAGTCAATAGTAGAAGTAGTAAAAAATATAAAATAATTGAAACCAAATAGCAGAAGCAATGTATAATATAATAATGGTGAAAATGATGCATCAGGTACAAGTATCTAAGGAACGAAGGAAACACAACAATGTGCTGAAATACAACCAAGAACAAAGCACTAAAAGAAAAAAAACAACTCCAATAGCATCGCAATCCTAGTCTATGTCCTATGCTCTCTAGATCCAATGACCAATCATATACCTGAAGTAGAAGGGAACCGGTCCCAATCCACACCTGCAACTATATAACCTATTTGGGAAGAAAATAAGGACCCAAAAAAGTTGTGAGACTAATCCCAGTAGCCAAACACCACAACAACTATTCCCTACTGTAAGTGAGAAATACAGAAAAGGTAAATGAAATAAATGCAGCAGAGGATCCAGAGTTTACTAAAGTAAACAATCCTACGAATCTCAATTCACATTTATTTAGTAATTTAATTCAGTCATTTAATTATCACCCATGGAATCTAGCAATAACTATATATTCCCAAGGCATAACATGTAACACAACATGAATCTCAGCAGACTACCAAAAATACAAGCAGTACAAAACACCAGCTTATTCATTGGCTTGGTGGATTCATCACATCCAACCAATCAATATTCACACTAACTCTCTGGGTTACACATACTAGCAGACCACTATAGTCATGTATCCATACAATGGCATAGACACTCTGCGAAGCACTCACCGTCAATTCCCATGTGGTCTTGTAACGATAGGTATAAACTCTCTAAGGAAGCACAAACTTATAATTACCCCCTATTGTCTTGATAGGTAACTAAGGTCACTCTGAGGAAGAACAAAGTCCAATTATTATAGGTCCTATGAATGATACTAATTTATAACGGACTCCCTAGGGAAGCCCTTAATCGCAAATTCCCTCTTTAGTCTAACGCACCAGGTTAATGTAGCCATGAGTAGTCTAGTCATGCGTAATTAACTATCAGAAGCCCTATGTAAGTTATAAAAATACATTCTTAATAGCTACGAAGCATCAAAAACATATAAAAAAATAGGAAATACATGCAATGAATTATATTAATGCAGAAAATCAATGCAACAATGTATATCCAATAGGAAACCTAAGCCAAACGTCGGTAAACAACCAAAATAAGGGAAACCCCAATGGGGTGATCCTAAAACATGCTAACAAGAAATAATTAATCATTTAATAACCTTATGCATAAAATAAATCTAAGGCATAAAATAATACAGGTTCAACAACCTAGCCTGAGAAACCCGATACATGGGAATGAGTCACTTTTTTTCACAAAATATCAAAGACATTCAATGTAAGGAAACTGATCACCTACCTCAATCCTATGAGATATATATAATTGAACCTCGGCATGTGAATCGTCCAAGAATGTAGAAGATCTGAAAAAATGACTAAAACATTCAACCATAGATAACTCTCATAAGAGAAATAATCAGTAAACCTAGCCAAGGAAGAACCGATAACTCACCATTGCCATTCTATTGCATGCGACGACATCTGATTCATGTAACCAGTGACAGATTAATGGCTCAGAAAAGATTTGTCCTCCTTATATGCTTTGGACATAAATAGGCCATGAAGAAGACAGAAATAGGGATTAGAAGCGACCCCAGTATATTTAATGAAAAAAAAAGAAAAGTACTTGGCGTGTTCTTCTTGAGTACATGACGTGTACTCGACTTTTCTGTACACTGCATTAAGAAGCCTCTACATCACCCTTACACACCGTGTGTGTGGCCCAGACTCACCCAGCACACGGCCTCATGCAGGATCAAAATACATGGTGTGTACTTATAAAGTAAACGCCATGTACTTATAAAATTTCCATATTTTCCTATTTTCCTAAAAATGACCAGAAAAAGAAAAACATAACTAAAAAAAGATCCGGGTTCTTAAAAACTTCCCCCATTAAAAAAAATCATCCTTTAATTTCCCACGAAAGGTTTTGAAGAAGAATCCTTGAATAACTCTGGCCATTGTGATCACATATTGGTCACCCTCTCCCAAGTCTCGTCCATCACTCGGTCGTGCAACCATAGCACCCATACTAGAGGAACATATCAGCCATCGAATACCTTTGCACTATGATCAATAATACTGATAGGATGCTGCTTGAACGATGCATCCTGCTCCAGCTCAACCTCCTCGGGTTGAAATACATGAGACGGGTCTGAAAAATTGCGTCGAAGCTGAGAAACATGGATGATGTCGTGTATATCCTGGTACCTCTGAGGTAACGACAACCTATAAGTAACTAACCCAACTCTCTAACGAACCCCAAATGTCCCAACTTATCTCATTGAATGCTTACCCTATATCCTGATCCTCTTGTGTCCCATCCTAAGGGTAACATGTAGGAAAACCTGATCTCCGACCTTGAACTCCAATGGTTATCTCCACTGACCAGCATAAGATTTATGCTAAGACTATGCAGTGGTCCTCTTTTTCTGAATCAACTCGACCTGTTTTGTGGTCTCCTGAACAAGACGAGTTCCCAGAAAAGCTTCCTTTTCGGCCTCCATCCAATATAAGGGGGATCGGAATGGTCTTCCGTACAATGCCACGTAAGGTTACATCTAAATAGTGGCTTGAAAACTATTTTTGTCGGAAAAATCTACCAGAGTTATATGTTTCTCCCAAGAACCTCCAAAATCAAGGACGCATGCTCGTATCCTGACCTCCAGCACCTGTATCATGTGCTCTAACTGTCCTTCTTTTTGAGGATAGTAAGCTGTACTCAAAAGTACTTCTGTACCCAAATCCCTCTATAGCCCTTTCCAGAAATGTGATGTAAAATAGGTGTTCCTATATGAAATTATAGTACTCAGAACCCCATGCAAGCATACAATCTGACGGATGTAAAACCATCCATGTTCATCAACACCGAAGTTCTCATTAATCTTCAAGAAGTATGCAACCTTTGTGTGCCTATCAATAACAACCCATACCGTGTCATTCAATCGAGGATATATCAGTAAACCTGTCATGATGTCCATAATGACATCATTATACTTCCACTAGGGAATGGGTAGCTGTTGTAAAAGCTCTGTTGGTCTCTATTTCTCTACCTTCACCTGCTGACAGGTGGAACATCTCCTAAAAGAAACATCAACATCTCTCCTCATACATGACCACCAAGACTGGTGGTTCAGATCACAATACATCTTTGTGATGTCAGGTTAAACTGCCCAAACTGAGGAATGGAAGTCTCACATCTGCTCCTCATGTATATCTGCTAGAACCCATACACGTCCTTGGAAACAAAAGATCACACCCTCGCCTATGGTCTATCCAAGAAGAGGGTCCTCTCCTATCATGCCTTCCCGTAGGACTAATCCTTCCGAATCAGATAGATGCCTCATTTGAACTCTGTCAACAGGGGTTGAGGTAAAAAATACTGATGAAATAAATGTCTGACCCTCTCGTTCATGCACCTACATATTCTTTTCAATGAACAGATCCATAAGCTAACACTCACAGCTGGGCTCCTAAAATGCCTATATCTGTGTCCTCTTTCTCAGCATGTCTGCCACAACATTGCCTTTCCCAGGCATATATGAAAGCTCGAAATTGAAAGACTATAGGTACTCAACCCACCTCCACTATCTTAGATTCATGTCCCACTACGTGAAGATATACATTAGGCTTTTGAGATTAGTAAATACCATAAAATGATCTCCTAGAAGATAATGTCTCCAACAATGGAAAACATGAACAACTACAGCCAACTCTAGGTCATGCATAGGATAGTTCCTCTCATGTGGCCTCAACTACCGAGATCAATATGCAACAACACGATCCTCCTGTATAAGCACTGCTCCAAGATCGATGCCAGATGCATCACATAAAACTATATAACTCTTGCCTGGCTCCAAAAAAACTAGAATCGGTGCTGAAGTCAATCTCTCCTTCACCTCCTGAAAGGCTGAATTGCAGGCTTCTGACTAAACATACATCACCCCCCTTATTATTCAAGCTCATCAACGGTGCTTATAAGAATGAGAAGTCTTTTATAAACCACCTGTAGTAACCAGCCTACCCTAAGAAACTTCATACCTTGAAGACATTCTTTGGCTGCTCCTAGGTAACTACTACTTTCACCGTCACTGGATCTACTAATACTCATATCTCTGAGATGAAATGACCTTGGATGTGAATCTAATCCATCCAAAAGTGTCACATTGAGTGATTATAATATAACTGATGCTCCATCAGTGTATTCAAAATGATCTCAAGATGGGTAGCATGGCCCTGTTGAGTGTGAGAGTACACCAAGATGTCTTCCACAAAAACCACCATGAAATAATCCAAGTATGAATGGAGAACTCTGTTCATCAGTGCCATGAAAACTTCTGGTGTGTTTGTGAGACCAAACGACATAAAAAAATTATCATATAGACTATACCTACTCTGGAAGGCTGTAAGAGGTATATCAGATGGTCTGACATGCAACTTATGGTACCTGGATCTAATGTCGGTCTTCGAGAATAGTCTGGCTCCTCGAAGCTGATAAAATAGATCATCTATCCATGGAAATTGATATCAATAACTAACCATCAACTGGTTTAGCTTCCGATAATCCACACCGAGCCTAAGGGTTCCATCTTCCTTCTTCACAAATAGGATAGGCAAACCCCAAGGATAAGTACTTGGTCGGATGAAACCCTTTGTCTGCAACTCCTCCAACTGCTTCTTCATCTCCTGCAACTCAGGTGTAGCCATGATATATAGAGGAAGGGACACCGGTGTCACTCCTAGCATAATCCCAATAAAACTTTCTACCTCTCACTCTAGAGGAAAACATAAAAATTCTTCTAGAAAGACATCTATAAAGCGATTAACCAATGGAGGAAAATATCTATGAGAAGTCCCATGGTCATCCAGATATAACTAGAAATCTGGGTCGTAACACCCCCCAACCCATGATGCTCTTGTCCGGCTCTACTCGCCTGGACATCCCATTTTCCCTTTTGAAGAAACAATATTCCCTCCTTTGATGTAAAACTCGCTAGAAGATGATAGAAATTGACGAAGGCCTAGAAGGGAACTAACTAGTCTATCCCGAGAATGACATCATAGCATGTCATCTGTAAACCATAGTGATTCCACGATAAAAAACACCCACCAACCTCAAGGGGGCAGCTTAAGCACTGCCGCATGCTAGCAGTTCTAATTCCCAAGTGAGTGTCTAGAATCAACATATCCTCAGAAGTATAAACAGTAAGTCTAAGGATTTGCAATGTATTCACATAAATAAATCTATGAGAATCTCATGTATAGAAAAGTGCTGAGGATAAAACTGAGGATACTATAACTCTACCTCGAAATGTGGATGTTCTAGGATCCTGCTCCTAGAAAATATACTCTACCGCAAAAGTCAGGCCTGCACCGCGGTCCTGTATAGCAGACTGAGATCCCTGAGCATAGCATCCCTAAGCCTAACCAATGCGTCCACGACCTCTACCCTGGCCTAAATGACCTAAAAACTCCATCCCCTAGTCTACTACGGAACTAGTAATTTTACTCCTGTACACGGAGTCGAAACTGGTCCTCCTTCACTAGTCGCTGGAAGAAGAACCTTGCAGAAACCCTGGAGATGACCCATCTTGCCGCATGATCAGCACCACTCTAGTTCTCTCGGGCACTGAGGCTTTCAATTCCCATTTTTCCTTCCCTGATAGCACACCACATGGTTTCCAGAAGGATGATGTCATCTACCAGAAGTAATGCCTCGCTTCCTCGAGTCTCTTCATGTAGACTCTCGGTGGCGCTTATTGTCGTTTACCTGAAAAGTTTCAGCCCTGGAAGTTGAACCGCCCTGGTCTACACCTCCAGTCTTCCTTAGCTATATCTTCGTGATAAATGGCTGGTTGACTATTAGAGTAATAGAAGTCTATTGGAAGGCGTTCACTTGTGATCTGATGTACTGTCTGAGGCCTTCATCAAACTTTCTCGCTAAAAACAACTCGCCATTCCCTATAATGAGAGTGAAACTCTGTAACTCTATGAAGCGAGAGGAGTACTCCATAACTGTGAGAGTATCGTGCTATAGGTTCGAGATCTCTCTGGATCTGTCAGCCCTCATCATCGCCGGGTAGAAGTAGTCATAGAACGTACGCTGGATGTCGTCCCAAGCCATATCTTGTTGGCACCCTACCTACAAAACCACATCACAGCATCTCTTATAAGAATCTCACAGTATATTATTCATGATATTCACTTTTCTCTCTAGAGGTGTCTCCAGGTGCTCGAAGATGAATAACATTGCTTCTAGACACAACTCTATAGCATGCGGTATTCCCTCCCCTATGAATGTGGGAGGACGTTGTTGGTGAAAAAAATGTTCCAGTTCTACCATAGACGGGGCTGGATGTGGAGCTCCCTGGAAGGTTTGCATGAATCTCATGAAACCCACTCTGAACTGAGCATCACAACCAGTGTTTAGAATCACTACAAGTGCTGTGTCTGGATCGATATGTTGAACTACTGGTATTACCTGGTCTGTCGTATCAGGCGTACGGTCACAGCCTGGTTCCTGAAATGCAACGGAAGGAAGTCTTGGTGCCATAACATTGTAAATTCAAAAGCACGCCTTCTTAAATGATGAACACAGTTGCAACATAAGTGTGTAAATCAGAACAGAAGGGAAAGACATTAAAATTCTAGAAATACCTGACTTACACACTGTGTTTTCCGGAAATTTTACCCTGGGCGTGTACCTTGGCCATACATGGCTGTGTAAACCACTAGGCAACGCAACGTGTTCTCAAACTACATGGTGTGTAATAACCCTTTTTATTCCTGCCTGATCACTCATAAACGGCTAGGAACACAGTCTGCCCCATCAGGAAAATACACGGCGTGTCCTTATGATTTTTCCCATGTCTGTTTCATTTGTCACATGGATTGGTATAAGGAACACTGCTACATGGTGTTTCAACATGGTACACGGTGAGTTTCCCTGTGGATTTTCCCATCCCATGTATTCAGTTACACAGCCTCGTTACATAGGTCCTCTATGAAAAAAACAACACGGCGTATTCAAAGGAGACACGACGGGTACTAGACTTGCCTTACCTGGCCCGTGTTATTTGTGACATGGCCGGATACCCAATTCATAGTACACAGCTTGTAAACTAGTACATGACATGTTCCTCTAAGAACATTCACAACCCCGTGTCCTTGTCCACACAGTCAGGGACATAGCTAAAAACTACAAGGCGTGTATTCATGATGTACACTCCATGTATTCTGTGTTTTTCTGGAAAGTACCCTCAAAACTGCACTGGTGCCCAGAAAACAGAAAAACAACAAGAGGTACAGTTCCAAATTCTGATCCTTGGGGGCCCATACTCCCCACGAATCAAATCATGGAAACATAACAAGGAATATAACAAGTAAACAATACAAAAAACTCACGACCCACAAAATTCCATTCTTCGAGAGACCATAACAACTCTAAGACCAATGTTTGGAGTCCATGATAAAGAATCCCTAACCAAATGATACCCTATTAACATGGCAGGTATTCTATCACAGTAGCCATCACAACATCATGAATCATCATTCCCAAATTGTTTCACAACAGCATGAAAATTCTAATTCAACCAAGATGGCATGGAAAAATACTTGACATGTGATTTTCTAACAAGTTCATATATGATGAATGAGGTGGTATACCCTCATCTCACCGGGTTACAAAAAAATAGATCCACAACCATATATATAGTAACATCACAAAACAAGTGCACCACCCAATGGTGAAATCAAGTAAACTGTAACATTTGCAAAACTCAAAAACTGCAACATTCAAGGTAATCTATATTTTTTCCTATACAGGGGTTCTAGAACTCCAGGGAACAGCTATTTATCATTTACCTATTACTTCATATCCCTATCTGATGTCACTAAATAGTAAGTCAATAGAAAAGGAAAGAACTCCTCTGATACCACTTTGTAATGATCCAAATCCGGAGCCACTCAACTAGTGCCCTATAACCTGTTCGCCACATGAACTCAAACAAGTTTTACCAATTTCCAGAAGCTTCCAACTTGCAGCGTGGACATTGATGAGTCATTGGAGAAACTATACCATCATTTGGCAAGGTATACAAAGAAAAGGAAATAACAGTCAATAGCGGAAGCAGTAAACAACATACAATAACTGAAACTAAACAATAGATGAAATGTATAATATAAAAATGATGAAAATTATACAGTAGGTACAAGTATCTAAGGAAATCAGCAAACTCAACAACGTCCTGAAAATACAATCGAGAACAAAGTACTAAAAGTAAACATCAACTCCAGCAGCATCGCAAGCCTATGCTCATTCTTATGCTCTCCAAATCCAACCAGCATTCATGTACCTCAAGTAGAAGGGCCACAATCTCTATCCTCACCTGCAACTATATAACGTGTTTGGGTCAAAAAGCAGGACCCAAACAGGATGGGAGACTAATCCCATTTGGAAACCACCACAAGATATGTGCCCTACTGTTAGTGAGAAATAAAGAAAAAGTAAATGAAATAAATGCAGCAGAGGAGCAAGAAGGGACTAATTTAAACAAACATACGAATATCCATTCAAATTTATTTATTAATTTAATTCATTCATTTAATTATAACCCAAGGAATCTAGAAAATGCTCTATATTCCCAAGGCATAGTAAGTAACACTACCTATATCTCATCGAACTACCTAAACTACAAGAAGTACAAAACACAAGCTTGTTCTTTGGATGGTGGACTCATCACAACCAACAAAATAATATTCACACAGACTCTATTGGTGGATCTTACTGATAGACTCCTATATTCAAGTAATCATACAAAGGCACATACACTATGTGAAGCACACACCATAAATTCCCATGTGGTCTTGCAATTATAGGTATAGACTCACTGAGGCAGAACTTATTTCTAATTCCCCCTCTAGTAGTGATGCATAAAAAAGGACACTCTGAGGAAGTAGAAATTACAATTTCTATTGGTCCTGCGAATGATACTAATTTATAACAGACTCACTAGGGAGTCCCTTAATCGTCAATTCCATCTTTTGTCTACCACATCATATTCAATTAACCCTGAGAAGTCTAGTTGTGTGCAATCGACTATCAGCAGCCCTAAGTAAGATGAAAAGCTACCTTTCAAATAGCTAAAATGCATCAAAAACATATAAACAGAAGGAAATACATGCAATGAATTATATTAAGCCTGGAAATCAATGAAACAAGGTATGCCTAACAGGAAACATAAGCCAAACTGCAGTAAACAGACAAAACAAGGGAAACACCCATGGGTGAACCTCAAACATGATAACAAGCAATCATTAATCATTTAAGACCTCAATAATACAAGAAATATAAAGAATACAATAATACAGGTTCAAAATCCTAACCCAAGATACCTGTTACATGGGAATCTGAAACTTTTTTCAAAAATCTCAATGACATTCAATGTAGGGAAACAAACCACCATCCTTAATCTTAGGAGATTGATATATGTGAACCTCGTCCTGTGAATCGGCCTATAAATGAGAATATCTGAAAAAACATCTAAAATGTTCATCCTTAGATATCTCTCATAAGAGAAAGTATCAGGAAACCTAGCCAAGGAAGAACCAAGAACTCACCGTTGTGATTCTATTTCAACCGACGACGTTCGATTAAGATAACCGGTGACATATCAATGGATCAGAGATGATTCGACCTCCTCGCATGCTCTGGACATAATTAGGCAAAGAAGAAGACAAAAATAGGTATTAGACATGTCCCTGATCCATTTAATGAAATAAAAAGAAAAGTAAATGGCGTGTACTTCTTGAGTACACGGCATGTACTCGCCTTTTCAGTACACCTCATTAAGAGGCCTCCACATCACCCCTACACACCATGTGTGTGGCTCGTACACGACCATCACACAACCTTGTGCAGGATCAAATTATTTGGCATGTACATATAAAGTACTCGACGTGTACTTAGAATATTTCCATATTTTCCTTTTTTCCTCAAAAATGACCAGAAAAGGAAAAACATACCTGAAACGAAGATCCAGGTTCTCACACATTTTTATGTATGGTTTCAATGAAATAATGGTGTAATTTATTTTTCACATTAACAATTACATAGTCATTCCTTTCTGTGATGAGATCCCATAATTTCCATGATAATAATATTAATATATTTCTATATTTAGATAATGTACTACAATAGGGAACATAGTATTTAGTGCTTTAGGTGCACTCATTCATAAGTGGTGAATCCATATTATCATGAAGTTCACACATAGTAATATAGAAGATGAGATACAATGAGAATAGACATGCAAGTTAGAATTTCACAAGTTCTGGATTAACATGATACTCTTATTTATGATTCTCTATAACAATAATTTGAATATAATATTACATTCTATTCATATCGTGAATCCCACAATTAGATATTCTAAAAAACACTATGACATATGTTCATGGAGATGTAGGGTAATTTGGGTGAATCATGATTAAAATGTACATAATGGATATGTTTATGATGGATTATTACCTTGAATATTTATAGATGACGATTTCTCATGGTATTGATGGTAATAGAATAGTAACCCTACTTTTCAATTCCATGGTTCAACGATGTTATAATTCCCAATTTTCAAGGAAATACAATTCTAGAATATTGGTTGGTTAAAGGGATACAAAACCTTTCTGATAATATATTGTGATAAAAATATTATATTACATAATTAAAATATGTTTATTTTCACCATTATGACATTATGTTATTTATATAGGGTTCTATGAATGATTAATAGATGATAATTTAGGTCTTTCGGAAGGTCAACATAATCCAAATTAGAGTGAATCATACAGGGTAACAAACATTGGGTTACTATTGATGTCAATTAAATTTTATTTTAGTTTTTTCAATGGAGGAAATATTATTCACAATATTAGGGAAATATTTCTCATGTATTATTGATCTTATAAATTGAACAAATATTTATTCAATGGATTATGAATAAAATATATTTATTTATTTAAATGTATATATAATCATTACATATATACTATATTGTGAATAAAATATTTATCAAGGATAATATAATATTTTATTCAAATATTCAATAAATGATAATGGATTTTGAAACACCAAGAAAAATTATGATGACTATAATATATTTAAATATTTGATAAATGATACATTTTTAGAATGCTTGCACACACAAATGAATAATTATAATATTATTTTGATTATGTATAATTGAGTTTATTAAAAGTTATTATATTACTTAATATCATTTATGAAATTAAATAATTGTTTTGATTTAATTGTAGCTCTATAAAAATATTGGTATGCCTATTGATTAGAGTATTGATCATTTCAAATGAAATATAGAATTTCTCAAATAATTAATTATCTCTCGACTCCCTATTCTCTCTCATATTCACTAATGAGATATTTCATCAAAAAGCGAATAAAAATTATTCTATTTATAATGATTAATGTTTTTCAGTAATCTATGGTATCTCATTGAGATATATTTGTAATGATTAAAGACTATAATAGAAAGTGCGGTTCAGAACTCTAAGGATCCTATTTATGGATCATTAAATTGAACAATGAAAATCAGAATGTTTTTTTTATGTTATCAAAATTATTTAATGATGAAAGATAAAATTTATGTTATTCATATAATTTAATATTAAATAAAATATTAAATAAATTTATATTCAGGATCTTTAGTCCTAGTTTATGGAATTTATAATTAAAATTACCTTTAATATATAATCCACCACTCACACTGGCTTCTATAGAAACCCCCAAGAAGAATTAGAGAGGTCATGCTTAAAATTAAAATTATTTATTTGATTTTTGATTGATGAAAGAATGTGTTTAGATATTCATTTAAGGTTACCTATTCTTTAATAATATTTCAACAAAAAATATTTTAAGTATTATTCATGATTTGTTTACTACATAATTTTCCTAATGTATTTAGAATATTTTATTAATTACTTGTGATGGAATTTGGAAAAGAAATTTCTAGTAAGATAGGATTGAATGATGTGTTCTTGCAATTAAATTTCATGTACCCTAGGGAACATCATATAGATATATAGACAGATAAACAAATCACAATGAACTAATTAAAAGTGGTGTACACAAAATTTAGAGCAGCTAATGTAGAATAAAAATTTAGGATTAAATAGTGCATATTAGTGTACATGTCATATAGTATACTCTAAATAGTGGTAGAGATAACCCACTCCCTGTGGTCATTATATGTCATAAAAAAGAAATTTTATAAGAAATATCAATATATTTTTTATACATGTGGTGTATATGGTCTAGATGGTTATTAGTTCATCAATTGCTGCATCTCAAACACATACCAAGAACCTTGGAATCCATCCCCGTGATATGTGATGTGCATCACACGACTTGTATATGGTTTTTAAAAAATGTGTATTCTAGACGAGATACGCACCAAAGTCCCATTCATATACCCTCAATACAAGGAATCCATGATACATGATGTGTAACTATTGTATATGCAAAGTGTAGTGTCCCATTAATATATGGAATAATAACATACTGGTAAACTAAAATGTGCAGCATTAAAACCCTATTGTATTTATTTTCACACCAATATGTGGTTCAAAATTTATAATAGATTTAAATGAAATTTAATATTTAATTTATTTATATATATATAAATATTTATTTTTTAGATCCACATTTTATTTTCAATTAATTCCATAAATGATGTCTATCTCGTATTATGATCGATGATAATTATGAAAAAAGTAAATTAATTTAATAAATAATTATTAGAAGAAATAACATCATAATTATGATAATAAAATAAAGAAAATAATGATAGCCCATTAATTATGAGTATTGGTTAAATGTTTGTGCATTCATGATCAATACCAAGACCTATGTATGTGTCTAATTTTGTTGTATAATATCATTCATGGGTTTCAAATTAATTGTTATTAAATAAAATATTATTGCAAGTGTTTAGTCCCTCCATCCATAATTATGTAATAATTCTATTTAGACAGATATTTAAACAATAATACTTTATACGATACATCAAATCCCCTCACTAGCGTCTAATTCATAAATACATTTAATTAATGATCATCTTATGATTCTTCCTGGTGGTTTAAGAAGGAAAATGTTGGATTCTTACTAAGGGGATACATATATAGTTAGGTGGAATCCTATAAATCATGAAAAGTCCTATAATCTGAGTCATTTCCCCAAGTACAATGGTCTATATAATACCCTATCAATAAATCAAATAGTATTCAAAATATCATGATTGGGTGATTTAATTAGTTATTTTTATTTTTACTACGAAATTATTAATTATATGTATGCAATGACTAAATAAGATAAATAAAGGAAACAACATGCAAGAAAGGAAAATAAAAAATAAAAAATATGCATATTTTTTTTCAAATCCTGTATCAAAAACAATGTAACGTCTATTTAATATTAATAACCAATGTTGTGGGTTAAAGGTAAAAATTTATGAGTAATTAATTAAAATATGTAAACTAAATATTTGGTCAGAAATTGAATTGTATTGCCTTATTAGGAGAGAATGCCTTGAAACTATGTTTTTAAGTAACCCTTATTGGGATACATACAATTAATTTGGTGTTATTATGATGTTAATGGGTTGAATAAATCATATTACATCCATAGATGTAACCCTATATAATATTTATGTAACATAGATGCTAGTGTTGAGGAAATATGTGTCAGGATTTCAAGATTGTAGAACAGAGTCAATGGATCATGGAGCTGCAAAAAAAAATTTAGATGATATATACCTAACTAAATAACTTAAATAATATTGGCCACCCACTGTTAGGGTTATGAGAATGGTTATATGTATCATTTCAATAGAATTTCATTTCAACATGACATTTTTTGTTCAATAGTGAGAGATATTTGGAAGTTAAAAAATAGTGGGATATGTAATAAAAACAAATACACTACAAAATATTTTTTTCTAACAAAATGTTTAATCATTAAATTTTCAATTAATATTGACTTATAATTTTATAATTGAATTAAAATCTCAACATCAACATTACCATGATAAAAACATATTGCAAAAATAAAATATACTTTGTGCAAGAAACGTCTAGTATACGTTTATATGCCTTCAGGCTGTCAGATGAATTGAACAAAAATATTATGTTCAATAATTCATAATTTCATATCAACCATCTAATGATATGAGTTCTAATGTGTTCATGGTCTATGATAAACATTGAATTGATGTGTTTGTTGTTCAATTTTTCTTCCATTAGAATATTTCTAGTGAACAAACGTTGTCCCTAAAAAAATGGATGTGTATAGAATGATTGATAACATATATGGTCTTATGATGTGAAAGATCGACATGATGATTTTGGGGTGTCAACGTCCTTATATTAATGAAATCTTGTAGTGTGTACCCATGTTGTGCCTCAAGTAGTATAGATCACTTGCTACATTGACCACTTAGAGGTTATAGGGTTTAATCACCCTAAATTAAATAGAACTAATATAACACTATTATCACTCCCATAGAGATTCTAATGAATTATAAATAAATTATAATATAATCATCATTGATGATTCTCTTCCATATCTTCTTACAATCCATTTCCATGTATATAACTATATGAGTAACAAAAATCATTATATAAATATAGAGAAAAAACATAATAGGAATCAAAACAGATTTAATCCCATATATTCATTACACCCTTCTATTAAGAATAATAATAAGGGGAAACTAAAGGTAAATTTAACTTTCTTTAACACGTGATGGAATAAGGTCAGTTATAAATAAATATGCACCATCCAATGAATAAAAAGGGTGTTTAATGTGTGTTTGTGATCTAGTGAAATTTCTCTATTTCTAAAAATTAGATATTAGATGTAGATTTTAGTGCTCAAATATGTATTAAAATATACCCACCATGTAGATTTAGAATGAATTACCGTGTATATGTATATCTATGAGAATCCAACAAATCTATTTTCACTAATATAGTTATCATCGACAACCAATATTGGTTTCCAATAATAGAGATCTTTGTTTAAAAGGATTTTTATTTATTTCCTTCAGACTAGAAAAACATTATATCAGTGTATTGACTATATATACATGGTAATATTTTCAAATATGGAAATAATTTTTCCTTTTATTGTTGAGATATTATTTGTTATGTTAAATCAAAATTAATTAATGGTAATTATGTATTGTATTACGCAATGAAGGTAACAAAAATCTATAATGAAACAACCCTACATGACTAATACCACACCCAAAATTGCAATCACTAGTTAGATCATGTGAATGTAATGTTTCTAACTGTAGTACATCAATATGGGTGTTTAAATTATTTTTATCTAACACCACATAGTATATGTGACACTTGTTTCAAATGTGAAATGAGAAAAGCCACATTTGTTGGGAATGTTGAAAGGGATAATATAATTACTGAATTAGTTCCTATAGATATTGGTGGAACATTTACCATTGAAAAAAAGGGTATGTACTCCTACTTCTTAAATTAGAAGGATGATTTTATTAGATATTCATATTACTATATAATAGTCTATCTGTAAGAGTCTTTTGATAAATATGAGTAATATAATAACAATGTTGAGAAACATATTGTTATTAAGATTAATAAATGTGAACCAAAAGTGGTAGATAATATATTAATAACAAACTAAATGATTATTTATGGTAGTTCCAGATAAAATATAAACTCACTAGTACATATAATCCTCTGTTTAATGGTGTAAGAATATTATGAAAATAACTTTTTTTGAGGTGGTTATATTAATGATGATTCATGCGAGTCTTATATAATCCTTTTTGGGGTTCATGTTATAAATAGTATAAAAAATACTCACCATGTGGAAACTACTATAGAAGATATTATAACATAATAATCGAATGGAAATAATCTTTGGTTTTCATAATTACATGTGTTAAGTTAAAAATAATTTGTTTTGGCCTATTTAGTTAATAAAATTTCTACCTTAAGAATAAAGTGCTCATTTAAGTTATATCCAATGGAAACATGTGTATATTACAAATACAAACCATCATAGATAAGGTAATTGTAGAAAACCACACCATATTCCATGATTGGGTGTACATAAATACAATATATAGTGGGATCATGATAAAATTATATGAATTCAAGGATAAGGATTCCCATGGTTTGGCATAGTTAAATTTTCCCATAATCCTCATAGAAGAAGAAATTATTCATGAGACATATGTATTGTGCAGAAGATTAATAAATGTTAGATAACAAAAAAGTTATAGTTTTATAGTCACCAAATATTACGACTCTTTAATAGTTGATAATAATGATCATATAATATTCAAGGGAGTAGTAAGTGTCACATATTTCCCATGTGGAGAAAATAAATGAATTCTGAAATAGATTCCATTTATAAAAAGAAAATATGGATTTTTTAGGTCATCCATTATATGTAAATACCATTTTATTGAAATTGTTATTCAAGATGAAAATTAACATAGAAAGATAAGTAAGCAACACTAATTCATGACTAGTTGCAAAATGTTCTAAAATAATTCAATTATTTTACTCCACCAACACTATATAAATAGTTCCATTGTTGAAATATATCTGAATTATATTTTCCAACAAGGATTTCCATGACTGCATGATTATGAAAATTGATGTCAAAACAAACATCAATAATGGGAACCATTGGAAAGATATCTATATGAAACGTACTAAATGGTATGTAACTCAAAATGATTCCAATAAGATACAAAATTGAAAACATATATTTATGGATTGAAAAGAGAATCATAGTCAGGGAATAACAATTTTTATGAATCCATAACGTAACTGGGTTAAATAAATACTGAGTGTGATCCTTGTGTCTATAATTATATTAGTAGCATTACATTGTTTTTCATAAAATCATATGATCATGATGTATTATTCCTTGGAAATGAAATACTATTCATTAAATTGTTTAATAAATTGGATGAATAAATACATTCAATGAAAAAAAAATTATAAAAATTATATTCTTGGGATAAAAAATCATCCTAACAGATCAACGATGTTTCTCATCCCATTTAAATGTATGTAAACTGAATAGATGTTGAAGAGAATTAGTATTGAATAATTAATTATTTGGTAGTTTCAATTCTCACATGGAATTTATATTTTAAGGAAAACATTTCCTTGTATATATCAGGAATAAAAATTAATGAAAAGGAATCTATATAAAAAATAGATTGGTCATGTTATGTATGATTTGTTATTTCCTAGTAAATATGCATCCTATACATTATCTGTGGGAAAAAAGATATCAAGCTTACCATGATGACCACTAATGGATGGATGTAAATAATATCCATATGCATCATTGTCATACTATAGATATGTTTATAGTTTATTGAGGATATGAGGAAATATTCATCATAAGATGTGTATATGATAGTTTCTATAGTGATCAAGATGAAATGTTGTTCCAAATTTGATACATCTTTACATTGTAAGGGTGATCAATGAACAAAAATTTCTTAATTCTTGATATGGACCCATATTCTACAATATATTATTATTATATTATATCATATAAGGTAGATAAAGAAGCATTATGGATTTCCATATTCATCCATGAACATGAATTGGTTCCATGATGTAAATATAAATTCACACTCAATGTCTATAATAATTTAGCGGTGGATCATGAAACAATTTCATGGTCACATCAGTGGATTATACACATAATTTGAATATATCATCACTTGGGGGGTTTTCTCCTATTTTTTATGTTTTATTTATTATTATTTCCAAATAAGGAAAAAGTGGAAACCCCCGGAATAATTCCATCACTTAAAAGAAATGTTATTACTACTTGAGGTCTAGCATATTGAAAGTCATGGGTCTTGGGATTTATTCCATGTGGTAGTTTGTTGGAGATTTTTATCAATGGCCAACTGGTTTAACATTTATTAGAAATATATTTTAGGTATTATGTAATCTCTTAGATTTTACATGTTTTATTTGTAAGTATTATATAGATTATTTTCAAGAATATACATTAAGATTATGTGTGATTCTATCGCCTATGCTTCTTGGAACATATGTTAAAAATAATAAAAATATTTAATAGCATACATGCATAAGTTTACAAAAAAATTTTAATAGCTCCTAAAACTGTTCCCAGGTCATAAATGAAAAGGAAAAGATGAATTTAGAATAGATGAATTATATTATGGGAGACCTATCATTTGTTAGTGATGTACTTTTATAAAAACGTTTTGTGTGGTGATAAATTAATAAAATAATAGGAACATTAGAAATTATTATCTTTTCATTAGAATATATTATTTCTCTTTATTTATATTGATCCCTATAGAAAATTTCGCAGGATTGCGTGCTAGACCCTGGAGATCATGACGACATTTTGGGAGAGAATTATAAGCGGAAGGCCAAGGATATATATAAAATCATTGATCTTCACACCATCAAAGTTGGAGGATATTTCCAATAATGGAAATGAAACCATTATCCATCAATGATGGATCCAAAATCTTAGTATTCCTGCGTCTCAATTTTTTAATTCATAGTTTGTGATTCTTATGATGAATATAGATAAATTTTCAAACGGATTTATCAGGGTATCATGCGTATTAATTTCATGGGTTTATCATGGGGTTATTAACGATAATTTACATAAATATTTTCATTCTTTATTTAATGAAAATTATTCAATGTCTAAAAGAACATCTATCGAGGTTTATTCCTCTTGTTTTCATTTGTGTTTTTTCTCAAATAGTTAACTGATCATCAAGTGGGATCTTAGTTTGGCCCACGACTTGATTTTTACCAATCAATCAATAAATGTGCGTTCATTTCATAGATAAATGACATGATATCATAAATCTAAAATCATCACAACATAAAAGTGGTTCAATGATGGTGATTGACCGAATTAAGTAATGGATGATTCCAATTTCACTTTCTTTGATGTTATTCAAGAAATGATGAAGGAATGTGATATGATCCATTTTGTGGGAAGATCTGATGATGGGATGAATTTTATGTCAATGAAACAGAATTGATGTCCTTCTATCTTTGATTTCATTGCTAATCGATCATTGTATTAAAGGTGAAGAATTGATTGAGATTTGCAGAGGAAAAATGGTGGATCGAGAAAATACTGAAGAACCCGATTTTTAATCTAGGATTAAATGACTTTTGGTTCCCCCAGATAATTTGCTTGGGTTTAAGGGAATGTTAATGATCACATGGAATGTGACCCCATTCACATAGTTTCTGAACTTCACTAGTTGAATTGATGTGTACTCTAGAGAGTACACCGAGAGAGGTAATACTACACAACTAGTGGCACATTGCGTACATAGACATGGACGCAACATGGCATAAATGGACTGGTACACATACCTACGTTTGGTAAGCCTACATGTCTAGGTGACACATGCAAGGAACCGTGTATCTCTACAAGTTGTGTACTCACACTACATGTTGTGTGTTTGGAGACTACATGTCATGTGAAGTTCATCCCGATAATAAAAAATGGGATAGTAAAAGATGTTGTTTAAACTATGGGACATGTTGTGTACACCCAACAAGTCTGCCTGGGGATCTTCATTATCCTTGATTGGACAATTATTGGTTTAGAATGTTCCCTTGAAAATTTTCATTAATGTTATAGTGAAAAATTATATTCAAATAAATTGATTTTAATTTCATCTAGAGGTCGACTCTACGATATACTAGTGGTGTTCCTCTACGAGACTAGTGTACTCCATAGTCATCCATAGTGTATTCTATGGAATAAGCATGAAATCAATTAGAATAAATTCATTCCTCTATATATAAGGACACATAAATAGGTTTTCTATAATCATTTTCATATGATCCAATACATAGAGGGTTGATTCAAATTGATTTTGTGGTGTCCCCCAAGGGGTTCTTACAGTAACCCCCTATCTGTGTATCAAGGTTGATCTAGATCAGGTTCATGGTGTCCCCAATCAATCATGGGTGTCACCAAAAAACTATACATCTTAGACTTATTATAATATCATATTCAATTTGGGTGGGCCAAATGAGTTATACCGCTTCAGAGGGTTTCTGTGATGATAGTAGGTCTTATGAAATGTCATCTCCTAGAATGAGAGATTCTTAGAGAAGAATCATATTGATGGTTATTGGTCATGACCACCTAATGGTGTGGGGTCTCGCTTGAGAATATATGGGTTTTTTTTTGAATTTTTCATATCTATGATACAATGTTTAACTTGTATTGAAGTGACTGTATTTGTTTCTTTATGTTTAGTGTTTTTAGGGTGTCCAATTGAGTATTGTTATACTCACCCTTCCATGAGCTTCTCTTGCACCTGTTATGTCTTATGTAGATCATTGAATAGTTTGGATACATTGTGGTTTTAGAAGGACTTGTTTACAAACTCTCTTTGTGGTGTGAGTTTATTTGTAATTTTTTACTTTTCCATTACTTCATTTTGTACTCTGGGTTTTGTATCTTAGTATTATGCATGGATTCATTAAGTTTCATAAATTTCAACATTCTATGTCAAGGAGATGTCTGTGTTTGTATAGGTACTTTTGGAAAATGCAACCCATTTTTGGGAATTCTTACTCGGTGTAAGTCACTAGAATCTTGCCTATCAGAGGAATAATTGTGGAAGTCATTGAATATGCCTCACTTGGATGGGTTGTAAAATTATTGTATAAATGGATGGTCTGTTATACATTAGTATTATGAGTCTCTAAGATTGTTTTTTGGAAACAGTCTTTTGTGTATAGAGATCATCATTCAGGCCTAGGACTATGGTGTTGGTGTGTCCATAAATATTTCCATTCAGTTGGATGCATATCACCTTCTTTTCAACCCATATAATAGAACACTTGTTTTAAAGAAGAAAAATGGTACATGAATCATATAGGAATGGTTTTTTCATTTTCTTATTGATTAACCTCCCCATATATACTCTATTGACCATGTTAAATCTTTTTTAATTTCATGATGAATCCCCATAAAGAGAGAAAAATTATTCCACCACATGTTCAGGATAAGGATATATAGACTGATGAGACATCTGTAAAGGGGCTTGTACCATAGATAATACCTCTGGGTGTTTAACTGCTATACACGAACCCTTGGAGAAGTAACTACTAGGAGAACTAGTAGCTGAGGATTCACAAAATCATAGTGTATTTCATGAGATTTAGAGGCACTAAAATTCACCATTTTGGGGTGATTCATACGCCTATGTGGGTGAATATTTTCTAGAGGTTGTCGCACTTGATTTCCACCTTGTGAGGATGCCTGCTGATGAAATGGATGTCATTTTAGTGTGTTTTATTTACGTATTTTCTACGTGATGGTGAAGAATAATAACTTAGTCACGTGATGAGAAAACTGAATTAGGTACAAACATGAAGCGTCTCTTTACAGAGGAGTTATATCTGGCCATGTTGCAATCAATACACATGCATGTTCTCCTGCATCCATAGCACAGTTGTATGACCATGATAGATTATTCAACGATTGTTAACAATCATTCATGCTACATCCTAAATATGGTAAATGAGAAGATCATTAGTGATTTTACCATTTTGAAGAGGTTTCTCTAGGAAATAAGGTCATCATTGGTCTCTAATAGAATTTATACCTATGCTATGGTACATAAGAGAGAACTATTATTGGAATGTTTTATAGTAGTACAAACACTAGTCGTGGGAGCTAAAAATGGGAACCTAGTAGCTGATACTACGACAACATGTAGATGATGACATTCACAAGGATCCATATGGGTCATCCGATACACAAGGGGATCCCCAGACATATGGACATCTATATTAGTCTCCCATGGTTGTACAAATCAGTCAAAGGACATACGGTGTTTCTCTTGAAACAATGGGGAAAATCTTGCAAGATTTTTAACAAACCTACATATAAACGGTCATGATATTGTCATGTAATTTCCTAAAAATAGATAAATAGAGTATGATGTTGGTCCGTAGGGTCACAAATGTGGAAAATGGACATGTTTAGAATAAAGAAGTTTTCGAAGGTTTGACTAATTACCACCACCACACCAGGTGTTCTATGCCAGACTCAGGGTGATGGCATGTTGGGAGGAGTCTAGCTAAATACTATGGAGGGTAATTACATTGTGACTCTATGGATGATATATTATAAAATATTTCTCTCTTCTACCTAATCAAATTTTTTGGTAGACACATTTTACGTTCATCTCTATAATCCCACTAATATTGATCGGGACTCAGAGATTCTGGTAGAACTGTGGACTCATCCCTTATGCATGGAGACTCATACTGGAGGGAAATCAAAGATCACACACTCATTAAGATAATGTGACCTTAATCTTTGAGGTGAGTATTTTGGGAAGGAACTCTTGGTAGTGGAATTATGTTCTTATGATGTTATTCTTTGTATGTACAGGTATCCATAGTTCCTGCTTAGTTTTAATGTTTTAGGTGAAGGGTGTTTTGTGTCCACAGTAATGGATACATGTTTTCTATATATAGTGAAATGGAAATATAGAGAGTGCATCATGGACACATACAATAGAGGTTGAAGTTGAATACTCATCAGCTGTCACAAATAACTCATGGTGATGTTGAGGTTATGAGTCCTCAGTTTTCTATAGTGATAGCTGAGTATAAGGATGTACTTCCTGAATATGTTCCAACACAACCAACCTATATAGAAAAAAACTAGATTTATATACTCATTTTAATGAAACTGATATCTAAAACTATATTTTATATGGTACCTAATGTGCTTTGTATGGTGTGGGTACAATTACATGACTTGCCTAAGGAGGGCTTCAATAGAACCAATGGTTCACACAAGGAAGGTACAATGTTATTTCCATGGAAGTCAAAAGTGAGATTGAGGTTATTTTTCTATATTTGATGATTAAAACATGTTAACATGAAGAAAATGTATCCTTTATTGAGGATCTATGACCACTTTGATCAGTTTAATGGGGAGAAATGGTTCACATAGATTGACATCAAATCGGGCAATCATGAGTATCATATACAATATTGGGATAAACCGATGATGAAATTCAATGGTCGTTATGGTAAATATGTGTACATAGATATGCTATTTGGAATGTATAATTCCCCAGTAGTGTTCAGGAGGCTCATGAACTAGATCACTCAAACTTTATTAGACTAATTAAAATTGATATTCATTTATGAAATTATGGTGTATTCGATATCTGAGGAAGATCTCCCAAGACACTAATGGTTTTTCATGGACACACTATGAGAGGACCAACATTAATGAAATCAATATAAGTTTCATTATTTGATTTGTGAGAATATTTTTTTGACATAATATAACATAGATTGGAGATGTAGTGGATACATTAAATGTTGAGGTAGTGCCTTCTTGGGAGAATCCCAAGAGTGTTACTAGGGATTGGAGTTTCCATGGATTAGAAAGGTTCTATCGGATGGTTATACAAAATTATATATAGTGAATTCACTCATGAGTGATTTGAAACCAATAGGAAATATTTTCTTATGGGATGAATGTAACTAGTAGTTCTTTCAATAGTCTAGGAAGAGGATAATGAGTGGTCCCATGTTGAGGATAATGGAGCAAGGCTTCAATTAAATGGTGTTCTAAGATACATTTGGAACCAATATGGGATGATTCCACATTTTATAGGAAAGTGGTGGTTTCCTAGGATTCATTCCAATTCAAACCACATTATTAGAATTATTTTTCCCACAATATTGAGTTATCAGTAGTAGCCTACATTTTGGTGATGTGGCGAAACACCAATTTGAAAAGCTGTTTTCATCTTGTATAACCATAATAGTCTAAACTATATATTTTCATTTAAGGATATGAACATGATAAAGATTCCATGGATGGAGTTACCCAAGTACTACGAATTTGAGATTTTCTCTAATTCTGAAATGTGGAATGTTGTAGAGGATACTCATTGTAAGAGATCTAGTTCAAAATATCTGAATGAGGAATTAGAGTAGTTGGCATCATTTTAGATATCCATTTTTTATGCATATGGAGTGGATTACCCCCAGTTGAATCTCTATCAACCATCCACTCTTATAGTGAGTCAGGGAGGCAGATCATGGGGATACCAACTATGAGAACATATGTCATTATATCTCCTCAAGATATTCTCCTGATTGTTATTCAAAAAAAGGGGAGGATGTTGTCATCTTCATTAGAATCTTGATGTTACTAGTGAATGTTTTGGAGGTGGATATGATTTAGTTTAATATTTCCCAGTGGATGCTACATCTATGTATTGAAAAGATGTACTAGGACCTCTTAAATTATTTTTTGTGGACATGAATGAATAGTGGAGTTGGAGAGTTCTTCTCTCGATGCCTTACTTGTAAGCAAGTGATGGTTGAGAACCAAGATCATGTAGATTTATCTAAACCCTTTAAGGAGATATAATATAAGTGGTATGAGATATCTATAAACTTTTCATTGGGATTACAATATATACCTAGGGACATGATACCATCTCGGTGCAAATTGAACAATTCCCCAAGTCGGCCATCTTCCTACCTGCCTAAGAGTAGAGTTCCATAGATAGCACAAAAATCCAATATTTTCATAAGATATTTATACAAAAAAGATTCCCATAGATTATTTTGTTTTATAGTGATGATCACTATACATCTTGGTGGTGGATGGGGTTATATGTGGTATTTGGGATCAATTTATGCTTTAGCGAATTGTTTAAATCATTAGAGGACTACCAGACTAGGTGGACCATTTGGGATGTGGTTGACATGTTTAAATATTTCATGGTAGAAATAGGTCATAGTTGGAAGGATAACCAATCACAGGTGGAATTTTCATTAAATAATAGACACCATTCGACTATTTCTATGGATCCATTATTATATTTTTACAGGTTACCATGCAGTTCACCACATTGTTGGTCTGTCTTAGGTGACTAAGTACTCATGATCCAAATTCATTGAATGACACTAGAGAGAAGGATTAGATCAACTAGGAGAGTTTGTAGAATTTGTATAGATTTCATAAATTGTTTGATGATAGGGAAAAGATGCCTTTAGTGTTTGAGAATGGTATCCTTGTCTTCATTAAGGTTTCACCTCGATGTGGATTATGAATATTTTCCTTGTGTTGAATGATCTCTTCGATGTAATTTATCCTTTTCAAGATATAGTGTATAGTTTGTGAGGTGGGGAACCTCTTAGCTTTACCTATGCTTTGAGACTGGGTACAAGAAATCTCCAACAAGTCACATCTGACGAGGTACTTTCATGACCCATTTCACTTCATCGAATGGGACATGATATACATAGAGGATTTAGATTCTTTTGATTAGTACCCAATGGAGATCATGGATAAGTAAGATATGATCCTTCGTCGTTGATCGAATACTATTGTGTGTGTACAGTTTAAGCAATAGAATCTGGAAGAGATCACATGGTAGTGGGAGGCTTAGATTATTTTTCAATACCCTACTCTATTTGACTAGAATTTTTTTAGAATTTTTAGGGATGTAAAACTGGTGGTGGGGAGAATATATATTTTTTGAAATTACATTGATTATTTTGGATACCGACTGATGAGATGACATGGGGTTCTAAAGACCATAGTTCCAGGAACAAATTTTTTAAAAATAATAAAATATTTAATTGAAAACATAGATTATTTGCCTAAAAATGTGTAATAGCTCCTAAACAAGTGACATAATTGAAATTGAAGGTAGTAATTAAATATAGTATAGAGGTTCTAACTTTGGAATGACATTAAATTGATCGCTGTAGGTATTCTGTGAAAATTTTAGTGCTGTGAAATTAATAAAATAATTTGAACATTATTACATTTTTTATTTTCTTCAACACATCATCCCGATCTCACATTAGGTTTATGAATTATAAATTTGACCTATGGATGGATGATAAACACTAGAGACCTAGACACTATTTATGGAGATCATTCTTGGTTAATGAAAATAGATCTAGATCAAATTGTGGATAATCATACCGGTGGAGTTGGATGATCTCTTCAACGAATGCAACAAAACTGATCCCCATCAATGATTGAACCAAAATCTTGTTAGAGACTATGATTCAATTTTTTAATTCCCCATTATAGATTCCTATGATGAATAATGATAAATTAATCAACTGATTGATCTATGGATCCTGTATATTCCTGGGGTTGGTATCTTTCAGGGTGAATATGAACAAATTATATGAATATCTTAATTTTGTTATCATTTAGAAACAAATAAATATAGAATTGAACAACATTCAAGGTTAGTTCCTCTAGTTTTCATTTCTAATTTTCTACCATGATTCATCATTCACAACAAGAATTATTCCTTTTTCGTATGACAAATTTTTTCCCATCAATAAAGTGTTGTTCACCCATTTATTAGTGCAATGATCTGATAATGTAGTTTTGGGATCAACCCAACAAGATAGAGGTGAGATTTCTGATATGGAGTGAATCAAATGATAAATGAATATGTATTTCATGATCCTTGGCATTATAAAGTGCGAATATGATGAACATTTATTTGATTTGTTTTGCAGGAATATAAAACAACCTGATATGTTGTTTGGGGATTGAAATGAATGGACGACCTTGGATCATCAATTTCATGGATGATAACTTTCCAGATCAAGGTCACAACATCGGTTGAGATGTATGAACAAAAAATTATGGTTATGGGGAATCCAAAAAACCATGGAATTTAATTATCAATTAAATTTTATTTTGGCCCACTAGATATGGATCATGTGTTTTGGAGAAATTTTGGGATCACACCGTGTGTGAAACCTTGCACATATCGTGTGACACACCCCATATGACTCGATGTTTACTGTAGAGAGTACACAGATACTGGTAATAGTACGTGGCCATATGGATATCATAAACATATACATGTAAATTTATTGGAATTCACTGATTGGTGCTAGGAAATTGCCTCAGTACATGGAAAAAGCCAGGTGATATGGGATGAGAACCTTATGTCCATACATGCCGTGTATATGGAGAAAAAAACTTATTAGTGGTTCTCCACATGAAAAACACTTAGGATAGTATAATATATTGTGTAACCACTAGGACCTACCATGTACTCCCATCAATAGTTCTTAAAGATCTTAGTTTTCCTAGATTGGTAAAAAATAGGTAGATCGTTTTTAAATGGTCCTTTTTTAGGGAACAATGTTGAATTACATCGAAATCATTTGATTGTAATCCCATTTTTACGATGAATATCATATAGAGTTGTGGTGTCATCTACTTATTCTAGAGTTTGTTACACTATTATCCCAAATAGAGTTTTTTGTAATTAGCGTGACATTTTTGAGTAGGGCATTAATCATCCATCTAGTAGGTCACATCAGAAGGGTTTAAGGAATAATTTTCCTACCATCCTATACATAGAGGGTTTAACAAGAATGGGTTCTTGGTGTCCCACAGCTGTTCTACGCGTGACCCCTATTTGTGTATCATAACTGATCTAGATCAGGTTCTTGATGTCCACCATCAGTCATAGGTATGACCCAATATATGTGTATCATAGTATTCGTAGATAGAAAAATTCTTTTTGGGTGGGCCCAAATGATTTATAAATAATTTTTAATGTATCTGAGGATATAAAGGTTCGTGGAGTAGGATCTTCTAGCACAAGGAAGGCTTGGAATATAATCATGTGAATGGAAGTAGTTTTTGACCAACATATGTCATGGTGTGTCACCTTACTATATCTAGGTTATTTTTCAAATAAAAATATCTATCATATATAGTTACATCTTTTTTTGATCTGACTATATGTTTTGCATCATATTTAGTGTTTTTTGGATGTCCTAACAAGCACTATAATACTCACCCTGGCATGGTCCTTTCAACCTCATGTTGAGTCTTCTATAGATAATGAACATTTTGATGGTGTCCTCAGAGGAAAGGGAGTGGGTAGAGCATAAATGGTGATTTGAAGACAATAGTGTTTACAATGAGTATTCCACTAAACCAGTCCCCTCCCTTAGAGCTGGTTTGACAATATATTTTCAGTTTGACAAGTGTAGAAATTCACATTATGGTTGGTATGGATTTGGACATGTTGCTATTTACTTACATATTGTTATACTGTAGTTGAGGGGTCCATGTAGTATGATTTAATTATTTTAGTTTTTTTTGGTTTTCATAACTGTGTGGCATAGAGATGTGAGCGTGTGTATAGGTACTTTAAGCTAATTCTATCCATTTATGGGAAATGCGTAATCAGTACTAGTTACCAACCCCTGGACTATTAGAGGCGGGATTAGGGTGTTAATGACATGGGCCCTTATGGGTTAGGTCATGACAAGTTACTATTAATTAATCATATAATTAAATACGTTTCTTTCATTTATATGGATGTAAGGTATTAATATCCCATTGTATTTTCTTACTTTAATAAGGTTATATTTTTTACTATGCTAAGATGATAATATTAAAGTGGTATGAAAATATTCATAATATTTTTTTTATGGTTGGATAACATATTATGATGGGACATATAGTATTTAGAACATTTGGTGAAATAAATCATAAGAATACGAGTAATATTTTCATGTTAATCATTGATGGTAGTCTCATCGACATGATATTTTGATAATAGGCCCACTAGTAGGTATTCCTCATTTTTTTATCATGGGTTACTATTATATGAGAGAATGTGTAATTCTATTTAGACATTAATTTTATCATTAATGCATATCATGAGTCGCACACATAAATTGGATGATAAAAAAGTGGAAACATATGTTCACATTGAGGTAGGGTATGTTCGATATATCATGATTGGCATATCATTAATGGATAATTCGAGGATGTATATTTTAAAATCATATTTATGAAAATTTATTTCAAAATTCATTCCATGGATGAATTATCTAACCCTAAATTACATGTACTTGGTTTAATGATCAGTTTTTTACTAGTAGTCAAAGATTTAGTATCAGGAATATTATTTCATTACATGGATTTTGAAACATCATAATTAGATATTTTGATAATGGAATCATATTACACAATGAACATTGATTTTATTTCATCATCACTGTGACATTATGTCCTTTCTCTATGCTTCCTTGACCAGTTTCATGATTCTAATGATAGAATTTAGGTATGAAAGCTAAATTGCAATGAGAAGGAATCACATAGGATATAACACTATGTTTTTCTTCTTATCTTGTTTAATTTTTTAAATATAATTTATGTAATAAATAATTTCAGAATGTCTGATGAATAATGTTTTTACTGTTTTTATCATATAATTTTAAAAATTACTTATTAACCATTTGGAGAAAAAATAGTATTATTTATTATACGTAATAGTTAATAATTTTTTTATTTACTAGATTCTGAATAAAATATTAATTTAGTAGAAAAAAATATTTTATTTGGATATTAAATAAATTCTAGATGATTTCAAATATGCCAAGATAGAGTCTAGTAAAAAAAAATTATTTGACATTAATGATAAATGGATGTTGTTATTGATAAAGATGGAAGCAACAAAAAATTGTAATATTGGTATTTCATTAAGAATTATGTGGTCTAATAATGGATAATATGTTAATAAATGGATAACATTAATATAAATAATTACAGTATCCTAAAATATAGCTCTATTAAAAACTGTTATGAATATTTTTTTGAGTTATGATGAGTGCAATAGAAATGGTGAAATATATCAAACAATTAAATCTATCTATATTACTCATTCTCTTCCCACTAAAAAATATAATCTGAGATATATTTATTAATTAATGAATAATAACTAATCTAGAATGAAAGACACCTGAAATTCAAATTTTTGTGTCGGAACCTAGAGAACGAGTCATTTTTCTTGGATATTAATGGAGCGCAGATGGATCACATATAGAGGGACTATATAATTCTATACACATAGAAAAATTAAGGAAATATGAAGGGGTATACTTATAAGATCAACATTAATCAATGAAGAGTGGTCAAAATTCTAGGTATTCACTTCATTATATATTATCTAAAAAAAATAAAACTTTTATATGTTATATCATCAATTAAGGTATGATAAAATGATAAAAAAAAATAAATTTTAACATATCTCACACTATTGCATGCTTCCCTAGTTAATGGAACCAAATCCATCTCCCACAATCATCATGTTTCACTCCCAAAATATCACATCCAAGCATAATAGCATAATATCAAGTGAATATTGATACACGGTACCCTACAATCACATCCCCGTATGTCTATCTCTCTATCAACAAAATTTAAAATGTAATAATTCTCCCATAACTTATTTATAATCTCAAAACCATAATGAAATGTCTTGTATCCCCCCCATAACCACATCATAATCTATAAATATGGAAAAACACATCACACCACAAGCAATATCAATATCTCATTACCACACATTAATCCACATTATTGTAGGGTTTCATGATCATGATGGTTATCACCCTCAAACTATCTTACTACTATACATGAACCAATGAATATTTCACATAAACTATCATATAATTATCATTAAATATCATTATCAAATACCATATGTTTATCTATGACATATGTAATTACATCATTCAATACAAAATAACATGAATTAATAGCCAATAAAATTCCAATAAGAATGTGATAGATAGAGAGTATTAACGAGAGAAAGAAAGATAGGGAGATAGTTATGGGAAGAAAGAGTAGTAATAAATATACTCCCTAACCAACATATAATCTTGTGAAAACACTGAAAAACACTACCTATTAAAATATGAGTATTATTTTTCATGTCTATATTATGCATGAAATAAAATAATAATATAACATGTATAATAGTTATACAAAGGCCACCAAAATAGATTAACAAAAAAGTACACAGTCATGTATCCATCTCAACATAATTATGAAATATAATGTGCAGTAGCTACTATTTATAAAATAGATAAAGATAGATATTTCACATGAAAAAAAATTCAGTTGTCATTGAAATATTTCTAGTCATACAATTTATCATCATATATAAATTCACTAAACAATTTATTTTCTGATATTTTATCGAAATCAATTTATTATCCATACCCCATACTCATTCCCTATAAAACCCATTAGTTTCATGCATTAAAAAATAATTAAAAAAAACATTTTATTAAATTATATCCCATTCTTTTTCCTGGATTAATTATAACCACCCATTGTCTATTTAGAGAATAAATGTTACATTCAATTTGGAAATAGTAATACAACCAGATAATAATATGAATCTTCACCACAATTATCTCCACACATTTCATGAAACCAATCATGGTAATAGCAAGAAAAAACATCCGTCATACAAAAGTTGCTACGCAACCACATCTATAAGAAAAAACAACACCATTCACCATTACCACATTTAACAAATAAAAAAATGTTATAAATTTCTTTAAATTAATCATTTTTGAATCAGTTTTCTATAATAACTGATAAACTAAAATGAAAAAAATTCTTGATAAAGATATAATTATTAAATATAACCACTAAAACCATGATTTCTCATATGTATAATTTAATAAGATTAACCCCATTATGAAATATTAAAATGGAGAAAATAATATCAAATTTTAATACAAATGAACTAAAATTAATATGAATATAATAAATAATTAAATCAATTTATGAATAAAATATGATTTTTAAAAATTAATATTTTAATTTTATGAAAATAATTATATTATGATTACATAATAATAAATTATAATTATAATCTGAATTTTATATAACTAAAAAATTAATTTCCAATTCCTAGGAAATATTAATTAATAATAGGTATTAATTTTAAAATCTATTTTCAAATTTTCAGACTTTCTAAAATATATTTTTCATTTTATATACATATAAAATTAAACCAATTTATAATTTTTATTAGAAAAAATGAAATTATTTCTGGAATAATCTTAATAATATATTATTATGATAAATTATTTTGGTATCTCTAACATAATTTATTTATAAGTGAATAATGAAAAATAATGATTTTGAAAATTCAATGGATTTTATAACATCAGAATGATATGAGATTAACTAATTATTATTATATATTTAATAGGAAACCCTTTTTTATATAATTAAAATAATATTTTTTTGAAATTTTATTTTCTAATTAAGGCCTATATTTTATATTTTAGAACCTAATTAATGTTTTTAATAAATTGTTTCTAAAAAATTGGATATTAGTATATTAAGTTTAATGTTTTTTACTTTTATAATAATAAATATTTAATAAGGATATAATGTTTAAATTTGATGCATTTTATATTATTTGGGAATTAAAAAAATTTCATATTGCATAGATATTATCTTACATTATGAAAAAACATGTCACAATGGTAAAATAATAAATTTAAAAAGGAATATTTCAAATGAAAAATAGGTTGATTGTTGATAAATACAAGATTACAATAGAGTGTCTGACATGTGGATAATATGTATATGAAATTATATTTATTGGATTATATTTTTATGCACATTAAATTATGTTGATTTCCCATATTCAAAATATTTTATTATTTAGAAAAAAAATTGCTTTTTTAATTTAAATGTGGCAATCCTCTCCTCTATTTACATCAATCCAAAACCAATTAATTCAAAACCAATATATATAAAATAATCATTAAACTATAATATATAATTTATGGATTATTTTAATCTTTGTAAAAATTTCATCCCTAAATGTTGTATGTCTCTTCATAACTGATGTTATCCAAGTAGTAACGTATATATTTCTAACAGTTCCTCCATATTTTCTATTTCCATATAGTCTAATCATCTTACTAAATATTCTTTTCAAAATATTATATTTATAAAATAAATGTCAATATTATAATTATCATTTATTTTAATGACATTACATGTATAAATATCAGTTCCCATTTCTATTATGAGAAATGACAAGTTGAATCAACGACTCCCCAATGTACCACCTCAATGATGCATCTTGTTTCATATTCGTTCACCAACAAATATAAATTTTACTTATAGTTAATTTAATATATAATCAGTATATTTATTAAATTATTTTTATTCTAAATATATAAACTATATTAAATTGTTTTATCATTGTATGGAAAATTAAATCATCATCCATGCATACATGTAGATTGCAGACTCCTTGGAACTATCAAATTCTATTTTTTATATCATCACAACTATAAAACTCTTGTTAAGCGAATGGTTATAATGTATAATTATGAATTTTTATATATTCAAATGGTTCTTGTAATAATGGTTTTATGAAATATTAATTATATTAATAATAATCATGTATTATAAATTCATCCATATTAAATAAGAAAACTATTAATAAGTAAAAATCCTAACTTTTTCATTAAATTTGTGATAATAATATCCATTAATTATTTCTATAGCTTCATAATATAAAAAATCATAAAACTGGTGAACAAATAATATGATGATTATGCTTCTTTAATAATGACATTAAATATAAAAATCATAATCATCCATAAGACCTACCATGTCAATGATTTGGATGGTTTAATAACCAATATAAGAAATTATATGAATTTATAACATGGATGAATATTATATTATATTTTCTAGTAACATATGATATTAAATATAATATAATTATATTTATATGGATTTTGAATCATTAAATTACCATTAATGTAATTTATTATGAAAAAATGTTGTTCACTAGGAATCCCCAATACAAGCTAGTTTTCTATATCATCGTCAATGATAAAGAATTAAACAAGAATATTAATAATAAAATATCAAAATTTATTATAATTATTTAAATATATTATAATAATGGATAATTTAAATACATATATTGGTTAGATAAATTAATACTCACACCAATCCCATGACCTAAAACATAAATTTATAACAATAAACAAATTTTGTGGGAATATTCATTTGAAAGACTAATATAAATGTATTATATGATTGTATATTAATAGTTTTTTATATTAATATGGTTATGAAATTATATTTTATTATATATTTCATATATTTAATAATTATAATAAATCACTTTACCAAAAATTGATTATTACAATAAGGGTTTTATTGTGTCATTTTAATCTCCATTGGACATGTTTGATATTATGTGCCATAATTTCTTTAAATAGTTTATCTTTATCAAAATAAACACACATAAAAAAATATATTCTATATAATGATATGTTCATATATATTTCATCATCATACTCTTAATATACATTGATTGTTTCATTAAAATTCTCATGGATATTCATTAACTCAATTTCAAATTAAATGGGACATAATATTTCATAGATAAGTATAATAATTTATGCCATACTTATCCCTACCATTAAAAACTTTTATATAGAGGTTCCTTATATTATATTTGTAAAATACTTCTCATAATCAATAAATAATTTTTGGATATAAAAATATAATATAAATGTTCAAATTTATTTTGAATGACTCTAATTCCTTCCACTAGATTATTCCAATAAGTTACATGTTTTTAATCACTAATTCTATCTTTTATTTCAGTTAAATATATTATATATTATTTTATTTGATTATGATAATTACTTTCAGCCGCATTCAAATTTAATGTTAATTTTTCATATTAGGATGTGGGTATTAAAAACATGTTATTTTTAAACTGAAACTAAAAATGTTGTTTCCTTCGATTGAAAATAAAATATTTTATATCCCACTTTATATTTTTCAAAATGTTTTTTCATTTTAAGTTTTATTTTATTTGTAAAAAATTATAATAAATTTTTAAAATGGATTATATTTCAATTTTCAATTTTTTGAATATAATTTTCACATAATATTTTATAACATAATTTAATTTTTTCAATGAATGTATTAACACATTGACTAAAACGTTTCCTCCAAGGATTATCATTCATGACGTGATATTTTTCTCATAAGTTATTTTTTATTATTATGTTATATTTTTTTTGAAACATTGTAATTTTTATATACTATATTCTCTTACATTTTAGGTATGTGATATATTTTGAATCATTATATAACATATCTATTTTCCATGGGTTCATATAGCCATGAATATGAATACCTCTATAAGGCACACATATATATGGATGATTAAGTGGTGCGGCCATATATCTCCCACCAATTCTATTGTTTCTGTTTATATAGCATGATAATGAAAGGGTAAATGGGGGGATTAATTTAGGGGAATATAGTATGTGAGAGGACTTATCCAATACCCATAGGCGTACATTATTGGTTTTATCACAATGATTAGGGTACAAGGTAGGATTATTACATGACTAAAATGGTGCTTGTGTGGTTAGAAAAAATGGCACTGTAATTAATTTCAAGAAGTGTATCCCTAATACATTGAAAATATTATTTTATTTATCTCACAGTCACATGTAAAAATATATTTTATACTATTATAATTTTTTATTAATGTTTAATGTATAATTATTACACATATTGTTTCAATTATATTTGTATGTTCATTTGAGATTAAATTTTTTCTATCGTGTCTTATAGAAAAACCTAATTATTGCACGTTATTTTTTATAAAAATGTTATCCACTTCTTACGTTTCCTCATATGTTTATGATATATCAGTTGATGACATTTAAAAAAATCCTTACTAGGAATTGTTTTTCACCCATTTCATATGTTTTCGATTCTCTTGGTTATAAATATTAGTATAACTTTGAGAAAATAATGAAGGGAGTCCAGATAAGTTCTAATATAGTAAACTAATATGTTTATAGAGATACTTTTAGAAACACTAAAAATATATGTCCTCGAGTTGTGAGAAATATTGTGAGATAATTATTTAAATTATAGAAATTGTATATTATTTATGTAATGTATTTATCAGGTAACTTTATACATCATCATCAAAATATTCCTATCAAAAGTATTATAAAAAACATAAATAATAATAAAATTGTGTCCATAAAATTTTTAAAAATAATTACACGAATACATAACGAAACTAAAAAACAATATCAACAAAAATAAATTTCAATATTTCAACAGTTTATTTAAAGACATCATTTGAATATAGTTTACTATAAAGAAAAATTGAGAAAAAGATTCATATTACACAATTTCTTATCATTATAATAGAGATATAATTGTAAATATTTTATATTTTTCATCATAAACGTAATTTTGGAATGATATGTTTACTTTATAATAGAAATTAAACCCCAAAATAGATCATTATTAAATAATATATCCATCATAAATAATATAATATATTCATGTGAAAACATTTGAATTTACGTTCCACATAAATTTAATATATCCAAATTCAAAATTATTAATATTATTATCCTTACCACTCCTTAAATTGAAAAATATATAATATTCTAATGAATTAACATAAATAAATGAGGGAGATACTAAAATTATTATCTTGAATGAGGCTTCAGTATTAATATATGAAAGGATACGGGGATGTTGTTGATACGAAGTCTAAAATCACACTAAGAAACCATAAATAGACCTGGAAAACAATAGAATCAAATAAAACAACCCATGGAAAAAAACAAAGTTTAATTTTTTTCCCTTATATAAAATATAAGTCGATAACCCAAAAGAATGGATGTTGTAAGCCCCCAAAATTGTAGTATATAAATAAAATAAATAATTTGTTTTCTTATAAAAATGATAGTTAGATTTCGAATAACTATTTTTTTAATTTATTGGGTATTCTATCGAAACATATTATATCATTCAATTTCCATAATTTAAAATATTTATTATTCTTATATATTATATGACATATTATAGTCATTTGGTTAATAATTGAAATGGTATAATACTAAGAACATTTAATCATTAAAAATACCATTTTCAAAAAACAAAATTTTCATTAATTTTTCATTTATAAAATAATGTTTATAATATTAGAATTATTATTTCTAAAAATAAGAATTATTTTTGAATCGATCATTTCTATATAGGTATAGGGACAATTTTTCATATTTTTTTAAAATACATATTTTTATGTATATAGTTTAAAATACTTGTTTTACAAAACATTTATCATTTATAACTCAATATAGAAGTATGTATAACATTAAAATAACTAAAATAGTATTCATGATAGTATATTTATATAAAGAGTAAAAAATTACTTTTATAAATACTAAAATAAATTTAGATAACATTGATTTCTATTTTAAATAACTGAAATAAAAATTTCCATTAAAAGAAACCATTTTTCAAACTCAAATTTCCCCTATTTTATATTGGTAAAATTAAAAATGTTATATTTTTTAAAATAAATAAATATTTTATATATTATTATAATATAATTTATATAAAAAATTACTTTTATAATTTTATAAAACACATAAAATGTAATTTTAGAAATTCATTTTTTATGAAACTATATTCTATATATTACATGTGATAATGTTAAAATTTATATTTCTCATTTATGGGAAAATTAGTTGATTAAATTTATTTATATTTACTAATTTTTAGTTATTAAATATATATTAAGAACTATTTTATATTAAATTAACAAAATTAAAATATTTAGGTATCTATTACTTACCACCGCAATCCAAATATTTGTTAATGTTTTAATTCTAAATGTAACATTTTAAAAATATTCCCAAATTATTAGTTAAGTGATTATTTTTTCATATATCAACCCAACACTAATATTATAATCTTTCTATTTTTATTTACATGTGAAACATGTGATATATTTTTTAATATGTCAATGTAAGTATAAAATTACATTCATACCTATTAGAACATAATTAGGACTACTATAAAAAAAAATTTCCCACAAAATCTATCACAATTATCCTTGCATTATAATGCTATTCTTTTTCATTTGTCCTCTAGACACATGATAGTTTCATAATTCATCTATTTACAATGAATATTCTAAATAAATTATTATGATATATACATGAGTACTCTTTTTGTATACATTATTTTTCCTATCCAATATAGATTTTTTTATAATTCCATCATTTATATATAATTAAAAAATAATTTTTCTATGAATTTTACTAATCTTCATGAATTATTACTAACCTATATTCATATATCAATTATCACTAAATCAGTATTATTAATTTGTATTGTGGAAAACCCTTCATGATGTGACATAAAAAAAATTTCATCAGTTTACATATACATGTTTTATAGCAGTGCAATTAAAGAGAAAACATTTATATTTGTATAATTATTATTTTTCTCAATAAAAAACAAATATAATAAATTTCCCCTCTCCTGCATTTAAAAATTTAAATTTTATTTGTTCGATGTGCATAAAACCACGTCCATGAATTAATACATATAATTATATCCTATAATTTTGTTCTATTTATTAAATTCTTATTATATATTATTAAATTTTTTAAATATATCTAAATAAAGAGATTTGGTTCAATAATAATTATATTTTACAAAAACAAACATATTTATTAATCATAATATTCAATTTATTATAGAATGATTTTGTTTGAGTGAATTTAAAAATATAAAGGAAAATGAAATAATATAATATCAAGGATAAATATGAGAACTAAATTAAATAAAATTTCCTTATTAAATAAATCAATAATATTTTTTCTAGATTGATTTCATTAGTTTTAAAATAATTAATTATCATAACACCATTCAATTTCATAAAAATCAAAAAAAACATGTTGTATGTTTCATCTAGACGAACCATTTGTAAAACTAGCATAGAAAGTTGTTTTAATATTATAAAATATTTTTTATAGTCACTTCTATTATTTTCTAGTATCATGGAATTATTATCATTATGTAAAAATGTATAATAAAATTTAAATATAAAAATATTTAAAATGAATAATATTATTCACATCCAATATTTGAAAATAGAAAATATATAACTAATATAATTATAGTGAAATTTAAAAATTAAATTCAATAAATGATTATAATTTTGAATAATTTAATGGAATAATTTATTAATATATTTATTTTTTAAAAATAATAATTAAGTTCATTAGTGGAAATCAAGCATTAAGATAGGGGTTATGCTTTTCAAATATAATATCTTATGTTATATGTATTGTTTTCTATAATGGAATCACTAATATGGGTTGATTACACCATTTTAATTAATTTTACAGTATTAAAGTAATTCATTGGTGTTAGAGATCCCTATCATTTTCAAAATATAAATTTCATTTCATTTTATTTATACTAAATACATAATATTATTTTTCAACTCGTCTCCATTCATTGAGTTAAAATTAATATTCATAAAATTATTTCATGGATGGATGATTCATTTTCACCTAATACCCAATTTCATATTAAATTATATTCCTCTATATAAGATGTTTAATTTTTCAAAAAATTATTTAATCTTGATGTACATCATTCTCAAAAACTATGTCATCATTATGAAACATTCCCATATTCTTTTATGATGGTTTACCCACCATGATCATATTTTAATATATAACTAAAGTAGTCCTTAATTTTTTGGATCTTTGTTATTTTATATATAATGTGAATGTTATAATTTCCTTTCCCACTATCTAGTATACACATCCATTAAGGTACATTATGATTTTATGTTTGAGAAAGTGTATTATAAAATTATAATCCATAAAAAATAAAATATTTTACGTTTGAATACCCATTTAATTTTTTATACATAATATCATTTAAATGATATATTATTAATTTTTAATTTTTAAAATTATTTGTCTCTTAATGAGTCACATGAAATTTTGAAACCATTATATTTTTTTCATGGAATATTTGTAGAGGATTATTTCTTAAATGTAAATGTAATAAAATATTTCATTTCACCTTTATAAAGAACTTGTTTTTTTCAAGGATATATTATTGAGATTTTATTTGAAAAAATGTTTTTAAAAAACAATTTTAGAGCACATTGAATATTGTTACATTTATAATAATAAACATTCAATGTTCCCATATCATAAAATTTTAAAACTTTGAAAACATTATTTTGCAAAAACTATTTATGATGTTCATACAAATAAGTCTATCACAAAAAAAAATTATTTCATTGGAGATTATTTTAAATGATTCACCCGTTATGCATTATTTGAAAATAATATTTTTGGGTGATTCATTTTTTCGTATCATTATTTTAAATTCTTGATTTCAATATTGGTCATAACATCATTATTTTCTAGGTATTTAAATATTAGTTCCATGAGTTCTCTATGATATTATATATGATTAATTAATTGTGACAATCGTCTATATAGACGATTAATAGCTGTAGACCTATATATCATTCATATGAATTGGTTAATGTTATATATCAAATGTGATAATGATATTGATCCTGATAATTTATTTGTTCTCACAAAATATTGATTGTAATTTTTTTAATAGCGATTTTTGGTTATGTGTTTTTTCACAATATATAGTATGGGAAATTTGTTTACACCACCAATAGAAGCAATGAATTTTAAAAAATATGATGTGTGAACATTTTTTAACCATTATAATTTTTATTTTCAAGGGTTTATGATAAATTTCCCTCTAATTATATATAAAATGTGGATTTTAAACATCCATTCTATATGCCAAATACTTTTCTCCATTATATATTAATTTTCAATTTATTTATCACTCTATTTTTATGGTATATGTTTTTTCATTTTCAAACATAATCCATTCTATAATTTCTTGTATAATTTATTATAATACCATTTTCATTTTAATTTTATTTTTCTTCCTCGAAATTTTTTCTTACATTATAAAGATCATACACTCAATGTCACGTGGATTAGTATTTCCATTAATAAAACTTGATAGTCACGCATTTATTTTGATTTCACATCACTGGGAAATTTATTACAGGACTATATTAAGAATGAAATTTTTTTATGGAGGTTATTTTGAAAATAATTTGAACACATTAAAAAGAAATGTAATTGTAGTCGAAAAAAAGAATATTAGAATGAAAAATACATGGGATAAAGTCCACAAAGACAATAAACTTTTCATTCATGTTATTGTTTGATTATTATGAGTTCCATGTTTTACTATAATATAATGTTATAAATGATATAGTTTTATCACACCTTATATCAATTCCACTACTTAATGACACTGATTTTACCACCAGGATCCAGTTTAGAAGTCGGACACATTTTAAATGGTATCAAAGAGGTTTTATTTATATTTTTAAGATAATTTAATATAATTTGGTGATTGTTATAATAAAAAATTTAGTGAAACCCCTTTGTATATGTACACAAGATAATTATATATATACCAAAACATCATTTTTTAATAAAAGGATATATTGTTTACCTAGAATTAAACTAATTTCGTGGTACTGTAAAGTGGATGTCGAGGTGGTAAAAATGAATAGAGGGGTAATAAAATTATAAATGATGGTTGAGTATCAACTCAATATTGACTCTAGAGTATTAGCAGTGTCCCTATAACTAATAACATTCATAAACTCTCATTGAGATATTCTATTGTTATTTCAAAATATAATTTGGAAAAATTATAAATTATTTATTTCATGAATAAATTACATGTATATAATATGTTTTATGATAGAACCCAATATAAAAACACATATATTTAACTATGATTCATCCATTTGAACTAAAAGAATTGTATAATAAAATTATTGTTCTATAAAAAATATATCATGAGATTAAAGTTTCCTTATGTAAATAATGTAAATTCAAGTTCTATTTTATAATTTAACACTCATGAGTAATAATTTTTGTTTAGGAAAATGATTGATCATAGATAAATCAATATTAATAGTAACGTGATTGATAATGAATTAATTTTAGTAATTGAATACCAAATGGGATTAAATATAATGAGGAAAATATTTTTATTATAATGAATAAAATATATTTAATTATAAATTACAAAAATAGTATTTATAAATAAGAATCCATACCAATTAATAGAACCATATATAATGATAGGGGACTATGTGATGATGATAATGAAGGATAAATGATTAAATGTTAATAATATATAAATTGTTATAAGAGATAACCATATAATGGAAAATGTAAATTATATATGTTTTATCATTGGAACATTAGAAAATTGATACATAAACTAATGAGGATAACTTAATATTCATATTATGATGATAGATATAAATAATGGTATTCCAATAAACTATCTATTAGTTAATTGTTTTATGTGTCGGGAAATTACCAATTATGGATACCATTATCACTAATATAAGGTGTTATGATGAAAATATACACAACAACCTCCTAGAAAATGATAATAAGGAAAATAATTTAAAAAATATATTATTTATGATGATATATGTAATTAAGTATTTTTAGGGGTTCTCCACATTAGATTTGTGGATTTTGAATATCATGTTTGTTTTCACAAACTAGTAACTACTGAATTATAAAAAAAATTAATGGTTGCATATTAATCATATCCATGGTCTATGAATTTCAATCACTATTAATAGTATTATTATTCATCCATGTCGTGAAAATTTTTCCCATAAAAATAGATAATATAATTTTGAAAATTGATTTAATATCATCACATAAACAATATATTAATTACCAAATTTGGATTTCAATATTGAAACCCAAAAATGGTCATCAATCAATGAATTTATTTTTATGTGTTCTCTTTAAAAAATAATTCTATTTTATGTGTCGTGATACACAGTCATGAATTTTGGTTGGCTCAAATTATTAATACATAACCCAATAAAAAATTATTATATATTAAGAAAAAGTATTTGTTTATAATATTTGAAATTATTATATTAGTCTCTAAGTTATACATTGTTCCTTGACTACATATTTGATAAACACATATATTTTCATTTGTATGTCATCGAAAAAATTGTAGGAATGAATTTTTATTTAATATTATAGAATATTTTTCTATAAAAGTTTAATATTTAAAATTCTCAAAAATAAATATTGATTTTGTATACTTCAATAAACAATAAAAAATATTTAATGAGATATAAAATATTATGTAGGTACTAATATTTATAAAACACCTAGTAAATAAAATAATACTACTCAACTAATATTTCACACATTTAATTATAAAATATTGTATAAGGTTTCATATAAAATATGATGGTTCATTCTAGAATATTTATTTTTGTAAAATTATTTTGTATTTTATTCTAATATATTTAATCAATAACATTTAAAATATTTTTTTATAATATATATTTTTAATTATATTAACTAAAAGATTATAATTGTTATGTGATATTACTAATAACTATTAATCATTTAAAAGTTCATTTTCAGTAGAATGAAATTTCTATATATTTCAATTTAAAAAAAATTATAATTAGTGAATTATAATTTTAAAAAATAAAATAAATTTTTTAATCAACATATCAACATTATCCTATGTTGATATTTTGAGTTATTTATGAATGATTTTATTTAAGAAAAATGTAATTAATATTAATAAATTTAAAAGAGTAGTGTTTATGATTTTATGATGAATTTTTTATTTCATAATAGGGTATATTTTTTATCTACAATTAATGGTGAATTTAGATAGTAAACAAATAATTTTTTTAATGTTATTGCAAATCCATTGAACTAATGTTTAATTGTTCATTATCTAAATTATTATTTCAAAATAAATGATATTATTTTTTCTATTCCTTTAATTAAATATCATATTGGTAAAAAAAATTATATTTAATTCGAAGTGACATTAATTTTATATAATTTAATATATTACAATTTTTATAATAAAGGTAAATAAAATTTATATTCTATCAGACGCATACATTTCAATCAGAATATAGACTTATTTAAAAAATTAGGTTTTGTATGTTACATGTGCTAATATCAAAAATAATTTCACTTAAATATTTATATTTATTTGAAAAAATATGTATCATATTATAAATTTTTATTTTTCAATTATTTAAAAATTTATACTTTACATTCACGAATTGAATATAAATTATTTTAGGTAAAAATATTTATATTAGAAAAAAACAGTTGTAATTGTTAAGAGTAAGATAATAATAAATAAGTTTTAAACATGTTTAGAATTAACATTTTGAGGGAATATATAATATTTATCAATCCAAAAAAATATATTATCTATCATATGAGACTTCTTGTCATGTAAAGCATGTGATCTTTTTATAATAAATTGAAATATTTATGAAAATGATATTATAACAACTTATAAAAGTGGAATATAACAACACATTCCTAACCACTCCCAAAATATGTATTTCACCTAAATATATTTCCATTTTATTTCCTATATAATCATGTTATAAAATTTTTTTCCTCTAGTGACATTTTATTTTATTAATACCTCTATTTCTAATGAATCTTATAAGGAAAAAATAAGGCTTTCTACACGAGTATTCATTTTTTCTATCTTCATTTATGTTCACTTATATATTTTGAATAATAATTTTATAACTACTATATAATTATATTATTATTGTTTTTATACATATCTTACGTTATTATATGTTAATTTATGTTAACTACATCTCACATTTATTATCATTAATATAGTAACCAGCATTCATGTGTTGTTTGGGACTACCTCCACCAATAAGTGACAACTCAAATTTTTCACAAACACCACAATTGACTTGATATAGTATTGAACTTATAGAATAATTTTTACATATGCAGAATAATTATTATTATGTATATGAAAATAATAAAATAAATTATTTTCATCTTTTAGTTCTACAAATGAATTATTTAACTATGCGGTATGCGGGCTATAGATTCCATGATGTTCCATATCTCATTTTTTCATATGTTTTTTATATAATATTTAAATTTGATTCCCACCTTAAATTTTTATTAATAATATATTTAAAAATATTTAAGAATGATTTTATTCTAAAATAATTAACTTTCATGATAATAATCATCAATTAATTAATGTATGTTATTGTTTTGATTAGTCCAACAACCTATATGAACAATGATATAAAATAATGTAATATATGAACATGATAAAACACCTAATAAAAATATATAGAAGAAATTATAAGATAATTTTTTGGTTTTATTTTGTTAATGGTAAAAATAATATTAAACTCATTAACTATGATACCACTGCTCTTTTGATAATAATAATTGAACCATGTTTATCAGTAAACATTTTATATGTACCATAAAAAACTAAATAGAAATAAATTTTAACATTATAAATAACAATAAACCATCTATTATAGAGTATTTTAAATTCATTAAATGATGAACATTGGGAGAATACTAAAAAAAATTCTATTAATAATTGTTTTTAAAAGGATCATGATTATTCACCCTCCAAATTAGAAATATAACGTAACAGACAATTATATACAGATTAAAATTATATATAATTTTTTCAAATGGATATAGATTTGAATTAGGTTATAAAATCTATTATTAAGTTAATAATTTTTTCTTACATGTTATTCAAATTTTTTTCTATAAATTAGGTAATAATGAACGACGTTTTTGTCTCAAATTTAATTTATATAGACATATAACATATCATGAAACATGATAAATATAATATAGAGTGATTACTATCTAAATAATTACATTTACCAAATTCATATTATTAATATTTTTAGATAATTCATATTTATGTCTTTATTTAAATTCTTTTGTTTCATAATATACCATGTTCATAAGGTTCATTATTAACTCGACTCCTATAATTGAGTGAAAATGTATCTTAAAGAAAATATTTCTAATATTTATGATTTATATTACCTAATATAATTTTTTTGTTTACCTTTTAATATGTACGAATATGAATATAATATTAAAATATATTATAAGATTAAATTTCATTAATTAAAGTATATCACCATTTAGTATATTTACTAATATATATATAAATTATTTCATCTTATTGTTATTGTTTTCCCTTCTATATAAAGATGTCCATCAAATTTTTAAACCAAATTATGTGATATATGAAGAGTTATTAATGATTTACTAATACTCTATTAAATAATTAGTTTTTATACTAATTTAATGGTGCATCATTTCTAAAAATATTTGACAATATAGGTAACTATCAATTGAAAATAACAAGTTACATATTAAATTTATTGTTATAAATACTATTTCATTTCAAACATGAATTATTAATTTTTTTTGAAATTATGTTTTTTAAAATCATCCACTTTTTATTTTGAAAGAATTATATATTTTTTAAGGATATATTATTTAAGATTTTTTTAAAAAATTAAATGTTTTATATTTTTAATCAAAATAAATTTCTTAAAAACATTATTTAAACAATATTTATAAAGATGTAAATTTCTACAAATGACTTTTAAATGTGACCATACACTCAAATTTTATATATTTTATAGATTTATTATTGATAAAATCATTGATTATTTATATTATATTCTCACATTATGTGTAATTGATTTATTTACATGGACATTATTATTCAAGAATCTATCCCAATTATATCTTATAAAATACTCTATTATTAATTTTTAGTATTAGGTATTAACTTTATAAATTCATTATTTATTTATTTTTTCATAATAGATAGATGTGTTTCAGAATCCAATTTTCATTCCATTGGATCCTAATGATATAAAAAATTAATTGTTTAATGAATCATGTGATTTTTATATATACATAATATATATCATTATATTTTGTTTGAGGAACACAAGATTTTATTGAAATTGATCAATTTTCACAACATAAATAATGAAAATTTTTATTAATAATGTTATTATTACCATATATTAATGTTTTTCATATGTTCCTTGGTATTATATATTTATTGTGAATGTTAAATATCCACTTCATATGACCATTAATATTCCCTATTGATAATTTTTTTCATTCCACATCCTTTCCCCATGGACTATATTTATTAATATTAGAACACATTTCCATTAATTTTTACATGATAAAAAATTATAAAATTTTATGTAAATTTTTGATGAAATATATCCCTAGAGATTTTATTTAATTTAATTATTATCTAACCCTTCATAAATGGTTGTTGAGATTATCCTTAATTACCATTACTTTTCACCCGTTTTTTCCCCTTTCACCAATAAAATGATCAAAGAAATATATTTAGTAGTATATTTTATTTAGAGATTATTTTTTGGAGTTATTGATGACCTAAAACAGAAATAGTTTTATTGTGGAACAAATGATCCTTTCGGAAGAGAAATGATTTGAAGTGAATCATTAATGACAATAAACCATCCATTTATGGAATTGTGATATTATCATGCTATATAATATCAAGATACTATAATTTTTCGAATAAATATAATTTTATCTATTTTTGAAACCTTTTTACTATTTATATAATGTTTTTTGGAACTAGATATAATATTTGTGGTCATGGGGGTTAGAGATGAGAAACCCACATTATATAAAAAAATGGATAATATATAGTATCTATTGAACAAATTAATATAACAGGGAAGTGTATGTTTACAAATATATAGCACATACCACCTCAGGATCATTTATAATTAAGTAATATTGATGGATTCATATAGAATTATAAATTTTCTGTGGTGAATGAATCTTATAGAGTAATAGAGGGATTTTACATGGTCTCTTAGTGATTATAATAGTTCAAGTGTAACCAAACATTTCGTCTCTATATACCATATAATTCCATTAAAAAATATGGTCAAAAAACAAATAACTCAATGCATCGAATATAGGAGATATCAAATAGAATATGGTTGGACCATTTACATTATTTATTGGAAAAATGTGAATCACAAAAATATTTCATTCCATAAAAAACATCAACGATTTAAACATATTATAAATGGTGAATCAACAAACCATCCTACCAAGGATTCAGTCCATGATAGAAATGACTGCAACATGATGGATGGATAGAAAAAAAAACAGCCATTAACATTTTATAGAGTAACTAAAACCCATAACTACATGAATCAGAAATTATGAAAGCCAATGAATAAGTGTATACATAGATTCACATGTTTCTTAATATGATTGGTAATGGGATTTTAAAATGAGAAAACATAACTTAAAAATCCATCAGATTCTATCCTAGTGTTTTCACATTAAGACCGAACATCTACCCCTAGATATTTGGAGAAATATCTCTTACATCGAATTTTACATACCATGACTCAATAACCATGTTTTGACTCACAGATTTATATCCCACCACAACCAAATACAGAATGTACATATCTTTCAGAATTCCATTCAATGTAATCCCACTATAGTCCATAATAAATACCCCTTATACATAATTTTCTTCCCTCTAAATACTATTCCTTATCCAACAATCTTCTATAACCCCAATCAGAAAAAAGAAACACATGAATAATCTAATATGGTATGATTTGGTATAATAGAAACCTATAAAATGATTATCATATTCAATAATCATGATAAATCATTGAAAAAAACACCATCTACATAACCAAAAAACTCTAAAGGACATACCACATAAAACAATAATCATAATATAATGATATAATGTTTTAAATAAATAAATAAATAATAATGAAATTACACAAAAACTAATATCAATGGCATGAAAAATTCTAAAAATAGATTGTGGTATTAACAATATAGTGAAACATTACATTCCCACAAAATTCATCCATTTTACCATGACAATGTAGAAACTGAATAATGAGAATAAAAATCATGCACAGTAATTTATCTAGATTTTATCGAATCTCAATAGGTCCCTCCATGAGATCCATATTATACACTATTTATAAAATCTCTATATAATAACATGTGAATTTTCTCATTGACATTGATAATATTTTTGAAAAATAAATATTTCATGGAACCATACCAACTAGTGAAAGGTTACCAATGATAAAATTCCCCACTAATATTTCCCACACCTCAAAATTAAAATTATATTTGGTAGAAAAACATACCTCATACAAAACTATATATTCCATTATGATGAGAAACCCATAATGTCACATAATAAATGACCTATTTAAATAAATTCATCCTCCTTTGATTAGCATATTTACTAGGAAGGTCCTACATAACATTTTTCTACTCTAAAATCATATGATCCATGTGAGTTATGTTATGTGCGACACATTTTCCATGTATCTTGAACTCCAAAACCATACACTAGAAATAGTTAGATATTCATGGAAACCCATAAATTTATTTTAATGATAATATGGTAATGAAAAAATGATAACAACTCTTATAAAAAACATAACACAAGGTAATTTAATCAGAAATGGTCTACTAATATGTATAATAAAATGGAACCATCTTTTCCACAATCATAAAAAAGTCTTCTTTTTCTGGAAGTCGATCTGAGGATAGAAGGTAGTTCAACGAAATAATATACAGTTGAAATCACATGAAAAAAAATCCCCATAAATTTTCATTAAAATATAATATATTTTTCTTAGATGATATTCAATTTTTCCCTATGGAGATTCAATATGATGTCCAAAAATTGCATATCTAGAACATCCATTACACTTGAATAGTTGAATAAAAATACTTTTTAAATTTCATCAAGAAATACATAATTAACCAAATATTATACCATCCTCATTGATTTCATTGTATCCAAATGAAACATACATTGAAATTATATTTTACATTCTCTAAGAGATATCAAATTTATTCACAAAGCATATATAAACATGAATCACTACCATCCAATATTTCTTATGTGAAGATTACATCACAAAATCCTCATTAAATCATTCCCTCACATGATAGAGAATTTGTATCCATAATTTATGATATATCATTGATAGACTAAGAAACACTTCCATGTGTGAACTATCAAAACATTGAAGAACCAGTTATCATAGTACATATTGAAAAAAAATCTCCCTAAAAAATACTGAATAAATATTATCCACATACCATCCATTCTAGGGGATTATTATTGAATATGTGATCCCACATCATTTTTACATATGAGTCTCATACCAGAGAATCTTTCACATATGACAACATTGATAGTTTAACATATATATTTTAAAGGAAATATATACCTATATCCTCCTCCACATCATTATTAATATCTAATATATCCTCTATCACACTCCAAAAATTTTGAATCAACATAAAAATATCCATGTCAAATTCTACTAAATTAATCAATAATTATATTAAATTTTATTAGGGTGTAATAAGTAAGGATTTTATTTGATGGAATAATCCCATTAATATAAACTAAATTAGACTCAAATCCATCTGAAATATGACATAGTTGACTCTCTAATAGATTATGAATATAAAAAACAATTCAATGATGTGATAATTATAAAATATATCTAGAGAGAGTAATATTTTTTTATAAATAATGATCATCAGTAGAATAAATATTCTATTTAGGATATATGATTCTATATCTTCAAGGGATGACTTATAATTTGAACATTATTATATAATATAATCATTGATCATCTGTATTTTTAAACCTCAAACATAACTGCCTATTATTCTTCCCGTTAATTTTTTGGATGAATGTTATTTAAATAATATTTATTAGGAATCATCTTCAATTTATTTCATTTAAAATTGTAATGGATTTTATATTGTTTCTTGTACTATTATTCACCTCCCCACATGATGTACGTTGGGTAATAATAAATAACCAACACAAATTATACTCAATGTTCATCAAGTGTACATTTTTCCTAAAAAATGTATACATCATTGGTCATGTAATAACAATCATGTGTATTTTTATCAATATGTAAAATAAATATTTAATTAACGAATGAATATATAAAAAACCCATGATAGATATAAAACCTAGTATCTATGTTAACGTATGATTTTGTGATGTTCTATCAGAATGGTGAATTAAATGAAATCATTAAGGATCATTAGAATTGGTTGGTTACAACACATGTAATCATATTACACAATAATAGTGAAAATTATTCCATATAAATTGGTATATTGAATATTTTTTTGGGTTGGTTATCGATTATACTGACATGCTAATTCATTATACATAAAACTATTTCATGGATCCTTAGACATGTTACCCAATAGTTGATTATGAATTGGTTGAATTTTTATTTTTAATGAAAATTTTGTAGAATTTCTTTTATAATTTTATATGTGATATATGTATTCACAATAATTAATAATGTATATATTCAGCAATAGAGTGATGAACTTTCTCAAAAATGGATAGTTAGAGTTAACGAATATCAATGATTTAAAAATTCATTACAATTTGGAAAAATAAAATAACGTAGAATATATAACTAGTAGAAAGAATCAATCGATACCCTCTTTATATTTATAGTATGATGTGAAACTATAAATATAATTATTTCAAGAGCCCTTTGCTATGAGAATGCATGATTCTGAGTCTTGGTGTTCCCAGAAAAACATCTAAATATATTAAATATACATTTTATTACACATGCACAATTTTCAGGAATAATGTGATAACTCTTAAAAAAAGACTCATATAGAAAGATAGGGTTGAAGGTAGTTTCTAGTAAACAAGGGATACCCTAGACACAACATAAAGGTTGTCTGAATAGGGTTTCCTAATAAATGGACATTCATGGGTGCAATTAAACTACATTGAATTATTATTTGTAGTTATTTATTTAAATTAAAAAAAATATTAATATATTAATATTGTGGATAAATATGGTTATTTGTATAGCCATGGTATTTTTTGGTGTATAATTTCACTACCTATAATAAAATAATCATGATCACATGATAGATAGCCCTCTAATCTAGTTGAATTAATACATTATGAATTTATCATACATTCCCCTTTCATTAGAGGGTTTGTTCATTATCAACGATTGATCTGAATAATGTAGTACTCCTCATATGTGGATTTACTCCAATTAGTTTAAATTATTTGGAATGATAATTGAATTTTATTTCATCCTTTAAAAAAAATTCATTTCAAAGTGTCTATATCAAATTCAATAAAATTATTTGATTAAACCTCTATATTTTGTGTTTCTCTTCAAATATGGTCAAATTTTAATTATTTGAATAAAAAATCTTGGATAAATATTACTGAATTTTTTCTATTTTCATTACACCCACAGTTTATTTAATACTTAATTGTTGGACCATAGGGTCATGAATCTATTATTTTTTGGTGGGACCGATTGTGATCAGAAACCATGATAAACTATATATTCATGAGGGATGATAAAATTGATAATTTTGTAAATGAGTGAGAATTATTTTTATGATAGAGTTCATGAATAAAATTGATATAGTATTCCATAATTATCAACATTTAATGAAGGATTGATGTCAGTGTGTGGGCTTCATGACAGTTTATTGGGACTTGTTTTCTATCCTACAAATGATCGTAAATTATATATGATGTTAGAATCCAGAAATTTTAGGTGTTCAATGTATTAAAATAGTATTGGTTCTTGAAATTATATAATTCATGGAATGGATCTATTTTTTATATAAAATGAGACTACACACCCTATATTGTATATAACAAAAAGTCTATAGGGTCATATTTATTTGTGTATAGGGTTTTATGGTGAGTTAAATATCAAACACTATATGGGTACCGCAACATACCATGAGACTAATTTCTCGAGACCTATCTTTTACTATAGGAGAACATGGAGAAGGGGGCATCTTGGTGTATGAATATTGTACATGGACACTACCATGTTTCATGAACATGGACAAGAGTATGAGAATGATACTGGGTAGTTGAGGCATGTCATCTAGTCCTCTTAGAAACTATGTATGGAAACATGGGTATGCCTCCATGTACTAGCAAGAGAAATGGTCCAAAAGTGGTGTAGGACTACATGTTGTGTGTGTCTTCTTATATACTTGTACCATTATTTTGAGTTAATTTCCTCCTCATGTATCTCTATCATTTGGAATCATTTTTGAGAACATAAATAGAGTATCCTATGTGTTTTTTCAGTTTGATAGTGATGTTGTATATTTCAATTGTTTTTTGATATATTAATATCATTGTTCAAGGATTGATTCATACATATTATATTATTGATGATGGTAGTGATACAAAAAAATTGCCTGAGATATTACAGTCGAACCCTCTTTCTGGGCATGGATGGAGTCCATTATCAACTATAATTATTTCACCCTCTTTTGGAGACATGGCATCGGTGCTCGAGTATCATAGTGTTAACCTATTAAGGGGTATATAATTGGAATTTAATTTATTATTATAGGTGAAAACTCTTATGGAGGCATTATATTGTCAATACACTATTAGATATCAACCCTCTTTATATGCAGGTAATGGGTCCTCTATCAATTATAACTATAGAACCCTCTCATGGAGGCAAGTCATCGGTCCTCAAAAAATGGAGAGGAATCCTCTTACTAGATAGGTAATGATTAATCTATCGAAAATGAGAGTGTAACCCTACTACAATATTTAGGTACGGGGTCCTTGAACAATATAGTAGTGCCTTCCATCGGGAAAATTGAATGGGTATTTTGTTGACTACTAGAGTGGTTCCCTCCCTATAGGAAAGGGCATGGGTCCTTTATTTTCTACAAAAGTGGAACCCTCATATTTTAATATTATATGGATGAACTACCTTGTGCTTATGTTCCAAAAACTATTTATTATAGTAGATATGTGTGTATTGGAATGGATTCTTCTTTGTATAAATGGACGAGATACTATATATCATTGAAGGGTCTCAGGAACTGATGGAATACATTTTTTCTTTGGATGAGAAGTGATATTGATTTTCAATTTATCTATCATTTTTGGTTATTTAGGATTATAAATATTTATGTATATCCATATGGTTTTGTTTTTTACTCTTTTAGTATGGGTTGAGAAATCAATTCCTACATTGTCTCTTATTTACCCCCCTTTAATGTTCAGTGCATTATAAAATGTAAGTATATACAAACCCATTCACAAGATTTCCCACATCTGTCATGTCTTAACAGGATAAATGAAAAATCAGTAGTGATTAGCAGGGATCCCAGGGACAACATCGTAAATATATGTGTGAATAGTAATCAAGGTATGTTGTTTTAGAGCTTGGATATTAGAACATTAATCTTCATGATTTTTCAATTTTGGGCATCTTTCTAGTTAGGTATGCATTTTTCTACTTTTACTTTTCATATACTATTATTGAACTCTTGTACACTCTAGTGTTTTTAAATTCATATTTTATGTTCTTATATATTTCATCTATTATTATTATTATTACTCAATTATTAATGGATCAAGATGGGTTCCAAAATAAAGATATTATAAGCGAAGGCCTCCCATTTTACATATGGATTCCATAAATTTTCCCCATCCCCTCGACTATTAGGGTAATGCTTGGAGTAGTTGTAGATTGATCACCATTGTGATGGTCATTATAGATTGGTATCAAAATAATTAGAAATAGAAGATGGAATTTAATGTTTTTACCTATATGTTCTTTGGTTGGGACATTTTATAAGAATTTAAATAAATTTAGAGTGAGGATTTTATTCAAGGGAACCAAATGATAGTGCAACGACCATAAAATATATTCACAAAGACTCATACTCTCTTAATGTTGATTCAGAATACAAAGATAATGGTTTTTGTAAAAATGGTACATGAATATTATGGTATTCAATCATTAACTATTCTTCATGGGCCAGCTCCCTAAGTATTTATGTTCATCTAACTATGGTTTTTCTGAAATAAATATTCATTATTCCCTTCAGAATATATCAATTTAAGATTTTAATTACTGAACATCAAAATGATCATATGATTGACGAGGACTCAATTTCGGGGCCTTTAAGTGCGGTCTTACATCTTGGAGTGTAAGGAGTAACACCCCAACAGGTTTTTTGGTAGATAATAGTGGGATATCAGGTTAGGATATGTGAATACCTAGCGCACATGGTGGGTTATAGTGCTCGAGTCCATTGTAGTTCCATAATGATTCAAAATAATAATAATTAGTGGATTGCAAAGGGTAAGAGATTGATGTTTTTAGGATAACCAATACCATGAATGATCATGTTGTCGTACTTGTATAAATCCTTTTACATTAACCATATGGGTACATGTGGAGTACAATTAATCAAATTCATAATTAGTGAACACCCTCATAGAACAACATCAATAGTTCATTTCTGATAAGTACTATCCCTTCTAGTTTTGATCAATTCATATTACCTAGTTTATGCAGATGCATTAGGTATGGATGAATATTTACATGTATTTTCAATGGTTCACAAACTATATGCATTAATCATTTTTCATAACTCAATATGTCTACTTATGAGAATATTCATTTCTATAGGGTCTTGGTTGAGAAATATGTTCCTCTTTAGAACCACTATAAAATACCTCATATGTATGGAAATTGAGAAGAGTTCTAAAGATAGGGAGATTCCATTAAGAGTGATGGAAACAATATAGTGTTGGTAGTGGTAATTATAGAGTTCTATCATTTACAAATGAAAGAAGGTGATGATAGACATGATATCAATGCAGGATACATCCTCATAATACTAAATGAGAATATTTTTATGTGAAATAGGGACTATAAAAGAGACTGGGGAATTAAAAGATTGGGTGTTCTATGTATGTGATGTTGTAGGTCACAAGGAACATGATTTATCAACCTGATATGATTAGGATTGTAGCCGGCTGGCTGATAAACAACCAATATAAAGGAAAATTTATAATGGATCTCCTAGACAAGGGGAGGGAAGTATCTAGTGAATTGGAGCTAGAACAGTAGAATGTGTTTCACTATGAGGAGGATATGTGGTTGGTGGTCGATGTGATGTTAATCATCCACCAACTCTACCAGAAGTCCCAATTTTGTCTTAGAGAGCTGGTATTTAGGGCCACATGTAACGGTTGGTTTTGGGGACATATGACTCAACAACTCATGGGACATGTAAAGGTACAATATATTTTTATTATAAACATTAATTCATATAAGTATACACTATATAGTGTCATTTAGTAATTTTTACTCAAATAATGTGAGTTAGAACTCCTTAGGGAGGCATTATACCATAATCATTTTCTTGAGGTTCCTATCGGAAATGCTTCTTCTATATCTTTTATATGCTAGTTCAATATTATATCTATTAGTTGAAATAGGTTCCTGTTGGAATATTTGATCAACAAAATGGGACCATAAGAAACCATATTAGGTGTCGATTGGTAGTTCATGGTATCTTCAAAGATTTCTAATTATCATAGATGTGGCAAATGCCTTATCCCTAATGGGAAGATAATCTCCATTATTTTTGAGATAAATCCATACGAGTGACATGTGGGTTTTTATAGTAGCTTATGTCCACACATCCCCCTTTATTTTCATAGTGTAGAAATTGGGGAGGTATCCCCATCAAGCATATAGATTCCATTAGTTAAGGATGATTTTATTGATATATTCCCTATGGATATCTAGAAACAACCTTTCCTGTGGGAGATGTTGTTTTGTTTCATATTGGATCCTAATATTACATTAATATAATATACCTAATATCATATGCCCTTATCAATATCCTAGAGCTATGGGTTTAGTTAGAGGACCTTATAGTGATGGGTTTTTTCAAACCCATTGTGTCCCCATAGGATAATATACTGTTGTTATTGATTAAGGAATATAGTATCATTCCACATTTTTTATCATAATCTCATGATATATAATATTATTCAGAATAAACATAACTTTTCCTGTAACAAAAAACTCTCTGATTAGTTTTGAGGTTAAAGATGGTTGTCAAAGATCAATCTCTGGTATGGCTACATCATCTGAGATTTTTTTATGATCATATTCTGATGAATGAATTCTAATTTCAGTACGAATACAATGAGTTTATAATGATTCCTCTTGGAGTGAAATACATCCCATCTATTCCTACGGTTTTGATGAACCGGAGAATCTATCCATACAATGACTATTTTTTTGTTTTATTTATTAAACTCATTCTTATCTAATATTCATTATAAGGGTTGTAGACTGATACATTGATGATAGTTGTCCCATTCCATTAATAAAAATATATATGGTATGATCTGGAGTTTCTAGCTATTGATCAACGAGTTTCATTTTTTGGGGAATGTCATTTTTTTTTGAATTAGCTATTGACAAAACGTAGAATGATGATGTGCTTACAAGATATCTAATGAAGAGAATGTCCATGGTAAAGAGTTTTCAAGGATTGGAAGGGTACCCATATAGTATTGGGAATGTGATTCAAGTATTAAATCCACCTTAACATCCTTGACATGTAATGGGGTTGTAATTAATACAACTAAGATGGTACACAGATGTTTTAATGAATTCATGATAAGGCTGATGGGCGATCCTATTTTGATACTTCTAGATGTTGGTGTTGAGTATATAGTATATTTTTAATTTTCTAGATATGGGATCATTATTTATTTATATATTTGATGTAATTTATCTCATTTGGTTCTAAGATGTTGATACCAAATGATTTAAACTAGAATACTTATGAAATGGATGTAACAGTAGTAATATTTCCACTAAATATATAGAGGTATTGTATTATAGGGGATAATTTGTTTGTTTACTAAGACAATTAGAGTCTCATGTATGTATTTACATCGAGAGGTGTGATCCTTTGATAGAAGAATTACTTAGAGTTTTTTAAAGACTATGATATTGACATAGTATGTACTCTAAGGATATGATACATGGTGGTATATTCCATTAATAGGATTTCCCATTCCTATTTGGTTCATGATGCATTAGATTTGTTGGATTACATACATATCCCCTGTTATAAGTCGAGTGTATAGATTTTATTTAGTCAAAAGTTTTGATTACTTATCTTTTCTATAATGTGGTGAAGTACCAATTAGGATATATCTACTATGAATTTTTATTTGATGGGATATCAATAATATTTTCATTAGATGGATTTTTTGAAAGAGGCAATCATATAATCATTTATTAGGGAAAGATGGTAGTCCAATCCATGATATAGGAGGAGGTGATGAAAGAGATTCCCACATATCCTTAAATTGTACAACATGGTGTGTAGAATATATATAGAATCATTTAGTATCTATATTTTGTGGATTTCATGATGCAGATAATTATTGTGTTTGACTCCGGGTGCCTCATATTTCATCAAGTGATGGATAGATCTATGTTCCAACAGTTTGTTTGTATCCTCATGAGATTATATTTATGAAATGGGATTTAATATTTGTAGAATTTCTGAAATGGTATACACAACCCTGGAGAGTAAACAATTACATTGGGTGAGTGTAAATTAGATTAATATGTCACCACAATTTTTTCTATCTAGGATAATATATTAGTGGTGAGTTTTGGGGAGTATCATAAATTTGAGATTATGGGTTACCTTGAGGGTTAACTAAGATGGTGATGTTCTTTTTATTGTATGGTTCTGGAGTGGCCTATAGGTTTCATTATTGACCTAGAAGAGGATGATTATAGTCTTTCATGGCTATAGAAATGTGTAGATAGAGTTTATTATCCTGGTGTCGGAGGAAACGATTAGTGATTTTTTGTTAGTCATATTCCAGATTTAGGTGGATCATATTCCATTACTAGAGTATCATATATTATTAGCTACAACTATACTAGCAAAATTTTACTATTATAGGAACTATATATTAGACCCTTAAGGTCACTCTTATATTGGTATAAGATAAGTGATACATCTCTTTTTGGTACGAAGATGGTGTATGCAATAAGAGGGATGATCCTGTTGATTGTCAAGTAGTAGAGCATAGCTTACAAAATTCATAAATCTTATAATGATAAATTTTGTAGGCCCTTTTAGATTGACAATGTGACCATGATTTCTTAATATTATCTTCATTATGAGTATTTTTTTGGTTTATTAGTTTATTATATTGATCCTCATGGTTCATAAAAGTTTTTTAGATTTTGAAAGGGGTTAGATGGGTAGCTTACCTCCTTGACCTTCCCCCACAGTTTGAGTAGGTTCATGATGTATTCTTGGTGTCATTGTTGAGGAGATATATTTGTGACCCCATTAATTCTTTTTATTAGGGTATTATTTAAAATTATGATTGTGAAATATTTTCTAAAACAAAATGGAAATTGATTATTTTTTTGATACAATAATTCATGGATCAATCATTCACATGGTAAGTGTGTTGTGGTAGCTTGATAGCATGTATGAGTGATCCTAGGATTGGGAAGGAAATATATCAGCTCAATACCATGACCTTATTACCATAGTTCTTATTTTTGGGAAGAAAATATTGAAGGAGTAAATAATATATGGATCATTTTTTCCCTTGTTGGAATTTGAAATTTATCTATAAAGAATATTAGAGTGAGGAATTATGACAATGGGTAATTTTTGTCCCTGGTGGGCATACATTGGTTTTTATGAAAAAATTGAATATATTTAATATTACACACTAACATTTCTCGATATGCAATATATATTTCACTCATGAGCTGAACTATGCAGATTCTGATTAATGATAATAAAACTATATTAATTTTGAAGATGAATATATATATATATATATATCAGGGATAATATATTTTATTAACTATTTAATGGAAAAAGACATATTTGAAAGATGTAATGAACCTATATGTCCAATTTAAATCTAACTATTGAATTTGTAAACACACATCTAAAATTGAAACATAAGTGTTAAAATAGTTATCAAACCATTAGTAATATTAGTAAAATAATTATAATAGTAACATCACATATGGGAATTTATAAAAATATTTAGTTATCTAATAAATTTACTAAAATTATATTTATATCATGGTAAAAGTAAATAAAATATTTAAAAATGAAAAATTTACTGTTTGATTTTTTACTAAAATTAATCTATATAATTTAATATATTTTTACTAATATAAATATTTAAAATGATATTTAACTTGATAAAATGTAATCATAAATTAATTTTTAATTTTATTATAAATTTATTATTATTATTATATAAGACCATAATATATTTTTCAATGTGACATAAATATGAATATGATATAAAATTCTTAATTTTTTGAACAAATAATAATTTTATTGAAAAATAATTCAATCATATATAGAAACAAATAATCATTAAATGAATTATAATTTATAAATTTACACATTAAAGATGATTAATGTCATGAAACATGTGGGGTCACCATCAGGACTGGTACCTGACCCGGTCAGCAGTAAGGACCGATTGGTGTTTCCGATCCCCGTGAGATGGAAGAAGTAACCTGGTACAAAAAATTAGAATTATTTACCCAAAAATACAATTATAAAATAGTTAGAAATAGAAAATAAAATAATGCAATAATAAAAAAACCATTCAATCCATTACAAGGATTCATATTTAACTCTACAAGTTTGTACTAAATCAAAAGAGGTAAATTAAAAATTGGATCCAAAAACCATCTACAAAACCACCACGTGGCTGGAGAAGAATCTCCCTCAAACCATCACTGAAACACCACCCATGAGGATCATTGGCATCCCAAACCACCATCTCCACTTGATTTACCCTTACATGTATCACGCATGACTATGTCATTTTATATCAACGGATGTATGTATGGTGTGAGATATTGAACAATATGATTCCCCTAATAAAGTATTAGATGATATAAAAATTAAATAAAAAATAAACATGCATATTTGAAAAATTCATGACATATATAGATTAAATTAAATGAATGTTTTTTAATGAAAATCAATATCTAATGGAATGTAATTTTAAATGAAAACACTGTCATCCCAGGACTAACCCAAATTCACACTTTATTTTTAAGGCGTGCACATCATTGTCAAAGAGAACAAACATGGGAGTATTCCTATTGTTATTAACTAGATAATGGGACCCTATAACTTCTGTTCTCACTGTAATGTTGAATAGGTACCAAAAACATCCATTTTCTTGTGCATGATCCAATAGAAAATAGACGCATCCAATATTCTAGTGGCCTATGATCATCATCATTTTTTAGTTAATGTTTTCATAATCAATACAATTCAGTTATACTAGGATATATCCATTGAAGTATCACTAGAACACTAGTCCCAATCTTCTATTTTATCAACCCAAGTGTCCCTTAGTTCTCAATTAATTTTCACTTGTCACAAGATTCCCCAACAGTAACACAAACAATCCCACTAATGCATTACAGACACCAATATACAAAACTTTCAGACCCAAAACCACTTTCAAAAATCAAATTCACCACAAAACCATTACATTCATGATTCACATTCAAGAAAAACATAAAAAAACAATTACCCAATTCTTAAAACATTTCAAATTCAAACAGAAATTCCTCACATCAAGAACACACCAATTTCACATACGCATTCCATTTTTAAAAAAATTAATATCAAAACTCATAAAATAATTAATTTTAACCATGTTAATTATTCATAAAACATGTTAATTTTTATGATAAAGAAAAAATAAAATCATCATGTAATGATTAAGAACATAATCACAAACCTATGATATGGAAAATCCAAAAATCTGGTGTGAAATTCTCATCGAACCTCACCCGCTCCATGAGGAAGAACAATTGATCCCTAGACCACAAGATTGCACCACTAAGATCATGATTATTCAATAAAATCAAATACCTAGTCATTGAGAAGATGAATTCCATAAAAATAATAGATTAACCCCTAAAATAAAATAGGTATCATTTTATGGAGACACTAACATGAATAACTGAGGAGGAATCACTCCAAATATACAACAGAATGGAAGCTTGAAGGGATGTGAGAGGAGGTATATGCATGAGTAGGGTGAGGAAGCATAAAATAGGATATAAATGGATTGATTTTGTAGTCAAAACTGAGAGGAGATAGAAATTTTATTGTCGTGGATGATATGCATGGTTACTTGCGTCGAAAAGGTTTGTCGAGGATAGGTTGTGCGGTAGGTTCTATCACCTAATGCATAGTTTCTTGGTTGGGTGCTCAGTTACTACTAAATAAGAAAAAACCTTATGTAGGGTCTTATCGACCCTAAAAATATCAATTTTCACCTAAATTCATAGGAAAACCCTAAGTAAAAAGGCAAAAAAATAAAATATAAAATGTACGTGAAAAATAATATAAAGATGTGAAAATTATCCCCACCATGAAAACATTCAATCCTTAGAATGTCAATCCAAAACATGATAAACAAAACAGGAACTCATTCTAGACCAAATCCTTTCTCTCGTAAGTCTCTTGTGTATCACTCCAATCATTCAAAGGGACAAAAGCCAATAGGATATTCATTCTACAAAGAACCCTCTCTTGGGAATCTACAATCCTTACAGGTCACTATAACATTGATAAATCAGGCACCATCTCTAACTCCTCCCAATTTAATAAAAGCTATGTGACTTGGTTATACATATTCATTTGGGACATAAGAAATATGGAGTGAATTCAAATCAATTGAGGGAAAAGAAAAACATTTATGCCACCTTTCCAATCTACTTGGGGATCTCGAAGGGTCGGAAAAACATCGGTGTTTGCTTCCATTTCCTCTAAAATGATGGTGACCCAAATGAGGGAATAATTTCATGAATACCCAATCACCCACTAAAAAATCCATATCATGAAGCCTCTAATTAAAATAAGACTTTTGTAAAATATGATATTTCAATAATAGCTTCACAATCATCCTATATTTCTCAAACATTTATTATACGAGGCTCGGTCCCAAAATTGAGATAACACCCACCTCGTCCAAACATAACACTGATCAACAAGACTGACCATAGAGAACCTCAAAGGGAGCCATTATAATATTTTATAGGTAACATTTATTATATGAAATTTCAACCAATCCCAAATTGATATCCCAAAAATGTATGATGTCCAAAACACATGCATGGAGCATGTCTTTGAGAATATACTTTTCCTGCTCCACCAGACTATCCATCACGGTGTATGTCATGATCATTTTGATCATTTACCACAATGCCTTTTGATGTCCATCCCATAACCAATAGGAAATATAGGTGAATTTTTCAAAAACAATCAGAGATGGAACACCATGAATCCTAACCACTTTCGAATCATATGTCTGTCCTAGATCTTCTACCTTGGTTGAATATTTGATCAAAATGAAGTAGGTTGATTTGGTGAAGTGGTCATTCAATAACCAAATAGTGTGTATCCATAAATTTGTTAGCAATAAAACAATTATTAATTCAATGGATACCTAGTCCCACTTCATTGTAGGAATGGGTAATAGATTAATTTAACCATAGGTTCTTTAAGGTGTTACTTTCACCTGATGACCAATATAGCATCTCAATACAAAAATAATCTATGTCCCATCTATTGACTGGACAATAGAGATGATGGAACAAATCATAAAACATCTTTTTATAACCAATATTAATGGCCTAGTGAGGCTAGTGGATATCATAAATAATGACATTCTTTAGAGATAATGTCCCCATGAAACGGTCAATGAAAAATAATGTCCCCTCAAGATACACCACCATATAAGAGGGAATCTCCTCACACTGAGGCAACTATATATACTATTGACAAAACTAATCACATGGATGGTACCGCTAAACCGGATCATAAGGATATGGATCCAAATTCACACTATCCAGGAATGAACATCCATTGTGCTCCTTGGTTTCTATGTGCATCATTGAAGAGTCCCATCAAAGTCTATTGATCGCTAAGTTTCCTCAATTCTGGTATTGACACATTCTTGCACATGACATAAGCCACCACATTACCCTTTCATATGGTTTAAATGATATTATTATCGATCCCCTAATGATATTCAATCTAATGGTGCTGCCTCAAATTAAGATTCATCTATGATAATATGTTGGCAAAACACTTGTGTACATTATAGACCATGAACATTTCACCCAAATGGTAGTGACACCATGCCTTCAAAGAATGGATCACATATTATAACTCCATATTTCAGGTCAAGTAATTGTTCTCATGTGGTCATTGTTAGGGTGAAAAAAATTCCATAACATAATCACCCTACATAAGAACACAGCTGAGACCCATTCTGGAAGAATCACAGTTAACCACATACCCCATTCCTGGTTCAGGAAATATCAACACATGCATGGTAGTCAATTTCCATATGAACTCCTCAAAATTTTCTTCAAATTTATTTATCTATTAAAACCTCATCAATTTTGGGTGATTGCGGTCATAAATTAAGCTAGTCATGATAATTTTCTAAAGAAACTCTTATAATACCCGACCAGGATGGGAAGGATCCTAATATCAAGCATGTTCTTCAGCTGTTCCCACAACATAACAACATTAATCATCCCGGGATTCTCTAAAACACATTAAATCGGATTGAAATGTCCCATAAACATCATTTCCCTGATAATGAATGTTCACTTTGTGGAATTAGAATAATGTTGATGATCATGCATGGTGCTCAACAAATTCTGTAAAATTATTCTCATTCTCTTCTATAGATTTTCATTAATCTAGGATATCTTCCACAAATAAAATAATGAAGGAGTCGAGATAGTGGTGTAACATAATACTCATGATCACTATAAATATTATAAGAGTGTTTTTAAATATTAAATGCATGAAAATACTTGATGTGGTTGTACCTACTTCAGAAATCTGTTTTCGGGATATCCTACTATTTTACCTTGATTATTTCTAACCCAAACACAAATCAATTATTAAGAACCACTTTTTCCTTTTAGATTGATGAAAAAATCATAAATTTGGTGCAATGAGTACTAATTATTGATGATTAACATATTTAACTTATGTTAGTTGATACATACTCAAATAATACCATCATCCTTTTTCTTGACTAAAATAGTAGTGGCTCCCGGAGGGATGGTCAAGAGAATGTCCACATTATATTCAAAATCATCCAGCTATATCGATGGTTTTATCAATTATTTGGGAGGTATAAATGATATGGGGGAAAAAATATCAACTATGTTCCTAGATCCAAATTGATTGAAAACTCAACATCCCTCACTTGTGGTATCCCAAAAAAATCATTTAATAATACGACTGGGAACTCATTGACTACGTGTGACAACCCATACATAGGATCACTTCGATCCACCTTCAACAGAAATGAAGATAATTGAAAATAAATATGACCCATCAATGGGAGTTTATATTTGTCATGACCCAACTATAAATTCCATTCTTCGAGGATATCATGTGCACTTCCATCATGTTCCATGAAACTAACTCACCGATGATAACTCTCATTTTTCACCTTTAAATGCACTACCTTGATGATAGAAAGGATCTCATCAAACAAGTACATATCCATGAACATGAAATTCTATTCCATCTCAAACTAAGATATATAAATCACACACAATGGCCACCTGATTCTATGTTTCTTCATTTCCATTGGCATCACCAAATCCATTAAAAAATAAATGTAATTTGTAGGAATATTCAACAGGTTCAAAAGATGAGAATATATAAATTATATAGATGCACCACTTTCATATACAACAATAACTAAACATGTTGAAATAATAATGGTAACTTGAACCATTGGTGGCCCAGCATCATGTCCAACAGATTCCTACTCCACAATATTAATGTTTATGATATCATTACTCTTATAACTATGATTAGTAGCTTGAGGTTCTATCCTGATAAAACTCTGACTAGATGATGTCCTTGTACTGCAGACTCAAATACCAAACTGAGATACCACCATATGTGATGATTCTAAATGTGATGTCATTCCCCTGGAATCCACTAATCCTATACCTCCCTAATATGAACTCATATCTCTACAGAATCACTGAAAGTGACCCACCGCTCCAAACTGATGATAGGTTTTGGGAGGACTCATGCAAGCAGGGTGAGTATGTCCCGCCTTCTCATATTTTTGGCACATGACATACCCAACATCTAAAGAAATTTAAGAAAGATATCTAGAATGATTACCTAAACTACCACCTCACTTCTTCCCTATTTCGTCATGTTTTCTCTTATTTTCCAATGAATTTCCATTGCCTATAACTGACATGGGGCTATAGGAAATTGATCTTCCATTACTGTCAATATCTACCAAACTAGCTCAGCCAACCACATAATCATAAGTATTAATTTTTTACAAGAAGTCCTGGGAATTGATATGTGGACCCAAACCATTCTCCAAACGTTGTTTTTTCATATTCTCATTAGAGACTATCTCAAGGGGGGAGAAGATAACCATATCAACCAAATGTTAGGTATAATCCATCCCCGACTGGTCCCACTATGTATGATCCATGAACTCCTAGACCGAGCATACACCAAGAATTCATGTAATTATTAGACTTCATTGATGTCATTCCTACTAATCTGCTCATTCTACTACATTGGAATCATTGAGTCCCACTATATTTGATTGGGAACCTCTAGTAAAAACAAATGAACATGTCAGCCTAACCTCTTCAGGAGTGTCAGGGAGAATAAATATATTCTCTATCTTCTCAATCCATTATTATACCTTTTGAATATCCAAGTACCTCAGAAGGAAGGTGATTTATTTTTAAATAATTTCTTAGAATTATCCATCCAGAGGCCTTGTTCATAATCCATGAATGGAGTAGTTATAGGACCCACTCCCTATCCATTATCTTAAATATCTTATAGCACAACATTTACCAAACTCGGATCATGAGGTTAGGGATAAATCTCTTGACCTTCTTCCGTTAGTTTAAGGGGAACCTTCCTAGGAGGCGTGTTACTACAAGAAGAAAAATTCACATGAGAAAATCATTACAAAAAAAGTCCTGAACTAATTTTAATTATAAATACAAATAAAATAAAGAAAACATGATAATGTGACATAATAACCATAACACTTTACCCCCACCCAGTGTCCATGTGCATTTTGTAGCATGCACGTCTCCACATGGAGGAGAGAAAAACTAACATCCCATCATACTATGGAAACTCAATGACTATCATGAGTTGTGGTGTCTAAGAACTCTACTCACTATAAAAAAACAAGACCCAATATTCAGTTCACTTATCTAACCAACCATATCATAAATCTAGTGACCCAAATTTATAAAACCACATTTGACACCATTTTTTCATGAATCATGATGGGTCACCATCCAGCCTGACACCCAACCCGGTCCACCGAAAGGCCCATATGGTGTTCTCGATACCCATATATTGGTATAAGTACATGTGTATCAATAAATTAATGTGGGAACAATTTACCAAAAAATAAAAATATAAAACTATTTTAAATATAAAATACTCTAAATCATAAAAACCAAACTAAATAAGCCTATAAAATGTTTATGATTTATGTCTAAAATTTCATACAAATTCAAAACAGGGAAACTAAAAAGGGGAACTGAAGCCATCTAAATAAAGCACTTCCATGCTAGGGGATCATCGCCCACAAGCCTTTTCTAAAACACCTACCTAGAGGATCACTATTATCTTGAACCACCATCACCATAAGATTTAATCGTAACTATATCAAGCTTGACCATGTTCGCTTACACCCAAGGTGGTAAGAATGGGGTAAGATACTGCATAGTAGGACGCCACAACAAAAGTATTCCATGATCTATAAATAAAATGGAAAATATACATTAATATTTTCAAATTGAGAGTGTGTTCTAGAAATATTTAAAAGAAATAAGTTTTAATGAAAAAAATATATAATGGACTCAGAGTTAAAATTTAAGCACCTTCACCCATTGAATACCCCAATGACACCCATTACTCAGATGGAAAGTGTATAATAGTCAAAGAGAACCAATATTGGAGAGGCCCACTCAGTATTAGCGAGAAAATGGGACAACAGAACCTTGAACCTCTTATTAAGGAGGTATATGAACCAAAACTATCCACGCTCTCATGCAAGAACCACTAGAGAGGAGAAGCATCCAATATATTTAGTGGTCTCTGATCATCATCAATGTTTAGTTAGTGTTTTCTTCATTAGTCCCACTATGTGATTATAGTCTGTAGCCACTACTTCATCACTAGAACACTATTAAATGTCCTCCCTAAAATCTACCCAATATTCCCTAATTTCTCAATCAATTTTAACATATGACAAGTTCCTCCACATTCTCAAACAAAATCCCAACAAGGCATTGTAAACACCATAAATCAGAATTTTCACACCCAAAACCACATTCCAAATTCAAACACACCCCAATACCATTCCAAACTTGGTAAAAATTTCATTAACTACATAATAAAATAGGTACCCAATTTAAACTACCTTTTGAATGCATACACCATGAACTTTGTTCATGTATAAACCTATTTCACGTGAAAAATCTATTTAAAAAAATTGGATATTAAAACACTTCATAAACTAAATTATACCCACATTCATAATTCAAAAAAAATGTTAAATGAAAAAATAAATAAAAATAAATTCATCTTGTAACATTTATTCAGGGAATCACCTTCAATTTATATGGAAAACCCAAAAATTCATTTTGAAATGTTCACCGTACCTAAACCATGCCATGAAGAGGATGTATTTATCACAAAACCACATGATGTATTTCCATGGACCAATACTAATCCCTAAAGTTAGAACCCTACTGCGGGAGAAGATGAAAACCGCCATAAAATGAAAGAAACCATAATACAGAAGATGAATCAAGGGGAGGAGACACTAACAAGAATAACCAAGGAGGAAACACAAAACATTTTGTAGAAAATATAATCTACTAGGTAGGTGAAAAAATAGAGAGGCCTTCCTAGGTTGTGGAATCCCGATAGAAGACTGAATTGGGGTGATTTGGGGATTAAACCTAAGAGGATAGAGAAATGTTAATGTCTTGGAAGATCGTTATCATCTGTCATCCTGGTTTGGGAAATTGTGTGATAACCATGAAGACCATTCTGTCCAAACATAGACCTCAAAACTTTTTCATGGGCCAAAACACTTTGTCATTTGGAGGACATGCAGTAGGTTCTGTCACCTATCACATAGTTTACTTGGGTGGTGTATGGTTAGTACGTCCCATACACAAACCATTCACTAGATCCTATCTACCCAAAACATCGATCTTTCATCTAAATTCAAAATAAAAACCATGTGAAACAGATAAACCGAAAATAAAAAAGAAATTTTACCTGAAAATTAGATCATGGATGTGAAAATTAAGGTGAGTTGTTTTGGATTTTTCAAAAATAATTAAACATTAATGGAATAGTTAATATGGTAATTTACAATATTTATCATTATAAATTAAATAAATGAACGTTTTAGTCATTGATTATATAGGAGCCGATTAGTTAGATATCTTATTCACAATTTAATTTATATATATATATATATATTCAAAAAATCAGTACCACTAATAGGAATGATTCAATATAATTAAGTATTTTATATAATAATAAAAATACCAAATCCCCCCCCCCTTTATAAATAAAAATTGTAACAACCACTTCTCTAGAAACCATACAATAGATGAATAATTCCAATTACCTAAAAAATAATCCACGAAACACTCCCCATGTCCACAAGCTACTTGTCTCACCAAAAGACAAATTCCATGATCTTTATGTTGTCCATGAAAGAGGTGGTATTGAAAATGAAAATTACTTCAATTATCTCTTTTAATTTCATTATTCCTTATACCTTGTAGTAATCAATTAAATATTTAAATTAATAACAAATAATCTATAATGTATATACATGAAACTTTTATTTATTATTTTATATAATCTATCCAGACCTTTTCATATATCCTCTTAATTAATTAAAATAATATACTCTTTAAATTATGGTGATTAACCTTGTTCATTTATAATGTGTTTTCATTTATACATTACCGCCTATATGGTAGGTAATATAACTATTATTAATGGTAAAATTAAATTTAATAAGTATATTATATCTCATTTTATGTTGTGGAATATATATATATATATAAGTATCGTTAAATAGAATGTACCTATTTCATGTTGGACTGTAAAACTACCTAAATAAAAAATTTACATTACACAAATGTTTTTAATCATGGGTCATAATCATGTCTACAAAATTATAATACATGAACACATAAAACTATGATTTTTCATTAACACAATTCGAATTATGTAATGGTGTATTATTCCCATTTTCTAGGAATGATCATAGTTATAAAATGTGAACTGACCATGAAAACCTAAAACAAACACTCTCTATACCATGAAATGAGACATTATTACTCGTAAAATTATAAATAAATAAACCAAAAAAATTGTTGTAAATAAAATAAATTTTCAATATTTTATGAACAAATGAATTAATCTAATTTTTTTATATAGTATATTATATCCACATTCAGAATGCATTCAAATATAAAGTAATATATCTCTCGAAATCTCATTATATCATTTAGATAACACATTACCTCTAATTAACAAAATTAATATATTAATTATTCATATATATATATATATTACCATATTAATTTTATATGTCAAAAACTATATATATATTTCTTAATTAATTTATATTTTATGGGAAATACATGTGAAATAAACAAACCCATTTAAATTAAAATTTTCATTCTAACACGATTAATGGGATCTTCTCTAATTCTTACCAGTAGTCTTGTGTATTACATAAAATATTTTAGTCCAAAATAATTGTTATAGAATCAAGAATTTTATCATTATAATAAATAATAGTTATGTTTATATTTTATTGAAGTAAAATTAAATTTATCTTCTTAAATTAATCCTTAATCCAAACAAATGTGGCACATTTCTCATGTTACAAAAACCCTTTTTTATGTTCTCCCACAATTGAACATCATTATTGATGATATATTATTATCTTTTCCTTTTAATTTGTATATTAACAATTTAATAACTCAATTCATTATTATTATTACTATAAACCTATTGTTCAAGACTTCTGACATGATTGTGAGACCCATTTATTTCCATGGGAAACAATTATGTCTGTTACTTATAGTAATATTTATTTATATATCCCACAAAAACATATACATGATATGATGGGTGGATACATTTAGTTCTCTAGTTCATTGGGTAATGTAATGTCTCATTGAGACCTTATGTATGGTAATAAGGTGTAAACCTAATCCATTATTGAACTATTCCCTCCATGTGATATCATATTAGAAGTTATCCATGACTTATGTTTATATAAAGTTAATTGTTCCATCCGGATTCTTTCATTTACATGATCATATCATTTCATGTTCAATATGTTATTCTTCTCTTTGTTAATTCCTGATTCATTCCTTTTATATTGTAATGTTACTTAATCTAAGTCATGTGATATGATTCTCTTCCATGTTTATTCCTTTACTGTGATTTTTAGATTCTCCATTTTTCCTACGTATTTACCAAGTTATATTATAATGTTATATTATATCATTTTGAAAATTAATAATGATATGTTTTATTCTAGTTTTAGGATTTCTAATTTTGTATATGTTCCTCCAAAGATAATGTGATTTTTTATTTTTGGTTTGTATTTAGTGGATTATTGTTCATAAAATCATGAAATATTATGTTTAATGTAATGGGAAAATATAGTTGGTATTAGATGAATATCTAGTTATTTTTAAGGATTAAAACTAAAAACAAATGAAATAACCATATGGATAATTAAATAATATAGATAACCCATATTTATAACATGTAATCATAAGTAAAGATATAATTTTTCATTATATATATATGTGTGTATATCTTGTTAGTTTAATTTTTAAATTAACATTATCTATTTAATCAGTTCCACATAAATTTATTTTGTTTTTATTTATTGAATAGAAAAAGGACGACTCGTGGTAACAAAAAATGTGATGTGAAATATGATGGAATCTCTATTGAGATACCTTTACTAATGACAACATGATACTATAGATTCCTAAAAATAGTAGCTTAACTGACTCATATTATGAATATTAACATGAACTATGTGGAATGATGCCATAATACTAAGAAATATAATGTTTTATAAGATTTCATTATGTGAAAAAAATCCTCCCACCATTAGTTGTTCATCACGTCCCCTCATCAAGGAACTATAGATTAATTCCATTTTGAATATATTAGGTGTTCTCCAATGCACAGAAAAATATACTATTATTTTGGGTATCGATAATTTTAATGGGAATCTAATGAATAATGTAAAATGATAAATAACTTAATGTATAATGATGAAATTGATTCAATTGAATGTGAAGAATTAATAAAAATAATTTTAAATAAATGTTTCCCTAATATATCTATCTTAAAAATGATATGGAGTTCCATGGATTGAGGAAAAAGTAATTTGATTCTCTTAGGGCCATTGAGATGAAAATTATAATTCATTTATGATATGCATAGTATTTATCAAAAACACTAATAGCATAATTGATCAATTTTTATTGGAATAAATTTGATTCATTTTAAATACAAGGTGAATCGATACATATAAATCATTGAGAAGATTTTATTTTTTTCATATATTGTGAAGATAGAGATTTCTGACACTAATTGGTCTCAAGGTAATATATTAAAAAATTGTAAAATTCAGTTTAATATGACATGGAAAAAAATACATCTGATAGAGGAGAAAAAAACCCAACATCCCATTTGTCAATATTGTATATTAAATCATCATGGAAAATTTATATAGGGAAATAAAAGATTCATAAAATGTTGGAAAAAAGTTCATCATGTTAATCATTGGTGAAGGGATATGAAGAATCACTATAATGTGGATGATTAATGAATTTTTTTTCCAACACTCAACATGAGTTATAGTGTTTCCACTACAATGCACATAGACAATATGAAATCCATATCCCGAATTTAGTGGTTTCTGGAGATAATTAATGAAAGCAACCTCTAAGTCTTAATGAGAGGGAATATTATATCATTAATACTAAGGAAGATTATAAAAATTATGTATTGATATGTATAATATGTATTCCTTGAGGAATATCAATCGTGTTTTTTATTCTTGTTCTAATGATTTTTTCTTATCTGTTATGTTAACTATTACTATTAAAACGAAACCCCAACATATGAAGGCTGAGTTATCCCTAAAAGAATTGTGTCGGGAACTTTTTGTATCCAAAATATGTAACTCCTATCAAATATATTTTTGTGGCCTAAACATCCTATAATATAAAATCATTCTTCCATTATTATATTTTGATGTTATAATGGATTTATATTGGCGATATCTATATAAATACAATAGAAACTATCACGAGAAGGATATAACAACTTACATTGTAAATAATCTACAAGTTATGAAGAAATATTAGGATAAGGATGAATATAATATGGAATATACTACAAAATAATGGATATTATTTGATTATTATAAATGATATATAGGTCAAATGGTTGAGATAATGGGGGATATCAGGCTTCAATACATGAACATTTTGTGGGACAACACTAATGTGATTCTTGAAGATTTATGTTTCTTTCTCTAGACCAAGATATTGGGTTATAAATTAATCATATACAATGATTTATTACCATATCAAATAATCCATATAGGATGAGAACTACATTGATAGAAAATATGATGATACAGTTACATGTGAAAATGATATGGGTTTTATATTCCATTGTTCTTCACCATGTGGTTCACTGTTCCTCTTCCTCATGATGAAAATTATATCAATTCACTTCCAAATTGATTACCAGGATCTCCCAAAAAATAATGATAAATAATATATATACCCTTTCATTGATAGTTGGATTGTTTGATCAAATATGTGGGGAAACTAATTTCCTTAAGGAGGACCTTAATTCTACAAATCACAAATTAAAGGCAATAACTGATTTTATTTCAATGACTACATCAAAATCAAATTATGGGCAATATGGGTTCATGTATACTCACATCAGACTGACTAATGAAGTATAAATTTTCATTGACATTACTAATAGAGTCATTAGATATTACTATGAAAAAAGGTGGATTTTTTTATAGACAGTAACATGATGCACTCAATTAGTAAGAAGTAAATCGATAAACATTTAATTATGGTTATTAAGACATTGATAAGGGATATACTATATAAAATTTTGAGTAATTGTGATTTCTTTATGGTTCAATAATATTTCATGGGGAATTTTATTAATATAAAATGGTTATTTGTAAACCCCGAGAAGATAAAATCAATTGAGTAGTTCCCCATATGATCATATATAATGGATATCCATATTTTAAGAGATATATCATAATATAATTGATGATTTCATATGAAATTATCATTGTTGTAAAACACACAAAACAATTTAAATTACAAGGTAGTTAATTATCTCTCTAAAGGTGAATGTATAGACTATAACAATAAATTGTAGAAGATTCTTATCAAGACAAAAGTACTTTAACTACTGACAAGTAGAAAACTCATTTTGGATCATAGGGATGTAACAAAGGATTTACTTGGCTATATATAAAAGAAAAATGATAGTGTCATAGCCTCCTCCTAAAGAAATATGAAATATCCTTAACAAAACTATCTCATTCATGATCTTGAGTAGGATGTTGAGATTTTCACATTGTAAATTTGTGGGAATTCTCTCTCTAGGGGAGTGTTTGAGATATAAACTAATCAAAATAATGAAAAATATCTGTTCACATAGAAGGACATTATTTTGAACAAGAAAATATTTTTATACATCATCATGGATAATGAGACCTCAACCCAATATAATCACAGTAATCCAATTAATGTGGAAGACAATGTATACATTAATGATTATACAACACTATCAATGTATATAAATTTATTAGGATCCAATATTATTAGAAAAAAAGGATGGTCCTATGGAACATATTGGATGTAACATCATAATTCAATTCTCAAATAACTTCACAGCCATCCCTTATGGGGAATATAATGAATGATCAATGATATTATGTTGAATTTAAAAGTAATATGGAATATATCATAAATGATAAATCTACATAATTAAAAATTGATAATGATGTATCTGTATGACATGATACATAACCATATGTATTATCATATTGTAATAAAAAGGGTGAGATTTTATATTATTAAAATAAATAATCCTTCTCCATCAATATTCAGAGAGAAAATATAATTTGTGAACACTGAGTGAACTATAAGTGGGATAATATGATGAAGGATAATTAACATTATAAATCAATGTTCATGTAATGCCATCTTGTGAATAATAAACGGAAAAATTATAAGGGGTTGATGCAAACATTACCCATACCTACAAGAAAATGGTTACACATCACTATAGTAATTATTACTATACATCAGAATATGTCAACATAATATAATGAAATATGGATTGTTATAGATTTATATAAAATTAATGTTCAATTTATTTCATACATAAATGACATAACACATGATAAACATGAATTAATATACATCTGAGATGTTTTGATTCTATATGGAGTACCATTATTGAATGTATCTGAAGCTGATTTGACATTTATCATTATGTTTATGAAAATCATACACCATAATGTGAAAAAGAAAATAAAATTAGTATGACTTTTGACCCTCAAATAGTTGGCCAATATGATGAGATTATTAAGATGTTTTATGAAATGTTGAAACTATGATCGAATTACTTCAATGGATGTTGCAACCATCATTATCCTCTAGTAGAATTTTGTAAACAAAATGGATTCCACTAAAGTATCTAAATGAATCCATATGAATCCCTTAATGTGAGAATATTCATAACACATTAATGATGGGATAACACTGGTAATAATAATTGTCAGGCACATGAAATGTTCAACAAAATGGTGTACAAGAGGATGAGTATTCAACATCACATCATGGATTGAAAAAGTTGATAGAATAATAATAAAAAATTCATCACAATGACCTAGTGATTGAGGTTGGACATATGGTATTTTTCTACACATATTCGTTGATGATATTCATGATATTTGGGAAGAAGGGAAAGCTATGACCTAAGTAAAAGTACCTCTTTGATATTTTTCATCACATTAGAGGAGTGGACTAACTATTCTCACATCCACAAACCATGTATCATGATAATGATATATTCGATATATTCATCTTTAAGATGTACATACTAGATCCCTAACATGTTATAAAATAATATGTGTTAGATCTGGAATAATTTCTCTCTTCTGAGGACTACCCAAGGATGATCTTATATCATATAGATAATGAAATATGAAATAAATTTATTACCAGTTAAAATAATGAAGAAGGAATGATAATAATGATGAAGATTTATGGGAAAAAAATAAGTGATGATGGAAAACAACACATAACGGTTTTCAATATAGAATGAAATGTTATATTTCATACGCTAAATTTGTAAGGTTTAATTATATAATGAACAAGTAATGTATTAGAAGAATTTATCATCCTATTTTTATATAATGTAGTATAAAGCACATAAATCAAAATGAGAAACCAAAAAAAATTCTCATAAAATTATAATGAAACAATAATTAGAAAATAAAACAATTGAAAAAAAAAATTATATATAGATAATAAATAGAAAATAATATAACAATAATAAAATAATTTGGATCTACTATATACACTAGAAATATTGAACTTGTAAAAAATATATAGAAAGAATACATAAATTACATAATAGAATATTCCTTTAAATATGAATGTATATAAATATAATGAAGATAAAATTTAAAAAAATTAAAGAATTATTGTGATAAGAGTTATTTATATGAAGTAGTGATCCCAAATGAATGTTACAAATAAGAGTATAAAAATAGTAATATGACTATTGAAAAAATAATCATACCATTAGGATCATAATATGAACCTTAGGATATTAATTTGACTATTAGGACAGTGACCTCCCATATGGAAATGTATTTTCTTATTTAATAATATTATAAGATTAAAATCTGATAATTTTATATCATGGTACAACTAAATAAAGGTTTTAAAAATAATAACTCAATTGTCAAACTTATCGTAAAATGTAAATATTTAATTTTAAATTTTATAATAAAATATAATAATTTAACATAAATTTTTTTCATAAACAAAATTCATAAACTAATATTATTAATTATCATAATTATACAATAATTTTATTAGAACATAAATAAGATTTAAAATGTCAAGAAATCCAATATAATATTTAAGTCACTATTATTTTAATAAATGATGATTTGATTTAAAATTGAAATATATATTAGTTATAGAATTAATTTTTTAAAATGGATTCCATTTTTCAAATATATACATAGAATATTTATTATGTTGATGTTTTGGAATTTTTCTAAAATAGTAAAATATTTGCTGAATGGATAAATATGGTAAATTATATTATTTATTATTATAATCCAAATAATGAATTTTTGAGTCGTGGATGATGTTACACCACATTAGTTCTAAATAATATTATGTACATAGTATTTATTGTAATATAAATAATTATTATTGAAATAATTGATCCCAAATAATAAGTTGATGATTACAATAATTTAAAACATATACATCATCAACTTATATCTACCACCCATAAAAACCACTTATCCCCACAACATAAAAGCCCTGATGATTTTTGAATATTTATAAAATCATATACTACCCACTCACCCAACATCTATGTGTTCCTCATCTCACAAAAATAATAATTCCTAATTCTTCAAGGGATAAATGAATAAGGGGATATTCATGAGGTAACATACAAAAAGATCCTCTTTTAATTTGATTCCTTCTCTTATATTCTCCTAAGATAATTCATCAATGTAAATAAAATAAATATAATATCATTTATGTAATATAATTTAATATTTCTAGTGGATTTTATTCAAACCGTAAATAATCTTATATTTTCTTTTTTAATTAATCCAAAACATAGGTCATGTTATGGAAGTTAATTATCCCCATGGATATTGAGTTTTAGTTTTCAATTACCGCATTCATGATTGTAGTAAAAACGTAATTATTAAAAAATTAAAAACTAAAATGTATATTACAACAAATTTTATGTTTGGTAACACATATATGAACATAATATTAAAAAACCTGAAACAAGTTCATGATGGTCTATAAATACACCTAAATGAAGTAACCACACAATGATAACATTTTTACTCCATGTTATATCTCAATGACAGATAAAATTTGATATATAGTACTATTTATGTTTATGTAATTTTATTGAAACCATTCTATTTAAATTATAATGTGTTATCGACATTAAAAAATATCATCCAAAATTATAAAAAAATAAATCACCCATGTAACCATAATGATAATGATCACAAAATGATAAAATTTAACATTATAATTCTTTTATATAGCCATAAATTAACTCAATAATGTTATAATAAATAATATATATTTGAAAATGTTTATAAAATAAGTTATAAATGAACATAATTTTATATTCCAAGACATTTAATGTAACTACATAAAATATATATACATAAATTAAGTAACCTTTCCAATCCACCATATTTAATTTGGGTAACTCATTAATTTTTCATTTATTTAATTTATCTATACATTTATATTATATAATTTTACCATATTATTTATAAATTTACCATATATATATATATATCAATTCATCATTCAATTAAATGGAATACATGTTTTGTAAAAGTTTACATCTCAATTCCTCTGGATTAGAAAACATGATTAAATGGAAGATAACTATTTTATCTTATTTATAAGTACATAATATAATCTATTTGATCTTAAAAAAAATTAATTTATCCTGATGGAATTTTATTAGATTATTTCATGTTTTATATAAATAATTACACATTTATCTTCTTAAAGGACTCATTAATATTTTACATAAAATAACACTAATGTGAAGAAAATTAGTAGTCACCTAATTAATATTTTTCAATTTTTCACTTTAACTGTACATCATTATTCATTATATATTTTTATATCTCATGTTATGAAAATGAAATAATGATTAAAACCCACATTTTATCGCTTTCATAGTGATACTTCATTTGGTTATGTCTTATAAAAAGATTATGAAATTAATTTATTTTAATCGGAAAACCTAATTTTTATTTCTAATGATAGATTTCATAATTTTGTCACTATATATAGGTATATGCTATTATGGATACACCTATATTGGTGTCCAAGGTATTTGTGAGTGTTTTATCTCATTATATGTTTTTTGGGATTAGAGAGTAGACTGAATCTAGCATGCGACTCTGTTCAACACGTGATATCATCTTTCCAGTTCATCATTTTGAATTTTACATCATATTATATGTTTATTCCACATTAATTTATTTCCATGATCTTTCTATTCCATGTTATATACATTACAACTCAATATATTTAATCAATATGCAGTCAATTCAGGGTATATTTTTATTAAATTTAACCAATGTGAAATATTGATTTCCATGATTATTACCTTCAAGGTTACATAACATATCCTTTTTGGTATACTTCCTATGTTATAATATGTAGTTAATAGAGACAAAATGGTGTTATGTGATCATTATTATGTTTAATGAATTTTGGTTTTATTATAATATTCAGATTTATAATTATATACCTAGTCTTTCAAAGACACTATTCCTTCTGATCCTATGTTTTAATTTATTAGATAAATATTGATAAAATAAATTATTAATATATGTTAATGTTTTGGGTCACCATAATCCTTATAACTAAATGGGATGAAGATTCATTTTTGTGTTTTTTGGTTCTTTTTAATAAAAAATATTTTCTATAATATCTACTAAATATTTAAATAATAACGTATTTTATTTAAATTGAAAAGGGTATATTCCTCAACATTTCCGACTTGTAATATTTTAATAAATTTTCACCAAATATCACAATATATTATGTAATCTATTTCTCAAAAATTCAATATAAAATACTCTTCAGTATATGCATTATTCATTCTCCCTTCAATTTATGCAGTAATGCATTCCTTATATTCAATTCATGTATTTTTTACTTATAAAACATCATTTTATTTTGATTAGAGGAATGATTATTCAAATAATTTCTCTTCATAGGTAATTATTATATTTATATGATATTATTGATTTATTTTCATGGGAACACATATTTATGTTAATGATATGATGGATGAACACATATAAAACTCCAATGAATTTTGTAATACTTTTTCTCAATGAAGTCTATATGTATATGGATAGGGGTAAACATAATCCCTTACTAGACTTTAATCACTATATAATACTGTCAAGGTAGTTTTACTGGAATATTCTTTATTTCATGTTATTTTTTGCACCTTTCTAATCACTATATTTGATATTATGATATCATGTTCTTTAGATTTTTTTTTCTATGTTATTTATAATATGCCTTATCATTTAGGATATCATATTATACCTTTTATGCACATGTTTTAATTCATTTTCATGTTTATTCATAGAATGGGATTTTAGATCCCCCATTTCATTCCGGTTTTCCCTATATTATCCTATGAATTTTTAGTATCCCAAATATAGTTATGAGATTTATATGTATAATACAAAAACATTTGATATTTTTCGCTCCATTTAATTGTTTATATTGAATGTATTCAAGGGAAACACTAATTAATTATCCTTAGACACAATTGTTGTATCCATATTTTAAAAAAAACATAATAATATATATAAATCTATTTGGCCAGTATATGTTTATTTTATAAATCTAGAGTTATACATGTGGATTATTATTAGAGAACATTAGTAAAAAAACATATCTTTATTTTGATGTTGTTGACAACATCATAATGTTTTTGTATGGAATAAAATATTTGGTTTTCCTATAAATACATCAATTTTTATAATCTATAAGTGTATGTGTGTTTTCTGATGATGTATCTTTGGGAAATATCCAAGAAAAGAGTTGGTAAATTATATATCTACCATCATTCTAATATTTATAAGTTATGCCAATATTTGTTATATAGTTTTACACTTGGGGGGATACGATTGGTTCAATTAATATAGTCATTATTAATCATAATAAAAAAAATCAATATATGTTTATTGTGGTTAAAAATGGTTAATCATAGTGAACCGTAGATTAAAAATAATTATTAATTATTTTGAAATCCTAAAAATGTTTTTCCATGATATTTTTTCAATCCCTCAAATAAAAATTCTGATTTTAGTCAATAGTTGTAAATAAGAAAAATGATAATAAAAATGCTAAAAGTGATGGATAATTTAGTGATTTTATGAAACCTATTGGGATAGTGATTAAAATTATGAAAATAATATTATTATTCCTAATAATTATTATTGATATATAAATAACAAATTTTACCTTAACAAACAACTATCATCTATGTCTAATTTAATGATATGGTATTCTATGTTCTATTGATGTGGATACCTTGATGAAAAAATGGTCAATTTCCAACTTGTTAGAAATTTTGGAAGAGATACCATGGAGAATGTATCAATGGAACATGGAAAAATATCTTTAAAAAATGGTCATACAGTAACCAATCGTTGATGAATATGATGGTCTCAATAGAGTTAAATAAGTTTCATCTTAAAGATCAATTAATAGTTCATTGTTAGAAATTTGGTGAGCTTCTGCACTACTTGAGAAAATTCAGTATTATATTATTCTATGCTAATACCAAAAATTTCGTATGTTATACTAATAATTAATGTGAATGTATTTATGTATTTTTATTTCATAAATTCTTAATATGTTTTGTAATCCATGGTCATTTGGATATAGAAATTATGAAAAATATATAGATTACATTAATTTTTTCATAATAATATAACTTTATTATTCCATTTTTTTTTATTCTAGATACTTTTATAAATATTATAATATATTATTTTGATTGAATATTTTTAAATGTTACTTTAGAAGAATTTTTTTTAATACATGTTAATGTAAAATTTACATTTTGATAATATGTGATACAATTATTCAATTAATTTGGGTTTCATCATTATCCAAGAATAAATTGATGATTTTTATTGATATTTCATTAATATATTATATGTGTTGGTATTTGAATGTTTTTGATTAGTATTAAATGATTACTTGTTCATTTCATCATATGAATGTGTATTAATATTGTTTATGGAATAATCATATGTTATGCTAAATTTTACCATTTTAAAATCTATAATGGCATGATGAATATAATTATATCATTATATAGAATAGGTGACACACTAAATGATGATTTTAATTCTTATTGAATGAGAAAATACAACATAAGCACTCATAATTTCATAAAATGAGTGAGATTATGGTGAAAACTGATTAAATAATAATATTCTACATATCAAGTAATTATATATGATTTCGATCAATGTATAGATCATAAAATATTTCACTTATGTGAGGAAATGGTCGATAAAAATATTTTATTATATTCCATTCATTTTTAATGTATCAAATGAATTTTTTACAGCTCCTTATTTCGTGTTTTTTTAGTTGTTAACAATCTTATGAACGTTTATTTTTTATAATAATTTTTAACTATAATTATCAAGGATTATTTGAATATTAAATATTTTATCAATTCCTATATTATCATTGTCCATTAATTTTCTACAATTTTAAATCCTATAAATGTTTTAACCATTTTATTTTATTTTCTCTCTTCTTAAGAGGATGTTATATTAACGAATTTTTTGTATTTAGCATTTCAATAGAGGTATTTCAAAATGTCAACTTATATATTTTCCTTTTAATTTTAAAATATGTTGGATCAAATTTACTAAAGGAGGATAATGTAACACACTATTTTTTTTGAAATAATATGTTTGGTGGTTTATGCGACATGTTACAGCAATCATAAAAGAACCATTAAATATAATTATAAAAATACAATTATTATATCATTTTCATACAATTATTAGTATTGAATATGATAAAATACTCTTTAAAATATATTTAAATTGTTCATTAAAAATTAAAAAAATTATTTTTACACATTCTATTAATATTTATTAATGAAATTTTATTAACAAAATAATTCGTTTTATTCAGAAAAACATTCTATTACTTCGTTTATTAAAAAAAATAAATTAAAAACTAAGAATTTTATAAAATTTATCATCTAAATTTAAATATATTTTAAAATCAAAACAATAACATTAATGAGTGCTGAAATTTTATAAATTCTCTAAAATATCTATTTTTTAGGGACTAGTGAAAATTAAAATTTTTCAAATATTGTTAATTTTGTAATTATTTCATTAAATCTAAAAGCCCATTATATTTTTGAAAAAGTCATAATCTGAAATATAAATCATTTTAATTACCATAATATAATAAATTTAATATATATCTTCTATTTTCATAACATTGGTATAAGATTATATCATGTATAAAAAAGTGAGATTCGTTAAAATATTTATAACTATATATTAATTATCCATTTTTAATTTTTATAATAACTGATAATATATAATTATTTAAATTATATATTATATATATATATATATATGATTATATGAATTTACATTATTCTAATGTAGATAAAAAAGTAATATTACTAATAAAATATCTAATTATTATTGAAAATTTCATTTTGTGACGACCCATTTTCTCAAAGTCATTGAAATTATATTTATGTATTAAATTATTCTAATCAAATGATAAAAATATGATAAATTGGGATAAATATTTTGAATCATATTATTTGTTTTTATGAAATATTTTGATCATAATTTTTTTTTATAATGATTTTTTAAAATATGAAAATTTAATTAAAATGTGTAAAGTTAAAATGGTGTTTTTCCCTTTAAATTAGCTTCAGTTAATAATAATTTTACAAAAGTATCATTTTTATTAGAAAAATTATATTTAATATTTAAATTTATTGGGGAAAAATTCTAGTAATGATCTTTTTTAAAAATAAATGTATATATTAAATAGGTAACAAAAAATTACTATAGAAAAATCTAAATTTTTAAAAGTTACTAACCATATTAGTTAAAATAATAACACATTTTAATAATTTTTAATTTTTATTTTGGTGTTGTGAATAGTAATTATCATCCAAATAATTCAATTTTTATTAATTTCTATGGCTTGTGTCTTGTGAGTAACGTTCAATTAATAAATAGTTGTAGGTATTTACAATAAATGCCTCTTCAACCCACTTCTAAAAGGGATCCCCTTGTCCACTTTAATTATCAATTAAAATTTCATTATGTTTATTAAATAGACACCAAAATCCATTTTATTCCCCCTTCCTTCTTCATAGAGAGGTTTTTTTATTAACAATCCTTTCCTCGGAAGGCAATTGTTGATATCCAAATGCAAATGTTTGAAATAGATGTATTAATCTTAAAAAAAGTGTTATGTTTTATTACATCTTATAACACCTTAAAATATTTTATGAATATGATGATATAATTAAATAATTATTTCTCATATATTGAGATTTAATGTTTTTAATTTCATAAAATCCATCAATTTCCTCTTCCAAAAAATTGTAAATGAAACCATCATTTGTTTATAGAAAATGATAGAATCGTGAACCGATGTAATTAATTATCAATCATTTAAAACAATAGAACTTATTATGACAGATTTAATGAATATATATATATATATTGACATATAATTAAATTTGTCTCATTATATATAAATAATATATCTTATTTTTTCTTAACATTAAATTCACTAAAAATTGACAACATCATTCAAGTAAACATGCATACACTCAACTCCAAGAATCGATATCATTATATTTTCATCAGTGAAACATAATTAAGATTTATAAAATATTCTTTAATGAAATTATTTCATATATATTATTAATTTATCCCATTTTATTTATTAAATAATACATATCTTCTTTCCATCATGGTCATTGATAAATGTTAATGTTAATCATGTGTACCTACGAACTAAAATATCAACTATTGCAATGTAATTCAATGTTAAAAACCATATATCATGCATGTATTTTAATTTATATGTTATTTATAACAATAATAATCATTTCATTGTATTTATTCTATAAATGATAGTATAATTACATCTTTTATGATAGTCATCCTCCCAATGTCATCAAGAAAACAGGAACAAAATATTATCCAAAAAATCTCATGTCCCATTAATTGATTATGTAAATAAATAAAACTATATAATAAAGAAAATAAAAATTAAAATATGTCAATAATAATGTTATAAAATGGTAAATAATTGACATATGTTTATTATTCATGATCATAATGAACATATTTGTGGATCAAAAATCATGGTATGAAATTTCATATAATTTGTTGCAAAAATTATTTTCTACACTTTAAATTATGCCCCTTATACATATTATATATTGGATTCTTCATACATCCATGAATTATATGTTACAATTCATTTCACATAATAAATGTGTGTTTTAATCAAACGTTACCAAATCATTAAATTTTTAATGTTATAATCTTATTTCATTTTGATGTTGCTTGTGTTTATGGTTTATTTTAGGGAAATACGATAATATTATTTTCATGAAACACATTCCATTTATTATCCCCTTTTCATGAATTTTGTTTACATTTTTTAATTCCATTTCCCACAATATTTAGTAAAGAAAAATCAATAAAGATATTTGTAAGTAATAATGATCTTGTATATTATATTTGAATGTGGAATACATCTCTTACATTCCAATGATTTATTTAAAATATATTATATTATTTTCTTAATAATCTCTAATTTATAAACTATAAAATATTTTCTATTGTTTTAATTTTTTTAAATAAATTATTTATTTCATATTATGGTCAAATTACATGTTCAAATTTTTTAAAAACATATGAAAGGGATGTTTTGGTTTCTCTTCTATGTAATTAATGTAATTATTATCCCGCATGACGAATAAATAAATTGATTATTCATTTTCATGATTTTAGGTTTTATTTTAAAAAATATATTCTTCTATATTTTAAAATTACTATATTTTTATTTAGACATTTCAATGAGGATAAGTAATTTTACTTAGGAAATATTCCGTGTGGTCTGTTGAAGAAATTTTCATCTATACCTTCAACAATTTATGTTATAGTTTCATTAAAATTATATATAATTGGCTCTTACACATATAACTAGATCATTCTCTCTTCCCATTATATGTTAGTAGATATCTTAAATTAATTTATAAAATTTAATCTTTGTGAAATATACAATCATTATGTCATGAAGAAAAAATTATGCAACTCATTTATTTCCATGGGTAATTAAAATGTACTTAACTTATTATAGATTTAATTATAGTGGGAGGCATAAAAATATACATGTTATTATTGGAAAACCTATATATCTATATAATGCATTGATTGTATTTTTATATGATGTAGTTTTTATTGAGTGAGTGAATAAACCCCGTACACTATGGTTCTTTTCCCCCATGTGATAATGTGGAGTAAAATTTTATTTACTCATGTTAATGACGTTATACTTAAATATAATGCATAACAATGGTTTTCATAATCAAATGGTATCATATTATTTACGATATTCCTCTATGTTATTACTCATGTGATTTATCTTAATTAATATCATGTTATACATTTGACTCGAACATAATATTTTTTTACCTATATTATTCTGTTACATGGATTTTTAATAGGCCTCATTATTCTAATTTCCTTAAGTTATTTTACTTAGTATACTGGATACACATTTTTTCATTGGAAAATAAATAAATTTTTTCTATATATATTTACAGAGACAGACTCTAAGAAGACTTGGGATTCTCAGGCCCTCTCTTCCTAGAATTAATTTTCATAGATATTTAATCTTTATTATATTACTAGTGGTAAATTTGATAAATGAAATTAAATAAATCATTAATAGATTCATGTATAAAAAAAATAATATCACAGTTTAGTCTTGAATAAGATGATTCCATTATTCGCACATTAAAATAGGTTGGCATGTTATGATTGGATATTTCAACAATTGGAAATTTTTATTTTATGTTAAATTAAGTAATTAATGTAATTTTTTAAATCAATAATCCAAAATTATATATTATATAAAATTACATTCATGGAAATCATTCCATCATTTTCAACATGAACCTATAATCAACAAGTTATGTTCTTCCAAACCATCCACAGAATAATAAACATAAAACAATGATAGAATTCTAGATTGACAATTATTAGGAAGAATCAAACACAATGTATTACATTATTCATTTGAGGTCAAAATATTTTTTGATGAATTATCCAATACCCACATAGAACTCATCAATCTATGGATTTTGAGGGTTTTTATTTAATTGATTGAGCATAGTCATATAATTAATGATATTCTTCAATTTTTCATTTTCATACACCCTCTTATTGAAATATATATTGGATTTGCATGATTTCTAGACACTAATATCCTTATTCTTGGTCATTTTCAAAGAACACCATGCCCAAAAAGTTTAAATTTTTGTTTTTGGAAATTTACCCTTCAAATACATCCCTTTCATTAGTGGTGAGACCCCCGTGGATCGGAAAAATATTATAGGGTGGTTCTGAGATTGATCAGAAATGCTAGAATCTCATAGAATCTATGTGTAAAGAATGGAATGATATATCAGGGATGGAAATATAGGCTTTTCTAGTTGAGGGTGATTCTTTATTCAATTTTATGATGGAGTTGAGGATTTCAATGGGAGTTGTTCTATGTTGTGTGTATGGAGAACCCCCACAGAATGACATAATCAAATTATTGGGAAACAATGATCGAGAATAATGAATCAGTACATAAAATACCAATTGTGGATAGTGAGTTGGGGGGATCTGTTGAAGAATTTATAGATCCAATGCGCATATAAAGGAATTGGATTTAAGAAAAAAATACCAACTATATGATTTTTATCATGATGAACATATTCCATGTTTTCCCTAATCATTTCCACCTATGGATTTAGAAAATTACAAGGATTGTAGGATATTTATACTCTACATACACATTTTGTGTTCCTTTCATAGATAGTCAATCAATGTGGAAGAGTACATGGGTAGGTCTCCATGTATAATGGAATATCCAAACACCTGAATTTGTACCAAAGTACAACGGAACATCATATATGAAAGGGAAGGGACCTAGATTAATATGACATATTGTGTCGACTCCTTGTATGTCATGTTTCCCAACAGATTTAGCGAGCCATGTACCTCCATTGAAATTTTTATGTGATGGAGATGTAGCATACAAAATGTGGGTCCACTTACATGTTGTGTACCCCTTTATTCAACTTGAGGAAACATTAAAATATCAATTGTTATTTATTTGAACTTGTATTTTGGACAACAAGTTGCTTATAAAATGTTTTTTTTCATGGAAAACATTATAGTTTCCTCTATTGAGGATTTTGAGATACTATATGAGATTATCATAGTTTGTATTTTTTTAATCTGTGGCCATTGATAGAAGGGATCACATGGGATCACACTAGACATTTTGAGTTGAATGCTATAGTTGGGATGGGAATGTGTCCTCTAGTACTAGATTGGAACCCTCCAGTTGGGTTTAGCTTCAATTATCTACACTCTCATAGAGTTTAACACTCGATGTAATCTATGAATGGGTCCCTTACCATCAATGTGGAACCTTCATATTTGGTAGGGTATTGGTCCTCTAATGAAAATCCAAGTGTAACCCACCAACTGGGTAGGTCATGGGCCCTCTATCTACTATTTAATTTGAACTGCCTTTTGGGAATTGGTTCTGGGTCATCAATATATCTCCATAATTGAACACTCATATTGTAATAGATCATGGTCCCATTCCTAAATACAATGTCTCCTTGATTGTGTGGGGTAGTGTTGAGGTGTATCACGAAATAGATGGTTTCTACTGGTTAGACGCATGAGATGTTGGCCATTATTGTTAGACATTTGCAGATGTTTGCGACTCTTTTATTGGGCTAGTCCGTGAGACAATCATCGCCTAACTCTATCATCTAGGATTATTTTACTGATCATATATATATATATGTGTGTGTGTGTGTGTGTGATTTTGTATGAATCAGTATCATTAACATTGGATTTCGTTACTCCCCTGCAAAGGGTTGTGAAGATGTATTCAATATGCCATGTCATTCGTGTATTTATCTTTTCTTGGTGGGATATGGTTACTCTCCTAGTATGGGATGAAATTAATCAATGTGAATTCTGTCTACAAAACACGTTCAAAACCTTTACTTTTATGAGGTTACTTTTTCTATTACTTTTCATTGAGCTACATCTAGTTTATTGTTTATTATCTTTCTATTCCTATTATATCTATTTCTACACCCCCATCATCATTCATATAATTTTAATCAGTTGTACATACACATCCCTACATGGGATTTCTCTATATGTGTAGTGTCTTATGAAGATGAAGGAAAGTTCAATGGTCACTTCATAGGAGCATAGGCATAATTGGTGTTTGCGTCTATCTATGATGTTTTAGCATGGAGATTACGATCCATTCTCTCTTTTTAGTTTTAAATCCAATTTTTTTGTAAGTATGTACATAATTTTATTTGTGAATTTATTTAACCACTTTACTACTAATTTTTTACTGTCACACTATTTTACAATATAGGTTTTTTTATCCACGGATAATATTCAAGTAGCACCGTGTTTTTACCATCTTTTCAAGATATACTTATTAATTAATATGGATGTATGTGTATGTAAATGTATGGAAACATTTATCATTATTTCATATTTATACATGATTTATTATATAAAAATTATCTTAAGACAACCTAAATGACCGAGGGTTCTAATGTATTGGGGGATTAGGAACATTAAATTACAATTTAATACATAAAATACAACATCTTAATAGAAAACATATTTTACCAGACCACAACATTCTGCCACACATAGCATTCAATCTGAAAGCTGGTGGATATACATAAGAAAAGGGTGAGTAATAAATCATAGTAAGAGTATAAATATAGCCCAACATGAAGAAAAAAAATTAGGAAATAAACATATCAATGGATATTAATAGAAACATGAAAATAAAGCCCTAATATAACATGAATATCATAAATGGAAATGTGGAAGCACTTTAAAACAATGCATCATTAACATAATTGAATCATGAAATCCCATGTCCCAACATGATGGACCGAATACCTACAATGTAATATGGTAAATAAATATCCAAACATGTTATATCATGATACTAATCATTACCCAATTCATTGGAGTTCTATCAAAGTAATCCCTAAATAAAAATTTAAATCTAATACTTAAGTCTTCCACATAGGTCATATGACATTGAATTAATCAAAAAGTTTATATATTCCTGAAAAATGGGCTGTTGGATACATATATTAAATTATATAATCAATAGGTATATGTTCACTAATATTAATACACTTGTTAGTGAAATGTCTATGGTATTCGCTACATGATTATTTTGAATGGATAATCTATTTTTATTTTCTATATCACAACATCATCACATGGGGTTCAAATTTTTTTTGATGTGAGCGTGGTGTCTCTCATTACATATGCATGAAATGGAATGTATAGTGATCATATAAATTCATATTAAAATATGAATAGTTTTCAAATTCAAGACATAACAATATAATTAAATGTGAAGAGAGTTGTGGAATGAAATAACTATTACAAATTTTCTCACGGTAACCGGTGTACAAGGGAGGGTTTAAGGATAGAGAAAGGGGTCAATCATCATTAAACCATAATAAGAACTATAAGGGAGAGGTTAAAGAACATACCTAATAATTTATAATTTTTTGTAAAATTGTTTAACAATATAAGGATACTTGGATAAAAATTAGAAAGGAAGGAAACCCCTAATTGAGTGTCTGACTTCATTCATACACACACATTTACCTCAGAATAGGGGTGTCATAGAAGATGGTTACTTTCATATAATAAATCATATGAGAATTATTTTCTTGCTCATGGGTATGTTATATCAATTCTTGAGATGATGGTGCTAAATATAGTTCATCCTCCTGCACACACAATTATAGAATCGAGGGGTCATTTCCCAAATGGATCGTGATTTACCTCTCATGACAATTTATTTTAGATAATTATAGTGAAATAAAATTCATGACAATAATTTAATTAAATTCAACCAAGCGATGTATGATTAGGTTCTTCATGAATATTAATCCACAAATTGTGATAGTGGAAGTGTTAAATTCATGGGATGTAACAATTTCCCCATTTTCAATTTTCACTGACATCTCTATATCCATTAATTTTTGTGATGTTTGTATGTAATCAAAAAAAAATTTCGATATAAAATAATACATAAAACAAAACTAAAATGGTATGCTAACTTTTCTGGAATGAATAACTAGCGTACTTATCACCACTTCATAGTCGAGATTCACAATGGCGGTAGTGATGTGAAAATCTATGACTTGATACCTTAGAGGTTGTTGGTTGCTTCTAAAAGCCCATGTCTTAAGTTACTGGTTCACAGAGTTCAATTTTTCATTTCTGTTCTATTAAGGAAAAATGCATTGATGATCAAATAGAGAATTATTTTTCTCTATTGCAGTTGCTTTTTTTTCTTTTTGGAAATTACTAGCAAGGTGTCCTTCCATCCAATGCCTAATCTATTTCCTCCCCCCCCCCCCTTCATGAAATTTCCAAGGTGATTAATTCATTACCATTAGCATGTGGGATGATAGAATTTCATAGTATAGTTGGATTTATACATTAGTTATCTAGAAATATATCCACATTCTTCTTCTTATCCGCATGAAACACATGAGATTTTCCAATATCAATATCAATTTTTGGGGTACATCGGACAATATCCATATATCTATCAATGTCACAGATCACTGGGGTGTTATGTAGGCATCATATTATCCCAACAAAGAATCAGACAACCTTGAATCTAAGGGTAACAACAAAAATAGAGGCGCATCATTAAATTTTGGTGAAGTATTCATCATGCACCCCAACATATTGTTAGGTCGGGTTATACCAAATATAAAAAAGAGGTGGTGAATTTTTTATTTTACAATTTTTTTGTGAGATCATGATCAACCTTTTTAAATTTATCATAAATATTATGTAGTGGAAAATAAATAGCAAAGGAAACATTGTGTATAGTGGTTTGGGAAACAGAAGACCCCTAGTCCACTACACCAATGCTCAACTCCATGAGTTTGGTGATTTTCACTCTTTGGTCCTCTTATTAACAAATCGTTCCAAAACTGATCGTAGGCAGTTGAAACCTTTGAAACATTTAGGAAAAACATATCCTTCTAGTTCATACACAGATCAAAACACACATCTAAGTATGATAAGATGGTTACTCAAAGATAAAATGTATTTTTACTTTGAAATACATTCAAGTTGTTCTTCAAAATTACAACCACATGAAATTGAGAATTTAATGATCTTTGTCTATAAAAAATATATTCTTCAGTTAGAAGTAATTTTGAGTTGATCCAGTTGCAGTAGATCTTGAAATAAATCTAGAAACTTATAAAATAGTAGACCCACAAAATATATTTCATGTAGAATTTTTTAATCATTAATCGTGTTTTTTCTTTATTGAAATACAAATCGTTATCATTCTTCGTATTAGCAGATCTGTTAGTCTCAATTGTCTCTACAATTTTTGCTGTGAAAGAATCAATAGAATTATATTTATTTAGAATTATTCACTTCTATACAAAATTATATCGGTATATATAGAATTAATACATGCATTATCCTTTGTAAATTTATTTCCACAAAAGTCTCCTTCTAACTTGAAATATTCAAAAGTTTGATTAACAGAGAAGTTGTAACTATCATGAAAATTAGGCATCAAATGCTCCTCTTAAATTGCTATTCTAAATCATAACAAAATAGTTTTGAATTAGTCAATGACATGTTTTATATTTGGGATTTTAATCTGGCTTAAAATAAGACTAATAATCCTCTTACATATTGTTTCTCGATAAAATCACAACTGAAATCACTGACATCAAATGTAGGGTTGAACATCATAGAATTCATTATCTGAACCAAAGGTTCACAATGTATGGTTGATCTCAAATGTAAGTATAATGATATATACTATTCTCAGCATCCAAATGTAATGTTGATCTCAAACGTGTGGTTAATGATCCATACATTTCTCAGTTTCCAAACGTAAGGTTGATCACAAACGTAAGGTTGTTCACAAAAGTTAGGTTGATGATCCATACTTTTCTCAACTTCCAGATGTATGGTTGATCCCAAAAGTATAGTTGATGAAATTTAATTTAATGAAAAAAACATAACGTTCCATACTCACATAATGATCTTCTTCCATACTTTTCCGATTTCCCAAAAGTAAGTTTTCTTCCGAACATAGGGTTCTTTATCCATACATTGAAAATAACGTATGGTTGTTAAACCATATATTTATGATATCTCTTAATGTAAAGACTACATTCCATCCGTGTGCTAAACGTTTAAATGTAGGGTATGAATTGTGTTTTCAGAGAACATTCAAGTAATTTCAAAACATGTAGAACATGAAGTGTGTTTCTAGAACTTGCTAAAAATGATTTCATAATATTTATCAAAATATTCAAGAAGAATTAAACTCTTTAATAATTTCTCCAAATAGATAAATAAATAATATTAATTTCATGAAATATACTCAATGCAAAATTATTAAAATATCAAATAAGCATATTTGTGAGTATAAAAATCATCAAAATGAGATAGAGTATTGTTCTCAAAAATATACACCATATAAAATTATGTACTATTGAAAACAACACATGCTCTAAAATCTACCCCTTTTTGATGATCACAAAACCCATAATATATCCAATGCAATTATTATAAAAAATCAATTACATATAGTTTATAAATATTCAAAGAGGAAAACAATTTTTATAATTTCTTGACAAAATTATATTGTATATTTTTTAAATGATTTCTCCCCCCATGGAAAAGAATTTAAAAGATTAAAAATAAAATTTTAATTTTCCCTTTTTGTGAAAGAAAGTAAAATTAATTATCAATAAAATAAATTCAAATGTTGTATTTATCATAATTTATGTCCCTTTTGATATGAAAAAAGAATGATTGATTAAGATTTAACATATTTCAATATAGAACTGAACTTAGTAAATTCAATTATTAATTTTTTATCAATATTTTAATCTGAATTTCTGTAATTTCTAACATAGAGAGTAAAAAAATTAGATAACAAACACATATTAAAAAAACTTCATTGAAAATATTGTTAAAATACAGTAAATACAACATCATGAATCAAGGTTGGGTTATGGGTTAGTTTCATCTTTTCTAAACTGTATCCTTGATCTCTACTAACAGATTTCGTAATCTACTCATTAACCCATATCCAAACTGAATTATGAGATCTCTGTTTTCATGATTCAGATGAATATCTTCAATTAGATTGACTCTGAAGAACTCATAAAGCCTCTCTTCCTTGTCCATAAACAGAGTTAACTGGTCTGTGAAATTATTTTTCAATGTTCTAATATCTGGTTCACTAGAATTCAATTGGTCTACCAAACACTTATGATTGTCCAATAAAACTATCAAAGGGCACTATTTCATTGAATTTCCTACAATCTTTCATTTATATTGCTCATAACTGTTGTAATGTCTAGAAATATCTGATCAGATCAGGTGATTTCCCTGATGTACTAGCATCACTATTAATAACATATGGGAATTGTTTCTCCATGAAAGTTTTAAATTATATTATATTTGTCTCAATCACCATTTGAAATTTTATATTTACAACTATAGCCATCATTTCCTTCTTGAAATTTTATACTTCTTGCTTAGAAATAGAACTGTATTTCCTGTTTTGAAGCATCTACCACTCCTTTTTAATACACTTCACAAAGATACATTTTCAGCATGAACTGTATTAAAATTAATGTTCAACTCCTCAACATGATCATTATCAGAATAAGAGGCATCCTATTCTTGATTCACTATTTTAGCTGCATTCTATTGTAATAGTACTAAGGGCATGTAATTAGCATCTGATTCCTCTTCATGCCCTCCATGTACTGTTTTTTCCACGGATTTTCCTTCACAGTCCATCCCTGAATCCTCCAAAGAAAAATATTTATTTAATACTTCAGTATGAATCTCAGAAGGGTTATATTTTTGATCTATATGAACTTTCTCTTTCTTCTCCTGAGCTTCTTCTTCATTGATATCTTCCAAGACAAGTTCCTCTAAAACTAGTTCATCTTGATCAACTTCTTTTTTAAGATTAGTTCCAGGTTCTTCCTCTTCCTCTACATCTGGTTCTACCTCTACTTCTACCTGAGGCATAATTTACTATTCTACTTGTGGATTCATCTATATCTTAGAAACATTTTGTTGTCCAATTTATTGTACTGCAGATTATCTAATAAATTTTTATCTCAAAAGAGGTTCAGATTCATTTGAATTAATTTGAGTAGGATCGTCTCCAACATGATCCACTCTATGCCTTTTCCATTAAATTCCTTATCTAAATTCCTCATCTAAATTTTTATCAACATTTTCAAATATGATTCTCTTTGAAACTCCACTTACACATGATTCAGCTTGTACTTCTATGGACTTTGTAGGTTGTGTTTGAGCACTCTCTTTATCTTCTTATACTCCAACAGGCATAAGCCTGCCATTGGTTGTGCTTTAGAAAAATCAAATCATTCTCAATGTTCCTGTATTGAACATGTTTTTAAATTGGCTTCTCACTCGAGCATCTTGCAGCCTTATCATATTTTTCTTAAATGAAATCATTGAAATTAACCGTCCAAAGGGATATAAGTTCATTATCATTTCTGGTTTTAGCTATAACAGAGATATCTCACCGTATATCTCATAAAGTTTAAATTCATATCACTCATCAAGAGAAACATAATATACATGTCAGGGTATAAAATTTTCTCTATTTCTGACATATGAGTTGCAATCCATGTTTTCACAAATATTACTAAAAGCTTTTGACCCGGAAACAGATCATTCCCTTGCATCTTTCTTATAGTCATTGATCCAAACAAAAACACATAATATCCTCTGACTATTGTACACGGTCACCTATATTCATCATACCAAAGTGAAATACACCCTCATGAAGGCAGTTAATAATTCCATAAATTTCCACAGGGGAAATAAAATGGTCATTGTCCTAAATCTTTTCTGTCCCAGTATCTTCTTCCTTTCACCACCTAAACTAAAAAGATTTAAAAAATTCAATAAGTTCTACCTTATATAGATACATCATGTTCTCTCCATTAATCATTTGTTATAGGTTCTAAATAGCTAGGGCTTGTCATATCATTAGATTTGTCTAATATAGTCATTCTAAATTAGTTAACTTTCCTTGCAGAATTTTCTTTCCTACACTGAATTTATGCTTAGCAGTCCTCGTCTCTAGCTCATTGATCCTCTGGGTCTTGGCAATTTCTGATGTATATCTCTAAATATTCAAAAGGATATGGTTCTTAAGGATCATTTGTGGGTAGTGAATATGAGTAATGTTTTTCGATACTTCGAAGGGTTTTGTGAAAATTAACATTTATGTAAGTGGAATTGGTTTTTGACATCCTTGATTCTTGTGTCGTTATGCACATAGTAACTATTAAATTATTTAAAAATAAAACCATGTGGGACAAAATTATAACTTAGAACTAAAGATGTTTTTAAATTAAAAAAGTAATAAAAATGATTTAAAAATAAATACACCTAGCTCCCCCTTAATAAAATAAAAGAATGATTTGGAACATGGTTTTGTAAAAAAAACAGAGAATTTAATTTCAATTCTTACAAACTCTAGGAATATATCATTATTAAGAAAATAATCTCTTACAATATTATAGCTGATATCTATATCCTTAGTCAAATTATGATTAATAGGGTGTCTTGAAGTATTTATAGCACCTGTATTATTACATAAAATAGGTGTATTATTAAAATTTATTCCAAATTTAGTAAGAGTGTTTTTCATCCACCATGTGTACGCACATTCACTACCTGCAGATACATATTCTGACTCGGCAGTTGACAGAGAGACTGAGTATTGTTTCTTAATAGACCATCACACAATGGATTTTCTCAATGAGTGACAAGTCCATGAGGGTATTTTTCTATATAATCTATAACATCCAATGTTTTCCATCTGAATATGAAATTAAATTAAAATCATAATTTAATTAAATAATAAGAGATTAAAAAAATACCTTGAAACATCTAAATATTCTGTTGACATCACTATGATGAGATTCTTTTGGATCAGATTGAAATCCAGCACAAAGAAATATTGAGTACATTTTATCAGGGCTACTAGTACTAAGATATAATAAACTACCAATGATACCTCTATATAACATGTTGTCAACTGATTTTCCAGTTTCATCCAAGTCATCTTTTATATTATTACACATAAGATTTTTATATTTCATGATTTTTTCGTGTCCAAATATATTTTGTAAATTAGTAATGTATTTTCTTTGATTTAATACATTTCCAAAATCATTTTGATAAATTTGAAGTCTAAAAAAGAAATTTAATTCTTCCATCATGCTCATTTGAAATGCTTTTTGCATTAAATTTTAAAAATCATAACAATGTTTTGAATTTGTTGATCCAATAATTACATAATAAATATAAATTTTAACTAATAAATAAATTAGAATCTACAGTTTTCTTGAAAAAGTGTTGGATCTTCCATTCCATTAGTAAAAATATTTTATAGAAAAGAACATAATCATTCATGCCATGATCTAGGTGCTTGTTTAAGGTCATAGGGAGCTTTTGTAAGTTTAATAACAAAATCTGGTTTTTGAGAATTTTCAAAAACCGGAGGTTGATCAACATAAACATCCTCTATTAAATAACCATTTAAAAAGTAATATATAACATCCACCTAAAATAATTTAAATTTAATATGATATGCCTAATCTAAAAGGATTATATTGGATCATAATCTAGATATAAGTGAAAAGGTCTCATCAGAGTCTATACATTCTTTCAGAATATAAACCATAACTACTAGTCTTGCTTTATTTGTAGTTATTATTCCTTTATAAACATGTTTATTTCTAAAGACCCATTTGGTTCCTCTAACTGGATAGTTCTGAGGTCATTCAACTTAATTTCAAACTTCATTTCTCTTGAACTGGTTTAGTTTTTCTTGCATTTCTATCATACAAATTTAATCAACTAAGGCTTCTTCTAATGTATTTAGTTATAATTGGGATTGAATGAAAGAGAATTAAAAAATATTTCCTAAATTTCTTCTAGTTTTTATTCCAGTTTCTAGGTCTCCAATAACAGTTTCTAAAGTGTGATTTTTTAGGATTCTAGACGGTCTAGTTTGAAAACTGTTTGGTTCATCAATGTCATTTCTTTCTGAACTAGACTCAATTTCATTTCTATATTTTTCAAAATAATCTTTCATGTTTTCCTGTATAATGTTATCATTAGAGTCAAATTCATTATTTTGGATTTTCTTATTTTCAAAGGGATCAGATTCATCAAATTTCATAGGTAGTAATTTACCGAAAATACAAGTCTTTTTGTTAAAAACTCTATAAGCATTAGATGTAGCATAATATACTATGAAAATTCATTCATCGGATTTTGGATCAAACTTACCAAGATTTTTCTTTGGTGTTTAATGTGTAAACCATGGATCCAATAACATTATTGTAATTTACATTAGGTTTTATGTTATTCGAATTTTCATACGGTGTCTTTTTGAAAATAGATCTGATTAAAACTCTATTCAATATATAACAGGTTGTGCCTACAGCTTCTACTAAGAAATATGTTTGAAGACTGTATTCATTTAGCATAGTCTTAGCCATTTATTGAATAGTACTATTTATTCTTTAAAAAATTTCATTTTTAGGATGTTTTCTTGGTATAGATTTGATGGATGATTTCTATTTCATTCCATGTTAAAATGCATCACAGAATCTATCATATAAAAATTGGAGACTAGGAAAATCAGAAACTAACTATTTCGTAGATAACTAATTTAAATTATATATATTTCAATTTCCTAGTCTTCTATTATTGATCTAAGATTCATTTATCTTCGAATCTAAGATATTTACATTTTGTTTACATAGGGAATTTAAATCCAGGGTATAAACATTATGAGTTCTGGGTGATCTATAGTTACAAAATTTATCTTTGAAAATAGAACAATAATTGCTAGAAAATTCAACGACATTACCATCATCACAGAGTTGAGAGATACATATTAAGTTGTTTTATAATCTTTGTACATATAGTACATCATTGATTAAGATAGCATCTAGAACTCCAACTATTCAAATGCCAATAATCATGCCTTTTGCATTGTCACCAAATGTGACAAGACCTCCATCATTTTGAATTAGAGTTCTGAAATTTGATGAGTTTCTAATCATATGCCTCGAACATCCACTATCCATGTACCATATTTCAGTTTGGCCTCTGTGACCTGTGATGTGACCAAGTAGGATGGATATGGAAGTTCTAATAGTTTTCTGTTACAGAGTGTTGTCTTTTATTGTCAAAAATCTCAATCAACTCACTTTGTAAAGGACTTGAAAATCAGATGATGATTTGCTAATTTTTATTTTACAATCATCACATGTTTGGAGAAATTGTTGTGAAAGAAGTCTGAAGGATAGAGGGAGTAAATAAGTGTTTTTGGAAAAACACATTTCAAATATCATAGTATCCAAAAATGAAAAAGGAAAGAAGAAGGCGCACAAGTGGTGGTGCACAAGTTCCAGTGTGGAAGTGCTGTAGAGGCATGCATGTCATATTTAAAAATAGCAATATTTCAAAAATATAGAATAGGAAAGAAATTGGCGTGGAATTATTGGAGCACAAGTGGTGGTATGCAAGTTGTGGCATGCAAGTTGTGGCATGCATGTATTGACGCACAAATGTAAGTGAAGCGCAAGTCATATTTCAGTGATCATACAATCGAAATATGAAAAAGTAAATACAGTGGCGTGCAAGTTAGAAAGCATCACACATGTCAAGAGTGTTTCACAAGAATTTGCACACAAGTTTTGGCGCACAAGTGCATGTTGCACGGAAGTAATATTCCAACATCATCATATCAAAATATGGAAATGGAAGGAAATTTCCATGGTAAGTATGGAAGGGCGCCCAAGTGATGAAGTAGCGCGCAAGTGATGGAGTGTAACGCATGTATTGGCGCGCAAGTCCAGGTCACACAAGTCACTAAAATGACTAAAAATAGACAACTAACCTCCTCATTTTTTAAGGCTAATTAATTGAGAATTATCGTTTAAATCTGGGCATGCAAGTAGAGGTTTGGGCATGCAATTTGAGGGTGGATAGAAGGCGCACATGTTGGGGACGTGCATTTTGGAGGCACACAATTGTTAGTTGGTGTGCAGGATACAAACAGGCACTGTGTCTGAAGGGCAGTCTGCACTTTGGCAGTGCACAAGAAGAGGCACGCAAGTTGTAGGAGCCCAAGTATAGGTCGCACAAAAGGAAGTGGGCATGCAAGTGGGTTTTCTCCAGGGGTTCCTTCCCACTTCGGGGTAGGAAATTGAATAATTTAATTGAAATATTTGATTTGTGTAAGCTCATTAAGAAGCACTAATCCATTTTATTAAAATATTTGTTCAAAAAGGGGACACATGAACTATTGTATTGTTATTAATGTGTGGCATGAGTGTAAGGTTATATATTGCTCAATGTATTCCACATCAAAGGATTGTTTTCTAGTCTATTTTGTGGAACTAGATTGTTTCAGTAACATACCAAGGACGTAGTTACTATTCTTGAGTAGTGAACTTTTTAAATATTGTGTTCCTGTGGTTGTGTGAGTTCAGGAGGGAATAAACTCTTCAACAAGAGGCGAAGGTTATTTCGAAAAGAGGATACATAAAAAAATGATATCCCTAACTCAACCCCCCCTGTCAGTGATACGTGGATCCTAACTAAGATCTTCAATTGGTATCAGATGGATGAGTTCCCTTCATTTATTCTTTGCTGAAGTGGTTGATGAAAAGTTGTGATGGAGAATCCAAATTGCATGAAAAATAATGGGATTCTGATTTTTTTTTGGAATGAACTATCACATATGTATGGACATAATGATGCCTTATCTTATGTCTCTTGGAAATGAAGTTCTTGAAACTACAACTGATTGATTTCCTACTATTGACGACAATGTTTCTCTTACTCCTGTCGATAAGAATAACTTTGAGAATGATGGAAGGGATAAAAATGTGTTACTCTCATCAATTTATGAGTGTTAATTTTTAATAGTGAATGGTGTTGATACAAATAACGGAATTTGGGATAAGTTGAAGATCATATATGAATCAAATACAAAAGTGAAGAATGGAAAACTATAAATATGGAGGCTGAAGTACGAAGACTTGAAAATAGGAGAATCTGATTCTATTGGGGACATCTTTACTAGGATTAATGACATTATCAGTAAAATTAGATGTCTTGGTGAAATTTTGAAGGATTCTACGGTTGTCGAAAAGATCTTGAGAATTATGCCTGACTTATTTGATGCTAAAGTGTCTTTATTAGAAGACAGAGAACCTAAAACATTATCTTTGAATGATTTTGATAGCACACTCATTAATTATGAAAAAAGAAGGGATAAGACTATGAAGTGCGAAACAAAATCTGATAGAGAAATGTCATTCAAGGCTACAAAGAGATATAAGTCACAGAAGACCATTATTGAAGATGATGCTGGTGAATCTGATTCTGAAGATGAGATATACACAAATTTTGATGAAATTTTATCCTTGTTTTCTAAAAATGTGAAAAGAGGTACACAGAAATACAAGGGGAAACTCCCCTTGAAATGTTTGGACTATGGAGCGGTTTGTCACTTTACAGCTAATTTTCTTCAAATGAATAAAGAAGAAAATGATGATGATGAAAGACGGCCTAGAAGGTCGTTGAAGAATAAAACTGATAAAGACAAATATTTTTCAAAGGGTAAGGATAAAAATATCTTCAAAACAAAAAGACGAAGATTTTTATATAATGACGATGAAGAAGAGGATACTGATGTTAAATCTATGAAATCATTTATTGAGAAAGCTACAGAGAATTCCTTTATTGCAACTGTGAATAATGAAGAGTACGAGAGAAAAAGTTTAAAAGAAGAAGAAATTCAACTTGAATGTCATATGAAAGAAGAATAGAAAGAATTCTTGAGGACAATCGTAAGGATGGAGAAGGAAAACTACAAGCTGATAAATGAAAATTCCACATTAAGAAATCAAGAAGGTTTTACTAATGATAAAATCAAGATGGAAAATAAGATTGATGATCTGAAAAATTCTCTTGCGAATTCAAGGAATCATAATGAGGATCGTGAAGTAAAGTTGAATGCAAAAGATGAAGAGTGGGAACTTGTCAATTAGAAACTTTATAATTCTTATGAAATGATTATCAGTTTCAAAAATTCTATCTCATAAGTTAGTGAATGTTCTAGTAAAAATTAACCAAACAAGGAGTCACAAATGTTACCTTAAAATGATGAAATGAAAGAGAGAACTGGTTCTGATAAAAACAAGGATCAAAAGACCAGGTATGTAGTCAAAGATAACAATGATGAAAAATCAGAAGTGCATAAAAATAATGAGTCAAGAAATTATTCTAATACTTCTAGTGATGTTAAATCTGAACTGAGAAAGGGAGTTACAAATAAAAACATGAATGTTGATGGTCATCATAGTTCTATTAAGAAGGTTGTTGAGAAGTGTGTTCACAAATCTAGTCAGTATAGAAGATTCATAGGAAAATATTCTTTCTATGGTTACTACTGGTTTTATGGTGAATTCAGACAAATGGAAGATATCTGTTGGTTCAACCAACAACATTACAACTATTACACAAGTTTAGAAAGACAAGGATTGAGGGGGAGTCAACCAATTCAAAATAGAATGTCTCCAATTAAATTTCATAAGATATCTGAGATGAATGATTTGAAAGTTGATAAAAGGTTACAACCACTAAAAACTATTTGTGACAGATGTGATCAACCTGGACATCTTACCAAGGGTAGCATTTGTGTGTTACCAATGAAACAAAAGATTCATCATAATTCTTAAATGCCAAAGTCTTTAAATTCTATAAGGGATAGGTTTGATATGTCCAAAAAGAAAGAGTTAATGGTTTTATAGCCATAACACATTGACCTAACTAGGAAATTTGAGGAAGCACAATAGAAAATGAAGGAAAAGGAAGAACAAAAATCTCTTGTTGTCGATACTGCTTTGAAGGCTACAAAAGTATAATGTACATAGATTCTTAATAGTGTGTATTCTTCTCATATGATAGGAGACTTAATGTTTTTGAAAAATGTGAAGACTTCGAAGAAGGGAGAGTGAAATTTGGAAATGATGATTCTCTAAGGATCAAAGGTGTTGGATCAGCCATCATTGGAAATGAAAAGATGAAATCCAAGAAAACATTATATGATAATGGGATGAAGCATAAACTTCTTAGTGTGTCACAACAATGTGATTAAGAAATCTATTTAATCTTCAGAAAATATAAATTTGTTGTGAAAAGTGAAAATGATGGGAATATAGTTACAAAGGGAAAATGTACAAGAGGGAATTTGTTCCAAGTTGGTGAAGTGTAGAACTCTTGTTACATGGTTGTAGTGGAAGAGAATAATTTATGGCATAAAAGGCTAGGACATATGTTTCAAAGAAATATGTGGAATTTATCAACACGTGACAATGTTTGAGATATGCCTGAATTATCAAGAAGAAGAGATTAGTGCAGCACTATTTGTGAAAAAGGGAATATTACAAACTATTTTCACAAGAGAGTTGAAATTCATTCAAAAAACCCTTGGATCATATAAATTCTGATATATGTGGACCAATGATCATGAAATAAACAAATGGAGATAAGTACATTATTACATTCATTGATGACATTACATGCATTACATGTGTAATGTACATGAGACATAAGGTAGATGCTCTAAAAATGTTTAAGCCATTCATTAGGAAAGAAGAAACAGAATGTGAGTATTCAATGAAGAAGTTGAGAATTGATAATTGTGGTGAGTATAAGAATGAAGAGTTTGAATGTTATATTGAGAAGCATGGAATTCGGCATGAGTTCAGATCACCATACACACATAAAAAAATGGGGTTGCTGAAAGAAATAATTGATGTCTAGTGGAAATGGGGTGAACTTTGTTACATGAACATATTCTTTGTCATTATTATTGGAGTCTAGCCATAAAAATTGATGTTTATATTCAGAACAGATGCTTCTATAGTCCAAACATAGATGTGACTCTATATTAAATATTCTATGGAAAAACTCCATGTCTGAAACATTTAAGTGTATATGGGAGTCCATGCATTATAAAGAAGAAATGTGGAAACCTTGGAAAGTTTGGTCAAAGAAAAAATAATGGAATTTTTCATGGTTACGCTCCAGAAGGATGAGGATATAGATTTTATAACAAATAAACATGTAGAATTATTCATTCATCAGATGAAATAGTTGTTGAAAATGTTGAGAAGTAAAAGCAGTTATATATTTATATGGAAGATGAGAAGGATAGAGAAACATTTGTTAATGATTTTGATAATGCTACAGACTGTGTTAATCCTACCAGTGAAGAGGAATCCAACTCATAAATCTTAAGTGTTGAGGGTGAGGTTCGAACAAATCTTCCTAGGTTGAGGAAACAAGTGGAGGCTAAGAATATTATTGGAGATAAACATCAAAGGGTTCAAACAAGAAGAACACAAGATGATATATCACATACATATCTTTATTTGAAAGATGAACCAAATAATGTAAATAAAGAATTTGATCATCCTAAATGGGTTCATGCAATGAATGAATAACTTGAATAGATAGTAAAGAATGATACATGAGAACCTATACCCAAACCAAACAACAAGAATATCATTGGTACAAGGTGGGTTTTCTAGAACAATCTAAATGAAGAGGTTAAAGTAATAAGAATCAAAGAAATAATGGTTTGTAAATGGTATTCACAAATTGAACATATTGTTTTTTATGAAACCTTTTCTCCGGTGGAATAATTAGAATGAATCAGAATCTTTCTTGATATTTTTTCACAACAAGGTTACAAAATCATTTAAATGGATATAAAATCATCATTTTTGAATGGTGGCCTTAACAAGGAAGTTTATATTGATCAACCTTGTGGATTTTTTATTGGAATGGATGAAATTTATGTGTGTAGGATTATGATATCTTTGTATGTGATAAAACAGGCTTTGAGAGCATGGTATTCTAAATTAGAAACATGCTTAAAGAAGATGAACATTAAGAACGGTAGAGTTGAAAACAATCTATACATGAAGGAATGTCAGGATTTTTCATTGATCATTATTTTTTATGTAAAATATATTATATTTGATGGAATTGATGAATTATCATGTGAATAATTTGATAAGGAGATGAAGAAGACATTTGAGATGTCCATGTTGGGAGAAATGAAGTATTTTTTTGGGCTAAAAATTTCACAAAAGAAGAATCACATTTTTCTGTCCCAAGAAATGTATGCTAAGGAACATCTGAAAAAGCTTGGCATTGAAGATTAGAAACTAGTTTCCACACCAATTTTAGTGGGAACCATGTTTTCTAAATATGGAGAAGGCAAGGATGTTGATCAGAAAGTGTTTCGAAAGCTGATTGGAATTCTGTTGTATTTTAATTCCTCAAGACCAGACATCATCTATGTTTTCACTTTATGTGAATGATTTTAGAGTTCTCCAAAAGAATCACATTTGATTTCTTGAAAATGAATTATCAGATACATCAAAGGCACAAAAAAATTTGGAATCAGGTATGATGGCTCAAGAAATATTGATCTATTTAGGTATTCTGAAGTTGATAGTGTAGGAAATGTTGATGATAGAAGATCCACATCTGGTAGAGTTTTCTTTCTGGGGATATGTTGTGTTTGTTGTCCTACCAAGAAATAGAATCCAGTAATACTTAGCGTAGATGAAGCTGATTATGCCTTTTCTACTCAAGCTGCAACTCAACTAATGTGGATGAATAATCTATTAGAATATATACTTATTGAAGTTAAGATACCATTTCTCTTGGGTTGGGATAATCAGAGTGCAATCAATCTTACAAGAAATCCAGTACAACATTCTCATTCAAAAAACATTGATATAAAGTAACACTTCATTAAAGATGAGGTGTAGAAGAATGAATTGAGGCTAGATTATGTTTCTATACCTGAACAAGTCGTTAATATATTCACAAAACCATTACCAAAGGAACCATTTGGAAAATTGAGGATGAACATGGGTGTCCAACCTCGTTCTCATCAATGTATAGTACTTGTTTCAGTCCCTTCTCTCATCTTGCCTTTTTATAGTGTTTTCAAGGGGGGAGAATTTTTTCATAAATCTATCCTCATGGGAGCATGAATAAAGGGGGAGTTGTGGGTAATATGTGAATCCATCATGTATGTGTGTGAACTATTCTAACTATTTGTTGGAGTGGTTGTAAGAAACAATGATTTTTTTCTAGAAAGTCAACAAAGTGATGAATGCTGATGTAGAATCTTGAAAGATGATCTGAAGAAGGATGAGGGTGTACGCTCATGAGATTTCCTAGTCACTGCTTTTGGAAATCATGGTTTCAACTGTCAATAATTCTTATATCTTACAATGAGTTAGCTCACATAGGCTTTGAATTGTTGATAAATAATCCATTTCTTAAGGTTACAAAGTTCAGGGATTTATGAATCATGGTAGACAAAAAAATCCAATGGGGGTGATTGTTGGGACCAAGTTGGATGGATAAGGAAATAAGAAATGTTTCCTGTTACAGATTGTTGTCTTTGTTGTCAAAAAGCTAAATCAATTATCTTTGTAAAGGACTTTAAAAATAGACGATGCTTTGCTGATTTGTATTTTAAAATCATCACATGTTTGGAGAACTTGTGGTTCCAGCCATATGAAGGATAAAGAGAGTAATGAAGTGTTTTTGTAAACACACATTTCAAATATCAGACTATCCAAAATGACAACGGAAAGAAGAAGGCGCGTAAGTTGCCACGAGCAACTGGTGGCACGCAAGTGTCGGCACGCAAGTGGTGGCACGCAAGTGATGGCGCGCAAGTGCTGTAAAGGCATGCAAGTCAGATTTCAATACAGCATTATTTGATAAACATGGAAAAGGAAGGAAAGTGGTGCACAAGTATTGGCACGCAAGTGGTGGTGTGTAAGTGGTGGTGTGAAAGTATTGATGTGCATGTCGTAGTGACCTGAAAGTCATATTTCAAAGATCATCCAATCAAAATATGACAAGGGATATAATGTGGCACACATGTTAGAAATCGGCATGCAAGTTAAGAGTGTCACGCAAGTTTTCGCGCGCAAGTCTTGGCGCACAAGTACATGTTGCGCGCAAGACATATTCCAACATCATCATATAAAAATATGACAATTGAACGAAAGAGTTGCGCTAGTGATGGAAGGGAGTGCAAGTGATGAAGCAGCGCGAAAGTGATGGAGTGTCCCACATGTATTAGCGAGCATGTCTAGGTTGTGAATGACACTGAAATGCCAATAAATAAATGACTAGCCTCATCATTTTTTAAGGATAAATACTTGAGAATTAACTTTGAGATCTGGGAATGCAAGTAGAGAGTTGGGCACGCAAGTTGAGTGTTGTTAGAAGGGGCGCAAGTTAGGGACACACAGGTTGTAGGTGTGCTAGTGTTAGTTGGTGCGTAGGCTGCAAACAGGTAGTGTGTCTGAAGGGCATTGTGCACTTAGACAGCACGTAAGAAGAGGCATGCATGTTGGATGTGCGCAAGTATAGGTCGCACAAGTGGAAGTGGGCGCACAAGCTTTGTTTATCTAGGGGTTTCTTCCTGCTTATGGTTAGGAATGTAAAGAATTGATTTGAAAGATTTTATTTGTGTAAGCTCATTAATAAGAACTGATCCATTGTATTGCCCTATTTGTTCCTATAGGTGAAACAAGCACTATTGGATTGTTTTCAAAGTGCTGCAAAAGTATAAGGGTATATCATACTCATTCTATTCCACATAAAAGGATTTTTTTCTAGTGGATTTTTTGGTACTAGATAGTTTCTGTACCATACCCAGGATGCAACTACTCTTGTTGAGTAGTGAACCTTGTAAATCTTGTGTTCCTATGGTTGTGTGTGTTCAGCAAGGAATAAACTCTTTAATATGAGGTGAAGGTTTTTTGAAAAGTGGAAACATAAAAAGAAAATGATATAACTAATTCACCCTCCCCCTATCAGTGATACTTGGATCCTAACTGGGAAATTCAACATGATTTCTTCAATTTCATTTAAACAATGATTTTCTTTTGGTACCCATATTCAATTGGGTCCAGTAGTGTTAGCTATAAAAGACCTGGGAATCCAGAGTTGCATTGTTTTTCTATAATCAAAAGAATCATATAAACTACTTGCAACAAAGGCATTCTTAATCCCACTTATATGTGGTTTCCTTAAATAACATTTTTTTGATATGTGACCTCTTGTTCCAAAATAATTACATATTAATTTTCTAGTACCTGGAACAAAGACATTTGTATATAGTTTAGATTTTTCACCATTAATGCATGTTCCATATCATTCCATTTTAATCACATTCTTTCAAAGTATTTCATTTAGTGTATTTTCTTATTTTTTTTAAATAGGAGCTACTCCTTTGTATGTTTCTACATCGTTTTGTAGTGTTTTTATTTTAGTTTCATTATTTATATTGTTTGTGTTAATTATGTTATACTTTTACAGAAATTCCTCAGGTTGTTTTATTAGAGTATCTCTCTCTCCTAAAACTTCATTTTTAATAATCATTAGAGGTTTCCATTTCTTTAATAAATAATCATATTTCTTTTCAAGCATACTGAATTAAGTTTCAAGTTTTTCATTTGAGCATCTTGAATTAGGGTCAGATGAGTAATAGTTTTGTACATCATACATTTCTACCAAAATAACATATTGGCCTTCAGTTTTGATTCCACCTTTTCTGAATCAGACTCTGTTGAGATGTTGGAGTCTTCAGATACTCTCCAAGAATCATTCATTGCCTTCTTCAATTTTTTCTCATAATCATATATCTTAATAAATTTTTTCTTCCTATCTTCATTTAATTTTGGACAGTCAAGGTCTAATATGATACAGTTTCTTGCAATCATACCATTTGACTTCCTTCTCATCTTTTTGAAAAGTCTTTCTAAAACCATTTTTTCAATAAAACATACTGAATTTCATGGATATCTGAGAAAGTTCCATATCTGAATGGGATAAATCATAACTTTATTAATTTCACCTTTATATCTTTTTTCCTCATCTTTCATATTTTTCATTGAGATGACACCTTTAAGGGAGTGTCTTCTCTCTTGATTAGAACCTTATTCCCGTTTTCTTCATACTTTATCATAGCAACATACATAATTATAGTTCCAATTAACTCCCTCATTGTTAAATATTTTACAGGTTCATATTGTCTGATTTCAATAGAAATTCCAATCCATCTTGGTCGTAGTACTCTTAGTACTTTTAAAGCTTCATCATCTTGTTTTATCAGATCTACCAAAGTAGTGATGTTGTTTACAATCTATATAAATATCCCATTCATAGGGGTGATACATTATCCTTAAAGCATACTAAATGTATCAATTTTTATTTTAGTAGTAGCATACCACATATTTCAATCATTGTCAGTTCCTTCATATGAAAATGCAATAGTATGCCACATTTCATAAGCTATTGGGTAGTGAGATACTCTGTTGAAATTATTTGGTCCTAGACTATAGATGATAGCATTCATGTCTTTTGATTTTGGGTCATACACTACTTCTGTATTATCACTCCATGTTTCATGTTTCTATAGAATAACGTAGGCAGTTAGAATTTTCATGTAGACTCAGTATCCAAGGTTCCTTAAATAAATGATCATCCTTGATTTCCCGTATCAATAATTTTCACTGTTGAAGTAGGGATCTCGAACCATTGATATGCCCTTTCGTGTATTCTTCAATGTGCTGATGTATAATCCAAAAAACATTAATCTTTTTATTTCTTTGTCAAAATATCAACCTCTGATACCAATTGTTTGATCGGGTTATACCAAATATAACCTAGAGGTGGGTGAATTGTGTATTTTACAAATTCTTTATGAGATCATGGTTAGTCAATTTACCTCTATCAGAAATATTATGAAGTGGAAGATAAATAGGATAGGATACATGATGTATTGTTTTTTGGGGAATAGAAGGCCCATAGTCCACTCCACAAATGCTCCACTCCATAAGCATAGTGATTTTCACTATCTGGTCCTCTTATCATCTAACCATTCCAAAACATAGTGTAGGGAGTTGACAACATTACAACATTAAGGAAAAACATAGCCTGTTGGTTCATACACAAAACCGAAAACATAAAATAGTAAAAGATTCTGGTTTCTAAAAGTAAAAAAGTATTTCATCTTTGAAATACATTTCGGTTGTTCTTAACAATTGCAGTAGCACGTAATTGACAGTCGAATGATAATTGTCCTCAAGAATGATTTTATTTAGTTAGAATTAGTTTTGAGCTAATGCAATTGTTATAGATCTTGAAATAAATTCCAGAACATCAAAAATAGTATATCCACAAATGATATTCGGTGTAGAATCATGAATCTTCAATAATATTTTTTCATCAGAAAACAGAACGTTGTTGTTCTTCGTATCAACATATCTATTAGTCTTGATTGACTTTGTAAACTGTAGTAGTGAAAAACTGAAGATCATGACATATATTTTCGATGATTTTCCTCTATAAACAATAATTCAATTATATATTGAATATATTAGGAAATTCTCTTTTGTATGTTTTGATCAAAAAATGTCGCATTCTGACTCGCAATATTCAAACGTTTGAATATGAGAGCAGTAGTAACTCCCCGAAAAATTCATCATGAAAATATCTTTTTAAAATGATCATATGAATCATAAATAAATGAATATAAATTAGTCAAAGATATGTTTTAGATTCAGGATTCTGATTTTTCTTAAAATCTGTATAATAATCCCCTTATAGATTATTTCTCGATAAAATCATAATTGAACTATCTAACATCAATTGTAGGGTTGATCGTCATATCATTCATTCTCTGAATGTCAGGATCACAATGTAAGGTTGATCTCAATCATAAAGTTAATGATCCATACTTTTCTCATCATCCAAATGTAAGGATGATCTCATACATAAGGTTGTTCACAAAAGTATGGTAGATGAACCATAATTTTATCAGCTTCCAAATATAGGGTTGATCTCAAATGTATGGTTGTTCACAAAATTGTGGTTTAAGAACCATACATTTACGAGAAAAAAGTAATGTTCTATACTCATATAATGATCTTCTTCCATACATTTTCGATTTCCCAAACATAAGGTACCTTACAAACGTAGGGTTCTTCTTCCAAACTTTGCAAATAACATATTTTTGTTTAACCATACTCTAACGATATCATGTAAAGTAAATGCCTCATTCAATCCTTACGCTACACTTCTAAATGAAGGATATGAATATTTTTTCCATAACATGGTCATGTAATTTCCGAACATGTAGAGAAAGAATTGTGTTTCCAGAACACTCTAAAAATGATTTTTAAATAATTTTCAAAATATTCCATGAAAATTAAATTCATTAATTTTATCTTAAAATATAGAAATAAATAATATTAATTTCCTGAAATATATTCAAAATAAATTTTTTAGAATAAAAATAATGATATTTGTGACCATCAAAATCAACAAAAAGTGATAGAGTATTATTCTCAACAATTTTCCCCATAGAAAATTATGTACTGTTGAAAACAAAACTTGCTCAACACATATTTGTAGTTCCTTTTCTTCATTGTAAGGGAATAATTTTCCATATTAAGATGGTGGTTTCATGGAAAATATTCATCAATAAACAATTTTTAGAAATCCTTCTATAAAATATCCTTGATCTCTTCCTGAGGATTCATATTTTTTATCGATGTCCCCCATTGACCAGATTGACCCTCCATATGAAAATCATCAAGAAGAACATTCTCTAATTCATAATATTGAATGATGTATATGATATTCTCAATGGTGTTGATCCATAATTTGGTGATTTAGGGATCCGTTTATCCATTGAATTTTAGAAGCATTTTTCTCATGATGTTCTTGATTGGGACTTGTTTTCCTTAGTGAGTGTTTGCATATTCCTCTCGACCCATCTTTCAATTTAATAAATAAATTAATTTTGATAGTGTTGTGGCATAATTTTCCAATTCTTTCTCAAAAAAGATATATCATCTCATTAGAAGAGCCATCACATTGATTGTCACATTAGTTGTCCGCCAAAGTCATCCTATTACCTGTTATTGGTTTGAATAAACGAAAAATAAGGGTATATAGATTATACTATTAAGCACATAATGTAGAATATAATGAAAAATGGATAACATATAAATTATATTTATTTCATTAACTTGTGAATTTCTATGCTTCAATTTATGATATCCCTGATCTATTTCTGAATGTATATTATTATGGGATTTTTTTATTGATCCCTTAACAGTGGTTATTAATAATATTAGGAATTTACCAAAGAATATCCACTCGTTATTTCAAACAACGACAAAAAATGGAAATTTTTGTTCCACCAGTCATCATTTGTGTCTAGCTAAAAGTGGTGATTTGGGTTTTACTCCTAGATAAATTCAGGCCAGAGTAAACTCAACTTGTTCATATCTAGATAGGGATGTATTTTCATGATAAACTAGTTACTATATAGACCTACATATTAGGCATATAAAACCATTATCCATATTCTCCTATAGTTTTTTATCTCTTCATTCCCCAAACTAACCACTCTATATAGGGTATCATATATTGTAAAATCCCTAGGAATTAGATCAATTGAGAATTCTCCATCTCTTTTATGATGACAACCAGCCAATTCCACGGGAAACACATTAGAAAATTCCCTTAATATACACATTCCTTTGAGTATGGTTACATACATAGACTCAATCATTTAAGTATTATATACATGATCATAGGGAATTAGTATACATTATTGAGATGATGGTGCTAGTGAAGATTTATAATATACCTTTCACTTTTATAGAATCAGGGGTCGATTCACCATATAGAGAGTGTGTTCCCTCTCATGACAATTTATAATGGATTTCTATAGGAAAAGATAATCCATGAAAATAATTGCATCAAATTCCACCATGTTATGTTTGATGTAGTTCACCATAATGTTTAATGCAACAACTGTGAAAGGGAATGAGTTATATCAATGGGATGCAACAATTTCCCCATTTTTCATTTTCTATGAAATATCTCCATAAATTCATTGTGGTGATGTCTGTATTTTTATTAAAATATTTATTGATATCAAATAATTTGTATAAAAAATAGAAATTTATTTTTTTCATTATTTAATGAATAAATAGTGTTTGTAGAATCCCACACAATTTTATTTCAAAACATTGCATGTCATTTTACAAACAGAGAATCATTAATGTCTAGTGTTATTGAAAAAATGATCATGTTGCATTAAAAAAATATTATTTTAATCCCAATAAAAATTTTCATTAAATATTCATCCTATGTACAATTATTGGAACTCATAACCAGGAGACAAACATCAAAGGAATGGGTTAGAAGAAGACCTAGTAAGGGAAAACAGGTGAAAGAGTTTTCATATGAACCTGAGAGATATCTGTATGAACATAATGATTATCATAAAGGAATGATAAAGAATAATATAATTGTAATAATAACAAGAATCATAACATTAAAATGTTTTGAAAATATTAATAAGAATATCTACAAGGTAAATATGTTTGGTGTAATAAAAATTACCAAGTGTATTCACCAAGGCACCATAAAAATTTTCTTCTCTATATATTAATTTCTATACACAATGCATTTGGGCTCTATCAGGGTGAATCATTAATATATATTTATTTTCATGTGATCTAAATTGATCGTAATCAATCATTTCATAAATAATCTAAAAATTATAAAGGAAATGGGCTTCATTTTAAAATCATAACGTTTTAAATGATCTTAATAACATAATCAGTATGTCATTTACCAGTCGTGGAAAATGAATGAGGGTTTCATGTATGTAAATTCTTACTAAAATATATCATTTTTATTTATATATTAATACCCCTTGAAAATAAATAAGTTTTTTTTGTTAAAATAAATAAATAATATATTTTATTGATAAATATTAAGAGAGATTTTGAGACATAATTTATGCATCAAAATGGAAATATAACATTGTTTATTAAATTACTAAAAATAGATGGGAAAAGGGTCACACACTCATAAATAACACATAATATAGAATAGGAATACAATATCATATAAATAATATCTTGGTATGAATATTTTAATGACATACAACATGAAAAGGAAACATGAATGAAAAGAGAAGATGTGATTTCTTTTAAAAAAATTCGTCAGGCTAATGAAGTCACATAAAAAATCAAAATCTAAATAGGTGAGTGAAAAGAGGGTATATAATCATATAGAAATTGGAAGGATAGTAATATGGATAAGAAATTTTATACCCAAAAATATATAAAATGAAATTCAAATACATAACAAAAAATAATTGTTGACTAAAAAGAGGAGGGTGAATGATTCACTTACCTTGAATAGTAACTTCAAAATCAATATGTTTGGGAACTTGGAGGGATTTTGGGAACTATTTTAGAAATATAAGGTTGGTAAAAATACCAGATATTCATTTATGTGGATAATTTAATGAATGGAAAGAAGCAATTAGTTTGTGTTTTTGGAAATATGAGGAAATATTTTATTAATTTCCAAGGGACACCGCATTTGTGGTAATTTAAAAACCATGGTCATTCCAATGGTATTTTCACATGGTATTGGAAACATGGAAAACCAAATATCTTATTTTACTGTATAAAAGTTGTCCAGAATTATTAAATCATTATTACATCATTAATTATGTAATTAAACACACCAAAACACAATACAATATTTTTTTCTTTACACTGGAAAACTATATAGATCTTATTAGAATCAAATTTTATTAGTAGTCACTACTTAAGAAAACCATTTTTTGAAAATCACTTCACATTATAAATTATTTAATGTGTAAATGTTTTTTAAATACCTTTCTTCTATTTTTCCTCAATAATATGGATCTTATATAAATTCATTCGATATTTAATTGGATATTTGAAATTCACAAATTTTACCTTAATAAAAATTATATTTATAAAAAATGATTACACAATGTATTGAAGGACACATTACATAGCCCCTTATAACACATGGATAAGACTTAAGTGTTTGTTATTAAATTGTGATAAGATCCCTGGGTGGCTCAGGAAATATTTCCTAAGTGTAGATTTCTATCATCCTGAACTTCTCCTAAAAGAGATTATGTACAAAATTAATATGTTGATGCTCATCTTGGGAATGGTCCAAATAAAATACCAGTGATCTTACCTCCATCCAATACTTTGACAGATGTGCTTCATATTTCCCAGGGCTGTTGTATGAGGTCATCAATGCTTCTATTTGTATTAATAAACCACGATCATTTTTATTTAATATCAATTGACACAACGTTCAGAGTGTAGTTTTCAATGGTCATATTTACCAGTGGTTACATAACAGTCAAAACCCAATTGTATTATTTTAATTAATCTCACATCATTAAAAAAATTCTATAGTTTTGTTGGGTTTGAATTATATAACACAAATTTCCAGGAAAATTAATATTATTCAACAATTTCGGTCATTACATTCCCCCCCCTTAAAGAATTTCAGCCCTGAAATCTCAACTCATACCCTGTGAATTAAAAAGGTGTGGGTACTTATTCCTCATAGACTCCTCTTGTTCCCATGTGGATTCTTCACTTTTGTGGTTCATCCAAAATACATTAACAAGGTGAGTAGGCTTGTTGCATAGAACCTTGTTACACTGATATAATATCTCCATTGGATTTTCCTTATAAGAGAGGTCAGGTTCATGTTTTACCTTGTCTAGAATTAGTTCATGCAAAGGGTCTAGTATGAACATCCTCAAGTGTGATATGTGGACGAAAACCAGATCTTGTTCTTGATTTGGAATAAATAAAAGTAGAAAGGCCACTTATCCTATGCGATCATGGATTTTATAGGGGCCAATGTACCTTGGGTTAAGCTACCATTTATCCCCAAAACTCATGAATCTATACCATGATTAAATTCGAAGAAATAAATTTTCACCAACATCAATATACATGTCCCTATGATGGTTGTATGTATAGCTCTTTTTCTGACTATGACTAGCCATGATGAGTTAATCGATGGAATGAAAATTCTATTTCATCCCTTGCACATGATTAGGCTCAATAAAATTTCTCTCAACAAATTCATCCCAATAAGAAGTATTTATACATTTCTTCAAATAAAGAGATTCCTAAGGTTCTATTTTAATTTTATAATGGAAACATGTAACGTCCCAGTTTCGGGTGCCACTCAATGGGTGCCCCTAACACGATTCACCACGTGACCTCAAGTGCATTTACCGAAACGCCAGAGGCAGCCCACTAGTAGCGAGGGCCCATGTCTGATAGTGGGGAAACTAAGCCCTCATTTGTCAAAGTGCAGCGCAGTAGAATACAAAAACATACAATGAACAACGAAAGTAGTAAATCATACACAACTGAAATAAACAACAGTAGTGGATATAACCAACAGTAGATAAATAATTTTTCTACATGTCTCATATTCTATGAAAGTAGCCAAAACATGTTATACATCATTACAGTACACCCAAATGCAGGGTACAACAAAACGATGAAAAACAGCTGGCAGCAGCATCATGAGCCTAGGCTCAGTACCATGCCCTACTACTCCTCAGCAACAGTCATGTACTTGTATAGGAACTATTGCCTCTATCCTCACCTGCAGAAATGTAATCAGTTTGGGATGAAAAGTGTGACCCAAACATGGTGTGAGAAGTAAATTCCTAGTATGCACCCAACAAAGGCATGTGCCCAAATGCGTGTAATAATGCAACAAGTGTATAGTAATAAAATGCAATAATGTATGTAGTACTAAATAGTAACTAGTTTCCAGTTATATTGCCATTTTGTTATTCATTTATTCATTAAAAACTAGAAATCACCAGAGTGCATTTCTAAGTAAACAGTCCACGTCCTCAGACATACAAAACCTTACCCTTAGGTAAGAAGAATCCAACCCACATGTATAGCCCTCATGCATAAAATAATTTTCCCTCAGGCATAGAAAGTGTATCCCTCATGCACATAAGTCAAGCCCTGAGGCACGAAAGGTTTCCCTCAGGAGAAATAACTAGAGCCCTCTGGCTAAATAGTACAGTCCCCATAGTCTAATCACAACAACGACCTCATGACAAATAGGTAATCGGGCCATGCCCAACTGGTAATCGAGCAGTAACAAGCAATTCCTCTCAAGGAAATTTTATAATTACTACTTTATAGTCATACCCTCGGGTATCCAGACCGAACGGCTAAACTGTGGAACACACCCCCGGGGTGGTTCCTAGATCCAAGCAATGATACCAACCAGCACTTTAATATCATAATAAAATACCTAATCAATTCTAGGTGTTTAATATAGAAATGGACTCATCCACATGACACCCCAACATGGGTTCCTGGCACCAAAACACACAAAACACACAGTAGTTGGAAAAATAAACACAAATCCACGTACCTTAAACGCCAACAAACATTATACCCGAACGCCGACTCTAGAAATGCCCAAGAATGGCATAGATCTGATGAAGAAAAAAACCAATTCAAACATAAATAACATTCCCTCAAGAAATATTTGGTAAGAAATGATTAAGGAGAAGAAAGGGATTACCTGCACGGTTCCAACGAGATCATCCGAGGTATAATCGGATTCCAGACGCACACTCGACGGATCATCAAAGGTTCAGCCTCCTCCTTTGGCTCCAAAATGGATCAAATGACTTCTTTGCCAAATGAGGAGGATACTGCCTATTTTATGCCAAAAAAACAAAGTACACTGCATGTACTTCCAAGTACAGGGTGTTTACTCCTTTCATTTAACTATTCCTCTGGTGGCACCACCACACTGTTCATCCGTCGACATGAGTACACGACATGTACTCCTGAGTACACGGTGTGTATTGCCGCCTAGCTGGCAGCTACTCCCCTGCCCTACTGTTTTGGCCTGCCGACTGACTACACGGTGTTTAAAGGACCACTACATGGTGTGTAGTTGGTTCCTACACCCTTTGTCGCTGGCATAGCTACACTCCCCATGTACTCATCCCTACACGGCCAGAATTACATGGTATCTGGAAAAAGTACATTGTGTGTTGTTCCAAAATTTTGAAATTTTCCCATTTTCTTTATTTTGTTAAAAACAGTTACGGAAAAAAGAAACGAAGAAGCTTGTTCCTCAAATAGAAGAACATGGTTCTTACAAATACCCCCCCTTATAGAAATTCGTCCCCAAATTTCCCTTCCAAGGGTGGAGAAGATATAGCCGTGAACAACCCCAGCCACTGATCACGTACGTCGACCTCTCACTCCCAGGTCTCGTCCTGCACCCGGCCATGCTGCCACAACAACCGTACAAGAGGGAGTGACCGGCCTCGGAGAACCTTCGTGCTCCGGTCAATGATACAGATCAGATGCTCATCAACGGACGCATCTTCCTCCAAATCAACCTCCTTGGGCTGAAAGATGTGAGACAGGTCTGAAGGAAAGCCACACAAATGAGATATGTGGATGATGTCGTGCATGGCTCGGTACCGCTGTGGTAACCACAACCGATAAGAAACTAGCCCGGCCCTCTCAGTAATCTCAAATGGTCCCACATAATGCTGTAAATGTATACCCTATCTCTTGATCTGCTTGTGTCCTAGCCTCGGGGAAACATGAAATAACACCTGATCCCCGACCACGAACTGCAAAGGACGTCTACGGTGATCAGCATATGACTTCTGAAGAGACTGTGTTGTAGGCATCCGCTTCTGAATCAATTGGACCTGCTCAGAAGTCTCCTGTACGAGTTGTGGCCCCAGAAAAGTTGTCTCACCAGCCTTTATCCAGTACAAGGGTGAATTGCATGGCCTCCTATATAAAGCCATATATGGTGCCATCTCGATAGTTGCCTAAAAAATATTCATATAGGAATACTCACTAGGGGTATATGCTCTCCCAAGAGCCCCCAAAGTCAAGGACGCACGCACGCAGCATGTCCTCTAGCCCCTGTATTGTACGATCTGACTAGACATCAGTCTAAGGGTGGCAGTTTGTGCTCAGAAGCACCTATGTACCCAGTGCCCCATGAAAACTCTTCCAGAAATGAGACGTAAAGCGGGTGTCCCTATCTGAAACGATAGAACAAGGGACCCCATGAAGACGTACGATCTTTCGGATATACTTCCTTCCGGGATCGTTAACACTGATGGTCTCCCTGATCAGAAAGAAGTGTGCTACCTTTGTGAGTCTATCCACAAAAACCCACATGACATCATTGCCACAATGTGACCTCGGCAAACCAGTCCTGAAATCCATCGCGACATCATCCCGTTTCCACTCCGGAATAGGTAAATACTGTATGAGTCCAGTTGGTATTTGATTCTTTCCCTTTACCTGCTGACCGGTGGAATATCTCATAACTTAACCAGCTACATCTCACATCATACCCAACCACCAGTACTAACGTCTCAAGTCACAGTAGATCTTGGTAACCCCAGGATGAACTACACAAGATGAAGCATGAAACTCTTGCATCATCTCCTCGTGTATATCCCTTGAAACCCAAACTCATCCATAGAAACGAAAAACATCATCATCACCTATAATCGATCCGGGAGGAGGGTCCTCACTTGTCACCAACTCCCGTAGAACTAGGCCTTCTGAATCAGATATCTGTCTCATCCTCACTCCATCTAGGAGGGTAGAAGTCACAGTTAAAGGGGAAAGTTAATTCTTCCCCTGACTATCATGAACCTCCAGATGCATCTCATAGAACAATGTCATAAGCTGCCACTCACTACTGGCCTCTTGCACTTCATGTATCTGAGTCTTCCTGATCAGTGCATCAACTATTGCATTACCTCTACCTAGTGTATAGGAAAAATCAAAATCGAAAGACTAAAGGTATTCAACTCACCTTCGTTGTCTCATATTCAAGTCACGCTAAGTAATGATATACATGAGATTTTTGTGGTTGTTGAAGACCACAAAACGTTCTCCCAATAGATAATGTCTTCAACAACGCAACACATGAACAACTGCGACCATCTCGAGATCATGTGTCAGGTACTTCATCTCATGTGGCATCAAATACCGAGACCCATATGGAACTACTCGATTTCCCAGCAACAACACTGCTCCCATCCAAATACCTAATGCATCATAGTAAACTGTATAGCTCTTACCCTATTCTAGGAGTATAAGGATCGGTGCTGATGTCAATCGTCCTTTCAGGTCCTGAAAGGCTGCCTCGTAAGCTTCCGACCAATTGAACTTCACACCCTTCATAGTAATGCCTTTCAACGGAGCTGCTAAGCGGGAGAAGTCCAGTATAGAACGCCTTTAGTAACCAGCCAGCCCTAAGAAACTCAATATTTTGAACATGTTCTTAGGCTGCTCCCAGGAAACCACAACTCCTACCTTCTCTTGGTCTACTGAAACACCTGCCTCAGAGATTATATGTCCGAAGATGTAACTCCGGTCCATCCAAATGTGGGACTTTGAGATCATAGCATATATCCGATTCTCCCTCAGTGTACTCAATACGATCTCAAGATGGGTGGCATGGTTGTGTCGAGTGTGAGAGTACACCATGATGTCTTACATGAATAATAACACAAAGGAATCAAGATACGGATGGAAAACAAGATTCATTTGAGCCATGAAAATTGTTGGCTTGTTCGTGAGTCCGAACGGCATAACCGTATACTCATATAGACCATACCTACTCCTGAATGTCGTGAGAGGTATATCAGATAGTCTCATGCGCATCTGATGATATCCTGATCTAAAGTCAATCTTCGAGAACACTCGTGCTCCACGAAGCTGATAAAAAATATCATCCATCCTCGGTAAGGGATATCCGTTCTTAACCATAAACTGGTTCAGCTTCTGTTAATCCACGCAAAGTCTGAGGGTACTGTTCACCTTCTTTGCAAAAAGGACTGGAGAACCCCAAGGAGAAGTATTGAGTCAGATAGAGCCCTTTTCCGGAAACTCTTCTGACTGCCTCTTGAGCTCATCCAACTCAGGTGTAGCCATCATATATGGAGGAATGGACACCGGTGCTGCTCCTTGCACAAGATCAATGGAGAAATCCACCTCTCTCTCTAGAGGTAGACCTAAAAAGTCGTCCGGGAAGACATCCCTGAAATGATCAACAACAGGAGGTAAATCCGTCTGATAAGTCCCTAGTTCATCCTGATATAATCTTGCAATCGGGGTTGTGACTCCACCTCACCCACGATGCTCTGGTCCAGCTCGACTCTCCTGAACATCCCATTCACCCTTGTATAGAATCTCTCCACCCTCTCGGGACATGAAACACACCCTGTAACGATAGCAGTCTCCAAAGGCCCAAAAGTGATCCAAACAGTCCATCCCGGTAACGAGGTCATAGATCATCATCTCCAAGACATATAGGTCCCAATGGAAGTGACACCCACCAATGTCAAGGGGGAACTCCTTACAATGACGGACACCAGCAGTCCTAGTCCCCAATGGAGTGTCTAGCATCATGATATCAGAAAAATTAGAAACACAGATCCCAAGACTCTCCACAACGGGCAGAGTTATAAAACTATGTGAAGCACCCGTATCGAATAGTACTAATGATAAGACATAAGATACTAGAATAGTACCTCTGACTGTAGAAGGTCTGCGATCTTACTGATGTTGGGTCTATTGCACCGCATATGTCTGCCCTGTGTCGCGGCCCTGCAACACAGCCTGGCTACCCTGAGCTGTCCTGCCCTGTTGCCTCTAATATCCTGGTGTCTGGTTACCACAGCCACGACCACCATCTCTGCCTGCACGCCCACAAATATTCCAATTCCCAGACTTGTATGTATCTACTATTCCTTCTCCCACACAGGAATTCTACAAAGAACTCCTCTCACTTGCCACTGGTAGAAACACCCTACAAAAGAGTTGTAGATGACCCAACTTACCGCAAGTTCGGAACTCCACTGGATCATGTGGAAACTGTGGCCTCTTGTGTCCCTCTCTACCTCACTAGTAGCACATGACCGGACCACCTAAAGAAGCTTCCTAGATGGTACTACTACTCTGCGAGAAGTCCATCTATCTCTTCATCTTGCCAGCAGAAAAAGTAACAGCAACTGGTGTTGAACTGCCCTGGCCCACAACGCTAGATTTCTGACGGTTCCACTCTGTGATCAATGCCTGGTTCACAATAGCATGTACAGTAGGCAACCTGATGAAATTCACCAGTTCTCGGAAGTCATACCGAAGAACATCCTCAAAACGTCTGGCTCTCAACGTCTCATCACCCACCAGCACGGGTGCAAAGCACTGAAGCTCCATAAAATGAGCAGAATAGTCCATCACTGACATAGCGCCCTGCTGAAAATTCATGAAATCATGAGCTCTATCTTCCCTCAGCATCTCCAGGAATAAAAATTCACAGAATACTGCATAAAAGACTTCCCACGCCATGTCCCTGTGATGCTCTGACTGGGTGGTAACATCCCACCACCTCTTGGAGGAATCACGCAGTATGTATTTCGCGAGCTTGACCCTCCGCCCTGGACGCATCTCAAAATGCTCGAAAATAGTCTGTATCAACCCCAACCAAGACTCCATAGCCTGTGGTCCTCCATCCCCTGAAAACTTCGGTGGATGCTGCTTCTAGAAGATATGTTTCATCTTGGCCATAGATTTTGAAGCCTGCGGTGCTCCCTGAATGGTTTGCATGAACCAAAATAAGCCTTCACGGAACTACGCCTCCATGCTTGTGTCTGGTATAACATCTAGTGCCGCATCTGGCTCTGCTAGAGGATCAACGGGTATCTCATGGCACACCATCACCAGAGTATTCTCATTGCTGCTCTCCTGGCGAACACCGCGCAGTCCTCTAGGCGACATGACACTACAAGGTCAAAAAAATCACCTTAGAATAAGATTGTCAAAGACCGAAGATAAAGAAATCCAAAAGGTAACAGGAGGAACAAGGAATTAAAAATTTTCATAACAAGAATACATGGGGTGTATACTGACTACACGACATGTATTTGACTTCCCTACCCCTGCCTTGGCCCTTCAGCATGGCTAAGACACATGACTCTCGTTTGAACAAAAACTACAAGGTGTGTATTTCATATAGAAGGTGTGTATAATGTTACTTCCAACTACCCATGTCTTCTATGACACGGCTGTCTACTCGGCTTGACACTACAAGGTGTGTTACACCCGCACACAGTGTGTCAAGAACCCCGTTTTCCAGCCACATGGCTAAGTCCACACAGGCTGTCCTCGGACAATTCTACACGGCGTGTCATAATGGTACACGACATGTTCAAGGTGAGGTGACACCGACCCATGTTGTTAGTTACACGGCCGAGTCCCCAGGTCACACTACACGACGTGTTCCATAGTGGACAAGACGTGTATGTCTCATGGTCTCCTTCGTCCGTGTTTTCTGTCAAACGGGCGGACTCCGGGACAACTCTACACGGAGGGTACATAGGGTACACGCCGTGTTTCACCCAAGCACTTCCCTACCCTATGTCACCTCCCACATGATTTGTGACACGGGAAGAGACTACATGGCATGTACTCAGAGTTCATGGCGTGTACTAAAAAATTTCATTTTTCTTCCCGAATAGAAGAACATATATGGCATGTGTAAAAATTATACATGGAGTGTATAATGGGTTTCAAGACAGTATGCCTCAGAAACTTCTCGGAAACCCAAAAAATACTGAAAAACAACACCTAAGTGTCAAATTACGACTAGTGAGGGCCCATACTCCCCATGAATCAACGTTTGACATCTTATCTGTGTTATACAAAAGTAATCATTCAATGATCCACCAAATTCTGGTCAATGGGGGACCATACTACCAAAAAACCAAAGTTTGGCATTCATTCTATAAACATGCTTACAAAAAATATAGCAGGTATTTATCAAGTAGCTATCACAACAACATTCTTTTCTAACACAACTACTATCACAAGAGCATGAAATTTCTAATGAACCTACATGACATGGAACTATGCATGGAATTTGATTTCTATCATGTACCGAAATGATGCATGAGATGGCATAGCCTCATCTCCTCAGGTTGTAACTAAATAAAACCCCCAAATTAATTATGACAGCACAATCTCATGTGTGTCAACCAGTGGTGGAAACATATCAACTGTAAAATTTTAAAAAATAGAAAAATAGAAAAATACGAGGTAGACTGGCTTTTCCCTGTACACGGGTTAGCTACACCCAAGCACATCTTATTACCAACTACCGTTCGTCCTATCCCTGACTACGGCTCCAAATAGTAAGGTAATTAAATGAACCCCTTTGATACCACTTTATAACGTCCCGGTTCTAGGTGCCACTCAATGGGTGCCCTGAACCTGGTTCTCCACGTGACCTCAAGTGCATTCCCCAAACGCCCAAGGCTGCCAACTAGCAGCGAGGGCCCATGTATGATTGTGGGGAAACTATTCCCTCATTTGTCAAAGTTCAGCGCAGCGAAATACAAAAACATTCAACGAACAACAGAAGCAGTAAATCATACACAACTTAAATAAACAAAAGCAGTGGATATAACCATATGTAGATAAATAATGTTGATACATGTCTCATGTTCAAAGAAAACAGCCAGAACATGTTATGCATCAATATAGTACACCCAAAAGAAGAGTTTAGAAAAACAAATCAAAACAGCTGGCAGCGGCATCGCGAGCCTAGGTTCGGTCCCATAACCTCCTAATCCTCAGCAGAAGTCAAGTACCTGTATAGGGACTCTTTCCCCTATCCACACCTGCCGAAACATAATCTATTTGGGCTGAAAAGCGTGACCCAAACAGGGTGTGAGATGTAAATTCCTAATATGCACCCAACAAAGGCCTGTGCCCAACTACATGTAAGCATGCAACAAGTGTGAATTAATAAAATGCAACAAAGTAAGTAGTACAAAAAAGTAAATAGTTACCAGTTATATTTCCATTTTATTATTGATTTAACCATTAAAAATTATAAATCACCACAGTGCATTTCTACGTAAATAGTCCACATCATTAGACAAAAAAAAACCTTACCCTCAGGTATGAAGAATCCAACTCGCCTGTATAGCCCTCAGGCATTATAGAATTTTCCCTCAGGCATAGAAAGTGTTTCCCTCAGGAACAGATGTCAAGCCCTCAGGCACGAATGGTATCCCTCTGGAAAAATAACTACAGCCCTCAGGCTAAATAGTAGAGTGCCCACATGCTAATAACAACAACTCCCTTAGGCAAAACAAGTAACCGGACCATGCCCAATAGGTAAACAAGTAGTAACAAGCAATTCACCTCAAGGAAATTATACAATTACTACTTTACGGACATACTCTTGGGTATCCTGGTTGAATGGCTAAACAGTGGAAGACACCCCTTGGGTGGTTCCTGGATCCAAGCAATGATCCCAACCAGCATTTTAATATCATAATTAAATACCTAATCAATTATAAGTGTTTAATATTGCAACGGCCTCAGCCACATGACACCCCAACATGGGTTTGTGGAAAAAAATGCACAAAACACACAGTAGTTGGAAAACTAAATACCAAGCCACCTACCTTCAATGCCAAAGAACGTTATACCCGAATGCCGACTCCAGAAATGACCAAGAATGGCATAGATCTGATGAAGAACAAAACCCATTCAAACATAAATAACATTCTCTCGAGAAAGAATTGGTAAGAACGGATTAAGGAGAAGAAAGGGCTTACCTGCAAAGATCCAACGAGATTGTCCGAGGCAGAATCATATTCCAGACAAACACATGGTGGATCTTCAAAGGTTCTACCTCCTCCTTTGGCTCCAAAACGGCTCAAATTCCTCCTTTGCAAAATTTGGAGGCTACTGCCTATTTTAAGTAGAAAAAACAAAGTACACGGCGTGTACTTTCAAGTACACGATGTGTACTCCTTTCATTTAACTTTTCCTCTAGAGGCACAACCACACTGTTCATCTGTCGACATGAGTACACGGCATGTAATCTAGAGTACATTGTGTGTATTACCGCCCATCTAGTGGATACTCCACCGCCCTACTGTTTTGGCCTGCCGACTGACTACATGGCATGTGAAGGACCACTACACGGCGTGTAGTCGGTTCTTACACCATTTGTTGCTGGTATGGCTACACGCCCTGCGTAATCATCCCTACATGGCCAGAAGTACACGACGTGTGGAAAAAGAACATGGCATGTAGTTCCAAAATTTAGGATTTTTCCCCATTTTCCGGATTTTAGTAAAAACACTTAAGGAAAAGTGAAAAGAAGAATCTTGTACCTCAAAGAGAAGAACCGGGTTCTTACAAAAGTATTATTGTATGTGAACTCAACGAATGGGAGTTGTTGATCCCATCCACCGTTAAATTTCAATATGCATGTTCACAGAATTTCATTTTGTGTTTTAATTGTCCTTACATATTATCAATATATTTGTGGGTGATACATTGTACAAAAATTAAATTCGGTGGTCATATCATGTTAAAGAATTCCCCAGAATTTTGCTGCGAACATTGGATAACGATTAGATATGATAAAACGTAGAATTCCATAAATCCTTACCATATCCTTAATGTAAATCCAATAATGTTGATCTGGAGAGAAATATTCATTAATAGAGATAAAATGGGAAGTATTGTAAATATGGGACACAATAACCCATATCACATTTTTTTATTTACTATTTATCGGGAGACCAGTGACAATGTCCATAATGATATTGTCCCTATTCCATGTTGGGTTGGGTAGTGTTTGTAATACTACATTATGATTTTTTCATACTTCATTCATATGCTGAGATACCAGGAAACTTGTAGTGTAGTCATAAATCTCTTTTTTAATATTATCCTACTAATAATGATCAATATGGTCCCTAAACATTTTCTTTGTTCTAGGATGAATAGATAAATTTGAGATATGAACTTCATCCATAATAAAATTCTTTATTTCTGTAATATATGGAATATATAGTCTTTTAAGAAACAAGATCACACCTTCTTGATAAATATTGAACTCCGGAAACATCCCATCATTAAAAAGCTCAAACTTCTTCTGTAACAAAGGATCTTCATTCTGATTATTCATGATCTTATCTTATAATAACAGTTCAAAAATCATTTGTTTTAGAGTTTAGGATGTCCATTAACATATAATTACCATGTTAATTTTAACTAGCTATTGGATCAAGGGATATCTTTGAATCCTCATCATGGATAGAAAAACTAGGCCTTTCATACTTAATGCATCAACAATGTTTTTTGATCATCCATAATGAAAATGAATTGAACATTAGTAGTAATTGAGAAGTTCCATCCATCTAAAATATATCATTTCAATTACTTTGGTGTGAAAATATAATTCAAACATTGATTGTATTTGTATATATAACATTTCTCTCCATAAAAATAGTTCCTCTATATCTTTAGTGAAAAAACAACTAGAACCTGCTCACGATCATGCGTAAGATAGTTCTTCTTGTGAGTCTTCCACTGTCGAGATGTCGAATCATTGATTTTTTCATTTTTCATCAGTATTTAACCAAGAACATTAAAATATGAATCACAAAAATATGGAATACTTATCCACTTCATGGAAGAGTTAACAGGGATGTTGTAACCAATATAATCTTCAGCTCTTGTGAACATTCCTCACAGTCCTATGTCATGATGAACATAACCCCTTTCTATGTTAACCTGGTTAATGTCCTAGAATATCAATATTTTTTTCTAAAATATCCTATAATATACCACTAATACATAGAAAATATGAATCTCAGTTAATTTTATAGGCTGAGGCCACTCTTTCACAACATTTGTCTATGAAGGGTCAACTATGATTCTTTCTCTGGTTACAATGTGCCTCAAGAAATAAACATTTAGTAACAAAAATTAACATATTTTGAACATTGAAACTCCTTAATTTTTTCAAATTATCCCATTGATGACCGTTATACACCTCATGAATTCTGTAGTATATCAGAATATCATCAATAACAACAACCAAAAAGTAATCATTGTAGTCTTTATAAACTGTAATCCTCAAATACATAAAAATAGAAGGAGATTTAGTCAATAAAAATAGTGTAACAAAAAACCCATAATGGCCATGTATTTATAATGAGGAAGTTTTTGGAATATATTTTTTATTCACCCTCAGTTGATGAAAATAGGATCAAAGATCAATCTTAGAAAATAATTGAGCACCACGATGTTGGTCAATGAAGGCATCAATTTTTGAAAGTGGGTTTGTGTTATTCATTGTGATCACCTTTAGTTCTCTATAATAAATTCATATCTACATTAATCCATCCATCTACATCACAAATAGAATAGGTGCTCCCCATTTTGACACACTCGGTGAGATAAATCCCATATCTAAAATTTGACTGATTTCCTTCATTATTTCATCCATCTCTACATTTTTCATACTATATGGTGACATTGATATCAGGTGAGATCTAGGTATGAGTTCATCGGAGAACTCAGCCTCTCTTTCTTGTGGTGGTCGGGGTAACTACATAGGAAATACGTCAATGTATTATTGGATAATGGGGAAATTTTCAATCCATATAACCTCATTTTTCTATTTTTCTTAATCGAAATATATCATAAAGTAGTATATATGAGATTATTCTAGACAAATAATTGTTTGAAAAATCACTCCATGGAAGAAAAGCGTAGGTTTTTCCTTCAAGACTACTAATATTTCCTTTCTTCTACATTCAATCTTAGCATGATAATTTGAGTGTAAGACCATAAGCAGTATAATGTCAAATTCTAAAATAGAAAAGACTACAAGATTTAAGATATTATTGTTTTCACTGATGTAAAGACTAGTGTTTACAAACACTTATGCTTCTTTGATAATCGCCTATGTGTCTTGACTGATTAATCTACATTTAGCAATTTAAGGGTTGATTATAAATTCTTTTCAATATTAGAGAAAATGAAGGGATGTGTTAAACTAGAATCAAGAAAATTATTTGATATCTTTGAGAGAATAACAAGAGTACCCACACCTGCCTAATATGAACATTCAATATTAACTGTTGTGGTAGACACAACCTTGTTCCCTTGTACATTACTGAGGTTGATGGATATTCCTCTCAAACTTCCCTGAATTTGGACAATAATGGTAAAATTTCCCACATTTTCCACACATATAGAATTGAACTTCAGGATGGTAATGAACCATATTCCCTATTTTGTAAGTGTTTGGAATTTGAGGAATCACCTCACTATGAATATTATGAGCGTTATGGTCATATCTTCCACAATTGTAGAATTTCCACCTCCTGAGCAGGTAGTTCCATGAATGTTTTTTTCACACATTTATTATAGTTGGGGTGTTGCACTTGGATGCCTCCACTTCCCTGATCAAAGGAAAATACTATTTTGGTATCCATATATATCTTCTCTTAATTGGATTTATGAGACCACTATGTCTCACCAAACTCTAGTTCGACATTCCTAGCACTCTGCACAATCTTTTTATAGATATCATAGTCTCGGGTAGTTAGATTTGTTCAAAGATGTGTTCTTAGTACACTAAATAATCTTTTAACCTTACGATTAAGATCTATGATAATGAATGGGATTTAACAAGAATATCTTGTGAATTTCATCACATAGATTCTAACTTATTCATTCTCCTTCAAAATCAACTTAAGAAACTTTTTCTCTACTTTTTTCTCATAGAATCAGGGAAATACTAATTTAAGAAGATCCCTCTGTACTTATCCAACTCAATACCATCGATCTCTACTATTAGCCTTGATTTTTTAATCAGTTCCCATAATAGGTCACCTTCTCCTTCTAATCGGTATACATCCATGTTGACCTTCTCATGTTATGAACAGCAGAGCCCAAAAAATTCTTCTCAATAGATCTGGTCCATTGATCAGAAATCAGTGGGTCCGTATATCAAATGATGGTTTTTGGTCGTTAATGTATAAGGACTCAACTAATTTTTTCCCTTCATAGTGAAATAATTCTCTCAGATATTTTCATGTTATTTCCCATAACATTAGTTAGTTGGTTCGTTATTCTAATGAATTATTCTATTCTAGATTCCATCAGAGGGTTGTCAACGCATGGTCCGTTTTGGTCACCACTTTCACGGTTCGTCCTATTTCCTGACATTTTCTAAAAGTTTAAATTCGTAGTATGAAAATTATTTCAATTTTGAATCATGTAACTATAAATGATATTTATGTATTAAAAAATTAATCCTAAATATATTATTCTTTAATAACAATTTTATTTCCCTATAAATCGTTCTTAATGATTGATAAAAATATTGAGATAAAACAAACATGTCCCCTATGAGTTTCATCCTAGGAGTGCATCAAGGCCTTTTTTAATGCACATGGATTCTATGGGTCATGTAAAAAACTCCATGTTGGATATTTCACTCCTTAGTACATCTATTCTATATCCACATCCACTTGATCATATTCAAATAGGGATTTATTTGTTCGGAAACAACTTACATAATATGTCACCAAAATACCAAGAATGTTTAATATATTTAATATTTTATACATGGTTATTTCTAATGTTTCATAGAAAAAATTTCATACATAATTAATCTATCCTTTGATACATACTATGGAATCCCAACTTTTCAAAATATAATTTTTCATTTCATTTTACAAATAAGCGATCATTAAAGTCATGTTTCATAGAAAGAAGCTACATAATACATTAATGAATAAAACATTATTTAATCCCCGTGAAGATTTTTTTAAAATGATCAATCTAATAACAATTAATGAATCTCATAACTGGGAGACATACATCAATGGAAAGTGTGAGAAGAAGTCCCAATAAGGGAAAACAAGTGAAATAGTTTACATGTAAACATGAGCGATATCAATAAGAACATGAGGAATATCATAATGAAATGATAAATATTCACAAAATAGAAATAATAACTCGAATAATAACTTTAATATATGGCTACAAAATTTAATTTAGGTATTCATAATCATATCACCGAGGTCCACCCCTATGGTTTCATAAAAGTTAGAAATGTTATTCACTAAGGCATCCTAATACTTGGCAACTCAATAGATTAATTTCATTATGTATTTCATTATATATTAATCACTTATCACCCAAAATATGTCATTATATTCATGTGGTCTAAATATATAATAAATAACCCAAAAAATATAAAATAAATTGGTTTCATTTTATAATCTCGACGTTTTATACGTGCTTAAAAGCATGATTGTTATGTCAATTATAAACGTTGGAAAAGGAAAGATCATTTAATGTATAAAAATACGAAAATTAAATATTTAATTTTATGTCATTATGAATAACCCTATAATAGAAATTTGTTTGGGTATTCACATAAATAAAATAAACTAATTTCTAGAGAAAAAGATAGACATATTCTTAGAAGTAATTTTTGTAGCATAACAGCTTTATAACATTGTTATAGAAAACATTAATTGAGAGTGTATAAGAGTAAACCACTCATAAATAACTCATAATATATTATCGAGACAGAATATAATACAAATAAGATCATGGTATGAATATTGGAATGGAATTCCACATAAAAAGGAAACAAGAATGAAATTTGAAGATGCAATTTCTTTTACAAAAATTCGTCAGCCTAAGGGAGTCACGTAAAAATTATTAAAAGGAATTGATGAGAGAAAAAAGGATAAATCATCAAATGTAAATAAAAAGTACAGTAATATGGATATATAATATCATTCACCAACATATGAAAATCTAAATTCAAATACAAAACATAATAGAAGAGTTCACTAAAAAGAGTACGGTGAAATGTTCCCTTACTTTGAATAGTAAAAGAAAAAATATGATGGTTGGAACCATAGGGGTATTGAGGGAACCTTGGAAGACTAATTGGGAGGTAAAAGACCAAATCATTCTAGATGTGGAATTTAGAATGAATGGAATGAATGAATGGTATGGTATTTATAGCCAAAGTGGGAAAATATTTAATTAATTTATAAAGGAAACCGTGTTAGTGGTATATGAAAACCAATGGTCTTGACCAAGGTATTTTTGAATTTTATGGTCCACTAGGGACAAATAATAAAATATTTAACTATACACAATCCAAAAATAATTATTACAACATTAACAGTGTAATTAAGCACACTGAAACTTGAAACATTATTTTTTACTATTCAATGAAAAACTATGTTGATTTATTATAATCAAAATTTCTAATAGATAACACATGTAGAAGACCATTTTCTGAATATAATTTATATTTTTTATTTATTTAAAATAAAAAATATATTTTAAATTACATTTTTTCCAATATTCATAAATAATATGGATATTTTATAAATTTGTCTTATATTTATCATGATAATTGAAATTCATTAATTTTACCATAATATTATTTTATTTATACAAAAGGATTAGAATAAGTAACAAAGGATTCCTTACATAGACCCTTATAACACCTAAAAAGGACCTAAGAGTAACGTTTTTAATGGCGATAGAATCCTGAGGTAGCTCAGACAACATCACTGATGTAGTGATTTCTATTTGCTTGATCTTTTCATTAAGGAAATTATGTTCAATATTAATATGCTGAAGATTGAATGGGACCGTATCCAGATCAATGAGGAGTGATTATACATCCCAGTGGTCATATTTTAATTATACATTCTTCATTAATAAAAGGTCATAGTTTTTTTGTGTATGAGTTATATAACACCCATTTTTAGGGAGCACAATATTATTCAAAAGTACGAGTCGTTACAATGTACCTATCACCACATTGATTTTGGTATTAACATTGGTGATAGTGATTGAAAAATATCGCTCATTCAACCTTGGAAGTTGTTTGTTGATTCTAAAAACCCTTGGATTATGGAACTGGTTAGAAAAGTGACCAGATTCATTACAGTTACAGTAATGAAAAATGCATTGTGGAATGAATGGAGTGTAGTTTTCATCCATCATAGTTGATGATGTTTATTTTAATAAATCTCTAGCTTGGTTCCCATAATATTTCAACTAAATCATTAGATCATCCCCTTCATGAAATTTATAGGGAGCTTCTTCTATCACACTGGGTATGTGGGATAATAGAAATTTTTTGCATTGTTCAATTTAACTGTCCAACTGCATGAATAAATTTCTAATGTCTACCTCTTATACCCCTGATACCCCTAATATTATGAAATTTCCATATCAACTATGAAGGAAATTAGATAATCTCCTCATAGAGATCAAAATCGTGGATCTCTATCAATTTTAGTAGTCCTTGTATAATCTCACCAAAGCAGCTATTAACCTCATATTCAGGTGTAACGAAAAAACATGCATCGCATCGTGAAAGTATGGGGATGATTTCTCCGTTCTCCCAAAGTGATTAATAATCCATTAGCTTTAGTGGATGGAAATCATTATCAATCTTAATATGGAGGTTTTATAGCTAATATTTATTGATTTTCTTTGCCTAATTCCTTCGATCCTATCATTTAATATCTTCCTCAGGCATCATATTTTTTATCAATTTCCATTGTTGATCATAATCATCCAATATGATAAGTATACAAAATATCCTTCTCTTTTTCATAACATTGATGTATAGAGAATATCATCATAATAGAGTTGATCTATTGTTTAGTGATTGATGGATTATATGATACATTGAATGTAAGAGTAATTTGTCTTAGGAAGATCCCAATTACATATTTTTCTTGAGTGGAGGGGTGGACATTCTTTTTTACCCATGTATCATTTAAAAAAAATACAAACAAAGAGAGTATTGTGACAATGATTTGTATTACCACTCCCATCAGATTATGAATCTTATTATAATAGTCATCACATTGTTCTTCACATCGATTATTAACCTGATCCATCATATAACCATCCATTATCTATAAAAAAAGAAAAATAATGGGTACGCATTATAAACTATTAAAAAAATAATGTGGAATCCAACGACATAAAGGGATAACATATAAATTACTTTTACCTCCATAAATTATGAATTTATAATAATCATTCTATGTTATACATGATATAATTTCTAACATATATTAGTAGGGGTATTTTTTCCCTTTGTAATGTTTCGTACTAAGATTCTGAATTTACTGAAGAATATCCCCGGGGGGTTTTGAACCAATAATGCATCATGGCTCGTTAACATGCACAATTTCCCAGTGTAGCCTACTCAAGGTATTGTTTTCTGGTTTTACCAAAAAATATAACTATGTTACTGCCACCTCCCCTTCCTCATATCCAGACAAGGATTTATATTCATGATAAACCACTTACTCTATACCCACCAAAAATAATGGATTTTTTACACAGTCTGGTCTTTATTTCCATCACTTGGGTTTTCTAATCCTAATAAAAAAATAACTAATACAATACTTTGATACCAACTATGAAAAAACCTCTTTTTATTTCATATTAAGACATGATTTATTACATAAAGATGCAAATAAAACAACAGATATTATTGATATTTCTAGTGTCATTTGGGCATAAGTACATTAAATGAGAACTTAAGACATAAAATGATGCACCATTATTCAAAACGTCTTTTACATGACCACATCATTCCTATGTACATAGCATTTAAAGGGATAACCTAAGGATATACAAAATAAAATGGTGAGATATAAATCCATGTAAGAGATTAAATAAGTCATTACATGATGAATAAAATAAAATTTAGGCCATAGAAATATCAAGGTAGCATAAGAGAAAGATGAACATAATGTTATGATATAGCATGATCTTCTTAAAATTGTAATTTTGCAACACCATAAAAATTTGCATGATTTACATAATAGAATTAAGTAAACCCATATCAAAACATGATGGAAAAAAGTCCTATAAATGAATTAGGTGAACCCCTTCCCCAACAATTATTTATCATGATACTAATCATTATCCAATTCCTTGAAGCATTATCTGGGTGCAACCTTCTTGATCATTTTAATATCATTCTTATATGTGACACATAGATCATATACCATTAATATATTCAGTATCATACTTTATTCAAGGATAATGGAATGTGTATTAAATATATTAAATAATATAACCAATAAATATATGTTCATAATGGTGAATACCCATGATAGTTAAATTGGAATGGTGTACACTATATAATGATATTGGCTTGGAAAATCATTCTGTAATTTTGGTAGCATAACAACATCACAAGGAGATTCATAAAATGGGTTTACGATATAGAAATGGGTCTCTAATAATATATACTAGAAATGGGCTATAAGGTGAACAAAGAGAATAAAACCCCAATATATGAAATGGAATTTGAGATTCATAATATAAGAGAAATGATTTAATTGACATGAGGAGAGAGAAATACCTTATAGTATATTAACATGGTAACTTGATCACATGGGACGAATTAATGAATTAGATTGAGGTCTATCATCAGAAAAACATAATATAGTAATTATGGTGGAGTGAGAGAACATAACCCGAAATTTATAATTGAAAAATAAAAGGTTCTATCAGTATAAGAAACATGGACCAAAATGAGAATGGACGGAATGTGAGAAACCCTTACTTGGATGTGTGAACCAAAAAACTGAGAGACACATCATGGGAGCTTGTGGGAACCTTGGGAGGAATCCAGGGAGTGGAGAGATAAGTGAGGATTAGATGAAAGGAGTTTGATTAAATATTAATGGGTTCTAGGGTGTGATTATATATTAATTGAAGAGGTATTATTTATTTGTTAGGTTTTGAAAAATACACATAAAAATATTCAAAACCACAAAACAACCCCTGAATTTTTAAATGGTTTCAGGACAAGGGGAGTGGAAGGTATTTTTTTTATTTGGAAAAAGAATGAATATATTAACATATTAACATTACTTAAGCAGAGGTGAGTCACATTATTAAATAAATTAATATAAAATCATAAAATATGTTATACATTTTGGTGGATTCAAAAAGACATTATAAAATAATTAAAATAAAACTAAAAACACCTTATTTTAAATAAAAAACATAAATTTGGTCGAGGATCCATTTTATGGTATTTGATAAATAACTATTGGGACAATATGATGTCATAAAAAATAAAATATATTTATATATTATAAAATATTTACCAAAATTTTGACTCTTATAATATTTTGACAAAATAAATTTTGGATAATTTCATGATCCTGAATAAAAAAACAATATTCATTTTGTATAAATATATTTATAAATATGTGAATATGTACTTTAAAATTTAGAACCGACATTTATTACAAAATTTACTTCTTTGGACAAAAATTGTTTTTTATCCTTAATAAAAATTTAACATGACTAAATAGAAATTATATACTCATTTTTTGTTAATAAAATTATATTTATCCTAACATTTTAGTAAAATACTAATTAGTTAAAAAAATCATTAATTCCTTAAATAAAGTTCTTTAAAAATACACTTCATATTTTATTGTGTAATAGTATTACTCTTATCAAACAAATTATATAATTATTTCCAAACAAGGAATTGATATAATCATCATTTATATGTATTATTGTAATTAATAAATCTTTAGTTTATATATTTCTTAAAATAACCATTTTTACATAAAAAATAAATTTATTAAATTCCTCATTTCTTATATGAAATATTATTATCATACATTAAATGGTGGAATAAAAATTTTATATATAAAAAGCGATTACATAATAAGTAACTATTACCTTGTTAAATAACCACTTATAAGACACTCATAAGACATAAGGGTAATGTGTGCAATGGTGATAGACTATTGGTGTGGCTCAGATAACATCGCATGGGTGATAATCTCTATTAATATGAACTTCTCTCATAGGTGATTCTGTTAAAACATATTGTGTTGAAGCTCGTCATGGTATTGGTAATGATTGAAGCCGAGTGGCACTACCACCTTTCTGAGCTATGAAAAATGAGCATCATGCGGACTGAGTCTACTGGATGAGGTCAAAATTTAATTTGTATGTGTCACAAGGATTTATTAAAACCTTTTATTTATATTATTGGATTGATCATTGTTCAATGGCTATCTCATCAATGATAATGAATCCTAATAGTTATTCAATCCTAATTATACTAATAAAATACAATGTGTGTTTTTTATATACCTTTGTTATCAATATAAATTTAATTTTATTTATAAATTATCGTGTCATTACAAATGGTATCGCAACAATGGTTTGTCCATGATACTTGTTCTTTTGATGTTGGTTTCTAGCCACTGTCATATGTATGTGGGCTTGGTGAAATTGATGTCGGATCCTAGATTAATTTTTTTATGTAGTGAATTGTTTCAATGATGGTTTGATCCTTGGTACATGATTTTTGTAGTCCCATTAAATGAGTTTTCAAGGGATTTTTGGGAAAAATTCCCATGTTTATCGAGTGTCTCTCTCTGTCCAGGGAACCCAATGTTTATATGGGTGACTAGAATATCAATTCAGAATGACACATAATACATTCTTTTCTATTTTAAACATAATGATAATTTATTAAGAGATTAATGGTACACACATAAAATATGAATTACTTTTTTATTTTCCTTCTCGAGAAAATATCATTACATATATATATGTGTGTGTGTGTGTGTGTCATTATATGACTATATAATTCACGCGTAAAACATTATGGATGCCTCTATGATGATATCGAACTAGTAAAGTAGTTCCAAATCATGATTAAGATATAATGGTAGATGTAACATTATTTTATGATATATTGTGGGAGCTTCTTCCTCTGGGTTGGCAGGTAGCATCCCCATCACCTGTTGTGAAGAATATTATCTTGTTAGAACAGGTTGAGGATGCAAAATTGTATATGATAAATTATGAGTTCGTGTGCCTCGAGCCACTGAGGATCAACATAGATCTAGATCTATAGGTTGTAGAGGAATGACTAAAGTTGGTGGTCTATATCTTACAAATCATACAAATTATGATGGATTAGTTCATTATGTTTGTATCAATCATTTTTAAAAGAGCTGTTGGGTATTAGTTGAGTATTGTTAACTAGGTGTGTAAGGAGTCAACACCGTCATGGACCAACTTCTAGAACTTGTTCCATGAAATGTATTGTCCCTCATTTTTTTTCACTCAATTGGTATTCAAGATATTTTGGTCTTGTTGGTGTGATGGATGATAGAGGATGAGTATTATTCAAGGATCACATACCTTACATGGTACTCCTCTGACACATGTTATTTGAAAGCTACATTCAACATGGAATCCCCAGATGAGACCCCACAATGATATTTGTAGAAATTTTTTCCTGAGTGAATTCTATGATATTTTGTTATATGTTAGAAGGAACTAATGATATATTGAATTTATTCATATGGAATCTATGTTGCATGAGATATAAGAGGTTATCATATATTTGATTCATCTGTAATTTCTATTAGGCATCGACTGATAGGATCTCATCATAGGAGACCAATATTGATCAGAATCACATGTGTGGTCATGAAGAACAAAGAAAAAATTGTTGCAAAGGGAATCTAATATAGTGGTGTTGATTTTAATTGGATGGTAGAAGTCGTATATCATGTGATTTCCCACTTATACGTTTTGAGTTGCATAATAATATTGCTTATGGGAAATCATGGTAGTGAAATCGCTATGATCTAGGGTCTCTTATTTGTGGGTAGTGTGGTCCCTAGGCAATAGGAGATAAAAAAGACTGTGATTAGTTTTGTTTGGTTGATGATTCTATGATATCCTTCCACCAATACTAGTAGGCATCCCACATCAGGAACATAGAGCATGTTATCAATTTCATGGACAACAGCATGCTACAGAGGTTTATAAACCAACCAAAAACGAGTTGATCAGAGGTTCCCATTATGTTTTTTATAATTTTTATTTAGTATTATTAGACACAGCTTCTTGTTATATAGTAATATTTATACTCATTGTGTGAGGTCTGGATAACCCACTTGAGGTTCTAACACAACAATTTTTTTTTATTAAGGTTCCTATAGGGAATTATTATTTTTTTTCATTTATATAATTGTAGTGCGAACTATCTCTTGGTTGAGAGAAGTTCATGTGGGGCCATTTATTAATAAAAATGAAACCATATGATGTAATCTGGGTTGATGATATATTTTTCATCGTCTAAGAACATATTGAATATCACCACATAATATTCCGATGAATTCACACCAAAAATTTGGGATTTATCTTTATGGGTGAGGGGGTTCTCATGGATATATGAGTGGGTTATGTGAGAAGGATAGTGCATCCCATAAACAATTAGTTAGGGAGTAATTCCCTTAGTTAAGGCGGATCATCAGGAAAATGGATTTATTCTATCTTAGAAGATTACATCGATGACCTCTTTTAGAATGCTCCAGGGACACCTCCATTGTGGGAGATGGAGTTTAACATTGACCTGAACCTATGAATAATAATATTGTAATCTATGGAAAATCATATGGCCAATAATTATCTCTAGGATAAGCGGTTCAAGTTGGAGGACCTTTGAGATACTAATATCATCAGGCCAAATGTTCCCCGAAGAATCCCCAGTGTTGTTCATTAAAATTGAAGATGAGATCCCATGTATTTGAATCTATAATCTCTAATGAAACTATGACACGATAAAAAAGTAACCCCTTCCAAGGATTGAAGAGTTATTTGACCATTATGGGGGAATGAAACGGTTCTAAAAGGGCAATATCTGGTCTAGATAGAAAAATTAAGGTTTCATGGGTGTTTAATTGTGAAGCTGACATTAAGATTTTACATAGTCATTATTAGTTCTTGTTGTTTACCATTATATTGGTAAACTCCCCTTATCTGTTTATGGATTTGGTGAACTGGGTTTTTAGGCCATATATAGACTATATTTTTTTATTCATTGTAAACAATACTCCTCTTTTATACATTACAAGAGAAAACTTCATAGCACCTGATGATTGAATGAGATTTTCTTCATGATTACAATCATTATGTTAATATCTTGATCTTCCGTTTTGGGATTCACCATCTTTTCTTTCATTGGAAGTTTATTTTTGAGAATGGGTATCCATGGACCCATTGAAGAAACATGACATGATTTCATGGGATGCACCCAAAATCATTTCATTTGTATAGTGTTTTATTGGCATGGATTTGTAATAAAATAGGTTTTTGGGTGACTAATATATTCATCCATACCAATTAATAATCATGACATATAAAAATACGATGTTTACCTAGGAAATCTGGAGCCATAGAATCCTCGAGGAGTTGAGGTTTGTTAACATGAGTTATCATGTGTTGAGAAAACTAGAGAATGGATTGGAGGATGTGGTATATTTCAATTCTTTAGGAGGTTATTTGAATAAGTGGTATTATACATAACCAAGGGTTTGATTTTATTTTTAATTCCTCAAAAATTAAATATTATTAAAGAATGATGAAAAAATAACATTAGTATCTACAAAATAATTTTATTTTATTTTTTTAAATGAAAATCCATTATACATCTCAACATTAATAAAATGATTATTTAAACCATCATTCATGTGTTTGATCGACTACCGCCTCCGGAAATGATTAATTATTACTTTTTAATAACATTATCCAAGTTTTTGTGATGATTGATTAAATTTATATATATGATATTCAAAAAATAATATTTATTATATATAAATAATATATCACATATTATTAGAAGATTCCATTTACAGAAAAATGATAGTATCATTCATGCGAAAGTATGGACTACAACCTCCGTTAATCAACATGATTTTTATTATAATCTCTACCTCACATAGATTGTATATATATTATTATATAATGAAATAATTTTGTGTTTAATGTATAATAATTCTTTTTAAGTATAAAATAATACATGTCTTCATTCTAACATGATTATCAAAAAATGGAAATGTTACACGTGAATATATATGGTGTATGATCATTAAAACTATAACATATTTCCTTATTCAAAAAAATAATTAAACTTTTTTATAATACATTAATTGATGTAAATTAATGAGAATAATTTTCTGATTATTATTTTGGAAATGTTATAATAATCAGTTATTTTAACATATCTAGCCTACCGAAGTCATTTCTGAATATGACATAATTTTATGAAAACACAAAACATGAACTTAATTGATTATATAAATAAATATAACATTATAATAAATAAATAATAGATGAAAAAACAAAAAGAATGATTTTAATAAGTTATGTAACGAATTGCTATCTATTTTTCATGAAGATATTCTTAATCCATGATCATTCGAACTAGAGGATTGGGATTTTATATCAATTTATCTTGAATGAGGCATATTTTTATTTTATGAACCTATTATTTTTTTATGGTGTATATGATTCCATTTTTATATATTATAATATTAATAGTCAACAGTTAGAATTTAATTTTGTTATAATTCCTTTTCCATCATCCAAGGGGATTATATTCTAAATTTTTTAATGTCGTGAAGCTGTTATGATTAAATTTCGTTTCATTTATAGATTGTTTATGTTAATCTATCTTTTATGGGAAATATTGTACATTTAATTTCAAAATCCAAATCTGATTAATTTCAGCTTTTTATGAATTTAGATTATATTTTCTCCATTTTCTACCAAATTAAATAATCAATCATCAAGAATGTTATTTGTATGTAATAATGATATTGCTTCTCATTTTCAATGTAGAATCAATATATTCCATGATAAAAATTTACAAAAATTCATAATTTTTTTATATTATCAAATAACTTATTTAATATATTTTTTAAACATTTTTATCTTAAAACATGTTTTTAAAATAATTATTTATATTTTCCAATCATGGTTCATTTTTACATTTTTTTCAAAAGTTTTAATGGAATTTTTTAGTATTAATAATATAAAATGAAAGAAAGTTCATGTCATAATGTAAATTATTTTCATTAAATAATTCAGTGTAATTTTAAATGTTTTTTAAGAATTATATTTCTAAAATATTTTGTTTTCTTTTTTGTTTTTTGATGATGTGATTTCAATATGAAAATTATTTTTTCCATATGAAATATTTATTAAGACCATTTGAATACATTTTCACCAATGATATCATCATTTGATGTTATGGGATAAATCTAATTTATGTATATATTCGTGTTATATATATATCCACCTCATTATACCTTTATTTTGTGTGGAAATACCTAATATACATTGATTTAGAATATATATTAATTTTGAAATCTCCTTTTATTTGATAATTGGAAAATATTATGAATCTTGTATCATTCCATGAGAAAATATTATTATTATTCATTATTATTATTTACACTTTCCTAGAACACATTTTTATTGTCATTTTTGATTGCGTGTGACCATATTTCAAATATAATGAATTTGGTAGTGTTATTGGTCTCGTGAACATTTTGTATATATTCATGGAGTAAAACGTAAACATTAGTGTACTATGCCCACCTATTGATATTTAATTTGAAGTTTGATTTTAAAAATTATTTTGTTATGTTACAAATTTCTCACACATTTCATAGGACTTTTTGATAATTTTATACCACAAAATTTATGATATGATTCTATTTGATTACTCATGATTATTAAAAATTTTGATATCATTCAATAAATTTAAGACTCACATTATGAATCCATATTTTTTAATTTCCATAATCAGTTTTTAGATCACAAATTCTATTATGTATTCCTTTGGTTATGATATGTAGTTTTTGGAGGTCAAACATACATAAGATGACAATATAGACTAGAAAAATAATTATATCATGTCTTAGTATCATTTTATGTTTTATATACACTGTCTTTTGATGATTTTATACCTCAAAGTATTTGGGATTTAATTAGTGAAAGGAATCGTGTAATAATTTATGTTAAATTATTGGTCCACTATATTCACACATATAATCATGATATATATTGGTCTTTCATTTTACCTCATATGATATTGAAATAAAATATTATTCTCAAACCAATTGTATGATTTAACTTTTACTAATTCCTCAACCCTATTGCCCTAGATATATAGTGTTATTTTTTACATGGAAAATATTATACATGTTATTGTAGTTCAATGAGAAATGTTTAATAGTACTCAAGTGACCAGATACATACTATATACAAAAATTTTATATTTTACACTATAAATGTTCAAATCATTATTCCATTGTGTTTTCCCCATATTTCATAAATTATTCATTTATAATTTTATTAATGAGAAAAAATGAAATATTCTTGATGGAGGATATATTAATAACCTATTAAAAGAGAGAATACCCTGAAATATCTAAATGGTAAATATGGAATAATAATTAAAATAGATTTATAATCCATAGATTAAATTGAAATATAATGTTTAACATCATGAAATGGGATCCATTTAACTCATTCCACAAGACTGTGCAACACATTGCCTCTTGTGTGCATCCACTAATACCAGAGAATACTGAATATTAGTGAGGGTATATTGGTGGTACATTGCGGAGAATCTAACCTCATTTTAAGGTGAAATAATTGATAATATATATTATAAGAATATAGTTGAATAATATATAAACATTCAAAATAATGATCAAATAAGTAAAATTTCTAAGTGGAAGTATAATAAAAAATATATAATAATAAATCTATGATTAATAAATAAATGAAAAGGAAAATAATAAAATGAAAATTCTAATTTATGTGTCAGATACATTATGATGTTATGTAATACTGATATAAAAATGGAGAACATATAACATAAATATATATATTACTATACAGAAAAAAATAAAAAATAGTATTTTTCAATATAATCTGGAGCATATGATCATTCCACTTCTCCCAAGATCCAAATATATGTAAATAAAATCAAGAGGAAGTAGTATTGTGATTTCACATATCCATACATGGATGCAAGTAGTATACTTGGGTACGAATTGTGGTCGGATTTTGGCGTGAGATAAAATCTAAATAGGCCACCAAAAATAGTTTCTATTAGTAATCCAAGTCATGTACATTTAATAAATGTGTAGGTTATATGAATAATAAACATTGTTTAACAGTAATATCATAGCCAGATCATGTTCCTAGAAAACACTGTCTTGTTCTACCTTGTAGAAGATAGTCCCAATTATGTTTGATCTATATTAATTTATATATAGTAATAATATATATAAATAGTATTTATATACTATATCCACCTATATTCACTACGTAATTTTGTATATAAGTTGGAATATAACTATATATTAGGAGATGGATGGACAATTTCATGGCTCGTGCATCCATAACAATTCTAAATGATTCATAGGATTCAATAGAGGGAACATTCCATAAATATCATAATTAATGCGAGACTTCATGATCATCATTAGATATAAATGGGGTGAGACATCAATCTCAACGCCATAATCAAATGAACGTGAAATGTATTTCCCTTTACATATATAATAGTATAACTGTGAGAGTTGACATGATCGACACTCGATGTAAGGGAGAGTGAACCATACTACTCAAGTGTAACGTTACCCATCATTCCAAAACCAAATCCAATGGTCTAATAATAATAATAATAATAATAACAATGTGATTTATGATCACACAAACATTATAATCATCAATAGTAATAAATAAATGTGTTATAAATTTCATATGATTGATATATTATTGCAAGATTCAATTAGTGTGGACTTTATACACATTATTATCTAGTCAATTGGCCTAGTTTAATTCATTTATGGAAGGAATAATATCATAATGAATCCCACTCAATATAAGTAGTCTATTTAATTAACCAATTCATGAAAATTCATTATTAATTAATTCAATCAATCTATTTAATAAATTTTGGTATGTCATATAATTCAATGGATCAACCAATAACTTATAAGGAGATATTATCATTTTGGAAATTTCATACAAGTGGAAGTTCCACTTACAATACAGTGTAATTTCTTAAAAGGTGTTTGATTATTTTAATATGTAAACATAAAGAATAATATATAGATAGAACACAGATGGTGTGGCTATGAATGACTCATCATCCAATAATACCTCATAATGGTAGCATATTTTAATAAATAAATTTTTTCTTACTATAAAAAAATTCGATGAATGATATCACATATAAATATCCCAACATATAGTAAGAGAAAAATTTAAAGTAATAAATATTTTTTGATTTATTAAGAATATCAATCTAATGCTTCTGACATATTTTTATTTGAAGAATTGATTTATTATATATCAAAGAACATTGACATAAAATGTTGGAAACATATGGTAGGGAAAAAAGGTTATAATCCACATGGTAATAATGGAGGAATAAGGGGTCTTATGCGGAAAATAGTTTGATTGAATTTTTTTAATTTTACTTACTAGGATATGGGTTTATGGATTCATTACATGGTTGTGAAAACTGTGCATCAAATGTGTGCCATAATTCTTTCTAAGGGAAAAAATTGGAAAGGTACATGGTTAGAATAACCATGTGTAGCCTAAGAAAGTTTATATTTACTGTTTTTTGAGAAATATAAAAAGGAATTACACGTCGTCCCTCATTCATTTAGATAACTGGGAAACCTCAAGTATTTCTATAGGATCCCAACACAATTAGTACTGACCATCTGGTAACCATGAATCCTACTCATGTTTTGACCTTCCATAGAGCTCCAGGATCTAGAGAATCCATAAATTCTCCTAGAATCATCCTAATGTCATATTACACATTTATCGAGATTTAAATATCTTAAATGTGAATAAATGTGTCTTACCATTAAGAAAATCCCGTTCATTAGAACCTCCATTAATTATGGAAAATCATCCCTGATTTGGAATACTATTTGTAATGAGGAATCATTTGAGAAATGTTTTCCCCACTGATCTCATATATAGAATCTAGTAAATAGATCTCATAATTTACTTTTTCATTCTTCGACAAAACCATTACCTTTGTAATTAACATAATCATGATGTTTTAAAATGCTCCGATCAACAACAGACATAAGATAATCCTCAATAGATGCATCTTCAACAAACATAACCTTGAGAGGATATAAAAGATGTGATGGGTTTTGGTATCATTAAAAAATTCATGACATGGTAATGTGATCATGAATGGACCGGTATCTCGTGGGATGTATCGTCTGGTATGCCATTGGTCCAATTCATTTTAATAATAAAAATTTTCCAGTGAATTGATGTAATAACTTACACTTATTCTAAATACATCACTAGACTATCCTAGTGAAAAGTCTATAAAAATTATTATTTGCATCCTCCAAATCATGAGTTCATTAGGGTAATTAAAAAGAAAATTTATATGTTATATTGAAATTTATTGGTAGCGGTGAACAAAGAAAGGGGTATCTGTTACTCCTAGAAACCACATAAATCATGGAAAAAAATTTGTATCATATCGTCTAAGAACTAAATTGTATGCTATTCTTATACATTAGTCTATGTGATATAGGATATTCTATGAAGAACCAGTGTAACCATTTCCTTCAATATCTCGTACCATAGATGATATATTAAGTGTGTTTCTCAAATATAAATGAAATAACATGGAATTTTATAAATAAATATGACTTACCATTTGTATAAAATCTCTATATCATCTATATAAAATTTCTATCAAATAGGTAAAAATTGATAGATCTTTTTCAAATGGTTAATAATAGCCCCATTGGATTCATTTACACAAGGTGATCTAGTTAAACAATTAAAAAAATACATATAAACACAATCCAATTTCTACATAATAATGAATAATGGCTTAAACATTCCTGACATAAACTATTTTCGCACATTCAAATTCAATAAAGTGAATCACCGAGTGATAAAACTGGTTATTTCATATAACATGCATGGCCACTAATATTGGCTATGTTAGTCTTGAATCATTGTGTTGACACAATGATGTATGAACTATTTTGAGGCACAACATTCCCACACCATGTCATCTATGATGTCTGATGGAACAAATACACACCGATGAAAATGTATGGCCTCATACTCATCTATGGCCCAACTAGAATTTTAAGCCTTATATGAGACACTCTCCCTTAGGGATAGACCCTTATGATCTTATAGTTTCCTTAATCTTAATCTCTCTATATGTGTATAGGCCAATGCTAAGTCTGAGATGATATCCTATTCATGATCATCTGGAACATAAAAAATAATCTATGAGGACAATTTCCTGACAATCCACTTGAAACTAGACTCAAAAACTCATATTTATTAGTATTCTATCAAAATGAAAGGGCGACCACATTTCCCATTCATGAAATGAAGGAAACGTCAATATTGAATAATTTCATGTACTCAACTGATATTCACTACCCAATGTTCATATCACACCCTATTAAGATGTTACTGATTCTTTAGTGGTCCTTGAACAACATAAAATTCTTTTACGTAAATAGAGACAACAACATTATAGAGAATGAACTACTACATCGAGCATGAGTTTTGGAACTGGGTAGATATTATCTAGTGACCTAAATTATTTAGACTTGTACATGACAACTCTACCATCCTATATAAAAATAACTCCCAAATATATTTCAATTTGTCACATTAAACAATATAGTGTATTAATAGCTCTGTATGAATCAATATCAATTATAAATTTAATAATTATTTAATATCCTAAAAGGATTCTTCACATTATTTGAACCATATGAATATTATACCATTTTTAGTTAGACTAGTAAAATGTGCTAAAATGCCTAAAAAATATTAGATAAATCACATGAAAAATCATTCTAGTAGCAAGAAACTATGTTTGTGAAATTTGTTTTTGGCATGATCCTATGAAAATATAGATATCATTTTAGTTATGTCAACTAAAATTCTTCCATCTATGATAATGTGACCCTAGAAGTAGACATTGTTGATCTATAAGTGTAATTTCCTAATCATATAATATGGTATATTTTCTATTAGTGTATTCTCTAAGATAACAATATTTATGGTTTGGTCATTTTGTGGGTGAAAATATATTAATATGTCAACAAAAAATACTACCATGATTGAATATAAAATTAAATGGAAATAAATACTCATTGAATTTGTAAAAAATAGAGGTGAGTCTGTGGGATTGCACGACATGACCAGGAACACATATATAACCTAACTAGTATTGAAATTTGTTCAATGCATGAATGATGACATGACATGAACCTAATGATATCATGACCTAAAATAAATCATTGATAACAATTTCACTCTTCGTAGATTATCAAAGAGTTAACTTAATTGAGGTAGTGTATACTTGGTGTTTATCCATAATCATTTTAAAAATTCAGTAATCCATGTAAATCTTTACAATATCATATGGATTAATGGGAAATATCATAAGAGAACAACATGGAGAACTGATGTAATATATAAATAAATTATTCTATAGATTCTCCAAATATTAATTTAGTTACAAATGTTCTATTGGTTCCATCCTAAATAGAGGAAGATATATAAGTGAATCTCCTTGAACAAGCTCCATAGTTAATTATCATTACCACAATGGAGGAAGCCCAAAAATGTTTTCAGTCATGTAATACCAAAAATTATACAGAATAAATGTTAAAATATTGTGTAAAATTCCCTATTCATCATATAAATGAATAGTTACATAAGTTGTCACACTATCCAGCCACTACTGCTCATGTCCATCTCGAGATTCATGTATATCACATTCTACCTTAGGCACATTCCTACAACCCACTGGTGATGAAATGGTCACTGAAAATGAAGACCATTAACATGGAATATATTTGTAACTAAACATTACATCATTATAATTAAATGAATCCCCATAATTTCATCGATGAAAAGAACCAATACAAAGATATTTTTCCCTCCTATATTGGGAATATGATTTCAATGATGAACAGTCTCAGATCTGATACCTATCTGTTTGTTTAGCCTTGTCACACCACACAAATAATTGGTCTTGAGGAATAGAATCTCCATAATTGTCCCATATAAAAATGTGTTCTATGATTTTATGTCAAATAATGAAAATAATGCCTATAAATCTAAAATAGTTCAAGATACAATAGAAAGTATGGTTATTTTCTCCTCTGTTATAGGTTAACATGGAAGTTATTGTCCTATAAAATGGTTCCATTTCATATCATAAATTCCATAAGAATTCTCACTCTATTACTTCAAAGAATCATCAGTATCAATACCTCTACCTCGACCAACACATCATCATGATAGGAAGGTGGTATCCCAAAAACACTCCTGAAGAGATAATATTAGAGCAGCTATTGAACATGGATGAGGTGTAGAACCTTGATCTCATGGAATAGATGGAAATGTCTGGCTAAAGTGACAGATATTCCACATCATACCATATCCTCTACATTCCCCCAGATCACATAAACACTGAGTTTTTTATTTTATGGCTTCCCACACTGGTGATAGATAGGAATGATATCACAAATTACTACATGACTACTTCTTCCCCAAATAGAAATCTATAAGAAACAGTTTCATCACCTAGAAAACTCATTGGATAGTCTAGGTTACAAACCACCCAAGATATCAACATCAACTCCTCTTAGATTCTTCTCATTAATAAAGGCCTAGTTGGCTTCCTCCAAATTAGTAGTTATAATGATAACATTGAAGTGAGATGAGATTATGTATACCAGATAATCCTTGAAAATCAAGGAGTAATAAGACCATCACCCATTGTAGAATGTGAAAACCACTACAACTCATTTAAATGAATATAATACACAGTGACTGAAATTGCTCCTCTATGTAGGTTAAAAAAAATCTATATCTCATTCATCCCTAATACATTGGGTGAATGAATGATTCATTGAAGAACATATGGAAATCCTCTGAAATCATATCACGATGTCGATCTACCTTGTTAATAACATCCCACCATCACATAGTATAATCATACAACATATTGGTAGCATGATTTTCCCTCCTCAATATATGAATCTACAGATGATAGAATATAGATTGAGTTTCATTGAGAAATGAATCAGCAAATAGGGTAGTTCCATGACATGATATGGTTAGACGATATGTCTACTATAAATCCAATTTCACCTCTTCCATATTCGAGGAAGGTAAAGCATCAACATGAAATTTTTTCATCATATTAATAATTCCCTAATAGAACATGGAATGGATATATATATTAGGAATAGGAAGAGGTTCCCTCAATGGAAAATCATGAGGTATCACAGGTGGCTCATAATATCCCACCAAAGGTGCATGGTTTTCAATGCATTTTGTGTGTAATACTAGAGTACTCCAAAGAGGAATTAGTACTCAATTTAAAAATCATGCCTCAATAGATATTATTAATAGTCAAAAGATAATAGATAGATGTATTTGGACATGTACATGCCTTAAAATAAAAATAATAACACCCCTCTACCTACTCTAAAATACTGGTCATTATTGTAAGGAAATGACTATAACATGGAATAAGAACATTGAGAAAACCCAAAAACACACTACTAAGGGTAATTCTAGGTATATATATTGTATTAAATTTATTTGATCACCATTGGATTATAAATGTTATATTATTTTATTAAATTATATGCATTTATGTTTTTAAATATCATTAAATGGCTATATTAGATGGAACATAATTTTTTATCAATAAGGGACCATGATAATTGTAAATTTTATTGTTATATCAACTAAATCCTAACCCTAAAATGTTTTATTCCACTCGACCAATTGTGCATGGTTAAAATTTCCATATATTGTTTCTCATGGTGTATTTTTTAAACTAGGTTGAAAATCACAGTTTTGTAATTGGAGAAACATTAAATATAAATTAGGTTTTATCATAATTACTAATATTTACATAAAATTTCCAAGAAAATATATATGCCTAATAAAAATAAACATACAAGTTCACATTAAATTAATAATCCGCATTTAAAAAATAATTCTCTATTGTTGATATTGTTCTTATATTGATGTATATAACAAAACTGCATCATTTCCTTAGGCCCATGTGAAAATAATCCAATATAAAATAAGAAAAATAATAATAAAAACATACTATATGTATGTCACTAAACGGTGATGGATTTTAAACTTAAAAAAATGTAATGGTATTAACACATCCATGGTAATTGGGGTTTCCCATGCATTTCTATTAGCTACGCCAAAGCACATTCTCAGAATAAAATTCCATAATTTTGTTGTATTCTTTCTAATTTAAAAACAATAGGACAAATGAATGTTATAAATATTTAATAACACCTAATAATGTCCCAACCCAAGATCCATTAAATTACTTCCCTAACACATAGGTCCAGATACCCTTAGGTATGACTCCCCATACTTCGGAGGCATATGACTAGAATCGAAGATTTAGAGGTGGTACAACATGGAGACAATACCATAATATTAGAGTGCCATAGTGGATAAGATTAATAAAAATACAACATAATAAGCATATATAAAAATATATTATAATGATTAGAAAATTATATGTCCATAATAGATTTAGAATACATCAGATATCATAAAAAACATATGATGTGAAAATAACTAAAACATTGAATAATAATTTGAAAAAAAGTTTGAGACAAATAAACGATGATTTCATTGCTTGTTGATATAAAAATGGACAATATGAGACATACAAATAATACCTGATATAAAAAAATAGAAAAAATTAATCTCAAGTATCATTTCATGGATATTTTCATCCATCATCTCCCATGATCTATTTATATGTAAATCATATCACAAATAAAAAGCATAGATCTTTCTATTGTCCATATCTATAGATTAATAATCTATTTAGGTACTAATGGAGGACTGAGTAGGGTTTGAGGTAAAATAACATTAGGGAACACCCAATTGTGTATAGAAATTACCTAGGAAGTGTATATAGAAACAATATTGAGCTGGTAATATGAATAATATAAAATTATGATCAATTAAATTCAAACTAGATCAGGTCCCTATTAGACAAGTGTTTTCTTTACCTACTTTGGCATTGGAGGAAATATGTATGATATATAACCATATATATTACCATATATATATATGTTATATAATATATCAACCTATATGCACCAATTGTGTGTGGATGTATGTAGAAACATATATATGTAGTAGGTTATATATATATTGGGGAATAACTCAGTCATTTATTAGTAGTCAAAATGATCTATATTACCTAACAGAGGGTACATTACCTGAATATAATATTAAATGAGAGTCATAAAGCTACTTATTTGAGATATATGGGGTGACTCATCATAATAAACAAACTAAACTAATGAACATGGAATGACATTCCCATCATCAGGATGACAGTGTAACACAGAAATAATTCATGCCCAACATCTGATGCCATGACTGAGAAAGTTCATTTTCAATTGAAACCATAATGATCATTCAAAAAAAATTCAATTGTGAAATAATTATAATAATATGTTTAGGGATCAGATCAAAAAAATTATAATAACCATGTAATATCCTGTTACTATTTTTAGATAATCATATAACACCCTTGTGATCAATAATTTGTTTGTGATCACTTAATGATTATTTAGGAGAAACTTTAAATTATTTATAATTGTCTTGGGCTATGTAAAATTTGAAAAAGTTTTCACAAAAGCATGTTTTGTTCTATTGAAACCCTAAAAATCCTTATACTGGTCGTTTCCATGGTTGGTGAATGGTTTTAAAAATCATGTCTCCAACTATAAAGGTTTGTGGTTCTCTTTTTATGGGTTCATATTTTTAGAAACTATAAAACCCCCTCCAGGAAACTTTGCAGACATATTTTATTTATTTTTATATTTAATGATGAAATTATCAAACCGATGTTTCTTCCCCCACATAACCCTACCGAGTAATTAGATGACCTATAAGGAAATTGCATCTCTAATGGACCCATTTTAGCTCCACCATAAACATTCCGAAGAATAATTATTCAGGGAAGATGGTGTTCGATCCCATCTAAGTTTTATTTCTTTCAATAATCATTTAATCCATATATTTTACTCAATCCTAGTTAGGGTTTGACAGACCTTTAAATTTTAATAGGATGCAATATATGTTGTTTTAAAACTTGAATCTTGGATTTATTCTAAATTATTTATTAATGATGTAATTGCTGGTTTTTTTCCATTGCGATCACTCTGAGATGTGATCTCTTTATATCATTAGGTGGAACCATTTTTTGATTGGAATATTAATTTATCCTTTACCTTAAAGATTGATTTATATTTCTTTCAGTTTAAATTTAATTAAACGAAAATCCATTTTATCAGAATTTCAATTTTATTTTGCATGAAAATTGGGAAATCCACTTATTCTAGTGATTTCATGTGTGATTTAGATGTAATTGAATTTGGAAATAGATTTTTAAAAATTGGTTTGAAATTGTTTTTTATGAAAAATCGTTTTTTTAAATAATTGAATGGTTTTATCCTTTAATGAATAAATTAATTGATTTATAACCCTTGTATTTGTTTTCAATGGAAAATTGGCATATTGAAATTGTAAATGGGGAATTATATTATGAAATTTTTTAACATTGATTTCATGTTATTTATATTTATTATATAACATGAATTACTATATACTTAAGGATTTATCTGGGAAAAACAAACTAGGTTGGAATCAATGTCATAAAGTATATATGATTTAAATATTTATCCTAAAATTAATTTAAGTTCATGTTCAAAATGGGATATTGGATAGTCCTATTCGGCCAGTTTCAGAGTGATGTGTTTGCACATTATCATTATTAATATATTAGTGTGTGAGGATTCCAAAACCAGGAACTATCACACGTTATGAAAATGAACTAGTTTCTATTTGTTAATGATTTAAAAGCAATTCAATTATTTATAACTAGTTTACATATTCCTTGTGAATTTATATATATATATATATTTATATAAATTATTTTTTAATCCATTCATTTGAAATATTTTTATCCATTGAAATGAAAATATTTTTTTTAAAATGAATCTTACATCTTGAAAATAGCATTTTCTAGTACGTATGGACAATATGAAATAATTTTCATGCCATTTTATAAAAATATTTCTCTATAAGTCTATATGGATTTAATTAATATGATATTTATTTTTTATACTAATAGCTACAAATAAGTATATTGGAATAAATCGTTGTTTACTCTAAATTTGAGGATGTTAACATTTGTCATTTAAGAGTTGTTAATGAAATTTTGTTAAATCGACTAAATTAATTCAAGAAAAAAATATTTAATATCTATATTTAAACAGTTTAATTCATTGGACAAATAGTGTCATATCCATAGAAGGGTAATGTTTTAGATCAGGGAAAAAATAGGAAATGTTTTTGATATTTTGAACATCATAGGTTTGGCTGGGTATTATCTATAAGGAGTAAATGAATAAAAAATGATAGCATGTATAATTACTTATCTAAATCAGACAGAAGTAATGTTTTATTTTGATAATAAATGTCATGGTAATTTTTTTAATCTAAAATGTCTACTGACTACTATGTCAGTGTTGAATCTTATAAATGGTGTGTAATGAATTTTGGTCTTCTATAATCCATCATGTTCAAGTATGGTCTATGGTATTTTTTATGGTGATCAATTCAATACCATTTTCTATCGGAATCATCAACTGCATGAGAAGAATTTTCTGACCCATGATCTTGAACATGAAGGTGTGATTCATAAAATTAATGTTCAGAGGAATTTCTTTTGTAATGAAATGTTTACCATATATTCTGAATATAAGATCATGAGTAATATATTGTATTAATAATATTTATATATTGACTAGTGGTTTGGGATGGAATATCTATAATCCATTAACTATGAAATTAACTATACCATGGGGAATCAGCATGTCATCATAAATAATTTGTTTAAGGAAAAATCTAAGCCAATCCTTGGTTGAATCAGAAAAATTGTGAGACATGATGGATAATTTTTCAATGCTGTTATATGTGTCTTCGAATATGGGGTGAATGTTTTCTTAGAATGTGTCCAGTTGAACAACTTGTCTTATATAGAAAATTCATCTATAAGAACATTTTTTTGTTGAATTATAATATATTATATACTATCTATATGGTGGTGATATAATTGTTGAGTGTTTGTAGTCCACAGAGGGTATTCTATGACCTATGAATCATTTTCTGTGTTGTTAATGGAATGAAATGATTTTTTGTAGTATTTCAATAATTCAAAATTGGAAGTTCAGATAGGAAACATAATGATGCTTTATAACATGTACGAACAATTCTAGTGGCCATGAATGAGACACAGAATTCAAAATTTTGTGTCATATATTTATATGTGTGAACATGTAGTTGAAAAGCACCATAAATCATCAATTTTTATCCACTTCCAATTACAAAAGAATGTGGGGTTATATATGTATATATTTTTTTGGTTGGGTTTTCGCTAAAAATGAAATGATGAATTCTATATGGGTTTTGATTGATAGGCTGACTGAATCTGAAAAAATCATACCCATATGTGTTACAATCACTGATGAGGATATGAGTAATATCTATTAGGAATACATTTTCTATTGACTTAGAGTAACATCTTATATAGTATCTAGTAGATATTATTGTTTAATTTATTTTTTTATAGATTATTTTAGGAAGCAGTATGATATCATGACTGTTTGAGTATGACATACCATCCACTATCTAATGTCCAAATACGGAGTGTTATACAAATTCAAAGGGAATTTTCTTCAATACTTAATTTATGATTCATGTGGGTATTGGGATGACCATATTGGACTCATTTGTTTTCATTATACGATTAGTTGGATTTCTATGATTAGAATGGATCCTTTTGAGTCTTTGTATGTTATTTCTTGAAAATGTCTATTTTTTTGGTTTGATATCCATGAATATTCCATAGATGGACATAGAATTGATAAATAGATATTTTAAATGTTTTAGTTTATTTTTCAGATAATATCGGTGGCCTAGAGATAATATATATTTAAGGTAGATCGTTGTCACAAACCTTTATAATTTTTACATTGTGATCAAATGTTCTTGAATGTTTCACCTTGCTTAGGTCCTTGACGACTTAGTAGGCTAGGGAAAATTTAAACTCATATTGTGGGTATTTTGAAGTTATTGATAGTGAAATGAATGTGGATTAATAATTATCAAATCACCATAGTTTACATACATTCATAATGTGATCCAGGTGTCGTACAATGATGGTATATTTATAATATATCTTATGTTATTAGATATAGTGATCTTGATATAGAATATAACTTATCAATGTATAAAAATCAAGTAAGAATACATGACTACGAAAACATGGTACATTATGGTAGGATGTTACATTTGGATCATTTATAATGGTATCATAGTTGTAAAACTAATGAGACTAGGGAAAAGGATATACTAATGAGAGAACAATGACCTCATGATTTTAAAAATAAATCTTCCTATCATGCTTTCTTGGGATATAAATTTTCTATGGTTAAGAGGTTGTATGAATTGTATACTATTTTTAAGTAATCATAGTCCCATATTTTAATCATTATTATGTTAGGGATCATTTACTAGTGATTGGGGGAAATTATAATCATGGTTTAATTCAATTGGGTTGTTCACGGTCGATGAACCATTTTTCCAAACCATGCATCCTACGAGTGAAAATGGTGAAAAACCATATAGTTAGGGTATTCATTGTTGGGATAGTAGTTTAAGAACAATGTCCCCACCTAGAATAAATATTGTAACCCATTAAAAGATATCACAGTTATAGAGCATTATTTTAAAAAATGTTTGGCCTCTTCAAGGCAAACACACATTTGTATTTATTATATTCAAAAATTTAAATTAAAAAATATTGAACCCAGATTTACTCATACTCATGACCCTAAAAAGGTATTGAAATTTTTCTATGTTAATTAATCCTCTCACATAACCATATTGGATCCTTTATATCCTTTCGAAAGCGGATCAATATGTTGTGATCATTGTTAAATTTTTCATGGTAATATTTTTTCTCACATTACATTTATCCTGATGTCTACTTTTCTCCTTATAAGGTTTTTATTGTTCATTATTTTTCTAGAGTATCATATCTTTTATGATTTATATATTGAATATATGTTTGTTTCTTGGATCACTTTTTATGACATTATTCAATGGAGTTTCCCACTGTAGGCATTTTGTGACATGATCTCTTTAATTCAGTTGGCGGTTCATTTTATGTTTGGAAATATTATTTTTGCTTGAACTGGTTTATTATTTAATATTGATTTCATTTAAAATTTTCAAACACCAAATTACAATTAATTTTGATTTTAATTTTTGTTATCATGAAATGGGGGAAATCCCCCAATTCTAGTGAATTTTTGTGTTACACATATTTGATGAAATTGTGAAATTGATTTGGAAGAATGTATATGAAATCGGTATATGAAAAACTTGTATTCAACTTTTATGATAATAACCAATCTGTTTTATCTTGTAAAAAATTAATGAATTAACAAAAAAACTAATGTATTCGTTTCTAAAGAGAAATTGACATATTGAAATAAAATAATTGGTCAATTTTATTGAATAGTTATGATATAATATTATTATTGTGGATTATAGTTTGAGAACATGAAAACCTAGGTAGTTTTTGAGTTATTTGGGACAAACATACATGGTTGGAATTTCCCAACCAATAGATTTATATGTTAAATATATAATTGAAACATGTTGTTTGATCATGTCCTCATTGGGATGTTGGTTAGCCCTCGTTGGTCAATATTAGAGGGATTTATGTATACATTTTTGTTATCACTATATGAGTGTTTGAGGATCCCATAATCAATTACAATCATACCTATTGGAACTTTACTATTTTTATTGTTAGTAAATATTTGATTTATGTCACATTTTTGGTACAAATTTTTACACAATCCTTTTAAATATATACATATTATATTCATTAAAATGATTATTATGCCATTATTTTTAAATTTTTGTACATATTAAATTGATATTAATGATTTGTTTCAAATATTCTATAATATTTTTATATCATTTTTATTTTAAATTGAATTAATAATTTATTTAATTAATTTATCAAATTATAATGGAATACTTGGTGAAACCATATTTGGGTATTATAATAAAACATTTCTTTTCATTAGGGAAATTCTAGATTCCCATTAGCTAGGTTCAATCAAGGGGAATGTTCCACATGAAGGCATAATTATTGGCTCCACCTTTTATCATGGAGTTGTGTGTCCATTAAGACCAATATTGTTTATACATTTATTTTTCTAGTACATCTTTTTTGTAAATTAAGTTTATATACATGTTTTAATTCTATTACCTATCTCTATATGATTTTTCTATTGAAAATAATAACATGTATTTGTTTCATCTATATTTTATATGGATAAATCATTCCAACCATTATATATTGTGTTTCACTATTCTATTCAACAAGATATTGGAATCGAGAATTCCATTTAAGCTATGTCCGAGTGTTGTCGGGTATCAGAGTACCATTGTATCTATGCTAGTTAGTGACAGATCAAGCCCAATATATTAAATTAAGTAACAATTCATATGATCCATATTTTTATGCATAAATAAATTATCATAGATTTTCATCCCATTATAATGTATTCAATAAGTAAATTTTAATTCATTTCTAACTGATAAAAAATCTAGAAGTAATCCACTGAATATACACAACCCATTTCATTAACCAGGGAACAAAAATTCTATTTACATAAATTTTGTAATTAATAATAATATATATAGGCATGGAATACTATTAAACATTTCAACCATGCACATATAATTTTATAAATTCAATTAAAAAATTAATTATTAAGGGAAAAACCTTTTACCAACCAATCTGAAGGCTCAGAAGGCATTGGTTCATTTAAATATTTAAATATAACTGGTATGTTCAAGGTGGAACTCCCAACGGGTTTTTATAAATATTTTAGGGGTCCTATTAACATATAATAATATTCATGGGGACTCTTATAAATTAAAATTTTCAATTTTCAATCAAAGAACATATTAATAGGCAACATATAGAAAATTCAAGCATGCGACACAATGGAAGGGATATAATACATCGTAAAATTAAGGAATAAAATATAATCCACATAGAATATTTTATAAGAATAATTATTATACAATATAATCATAATATTTGATGTAGAGTGGATGAAATATGAAGAACAATACAATTACCTCCAAATAGAGAAAATGAGCATGCCTCTATATGGTAAAAAAACATGAATAAATACAATTAAAAGATGACGGAATATTACTGATATTACTGAGAGCTATCTGAATATTCTAATGACATAAAATATAGACTCCACATAAATTATATATAAAAAATTGAATGGAATTTTGGAAAGATTAGGGTAGGTTGAATGGGTTCACAACTTTTGGATAAGAAAGGTTGAATAAGGGGTATCAACATAATCAAAATGAGGGAAATTTTAGTTTCCCCCATTCATATAGGAGTTCATGGTTTTTCTACATGGTTATCCTGACCAGGAATCCAATGTGAGCCTCACCATAACCAAAGGATGACCCTAGATGGGATAGGCGGATGTTATGTGCTATCATGTGAATCAAGTGAAAATTTTCGTTGAAATTTGTCTTAGAAAAATATCATAACCATGATCCAAGACCCACTTGGTTTTAATAACCCTAAAGCATTTTATCAGACATAAGGAGCCCAAATGGTTAGTAAAAAATATTTTATAAACAGTAACACTACACTATTTTCTCATTTCATTGAGATACATGCTCTAAACTAGCCCTAAATAATCATAGAACCATCACAAATTGTAATGCACATTTAAAAAGAAAAAATTTCAAATAAAAAAGAGTTATAGCATTAATAAAATATGTTCCATTTTAAGACATTACATGGATCAAAAAATAATATGAATGAATGAATTTTATAAATCGAAACATCACCAATTTTTCATCGATCCCTTGTGAAAATAATGTATTGAATTTTTGTAGGAATACTCTCATTATGTTATCATAGTTTCCAGTCACATGTACTTTTGAAAATGGAGATATATAATTTTAGACCCATCCATGTATATAAATTTTAATTTCATTAAATAATATAATGATTTACTGTTTGATATAAATGTCATAATATTCATTGATGAATAACATTGAAATACCTAGATCATTTTTTCAGTGGAACATATCATTGAAAATCATTATACTTAAAAAAAATATATTATATTGGTAATTAATAAATTTAGCTATATAATTAATTAAAAATAAATCCTAATTAAACTCACTATTTTCATATAAGAAATAATTACTCATTCATTGTTATCCACATCTACCCCTAACATGTGATTTATTTTATTTCATCACAAATAAGTACATACCGTGATTTTTCATTTTTTACGATTTTAATGATTTGAATTTGAAATTATATGATAGCAACCGAAAAACTATATTTTAAACAATAAAATATAAATTTTATATTTTGGTTTACATGATATAAAAATTTCCAATAAAATATCCTACAATATTGTATAAACTTGTTTACAATTTTATCCCTTCCAATAAGAACTAGAATAATGTTAGGGATATTCATGAAAATATATGAATAAGGTTAGTACCACATGATTAATTTGTTCAAAAATTACATCCACATTATTTTATCAATATAAGGGTTTACTTAAAGTGAATAACATACACATTTTACTTAAATAATTTATCATATTTTTTACATATGATGTGGTTTAGGAATTATAATGGCCTAAAATATGTCATATTGCGAGTGAATGAAATTATCACATAGGTGAGAAAAATTATTTGATTAAAATAAAATTATATAAAATATTTAATGTGAAATATATTATGGATTTAAAATGATGTGATAATGCTAATGTGAATATAAATTATAATGTGGGAGAAAATAAACCCTTGATTCTTCATAGAATTGGCTTTAAAATATATAATTATATGTATTTAGGAATATTATCATTGATAATATGTAATTGTGGTGATAATAAATTTTATAAATATCAAGGAATCATATAAAAATAAAATTTATAATAGATATATAATATCTAAATTCAAATAGGAATTAATGAGAGATTTGTAAGATCCCTTTACTCTCTTGAGTTTCTAAAATTTAAACTCAATTATAGATGCATGAAGAAATTTTAATAATGTAGACAAATATTGGTGATGGACTCCATGAGATGTAAATGAAGAGGGAACTAAAATATAGTGGTTTAAAAATAAGAGTAGGGAGGTGTGTATTTATATGTTTTTACTATAATTTCCCATAATAATGTATTAATTATTTTATTTTTTCAATTAAATATAATACCCCACTACAACCCTCCAGGACTAGAACATCAATTAAATCATTAATATTGTGTTTATTACACAAATTTTTTTTTAAAAAAAATACATGAAAGTATTTTTCATGATTACATAAATATGATGTTATATATAAAACAATTACATTAATTTTATGTATCCCACCTTTTTTATAATTTTCTTAATTTTCAACAATAATGAAAAAAAAATCACGATAGATAAATTTAACATCCAAATATCTAACTTTCATTCGAATTTATAAAATTGACCATTATATTACATACATATAAATTTTTATAGTAAGTTGATACATTCATAAAAATATAATATGTATAAATAAAAATACATATAACTCATTTTATAATTTAATATATAATAAAACATCCCCCATATATAAATAATCGTTGATCACATAAGAATACTCTCAAAATATATAGTTTGAAAATATGGTCTATTAATAAGGGGTTATGGAAACATTTATCAAATGTTGACCTTAAATAACAAGACCATCAATCATAGAATGTTACCACATGGATTCAGTTTTAAGAGTTATTCATGTGATTGGTCGAGGGAAACCTAAAATAACGCTAATATTATCCTAGAAAAAAAAATTAATTTCATATTAGATATTACTGGTATACCATTCAATTATTAATCATTTCTATTATTATTATACATTTTTATTAAAGTTAATATATACCAATAAAAATGGTCAATTATTTAAAAGTATTCCACAAATATTCATATAGATTACATTTATATATACCAATCACAATGTCAACCAATAGTCTTAGTGACTAGTTTTGTTGTTAACCAATATTTAGGATTCAAAATATAAATTCATTTTTCACATTATCTATGTTCATATACAATGTCAATTCCAATGTTCTTATTTTCATCATGAAATAAATTTATATCTTATACTTGATATTAATTTCTATGTTTTCTCTACCAGAAAAGAAGATTGATGTTTTTTATGATATTGGTACGTTATTTTTGGTAGTATTTATAAAATTTGTAAAAAATTAAAACATAATATCATTTACGGTTTCAAATATATATTAATCTCAAAATGATTTAATATATTATGAAATGTTACATAATCTTGTGAAAATAACATTATTTACTATTATAGAATCATGGATATTACATTATCTCTTCCAATTAAATAATATCATTAATGAAATTTAAAATCAATCTAAAAAATGTTGAAAATATTTTCTCATAGCATCCTACTACTCATATATTCATATTTTGATAATGATTACTATAATGAACCCTTATGAATGAAGTCATTATATTTCACAGATATCGATCTCTTATATCATGAATATGAATAACCACTTCTTTATATTATTTTTAACGATGAGATTGATCCCGAATAACATTAATATATTGGGTAGTGTCTGTAAAATATTTCCATTGACGTGATAGATGTAATACATTATGAAGATATGATTTTTATTTAAGGAAATATGATTATCTTATTTTCTTATCCACTCTACTATTTTTTGAAATGTTCAAATAAATCATCGACCCATGATCCCTTTATTTCTAAATCTCAGAACCCAATTACAAAATGATATCTTTATGAAATTATTATATCCCAAATATAATGGAATATATTACATTCCAATATCACCATAATGTTTCTATTAATTTTTTCTTCTATGCTATTAATCATGATGGATCGAACCATCTTATTTATCTTTCCCCCATTTTGTGGTCCCAATAGATTCTTTTCTGCAACTACTTCCATCACATCAATATTTTTTATATATTTTAGTTAAATGATTCATATAATTGCATATTAATTATAGAGAGCTAAATATGTTTTATGGAATACCGAACATGGGTTATATATTGATTCCAATATCCTTTGATTAAAAGATAAAATGAAAATAAAATATAATCTATGGTATAGAGAATCAATTGAGAATTCCCATCAGTTTGAGGTTGATTGGTTGGGTTATGAATAATATATATCTGTAATTAATAAAGACACACAAATATATGATAACATTAAAACATGTGACACAATACATCCATATAAATAGGGGTGTTCAATGTTTTCTCACAAAATAATTTATTTAGATCCTAACAAGTTGATCATAAGAAAAACATTCTTTGATATCATAGAAATACACTTACATTTTTAGGAGGCAAATAATAACCCATAAATAATTATTCCAATTAGGTATCATAGGAATACCATTTAATAAATTTTTTGTAATATTTACCATTATTATATTGGGAATTGGGAGAGGTTGTATTACTCATTAGTGAAGAAAACATTCATATCCCATCTTCATGAATACCATGAATCTTGAAGTATAATCTATAATTTATCACATAATATTTTCCCACCATTAATTCACATGGGTATCTAGATAAATCATACTACTTCATGGATTTATATAGATTTTTTAGCTTTGAACCTCATCCAAAAGATTTGTAGTCAACATTGGAAATGATGAAACACATTCTCTATTAAGCAATCATAATATATCATCATCACATAACATGATATCAAATAATTTCTTATTTATAAATTATTTCATATTATATTATTTTTAATTATCATCATGATGATATTTAATAATATATTGTAATTTTTAAATTTGGGTTATTATAATGAAAATGAATTATTTTTTCCATTCCTTTATAATACCCATATCCATCCTCAATATGTCACTGAGAATATAACCATTCTTCACATTCCAAATATTTATGATACTATGATATTATATATACAAATAATCATCAACCTTATTCAAATTACCTATATGATAATGAATAACAATATAACAATCATTCATTAGTTATAACTGACTTCTTTAAATTATATTAAAATAATTTTTGAATTATATTGTATTTCAAACACTTGTGGTATGTGTATATATCACATATTTATCCATAGATAAAATGTGTCTATATCATTACTAAACTAACAATCCCAATGATTATAAATAATGTTAGGTATAATTAAATTTATACTATTTCAACTCTCTTTATACATATGTTACATCTGTATAATTTTTCACTTTTTACACAACCATGCTCATTCACTGATGTATCACAATAAATAAAAAATACTTCTCTATATACTGGAACAATCAATCCATGAAACATTCACTATTATATTATTGAATTATTCCAAATAATAATTTTATTCTTTTATCACTGAGATTCTAATCACTGGATGTTTTGTTGGCTAATCAATGAGGCAATTGATTTGATATCTAAACAAATCCCCACAAGAATACAATTAGTCAAAATAATCATCATATTTCAGTCACGTTTTTCATTTTTCTTTGCTACACATCACTAGAAAATATATTGGAAGGCCCTATAGATATACAATTATTTAATACTGTATGCCCATGGAGAAACTAGTAGAATGGAAATATCACATTTAATAAATTTTGTATATAATTTTTTCCATCAAGACCACATTATAACCTCATATATGAGTATCATGATCTTCATAACTGTTCTGTTATATATGAATTCAATGAAAAAACAACTTCCCAAACAGGCCATGTTTGTAATTTGATACTATATTATTCATATCCCCCAACACATGGGGATAATATGACAATCCAAATAGTATTATTTTGAAATATTATATAATAAAACATATATCAAATACAACCATTGTTATATTATCTTTATAAACATTTAACTTATATTATATAAAATAAGATACATATTTTAGGAAAAAATTTACATGTTATGTTGATTCAATTTGCCCAAAATATTAGGTAATGGATAAAGATTATTTGTTGGAACACAATTAACTTCTCTATAATTAATATATATACTCGTTACCCCACCATTATTCTTTATAATTAACATAGGTTCTTTCAATGTGAAACATATGGAAAACTGGACCCTTTTTCAAAAAAGTATTGTATTTTCTTTTTCATTAAAATTTACTCTTATAGATCCTTCCAATATGGTTGGTTAGATATTTTCCTTGTATAGAGGATGAAATTAATGTAGAATTTATAATTTTGATAATAGGCCATATAGGAAATTAGTTAAAATAAACCACAATATATTATCTAATAAATATTACCACTTCGACTATAAGATAACTCTTAGTATGAATAGATTTTAATCCTTCATCATCCTCCCCATTATTTCATTAAATTTGGTTGCATGGTATGGTTCATTAGATGGTTTACATAACAATATATATCCTAAAAAACATATTATTTGTGGAAACCATTTCTTTTGAAAATAATATTCTTTTAACGTAAATTTTATATAGTTAATCCATTCACCCCTCCCCTATTGATTAAACTACTCCAATCAACATTTGGTATCAATGGATGCTTTATTATGAATCTGTGTAATCATACTCTTCTATGATTGTTGTTATACTTTAAATATCTGTAAATTTCTGTTAATTCTATATTTCTATCCCTTTTAATGTAATACATTAGTATGGATAATATATTGGAAGGTTCTGCAACCAACAGACCACAATTACTTAATGGAACCAACTATGCTCAATGGAAAATTAAAATGAAAATGCATCTTGAGTGTATGAGTTTTGAAATTTGGTTATCCATTATAAATGAATACAAACTTCTTGTGATAGGTATAATTAAATGGGATGAACCTACCAAACATTCCAACAATAACAACTGCAATGCCATGAGTGATTTGTACTGTTCCATAGGAGATGGAGAAGTTAATAGGATTTCTACTTGTAAAACTACCCAAGAAATTTGGGATACCTTTTCTGTCTCACATAAAGGGATATATTGTGTAAAATATATGAGACATAATACATATACTATAAAATATGATAATTTTAAAATGAAACCATATGAGCCTATTTCTGGCATGTATCTCAGGTTCATTGATATTTTCAACACAATGATTTCTCTTGAATGAGAAGTCACATCCAAAGAACAGATCATGAAAATCCTTAGATTTCTACCTGACAGATGGAGGGGAACCACTGTCTCTATTATAGAATCAAGAGACAACTACATTCTACCTATAAAATAACTCATTCAGAAACTGATAGTGAGTGAGGAAGATCTAAAATTTATCAATGAGGAGGAGGATGAACCAAATAGAAAATATGTAGCATTGAAGACCACCAACTCGAACCACAAATAAAAAGGGAAACTGGAAGCTTCTGTAGAATGTTCCACCACTGAACAATCATCACCGGAATGTGATGTGGAGATGTCATAACTGGCTAGAATATTGAAACAATTTTACAAAAAGATGAACTTTTTCAGGAAGCCTAACTTCAAGGGAAACTATCATCTAGAAGGAAACTGAATAAAGGACTGTAAAAGATGTGAAAAAACTGATGAAATTGTATTCTATGAATATAAGCACAAAAGGAATATAATGGCTAACTATCCAAAGCTCAAGTATAAGAAGAAATACGAGGACAAGGAAAAGAAGTACAAAAAGGAAATGAAAGAAACCTAGAGTGCCTCTGAGGATAGCATAAGAGACTCAGAGATATCACTTGATGAACAGGCTAACAAAGCCAATTTCTGTTTTATGAAAAACACATCTTGGGTAACACTAAACACTTCTGTACATTATTCATACCATTTTGATGTGTAATGTTACTCTGAATATATGACTAATGAATAAATGTTTGAATATTGTAACATTCCTGAAGAGACATGCAATGAATTAAAAGTTAATTATAAATCATTGAAGAAACAATATGATCCCACAGTAAATGTTAAATATGGACATGCTACTAAAAAGGAGAAAAATTCTCAACTACTTAAAGAAAACAATTAATTAAAAATGTCTAATGAGAAATTAAAAAGTGACTTAGAAAAGGATACTAAAATGAAAAATACCCTTACCTAAATGCTAATAAAACAAATTTCACTAAAATAAAATACTCGAATTGGATATCAACCTGGTAAACAAAACCTTGGTAGAATAAAGTTTGTTTCAAAGTATAGATATATAGTGTTGTTCCCAGTTTTGGACACAACTCAACTAGCTCATGTCATGATACATATTCTACTATTTCAAGATTTTTTTTGACCAAATACAGTTTATTTTTCAAAAAAATTACATAATGATTATAGGAAACCTATGAGACTAATATGGGTTCTTAATGCACTAATTACTTAATGTTACTAGACCCAAAAGATTATGGGTACCAAAATATGTCTTACCATGACCATGTAATAGGAAAACTACCTAAAGATCTCGTAAAAAATCTATAGTACTTGGACAGTGGATGTTCAAGGCACATAACATGAGACTACTCATTCTTCAAGAAACCGATAGAAGTGGATGGAGGACATGCCACATTTGGTGACAATTCTAAAGGGAAAATAATTGGTTTTGGCCATATTGGTAACACTAATTTTATTTTAATTTCTACAGTACTGTTTGTTAATAGCTTAAAATATAACCTGCTTAGTATCTCACAATTATGTGATGATGGATATCATTGTAAATTTGAAAATGATGTCAGCAATGTATTTAATTCTAAAGATGAATTTTAATTTTCTTCATCATGGAATGAAAATGATTATTCTGTTAATTTAGATTCATTATCTTCGAAAAATGCTCATGGTTATGTTTATTTCATAATGAATCATGGCTCTGGAATAAGAGACTAGGACACTGTAATGTTCAATCCCTTAGAAAGCTTACTAGAAAAGGGCTAGTTAAAGACTTACCCAAAATTGAGTTTCATCATGACAAAGTATGTAATCCCTATCAAAAGGAAAAAAAACACAAAATCTCTTTGAAAACAGAGAAATAATTTTCTACTTCTCATCCTATCAAATTGGTGCACATGGATTTGTTTGGACCATCTAGAGCTTCTAGTTTAAACGAGATACACTATGTTTATATTATATTAAATGTTTTTTTCTAGATAAACCTGGACCATCTTCATCCATCACAAAAGTGAAGCCTGCTCTTATTTTACTACCTATGCCATGTCTGTAGAAAATCGTAGTGGCATTAAAATTAAATATTTATGAAGTGATCATGGTCGTGAGTTTGAAAATCAAGAGTGTGAGTCCTTTTTCTCACAAAATGGTTATAGTCACAATTTCTCTACCCCTGTAACACCACAGTATAATGGTGTTGTAGAAATAAGAAATAGCACCGTACAAGAAATTTCAAGAACAATTCTTAGTGAATATGACTTACCTATTTATTTGGGCTGAAGATATTAATATAGCATGCTACAAAATCAATAGAGTCATGATTAGACCATTTATGAAAAAGACCCTGCATCAACTCTGAAATAATACGAATCCTATGGTTAAATACATTAGTGTTTTTGGTTGAAATGTCTTTATTCCGAACACTTAGAATAATCTTCACAAATTTTCATCCAAATGTGATGAAGGAATGTTCATAGGTTAGTCAATATTAAGTAATGATTATAGAGTATTCAATAATAAAAATAAATGTTTGGATGAATTTGTTCATATCCAGTCTGATGAAAAAGATCCACATGAGCCTAGAACAATACTAGAAACTCAGGAGGATGATGTATCAAATCTGAACATCAACTCAAAATTCTAAAATTCCTCTGTGAAAGAATTTTAGAAAACATCAAATTCTGGAAATTCCCCACAGTTGAGTCATAATGAATATAAATCTATTGATGAACCTGAAATTAGTAGTCCCTCTTTTTCTAGAGTGGTTAGAACTCTTAAAAACCATCCCTTATGGCTCTTGTAAGAGTCTTAGAGAAAAAAACCCAAACTAGAGCTTCTCGTAGAAATCAGGTTGAACATCAAGCCTTCTTGTCACAACTTGAACCTAAAAACATTGATGATTCCATTAATGATGAATTTTGGGTAATGGGTATGCAAGAAGAATTTAATCAGTTTGAATGAAACAATGTTTGGAAACTTGTTGAAAGACCCAGGGAAAATTTCATTATAGGAACTTAATGGGTGTTTAAAAATAAGGTAGATAAGTATGGAAATATAGTTAGGAAAAAGATTAGATTAGTTTCACAAGTATATAATCAATAAAAATGAATTGAATATGAGGAGAGATTTTCTCTAGTAGCCATACTTTAAGCCATCAGAATCAAACTTGCATATGCTTCACATCTGAATTTAAAACTATATCAAATGAATGTTAAGAGTGAAGTCTTAAATGGGTATATAGGCGAGGTTGTCTTTGTTGAACAACCACCTGTATTTACAAATCCTCATTTTCTCAATCATATTTTCAATCAATCAAAAGCTTTATATGGTTTAAAGCAAGATCCATGAGCTGGTATGAAAGACTGAGTACTTTTCTCATTTCCATAGGATTTAAAAAAGGAATATTTGATCCTACCCACTTTATAAAATTAATTTCTAATGATGTTTTAGTTGTTAATATCAATATAGATGATATTATTTTTGGGTCTTCAAGTAAATCATTATGTAATGATTTTTCTAAAATGATTCAAAATGAATTTGAAATGAGTTTAATGGGTGAAGTAAAATTCTTTATTCGATTTAAAATCATTCATAATATTGATGGAATTGTTTTAACTCAAATTAAATACTCTAGAGATCTTGTAAAACATTTTGGATTGGATAGCACTAAAATTAGTGACACTCCCATGAGTACCACCTGTATGTTGGATCTTGATAAAGATGGAAAATCTATCGATCAAACTACTTATAGTGGAATTCTTGGATGTTTACTCTAAATAACTTCTAGAAATCCAGACATTATGTTTAGTGTCTCTATATGTGCTCGTTTTCATGCAAATCCAAAAGAATCTTTTTTAACTGATGTAAATAGAATTTTAAAATATCTCAATCATACACCCAATCTAGGACTGTTCTATCCTGAATGAGAATCATTTGAACTAGTTAGTTATTATGATGCTGACTTTAGTGGCAATAAGTTAGATAGAAATAGAACCTATGGAACATGTAACCTTTTAGGCAAGTCACTACATTCATGGCGTGGTTTGAAAAAAAATTCTGTTGCATTATCTACTGTAGAAGTTGAATACATTGCTGCTGGTAGTTGTTGTGCACAATTTTTTTGGATGAAACACACATTACTCGATTATTGATATAAATTCAGAAATTTACCAATAAATTGTGACAACACAAGTGCTATTAACATCTCAAAAAATCCTTTTTCACATTCTAGGACAACCATATTGATGAATGAAATCACATTTTGAGAGATCATTATCAAAAATTTGATATCACCATGGAATTCATTGGTACTGAATATAAACTTGCTGATATATTCACTAAACCATTAAATTCTACGAGAATAGACTACATCATCCATGATCATGGCCTGATAAATCTCAAATGGCTATTTTACTTGACTTTCTGTTCGATATTTAGGTATGTTTTACATTACTCTTTCATGATTATTATTTCTCAGTTATTGTCTCTTATGTTTACAGTCTCACCATTAGGACTTTGTACTTACGGTCTCACATTTACTCCCTCACCGTAACGCGCACTGAAAAGACCACTAACTATCTCACTGTAACGACGAATCACGGTCTCATAGTGAAAATTCATTATGTTTTTCTTTAAACATGTATCACGTTAATTATTATTTCACCTCTTTTATTTTCCCATGTTTTTATTTTTTTCACGTTTTTCATTTTTGAATGATAAAACAAAAAGTTTCACTCAGTTCTTCACTCGGGCTTTCTCTTATTCAGTCGTTTCTAAACCATTAAACCTTGCAACCCTCTCTCTCTCTCTCACACACTCTATCTTGAACCATCAGTGGATGCCATCAATGAAACTTCTGTCATCATCCAGAAACTGAGAACCGCAGCCCGTAGAAGAAGAATAATGCACCAAATTTGACACCAAAAGGACCTTTAAATCTGAATCTGGTAAATCGTAGGGTTGTACCAGAGAATGAAATTTTTCCCGAATGGCTTCTTTCTTGTAAATCTCTAGTATTTGAAGTGTTAAAAGAACAAGGATAGTTAGAGTGGTTCTCAAGGGACAATAGACCTATCTATCCTAGGTTAGTGGCTCAATTCTACCAGTATGTACAGTTCTATTTTGATTCTAGTGAATGTTATGTTGTGAGGAGCTGGGTTAATGGCCCAAGATGATCCTTCTCTTAGAAGTTATAGGCTTCATGCCTCATGATACCTCATGAAGGTATATGTGTGGATTAATAGAGAGGACCTCCACCTTCAACCGATTTATTTGATTTAGAAGATTCTCTGAAAACCCCAACCAGAAATAGAATCATGATAAAGGTCATTGCTTATAAACTAGAAAGAGAAACAAGGATTCTGTTTACGTTTGATCAAAATCTGGTTAGTCCAAGAAAAGGTGATTTTTCAGTTTTAAACTATCAATATTTGTTTTTGATTCACCTTATGAAAAATATACATATGATCAACCTGTGCATGTACATCATTCATCATATGTGTGAGTTGAAAAAAGTTACATACAAGTCCAATTCATTGTTATACTCTCGGCTGATATCATCCATGATTTTTTCAAAAGGCATGGTTGGACCTAATGAAGAAGTTATTATGGACTGTGAGTACTATCTTTCTAAAGCCACTATCAGGAGAATGAAGATAAACTGGAATCCTTGGAAAAAGGAAAAGGTGGAAGACAATGATACAGTTTATGTGAAATTTAATCCATTCGATTATCCATCAAGGCCGAAAGACATTTCTGATCCTAGATTGGAACCAAATGAACTTGTTGAGTATTCAGAAGAAGAGGAAGAAGAGGCTTACGTACCACATAGGGATGCAGTTATTGTTGCATAGGAAATGAATGTTGTTCCTCTTTTTGTTCTTGAAGAATAATTTCCTACCCCTAGAGACGATATCAAACTAGAAGTCCAACCCGAGGCTAAAAAAGAATCAGTTGACACCGAATCTATGAAGAAATCCATGTAAGATACTATAGTGCAAGACCTCCTAGTTGTTCAAGATGCGAATCTGGAGTAACTCCCTATGGAAAAATATGTTCCTGAAATCATACCCTCTGCTGATGAAAGGATGGAGTTGGCCTTTCTGCTAGCTAGACATGAAATTAATGAGGAAATTAGTGCTGAGTCTTTGAATTTTGACCAAGCTCATATTCCTCTAATTCTTGAGAAGGATGCACCTGTTGAGGGGGAGGAAAACCAAAATCTTGAGTCTGATGAAGCCTCACAACCAACTGGGTCATGTCCTATGGACACTCACTAAAACATTTCTAGCTTCTATGATGTGAATGAGTCTCAGCAGGTTCCTGTAATCGGGCTTGATCTTTCTTCCCTATTTTAGTTGAAATCATTCACAAACTTTTCACCTGAGAAAGAACCTTAACCTGAACCTGACCCTATTCCAATTCCTACACCTAAACCTTTATGTGCACAGTCGTTCTTTGTCAGTAAGGATTATTTGAAGGAATTTGTAGATACTCACTTATCTGGAGTTGAGAAACTTATGAACTCCCAACCTCATCTTGTTCCAAATTTGAGTGAGAGAGATGCCTCACTATTGTTGAAAAGGATTATTTGGTAAATAAAACCTATAATGCTCCATGAGAATCAAGAAGTATGAGTTGAAAATAATATGCTCAGTAATGAAGTCCCATCCCTGAGAGTCATGGTTGATGAAATGCAAAAAGAGATGCATTCAAGATCAGAATCCTTTACTACTCCTCTAGCACCCACAGTTTCTCAAATCCCTAAAGATGTTGTGTAGCAGATTCAGCCTTATCTGGAATCCTTCGATGAAAAGGTTGTGGAAATGCACAAACAAATGTTGAAGTATTTGAGAGAGATTTTGGTGAACCTTAATTAACACACTGATGAGTACACTGGTTTTCTTTAAAAGATACTAAATCATCTCAAATATCTGACAACAGTTGTCAAAGATTCTAATACCTCTGGTCAATCCTCTACACCTTATTTGGATAGTACATTGCACAGATCTATAGTCAAAGAAGAGCTTCAGAATGTTTTCAGTGGCTTTAATGTGGCTTCTTTTTGTGAAGTTGTCATGAACAGTGATAGAGTTCTTGACCTTATACAAATTCACTCCAAGTTTGCAAATGATGCCCAGCAGGAGATTTCTATGAATGTAGACTTATATATCAAACGAATTTACTCTATGACTGATATCACCAACCACTTAAAATACCTTTTAGAGATTTTTTGAATTCCTCCTAAGAATCAAGCCTTCAAAACCCAAGTCCTAAAGCTAACTGAGTTTACATGATTTTTGGAAATGTTTATGGAAAACAAAGATGACTTTGAAAAAGAAATGCAGTATGGTGGAAAGATTATTGCAGACTTAATCAAACTCTTGAGACCTTATCTTCATGTCCAGAGTACAACAATAGTTTCTCCAGTAGCTTCACCTATCAGACCTGGGATGCCCATCATCACCTCTGCCTTAACCTCAACTACCATGTCTATTGGCCAAGATCTCAGTCAGATCAGGCATGTAATTCTAGATCAGAAACTACCTGGATCATCTAATTCTCCAACCTTGTATCCCTACTTCTTTCAAGGTCTCCCTTTACCCCCTTTATATTCTACGTTTCTAAATTCTTCTATATCTACCACTTCCCCTATGGCTTCTGATTCTACTGCTATAAAGGAAAAGTGAAGGACAGTCCCTGAAGAAGACAAGTGCATACTTCTTTTTGATTGGAATTCCATTGTTTTTGTATTTAATTATTTTTTACTAAACGTTGTTTACTCTTAATGGGATGTGCAATGTCTTCCTTCTCTTCCCTCAAATTTTTGATAATCCCAAATGGGGGAGAAGTTTCTGCATAATGTTTCTATATGTTATTTTCTATATAGCTGCATCCAATTTACACATTAAATGTACAAGATTTGTGATCATCAAAAAGGGAGAGATTATTGTACTCCAAATGTGTTAATCTTGTTTAAATGATCACAAAACTTATTCAACCTAGTTAAATCCTATAAATTATATCCAATAATGGGTATTTATGTTTCTTGTTCTCTCATAATTTATAATGGTTAAACTCAATCCATTTCATACATATAACTGTTTACGTATAAATAATGTTATTTTCATAGGTACAAGACATAGTAAACCAGACACCATAAACAAGAAAACATGAAGCAAGACACCATGAAGAGAGACACTGTGAAACAATACACCGTGAAGCCAGACCCCATAAACCAGACACCGTAAAAAAGGAAACGTGATGCCAAAGACTATAAACTAGACACTGCAATCAAGGCATAGTGAATCCAGACACTGAAAACGAGACATCGTGAATAAGGCACCATGATGCCAGACATCATAAACCAGACACTGAAAACAATGCTCTGTGAAGTAAGACACCGTGAACAAGACATCTTAAATGAGACAACATGACACTCAGATACCGTGATCATTCTAGACACCATGTGAAGCAGAAAACGTTTTAATAACTTACTGTTACATCGTTTCTTAAACAAATCTATTGTCTTTAAATGTAATTTCTAACATTCATATTTTATGTATTTAATGCACTAAAATATTTAATTTTTCATTGTAGACATATCATCGGATAGTATGAGGTATGAGGTGCATGAAACATGGAACCTATTAGCTAAAACTCATGCATTTTTAAGATAATGAGAGAAGTGTGATCAATAACAATAGAGATAGATACTTAATGAAAAAAAAGCCTATGAGAATGGCTGAAAAGAACATATTGCATGATTTTAAAAAGGAATCATTGTCACATACATGCAATCCAACTCTACTGAAGAACATATGATGTACCTTGGAATCCAGAGAACATCTTTGCATTATCAAAACTCATGAAGAACACATGCTAAATCGTGACTCTCTGTTTTCACACAAAATTCAACGAAGGATTCAAAGCTTTGTTTACTTCTATATAAAGTAGTCTATAACTGAATTGACATCACACAAGAACATTCTATCCTTATCTCTATATTCTTGCTTGATTGTGATTTTCTTTTTATTTACAGTATGAATATTTTGTTCCCCTATCTGTTTTGACACACACTAAATCCAGAGATGAGATGAAGGATACTTAAATCCTTACAATAAACTCTTTATACTTTTTTTACCCACGAAAACTGTGGAAGAGGTCCCTATGTGGCCTGGTTTTTATTTTTTTTACCCATGAAAACTATGGAAGAGGTTCATGTGGGACCTGGACTGTCTATGTACTATTGTTAACCCTGATCCAGGGTGTGGATAAATGTTTATTTATATAAATTTCTTGGTGCTTGGTGATCACCAAGTGGAGTGGATTAAGACTCGGCTTGAGATTGAACCACTTGTTTCGTATCTGTTGTGCTGTTTAAATTTATTCTTCTCTGTTTTACAGCTCTATTGCATAATCCAGAAATCACTAATTTCACATTGATAGTTAGTCTTGGAAAGAAGTTATAACTGTTTTTTCATAAGAGGATAACTTCAAAAGTAATTTTAATAATACATATTATGATTACTAAGAATTAATCTATCTTTTAATAAGCTGTTTAAAAAAGTCAAACTCTTATAACAGTATAACCTAGATTAACTGTGATGTATCTATTTTTGGGGAAACCATTTATTTTGAAAATAATATTCTTTTAACAGATATTTTTTATAGTTACCCAATTCACCCCTCTCGTCTTGAGTAAACTACTATAACCAACAATGCTTTCTCTAAAAAATGTTTCATTTCTTTTTAAAAATTAATTCTAAAAATAATGATTAATAAATTAATAAAATTTACTAAGGAAAATTTATTTCAATTACTAAATCACACATTGACATTTTTCATAGTTTTTTAGTATAATCTCACACAATTAAATTTCATTGAATTGAATAAAATAGTAATTTTGTCTAATAAGATACTTTTATAATGTATTAATTTAGTGACATCATTATTAAATATTTTTTAAATGTAAAAATGTTTTATATATATTATTAACCCAAATTTATTTCCCTTTAATAAATTCCAAATTGTATTTTGGAATAAAATTATTTATAAATTTGGGAGTATTTTTCATTTGAAAACTATTTTTCATTGTGCCTATGGGTTTATTATTAAATGAATTATTTGAACATTTGCGAATTGGATTTTATAAAATGGAATCCATAAAATGATTCATAAAAATTAAAATCATATAATATATTTATTTTTTTTTAATGAATTTTAAAAACACTATAAATTAATTATAAGGTTTATGGTTAAAATTGGGCTTCCTACTATGTTTTCAATTTTATCATATTTAAAATTTTGACAAACAAATAATTTTTTTATAAAAAAATAGATTTGTAAAATATATAATATTTAGATATAAATTATCTATTAACCCTATATTATTATTATTATTATGGAATAAATAACCTAGGTAAATGAATAAAAATGGCTTATCATCATGAAAAATAAAATGGTATAATTATGTAAAAATTGACACGAAACACCCTGATTAAAATATATTTTTATTTTTGTTTGGGAGGTATTTATAGAATAAATATTCCATCAAAACCATTGACTATAAATTTTAGAGGTCATTGTGGTTGATTTTGACCTCTCATTGTGGAATATTTTGGATATTCACAAATTTTGAAATCATCCCTAATTATAAAAGAGGTCATCCTCTCCTCAATTATGAACACTGATGAAGACAATTAGATAGACTATTATTGAAATAATACCTCCCCCCATCCTTATAAATTTCATTATTATTATTTGAATCCCAACAAATAAACCACGGGTACCTAAAAGGTGATCCAAATGTGGTTATTCTATATAATGTTATTTAAATTTAGTAAACATATTATATTTTATTACTTATTTTACGACCTTAAAAAATTTCATAATAATTTTAATATAATAAACATGAAAAACGTGGTTATGTGTTTTATAGATCCTATTAAGGAATCCGTTTGAATAAAAATTAATCCTTATAGATTTGGTTGAATAAAATGATAAGGAACTCTAGGACATTTGTTGGGATGTTTGGAAGGTATTTTGTAAGTATTTTTATCTATAAAAGACCCGCTCCATGTAAATAAGAGTGGATAGGGTGTGAGCTTTAATAAATTAGGGGAATTATACTCATAATTATTCAACCTATAAAAATATTATAAATATATAATATAGGTTTTTAGGGCATAAAAATAATAAATTTATAGTATGAGGTGATATGGGTCTATGTACAATCATCCAATAATATTAATGATGTGAATTTTCGATCATATTACATATTTTTTAATTTAAGTATCTGTTTTTATTATTTAAAAATGTATGTAATTTGATGAATGATAATTATTCAATATGATAATATATTTTAATGGAATAATAAAAATCTATATAATAAATATAAATATGAATTCAATTTTCTAGGATTCAATCTATTTGACAGGGAGAGATGAAATTTAATATATTTTAACATCATATTTATGGTATTTAGATGTTTTTACCCATTTATTTTAGTATAAAATGATTAGATATCATCACATGTTGTTTCTTTTGTTTTTATAGCATTTTTATAAGTTTCTAGTCCTATGAATGGGTTGTGCATGGTATAAAAATTCCATGAACATGTTTTCAACTAGTATATAACAGTGTTGCATGGTTTTTGAATGGTTAAACTAATTGTCTTACCTATGTGTGAAACCCTTCCAGTGGCTCAGTTTTGGGTTCATGGTTAGGCACACAATATGTAACAACACTGTGAACTAGACACCAAACTATAAGAATGGGATGTTAAATCCCAAAAAAATGTAAATAAAATTATGAAACCCCCTTATTAACTCACAAGACCTCTTACTAAAACCTAAATATATCTTATCAAAATTGCGATCCCTATAGATCCATTTCGGCTCTTCAGACTTCATTTCATGGATGATCAATGTGATAATCAATGAATTGATCATCATTTTCTGGTTTATTGTATCATTTTTCATAGATATAACTTATACTCTTTATTATTTCTTCGTATTTTTTATGATATTATTTAGGTTTTTCTGATATTGTTATATTGTTGTTGAATTTTGGATCATGGATCCCTTCTATCATCATTACATATATACATTTTTATATCTAGTAAACTTTGTCATAGGTTAAACATCTCAAATTTAAATAATATGGATTTAAACTATACCATATATCTATTTCATTGATTTTTATTTATTTTACTATATGTTTTCATTACAATTTAATGATACATGTTTCTTAATTTATAAAGGATGTTCAATGAAATTTGTCATTGAAATTAATTATGAATTATTATTTGATCTTATTTCCTTTATAATAATGATGTAATTAATTTAATGGATATAATATTGATCATTATGCTAATTATATTATTTCTTAGTGATATGTTTGTTTTAATTTTGTTTTAATATAATTTTTAAGGATTTTGATTTTGAATTGAGGGCTTTATCATGGTTATTTATTTATAAAATGTTCTTCCTTGATTTCAATTAAATAATTAGAATATTTGAGGTTTTTTAAATGGTATAAAATGCATTAGTTTAATAAATGAACATTAAACCCATGTATGTGATTTTATCATTTTTGAAATTTTACTTCTAAGGAAATTTCAAATAAATGATTTACTCGCATAAAAAAAGGGTGTAAACACAAGTTTTGATACATATTCTATCCTTTTAATATTATGTTACACCAGTTAAATTCATTAGTGACATTTTAAATAAATTATTTTTTAGGTCTATATATAATTATTAATATCATTTGTTAAATGAATCAGTTATGATTATCCTTTTCAAATATTAAAATTATTAAAGGATTTGAAATTTATTGATGATGCGTGATGACCACGTTGGAACTTTAAGATGATTTTCTCTGGTAATAATATCTATAATTTTACTTTCATTAATATTGTATCAATCAATGTTAGGTGTTTAAAAATGGAATATTTACATTAATGGTGTTTAGGGGTGAGTGTGATTTGTGATTTAAGCCAGGTCCCTTAAATGATAAGGATCCATGTGTCATCCTCATATCAATTTCAAGTCACTCACATATTCATACTCATCATGGGAACCGAGTTAGTATGTTGGGTTAACCAAGATATAATCTTCACTATAGGACTCATACCATTATATTGGATCCATATATAATGTTATTTCTTCAGGATATGTATGCATTGATAGGAAAGAGGGTGTGCATGGGGCATGTTCAACTGAGACCAATGACAGAATTTTTAACCCATATAATTTTTCATATTGTAATATCATTTACCTAATTGAGGCAGACTCTCTACCGTAACTAGTTATATCCCATGAATCCATATATACATGATTCTCTATACATAAAGTTGTTTTTTGTCATTATTTTGAATTGTAGTTCCCTATATTGATTTATTTATTATTATTATACTACTTCTCTATATTGTATTATCTCAGGTTCAATATTTAATACCATGTGGATATTCAAATATTTTCATGATTATCTAAATTTATCTTGTAAAAAGCTTTTCAATTATTTTCTAGAGAATATTTATTTTTTAAATGGTAATTTTGATGATTTTGTAGGATCAATTAGATAAATGAATTTAAATGTTAAAAAATATATTTTAAACTAATCCTCTTACATACTTATTTGTTCTCGAGTTCTGGAATATTCGAATTTCCTTATAATGTATCTTCATAGATTTTCTGGTGTGATCATTATAGGATCATTAGCTTATATCCTACTTATAACTTATAGTGTTTTAATCCCTTTATGATCATATATATGTTTTTTATTCTTTATTCATCATTTGTGGGTTTATGGTTACATGAACTGGGGTCTGTGTCATGGTACATTTATTGACATCATTGACCAACAGGCGGTGATTTTATTTGATATAAACCATTTTATGTTTTCATAGTTCCCCTTTTTAGATTAATATGTATGTACTCATTTATATATATTATTATCATTCTACATGGACCTGTATTATTGTGTTTCTTTGAGGGAGAAATCGTTCACAACTATTATTTATTCATTCCCCGGGGAATGTCGACATATCATGGATATCAAGAATGCTCTTTATGTTAGTGGAGAATTTATTAGGATATTGGTTTAAATGGTATTTCAGGTTGGTTTTTTAAAATAAATTTCTAAAATTCAATGGAATTTTTTACATAGAATTTTTTTAATCATAAATATGAATTTATATAAAAATAAAATATAATTGTGATTCTGATGTGGGTAATTATATTATTTTTATAAAATTTGTATCAAATTTTCATAATTGAAATGCAATATTTATTGATAAATTTATAATATTGTTTGGTCATGAAAAAAATTATTTTGGGGAAATAATTAGTAATTTCCTCTAATCAATAATAACTATTGTATTCAGAGTAATCATGAAAATTCAAAAATAAATATATTTTATGTGATATTTTCACAATTAATTAATTTTTTGTTATGAAATTAATAAAATTAATAAAATATGAAATTTATATTTTATATAATAACATATTTTTCATAAAAAACAATTTATTTTGAATAAAAATTTATATTTTCTACTGAAAAATTCCATAAAAAATTAATAAGTAAAAATCAATACATTAAATTTAATTTAGAAATTTTTTATGTGGTAAAACAGATCTCTTATAAAAATTACATATCTTATAACATTATTACCTCTAATGGTGTATTGTTTACTAGAAAATTTATTCTTTATAAAATAAAAATTGATATTAATTATCCATAATATCATTTTCTTATTCACATATTACATCCCTCATAAGGTTCGTTTTTAAAACCATTACCTTGTGAATCATCATATCACAAAAAAAACTGACTATGATATAGAATATGAACTACATATTCTATATAAATACTATTATACAAAAATAGAACCTCTTCATGGATCAAATGATGATATTAATATGTTATATAATTTCATGATAAAATAGTTAAATAAACCACAATCATTTCATAAAAATGGGGTAGAGGACACTCAAAATAAAAATATTCCAAGAATTTCATGAATTTCATATGAACACAGATTTTGTAGACTAAATCTTCCTCTTCCTACCAAAATCCATAACACTATTTTATTGAGATACAATAAAAAAAAATTATCTCATATGAAAAAAATCAATTTTCTAGTCCTCATTAAAAAAATTACCCTAATTATAAGATTCTAAAAAATATTATTTACTCATTCATACAATATAAAAAATCCATTCATTCAATTTTAATACAAAATATCCACTGAAAACCTTCATCCGAATATTATTGAGTTTGATACAACTAATATATAATTTCATAAAAGTTTTCATTTGTATACTCGATTGAAAATAATTATTATATTAAAGTACCACAAACGAAACATGTTGTTACTGAAATATAGGAAAATTGAATGAGAAACATGATGAATATATTACAAAGTATGTATTTATCATTCAAAACAAACACCAAATTCTGGATAATATACCATTAACAAATTTAAATTCCAACAGTAATGACTTTTAAATTTTTTTTGATAAAATTGACGTATATCTAAGATCATGATCAAATTAAATAGATTAAGGGACACTATCTAATTTTAATATATAATTTATATAATTTTTTTATTTTCTTTCATATGATATGATATAAATATACATATTATGATGGAAATTAAAATATTTAGTCCATCAATAAAAAATAATAGAAGTAAAATTATTACATTCAGACATATGTGGTAATCAAAAAAATAAATCCCATTATATATTAAATTATTTCCTTTAATTAAATAGATATTGACGAATCACCACATTTAAAAGTTATCCTTTTTAATTTTTATTTTAAAATTTGAAAACTATAATAGTAAATTTAGAAATATATGACTTCATTTTACAGCACCAATAATAGTAACTAATGGTTATTGTAGTTTTAGTAATTTCAGGATGATAATTAAATAGATAACATTAGACATAACAAAACCATTCATTGATATTCATGTAATAACATGGAAAATAAATTTTATTTACAAAAATCAAAATAACTAATTTTCAATTTTCTAATATAGTTAACATACTCTTATGGATCAAATCTAAAATTTCATGGAAATAAAGATATTTATTTTATCATTATTAATAAATTCAAATTCATTTGAATAATTCAGGGATTTAATACATTAACAATAACAAGTATAACAAATATTTAATGATTAATTAATATATTATGTTCCAAATTTTTCATTGTTAATAATACATTAATTTTTCACATAATGAACTAGAAACTTTTATTTGTGATTCCTAGATCCTATTAAATCATATTATTGTAAAAAAAATTAATTCCAACCAATATATCATCCACATATAAAACTATATTTTAGTGAATACATGATTTAAATACTTTTTTTTTGGGTTTACACTTCACATTTAACAACATATAAAACATTCCCTAAAATTTTAAATGACAAAAAAATATATACATGTCAATACCATGTGTAGGATAAATATGATCATGTATTTTTAGTTGAAGTGATATATATAGAATGAGTCATTCATATTGTATCAATAAAAAACCATTTCCCCTAATATAATAACCATAAATAATAAAATGTTTAATGTTTCATAACGATATGTCCAAAAACAGATCATTAAAAATAATTTTTTATAATTTAGAAAAACATGAATTAAATTTCCATATCCAAATGAATTTAAATCCATTTAGAGTTAGTATAATGAGTGGGATTGATAATAAAAACCTTTATAAAACAACCACATGTAGTGACCTTCAAATATAACAATGTAATTAATCTCTATGAAATTCTTTTGACATATATATTCACCATTAACATATTTATTAATAAGATCAAAATTTGACCTATCATTAAAAATAATATGTCAATGTAACAAAATGTGTTATAACTAAATTGAACTTTAAAAAATACATATGATTATTTTCATTAAATATGTCAAGATAATTACTTATGTTCTTCTCTTATTTGACATAATATTTAGAAAAATATAGATTTTCTTCAATGAAAAAAACCAAAAAATTTAACCACAACCTCATGGAAAACACTATTAGTAATATCCATAAATATAAGGGATTGATTTATAAACCAGAACTGATAAAAAAATTATCTAATTGTCATACCTTGATTAAAAGTACATCAATAAAATATATACATCAATAAATTTTCAATTCCATTACATGATTATTTTTTTTAAAAGTGTATCTCCTTACAACTGAAAAATATATATTTATCAATATAACGATACATATTCACGTATTTAATAGCATTTTATACATCTCAATAAAAAATTTAAATATATAGGTAAGCATATATATTTTTAGAAACCAAAATATAGGAACCCTATGGTAAATTGTTTATAAGAATGAATCCATATTAAAAAATTCATTCGACTTATTTTGTAATTAAAAAAGGTCTAATAGATATAGTTGATATTGGCATAATAATATTAGTAAAATATAATAATATAATTAAATAAAAAATAAAATAAAATAATGTGTTAGGAATAAAATCATTAAAATATTTAGGAAATAAATCTATATATTCATTTACTATTGTAAAAATCACTAATTTTAACATTTAAATTATTTACAATAATTTGTGAAAGATAATATACACTAATTTGTTTACTTGGATTTCAACTTGTTAATGAATTATGAATATTACTAATTAATTATTATTAAAAAACATAAATTCATTCTGAAAAATAACTTCATTTTCTCTATAATTTGTTTTACCATGATTAACTATAATCAAAAATGTTATTTTCTGACGTCAAAATTTCGATATACCAAAACCAATTATAATGAACATTATAATTTACTCAAGATGATTAATTATAACTATATGGATCTTACGATACTTTAAAAATATATCCAAAATAGAATGGAACTTTTATGTTTCATGAGTTAATAGAAATCAATGTTAGTTGTAGTAAAAATCAACTGGTTTAACTTTTTATTACTAATTATTCTATTTAATGAAAAAAAAATATTTCCTTTAGATATATTTGATATTATTGTACAGAAATTGAATAAATGTTATCAAATATGATATGAAAAATTTGAAATTTAATTTCCCAATACAACAATATAAATCATGAATAAAAAAATAGTTTGAAAAATATATTTCATTTTTAACTAAAAAATAGACTAAAATAAATATATTTAATATGTATATATATAATATAATGTAGAAAATTAATAAGACATTGAAACATCCTAATTCTAGGTTCTTCCCAGGGGTACCCCATACCCCGATGTTCACAAGACCTCAAGGGAATTTCCTTAAAAGCATGAGGCTGATGGCTACCAGCGAGGGACAAGGTCTGATAGTGGGGAAACTATGCCCTCATTGGTAGAGTTTACACATCCGAATAATAATTTAGAAACAATATCATAAGTAGTAATGTCATAAAACAAAGGAAAACAATTGTAGAATAATATTAAGATAAAAACTTGAGGATATATTAGTGATTCAAGTCACTTGCACATGAGACTTATCTATGTTGGTAAGGTCTCTCTCAGTGCATCCACGATACCCAGTATTGAAACCAGGCGGATGAAAAATTATTGAGTATTTGGGAATTACTATATTAGGAACTATGGTAGAACTTTGGGAGTACTCTATTAGGTAATATAGATGCTACTAAATATGGAATTGTTCGGTATTATAGCACATGAAACTATTCACCTTGGGCCACTAGTATGAGCATGGAGTCCTTAAGGCATTCAAGAAACCTTTACATTTGGGCCAGTAAGGGTTTCATTCCCCCTCAAGGCCTTCAAGGACACGTGATATGGAGATCCCCAATAAAAATCTACAAGGAACAAGCTCTAGCGGATGATTCCAAAGCATGATGGATTCACCAGAGCAGGGCTAATGGATTTAGAAGAATGTGATATTATGGTATTTCCATCAGTACCTGGCATGTGCATCACTACGCATGATAGTTAGAGGAAAAACCATGCAATAAGGGAGAGAATATCACGATGTAGATGTTGGGGAGGGGCGGTTTCAATTACTCATAGTCTGTATGATTTCTATAAGACCTACGGTTATTATAATGACACTAAGCCTATGGAAAATGAAATATTTAAACCTATGGTCCTTGTAAGGGTTCCCCCTCATCAAATGAAAGGCGGGTTATCAGAAATTAAAAAAAAATAAGGCCTTTGGGAAATTGAAGCATTCAGTCATGTCTCATGTGTCTAAGAAAGCAGACAGAGAAGTCACAATGCTAGAAATGAAATACTAAAATGGATGTGAAGAATAGCTGTAATCTCCAACAGTAGTGCTAGATTAGTCATGTTCACATGAACTCCAGCTCCAAGAATAATAATCTGCATGATTTAGATAGGTGTTTTCACTTATATATAACTGTGACCATATAATCTATTTGGGTCCATAATCATGACCAAAATAGGGTGTGAGGAAAAACCCAAAAGATATTCACTGAAAATCATTTCCAAACTATATGGCAATATATATAAAAAGCATTATAAGGAAATGATGTATTAAACAATGACTTAATCCTTGTAAAAAATCCTATATTATTCATTAACATTGATTTTTTTATTATTCAAACCCTTGAATAATTAATCCAATGATCTAGCCTAAGCTCTGTATCCCTCCATGCAATAATAACAAAAAAGTTCCTAGAAGACCATATAAACCACCAATTAAGATTGATTCTATACATGTGACTTGGCATGGAGACTCACGTTAGTCATTCAATCATTCACAACAAGCCTCTAGGAAACATATCATGGTCTATTCCCTTTGGTTTAACATAGTACTAATAAAATAAAAATGACCACTAGGGAACCTCTCACATTCAATAACAAGGGGTCTTCATGGAATTAATAAAACATAAATGACATTTGGGAATCTCTCACTCCAACACACCAGGTAAATAAAGAATATGAAATTTTTATATTTATCCTTATTTGTTGAAAAAATGTCAATATTAATTTAAATGGAACGCTATGCTCGATGGCTTACCCAATACGCAACAACGAGTTCCTTTGAAATCTTAAGTTGCACTCTAATAATAAAATAATATTATTTTAAATGCTAGCTAACACCTAGCCATTGTATTGACAGGAATGAATAGAAATAACTAATATATGATTATATATTTTTGTTAAATGTTTTCACTTTTATCCAATAAATTTTAGAAGCTTAAAATACAAATGAATCCAATCTTAAGCATTGATTACACTAGTATTTTTAAAAGATTGTTTTACTACTTTTTGATGGAAAACCATTTTTAATCAAAATTTTGACAATTTTATAAGATCTATTTTTTGATATAAACATATTATTTATAATTGGGACATAGAAATTTACATTGGGTTAATTTTTGGTATTTTTCTGACAATGTTCATTTTTCGATGAAAAGTAAAAAATACTGCATTTAACATCAAAACTGCTTTTTTCATATAATTTATTTATATGATTATACCATCTTTTTAATTTTTTTTAAAGTTTAATTGGAATATATTTTTACCATTTAATCCAATTATGGTCATTGGGATTAATTTCACTTTGGAATTGGGTATAAACAAGTGCCAAACATTTCATAAATATTGTTTCTAAAAAACCCGTTATTTGTTTTGACAATAGGAATTATTTTTAATTTAATTATTTCAATTTCTCTGTTCGGAATTTAGTAAAATAGATTACATATTTGGAATCAGAAGGTCCGAATTATGTAATTAAGACTCTTTTGTTTTTTGACATTATGAATAGTAACGACGGTAATTATCTTTAATTATCTTGATTAATGAGTAATCAGATAGTTAAAGATAATAAGATAATATCATAATAATAAAAATTGACCACAACATGTGTCCTAAAGATACTGGTTGTCTCATGGCCGACCATGGTATGCCTTGTGCCAAACTTGGGGGTCCCATGGAATCACTTTTGTGAGAAAGTGACTTTTTATCTTTTTATTTTTAAAGAATGTAAAATGTAACAAAGAATGTATCACCTAAGTAAAATATTTTTAATTTTGTCTACATAAATGATCATTTGGACTATAAATATTCTTTGGAAAGCTAAAAATATTTTATACATCATAGTATTTTTTTATAATTTTTAGACATTAAATTTATTAAATTATATATGACATCATGATGATGCAGTGATTAACTCACTAATAAAGGATTTAAATAAAATGGAAAGATAATGTAAAATCTAAAACCTACACATGTCCAAAACCTATTGGATGGGTGGATTTCGAACCCTTATCACCTTATCCTCGAAACAAATCAATCTGGGACCATTAAAATCCAAAACTCATTTGAAAATAATGTTACATTTTATACCATTTCAAGAGTGCCCCTCCTCTCCTCTTATAAAAGGCTCCCACTTCTACCTCCTTACCCACACTTCCAAAGCCATTGGATCGGCCAACCCCTTCCCATTTCATCTCTCCACATCCCACTATATCTCCTTGAAGCCTCACATTGGGCAGATGTCTTCCCAAGGAAGCCTTTGAGCTCAAACCAAAGGGAGTTACCTGATTTTAAGGAATATAATGAAACGAACAAGACAAGTTGGACTTGAGGTAAGGGATCCTACTCCTCTCTTTCTTTTTAAGTACACTCTTTTATTCCATTCCTTTTAAAGATCATATTTCTTGTTATTGGGATGTTCTTTAATATTACTCTTACTGTAATTTTTATGTTCATATGATGAGAGACCATATTCTCCCTCATCAATCAATTTTGGAAGTTTTTAGTGGCGCCGTTAGGCTGTTGAATTTTCATAAGAGATATATCCTCTCTATTTCTTTTTAAGTACTCTCCATTATGTCACTTTTTTTAAGCTACTCTTTTTATGTTGGGGGATGTTCTTTTATATTCCCCTTTCTGTAATCTTTATGTTAATATGATGAGAGACCCTATTTGATCTCATCAATCCATTTTTGGAAGTTTTATGTGGCACCGTTAGGGTGCCGAGTTTTCGTAAGGGATTTTTCATCTCACTTTTATTCCCGTGATATTTATGCTACATTTGCCACAATTTCCTTTGAGTTGTGTATTTAATTCCCATTATTTTACTCATTGTGTAATATAATTTCTTTTATGAGTATTTACATCAATGTTGTATTGTCCTTCTTTCACGAGGTGTATGTTTCGAAAAATACCCATGTCGGTAAAGGAACCATTCACCCTCCCCTTTTTTAAAAGTCTTCTTTTGTTGGGTCATTTAATTTACATATTTTTATGTTTGGATATGTTCTGATATATCCTTATTGATGTAAATTCTATGTCCAAGTGATGAGATACCCTTTTCTTTATCTCTCATCAACACCTTTTGATGTGACACCGTTAGGCTTTCAAGGGAACTTCATAACCCAATTTCGATTTCTATGGGATCAACATGTATTTATTGAATATGTCATCCTTTGAATATGTGTGAATTACCTTTGATTATTTTACACTTAATAACCACTTATATTTGGTGTATTCGTTTGTCACACATAATTATGTAATTGATTTATCCTTAAACCTAGGATACCATCTTTATAAAGGACATCGTCTCAATCTCCATTCATTGAGGCATATTTTGTTTTATACACAACCTACTTTTATATGGCGTATAAACCCCTTTTACATTTATGTTTATCCAAAAAGGAATCTTTTTAATACGATGCGTTTTACTAAACGACAAAAGGGAATGATTTTGTCATACGTATGTGGCGACAACGACTTCTCTTCCTCCGTGACCATTATTTGAGTTTCAGCTTCTTCTACAAGCCATAAATTCTTTTTAAAAGAAAAATAAATACCATGTTTTACTTATCTTTTATTTTGGTATTGAAAATGGTTTTCATAATGTTTTTATATAAATGTGTTGTATTGATATCTTGTTATTGAAAGGTGGAAATGTTATGTTTCCTTTATGCATGTTTTTTGTGATAAGATTATGTTATGGTTCATGGGAATTGTTATGAAGATCGGTGGTTCTGTGATAAACTAAGGGCGGGTGTGCCCGATATAGCTCTCCAATGCATTGGGTAACGTGAAGGAGTGAAACATTAAGGTTTCTCCGAAGATATTTAGGGAATATACTGTGGTGGGTATTCCAAACGTAACCAAGAGGGCTACTCCCTACGTAAGAATATTATGAATGCCTCAAGTTACCTTTTATGTCTTATGATTTATATGATTTATTCATGATTTGATTAGGTATGTTAAAGTGCCTATGTTTTATGGGTAAAGTATGATTTCATTCTTATGTATATATGAACTCATGTTTCCTTTCCATATTTTTATAACCCTTACTTAGCTTTTTATGATCATCCCAAGTTTTTGAAATGTTTTTCACAGGTCAAGGGAAAGGTAAATGATGTGATCATATTGTCAAGGATTTGTCAAGAAAGAATCCATGTTTTATTTTAAATATTTTTCCGTTGATGGGAAGAATGAATACTGTCTTTTATGTAACCACTTTGTTTAAATGTGGAATGTAATGCAAGTTTCATGATCTAATTTTCTAAAACTCTAAACCTGAAAAGATCCTCATTGGGAAATCTTGTAATAACTCAAGATTAAGTAAGCTTTAAGGGTGGGGCCTTATAGTTGGTATCAAAGGTCGGTTTAGATAACTTTAGAGGTTAGGGTATTCTTTAAGCATAAGTGACATTACAATAATGGTTAGGATTTCAGAAAGAGTCCTAGTTTTAGATAAAGTGAATGAGTAAGTATTTCTTAGTGTTTATCTTCTTCATTAGTACATGATGGTTTTGTTGATATACTCACACTGACCATTTTGGTTTTAGTAAATGGCTGGATCTAGCAGGCACCAAAGTGACAATTTGTTTGAAGGAAACTGTGGTGGTTCTCTGATTAAGAGACTGGATGAAATGGGGTATTCAATGAGGAAACTCATTGTTGTTCTAAACCAACTATCAAGGAGTCATGATCAACCACTTTAACCTTGGTATGTTCTATAATTCATCATGTACAAGATGACCAATTGATGTGGAAGTTCACGTAATAATTATAAAGGTAACCATTAGGGTTTATACGATCCTTACTTTTGAGGTAATTACGGGTTATTATATGTTATGATGGAAAATGAAAGGCATGAGATAAACTTGAGGTTAAAATATGTTATGATCATTTTTGAACATTTAATCTCATTTTGGGAAATCTTTTGAGAATTATATATTTTTGGAAAAAGGAAAACTCGCAGACCGTGTGACAACCCATCGCGTCGGACAAAGCTGTGGGAATTGAACCCACAACCAAAGTGCAACTGGTATTTATCGCCTACCACTGGACTACGTGAAGTCCCTGGTTAGTTTGATTGATTCTTTTTTAGTTAGATGATATTATGAATTAAGAGTAAGCTGATTTTTGGATATCTATGGAAATTTATTAACCTATCATGGAGGATATGTGATTAGGATAATTACTTTTCAATAACAGACTTTAGGAGCAACTGATGATGATTGTAGATAAATGTTACGATTTATCTTGGAAGACTATGTGACTAAATCTTTAAAATATTTGGGTTTCAATCTTAGTTTGGTTTACATTGAATAATTTTATGGACAAATTTTTTATCGAATGGTCCTCATTGAACTTTCGGTTTTGTTCGACAAATTTTGGAGAATAAGAATGGATTTTCTTTTTATAATGGGTTATCCTTTTCTGGATTATCTAATCTTGTACTAACCATTTTGGTTTTGGTTAAAGTCTAAATACATTGGAAGTATATAGTTCTCTTTTGTGTATTAGGTGATTATCTAGATGTTGATTATAGTACTCTTAATGTGAACAAGTCTTCATAAATACTCGTCTTTTGGGGACAGTATGAGTTTGTGTAATAAATCTAGTAAAAGTTGAAAGTCAACATGATAAGTAATTATGTTTCCTTATGAATAAATTCCTCAATAAAAAGTAACTTAAAACAAAAATGATTTCTATTATCTTTTCCTACTGGGGAATCGAATACCGTTTAACCCATCACAAGTTTGTGATTTTCTTGAGGTTAACATTCTCCTAAACATGTTTTCTATCACTCTCCATCAGAACATGACCCTATGTTTTCTCCTCCATGTCCATGTTTTCCTACATGGAATCATAGTATGGGTTAACTCGGTTGACCTCTATACTTCACTTTATTTATTTTAAAGTGATTGTTTTACCGACTCTTGTTCCGATGTGGGATTTTCAAGGATGTTTCCATGCCCAATTTTAAAATTGCGAGGACGCAATTCCCAAAAGCGGGGAAGGATGTAACACCCCAGGTTAATAAAGAATATGAAATTTTTATATTTATCCCTATTTGTGGAAAAAATTTCAATATTAATTTAAATGGAATGATATGCTCGATGGCTTACCCAATACGCAACAACGAGTTCCTTTGAAATCTTACGTTGCACTCTAATAATAAAATAATATTATTTTAAATGGTAGTTAACTCCTAGAAGTTGTATTGACATGAATGAATAAAAATAACTAAAATATGATTATATATGTTTGTTAAATGTTTTCACATTTATCCAATAAATTATAGAAGCTTAAAATACAAATGAATCCAATCTTAAGTATTGAATACACTAGTATTTTTAAAAGATTGTTTTACTACCTTTTGATGGCAAACCATTTTTTAATCAAACATTGGAAAATTTTATAAGCTATATTTTTTAAAATAAACATATTATTTATGATTGGGACATAGAAATTTACCTGGGGTTAATTTTGGGTATTTTTCTGACAATGTTCATTTTCCAATAAATAGTGAAAAATACTGCATTTTACATCAAAACTGCTTTTTCATATAATTTAATTATATGATTATATTATCTTTTTAATTTGTTTTAAAGTGTAATTGGAATATATTTTTACCATTTAATCTAATGATGGTAACTGGGATTAATTTCACTTTGGAATTGGGCATAAACAAGTGCCAAACTTTTTATAAATATTGTTTCTAAAAAACCCGCTATTTGTTTTGACAACGGGAATTATTTTTAAATTAATTATTGCAATTTATGTGTATAGAATTTGGTAAAATGGATTACATATTTGGAATCAGAATTTCCAAATTATGTAATTAAGACTCTTTTGTTTTTGGACATTTTGAATAGTAACGACGGTAATTATCTTTAAATATCTGAATAATGAGTATTTAGATAGTTAAAGATAATAATATAATATCATAATAATAAAAAATGACGACAACATGTGTCCTAAGGCTACTGGTTGTCTCATGGACGACCATGGGATGACTTGTGCCAAACTTGGGGGCCCCATGGAATCACTTTTGTGGGAAAGTGACTTTCTATCTTTTTATTTTTAAGGAATGTTAAATGTAACAAAGAATGTATGACCTAAGTAAAATATTTTTAATTTTGTCTACATAAATGATCTTTTGGACTATAAATATTAATTGAAAATCTAAAAATATTTTATACATCATAGTATTTTTTTAATAATTTTTAGACATATAATTTATTAAATTATATATGACATCATACTGATGCAGCGATTACCTCATTAGTAAAGGATTTAAATAAAATGGAAAGATAAAGTAAAATCAAAGATCTACACATGTCCAAAACCTATTGTTTGGGTGGAATTCAAACCCTTATCACCTTATCCTCGAAACAAATCAATGTGAGTCCATTAAAATCCAAAACTCATTTGAAAATAAAGTTACAATTTATACCTTTCCAAGAGTGCCCCTCCTCTCCTCTTATAAAAGGCCCCCACCTCTACCTCCTTACCCACACTTCCTAAGCCATTGGATCAGCCAACCCCTGACCATTTCATCTCTCCACATCCCTCTCTAACTCCTTGAATCCTCACATTGGGCACAAGTCTTCTCAAGGAAGCCTTTTAGTTCAAACCAAAGGGAGTTACCCGATTTTAAGTAATATAAAGAAACGAAGAAGACAAGTTGGACGTGAGGTAAGGGATCCTACTCCTCTCTTTCTTTTGAAGTACACTCTTTTATTTCATTCCTTTTAAAGATCATATTTCATGTTATTGGGATGTTATTTTATATTACTCTTACTCTAATTTTTATGTTCATATGATGAGAGACCCTATTCTCTCTCATCAATCCATTTTGGATGTTTTGAGTGGCGCCGTTAGGCTGCCAAATTTTCGTAAGAGATCTATCCTATCTATTTCTTTTTAAGTACTCTCCTTTATGTCACTTCTTTTAAGCTACTATTTTTTATGTTGGGGGATGTTCTTTTATATGCCTCTTTCTGTAAACATTATGTTAATATGATGAGAGACCCTATTTGATCTCATCAATCCATTTTTGGAAGTTTCATGTGGCGCCGTTAGGCTACCGAGTTTTCGTAAGGGATTTTTCATCTCACATTTATTACCGTGAGATTTATGCTACATTTTCCACAATTTACTTTTGAGTAGTGTATGTAATTCCCATTATTTTACTCATTGTGTAATATACATTCTTTTATGAGTATTTACATCAATGTTTTATTGTCCTTCATTCACGAGGTGTATGTTTCAAAAGATACCCATGTCGGTAAGGGAACCTTTCACCCTCCTCTATTTTAAAAGACTTCTTTTGTTGGGTATTTTAATTTAGATATTGTTATGTTGGGATATGTTCTCATATATCCTTATTGATGTAAATTTTATGTCCAAGTGATGAGATCCCCATTTCTTTATCTCTCATCAACTCATTTTGATGTGACACCGTTAGGCTGTCAAGGGAACTTCTTAACCCAATTTCGATTTCTTTGGGATCAACATGTAGTTGTTGAATATGTCATCCTTTGAATATGTGTGAATGAACTTTTTTTATTTTACACTTAATATCCACTTATATTTGGTGTATTAGTTTGTCACACATAATTATGTAATTGATTTATCCCTAAACCAAGGATATCGTCTTTGTAAGGGACATCGTCTCAATCTCCATTAATTGAGGAATTTTTGTTTTATACACAACCTTCTTTTATATGGCGTATAAACCCCTTTGACATATATTTTTATCCAAAAATAAATCTTTCTTATACGAAGCGTTTTACTAAATGAAAAAAGGGAATGATTTTGTCGTACGTATGCAGCGACAACAACTTCTCTGCCTCCATGACCATTATTTTAATTTCGGCTTCTTCTACAAGCCATACCTTCTTTTTAATGAAAAATAAATACCATGTTTTACTTCTCTTTTATTTTAGTATTGAAAATGGTTTTCATAATGTTTTTATATCAATGTGTTGTATTGATATATTGTTATTGAAAGGTGGAAATGTTAGGTTTCCTTTATGCATGTTTTATATGATAAAATTTTGTTATTGTTCTTGGGCATTTTTATGAAGATGGGTGGTTCCGTGATAAAATAAGGGAGGGTGAGCCCGATATAGCTCTCCAATGCATTGGGTAACGCGAAGGAGTGAAACGTTAAGGTTTCTCCGAAGAGATTTATGGAATATACTGTGGTGGGTATTCCAAATGTAACCAAGAGGGTTACTCCCTACATAAGAATATTATGAATCCCTCAAGTTACCTTTTATGTCTTATGATTTCTATGATTTATTCATGATTTGATAAGGTATGTTAAAGTTCCTATGTTTTATGGGTAAATTATTATTTCATTCTTATGTATATATGAACTCATGTTTCCTTTCCATATTTTTATAACCCTTACTGAGGTTTTTAGGCTCATCCCAAGTTTTTGAAATGTTTTTCACAGGTCAAGGGAACGATACATGTTGAGATGATAGTGTCAAGGATGTGTCAAGAAAGAATCAATGTTTTATTTTAAATATGTTTCCATTGATGGGAAGAATTAATACTGTCTTTTATGTAACCACTTTGTTTAAATTTGGAATGTAATGCAAGTTTCATGATCTAATTCTCTAAAACTGTAAACCTGAAAAGATCCTCAATGTGTAATCATGTAATAACTCAAGATTAAGTAAGGATCAAGGGTGGGACCTTATACTCACGATCAATACTCCTCGCTCCACAAAGAATAAATAAAACATAAACGAACTCATGGGTAGCTCTAAAGGTCAGTACCCCTGGGTAAATATCTACAAGAAGGATGTCACTATTCTGTGTAATAAATATGGATACCCCAAAGTTTTCCTGGTCCAAGACTGTCATGGTCCATTGAAAAGTCAAAACACATATCAGAACAAGGTATCACATGTAATCTATATCAACTCTATTTAACACATTCTCTAGAAAAATATATAATAGTTATATTATCAATCAACTCCATCCTAAATAATTCAATTAAGGAAACAAGGTATGCCTCATAGGAAACCATGGACAAACAGACATTAACAAACAAACTAAGGAAAGACACCTATGGGGTGTCCGGTAAACAAGGTTTCTATCCTTATTCTTATGAAATAACCCCCATTCAATCAATTAATAAATAGTAGGTTGATAATAAGAATAAATTCCCCAGCACACAATACCGTAGACATGGGTATTTTCCACGTCAAGAAATTATATTCCAAATACAGTTAATGAAAGTCACAAACCACCTACCGTGATGTTGTATGATGAACAATCTTGAATTTATTCCCTTGAATTATCAAAGAATGTTGTAGATCTACAAAAAGTATAATATCATTCAACATTGGATTACTAAAGTGATAGGAGAAATTTATAGTAGAGGATATAGGATAAGAGGGAACTAATTAGTTGGAATCCAACTCACCTAGAGATATCCAAATCTGATCTCATACATAGAATTTGTAGGAACTCAAAGTTATTTGTTTGTACGTCGCTCTCCTCTATGAACCGAGAGAATAAAAAATTATTTCTAGATATGTGATGCGACCTCCCTCTGATTTATCAATTAAAAAAATTAGGTCGTGTTCATTTAAATTAAAAGTTTTTTACTAGACTCAACTGGCCCCCACATTATGTGGTCAACTAGGTCACCTACATGGCCATGTACTCTGCTGATACACAACTAGTACACAATGTATAATCAATAGTAAAAGATGTATACAAAAAAATACATTTCATATACTTAGAAAATTTCCTCATTCATCCATTTTCCTCAAAAAACCCTAAATCAACGATCAATACCTGAAATTATGATATGGGTTCATCTACACATCCCCCATTAAAATAATTCATCCCAAAATTTCTCTTAGATTGGTGGTGAAAAATATGATTCAAACAAATATGGACACTCTGATCCTACATCAGCCTCCCACTTCCATGCCTCATTATATACACTCACATGTGTCTATAACAACTGTACCAGAGGAAGAACTGGACCATAGCGAACCTCCATGTAGTTATCAACAATTTGAATATGGTTCTCATCAAAGGATGAATCCAACTCCATATCAACTTCCTCAGGATGGAGAACATTATATGGGTATAAGGTTTAATGTCGTAGTAGAAAAACACAGAAGACATCGTTCATAGACCTATAAATCTAAGGTAACTACAAATGATAGGCAAGATACATGACTCTCTCCAACCCATCAATGGTCCGGACTAATCGGAGTTAATGCTTCCTTAATATCCTAACACTTCTATGTCCAAAACACAATGTGACTCATAAGAAAACATAATTACTGACCTCGAACACCACATGTCATCTTTGTCAGTCAGCATAACATTTCTGAAGAGACTATAAAGTATCCATCCTCTTCTAAATCAATTCCACATACTCAATGGTATCATATACATGATGTGGTCTCAGTATAGATGGATCTCCTACCTCCAGCCAACATAAGGGTGATTGACGTGGCCTATCATAAAAGGCCTCATAATTTTTCATCTGAATCATGTCATGAAAAATGTTATCATATGAAAACTACACTAGGGTAATTTTTCTCTGCCAGGAACCCCATATATACATGACGCATGCCCAAATAATGTTTTCAAAAACCTTAATTGTGCACTTAAAATGTCCATCTATATGGGGATGGTATGTTGTACATACAAGTACAAGAGTACACAAATCCCTTTGTATTCTCTGCGAGACATGACATGTAAACTGGTCATCCCTACATGAAATGATGGAATTTTAAATCCCATGAAATAATACAATATAATGGATGTATAACCATCCATGATAATATAAAGTTTTGTTTTACTTGTTCAGAAATAAATGAGAAACCTTCACTAGTCCGTCAACAATAACCCAAACCACAACATTCCATTGTGGAATCCTCGGTACACTCATCACAAAACCCATCATGACATCATTACACTTGCATTGGGGAATGGTTAACTAATTTAAAAGCACTTTTATTCCCTGATGTTATTCCTTCATCTGTTGATAGGTGGAATATATCATAACAAAACTCGCAAAATCCCTCTTCATACCTAGCCACAAATACAGATAGTGTATATCTGGATACATCTTTGTGACACTAGAGTGAACTTCCCAAACTGAGGAATGAAAATATCGAATCAAATTCTCACATATTTATACCCACAACTATAGAAATACATGAAAACACAAGATCACTCATTTTCCTATGGTCCACCAAGGAGTATTTTCCAATCTTTACACACACTTTTGTAGGACTAGGCCTTCAAAATCTGCAAGCTTATTCAATCTCATTCAATATATTAGAGTATATCTAATAGTTATATAAGAAATAAATATATTTTCCGGTCTCTCATGCACATCCATGTGCATCAAAGTAAACAGATCCATAAGCTTCCACTCACTTATAGCCTCATAAACATCCTATACTTGAGTCCTCCTGCTACATGCATCAACCTCTGCGTTGCCTTTCCAAAACGGATTGGAAATATCAATGTCAAAATACTAAACGTAGTAAACCCTCTTTTTATTTATTAAATTCAGATCACGTTGAGTGAATATTTACATGATACTTGTTTGTCCAGTGAATTCAAAAAATTTCACTTCTAGAAGATAATGTCTCAAACACCATAAAGCATTCAAAACTGTAGCTAATTCGAGATCGTGCATTGGGTAATTCCACTCATGTGTCTTGAACTTCCAAGAACAGGACTCAATGACTCCTACCCCCTACATAATCATTACTCCCAGCCTAATACCTGATGAATCATAGTAAATGATGTAACTCTTTCCCGACTCTAGAGAAAATCATCATTACGGTTGATGTTAATCTCCCATTCTTCTCCAAAAACCCTGAATCAAATGAATCAGTCCACAAGTACATCACACCATTCTTTTTCCGGAACATCATTAGTTCTAATAAGGATGAAAAGTCATGTATAATGATAATATAGAAATAGGACAACCATTAAAAACACTATATCTCAATGATATATTTCGGATTCTACGAGGAAACTAATACTCTCACTTTTTCTAAGACTATTAATACTCCTATCATTCAGATATCAAGATCTAAGAAGAGAATATGGTCTATCAAAAAGTAGAATTTTGAGAGATTAAGAAATAAATGATGCTCTCTTAGTGTTTTGAATTTTATATCAAGGTGGGTGCAATGATCATTTTGATTGTGAGAGTACACTATGATTCCGTCCACAAAGACTACCACAAAAGAATCCAAGTATTGATGGAACACACTGTTCATCAGTTCTATAAACATTGGGGGTGCATTTGTGAGACTAAATTTCATAACCAAATACTTATATAGATCGTACATACTCCAAAATGGTGTAAGAGGTATATATAATGGTATAACATGCACCTGCTGATAACCAAATAAAAAGTAAATCTTCAAGAACATACTGGATCCTTGAAGCTAATCAAAGTGATCATCAATTATAGGTAAGGAATATTAGGTTGTAACCATAAACTAGTTCAACTTTTTATAATCCTAGAAAATTTTGAGGGAACTATCTACCTTCTTCGCAAAAATTAATGGGAAACCCCAAGGAGAAGTACTGGTTTCGATGAAACACATTAATCTTAACACCTATAACTGCTTATTAAGATCCTATAACTCTAGTGTATGACTCCTATATAGTGTAATAGACGCTGGTGGATCTCATGGAAGAATATTAATAGGGAAATCTACATCTCTCTTCAGAGTTTAACCAAAAAATCATCTTAAAAAACAATCCTAAAATGTTCCACCACTAGAGGAATGTAAATATGTTAATTCTCCCTAATCAACCTGATATAAACTAAAAATCTGGGATGTATTTCCTTCCAACCCAGGATGATCAAATATACCTCATCATACATGGATATCCCATTCACCCTTGTGTAGATGGACTCACCCACTAGTGACATTAAACTCACCCTATGGTGATAGAATTCAATAAAGGCTTGAAAAGAGACTAACCAGTCCATTCTGAGAATGACATCAAGTAATATCATCACTATGACATAGAGATCCCTTAGAATTCTACACCCACAATCCTCAAAATGGTTCCCCTTGTACTAAAGTACACTTGGATTTGTATGCCCAACCAGATTGTCTAGGTAACTCCTTGTACTAACGTACAATAGCCTTTTCTTATCCAGTGGGGTCTTCTCCACTAAAAAAGTGTGATTTGTATTGCGGCCATGTATCCCTATCTGACTATCCTTGTCTTATCAACCCTATTTTTGATGAATAACCTCCATCTCACTACAAAAAAAATGACCAACTCCCTGGCTTGAACTTCATGATGAATTCCAGTTCCATGATAGTGGAGAAACTTGTGGTCTTAATCTTGAATGATGAGTCATAAAATAACCCCTCTCACTATATTATTGCAAGAATAACTAAAAAAATACAGATGATGGGACATCTTTTCACAAGATCGAAACTCAACTCGGTGTTTTAGGAACTACAGTCTCATGTGAAACCTCTTCTCACACTAGTGGCACCTCACCTTAATACCTATAGATACATTTCTACTACTGGAATAACCAATTTAAGGCTCCCTACAGCGCTCCCTGCAATCAAATGAATGAGTAACAACCCAGGATTCTAATACTACATGGATCATAGCTTCTAACTTTACGATATTTCACTCGGTAATCATTTCCTGGTTCACAATATACATCTTCTAATTCAGCCTAAAAACATTCACATGTGATCGAATGTCGTACCTAAGACCATCCTCAAACCACCATTCCATGAATAACTCATCACCTCCCAGACATGGTGTGATGTGTTGAAGCTATGTAAAAGGAGAAGAGTAATTCATCACTAGAAGAGTGCCCCACTCCAAATTCATAAACTATCGAGATCAATCACCATTCAATATTTGAGGGTATATGTTTTCATATAAAGTCTTCTAAAACAATTCCAAAACCATATAACAATGTCATCCCGCTTCTATGATAAAATCCCTCTAACACATGGAGGAATCACACAACATGTACATCACAATATTCACCCTCCTATCTGGAGGCATCTCATGAAGATCATTGATAGAATTCATGGCCTCCAACCGTGACTCTGATGCATGTGGTCCTCTATCCCAAGAAAAACGCGAGAGGATGCTGCTACTAGAATCCATCATCAACTCCGATTTAGTTGGGGCAGGATGTGGTGATCCCTAAAAAGCATGCATCATCCTAATTAATCCTTCATATAAATCTTCATCAACACCTATGTCTAGTATAACAATGGGTTCCAAGATAAGCAAGATGAGAGGATCTTCTAGTAGTCCTTGATCTACCATTTTTGGTGTTTGAACTTTTGCCATGTATCTGGAATACAATCGGTTGATGTCTTGGTGGCATAAATCTATAAGGAAAAGCTCACACCTCATTTTATAATTAATATGTATTTCAACATAAATATTCAAGAATGGAACATGGGAATAAAAGAATTCAAATATTAAAAAACAGGGATACTCAACATGTATAACCTCTACACATCATGTTACCTTATGATTTTAACATGGTGTGTACCTATGCCAAACCTGGATTGGTGAAAACCATACACTAGACATGATCTTATAATGAGAAGACTTATACTTGAATTTCCCAACTATCAAAAGTACTTCTACATGGATAGAACTACACAGTTCTCTCATGGGTAACACTTCATAGCATGTTCATCCTAGACACGGCCTATACTAGTTAGGTTTCATCTTTTTGTGTCGTTAGTCACATGGTCGGATACACAGTGCACTCAACCCATCATACATAAACGGGAAAAGGAATTTACAACCTCAGTTTCATCCACCAATGACATTCTTCTCATGACTAGATACATTGTTCTTTAGAACACTACATTTACAATCTAGACAAGGTTTGTTCAACCAGATGTTTCCCAACCCCATGTCTCTACTCATACGTTAAATCAAACATTCAAGAACACAATGGATTTTACTCCTATTAAACTATTTGAACTTAAAAAAATTGTCTCCTCTTGAACAAAAGATCACAAGGAGTGTATTTATTACATAACACATGGTGTTGTTTGGGTTCCAAGATATGAAGTCTCTGAAACATATCTGGAACACTAAAAAATGTAGATTTTTTCCCAAGGAATGAAAAATTAAATCTCATGAGAGTCCATAATCCATCTAATCATTGTTTGGCATTCTTATTCACATCACAACTTGACAAAAATCAATTAATGATCAAACATGATCCACCGGATTTTGATCTAAGATGTCCCTTAACACCTCATTGAGAAACTTTTGTTGTGCATCCAAATGATCCATTACAATTTCAATACTCTATCGTAACATCAGATATTTTATCAAGACAGTTATAACAACATCATGCATAACTAGCATGACCATTATCACAACAACATGAAATTAGTAATGCAGTATAAATGGCATTAAAAGAATCCATGAAATTTCATCTCTATAAAATTCATAAATGATGCATGAAATAGAATACCATCATATAAGTGGGTTGAGACAAAAATAGATCAAAAGTTATATAAATCATAACAGCACATAAAAATGAATCAACAAATTTATTGATCAAATCAACTTTCTAAATTGAAAAACCAGAAAAATTGAAATATTTGGGTAACTTGGCTTTTCCCTGTACACGAGTTAGATACTCTTGAGCACTGTTTATTACCAACTACCCATTCCTACCGATCCCATTATATAGGTTCCATTCAATAAAAAAAAGTAGAAAAGGAACTCCTCTAATACCACTTTGTAACGTCCTAGTTCTAGGTATATCCAAAAGGTACCCCATACCTGGTTAGTCGCACAACCTCAAGCTCATTTTCCAAAATGCCAAAGGCTACTGATTAGTCGTGAGATACATGGTATAATTGTAGGGAAACTATGCACTCACAGGTAGAGTATACACGACGAAAAAAATGAGAAACAATAGAAGAAGAAGTAGTACGATAAAAAAAAACTAAAGAGTGGAAGACTGATAGTTATATAAAAACTTGATCATATTTATGTTACGCATGTCACATTTGTCTAGGAATGCATCCAAAAATGTCACAATGATAAAAAAAATACTAAAACCATTTTATTGAAAAGAAGTATACTCTAACAGCATCATATGCCTCATCTGCCCTCTATGCTCTCTATCTCCTACAACAATCAAGTACCTGATGTATAAGGGTTCTTTCCCTTATCTACACATGGAACCATATAATCTGTTTGGGTCCAAAAGCATGACCCAAATAGGGTGTGAGTTGAATCTCATTAGGCAACCACCAGATGATCTGTTCCTAAATATTAGTTAATATATATTGCACTCAATATGCAAGAATGAAGGAAAAAACATGGATGTACACAATGTAAACTATCCTACAATTTTCAATTAAATTCATTTTTATTTATTCATTATTCAAACCTATGAATAATGAATCTCGAGATCTAGACTATGTTTTTTACCCACCATGAAGTATTAATAATAGACTTCTCAGATCACCATCTAAAAAATCATGTAATATTGAGTCCTTGATTGTTATTTATCTTGGAGAATAGCCAAAATCCACTAATTATTCACAAAACACCCATGGGAATGTTCTTAAGTTATAACCCATTTGGTTTAACATATTACTAATCAAATCAAAATCCACACCATGGAATATTTCTTAGTCAATACCCCTGGGTCATCATGGCATCAATAAATCATAAATGACTTTAGGGAATCTCTCACGGTCAATACCCATGGGTGCACATAGAATAAATATATTATAGATGACCTCTTGGGTAGCTCTAATAGTAAATACCCCTAGGTATATGTCTACAACAATGTTCTCATGGTCTTATGTGATAAATATTGAATCCGCCAATGTTTTCCTTGTCTATGGTTCTCACGGTCCATTGGACAATCATCGTTCATTTCATAAAATGACATCACATTTAACATTTATCTAATACATTGAAAAAATTTACCAACATAATTTAAGAAATTTTTATTATCAATAAAATTGATCATAAACAATTCAAGGAATGGAAATAAGTTATTCCCCATAGCCATCCAAGACCAAATGGAAATAAACAATTAATCCAGGGGAACACAAAAATGAGGTTTCCTATAAACAAGGATTATATACTTACACTTATGAAATAACCCCCATTCAATCAAATAATCCATAATTGTTAAATAATATGGTTAAATCCCACAAAACACAATTCCCCAAACATGGTTATTCATCACTTTAATAATATAAAAACTAAAGACAATTAATGAAAGGCACAAAGAACCTACCATGTTGTCATACGATGAACACTCTTGAACGTGGACCATTGAATCAGCCATGAAAAATGTATATCTAATAAAGGATAAAATAGGTCCCCATTGGATAACCAAAGTGAGAGGTGAAATTAGAAATAGCGACCCTATGTGGTGAGATAGCCCATTGGTGGGAATCCATCGCATGTTGCAGCGTCTCAATCAGAGCTTGGACAAAGAATCTCTAGGTGCTCAATGTTTTTCAATCATATGTCACTCTCCCTTATGATCCAAGGGAAGGGGAATGTATTTCTGGTGATCAGACGTGACCCCACTCCGAATAATCAATTAAATATAATAATCCAAGTAATGTTCATTTAATGAACATTCCATGTATTAGCGTCCACCGGCCTCCACATTAGGCGGTCTTCCAGGTAAAATACATGTCCATGTACTTGGCCATTTCACGGCTAAACATGGCTATGAGGTACACGATATATACTCAAAAGTACAGAGCCACTACATAGATTGTTTTCCTTTTCATCCTTTTCCTCAAAAGAAACATGATACAATGATTCATACCTAAAATGATGATATGGGTTCTTACAGACATTAAATAGATTTATTATTAATATTAACTAGGATTTCACATATATGGTGTTACTTATACCATCACTATAATCCATGGTTATGTAATTAAAATTTTTTACTCTTTATAATGTTCCATTTAAAGGATAATGGTTGGAAAAATATGGTAACGTTTGTATCATCATGGTAAAATAATGTTGGCGGATTTATATATGTATTAGTGGATTATTTTAAAAACTGAATTCCTTGAAGGGGTATTTTTTCAATGAATATAGTAGTATTCAAAATGGATAATGTACCATGAAGTTACACTTTTATACATTTTTCATAAAACACATAATCAAATATATGGATTACAATGGGTTTCCTATATTTTACATTATTTATGATATATAGTGAGTGTGGAATAATTTTTTTTGGAAATAACGTATTACCAATAAAAACCGTGTCTATTAATCTCAGCCATAAATTTTCACTAGTCCATAGGTTATTTAGGTTTTGTTTAATGGAATACGGATTTATCTATAAACATTATTTATGTGTTTTTAACCTGACAAGAATTTTTTTTCTTTATTAACCATGGGATAAATAAAATTTAATCAAATTATATTGAATATTCAATCCATGAAATTATAGAATCATCATTTTTTCAAGATTTCATTGATGGGCTTTAAAAAATAATGTATTATATATCTTCCAATTTTTTGTTTATGGTATTAAAATTAATAACATTACTGAATGCTTATTATATTTAATTAGATTTGAAAAAACACTGAGAGACTATAAATAGAAAAATATAACATGTTTTTAGAATATGAATGGAAGACCTCAAACTACTAATGTTTATAATATCATGTTGGTGAAAATATTAGAAGATCATAATTCTCAAATTAGGGTGTCAGGTTATTTAGGGTCATGTGATGATCACCTGTATGTGATAAAGAACTTTTATTCCAAATATTTCAATTAAAGTGGTATGATATCTAAATTATTAACATTGATGAAATCTTAATACAATTATAATATTGGTATTTATAATGGGTAATGTGAGAACCAGTGTTTTTTGTACAGTAGTTTTGAGAAGAAATTTGAATTTTTGTTGTTGGATGCTCATGAGAGGTAAAATGGTCATTTTACCCTACCATCGGATCTTGGATAGATTTTATAATAGCACCTTTGGTCGTGGAATATGGATTTTACCGAAGGAATAGCTTTTGGAGGAATTATGTGATGTTCTAATTTCGGCAGAATATTTAATATTTGATATTATTATATTAAATATTAAAATATTCATGTAGGATTGTTTCGAAATATAATTTAAATTGGTCGTCATATTGAGATTACATATGCACCGTTGAGTCAAAAATGGGGATTCTAACTTAGGGAAGTCATAAACCCATATCCGTCATTGGGGTCGGCACATCCCACATTTTATTCTTTTCCTTTTCTTTTCTTTTCTTACTTCTATTACTTCCTCCTCCTCCTTGCGCACATCTCCTATGGCTCCCCATTGGCCATTACCTATGGAATATTTGGAGTTTGAGATTTGGGGAGAGTTAAAATCCACGAAGGGTACTAATTCGATGCACTCGATGCACTGATTTGCCGTGTGGCTACCATGATCCTTGAAATCAACCGAAGCTTTGGCAGTTTATGCTCAATGTTATGTTCGTTTATGTTTTCAGAATTGATCCCCATTTAAAATGTTTTTTTTAAGATTTTAAGGCCTTATATTTATTTCTTGTGGATTCTTATGTCTGGATCTAATGTTTTGGGGGTGAAAACAGATGTTTCAGGTGTTTTCAGGAATTTCCCGTTGGAAAAACCAGAATACATGGGGTGTATTCCAGGGGTACACGTCGTGTGTTCTTTCCATTTGGGGAAGATAATGTTTTCTAAAGTACACTCTGTGTACATTGAGTACACGCCATGTAGTGGGTAGTCGTGTGGAGTAGAACACAGAATATTGGGGTTTTTGGAGTACATGTCATGTACAATAAAGTACAAGCTGTGTAGTGGTACATGGGCATGTGTTTTAGTGAAAAAACATAATGTCTAAATTTTTTTAAACATTACAAGCCATGTTTTGTAATTTACACATCGTTTACTTTTACCCAAGCAGACCCCATGGGTCTAGCAATGTGTTCTGGCCATGTACTACATCAACTTAGTAATTTGGGGATATCTTATGCTCTGGATGTCAGAATTGGGTGTGTGAGTAGACAATTATTAGCATTTTTCCCATAGATCACAATAGTGGAATAGTTGTCAAATTTATATGTCATATTAATGCGGTTTTTGGGGGATTGTATCTAAATATAGTGGTTCTTCCTTCAGTTATAAAGTTTAGTTGACACCTAACAGTGAGACTTGTCGTGGAAGATAGGTTGGGTGTTCAGGCCGACCTACATGGGACCATTAATAAGAGATGAACTATGATATTTATCTTGAAAACATGCTTCAAAGTAAATTCCCCGTTTTAGTTCTTCCATTCTGGACTATGGTTGTGTGAGACCAGATACTTCTATGGATCCCCTGAGGGATGCCTTCACTTTTGGACTAACCTTGGGAGTTACTTGTAGGATCCATCTCCTGTTTTTCCTTTGATTGGACCGATATTATAGAATGACTATGTTGTCCTCCCTTTGGAGATTTCATCTATGATACCTCACATACTCATTTCTAAAGTTCCCACATAGGATTTCGTCGCTCGTGATTACCTGGATAATCTCGAGTATGTTGTGTCCTAAGTGTTTGACTTTAGGGACCCATTGTCTTCTTGTTTTTTGAATGACCATGAGTTGTTATGTTAGTTTTGGGTAGAGATGGTGATTTTGTGTCACCTAGAACCCATTCCAAACTATTAATCCCTTTGGGCATTGTATGTATTGTTGGGTTGGGTGTTTGGGCCACCGTCACTGTTTGTTTATATCAGACATTGTTTGTTGATGATGTAGTGTTTACCAGAGGTGCTTCCTAGTTGGTGGATACAAATCCTGATGTGAGGCATCTTTGTTGTTTTTTGGGATGCCTACTATTCCTTGTGTTCCCGAGTAGCGGTGTTTTGATTGTAAATGGGGTTATTTACCTTGTCGTGGATGTGTTTTCCCTTGTTACTTGATTTTGACTGTTTGGTCTAGCTTGCCTACTAAGCTCCTTGGCTAGTATTGTAGGATGGGTTGTTGTATTCTAACATGATGAGATGCTATAGATTTATTATCCAAGTAGTTATATAGGTTTACATTGGCCATATAGCATTACTATGCATTGAATTAAACAGGGTCGTGAGAACCTGGTGTAGTAAACTAAAAGGTGATAGACCGAGTGAGAATCATCAAAGAGTATTTGAACTTTATATACTATTAGGGGATATACCCAGTGAGCTTCCTCAAAGAGTCTATGTTCATTATAGACTACACAGGGACAAATCGAGTGAGCTTTCTTATTGATTCGTTGAGCTTTATATATATAAGGGGATAAATCGAGTGAGCTTCCTCAAAGAGTCTATGTTTTACTTGAATTACCTTGAACCACTCCATGCTATTAGAGGAATTGACCAGGTGAGCTTCCTCAGGGAGTCTATGAACGACCCGAGGTTATAAAATAAATTGACTAAGTGAGCATCCTCAGAGATTCTGTTGACATTGGGGCTATAAGTTGAATTTACTGTGTGATCTTCCTCAATGAATCCCTGAATACCATAGACTATAAGGGGAACTGACTAAGTGAGCTTCCTAAGAGAGTCATATAATTTTCATATGACCAAACTAGATGGGTTATACTGAGTGTACATCTGAGAGGGTTGTTGGTACTAATTAGGTATGACTAGAGGGGATGGGTGTGAGTACTTCCCAAAGGGTTACATGTTGTGTTATTTGCTTTCTTGTGTTTGATTTGTTGAGCTATTGGGTTTATTGTTTTTTTTAGATTATTCAAAGGCATGAATCCAACATTGGCCGAAGCAGGTACATGTTGATGAAATTACGAACACCAAGATCGAATTATTTGATACACTACTTGAGTAGCACGATGTCCATCTCAATTCCATTGAATAGGAGGTCCAGGAGATCGAGCTTAATGTCCCAAGGATCGACTGTTGATGTTGTTTATTATTATTTAAATAACATAATCATGAATATCCATATATATTTATATGTGTGTAGGTATGGTACTATGAATGTTTACTTATATTGATATGGATGTCCATGGTGGCACTTACACAGTTTACATGGATTACATACCCTAAGTTCAATTGTTGTGGCACATTTGGTTTACATTCTTCTGTTATGTTCTAGCTAGGCTGAGCACATTATTGATGCATACACTTTTAGCATCAATGTTATAGGTTGCTTTTCCGGGTTCCCTACTGAGATTATTTCTCACCCCAACACGTGCACCTCAATGTACATGTAGACATTATGTCTGATTTTCAGGTTGATCATGAGTTGCACAATGGTTAGGGTTGAGGCCCATTGTTGCTTGATCATGTGGAAATGCTCGAGTGGTTCAAGTGATTGAGTTGTAGCAGTTTGACAATGTCTGGAGATCAAGATCATGGATTGGTTCAGAGTTAGTAGCAGAGCCATGTACTTTACACTCAGTACCTTTTGTACTTGTATCTATATGGTCAACCCGGTGGGTGACCAATGATGTATTGTATTGCATAGCTATTCTGGATTTTACAGCATTTAACTATTACAGCTTGTTTATATGAGATGTTTATTATGTCCATAATCTATTTACTTTCCGTTGGGTATGATACATAGTTATTGCCACTTTTTTCTTACTCTTTTATAAAGGCTTAGTCTCCCCACTATCACACCCTAGGCCCTCGCTACTATTCGGCAGCTTCCGGCATACAGGTAGGAGCGCCTTAGCCCTTATGGTGAAACAGCTCGGGGCACCAGTTTAGTGGCTTCCAGTTCTGGATGATACAAAGTGGTATCAGAGGAGTTTTCTTTCCTGGTCATTACTAATTGGGATATGGTAGACATGAGTATTAGGAATGTACTGGATACTGTGATGAATATCGTGCTGGTGCATCAAGAACACTTGTTCTAGTAAGAAGTCTAGGTATCCAGGGTTTGGGATTGTTGTTCTGATTTTTCAATGTTACTGTTGTATATGATTTTCACCTTGAGCGACTCACATTTATGGTGTTGTTTTGATTTACTATGGATCATTGGTTCTTGGCCATTGGTAACAAGCCAGGGATCAATTTTGACTATTTTCCATCAGAGGCAAGAGGCTTCTCATGCATCATATTATGCATGTAGGATTCAAAACATATAGGTCTTCTAGTGTGTGTTTTATTGTAGACTGAGACCTTTTGGTCTACTTACACATCCTTTTACTATGACGGAAGGTTACATGGATATACATTGAGTTGTTTTTGTTGAGTATGATGGCTCACTCCTTTTACATATTTGGTGTAGTGACCCTAGTTGGTCTATGTGAAATGTGATGCCTTCCTGTTTAACCATTATTGGTTTTTGTTTCTCGGGTTTGTGGTTATCTAGTCAGATTGTTGAGTATGATGTCGATAGTTACAAAGGATTTTCTTGTGAATATGACCTCCTTATGTTATTTCTGTATATAGATACCCGATGAGTGTCAGTTCATTTTCTCTTCTTCTTGGGTTGTAGACTCGAAGTATTAATTATTTCTGAGGATGCTCTGAGAGGATCAGGGCCCTTGTAGGTTGTGTTTTGGTTTTTACATTCTTGGTCATTGTGATCATTACCTTCTTCTAAGAAGTTTTTTATCTCTTGGGATGGGTGGTTAGAACATGTGACCCAATTGTGAGTAATTTATTTATAGGGATTGGTGGAAGACCTAGATACCATTGGTTGTGACTCGAAACTTTATAGATCGATGTCTTTTCCATTATTGGGAAACCTGTGTGAGAATGGATGACCTCTACTGAAATACTGGTCAGGTTTGGTAGGATGTTAGTGTGGCTCAGAGGGAGAAAGTCATTCCTTCGGTGAAATCTTAGTGTACTCCTATATGATAAAATCATGTGCCATCTTGATTCGTCTTCAGTATAAAGAGAGAGCTTCAACCCTACATTGAGATCCTTTTTCTTTCTTATTGTTCATCCCTCTGGAGGATAGAACCAGTTATGGTTTTTCTCTGGGAGTAGTGCGAGAAAATCCATATGGTGGGGAATGCAACATTGGCCTTTTATTGGTTGTATTCCTTGTTTAGGATAAACTATTTTGAATTCAAGTGGGCTTTTGGGATCAGAATTATTTTATGATGATGACAAGGGTATTCCTATGGTGGGAAGTACCAATTTTCTCATAGCTAAATATCTTCTATATAGAAGGTTGTTGTTAACGCGATAAGGATACTCATTGGACTATCCAAATAGCTTGGTTGTGCAGATGCTCGGGTTATGAGCCTGATTATTGGTTCTTTCACTGGGCTTCTTGGGGATGAGAAGGTTTATGGTGGGGAGTTTAGAAGAACCCATGTTTTTTCAAACTACAATTTTGATCATAAATTTGAATTTTCGCTGTTCGATGCTCGTGAGGGGTAATATGGCAATTTTAACCTACCATCAGATCTCGGATAATTTTACTGATAGCTCTGTTGGTCCCAGAATATGGATTTTACCCTAGGACAAGAGTTTGGAGGAATTCAATGATGTTCGAATTTTGGAGGAATATTTAATTTTTAATTTTTCAAATTAAATATTAAATTATTCATGTAGGTTCATTAGGAAATAAATTTTAAATAGTTTGTCATATTGAGATTCCATCTTCATTGTCCTAGGGAATGCATAAACTCAAGTAGGGTGTCGGGGCCGACCCAATCACCTTTTTCATCTTATCCTTTTCTTTTATTTTCTTCGGTCTCTTCTTTCCTACCCCTCCTTGTGCACGTTTCCTATGTCGCACCATTGGCAGTGAGCTATGGGAGATTTTGATATTGGGATAGAGGGAGAGTGGGAAGCCAATAGGGGTACCGATTCGAATCTCTCGAGGCGCTGAGTCGGCGTGTGGCTGCAGTGCCATGAAATCAACCGAAGCTTCGACGGTTTCCACCAAAAGGAATGAATTTTTATTTTTTATCCATAGATCCCAGTTAAAAATTATTTTTAAAGTCTTTAATGCCTTATATATTCTTTTTATGGCATCTTAAGGCTAGGTCTAATGTTTTAGGGGGTGAAAACGGGTGTTTTGGGTTTTTTTTTCGAGATTTCCTGTCAGAAAACCTATAATACACGGTGTTTATTATAGGGGTACACTTTGTGTGTTCATTATATTTGGGGAAGAAAAAGTTTTATTATGTACATTCCATTTACTTTGAGTACACGCCGTGTAGTGGATAGCAGAGTGTATGGTTGTGTGGAGTAGAACACTAAATAGTGTTTTTTTTTTGTGTACAAACCTTTTATACTAAAGTACACATCATGTAGTGGTACTTGGGCATGTGTTTTAGTGAAAACGCACGTGGTGTAACTTTTTTTGAATAATGAACTCCATGTACAGTAAAGTACATGTCGTGTACTGTTACACAGGCAGACCCCATGGGTCTGGCCATGTGTTCTGGCCATGTACTACTTCAACATATTAATTTTGGGATGTCTTATGCTCTAGAAGTCAGAATTTGGCGTGTGAGTAGTCAATTCTGCACGTTTAACATGTAGATCGCAACAGCGGAATCCTTTTGTCATTTACTGGTCATATAATTGGGTTTTGGGGGTTATTATCTAAATGGAGGGGTTCTTCCTCCAGTTATCATGTTCAGTGGACACCTAAGATTGAGACATGGCATAGATAATAGGTTGGGTGTTTGAGCCAACTTAGTTGAAACCATTAATAGGAGATGATCTATTATCTACCTCCCATAACCCATGATTTCGATATCATTCCCCTTGTGAGATATTCCCTTCTAGTATATGAATCTGCTAGACTGGATACTTCTAAGGCTCCCTTGAGGGATGCCTTTACTTCTGGACAAACTTTTGGAGTTCCTTGTAGGATCTCTCTCCTATTATTCCACCGATAAGACCCATATTATGGAATACCTATGTTGTCCTTACTTTGAGGTTTTCATTTATGAGTCCTCCCTTACTCATTGATAAGGATTTCGTGTTGGATTATTTCCATCGTGTTTACCTGTAGAATCCTGAGTATGATGCTTCCTCATTGTTTGACTTTAGGGACCCAGTGGGTGATTTTTTTTGAACAACCCAGAGTCGTAATGATGAGTTTTGGTAGATATGGTGATTGGGTGTCACTAAGAACCCATGCCAAACTGGTAATCCCTTTGGGATTAGGATGTTTTGTTTGGTTGGTCATTCAGGACACCCTCACTGTTTTTTTATATCTGACTTGGTTTGCTGATATTGTAGTGTTTACTAGAGGTAATTCCTTGTTGCTGGCTGCTCAGCCAGATGTGAGGCAACATTCTTGTTTTTTGGGATGCCAACTATTACTTGTGTTCCTAGTTAGTGGTAGTTTTATTGTAAATGCGGTTATTTACCTTGTTGTGAATGTGTTTTCCCATGTTACTTGATTTTGACCATTTGGTCTAGCTTTCCTATTAGGCTACCCTATTTCCATGCCTAGTATTGTACTATGGAGTGTTGTAATCATAAATTTTGAGAGGCTATAGACTAATTATCCATGTAGTTTTGTAGGTATAATTTTTCCATATAGCATTACTATGCATTGATTTACATGGGTCCGTGAGAACCTGGTGTAGTAGACTAAAAGGGGATAGACTGAGTGAGCTTCCTTAGAGAGTCTTTGATCATTATAGACTATAAGAGGATAGATCTAGTGAGCTTCATCAGAGAGTATTTGGGCATTATAGGGTATATGGGGATAGATCGAGTGAGCTTCCTCGGATATTCTTTGAGATTTATAGACTATAAGGGGATAGACCGAGTGATCTTCCTCAGAGAGTCTTTATTTTACAAGAATAAGGTGAACCACTCCAGTCTATAAATGGAATTGATCAGGTGAGCTTCTTCAAAGAGTATGTGAACGACTTGGGCCTATAAGAGAAATTGACCAAGTGAGATTCCACAGAGATTCTCTTGACCATGGGGCTATAATAAGAATTGACTGTGTGATCTACCACAGAGAGTCCCTGACTACCATAGACTATAAGGGGATTTGACCGAGTGGGCTTCCTCCAAGAGTCATATAATATATTTATGAGAAAAAAATAAGGGGTTTTGCAGAGTGTACTGCCCAGAGGGTTGTTGGTACATGTTAGGTAGGACCATAGGGGATGGTTGTGAGTACATCCTAGAGGGTTACCTGGTATGATATCTTCTTTCTTGTGTTTGATTTGTTGAGCTAGTGTGTTTATTGTTTTGTTTAACTTATTTAGAGTCATATCTCTTGCGTTGGCCAAAGAAGGTACATGTTGATGGGATTATGGACCTCGAGATTGACTTATTTGATACACAACTTGAGTGGCATGTCATACAGCTCAATTCACATGAATATAATATCCAGGAGATCGTGATAAAGGTCCCAAGGATCGTCTGCTGATGTTGTTTCATTATATTTAAATCACATAATCATGAATATTAATATTTATATATGTGTGTGTGTGTGTGTATGAGAGTATACATGTGTACATATATAGATATGGACATCTATGGTGGAACTTTCCCAATTGAAAGGTATTACAATCCCTGAGTTCAACTGTGGTTCCACATTTTGTTTGCATCCGTTTGATGTTTTCCATCTTGGCTGAGCACATTGTTGTTGCATACACTTTTAGTAGCATAGTTATAGGTTTCTTGTCTGGGTTCCCTACTAAGATTATTTCTCACCCGTGCATGTGCACCTCGGTGGATGTGTAGACCTTATGTCTGCTTTTCAGATTGAGAACGAGTTTCATAGTTGATACGGCAGAGGCCTAGTGTTTCTTGATCAAGTGGAGCTGCTCGAGTGGTTCTACTGACCGGGCTGCAGCAATTTGACAATGTTTAGAGATCAGGTAAGTGGATTAGTTCAGAGTTAGTATCATAGCCCTGTACATTTCTTTTAGTTTATTTTTTACTTGTATCTATATTGTTGGCCTAATGGGTGATCGGTGTTGTATTGTATTGCATAGCTATTTGGGATTTTATAGCATTTTACTATTACATATTTTTCTATTCCATATGTTTATTACATCTCCACTCTATTTCCTTTATTTTGTGTAGGATACATAGTTATTTATATTTTTTTTCTTACTTTGGTATGAGGGAATAGTCTTCCCACTGTCACAGTCTAGGCCCTCTCTGCTAGTCGGTGACCTCTAACATACATGGAGGCGTTCATGAGGCCTTGTGGTGAACTGGCTCAGAGCACTGGTTTAGTGGATTCATGTTTGTGACGTTACAGGAAAATCCTAACATGTTTAATTTGAAATATTTTATTATTGGATGAGAAAAGAATAAGGATGATGAATATTGAAAAATTTTAAAATATATAATACTTTGTAAAAATTTTGTGGGAATACGGGATTATACTAAATTTACATAATGATGAAATATCACTTTGTTTTTTAGTGATGAATATATAGGTCGATATATCAATAATAATATGTAGATACCCCTGTAGCTAAATGAACTCATTATCAATAAGAATTAAAAATAAGTTATGATTTAACGAGTGAAGGAATATAATATTTTTGTAGAGAAATGTATATTTAAAAACAACTAGATACCCATAGTTGATTCAATACAATGTTTCAGAGACATTTTCTGAGTGAATAGATATAACAAGATAATTCATGGTAATTAAATCAGGAGATATAACATATGTTTTGGTAATGAATTTTCCTATTCAACAATGTCCAATATTTATATTATTAAATTTTCATGGGTTATATGGTGGATAATATATGATTTATTCCTTTTTAATTGAGTGATATATATATTTCATAAACCATCAATGGAAATTTAATATGGAAAATGGGCATGAATTATACTAAGAAATCAATTATGAGGGTTTGAGATGACCGAAGATTATTTATCCTATATTTTCAATTTAAGGGACATTTAATTTAGACATATAATAGAAAACATCATAATTCATACTAATGTTACCAACAATTTTTAGATTATAATTTAGATATCATCGAACAAAAGTGTGAGGTAGTCTTCAAAGAATGATTAATATATGTCAGATGAGAATCATGATTTTATAGCTAGTATAGATGACTCCATTATATGTCTTCAAATTATTTAAGGATATAGAACCTAAACATTTGAGAATATGGGCATGAATAAAAGAAATAGTATTGAGAGAAAAAAGTTCTCTACCAATCCTCATGTTACTATAGTTAGACAATTACATTTATGAGATTATATTTTTTGTTTTTAAAATTTTTGTTTTTGTAATATTATTTTTTATTACAGTTGTTTATGGTTATAGGTTTATAATGGATGATTATGAATCTATGATAGAACCATGAATTTGGTATTTTTTATAGATTTTTTTATTTCTTATTGTTTGTGCACAACATATTAATGATTTTGTGGCCTATGTGGAAAACATTCAGAGGTATTTTGGTTATGTAGTGGTGGAAACCTAATGAAATCACAGTTAATAGACTATATAGTAATCTATATAGGTAAACCATGTACTATACTATGATTTTTATTATTTAAAGTTAATATTTTTAATGCCTTAATATTAATTCCTACAATTCCCTTTTCTACCACACATGTGTGATGTGAGACCCCCCTATGTAGTTCAACTATGGATGCATGACCCCACATTCGACCTCTTATTCCATGGTGATTAATCATGATTTCATGATGAATATGTGACTAAACAAAAATGTTAAAATTTATCTTCCCTTATTTCTCCCATAATTCATTCTTTATTCCTCTCCCATTATTTGGCCCTCTCATTTCGAAGCATAGGGTATTTTAATGAAATAATTTTAGGGTATTACACAATATTTGACTATGAGATGTCTTTTTTTGAAATAATTATACACACCATTAATGTTATAAACTATTAATAATCTAATATATCATGTGTTTACACATTCCCAAAGACAAAATTTTATTGAAATTAATTTACTAGTTGTTAATTATTTAAATTTTTTAAATAATGATATTTAATATATGAAAGAAGTTTTTGAAGTTATTATCTTGTTTTACATGATTTTGATACAAATGGTGAGTAATTTATTAAAATCATATTTTTTTAAAATATATTTAAATAAACTTTCTATACTAATTACATTATAAATAACCCAGATTTATATTTTAAAATTAATATGAAGCAACACATGATGAATTTGGTTCTCCAAAATATTTCACATAAGTTTTATACATAATATCATGTCGTACTCAAAAATATATTGTCTTATTAAATTATTTAATGATTTATTTGGTAATAATTGTGTGGTTTAATTTTGGTTAACCTATTTTTGGGTCATATGAATTCATAATACGTTATGATCTAACTGTAATGGTTTTTCATGAAATATTGTATTTTTGTATAATTTTATATAATTGTTGATATGAAATTCATCATTCAATGAAGTTATATATATATATAATTTATTATAAAATTGAATAGAAATATATGTGATTTTCTATGGGTCTTATTGTTAAAATTAATGTGGTTCTTGAACAAGTGGGTGGGTGAGAACATATGCGTTCCATATTTATAGTTTTTTAGTTTTGTGTGTATTGTTTAAAATATTCTATGATGTGGGATATTTTTTATTATGCGTTATTCATTTATATGGATACATTCTCATCTCCATGAAGAATTTATTCATTGTTCACAAGAATGAAATGATACTAATTAGAGTCATAGAATTGTGAAATTTCAATATTAGCATCTATCTTGATATGATGGGGTTAGGTTTTTAGTGTATATAGGTGGTTCCTCATGGTAGTCTTATCCTCATATGGTGATGTTAGTTCCTATAATGATTTCATGTTATACAAATATATATACATAAATTAATATTAAAAATAAATTTTCATTTGTTCATGGTTGTATTACATGACCTCCAAGAAAAGTATCCCATGATTCATATTCATTAATTGGTGTTTTTATTGATTTTCACTATTGTGCATGATTTTTATTATATTTAAATATAGCATTTTTGGCAGCATTTTTTATGACTTTCATTATGATCTTGTTGAATTTTTTGTATATTTTATATTATTATAGATTATTTTTATTAAATGTTTCTACTATTTACATGAATTTAATGTTATTTAGAAAAAGAAATATTTTATTAATTTCTATAAATATTGATTATTAATTATATCAAAATTTTTTTTTTGACAAAATGGATTAGGAAGAAAAAATATATATTAAATTTTTATTTTCAACAACAAAAATTAAAATGGAATGTTTTCAAAATGATCATGGAATAGATAGTGGATTTTATATTAATTCATAATATAATACTATTCATAATAATATATTTCAAATGATACAATAAGTATTCATTAATCAAATGATTGAGAAATAGAAATATGGGTTGTTTACTATTGGGAATGATACTTAAGAAAGATAAATAATGACATATTAGTTACTTAAATGTATTCATATATTTTCTACTAATAGGTGTTTTAAAAAGATGGGGATATTTTCTGTAATGTGGGGTTTTTGTGAAATATATTTATTTGGTTTTATTTAGTTTTCCATACATAACTAAAAATGTAATTTATTAAATACTAGAAATATATTTATTTGTGTTACCCTATATATATGGATTTTGGACGTTAAATAAAAATTATAGTCTATATTGAGGGTTTGAAGATTGAGATGAGTTTATATTTTTAATCTGATATATTTAATATTTTTTAATTCTAATAAAAATTTTATATCTTATTTTTCCATTTTCATTTAACATATGGACATGTCATGATATATTTTTTGATGAAAGTGACATTAATAATTAACATATAATTAATGGAGAAAAAAATATCATTTTATAATTCTGATTCCCTATAAATAATATATATCAATTGGGGTTCTAGATAACCCATTTGGTCAATACAGAAATTAGTCAGGTTATGGTTTATGTAGCATCCCATGATAGTTCATTAAATATTTCATTAGATACCTTCATTATATGGTGGGATCCTATGTTTATATGTTTATCTATTTGGAAATTTCATATCAATGTATGTATATTTTTATGGTGTTTTAACTCAAGATGTATGTTTATATGTGATAGTAGTTGTGTCTAAAATTTCACAATCCTCGAGTTTCATGGAAATATTATTTCAAATTTTAATTTTAAATATTTCATTGATTAACAATGATGGTGGTTTTATCCTTAAACAACAAAGTATGAGTTTCAAATGTTGTACTAGTAGTATTTTTTTTAAAAAAAATTTAATGAATTTCGGTGGTGCGTTGTGGGTGTGCATGGCCCAATATAATTTTTTGTGACCAATTTATTGAAAAATTAAAAATTAGTGAATCATTTAATGAAGGACGGATGCCTCATCAAACATTTTTTCTCAATTATATATGGTTCTTCATTCACCATTGATTCATTTTTTTACCCTTTGGTTCATAGATCCTTGTAGTGGGAAATGACTCCTGATTGGCATTTTTATTTTTTTATAAATGTTGAGAAGTGGATTTTATTAAAAATTATTATGTGATTATTTTTATTTAAATTATTGAGAATTATTTTGGTTAAAATTTGAGATTTTACTTAAAATTAATTCTATTTGGAATTATGTTTATTGTTTCATTATCAAAAATCTATTTTTCATGATTTTTAAAAATTACTTATTTTAGGGAAATTGATCAATTTTTTAATAAAATTTATAAAGGTATCCTGAAATAGTTTGACCCTATTATAGGTTGTGATATAAAATAAATATTTTAATATAATCAAAATTAATTAGATTATAAGTATTTAATATTCCTAAAATATTTTATTTTTCTTAGAAATGGGAGTTGATTTTATATGATTTTTTCAAATTAATATTTTTTGAATTTTAACCTATTTTAAAATTTTATGTCCCCATTAAACATACACTTAATATATATATTTCTGGGGCTGTGTTTTTAAAATTATTTTTTTGTTTATTATTTTGTTTTCATACCCTTATTTTTTCGGATTCTTTGGCTTCATGTGTTGGAAATGAAAATGTTGATTTCCTATCTCATGATATTGGAATTATGAATCACATTAAATATATAAAAAAGATATATTTCCTGTTTCATGATATGATCCTTTATGGGATTCTATTTTTCACTTAGGAATATTCTTTGAGTTAGTGTTGCAACCTAGAAATAGAATTGATTGACATGGATGAACTATTTTTTATCTCCAAAATTTAGTTCTTGGTTTATGGAGTCAACAACCATCATCATTACCTATTGATTTAGATTGTCCTAATGTTCCATGGATGACCATATGAACATGTTTTTTGAGTCTATGTAATTTTTTCATTGTATGATTCATTGTTATGATGGATTACTTTTGGTTTTATTTTATTATCTGAGTGATTTTGTGGTATCATTGATCTTTTTGTGAAATTTTTGATTCTATGTATATTATTAAATGATGCTCTCTATTATATGGTGGTTATGCCATCGTGGAATGAATGTTTATCATCTATTATATTTAAATGTTGTATCCTTGATTAATTATTGTTTTGATTCTTGAGAATGGTAATCAAGACTAAATGTTGTGGTGTTTGTAATAGATATTGATTTTGAGACCTAGTTGTTGTTGACATGGATTTTTTGGGGTAAAATACGGATACCATTCCATGAGTATGTATTTATATTACCCTAATTTTATAATTAATGGATTAGGTTTAGTGTTATGCAGTTATTGGTTGATGATATATTTGAGTTGGAGTGATTATTTTAATATTTTAAATTGATAAAATTCCATTATTTTTTATTTTTGAAAATTGATATTATCCCCAATTTTTTCATTGGGTTTTTCTATGATTTTCTATCGAGTTTATATAATTGAATTGTAATTGATAGATGAATTTTAATATCCATTGGATATTTTAGGGAAATGTAAATTTGTATTGTTCTCCCATTTGAATAGGGTGTTACTTTTTTCCAACCATAATAAAGTTTGGGTAGACCCTGAGATATGTTTTTAGTAACACCTTTTCCACATTCATGTTATTTATAAAATATATAGGGATAATATATTTTTGGGATGATGTTCTCATTTTTCACAGAGACATAATCATGTATCTCATTCTTCTAACACATTACTTGGGGTATTATAGTTTTAGTTAGTAAATGATTTCCCATATAATTGACATTGATTTAAGGGGGTAGAAACAGTTAACGTTGGAAGAATGTAAACCAATTTTTTTGTATATATTTTTTATTTTCTAATTTTTTATATTTTTAATTGATCATTGACTAATTAAGAGGTTTAAAATATAAATTTTTTGTATAAATGTTGGGTGCTTATCTATTAGTTTATGTTTTTTGACAAGTAATGTTTTTATTTCATTTAGATATATTTTTGATAATTTTTAATTAGTATGGTCAAAAACAGAATTATTCAACCATATAGAGTCATAAGGGAAACCGTACCAAAGGTGTTCCCGATGTACTTTGTAGGCCTAAAGATTACCGCATAATTTGGTAATCTTTTTGTAGTACCCATTCACGATTCTCAATTTTTTTATAATTACATGTTTTATAATCAAGTTTTTAGAACATGAAATTTTAATCAAGTCATGATTTTAGTTAAAAGAGATACAATGATAGATCACATGTTGCACATGAAATATAGTTCTTAAAACAAATTAATGTATTCCATTAAAATAAATTTTTTATATTATAAATGATATAACCATATTTCATAATTGGTGAGTAAGGACATGAGTATCATTGTATAATATATATATATATATATATATATATATATATATTATTTTCCATTAATATAAATTGCTCTATTAATTCTTTAAAAAAATTATCATTATTAAAAAATATCAAATGAGATGAAAGTAATAGTTTTAATACCAATTATCTCATATGTGAATTTTTTAAGAAAATAATTTAGACAAATTCCAATTCAAGACTAATTTAAATCATGTTTTTGTATCTTACAATAATTAATATAATTTTTCATTCATATGTTTATTTTTATTTAAACATTAAAATTATAATTTCAATTTTAAAATATTATTATAAAAAAATTTGTATTATTGATTTTTGTTTATATATATTTTGATTATTTAAAAAAAATAAAAAATAGGAATTCATTGTAATTGAAATCAACATTCAAAGTTGTTTGAAATAATAATCTGGAAATATATATTTTATGAAAAATTATATTTTTATTCGAATATTGAAAATATGAATTTTGAAAACAGTTCATTTAAATACCTTAGATAATAAAATTTAAAAATAAAATTATATATTGGATTTTATAAGTCACATAATTTATATATTATTATTTAAAACAATTATTTTTGAGTTATAATTATATATTTTTTGGTATAAAATTACTTTTAGGTTTAAAGTGATAATATTTCAAAAAAACATTTTTATTTTGTAATGTATATACTTTTTATAAAAGTAATTTTTACTAGTTATGAAAATTAATTCATATATAATGTATTTTATATTTGAAAATATAATATTTTAATTATTTAATACTTACCATTTAATTTATATCCATATTGAATAGTATCAATGATAAATGTTTATCACAACATTAAATAATAAACCTGAATAATTTTTTATTGACATTATGAGAGTATGAATCCATACAATTTTAATAACATGCTATAATATCATGGTATTTCAATATTTTGTCCATAACAATAAAAAAATAAAAAAATATAGATATTCTCTACTAATTTTATATGATTTCGAAAATTATATTATTTTATGTAATGATTCATTAAAAATATATAACTATATCTAACATTATATATTATTAGGATATGAATATAAATATACCTAAAATATAAACACTCAAGTTGATAATGTAAATAAATAATAAAAAAATTTATACAATTTTTTTAATACAAGTGTGAGTATAATTACCATTTATGTCTATGTAACACTAATGTGGATCTTGGGAGTGAATTATTAAAATAAATGACATTATAATAAAAAAATTGTTCTTCTTTTGATTGATTTATTATCTACCTTGAGTTTTATGGTTTATTTAAATGGTTAGGATTTGTTTAAATTTTCTATTTTCAACTAATATTGTAATCTTGATGTTCTTCATTTCATATTCTAAGAATAATGTAGAAAATTAATTTCCACGGAATTTACGGTTTAACTATTATTTATAAATATTTATATTACCATAAATACCCTATTACAACATAGTTATAAGTGAAATAATTTATCATATCATAAATTGTATACTCATATGAATGATTTAATTTTTAAAAATACTTTCATGGCCCTTAGTGACTAATTTTTTTAACCACAATTAATGATAATAGGTTTAATGAGGGGGTTAAATTGAAAAATGGTGTTCAAAATGCCTCAGAAACATATAGATACTATAATTATTGAATTTATTATGAACACATAATAAATATATACTATTATATGGTAATATGAATCCATTTAATATGAGTTATACAAATATAACATATTAATATTGCATGTATTTACTAAATTGAAAATCACATCACCTATAAAAGGGAATATTCACTGCTCTACATTCCACACAACATGAGAAGTTCATATTAATATATATATTACAAAATACATTCCTGATCTTCAACAATATTTCCTAGTGGTTCTTTACTAACCAAATTTAAAAATCATAAGGCTTAATGTCTATGTGATAAGAGGTTTTCTAAAGAAGAGGATTAACAATTAAAAAATTGTTACGGTGCATATTTTTTTTACACCACTATACAACATTCTATAAAAACATTGTAATGTTGATATATGTAAAATATATATAAATATATTTTATTTTATTTTTTGAGGTAATATACCCTTATCTTTTATTTTTTATCGGATTTGAAAAGAAAAAATCTCGGTCCATACTTGTGGAATGTGACCGAAAGGCATTGTGTGTCTCATTTTTCATCACCGCCTAAAAAGAAGAATTATTTAGTAAGTTTAGTTATTATTTATAAAATTATTTATATACATAATGCTAAAATATTACTTACCATCATACCCTTACATTCAATAGATAATGATAATTTAGTTCACTAGTTTGTGTGGGCAACAACTTCCATGAAGTGATGTGATTAATCATTAATGACTCCCATTAATTGGTGATTATAATGTTATATAGTGTGTATAATAAATTTAATTTTCACATGATTAGGATTAAATATATTATAGGAATATTAAAACTCTAAACATTTTAATCCTTTTGATGTTATTTTTCAAATTATGAACCAAACATCCTCAAAATATATATTATAGACATTATCAATTAAGTAACATTATAAGACATGATATTCTTGGAAATAAATTTTATTTTAATATGTATATAAACTTGTAAATTTTTTTATATTATTTTAAACAAATAATAAAATTTTATAATATATTTCATAAAGATAACATGAATTGATTTGTACATAAGAAAAATTATATCTCTTCCTGATTAGGGTTCATTGAATCCCACAGAATTTTTATCATATTTATTCATTCAGGTGGTATATATACGATAATATAAATGTGATTTTTTCATTAATTTCATAAAATTTTATTTAATAAAAAAAAGTCATGTTAATTCATTCAATGGGATTTGGATTCATATATTTCCGTATATGTATGTTATTTTCAATAAAACATTATTAAAAACGAATTAAATTCCTTTAAAAACATTCCATGGTTATTAATATTTAAATTATCTAGCATATGATTAAACTATTATTAATGTTAATTTTCTGTCCTCATTCTTTCATTGAATCATATTTTAATGGAATATTATCAATGATTCAATTATGTGAATATTTTACATTATATTCAAATATGAAAAATAATTATTTTATCATTTACCACATGAAAACTTTTTCACAATACCATACCTGATATTATTTATTGTGATTAGTAAATATTATTCTATTTTTTTAATGAATATAAATTTCTAATTTTCACTGATTTTTTAAAATATCCTAATAGAACAGAATATTTTCCCTTTTTTCCATTGTATAATTCAAATTCTTTTATGAAAGTACTTTTTATCAATTTCCAGATGCATTTATGTATTATGTTGCTTATTGGGGATTTTTTCTAATTTAAAACATAAAATTTACTTCCCTATATGAATTATGATCATGTCCATCAATTTTATTAACTATAGAAAATATTATCATTTATTTTACATTCAAATATTAATATTTTGAATAGGAAATATGGAATATGTATTATATTATTGATTCAGTGTATATTGATTTCATTGGAAATATGAATTTCTTATGTGGGGTCAAATTTATATTTTCAATTTATTAATCTACTAGTCACATGAGAAAAAAATTATAATGAGTATTTAATAGTGTTTTACATCCCCTATAATGAAAATATCATCTTCTAAATACATTTATGGAATTAAATGATTCATAGAATAAAAAATTTATATAGTATATAAAATATATTACCATAATCCCTTGATGGTATGTAGAATTTCTTTCTATATTAAACTAGTGGTAGGTTAATATTTATTTGGTGTAGGCTGTGATGGAAGAATAATGATGTATTACAATATGTATTACATTATTTGGAAATTGTGTATTTTTATCTGTCTGAATTATTTTATTGTTATATTTGAATATATTGCACATTCATTTTTTCAATATGTTTATAAGTAAATTAATAAATTTTTATAACATGATAAAATGAGATTATTACTAAAATAATATTTTATGTTCTCTAAAGGGTGTATGTTTTTATTTTTATGAAGTGGATTTATTTCATTTCAAGAAACCCTTAATTTTTTTGAATTTTCTTGTAGGATATTTACGAAATTTATTATTATAATCATGATTAAATGTGTGATATTTCAATAGTATGGACAAGATTATATTGAGATATATTCTTATTATGAGTGTAGAAAAATTTTATATTGGATTTGTTGTTTTTAAATGAATGAATGATTTTTTATTTTTTTTATTTCCCTTATTGATATTTTTTCTCATCCCTAGTTGTCAAATTGTATTTATAAGGTTTAATTATAAAACATTATATTTAATTAATAATATTCTAATGAAAAATTATTAAAAATGATTAAGATATATGAATTTATATCACGAAGGGAAAAAATAATTAATATTTGTTGTCTAAAAACAAAAATGGTTTATATATTACATTAAATATAAAAAACAACATTAAAACCTATATAAAATTAATTATTCCATTTAAATTGTCCACAATGTTGTTCATAATTGACATAAAGGTGCCTTGGGAAAATGGAAACAAGATAATGATGAGCTAAAACATTCAATATGTGTATAATTAAATTGAAATATATTAATATATGAATATACAATATGGTAGTTTGAAAAAAATTTAATAGTATTGTTTAATAAATTTTTGAGAATTAAAAATGTCAATTTATATATTATCCTGGAAAATAATAAAATGGATATAAATTAATGAATTCATGATTATGGGTATAATAAAAATAATATCCTAATCTTTAATAATGATGAATCATCCAAGAAATTATTATTTTCATCAGGGTTTAAACTCAGACAACATTCCTACATTTGGTAAGAATAGACAAAATTCTCAGTCCGTTTGTGATATGAGACAAAACAATGCATCCAGTTGATAAATAACATTGGTTCCCATATTTTATAATATTATCTCTATCTCACTCTCCTATGAATATATAAATAATATACTTTCCATTTTGAATATATTTTTTTTATTTACAATATAAGGAAAATATATAATTTTCACTATGTTTTTAAAATAAATAACATTCTTATAACCCATCCTAAGATTGAATTTAGGTTATTAAATTGTAAATATAATCAAAACCACTCTTGTGACTCATCTAAAATCATTTTTGTATAACAACTAGTTTTTATTACAATTATGATAGACATATCTTTTATCATTATTTTAACAAATCAATGAAATAATGTGGCTCGCTATTAAATATACAACAATAATAACATTCTTGCTTCATAGAAAGTACCCTTATCAAGGAAATATATTCAGCATATTGGTAATGAAAAACTATAGTCTTTTAGTTTTAAATAAATAATATTAATGCTTGAAAATTATATTGCACCAAACTAATGTTATGAAAATCAATCATTATGGGTTTTAATGATTTATATATTATCCATATCATATCCATTACCAGTTTTATTCTAGATTTATATTTTTAGTCAATGTTATCATGGAATGAGGTAATATTTAGTTTATAATCTACACATTATTCTAAATTGACTACCCTTAGGTGAATATATGACACAACCATATGATGTTTTTAGAATATTTATAGTAATTTAATTTTTATGTAATAATGGAAACATTTTCATTTCCAAAACATTTGGATTCCAGTATGGAAAATCAGATGTTTTTTATATTTTTTATAACTCTATATTCAATATGATATAAGGGAAAAATTAAAATATAAACAAAAAAATCACTTTATATTAATTTTATATACGATACAATTAAATTCAAGGAAACATATATCCCACACAATGGAAAATATTGATAAATATATATCATATCTTAAAAAACAAAAATTGAGGAGCAAAAAGACAAACCACATTATAAATTTTTAGTCAAAAACCATAAAATGATACAATTTAATATAATATATTTATTAAAAATTAATATTGAGAGTATCATGATTCCAATTATTAAGGAGAAATATTTTTAATTTTTTCCCATGAAAACGTCGTGTAAAATAATTATGTCCCAAGGTGTAGTAATTTAGACCTAAAATGTTTAACATATTTTGTAGTTTAATCAAATAAACTATAAGATACTATATAACCTAAATAGATAACATGATATTTAAAAAAAACCTTTTCAAATTATTAACATTTTATAAACTTCATTTTATACTATTTTCAAAATTTATATTAGTTAGTTTTTATCTATTTTCAATATTAGTGGTGAAAATTATTGATCATTATAACACGGTTTTCAATTGTTTTTTTCATCTATATTTTTATATCAATGTTAATAATTTATGCGTTTTTAATAATGTATAAAAATATTTCATATAATAATTTATAAATATATTGTCTCCTTTAATTATTATTTTAAATATGGTTAGTGAAAATGTTATTTGTGTCATCTTATTTTAGAAATATTAATGATCAATGTTGATATTTTCATAATATGCTTAATAATTAATAATAAAATTTCAAAACACATTAATAATTTTTTTTTAATTTATAATAATTTTATTTTTTATATTCCCATTTTCTTCCATGAAATATTTATAACAAAATATACAATTATGTGGTTAGACTATACCTAACATTAATATACTATTATTTGATTGACTTGTATTGTTAAGAAATAATTCATTTTTACTTGACATTAACAAAAATAACCATAATGATATTATATTTAAATTTTTTATGCTTTAGAATCATTATTTATTTTGGTATATTAAATAAATAAAATAAATTTTTAAAATGATAATATAACATAGAGGAGGAGATATTTATTACAATGATTTGTCTATATTATTTTCATTGGAAATTAATTTAATTAAACAACAATTAATATCCCTTAATACCATTTTCAAACAATTATCTTCGTGTTATAATTTCATTATGTTCACTAGTAATTATTTTTTTGAATTAATTTTGAAATGGATTGTTATTTCCCCTTCCATATCGATTTTGATTTCAATGAATAAAAAATCTGTGAAAATATGATCTTTAATTATCTTATTTCTACTGAGAAATCAATCATCATTCCTAATTAAGACATCGAATAAATTTTTTTCATCCCTTTCGTGGTATTATTTTTAAAAATCATAGTTCTTTAGTATTTCTAGAAATATTATTTTTATTATATAGATATATATAATTTAATAATATTTTTAATGTCTAGTGATTTGTATATATCTCGCATGTCTCAAAATAGGTATAGTTCCTTGATATTTTATTAAAAATATTACATCTGTTAATTCATGTTCATTATTTAAATTGTTCTAGACCATAATCATTATTTTTTTGATTCATTAGCAACAAAATTAATCTTTGGTATAATATAATGAAACTAAATCATTTATTAAAATAATTAATATATATTACAAATCCTTCCATTCCATATGGTATGTCTTGTGCTGTTTAATTGTGTAATATATTCCTTTTCTCTTCAATAAAATCATCATTTCATTAAAAAAGTGAATTTTTACCATTTACATTTAGAATTACATAACATGTTTTATATTTGAAAGCCATTTTTGGGAAATCATTGTTAGTGACATATTAAGATTATTAGACTAAAAATAACAAATCTATTCATTTGTATGGGCCATTTTTAGATTTTCCATCTTTAATGGATTAACACATATTCTATTATTACAGATAATGTAAAAAATAAAATAAATATCATAGGGCCATAATTCACACATACAAAATAGAACATAAAATTTAATTTTCATGAGAATGAAAACATATATATATATATATATATTACTATCATTATTCCCATAACATTAAGAGTAAAACTAAATATAATAATTGAATATATCTAAAAAATCATAAATTTAATCATTTAAAACAGTCTTTATTATATCTATAAACACAGAATGATATTGAACCAATACAAAAGAAATTGCTATTAAAAATTAATGTCAATATATTGTATAAAAAGATATTATTGGAATATATCCTTCATTAAAACAAATAATTGATGAACTGCAAATGTAACAATCTTTTAAAAATAATGTGGACCCAAGAATTAATCATATAAGTAATAAATTCTTATTATATTATATATATTCATTATGGGACTTTCATTATTCTCTCTATAATCAATTTATTATAACAAAGACAAATCACTATTCATAAGATAAAGAATAGATAGTATACAATGTAAAATTCTAGGGAAGATAAATAAATTATCTCAACTCTCTCACACATGCATCTTCACTTCCACAACATCCACTACTATCATTTAGTAGGTAGTATTTGAAACTATTTTTTCTTTTAGGATGATTTTAATAGGAAAATATAATTGATGCTTGGTAATATTGTTATGTAATTATTTATAAACAAAACAAATATATTAATACCTAATAGTTATATACTATATTCATAAATTTTCTTTACTGACTATAGTTTTCATGTTATTTAGATCTAAATTCATTTAATTATATTTGGATATTGGAATAATATCTATATATGACTATGATAATGATTTTTCAATTATAAATACAAAATCAAATTTACATCACCATAACTAATAATAATCTATTCATATTTTTTGATTATGAAATAAAATATAATCAATAGACATAATTATCTGAAAGTAAACCATTTGTATGATATTAATCATTTTTTTTTTCATCACAATTTAGACTAACTTAAATATCGCTATTATAATAATATCCCCCCATTAAAAAATAATTTTTTTGTTCTAGTAAATTATATAATTTATCAAAAAATAAGTTGGAATGTAAGTGTGAATATATATATTATAATAAAGAATTTGGTAGCCATGATTTTAGGGATAATTATCCATCAATCACATATTTATGAAAATGGAATTCAACAATAGTTATCCTTGGCCCCAAGGTATCTTCTATGGATGATTCTCATAATTCATTGAGATCCTTTTTGAGTAAACCATTATAAAATCATAGTTTATGCATTGGTGGTTTTCTCCATTCAATTTAATTCATGGTATACATCGTCCTTATCTCCACACATCTGAAAAACTCTCTACAATTTATGAATAAACTGTTCCATTTCATTCAACAGTAATAACATTTTGATGTCCCATATTTAACATATATTTATTAAAACATTTCATTTTCATTGTTTGATCAGGTTCATAATCTTTTTTTCACTTCCAATAAAATTAAATGACCTATTGAAATATTTTTCTATCCTAATGAAACATGATTGTATTCTGGCTTATGATGGAAAACATGGAAACACATGTTCTATTTGGAGGGATTGAAATATCACATCAAATAAAATATAGATCAATCATTTATTTTTTTGTGTATAATAAACATAATTCAAAGAATATTTTCTAAAATTACTTATATAATGTAAAACATTGTAATCATCCTTTTGTTTGAGATTTATTAAATTCTAGTATATATCATATCATTTCTCTAAATGGAAGAACATTTAAATGAATATGAATTTAAAATTATTTCATTAAATGTTTTATATATCTCAATATATATTATTATATTGAATATATGACTACTAATGATCTTGATCTCCCCATATAAAAAAACCTCAAAATAAATTATCTCATACTTTGCAAAAATAATCGTAAAAATATTATTTATAGATAAAATCCATTATTCAACTAATAATGTAATAATTGTTATATTTAATGTCTTTTGTTGTTAATGTTGGAAGTGTAAAATATGGTTTAAACATGATTCATATTATCTAGATTCTCTGTATAAGAATTGTTGTTAGACATTACCTAAATCATTTACCTATATATAGGGATAATTAACTATGTTCAAATATGATCCATTTTTTAATTTTTAGAAATTAATCCATACTTTTATTATGATTACAGATATTACAATCATTCCACCCATAAGGAATCATCTCTATGAAATTTTAGAATCATAAATAAGTCCAAATATTAGGAATATTGATCTCTAATATATATATATATATATAATAAATGTTCTTTGTAATATAAATGGTTAATCATAATTTTTATGATCCTTATATTCATTTAAAATAATGTTCCCAAGGTTCCTACAAATGATCATTTGATATCATCATTATCCCATTGATACTAGTTACTCAGATTATATTGTTAAATTTTTAAATATATACAAGATAATTGGATTAAACTCACTAAGTAAAAAATATTTAAGGTATTGGTGAATAGAATCATAAATGATTTCTATATTACATTTGAACATAAAAATTCAATAAAATATATCATAAAACATTCATATTCTTATAAGAGAATCCATGAATTTAATCTTTATTCACATAATTGTAATCCATGCAAATGGAGACATAATAAGGGTGAATCCAAATTCTCAGTAAGTGTAATTCAGCATCAAAATCAATCATATTATTAGAAAAATAGTATTACATAGTTATCAATAAATCAACATTATATATAATAAATATGATGAGAAATGAAAATATCATCATAGAAAAAAGGAATTAAAATAATTAGATAGATAAAAATAAAATATTAATTGTTATGAAATATATAATGTCAGATATCTTGATTTTTCCCAAGGATAATACAATGACATTACTATTTTTTTAAAATTCACAACCAATATATACTTTTTTCATTTATTGGTAATAACCAAAATAATAAATGAAAATATCATGAGACTAACAGATGAATGGATGGTATATAAATGTTTAGTCCCCTCATATCACCATTTGAATCCTAATTCATTTACTATATGTAATATTTTAATAATCAAATTTACATCATATATATAATTATTGGAATTACAAAAGAAAGAATCTATATACTCTTTCTTATGTTAATAAAAAGGATAACACGAACATAACACATTCAATGAATTATGGAGATGGAGAAATAATAAATTCCTTCTTATTACAAAATCTTTTGTGAGAAATCAATAAATTATTTTTCAATAAAATAGATATTTTGATTATCAACATTTACATTTTCAATTAAACTATATGGATTTTTTTGAATGTCGAATAATTTGAACATTCATTATAAATATAATGTACCATTCTCAATGAAATATAGATAATTTAGTGGTAAAGTGTAAATATAAGGGGATGAGTTATCAACAGAAGAGAGTAATATATTTAAATGGTTGATTACAATTTAAATTTTTGTAAAATTCGTTATTATGGTCTATAAGAGCATGAATGTTGTCTAATAACATCACATGGTATGTCTATCCATGAGCACACGTCATGAACAAATCATCATGAATCGAGAAATGATTGAGTGGATACTCAAGAATACTTCTATAAGTTAATATCCTATAGAATAATTATAACCATATATCAATTAATATTATAGTATCTCGGTATGGATATAACATCTTAGAATATACACACAAATTATAATTATAAAATCATTAGTATACCAATAGGGATATAATTTAGTCTTATAATATTTTTGTAAAATATTGATTCAATGTAATACCAGTGATGGATAATCATAAAAATTTAAATCCATTTAATTTAATGCCTAATATGGTTGAATAATTACGAAAAATATACATATAAAATATTTAAAATTTGGGGCTAATTAATATTATATCTAAATAAATTAAATGTGACAAACAAAATAATTAAAACCATCATAACATTAAATTATAAAAACACATAAATGGTATGATTTCAAAAGAAATTTTAATTATCATTATTAGTGAGTTGATCAAGGTACAAAAATATAAAATATTCATTATAAAAAACATTTAAAATAAAACATGATTTAAAAAAAGAAATATATCTCAATGGATAATAAATACAGATACGAGACGCTTAACATAATTACCATCAAAGTAGAATGAACTCTATGTTCATTTATTAAAAACATAGAAAACATAACATACAAATTCATATCCCTATTACTATCATTATACTTTTGTAAACATTAATTATAATTATTAGTTTTGTGTATATTAGTTTATTAATAATATATTATTAATATCAAGTGTCAGAATCATTGATCATTTTGAACATGTTATATAATATTAGTTTTTTATGTGTTCATAAACTAATATTATCAATATATCAGAATTAATGATAGTAGAATAGAAAAAGAAAACAAATTTATAATCATATTTTAAAATTCAATTAGTTTTTAAACATATATAATGAATATTTATTCTTTTTGGGATGATTCTGGTAATTTTAATGATCATAAATGATATTTAATAATGGTTAAAAAAAGTTATTATTATAATTTAAAAATCATAAAATATAATTTTCTATATTTATAATATAATCGTTTGAATATGTTAATTCCCACAGTTGTGTATACCATTCTATGGAATCACTATTGAATTACATAGTTATCCCAACCCATACATGATTACAAAATAATTCAACGAGTGATGTAGTAATTAAAGAACAATTTTGAAATAATACAATTATAATATAAGAAAAATTATATTATATATATTTTTTGATATTATGAATCATTTATTTTATAATGAATGAAAGGTATGTTGAAAAAAATTGTTTAAATCATGGTGGTGGTAATACTCACAATGCATGATCAATGTTATATAGATTTTAGAAGTACACTCAGAAGGATAAATAATTTTAAGCGCATTAATTTTATAAACCATCTTAATTGTAAGGATACTAGGTAATCATATTACATTTTTTAGGATATAATTCAATATGAGTTAATGTGAAGATAATGAAGTCGATTAGGAAATATTCAATATGGGACCATTAAAATACACATTATATATTCAATAGAAAGGATATAAATAGTAAAACTAATAAAGACTAGATAAATATGAAAAATATTTTTTAATATAAAATATTAAAATTGTATAATTTTTTGAATAATTTAATGAAATTAGTTTATCCCGAAGGCGTTGAAATGTTACATTTTAAAACTTAACAAAGGTATATTAATAAAATACCAATTATATTTCAATAATGGAATGAAACTATTCTATTATTATTGTATATAATTTAATAAATAATGGATTTTGAGATGTTATATTTTCAATCAAGCTTATAAGTTGGATTTTTATACATGATTTTTACATTTGTTGAATAATTTTTTATTAGGGTTTAAAATTATAGTATTTTTATTTCCACCTTGGTATATTATAATCGAATATGTAGTTTATTGTTTACATTGAATAATAAAAACCTTTATACCAAATATGGGTTCATTAAGAAATAATTTAATAAATAATTATAGTAAAAGAAAATTCATGTTGGAGGAAATTTATTTTTCGACTAAATAATTTATTGTAATTGAAAACATTAAAATAAAAAAAATTTAATCTTAACAGTATGTTTTAATATTAATATTTATTATTTATTAATTATTTCATGAGAATATATATATATTTTTTTATTTGTTTTATTATTTCTTTTTTACGAAAACATGTATTTAATTTATTAAAAAAAATTATACAATATAGATAAAAAATCTATAATAACGACCTCTATAATTATATATTCATGCCCTAAATAAAAATTTACATTATAACATAATGTAATTTTTTTATCTAAAAAATGAAATAATTTTTTATTTATTTACTTTATAAATGTTATGAAAATTGATTTTTTTTAAAAGTATAAATAGTTTTTAGGGAATGATATTACCCATGATTCCAAAAGACATAGGATGCGTTTTAAGAAGTATAAGTTTTATTTTTAAAATATTTATTTAAAAATCTATTTAATATTAAAAAAACCATGTGTTTTGAATTTTCTGATTCATGATATTCTAATTAAAGTTTTCTAAAAGTTATTACATTATAAAAATATTTTAGTTTTCCCAGTAAACATAATAAGAATTTATATTAAAAATATATATAAAATATACCATAAGCTAATTGTTTTCAATGAATTATAATGAGAATTTATTTTTTAAAAAATAAATTTTCATATCTATTAATTTATTCAATAAATATGAATAATGGATCTGTAAATTATAATATATTAATTTTTATATAAATGTTTTTATGAAATATTGTATAAATTTTCAAGTTGGAACTCTTGTCTTATATTAAGTATCAGAACGAACTATATTTTGGAATAGAATTACACTCGTAAGATATATATTAAATTTAGATAACATATTTTTAATGAAAAAATAAGAATTTATCAATCCTTTTGTGGGAGATAAATTTATATTGAGTGGATGTGTTAAATTTGTGTTATATATATTTTATATATAATGTATTTTCATATTTCCTTAAATCCCTAATCCTTAATGATCAAAAAAATACATATTAAAATTAATCTATAATTAATAATTACAAAATTATGATTTAATGAAGTTAAAAGATTTAATAGTTGGTTTCAAATGATTGATTTACTAAAAATCACACTTTATAATTTAATTTAGTCAATAGTTAATATTATTTTATATATATGAGGTTAAAAAATAATGGATAATTATGATCATCTAAAAGATGACAAAATAGTCATAGTTATATTATAATTTATATATATTATATGACATTTTTTTTATTTTATTATATATAATAATCCTTATTGTTTGTATTTTACAAAATCATTGGAAGCAATTGGAACCAAGTTGACTATATATATGAATTATGATGATGATGTTTCCCGAAAAATATTCTTAATCTGATAAGAGATGTTATTAAAACTAATTAGAGGTACCTATACAGATAAATAATGTTCTTATTATATAATTTTCTCTTAATATAACAAAATAAAATAAAATATCATTATACATTAATATTCTATACATTTCATAATAATACATTCTCGAGGACAATAACAATTTAATATACTCCAAGATAAGATACATTGCCAATTTATTTATAATATGGTATTCAACATCACCAAAATTTATTTATCTCAAAATAAAATTCATATATATTCTATATAAAATATTTGATACTATCATTGGGAATTGAAATATAATCATTTATGAACATATATTCATAATAAGGGTAAACATAGGAAATATCTTTAATCATAACTCTAAATACCCAAAAAAAAGTTATAATAAGAGGATTATAATGTTTGAATGAAATACATAATCACACATATATCATGATTTATGATCCATAGAATAGATAATATTCAATTCAAAAAAATTTGTAATAATAGTTAATAATTACTATTAATTAGTCGTGAGAAATTTTAATATATCATAAGATTAATACATATAATTGTACGATACAAATCAATTTTGAAAATTATTTCCTAAATCAATGATCGATTTTAATAATACAATTGATGATTGGGTTAACTCCTCATTCCATCATTTAATTATTACATGTTCACTCCAATGAAAATCATAATAGAGAAAAACCATAAATGAACTTTGGAAAATCACTATTCCAGTACATATTATTTCAAGAAATATCATTTTACCAAATATAATAGTGGGTTTTACATATCCAGTCCCACCCATCAGAAAATGTAATTATAGAGACTTGTAATAAATGGACATAATATTAGTAATCCATACATCATATCATAGTTTTTAGAGTTATAAAAGTTATAATAAAAATTTCATCATTTTATCAGAGTACAACACATTGAAAATAAATGTGTTTCATGATGATTTCATTGTAAAATAAATAACATGTGAGATATAAAACAAATATCAATAATCACCCCCAAATCCTAAGAACCATAATATATAGAGGGAAACAGTGTGGGTTGTATCATAAATTCATATTAAAATGAAACATTAAATTAAAAATTGGATTTTTATCTAGAAAAAAATACAATTAGATAATACTTAAAACCTTTCCCTGAAAACATGGAATATATCAATGTCATTGAATATATTTTAAAACTAAAAATTATAAGAATATTTAGAAATTAGTTTATATAAATGTATACATAAAAATTATCAGGTATTCATAAAATAAATTCAAATTGATGATTATGAGTATATATATTTTTACTATAAAATAATAAACAAATATTCCAATCAAATAATACTGTAAAATAAAAAAATAACAATTTAATTATAAAATATTTAATTAAAAAAATTAATGTAGATGAAATATAATTTTAAAAGAAATTAAATAATCATTTAACCAAAAAATATTTGTTTTAAATTTTTTTTGTTAAATATGGTCATGGTAGAAAATTTTAATTGACAAAATATTACTTATGGTCATTTTAAAATAATGTTATTATCAATATTTTATATTACATATTATTTCAAAATATAACTAGTACTAAAAAAATAAAAACAATTTACTGTGATGATAAATATATTGGATATAATATTTATTATTAATATAATTTCTATCAATTCAAATTTAAAATAAACAATCCCAAAATGAAATTAGGTAGTATCAGAAAAATAGACATCACATCCCGTCATTCATTATATACATCCATAAATTCTCTCTAAAAAGTATAAATTATTTGAAAATATATTATATAACCATATTCATACATAACATAAATATAATCATACCATTATAATTTTTAATTACAAATTTGTAAACAAATCCTCATTAATATTAAAATTCATGGTAAAATAATTTATCTTTTCTGAACATATTTTGGAAAGATGATTTTGGTCCTTACACAATGGCCACAGTTTCGTTTTTGTATAAATTATTATACATTTATATTTTTCATATTTACTAATTATGTATTCATTTATATCCATTCATATAATGTGATGATCAAAAATGTATTACATCACCTTATGACGAGCACTGTTTGTATGTATTAATGAGTTATGTTTTACCTTATTGATGGGTGGACTGAAAGAAATGTAAATAATAAATAACTAATAAAAGATGAAAATATAACATAAATATAATATATATTTATACATTCTATCTCATTTATCACGCATGATAAAAAAATAAATAATAATAACCATCGCTTAGTATGCTTGTTGTCATCATTTACACAGGAGGGGTGTTTTAATTTTTCAATGGATGAGAATGAGGTACAAAAATTATATACCAATAAAATGAAAATATAGTAGTTTAGTAATGATACATAATACATCATTTTACATGTAAATTAATAATTTATTTGATTTGTATGAAACTATAAACATGAATGACATTAGTAATAACAAATACATTTTCATATGATATCCACTTCAAAAATGAAACATCGGGCTTCATGGATTGGTATTTGGGAAGAAAACCACCACGTAGTCCAATATTAATATACTAAGAGAGTATATGGGTATATAATGGTCTGGATAAATGACCAATGTGTTGTTGAGAAAGAATTATATGTGGACTTTTTTTCGAAATTAATGTAGATGAACTCTATTAAATACATAAAATAGTAAAATATAATAAAATAAAAAAATTTATTTTGGTAATAAAAAGGCTATAATTATATGATATGATATTTTTGGATATAAATACAATTAAGTAATTTCTTTAAAAATATATTTTTATTTTAATGATTATTTTTTTTCACTAACCATATGATATCACTTTTAATTGCAACGTAATAATGAATTATTAAATTGATTTCGATTCATAAATATATAAAAATATGTTTAACTAATTAACCATTAGAATTGTTAATTCAAAATAAGACAATAATTTTATCATATTCAGTCACATATGTATAAAAATTTCATTATATAAATTGATCAAAAATTAAGATGAAAAACATTTTTAGGAAAAATTCATCTTGATGCATAAAACTAAATATATTTTTATTCATTTCATAGTAATAACCATTACAGAACTGAAAAGATATTTTATGTAGTATTTTATTTTATATACTATATAAAATCATTCATAAAATATGATTAATTAAATATATTATGATTGAAACACATTTAATGCATAAAAAACATTTTCGAGGAAAATATATCTTTTTTCATTCAAATGAATTTATATTCATTTCTATCTAATTGGTACTATATTATTTATATTTATAAATCTATAAAAAACTGATAATTTATATATTTATTAATACTATACTTTTACATAGATGTTGATAAATGTGATATTTGAAAATAATATTTCAATATTATATCATTATATTTTGAAATAAATGCAACAAATAATAAAGTATATCAAATAAAAAAACTTTTTTAATATAAATAAATGATAAATTATTGTGGTGTTACATTATATGCATTTGGTAAAATTTATTCTTAAAAGTTCACATTGATTTAGACTCTTGAGGATACTTCTACCTCATCACATACTGAGGTTCTCAGATAGCTTCATAAAGTTTATTTTAATTTGAAATGATTTACCAAGTGAGTATTCTTTTTTCTCATAAAAATTATCATTGATAAAGACACTCTAAAAACATTTATATGTTTTGGGGATCATTATTAAATGGTTGAATATGTGAGTTTTGTTAATGTGAGGGATCAGGTGTATACATACCTAGTAGATATACATGAAACACATGATAAACATATGAGTGTTTTTGTGGGGACACCAAGATTTATGAAATAATACTGATATGTATATAATGTTTTAGGTGAATAATATATATATGAATTATAATTCCCTTCATTAGAAATATATAAATATTCTACCAATAAACTATTCATACAAATATATTATCACTAAAATTAAACTTGAGTTCTCCCTAATAGTCAGAGTCATAATATTTATATGAACTATATGCTACCTTGATATAATTCTGAATGGATTTATCCTACACTGACATTTAATTTCCTATAACAGATTCTGATATATTATTTTATTTTACATCATACCACTATATTCAACATCTACACGTTATATTCTATTGTGCAACACCACGAGGAATATGAATGATTGAGTGAAATATATTATTGTTATGAAAGAAAACCATTTAACCATGATAATCCCTAAAAATTTGAAATACATAGAATATTTTAACAAAATAGATTATATAATAAAAACTGTTTTCTTAAATATAAAAATTATGTGATGATGATATGCAGTGTAATTGTTCACTATATATTCCTTCCTTTTTGATGACTTATCAAGGTAATTTTCTAATCCAAATCTAATAAATTAGAATATAGTATACCATTAAACCATTCAAACTACTATATTCATATCATTTAATGACGATACAAAATAAAATATTTAGTTATTGTATTGAAATGTTCTAACATCGTATAGAGATTGGATGTAACCCAAACAATAGTAAAACCTTTAGATATTTGTTTGTTGTTTGAGGATGAAATCGATGATAAAATATTATCAATTAAATAATTCTTTTTTATGTATAAAACCCTTAAAATTATATATCTCCTACATATCATCCAATCACATCAGGCATCGAGATACATTTCATAAAATATCATTTCCTTTTTCTATTACCCACAAAAATAATTTAGACATTTTTAAATATTTATAATTATAATATTAATCTAGAATGATTAACTATGAGATTAGTCTAATAAATCCTACCAATATATTGTTGACAGGACACATAATTGGTCCATAAACCTTATCATTCTATCAGAATCATGGTGGAAATTATGAATATTCACTACCATGTTATATAATTTCATCAACATCAATAAATGACTCATTAAAAATCACATCGATGAGTGATTTAATATTTATCTAAAAATTATATGAATTTTCTCTTTTAAAAATAATTAAGAATCTATCATATAAAAATACAAAAATACTGGATCTCTTTCATATAATATCACTGAAAAACTATCATAGCCATTTTAAATTTTGGAATCATCCACCATTTTTTCATTTCAAGGATTTTATTTTATTTATATTAGATTATATATATTCAAATACAACTAAATCTAATGGTATATATTTTACTCTTTCAATTTGAATATATTATTTCTGGTTTTATGATTTGTTTATCACATGTTCCCCATAAAATAATTCCCCCTATTTTTAATACATAAAGTATAACTAAAAACCCTAAATGATAATTCCAATAAAATCAATCTAGGGTTTTCATATAATTCGAGGCATAACCAAAATCCAGGTTAGTTCACAAGTGGTTTCATTCTAACCCATTAAATGATCCATTACTATATAATTCAAACCATTATCCTCAATAAAGTAAAGTAATAATAGTTTTAGTAATCAAACATGTTATTAGATCATTTTAAATCATAATCAAATTCATTTTTCACAAGGAACATTACTCCCTCCCGGGACAACATATTTATTATATTAAATAGCCAGTTGACATATCTTAAAAAATCGACAGTTTTAGTCTAATCCAATAGAACTACATACCTCAATAAAAATGTTTTTAGGTCCATTGATTAATTAATTATCCCATTGAATGATCATCAGATACATCCTCTCTTGAGCTTATATGAACAATGAATGTAACATACTATGGCAAATATTCATTATATGTAATTTTTTCATGTAGATACTCCTTCCACTATGTCATTTAAAAAAACCCTACAATAATATTATTTATCCTTCATTATCATAGAATATGGAATAATATCACCAATAAGGAAATACACACATTGATTGAGATAATCTAGGGGCACTATTATGTAAGTCAACAATGATAACATTGGAATTGGAATGTTAAAATAGAATCAATGTATGTTAGTAATAACCAAACAATATATATATATATATATATTGTCTATATCATCAGATAATATATTAATTTATTCCATCTCGAATGATGTTCAATCATAGAGATGTATTGATATAATCATAGATGATCAAACATTTAAAAAATTAATGGTAGTGTGTACTTATTATTGAATTATATATTGTTATTTTCATAATAACAAAAAGAAAAAAATACATTATCTAGTCTTTTATCATGAGATAAATTATAGGTTCACATGATGGTGAAGAACTATGGAATATGAACCCATTTTTCATTCTTTCCAATTATTTATACTCTAATTCTAGCTTCCTAATTGATTCTATTCTATAAGAAGACATATAAATTATTGTTGAAATATGTATGAGTTCTATGAAAATTGACATTTCAGGTATTTTGGAAAGACTATGAATTTAATAAGGAAATAAATCATCATTTTTCAAGTAATAGAAATATTTTAAATATTTTTTTCTCCAAAATCTTTTTATTTGAATATCCATCATGTATGTGTATTAAGACCCTTAATGTGTAATAAAAATCCATTAGATGTTCACATTCTTCACCATATTGAAATATGATCATTAGTTGATTGAAAATATAAAATGAAACATACATTCAATGGAAATGGATATTGGATATAAATAGATAACACTAACAGATAAATATAATTAAATTATATTAATGTAGTGGGTGAATAATATCATTTAATGGAGTAATATTCCCAATAACATTTATAATATTGGACATATAGAAATATGATGGGATAATTATTCCATCATTAGTCTTTAATTATAACTCATCATCAAATAAATAATTTTATGTCATTATATTGTTGGAAAATTATTCAAATATAAAATATTGTGTAAAATAAGAGTAAAAAATATATTAATCATTATAGATTTTAGTATATATATCCCTTTCACCAAAACATTCTCATAACTCTCTTCAGTTAGTTGGATTACATGATAGTTGTCATTTTCTATTTTATGAATAAGTTGATAACAGTGAAATTAATCATTTACCAACATATTCACACACTATTTGGAATAATTTCTATAATAATAGAAATTATACAATTGGATAGTGAGGGGAAGATTTTTTGATTTTTCAACTTATCCATTTAATTGTTAGGAAATGTCACCAGAAGTCGACATTCCATTACATGATGGAATTTTTTAAACACATATATTATTTATAATATTCCATAATGAATTTTCATATATATGTAATTATATACTGCTAGAGTGATGGATGTTTAATTTTAATTGTTCAATAAGTTTTATAATTATAATTTCAATGATTTTCCATATTTTTCTTTTTTTAACCAAAACCATGAAGCCATTGTCGGTATCAAATCTCCACTTTAATATGGGGAGCATATCAAATGATTTATTCATTGATTTTATATTATAATATAGACAATCATTTTTTTATTCATTGTACATAGAAAACTAACCATTTATTGAAATTTATTTTAATTTTAATGATAAATACAAAAGATTAAATTGAATGTCCTGTGAAATTTTCCATATAGGTACTAATTGATTTTTCATCCTCTGTCATTAGTTCATGAAATTTCCATTAAAATTTAATATGAATAGTTTCAGTATTTTTTTTCAAAAAACATTCTTAATTTATTCCCATTTAAAGGTTTCAATTTACTCTTCCTACCTTATAGTTATGATGACATTTCATAATTAAATAGATTCATGTTCAAAATGATACATTGACATAATTAACTTCTCAAGCTCTATGATCTGAGAATAAAGAATACATTTTCTATAAAATTCATCCATTTATGAAAAAATAAGTAGATTAGATGATCTATTAATGGAAGGATGAGGTTCCCACCTAAATTAATCAATAGTGAGTTGTTCATTCCATTATCCATTTAGATGTTTATCATGTTTCATGCTACCATTAATATGTATAAGGTTATATGTTAATATAACCAAAATATTTCACTTCCAATTTCATTTTCCTTTTAGTTTCACATTCAGATAGTCAATTATGAGTCTTCATGTTAATTGACAAAGAGTTAAATATATTTTTTGGTGTATATAATCAATTTTAAAAATAATTTGTCATTGTATTATAAAATTCATCCTTTTGGTTTTCTAATTAATGACACAAAATATCATATCATGGCCATTTATTTTTATATTGTATTAGTTTGAATTATCATACATTTTCATATATTTTAGACACTCATTAATTGAAATTATTCATAAAAGAATTGTTGAATATCACAATCATTTTCCTTTTTGGTGTATAACCATGTGTGTAGTCATATTCCCACGTCTCATTCCATGAGTGATGTGTAACATCATGTGTATTCAAAAAGGTAAGAAACATTTTATTATATAAATTCCTTTATTCCATAATGATTTTTTCTTAGGGATCCAAGTATGTATCAGGGGTGTCTTATTCTCTTTCGGAGCTAGGAGCTCTAATAATTAAAGAGTAATATTGTGCCCACATGTTTTTGAAATCGTGCCACACAAACTACATAATTTATCTAATTATGTAGTTGTTTTCATTGAGGTTTTAGGGGATCCATGGTTTATCTACAACCATGTGGCCCTAGAAAGATGAATATTTCTAATTATAGACCCTATGGTCAGATGGGTTTAGTACAGTATGTGACCGGATAGACAAACTGTAAGCCTATCTCTGCAAGGTGAAAGTTGTTCTTTTCGATTGGTTCATGGTTTGGCCATAAATTCAGTTAAAATATGAACCAATACATTCAAGGTTTAACGTATGGTTTTTCCATCATTATAATTTTTAAATAATTTCTTCTTTATACTACTATTTTCACTTCTGAATGGTCATTATCCTCCAATGAATAAGCCCATTCTCCTCCTTTGATTAATTTTTGATAACTCTTCCTTATAGAATCATATTTGTCTCCCCAATTGATATATTATGAATCTAAATTTAACATCATAAATCCACTCCCTTAAATTTGATGTTTCTTCTATAACATGTTTCACTATTAAGGTGCATGATCATCTGCCATATCTTCAGAACATTTGACAATATATTAAATTTATTCCATTCAGGGCACTTCCCGTTTCACTTCTAAATTTTAATTAAATAAATTAGAACGATATATCATTCATTTGTATACATAATTTAGTTGAGATTTAATATCATAGGTTGATCAACTTGATTAATGTCACCCTAATTGATGTTATTCTCTTGATTCATAATTTTTTATATTTCAATGTTTTCTAAATTCCCATCAGAGTGTTTTTTACAATAAATGTTCTAAGATAAATAATGAAGTTGAAAATTTTTATTTGACTATTTTTTAGGTCCTGTACCTTAATCCTTATGACATAAATTAATTATCCCAAATGAAATTCCATAACTGATATGCCTATTATGATATAAATTATCTAAGTAAATGAAATATATTATTCATTAGAATATGTATATATGTATTTATTGATAACATATTTTTACTATATTGTCAAGGGTTATATAAGGGGTTAAATCATAAGTGTTCTTGGGATAGATTATATGTGCCTTAATTGTTTAATTTTATATATTTTGTAACACACCATTGGATACTCGATGTATTAATGAGATAGATTAATAAGAATTATTATTTATAACTCCAAACAAGTGACATTGTTTCCCTTTTGGATAACCCATCGATGACCTTGATGGAATGATATTCATTCAATTCCATAAGAGAGACCTGGGTAACTACATGTGATACCATGGAAGGACTGAGTGGTTATTTCATGAAGCACTATAACTGATCCCTAAGATAAATTTGGGAATTTATTCTTTAATAGCCTATGATGGAGTCCTCATGCCTTGGTTTCTTACCGAACAGCTGGACAATTTCAAAATATTTTTTAGAATTTCTTTGGATTTGATCATATTGACTATAAATATTATTATAAATTAATTTTAATTAATTAAAAACAAATGTGAATCTTTAAAAAAAGAAATGAACTCTTGTAATTGGAAAATAAGGGAAAATTCCTCAAATCCCAATCCAGAAAATGGAGAATTTTAATTCTTCTTTTACATTGAATCACCCAACTTACAGTTGTATGGTCCCTTGTTTAAAACTCACCCACTCCAGATAAAGTTATTAGAATAGTATGGGTGTCATAATAGATCCCATTTTTGAATATTTATTTGAATTCATATTAATTTTTTGTATTTATATAATTATGTTACACTCTTCATGTTTTATTAAATGAATTTATTTAGATAGGAACCATTTTTGATTGTCTACTAGAATTTTATCTCACAACCATCTTCAACGCCATTTGTAACAGAGTTTAAATTATTGTTGGTGGCAAGGATAAAGTGAAAATACTGACTTTTGAAGATGTTTGTTAGTTCAAAGATGGAGTATGGGGGCTGAGGACCGATTCCTAACATGATATTATAATTTTAAGAATTTTTTAACTTTTTATATTTTGTTATCTTTTTTTTACATGCATCCCTTACACCTTCAATATTTATTTTGTAATATAATTATCATTAGTTGTATCTGGTTACTATTCAGACGCTGTACATTGTTCATTTTAGTTGAATGTTGATCATTTATAATCATCTTACATGTATTTCTTATTTATGCTTTCACTATATATTATCATAATTTACTATTGTTATCACTTTGATCTATGAGGTAATTGTCTCCCCATAGACACACCAGAGTCCCTCATGATAACTCGGTAGCCTCTAGCAGTAGTGAAGGCATGCTACATGTCTGATGGTCACTGTCTCATAGAACTATTGAGTTGAAACTATGTATAGACACTATAAGGTGTTGTTATGGAAGGTTTTCTTAATTTTGTACTATATAGAATTATATAAGATACTAGGTCATTAAAATTTTGTAATGAACCTACTCTTGGGATTAGTAGACACATGAATTGGGGAAACCAAAATTAACTATACTTTTTAAATGATATTGTATCTCCTGTTATTATAGTTTGTTGGATTTCACAGTTAGGTAACTCACATTAATTTATCTATATTTAATGATCGTATTATTAAAAAGGGTTATTATCCATAGATATGTGATATTATGGAATATTTAAATTATGCATCATACTAAGAACCATAGGTTCTAATCTAAATGCATTATGCCCTTCTATATTTATGTTTGATCGTGAATTTCATGCTTCACATGTGATTGATATATTATATTGTTTTTTTCTTATATTGCATGATGTTCTATATGAAAATGTGCCAATTTTCCTTTTAGGATAAAGGAAACTCAATTAAAAATTTGCGTGAGTTCCTTAGTCGAGCAATGTATTAATACATATGTTAAATAAGTTATGTCAATATACCAATGGTGGAATGTTGTGCCATTTACCATAGGAGACATGGGCTGGAATATGTTATGTTTTGAATTATGTAGACTCAATATGTACCACAATGATTTTTTTTAATTTGTTCCCAATTAATTTATTATTTTTATATATTTACATTATAGAATAATGAATATAGATTTTGGATATTTTATACAATCACAAATATTATATTATGATATATGCTACAAAAAGTTGTTCTTGCACTACATAAATCCCTGGAACGGCTTGTGTTACATGAAACATTGAGTTTATATAAAAAAAAATTATTATTATAATTATTAAAATGATATAGTTATAACTTAGAAAAAGAAAAATTTATATGAACAATGATAACTGATTATAAATTTTTATTTATTATATTTTCATAATAAATATTTATTTTTATAGAGAAATGTATAATTATTATTAAAGTATTTGTATGTTTAGAAACACAATTTTCTCTAAGGAAATATTTATCGTGTCCTTCTTCAAACAATAATAAAATTCATTTTAGTAACTCATAGATATTGAATTTGAAAAAGTAATAAAAAATTAATTATTTATTGTCATAGGTAACAAAGTGTTGATTTTTATTATTTCTCTCAAATGAATATTTTTTATGAATAATGAGAAATATTTCATTTTAGTTAAAGACTGAATTTTCTATTAAAATAATTATCATACATTAATTTTTTAATGCCCCTATTAAAAAATTATACAAATATTAATAAAAATCATTTAATTGTAATATTTATTATTTTGAAATTATATATAAAATACATTTTGATATTTTGAACATTCTTTTTACCCGTGTCCCCACAACATCTACGAGAATAGGGATGATAAAAATGTTTCTACTTATATGAAATGATTTTAGAAAAATAGAAAAAAATGGTTGTAATGAGTATGATATTTTGGAAAATTAATCATTCTTATATTATGAATTGTTATGTTAGTAAATTTAATTATTTTTCATTGATAATGGTATATCATGTAATTAATTTGTAAAATTACTATATATATTAATAAATATCCCTAAAATATGCTATAATTTCATTGGATGGGTGGGTTTTGACCTAAACCATAATTAGGACTAAAAATAACCTTTTTATGACACTTGGGGTGAGAGTTTGACATTTATTATATATTGTGTTAATATATGGTAAAATTTTCATACTCATATATTAATAAAAACACCATTATAAATATAGGGTTATGATAAACATAAATTAGACTATAAATTTTAAATTTAATGGTAAAATGTATATATACATCATGGTAGTATATTATTTTTTTTAAAGATAAAATAAATAACAAAAATAATGACAAAATGATGATACAATAATTGTTTAATTAATAAAAACATTCAAATACACGATAATAAAAATATTAAAATGAATATATTATAATTAATTAAGGTGGTCTAATAATTTTATTACATATTTTGACATGTTAGGAGTTCAATAAATGTTTTTTTAAAATTATCTTTCTGTATGGATTTTATTTAAAAACAAATTTTTAAGTAGATTCAAAATTGACATTGATAAAATTTTGTAAAAAAATATATTATTAAATTAATAAATATTTATATAAAATATAAAAATAAAATAATATTAATATAATTTAAAATGTTTTAAAACAATTTAATTTATTTCACATTTACCTCATATAAGTAATACTATATAACCTCACATTTTAAAGGTTTTTTTTACCAATATTAGAATTACAATATATAGATTAAGGGTAAATCAAAATGGTAATTGATATAATAAAATAAATCTTGTATAAAAGTTATAGGATGAAATGAATTCCAAAAATATCACCTTTATATTTAATTTTAGATAATTAAGGGATCATATTCAAGTAAAATGACATCTATATTATTTAATTTCAATAATAGTTAAAAAATATCACTCTATTGTATTTATTATATTTTATGTTTCAACATAGGGACAAAATCAATATATAAATAAATATAAATGTATATATTGATTATAATGACATTAAATTTGTTATATAATTTTATGTTTAATTTTTTTTAAATTTATAAATATATTATATGATTATTTAATGTTAAAACCAAATTTATTTAATAACATGAAAAATAAACTCATTTATTTTAATGAAAATAATTTTTATATATTTTTTGATTAATTAATTTTTATAAATACATTATATATCAATAAGTTATATTATAGAATTTGAAACCATTATATTAGAATTTCCACTTTTTTACATGACGTATTTAAAGACACATGAAATGAATATTATCAACTTTGAAAATAATGATTTTTTATTGAATTAACATATTATAAAATTATTTAGAAACCACAAAAGTGTAAATAATCCTAATAAGGAAAATATATGGTATAAAATTTTACAAAACATTCATTTAAATATAGTTTTTATGTTTTGACTCTAGAATAGTCTTATTATATTTTATTATTTGGAGGATTTCAAAAAGTGACCCTCACCTCAATTATTAAAGGTTATCTCCTCCCTAAATTCCTCACACCACACAGATCTTTATAGCTCAACCAAAACAAGCCCATTTCTCCTCCAAAAATAATTATCTATGATCAAGAGGACCTTGTATTCTAAAGGTTCCACCTGAAGTGTAACACCCCTGGTAAATAATGAATATGACATTTTTATATTTATCCATATTTTTGAATAAAATATTAATATTACTTTAAATGGGATGCTATTCTCGATGGCGTACCCAATACACAACAACGAGATTCTTGGGAATCTTATGTTGCACTCTAATAATAAAATAATATTATTTTAAATGGTAGTTAACGCCTAGACGTTGTAATAGCAAGATTGAACATAAATTACTACAAAATTATTATATATGTTTTTCAAATATTTTTTTACTCTTATAATAAATGTTAGAGGATTAAAAATGAAAATGAATCCAATTTTAAGCATAAACATTCTAATATTCTTTAAAAGGTCGATTAACCACCTTTTGATGGAAAAGCTATTTTAAATACACTTTTTGACAATTTTATGTGTTATATTTGACAAAAAAATTCTTATATAAAATCGGGACATCAAAATTTACTTTGTGTAAATTTTTGGTATCTTTCTGATAAAGATCATTTTTTAATGAATTGTAAAATTTTTTGTATTTTAATTCAAAACCAATTTTTAATATAATTTATTTATATGATTATATTATCTTTTGAATTGATTTTAAAGTAAAATTATAATATATTTTTTCCATTTAATCCCATATTGGTCGTTGGAATTAATTTCACTTTGTAATTAGACTTAAACTAGTGTCAATCTTTTGATACTTATTATTTCATAAAAACATGCTATTTTGTTTGACAGTGGGAATTAATTATTAAAACAATTAATGTAACCCCTATTTTTTGAATTTTGTAAAATAGAAATCATTTTTGAATTCAGAATATCAAATATAACATATGGTGTTGGTTTGAAATTTTTCTGAAGAACTTCAATTTTTGATGAATAGTGAAACAACTAAGTGTTACTTAAAAAACTGATTTTTCGTTTAAATGAAATTTTACCACCTTTGTGTTTTTAATTTAAAAAGTCATTCATACATGGTTGTCATTAAGAAGTAAAATGGGGTTCAATGGGATTACAATTTTTTTTGGTGAATTCTAACTTTTATGTTTTTAATCGCGATTAGAGGTAATTAGTGTAGTTTAAGGTAAAAATAATGTTTTAAGAATATGAGATGAGCTTGACACATGTCCTACCCTTAATGGATGTGTCATGTCCGACCAAGAGAATCCATGTGTAAACTTGGGGACCCCATGGAGCCACTTTGGAAGGAAAATTACATTAATATCTTTTTATTTAATGCAAAAGTAAAAATGACACAAACATGAGTTTTTTTACTATAACAATTTTTAAATGGGGTTATACAAGTCAGATGTTTGACTATAAATAGTCATTGAAAATCTAAAAATATTTCCTACATCATAGTAGGTTTTTTTATAAATTTTAGACATTAAATAAATTAAATTATTTATGACATCATGATGATGCATCGATTACCTCATTATTTAACGATTAAAATAAAATGAAAATATAATGTAAAATCTAAGACCTTCACTTGTCAAAAACCTATTGGATGGGTATATTTCGAACCCATATAACCTTATCCAAGACTTATTTCAATTTGGGACCTTTTAAATCTGAAACGCATTTTAAAATAATGTAACATTTCTTTACTTTCCAAGAGTGCCCCTCATCTCCTCTTATAAAAGGCCCCCACCTCTACAACCTTACACACACCTCTCAAGCCTTTGGATTATCCAACCCCTTACCATTTCATCTCTCCACATCCCTATCTTCATCATTTAAGCCTCACTTTGGGCAGAATCCTTTCCAAGGAAGCCTTTGAGCTTAAATCAAAGAGAGTTACCTGTTTTAAAGGTAGTGTTTTCTCTTGTGTTCTTCTGTTTTATTTTGCTTCTCCAACCCCCTAAACTCTTTTTATTATTTTCTTTTGTAACAAAACAAGTATCTTCAATATACTAGTTTGTTTTATGTGAATTATTAGAGCTACAATTACACAAACCTTCATCTAATGGTTAAAGAACATACTGTTTCTATGGTTGGTGATTTTCTGCCTCACGAAACGATGATTGTTCAATATTCTTTTAACACCTTTAAAGGTGGCCATTATGATGTCACTGTATTTTATATATGATATATATGGTATTAAAGTTTACTGTATTCTTCTTTATTTTATATTTAAAGCATAACTTTATTCCTTTCATGTTGTGCAAATGTGATAATTTCTTATGAGGTAGACTACCGCCCCCTCAAGTGATGTGACTCGTACATGCAATACATGGAATCTATAAAGAATGAAATTAATGAACATATGTGACCTATATAACATATATATATTATACTAGAATTAAAATATATATATATATCATTTATTTTTAATTCCATTAAAATGACAAAAAAATCAATGTAGCGTTCATGCGTACGTACGGCCTACCGTCTCCCTGAACGGTGCTTTTCGTTTTTTTCTCCAAATGATATGGAATATTATAAAATGATTATGTACTGGATATATATGATATTCTAATCATTAATACTATTATGTAAATTTTTTACTTATAACTATATGGGAAATCATTTTTCCAACAAATTCATTTTGGACTCATGTACCAAACATCAGAAAAAATGTCTGATCTGAACCAACATTATTAAACAATTATTACAACATTATAATATGTGGTATTAATTGAATAATAATTTTTAAAGGAGGTCCTTAGACAATTATAAATTTACCAATTTTTATTATTCAGTAATTTAACGAAACGAACAAGACAATTCAGACTTGAGGAAAGGGATCCTACTCCTCTCTTTCTTTTTAACTACACTCTTTTATTTCATTCATTTTAACCTCATCTTTCCGATGATTGGGATGTTCTATTATATTAACATTACTGTAATTTTTATGTTTATATGGTTAGAGACTCTATTCTATCTCATCAATCCATTTTGGATGTTTTGAGTGGCATCGTTAGGCTGCTGAATTTTCGTAAGAGATCTAACCTCCCTCTTTCTTTTTAAGTACTCTCCTTTATGTCATTTATTTTAAGCTCCTCTTTGTTATGTTGGGGGATGTTATTTTATATTCCTATTTCTGTAAACATTATGTTAATATGATGAGACACCCTATTTGATCTCATTAATCCATTTTTTTATGTTTAAGTGGCTCCGTTAGGCTACCAAGTTTTCGTAAGGGATTTTTCATCTCACTTTTATTCCCGTGAGATTTATGTTACATTTGCCACAATTTCCTTTGAGTGGTGTATTTACATCCCATTATTTTACTCATTGTGTAATATACATTCATTTATGAGTATTTACATCAATATTGTATTGTCTTTCTTTCACGGGGTGTATGTTTCGAAAGATACCCATGTCGGTAAGGGAACCTTTCACCTTCCTCTTTTTAAAAGACTTCTTTTGTTATGTCTTTTAATTCACATAATATTATGTTGGGATATGTTCTTATATATCCTTATTGATTTAAATTTTATGTCCAAGTGATGGGATACCCTTTTTATCTCTCATCAACTCATTTTCTGAATTTTGTAGTGACGCCATTAGGCTGTCAAATATTTGCAAGGGAACTTCTTAACCGAATTTTGATTCTTTGAGATAAACTTGTACTCCTTGAATATGTCATTCTATGAATATGTGTGAATAACCTCTGATTGTTTTACACATAATGTCCACTTATATTTGGTGTTTTCGTTTGTCATAAATAATTAAGTAATTTATTTATCCTAAATCCAAGGATACCGTCTTTGTAAGGGACTTTGTCTCAATCTCAATTCATTGAGGCATATTTTGTTTTATACACAACCTTATTTTATACAGTGTATAAACCCCTTTAACTTTTACATTTATCCAAAAGGAATCTTTTTTATACGAAGAGTTTTACTAAACGACAAAAGGGAAGGTTTTTGTCATACGTATGCGGCGACAACGACTTCTCTACCGTCGTGACCATTATTTGAGTTTCGGATTCCACTACAAGCCATACCTTTTTTAAAAAAAATGAAAAATAAATACCATGTTTTACTTTTCTTTTATTTTGGTATTGAAAATGGTTTTCATAATGTTTTTATTTCAATTTTTTTTATTGATATCTTTTGATTGAATGGTGGAAATGTTATGTTTCCTTTATGCATGTTTTATGTGATACGATTATGTTGTGGTTCTTGGGAATTGTTATGAAGACGGGTGGTTCGGTTATAAACTAAGGGCAGGTGAGCCCGATATAGATCTCCAATGCATTAGGTAACGCGAAGGAGTTAAACTTTAATGTTTCTCCGAAGAGATTTAAGGAATATACTGTGATGGGTATTCTAAACGTAACCAAGAGGGTTCCTCCCTATGTAAGAATGTTATGAATTCCTCAAGTTACCTTTATGTCTTATGATTTCTATGATTTATTCATGATTTTATGAGGTATGTTAAAGTGCATATGTTTTATGGGTAATGTATGATTTCATTCTTATGTATACATGTACTCATGTTTCCTTTCCATATTTTTATATCCCTTACTGAGATTTTTATGCTCATCCCAAGTTTTTGAAATGTTTTTCACAGTTTAAGGGAATGGTACATGATATAATGATAGAGTCAAGGAAGTGTCAAGAAAGAATCCATGTTTTATTTTAAATATGTTTCCGTTGATGGGGAAAAACAAATAATATCTTTTATGTAACCACTTTGTTTAAATGTGGAATGTAATTCATGATTTATGATCTAATTCTCTAAAACTCTAAACCTGAAAAGATCCTCAATGTGAATTATACATTTAATTCAATATTACTTAAGTTTTATGGTCAGGTCCTTATACGATGTTTCCCTAATAGGGTATGCAATGGAGGTTTTCTAAAGATTATGTAATTATCATTACCAAATCTTTTAAGATTATTTAGTCTTATACATCCTCTTTATATGTTATTTCCATTCAAAAGTAACAAATCCAATATCATCTATATTATGTGATTTTATTATTAATATGTTGTGACAATATTCAACCTGTTATCTATCCACTGAAAATGAAATCACCACGTTTTATTACGTATGAACTATCATATCCATGTTGTGGTGTAAACTTTTTATCGTCAACATTTTACATGGATTGGTATAATGAATGAAATGAAAAATAAATTTTAAAACAATAACATTATATTCATTCTGGATAAAAATATATACCATCCAATTCATTAAATTTTATCAATTATGAAAATTATTTATCACTCATTCTATCATATGGAATACCATATCCATGGAACTATGTGACTCATTTTACAAATTCACTATGAAATAATTATTATATAAATTTATATATTATATTATATATATTTTACCATAATATAGTTATCCAAAAGTAGAATCAATAGTAATAATGAAATATTATGAACAAAATTGTGATAAGGATAACAAATATGATATAAAAAATATTAATATTGTTCTAGAATAAGTTCCTAAAATTATTTAAACTATAATATTAGATGTTTGGATATGTACAAATGAAACCATACATATGTTAAGAGTTAATTTTACAATCTCATATTTATTTTAGATTTTTTATATAATTATTATTTGGGTTAAATTAATCATACATGTCCATGTTTCAAAAAAATGAATTTCAAAATATTCCTTCTATTCTTATAATATTGAAAAAATTCATTTTAAGCCACAAATTACATTTTTTATATGAGTTTAACGGATTCTTTTTTTCCATTAAAGGTATAAATTTTATATTTTAGGAACAATTATTAAAATACTTTTATTATATTATACAAAATAAGTGATTTATTATGCTTTCAAGATGAAAATATGACTTGATTCCCCCCTTACAAGAATGCATGGTTATTTTCAAAAAAAATTTATATATAAAATTTGCGTTACATTTTAATATATGAAACAAATTTCAATGAGGGAAGGATATTTTTCTAATGAAATTATTACTTATAATAACAAAAAATTATATTCCATATAAGATAAAAATATTTCATGTTTCTTATGATTTCTGGGGGATAGTATCCAATTTTACCATTCTTATAATCTTTATGAATGATTATTGGATATGACTGAATGATATTTATGAAATCCAATTCATTTAATGGGATATATTATAATTGAATAATATTTTTGAAAGCCATTTCATTCAATGAGTTCTGATATGATAAATGAATTATGATCTTGCAAAACACATATGTATGTTTTCATTAAGGGGAGGGACCTATATCTACCTCTAAATCATTGGGGAAATATTTATATATAATGAGATAGAAATAATCTAACTTATCATCCAAACATTTTATTGGATTTAATGATGCAAAAAAAATAGTTATGGGAGGGAACCATTTCTACCAAAAATGTTATCGAGGCGAACCATGACTACCAATATGACATCGAGAGTGAACCCATTCTATAGAAATGTCCTTTTTTGTGATTCTATTTATACTATTAAAGTAGTTTTATATGCTTCTCTGTCATAAAAAATTTCATATCTTATTTCATTGTTGTGATTTTTACGATAAGTTATTTATTTCTCAATATTCATGTATTATAGACATCAAATTTTTATATCATGATTTATATTTATTATCATTGATTTGTAAAATATGATATTTTCTTTTAATGATCATGTTATGATTACATTATACTCAAGATTATGTATACATGTGTCACTTGTTAACCCATACTGGGAATCTAAGCTTGTTATTATTATGTTTCCATTATCCAATGTTTTGAATATAAATATTGTGTTTACTATGTATATGAAGGTTTATCTTTGAGAAGAACCCAGTGGGAGATAATTTTGATCAATTATTTTTCTAGTTTTTATGTTTCTATGATTCCAAATACAATAGTCTAGTACTGTCTCCCGGAATCTATTTTGGAAATGTATTATGTATTCCATAAAATGATTTAATGTTAATGATTGAAATACTACGTTTTATAGTATTTATCAGAAACAAATTTTAGTTAACCTTTATAATCACGGAATAGAAAACCTTAGTCATAACCACACATACATATTTAAGGATATGTCTAAGGATACATAAAATTACTTCAAATTATGTGAAAGGATAGATTGTGTTATATATTTTCAATACATCCGTGTATGGATACTACATGTGGATGTAGATCTTGATTAGATATACCATTGGGTAATACCTATGAAATGGTTAATCAGGCCCAACTCATGTGTAACAGGATGTGTCTCTAGGAGAAATTTACCTATAGGAACTAACTATTAAATGGTGCATCAGACCTAACATGTGTTTAACATGCTACACGACAATAGGCCTTGCTTCACACATGTTTATCACTCCCGAGGTATAGTCATTGTAAATTCAAAAACCCTTCATAAACAATCATGAATGATTTATATTAATTTTGTCATTGAATAACCTAGGATTATCCTATGGTGTTATTTATTAAATAAGGATTAAAATTCATAAAAATTAAATGCTTTTTACTAACTATGATAACTGTTTTATACTCTATGTTTCCGGTTTCAAGTTATTGATGGAACAGGAAGTAAACAAAATATTGGTAATTGGTGTGGAAAAAGAAACGATTATTCTATTGAGAAACCAATTCATATTATAGATGTAATATAACATCATGATTCTATGCTCACCCATATTTCTAATTATGTGTATCATGCTGGAATACAAAATGATAAATGAAGGGAAAAAATATCATATTGAGACACTCATGGGTAATCATACCCCTTTATTTAGTTGGTCTTATGATCAAATTGTTGTATAATAATATATCAGATCCACTAAATTGATATTATATATTCTATAGTGTTCATAAAATTATAAATTCATTGTGAATTTTTATCTGCTATAAGTCAAAGTGGACTATTGGTTGACTTTAATCAAGAACCAAATGCTGTAAGATACAATATTATATGTTCATTGTGACATGTCCATGAATTTATTCGTCATTAATTGTACTCCTCATATATTATGTACAAATATGGATAATGAGAATATTTAATTAAATAAAAAATGTTTATAAATCCATTGTATCCTATGATGAAAATTTCCGAAGACATGCGAGGTATTCATTATAACTAATCATCCAACAAATAACTAATGATGATAGTTTCTTAAATGGCTTAATTTCAAGTCATTGAAGGGTGTTAAACATCATTGAAATTTTTGTTATTAATATATTGTCGTTTTTCAATGAAATATTAAATAGAGGTTCATGTTTTGAATCAATCTCATGTATTTGACAAAAAACAAAATATAGAGTTCAATAGAAAACTTTAAAAACCATAAAGGCAAGAAGGTGCTATTTACATTATAGTATATGTGTGGGAATAATAATGATTGGAATGTTCTAAAGCAGCATAATATATTTCTAAATTGTATTTGGGAAGGTCATCAGGTATTTTAGTGTCGTAGTGATAGGAATTAAATAGCTAAAAATGTAGATGGAGTGGAATCTTCTATAACGAACCTCCCCGACACATTTAGTACATTTTTATGCAGAATGAGAAATATACTAACTTGTTATATAATCCATGTTTTAAAAATTACGTTCTATAGCATCAAAATCATTAGTATAATGTATATGTAAAATCACATGTGATCACTATTGTAGATGTGGAGGACAACAATCATGTTGTGGAAAGATAGAGTATTTTTTAGTAGAATAAAGGAATATTATTGTAGAATTAAATTATTGTTATTTATGAATAACGAAAAATCTATGTATTAGTCGTTTTTATTTATTTCTTAAATAATAAATAGAATATGTTGAATTCTACTAGTAACCATGTAATATTATTAATCATATAAGGTGATATTTCGGGAAAACACCTGATTAATGGTACTATAACACAAAAAATTGGAATAATGTTGAGATAGTCATGTATGGATGAATATTTTTTAATGTGAATAACTAAATTATAAGTTCATGATTTTCTTCTAACAGTTTATGGAATGAATGTATAATGATTTTTCTTATCATTTATAATGTTCACAACATTTTGGACTTAATAATTATATTCAATAGACCTAGGAGAAAGGAATCATGCATGTTTTCAATATGTATGTATGGTAATTTTTTATTATGATGATTCAATAGAATACATGATTATGTTATTCACATTATAGGAATTTAACAACCAATAGGTACCTAATGATATATGGGGGAAAAATTTAAAGCATTTTCATTTCACTTCTTTATAATGTTTTGGATTTTCAATATTTATAATGATATATGGATTACCCATTTATGGAAATTTTGAGTAAAAATCATAATTTTTATGATATTCATGTATTATCCAACCATTTATGGATTTATTCATGTTAGATGTGTTTTGATAACCGATTTTTTGTATAAATATAGGTGGAATTACATATCATTCTATTATTGATCTCACGATCTGCCAATATTTCAGGAATGACATTCTCAACATAATTTCATAGAATAAGATATGAAGTGGGAATTATTCTAGGAAACAAGTGTGATATTTTTATGAAATCATGTATCTATATATTCTCTTTAAATAAATTCATCCTTAAAAAATCAATCATGATGTATGATTTTTACTTATTATTAGTTTTTATTATAAAAATATCTTTTCTTGAGGATAATTGCATAATTGAATTGTGATATTTAAAAATATAATGACGATATTATCCATCATTATCCATCAAAAATATATTGCTATATTTATCTTTTTTATTAATATTTTCCATTATCACCTATGTTATCTTTTGTGGAAGCCTAGTAATGAGTTACTTTGGTTAACCGTTATGTTTCCATCTTTTTTAAAAGTATGTTTCCGTTTTTGTTTTTAAAATGTGTCTATTTATGATAAAATATTTCATGTATTAAAAATTTAATAACCCATGCAATATTTGTTGGTGAACCATGTTTAAAAGTGGGTAGAATGTAATATCCTATGATTTTAAAAATAAATTATTTTCCAAATAAATTTATACATTTTGATAATTTCATTTTACACAACAGTAAATATAAATTTTGGATATTTTATAAAATTACTTTTTTTTAATTATGTTATCCAAAAATAGAAATTATGCTTTCACTATAGGAAACACTGGCTTGTGTTGCATAACATTCAGAACGATGTTTTTGAAAAAAAATAGTATTTATTATAATTATTTAAACAAGATACTTATATCATAATCAATTGTAACACCCCATTGTAATATATAATATGACATTTTCATATCAATTAATATTTACGATTTTTATATTTCATTTATGTTTATTTTGACACTATGTTGGACAGCTTACCAAAAACACAACATTGGGTTTCCCCAAAATCCTATGTTGCACACAAGAATTTGTTATACTAGAAAAAAATACAATATTATTATTATTATTTTAAATCGTAGTTAAAACATAGAAATTATATTTGATGTAATGAAAATACTAACTATATTATGTTTAGACATATTTATTAAATGTTTTTAATTTAATCCCCTGTATTTTAGAGGCTGAAAATTAGATTAAATCTAATTTTATGATTAACATTCTCAAATATATTTTAAAAGTTAGTTTTATCACATTTTGATGGTGACGACTTTTTCAATATAGTTTTTTAAATTATAATATTTTTTATTTCAAAATTAAACTACTTATTTAAAATAGGGACATCCCAAATTACTTTGATTTTTTTATGTATTTTTCTTACAAGAATCATTTTTTAATAAATAATTAAAAAACTGCCTTTTAATACAAAGCTGCATTTTTGCAGAATTTCTCTATGTAGATATTTTTACTTTTAATTGTATTTAATGTTTAATTGGATGATATATATTTAACATTTAATAAAATTTAGGTATATGGAGGTATTTTCACTTAAAAATTTGATTTTAACGCATGTAAATCTTTTGATTGGTTTTACTTTTCAAAAACCATGTTTTCTCATTTTGGCAAAGGGAATAAATTAAAAATTAATTTCGACAAATGCGGTGTTTTGAATTTGAATAAATGGATTCCATATTTGTACTTATATGTTCCAAATCTTCTTAATTGGTTACTTTTATTTTTTGACATAATGAATAGTAACATTAGTAATTATTTTATTTTACCACAGTAAAAGATTAAATTTGATAAAGATGGGTAAAAATTATATTATATTAATATAAAACTAACATAAAATTATTCCTAATCCTTTTATATGAGATATAAAGAACCTTGAAAACCCTTGCGATGAAAATTTTTCATTTGTAATCCACTTAGTTGTGATTATGACACTTATAACTTTTAATTTAATGTAAAGAAAAATAAGTTATAAACACATATATTCATAAATTTTTTTTTGCATTTATCTAATTCATATTTTCACATATAAATATTAACTTGAAATATACAAACATTTCCTACTTCATTGTATTTTATTTACAATTTTTTGGATATTAAATAATTAAATTTAATTATGTCTGAATGATGATGCATTGATTACTTTATTAATGATGATATCAGATTAATGATATTACAAATATTAAAATTAATATTATCTTACAGAATTTATATCATCCGTGAATTTTTTAAGTGAATATTATTTGTTATAAGACTATTCAATTTTTCTATTCAATGTTATTTCTAAGATTAGATTTTATTTAAATCCAATAAAATCAATAGTGTAAAAATTGAAATAATTTACATTCTAATGTGTCTCCAAAAAATTCCAGGTATTATTATTATTTTTTGATTTCAATGATTAGGTTCATTATTTCATTATGATTCATGTATTATGAACTGCCAATATTTATACCATGAATAATATTTATTATCATTGATACACATGTTATGATCATGTATGGTCATGATCATGGTGTCATTCAATTTTTATCATAATTATGTTTACATGTCATCTTTTTTACCCTTACCAAATATCAAATATCACCCCATTTATGCATACATTAACCCGTGTTATGAAGACTTGTATACTGTTTGTTGTGTCTAATAATGGTTCATGACCAGAAGATCCAAGTGGGAGATAATGTAGATCACTTATGTACAATTTTTTATGTTTTCATGTTTCAAAAGAAACTAGTCTAGTTTGGTATTAGGGAGCCTATTAGTTATGTATATTATGTTTTATTTAAAAGAAATATAGTATTAATGTATGAAAAATTATTGTTTTTAAAAAAATATTTAAATTTACAAGCTGTATGGGCCTTATATGATAGATGTGGTTATCCATCATTTTAATCAATTTTAAATTATTTAAATAAAAAAATAATTAAAAATGAGTATACTATTTATCATGAAATATAACTCCCTTATATGATTAATATACGACTTTGACCCTATCACGACCTCAAAAGTGGGAAGTAGGTTGTGTCTCCAATAATAATTCTATAACATTTATTGATCAGCCAGACATGGATCATGGAATATGATAAGAGTTCTGACATCATTATAGGATAGCCTTGTACATATCATGTAATTATCTCTTTAGATACCTATATTAAACAATTTTAGATGTGTGCCATTTGGAATTATAATGGTATCCATGTTTGATATCCTCATGACATACTATAGAAAATTTGTGAAGAGAAAACCCGTAAGTGTTGGGCCTTGATCTACCCAAGATACCTCATGTAGTTGACCTACAAAACCTCATACAAATAATCCACAATGAAACGATGCCCTATTCCAATATAAATTCCATCAGATTATGTAGTCCATTCAATTGGAAATACAATTAGCTCGTACCATGGTAGAGGTGACCCATGAGTACCAGATGAAACATACTACCAACTACTCCAGAGGTGATTGAACTCATGATGTTGTGTCGTGGAGGGAGGCTATTCTCTCTATCTTCTATCATATCAAGATGCATCTAGAGTGAAGGGTCATGCTCATGACCTAGAATATTCAGGACTCCTATAAACATTGATGTGATGTTCTGACTTAGGGAGGTTGATATTATGGTATGGTCTGTGAGAATTTACATATAAACTCCTTAGAAAATATTATTTATCAGACCTTCAGAGTGGTTTAGGTTATTGATAACACACACCTTCTACAATGTGACATTAAATTGATTAAATACAAATCTTTCTTCACCAAATAATTTTATTTCTCACCAAACATGATTGATGATTAGTTGACTACTATGATAAAATTAGAAGAAGCTATTTCATACATCTTCTAATTAAAGGTGAACATCATTCAGCTAACCACCATTTTATCAATTGTAAATTAGGACATCTCAACTAAGTTGAAATTGGTGGAATAAAGTGAAGGGAAACATGGTAGATCCACTTCCTGTTAGAGTTTCCTTTTTACCATGAGAAGGAAAATATATTTCAAGGATATACATGGTTGTAATATGATAAAACTATAGTACAGTAACAGATTTTTGTATCTATCCAATGTTGAAGATGATTCAATGAAAAAAACACATCATGAAGATCCCAATCGAGTGTGAAGATTGTTGTAGTATGGGTCCCCACTAGAAATTAGGATGAACATTTCATCCAAATCCAATTGATAAGGGTTAATTATTAAGACAACCATAATTGGATGAATCAGAGTAACACAATAGGTGGGACGTTTCTATTCTATAAGGGTTTAGGGATGAGTAGGTGGTCATGGAAATGGTGGTCTAACCTAAGAGATTTTGGGTTGTGAGAGTGGACCTACTCAGTCTAGTCACGGATTATCTAAAATATTATATTAAAAAATATTTATTCATTTCCTACAACTATATATGAATATATTCTATTGAAATCTATGTGTATAGGTTCCATTTTGGTAGGTTTCACTAACATTTCATCACTTATTGATATAGTTTCATCACACTTTTTTTCTATTATAGTTATGAGAAGTATGGTATTATTAGTAGATTATACCAGTGGAGTTAACACAATTGAATCACATATAGTAGTTAATGATGAGGTTATATGATGATGAATGAGGTCTCCTGAAATTGGTGGGTACAGTTTTCTATGGTGTTTCTTGATCATCGGGATGATCATCTTCTAAGTCATTCTAGGTATTTAATTATATATTCCATATCAAGACCATGTATATTTCTACCACAATCGGGTCTGTTTAACAAAACTCAAGGTTAGTATGTATATCCATATGGTAAAATGAGAACTCTAAGAAACTCGAACCATAATGAATCTTACTGGTCAAATTGAAGTGATATAAGAAATAACCAGTCTATTTTGAAGGAATCATGGTTTACATATTGTGTAATTTTTTATGGCCCAAGAACATATACATGACATTTTCCCAAATGATTTCTAGAGCTTACCTCCACATATAGTGTTCGAGATCACCATTGATATGGTTCAAGGTGTGGCACCAGTTTCCATTACTCCATATAGGATGGAACCAATAAATATCCATTAACTCAAAATATAGTTTTAAGATATATATTCCAAGGGTTTTATCAGATCCATCGCATCCCTAAGAGTTTTACTAGTATTTATCACCAAGAAGGTGGATGATAACCTGAGATTTTTTTTATTACCATAGTATAAACCATGTAATGACAAATAACTAATATCCATTTCCTCATACTGAAAACCACTTTAACCATCATAGAGGATCAACAATTTTATCCAATATTGATTTGAGGTGGTTCTACCACATGTTGTGTGTGAGGTCATTATACATACCACATATAGTGTTTCAGAGATGGTAAATATATATTTTTTTCTGTTCATGTTGGGCAGTGTGATAAATGAAGAAGAAGACCTCATGTCTTTGAGGAATTGAGTTTTCCAAAATTATATTCATTCCTTTATGGGACTCTTCAAAGATGAAATATTAGTGAATTATGACAACAAAATTGACCATTATGGCCACCTTGATATCATTCAAAAAACATTGTGCGAGAACCAACTATATTAAAATCCCATAATATTTCACTTTGGGATCAATAAGATTTACATCATGGGAAATTTCATATCAGAGGCAGGCGCATCTTTTAAACCAATGAACATTACTACATTTGTTTTCTAGTAGAATCCCATGAAAATATTTGATATATTATTCATCTTATGGAAGGATGGATACTAAATGAAATTTATGCATTATTTCACATACTATTACGTTCATATTAGAGACATTACCAAGAAGGTTGTGAAATAAATATAGGCTGAATCTTGCGAGACAACTATTATTTATTTAAATTGAATACAAACATCAACGTCGACCTAGATTAATACAAAGATTGGAAGAATCTATAATTTTTATAGTAATTCTTCAGGAATCGGTATGAGTTCGGTTGTAATGTAATGTGAAAGGGGTATGGTGTTTGGGTCCCTCTAGCTTAGGCCTCCTAAGAATAACAGTTATAAGCATGAACTACAGATTTTAGCCATGGATCTCTCCCAACACTTTTGTAGGCACTACAATTATTGTTAGTGCTAAATTTTTTAGACTGCCCATAAATGCCCCCAATATATCTCCCCACGATGGTACATTAATATAAGGAATCACATATGGGTGGAATACCTATCATCCTTTGATTTTAGAATTTCATACAAAACTAGAAAGGTTATTGTCATAGTGGATTTCCTAATCCTGAAAATTCACTGTCTTTCCAAAACATAGGATGTATTTGAGTTGATGGTAATGTATATACTATTTTAGATTCACTTATATTTTCAAGAACAACATCAGAAACCAGTCATATCATCTTTGGTGGTGACATATTCTCTCTAATAGTGTTTTGTGTTGACAAAGCTATCTAATTATGAGGGCCTTATTTTTAGGGAGAGCATCACATATGGAAAGTCAACTCATGGTTGTGTCATTGATGATAATTATATCATAATATCCAACATTATTGATTGGTTTCCTTCTAATAAATGTGAAGGGTTTATGGTGGTGAATCTCATGATTCTATATAAGAAGTTCATCCTAGTCTCCCCAAGATGAATTAGATTATCCAAAAATAGTTTTGGTGGTCATAAATTTAGAGGCTGATATCAGGTTTCATCAGTTAGTCCTCCACCTGTTAGGAGGTGATGGCCGAGTACAATTGATCTTTAGGGATTATAAAGCGTGTATCTCTTATTATTTTGAAATAGAACAACATCTCCATGGATTCAGTGATGGGAATTTCAAGATCCCCTCATTGAACTATTTTAGTGTGATTTATCATCGATATGTTATCCATGGTTGCAAAAATTATACATGTGTGGGGGACAGTATATATTGATGAGAATATGAGACTATATATTTGTGATATTCTTTGACATCATGGAGTAATCGATTCTATCGTAACAAATAGAGATGCATAGTTCACATCATGATCCTGTAAAGGGTTCCAAAATGAACTAAATTCATATTATATATTGAGTACATCATATCACATTCATACAGAAGGGTAGTCCAAGAAAACAATATGACTATTTGAGGATATTCTTTGAGAATGAATCATTGATTTTAGTGGTTCATTGGAAAATAACATACTTTGGGTTTTGATTACCAAGAAAAAAAATTCATGCAGTTATTCTAATATCACCATACGGGGGACATTACATTAAGCTATGGTGTTCACTTCTATGTTGGGTAGTGGTATGTGAGGAAGATATACTAGGTCCTCATCATCTTTTAGAAACATCACACAATTTCTTGATAATTTCAAAACATATAGCTATAGCTCAGTCATGGAAGAAATCATATTATATTAATTATCATATACCTATAGAGTTTGAGGTTAGATATTGTGTGTTTTGATGTGTATCACCTAAATCGGTTCATAGGAAAATTCGTATAAAAGGAAAGTTATATACAAAATATGTCAATCCATTCTAGGAAGGTCAGTGAGTCATGTCATTTTATTATTAGTTATTGTTTCCTCAATGGTATTATTCTATGGAAAATGTACTTCACATATCGTATCATTGGTTGTATGATCCTTTCAGATATCATAATTTTTATCCCCAGGATATTGTGATGGTGGTACATGCATCCTTAAGGGATCATTTGATATATATGATTGATCAAATAATGAAATATCTATCTGGTAGTTCATTTCCTTTGGTCCTTTTCTATGGTTTTATTGACACATAATGATTCACAATATGAGTTAAATGATGATGTATGACTACATTGGTCTAAACTATTCTCAAATGACATTCTACCACCCTTTCAAGGGAAATATATGGATTTTTTTTCTTATTTAGGGGATGTTATAAAATAAATAATATTTTTAATTGAATAGACCAAATGATATTTTTTACTAATTTTTTTGTACTTAATGACTTTTCCTAAAAAAGCTTGTGAGGTATCATGGGTTTCTGTGGATTTTTTGGAAGCCAAATCCCTTAAAATTAAATAGTCATATTTGGAATCCTAGTTTTCTTTTTCAATCATGCGACCCCTAGAAAAATCCATTTTTCATTGCTGACCCTAGGTAGATATTATTTCTTCACAGTTTGAATATTGTTAGATAAATCATTCACCTAATCAAATAGGCTTTCCCATAAAGGAGTCGCATGTCACATAGTTTGGAAAAAAGTGTGCCGAAACTGGGTGACTCAATATTTAATGTTTTCCAATTAAATAAACATTTTAAATAATTTCGTATTTCCCCACTATTTTGTAGTAGATGATCCATCTCCTTCGATGAATGTATATTCTTGTCTTGATGCATAGGTTTTGTGATAAATCATCCATAATGACTATATTTCTCTCACAATCACATCCATTTAGAATATCTAGGTATGCTATGAAATCCAATCTATTCTATATTATTTTACTTCAATTTTTTTTAACAATTTTGGTCAATTCACATTTTCCATATTTTCATGTCATTTGGTTGTTTCTTCAATTTTTCCTTTTCAACTTATAATTAACGGATGTTGCTATATGAGGGAATCACTATACAGATAGTGTAGGTGGTATATTCTCATTTAACTTATATATTTGTGTTACATATTATGTATCACCATTCCCGGATCATTACCCTACCAGTGTCCCCTATAATATATTAATTCTAATATATTTAATTTTTATTAAAAATCTTTTGTGAGAAAAATTAGCATAAAACCAACCCCTTAGGTTGATCTCTATAAGATATTATCTCCTAAATTAATGCGATTATCCATTAAGAATTAATTACAATTTTATCTTAGTTTTTTAAATGTATATGATGTTGTTCCAATATAATTAATTCTTTGGGATAATTAATTATGTTGATCAAATGTAATTGGCCATGTTTTTAGACTGTGAAACTTAAACCTTATGACATAAATTGAATTTTCTTACGGAAATGTCATCAACTCATTTTCTATTCAGAGATAAAATATACATTTTAATGAAATATAATTTATGTTAGACTTTTTATTTATGTATTTCTTGTTTAATTATGTTCTCCTTAGTGCTGAGGGTGATACAAGGGTGCCAGCCATAGGCCCCCTTGGGTATACACTTCATGTATTATTGCTATAATTTCTAATGTTTTTAATCCTGATAGTGAGACACTTTTTATATTTGGGACATGATCACCAAGACATATATATTTTTCATTCATACTATTATAATTAGTTCTTTAGGGGTGACCTCATAGAACGAGTTGATGGAATAATGGTTGTAACATTCCTCATGGGGGATTGATAACCCAATATTTTATACAAGGGATGTATTGAGATGTTATATTAAAATGTATTCACAGTAGTCGTAGTGTGACAATTGGGAAACCATTCTTGGATCACCTAGTATTTACTCATTATAAATTGGTTTTATATTGATCTACTAGAGGGGTACATGTTATTCTTTTAAAATTTCCTTAGAAAATGTCAGGGGGAGAATAAATATATTTATAAATATGTTTTATTTAAAATAAATATCATGTTAATCTTTTTAAACAACAAATGAAAATTAATAATTGGAAACATAAGGACATTTCCTCCAAGACAATTAATATGCTTCGGGAGAATCTGTTTTTATTATACATTACATCAACCACATTATCATCATAATTTCCTTGGGTAAAGAACTTCTAGTTTAGGATGAACTGGGTGGAATGATACATGTGTCTTAACAGATCCCAATCTCTTATATTTATTTAATTTTTTATTACTATATAACATTTCCTTAATTATGGAAGAAGGTTAATTTTATATTTCATGAATGGATTAATCTAGAAAATGTTGGTAATGGGATACATGGATTTTATCACACACCCTAGTCAGGATACCATTGGTAGCGGAGAAGGATTTATGGTTTTACATATAGATAATTTTAAGATGCTAGATGATGATGTTTTTTTCAATTCTAGGATGAAGTACATAGGAAGAGGAGTAAGGATATTCTCAAAATTATAGATGTAGCACTTTTATTTCATTCTATATTTTATTAACATTTTGTATATACTTTTATCCTCTGCCACATGCATATTTATTTTTTATTGCATAATCATAAGTTTTATATGTTCATTGTTCAACCTCCATTCATTTGTATTTTATGATGTTCATTACTCTTCATCTGTAATATGTTTATTATTTCTTCTACCATTATTCCTTATCATTATCTAATGTTTTTATCAGAATAATATATTAGGGGATTGTCTACCCAGTGACACACCCTATTCTATACATACCAGTGAGCTACCTATGTATTTCAGGGAGGGGGGATTGATGCCTTGTGGCCACTATATCAGGGCACTGTTCGGCTGAAACTAAGGAAGGATTCTACATAATGAATGAGGTCCTAATCAAACATCCTTTTAGGGTTATTAACCATAGTTATTTATATTAAATTAAAAACTCTACATTTGAGTTTCTTGATTGATATTTTTTTAATATTAATAAAAATAATATAAACCAAAACATAGTGATGTTAACATATACATTAACTTATACATTTATTTTCACCAATTTTATCTAATCATAATATCTAAACATTATGAAAACCTTCTTTGAAACATATATAGGTTACATTATCATGGAATACACACATATTTCATGGAAATTGATGAATACTATATTGATTTCCTAGCAATATACCATTTATGACTATACAGGATTTATGTTATTGGAGACTAGAAACAGAATAAACATATTTTATATAATATCTAAAAATCTCCAATAGAGTACATCACTAAATGTACCCTTATTTGGAATATCATACATTAAAAATTCTTCATATCCTTTGGAATTGGAAAATACAATGGTCACAATTATATGTTATGTCTTGGTAAAAAATGGATATGTTATTCAATGGTCATAATTTAGAAGAAGTCATTCGCAAGGGTATGGAAACATAATCAAATATTATGATGAATAAGATATATAAATTATAAATCATAATTTATTTTTCATGGAGTACGTCTTCACCATTTCAAAATGTATGACTTATATGAATGAAAAAGAATCACTAATGAATCATAATGAATGGGAATATATCATAATCATAATATAATGAGTTGTTGTTAGAACATTAGTATGGAAAATCGTTAATTTATCAAGGTGCACTGAAAATTCCTTCAATGTGGTCTGGCTTCACTCTCTATTCAATAAATAACAGATTCTTGATAGAAAATGATACTCTTAAAAATCATTTTAAAAACATGTTTATGGAAGAAAATGATCATCCAACATAGAAAACATTAGGCAAGATTTTCTGAAAAAAAATTTCATCAATAGAAAGTTCCAAATAGAAGAAAAATATACAAATAAATTTAAATTCATGGAATACAAAATGGACAAAAAAAATTATGGTTTTTAATTGATAAGTTATATAAAATTTTAACTTCGTAAATTTAACTTAAACTATTCTGCAAAGAAGTGACAAATAAATATAAAGCCTTAAGTCAAGTCCCATATCACTTTATAATGATTTAAAACTCTGATAAAATAAATCTGAATTACTTTTAAATTTTCTATAGCACAATATTCTTACATAAAATTATTTTCTTCATTACATAATAATTTATATTTATCCTTTTATTATCATTTATTTATTAAAATTTACATTTAGGTGAAAAATTTTCTATTTAAAATAATTTTTGTTTTAATGGTTCACGTCCTTACACCATGGTCAATATATATAACTTAACAGTTTATTTATCTTTTAATAAAAATAATATATATAAATTAAATAAAATTCAATAACCATTAATCTAATTCTTTGTTGAAAAATGAATTAAATCATTTTTTGGAGACAATAGTACATATATATGAATAAATTTCATTTCTAATTTCATATGGATGGAAAAAGGATGTAAAAAAAACAAATTATACATTAAAAAAGAATAAATTTATAAAAAATAAAATATATATTCATTAAATCTACATTTTAGTCAAATAATTTATTGAATAAATAAAATATAATCATATATATTTATATGAGTATTTTTTTCACACATGCAGACAAGTGACTATTTTTTTCAAACACATCAGAAATACATATAAAATGTTATATAATTAACATAAACATATTTATTTATTATATTCATAATTATTCAATAATGTTAATAATATTATAAATCATTTGTATGTCGTTTATGGGTAATGAGACATGGAAAATACTGGTATGAAAATATACCTCTACATAAGGTATCATCTCTTGAAAATAACCATAAGTATTATCATATTTTATTTTTAGAATACCAGTACATCCAAAATTTGGGTAATGTTATTGTTATAATATTTTGTTAGAGAATAGTTATGAAAAATAAGAAACAACTAAAAAAATCAACTAATATTTTCCACATGTCATTCATTCCAATCTATTTCATTAATTCAATCTAGTAAAAATATGTTTTTTATATTGGTATGGGGAATATTTTTTAGAGTTAGTGAAGTGCATACCTCTAACATTGGCAATTAAATGTATTGGAGATATGCTAACTCACTTAAGAGAGTCACTGCACAATCAGTTGGAATAGAAGTTGAACTAATATACAACTATATCTACATTCCAACAAGTAACCTAGAAATGAACGTCTATATCTCTATATTTTACTTAGGTTTGTTATTGGTATTGAATCAAAAAATGAGTAACACTAAACTATGATGTCCTTTTAATAGTTTTATAATAGTTTTATTCTATTGAAACCCCGATTAAACTTCATTATCCTCTTATATCAATCTAGAAGTGACCCTTGAAACACGGAGACACTCTTGGGACACCATATAATCCACCAACTAAATTCATTAGTGGATTGAAATTCACATTGATGATTTAGAATTTTTTTGTTATGATTAAAATAGTCTTTTCATAGGATCTAATAATTTTTTTTATCGTGTGTGTTTATTAAAATGTATCAACATTATAACCGATGTTATTTTCCATGTTTTGATTCTTTAATTACATTCTATTTAGATCCATTATATTATTGAAGGTTATTGTATGAATATAAAATTCACGTGGTTCATTGTTAGGTAATTTCAATGATAATAATTTCATATGGAATCTTCCATTTTATATTTATTTAACCTATATAGTATTTAAATAGAATTATTATTTTTTGATCCTTCCTATTTTTTAAGAATATGCATTTTTAAGGGATTGTATTTCAATTAGAGTGTTCATATTTTATGTTTTTTTGGTTATTTTTCCAATAAATTATTGTAATCATATGAACCATTCATTCTTACTAACTGATATCTATCTCAAAATTAATTGAAAAATTGTTTATGGATTTATGTTAAAAAGTGATTTTGAAATATTTATAATGGAATGACATGTGAAATATGGTATATTAACCAATGTATTATGAAAATGTATTTTTCCCTTGTTGTTAGAATTTTTTTAATATCATGATCTATATGGTTTCAATGATGAAATTTAATTTAAATTATTTCGATGTAGTAATTAAAACAATGATAAATAATGATTTTGGGATGCAACCTCAAGGATGAAATATCCCCCCCCCCCCCCCACACCGTAGTAAAAATATTATAGTGTAATGATTGTACATGGTGGTTGATGTGGTGAAATGCTTTCACTAACAAAACTAAAGTATTACCCCTAGATGATATTCTATAGTAATGAGAACACCATGTAGCTTTTGAATCCCATATAATTGAATATAAAATTTCACTAACCTAGAATTTATGTACATAATGGGAACATATTACAAGTTTTTATATTGGATTTTTTTGGTTTTTATATGAATAATATTTGAAATTCAGTTTATTATTATGATTTATAAATAATGTGGAGTTGTGATTTTATATAATTTATATTATACTATGTGATATTGTGTTTCATTGCATATATTTTTTTTGTATAAGCATTATTTTAATTATTATAAATTATTCTACTGAAATTCTTATTTAGATCCTACTCGTCTTTCTTTTCTCACACCCACTATACACCACATGTTGTTATTATATAATGATTTTTTAAAATTAATGTAACGGAAGGGCACCACATATTGGTAAAGTTATTATTTTTTGAAGGGTGTGAGAGTAATGTTGGGATTGTACATCACATGGATGTGTATTTTTCCTTTAATTTCACTATATTTCTCTTTTATTGTTCTTGACATTTATTTACATTACTTTTGTATCTCTACCATTATATACATGTATTGGAATAATGAAGCACAATATATTCTAGTTTTCATGTTTTCATATCAATTGGATAAAAATGAATCCCATGTATAATCATTGGTTTTCCATGTTCTGGTACAATAAACATTGTGTTCAATAATTCCATTCTAATTATGTTACGATGGATTCATGTTTTTTATAATTTGGTGCCATATTTTTTTTTGTGAAACATTTATAGTAAAGGATTTCTAGTTTATTTTATTGTTTATAATTATTTGATTATGAAATTGTTGATGTTTTTGATGAAATGATATTGGAATGTCCCAAAGTAATGGATAGGTTGTGATTGTGGTCTTGAAAACCCCTCATCATGACAATATTTATGTTTTTATTGATTATTTGGAAGCCTTTAATTTGGGATGTGGATAATTAAATTCCTTTTTATGTTTTATTAAGCCTCTCAGTAATGAAAATTTTAATTTTTTTGATATAAATAGTAATTTATTTATTGATTTCATGATATTATATTTCTTATTTATATAAATTTTTTGTCACCCATAAGAATTATAGTGATTATAAAGGTGGGTTCATCCAATTATCCTTTGGAGGTTATATCTATAGTTCATTAAACCCTCATTGATATTAGTGTGTTCATATTTGAGGCTATAGGCCATAGTGTGTCCCCAATCATATTTTCTAATAGAGTGGTATAACATTTAAGGGGAGTTATTTGGAGTCGATCACCGATGAATCTTCAAAATATGCCTCCATCATTTTAAGGGATGAAATAACTTCATGAAGGAGAGGATTTGCCATGATTGGTATAATTTTTTTAATTCATTTAAATTCGCGATTCCAAAAATACGAGGTGTTATATAATTACTGAAAAATAGCCATATATAATGTTGTGGGACTTAATTGTTATATAATGTAATAATGATGAACTTTTTTGGAATTAATTTAATGAAAATATATTGGAAAATTAACCATGATGTTTTTGAAATTTTTGATATATATGGAGTTTCGTAATCTAATAAATTAACCTCAAAGTATAAGAGTATAAAAATAAATTTATTGATATATCTATTTTTTGATTGAGCTTCATTATAATCAGAAGATTAATGTTCAAACATTTCATATTTCCCCATGATTATATATTTTCTTCCAGGTATATATGTTAATACTAACACCCTATGAATTTGTGGTGGGAGGGAAATTGATAGAACAAATTCATGTAGGTACTAATTCAAGGATAACATGAGATCTATTTATCCATGGTGGTAGTTTCAATAGTTATTTTAATTAACGAAAAGTGGAGCAAATTTTTTATAAGATATAGGGGTGGTTTTTAATAGAATATTTTTCCTTCAACATTTTCAGTGCCTAGATTTATGAAATGTTATTATTGTGGCCATATGGGGAATATAAATCATTTAAAAACTATTAAATCAAATACCAATAATTAATTAGGATGTTGTAGTCACTTGATGATGTTATATTAGTAATTTTCTTCACCTCCCCCACATATATGATTTTAAAAACACTGAGGATTTTCGGTGTAGTAAAATAATTCATGGAAAATAGGTTTTTGGCCATTGGAAGTTGGAACAATGAAGATACACATAGTTGAGGGGTTTTCTATGGATCTTGATTTGGGTCCAGTAGATATGAGTGGATTATGTTTTATTATATTTAACATAGAAACATTTTTATAGGATATATGTTCCTCTCACTCCATTTTAATGAATATAATAAATGATCATTAAAAAACTATTTAATTCATTATATTCACCACGTAATTGTGATAGACTCTATGAATGTGAAGGGTGCGGGTTTTTATGTACCATAATATTATTATATAACAGAAATATTGATATAGTATGGGATTACAAGGTTATATACATCTACTTCCTCGATGATCAAACCTAGTCTATTTTGTTATTTAATAAATGTGATTCGATCGAGTTTTATTATCCATTTATATTTTTTAACGCACCCAAGGGTAAATTTGGTGCATTTTAAAGATATATTGACAAATGATCTGATTGGATAATACATCAAAATCTAGATAATATAATGTTATTATAATATATCTAATAGAATTAATATATTAATAAATTAGTATTTTTATTTTTCTTATTATCTATTATTTTCATAACATATTTTGATATGAAATTTTTATTATTCCTTTTTAGAGGGTGTTTAAATTATTAATTAACCTATTTCAAGGAACTCAACCAATATCGATATAATTTTTTCATATTTCTCCAGTTGATTTAAAAATGATGTCTATTATACTATTTCATTTTTTATCAAAGAGACTAATATTCTTGTGTGTGTCTCCAAGTGTATCCCATATACCCATTGTTATGAATATTGACGGTGTAATTCCCTTATGTGTTGATTTTTTATATATAAATTGAATAATGCTATAGAAAATAAATCCCATTCAATAAAATAGTTTCTATCGATTAGTTGATTTTTGATAAAAAAATTCTAATTGATTCCTCCAATCTTGTCAACATGAACGTATAACCAAAGATTTATATGATCACGATTACACATTCACAAGCATGTATAGACACAATGTGTAAATATTGATGTCATCTATCATACATATCCATTATGATATATTCATGGGAGAGAAGAACCAAATTTTAGAAATGTATATTAATACTATTATCTTCATGTTCATGGATGACATTTTGATGTGATTTATTACTAAATAATATTTTGTTGACTATTTATGTAATTTTTGGGAATCATATGTGATCTGAATAGAAATGAAAATTTATTAACCATTTATTCTAGGATATGATAATTTATGTTCTTATGACCAAAATCATTGCACCTGGTAGATTTGATGATAATGAAACGACATTAAGTATAATTTCATTTAATGAATTGTAAAATACATATGACATTAAATGCATTTTATATTTGGAATGGTATAATATGTGGTTATTAATAGACATATAGATTCTTTCATCACCGTCTCTAATCTCACATAGAAGGTGATTTTGTTCTTGTGAGATTCGATGTGGCCCGATTTCATAGATGATCTAATACTGTTTATAAAAATCGGAATTATAATACATTAAGATTTTCTATATAGGGTTGTGTGGTCTTTTTTTATTCATCATGTGTGGAATTGGGGAGAATCAGCATGTGAGAAGATCATATGGACGCTAAAGGATTGTTTTTCAATAACCCTCAATATGGGTTTTATGATTTAAATTGGATAGTTCTCAAAATTGTTCTAAAATTAAATAAATGTTTTCAACATTGCCTTTTTAGTGTTACATTTATCGTTTACATTTATCACTAGACATTGTTATAATTATTTTATTAATATTATTTGAACCATAATAGAGATTATGGGTTGAATTTCTACATAAATTTTTATTTTACATTTCTTATGATGATGGACGGAGAAATTAGGTTACTAATTGTCTTAAAAGGATCATTCCTTATTAGGATATGAAAGAATTAATTGATACATGAAACATAATGAGACTTTTTTTGATATAATTTGGAGTCATAGTGAAGTCCCATAATATTAGATATATTTATCATTTGAGATAATTTATACTTAATATTATTTTCAAGTATTTACAATACCATTCTGAGTTTAGTAATGTAAAAAATTCATTATATTGTGAAGATACCATGATTGAGTGGTCTCCATCCTTGGAGGGTGCAATTTTATTGAGAAAAATGTATTTCATCAATCATTAATGTGGAAGGATGTGTTGGTTGATTTCTATAATTATTTTGTTATGTAAATTACATCTCTCAAATATGATTTATGACATGAAGATTCAGGTTTATAGGAAAGGTATAAAATATGATATATAAATTATCATATCATGATATTAAACATTCCACTAAATTATTATAGGCCATTAAATCATTTACATATTTTTTATCCTCTTTAAATTAGAACATATTAGTGGATTGATATTTATGTATATTTCTGTATTGGTTGACCTAAACCACTCAAGTTGGGAAATAAATTTTTGTGGTTATTGATCAATTTTCCATGTATGATTATGTTATTCCAATTTTTATCACCATGAAAAAGGGTGAAATATATAAGGGTTATCTAAAATATTTCAATGGTTTCATGTGGTTTATATGACCATTTTATCATAAAAGTAAAATTGATTTATTATATATCTCAGAAGTACCTCTAGGATACAATTGTAATTGGATTCATGTTGATCATACTATATCTTTCGTTGAGTGATTTTATGGAAAAAGGTGCTCTTAAAAATACGTAAGATACGCTATGTGCCTATTACAATGATTATCCATGTTCCTATAATGTACGTATGGTGATGATTATTTTTTTTATTACAAAGCATTAAAATAATATATAAATATTGACCCTTTCACGTCATCTCATGTCCAACTATTCCACTCTCTCGTATATTGTTCTTTAGTTGGTGAATCATCATTGTTCACACTCTTCATGGTTTATGAATGAATAATCATTATATGTTAGTTATTCATCATATAGTGATAGAATAATAATGGTAAAAGTTTTATATAGATCAATTTAAATATCCTATTTTGTTTTTAGATTCTATCCATTTTTTAAGGTCTCATTAGTGTTAGTTCTCAAATAGATTGATAAAAAATTAAATCATAATCATACATATTATACCAAATGAGATCATTGATCATCTTAGTAATGTTTTATTAATAATAATTACCACATTATTTTTCATCAATCTAAATCCTTTATTATGAATCACATCTCAAATCATGTCAGGTAGACACCTATAATGTTCTAAATTGGGATTACCTTCAAATAGAACATAATATTTTAGTCACTGATCAACCGTTGTGAGAAGTAGATTATACAGGGAACATTATTGTGAAATTTCAATAATAGTGGGTCTATTTTAATGGAATAATTCTCTATTATAACATGTTACATCAGAGAGATAGTAATTAATGAGAGTGAAATGTAATCACCTCTTCGTTCATCATTATTGTTTGACCAATATTTAGGGTTTAAAAACTACTAAGGTTGAGTGAATTCTAAAATCCAATCATTATTTTAATTTACATCCATAAACAATTTTAGTTTTTCTTAATTGACTATTATTGATTTTTAGTAACTTTTTCAGTTTTTAGGTTCTATTAAAGGATATTCTGGTGGATTTGGTGGGGGTATAGACAAGAACATGTCACTAGTTGAGTTAAAGGTGGTCCATTAGCTGACTGATGAGTTTTAGTATATAAATACTGTTCATGGAATATATAATTATATTGTATCGACAATATTTCTTTGGTCATCGATCAAGCATATTTTAATGTGGATAATGAACACTATGTCACTACAGTGGAAAATGAAATGGAATTTACCTTCCTCAATTAGATGATAGTGGTAAAATATGATAGATATGTTATAGTAATATGGTCATTTGATATTATATATTCCCATAATTATTTTATTAATGCTCCACTATCTAAACTAAATTGACCCATTCTGAATTGGTTACACTCTTGGGTCAACAGTGGATCTCATAACTCAATTCCTTGGTGGATAAATGTGTCAATAAAACCTGTGTACCACATTTATTAAATTTATAATGATTTATTATTATATATCTTTTTTCATTGGATATATCATTATTTATTATATATTTCATTATTTTCTGTGATGATATTTTTTGAAACAACCAAATATTTTCATTTGTGAATATTTCTTATTTTAAAATAACTATTCAAAAAATTTCACGAATACATTCTGGAGGACTATAATAGTTTAGTTGCTTTTGATTCTAGTAACAAAATATTAATATTTATTGATTGACCTTGATAACCCCCCACAAAAATCTTCATATATTTTACAATTCATCGGAATACAATACATAAATCATTTCTTCATAACCTATGGAAATCATAAATATGAAATCCTGAAACAAAAAACAATGTAAGGGTAAACATGGGATGTAAAAAAGAAAACATGATCATAATGGTATTCGAAAAATATAATATCAATTTAAATCTATACCATAATTATAATTGAGAAAAATAATGAATCATCAAATAAATTGAGGATGTTAATATAACCCAAATAATATTGGAATAAAAAAATATGTTGTATATTATCAGAACATTGTGATAATACATATATTTATTACATACACAAAGTATTATAATTTTTATATCAAATATAATTATAAATATGACCACTTATTATGTTACGAACATTAAATCATGTCTTATTATATAATTATATACATGAATTTAAGGTCCATGAATAAAATTGTAAAAATTAATTCTAGTTCACATAAAACTCATTTATCTCATGTGTAATCAGTCCTTACTAATTTAATTTTAGGGAGAAATATGTCACACCCTTCCTTTGTTATAACATTAGAACTTCCCTTGGTTATAATGTAACGACAGTCATTATTTATAACATAGCCACCATCTATAGTAATTACATAACCATATTCACATATTGAATGTCATATATATGTGTTCAACAAGATCATAATTCACTAATAATTTAAAAAAAACTAAATTGGGTTTCATAATCATTTAATTCTAGAATATCTTATTGACATTAAATTTATTTCATAAATATTTAACAATTTCATCCTAAAAATCTTGAGAAAAATGAACAGGTTTCAAAAACATCATGATAACATTAAAATAATACATCTTGAAAATTAATATGTATATTATAATTATATTATATCCAAATTAAATTTTATGTATCAAAACATTTTTGCACATTTTATGACAAATTATTTTTAATTATAATTTAAAATTATTTTTTTAATCAAATAAACATTACAGTCTGATAAAAACATTTTAAAAACTTAATATTCAAATAAAAATTAATAAATTATTTTCATTGAGAATAAAATTTTAATAATATAATGTAATTTGAAAAATATTTAATGGTAATTATATTGTAAAATACTATAGATGGCCTAAAAATTAAAAAATATGTAACATTCACATTTTTGGTAGAGGTAAAAAGTACCTCATTTGAAAAACTGACAAGAAGATTCCTTTAATTTTGTTTAAAGTGAATCTTTATTAAAAATTTCATTAAAATTTTGTTGAAAAAATAAAAAAATATTAAAAATGTTTTTATGAAACTTTTTTATGGTAGAAAACATTTTTTTTCATCTAAGAGAAAGATAAATCGGTATTCCCTTATTAATATTATTTTGGAATCCTAAGAACATAAAAATATGACAATGAATGATATTAATTGAGATATTTTAAAAAATATTTCAACATCATATCAATAGTTATATGCAATCATGGAAAATATTATGATTTTATTATATAACTTATGACACACTTGTATTATTTGAACCATAACACCCATTACAGATATTAATCAAGTGAAATAGTAAATTTAATTCAAAAATTATATTCATGATATTACATTTCAATGTTGTTTTATATACAACACATAAAAGGAATGAGTGGTGAATAATGAATATGTCTAGTAGAATTAAATGAAATAATATAAATCCCTAACCTCAAGGGTCAACATTCAAAATCAATTTTTGAAACTACTTTATTATAAGTTTTGGGTTTTTATAAATCTACTAAATATAATATTAATATATATCATATAATATTTTATTTACCTATGAATATTTATTACTTTTATATTACAAATTCTTCTTCAAAATTATATTTTGGGTAATAAAATATTAGTTTATTATGTATGTTTTGTTTTTTTTATTTATGGTCATTTTAGATTGATCATTGTTCCATAATGATAAAATGTTAAAAATAAACTATGTATAATATATATACATATTAAATATAAATTTATTTTAATTAATAATGTATATGCATAGAAAACTAATTACACAATTAATGGTGAAAATCGCCCTATGTATACATGAACAATGATTCATTTTTCTTAAAAGATTGAATTAAATAAAGGATTATAATATATGATAATTAAAAACTAATTATTATTTTATAGAATCCACATATGTTTAATAAATATATAATCAATACCGTCAATGTAAAATTTAATTGACAAGTAAATCAATACTATTAGTGAGACAAAAATTTACATTACACATGGGAGAAATTACAGTATTCCAAAATAATGGATGATATTAATGTATATGTGGTAATATAATTCCAAAAGATTCATAATTTCGTCAATATCATATAGAATAATTAATTCAATAAATATAAAAATTATTCGATGGTAGTGATGGAAGATTAATTAGATTTACTAGTGAGTCGGTAGTCCTCTGTACCCACAAATAGTTTCATTTCAAATTTGATGTCATATTATATGGATAAATATTATAAAATTTATTGTAAAAATATACGTATACGTTATATTATTTATTATTATATTATTATTTTTAATAATATCTTACATGGGTTGAATACTAAATAAAACATGACCAAATGTCTTTGAAGTTTACCTCATATTCAAAAAACCAATTTACGTTTATATATAATGCACTATTATGTGGATTTAATAATCACTAAGGACTCTATTATGTGGGTAGTTGAATATGGAAGGTATTTTGTTATGGATTCACAAATCCAAAATGATTTTCATGAGTTAATAGGATTGGAGATTGGGTAGACTTTTTGAGCATGGGAGCCATGCATTAGGAATTTTGAAAATAAAATAGTTTAACTCTCAATTTTCACGCACCAAACGGCCCCAGAATCGACCATAATAGAAAAATGTTTTTATTTTTAAATTTACAATAAAATTGTAATTTTATAAATTAGAAGATTATTTTACACCTAATCAATTTATTTTAGACCCCTGTAAACTAAATTTTACAATATCCACTATAATAATTTGTTCCATGTCTTGACTATTAATTATTCCAAAATATAATGTTGAACATAAAAAATTATAGAATTTACATTTAATAAAAATATGAAAAATATTTTTTAAAATTAACTTTATAGAGGTGGTATATTTTAATTTAATCTTTATTTATCAGATACGATGATAATATATAATTTCATTAAAACATATTCAATAGAAAAAATGTTTTAATATAAATTGTAAATATTAATTTTATTATATTTTGATATATTTTTATAATAATGTGAAAAAAATTTATTTCTAATATATTTTTTTAGAAAAAATTAATTTGTTATTTTTTTAAAAGGAAAATTTATATTTTACTAAAAATTAATATTTTTATTCATTTACATAAGAAAATAAAAATTTTCATTAAATTATCAAAAAAATAGTATATGATAATTTTTACATTTTTATCCAGAAATTCATAAAATTTGATCAAAATAAATTTAAAAAATTGTATAAATATTTGAATTTAATTTTTTTAAACGAAATTTTTGAAAATATTATTTTTAACCATAAATTCAAATTAATTTTTATTGTAGTCATTGAAAAAGAATTATATAAAAGATAAAATTTAAGAATAATTATATAATATATAAATTTAATTAAAATACTTCCCCAATAGTGGATAATTTAATTTATTACAATAAAAAGTCATGTCATTTATAAAATAGTTTTTTACCTATAAAATCATTGCTTTACATTGAAATTTTTTTATCCACATTTACAATCAACTAATAGATAATCAATTTATTTTATAAAATAGTAAACTGTATAATTATTATAATTAATTTATCCCTATTTATATATATTAATTTAATGTCTTTGTATGAAATATTATGTTTGAATATTTTTATAGTATATCAAAAAAAATTCAATCAATGTGTTCGATGTAAACCAATCACATTACAAATTTAAAGTAATTTGAAAAAAATTAATTAAATATCGCATTGTTAAATTAATCATTCTTAAATATTTTTTTTTCGACGGACCTTGATAATCATGGTATTGATTTTTGATAATTCATTATATGGAAACAAAAATTGTAAAAGGGCTAAAAAACATCATCATAAAAATAGTGAAAGAGAAATATAAATTTAATTAAATATGATTCCCAAATGTATATATTTTGTGGTAAGTGGAAATAGGGAAATGGAAAATAAATCTCTTCCCTAACTCCTAATAGGGACATATAAAAAACATGGAAAATAGAAAGTTAATGACAAAAATTTTACAATTCTATGATATGTGAAAATTCAATTATTCCATTAGAATATTAGTTACATTTATAAAATTAATATTTAAAGATCCTCTTCTTATTGAAAATGATTTGATATAATTAAATGATTACATTAAATTTCATAAAAACAATCCAAGCATTTTCTTTTATTTTTATAAATTTATTATCTCATATCTTACTCCATTAAATAAAGATGAATATTCCATTACTGAAGATATAAACCAATCACAAGACCCATAAATTATTTTTTACTCATTTATTATAACAAAACCAAAACAGTTATAAAATCATATCAACTATTGATAAATAAATATATGTTTAAAAATAAATTAATCTTTAAAACATTATCCAATGTTCATATAAAACAATTTCATCAATTATAAAAAATAAACCCTTCCAATAATAAATATCGTTATAAATAAGATCACCAAATTTTTTAAATAAACATATACATAATCAAAATAAAAAAATTAGATTTTAATTTTAACATAAATAATATGGGAATACCCTGGTCATTTATTATCCTGAAATATTAAAATAATAAAAAATAACATAAAGCCTTAATGTAATAATTAATTATTTCAAATATCTTAAATAAATCCAATTTTTTAATATAATACATTAAAATGTTGTAAAATCAATTAATGATAACATTGAACTATTTTTCAATAAATCATCAATCAGTTGAGAGGCCATAAATACTATAATGTTTACATTATCAACATTAACAATCATTTAATCCAAACATATCTCATTATCTAAACATAAAAAACATATTAAGTGTTATCTTTCTCAAATAATGTTTTCCAATTAAATATCACCATTCCTATTAATTGATTTTCTTGTTCATCATAACCATTAAATATATTCATGGTGGTAGTTAATTAAAAAAATTATATAGAACAATAATTATTTATTTCATAACTCAAATAAAATTATTTATTTATATGAAATCAATTTTAAATTTTCCCATAGATTCTACATTTAAATCATTATTTCACCGATGATGACATAAATAAAACCATTCATCTCAGACATTTCATTAACTAAATATTTTATTTCCCCTAGAAAATTAAATAATCTTTTTCCTTCTTATCCAACCATAAAAAATATTTTAATACATTTCAGTATTTATGTCACACAATTATTTACCCACTATATTCATAAAGGAAAATGAATCTTATTTCTTCAATATTCACCACCTCTTGAGCCCTCAACGATCATTAACATTACCGTCTTTAGTGATCCTGATATTTTATTAATGTGAATTTATTAAATTATATAGAACTATAATTGATTAGTAATAACCCTAAAATCATTCACTATAGTAATAATCACAATTTGATTCTCATAAATACATTTACAATCACATTTTTTTATCCTAGTTCCTTCGGCATCCCACCGTTGGATAAAAAAAGTAATTTTGTGGGAAACAATAATCATAATCATAAAACATATAATCATAAAAACCCATTTATTTTATGTCTAAAGAATGAAAAATATTTTCTATCTTTTATATTTAATATTTTTCCCATATAATTTATTGTCATCGTCTATTCAAATACTTCAATATTTTTGTAAGGAGTTTTTTAATTTTAATAACTAATCCACCAGAACATCCAAAATCAGCGTGAAATAATTTTATTTTTTTACACACCAGAATGTGATCTTATAAAATATCAATACACCATTTTAAGAGATATTACCATTATATAGAAATGTTATAGGGTCACATATACATTTAGTCTCAATGAATGTATTTAATAACTTTTTAATCTATTTGATCTATCATTTACCAAAATTCCGGGATCATTTCCTATATATTGAATTATATTATGATTTACCCTTAACAATATCCCTAGAAATAACCTCAGGGATATCACTACTATTTTCTCATCCTACGTTCCAAATAATAATTAAACCAATATCTAATACCAACTATAATGACACAATAAATGAATACAAAAATGTTATGTTTTTTATGAACATTAAATACATTTCACAAATATGTTCTAATGGAATGTTAAGGTTCAATGTTTATAAATACTAGACACATAATGATATTTTTTTAATGAATTATCTACATCATTTACCATAATTATCTAATCACATTGTACTCTTCATATACATAACCTAAATATATAAGTATGCAACCATAACCAATAGATGATCATGAGTTTTATTTCATGAATTTAATCTCATAAATTTATGTATATCATTCATTATATATTTTTCAATAATTTTAAAATCAATCAAATATAAAAAAATATATAATATAAAGTAGAAGTTTCTAATTAGAATCCATTTTTGTATAATATTAAACCATTAATATAAGCTTTGATTTCATTTTTTTGAAAATAATAAAGGAAATAAAAAATACACAACCTTTTCCATGAACCATCATTAAATCCGGTGAATTTAAAAAAATTGAATAATATATAAAATATTATTAACAGACATTAATAATATTTAAAACATTATATTACTGAAAAACATAAAGAACCATGAAATTGTTTTTATAATAAAAATAATTTTTACACGAGAAGATATGTTTTAGTATGTTAAAAATGTACACTATTTACCTTTTCAAAACAAATGATCATAATGAAAATTTATTATAAATAACATTAAAATATGGTATTTTATTATTATATTATATTATATATCCATTCTATTAGACTTTTTAATCACATAATAATTTGAATAACTATACAGAAAATATAAAATATAATTTTTGGATTACATAATCATTTCCCAAGGAATTGTAAAATAGATGGACTCACCCATTATATGATTTATAACATAATTATCTTTTGTTATCTATGGACACCGATTATATAAAATTTCAATGAACCAGAACATGAATAAAATATATAATTCAATCACTATTTCAATATAGTAATTTCAAAAACTATTTTAAACACATATTAAAATATGTTATGATGTTAAAATATTGTCTTCATATAAAACCCCATTATAAAATAAACAAATAAATTAAAAAAATGAAATGATGTATTTAATTGTAGAAAATATGAAATTCTGAACATGATTCAGCATAAAAATAATGGCTGTTATAGTGGTAAAAATATTCATCATTATGTATGTTATGAATATAATATACCTTTTGTTTGTTGTAAAAATGTACTATTTAAAATAGGTATGAATGATCCTTCTTTAAAACCACTAAAAGTTTATTGAAAAGGGACATAAAATGTATATTATAAATAATAAATTTCAATATAAAAATTTTTACAATAGAATTTTTAATTCATGTCCATTTAAAATAATGAGTTCGGTGAAATACATTAATAGAGGATTTTAAGAGAAATTCCCCTAACCACGTTGGATGGATTTGAATCATATTTTCCATAAAATAATTACATCAATAAAATTTATTAATTCACGTAAAATAATGAAAAAAATTATATAACATGTCAAATAGGCTCTATATAAACCTCTTAAAAACTTTAGGTGTATAATATCAAAATATTTTTATGTAATATAAAATTATGACCAAGTCCCATAGATTGATTCTAAATTGTCACATGTTCCATTATCATCTGTAATAATAAAAAAAACTAACAATTAAATTTCATGGTAAGATTTTTAAAATATATTATTATTTTTATTTCACTAATGTGAATGTTATATTCAGTTACACTGTTAGTTAAGGTCACGTCGGACGTCTTGACTATATTTATCTCATTCATCAAAAATGGGATTGGTTGGTTAACTATAGTCAAAGATATCATTATTAAAACATAACAAGAATAATATTGAATAATATATCACATTTTTACCCCAATAATAACTTTTATTATAATCAATAAATATGGTTTTGAGAAATCAATATTGTTTCAATCATGTAGATGGTAGGTGGTACCTACTCATGAGTAAGGTTTCCAATTATCAATGATCATTTCTAACCATAGATATATAATTTTATTCGTTAAAGAATGATTATAAATCATAAAAAAAAGTATTATTTCTATAATATAATTATATATATCATTTATTTGTTGTGGTGATAAATAGATATTCACTTTTCTTTGTGAAGGAATTGGTCCACTAGTTCAGAAAATATATTATCATTTATCATTACATGGGAATGAAATAATGTAAATGAATTTTTTTTACTTTTCTGAATGATATATATAAAATAAATATAATAATTAATTGAATTATTTAATTTATTTTCATTATATTGACAATAATTACATACATATAATTCATTATAGAAAAAATAATTGCATCGCTTCATAATGATGTTGTTCACTCTACACAACAACCATGTTATCGAATCCCAAATGAAATGTAATTTAATAATAAATGCCTAATAGCATGATTTAAAAGGATTTTTTTATAAATTTCATATATATATATATATATATGTATATATATATATATATATATATATATCTCAAATCCATTTTTGTAACTAACTATAAGAGGTGGTAATTTGAAATGGTTAACATTGTTTAGTGAGGCAGTACATTTCATTACACATGATTGATGATTCTAAAACCTTATAATGGAAGAGGAAAAGAATTTACTTTTTTACATTAACATAAAATTATATAAAATAATTAAATATTTTAATTTTTTAATATAAATATTTATTATCATTTAAATCGTGGTAGATGAAAAATATAGAAATACATGTTTTAAAAGGACAACTCTTATTTGGATAAGTTCCTTTGGTTTGCACCATATTCCTTTTGTGGTAGGAATTATTCCCAGATTTTGGATTATAGGATGAGATTATTGAATTTAAAATTTTATTTGGGAAATTATTTTCTGAAATAAATGGATTTAATGTTTTTATATATGAGGATATATTGAGGAATTTAATAATAGATGTCAATAGAAAACTCGTTATTTTTTTAAAGGAATAGAATCCACCAACAACTTTTTCATTTAAAAATGAACTAATAATGTTAAATTAAAAATATTAGAATTTAAAAGGACTAAATGTGGCAATAAATTATATTTTAGACATATTTTTAGGTCATTTTAACCCTTAAATCATTATTTTAACCCATGATAAATCTTATTTGACCTCACCCATGGTAATTTGTTTTTACTATTATAAATATTAATTTTTAAAAAATATAATGTTCACCTTCTTATCTAATATATCATATAATTATAAAACTTATTTATTCTAATTTACCAAATTAAATTAATAAAACTATAAATTTTTTATCTAAAATAAAACGCATAGATGTGATGAATAAGTGGGTTTTTGTGTAGAGTATTTTATGAGCGAAGGTTGATTTCTTATGAACTATATGACTAAAAATAATAATTTTTATTCTAGTTAAAATAAATTAATTTATATATATTATTCAAATATCATTCAATACATTTCTAATTATGAATAATTATTAATAAATAATGCGGAGAATCATTGTTCATTTTTCACTATTTTTAGAAAAAAAACATTATTAAAAAAATACTAAAATATAATATAATTTTGATTAAAAATATATTAGATAGATAATAATAAATAAATTATATTAATGTTAATATAAATAAAATTAATAATATATTAAGGCTTTGAAAATACATATACTATTCTAATGAAATGACATTTTTAAAAGAATCATTATTTGAACTACTTAATGAGAAAACAATAATTAAAAAAGACACCCAAAATGTCACAATATGTTAACTTTTATATAATGATTAAAAAATGATATTAAAAATTTCTTAGTAAAATTATATATCATATAAATTTAAAATAAAATGTCTTTACATGTAAAGAGTTTTGTATGATCCCATTTTTTAGATTTCTTCCGTCGCAAATTGGTGAACATATAGATGATTTTGAGGATCCTCAAAACATTATAGACATCCCAATTGTGCAATAGATGCCTTATGTTTATCTATTATACTTTTGATGATTATATTAAGCTTCTTGTTCATGGGCATTTGATGTTGGATGCTTTGTTTGATCCTTAGTAAGGCTATGGGGTATAAACATTAACCATTTGGTATGATATTTGTTTATTATATAAAATTCTGAAATTGAGCCAACATATCATGAAATAAATGAATTGGATGATAAATTTTAGTTATCCCTTAAATTATATTTGGATCCAATGTGTTTTTATCCTCGCTTCCAGTGACCATTCCGGTTAGTGATCCTTTAATTAAATGATTTGTCAAATGACTGAAGTTATGTTTAGCATTACATAGATTTTTTCAGATTTCTTAAAAGAGACTCACCTTGACATGGATTGTCTACTGAGATATCTGAAAAGTTATTTGTTATGAAAAATTAATATGTGAAATGTTTAATTGAATAATAAACGGAATTTTTAATAATTAAAAATTTCAATATATGATGGGATATTGTTATTTCCTATTTTTTATGAATTTTGTTATGATTAAATGTTTCAATCCTTATATAGGGTGTTGGAAATTTTCCCATATAGAAATAAATATATTGCATGCGAGACTAAGTAATACATCATAAAATGTTCATATATTATTCCATTCTAAATAAATCTTTATGAAACCCTTATATCATATTCTACTCCCATTAAATCATACCAAAACGGCAATACGGTATTCTTAGATCGGTTGATATTCATAAATGGTAATATACCATTCTAGACCAATAGACACATGATAAAATGTATATATGGCAGGATTAGTCCTGATTAAATGGTAAAATGATTATATAGAATTTTTGAACAATATTTGAGTAATTTCTGAATTTCTTATATGATTATAATGGAATGGGTATCATAACTTCTCAATGAAATTTCTGTATGGAGTCATGGTAGGTTATATTTAACAAATACATTTTGATATGGTTGTAATGGACGAAATAAATTCTAATAATCATTTTAACACCTCATTGTGGAATGTTATGTTTTACTATAATTATATGGTTATGGTTTGTATGGATGTGAGACATTCATAGAATAATTTCATCATTTCACAAAGGTGGTTATTATGGGATTAATTTAATTCTGTTATTAATTAATAAAATTATTATTCTATTATTTTGTAAATTTATTATCTGACTGGTTTGTTAGGAAAGTTTGGGTTAAACCTACAGAGTTATAATCGCACACTATTCAATTCATTGATTGGTACCTGAGAGGATTATATGGGTGCCAGTTTGGATATGGAAAAATAATGTTGGTGTTGATTTTTTTCGTTTCCGGATGGGTGGATGTTTGGAGATGTGATCAACATGGGGTTTTTTCTGGTGATTTCATTGTCTTTTGTCTAGTATTATACTATTTTATTTTGTATTTTAGCTAACATGAAATTTAGTAAAATTATATCCCATAATTAAATTACTAAACTATTATTTATTATATGATTCATTTTGATTTTATTAAATGGTATTCAATAGTACTATGTTATTTCTATTATTTTCACACTATTATATTTTAACGTTTTTTATGAGTGTGTTCTATGTATTTGGAAAACTCCAAATCAAGGGGATATATTATTCCTACGATACTTCTCATACCCCTACTACATGTCGGAAGCCAATGGCAAGTGGGGAGGTTCACTTTACATCTCATAACCAACCCATTCTAGCTATATGAGAGTGTTTCAGTCTATGGGACATTACAAAGTGGTATCATTATGGTTTATTTTCTATTTATTTATATTTTTGAATGTTATAAAGATACTAGTCTGATTATTTAATTTTTAATGATATTATTTATGAGACTATCTTTTATATTTATCGGGAAAATTTGAGTTCCTAGTTATGGATTACTTTTTATACTGCATTCTTACTAATTTAAATGATATTTCACCTTATGTGATTCACTTGTTCTTTGATGTTTTGGTTTATGATGCTATTTCTATTTTTAGATTTATACTCATGGATTGATATAAAATGATATGGAAATTCATGCCTCAAAATAGGCACATAGGGATATATATATATAGGAATTTATTGATCATTATAGAGATATGTTAAATTTTCATGTTATATATACATTTCTATTGAGCTATGTAAGGAGATATTTTTTATTCACGGCTAATGAAATAAATGAACTGTTATTGCATGAAAAAATGTATAAGTTGTTTAGATAGAATAGGAGTCAGTGGTTCTGTCACAACCTGATTGACATTTAATTTTAATTTAATCATTTTGGGTCTCACTTTTATGTTGTGGATGAACTGGTTCAATTTTAAATGAAAATATGGATCCTAAACATGTGTTCTTCCATATGAATGATCGTGTATAGAATCTAACTTTAATAAGAATATTTTATATGAATAATTTATTATTATTTAGGTGTGTAACTATTTCATGGCCATGAACATGTATGTGCACGGTGTCTAAACTCGATAATTAATGCAATTATTTTGCAACATGTTTTATTATTTTAGTTTTTTTATTCGTATTATTATTATTAGGGATGATATTTCAAATATATTACTATCATTATTATTATTATTTCAGTAAATATTTTAATTTTATTTTGAATTTATAGTTATTGTTATAATTATAAATATTATTAACTAATTATTATTTTCAATATTTTTTCTAGAATGTCTATGTTCAATTTTTTGGTTTTATTTTATTTCTATTATCCTTAAATTTTATATTTATTCTCTTTTTATTTTATTTCTGTTTTCTTTTTGTCTCATTATTTTTTTATCCCCCTCTCTCTTGCTCTTCCCTCTCTCCCATAGTGATTTCCTCCCCCCCTATGGTTCGTCACGCTGCACTAGCCCCTCTTAACCCTATCATCCACCCTTCCTCTTCATCCTCACTGAACCTCAATGTCATGCCACCACCTCTATCGATGAACATTCACACTGTAATTCAATTCTTATCTTCTGAACAACTATTATTTTACCCACCACTTTCTGATCGGACTCTTATATGCACGACTTCGTCATGGAGTATCAAACGACACATACCACCATCATCCGATGAAGTAGATCGATTCCACTCTGCCTCACCTTGCACCACCCGAGATGAACCACTATCCACCTCATATCAAAATGCATTTCATCTGCTGCCTCATATCGCTCAGTCATGTGCCTTTATTCTCAAGCACACCGCTCCCCCTGCACCTGTCTTTCGTGCTCGGATATCTACTTACACCCTTACTGTAGCTGTGTTTTTCTTTGTCCAATTTAAATAATCCTTTGATAGATTATCAGGTAAAGATTTAACTTGTTGTTTTGTTTAGTTTTTATATTATTGGTTTGAAACCTTGTACTTAGGGTCTATTGGTGTTGTCTATGGTGTAGTGGGTGTTCAATGGATTATGTGCACTAAGATCATGAAAATTTTTTCTACACCAAGTTTGGTGGTTCCACAACCAATTCTTATTTGATTATTTAATGTTCAAGTTTACTTAATTTTTTGTGTTATTTAAATATTTTCTGTTGCAAAAAGTTTATTTTCATTTATTTTTTATTTCATTTGAAATTTTTTATTAACGTGTAGTCATAATATGTGTTCCTTCTACAAGAATCTCATCTGTAGTTAATTGCTAGTGATTTTTTAAATTCTATAATTTGATTACTAATTAGTTTTTTGGGTGATTTTAATTTTTATTGAGTTTTAGTGAGGTTTAATGTGTTTATTAGTGTGTTTAGATGATATGATTATTTTTTTCACTTTGAAAACACATGTCAAACTATTTACTAGTTTTTTATAGATTGTGAAGTTACATTGTTAAGATGTGAAAATGGTGTAATTGTTGTTTTGTTGTAGCATATGTATGTGTTTGGTATTAATTTAGTATTTGAGTGGGTTTTTTGTGTTTATTAACCTATGATGTATGCTTAAAATTTTTAATAAATTCTTTAAATGGTATGTCTGAACATTAATGTGCTTTCATTGACCGTACATTTGTTTTAATTGGTTGTGTATGTAATGGAGATTTAGTTTTGAAATATTTATAGTTTGTGTACTATTTTTATATGGATTAATTGTTTTCAATTCCCGGTGAGACTCTTTTGATAATTATTTACTAACATTATAAATGAATCATTAAATTCTTTCAAAGACTTGAAACATGTTTGGAGAATGTTTTTGTGAGTTTATTCTTTTAAAATGATATTTTGAGAAAATTTAGTGGTTTTTTCATGTGTAGTTCTTTTTTTTATTTGGTTCATGAATATTAAATCTTAAATGAACTTGAAAACTATTTGAGCACAAATCATGAAGCATGTGTAGCTAAGAGGGTGGACTATACTAGTGGTGTAGTGATCCGTGGTGGCTTTGTCCCTCTTTCTCCTAGCAGGATGGACGACTGCAACACTGACTAAACATATGAATGATTTATGGTAATGGATTCTAAGAAATGTTTTACTAAGATTAATGGTTTCTAAACCATGTTTACTGAGGTTCTTGGTTACTATGATACCTTTCACTGGGACATGACGATCTAGGCACCCAGTCTAGCAAACACCCATGAGGCCTCTCCAATATTTTGTTCTCTTTGTATTCTTTACGCTTATCTGTGTAACACCATTCTTATTATAAAATAATGTCTGCATGTCTCTATTAATTTATGTTGTTCCATTTGAAACTATTTTCGTTAAGCATGTTTTCTTGAAACCTAATAATTTATTTAGTTTGTTTCATTAATAAAAATTGAAAATGTAATTTTCATTTAATAATTATGTGTGGAACATTTTCTATGGTGTCATCCTACTGGGATATTGGCTCAAAAAATAAATACACATTTGGGTGTATGTAGATCCTCCATCTTTAGAATTTCAGGTAGAGAAATCATGCATATAATTGATGGTATGGGTGGTAGTGATTTTTCTCTTATAAGTTGGTGGTTGTGGCTTTGGGATATGACTCCTCATGTCGCACAGAGGGTTGAGTTTGAGTTTATGTTTTCATTTGTTGCTGTCAATTTTGGGTTATCGTTCATTGTTGTGTAAATTAAATTTTATATTAGTTTTATAGCATGTTTGGTTTTATGATTTTAGTTTTGATTTATTCATCTTTATGTTTGTTATATATTTATTTATTTTGGTAAATCATTCCCATATATTATTTTTTGATACCCGTGCACTTGTGCCGACCTGTTGGGATTGTGAATGCCCCTCAGGTCTTTCCACAGACCTAGCCAGGTGTTGTTTTGATGGATACCCGATTTGGTGGTGACAAAATTGTATTAGATTATGGTTTTTGTTCTTATTATTTTGGATGTCAGGTAGAGTGAGTATAGAAAAATTGGTACTGATGGGGTAGGTGTTGGAATAGAAATGAGAACTTTTACTCTTTTGGATCCTTGAGTAATTAGGGGTAGTCTAGGATTTATGTTTGTCTATTTGGTATGTGTGTTTGGGGGGTGACAATAGGAGTAAATATTTACTTTATGCAGTCTCACATGGTGTAGCGGCCTATCTGATTCCTGAAAGTATGGTTCAACAATATTAGTGGTTGGTACATTCCTAGGGTATGGTCATCTATACAATTTAGCTAGTTTAGTCACAACTATTAGTTCTCCATTCATGTTATATAATGTTGGTGATATCGTGGTTCATTTTTTGGTTGGTGAGAAAGTTTTTTTTAATGCAAAGTGGACTTTTGGGGTTGTGCTTATTTCGTTTTGGTTTTGTTTGGCATGATTTTTGGGGTGTGTTTCTCTTGGACATTGTTTTTTTAATGTGGCTTGTGATTTGTTGAAATTGAATATGTAAAAGAATTTATTGGGACATTTTAAATCGAAGTGAGTTATTTTGGAAATTAAAAGAATTTTGAAAATATGTCATGATATTTTTAAATGGTTTGGATAATGGAATTTTCAGAATATTAGAAATGATTTGTTTAGAAAGATGAATAGCCTTGTTTCATCTAGTGGTAGTCCTTTGGGTGCTCTTCTGTGAATGTGGATGTGATTAATGGGATGTTGGTGGATCATGTGGATGGGTGTCTGAATGGCCTGAAAATTTATATTTTCAACACATCATGGAATATTTGTGGTGAGTGATTGATTTTTATAGCTTCTTATTGTTTCCACGAAAGTGGGTTATTCTCTAAAATGGATTTTTGTGAATAAATGGTTTTGAAAATGATTAATTATTATGAGCCCAGAGTGAATGTGATGTGTTAAAAATAGTATATGGTCTTTGTTGTGTAGTTCTTGTTTTTTCAATCAGGTGATTTTCATTAAAAACAACTTGGTGATTTGAAATGTAATTATTGGATTTTTTTACGATATGCTGATGTTTATTTTTTGATGTGTTTGGATTTTTGGAATTCTACTGTTTATTTCTATTATAGTATGTTCCCCCTAGAATGTTCCCATGGGTTTCCCACAGGTCTCTCAGTTTGTGGCTCTGCCTAGACTCCAAGAGGAGTGGCAGAGTTGTTTTCTACTCAATTGTGTTTATTTATTGTAGAAGTCATTGTATGTTGAATATTTTTTAATTCTTGGGTAATGATGGATCTGTCTCTGGTTTGGGTGGAAATCCAATAGTTTTGTGGCAATATGATGTCTTGATTATGTCTGGTGAAGTGGTACTAGACTGTTGAACAAGGATTGTTTTGTTTTTGATGCAAATGGGGATTTCTTGGTTGATCATCTTGACTATTCTTATTCCATAGTTGTACCTACGGTAGTGATGGTGAATAAAAAGGTGGATCTTGTAGGTGCTTAACCAGTCAACCGGTGGAGAAGGAGGTGCGTTGGCCTTTATGATAATCTAGTTTCATGTGCCCCTGAGGTTGTGAGGAATAAAATGTTTAATGCTCGTAATAGTTTTATGTCTTGATCATATTGTTGTAAGTGTAGGCATCTCATCCGATGAGGACTATGAACCAATGGGAAATATTATTGGATTTCTCCTTCTAACAGTTTGCATTTCACATTTGACAGAATGCTCAATCTCATATCTCTAGTGTGCTCATTCGGGTCCTCTAAGATGTTCACTGTAATTCGCAGTGTATATTTTGACGGAGTTTCCACCTATGACACGAGGAGAAGTATGCAGGTTTCACTTCCAGTTGTGGAAGTTCAATTCATTGGATGTTATCATATGAATTATAGGCGGTAGATGCTTCAATAATCAACACCCCGACCATAGCTATTGGAGTGAAGCTTGCAGGCAGTCAAAACTCATCGGATGTGGGATAAGCATGGTCTGACTTCAGTCCACATTGATGGTATGGGGATGAAATAAATTTCCCTACTATAGTATAATCTCTGAAAGATTCATTTTTTATTGTGTGGGGCATGGATTCCATTTGACATTAATGTGGTCATAATTTATAAGAGGTCCAATTAGACCATAATTTGATTTGGATAACATGTATTCTTATAAAGAAAGAGGGTGAGCTCTATAAAACTTATTGTGTGTTGGTTAGTAATCAAAATTGTACTTGTTTTTTAGATATGTATGTCTTGTGGAATTGACGCGCTCCTACCCTGTTCACCTATTGGTTGAGTGTTTCCTATATCAAAACCCACCATTATGGTGAAGCATGGGCAAACATATGAATCAACCATGAAGGTCGGACCGAGTTGGTGGGTTCCTAATGAAGAGTACAGTTCATATTTTTCATGTGAACTAGAAATGCCCGCACAAGTGTCGTGGTGTTATAGAAAACAATAATATGGCCATGGGACCCACTGCAAGTCTATTTGGCATCTGCTCTTATGTTTCTTGTTTAATCATTGCAAACATGGAGGGCCAATCCACTATTCTAGGTAGTCTAGGTTTTTGAGTTTCATTGGTATGGAGAAGCAATTATTAACTCCCCATCATAATATTATGGGGATACCACTATAGGGAGAACTTGGGGAAAAAATCTGTTTTCAATGTTCTCTTGGTGAGGAATTCCCATACATCTGCACCTCCAAAACATAACCATGGTAATTGGATAACTTGGGTTGAGGGTTGCTTGATGAGTGTTCATGGAGGTCTCGATGACCCTAATGATCCCTAAGTGAGGGGCTAGGGTGTTCGAGGTTTTAGTTGTGTTTTTAGGGGTATTCATTGTTGTTGGTTATGTTGCAAAATGATTTTGGTTTTGAGATCATTGAGTTTTAGGTTATGGGTGATTTGAATGATGGGTCATTGGGTGGTAGAGTTCTTGTTTTATTTTTCATCACGGTCTTACTTTGAATCGTTGGTTGGCCAAGTATTTTGGGACTTTCTGGGGGTTGAAATTTTTATTGTGGGGAGAATTGTCACACCCCGACCGATGCATAATTTTAATTTAATCATTTTTGGCATCAATTTTGTAATTTGGTTTCAACCAGTTATATTTTAATATAAATTTTTGGTATTATACAGGTGTGTGACCGTATGCATAATCATTTTTAGTGTCCAAACTTAATAAGAAAACATTTTATAATGAAATGTATTTTTATTTAGGAACACGACTTTGTGACAACCATTCACACATTTATGTGCAGTGTCTATACTCAATAATTAATTCAATTATTTTGTGACTGGTTTTATTATTTATGTTTTATTTTTCATATTATTATTATTTATATTGATATTTTAATTTTTTTATTATCATTATTATTTTAATTTCAGTTAATATATCAATTTTTTTTGAATGATAAGTTATTTTTATAATTATAATCATTATCAATTGATTATTATTTTAATTATTTTTTTAGAATGGATTATGTTCCATTATTATTATTATTATTATTATCAGTTGATTTTATTAATATATTCCTTTCCACTCGTTATTTTTTTTCAATCCCTTTCTCTTGCACTCCCCTCTTTCCTGATGCATCCCCACTTTATTTCATCGCGTTGCACTATCCCCTCCTAACACTAGTGCCACATTTCATCATCCTCCTTGATAATCATCCATGTCATTCCACCTGCTCTATTGCCAAACATCCCCACCAAGCCACCCTTCCTCTCTTTCGTACAACTACCTTGCACCTGTCATCATTCCGACCAGACACCCACACACACTACTTCCTCTTGGAGTCTCAAGCGGCACCTTCCACCATTCTCTGATGAACCGGACCTGCACCGGACTGCCTCACCTCACAACACCCAAGTTGTGCCACAATCTTCCTCACATAGAACCAAATCACCCCCATAGCCTCACATCACATAACAGTTTGGTGCCACTATTTTCTGGAGTGCCACAGCCCTATCACCTCACTATCATGGTCGGTCAACTTTCTATACTCGAGCCGCATGTGTATTTTTCTTCCTTTAATTGATTTCTTCCTTTGACAGTTTATCATGTTAATATTTAGTGTGTCATTTGTTTCATTTTTGAGGTATTCAGTTTGAAACCATGTTCTTATGGTCTATTGGTGATGTCTAAGGTGTAGTAGGTGTGCATTGGATTTTTGACACCATGATCATGAAATTTTTTCTACAATGAGGTATGTGGTTCCCTGACCAATTATTATTTTATTAATTAGCTTTCATGTTTAATTAATTTATAGTGACTTTTAATTAATTTTTTTGGATTGAAGTTTATTTTATTTGATGTTTGATATGCATTGAAAATTTTTAGTAGTGTGTCTTCATAATAAGTATGATTTCTACAAATATCTTAGCTATAGTTAATTACTATTGATTTTTTTAAAATATGCAGTTATTTTACTAATTAGTTTGTTTAGTTGGAATTTAATTTTTTTACTTCAGGTTTAGTTTGTTTTAGTTTGTTTTAGTTTGGTTATTACTGTGTTTATATGATATGAGTAATTTTTTGCTCTTAAAACACATGTCAAATTGTTTACTAGTGTTTAATAAAATTTGCAGTTACATTATTAGGATGTACAAATGGTGAAATTGGTGTTTTGGTGTAGCTTCTATTTTTGTTTTGTCTTAAATGAGTGTTTGAGTGGAATTTTTGGGTTTAAATTCTTTCAACGCATGTTTAAATTGTTTAATAAATAGTATTAATGGTTCTTTTGACCATCTATTTGAAATCTTTGACCGCTCATTGGTATTGATAGGTTGTGTAATTAAAGAAGATTTAGTTTTGATATATTTTTATTTTGCATAATATTTTTAAATGGTTTATGTATGTTTGAAGCCTAGTTACACTCTTTTGATAATGTTTTAAAAACATTCTATAAAGGGTCAATAAATTATGTTAGCAGTATGAAATGAGTTTGGAGAATTTTTTAGTGTGTGTATTCTTTCAAAATGATATTTCAGAGTGAAAGAATTTGGATTTTGTAATGTTAACTGTCTTGTTTTTGTTGGGTTCACGAATATGGCATGTGACATGAACTAGAATATTGATTGAGAAGAAATCTAGAAAACCAGTTTGGTAGGTGGGGAAACTGGACAACTAGGTTAGTCATCCGAGGGTGGTTTTGGCCTTGTTTTTCTTTACAGTATTGACTAATACAACACTAAATAAACATATAAATGGCTGAGAGTCATGGATTCCAAGCCACATTTTACAGTTGTTTGTGGTTCCCCGTCCAGGTTTACTAAGGGCCATGTTTTCTAAGCCACGTTTCATCGAGACACGATGATCTAGGGACCGATTACATAAAACACCTATGGGGCCTCTCCGATATTTGGTGATCCAATTTTTCCTTACGCTCATTAGTCTGACACATTTCTTTTTTTAAATGTAAGTGTGTGTGTGATTGTTTTAATTTAAGTTGTTCTATTTCAAATTGTTTTCTTTAAACCTATTTTCTCTAAAAATGTTCAAGCATTTAGTTTTTTCTTTTATTAATATTATAAATGTATTTTTCATTTAATAATTACATGTGGAACATTTTCCTTTGAGGCATTATATTGTGCTCTTGGATCACCCCTTACATACACCATTGGGTGTATATAGATCATGTTTCTTTTGTAATTTATGTTGAGGAATCATTCATAATACTGATGGTCCAAGTGGTAGTGGTTTTTTCCAAGAAGGTTATGGTTGAGTCTTGGTGATGTGACTCTTCATGTCACATAGATTTTTGAGTCGGTGTTTTGGTTTTCAATGGTTTTAGTCTCTTTTGGGTTTTATTTATATTTTTAAAATATAAACCTGAAATTAATTTAAGGGAATATTTTTTTCCTGATTTTAGTTTTGATTTATTCATCTTGTTGTTTGTTTAAAATTATTTCATTTGGATAAATTGTAAACATGTTTTATTTTTTAATACCTAGGAAATTTTTTCTGCACTTCGGGATCAAGAACGCCCCTCAGGCCATTCCGCAGACCGGTTAGGGTGTCAGTTTCATGGTGACCCGATTCGGTTTGTGAGAAATTCTTTATTATTGTCATATGTTGATGTTGGATTTGTTATATCAAGTGTTATATTGTTTGTGGTTTTCTAATAGATAAAATTCCTTACATAATACATCAATTTAATAGTAAGGAGTTTTTAAATTATAATTATTTGTATCCATTAACAAAAAGATTCCAATAGTTAGCGAGGATCATATGGACATTCATCTTTGAGGAAAATTCAACAAGTTATTGAGATCAATGGAAAGTTTGATTGTTCATAACATTCCTTCAATGTTTTATCATACTAGTGTGTTTCAACTAATAAATCGACCTATAACTTCTTGGTTTGGAGTCCACCATGAAACTAGTTTTTGTATTGAGTTATTCAATAATGTCATAATGAATTTGGAGACACACACGGATTGGAGGGTTAAGTGTACTACATGCTTGCTTAATGGATTAAACAAGTGTAGGGGGGACATTATGGAGTATGAATAAAAGTATGTGGAGTTATCCTAGTAGGAAGATGCTATTTTTATGTTTTGATAATTATATCCTAATAGATTTAGGAATGATATTGATTATCATTTCTTGTTCATGACATATGAGGTCTAGTTATTACTAGAATGCACTGAATGTTTCATTGACATAAAGTGATCAGTTCCATCTTTGGAAGATTATTTGACATATAATGTGATACTTTTTTAGGATGATATTTACAATGAGATCATTTCATACGTAAACATGTTTCATATATGTAATTTCACTGATGTGATGACTGAGGATCCCATAATGGAAGGTAATATGAGATATTCCCTATGAAGCAACCACTCCGTTTCGGTTTAAATAACTATTAAGACTTTTTCTAGTGGAATGAATCTTATCTGTGATATTGTTTTCTAGGATATAAGTGTATAGGAAAATCAAGGGATTGGGAATCCATCATAAGAACGTGTTCTGTTATATTGTTATTAGTGGGCGAAAATGGACCAAAAATAGCCTCAATGTTTGTGCCTTGATTTTCAGTTCCTTAATTGAGAGATATTGGGACACCTAATGAGTTTTATTCGGGAATAAAATAGTTGAGAAGTGGAAGGTATCATTATAGGTACCAAATAATGGGAAGTATTATTGTGAAGATCATTAAAAAAGTAGCTTTTGTTTGATGAGTTTTTCTTACCCTAGAGAGGATGTGGTACCCCTTTGTAGGAACAGAAGTACAAGATAGAGTCTATAACTCTGGTTATATAAGCTAGATCCCATGTATGAATGGCTGATCAGCTACACATTATAATGACTACTTTGGATATTGTGGATTTGGGATCACAAACATTTAGATGTATGATCATTATATCATTTACCCTCTCGAGTGTTTTTTTGTTATATGTGCTTCATATTTCTTTCTATATTCTCATTTATTAAATGGATTGATTTTGGATGTGAAATTCGTGGATGGTTTTATAATTATCTACACAACATTGCGTGTTATATTAGAGAATTACACTAGTTGAAATATGTTTTATATAAATATATGTTGTTTAAATTTTGGGAACTATTCAAGTTGGAAAGGAAAATATTCGATTGGATTCATGGTATAAATTGGTTAGTTTTATGCCATGATAATTTAGATATTACCATATCTGATGTAAATATTTATCTCCAAAAAGAGCCATATATTCTCACCAAGCTGAGTTGGATATTTCAGCTGGTCATATAAGACTAATTCAGTATGGATTAAATTATATCAATTCTAAAATAATGATTCATTCCTTATATTATGGTGTGATGCATCATGATTATTTTCCTCTAGTGGTATACCACATTATGTATGATTTTTGTAATGAATTGTTTTTCATACAACCTAATTAAAATATTGTGTTTATGATATAGTTTAATTTGGGATAAGAACTAGTTTTTATCATAGTATATTGAATGTAACCAGTAGTTCTTCAGAAGATTAATGTCCAATTTAAAGATCATGATGCCAAAAAGTTTCATACAAGTTAGTACATATCCATGGGGTTCTCTAGTTCTCCTCATCACGATGGTTGATGGTACATTTCTATTCTGTGTGGATTATCAGAGGTTTTAAAAGAATACGATCAATAACCAATATCCACTTCCATGCATTGATGATATTTTCAATCAACATGGGTGTAATATGATATTCCACTAGTATGACATATAATATGGATACCATTAATTTAAGTCAATACAATCAGACATAAATTAGACAATAATTAGGAGACGTTATGTATTCAATTAGTTCATTGTAATTCCAATTGGTTTGACTAACATATTTTTAGTTTTCATGGAATTAATGAATTAGATATTTCATCCTTTTCAAACTAGTTTTTGTCGTTTTTTTCTATCTTATCTTAATTTAATTCAAATTAGAATATGATCATTCCAAACATCTTTCTATAATATTGAGTACATTGATTGAGAATCAGATTCAAACAAATATAGAATAATGATGATTTACTGTTGATAGAGTTATCATCTTTGGCAATGTCATCAATGATACTGGTCTTTCAGTGGACCTAGTAAAGGTTTCTACTGTGTTATCTTTGGTACATCCCTATAATTCCTTTTAGATTCATAAATATATATGTTTATTAGGATAATATTATAAAATTATTTTTGAAATCCCTTATATGATAGCGCTGATGTTTGGGCTAACCCACAAAGGCGGATCGTTTGTTCGGTCTGATGCATGAAATAGAATATTTTAGAAGATGAAGAGAACATGGACCCCAGTGCCTAACCACCAATTAACCGACAAGAGTAAATAATTTAACATAAACTATTATGTATCTATAGTTTGACAACGAGTGGTTCATATGTATAAGGATCATGTTGTATCTTATAGCGCTATAAATATGATACTGCATGATAAGAATTCCCCTATTGATGATATAGAGTAAATTAATGTAGTGTATGCCCTTATATTATAGGTAAATTATCTCATGGGTTTATGTTTTGTTTTTTATATTTACCACAAGAGACTCTAGTACATATTTTCTTTATGAGATCATATCCTTAGATATAGAATATTGGTCGAGTATCTTCAGTCCTTATACTCTGATATGGATTATATACTATGTAAGGTATACATAGATTATGATTTATTTTAATGAATAATGAAGGAATTGGTAGTATGTGAGTCTTGAAATGAGTGGTGGGTGGTTTTAATCATTGTTTATATGCTTCTATTTGTTCATGAGTCAATGAAAAAAAAACATTAACATTGAAATATATAATATTCGTGTTTATTAACCAGATTATGACCGAGTAGTTTTCTAATAACGGGTCTTAGATTAGAGAGTTAGCTTATTTGGTTTGGGGAAACCATCATGATGGTCTCTTAGTAGTGGTGAATATGTTATTTTATATTGATGGTTATGGGTACTGATGGTTATCCTCAAAGAGATGATTAAATGGATTCATTCTAATAGATGGTGGCTACATAATAGTTTTTCAAAAATGTATCATGGTCTACATAGACTATACTGGTTGTCTCAAATGATGTAGGAGGTATCATAATTGATTTCATGAAGTTTCAATTGCATTTTGTTTAATTATGTACATTAAAAGCCTGTTATTATTCTGTAGACATTTCCCTTTGATGAGTGGACATGGGATGATGTCACTAGAGATTTTTTTCACAGAACTACCCATAAAAATCATTAATAATGAAGTTGTATGGGTGATTTTGTATCAACTAATCAAGTTAGAACACATATTTCCAACTAATGAGGCCTTCATAATTTATTATTTGGGTAGTCCATACATAAATGAGGTTGTTTGGTAACACGATTTTCTTAGTTGTATCTTATGAAAAAGATCTAATCATTTTACATTGTTTATATGGAATGGTTTTTATATGTTTATGGTATCACATGTTATTTTGAATTCATCTTATCATCATTTGATTGATATTCATGTTGAGATAACTATTTAGGTTCTAATGAATATGTTACTATCTTTTATTTTGGTTTTTAGTGGTTCATGGTAGAATCATAAGGAACATTTTGATCATTTATATAATATCAACATCCAAGCAATAATATAAATTGACCATTTTGAGGACTTATATGGTTGTTTAGGGTTTTCTCCTAATTTTTTGGTTTCTGGTAGATTAATCATCACTTGTTGGGACACATGTCATGTAGGAGAGGTTTAGATAGCTTTAGTTGATCAGACATTTCTTGGTTAACACACAGAAGATGAAAAAATTATATGATGAACATCAATGACAATATCAATGTTTCATTTTATAAGTCATCTTTTTCTTTGGGTAATAATAGATTGTAAAAACATGGTATAATGAACTAGGGAAATCTAGTCCATAGGTTTGTCATGCTGGTTGAGATAGTAGGAATGGTTAGTCTAGCTGCGTATTATTTATCCATTCCACAATAATATAGTTCCATTAATGACATGTTCTTTATGATAAACCTTTGAGATATTTTTTTGACCATTATCATGTGATGTATGTAGTAGATTTCGAGTTTGTTCTAATGTTTATTTTTGGAACATCTCATATGGATTGTGAACTATAGGGAGACATATCTTCGGAGTAGTACTATACAGTTGGATGAAGTGAAATAAAACCATTTGTGACTTTAATAAAAGACATAAGGTATGTTTTTTGATATGTAAGAATATTTTACATACTTCTTTCATGATACCACACATTGATTCTTAGATCTACTCGATGATGAGATATTTTATGGTGGGGTGGTTTTAAGATCCTGTCATTTCCCACATTTCTCCAGTCTAATGAGGGTGACCTTATATGATATTTTGGGGCTCCTACCATGATTATGGACATCTATTTTGTGTAATCGATCACAATTTTTTGATATACAATCCTTCTTCTGATAATTTTCACCAGCATCTAGATGAGATTTTTTTTGATGCATTTTACATTTTCAGTTAATGGTAGGTGTCTAAAACATTATCCCTTGTGTTTGATAATGGTAATGTATTTGTAGTAACCTAATTAATCCAACATACTCTCCACCGAGATGATTAATGAAACTAAATTGTATTTATTATGGGTGGTCCAATTGGATCCAATGGTTTTTTGATATGATTGTGGCGATATTTCAGGTGAGAGAACATTTTATTAATTTATTTTTTACATGGATTATCATTGGATTAGTATGACTTGGAATGTGGGTAATATATTGATATAGATTCCGAATGACATGGATTGTTTATGAGTTAAATATCTTTATATTAATTTATACCAATATATATATATATAATCTGAAATTTAATAATAAAAGATAATATTAATAATTTAACAGTGGGGAATATGATTTGATATTTTCATATCCTTATTACTATTTATTATATTGTCATTAAATACAATAATACTGATATTTGAGATAGGGTTAGAGACCCATGTCGAAATTCTTATATAGAGGGTTCGACCTAGTATTACATGAATAAATGATTAAATATCATGATATTCCAAGTGAATGATATAGAAATTATTATATAGTAGGATATTATTAGGGAAACATGTCGAAATTATTATATAATAGGATTCAACTTATTTACAAGTTTATGTGATAATATAGAGGGATATTCCCAATGATACATGAAAAAATTCATATATAGTGGGATCGACCAAGATTTAATGATGAAATTTTTATATAACAGGGTTGGAATATATTTTTTTGATTTATTTCATATTTATATGGCTATTTTGGAAGAAATATGAGACATGAATATATAAATTATGACATGGTTCTCAGGAATATTATGATTTAACATATTTCTGTGGTTATAGTTGGAATAGTTCTGATACATTATTTGAAACATTCTGGAATGGTGCAAGGAAGGTTATGTTTTAAATTAGATATATGGATTTAGATGGAATGGTTATCATAAATTCTCAGAGATATTTTTCCATGGTTCATAGGTAGGTTTATTAGGGTTTAATTTATTAATTTATCTAATTAATGCATTTTTTTGTATTATTTCGTACACATATTAAAAAACAAGGTTTTTTATACACAGTGGTGTCGACCTACTATGTTATACTCACGCACTATTTCAGATTATTTTGGTACCTTAGTATAATATATAGATGTAGGTTTGGAAAATATAAGAGCATCTTTATGTCTATTTTTTCTTACCATATCGGCTCTATGTCAGAAAATGGACGAACATGTAGTTCAAAAATATGATTATTTGAATAATTTTCCAAGTCTTCAGGTATTTTATTTTGTGTTTCTTCTATAATGACATCTAGTTAAATTTCTATACATAATTTCATTATTCCATTAATATTTATTATTGAATTATTTTTCTTTAATTTTTTTTAATTCTGATAGATTATATTTATTTCATTATATCGGCACTCTGATATTTATTCATTTATCTACAGATCATTTTTTCACTATGTTGTAAACCAAGAGTCTAGGGGTTGTAGTCTCCCCTCTATATTTATTACACCCTCAGTACTAGTCATGATCTTGTGGTGTTTGAGATGGCATTCTTAAGGTATCATAACAGACCCTTTCTTTCCATGTGAGAGAGTTTTAGATATGGGGTTGTTACATATTTAATACAATAATATTCATTCTGATTTGAAAATTAACTAATATTTTTATATAAAATATTACATTCTTCATCATATTAATAAATATTGGATTTATTTATTCTAAAATTACATATTTCTTTACTTTAATACCCCATTTTGAAAATTTAATTCTCATAATTTATTCAATTATCAAATAAGCAAGGATTTCATTCCCTCATTGTGTTTTATGATTCTCAGGTTCCATTCTTAACAAAATGGAATTTAAATAAAACCATAACCTGATGAATGAACATATTCCAAAACACATGCTCTATATATTCATAATTTTAAACTAGATGATCCCCTTAACTATTATTCACATTAATTAAACTAGTTTAGGTCTCAAATAATGATTTGAACACTGAAAATATTTTTGTAACGTCTTTATTTTTCACCTGTGATAATATTTTAGGGAACTCCACATATTATTATGCAAATACAACATTCTCTAGAATTTCATATATCAAAATTTACTATGGACATATCATACCAAAGAACAAAATATAATCGCATGGGGAAACATTTATAAATATATATTCAACTATCTAAAACTAAATATCTTTACTCTAGTTATTTGTATAAGTTTTCTACCTTCCTAGATGTGTTTTTATTTGTTTTAGAGTAAAACACACATTCTAAAACATTTACACTATTAATTGTGGTCCTATAAAAGTAAATTATCAATCATAATTATAAAATGATACTTTTCAACACATATTTTTATATAATACAACAAATGGATCAACTTGTAATATAAAATTGAAAAATTTATTATAGAAAAATATAGATATTTTTATTTTGATCAAAAATTCAATTGTAATCCATTCAACTATAAAATTGAATATATTTTATGTTTTGACCTTTTTACTCATATCATTAGTCATATTGAGGATATACAGTTGTTCTAAAATTTAATTCATACTTAATGATTTCTGACATCCATTCTTGAAATATGATGTGACCCTAGGATTGTGGTATGATATAATATACAGAGCCACACCATGTTACGTTATTATCTACTATAGATATAATCGATTAAAATTTTATATATATATAATGAATCTTGAATGGTAGAAATAGTTTCGTATTATGTTAATTGGCCAACAATAATCAAAATCTCATTATTAACATAAAATTTAGGTAGAAATACTACATTCAAATCCATTGATATATTTTCTCATTTACACTTGGACAGTATAAATGGTTATAGCATTATCATTACTAACTAAAATTCTACATTAATTAACTAACAATTTAAACCCTATTGAGTGATTAAATTATTATCTCTTTTCATTCCATCCCATTAGATGTACACCAAAATGTGGATGTAAATTTAATTCTACCCTAATGAATGGAAAATGCATAATCATTAGCTTCACTAAAAAACTCATTCAACAAGTAAGAACTATGAAGATGTAATTATATTATAAATTATAAACAAATCCTCATAAATATTAAAATATGGAGACATACCATTGTTAGAATTATATACATTTTCTTTAAAATTTTGTTTCTTTTTTTAGATTTATAAAATTTTACTAGCAATGTCAACTTCATTGAAACCTGAAAAAAAAATGACCCTTCATCCACAACATCTAGGATAATATTTATTCAATAATTAATAAAATAGTAATTATAGTGAGCATATAATTTCACATTGATCATTACAATATTTTAATTGTATTTAAACATAAAATTACATTCAAAGGATCACAGAGCCAACTTTCATTTTAGAATATGTAAATAAAACTAGAAACACAAGACTATGTAAAACATTTATTTATTTAATATTCATAACGACCCCAAAATATCATTTTCTCCCTTACATAAGAATAAAATATCCTTGGGATAAAATTAACCATGGTATGATCTAAAATCCCAGTATAGGAATAAACATAATAATAAATCATATAAAATGGGTTTGAAAGAAAAAAATAATGATATTACGAAGCTTGGTACATGACTAACCATATGGAATCATAAAATTTAGAAAATGAGATCATATAATAATGGAATCTTAGTATTATGGTTGAATCATAAAACATAACATTAACATGATCAATGCACTTCTAACATAGAGGAGCACAAGGCATGATCAACCACCCAGACCATTGCACATAGAGCATGAGTCGATTATAACGACAATGGCTGTTGCACATAATGTCCCATGAGACTCAAATATACCTAATGAATTGGAAAAGACACGGGAACATCTATGATAACATATCCATGACTATTTCATCCATATATAAAATAATACATAATCAAGCATACATAATAATAAGGGTTACCCATAGTTGGGATTGGGTATCATAATCTTGATAAAATGAATGAATAAAGTGATCATCAGAAAGGTTCCCATTAAAGTAAGTATGGAAATCATTCATATACATTAATAAAACAAAACAAGAATATATAATTATTTTTAATCAAAAAATTAAGTGAATTCATGTAAAAAATGGTGTTTAAGAAACAATAGAAATAAACATTTTTGCGCATTTCAAGGACATTATCGAAGATCATTTAAAATAGAAAAAACATAATATTTTAAATAAAATAATAAGTGAAACCATGATTATTTCATAAAATAAATAGTGGTTTTATTAAAATAATTGAGTGAAAAATAGGTTATGCAGTGCCCATGAAAATTGGTATGATTTTGGGGAGTTCCCCTAAATCAGGCTTGCTATCGGGAAGAATTGTGTAGAGAATCATATAAAAACAAGTATATCCTAAAAAATAAAGATTAATGGATATAAAAACATGAGTTATTTACATAAAATAGAATTTATATGATGTTCAAAAAATAATATGTAATTTCATTTGGGTTAAAAGAGATTAAGAATATCACAAAGGAGTAATGAAAATTCGTGTTCAATCCCTTTGATTAAATCTTAAGGTGTTATTTTTGTCATCATTATGTCATGTATAGTCATATTGGATTAATAAATAAATTAATAGAGAAAATATTATATGTTAAATTTAAATATTTTATCCTTAATATGTTAATTCTTTTCCTTTTGATGGGTAAATACGTTCAAATTCATTGTTTGGATGATTTTTTTCCTAGGTTTTTATATTTAGTATTATTTTATACATGTACATATAATCATGTAATATGAGGATGCTTGTACAAAATGGATTTTATATATTATTATTGAATATAAAAAATTATATTGGTTATAAATTGTTTTGGTTATTCGATGTAAGTATAATTAATTATATAAAACATAAATGATAATTGTTTTGGTTAATTGGTTATTTTTTTATCACAAAAAATCATTTTTTAATAAATTCATATCAGGAGTAAAAAATGATTCTAGGAAACTTAATTTTATATAATACTTATATATTAATTTGGTTTCACAATGAAAATGGTTTTATGATCTTGATTGAATATGGTGAAATAAATTGAAATCTCGGCATTCTTGAATCTGATTAATTAACACCACTCACATGGTGTATTAATTTCAAGTATAAAAGGAGTGGGAAAGGGTGAGGGTGATTGATTATTACATTATAATTAAAAAATCCATGTATATGTAAGGTACTATAGTTTTCATAAAATTTGTATGAGGATAGGCTTGGATATAATAGAAGGTAAAAGACCATGAAAATAAATTGATTGAAACCAGAATTGGGTTTTACCTGTGGATTAATTCCTCATGAGAGTGTCCATAAAGAAATGGATTGTGGTATTTTTTAAGACCAAAATTTATTGAAAGTGGTGGATAGTTTTAGGAAGAGTATTGGGAAGAATATATACAATTCTCATGTCTATAGAGGTTTGATGAGATGTGGGGTTGAGGTGTGTTATTTATACATCATAATAGGAGGGGTTTTCTGTTGTTTTAATCGTTACTTTATTATTTTATTCATGAAAAGAAATAGTGATTATTCATGACACTAAATAACTAATTAATTTTCATTTGATTTCGAATCAATGGTTCTTAAATCAGTTATGACTTAATAAATAGTTCATTTAACATGTAATATATATATACCATAAATTACTAAATTTCACAATTGACCAAAAATACCTGTATTTCAGAAAAATCAAAAAAAATTCACCCGAACAATTTTTTGGTGTGTAGAATTAAAAAATGAAATCATTTTTTTAAATAAATTTTTAAATATGATAAATTTTATTTTAATTTAAAAATTTTACTTACTTGGAAAATAAATTTAAAATTTAAAATGGCATTCCTAATACATTAAATTTGTTATAAAGGTATCCTAAAATAATCCTATAATCATAATACATAAAGAATATAATCTATTAATAAAAACTATGAAAATAAAATTTCATTTAAATTATTAAATTAGAAATAAAATTGAAATTAAATAATAATTATTTCAAAAAATTACAACACCAAATTAATGATTTTCAAAATCATTTCATTCTTATACTATGAAATAATTATATCATATTGACACATAAAATATTAATACTTTTTATTATACATTCATTGGTGAGGTTACTGTTACATTATCCAGTTTATTATTTATAAAGGTGATATTACTATTCTACTTTTTAAAATTGAATTTCATCAGTATCTGTTCTTTAAATTTTAGATATAACTTTTATTTCCCACATTATAAATATATATGCTTAGAATTGAGATATTTATTTTTTATTTTTAATTATTCTATATGATATAATTTTATCAGTGCAATCACATTGATAAAACAATTCTTCATTAATGTAATTTTCAAAACGCAATGTTATTAGCATATAATTATCTTTTAGACTTAATTCATCAACCACATTGTTTAATTTTCATTGATTATAAAGAAAAATGAAATAATAATCCTTGATCAGTTCCATATTTCGTCCCAATAACTTGTTTAATTTTTTATGATTTAATATATAATTCAATATTTTGTGATCAGTATATATTTCACACATTACTATATATAGTTGATTCCTCCAAAACAGTATAGAAACAATCATAGCTTCTATTTATAAATATGTAGTAGTGTGATTTTACTCATTACAATTCAAATAATATAAATAATAACCAACAACCTAATCATTATTCATTTGGAAAAATCTAATTACATTCCATGAATCATCACCGTAGATAAAACATTCACCATTTCTAGATGGAGGGGCCAAAATTGGAGCATGAAACTATTTTATTTTGAATTCTTAAAAACAACCATCTTCTTATTTATTCAATATGATTTTAAATCCTTTATGATTTAATGTATTCTTTGGGATAGACAACATATAAATTTATCAACAAAAAATAAAAAATGATCCACTAATCCATGAAAACTACAAATATCTATGTTATCTATGTGTCGTGGACATTCATTAACAAATTTTATTTGAATCATTTGTATTATTATAATCTTTAGGGAAAATATGACCAATGAAGGAAAATTAATGCAACCAAAACTCATACATTATAAATTTCACATAAATTACCTTTTATCTTTTAATATTTTAGAAAACACTTATTTATACTTCATGTTCATCCTAGCATTTAAAATATACCAAAACATGATCTTTTAATATAACCTAAAAACACTAATAAATCATCAAATCATCAATTCATATGATTCGTAAATACAATAGTTGCAATTAAACCCCCAAAATTTCAATATTATTAAATCATAGGGCTTATATATTTTATTAAATATAGTCTTTGAATTTGTTTACTCCTTCACATTCAACTAATTGAACACATAACACTACTTAAACTTTAAAAAATATTATTTTTATTCATATTGATTAATCAAATTATCAATATTTAGAAATTATTATTTTTTCCTAAAATATATTTTATTCAATGTTTTGTGGTCATAAGGATGTCACTTTGAGAAATTATTATTTTAAAAAATTAATAGTTTCACACTATATGGATGTAATCAGGAGAATGAAATTTTTATCAAATAAATTAAAAATTTCAATTTCAATTATAAATGTCCCAATATGAACCATTCAATATGATTATATATAAATATAATTACTATTATAAAATATATTAATAGTAAACTCAACCTCTTCAATGTTAATAACATTAAACAAAAAGTCTGGGAATACATCAATTAATACAATCACTATTATTAAATCCCCAATACAATAAATTTATTTATTTTTAGAAAAATAAGATAGGTGAACTTCACAACTATATGAAATACATTCCATAGAATCATGGTATTTTAAAAAACGATTGAATCATTGAATAAAATAATTTGAGAAATATTATCCATAAAATCATGATAAACTAATTGTCATTCCATACACATAATTATATCAGTAACTTCCATGAAATTTCTAAGAATTTTTTTAGAAAATAACATTACACTAACAATAATAAAACTGCGACATGAAATCATGGTAACATTAATAAATCCATTAAAATTTATCATAACAAATTTTTTTATTTCATACAGTTATTGATATAACCAATTAACGTGAAAATTTATTATTATTGAAATAATTTGATGATAAAACATCAAATAGATTATTGTAATTATTTTAATACTATTGTTATGTAGTTACCACCAATTCATTTTATAGAAAAAAAAATAATCATTAGTAGTTTAAAATATTTTTCTACACCCTTTTTTCTCCAATCAAAATGATTTTATTGCAATGTTACAAGAATTAGTCACACATTTAATGAACCAACTCATTAAAACTAAAACCACTCATCATATTATTGCTATCATTAACCACATTAATTGGATCCTAATGAATTTTTCCTTGAAATCATGGGCTATATAAATTAACTTTCTATATCGTTAACAGTTACCTAATTTCATAATAATTTATTTAGGGTTGTTTTTACCACACATACAATAAGATAAGAGATACATTACCATAAATCCATATATAATTGTTATATGTTTATGTATTTCATGAAATAATCACAATTTATTATAATAATAATCATACAGAACATAAGTTTCAGAAATATCTAAAATATCTTTTTTTTGTATAACAAAACAATCTCCTCAATTATTTTACATTCTCTTCTATATAAATATATTCATAGAATTTGATTCAATACAATGTAAAATATATTAATTTTACATTAAATTACCCAAATAAGTCAATTTCATACCTAGATAATCATATAAAATAAGTATCACATGTGGCCATAGAGTATTCATCTTCTTCCTAAATTCTAGGAATATTTTTTCATTATGATGTCAAACATCCAGAAGGAAGTAATTCTAAAGGAAAATCTCTTTAATGGTTTCTCAATACATGTCATCAAGATCCAATTTAACAAGGGATTTCATAACAAAAGGGCACCATAGATCATATTCACCATTAAAACAATAATTTTCATAATTTTATTTTGGACATTTTGAACATCATATGAATTCACATATCCTCTCTATATCATTGATAAAAAATTTATTTATCACTAGGTTTGATGATAAATTAGTTGATTGGGGAAATTTCAACAGGAAATTATAAACAATAAGAATATTCCTTCATGTTACATTGGGTTCCTGTCTAGTATCAATACCATCATCATATATAACATGATTCAACTAATATATCACTATAAAAATTGGTTATATTGAAATTCCAAACTTATTAGGATATAGATATGGATGGATATATTCTACATGGAAACATTGGAATACAGGTTCAATTTTTTCATTAGGGAGACCCATTTTGAGTAGAAATAATTTGGATGAATGAAAATGGTATTATTAATACTTTATATTATTTAAATAGTAAAATATGGTAGAATCATTCAAAGCCATGCTGCTAACATTACCCAAAATTCTATTTTAATCTAAATTAAACTCCAACACTAACCTTGTAAAAACATTAATAAACATTATATAATCTTCAGTTATAAGTCAATATATAATTATCCTTCATTTGAGGACATTTTCAGGATTATTTTATTATATAATTAGTTCATAACACATAAATGAACAATATAATACAATGTGGACCCCTCCAATCAGTATCCAATTTTTATATAATATAAAAAAAATAATAATTATGTATTTACTTTCATGGAAAATCAATAAAAAAATTAATATGCCTTATTCCATTCCATTACCCAACATAAAATAAAATTAATTGCTTTTAAAAAAAGTTGTATTATTATAAAAAATATGTATTGGACAAAAAAATCATTATCCCAATAAAAAAATTGAAAACACATGAAAAATAATTTCAAAAAATTTCCTTTTTACAGATAATGTAAAATTTCATACTTTTAAAAATTTATATTCTTTTATATTATAAAGAAAATTTATTTAATTTAAATATAATTCTCATGAATATAAAATTCATGTACGTACCGTTGGCCATAATCTCAATGATCAATTATATAGCTCTTACAAAACCAAAAAAATTTTGGAATTACAGTATAACAATCATCGAATAGAAATATCATGAAAATATACGCAATACCCAATTTATTAGAGAAATATATTTTACCACCCATAATATAATCTATAATGGTCTTGCATAGTGTTATTTTAGTTAACTCTACATATATAATATCAATGAACCACAACATGAAAATAATAGATTGTTACCTCTTCCATCATAATGTTATTGAAAAAAGTCTTTTACTCATATGAACATTACATTCAAATATGAAATTACAATTTCCATTAAAAACACTAAATTAAAATAGAAAATTAATAGATTAAAAAGGACTGTTTTTTTATTTAAATAAAAAATATATTATTGAATATAATTCATGAATTCAAATAACAAACTCAATATAAAAAATTAATTATATTCATGTATATTATTAATAAATCATTCCATTTGTATTTTATTAATACATTCTGTATAAAACACATAAAATGGAACATTTTGAAAAACAATATAATTACTATAAAATTTGAAATAATATGTATATTTTAAATACTTTATTATTGTATAAAATAATAATATAGTAATTATAAAATCATAGATATGAAAAATAACTTGTTTGATGGAGAACCTTAAAAGATAAATTACCACAATTAAAATTCCCCAATCACATTGCGTATATTTGAAACATTATCCCCATGAAAGAATATTATTAATAAAATTATAAATAAGCTATGACTATTTAAACTCATGAAACAAAATTTCATTGCAGCAATATATGAACCGATTAAAATATCATAGGTTTATAACATCAAAAAGTTCATAACTAGTAGGAAATTGGGATCACATCCCAAAACACTACTCAAATTATTCATGTGCATATTTATCTTCCAAGATAATAAATTTTTTAACTATTTACATTCATGAGAAAAAATTATCATGTTTGTTAATACATTATTTTCTATATTTACTGTATTATATACAAAAATATAATAAATTATGCTTATGTCAAGTTCTTTTTCCATATTCGGCGTATATCTTCAAAATAACATTTGTAGGTTAATAGTGGACGAAAAAGATAATTATTTATTAATAATGAAATTATTAATCTTGATAAATTGTTCATAATTAAAAATAAATTATACTATTACGACTGATCATGAAATATGGTATTGAGAAATGAAGTACATTACAATCTTTGTTACAAAAGGTCATACACATTCATGAGTAACATTTTCATTTTCCTAATATCATTAATGAAATTTGTTATGTAATAATATTCCAATAAATGATGATTATAATATATTATATAAAATATAATTTTTTTAAATTTACTAATATATATCTGTGATCTAGTGTGGTGATGAAAAGAGAGTCGCATCTCTTCATGAAGGAGTCCAACCACATGTTCATGAACGATGTTATCAATTTCCACAGAGTTTAAATGTAAGAAAAAAATTATTTTTTACATTTCAATAATAATAATTTCATTATTATTATCATAATAAACCAAATAATATTACATACATTCATTATAATTATATTTATTAACTTCCTTGTAGTGAATTAGTAAAAATTAAAATCATCACCTCATGAGGCTATAAGCCACCATACAGAAAAACAATGTTATCGTACCCAATTTTAACTGTAATGTAAAAAATAAATATCATATATAATGAAATAGGATGTATTATTAATTTATAAATATCACATTCATATTTATAGCCATCATTATAACCACGTTTGAGAGGTGGTAATAGAAAAATGAATTATGTCAGTTCATGTGGTGTTATTCCATCATTCGAATGATGGATTATTTGGGAACCCATTTTATGCATAATGATAAGGTTTTTTTAATTAACATATAAAAGTATCATTATGCTGAATATAAATATAATATTATATAATAAACTTTTAGTAATAATTCTACGAGGAGGTCTATGAAATAAAATCAAAATAGTATTTGATGAACTTTACATCTTATTCATTTAATGTAATGTCCCAGACATGAATAGCCACACGAACTGTTCTAAATGGGTCGGGTGATACTACCATAGTTTCACCTCCCCAAACACCATAGGCTTTCGACTAACAGCAAAGGTGAAAACAAGTATAATGGGGAAGCAATACCCTATCCAAGTAATTAAATCATACTAGTCTGAGTATAATAAATTAACATGTAGCAGATATAGATAACTCAATTGACTTGAACTAGACACACAGAGTGGAAGAACATTCCATTTCACTAAACAGCTAATGAAATATAAATTCAATTATAGCAGAAAATAAACAATCCTTCCTGCTAAAAACCATTTGCAACTACTACTGTATATACAAGGAATACAAGGGCCAATGGTTATCCAACAACAGCTATAAAACAACTAAGCATGTTGATACAATAAATGAAAATGAAAAAATTAAACTCTTTCTAAGTATGACCTCACGTTCATACAAGAATCCATTCCCAAAAACACAATGATCTATCTTCGAAGGGTGATCATTTTACTCTAATTAAATCCATAATGCCTACTTGCATCCCAAACGGCCCATGTAGGTTGAGAGGGATCTCTATTGGTTACCACCCAGATGGTTCATACATAGTATATGGGTTATAGCAGGCATGAATCTCTATGTAAATTAACTAGTATAATTCAATAAATAAAAAAACTTATACTGGTGCTCTAAGACGACCATGGAGTGTCACCTACTTTGGGAAAATAAAGAATATATGAAGTAAATAGAGTACATGGCCCAAGTCACTGAGTAACACTGTCGTCAAAAATCACTGGTGAACCCTATGGTTCTACCTGAATCACATAACATGGCACTATGTTCCTTATGACACGTCATGTCTCAATGTAACGACGTCCCGAAGGTATCCCCAAACTATAAGTAACCATAATTAATAACAATGCATATATTTATATATGTAACAAGAGCAATAGTGATGTCTACCTCAAAAAAAGTAATTGGAGGGACAATGATGTCTGACCTCAAATAATGTGTCACGGCCCACAATATCAATCATGACAAGCCTTATCCCCAACCTAATAGCCTCATCATTTCCTCCTGAAGGCTCATCTCCTTCCACGTGGCTTCTTTTAACAATCACCCCAATCCTATAGTTCCTAAACAATAACTACCAGAGGCCACAAACCACACATGTGGTAAAAGATACATCATTAAAGAGTCTCTCTATGTTAACAATACTCAAATCACAGGGGAGTGGATATTACCAAAATAGTACCTAATCCACAAAATCTAGGGCACCTCATGCTCTTGAGACCATGTCGCTCAGTATATGATGGCCTTTCCATCAATGTTACATGAGTCTTGCCCAACCTGATAGTCTCAGTACATCAAACCTAATGTCCATGATGCCCAATCCTACTGTCAATACCACAAAATGAAATTTAGGCCAAGCCCATCTTATAATAAGGATATGTCGAGAAATATCTAGTTCATGCCCAACACAACCCATAGGGTTCCAGCATATTCAATTCAACCATTACGTATATAATTGAATAATCACATGAAAATAAATAAAAACAAACTAAATAGTTGAATTGAACTACCATTTGATGTCTCATTCCCTCACTTAGGTCTTGAAATACTCTAATACATTTAATCATGCTATACAATCTAAACTCTACCATTTAGTTATCATAATTATTTTAAAAACAATTTTGGTATACCCGGACTAAATTCCCCATTTGAGAAACAACTACATGCTAGTCGTTGCTCAATAAAAACATGTTCATGGAATGCCCAAATTCATCCCACAGGTCTCACAATCAATTCAATATGAAATAACAACAATAACAAGGTCTCTCTCTAAATAACTGAAGATGTTCCAAATTTCTATCCACCCAAATTTCAACAAAAACACAAAACAATGTACTTACCACCGACCTCATACACATATGATGAACCTGATCTTGTATATGCCTCAAATTTGGCCTAAAAATTTGTAGATCGATAAAACGGTTGAAAACACTCAACCCCCTATAACATGGTTGAAATGAAGAATAAATTAAAATATCTCAAGTGGAATTAATTAATTACCATGGTGTTTTTATGCATATGATGACATTCGATTTGGGGTTTGTATGAAGAACCGGGATCGAATCGATGCTCTATCCACTTGAATGGAAATGTTTCTATCCAGACCCAAAAAAATGAGCTACAACATGAATATAGAAAAAATAAAATACATGATGTGTACTTCAGACTACATGCCTTGTGGGTTCTTTAAATGTTCTAATGATAGATGGCCTACTTTTCTGACATGCTGACATGAATACATGGTGTGACCATAGGGGTACATGGCGTATTCTTCTCTATGCAGCCAACATCCCCAACACCAAATTAATAGCCCAATACATGGCCCCTCTACACATAGTGATGAAATATTACATGATGTGTACTTGATATAATAATTATTCCACACCAACATGCCTACATGTCATGTATGGCCTTCACACAAAGCTATAGTACATTGCTTGTAGTTAGATGTACAATGTGTTTTCCATGGAAATTTCTCAAACTGCACAGTTTAGACTAGAACATAGCCAGTGTAACATTTTTTCAGAAATATTTCTGAAAATATAATAGAAAAAAAGAAAATCGTACCTTAATGTTGGAACTTGGTTCTTACAATATTAACCCAATAAAGAAATTCGTCCTCTTATTTCCCTTACAGGGGTTTAGAATAAACATTGTTGGGAAAAATATAACCCAAAGGAAAATAAAATTATGGTTATTTAAAGTATTTACAAACTCATGGTCCCCCCCCCATGACGCATCGTCAGTCACGCACCTCATTGGAGCACCCCTGTGACTGCCGACAATAGACGTTTCATCAAACCATATTTGCATGCCTCAATGTTTTCCTACATTTCTTGGATTCTAAAAAAATAGATTCCTTTCAACTCAGGTAACATACATCCTGAATTCCTCGATGCCTGAGGAAACACATGTATCTATCATCCTCGAAGCCAAAATTCCAAGAACCTCATACATATATATATATATATATATATATATATATATCACACACCAGAAATGGTTCCAATACCACTGACAAACATTTGGTCTGTCCACAAATATGATGTGAACCTCACGCACTCAAAATGGACATAACTCAAAAGGCCATTCCAAACAAGAAAAAAAATCCAGATCACAGTCACACAAGAAGTGTACCTCTAACTGTCATCATCTCACCAGCATACTCAGCCTTTAAGAGATCCATGACATGAAACAGAACTGATACATCACTTCTTAAAGCATGTCCTTAAAAACTCCATGATTTTATAGTAAGTTATCTCTTTGAAGCAATTTAATAACTTGTTCTACTCAAAACACATGGTTCAAATGCACCACGTCTTGCCAAACCAACCATTAAAAAAGATTTTATATATAGTATTAACTAAATTTTTTATATACTACATATAATTTCCTAATCCATATTATGTGTTTCTTAGTCATAATATAAGAACAAATTCAATTTTTAGATAAAATAATTATTTTTTTTAAATGAACTTTTACTAACATTTAATTGTGAACATTTTTTATAACCATTATTTTAAAATTTTATATATTTAATTTAATGAAATTAAATTCTTCCTTATATGTGAGATATAAATATTTATTTCGGATAAGTTTTTTGTACTTTTCTGGTAACTGTCATATTTAGATGAATAGTAAAAAATACTTAATTTTATTTTAAAAACAACAATTTTAATCAAAATAATTATTATTGATAAATTATAAATTGGGGCTATTCTAATTTATCACTAGATTGAATTTTTATCATTTAATATAATTTATGTAATTGGAGATAATTTTACATTTAAATACTTTGTCAACATATTTCAATCTTTTGAGAGTTTTTACGACTTCAAAACCTGCTTTTTGGTTTCAACAATGGAAATTAATTTTAAATGAATTTTTTCAAATTCTAGGTTTTTAATTTTTAATAATGGTTTTTATATTTGGAATCCAGATATACCAATTGTGTAAAATGTCAACTTTTAATTTTATACATTATGAGTAATTACTTCAGTAAATATTGTTTTACCAAGGTTCAAGGGTAAATTTTCTAAATAAGAGTAATAAATAATATTATAAAAATATTAAAGTACCCTAACAAATTACATAAACCTATTTGATAAAACTTGTATGACCATGGGGATCCTTGTGTTTATTTTGTGACCCCAAAGATCCACATTAGAGTAATAATGTGATTTTATATTAAATAATTTAAATTCAAGACAAAAATAAAAAAACATGTAACTTTTAGTAAAAAAAAATTTATTTGATGTTATATAATTTATATGATTGACTATAAATACTCATTAGATAGCTAAAATTTTTGCATAAATCGTGATTTTTTTTGTAATTTATAGACATAAAATAAATATATATATATATATGAAACAATAATTATGTAGTATTTGACTTATTAATTGAAGGATCATGTAAATTATAAATAAAATATTTAAATAAATATAATTTGAATGTTTTGATTCCATTAAAAACATTATAGGTGAATATGGCATGTCTGAATTGATTCAGTGCATTGTTTTGGAAGTAATCAAGTTTTTATGACTTTGAAAAAAACCATATACAAAATAATGTCAAAATTGACATAAATGATATTTTAAAACAATGACAATATTATTTATTGATATAATAGTCTTTAAAATATAAGATTCATCAGAATGACTTATATAATAATAGATATTTCATTAATGAACCACTATGGGTTCAGTATGATTTTTATAGTATGTTTCTTAACCATTTAGTATAATAAAACAAGATGATATTGTAAAAGTTAAACTATTTAACTAATAGTTAAATCTAAATGATAGGGTTAATACAGACACAAAAACATGTCTAAAACCTATTGTTTTAGAGGATTTAGACCCATACCCACCTTATCATAAAAATAAATCAAATTGTAGCCATTAGAAACCGAAAATGTTTTTATAATAAAATAATATTTCAAACATTTCTTAAAGTGACTATCACCTCACTTATAAAATTGTACTTCCACTTCTCTAACAATCTCACCTCCAAATCCATTTCTCTCAACCATCCCCTTCCCAAATCTCCTCCAAAATTTCCTCACATCAATCTCGATGAATTACATTGAGTATAAAGTTATCCTATAGTACCCTTTTGTTCAAATCATAAGGAAACATCAATAGAATTTGTAATTATGTTATCACCTCTATCAATGTTATTTTCTTCTACCACATTATTTTTTATTGTTATTTTCATACGAAACTAATATATCGAGTACCATACACATACTATAATGAATTTTTAAATATAGTACAACCATATTAATTATTTCATCCATCATATGACTGATAATGTCACCATGAATTCATACGTACGACTTACCATCTCCACGTCGTGGTGTTATTTTTTATTAAACACTATGTTTTTTAGATGGATATAATGATGAGTAATATGTATATGATAATGAAAATAACATGATAATTTCTTTGTAAAATATAATTTATAATCCAAATACATATGATTTCATCATCAATTGAATGATATCATTGCTCATGCGTAAGTATGGTTTACCGTCTCCACTAGGCGATGAGATTCATTTCCACGTACATAATTCAACAATGATTATAAAAATATATGTTATTAATTATTATGTAATATATGAAATAATCATGCATCTGTAGATATATATATTTCTATATGTAGGTACGTATATACATCTTATTCTCATACTTTTGTTCAAAATGATATGAAAATGAAAACAACGTCTATGCGTACGTACGACCTACCATCTCCAAAAAAGGTGTTTTCCATCAATTATACATATTTATATTTTAAATATATATTATATATAAATCATATATTATATTATTTCAGTATTCAAATCATGATCTAAATGATAAATTCAAGAATAACAAGGTAAATCACGTATGATAAAGGAAGCGATTATTACCAAAAATTATAATTTAACATGGAAATCATTTTTAAATGTGTATTATAATGTACAAAATGAATCATGTTTGAAATAATAAATGTAAATTTTTTAATGATATAATTTAATAACATACTATGGTCATTATACAGGAGGTTTAACGTACCCTTGACCAAATTAAAGTGCAAGGTATGTGTTAATTCCTCAATATCATTATTATATTAGATTGTTTATGTATAAATATTTTTTGGGACATTTTTATTATCCATGTCCATGTTTCTTAAAATAATTTTTCAAAATAATTATTTTTAGGTATTGTTTAACTAAAACATCATTTTAAAGGTTTTCAATATTTATTCTTCGAAATATTTCTCATTTATTTCCATGTTTTCAAATTAGCTTTAAGGATTTATTTATATAGACATGATTGTTTTAAAATGTTAATTCCTCTTAAAAGATTCAAAGTGCTATGGGACACTTTGATTCAATAATCTATTTAAAATGCCTTCCCTTATATATGTGTGAGATTAAAATGATTTCAAAAAAGGGATATTTCTCTCAAAAAAAATTCCGCATTATTTTCAACTATGTCAACATCCATTACTGGATATTATTCATGCTTGAGGTTGATTAATAAAATCTTCCATATTGTATTTAATGAGTTATTATATGTTCAACTGTGGATGTGCCATTTTTATACACTACATGTTTTATGGCAGCAGTATTAAAATTTTATATGGAAGTATTAATATGAATTTTTATGTTATATTTCAAAATTTTCATATGAGCAATGTAGCAGACATATAATGTGATGGTTGGGACCCGCTATAGCCCCTCGATGCATCGGTATGTCTCATGAGAAAAATTAGTGTCATGTTAGAAGACCTTGACAAAAAAATTTATAGTCATGGTAGGATTCATTGACTATGTGATAATGATGTATGATGTTATGCATTTCCTTATTATGAAATTAATTATTACATGTGATTATTCGACTAGTACAATATCCATGTTCATGTTTATATGGTAATGTTTCATTTTTAATCTCCATATTTTGTTCAAGTTTATGTCTAAAAGGTTTTTTATTTTATTACACATATCTCTATAAATTTTTATAGCTTCCTCAAAATTAATTACGCTTATAGATAATCTGATCTCACCCCTTTATTATGTTTTGTCTTCCAGGATTCCAAAAAGTGTATTATGTTTGACATGAAGGGTTATACAATGGAAATAATGGAATTATAAATGGATTGTATATGTTTTGTATTATGTTATATTGTATAATGTAATGTTTATATATGTAATCTATTTTCTAAGACTACTGAACTGATTTTTCCTTTGGGACTTGATTCATTGTAATCATGCCAATTTATTAAAATAATGCACCAGCTCCAAGCTTTTGGGGTCAGGCCGTTACTGTTGGTCTTAGAGGAATTTTAGTACAAACCGTGGAAACTAGATTTAAAAAAACATGGACTAGATAAAATTACCATAGATTGAATTTGAAGATTAGTATAGAAGGAATTTCTAGAATTTTGGTAATGTAGAGATTTTTTGTATTTTCCATGAAATACATCCATGTCTGGATATGAGCATGTAGATAAATCTCTTGCACAAATTTATGGAGGAGTGAAATCTCTGACAATGAGTTTCAGGATTGACACTCGGTATCCTAGTACACGACAATGGGCCTTGATCAACTCATGGTTATGACACTCCTAGGAGATATTCTTAGGATAATTCGCATTTTCTTTACAAGCCATTTTGATGGATTTAGGAGTAAATAATTCCTCAAAGAAAACTTATTCATATGATTAGATATTATATGAATAATCATTTCAATTTATGTTAGATATTATAAATGTTTGGAATTATGTATTGTGATTCATATTCATACCTATTGTATACTGTTGTTTAGAAATTGTGCCCAGTAGAGAGAATGCAAACAATAATAATATGCATGATCCAAATAGCATGAAGGATCATATTATTCATGTTATAAATCCAGAATGTTGAAGGGAAATAGTCTCTCACGTATCTGTATCATCTGAATAAATAGTATCATGTGTTAATAAAATAATTAAATAATTCTTTTAGTCTTATGTATCTGAAGGGAAGCACAAAAATAAGAGTATGGGAGGGAGAAATATGGATAAATGGATGAAGGGAAATAAGGATTTTACCTCATGTTATAACTATGAATAGAATTATCTGGTTAAATTCTTGAAGGGAATTGGCGTAAGTTATAAGTGTTGAAAAAAAGACACTACATTCATGATTACGAGGATAATAAAGAGGTTTCAAATGTTCAATGCTTCATCTAAAAGGAGTAGGTTCACTAAGAAAATCAATGTTCAAATCATCATAGTTTGCCCCAAATGATGCTATTGGATATTTATCAAGTTATGATACCACCATAGAAAAAGAAGAATAACCAGTTATCTTATGTGGCTATTAAAAAATAATTTCATTTGAGTGTTGAATCAACTATGTACTGGTTATATGAAATATTTAAATAAATAAGGATTGTACTGTAGTACAATTTCATTAATGATTTGTGATTATTTGGTTCTATAATAAGTGAATCAATAGCGAGTTAAACATTATAGAAAATAAAATGATGAAATAAATATAAACCTTAATATGGTTCTTATACTGAGGTAGTGATTTTGTAATAAGATATGATTTATTTGGATAAATTATATTTGATATTATTTAGTACATTAAAACTTATTAATTGATTTTTTATTCAATTATTGTTGGAGTTTTCCACATTTTTTTATATAAGGAGTATATCCAGTATTCTAAATGAAACAAGGGAGCATGTATATAATAAATTTGGTTTATGGTAATTCAGGGTTTAGCATTGTTTTAAAGTAATACATGATGAAGATATTCACATGTTATTAGGGGGCAAGAATTATCTTCATTGTGTTTTCATTCCTTATAAATTTTTGGACTGTGAGTTTGCAAAGATGTATTTTGGAGAATTCTAAACTTTTGAACAGATTATTATTGACATTGGAAACTATTTTTAAGGTTAAATAATTTTATAATATTCATTTTTTTGCATTCCTTACAATTTGGATAAATAAATAAAAAATTAATTCTATTATCTTTTGGAGTGAATGATTAGTTTTTGTTTGGAATTAGTTGAAGGGTGATTCTATACATGTCAAGTATATTTTTTTCTTCATATTCTATGAATAAATTAATTCTTAAACTTTATAGAAGGGATCTTAAAACAAATAATGTGTTTTCTTAATAACTAATGTTTTGTTGAAATGATGATATTTTAAATCATCATAGATTAATGGCATTGAGGCCCTCAATTTTACACTAGTTTTGATTGATAACATTAATAACTCCCTATAAATATTTATGTTTTTCACTAAATATGTTTCTCTAATGTCATAAAAAATTTTCATAATCGAGATCATAAATTGTTGGTGACTATTTCATTTCACTTTCCCTCTTCATGAGAAAAACTTTTATTAACCCAATTTTTTATATGGGTTTTCCTAAAATGTTTTTTCTATGTTTATACATTTATTTTTTCATGAAAAATTTCATATTGTGAAGAATAAATTTTTTAAAGAATGGGAGAATGTAACACCTAATGATTTCATAGTACGTTATCCTTTCAAAATATTTCAATAACATGTGTTACACATATCAATGAGTTAGAGAGCACCGCGACTTACCAAACTAGCTATTCAAAAAGATGTTAATTAATATTATTAACTGAATTTTGAATTTTATATACTCCATATAATTTTAAATTAAATATTTTGTTATTCATAGACATAATATAAGAAATTATTCATTTTTTAGATAAAAGATGTATTTTTAAAAAAATTCAATTTTACTACCTTTTAATGGTGAACACTTTTTAAAACCAATATTTGACATGTTTATATATTCTATTTAATGAAATAAAATTATTATTTAGAAGTGGGAAATAAAAATTTAGTTTGTATAAGAATTTGGTACCTTTTTGATAACTTTCATATTTTGTTGAATAGTGAAAAATGGTATATTTTATTTAAAAACATATTATTTAATAAAAATAAATTATAGAGGTAAATTATAAATAAGAGTTGATTTAAATTATTAATAGATTAAAATTTTATAATTTAATATAAATTAGTATGTGGGAAATAATTTTACATTGAAATAGTATCTAAACATTTCTCAATTTTTTGATAGTTTTTCCTTCTTAAAAACTTGTTTTTTGATTTCGACAGCCGGAATTAATTTTAATTTAATTTATAAATATTCTATGTTTTGAATTTGGAAACATGGATTTCATATTCGGAATTATGAGGTCCAAATTTTAGAAATATTTACCTTTTATAATTAGACATTATGAATAATTACTTCAGTAAATATTATATTTAACATTTTTTAAGGATAAATCCTCTTAATAAGGGTTAAAAAATATATTATAATAATATTAAATTACCTTAACACCGGTCATAAACCTGTTTTATGATACATGATCGATCATGGGAATCCTTGTGCCTATTTTGGGCCCCCAAGGAGCCACTTTTGGGTGAAAATATCATTTTATATTAAATAATCTAATGTAAAAACAAATATAACAAAAGAATGTATGTTTTAGTAAAACATTTTTTATGAGGTTATATAAGAGATATATTCAACTATAAATATTAATTAGAAAGATAAATATTTTTCATACATGATGATTTTTTTTTTTAATATTTAGACATTAAATAAATAAATTTATATATGACACAATAATGATGCAGTATTTTCCTTATTAATGAAAAAATAAAATAAATTATATTATAAATGTTAAAATAAATATATTATGAAATTTTAGATTCATTAAAAATATTTTATGAGTGAATATGAAATCTTAGGATTGATTCAATGTATTTTTTTAAGTAATAATGTTTTTATAACTGTCAAAAAAACAAAATACTAAATAATGTCAAAATCTACATAAATGAGTTTTTAAAACAAATACTATATAATTAAATGAGATTATAGTATTAATAAATATAAGGTATGGAAAAGAGGAATATATAATAATATATATGTCATTAATTAACCGGTATGGGTTCTCATGACTTTTTATAGTATGTTTATCAACCATTTAGTATAAAAATACAAGAGGACATGGTAAAAGCTAAACTATTTCACTAAGAATTATAATCTAAATGATATGGATAATATGATGTACTAAACGTGTCTAAAACCAATTGGTTGAGAGTATTTATACACATACCAACCTTATATTCTAAATATATTAATTTAGAGCCATTAGAATCTGAAAATGATTTTATAATAAAATTTTATTTCAATCTTTTCTTTAAATTACCCACACCTCTCTTATAAAAGGTTACTTCACCTTATCTCAATGTCACACATCCAAGGACATTTGGCTAGTCCAAAACCTACCCAATACTCATCGAAACTAACCTAAATTCAACATAGATGCATTCCCTTTATCGGAAAGACATCCTATTGATACCTTTTGTTCATATCAAAAGAAAACACCAAAAGAAGAGTTAATTATTTTTTCACCTCTTTCAATGATCTTTTCTTCTTCAACATTCTTTTTCAATGTTATTTCGACACAAAAATAATAAATCTAGTACAATATACATAATTTCATTTATTATATATATGGTACAATAGTATTCATTATCTTAACCATCATATTAATGATTATGTTACTATGCATGTATACGCATGACTTACCATCTCCATGTCGTGGTGTAATATGTTATTCCACACTATGCTATTTGGATGGATCTAATGATGAGTAATATTAATAAAAATAATGATAATAACATGATAAATTCACTATAAAATATAATATACCATCCAATTACATTCTATTTCACCATAAAGAGAATTATATCATCACTTGTGTGTACATACGACATACCGTCTATGTGACTCGGTAAGATTCATTTCCACGTAAAACATTCAAAGATGAATATATATATATATATATATTTAATAATTATGTAATATATGAAATAATAATTATACAGGATATATATATATTTATATATATATGTTTATATGTTTGTACTTATATATAACTTATTCACTTACTTCTGTTCAATAAAACATGAAAATGAAAACAACATTTATGCATCCGTATAGCCTACTGTCTCCATAAATGGTGTTTTACATTTATTTTACATATTTATATTATAAAAATATATTATATGTAAATAATTATTTAAATTCATGACGTATTTCAATAATTATCTAAACGATATGATCAATGATAACTAGTAAAAACATGTACGATAAAGAAAGCGATTAATACCCAAAATGATAATTTAACATAGAAATCATTATTACATTGTTAATATAAAGTAATAAATGAATACATTATGGTATAATTAATATGAATATGGTTCTCATATATTTAAATAACATACAATTGTCATTATACAATATGTTAAATGTACCCTCGACCAAAGGATTGTGTAAGGAAAGGGTTAATTTTTCAATCCCATTATTATCCGAGATTGTTTTTGTGTAATTATTTTCTTGGACATATTTATTATCCATTTCCATGTTTCATAAAAGGCTTTTTCAAAATGATTTTTATAAGATACTAATTAACCAAAACGTAATTCTAAATTTTTTAAATATTTATACTTCTTAATCATTCTCATTAATATCGATGTTTTCAAAATTATTTATAGATTTATTTATATAGACATTATTGTTTTAAAATGTTAATTCCATTCAAAAAGTTCTAAGTGGTATGGGACACATTGATTAAAATATATTTTTTATATGACTTCCTTTATTAATTTTTGTCGATTAAATGATTTCCCATAAAGTAATATTTCACTAAAAAATGTATTATTGATAGTTTTCAACAATATAAACATAATTTACTAGATATTATTCATGATTGAGGTTGATTTATTCAATATTCTATATTGTATTGAATGAGTTATGATATGTTTGACTATGTAAGTGCTATTTTTATAACCTTCATGGTTTGTGGATGATGTATTGAAATTTGGTATGCTAATTTTAATATGAATATTTATGTAATGTTTCAATATTTTCATATAAGGAATATAGTGGACTTAGTAAGTGATGGGTGGGGGCCTCTATAGCCCCTTGATGCATCGGTAGGTCTCATCGGACAAACTAGTGCATTGGTATAAGGCCTTGAAAAAAATTATATTTGTAGTCTTGGCCTAAGGCCTTGACTATATGGTAATGATGTCCGACGTTAAACATTCCCTCATTATGAAATTAATTATTACATGTGATAGTTATACTTGTAAAATATCAATGTGCATGTTTATATGGTAATATTTGATTATTTTTCTTCATATTATTTTCTTGTTTTTGTTTAATTGGTTTTTGTTTTTATTACACACCATTCCTTAAATATTTATAGCTTCTGCTAAATTATTTACCCTTACTAAGCATCTGAGATCACCCATTTCTTATGTTCCATTCTGGATTACAAGAAGTGTATTATGTATGATATAGATGGTTAATCTAGGAGAATAATGGAATTATAAATATATTATTTATGTTGTGTTTTATTTTTGAGTGTGAAATTTAATCTTCGCACATGTAATCTATTTTTCAAAACTATTAAACTGATCAGTCCTTCTGGAGCTGATTTCATATAATCATGAAAATGTATTAAAATAATGCACCGTCTTTAGGCTTATGTGGTATGGGAGTTACATGTACTTCATATGGTACTACACCAGTCACCAACCAATGACCCCTCATATGGGTCCCTCTATCTCTACCGTTTCCAATACATGTAGCTGAAACTCGGCTACCCTCTCCGGGTACCGACCATAAACTGACTCCATAATCCATAGTTTGTCTTGGTGCCATATTACCAAGCATCTGAGAAGGTTTCCTGCAGAACACCTCACGATTCCCAACCTATCCACACGATGGTTACTTCTTCATAGGCCTATGTCACTGATTTTGGACATGCCATGGCTGCACACACTAAAAGAAAACCACTACAGGACTTCCATGAGGTGGTCTAGCAGATTCCTTGGCCTGAAAACCCTCTGGGAACTCATCTTGACCTCACATTCTTTTACCTGAACCATCATGTGAATCCACTAACCCTTCTATGTGAGACATATACGTCGTGTTTCCCTCTGATATGAGCTCATGTTTCACTGCCTCTGAGAACAAGGAAAGCATTAATATATTTACCTTCACCACGATGGCATGCTATAAGCCAACATGGAAGTGCCTCAACCTCGAAGTTTCATCACTTATCATACTATATGGGAATCAATATATCTCAGTGAAGGTGGCTACATAGTCCATGATAAACATGTCTCCTTGTTGAATGATCAATAACTCTCGAGTTGTCTCTTCCCTCAGTGTCTCCTGAAAAAAGTGCTCGAAGAACCTATCCTCGATGTCCTTCCACATTAGTCCATAATGTTAATGTGTATGAACCTGCACATCCCACCAACTCTTCACTAGTCTTCTCAGCATGCATGTCACAATCATGACCAGCCAAACTGTAGGTGTCTCTATCTGGTCATTGATTATCTCCATGCTCTCAATCATGTTCTCAAGAACATTGGACCACCCATAATCTGAATAAATTGGCGGGTGCTGGGACTAGAACTCCCATGTCATATATTCAATATAGGGAATCATACCCTACATTACACTATTGATGCCCAGAGAAATACCTACCATACTAGATTGAATATGCTCGTCAAGTGATATCCGGAATACAACCAAACCTAGCTACATTGCCTACACTGCATCTGGAACATGATTCTTCCCATGAGCATCTACAAGCTGCTCATGATCTGCCTTTCCCTCAGGTGTATGAACCTGATCGTGATCCTACGAAACTGTACCATCACCCACCCTAGGCTCCATCGACCCATCTAGGCGGAACCTATTGTATACCATAAATTGCCAGACAACCCATATATATATATATAACAATATACTAAACGTATATAATAAAAGTAGTAAAAATGTATTTAATAACAACTACCCATACTCTCCCCTACTGCAACCGAGATCCATCACATCCCGGCAATGTGGCATCTTTACCCACCCTCAACAGAGCCAATTATTAAAAGCACCTCGGGCAATGCCCATCATGACAACCAATGTTTTAACCAAATAATGACCTATTTTCCCAATCCTATAAACCAAAATCACCTCAAACATAGTAACCTCATGCTCATATAAGTTCCATGCTCAAAAATCATTCCACATGCAATTCACAATATATAAAGTTTGTCATAGTACATTGAAATAAACTAGATATTCTATCATGAATTTCACCTAATGAATTCCAAAAGAATTAAAATCATATAATATGATATTATTCACATGGTATTATCAAATCACAAATCATGTGTGCAGTTATGAAACTGAAATATAAAAACAATGAGCCTATAAAAACCAAGCAGACATTCCATGCCATTCCGAGCCATGGTCTAATTCTTCCTTACCGCAATGGGTCAAGGTTCACATATCAAAACAAATAATATCACACAACAAGTGAGCCACTGAGGTGGAAATAATATAAAATTTTATCTGAAGAAATGAAAAATAGCAATTCCCACCTATGGTAACATGGTCCATCTCTTGTCTGTAGGGCTGCAGGCACCCAAGCATAAGCTAAAAACCAAATTCCAATAACAAACTATCTCTAGTATACAATATCCCAAATAGTAAACCCCCAGATAAAAATAGAAGTCTCTATCCCATAAGTATGTAGTCCAAAGAAACTACTAAATCCTAATAAAGAACACCTATAATATAACTTTTTAACATTGATAACCTGAACAACCACCCAAACAGTGCTAAAAGGGGTGTTTTTAAAAACATTAGGCACACCTCCCCAAGTGTTAAAGGATTCTGACAAGAATCATGGTGTGTAAACATGTATAACAGGGAGTATATACTGTCTCAAAAGAAGAAAATGGTTCTGGCCCAAGTATAATAAATAAACATGATGAGAAAATAGATGACCCAAAAGACACTAATCAAACCTATAGAGCAGAATAACATTCAATATAAATAAACAATGGAAGAAATATAAATACAACTAAGGCATTAATTAAAAAACTAGCATGCTAAAAAAACATGAAACTACTACTTAAAAATTAGGGCATACATGTAAATATAAAAAAAGAACCAATTCCTAACCAATAGTATCTAAAAAACTAGTAATCATGATGATATAACAAATTAAAACAAAACAAGTAAACTCATTATAGGTACATCTTCAAGGTCCATATCAATCTCCATACCAAACAGTTATATGATATAGCTCATGAGGCTGATCATTGACCTACACATAAATCCATGAAGTCTACACATGCCCCGAAGGGCCCATGTTGGGTGTTTTGAGAATCCTAGTAGGATACCTCGCAGATAATTATTACTTAGTTTATGTGTTTTAGCAGGCATGCATCTATAAGTAATGTAAGCAATGTAATGAAATAAATAAACAGAACATCCACTGGTGATCAGTGACCACCATGGAGTGTCAGCTTATTTGGCCTATTCCATAATATATGAAGTAATTAGAGTGCTTGGACAATGGCCCCAAGTACCCATGTAATCTCAAATCACTGTTGAACCCTCTAGTTCATCCTCAATCAAGTAACATGGCACCATGTGCATCATGGAACCACATCTCTCAAGGTACTAACATCCCGAAGGCGCGCCCAAACCAAAATTAAATGTGACAAAAAATGATTCCTTTCATCAAATATGTAACCACAGGGACAAAAATGTTTGCCCAAAAATATAGTAATATGAGGTATAATGATGTATTTCCTAAAACAAATTAATAGGAGGGATATCGTTGTGTGCCCTCAAATAAAGTCTCACAGCCCACAACTACAGTCATGGTGATCATTAACCCCTAGCCTAACAACCACATTGTTATCCCCCGACAACACCTCGTCTTTTACATGGCTTCATACAGGAAGCACCACCAAACCAATTGTACCTAAACCGGAACTATCAAAGGCCTCTTCCCACATGAGTTGTCAAAACCACCTCATCATAGATTTTCTATTCATGCACAAAATTGAAGTCACAGGAGAGTGGTATTCACAAAAATAGTACACAAGACACCACATCTCTGGATCCTTATTCCCTTGTGACCATTTTTCAAATTATCTTATGGAATTTCCATCCAAGTTACTCGGGCCATGCCCAAACGGACAATCTAACTGCCTCAATCCGGACATCCCTAATGAAAAATCATGTGGTAAAAAAACCCAATATAATATGGGCCACACCAACCTATGATCAACATCACATAAGAAATATACAGGTTATTTCCAAAACAACCGATGTGGTTCCATTATATGAAATTCATGAATTACCTATATAATCAAAGAATCCCTTTCAAATAGGAAAAAACTAAACAGTTGAATTGCACTAGCCATTGGGGTTTTCCCATCCCCGAACAGAGGTATTGAAAGCCTCGAATACATTTAATCATGCATAAAGATCTACAATGATCATTTTAATCATCACAATTCAATTTAAATCCATTTTTTCGTACCTAAAAAAAGACCCATTTGAGAAACGACACCTCACCTAACGTCGCTCATTAGAAAAGGCACAGGGTATACCCAATGGAATTTCATGGGTCTCATTATCAATTAAATATGAAAAAAAACTATAACAAGGTCTCGTTCAATTTACATGAAGATTCACCAAAAATTTCACAATCCAAATGTCCAAAAAACACAAAATAAGGTATGAACCACCTACCTTATACACATAGGATGAACCTCCTCTAGTATCTGAATCCAATTTATCCTAGAACAATGTAGATCTACAAAATAGTTAACATTTTTCAATCCCCGATAACATGGATAATTTGAGGACTCAAAGAAAACATCCCATGGGGAAACAAGGCCATACCGTTGGGGTCCGGACGAACTCAACAACATTCGATTCAGGGCTCAGATGAAGAACTAGGATCAAATCAAAGCTTCAAATTCTTGAATAGAAGAGATTATTTCTAGAACCTCAAAATGATCTACTATCTGATTTAGATAAAAAATAGTATTCACAACATGTATATATGAATACAGGTCATTTGGGTTCATTAACTATTCCAAATTTGGATTGTAATGACCAAAATATTCATTGATGAAAATTACTCTTAATCTAATTAAATGTCTCATTAGGTAAAAGGTTTATACATATGTAAACAACATTGGTTTTATGTTTTTTGATTTTAAAATAACTTTATGAACTGTATCCATTTCTAATATAGTTGTTCAATAGTGATAACATGATTAATAATAATATAGGGATTTAGAAAATCCAATTTACATAGACAAAGTAACTTATGGACTCATCTAGTAGACTTTCCTCGTACGAAGCCCATTTATTGGAGCATGGAAAGTAGGTGGCATCATTGGTATTTTATCTTGACAAATCCCAAGCTATGCATGAACACATTATGTTTGAGTGGACCTGACTACGATAGAAGTGTACGTTAATATAGATTACCACCTGAGCGATGTTCTCAGAGCCACCCCAATAGTTTGTCACCATCGCACACCACACCCTTTAATCGTATGCAAGTGTTATAAGGGGTTATGTAACGATACCCCAACACTATGACTATGAACATTATTTTTGTACAAAGAATTTTCATTCATTTTATTATTGTTACGTTGTATATTTTTTTCAAAGCACAAATAATTTTTTTAGTTAATATTCGACTAAGAAATATATTTTGAAGAAATAATGGATTTTTGAAGGAAATAATATTTTAATAAATTATTATTATTTTTATGAAATATAAATTAACATATTATTTTATCAATGAAATTTTAATTTTTTTAATAAGGATTGAAATGTATTTTTTTCAATACCCATGAATTCCCCATAAATGTATGTTATTATTTTAAAATTAAAAATTCACATATTTTGAAAATTATTTACAAAAAATGAATATTATTTTTAAAATCAGGACATCGAAATTATCCAATGGTAAATTTTTTAAAATTTTCCAACGTAGTCGAATTTTTGGTTAAAAATAAAATACCGTTTAAAAATATAATTTGTTTTATGACGTCATAATGACCCAAGGGTGACGTAATGAAATAACATAAATATTTTTATCGGCAAATATAAGTTTTTACATTAATGTAATGTGATTTTTGGTTTTTTTAATTTATTTTAAAATTATTTAGTGGACCTTGAATGACATATACAACATTTTTCATTTATAAATTGTTTTCTTTAAGATTTTGACTCACCTCAACAAAAGAAACCCTATTATATTAAAAATTGGGCCATTGACCTTATAAAATATTGTTCTCTACTCCCCTTTGGAAAAAAAGTGAAAAACCCACCGTCTTGTTAGTGGTTTTGATTAGTTTAATATGAGGTGTCCCAATCCTAAATAAAAATGATATATCTCTCCTTTCCTATATTAACCTACCCATGCTCTCACGTCCTCTTCAATAAATGCATTTTTATTTCGACCAAGCCTTACCCTATTCTCTATAGAATTCTCCCATATTTCTCCTAGCTCCTAATAATCGTTTCTAAAGTCTCTCCCAAGCCTTTCGGATCACAATTCTATGTAAGGGATTTCTTCCATTCCCATTTTTGTCCAATTTTAATTAAGTTGTTATTCCCTTTTGTTTTAAATTAAAATTTTTTGGGTATGATTTCTCAACCCCCATACATACCATTTAATTTTTTGATGATTGGATACCCATTTATCTCTCATTAATTCAACCATGTACACCTATTACCATGATGAACATTTGTGGGTGATTTCTCTCTCATCTTTTACATCGAAGAAATTTTATTGTATTATTCATCTAAATTCCATTAAGATTGTTGGTACATGTATCTATATAACCACCATACATTCCATTTCATGTTCATATTATGTGACACCCTTTTCTCTCTCATCAACCATTTTCATTAATCCTTATGTCACGTCATTATGCTGCTGAAATGGAACCACGTTTTTCAAAAACATGATCATTGGGTAGTGAATACCATTCCCATGTATCTATCAAGGGTATTAACCATTATGGTCATATACATATTGAATGGTACTTTCATTTATTTATTACATGTTAATTAATAATGTAATAAATTATGATGTTGATTGATTCCATGTTATATGATCCATGTGGAACACTTATGTATAAAATGAAATGTATATGAAGGGTGCTCCTAGATAGTGCTACAATGCATTGTCTAATGTATAATATCATGACACATCATGTGCTATGAGGGTTGACTCATTGTAATTCACGTTCAATTAGGGGTTACTTGTGCTTCATGTGCAATGAGAGTTTACTCATTCTTCATGTGCAATGAGGGTTAACTGATGCTCCATGTGCAATGAGACTTGGCTCATGATAATTCCTTGTTAAGTGTTGCCGCCACATTTCCATGTTTTGATTACCATGCTTTATCAAGCCTTCATGTTCATGTTTCTCTTTAACTCCATTTATATGACTATTGTCTAACATGTATTGTATAGCTCATGTTATTCCATGATTATTCCCTTACTGGGATTCATAGCTCACCCTTTTCTTATGCATGTCCTCAGGTTATCCAATGCAATGCTAAGTACGATGGAATGTAGTGTTCTTGTAAAGGATGATTCAAATAAATATGTTGTATTTAATGCTTTATGTTGTTATGTAATGATCCTAAGCCCCAATAAAACTAGACCTCAGGATCATATAAGTTCTAGCAAGTGATGTTTATGTAATATGTCATGTTTAAGTGTGTAATAAAAAGTACGGTTGTTATAGTTGGTATTAGAGGATGTGTTTCGTTATTTTTGGGATTAGGATTAGAAAACCCTTGTGAAGACTTAGATATAAGAATAAGTATATTTAAAATATCCCTAATTATTGTGGAGTATTGGGTAAGTTTTTTATCAGGAAAATACATCCCAGTCTATATACGATGAGATAGAGACGACCTTGGAATAGATGTATCGTAGAGGTAAAATAAGAAAACACCACATTGAGATAGACTTGAATGGGAACTGGTGCACGACAACTAGATTTACTGAACTCTTGTTTACAACACTCCCCAGGGATTTGATTTGGTAAATTCATAAGCTTAGTATGAAACCTTATTAAACGAATTCAATAGAATTTCCTTAAGAATATATGTTAGAATATATATCACGAATAGAATAGATTAAAGCATATGGATTCATAAGTTAAGGAAAAAAAGTTATTTATAAGAAATCAGTTTTTCCCCTGGATTACCCTTTCTATGTTACACCTAACAGTCCTTATATTTCATCCAATGGTCTGTAATAGGTGGACTCAAGCTAACAACCGATGTGATGATCAATGTGATTACTCTACTAATGAGATTCCCTATCAGATGGTATCAGGAATAACAAATGTTTTCAGGATTCTCCATCTATTAAATCAAGATTTTAATAGAAACATGGGTGAAGAGTAACGTTCAAACCCACTAAGAATAAACAATTAACTATCAAGAGCTTCATGAGACAAAGGCCTCCTCATTTTAATAGATAATTTGATTCCTCAATCACTGAATAGTTGATCAACTTCAATGAAAAGATCTTATCTATCCATCAATGTTATCAACAAGAGAAGGTTCTCCGGGAAGTTTATCTTATGGAGGTTATAGCTGATAAATCATGGATGTTGATCAAATATATGATTCCTGAGGATGATATCAAGTTGTTGGAAAGGAAGGATTTTCTGAAAATGTTTTCTGATAAATATTTTACGCGCATACTCCAACTTAAGATTGAAAGTGACTACCATTCCCACAAGAAATAATATGACTAATCTGTCGAAGCATATAAAGAAAACGTCACAAATCATGCGGTATTTGCCTTCGTCATTGTCTTTATCACTGAATGAAAGATTGACCGCATCGTTTCTGGGATGAAACCTATCTTATGGAATGCACTGGTGATCCATGACTTCATCATCTTTGAGGAAATTGTATGATGTTCCCTCATGGTCAAAAATAGAGATCAGATAATCTTATAGGCATCATGAGGATATAAATCATAAGGTGGACTTCAATGCTGGTGGACGGATTGGTAAATCAAACAATTCTATGAAGATCCATCACCCCTCTTGCCTATGTTGTGTAAAGAAGCACCCTTGAAATTTCCTGAAGGTGATGAGGAAAAGCATTAAGTGTGGAAGAGAAGGAAGACCAGCTATTAACTAATGATAAGAAAACTTGTGGCTACCATAGAGGAGAGGAATGCTCTGTTCGAACTTCAACACATTGTTCATCGGTAAAACTACAATGATCCAGGGCATCTTGCAAATAAGTTCCCTATGCCAAGTGTTTCCAGAGGCAACCAACAACCTCCAAGGTAATATGGGAGAGATTTTTCAATAACTACTATAGACGTGAACCCCAACAACGATGTGGTGACATGTATAGTAGTTATTCATCCAATAATAGTGAACATAATTTTTGATTCAGGATCTACTCGTTCTATTATATCCAAAAAATTTAGTAAAAAAATACCAGCACCACCAAAAATCATGGAAGAAACGATGTCGCTGAGTACGGAAAATAGGTAAGTCCTTTCATCCAATAAATATAACTCCTCCCCTATCTTAATCAGTGGATTAAACATCTCGGTGATCCTCATCATACTACCTCTAGTGGAATTTGATGCAATTATTGGCATGGATTGGATTTCCTTATATAGAGCCAAATTAAATTGTCATGAGAGGGAAATCACTCTCCATGTGGAGTTTCGACCCCCGATTATATACAAGTTCAAGGAGAAAGATGAATCCCCATTATCTCCATAATCTCAAGTGTGGATGTTAATACCCTATGGGAATGTGTATCTAGATCAGATGATTGAGTCTAAGGAGACAACCATCCTTGAAGACATTCCTATTGTGAGGAAAATCGCTGAAGTGATCCCTGAGAATTTTTTTTTGTCTTACTCCTAGAAGAGATGTTGAATTCTCAATTGATAGTTTACATTGTGTATTGTCAATACCCATTAATCTGAATATAATGGTTGTTGTGGAGCTTAAGGAGCTAATGAAACAACTACATGATAGTCTAAATAAAGTGTTTATACACCCAAGTGCTTCACCATGGGGTGCACCAGTCCTCTTCATCATGAAGAAGGATGGATCACTGCACATTTGCATCAAGTTATGTGATCTTAAAAAATTCATGATAAAGAACAAATATTATCTCCCAAGAAGTGATGAATTGTTTGAACATCTGGATAGGGAAAAATAATTCTTCAAGGTGGATAATCGTTCAGGATATTATCATGTTAGTGAGATGAAGGAAGATATCCTGAAGACTGCCTTTTGTTCTAAATAAAAGCACTATGAATTCATAGTAATGCCTTTCAGACTCACTAATGCTCCAGAAATATTCATGTACATGATGAATAAAGTCTCTAAGGAGTACATAGATTAATTTGTGTTATTAATTATAAATGAAATAATTGAAATACTCCAACACCTAGGAGGATCATGAGGACCATCTAAGAATGGTACTTGAGACCGTGCAGAAGGAGAAGCTCTATGGAAAGTACAACAAGTGTGTGTTCTGGTTGAAGGATGTCTCATTAATGGTCCATATCATCATAAGAAATGGGATATCTATGGACACCTCAAAAATAGATTCCATTGATGTTTTTCTAAGGCCAACATTGATAACGAATATTCATAGCTTCTTGGGGTTAGCTGGATATTATCGACGATTTGTGACAACTTTTCTCACAATTTTCCAACCCTCTATCCAGGATAACTCGAAATCGAGTATTGTTTTCATGGAGTGATGAATGAGAAGAATGCATCAAGGAGTTGAATAGGGTTCTAATAATTATGCCCTTTCTCACATTACCTACAAGTGGAGACATTTTTGTGCAATTTAGTTTTTTTTAAGAATGGTCTGTGCTGTGGGTTGATGAAAAATTACAATGCCATTGCCTTTACTTCACAATAATTGAATGTTCATGTGCAGAATTATCCATAACATGATCTAGAGTTGGTCATGGTGATCATTTATTTAGAAATTGGGTTCCACTATATATTTGGGGAGAAGTGTAAACTATATACGGACCACAAAATCCTCAATTATATATTCACACAGAAAGAGTTTATCTTGTGCCAATGAAGATGGTTTGAACTGATCAACGACTATGACAGCTCAATCCATTACCACCCTGGGAATGTGAACAAGGTTTCAGATGCTCAATGTACAAAGTACTAAATGATTCTATCATTGATGATAATTGATAAGGATCCAATCTTTTTTGATTTGATGAATATGGACATGGGAATCATAAAGAATGAAACATCATCAATCATTTCACAATTAATTTCTCAAATGTCTCTTTTGGAATGGTTAAAGGATGCTCAAAAGGATTATGTGTGAATTAAAAATATAGTGGAAGCTATCAGAAAAGTGAAATCCTTGGAGTTCAATGTTAATGAAGATGGAATTGTGAGATTTGGGAAAATACTATGTGTTTTATCAGGTCCAGAGTTGAAGAAGAAACTTTAGGATAATGCACAATGTTCAAATTTATCTATTCACGTTGCGAACATAACGATGTATCGAGATCTCCGAAATCATTGTTGGTGGGATATGCTGGAGAAGGAGAGATCTTAATTTACATCAACGTTCCTAGTGTAAAAGCAAATGAAGGATAAGAGATAGAAGTCTAAGGGGATGATGCAATAATTACCCATACCAGCATGGAAATAGGGTAACATCACCATGGACATTGTCACCGAACATCCGGAGACATCCAAATGAAAAAAATGATATCCTGGTTGTTTTGGATCGTCATACAAATTCAGAAAACTTTATTTCTATTTAGGACGATTTCTCATTGGATCAACAAGCAAGGATATATATCAAGGAAGTGGTATGGCTACATGAAGTACCGCTATCTATTATATCCAATCATGATCCAAGATTCTCTTCTATGTTCTGGAAGAATTTTCAACATGCTATGGATAATGAAATGAACTTCAGTACGACCTATCATTCACAAAGGGATGTCCAATTTGACTGAACTATTCAGAAACTAGTGGATATGTTAAGATCATGTTCTATGGAATTCAAAGGAAGGTGGGATCAACATCTTCCACTGGTTGAATTATCCTATAATAACAGTTTCCACTCGAGCATCAGAATGGAACCTTATAAATCCTTGTATGGGAAGAGGTGAAAAACTTCCACATGTTGGGATGAAGATGGTGAGCGTAAGCTGCTAAGACTTGAAATGGTTGAAGAAATTTTGGAGATGGTAAAAAATATTCAACAACATATCTAGGTAACATAGAGTCGATAGAAGAGTTATGCAGATAACCGTCAATGAAACCTTGATTTTAATTTTGGAGAAATGGTATTTCTACGTATATCAAAATGGAGGAATTTCATGAGGTTTGGAATGAAAGGGAAGTTATGTCCTAGGTAAATTGACCCCTTTGATATTATTGATCCTATTGGGGTTGTGGCCAATCGACTAGTACATCCACCTACCACAGGAAAAGTACATGATGTCTTTCATGTATCCCTCTTATGGATGTACATAACAGACCCTTCACATGTACTCTCTTGAGAGGTAGTATTTATAGAGGATAATATTTCTTCCGGGGAGCAACCATTGAAAATCTTAGATCATTGAGTAAAATTTCTATGAAATAATACAACTCCCCTAATTAAGGTGTGGTGGAAAAAACCACATGTTTAAAGAAGCGGCGTCGAAATTGGAGGAAGTGATGAAGTAATGTTTGCCACAATTTTTTAGAGTGGGAAAAGGAAATTTCAAGGTCCAAATTTCTTAAGTGGGGGAGATTGTAACGACCCAAACATTCACTAATGAAAATTACCCTTGATAAAATTAATCGTCTCATTATGTAAAATGTTTATATAAATAAAAACATCATTGGTTTTGTGTTTATTGATTATAAAATATAGTTATGTGTTGTGACAGTTGCTAACATAGTCGTTGAATAGAGATAACATGATTTGTATAAATATAAGGATTTAAGAAATCCATTTTACACAGACAATGAATTTGAGGGCCACATCTAATAGACATTCCACATATGAAGCCCAGTTGTCAGAGCTTGGAATGAAGGTGACGTCATTGGGATTTTCTCTTGACTATGCCCAAGCCTAGCTTGAGCAAATTAAGCTTTAGCAGAACCGACTACGAGATAAGTGGATGTTAATAGAGATTACCACCCGAGAGATGTTTTCCGGGCCACCCCAATAGCCTGTCAGCATCGCACACCTTACCCTTTAATCTTATGTGGGTGTTATTCAGAGTTATTAATGAGATCCTATCACTATGACTATGTACATTATTTTTTGTATAAATAATGTGCATTCTTTTCATTATTTTATCTTATTAAATAGCTTTTAAAGCACAATGAGTATTTTTAGATAATATTTGACTAAAAAATATATTTTGATGAAATAATGGATTTTATAATTAAATAATATTTTTAAAAAATTTATTTTTTATAATTAAATTAATTTATAATAAATAGAAATTATTGTATAATTTTACGAATGTAATTGTAATATTTTTTAATGATTGAAATTTTTTTGTGTCAAAACCCATAAATTCTTGATAAATGACGATTTTTATTTTAAAAGTAAAAATTAAAATATTTATCAAATTATTTAGATAAAATCAATATTATTTTGGGAATCAGGAGATCAAAATTATCCGACTGTAAATTTTACATATTTATTTGAGACAATCGAACTTTTGGGTAAAAATTAAAAACTGTTTAAATATATAATGTGTTTTATGAAATCATAATGACTCAATTGTGATGTAAAAAAATAATATAATCATTATTTTAAACCAATATATGTTTTAACATTTAAATAATGTGATTTTGGGTTAGTTTGAATTTTTTAAAAAGCGTTTGTGTATCCTCCAAGACTTATAAACCATTTTTACTTTTAAAATTGATTTCCTTAATAGTGTGACCCACATCAAGATATGTTACCCATTTATTATAAGAATATATGCCATTGCCTTATAAAGTATTATTCTCCACTCCCCTTTTTCAAAATCCATGGGAAAAAAACATGGCCTGCTTTGTGGTTTTGATTAGTTTAATATGAGGTGTCCCAAATCTAAATAATAAATAATTGCCTCTCCTTTATTATATAAACCCACCCAAACCCCCACATCCTTTTCAATCAATGCCTTTGGAGTTCTACCAAACCCTTCCCTCCTCTCTCTATAATCCTAAAAAGGTTTCAAAATATCCCAAGAATCCTCTTTCAAGCCTCTCCCGAGCCATTGGGATCGCAATTCCAAGCATAGGATTTCTCCCTTTCTCATTTTTGTCCAGTTATCATTAAAATGTTATCCCACTGGCTTTCAATTAAAAATGTTGAGATATTATTTATAACCTCCCCCATACTTCCCTCTTAATATTTGGATGATGGTAGACCCATTTATCTCTCATTAATTCCAACCATGTACACCTGTTACAATGCTGAAATTTTGTGAGGCATTTCTCTCTCCTCTTTTACATCCAAGTAATTCTTTTGTATTATGCATCAAAATTCCATTACGTTTTTTGGGAAATGTATATTTATGACCCCCTTAAAATCCATTTTAGATATAAATGGAAAGACACACTTTTCAATCTCATTAACCATTTTCATGAATCCGTATGTCCCCCAGTTATGCTTCCGAAATTGCACCTGATTTTTTCAATCCAATGTCATTTGGTAGTGAATACAATACCCATGTCTCTATCAAGGGTATTAACCTTTATACGCATATAAAAATTTAAATTTACATTTATGTTTTTATTACACATTACTTATTCATGGAAATACTTATTATGTAGATTAATTCCATGTTATATGATCCTTGTGGAAAACTTATGCTAGAAATTAAATGTTTAATAAGGGTGCACCATGATAGCGCTTCAATGCATTTGGTGATTTATAGTATCATGATACCTCATATTCAATGAGTGATTACTCATACTAATTATAGTGAAAGGATGGTTTTCCCATGATTAATGTGAAACTACATTTTACTCATGCTTCATGTGAAATGAGGGTTTGATCATGCTCCATGTGAAATGAGCCTTAGCTCATGATAATTCCTTATTAAGTGTTGTTTCCTCATTTCTATGATATGATTATCATGATTCATGAATCCTTTTTGTTCATGTTTCTCATGTTCTCCATTTATATTCCTATTGTATAACATCTATTTCATTCCCCATGTTATTCCATTTTTATTCTCATCCATCCAAATTTAATTTTTATTAAAGAGAAGAAAGGACACAAAGAAAGCTACAGAGGTCTAAAGTAATGCAGACCTAGGGCATCCCCTCTGATCAAATTAACACATTCTGCCTTCAAAATGTTAGTCCGAAAGATATGCACATCTTTGGACCTGTGATCTTCCATGAAATCCAAATATTCTGTGACCTTTTTCACCTCTCTCCATATGTGGTAGATAGTGATGTTTTGACTAGGCATATCACAACATTTCCTGACCACATACACAATGAACCAAGGTGTAGAGAGATTTTCATTATGAGAAATACGGAGGACAAGAATGTCCACCTCCACTTCTGAAATGGAAACATCCTCCTTGATACAGAATGACTGCTCTATGAAGAGAGCATGGGCCTCTGCTTGGATGGCAGTTCCCCTGCCCAGGAAATCAGATAAATCCAATTTCACATCACCCTTATGATCTTTAACAACCCCCCCCCCCCCTCCGGAGATCACCCCTGCTGAGAAAGCTCCATCAATATTGAGATTGTAGCCTGTTACAGGGGGATCCCTTCGAACCCACTTCCCAGGGCCTCCCTACTCAGGAAGGAAAGTTCCATTTTTATTCCCTTACTGGGACATATAGCTCACCATTTTCTTATTCATGTCCTCAGGTTATCCAATTCAATGAAAAGTATGATGAAATGTAGTGGTCATGTAAACGATGATTCTAGTAAAGATATCGTATTTCATGTTTTATGTTGTTATTTAATGATAATAATCCCCAAAGACAATATACCTCTCAATCGTCTATGTGGAATCAAGTGATGTAATGTAATAAATCATGGTTATGTGTGTAATAAAAAGTAGGGTTGTTATATGGCTAGCCTACTGTACCGACATTCAGATATGACTACCCGGTGTGTAATTAGGGGTACACATTGTATACTTCTATAACCTACCAACATCCCCATCACTCCATTTATATCCCCATACACAGCACATCTACACAACATGTACAAATATTACACAGTTTATACTTTCTAACATATTTCTACCTGTCCAATAAGAATCCACATCATGTATGGCCTTCACACACGACTACATTACAGGGCGTGTACTTAGATTTACACGGTGTGTACGACGGAAATTTATAGAACTAATCATTTTATTCCAGATCATAGACAGTGTTACATGTTTACACACAAATAGCCCAAAACAGAATGAAAATATGAAACCGATACCATTAAGTAAGAACCGGCTTCTTAAATTTATCTTATTTTGTTTTCAAGAAATGGGTATATATGGTTAAATATATGTCCATAATAAGGATTAATAGATTATCGGAATGTATTTTATAAGTTACATTTCCATCTCTTGGATGAACAATTGGGTTTTGAATGTGTTAATGGAGATGAAGAACAAGTGTCATTTTATAACTGAGGTGAGTAGAACAATTGTAATTTTTTAAAATATTAAATTAAAAAATGCTCTGTTCATGTTAAAAGTCTCCAATAATTGTAAATTAATGATTCAATAGGTGATATAGTATATATATTTCAATAAAATATATAATATAAATATATTTAATTCATTTTAAAACATATAGTTTCATTTTAACAACAGTAAATAAAAATTAATGTTAACTGTAAAAACTAATGCTTTCTCTTTTCTCAATATATTTTTTACAAAAAACTCACTAAAATTATTAGATATTATAATCATGGAAATTTCAAAATTTTAATTAATTTAAATAAATTCAAATATATGAAATTTATAAATATATTTTAAATCAAAGCTGAGAATTGTGAATAAATGGAAGGATTCAATTAGAGTATAATCAAACAATAAGATTATTTTATAATAACTTTACGAAAAATAATAATCATCATATGAAATAAATAAATATTTACCCATAAAAAATTCATATATTTTAGTTAAAACATTTACCATTCAATATTATTTTCATTATTTAAAATGGATAAAATTTATTCATTTTAAGATGGTGTTTAGAAACAAGCAGTTTTTAAAAAAACATATACTTAAATCCCAATATAAATTGTATTAAAATGTAATTAGGTGGATTAAATCTATCTAAATTATTATAATTTTACTTAAATAATATTCAATATATAATATTAATTATAAAATACTTAATTTTTTGAAAATAAATGTTTTAATTATATATAATACATGTTTTCACTTTTAAATGAAAAATCATTATTTAAACAAAAATAAAAAACCATTAACCATAGATAAGTTAATATAATCAGATTTCAAGAAATATTTTTTTATAAATTAAATTATACAATTTAGAAAATAATCATTAAAATAAAACCATATAAGTAATGATGTTAGTTAAAAGAATTCATTTTTTATTTTAAAGGTACATAATATTTTTATTACCAATATAACTAAATTTTTGATGTTAGTAAATATGAATTTAATTTTTTATACAATTTCATGAGTTATTACAGTATATATAACTTTATTCATAATATGTGTAATAAAAACATAAGAATATGTGAGCTTAGAAACTTTAAAATGGCAAACATGGGAGATTTCAACATAACATGTATATAAGGGAATGAAAAAATGAGGACAAAATTTGAAAACAATATCATTTGTATCCATGAAAAAAAATGTGTTATTTAATAAATAATGTTAGTTCATAGGATTTTTGTGATAAGTAAATCAATGAACATGATACATACTATCATAAAAATGGAATAAGAAGTTCATATGTTGAATATCTATAATAATATAACATTATAAGAATGTATAAATATAAAAAATTTCAAAAATATTGTAAATGAAATGAAATAGGGTTTTCACCTAACCTTATGGACATAAAATCTAGTCCTATACATAATAATGTGAATATGAAATAAGATTCACAAAAAAATTGCATAAGTTATGTATAATTACAAAATGCATTAGCGGGAGATATATTTCTTTACCAGATTTGGTAATAACCAGACCACTCTGATTGATTATAATGTAACCATCATACATATTTATAATGTTACCGCTATACTTAGTTATATATAACAACCATCATATAATGAAAATTATGAAATTTTTTTCAATAAGATTATAAAAAATTTATATAAGTACCTTATAATGGAATTATGTTTTACAAACATTTTATCATATATTAACAATAGGGAATTCAATTGTTTTCATAATAATTTCATAATTCCATCATAGAATAAACAATAGAAAATATAATTTGGTTCATAAAAAAATTCATGACAATACTAAACCGCCCAAATAATGTTTGTGTATGGTATAATTTAATTTTCATCCCATGAAATTTTTTCTTAATATAAATAGATGATATTTTATATTTAATTTTTTTTATAATATAACATAAACTATTTCTTGAGGAAAATAAAAATCCTAATTGACAATACTTTTTTTAAAACATTTATTTCCCATAATTATGGGATTTATATTTCTTGTAAAATATGATCAGATACTTATAATGGAATCATTAAAATAGTGTGTGTTCATGATGGTGGAATATTTTATTTAATCTATAATCATTAAAATAAATATTCAAATCAAAATTTTAAAAAATTCAAAAGTACGACATTTAGAAAATGATAATAAGAATAATTTAAAACCATTTTTCAAAAAAACAATAATAGATAAATATGACTTCAAATAAAATTTGGATTATTTTATATACATTCATTAATTCGTTTTTAGAAAACATGGACACTGGTGAAAAATATTTACCACCGAAGAGAAAAATAAAGTAAGTTTTCATCAAAATAATAATTATTGAAATGTAAATATATAACTGGTGGAAATGAGTTTAATAAATTATTTTTCATGATTTTTTCATAGGATATATAAATTCATTATGTTCTTGGGAGATAAAGTGTATGCATTATTCATTGTAACATGATTCCTTACCAGTATCGATAATCAAGAAGTTGGTATCACACAATGTTACAACTATTCAAACATTTGAATCATAATCCCCTTAAAGGGTAACATCATATTAAATATAAAATATCATCTAAATAAATATATTTATGATATATCAGGTTAAAGAGATGATATATACACCACACAAATTAAATAAGTGATGAAAGCAAAATATGTATCCAAAAATTAAAATAGAGACTAAAAATCACTTACCACATGCATTGACTAAAGGTACCCAAGACTTTTATACATATAATTAAATTAGTTTTTATACAAAATTTAGATAATTAAGGACCAAATATCATGATTCCCAATTAATATATATGAATATGTAAATAAAGCATCTATTTATTACAAAAATAATCCATTATATATGATTCTACCAAAAGATCTGAAAAATCCTTTTGAGCAGCTAAAAATTCATCGAACAACCTAGTGGATATATAGATAAAATGTATGGGCTAAAAGTTATTGAAGAAAGAAATATTGATAATGAAATATACCTTTTGAGTTAAAACTATAAGATGATATCATAAAAGAGAAGGATCATAACTAATCACATGGAAGCATAAAATAATTAATATATTATTATGTGATCATAGTATCATAGGAAATGTGGAAGAAACACAAAATATTAAAAATACGTGTTCAGATTTAAATTCAAAGGTAATATCCCATTCTGGAAAAACTCTTACAATTTATTATGTTTACTCCCTATCCCCATACATTAAGTGTAATTAGACATAATCATTAACTAATGAATTCGAGCACAATCTGGGTTCAACCACCGTAACATGTTCTTAATCTATGAGTACCAAATTAATGGACTTATTTATAAGGAATAATATAAGAATTACCAATGGAATGAAAATGAGATTCATAATCATACATCACAATATAAGAAATTAATATTCATTGTTATGGAATTTATGAAGTGAGCATATGTTATTTTTTACACAATCAAATTCTAGGATAATAATACATTTATATATGTGATATATATATATATATATATATTATAAGAAATAAATTACATCAATGATAGTTTTATTATATTTATAAAATCATCATAACAAGATTAAAATATTTATTTTTGAATATAACATATCCCATTTAAAAAATTAAACTTGTAAAAAACTAAAAAAACGTGGTATATTTTTAAATAAAATTAATTAAAAATGATATTGAAAATTTTTATAGTAATATTGAAAAAAAATATTTGTAATTACGTATGTAAATTTAATTATTTATTGAAATGTTTAATAGAATTATTCGTCTCATATATTGCCTAAAAGAAAATTATGAATTTCTGTGAAATGTCATGGAGAATAAATTTAAATAGAACAAGTAAAATGGATGGTAAAATTAACTCTTTAAATATAGAGATAAACATTGAACCACTTTTTAAATCAATTTTTGAATCATTGATATAGAAGAAAAGAATTCTCATCTGAAGAGAAAAATAAATTTTGGTCTCTTTTAAAATATTTTTTGAATATTGAGTATATAATGTGTGGAAAATGAAGAGATAAATTTATTATAAATAAAGAACAAAATGACTCCATAATTCCTAAAAATAACAATAATTATGTTATATGATTTTATCACCCAAATAAATATCATAAACATTACTCCTATAGAATGAGATCAGAATAAAAACCCCATAAAACATTGGATGCATTTCAATCCTAGCTAAATTACTCATTATGACAAATAAAACACAAAATATAAGGTATAAAAAGTAATTAATTACATAAAATATAAATATATAAATATTTATACCAAATTATAAATAATAGGTTCCTAACATAACATACGTCTCAATGCTGTGAAATTGAGATAAAAATATATTTCCCCCCAGAAATAATGATCATTTATACTCATTATCATCAGGAATAATAAACATAAGTTAATTATTTACATACCTATGATTGTTTTTAAATTTTATTAAAAAATTATTATATTTTTTACAAAAAAAATATTCAATTACATTACAAATTAATTTCACATTGAATGATTTAATGTTAATTGACATATATGTCGAAAATAACTTTTGTTTAATGATTAAGGTCAGTGATATAATTATTATATAATATATATAACCATATAAATGAAATAATTTCCAAATTATTAATTAATGTAATATGGTAATACCATATATTAAATATGTTTATGGAAAACCATCTATATTATAATCATAATGATGATATGTCATAATTATTAGTCTGTAACATTTCAAATTAAAAAAACACAGGATTGGGATAAATTTACTATTATTGTTTTTATTAATATGATGATATCTATATCATAAATATCATATTATTTATTTAAATAACCATAATCATTCAATATGTGTGATGTAGTTAAAAAAATGAATCACATCACCTCATGAAGAGCTACTTCGTCCCACACACAAACGATTTTATAGTTTATTCAATGGATAGAAAAACGTAAATGAAAATTATATATTTAAATTCTATATTAATTAATATTTTAATTAATGTCATTTATTAGAAGAAAAATACTTATTACCTTCCATGTAATGTGTATGATAAAAATGAATAACATTATTTTTTGAGGTGATATTTCATTATATACATGAGTAAAATTAGTTTATTCTCATCATAAGTGAAGTAAAAAAGGTTAATATGATTGTATAATTTTATAAGTATATTATATCATTAATATAATGTCTAATAATTATATACACCAATATGTATATCCATGAGAATCGGTGATTGAGTGCAAATTATTCCATATTGCGAGTAGGTAGACCACAATACACAAGATCAATGATTTATGTCCCAATTTGAATATAAAGGATATGTTTGTAAGAAATTATATAAGAAATTCCAATTATTTACAAAATATTAATGTAATAATATAATTAGGGATTAGTAAAATTTTAAATAATTTGAAAAACAAATAAAATTAATAATTAGGTTTGGTATGTCACCTCTTCTTCCAATATATTCATTCAGTTTACAGCAATATCATTTCATGATTTTATCAATGATGAATTTATTTATTATAAGAATTTGTTCAGGAATTGGTGGATTTTGTTTGGTATATGCGTTTCTAATATATTTTTTATCTGTGCAATGAATAAGACCTGTGGTTTCCATTTATAACCATAGGAGATGAAGCCTTTTGAATTTTTGAATAAAACGAATCAAACCAATTTTTTATAATTAAAAAATGATAAATAATGTAAATATTATATCTTATAAAGATATCAGTTCATAATAAAATATAAAATAGAATTTAGACATGTTTTTATAAAATTTTAAACATTTCATTTTTAGATAATGCAATGTGTAAACCAGTTTTTACCATAGAATTGTTAATAATATTTTTTACTATATTCTCTATTAATTATGGTAAATGTGTAGTTTTACCGTAAGAAATATTATAATTTATTTAGATTCCCAATATAGAATTATTTTTTCCAATTTCAACACTTATAATTTGTATAATTTAATTTCAAATTAAACATGCAGACATTTGCAAAAAGATACCTTCAATAAATGCTTATTTAAAGGAAATGTTAATTTCAGTTTTACTTTTACAAAAAACTAAATATTAAATTTATATAAAAAAATATAAAAAAATTTTTAAAATATAATTTTTTTTATTTAAATATAATAAAAATAATGACTATTTTTAATATTTAATATAGAGAATCATTGCGCATATTAAAAAAATAAACTAAAACTGTTTAATGTACTCCAAGTAAACTAATACTAAATTATATTATAAAGATAATTTAATTGAAATTAATTTAAATTCATATTATAAATAATAGTTAATTTAATTTAAAATAAAATAAAATTATTAAGGGTACTAAATTTATGAAAATGAAAAGATAATTTAATCAAAACCAATAGTCATCAATATTCACTAAAAATTAATATTTTGTAAAAAATAAAAACAAATCATCCTATATTATTAATGAATTTTTTTTAAAAAAATGATTTTATTCATTTTATAAAAACTTTATAATATTGTTAAATATTAATTATTAATTTCATGCAAAAGTCTTGACTAAAAAGCCTTATAAAAAATATAGTTTTTCATAATACATTTTGTTTTTTCAATGGATCGTTTTTTCTAATTAATAGGTAACCATTGAATTTATTATATACATCTTAAGACCATATACATTCTCATAATTTATATCTTTTAATTTGATACCCAACTATTTAATGGTTATATTATAATTCTATTCAATATTACAACTCCTTTTGATTTAGGGATTCATCTTCCTCAAACTATCGATGAAATGGAATTTATTAATAATAAGATATATCATAATGTATTGTGTTGCTACATTAAATTATAATCAGGGTGTTTTGTGTCAAATATGATATCACACATGATTATCCTCTTTTAATATCCTATGTTTTTACATTCAACCACAATAAATAAATTTCATGTTCTTGATTTAATCATGCTCTCCAAAATCCATGGTTTGATATTTGGAAATATCAATGTAGAATAACTGACATACTAAAAATGGATAATAAAATTTTCCCAATAATAAATTGGTAAAGGGAAATAATAATCTCATCATAATAATGTGATTTCATATTGTATAAAATTACAGGAAAATGAATACATGGATATTGAATAAAAACCTAATTAAGATGGGTTTTTGAAATAAATCATTATTCAAAAGAATATGATTAAAAATTAGTAAGTGAAAATACATAAAACAATAAATTAGTGATGAATTAAAAAATGATTCATTATATATGATGGTAATATAGATAACATCTTTTTTTAAGATCCATTATTTTGGATGATGGATTCTATTTAATCAATATAGAGAATACTATACAATATTAATTCATTAAATCCTTTTTTAATCATCCATTATATGTGGTTCAAGTATTTTACACACCCCCTATTACTCGTTGGAATTAATTCCAAAATCATTTATTTATTTTTTAATTACTAAAATAAAATTTTAATAGATGTGATGACCAATAAAATTATAACTTTTCCTTCATGATATATTTGTTAAAACCAATAATGATATCACTAGGTATGGCAATACACAAGATTTATTAGAATATATAATCTCAAAAATTAAATAATAACAAAAAATTATTAAAAAATATAATTCCAAAAATAAATAATCATATTTTGCGAATATCCTAAATAACCGCATCTTGTAATTATGGTTTAACATTAATTCTTATCTCATTCCCATCCACATTCATCTCTAAAATATATAATAAATTTCTTTTTAAATATTCTTTAAAATTAACAAGAAGATTTATTTATATATTTAATCCAATGAAAACATTTACCAAAATATTTTTATCAACCTAAAAATTATATTAGTCATCTAATCAGTCTGCAACCACAAAAATCTATTATATATCACACATTGTTTTCAAAAAAATTAGATGATATCAATTTAATATAATTACCTCAATAACTATATCAAATAAATGATTATATTATCCTCAATCATATTTCCCCTAAAATATCACATTACTATTTATTCACCTTTCCATCTCATTTTTACTTCAAAATATATTGTTTCAAAATAGATAAATAAAATACTTAAAAATGATTCAATGAAGATTCATGTGTCTTATAACTAAAATAAATATGACAAAAGTACATCTATATAATAACTCTAATATCCCCAAATTTAGATATTTATCCTCAGTGATTTTAATTACATAGTTATTTCTAATGAAAAGAGTATAATACAATGTTTAGGGAGTATAAATGGATAATTTTTAAGTTACCAACCACTAATACATTTAATTTTTTTGAAATTCATTACAATTTACCCTTTACATCAATAATAAAATAACCATACCCTCTATTTGAGATGTTATTATTCGTTTTTAATCCCATATTACATACTAGTATGAGGTATAATTTTTTTTTGTAACATTTAACACTAGAAGATACATGGGACACAATTTTTCACAATATTATTGTGTTTGGAAATTCTACCATGTTCTACTTGTTGATTATATTTTGAGACGGCATGTTATTTAAAGATCATAATATATGAAACAATATTTCCCATTATGTTTCACATATAATTAGAAAAATCATTACATTATCCAAGACATTTTGTTTATTCATTATCATATTTCATTCCCCTAACAAAATAAATGTAATGAAATAATATGATAATGGATTAAAATACCCAATTTAATCTTATATACATATAAGAAATAACATAATAATTATAATTTTGACCCAAATTATGGTATTCTAGTATTAAATTAATGTTACAGATGATAATGATTCCTATTAACATTTCAATCATAAAAAATAATTATCATCCTTCATAATTTCTCAAAATGAGTTATTGAATATACATGTCATATACATGGGAGTGTCATACCAATTTCATGGTAAGTCTCATTGTATTTTACCTGGTTACACTTAATCTATGGATGTTGTTAATATTTAAATGATAATACCCTTAAATACATCTATGTTAAAATAATGGCCACTTATAGTATCCAAATATGGATATAATTCATTGGAAACCTCTTTCTTTATATTTCAAAAATATCCCATGTTATTTCTAAAAACATATTCATATCCTTATAATTAACCTTGTAATTATCCCACAGGTTATAAGTAAATGTTTTCCATTAGATGTTCCAATGGATCAATATGACATTTTTATAATACCAAAAATAGTGTCCAAAAACTTTTAAAAAAATTTAAAATTAATTTTAAAATAATCAACAATTAAATAGAACCAAATGATAATGATGTTAGGTTAAAAATAAATTATATTGATACTAAAAAATAGTTTATGTTATTTTATAATATGAACTGATGTATCCTGTTTATAAAATTAAAATGCATATAATATCATGTGGAATGCAAGAAATGGGTGATTAATAAATCAATGTAAGGGGATAAACAAGGTAAGGATTCATAACACGTTACACAAAGGTGTAACAAGATATCATAACTGATAAAAATCATGAATAATTTTAAGATACATTAGAAAATGATACAAGTATTATATGATCATCGAATTATTTAAAAAGTTGTATAAAAAATTCATAAATGTTAGTCAAGGATATCTTCCTAGATAATTTCACATATTGAAAAGTGTCCCATAATTTATTAGGTTTAATCCGTACTCACAAAACAACATATAACAAGACTAAAACATTTACAAATTAATTGTATAATTATCTTAGTTCCCAAATCATATCATGTCCACGATCAAAGTGTTGCATAGAATGAAAACCAATCATAAGTCATAAAATATGCGTATAAATGGAATAAATAATATTTGAACATAATTTATGCTTAATATAGTAAATGGAAATTTCAAAATTAGTCAAACTAGTAAATGAGCATAAGGAATGTGTTACCCTTGTAATGGAACAAAAAATAAACTAATTATTTTTGTGATAGAGATAATTTTTTTAAATCAAACACATTGAATAAAAATTTGTTTTATTTTATGAATAAATATCTTATAAAGAGATTAAAATAACTATTTAGTAAAATAACATATACACATTAAAATAAAATATTTTTTATAAAATTAAAATTAAGAAAATATTCAAGGAATATTTTAATTTTAAATTATCTTTGTAAAATTAAAATGGAATCCTTTATAAATTCCATGGACATTATGGTGGATTTTGTATTCATTTCATACATATTTAACAAAAATGTTACATTCACATTTTCAGAAAATCCCAAATGAGTTGTGTTTTTAAAAATAGCATAGATATTAATTTTCAAAAACATTTAAAAAAAGTAAAAGACGTAATATTTATTTTATAATATTATAGAGGAACATTAAAATATTTTATTTCATTTTTTGGAAACATTTATTTGGAATAAATTGATTTTTGACCGAAGAGGAAAACAATTTCAACTTTTTTTTAAACAATTAATATAGAATAATGAGTACATAAAAATTGAAAAATGAATTGAAATATATATATATATATATATATATTTAATGATAGATGAATAAAATTGATGGCATTATTGAGAAAAAGATAATATAATTTCATCATAGATGGAGTAATAATAAAAAATACTTATAAACAATGATATTGTAAAATAATACCCTGAAAACATTCTAAGGGTTTAAATTATATTCCACATTAAATCAAAATATATAATTACAAATTTATTAAAATGAATATAATGATATTTTTTATATATAATTTCAAGGGTGTATTATATAAAACTCGTTTAAAAAGATATGTGGTTGACAAAACCTCTATCTTAGATAAGTCAATCCAATACAATAATTTATTTCTTTAAGAATGAACTATAATTTTGGTTCCTTATAATCATGAATAATAAAATAATTTGTATTATCTAATAAATTAAGAAATTATTTTATGTCTATTATTCTGTTTGTTTTATTTTTTAAAATATAATAATCATTCGAAAATGAAAATACTTTTTAATTGAACGCTTTATTGATAAATAGATCATATATCCCAATTGAATTTGGTACATTATATATGATTAATGGGATTATTATAAAATAATAAATATAATGGTAATAACCTCCTAATTATAATATTAATATAAAAAATATATTTCCAAATAAATGAATTTTTTTTATGAAATATGAACTATGTTACAGTCATGGAGACTATATGTTGTACATACACATGAGTAATGTTTCCATATTTCGAATATCATTATGTAATGAAGGCATGTGATTTATAATATTTAAATGATAATTATAATATAAAAAACATATAATATTCTTTCTTTTAATACCCTTACAGATACCATCCATTTGATATTCTATTAAAATTTAATCACATCATCTAACGTGGTGGTTTCCCTTCAAGTAGATGAATTACACTAAATTTTTATCAACTGATATAATTTTTAGAAATTTTATAGTATATTATTATATTAAATGATTAATTATCCATTAATACTATACATAAACCTAAAATTAACATTTATTACCTTACATGTAATGCATAATTCAAAAAATAATCACATCAGTACTTGAGGCAATAGTCAACCATACACACGAACAACATTATCATATTCAATATGCAGTGGAGTGTATGATTTTATTTCTAAGATAATAATTTAAGAATTATAATTAAATTTTAAAAATAATATATAATTATATATATATAATTTTATGTATCATCGATAAGATGTATTTGAAAAAAAAAAATTATTAGTTCCTTAGTTTCACGACTTGTCCCCTGGGGCCCATTTTGTGACTACTCCATGCCCGCCTTCCATTGTCCAGGGGCCGAAAACTAGCACCAAAGGTGTAATTCCCTAAATCCAGGAATTCATTTCCTTTATAACTATAAAAACACACAACAGAGTATATGCTGGAAGCAAAACACTATGTACAACTATATACAAAAGGAATGAGAAAAAGTAAAAAGGGGACCGATAATACAATTCCAACAATATAGTACAATGAAACAGAAAGTACATGTACCTGGAAAAGGAAAAATGTCTCCTGGATTGTCCACCAGGAAATCCTACCTAAAGGGTAGGTACAGATTTCCTCCACAACATTCCATGTCTATTCGTCTCCTCCATGTATTGTCGCACCGTGTGGTCAACCACCGGGTACCATCCAATCCTACTACACTCAACCTCAGTCAGCGTTGTACATTGTCTGCATGCAATACAATGAGGTACGAGCATATCCTGTGTAGGGGTGAGTATAACGATACTCAGTAGGGACCCTGAGACCCTCAAGGTCTAACAATTATAACAAGGATAAACCACACCGTATGAAATCAATAGATAATCCTACATTGGAATATTGCAATAAATATACCAATGTTATCAAGTAATCCATCTCAATCATAAGGTAAACACAAATGTTATAGACTTATCTCAAACTAGGAATTTTTTTCTATGTTTAGTATCATGTAACTTTCTCAGTCACACCGTCGAAACGTCGGCTGCTGGATAACTCCTCCTCTATCATGTACAGTGGTCATGTGGCGTCACCAAGGTGCATCCCACTAACATTTGACTGGTGAGGTACTCTTCTTGTTGAGTACCATGGGACTACTGTGTCACCAAGTCTCTCCCCACCATGGGTCTGCCACGTCACCAAGGCTCTCACCCTTGTGTCCTAAAGAGGTACTCCTCCTGTCGAGTATCGTGGGTCTGCTGTGATACCCAAGTGCTCCCCACTTTGGGTCTACCCTAAAACCAGGGCTCTTTCCGTTGGGCTAGTCGAATCTCTCTGAGTCGAATCAGTCAGCAGTCATCAGGTCTCAACCAGCTACTAGGTCTTGCTACATTTCTCACTCTTTTATGGCAGGATCTTCTACATGAGCTACAGTTCGATACTCCAACTATCACGAAGTCCCATGTAGAAGTATCACCAATGTCCGCCACGTCATTGGGGTCTCCACGCAATAGATGGAGCATCAATCAGACTTCTGTTTTATGAGTTATTTTTCATTTATTCATAGGGGCCTTGTTGGATTCGTTCATGATCCATCCTGACCGTATCTGAACATTACCCCAAACATCAGTGGGGTATACTCAAAGGGATCTTCACTCTCGAATAATTTCATGGTCATTGATGGTTTTTCAAACTTACATCCCTTGCCAATGATATGTACAATGAATGTAAAGGGTTCGTAGTGGGCATGGGCCCGATCCAACCCGGTCGAGGCCGACCAGGTCTTGGTCGACTCGGTCAGACCGGTTGGGTCTGCCCCAACCCAATGGACAGGCCAACCTCTTAGCATCGGCTCGGAACACTGGGTATAACCTAGCGGGCCATGTGGGTTGTTCATCCAAGAGCGTCACGTGGGTGCGGACTGGCGCGACTTATCATGGAGGGTGGGACCAGGCTAGTTTAGCTAGGGCACCGTGAGGGGGGCCACAGGCCAGCTCAGGAAGCTAGTGCAGTAAGGGTGCATGTTCTGTTGGGTGGCAGCTCTAGAGGACGGGCGATCGGATGCCAAGAGGCAGCCGGGCAGGCTTGGAGGCAGGCTTGTGGGCAGCCGAGCAGGCATGGTTCTACGTGGCATGGGCCAGTGTAGGATGGGAGGGGTTCGGACAGGGAACACGAAGGACGACAGGGACTGAGAGCCGAGTGGTGCGGGCATACCAGTGGGCAGCGATGGAAGCCGGAGGCAGTGCGGGCTGGGGCGGTCTCGCCGATTCGAATAGCAGATGGCGTGGTGACGGCAGTTCGACTTGAGGGTCATGGTTCAGCCCGGAGTACAGCGCGGTCGAGACGCGACATGACTCGTGGAGGCCACAGGATGCGCGGAATTTGCCCGTTTCATTCATCTCCTTTAATGCCGATTCATTGTTACATCTCCATGCCAAAGATCATCAGAAAAAAGAATGATAGAGGGTTCAGGCCATGTTGGTTTGGCCAAAACCCTATGCGTTAAGGGTGGTAACATTTGGCTCATCAAGAAGTAAGAAAGATGAACTTCAATTGTTTCCAAACCTCTGCAATAATTCATTTCCAAACAAAGATGAGAATAAGGAATTTAATTTTACACAAATTAACCCCTACCTTGATCGTTGGCCATCGATGAAGTCATGGTGAAGAAGATGGAGCAAATCATCTTTCATCACATCTTCCATACACTTTTAATCCCAAGCTCATTTGTCAGTTCGTTAACGATGATGAGGAGGGAAGTCGACCATCGAAGACGTCCCACGTCAGTTGCCTCCAAGGATGAAGTCGAAGATTCTCCCATCCAGCATTCTCCATTAGAAGAACACATTATGTGTTCTTCATTTGGCGATGGGGTTCTTCATTTGATAATTCTAATTCTCCCCAGCCCTCCTCTCCCCAATATTCCACCCAAATTCCAAAAGTGAATAAGGATCCCCTCCAAATAATATATTGTTTATTATTTTAGATTGTTGTGTTTAAAATTCAAATTGTACCATTTAATTAAAAGAGATGGATAAATTAATTAATGGGTAGGATTTGGCATAATAAGTTATGTGTTAGCTAAAATAATTAAAGGGAAGGTGGTGTGACCATAAATAGTAGAGGAGGTCAGGGGGATCCCCTCATTAATAGGGGAGTTTATAGATTTTCCACTCTACCTATTAATAGGGGTCCGGTGGTCCCCACCCCAATTATTCAAATTGGGGGGTTATGTGGTGTCGGGTGGTCCCCACCATATTAACCCCACATTAGAGGTTGAGTCATGCTGGTCCATACCACCATATCCTCTCATGGGAGGGTTTGGCATGGTTTTCCCCACTTCTAACCTCTACAAGGAGGTTATAGATCAAATGGGAGCCACCTCCAAACACCCACATGGAGGCTCAAATAAAAATAATGTGAAGCTCAATTTATTTTATTATATTCAACAGAAAAACTATCTTTTATTCTTAACACCCTACCTTCGAAGTGATAGTCTCCTCAAGAGAATACTAGCAATGCGAGTTCAATGGTGTCCTCAGATTTCAATTCCGAGAACCGGTTCAAAAGTTATAAAAAAAATTCGTACATTTATTGTATGTACCTGAACAAAACTTCATAAATTGATTCTCGGAACACCGGGTCTTGGAATTAGGTGCCGTCAATTTTCATGGACACATAAAATTCCCATGTATATTAAAAAATTCCATGATATTTAAGGGTCTTTACATTCACCCCACCTCAGGGTTTTACGTCCCCATAAGCAACAACCCGAACGAAGGGAACAAGTCGGGGTACTGAGCACGCATCTGAGCCACTCTCTCCCATGTGCTCTCCTAAAGTTTCCCATGCTGCCAGCGGATACCCTCCATAGGTATCGACCATCCACATAGGACCCACTCTTGTCGGTCCTCAATCTCCACTATAACCTCCATGAATGTCGTCCCATCATCGATATCCAGATCTCCATGGTCAATGATGTGATAAGTGTCGTTCACATATCTCCTCATCCAAGATACGTAGAAGACATCGTGTACCCAGTGCAATAGAGGTGGGAGAGTTATGATGTAATCCACCTCACCAATAGTTTTGGGGACCTGAAAAGGTCTGATTTATCATAGGGATAACTTTTCGCCTCATCGAAATCACTGTAGTCCTCAACAAGGTGAGACCCATAGAAAGACGTTGTCACCATCCTCAAATTCCAGAGGTCTTTGTCTCCTACCAGCATATGACTTCTATATGATCTTTTCAATCTTCATACAATCCTGGATGATCTACACCTTCTTCATGGTATCCCGTACCATCTTTGGTCCCACTATTGCTGACTCCCCAGGGTCAGCCCATCACAAAAGTGATCTTCTAGGTCATCTTTATAATTTCTAAAAAGGTATCCTTCCTATGGTGAGTGAGAGTTTTTATTGTATGCAAACTCCCCCAAAAGTAAGTTATCCTCCCAACTGTGACTGAAGTCGATGACTCAGGCATACAACATGCCCTTGAGGGTCTGAAAGGTCCTCTCAGTCTGGCCATCCATCTGAGGATGGAAGGTGGTGCATAGTCTAAGTTGAGTCTTGAAAGCCTCAACAACCCCATACATATTCAGGAAGTAAATCCTAAATCATGATCAGAAAAAAATAGATTATTTTACTCCATGTAACAGCACAATATCCCGCACAAAAAGGCATCCCAAGCATTCTACAGAACCCTGCTCTATGATCGGTAGGAAGTGGGCCGACGTGGTGAGTCGATCAATGATCACCCAAATCGAGTTGTGACCCCAGGCTGTATGTGGAAGTCTTGTCACGAAGTTGATGGATATCCCATCCCACATCCACTCTGGGACCACTAAATGCTGAACCAAGCCTGCTGTTACCTGGGGATCCACCTTCACATATTGACACGTGAGAAATCGATAGACAAACTCCAATACTGTCATCTTCATACCTTGCCACCAGGGCTATCATTGAAGGTACTTGTACATCTTCGCCACTCCTGGATGTACCACTAATGGGGATGTGTGGAACTCCATCCACACATCCTCTTGAACTGACACTGGTACGATAGTGTGTCCTCTAAAGATGATGACGTGCTTCCATCCTTCGGAAAATCTATCAAGTGCATTCCCTGTGGATATATAAGCATGTTGTGTATCACAGTCAGTGTACCCATGTTGTGACTCCCTGACTTGCTGATGATGTAGGGGAGTGATTGTAAGGGACTAAAGGAAAGATGCTCCATCTCTATCCACAACGGATATATGTAAAGCGTTTAGATGCTATGTCTCCTCACCTAGTAGTTGTATACCAAATCTCATGCTGAGTGCATATTCTACAAAGTTACATATTCTATGAGTATAGACAAACTCATAGTAATAGTCCTAGTGGAACTCAAGCTATAATTGTTGTATCGTGTTCCGGTCTTTCTGAGAGAAAATATATCTCAGACTCTTGTGAATAGAGTACACAGTAAAACATTTACCCCTCAGATAGTGTCACCACATCTTCAAGTAGAAGACCATAACTACTAAATCCATGTCATGGGTAGCGTAGTTCTGCTCATGCTATCTCACCTGTCAATAACCATACATGAGCACTGCTCTCTCTGGCATAATGATACACCCGAGTCTGGTCCCTGATATGTCACAGTAGACTACGTACCATACGCCTTCCTCTGGAAGCCTTAAGATGGGGGCACTAGTCATCCTCTTCCACAGCTCCTGAAATCACTAATGGAATCTCTCCAACCACACGAAGGGTTTCCCCTTCATCATCAAGGCTAATAATGGTGCTGCAACTCTGGAGATGTCTTGAACATTCCTCCGGTAGTAACCAGCCAGACCTAGGGAAATTCATACCCCCGTCACAATCCTAGGTGGCTCCCAAGAATGTAACGCCTCAATCATCGTTTGATCCACTACAACTCCATCCTCCGAGATAACATGCCCCAAGAAGTCAACCTCTCAGATCCAAAATTGGAACTTTGAGAGCTTACCATAAAGCTGATTCTCTCAGTGTTCATCCAGTACTACCTTCAAATGGTAGGCATGCTCCTCCTCAGTAGTAGAGTATTTTATAATTTCATCGATGAATAATACGACAAATAGATTGAGGTATGACTATAAAATCAGGTTCTTGAGTCCTATGAACACTGTTGGAGTGTTAGTTACACCAAAAGGCATAACCAAGAACTTGTAGGGGTCATGTCGACATCTAAAAGCTTTCTTCTACTCATCCTCATTTCTAACACTGAGCTGGTGATAGCATGATATGAGGTCTACATTCGAGAACCACCATGCTCCCTTCAACTGATGAAAGAGGTCATCAATCCTCAAGAGTGGGTACTTGTTCATCATAGTCACCTGGTTTAGGTGAATTTAGTCAACACAATGCCTGAAGCTCCCATCTGCCTTCATGTCATACAGAATTGGGGCTGCCCAGGGAGAAACACCAGGATAGAAGAATCCCTTCTCCTTCAAGTCCTCTTGATGTAACGGTAGCTCGCGATGCTTCGTGGGAGCCATCCGATACACTGGTGTAGATATTGGTGTTGTCCCAAGATACATGTCAATGTAGAAGTCCACCTCTCTGCGAGGAGTTAGTCCTAGAACATCATCAGGGAAAACATCCATGTGATAGTCCACCACTAAAAGATAGCTCTGACTCTACACATCAACTTCTCTAAGGGAAAGTCATGCCAACTGATGAGTGATTGGCTGCACCCTCCTCCAAGTAAGTCTGTCATGTGCTGCAATGGCTCCCTTCTCGCCGGTGAAGGTAAACTTGGTCCCATCCATGCGAAAAAACTGTACATTACACCTAATACAGTCGATCTGAGCATGGAATGTAGATAACTAGTCCATACCCACGATGACATCGTAAGGACTCGACGCTGCTACTAGGAGATTCCAGCCGAAGCTCTCAACTCTGAGAATAATGTCACACATCCGGAACCAGTGCGTAATCGTCGAGTCAGCTCCCGGAGGAGTCTCTAGCTGTAAGGATCAATCGAATGGCTCTGTCAGAATCTCCGAGCTCTGAACAAGGGTAGTGAAAATGAAAGAGTGATTGGCATATGTATCTATAATAATTGTAGCTTAGGAGGAGTAGGTACATACCATACCTCGAATCATCTCTAGAGAGACATGATAGTATGCCTTAGCCGCCTAGAGTTGAGCTCTCACCTGCCACCTTCTCCTTGCTGTCTAGGTGGACCTTCTGGTGGTGGTGGCGCTAATAGCTCGAAAAGTGGTCCACCACCAGATGCACAGCTATCACCTCTTCCAAGTCTGCCTGCTCCTTGTAGACCGCCTCGATCGAATCTTTGTCTCTGCCTCAGTTGTCCTTTGACCATTTTTTGATCATCTGAATGGCGGGTCGGAAAATCACGAGCCATGTGACCCTGCCTGCCACATGTGAAACACCGCCCTCTATTGGCATGTATGTCACTGCCCCGGATTCCCCGCTCAACTGATCCTGGGTCATGAAGAAATCCACACATGGGTCTAGTCCTCTTGGACCTCTGCGACATCTATCTACTACCAAATGATGAAGACTCCACTACATGTCGACTAGTGGTGGGTCTCGATGTAGGAGACTACTCAATAAGTAAACTCTCTACTAAGAGGGCTCACTCCAACACCCATTCTTGTGTCAAGATGCTGAGGGAGATCATCAAAGGCTAGATCTCTCACCTAAGCCCTTGCTCGAAGGATCGAGCATTGAAGAATGGGTCATGTACCATATTTTTGGAGTACCATGAGAGGTCAGTGAACCTCACATAGTACTATGCCACCATCTTGATGCCATGGTGCAGGTGAAGTAGCTCCTCTATCCGCATTGCACAAAGGGTGTCTAGGACAAACTCTTACAGAAGTAGGCTCTGAAAGTCTACCCAAAGTATTGTCGCCTAGTCATGCAACTGGACAATCAAGCTCCACCATCTACCTATTTTTCCATAAATGGGTCACACGGAAAGGATAACCATAAGTTCACCATGCATCCCTACTAGTCTGATGTCTCTCACCTCAACATCTAGCCAATACTCGGCATTCTGTGGGTCTGTATCTTCTCTGAACCAGGGCAGCCTCTGGCACTAGAACACATGCAATGCGCCGAAGCGGCGTGCATTGTCAGTAGGCGGGGCTGGTGGCATCAGTGGACCAACGGGTAGAGGTCCCACTAGTGCCTCTGCTAAAAGATGGCCATGAACTGAGGCCTCGTCGCTTGGTGGTCTATCTGCACATACAACTCTCGAGGCTCTATCTGGTCATCCATATGGAGGCATCTGGAATGAAATAGATATGATAGAGTCAATGAGTATACCTTGTGAGATGACCTGGTTGAGCTAACTTAAATAAAACTATTGAAAACTCACACGCAATCGGTGTTTTCATGCACTGAGTTGGAAATCAGTAGTCAAGGTCCTGGTGTATGGATACGTCAGCCACTGCACTAACACTAGACTCCCTGAACTAAAAACCACACTTAGTACCCTTAACACTACTGCATCACAGAAATAATCAGAGTCCTAAGTTCTGTGGTAGAGTCGAATCCTCTTATACCAATTTGTCACGACCCGTCCCCCGAGGCCCATGTTGTGACTACCCCAAGCCCGCCATCCATAGGCCAGGTGATGGAGAATAGAACCAAAGTCTTAATTCCCTAAATCTTGGAAGGAATTGACATTATAAGTGTATGCACAAAAAACAGAGTACAAGCTCGAAGACAAACACTAAGTAAAATCGTAAAAAAAAAGGAGTGAAGAATAGAAAACAGGGGACCAGAAATACCAGCCCAACTGTATAGTATAAGGAAAATGAAATTTCAAGTACGAAAAAAGGGAAAATGGTTCCTCGATCATCCATCGGGAAATCATACATGAAGGGTAGGTACATATTACCTCCACAAAACTCCAGGCTCATCTGTCTCCTCCTTGTTCAGTCACACCGTGTGGTCCACCTCCAGGTACCATCCAGTCATGGTACAATCAGCCTCGGTCAGCACTGTATGTCATCAGCATCCAACACACTGAGGTGCGGGCATAGCCCATACAAGGGTGAGTATAATGATACTCGGTAGGGACCTCGAGACCCTCAAGGTCTCACAAATCCATCAAGGATAAAATACAACATATGAAATCAACCTATTACTATACTTAGGTATATTACCATACATATATTTAAGTTATCATATAATCCTTCTCAATCATGAGATAAACAAAAAAGTAATAACTCATCTCAAAACAAGATTTTATTCAATGTGTAGTATCAAAGAGCATCCCCAGTCACACTGTCGAAACCTCAGCTGCAAGAGAACTCCTAATCTATCGGGTATAGAGGGCATATCATGTCACCAAGTAGCTTCCAACTAAACTTGGGTAGATGAGGAACTTCTCCTGTCTAGTACCGTGGGTCGGATGTGTCTCCAAGGTGCACCCCATTGAGGGTCTTCCGTGTCACCAAGGTGCTCCCCCTTGTATCCTGTTGAGGTACTCTCCCTGTCGAATACCGTGGGTCCTCCACGACACCAAGGAACTCCCCACTATGGGTCTTCCGCAACACCAAGGCTCTTCCCACATGGCTAGTCGAATCACTCTCAGCCGAATCGATCAGTAGTCATCCGGTCTCAGCCATCTGCTAGGTCTCCACACTATGCTAGCTTGTCTCTAGGAGGATCCATCACACTATTTACATGTCGATACTCCAACTGTCACAAAGTTCCACGTAGAAGTATCTAAATGGTCTCCCAATGTCATAGGGGTCTCAATGTAACAGATGATGAGTCAATAGGGCGCCTGGTCTATGAAAAACAAACCTTTTAGTCAATGGTTCTAGGTTGGATTCGTGAAAGATCCAACCTGACCGTATCTCAACTTTCCCCTGAACTCTAGTGGGTTATACTCAATGGGACAGTCAAACTCAAAAAATATAAGTGCCATTGAAGGTTCATCAAATGGTCATTTAGTGCCAAAGATATATCCAATGAATGTAAAGGGTTGGTAGTGGGCCAGGGTCCAGTCTGACCCATTGTGGGCCGACCCGGTTTAGTTCGACCTTGTCAGACCTGTTGGGTCTTGACCAACCCATTGTGCGGGCCAACATGTTGGGTTCGGCCAGCCCTGCTGGGCCTAGCCCAGCCGGCCACGTGGGTGGTTCGGCCCGGGATTGGTGCCGGTTAGGCCCAGAGTGCCGCGAGGGTTCAGCTCGGCACGACTCATCCTGGAGGGCGTAGTCAGGTTAGATCGGCCAGGGCATCGTGAGGGGGGCCACAGGCTGAATCGGTAGGCCGGCATGGCCAGGGCACCGATTCAGTCGGGCGGATGCTCGGGAGGTTGGGTGGCCGGATGCAGGTAAGCTGCAAGGTAGGCTGGCAGGTGGGCCAGCGGGCAGCCGGGAGGAAGTCAAGCAAGCCAGTGGGCGGGCTGGTGGGCGGCTGGGAGGTAGCCTTGCAGGCGTGGTTTGTCAAGGATCAGGCTGGCGCGAGTCGACGGTGTTCAGCTGGGGCGCGCGATGGTCGACGGCGGCCGAGAGCCGGGCAGCGCAGGATGGCCAGTGGTTGGCCAGGGAAGCCGGAGGCGGTGTGGGATGGGGTGGCCTGGCCGGTTCAGCTGGCCGACGACGCAGCAATGGCGGCACTACGGGAGGGCTGCAGTTCGGTTTGGAGTGTACCACGGCTTTGGAGCTAAACTGCTCAATGAGGCTGCAGGAATTGCGTCCTTTGCATGTTGCATTCGTCTCCTTCAACACCAATTCATTGTTACTTCTCCATGTCAAAGATCATCACAAACGAGAATGGCGGAGGGGTCGGGCCATGCTGGTTTGGCCCACACCCTCTGTGTTAAAGGTGGTAACATTTGGATCACCATGAAGTAATAAAGATGAACTTCTATTGTATCACAAACTTCACAACAATTCCTTTACTACCGAAGAAGGGAATAAGGAATAAAATATTACTAAAATTTACCACCTACTTTAATCGTTGGTCATCTACGGAGTGGCGGGGAAGAAGTCGGAGGAGATCATCGTTCGTCGCGTCCGCAACACAATTTCAATCCTGAGCTCATGCGTTCTTTCATTGACGATGATGAGGATGGAAGTCGGATGTCGAAGACGCCCCTTGTTGGTTGCCTCTGAGGAAGAAGTCGATGATGCTCCTTGCCAGCTTTCATCATTGGAAGAACAAGTTCTTCATACTTATTTGGGAGATGGGGTTCATCGTTTGATAATTATAATTCTCCCAAGCACTCATCTCCCCAATATTCCACCAAAATGGATAAATTGAACAAATAGCCCATCCAAATAATATATTGTCTATTATTTTAGATGTTTGGGATTACAATTCAAATTGTAGCATTTAATTAAAAGAGATGGCTCAATTAATTAATGTGTAGGAATTGGCATAATAAATAATGTTTTGGATCAAATAATTAAAGGGGAGGTGGTGGCACCATAAATGGTCGAGGAGGTTAAGGGGATCCCCCTCATTAATGAGGGGAGTTAAGAGTTTTTCCCTCCTCCCATTAATAGGGGTGAGGAGGTCACCACCCCAATTTTTCCAATTTTGGTTTTTAAGTGGTCTATGTTGGTCCCAACCACATTAACCCCACATGGGAGGTTGAGGCGTGGTGGTCCCACCACTATAACCTCTCATGGGATGTCAATTCCTAGTGGTCCCCACTTCCAACCTCCACAAGGAGGTTATAGATCAAGTTGGACCCACCTCAAAACACCCACATGGCGGCTCAAATAAGAATAAAGTGAAGCTCAATTTATTTTATTATTTTCCACGAAAACCCAAAAACTATAGTATATTCTCGACTCTCTTCCAGTGAGGTGAATGTCTCTTTAAAAGAATATCACCACTATGAGTTCAACGGTGTCCTTAGATTTCCATTCTGAGAACCATTTCATATGTTATGAATACCCACTCATACATTTACAGAACGTACCTGAACAAAACATATGAAATTGATTATAGGCACACTGGGCATTGGAATCATAAACCATCAATTTTTTCAGACTCGTAAATTTCCATGTATTTAAGAAAAAGTTTTCCACCGAATTTATGGGTCTTTACACCTAAGGTGTGGTCTATCACACACATAATAATAATTTTCATTTTCCATTTGATAAAGAAGTAAATGAAATTTTTGTTAATTCAATTATAATAAAAATATATCCACATATTTAATAAAATTATGATATTATATCTCAGTTATAGAATAATATTTTAATGAGTTGTAATAAGAAATAAATTAAAATAATTTATTAATGACATTACCTTTTATCAAAAAACATCATTTGGTTTTCAAAAAATTTATTTATAGATTGGAATTTTGATCAATAAATATAATCTATGATGAGTTTATGCAATAGTTTATTTTATTTGGGGTGGTTTTTCTAATATAATGGGTTTTTATGTTTGGGAGGAATATGAGAGTGGGCACCTCATATGTAGGAAAGAGGTCACCTTTCATTTTTTTTAAATGAATGATTTACAAAAACATATTTTACATGTGACATGGTTCTAATATTACGAATTTTTTAAAATTAGAAAATATAAGGTGAAAATAGTACCATAAATTAGGAACTAATAATTATTTGGGTCATTTTCAAACCATCTCTTTTTATTTTAACCCCTATGTAAACATTGGATACCTTTTTGTGGAACTTTTTTAAAAATGATTTCACTATACTATATAGAAATCCTTAATTTGAATTATTTAGATAATAAAAATAATACTAAATACAAATATGGAATCAATTTTTTAAAATTAACTACATAATAGTGATTAAATTTAATTTAAAATTAAACCATCAATTATGTCGAAAAAAATATTTTTTCATGAAGTGCATTTTTTAGGAAAACATCGAATGATAATAACTATACAAAATATATCCATAATTAAATTAAATTTTAATAACATATATATATATATATAATTTTTATAATACCGCATTAATTTTTATTTAAAATATCTTATACAATAATTCATTATGAACATAAAAATAGTATTTACAAAACAAGAGGTTTAAAACCTAATAGTAAACCTAATTTATAATCTTGTCAAAAGATGATTTAAATATTTTTATAAGGATTTATTTTTCCTGAATAAAAAATATTTTAATTTTATATCATATTTATAGAATAATATGATATAATATATAAAAAATAATAATTTTTTAAATAAATTTTTATTTGTGACTATATAGTGAAAAATTAATATTTTCCAATAAATATCATAATTTATTCCTATGTAAATATCTATAATAATAATTCAGTTATTATGTTATTTTTGTAATTTAAAATTTATTAATTAGTAAAGAAATTATATTTTGTGAGAAAACCCCGACTACACTACATTTTAAAAAATATAGTTTTTTAGAAAACAATTTCATTTCACTCATTTGGTTCTAATTTTATGTTCAATCAGTTGATAACCATTGAATTTGTATTTTACTTGTATCTAACATTTAATATTAATAATTTATATTTTTATAAATTGAACCATCAATATTATAGCTATGTAATAATGGTACACTATATTACAATTCAATGGGGTTTATTTCGATCTTTTTCACAATATATTGGATGGAGTGAATTTAAAAAAACAAAATCTATCAATATGTATTGGGGACTAACATTCTATTAAAATTATTTCATTGTGAGTCATAAAATCCATCAAAAATGGTGGTTCTATTTTAAATTCATAGGGAGTTTTTCTAACCTTTTTTTTCTAATATTGATAAAGCCCCCTTTTAAAGGAAGAAGAGAGGGAACCTAAGGACATCATAGACTTAATACAAATCAAAAAATGGACCAAAGGAGTACAATCGGACTGACACACATTTTAACAACCTATAAAATAAAAATACATTTATAATTTATCCCTAACATAGCCAAAATATATATAGTATAAAATTAATTTTTAAACTTTATTTCTAGTTATAAAAAATTACTTATCAAAATAATGTTACACGTATTATTTCATCTGTTTTACTTTTTATCTTTCTTTCATATTTTCAGTCTAGTCATAGAAATCATGGTTCCATAACATCTATAATTTAATCCAAGATATAAATATCATATATATATATATATATATTATATAAGTAAGTGTTGATATAATAAATTTTAGATTTAGAATTTAATGACACTATTTAGGGACATAGAATCCAATACGCATCAATGAATATTGTTTCCATTTTCATGATATATGTATTAAAACATTGGTAAATAATATATCACCGTGAAATAGATTTTTGATTTCATATATATCACATATCTTCCATAAATGTATCCTGAATACATTCCATTTATATATTATATATGAAAAATAACATCACTTCACAAGGTTGTAGTTTATCAAACATAAGAGTGGGGTTATTGTGTCCCAATATAAAAGAATGATTGAATGTATATCTGATATAATAATTTAAAAATATTATAATTTAATTAATGTAATATCTAATATTTAAATCTATTAGTATATATTTATACAGCAGGGGATAAAAATAAATTACACCTTCTAACTATGTGGTAGTCCAATGTAGACATGTTATATGGTTTAATTTCATATTTCATATAAGAGGATATGTTTATAGATTTTGAAATTAACATAATTACAAACATTATATTGAAGATACATGTGTTATTATATTGTTATATTATAATAATATATTAAGTAAGTGGAAGATAAATTTAAAAAACATATTTATATTAACTCTAATATAATGATTCTTATTACGGTTATTCACAAACCCTTTTAATATGGTTTCCGTATAATAATACGGACAATAGGATGTGAATTGATATTTTTAAAGGCATTATCAAATTCAAAACTCATTGGATGAGTAGAAACATGAGTATAGGGATGACCTTTTAATAGTTGGGGGAGAAGAGTAATGCATAATTCAAAAATTAATAATTATTCCATTATTTTCCACATTCCAACAGGCTCAAAAAATGGCTCATTATAGAATCTTTTAAGTGTTAAGTATGATATATAACCCCAAATGGTAATTGTACAAGCATACTATTTATTTTAAGTCATATTAATTTATTTTTTACCCTGGTATCAAATTTTAACCATATATATGTAATTAATTTTTTTAAAATGTTGAGTGCTCATTATGGGAAAAATGATGATGAAATTTTTCAAAAATATATTTTAATCTTATTCAAAAAATTTTTTATATTTTTTTAAAATTTTATTCGTTTATATTGTCGAAATTAATTTAAAATAATACAGCTATATGTGAGGGAAATTTTTTTATAAGAAAATTGTTTAAAAGAATGGAATGTTATTGAAGAAAAATTCAATATGAAATTAAATAAAAAGAACAATTTTTTTAATAAAATAAGTTAACTTATTTAACATTTAATTAGTTTTAATGTAGTATGTAACTTTTTATATTCCTTGAATGAAATACATTTATAAATAAAAATATATATTTCAAACAATTTAGTAAAACAATTAGCTATCCAGTGAATTATCAATTATTAATTATAAAATAACATTTAAGTATTTACACTAAAAATTTAAAAAATTAAAAAGTTATTTTAATAAATGTGGGAATGTGTATTCTAAGTGGACCCTGAAAAAAAATTAAGGAAAATATTTTCATATAATAATTTATAATTTATATTTATCCCATTCCAAGAATAATATAATAATAATAATAATAAATTTATTTAATATATAATTCCAAATATTATTTAAACCCATTCTATCGATGTTTATATTTTAATTTTTTATAATGAATACAAATTTCATTTCTAAAATCATGTTTTCCCTTGAAAAAAATTATTTTCTTTACAATGGATTTTTATTAAAATTTATAATCATTTAGAAATAAATATAAATATAAAACTACACAATTATAATTAAAATTAATATACCATGATGTATAGGATTTATTCTTTTTAATATACAATTATAATTTTCCATTATAAAGGATCTTACAGTGTAAAAACATGGAGGGTAATCATTTAACCCAAATTTGTTCAATTGATTTTTTCTTCTACAACCACTATGTTGTATGTATTCATAATAAAATAATAAATTCAAAATTCTAAATAGAATTAAACCTTGTTATGATAATAGAACAACCAATATCCACTAATATTTCATTTAATGGTATCTGAATGTATCACTTGTGCATATGTGTGGACAACCAATTCTAATTTTCAATACAATCTATTTTACATAACATAATTCGTTTATCGTTAATATGATTGGATTAATATATATATATATATATATTAATTTTTCTGATAATAATTCTGATAGAATTACATTATAATAAATTTCTTCTAATATTTCATTCTTCAGAAAAATGATATTGTTCCTCATGCATAATTATTGGACAACCACCTCCATGACTCGGTGTGATTAATTTTTTATCTATGTAATACAATTATGGTAATAACGGTATATTTAATTAAAATATATAAAATATATGTTATAATAATGATTCTATTGAAATTAATTGTTATTTACCATTATTTACATCCATCTATCCAAAAGTGAATGCAGACTTCATGTGTGCATACAGTCTACCATCTCCAAGAATGATGGAATTAATTTTTCCTAATATATAGTTTAGGAATGAAAATAAATATAAATATAACAAATATATATTATATTTTTATCATTAATAACATTTTTTATATTATGGAATAATTATTAATATGGAAGGTCTTGAATAACTAAATAATATTTTGCCGAAAATATTTACATGATAACACCAACAAATAATGATTTTAATATATATTTATTAAGAAATATATATGGAAATATTATAATGGGATGATTTATTATAATATTATTATAAAAAATATATGTTAATAATTTATATCAAAATATAATTTTTCCTGATGTTAAATTACAATAAAACACTCTCGATATTGATGTAGGTGATTAATATTATAATCTCATTGTTTTTCGTGATAGTTTACGAATATGTTTGGGATGGTGAAATATCTAGATCTACCTATCTATAAATTCATGAATTTTCCCCACCTATTATTTATATATATTTCATTTTCTCATTTAATTTCCAAATATTTATGATCCAAACAGACTAAAATATTCTTTCTATATAAAATTAAATTCACTTCCCTATTAAAAAACATTCTTCTTCGATGCCAATGATTTCAAAAAACATATTTCATGAAATTTTTTAATATTCTAATATGATGTTTGAAATTTATTTTTATTGTTCATTTAGTTCTTACAAATTAATAAAATAAAATGTTCTTTTAATTTTTTAAATTATATATTTTAGACTTTAAATAAATATTATAGGATTTATTATTTATACTTAGATACTATGAACTGTAGTTACAAACATCATGACCACCCAATACATTGAATGTAATATACATATTTTTAATTTACTTATTATATAAAATATCTTCCTTAATATTTTGTAATTATTTATATTTAAAATATATGATTTATACTTGAATAATGTATTTTATTCCAAAAAAACATTGCAATGATATTTTAAAGGCATTTTTGTTCATTGAAAATATTAATAAATGTTATATATGATATACTAAGGATTTGATCCAATGGAACCATCCAAATTCATTATCTTGATGGAATAAGATTATGGTGTAAATTTGACTTTATAAAGCCCATTTTTATTCCATGGGATAATAAAGTAAATATGAAATGTTTATGAAAGACATTTATTTTCCATGGGTTATATAATTATTATATTTTGATGGAGACCATTTATAATCCAAGTGTTATGATATGATTACACTTTTATGACCCTTTTCCACACATTTTAAGGATTTAATTATGGTATGGGTGGGAATTAGATTATATTGGTCTCAAATGTATAGGGTAAATATTGGTATGACATGAGTTAATTAGGGATACAATGGGGAATGATCTTAGTTAAGTAAAGACAACATTCCATTTTGGTACACATGGAAGTTATAATTTGAAATGTATATTATGAAATTGGAAGTTAACCCAATCGACTAGAATTTCCTTGTATGTCATCCATGACTATGTAAATCATTTTATTTTAGTATATGTATTCCAAAAACATATTCCATATCCATATGATATTATCATGGATACTTTTTTTAATCCTTAATGATAAATAACATATAAATATCAATTATTTATTCCACAACTATATATTATAACATAAAACATTCATGTTATAGTCTTTAAATGTTATTATCATTATCTCAATCCATAATTACCAATTTCTCATTATTTTATCATTAATCCCAAATTTTTTTACCCTTAATTTGCATCAGAGAACACCCTTTTTTATTTTTCTTTTCTAGTAGTTTGGGATATATGTTTTAAGATATATTTGTATAATAAGGGTTATATATATGAATAATACAAGAGGATTTGATATCGATATATTATGATTAAGCTGTTTATATGCCCATTTTTCAAATATAGTAGACCTATATGATTCTTGATTATATTGTAATGTTTTGTATTCAAGATATATCTATTAGGATGTGATAATTATATATGAAATTTATTTGATACAATAGTTGGTATCTGAGTAATGGTTAGTTACTATATAAATATATAAAGAGGAAATTTTAGTGAGAGCAATTTGGCTAATCCTATATATCATATTATTTCCAGTTATAGCATAATGAAATGATAATGGAATTCTTAAACAAAAATTCCCTACCTAGTTAGTAAATGTCGATGTGTTTTTATCAATAAAGAATCAAGTATTCATAACCTATAATTACTTTAGTTAAATATATTTTTTCCTTCATTTTATTTCGTGTTGAATATTACCATACTGCTTTCCTAGATTTATATTTATGAAATATAATATTTTTTAACCATATATTTTCTTTTAAAACCATTATAAAAATTTCAATTAGATAATGACCAAGAATGGACCAGGATAAACAACGTGTTTCATATATTGAATATAAGGTTTCATGTTTTAGACATACTATAAATTATATATCATGATTATGTAGTTTCCTTCTATTATTATATTTCATTACACTATGATTATCAGTTTTACTTAATGTTTATTACATGAAGTAATCATGTTAATTCTAAATGAAATTTTAAATTCAATGATTATCTTAATTAGATGCCAAATGTTATAGTATATGGGATTTCAAATCTATATATATTCTTATAAAACATTATAAAGTATTATATCATTATGATATTTTAAATGATAAATATAGAAAACAACATTCAAATGTTTCTTTTTTGAGGAATAATCCACATTTTGAAAATGATATACAATCAACTAATTAAATATTAATTGAAAAATACCAATAGAATTATATTTTATTATATATTTGATTCAGAAAATTAAAAAATTAATTATAACTATTCATTCTTCTGGTAAACCCAAATGATGAGTAGCAACATCAGATCAAGTACAATAATTTATGTATAGTTCCGAGCAAAAATATCTCTATTTCTCTTTAGAAAATAAATATACATCTCTTTCTCTTCAAGGGTCATGGCCGTGCTGATTAAAGTGGGGTGTGGATCTTCCTTTGTACCTAGATTTATTTCTCTGAGTTCATCCAAAGTGGTAGTGATACCCTCTTCAAATGCTGCAGGAGCATCTCTGATATCTTTCTCTTCTTCTTCTTCATGTGTTATTTCTTCCATTTCTACTTTCATAGTAGTTGACAAAGCAAAATTTTCATGATCAGAAGAGATGTCAAAATTTTCACATTTTGAAGAGTAAGCTTCCATTTTTGACCCTATTAATGATGAAGAGTTTTCTTTGGGTAATAAAGAGGAAATGATGGATTGAGAATGGACATCATTTTTCACCTCCGATGTTGCTATAACTTCTTCTGGCCTAATTAGAGAAGCATAGACTTGTTGGATTTCAGGAGAGGAAATGAAGACGTCACCATTTGTGATTTCATTACTGATTGGTGGGTTACCAATTTCTCCCATGTTGTCTAACTCGATTTCCATAATTGACATTACGGATCATTCCATAAGATTATTTCGATTTGAGTATACCCTGTCAATTTGACTGATAGGAAACACATAATCTGTACTCACATGTGTAAATGGATTTACTGGAATCTTCTCCAAACCATATGGAGCAATAACTTTGGTAATTACTTTTGTTGTTGATTTCTCCATTCCCTTAATGTGAAAGAATTCCTCCTCAACGTATTGAGACTCACATGTCTTGAATGGGGCCTTATCACCATATAATGTTCCAACATGAACATCGAAATAGTATTTGAGACATTGATGGTATGATGAAGGGATAACCGCATGCTGATGTAGTAGGGTCTTCCAAGCAAGACATTGAAAGCTGAGTCTTGATCAACAATAATGAAATATGAATTGGATACAAGATCTCCAAACTGAGTTCTGAGTGTAACTTTGCCCAATGGTTCTTGTTCATTTTTATCATATCCTTGTAACATCATGGTAGAAGGAGATAAATTAGATTCTGTGAGGCCCAATCGACGAAGTGCACGAATGATCTTGAGGTTGACTCCTAAACACCTTTCAATGAAAGATCTTCGGACGTCTACACCATTGACCTTGCCAGATAAATACAAAGGTCTGATATTCCCATGCACAACATCATCTTAATCTTTATTAGTAAAAGATATTATTGCATGGCATTCTGCAGGATTATTCTCTATGTGATAGACTTGAGCTGCAACAATGTCAGTTTCAAACTCCTGGGGACTTGACAAAGCCTCGATGAGTGCTTCCCGAAGATCTTTTGACATATTCAAAGCATTCAAAATTGATAAATTGGCTGGTACTTGGGACAAGTGTTTCAATATATCATACTTATGATCCAGAGGTCTGCGTTTCCCAACATGAATATGTGGTTTAGCAGGTACCTTGGAAGAAGATGTTTTGGAAGTTGATGCATCTTGTATTAGGATAGGAGTTGGAAATATCCTTGTTTTTGGAAGATTAAACCGATTAGATCCATTTAATTTCTAAGAGGTAGAAGATGGAACTTTCAATCAGTCTTCCAAAATAACTATGCCAGGAATGAATTTTCTATTGGTAGAAGAACTTGCTTGGTCTTGCTGAGCTCGTTGAAGGGCTCTACCATGAGTTTCTGCTGCATACACAGTTTTAGCAGGGGTAGAATTGGGGTAGTGGCTTCTGAAAGTTCCACGTCTTCCCCTGTATTCTGAACCTCTAGAACTTTCTCTGATTCCCTTGTTTGATATAGGGAATTCAGGCTCATAAAAATTGAAACTGTGACTGTCATATGGATCTGTTAATTGGATCATATTAACAGAATCGAAGATTAAATCTTCATCTAATGAAGACCCTGTCAGATTAGCCTATTGAGGTCATGCCGTTTGTGGGGCAGTGCCCGTGGATTTGAAGTAGATGGCCTGAAGTCTGACAGAGTCAAAGGAAACTTAGGCATTGACACATACTAATCTTCTTTGGATTGATTTTCCTTCTTTGAATTATGTCTTTTATTTGAGGACTTTCCCTCTGACAAAGAGGGTTTTGCCGCAACATTCATGGAAGAAGACACAATTGGTTTCATTAATTGTGTTCGAAAAATAGCATGAGTTCGATTGATTGTCTTTCTGACCATCCAATAATCATACTTCTGTGCATTTTTTCTTTTGACTTCTTTCCATTCACCTTCCTCCTATGGAACTGTAGCAGTAACACATGCTACATGAGATGAAGATCCTTTCAATTTGACTTGTCCCGAGTAGACCATATTTTTTAAGAGGTATATGAAGACAAAAAAACTCTTGGATGGGATGCCCCAACATTTGATGAAAGGGGAAATTATTGGGACAGTCTTCATCTCATTCATTCTTTGGCATTTTGGGCCTTGGAAATTGAACCAGATTATTCTCCAGAGCCAAAATGATGTAACCAGGAACTTGTTCATTTTGGAAATAGTATGTTTTGCTCTTTAAATCATTAAATTGTCTTCATCATTGATCTCTTTGATCATCTGGACAAAATGGCCTTTTTTGTTGGCGCTCAAGAGGTGGAGCCCTTCGAGAAGATGATGGTTTTGAAGTAGAAATAGGTACATGCGCTTGTTTAAGCATAACTGTAGCGATTTCTGCTTTACCCATTCTCCTTTCTAGAGCTGATGGAATTACACGAGATTTAGCCTTAGCCTATATAAGGGAATCTTCAATCTGCTGAGCGATTGAAGTAAGGTCTCGAAACCCTCTTGTGTATTTCACAGGGATTAATGGCGTGGGTAATTCGTCACGCAGATTTTCCACACTGATTGGCAACAATTCTTCTTGAGGGAGTGATAAACTCAAGGAATATGTTAATCCCTTCCAGTGAGCAATGAAAGCAGAGACTCTTTCATTCTCCCTTTTCTTAGAATTTGTAAGATAAAAAACTGTTGTCTTTGGAAATGTTGAGCTGAACTGAAGGAGGAATTTTTGTCGAAGATCCTCCCATATGATAATTGACCGGGATTGCATGCTTGTATACCATACAAAAGATGGTCCTTGCAAGGTTCGCATGAAGCATCTGAGTTTCACTGCTACTTTCGGCTTCAGAGTTCCCATCATAGGATCGCAAAAAGACATGTAATGCGTCAAATGTTGCTCAGGATCGCCTGATCAATTGAAAATAAGGAATATAGCATTTCCAAAACTGGATGGTGGAGAAATTGAATCTACCCATTCAGGGTAATATTTCTTTTTTGGTTGAACTTGCTCACGTTTCCCTTACATAGTTTCTAATCGAGCTGTTAATGACTCAATAGTAGTTATTAACTATTGAGAAACATCTGGTTGAACTTGGAAATGGGTAGGTGCAATGACTGGAGCTTGGACAGATGTGGATATTGGTGCTGAAACTGATGGTAGCACTGCCAGCTGTTGTTGTACTTGACCCATAGGATTAGACCTATGAGGGTGTACTGAAAGAGAAGTATATTCTTGATCCATCTCAGTAGCTGCAACAAATTCCTTTGGCTGACTGACTTCATCATGTTTAAGAAAAAGACTACTCTGAAGTAGTTCTGCATTCAACCTTCTTAATTCAGTCATTTATTCCTCTTGTTGTGAAAACCGTTTCTCTAGTGAGATCGATTGGCCTTCTCTAGAGGAAGGATATGTAACCTGATTCTTTCCTCTCCCTTTGATGGACCATTTTCAGAGACGGGGAGGTGGGTTACTCAAAGGATTACCTAGGTTCTATGTAATCCTTTGATTTCGTGTTTGCACACCTTCATCATTTGTATCAGTGCAAACATCTTCTTGAGCATGAACCCTTTTATCTGGGTCTCCTGAGTGAGCCTCATCTGGTGGATCAGCAACAATGGCATTGATGACATTGATTGATGCAGAACACATTGCATCCCTTATATCAGCATTTTTGTGATATTTTCTTCTTCCATGTCTTTGATGAGACATTGCCTTTTGTTGATTCAATCCCTCAGGAATTTCTTGACGAACCATAATTTGGAAGGTATCTCTTGATAATTTTGCTCTTCGTTCCTCTTGAGGCTTCTTCCCCTATCGAGAAAAGACCGACATTCTCTGAGGAGGGAATTGGTGATTTGAAAAAGTCCCCAGTCTGGTGGACTGGGGCTGTTCCCGCTGTTCCCTCTCAACTCCTTGGAACCTATTTGTTGATTTCGTGGGATGGTTTAAAAGACTCCCCGGTCTGGAGAGCTGGGGTGGTTCTGGACATGCTATGTCAGAGACTCTTTTGAATGTCCTCCTGATCTAACAAACCTTAGTCTGTAAATTAGTTGGATGCATTAACCTGTATCCGCTTTTATCACCCGGTTCAAAAGACCGTTGGATGATTTCTGACACTTCTGTCACTTGGTGACATGCTTGCTCCAAATGAGAGGCCTGTTTAATATTCTTGTTTGCTTGATGAAATAGTAATTCAACAACTTTTTCTATGTATTCTTGATTTTGAGAGAAACTAGTTGAAGCCTGTTCTTGGTAATGATTTTGGTTACAAACAAATCCCATTGATTGTGGCCGGTTATGGGAAATAACATTGCATGAGACCATTTTGGGTGGGCTTTGATGAATGGAGAGCACTGTGAAATGTAGTGCTCCATGATACCCCCACCCTCTAACATGAATACCAGATGGGGCATTGGCAATTAACTTACACAATCTTCTTAGTGCTCCAATGCATGAACGTTGAAGGGCTCTATGCTGCTTTTCAGCCTTCGGATATCGAGAGACTGATAGAGATGCCAAATCAATCTGATGTTGTAACCCTTCTATTATCTTAAGATGATTTTCATATTCATCATAAGATAATACCTTCTTCTTCAATTGACAAAGAGTTTTCCATATGTTGATACGAATATCATGGATTCCATCTTCTATCAACATCTTTGGAATGTCATACTGAGAGTCAACCAGAGGCCAAAACAAGACTGGTACTTCACCTTTTTTCAGTTGTTTTCTCATGTTCAGCAATTACTCTTTATCATTAAATGACGATTCTTCTACCTATTTTGACTGGATTTGGTGTTTCCTTATTGCTTCATCAGATTCAACAAGATTGGTAGAGAAATCATTGATCAAACTAGAAGATTCATGACTTAGGGGTGGTTCAGAAAATGACCTACACCTTGGGCTATCTTCTGATTGAGAAAGTATTTCACCTGCTAGCGATGAAGCATCAGACATGAATGGTTTCTCATTTGCAAGTGCTTCATGATTAGAGGGCTTTCTCGGTACTACATTATCCACTGGAGCATTTTTCGAGCAATGTGCATCACTACTATGGAGAGGTCTTTCACACTGAAATTCATCATCATGGAGAGGACCACCATAATGGGTTACATCAAAAGATGAGATCTCTTGCTCCATGGACTTCTGACTACACAGAGGGTTCCAGTGGCTCTCATCTGAAGATAAAACATTGAGATCAACCGAAATGTCATAATGAAAGCCTTCATGAGGATGTGTATGTTCAAGACCTTCGGAATTAATGTTCCTACTATTGGGAAATGAGGGAGTAGAATCATTAAAATCAAAAGATAATTGTCTGAGGGCTTCAAGAACTGCAGCATCGAGCAAGGCCTTGTTACATATTGGCTCTTGATCTCATGTCTGTGCTGGGCGGGTCTTTTTTTAGACGCCTTCTTACTCACCTTGGAAACCACTTGTTGAAGAAAGTGGCTGCTCTGAGCAGGTGTATATACCTAATCAAGAACGATGGCCAGGTTAGACTGATAATATCTACTCAAATAAGGTGTATGTGCCTGACTTGGTTGTCCGTATGATATGGGGGAGTATTCCCCACAACCCTCTTGGACTGGAAAAGATATGTGTGTCTGTTCCGGAGTGAATTGTTGATTTGTCACTCCACAGGCAGGGATAGATTTATGTGTCTTTCCCTGAGATGCCGCTAAAGTTTTTATAATATCTTTCCAGGAATCCAGAATATGAGCAGGGATTTGCTGCTGCTCTTTCACCATTGATAGAATATGCTTGGTGACTTCAGCTGTCGGAACGGGAATATACGTCCATTCCGGATTTGGAGCAGGTGTAAGCGCCTGCTCCTGTCCTCCTTTTCCTATCAGTGAATCCTGACAGTACTCAAGTGTGGGGGCAGAGAGTTTAGTCTGCCTCCTATTTGTTTTCGGGGCTTTCCTACTAACTTCTCCAAACGCTACCACGCGAGACTGTTGGTAGGCTTGATTAATACTAGCAGGTTTATGTGCCTGCTGATTGCACTTCATCAAATGTGGTTGACAAGATCCATCATATGTAGTCAGATGAGCCTGCTGACTAGATGATGATGTATAAACAGGTGTATGTTCCTTCCTATAGTACTCCGCTAGAATTTCCTGGCGGGAATGGTGTGATGTTGCCAGATGAGTCTGCTGGACAGGGAAATTAAAACGGTTAGATTTAGGTGTCTGCTTATTGCTTTCCAACAAGTTAGGTTGATGAGATTCTCCAGAAATGGCAGAGATGAGAACCTGCTCACTGTTGACCAGATTCTGCCTCTGGTGGTTCATCTTGCCTGCTCGGGTTCGAGGAACCTGAGCCGAACGCCTGGAGACGGTACCCTCATCATGTTGAGGGCACACTGCCGGATGATTCAGGCAGTGATTGTTAGTGGGACCCTTCAGGAAGGACACCTGTCTTTTTGAATTAAGTCCCTGAGGGACCTGATCATTCACTTCCTCAGAATAAGGGAGTGAATAGTAATTGCGTTCCAGGGATAACGACCTGAAACGGTTGCAGACGGTAGTCAGCACCGCCTGTTTCTTGATCACTGGTCTTCGTTGTCCGGACGACCGATGTGAGTTGTTCACTTGGAGGGTTTTTCGGGCATCCTCCAATGTCGGGATGGTACCGTGTTGATGGTACTCCTTTACCAGCGCGTTTGATACCCAGTGTTGAAGACGTTGAGTAAGTGATATCGTCCGTAGAGCAGACGATGATCCAACTGAAGTAGCAGCAGTGGCATTTGCAGCTGTAGTATTCATAGGTCTGAACATAAGAGCAGCCATTATGGAAATGCAGAAGATCTTTGAAAAGAGTTCATGTTTGATATAACAGATATAATCAAGATAAATTCAGCTACTACATCTTTTGGATGAGCAAATATGTTATTGAATGTCATGTTGGACCTCTAATTGAGATTAAATAGGGTCCTAACAAATAGTTAAAACATCATTTTATTTTGGTTAAGGATTCACATCGGGTTCACCATTTTTTGTTTCCCTCGGAATTCGAGGTTGACCTCCTTGATAGGAGGTTCAAACGTTCCAATCGGTTTCTAACGGGTTAGTTCGTAGAACCAGAAACATCCAATGATTCCACATCCATTTGGAACTTCTTTCAAAAGGTAGGTGCTCATTAGTTTGTGGACTGATGAGGCTTAGGAGTTTGCATTGGTCGAGAGGATGGGAGGTCGGACACATCACACCTTTTTGACGGGAATTATTTTCTACTCCGGTACTCTCTTTATTGATTTAAGATATGTTCGTGAATACTTTTTACATTAAAAAGTATAAAATTAGCTTTTCCTTTAGATTTGACAATCAATGATCAAATTTGTAGGAAATTTAGATAATCTTTTATATGTATTTGAGGTTATTCATTGATGGAGAATCATATGTATTTATTAGAGATTCTAGGTCAATGGTACTCTTTGACACATTTATATAGAAGTTTCTTGGTCATTATGATGACCATACTAGTTTTAATGCCACTCAGTAGGGCACTTGATATTTATTGTCATTCAGAAGGACATGGATTATTTCAGAGTTTGGATTGATCCTACAGATGGGATACATACGTATCCTTTGTTTTTCTAAAAGGAAGCAGAACCCACGTAGTTCGAGTGGCGAGTATGATGTTTATGATTGATGGCTCAAAGAAGGATTTCATAATTAATTTTACCCTCTAAGCTCACATGAGTCATGCTCAGTGTGAGAAACAATAGGTATTGGTAAAAATTAGACAATAGGTCCATGAAAGAAGCAATCATAAGAAATGAGGTGGGAATTATGTATGTATGACTGCCCAGATAAATGAAGATTAGGATTTACGTCAAGGAAGAAATCAAGGAACAGGGTCCCTAAAGGTATATGCGCTTCATGGAGATTTGAATCCTCTAACTTGTGGTTTACTCCTATAAAGGAGGCCCAAATTAGTAAATGAATTATGATTTGATTTTACTCTTGAGAAAGAATCCAAGATCAATGGTAAATTAGGTCTGGTTAAGAGAAATTAAGACTGTGGTTTACTCCAGAAAAGGAGGCCCAGGTTAAGAGACTTGAAATATTTAGGGACATGGGGCTTACTCCTGAAGAGGATGCCTATATTTTGGGACTGGGGCTTATTCCTGAAAAGGAGGCCCAGGTTAAAGGAATTATGACTGGGGATTATTCCTGAAAATGAGGCCTAGTATTGGAATTATGACTCGGACTTACTCCTGAAAAGGAGGCCCTTTATTGGAATTATGATAGGGACTTACTCCTGAAAAGAGGACCAGGTTAAAGGAATTATGACTGGGACCTACTTCTAAAAACGAGGCCCAAATTAGATTCTCTTATATTAAAGGAAGAGGTTGAATGAATGAAATCTCAATCTCCAGTGACAAAATGATGTGTAAATTACTATGTTTTGAGGGATGTTCCACAGAATTCCTTTCAGATTAAGAATTCAAATCAATAAATCACACCATAAATGGCTTTGAAGAGATTCTTGAAGACTAAATCATGAATAGGTGATGTATAATGGCTTAATAGGGGTAAAATGGGCATGAAGGGCACCCAAAAAAGCAGGGGCGCGCAAGTCCTGATAGGCGTGCATGTATTGTGTGGGAGCACAAGTCTTGGTCGCGCAGGTATACCTGCGCGACATATTGTGTACTTGTGCGATGTTCACCCATTATGGTAATACATGAGAGACTTTAGGTTAAGTCCTTTATAATCCTCTTGATGTTCTTCCAGGAGAGGGGTGCATAGGTTCTATTGAAGGAGTAAGGCGGTGCGCATGTGTGGCCATTTTCCCTTAAGGGCTGGCCACCTAGGCGCGCATGTGTTGATGTGTTTCAACACTTAGGCCTTCCTCCCGCTCTTTAGATCATCTGTTCTAGGTAAGAAATTACCTTAGAAGTGTTCCTGAAGATTTGAAAAGATACTAGGTCATCGGGAGTTCAAATATGAGTTTCTGGAAAAAAAATTATTCTCTGAATTGGGGGCCCACATGGACTATGTATACGCAGGAGAAAACCCCGGGTGGTTATCACTTAGGTCACGCAAGTCACATGCTTGACCAGTAGGCGTCGCGCATGTCGACATGTGTGACCATTTTAGAACTTGCGCGACCATAATGCGACCTTCTTCTTATTCCTTCGTTTGTAAATTTTTGATATTTTTCCAAAGGTTGAATCAATATGAGCTCAGATATTCCCATTTTCCGATCTTTAGATTCTGTGATGAAAGGAGCATCAACAGACGTCCATGCTTTGTCTTCACAATGCATGAGGAGATACAAAGGTGAACCATCCTAAATCACTAGGTTGTTGAAGTTAAGATGAACAATCCACAACTACTATGTGGATGAAGTGGTTTGAAGAAAACCACACACTATCTCTTAGTGGATGAGGATTTGAAGATGATCCATCCTCATCTCGGATTGGATCATTGAAGAACAGTGGAGAAACATTTGATTCAAGAGTAATGGTTGATGAAGAACCTTCAGGAATTCTCTCCTAAGTAGAGAATAAATGTTGAAGAGGAGATGAAGAATTCCAATGAAGAAGAGGAGGTGAAGGGGAGGAGAATGGAATTGATGTATACTTGTTCCTACTTGGTTTAACAAATTATACATGGTGAAGCTTAGGTAAAAAAATATGCCAACTAATTGGGCCAGACTTAGAGATTCAACAAAAGGCACATGTGGGACTAGGTCACCACGCCCATGGGGAAACCGTAGGGGCCAGCCCAACAGCATCTGGGCCGTGTGTAAGACGGAGCCACACGATGTTTAATCCCGCGCAGCGTGGGTTCCAAGGGTGCGCCCGTGAAGGAGCATAGTGGGTGCTAAAACACGCCCACAGGAGAACCGGTGTGGGGCGTCACCGGAGGGGGGAGAGGAGTAATATGAGCTGATGATGGGAGGAGATTTTTGTTAAACTGTGCAAGAACCACAGAGAGTTTTGATGTGGGATGAGTTTTTAAAATGCAGAAGAAATCTTGGACGCTCATCCGACCGTGCGTCTAATCGTTGCCGTCAATCTCATCCGCGGCGTTGCGTTATAATCCCAGCCATCCACGATCATTAAACGTGGATCCAAACGCCGTGGAATCATCTCCTACCTCTCTCTGAGCCGAGTACTCCCCGCAATGCCTCCCGCAAACTAGAGCCACACGAGCAAGGTAGATGGAGCTCTCGACCATCTCCGATGGATATAGAACAACCAGCGTGTTCGTCGCCTCTTCAAGAACATATGCTTTTGTTAAAAGTTGCATTCATGCAACGAGATAAAGAATTAGAATGGGGACGATGCATACAGAGTTGCGAGGTAGTGTGTTATTTCATGTATCAGTCTTGAAGAAGGTTTTCATGCATTAGTAGATGCATGCACGTGAAGGAAGGTGAAGAAGAATGGAACCACGTTGAACAGTGAAGAAAAACAAGATTTGGGGAAAATCATGAAATCCCAAAGTTTGCGGGAAATAAATATTAAGTTTTGCAGAAGAAATAAGGCATCCTCTACCTACAAAAGGAGGATCTGACGCTTTAAAGAAGGCTGTTGATCACTTGATAAATACAGAAGCCCCACGAAGCTCTGAGCAACTTGATGAAAAGTACCGCGCACAACCTGCATGGTAGAACAGCCCAGAGCCACCCGAGGCTTCGACAGAGCCTTTTGCGCAACCCATGTGTGAAAGAAGTTAAGGAGGAGTCCATCCCGCGTGCTCCCCTACACGACAGGGAAGAAGCCGAGCCTTTTGCACCTACTACTCACAACACATGTGTGGTAGCAAGTTGGCTATACTTGCGAGCCCTATATGCCAGTGAACTGGCGCGGCAGGAGGAAGCCAATGCACCACCTATGCAGTAGGAGGGAGCTATCGCACCTGCACTACAGAAGGATTTTCCCCACCACATGTGCGGTTGATGACATGAATTGACCGCATACTTGCGTTGCCTCCATTGAAGAGGTGCTGAAGAGTAGAAAGGCCACAACACATACTTGGGTTTTTGTGTGTGTTCAAAGTGGAGAGGAAGGCCACAACACATGATGGTTGTGTGTGTGAAAGAGGAGGAAGGTCATACCATCTTTTTTTTGTGTCCTCAAATAAACAAGAAGGTCGTAGCCTTGTATGCGCACAAGTAAAGGATGCCATACCTCTTTTGTGTGACCAAGTGAAGGAAGAAGATACATGCATATCCATGCTAGTATGAATAAGTGAACAAGTGGGTGAACACCTTGAGAAGAAAGAGAGAAGGATAAATTCAAACTAAACAACAACACACAATTTGGTGTGTTTGAGAAAGAATAAAAAAGTGTGACTCTAAGAAGAAGGTGTGTGTTCTCAAAGAGAATACACCCTTTGAGGGTTTATCACATCAATAAGAAATGGGGAGAGCATGATTGCATTAATGCACATGCACACATAAACAAAGTTTAAATCAATGTGTGTGAATTTGATATGTCCATGAACAAAGGTTCTTGAAGATATCTAAGATTTCATGCATGTCATGCATGACGATCGAGAAGCCATAAAATAATTGCATGAAGATTTAGAGATGCCATGGACTAAGTTAATATAGTTAACATAAAGAGGAATAAATCCAGACTGAAGGTAAAGACATCATTTATCTGAGTTTTCTTTAGTTAAGGAGACCAAGAATATTGAGTGGGCATATTCTGTGCAAGAAAAAATTTCCCCATCAAGATTCATGAAGATAGAGGTCGGGTCATCATTAGAATTAGGAGATAAATATCGAGAAAAGAAGAGTTATGGACAAAAAAAGTGATTAGAATAAGTGAGCAAGGCCAACAGACCTTACTCAAGCCTGTTGAATACTCTTGAAGAGCTTAAAGATAAAGAGCTACTCGTGTGACTCGAGGATCCAGGAGAAGATCCCCTGTGAGACTCAGGACGGAGAAGTCTTCGGTGGAAGCTAAAGTAGGCCAGTGGGACTCTGGTGACACTGTGGGATATAGTATAAAGACCCTCCTGTGGGACTCAAGAGAGATACAGTGTGACACTATATCAACCATTGTAATTATTAACTGAATTATAGTGGAGAAACCAGGTTGGGTCATTTAACCTACATGGCACAGACATATGCCTTTGAAGCCGAACCACGAAAATCTGTGTGTCCTATGCCTTTACATTTACTACATCACTCAATGAAAGGATGAGAGATACAATAGGAGTGGATCGAGGCCTTAACACGCCATAGAGGTTTAATTGATAAATAACCAATTAATAAAAAGTTTAAAAGGATCACTAATTCACCCCCTCCCCCTATCAGTGATCACACTGATCCGGGCACTTCATAATGTTTTAATAATACGAGATGAATTATTATATTTCAAAAATTTAGTGAAAATACTAAAATGTTATGATGATCAAATTCAATATATATTTTTCATCTCTAATTGAATTTTGTTGGAAAGTGTTTCTTCAAAAAAATGATACATTCAACTTGTTGAATTTTATGATAACACATGAATATTTTTCATTTCAATACATAAATCTGAAATCTACTGTAAGGGAATAAAAGTGACATTTTATATTCTAAACCAACCAATGATAATCTATTAGTGTGTTGATATATATTTTAGTTTTTTTTGTAAATAATTTATAGTATATAAATATTTGTTTCAATTCCAAGGAGTTGTGGGGGGGTTCATAGACTGTAGGTTTTAAATTCAACATCAATGAAATTTTAATTTTTTTGGTTTTTATTAATGAAATAAAAAAAAGTTATCTTAATATTAGACATAATCATGATTTAGAGTTACCAATATATCCAAAACCATGTTCAATACTAATTTCAAGTATAAAATATATAATATACCTTGTTGAATTACATTAATTGATGATAAAATAAAGGGGATCCCAAAAAATGGATTCATTGTTACATGTTAATCATATTGGGGTGCACAATTTCAATTTATTAAGAAGTAAAATTGATCGATGTGATTTTTCATTGAGGATTTGGAATATAATAAGATCAATATAAATGGAAAGAATCATCTACCCTATATTGATTAATTGTTTCATCAACTTCATGGATCATTATACCTTAACATGGATGACCTACATTTTTGATATCATCTTCATATTACTAATAATTAGTAGATACAAAAGGTAATATTCAAAAAACATGGTATTGTAACTATGAATATATAGTGATTCAATTTTTTACTAATACACATCCAATCATAAATTTTTTATGAATATTTTCTTTAATTATTACATTCATCAGTTTGTGATCATCTTAATTGATGAGATTCTAATATATTAAATGAAAAAGGAATAGAATGATGATCACATAATGATTATACAAAATTCCAAATAAAATTATGATTTGTTTTCAAAATTTATCATATGTTACTTTTTATCAAAATTATTCATATTTTTCCTATATAATATAATGTAACGGATTATTGGTTGATCCATCAATGAAAAACATTATTAAATTACTGTTTAGACCAATAAAGATGATTAAAATATATAGAATTCTGGGATTTGTAAGATATTTTTGATGTGTTATTGAAAATTTTAAATTGTTTATCTAATCCCTTCAATATATTAACTCTAATGGGATCTATGTTACATTAGAAATATGAATGTTTGGAAAATATATTGGAAATGAAGAGAATGCTAATTATCACACATATTCTTACAAGGTACAATACTAGATAATGGTAATTCAACTATAAGGAAGAAAAAAATGAGACTGCGATGAATCTTCATATAGAATGATATGGTGATAGCTTATTCCCCATGAAAGTTGGATGTTAATGAGATAATTTTCCCATCTCTTGATATATAGTAATATGAATTACATTTTTCATTGATGATATAGATATCATATAATTAAAAAAATATTTTTAATTATATACTAATGATTATATATTAAGGTATATATATTCATTCTGAAATAACTGCATACGTGATCAGGAAGAGGGTTTTAGTTGATTAATGACCATGACTACTCTATAAATTACCACAATAGGAAATGTAATTTTTTGGTGAATTCTCTAACTCCAAAGTATCATGGTAGAATATCTATAATTATTATAAAATGTATATAATATTTATAGATTTTGGAATAACGGATATGAAAGCCATAATGAATAGATAGAAATCACATCGTTCACAAATGTGTATTCAACTATCAATCAATATGTGGATTTAATAGGTTCATAAAGAAGACATGAAACTATGAAAAAATTACGCAAATTTTCATTTGATCATTATTTATTATTATGGATGAATAATGATTATGAAATATTTATATATCCCATCAATAAAATAATTGAATAAGGTTATATTATATGATTCTCAACATTAATAATTATATATTAATCCTTGATAAATAATGTTGTATATAGATCTGAAAAAGTATTTTTTTTGATAAAAAATTATAAGTGATATTTAAGAGTATGTATCTTAGGGTGATTTTTGTCTACCAATTATTTTTGAGATATAAATTTTTCAATGGATGTTATGATAATTTCCCATTACAAAATGGATATAAGAATGTACGTAAAACTTTTTTGCGATCAGTCCCTCCAAAATATCTACAAGAAAAAAATAACTTTTGTGTTAGATTGGATTTCCTTTCTATGTCATCAAACATCATTTATATAATATATGACTAATCATTTAATAATATCATATAAATATATATTAATGAATCTGAATGGTTAAAAAGAGTTCAAAATTATATTATTGTCATCCATGATATGAGGTTAACTTGATATTCTCAAGAGGTAATCAGTATGCTCTGGATTCAGAGTATAATTTTGGTTTTTTTTATATTATGAAATATGTATTATATTAATGAGATATTAAAACCCTTGTGGATATCAGGAGGTCATAATATATTTATTTTATAGGTTATTAGGATCAACACTTTCCTCTGGTAGTGTAATCATATAAAATCATTTCCCTAGATAATTATTACAGGTCGTTATTATGTTCTCCATAGGAAATAGTAGGTATCAAATGTGTTGGGATGAAGTTGCATAAATAATTATATCTAGACCTCAGAGACATATTTAAAGAGAAAAAATAGAATCATTCAAAAAACATGATGCAATGATATATTTTTTATAAATGTTATTCTGAACATAATTAGTGAAATATTGAATTTGGTGTTGGTGAAACGATATTTCTGCAATTTTTTTAATGGAATATGATCATTAAATTTTCAATGAAATTAATGATTATTCCTAGTTATATTTTCATATACAAAATTCTTTATTAAGTAGAGAATGATATTATCTCTTACTTTTAACACCGAAATTCTCTCATGTCCATGGGGTATTCCATATTTTTATCCCAATTATGTAGAGAAGTTATTATGAAAATATACAATAATAATATTTTGTACAGCTGTATCATCATCATTCCAATTTGGCTCAACCAATATAAATCATGGATCTTTGAGAAACAGTACTACAGAACAAGACTACTCACCTTGTTATAGTTCTTTAGGAGAATATTAATTAAAAATGATACATAGGAACCAAAGGATGTGATAAAATATAGATATCCTCATTTATTTGTATTAGAAAAATGGAATTCATAGGTAAAAATTCATTTTATGGGGCTAAAACGTTACACCTATATATTTTATTAAACAATTATTTGTAAATAAATTTAATTTAGTCGATATATTTTGATACATGAAATTAAAAGTATAAAAAACTGTAATATAATATGAAATTATAACATAACAATGTAATTTTTTTGTAACCATATGAATGAATAATTCTAAAAAAATTACTAATATTATAAATAATGAAAATAAAATTTATGTAAATAGTTTATAGTTTTCAAACCGTTATATTTTCACCAAAAAGTTTTTAATGCCTCTTTGTGAGAAAATTATATTTTTAAATTGAAAATCATTTATAAAATTTATTTGAAAAAATAAAATACAATTTTATAAATCAAAAAATAAAAATTATTATATTTTTTTATTTTAAAAAACTCTAGAAATATTAATTTTTTTATTAATAGTGAAAATTTGGTTTTTATAGAGAGATTTCATTTTATTTAATGAATTTTAAAATTTCCTTTAATTTTAAAAAAAATTAAAAGTAAAATTATAAAAATTATATTATTAATAATTTGATTATAATTAATGGAATAACATTTCTATTCATTTTGGTAAAAAAAAGTAAATACGTAGAAAAGATATTATCTCAAAAAACGTTACTCGTTTTTTTCTGGGACATTATATGGAATGTAATTGCTTTGACATTTACATATTGAATTTTCTTTAAAATGATTAAATATTTGGAATCTTTATTTAATGTTTTTAATGAAAAATTGATCATTTTTCATAATAATTATTATTAAAAATAGTACAAAACTTTCACCGTGATTATAGTTAAAAAATTACCAATAAGGGGTAAAAGCGAGATATTTGGGTACATTTTTCAATAAATAATTCTTAAGTCATATTTTCGGGACATATTGTTTCTTCATGATAACAAAATTTAAATTATTATGATATATGGAATCATTTTTCTTAAATATTGATTGATTAAATTTTATATTTTACATAAAATCAATGTGGTCTCTCTATATTGCATATAAAAGCACCCAACTCCATTCTATTATTTACACCACATTGGGAAATACAGAACAGCCAAAAAGATAAAAAATCATATAATAATACCTATCCTAGATTTATATGAGTTTTATTCATAAATTATCACTCCCAGGGTCCTAAATAATGACTTTAATAGAGTCCAACCAAATGATAGTGAATTGGATTACCTAACCACTTTCATATTTCATTAACTTCTACCTCATCCAAATATAAGGATTTATTTACAAAATAATATATTTATTATAGTAACTATGTTAATAAAATGTCATTTTTAAGGGATACCCAATATCTACCTGTATTCCCTCAAATGAGATCTTTTTAGTATCGCTTGTGTGTATGTGTGGACTACCTCCTCCACACAGGGATATAATTAATTATCAATCCTCAGTATTCCTGGTTGATTAAAATTGTAGGATTTATATTTATATATGATATTTATAAATTAAATTTTATTATGAAATTATATATTCACATCATCCATTTTATCTTCCAATTAATCGGAAAAATTTCACTGACTCTTAGGATGGATTATTCAATACCATTTCCACGATGTGATGTGGTTTATTTCAAGAATAATACTTACATAGATGGTAATTAAGATTTATTTGATTAATATATATGTTATCTATGTTATATTGATTAATAATATTGGTGTAGTAATATTAACCTTTATTTGATTCTATCCTTTGAAATGTTGAAACATTTATTATTCATATTTACGACATGTCATCTATCAGAGTAATGAAATTTTTTGTAATATATCTAAATTTTAGGGATAACTCTAAATATACATAAAATAAAAATTTATATGGTATTATTATTATTATTATAATTCATATTGCATTTTAAAATTATTAACATACATGATCTGGAACAATCAAAAAACATTTCATCTAAAATGAAACATTTAACAAACAAAAAGACTAATTTAATAAGAAATTATTAACAAATTTATATTGAAATGATTTTAGTGAATCATATATGGTATTATAAGTATCAAAATTTAATCATTTATATAACTAAAAACTTTTTTACATAGATTCTTCGGAATATTTATTATAATTTCAGACTATAAGTATCTGATTTATGTAACAAATGAATTGCGTATTAGGAATATTTATCATCAAGTTTATATTAATGAAACTCTAGAAGTTAAAATGCATGAAACTCATATGTACTCATATCCACTTTTTATTTGTACATACTATATTTTTCCATTCAAATTTTCTCTCATTAAGAACACAAGAAACTAAATGAACATTTTTACAGAAAATCAACATTAATCATCATTTCAGTCCCAAATAAATTTCTTCTATATAGATGTTTTTATAAAAATAAATAATTTTATTAAAAAAACTATGATTTATTAAGTTCATTATAACAAAAATTTATTATCTAGAAATGATTGAAATGGATAATAATTTTCTATAATTATGTAATTTTTTCATTTTCCAAAAAATGTTAATTGTATCATTTTATTAACATCCATGATAGGTATATAATTTTCTAGCATCCAAATCAAACAATGAATTGATGAATATATTTCATGTTTCCATGGATCATTATATAGAAAAAACATTCCATAATAATTGATAAATTATTATATTTTAAATAAAATTTTAATTTTAACAAGATATTTTCTTTTAAAAATTATTTTGTGATCATATAAAATAATTTATCATCTATAATAACATATTTTGATGTTAGATATAATTTACTGCGTATTTTATCCAATGACATCGTACAATTTAATTTATGGGATGGATTATTATTATGATATATGTATGCATATATGAAATCCATTCCATTTAAATGTGTTAATAATGTTTCGACGAATGTTGTTTGAAACTGTTCTTTTCCATTGGTATTGCAATGATGAAATGTTTATGACAGTCACTTCTAGTCCTGGGGTAATGAAATAATGGAATTATTTTGATATTATGGGATAAATATATATGATTTTCATTATTTAACAGATTTGATACATATAAAATATTAATCTTATCAGTTTGGTAAATAGATATATCTCATCTAATAATAAGAACATGAATGGTGAGTTAACCAATAGAGTAATGGTCTTGATCAGAAATGATAGTCTTTGGAAATAATTTTGAATATTGACATGCTATATTATGGTGCGATATAAATCCACTATGGTAGTATTGGATGTGGTCATTTATATTAGATGTGATTTTTTATGCTATTTTTATTCCACATAGTTCTGTCTTGTGTTAATGATCTGGACTAAATGTTCTTGAACAATGATTCCATTATGATTAATTTCATATGAATGTCTATGAGGTATACTAATATCAATGATTTTGATATATGAAATAATGTATATGGTTTTAAATGTTTATCTCATGCTCAAAAATCTTATTCTTTTGTTATGTTTACAATGTCTGCACAAATTCTTTCAATTTGGGAGGATTTCTCATCGTACCAACTAGAAAAACTATATATCAATGAAGTGGTAAGGAAACATGGAGTACCACTATCTATTATATCTGATCGATATCCATGATTCACCTCTATGTTTTGGAAAAGTATTCAACATGCTGTGGATACTTAACTAAACTTCAGTACGACCTATCATCCTCAAACGGATGGGAATCTAAGTGAACTATTCGGACAATTAGGGATATGTTAAGAACATGTTGTATAGATATTCAAGGAGGGTGTGATCAACAACTTTCTCTGGTTAAATTCTCCTATAATAACATTTTATACTCATGTTTTAGAATGGATCCTTATAAATCCTTGTGTGGGATGTGGTGCAGAACAATATCATGTTGGGATGATATTGGATAGCGTATGCTGCTAGGAACAGAAATGGTCGGAGAAATGGTGGAGAATGTAAAAAATATTCAATAGCATATTATGGAACACTAGAGTTGAAAGAATATTTAGTCATATAACTGTGGATGAGACCTTTATTTTAACGTTGGAGACATAGTATTTTTTCACAAATCTCAATGGAATAAATTCATTAGGTTTGGAAAGAAAGGGGCGTTATGTCCTATGTACATCAGCCCCATCGAGATTGTTCATCGTTTTGGGGTTGTGGCTTATTGAATAGAACATTCACCAACCATGACCAATGTACATGATCTATTTCATGAATCCCTCTTAAAAATGTACATATGAGATCCTTTACATGTACTCTCTTCCAAGGAAGTACAACTAGAGGATGATATTTCCTATGAGAAGCAACTAGAAAAAATCATACATCGTAGAGAAAATGTTCTACGAAATAAAACAATGCCCCTTTTCAAGGTGTTTTGAAAAAAAACAAAAGTTTGAAGAATAGATATGGGAATTATAGGATGTGATGAAGCAATGATAACCATATTTTTTTAGAGTAGGAAAAGGAAATTTCAAGGGTGAAATTTCTTAATGGGTAATGATTGTAATGACCCAAACATTCAATAATTAAATTTCCTCTTGATCTAATCAAATGTATCATTATGTAAAATGTTTATTTTAATTTAAACTTAATTGGTTTTATGATTTAGGATTTTAAAATAAGGTTATGAATTGTGAACGTGGCTAATATATTCGTTGAAGAGTGATTACATGATTACTATATTTACAGGGCTTTAACAAACCAAATTTACTCAGACAAAGGAAGTGATGGCCTCTTCCAGTAGACTGGCCCATACAAAGCCCATTTTTCAATGCATGGATACGAGGTGACATCATTGGGCATATCTCATGACCAAGCCCAAACTGAGCTTGAACAAATTATGTTAGAGTGGAACCGACTATGGGAGATGTGGAAGTTTATAGAGATTACCACCTGAGCGATGTTTTCTGATCCACCCCAAGAGTTGTTCACCATCACACACCTTAACCTTTGGTCTTATGTGGGTGTTATTAGGGGTTATATAATGAGACCCGAGCACTATGACTATATACATTTTTTTTGTATAAAGAATGTGCATACATTTTATTATTGTCACTTTTTAAATTGTTTTAAAAGCACAAATAGCAATTTTAGTTAATATTCGACTAAAAAACTATTTTGATGAAATAATGGATTTTTGAATTATAAAATATTTTAATAAAATAATAATAATATTATTATTATATTAATTTCTATTAAATATATATTATCCTATAATTTTATGAATACAGTTGTAGTTTTTATTAAGGATTGAATACTTTTTTTATCAAAACCCATGAATTCTCGATAAATGATAGTTTTTTTAAAGTAAATATTAACATATTTAGAAAATAATTTCCATAAATTAATATTATTTTTGGAATCATGACATTAAAATTATCCAATAGTGAATTCTTCATAATTTTCTGAGACAGTCGGATTTTTGTGTAAAAATTAAATACTATTTAAATATATAATGGGTTTTATTACATCATAATGACTGAATAGTGATGTAATAAAATAATAAAAACATTATTTTCTGATAATATATGGTTTTCCATTAAAATAATGTGAATTTTTGTTTGTTTGATTTATTTTACAAATCTATAGTGGACCCTCTAAGACTTATGTAACATTTTTCTTTTTTAAATTGTTTTTTAAGAGTGTGACTCGCCTCCACAAAAGCAACCCAATTATTTTAAGATGCTCAGATATTGGAATTATTAAATATTATTATCCAATCCTCTTTGAAAAAATCCATGGGAAAAAAATAGGGGTCGGTTGGTGATGTTGATTAGTTTAATGTGAGGTGTCCCAAACCAATATTATAAAGAATTCCCTCTCCTTTCCTATATAAACACTCCCAAGTTCCCACTTACTCTTCACTCAAAGGATTTGGAGTTCAACCAACCCCTACCATCCTCTATCTATAATTATATGATGGTTCCTCAAGCCCCCATGAACCCACTATGAAGCCTCTCCCAAGCCTTTGGTATCACTCTTCCAAGTAATGGATTTCTTCCTTTCTCATTTTTGTCCAATCTTCATTAAGTTGTTATGTCCTTTTGTACAATTAAAACTGTTGGGGTATTATTTCCCAACACCCCCCATACAGCCATATTATTGTTTGGATGATGGGACACCCCGTTCTCTCTCATAAATGCCATCGATCTTCACATGTTACCATGCCAAAATTCCATGAGGGGTTTCCCTTCTCTTTTACATCCAAGTATTAGATTTTATTATGCATCTAAATTCAATTAAGTTTGTTGGGACAAGTAACAATGTCTCCCCCTTAATTTACATTTCATGTACATATGATGAGAACCCGTTTTCTCACTCATCAACCATTTTCATGAATCCTATTGTCACACCGTTATCTACTGAAATTGCACCACGTTTTTCAAATCCAAGATCATTGGGTAGTGAATACCATACCCATGTCTTTATCAAGGGTATTAACCTTTATTCACATATACATATTTAATGGTAGATTTATGTATTTATTACACATTAATTAATCGTGGAATAACTTATGATGTTGATTGATTCCATTTATATGATCCATGTGGAAAAATTATGCCTGAAATGAAATGTTTAAGAAGGGTGTGCCCTGTTAGAGCTCCAATGCATTGGTTAAACTATAGTATCATGATACGTCATATGAAATTAGTGTTGAATCATGATAATTCAGTTATAATTTGGGTTTACTCATGCTTCAAGTGCAACGAGGTTTTACTCAAGTTACATGTTCAATGAGGGTTTACTCATGCTCCATGTCCAATGATCCTTGGCTCATGATAATTATATATTAAGTGTTTCTTCCACATTTACATGTTTTTATTACCATGATTTATCAATCCTTTCTATTATTGTTTCTCTTGTGCTCCATTGATATGACTATTTTATAACATGTATTGTATTCCTTATGTTATTCCATGTTTATTCCCTTATTGGGCTTTATAGATCACAATATTTTTATGCAAGTCCTCAGGTTATCACATTAAATGCTAATTACAAGGGAATATAGTGGTCATGTAAAAGAATTTTCTAATAAATCTTTTTTATTTCATGATTTAAGATGTTATGTAATGAACCTATTCCCCAAAGTCAATAGACCTCCTGATATTATATGTTGTATCATGTGAAGTTTATGTAATAAATCATTTTTATGTATGTAATAATATAATGGTTCCTATATGGATAACCTACTTTTCTGATTTTCAGACATTACTACACTATGTGTACTTCGAGGTACATGGTGTTTACATCGCTACCCAGCTGACATCCCCATCACGCCATGTATATCCACATACACAGCACCTCTACATAGCATGTACAAATAGTATACAGTGTATACATTCAAAAATAATTCTACCCAGCCAACACGCATACATTACTAGTATGGCCTTCACACACAGCTATAGTAGAGTAATAGTCTTCATAAAAATGATAGTATTTTGAAATAATTGTTACTTATGATATGATATAATATGGTTTGATATAAATCAACTATCATAGTATTGGATGTGGTCCTTTATATGGGAAATGATTTTTGAATATATTTTTTATTCCACATAGCTCTATCTTATGTTAATATTATGGAATAAATGTTCATGAACTATGATTCCATTATGATTAATTTATTACGAATTTCTATCACGTATACTAGTACTAATGATTCTGATATATGAAATCAATTTTTATGTTTCTAAAAAGTTATTTTCCTGTTCAAAAACCATTATTATTATGTTATTTTTATGATACATTTGACATATAATTGATTTAACATACTGAGAATCATATATCTCAATTTCTTATGATTTCTGTCCCATGGTTCTGAATAAGGATTTTATGTTTGATATGTCCCGAAAAAGTGGTAGGTATAAACATCGTAGTGGTATATAGAATATATCAATTATGATCATTATAATGTCCAGTTAATTCTATGTAGTATTTATTAAATTAAATGGAATTATTTCGATACTGAACCCTTTGATGACATCTGGTTCTGAGGCTCGGGGTGCATGGAAAATAATTTTGAACTTATATAATAGTATGTTCAGTAAACGTGCAAGCGATTTTTTCTGACATTGGAATTGGTTCTCGAATTAATAATATGAGGTAACTGTTAAACACGGAATGATGAGATTCACCATGAATAGACTGAACTTCGACCAGTAAGGGTCAGATGAAATTTTTTTTTCGACTTTTCAAAAAAAATTGTAAAATAACATTATAAAAACATATTTTATTCTCATTTTCACTATTGAGTGGATGGTAGTGGAACTACTTTGTGGTGAAAAGGTGAATACATGGAAAAATTATAGAATCCCTTTAATGTATCGTTGTGAAATCATAACCACTATAATGTTTCATAAATGTAATAGAGTAACGATGCTACATTATTTTATAATAGAAACGTTTCGATGTGTTTCGTTTTATTAAAATAATGTGTTGGAGGATACGTGAAATATACCACAAGAAATAGAAAATATATGATGAAGCTCTTGGGATTTTCTACTCCAATGAAGAACTAATAAAAGTTGTGGAATGTTATCAATGATTGTGCACCTCAGTGAATGGAGTGCATAATCCACAATTCCTTCAACTTCATAAATCCTTACGGGCGGACTGCTTACATGTCAAATTTCCTCGAGGTGGGGGATTGAATTATTTAATGTTTTTCACATTCTTATTAGAAACGAAGGAATCAGAATAACCCACAAACATATTAATTTGATGATTTTGTGCTCTTAAGGGAGGTTTTCACTATTAGGTTCTCTATTTGGGATTATGTTTATTGTTGATAGTATTGTATTCCTGGGCCTTTTGTTCATTAATCCTCTAAGTGAAGGGGGTGAAATAACACATTAAAAACCCAACACCCCTCCTTGTTCATTATATGTGGAAAAATTGTTTAGATGGAATCAAGAAAATATCTAGGTTGTCTCATGGAAGGTTTTTGTCTGATTCTCCCATGGGCCGGAACGTTTCAAAAAATAGACCACCAGATCAACACGGATGGATCATGGTGTTAGCCACAAGCGAAGGGATACAACGCGCCCATTGGCATGCCGAGTCATCAGAAATCCATGGATGGATGGTTGAGGCGGTGGGGAGATGTGGCACCAATCGATTCCATGTGGAAGGGAGGACCCATGTCCGTAGGGCAGTAGAGGATCCAAATGCTTCTCCAAGCTGCATCCTAGCAAGCCTGATGTCCTCCATGTCTCTATTGGACAACACGAAATTGCGGGTTGTACCCACCGCTTCATGATAGACTAACCACCTTGGGTCGGACAGACTGCACAAAGGGCCCACAACTCGACGCGCCAAACCCATGCCAGGCTGAGTCTAGCTCTGGTCTGTCTGACCCTATTGAGCTAGACCCATATTTATCGAGCCCAATTTGAAAAAACGACTGTAAAAGACAAACTAGGTATCCCATCATTGCATAGTTAGTGACGTTGGAACTCTCTCCATGAAGAAGTTCATTTGGAATACTCTATGGAGACATCCAAGGAATTTGAATTTCGTCATATGTCTTGGGGGAGCAGTTCTCCAATGATAAAACGTGATGACAAAAATTAGTTGTGTGGAGCTTAGTGGCATGGAATACCAGTAGCCATGTGGACCTCACTGGCCCAGTAGACCTATAGTTGTGTGGACCTTAGTGGCCTGGCAAAGCTAAGTGGACCTCAGTGGACCGACATATGAGCAAGAGTTGTATTTACTTTAGTGGATTGAAAAACATGATTGTCTCTTCAATGATGAGTCCCTCAACATTAGAAAATGTTCCTCACTATAACTGATGAATTTTCTTCCTGTGATTTAGAATATACCTGGTTTTAACTGTCCATGCATAGTTGTATGACATTGTTGGTTTTATTTGTCTTTTATTTGTGGTATTTCTCTTTAGTGGATTGAGGTCTTATACTTACTATTTTTTTAATCACCCATGAATGGGTTTTGTTTGAACATGTTGTATTTTTTTAGAAGACATATGTTTCAACAGAGGGCCTAGGGGCCTAGGACCATGCAGGGCCCAATGAGATCAGTCATACGTGGCATACTCCTAACGCATCTTGTAGCTACTCTAATATTACTACCCGGTGGAGTTTTCAACAGGTGGTTATCTAGTGTTTCTAATGTACATTCATGTTTTCCAGTTAGTCCTTATTGGGTTTGTATTCAAGACCATTTGCTTTATAGTTGTACATGTACACGACAATTTTTTCAGTGGTATATATTATTCCTTTTCTAGTACATGGGTGTGGTTTTGTGTGTGTGTGTATTGGATCCATGAAAAACTACTCCCACATGATTATTGATACCATCAACGCTAGAATTCATCCCCTGTACATTGAGGGGTGGGCTTGAGGAGTCACAAAACGAGCCTTGGGGGTTGGGATGTGAGCAAGTGGTATCAAAGGTGTTCAGCTATACATTAGATTCCAAGAGTCTGTTGTAATGTTTTGGAGCATAAATATTAAATTTTTTGTGTTTGATTTTTATATTTGGGGAGTCCAGTATTGGTGCGGCGGTCGATGTTTCCATACACTGAGACCTTGAATTCTACTTTTCGACTCTATACATGAAAAAATTGGTGGAAAAGTGTCACCAAATGTTCTTTTTTATAAGATTAAGGTCACCAGGTATAATCTATTGATTTTGGCCCACAATGATCTATTTTAGGATTCCACCACATGATGAACAACCATGAAACTGATATGTGGTCACAAGGACTACCTTTCTAGTGAGGAGGCATTTGTTTGGGGACCTGTTCATGAGATGGACATACCTAGTGGTGCACCATAGCTACCACCACATGTTGGTCTGCATTTACTAACAATGGTACTAGAAGAGGAAAAGAACATAATCAGTTTCATGCATAAGTTATAGATATAGAGACCACCTAGGATTAGGTTGGAGACATATCCTCAGGTCGAAGAGGATTTGTTGTATATGGTGACCTAGGTCTTCTGCTTACTAAGGATGCCACCCAACCAGATGGATGTCTTAGATGTGATCCTTATGTAGTGCTCAGCCAGTAGACGATGGATATTCACCATCTAGATGAATGTTTAGGTGACCGTCACATAGATGGACATCGAGCATCTTTTCTGAAAGAATTTATTCCCTCACGACTTTGCAGTTAGTGTGTACTCAAGAGATGCTTCACCTAAAATAGGGAAGCATTACGATAGATGATTACTCAATAAGGTTCACTGAGCAATCCGGTTATTCTATTTAAATGGTGGGAGAGAATTTCTTCATGGATATATCCTTCAATCATGGAATAAATAGGTAGTTTAGTGTGTCAATGTTGTCTCTCTACATACCAACATATGCTAGAGTGTTGGAGTGGGATTTAAAAGAAGTGACCTTCTTTGCAGAGCAGACACGGATAGAGGGTGCCACCACTGGGTGGAAGGTGGTCAATCCATCCATGGAATGTAGTTGAAAAATGGTGGATCAGTCCAAACAGTCCATATAATCTAGTGGACGACCATAAGACACAATATCGGTGGTGTGTGGCAATCAGGGGGTGGGAGATATTAGATGAGAAAGATTTGATACTTGTTAGGATAGGAGGGACCCAAGGCTCGTGACTTCCAAAACCGTAGTGTAAATGATCAGATGATTGTCGATGGACCACTGAGAATGAGCCATAGGTTAAATCATGGATGTTCTTAGGGTGGCTGATGTGGAGGGGGAGTAGGCTAAGCAGCAGGCGGTGTGTGACAGTTCAAGGTACTACCACCACCACCTTCAGGTGGTCCTCCCTGACCTTAGAGAGTAGGCGGATCGGGGGGGGGGGGGGGAAACTTTAGGACACATAGGATTTTGACTAAAGTTATACATAGTTGATTCAAGGTATGATATGTGTCTTCTCTTCACTAACAATAGTTATTATTGACCCATGATCCTATCATTATTTACTTGACACATCTCTTATTCAGAGCATGGAGATTCTGATGGAGCTATTGGCATGATCCCTATGGATATAGACTCTTACTAGGGAGATTAGATGATTTCAAACTAATGCTGATAGTGTGAGTTTACACTAGGATGTGAGGGCTTCTTCTAGGATCTCTTCGTAACAGCGTCGAGGCCTGATGATGTCATATTGGGAATTGAAAGGTTATCTATAGTCCATGATTAGAACGATTGTTTTAGTTGCAATGTATAGTGTGTCAATGATGATAGAAACATGTTTCCTTCACCAGATAAAAGGGTCCATTTTTAGAATAGGATGGACTTTCTTAGAGAAGGGTTCAACGGATCAACCACTAGTTGGCTTGCCTCGCATTTGGTGTGGTGTAAGAGAGGAGTCTGAGATTTTTTTATTGAAGTATGAGTTTGAGTATATCATTACTGAGGATGTTTCGGGACTACCTCCTCATAGGGAGGTATACATCTTCATCGACATGTACCCCATGATGACTCTGATATCTACATCATCATATATGATGGCTCCCTTGTAGATTCCAATGTTGTGGGTATTGGTGGAAGACATACAAAATAAGGGGTTCCTAAGGCCCAGTGATTCACCGTGGATATCCGCAATTTTGTTATACAAGAAGGAAGATGGGAGCTTGAAGATGTGAATGGAATTCTGGATCCGGAATTAGGAGATAATGAATGTCTAGTATGCAGATTCAATAATTGATGACCTCTTCGATCATAAGAATTATGTGAGGTGGTTCTTGAATATCGACCTCAAATTTTTTTATCATTAGCTTCATGTATGAGATGAAGACATACTAAAGACAACATTCAAATTCTAGTATGGCCACTTTGAGATTTAGTGATTCATTTCAGTGTGAGAAATGCTCCAGTTGAGATTATGGGACACATGAATAGTATCTTACAGCCTTACCTAGATCATTCAATGGAGGTCTTTATTTATTACATCTTGGTGTGCTCGGTGTCAGAGGAGGATCACACTATACACCTATGGATTATACGATATACACATAGAGAAAACCATCATAATGTTACGATATCAAACAACTTGTTATTTATTCAGGAGGTCCACCTTCTTGGAAAATCATCTCAGAGGAGGGATTTTTATTTGATCTATCAAATATAGAGGTAGATCTATCATGGGAGACACCCTAGATAGAGAATTAGGTGATATGTTTCTTGGTGTTTTTTGGGTACTACAGAAGGTTTGTTCCGAACATTTCCAGAATAGTAGAAATATTATAATAAATTAAATAGAAGGCACATGACTTCATGTAGTGGGGGATGTGCCAGCAGAGTTTCTAGGAGCTGAGACAGGGACTGATGAGTGCCCATATATTATGACTACTAGAAGAGGTCATTGGGTGTGTAGTTTTATTTGATTCATCACGGACCGAACTGGGATGTTTCATAATGCTAGAGAAGGATGTGATCACCTGAAACTCACATTAGTTGAGGTAGCATGAACAGAACTATGCAACCCATGACCTCGAGTTAGAATTGGTGGTCTTTGCTTTGAACATGTGATAGAACTAATTGATTAGTGATTGGTATCCCGTATACTCTAACCACAAGAGTGTCATGTATAAATTCTCTCACCAAGACATAAACATGATATAGTAATGAAGGTTGGAGTTCTTTCAAGACTATAAATTTCATATAGACTATACTCATGTGAAGAGGAATGTGGTGGTAGGCGCACTTAGTAGGATATATGGTTTACATCTACTGAGTGTGGTGATAGAGCATCTACCTGTGATCTAGATATCCTTAATGGATAACGATAGAGCAGATTACCTTCATTCAATGACTATCACTCCCCCACTATTTTAGTGTGTTAGGGAGGCACATATTTTGGATGTTGACTGTGTGGCCCGACAGGCTCAAATATTCTCATTACATGATCCTGATAGATTTTTGATAGGTGGGGAGCATGTAATATTTTGGAGGGGAGGCACCATATTACATGTAATGATACATGAAGAGGATTTTAGGGATTTCCATACACCACCCTTATCTATACACCCTGGTGTGGATATTATGTTCCATGATCTCATATGCCAATATTGGAGTCATGGGATGAAGAATGTAGTGGCAGAGTTCGTTTCATGATGCCTCACTTTTCAAAAAGTTATGGTTGTAGATTAGGTCCTAGATGGATTGGAACAACCACTAGAAGTAACTGATGGAAATGGGATTGTTTATCTATGGAAAATTGATGGAATTACCATGCACGTCTAGGCGCCACAACATTATCTAGGTGATCATTGACCAACTCACCATGTCGGTTGACGTCCTACCCATTTGAGAGCTGGGATCAGTATAAGGATTTCGGGCCCTCTACATCTTGATGACAGTGTGGCTACAAGGGGTGCCTTCAACAATTGTCATAGTCTATGATGAATTCCTTACATATCGGTTGTAGAATAGATTGCAGGAGGAGTTACAGAAACAAATTCACTTGAGCACAACCGTTGACCCTCAGAAAGATGGTCAGACAGAGTGAACCATACATGCCCTAGAGGACATTTATCATTCACGTGAAGTGGATTTTGGACATAGTTGGGAGCAGTATCTACTTCAACTGGAAATTGCATAGAAAATATCTATCAATCCACTTTTGGCATGGCATCATTTGCGGCCTTGTACGATAGGCCATAAAGATCACCTCTATGCTTGATATACCAAGGAAAGTCAGTATTAATGGGTCCATAGAAGGTAAGGGTAACCAATAAGAAGTTTCATATAATCTAGGAGTTGATAAGGAATTCCCAAAGCATACATATGTCTTATGAGGAAGGGATACATAGAACCTTTTAGATTGAGGATGTATACCATGTTTTCTTTCAGGTCTCTACTCGATGAGGATTTCCTAGATTTAGTCAGGGTAGCATGTTATATTGCAGGATCATCATACCTTTAAAGATCCTTAGATGAGATGGAGAGGTGGAGTACCACCTAGCTCTTCCCTCAAATATGAACTAGGTGCATGATGTTCTTCACATGTCATAGTTGGGATGTATATGCATGACCTATTGCAAATTATTATCTAGGGACAGCTGTACATTAGCGATGGGGAATTTGTTTTTTGCAGAGTAATAGGTATAGATAGGGGATTGAAACATTTGGGTCATTCATGTATGGTCAATTCATCTGGTGCATGTTTGGCGGAAGCATGAGATTCTCCAGGAGAGCACATTGGAGCAAGAGGATCAGATTCATGCCCAGTTCCCTCATTTGTTTGATTAGAATTTTTATTGTATATAAGGGATGTAAATCTAGAAGGAGAGAGATTTTATTGTCTTGAAATATCATTGTAATGTGTTTTTAAATATTATTGAAATATTTTTCCACTGCATTATTTTGAAGGAAAATTATTTTGAGGCCTTGGGTGCCCATAATGAGATTTTGAACTTATTTTATTTTACATTTTTAAAAAATTTAAGCGATTTATTATAAAATTTAAACTGTTTCTTGAATCAAAATATTTTTGGACCAATTGAAATCATAATGTAAGTATTATCCAATAAAAAACATAACATTGACTGGCAAGGTTTGGATTGAAATTTTATTTATTTTTTGAGATTTTCATAAAAATAAAAAAAACATAAAAAAATATATTTTATTTTCTTTATCACCGTTGAGTAGTGGGATGTTTATCAGTGGTATGGAAATGAATAGATGATGTGGAACAATTAAGCAAGTCATGTAATGGCACTTTGTGAAAGCATAGTGATACGTTGTTTCATAAATGAAACAGTGTAACGACTTGATGTTGCAGTGTACCAAAATGTAGCGACATGATTCGTTTTATCAAACTAATGTGTTGAAGTAAACCAGAACCAAACTGTGAGAAATTATATGATGAAACTAAGGAGATTTTACTCTCTAGTGAATATTGGATAATGAAGGTGGAACATCATAAACATCTGTCCAACTCAAAGAACAATTCCGAGAACCAATAATCCCTTCGAATTTTTGAATTTTCGTTGGTGAAAGCTCTAACAACAAATTCCATCGAGTTTGGGGTTTTAATTATTTATCAGTTTCCCCATTCATATTCTAAATGATGAATGTGGGTTTACCAATGAATATGTTAATCCTATGATCATGTTTTCAAGCAGGAGGGGTAGTTTTTTTGGGTTTTCTATTTGTTGTTCAGTTAATTGGAAATTTAATTGTAAAATTGGGCCTTCACTTCATTAAAAATCTACCATATGGGGCGTGGGACGACACAAAAAAGGACCACCCCCTCCAACCAACTGCATTCTTGGTGGATAATTTTTCAAATTGTAGACAAGAGAACACCAAAGATGTCTCTAGTAAAATGACACCTCGACGATCCTGTAGGTGGAGACGGTTGGAAAAAATGGACCGTAGGAGAAACATTGGGGGCCCGCAAAAACTCCGTCGGCACACGAGAGCAGGTGGAGACCAGAAATGTTTGGCGGTGGACCATGGCAGTGACCGTGTGCGGAGGGACACAACTCTGCCATTGGTGTGCTATAATGGATTGGAGACGCGACACCAACCAGCACTGTGTGGAGGGAGCGAACCACATCTGGGCCCCCTGTGATAGTGGTGGAGGATGTGTCACTTAGCTGCGTTGGAGTTCACTTGCGGCATGAAATGTGGTAGGCCACAGTCACTTGACTGGTGTTGAAGATATGACTTGCATCTGGGTGGAAACAGAGGAGCCGGACAAGCCACCTCGATGTGTCCCGACAAGGACGAAGGCCATTCCACCTCTGGCGGACCGCGGTGAACCATGGTCCAGACCCACAGTGTAATGGTACCATAACCTAATTGTCCAGACCCATGCTAGGCTGAACCCAATTAGTGGTGGAGGACCACTGTCAGGTCAGTTCGGACTCCGACTTGACTGAACAACATTTAAAAAATATTCTTGTAACAGAAAAATCTGATGACTGATCGACAAACCATCAGTAATATTGGAAACCTCTCAACGAGGTGGTTCTTTTTTTATAATATATTGAGAAATCCATAGAATTTTAATTTCAACCTATGGATTAGGGGAACGGTTCTTCCAAGATCAAATGCACAAATGAGCAGTAGTCATGTGGACCATAATGTCCCGGCACTCCAGTAGTCATGGGGACCTCAGTGGCTAGGAAGAATAGAAACTGAGTGGACTTTGGTGGACTGGCAGAGCCGTGTAGACCATAGTGGCATGACCGTCGAGCAGTATCAGTGTAGACCTTAGTGGATCAACAGACTTTTACAAATCAATAGGGATGAGTCCCTAAAATGTATGAAATGATAATCACTATTTTCGATGAACGTTTATCTTATGGTTGAGATGATACCTTGTGTGAGTTATCCTTACTTTGAGGTATAGCATTGAGTTTTTTATTTGTGATTTCATTGTGGTGTTTCTCCTTAGTGGATTGGGGTACCCTACCGATTACTAAGTTAATCACCCATAAACGGAGTTCGACAACATGGGTTTAATCTGGTGAGGACAACAGACATTTCGATGGAGGACATGGTGGACTAATACTAGTTGGGGGCTAGTCAAATCTGAAAAAAGGGGCATACCACTACAACATCCAGTTGATACTATTATTATAATACTAGGTGGGGTTCACAGTAGGTGGATATCTAGAGTTTCATATGTACATTCTTATTTTCCAATTAGTACTTATTGGGTAGGTATTCTGGACCATTCATTTTCTAGTTGTAATTGTATTCATCACTTGTTTAGTTGTAAACATGTTTCACTCTATAGTTTGTGGGATGTGGTTGTTCATGTGTGTGTCTGTACAGGTTCCTAGAAAAATGCCTCCCACTTGCAGATTGATGCTTTTGATGGAAGACGCTGACACCTGGACTTCAAGAGGCGGGTTTTGGGTAGTAGTTTCACGAGCCCTGGGGGATGGGTCATGATAATCATATTATATATTTATCCATTTTTAAAAAGATACTAGATCTATAGGATTCAAGAATGGATCATATTGAAATGTATTGAGTACTTATATATTAATATGTGTTAACTATGAATAAAAAATATGAGTTTCTATACTTCAGAAATGAATTATTCAACATGATCTTAATTTCATTGAGTAATGGGTGCGATAGAAATGGAATCAAATTATATCCCAAGAATACAATGAAATGATTATTCACTTTTGGAATAAAATACCATTTTTGAAATTTCATAAAATCAATATCTAAAAGGTAAAATAATTTAAAAAATTTAACAATACTTATGTGAATAATAATACTCAATTATCAAAGTATTATTTAGTAAATGCATATTCATTTAAGAGATTTATTGAGGCATATGAATTTATTAAATAATATGTTTTTTGGACTTGATCAATAAATTATAGTTCATAATAATAAAATAAATGATATTCCTAATTTATAATAATTAATTAAATTACAAATAATAAAATTAAATTTTAAATGATTCAACATCATCATGGGGTGTACCATCTCAATATTTATTAACAAATATAATAATTTTTTTAATATGTTCACCACATTCAACAGATAAGAAATATTATATTGTGAATCACTATTAAAAACTAATTATAGAAATATAGATGATATACCATCATCCTGGAACAGGAATGATTAAATGCGAGTAACAGAATTTGGAAATATAGAAAGAAATATAATCCTCAATAGAAGAATATAAATTAATTCCAATGACATTAGAACCAAATTTTTAATAAAATCCTATATTAATAATGATGATTTTTTTTAATAAAAAAATATTTCAATATAAAAATTATTTATATTAAAATAAATTATTTTATTTAAAATATATGATTGTTTTTAATGAAATTTAATGTTGAAATATTTAATAAAATATATAAATTTTCATAAAATGTTGTTACTATATAATAAATAATGATAACTTAAATTTATTATCTGAAATTAAATTATCTTAAAAAAATGATTTAAATGAAATTTCTATGTATATTTTATGATTAATTTCATCATACATTATAAAATTTATTTGATAAAATGGAATTAATTTTTACAATTACAATGTAAAAATAATCTTAATTTAAATTTTATTTTTATTTCTATTGGGATTTATTTATTGATGAATAGTACAAAATAATGATTTTCATAAAAGTTCAATTATTTTATTTATGTCATGTAATTTTAAATTCAAATTCTATTAGTATTTAAATATTATCAATTTATATTTTATTTATTAAATAAAATCCATTTATATTGATTGCATTGAACATTAATATATTTTTCATATAAAAACATATATATGGTTAAAAATTTATTTTTCTAAAAAAAACCATTGTGTTTTGTGAACATAAATTAAATGTAATTTCTGTCACTTATTTAAATTATTTCCCAATATATATATCAATTATAAAAAAAATAATTAAATGTTAATTAATTGGGTGATTTTAATTTTTATAGATAATGAATAATAACTATAGAAAATGATTATAACCAAATTAGAGGGTGAAATTGATTAATTGAGGATGAAATTATATTATATGCCTTCAAAATATCACGAAGACCTTACAAAATTTCATTTTAATTATTTATAACTTCCATTATTATCATAAATTAGATAATATTTCAATTTTTTTCCAAATTCAATTGATTTAGAAACTATTATTATTTTAAGTGATGTTTAATTAGATAATTCAACTGTTTTTCATTTATTAAATTTATATTATACAGATATAGAAAAAAATGAAAAAAAAATTTAACATATTTGATAAAATTGATGAGGACTAAAATATAATTATTTTCATAACTTAGTTATAATTTTCAAATAATTTATAAATACATATAATTATTTTCAACAATATTGTAATGCTTAAGCAATAAATATAAAATTCAAGAATTTTATATAATATGAATAATTGGAAGAGGGTTTATCTGTATTCTGATTACCCACTAAATTAGTGTATATTAAAAATGGTAATTTTTATTTGAAAATTTTTATGATATAAATATACTCTAATTATGATGTCTTTGATATTTTTTATTAAAAGACATCAAAAGAACATCACATTATATTTAATGAATATATATTATAGTTTAATCATGATAAAATTATATATAACCTAAAAATAGTAAAATATATTATATGATTAATGGGATATAATTAATTTTCCATGTATATTACACTTTTATGTTTTAATATTACATTGATAACCCTTACATATTGATATTCTATACAAGGGATAATGTAGTGATGATTAAAAAAGACGATAAACTAGGAGATAAAGGTCAAATGGTCACACAAAAAGGTATAAATTATATTGGTATGATTTATTTATATATAATAGTCATCATATCATATTCCTTTTTAATTTTTATACATTTTACAAGAGTAAAATAAATATTATATATTTAAATTTAAATTATTTAAAAATAATTTCTACTCACTTCACTTAAAAATGGAAACCTTCATTCCACTATTCCTCTCATCTCAACATCCATTTAAATCAACCAATATATACCCAAAACTGTAACAAAATTCATACACTATTGTATTTGTTATTTTCTCACCAAAATGCCAACACGCAAGGCCTATGTTATATTTCCAAAGGAGGTCTTCCAAAGAAGATGAATAACATTTAGTAAAGAGTGTTCATAATTTTTCTTCTCCCACCATGATTAATTCATTAATATTAATTTTGATATAATGGAATAAATATAATATCTATATATTAATGTTATTATTCTAATGTTACAACATATTATATTATAATTTTCTATTCAATTGGAAATAAAAGCATTTCTCCTGAGCATGTCACAATTATCCCAACCACTATCAAATTTTTTCATTTTTATTAAAAATAATAGAAGGATTGTTATTATGATAGAATTCATGAATAAATATTATTTAATTTATATTATTATTATTAATTAAGTATATAATAGTAGTTAACTTATTCCAATCTTTTAGTTCTAAATTGATAATGTCATTTTGCGTATGTTTGGACTACCACCACCATAGTGCTACGTACTTCATTTTTCACAATTCACATTCACGGATGATTAATAAAGATTTTTTATGTATAAAAAATGATAATTAATTCATTATTATTAATAAACATATAATAGTCACATAACCCATTGAAGAAGTTAATCCTTATAATTTTATTTTCGGATTCATAATCAAACATCCTAAAAATGATATGGTAATTTTAATTGATTTTTTATATATAATACGTTACACTATAAAAAATAAAATGGATTATTTTAAAGTAATATTTAATAATATTCATTGACATATTTAAATAATTAATATTTTGTATTTATAAAGGATATAAAAAATGCATGTTTTTATTCAAAAAAAACATTATAGGACCTCTCCTCTAATTTTCTATTCGCAAAGACTCATTCCATGTTCACCACATTATTAATTTTGTTTATGAATGTGAATATTTATTGATTTAATTATTTTTTTATTAAAGATAATTTTTATTTAAAAATATTTTAATTATATCTAGATTATTGATCACTATATTAAAAGTTCAAAAATTTATTATCTCATTTTCACGAAAATGACGTGTAAAATTTTCTAATCTCTTTTTACACCATATACATGTTGTTTAAAATGATTAACTATTATTATTATTTATCTATTAATAATTATAAATTAAAATTTTTATGTTATTATAAATTTCATAAGAATTTGTTAGATGTAATTTTTTCAATCTTTCAAATATTGTATAGATTAAATTTTATTAAATAAAGTAGAAAAATAATATAATTTTTTATATATTAAAAACATGACCACATTTTCAATGCATCATAATCATTGTTATTAGTTAATATTAATCAATCTATTTCATTGTTTGATTCAGTGAAAATAATTCTCCCATTATTTTGAGATTTTTTATATGATACCAAAATAAATGTTGTTTTCTCATGATTATCATATCATATTAATAATGATTTTATTCATGTTTATTCATCCAAGCCATGATAATTTCTTGTATTATATTTCTCATTTCTATGGTATAAAATATATAACTTCCTACTTATTTATATGGATAACTTAGGATCATGTTCATTTAAATTATTTAGTGGGAATGCATTAAAACTTTTTAAGATAGGATTCAAAATATAAATATTTAGGATAATGGAAAATTGAATTTGTATTTTATTTTTTATTTAATATATTGGTATTGTTGAAATTCTTTTGTAAGGAGTGGATCCTTGTTATAGATGATGAATTGATTCATTGAGAGGATTCATTGGAAAAAATAGAATGGGAATCGATTATTTTAGCTTTCTCATACAATGTAATTGACTTTTCCTAAACCCATTATTGTATATGATATTCATCGAAATAATTTCTTGACAGTATGTAACATTTATTGGAAAATTTCCCTGATTTTATAAAATTACTAACAACAAGGAAAAAATAGTTAGGATTATGATGTCTTGGATTGAGACATTAACACAATTGTCTTGATGTATGAGATTATGTGACACATAATTGATAAATTAATTATTTGTTTCAATGTTATAATATATATTTTTATATATGAATATATTACATGTTTATTGTCGTCTATGGGGTTTTATGAAAATAATTTTGATTTTATAAGGTAAGAAAAAACATGATTTTAATGATATTTCATGATATTCAACGTGTATATTTTTTTATTAGAGAAGTATTTTTTCTAAATTTAAAGAAACCCTTATGAATTAGTTTTTTCACTTATGAATAATTATCAAAACATTTTTTGGAAAATAATTATGACAATGAAGATTATTACCAAAGTATGTAAATAATTATTGTGAGATGAAAATATATTATGTGAAAATAAATTATATTGTTTTTTATTTATTTCAAACTATATGATGGTTTACCATTCCTATTTATATCCCTTACAAGTATTATTTTTATATCAATGATATTCAAATGTTTTCATAGGTTTTATGAAAAATTAGATATATGTATCAATGTATATAATTTAAATATATTCATCAATAAAAAAAGGATAAAATATATTTACAATTAAATTTGATTATATATTTAAGATTTCAGTTTTTTCAGTGAAACTGACAATTGAGTGAAGGTTTCCACATTAGGTTATAATTTCATCATATTGAAGTGATTATCCTAATTTTGTAAAACTCTAAAAAAAATTCAATGAAATATAATGATATAAAAACATTTTTTAGGTTATTTAATTATTGTCTATCTATGTTAATAGGTGTTTTAAAATATTTATATCCCTCTCCCCCCTATGGAACATTTGACCGCCAAATGAGTCCCACTATGCCAAAACAAGAACCCCTCCAATATTATACTTTTACATTGATGTTTTTCAAAATTTCATTGTGAATAATGAAAAAATACATAATATAGGAACTCTAATACCCATAGTTCCTACTTTATCTCAGTATTTTCATCTCAATGATTTGCGTCCTCTTTGGAAGAAACATATTGTATTGTAATGAAATAACTTTCTGTTTTATCTTGATGTTAAATCTTATGATGTTTTCTAAAGACTAAATTCAAAAATTATTATTACAAATAAACAATTATAGATTTATTTTAAATAGGTTTCCAAAAATTATAACTTCTAATTTTATTACCATTGGTTTAATGGGTTTTAATTATTTTCTTATAATTTTAATTTTGACATATAATATTATTAAAAATTAATTAAAAGTGACCTAAAATTTATTGTTAATTTTAATATAATATATAGAATTTAATTAATTACAAAACATCTTTGAAAACCTATATTAATAAATTGTAAATCTGGAAATATTAATATGTTACATGACTGGTTTTTTTAAAATTATATTTATTTCATTAAAATAAATCCTTTTTCAATTTCATTGCATAGAAATTATACACGGCCTTTCTTGCGATACATAAAAATTAAATTATTTTTAAATTAATTAATGGTTTTTTGAATAAAATATGTGGCCTCGAGATATTTTAAAAAATTTAGGTCATGGGAATGATTAAAAAGTTAATTTATATGTGATAATGTTTATTTAGAAATATTATTTTACTAATTCAATATATTTTTTTGGAAAATTTTAATAAAGAAATTAGGAATTTGTTAAACTATTTTTAATTATTATAAAAATAAGACAAATTTTAATTTCATTTCAAAGACACTCATTTAGAAAATGAAATTTAAAATTTTTATTTGGGATTTGTGTGATCCTATTTGTACTATAACAATATTTTACTTTTTTGTGTGTTGTGTTTTATTTATTTTGACTTTTGGGACTATTCTTTTTTAAAGTTATTAATTTTTATTATATTATCCTTTCATATTACATGAATGATTATATTTTTAGGGTAATTATTTTTCTATAAGTACATTTTTGATGGGTTTATACTCGTGTCAATATTATATAATTATATATATATTCTCTATGATGTCGAGTATTCCATGATAGCTACCCAGGGATGCTTTAGAAACCATTGTTGATTTTTTTTCCTAAATAGTTCCATGAGGTGACTAGGATTGGGAATTTATTTGAGGTTGACCAAAAATAATTTTTTCCTCTTCATGTGTGTATTACTTATGTTTTTAATATTATATGCAATGACACTTATATTTTCATTGGTTGTTGATAGAGATTTTCCACACATTTTCTAGACTACACAACCTTTGATTGTATCATTTGATGCACAAATATTTTTCATAATTTCAAGAATGATCTCATGAGTTGTTGTGTCTATTTTTTATTGTGAACTATATTTCATTTTGTTCATTTTCATTATTTCAAATTTTATTAATTGTTTTAATTGTAAAATTTTAATAAATGTATTTTTATATGTGGTTTCAAGTTGACTATTTTTGGGAAAATGGATTAGAGAGAGTACATGTTTTGAAATATTTTTTTATCCTTTAATTAATTGAGTAATGTAATGATGATAAAATTATTATTGGAATGACATTATTTTTCATTTTTTAATGGAATAAAATATAAAATTAATGTTATATACCAATTTGTTTTTTAAATAATATCATCTAAATTTTAGGGAAAGGGTAGAAATATGAGATGAATATTTTAACATCTGTTTTCTCATGCCAATGTTATTCAATTTTATTTTGATGTTTTACTCAACATTTTTCCTATTATGGTCTCTTTTACATTTAAAATTATTTCCTAGTTATGCGGATTGTATAATTGTTGTTCTTATTTTTTTCATTGCTTTACTGGATATGTATGAATTTAAGTAATTGAACTATTTTTATTGGTAATCACACTAAATATGTTGAGTTTAGAACAATAATACGGTGAGATATTTCATTGGTGGGTATTATATAGTTAGATAGTGGATTAATTTTTTCATGTCATATTTTATATTTTTTATTAGTTTAATTTGAAAGGGTATACATTGTAAATGGATATCAATGTACATATATTGTTTTAGTGATGCTATATGTTCTAGTGAAATTTATATTTTTTTAAGTCTTATTTTAGGCAAAAAAACATTGCAATTTCTTAATTATGACACCCTAGTATTATCTGTGGACCATGGGGACCATGTGTATCCATTAAATCTATATGAAGACATATGTGGTTCCAAATAATGTAGAATTTCAGATTCTAATCATTCATATAGGTGAATGAAAATTAATATTATATTTTTATAAACTCTAATTTTATTTTTTCTAAATGGATTTTCATGTTCTACGGATGTTTGAAGGTTCTTAGAGTGATAAAGACCTAACAATAAGTGAAATGTGACCAAACAGTTCATAGCGCATGGTTGGATCCTAGATTGTGCAAACTGTGCTCAGCCTAGGTAATTTTATGTCATAGAAATCTTTTAAATAGACTTTTAGTGAACAATTATTTCATTGTTTTCTAAACCATTTTGGGTCAATTATGATATCATTCTTAATGGATTCCCTAGTATAAAGGGACCTTCATAGTTACCACAAAGATTGAAAAACAATGTGGCCCATAAAAAGTATTAATTTATTATTTTTCCCTTATGAATGAATTTATTTATACATCAATAAATAATCTCATTCATCCCTCTCTACTCTAGTCAATGAAACTCACACACCTATCCATCCATGGATGGTTTTCCATCGATTCATGGGATTTTGATGCATTATTGGGTGACAATCATTGATCTAGGAGAGTCCAACACTCCACTTTGCTCAATTTTCGGAATTTGGACTTGTATAATATATATTTTTACTCTAAATAATTAAAAACATAAGATTTTTTGTGAATTATTGAATTTGATTTAAGTAGTTGTTTGAGTTTGAATAAATTATAGTTAATTAGGATGTTTTCATAAATATTCATGAGGTTGGATGTCTTAAATATTTTACCCATAGTATTGATGTGTGATATTTGTGTCTGCAGTTTTTCTTTTCAAGCGATATTTTACATCATGATATCATGATATACATAATGGTATTTGGACAATAGAATCAAGTGTAGGAACCTTCAGGATCCACATTGGGTTCTTCGATGATGAGAGACCGAACATATTACTCCCCATCAACTATGTCAGAAACTTTTCATTGGTGAAAAAAATAGGAAACAATGGTATAAGGTTAATATGAGAGTGAATGTTTAGTGAAAATGAAATTGATTATTTTATGTATGGTGGTTTCGGGAAGGATTTACAATTGAGTGAAATTGTATTAATGTCAATGATCCTAGTGGATATTGATTTATACTTAAAATGAATAGATTATTAATACAGGTGAAATGATGAATGGGTTAATTGAGTAATTTAAGTGCATTATTGAATATGGTTAATGGGTTAAATTTTTTGGATTATTGAATATTATAAATTCATTTAGTACTACTGAACTGAAATATGGATAAAAAACTATGTGCAATAAATCTAAATTGATTGATTGGGTTTATGAAATTATAATGGGATTGTATAATTTGGTTCATTAATTTTATTTTATGATTGTGTAGAACGATTTATGCTCTGAAAATGGTAAATATGACACCGTAAAGATATACTCCCAAAAACAAAATATTAGGAAATCCATATATACACTCTCCAATGAGTCAAAGAGTTTCTATGAGACCCAAAATCCCCATGAGTCACACAATCTCAGTAATACCCATTGACATTGGGAGTCGCACAGTCTCTAAGAGACAAATAGTATCAATAGGACACACAATTTATGGGAGTTACACAATCATAGTGCTACATAGTCTATATATGAAACACAATCATCTAGAGTCACACAGTCTCCATTAGACACATAGTCTCTATGTCACATTCATCCATAAGATTTTTCTTAATCAAAATTGTTCTGGGATTACCTACTCTATTAAAAATTATTTCGTATTCACACATGAATAGAAACCCAATTTGGATATTTCAAAAATTCCTTCTCATCACATCGATCCCAATTTCATAGATAGTTCTTCCAACAGAAACACTACATTATGTTATAGGTGTTTGAAAATTCAGATGGGGGTCCATTCACTCATTGACCGAACTTGGTGGTCGACTGCCCCCAAGGTTGACCGAGTGGTAGCACCTCAGTCGATAGTTGATCTTGGTTGACACCTGCATTTGAAAGTTGCCCGATCCAATCACCCTGGTCTGACCCTAGTCTATCCTGATCTGGTGGCCTGGTCTTCTTCATCATGTTAACCTAGAACGTTTGTCCCAGCCTGCTCCAACTAGGGTGGGCTGGACCCACCTAGGTTGGCCCATCATGCTGAGGGATGAACCCCCTAGCTGACCTTGCCAATCTGGCCCATCCACCATGTCTACATCCCATGGATTCCCCACTGTGGTAACCATCAGATCCTGTGCCCACCTCTCATTTCCATATATCATGGTTCCCATGTCGTTTGGCTATCACATCCACATGTCTTCACCATAACATGTGTTGTTAGCATGCCTGCTGCCTCCTGCATGTATTCCACCGATGCATGCCTCCACCGGTGCCAGCGCACTGGTGTTCCCTTATGAAGATCACTAGGACAAATCTGATGCTTGAAAATATTATGTGAAATCATATTTGTGATCCCTTTGTTATAGGATACATTGATATGTCTTATGGGTCCTCCTTCCACCAATTTGTGGTACCAATTGAGATTGGAGCCTCCCAGAAAATTCATGTTGTATCCAAGAGTGTCCAATGATGATGAACACCAAGAACAAGGGATTAAAATAGTATCAATATCACCTTGAGTAAATAACATCATCCTTTTTTTGTGTTATCCACAATTCATTATTGTATGAAAATAATCAGAAAACCATATTTATCAAATATATCTACCTTTTGTTAATACCATGCAATAAATATCTATCCTACAAACGATCTATCAAATGATAAATTATTTCATGGGTTCTCTCCATTAATAATATAATTTAAGGTTGGTGAAACCATTAAGGAAAAAATGCACTCTACCACGATATTGGATAGGTCGTTGATAAGATGTGTTTGTGTTTCCATTGTTGACAATATCCTCCAACTCTGTTGATGAGATGATCCTTGATTAGATCTCTGATCCAACAACGTCTCTTAATAGTATTCATTTTCCACAGTTTAGAGGAGTTAAAAATCCATTCAGATAAACATGAAATATCATCCCTGTATTAATGAAAAGATATCATGTCTTTGAATCACTGCATAACATTAAATAAATTCATCAGTGCCCTCAGCATTTCTCAGAAGTGGGACGACTTGTAGAGTTTTTCAACGATAACACATATGTTTTCATGTCCACTAGATGTGCATGGTAATCATGTCATGGATTTTATTGATATCATATTCCACATCCATTCTGAAACTTATAGGGGTTGATTCAAACAAACTAGAGCCCATTCATCATCCTTCACTTGATGGAAAGTGGGGAATCAGGAAACAAACACTAAAACTCATTTATTGATTCTTGTCCACTAGAACTAACATAGGCGGTCCTGGAAAATCATAACCAAACCAAAATATACTATAAAAGGGAATTTATGAATCTCCCTCAAGACCTCCTCATGTAAATCTATCAGTACTACTGTACGTTCTCTAAAGAGAAGGATGTTCTCCCCACCATTCGAATATCAATCAATGTAATTCCCTTTGGACATTTGGTTACAAAAAGTATAATAGTTCGTATACAAAATTTGTAACTCTATAACATGTTTTAAGAGTTAAGGGTTACTACAATCAACTAGATATATGATTTTCAATTTCCATAAAATACAATATATCTGCAATAAAACCAACGGATCTAATGACTCGTTGAGAAACTGTGAACTGGATCTCTAACTGAATGCATGTAAAACCACATTCCCATTAGAAGGAGTATAAAAAAATATAAAATTCATTGTATTTAAGTGAATCTATCCATATACATTTTCTTATTCTAGGATCCCTCCAAACAAATATACACCCAAGTCTATAGTGGTTATTGTAGATGATAAACCTCTCACACATCAGTTAATGTCACCAAATATTCAATGCGAAGACTACCACTTCTAACAGAAGATCACGGGTTTTGTAGTTATAGTCGTGTGGTCTCATATAGCATAAACCATATGCAATAACTTATTTTGCCATTATATGGACACAACCAAGACTTGTTCCAGATGAATCACCAAAAATTATGTACTTTGCCCCCTTTCATAGAAACCTTATAATCAGAGTGCTTTTCAATATCTATTCCAACTGATGAATGATCTCCTATAACATCCCCATCCACACAAATAGAAACCCCTTTAATGTAATGGACGTAAAAAATGATAATACTATATAAATTTCAGGTAAAAACACCTGATACTTACCAGCCAAACAATAGGAACATTGCAACTTAGTAACACATTTGGGTGTCTCGAAAACTAGAACTTCCTCAATATTTGTTGGATCCACTAGAACACCAGGATTTGAAATATTGTGTCATATAAAACTATCCTCTTTAATTAAAAGCTATCAATTCAAGATATTTTTTTAAATATGGATCTCTCAATGTATTTCTAGGGCCATCCATAAATGTATTGCATGTTCCTCCATAGATGGTCAGTACACAAGGATTTTATTAAAGAATACCACCATGAACCAGTCAATGAAATACTAAATGATTTTTTTGAGTTCAATGAAAACATATGGGGGATTATTCATGGGAAATGAAATCTCCATTTACTCATAGTCGTCTTACTGAAATATGAAGTCTGTCTTCGGTATATCCACATCACATACTCATAGCTTGTGATAGCCAGATCTGAGGCCAATTTTAAAGAGCCACTGAAACTCATTCTACTGATTGAATAGGTCATCGATTCTTATAAGTTGATACTTATTCTTTACATTCACCCCGTCCAAGTACTGAAAATCCACACATAACCTCAATAATCTGTCTTCTATCATGGAAAATATAATTGGGTCTACCCATAGATAAACACTGCGTCTCATGAAGCCCTTCCTCTCTAAGTCCTATAACTGTACCTTCAGATAATGAAGCTCCACAAAAGTCATCTACTATACAACTATAGATATAAATTCCATCCTTTGTTATAGAACAATTATGATGTCAAACTCCATATAAGGAGGGAATATTGGAACATCTTCAAGAATGATTTCCTCATACTCCTCCACCATAATAGGAAACAAATTACTCATATCATCAACTACCCTCGGTATTAGGATGTGAAATTGTTAACTGGACATCATCACCCACCGATGTGTGAGTCCATCTTACAATGATTGGGATTTATTTTCACTAATAATTGAAAAACCGGTCCCATCACAGCAAACACACCGCACTCTACCCATAAAGTAGGCAATCTAAGCATGGACATTGTATAATTAGATCAAATAATGAATTACATCTTATGCCGATGATGCCAATACCAATAAGTCCCAAATAAAACTCATATATCATATAATAAAGTCACATTATAGAGGAAAATTTGTAATCATACAATCTTCTTAGGTTTGAGTCTCTAAGGGTAAGGGATGATTCAATGGTTTAACTAGAATCTATGAGTCTCGAATAAGCTTCCTGGAATGAAACAATTGACTGGACCCTATGTCTATAAAGGCAGTAGATAATGTGTAAAACATTCATATTACAAATCAAATCATCCCCAAATTCACCTGGGGACATAACCCTTCTTCACCTGATATTGGCCTTATCCTGGTCCACAATCTTCGTGAGCCTATTGTGGACCTCCTAGGGGTGGAGTTTGTCATACGACATGCCTCCCCCGACCTCCTTCTACCCTACCTACACAACATATATATACTAATCCATGTAGACCACCTTACCTGACTATCTGAATATTTATTGAAGGTCCCTTAACCTTCTCTTGATCGGCATTACGAGGAGTCATGCATCCTTGGGCTATATTTCCCCAAATTCTACACATGGTACACAACCTATCCCTTAGCTGATTCGAGCCACTCTGGAATCCCTTCACCATTTATCATGTTCCATGAGATGATCCAATGTAGTTACTGACCCTCTTAGGGCCAGGATACTATCATCGAATACTGTTGTCAAGGTATCAATGACCTAGTGTCTTCTTGTAGGTCCCAATACAGGTGTCCACTGTTCTAAAAAATTCCTAGAGCATATCTCTTTAATGTAACCCAACATAAGTTGGATTGCTAATAGATATCATGGATAAACTAATCTCTTTGTGTATTCATATCATGATGTTTTGGGACCTGATGAATAGTTCTCATTTCATATACATGGAGTAATGAGAATGATCGGTAAGCCCCACTAAATATTCTTCCACACTCATACTACACTTCTACTGATTAAGAATCTATTTTTTGTGCACTGATATAAATGTATCCTTAAATAACTCCTCAATGTAGAGATTATCGATGTATTCCCAAGGGAGAGTCATCTCATTTTTTTCCTATATCGCTGAGATCCACCATCACCCTAATGATCCCTAGAAAAGACTCAAGACATTAACTTCCATCTAGGTGGAAGGCAGCCCTACATGGGGGAAGACAGATGTAACATCCTCCTTCTATTCCATCATTGCCTATGGGTCTGGATTAACCCAAAACCATGGAGTTCACTACCTCTAGAACATGTTCAATGCACTTAATATACATTAATCCTCATTCATTTATGACATTTGTAATTGTTTCTAGATGGGTGCGGGTATTTCTAGAAAACCACATGGAGGTTCTATCTATAGTAAATTCCCTTGTTCCAACACCTCATCTCAAGGCAGATAATCCATATCATCCCACAAATGAATCCTATCTCTCTTTCTATGTGAGGGAATCCTATAATAAAACATGATGTACCATTGTCCATAGAGTATATATTTATAAAATACAAAATATGAACATGGAAAACACAACCCATTAAAATATAATGTATGAATCATTTTTTTCCACCGCAACAAATTATTTCATGTACAATGTCGTAAATTAGAAATCAGAGTTTTTGTGTATATATACGTCAGCTGTCGCACCAACACTAGATTCCATGGACGGGAAGCTGAACTCAAGAAACATAACAAAATCTCCCCAAACTAAAATCACAGCTTCTGGGTCCTAAGGTATAACTAGACCTAACCTCTAGTAACACTCCTTCATTACCTATTCTAGAGGTGCTCGTGCTGGGACTACACTAATCCCACCTCTAATAGGCATGGGAATGTGACAAGCATTGAAAATCCATTTTTTATGAAACAAGCTAGGTGGACCCTGAACCAGTTGAAAATGTCTCTCTGTAAAAAGGATCGGGGATTTTTCCTCCTCCCCATAGGATGGAAACTAATATTAGGCATCAGAATAAACTAGCTAGGAATTTTCTTGCACAAAATGGATAGAAAAAAATAAATGTAAACTGAACCAACTAGCAGTAAGAAAAATATGTAAACTAATCAAAAAAACATACCTCATGTTACCCCATGGGTCACCACAAAATATAAAAATTCTCACTCACTCAATAAGAATACAATTACTAAAGAAACATGAAAATGGAAAATATGATGGCTTGAGCCCTATATGATCTATATGAATTCTAATGTACAACAACACCCTCTTCCCATAACTTTTAAAAGAATCCGAAAATGTGATAGTTTGAAAATAAGACGTACTAAAATAATGTTTTCCATTTTTATCAAATTAATTTAACAATCTTTCATTTTTAAGAAAATCATTTCTCTTTCACTTTATTTAAAATGGATTCATGTGTGAATTAACATTTCAATGTGAAAGGAAACTAATTTCGATTAAATATATTGTCTTCACAAAATAGGGAACAAGCTTTAAAATACTGAGTTGAAAATAATATCACATGCACCATGGGAAATACCTAGGGATTATAGGTTGTTAGGGGACGTAGGATCATTGTACCGTAGTGAGACATGGTATAGCATCCATTGTGAGCTATGTCCTCATCCACAATCCACTATTAGAAAACACACCCATAACCTAGTGGTCTCCAGTCAATCATCATTTTGTTTATTTAGAGTTGTAACATTCCATCCTGCAAGAATAAATAGAAACAAACAACATTAGTGTCATATTGGGTACTAGTCATAGTCCACCCACCTAGATACCTAGGTTTCCAATTTCCTCTGTTTCTAGTGGTTGTGAGTTTTTATCTAGAAATCATATATAAAAATCATATTTTTTACTAAAAACACACTCATTCTCCCACCACGGTTCTCCCTCCATAACTGTATCACCATTTATAATTCACACAAAATGGAAGAAGCCTCATTATTAGGAACATATTATGAATTAAAAATTTAACATACTCATAATGTTTCTATAACAATGGGGGAATTTCTCTAGAGGGGTTTTTTCTTTTTCAACCCATTTTCATGGTTCAAAATGGGCTCATTTCATTAGAAAGAATAACATCACAAATGAAAACACACTCATCAACCCCATTCATGTTCTAGATCCATTTGATATTCTAATTAACAACACAAGCTTCACACATTCTGAAAAAACATGAAGAACACATCAGAACACATAATATTTTCCTAGCATACTAGATCATGGAATTTTCTGCTTTTAAAATCATAACAAAATCCATATTAATTTAAATCAACTTTCAAAATTAATATTCACTATAAAATTTTGATAAATAACTTCCAAACAACCAAAACCGTTTTATAATCATCTTTTATAAATTTAAAATGGTAAGCATTAAAAAATATTTTTGGGATCATATTTTAATGGAAAATACACATGTCAACAAATAAAGAGAACATAAATAACAAATTAATGTCTGTCATCAAGAATCATTACCACTTTTGATAGAATTCAAATACTATTTCACAAAAAAATAATTTCTAAAAAAATCAAGTAATTAATGAATTAAATTTTATTGTATAGGCATAGGGGACGTACCTCAGGGTGAAAACATAGCAAAAATCCAACCCTTAGAGCATTCTAACTATGTGTTGTTACGCCCCCACTATGTATATCCACATTACAAAACGTATAAGGTCACATATCACCTATGTAAATACATTCATGGCCATGAATTAATGAATGTGGATCCTTACATATATTCTTATATGCATATACTAGTCTCCAAACACCTACATATGCATTTTCATATATATATATATACATGTGCTCACCTTACCCCAAACATGTATATTCACTACCATGGATGACTATACATGTAATGGGGGAACCCGTGTATATATATATATATACATATACACACATAGATGAGTCTCCATAGAACCACCGACTCGAAACCACAATGAATGGATAACCCACAAACAAATTATATTTAATAAATCCAATTAAATTTTTTATAAAATATATCAAATTAGGTCTAAAATGTTTACACAGAAAAGACATATGATTTCATATAAAATCACCATTTTAATAAAAAACAAATACAAAAACTATTTCCTTCCGTGATTCTCAACACAAACTCAATTTAATATGTAATTGACACAATAATTAAAACATTTAAAAAGAACACAATAAAGGGTTGCATCAAGATGATATGAACATTTTTCATCTAAATTACAGATTAAAACTAATTTCTTGTCAAATATCACCAAAAATACTTTTTTACCTTGATATAGGTTAATATTACATAAATAATAGTTTATATTACAATTTTTTTAAAGTAACAATAGAAATTACACACCAAACCCACTCAAAAACCTATTTTATAATAAAAACACACGAACAGCACACATGAACACACTAAAAAAACCATACACAATATTGTAAATCAATTTCGTATTTTATAAAACACTAAGAATATATGAATAATGTGGTTTACACCAAGAAACATCAAAATTATATAAATATGAAACTGAAAAATTGAACACATATAAAACTCATTTGAAAACAAATTTCACACAACCTAAAGTAAATCAACCACATATTTAATTAATTAAAAAATAAATATATTTATCCAAATAATGGTTATGTATAGAATCAAAAGAATTGGTTTCTGAATGTCCCATTAATTTTTGTGATACTCCAATCACACCACATAAAGATCAATTTGAACTCTAAATCAAACAATTGAACAAATGTTTCCAAAAATTAACACTAAATATAACATTAAACCCTCTCAAAACCTAAAAACAAAAAATTTAAATGAACTAAAACTATATGGATGGATGGATATGGGAATACCTGGGTGAGGTGTCTCCACCAGAAGATAGCGTGGAAATGATAATTAGGATGTCAAAGGAATCTGCCAGTTCGAAAACTTGAGTGGAGAACGGGTGGTCCGCATGTTGAAAAGGTAGTGCACTGGGGGAGAGGGATGTTTTGGCTAGTGGGGTTAGACAAGGGAGGGGAGACCACAATATGTGAGGGGTAGGGGTTTCATCTAGCAGCATTCTCGGAGGAGGCCAAAATAGTGTGACACAAAAGGGGGGAGGGTGGCCAATCCTAATAGAAAAAAAGGAAAATAAAAAAAACAAATCACAATAATCATAACACTAATATGATAATAATATGAAGGATGATAAAAAATATAATATAATAAAAAGTAATCTACTAATGAAGAAAATAATAATAATTTTATTAATCACAATAATAATATTATTTGTATTATTATTTTTAAATCATTTCAATTTAATATTAGTTATTTATTTATTATCACCTGTAATTCCATACAGAAACCTCGGTGAAGACGCATGGTCATACCAGACTATGATCTACCTATGCGCCCGATGATGTCATGCCTAAAACAATTTTTTTTTTAAGGAATGACTAAAATTTTTTATCAGAGATTCAACCCAAACTACCTGATTCGAAGAACATTAATAAAATAAAAAACATAAAATAATCAAGTGTGATATTATATCAATCAAAAAAAGGAATGTTCTTATGTATCAGTATACATTCAAATTTCTCTATGTAGAAATTAATGAATGTGAAGAACCTATTTAGAAAAAGCCTGAAGAAACTATATCCCAAAAATTGACTTCCATAATAACATAAATTGAATTAAATTAAACTAGACTAGAATACAATTCCCCCCAAATAATAGTCTATATACCAAAAAGTCAAACCTATAACAAAGGTGTTGGGATAGCTTCTTGAAAATATAAGAAAAATTCGGCCTATCGGAACTGAAAATACGCTATCTATTTCTATTCCACCATGGCCTTTGTAAAAATTCTGCGTGTTTACACAATACATGTCAAGTGCGGGAAATGACATTATAGGGGTGAATAAAACAATACACATTATGGAACCCTGAAACCACTAAGGAATAAAACAATATAATACCACAAATATGAAATAAAAAAAAGGAAAAAACACACATGAAATAAAAAGAAGGAATAAAACTGTCATCGGCTTAAATATATACAACCATCAACCATATGTCAATAATATTCATATATAATACCTCCAATGAGAGAGATAGTCCTCCCGGTCCTTTGATAGAATGATGATGCTCGATCCGATATCTGATCCATAATCATTCATTGAGAGGATATTTTCTCCTTGAATCAGATGAATCTCATAGTTAACGAGATAACCATTAATTCTCTAACAATGTATTGTTAAAACATAGGACACCACTATGTCACTTCATAACATTAAATAAAATAAATTTTATTTGATTTTAATCCTTAAAATATTGAATAATTATTTTTCAAAGTCAACAGGTTCCAGTTGATATTAGGCCTCATCTATGTTAATTTCACTACTATTACTGCAACAGTGCCCTCATATTTCTGACATGGCCAATTGTTTCGATGTTATTCCACATTTTCATTAAAAACTACTTGGGCATGCTATTTAATATTTTAATATTTTTCAATCATTTATTTGGGAAGACCAAGCCTTGGATTCAAATTCCATCTCATTAAATGGTCTTTACATCAATTCATATAATATCTAAAAATAATCCGTGGAAAATATGAGATGATAAAATAGTAACAATTAAAATTTATAAGAATATAAAATGTAAAATTGGTAATAGTTTCGTAGTAAAAATAAATTTTGAGAGTGGTCTCCATGGAGTGGTGAGAGTCCACTTTTATAAATAGTTAGCATCAAAATTTCGTAAATATTTTAACTGAATTTATAGAGTGTACATGTATAACTTGAGAACATGAATTTAAAATATATTACATTGGATTTAGTAATAATATAAAGAAGATAATACTGCAACCATGTATTTTGAAACATAATTACAACATGGTATCATGTCTATAACTCATAAAATTTTCAACTTAAAAGTTTTCTGTTATACCATGCTAACTAGTTTTTAACAATTAAATTAATTTTTAATTCATCATATTCAAAAAGTGCATATTGAATTATATAGAAATGATTATTCCAATATGAAATATATCTTATCATCTTAAATTTTTTATCTATAGTAAAATAATTTTTTACATTAGAAAATGTAAAGCATAAAAATTTATTTTTATATGAATTCATAGGATTAAAATTTATGTGTAGTGTAAACATATTGATTTATTTGAATTTCACGACCGATCCCCTGGGGCCTGTGCCTCGACTACCCCATACAAGCCTTCCATTGGCTAGCAAATGGCGACTAGCATAGAAAGGCATATTCCCTAAAATGGGAAGGCATTTCCTTTATAACCTGTAAACTCACACAAACCATTCACACATCACGATACAAACCCACTAAAACATTATAGTAAAAATAGTTCATACAGTAAGGAAAAGGGGCATGGATACAAGCCAAACTGGAATGTACAAGAAAAACTTAGAAGTACAAGTAAACTGGAACAACTTTTGTGAACACTCACTAATGATTCTGCATGAAGGCTAGGTACAGCTATCAAACGGTGGTCTCTCGAGTATGCCACATCAAAGGTCCACCTCTAAGCTACCTCTAGTCCTGGTACCCTTGTCCTCATTTAGCGTGGTCTATCGTCTGCACCAAACAGATCAATATGCGGGCTTATCTAGTGCAATGGTGAGTATAAGGATACTCAGTAGGGACCCTGAGACAGTCAATGTCAAAAAAAATCAACAAAGGACAAACCACAAAGTATGAAAACAATTTACAACCCTACATAGGTATATGAACATTAATATATCTATGTTATCAAGTATATCCATTCCATTCATGAAGAATTAGCAGGCCCAAATCCATATCCAATGTACATATGTTCTACAAAGGAATGAATACCACAAAGGTAACACCAAAAAGGTATGTAGAAAAAAAGGTAATTCCACAAAGAAGAATACCATAAAGGTATCACAACAAAGGTTTGTAAAACACATGTATTCCATAAAGAAGAAGACCACAAAGTTATCACCATGATGATATGTACAACAAAGGTAGGTTACTCAGAATATTACAATAAAGGTATCACAAAGATGGTATGTATAAAAAATGTACGCCAAAACGAAGATTACCACAAAGGAAAAGACTCAGCTCACACTAGGTATAGCTTATGTAAGGTAGTAAAGATGATTAGATGTAACTACTGAATCATCTTACTCTCTTCAGAGGAAAACCCGCGAAGGATCCTAAATCATCAGTCCCACAAAGGATCCAAGTACAGCACACCCATGTAGGATCCTAGAGTATTCCCACGTGGATTCCTAGAGCATATCCAAGTGAGACTGTCAAACACAGACCCACATAGGATCCTAAATCACGGACACACATAGGATCCCACTATATAGACCCACATGGGATCCCAAAGCATAGTCCCACCTAGGATCCTTTTCTCATGTCACAGCCAGCTACATAGTTCCCTCATTAAGCATGCTTGATTCCAGGAGGGGCTGCTCCTCATGCTACATGTCGAATACACCAACTACCATGAAGTCCTATGATGACGTATCCCAATGATCCTCCATGTAAATGGGGTCCCAACCCTATTGACAATGCATCAATCGGACAATCGGTCTGTAAGTTATTAGAATTTAATTCCCGAGGGCCCAGTTGGATTCTTGTTCGATCTGAAATGGTTGTACCACCACATTATCCAAAACACATGTGGTATATACCAAAAGTACCGCCTCGGTCCTTGTTTTCTGATGTCACAAACGGTTCTTCAAATGGATGCTCGTAGCTCATGAAATGGACGAAAGAGTGGGAATGATCATAATTGATCTGGGTCTAGTCAAACCCGGTCAGACCGACCCGGCCTAACTCGGGTCTGGACTGGCCTACATGGAATGGCCCGACCCACTGGGTAGCCCATGGTGTGGTCCATGGTGAACCCACTGGGTGGCCTGCATCGGGTGCCCGCTCGGCTCTCGGGCTAGCTTGTTGGCTAGCCTTCTCAGCACACCACACCATCTCTAGAGGCCGATAGCAAGGCAGCTACATTCTCCTCATTGTTGCGGCTTCCGCACACATGGCGGTGTGGACACACGCCACCACTCGTGCTCTACCACAGCAGCGTGGACACGCTACCACCTTCAATGTGGTCAGCCATAGTTTCGGCCGTCGTTCCCAAGCCCCTCGGTTTCAATCGACAGCAATGGTCGCCGGTGATGTTCCTCGGGTCACGAAGTGCATCCTGGTGGCCCGTTCATCATTCAGATGATTTTATCACTTGTCTCAGGACGTCTCAATCATTTTATGCCCATCAAAATTTACAAATGTTGTGGAGATGTAGGTCCGTTTTCATTTGGACCACTCTCTCTGTGTTAGAATGATATCAATCAGCTTATTTTTTCTTTAATCATGATGAACGTCAAGGACGAGTATGGGGTATTCAAAAAAACAATAAAACCTATCTTGTTTTCTTATTGGATGATGTAGAGAGGAATAAGATGAAGTCGTTGGGACGGTGATGTTAGCCTTCATCGCACCTGCAATATTCTTCTGATCCAGCTCAAGTTTCGTCCTTATTTTTTGATTCTGGAGGGTGGTTTCTTTGTTGGAGAATGATATTCCAAAGTCCCTTTTACCATTTTCACCCATTACAATGATTTCCCCAAACCCACCAAAATAAAATGACAACTTACTTAATTAGGTTTTAAATTTTATTTGAGTTGGCCTTTAATTAAGTGATGCTGGAAATAATAATGTGAAGGAAGCCCATGGGACTTCCACAGATTAAAGAGGGTTCGGGTGGTCCCCACCATTAGAATTCAAAATGGGGGTTTTCTGGTTCAGGTGGCCCCCACACCCTTAACTCAAAAGGAGCAGTTTCAAAAGAAAAAGAAAAATGTTAAATGTTTTATATTTCTTCCTCCTCCACGAAAAGCAGAAAAATTAAATTTGACCCATGATCTACTGCAGTCGAGGTTAAGGTATCCATATGTGAATAATGGAACTGCATCTTCAATGTTTCCCATAGATTTCAATTCCAAGCACAAGTTAACATGTTACAAAAACCAGGTTGTACGATTACTAAACGTACATAAAAAAACATCAGAAATAAATTCCGGGCACACCGAGCCGCGGATTAATGCACCGTCAGTTTTTGAAGACTCGTAATATTCCATATAACTAAAATAATATACATATAATATCTAGGTATTTACATTCCCCCACCTCAGTGGTTTACGTACCTGAAAGCCACATCACCAAAATAATAAAACAAGTGAGGGATACTAAGCATGAATCTGAGCCTCCCACTCCCATGTGCTATCCTAGAGGTTCCCGTGCTACCATAGAATGTCTACCAGAGGTATCGACCCCCCCCCCCCCATAGAGGACCCACTCTTGTCAGTCGTCAGTCTCCACTAGAACCTATCTAAATTTCGTCCCATCATTAATGTGTAACTCGCCATGGTCGATGATGTGAGAAGGTTCATGCAAGTATCACCTTATCTGGGATATGTGGAAAACATCATGCACCCAGTGAAGCATAGTTGGAAGAGCTAAGTGGTAAGACACATCTATGACTCTTCTAAGGATCAAAAGAGGTACGATTAAACTCAGAGATAACTTTCCACCATTACCAAATCATCACCAACCTTGTCGAGGTGAGACACATAAAAAGTCGTGGTCTACATCCTCGAACTCCAGAGGTATTTTTATCCTATCAGCATAAGACTTCTTCCTTCTCTGTGCAGTCTTCAATAACTCCTAGATGATCTAAACCATCTCTGTGTTATCCCATACCATCTCTTGTCCCACTAGTGCTGACTTCTCTGGGTATGTCCAGCTCAAAGGTGATCTGCATGGTCAATTATACAAATCCTCGAACGGTTCCTTCCCAATGGTGGAGTGATAGCTGTTGATGTATGAAAACTCCACCAATGGAAAGTGATCCTCAAAACTGCGACTAAAGTCAAGTACGCAAGCATGCATCATGTCCTCGATGGTACAAATGTTCCACCTAGTCTGGCCATCCATCTGAGATTGGAAGTCGTTGCTCAAATGAAGCTGTGTCCTGAAGGCCTCCTACAACCCCTTTCATAGCTTGGATGTGAAACATGTATCATGATAGGATACAATATTCAAGGGTACTCCATTCATCCCCGCAATACTTTACAAATAAAGGTGTCCCAATCTCTCTACTAAAACCTGCTCTCTGATCGGTAGGTAGTTGGTCGACATGGTGAGTTAGTCGATGATCACCCAAATAGAATCATGACTACTGGATGTACATGGAAGTCCTTTCGAGATGTCTGTGGATATACCATCCCACTTCCACTTGGGGACCTCTAAAGTCTGAACAAAGCTTACTGGTAGCTACTGCTCCTCCTTTACTAGCTGAAAAGCGAGGCATCGAAAGACAAACTCTAATATTTTTTTCTTCATTACCGACCAACAATGTTATCATCAGAGATCTGAGTAGCTCAGTGCCACTCCAGGATGTACCACTAAAGTGGATGTGTGGAACTACCTCAACAATTCCTCCATAAGCGACACTAGTACCATGGTACATCCTCTAAAAAGGATTAACTCCTCCCCACCATTAGAATATAAATCAGGTTCACGTCGTGTGGATATCTGAGCACGTTGAGCCTTGCAGTAAGTGTCCAAATGTTGTGCCTCCTGACACGTTGAATAAGTGGGAGAGTGACTGTAAGAGACTGAATAATAGCTACTCCATCTCATTCAACAATGGATATCTGTTAAGCGCCCACCTGCTCTGTCGCTTCACCTAGTAGCTGTATACCAAATCTCTTACTGAGGGCATATGCTACAACATTTCCCTTCACTAAAGTATATAGTATCTCAAAGTCATAGTCCTAGAGGAACTACGGACTACGTTGATGTCTTTGGTGTAGGTCCTTTTGAGATAATATATTCATGAGACTCTTTTGATCAGAGTATAATGTAAAACATTCACCCATTAAGTAATGTTGCCACATATTCAAGAAGAATACCATTGCTGCTAACTAAAGGTCATGGGTAGCGTAGTTCTGTTTATGCTATCTCAGCTGTCGAGAACCATATATAATAACTGCTTGCTCTTACATCAGGACACATCCGATCCAAGTCCCTGCTGTTTTGTAGTAGACTATATACCCAACACCCTCCACTAGAAGCCTCAAGATGGGGGCACTATTTAGTATCTTTTTGAGCTCCTGAAAACTCTGATGTCATCTCTCCGACCATAAAAATGGTTTCCCCATATTTTTCAACATTGATAAAGGTGCTACAACTCTGGATAAATCTCGCACAAATATCCATTATTATCCATCCAAAACCAAGAATCTACATACCTCTTCCACAATCCTAGGTAGCCCCTAAGAAAGTACCAAATCATGCTTCACTGGATCCGCCACAACTTCAGCCTCTAAATGACATGTCCCAAAAAGTGACCCTCTCGGATCCAAAACTAGCACTTTTAGAGCATACCATAAATCTTGTTCTCTTAGAGTGAGTCTAGAATTATCTACAATTGATCGGCATGCTCCTCCTCAGTAGACGAGTAGATCAGAATGTCACCAATGAAGACCACCATAAATCAATCAAGATATGGTAGAAAGATCTTGTTCCTGAGTCCCATTAAAACAGATGGAGCATTTTTCAGGCCTAATTTCATAATGAAAAACTCATAATGGTCATACGGACATCTAAAAGTTGTCTTTTTCACATCCTCGTCACGTACTCTGCACTTGTGACAGGCTGACCTAAGGTATATCATCGAGAACCACAATGCTCCCTTCAGCTGATCAAATAGTACATCAATACTTGGGAGAGGGTACGCTTTCTTCACGGTAACCTAGTTCAGGCGAAGATATTATACAAAAAGTCCCATGCTCCAATTCAACAATCTATGTGACCAAAATCAGGGCTGCCCAAGGAGAAACACTGGGCTGAATGAATACCTTCCCCGGTAAGTCCTCTAGTTGTACCCGTAGCTCTAGATGCTCTGCGGGAGCCATATGATATTCTTGTGTAGATATCATATTTGTTGCGGGGTACAATTCAATTTAAAATTCTACCTCTCTGCGAGGAGGATGATCCGAAATATCATCTGGGAGACATCTGCGTACTGGTCCAACACTTCAAGATAACTTAGACTCTCCACATCAACCACCCAGAGGGTAAGGATAGCCATCTTAAGAGAGATCAACTGCACTCTCCTCCATAAAAGACTATATTGTGATGTAATGGCTCCCATCATTTCGATGAAGGTAATCCTTGTCTCATTAGTGTAGACACACCCCACTTTGTGCCTAATATAGTCAATCTATGCATCAATGGTAGATAACTGGTCTATACCCTAGATGATGTCGTAAGGCCTCGACGCCTCTACTAAGAGATATCATCCAATGATGTCACCTCCTGGAGTAAGATAAAACTTCCATCACCAGTGTTTAATCATTGAATCATCTCATATAAGAGTCTCTAGTAGTAAGGATCGATCCAACGCCTCTATCAGAATCTCCGAGCTCCGAATAAGAGTAGTGGAAATAAAAGAAAGACTGACACATGTGCCTATAAGTACTGTAACTAAGGTGTATTAGGCACATATCATACATTTTATCTTCTCTTGAGCTCCATGGTATTAGGCCTCAACTGCCTGGTGTTAAGATTTCCCCTATCAACCAACTACTTGTGGTTGGTGTTTACCACCTTGTGGTGGTGGAGGTAACACATCGAATCGTCACCCACTGCTAGTTGTACGACCAGCTCCTTTTCCACGTCTGTATGCCCCTTTCTTACCTCCTCAGTCGAACATTTGTCTCTTCATGGTTGGTCCCTTGAACGTCTAATTATCCTCCGTATGGAGGGTCAAATAGTCACGATCCATGTGACCCTACCCACCACATGTGTAACACTGCCTGCTCCTCGCTTGAATGGCTCTGTCTTTGGTTCCCCTCACAACCGACCCAGAATCCTACGACCATCCACCAGTAGGTCTAGTTCTCTTTAACTATAGGGACATATGTCTATTTCCAGATGTAGAAGACTCCTCTACATGACACCTGATGGTGGGTCTCGCTGTTGGCGACCGATCAACAAGAAAAAACTCTTCATAGAGGGCTCACATTAACACCCCTCCATGCGTCGGGATGGTGATAGAAATCATTGAAGCCCTGATCTCCCACATGAGTCCATGCTCAATGGTTCAGGCACAGAGGAATGAGACCCACACCATATATTTGGGGTAGCGTGAGAGGTTGGTGAACCCCGCTGACTACTGAGCCACAGTCATATAGCCCGACTGCGAATGAAGAAGCTCGTGAATGTGCACTGTGCGATGGGTCACTGGAACAAACTCTACAAGAAACATGCTCTGAAATTATGCCTAGAGAATTTTCACCTCGTAATGAACCGGGAGCATCATGCTCCACCAACTACCTACTATTTCCTATAGAAGATAGGAGGCAAGGGTCACCATGAGATCAACAGGTGTCTCTACAAGCCGGAAGTCTCTCACCATGGCCTCCAGCCAATCCTTAGACGCTTGTGGGTCTGTCTCTCCCCTGAACCTGGGTGGCCTCTGGTAATGGAACTCCTGCAATGCGCTCCAGGGACATGCACCCTATTTTTCTGGGGATAGAGACATCAGTGGCCTAATGGGTAATGGTACTATTGGTTCATCTACTGAAATAGGGTCCTGCACTAAGGTCTCTTCACATGGTGGGCCATCATCACGTACAACACTCAAAACCCTAACTCGATTTATATGTGGAGTCACCCTTAAAAGAAACATATGTGCAATGGTTAATAAGTTATTCCAGGTGAGTTGACGGAAAATTTTCACAAAGAAATCTTTTCATAAAACACACACAATCAGTGTTTTCATGCACTATGTCAGAAATCAGAAGTCAGGGTCCTTATGTATGGATACGTCGGCCACCGAACCAACCCTTGATTCCCTAAACTGATATCCACAATCAATAAACATAACAATTTTTCCATTAATAGATCAGAGTCCAGTGTTCTTCGGTAGAATTGACTCCTCTACTACCAAGTTGTCACGACCCATCCCCAGGGGCCCATGTCGTGACTACCCCAAGCCCGCCTTCCATAGTCCAAGGGCTGGTGACTTGCACCGAAAGGGGTATTACCTAAAAAGGGATGGAATTTCCTTTATAACCTGTAAAATCATACAAACCAATCAAGAATCAATATACGAAAACAAGTAAACTATAGAGTAAATATACTACATACAGTAAGCAAAAGTGTCAAGAATACAATCCCAACTAAAAGTACAAGGAAAACTGAAAAGTACATGACAACTAGAAAAACATATAAGAAATCCAACCAATGATACTACCAGAAGAGTATGTACATCTCTTGAACAGTCATCTCTGTGGAACTCCTCATCTAAGGTTCACCTCTAAGCTACTTCCAGTTCTGGTACTCTAGTCCTCAATCAGCGTTGTCCGTCATCTTCACAAAACACAATAAGGAGCAGTCATATCCCATGCTGGGGTGAGTATAAAAATACTTAGTAGGGACCCCGATAACCTCAAAGTCTCACAAAATCCACAAAGGATAAACCATAATGCATTAAAACAACTAACAACCCTACGTAGGTACATGATCGCACATATACTTATGTTATCAAGTATATCCATAACATTCATGATGAAACTCAAGGCCCAAATCATTAGCCCAATTACAACTATTCGATGAAGGAAATATTACCACAAAGTTAACACCAGAATGGTATGTACCAAAAAAGTATCTCCACACAGAAGAATACCACAGAGGTATCACCATTAAGGTAAGTAACACATTGTCAAGCCACATAGAGGAGTACCACAAAGGTATGTCAGTAAGATGATTACCACAATGGTATCACCATGAAGGTAAGTACCACCAAAATATTCCACATAGAAGACAACCAAAAAGTTAATGACTCTGATCATACAAATAATAACTTAGATACGATAGTAATGATGATTAGATGTAACTACTGAATCATATTACTCTCTTAAGAGGTAGACCCATGAAGGATCCTAAATCATTAGACCATCTTAGGATCCTAGTACAGTAGACCCACGTAGGATCCTATGGTAGTCCCTCATGAATTACTAGAGTAGATCCAAGTGAGTATCTCGAATTCAAACCCATATAGGATCCCAATGAATAGACCAACCTAGGATCCCAAAATAAAAACCCACATGGGACCCAAATGCACAGACCCACATATGATTCTTTTCTCATTTTACAGCCAGCTATAGGGTTCCCACACTAAGCTCAATTGATTCCAGGAGGGTCTACTCCCAAGCCACAAGAAGAATACTCCAACTTCCATGAATTACCATGAATAAGTATTCAAATGGTCCGCCATGTAGAAGGGGACCCAACACAAAAAAAGATGCATCAATCAGACACCCACTCTGTATGTTATTATCCTTTTTGTCCAAATGGACTGGTTGGATTCGTGTTTGATCCAACCCGGTAATACCCCAACATTATCCAAAACATTAGTGAGGTATACAAAAAGGAATGTCTCGATCAATGGTTTTTGACACCATAGACAGTTCATCAAATGGATGCACATAGCTCAGGATATGGCCGAAATAGTGGGAAGGATCAAAATTGGTCTGGGTCCGGCCCAACCCAGTTGGACTGACCCTGCCCTACCCAGACAGCCCCTACCCGATTCCAGTATGACCCTAGGTCCATCCTAGCGCGCTTGGACCGTCCCAGCCTATGACAGGCGCATGCTCGGCTCCCCGATTGGCCTCTTGGCCAGTCATCTCCACGTGATGTGGTGGTGCACCGGGCCATCTCTTGTGGATGGCAGAGAGCAGGCCACCCTTGCCTTGCCTACACGACATTGTGTTGTAGCTTCCGAACATCTAGCAGTGCGGACACACATAGCCACCTCCATTGCACTGTCGGATGCCACTGGCTTCCGCCCTTTCTCCACTGTGGCCAATAGGCCATGACCCTTCTCTAGTGGTGCGATCACGCTGTTGGCTTCATCACAGCAGGTGGGAGTGTAACCTCTGTTCCCAAGGCCCACCAGTGTCGGTCACCAGGACAGGTCACCAGTGACATTCCTCAGGTCACAAAGAATGATCTTTTGGCATTTTCTTCATTATGAGGATTTCAACACATGTCTCGGTACATCGCCATCATTTTAGGAACATCTAAATTCACAATGATTGCAGAGAGGTTGTTCCATGTTTGTTTGGCCCACTCGCTCCATGATAGTAGGATAACAATCAATTTATTTGTTCTTGAATCATGAATAAAGTCAATGACGTGTATGGTATATTCATAATAACAAGAAATTGTAACTTGATTTCTCATTTTAAGATGTCACAATGAAGAAGACGAAGTCATTGGGGATGGTGACACCAGCATTCGTTGCCCCTGCATGATTCATCTGATCCATCCTAAGTGTCGTCCTCACTCTTCGATTCTGTAGGGGGCATTCATTGTTGGAGAATGATCTTCCAAAGGCTATTTCCCCATGTTCTACCATTCCATCATTTTTTCCAACCCCACCAAAAATAAATGCCACCTTATTTTATAAGGTTTTCAATTTATTTTGAGTTGGCCGTTAATTAATTGAAGATGGAATAATTAAAGTGGAGGAAGTCCATGGGGATTCCCCACATTAAAGAGGGATTGGGTGTTCCCCACCACTATAATTCAAAAAGGGTGTTTTCGGGCTTCAGTTGTCCCCACCCCTATAACTAATAAAGAGGGGTTTCAAAATAAATACAAAAATTATCAATAATTTATTTTTCTTCTACCTCCATAAAAAGCACAAAAGCTAACTTTCACCCTCGACATACTGTGGTCGAGGTGAAGCTCTCTTTTAGAGAATACCAACTTTGTGAGTTCAACGGTGCTCTCATATTTCAATTCCGAGCACCGGTTCAAAAATTACAAAAACTCACATGCACGTTTACTTAATGTATTTAAAAAATGATTATAAAATCATTACGGGCACACCATGGCTCAGAATCATGCACCGTCAATTTTTGGGGGCTCGTAAAATTTGCATCTAACTAAAAACAATTACATTGAATTTACGGCTCTTTACATTGAATTTCATGAAATAAATTGTTTTAGTATAATTAAAAAAATTAAATTACATTAAAAAAATAAAACAAAAAATACTCAGATGCACATTTTAAATGAATGAAAATTCAAAGAATAAATTTTATCGCAAAATGTTACATAAGATAGTATACATTGTTATTATATATTCATAATAGTAAATGAAAATATATAATAATACTACTTAATAAATGATTATCATGAATTTTTTAGAAAAATTATAATAAATTTTTATGATATTATACAATGCTACAATTTTTAAATCATCCATTTTAATTATTCACCTTAAAAATAATTATTTTGGAAATATATAAATAAATTGAACAAAAAAATACATTATATATAAATAATTCATTTAAAAAAAAATTAATATTAATAGAATTTTAAATATAAAATAAAATCAAAAAATTTATTGAGAAAATATTCATTTTGAAAAATTACTTTTCAAACTATTGAACAATCATTTTATTATTTATTATTAATAACTAATCAAAAAATTGCTTCAAATATATATATATATATATATATATATATATAATATCAACAATCAAAGACACCAATCCTTATTAGTATTCCTATTTAGATGAAAATGAGGGGGAAGATAATTAGGCCTATAACCCACCTCTAATAAGACATGGGTTAATGAAATGCACCAATGAAAAAACATACGCATTAATAGTATTCAATAACCACTAAGAACGAGAAAAAAAATAGTATAGAAATAACAATAATCAATAGTAATAAAAGTATAATTGGAGATGCCATTACAATAATGTACATTCATACATCTATACAACTTCAAAAGAAACTATATGAACACAAAAGGTATCCCCGACAATAGCCTCTAGTCACGAATCAATCCAGAACAAGTCCACAATATTGTAATGTCTTGACTGATAACCAATATTATCTTGTGAAACATAAAAAATTTAGAAATATGAAGGGGGATAATAGCATGTATACAATGCAAGATCCTCCAAGGAGCCTCATCCACACCCGACAACCATAACCATGTGCTAGACATCATCTAATATAATAATAATTCAAAAAGATTATCATTAATTTATGTCATTCCATTTAGCTCTTCACATTACATTAACTCTTTCAATAAAACACTATTGTTTACTAAACATTACATTATCATGATAACCAATTTCATTTGATTCCATCTAGTCACAAACAATTGATAACATATTTTCACCTGATTATCATTATGAATTATTCCATCAAGCTATGTAACCCATGTGATAAAAGATTTATGAATCAACAAAATTAAAATTTTATATATACTAAATGAATAATCTCATTTTACCATAAATGAAATTTATTAACCTATAAAACCCATATGAATCTATAAGTGGTGACTTGGATTCATAAATAATTTACACATCCATGATCCTTTAATGTATATTCATTATCCAAAATGAATCATAGATTTTAGAATTTTGATAGGAATGCCTAGTATCAAGTTATCCCATTAGTCATTGTGCCATATCCAACAAGACAATGTATATAACGATGCATATATCTATCTCATTCATCATCATATTCTAGAATCATGGGCCTCCCTACGCATGTATCATCTCATACAAGTCTTCATACCATGAAACTATTTCACATACATTTGGTAATAAAAAAAGACACAATTCATTCAAGAAGAAACAATAAAATTCAAATTTACGTCATATACATAATGACCAAGGATTATATCCTTTAAAAGAAGATGTGATCACATGGATCAATCCATTTATATTTGATATAACTACATATTTATATGATTAGATTAACCATTTCCTTTTCAAAAATTTAAAAATACCATAGACATACGGAATCATATATTACAAGATATCAACTATATAAATATTTATCCTCAAAATAATATTTATTCACATAAAAAAAATAACATATTATTTAAACATTCCAAATTATTATTTCATAAAAATTTACTAGTATTCCATTCATTTTCCAAATTCCCCTAAAAGAAGGAATTGTATTTTTTATCAACCATTCCTAAAGGTTTATATAACATTGATCGATTAATTAGAAGAATTGTTCATGTTTAATTTGACCCTTAAATTATTTATCCAATGAACAATATACTATTTATAGTAATTAAAAAAATTAAAAATAAAATAATTCTAATGTATTTAATAAACAATAATTCTAGAAAAATAATAACAATTATTATAATATAATACAGTAAAAGATTAGGAAAGCTACTACAATAGTAGAAAAAATGTGACCACTACACCCAAAACTATTTTTCTTTCTTTTAATCATATTTAATACTTTGTATGTTTATTGAAACACCAACCAAATAAGATAGGTCATGAAACATAGTTGATTGAATATAAAATAATCAGAATCCAATTGAATCCCCTAAGTTGATTAGATGAACAACCTTCTTTGACCAAGAATTGATTATCAATGGTTCAAAACCCACTAGAAGGAACAACATGAAGCCTAACTAATTAAATCTAGATTTTAGAATCTGTATACCACAAACATTATATTCAAAACAAAACAAAAATGAGGCTATTACACAATCATCATTTGACAAAATATTTATTTTTAAGAGGGAATATTGAAGAGAAAAGGTTTATTGAATGAATTCCATTTGATTAAAAATAAATAGATAATTAAAATAAAAAATATCAATAAATGGAGACAAAATGGTGGTATAAAAATCAGTTTGTAAAAATCATTGATGGAATTATCTATAATAGGAAATTAATATCCACACCCCATACTCAGTAATTGAATTTGAAAATGTAATGGATTTAATTGAAAGAGCATCAATAAGGTAATATAATGGAAAAAATATAATTGAAAATCATCTCATACACTCCATTAAATCATAATTCATTTTTCATTTTGATTCAATCTTGATCAACAATAAGTAGATTCTTTTTTCCTCTAAAAATATGATTTCAGAGGATAGCATGACTACCATAACTTTATAATCATTATTATGGTTGTTTATCAGTGCATTATCCTGAAAAAGAACCCCCTTATTTTATGATTCACATATACATGAAATTTAAAATTTCCCATGACTTCCAAATCGTAAGAAAACCAATTTATACTTCCTTGTTTCTGAAAAGAGAATACTAAAAGGCCACACATGGAACCACACCAAAACATGTAATATATACTATACCTTTTTGGAATTCCGTAAATAGAAAACCCAAAAATAATACTCTAATACAACATATGTAGAAGTTATGATTGTTGTGGAGTAACAACACCACATGAACATCCCAAAACTGACTCCAACATGCTGAATCCCATATATTCATGGTCACACATATAATGAAAAAAAATCAACTCAGCATTCAAATCACCTCTGAAATCCTGCTTGACACCTACAAGACTTGGTAAGACAAAATGGAATGTTTGGAAGGAGATATAAAGTAAAATTAAATTCCCCCAGAAGACCGAATTTGTTTATTGACTTTTTGTTAAACCACCCTTTTAAGAAAAAGGGAGGGAAACCATACATGACTTCAAAGACATAGAGGCTTCAACAAAAAAAAGGTCAAATCCCAGAACAAGGCTACTTGAAAATACCCCTCCCTAGGAACATAATCAATATGGAAAACCTCCACCAATGCATATCTATTCAGATAGCTGTCCTGTTTATTTCTCAATGGTCCTGGTACAGATGGCTAAGCCATACCATCTCAATCTTCCAAATCTGAATAGTCATTCATGATGAAATCACCTGCTCTAATCCTTTCCTGGAGTGAATCCTTGTAGAAATTCTAGAAGATTCCATCCAATATCAAAAACCAGAAAAGACCCTCAAACTCTTCTGCTTCATCAAAACATCACCATTGCAACACCAACTCGAGTCCATCGCAAGACTACCAAGACCCAAACACCAAAAACACAATAGAAATCACCAAAATCTAGACTCAATCTTGCACAAAAATCCTATGCCAGCTTCAATCGGCCACAACCGTAATTGGATCAATAATAGCCTTGAAATTCCACAAAGGAGAATCAATTTTTCAACGAACCAACATCAAAAACTCATCCAAATAACGAAACAGCACAACAAAACCATCACCTCCACAAAAACGTAGCCGTATTACAAACCAAGCATGACTGAAATAACCTAAAAAAGAAAACCATCACCAGATGCCGGAATGTAGACCAACCACATGCTAGATCCTGACGCCGACATCCTAGTTTCACACAGAGGCTACGATGAAACCCCCAAAGCACCCACAATAGACTCAATGGGAGAATCAAGGTGCTAAAGATAGATCTTGGCTGCAATCTGCCACCACACCGCCTTGAGAAACCCTATCTAGTGAAGAAGGATTTGGGGAAGAAGAGGATATCAGTGGTTTAGATTGTCGAGATAACCGAGTCCATGAAGTCTTCGATGCCTCACAACCAAGGATCCACCGCCAAGAACCCACTGATCACGAGGAAGGAGGTGTTGTGCTAACCCTTGATAAAGGAGGTAGCGAAGAGAGGAAAACCTAACGCATAGAGCCCATTACGGGCTCATTCTCATAATTTTATGTTACCATGTAGAATATAGAAGGAATGCAATAAATAAATTTAAATACCTATTATGAAATTAACTCTTACAATTATTTGATCCATTGAAGATATTTAATAAAATCTATGTTTACATTCAAAAAGAACCCACAAGAGATTCCTATATAGAATAACAAAATCATATAAGCATAGATATATCACTTACAAAAACAAGGGGATGTCCTATATAACCTTGATAAACAACACCTAAAGCCACTCATCGGGGAGATAAAAATCATAAAAGATAAAGGAACAAAAATCATATAATGATGAAGGAATCTATTGAAAAAATAACCACTATTCAATAACCACATTGAACTAGTTAAATATATTAAAAAAAGAAAAAAATTGATCAGAATAGTATGAGTATATTAATGATCCATATTTCCAAGATATCTATGTTGTTCCATATTGTTTCTATATGAAATTAACTAGGAAAATAGAATTCCTTTATAACTCCATCTCCAAGTGGTCTTGGTGTTCTAAATGCATCTCATGAAATATTTCATCAATATGAACAAAAATATTTTCCCCGTATATGATGTGGAATTTTTCATAGTGATAGGGATGTACCTAGGAAAAATGAAATCGTGTTTCTAGAAAAATTGTGGGGGTTGTGATATTTGAAATAAAATGGAACCAACGTGATAAAAAATATTAGAAGTCCCAAAATAACTAGTAATAAAACCTAAAACCATTAAGAAATCAATGCGGGACTTGATATGGAATTACCATAATAACAACATTATATATTAAAATTTAAATCACTCGTCTCCTACAGAAGTCTTTATAGTAATTTTAAAATCATGGTATTCCTCCAATATATAATTAATAACCTGAAAAATCACTATTGTTCTTTTATATTGTTCCAGTATAGAAATGTTTGACTCTATGACAATAGTATACGACTATGGAATAAGAAAATATGTATTGTAATAAGAATAAAAAAGTAAAATGGATTATGGGATTTAATAAATTTATTTTTTGAAATAATTTCCATTGAGAGGTTCTTTAACCAAAAATCTCTAAATATAGGTCAAAATAACACAAAATGACCTCAAGTGTATTTATTGTATACATTGAATGATCATATGTCAGCATTTTTAAGATAGTATTAAGGATTAACAAAGTTCTAAAATACTATAGGAAACCATTACACTCAATGGAGATAAAACAAGTATCATAATCATATATGATCATCACTGGGACACTGTGGATTCTAACTACCTCCACTGTGTATTTATTCAATAATTACATCCCTAATATTGTATGATAGATGATATTATGTTATATGCATTCATAAAATGATCCACTATCACTGATATAACATCATATCATACCAGAAAAGGTGGTAAAACTTTCAATATGCCAATATATATTTCACCCCAGTTCAATTTAGTAGTGTTTAGTTGGTACATAAAACCAACAAGAACAACATGTTTATCTTTTACGTTCCAGTAGATTTGTCATCGATACATAAAGACTGTATCATAAGTTATCAACCCAAGACCACATAACTGATAACATAGACCATGGTAATCCTTTCTACAAATATGATGTATCATAAGGCTGAGTGATGGAACCCCTTGGGAACAATATTTCATATCAGTACAAAATAATAAAATCTTCCCCTCAAATAACACCATGGGTTTTTCATTATTAGACCTTGTATCAAGGGCATAAACATATACACCTATGTTTATCCAGACATTTACCAAGGAATCTCGTAACATGGAACCAACCACATTCATCAATAAATACAAATGAACCATGATTTGGGAATTGAATCCAATAACACCACAATATCCCATATAAAAATATCTAGAGGTGGTTACTTCTAAAACACAACATCAGTCTCCAAATTCATACATAGAAACAATTCATGATTTCATACATAGTGAATTTAATATAACATTATGATTAACATATTTATATGAAATATAAAAATTATATTCCTATAATATTTTTATTCTCCATCATTGATGAATGAAGTGTTCATAATTGGATAAGACATACCATAATCTCTTACGATCATAGAAAATAACATAATGCCCTCGGATGAACTAACGATACTATGACATCAATGAAAACAAAAAAATTTATAAAAAAAGATCATTAGCGGCATTCTAATTTTCATGGGGATTAAATATACAAGTCATATAATATACGTCTTCTACCTTGTGTTCCTGGATCACCATTATATTTAAAATGTAGTATAACTCCATGGAGCACTACAACTGATTATTTTTGTCATGTTCAATGATTTTATTCTAAAATCGAGTGACTCGCTCTAAATGTTATGAATAAGTATATACATACACAAAACAATTAATTCATAATCATATTGACTTTATTATAGTATAATTCAATCATTAAATTAAATAGTATGGGATCAGTCACTTAATATAAAAGGGAGTATATTTCAAAATCTTATACTAGTTGCATTGTCTTACAATAATGGTTTCAACTCAATTATTCAAATGCATCACTTTTATTCTATCTATGAAATAAGGAATATAACTCCAACATATTAAGATGAATACAAATAAGGGAAATGGTTGAGACCAAAAATTTCAATGGTGAATTCAAATATTATACATGTGATTCAATAATAATTCAAGGCTTCCTATAGTCAATAGATAATTCATTCTAGAAATTGATGATGTAAATATAATTTCATGATGGGGAACTTTTATTTATTAGGATATACCAATATAAATGAGTAATGATACGTTAAATTATGTATAAAATGATTCTAATATATATTGAACCATTTGGTACTCTGGATCACATCAGAGATGTTTGTTATAAACTAGTACTTTTCCCAAACCATTCCAATATTTGTAACATCTTCTATCAATCTGTATTGAGAATTTACATAACATAGCCAAAAGATATACATGGTATAAATGGTTTGGAATTGAAACTGTACATTTATTATGAATAGTAATTTATCCATATTCCTTACATAGAGAAACAACTATTGAGGAATATGACCTCAGAAATTTTAAATTATATATGGAGATATCACATGTTTTATTAGTGTACATGGGAAAATAAATAAATTATAGAGGAATATTTCTATTTTTTGAGTATTGAAACATATTTTAATGTTCAAATAGGTTATCAGCTAGAATATAAACTTCCTAAAAATAATTCATTTCTTAATAAATGATCTCCTTTTTATAATGAAAATTTTATTATTATGAAAATGGAAATAAATTTAATGAATATTAAATTTCCATTAATTAATCTAATTTAATTATATAACAATATTAGATGATATAAAAACTAATTAATAGTGACCAAGAAATTGTATACTCTATATGATAAAAATCATCATAGAAGACTTAACCTACATTTAATATTGTTAAAATAAAAAAATGATTGTTAGAAAAATGATATACAATGTCAATGTAATTTTAAAAATCGATTTTTAATGCAGTCTGAAATGTTATTTTAGTTCCATATTATAGAATATAATTTTAAATGTCACTATTAGGGTATAAGCCATATATATAGCATTTACTTTAAATTTGATCAATATGACTAGTGGACATTATAACAATTGATAATGATGTAAATATAAAGTAATTTATATGTTTATATTATATTAAAGGTAATTTGAAGAGTTAGTAAAATGAAGAATGAATAACTGGTTAATTTACAAGTATGACCATAGATTTTAAATTCAAATTTTCAGAAAAAGGGATGGAGGTATAATCACATGGGTTCACCCTTAGTGAGGGATACACATATCGTCAATTAGTAATGCATGAGTTTATTTGAGTATAGAAGATGAAAACGTTAATGTAGTCCACCAATTGTTCAATGTTACCTAATCCACCCATGAAACATCCAGTTCCACAAACCTTACCCTTAAATCCAATGTCGGTGTAATATAGGGTTATATAGAAGGACCCATACCTAAATTACAATAAATTATTTACTTTCATTAAGACATACCTGTATTAATATTTTAGGATCATTACAATGTAATTTTTTAAGGAATAATGTAATAACCATTATATAAATAAATATAACATCACATTGTAGAGACATCCCCTTAATATCAATGTTTCGAACAATTGTTTTTATAAATAATGATTAATTTAATTAAATTTCATAATATTTTTATTCCTGGCAAGAAATTTATCCACATGATTCTTGAAATCTTACTGATCATACATTGGAATCTTGGGATGATAAAAAATATCAATGATAGAAATAAAAATTAAATAAAGTATCGTGTTTTATCATGAATAATCATTAAATGATTCATTTATCGAAATATAAGTTGTTCTCAAAATAAAAAATTTCATATCCCAGAAATAAAATTATTTAAAAAATGAATCTCAAAAAACAATTCATAAGACATCATAAGGATAAAAAACCACACTGTTTTTCTTTGAAATCATGAAATCTCATATAATATTTATAACAATGTTATACATTTCACCCATTAATAGTGACATTCACTTTTCATTTAAAATAATACCATTATGATAAATTATAAAAATATATATTATTAATGTAATCCCATATTATAAAACAATTAACCATGTAGGTAAAAAGATATATAATTGTCATATCTCTCATACTAATAGAACAACCAACTTGGTAAATAACAATAATCTCTCCGAAAATACATAGATTTACTCTGTCATTTAACTTAATGAATTAATGATTTATTTAATGCTCATGATTTCTATGTTTCTAAAGGAAACCACCATCCATGGTTCATAATAGAACCACATATTAGTAGAAATCATTCCAAAAAATATAATATTTTTGTAATATATGAAATATTTTATCGTAAATTTGTTCTTTTTACCAATTAGAATACATTTTTGGATATTAAAATATATGTTATATCGAAAACCATTATTAAACTTACATAAATAATGGGAAGGTTCATTAATTGATGTAGACATGGATTATTTAAAATAGATTCAAAAAATTCTATAATTGTTATGGTAGAAAAAACACATTTTCGTCAAATTTAATTAAATAGTATATTTATTATTTCCATTCCCTTTTGTGTCTCGTATAAAATATTTAAAATTGATTCATTTAGAAAAATTATCAATGAAAGATAAATGATAAATGAAATGATTTTTATAATTTATATTTATATATATAAATAAATCCCAAAATATAAGCCATGAATATGGACATTGTTGAGATATATAAAGATAATTAATCTAAAAAATCTTTTTAATGTTAATTTATTTGTAAAGAGTCACCTACATTGATTCTAACATGTAATGAATGTTCTTTATATTCAAAAAACTTAAGAAAATATTAATTATAGAATTTATCAACAACAACTTTCAAGATTATTTTCTTGATTAATTTTATATTAATGTGTTATAATAAATTACAAAATAAATTATTGTCACATCATATATTTTGATGGTATTTGAATCATCAATAAAAATTCACATTATTAAGATATTATTGGTCAAAGATATCATTTCTCCATCATTTAAAAATAAATAAATCGTTCATTTATAAATATTATACCATAATTATTCTTTTAATAAAAATCGAGAAATATTATTTTGTAAATGAATAATATTACAGTTGTAAATACAGTAGGTCATACATTCACATGCATAACATTATCAGTTATAAAATATGATGATTGGTGGAAGGTAAATTTCATATTAACCATTTATAATAATGATTATATCATATATATAATAAATATTATTTAAATACACTTATACATTATAGTAATAGTATGTTGTAATGAATAATGAGTTACGTCAATTCTTAGAGGTGGTCATAAACACGTACACATGAATGATGTTATAATTTTTCTATGGAATGAAATGTTTGATGGAATACGATATATAAATATTTAAATTACCATGTATGAAAAATAAATAAGTTTTTTTCCTTATAAAAATGTCACGACCCCCTCCCCACAAATTGTACCCCTCCTGGGCCGGAAATGTGAAAAGGGAGATAATGACCCCCGAGTCCTGCCTCCAGTAGGCCCCGGGTTGGCAACTAGCACCGAGGGTATAATACACACACAAATGGGAGGCATTACCCTCTAAGAGAACACATGCGGAAGAGAGAGATTGAATAAACTCCAATCAACTCCATCTTTGAACTGAGATATAAAAGGAAACCAAGTACATATATGAAATGTCATGCAAAAGTACTACAACTGAAAGGGAAACTAGAAGTACCCAAAAGAAAGTAAAACGGCAGCGACCACAAGCCCGAACAGCTCCTCCTCCAACCACAAGCTAGTAGTAACCAGCTTGATCTCCAACCTGCCCCAAGTGACCTGAAAAATAGTTTATATGTACATAGGGTGAGTATAACAGTATACTCAGTAGGATCTTCCTCAAGACTGTCGTGCAAAAGTAAAGAAAGCATGCTAAATCCCAGTGAACAACAAGTGAAACTAACTCGTTACCTAATCAGGTATACTAAGTTCCCAACCTCACCATGGATACTCTCACCAAGTAACACATACAAGAATATAGCATATGGCATAGAATATCAAGGGTACCCTGCTACTACTTCCCCACTGGTTTTCCGCTTTTCCCCAACGACATACGTCCTATGCATCTCTCTCCAAAGGCTTGCCTACAGACACCTGGGCTAAGCTCCACAATCTTCACCTCGTGCACCACATAGGCTTGCCCGCAGACACTTGGGCGAAGCACCACACCATCCTCACAACCAAAGGTAACCAGGTAGTTTCTGGGAGCCACCACAGCTCGCATAACGTGTATCATACGTCAGGTATAATACCTCAAGCCATTACAGCCCATACTCTGAGTAAGGATCCTCAAGCCATCAGAGCCTATACATGATACACCTATAGTAGTCCATAGGATACTATATCTAGAATATATGCGTGTGAATAACCATAAGCCATTACAGCCCTCTACACACATATATGGGGTAACTAACCGCTTACCTCATGGCACATGTATCTACCAAGTGAAGAGAGAGGGGCCAAAGGGGGTAGTCAGCCATTCAACCTCCCATCAGAATGTTGGGGAAAACACCCCCCAAGGCTCAGAATCCCAGGGGTGTCAGTTGCCCTTACCGACAGGGTGGAGTAGCGTATAGAAACACAAAAATTACAGAATATATATGACTCACAACCACACTATGGGCATTACCTAGTCATAGGCACAACTGAAGCTAACATCTCTCAGACTCCAGGCTGCTACTTCTAAGACTAGGTATCCTATAAGCACACAACCATTTGAAGAGCTTTATTAGATTACTCCATTCTCATTTTATCAATCCACTGTACGTTAATTAATTCTTTAAACATTAATTAACCATGAACAATTTACCACATTAAACTCTATTGGAATCACATTCAAAAACTGCTCCTTTTTAGGATTCACATCACTATTAAATTCCAGTTTCTCCATCCCCGTGGATTATCACCATTTAAACAAACTTTCATTATTAAATTACCCTCCCCATATTCCCAGGCATTCTAGAAAAGCATCATATGCTACTAAACACAAAGTGCTCAACACGGTGAGTAGATATACTACCCATTGGGTCTTTGCCGCCTATAGCAAGATCATAGACCCATCCTCCATCGAGAGGCTAAACACGGAAAGCATGTGGCATACCCCGCGTGTCTTCGCCTCCTTCGGAAAGAGGGTAAGCAAAACCAGCTGCCTTGAGCAGTGGGGAAAAGTAAAGTAGATAAACAATCAAACCACAAACATCAAACCATCACATTCATCTCATAACATCATCCTTGGTGTCCTCCCCGACACCCACATGCATAAACCGATGCATCTCGCCACACTAGGCGTCATCCGCTGCCACAACCACAAGTCCCCATGCCTCCACATATCACAACAGCCATCCAGGCTAACATCAAATCACAAGCAGCAGGAAATAAAAGAACACAAAACGGGCTCTCGGCCCTTTAACAAGGCATTCAGCCTTCATACAAGATGAGAACTCAGAGCTCCAAACCACAAGGCATTCAGCCTTACAAGCAAGCGGGTAACTCAGAACCCTTTTGAAATTATCGAACTAATAGTTATTTAATCCATCTTGAATTAACAGATTCATTAACATACCTCTTTATATTTATCCAATTATTTAACAAATAATTCCGGCTTTACGTTCTTTATCAATTTCCATCATGAACGAGCATTAAATTAAAGAAAAACATATATATCACTATATCTAGGAAAACATGAGGCAAACCGTTGTCACGGTACAAAGTAACAACATGCGATCAACCAATTCTTTTAATCCGGTTCAAGTATTTAATTAGGTCAATTTCATTGTGATCCAAAGGACTAAATCATGCTAATTATACGATTGCACATACACAACTAGAGAAGCCATGAATCCCCTACCTCGATGAGTTCTTGACGTCCTTTATCCACAGAACGGGTCACCGTCCACTTCTCCTCACAACAGCTGCATCCACCGGAGGATGCCACGGTACGACAGTACCAACCAACCCCAAGAAAACCCATTAGAACCATGGAGATTACATGCTAATATGGAAGGAAGAACAAGAGAAGGTGATCCCCTAAGGAACGATGATAAAACATACCTTATATGGAAGAACGATCGACACAACTTGGTTGCATCAACAGACCAGAACTGATCTGAGTAATGTTGGATTGTGAAACTCCTACGAGAATGATTGCAAGGTTCTAGCGTCTCGTAGATGAGAACCATGAGGAAGAACAACGAAGAATGATATCTCGTTTCCTTTATAAAAATAAATTAGAGAGGCGACGGTTTAAGATCCGATTTAGTCTCCATTAAAAACAGATCGCACTAACCCACGCGGATTGACCAAGTAAAAACATCTCGGCCTTAGGAATAATTAATATAGAATTTATGGCCTATGAATCGGCCTTAAAGTCCTTAAAATAAGGTTTTAAAATTATTTTACTTCAAAGAAAATGTCAAATTTGCGAAGCTGGAAACAGTTCTCACATACTCTAAATTTGGCAATGTATGGAATCGGTAGCTCTCATGAAGTCTGGAAACACTGTTCATTCGTGAAATTTGGCAAAGTATGGAATCGATAGCTCTTTGGATTCTAGAAACACTGTACAAGTCTACCGATAGAAGTCCACCGATAGAACCTCACCGATAGAATCACTGTTCAAGTCTACCAATAGAAGTCCACCGATAGAACCTCACCGATAGAAAACACTGTTCAAGTCTACCGATAGAAGTCCACCGATAGAACCTCACCGATAGAAACACTGTTCAAGTCAACCGATAGAAGTCCACCGATAGAACCTCACCGATAGAAAACATTGTTCAAGTCTACCGATAGAAGTCCACTGATAGAAACACTGTTCACTAAACCTCACCGATAGAAACACTGTTCACTGAACCTCACCGATATAAGTCCACCGATAGAACCTCACCGATAGAAACACTGTTCACTGAACCTCACCGATAGAAGTCCACTGATAGAACCTCACCGAAAGAAACACTGTTCACTGAACTAGAAATTTGGCAAAGTGTTAGACGAGCTACTGCTGGACTACAGCTACCAATATACCGAGCTATCAGTACGCCGTGGCTACCGGTAATCAGCAGCTACCGGTAGACAGAGCTACCGGTAATCAGCAGCTACCGGTAGACCGAGCTACCAGTAATCAGCAGCTATCGGTAGACCGAGCTACCGATAATCAGCAGCTACCGGTAGACCGAGCTACCAGTAATCAGCTGCTACCGGTAGATCGAGCAACTGGTAATCAGCAGCTACTGTTAGACCGAGCTACCGGTAATCAGCAGCTACCGGTAATCAGAAGCTACCGGTAGACCGAGCTACTGGTAATCAGCAGCTACCGGTAGACCGAGCTACCGGTAGGCAGCAGCTGGGGGATAAGTCACCTTGACCACCCGGAACACCTCCAACACCACATTTTCACAAAGTAATGGAGCAGGGAGGTCCGGGCCATTACATTAGATAACTCTCAAAACATTCTCGTCCTCGAGAATTAAAAACCAACCCAGAAGAAAAGAGGGGTCCGAACAACCACCCCATAAGATACCTCTCAGGGGAAAACCACCATGAGTTGTTCAAAAGCTGGAACAAAACTACGAAATCCGAGAGTATGGAAACAAATAACCCATAACCAAACAATTCAAACATAACATCACATCAAAGGTACATAAATAAAACATGAAAGGTCTAACCATAAAGGAAACGTCATTACATAGAAAGAGTTAAACATTAAACAACTCTGGGTACTGAGCATGTATCGGTGACTCACGCTCCCAGGTACTATCCTCCATGCCACCGTGTCGCCACAAGACACGAACTAAGGGGATAGAACGCCCACGCAACACCTTCTCCGTGTGGTCTTGGATCTCCACAGGTCGCTCCTTGAAGGTTTCATCATCGTCAATATCGATCTCTCCCAAATCGATAACATGAGATTCATCATGAAGATAACGATGGAGCTGTGATACATGGAAAACATCATGTATCCGACTCATCTGAGGGGGAAGTGCTACTTGATACGACACAGCTCCAACACGAGCTAACACCTCGAAAGTCCCAACAAACCGGGGAGAAAGCTTACTTCCACGACCAAACCTTCGCTGCCCACGACGGGGAGTCACCTTTGAAAACACATGATCCCCAACATTAAACTCTAACGGTCACCTTCTTTGATCAGCATATGATTTCTGACGATCCTGTGCTGTCTTAATCCTCTCACGAATCACCTGAACCATCTCTGTTGTATTCTGCACTAGTTCTGGTCCGAGAATTGCTAACTCTCCGACCCCAGTCCAGCACAACGGAGAACGGCATGGCCGGCCATACAAGGCTTCAAACGGCGCCATACCGATGGTAGAGTGAAAACTATTATTGTAAGCGAACTCTACCATGGGTAAGTGCTTCACCCATGAACCTCCAAAATCAAGAACACAAGAGCGCAACATGTCTTCAAGAGTCTGGATGGTTCGCTCTGTTTGACCATCCGTTTGAGGATGAAAAGCAGTGCTAAGGCATAATTGAGAACCAAAAGCATGTTGGAGACCTCTCGACAGCCTAGAGGTAAAACGATGATCTCGATCAGAAATGATCGTCTTAGGAACTCCGTGAAGCCTCACCACCTCCTCCAGATACCGCCTCGACAAAACATCCACTGATCTTGACTCCTTGATCGCTATGAAGTGGGATGATTTTGTTAAACGATCCACTACCACCCATATAGCATCATGTCCTCCCGGAGCTCGAGGTAAACATGTAACAAAGTCCATTGAGATGTCCTCCCAGTTCCACTGAGGAATCTCTAAGTGCTGGAGAAGACCACTAGGAACACGGTGTTCGGCCTTCACCTTCTGGAAGACTAATCATCGAGACACACATTCTGCAACTGTACGCTTCAGCCCAGGCCACCAAAACTGACTCCTCAAGGATCGGTACATCTTCGTCACACCAGGATGTACCGCCAAGGGTGAAATATGGAATTATCGGAGAACCGTTTCGCGCATTGCCAAGGGAACAAAAAGCCTGCCATGATACAACACTCGGTGTTGTTCATCCTCCGACCAACCATCAGGGGCCTCACCACATATAACTCTGTCTCTCCAAAATTCCACCTCTAGGTCATCCAACTGAGACTCTTCCACCTTCTGCATCAGGGATGACTGCACCGTCATCGGGAAAAGACAACCTCTACCCCCCAACTTCTTCCATATCAAGATGCAATGATGATAGCTCTTCCATCACTCTCCAAGAATCACCAGATTCACGCACAACATCATTACGTATCTTTCGGCTTAGTGCGTCAGCTACAACATTCCCTTTTCCAGGTGTATACGATATTTCAAAGTCGTATTCCTGCAAGAACTCCATCCACCGACGCTGCCTCAAGTTCAAGTCACGTTGGGAGAAAACATACCTCAAACTCTTATGATCGGTGAAAACCACAAAGTGCTCACCAATGAGGTAATGTCTCCACAACTTTAGAGCAAACACCATGGATGACAACTCAAGATCATGGGTGGCATAGTTGCATTCATGTGGACGCAACTGCCGAGACCCATAAGAAACAACTGACATCTGCTGCATGAGAACACATCCTAGCCCCAGATGTGAAGCATCACAGAAAACATCAAACTGGACTCCCTCCACTAGAAGTCAAAGGATGGGAGAACTTACCAACTTCTCCTTTAGATACATGAAAGTTGTCTGACACTAATCAGTCCATATGAACGTTTGATCCTTCCTGGTCAAAGCTGTCAGAGGATTCACAACTCGGGAGAAATTATCTACAAACCTCCTATAATAGCCTGCGAGACCAAGGAAACTTCACACCTCTGACACAGTCTTGGGGGTTGGCCAAGACACCACTGCTTCTATCTTCGAAGGATCCACAGCTACTCCCTGTTGGGACACAACATGTCCCAAGAAGCGAACTTCTCGAGCCCAGAACTCACAGTTGGACAACTTCCCAAACAACTGATGTTAGCGAAGAACTCCCAAAACGGCTCGTAGATTCTCTGCATGCTCCTCTTCAGATGTAGAGTACACAAGGATGTCGTCGATGAAAACCACAACAAACTTGTCCAGGAATTCACGGAACACAGCATTCATCAACCCCATGAAAAAAGCTGGAGCATTCGTCACGCCGAATGGCATTACATTAAACTCATAATGACCATGACGACAGCGGAAAGTAGTCTTCGGGATATCCTCATCCTTTACATGCATCTGATGATATCCTGACCGCAAGTATATCTTTGAGAACCAAATTGCACCATTCAGTTGATCGAATAGTTCATCAATCCGTGGGAGAGGATAGCGGTTCTTTATTTTAACTTTGTTTAACCGACGATAATCGACGCACAACCGCAAACTACCATCAGCCTTTTTCACAAAAAAAACTGGTGCACCCCACGGTGACACACTTGGTTGAACAAAACCACACTACAACAGACCGTCGAGCTGAATACATAGCTCTCGTAACTCAGAAGGGGCCATCCTATACTGAGACTTAGAGATAGGAGACGCTCCTGGCTGTAGCTCGATCCCAAAATCGATCTCTCGTCGAGGGGGTAAGGATACAACCTCTTCTGGAAAGACGTCAGGGTACTCCTCTGCGACCCTAGGAAACGCCAACTGTTGAACCTCTGAAGAACTCATCGTCATCCCAGCCATCATGGATGATAAGGATGGAACTCGTCTATGACTCATCCGAGGATCTCTCTCACCAACAAACACTACTTTCTCTCCATCTTCATCAAAGAAAACGACATTCTTCCTGTAGCAATCCACAACAGCCTGCACCGAATACAACCAATCCATGCCAAGTATGACATCATATGGTTGTATTCGCAAACATATGAAATCTCCCCAAGAGCGGTGTTTCCCCAACACTAGCTCACAGTCTCTACATACTTCAAACAAGTCAGCTCGACCTCCAACTGGCGTAGTCAACGCCAAGGGCACTGGAAGTCTCTCTACCTCATGTCCCAAAGCATGGACAAGGGTAGGTGATATGAAGGAGTGTGTTGCTCCTGAATCAAACAAGGCATACACCAAGGTAGAAAACAAGCAAAGGGTACCTCGAATGACATCTGGCTCGCCTGGGGCTGGTAACGCTAGAGCATGAAGCTGACCACGACCTCCTCCACGACCTCTATGACCCTGATGACGACCACCACCACGGCCGCGCTCTGCTCTCTGAGGATGGGGAGCGTCATGGGGTTGTCCTCTACCTGCTCCATCTACCCTTTGGTGATCTAAAACTGGTGCAACCTGCTGCTGCTGCCTCGGCTGGAACTGCCTCAACGGAGGAACCTGGAGTGGAGCGCCCGGTGTGCGATGACTGCTCTGAAAAGTCGGGCACTCCCACTGCTGATGACCACGACCACCACAAGAAAAACAAGCGCCTGATCCCTAGTCATAGGTCTGAGAGTTTCTGCCTCCGGAGAAACGAGATGGGAAGGGCTGGGACCTACCCCCAGGTGAACGGAAACTCTTCTGTCCTCAAAACTGGGAACCCCGGACCACAGCTCTGCTTCGTGAGGAATCATGATGATTCCCCTCTCGTGACGATCCAGTCCTGGACAAAGTCCTCTCAACAACCTCTTCCCTCGCCAGCACCTCAAGATATGTCTTCAGCATAAATGGTGTGACCTGGCGCTAGATCTCTGGACGCAAAGCCCCCTCAAAATGCCTCGCCCTGGCCTCATCATCTGGTAACAGGTCTGAAGCATATCGTAGAAGTTTCCTGAAACGGATTCCAAACTCTCGAACACTGGAGCTCCCCTGTCGAAGGGTAAGAAGCTCCTGGCGACTGGACACCTTCGCAGTCGTTGAAAGAAACTCGACTCTAAACCTGTCTTGAAAATTCTCCCATGGGATTGCTGACTCCTCACGATCACCGAGGAACAAGAACCACCACTTCCACGCTGCTCCATGCAGCATCGTCACAACCAAGGACACCCAGTGTTCCTTCCGAGCATGAATCGAACTGAAGCCTATCTCGATCTCCTCCAACCAGTCTTCAGTGACTGCATCGGAAACGGATCCCTCGTACTTCTGTAGACTCTGGCATTGAAACTCTCAAAGTGTCTTCCTCTAAGTGTCATCGTCGTCAACCTCTACTCGGCGGCGATCTACTGGAACAACATGATGGGCATCTTCTACGGAAACCTGACAAGGACGTCGACCTGGAGCCATACCTGTAAAATAACAACCGTTAGAGCTCCTAAGCCTGGAATATGGAAGAATCAACATTAATTAATTAATTGTTTTGTTTTATTAATTTTAGGTTACCTATCCCAACGTCTACCCATTCAAACACAGGCGCAAAGAATAATGATGCACGATCCTTTCCTAGGTCTCTACCCTGCAACCGGTATCACTTTGTTTAGTATCCATTGTAAACATAAAGGTCTGTGCAACAGATCATAGGGGGCCCTGAACGCCTATGTCTCTGCCGGTCTCCAGTGTTTACCCCAATTGCTAAACATGAATGACACCGTTGCCCTACCATCCCATGCATCATCACCTGTTCCTAACTCCAAACTCCATCATATCCCTCAACCAGACCTCTGATACCACTCTGTCACGACCCCCTCCCCACAATGTGTACCCCTCCTAGACCGGAAATGTGAGAAGGGAGATAATGACCCCTGAGTCCCACCTCCAGTAGGCCCCGGGTTGGCGACTAGCACTGAGGGTATAATACACACACAAATGGGAGGCATTACCCTCTAAGAGAACACATGCGGAAGAGGGAGATAGAATAAACTCCAATCAACTACAACATTGAACTGAGATATAAAAGGAAACCAAGTACATATATGAAATGTCATGCAAAAGTACTACAACTAAAAGGGAAACTAAAAGTACCAAAAAGAAAGTAAAACGGCAGCGACCACAAGCCCGAACAGCTCCTCCTCCAACAGCAAGCTCATAGTAACCAGCTTGATCTCCAACCTGCCCCAAGTGACCTGAAAAACAGTTTATATGTACATAGAGTGAGTATAAAAGTATACTCAGTAGGATCCTCCTCAAGCCTCTCGTGAAAAAGTAATGAAAGCATGCTAAAGCCCAGTGAACAACAAGTGAAACTAACTCGTTGCCTAAACAGGTATACTAAGTTCCCAACCTCACCATGGCTACTCTCACCAAGTAACACATACAAGAATATAGCATATAGCATAGAATATCAAGGGTACCCCGCTACTACTTCCCCACTGGTTTTCCACTTTGCCCCAATGACATACGTCCTGTGCATCTCTCTCCAATGGCTTGCCCGCAGACACTTGGGCTAAACTCCACAATCTACACCTCATGCACCACAAAGGCTTGCCCGCAGACACCTGGGTGAAGCACCACACCGTCATCACAACCAAAGGTAACCAGGTAGTTTCTGGGAGCCACCACAGCTCGCATAACGTGTATCATACGTCGGGTATAATACCTTAAGCCATTACAGCCCATACTTCGAGTAAGGATCTTCAAGCCATCACAGCCTATACATGTTACACCTATAGTAGTCCATAGGATACTATATCTAGAATATATGCATGTGAATAACCATAAGCCGTTACAGCCCTCTACACACATATATGGGGTAACTAACCGCTTGCCTCATGGCACAAGTATCTACCAAGAGAAGAGAGCGGGGCCAAAGGGGGTAGTCAGCCATTCAACCTCCCATCAGAATGTTGGGGAAAACACCCCCCCCCCAGGGCCCAGAATCCCAGGGGTGTCAGTTGCCCTTACCGACAGGGTGGAGTAGTGTATAGAAACACAAAAAGTACAGAATATATATAACTCACAACCACACTATGGGCATTACCTAGTCATAGGCACAACTGCAGCTAACGTCTCTCAGACTCCAGGCTGCTACTTCTAAGACTAGGTCTCCTATAAGCACACAACCATTTGAAGAGCTTTATTAGATTACTCCATTCTCATTTTATCAATCCACTATACGTTAATTAATTCTTTAAACATTAATTAACCATGAACAATTTACCACATTAAACTAAATTGGCATCACATTCAAAAACTGCTCCTTTTTAGGATTCACATCACTATTAAATTCCATTTTCTCCATCCCCGTGGATTATCACCATTTAAACAAACTTTCATTATTAAATTACCTTCCCCATATTCCCATGAATTCTAGAAAAGAATCATATGCTACTAAACACAATGGGCTCAACACGGTGATTCGATATACTACCCATCGAGTTTTTGCCGCCTATAGTAAGAGCATAGACCCATCCTCCATCGAGAGGCTAAACACGGAAAGCACGTGGCATACCCCGCGTGTCTTCGCCTCCTTCGGAAAGAGGGTAAGCAAAACCAGCTGCCTTGAGCAGTGGGGAAAAGTAAAGTAGATAAACAATCAAACCACCAACATCAAACCATCACATTCATCTCATACCATCATCCTTGGTGTCCTCCCCGACACCCACATGCATAAACCGATGCATCTCGCCACACTAGGCATCATCCACTGCCACAACCACAAGTCCCCATGCCTCCACATATCACAACAACCATCCAGGCTCACATCAAATCACAAGGAGCAGGAAATCAAAGATCACAAAATGGGCTCTCGGCCCTTTAACAAGGCATTCAGCTTTCATACAAGATGAGCACTCAGAGCTCCAAACCAGAAGGCATTCAGCCTTACAAGCAAGCGGGTAACTCAGAACCCTTTTAAAATTATCGAACTAATAGTTCTTTAATCCATCTTGAATTAACAGATTCATTAACATGCCTCTTTACATTTATCCAATTACTTAACAAATAATTCCGGCTTTACGTTCTTTATCAATTCCCATCATGAACGAGCAACAAATTAAAGAAAAACATAGATATCACTATATCTAGGAAAACATGAGGCAAACCGTTATCACGGTACAAAGTAACAACAAGCGATCAACCAATTCTTTTAATCCGGTTCAAGTATTTAATTCGGTCAATTTCATTGTGATCCAAAGGACTAAATCATGCTAATTCTACGATTGCACATACACAATTAGAGAAGCCATGAATCCCCTACCTCGAAGAGTTCTTGACGTCCTTTATCCACAGAACGGGTCACAATCCTCTTCTCCTCATGACAGCTGCATCCACCGGAGGATGCCACGGTACGACAGTACCAACCAACCCCAAGAAAACCCATTAGAACCATGGAGATTACATGCTAATATGGAAGGAAGAACAAGAAAAGTTGATCCCCGAAGGAACGATGATAAAACATACCTTATATGGAAGAACGATCAACACAACTTGGTTGCATCAACAGACCGGAACTGATCTGAGTAACGTTGGAATGTGAAACTCCTACGAGAATGATTGCAAGGTTCTAGCGTCTCGTAGATGAGAACCAGGAGGAAGAACAACGAAGAATGATATCTCGTTTCCTTTATAAAAATAAATTATAGAGGCAACAGTTTAAGATCCGATTTATTCTCCATTAAAAACGGATCGCATTAACCCACGCGGTTTGACCAAGTAAAAACATCCCAGCCTTAGGAATAATTAACATAGAATTTATGGCCTTTGAATCGGCCTTAAAGTCCTTAAAATAAGGTTTTAAAAGTGTTTTACGTCAATGAAAACGTCAAATTTGCGAAGCTAGAAACACTGTTCACATACTCAAAATTTGGCAAAGTATGGAATCGGTAGCTCTCATAAAGTCTGAAAACACTGTTCATTCGTGAAATTTGGAAAAGTATGGAATCGGTAGCTCTTAGGATTATGGAAATACTGTACAAGTCTACCGATAGAAGTCCACCAATAGAACCTCACCGATAGAAACAATGTTCAAGTCTACCGATAGAAGTCCACCGATAGAACCTCACCGATAGAAAACACTGTTCACGTCTACCGATAGAAGTCCACCGATAGAACCTCACCGATAGAAACACTGTTCAAGTCTACCGATAGAAGTCCACCGATAGAACCTCACCGATAGAAAACACTGTTCAAGTCTACCGATAGAAGTCCACCGATAGAACCTCACCGATAGAAACACTGTTCACTGAACCTCACCGATAGAAACACTGTTCACTGAACCTCACCGATAGAAGTCCACCAATAGAACCTCACTGATAGAAACACTGTTCACTGAACCTCACCGATAGAAACACTGTTCACTAAACCTCACCGATAGAAGTCCACCGATAGAACCTCACCGATAGAAACACTGTTCACTGAACTAGAAATTTGGCAAAGTGTTAGACGAGCTACTGCTGGACTGCGGCTACCAATATACCGAGCTATCAGTACGCCGTGGCTACCGGTGATCAGCAGCTACCGGTAGACCGAGCTACCGGTAATCAGTAGCTACCGGTAGACCGAGCTACCGGTAATCAGCAGCTACCGGTAGACCGAGCTACCGGTAATCAGCAGCTATTGGTAGACCGAGCTACCGGTAATCAGTAGCTACCGGTAGACCGAGCTACCGGTAATCAGTAGCTACCGGTAGAACGAGCAACCGGTAGGCAGCAGCTGGGGGATAAGTCACCTTGACCTCCTGGAACACCTCCAACACCACATTTTCACAAAGTAATGGACCAGGGAGGTCCGGGCCATTACAAAAAATATTTCATAATAATAATAGTAATATTGTTCGATTTTTTGTTTATATTTAATTAATATATTTTTTTCATTCATTTCTAAATAAAATGTGAACAAATATTTAATAAATCAAAGTCCTTATAGGCATTAGTCAAACCCCACTAAAAAAATAGGGTAATGGGAACCGATATGGTAATTTTTAGTAATAATCATTTTTAATTTAACCATTACATTTTTGATTTTCCGTTATAGGGGTGTAAATTTTTTACTATTATTACAATTTATATTTTAAAAAAATTATGTAGAATTATTTACCAAATTCAGATATCCTATTTCGAAATAATTAATTAATTTTTAATGATTAAATATCTATACAAGAAATTATATTTTATGATTATGAATAAAAATGGAACGAAAAATAGATTACAAACAAATGAATTTAATGACCAAAATTAAACATAATCTAAATCAGATATAATGGATAGTTAAATGTAATTAATTATATAATATATATCTAAAGATAATTTATGTTACATTGAGATAAAATTATTATAAATATAGAAATTTTATATTTCTATATCTAATTGAAATAAATGTTTTTTTTAAAAAAATCATATTATTCACTCTTCATTGAAAATTTAAACATTTCATAAAATTGACTTTTTAACAATTATATAAATGTAATATTCAAATTTTAAAATTTGTATTTATTTTTTAAAAAAATTTAAAAATTAAATACATCAGATAAATATGACAATATCTAATTTGAGGACACTTGTAATGATACTAATCCAAATTTCTCTTGTATATCATATTACAAAAAGAACAATCGACAAAGCATCCCCTTTTTACAAATAATGAATAACTATTTTATGTGAAATAGAATTATGAAAAAAATCATTACCAACCTTTAAATAGAGATTTTTCATCTCTTTGATTACATATATCTTCTTTCTACTCAAATTTCTCCAAATATTTTGCTACATTACATTAACCATATCACCCATTTATTATGTTAGATTTCAATCCAAATCTATTCCTTCATTAAATCGATCCAACAACCAACTGTAAAATAATATATTAAGTGTAATGCCTAACAATGTGAATCAATATATTTGAATGATTTTAAAAAAAACTAATACAATGAGATATATTGATCATAAATTTGGTGATACTATTTTAAAAAATATCTACTAAAATCATTTATAATATGTATAGTTTACTGCAACCATTCATCATATTTTGGATGAAATGATTTATGGAAAATATATTTTAAAAAATAAATGGTAATATCTGTAATCTAACTATTTATTCAAAATAATATTTAGAATGGTAATCCAAATACATATTGATATAATGTAGAATAATATTAATAGATATAGTTAATTGATTTATAATATACCATATCACATTATTAAAATGTAAATACAATGTTAAAATAACCATGAAATCAAATGATAATATGTCATTTCAATTCTAAAACGACAAATGGATGAATCATCCCATTTAGAAATTTATAATTAAGAAGGAATATAATTTCTAGAAAATGAGTAATACATTTCTGTATTCCTTCCATATATAAAATATCCAAACATTCTATGAAATGTTTTTCCTTCCATGATGATTCAGAAATGGAGTTTTATGTACTTTAATCATGGGTTCCTTCATTATATTGGGTTTACCTGAAATGAATTTGTTTTTTAAATCATGAATCCCTTATCTTTTCAATATTAAATTCAGTAATATAACATTTCATCACCACATATATCATTCTTGTGACTATGAGTCTTCTATCCATGATTTCAAATTTTTATTCAGATGGATTAGATTGAACTGAACATTGATAAAAAAATAGAAGGATAATATAAATTCAATATTTATAAGAAAACATTTATAAAATAATTATAAAAATTACTACGTTCCAAAAGATTGTTATTTATTATTGTATTATATTACTTAATTAATATTATGGATACTCTATTTTCATTACCTGGGTTATAAAAAATTATACATTCATATTCATCAATCAATTCCATCCATCTCCCATATCTCTTGTTTAATTATTTCTATGTGAATTTTTACGTATTGGGTTTACAATAAATATATATTTGACACTTTAAATCATAAAAATGTATTTTAAAAAATATTAAACTAAATAATAGAACCACTAATTTAATCTCATGTGTATGATAATTTCTCTCATGGGGGTTCATTGTAAATTTTTCATTATAAATTATTTGATCATTTAACCTTAAAACATTTCCTAGAACATTCATTAATGTATTTCATTATATAACAATGTCACTATTTTCTGTATGAAAGGCCCAAACTATATATTTTACTATAAAAATGTTGAATTTAGGGAATCACTCATCGTATAACATATTTAATATGAAACAAACTCATTTTCATGTTAAATATTATTTTAGATTATATGAAATTGAGTATTTTGTATGTAACATGCTATAAATATCATTCTAATCCTTCAGAAATATGTATCTCGTAATATTTTTAGGTCATTGATAATCATCAAACACTTTAGATGGATTGGGACAATGAGTTATTTTTGTTTATTTATGATTTATCAATGAAATGAAATCCATTGTAAATAGAATTCAAAGTTACATTATTTTCCATATAATATCTTTTATTTTTATTTAAGAATAATCCATTGAAATATTCCATGATCCTCATTATATTTTGAATAAAAATTAATAATTAATAAACTAAACTAGAAACATATCAAAATAATCATTTAAACCCAATTCATAAGATCAAATAATTCCACTTTATATTTATTCAACCCAAATGATATATCCAAAAAATAATTTTAAAAATAAGTAGTATGAAAAACTATATTACTTCAATTATCATCCTTCACCATTATATAATATTAATAGGAATTGAGAACATCCATAAAATGTTCTAGACTCTAAATATATGATCAAACCATTCAATGATATGAGGAAGTTTATAATTATTATTAGTATTTATGTTATTCAATACTCTACAATTCAATGAAAATATTCATAGAACAATTTTTATTTTTAAAAATTAATACTTGAGCACCTCACAGTGATGATCTAGATGAATGAATAATTTTTTAATAATTTATATAATTTATTTTTTAATTTCAATTATTCTACACAGTCATTTAGATAATTTGGTGTTTAGAATTAGGATAACATTATATACAATGGAACTATAAAATCTAAATCCTGATCAGGTATAATACATGGTAACTCATCATAAAAATCATTTTTATATTATTTTACAATTGGAAATTATTTAATATAAATAGTGATCTAATTTTCAAAAACATGTACAATGTAACATTCATTTCAATCAAATATTATTTTATCTACAACATGATATTATTATCAAATGTATTTGTTTATTCTTATAAAACAAAAATCATTATATTGTAAAATAACCTATTTGGGACCCACAATTGATCTAAATGTGAAATGTTTAATTTTCATCCATAAATATAAAAAATATCTAAAATGGTAATGGAAAATAGCGATTAATTGAAAAATCCACAAAAATGTATGAAAATAATATCATTGTAAATTCTTGTTTCCAATATTCTACAACATAGATTTTTTATCAAAAGTTTGTAAATAATTTCATTTGTTGAGATTATCATTTCCCTCGAAAATTTCTCTTAAATGTAAATCTATTTTGGAACTAAATAAAAAAATACATTGTAGTAATGTGAATATAATAGAAATGTACATATAATTCCATTTTTTATGCTTCAATTATTAGAGAGGTATTTTCAATGGATTTCACCACACTATTCTCCAAATAGATGTATTCCATCCAACTGTTCAATATAATATATGATCATGCATCTATAAAAAATAACCAAAAATTTAATACATATTACTTCCTATTTATTGAATTTTTATTTCTAGAACCATGATAACTTTATATTCAATCACAATCAATATGACTAAATTTACTACAATGTTAGAACATCATGGATTTCAGAAGATATTCTAGAGAGTTGTTTTTAGAACACATATTAGAAACTCAAAATATAATTTTCCAACCTCATATTTATTTAATGTACTTTTAATGGTTTACATCCACCTAGATCACTATATTATTTTTTTATGAAATACATGGTCATTAGTAGAAAGTATTTATACCATATTACCCAAAAATATATCAATACATTTCCGTTCATATGGGGTGTTCTTTACAATATATTAGATTCATTAAAATTTTAAATAATATAATTTAACGAGAAAAATTCTAAATGAATTTATATTTATTCGATCACAATTAGGTGAACATTTCTTATCACATGCCCCTCTAAAAATTCCTCATTTTTCTTAATTACTTGTATCACTTTTAAATTCAATAACGAACATGTAATGAAATAGTCATTACAACCCATTACGATGAGGGAATTATACTAAAAGGGGTTTCAGGGGAAATCATTTAGTGTTTCGACAAATTGGTATGGAGATAATAGGATACATGGCCTATTTTAGTTTGGATCTAGAATGGTGAAATGTGTTTCCCCATAATTGTAATAGATGTGGCAAAGTGGAATCTGACTACAACATAGCGAGTTGTCAGTGTTGTTTTTTGTGAAAATCACAATTTAGCTATATCCATGTAATATATGATGTTATTGGGAATGAAACCTTCTAGAAATTTGATAGATATGGATTGGAAGATAATTCATAGTGCAAGAGAATCCACAGGTGGACTGTGAGCGACAATATATTCTTGATAAGTTGGTTCATGTAGATGAGGATGCAACACCAAAAAATTTATTGCTATTGGGGGGTCTTTGGAATAGTATCATGGGATAAAATATGGTCTTAATTTACCTCTAATAGGTTCATCCCTATATGGGATTCCATGTTAATGAGATATAACGATTATTATCCAATCTGATATGTGGACCTCATTCCATGGTCATGGTCTCCTTCATTTTCACACATTTTTCGTTGTTTTAATTGATGTCACACTATAGTTTTTTGTTTCATATTCTACCGATTGTTTTTAAAATTCATTTATAAAAGGTCACATCCCCATATTCATATTATATATCTACTGACCAAGGTGAATATTATGTATTACATTCCTCTAACATCGTATGGATTTTAGTTGTAAATCATGGCTATTGATCTGCAATGATTTTGATGAACCCCCCCCCCCTCCCACTCTCTTTTTCTAGTTTCTCCTCAGGTTCATTGATTGAGAGTCATGTTTTCAATATAAATATCTTTTTTTTTGTTTTTTTATTTTATTGTCATTTTATATTTTTTGGTACTAGGACTATAGATGTTTTCACTCATGGGTTGTTAATTGGATGAAATTTTTTTATTGTTCTACTCATCTCTAGTAGAGAAAGAGTATTCTTTCATTAGGGATCCATTTTCATAACATGCTCTATCATGTATGATTGGAATACTAATTTTCTCTTCTAAATATGGTTTCATCCATCATAATAAATATACATTAATTTTTTTGATTGAAATATTTGTGGAAGATAATTGTTCACATGTTTTAATATCATTATATTATTGTGATATAGAGATTTAAAATACTTATTAAACCAAAATAAATCATTTTTGTTGGAAGACATTGAATTTTATGAATAAATTAGTTTTATTTCCCTTAATGTTCTATTTTCGTTAAGTAACCCAGAATAAATTTTTGATCACTTATTCCTAGATAATAAATTGGTTACAACTATATATATAATGTTCGAATATTTCCATAAAATTATATTGAAGTGTGATGAATTCCACTTGAATTAATATAGAAATTGTTATTCAAATGTGATTTTATTGTGTAGGGTCAGGCTGTTGTGAGTTACCACTATCAATTGGTAATTTTATTGGAGTATATTGAGACATGATTTTGATGTGGGGGACAAATTTTCAGTTTTACTATTGGGATAAATTTGATGACCTCTACGACCATGTTATTGGGTGGTTATATAGGAAATTTGTTAGCGATGTTTGTTTCTTTTCATGGAAAAAATAATGAGGAGAGGGTTGTTATTATTAGGTGTTGTGTGGGATGGTTGATGTGCAAAGTTGGGTTGTATGTATTGTTTATGTAATTTGTTTTCTGGTAATTACATAGGTATTGTTGGAATTAAATGATAATGTTGATGATTGAAAATGCATGGAATAAAATGGATAAATAATTCAAAATAAATATGGGGAATATTTTTAAATATTTTTAATTATTAATAATGATATTAACGGGATTAATAATCAATTAAAATGGTAATGTAAAATGTATCATGTGGCTTGTGGCTAGAGAAATGTTTTTCACTGTGTTATATTAGTGAATTTTTTAGTTATTTTAGGTCGGTGTTTATATTTTGAGTTTTTTATAACTCTTTTATGAACCCATAGGTTGGGCTTCCATGCATATATACAGATATGAACATTGTACATTCCTTATATTTTTCAACACAACCTAAATCCTTTTCATGGACCACATTCTAAGCTATATATATATATATGGAGTTTTCTTCCCAAAATGTTGATTGTGTCGATAAAATGTGGGCTACCAAATATATCTCACTTTTCTTCCAATAATCATTCATATTTGCGCATTCATTTATAAACATTTGTCAATAGTGTTGTCATGGGGATATGATGATATTATATTTCTTATGGTTGTGGTTGTTCATGGTTGGATGTTGGATTAGGTTTGACTTCTTTTAGGTTTGGGATACCATAGAATTTTGGATACATGGTTTCAATTTGACATGATATACTGTACGTATACAGGCATGGTATGATGTAACCATGATATGGGGAAGTGTTCAGATATGATAACTCAATTTTTTGTTATTGTGATAGGATGCGACCATGTTATGGGTGGTGGAATTGTGTTATTTTATATAGAAGATATATGATCTGTATATTGTACTATGTTCTGGTGTTAGAGTAATATATTAGCGAGAATATAATGCATGGTACCCTATCACTGATTTTATTCATATATTGTTATTAAACATGTACACATTTTAGTGAGTGATTCAAGGTGAGGATGGGAATGTAAGTTGACTTGTTCGAGTGAGGTTGGTTAATCTATTTTATCAAAGTGAGATTATTTTTATTCATTACCATGTTCAAGATAAAATTAGTTATTCCCACTAGGTATACTTGTATATTCACATTACATATATAAAACCTATATTAAGGTTTCTAGGAGGACAATGTGGATCAGGTTTTACATTACTATATTTACTTTAAATTTTTTACATTATATATGTAATTTGTATCTATTTTTTATACATGTATTATTGGAGTATTTTGGTTTTCATTTTATATATTTTCATTTTTAAATCATTGTTGTACTATCATTGAACTATGCATATTTTTTGTATTGTATTTCCTCCAATTATGAGACTTTTATATCCACGGTTCTAGTCACCACCCAAGGTTCTACTAGAGGGGATTCTCTGTGTAAATATTTCTCTCCCCACATTGTTGTATCTCTAGAGGTAGGGGTACTGACATTGTGGTATCAATGGTGATGATTAAGGTACCAGATAGTGTTTTGAGTTAGGAATAATGATTATTGCATTGATTTGTCGGGAAAAAATATCATTACATATTTGTACATTAAATATTCCATGGAAGAATAATTTAAAAAATATATTTTAGGTCCCCATGATATTATTCACAGACTCTGAGACAACTTAATTTCCATTTGTGGTGTAACTAAAATGATGGTATATACCTATGAATGATACATGCATCATGCTAAATTCTGCTAATTTTTGGAATCAGTGATTTTTTTTACGATATATTAAAATAAAGTAAATATATATTATTATAATTATAGTCTAACATGATTTGAAAATATTTATTTCCATTTAATGTATAGATCATGGTATTCTTCCAATTTCGGTTTAGGCATGAGTGGTTCAACATGCCTATCATGTAGATTTTTTTAGTGTGGACCTGACATTGTTATATCATTCTCGGTAGAGTGTGTTGCATAATTTTAAATAGAAGGTAATGGGAATTACAAATGGGGTTTATTAAATGTGGTGATATAATAATATAGATTTGACCTCAAGATTTCCTTGAGTATGATCTGGACCTCGGTGGGTTAGTGGGACCATTTGGTAATCAGTTATATGCAATGATATACATGTCAGTGGTGAACACTACTTCTTGGTGAGAAGAAAAAGAAAATTTAATTGCGGCTAGTCATCAAATGGTAGTTGACTACATTGTTCCTCTAATCACCTGTGAAGGTAGTGAAAAATAAAGTGACGATTTTACCATTAGGGAGTGGTTTTTTCTATTTGCGAGCATGTGATTATGCTCAAGGATATACTGAGTGTATTCCCAGACAATAATCATAATGAGGGGTCATGTGTGAGATAATGTCAAGAGGTATTATATTCTTATATCCTGTACAAAAATAATTTTTCTATATTGAAAATGTATAAGTATGATCAGAATAATGTTTAAGTGATTTTTAATGTGCAATTTTCATAAGGATTACTATAATAGGGTAGCCAATATAGTCCCTCGCATGATTAGTGTTCTTAGTAGTAGGTATCAATTTTTATGGTCTTCAAGTATTTGATCAGTGGTAATTTGACCGCAATGGCATGAATTTTATTTTTCTTGCGGTGCATGATTCATTGATTTCCATTGGGATTTCAATCATGTTTTCTTTTTCAATAGGGTTTATGGACACATGATGTGCATTTTCCATTTTTTACATCATGAATAAAATGGAGGAAGAGAAAATATCCCATTACAATCTCAACAGAAGATACCAGTAAGATAGTTTTACTAGTAAGGGCCATAGTGATATTCAATTTATAGTATGGTATGGAGATTGTATGGTCTGAAATTAGTCTTTTCATCATGTTTTTAGACATTCAATATTCCATGAATATTGGATTTGGTTATCATGAAAGATGAAGAGGTGTCAGGGATGATCTATTTCATTGATAGGTGGTGGAATAACCAGATGGTATCAAGATTGTTTGAGGTTGGAATTTTTTATCTTCTATAGTTATTTGTGATTTTTTGGATTCATTATATTCCCAACACTTTGGTTAACCATTTTCAATCTATTCTTTTGATGTATTCATAAAAGTACATCCAATGATCTTCGTGTTGACAATTCGATATTGTTTCTTGACTAACTAGATTGATGTGTTGAAAGTGTGTATATTAATGATGGGCCCCAAAATTTCTATAAAGATATTTTCATACTATAATTGTTTTCATTTGAAGATATTCTTTTGCATTTATTGATTATGTTATGTATGGGAAGATAAACATTCCTTATTAATTAGTGTCATCCTTTTGGAAGTTGTTTGCAAGCGTGTAGTTTTCAATGGTATGGGTGTTATTGGGTGGGAAATAGACGTGTAAGGCCATTTCGTTCGAAAATTCATGATTTTAATATGGAATCAATTTATGTTGGTATATAAAAATATCATTGGGATATGTGGGAGTTATTTGATATTTTTTCAACGAGATGAAAAATATAAACCATAATTTGATATTGGGATTTGGATAGACTTATAACATGAAGCCTCACAGATTTTGATGAATCATTATTGTGTAAAATGTATTTAGTTATGGGTGTCGCATATTAAGATATTTTATATTATTTATAAACGGTTAATCTAACCAAATGTATTATCATGGTGTCTTATGGTTGTATTCTCTTAGATGGATGATGATTATATGAGGTTATTTGTATAATACTATTGGTTGAATTCATTACTGGTTAAGAATATTTAAACACTATAGAGGATATAATATCATTTCAACTAGATAATCAGGGTTGTTTTTTTCTAATACAAATATATTATCCCTATATCTCTAGTTTATGGTGAAGGAGGATGATGTCATAATTTCTAACAATAGATACATGTATGGACACGTAGTGTTTGTAGTCATTATATAAGGTATCATGATGATAAGAGTTAGTTTCATGGGACTCATGAACTCCCTCATTTATTATTTTTCATTTTTTAAAATGTTGAAATATTAATATACATGAATTAATATTAGGTGAAATATGATCATCTCAAATAAAGCATTAAGGATATTTTTCGACAACAACTCTTTTGAATTTTTCCAAAGTGTGCATTAATTCGATGTGAAGTGAATTTCCTCTTTCATGGGGTTTTCCAAAATGAAATTGTGATAGAACCATCAAATGTCAATGTAATTAATTATTTGTTTAACCCCTTGGGTGTTTTAGTGGTCGGTAGACCCCATGGCCATACTGACTAAAATAAAATCTTCACATCAATTTAAAATTGATTGAAACCCCATTGTTTTCTTTCAATGGTATGGATGTTTCATTTATCTAAATTAATAATTTTTTTTGAAATTTTTTAATACCTAAAGGTAATGTTGGTTAGTGCTACAGTTTCTAGATGATGAGGTGATCATTGAGGTGTTTTGTAAAACTTTACATCTAGGCATTGTATGATCCATGATTCTATAGACTTTGGTGATATCATATGGTTATAGGTAATTATTTTACCATTAGAGTAAATATTCCACCAACATTATATATATAGAGGTGGTTGTGATTAAGTTGAAGGAATTATGACATTACCTAATTTTTTATAAGTTTATGATATTCATCTTTCATTTGATATTTTCGGTATTTATTTTCATAGTGGGATAAAACAAATTTGAGATAATGGATGTGGATAATGGATAATAAAGATTATTATTTTCATATCTTCTAAAACATTAAATAAGGGATTGTTTTTTTATGATACGTTATTTATGAAATCTTGAAAGGATGTGATTCATGAGACTGTAGATTCTAGGAGAGTTATAGAGGAGTTGGAAGCCATGTAGATTGATTTATGGGGGGGGGTTGATTTGGTGGATTCATCTTTTAGTTGATTGTGTGACCTTCTATGATGTAAATTCAGATGATTTATAGTGGAAATATCGATAGGAATAAGTCATGTGTGATCATGATGTGTTTGGTGATTATTTTTAAGGATTATAGAAGGGTGGTTATAAATGAGTTTTAATTTAGGGTAGTTTGTTTCATATATTATAAATGCATGATGTATTTATTTTTAATTATCATAACGAACCTATCTCAATGAATCCAGGTTTATTTATAGTATACGGTGGATTAAGGATGCAATTTGTGTGCCCTATGTTTCCATTAGACGAGGATTAATTGGTGGAATAGAATTTTTTTTATACCATGAAATGAAACGTGTCATGTTCATATAGGTTTGATTCAGGAATTAGATGTCCCCAAGTAGATACGGGATGAAATCTCAATGGATTTCATCATAATATTACCCCATTATTAGTAGATATTTAATGGTTTCTCTATAATTTGAGATCGAATAATGAAACCAAATCACATCATATCAACAAAATAGTCACACACCATGGTTTTTTTCAAAGAGATATATGGATGACGTGGATTGGTTTTATGATGTTCATTGGTACAATATATATGAACATGATGCGTGTTCAACAGTCCAAGTTTGAAGGGTATTGAAAATTTATTTTATATCTTAGTTACACATTAGAACCTCTTTCCATCCTCACACAGATGTATTGACATATCAAATTGTTCAGACACTAATGTATATGTTTTGGTTGTGAATAAAGGAATTCAATTGATATTAGTAACAAAAAATCCATTGAACAAGTAATATTCAGAAAATATTTTACTAATACATTAGCAGAACTTGACTTGAGCCATTGTATTGGTGGACTTGTGAATTTGTGTTATGTCAGAATGAGGTCGGGAAACATTAATGCTCATTCCTAATGTGGTGCAGAGACTGATAGATGATGTAACAATTTTCTATGAATGTTTGATTGTATAAAATGAAATGTAAAAGTATTATTTATTCATAGGAATATACCCACATATTTGGAGGTTTAATTCCAAATGTTCATGATCTTCTCACTCATTATGGGATTTGGAGGTTTGTCATGGGGTTATATGATCTCGATTAGTTTTTCAAGCCTTTTAGGGTGTTGCGACATATTGGGGAGGTACATTATTGGTTGTAATTTCATACATGAATTGACATGAATCAATGTATCTTTGAAATATCATATATCCATGGGTACATTCACAATAAATAACATGCAATTTACTAATGATATATTTATATCAAGGAATAAAATATTATCATTGAGCGGCCAGGGGATATCTAGGATCATTGGGATAAGGTGCTGCATAGACTTATCAATCCATTATTTCATGAATTGTATAGTCCTGGTTTCCAATAGGATAATACATGGTATGGTGAGATGTAAATTCATTCCCAGATCATTGAGTATGTTTACATCACCGTTTTTTAATTTTTCATTAATGATGTGATGTTTGGAGCATAATGGTATATAAGATGAGAATTTTTATTTGTTTCATGATACATTATTTTGAGGATATCTTTTTAATATGTTTGGGATATGTGATAAATATTATATCCTATGAATATGTGTAATTAGTAATCCTAATAGTATTGTTTATGTTTTGGACTTATTTAATCCTTGTTAGAGAGTCAGTGCCTACGAATAAGGATTGTATCCTGAGATGGAAGATGTAATTACATTTCTTATTTTCTTCATTTGTTGTAGTATAATTTGATATTTTTAAAATTATTGAATATGTTATTATTTGAGGTTTATGTGGTTATAAAAAATTTATTTCTAGTGTATTTGTGATTTTGATTAGTAGTAGTTATGTTATGTTGAAATTAGAACATTGAGATGTATATCGAGTATTGGTTGTTTACAACCTCTCATTACTCTGGTTCATAGTTATGAAGATAAAGGGAGTGAATATTTTAAGACGTATATAATTTAATATGTTGTGGTTTATTACCCATTACATTTATGGAATCATAGTAGTGGGGTTTTGGAGGGTTCCCATTGGGAATGTAGGTGTTCTATAAGAGAATATATGAGCCACATCCTGTTTTAGTTGGGATGTGTAATTGTACATGGGAATGCATTATAAAAGTGACCAATATTATGTAGAGGATGCAACAACATCACATAAATATTATTCAAGTCATTTAAGGGATACATCCCATTTGGGGTTAGCCATGTCGTGGACCATGTGATGAGGAGTAGTACTATTTCGAAGGGTGAAGGTTGTGGTAGAGAGGGTATGATGTTCCATTAGAGGATTCTCATGTGGATTTTTAGGATAATAACATTTTATTCAATGATTTTCCATGTGTCTTAGGTTATAGAATATTATATTTCAAGTCAATATTGGACTTCAACATACTATATTTATAATCAATGTAGTAGTCCTTCACATTTTATAGGATCTACCATGTAGTGGTATCCATGTTTCTTTGAGGAATTCATCACTGAATAGGCTGTAGTGTGTTGCTAAGGAATGAACCTTGTTTATATGCTTATATAAAAATTATATGGTTTGTCCATATATATTCTGACATGGACTTCTGAAATACAGATAACATACAAACTCAAATTCCCACTGAAAATTTGACATATCCAATTATATTCTCATTTATAAAGTCACCCAAGTTCATCATGATGAACAAATTATGTCCCCATAATATCGAATTCAACCATGGACATTGAGGATTAATATGTCCTAGTTTAGGTGACCTCAACCTCTCTTCACCTATTATTACTATGTTTCTTTACCTGGAAGTGGTTATTTCATGATAAATAATCAGCTTCAATGTTTTTAAAATTTGAGATTGATGTATCTTTTTGTGTTCCTGGATGGTACATGTTCACACACATAACATGGTTATCAGAGATAGATTTATTCTTGTTCAAACAGTGTACATTAGATCTTAAATATTCATTTTAGGTGTGGAATCCATCATTTTAATCTTAGTGTATCATTTAGGATAGGATTACTATTGTTATCACGAGATGATGGATTTCTCTATATAAATGATGATAAAATAATTGTTCTAATTAAATTAAATTACAAGGTAATGATTCACATAATGTTTCATTGATTTGATATTTTGATATTGAATGATCTCATGATTGTTATACCAATGATAATTATGGTTATTGGTTACCAATTTTATAACTGATATGATGTTTTATTAATTTTTTGATTTTTGACATTTTTGATAACTATAAGAAAAAAAAAATTATGTCTTATACGCACGTAATAAATTAGCTTCACTAGTTATATGGATTTTGTTATAATTCACTCAAAACTAGAGTAGAAAGTGAAGGAATATTTTTGAATAATTGAGTTAAAATCTAATCCAATGTAGTGAGAATATTTTGTTATACGTTATTGTGTGGTGATTATATGGGGTGGTGACACTTGGTGATTTGTTGATTTGTTAATGAGATATGGTAAATTTACTAATTGTCATATGGTAGGGGAGAACATTATGAGGTTTATAACCATTAGGTGGGGAATTTGTGGTTGAAATGGGCTCGTGGTGGTGGGTTATTTGAAAAAAACTAGGGAATATTAATTAGATGTTATTTTTATTTTGTTATATAGTATGATTTTCATGTGATATTGAGTTGTTTGGATTGTTTTTGTGGTTGGGTTAGTGATAGTATACCTGGTAGTGTTTGAATAATAAGATAGTGTTGATGATTTAAATGTAACTTAATGAAATGGTTCATGAATGTTGAGTTAAAATGGAAGAGTTTTCCTGTAAAGTTAATGATTAATAACAATAAAAAGTGGTTGCATAATGGGTTTAGTTCGTAATTTGAAACATGATTGTGGCATGTGTCTTGCAAGGTGTGCTACGTTTATTGGTTGCAGTAAAAGTTCTATGTTGTGTGATTGTGGGATGATGTTGTGACTTTTTATCATATTGATGTGGACCCATATGCTGCATTTTGTGTGTATCAATGTTCATATATATTTTATATTCCTTTATATTTATATACACTAACAACCATGTCTATAAACATGTTTATAAACCTATATAAATATATTTTTATCTAGTTTTACAACATCTAAGTGTTGGGGATGGATAACTTCCAACCCCCTCTTTCTCATCTCTCATCCATGAGAGTTATATATGAATTAGTTATGATATATATATTATAAAAGTATCATAATGGGGATATCATGTGATTAGATGTCTTATATATTGGGGAATGATTTTTTAGGATGTGTAACATTGTTGATATACTTCATGTTCATGATTCCCTTTTATACTATATATCTGGAAGCAATGTGATGTGATACCCAGGTGTTTGAATTTGTGGAGTGGTGTAACCATGATGAAGGTGCTGATCTTATTTGATAGAACATGTTGATACAGGAACAATCTGATTTGATAGGTACATGGGGTGGTGTTATGTGATATGTAATATTTAATATATTATATATATTAGCATTTTGACATTGGTGTTTCAAAGAAAAAAATATTGTTATTATAGTTTGGGGTAGACCATAATTATATTAATCATATTTAATTATATTTTAAGGTTATTTTATTCCATGAGTGATCCCAGATGTGGATGGCAGGCCTTGTTGACATATTTATGTGTTTTTGGTTTTTTTTCTGACAAGATCATTGGAATTATTCATTCACTAGTTCATGAGAGACTTTGGTTTTCCTACTTATTATAATAGTAATCGTAACAAACTATTCTAAAACTAATATTAAGATATAATTGAGGACATTATGGATAATTATGTTACATACTATGTTAGACTTTCAGATTTTTCTGTGTCAAAAAATTATCTTAAACAATTTTTATTTTCATTTGAGTCAATTATTAATATAAATTTATTAAATACACGCATAATGGGATTGTATTAGTTCCCCATTTATATAATGTTTTGTTGTTGATTTGTAACATCTGATGTATTTATAGAATAATAATTTTTTATATTTATTAATATTTTTGAATTGGATCGTTATTGAAACTAAATGGGATGATATTTTCGACATCATACCCATAAAAAACAATTTGTTTCTTCAAAATCATACATTGCACACAAGACTATGTTATACAAGGAACATGATATACTATAATATTTTCATTCTATGTTGTTGATATCTCATGGTTGTTATATTAGTGGGGGAGAATATAAATGACTATATTAAGTTTAATTTATTTTATTAAATGTATTCACATTCAACCAATAAATTCAATAGGATTAAAATTAAAATTTATTCATTTTTTATACTAAGATACACAAATATTTATTAAAGGTGATTTTATCTGATTTTGATGGAGAAAACTTTTTGAAATAAAATTTTGGACATCTTTTTTAAATTTATTAGTCAAAATAAACATAGTCCTTAGAATTGGAGAACCAAAATTTACATTCATTGAATTTTTTGTATTTTTCTGATAGTATGAATATTATTACGGAATAGTGATGAATACTAAATTTAAATTCGAAAAAGATATTTAATTTATTATTTCTAGAGTTTGATTCTACATATAATTCGATTTAAAACATAATTAAATCAATTCTATATCATTTATTCAAATGTAGGTCCATAGAGTAAATTTATATTGCAATTATGCATAAAACAATATTGACATTTGGATCATCTCTTTTTCCAACCTTGTTGAATCATTTACTGGATTAGTGTTAAAACTAATTTAAAATTGTTTATAATTATTTTATAAAATATAAACATTCAAGTTTATTTTAATTATATAAAATGTGTTCAAGTTGGATAAATTTTTTGGTGAATAGTAACAATTTTATTTTATTTACCTTGTTCAGGGTAAATCCTTTAATTAAGGGAGAAATTAATATTATAATATTATAAATTTATCTCAATTTGTGTATAAAATTCATTTTGTTAGTGGGTTTAAACCATAATAACCCATATAATGAAATTTTTACCTTTTTATGCATGTGGGGTAAAAAAATGGTATTTATTATATTTTATTTACAGATATGTTAAAAATGTCAAACTCATATTTTGAGTAAATATAAAAGTATAAAATGGGCAATATAAGTGATATATTATACTATTAATAGTTATTATAAACATAAAAATATTATATTCATCATTTTAATTTATATATTATTTTTCAAAAATAAATAATTAAATCTAATTATGATAATGTGATGAAGTAGTTATAGATTTATTATACCAAGAATCAAATATTGGATTTGAATAATATTAAAATAAATATAATATGAAATTTTTTATTCCATAAATGTATATTTTTTATGACTATGAAATATTATTGATGAGTTAATGAAGTGATTTATAATAGATAAATTTTACATGTGTTTTATAAAATTTTGTGAATGAATAGTGTCAAATTGGAATAATTCCTAGCATAATATATAAAATAAGAAAATAAATGTTATAACATTTTTATAAATATAAGAAATTTCTACAATGATAATATAACCTTATATATTTCATTAATGACACATTAATTGTTCTTTTGGTATGATTTGGTAATTATTTTTACCTTTAAAGTATAAATTACGTGGTAATACTATATGAGTTAAAATTCCTTAAAAGAGAAATATAATGATTATAAAATATTCAAAACACGTCTAATTTTCATTATATTATTATATTTAGACCCATAGTGATCCTATTTTCTATTTAAGTTATTTTGGATCAATTTTGAAAAAAATATGTATTTATATTAATTTAATACTTTTAATAATTCCAAGAGTGACACTCCCCTATCCTATAGTAGGTTACCCATACTAATATATTACATACCCTTCAAAACACCATTTTTCGACTAATATCATCCAAAAACTCTTCCTTGAACATCTAAAATCATTATTTAGTTCATTATTTAGGCTTAACAACCACCTAATAGGTGTTAAGGTGTTAAAAATAATGTCATCTAAATGAAATTTATTGTTTTTGTTTAATTTTTCTATTTTTATTCTTATTAAAATTCCATTAAGTATCATTAATACATGATAAAATACTAAATATATTATCCTAAATATGGTGTGATATTATTATATTAATATCTTCACCTTAATCCTTCCCCAATTTTATCAAATGGGAAATGGTGAATTCTTTTCTTTGTACGGTGGACTACCGTCTCATGAACCCGTATAGTTCATTATTCATTACTATTTTCAAGACCGGTCATAATAATGTAATTAATGATTTTATATGATTTAAATTAAATATTTATCATTATAATATAATAATATATCAACTATTTTCTAACTTTCTTTGCATATATAAATTTAATCTTAATTTGTGTGTTTACCTGAACTATCACATCCACAAAGCGATGTGAATCAATTTTATTCACTACATCACTTTTATGATATATATATATAAGTATAATTTAATGATTATTAATGTGTAAATAATATTAATATAATTATGTAATGATATAATAATAAGTACCTTATTTCCATAATGGTAAATGAAAAATAAAAATGGTACACATGCGTACAGACGAGCTAATGCCTCCATGATTATAATGTTTTTAATTTTTAATTTCATAAATTAATGGGTTGATTTAAAATTTATTTTTATTTAAAATGTGAGTATAATGACATTAAATTTACATTGGGGAAGATGTACTAATGACCACAGGGACTATTGGCATCATAGCAAGTTAATTTTCAACTCATGTACAGAATATCAACAAAACATTTGAAAGGAATATAAATAATAATGTAATATTTATAACATGGTAATAACAGATATAAAATGATTAATTAACTTGAAAAACGTTATATATGATGATAAAATTAACCTCAATTTATTATTCAAGAATATAATTATTTTACTGACCAGTCAGACTACTAGTTTGGGACATTATCTCAATCTCCATTATTTGAGTTATATTTTGATGTTATACAACAACTTTTTTAAATGGTGTATAATCAACCCCTATGATTTTTAATTTATATCCATAGTTTACAAAGATAATATTTTTATATGAGGGTTTTTTCAAAAATTAGAAGAATTTTTTTAATGAATAATAAAATGGCTAATTTTTCACCACCATGACTATTATTTGGTATTCGAATTCTTCTATAAGTAGTAGTATTTTTTTTTAAAAAAAAGTAAAATTTCCCATATCAATAGTTTTAATTTTTTAATTTTTTAATAATAATTTGATAATATAAATATATTGAAATTGTATCTTGTGATTACAAACTAGAAATGTTATTTTTTCCTATATGTATGTTTCATTCGTGATTATTATTTGATGGTTCATATGTATTTCCTAGGTATATAGGTTTTTTTTGGGATACACCGAGGTTGGGTGAGCCTATGATATCTCCCCAATGCATTGGGTAATGATACTGAGTAAAATTATATGGTTTCTCCAAAGTGATATTGTCAATATAATATGATGGGTATTTCAAAAAAATGATGAAAGTTAAACCATATATAGTTATGAAATATATAAAGTAATTATGCTATGGATGCCAAAAAATACCATTTTTGTTTATTATTGCGAATAATTTTTTCCAGAATCTTATGATTTCTTTATGTATGTTAAATTGGTTATGTTTTATTGGTGAAATGTCGGAATTGGTGAATTCATTTTTTGAGTTTATAGTATTCATATAATAATGATTTCATTAAATATTTTATGTACCTTATCAATATTTTAGTGCTCATCGCAACATTTTTCTAATTTTTACACATGGTATAAGAAGGGATAATAGAATGGAATATTTCATGAATTTTTTAATTAAGAAAAAAATCATATTTTCCTTCAACGAATTTTAATTATTCGAACATATGGATTGTGAGTTAAAGTGTCTAGTTTATAATATTTTTGTTATTATAATAAAATTATCTAAAACTCCAAAACACAAAAGATCCCCAATGTGAATACTTGATTTAACTTAATATTATTTAATTTAAAAAAATAGAGCCTTATAGTTGTCATCACAGTTCAATTTTGATAAATTTAAAAGATAGGGTTTTATTTAATCATTGGTGACAGGTTGTATATAACCATAATGGTTAGCATATTAGAAAGATCCATAGTAATTTAATGAATTTTAGATAATATGAATAAGTATATCCTAGTTTTTATCCTCCTCATAAGAGAGTATATGTTTATTTTATTAATATACTCACACAAATATGTTTCATTTTAGTAAGTGAATTGTTCCACCAGGCACCGAAGTAACAATGGATGTGAAGGAAAATATGGGGGTTTTCTCAATAATCAATCAAATGAAATGGGATATGCAATGATAACGCCCGTGGATTTTCATTACTAAATATTTGGATCCATGATTAACCACTTGAGACTTAGTGAGTTCAAAAATTCATCTTATATGTGATAAATCTATATATGTGGAGTTTAACTAATAGTGATCATAAATTTTTGTATATTCAATGACATATGTGTCAAGGAAGTGGAAATGAACCCTTATGAGACTGTTTTAAGGGGATGTGAATACATTACAGATGTGGTAAATATGGTCATATGGAAATAAACATCCAACAAAAAAGGTTGTGTTCAGTTGACTGTAGTAAATGTTAAAAAGTTCATCCCTAGTTATCAATTTAATGTTTTAAAAATGAGGTGTTTGGTCATTATAAAAATAGATTTCATATAAATAAGGTATGGAAATAAGATCATAAAGACCAGAAAAATATATTTTCAACAATTAATAATTATATTATAGTTTAATATTTGGTAACTAAAAAAGACAAATGAATGTTATGTAGTTTTTCTTGACTCTTGTTTTGAAATTTTTGAATCATAAGACATGATTCATGTTTTAGTCTGTATGAATGAATTAATAAGGAATAATATGAAAAATAATGCTTAAGTGATCATAAATAATGGTTCATGTGTATTATTTATATCTTTTTGGAAAACATGAGTTTTGTAAGATATATAGATTGTGAATTTTTTTGATGTTTTAATCCTCTATTGATGATATGATTTCATTAGAAGTCATTTTTTATGTATTTTTAACCCTAATGATTGTTATGTGATTTTTTTTGATAAATAATTTTATTCTCTTTTTTAGACTTCATTATAAATGTATGGATAACCATTAGAGTCTATATTGTCATTTATGTTGTGTGAATTATGTGATATTGCAATTTGGGATGCAAAATGAACGGAATAAAATAATATTTGAGGATAAAATATGATATAGTTATTTTTCTGGGTCTTATCTAATTTTCAGAATGTTATTATAATTATACACATTTAGTAAAATGACAACCCACATGATGGGTGACAATCCATTTCATCGGACAGGGTTGGTGGAATAAAACCCGCAACAGTAGGGTAAAAAGTCTTTATCTCCTAGTACTGTAATATGAGAAGTACTTGTTTAGTAAGAATTTAGTTTTATAGTTAGAAGTGTTTATGGGATAAGAATAAGATTTTTTCTTGAAATTATGTTTTATCAAATATATATCCTCGGTATTTTAAAATCATTTTGAGATTATGTGCTAAATATTATTTTAGAATGTGTCCACTAATTTGAGAAACTTTTATGATTAAGGAATATAGAATATTATGAGATTTAAAATGAGGAGTAACGATTTAGTAATATTTTATAAGACTCTATTATGTTATTGTGAAATAATATTGACTTATGTTATTTATGTAAATTATAAGTGTATCGTGAATATTATTACATAAATTACTTTTTTTTATGTGACTTCAAGGTTAATTGATTTTGTTTTGAGATATTTCTTAAGAGATATCATGTATGACTATGTGATAAAATCTTTCTGATTTTTTTGTATCAATATGAGGTGGAATTGACAGGTAAAATTTTAAAATAGTTTCATTAGGAATGTTATATGTTAATAATTGGGTATTAATGATGAATTTTGGAGATTGAAGTAGTTTTTATGTATGTTTTTTATTTTTTTGGAAACTGTCTTGTATTGTACTAACGATTAGTGTTTGGGATAATGTATAATGAGATAATAAATATATTGTCAATATTTTTTGACTTCTTTTATTCAATATAAGTAGATTAAATGTTTGAGAAATTCATATTTTATACTAATTGTTTAGAAAAAAATATGATTTTGGGGGAATATGATTAAATGAAGAAAATCTACCTTTTATGGAATTATATTTCATTATGTTCATTGTCAAAGAAGTAAATTAATTCCTCAACTCAATGATAACGAACATCACTATAAAATTCTATACGATTAATTTTTATACTATGAAATCAATGAAGATTTAACATATCTGAGATATTCCAATCTGTGATTGCAAACATTTTACTACACATGGTCTCTATAATTATTCAGCAAAAAACGATGGTTAATTTTCCTCCCATATCCATGTTTTATTACATTTAAACCTAGTATTAGTGATCTATAGTGACCGTTGTACTTAAAATTATTTATTTTAATGTCGATGTTTTATTGAATCCTTTTTCTAATTTTTAATTTTAATGAATTAATTTAGAGAAGTGAAAACATATTAATCGATCCAAAATTTAGAACTGTGAGGCTGTTACTTCCATGATGGGGAAGGATGTAACATCTAAGGTATATAATGTGTAATGAACCAAACATTTATCAGTGGAATTTCTACATTCTAAATGTAATTTCATACATGTTAAAGTATATAAAATAATAAATATACAATAATAATTACACTATAAAGTAACAATTAATGAAATAAAAAGTGTTTCTATGAGTTAAACAACCAATACTGATTATATATTAACTTTACATTAGGAATAGTAATATAAACCTTTATCAATAGTAAATGAGAAACATTAATAGTTACCTCACCTATGATTGTATAAACAAATCTTTTTGCATCTTATATAAGGGTATATAATGTAATTATATCATAGAATAAGTAAGTAAATAAATTATATTTTATAAATTATCTTTTGTTAATTTTATATGTCATAAATATTTAATAAAAATTTAATATTTAATTTAATAATTTAAAAGATAATATATTTTCATAAAATATATCTAGTAATTAATATTTTAATTTTTTAGGTTTTTATTATAAATTTATGAGTTCTTATGTAATTTTTCAAAGTTAGATAAAATTAGTTAAAAATTTAAAATTTGTATTTTCAATGTAAATGATGGTTTTCATTAACATTTAAATTAATCAAAATTAGAAAATTATTTTCATAAAATGGAGTTCTTATTTTAATTATAAACATAGAAAAATGGTTAGGGTGAATTTTTTCTATTTATCTAAAATACATGAAATTTTGATGAATTGTAAAATACGAGAATTTAAGATATACAACAAATACATGTAGTAAATCAATCTTAGTTGAGTTAATAATGATATTGGCCCATAAAATCTAACCATCAGTAATTATTTTAATATTTATTATGATAAAACTCAAGTAATTCATAGTGTTGATCCAAAATAATAAACCAATGATTACACTATTGAGAAAACACATATCCCCACTACTATAAATATCGCCCCTCACACCCTATTCTCTTAACACCACTCAAGACATGAGCCTTGCCTATATTATACCCAATAAATTTTTTTCTCCCCACTATCCCATCTAGATGTAATTTGTCTCATCAAAATACCAAAAACCCTTTCATTTATGAGGTTCTCAAGGATGAGATATTTAAGAGGTAAAATACTCTTCTGCATTTTTTAAAATTCCATTTTAATTTCTTTTCTTTTATTATATTCTCATCACATACCATTAAAAAATGGAATGAAAAACTTCAGTACCATAAAAATACTAGAATAATATAATTTAAATTTATGATACATCATTAAACAATGAAATCTCTCTATTTTATTCTAAAAATTAAATCTTCATTTGTGATGTATCAATTTTCCAACATCATTAAAGATGAACATTCATTTCCCTAAAATGACTTCCTGGATTTTTGTAAAACCATTACATGGATTAAATAGATTTTAAATTTTATAACTTAACCGTCTTTAATTATTTGAACTCAAATTTATACATAACACTAAATGATAAAACAAATGAGTTTATTTCGATCGAAAACAACCTAAATTTACTTAAAACGATCATTATTAAATTTTATTCAATTATTCATCCTCAATAAGTACAAAAAATTAATTATATGATCATTTAAACTCATGGAATATCCTTAATAACATATAACAAAAATATTGGACAATCATCTTCATTTTACATGAACATCCATTCATGTATACAAGTGAGACGATCATAAAATATATTTAAAAAAACAAGCAAGAAATGAATTTAAACACTATAACTCATAAAAGGCCCATAAAAGAATATAATGGAACTGTAATCAATAAAATAAATTTATAAAAGGTTGTGTAATTTTTAATAAATGAAACTAATGTGATCATATCTGACATGAATGTGATGGAAGAATTCATACATATGGTTAAGTGAATTCTCAATCCAAACTCTATTTAATTGGGTTTTCCCCCATTAACCCATATTCAGAATTAATATTCCATAAAAAAATAAAGTCATCATTATCATAAATTTTATGGGATCTACATGTTATCTACATGAGTTTATGAAAATATTTTTTTTTTCAAAATGAGCACTTATTTCAAAAGAACACTCTTTTTACTTCTCTAGTTTCTTTCATCTACACTCATGAATAATGATTCGTATATAAATTATATTATTATCTATATAATTTGGGAATCCATTTTTTATGAATATATTATTTATGAAATTGTTCCCATTCCTTTTCATGGGTTATTTTATGTCTAGGATTTACATATGTTCTGTATGGAATTCATGATAATGGAAATTTTATGATGAGACAGGTGTGACCAAAATTATATAAAATAATGAAAATGATATAATGTGATGGGTTTGCTCGTAAATATATAGATCAACAATGCATTGTGTAATTTTATGAATCTAATTAGACAATGTGAAATATGTGAGAACATAATGATATATATTTTCACAAATATTTGTTGTGGTCAACCCAAAAGAGAAGATGTTTTATTTTTATGCATTATCACATTGCTAATATATTCTTAATACATCCTAACATGATTATGAAGATGATGTTATTATTATGCTCACCAAATTCTATATATTTTCAGGTTACAATATATACTCTTACTTGGTTATTATATCACCCCTTTTTATGTATATCCGAATTTGATTACATTTACTATGGAGACCATGAAAGAAAATAAAAATCAATGCAAGAAGGAATTAAATAATTAATTTTGTTTTATTTTTTATTTGTAATGTATGGTCCTAGTTTTTTCCGAGAAAAAGTCCCTTGAATCATTTACATGAAATGATTTTAGTTTTTTAAAACAATTTTATAGTGATGTATGAAAAATTTGGGTTGATATATATAGTATCGGAGCTAGGGTTAGTGAATTTGGGAATTATGATCTGAGAACATTATCGAAAACCTATAGTATAAGACTATGTATTTGGAATAACAGAAGAATAATTTCTAAACATTAAGATCCAATATGATATGATTTTGGTGCTAATTTTAATATGGAATAAATTATCCATGACTTGATTACTTATTTTCTTCTAAACTCCTATATTTTATAAAATGGGGAAACTATGAGAAACCAAGACACAACCCATGAGAGGGACAATGTTGGGATTGCCCGAATGCAATTCCCAATGCTTTGGGAGGTGGATTTAAAAACATTCGGGAGATAATTACACGACTATCCTAGGATATTAAAAATATATTGAGTGACATGGAATTTAATCCTTCATCTATGATATAGAAACATCATATCAAGTGTTTTATGAGGCAACACCCACCAATATTTAATGTGTCTTAAAATCCACCAGTTGTGGAACAATGGGTCAAAAAAATGAAAATGAACTTTTATGTTCATTACTATTAAGATATAATGTTGAGGTCTCTAGCTGTCTATCATCTATATAAAGAGGAAAAACAATGGTGTGTTTTTATTTAGAACACCAATATGATGGGTGAAATTGAATATATTGAGTGGGAAGATATTAAGACAATGTTTCTTATTACGTATCCCCCTCCCCAATCTTCATAAGATAATGTGGAGATAATTCATTGAGCTAATGAAAATGTATAGAGAATCAATTAGGGATTATGATGTGTATTTCATATATAATTCAAGGTACTAATTACTTTTTGATATCAACAATGATATAAAAATAAATAGATTATATGTTGGATTAAAACCACAACATTAAAAGGCAATATAAATTAGATACATTTGGGGTAATGAAGAAGGGTTTGTATGTGATATCTTTGTGCCGATAGAGTTTGGAGAATGATTAAATTTTAATGGTGATAAAAACAGAAAGGATTAGTTTAAATATGGAGGATATAATGGTAAATGGGGTCATAAAACTAAACCACCACAATTTTAAAAATATGGGAAGAATAATAATAAGAATTTACTCAATGTAATAGTGAAATTCTTCAATTGTGGGACAGAATACCACCTAGCTTATGAATTCAAAAATACAATTTGAATAAATAATTATGTGGTGGATTAATGGAGAGAAAAAAATATTCCCATTATACATCTGTATGGGAATGGACCTTGTAAATCCAATTCACTAAACCTAAAGTCCTTGAGGGGAATTAGCATAAGAAAACACCAAATCCAATAGAGAAAGGAAATATGTATTCCATCACTATTTCCGATGTGTAGAAAAAAAATTTGGCCATTAAAGGTACAAATCCTTTTCAATCAATAATTAATGATGTCTTATTTGATTCTAGTTCTATGCATAACATTATATCTTGTATGTTTTCTAGAAATATTGAATCGTATACCCGAAACATTAATGTACAAGTATTTGTATAAACACAAAGTGTTGAAATCATTGAAACACAATTTTTGGAGTATTCTCCTACTATAGTATATGGGATTATCCGTCCATATAATCTCATTATCCTTTCCTTGCTGGAATTAGAGGCTATAATGAGAATGGAATATTACCTAATATGTAGAGAAAAAATGAATGGAAAAGGAAATAACAATTCATATTCCAAACCATCCCATTCTACACTAAAAAATTAAGGATGATAATGAACCTCTATTGTAAAATCCTTCAATAGTGTGGTTGTTGATTCCCTATGAAGATGTGTACCATGCTCAAATGAATGAGCAAAGGAAAGTGTCAACCAAGAAAAAATTACAACATTAGGGAACACATTGATGAATTTTTTGAAGAGTTAAACTGAATTAATCCAAATAATTAGAGATATTTCTAAAATGATCTCATATTTAGAGCTAATACCATCGCAAAATGTACATATAGTATTGTTCCTATAGAACTATAGGAGTTAAATAAGTATGTAAATGTGAATTTGGACAAACGGTTCACATAAACTAGTGCATCACCTTGGGGTGTGCCAGTGCTCTTTGTAAAAAAAAGGTTGGGTCAATGTGGTTATTTATCAATTATCAATAACTAAAAAAGATGACCATAAAGAAAATGTATCATATACCAAGGATTTATGACATATTCAATCATCTATGTGGATACCAATTTTTCTCAAATGTGGATATTTCATCTAGATGTCATCAACATTAGGTGAAGAATGAGGATATTAAAAAAATGACTTTTTTTAATGTATGTGCACTACAAGTATCTAGTGATGCTATTCAGTTTATATAATTCCCAAATAGTCTTCATAAATTTGATTAATACAGTCTTTATCCATTTCCTCAACAAATTTGTTATAGGTTTTATTCATGATATCCTCATCCACTCCTAGAGAATGGAGGAACATGATGAACATCGATGGGTTTTAGTGGCGGCACTAAGGAAGGGTATGTTTTACTCCATTTTAATCAAGTTGGACATTTTATGAAGGAAGTCCTATTATTAGGACATTTGATCACAAGTGTGAAATTTTATATGAACCCTTGAAAACTAATTCAAATGAGGAATGACGTAGTCTTTCTAATGCCCTGGAAATCGGTGGATTTCTTGGATTAGCTAGGTACTACATAAGTTTTATGAGAAATTTATACTAATTGTCAAACCTATTGAATTAGTTAACAAGGAAATGGGTGAAATATGTTTGTATGAAATATTTTCATGGATTCATGAATGAGATAAACTGTATGTTGAACATTTCATATATACCAACATTACCAAATAGTGGAGAACATTTAGTGATATATAGAGATTCTTCCAAAAATGGAATGGGTTGTGTACTTATGAAAAATGATAATGTAATAGCTTAATCCTTGTGAATGTGGAAGACACATTTATAGAAATAATAGATGCATGATCTGGAGAAAGCATGAGTTATTTTTTCCCTAAAAATATAGAGGAAATACCTATATGGTAAGAATATTGAAATATATATCCATCAAAAGATCACAATGTATATATTCAAAGAAAACGAGATAATAATTACTCAAAGGATATGGTTACAGATTATCAAATAATACGATTTCAATATTCCTTATCATTATTCATAGGAGAATAATGTATCTGAAGCTCATAGCACAAAAGAACCTACTACTCTATTCATTTTATGGATTGATAATGAAAATATCTTAATGGACATTCAGTGGATTGATTTGGAAATCGTAAAAGAAGATAATACATCCTACAATTATAAAAATATTGTATAACCATCTATCCAAGTAATAATATACGAGGGAAATGGAATGATCCATAATTATGAAAGAAGGTGAAGGTAAAAAATGAAGGGAAGAAAGAAAGGTTCCATATCGATGATTATTGTCTGATTTATATTAGTACATGGCATTATATTCATTCATCACCATGTATATAAAAGGATATATTGGATAATGCATATAACTCAACATTATATATCCATCCTGGAAGTACCACGATGTATTGTGATCTCTGAGAACACCTCTATTGGGATATAATGGAGAAAGAGATTGGTGAGTATATCACAATGTGCATCATATGTAACGATGTTAAAAAAGAACTACATAACTATAAAGGGATTATCAAAATATTTACTTTTCCAATGTGGAAATGGTATAATGTCACTCTGAAATATTTCATGGGTCTTTATAATAAATCTGAAGGAAATAATGTGATATGGGTTGCGGTGGGCCACTCACAAATACTTCCCACTTTATAACTATTAAAGAAGATCAAACACTTTAACAACATGAAATGATATATATGAAGAAAGTTGTGTGAATTCATGATGATCCACTCTCAATTATTTATTATCATGACAGCATGTTCACATAGAAATTCTTGACGAGTCTTCAACATGGTTTGAGTTCTGAATTAAATTTCATCCCGACCTATCACCCCAACATTGATGGAAAATATGATAGACTATTCATGAAATCTATGATATGCTAATATATTTCTCTTTATAAATAAATGGTTTATGGTTTTTTCATTTCTTATTTTTTGATTTCTCATATACCAATAGAATTCACTCGAGTATTTAGATGGAACTATATGAATCTCTATATGGAATGTGATTTAGAAATCATAAATTTTGGGATAAAGTTGGTGAATGAAATATACTTGGACATGATCATATGTAAAAATGACATAGAAGGATGAAGTCATAAATCAACATATAAAAGAGTCTTAGAGTAAAAAAATAGATATCCTGACAACCATATAAAGGACATGTAGTTGGTTGATGGTGACAACTTCTTCTTTCAAATATCACTATGGAAGAGAGTCATGCGGTTTGGAATGAAATAGAAGATAATCCCAAGGTACATTTTCCCCTTACATATCCTTGGTCACATTGTATTCTTGACCTATCATATTATACTTATACCGAATATATCTCATGTTCTTGACATGTTTCACGTATCACTTTTGAGGAAGTATCACCTAGATCCTTCACCTGACCTGAACAATTTGGTGGTATACCTAGAAGATGATCTATATTTTGAGAAAAATATAGTATAAATTCTTGCATCACTGATATGATTTTCTACAAAAAAGGCAACCCCCCCTTGGATCATTGGAAGAACCATAAGTGTGACGAATCAGCTCTGGAATCAGAGGAGGTGATGAAGGAAAAACACCCTCACATGTTTATTTAAAAACAATTTATGGTGAAAATTTAATAGGGGGTAATAATGTAATGACCAAAACATCTATAAGCCGAATGTATCCCATTTAATAATATTTTCATATGGTGTAATGCTCATAAAATCACATATATATTATAATAAAAACATTATAAATGAATAATTAATGAAATAAGAAATGTTTTTATGAGTTAAGGAACCTATACTGATGATATTTTATCAGGATCATATGAATAGTAATATGACCATTATGAAAATTAAATGGTACAAATTAATAATTTCATCACCCATGAAAGTATAAACAAAATGAATGCATCTTCTAAATAGTAATGTGATGTTATTATATTAGGGAATAATTAAGTAAACATTTTAACAATTATTAATGAAGTGTTTGTATTTTTATTTGTCATAAATAATTAATTACAATGTATATATTTTTTAATAATTTAATCTAATTTTTTCATAAAATGTATTAAAAAATTAATATTTTATGTCTTATGGTTTTATGATAATTTTATGAGATGATATGTAATTTTTCAATGTGTTATAATTTCAGTTATAATTTTAAAATATGTATCTTTAATATAAATGATTATTTTAATTAAAATGTAAATTAATCATATTTAGAATTATCTTCCATAAAATAAAGATCATTTTTTAATTCTATACATCAAAAAAAGGTTTCAGGTGTATTTTTTAGATTGTTATAAAATACTAGAATTTTTTATGAATTATAAATTATGATATTGACAATAATAGCAAAATACATGTATTTATTAAGTCATTTATATGTAATTATGATAAAATCACATATTCTCTAACTATCCTTTATAATTATCATATTTTTGTGTGTTAATTTTTATATAATTAATACCTGAGATCAATAACAATAAACTATTGATTAAAATATTAATAAGAACCCCCCACCAACAACAGTAAATTCCAAACCTCACCCCTCTACTCCTCACACCTCTCAATAATTGAGACATTCATATGTTCTACCAAATACACATCCTAACCCATCCTATATATCCATGAGATCATGTTGTCATCAAAATACCAAAAACCATTCCATAAGTTTTCTCTCAAGGAGGAGCGATTTAAATGCTAAAATAGTCTTCTTATATCTTTTAAATTAATTTCCAATTTCAATTATTTTATTAATCTCTCCCCACCTCCATTCATCAAAATGGAATGATAAACTCTATTACATTACACATACTATAATTTTATCATGTTAATGTGACATCAATTATTAAAATCCTTCATCTTTATCTTTTATTATAACAATGAAATAGTCTCTCGTGATGTTTCAATTTGCTGACATCATGGGCAGTGAACATTAACATTCCTTAAACACATTCAGTGATATAATTAGAAAACTTAAATCATATAAAATATACTTTTAATCATATGTAACAATAATATTTTTTTATTGTAATGAACATTAATAAATATAACCAAATTTTTAAAAAACATGTTCATTGTGATCGAAATCCCACCAATATTAACCTAAAATGATAATAAATAACTTATATCTAATGATTAAATCTCATTAAATGAAACCAAATTAATTATAAGATTATTTTAACTCTTGAAATATTATTAATAACAGATTATAAAAATTTTGTACATTTATCCTCATTTTGCAGGAATTTCTATTAATATGATATGGTCAACCTATCTTAAAAACAATGTAAATAAACACTACAAAAATTGATTTTAATCTCCCAAAATCAAAAAAATTAATATAAACTAACTCAATAAAACCATAATGACTCAAATTAATGTAAAATAGGTTCCAAAATTTTTAATTAATTAATCAAATGTGATTATATTGGACATTAAAGAGAAAGGTGTATTCAAACATAAGGTATAGGTTAATCTCGAACCCAACTCTCATTCTTAGTGTTTCCCCTATTTAAACACATTTCAATATTTATATTACTTAAATGTAATTTCTTAATAATTTCATTACATTTTATGATTTATAATGATTTCCTACCAATGTTTATTATAAAAAAAAGTTTTTCAAAAATTATTCTTCCCTCTAAAGTATACAACTTTTACATCTCAATATTGATTTCTCTTCACTCATGATTAATGATTCATATATCAGGTATGTTATTATAAATTCCATTTTGGTACCCAATGGTTATGAATATAATCATTTTGAAATGAAACCTATTATATTAAATAGGTTTTTTATGTGCTCAATTTACATATGTTCAATGTGGCATTCAAGATAATGTAAATTTTAATGATTTTTCTGGTTCTCCCTGAATTATATAGCATAATGTAAATTATATGATGTGATGAGTTTTCAATGTATACTATATTTCTATAATGTATTGGGTAATGTGATTAATCTCAACATTTAAGGTGAAATATTTGTGAACATGATGTTATATTTTTTAAAAACTATGTTTTGTAGTCGACTACAAATCCATGATGTTTAATTTTTATGCACTTATACATTACATGACATTTCATAAATCCTAATACCATGATTATGATGATGATTCTATGATTATTATTTACCCATTTTATATTGATTCATGTTCTTATATGTACTATTACTCGTCTTTTAGCTTTCCACTTTTTGATGTAAATACTTAGGTGATACCTGTACTATGGAGAACAAGATGGACAATAGAAATCTAGAGAATGGTTTTTAAATATATGTTTATGTTTTATTCTTAATATTTAATATATGTTAATTTTTTTCCCATGACATAAATCATGTGTATCCTGGCCATTTAATGCTTTAATTTTACTAAAATTATATAATAATGGTGTAAGAAAAAGTAGGGTCTCAGTATATAGAATAATATTTTTCATATTTATTAATATTTATGAATTAGATATTAATTTTACTTTAACTAGAATATATGTTATATTGATTACCTATCACTAAATAATGGGTTTCTATGAAATATTACGTTACCGATAATACTAAGATGTACAAAAAATTAATGTACTGTAATATTATTATATTATGTTGAAGTTATCACCTAGACATTGTATCAACAGTGATGAATAAAACATACTATATTATGTTTATATGCCCTTATTAATTTTTATTACATTCATTAAATATATATTATTGGGTTAAAATTAGAATAAATCAATTTGTAATCATAAAATATGCTTATATTTTTAAAATGTTGTTTTACCGCCTTTTGATGGAGAACCTATTTAAAATCATGTTTTTACACGTTTATAAGTTATTTTTGAAAAAAATACATCTTATTTGGAAAGAGAGTATTTCAATATACATTGGATGATTTTTATTAATTTTATGATATTATTAAATTTTAATTAAGAGTAAAAATACTATATTTTATTTATAAATTGTTTTTTCGTATACATTTATTATAAATTTTGATTATAATTTTAATTAATTTTAAGGTATAATAAAATAAATTTCTTCTACTTTATTACATTTTATGTCATTGGAGTAATTTTATATTGAAATAAGTTATAAGAATTTATTAATATTTGGAACTCCTCATTTACCCACCTTCTCAACACATCTTTATGATTAGTCTTAAATCTAATATAACCACTATTGTGAATTTAATTTTTAAAAAATGAAATACATGGATATAATACTTATAAAAAAATTGGTCTAAAAACATCAATATTATTTTTGATGAATGATAACTTTTGAATTTTATTTACCATGATTAAGGGTAAATCGGGAAATTAAAAGTAAAAATAATAATACAATATTATTAAATTACCATAACGTTTTCTTAATTTTGTTTTTTGACTATTATTCATCCAAAATTATCCCTAAAAAGAAATTATGATCTCATTAAGTTATATGGGTATAAAGAATAAATTTTTTTATTTTATTTAATGATCTGTTGAAACTATCATTCTTATGTTTTTAATAAGTAAACCAAGTATAATATAGAGTTATAGAAATGATATCTTTAACTATAAATATTCATGTGAAATATAAAAATATTACCTATAGCAATGAAATTTATTTATTATTTTGAAGAAATGAATAATTAAATTTATTTGTGAGAAAATGATTATGAAGTAAGATATTTATTAAAGGATGAAATGATATTAATAATATTAAACTAAATATAATATGAAATATTTTCTGCCACCCTAAAATTTAATGGAATAATTTTTCAGGTTATGGATGAGTTTATGTTGTTCATTTGAAGGAATAATGTTTTTAGGATTTTTCAAAAGACAATTGTTGAAAATGTCAAAATATATATAATTCATAACCTTAAAATATTAAATATTTAATAAAATGATATATAACATTTCTAAAAATATAATACTCATACAAGAAAATGATATAACTATAAATATTTTATTAATGACTCATTTTTTGTTCGTGTGTCATTATTTGGTAATTATTTTAACCCACAAAGTGTAAATTACATTATAAAAAGATAAGATATAAAAGGAGTTCAAAGGAAAATATATGTATTTAAAAATATTAAAATTGTTTATAAATATCATTATGTGGTTATATTGAGACCAAAAATCACTCTATATTAGAATTAAATCATGGTTGTTCCAATTATAATATTAAACAAATAAATATTAATTAAATAAATTTTTTAAATTTCACGAGTGTCCCTACCCTCTCCTTTAAAAGGGAACCCGTTACTCTCTATTAATCTCACATTAAACACAATTTGTTAAATCAATAAATTGAAAACCTCTTCATATAATTCGTCCCCACATTCTTTATGTCTTATTTTAGGCATTAAACACATTGTAGAGGTGTTAAACTTTTAATAATGTGATCATATGAAGGAAAGATAATGCATTTATTAAAGTGTTTCAATTTTAATTCATCATCCACAAATATTATGTCTCCATTATCCATGATGAACTATTAACTCCAGTATACTCAATATACCGATGTGTCATTATGTAAATATCATCACTTAAATCCAGCTCCAATTTCATTACATGTGAAATGATCATTTCTTTTAGGGGAATGGAGAACTACCACCTTGCGAACCGATGTAGTTCGTTATTCATTACCATATCTCAAGACTAGTAATAATGATAGAATTAATGATTACATATGATTTTAATGAAATATATATCATTATAATATAATAATATATAAATTATTTTGTTACATTCTATGCATTAAAAAATGACAATGACGATCATGCGGGAATGATTACTATCTCCTCCAAGAAGTGATGAATTTTTTATTATTTGACACATTATTTGTATGATATATATATATATATATGTATATTTAAATGATAATATTAATGTTATTAATATTATGATAATTTTTAAATGATAAAATAATAAATTCCATATATCAATAATGATCAATGAAAAATGGAAATGTTACTTAGTCTTATATACGACTCACCATCTCCATGATTATATCGCTGTTCATTTTTCAGTCTATAAATAAATTTTCTAATATAAAAGTATTAGTGATATAAAAAAATTATTATAATGTATTTATTATTAGTATAGATATGATATACTTATGAAAACATTGATTATTTATATCATACCAAGTTCATTTTCAACTTAATTACCTAATTTCATCAAAACATCTGATATGAAGTGAAATAATATTATAATTTTTATAACATGGAAATTATTGAAAAAACAAGAAAAATAAACATGAAAAGGGTTATCAAGAAAGTAGAAATTAACTTATATTAACTATTCATTAATAAAAATATTTTACATGTAGAATAAGACTCAAGGTAAGGGACTTCATCTCAATCTTCTTTCATTGGGGCATATTTTCCTATTATACACCACATTCTTTTAAACGGTGTATAATCAACCCCTTTGAATATTAATTACATTTAATGGTTTTCAGAAGTAATCTTTTTATATGAAGTGTTTTACTAAATATAAAATCAATGTTCCTTTAATGTATATGCAGATAACGACTTTCCCCCCACCAAAACCATTATTTGGTATTTGGATTCCTCAATATGTTGTAGTGTTTTTAAATGAAAAATAAACACCATTACCAATTATTAAGTATATATGTATTTAAAATAGTTTTAAAAATGACTTTAAAATTGGTTTTATTATATCAATTTAGTGAAATAATTTCTTGTGAATGCAAAGGTGAAACCCTATTTTCCCATTTTGTATGTATTATGTGTTGAGACTATGTTATGTTTAATAGAAATTTGCTATGTATACAGGTGGTTCTGTGATAAACTGAGGGTAGGTGATCACATGATAGCTCTCCAATGAATTGCGTAATGAGAAATTGTAAAATGATTGTGTTTCTCCAAAGATAGTTAGGGAATATGATGTGATTGGTATTCCAAATATAACCATGATGTTAAATCCATGTGTAGTAGGGAATGATACATTGTCAGTTTGTTATGGTTGCCAAATGTTTCCTTTATTATTTATGATTTCTATGATTTTTTTCCTGAATATTTTTATTTCACGAGGCTTGTTAAATTTATTATGTTTTATTGACGAGATGTATGATTTTTTGAAAATGTTTTCACTAATTAATTTATTCATTGAATAACAGTTTAATTGCTTATTAGTATCCCATAATGATATTTTTTTATCCTCCCATAATTTTGAAATGCTTTCCCTTAAGAATAAAGATGGTTAAGAGAAATTAATAATTCAACCTTTTTTTATCATGAAAAACAAATCATGTTTTATTTAATTGAGTTATATTTTTTTTTGAAAAATAGAGAGCGATTATAAGTATCAACTTTGTAATATTTGAATTTTTATGGCCTAAATTTATAAAAATATTAACATGAAAGGATAATAAATGTATATTCTAGATTTAACTAAAATTAATATAATTTTTATGTTTGGTCCCTATATGATTGATCATAGATATCCTAACTCCCAATAAAAAATATTTTATATTGTGTAATTCAACCCATGATTAGATTTTTATACCCTCTATTCTAGTTTCCAACCCATGGGCTGCTGAATATTGGACTCACATGTCATTATCTATCTCTGTTAATTACAATAAATCTAGATGGAGGGTGTGATGGTTTAATATTCCTAGGATAATATTAGTCCTGTAAAATATTTTTATATTCTATCATTCCAAGGAATGAATCTCTTCCCTTTCTCTATTTTTCAATACCCATGGTAAATAAAGGATGAATTCATTTTAAAAAAATTCAAAATTGGATGGTTTCAATCAAATTTCATAGAAAACCCCATGTAAAAAATAAATTTTCAGTGTCTTAATACAACATTCTAAAACTAATGGTTATGATGTTACACTAAATGATTGTGGGAGTTGTATTGTAAAATGATCCACTATCGACATGTACCTATTTCGTAAATCAGTGTTATATCTAGCATGGATACCTCCACTATTAACAACCTAAATAAAATAATACATCACTTTATTAAAAATTCACTATTTTGATTCCAACAATTCTTGGTTTCTGTTTTTAAACTGTATTGTCATCTTAGTGCCTTCTGATGTCAGATTACCTTTCTCCTATATAGAGTACCAATCTAAACTGACCTTGATAAGATGAATCGAAACATTAATTTTGAATTTCAATATCATGATCCCTATAAATTAGAATCTATTAATTATTATTCTTCAAATTTACTAACATATATAATTATATAGAACATTTATATGAAACAATATATTATGACCTTTTAATAAAACATTAAATACCCATGATAATTATGTTAAAAATATAAACACTTTTATTTTGGGGAAAATTGGCATTTATAGATTTAGATAATTTTTTCATCAACCTAATATAAATATTTCTTACATCATAATGTGGAAACAACCAAAATTTATACATTTTTCTAAAAATAAAAAACATTTAAAATATATTATGTTTTTTTCATGAAATATCCTCAAAACATTCATGTATGTCTCATCTGTGTCTGTAATCATATTTAAAACACAACTATTTTTTAAACATGCAACGAAAAAATAATATCATCTCGGGGAATGAAAAATTAAACATGTTAGATCATGAATTATCACATTAAATTTATTTTATAAACATAATTTTTAAACTCAAAATAAATTATATTACCTAGAAAATCATTGTTCATTCCCTATGATTATCATACAATATTGTTTCACGAATATTTTATGAATTATAAATAGCTTAATGGATTCTTTTAAATAATTACATTTTCTTATAAAAAATATAAATTTCATCCTCATTAAGTATCATATATTCCCATTTAAAATTATTTTTATTTAGATACCTTGTGAAATCATTAAATTTACATGAGAACACAATGAAATAATATATAAATAATATAGTAAATATAGTGAATTATTTTCAAATAACCCTTACTATTGTCATAAAACAGCATATAAAATTCAATAATCTATTATAATATACCTAACTAGTTAACATCATCCCTTCACTCAATGCATCAGAATGATATATCAGAAACACCTATAATTTGTTGAATATAAAACCAGACATTCAAAAATTATAATGGAACCACCTATCACCATTATATAATAGAACCATCCATCACCATAATAAATTATCAATATAATGAATGCATTCATATACATTTAAATATTATAAAATAAAATAACTATTTTCACCTTTATGAAATGAATTATCTATATTGAATTATATATAATTTTTAAAACTCATACTGAATATAAGAAGAAAAAAGAAAAATAGGCTTTAATTTATGAAATCATGATAATAATATTTAGAAATCCTGATATCAAATAATGAATAGTGTTGTAGGATGAAAATTTGACTCTGTATACATTAAATTAAAAATTATCTCTTCCCCTTTTAGGAACAAATTTCTTAATAAAAAAGATAAAAATGTTAATTTAGAAATTCATTTATTTAATTTCCAATGTCACATATTTTTTATTTTACAATTTATTTATATCCAAACAATTACATTCATAATATTTTTACAATATGTTAATTTATGAAAAAATTGAATATTATTCATTATAACATTAAAAATGAGTGAATAATTATAATTTGTTCATTACATATTGTTTGAATAGTTTTATATTTTAATTATCATCTTGATTGATAATATTTTTTAAATATTTATTTCTTGATAAAATTTTTATTGTTTATTATTCTATATATTTTATAATTTATAGTTTCCTTTAATATTAGATAATTGATTATGTTTATATCAAAAAAATTTATGATTTCCATCTGATTTATAAAAATTGAACATGAATGATAACAATGTTCAATGTTATTATCTTTTCGTCATCTTTAGAATAATATTCAATAGAAAATAATAACTATTTTGTATTAAATATTTTCTAAAACCAAAAAATAAGGAGGGTTATACAGAAATAATTTATTACACAATCAATTACATCATACGTTATACAAACACATGAGAAAAATTTTCATTTTTCAAAGATCATGAGGTAATAAAGGTAAACATAATTTTATCATTCAATAATTATTATCATATCATAAATATTGCTGTATTAATTTACATTTTCTGATGTATATTATCGATGTGATTTGGAAATGAAAAATTAATTACATCTCTTCTAAATGTCTTGGAAAACCCCTCCCACCAAAGGTACATGTAATGGGACAAAAGTATGAGAAGGGTGATTGTTTCCTCCCAATGTTTACCTCCAATTGTCTGGGTGTTTTTGAAAAGAATCATGTTATAAAAACATAAAAATGGGAGGCATTTCCCACTAAAATATTTTTTGATACATGATGTATGACATGAAAACAAATAAAATCATAATCACATATAGGAAATGAAAACCCATGTACAGATATGTAATTTCATAAAAATCATATATTCCTGAAAATGAAATAATATTACCAAATGATATAATTAAAAGGGACAAAAAAACATATTCAACACTTAAATAGCCCTGATCTAGATGTATAAAACATGATCTACAACCAACTCATACTAACCTAAAATAATGTCAATATATAATTAGGTTGATAATAATGGGTATACACAATAGGATACTCCAACTAGACACTTGATAAAATTATAATGAAAAAATAATAAATCATAGTGAATAATAAGTGAATATAAATTTCCACCTAAACATGTATAACATTTTTTCAATAATTTTCATGGATATATCTGAAAATTTATTTCATACAACATATCATATATTATAGTAATAATATAAGGGAACCATATAAAAATTAACCATAATATTTCTACAATTCCACAATCTCATAAGTCATGATCTAGCTCCATCCTAAATAGTTCATACTGAAGACACCTAGGCTAAGTGTCAAAACATGTATCTCATTCAAAATATCAAATAATTTTTCAATTTCACATCTATATATAGTAACAATGTAATTCCTATGATCCACTATATCCCATATATCATATATCATATCTTGGGTATTATTCCATAAGTCATCTCAAACCATAATCTGAATAATGTTCCTAAAACTAGGATATCCAATTCATGACATGAATATAATAAACTTTATTATAAAATATTCCATGATTCGTGTGTTCGATGAAACCAAAATAATTTACTACTATTTACACACATCATTGAGATAATTTTATCAACCATGAGTACGAACTCATTATACTCATAATATAAGAGAGTGGAGCTTGTGGGGGTAGATAGTCATCTTTTATTCACCGACCATGATATAAATGACAACACCAATCAATAGTCCAATAATATCCAACATCCTTACAAACATGGTTGGGTTAGCATGTGAAATCACTAAAAAAATATGACATTATAAAACTCTAAACAACATATTGTGTATTCCCATATTCTAATGAGAAACTAAAGCTATTGTTTCTTAAACACCCTACAACCATTAAGAGATTGATTTCCTATAGTCACAGAAGTGTTTTAATTGAAATAAATTAAATAACCACATTCTATTTTAACATTAACTCTTTTTATAATTAATGAACTTTAAAATAATTATCAATAATAATTACCTTTCATTAACCCTAATAGTTTATTCCATGACCTAAAATTATCGATTAAAAAAATAATTAGTTCTCAATATTGAAAATATTTTCATTCTAGGAATCTCCATCTTTATATATGGAAACACTAAAAATTATTTTACAATTACATAATTCTATTTAAAATTAGAAACATAAATTTAAACAATCATGAGAAACATAACCCCAAATTCTTTCAACACCAATATGTGTGTAATAGAATAAATTTAAATTAGAATCAGAAAAATATTCCTTTAAAGTTATTTATTAACAATCATTCTCCCATAAATCATAAAAACAATCGGAAAAACAAGAATCACCCCCACCCAACAAACTCAGTATCATCCTAAACATTGTTATACCAATAACTATTAATAAAAAATCAGATGAATCAACTAGTAAGAAAAACCCTAACTTTGCACTCCAATATTTTCTATAACTATCATAAATCCTAGGCTCACATTACATCATATAATATTGCTCAAAAATATGTCACATTTAATGTGTTAAATAATATTAATGGAAAATTGGTAATCTATGCTCTAGAACCAAATAATTTATTTATTATATGAATATGTCCTCTAACCGTCCAAAATAATATACATATAAAAAAAATGGTATTTCAATATTTAAATAACAAATTCAATTCATTTCAGGTTATAACTATGAGTATATCGACTAATGTTCTATTATAAGATATTAAATTTGTTAAAATACATTAAATAATAATTTATAGTTGTCGAAAATGTTATGAACAACAACTCGGATTTAACATTTTATTTATTATTATACAGAATAATAATTAAAACATTATGAAATATATCAATTTATGTTAATGTATTGATGTAAAAATATCAGTTAAACATTTATTAAGATTCTTTTTTCCATGAAATTATAATAAATAAATATTTATTTTAAATACATCTTTAATTAGTTAGAAAATGAATTAACAATTTTGTATTCATTAAATTTTCATAGAATTAACATTATTATAAAATAAAAAATATGATCATCATATAATAATATTTTGTTATAAAAATAAATATTAATACTATAGGTGAAATAATATCGTGGTGAAAAACATATGTTCACTAGAATGATATACCACATGTTGCATTAATATGGTATAGTCAATAAATATGTAAATTATACCACCACCCAATGGAATAAAATTACAATAATTTATGATTTCATTTAATATTATGGATAAATAATTAATCCCCCATCACATGGAATCAATATTTTCCAAATGATAACAAACAATAACAAGGATTTAGGATCAAATATATCCTATGGAAACCACATCTATAACACCCAAGGTAAATAAAGACTGATATATATTTCATATTTAATAATATTTTTTTATTGAAATATTAATTTTACTTTAATGTGGTTTTTATGTTTGATAGCGTACCCGACACGCAACAACGGGTTTCTTTGAAATCTTACGTTGCACACTAAAAATATAATATTATTATTTTAAATTGTAGATAACTCCTAGTCATTTGATTGGAGATAATGAAAAACACTAACTACAATATGATTATTCATGTTTTTTAAATGCATTTACATTTATCCAATAAAATTTAGAGGCATAAATTGTTAATGAATCTAATTTTATGCATAATTTACATTAAAAGGTCAATTTACCACCTATTAATGGAGAACCCTACTTAAATATAGTTTTGGTCTCTTTAATACATTATATTTTAACAAATAGAATCAGGTTTTATAATTGGGACATCAAATTTACATTGGGTAATTTATTGGTATTTTTATGATAAAGTTCAATTTTTAATGAATAGTGAAAAATACTGTATTTTAATTCAAATTTTCCTTTTAATCTAATTTATGTATATTGTTATATTATAATTATAATTATTTTAAAGTGTAATTAAAATAAATTTTTACCATTTATTCCAATGTAGGTTATTTAAATTAATTTCACTTCAAAATTGTAAATAAAGAAGTATTAATGTTTTGATAGTTACTATTTCTTAAAAACACGACTTTTGTTTTGACAACAGTAATTAATTTTGAAATAAATTCGGCCAATACTATGTTTTGAATTTGGAAAAATGGATTCCATATTTGGAATCAGGAGTTGAAAATTTTGCAATAAGTAAATTTTATTTTTAGACATTTTATATATTTACTTCAGTAAATATTTTATTTACAATGGTTAAATGGTAAATCAGGTAAATAAAGGTAAAACAATAATATTATAATAACATAAAATTACCCATAAACGTTTACAAATCCTATTGGATGATACATATCTTACCATGAGCATCTTTGGGTTAACATTGGGACCTCATGGAGCCACTTCAGAATGATAATGACACTTTAGATAAATTAATTTAAAGTAATTTCAAAATTGACATAAATAAAAATATTATAGTAATTAATATTTATATTGTATTATATAATTAATACTTTGGACAATAAATATTAATTTAAAACCTAAAAATACTTTCTAAATCATCGTTATTTTTTATAATTTTTAGACATCAAATTATTTAAATTATTTATGACACAATAATGCTGAAGTATTTACATCATTAATAAATAATTTAAATAAATAATATTATAATGGTTAAAATATTATCCAAAACATGTCAAATTATAATTAGATGATTTTATTTATTATTTTAGTCATCTTATAATTTACGTTAATTATTTTTTGACCTTTTGAAACTGAAGATATGTTTATAATAAAATAATGTTTTCACACATTCCTAAAGATCCCCTCCCCCCCCCTTATAAAATGGGACCATTTCTTACCAATTCTCCACACCTCTCAAGCCTTTTGTCTGAACAAACCTCTTCCCAATTAATCTCCCTAAATCCATCAACTCTTCCAAGAAGGATTACCTTAGGCCGAAGGCACTTCATGAAGTCATTTGGGTCAAACCAAAGGGAGTTACCCAACTTAAAGGTTACAGTTTCTTTTTGAATTGTTTTCGTTTATTTTTCATCTCCATCCCCTAAAATACATTTATTACATTATTTTATAAAAGTATCATAATCCTAAATATAATATGATGTTTTTATGATAATTATTCTAACTACACTTACACACACCTCCATCTAATGAATGAAGAACATAATGTGTCTATGGATGGAAAACTAACGTCTCACGAAACGATGATTGTTCAATTTTCTCCAACACCCTCTCATAGAGGCCATTATTATGGAACTGTATTTAAATATGATATATATTATTTTTATGTTTTGTTTATGCTTCTATAATTACCATTTATATCATACCTTTATGGTTTCTATTATGAGTAATGGTGATAATTTCATTTGAGGAACTACGGACTACCGCCCCCTCAAAGTGATATAACTCGTTAATGTCATATGTCAGATGTATAAAGTATGGAGTTATTGATATTATATATGATATTATATTTTAAATTGAACTAGAATTTTAATATACATATGTATCCTCATTTTTTAATTACATTAAAATAAGAAATAGAAATGTTAGCAGCGTTCATGCGTACGAACGACTTACTGTCTCCATGAAGGGTGCATTTCATTTCATACCTCCAAATGATTTGTACTGTTATAAGTATATATATATACTGGATATATATGATATATATGATATCTAAAAAATGAATTTTATTACGGATATAATGGAATATTGATCACATGGACAACTTGTAAATATAAGGTGTTCATTTTTTACTCAAGTACCAAATATCGACAAAATGAACATTATTAACTTAACATATTACATAATGTTTATAACGTGTTTATAAGTGATATAAAAGGAATTATATAATTGAAAATGTATATTTAGCATGTAGAAATTAACATTATTTTATTATTAAAAACATTAATGAACGATCGAGTCATGTCGGACACGAGGTAAGTGAATTCGTCTCAATCTCCTTTCATTAAGGAATATTATGTTTCATACATTACTTAATTTTTTATGGTGTATAAACCCCTTTGACTATTCATTTCATTGAAAGGGAATCTTTTTATACAATGAATTTTTCTAAATGAAAAAAAGTAATGAATTTTTAACGTAAGTGGTTACTAAATCTTTTCTGCTGCAGCGAGTATTATTTAATCTTGGCTTCCTTAACAAGCCGTAATGTTTTTAAAAGGAAAAATAAATACCATATACTCTTTTTAAGTATTTTGTTATTGAAAATGATTTTGATAGTGGATTTATTATTTCAATATCTTGAAATGATATTGTGTTATTGCAATGTGTAAATGTTATCTTTCATTTATGCTTATGTTTTGTGTTATGATCATGTTATGGTTCTTGGTCATAATTTATGTATTTGGGTGATTCTATGATAATCCTAGGGAGAGTGAGACCGTTATCGCTCTCCAAAGCATTGGGTAACACGACTGAGGTAAATGTGAATGATTCTCTTATGATATTTAGGGAATATAATGTGATGGGTATTCCAAAGTAACCCCTTTTGAATCCATGAATTCTACAATTTACGTATCATATGGATTCCACAAGATAACTATATGATTTATGATTTCTATGTGTCATTCATAAAATTGTATGATTTCATGAGGTAAGTAAATGAGTTCATGTTTTGTATGTGTTTTTGAACTAATTTTTTTTATAACCCTTAGAGATCTTTTTACGCTCATCCCATGTTTTGAAATGATTTCACAGGACTTAAAGATGAATATGGTCAAGTATGGGATCAAGGAAAGGTCATGCTGTCTAAAACATGGAACTAGAAATGACACTTTTTTCAGGAGTTTTTATTTTATGAATAAAATGGAAACTTTGTAGAAGTTTCTATGTTGTTATATTTTTAGATGTAATTGTTATGGCCTAACTCTCTAAAACTCTACACATGAAAAGATCCACAACTTTAATTATTCTTTTAATTTTATATTTTTTAATGTTTAAGGTCGGGTCCTTATAACTTCCCTCCAATGAATATCATGTCATACCAATGCTAAGAATCATCAAAAGATACCGATTTAATAATAATAATAAAACTAGAAAAAATTGAAGGAGAATAATTAGACGAAAAAATATTGATCAATGATGAAAATTGAGGTAACTAAGGACTAACTTACCTTATATTACCATATTTAGAACAGAATGTCCATGTAATAAAACCCATCAAATTAAATCCAAACCCCTTGAAAAAACAATTTTATCCACATAGTGTTTTTTGAGAATAGAATATGGTGTTTCATATATACTTTTATTATATATATTATTGGTACACATAAATAATGTTTTGTATTGTGTACAATGTGTGAATGGATGATATTAACCATAGTCAACATGATCGATGCATTTTATTTGATTCATTAACAAAACTCAAAAATGGAAATAACTGAATATTCATGATGTGATTTTCTTTCACATAGTGAGTTCTTCGTTATTAAAAGGAATTGCAGAAAATAATAATTGATCATTAAGTCCAAATACATGGAGCACATTATTATTTAGAAAAATTCAATTTAATGGACTAAACGGATCATAAAACTTTCATTTCATACTTATTAAACAATATTAATAATCGTGAATTTTAAATAAATCTCATATAGATATAACTAAAAAGTGGATATAGGAATATTCACCCTTGTAAAAAAAACTGAATAATATTTACAACACATTGGATCAAACACATAACTTATAGAAAAAAATAGAAGATCAATCAACACTAATTACCATCTCCCAACCACCCCCATAGTGCATAAACCGCTCAAAAATTAAAAATGATATAAAATTATATCAATTATGAGTAAAACAACTTATAAAAAAATATGATCTACAACTATAAATTATAATTTCTATATGTGAATAGGTAGTCATAATAAAATCCAACATACTAAAATCCTATCAACAACTCATGTTCTCATCTGTAGCATCTTAGATTTTCATGATGGTATGTATAATTATATTTCAACCTGGTTTTATATGTTTTATGTTGGTTAAAGTTACCTATGACCGATGGAATGTCTTAGGATCACGTGTCGATTCCTCAGATCCCAATGCTCTATGTTTTGGATGAAACAAGCATGGATCATTGTTTAACAAAATAGTGTCGTTGTGCCTAAAATGATTTAAAAAACAATATGATGTGGTTTTTAACAATGGAGAACTTTATAAGGTTAGAATAAAATGTGATAACTGGCCCACAAGGTCATGTGAATTTTCATGAACGTGTGACAAATAGATTTCCTATGGTGTGTTCATGGTTAGTCTAATAGTGCATATAGCCCATCTAAGGGGGTTCAATGGTAATAACATCACAAGTTTAGAACATTGCCTTTCCAAAAGTAATGAGACCTCAACTTAAAATATATGAATATGACACCCTTTTATATGAATATTCAATACATTATAATAATACTTGCCTAAGGGCCATTATAGTATAGGGTTTTCATAAATATTGAAACAAAATATCATATCTTGGTGAATGATATTCAAAATTTCCCATTATGATATATATATTTATTACTTCTCAAAAAACATTTGATAATAACTTGAGGAAACAGAATATAGGAACGATTCTAGAACAAATACTCAGTAATGGTAAATAATATAGATATATAATAATAATCAAGTGGATAAAGTTATGATAATGTTATCATGAAAATAAAATATCAACCCCACATATCGAAGACCATATAATTGAATCATGTAATGAATATTGGTAGTTCTTAAGGAATGATTCTTATGAAGATAAAGAAAATAATACAAGACATAATAACATATAAATAAAACATTGGATTATTTATGATACATATGATAATAATAGTATTTCCATAGTAGTCAATGAATAGTTTCTGATACAATCTTATTTCACAATGTCCATTGGTGAACTGGTTTCACACCCCTTTCTATCCAAATATTACTAAATTGTGTTCAACCATTATTCTAGACTTTTATTACTAAGCAATGTTCACCACTCATTCCGGGCCAGTATTATTGAACGAGTTCATTTCCCATTCAATCCCTATAGTACTAAACCGAGTTTATTTCTCATTCCATCCATGTTTATCTCATGATATATAAATCTCCACCCAATGCATTGGTGGGGGATATATATCCTACCAATATAATGGTGTAATAATACATACATGTTCTAAATACTCATAATCTATCATATCATAATCCTTGTAAAGAAATGGGTATCATAAACATGTAATCATATCATATCTTATGGTAAAATTTACAGGATTCATAAAAATTTCACCTAAATAATTTCCTATGAAATAGTAATATATTTTATAAATTTATAACCTCTCAAAGGGAATTGGGTTTGATAATGACCAATAAATTAAACCGAACCCCTTTATATAAATTATATGAATTGAACTATTCTATCATTCCATAGAAGTGGATGAGTAACATCAACAAATGTTATCATATATGGAAAATAATATTAGAATATCATTTAAAAATATTCCTTTCTGAAAAAAATGATTTTTTCTTTGAATATTTATTTTTTATGAATGAATCCTTTTGAAAATAATTTTGATATAAATTACCTTTATAATATATAATGAATAGTTTAAATACTTTTGAAAACCTTTTTCCTTGAAATCTTTGTAAATAAGATGCAAAACATTTTTTTTAAATATGTTTGAAAGAATAATTAAAATTATTGAAATTTTTTTTATCCTTTATACTTGAATACATATGAAAGAAGATTGAAAATGTTTTAGAGTCAAATTTCATGAATTTTGTTTAAATAATTTGTTTTATTCTTGAAATTATTTTAATATCTGTTTTACCCAAAAAGAGATAAAAGTACATTTAAAATAGTTTGAAAGTAATTTCCTAATAAATATTATAAAAGAAGAATGAATTTATTAGAAAATAATATCATTGAATAATTTTAAAAATTTACATTAAAAAAATTCCTTTAAACAATAAATTAAATTTTCAATGGATTGATGGTGGATAAATCTATACATTTCATACGATGTAAAACACATTACATTTTCTGAATAAAAATGTTAAACAATGAAATTTTTAAAAATTGATTAGAAGATTCTATTAGATGATAAATAAGAAGAAAAAAATATAAAAAAGGGTATTTTAGTTATCAAAATAGATTAGTATAATATTATTAAAAATCCATTTTAGAAATCATGGATTTAAAATAACAAATATTTCAGACCGAAGAGAGTATAAAGATGGAATTCAATGAAAACAAATTCTTTTCTATCTTATGATCCAAATAGTAGAATAAATGGTACCAATATATGAATAAATACAAATAACAAATATTGAATAAAATACAGGAATTTTCTTGAGATATGCGATAGAATATTTTGAAATTAATCATAATAATTAATAATCTCGAAAAGCGATGAGATTGTTTCAATAATCAATTACCACTTGGTTACATGGGATCATACCATCTATCTTAGATAACAAAATTACAAGAAGATTAAAATATAATAAACGAAATTAAATTAATGATATAAAGTTTAAAATATAATATTATACACCGCTAAATATAATTTAAGTGAAGAATAAAACTTTAGTCACAAATAAGCGAAATTGAGACAAACTATATTTCCGATTTTGTATGTTTTGAATTATATAAGCCATTAAATAAATATCATATAATGGAAATTTTAATAGTAATAAAATAAATTTTATGATATGTATAATAAAATAATTTTCCTTACGTACACCAATAAAAGGAATGAGTTGTGATCATAGCATGTATCTCACAAAAATAAAAAGCGAGATTAAATCCCCTTACCTTATGACTTGACTCAAGTCATTTTCATTAAAAACTCTTGTAGAATAAATATAAATCTGTTATACATATTTTAAAAAACCTTTTTATTACATCAAATTCCTTATATGGTTTTATTATGACCTTATATTACACTCTTCTTAATTATCCTATATAAAGGATACAATTAGGGAAATGTTCACTTTGTTTTTCATCAATATCATAATTTATTATATTGTTGGTCCTTATACTTATATAATTATTCTTGATTTAAAATAATAATATAAATATAATTTATAAATATTATATATGTGTTATAATAATCTATATTATATATAAATTGGTAACGTAAATCTCTGTTGATGGAGACGGTAGGTCGTACACAAGCATGAATCCTATTTTCGTTAAATCGTCATATTGAATGAAAAAAGTAAAACAAATATATATACAAATATTATTGAATAATTATGATATAATAAATAATATATAAATTAACTATAACCACCCTTCTTACAATCCATGTGGGGTATTGAAAAATCATATCACATTAAGGGGTGGAAGTCCATACATTTTCAAATGAAATTATAATATTTAGACAAGATGTAATGAACAATGGTATGTTATAAAAATTATAAATGATTAAATATAGTATATATATTATATATATAATTAATAAATAGAGTTCATATCACAATTTCATCCCTTATAGCAGGTAATGGAATAACGAACAATCATTATTTTGTGGGACACTAGTCTGATGTACATAGAAATTAATCACCTGTTAATCGAGAAACTTATTTTGGATTGTGCCAAAAGAAATCATTGGATTACATTTTTCCATAGGAATGGATTATAGAAGGATTTTATGTTTTATTGGTAGTTTATTGGGATATTTTTGGACCATCATATGTGGTTTCAGAGTTGTGAATAGGTTTTATAGGTGGTGGCAATTTTTTGGAAGGAAAAGTGATCACATAAGAATTTTTTAAAAAAACATAGGTGTACAAATTTTAATACATAAAAAATTCATATAAATGAGACCTAAATCAATAATGGAATATTTATAGCCAACATATGTCCTAAAATATAGGTTTTTAAATTATTCTTGGAAATATTGGCAAGATATATGTTTTATCCATAATTAATCTTAACATAACCTTAATCAATGTGATTGAATGTAATACCATTTTACTAATTATTTTGGTCATAACATAACATGATATAATTATAATAAAAATATTATACTAATTATTAGGGATTATTTATTATTTTATAAAGACATTTCATATTAGAATAAAAATTATGATTAATGATAATCTCATAGGTCGAACGTTACTATGGGTTTTTAATGAAGAAATATGTTCAAAAGATTTTATTCGTTTTTATATAAAAATTAAAATTGAGAATGAATTTAATGATATATATTGAATTAATATATTTATAATTTATATAATGTGACCTTAAAACAAATTTATAATATAATTTAACAATAATATTTTTTAAAGGAAGAGGTGGTTTTTAACAATAAAGATTATTTGTTACTATTTTTCAAAAATAGTTGTTTCTCTTAAAAATTAAAAAATTCCACCATATGATTATTTTGACAAAAATATTTCAAAAAATATTATAAATATATATATATATTTAATTTTATAAATGTGTCATATATTATATTTATAATTTAAATATGCTCATTCTGCAAAATGAAAATTTTAAACATAAAAGGACATCACCAAAATCATATCATTCATTATCAATATGTATTGTCATTAAAAAAATAAAAAAAAAATATTTTCAAGTTTTTTATTACTATTAATATAAGTAAAATTATATGATAGGTTAAAATTATATCATTTATATAATTATAATATAAAAATGATATTTCGTAGAAACATCTTTCTTTCATGTAATGTTAGCCATGTTGTTGTTCCCGGTAATATACACCAAGTCGATATTCTATGCAACACTCAACAAGTACATTCTATGTAAAAGGAATGTTTTATATAGTTTATTTCAATAAAAAATTGAAAATGAAAATTATTAGGTTAAAATACTTTTATAACAATAAAAATAAAAACATTAATTTTTTTATTAAATGGGATTTTATATTCATTTATAATTAATTGGTAACATATGAACTCATATTAATTTTTGAAATCCATATATTCTCAACAAAATACTTAATAGTATTCATAGCCTCTAATATAATTTCTCAGTTATATCTTGTAATAATAACATTATAATTACATAATATTGTTTTGTAAAAAATTATTGTGTGTGTTAGACAGTCCTTCGACTAAATTTATTATTTTCTTTGACACTAGATAAGTAAATCTTCCATGTAGAGGAAGATAAAATTTATGTTTCATTTAGTGTATAATTAACTTGATTTTTCAAATAATTCAAGGAATATATTTTGATTTATTGTAAAATTAAATATTATTAGTGTTATGTGAAATTAAAATGTCAAAAATGTTAAACTAATTCAAAAAATAATAATTCAAAAATACTCTTAGTGTTAAATTATACTCCCCAAATATTGATAATATCCTTCTAAATTTGTATTGGATAAAAAGTTTTAATAAATTAATGTTTATTTCATAGAAACACGCATTATAAAAATGAATACTAAAACATCCATTTTCAATGGGATGTTGGAACCATAATGGTTACCCAATGTAAAATATAACTAGATTTCCACATTGGAAAAGATTTTTTGGGAGGGAAAATTAGAAGTGGAGGAAAGTAATAAATATGTATATGTAGTTTTTGAGGTCATCAATAGTAAACAAATGAATGAACAATGAATGGTAGGGGGCCTAATTATCATACATCTATGATGTTTTAAAATGCCATCTCTTGTAAATATTTGCTGTCTTATTAAATAATATTTTTAATTGACCAGTATTATAATGTTGTGTAATTATTATATTTAACAATAATTTATAGAAATATACTTACATTAAATATTCCTATTAAAAAATTCACAATTTTGGTGTGCTTTTATTAATTTCTAATTCATCCATTACTTCATGTAATAGAAATCCTAAAATTAACTATTATTCCTGAATTGAAAAAAATACACTTTTATAAAATGTTTATAATCAAAAAAGATTGAAAAGTATTAATATTTATATATAATTATTGTTAAAATTAAGATTGTTAATTCATTAATCATTAAAAATAATATTTTAGACTATTGTTTCATCATAAACAGTTCTTTATAAAAACTAATCACGCAATGACAAGAACATTTCTTTGGCCAGTGGTAGAAGTGAAACAATTATCGTCCTTCGGTCATGGGTTTAAGACCCATGAACTTTCTGAAATTGAATGGTTTTAACCCTAAATACATGTTTTCCTTCTAAAAACAATAATATTATAATTTCCAAAATATAACTGACATTGTTGAAATATGGTTAATCAAAAAAATAATATTTAAATCATTTTATCAATTCAATCTCAATAAATAAATTCATCCTCTAATGATAAAGATAAACCTTTCATGAATGGGTAACTATAAATTACATCTAAAACATGAAATGAAAAAAAATGAAAAAATGAATTTAAAAAAGAAAAAAATGAATGTCATGAAACCAGATTAACATTGATCCCATATATATTACATTTTTTATCATGGATGAAACATTCTAATCCAGTGAATACCCTCATGGTATATTCTCTTTGAACAGGTTAATGACCTAAATAACCATAAATACCATTTGTAAAATATGTTTTTTTCCTTATTCCTTAGATTACATGATATATTCAATAAATCCAAAAATATTCAAACATTATCCATTATTGGATAATTTACATTTCAATAATACTTTTATTATTTCCAATGTAATCATTATGTTCCAAATTAATTATTCATATCTAGAAAAGCTTTATTTAAACAACATTATCAAAAAAAGAAACATATTAAGAATTATCTTTTTCTTAACTATGTGTTTTCCATGGACATAACCATTCTATTATATAACTTCTATATTCTATCAGAACCATTGAATGTGCACTTATAAATCTATAGAGAAAAACAAAACTTGAACAATCCTTAAATATTTCACCTTTTATATAACAATCTTCTCGAACCCAGATACATAAAACATGTATTATCCCACATCATCCTACATAAATTATAAATGATTCCTCATCATATAACACAATACCTCTTTCCTTTTACAATACATCCTTAGTCTCTTCATTACCAACAATGTAACTGTTACTCATACCACTATGTTGATCCTCATTAGGAGCATTCCTCTTAGGAAATTATGTTTCTTAATGACTATTTATTCCACACATAAAACACTTAACCTTATATATTGTCTTAGGAAGGAAAATATTCTCATCATATTCGTTAATTAATCTTTTTATTTTCCACTGTAACCATATTCCTTGTGTCCTTATTTTCTATTGGGAAAACATTATCATGTTTCTCAAAGAAAATTATAGTGGTCATTATTTCTACATTCTTGATATAGAGGAAACCAAATCATCTTTACCCCATGGTCTCCAACACCCAAATTCACATCAAACTTGATATTTTACTATGTTGATGAGTCCAACAGTAAGTGATCATATACATTGTTAATCATGTTCTACAAAAACATAATAGGCATAATCACGACATCTCTCACTCGGTCATCATCTGATGTGACTAATCATCTGATAATCATCCATTATATTCAACATTAATCTCTTTCTTTATGATTACCGCAATTGACTAAAAATAGATTATTATTGTTCAAATAACTTATCATATCAGAAAAAACATAGTCATAAAAACAATTAATTGTACGATATATATATCATGAAACATTCCTTAATATATGACACCTTATGTTCATTCTAGTTTTTTTATATACAAATTATCATTAAATCCTACATGATGGTTCATGCTGGGTTTATTTATTACTAGAGAATATCCATCAGGATTTTCAAACTAGTTGTGTAGTAAGGCCCATTTTTGTGTACCAGATTATCTCAAGTTGGGCATGGAACAACTTGTCAGATTTTTTACCATTATGAACATATGTTCAAGAGCTACACACACTTGTATTTTCCAAAAATGGATATATTCCTAAGAAACCAGTCCCAACATCATATACCAAAAATCATGTACATTTTCGTAAATGTTAACTTATCCTTATACTTTTTCTTATAGACATCCAAATACATATCCTCTGAAATATACCTAGTGATTTCACTCGTTTATTGTCATAATATTTTCCAAAGGCTGACCAAAAATTTCCTTCGATACCAATGATAGAGACTATGTCTAATCATACCTGTAAATTGAATTATTTTTTGTGAATATTAAATATATTTTTATAATACATTCCCAAGGACAGTAGTAGTTCAATGTATTTTGAAACATAGAATCCATATCATTAATTTTGGTGAAATATATTCAACATATCACATAATTATTTCCATCTTCGTTACCCCTAACATAAACAATTTTCCATATCCTGGGGAATGTAAATATCTTAATAGGGTGACAAAATATGATTATAAATGATATAAAAAGGAGAAATTCATCACCAATCACGAGCATAAGGGTATAATAACAAGAAGATGAAAATATATAATTATTCAAATCATATCAAAGATAATATATATGAATCATTACATAAAAATTGGAATTTCAAAAGCTATTAACATTAAATAAATATATAATAAAATCCATAGAAGTATAATATATGACTAAAACATGGGATTGTATAATACGAAGAACCATATTATATGATTGTCATAGTAGTCCGGGAATTAATGTCGATAACAACATAGTGGAAAAGTCTTTTGCTGAAATGGAAATAAAACCCATTCTAACATTATATTACAGAACTGAGTTTACACCAAATTTCATCAATGTATTACTAAATGATGTTCACCCCTCTTTCAAACCCTCTATTTCTTAGATGATTTCATTTCATGTTTTTTCTCATTAATATTGAATGAAGTTAATTTCTAATTATATCCATTTCTATCTCATCAGATATAAATCATTACCTAGTATATTTAAGGGAGGTAAAACTCCCTCCAATATCATATTGAAAGAATACATACATGTGCCAAAAAATCAAAAATAGTAATATCATAAACTATGTAATTAAATGGGTTTCATAGAAAGGTAAACATAAAATAACGTATAAAAAATATATAGGGTCCATAATAATTTCTTATAAAGTATAACCTATGAAAAAAAATCATGTTTCATAAATATATAACCAGTGAATGAGAAGTGGGATTGTTAAAGACTGTTCCATTAATCCAAACCCATTATTATAATGATTATAAATAGAACATTTAGATAATTTCGGAGAAGGGATTGATTATCATCAACATATGTTATCATAGATAGAATATAATTATGAAATATCTTTCTAAAAATATTTTAGAGGAAAATATACATTCATATTTGAAATATGAATTTTAATTTATAAAACCGAATAAAAAAATTTCATTGAGAATACAATGAAAAATTATAAAAAGACAGAAATAAATTTTTAAAAACCTTTTCATTGAAAACATATAAAATATTATTCAATATGATTTAAAAATCCTTTTTCTAGGAAAACTCATTAAAAAAATATAATGGATGAATGAAAAAATTTTGAAAATAATTTTTCCTCATACCATATGAATGAATCATGGAATTTTATTAAAAAAAATTCATTAAAAATTTTATTAAATCATATATACGAGGCTTGAAATCATTTGGAAAACTATTTCCCTTGATAACCTTAAAAAATATATTAAAAAAATTTTAAAAAAAATTTCCAGGAAATATTATAATACTTTTTTTAATAATTTGTAAAACCATTTAATTTAAAATAACTTTTAATCAATTGTTTATAAATATTAACCACTAAACCAGAAAAGAATGAATTGAAGGATTGATAGGGGATAAATCCATACATATCGTTTGTGGAAAAAAGTATATTCATTTTCCATTAAAAATATAAAAATTCCTCATTCATAATGTGATAATATGATTTATATCAAAAAAATTGTAGAAAAAATGTTAAACTTTTCTTTTAATGTTCTTGGGATATTAGTAAAATAATGTAGGAAAACCTTTTTATAAAACATGGCTATAAGGGAAAAACTATTTCCGATAAGAAGAGTAGGAAATGTTTGACTTTGAAAAATAAATTCTAAAATATATTATATAACAAATAGTGGAATATATTATTCCAATATAGGTGTAAAAAATTCATGTAATCTATAGAGATATAGATCATAATATTTCATCAAATACTTATAATTATTAAAAATATTTAATATAGATGAAGGTTATATTATCACAAGAGTAATTAAATTCATGATATTAAATTTAAAATGGAATCACATATAGCTTGAATTTCAATTTAGGTTCGTAACCAATTATGAGTCTTGAAGAATGAAAATAGAGAAAAAGAACTATTTTACAGATTTGTTAAATTATGAAGGTTAAACCCCATTAATGAAATAAAATAGAATGGATATGAGAATACCGATAAACTTAGGAATAATATAAATACAATACAATAATTGTCATTACATACACCACGTAAAAGGAATGAGTATAGAATATATCATGTATCTCACAGAAATAAAATGTGAGATAAAATCCACACACCTTTTGTATTGACTCATATCGTACACCGGCAAACCAAATCTATAAAAAATATAAATTTATTATATATCTTTTAAATAACAATATTCTTATTTATATTACTGTAAATTTATTTAATAATTTATATTGCCCTCTTGTGAACCTCAATATTTTAATGTTTCACATTGAGTAATATTCTCTTTGTTTTTTGTATGTTTCTTAATTTGAAATATTTTTTGTACATATACATATATAATGATTAAATAATTTAAATCCTAATATACATTTAATTTATATAAATTATATGATTAATATATTGATATATATAATATACAAGTATTAAACAGAATACTCTATTTATTAATATGGAAGGTTGTATGTCTGCATGAACTATATTTCCATTTAATTTTCACGTTGAATGATAAAAATAAATTATATATATGAATATATATATATATATATATATATTAATGTATAGTTATGATATCATATATATCAGATATATTCAATAAAACACCCCTTTATTAAATCCATGTTTTTTATGAACGAATCATATATCATTGATGGTGATGTAGTCTATACATCCTCAAACAGAAATATCATATTTACCAAAGAAGGAATGAATAAACACAAGTTCTTAAAAAATTATAAAATAATAATGAAATTCTTAATATAACATATATATATCATATCAAAACATTCTTTCATTCATATCAGCCTCCATGATAAGTAGTAATGGAAAAATTTACAATCATCATTTTGTTAGGAAGTAGTTTACCGTATGCAGATATAGAAAGTTCGTTACGCAATAGATGTAGGTGTGTGTATGTGTAGGAACAACCATTTATATAAAAAATATTTGTATATTTATTTTATTGTTTTTTTATATGTCATTGAATAATTATATTGGAGGTGGATTGGAATGGAATGAAAACTATAGATCTTTATAGAATACATTACCTCATAATCTTATAACTCTTTTTAGTTTGTGAAAAAATGTTTCCATGGATATAATTCTACTGAAATAAAGGATTATTATAGTAATGGAGTAATTCAGTGACGTTTATATGAATAGATGCGTCCAAAAAAATGGGGTTTAAGAGGTTTGAGAACTTGGAGAGGTGGTGGCCTTTTATAGGGATGGAAAATGACTCACATGGAATTTTTGAATTCATGATTGGTTTACACATGTTATTACTTAACAAAAGTATTAAAAATCCAACATATATTAATAATTAATGTTTTATTTAGTATAAATGACCATAAATGGGTTTCTTAAATTTTTTTATGTCATTTGGGTCCCAATGATTTAGATTTAGGCCCTTAGTAAACATAATTTTACCTTTATCAATCTGATTAATTTTAATCAATTTTACTAATGAATTTTGTAAAAAATCAACATAATATTATAAGACTCTATAAATTATAATTGTTACAGGGGTGTATGTTCTCTTTTCTAAATTCCATTTCGAGAATCAAAAAAATTAGGTGTATTTCTACTCTCACAGATGGGATAAAATTAGCGGTATTTAATGTATTAAGATGTTAAATTTTTTATTATTTTTTAATATAAAAAATCAATGTTATATTGATTAAAATTACAAAAACTATGTTAATATATTTATAATTGATCTAATTTCACCATAAATAATATTTAATATACAATTTATCATTAATTACTATTTAAAGGAAAATGATGTTCCTTACTAAAAAGCAGTATGTTTTATTATTCAATAAAAATGGCATTTCTCTGAAAATTTGAAAAAAATTTACAATAGTATAATTTAAAAATTATTAATTAAAAATTTATTTTATTTTATAAAATATAATTTTAAAAAATTCCAAAATTTAATTTTATTAGTAAAAGTGGTCAATTTGAGAAACATTTCATTAAATGGAAATGGTGTTGACCAAAAATCATATCTTTCTTTATCAATAATTTAAATATAAATTAAAATATTTGAACTATATTTGAAAATTAGTTATTAATATTCATATAACTATGTTTAATTGATATTTCATAATTAACTCATTTAAATAATTGTAATAGAAAAATGTTGTTTCGTAGACACATATGTGTTTCATGTAACATACGCCAACTAGTTTTTTTTATAGCATAAACAATGATGATATTCCATGTAAATTAAAAAAGTCCATTCATTGTGAAATTTTTGTTTCAATTAAATCATTTCAATAAATAAAAGAAACATTAATTTAGTATAGAAAAATACCATTATGAACATAAAATAATAATATTAGCTTTTTTATTCAATTGAAAATCATATTAATTTTTATTTAATTCGTTACCAATGACTTACCTTTATATTTTGGAGACCATATATTTTTATAAATTAGTTAAGATTATAACTGAAATATAATTTAATCTCCCAATAGATCATATTATAATAATATTTTAATGATATAATTTTTTTCGTAAAATAAGTTCATGTATGTTATGCAAAACATCAAGTAAATTCATTATTTGGTGTATCATAAGATAACCTTGGTATTCTATGTGGAGAAAGACACATTTTCTATTTTATATAGTGCATGATTAACATGGTGTTTAGTATAATTAAAGGAAAACATATTGATTTAATATTAAATACTATATTTTCAATGTTTTTTGAAATGAAAAATATCAGAAAGGATAAATTAATTAAAAACTAATAATTCAAAAATTCTAGGTGTGCTAAAAACCATTCAGTAAAACTGTCCACCCCCTTAAATTTGGAGTAATTTTATCTTTTTTTGTTAATTATTTGAAAACCCATTTTACAGATTTCTACACATATAGATAACATAACCTATCTATACATCTCTCACACTATAGGATACATCCCTCTCCATGGGTAAGAATTTAATCCTTCTCATTACCTATAATACGATCCCACTACCATCAGATGTGTTAGATAGCTAACAGAAACATGATGTTATCCATTGGAGAATGGTTAAGGGGTTTATAAATCCTGGAATTTCACTCTCTCTAACATGGAGTAGTGGGCAAGGAGTCTCAGACCATTTTCTTTTATATATACAATGTTAATGAAGTTCCATGTTCTTTTTCATCGAGTGTTTGGAATGATGTCTAATCGCATTATGTCGAGTGATATGAATGTCATATTTCATTATAATAATATTTTTTTCTAGTAAAATTATATTATCATATAACATATTCAACTAGACAATGATTTCAGAGATACAACCCAAGTCAAGGTAGAACCCTATATCCCTAGATATTCTATTTTATATCCATACATATATTGTATATATACATTTATACATAAAATATATATTCCGACATATTTTTGGTAAATTTAAATTCCTTATAATTTCTATTATTAAGTAATGAAATATTTTTTAGTTTTCCTGATGTAACGTGATCCAAATACTATTTAATTTCCATATAATTTATTATTCATTATACATTCATATTATTGTACTACGTACACATAATAGACTAGTATAGAAATATTGTTGGTGGTCTACTGGTTCTATATCAAACCTAACATGATATTCCACAATTACCTTAGAATACTCCATTTTTACATGTTTGGAAAATAAAAATCACTATGCCATAAATTATTGATATATTTTTTATATTTTAGTGACCATGGGAGAAAAATAATGTGTACATTTTCATGATGATAGATTACATGCATTTTGGTATTTCAATTTTTTGAAAGGAATGTTTTATATGATTTTTATCATGTATTCAAGACATTCACATTTTGATCATCATCATTATATGATAAATGTTTTAATATAACTCATCATATGGATTATTATTATTATTACATCATTGGTTTTTATATTTTTCTTCTCCAGTAAGCTATCAGTTCTGTTTTGATGTAGATATAATTTCGACAACCATAATAATTAATTGAAATATTTTATAATACTATGATATGATGGTATAGACTCCCCAACATACCACATTAGAGCCTCACTAACAGATGGTTGCCTCTGGAATACAAGATGGTGGGCTTGAGGCCATGTGACCCATATTCTCAGGGCAGCATTTTAGTAGATCTTGGGTTGGGACATTACAATGTGATACCATAAAACATTTTTTTATTAGTTTTTTTATATTACATTTGAGACTTTTATGTATCATAATTTGGTAATGAGAATGTGACTATGAGTTTCTACCTCAAATAAATAGTAGGCCCACATTAAATTGGATGTTATATTACCATTCTGATATGTCATTATTATATTCGTAATGATTTCACCGTTGGATGATGCACATGTATCACAAAATCCTTTATATATATACATCTTCTAGTTTGGAATAATTTTTGTTTCATGGATAAATAATTCATTGATTTATCATCACATGAATCACGATATGAACTATATGATAGAAATGACATGCATTTTTCTACTCCACATTTTCAAACACTATGCATCTTCTGGTTCCTTGATTAATATATTTAATGTGTTATAAAATTTCATGAAGTTTTATAATAATTATACTATCCAATGTTTCTTCATCACTATAAAATATTTGTTTCCCACATATAATTATAATAGATAGTTCATTTTTCAATTATATACTGTTGTGTGATCAGTATTTATTGGTTTAGTGGACCAATATAATATTAGATTATTTTTTTACATGATTTATATTTTTAATTTCGGAATCATGGAATTAAATAAAACAAGAATGGTAATTCATTTAATCAAATTATTTTATAAGGCCTTTTACGACTTGATACTTGATGTAATGTTCTGGTCATTTTTACATGATGTAAAAATTAAAATATATATGAATATGACGCTGATAAATTAATAATGGTGATGCCTCTAGGTTGACTATGATGTATAATTAAACATATCAAATTGAATGATATTAAATTAAAATAAATCATTAAAATAACTTGTTACCATGAATTCGGGGTCTCAATTCCAATATATATAGTGTCTCCCACTATAACATAAAATTTATTATCCATTTATTGTATCATTTTCTATGAGATATGAGACAATATCCCAATACTGAAGTCAGTAGTAGGTAGTTCGGGTTGTTTCGAAGGATCCTTACTGACCATTATTGTCTTACCCTTTTCATCTAGATGTGGATTTAGGAGTATATATAGAGTTTTTAATATTTAATAGGGTAGTTATGTTTGTGTAAGAATAGTTTATAAGAAATAATTAAAATTGTTTTCACCTCTATGCCATGAATTTGGAATTTTAAGTCATTTCCCAATGAAATTAATGATTTATAAATTATGATGGAGGTGATGAAAATTCATTGTATAAGTGGTCCATGAGCCTCGTGTTTTACCTTTTATAGTGCCACCGACGACACAACCTTTTATTCATATCATGGGAAAAAATTTCTATTTTTGAGATAGTTTTATAGATATGATTATGTATATAAAAGTCATGTGTCTGAAATATTAAAAAACGGATGAGATGATATGTGAATTTTAGTAGTATCATCATTCCACCCTTTTAGGGGATGTAGTATATCAGGATATAGAGAGATCATTGGAGGATAATATATCGATAAAAAATCATCTGGGGATGCCTTTGGAGATGAGGGACAAGCTCGCTTCCAATATGATATATTGATATAGAATTTGATTTTTGGATTTTATTACCCAATAAATGTAACTTTCAGATTTGATATGGAGGGATTTCCAAATACTCTTCTATGAGTTCTTTAGTACAATAACATTTCGGGATGACTATAAAATAGATTTCATTAACATACACTAGTGATCTATTTATGTAATAAATAATTCATCTTGTTTTTTCTAAAGCATGTTACACATACTATAACTAATGATGAACACATGAATATACTGTGATTAAGTGATGGGATGGTATATGCCATCCGATCATAGGTTATCATTATAACAATAACTACTATTTATGAGACAATCAATCGGTCACCCATTATTAAGTAAAATTGTCGTTATGTAAATAGTGTGATCTATGGTGGGTCAGCCCCTAGAATTGTAGTGGTTCTTCTTGTGAAAAAATTCATGGCTTCTTGGTTACTCAATTGTGAAGTAGTAGACTTCCAGAAAATTTTAGCAGTTTATGGATGTGTCACAATTCTAGGAAGCTAGAATAAACAAAACCCCAGTGCATGCAGTACCTAGATTGATGCGAAATATAGGTGTGACGGGCCATGTTGAGTAACTCTAAAACACATTTCATTTAGTTCTTAGTGAAATATGATCTATAAAGACTACTTGTATTTTAACATGGATTGTCACTAACCAGCTCGAATACCATTAATACTGGATAACCAATCCATTTCTAAAATAGTCTGAAGGGAGTTCCCAATCCCCATGGGTTGGTGATAAGAACCTGAAATCATAAAATATAAATGAGGAAAACAACTTTCCAAAAAACGTTGGAAGAAATATAAATAATATGTTTGCATTAAAAAAAATATACCATTAAAACTATAATTGAAATCAAATTGGTATGTATACCAAAAGAACCACAAAAGGGTACCTAAAAAAATAAAAACTAACATTCCAATGGAAACCACTCATCAAGCCCATATATCAACCGCTAATTCCCTCTCCATGTGTCCCCTTACCCTTTATCAAACATATATGAAATAATTTAAAAACACTTGAAGTCATAGGTAGGGTGTGAGCTAAATTTCCAATATGGTGCAAGAAATAATTCTATAATATGATTCCACAATTAAATTAAACAATAATGATTTAAATTTTTTATAAATTTTCATGGAAATTAAAAAAATATTTAATATAAATAATGATTTTCAATTAAATTGATTCAATCATTTATAAAAAATTCCTTAAACAATCATTATATATTAAGAATATTATATAAAATCATAAGGAATGTTTATAAATATCAAATTTAATATAATATAATTCAAATATAAACAACGAGTAGCATGGTCATCTTACAAAAGGTATGATAGTTATTGGTTATGGGGATGGTATCACGGTCATTGTAGAAACTGGTGTGCTGGGTTTTTTTAAAATTTTCATTTTCATGGTTATAATAATTTTTATTTCATTTGATCCAAACCATATTACAATCTGAGGATCCTTAATAAAATAAACTGATCAAAAAATATTAAAAAATATTAATTCTCTCGATCTGAAGCCTCAAATGAAATAAGATTCTTACCATAATTCATTTCATGGAGGATCTGAATCCAAAACCAAATAGATCATCCACATACTCTGCAAAAAATCCAAAATAGTGTCAATTGTCAAATTCTTAGTGTTATAGTGGTTATCCGACAAAACCTTCGATGACCTAATGATCACAACATGTCTAAATATTCTCTTCATAGAATAAAATGTACATAAAAACCTATATTTCTACATTATATGTAGATAGAAGTATAGGAGAGATATGCTTGGTATATATCATGATGAATTGTATATGTATTGAACTTATCTCATCTAAATTAATGTAAATGCATAAAATATATTGAAGGGTTCCCCTGCCTCATTTTCTGTAATGCGCACTAAATAAATAATTACAATGAACTAAAATAAATTATAATTATTATTTAATATTTTATGAAATACATACAATATATAGAAAATATATAATGTGATGAACCAAAGTTATTAAATCAACTCATAATTAATTCTTAATAAAAATAAATAGTGGATTTTAAAATAAATTTTTTTAACATTATTTATCATATTTAATGATATTTTAAATAATATTTATAAATAAAATCAATCCAATTTTTTAACATGAATAATGTGAATTTATATATTCATTGGTGATCAACAAACATGAGAACACGCAAAAACCATTATGGCCCCAACATGTCAAAAAGACCTATTAAATTGAATATGAAACATTCTTGAATATGTTATTGTGTGTGAACATCTATGCCCTTATCTAGATAGGACTGAATAATATACACATTCCAAGAGAATATTGTAGAAACCCATCATGATCCTAAACTAAAAAAGAGGGTAATAAAAACGACAAAAACCCAATGAATACACAATGTGTAATATAATATATTTTTTCTTGAATATATCTACATGAATGTTGCAAACATTTTCCATCACCCAATTCTTTATTTATTAGTTTTTATCTAAATTGATAGATTTTTCTTTAAACAACCTCTTCCATGGTTTTTAAAAGGTAATTTCATTTTGATCAATAGTCCACGAGATATATTTCATCTTCAAACCAAAAATGACAAATCCTTTCTTGACCACTCAACTAATGACATTCCACCAATGATGTGTCCAACCAATGGTACCACACCACGATTTCAATATCTTTTTTTTCTTGCATCAAATTAAGAAATCAAATGGAACACACTTGTAATGATCATATTCTATGATACCAATACTGATGTCAATAGATAAGAACAAACAATGAAAAATCAAACATGTATTGTTCCTATTGACAGGTCTATTTTGTATATCTCACTACCTGAGATCCTCTAGAGAAATTGTTATGAGAAGATTCACCAATGCTTATGGGTCCCCAGAACCAGATAGTCAGACCTAAACATTGACCTATCAGTAAGACGTGTCAAGACCATATGGTCATTACTCAGCATTATTATCATAGTATCAAGATGATATCATTATAGTCTAGGATATGCAATAAAATTATGATATGGCAATTAATCTATGCGCATTACCATTAAATTGTTGATTAAGATATATATATATATATATTATATTTTGATGAATACATCGTATATATATATATAAAGATTATGGTAATCAAAATTAAATGTAATTATGGGTCTAGGGAACAAGAAATTTTAACACTCATACTTGCACTAAAAATCGCATTCTAACCATACATTTTATCTCTCATAGGAATGAAATAATGTTTCTACATAGTAATGAATTTAGTTTCTAATTAATCCATGAATCCTAAGTAATACTATTCTTCTATTTGTGAAATCAACTCCATCCGTAATAATTATCGAGTGTTGGGATCCTTGTGTATATCCATTTCTTCTAATTCTAAACCTTAAATCATGGAATATACTAGTAATAGAATATTCATTTTGATAATACGTAACATGTTATGTGTGATTCAAAGAACTATAATATATAGTTTATTTAATAATTTATTCGTAGCTTCCTTAGATGATTCAACTTAATCAAGTCTTCAGGTATATTTTCTACAGGATTTTTGATCTTTACTCATTCATCACCCTTACCTTAACAATGATACAAGATTGTGCAGATATAAGGAATACTTGTTTTTGTCTAACTATAAACATTACCCATTCTTCTACTCATACTAGTTAAATTTCTTTGGTACATGCTGAAGTACAATCAGATAGTTATAACTACTTCCCTTGCATTTCTCCCAGATATAACCAATATTTACCTACTATATTGTAAATGTGGTTAATATCATTTATCATATGTGTCATGTAATATGTGATTGAACCATCAATAAAGAGTATGGAAACAAACTCACAACATAATATCCACCTATGTCTAAAACATTCTAACCTTGAGAGATATATTCCATGTGACACTTAATAAAATTACTTCCAGAATTGTCCCATCATTTATTTTCTCATACTCTTTCACTATTTTCATGATATAATAGGTCCAAGATTCCATTTTATCTAACACAGTAGATCATGTTATCTATAAAATATGTTTCTACATTAAGTCAATCACTAGAGAATTACATTCATCATAGTCTTCACTAATTAAAAGAATAATATCTACATTCTCTATTTCTTCAAATATATTATAAATGGGAAATAATGGTGCTCACACTATCCTCTAGTGGAAATATGTAAAAGAATCATTTCAATTAATTATTCTACAACCAAATTTTTATATATAATCATAAAACATATATTAGTAACTTGAAACATTAAATTTAACTTTGTGATGTGACCATATATTTGTAGTTGTGTTTCATGGACACCTTTCACGATTGCTGGAAGTGATGTCCAATGATAAATAAAATGATCATTGATATTAGTTATGATAATAAAAAGTTTAATGGATTTTGGAATAATGTCATGGTATGACCAATAAATACTTATCGGTACTGCTCTTGTATTATCCATATATTGTTTCGCTTGAATACCAACAAAAATATTTAAAATAATAATCCTCTTTAAATATTGATATGTGGAATTAATAGTTGAATTTACCTTTTAAATTTTTGAGGATTTAAATATACAACCTACATTTATGGAATATATATTCTCAATGAAAAATATATCACTGGCTGTAGTGAATTTAAAACCATCAATATGGTGTAATCCTTCCTACACTTTATGAGTCAATTGAACATTCCTCTTCTATGTGAACTTTTGGAACATGTTATTATTCCATAAAATTTTCCATCTGAGGAATTGAATAAACAGAAGTCATTCTAGCTTCGAATATCTCTTATAGATATTTTCACCTTTATTTATAATTTAATCCATTAGTTGAATACCTATATTATTTCTTTTTAGATTTCTGTAATTTTATAGAACATTTAAAATAATTACATATATGAATAATGTGTTTATCATCAAGCGTGTTTATTTATATCCAAAAAAATTATTTAATATAAAACTCATATTTTTTTGAGATAATTTATTTCCATCATACTATAACTCCTATGATATCCATTTATTAATATATTTTCCATACGATTAAGGTATTGTTACATAATATTCAATGAACATCATAAAATTGATTGGATGTTTCTGTATGTTTGAACATTGATAATCCTTACATCAAGAATCTAATGTATAAAATTTGTATTTTGGAATCTCCCAATGCTTACTTATTCTATGACTATTAAATTCAGTGATTTTTCATATACCCTCCCTATTAATATCAATTTTGTGATGTAAAGAATGTAATTTTCATTGAAAAACTACTCTATTCTATATTATATTTATTGATTAATTCTTGGTTGAGATATGTTTTTAAATATGTCGGATAGAAAAAACTAAAATATTCAAACCATGCTTATATGATGATTCACTTTTTAAAACCTAAATAACATTAATGAATATTATTAGGTATATTTTTACAAATAACTTACCCTTGGTATAGTTGATGCTATCATATTGAATTTATTCTAAATTATATGAATATTATATTTATTTTAAAAGGATTCTTTATCAGAAAAAAAATGAATACATGATGATAATACCTATTATTTTTTATATCTAATGAGTGTGCATTCTATATTAGGTATGACCATGATCTCTTGTTTTAGTTTTACATGAAAAAAATAATGGTTCCACAAATAGGTAAATAAGTCACACCTTTTATTTTTTACGTATTGTATATGATTTAAGTATCACTAAACTATTAAGTGAGTATAATTCAGAAGAACAATATTTATTCATGAACATGGAATAATAATAAAAATTTCCAATGAACACATGAGATATATATGTTGTTTATTCTATTCCATTATTTTAATATATTCTATCACCTGTAAATTTGATGTTATGTGATTCATAGTGTTAATATAAGAATCAAAAACTCACAGATGCTTAGAGAGGTCATGTTACTTCTTCTAATGTTTCCATTACATACATTGTTACCTTATTACAACTCAAATATGTGAATAGAATATTTTATTTAATAAAAAATAATTATATCCAAAAAATTACATTTTTTATAGATTAAAATATGTATTGGGTACATGATTATTTAATTTAGTTCGTTATACATAAAATTCCATAATAATTGTTTAATGATAAATTAAGAGAATAAACTCTTTTTTAATATCTAACCACATTCATTGAATTATGTTTATAAAGTTCCATTTTAACTTTTCATTCCAATTTCATTTTCAGCATTCCATTAAACATGTGATTCATATAAATTAATTATTATGCATTCATTAAGTTCCTAGTAATAGGAAATCATTAAAAAAAGGTAATGGAATCTTTTTTCCTTCATACTCATCATGTAACCTAAAAAACTAAATTAACTAGCTGAAAAAACTATAATAATGGGATTCCGTTAAATATAATGATATTTCCATATATTTACAGATATATAATGTAATTTTCACCCATTCATATCATATTTCTCTTTCTCCTCATTAAATTCTCATATATAAGAGTACATGTTATATCATCCCTCTCTAATTTAGTGAACTAAATTTACATTATACTTTGATGATTCCATAATGACATAACCATAATATAATTCCTATATTAGTCACCTATTTAAATTTTTAATATCCCTTCTTCTTAAGGAGTCATAACAGGTATATAGACACCATAACCTTGAATGTCTTATATCATATTACTATGAATATGATCCTATAATACAATTATAAATTAATGCTATTGTTTACATTTACATAATTAATTATTTATCATATTTTGTCTTCTGTTATTAAATTACACTTCCTATAAAAAATAAAAATGGAATAATAGTACTTTTATCTTGATTACCTAAGAAAACAATGAAGATTAAATAATTAAATCATTAAATTTAGTCAATTATCTTTCAAAATTTTAGGAATTATCTTTTATAGAATTAGAGTACATTGTATCTTCATTATATTAGTAGAAAGGATCTCAAAACCTCTCATTATATTCTAAATGTTTTGAGTACTCCTCTACTCATTGGGTTCATTGTAGAATTTTAATTTTCCAAGAAAGATAACATTTGATTCTATCATCTGTCGCGTGAAGTATAATATTCGAAAATAAACATTTTATACATTATATTCATGATGTAAGGATTATCAAGGTTGAAACATATAGAAAAATTCATCTTATTTCATGATTTTTATTGAATATTATGGCACAATCCAATAACCATATGCATAATATATAGATAAATGTATATCATTGGTTGATGAGAACCTGAAACAGCTGGTTTTAATCAAATTTAAATGATGGACGGCAGTTAATGAAATAATATTTCATTATGGTTTTTCCTATCATAAATTTATTACATTTTTATTAATCATGTGCATCCTTTTTTCCGAGTTGACAACTGAAAATCTATAGAAAAAACATTCAATACATATTTAATCATTTTTATAAGTATTTTACCAATGTCAAAAATGAATAAAATAGTAGACAAATTGATAAATAAAATCTATAGACTGGTTGATCTAGAGAATCTAATATTGTTTGATACTTTTAAATTTAGTGGACTGACATAGACCTTGGGTAATTATACATAATTCATCACTTTACTAATGATGAATCATTCCCCCAACTAGTATGTCAACGAATCATATATATTTTTTCCCATAATTTTGGGGTCCACATCATGAATCATCATCATCACGGAAAACCACCTCATCATGGTGGGGTCTACGATGAGAACCATCATCATCCAAAGTACAAATATAATAATGTGTAGGCGATGGGGAGTAGCGGTAATGTAAATAATATGTAAATGGGTGTGGATGCCCTTATATATTATGAAATTCAATAAAAGGATATCTCTATTCCTTTATAATTTTTTATAGTCATCATATTAAAATAAAATAATTAAATAAATATATGAAAATATACATTGGTTAGTTAATTTCTCAATAAAATTTGGTATCATTGTAATTGTGATACAATACAAAATATTATAAATTAAATAATGAGGGATATTGAATAAATTAAATGAATTATAAAAATTTAAATAATTTATTTAATCATCATTAAAGGCCTTAATAAATATAATTTTAATAAAAAATATTAAATCAATTAATTAATTTAATTTAATATCTCAATTAAATTTTTTTCATTTAGGATATTTAAAATTACTAATGTAATAAAAATTTAATAAATTATCAATTTTTTAATTTGACGAAATAAAAAAATATCATAAATTTTTGTTATCTACATAAGGATAAATACCCCACCCTAGCCCATTGTGTGTCGTACTGAACCCACACAGACTCGTAACATGTCTTTAAAATCTAGTTCCTTGATATTCTAGGATATGTTGCTCTACCCTGACCAATTCTATGTTGGGTACACCCGCCACGAAATACAGAGAACCTGTATAAACCTTGGTAGGGGATTACATATCATTAGGGAGGATCAGGTGGATACTTGAGTTGTAGGGGAGGCAGCACTGATGTCATGAACCAGTGGTAGTAGATGTTAGGTTGGGCGTGATAATATGCATTTTGTTGGGAATATCATGCAATGATTGTATAGTGCGGGTGGTGAAACCAATAGATAGAACCACAAGATATGGATGGAACACCAGAGGAAGTGAATATTTTACCAGCTTGTGTGCTCTACCAGCAACCATGGGTTGTGGGCGGAATTTAAAAATGATACTTGGTATAGGAGGTGGCGGTTCATAACGTCCCATGGTGGTGACATGACCAGAAATCATAGAGATATGGATGGACGGGAAGGAGACAAACATTGGGTTCAGTTGTGTTCTAGTTGATAGGAGGAGGGAGGAGGAATTTTGGGTCTGTAAGTTGTTTGACTATCATGGAACTATCCCTTCATATATTGTGTTTTGTATTATATTTGTTTCAAGGAGCTGGAACAACAGAAAAGGATACATCTTGTTTTGAGGGAGGAGGAGGAGCAACCATTATCTAGGTGGTCACACCTGGGAACAATTAAGTGGGTTCCCACATCCGATATAATTTAATAAAAATTACTCAATGGTGGATAAATCCTAAAGGTGGTTCCAACCCTTATAATCCTTTTGTTATTTTGATTCCATCGACCATGTAAAGTCTTTGCCCTTTATTTGGGTTATCCATTAGTCAGACAAATATCATTTGATAAATTTTTCACTAAAAATTTATATTGGTTTAATATTAAAAACAAATAAAATAATTATATTATTATAATATTATAATAATTACAAAAAATTCACAAAACAATAATTATTATAATGTTATAATATCCAGTGTAATGGTATTATTAATAGTAATTTTAAAATGGTCGGTTCATAATTGTATATTCGGGGTTCTAAAAACACAACATGACCATGTATTTATTGTTCATAATTATAATTTCCAATAAATTACTACATTAGATCTGTAAGAATTTCCCCATATTTCATTAACATGGACATATAACATTGTCTTGAATTGCGGTCGACTCTATTGGGACCATTTCAAAACTATCAATTATAATTTAATGATTCATAATCTAGTGTGGAACAAAATATTTTCCTGATTCCTCAGATAATAATTAATGATTATAGGATAATAAATAACGTTTTTGGGCCAAGTATTTTACAATTTTCTATCATTGTGATAAATAATCTTGTCATCTTCAATGGTTTTAGTTTCAATATGGTCTGAAAATTCAATGTATATTAAACATATCACAAAATGATTACTCAAAAACAAAACTATTCCTGATATGAAGTCTTGATCGACATTAATCTATAAATATTGATCATTTCTCAAAGTATTTGAAGAATAAATTGTTTATATCCATCAAAAATTATTCCTATATTATCATAATAATTTATTATCAAATTTCAGGTGTCAACGCAGTGATATCATGATGCCATTGACATCATGATGAGTACTGTATCAATATATCATCATTGCATGGAGATCAGCTCAATATGATCACTTGGATTGAGAGTTTATCTATTTATAATGTCGGATATGAGAGTGTGGGTCTATAAATCTCACATTTTATAGTACATGTGGAAATATTATATCCTCGTATTTATAGTGGATGTAAAATAAATTCCAAGGGGCTCCATGGCCCCTCTTTTATTACATCAACTAAATAATGAATTATGATGAACAAAAATGTGTAATAAATATTATATATTATTTATTCACATAACTATAATATATATATATTATATTTTGTGACAAACCATATTCATTAACTCGACTCATAATTTCCTATTAATAATAAACTAACAAGGATAATTAAAATACTTTTTGTTCGATTATTATTCATTCATATATTTTCATAACTTATAAATACATTAATTAAATAATTAACCAAAATTATTCTTAAAATGAGTATTATTAATTAGTTTATTATTTTTATATCAATAAAATCTAGAACACTCATACCCCTTTGGGGGACTACCCTAAACAATATACATATTCAACTGAATAGGGATGATTCTTGAATACCCTATTTTGTGTGACCCTATGGAAACCCATAAATCCCAATAAAGGGATATGTTTAGTCAAAAAAGTAATATCCAACCTATAGAATCACACTGTATAATTCAATCTTAGTGTGATTAAATATATAATAAATTTGGATGCCCACTGGTTTCACCATCCATTTCATAAATTATTATTTATCTATCAAAATGGATGGATTTAACTTTTTTCTATAGTGGACAGGGATTGACAATGATCATAACATATTATTCTACAGTGATATATATATATATATATATTACTTCCTCAGACAAATAGTGAAATGTGTTATCTTCAGCTTCCATCCATTTTCGTAGGACTAATGACACACCCAATAAAACTACATCACCATGATTTATATATCATGGTTGTTGTCCTTACATCAATGTATGTGATAAAATAGAACAAATTGATAATGTTCTCATTTCAGAAATATGATAAACATGTCTATAGATTGAAAATACACATCACACATGAAACATGTGAAGTTCCTTTTGGAGGGTTTGTTCAAATGATCTCACAACTAGAGATCACAATGTCACAAGTTCATGGGAGGAAGTATTTATGCTTTTGAACCCTAGTACTTGATATTCTAATATCTATTGGGTCTCAAAATTAGTATGTGTTGAGACCATGGGAAAAATGTTTATGATCAATGTCATATAATCTCTAGATTCACATTATTGCATGAAATCTTTTATATCCCTTGATTTGATAATTAATCTATGGATTTTACCATTAAATAGTGTGTGCGTAAATATCTACACTATAATGATAAATATACATCTTATACATTTGAATGTAAACTAAATATGTTAGTAATATGTATTTTTCTAGTTTTTGGTCTTGGTCACCCATTAAGAAGACTTATGGTACACCCTCTCACTCAAATAGTATAATGGAAATATGTGTACACATGTCCCTCTAAAATAGGTCAATGAAGACCCCTCACTATCCCATGGAGGATATGACATAATGAATATGTATTACTTGTGTTTTAAATGGTCAATTGAGGTATATCTTGAATAACTCAAAAACTAAATGGGTTATCATGTTCTCAAATCACAATCAATGATGAGAGTTTTATTTTAAAATTATTAAAAATACAATTCATCACATTCCTCCATTTTAAATATACTAAATTCAATTAAAAAACCTAAAAACAGGTTTTTAATCAAAACATTCCATTATCGATGATAAAACCACTAGGTTTCTATCAAAAAAATCATGAAATATTATTCAAATACAAATTTTTAATCAATATCATCAAATAAATTTCACAAATAAAATTGATAAATTAAATTTCTCAATTTAATTTAAATAATATCAAACCAAATTCCCATAACATCACATTTAAATTGAATTGGTGTTTTCCAAATTTCATTCAAAATAAAATTTCAAATATCAAATTAAATTTAAATTTGTTTTTTATAAATTAATTTATAATAATTACATTTAATAGAACAATTTAAATTAAATGTATAAATTTATGGCTAATCAAAATTGTCCATAATAACAGAGCCCCTTACCTAAGGATGACATGATCTCAAAACACAAACCCATAATCATAAAACTAAAATGAGTAATGAAAAAAATAATGGGCCAAAAATAAAAACCTATTAACATGAAATGAAACAATATGGATTATATCATTCATAAAAAAAGATACATACAAAACCTGAGAGGGAAAAGGAGAGAAAATTGGATAAATTTAATAACAAGATGAAACATATTATGAAGTTATTAATAATTAATATCAATACATTTTTTCACTTATATAGATATTTAGGGGGGATATATTCACTTATTGGGAGCCTCCAACGAATAATAAAATGAAACATTCCATGTTAGGCCCATCAAGAAATTAATTCAATGTTTTCAAGATTTTAGCATTTAATTTTTTTATTAATGAAAAGTTAATCACGGTTTCCTAGGAATGGAAACATTTATAGAAATCCAATTTTCCCGATACATGTTACCATATTAATATAAATACATAGTTTATGTTAACTAGGTGGATGGGTTTTCATATTTTTTGTAGACATGAAAACTACCACTAGTTGGGTTTGCATGGTTTCTACTAAGATGTTGCACACTTTGGGAAAATCGTGGACCAAATGTGAACAATTTTGAATCATTAAAGAAACTAAAAACATTCACTCATATCACTATTAATGAAACCCCAAAATAAAATGATAAAAAATGGGTTTTGTAACAAATGAAATAATTTACAAGTTGTTACAACCTCACCTCCAAAGAAACATTCATCCCATGAAATCATACTAAGAAGATTCCATGTCAAAATGATGATACCACTTCTCCCTTATTTATAACTCACTCTCCAAAGTATTTTTAGAGTCATAAAAATTTTGTTATATCACTCAAAAACATGGTATCTTCATCCCATGAAGTATATTGGATTCAGAATATACTATTCTGACTAGATGCATAGTCATGGATATATCTAGTTCATCCTCGAGATCATTCCAACACAAAACATGAGAGGGATCAATTAGAATATTTATTGGTTGTTATACGTGAAACGTGATATTTATTAACTCAACTACAGAGAAATTTATAAATATTAATAAACCATCCCACCAGGTCAAAATGATAAAGGTCCCAAAAAATGAGGACTGAGTTTCCTGTACCCCCAAGATATCGACTACAAACCATGGTGAATCTGTTAGGAACACCTATTCGCCAATTGAAAATTAAAATCACCAATAATGATTATTTTTATACTAACTATATTATATTTTTTCATCAATAATATAATATGATTCAACTGAATCATTCATTTCATCTATTGAACTATGATTGGTGAATCTAAGGATCATCCACCAATCATCATCCAATACAATGGAGATCCTTAAGTATTAACATAAAAGGCCTCAAAAGGATACATTATGATAATGAAATAATAAAAATTATTATAAAAACACTGAATAAGTCCTAAATTATTGTTCCACGCTCCATCAATGTATTACATGCAGGCACGAAGCATATCCACAAGAATCACTATAGCAGCTTTCTTTTGGAATTCAAATGGGGATGGTATGATGTGCTCAAGAAGAACTAAAATCCCAATGCATGTAGAATGCATCTCAAATAATATGAAGTGAAATGAGGATCCCAAACAAATACTATAGATTACATAACTCCAAGTAAATGAATAATCACTTTCACAATGATATCTTCAATCTCGTAAAATCTAGTTTTAGTATTAATTTGTATAATGTGATATGATCTAGTGATTTAATCAATCAGAAAACATATTCCATTCTTCTCACTCAGGGTACAAAGAAACCCATCTACAATGTCAATAGATATCTCATCACAATTCCACGTAGAAACTAGATGTGTCTAAATTAAACATGAAGATTTCTTGTGGTTTTAAATGGCTTGTGTTATTTCATAAGAATAACTAACTGAATCATCAATGCCTCATCTCATATTTGGCCACTAAAATCAACAATGATCATATTAGTGGTTACCAGGTTCACTACCCACTTTGAGTTATGGAAATCCCCCATCACATCGTTCCTTAACACTAACGGTAGAATAAAATTTTTATAATAACTTATAATTCCCTACATAGAGAATGACCAATCATCAACTATATCCCCACCATAATGGAAGACTATAATTATATAAAACCCTTTATAAATATTTTATTTCTGATGAATCTTCCTCAGAATATATGATTTCAACAAAATAGTATCCAAGGAACCCTTGTCCAATTATTCATAGACTTCAATATTCTACTGTGAAAAAAAAATCATGAAGTTCCACTCTTATGATGATTCATTCATGGAATTGGAATAATTACTTCAAATCAAAAAGAATGTGATGAAATTATCTTTCTCTATGTTATAGGAAATGATAATGTCAAAATAATTTAGGTATTCCAACAAAAAACATTATATGAGATTCAATTATATTTCAGTATAAGATATAACTCATTCTCTAATTTTTAGAATACATGATAAACATTATTTGAAAAGGTAATGAATCTATATCATCAATGCATGAATCATGACATGATGTTCAATGTTATTGTTTAAAAAATTATGCTCATGTGGATTAAAATAATGGGATACAAAATTAATGATATGACCACCCTACATAAGAGTACATACCCTACCTAAACCCATTGCATTACAGGAAAAAATACACTTTCCTAGCCTCAATACGAGTAAACACCATCATAATTGTAAAAATATGTTTCATATGACCAATATATAGTATATATTTTATCCCAATAAATGTATAATCTCTTATGTGATAGAGATTTTTTCATAGAATCCAACATTATGAGTTCCTTTTCAAACCCATTATAATATCTATCTAAACCAAACATGAGTTTAATATTAAGGAAATTATGTAGTTATTTCAATGTAATGTCACAATTCACCATTACAGGATCAACTGAAATACCATGATGTGATACCACGTTCCCCAAGAAAATCACATTATGAATCCAAAAATCACATTTTGATTTCGTGGCATAATGTTAGTTCAATCTCAAAAATTCTATAACAACATTCATATTCTACACATTATACTCAAAATACCCAGTGTTAACAAGGTATTTATCCACAATCAAAACAACAAAAATATGAAGATACACATTAAATATAATATTAATTAATTACATAAAGACTACATGAGCATTTGTTATATGAAAAGTCATGAGTGGTTACCCATAATGTCTATACCTACTCTTGAAATTGTTTTTAAGAATATATTCTTCAATAATTCAGAACTATTGGTAACTAGGTTTATTATTAATAAAAAATAACCACATCACCCATTTTATTGGGAAAATAACTATTCAATCTAGAATAATAAGTTTTTATCATTATCATGACTCTATTTAGTGTAAATTAATCCACAAAATGGTGAATAGAATTATTAAATTTCATAGAAAATAGAATTGACACTTCCTTTGGTGACAAACTCAGGCTAAAAAAATTTATCTACAATATCATCCTACTTATTCTTCTTCACATAAATTTCTGAATGTTCCATGTTTTGTGAGTGAATTTATACCGGCTGAGTACCATGAAATAAATATATAGAAAATACTACCTCCCTTACAGGTGATAAAATAGAGACATCATCAATAGAAATGACTGGAATGTCAAAAAAATTGTGAGTGAGATCACTTCTCAAATTTTGTCTCTAATGAACAAAATAGAACCCGGATATTAATTTCCCCATATCTGGATAAGATGGTATGGATCTACTTAGACTCGTGTTCCATTATCATTGAATGATTCCAAAAACCCAATATTGTGTTGTAATGGAGACCAATTAAAGAGAACAATCAATATAGAATTTATGGAAAATAAGAAAATCCCACCCAAATTTGATGTGATGGGATTTCATTATGAGAACTATAAAACTAGAAGAATGGTAAAATATGATAAAGGGGAAAAAAGTTGGGATATGGAGACCATATTCCCTCTTTTTTCTAAGTGGAGTAGTAATATCCATTATATAATATTAAATTACATTATAAAAAGTTAAGAAATTAACAATTTGGGTTGTGATAAATGAATTACATTCATCAGTAACTAATAATGAAATCAACAATGATGAAGCTATAGTGATTGTAACTTTATGATAATTAGACCCATATCTGTTTCCATTGAAGACTCATCTATTAATAAAAGATGAATTGTTTCAGATATATATGTTTAGAACCCCTATGTACATGAAAGATCTAAATATATAGTATTGTTAGTATTATAAGATGATCTTTTTAAACAATAAATAGCTGAATAGATATGCGAGAACATCCATAGGTGACCTGAGCTTCTAGATGATCCACATTTCTTGGGTTCCTTATTTAAATTCAACAAATAATTCCTGGGATTTCTACACTTGTAGAATATAAAAGGGCCTCTTGCATCCACTATTGAATCATAAAAAAAAGATCATTCGTGAACCACCACAAGAATAATCACGCTCTCACATTTCATTGGACTAACTCACACTATCACATGTTGAAAATTGACTCTTGTTAACCCTGACATTCCATCCATTTCCATTTTGGCCATCAAGATATAATCAAACACATCAACATAATAAGGAATCAAAAACATGAAAAACCTGAGAATGAATATCCTATTCCATCCCCATCTCTAACCATTTTTCATTCATCAAACCATTCGATACTATTTTTTTTGAAAACATCTGTAGATCACCGAAAGTGTTTTTATATTCCATCATTTTGATGTCAGCCTACTCATGTTTTAAAAAATAAATACCCTTATACAAAATAATGATATCTTGAAAAAAAATATAGTTGTATAAAATATATTTTATTTCTTTCAACAATAATTCATCATGCTTCATTTTTATAACCAATATTTCCCACCATATCCATCTTGATAAATACACCATAAAGATGGAACCCTTCTCCTTTATTTCATCTGGTGTCTCCATGACCACAAAAAAATACTCAATTTAAATCAACCATTCAGAAACCTATTGAGGGTCATTTTATCCTATAAATAATGTTTGTCTTAGCTGAATGAACTCATGAGAATTATTTCATAATACATCTCTTTTATGATCCACAACTGAAGCCCACATGGGAACTAGTAGTGATGCATTACCTATAACATAGATAATAAACACTATCACCTCACCCTTATTTATGACCATAAGAGTAATTGGGAACTATGGTTCATCATAAACTATATTATAGATATTATTTTTATGTATACCTAGACTACATAAGATGCTGACAGAAAAAAATGCTTCTTTTATTAACACTCAAATTGAGAAACAAATAATATTAGTGATAACTAAATCCAAAACACAAAAATGATTTTACATTATCCAAATCCAATGAAAAGAAAAATACTATAAATAATCTAAAAAATTCCTTTCCAAAACTACCCTTGGTAACATATGGCTTTTTATTATCAGAGCTAGTCACAGACTCAATCACCAAAACATTTTATATGTCAACAACACTAAACAATTGTTTACTCACATCAAGGAATGATGCACAACCTGAACCTATAATAACACATATTATTATCTATCCAATATACTCTATTCACCTGAAAACTAATCCAGTTAATGAATATTCTAAGGGGTTTTCTTGATCTCATTGGTATTCTTACAAGCACCTAGAATCATAATATATGTATGTGGGACAAAATTTTCAACAAACACAATGAAAACAACATAAACATAAATGTGTGCATAATAATACCGCATGGAAATATATACTAGAATTAAAACATGTATGAATAACCAAATTGGACCAAAAATATACTAGAATAAAATATAAAAATAAATTTCCCAATGACCACAACAATCCATTTTTATGGATTAATAACTACCACCACCTCCATGTGGTATCTTACCCATTCTCGAACCTGGTAGAGGATAATCTACAAGCACCTGAAGGGACACGTAGGCTGTGAGATGAATTCTTAATAGGGTGTCACCATGTATTCCATAATATGATTCCACAATTAATTAACTAATAAATTATTTCTATTATAGATAAAATGAATGTAATTTCCAATTTATATTTAAAAAAATTCATTTCATTTCATTAGATAGAATCATTTCTAAAAATTTATTAATAATTATTTTATATTTAAAAATTTATATAAATTCACTTGGAATGTGTAAAAAAGTATGAATAATTTGAATATATTTCCAATACATACAACAAGAAAAAAAATACCCTCTTCCAAATTGTTTGATAGATCAATGTATCAGGCTTCCTTCAAAGTCATGTAGCCTCATGAAAATATGTTTTCACACACCCCTCTGAAACTCTTTAAAATTACCCATCACCATCGCAAAAGGTATGTGACCTATTGTGTATGTATTGACCATGTTTTAAATCATCAATATTTTGTCTTCATTAAATAATATATAACTACAAAAGGTTTTATGATCTCTAATAACACTAACTAATGGTACATTTATTTAAAAAATTATTAATTTAAAATTCATCACATTCTTAATTTTCAGAAATTCCATTTTCAATTTAATAAAAAATTATATATTTGTAATTAAAAAGCTAATTTTTTCCAATATAAAACCATTAGGTAACTATCAAAACAATTTAATTCCATTTTAATGAAAAAAAATTAGAAATAAATTTCATAAAATCAATATCACAATTATAATTTCACAGTTAAATCACATTCTTTTATTTATAAAATTTATACCCAATTTCACAACCCACCCTAATTCAATATAAATTATTTGTTTTCCCAATTTCATATAAAATTATAATATCAAATCGCCAATTCCATTAATTTTTATTTTTTATATTCCAATTAAAATAAATTCCATTTATATAAAACTATTTAATTTAAACCAGACAATTTATAGTTAACCTATGTTGGCCATCATAACAGGACCACCAACATCGGGGTCATGAGATCTAAAAAAATCCTTAATAGGGAATCCACAATTAGGATTGTTGAAAATAAGGTTACACAAATCAAAACTAGATTCAAAATAAATCATAGTGGGGAATTATATCATCCAAAATCATGGAGATCTACACAACCCTTGGCAATATAGAGGATAAAATGGGAAAAAAGGAAATCAAAAGTGGAAACATATCAGGACGATATCAAAAATCATTACCCTATGATCATTTAAATTTCAGAGGGGGGATAGTGTCTCCAAAATTACATCATGGTATCCTCGAGGGAAGAAGAAAATAAAATATTTCGATTTAGTCCCATCAAGAGCATAAATCCAATATTTTGGGGGTTTAAACATTATTTTTCAGTTTATGTAAAAGTCAATAATGGTTTCCTTGGAAAGGTTATCTGTTTAGAAAAAATGGGTATCTTGGAGGTGTTCCCCATTTAGTAAGGATTCGTTGTTCTCATAAGTGGACCAATTCATTTGAAACTATGTTCAATTTGGGAAATCCCTCCTTTTTTGTTATCCATGGATTGTACTAATAGGGAGAATTGGTTAGGAATAATACATTCCAACCCTGAATAAAACATAAACATTCAAAAATTTCCAAACATTTACCTAAATCATACTAAAATGAATCCAAAAAATAGCATCCTAAAAAAGGTGTTTCATAAAACCCAAAAAAGAGTATTGTGATGTTACAGTGTAGTAGAACATATCCTAGATGGTAGTGAGAGTAATACCAGTCACTCTGGGTGAGGGGGTGGTTAAGGAATCGATAATCGTGTTTATGATTCGTAGTTCTATTATAGAGGACATACTCATGGTGTTCGGGCAGTGTCTTAGGGCCATGGTATGGTTTAGTTACATTATAAGAAACTTATTCATTAGGTCCAATGTTCTAGACCATATATTGTTCTATGAACTATTTTATTGTCCACTACATTATTGGATCCTCTATTATATAGGTTTAGTGAATTATTGTAAATCTAATGAAAATTTTGAGTGTATGTGCCTTGAGGTAGTGTCTGTTTGTTGTGTGATGACACTCGATACACCATTGTGAATCCAAAAAAATTGTATTTATATGTATGTAATTTCCACTTGAGATAGCATGTTATCAATTATTATGGAATATTTTCATCCAGGACATGAAATGTTTTGTTTTAGTTCTTATGATGGATTGGTTAGATCAATATCAATCCCTTGAAAATTTTGTCATTAAAGGTAATATTTACAACAGTATGTGCTATTATACATTATTATGCTAGAGAATGGGATATTGGTCTATATAAAGATGGACTAGATCATCACTGTATAGGTTGAGTGATATCTCATATTAGTTGTCTATTTATGATTGATAATGGGGTAATTTTTTTTTCATTATTATAGTGGACCGATTCACGGATGTTTTCCTTGATGAAATATCATGGATATATCTTGTTATAGATTTAGAATCGACCTTTATGTAGTGCGTAGAGGGACGTTATTTTCCATTCCTCTATATTATATGCCACATAAATTATTGTATAGCTCAGAAATCATTTTGTATACTTGTAGGGTAATGGTTTTATATGACCTATACTTATCCTTGTAATTGAATCGTATTTTTTTACAAGTAGGGTGGTAACCATATTCATTGAATGTATTTCCAATTGTTATAAAAACAATAATTTAATAACTGATGTCCAATTCCTCAAATACGATACATCATTGGTCATATCTAAGGGGAGAGGTTTTTGTGAATGATTTATTTATGGTAATATTTACATTAGGAGTGTTTCAGGAATTCAGACCTACCTCATTAAGAATTATAAAGAATGTATGATCATTACAAGTACTTAGTAATTTATTTTCAACTCAAAAACATGAATAAATTTTCATGTCCCTAATAATTCTTTTTCCTCCCTTAAGTATATAAAATAGTGGTACTATTTTTAGAATGCATCTTGGTGTATTTTCAAACACAATAGGACCATTACCAACATCTTTAAATCATGATGAATAAAATAAAGGTGAAATATAATTAGAATAAAATCATTATATCACAATTTTTATAGAATTAAATTCAACTTTCTAGATCATATCATATAAGAGATATGAGTATTGGTTAACTCAACAATGGTGAGATATTTGTTGTATTTGGATAATCCAAAGGTTATCATTTATATTAAGGGATTATTGGGACTATCTGGGTATTATATATGATTCAATGTGTATTTATCACATCATATAGTGCCTATTATAAGATTGATTAATATATTTTTGTATTTTTTTGTTCATAAATTTGTGAAAGATCCATTCTGGATTAGAAGGGTCATTTGACATTCTTGACTGACTAACAATTTAATTTTTTTTTAGAAAACGAAAACACTTTTTAGGGAAATGTGAGAAACCCCAAATCCAAAAAACAAGTTCATGAAACCAAAAAACCAGAACCAAAAAAGAGGAATGACCCCTCCCTAGCCATTGAAGAATGAAAAAAACCCTTACCCATACCTGACCATTTAGAAAGTTGTCCCATGTATGAATACACGGGCCCGGACCCATTGGTGTGGTCATACCCTCTTAGTCTTCCAAATGGAATACACATGTGAAGGTTGTGCTCTATTCCACATCTGGAGTGGCCCCTCAAGAATACTAGTAGTACATCGCCAAGCCACCTGCAAAAATATAATCTTCTCCAAAATTCACACATACCAGACCAACATGCTTCCCAATCACTTAACAGGTTCCAAACCTTTCATTAGAACCATTGAAGGAAAATTCGATATTACCTATAACCAAATCCCTAGGAAAGTTCCAATATATAAAGGATACATGGATGGTTGGAATAGATAATAACAGATTTTCATGATCACAAGCCAGCTATTACCAGGTCTGTAAGTACTCTTCAAGACTAATCTTCCATTTCTTGAAGCCTCTGACAAGAATTAAATCCTATTTATCAACCCATGCATATTGTTCCTCATTGAATGACACATTTAACGGTCTCCCGATCATCATAGCGGCCTCCTCTTCTGAAACATTCTGTAACAAAACCTGTTCAGCAACCTCTTATTCTTAGCTTAGCAGTAATTCCAGATTTTCAGTATCTCCAACCTCTGATTTTGGTCTCATGGAATTTATCATTTTTGCAGACCTTTCAGACCGAGTCTCCAAAGGAGGAGGTAATGAGGAGTAATCCTTCCTACTATTCCTCCTCTTATTTCTTCTATTACTCCTCTGTCTTGCATCGTCACCAACCAAGAGAGTATGATAATTTCTCTTTGTTTCAGCCAAGTGTTCTCCATCAGCATCAATCGAGCTACTAAATTCACAAACTGGGCCACCCTTTTTAAGGGATTTAAAGTTGTTGGACAACATAACTGGGTTTAGGGATCCTAAAGCATCACCCCCTATCCACTCAAAACTAACCTTCAAATCCAGTTTATGTTTCCCTTTATCTACAGCATCCTTACCCAGCCTCAGGACCCCCACATAAGGATCGATTGCCTATTCCACCACTCCACTTGCCTTCTTCTCTATAACAGGTAAGTCCCCACCCGATGGTGTAGCCACATGAACAAACTCATACTGAACCAAATCCTCCCCTACTTCTACACCCTCAAAAAGACATGGTTCCTTAACACAAGAAGGATCTGCAAGATCCTACTGTAACTTGTTAGCAACTTCTGAATCATTCAGATTTTCCCCCATTTCTTGTGTCTTCTCCCACAAAGTTTCAACTTGATTAGCCTCAAAAGGCCCCTTGGAATCCACCAGATGGAAGTCAAGTCCCTCCACCACCACAGGTAGCAATGATGGAGACGCAACCTCCCTTTCCAAGATTAAAGCAGTGTCACCTCGCCTACTACCGTCTTAGCCTATAACCACCTATGTCAGCAATTAATACCCATCCTGGTTTTCTAGATCCTTACAACAGCTTCGTCCTCTCTTACTATTTGGCTAAAGCTCTCCCCAATGGAAATTAACTGTATAATGGCCCAGTCGATGGCAGGTATAGAAATAGTCTATCCACGACTCATTGAGGACCTTCCACTTTCACCTGTAATCTTCCCATATGGTATCCCAAACAATATCGGAAGGATTCCTTGAAACATACATTTCCACACATACCCGTGGTTTGATGGGGTGGAATACATCTTCGGTTCGATTATCAGTGAAGAGGAATCTACCCACAAGGATACCAAGCATCCTAATGACAGACAGATTTTAAAACGGCAAAGGTATATATGGAAAACTATCCCTGACCGTAGCCGAAGGAGGGTCGCGCTACATATGGAAATCGAATGACCAACGAAATAAGATGAAACGAAATCCCTTGAAGAAGTGAGGGGAACTCGACTAGACATGGATGAGGTCCTCCTATGATGCAAATCTAACCATGATGTGGAGACGATCTAGCAGGCCCACCGTCACCCTCTCCTACATGTTCACTTAGTTGATGATGAAACAATCAAAGGAATTAACCGGAGGACACCTCTAACAGAACCGGTCCACTAAGGTGAGGTAGAGAAGAGATGAAGTTTCTGTGAACTACGATGTCGATAACTGATGATTCAGAAACCCATCAACCAGATCCATAACATTAGGGAATAAGGATGCATTCGGGAATGTGGCAGGAAATCAGGGTTAGAAAAGGGCTTGAAGGCTGATCGAAATCTCATGGTTTGCGTCGAAGGTCCCTCCCCCACCGGGAGGGTAGGAACCGGCCCGAGGGCCGCCATCATCACAGAGGTATCATCGTAGTCGCGCTACCGAGGATGCATTCATTGATGCTTCTCAGCACAACATACCACCCTCCCATTTTACATCCTTGATGATCTAGATTTTGTTAGATCCAATTAGGTGTAATATTATATATTATTAGGCTTCAAGAATCAGGCCGAGAAAAATTCTGGTTAATGATGATCAATTTATAGAGTACGAGTCTCCTTAGATGATTCCTAAAGAGTATAATTACATGAATCATGATATCAAGAAAACATTTTTAGTTCATAAGATATTATATTGGGGAAATTATATTCATGTATAATTTTTTTAGTATGCACCAATCACACATAAATCATGTATATCATGGGATAGAACAATATGAATATTAGGATGTGTAGAATAATTTAATATATGTAATTATTAGATTTTGAACATTCATATTATTCTAGAAAATGAAATTATGTATTTGATTCTCTCATCCACAAGACTCACACATATGTGGTTTTGGAGTCTTTTTATAAGGGTTGTGTTATGGACTTGTATTCATATATTCATGTTGTTGTTCAGGAGGATCATGCAAATATTTTCCTATTATCTTTTTATGTGACTTCTAAAAACATTTAAAAAGTATATATGATACAACATTCCAACCAAAATCCTTGGTCTTGAGGGAGAGTATCTTAGATTATGATTCATCTCAAAAAATTTCTATTGATGAGGATGAAGTTATACAAATATATATATCTAAGTGTGTGTGTGTGTGTCTGCATTGCAGTAGATGTCATAGAAGAGTTGATGAAGATATTTCATATCTCTTCTTAGGCATAACATCATTTAATCAATAATGTGTTATGATAATTATGATTCAATTATTGGTTTCCGGATATGAAATATGTTATAGCCCTTTATGTTACTCATTGTTACACTAGTCGGAATGAGAATATAGGGCATCAATGATTGGTGATTCATTTTTCATTGATTTCAATTCCTGAGTAGAAATGGTATAACACGACCCTATATTTATTTTATTTAATTACATTATATAATTGCGGCAGTGATATTGATTTGGTAGTCATTTATAGTATGAAAAATGGCACTAGCTTATTTCCCATTCACGAGACATTATAAGTAAATGAGATAGAGAGTCTATACCTAATAGAAGTTGAATACCTCAATGAAGAACTATTTTCTATTATATATGAATGGTATGATCATTTCTTTTCATATTTCTATAAATGGTTGTATAATACCTTGTGCCCATAAGTTATTCTTATCATGTCCTATCACCCTCATAATAATGTGAGAATAGAGTGAATGATTAAGGTGTTATAGGGAAATCACCATAATTGTCTCCTTGAGTTTGGGTGTTCATTGAAGAAATATGTAACCCTATTGGTGTAATATTATAATATTGTATTTTATGTTATGATACATATGGATCCACATGACAAAATATTTGGTAGTAATATTTGATCACCTCTATTATTGTTATAAGAAGGGGAGGAATTTATTTTATTTTTATCATTTAGGAAATTTATTATATGTGTATCTAAATAATAAATGATATATTGATAGCTCAATCTAGGAAAAAGTCATGTGAAACCCATCACTAAGAATCCACTCAGTTTGAGGTTGGGGGCTAGTCTTTCTTATGATTTTCTTATATGATGTTCAAGAGAAAATTCAAGAGGTATGGGAAGGTATCTCTAATATGTTTCTGATCTTTTTATAGCCTTGATAAAATATTACGACAAGTTTATTAAATAACATAAGATCATAAATAAAAGAATATAAACAAAATATTCATGACTCATAGATCTGGTGGTATTATCCAATCCTATCACATGTTTTATGACTATACGAGGTTAATATATATATATATATATATATATATATATATATATATATGGATTCTTCTTTTTAGGAGTAACCAGGGCATATTGAGGATCAATGCATGAAGGTTCACTAAGGTAGGTCATTTCCATTATTACTAGTGTCATATAACCACAACCATGAACCAGATGTTTCATATGAGTAAGAATATAATATAGATTCTTATTGAATGAGGAATTACTCTAATGGTCCTGACAATCCATAGAAGGCTATCTCATGGATGATATTAATTATATAGGAGAGGATATATTGACTTGACATTTTTTAAAGGTATGGAATATTATTTCCCCAGTTTTTCTTCATTTATTCACCATAGTAAACAATACCTATGGAATGAAGGTGATCTAAAGTAACTTCATGTCTTTTTGATAACATATGACTCCACATTTGGGATAAAATATATAAGGTGAATGGATTAGTAAAAACATTTCCAAAAGCATTCATGATTTGGAATGTCTGTAAAGGGTGTTTAGAGGTATTCAAATAGATCCATGTTTAGGATAAACTATGTTACAAAAGCCACATAGTTATGAATCATGTCTCCAATTGGTGACATATACAGTTTGGATGGTTTGTGCCAGTTTGTCCAAACCGTGTACCTTGCCTATGCATGGGTGTCCTCTGAGAAACAGAAATTTCAAGGTTGGTGCATGTATTTGACAAACATTGGTCTAAAAAGCATGACCCCTTAATTAAGGAGTCGTTTATCACTTTTCACTTATTTTTTAAATCCCTTGATCCTTTTTTCTCAAGAAGACTATAGATCAATCTCCCTCCATCTCTATGGATATTCATTAATAACATCAATTCATTTAGTCACTAATCAGTCCACTATCAGATACGATGGATAACCAATGGAAATGTATCTGCTCTATTGAATTATTTCTTTAGTTTCCCTTCTTATACTCTATTATGTTTTACATTGGACTTATATTCTCCATTTTCAAGGAAATGTTATATTTTTCATTTTTCATCCTTTATAATTTTATCCTAAATAAAATATCAGATGATTTACTATGCATGAACATATTATAGGTGGTGTATAGTTTTTCCTAAAATTTTAGGTGTCTTGTAACATTTTTCCATGTATACCTAATTTAATACCTCCCGTTTAGATGTGTTTAAATAATTTCCACCATTGGAGAAAATTTTTATTTAAAAACCATATCAAAATTGATCTCAATTGACAATAAATGGGTTGTTAATTAATTAAAAATATCAATTTTATAATATTAATTGAATGGAACCTGGTGGCTAGGAGACACTATGTGTTGTGTTTTTATAAATTTGAGATATATGAATTAGGAAACCCATGGATAGATTAGGTTAAAAGAATATGAATTATTTTGAGTTAATGAATTATTATTAAAATATTTAGTACACTGTTGTTGGTCCTTATATAATGGTTAAGGTATTTTATGATAATAGTTATTTAGGGTCCATTAAATAAGATGGTGTGAAATGAATCAAACATAGTTTAATATTACACTTGGGATGGACAAGAGTTTTCATGTTAAATTTCCATAGGTGATTGGCATGTCGACTCAAACATCAATTTCAAGTGTTGTGCATGACGACTTTCATTATTATGATATCATTTACTAGTACATGTGTATTATATGATAACAAAGTATACTAAACCAGGTTTCCTGATTTAGGCCCAATGTACATCTAGAAACTAGAATCCATTATTATTATTATATATATCATGTCATATATATTGATTTTACATGTTTTAATATTGAATATATGATTACATATATATTGTAAACTGGCCCTAATTACTCAGTCGTATGCTAAACATGTTAATAATGTGATACAATTATTTTAAAACACGAGTCGATAAATATTTACATTACGAATTATTTTTAATTCCATATACATTCCAACTATTATTCTATATACACTAACTATATTAATCTAGTCATCGTTGGTGGTGTCCTACTGATTTTATCTCTCACCCTAATCATAATAACCTTCGTAAACATGTATACCTTTATATTATAGTAGTGAATAAAGGAAATATCCATTTCATGGATGACTAATCTATTTTTCATACAATATAGAGCATGTGAGCTTATGACTGAGCATATTCCAATGAATCTAGTGGATATTCCTTTTGGAAATTTTGATTTCTATATTGATTATTTTGAATTCATGATATATTCCATTCCGTGAATCCCCATTTTTACATTAGAATGATATGACTTCATTTTTTATACGACTCGACATATGGGTATGGATTAAATTTAATGCAAGGTATTTTCCCTCCACTGATTTATTATGGTATGTTTTCCACTATGTTGTTTTTATATTTTATTCATACACTATTTATTATTGTATATTAAACCAATATTCTCTTCTGATATGAGGGTATATTCTCCCCACTATTCCATATAAGATCATCACTAATTTTCAACAACATATAGAGTAAGGGGAGGCATGCTTGAGGCCATGTATCCCACATTATTGGGGGATTATTTTAGAAGCTCTCTAGTTGGGATGTTAGGAAAATTACCCTCCTCTATGCCACTGTATCAACAAATCATATGAACCATTCGAAAAATAATCACACACAACACATTTACATGAAATTATCCATTTAATATATGAAAATCATATATGGTGAACTCAGTATGAACATAAATCTATAAAAAATCATTGATGTTGATGTCTACATATATTTATCTATGGAGATAATAGACATTGATAAAATATTATGTTTAACTCAACAATGGGGGGATCTATTATTTGATACACCATGGATCTTAACCAATCATAGTCATTATTAGTATTTTTTTAGAAATACTACTGGAAAGCCTGAGCCACAAATTACCATGATGGAATGTAAATATTGAGAAAGTATATCATCCAATGTAAATACTATAAGACTCCTCAAATGGTGAACGGTGAACTTTGGGATGTCCATCGCTACATTCAACCAATCAAGAATTACTAGACCTATATCTATCATGTTTGTTTCTAATTTAAACATGGGAATTATGGACTCCATGACCACATATGGGAATAAAAATTAATGGAATGGACATCTATCAGAAGAGTTATTGTGTTCTAGGATAATATTTGAAGGAAAACTATTTTTTAGAGATATATGAAAATTTAATGGTGACACATCCATAAACCTCCAAAATCGATGATGTAATAACACCACATATAGTGTAATTATAGATAGAAAACTATGTCTGACAATCATTATACAAATGAAATGTAATTATATGTAATCACATAGAATAAAACGCAAACTATATTGATGTCCACACCTTTGTGTTAAAATGTGGATCATGATATGTGATGATCATCACTAGGACTCCATGGAATCTCACAACATTCTCAATATACTTCCCATAAAATAATCCACATAGTTCAAATCCTTTACAAAAAATTGATATAATATATCATTCATTTTTATATTATAACCTATGTGGATTTTTGGTCCCCCATGAGAAAGAGTTAAACTAGAAATGAAGTCTATCGAGATGTTTGAAAACATCCCCATTGGGAAATACAATAGTTGGGAAAACCTCTAGTAACTTGGTGATTTTACTCCTATATATAACAAACCAAACATAGTTACATTAAATTAAAATCCAAACTCATAGATATAGTAAATCATAACATACAGAAAAAATATCGATATATATTTTCACTCTAGGATGTACAACAATGGTAATAGATGTATTTAATGGAGAATCATATGTTACACTTATATAGGGAAAAAAATTATTCTTGGAAAATAAAATATTTTATAATCCTAATATGACCCAACATATAACATGTCATCAAGGAATATGAAATACATCCATATATACTAATCAAAATGCTCCTACTATTACTCTTCTACAAGTAGTATCAATGACAATATCATTGTAATATTAATAAATAATCATTTTTTGAATTATACCTCATTTATTAGGATTCATTCTATAAATATTATCCACTCTATTCCTATAATCACTAGATTCATGAATTACATTATTTTATGACTTAATTCATAGTTTATGAGTTATTCCATTCCCAATTCATGGATTATATGAAAAATGGAAGTGGTAATTCTATAAATCTACTTATGGCTATCCAACCTGCCAATTCACATCATATATCAAGAACATGTTCCTCTAATTTATTATATTTGTTAGACAATAAAATGATTACTAATGAGGTAATGTAACCAAAACATCATGAAAAAAATTACTGTTTCAAAATCAAGTCCATTTGTATCATAGTTATTCTTAATGAGCGTAACAATCGAGTCCCATTATAAATGAATGATCTCGATGGTATGAGAACACCTACCAAACCATGAAATATAACATAATAGATAACATATATAAAAAATAAATCCTCAAGAATATGAATACATGTGAGAAATTTTAACATCATCATTATGAAAAAAATCATTATGAAAAAGATTCTTGAAAAATAACATCCATGTGATTATGGTTTATTCTATTACAGGATTCATAAATCTAGATAAATCAACTAAAAACCTTCAATATCATCCTACTAGATCCTGGACAATAGGACCCACCATAACTATCTTAGGGTTTATCAAAGAAACATATTCCCTACTATTATAATGATAAAATGAAACTAATTCATTCGACATAACATTCCCCATGAACTGAATATCTTTTTCTACGATCACACACATTGGAAAAGTCATGAATAATTATATACGATTTAGTTCCCCCAAATTAATTAATATATACCATGTATTCTATTAAATTTATTTATAGTTTAAAATGTTTTCATTGATGAAAAAAACACTGAATAATACAAGAATTCACTAAACCTTATTTCCATGATCCTTGTGATCATGGATTGAGAATTTTTTATAATAACTATATTAACAACCCACTCATAACAACTATATTGAAATCTAATATTATTCTTCATAACTACTCACATTTCACCTTCATCAGATGTTATCCACACTACATATCAATCTATAAGAACAAATATGGTCCTTTCAGATAGTGATGTAAATCGTTAATTCATGTTTGATGATATTAGTTATATAGTTTCAAATATTTTGGGTAATGTTAAACATTAAAAAGATGAAAATACCGACAAATAATCTTCATGAACATTATTCATGAATTATAGGTTGAGACACAGAGATCAGAAAAAATCCATCGCAACTGATCATCAGGTTTTACATGAATCTCTTGGAACTCCAAAGGAACTATCAACTATTTCATTATCCTGATAAAATAAATTTCGATACAAATTTCAATAAAAAACATCTCTCATGTAGGAGGAAACATATATAATTCTTATTGTATACAGTATGGTACTCTTACACAACCTATATAATCACTATTGGATAATCCAATGATAAACATGGAATATACTCAGCCATGATGGAATAGATGTATAGAATACTAATATCACACAACTGAGAATCATTCAAAACAAAAATCATGTACAAATCTATATTAGAAACATAAAAATATTTCATTTGATAATGTTTATAATATACCATACAATAACCGAAAACAAATACTAATGATGATTTGATATGGTTATATCTATAAAAAAATATGATTACCCAAGAGTGGACATTCACTTGAAATAGATCACATTATCTTCTTATTTCATGTATATTGTTGATGCTCCTTTTTCGTCAAAGATTCCAAAAGAATGTAAAGGGAAATGACTTGGCACAAATGGATTCATCCTTTAAAGAAAACATAAAAAATTGACAAAGGCCTGAACAAGGATTAAAAAGCATATGTACCGCGTAATTTCCATCAATGTCGCGCAAGTCCACTTGTGTGACATGTGATGGTCGTGCAAGTGACTTGCGCGACCTAAGTGATAACCACCCGGGGTCTTCTCCTGCCTATAAATAGACCTTGTGGGCCCCCCATTTCAGAATGAATTTTTCCAGAAACTCAGATTTGAGCTCCTGGTTCCCTAGTCTCTTATCAAAGCATCCAGAACACTTCTAATGTAATTTCTTACCTAGAATGGAAGATCTAAAGAGGGGGAGGAAGGCCTAAGTGTTGAAACTCATCAACTGTTGCGCGCCTAGGTGGCCATCACTTAAGGGAAATTACCAAACATGCGCGCCTCCTTACTCCGTCAATAGAACCTGTGCGCCCCTCTCCTGGAAGAACCTCAAGAGGATTCTAAAGGCCTTAACCAAAAGTCGCTCAATTATTACCCTGCTGGTTGAACACCGCGCAAGTACACAACGTATCGCGCAGGTCTACCTACATGACCAAGACTTGCATGCCCACGTAGTACCTACGCGCCTGCCAGGGCTTGCGCGCCCCTTCCTTTTTGGGTTCCCTTCTTTCCCATTTAACCATCTTAAGTCATTCCACCTCTCCTATTCAAGATTTAGTCTTCAAGACACTCTTCAAATCCATTTATGGAATGATTTATTGATTTGACTTCTTTATCTGAAAAGAATTGTGTGGAATATCCCTCAAAACATAGTGATTTACACATCTCTATGTCACTAAAGATTGAGATTTCATTCATTCAACCTCATACTTTAAGATGAGAGAATCCAACCTTCGGCCTCCTTTTTCAGGAATAAGTCCCAGTCATAATTACTTTAACCTGGTCTTCCTTTTCAAGAGTAAAACCCAGTCTTAATTAATCTTAATCAATCCTAATTTACCCTTGATCTGGGATTCCTTCTCCATAGTAAAACCCAATCATCAATCCTCTCTTAATTTTGGGCCTCCTTTCCAGGAGTAAGTCCCATGTTAGAGTATTCAAATATCCATGAAGCACATATACTTTTATAGACCCTGTTCCTGGATTTCTTCTCTGAAGTTAATCCTATTCTTCATCTATTTTGTCAAGTCATACATAAATAAGTCCCACATCATTTCTTAAGATTGCATCTTTCATGGCCCAATTGTCTAATTTTTACTAATACCTCTTGTTTCTCACACCGAGCATGACTCACGTGAGCTTAGAGGATAAAAGTAATTATGGCATCCTTCTTTGAGCCATCAATCATAAACATCATACTCCCTTACTCGAACTACGTGGGTTCTGATTCCTTTTCCAAAACAAAGGATACGTAGGTAGCCCATCTGCGGGTTCGATCCCAACTCTGAAATAATCCCTTTCCTTCTGAATGAAAATAATCTTCAAGTTCCCCAATGAGTGGCTTTGAAACCAGAAAGGTCATCATAATGACCAAGATACTTTTATATAAATATGCCGAAGGATACCATTGACCAAGAATCTTTAATAAATACAGATGATTCTCTATCGATGAAGTACATCGAATACATATAAAAGATTCTCTAAATTTCTTACTTATTTGACAATTGATTTTCAAATCTAAAGCAAAAGCTCATTTTATACTTGGTAATGTAATAAGGATTCACGAGCATAACATAAATCTATAAAGAGATTCCTGGAGTAGAAAATAATTCCCTAAAAAAGGTGTGATGAGTCCGACCTCCCATCCTCCCGACCAATGCAAATTCCTAAGCCTTATAAGTCCACAAACTAATGAGCACCTACCTTTGAGAAGCAGGTCCAAATGGATGTGGAATCACTGGATGTTTCTGGTTATATGAACAAACCCCTTAGTAAATGATCAGAACGTTTGAACCTCCCATCAAGGAGGTCATCCTCGAATTCCGAGAGAAACAAAAAATGGTGAACCCGATGTGAATCCTTAACCAAGTTAAAATGTTGTTTTACCTATTTGTTAGGACCCTATTTAAAACTCAATGAGAGGGCCAACAAAAACAATCATTGACATATGTGGTCATCCAAAAGATGTAGAAGCTGAATTTATCTTCATTACATCTGTTATATCAAACAAGCACTCTTTTCCAAGATCTTCTGCATTTATAGAATAGCTGCTCTCAAGTTCACACATGTAAATAATACTAATGAAAATGCCACTACATCTACTCCTGCTGGATCATCATCCTCTATAAGGAAAATATCACCTACTCAGTGTCTTCAATGCTGGGGATAAAATGAACATGTTAAGGAGTATAGTCAACATGGTACCATACCAACTCTGGAGGCTGCCCGACAGGCCCTCCAAGTTAACCACTCATACCAGTCATCCGGACAATGATGACCAGTGACCAAGAAACAGGTGGTGCCATCTACCGTCTCCAACTGTTTTGGGTCGTTATCGCCGAAACACAATTACCATTCACTTCGTTATTCTGAGGAAGTTAATGAGCAGGTCCCTCAGGGAATTAATTCAAGAAGACATGAGTCCTTCCTGAAGGTTCCCACCAATAATCGCCGCCAGACTCATGCGGCAGTGCACCCTCAACATGATGAGGGTACCAACTCCAGGCGTTCGGCTCAGGTTCATCAAACCTGAGCAGGCAATACGAACCACCAGAGGTGGAATCCGGTCAATAGTGAGCAGGTTCTCATCTCTGCCATCTCTGGAGAAGCCCACCAACCTTACTTGGTGGCAAGCAACGAGCAGGTACACACACCTGTCAGTTTTAATCACTAAATAAAATATGAGGATAAATGATACCATTTGGTATGATCTATAGGGCACAAATTTTCATGTGAATGAAATAAACATTCATGGTGTAAATAGAATTAAATTGAACTCCTATGAATCAAGTATTGTTTCATTATCATTAGTTATCATTAAAAAATATGGGTTAACATAATCCACTAAAAGATATTTGTTTCAGGATTTCGTGGATATTATCCTTGACCTATTAATATGATTTTATTTTATGATGTTTCAAAATTTCCCATATTTCCATTAGGTGGTATTTTTATATCACACAAAATGTTTTATTTTTATGATTCACACCATTTATATATATTATTGATATTACTATCGTATAACATGTAATTATTACATCATGTTATTATATTCTTATTCTATTATTGGACTTTATAGTACACCCCTTTCATATGTTTGTTCTGAGGTTAACGAATTAAATATTAATAGTTCTATAATTTTAGAAAAATATTAAGGATGTTTTCCATAATTTTTATTTGTATCACATGATTATGTTGTTATTAAATTTACATATTCCCTAATATAGTGGTCTTATCGATCTTCCATGTTCAATTATGTGTAATATTATGTAATAAATAATAAATTAATGTTTAATAAATACAAGGGTTTCAATATATGGTATCCAATCATGGTTAGTTATTTTTTAAATTAGGACATGAAATTTAAAGATAAATACAAAAAGATAATACAACACATAAAGATAAATCATTATATTTTGTTAAAATATATTGTAATTTGTTTCTATGAAAATATATACCCCTTAGGAAACAACATATAGATATTACTATGGAATATATTTACATTTTTTTAATAATTGAATAAATTGTGTTTATATACACTAGAACAAGAATATTTTCAAATAAGAAGTCAATGCTTCACACTTGGTTTGAATAATTTGGGGGATATTCTTTGGTAAATAAAAAATTTCACTATGAACCATTTTTATTTAAAAAAATTATATTAATATTATATATTAAGAAATATATCATGGATAACATATATTGAATCCTTGAAATTAATTCATTATGTAAATTCATGAAATTTATATGTTATCGCATAAAATTAAATATATTATGATTTATGTGTTTAAAAATTTAAAAATATTTATCCCTAATTATTGATATATTCGACCAACCGACAAAAATATGAGGATTCAGGTATTCAACCAATGTAAATGGAAGTGTGATGAAATCCAAAATGAGATTCTCTACTTAATTGGAGTAGGAATATCGAAAATTGTGAATAAAATATATCAGATCACTAAGGTTCTGAATAAAACCCAAGATAAAGCGGTCTACCAAAATCTACCAATAAATAAGTACTCCATATGTGGCCATTAAACAAAAAAATCGTCTATCATTAAATCGACCTCCAAGTCACAAAAAATTAGAAAAATGGACCAACTACATCGAGAAGATATACTTTATATTTAAATCCTCCAAGCTAGAGAAAAATATAATAAATTTTATTCATTTGAAGGGTGATATTGATCAATGGTTCACATTGATCAATTATATCATCCCTAATGAAGACATCAAATTTATTGTGAGGATATAATGATTGAACACTATTGTTTTTAGAAATATGTTAATCTAGAACTCATATATAAAATGGAATGTTATTTACAATCCCTAATGAATAAAATGATGAATCTATTGATCCATATGCCGAAAACATATTAAGAGATTCATGATAGGGCTATTTCATTGTAGTTACCCTCAAATGAAATGTGTTCCACTTCATTGGTCATAAAAAAAATACTAAAATTATACTGGGTAATACTAGGAAATGATATTTATAAGGGAATTGTTAGATGTTACCTCAATGTTGCAATTCATATAAGAATATATCACTGGTATCATTGGGATATTATGAATAATGTAGATTTTTATTCATGTGGGGTGATGGATAAATATTACAGTGTTATGAATTTTTTAAATCCCAGTTATCATAATTTTAAAAAGAAGAACCCTAGAAATTCTATTGAGGGGATGAAGAAATGATTCAGTTAATTGAAGAATGTCCCCCATGATAACAATTATCGATTGGAGAAACAAAACATATGATAGGATGGGATGTAATTATCCATTCAACCCTTAGTTAATTTCTCAGTTTTTTAAATTCAAATAAGACAATCGATTTTCCAACCAATGAACTATACCCAGGTATTTTGGTGACAATAAACAACTTCCAAAATAGCATTGGTATGATTATTCCATCACAACTACTATGGCTGATCAAAAAAAATCATGTGGAGATATGTATTCTAATAATTAATTCAAGAAATGACTGAAAAATTCTAATTCTAATTTTTCACATTCCATCATATGCCAAAAGTTTGTTAAATCCATTCAAACACTACAATAATGATTGGATATAGAGTTCTCGATGAAAATATATAATTTATCAAATTTTATATCCCATATATATAACTACTCCCTTATCATATTTATTGGGCTCATTTTCTGAATTTTTCATAGTATACTCCATCTAGTTGAATTTGATGCACATATGTACATGGAATGACAATCCTCGATTTGGAACCACATAAATTTCTAGGGGAATCAAATATCCTTCCACATTGCACACCATCAACCGATTCTATTCATATTAAGTGATAATGATTGATCATCCTTTGTAGGAAAATTTAATGAATGAATATTATTTACGTTTTAGATAGAATATATTTCTCAAATTATTTTATCTATAGAGAATATCATCCCTAATGAAATTCAAATTATAGTGGAATACACTAATGTGTATCCAATGACTTTACATTTCTTCTTTCTAGCCGAGATGATCAACATTAAATTGTTCTTACACCTGGTTATTTTTCCATTTGAACTCCCCGAAAATATAATTTAAAAGCATTGAATTAGATTTCCATGAATGGAATGCAACACCATGTGTGTAAGGGAATATAATATTTAGATAATATTTTATATATATAAAAATATATTATTTTATGTAGTTAAAGGTATTTCATATATTTCTATGCATTATATACTGAGTTAGCATGTGACATACTAAATGACACTTTTCTTTAATGGCTTGCATATCACACATTTTCGTGTTTTACAAAATAATATATTATTATTAAAATATTAATATTTAATATAATAAATGAAAAGAACTTACGAATGGTATCAACTAACTAAAAATATATATATATATTTTAAATATATGGTGAGCACATTATGAAAAATTAATTATAAATGAATATTATGACCTATTGAAAATAAAGAAAATATTTCATAGAAAGCTGTTTTTTTGCTCACAAAGATTATTTAATAACCAAAATTAAATTTATTACAATTAGAAATTAATATTATTGTGATACATATGTATAAATTATATATTAATTCATTTATTTTTTATATCATTGAATAGAATTGCTGGGTTTAAGATAAAAACAATCAAAATTTATTCACAAAATAATATATTTTTATTAATGAATTTTTACCGTCATTCAATAGAGAACACTGTTTAAATATATTTAATGAAACTATTAAAAATTTAATGTAACACTACAAGCTTTCACGGTATGCTTCTCTTTGAATAATACAGTAGGGCGTGTTGTACCCAACTTAAAGTTCTATCACACACCACAACCAATCAAACTACTGTTATGAATAGTAATACCCAATTTTTTAAATTTTATAAATTTTATCTTCCAAAATGGACTTATTTTTTTGGATTCGGAATTTCAAAATTAACTTAGGGGGAATTTATGGTATTTTTCTAAAAACGTTCAATTTTTTATGAATAATGAAAAACACTAAACTATAGTTTAAAACCGAATTTTTATTTAAAAAATTATTTATATTATATATATTTATTTTAGGTCAAAATATATAAATAATACCTATATATGTTCATTGAAATTAATTGGAGTCAGTTTATAATAATTTTATATATATAAAAATTTTATTGAACTTTTCACCGTCTTTTACCCATCTCCTAAAAGAATTTACAAATTCACATAACACTTAATTGTACTGCTTCTGTGAGAGAAATATTGAAAATATGAGGGACATGGTTAATATAAAGGATTAAAATGTAGTTCAATAAAATAAATTTTTTTTTTGGTGAATAATAAATTTTTTCTTTTATTTACCACAGTTAAAAGTATATAGGGAAATTAAGGGTAAAAATGATATTATTATTATCGTAAAAATGTCCTAATTCTATTCGATAAGTATAATTCGACCAAAACAACCTTATGATTAAAATATAAACCTTTTTGGTCTACTTAGATTAGATTTAACATTTATTATTATTTAATTTAAACAAGAGTTAAAAGAGTTAAATTCAATGTTTAATAACTAAAATATATTTAATAAAGGGTAATAAATAAGATAAATTAGATTATAAATATTAATTAGGAATCTGAAAATATTTCCTAAATAATTGTATTTTATTTATAATTTTTATACCTTAAATATTAGAATTTATTTATGATATAATGGTGATGCAGTAATTACCTAATTAATGAAATATTAAAATAATTGATATTATAAATATCCATATAAATGTAATTTGATACTTTTTATTATTTAAATTAAATTTATAGGTTAATATTACATATTAGGGTTGGATAGATTAATTTTTTTCGAAGTAATAATGATGTTATAAATTTAGAAAAAAACAAAATACCAAATAGTGTCAAAATTGACATAAAAGAGATTTTAAAAAAATTATTATATTATTTTTGATATTATATTCCTAAAAATATATGGAAAGGCCAAAATAAATATATAATGATAGTTTTATCATTAATCAGGAACTTGGGGTTCTCTTGGAAGTATATAGTATTTTTATTTACAATATAATAAAAAAATACAGAGAGCCATGGTAAATGTCAAACTGTTTAACTAATAGTTAAATCTAAAGGATAATGTTAATATAGTGACCCAAACCTATATAAAAACTATTGGTTGAGTGTTTTTAGACCCATATCCACCTTATACTTTAAATAATACATTTTAAGGCATTATAATCCTAAAATTATTTTTTTATAAAATAATATTTCTAGCATTTCCTAAGGTACCCCCACCCCTCTTATAACAGGGCACTCCCCCTTCTCTCTAATTCACACCTTCAAATACTTTTGGCCTGGAAAAAAACAACCCAAATATCCTTTAAACATCCTTAAATTAATCCTAGAGGTATTCCTTTAGTTAGAAGGCCAACTTAAGGATCCCTTTTGATCAAATCAAAAGGAAGAACCTAAAGAAGAGGTAATAATTTCACCACCCACTTCCAAGTTCTTTTCTTCTTCCAATTCTTCATTCATTGTTATTTCCATTCTAAAATAATAACTCCAGTATATTATATATACTGGGACATTATTATAAATATGGTACATCCATATTCATTATTTTATCCATCCTTTGAATGACTTCTCACCATACGTGTATCATCTCCACGTCGGGGTGTAATTGTAATTCAATACATTATTTTTTGGATGGGTATAATAACGATTTGTAATTCATGTAAATAATAAATATAACAAGATAATGATACTGTATATAGTATATACCATACAATTATATATTATTTTAATATCAAAACAATGATATTGTCTCTCATGCATACGTACGGATTACCGTCTCCACCAATGCGATGAGATTCATTCCCCATCATATCCGTTCAAGAATAATTTACATTGATGGTTAAAAAGAATGTTTAAAGACATGATATTATTCTATTCATGAATAAGATACATCCCATCCATAACAAATATGACTCACATAATAAATAATATAATGTAAAAAGCATCTGTTAACACCCGATATAACGATAATACTATGATATTATTAAAAAAACAATGTTAGAATATAATATATGATAGCATATTAATTTATATGAATCTTGTATAATTTAATAAATGTTTTTTACCATTATACAAGAGGTTAACCTACCCTCGACGAAAGAAAATTACAAGTTAAGGTTTTATTTCACAATCTCTTCATTATCTGAGGTTGTTTATACGTAATTATCTATTGGGACCTCTTGGTCATACACATCCATGTTTATTAAAAATGTATTTCAAAACATTCTTACTATTTTATAAAATATGGGTTAAATTCATTTATACCCTTTTTTGTCAATTTATAATATGTTTATAATGGAATCTTTCCATTGTTTTCTGAACAAGGACCTTGTTATCCTTTTTGAAAGAATTAATGTAAGAATTTCATTTTTACCTTATATGGCGGGTCCGGCTATTTTCCATATTTATAAAATCATAAAAGCTTCCCTTACAAGCTTATACAAAAATTTTAAATGTAAATTTTTTCTTTTATAATTTTGTTACATTTAAATGATTTCTAATAAAGAGATGTTTCTCTCAAATAGTTTTGATTTCATCTATGTCAACATCCATTAATAGATTTTAAGCTTATTTGAAGTAGATTTTTTATGATACAATATATCCATAATATATTGAACGTTTGGTGATATGTTTGACTATGGATCCATTTTTTTACACCATTCATGGTTTATGGAGAAAGTATTGACTTTTCTTATGGTATTTTAAGACGAATGTTTATGTTATGTTTAAACCTATTCATATGAGGAATGCATTGAACTTATTAAGTGACAGGTGGAGCCCGCTATATATCCCTGGTGCATTGGTATGTCTTATGAGACAAACTAGTGTCTTGACAGAAATCCTTGAAAAAATCATATTTTTTGTCTTGGAACAAGTCCTTGACTATGTGGTTATGATATTCTGGCATTATGCATTCAATCATTATTAATGTGGATATTGATATTTCATGTGATTATTCGACTAGTAGAATATCCTTGAAAATAAGTAAATGGAATTATTTCATTTTAATTTTTCCATATTATAATGAAGTTCGATTTTAAATGGATTTTGTTTTAGTTATACATTTCCTAAAATGTTTATGCTTATATATGAATGTTTCTGCTATATTGTTATCTTTACTGAGCATCTAAGCTCACCCCTTTATATGTTTTATTTTTCACAGGATGTGAAGAAGTATTTTATGGATGACCTATAGAGACAATCTGATGGGATATGAGTATGGACTACGGAGACTATGTTGTGGATGTTTTTCACTTTATGATGTAATGTATGACTTATGAATGTATATAGTGTTTCCAAGGATACTAAACTAACCAGTCATCTGAGACATGATCTTTTGTGATTATGCAAATGATATGTAATAATTCACCGACTCTGGGTGACTGGGGTCAGGTCGTTACAGTTTGAATCAAGGGATGTTTAGTATAAATAGTAAAAGCTAGATTTAGATATACTCTGATTATACCACATAGAACTAAGATCGACATTGAGGATTAGTATAGAAGAACATCCTAGAATTTTAGTATTGTGGATAATTTTTGAGTTTTCCATGAAATAAATACCTTTCTAGATACGAGTAGATAGAGGCGGATCTGGCATAGATGTACGTAGTTTTAAAACACAAAAACACTGCTTTGAGCATGAATCAAATGGGAACCGGTGCATGATAATGAGCCTTGATGCACTCTTGGTTACGACACTCCCACGGGATATGCGTATGATAATTCTCATTTTTTGACAAACCATTATGAAGGGTTTATGAGTATATACTTTCTCAAAAAAACATTTTTATGATTATGAATTATATCCATAAACTATTCAATTTATGTTAAGTGTTTTACATGTTTGGATTAATGTATAGTGATTCATAAACTATTCAAGTGTATGACATTTTTTTGAAATGGAACCTAGTGGTAGGAATGAAAACTGTATCAATGCATGCACTCCATGTAAGGATTTCCCTCCTTATCAAGATAATTATAGTGGATCTAGATATACAATTGGTGTTGATCAGTATATCACCATATTGGGACAACTCACTCAGGTTATGAATAATAACATTACCCGTATGAAACATCATGATCCACAGTGTGGAGGATCAATGTTTGACCTCTTCATGAGGCCACAACCACCAACATTCAATGGGAGTACAAATCCATTAGTGGCTGATCAATGGATAAATACCTTAAAGAAAATTTTCCATGCCTTGGGGAGTAGTGAAAGAGAAAAAGTCATCATGGAAGTTTACCACCTCACTGGATATGTTGATCAATGCAGTTCATTGATTCAAAACACAAAAAAAGATGATGAAGTATCAAATATGGAATAGAGGGAGTTTAAAGATATTTTTATATAAAAATACATTCCTCATGACCATCGAGTGGATATGGAAAGGCAATTTATTAGTCTGAGGAAAAAGGAGAACGAAAATGTTGTAAAGTATGAGTTTATCTTTACAATGTTAGAAAGTCAAGCTACAGATTGTATACGTAACCCAAGAAGTAAGATTGATCGTTTATTTAATGGGTTAAAACCATTTCTCGGTCGAGCATTTGTCTCACAATCCTTCTTGTCATACGAAGATATTGTCTCATGTGCTATCAAGACAGAAAAGTAATTCTCTAAGTCTTATGACATTAAAGAAATATAAGAGAAGAAGAGATCTGTTTATCACTCTAGAAATGGATATAAGGGGAAAAATGGAATCGTTTAGTATCCATCCTGCGGTAAATGTGGGAAAACACCCTGGTAATATTTTGAAAGGAATAGGTGTCTATTACATGTGGGGTGAAAAAGGCCACCAAGATCTTGATTGCAAGGGGAAGAAGGATGATACTGATGTTCAATGCTACAATTACAGGGATATAAGAAATTATGAAAATGAATTTTCTAAGCGTCAGGGGAACATACCTCAGAAAAGGATATGGGATCAAGGCCATTTTTATGCTATCAATACTACTGTGGTTGTAGCTCCAATAGACGGGGTGGAAAGTAATTTAATGGTTTCCTCATGTTTAGTCAATGCTTTAGTTTATTTTGGATCATCTCATTGTTTCATATCTTTCTAGTTTTCTAAGAAAATTAGATATTTCCAATTTGATTTAACAAAGGAGTTGTCAGTCAATACTCGTAAGGAAGTATCATTGCTACAAAGTTCTATGAATCCATTCCCATTGGGCATATAAATGTTCTTTATCTACTGATCTCATTGTCATATGCATGATTAAATTTTATATAATACTCAGTATGGAATTCCTTTCATACCATGCTGCAAAAAATTATTGTAAGAATAAGGCTGTTAATTTTTTTGATGACGATGAGAAATAACACCTTATCTTTAGAGAAGAATCATCACCACCTAATTCTTATCTAGATCCACATCCAGTAGCTCAACTAAATTCAATTATTGGGCAGGAATATAATTAAATGACTGTTTGTTAGGAAAGAAATGATCAAATAGATGATATACCTATTGTGAGAGAACATGTTAATGTGTTTCTAGAAGATTTACCTGGACATCCTCCAGAAAGAGAAATTGAGTTTTCCATTGATTTTATTCTTGGATCAAGGCTTATATCGAATACCCCATATAGAATGGCCATTGTGGAATTATTGAAACTAAATAATCAACTAAATGAATTGAGTAAAAAGGTATTTATTAGCCCTAGTGTTTATCTATGGGGTGCCCATATTCTTTTTGTTAAGAAGAAAGATGATTCTCTGAGGTTGTGCATTGACTACAAGAAGATCAATGCTATAAAAATAAAGAACAAGTGTCCCCTAGCTTGCATTTATTATTTATTCAACCAACTTCATGGAGCTCAATATTTTATATAGATTGACCTTTGATGTGGATATCATCTATTGTGTGTGAAGAAGGAAGACATTCCAAAAACAGTATTTCAAACCGGTTATGGGCATTACATGTTGACAGTAATGACTCTTAGGATGACTAATACACCCTTTGTTTTCACGAATCTAATTAATAGAGTTTTCAAAGAATATCTTGATGAATTTTTAGTGGTATTTATTGATGATATCTTGTTATACTCCAAAAGATACGATGATCGTGAAAATCACTTGCGCATTATTCTGAATACTCTAACAACACATGAATTGTGTGGGATGTTTAGCAAGTGTGAATTCTGGCTTCAAAAGGATTATTTTCATGGCCATATATTCTCTAAGGATGGAATTTCTTTTGATTCTTCAAATAACATGGCAATCCAAGAATGGCTAGAACTGACAAGTATAACTCAGGTATGCAATTTTATTGGTTTATCAGGTTGTTATTGACTTTTCTTCCATAATTTCTTTTATTTTGCTAACCCATTAACAAAGATCACATGAAATGGTTTTAAATTTGTTTGGACAAAAGAGTGTGATGAATGTTTTGATGAACTGAAGAGTATATTATTCGATGCTACTATACTCACTCTACCATTGAGAAATGATGAGTTCGTTATTTATAGTGATGAATCAAAGAAAGAACTTGGTTGTGTCCTTACACCGAATGATAGGGTTATTGCCTATGCATCACGATAGCTGAAAAATCATGAGAAAAACTATATTACAAATGATCTCGAGTTAGTAGCTATAATATTTGGTTTGAAAATTTTGAGACACAATATCTATGGTGAAAATGTGAGATTTATACTGATCACAAGAGTTTGAAATATATTTTCTCACAGAAAGAACTCAACATGATGTAAAGGAGTTGGATTGAACTACTAAAGTAGTATGATTTCACGATATAATACAACCCATGGAAGTCAAATAAGGTAGAATATTCTTTGAGTTGAAAGGATCATGGATTATTGAACTAGATGAGAGCAGAAAAGGATCATATATATATGGATCTAGTAAATATGAATATAGAAATCACCATAGAAGGTGAAACATCAATAATTTTTCAATTGGTTTCCAAACCATCATTATTAGAAAGCATAATGAGTTCTCAGACCAGTGATGATGAGTTTCAAAACAAGAATAAAGCTGTGAATGATGGGAGATTGAGTGACTTTGTGTATAAAGATGGAATTTTGATATATGGGAAGAAACATGGTCTTCCCAATATACCAGATCTAAAAAGATAATTTTTGGGTGATGAACACAGTTCCAATTTCTCTATACACCTTGGGAGAACTAAAATGTTATGAGACTTGAAGGAACATTTTTGGTTGGACAACATAAAGAGTGAGATTGCTGATATTGTGTCAAGATGTATGGTTTATCAATAAGTGAATGTTGGAAGGAAATATCCTGTAGGAGCCATGAGACCTCTTCCCATACCAGATTGGAAATGGGATAATATTATGATGGAGTTTATCATGGGACTACCAAAAACTCATAGAAGGAATGATGCAATATGGGTCATTGATGATCGTCTTAGCAAGTCATCACATTTTATTTCATTAGGGAAGATTTACCAGTTGAACATCTAGCAAGACTATATATTAATGATGTTGTGAGACTTCATAGAGTCCCTCTATCTATTTTTTATGATCGTGATCCAAATTTTACATTATTATTTTGGAAAATACTTCAGAAATCCCTAGATACTGAGCTTCATTTGAGCATTTCTTACCACCCACAAACTGATGGACAATTAGAATAGACTATTCAAACATAAGAGACAAGTTGAGAACATGATCACATCACTTTCAAGGTATGTGGGATCAATATTTACCTCTAGTAGAATTTTCCTATAACAATAGCATCAAATCAAGTATTCAGATGGCACCATATGAAGCATTATACTGAAAGTGATGTCACACACCTACCTATTGAGATGATGTTGGTGAAAGAAAATTTGTAGGCTCAGAATTTTTGGAGGAAACGATGGAAAAGTAGAAGGTAATCCAATACCACTTCAATGCAGCTCAATTTAGGCAGAATACCTATGCCGATAACCTAAGGAAGGATTTGGAATTTTAGGTAAGAGATTATGTTTTATTGAAGGTATCTCCATGAAAGGGAGTTATACGTTTCGGTAAGAAAGGATAAATTGAGTCCCAGGTACATATGACCTTTCGAAATTCTATAATGAATTGGGGTTGTAACTTATCATTTGGTAATTTCGCCAATTCTCTCAAAAGATCACAATTTGTTCCACATATCACTGTTGAGAAAATACATGTATGACACAACGCATGTACTCACCTATGAGGAATTAAAATTAGAACCCGATATATCTTATTGAGAAGACCCTGTCGAGATTCTTGATACAAGAGAACAAGTGCTGAGAAACTAGATAACTAGTCTGGTAAAAGTTCTATGGAGAAACCATAATATGGAAGTGGGAATGTGGGATCCTGGGGAACATATGATGAAGAACCACCAGAGTCTTTTTTTGCAATAACATTCTAGAAATTTTTAGGATTAAATTAATTGATGGATGGGAGAATGTAACACCCCAAGCTTCCATGGAATGCTATTCTTTGAATAATATAGTATCATGTGTTGTACACACCATTGAGTTCTAACACACAACACAACCAATAAAACATGTTGTTATGAAAAGTAATACCCAATTTTTGAAATTTTATACATTTTATCTTTAAAAATGGACCTCATTTTTATATTTGGAATATAAAAATTAGCTTAGGGTGATTTTTTGGTATTTTTCTGAAAACTCTCAATTTTTGATGAATAGTGAAAAACACTATGTTATAGTGAAAACACGAATTTTTATTTAAATAATTATTTATTTTATTTAAAATTATTTTTTGGTAAAAATAGATACATAATACCTATATAATATCAATTTAATTCATTGGAGTCAGTTTATAATAATTTTTGATATATAAAAATGTTATAGAACTTTTCACTGTGTTTTACCCATCTCCTTGGAGAAATTGTAAATTCATATTAAACATAATTTTATCACTTCTATAAGTGGAATTTTGAAAATCCAAGAGACATAGTTAATATCAAGTAGTAAAATTTGGTTCAATAAGATAAAAATAATTTTTGGTGAATAGGAATGTTTTACTTTTATTTACCACAGTTAAAAGTAAATAGGGTAATTAAGGGAAAAATGATATTATTATTACCCTAACACATGTCCTAATTCTATTGGCTAAGTATAATTATACCAAAAAAAATTTTAGGTATAAAATATGATACTCTTTGGTCCACTTGGATTAGATAAGGACATTTATTATTATTTAATTCAAAGAAGAGTTAAAAGAGTTAAAATCAAAGTTTAATAACGAAAACATTTTTAATATATTGTTATACATAATATAAATTCGATTAAAAATATTTATTCTAATGATAAAACTATTTATTATATAATGGGATTTTATATATAATTTCTAGACATTAAATAATATAATTTATTTATGAAACAATAGTTATATGGTAATTACATAATTAATGAAATATTAAACTAATTGATATTATAAATATATAAATAAATGTTATTTGAGACTTTTTATTAATTAAAATAATTTTATAGTTTAATATGACCAAGAAATCTATGGATCGGCCAAATAACTTAGATAATTATAGGTGTATCATTAATGAACCACTTGGGGTTCTCTTGGAAGTATATAGTATGTTTATTAACAATATAATATAAAAATACAAAGATACATGGTAAATGTCATACTATTTAACTAAGAGTTAGATCTAATTGATAAAGTTAATATAGTGGCCCAAACCAATATAAAACCTATTATTTGAGTGTATTTAGACCAATAACCACCTTTTACTTTAAATAATCTATTTTGGATCCATTAGAAACCGAAAATTATTTTATTATAACATAATATTTCTAGCTTTTCCTAAGGTACCCCTCACCCCTCTTATAAAAGGGAACTCCCCCTTCTCTCTAATTCACACCTTCAAAACCTTTTCTCTAGGCCAAACCCTACCCAAATATCCTCTAAACATCACTAACTTCATCTTAGAGGCATTCCATTAGTGCAAAAGCCAACTTAATGGTTCCTTTTGATCAAATCAAAAGGAAGGACCCGAAGAAGAGGTAATTATTTCACCACCCTCTTCCAAGTTCTTTTCTTCTTCCAATTCTTCTTTCTTTTTTATATCGATTATAAAATAATAACTACAGTATCTTCTATATACTATGATTTTATTATAAATATGTTACATCCATATTCATTATTCTATCCATCCATTGAATGACATGTCACCATATGTGCACCGTCTTCACGTCGTGGTGTAATAGTTATTCAATACATTATTATTTGGATGGGTATAATAATGATTTTTAATTCATAAAAATAATAAATATAACATGATAATGATTCTGTATATATTATATAATATCCAATTATATATTATTTTAATATCAAATTAATGATATTGTCCCTCGTGCATATGTATAGATTACATTCTCCGTAAATGCGATCCGATTTATTCCACATATTATCCATTCAAAACTAATTTTCACTTGATGATTAATCAAAATTTTTAAAGACTTGATATCATTATGTGAATGAATATGATACATCTCATCCATAAAAATTATGACTCACCTAACAATGAATATAAAGGAAAATGAATCCATTAACACCCGTAACGACGATAATACTAAGATATTATTAACAAAATAGGGATAAAATATAATATATGATATCATATTAATGTATATGATTATTTTATAATTTAATAACAATTGTATTACAATTATACTAGAGAATGGACTACCCACAACCTAGGAAACGTATAAGTTAAGGGTTTATTTCCCAATCTCTTCATTATACGAGGTTATTTATATGTAATTATCTATTGTGAACTCTTTATCATCCACATCCATGTTTATTAAAAATTTATTTCAAAACATTATTACTATTTTATATACTATGGGTTAAAGTAATTTGTGCACTTGTTTGACTTTTTATAGTATGTTTATAAAATAAGCGTTCTGTCATTTTCCAAACAAGGTCCTTTTTAACCTTTTCGACAGAATTAATGTATGAATGACTTTTTTAACTTATACGGTGGGTGCGGCTATATTCTGCCATTATAAAATCATCGAATCATCACTTAAAATAATATAAGAATATTTTCAATGTAAAAGTTTTCTTTTATAATTATGTTAGTTTAAATGATTTTGAAAAAATAGATATTACTCTCAAATAGTTTTGATTTCATCTATGTCAACATCCTTTGATGGATTTTATGCATATTTGATGTTGATTTATTATGATACAAAACATCCATATTGTATTTAAGTTCTTGTGATATGTTTGACTGTGGATGTTTTTTTATACCATTCATCTTCATGGGGAATGTATTGACATTTTTTATTCTAGTTTTAATATGAATGTGTATGTTGTGTTTAATCCTATTAAAATGAGTAATGCATTGAACCTAGTAAGTGATGGTGGAGCCAACAATAGATCCTCGATGAGTCGGTAGGCCTCATGAGAAAAACTAGTGTCTTGGCATAAGGGATTGACAAAATATTAATTTTAGTATTGAAACAAGGCCTTGACTATGTGGTTATGATAATCTGGCATTATGAATTCCATCATTTTAAATGTGGTTATAGATATTTAATGTGATTATTCGACTTGTAGAATATCCATGTGAATAATTAAATGGAATTATTTCATTTTATTTTTTCCATATTATACTGATGTTTATGTTTAAAAGGCATTTGTTTTAGTGATACATTTCCTTAAATGTTTATTCTTATTTATGAAATTTTCTACTATATAGTTATCCTTACTGACCATTTGAGCTCACCCTTTTCTATGTTTTAATTTTCCCAGGATGTGAATAAGTATATAATGACTGACTTCCATGGATAATCTGAGGGTATATGAGTGTGGAATATGAAGACTATGTTGTTATAGTTTATCATTTTATGAGGTAATGTAAGACTTATGAATCTATCTACTGTTTCTAAGTCTACTAAAATAATCGGTCATTTGGGACTTGATATTTTGTGATCATGCCAATGTTATGTAATAATGCACCGAATATGGGTATTTAGGGTTGGGGCATTACATTTAATATTTCAATATAAACTCCATACTTATAATATAAACATAAAACTTATCTTATAGCGAATTTCATTGTTTTCACCTATGATGTTTCATTTTAAATTGAACAGTGAAAATACAAAATTTTAGTTCATAACTAATTTTTCATATGATATATTTTTACGTTATAAATATATTTTAAAATAGTTATAATGTTTAATTAGTTAAATAATTTTTCAATTAATAAAATTTATTTCATTTGAATAAATTAATGTTTGATATTGAAAACAATAAAAGAATAATCTTTTGGATGTTTTTACATTAAATACATTCATTATTGTCTCATCTGTGGGATTAAATTTTAATTATTTTATGATAGTTATAAGATTAGAATTTGGAAAATTGGAGTCCATTTTTTCATCATAATTTATAATATTTAATATGGTAAACTTATATTTTCATCAAAAATTATATTAAATGGAATTAATATTAATTTGAACAATTATAGTAATATTAAGCTTAATAATAGAAAAAAGAACAATCTTAAATACCAAATTAACTTCAAACATATAAAATTGAAATTGGATGTACATATTTTGACCTATTTAATCCATTTTATAGATTGTTTTTCATCATTAGATACACATTCAATGTAAAAATGTGTATCTAATTCCTTTGTCAAAATATTACAAAAGTGTCCCTCCTTCTCCACTACAAAATGTCATACGCTCTTCCCACATTCCCACACCTCTCAATCCATAATGGTTAAACTAAAATGTATCCAAATATTTATTAAACACTCATTCCATAATCCTAGAATACTCTTACATGGAAAAATTTACCCATGTATGTGTTTTCCTACAAACAAAAAGTTGTTTCCAAATTATGGTGAAACAACATTCTTTATGTTATTATATTTTATTTCAATTATAAAACCCATTAAACCTTTTTATTATATTATTGAATAAATAATATTTCTATACCCAACATGGTAATATTAATTTATGATATTTTTTCAACCTAAACATATACATAAATCCAACTAATGGTTCATGCGCAAATTGTTTCTTTGTCTGATGAACTACTACCTCATAAAAAAATGATTTTAATATAACCTTTAACACCACTGTTAGAGGATATTGAGATCTAAATAATCTTTATATATATAATATAGTATATTTATCATTTCATTATTACATTTTAATTATTTAATATAATATATCAATAAATATTCCATTTTTTATAAATACGATTACATCGTTTCTGTAAATGCTGACTACTACCGCCTCAAAGTGATATAGTTCATTCACAATATTCAAGGAATGTATGAAGGAAAGTTTTAAATTAAATATATTTGAAAATTATATATATATATATTATATTAATTAATTTTTTTTGGAAGAATTAAATATATCATTTTTTTATTACATTTTCATATGATTAAAAAGTTATAATGTCATTTGTGGAAGTGTGGACTACCAAATACCCGATATGATGTGAATATCATTAAATAAAAAATATTAAAATATATAAATACATTTCATTAAATAATACATTAATTATGATATAATTTATATTCTGTAATGATATGGGGTAACTTACCTTCTTTAATACTGATCATCAAAAAATGGGATCCTAACCCATGCGTTTGTAAGGCCTACCGTCTCCATGATTGAAACATTGATTTACTTTACATAATGATATTAAATTATTTGTTTTAAAAATATAATTTATTTATATATATTATAATTATAAAATGCTTATTATCTTGAATATGATATATAATGAAAACATTGACAATAGTTTACCGACAAATGTTATATTAACACATGAACAGAATATGTTTGATAGAGATGATGAAAAATATATCTTTTTATGTAGTTGTACATAACATAGTAAATAGTTAAATAAAAGTAATAAAAAACATATAAAAACTTCTAATTAAAGAAAATATTAAATATTATTTTTTTATTCTGTATTACAATGACATGAGACAAATTAGATTCAAGGTAATGAAATTTAGATCTCTTGTTTTACTTCTATGAGAATAAATCCAGGTTCACCACTTACATATTTTGTATGTTTTATCAAATGTTCATTATTATATATTATATAATTAATTTATATTTTATAATTTTATTTAAAAATATCAAATAATAATTTTCCTTCATTATGATTATTATTTCAAATGATTCAATGTGGAATGTGACACATTGGAATGTTTGATCCTTATTTTTATCAATAATAACATAATTGATATTTAAATTGTATTTATAATCAATGATATTATATGAATGTGATTCATAAAATCCGTTAACATTCCAATCCTATAGTAATTGTTTACCTTTTCAATGTATTAGTACCATTTTACACACTCTAGTAGTCATGGGGTTTCAAATACGTTTTTATGGAAAACAATGTTATCCCTATTTAGTGAGACAACCTATTTCTTCTAAAATACATGATTTATTAATTTTTTTTTGAAAAATATTTTTAAAATGATCACGTAAATACCTTATTACCATTTTTCTTCTTTTACCAATGTTTTTCAATGGAATCTTATGGTATTATTCTGAATAATTTGTTTCTCTATCATTTTATCCATACCAAGGATATATTATTTTTAACATATATGATATGTATGGATTTAAATTACCTAATTCATCTATGTTTCATTAAAATTATTAAATGTATAAAATCTAAACATTGTATTTATTAAATTTAATTTCAATTAATTGGGTTTTCAAAATTTTTTAAAAATTAATAAAATTTCCTTAATACTATTTTTAAATATTTTTTATAATATTTTCATTAATAAAAAACCCTTTTATTTTACTCCACATGGGATATGTTGTATTGATATTGTCCATAAACTTCATCTTCATAGTTTATTATTGATTTGGACAATGATAGTATTCTCATTATCATTCTTGAATTCTTTATTAGTCCCCTAAGAAATATGAATTTTTTTTATAATTTTTGAACATTGATTTCCCATAAATATCATTATCATTTAATATATATATATATATATATTCTAAACCATATTAATATTTAATATGGTGTTTAATTTGAAATTAATTTTACTATTCGGGGAAATATTAATAAATACATTTTGTCTACTATGTATAGATTTTTGATAAGGCACATTGTTAAATAGATTATTCGATATATCAGAATGTTTTGGTCTAGTACAACATAGTTGGGCCAGATTATAGAAAACCGCTCTATACATCGGTATTATCAAGGGAACACTTGTTTTTGAAATAGAAATTAGATATGTATTTACCCAACATGTTGTAAACCATATTGTTGGCAAATGTACCATGTCACGACCCATCCCCCGGGGCCCGTATTGTGACTACCCCAAGCCTGCCTTCCATAGTCCAGGGGCTGGAGACTTGCACAAAAGGCGTAAATTCCTAAACTAGGAAGGCATTGAATTTATAACTGTTATCAATGACAATAGAGTACACAAATGGAAGTAAAACACTATGTAAATTTGTATACAAAAGAAGTGATGGAAAGTAAGAGGGGACAGAAATACAATCCCAACAGGAATGTAAAAGTACAACTGAATGAAAGTACAACCGAAGAAATGTAATGATGCTACTGGGCTGTCCCCCGGGGTTCCTATCTGAAGGGTAGATACATATCACCTCCTCAGCACTCCACGTTTTTCCATCTCCTCTGTGCACCATCACTGTAACAGCCCGAGATTTTATGAAAAATATTCTTTTTAATTTTATTAATGTCTTGTGTTGTACGCTACACCAAAAGGAGCTTTCACAACACGCATCCTTGACTTGCCTTGCATTACACAAAATCACAACCTTCCTCGGTAGCGTGTGTAGTACGCAATACTGAGTTTCACGAAACAACGATATGCTATTAAAATATTATTAAAACAATCCGTTATGAATAGTAACAACCACTTTTTAAAATTTTAGAAATTTTACCTCTCAAAATGGACTTAATATTTGGATTCGGAGTATTTAATTTAGCCTAAGGTGAAATTTTGGTACTTTTCGGATAACTTTCATATTCTGATGAATAGTGAAATTACTAAGTTATAATTAAAAACAACTTTTTAATCGAAATAATTAATAGTGATAAATTATTAATTTGAGTGGTTTTAAAGTATATTTAGAATATATTTTTACAATTCAATACAATGTTGGTCATTGAATTTAATTTCACATTTAAACTAGACATAATCAAGTGTCAATTTTTTGATAGATATTGTTTCTTAAAAACACGCTATTTGTTTTAACAGTGGGATTTAATTATAAAATTAATTAATGAAACTTCTATGTTATGAATTTGGTAAAATAGACTTCATTTTTGAATTCGGAATATGAAATATAGCTTAGGATGAAATTTTGGCATTTTTCTGAAAAACATCAATTTTTGATGAATTGTGAAACTACTAAGTGGTAGTTAAAAACTGAATTTTTCATAAAACTTAATTTTACCGCTTCTGTGAATGGAATTTCAAAAATCTTAGATACACTGTTGATGTCTGTAAGTAAAATGTGGTTCAATGAGATGAAAATAATTTTTGGTGAATAGTAACTTTTTACTTTTATTTACCACGGTTAAAAGTAAATAGGGTAATTAAGGGTAAGAATGATATTGATATTACCCTAACACATGTCCTAATTCTATTGGACAAGTGTATCTAGACCAAAAATAACCTGAAGTGTAAAATATTATCATTTAGGCCCACTTGGATTAGATTAGGACATTTATTATTATTTAATTCAATGAAGAGTTAAAAGAGTTAAAATCAAAGTATATTTACAAAAACATTTTTAATATAGGGTTGTACATAAGATAAATTCGATTGTAAATATTAATTAGAAATCTAAAAATATTTCCTACATGATGGTATTTTATTTGTAATTTTTAGACATCAAATAATTTAATTTATTTATGACACAAAGATGATGCAGTAATTATCTTATTAATGAAATATTGACATAATTGATATTATAAATACCAAAATAAATGTAATTTAAGACTTTTTATGAATTAAACTAATTTTCTAGGTTACTATGATATATTAATGTTGATTTAATAAACTTGTTTCGAACATATAATTCTGTTATGACTTTCACAAAAATCATATATCAAATAGTGTCAAAAGTGACACAAAATAGTTTTTAAATCAAATATTATATTATTAATTGTTATTTTATTCCTAAAAATCTAAGGTTCTGCCAAATGACTTAGATAAGGATATATACATTAATAATAAACAATTTGGGGTTCTTTTGGCATGTTATAGTAAATGTATTAACCATATAGTGAAAGAAAAAAAAAGACACGGTAAAAGTTAAATTATTTAACTTAGAGTTAAATCTAATTGATAAGGTTAAAATAATACCCTAAACTTGTCTAAATCCTATTGGATGATAGTATTGCGACCCATCCCCACTTTAGCTTAGAAATAATACCCTTTGAAACCATTATAAACCGATTATGACTTTAATATAAAATAATATTTTGAGATATTCCTAAGGTGCCCCTCTCCTCCCTTATAAAAGGACACCTCCTCCCCCTCCTCCTCACACCAATTTGAGCACTCAAGCTCGGCCAACCCCTGACAAAATCCCTTCTCCACTTCCCTAGTATCATCCTAGAGGTCCTGGTCTTCTTCAAAGACCATCCTTAGTTCTTTAAGTGGAGGCTAAGAAAAGGCGCATCAAAAAGAGGTAATATCCATTACCGATCTTTTTCAATTTCTTTCTTCTTCAACTTCTTCTTCTTTAGTTGTTTAATGATAAAGTAATAACATCAGTATATCTTATATTCTGATATGTTATTATAAATATGAAACAACTCTAATTAACCTTCTATTCATCCTACGGAAAAAGGAAATCACCGCGCGTGCGTACGTACGGAATACCGTCTCCACGCCGTGGTGTAATCTATTTTCCGCCACCACCTTAATTGGATGTGTATAAAGGTGTAATTAGTAACTATATATAATTATTATAAATTGATATTGATACTGAAATAGTATAAACACACTTAAACACAATTCCACGACCATGGGAACGATATCATCGCTCGTGCGTACGTACGGACTACCGTCTCCATGACGCGATGAGATTCATTCTCAATGATTAACCATTCATGAATGATTATAAAGTATATATAATAAGTACTAATGAAATATATGACCTTAAATGATACTGGAATTATTTATATTTATATGTATGTCATCTACTTAATTCCATTCAATTCAATAAGGATACGAAAACAGCGTTATTGCGTACGTACGGACTACCGTCTCCATGAACGGTGTATTTCTTTCCATTTACTGATTTATTATATATGTATATTATGAATATATATTATATATAAATAATGTTTTATATTCTGGAATTACGTAATCATGATCTAAGTAATCATATGAATAATTACAAGTTAAAAACACGAACGACAAATGAGACAATTCTACCCAAAATGCTACTTTAACATGAATTTACAAAAGAACGGGTAATATAAAGTCATAAGTGGACCATATATGACAACAATGAATATGATTCTGGAATAAGTCAATAACATGATTTAAATCATTATACTGGAGGTTCGGACACTTACAAAGCAAGTTGTACCTAAGGTAAGGGAAATATCACAATCTCATTTTTATCCGAGATTGTTTATTCGTAAGTATTTACTGGGGTGTATTTTATCATCCACATCCATGTTTCATAAATATGTAATATTATTTCCATCCACCTACAATTGTTTATATCCATTTTTACCCTTCGGTGAGTATTTAGTAAAAGAAAAGAAAGGAATCTTTTGTCGTTTTTCGTACGAGGTACTTTTTTGACTTTTCCGACAAAAGTACGAAGAATGTTTTTTTTAACTTATACGGCATGAATGGATTTTTAAAACATTATTTCCAAGAAGCTTCCTTTACAAGTTTTCAAGTTTATTTTTAATCAACTTATTTTATTTTAATGTCGTACGACATGTTATGAAAGGAAAAATGTTTTTGAAGTAGAAAAGATATTTTCCTCAAGAATGGAGTTCAAGTATTTTATCAAAATTATTTTCCATCTAAGATAATAAAAGGGTTCTGTTTTTATCCCTATTATTACATGTATTTGATTATGTTGTGATGGAAATATTTTTATGAATTCCTTTATCTTATATGAATTGTTTTATGATGTCATGTTGTTTAAGAATTCCATTTTTATTACATGGGTTACGCTATGATGTATTGTTTATGATTATGTGGAACACATAAGAAATGATTCATTATAAGATGGGTGGGACCTATATCTCCCTCCAATGCATTGGGTAAAGATTTTATATCTCATGAGATAGACAGGGCTGGAACGGTAGGTTATACCGGTTCAGTGAAACAGGACTGAAACGAGGGTTACTCGATTTAGAAAGGGACTTTGTCCACTAAGATAGTCTTGGCAATGAGTCTTGACTAACAAGAAATGATTCTCTATGATTATGTGTGAATGCCACAAAGTTTCATGTTTTAAGTTATGATTAATTTGATTACATTTCACTACCATGATTTACCCCATGTTATGAAATTATGATCTCTTTTGCTGGTTAGGATTTCCGAAAGTTATGTGCTTATGTATATGATGTGATTGATATTTATTTTGTTTACCCTTACTGAGAATTTGAGCTCACCCTTTTATGTTTTCTTTTCCCTAGGATATAAAGAAAGGTTTTAGGTAAAAAAAAGGAAGACCTTTATGGGAGATTTTGAAGATCTTTCACCACGATTAGAAGATTACGTTCCGAGTTTCCAAAGACACTAAACTATTAAGGTCCTTCTGTGTATGTGTTTTTGTTATGTACTAAGTATTCCGCAAAAGTAATGTAAAGTCTATGTATGTCAGGATTCGGGTCTCTACAGTTGGTATCAGAGGAATGGTTTAGTCAACCTTTTGAAACTAGGATGCGAGAACTTTAGTGAGATCCCTAGAGATATTTATAAGGTATGTCTAGGGATGTCCCTAAGGATAAGTATACGTATAGGATACAGTCCTAGAACTACGGTAACGATCATAGAATTTTACGTAAGATGTTAGATATTGAGGATACTCCACCTTTATTATGTTGTTTTCCCTAGCATGATTTTTGCCTCTCACAATATTCTTTTTTTGGGGTTTTAGAAAATAGCTGGAAACACGATGATTCACGATAATGGAGGATATGATGGACAATGGAATGATATTCTTCATAATGAAAAGGGATTTGGAAGTCCAAACATCATTATTATGCCGAATCAGCAATCTCATAATATGATCAATAAAGTAAAATTTGGTAAGTTTCCTGACTCGGCTAATAAGAGAAAGATGGAGTTTCATGATGATCATAGAGGAAAGAAAGTTCAATTTCCCCTATGTAAATCATGTGGGAAGAGGCATCAAGGAGAATGTTTCAAAGGAACTGGAAGATGCTTTGGGTGTGGAAAAGAAGGACACAAAGCAATTAAGTGCAAAGGAAAAGGATCAGTTAACACCATGGATGAGGATAATGGTATTACTACGACATCAACAATGGTTAAATGTTTTAAATGTGGAATGTACGGGCATTATGAAAACCAATTCCCTAAGGGAAAGTCTCATGAAGATAATCAGTATGGTCGTATGGGAAGTATTTATGTAGATGATTATGAAGAGACTACAAATGATATGTGAGATGAAAGAATTGTTGAAGCTCGGTCAATGGTTTAAGAATGTTGTGGAATGATTACATGTTTATCATGTGTAATGTTGTATAAGAAATCTCATGGTACTATGGAATAAAGAGACATCTAAGGATTGTTACACTGTTGTCTTTCCTTGAGTTATGACAGTGTATGATTAATGGTACCACTATCCATGAAAGGTTATTCAGATATTTTTAGAATTTAGATAATATGTGCATAATGAAGGAATAATAAGATAATGAGGTGTTTGATTTTATTCATGAGCTCATGACTGATATAAGGAGAAGGTTATATCATGGTTTGAGTATAGAGAATTTTTGGATTTTGGTATATGGAAAGAGTTAACTTTTAACTGCATTCATGTTTTCACTAAGGTTCAATGGGTATTCAAGAGAATACATTATTAAGGCCTTTTAATGTTTGGAATGTGACCAAAAAAACATATCTTATGATATATGGGGATCGACGATGGTGTTAAATCTCTTGTAATCGTTTTCACTATGTTATGAGAGTGGACTGCAGTATTATGGATAAACCTAAAGATTGGAATGGATTATGTTGGACATAAGTTAGTATTGTTTAAGGATAGAAGTTTTCTCAATATTATTGATGGGATGTTATAGTAATTTAGTTTTAGAAAAAGGACAACCTGCAGGACGGGCGACAGCCCATCGCTTCGGACAAGGCTGTGGGAATCGAACCCACAACCGAAGTGCGACTGGCCTTTATCGCCTACCACTGGCCTACAGGAAGTCCCTGTTTAGTACAAACTAGTTTTATTTTATTAAGCAGTATGATATATGAAGTATAAGTCCATCTTAGGAACCATATATGATTAATCTCACTATAGATCGACTTATGTATATAATTTTTTCTAACCTTTTGTTTGAGACAGATAGAATGACCCATCATTCTATCACATGATCTGCTAACACTTCACAAATAACAAATTCAACTTCATTTATTTAAGAGATGAAGTGGAATTTGTTAAAGGCATGAACAACAGTGAGATTGTACCAAAATAAAGTAAGTATTTATTCTAATTCTAATTCTTTAACTTTAGGGAAACGATCTTGAAAACCAAAAATGTTTTCCTAGTGATCTTATATCTGATGAATCAGATGGTACCTTAGATCGTCACAAATTTATGGCTTTGTGGTTGCTGGCTTTTCCATAGCCATGTTCTCTACCACTCTCCATCAGAACATGATGGTTAGATTTCTCTTCCATATCCATATTTTCACCTATGTGGAAACCCAGTGATTAGTTTATTTGGGTAACCGTTACGTTTCATAATTTTGTTTTTAAAGATTGGTTTTGATATTCCTTTTTACGATGTGGGTTTCTATTAAATAAACTTTCGAATAGTAAACCATTTATAACCCCGACGAATTTCGAGGGTGAAATTCATTTTAAGGGGGGTAGAATGTAACAGCCCGAGATTTTATGAAAAATATTCTTTTTAATTTTATTAATGTCTTGTGTTGTACGCTACACCAAAAGGAGCTTTCACAACACGCATCCTTGACTTGCCTTGCATTACATGCAATCACAACCTTCCTCGGTAGCGTGTGTAGTACGCAATACTGAGTTTCACGAAACAACGATATGCTATTAAAATATTATTAAAACTAGCCGTTATGAATAGTAATAACCACTTTTTAAAATTTTAGAATTTTTAGCTCTGAAAATGGACTTCATATTTGGATTCGGAGTATTGAATTTAGCCTAAGGTTAAATTTTGGTACTTTTCGGATAACATTCATATTATGATGAATAGTGAAAATTACTAAGTAATAATTAAAAACAACTTTTTAATAGAAATAATTAATAGTGATAAATTATTAATTTGAGTGGTTTTAAAGTATATTTAGAATATATTTTTACAATTCAATACAATTTTGGTCATTGAATGTAATTTCACATTTAAACCAGACATAATCAAGTGTCAATCTTTTGATAGATATTGTTTCTTAAAAACACGCTATTTGATTTTACAGTGGGATTTAATTATAAAATTAATTAATGCAACTTCTATGTTATGAATTTGGTAAAATAGACTTCATTTTTGAATTCGAAATATGAAATATAGCTTAGGATGTAATTTTGGCATTTTTCTGAAAAACATCAATTTTTGATTAATAGTGAAACTACTAAGTGGTAATTAAAAACTGAATTTTTCATGAAACTTAATTTTACCGCTTCTGTGAATGGAATTTCAAAAATCTGAGAGACACAGTTGATGTCTATAAGTAAAATGTGGTTCAATGAGATGAAAATAATTTTTGGTGAATAGTAACTTTTTACTTTTATTTACCACGGTTAAAAGTAAATAGGGTAATAAAGGTTAAGAATGATATTGATATTACCCTAACACATGTCCTACTTTTATTGGACAAGTTTATCTCGACCAAAAATAACCTTAAGTGTAAAATATTATCATTTAGGCCCACTTGGATTAGATTAGGACATTTATTATTATTTAATTCAAAGAAGAGTTAAAAGAGTTAAAATCAAATTATATTTACTAAAACATTTTTAATATAGGGTTGTACATAAGATAAATTCGATTGTAAATATTCATTAGAAATCTAAAAAGATTTCCTACATGATGGTATTTTATTTGTAATTTTTAGACATCAAATAATTTAATTTATTTATGACACAAAGATGATGCAGTAATTATCTTATTAATGAAATATTGACATAATTGATATTATAAATACCAAAATAAATGTAATTTAAGACTTTTTATGAATTACACTAATTTTCTAGGTTACTATGATATATTAATGTTGATTTAATAAACTTGGTTCGAACATATAATTCTTTTATGACTTTCACAAAAATCATATATCAAATAGTGTCAAAATTGACACAAAATAATTTTTAAATCAAATATTATATTATTAATTGTTATTTTATTCCTAAAAATATACGGTTAGGCAAAATGACTTAGATAAGGATATATAAATTAATAATAAACAATTTGGGGTTCTTTTGGCATTTTATAGTAAATGTATTAACCATATAGTGAAAGAAAACAAAAAGACACGGTAAAAGTTAAATTATTTAACTTAGAGTTAAATCTAATTGATAAGGTTAAAATAATACCCTAAACTTGTCTAAATCCTATTGGATGATAGGATTTCGACCCATCCCCACTTTAGCTTCGAAATAAGACCCTTTGGAACCATTATAAACCGATTATGACTTTAATATAAAATAATATTTTGAGATATTCCTAAGGTGCCCCTCTCCTCCCTTATAAAAGGACACCTCCTCCCCCTCCTCCTCACACCACTTTGAGCACTCAAGCTCGGCCAACTACTGCCAAAATCCCTTCTCCACTTCCCTAGTATCATCCTAGAGGTCCTGGTCTTCTTCAAAGACCATCCTTAGTTCTTTAAGTGGAGGCTAAGAAAAGGCGCATCAAAAAGAGTTAATATCCATTACCGCTCTTTTTCAATTTCTTTCTTCTTCAACTTCTTCTTCTTTAGTTGTTTCATGATAAAGTAATATCATCAGTATTACTTATATGCTGATATGTTATTATAAATATGAAACAACTCTAATTAACCATCTATTCATCCTACGGAAAAAGGAAATCACCGCGCGTGCGTACGTACGGAATACCGTCTCCACACCGTGGTGTAATCTATTTTCCGCCACCACCTTAATTGGATGGGTATAAAGGTGTAATTAGTAACTATATATGATTATTATAAAGTTATATTGATACTGAAATAGTATAAATACACTTAAACACAATTCCACGACCATGTGAACGATATCATCGCTCTTGAATACGTACGGACTACCGTCTCCACGACGCGATGAGATTCATTCTCAATGATTAACCATTCATGGATGATTATAAAGTATATATAATAAGTACTAATGAAATATATGAACTTATAATGATACTGGAATTATTTATATTTATATGTATGTCATCTACTTAATTCCATTCAATTCAATAAGGAAACGAAAACAGCGTTCTTGCGTACGTACGGACTACCGTCTCCATGAACGGTGTATTTCTTTCCATTTACTGATTTATTATATATGTATATTCTGAATATATATTATATATAAATCATGTTTTATATTCTGGAATTAAGTAATCATGATCTAAGTAATCATATGAATAATTACAAGTTAAAAACACGAACGACAAATGAGACAATTCTACCCAAAACGATACTTTAACATGAATTTACAAAAGAATGGGTAATATAAAGTCATAAGTGGACCATATATGATAACAATGAATATGATTCTGTAATAAGTCAATAACATGATTTAAATCATTATACAGTAGGTTCAGACACTTATAAAGAAAGTCGGACCTAAGTTAAGGGAAATATCACAATCTCATTTTTATCCGAGATTGTTTATTCATAAGTATTTACTGGGGTGTATTTTATCATCCACATCCATGTTTCAAAAATATTTAATATTATTTCCATCCACCTACAATTTTTTAAATCCATTTTTACCCTTCGGTGAGTTTTTAGTAAACGAAAAGAAAGGAATCTTTTGTCGTTTTTCGTACGAGGTACTTTTTTGACTTTTCCGAAAAAAGTACGAAGAATGTTTTTTTTAACTTATACGGCATGAATGGATTTTTAAAACATTATTTCCAAGAAGCTTCCTTGACAAGTTTTCAAGTTTATTTTTAATCAACTACTTTTATTTTAATTTCGTACGACATGTTATGAAAGGAAAAATGTTTTTGAAGTAGAAAAGATATTTTCCTCAAGAATGGAGTTCAAGTATTTTATCAAAATTATTTTCCATATAAGATAATAAAAGGGTTCTATTTTTATCCCTATTATTACATGGATTTGATTATGTTGTGATGGAAATATTTTTATGAATTCCTTTATCTTATATGAATTGTTTTATGATGTCATGTTGTTTAAGAATTCCATTTTTATTACATGGGTTACGCTATGATGTATTGTTTATGATTATGTGGCACACATAAGAAAGGATTAATTATAAGATGGGTGGGACCTATATCTCCCTCCAATGCATTGGGTAAAGATTTTATATCTCATGAGATAGACATGGCTGGAACGGTAGGTTATACCGGTTCAGTGAAACATGACTGAAACGGGGGTTACTCGATTCAGAAAGGGACTTTGTCCACTAAGATAGTCTTGGAAATAAGTCTTGAATAACAAGAAATGATTCTCTATGATTATGTGTGAATGCCACAAAGTTTCATGTTTTAAGTTACGATTATTGTGATTACATTTCCCTACCATGATTTACCCCATGTTATGAAATTATGATCTCTTTTGCAGGTTAGGATTTCCAAAAGTTATGTGCTTATGTATATGATGTGATTGATATTTATTTTGTTTACCCTTACTGAGCATTTGAGCTCACCCTTTTATGTTTTCTTTTCCCTAGGATATAAAGAAGGTTTTAGGTAAAAAAAGGAAGATCTTTATGGGAGATTTTGAAGATCTTTCACCACGATTAGAAGATTACGTTCCGAGTTTCCAAAGACACTAAACTATTACGGTCCTTGTGTGTGTGTGTTTTTGTTATGTACTAAGTATTCCGAAAAAGTAATGTAAAGTCTATGTACGTCAAGCTTCGGGTCTCTACAATCAACTCGAGTGATCCACCTCTGGGTATCATCCAGTCATTCAAATCTCTACCATAGTCAATATTTTCTGACGTTTGCAAGAAACACAATGAGGTGTGGGAATAGCCTGTGCAGTGGTGAGTATAACGATACTCAGTAGGGACCCAGAGACCCTCCAGGACTCACTAAATCTAACAAGGATAAACCACAAAAAATGAATTCAATGGAAAACTATTACATAGATATACTCCCATACCTATACCTATGTTATCTATTAACCCATCTCAATCATGAGGAAATCACAAAAGTCATTGACTCATCTCAAAGATGGATTTTTATTAATCTGAACCATCGGCTGTTGGAGAACTCATCCTCTATCAAGTACAGTGGGCATGTCGCGTCACATAGAGGTGCATCCCACTAACATTGACTATTGAGGTACTCCTACTATCAAGTATCGTGGTTCTGGTGCACTCACACAAAGGCGCTCCCCACCATGGGTCTTCTGCGGTCACACAGAGGCGCTCTCCTGGTAGCCTTCTATGGTAATCCAAAAGTCGAGTACAGTGGGTCTACTGCGCTCACACAGTGGATCTCCCCACCGTGAGTCTTCCGCGCTCACACTGAGGCCTCCCCACTGGGCAAGTCGAATCAAACCGAGTCGAATCAGTCAGTAGTCGTCAAGTCTCAACCAGCTACTAGGATCCCGCTCAAATTCATGCTCGTCTCTAGAAGATCTGCACCACAAACTATTGGTCGATACTCCATTTTCATGAAGTCCCACATAGAAGTACCATAAAGGTTCTGCCACATCATAACTGTCTCAACGCAATAAACGGCGTGTCAATCAGATTCTTTGTCTGTTAGTTATCATCCTTTTAGTCCTGAGGGCCTTATTGGATTTGTCTATGATCCAACTTGACCGCATGTCATCTATTCCCCAATCTCCAGTGGGATATTCTCAATGTGATGGGTTTTCTCCAAGAATACTGACACCGTTGACGGTTCCTCAAACTAATTTCTAGTGCCAATGGTATGGCCCAATAAGGTAATGGGTCAGTAATGATCTTGTGTACAGTCCGAACCGGTCAGACCGACTCGGCCCAACCCATTCTAGGTCGACCCGGTCAGTCATTCTGGGTCTGAACCAGCCCGTTGGGTGGGTCTGCCCTTTGAGTTTTGGGTCGGTCCGTTGTGCCCGAACCAATGGAATGTGAGGGCAGTTCGGCCTGGATGTAGCTGTATATGTGACTTGGCATGAAATCCGGGGCCGATTTGGCCTGCACCGCAAGGGGAACGGCTTGGGTAACTTGGCCCAGGTGGTCGGACCAGTCAGGAGTCTAGCGGGCAGGCCGCAGGGAGGGAGGCCCGACTGCGGGTACGCCTGGTAGGGCGCGGGTGCAGCCGGGCAGGCCGTGGGGGCACCAGACAGGCCGCAAGGGCACCATGTAGGTCGCAACCATGGCCATGGGGGCACCGGGCCGACCGCGGAAGGTGTCGGGCAGGCCGTGGGGGATCCTGGAAGGGCACGGTAGGGCAGGGAAGGTTGTGGGGGTGTTAGTAGGGCGTTAAAGCGACTGCACAAGCCGTGGGGGTGCCGGAAGGGCACGAGACATGGCACGGGGCCATCGGGCAGGGCGTGACAGGGCACCAAAGGGCAACAAGAAGGTGGTCACGCACCGGACAGTGCATTGGGAGGTCACGGGAAGGCAGACCACACACCTGGCAGGGCGCTAGGAGGCTACGGTTAGACAAGCCGGGCGCCGCTCGGGCCGGCGGTGGTTGGTCGGAAGATTCAGTGCACCACGGGGGCAGCACGATTCGTGGAGGAAGCGGGTAGCGTGGCCTTTATCGTTGTCTCTTTCGTTGATGTCTCCTCATTTCCATGTTGTGTTTCACCATATAAAAGATCAGCGGAGGGGTTTGGCCATGTTGTTTTTCCCCGCACCCTCCGCATTTAGGTTGTTAATAATCGTCTCATGAAGATGTAAGAAGATAATTTTCACATGTTATTTTCAATCTCCGCAACGTTTCCATTTCAACCAAAGGTGATAAAAAGAAAACGAATATTACTCAAGGTAAAACACCTACCTTTTATTCGTCGATCGACATTCATCGTTCGTTAACAGTGTTGGGGAAAGAAGACGATGAAGTTTGTTGTTCGCTGTGTCTGTCACACACTCCCAATCCTAAGCTGCGCCAGCCCTGGAAGACACTCAACATCGGTAGGATCCGATGGAGTATTTTGAAGATGTTTTCTTGGTGTTTTTCATTCATTGTTGGTATATGAGATTCCTCATTCATCATTGGGAGCTTTTCTCCCTAGCTCTCATCTTCCTCCATTCCGCTAAAATGATTCATGCCAAAAAAAATAATAGATTGGTTATCAATTTTTATGTAGGCATATAATTGAAAAATAGAGAACAAATTAAGTGGCTCCACCTAATTAATGCCTGAGAGTTTTCATGGATTAATTAAGGGAGGTCAAGGTTGTTTCTACCACTTAATTGGGGACTTGAGGAATCAAGAGGCTCTCCCTCAATAATGAGGGAGAGTTGAGTGGTTTTATCCTCCTCCATCAATAGTGGTCAGGTGGTCCCCACCCCTATTATTTAAAAGAGTGTTAATGTGGTCTTGGTTGGTTTCCACGTTGTAACCACTCGTGGGAAGTTATTATTAGGTGGGTCCCACCACCACAACCTCTCATGGGAGGCAAGGGTCTGGCGGTCCCACCTCCAACTCCCAAGTGGAGGTTATTTCCAACAACCACACAAATGGTAGCTTAAACTAAAATAAAATCTTGTACACTTTATATTATATATTTTTTTATAAAAATCCAAAAACTAACATTTATTTTTGACCATATACTGTCGAGGTGGAAGTCTTCTTAAAAGAATACTGGTGCTATGAGTTCAATTGTTCTCTCAGATTTCAATTTTGAGCATCGGTTCAATTGTTATAAAATCCTGCTCGTATATTTACTGAACGTACATGAGAAAAACTATTGAAAATTATTATGGGAACACCGGGCCTCAGAATCAAGAATCATAAATTTTCACAGACTCGTAAAAATCCCATGTATTTAAAAAAAATCCATGGAATTTTTAGGTCATTACATTCTCCCCACCTCTGGTCATTATATCCCTATAAGCTACAACTTATACTATGGGAAAAAATGGGGGTATTGAGAACGCATTTGAACCTCCCTCTCCCAAGTGCTCTCCTGGAGGATCCCATTCTTCCATAGAATTCTTAATAGTGTTATTGACCATCCATGAAGGGCACGCTCGTGTCGATCCTCAATCTCCACAGGAACCTCCGTAAAAGATTCTCCATTGTCGTCGTCCACCTCTCCATTTTCGATGAAGTTGGATGGATCAGGCAGGTATCCCCTCAGCGGAGATACATGGAAGAAATCGTGCACCTGATGTAACTAAGGTGGAAGAGCTAAGAATTAATCCAACTCTGAGGACCTATAAAGGTCTGACGAATCTCAAGGATATCTTGTTGCCTCATCCAAATCATAGTAGACCACATCTAGGTGAAACTCGAAGAAAGATTTGGTTGCCATCCTCAAACTCTAGAGGTCTCCGTCTCTTGTCAGCATTCGACTTCTGTCTACTCTCTGCAGTCTTCATCTGCTCCTAGATGATCTGCACCATCTCTGTAGTATCTCGTACCATCTCTCGTCCCACTAGGGCTGACTCCCTAGGGTCAGTCAAGCACAGGGGTGATCATCAAGGTTGCCCATACAAGGCCTCAAAAGGGGCCATCCCTATGGTGGAGTGAAATTTGTTTCTGTAAGAAAACTCCCCCATAGGCATGTGATCCACCCAGCTATGACCGAAGTCAAGAACACATCCACGTAACATGTCCTAGAGGGTATGAATGGTCCGCACAGTCTGACAATATGTCTGAGGATGGACGGTGGTGCTCAACCGAAGCTATGTCCCTAAAGATTACTGCAACCCATTCCATAGTCGAGAAGTAAACCGTGCATCTCGGATGGAGAAAATAGAGGAATGTAATCCATGTAAATGCACAATCTATTGCACATTGAGTCATCCCATGATCTATACTGAACACTGCTCTTTAATCGGTATGAAGTGGCTGACATTGTGAGTCGGTTAACGATCACCCAAATTGAGTTGTGACCCCTGGATGTACATGGAATACCTATCACGAAGTCCATGGATATCCCATCCCACCTCCACTCTAGGACCTCTAAAGGTTGAACCATGCCTGCTGGTACTGGTACTCTATCTTCACTTGCAGACATGTGAGGCACAGTGAGACAAACTCTTCTACTGCCTTCTTCATACCTGGCCACCAGTGCTGTCATCGAAGGTCCCAGTACATCTCTGCCACTCGTTGATATACCGGTAGAGGGTATGCTTGGAAATCCATCAACACATCCTCCTAAAGTTACACTATAACCAAGGTACGTCCTCTGAAGAGGATGACATGCTCTCCACCTTTAGAAAATCTATCATGTTTCTGCCCTGTGAAATCTGATCATGTCGTGTCTCGCAGTCAGCATCCCCATGTTGTGCCTCCCTGACTCACTGAATAAGTGGGGGAGTGACCATAAGATACTGTAGGAATGTTGCTCCATCTCTATCCACAAATGATATCTGTAAAGCAGCATGCTTCTCTCTCGTCTCTCATAGAAGCTGTATACAAGATCTACTACTGAGTGAATCTAGAACAACATTTCCCTTCCCATGATTATAAACTATATCGATGTCATAGTCCTGGAGAAACTCAATCCAACTTTGTTTTCTCAGGTTCAGGTCCTTCTAAGAGAATATATACCTAAGACTATTGTGATATGAGTACACAGTAAAATGCTCGCCCATCAGATAGTGATTCCACATCCTTAAGAAAAATACAACTGCTACTATGTCTAGGTCATGGGTACTGTTGTTCTACTCATGTTGTCTTAGCTGCTAAGAACCATAAGAAATCACTGCTCGCTCCGGCATCAGGATGCTCCGATGTCCGATCCCTGATGCATAATTGTAAACTATGTACCCTACGCCCTCCTCTGTAAGTCTCAAGATGGGGGGGCACTAGTCAGCCTCTGGCTCGGCTCCTGAATGCTCTGCAGGAATCTCTCCAACCACAAAAAGGGTTTCCCCTCCATTTTCAGGGATGATAGTGGTGCTACAACTCCAGAGAAGTCAGGAACGAACCTCTGGTAGTATCTAGACAACCCCAGGAAACATCGTACCTCTGTCACACTCCTGGGTGGCTCCCATGAAAGTACCACCTCTCTATTCGTTGGATGAACTGCAAATCCAGCCTCTGAGATGATGTGTCCCAGGAAGTGAACCACTCAAATCCGAAACTGGAACTTTGGTAGCTTACCATAAAGCTAGTGCCCTCAGAGTATGTTCAGTATTACCATCAAATGGTAGGCATGTTCCTCCTAAATTGTTGAGTAGATTAGAATGTATTTGATGAAGTCTATGACAAAGAGATCATGTTATGGATTGATGATCATGTTCTTGTGTCCAGTTAACACTACTGGAGAATTGGTTACACCAAAATTCATTACCAAGAAATCTTTGTGGCTGTAACGACACCTGACGGCCCTCTTCGACACATCCTTGTCTAGAACACTAAGCTGGTGATAGCGTGATATGATTTCTATCTTCGAGAAACATTGTGCTACCGTCAGTTGATCAAATAGGTCTTCAATCGTAAAGAGTGGGTACTTGTTCTTCACAGTCACCTAATTCAGGAGACGGTAGTCAACAAAAAGCCTCAAGCTCCCATCCACCTTCTTGGCGAACAAAATTGGGTCTTCCCAGGGAGAAACACTGGGCCGGATGAATCCCATTCCTTGTAAGTCCTCCAGTTATACCCACATCTCATGATGCTCAGCAGGAGCCATCCGATATTCTATAGTAGATATCAGTGTCATCTCGGGGTACATGTCAATATATATGTCCACCTAATTATGAGCAGGTAGTCCTAGAACATCATCAGGGAAAAAATCTTTGTACCGGTCCCCCACTAAAGGAATGGTCGAACTCTCCACATCAACTGCTCTTAGGGTATGGCAGGCCAAATGATGAGTAGTCGTCTGCTCCCTCCGCCGAGTATGTCTATCCTTTTCTAAAAGGATTACCATATCACTGGTGAAGGTAAACATGGTTTTATCCGTGCGGACACACTGAACTTTTTTCCTAATACATCCGATCTTTGTATGGATTGTAGATAACCAGTTTATACCCAAGATGACGTTGTAAGGCCTCGACGCCTTTCCTAGGATGTCCAAACCAAATATCTTCCCTCCTTGAGTAAGATTTAACTATCGAAACCAGTGTGTAATCGTCAAATCATCTCCCGTAGGAGTCTATAGCTGTAAGGATAGAGCCAACAGCTTCATCGAAATCTCGAAGCTCCGAATGAGGGTAGTGGATATGAAATAGTAACTGGAACCTCTGTCTATAAGAACTACAGCTAAGGTGGAGTAGACACAGATCATATCTAAATTCATAAATGGAGCACTGTGATCATAAGTCTCAGCTACCTGAAGCTGGGATCTCCCCTTCCAACTCGCTCCATGCTTTCAGAGTGGGCATCCTGGTGGTGGTGGTGGTAACACCTCATAATTTCATCCACCTACATTTTATTGTCCAACTCCATTGCCACATTTTCCTCCTCTCTACGGACCACCTCGTTTGAACCTCTGCCTCTGCCTGGGAGGTTCCTTAACTGTCTGCTGATCATATGTATGGAGGGTCAGACAGTCATGAGCAATGTGACCCTACCTACCGCATGACTAACACTGCATGCTACTTGAATGTGTGTCTCTACTCTATTTTCCATGCACAACTGATTTCAAGTCATGTGGTCGACCACCTATAGTTCTAGTTCTCTTGGAACTCTACAACATCTATCTTCTAGCAGCTGTATATGACTCTGCTACATGCCAGCTTGTGGTGGGTCTCACATCTAGAGACTGATCAGCAAGGAAACTCTACCCCAAGAGGGCTCTCTCTAGCACCCCCATCTACGTCGGGATGCTAATTGAGATCATCCGAGATTTGATCTCTTTCCTGAGACCCTGCTCGAAGGTCTGGGCCCAAAAGAATGGGTTGCACACCATATATGCGGAGTAGTAGGAGAGGTCAGTGAACCTTGCTGAGTACTATGAAACTATCATGCTTCTCTACTCCAGATAAAGTAGCTCTTGTATCAGCACTGCGCAAAGAGTGGCTAGGAAAAAATCTGCCCGAATCATGCTCTCAAAGTCTGTCCAGAGTAGCGTCGGCACATCATGAACCTAGAGCATCTTGCTCTACCATATGTATGCATCTTCCAGAAGGAGACTCGTGGCAAGGATCACCAAGATGTCTACTAGTTTCCCTACTAGCCTAAATAATCTCACAACAGCCTCCAGGTAAACCTCAGTCATCTGTGGGTCCGTCTTTCCCCTAAACCGAGGAGGTCATTGGAACCGAAACTTGTGAAACATGCTCAAGTGGAGTTCATCATCTGTTTCTGTGGGTGGTGGAATCAGTGGCCCAATAGAAAGTAGTACCACGGGTGCCTCCATTGGAAACGGTCCATGTAACGAGGCCTCATCGCTCGGTGGGATATCTGTACATATGACTCTCGAGGCTCTAACTCGTCATCCATGGGGAGGCATCCAGAAAAAAAAACAGATGCGACATGGTCAACATATTATAGATAGTGAGATAACCTGATTGAGTTGACATAAAAAACATGGGGAAATCTGCACGCAATCAATGTTCTCGCGCACTAAGACTGAAATCAGTAATCAGTGTCCTGGTGTATGGATACGTCGGCTACCTGCACAAACACTAGACTCCCCAAACTGAAAACCACATTTAGTACCCTTTAAAACTATTGTTTCACAGAAATGAAATATCACAATTATTATTTCTGTGGTAGAACCTACTCCTCTGATACCAGTTTGTCACGACCCGTCCCATGCGGCTTGTATCATGACTAACCCAATCCTACATTCCATATGATAGGGGATCACGACCAGAACCAAAGGCTATGTCTCTACCCTAGGAAGTAATTTCCTTTATAAATGTAAGTAATCAAAACAGAGTACACAACTAGATGTAAAACTATATACAAAAGAAGTGTTGGAATGTAAAATGGGACGGAAATACAATAACAATAGGAATGTACAAGTACAATAGAAAGAAAGTAAAATTGAAGAAAATAAAGCAGCTATTGGGTCATCCTCTGGGGTTTCTTCATGAAGTGTAGGTACAGATGGCCCCCTTAGCACTCCACATCCATCTGCCACCTCCGTGCACTGTCACACTGAGTGATCCACCTTCGGGTATCGTCCAATCCTGCTACTATCTGCCCCAGTCAGCGTTGTCTTACATCTACAATCAACACAATGATTTTCGGGCATAGCCCGTGTAGTGGAGAGTATAATGATACTCAGTAGGGACCCCGAGACATGCATGGTATCACTAAATCCAACAAGTATAATCCACAAAGTACAAATTAAACAGATAACTATTAATTAGGTATATTCCCATACATATACCTAAGTTATCTTGTAACATATCTCATCCGTGAGGAAAACACAAAAGTCATTGACTGAGCTCAATCCTTGATTTTTATTAATCTGAACCCTCATCTTCTGGAGAAATCCTACTCTATCGAGTACCGTGGGCCTACCGCATCACACAGAGGTGCTTCCAACTAACTTGGACAGCTGAGGTACTCGTCTTGTATAGTATCGTGGATCTGATGTTCTCACACAGAGGCGCTCCCCACCGTTGGTCTTCTGTGCTCACACAGAGATGCTCCCTAGGTACCCTGCTGAGGTAATCCACGTGTCGAGTATCGTGGGTATTCCGTGCTCACACAGAGGCTCTCCCCACTATGGGTCTTCCACACTCACAAAGAGGTGATCCCCACTAAGCTAGTATAATCACTCCGAGTCGAATCAGTCAGTAGTCATGAAGTCTCATCTAGCTACTAGGTTCCTGCACAAATATCTTCTCGTCTCTAGAAGATATTCTCCACAAGCTACTGGTCGATATTCCAACTATCACGAAGGCGCACATAGAAGAATCTCAATGTTCTGCCAGGTCATAGGGGTTTCAACACAATAGACAACACATCAATTGGATTCCCGATCTGTTAGTTATTAGCCTTTTAGTCTCGGGGTCCCAGTTGGATTCGTGTACGATCGAACCTGACCGTATCGAAAATATTCCCCGAACTCCGGTGGGGTATTTTCCAACAGACGGTTTCACTCCAAGAATACTGACACCTCTGACGAATCGTCAAATGGACGATCAGTGCCAAAGATATGGCCCAAGAAGGTAATGGTTTAGTAATGGTCCCGAGTCCGGTCTGACCTAGTCAGACCGACTTGGCCCCTTCCATTCTGGGCTGTCCCAGTCTATTTTGACCCGGTCAGAGTCGTTGTGCTGGACCCGGGACATTGGGTGGGTAAGCTCGCTGAGTTTTGGCCCGGTCTTCTGGGCCCGACCCAGCAGACTGCAAGGGTGGTTCGGCCCGGAGGTCGCAATGTAAGCGACTCGGTCCGAAGGCTGGGGTCGGTTCGGCCTGTGCCGTGAGGGTCGCGACTCGGGTGAGTAGGCCTGGGAGGTAGGGCCAGTTGAGAGACCAGCGGGCATACTACGCGGAGCGAGGGATAGCCGATGGTTGGTTGGGTAGGGTGAGGCAGGGGCTGGGAAGGCCACAGGGGTGCCAGCAGGGTGCCGGGCTAGCCGCGAGGGTGCCGGAAAGGGCGAGGCAGTGGCCACGGGGTGAACGGTAGGCCGCAGTAGGGGCCAAGCATGTTGTGGGGGTGCTGGGAAATATGCGGAAGGATACCATAGGGCCGCAGGCTGGCATTCCACTCTTTGGGAAGGTCACCGGGAGGCCGCGGGATGGCGGGCCGCGCACTGGGCAGTGTGCGGGTAGGCCGCGGGTAGAAGTGTCAGGTGGCGCACTGGCCGGCAGTGGACAGATGGAAGCTTCGGTGCACCGCAAGGGTGTCCGATTCGTGGAGGTCGCGGGTATCACGGCCTTCATAATTTCCCCCTTCATTGTCAACACCTCATCGCCATGTCGAGGTTCATCGTAGACAAGATCGATGGAGTGGTCGGGCCATGTTTTTTTGGCCCACAACCTCTGCATTTTCATTGGTAACAATTACCTCATCATGAAGTAAAAAGATGATTTCCAATTGTTATTGTCAATCTTGGCAATGTATCTATTTCAACCGAAGGTAATAAAAAGAAAAAGGATATTTCTCGAAGTAATCCCCCTACCATTGATTCATCGTTCGACATTCGTCGTTCTTTGATGGTGTTGTGGAAATAAGATGATGAAGTACGTCGTTCACCGCGTTAATTATTCACTCCCTATCCCAAGCTGTGTCGGATGTGGAAGACACTCCACATCGGTAGGATCCGAGTGAGGAAGTTGAAGAAGGTTTATGGCGTTCTTCGTTATCTATGGGAAGATGAGGTTCCTTGTTCTTCATTGTGAGCTTTTCTACCTAGCTCTCCTCTTCCACAATTTTGCCAAAATGAATCATCCCAAATAAAATACTAGATTGGTTATCTATTATATCATTGGAATAGAATTCGAAAAGGGAGAATAAATTATGTGGCTCCACCTAGTTAATTCATGAGAGTTTTCATGGATAATTAGGGGAGGTCAAGCGGGTTTCTACCCACATAATTGGGGAGTTGAGGAATCAAGAGGCCCTCCCTCATTAATCAGGGAGAGTTTAGGGGTTTTATCCTCCTTCGTCAATAGGGGTTGGGTGGTCCCCACCCCTATTATTTAAAGGATATGTTATGTGGTTTCTGGTGGTCCCACGTTATAACCTCTGGTGGGAGGTTATGTTCTGGTGGGCCCCACCACCATAACCTCTCATGGGAGGTTAGGGTGTGGCAGTCCCACCTCCAACACCTAAGTGGATGTTTTAACCAACAACAACTCGCATGGATGCATAAAATAAAATATTATGTTGTACACTTTATTTTATTATTATTTTATTAAAATCCAAATACTACCTTTTAGTTTTGACCATCTTCCATCAAGAGGAATGTATTCTAAAGAGAATACTGGTGCTGCGAGTTCAATAGTGCCCTAATATTTCAATTCCGAGCACTAGTTCAAAAGTTATAAAATCCCACTCGTATGTTTACTGAACATACCAAAACAAAACATCAGAAATGGATTCTGTGCACACCAAGCCTCGGAATCAAGCGTTGTAAATATTCACAGACTCGTAAAAATCTCATGTATTTTAAAAAAAATCCACAGAATTTCTGGGTCTTTACATATCATGTATCTAGGAAACACGACATTCAATAATCATGCATTTTCCACATTTAGTTTCATTTAGTATTCATCAATGAAATTTTTCATTGACATATTAATGGGTGCATTAAATTTTTTGTTCACTGTATAATTAACATGTGTTTATGTTTTATACGACCCCATACATTTATTTCCTTATCGCGTTATTTGAATGGAATTTTTTCCACTTTTTACCCAACTGTATTGATTGTGAACATCCTTATCATTTTATTGATTACATGGCTTGTGTGTTTAGTTATATATTATTCCATAATTATTATTCTATCAAATTAATAATTACTTTCTCTATAATTTAAATTAATTGATTATTTGAGAACACTCTTATTATCATTCATTTCTATAGAAATAAAAATTGTGGAATAAGAATGATATTGCAGAATACACTACATAGAATTAATTTATCCTCAATGTTATTTATTAAGAAAAACTATTTGATTTAATTTTTGTATTAAATTATAATAAATGACTCATGTGATTACCTAGTTTAAAAAGACTACTATAATATCAGTCCTTTGTGATTTAATTCATTATAATCATGGAAATTTAATTTATATAAGGAACCTGGTATGATCTTTCTGGGGTTGGGTCACTAAATCGGTTACCGTATGATGTTTAGTAGCATCCTACAATAGAATTTGAGGATTAATATATAGGAACATTCAAAATATTTGTTCGGATAGAGAATATTCATCTTTCCAATAAATTAATACTTGTTTGGATACTACAAGAGAATGTGGTTCTAGAACCGATGTACATAGGAGTAACAACCCCATCAAAGTGTGTCGAGTTAGACATGGTGTATCCTGGTACACGATTATGAGCCTTAGTATGCACCTAGTTTGACACTGTTGGGGGTTATTTTTATGATAATTTAAATTCAATTTTCAAACCAATATGAAGGATTTTTTTTAAATGAATGACCTATATTAAACCATAGGTGTCTATGAATAAAGATAATCTTTCATTTATTAGAAATCCTATAAATGAAATTATTGATAAATGATAGAATATGGAAGGAATTATGTTAAAATAAAATAGATGAAGTGTATATGTTTTGAAGATGTATTGAAAACCCAAATAAATGTGAAATTTATTGATTTATATTATATAATGGATTTTCATCATATTATTTTTAGAAATTATATTAATATGGGTATAAAAAAGGAAAAACTATAACATATATGAAAAATAATCAAATCTGGGAAGTACATGTGTCTTGAAACCATGACCAAAGGATGATATGGGTTTCATGATGACCACTAACCATCACAATGCTCTAATTATCATGTCAATGTATTTGGTGAATGATTTGTTTGAATAAATGTTTATGACGAACATGTACTATCTCTTTTGAAGAGTTTATATTAATATATTGACCATATTGTTTTTTCAGGATAGTTAGAGGAAATTAGTTGGAATTTTTACTCTTTTATATGAATTATGATCCTTTAAATGATTTTTTAGTGCATCAACCAAAAAAAATCATTATTGGTAATTAGTATTTTTGAATAAAGGGTTGAATTCAAATTTGATTGAAGCGCAAAATAAATATGTAATTTTCCCATAAAATTAATATATATCATTAAATTTAATTTCATTATATTCATTGGATGTAAAAAATTTAATTATCATTAGAAAAATAAATTATAAATAAAATGTTTTCATAGTATATTATTTTTTGTTGAAACGATGGATTCTAAATCATCAATTATTTTTTTATTTGAGGCGTTAAACATTATATTGACCATTTACATGTTCGTTTTTTATAACCTCAAACGTTATCTATAAATAATTATTCTATTCCTCTAAATACATATATCTACTTTCCATTCATGTTCTTATTCATCGAGACATAGTAATATATAAGTCAATGTGTCCTTTGTACTTCTCATTATCTATTATCTAGAGGATGTTTTACAAATACATCTAATTCTTGTAATATTTCAAAAAAGGAAAACATAGAAAATATATTACCAATATAGTTTTTAAATTGCGAGGATGAATCTTAATTAATGTGGGGATAAAATAATAAACTAAAAACCTAATGTAGGAACGTTGTATTCGATAAAGTGTATGCCATACGACAAAAATTGGAGAACGGATTACAATATATTTATTATTTTTAATATATATATATATACTATTTTAAAAAATTAAATTTATTTGTCGTAATTCAATATTTTTATTAGTTAGTTAGTATGAGACATATGAAACAATGATTTTCTTGAATTTCTTGTGTTACTAGGAAGACTGATTTTTACCATAAAATAATATATTATTAAATTATTATTTTTTAAAATATTATTATACAATATATATTATATAAATACATTAATCCAACTTATGTAAACATATTTCTTACCAAAATATGAAATGAATTTATTATTTATAAATTGATTAGAAATTAATATAAAAGTTTATAGAAAATAAAACGGAATATTTTATAAACAAATATTTTTTTGTTCAAAAAGATATTTTATCAAAATAAATTAAATTAATTAAAATTAATAATTTATATTAAATTTATATATAAATATATTGTATTAAAAAAAATTATGGACATCATATATATTTTTTGGGGCTTAATTTAAAAACATAAGCAATTTTATGAATAAAATATTATATTTTTAATAAGGCATTTTCACCAGCTTTCAATGGAAAACCACCATTGAATACAATTTTGACCATTTTATAATTTTAGTATGAAAATATAAAATTCATGTTTTTATGCAAAAAATTATATTTATCTTATTATTAATTTTTTGTATGATTCATTGAAATTTAATTTTTTAATGAATTGTGAAAAATACTAAATTTTAATTCAAATGTTTTTTTTTCATCTGATTTATTTATAAGGCTAAATGATATTTTTAATTTATTTCCAATTATAATTTAATAAAAATGATAAAAATTAAAATAATTTAGGACATTTCAATGAATATAAATGATAAATTCACAATAAAATTATACAAAAATATTAGATGTATTTCCATCAAAAACCAGCATCATGGTCCCATTTATCAGATTAAATTTAAATTAATTTTAGTTAATTATGTGAAATGAATTTAGAAATATTTATCCCATATTTAAACTAAAAATATTTTATAATATCTAATAAATTTAATTTTTTGAAAAAAAAATATTAGAAAATTTATTTAAAATTAATTACAACGATTATGGTAAAGTAATCATTAATAGAGACAAAATGTTAATATTAATGACCCAAATGGCCTACTAAATTCTAAATTATCCATTGGATGGAAATATTTCAACCATATTCTAAATTTTTTTCTATTATGGTCCATTACTAGAGCCACATTTAATGTGAAAAATCTATATAGAATTACTATGTCAATATATTACAAGAGTGCCACCCCTCCTCCACTATAAAAAGAATCATCTCCTCCCACATCCTCTAAAATCTAAAGATAGTATAGAAAAACAAAACACTATGAAATTATCTCCTAAAAATTCATACCCCTATCATAGATTTATTCCATTTTCGGAAATACATCCAAAGAATATTTTTGGTAAAACAAAAAATATGTTGCCCGATTAAGAGGTAACATCATTCCTTAGGATATTTAGTGTTATTTTCATTCTACAACCACTCATCTCATATTATTGAATTATTTTGTAAAAAACAAATATCCATAATACTCTAGAATAAATTATTTATATGTCTTAATCCATCAAAAACACACATATCTATATTATGTTTTTTGAACATACTATTTAGGTGTAAGAAAAACCAATGCCTCAAAAAACGATGACTGTTTATTTTTCTATTACCACCTCTCATAGTGGAAAATATGATGGAAAATATGATTATAGATTTTCTATAATATATTTATTAGGAATTTATGATTATTTTTTTGAAGGAAATCTATTTATGATTATTTAATTATTTTATAATACTTTCTTTTATACATTCCATTATTTATGAGTACGATAAAATCATTTGTGAAAGTATGGACTACTGCTTCCTCAAAGCGATGTGATTTGTTAACACTATACATGGAACATATAAAAGAATATTTTAATAAAAAAAATTGAAATAAAAAAACTATATATTATAAAAATTACATAATTAAATTTCTATATATTTAACATATAAAAGATTATTTATTACCCTTTCACAGACATAAAATGTAAAAACATCACTCATGAAAGTGTGGATTATCCCCACATCGACACATTGTGATTCATTTTAAATAGAAGAATTATATATATAAATAAAAATATGATTAAATAACACGTTATTTATGATATAATGTTAATTAAGAAAAAAATATGGTGTTACATAATTACATTAATTCCCCAAAAATAAAAAATAAGAATGTTACTCATGAGTACGTATGACATACCGTCTCCATGATTGTATCATTGATTAATTTTTCATAACAATATTTAATTTTTGGTTTTAAATGAATAATTGATGTTTAAATATGATTATTACATAAGGATTATAATTCAATAGATTTTTATAATGAACAAATTTACCATTGTTGTCGTATACTAGTTTTTTATCACATTAATTGAATTTTTCCAAAATACAAAACTCAAAATAATTTGTTTAAGTATTTGTATAAAATATAGTAGAATGGGAATTAAAATTACTGAAAAACATGAAAAAATTTCACAATAATGTAAATAAATAACATTTTTTTTCTTTATTGAATATAAAGGAAGACGAGAAAAATTGGATGCATGGTAAATTATTTTTCATCTCAATTTTTAATTTCGTGGGATAAATGTCATGTTCACCACTTAATTATTTAGTGTGGGGTATCTAATAACCTATTTTTATGTTATATAATGAACTCTTTTATATTCATTTTATTTAAATAATTAATATAATTTTATACATTCATGGGGTTTATGAATTTAAAATGATTAAATTTGGTATGGGTCACCTTGGAATGTTTAAGGATTTTTTACTCAATAATAACCTTAATGATATTCAAATGATACTTCAGTTAAATAAATTAATATGAAAATGCTTCTATAAACAATTTAATTTTCCACTCTTATGGTAATTCATTATTGTTTCCATTTATTATTAGTATTTTCCCACTCATTTGTACTCAAGGTGGTTTAGAAATATTTTTCTGAAAACCTAACATCATTTATCTCATTATTCGTAGCACATATTTTATATAAAAACCATTTTTATTTAAACGAATAATATATTTAGTAAATACGGTTTTTTTGTAGATATTTTTACGTATTTTTCTTTTTATAAATTTTTTTAATGGAATATTCTTTTCTCTTTCCAAAAAATGAATTTTGTAAACATTTTTACCAAGAAAAAGGGAATTCTAGTTCAACCTTATACGTCGTGTTTGGATTTACCCTCTATATTTTTTTTTATGTTTAATATGAATATTTAGATGGATAATTTTTAATGTAAATTCTTTTATAATTTCTTTTCAAATTAATCTTTTTACAAATGTTTTTTCTAAATATAATGATATTTTATTCTAGAATTTCTTTAAATGATATTTTAATAATATTTATTTTATTAAACAATAAAATTCTTTGATTTTACCCTACCTGGGGTTTGTTTTATTGATACTATAATTTATTTTCTTTTGGATTGTTTATGAATGATTTCTACAAAGATAATACTCACATTCACTTCCTCTATTTATTTTTTATTCTCCATTGATATATATTGTTTTCTATGATTATTGAACATTGAATATCCATTATTTATCTATATCGTTTATCATGGATAGGTTCATCGGGAAAACCATATACCATTTTTCAGACAGTGTCTGAAATGAATGTAATTTAATTGTTTGCGGAAATATTTATAAATCAATACCTTTTACTCCATATGTATTATTGATAAGAAACATTGTCAAATCGATTATTTTATATATGAGGAATTGTTTTGGATGAGTAAAACATGGGTGGGGATAGTTTATATATATATCCCTTTAATGCAATGGTAGTCTCATGGGATGATTCATCTGACACGTCACCTTATATGGGTTTTTACCTAATATGTTATAAACCATATTGAGAATGGTCTTGATGGTAATGTTACCATTTACCCAGGAATCATTATGCTTAATAGTCAAGATTTTTTGTCATATATTTTGTGTTATTTTTCATCCCTATGATTTTTAATTGAAATATATATGGATATATTTCATTTTTATTTCATTTAATAAATGAAATGTGTTTCAGTTCAATACCATTCCATACTGATTTTTCATTATCTAGTTATTTTAATTGAAATTTTTTCCAGTAATATTCCAACCATATTGACCGTGTACATCTTTATAAGTTTATATTTTGTATGGTATGTTTGTTCATTTATTTAACACGCCTTAATTATTAATCAAATTTATTTGTTGTTGCTTCCTTTATAATTTACCATTACAACCCATTTGAGTTCATCCTTATTATTTTTCCTTTTACCGAGAATCCTTGAAATGTACTAAAAATATATGTAATGATAAACTAGATTTAATTAAGTTATCCTCAAATGAAATTATTTTCAATAAAATATTATGTGATTGTTTTTTTAATTATTAATACAAACAAAATTTACATATCTTGTTTACAAATACTACTAATCTCAGGGTCCTTTGATATTTGATTCATTGTAATCATTCATATGTATTTGATATTAGATACCACATAAAAGATTTTTTGGGCTGGGTCGATGCATAAATTATCCAATAATCAGTATAGAATGGTTGATTGAGAACATTTGGAGATTAAGAAAAAAATAAATATTAATCAACATAATGGTTTTCTATGACCATGTATTTTACCTTGGGGTGCACCAGTCCTCTTCATTAAAAAAATAAGTATGGTTCAATGCTCATTTTCATTGAATATCATGATCCTAAAAAGATCAAGATAGTGAACATTTATCCTATTCCATGGATTTATTATTTGTTGGTTTAACTGTGAGGACCCAAATACATCAACACGATGTATAATTGGTTGGGATATTATCATTTAATGGTAATGAATGATTATATCTCAAGTACCTAATTCATTATAAGGGATTACCTCTATGATTTCATAGTGATTCCATTAGGAGTCACCAATCCTCTACCAATCATCTTCGACATTATGAATAGTATTTTATGGTTTACAATTAAAAAATTATTTTAGTATATATATATATATGATATTCTAATATACCATAAAAGAAAGGTGAAGCCTGATGAGTATCTAGGAACTATTCTAAATACTATGTGAATAGAGAATCGTTATGCATGGTATAATAAATTTTATTTATTATATATGAAAGTATCATTATTCGGTAATATTATCATATATAATGTGATAACTATTGGACTTTCAATGAAAAAATATTGAAATATGGATGAGGCCATCATCATATTATAGAAATCTATAGTTTCCTTCTATTAGTTGTGTAAAATCACTGATTTTTGAGGAATTTATCATTATTTTATAACCCTAAAACCTTAATAACTACAAAATGGGAATTGTATGTTTTAAAATATGAATTTGAATAGAGATTCAATGAGTTAAAATAGTGGATCATCTCGGTGCATACGCATACACTACCAAAAAATTAAGAACACTTTTTTTGTATACAACCGCATTTCAACAAATGAACTGGGATGTGTGTTCCTAAAGAATGGCATTGTGATAGATTTTGAATCAAGGAAATTATATTTTTATTAACATATAATTACAAAAAATGATATAGAGTTTCATGTTGTTAACTTTTTTGATGAGAATCTGGTGGCATTATCTCTTTTTGAGGATGTTTGGAGTATATACAGGACATAAGAGACTCAAGTATATATTTACAACAAAATAGATTATTATTTCCCCAATAAATATGGTTGGAGTAGAATATTTATTATGATTAAACATTCCATTTATATCCAAGGAATTACAATAATTTGGAAGTGAATATTCATTGAAATTATTAAGTAATTATAACATTGATGAGAATTTTGATTGATAAGGCCATCTTATACTTGAAAAGGATGGTTGTGGGAATGAAAAAAGAATGAAGAACATCAATCCTTCCACAAATAATTTCTAAAATAACCATTATGGATAAGATAAAATATAGTCATAGAGATGATGTGGGAATTCGTAAGAATGAGGAATCTATATGAAAAGTGAATACATCTATGTTGAAAAATAATAATGAAGGATTTTTAGGATTTTGTTAATGAATAATGTTACCATCAAAACATGTGAAAAATAAATAGTTTTTAAATGATTTAGATTTCCCTACCATCTCTATCAATTTGTGAAGAAAGAACATGTTTTCAGATCATTGAGGGAAATATTTATTATAGAATATAAATAATTATATCATAGAATATACATCAAGATGATTTATATTTCATTTAGGGAAATCAAAAAAGTAAATATCCAACTGAGTGATTCAACCATTACCCATATCTACATGGTAAAGTAAATAATTAACAGTTGACTTTTTGACTAGTATACAAATGAAATTAAGAGGAAATAATTCTATATTGGTTGTGTTCAATATTATTACAACTAATTATCACTTAATTTCAATTCGATGGTACATAAAACTAGATCAATATGCAAGGTTATCCATTAGATAAGTTGATAGGATTCATGGAATGTTACTATAAATTATATCTGATCAATATCCTCAATTTAGTACCTTGATCTGGACGAGTCTCTAAAACTATTTAAATAATGATTTAAAATTAATCATTACTTATCAATCTCTTACTTATGGAAAATATATAAATACTATCTATACACATGTGGGTATGACAAGAAAATAATTAATTGAAATCATGAAAGGATGAGATCAATATAGTACTTTAATCTTGTTATTATAAAACAATATTTTCCACTCAATCATCTAAATGGATCTGTATCGATATCATTATGATATGACCTGAAGAACACCTACATTCTTGGATGATGCTTGGTAAAAAAACTATAGGTCTTAAAATTTTTGAGGAAATGATTGAAATTGTTAAGACTATTCAATAACACAGAAAGGATTCATAGATTCGAAAAAACAACTATAATTACATTAATCGATGAGTCCTATATTTTGCAGTTTAGGATAAGGTAAATCTTTAAATTATTACATGGAATAATTTCTTGATATTTGTGATGAAATGAATGATTTTTCTAATGTATGTTGGTCCCTTTTAGATTCTTCATTACATTGTAGAAGTGGAATATCGACTAGTTCTCCCTGCTACCATATCTCAAGTACATTATGTATTTAATATATCCCTCTTTAGTAAATACATTACAGAATCTTCACTTTTACTCAATACTTATATGGTACTGATGGAGAATCATATCTAATATGAAAATCATCCGATGAAGATATTAGAATGTAAATACATTGTTCTATGAAATAAGACAATTCACATTGTAGAAGTTCTTTTGAAATACAAAAAATTTGATGAAGCAAAATGGGAACTAGAGTAATTGATGAAATAGAATTACAATCATCCATTTTAGTGTGATAAATGAAACTTATTATGTAGAAATTTATGAAGTTTGAATAGAGTAACAACCCAAAATTTTATAGTTATAATTCCCCATTAAATTTAAATAACTGTATTTCTATATATTACGGATATATAAAACACAAGAAAATATATGGATTTATTGTATATTATTGGATTCAAAATACCATTTTTCATTATTATCCTTAATAATATAGTCATTTAATTGTGATTATAAGAATATTAAAAATTTCTCATTTTTAAAAAATATGACAGGCAGAAAAAAGTAATGGACTAAAATAAGGGGATTGAACCCTATCAAGAAATTTTATCGTATCTTCCATGGTAGGTAACATAATTGGGACTTTCCTTTGTTCAATCCAAAGTTGATAAACAAGACTAGAGGATGAAAGAGACAATTTATAGGAGATGTTCTAGATCTTCGATATTACAGCCCCTCTCATTAACTCCAAACAACCCCATTAAAGTATCACCATCATGAACAATACTCTTAGGTAGTTCTCGGGTGTATTGAAGGGATATTTATGATGATGAAAATAATTTTAATATGTATATAATATTTTCAAATGAATATTGGTCAAATATTATTTTTCATTATAAATTATTTTTATTTTGATACAGTAGTCCACGAATTGTTTTCTAATATTAAATTTAAATTAAGGAATTTTTTTATGAATTAAATAATTGGTAAAATAAATAATTTTTTTAAATTATTTCCAGTAAATTAATTTTACTTATTATATTTGATAAATTAAATTTTATAATTTCAAATTCTACATTCATAAGGGTTCAACAACTATTAATGTAAAAAAACAAAACCTTTCTCCATAATTTTTTTTACATTAAATTTAGAAATTAAAATATTTATATATTTATTTAAAATAAATAAATATTGTTATTGTAATAAACATTTATATATTATCCTAGAGTGAAGTTTGCAAAATTTTCTAAGTTATCTACTATTAGGGAATTAATTAAATAAAATATAAATATATGTTATGTATTATGAAATCATAATGACACAAATATTATGTAATAAATTCTATAAAGGGAATTGACTACAAAGTATCTAATTTAAAAAATTCAATATTAATATGATTTGATAAATTTATAAATCTATTCTGAATCATCTAAATCCTGCAGTATATTTTTTGTTTCCAAAATCATTTTTTAAGGACATGACACACAATGAAATCACCAAAGGTAATATATTAATATTTTAATACCTAAAATTTTCAATTTATTGAAAACAAGTTTTCTTTGGTAGAAAACATGGCAAAAATCATCGAATGGATTATGTTTTTGGTTATTTTATTATAGAGAATATAAAAACAATGTGAGGGAAATAATAATACACTCTACATTCTTTTCCAATATAAACTCACTCATGATCAAAATTATCATAACTCAAAAACCATGGAGAACTTCCTTTATTGTCCATATCGTATCTATAGTCCTCCCATAGTCCCCAAAAAGTAATCAATAAGCTCCTACCAAGTTGATGGAATATCCCTCTAAATGTAATGGATCCTCTCCTTGTCTTATTTATTCAGGTATCTACATTATATTTTCCCAATTATCTCAATTTCATAAGGATGAGAAATTTTCTCCCATATATCTCATACTACCCATATGTTTTTTAATATGATTAGATACTCATTTCAGTGTCATTAATCCCTAACATTATCATTTATATTCCCTTGTTATGTAGTTTCCAATTCACTGTGATTTTACATGACAAAATGTTGTGTAGTTTATAACAAAAAATAGCTTATCAAGGGTATTCAACTTTATTAACATATAATTTTTTGATTAGATGAATTGTTTTTTTATTCTAAAATCCTTTGTCATTGTAGAAAATATAATGATAACTCATTCAATAATTTATGATCTATACGGAACACTTGGGCATGTGAATGAAATGAACATGCTCGGTGTGGTCAACTGTATATATAGCTCTAATGAATATTTTAATGTTTTATTATCATGAGACATCATGCATGGAATTATTTACTGAACCCACTACATCACAAAAATTTTCCCATAATGATTTCTTGTTAGTTATCATTGACATATGTTTATGATGGAATGTTTTATGATGTTTCCACATTTCCCATGTTCCCTTATGTTATCATGATATATTGGGATTCATTTTCATGATTATTCTTATCAACACTTTATGTCTCATTTATATTCATATTATAAAATATTTAATAATTAATTCTTGTTATTTAATGATTATTCCATTACTGGTCTTTACTGGCCACACATTTCTTATGTATTTATCCAGGTTATCCTATGAAATTTTAAAAGTAATTGGAATTTTTAAGCATGTTAAGGTAGTTATCAAAAAAATTGTTGTATCCCATGTTCAAGATGATATTATTTGTACCTAATACCTAAATAGACTAGGATTATCAATATTTTAGTGTATATTATGTTATATATTATTTAATAAATCATTAATTAATGAGTAATATATAATTGGGTTTCTATATTTTGAATCAAATGAATGTTTAGTGATTTTTGGGATCATAATGAGAAAACTATAGAAACATCCTATAAGATAAGAAAAAATGTAATAATAAATATAACATTTTAGTTAAATTATTTAAATATTTTTTTCCTTGAAAATAAATACAGGTTTAGATACAACATGTGGATGTGGCTATAGTATAGATGTACGGTGTGGTAAAACATGAGAACACTAAATTTAGTAAGACTCTACCAATAACCGGTACATGAAAATATTTTGTAATCTACACCTGATTCGACACTCATATGAGGTATTATTTGGTTTATTCAAAGTGTCATTAGGACCCATTATTATGTAAAAACAATTCCCATGACAACATATTATAGGAATGAGATCATTTATAAAATACATTGAATACTATAAATTAATATATTATATACATATATGTCATTTATAAGATATCTAATTTATTTCCATGGAATCCCATTTATGTGTTTAATAGTTTAAAATTAATCATCTTTAATTTTCTATTTATTTTATCTAATGGTAGGAAATTGTAGGCATAATGTAAACAACCATTGTGATAGGAAATATGATGACATCACAAATGGGATTCCTAACCTATGGAAGGAAGGAATATCAAAACATTAAAGGATAATCTCACAGTTCAATCAATTTCAGAATAGAATCCTTGATTATTAGGAGTGCCCATATACACCATGAATGAATAATATGCAATTGGGCACTTTTTGAGGAAAAAGTTTCCAACATTCATTGGAAAATATAATCCATTAAAAATGGAAGATTTGATTAACTAATTTGATAATATCCTATCCATTATTCAATGTTCTGAGAATGGAAACATTATATTGTCTCTTTATCATATGTAGGGAGAAGCTAATGAATTGTAGACTTTCTAAAAGAACATGTTTCAGGATATATATTTCCAACTAGTGGCGAGAATGGAATTTTTGAGAATAAAATTCGATAAATATTTTCCACACACTCTATAATATAAATTTAAATGGTATTTATTTAACCTCATTCAAAAAGATGAAAAAATATCAGGTCAAATGGGTAATGATTCACAATAATTCCAAGATATTCCTTTACCTTTTTTGGTTCCCAGATTGAATTGTTGAAATATTATTAGTGTGTTAAAACCATATCCATGAAAATGCCTCATGATCTAAAAAATTGATATTTATGAGGAAATATTCTAATAAGACCGTAATGTCAAAATGTAAATCATTGAATCTAATGGGTATCCAAAATATAATGAGTAGAATGATGATTTTTATTCTAGTTTCACAATTGAAAATTCTAATGGTGATAAGAAATTTCAACATAAAATTATCAAATGTGCAGAAATATGAAGACAATAAATTTCATAATAAAGACTAGGAATTGAATAATGTTTTAGAAGGAAGGCCTCCATGATAGAAATTACCGATAGTTGGAATATAATAATGAAATGGAAGAATGTAATTCTCTGGTCAACCCGCATCAAATTGTTCATGGTTTCAAAAATAAGGAACAATTCCACTATTGATACCAATGATCTAATCAAATTTCTTTAAGAGGAAACCAACAACCAATAATGTAGAATGTGTGAAATTATGTCACCACATGTACAAAGGAGGATCTCAAAAATGATGTGGTGATGGGTACACAAGTTTGTCATTCAACAATAAAAAACGTATTCTTAAATTTGTTTCTAAAAATTCAATCATATTAGTAAATTGTTTTATAAATATTCAAACACTACCAAAATTAATATAATTAGTACTACCAAAGAAAAAAAAATGTGGAAATTTTTTCATCCCATGGATATAACACCTCTCCTATACAAAATTTGGGAGTATATTCCCAGCAAACCTTTTGATACTCTATTTTATGTATTTTGATTCCACTCTCTTCATGGATTTGATTTCCTTATATACATCTAACATGAATTTCATTGAGAATAAAATCAATATCTTTATCATGAATCATCCCCTAGTTCTGTGAAACATAGGAATTTGGACGAATCACCATTAGAAGAAAAATATCAATCATGTATATTATTTCCCTATGAGAAAAACATTCTATTTTAAATTATTTAGCCAAAGAAAAATACCATCCAACAATACATTCCTATTGGAAGGGAATACAATGAAGTGTTTATTAATGAATATCCTTGTGTTTCTTCTAGCCTAGAGGTTGAATTCTCTATCATGAATCTATATTAGGAATTTCCATTATCGAAGACTCAATATATAATGTCTGTTTTGGAACCTAATGAGATAAGGAAACAACTACATGATAATCTACATTTAGTTTTTATATAACCATGTTCCTAACAATTGGGATCACCACTCCTATATTTCATGATAAAGGATATGTTAATTCTCATTTTTATTGATTTTCATGAGCTAATAATGATCACACTAAATAAAACATAACATATTTCATTGACTGATGAATTTTTCAATAACTTATGTTAATGCAAACATATATGCCAGATGAATCTTCCATCATTATAGTATAATATAAGTTTGAATAAGGATAATATACACAAGACCATTTTTGTTACATGGTATGATATATATGAGTTCATAGTAGTTCCATTTGGACTCGCTAATATTGCAACAATCGTCAAAAAATTTATGGATATAATCATTAAATAATCTCTAGATAATTTTATGGTAGTGATTATAGATTATTTATAATATAATCTAAAATAATGTAGGGTAATAAGAATCATCTGAGCATTACGCTCCTGACACAAGGAAATGAGTATCATTAGACATAGTTGAACAAATGTGAGAAATTGTTTGAGGAATTGACATTCTTGGAGAAAATTATCAAATTTAAGGTGGTGTATATGTATCTTTTAATGAATGAAGAAATTTATGGATGGTTGAGGATAAAATCTGTGACAAAATATGTATTTTCCTTAGGTTAGCTGGGTATTATGGATGATTTTTTTCAAAATTCATCTTGATTTTTAATCATTTTATCCAAGATGATTTAGATGGGAGTAATGTTTATATAGAATGGTTAATGTGAAAAGAACCAAAATTATATTATAAACATGATTATCTCATTGATTGTCAATATAGTATTCAAAAAAAAGTTGATGTTTCTCTTATCTACAATGATTATATGAAGAAGGGATTTTTTGTCAACAAATTAAATCCAAAAAGTGAAATCTTATGCATCATGGAAGTATAATGTTGATCAATACAACTACCTAACGCATGATCTGGATTTAGTTTAAGTTATCATAATATTGACAATCTAGAATCATTATTTCTTAAGGTAGATGTGTGAAATATATACAGATCATAATGACCTCAAATTTATAATCCAAATGAAAGGGATAAATATGAGATAAGGAATATGGTTAGAAATGATAGAATATTATGAAATCATAATACCATAAAATTATTTGAAATAAAACAATGTAAAGGATTTTCTATGTATAATGGATACAAAAATTCTATCAGTATTGATAATTGAGTACTATTTGATATATATTTAAATGAAATGATAGAGAAGTGAATAATAAAAGATCAAATATCATAAGCACTTTTTTAATTAGTTCTGAATATCCCATATTGTTGAATATAAAGGATAAAAAAGAGGATGTGTAAATTTAGAAGAATGATGATTCTATATGAAATGGGAAACACTTTGTGATAAAAATTAATTAAGAGTGAGTTTAATAATTTGTGTCATGACAAAATGTATGACCAAAATATGAGTTAAATAAGAATTGGTGGGATAAATCCAATAGCTAAACCATATATATCCCTCCTAAATTAATTGATATATATCAATATATACAAGAAAACTGTGGGTGTGAAAACATGATGAATTATATCATGGAATATAGAATAATATATTTTTTATTTCAACACATGAATGTGGATATGAACCAAATAAAAGGGGGTCATGCAACCACTTAACATTCTTATATTGAGATGGGAAAACATCACAATGGATTAAACCCTAGTATTTCAAATAAATCATGATAATATCATGTATCTGGGTTGTATTGTAAAATATTACAAAGACTTCTCTGTTAGTTTAAATTCAAGAAGACATATCCCTAAATCAATATACAATGATATACATTAGAGAGGTGGTGAGGGTTCATGGAACACCAATATCAGTTGTATCTAATAAATATAAAAGATTTACCTTCATATTATTATAGAGTATCCCAAAATAAATAAATAATGAGTGAAACATCATAACAACATAACTCCCTCGAAATGTTTTCCATTCTGAGCATACTATCCGGACACTCAAGGATTTGGTGACAGAATTCTCAACTGACACCAAAGGATGATGGGTTCAACATCTTCCTATTGTTGAGTTCTCAAAATAAAATATTTTCCACTCAATAATACTAATGGATCCTTATGATTCCTTTTATATTAATTTACACAAATAACATACATACTATGATGATTATGTGGAACACAAACTGATAGGTCCTAAAACAGATTAGGAAATAGAGGAAAAGGTCAAGACTATTCTGCGTCACATAAATCATACTGAGAGTGGAAAAAGGAGCTATTATAATATTTTCCAATAGTACTTATATTTTGATTATATGTATAACGTATTATTCTATATATCTAAAATTAATAAGATGATGACTTTTAGGAAGAATGTAATTCTTTTTTCAAGATACATTAGTCCCTCTATGTTTGTTTATTGTATATGAGAAGTGTCTTATTAAATAAGTCTCATATATAAAATATATCATGTACATGATGTATTACAAGTAAACCTCTTGAGTTTATACATACATAACCCTCACATTTACTCACTCCTCAGGTTGGGTTGTTGGATAATGACATCTCATATGAGGTGATTTTGATGACCATATATTATCACAAAGACATATTTTTAAAATATAGTATAATAAACATTATTGAAGTGCTATGGAGAAACAAAAAATTTGGTGAACAGACATAGGAATTTGATGAATTAATGAAAAAATTTATTTCTAATCTATTTTAAATTTTGAAATGACAATTTTTAGGAAAAATAAGTAAATGGGGTGAGAGATTATAATAACCGTATATTTTATAACAATAATTCCCCTTTAAATTTAATTAAATTTTTTATTATATATTATACATATAGAAAACACATTCAATTATTATTTTTTATTATATTATATTTTATTTGAATTTTTATTTTTTATTTTAACCATTAATAATATATACATTCAGATATCATCATTAGTTTAGTAATAATATATGGGTTCCACAAAACCTATTGAAACTAACAATTGATGTTATGTCCTAAACTTGTAGGATCGAACCATATGAACCCAATTTATAAAATAATACAAGGTAGATAACATCACTATTTCATTATCTTGAACAATTATAGGATGATAATAGATAACAACAACATGATCAATAACCTTTAAAAAATATTTTCATGTTCATCACAATTGAGGCCCCAACGATGTATACTAAATGACCCCATGAGAGGCTAAACATCACACACCTTAAAATTATGGATTTTATCATTGTCCTACATGATATTTAATCAAGAATATAATAATTTGAAAATATATATTATATTCATAGATTAATTACATCTATAATTACTTTTACGTTATAAAGTATCTTCATTTTGTTACAGTAAAAAAATTTATTTTTCAGCTATATTAATATTCAATTTAGGAATGTAATTTTAATAATAGATGTATTTTTGTAAAAATAATATTTTCCTAAAATATTATTATTAAGTATTTTTTCTACTTTATTTTTTTGAATAGAAATTTTCATTTAATAAGTTTTTGATTACTATTTTTGAATAAAAAATCGTCATTTAACATCAAATGATTAATATATTTTAATAGTTAATAGTAAACCATTAATAAAATTATATTGATAAAACGAATAATATTTTTGGAATAAATAAATTTGAAATTATTTGATGTTTAATTTATCATATGTTTTTGAGATAGTGAAATTTTTATAAAAAATTAATTACATTATAATTATATTGTGTCAATTATAACATAATAATGAAGTAAATATGATGTAATAAAAACTATAAATGGTATCCATGACAAAATATGTGTATTATATTTTAAATTTTGTAATATTGAAGTTATATTATTAATGCAACACCCCGATATTTCATATTACGTTAGTTCTTCAATGTAATTCAATAACTTGAACTACACGCAAAATCAAGTTCAAGTGCACCATGACTTACCAAACAAGCCGTTCAAAAGCAGTAATGAATAGTATTAACTTTATTTTTAACTATATATATTCCTTATAATTTATGAATCCATATTATGAGTTTCTTATTCATTATGTAAGAACTAATTCATTTTTTTAGATAAAAGAAGTATTTTAAAAAAAAAATACACTTTTAACACATTTTAATGTTGAACCCTTTTTAAATCCAATATTTGAATCTTTTATATATTAAATTTTACCAAATAACCATCTTCTTTAGAATCAGGACATAATAATATAGTTTCAATAGGATTTTGGGGTTTTTCTGATAACATTCATATTTAGGTGAATAGTGATAAATACTATATTTTTACTGAAAACAACTTTTCTAATCAAAATAAATTATTTGTTAAATTATAAATTTTAATGGTTTGAATGTATAAATATATTATATTTTTACCATTTAATCCAATGCCGGTCATTGTAAGTAATTTCACATTGAAATTGGACATAAACAAGAGTCAAACTTTTAAGAGTTATTATTTATTAAAAATACGCCTTTTGGTTTTGACGGCGAGAATTGATTTTAGGTTAATAAATGAATCTGATATGTTTTTAATTTTGTAAAATAAACATATTTATTGAATTCAGAATATCAAAATTATCATAGGGTTAATTCTGAAAATTATTTGTTTTTGATGAATAGTGAAAAGCACTGAGTTATAGTTTAATACCGAATTTTTATTTAAATATTTATTTACTTTATTTAAATGAATTTTAGGTCAAAATAGATATATAATACCTATATAAAATCAATTTAATTCATTGGATTCCATTTATAATAATTTTAGATATATAAAAAGTTTATTGAACTTTTCACCGTCTTTTACCCACCGACTAGGAGAATTTGTAAATTCACAGAAAACATAATTTTATTGCTTATATGAATTGAATTTCTAATATCTGAGAGACATGATTTAAATCAATTAGTAAAATTTGTTTTAATAAGAATTTTTTTGGTGAATAGTAACTTTTAACATTTATTTACCATTGTTAAATGTAAATAGGGTAATTAAGGATAAAAAAGATATTATTATTACTCTAAAACAAGTCCTAATTCAATTAGATAAGTTTAATTATAACAAAAAAATCCTTATAAATAAAATATGACCCTTTATGTACACTTGGATTAGATTAAGACAATTATTGTTATTTAATTTAATGAAGAGTTAAAAGAGTTAAAATCAAAGGTTAATAACTAAACCATTTTCAATATAGGGTTATACATAATATAAATTAGACTATAAATATTCATTATAAGGATAAATAGATATCCTACATAATGGTATTTTGTTTATAATTTTTATAGATTAAATAATTACATTTATTAATGACACTATAATGATGCAGTAATTACTTTATTAATGAAAAAATCAAATAAATGGTATTATAAATATAAATATAAATATAATTAAAAAGATTTTATGAAATCCAAGAATTTTCTAGGTTTTTATGAAATTTTATGTATGATTAAAAGTATCATTTTTAAGTAATCAAGTTGTGATGACTTTCACAAAAACAAAATACCAAATAGTGTCAAAATTGACATAAATTTATATTTAAAACAAATACTATATTATTGGTTGATATAATATTCCTAAAATGGATGGCTTGACCAAAGGGATTAAATAATATTATATATGTCATTAATGAACAACATGATGTTCTTTTGGAATTTTAGAGTATGTTTATTAACCATATAGTGTAACAATACAAGAAGACACAGTAAAAGTTAAACTATTTAACTAAGAGTAAAATCTAATAGATAAGGTTAAAATGGTAACCTAAAATTTACTAAAACATATTGGTTGAGTTTATGTCGACCCATAACCACCAAAGTATCTAAATAAATTCATTTACAACCATTATAAACCTTATATGATTGTATAATAAATTAAAACATTAGTCTTTTCCTTAAGTGACTCTCACCCCTCTTATAAAAGGGAACTTCCCCTTCACTCAAATAAACACCACAAAAGCCATTTTTCTCGGCCAAAACCTTCCCAAATATACTAAAAGATATCCTACTTTCATCCTAGAGGCCTTAATTTGGTCTGAAATCCAACCTAAGGAGCACTATTGATTAAATAAAAAGGAAGAATCCGAAGAAGAGGTAATGATTTCAACAACCTCTTTCAAGTTCTCTTATTCTTCCACTTACTATTTCTTTGTTTTTTCCATTATAAAATAATAAATCAAGTATCTTATAAATAATTTTATGTTTTTATAGATATGTAACAACTAAATTTATCATTCTATTCATCTTATGAATGATAATGTCACCATGCGTGTGTGCGTACGACGTATAGTCTCTACGTCGTGGTGTAATTTGTTATTCAACACAATGTAATTTGGAAGGATATAATGATGAGTAATATGTAAATAAATAATGTAAATAACATGCTAATATCTCTGTAAAATTTTATATACCATCCAATTCCACACCATTTACGAAATGATATTGTTTCTCATGCGTACATACGGATTATCGTCTCCATGGCGCGATGAGATTCATTTCCACATTCACCATTCATCGATGATTATAAAAAATATATTTTACTAATAAGTATGTAATATATGACATAATAATGATACTAGAGAGATATATATATATATTTACTTACATATATCTTATTCACTTAGTTCCGTTCAATACGATAAGAGAAAGAAAACACTGTTTATGCGTACATACAAACTACCGTCTCCATAAACAATGTTTTTCATTTCATATATATGTATATTATACATATATATATTATAAATATATATGATATATAAATCATGTTTTATATTCTAGATGTATTAAAATCTTGATTTATTTGATTCAATCAAGAGTAACAAGTTAAAACACTTACGATAAAGAAAACAATTATAAACTGAAATGTTAATTTAACTTGGAAATTATTATTGAATGGGTAGTATAATGTAATAAATGAATCATGTTTGATATCATAAATATAAATATGGTTCTTTTATAATTTATTAACATACTAAGATATTCATACAGGAGGATAAACATACCCTCGACTAATGTAAAGTGCAAGGTAAGGGTTAATTCCTCAATCTCATTATTATCTCAGATTGTTTATGTGTTAGTATTTACTGGGTCATTTTCATCATCCATGTAAATTTTATTAAAAATGATTTAAAAATGAATATTTAATGGATTTTTGAAGGGTCATCTTTATCCAGATCATATTTTTAAATGTTTTAATGATTTATCTTTCTAAATCTTTTTAATTAATATCCATGTTTTCAAAATGATTTTAATGATTTATTTATTTGGACATGAATTTTTTGAAATGATAATTATTTTGAACAGATTCAAAGTGGTATGGGACACTTTTATTCAAAAATATCATTTAAATTACATTCTTTATAAATGTGTGACTTTTAAATGATTTTACAAAAAGGATATTTCTCTCAAAAAGTTTTACTAATCATTTTCAAATATGATAGCATCTTTTACTAGATATTATTTTTTGATTGTGGTTGATTTATTATAATAAAATCTTCCATATTGTATTGATTTATTTATGATATAATGGATTGTGGATGTTCTATTTCTATACCATTCATTTTTTATGGTTAATGTATTTAAATTTAGTATTCTAGTTTTAATATGAATGTTTATGTTCTGTTTATACATTTTCTATGAGGAATGCAGTAGATAGAGTATGTGATGGGTGGAGCCCATTACAGCTCTTCGATGCATCGATAGGTCTCATGAGACAAACTAGTTTCTTGGCACAAGGACTAGAAAAAAAATTTATTTGTAGTCTTGGCACAAGGCCTTGAATATGTGGTAATAATGTCCAGTGTTAGGCATTCCCTCATTATGAAATTAGTTATAAATGGGATTATTCGACTAGTAGAATATTCATGTGCATATTTATATGGTAATGATTGATTTTTTTCATATTATGTTAAAGTTATTTTTCAAAAGGCTATTGATTTTATCATACATCATTCCTTAAAAGTTTATAGCTTTAGCTATATAAGTTACCCTTACTGGGCATCTGATCTTACCCCATTCTTTTGTTTTATTTGCCCAGGATTCCAAGAAGTGTATTATGATTTATATACAGGGTTAAGATAAAGTGAATAATGTCGTTATCAAAGAATTGTTTTTTATTTAATGTTAGAAAGTGTAATGTAATGTTCATGTATGCAATATATTTTCCAAGACTAATAAATTGATCTGTATTTCAGCACTTTATTCCTTTTAATCATGCCAAAATGTTAAAATAATACACCGACTCTTGGAATCTAGGGTCAGGAGATTACAGATGGTATCAGATGAAGTTTAGCAATAACCTTGGAAACTATATTTAGATAAACTCTTATTATAACACACTACCGTAAGATAGACGTTCAATATAAGTATAGAAGAACATAATATAATTTGTTAATGTGATGATTTTGTGATTTTCCCAAGAAAATTCATCCCTACCTAGATACAAGAAGGTAGAGGTTGCTCTTGCACAGATGTACCTAGGGGTAAAACCCAAAAACACCACTTTGAGCTAGACTCGAACGAGAACTGGTGCACGACAACGAGCCTTTCTAAACTCTTGGTTACGACACTCTCGGGGGATATTCATAGGTTAATTCTTGTTTTCATTACATACCACTATGAAGGGTTTATGATTATATACCTCTTAAAAGAAAAAAATTTGGTGATTATGGATTATATCCAGAAACTGTTCGATTTACGGTAGGGATTTTACATATTTGGAATTATGAATTGCGATTCAAAAACTGACTTAGTGTATGCCATTGTATAGAAATGGTGCCCAATTGAAGGAATGTGAACTCCACCAATATGTATGATCCAATGATTAAGAAGGATCATATATTTCATTATATAAAGCCAACATTTAGAAGGGAAATATTCTCCCATGTATTCTCATCATATGAAGAAATAATATCAGGTGTTAATAAGACAATTAATGAATTATTTTTGTCTTATGGATTTAAAGGAAATCAAGACAAGAAAAGGATGGAATATAGAATGATGGATAAAGGGAAGAGGAAAAGAAGAATTTTCTCATATGTCATAACGGTGGAAAGAATCACCATGGTAAATGCTTGATGGGAATGGGAGTTTTATAAGATAATGGATAAAAAGGACACCAAGTACATGATTTCAAGGGTAAGAAAAAATTTCAAATGTACAATGCTTCATCTGCATGTTATTGGATCACTACGTGAATAAATGTCTCAGTCGTCGATGTATACCATAAAGGATGTTATTGGATAATAATAAAGTTATGATACAACCTCTTGTGAAGAGAAATGACAATTGTTCTTGTGTGGTTAATATATAATTTTTTCATTTGAATTTTGTATCAATAATATACTGGTTATATAAATTATGGAGATAAATATGAATTGTACTGTAGTACTATTATATTGAGGATTTGAGATTATATGGTTCTATGAAAAGTTACTTAATAGTAAGCTACACTTTTTGGAAAATACATGGTTGAAGGAAAGGTAATCCTTAATATGGTTTTGATAATGAGGTAGTGATTTTTGAATAAGAGATGTTTGATTTGTATAAATTATATTAGATATTCGTGACTTCCTTGAAACTAATTATGATTTTTATGTTCCATCATTGTTCGAGTTTTCATCATTTCTTGGATAGAAGGAGTATATCCAGTATTCTTTAAGGAATAAGGGAGCCTGAATATAATCAATAAGGTTTTATGGTAACTCAGGATGGTGCGGTGTTCTAAAAGAATACATGATCAAGGCGTTCACATGTTATTGCCTAGAAAAAAAGATCATCATTGTGTTTAACATCCTTATTAATATTGGACAGAGAGTTTGGATATAAGTATTTTGGATAAGTCTAATGGATGGAATGGATTAAGTTTGAAATTGGATGTTATTGTTTATGTTAATTTTGGATTATTATAAAAAGTACAACCTAGAGGTCGGGTGACTAGTATTAGAATCTAGCAAGGCCGCGAGACTTGAACCAGCAACAGAAAAGCGACAAGGGTGCATCATCTACGACTGGACTACGTGTTGTACTAGTTTGTATATTTTATATTTTTTAAATATTCTGATAAATGAATTATAAATTAATTATTTTTGGAACCCTATACGATTAGGATAAATAATTTTTTTTATTTTTTTGAAATCTATTGGAGTGAAATATGAGTTTGTGGTCAGAATTTGTTGAAGGATGAAACTCTACTTGTCAAGTATATATATATATAATTTTTTTCCACATATTAAGACAAAATATTATTAACCCAATTTTCGATATGGGTTTTCCCACAAAGGTATTTTCTATTTTCATCATTTTATTTTCAATGAACAATATCTAATTGCGAGGACAAAATTTATTGAAGGATGGAAGAATGTAACACCCCAAGATTTCATATTATGTTATTTCTTTAAAGTATTTTAATAACATACACTACACGCAAAATCGAGTTCAAGTGCACCATGACATACCAAACTAGCCGTTCAAAAGCGGATTTGAATAGTATTAACTATATTCTGAACTATATATAATCATTAAAATTTTAGAATCCATATTAGTAGTTTCTTGGACATAATGTAAGAACTAATTATTTTTTTCAGATAAAAGAAGTTTTTTACAAAAAATATACTTTTACCACCTTTTAATGTTGAACCCTTTTTAAATCAAATATTTGAATCTTTTATATATTCAATTTGAAAAAATAAACTTTTTATTTAGAATTGGTACATAAGGATTTTTTTTTCTATAAATTTTTGGTCTTTTACTGATAACTTTCATATTTTGGTGAATAGTGAAAAATACTAATTTTAACTGAGAACAATTTTTTTATCAAAATAATTCATTGTGTTAAATTATACAATTTAATTTTTTGAAGTATAAATATATTATATTTTTACCATTTAATCCACTGCTGGTCATTGTATGTAATTTAACTTCGAAATTGGATGTAAACAAGTGTCAAACTTTTGATAGTTAATATTTCTTAAAAATATGCCTTTTGGTTTTGGCAGTGGGAACCAATTTCAGATTATTAAATGAAACTTTTATGTAACTAATTTGGTAAAATAGAATTCATTATTGAATTTGGAATATCAAAATTAGCTTGGGATGAATTTTTTGTATTTTTCTGAAAACATTAATTTTTAATTAATAGTGAAAAACACTAAGATATAGTTTGAAACCGAATTTATATTTAAATAATTGTTTATTCTATTTAAATTGTTTTGCGGTCAAAATAGATTCATAATACATATATATGTTCAATGTAATTCATTGGAGTGAGATTATAGATATATTCAAAATTCATTGAACTTTCACCGTCTTTTACCCACCTCCTATGAGAATTTATAAATTCACATAAAACATAATTTTACTGTTTCTGTGAGTGGAAATTCAAAAATACAAGAGACACTATTCATATAAATGAATAAAATGTGGTTCAATAAGATAAAAATAATTATTGGTGAATACTAATGTTTTATTTTATTTACCACGATTAAAAGTAAATATGGTAATTAAGGTTAAAAATGATATTATTATTACCCTAACACATGTCCTAATTCTATTGGATAAATGTAACTAGAACAAAAACAACCTTAGGAATAAAATATGACCCTTTATGTCCACTTGGATTAGATTAATACATTTATTATTATTTAATTTTAAGAAGTGTTAAAAGAGTTAAAATCAAAGATTAATAAATGAAATATTTTAATATAAGGTTATAAATAAGATAAATTATACTCTAAATATTCATTAAAGAGATAAAAATATTTCCTAAATAATTGTATTTTATTTATAATTTTTATAGATTATAAAATTAAATTTATTAATGACATAATGATGATGCAGTATTTACCTTATTAGTGAAAGAATCAAATAAATGGTATTATAAGTATTAAAAAAAATAAAATTTAAAAAATTTTATGAAATCAACGAATTTTATAGGTGAATATGACATGTAATGGATGATTTAATGTATCTTGTTGGAAGTAATAAACTTGTGATGACTTTCAGAAAAACAAAATACCAAATAGTGTCAAAATTGACATAAATTTTTATTTAAAAAAATACTATATTATTGGTTTATATAGTATTTCTAAAAATGTATGGATTTTCCAAAAGGCTTAAATAATATTATATATGTAATTAATGAGCCATTTTAGGTTCTCTTGGATGTTTATGGAATGTTTATTAACCATATAGAGTAAGAGTACAAGAAGACACGCTAAAAGTTAAACTATTTAACTAAGAGTTAAATATAGAATCTAAGGTTACAATGGTAACCAAAACCTATATAAAAACTATTGGATGAGTTGGTTTCGACCCATAACCACCAATGGTTCGAAATAAATTCATTTGTAACCATTATAAACTGAATATGATTTTATAATAAATTAATACTTTAATCTTTTCCTAAACTGACCGTCACCCCTCTAATAAAAGTGCACTTCAACTTCTCTCAAATTAACACCTCCAAAGCCATTTGTCTTAGCCAAACTCCACACAAATATAATCCCAACTATCCTACCTTCATCCTAGAGGCATTTCATTGGTCAGAAATCCATTCTATAGATCCCTTTTCATCAAATCAAAAGGAAGAACTCGAAGAAGAGGTCATGATTTCACCAACCTCTTTCATGTTCTCTTATTCTTCCACTTAATATTTCATTGTTGTTTCCATTATAAAATAATAACTCTCATATATTCTATATTCTATGATTTTATTATAAATATCTCACAACTATATTCATTATTCTACCCATTTTATGAATGATAATGTCACCATACCTTCGTACGTATGGCTTACCGTTTCCACAACGTGGTGTAATTTGTTATTCAACACTATGTTATTTGGAAGGATATAATGATGAGTAATATGTATATAAATAATGAAAATAAAATTCTAATGTATCAATAAAATTAATATACCATCGAATTCCACACCATTATGGAAATGATATTTTCGCTCGTGCATACGTACAGATTACCGTCTCACCGACGCGATGTGATTCATTTCAACGTTCACCATTCATCGATGATTATAAAAATATATATTACTAATAAGTATGTTACATATGAAATAATAATTCTACCTGAGATATATATATATATATATATATATATATATATATGGGTGTGTGTGTGTGCTTACATATATCTTATTCACATAGTTCTGTTCAATATGATATGAAAAAGGAATCCGCGTTAATGCATACACACGGACTACCATCTCTAAAATCGGTGTTTTTCATTTCATATATATCTCTATTATACATATTTATATGCTGTATATATATGATATATAAATAATTTTTTATATTATGGAATTTTTTAAATATTGATCTAGGTGATACAATCAAGAGTAACAAGTTAAAACACGTACGATAAATAAAATGATTATTACCCTAAATTTCAATTTTAAATTTAAATTATTATTAAAATGAATTATAATGTCATATATGTATCATGTATAATATCATAAATATTAATATGGTTCTGGTATAATTTAATATCAAAATACGATCTTCATACAAGAGGTTAAACGTACCCTGGACTAAAATAAAGTGCAAGGTAAGGGTTAATTCCTCAATCTCATTATTATCCAAGATTGTTTATGTGTAAGTATTTATTGTGAAATTTTTATCACTCATGTCCAATTTTTAAAAAAATAATTTACAAATGAATATTTTTAGGATTTTTGAAAGGTACCCTTTATCAAGATCATAATTTTAAATGATTTTGTGATTTATCGTTCTAAATATTTTTAATTAACGTCCTTGTTTTAAAAATTATTTTATGGTTTTATTTATATGGACAAGAATATATTGAAATGATAATTCTTTTCAAAAGTTTCAATGAGGTATGGGACACTTTGATTCAAAAATCTCATTTAAATTACTTACTTTATAAATTTCTGACTTTTAAATGATTTTAGAAAAAGGATATTTCTCTCAAAACGTTTTACTCATCGTTTTCAACTATGTCTTAATTCTTTACATTATATTATTTTTTGTTGAGGTTGATTCATTATATTAAAATATTCCATATTGTATTGAAAAGATAATGATATGTTTGACTGTGGATGTTCTATTTCTATACCGTTCATGGTTTATGGTTATTATAGTGACATTTCTTATGCTAGTTTTAATACGAATGTTTATGTTATGTTTCTACTTTTTCATATGAGGAATGTTGTGGACATAGTAAGTGATGGGTGGAGCCTGCTATAGCTACTCGATGTATCGGTATGTCTCATGAGACAAACTAGTGTTTTGATACAAGGCCTTGATAAAAAATTTATTTGTATTCTCGGCCGAAAGCCATGACTATGTGGTAATGATGTCTGACGATAGGCATTCCCTCATTATGAAATTAGTTATTACATGTGATTATTCGACTAGTATAATATCGATATGAATGTTTAAATGGTAATGTTTGATTTTTTTCCTATTATATTGAAGTTTATGTTTAAAAATACTGTTGTTTTTATCACACATGTTGCCATAAATGTTTATAGCTTCTGCTAAATTATTTAACCTTAATCGGAATCTTAGATCACCCCTTTCTAATGTTTTATCTTCCCAGGATTCCAAGAAATGTATTAATATTTATATACAGGGTTATCCTAAAGTGAAAAATTGAATTCCTTAAGAACTATTTTATTATTGTATGATAGAAAGTGTTATGTAATGTTAATATATGTAGTCTATTTTCCAAGACTGCTAAACTGATCGGTCTTTCGAGACATGATTCCTTGTAATCATGTAAATGTATTAAAATATAGCACAGACTCTAGGATTCTAGGGTTGGGGCGTTACAATTAATTCATTAAGACCTATATGATTCCTCCAAAACCAATTATATATTTTCAAGATTTAAAAATATTTCTTGAAGGAAAAGACAAAATTACACTTCTCTAATGGTAATATTTAAATGATTTAATCAGGTGAACATATAAAGGAATGGAAATCATATATATTTGAAATAATCCATTTGAAAAACATTGGAATTTTTGTTTTATAGTTTTTATGTTATATAGAGTCCAAAACCTATGATTGATAGAAAAATAAATAAATATTCTATTAATTCCAACATAAGAGACCACAACATCCCATTTATCATTTCTCAAAAAACATTGGAGTTAAGCTTAAACCTCCCTTTTCTCTAAAGATTCATTCCCTGGTTCCAAAAAGATCTTAATAATCTCCAACCAATCTATTATAATCACACACTATATGAAAGAGATCCTCTATATCACATTATTCAAGTATATTCAATATATCATGCCATTTACCTCAATTTCTATATGTTGAGATTTGTTCACATAGAACCCCCTTACTACCCATATGTTGTGTAATTTATGTTTGATACCATTTAAACAAATTAATCCATTCATTTAATATTTATATAAATTTTTTAACCAAGAAAGTCCAGGATTCAAGTCAATGTCGGTCCCAAGAAAAAATTAATTAAGAAAAATAAAAAGAGATTTAGGCAACAAAGAGAGTATTACAAGACCGAGAGTACAAAACACCAAGCATATCTGCCTCCACCAGTGAAGAGCAGTAATCAAGGACCGTAAATGACCATTCCATATCCATCTCCATGATTACCTTCTTGGATAGGTCATCTTCCACCTGATTGACCTCTTGGGAAGCATGCGAGATAATCAAGCTTATCCGACTAACCTGATTGAGACATTCAACCCACTTTGGAAGTATCCACCATGGCACATTAAAGCGTTCTTGTTTGTAAGGATTGAACTGCAATTTGAGAAACTGATTCAATCCATATAATGTTCTAATTATATAAAACAACATACCTAATAGCGTGAAAAATCGCCCATGGATCAACTTAAAAAGAAAAACTAGTGAATTTATAGAAACATCTTTTCACAAATCCACGGTACGTATGACAAACACCACTGCACCCCGATGGACCTAGTGCACAGGAAGAATATCCATCCACATTAACATTGAGCCATGGATTGATTGGAGGAATCCAGCGAATGTACCTGGTCATCTTTGGCTTTGGAGGCTACCCAGAAACACCAAGTAACTGCATAATCTTCATGTCCGATACAGGGATAAACATTACAACAGATTAGACCTTTGAGGAAGCGTACACCTCCTGATGAATCATCATCATTCCAGCCTGAATGGGAATCTTTCGGTCCTCAAAGGATGCAGCATTTCAATCAGCCCAGAGGATACATTAACAGCCGAAGCAACCACTAGGAGAAAATTCTGCACCTATTCGCTGCAGCAGAAACCGCACATACTTGCAAGCCAATCCAGCATCGTGTACTGGTGCACATGCATCTCGAACAGAGTGCCAATATAATCCCACATCTACCTGGCATATGTGTAACATCCAAAATGATAAATGGTTAAATGACTAAATTATATGACTATTGTCAACAAGGTGCACCTTCCTTTTCAGGAGACTGCCTGATTAGAACTCCATTGTTAAGCGTGAATTTCCTGGAGTAGTGATCAGGATGGGTGACCTTCTATGAAGTTTCCCAGGATGTGTTCGAGTGAAGAAAAAAGCACACATGAAAGGATATATGTTGGCCTTTGGGGACTATCATTAGACAGATGACCCATTCAGGCACGTGGGTGGACCCTATGGTGGGCCCCACGTGTCTGCAGGGCAACTGGTGGTACCTGGTGGGCTAGGACCCGACGGCCATGTTAAGTCGGGGTGTCTGTGCTGTCACTAGTACCCAGTTGTCACAATATACACACTCCACAAACAGGTGATGGACATCTTCTTTAGATCGCATATATAAGTAACATGCTGATGCAAACATAAAACCAGACCTCTTAAGGTGGTCGTGAGTGGGAACACATTTCTTATAAATTTTCCATATAAGAAGGAAGTGAGAAGGCGGAATGAATGAGGACCTGTAATTCTTGATCCATTCAAGTGAACTACAAGATCCCCCATAAGCCAACTGATAGAGATCGCTACTATTAAATTGACCATTCCTATTATGATTCCATATCAGTGTGTCACAATCCATAAAAACATAAGCTTGAAATTCCAGCTCCACCTAAGGGGATATCATGCTGTCAAAAAGATGCTTATAAGATACAAATTCAGAAATAGAGAAATGCCCAAGACCAGAGGGAATGTCCATACTATCCTGAAGAGGCCGATCAAGCCAATTCGTGTTCCAACTATTGAGATTAGAGTCATGAAAAACCAACCACTTTGTGTCATTCATGATCAACATGAATGGGAATTTGAGAGCATCCCATACAGATGATGCAAGGTAATATTTTTAACCATTAATTAACCTACCTTTGATCCAGTTACCTAAAAAATCACCAGAAATATCATTAGAGATTAAACCCCATGTGAACTTCCCAATGAGACCATCATTAAAATTCATGATATTCTTGACCCAAATACCCCCAAATTCATCATGCTTGATACACTCCTTCCAATCAATAGTAATGAGCTTTATCTCATGAATTGACCCTGTCCAGATAATGTTCCAGACCAGAATTTGTAGGTCCTTGATGAGTCCCATGGGCCTCCGATAAATAGATTAGGAGTAAAGATATTTAGATGTTATCCTTGTAATAACAAGGAATACCCTCCCATCCATGGACATAGACATCCCTTTATAGCTTGCATGTTGACTGAGAATACTAGAATAAATCCCCTCCAAATATTTCCTCTTCACCTTTCCCCAAAATAAGTGAACAGAAAGGTATTAAAAGGGAAAAGACCCCTTTTAACCCCAAGGACTCAAGTTATCCTGTTCTGCTTCCCAATCATCACACCATTTCCAAAAACAATGAAGGATTTATCCCAGCTTATCGCTTGACCAGCCACTTCATCATAATGTTGAAACATATCCTTCAAAGAGGAAATAGTTTTCTTAGAGGCTTACCGAAATAGTAGAATGTCTTCAGCATACAACAAATGGGATGGAGCAAAATCATTCATACCAACCTGAATTCTCTTATACATACCCATGTGTGGATGGTCATTAATACATCTACTATGATAGTCCTTAGAAATAGAAAATAAAAGACCAGAAAGTGGTTCCCCTTGTCTCAGACCTCTGGTACATGAGAAAAAAACCCTTAGGTGTACCATTAATCAGAATCGACAGCCTTGATGAGCAAGGAATGGTGATGATCAATTTGATAAAATCATTGCAGAAACCATATATTTTATGGACCTCAAAAAGAAAGCTCCATTTATGTGAATCAAAGGACTTTGAGATATCAATTTTCATTAAAAAAAATTCCTTCTTTCTCTTTCAATCTCATGAGATTTAATCTTTTTGAGGCAGTGAAAAGGCATTCCTGAATATTCCATCCATGAACAAAACCAAATTTATTTGCAGTAATCATATCACTAACCACCCGACCCAGCCTATTCATAAGGATCATACTGGTCAGCATAGGGATATTATTTCCCAGATCCACTAGTCTAAAGTCCTTTACGTCAAGAGAATTACCTTTCATAGGTAACAGGGAAATAAAGTATGAGTTCATCCCATATGTCAAGTAATAATGAGTAAAAAACATTGATGTAAAGGGTAAGATCATCCTACATGACATCCAATAAGACACAAAAACATTTATTAGTGAACCCATCTTGATGAGGAGAACTCTCAACATTTAATGATAACATATCTGTTCTAATTTACTCCTTAAGAGGGGGGTGTGACAAGAAACTGGTTGTCATAATCCCAAATGCATGGGTTGATTTTCCCCACCATTCTATCTGTATTAACCTTCCCATTATCGGAATACAATCCCTTGAATTGCTCTACAACTACCAAACCAATCTCATTTTCAGTATTAAATAAATGACCATTAATGCTAATTGCTTTATCCCTTGTTCATGCTCTTTTCTCCTAATACAGCCTATTAAAAATCATATAATTCTTGTCTCCATAGCTTAACAATATAACATTCAATTGATTTCTAATCAATCTCTCCTTGATTGATAAAAGATCATCCAGTATGTTATGGGCTAGAATTTTCTCTCAAGAAGGGATATCCTTATGCTGGTTACGATTCTGAGCAAATGAGAGCCCCTCCTCAGTAGCCTTGATATAATAATCAATTTTAGAAAAAGAATTTTCTTCTCCATTCCTTAATAATATCGTTGAGATATATTAATTTCTTAGCAAACCTCTGAAGAGGACTTCCAATCGGTTCAGTCCTCCAAGCTACTAACACCCTTTCCCTACATCCAAGCTCTATTATCCACCCATTATTAAACCGAAAAGGCAGAGGAACTGACCTTCCAAACTATGTGTTAATTTCCACCATAATGGGGTTAAGATTCAAGTGATGTTCAAGGATTATAAAGCCAAATATCCTATTAGAATAAACATGATCACTCATCTGAACAAAACATATATCATGCTTTCTAGCTTGCCTCCCATTCCCGGTGTATCTACACCAATTAAACTCACCTATAGTAATGGAGACCCCAAAAAAATTACACTGATCAATGAAAATTCAAAAATTAGAAGCAACAATCCTATTTAAAATCCCACCAGTTTTTTCCTCAGGACTTAACACCATGTTATAGTCTCCCACAGAAAGCAACGGATGATCCATTCGCCCAGAGGTCACTTTGAGATCCACCCATAGTTCCATTATCCTGATATAATAATTGAAGTCATACACAAATAAAACTGAAAAAAAATAATCGTCAACACTTCAAGATAAAAATATACTCTGAGACTTGTCTAAGAAGGAGTTAATAAATATGGAATCATTCCGAAATACCCACAAATGATCCATCCCAATTTCATGCATATCATGTGCCACAAACATGTACCCCATGGAATCCCATTTAACACGTCCCAATTGTCAAAGAGAATCGTTTGTACTGCAATTCCAACCAGCATAGGCTTATGGGACATAATGTAATGTCTAGGGGCTCTAGCCGTTTGGGAGTTCCCTAGCCCTTGATAATTCCAAAAAAACCTTCATTGAATATGGGTCTTTCCCCTTGACTTGGGGCCACCCTGTATCACCAAAGGCATTTTACCTTTCCCTTTACACCACGTTCCCTTCTTCCCTAGATCATGTGGGTTAGAAGCAGCTCCAGGATTGCTCATCAAATCCCTAGAACCCTGAACTATAGTAGTTTCAACATCCCCAATGTCCCCAATGTGTTGAGGTGCGTGGACAGAGGTTTCAGCCCCTATGGTGGGAGGTTCATCTTGCCCATGTGATCTGGACACAACTTGCACAGTGTCCCCAACATGTTGAGGCGCTTTGGTAGTGACATACCCTATGATAGAAGTCATATCTTGCACAGGTGATCCAGCCATAATAGAATCTTCTGCACTACCTATAGTGGTAACAACTGGATAAAAAGTTTGAGGTTCATCAACACCATCGGACCAGAAAATACCATTCAAGGGTGTGAATTTATAGTGATCTATCAGGTGATAAGGGTCACTAATTTTTTGGTTTCCTCCTAGATGATTTGGATGGAAAAGTATGAATGAAATTACCCCCATATCAGATTCATAAAAGGCCTCAGCATTCCCACCACCATCACAAACAGTAGATGAATGAAAAGTGACAGCCTCAACTAACTGAGGTGTGACTTGCACTATAGAAGCGTCATGTGAAACAGCCACAACACTGAACACCCCAGCTTCCATCGCAGGGCCTTCCACATTAGAAATCACCACACCCTCTACTGAATGAGGTTTGCCTTGCACCGTAGGAGTATCCTATGAAACAGTCTCACTAGGGACAGCATCACTGGGCACCCCCGCTACCATTGCATTCCCTTCCAAAACATCTTTATCCCGGATCAAGCATGGTTCCTGAAATTCATGAGGCTCAAAAGGTTGTCTAGAAACAGCCTCTTCCTTCAAAATCTGGTTTGAGTGCACAGTTGAGGAAGTTCCCACCATCACCCTTGGATTGATAGCTTCCTCATCCTGGGGGTCATGTGAAGCCTTCTCCTTTACTTTCCTCCTCATACATGTGGAATCATCAAACCTGTTCAATTTACACACACTGCATTCATTATTCCTCTTGCATTCAACCATTAGATGACCAAAAAGAGAACAACCCAAACATAATTTAGGCTTCCGTTCATAGAGAATGTCTAGATTCATACTATCATCTTTAATTGTGATAACAACCTCTTACAAAAGAGTGGATGACATATCCACTTCTGCCAATACCATAGAAAAATTCCCAAACCTCGTGTTGATTTTCTGTCGATCTAGTAGAATTTGATTTCCAACAGTAGATGCAATGTCCCATAAGATCATTGGGTGCCAATAGAACCAATTTAGCCTACAGACCCGAACCCATATTTGAGCATTCGTGTTCCAGACAGTAATGAGATTAATGTTGCGATCCCACTTCTGAATATTCAAAAAACCAGGCTTTAGTAGGATGGTACCCTTGCTCCACTCCCTTCTTTTGCACTCATCCGAACAGAATACCACATGATAATACCCCATTTAGGTTATCATAATATATCAATATTTATTGTTTTTATTTATGATTCCCATACCTTTTATGTTTAATGGTAATTCTAATTTTCTAAAATTTAATACATCCTTCTTATTATAAAACTTTTATCTCCATACTCATATTTATATATCTATCATTTCTTATCAATGTCCCCAATTTATCCCCAATAGTTTGAGAATATTTGATCCTACAGTACATATTATTGTATTATCAAATGACACTTTTAAGGGAAAGTGTGAACCCAAATACGATTGGATGATCCCACATCATCCACACCCACAAGGAGACTAATACAAATTCTTTCAAAGACCACTATTCAGAATTCAAAATATGAATTCTGAAACTATTTCCATCCATATCATTGAACCTTGAGTTTCACGCCCCCCAAGTTCCACAACCCATCAACCATCACCCTCCGCCCGGGAAAACAACCCTCAAACACCTCAACTCCATCAATCATTTCACTGCCATCATCACCTCGCTAGCTTCAATCGCATCAACGCCAACCACCATAACCGTCTCACCAGATCTAAACACAACCATTCCATCGATGGTCGAAATTTTATCACAGCACTCCTCCCGACATTGCTCGTTTAGACTCAGAACCCAAAAACCCTTGATGTCCACCGCACATCTCCACCTCGAAGAGAATGGAGGAATATGGATCCAAAGAAGAGAATAGTGTAGGAAAACGAAGAAAGGGAAGAGACTGAAACCACTGTAGACCGTTGAAGACTATCTAACCATCGTAAAACATTTTTGTAGTCTTCCAAACAACATTGCACCAACAACAGAAAACACTCTTACCAAAAACACAAACCTCACCCAATGAGCATCAAACACCAATTTATGTTGCACCTGGAGCACCAACAGCTGCCAAGACTCACATCCCAAAGCCTCAATGAACCACCACTCTAGGTCCGACTAGGAATGTTGTGGGGGGACGTGAGGCCAAAGCATAACATTGAGCGACGGTGGACTCTAAATCACCAGCATCAATGAAGCAGCAGAAAACCAATATCACATAAAACAAAAAACAAGATGAATCACGTAGCGCCAGGAAACTCATCGACCTTCGATCCTCATAACCCAAAGACACATCATTACCACTTCTTCGGCTCTGACAAAGAGAGATTTAGTGGAACTAGATTCCTTATAAAGGGTTGAGCGGTTGAGGGGATCTATAAGAAGAATCCTTCGACAGGAAGACCATTTGATATGACGAAAAAAACCCAAAACATTGGGAACCAAAGCACAGAGGAAGAAATCCATGAAAAGATGGGACCACCACGTAGAAGGAGAAGATGAGAGGGAAGGAAATCACCGGAAAGATTGATATTTTAAGGGACAATATTGAAATAATGTGTAATGATGATAATTATTTCTATATATTCTCTTCCCATTAAAATTGTTACCCATGTTTTTATATTAATTATGAACCCCCAACTCAATTATTATCTTATAGGGTTTTTCATGCAAGAGATTACATTTTCCATACACCTAATATATTGAAGGGGTAATTTTTTGGGGAATATAGTTATTATATGAAATTTTATTAGGAATATGAATCCCTTGGAACAATTGAGTACATGTGGGATGATATTATTTATCCCGAGGGGGTGTTTCAAAATACCCCTTGACTTATTATTCTTCCTGGGGGAATATACAAATGGTAGAAAATGAGTTAAATATAGGAAAATAATCTATCTCCAAATATTTTATTGGAATGAAAATGTAATAAATGTGTATTTTCAATTAGTATTGATGACATATCACTAATTCATTATGAATTGGTTAAATTTTGTGGTGGATAACAGGTTTATATATCCTTAATTATAAAAATTATATGACATAATATGTGAATCTTATGGGAGGTTAGGACTAAATTTGGATAAGAAGCCAATGTATGAAATCATATTATTTGAGTCTCCTAGTAAATTAGCTCATAGGGATGAAGTACGTCTCCATTGCTAGAATTAGGTTTTATAAGAAGATACGCATGTGAAGGGTAGAAGATCCCTGAATCAATTACAATAAATATTTGTTCCATTGAACTGATGGTGGAGGATGATACCTCAAGGGTCATATATATTGAAATAAAAAAATGTTATGTTAAAATTGACTCATTATCTTTAAGTGAAAAAATATAGAGGAAATTTGGACCAATTTCCATTGATTTTTAGGATTAATGATTATATTGAGTTCATTCGTTATCATTCAGGTGGGATTTTTGTAAGTATGTGATATACAATAGGTTACCGATATAGTAGATTTTTCAAAAATAAATTATAATTTCATGTGTACGTGTGGGGAAGAGGGTAAGTTAATATTGTATTTTCTATGTTTTTTTAATCAGTTTCACCAAGAATATATTCAAAAGTTATAATTATAGTAGAATATGTATAACTCTTTATGGCCTCATAATAGATGATGAAAATTTAAAAGAATATCATTTGGTAAGAGAAGGTGAGTCCTCTTCATTTTTAGTAGTCAAATTAGTTTCGTTTTATTATTCTAATTAATCTGAATATCTATTTGTGGAAATCACTTATATAAATCATTAATTTAGGATATTTTTTCAACCCACAAATTCTTTTATGTTGCAAAAAAATTAAATACCATTGAACCATATCATTTTGAATCTATTAAGGGTAAGAAATTATAATTAGTGTGGTTCATGACTAAATCTCTCCTTCTGAGAGATATTATGATTTATATCAAGAGAACCATTATAATATTATCATTTCATACAAACAATATAGAGATATATGTGATGAAATAATCTGTATAAGAGCCTCATCTAACCATTATTGTCAAATTTCTATAGATGCTCCACATGTTTCGATTTCATGGGTACACACTGTTTTCATAACATTAGATACCTGAAATAGTAAAATATATTATTCAATTTAGTTTATTTATTTCATACATAAATAAACACATTAAACATTATATTCTAAGGCATATGTTTTATTGAATTACAAATCCTAAAAATCAATTCATCTGAATATGAAGGTGTATCAACAAGGATCTGGGTCACAATAGCATAACAATGAGACATAGTTAATTTTTTTTAATAATAATCAAATAAATTTCATCCATGTTTGGATAAAATTGAATAACGAAATTTTTTTATTGAAGTAGATGAAAAATGAAATAAATAAACTTGTATAAGTAGATGATATTGAATGGTTAGAAGCTAGATAGTGGGTATATCCATTATGTGGTGATACATAATTATATTTTAAAATTGAATATGTTACAAAAACCATGTAAAATATTCAATCATGAATTAATTTTACAAAATTAATCTACTAATTTTTCTATATTAGGATACTATTTATTTATATGGGGGTCTCTATATTTTTGATATTCCTCTTAAAAATATTTTAAATTTGAAAATTTAAATATTTCTCAACCATAAATATTTTTTCTTATCTTGATATTCATCCCTTTACAATGTGAAATACTTAAAAAGGTAAAATTAATATATCCTAAATAATTTAAACATCAAACATAAATATATTTCATACCATTGAAGGATAAATTTGAATTATTTTCCCCACATAGTGGCTCACAGACATGTATAATTAAAATTACCATAATTATATCACTAGTGAGTTATTAATTTAATGAATGACCTCCTATAATCTTATTTCAAGGCTTTTTATAATGTATTTGTAGAATAGTTATGTTATGAATATAATAATGATATATATTTATCCTTAAATAGGTGACCATGTGAGCATATCGTTACTAATTCAGGGTTTATGGGGTGTTCCTAGAAGATTTATGAATTTCATATTTCATAAAAAAATTTACTTAATAATTGTACATGTAGGACTTATTGGGAATGAAATGTATTTAATTGAGGTCTCAATTTATTTTTTTATGCTAAAGTGTTATATTTATTTCTATTTCAATTGATTGAGGCTTTATAGATCATGAAATGTTTTCTTCTAGAATGATGAATTTCTACTTCTTGTTTATCATTTTAATTTAAGGTTCTCATTGTATTGATATATTTTTCTATTTTTCTGGTATGAGTTATTGAACTGTTTTTCCAATTTTCAATGTTATTTATGGTTATGATGAATTGAATGATATAATGTGGGTAGATTTGGTTTTTGTAAGGATCCCATTTATTTTTTTCATATAGTTTAGTGGAATTATACAAAAAAATAATGTAATGAGAACAATATCTTTATTGGGGACACTATGAAGTGATGCTATAACATCATATGAACATGAGAAGATGAATTTTATATATAATCATGTGGAAATCAGATACAAGTTTATGACATGAGTTTGGAATATATAAAATTACCATGGAACTATTGTTAGGGTAAGATTCTATCATGATGTTTTCAATGATAAAAAATATAATTGGATTCCTCGTAATGATGAAATTTCTTATTATAAACTTGAAATATTTGTGGCACATATAGATCGAAAAATTTGGGGTTTAGTTTTCATGGTCAAAATAGAGGTGTATGTCTGAGTCAGAAGCTCTTTCAACTAATTACCATGGAATTTTATTATAATTATCACTATTTAACATTAGAAACATTAAAATTTATGATACAAATACGTATGTAATGTATAAATGAAGTATTTATTCCACAATTTTACATTATAGGTGGAATGATTCTTATATGTATCATTCCCATATTTAAGGAGGGACTTGAAATATAAAGAAGTATACACTATACAGTTTACAAACATTAAAGATATACTAATTTTATATTAATGTTTTAGTTAAATATTTTATGAATATTAATTGGGAATGTGACTGAAATAAGGCTTACTAGCCAAGGATGTTCCATATTCTTATTAACATGAGGAGAAAATGTGAATGTCATTATATTAGTTATCTTTTTTTTGTGGTGGTTGAATCATAATAAATATGTTATGAATTACCAAATAACATGTATATAAATAAAAAACCATCACTATGTTATCATGGAATACTGTGAAATGAGGCATATTTCAATTGATGTAGATGTATCTTTTTTATGACATACATCAAGGGAACATATGTAGATTCCGATAGGAGTCGTACATTGAATTTTTAAAAAATAGGTTACCTTCCTTGACAGGTGATCATTTAATCAATAACAAAAGATGTTTTTTAATGATATATGATTACCATGATTTGATGCAAGATTTTGGATAAAAAATTATTCAAAATTTGGATTGATTCATTTTATTTAGAGATGATATCTTTTTCTATTTGTGATCCAATTTAAATTTCAACAAAAAAATATCATGTTCCTCATTAGGGATTCTCATTATGGATATATATAATGTTATTTGAACAAAATCACACACACACAGAGTTATATATATATATATATATAATTAAAAAATTATCCTAGGATAGTATGAAAACCCTGCATATGTTATAAACATAAACATGATTTATTACATGAACTATTCACTTGATACAACAAGAAAGATTGAGAAGTCTTGTGTCTTTGGGGATTAGGATCATTACATAATAACCTAAAACATGATACACAACATCTTTATTGAAAACTTCATTTACATGACCACTACATTCCCTCGTACTTAGCATTACATGGGATAACCTGAGGACATTCATAAGAAAAGGGGTGAGTTATAATTTCTAGTAAGAGAATAAACATGGAATACATGAGGAGTACAACACATTTTATACAATAGGAATATCAATAGAGCAGAAGAGAAACATGAACATAAATCCATGATAAAGCATGTTAATCATAACATGGAAATGTGGAAACAACACTTAACATGGAATTTGCATGAGCCAAGGCTAATTGCACATGGAGAATTGATAAATCATCATTTCATATAATGCACAAGTAAACCCTCATTGTACTTGAATTAGCATGAGTCAACACTCATTTAATATGATGTATCATGATACTATACTTTATCCAATGCATTGGAGCGCTATAAGGGTGCACCATTCTTAAACATTTCAATTTATGCATAAGTGTGCCACATGGATCATAAAACATGGATTCATAAAACATAATCATTTATTACACGATAATGGATTGTGGAATTCATACATGAAACATTATAATAAAAATGTAAATGTTCATAAAGGTGAATACACATGATGGAGAAATGGGAATGGTATTCCCTACACAATGGCATTGGCTTAGAAAATCGTTGTGATTTCGGCTGTGTAACGGTGTGACATAAGAATTCATAAAAATGGTTGATGAGAGAGAAAGGGGTTATTTATAATATTTAAATGTAATGGATAGTAAGTAGGCTATATAGATACATGTCCCATCTATTGTAATGTAATTTAGATTGATGATAAAAAAGTATTGCTTGAATGTAAATGAGGAGAGAGAAGTTCTTTTCGGAATTTTGGCATAGTAATGGGTGTACATGGGAGGCATTTAATGAGATAGAAATGGGTATCCCATAATTCATACATAAAAAGGGCAGTATGAGCGAGGTGGGAAACCATACCCCAACACTCATAATTTAAATTAAAAGGGAAAAACAACTTATAGAAAATTGGAAAAAAATGATAAAGGAAGAAAAAACCCTTACTAGGAAGTGTGATTACAAAGGCTTGAGAGAGGCTTAAGAGAGTATTATTGGGAGATTAGGGAACCTTGGGAGGATTCAAGTGATATTAGGGAAGAGGTTGGATGAACTCCAAAGGCTTTGAGTGTGGAGGAAGTGGGAGCTTTGGTGGGTTTATATAGGAATGGTGAGTGAATTCTTTATTATTTTGGTTTGGGACCCCTTACATTAAACTAATCAAAAACACAAATCAGCTCATGGTTTTTGCCGATGGTTATTGGAAAAGGTATAATAAATAAATATTTTATATGTACAGTGTCCAAACTTCTTAAAATAATTGGTTTGTTTATGTGGAGGTGAGTCACCCTCCCATGAAAAATAATTTAAAAAGACAATATGTTTAATAAGTCTTGAGGGGTCCATTAATGATTTTAAAAATATTTCAAAAACCAAAAATCACATTATTTTAATGGTAATATATATATTGGCCGAAAATAAAGCTTATAGTATTTTATTACATCACTATTGGGTCATTATGATGTCATAAAAGACATTATATATCTAAATAGTATTTAATATTTACCCAAAAATTTGACTGTGTAAGAAATTTATGATAAATTAACCATTGGCTAATTTTCACATCCTGATTCCAAAAATAACATTTATTTTATCTAAATAATTTTCTAAATATGTTAACTTTCACTTTTAAAATAAAAACCGGCATTTATCGAAAATTCACGTGTTTTTACAAAAAATTGCTATCAAAACTTAATAAAAATTACAATTGCTTTCATTAAATTATATGATCATTTATATTTAATAAAAATTAATTTAATATTAATAATAATATTTTATTAAAATATTATTTAAATAAATAATCCATAAATTTAATAAAATATAATTCTTAATTAAATTATAACTAAAAACACTATTTGTAATTTAAAAACTATTTACAAAGTGTCAGTAATGACAAGAAGGAATATTTATTATTATATACAAAAAAATAATATACATGAACATAGTACTAGAGATTTGTTACATAACCCCTTAAAACAACCGCATAAGACCTAACGGTAAGGTGTGCGATGGTGACATACTTTTGGGGGGCTTGAATAACATCCCTCATGTGGTAATCTCTATCAAAATACAATTTTCCCATAGACGGTCACATTCGAGAATGACATGATGAAGATCAGCTTGGGATTGGTCAAGAGCAAAGCCCACGGATGCCACATCTTTTTTTAGCACTAAAAAATGGGCTTCGTATGGAGCAATTATACTGGATGAGGTCGTCGCTTCTTTTTTCTGAGTATATTGGATTTGTTAAAGACCTATATTTATACTAATAATGTGATCACTATTCAATGACTATAAAAGTAATGGTTAAAATTGTTAACATAAAACCAAAGAATTTGACATTTTATATAAAAATTTTACATAAAGAGACATTTAATTAGATAAATAAGGATTTCCATTAATGAAACATTGGTTGGTTACAATATTCCCCCTTAAGATATTTCGACCTCGAAATTTACTTTTCCCATACTAAAACATATGTGGGTAACTTAGCTTCATCATTTCCTCTGATTCCCAAATTTCTTCTTCAAACTTGTGGTTTTTTCACAACACCTTGATGAGAGGCATTATCTAATTTCGTTAAACATTTTTCTCTATGATCTAAGATCTTCCCTAGTTGCTACTCATAAGAAAGATCATCCTCCAATTGTACCACCTTAGAAGATAGTACATGTAAAGGGTCCGGTATGTACTTCATTAAGTGGGATACAAGAATGACATCAAGTACATTGGCCATGGTAGGGTGAAGTGCAAGTCGATAGGCGACATCCCCGACACGATCAAGAATCTCTAATGGGCCGATGTACCTTGTACATAACTTACCTTTCATTCCAAACCACATGACCTTCTTCCAAGGAGATATGCGTAGAAAAACAATGTCTCCAACATTAAATTCATGGTCTCGTCAACGATTATCTACTTAAATCTTCTGTCGACTCTGGGCTTCCTTTATATGCTGCTGAATGGTTTTCACCTTCTCCACCATTTCCAAATCCATTTCCAATTCAATAAGCTTACGCTCACTGACCTCATCCCAACATTCTGGTGTTCTGCACCTTTTCCAATAAAGGGCTTCATATGGTTCCATTTAGATGCTCAAGTGGATACTATTACTATAAGTGAACTCAACCAGATGAAGATGTTGATCCCATACTCCTTTAAATTCCATTGAGCATGCTTTCAACATGTCCTCGTGTATTTGGATAGTCCACTTGGATTGGCCATCATTTTGAGGATGATAGGTCGTACTGAAGTTCAGTTCATTATCCATATCATTTTGAAGACTCTTCCCAAACATAGAGGTGAATCTTGGATCTCGGTCAGACAAAATATATAGTGGTACTTCATGCAGCCTTACCACTTCCCTGATATATATCTGTGACAGTTGATCCAATGATAAATCCTCCCGAATAGCAATGAAGTGTGCAGTCTTTGTAAGACGATCCACCACAACCCAGATTGCATTGTTTCTTCTGGATGTCCTCTAAAGACCAGTGACAAAGGCCATGGTGATGTTCTTCCATTTCTATTCTATTATGGTAAGTGGTTGCATCATCCCCATAGACTTAGGCCTCTCTGACTTCACTTTCTAGAACACTAGGAACATTGAAGTATAAATAGGGATTTCTATAATCATATTATCACATCAAAAGTTTTCTTGGAGATCTCGATACATCATTGTGGTCCCTGGGTGAATATAGAAATTTGAACTATGTGCATCATCCGAAATTTCCTTCTTCAGCTCCAAAGTTGATGGAACACATAGTCTTTTCCAAAATCACACAATTCCTTCTTTACTAACATTAAACTCTGAGGATTTATCTTTTTTGATTGCTTCTAATTTTTACTGAATTCATTCATCATCCTTTTGAGCATCCTTTAACCGTTCCAAAAGAGACAGTTGAGCAATCATTTGTGAAAGGATTGATGATGTTCCCTTATTTATGATTCCCGTGTACATCCTCACCAAGTCTAAGAAGATTGGATCCTTCTCAATTCTCATCATTTAAAGAATCGTTGGGTCCTTTCTTCTTAGGGAATATTCCACCTTGTTCTCTTTCCAGGGTGGTAATGTATTGAACCTTCATAATCCTTGATGAGCTCTAGCCATCTTCTTTGGCGCATATTAATCTATTACTATGTGAATATGTATTTAAGACTCTTGTGGTCAGTATATATCTCACATTTCACCCCATATCGATAATGCTACTAGATTTTGAAGGAAAATATAACCGCCGCCAACTCCAGATCATGCGTTGGATAGTTTTTCTCATGGATTTTCAACTGCCTTGAGGCATAGGACATCACATTATAATTATGCATCAGCACACAGCCTAATCCCTTCTTCGAATCATCACTGAATACCACAAAAGGTTCCCCACTTGTGGGTAATGTGAGCACGGGCGTAGTGATAAGCCTCCTTTTCAACTCCATGAAGCTTTATTCACCTTCATCACTATAATAAAACATTACACCATTTCTAGTTATCTTGGTAAGAGGGTTGGATAATCATCAGAAATTTCTCACAAATCATAGATAATATCCAGCTAAACCCAACAATTTAGAGATATTCGTTATTGATGTTGGCCTCAGTCATCCATCAATTGCATCTGTTTTGGAGGTATCCATAGATATCTCATTGCTTGTAATGATATGGCCTAAGATTGAGACCTCCTTCAACAAGAACTCACACTTGCTATACATTTCATAGAGCGTCTCCTTGCACAATGTCTCTACTACAGTTCATAAATGCTCATCATGATATCCTTAGTCTTAGAGTATATTAGAATATCATCTGTAATGACTACCACAAATTTGTCGAGGTAATCTCTAAAGACACTATTCATCAATTCAATGAAGATTGCTGGAGCATTAGTGAGTCCTAAGGTCATTACTATGAATGCATAGTGCCTGTATCTTGTATGAAAATTAGACTTGGGGACATCATCCTTGTTCACCCTTACTAGATAATATCCCAACCGCAAATCTACATTGGAGAAGTATTGTGCTCCATGCAGCTGATCAAACAAGTCATCGATCTGTGGAATAGGATACTTGTTCATTTTAGTGATTTTGTTAAGTTCATGATTAATGATGTAAAGCCGCATGCACCCATCCTAATTCTTGACGACGAGGACTAGTGCACCCCATGGTGAAGCACTTGGGCATATAAACCCTTTATCCTGATCCTACTGTAGTTGTTTCTTTATCTCTTCATGCTCCACGACATCCATTCTATATGGAGTCTTGAATATTGGTAGCACCCCAAGTATATGTTCATTTGGGAATTCAACATCTCTTCAAGGAGGAAGACCAGGCAGTTCCCTGGGAAACACATTAGCGAATTCCCTCACAATAAGCATTTCATCAAGGATGGTTTCTTCCTTGGACTCGATCGTCTAAGACAATTACACATGCTCATAGGGCAGAAATATCCATGCTTGAGATGATGGAGATAATGGAGATTCATCTTCGTCCTTAAACTTGTAAAGAATCGGGGGTTTATTCTCCATATGGTGTGTGATTTCACTCTCCGGATAATTTATGTTGGCTCTAAATAATAAAATCCAATCCATGCCAAGAATTTCATCAAATTACACCTGAGGGAGTATGATGAGCTTCGCATGGAAATTAAATACACAAATTATAACTGGGGATGACTTATATTCATGGGATGCATTGATTTCCCCATTTTCCATACTCACATATATCTTCAGTTACATGATTTGTGGTGGTGCGGGGATAGATCTACTAATAATTCAATAGATAAAAGAATGTGTAGAACCTGAATTAAAAAGTATGTTCACTATTCTTGAATGAATGAATTGTGTACCTGTCACCACTTCATTGTCGGGGTTCACTTCGGCAGAAGTGATGGAAAAAGATCTTCCTTGCTTCCTTGGAGGTTGTTGGTTGCCTCCAAAAACCCTTGGATTTGGGCACTGATTTTAAAAAAGCCTCGGTTCATTGAAGTTGTACCAATGAACAATGCGTTGAGGTTCGAACGGAGCGTTCCTCTTCTCTATCGCAACCACGGGTCTTTCTTTCCGATAGTTAACATCTAGGTGTCCTTATATTTCACACCAAAATCATTTCCTCATCCCCTTGAGGTAATTTCCAGGGTGCTTCTTTCCACACATTTGGAAAGTGAGTTGTTGGATATTCTTAGAACCGTTGGATTTATATATCGAACCACCATCATTGAAGGCCACCTTACACTTCATGTCCCCATGATACCATTGGGATTCCTCGGTCTCCATTTCTACCTTGAGGGACATCATAAAATTTCCTCATAGTTGTCAATGTCCAGGATCGCTAATGCTTTCCGTGGGCTAGGCTTTTGCCCACCAATGAAGCATTAAACCTTGCATTTGGGGGTAACAACAAAGTCAGAAGCGTATCGTGCAAGCCTTCTGATTTTTTCCTTGTACTCAACAACATATTATTATTTTCTTTTCTTGAGGGAAAGAAATTCCCTTTCCATCTTAAGCAAGAGGTTCCACAGAAAATATTTATCAAAAAACATATTCTGTAAATCCTTCTATTCCAACGACTTGATCTCCTCCTCAGGATTCATATTTTTGGTCGATGTCTACCATTGATCAGCATCACCCTCCATACAATAATCCACCAGGAGAACCATCTCATGTTCAGAACATTGAAGGCTGGAGAAGATATTTTCAATGGAGTTGATCCATTGTTCAGCGATCATGGGATCAGATAAACCACTAAAAGTAAGAGTTTTTTGTCTCATGAAGCTCTCGATAGTGACTTTTTCTTTCTTAGGGGGGGTTAAATGTTCATATTGACCCGTTTTTCTACTAAAAACATGAGTTATCTAAGATAGAAGCGTGACAAAGTGCATGATTCCCGCTCCAGTTGGATTGGGCATCTCATTAGTATAGTCATCACACTGATCTCACATCAGTTGTTCGCCCGAGTCCTTCTATTACCGGCCATTGGCTGGAATAAAAGGAATTTTAGGGGGTAACACATATAGGGTAATCCAAATACAAAAGCTAATGACTTATAAAAAAACCTTTATTTCATTAAATCATGACTATATAGACTTTAATCTAGTTTTTTCATGATCTACTTTCTAACATCTATTCGTAGGGGAATTTTTTAATTCCATTAATAATTGTTCATACCAACCTTGTAATTTTATCAAAAAATATCCCCCGGGAGTGTCTTAACCAAGAGTGCAGCAAGGCTTGTTGTTTTTCACCATTTATTGTTCGAGTCTAAATTAAACTGGTGTTTTTGGGTTCAACCCCAAGGATACATCTATGCCAAAGCCGCCTCTACCTTCTCATATCCATACATGGATGTATTTGTTTGACAAAACACATAATAAGTACTTACCAAAACATAGGTATGTTTTTATTATAATTAGCCTTGTCTATAAGGATTTACTAGGGTTTTATAATCCTAATCCCAAAAATAACTAAACATATCCTCTGATACCTACTATGACAACCCTGCTTATGTTACAAACATAAACATGATTTATTAAATTAACTATTCACTTGATACAACATGAAATATCAAGAGGTATAGTGTATTTGGGGATTATTATCATTACATAAAAACTTAAAACATGAAATAAAACATCTTTATTGAAAACATTTGTTACATGACCACTACATTCCCTCCTATTTAGCATTGAATGGGATAACCTGAGGACATGCATAAGAAAAGGGGTAAGCTATAAATCCCTGTAAGGGAATAAACATGGAATACATGAGGAGTAAAATACATGTTATACAATATGTATATCAATAGATCACAAGATAAACATGAACATAATGTCATGATAAAGCATGATAATCATAACATGGAAATTTTCAAAAACAGTTGACATAGAATTGGCATGAGCCATGGCTCATTTCACATGGAGCATGAGTTAATCCGCATTGAACATGAAGCATGAGTAAAACATAATTGGCCTTGAATTAGAATGAGTCACCACTCAATTGAACAAGACATATCATGATACTATACTTTAACCGATTCATTTGAGTGCGATAAGGGCACACCTTTCTTAAACATTTCATTTCATGAATAAGTGTGCCAAATGGATAATAAAACATGGATTCATAAAACATAATAATTTATTCCATGATAAAGGAATGTTGAATTCATAAATGAAACCTTATAATAAATATTTAAATTTGTATAAATGTGAATACCATTGATGGAGAAATCGGCATGGTATTCACTACAAAATGGCATTTGCTTAGAAAATCGGTGCGATTACGTCAGCGTAACGGCGTGACATAAGAATTCATAAAAATGGTTGATGAGAGAAAAAGTGGTTTATAGTCATATTTACATGTAATGGAATGTATGTAGGTCATATATATACATGTCCCAACAATTTTAATGGAATTATGTTTTATGATACAATAGTATTGCTTGAATGTAAATGAGGATAGAGAAGTTCCTTTCAGAATTTCAGCATAGTAATAGGTGTAAATGGAAGGCATTTAATGAGAGAAAAAGGTGTAACTCATCATTGAAGCATATAGAGTTCAGTATGATGGAGGTGAAATACCATACCCCACAATTCATAATTTAAATTAAAAGGGAAAAACAACTTAAAGAAAATTAGAAAAAAATGGGAAAGGAAGAAAAAACCCTTACTTGGAAGTGTGCTTCCAAAGGCTTGAGAGAGGCTTGAGAGAGGATTTTTGAGTGCTTAGGGCACATTGGGAGGATTCTAGAGAGAGTAGGGAAGAGTTTGGACTAACTCCAAAGGACTTTACTGAATATAAAGTGGTATCTTTTGTCGGTTTATTTAGGAAAGGTGGGTGAATTCTTTATTTTTTAGGTTTGGGAACCCTTACATTAAACTAATCCAAACCACAAAACAACTCATTGTTTTTGGCCATTGATTTTATAAATAAGGAGATGATAACAATATTTTATAATCCCAAAGTCCCAACTTCTTAAAATAATGTGTTTACTTATGTGGAGGTGATTAACACTCCTGTGGAAATTAATTTAAAAAGACAGGATGTTTAATAAGTCTTGAGGGGTCCATTAATGCTTTGTAAAATAAGTCAAACAAACCATAATTACATTATTTTAATGTTAAAACATATATTGTCCTAACATAAAGCTTATAGTATTTTATTACATCACTATTGGGGAATTATGGTGTCATAAAACACATTATATATTTAAACAGTATTTAATTTTTACCAAAAAATTTGACTGTCGTAGAAAATTATGAAAAATTGACCGTTCGATAATTTCGACATACTGATTTTATAAATAACAATTATTTTATCTAAATAATTTTCTATATATGTTAATTATCACTTTTAAAATAAAAACCGACATTTATCGAAAATTCACAGGTTTTGACAAAAATGGCTTTCAATCCTCAATAAAAATTACAATTTCATTAATAAAATTATAAGGTAATTTATATTTAATAAAAATTAATTTAATAATAACGATATTTTATTAAAATAATATTTAATTCAAAAATCCCTTAATTTAATAAAATATAATTCTTAATTATATAATAACGAAAAAACACTATTTGTACTTGAAAAACTATTTAAAAAGTGTCAATAATGACAAGAAAGTATATTCATTATTATATACAAAAAAATAATATACATGAACATAGTACTACTGATTTGTTACATAACCCCTTAAAATAGCCGCATAAGACCTAAGGGTATGGTGTGCGATAATGAAAGACTCTTGGGGGGGGGGTCAGATATCATCACTCTTGTGGTAATCTCTATCAACTTCCAATTTTCCCGTAGACGGTACCGTTAGAGCATGAAATAATGAAGCATAGATCGGTCTTGGTATAGAGAGAAGCCCAAGGAAACCACCTCTTTTCTGAGCTCCAACAAATGGGAATTTTATTGAAAAATTCTACTGGATGAGGCCATCAATTCTTTTGTCTGAGTAAATTGGATTTGTTAAAGACCTATATTTATACTAATCATGTGATCACTTTTCAATGGCTATAAAAGCAACTATCACAATTAATAACATAAAACAAAATAATTTGACATTTTATATAAACATTTTAAACAAAAGAGACATTTAATTAGATAATGAGTGATTTCCATTGATGAAACTTTTGGTTTTTACAGATAGTGAATCTATGTTTCACTAGGTATATTTTTTGAACATGAATAAATCCATATATTGTACTCAGAAATAAGGGCTTGTGCGTAAATAATATATCTAAATAGAAGTTATTTTTTTATTCATAGAGTTGAATAAAATAGGGGATAGATGTGTCACTACATATCTCATTATAATGATAAGCATGACACACAAAATAATTAGTTAAATTGTTTGCATATATATGTTCTATATATAATGGATGTGAACTCAAGGGAAACGAGACCACTCAAAATAGAATAAGCTAATGGGTATTATAACTTGTAATCTCTGACATAGAACAAAACATTGTTTAATAATAATGAATTTTAAAAATTTCAAAAACAATCTATTATGTAGTGAGTGAGTCAAGGTCTTAGAAATTGATTGAAATTGGATTCTTATACAATTATTATGAAAACAAAAGTATTGTTTCCAATGAAAAATACATGAGTACTTACCTTATGGATGACTTGTTATCGTATAACTAAATATCATGTGATTGAGACCAATGGTTTGATACATAGTTTAATATCATACAGTAACAAAATAATATTCTTTATAGTTTAATATCAAATAGTTCTTACCAATGATAGGTGGTTCTTCATGTTGTGGAAAAACATGGCATGACTATAGGGACTCATTTTAGCCAAATTATGGCATAAAAACTAATCAATGGGAAGGAATGCTCATGACTATAATAATTATAATGGTTACATTAATCTCAATATATCAAATGAATATAAATAATGTCATATGTTGTTATAAAACGAAATGGTCCACTGCAAATATCAAACTCGTATCCATAGAAAAGTGTTGTCTTAGTTCAAAAAATATTATTTAAATATGATATTGAATATTTTATTACCCTATATAAATTTGGGTCATATATAGGTGTGGAAATTTTTTTATTAATTAATTGACTTCTGGGATAAATTATGTGATATAGTTTTCATTATTGATTCATTATGGATATTAATGAAGCAACCATTTTCCAGGTAATGATTGTTCTCTACATAGATCATGATATTCTATGTCAGGGGAAATTTTTTACGTATTTTCTCTAAGATAGGATGGTTGATATGAACATAAATAAATATTATTTATTAAAAAAATCAAATAAATACATATTACATGGTAAGAAGTTAATGCAGTAGGTAATGGGAATTGGGTGCAGATGACTTCTCAAGAGAAGACCATATTATTATTTCATAATATGAGGATCAAATGTTCTTCTTTATGTTTAATATAATATGGTGAGGATAATTGATATACTATTTATTATTATTATTATTTTGAGAATTTAGGTTTTCAAAATTCCTTGGTCACATAGCATCAACCAATGGTGTGAATTTTAATGTATTTCTCTAAGGACCATTAATAATTCATTTTATGGTTGTGCAATGTTTAAAAATGGGTTTAAATAATGTGAAATTTTTCTTCAGAAATCATTCATTCATAGGAGGGTAATGGTACAATATATATCCATTGAAATCATTTAGTAATATATAATGGATCACATGTTGTGTATGATATACGGTCCCTTATATTTTGTTTCATGTGATGTAGAATTATTGGAAAAAATATTTTGGGTTTAATAATCCAAAACCATTTCTCTATGGATTTCTGGATGATGTATTTCATTATTATTGAATTATCATGATATTCAGATTTACTAAAACACTATGTGGTGTATGGAACACAAAAATTTCTCATTGAGTCACAATATTTAATCGAATTGATTGTAGGACTACTCATATAAAAATATTTTATCTAATATGGAAACATTTAGCTTTGGTAATCAGACCTCAATGGGTATAATTTCATTTGTTTCATATAAAAGTGAATATTGGTTATTTAAAATGGTAGTGTAGGTCATGGTATGTTAATCCCACAAGTCATGTAGAATATTTTTGTTCAATAATTTCAAAATTATCCCCATAATCAAGAATATTTTTGATAAAATTGTTTTAAAAAAATATATCTTCTATCTATGCTATTCATGATAGCTAGATGAATGACTGTGTGAATTTATATAATCATATTAATATATTTTCATTTCAGAATTACAAAAATTTTGTGACATTTTCAATAAATATTAAGCGAGTTACATGAAACATTTTGATGATATTTGAATACAGATGTTGATGATGTTATTTTTCCCAATTACAATGATGGGTATGACAATGAAAAATATTGATAAGATATAAATAAAATTAAGGATGTTTTTTGAAGTAATTTAATTTTGATCAAGGAAATGGACTTATGAAAACCATACCCTATATAGAAGATGAATGTGATTATTTTATAACGGTGATAAAATATATATGGTTCATGGATAAAGAAAAAAATTAGAAAAAATGTATAACTTTTACTTAAATCTATGAAATGTAAAGTCATTTGAATGATTTAAATAATCGAGCATCCCATTTCAATGGGAAAACATTATGCATGAATGATATGAATTGCAGGAACTACTATAGAATTCATTAATAATTGTAATTGATTCTAATTCATCAATAAATTTGACGATAAATACATAAAAACCTAAATCATATTTGACATTATGATTATTTGGTCTATTGTAATGAGTAATGCTAACATCCATTCATCATATATTCAATTTTATTTTTGTTCCAGAAAAATAATCACACTTTATTTTCATTCAAACATGGATGAGATATATGTATTTTTATATTGACTTTCATCATCGAAATAATTATCCTCATTAATATCTAACATGCTTTTCCCAAAAACATCGACACCAGTATTCACTTCAAAATACTAATAAATGTTCTGTTATATAATAGGCCTTGCATGGGTGCAACATCATTTCCTAACACATCTTCGAAGGAATTCAATGATTGATGGGTATGAGTGATTATTAGATCTGGGGGGAATTCCCCCACAAACCCTCAAACATAGTAAACAGAGTTAATTTTATATTCTTACTTGATTGAATAACTATATTTTCTCTACATGATGAAAAATACTAAATTATATTTCACATGAATGTAGGACATTGTAATTTTTGTGACCTATTCCAAATCTGTTATGTTGGATTGGTATTACACAATATTGATTTTTCTCCCTTCAAAAAACAAGAAGGAATAAATACATATATCATTTCTGGAGAGTTTATAAATTATCTGAAACTGACTATATTGAGTTTAGTTTCTTCTATTTAGATTCATATTGGGATTTGAAAAAATATATTAATGTAAATTTACCGAATATGGGGAAAATTATTTGGATGGATTTAATCATGATGAAATTATAGATTCAATGTATTTCATTCAAATGAAGGGTTCTCTGTATGAAAATAATATCATTCATTCCATTTTATTTCCTTTTATGGTATTCACCAAATATCAAAATTTTATATAATGAACACACAATGGGAAAAAATCCAGTCAATATTGAAATATTCAGGATCTAAATAAGTATTTTATTACGATACATGATGTAAGATACATTGTTTTATTGGTAGTTCATTTTTTTCTAAATTGATGATACTAATAAAAGGATACATTTTATTATATTATAATAATGAGTCTGATTATTAATACTTCTTCTACTAGTATAATAATGTTTTTTTCTCATTTAAGGAATCAATATTATGTAAACATTTATCCAACTTATCATCATATGTTAATAACATATATAATTAGTGGGTTTCTATAAAAGGGAATAACTAGTTATTTTTAAATAAAATGATTTTTATAGAGTATATGAAGAGAATCATTACAACAATCAGTCATTTGACATTTGAAATTATATTTTATCATCCTTTTTATGGTTAACCATTTACTATCATTATTACCAATGAATCATATTGTATTGTTAAGGAATATTTGGATTCCCCAAAAAATGTGGTTTTGAAGAGGTGACAGTAATGGATAGTCATAATCTTCTTAGTATCAAAATCAATATCATGATAGAAACTAACACAAAAATGAAACATATAACATGTAACATAAAATTGAATATTTTATGGGATACAACTTTAAGCTAAAATGACATATCATTATAAATATGATATCAATATTATTATGATGACAAAAATGTTTCTGATATTTGAACACGTAAAAATTGACATAATAGATAATGAGTATCCCCACAATGATATTTAAGATATGATTCTTGGTACATTAAAATATATTTAAAGTGTTATTTAATTGAAATGCATCAACTAAATGTATCAAATTCCATGGGGTTCTTGAAAAGTAGTTTTCTCTTCATTTTCAGGTTCAATATGGATTTGAGAAAAATACATAATTTCCAATCATATTGGAGGATTCATGATATCATGTAGTTCCATATATTAGATGATCTATTATATTGGAGATGAAATAATATTTAGAAAAAAAATTGTTAAGATCCCTAGTATCGATATAAAGTTAAATATACAAATTTATCTTCTTAATTTGGAAAATATATTAGAGACCTATTGTGTATTAGACCTCCCAAATTATAATTTCTCTAATTCAAATATTATTATTGTAATCAAGCATGGTATTTTGAGTTTGAAACATTCTTATGGATTCATTACTATATGAAATGATACTATGAAAAAGCCCAGTGGTGGGTAGGTATGTTGGGATCACAGAAATGTAATTATTTGTCAATTATAAAAAATAAAACATGGTGTTTCTTCAGAAACGTGTTAAATAAATCTTTTTAATTTATCGTAATTGTCACACTGACCGTGATAAGTAAGGAATAATTCTGGGTACCTAGTTTTATCCTTCGAATATCTTGAATAAAAGTGCCTACACATTCCTTGAACACTGGATGGTAATATTTGTGATCCTTTTCTCCTTTTTCTCTTACAATATATCTCAAAACTGAAGGGTGACATAATATATCATAATAACTATAAAAAAAATAATGTCCTCATATTTTAAATATTTTTTTATTCCATGTCTACAAAATTGTACTATTGTTTCTTTAGGCTCAAGTGATTAAAGAAGTGATTTATGATAATTGGGGGTCAAATCAATGAACTATAACATACGGTGTAGCAACCATTTATATTATTAGAGATATCTTCAGTACTATAAACATCCTTTTATAGAAAAACTATCATAAGAGTAGTTGATTACTTTCCAATATCTAGAAATATATTTTCAAAATATTAGATTGAAAATAAGTATTCATCACCAATATCTCTAAATAGTTTATATGTGGTCAATTGATGTCCTATGTGATTATGTGATTAATGTTACATCATTAGTCATGCATAGTTGTCAATGTCTTCGGTAAAATAAAATATAAACATATTGAGATTCAGAAGATTCAGACTGATCATTATCAATATGAAATGTAAATATTTTTAAATTAACAAGATATTTGAAGCATTGATTATTTGAAAAAGGAACTTCAGTGTAATGATAGAAACAAGCCCTCCATTTCATGAAATTTAATGTTATATCACACTGGAAAAAAAGAATTCATATTAAAATAATATGTTAAAAAATTCTGTTATGTTCTTGATTCCTCCAACAAGGGTTTTCTCACACATCTAAAAACACTCTTGTGTTATTATAGAAGGGGATCTGTATGATTATATATAACCAATTAAATGAATATTTTATACAACAAGGAAATTGATTTATGGTCCATTAAGAATGAAGTACCTTCATATATCAATGTCATTAAGATTGATAGACATGGTTGTTATTTTTTTTTTGAAATTTCCCTAACTAACAACATTAGTACACAATTATTTAACGGATATAAAAACAATCCACTGTAACACCCTGAATTTTTTTAATTTTTTGTTAAGATAAATTTATATTATTTATTTTATAATATGGGACTCTCATTTTTTATTTTATTTTATATTTATTATATGAGACTAAAATTGTTTCATGTACTATACACAACATTGGTTAACATGAGTTACACACAACACTGAGTTTTTAAAAAACCATGATATATTATTAATTAAGTGAATTAAACATTACAGTTATAAGATAGAATTTGATATTTGTTATATGAATAGTAACAAATAAGTTTTAAATATTAAATATTCTTTTTTTATATAAAAATCCTAAATTTATAAAAAAATCATAATATTTGGTAGATTATTTATATGTTTCAAAAGTACTATTTTATAAAAATACAAATGTTATGAATTTTTTTTTGGAAAATAAGAAAAATATATTTTTTTACATTTATAAAAGTAGTTTTCTCAAATGAACATCATTTTTGAAATTTTAATTTCAATATTTGTTTACTATTATTTTTTTAACATTTTTGAAAAGTTTTTTATAGAAGGGAAAATGCATAATATAAATTAAAAACAATTTTTTTTTTTATATTTTTTATATACATTAATTTTATTTTAAATTTATTATTTTGTAAAATTATAAAAATTATAAATCTACTAATACAATTTAATACATTAGAATCATTATTTTTGAAATTTAATATAAATGCATTATAATGATATGCAAATTCTCACTTTATGTATTGGCTCTCTCGAGAGGTATGGTAGATTGATTTTATAATTAAATTTTCCTCTTATATAAATGGACTTTCAGAAAATAGATTACATATTTGGAATGATTATAATTTATTTAATCATTTCTATTCAAATACATTTTAGACAAAAATGAATCATAAAAATAGAAATAATTGTTTACCTTGGTTAAGGAAAAAATTAATTTACTTTGGGTAAAACTAATAATTCATTTGTATAAAATGACACAAAACATGTGATAAATCCATTGGATTTAAATATTTCAACATTATACATTATTTAATCTAGAATAATTATTCAATGAAAAGGATCATGGATGTGAATCACTCTTTTCCAAAAATTATTACTCTTCTAATCACCTCTCTTATAAAAGGTCACCACTTATCCCCTATTACATATACCATAATAAAATTATAAATCACAAAATACCTACCCATATCCTTCATAAACATCTATCCTATCACCCCTAATGTATTGTTTTGTCATAATTTAAACTAAGTAATTTTTTTCTGAAAACATTATGATGATAGCCAAAGAAGAGGTAACATTGATCATCGAGCGATTTTATTTTATTTCATCCTCTGCCAAAAAAATAAGTACTATAAAATTTATATATAATATACTCAATAAATTCGAAATTATTATTCTTTTTATGATATATTAATGTCATATAAACATCCACTCTTCACATAAATGTGTAATGAAATAATCATTCATTTGTACAGTGGACTACCGCCTCATTATCTGATGTTATTCATCTTTTAAATAACTACTCTCATTGATATTTATAGTGATGAATTTATTTTTATATATGATATATGATATATTACTATTCATTAATATTTATAATTTCAAACATACCTTTTTTCTTTTCATTTTTTTTTTGAAATTTAAAATGTCCCCCTTGTGTAAGACAGACTACAGACTCACAAAGTGATGTGATTCGTTCATGAATTATATTGAATTTATTAAGTACTGTTTTAATATTAATATGTGATAGTTATTAAATAATTTTCTTATTCTTTCATGATAATATATATTTCTTTACATTTATTCATTTCAATCCAACCCAAAAAAGGAAACAGTGTTCACATGTACGTACGGCCTACCATCTTCATTAATATTTTATTTCATTTTCTGTAACTAAAATCATATATATATATATATATATATATTAAGAAAATTTTATATTTTTTTGAGACTATTAGAAAATTAATTAATTAGTATCACAATAAATTACATTTCAAATTCATCATTATAAGAAATGTTGTAATTATATGAAACATAACATAAGAATAGAAATTTTAATAAATGAGAGATAAAAGTTCATAAAAATATATATGTAAATATATATATATATATGAATGTGGTCCTATAAGATATATTTCTAATATAATTATATTTTAATTGAGTATGTTTTAACAAGTACATAGGAAGTGAATAAAAAAGGTACATCATTTCTTTTGTCTCTTTTATTTCAAGAAGACATATACAAATTTACCAATAATTTCAATAATGTTGTGTATATATATATACCATTTTCAATATTATATCATGAAGTACTATATTTTATTAATATTTAATGTTTCATTTTCTGATATTAATTACTAGGGATTATTATTCAAATAATTTATAATCATGTAATGGATTTTTCTCTCAATTCTCCTTCTTAGTGACACATGTTTTCTTATACACCAAACATAGTTCACGAGGTGTATATACTTAACCTTTGGTAGGTACAATCGTGATTTTGTTTATCCAATTATATTATATCTTCAGTTCTATGTTATTCTATAATGGTTATTATGATTTGATGTAATAAATGTTGTAATGATTTTATGTTAAAATTTAATTGTTTATCAAGATTGTATATTATTTTGTTTCTAATGAAAATATATCTTTATATTTCTCTATAAAAATATTTATTTTTTATCTAATAGGGTCAATCATTAAATTTTTATGTAATAGTTACATTTTCAAACTATTTGGTACATAAAATAATTTAGAAACTATTATTAATAAAATACAACTGTATTTCTCTATTTGGTTGGAAATTATTCTTCTTATAAAACTGTGCATTCATAAAATGTTTTCAAAAATTGTTTTAATATTTTCATATGACTTTTATTATATAATTATTCATAGATTTATAAATTCTTAAACAAAATATATGAAAGGAATCATCATATTATTTTCCATTCATTTTCACATTGTGATTTACAAAAAATGTGAGTGGAAGTTTTTGTTCATGTACAACATGAATGAAACATTAATTAACAAAGAAATTTATTCCAATTAAACATAATTTATATGATTTAAAGGTAATTTTCAATGAATAGGGTTTTAAAATTTTTATTATATTCTAAAAATATTTATTCATTGTAGACATGATAATTTTTTAAAGAATGTTATTAATGGAATTTATAGTTTCCATTATAGATAATTTAGATAATTCTTAAATAAAATGAATTACCAAATGTTTTATTAATTTAATAATTTCAATAATAGATTTTCAATAAAAAATTTATTTTCCATATGAAATTCTCAATTTGATCTCTAAAAATGATCTTCCAACTAAGTTGAATTTATTTTATGTTACGTATAATTAATTGTTGATATGAACCTAGGATAACATTTTTAATAATTCTCTAAATAGTTCATTATGAAAATATGTTTATGAAAACGTTTTATGATATAAAGTTTATACCATGATATAATTCTTACGAAATAGGAATCTTTTATATGTGTTATAAAATAATAAAATTATGAAATTATACTAAGACATTTCTCGTATCCATAGGTTATGGTTTGATAAAATGTTTAAGAAACCCATTACATTTAATGGGTTATGATATAATGAATATTTTAATATTTTTCAGAGACAATATGTATTATTTTTATTATTTTAGGGTGTTTATTAAATAACAAAGTATAATAGTTATGTTACATCTTGGAAGGGATGTACTTATATCTCTACTTAATACATTGTGCAATGATAAATTGTATTTTTCCTCAGTTGATAAACTACAGGGTAGAGCAAGCCCAAAAATGATGGTACATGGTTTTTTGGTACATTTATGAAAATGAGGGTACATAGGTTGATATCCCAATCCTACAAATGATGATAAATTAAAGGATACAACAAGTCATAATATGATTCTACATGAGTGGTTATTAGAGGACTAAAAATGAGGGTACAAAGGTGATTAGAAAAATCCGAAAATGGAGGGTGCACTAGTGGATATCTTGAGGCCTATTTTAATAAATGGGTAGTATTATCATAAAATACCATGTTATGAATTTCATGGTGGGTATCCTTAACATATAATTTTACTTGATTATTCCAATGCCAAAATTTTATGACTAGTGATTGTTTTATTCTCTCTGGGATCAGATTTGTTTGTTACAATATGATTCCTGAAATGTGAAATTCAAATAATTATTCCATGACTCAATATTACGATCATTGATATGTAAGGTATTATTTTAACATATTATATTCCTGATCATGTGCCCTTACATCATCATATGATTATATATTTCCCTTTTTCATTTATTGACTGTCTAATGTCACTCTTCTTATTTCTTTTACACATATTATGTAGAATAGTTTTATATAGGTTATGTCTATAAAGAGTTATTAGAAATATAATAATTATAAGAGATATTTAATATCTTCAAATAATTAATAATATTGGGTTCCATGTTTTTAAAGGAACTTAATTATAATGGTTCTCATGCATTTTTTTCATGTAATGTAATGAATATTATTCTAAATATATATATTATCGATCTACAAAAATACTAGGTTTCTATAGATGGAATAAAATGAAATATTTTGTTATTTAGTGCATACTAAGAATAAAATAATTTTATGAGATACATTGGGGTCATTCGTAGAATATGTATTGGGGTTTCTATGATGATAAGCCTAAGGAGGATTGAACATTTAAAAAATTAACATATTTGTCTGGAAAAGGATATTGCGAGTGGATTCAATGAAATTACATGACACTATAGATACTAAATGTGGATGTGTATCTACCATATATGAACCTATGGGTAATAACATAAAAATAGAGCATTTATCTAGACTCCATTGTTACCTCATGTATGAAATTGGACCATACATCCCACCTCATTTTGAAACATTTGGGGGATATTATTTGTAAATTCACAAAACTACTTATGAATCATAATGAAGTATTTAAACATATAATATATGAATGACCTATAATAAACCTAATATGTCATTTATTAATGTACACTTATTGATTTATACATCGTATAAGTGATTTTCATGATTATGTGATTTTCCTACTACAATTTGTGATTCATGGACTATGATATTAGATATTTTTGACAGTGGGAACATGACATGACCATTTTAGTTTTCAGAATAATAGAAAATGAAAAGATTTATCTCATAATAATTTTTACACTATAAGAGATGGAATGAAAAAACATGATTTTTTGATCCCGTAATTGTCTAAATAAATGAATAACTTTTGGAAATAAAAAAACGAAAGGGGAAAACATTATGTTTACTAATTCATGTATGAATCTAAACATTCATTAAATGGTTATTAAGATCTTATAAATTTTTATAAATGGATTAGAAACAATATAAATATGCTTTCCCTTTATTTTTTATAGATAGAGAAATTTATATTTTATGAATACTATTTCCAAGGCCATGAAGATAATTGGAAGAACTGTTTGAATAATATGGGGAAATATGATAAAATTCAATAAATGGATTAGGATGTTTTAAAGATCTTATTTATTAATAAATAAATTATTTATATTCTTCATTATATTATGGGTATGGAGTTCTATGACTTGAAGGAAATGGATTATGAATTTTTTGGAAAAACATGAGGATATTTTTAGTTGACCAGATATGTTGGAATATTGTATTATCATCCAAACTAAATCTAATTTTTATAATATATTCTAAGGACTAAACAAATTTATTTAAAACGTATTATCAATAATAGGATTTTATACATAATAATGGATTATTCAATGTTCTATTTAAGTGTAAATAGTGGTTATAAATATGTATCCATATCATGGTTCTCATAAAAAGTAAAAATGGTATTTAAAATAAAATATAGAATCCATTGAGTAATGAAGATGGTATTTCCTTTATGATTAATGTGTGTGAAAAATCTACAAGGAAATTTTATTATGGGGGATACCATTTTTTGGGAAGTTTTGGTCATTGGTAATTTTATTTCCACTGTGGTGGAGAGAATGTTGATAACAATGCTAATAAGGTGAATTAGGAAAATAATTCACTAACCAAACTACACATATTTAAAATGAAATGAGTTTTTAAATAATGATAATATGTTTGCAAAATCAAGGTATATGAAACATGATAAATTCCAACCATACTTTTTGACTATTTTAAACATTGATTTCTTATGCAATCATGATGGTTGATGTGAATCTTCAAAAATTGGGCTCACTAATCTCTTATCCTTAGTTGGTAATTTCAAATTTCATTAATTTTTAATGGCCCCTATGAAAATATTATATATCAGCTTTATGAAAATTATTTCTATTATCTCATTTGACATGAAATCACAAAAAATGAAATTACATTTTATATTCAATGTTTTTAATTTTGATGCCAAGAATCAAATTGAATTTCAATATTAAGATAATATCTTATTTAAAGAGTTGTGGTTGTCACATATTTGGTATGAATTTAGGTCTCTATGGTAGATTAATTGATGATTTATGGATACAATCATGTGTGAAGAAGTTCAATAATTACCATATGATCATAGTATTTGACACACCATTTTGGTTTTTTAATTAATGATTATCATGAATAATGATATTTGAAGATACGTTTATGGAAATAAAAAATTTGGTTTCTTAAATACTGAAAAATTTATTTTTGGAGGAATGAGATTAAATTTTTTGGATAAATGATTAATGTTAATTTTAAATTTTACATTTTATAATATATTTTATGTTTATATAATTATGGGTTATTGTGGATCTCCATACACTATCATCACACATCATACTATTAGTGAATATTATACTTTGGATACAATATCCTGAATATAAATTAAATTATTGGTAAGTTCTATTGAGTACAAAATTCTACATTATTTTATAATAATATATATTTTATCTTAATGTTGTTGAAATGTATTCATTTTTCCCTTGATACATATTTGAGTTTCATTGTGGTGTTCTATCCTTCTCAAGATGGTATGTTTGACAGAATAACTAAAACCCAATAGGATATGATATGATATTATCCAATGGATTTCAATGTTTTATTTCCATGAATATATTTCTCATGATGTATTTATTTATGAAATTATTTACTTTACATGTTTATCCAGGTGGCCCCATATAAATCCATCATAGAAAATAAGTGTATAAATCCAATGTATAGGAATGATATTTAAAGAAAGTTACGGGAACTTCATGAAGATAATCAGATAGTGTAGAAGTTTTGATCAATTTAGAAACATATATTGGCTATAAAATGTGGATACAATTATACTATAATAACTATTGATGTGCACTAAATTTTATTTTGGTATAAAGGCATTTCTATAAATTTCTTTGTGGAAAAAAGAATAGTATTCTATGTCTGAGATATTTGATTCAAAATAAAATAATTGATTATATCAGGATATCATCTTAGAGTATAGAACATGCACTGATCATATATCAAGTTCACAATGTTTTACATGTATCACTCATGAGTGATTTCTAACCTCGTCCATAGCATCTTTTAAACTCATACGTTATACCATATGATCATGATATTTATTAAGATACAAAACTTGTTGTGGTTATTGATAAATTATTGAATTTTATACAAAACAAGACTACTTATATGGTTCGTGTTTTATGGTGAAGCCACTAGTATGACGAATCTATATAGTAACATGGGGATGGAATGAGGTTTATTTTTCCCATGTTTTTAGTAGGGGCAAATTTTGAGGGTGAAATTAATTTCAATGGGTATATATTTTACCATTATGAGTTTTTATCAATTATAATTTTTTTAATAAATTAAATTTCATTTATGAAATTCATTACATGTATCATTGTGTTAATATTTTGTAACATAAAACACTTGGTCATCTTGTGTTACAAACGACATTGAGTAATAATAATAAAAAATATATATTATTAATATAGTCATTCAACAATGACCATTATATATTAGTCATTTAACATAGATATATGAATAGATATAAATACTTTAAAAACATTAATTATAAAATTTTATATAAAAAATAGTATTTATATTAAATAAATATATTTTTTGTAATGAAATTATATGTTTCAAAGAGTAGTCTCTTTCAAAAATAATTTTTTCGATTGTTTAGTGAAATAAAAAAACATAAAAGTCTACACATTCAAAATTTATTGCTTAAAATAAAATTCATTTTTTAAATATTATTCTAACGATTTTCTTATGTAATTGTATTAGTATTTTTCTAAATAGATTCAGTTATTAATGTCTATTAAAAAATATTTAATTATAATAAAAAGATACTTTTTTAAATTTATTTATTAATCAAATTAATTTTATAAACTATTTTTAATTTGAAAATAGAACAACCATATATCCTTTAAACTATCATATCTTAATGTAATAAGTTAAAAAATTAATTTCAAAATAATAATGGTGATTTGTTTTGAAAAGTTTCTATTTAAACACATTATTTCTCATCATATCTACATGATTAATTATAAATTAAATGTTCCAATTATATGAATTTAATTTTATAAAATTTATTACATATTTGGAATCATAATAATTTATATTATCTAAAAACATCAAGTTAATTTTTTAACAAATTATTAGTTAAAATAGAAAAAATTATTTACCTCAATTAATGTAAAAATTGATTTACCAGGGGTTAAACTAAAATGTAAATAGAATAAAATATCCTGAAACATTTCCAAGACACATTTTAATTACATATTTAAACCTTATACCTTATATTATAAGGAATATATTATTTTGAATCCCTGTTACAAGAAGTAAAAATATATTTAATTTTATATATTAGAAAAATTATGATTCTTCCACTCACCTCACTTATAGAATGACACTGCTTCTCTTTTCGAAATACAATAACATCGCTCATGTGTACATCAGGTTATAATCTCATGATGTGATGTGATTCATTCATGCATAATATATAATGTATTAATTAGTATTTTTATAAACATATTATATATGTATTATGAAATTTGATTTATATAGGGATATATATATAAAAATCATTTTTACATTCAATATGCCAAAAAATGCAAACAATGTTCATTAATAGACACATTCTATCATCTCTGTGAACAATATATATCATTTTTGATTATTAAATTTATATGTTTTTTTAGATACTTATATAATGAATATATTTTAATTTTATATCATGGATATCATAATTTATTTTTTAAAACCATTATTTATATTGGAGAGAAAAATTTAACAAGGTAAAACATACAGATAAAACAATGCAGTTATTACCAAAAATAAAACAGTAACATGTAGTTGTTAATAAATAACTTATAAAATGTCTTACAAAAATAATAAATGTTATCATATACATGTATAAATTTCTAAAATATATCTATTCTAAACTTTTTGTTATTATAATAGAGGATTGAATAAGCATGTTGGAAGTCAAGACATAAGGTAAACGATTTCCACTATCTCCATTATCTAAAATATCCATATAAAAATTCACCAATCATTTATTTTTTGATTGGTTTATATAATTCCTCATTGAAATTTCATATGATGAATACTATTATTCTGATGATTTTTAATTACTAATTTTAATTTGTTTTCTACTCAGAATTTTTAATCAATATTATAGTTAAGTAGTAAGGGATTTTTATCTCAATTTTCCATATTTGAGTAGTACATTATTTAATGCACCTATATTCATTCACAAATTCTATATACATCCCCATCAAAAAAAATAGCATGATATTATTTTTCATCATGATATTTTAAATAATATCATATGTTATTCATTTTTGGTGATTCTGAATAAATAATACCAATGTAGTATTGATTTTATGTTACAATATCATCATTTATTGGGATAGTTTATGATTTTGTTTTAGATGATAAAATCATATCATCAATCCCTCAAAAAACTGATTAATCTTATTATCATTTAGTTATTCATTATATTTTCTTGTAAAAGATTATTTTTTACTCATTATTTCATTTAATATTTGAGGAATCATTTTTAATAAAATCTTATTTTATTTCACTCTTTGGGTTGTAATTAAATTTCATCCAAAACCATATTTTTTGAAAATGATTACTAAAATGATTTATTATTATCTTATGATTTTTAAAATAATATTTAAACAATGTTTTATTTTTTTAAAATAATATGTAATATTCATGTCATTTTTTAAACAATCCTCATTTAATGTATAATAGAATATGTTAAAGTAAAATTTTATAAACATATATATTATGAAAGAAACAATACTTTAACCAAAATACTTATTAATTTTATGCTAGATTTATATAAATTTTATACTATTTTCAATGATTTTTTTTCAATTTTATTTAATTTTTAAATGAAATTCATACTGCAAATTAAATTTTTTTGAGGATATTTTAAATGATATTTATATAATCCTTTCTTTAGTTTTATGATTGTATTCAATAAATATGTTTTTTATTTTAAATAATTTTATAGTTTTATAATGTTATTTATAAATAAAATATATTTTATACACAATGTGTTCCTAGTTATCTGTTAAAATAATTTTCCATCTATGGTGAAATCTGTTGATGCTCCCTATGAATTTTAAAAAATTATAACTACGTACAAAATTTTTATTGTATCTAAAAGTGGTTCGTTATAAAAAAAAGATAATAAAACACATATCTATTCTATATGTTATTCTATTATTGTATTTTTTTTAAACCCATTGTATTTTCATGTGTTATGTTATTTTGAAATGAGTGGTGATTGTTGGTTTTATATATTTTCTATAGGTTAGGATATAAATATATTACTATAAAACCCATTTTATATAATGGTTCTGATATTATGAATGTTTTATGATATTGTGGAACCTATTTTCATTATAATAAATATCTTATGGTGGTTACATTATATCTTAGGATGATGAAAATTAGGGTTTATAGGTGGTTAGTAGATGTCCCGAAAATAGGGTACATTGGTGGTTATGTGAATCCCAAAGTAGGAACATGGGTGGTTAGCCTAATCCAAACATTTTATGATTTTATTGGTGCTAGAAATTAAATATTATTTTATATGATATGTGTATGAAAAACTTTTACTCCTTATAAAAATGTTATTCTCTGAGTGACCTTGTTCGTTGATTATGTTATGATTCATGTCATATGAACGTCCAATATTTGTTACATGACTGAAGATTATGATCCCATATATGAGGGGTATGGTTCTAAAATATTTCGACACTATTAACATACCCTCATGTTATTGATATTATTGTGTATTTCAATAGTTTACCCTTATTGAATATATGAGCTCCCCATTTATTATATATTATTTCACCAGGTTGTTTAGAATGGGATTATTTAGGGTTTTTCTATGAAGATTACACAATTAGAAGAAATTTATTAGAGACATTGAACATATATTTGGTATTAATATTACACATTCACATATTTCCAAAGGCAATAAACTATTATATTCATATCATGTGTGTTTGTTTAAAATATTTAATATTAATAAAAAAAGTGTAATATCCATGAATGGGAAACTTAGGCTGCTATAGACATTAAAATATGTTGACTTCTACATGATATACTTTATTGGATGTGTCATCATATTCTTGAACATGATGAATTAATATGATATATATACGTGTTTCTAACAAATTAGTTGAATATTTGTTACTATCCATGATTTAAATCATGGATGAGACTACAACCATTTTTTTGGATTTCATATTTTTAGGAATATTTCTATTATTCCATGATGGGTACTGCTCCTTATTTTTCACATTTTAAGATGTTTTTATTGGGTTAGGTGGGTCCAGAATTTGAATATATGTATATAGTTCTCCTATAAATGGTGATTTAGCCCGACCAAGTCTACACACTCATCTATGAATATTGAAAAACTTTACACCTTAAAACTATTTATCAAAATCAATCATGAGTAGTTGAAATTAGAAAAATGTGGGACTTTTTTTATACTCCTTCATTCAGGGAATGATAAAACAATGTGTCTTTGATGTATAAATATATAGTGAATGTATTTTACAATAATATTTTGTCCATTGAGGTTGAAATCACCCCCTTTTCCCTCATCTCTTATGGAATATACTTTTAAATCACTTTTTAGACATTGGGGATATATATTCATAGTTGAACACATCATCAGAGATGGGATCCAATAAATTAATAACATTAAAATAACCAACGTATTGGTATAAATCAAATTTGGACTATTCATGGAATGAATGTTCATCTGGTATCATTTTTTGGAATAAGTCACATCCTCTAGAGTGGGGCGGAATGATGTCTACATTTTATTGGACTAGATTCTCTATTGATATAAATTTTTATTACTATTCATTTATTTTTTGGATGGTTATGTTTTATTTATGAGGATCAACTATGGGATGATATTAGTTTCAATGAGGTGGGTTCAAACAAACAATATGTGATCAAGTAAATAATCAATCGGTTTTACTATTACCTAAGGATATAATGAGTTATCTTGATAATCATCTTATTTAGTAAAAAATGACCATATTGGATACTTTTCTTCTAAAAAATATTCATTTAAATTCATCATCTAGAATAGTAGATGAAACAAATATCACCTATACTTGTGGATTAACAAAATTTATCATCCCAAAATCAGTTATCTGCTACAAAATGACATTAATGAAAATAAAATAATGTATCGTGTGGGAGAATAAATTTTAAAAATGAGAAAATTATTTTAGTCATTGAGGCCCACCTGATTATGACATTTAGGCTATCAGAACTGTGGTAATTAGTTTTACATTACCTCTATAAATTACCAAAAATATTTTTCATTTCAAAATTAATAAACATTAAATATCATATCCACAATATAAAAAAAATTATTCAACATTCTTTCATCATAAGGGGATACAAATATTTTTAATAAAGAAGTGGTGTTAGAAAATATTTCATGGTATTTAGAGATATATATATATATATTATAGAAGTTGCATTATGTATGATAGTCATAATTTCCACCATTCCCAATTTCCATATTTTTCCCATCTAGAATTGGTCAATAATATGGTTTAGCTATCCAAATATAGTATTAAATACTTTTTGAAACTAGGTTATGTTTCCAAAATCCATATTCATTCTCTACAAGAATGACTGTTGTTTGAAACAAGTTAGTGAATTTACAAATAATTATAACCAAATAATATTCCATAGGATGATTCTGGATTTTTATGTAGTAAAAATAATTCACCATGAATCAAAATATGAGACTCATTCCCTTGGAATTTTGAAATTTTGAGGTCATTTATTTTCACCTAATGTCATTTATAGATCCATTAATTCTAAAATAATTATGGAAGATCATCCCATAAATTGATCATCCTAGATAGAAAATTATTATAGGGAATATTTGATGGCCCTTATAATGTATTTAGGAATATCCAATATTTATCCACTTCTTAATACAATGTAGTTACATTCATGGTATTGAACCGAGATATGAAACATGTTAGGTATTGTTCTGAATCATCTAATACATTGACGGTATGATATGTTGGATTCCCAACACTAGGAATTGGAAGCGTTTACATTGTGAATTTGTAGATGTATTTCATTTTGGATGTACCTTTTTACACAATCATTTCAAAAATTCAACCATTGATATCACTGACATTGTAGTATCAATGACCTTCAACAAGAAGACCTATTGAGAATGTGTTTGAATAGTGCTTCAAGTAGTTGTATATAGAAATAGAGGGTATAACTACACATGTGGTCGATAAAATACATGATCTATATAGTGAATATTTTCATAACAATGATCAAGTGGTAGTCTAATGTAAATAAATCCTAACATCATAATGCCATCAGATATACTAGATTACATATTTAACCTAGATCCACATTTTTTTGGCAATGCATGGGTTTTCTTAAAGAGAAACAACTTCATATAGTGTAATTAGATGCACTTATTGATGAATATATATATATATATAATTTTTATTTCCAAATAGTAAAAATATATTTACATTAATAAGATACATTATAGTCTCTACATAATGGGAAATTATTTAATTATGTATAAGAGGATCAAAATCCATATATAATGTGAGATATGTATCCACATCATTACCTGTAAAATCCCAAAACTAGGGTATTCATTTGTAACTACAGTAGGACAATCATAAGGCCTCAAGCACACCTCCTTGTATGCTAGAGGATAAAAACAAATATAAAGGGTATATAGTGGTATAGAAAGAATAGTATATGCTCATGATAATAGTATAACAACATTGTACTTAATGGATCCATGATAGAAATATAGTACTAATTGACAATATGAGATAAATGATCTAGATTAATGTGATATTCTTAAATGGAAATATCAACAACAATATAAAAATTTATGTAAATACAAGTCTTTTAAAAATGAACCAAGAATACTAGATGTTATATTACATATATAAATGTGTATTAAAGGAACAAAATTACAAAAATGTTTTATGTAGATAGCATCATGAGCCATAGTACGGTCTATTAATCCAATGCTCCCATGTTACAATCGATTAATTATAGATAAGTAGTTTTCCCCTATCCCTACCTATATCTATTATGTATGTATGTGTACCAAACTGTATTCCTGAATAATGTATTGTATATAATAAGATCACCACAACTAATAGAGTCAAAAAATCGAAAATTTTAATATAAACTATATCAGTTTACAAATTTAAAATTAAATATGTATAGTGAACTAAAAATATGATTATTCCATGAAAACAAGATATAATTGGTGATAATAAATATATATATATATATATATATCTGTTATGTTCTAACAACAGTTTGATACAATCGTGTCATATTTCTAATGTGAAAATAGTATTATACCAATATGGGCTAATCTCAAGGAATATATCCCTGGACTCCTCATCGAGATCATGGATCCATACCAATAGAAATCATAGATTAGTATCAAGATTACAAGGTAGTGTCCTACAGTGATAAACATGGGAAATGTATTTGGATATATGAATTTATATATGAGTCATAGGTCTCATACCTCCATAACCCCAATAGGTGTAATACCATATATAGTCATAACTATGGGTAATAGAAGACATACCAAGGTATCCCTTGATGGTTTCATAATGTAATGAAACTATTTCAGAACCAACATAAATAACGCAGTATAAAATGGAATGGGATATGTTACTGTCTGTAGATAATTTAAATTATTGAAAAAAATTGCATAGTACAAAATAATTTCCATCTCATTCCACAATTTCATTTTATATATTTAAATTATTTTATTATCAGGGAAATGTGGAATGACCATATTAAATGAACTCCAATACTTTATAATGTCTCCAAATAAATTTGATTGATATAACTCACCTATAGTGGTGGATCTATCATTGGGATAATTAAATAACTCACCTCATATGTTTTTTGGCTTCATCATTTCGTTCTCCAACAAAGTGAAGGTGAAAAAAGGGAAACACATTAATTTTATATGAAATTAATTTTTTCATTTAATTATTTTATGAGAAAACTATAATGAACTTACTTACTAAACATAATTTAAGGATAAATTCAATATTATATATGTAGGAAAATTTTATTGGACAACTACCTTATTACTGTTGTATAAAACATGTTCAAAATCATCATTTTGGTTGGATATATTCATTTTATAATGGAATAATAGTCGAATACTCTAAAAATAGGGAATAAGATATCATACCAAAATAATTTTATTTCTATTAAGGTAAAAAAGAAAACTATATAACGTTGTACATATCAATCATTTGATGATCTCATGTGATATAAATTTGTTGAATTAGAGGGATGATAGCAAAAAAACATCAAATCTTAGGTTTTGAAATTAAAGATTATCCATGGGAGGAGAGGCCACTATACCAGTAAGATAAAAGAAAAACGGAGAGTTTATATATAACAGATAGAAAAAATGGTCTTTTCACTAAATATACAAATTTAAAATTTATTATATGAATAACTATCTAAACATTCCACTATCATTGAGTACCCCACATTCCCAGGATAGTAAATATTCATCTCAGACTAACTTCATCAACTAAGAATGTACATCAGCCTCCCACTCTAGACCCTCATCCTCTACATGGATGTGCTACCATAGAACATATAATAAAGGGAAAAACAGTCCTTAGATAACATATTTTCCAAAGATAAAAGTTTTGATAGGGTAATCATCAAAAGATGCACCAACATATTGTTCTACCTAATCAGGCTGCAAAACATGAGATAGATCAGAATTGTACTAGTGAATATATGAAACATCGAAGAAAATGTACATACATTGTTAACTATGAGGTAACTGAAAATGATAGGATGCCACAAAAAAACACGAAATAAAATTAGGTTATACAAACTGTGATGAAACATTACATTACATTTAAATACATCAAATACCTAATATAGTCAGTATGTTCAAGAATACTCGATCTATGAACACAAAACTCTATGGTTCATCGACAAGGATTAACAAAAGATATCTATGTGTACTGGTATTTTTCCATTACTTTTTAAGTCATCTATACCTACACTACATTTCCCTTAATAATATTTGAACTAAATAGTGCAACATTTCTTGCCTTTAACCAACACATCTATGATTAAAAGGGATTTTCCTATAAGACCTCATAAGGATCAATCTAAATCATCACATGATTTTTATTTCTGTAGGTTAACTTGATAAGATGTATATGTTTCTCCCAATAAAAACTGAAATCACGGAACCATACATAGCGAATGTCCCCTAGTTCAGGAATTTTCAATTCTATGTAACCACTGGTCTGAGTGTGAAAGGTTGATATCCTAGAGTACACAAATCATTCAATGACACATGGTAGAACCTCAAATTGAAATGAGAATCTGTATTTGTAAATATTGTGTAGGGGACCCATGAATACATATAATCTTATATAATATTTTATCTTATGACCATCCACTGAGAATGTTAATCTAATAGTTAAAATGTAGAATTTATTCAGGATTCTAAATATGATCACAAATACAACATCACTACCTAGAGTTTCTCTAAGTAATCCTGTCACAAAATCCATAGTGAATTCATTCCATTTCCACTCATGTTTTTGAAATGGTTTTAAAATCCCTATTAATCACTATCGTTCTTCCTTAACGTAATGAAAAGTGGAAGGAATTGTTACAAAACTATATGAATCCATTTTCATACCAATGAACCAACAGTTGTGATATAAATAATGATACATCTTATTATGATTGAGACATTCATACTAAGTAGAAGTGTACGATTCTCACATCAATTCATTTTATATCTCATTAAAAACCTATAAACATTAATTAATGGACAATAAATCATTCTTTTAAATCACTCATCTAGGAGGCATTTTATCTCTTTAAACTCACTCCCCTAGGATTATGCCCACGTGATCCAATTGTTGCCTTATATACCCTTTATCTATAAGTGAACTGGTCAGGGATAAATCTACAATTGAAAACTATCCATGATATTCTTCAACCATAAAATGCTTATAAAAATTGGTCCATAAGATAACATTAATCATTAGTATCCCAAACTAACTCTATCTGAGTCTTCTATCTCAAATCTTCTCATATAGAATTTTCAATTACATGGGGTATAGGAACGATAAAAATTAAATGAAAATAATTATTCAACCCACACTTTATTCTTGAGGTTCATGTTACGAGGTCGTTGAATGAACACAAGGATTTTAAGGTATTTATTCACCAAAATAATATCTACATTAAAATAATTTCCCCATAAATTCAAAGCTTGAACTAGAGATTCCAAATCAAGATCATTAATCAGATAATTCTAATCATGGTACCTCAAATGATAAAAGCACTACATATGACTTGATCATCCAATAACAGAACATGTCCCATCTCTATAACCTATGAATCATTTCAGGATATAAATCATTTTCTATACACTTGAATAATTAGGATCAATATGGATTTTTATGTCCTATTCGACTGATGAATTGCTATCACTATTGGTTTGGAGAAAAAACATATCATGTAATATAGATAAACAAATAATATGCATTGATAGGGGTGAAAATCAATCTATAAATTGAATCTCTAGTATCAATGAATTCACAAGAAAATATATAATACAAAAAAATTGTAGGATACTCAAATTTAACTAAAAATCATACCATATCATGGTAAATTATACTCCAACCTCTGAGATTATGTGACTCAGTATGTTCACTGTATCGAATAAAAAGGTGGTTTTTGTGAGCATAAAATAGATCTTGTAATCTCTCTCTGTATTTGAAATGATATCAGATTGTTTTTTCATTGATTTTTCACGTACAAGAATACAGAAACATATTTTCCAAAAGGAAAAAAACAAATAAATCTATATATATGGTGAATAAATGATTCATCTATTACCGGGATATTGGCTGTTCATTCATGAGTATAATGGAAGTATAGATACTAATAAAGATCATACATTAAATAAAACAACACATGAGTTATAATTTAAGGAATATCTTGTTCAATGTGAGCATGAGTCTTTACATTATATCCATAGGGATAAAAGAATTATAATCACCGAAAAAAAACAATATAATTTGGTATATTCGAGATAATCACACCTAAAACTCTATAGGATATGACTCTCTAAGGTCTCCTAACATGACACACTATATAGACATGGAGTATTCCACATCCATAATATGAAACATGAATTCCATGAAAATGTATGATCTATGAATTTTTTTAATTAGGTATAGAGTGCCACTATCCTTGACTATCTCCTCAGCATGACTAGTCAGTTGCACTCTAGATACCATTATTATGGGGAGTAGCTGATCTGACTACATCACATAGAGTTATTACTTTTCCAATATCACTAGTCCATGGAGAGCTTATTCATAAATTTATTTGTATATGGACCCTAATTCTTCATTAATGACACCTAATTGGGGCCCTCCCAAACTTTCAATTCACATTCCCATTCTTACCTCATTGATTAGATATTAAAAAATCAGTAGTGCATTAATTATGGCTAGTAATAACCTCACAAGAGGACTCCAAGAGACATTACCTTGCATAAGATACTATAATTGTAGGTCTATAATTCATTCCATAATAATCAATGACTCAATATTCTATCAGGTTACATTTTTAATAACATCCCAGAATACTATATCATATATGATAGTTAACTATTAAACATTCAATTAAGATCAAATTTGATACCTAGTATCATCATCAAAATAGGAATATTTGGATGTATCGTCAGGGGTATAGATAAGAAAAAAGAACTAGTGATACATAAAATGAGTTTTTAATCCAATAATATCCACATAATATTATTTAAGGTTGATGAAATTGATATAGATGTTATCCCTTATAGAATCACGTAGGAAGCATTCATTAAATCTATATTGAAAATCTATCAAAATCACATCTTTCTGTTGATATATCTAGTTAAAAATATTCCAACTACATTTCGATGATCCTAAAAGCATTTAGGTCAGTCTTTTGACTCCACTACTAGGTGGTTATTATATGTGATTGATGATATATAATACATTAACAATCATCAATTGTATATCCTAGGGTCAACCATCCACTAAAAAAGAAGATTGATGTTGATATAAGAAATTTCATGTCAACTCTATCATGTATTATTTTGGTGAAAGAGAACCATATATAGTATGAAAAAATCCATGTGAATCCCTTAAAAACATAGAAACATTTTCTACTTCAATAATAATACGAGGTTCCATAAGTGTAACTATAAGATGTAACACTGGTGGAAAATTTCCCACCAACCCAAAATAATGGTTGTCACCACCCTCATAATGTATAACTCATGTATGTAATGGAATAATAGCTATAAAAATTCAAATAAAACCTCTAAAATATGATTTTATAATGATAAAAATCAGATATTAATGAATATGATAGGTTCAAGTCTTACTATTCAAGAGTAATACCCCTCTTCATACTCATAACTCTTGGTTTTGGTGATAAGAACAAGCATTAATTATAGAAGAGACACTAACTACCACCCACTACTAAGGCCTAGTATTGGACATGTTCTACTTATTAGATCTAGGTTATAGTAAAAAGTGTTTAAATTTAACGTTATTGATGAATACTCTAATTAAATATCAATTGGATTAAATATTTAATGAAAAAAATTTATAATTAAATATAGAACCCAAAAGTGCATAAAAGTCATTATCTATATATACATATATATATATATATTTAGTGAGGTCTTGTAAAATTATTCTATCATTCCAGTGCTATAATATACAATTTATTATACATTAGAAATTGTTAGTATAGGTAACTATGGTAAGGAATTTAAAATGATTCAATTAAATGAATAACAATCCCAAATATATAGAGTCACTAAATATCCAAAAAATATTTGGAAGAAATATAATTTTTAAAAATTAAGATTTCAAATAATGTAATTATTGGTTGATTTATAATGATTAATTTTATTGGATAATTAAGGATTCCTCTTCACACAAAATGGAAAAACATCAATTAGGTTGATGTAAACCCTTCTGTTTTTCATTTTAATAATCCCTAAAAGAAAAATTATCCCAATTTTAAATAGAAATGTTATGAAATAAAGAATATAAATCAACACATAAATGGTTATGAAAAAAATACATAGAATAATTATATTAATATATATCTAAATGCACTAATAATGATTCATGATACACTAAATCATTACCTAACCATTTTATGGGAAAATTCAGATTCAGAATAACAAGGAAAACAAAAATCCATATATTTCTCCAAATAGTGATATTAGTAAAATCATAACATGTATAATTTATAAAACCAAATCTCATATTATACTGTTTATTATTTATCATATACCTGGGTTATCTACTCCCAAGTATAGGCCCATTTCCTAGTTTAGATACATCATATACTCGTTTTTAGCATCCAAAAATAGTATGGAAAATAAATTGAACTATATGTAAAAATTAATAATTTCCCAGACATGGTTAAAATTTATGTAACCAAATCTAGTTGTCTATATTGTCTCATATGGACCATACCTAACAAAATTAAACTTTGACATGATGAAATATTCTTGTTTGTATAAAAGGAAGTAAATACTCTTATAATCAGACTATCATAACTGTGTAATAAATGGATAAATGACATATGAATAATATCCAAGGACAACAACATTGTTTCCAATGATTTCACCAGGGTGCACACATTCGTATGTGGAGGACGTGCAGCTGTTGGCCTGCATTACGACATTATAATGGCGGGCGAAATCCTTCTATTATTCAGGGATGTTTTCTCCTTGACCTAAAAAGGATGATGTGATGTCAGTTCTACCATCCATGGATTCCTCCGTGGAACTCTTCACCATGTCTGGGTCTCCCTAATAGACTAAGATGATGTTCAAGAAACTCTTCCCAATTCCATGTCTTCATGGATGTTGGTTAATTGCACAACTTCTGTCGGGACATTCCATGGGGTCCAGTCTGGACAGTAATATTCGGTTGGAGGAGTAGTCACAATGGAAATCATTGGTGGGTAAAGACACTAAGAACACTAGCACGTCAGGGATTCTTCCCCTCATTATAAGGATTTTCGAGGGCAAAGAACCCTGAGGAATACCACATTGAATGTGGGGAATTATATTCCATAGGCATGTTTTGGAGATTTTCCTCACGTTCCCATGTTTTAGACTGGGTATGTCCAGAGTTTAACGTCTAACAAAGACGGATCAGACTGATCAGAACACTGGCTAGAGTGGATCAGATGGGTGAAACCCCTGGGGGAATACTGATTTCCTGGAAAATTCATTATTAGTAACTAGGTTAATGCTAGGATAACTAAAGAGTTGTATAGGCCTAATCTCATCGGGATGTGGTGTCCACGATAAGAAACTAGATGGGTGGTGGATGGTTAAGTGAAGTGGATGGAGAATGAAATAGAGTCGACTTGAGGGCGATGATGAAAATTTGATTGAGCCTCAAAGAGACTTCCTACATATCCTCTTGGAATGTAAACAATGTCTGCATACTTCGGTGGGGTGATGGGACACCTGAGGTGGTGGCCCACGAGTATGGATCCATGGAGGGGATCTAGAGGATGTGGAACATCCTGGTTAGGGGAAAGACATTCCCAAATCACATAGGCTTGAGGTAAAATCTATGATGAGACATGGGTGATTGGATTGAACCTCATGGAGGCATCATACGTATCTTTCCCTGACATGGATCAAAGTCCACATATTCTTGTATGGGGGCATAGAATCGGGGTGTCCGTAGGGGGAAACAACTAGATTAAATAATAGGGATTTCATGTGGTTTGAAGCCTAGGATGGTCTAACTCCATAGGGAAGATATGTTATGTGGGTCACAACTAAGGGGGCTACAATTTCTTACTTCTAGATTTGAAACACAATGGCTTACCCCTGATTGGGATTATAAATGGCTTACCATTGATTGGGTTTGTAAAGACCCGTAAAATTCAAGGGAAATTTTTTTTCTTAATTTTCTTTAGAATTTTACAAGAGCGCAGCTTCAGACGACACCTGATTCCGAGGCCCGGTGTGCCCGGAATCAATTTCCGAAGTTTGGCTTGGGTACGTTCAGTGAACGAACGAGCGGGTTTTTCTATCTTTTGAACCGGTGCCCGGAATTAAATTCTGAGGGCACCGATGAAATCGCAGCGCCGGTATTTGCTTAGAAACGCCTCTTCCGGAGTTGCGTTTGCTCAGACGTGGTTTTTAAATTTTGCGGCTTTAAGTCAGAAATAAAATAAAGTTTGTGCGACAACCTTATTTTATTTCACTTAAGCTGCTTGGAAGCCACTCGAAGCCACTTAAAGGCGGCTTGAACTGAGTTGAACTGGATAGGATGCTATCCAGAAATATCCTACCCCCTTGGTAGGATATTTGTGAGGCAGGGCCCGCATGAGCCCCGCCGTTTCTTTCGCTAAGTAACGCACCCGCGAAAACCCTTCAAAGTAACTGAAAAGTCAACCGACGCGTTTTCTTTAATTCTTAACAGACCATTTAATTGGGCGGTTTATTTCGTGAATTAAATGGGTTGTTTCATTCGTTGAATTAATTCAACGAATTAAATGGGTCGTTACTTATGCGTTTTACGTTTGTTGGCAAAATAATAAAATAGACAAACTTGTCTATTTTGGAGGATTGCTATCGTTGTGAAATTCCTCTGAGCCTCCACCCTCCCCACGAAGAACGCGAAGAACGCGAAGAACGCGAAGAACGCCGGCGACCGGAATTCGACGACGCACACCGAGATCTGCGACGTCGACGAGCTTTACCCGCGACGTTCTTCGGCGACGCCTCTTCTTCCGCGGCCGATCCTCGTTCGACAACTAAGGTGAGAATCGGATCGTTAATTCTCCCTTTTTAAATTTCATGGCAACGGATTTAATTAATTAAATCCGTTTGTTCTTGATCCGGAGTTTGGCGACGCGATGCCGGATACCGCGACGACGCAACGATCCCCCCTTCTTCCGCGACGAGCGATCCCGCGACGACCTCTCGTCCGACGACGACGACAAGGTAGGGGTTTATTTCTTTGATGATTCATTCCCGTGTTCTTATTTCTTTTAAAAAAAGAACCGGCATGAATAATTTCAATTAATTAAAAATTGAATTGCCGTTTAAAAGAAAAGGAGTGAACAATTTTTATCTTTGATTAAAAATTGTTGTAACCTTTCCTCCCGTTGATTATGACTAACGCGGAGGGTGCGAGTCTAACGAACAAGACCCGGCAACCCTCCGCCGATCTCTTTTGTTGTGCGGATATGGCGGAAGAAGACGAACCGCACGGCAGGGGCGATCTGTTGATACCGCAGTGAAGATCGGCCCCCGGGAGGAGCATCGGCGCAGACGGGAGGCAAAATGGGCCACCGGAGCAACTCCGGCGGCCCGCGGAAGGGGGCGGCCGCGCGGGTCGCCGGCGACCGGAGGCGGCGGCGCCCGGCGCGCCGCCGGAGGAGTCCGCCGCGGCCGAGCCGCGGCGGCGGCGAACCGCCGGACCGCGTCCGCGGTCCGGCCACCCAGCACGCGGCCCGCGCGGGCCGCGTTTCTCCAAAGCCGCGGGTCAAACCCGCGGCGGCTCAAGCGGCCGCTCGGCCGAAGCCGAGCCGGCCGGTCCGGTCGGCCGGGCCGCGCCCAGGCCGGACCGGACCCGGCCTCGCCGGTTCGGGACGGGTCGGGCCGACCCGGTTCGGGCCGACTCCGTTCGGCCGACCCAGGGGGGGTTCGGGCCGGGTCGCCCCGGGCCCAGAACCCCCGTTTCGGGCCCTCTTCGGTCTTTCGCCCATATCTTGTTCCTGGGACCTCCGATTGACGAACCGTCAGCGGCTACGTGATCCTTGGATCGAGACGGTCGTTTCGGTATATTACACTCAAGGTTTCGGAAGACATTGGGTTCGGCCGGGTTGGTTCGTACACGAAACCAACCGGGCCCTCGGAGCGGAAACGCTCATAACTTGAGCTACGGACGTCCGATCGACGTACCGTCAGCTGTGGTAGTTTCCTCTAAGTGAGACGGAACTTTTGGCATACTCCGCCCGAGGATCGGATACAGGCAGAGTACGGTCGGGTTGGTTTTGCCCTAAAAACCAACCGGGCCCCTGGGACGAAAATGCCAATAACTCTCAGACCGGGCGTCCGATTGACGCGCCGTCTGTTGCGTTGAGATCCTGTTGTCGATACGGAACTTGTGGATACATCAACTTCGGACTACGTGTCAGTTGATGTATCAGCCTCTCGGCTCGTGGAGCGGACCCTCCTAAACGAGCTCGCTATGTGCGGGAACCCTAGTGCTGGCTGTGGCTTCGACGACAGAGCAGAGATCCTCCGTGGACTGCGACGACGACAGAGCAGAGATCCTCCGTGGACTGCGACGACGGCAGAGCAGAGATCCTTCGTGGACTGCGGCGACGACTGTGCAAGAGATCCTCAGTGGACTGCGTCGACTACTGCACTCAGCGATCCTACGTGGAACAGTGCTACCGAACCTGTGTGAGCTGAATCTTCTTTTTACCTTGAGCGGTGGAGCGCTTGGGTGTAGCGGCGGACCCGTGGTACTTGACAGTGGTGGTGCTCTTGGATGCAGCAGCAGACCCTTGGCGGTGGAGCGCTTGGTTGTAGCGGCGGACCCGCGATACTCTACGGAGTGTGTGCGCTTGGTTGTAGCGACAGACCCGCGACGGTGGAGACGTGCGTGCGGAGTATGGAGACCGTGTAGATGACTGAGACCTGACGACTGCTTGACCGACTCGACTTGGAGTGAGTCGACTAGCCCAGTGGACGGAGCGCCCAGTAGTTGGCAGCAGACCCACAGCGGACGGAGCGCCTGGTAGTTGGCGGCAATCCCGCGGTACTCGACAGGAGGAGTACCTCAGTAGGCTATCTGGGTGAGCGCCCGGTATTTGGCAGCAGACCCTCAGCGGACGGAGCGCCCGGTAGTTGGCAGCAGACCCGCGGTACTCGACAGGAGGAGTACTTCAGCAGTCTTAGGTTAGTGAGCAGTACCTCGGAGTCGTGACAGGACCACTGTACACTTCAGAGATGGGGCTCTTCAACATTTACGGTTTCGATAATGAAAATCCTGGTTGAGCTGAATCTTATGTTACTCTCCTTTGTGGATTGTGTTGAACTATCCTATGTGGATTTACTATTTACTCTCCTTGTGGATTTGAGTCTTGCTTTCCTTTGTGGATTGAGTTGTTCTTGAGCTCGTGAGCAGAGCTAGAATTGGGGACTTAGGTATATGTATGGGCATATACCTAAGTCGAGTCAGATGTTACTTCGTGATTGCATCTTTCTTTTGTGCTATATCCTTTGTGGATTTCGGGAGACCTTCGGGGGTCTCGGGGTCCTTACTGAGTAGCTTGTACTCACCCCTGCACGGGCTATGCCCGCACCTTGTTGTGTTGGTTGCAGACGACGGACAGCGCTGATCACGGTTGGGGCGTGGAGCAGGACGGTACCTGGAGGTGGACCACTGGGCGGGACGTGCTCGGAGCGGACGTGGGACCCGAGGATCCTGGAGGCTATCTATACCCACCCTTCCGGTGGGATTGCCAGTGGACGACACGAGGCCGCCGTCTTTTCTTCAGTTGATGTACTTTACTTTTCAGTTGTACTTTACAGTTGGGCTTGTATTTCCGGCCCCCTTTACTTTTCTGCACTTTACTTTCCGCTTGCTGACTCTGTGTGGTTGTTACTTAAAGGCAATGCCTTCCCTGTTTACTGGGATTTTACGACTTGGTGCTAGTCGCCAGCCCCTGGCCTATGGAAGGCGGGCTTGGGGTAGTCACGGCACGGGCCCTGAGGACGGGTCGTGACAAATTGGTATCAGAGGCGGTCAGTTCTACCGCAGACTCTGATTGTCTTTTCTTTCCATGTGAAGCAATAGTGTTTAGTGTATTGAGTGTGGTTATCAGTTCAGGGAGCCCAGTGTTGGTGCGGCGGCCGACGTATCCGTACACCAGGACCATGACTCCTGATTTCCGACTTAATGCATGAAAACATTGATGGCGTGTGTGTTTCACGTCTTCATTGTGATTACTTGTGTCAGCTCACCGGGTATACTGATCTGCTTCATGAAAGTCTCAAGTTTTCCTTGTGATTACTTGTGCCAGCTCACCAGGTATACTGTTCTGACTGTGGTGCTCTTGTTCTCCTTTTCAGGATGGCCCCGCGACGACAGCCAGCTAGGGTTCTGAGTGTAGGGCGCGACGGCAGCCCACCGAGCGACGAGGCCTCGGTGCAGGGCCCTTTGCCAGCAGTGGCACCGGCGGTAGCTTTACCTACCGAGCCACTGATGCTACCAGTACCAGACGCTGACGATGCACGTCGCCTCAGGGCACTGCATGAGTTTCAGAGCCAGCGACCGCCCAGGTTTCGCGGTGAGGCGGACCCCCAGGCCGCCGAGGACTGGCTAGAGGCGGTGGTGCGGATCTTTAGGCTAGTGAGGACACCAGCGGATCTCATGGTGATTCTCGCGGCGAGCCTCCTGCAGGCGGCGGCAGGACGATGGTGGAGCTTGATGCTCCAGGTGCATGATGAGGCATCTCTTCTTTGGACGGACTTTGAGAGCCTCTTCCGCTCGGAGTTCGTCTCGGCCACCCTTCGTGCGGTGCATATCCAGGAGCTTCTACAGCTGCGGCAGGGCAGCATGACGGTCGCTCAGTACGCTGCGAGGTTCACCGACCTTTCTCGGTACTCGACAGACATGGTACGTGACCCCTTCTTCCGGGCCCGGACCTTCGAGCAGGGCTTGCGACAGGAGATTCGGGCATCGCTGATCTCCCTCAGCATTCCGACCCAGGCGGGAGTGCTAGAGCGGGCCCTTCTGATCGAGAGCTTCCTTGCTGAGTCTACACCAGCACAGAGACCCATCGCAGGGCGGCACGTAGCGGAGTCTTCGGTAGCAGGTAGCCGACAGATGACTCAGGGTTCCAGGCAGACCAGACCTACCAGTGGCCGACTGCACGACCCAGGCTCAGTTGTGCGGGGATGCCGGGGTGGAGTCAGAGCCCGGCGTGCCGAGAGTGGGCAGTGTTACTCCTGTGGTGGAATTGGTCACATGGCTCGTGACTGCCCGACCCGCCATGCAGGGGAGCAGCAGACGGTTGAGGAACCACCTAGGCAGAGGCAGAGGTTCGACCGTGGCGGTCTGCAGGGAGGAGATGGACGAGGTAGAGGAGTTGGCCGAGCAGCAGGTGGTGGACGACGCTTTGAGGCTCTACCACCACCACCACCAGGAGGTCCACCCCGACCGCAGGGGAGAGCTCAACTTCAGGCAGCTGAGGCCTTCGATCATGGAGCCCTGGGAGCTGATGGACAGGAGCAGAACTAGTGGATACATCCTTTGTACTTCTGGTTCCTTGTTGCTTTTGTGTAGCGTCTTGTAATATGAGCTGCAATAATAAAAGACGCATACCTTTGTGATATTTTCGTTCCTGTCCTCTTTCGTGATGTTACTAGGAGATTCCAGTTTTGGCTGTTGACTTGACCCTCACTTGTGAGACATCTACTGGAGGAGACCCAGTTACCACACACTGATGCCGACAGTGTGACTCAACCCTTGGAGGCGAGAGTAAAGGTTGAATCTCTTAGTAGTAGCGTCGAGGCCTTACGACGTCATCCTTGGTATGGATTAGTATCATCCATGTTAGGATTGACTTTTTTAGGCAAAGAATGTGGTTCATCCAGGGGATGAGACCAGATTTCTCTTTTCGGCAAAGAAGAAATCTTGCAGCTCTGGTGGGACCTGTGATGGTCCAGGCCACGACAGAGAAGGTCCAGATCATCCAGGAGAGGATGAGGACAGCTCAGAGCCGGCAGAAATCATATGCTGACAGGAGGTGGAGGCCACTGGAGTTCGAGGATGGCGACCACGTCTTCTTGCGGGTCTCACCTCGACGTGGTATTCGGAGATTTGGCCGAGGCGGCAAGTTATCTCCGCGCTTCATCGGACCCTTCTAGTCTCTTAGCAGGATTGGCGAGGTGGTTTACCGCTTGACCCTACCACCTCAGTCGCACCGGGTGCATAATGTCCACCACGTGTCTCAGCTGTGGAGATACGTGTATGTTTCTTCACACGTCATCAACCTCGGGGAGTTGGACGTCGATGACAGGGCGACAAGCACAGAGGTTCTAGTAGAGATCGAGGGTCGACAGGAGCAGGTTCTACGTGAACGGTTGCTTCCTCTGGGGTGCTTCTCGGGTAGCACGAGATCTTCATGTGAGCATATGGGAGCGTAAGGCTCAGTTGCGTGCTCAGTACTACCTTGTTTCCCTTAAGTGTGAGTTGAAGCTTTACGGGGACGTAAAGCCCTGAGGTGGGAGTAATGTAAAGACCCGTAAAATTCAAGGGAAATTTTTTTTCTTAATTTTCTTTAGAATTTTACAAGAGCGCAGCTTCAGACGACACCTGATTCCGAGGCCCGGTGTGCCCGGAATCAATTTCCGAAGTTTGGCTCGGGTACGTTCAGTGAACGAAAGAGCGGGTTTTTCTATCTTTTGAACCGGTGCCCGGAATTAAATTCTGAGGGCACCGATGAAATCGTAGCGCTGGTATTTGCTTAGAAACGCCTCTTCCGGAGTTGCGTTTTCTCAGACGTGGTTTTTAAATTTTGCGGCTTTAAGTCAGAAATAAAATAAAGTTTGTGCGACAACTTTATTTTATTTCACTTAAGCTGCTTGGAAGCCACTCGAAGCCACTTAAAGGCGGCTTGAACTGAGTTGAACTGGATAGGATGCTATCCAGAAATATCCTACCCCCTTGGTAGGATATTTGTGAGGCAGGGCCCGCACGAGCCCCGCCGTTTCTTTCGCTAAGTAACGCAGCTGCGAAAACCCGTCAAAGTAACTGAAAAGTCAACCGACGCGTTTTCTTTAATTCTTAACAGACCATTTAATTGCGCGGTTTATTTCGTGAATTAAATGGGATGTTTCATTTGTTGAATTAATTAAACGAATTAAATGGGTCGTTACTTATGCGTTTTACGTTTGTTGGCAAAATAATAAAATAGACAAACTTGTCTATTTTGGAGGATTGCTATCGTTGTGCAATTCCTCTGAGCCTCCACCCTCCCCGCGAAGAACGCGAAGAACGCGAAGAACGCGAAGAACACGAAGAACGCCGGCGACCGGAATTCGACGACGCACACCGAGATCTGCGACGTCGACGAGCTTTACCCGCGACGTTCTTCGGCGACGCCTCTTCTTCCGCGGCCGATCCTCGTTCGACAACTAAGGTGAGAATCGGATCGTTAATTCTCCCTTTTTAAATTTCATGGCAACGGATTTAATTAATTAAATCTGTTTGTTCTTGATCCGGAGTTTGGCGACGCGACGCCGGATACCGCGACGACGCAACGATCCCCCCTTCTTCCGCGACGAGCGATCCCGCGACGACCTCTCGTCCGACGACGACGACAAGGTAGGGGTTTATTTCTTTGATGATTCATTCCCGTGTTCTTATTTCATTTAAATAAAGAACCGGCATGAATAATTTCAATTAATTAAAAATTGAATTGCCGTTTAAAAGAAAAGGAGTGAACAATTTTTATCTTTGATTAAAAATTGTTGTAACCTTTCCTCCCGTTGATTATGACTAACGCGGAGGGTGCGGGTCTAACGAACAAGACCCGGCAACCCTCCGCCGATCTCTTTTGTTGTGCGGATATGGCGGACGAAGACGAACCGCGCGGCAGGGGCGATCTGTTGATCCCGCAGTGAAGATCGGCCCCCGGGAGGAGCATCGGCGCAGACGGGAGGCAAAACGGGCCACCGGAGCAACTTCGGCGGCCCGCGGAAGGGGGCGGCGGCGCGGGTCGCCGGCGCGGCGGCGCCGGCGACCGTAGGCGGCGGCGCCCGGCACGCCGTCGGAGGAGTCCGCCGCGGCCGAGCCGCGGCGGCAGCGAACCGCCGGACCGCGTCCGCGGTCCGGCCACCCATCACGCGGCCCGCGCGGGCCGCGTTTCTCCAAAGCCGCGGGTCAAACCCGCGGCGGCTCAAGCGGCCGCTCGGCCGAAGCCGAGCCGGCCGGTCCGGTCGGCCGGGCCGCGCCCAGGCCGGACCGGACCCGGCCTAGCCGGTTCGGGCCGGGTCGGGCCGACCCGGTTCGGGCCGACCCGGTTCGGCCGACCCAGGGGGGGTTCGGGCCGGGTCGCCCCGGGCCCAGAACCCCCGTTTCGGGCCCTCTTCGGTCTTTCGCCCATATCTGGGGCCTGGGACCTCTGATTGACGAACCGTCAGCGGCTACGCGATCCTTGGATCGAGGCGGTCGTTTCGGTATATTACACTCAAGGTTTCGGAAGACTTTGGGTTCGGCCGGGTTGGTTCGTACACGAAACCAACCGGGCCCTCGGAGCGGAAACGCTCATAACTTGAGCTACGGACGTCCGATCGACGTACCGTCAGCTGTGGTAGTTTCCTCTAAGTGAGACAGAACTTTTGGCATACTCCGCCCGAGGATCGGATACAGGCAGAGTACGGTCGGGTTGGTTTTGCCCTAAAAACCAACCGGGCCCCTGGGACGAAAATGCCAATAACTCTCAGACCGGGCGTCCGATTGACGCGCCGTCTGTTGCGTTGAGATCCTGTTGTCGATACGGAACTTGTGGATACATCAACTTCGGACTACGTGTCAGTTGATGTATCAGCCTCTCGGCTCGTGGAGCAGACCCTCCTAAACGAGCTCGCTATGTGCGGGAACCCTAGTGCTGGCTGTGGCTTCGATGACAGAGCAGAGATCCTCCGTGGACTGCGACGACGACAGAGCAGAGATCCTCCGTGGACTGCGACGACGGCAGAGCAGAGATCCTTCGTGGACTGCGGCGACGACTGTGCAAGAGATCCTCAGTGGACTGCGTCGACTACTGCACTCAGCGATCCTACGTGGAACAGTGCTACCGAACCTGTGTGAGCTGAATCTTCTTTTTACCTTGAGCGGTGGAGCGCTTGGGTGTAGCGGCGGACCCGTGGTACTTGACAGTGGTGGTGCTCTTGGATGCAGCAGCAGACCTTTGGCGGTGGAGCGCTTGGTTGTAGCGGCGGACCCGCGATACTCTACGGAGTGTGTGCGCTTGGTTGTAGCGACAGACCCGCGACGGTGGAGACGTGCGTGCGGAGTACGGAGACCGTGTAGATGACTGAGACCTGACGACTGCTTGACCGACTCGACTTGGAGTGAGTCGACTAGCCCAGTGGACGGAGCGCCCAGTAGTTGGCAGCAGACCCACGGCGGACGGAGTGCCTGGTAGTTGGCGGCAATCCCGCGGTACTCGACAGGAGGAGTACCTCAGTAGGCTATCTGGGTGAGCGCCCGGTATTTGGCAGCAGACCCTCAGCGGACGGAGCGCCCGGTAGTTGGCAGCAGACCCGCGGTACTCGACAGAAGGAGTACTTCAGCAGTCTTAGGTTAGTGAGCAGTACCTCGGAGTCGTGACAGGACCACTGTACACTTCAGAGATGGGGCTCTTCAACATTTACGGTTTCGATAATGAAAATCCTTGTTGAGCTGAATCTTATGTTACTCTCCTTTGTGGATTGTGTTGAACTATCCTATGTGGATTTACTATTTACTCTCCTTGTGGATTTGAGTCTTGCTTTCCTTTGTGGATTGAGTTTTTCTTGAGCTCGTGAGCAGAGCTAGAATTGGGGACTTAGGTATATGTATGGGCATATACCTAAGTCGAGTCAGATGTTACTTCGTGATTGCATCTTTCTTTTGTGCTATATCCTTTGTGGATTTCGGGAGACCTTCGGGGGTCTCGGGGTCCTTACTGAGTAGCTTGTACTCACCCCTGCACGGGCTATGCCCGCACCTTGTTGTGTTGGTTGCAGACGACGGACAGCGCTGATCACGGTTGGGGCGTGGAGCAGGATGGTACCTGGAGGTGGACCACTGGGCGGGACGTGCTCGGAGCGGACGTGGGACCCGAGGAGCCTGGAGGCTATCTGTACCCACCCTTCAGGTGGGATTGCCAGTGGACGACACGAGGCCGCCGTCTTTTCTTCAGTTGCTGTACTTTACTTTTCAGTTGTACTTTACAGTTGGGCTTGTATTTCCGGCCCCCTTTACTTTTCTTCACTTTACTTTCCGCTTGCTGACTCTGTGTGGTTGTTACTTAAAGGCAATGCCTTCCCTGTTTACTGGGATTTTACGCCTTGGTGCTAGTCGCCAGCCCCTGGCCTATGGAAGGCGGGCTTGGGGTAGTCACAGCACGGGCCCTGAGGACGGGTCGTGACAGGGTTACCCAAATACATACAGCTCGATGGGGTCACAGTGACATACCACTGGTTGGGGTTACATCGGCTTACCGTTGGATTGGGTAACAATGGATTGCCACAGGATTGGTTAATAATGGATTACCAGTGGATGGGGTCACAACAGCTTAACGCATGATGGGTTTGAAAATGGATTACCGCTGAATAGGGGACAGTTCTGTGTCATTCAAGGAAAAAATGGGCGTAATGATTAACATCATGCAGGATGGGGGTGGACCGACATGGAGTGGTTGCGAAAAATGGGAGTTGGGACTAATCCTTGGGGTGGTCTCCTACATACGTTTCCTTGGAATGGATCAAAGTCTACATTGTTCCGGATAGTGGGACCTAATGTGAAGGTGGTCAGAACCAGTGGTAATTGGGATTGAACCCCATGGAGGGTTCCTATGTACCATGCCTTGGAAAGGATAAAAGTTCATGTAGTTCAGGATGGGTGTGGTGAACAGACATGAAGATGGTCGGGATCAATAGTTGTTTTGATTAAACCAAGGGGTGGTGTTCTACATACCTTTCATTCGAAAGGATCAAAGTCTATGTAGTGCCGGATTGTGCATTAGTTTAACATCGGGCAGGCCGAAAAGGGGGAATGTAGTTTAACGTCATGCCGGATGAAGGGGGTATGACGTGAAGGTGGCCAAAACCAATGTTTGATGGACATTAACCTCATGTAGACATGTTAAGTACCTTTCCCTGGAAAGGATCAAAGCCTACATAGTTCAGAAGATGTTTTTTGAATAGACATGAAGATGGTCGGGACCAGTGGGTATTGGGCATGAACCTCTGTGAGACTTCCTATGTACCTTTCCTTGGCAGAGACCAACGTCCACATAGTTCGTGGTGGTTTTGGTGAGCGGACGTGAAGGGGTATAAGACCAATAGATGTTGGGATTGACCCTCTGGGAGTCTTCTTATGCACCTTTCCTTGGAAATTATAAAATAACATGTAGTTCAGAATGGGTTGGGAACCAACATGAAGGTGGTCGGGACCAATGGGTGTTGGGCTTGAACCTCAGGAAGGCTTCCTACCTACCTTACCATTGCATAGATCAAATTCCACGTAGTTCATAAGGGGTTGGTGAAATGACAAGAAGATGGTCAGGACCAAAGGTTGTTGGGATTAAACCTCCAGGAGGCTTCCTATATACCTTATATTGGAAATGATCAATTTCCACATAGTTATGGATGGTGTTGGTAAGCTGAATAAAGGGGTTCGGGAAAAATAGGTGTTAGGATTGAATCTTAGGGAGGCTTCTTACATAACATTCCATGGAAAGGATCAATGTCCACGTAGTTCCAGATGGTTTGTTCAAACCAACATAAAGGGGGTCAGAACCAATAAGTGGTGGGATTGATCGTTAGGGAGGACTCATAAGCTCCTTATCTTGTCAAGGATCAAAGACTGCATAATTTTTAATTGGTGTTGGAACCGACATGAAGATGGTCGGGACCAATGGGTGTTGGGATTGAACATCAAGGAGGCTTCATACATAACCTGATTTGGAAAGGGTGAAAGTCCATGTAGTTCTGGATGGTGTTTGTGAGACGACAGTAAGGGGGTTGGGACTAATAAGTGTTGGGCTTGATCCTCAGGGAGGCTTCCTACATATGTTTCCTTGATAATGATAAAATTCTACGTTGTTCCAAATTTTGTGTGGGACATACAATCTAGGCGTCCCAGTGTATGTCAAAGTTGATGCTTACTCTAAGCCAATGTGAGTCGTGCTCGGTGTGAGAAACAAGATTCATCAATAAGCTGACAATCACGTCGTGAAAGGGTCATCTGTGGGAAGTGGAGTTGGGATTACATGTGGTTAGTAGCCCAAAGTGGTAATTAAGTATTATGTGTGGTTAGCTGACCAAGGAGATGGAGATTGGGAATACTATAAGGTGGAGTCCTAGTGGTGACCAAGACAAAAGAAACATGGATTTGGTGCCAATGAAAGGAGGGATTCGTTGCCCATCCCCCCTCTCTGGTCATCGTCCTAGAAAAATGTTGGAGGAGAAGGGTTGATGCCTCACGCAAGAACGGATAGGGGCTTCAACCAATGTGGTTTCCCTTTCCCTATGAATAGACAACACTCCAATATTTTGTTCCTCATTCCATGTGAGGAATTATCTCACTCTCGTGGAGACCTGTGGGTATAGTGAATGTTTGTGACAGGTCACCCCCGCGTATAATGCATGGGGAAGGCCACCGTTTAATGTCATGTGCTGAGGATGATTGTTCTTGGCTATTTAACATCCTTCATCTTAGATGAGGCGGGTTATCTCTATACCCCTAGGACATAAATAACTGATACCAACCCGCCCTTAGGGATGGGAAGGAATCAGCAATTTCGTATTGAGGGGGTGTTATGGAGTGATCATTTGAGGGGTCCACGTTAGAGTGGCTATGCAAAGAATCAATATTCATTAGTGTGAAAATGAAATGAAGCATGATGCAATGATATGAAATGGAAATCACCCCCAAGGTGACTATGGAATCACATTTAACAAACCTGGGGGTCGCAAGTGAAAAGGATTTGCGAAGAAAAGGTGTTCATCAGTAGAATCATCATGGAATTCTGGTGCTCTACGTAGTATAGGGGATTCGCGAAGGGGTGTGCATCACAATGTGAAGTGGCCTAGCCTAGGAAAAGGGAGTTAGTGCATATAGATAGTGATTCATGAAGAGTAATGGAATTCATGGAGTATTACATCACGAAGAAAGGATGCTTTGCAAATCATAGCATTGTGAAGCAATGTACTTCACGAGGCATGGTGACCCTGACATAGAATGTGGGTCACATGGGCATTAAGGGTATTTCACGATGCATAAGTGCTCCATGAAGACCTGAATCCCTTTGGGGATCTACATCATTCAAATAGGCCTATGGGATCTACGAAGGTAATCCCTCTATGAAGAGGGGCTGAATTCATGCAAAGTGGGAGGCATATCATGATGTAAAAGTACTGCGAAATGCTCATGGGTCGCAGTACCGAAACCGTTTCGCAATTCGGGAGCTACGAAAGAAAATAGTTATAGGATTAGTCCTTTGGGATCCAGGGAGCTTGGTAATTTTCAGCAAGTGGAACCATAAAGTAGAGCTCACTATGCGCGAAGACACGTGACATTTTTTCGTAACTACATGGCAACTTCATGAATGTCAAATGTGTTCGTGGAGCATCCTAAATTGTTTCTCTACAGTGTTTTTGCGAATGTCAAATGGGTTTGTGGAGAATCCCTCCTCTTTTCTAAATAGAGTCTTCACAAAGGGGAATCTTTTCACTAGCCATGGGGCAATGGGGGGCTCTGTGGATATGCTTCGCAAGGCAGCTCCTAATACATTTAGTTTGTTCTTGTTCATCCCAAATTTTGGTGCCAACAAATGACCCCTTAATACTAGTAACTAAGGATGAAGTAATGGTCAATGTATGAGGTTCAATGGAAAACATCCCTCTGTCAATCGCAAAGCTGACTCACAATGGAGGTTCACGAAGCAAAGCGGCGATGTGGGTGCTTATCATGCCATGAAGCTCGCTGCGTTTGGAAGCTCCATGAGGCGCCTGGGGTCCTCGGCTATAAATTGGGGAGCTGACCTCCCTTGTTTCCATTCACTTCTCCACGTATTTAGATCTGAGTGCTCTAGATTCCCAAATCTCCACATACTATGTGATTGATCTCTGCAAATTGGGATTCATGCTTCTCAATGCACAACAAGTCTTTTACTTCGCATTGGTGCACTCTGTGACTTGTGTCTAAAGGCTGGGGAAAGGGCTCCACGAAATACATTGTAAATAAGCTCTGAAAAAGAGATCCACAATCCAAAACAAAAAAAATCATAATCTAATAACTAAATAGCTCATCAAGAGGCCTACAAGGGGTCCTTGTTGATTCTCACCATATGGAGATTATTTGGAATAGCTTGGGTTTAGGGGAGTCCATTAGAGCCATTATAACAACATTTCATTGGTGGTGTTGCTGTCGGAAAAAAATGACTTATCCACTATGCAAGAGGATTTCCCTCTATGGATTTGGACAACTGGATGACATCATCATCCATGTAATGATCAGGGACGAACCAGCTTACTGGTTCAGGAGCAGGCCATGTCAGCGCTAGTGGTTCAGGGCGACTGACGGCCATGCCTGGGACGACATCACACCCATCAATGATGATTGTCAATAAAACCATTTGAACGATATTGAAATGAAGTAAATGAAGCTCGTGACATCTACACCATAGTACCAGAAAATATTGATGGCATCTCTTAGGAACCCGGTGAAGGGGTGGTTCGATGAGTGGGATCTATGCTAGGGTGGAAAAATCACATATGACTAGGACATGGCCTTTAGAGTAGGGTATTCGTGTGAAGCATTTGAGGCATATATTAGGAGAGTGGGTTTGTATGATGTTTCATGGGCCTCCCAATTCCATATTTATCAGATGAAGAAGCTGATGTCGATGTTTTTGAGCAGATGGTAGTCGGGGCTAAATACATTTCATTTTCACCATGGAGAGGTCGACAATAGAATATCATATTTGCATCAGATATCAGGGGTCCCAATATTGGAAAAAAATGTATGAGGAGTTCCTTCCCATGATGAGGGAATTTGAAGACTCAGAGAAAATTCCACCACCATCAATGGATTTCATGAACCTGGTGCTAGGAGAAGACAAGGAAGCAGTGATGGACGGCCATTTCAAAAGATAGTTCTATAAGTTTTTGAACATCCTGAAAGGTAGGAAGTTTCTATTTAAGGGTTAAAAATGACTGAAGCGGGCTCAATGTGGTATGGAGCACTCATACTGGTGGATCTTGGAGGATTTCTAGTGGAATACATAGGTATTAAGCGTCAGTAATGATAAAAATGTGGTAGTTAGGTTGCCAACTTTTATTATGGTGCTCATCTGCGGATGGATCCTACCGGGAAGGAACAAAAACATGGGCATGTGACCGAGCATGTTTATCAGGGCATCAATGCAGGTTATAAGAGGACAGGTCAACCTTGGGATCCCGATTCTTTCTATATTTTAAATGATGTTGTGTCATATCATCACAGTGATGAACCAACAAAGAATATGTGGGACATTCCACCTCCTGTATGGGTGGATAGCAGTGAATGTCTGGGGGGTCTATGAATATCTGAACACCATATCCTCTATGGTATCGATCTTCCACTGATCCATTTTAAATTTTTCATGGAGATTCCTGACCATGTTGACTGTGCATTCGGTACAAAACTGGGTTTTGAAGGTAGAGGATTTTATATTTCACCCTTTCTCGATGACAATGGGTGTATTCACTGATGATGTCCAGGGAGTAGAAGATCATATGTCTTATTTCATTGCATTTCGAGGAAGAGTCCTAGTGGCATAGGCGGATCATGAGCCCGTCTTTGAGATGTACACCTTGCACTAATTTGATTGTTAATTTCGGGGCATGAAACTGCTGACCCCACAGGTATATTTAAGAGTGAACTAGGTAGAGAACTCAAGCATGATGAGACATATGCGGCACATGTTCATAGGGGAATACGGGATGATGTGGAACGAGCTTCCATAGACCAGAGACGTCTTCAGGTTGGTGAATGAGTACGCCAAAATCATTGAGGTGGCCTGCCCGGGGGAGATGCTAAAACATCCAAACATTCTGGCTGGCGATTGTGTGCCTACACAACCTCCAAATTGGGGTAGGAAGGTAGTACGGAAATACTATGGTGGCGGGGCTCCCCTGGCGGTAAGGCCCATACCAGTTTAGGGGGAGGCAGCGACAGGGGATCCAATAGTGGAAGCAGACCCAACGGTCCTAGAAGAGCAGATTTATCCCAAGGGGAAACCACCAAGAGAATTCTGTAAGATATCCACTAAAGCTCCGGGGAAGCGGTTGCACAGTATAGACATGCCGGAGAATGTTGCCTTCCTGGAGGCATGGGACATCTAGGATGTCAACAGGAAAATCCTCGGCCTGTCCAAGATAAGAAAACACTTGAACCACCTCAGTTCGGTTTTTTCAGAATCGGCCCCATCAAGTCCTGCTATGCAATATCCTATGCTAATTAGGAGAAGTACATTGCCAAGATGGAGGACGTTGTGAACAACTATGGTGCCCCACGTCCAATGACAAACTGAGTGAAGGTGTGGTTGGATCGAATGACCGCTCCGTAGTTGTCGGCTGTATAATTTAGGGAGTGATTACCTTTTCTGATAGAATTGGATTAGTCCTTCTAGGTGGAGGAGGCTGATAGATGGAGCCCTCTGGAGGTGGGTGAAGTCAGTGATGAAGGATAATATTTTTAATAATTGGCATAGTCCCTTGAGGTAATATCTGATGCCACTACCTCAGGGTCTACATCCAGGTTGTTTTGATCTCCTTACGAATTTTTGAACTATGCAGGAGGACCTCATACACATAACATGTTCCTACCCTAAAACATATGTAGATGCAGGACATTCAGGATATGTGCCAACTACTATAGAGAGTTTTTCATCTAGTAGGTCTCGGACACCCGAGGCGGCACCTCCGGAATTTTTAGACCCTCTGACGATATACGAAGGGCCATGTTGCATTTTATCGATGGAAACAACCCAGTAACGAGTCCAAGAGTTTGATCTCTGTAAGTATCCTCTACAAAATTCATGGCTTCCACCCATCGATAATGTTAACAGTCATCTGTGCACTTCATGGTATGAAGAGTTCTTTAAATGGAGTGGGTTGCCTTGGTGAGGTTGGTTGGAACTTCTGGTGGCACTTTTCCCAGGGGAATGACGATGGTCGTGGAGGTGGATATCTAGACTGATGAAGCAGTGGTGCTCCCGATCAAATGTGGGACCGTTATCAGGGTTGTGCCTAAATTGTTTGAAGTGGGATCCGACGATGAAGATAAATCGGATAGCATGGGTCCTTCCATACCCATTCGGACACCAGATGTAGACTCTCCTAACATTTTTTTGTGGGGAATTCCCGGTGTATGAGACTTCCAACCTCGCATACTGGGATAAAACGACCTCAGATGAAGATGATAGCAAGATGTTCTATTGCCGATCATAGAAGATGATCAAGGGGTTTATCTATGACACCCTCAAGCACAATGGATAGACCATATAGAGAGACTTCATTCAGGAATGCATGAACTGTGTTTGGGGGGGTGAACGCCCAATGTCCCCACATGCCCTTCTGAGATCTCATGGCCAAGAATATTTGAGAGTATGATCATGGCTTTGGCGTGGGTTGGCAGCAAATTTTTTTTGAATATCAAGATGATTCAAGAGGGTGAAAATGATATTCAGTGGATACACATCTAGGATGATGGACATTCTGCTTCCCTTAATGTAGAGTCGGAGATTATATCGTGGATGAAGGCCCAGATGGAAGAGGCTGAAGAGCGCATGAGGCAAGGCTCGATGGAGATGGCCGTTATCCGAATACATGAGGAGTGGGCCCAGAACACAGATGAAAAACTTTTCCCCCACACCGCCGAAGTGGAGCAGGAACTAAGCAGGAGAAAATGAGTCATAGACTTCACAAGTTAGAGTGTGTCATAGTGGCAACACTATTTTGATGGGGTCAAACCGTCCATGGGAGGGGTCGATCCTCGGGTACTATGATGCATGTAACTTTTGAACACACTTTCATGATTTTACGATTAACACTATATGAATACATGAGTTCTATTATTGGGTTTTGTTCTATTACATTTTTTTTATATTCATGGGACATCCAGAAATCATTCCCTAAGCTCATGTGGGTCGGTCCTAATGTGAGAAACAAGGGATATTCACCTTATCATTCCACCCGAATATAGGAGTGAAAAACAAGCTCCATGAATCCAGGTTTTGAACAACCAATCTAGATTTTCAAGAAGAATGGGAGAGGCCCATACTGGATGATAAATCTCTCAGAACAGTTGAATAATTTCTTTCCTAGTGTGATATAGTGAACAAGTAGGGTGATTTAAAGGGTGTTGGGATTAATCCAAATATTGTGGAGTGGAGGGTATGAATTAGGATACCAAAAATTCAGAATACCATTTGGATGGAATGAAAAATAAGAATAACTATTGAACATTATCAAAATAAAGTTTCTTTATTATGTTAGCCCGAAATGGGGATAACATATGAGGATTGACTGCTGACCATGGTTGAAACATGAGGCCTAACTCGAAATTTCATCCATTAGTCTTCTAGAACGTTTTCCTAGGATAGTGTGGGAGCCATAGTCTGAGAATACATAATATTATGGGGTTCATTTTGATGCGAATGAGGACGACTGTCTATATAAAGGGCACACAATGTCTGGAGTGTGGAATGATGGGTTACTTGAATGGAGTCTAACAGTCTTAAAATCTTGCCACTTTGGTGGAATCACATTATGTGGGCATATCTTTGTGATATGGAATCAATCATATGTATGAACAGGACCTCTTGGGATAGGACCTGGAAGGGTCTTTAGTTTTATGTCATAACAATATGGACGATTGACACAGAGTTTTAATGTCATACTGTGAGGATGATGCACAATGATTAAAGGACATACTGCCTGGACCGGGATCGGGCCCAAGGGTCCAAGTAGGAAAACGACTCTGAGGCTAGTCCCATGGAGAAAAGCATGGGCGTCGCTATGTATTTCATAAATATGGGAATCTTGACATATGTAGTTATGGTGAACGGTGTGGCCGGAGTCCAACATCGATAGGGTAAATCCTATATGACAAGGGATCTGGGGCATCCCATGACCCCCATGGGGCATCCTAAACTTGTTCATGGTAGAACCACAGTTTAGTGTCATATGCCTTGGACACGTGGGCTCGTGCAGGTTTATGTCATACGATAGGACGAAGAGTGAAAGGGAGGATCCTAGGAATGGAGTATGTGATGTGGTAGCTATAAACCCGACATGAATGAGGACATAGGGAGTATGTACCACACCACATATCCCCAGATGAAATTCATTAGGTCAAGTACCAAATGTGAATGTTCGGATGGGCCTGACGAATATTAGTCAAGCGTTCCAACGTATCCCGTGAGGATGTGAATCAATCAGAACATAGTTCTAGTGTGCAGTAAATTGTCATGCGGGACGACGCAAGGCATGTGTTTCAGGGATGTGTCATTACAAGTCTTACAAAAACTATTAATCATATGTGAGTTGTGTTCGATGTAGGGAACAAGAAGTAGTGATATGAATTTCCTAAAAAAGTAAGGAACATGCTATGGGCTATAGGACACTAGGTGAATGTCGTCCAAATGATGTTGACCCACCAATATAACACACCTTAATGTGCGAAGGAGTAATTCCGAGTATGTTGGAATTCCACTTGAAAATAAGGAAGTTGAAATATGTGGATCATGATGCTCGAGATATAGAACACAGTGATGATGGCATGATGATATGGGATATCAATTGACTATGTTCGAAACACAGAACTCATTTTGTGTTAGCCTGGAATCAGGGCAGACAAATGAGGGTCGATAGATGACCATGTTCGAAACACGGGACTGGTCACAAATGTTATTTGAAGCCCTCAGGGATGTTGGCCCAGGATTTTATGTAAGATAGTGTGGCATGAGACCATGTCGTAAAGGGGGTTCCATCAGACATGGAAGAGTATGAGTATCCAAATGATGATCTCACGAAGCTTGTACATGGAACAAGGTAATGTCACTATAGAAATTCATCACTTCACGCACTGCCACAACGCATCAGAGTATGAAAAAAAGATGTATCTGATAGAGGGAGTTGAGTCCCCCTCTAAGGACAACGGTCCTAAGGTTGCATGCTTCCAACATAATTGTCATATGTTGGTCCATTAAGGGTAGGATTCATTTAATGGAATGTGCATAGTGTGGTGATGTATCCAAATGTTATCCATAGATCCCATAGATAGATCTTAGTTTAGGGTCATATTACTCGATCCAGGATGGGAAATGTCATTAGAGGCACATGGTGCAACTATTGAAAATCCAGGAGTGAATGAGAACCCATGAGGTACTCGCCACACCACCTGATTTGTAAAGGAGTTTGATCCTATGAACCAAAAGAGAGGGGGCATGATTCTAGATTCATGGGGATGGACCTGGAGACGAGATGTCTTGGCATTATTACAAATACCATAAGAATTGAAATCAATCCAAACATAGTTCTAGAAGGTGTCGTGTGGTTTGACATCTTGCGAAAAGGAGGTAGAGTGATCTTAGTTTATGGTCATAGAGCTCGGACTAGAGATTCTTAGGAATACGAGATTAAAATGGTGACTTAATTAGAAAACCTGATGTGAATGAGGACCTAATGTCCAGATATCCATTTGTTTCATAGGTAGATATTAAGTCGAGGGGTCGAAAATGAATGTTAGGTCAGGATCGAAGAAGAGTGCAAAAGCATTCCTATGTATCCCCTAAAAATTTGAATCCTGGTATATGTAGTTCTTGGGGTGGAACGATAAGGTACTAGTGCTAGGGATGATAAGGTCGTGTGGGTTTGTCCCTTACACCATAAGAAGCTGCATTTGATAGATAATTTTTTCCTTTGGGATGAATTTATTTATGTTTTTTGGTGAAGCAATGGACGTAGGATAGAATGTCCACGTAAGGCCACAAGAATCATGTTGTACGAATGCATTGAAAAATTGTATGGTGTCTAACCAATACCAAACATGATGTCCCCGTGAGTGAGGACACCATGATGTAGTGCCATTTTTTGTCGTGTGTCCAGGAAGATAATGTCATAGTTTAGGGTCATGTGATGGGACCAACCATGAACTCAAATGACGTACAGTATAGACGTAACTGTTTATTGTCATGAGGGTCTAGGTAACATAGTTTGAAGTCATATGGATCAGAAAAATACACGAGAGTTGACGGTCAAAATGGAATGTGCATGGCATTATAAAGAATACCTGACATGAATGAGGATGAGGTCCACATCACAACATGAGGGGTTTCCAAGAATGAAACCTTGGGGTGAGGCGGCCAAAAAAGGTTAGAGAATACGGGGAGGATAGACTAGCTCTCGGTTGGGGTAGACCCAAAGAAAATATGTCTGAGCATTCCTACGCATCCTATGAATATGGAAATCATGCCATACATTATTCTAAAAGTGTTGTGCAAATTAATGTCATGCATGAAAAAATTAAGTTTAATGTCATGTGGCACATCATACAGTTTATTATCATGCGAGACAATAGGTAAGAGGGAAAAGCTATTTTATGTGGAGTACGTGGTGAGGCTATTTTAAAACTGACGTGAACGAAATCATATTCTCACATACACCACATTATGCAGTCCTATATGTGTCAAGGCCTAAAAGGCTGAACAAAAGAGATAAATTATTTGAACTATAGATGGAGCCAAAGATGAGATGTCTAGGCATTCCAATATATCTGATATGGATGGTAATAAATCATTATGTTGATTTAAAGAGGGGACATATAAAATAGATATTAATTTGTGGTCATAGAGCTAGAACCATAGAGAAGAAAAACTCTTCCAAGTAGGCACATACCTCAATCTGGTCCCTAAGCCCATGTGATTCAAACTCTAGGTAGGATACACAGGTGGAAGAGGTATTCGCAACACATGGAATACACATGAAGGGGAAGTCGGTGCGGAGCTCCAAATGATGGAATACCACAACTTTGTCTTCCTAATGTGAAAAGGCTCCCTAAGGGAATGTTATAGGATTGTTGAAGTTCCACTTGAACATGATGGGGTGGAAAATGATATGAATCATGTAACCATCAATCAATTCTTGATGGGGTTGGTGTGACAATGGAGTATAATTTTTGATTGTGTTCGAAACAAAAAATCAATATCCTTTTACATGAAATGAGGAAAACGAATGAGCATCGACCACTGACCGTATTCTCAACATAGGACATGTTTCAATTTGTTGTTCAAAAACCATGAGGACGTTTTCCCGTAATTATAGGAGAGCCTTTTCGAGGAGTATCCATGCTATTTTGGGTCCCATTGGATGTGAAAGTTAAAGAAAGACTAAATGATGGGGAACATGAAGCCTAAAAAATGGGTGATATCATTTCTATGAATAATCCAACACTCCAGGCTCGGAAGCCGAGTACTCTTGGTCACATTGGTGAATCACCAATGAGGATCGAGGTACCCATCTTATGATCAACTGACTAAAAAAGATGGGTGTAAGGGAATGTCATCTAATGGAACATAGGAGAGAGAGGTATGAGGCATGGTTGTTATTAACCAGACGTGAATGGGGACATAAGCCCATACAACACCATATACCCCTCTACAAGAAAAACACATGCCCTGGGACCCAGATGATAGGGACTTTTCAAAGAGTTGGGGATGGTCCCAAAGACTATATGTTTGGGAAGTCGTATGTATCCCATAAGGATGGGAATCAAGCAATATATTTTTCTAATTAAGATGATGTCTATTTTATCATCATGTAACATGGACACAAATAATGGAATGATATCCCAATGAGTGATGTTTATGAAATGGAAAGTAACCTGACGGGAATTAAGACTTAATCGAGCCACACACCATACAATAAAAAGTGAAAAATTGGGATAGGGGCCAAGAAGGCAAAGGGACCAGGTATTGTGCCACATATGGAATGTCACAACTATCTTGTAGATTAATGTCATGCAGTGAAAATGATGGTGATATTAATTTAAGTTCATAGATATCATATGGATGATGCTTAATTTAATTTCATATGTGTGGGATAGCTAATTAGAGAGGGTGAATCATCGTGCCCATAGATGTACACCAACTGGTAACGATGATAGAGGACATCTGTTGACCGGGTACGCAATACAGAATCTACCCTTGTGTAACTAGTGTTTGGGGTAATCAATTGAGCATCGAACATTTACCATATTCACAACATGGGACTTGTATCAATTTTTCGCTCACAATCCTCGAGGGCCTTAGCCCATAATGGCAGGAGATCACTTGGGTAGAGCATCTATGCCATTCAGGGTGTCCTTTTGGGTATAGAAGATGATGAACACCCAAACGATGTGGCTCACAAAGCAGGCAATGGTAGGTGATTAGGGGATGAATGATAAATGAAGGTAAGGATGTCTCAAGGGGATATGTGTGGCATGGAGAAATTTCCTGACGTGAATAAGGATGTGATTCCATTCCACACCGCACAATCCCAAATGAGAACTCGGGCCAGGGGGTGTAGGGGTCGAAGGACCTGAGGCTGGTCGTCCTAGATAACTATAGCCATATGACCTCTCATGTGGGAATTGCCTCATCATAGCTCCAATTCCCATGTTAGTAGTGCTCGGTGTTGGAAACAATGGGTAGGACAAGGCATTCCCCATCACATAAGGGTCTGAAAGCTAGAATTACACTCTTTCTTGCATCATACCTAGGTTTGGAGAGATGGAGGGGAAGAATTGACTACTACAATCCTTGTTTGTGACATATGGTAGTTGTGAAAATGACACAGGATAGCTTTTGACCATGTTTGAAACACATCATCCACATCATGAAACATGAAATGGAAACAAAAAATGACTGTCAACTGCTAAACATATTTGAAATGCACAACCTGTATCAAATTTTTGTTCAAAATCATCGAGGAAGTTGGACTAAAATGATAGGATTTCACTTACGCTAAGTATCTTTATCGTTCGGGGGCCCATTAGGATGTGAAAGATAATGGAAACCCAAATGATGGGGTGTGTGGAGCATAAATGTGCACGTTCAATTTCAAATAAATCTTGACATCATAAGAGGTGAAGATCATCAGGGGAGATGGATACATGATACAGTCATGATGAAATCGAAATGAATGAGGGAAAAACCTACACCACACCATGTACATCAACCCAATGGGAGCTCCCGAAGTTTAGGGTTGGGCCTATAGATGAAATTTTTCGGCGGTCCTACATATCCCAGGAGGATGGGAATTAAGACATATGTAGTTTTGAAATGATCGTGCAGTTTAACTTCCTGTGGTATGAACATGGGAGAATTAGAATATCTAGGAGGGGAACATGGTGCGACCTTCATAATCTTGTTGTGAGTGGGACCATAGAAGCTTGGGTTGCGTCACATGAGATCCTCCAAGGGAACTACATCAGTATGGGAAACCAAATAAGAATAGCATGGGGATGGACTCAGGATGAGGCATCCGAGCATTTCAATATATCCCATGAGGATGGGAATCAAGTCATAAGTAGTTATTGAGATGTAGTTTAACATCGTGTAGAATGACACATGGTTTAAGGTCATACAGGACATTTCATCGTATAAGGTCTTGTAGGACCTGACAGTTTAAGGTCATTTTAGAACCTAATGTTGTTTGGGGTCTTGTTGGACCATCCCGGACTCATGAAAAGTATTTCTTGAGGAAAATTTCATTGGTTGGACTAGTTATACACTCACCATCCATGGTAACTAGTGAGTATGCACCACTGGAGTAAATGTTGTGAATAAATTAAGGTCTCTCCCATTTGGGCTCCAACATGGGTTGTTTACTACTAGGTATCATTGGTCCCCTTAGCGTCATCACCAAGTCTCCTTTGAAGAAGGTGTGGAGGTGAACATTCTTGTTGAAATTCCCTTTCTATATTTTCTATTGCCTTTCCAGATTGTGAAGGGCATGAATTCTATTCTCGTCGAGTGGTTCCAACTCAGCCAGACGTATTTCAGTTACTTTATCTGGAACATGTTGATCATATATAGTAGTGTTCAATGAGGAAAATTGAATCTTGATGGGCAGGGTGACCTCCATTCCGTACACCATGGAATAGGGGGTTACCTTGGTGGAATTACGAGTCTTCTTCCGATATGCCCAGAGGGCCTTGGGGAAATTTTCTGGCCAACTCTTCTTGTTCCAACCACCCATTTTCTAGAGAATGTTATAGAGGGTATTGTTGAATGCCGTGATCTGTCAATTTTCTTTCACATGGTAATGGGAAGTATGGTTAGAAATAATTTTGTACTTATCAAACAGTTTCTTTTGCTCTGCTGCCCAGACAATTTTGTCGTTATCAGTGAGAAATTCGCGACGAACTGCATATCGATAGATGATGTTGGAGATTAAAAAGTCAATGATGCAAAATGACTAAACCTAATTGACTGGAACTACCTCTACCCACATGGAGAAGAAATCTATAGCGGTCAGGTTGAACCAGCACTGGAGATATGTCACAGGTGGATATGGTCCCATGAAAACTATTCCCCATACTACAAATAGATAAGAGTACATGGTGGAGTGAAGAGGTTTTGGAGGCTGAAGCATGATGTTAGAATGAATTTGGCATGCATCATGCCTTCTGGAAAACATGATGTAGTCATGGATCTTGGAGGCTTAAAAGTACCCTAGTCTTTGGATCAGGTGAGATAGATTAGGCCCAGTCTGATGAGCCATGCAGGAACAGACATGACCCTCCTATAAGACATGGGAAATCTCAGATCCTTGAATGCAACGGAGTAGGACCCCACCAAACTTGTGCTTGTAGTGGATCTACTCACAAACAGGGCATTCCTAGAGGGTGAACTGTAGCACCCAGCGTTGGATTCACTAATACTCGACCAGATCTGCTAGGTGATCACCATTTTTGAGGTACCTGACAAAGGAGGTTATCCATTCCAGAATCACTTCAATCACTATATCTAGGGGACCTAGGGGTCCTAACATGTAGTCTTTGGTGGTAAGTTGGCTTACCTGTAGGCTCTCATCATTATCTGTAGTGAAAGGAGAAATGAATCTTCAGTGTGCCACCTGGATAATCATATCATCCTATTCAGGCATTGGAAAGTGATTCAGCTTGGCCCGGTAGGGAATGATCTTGATTGTTCTGAGATCGAGGGACATGAGTGACTTCTGGCAGAGATTGGAACTGGGCCATTAGCTAGAGAGTGCATTCCAACAATGGTACACGCTCTGTATATCTGACGACATAATCACAGTTAATGAGCTTGATTATTAGTTAAGATTCCCCATTCAAATGAAAATGCGGAACATCTATCTTGAGGTCCAGATCAAGGCCAGTAATGAGAGCCTGATACTCTACCTCATTGTTGGTGTATCCATATTACAATAGGAATGGGTATGATAGAATGGCATGTGATTGCGTAATGAAGAAAATACACAGTCCTACTTTGTTGAGCCTAGGGTAATTGAGCCTTCTACCAGTGGGGCTATGGGAAGAACCATCGATGTGCATTTCCAACACAGGATGGCAAGGTCTACAGGGAGGATTGCATCATTGTGAAAATCATTGTCTAGGAACTGGTCTGAAAGAGCTAGATGGACAGTAATGAAGTCTACCGATGTTTTTCCATTAATATCCTTCGGAGGGGCAAAACTAATGTCGAACTACTGGATATTCACTACCCATCATCCTAGACAACCTATCAACATGGGAGGGTTCAGAATGTACTTTAGTAGATCTACTCATGACACACTATGTACCTCAGGGTGCTTAAAATAATTTCCCAATTTCAGTAAATTAAATATGAGTGCAAGGCATCTCTTCTCGATAGGGGATAATATTTTATCTGTATTGAAGAGCATGTGGTTGAGGGAGTAGAGGCTATTCTCCATTTCCTCATTGTTCACGTGGGAGAGAAGGGAACTGAGAGATCGCTCTAGGGTGGTAATATAATGGACTAGCAGCTTTTCGACGATTTTTGAAATTAATACTAGAGGATGGAGAAGATACTGCTTTATTTCCCCAAAAGCATTCTTACACTCTTTCTCCCACTCATAGATGGTGCATTTCTTCATGAGCTATAAAAAGGGATTACACTTGACGACCAAATTCACGATGAATCGTTGTACTTAGGCTATGTGGACTTGGAGTCCTTGAATCTCCAGAATGATTTTCATAGGAGACATCTAGATATTGTCCTTAATCTACTCCAGTTCGATCTCAATGCCCCTGTATCTGACAACAAAACTGACAAACTATATAGAGGCGACACTGAAGGAACATTTCAGTGGGTACATCTTTAGTTGTTGGGTACAGATGAAGACAATCTATTTCTCATGGTTTTAAATATGGTCCTGACACTAGTGATATTTCACTACCAGATAATCCATGTAACATTTCCACATCATTCTGAGGATCAGTTTAAATATTTGATGCATAGCCCGATGATAGTTGGAACCAACATTTTTTTATCCAAAATGGCTTGACTAGGTAATAGGTAGTACATTGTGGTACCCTAATGGTAGTAGTCACGTCATCCTCGGGGTCCATTCTGATATGGTTATACCCGTAATACACATTCATGATATATAGGGCTTAGGTCCTAGCTTTAGAATCGATTATAAATTCCGTAAAACGAAGGGTAAAATCCTCCTTCGGATAGTGATAGTTGAGATCCTAAAAGTTAATGCATACTTTAATCTGACTATTCTTCTACCTTGCTGGAACAATGTTGGATATACACATGGTGTAATGGACCTCCAAAATTAAATGGTCTCTAATGATATTATCAAATTCTTCCTCAATCATGGCAGTGTGAGAAGGGTTTTTCTTTCTAGGAGGCTACTTGAACCCTCGATTGTTTTATGTGAGACTGAGTAGGTGGAAGACTACCTGAGGATCTAGTCCTATTATCTCATCATTACTCTAGGAGAATACATCAAGGTGTTTTTTAAGGAATTATATGTACTTATGTTTCTCCTCAAGGGGCAAGGAAAAACTTTTCAATGGGGGTTTTAGGTCTTCCTCATTACCATGTTTCACCTTTACCAATTCATCAACTATGTCAGAGATTCCCTCTTCAATGGCAGAGGGAGCATCCTCTAAATCCTATTCATCACTAATGAAAGGGGGATCCTCGGATGGAGGAGTTTACTCTGAGTCGGAACCTCCCGATTGGAGGATGGTACTAGCCTGAATGGTAGTGGACATTGCATCAGGGAACTCCAATGTTGCCACAACTATAGCGATGATGGTCTTTGTTTTGATTTCTTCTGGTCGTCATCCCAAGGGGCCACACTTGATGATATCAAAGTAAAAGTGTCACGTAGGCTTGATATTATTAATTAATGCTCGATGATACAATAAAGTATGACCTATTACCATTTCAATGGGTTTTACATCCTGATACCATATGGGAGTAGGAGGCTCCGGGATAATCTAATCCAGGTTTGTTTAGGAGTATGAGGTTTTATTTGGGCATCACGTAGTATTGGGAATTTCTTCACCCAACCTTATAGAAACAATGATTCATTGTCCCATGTATAGAGTTGTATCCTCCAATCGATGGATTGGAATGATGTATGCATCATCTAGATCAGCCCACGGGTCGGTCGCAGCCATATCATGATCGAACATTTTAGTCTTAATCTCCTTGTCCTAGCTCTGGTAATAGTTGGCATCTAAATAGTGGGAATAAAAAGAGGCAAAGGGGATGAGTCAACTTGATGAACACCCACATGACCATTAAGGGAGTACATAAGGCACTGTTGATATGACCAAGGAACCGCCACATGCAGGTGGAGCCACGATATACCCATCATAGCATTGTAGGTGGTGTCCTATGAGACAAAAATAAACTCAGTGATTGTAAATAGACCACAAAATTGGTTCTTCAATGGATCTTTCCGACTGGTGTTTTCATTATCCTATCGTAGATTTGGACTCTTAGGTCATAGGGACTCTGATCGTATTCGGATAATCCCAGTTTTCGTAGTGTCCGAGTCATGATTATGGTGACTCCCGAGATCATGTCAACAAGAAAACGATGAACCTCTGTGCCATTGAACTGGCCATTGAGGTACAGTGTGAGAATGTTCCCCTATATGGGAGATCCCTCATCTTCTCCGAAGAACAAGATTATGGAATGAAATTTATCATTGAGGCCCTCCGTCCTCTCATACACATCCTTCTCATGAGTGCTATAAATATCGCGTTGCTCACACATATCTGATGAAAAGGGATGTACCTCAAGGATGGAGATATTTTCATGAATTATGGAATGATATTTGTGAACATTGTAATTCCATGTTAGGTATGAAATTTTACTTACAAGATATATCTCTATGGCAGGATGTATTGTGGGCCTTCCTGACAATGTCGGCAGCTCACTAGTGCTATGAATATCCCATTACTCACTAGTCGAAGCCATCAAAGGTACTACCAGATGAGGTACAGACAACTAAGACTAGCCTGTAGTGAAGCGTCGCTGGTCACGGTGTGGCCAAGGTGGCTCTACTAGATCTGACAACACGAAATCCTATGAAGGTGGACCTAGTGTCACCAAATGAGAAGGTTGAGTATACTGATATTTGCGATGTGCATGATGCCTGGTTTTGATCTCATGCACAACATGATTGGATGTACTGCATGAGGCACTCTGACTGCCCATATCATTGTGTCTCCAATGATGCTAACGAAGGATGGGAAATTTGTGAAGATTCTTCGGCCGCTCCTCATTGTCAGAAATCATGTATGGATTTTCAAGCTCTATGGTATTAACTGAGGTGTACCATTGACTATCACTCGATGAGTTGTCCAATAGTGGGAGGATTCTGGGTGGGATTTCCATATTCATGGCTATGATGTCATTGAGAGTACGTGATGAAAATGGCATTGGTAGGGGAAATTGCTTTCCCTTATGCCGCTAGTGTTCTCTCTTCTGGGAAGAGGACAATTGAGAAAACTATGCAGAAGTAGCAGTTGTGGCATTAGAAGGCTCTGAATTATTAAGGCATGCACTGATAAAACTATGGGCATGAGATACTATTTTATGATCCATCCAGTCATCATACTTAAGAGACCCATGGTTTGAAACCGGATGCCACTTTCCTTCGCTGTCAATACTTCTCTCTGGCCTCATGAAGACACATGCCACCTGTGCCTGAGCTGGGCCTAACCAGACTATGTATTTATATAACACGTTTTGAATCCTATATTTAAACACATAGTACTGCTTAATGGTGTGCCCTAGGATCTGGTGGTAGAGGTAGTAGTTAGGGGGATCTGTGAGGTTCGCCTCTTCTGGCCTCCTCCGCCTAGAAAAACGTACAATCCCCTGCTACAAGGCACTGTGGAATTAACCAGGGAACTAGGCCTCGTTGAATGGGTATAAATGATTCTTAATATCCATAATGGGGGTCTCCGAACATGACCATGAAAAGGGTCTGGAGGATACTGTCTAGGAGGTGGAGCCTAGTTTAAACCCCTGGGTGGTGGAGGCACATTGTGTAGGGGAACCTGCTGATTGTCAGGTGGGCACTTCTGGGCCCGAGGCAGCACCTGAGGTGTTGGGACTCTACGAGGCTGTGGAGGCAGCTCCACTAGTAACTTTTCTAGTTTCTTGGGTCCTCTATTTGAGCCATTGTGGCGGGCTCAGCCCTAGAGACCCTTCTCACGGGGATGGAAGGATGCAACAGATGTGTCTTCTTAGATCATTGTAAGGATTCCTCTAGGAGACGGGCCTTATCAGATAAGTATTGGAATCCACTGAGGTAGTTCTAGGTGACCATACAGATGACCAGTTCCATCTTGAAATTTCATAAGCACATTGTCTGCAATTTCTCCAATGTCAGTTTCATGTCAAGAGAATATCTGAGTCCTTTCCACAGGGCGACAAGGTCTGCAACATGCTCATCATTCCTCTGCTTGATCTTTAAGAGGTATGTGATACACATATTTCAGTTGGTGGAACATAACTATAAAAGAAATATCATATGGATGTCTTCCCATCCTAATAATGATCCGATTGGGAGCTGTTTTTAGCAGACGTACATTGGCCCCTACAATGTCTGTATGAATCACCGGATTTTTGTGGCTTCCTACTGCACTGGAGACCCCAAAAAAGGCCCACACCATGAGATAAAGTGGGCCATGTGTTGTGGTGGGTACACTATCCCATTGAAGTGAGAAAAAATGGGATTTAAAAATCTCTGGGGTGCTTGAATTTCATCAACTCATGTCGGGTATGGCATGCCATCATGTGGGATTACCACCTGTTGAGACATAAAAGCTGCGAGGCGGGTGATGAGTGCCACCATTATATCATCTGGGCATTTATTTCTATCATGAAGGGGATACCTGACCACCAATGCATTGGTGGGTTCATCAATAAGATAAATAGTCCCAAAATCTCATGGAGCATCTGGTGGAATGACATATTGAGTAGTTGGGAGAACCTGAGCCGGGTCCTGATGTTTGTCAAGCTGTTCAAAAGGATTTGAAAACATATACCACACCCTATTTCCATATGTTTCAGCCTCAACCCTATCAACGTTGGTAGGATGGTCAGGGTCCCCTCAGTGTAGTTCACCAAAGGGATGTTTTTACTACACATACTTTCCTGGAGGAGGATCACCACACTCTAGCCATCACTCCACATCACATTCAGCAAAGAAGACTTTACCATCTTCCAGTGTTCGGTGAGTTTCTGACACAATGAATCGTTTTTAGGATCATATTTTTTCCTTATACACCATGATAGATGGGTCAGAGCATTTGATGGATCCCAGGTGTTTCTTTCCCTTTTTGGGATTCTGGATGAGGACTAGTTCTTTAGTGTGAATGAGAATACCCATTACATTTCTCTACTGGGGAGTGACCCTTCCAAACTGATCAAATAGTTTTGTCACTCCCTCAGAGCATAATTACCAATCGACGATCTCAAGATCATTCTATCCCTCTTATAGGTCATCCAAGTTAACCATTTCCCCTTCTGAAGGCATATCCTTTATATCACCTGGAAAATCGGGTTGGCGCCAGATGGAACTGAAATGGAGGGCCACGTACTTCCCCCATACACAGATTTGCAAATGGAGAGAAGCCTCATTTATTATCATATGGAGATTTTTTAATGCTATTGACGCATCAATTATTGAGGTTCTTATGGCATCCTTGTGACTCCGAGCGCTGGGTCACAGGGAGTGCAGCCAAATCGACCAAACGACATTTTTTTCCAATATCCTCAAAATGCGCCTAACTCGTGGGGTAGGCCACTTGTATATGATGAAGATGGAAATGGGTCTCCCAAAGAGTCTTGTGAAATAATAAATCCTCCTCCTACATGAGTGCATCTATAACCCTTAAATTTAGCACTGGAACTGGCCAGAACATATCTGAGAAATGGTCTTCTGCGATAATATCCCACAAGCTCCTTGGTCCAGATGAAGGGTCTGGCCCTTCATTTCCCCACTCAACCCCTGGTGGTGGCTAGGGAACTGGTCTGGTACTGATGATTCCCACTGATATGTCTTGATGGTTTGTGGAGAATATGGCGAGCGAGATGACAATAAACGACATTTTGAACCATCCTCTGAACAATGTAGTGACATAGCCACCACATCGCGGTAAGACGAACTTGCGACCGCATTTTCCGGTGCTTGGACTACTATTGCTAGCGGTGGTATATGATGATTCTCATCCACCATTGGTCCCCAGAATAGTTCTATGTGATCTCTAATCAAGGAAAAGAGTACTTCTGGTGATGATGGCGGTGATTTCATGGTCAGAACCTATGGGGTTGCCAAATGTTCGTCCTCCTAGATGTATCTATAGAGGGATGCATGAATCTTATGGAATTCACATTCTGGACGTTTAAGGCTGATGCACCTTGTTCCTGCCCCAACACATGGGAAATGAAATAATAAATGTTATAGAAGTTTATAGTTTGTGATTTTCTTATAAAATTGATTTTTGAAAACATTATATCAATTTGGTTTAGAATACATCAGGTTTTTGGATTAAATACATTTTATATTCAATTATTTTCCTAAAAAAAATTACAAGAAATTTATATAATATTAATTATATAAAATTAGAATATATTAATTAAAATAAATTCTATTAATAATCATTATCTATGAATCATACTGTTTTTCATATTTAATTTTTATATAAAATCAATTGTGTGGATTTTTTCTAATTTTTCAATTGCGAATTTAAAAAAATAAAAAATACTATCCATATATTATCCCCTCCCTTATACTGATTTTTTACATATCATTGATAATTATCAAATATGTATATTATAATTTTAAATTTAGTTATATAATAAAAAAATAAAAGTTGTATAAATAAATACATTATGGTGATTTTTAATAGTAAAAAACGTTACAATGATTAATTTTTCTCCATTTACAGGAATATATATAAAATATTTATATGAAATTTATTTAATAAAATAATATAATTTTAAAGACCAGTAATTTCCATGTAATTGTTTTTAAATAAATGGGGATTTTACAAGTCCCTGAAAATTAACAGTGCGTGATTCTGAGGCATAGTGTGCCCGGAATCAATTTCTGAAGTTTGGTTCAGGTACGTTCAGTTAACGTAAGAGAGGGATTTTATAACGTTCTATCCGGTGCCTAAAATTGAAATCTTATGGCACTGTTGAACTCGCAGCGCCTCTAATTTTCTTAAGGATACTTTCACCTCGATGACAGTGGGTTGAGAATAAAAGATAGTTTTTGGGTTTTTCTTGGAAAATAATAAAATAAAATGAACTACACTTTTTTTATTTTTTGGGCTACCATGTGGATGTTGGAGGTGGGGTCCACTAGAACTATACCTATCTGTGGGGACCACCCAACCATAACCTCCCATAAGAAGTTATGGTGGTGGGGCCCACCTGAACCTACCCTCATGTGAGAGGTTACGGTGGTGGGGGCCACCTGGGACTAAACCCCCATTTAAATTATGGAAAACCTCTCAAATCTCCTCATTAATGATGGAGATTCTCTCCACCCACTTTTTTTAATGGTGTCAATCCTTCCTCTATTTTAACTATGCCAACATCTTAAATTAATTAAGTGGAGCTAACATAATTAATTCAACCAATTTTGAATTCATATGCCAATGACTTAATAAATTTTATAATCTATTATTCTTGGAAACCCTATTCATTTGTTGGAAATTGTGCAAGGTGCTTTTCAAAGAAAAGCTCTACCCATTGATGAATGAAGAACATGTTCTTTTGACGAAGAACGCCGATATCAAACATCTTCAACTTATTCCTCGAAGGAACTTTGTGGAAACAACCGATGTGGGATGTCTTCGATGACCGAACCCCCCTCCTCGTCGTTTTAAACAAACCGATAAACTATCTCGACATTTGAATTTTATGGCAGACACGACGAATGACGACAACTCTGTCCTCTTCCCCGTGACTCGATCAGCGAACAACAAACATAGGTTGGGTATTTTTGTGATTGATTTTATTTACATGTTTCTTCCCCTCCAAAGAAAAGAACATGGACCAAATTATTATCATGTTGATCTGCAGATGTGTTTCCTTGCAGTTTTGGAATATTTTATTAATGGGGGATTATTGGGAATTTTTTTTATTAGATATCTTCCATGTTCATTCTTGATTTATGTTCTTAAAGAACCGATTGCTACCACCCTAAACGCGGAGGGTGCGGGCCAAACTAACATGGCCTAACCCCCCTGCTATTCTTCTTTGTGGTATTCTTTAGCATGGAGATGAGGTAACAAGACGATGAAGGCGACAATGGCAACCCGTACCCCCCCGAGATGCTCCACTACCCTGGGCCGAACTGCGCTACCATGACCACGATGCCTGATGGCCGTGCCACCCGCCAGTCGAACCTGCCTGAGTCGTGCCACACCCAATCTGAGTGGCACTCTGACCACACCGCACCCTAGCTCCCAGCCGCCACGCCCCCCGCACCCCTCATGGTGCCCTCCGGATCCCTGGCTGAGTTGGCCTCCATGCATACCTCGTAGCTTCGCCTCCCGCTCGCCGTGCAGCCCATCGGCCAAGCCGAACTCCTGTCGCTCCACCCCGGCCTCAGGCCAGGCCTCCCCGAGAAGGCCCCTCACGACGCCCTCATAGATGAGTTGCGCCATCGTGTTTCCTTCCAGACTAAGTTTCCCACACAGTGCCCTCCAGGTCGAATTTCCCTCGCACCAACCTACGTTCGGTCCGTGACCTCGTGACCTGTATGTACTCTCATGGCCCTCCGTCACCTCTCACGGCCTGCTGGGCTAGGCCCAACAGTCTAGTCTGAACCTAAAAGGCTAGCTCATCTAACAAACTAGGCCAAACCCAATGGGTCAGGCCGGGTCGACCCCGACTGGGTCGGCCCATGCAGGGTCGGGTAGGGTTAGACCGGACCCAAGCCCATTACGACCCATTCACATTCATTTGGCCATATCATTTTAACTAGATGTTTGATTGACGAACCGTCAGAGGTGATGGTAATCATGGAGCATGGAAGTACCTTTGTGTATATTCCACTATAGTTTGGGGGATTTTTGAAATACGGCCAGGTTGGATAATGCACGAATCCAACCTCATCCCCGTGACTAAAATGATATTAAATCATAGACTGAGTGTCTTATTGATGCATCGTCAGTTGTGCTGAGACCCCTATGATGCGGCAGACCTTCAGGAAACAAATTTTTGGGACTTTGTGACTGTTGGAGTATCGACCAGTAGCTCGTGGAGCGGATCCTTCCAGATTCGAACGGACAGAGTTCATAGACCTTATAGCTGGGTGAAACATGATGACTGCTGACTGATTGACTCAGAGTGACTCAACTATCCCAGTGGGGAGAGCCTAGTTGTGGAGGAAGACCCATGGTGGTGGAGTGCTTGGTAATGGAGGCAGAACCGCGGTACTAAACAGGGTAAGTACCTATGTAGGCTATTAGGGGGAGCGCAGGGTTATGGAGGCATACCCACAAGAGGGAGCACCTCTATGTGATGTGGAAGACCCACGGTAGTCAATAAGAGGAGTACCTCAGCAGTCCAATGTTAGTGGGAAGCACATTGGTGTCATGTCATGTCCATTATACTTGATAGAGGAGGAGTTCTCCAGCAACCAAGGTTATGAAAATATGAATAAAAATTCGGCATGAGATTAGTCATTAACTGTTATGTTTTCATTCATGATTGAGATGGATTACTTGATATCTTAGGAATATATATGGTCATATAATTATTTGTTGTTACATTTTGATCTAATAATTTGTGGTTATCCTTGTTGGTTTCTTTGAGACCTTGGGGGTCTCAGGGTCCATACAGAGTATCATTATATTCACCCCAAAATTGGTTATTCTCTCACCTCGTTGTGTTAGATGTAGATGATGGACAACGCTGACTGAGGCTGAGAGCACCAGGACCGGATGGTACACAGAGGTGGACCATACGACATGACAGTACACATAGGAGAGAGACGTACCTAGAGTGTTGAGGAGGCTATTTGTACCTACCCTCCAGGTAGGAACCACAAAGAATTTCCCATCCGTATTATTTCATTTCTTCACATGTACTTTAAGATTATTGTACTTTTCAGTTGGGATGGTATTTCTTCCCCCTTTTAATTTGAGCACAATTTTTTATACAGTTTTACATTTTGTTTTGTTTCCAGCTTGTGCTTTGTTGTGTGTGATTACAGGTTATAATTGAAATGCCATCCCAGTTTTAGGAAATTACTCCTTTGGTGCCAGTCGTCATCCCCTCACCTATGAAAGGCGGGCTTGTGGTAGTCACGTCACAAGCCCTAGGGGGAAGAGTTGTGACAAATTGGTATCAGAGGAGTCAATTCTATAGAAGAACATAGGAATCTAATATTTTCTATTAAGAAATAGTGTTAAGTGTACTAAGTGTGGTTTTCAGTTTATGGTTTCTAGTGTCGGTGTGGCAGCCGACATATCCATTCACCAGGACCCTAACATCTGATTTCAGACTCATTACACAAAAACACTAATTATGTTTGTGTATTCAAAAGTTTTCATTATGTCATCTCAACTAGGTCAGAACACCAGGTATAATCTTTTGACTGTGTCACATCTGTTTATTTATGGAAGCCTTTCTATGGACGACCAGCTAGAGTCCGGAGAGTTGAACGCACAGATAGACCATCGAGTGATGAGGCCTCAGTCAGGGCCATTTTCTAGAGGAGGATCCAGTGGTAAAACTCTATGTTGGGCCACCAATGCCAATAGCCCCATCAGCAGTTGATGCACACCGATTGAGCCCATTGCACGATTTCTATCCCTAGAGGCCACAAAGGTTCTAGAGAGAGACGGACCCATATGTGGCTATGTATTGGCTGGAGTTTGTGGTGATAGTTTTCTGACTAGTAGGGAAACCAACCGGGATTATGGTGATTCTTTCTGTCATCCTTCTATAGGAAGCTACAGGTAGATGGTGGAGCATGATGCTCCAAGTTCATGACGAGATGAAGCTTATCTAGGTAGACATCGAGAGCATGTTTTTGGTATATTATGTCACAACAACACTTCATGTACTGCGCATATAAGAGCTACTTCATCTGCTATAGGGAAGCATGATTATAGCTCAGTAATCATTGAGGATCACAGACCACTCATCCAACTCCACTGATATGGTACATGACCCATTCTTCAGGGACCATACCATTGAGCAGGGACTCCGGCTAGAGATCAGGGCTTCAGTGATCTCACTCAGCATCCTGACACATGATGGGGTACTAGAGAGAGCACTCCTTGTACAGAGTTTCCTTGCTGAGCAGTCTTCAGCAGCGAGATCCACCACCTGCCGACACGTAGCAGAGTCTTCTACTGCTAGCAGTAGATAGATGTCAGAGATGTCCAAGAGGACTAGACTTATAGGTGGACTACTGCATGACTCACGATCGATTGTGTGGGGAAGACAGAGCAGTGACATACATGCCATGAGCGGGAAATGTTTCACATGCGGTGGGCAGGGTCACATGGCTCGTGACTATCTGACCTGCCGTTCGGATGTTCATGATATGGTCGAAGGACCGTACAGGTAGAGACATAGATTCCATCGAGGGGGTCCACCAGGACCAGTCAAACGTGGTAGATTAGATGGTTGCACAACTAGTGGGGGAAAACATTTTTTGGTGATATTGCCACCACCAGCAGAAGGTCCACCCTAACCAAAGGGAGCTTGTGGCAATGGGAGAGCTCAGCTCCAGGAAGCTGAGACCTATGATCATGAAACTCTTGAGATGATACGAGGTACCATTTGTGTCTATTCCACCTTATCAATAGTTCTTATAGACACAGGTTCCCGTGAATCTTTCATTTCCATTACCCTCGTTTGGTGCTCAGAGATTCTGATGGAGCCGTTGGATTGATCCTTAATGCTAGATACTCAAACAGGAACAGACTCGACAATTACGCACTGGTGCTAGCAGTGTAAGCTTACTCTAAGAGGTGAGATATTTGGCTGGAATCTCCTTGTTGTGGCGTCAAGGCCTTATGACGTCATATTCGGTATGGATTGGTTATCTATAGTCTGTGCTCAGATATACAGTATTAAGAAAAATGTGCGGTGTGATTGCACCGATGGTTCCCAGTTTACCTTCACTGGAGAGAAGGGTGCGTTTTGCAGCATAGGATTGACTTTCTAGGAAGAGTGTGCAGTCGATCACTCATTAGTTGGCTGCACATACCCTCAGAGAAGTTGATGTGGAGAGTCCTTGCTATCCTATAGTGGGGGACCAATACACGGATGTTTTCCCAGATGATGTACCAGGTCTACCTCCTCGCGAAGAGGCTGACTTTTACATTGAATTTTACCCCCATACAGCACTGATATCTACACCAGCATACTAGATGGCTCACATAGAACATCACGAGATGTGAGTACAGCTAGAGGACTTGCAGTGGAAGGGATTCATCGACCTAGTGTTTCTCCCTGGGTAGCCCTGATTCTGTTCTCCATGAAGGTGGATGGGAGCTTGATGCTTTGTGTGGACTATCGAAACCAGATCCAGGTGACTGTAATGAACATGTACCCACTCCCGAGGATTTAAAACCTCTATGATCAGTGGAAGGGAGCACGATGGATCTCGAAGATTGACATCAGATCAAGTTATCCCGAGTTCGGAGTTTGAGATGAGGTTGTGTAGATAATGACCTTAAGATGTCATTATTAACACTACGAGTTCTTGGTTATGTCATTCGACATAACTGATACTCTAGCAGGGATTATGGGACTCATGAAAATGATTTTTCCATCCATACCATGATCACTTTGTTTTAGTCTTCATCGAGGATCTTCTTATCTACTAAACTACTGAGGAGGAGCAATCCTACCATTTACAGGTAGTAGTGGACACAATCAAGGAGAACTAGCTTTATGGTAATCTCTTGAAGTACCAGTTATGGATCCGAGAGGTACACATTCTAGGAGATGTCATCTCAAAATTTGTAGATACAGTGGATCCAATGAAGATTATGGAGGTACATATTTGGGAGCCACCCATCACTGTGATAGAGTTATGAAGATTCCTGGGATTGGTTGGTTACAACTTGATATTTGTGGCAGATTTCTCTAGCTTTGCAGCACAACTATCAGCCCTGACGAAGAATGAGAAACCCTTTGTGTGGTCATAGAGATTCCAGCGGAGCTTTCATGAGCTGATGAGGAGGCTGACTAGTTCTGCTCGTCATGAGGATTACAGAGGAAGGTGTTGGGTATGCAGTCTACTACGACGCATCAGGGACCAGACTCTAATATGTCCTGATGCAGGAGCGAGTAGTGATCTCTTAGGGTTCACGACATCTGAGACCACAAGATCAGAACTACGCTACCCATGACATTGTTTTTGGAGAAGTGGTCTTCACCTTAAATATGTGGTGAAAATATATGATGGGAAAGTGTATTACTGTGTACTCTGATCACAAGTGCCTCCGGTATATCTTCCCCTAGAAGGACCTGAACCTGAGAAAACGACGTTGTCTTGAGTTCCTCCAGGACAATGACTTCAAAATTATCTATACTCCTATAAAGGGTAATGTTGTTGCTGATACAATCAGTTGGAGAACTAGTATAAAGCTTCTAGGCAAGGAGACAGAGAAATTGGCTGCTTTATTGATATCCTTTGTGGATAGAGATGGAGTATCCTTCCTTTAGTCTTTTACAGTCACTCCCCCACTTCATTAGTGAGTCAGTGAGGGGTAGCATGGTGACACTGACTGAGAGACACGACATTATCAAATATCCCCAGGCCATGCACCTTGTAATGACCCAATGTTTCATTAATGGAAATCCCTCTTGATCTAATTAAATGTCTCTTTATGTTAAACGTTTCAATAAATTATCATCTTCTTTGGTTTTATGTTATGAATTTTGACCGTTACTTTTATAGCTGTTGACTAGTGATCACATGATTAGTATAAATACATGGCTTTAACAAATCCAATTTACTCAAACAAAAGAAGCGATGGCCTCATCTAGTAGAATTGCTCTATACAAATCCCATTTTTCGGATCTCGGAAAAGAGGTGGCGTCCTTGGGCTTCGCTCTTGACCAAGACCAAGCTTAGCTTCATCATGTCATGCTCGAACGGGACTGTCTACATGAAATTTCTATGTTTAAAGAGATTACCACTCGAGCGATATTATATGAGCCACCCCAAAGGTATGTCACCATCGCACACCTTACCCTTAGGTCTTATGTGGCTATTTTAAGGGGTTATGTAAAAAATATCTAGTACTATGTTAATGTACATTATTTTTTGTATATAATAATGAATATTCTTTCTTTTCAATATTGATACATTTTAAATAGTTTTTAAAGTACGAATAGTTTTTTTAGTTATTATTTTATTAAGAAATCTATTTTATTAAATTAAGGGATTTTTGAAATAAATAATATTTTAATAAATTATTATTATTATCATTAAATTAATTTTCTTATATATTAATGAACATATAATTTTATGAATGAAATTGTAATTTTTATTAAGGTTTGAAAACCATTTCGATTAAAACCAGTAAATTTTCGATAAATGTGGTTCATTATTTTAAAAGTGAAAATTAAAATATTTCAAAAATTATTTAGATAAAATAAATGATATTTCCAAAATCTGGACGTCGAAATCATCCAATGATAAATTTTTCATAATTTTATGAGACAGTCATATTTTTGGGTAAAAATTAAATACCGTTTAAATATATAATGAGTTTCATGACATCATAATGACCCAATAGTGATGTAATAAAATACAATAATCTTTATTTCCGGCCAATATATGTTCTACCGTTAATATAATGTAATTTTGGGTTTGTTGGACTTAATTTTCAAAGCATTAATGGACCCCTCAAGACTTATTAAACATCTTGTATTTTTAAATTTTTTTCCATGGGAGTGTGACTCACCTCCACATAACCAACCCCATTATTTTAATAAGTTCGGATTTTGGAATTATAGAATATTATTTTCCTCTTCCCTTTTCCAAAAACCATGAGCATAAACCATGAGCTGATTTGTGGTTTGGATTAGTTTAATGTAAGGGGTCCCTAACCTAAATAACAAAGAATTCACTCACATTTCCTACATAAACCCAGCCATGATCCCACTTCCTCCCCACTAATAGCATTTTCTGTTCATACAACCTCTTCCTTACTCTCTATATAATCCTCCCAAGTTTCCCCAAGCTCCAAGGAATCCTCTCTCATGCCTCTCTAATGCCTTTGGAAGCAAACTTCCATGTAATGGTTTTTTCTTCCTTTCTCATCTTTGTCAAATTTTCTTTAAGATGTTTTTCCATTTTAATTTAAATTATGAATGTTGGTGTATGGTTTTTCACCCCCCTCATACTTCCCTATTTATGTTTTAATGATGGTAGACCCTTTTCTCTCTCATTAAAATCCTCCCATATACAACTGTTACTATGCCGAAATTCCGAAAGGATCTTCTCTCTCCTCATTTACATTCAAGATATACTTTTGTATCATGAATATATATTCAATTAAAATTATTGGGACATTTATCTATATTACATATATACATTACATTACATTTAAATATGATGAGGAATCTCTTTCACTCTCATCAACAATTTTTATGAATTCTTATGTCAGGTCGTTACGCTGCTGAAATCGCATCGATTTTCTAAGCCAATTCCATTATGTTGTGAATACCATGCCCATTTCTCCATCAAGGGTATTCAAATTTATGAACATTTAATTATTGATTAAAAATTATCATGTATTAATTCCACATTCCTTTATCATGGAAAAAATGATTATGTTTTATGAATCCATTTTTTATGATCCATGCGGCACACTTATGCATGGAATGAAATGTTTAAGAAGGGTGCGCCCTTATTGCTCTTCAATGCATTGGGTAAATAATTGTACCATGATACATCATGATCAATGAGTGTTTACTCATAATAATTAAATTTCAATTAGGGTTTACTCTTGTTTCATGTTCAATGAGAATTTACTCATTCTCCATCTGCAGTGATCCTTGTCTCATGCTAATTCAATTTTAAGTGTTATTTCCACATTTCCATGTTATGATTATCATGATTTATTATGAATTGATGTTCATGTTTCTATTATTCTCTATTGATACTCCTATTGTCTAACATGTATTGTACTCCTCATGTATTCCATTTTTATTCCCTTACTGGGCTTTATAGCTCCCCCGTTTTCTTATGCATGTCATCAGGTTATCCAAAACGATGCTAATTACGAAGGAATCTTGTGGTCATGTAAAGGATGTTTTCAATAAATATGTTTTGTTTCATGTTTTATGTTGTTATGTAATTATCCTATACCCCAAATTCACTAGACCTCACTATCATCCATGTTGTATTAATTGAATAGTTTATGTAATAAATCAGGTTTATGTTTTTAATAAAACCAGGGTTGTCATAGATGGTATCATAGGATAGGATTGGTTATTTTTGGGATTAGGATTTGAAAACCATAGTAAATCCTTAGAGACAACACTAATTATAATTAAATCATCCCTATGTTTTGGTAAGTACTGAGTAAGTGGTTTATCAAGAAAATACATCCCTGTCTGGATATGAGCATGTAGAGGCGGCTCTGGCACAGATGTATCCTAGGGGTAAAATCCGAAAACACCGCTTTCAGCTAGACTCGAACGAGAACTATTGCATGACAACGGGCCTTGTTGCACTTTTGTTTAAGAAACTCTTGGGGGATATGTTTTGATAAATTCACAAGCTTAGTATGAACCCTTATTAATGGAATTAAAAAAATCCCCTAAGAATATATTCTAGAAAGAAGATCTTGAAAATCCAAGATTTAATCCTATAGACTCATGAGTTAAGGTAATAAATGTTTTTTTACAAGTCATCAAATTTTTTCTTTGGATTACCCTTTATGTGTTACCCCCTGATTTTCCTTTAATTCCAACCATTGGCCGATAATAGGAGGACTCGGGCTAACAACCAATGTGATGATCAGTGTGAAGACTATACTAATGAGATGCCCAATCCAATGGGAGCAGGAATCGTGAACATTTTCAGGCATCTCTATCAGTTAACTCATGATTTGAATTGAAACACAAGTGAAGAGTAACGTCATAACCCCCATAAGAAGGAAGAAGTTATAATTGAGAGCTTCATGATACAAAGGCCTCCTACTTTTAGTGGACCATATGATCCCACGATCGCTGAAAAAAGGATCGTGTCCATTGAAAATATCTTCTCCATCTTTAAGATCCCTGTTTGTGGAAAGGTATATTTTTGTTTTTCATTGGGTTGACCCCTTTTTATGGGACTTAAAAAGGTTTTGTGAATGTGTGAGAGGCCTTGGGGGTGTTCCGAGGGCTCGGGGCACCGAAGAAGGGAAGTCTGTGCAAAGCAGACCAAGGCACACGACCTGCGCACGGTCAGACAAACCATGCGGCATGCCCAGGAGAAGCTGTGTAGCCCTACCTCCTCTGGGTAGAAGCGAGCACACATATTGAACACAGTTTCCCAAACCTTGAAGCTAAATCGTGTGACTCCCCCTCCTCCAGGCAGTGGTGTCCGCACAGTTTGCACACGGTTTGCCAAACTGTGCGGCTAAACCATGCCGCCAATTAAAGTTGGAAAATTTACCAAATTGCCACTCCAGGATTTATAAACCCAACTCTGGATTTTCCTCTCATATTCTCCTATTCACCTTAGTCACGAACCAATGCTCCCAAGGACTCCAAGAGATCAAACTCTTTCGATTCTAAGGCGTTTTTGGTGTCGTTAGTTGCAGATTGAAGCTCTATGTAAGGTTAATATCCTCCTTTGTTCTTTTCTTGGTTTAGGGTTTGTGTCTTCTCTCCCTCTTGTTCTGAAACCATAATAACCTATATTTTGGGGGATTTCTTGGTTTTTGCTCTGAGGGTTGGACGAATCGAGGTCTAAGGACTCTATTGAGGGTGAGTTAAACCGCAGATTCGAGGTAGGTGGTCTAAAAGTGATATCCCTTGGTTATTTGGGTTTTTGTGCATGTATAGTTGTGTTAATGTTTTTCCTTGGTTATGTTTTGGATAACCATGGCATTTTTGGTGATACTGGTGTTTTAAATGGAAAATGGGAACCCTCATGATCTTTGTGGGATGTTTTGGGATTGACTTGACCTAAATTAGGTCCATCCATGGGATGTGCTATCTTTTCCCAGGTTTAGGGATTGTTATTAAACAAGTTATCTTACTGTAATAAACTTCAGAGGCCTTTATAAACATATTGGAATGATTGGATGAACTTGGAATAGATGTTAGGTGATGCACCTAGACATGGTAATAATCGTATGGTTATATGGAATGGGTTGAATGAGTGATTCGTCGGAATGATGAGCGGGTAAAATGGGTTAATGTGTAAACTAATTAAAAGACCATAATTGTATACATTATGAGTCTAGTGTTGAATTATTAGCGAGATAAGAATAACACATGGGAATTTCATGAAATACTTAAATGATGATAAATGATAATGTGTTAATGAGTTAAGGCATGATGTGGATTCCCATGTGGGTTGTTTTGAATAGTGTTCGCCGAAGGGAATTGGTTTGGAAGGTTGATGGTTACTTATATATATATATATGCATGTGCACATGGTTTCGTAGTGTAGGGTATGACTTAATGATATATGCCCATGGGTCGAGCGAAGACTGATGCTCTAAACTCCCCCCTAAATGCACAAGTTAGGAATCGGGACTGGTGATCCATTCTCTTAACAGTTTCATCCACCAGGACTGAGGCTTCGAGGTGAGGATATGGTTCCAATGAGGGGGTTAGTCCTATTGAGATAGGATAACAATTTGTTTACCCTCTATCATGTGATTGTTGGCCTTATAACCATGTAAGATGATAAATGTGATTAACCCATGGAATGTGATGAAGTGGTAAGTGATGATAATTGGCGTTAAATTAATGGTAATGAATGTGGCAATGGATTGGGCTCTAAAATGGTTAATGGCACCTTAAACACTTACGTGGAATTTACCATTCATTTTCCATTTGCATGCACAACCTTTTTATACTGGATATTTTGTAGACACCGTTGGTGGTGACCTACTGAGTTGTACTCACACCCTACTCAGGCCACCGTTGAGTACCTGAGCAGTCTTCATGTTTGCAGGTCAGGACAAGGGTAAGGGTCCTTTCTAGATAGATGAGTGGTCATGGGTAGCACATGGTGGAGGATCCGTACATTGATTCGGGACTATCTTGGGGATTTTGGCTGTTGTCCTTTTTTGGGCTTTTTTTCACTCTTGTACTTGTAGTATTACATGGAATATTTATTATTGGAAATGGTTTTTATACATGTTCCTTTTTTATTGGTTATTTTCTCTACTACTTGGTCATTCTTTTGTGGCTTACTCTGATAAAAAGGTGGTATAGTCGCCCCAATTAACCCCGTAGACCCCCGCTGATAGTCAGAAGCCTTTGGAATATAAGGAGGTGCGCTTACGGTTATGTAACCACCAGGCCCGGATAACCGGTTTAGTGGCTGACGAGTCGGTGATGTTACAAAGTGGTATCAGAGGAGGTTTTTCTTCTCCCTCTCTAAGGTCTTGTTATTTGGGATTGGAAGATAGGGGTTAAGATGTGTCGGGCCTTGGTAATGAGCTCGTGCTTGGGAGTAGATAACCCATGTATGAGGGAAAATAAATGTCACCCTAGGTAGGAAATTGTTTTCTTGATTGTGCGGTGTTATAGTTGTTGATATTTCACCATTGGGTGATGCGCGTGTGGTTTGATGTGACTGTTTTATGATATTTGGCTCATGGCCTTAATGGCCTAAGGATTTTCAGGCCTGCATCATTGTAGGCACCTATGGAGATAGGTGACATGCATTGTATTAGTAAAATTCACAAGATGGGTGTGTGCGGCAGAGAAGTAGGGTGCATTATGCATTTCATGAAACTATGAAATAATGAGAAAAATGAAATTAAACAAGTGGGTAAATGATGTTTAATGAAATATAAGGGTTTTAAATGAAGAGGAAATGTTTGGTTAAATGTTGTGTGAGTTGGTGGTAGTGAATGGTTGTTTACCCCATGTTGACCATGGCCCGCGGTAGGGATGGTTGGAGCGGTTGTAGCTAGTAAAGATCATTTGTTGCAGTTGTGGAGTTTTATGGTATGCATGTTAAATCTCATTTTTTCCAATTTAGAGAGATTCCACCATGATGTCGATTTCCTATTTTGCAATGTGATGATGTTTCTGAGTAAACTCCTCTTATAGAAGAGCAAGAAAACGTGGGGATTAATGAAGTTACATAATACTAGTTTCGAGAGAACATGGCTCCCCTTATGCAGATGATGGATCGGGACCCAGGGCGGGGGGCATCGAGTCTGTATGAGCTGACCGGGGAATTCTAGCTGCAGCACCCTCCGACATTCACTAGAGAGGGTGCGACAGAGGCAGCAGAGTTCCGGTTGGAGTCTCTACAGATTATAGTGGATCTCCTGGAGACCCAGGTTGAAAAGTGAGTAAAGTTGGCCGTTTACATGTTTCGGGTCTAGGCGAGTCGTTAGTGGGACATTCAGGCTCAAACCGAGCTGGCTGAGGGGATGTCGTGGAATGTTTTCCAGGAGATGTTTCTATAGCATTTTTATCCAACGACTCTGAGGCAGGAGCAGGCTTCATTGTTTATGAGCCTGACTCAGGGATCGCTATCGGTGATGGACTATGCAGGTCACTTCACTGATTTTAGATTCTTTGACCTAGTGTTGGCTGGGGATGTGGTAGTGGTGGAAAGGCATTTCCAAGATGGGTTGAGACACGAGATAAGGTCAAAAGTAAATATCTTCCTCTTTAAGAGGTTTTCAGATGTGATGGATCAGGGACTCATCTCTAAAGGGAACCATAAGGGATCTTCCGGTGGTGGGCTTGTGGTGCTGGTGGGGTAGACGAGCGGTTCAGCTACCGAGGGTCGGAAGCGACACATGAGAACTCATAACATGGAAGTAGTGTGGAAGGGGGATGTAAGAGAGGGTCATCCTCTCAGAGAGGTAATTAGGTGTTCTTCTATCAGTGTGGTTGGTCGGGACATGTGCGTGGTAAGTGTCCTCGACCTCCAGTTGAGTGTCGTTCGTGCGACAGGATGGGACATGTGCAGATGTTATACATGAAGCCTCATCAGGGGGGTGATCATGGTTGAAGGCTGGCACCAGATATGGGATGTATCAGGCAGGCAGCTGGAGCTCCACGCACCATACTGGCAAGGTCAGCAGACGTGGGACTCCATGGAAATATCGCTCACGCCAGCAGGGCAGTGCAGCGTAGGGTGTTTAGGCTGGGGCCCAGTGTAGATGGGTAAGTCAGCTTCAGGCGGTTCTGTTTGCGCCATGTGATGGCAATGTGGGACCATCGACTATTCGAGGTATGATCCTTGTAGCTTCTACATTTTATAGGGCGTTGTTTAACACAAATTCCACACACTCTTTTGTTTATGCTTATCTTGTGGTGGCACTGTGTTTATCTATGGAGAGGGATTGTGTAGTTATGTCAATTGAACCTCTATTGGGAGTACATGTTGAGGATATCAATCAGTGCAAGGGATGTTCCCTTGAAGTTGGTGGGTATCGTTTTCTATTGGATTTGATCATTCTTGAGATGTCAGGGTTTTACCTAACCTTGGGAATGGATTGGTTGGGGCTGTATCGATCACACATCGACTGTTATTGTCGCAGAGTATCATTAAGGTCACTTGAGGGTGATTCTTATATCCACCATGGTGAGTGGGATGTTCGAGTAGGTCGTGCAGGACTGTTGGGTCAACAGTTGAGTGAACTCACGACTCAAGTGGCATGTCTCAAGTTTTGTGACGATGAAATAGGGTAATCGATTTTCATTCCTCCTGTGGTGGATTGGTTTTAGGCATTTTTTCCAGAGGATTTCTTGGGGTTACCACCTGAGAGTGATGTTGAGTTCACGATCGAGTTGCTGCTGAGAGTGGAGCCAGTTTCTATTCGTCCATACCGAATTGAACCAGCAGAACTCCAAGAACTAAAGGAATAGCATAAGGGGTTGGACCATAAGGGGTTTATCCTCCATAGTACGTCTCCTTGGGGATCTCCCATGATTTTTTAAGAGAAGGTATATGTGTCATTGAGGCTGTGTGTGGACTATCAAAAGTTGAATCAGATGATGGTGAAAAATTGGTACCCTCTTCCTAGAATTGATGAACTGATTGATTAGTTGAGCGGTACATCAGTGTTTTCTAAATTTTATCTGAGGTTGGGTTACCACCGGTTCAGGGTGAGGTCTTCTAACTTACCACATATAGCTTTCTGAAGATGGTACAGGTCGTTTGAGTTTGTGCTAATGCCTTTTGGCTCGACCAATGCACTAGTTGTGTTTATGGCATTGATGAAACAGATCTTTTATCCCTATCTAGATCGGTTTTTGATTTTCATTGTTGATGATATCTTAGTGTACTAGAAAACTCATGATGATCATGCCCAACATCTTGACATCGTCCTGGGAACGCTAAGAGGGAATCAGATATACGCCACACTATTAATGTGTAAATTCTAGATAGGTTAGGTTCATTTCTTGGGTCACATCATCTCAGAGGTAGGTGTGTCAGTGGATCCTGAGAATGTGCGGGAAGTTGTATCTTGGGAGCAGCCCAAGAGTGTTTCTGATGTTTGGAGTTTTCTGGGTTTGGTTGGGTAATACCGAAAGTTAATTTAGGATTTCTCTCGCTTAGCAGCACCACTCACGGGCTTGACCAAGAAGGGAATCTGGTTCTAATAGTATGCTACTTACGAGAATGACTTTCAGTAGTTGAAGAAGCGGTAGACAACCGCACCTACCTTGATCTTACATAAGTTGGGTATGAATTACGTCGTGTTTTGTGATGCTTCTAGAGTAGGACATGGGGCTATGTTCATGCAGAATGAGCAAGTTGTGGCATAGGGGTCAAGGCAGTTGATACCCCATGAGATGAACTATCCCACTCAGGATCTTGAATTGGCTACAGTAGTGTACGCATTGAAGTGCTGGAGGCACTATATGTTGGGGGAATGGTTTACCGTGTTTACATACCGTAAGAGCTTAAATTACATCTTATCAAAGCGGTATCAGATTCTTCAACATGGAAGATGGGTTGAATATCTCCAATATTTTGAAATTGTGTTTCTGTACATGCTGGGAAAAGGAAATATTGTTGCTGATGCTCTAAGTCGGAAGGTTCAGAATAAGGATGTTAAGGAGTCCAATACCGAGTGGTAGTTAATGGCATTGTTTTCAGAGATGCACCTGGAGGTGCAGGAGGAGAATGGTCAGGTCAATCTTGCTTCCGTAACGATGGAGTCGATGCTTTTGGGTGGAGTTAATGAAGGTCAGCTTGATGATCCTGAGTGTTTGGCCATGAAATAAAAACATAAAGGTGGGGAGCTACCTTTTGGCTGGGTCGTCAGTGTGGACAGTGTATTTCATGTTCGTGATCGTGTGGTTGTGCCAATGGGTTTTCGATAAGTGCTGATGCGAGAGTTCCATTCATCAAATTGTGTAGTGCATCCTGGTTTGACCAAGATGTACCATGATCTCCGAAGGCATTTTTGTGGTCTGGAATGAAGAAGGTAGTTGTGGGCTTTGTGGAATGGTGTCTTACCTGTCAGTAGGTGAATGCCGAGAATCAACACCCCGGTGGTTTGTTGCATCCATTGCCCATTCTGGAATGAAAGTTGGATGATGTAATGATGGATGATGTAATGATGGATTTTTTCATGGGTCTTCCAAGGACACCATAGAATAATGATGCAATCTGGGTGGTTGCAGATCGGATAATGAAAGTGGCTCATTTCTTAACGATTCAGGAGACATTTACAGTCCACCAGTTGGGTGAGCTGTATGTTCTGAAAATAGTGCAGTTTCATGGTGTTCCACAAACCATAGTTTCAGACATATATCTACGTTTCACATCGCGTTTCTAGCAAGGGTTGTAGATGGCGCTTGGTACATAGGTTTTTTTGAGTACGGAATTCCATCCTCAGACGGACGGGTAGTCGGAACGTCTGATCCCAGTGTTGGAATACATATTGAGAGCTTTTTTCTTGGACTTCAGTGGTTCTTGGAGAAGCACCTATCGTTGGTTGAGTTTTCCTACAACAAAAGTTTTCAGGATACAATTCAGATGGAACCATTTGAGGAACATTTTGGGGGACCTTCTAGATCTATGTTGTGTTGGCTAAAGGCCAGTGATTCTGAGTTGTTGGGGCCGAGACTCATGTAGGAGACTTCAGAGAACATTCAATTGATCAGGAAGCAAATGGATATGGCTCATAGTAGGTAGAAGTTGTATGGATATTGTAGTTGTAGACCTCTCATGTTTTCGGTGGGTGATAATGTGTTCCTTTTCGTGTCGCCAAGGTTAGGTCACCGATGGATTTGGATGCAGGGTATGTTGGCACCCAGGTATGTGGGACCCTTTGAGATTGTCGAGACGATCAGACCGGTGGATTACCAATTGGCTCTTCCATAGAAGTATGGTGGGTTGCATGGTGGTTTTCATGTGTCATTGCTTTAGCAGTATCAACCTGACCCATCTCACGTGGTTGATGTTGAGGATATGGAGCTTGGGGCTGATGCGTCCTTTGAGGACCATCCAGTTCATGTGGTGGGTCGTAGTGAAAAGGTTTTGCGAGTCAAGGTTGTTCCATTAGTGGGAGTACTATGGAATAATGGGAAGGTTCAAGAAGAAACCTGGGAGCGAGAATCAGATATGTGAACTCAGTGGATCAGACTCTTCTCTTTGGGGGAGCAATGAAGCTTGGATGATGGGCTCGTGGACAAGCCGTTATAAGGTTTGGAGGTTGTAAGATCATGGTTTTTGGAGATGTATGTTTTTTTGTGATTTCAGTTTAAACCTTTTATATTGGGACTTAAAAAGGATTCATGAATGTGTGAGAGGCCATGGGGGTGTTCCGGGGGCTTGGGGCTCGCAAGAAGGGAAGTCTGGGCCAAGTAGACCAAGGTGCACGACCGGCAGAAGGTCAGCCAAACCGTGCGGCCTGCCCAGGTGAAGCGGTGCAACCCTCCCTCCTCTATACAGAAGAGATCACATGGTTTGAACATTTTTTTTCCAAACCATGTGGCTAAATATTGTGACTCCCCTACACCGGGTACTTGCGTACACACAGTTTACGAACGGTTTTCCAAACCGTGCGGCTAAGCCGTGCGGCCACATAAAGTTGGAAAATTTACAAAATTTCCACTCCGGGCATTATAATCCCAACACAGGATTTTCCTCCCATCTTCTCCTCATCACCTTAGGCACGAAAAAAATCTCCCATGGACTCCAAGAGATCAATCTCCTTAGATTCTATGGGGTTTTTGGTGCCGTTGGTTGCGGATTAATGCTCCGGGTACGACTAATCTCCTCCTTGGTTGATTTCGTGGTTTCGGGTTTGTGTCTTCTCTCCCTCTTGATCCAAAAGCCTAAAAACCAATATTTGGGGTGAGTTGTATGTTGAAGCTCCAAGGGTTGGTCTAATTGAGGTCTAAGGACTCCATTGAGGGTGCGTTCAACCACAGATTCGAGGTAGGTGGTCTACATGTTATATCACTTGGTTATTTGGGTGTTTGTGCATGTTTAATTGTGTTCTTTTTTTCCCATGGTAATGATTTGGATAACCATGGAATGTTTGGTTATAATGGTGTTTTAAATGGAAAATGGGAACCCTCATGATCCCCGTGGGAAGTGATGGGATTGACATGACCTAAATTAGGGCCATCGATGGGATGTGTCGGATTTTCTTGGGATTAGGGATTGTTATTAAACAACTAACCTTGTTGTAATAAATTATAGATCCCTTGTTAAACATGTTGGCATGATTGGTTGAATTTGGAATAGTAGTTAGGTATTGTACCTAGACTTGGTAATAATCGGAGGGTTATATGGAATGGGTTGAATGAGTGATTCATGGGAATGATGAGCAGGTTAAATGGGATAATGTGTAAACTACTTTAAAGACCATAATGGGATGGATTATGAGTTTAGTGTTGAATTCATAGTGAGATTAGAATCGCACATGGGAATTGGGTGAATAGTTAAATGATGTGAAATGATATTGTGTTAATGGGTTAAGGCATGATGTGGATTACCATGTGGGTTGTTGTGAATAGTGTTCACCGAAGGGAAATGGTTTGGATGGTTGATGGTTACTTATATATATAAGCATGTGCACATGGATTGGTAGTGTGGGGTATGACTTGTGGATCTACGCCTATGTGTAGAGAGAAGATTGATGCTCTAAACTCCACCCTAAATGCATGGGTTTGGAATGTGGACTGATGATATATTCTCATGACGGTTGCATCCACCCAGAATGAGGCTTTGAGGTGAGGATATGGTTGCTATGAGGGGGTTAGTCCTAGTGAGATAGGATAACATCGTGTTTACCCTCTAGCATGTGATTATTGGCCGTATACCCATGTAACATGATGAATGCTATTAAACCATGGAATAGATGAAGTGGTAAGTGATGATAATTGGAGTGATATGAAAGGTAATGAATGTGGAAATGTCTTTGGCTCTGAAATGGTGAATGGAACCTTCAATAATTACTTAGAATTTATCATTCATTTTCCTTTTTCATGAACTAACTGTTTATTCTGGATATTTTATTGACACTGTTGGTGGTGGCCTACTGAATTGTACTCACACCCTGCTTGGGCCGTTGTTGGGTACCCAAGTAGACTTCAAGTTTGCAGGTCAGGACAAGGGCAAGTGTCCTTGCTAGAAAGCTGAGTAGACATGGGTAGCACTTGGTGGAGGATCTGGACTCAGAGTCAGACCCATCTTGGGGATTTTTGATGTTGTTCTTACTTTTGGGATTTTTTTCACTCTTGCACTTGTAGTATGACATGGTATGTTTATTATTGGAAATGGTTGTTATTAATGTTCCTTGTTTATTGGTTATTGTCTCCGCTGCTTGGTTATTCTGGTGTGGATTACTCTAATAAAAAGGGGGTATAGTCTTCCCACTTGACCCTGTAGACCCCCGCTGCAAGTCAGCAACCTTTGGCATACGAGGAGGTGCGCTTAAGGATATGTTACCACCCGGCCCGGAGCACTAGTTTAGTGGCTTCTGGGTCAGGGACATTACACCATCCTTTAATGTTCTGAACAAGAGAAGGTTCTCCTGGAGGCTTATCGTATGGAGGTTGAAGGTGATAAATGGTGGATGTTGATCAAAAATATGAAGCCTTAGGAAGAGATCGAGGCATTGGAACAGAATGATCAATGAATGATATTTTATGATAAATATTTTTTGTGAACCCTCCGGCATAAGATGGAAATTGTATTCCATTATCTCAAGAAAAAAGAAGAAGAATCTGTTATAGCGTATGAGGATACCTTCACATGACATGCACGATACACTTCCGTCTTTCTCGTTACCCTCGAATACAAGGTTGACCACTTCTTTGGTGGGATGAAGCCTAGCCTGCGGAAAGCATTAACGATCCGTGACTTCGATAGATGTGAGGAAATTGTCTGATGTGACTTCAAGGTCAAAATAGAGATTGGGGAATCATAGGGGTATCATGGGGACGAGAAGCATAAGGGCGACTTCAATGCTGGAGGTTCGATGGATAAATCCAACGGTGCTAAGAAGATCCATCACCCCACTTTCCAAAAGTGCAGAAAGAAGCTCCTTCAAAATTTCCTCAAGGGGACGAGGAAATGCATTAGGTGTGGAAGGGAAGGGCAGCTAGCTGTTAACTGTCAGCAAGAAAGACCCACAATTGCGATAGAAGAGAGGAATTCTCCATTCGAACCTCAACACGTTGTTCATTGATAAAACTGCAAATAACCAGGCCATTTTGCAAATCAGTTCCCTAATCCAAGGGTTTTCAGAGGAAACCAACAACCACCAAGGTAGCAAGGAAGATATTTTTCCATCACATCTTCTGAAGTGAACCCCGACAACGACATGGTGATAGGTACTCTAGTTATTCTGTAAATAATAGAAAATGTAATTTTCGATTCACGTTTTATACATTCTTCAATATCTCTAATGTTTAGTAGATCAATCCCAGCACCACCACAAATCATGGATGTGAAGATGTCGGTGAGTATGGGAAATGGGGAAATAATTGAATCCCAATAATATAAGTCGTCCACTATTAAAATCTGTGGATTGAATTTCTCGGAGAACCTCATCATACACCCTCTAGTGTAATTTGATGCAATTCTTGGAATGGATTGGATTTCCTTATATAGAGCCATCATAAATTTTTGGGAGAGGGAATTCTGACTCTATATAAAGAATAGACCACCAATTCTTTACAAGTGTAAGTAGGAATATGAATCTCCTTTAGCTACATCATCTCAAGCATGGATTTTACTGACTTATGAGCACGCTTATCTGACTCAGATGATTGAGTCCAAGGAAGAAACCATCCTTGAAGAAATGTCTATTGTGAGAGAATTCACTGAAGTGTTTACCAAGTAATTGCATGGTCTTCCTCCTAGAAGAGATTTTAAATTCTCAATTGAACTTATACAAGGGGTGCTACCAATATCCAAGACTCCATATGAAATGGCTATCGTGGAGCATGAAGAGATGAAGATACAACTACAGGATAATCTCGATAAAGGGTTTATACGCCGAAGTGCTTTACCATGGGGTGCACAAGTCCTCTTCGTCAAGAAGAATGATGGGTTAATTCGGCATTTCATCTATTATCGTGAACATAACAAAATCATGATAAATAACAAGTATCCTTTTCCATTTAATGATGACTTGTTCGATCAGTTGCATGGAGCACAATAATTCCCCATGGTAGATTTGCGGTTGGGATATTATCAAGTAAGGGTGAAGAAGGAAGATGACCCCAAGACTGCTTTTCGTACAAGATATGGCACTATGAATTCATATTAATTCCTTTCAGACTCACTAATGCTCCAGAAATCTTCATGGACATGATAAATAGTGTCTTTAGAGATTACCTTGGAAAATTTGTCATAGTCTTTATAGATGATATTCTAATATACTCCAACACCAAGGAGGATCATGAGGTGCATTTAAGAACTGTACTAGAGACTTTGCTCAAGGAGAAGCTCTATTAAAAGTAAATCAAGTGTGAGTTATGGTTGAAGGAGGACTCATTCTTGTTCCATATAATCACAAGTAATGGGGTATCGGTGGATCCCTTCAAAACAGATGTAATAGAGGGATGGTCGAGGCCGACATCGGTAACAGATATCTGTATCTTCTTGGGGTTAGCTCGAGTTTATCTACAATTTCGGAGAAATTTCTCACAATTTTCCAACCCTCTTACCAATCTAACATGAAAGGGAGTAATGTTTTCGTGGAGTTATGAATGTGAAGAAAGCTTCAAGGAGTTGAAAAAGAGGCTTATCACTGCACCAGTTCTCACTTTACCGACAAGTGGGAAACATTTTGGTGGTATTCAGTGATCCTTCGAAGAAGGTCTTAGGTTGTCTGATGATGATGAAAAATAAAGTGATATCCTATGCCTCAATGTAGTTGAAAATCCATGAGAAAAACTATCCAACGCATGATCTGGAGTTGGCGGCGGTGATCTTTCCCTTGAAAATATGGAGGTATTATCTCTATAGGGAGAAATGTGAGATATATACTTACCACAAGAGACTTAAATATATATTCACAAAGAAAGATCTTAATATGTGCCAGAGAAGATGGATAGAACTCATCAAGGATTATGACTATTCAATATATTACCACCCTGGGAAAGCAAACAAGGTGGCATATGACCTTAGTAGAAAGGACCTAGCGATTCTATCAATGATGAGAATTGAGAAGGATCCAATCTTCTTAGACTTGATAAAGATGGACATGGTAATCATAATTAAGGAAAGATCATCTATTCTTTCAAAAATGATTTCTCAACCGTCTCTTTTGGAAATGATAGACGGTGCTCAAAAGGATGATGTGAAAATTCCAGAAAAAGTGGAAGCTATCGAAAAAGGATATTCCTCAGAGTTTAATGATAATGAAGAAGGAATTGTGCGATTTGGGAAATGAATATGTGTTCCATCAAGTATGGAGATGAAGAAAGAACTTTTGGATGATGCACATAGTTCAAATTTCTCTATTCAACCATGGAGCACAAAGATGTATCGATATCTCCGAGAAAAATTTTTGTGGGATAATATGAAGATGGAGATAACTGAATATAAATCAATGTTCATGTTGTGCCAGCATGTAAAGGCAGAGAGGTAGATGTATAAGGGGATGGTGCAACCATTGCCCATACCAAAATGGAAATGGGAGAACATCACCATGGACTTTGTCACCAGAATTCCGAGGATATCCAAAGGAAACAATGAAATATGGGTTTTTGTGGATCGTATTACAAAGACAACATACTTCATTGCTATTCGGGAGGATTTATCATTGGATCAACTGGCATAGATATCTATCAGGGATGTTTTAAGGCTATATATAGTGCCACTTTCAATTGTGTCTGACTGAGATCCAAGATTCACCACTATGTTTTGGAAGAGTCTTCAACATGCTCTGAATACAGAACTGAACATCAGTACGACCTATCATCCTCAAAGTAATGGATAATACGAGCAGACTATCCAAACACTTGAGGACATGTTGAGAGCATGCTCAATGGACTTTAAAGGAGGATGGGATCAACATCTTCCTCTGGATGAGTTCTCTTATAATAACAGTTTCCACTCGATCATCCAAATGGCCCCGTATAAAGCCCTTTCTGGGAAAAGGTGCAGAACACTGGCATGCTGGGATGAGGTCGGTGAACCAAAGCTAGTTGAAAAGAAAATTGTCATGGAAATGGTGGAGAAGGAGAAAACCATTCATCAGCATATCAAGGTATCCCAGAGTTGACAGAAGAGTTATTTAGATAATCGTCGACAAGACATTGAGTTTAAATTTGGAGACATGGTTTTTCTACGCATATCTCTGTGGAATAAGGACATGAGGTTTGGAAGGAAAGGGAAGTTAAGTCCAAGGTACATCAGACCCTTCGATATTCTTGATCATATCGGGGTGGTGGTCTATCGACTAGAAATTCGACCTACCATGGCCAAAGTACATGATGTCTTTCATGTATCCTTCTTAAGGAAGTACATACCAGACCCATCACATGTACTCTCTTCTGAGGTGGTACAGTTGGAGGATGATATTTCTTATGAGGAGAAACTAGTGAAGATCATAGATCATAGAGAAAATGTTCTACGAAATAAGATAATGCCCCTTGTCATGTTATTGTGTCGAAACCACATGTTTGAAGAAGCGACTTGGGAATCATAGGAAATGATGAAGCTAAGTTACCCACATCTGTTTTAGTGTGGGAAAAGGAAATTTAAATGGAAAAATTTCTTAAGGGGAAATATTGTAATGACCCAAAGATTCATTAATGGAAATTCCTCATGATCTAATTAAATGTATCTTTATGTAAAAAATTAATATAAAATGTCAACTTCTTTGCTTTTATGTTAAGAATTGTGACTGTTAATTTTACTGACATTAAACAGTGATCACATGATTAGTATAAATTTAGGGCTTTAACAAATCCAATTTACCCAGTCAAAATAAGCGATGGACTCATCCATTAGAATTTCTCCAAACAAAGCCCATTTTTCAGAGCTCGGAAATGTAGTTTCCTCCTTGGGCTTTGCTCATGACCAAAACCAAGCTGAGCTTCATCATATCAATCTCGAACGGGACCGTCGACGGGAAAAGTCAAAGTTGATAGATATTACCACTCGTGCGATGTTATCTGAGCCACCCCAAGAGTCTGTCCCCATTCCACACCTTACCATTAGGTCTTATGCATCTATTTTAAGCAGTTATGTAACAAATATCTAGTACTATGTCCATGTACATTAATTTTTGTATATAATAATGAATATACTTTCTTGTCATTATTGATACATTGTAAATAATTTTTAAATTACAAAAATTGTTTTTAAGTTATTATTCAATTTAAAATATATTTTATTAAATTAAGGTATTTTTTAATTAAATATTATTTTAATAAAATATTATTATTATATTTTAATTAATTTTATTATATATAAATGGTCAAATAATTTTATGAATGCAATTACAATTTTTATTATGGTTTGAAATCCATTTTTGTCAAAACCCGCGAATTTTCGATAAATGTATGTTTTTATTTTAAAAGTAAAAATTAACATATTTAGAAAATTATTTATATACAATAAATGATATTTCTAGAATCAGGACATCGAAATTATCCAACAGTGAATTTTTCATAACTTTTTGATACAGTAAAATTTTTGGGTAAAAATTAAATACCAATTAAATATATAATGACTTTTATGACAACATAATGAACCAATAGTGATGTAATAAAATACTATATGCATTATGTTCGGCCAATATATGATTTAAAATTAATATAATGTGATTTTTGGTTTCTTTGACTTACTTTTCAAAGCATTAATGGACCCCTCAAGACTTATTACACATCTTGTCTTTTTAAATTATTTTCCATGGGAGTGTGACTAACCTACACATAAGAAACCCCATTATTTTAATAAGTTCAGACTTTGGGTTTATTAAATACTGTTTTCCTATTCCCTTTTCCAAAAACCATGGGCAAAAACAATGAACTGATTTGTGGTTTGGAATAGATTAGTGTAAGGGGTCCCAAACCTAAATAACAAAGAATTGACTCACATTTCCTATATAATCCCACCCACGCTACCACATCATCCTCACTCAAAGCCTTTGGAGTTCATCCAACCTCTTCCCTACCATATATATAATCCTCCCAAGGTTCCACAAGCTCCCAATAAGCCTCTCTCAAGCCTCTCTCAAGCCTTTGGAAGCACACTTCCAGGTAAGGGTTTTTTCTTCCTTTCTCATTTTTTTTTCCAATTTTCATTAAGATGTTTTGCCCTTTTAATTTCAATTATGAATGTTGAGGCATGTTTTCACACCTCCCTAATATTGCCGTATTTATGGTTGAATGATGGTAGATGCCTTTATCACTCATTAAAATCCTCCCATGTACACCTGTTACTACGACGAAATTCCAAATGGAACTTCTCTCTCCTCATTTACATTCTAGAAATACTTTTGTATCAGAAATATAAATTCCATTACAATTGTCGGGACATGTATCTATATGACCTCATTAATTTCCATTACATGTAAATATTATGAGGAATCCCTTTCTCTCTCATCAACCATTTTTATGAATTCTTATGTCATGCCGTTACGCTACCAAAATCACACTAATTTTATAAGCTAATTCCATTATGCAGTGAATACCATGCCCATCTATCCATCAACAGTTTTCACATTTCTGCACATTTACATATTGATTATAAAGATTCATGTATGAATTTCACATTCCTTTATCGTGGAATAAATGATTATGTTTTATGAATCCATGGTTTATGATCCATGTGGCACACTTAAGCATGAAATGAAATGTTTAAGAAGGGTGTGCCCTTATAGCGCTACAATGCATTGGGAAAAGTATAGTATCATGATAAATCATTTGAAATGAGTATTGAATCATGCTAATTCAATTGCAACTAGGGTTTACTCGTGCTTCATGTGAAATGATAATTTACTCATTCTCCATGTGCAATGAGCCATGGCTCATGCTAATTCCATGTTATGTGTTGTTTCGACATTTCCATGTTATGATTATAATGATTTATCATGCCTTTATATTCATGATTCTCTTGTGCCCTACTGATATTCCTATTGTCTAAAAAAAATTGTACTCCTCATATATTCCATGTTTATCCCCTTACTGGGCTTTATAACTCACCCATTTTATTATACATGTCCTAAGGTTATCCCATGCATTGCCATGTATGAGGGAATGTAGTGGTCATGTAATGGAAGTTTTCAATAAAGTTGTTTTATTTCAGGTTTTATTATGTAATTATCCTAATCCTGAAATACACTAGACCTCTCAATCTTCCATGTTGTATCAAGTTAATAGTTTTGGTAATAAATCATTTTTACGTTTGTAATTAAAGCAGGGTTGTCAAACACATGATGGTTTTTCTACAGGTTGGGAGAACTTCATCCTCATCATTGGACATACCATGGAACGAATGTCACATCAGGATGAAGTGTTGATGGAGTTCCACACATCCCCTCTAGGGGTACATCAAGGAGTGGAGAAGATATACAAGGATCTTCGATGATAGTAGTGGTTTCTAGGTATGAAGAAAGTAGTTGTAGAGTTTGTCTCTCGATGCCTCACTTGTCAGCAAGTGAAGGCGGAGCACCATGTACCAGCATGATTGGTACAACCTTTTGGGGTCCTGGAGTGAAAGTGGGATGGGATATGCATCGTCTTCATGACTGTACTTCCACGTACATCCAGGGGTCACAACTTGATATTGGTGATCATTGACCGACTAACCATATCAACCCACTTCTTACTAGTCTGAGAGTAGGGTTCAGTAGAGAGATTTGGGTGCCTCTACATGCAAGAGATTGTGCGTCTACATGGAGTACCTTTGATGATTATCTCCGATCGTGACTCACTCTTTACTTCCATGACATGGAAGGTGTTGTAGGAAGCTTTCATGATGCAGCTTAATTAGAGCATCGCCTTCCATCCTTACACGGATGGTCAGACTTAGCGGACCATTCAGACTCTTGAGGACATGCTGCGTGCTTGTGTCCTCGACGTCAGTCGTAGATGGGAGGACAACATACCTTTGGTAGTGTTTTCTTACAATAACATCTATCACTCCACCATAGATATGGAACCTTTTTAGGTGTTGTATGGGGGACCTTGCAGATCAACATGGTGATGGAATGAACCATGTGAGTCAGCACTGGTGGGACTAAAGATGATTTGGGATGTCACATAGAAGGTTCAAATCTTCCAAGAGGGGATGAAGACTGCATAGAGTAGGTAGAAGTCGTATACTGACAGGATACAGAGACCACTAGAGTATAAGGATGGAAAAAACATCTTTCTATAGGTCTCACCCCAGTGAGGTCTACAAAGATATGCCCGAGGGGACATGTTATCTCTAATATTCATCTGATATTTTTAGGTCCTCAGTAGAGCTAGCGAGGTGGCATACTGCTTTTCTCTTCCTGCTCAGTTTCATGGGCTGCATGATGTCTTCCATGTATCCCAGCTGAGGAGATAAGTCCATGACCCTTCCCACATCATCGACCATGGAGAGTTAGACATTGAAGATGGGGTGACATTTACAGAGCTTCTAGTAGAGATTGAGGATCGATAGGAGTAGGTCCATCCTGGATGGTCAATACCTCTAGTGTGTGTTCGTTGGAAGTACAAGAACCTCCACATTAGAACATGGGAGTTGGAGGCTCAGATTCAAGCTCAATACTGTGACCTGTTCCCTTAGATTGAGCTGTGGATTATAGGGATGTAGTGCTTTGAGGTAGAGGGAATGTAATGTTCCTGAATTTCTATGGAAGTTTTCATGATATAAATTTTGATTTTATGAGTCTGTGAATTTTGATGGTGCATGATTCCAAGGCCCCGTGTTCCCGGATTCCATTTCTGAAGTTTTTTTTGGGTACATTCAGTAAAATTACGATCGGGTTTTTATAACATTTGAACTGGTTCTTGGAATTGAAATATGAAGGAACTGTTGAACTCGCAGTGCTAATATTTTCTTATGGAGACTTTCACCTTTCCAATAGTGGGTCAAGAATAAAAGATAGTTTATGGGTTTTAAATGGAAAATAATAAAATTAATTGAACTAGACAATATTTTATATTTTAGAAACCATGTGGAAGTTAGAGGTTGGGTCCACGCAACTAAACCTCCTTGTGGGTGTTGAAGTGTGGGGACCACCCGACCATAACCTCTCATGAGAGATTATGATGGTCGGGCCCACCCGAAACTAACCTCTCGTGAGAGGCGATGGTGGTGGGGACAACCCGAGACTAAAAATCAATTTTTATTGTGGAAATCCTCTCAACTCCCCTCATTAATGAGGGAGAGTCTCTCCACCCCCTTATTTAATGGTTTCAACCCTTCCTCATTTTTATTTGTGTCATCCTCATGAATTAATTATGTGGGTCCAACTTAATTAATTCACCCAATTTGAATTCTTATTCCAATGACCTAAAATATTTTGTATTATATTATTATTGGATACCCTATTATTTTGTTGGAAATGGATGAAGGGGCTTTTGAGAGAAACTCTCTCGCCAAAGAAGAATGAAGAACAAGTTATTCCATCAAAGAACGCCTGCAGCGAGCATCTTCGACAACTTCTTTGAAAGAACCATGTGAACACAACTGACATGGGATTTCTTTGATGACTGATCCTCCCTCCTCATCATCCTCAATGTACTGACGTTGGATCTCTAGATTGGATGTGTGCGATAAACGCGATGAACAACGAAAACTCTGTCTTCTTCCCCACAACTCCATCAGCAAACACCGAACAAAGGTAAGGGATTTTTGTGATTGATTTTCTTCCCCTCATTCTTTCCTTACCAAACCATGAATGAGGCCCAAATTATTAACATGTTGATACATGGATGTTTTTCCTTGCAGGTTGGGAATATTCTTTGTTAATGAGGGATTATTGGGAATTGATGTTTTTATGATATCTTATATGTTCGTTAAATATTTATATTCTTGATGAACCGATAACTACCACCCTAAATGTAGATGGTGATGCAAAACTAACATGGATTGAGCCCACACCATTGTTCTCATTTGTGATGATCTTTTGCATGGAAACGAGGCAATGAGATGATGAAGGCAACCTGCTCTGCCCACACATCGCTCCACCACCCCGGGCCGAACCGTGCTGCCCGCCAGCTGAACCAGCCTGAGCCGCGCCTCACACCAGCTGATTCATGCTATATCCGCGCGCACCCCGCGCACTCGGCAGCTTCACCATCCGCACGCCCAGTGGTGCCATGGCCAAACCGCCACTCGAACCCGGCCGCGCAGCCACGCCCCCAGGTTGAGCCGCCCCGAGCCGCCCCCTCCAGGCACCCTCTGTGACAATCCATGCACTCATGTTGCCCTACGGGAAGTGCCTCCCTTGCAGTTCCCTCTGGTATGAACCTCCATCATGCTGATCCATGACAAGTACACGCCCTCGTCACCAGTCCGCACTCTCACGGACCTCCGCGACCCCTCGAGGCGGATGGGCTAGGCCCAGCTGGCTGGGCCGAATCTAACAAGCCCACACACATAATGGTCCAGACCAGACCTAATTGGTTAGTCTTGTTAAACATGGACCTGGTAAGCCCATGCGAGTTCAGGCCGGGTCAGACCGGACTCAGGCCCATTACGACCTGTTCACTTTCTTTTGGCCATATCATCCGCACTGGATGTCCATTTGATGAATGGTCAGTGGTGTTGGGAATCATTGAATGTGGCAGTCCATTTGATTATATTTCACTTGAGTTTGGGCTGTAGTTGAGATATGTTTATATTTGATTGTGCATGAATCCAACCGGGCACCAGGACTAAATGGCTAATAACTCATAGACCGGGCATCCGATTGACGCGCAGTCAGTTGCGTTGAGACCCCTATAATGTGGAGGACCTTCCAGATACATCCTCATGGGACTCCATGATAGTTTTAGTATTTACCAGTAGATCATGGAGAGGATCCTTCCAGAGATGAGTAGATAGAGTACAGAGATCTCGTAGCTAGCTGAGACTTGACGAATGTTGACCAATTGACTCTTAATGACACGACTAGCCCAGTGGGGAGCACCAGGTTATGGAGGCAGACCAATGGAGAAGGAGCCCCTAGTTTTGATGATAGACCTGTGGTACATGATAGGAGAAGAACCTATGTAGGATATTAGTGGGAGCACATGGTTGTGGCATAAGATCCATGGTGGGGAGCTCCTCTGTGTGACTCGGCAGATCTATGGTACTTGACAGGAGGAGTACTTCAACAGTCCACGTTTAATGAGAAGCACCTTGGTGTCACAGCAGGCCCATTTTACTCGATATAAGAGGAGTTCTCCAGCAGCCAAGGTTTCAATAATGTGAATAAAAATCATGTTTTAGATGAGTCAATAACCATTGTGTTTCTGTCATGATTTAGATGGATTATTTGATAACTTAGGTATATGTATTGGCATATACAAATGTGGGGTTATCAATTAATCTCATACTTTTTGGTATATCTTTGTTGGTTTTTGTGAGACCTTGATGGTCTTGAGGTCCCAACTGAGTATCGTTATACTCACCCATGCACGTGATATTCCCACACCTCGTGGTATTTGATGCAGACGACGTACAACTCTGAAGAAGGCTGAGAGCACCAGGACCGGACGGTACCCTGAGGTGTACCATACAGCGTGACAATACATGGAGGAGACAGAAAAAACTGGAGTGCTGAGTAGGCGATTTGTACCTACCCTTCATGAAGAAACCTCCGAGGATGGCCCATTAGATGTTTTTCTTTTCTTCTGTTGTAATTACTGTTTCTTGTACTTTATAGTTGGGCATGTATTTCTATCCCCTTTTACATTCAACACACTTTTGTTATACATTCTTAGTTTTTCATCCATCATTTTCACTAGTGTGTGTGTTTTAGGTTATAAAGGAAATTCCTTACCAGTTTTAGGGAATTATGCCTTTGGTTCTAGTTTCCAACCCATGGCCTTTGGAAGGAAGGATTGGGGTTGTCACGACATTGGCCCCAGGGGAAGGGTCAATACAATAATCTCCGGAAGTCTAAAAAATAACAAAAAACATATGTTTCTTCTATATAATCAAATAATTATTACTTTCTTAATTGTGATTTTATTGAAAAATTTCATAACAAGTATAACAAGAATTGGTTTACATAACTAGGGAAACCACTTTATGTATACTCTATAGATCCACTATTGAGAACTCTATCGGTAATATTTTTTACTACTATGAATATATATTATATTAAATTAATATTTATGTTCCTATGGATGTCAATATTTGGTAGTTAATGCAACAAATCGTAAAGAACCAATGTTAGGTATAATAACTATATTATATCCTGTAATGGTGAAAATAAAATGTAGGGTTCATGCTTTAGTTTTGGAATACTATTATTAAGAAAAACATTTCCTAACATTTTTTCATTTATTTGAATAATACGAATTAAATATTATGAAAAAACATTTTGATTTAAAGTCATCTTGTATTCCAAAATAAGTTTCCAATGATCATAATAAATATAAATGGGGATTGTTTTTATGATTTCAAATTCCATAATAAATTCCTTTAAATTTACAATGGTAATAAATTTATACAAATCTCACTCCAAATGATTATTCAAGAATGAAACGTTCAATTTATCTCATATTTTCATTATATTCGATTACACATACTAGTATTATATTCGACACCAATGATTTTGGGATGTTATAATATTTATTCGGTGCATACATCCCTCATTGATCCGACCAGTTCATAAAAAACTATTGAAATGTTTCCAAAAATTGAGTCACCAACACATAATGTAATTCTACATTTCAAAAACTCCAAAATAATCTATAAATACCCCCTAATTGGATGTAACTATAGTGTACATCAATTTTATAATATGAATAAATGAAAAGGTTATTTTATTGATTAATAAAATGATAATAAATATATTATAAATAATATTAGACACAATAATAAATAATAGTTATAAATGAAATCAATTGATTAAGAGAAGACAATTAAAAATGATCAGTCTATTTTTAGAGATATATTTTCACATATTTTCTTGGATGTTATTAAATAATTTATCATTTTACCTGAATGAATATTAACTAAAAATGGAACAAATTTATTAAATATTTATTCATCATTATAGAAACACATCTTATCATTTATAAACATACACTTCTATATAAAAGAATCATTTTGGATATGGGTCCAACCCCTAAGAGAGAACTCTGGGTAACATTGCCAATTTTTTTTTAATTATAGGAAATAATATATAAATACAAATTTAAAACAAATAATATAAAGATAATATATTTTAAAATAAAATTAAAATAAATTACTAATAATCCAATCTAATACAAATTGATATATACTCATTTATGGTGACTCTCTAATATAGTAATATTTTAAATTTGATCAAGAAATCAAATATATTTATTAATATTTTGTTTTTTATTTAATCTATTTTTCAATCCCTATAGATATATAAGATTAGTTTTATATGTTGTAGATGTAGAAGAATAATATAATGTGTAGTATGTAACTCAGTTTTTTAGTCTCATAATAATCTATGATTTACATAATAATGGCTTGTTATGGAAATTATATACATTCAATGACTAATTTATAGAAAAATAGGAACTGGGAAGAAATGATCATAAAAAGTATTTTATAATTTATTTATTTAAATAAATAAATTCCTCATGTTTGAAATCACTATTCATTTATGATTACAATGAATTCTTATTTTCATATAATCAATATAAATAGAGTAATCAATGGATGATTCAATCTACTAGTGATCGACACAGGCACCTTGAAACCCTGAACATCAACATAGAAATCACTAACAGTTGGTGTGGATTATTATATTTCTTAATCCATTGATTTATTATCAAAATAAGATTCAAATTATAGATGGACTAATCATAATGTTATAATTCATGTTGACATGGTGGAAGAAGATAATTACACATGACTCTTTACAGTATTCATTAGATTGATATCTCTATGAATTGGGAAAATGTTAATGAGAATTATTTTACACACAATAAATATTATTGTTGAGAATGATATAATATTGGTAAAATAGTCCTATGGCATGAGAAAATAACTACACATTATCCCTTATCATTATCTTAATCCGAAAACACCTTAGTTTTATATAATAATAATAATATTATTATTTTCTGGAAATGTGTAAGACTCATGGAGAAATATATTTTATTTCACTAATAATGTGCAAAATAACATTATTTACTATTTTATATATAATTTCTCACTAAATTGTTAATCTTTCTAAGTAAATACCCTATATTAATTGTCATATATAGAATAAAATAAACTTTGATAAATAAATAAATCTCACTGAATTACTCTATTCTATATTATAAAATTAAATTAATTAAATGAAAAATATATATTCACTTAATTTTCACCTCATATTTATTTTCATGATTAGTTTGATAAATAATATTTACTATTAATACATATATGAATAAATTCGGAACCACATGTGGGAAAAATATTCAATCAATATTAATTAATTTCATATAGAATTTTACAGATGATCTAGATACATGTATTGTGTTTCACATTAGGACCCTATCATTGTAGAATTAGGTAGAACCACTAACAGTTCATGGTTAACACCATGTAAAAAACTAAAATACCAATAATAATGAAATTTAATGTCATAATGATTTAAAATATCATTAAAATTTAAACCTTTTAATATAACCAGTTAAACATGAAATCTCAAATAAAAAGGGATTTATACTTATATGACAAAAATTTGTGTCTAATATCTCTTTCCATTAAATTCAATAAATGAACCTTCTAATAATACTATATGTATCTAAACATAAAAAATATGTTTTATTTCCATCAATGGTCCTGATAAATAATAATCTATAAATGACCATATGGTAAAAAGTATTACTCAAAAAAAATTCTTATTTCATTTTTATTATTGATTAACCCAACATATCATACCTCACCAAAATCATATTATTAATCAATATTCATTAATAAATTCTACTCGTGATATGAAATAACAATAATCCAATTGTCAGAAAACTATGAAACAGAATATATTATATGTCAAAAACAATTTATCAATGAAATATGTACTTTATTCCAGTGGTTCATGTACTCATAGGATCCTTTTTTAGGATTACCAGGGATGAATATTAAGAGAAGATGTTTCATTATTTTATGAGCCTCCTACCCATGATATCCAATATTATCATTTTCCTATATAATTATATCATTCTGATATAGAATATGTAATATTGAATAGTATCATGGAACTTATTAGTTTCTATCATAGATGTGATCAACTAAGAAATTTCAATATAAGAACAAAAAATATGAAATTATAAGATAAAATTTTATAGAATAATTATATAATGATGTGATATGTTAATTTTTGATATTATAAAAATTTATTAAAAGTATTCATAAATTAAATTTAAATTTTTATTAGTAAAAAAGTTTAATTGAAACCCGCTGGTACTATAGAGACATGTTAAAAACAATCAATACTCTATCTCCCATAATATATTAAATATTTTTAAAAGATAATGTTTTATTGAAGAATCATTCTATATTCTCCTGAATTTAAACTCTCCACATTAGGACCTCACCCTTATGAGAATTTCCGTTAGGAGGTGATAATTTTATAAAATGGGTCTTATCTATTGATATTAACATGTCTCTATTTGTGTATCCATAAATATAGTATTATAATATACAATGTGATTTCATCCATATATATTGGAACTTCACCATTATATTCGAGGATTTTTTATCCACACTAATTATTTGGAATCATATAATCCATAATATACCACGATTATTTTATATAATTAGTGGAAATAGATTATATAGAACCTTCTATCTCACAACTCTTTAGTTAAAATTCATTATATATATTTACATCAACATTATATCATTCTAATATATAATATAATAATAAATTTTGTATCCCCTAAATATTATCTCTTCATCTTACACCTATACTGAAATCACATTACATATTTTCCCCATATAGATTAGGGAATCCAAAAAAAGAATATAATTCAATTACAATGAAAGAAAATGATATCATCCATACATGTTGATGGTATATCAAACATCAACCCAAGTATGAAACATTTATTATCTTATAAAATCTATCATAGAAGCAAAATGTTTCATTCTCATCATTTATCAGTCCTATCATGTTTGCGGATTTTTTAAAAAAAAATATATAATATGAAACATGAACTCATCCACTCATAGTTAATTCAATAATAAATATATTCATTATTTAGTCAATATATGTTTATTTATCTAGACATAATAACCGCATAGTCCTCTCGTGAATTATGATATGATAAGAATATAAGATACTTCACATATTTCATTAATTTGGAAGAAATTGTGTATCTGGTCTTAGTTATACATATGACTCATTTATTATTTAGAAAAATTTATTCATTAAATATAACTATGCAAATGATTTCAAACCATCTAATGATTATATAAATACAGTGGTCACATTCTTTATTTATGAAACATAATTAATTTAATGCTTAACCAAATTCAGCTATTATTTACATAGATTATTTTCTCAATACAAAATTCAAATTTACAACCTGTAAGTTTTTTTAGATTAATTATATGTAAAAACACTTTTGGTATTTTAATATATATATTTTATTGACTTATCGTATCATGTAATGTTGTTTTGGAATCATTTTTCCAAATATCATATTCATGATATTATTCCTTAGAAATATATTTCATTTAATTTAAAAATTGAAACTTGAGAAATTTTTATTTCATGGATTATGTACTGATGGTGTATAATCAATTTATCCACATCCATTTTTTCTATATATTTTATTTTCAATGTATAATTTTATTTTGTATACATATTTTTGACCAATGATAATTACATTTTCTGATTGATCAACTAGAAATAATAATTTATTCCAATGCATGGAATCTATATCATAATTAATGTCTTTGTTCTGTCTTTTAGATTTTAAGATCTATATATCACATGTTTTTTGAATGTGGGTCATTATTTTATAATAATATTTCATCAATAGATTTATTTTTTAGGAAAACAAGTCATTCTAGTTATCAATCAATTTGTTTTCTCTTTAATTATTTCATTGTATTCTGAACAACCTCTTCATGGAGGACCTATTAAATCCATTTCATTACCGAATTATCATGATCATTTGTTTCTTTAAGGTTAATGAAATTCCCATTACATATTTTTTATATGATCACCCTCTCATGAAATATAACCTTTATGGACATAAATTTAATAAAAGGTATATAATGATATATATAATACACAACTTTTCTATAGGATGTATTTAAAAGACCCCCATAATAAAATAATGACCTTGTTTGATTCCATTTTTTGGAACAAAAAGACACGATGAAAGACCACATTATTATGAAATAATATGATTTTTTTCTATATATTATTTGGAAATATAATTTTTACCTCCATAGACGAACCTATGTTTAAAAGATATATCATAATGTATAATATATTTCTCTAAATGAAAATTTAATGTTTTTTGGACTCACAATAAATATAAATATTCATAAAAAGTATTTTTCCTCCTTTATCTAAAACTATTCTACTATATTGTTTAAGGTTGAGTGATTAGTAAAAAATATTTTAACCCTTAAATATAATATATGATCTCTTTTTTATGAAACGAAAAATGATATTAATATTTAAAAATTAGTGTATTAATACAATGACAATTATATATTTCTTTGTGGGATTAAATAATTTATCTACATATTTTGACATATAACCCATTAAAAAATATACAAGTATCCAGATAGTTTATTTTGAAATATAGCAAAGTAATAATATGCATAGTCATATTCTACTGAAAATGTTTATCCCATATATATTTGTATCATTTCTATAAGATCTATATCCCATTATCCTTTTGTATAATGTTGTGTATTATTAAACCTTCCCTTTAAAAAATATATATACATTCCATTTAGTTTTAGGTCAAAACAATCAAAATATCTGTTTTTGTTAAGATTTCTAAAGTGAACCATATTTACATGACTATATTAGTAATACCACAATTAGTACTAAAAGAATTCATTTGATCCTAATTCATTATTAATTGACAATAAATTTTTTTAGTAATATTTTACATTAATATTATTATTTAAAAGCTTCAAATGATAATTCATGTTGACATTCTTTAATAATAATTTATTATTTACAAATGAGAAAATAAAAACAATATAACTTGGAAGAATATTTAAAGACAGTTTTTTTTAAATATATGATAAATAATTATAATTAAAAAATTATCACATCTACATCAAATGAAATTTTGGAAATTTCATATTCCCAGGAAAATATATCTTATTACAATGGTTTATCATTGGACCACCTCTGATCCAAAAATATTCAAGAATCAACATGATTCAAATATTTTGATACATATGTGTATTCAATAAAATATATTTACTAACCAATTTGTATGTATTAAAATATTTTAACTAATAATATATTTAAAATTTAATTTATTATAAATCATTAAAATGGTTTTGTTATTATAGTTTCAAAAAATTACAAAAAACAACATTGTATCCTTTTCCTTTACCTGACTATAGAACATACTGTAGATATTAGGTTGTTGTTAAGGGGACATAGATCATGAGTGAATAATGAGAATTATTGAATTGTTCTTCCTAATATTCACCATAGGTAACATACGTTTTTCATGTGTCGTGTCCATATAAAATTAGTGTATGAATTTAAGTAGTTTTGAGAGATTATTATAATAATTCAACATATATCCATAAATATTGTAATGTAAAAATCTCATATGTAGTTAGGCTAAAATGATATATTTTTTAATTTAATCATACATATAAAATGCCAATATTTATATGTTCTGTATGTTGTCAATTATGATGACTAAATTAGGCAATGCTATACCAAATTATTCATACATTCACATGAATCATGCATTGGATATCTCATATAACAATTGTTTATGCGTCTCATGATAAGGATCATGATAGTGATTCATCAAGGTATCTGAATTTTTTTCCTCATGTTGATTCAAAACCTTAGTGGATTTGGATTATCGGAAAAAAACATTAGATTTCAACAAAATAGTCCAAATTGTTGATATATATATATATATATTCCATAAAAGTAAAATCATTACATTTATTTGAAATAAATTGTTTTATTATGTTTAATTTACACTCATATTGTTTAATTAATGATAATGTTGAAAATACCACTATAGGGAACTCAAGGAACATATAATGTTAACCATATATAAAATATATTTGTGTAATAATGGTGAAATGTTGTGTAAGTCCAATTATTTAACAATATCATCTTATTTATGTAAAATATCAAGATTAATAAAGAGATAATAAATATAAATTTATTAGTTTATCCTTATTTTATCAATACACAATATCCCACACCATTGTGCTTGGAATATAATGTAACATGGATATTCTTATGATAAGGATCTATATTCCAATTCACATAAACCATATGGAGGTTTCCTAAAGTATTTGAAATATAAATTATTTTGAGTAATTTTATTGCTATATAAACTTATAGTTTATTGATCCATTGAGTCGACTCCCAAATCATGATATCTTGAGTATTGATTTTCTCAAAACATGCATAATAGTTAAACTATGTATATTAGGATAGATAATCCCTAAATGAAATAAATGTTATATTGACCCAAAACAGATGATAAAATGTAATTAATACTTTTAAGAACCCCAATAGAGTTTCATCATGAACCCAAAACAATAGATTCATTTAAAACGAAGAAGTGGAAATATTGTCAGATAATATTTCATTTGGATGTTTTTTATAATTATGTTTAAATTTCAAATTTTACCTTATATACATTCTATTTAATAGTAAGATGATATTACTTACCTGATTAAACATTTCTATATAAAATTGATACATATTTCTATTCATTTTACTTATATCTTCAATTATTTTTTATTCTTTATTTAGTTCATATCAATAATGATTCTATAAATAATTGACCAGAAAAAAAATTAAAACAATGTTTTGTGATCATGAATTTTCATAATGGATAGTTTATCTTATTGATGGTAAACCAATCATTCATCTAAGAGAAATAATACATTTAAAGGAGTATATATTGATTCATAAAATTCAACATATTTACATATAGATCTTATATGATGGCTTCACCTTATATCAATGATTTAATTTCATCTTCTATATTGGGATCTCCATCCATTACATATTATTCTACTCTCACGATGTTTAGAAGAACCAATAGATTGATTAAAAATATTACCATAAAAGTAACCATGATAACGCATGCACCTATATGATTAGGTAGGCATGACAGATACTCAATTCGTATAATTAATAATAAAAAATTAATAGAAACAAATAATATTCACCGACCAATTTAATATCATGATTATCCATACATGATATGAATACAAATTTAATATAGTTACAATAATGATAAATATAAATAATTAACATAAAATGTAGCTAATTAAATATATTATCATTATTAAATAATATATTCATTTATCATCACATCCACCAATATAGTCAATGAGATTTTCTTATTATATTATTTTAATAAAATTAAATAAATTAATATTAAATAAAATTAACAAACTATAATAAATAATGGTTGATGAAACACAATCTCAAACCATCTAAACCACAAATTAAATATTTTGGACATACATAATGTACATATATGTCATATAACATACAATTTATATTACCTATTCATAGGTCATGTAATATAATTAAATTAAAATAGATAATTTATTTATATATTTTCAAAATTAGTTATCATAAATGTTGTAATCAATGCATTATGACTATACATGTTATATAGGACATAACAATATTAAAAAAGTAATTAAAAATTTCATATACCAATAAAAACTATAACATAGAGTATAAATCAAAAAATTACACACAATCACATATTATTTAGTTTTAAATGTATTATTATATTGATTTTACAATCTCTATAAACTTGTTGGATACACAGTGTGAACATGCCAACAACCCATCATGTATATTATTTTTTCATCTATATGTGAAACCTGCCCATGGACTTTATGTTCATGTTGGTTATATAGTTTTATGAAACACATTACTTGTATGTTATCAATAGATCATGTTAAATTGGAGTTATATAATTTTCAATCACATAATTCACGTAATAAATATAAAAACATTTTTTAAAATGGGATATGAGCTATGTAAATTAATATAATATATGAAATATACCCAAGATACATTTTTATAGTCCAAACATTTTCTACAACCATTTAATATTATAAATGTATTTTTTTAGGTATTTCACATTTAATTATGTTCACAATTCGCTTAGTTGATTTATTTTCATCCTATTTTATTTAAAATTTATACATGACATGTACCTTTGGGTAAGACACTGTGTGGTACAATATTTAAATACATAATTATTTTCAGCACAAGATGGGTCCTTTAGAAGATCAACTTATTTATTGACTAATTATTGTTTATATTAATAATAGTGTAGAGGATGAATAGTAGGTCTAAATATTTAAATATAAATACAGATTAATAGAAATGAAAACTAACACAAAAACTATATAAAAATACAAAATCTTCTATAAAAATTCATAGGTTAATTAAGGAAAGACTTGGATACATGAAATATTTTTTGATTATATCCATATAAACCCCAATGACGATGGGATGATTTTTACCAATCTCTCTAGTGTCAAGATTTGTCATGAATAAAAATTGGTTATTGAGATTTTTTAAAAAAATAGTTCTTTAATGATTTTGATAATTTTATTAGAATTTAATTCTCGAAAATGAGGGTAAAGATTAAGAATTATAGAATAAAGTTTTCCTATAGCTATAGTAACATAATAAAAATTAAATATGTTCCCTCTTCGTTCACACTACCCTGGGGTACCCAATAACTAAATAATGATATTATTATTATTATTTACCTCAAAATGTTCAAAATGTCATATAATAAATATTATTATTTTGAATAAACAAATTAAAATTTATACAAATAATTTTTAATATATTATTTATCAACTGTTAATTAATATGATATCATTAATCCTCCTTAATATTTATCATGTCTTGAATAATTACAATTTATTTAAATAAAAATATAAAATTTCATTACTCACTCAAAAATAAATTCATATAATATTCACAAAAAAGTCATCCAAATATTTATTAAATATTAAAATCATATTTATTCTATAAAATAACTAATGAATAAATATTTTAGATCATTTCAATGATGAATAATTGTAAAACCATATGTGGTAATAATTTTATTTAACATCAAAAATAACAATATCATTTGACAAAGGTACTTGATTTAATTAGTGTGCAATACTCTTCACCCCTTTCATAGTGGAATTTAGAAGAAATATAAAAAAACCATTTTTTAAATGTAGATGAAATCCATTGAAACCATAGATATATATTACATTTTTAAATGAAAAAACCCAATTTGAATACAAATTAGATATTATTATTCTTTGATCTTGACATCTATTATTAATCTAGCCTCATATTATTCTCATCACCCAATGTGTTTGATATTTTTTTATTTCCTATAAATGAAAATTCCCAAATTATTATTTTTCCATCGATATAATTTTGAATTTTTATTCCCATAAAATAGACAAGGATTTAAATACCCTTTAAATAACATTATTGAAAATCCCCCTCTTACATTATTTATTTGTACAATATCAATTTTGTAATATAAAATGTATCCAACCTCATCGTGATCTTAATTTATCATGGTTTTAATAAATATGTAAATGTATGATACACATGATATATGTTACTAATATGCTTAATGTATAAGGTTTATTAAAAATATTTATGTATAAAAATATCCATTAAGAAATTTTAATGTTTTTTTCCAACTAGATGGACATGATATCAAAACCTCTATTCGTCAGAATACAAGAAAACAACATCATTAGAAAAACACAAAATGTATTATTATATTTTTACATCAAATATCATATATAAATGTTTTAATAATAAATTATATCAAATATAAGTAGAAGATATATTTAATTATAATTACATGAAACATCTAGTATCAAATTATTTTGGCGAAATACTCTATCAATTTTTTGCAACATGTACCGATATAAAATTATTACAAAAATATGTCACATAGATGAAAAATAATGTCATAAAAACTAAATATTATTCTAAAACATGGATAAATTTAAAAATATTATTAATATAAGTAGGTTATGGAGAACTAGCTCTATCAAGTCCACACTTCTCCAAAATTAAATATAAAATTTTAGGTAAAATATCTAAATATATAATAAGAGGTTTTGGTTTCAACAATAATAATTATATCCATTACTTATATTACTCAATGTAATTATAATATGGATAATCAATTCATTTATATAATATTTTTTGATTTATTCTATATCTATATCTACCTATATAGATGAATTTTAATTTTAGTAAAAATAAACAGGGAGTTCTAATATATATATTTATTTGTTTATTTAACTAACATAGAGAGATAAAATAATTAAATGATAATAATCCCATATTTTTAATTTTTACAAATTCATTGAAAATGATGAATAATTAAATATTTAATATGTTGATAAATAAAATTCATCTAAAATCAAATTAAAATCAATTAAAAAATATTTTTCTTAAATCAATGTGTTTTATATAATTTAATAATCCGTCAAATTTTATCGCCATCAATAATATTGAATGTATATGTCCACATGCATGATAAATTAATTAATATCATTTCGATATATTTTATTTCTCCCAATTTTTAAATTTTAATCTCACCTAATTAGACAGATGTAAGATAAATTAGTATGTTTTTGAAATAATCACATTCCATGTCTAAAAATAACATTGTATCAACTCATTCACATCCATGAACCTGATTTATTTCAATTAACCCATTTATAATATAATATTATATCTTTTGGGATTTTAAATAATATATAAGTTAAATAATAATTAAATTAATATAATGTCATATAAATTATATATTTTAATAGATTTGAAATATTTTATCCTATATAATAATAAAATGTTATCAATTAAAATATAAATAAATTTCATTTTTTGATATTTTAGAGATTATTTTATATTCATTGATTACATGGGTTATAAGAAATAATGAAATTTAATGACCTGTAATATATTATAAAATTATAAACTAAAATATTATATTGGAGGATATTAATAGGGAAAAAATAGAAATATAATATACTTTAATCATTAATAAAAAAGATTTATATGTAATTAGTTGGTTATTAATGATAGTCAAAATCATTTTAATATAAGGGAGATTTGTTTCTAAAAAACTCTTTTTTCATGGACTATATTTCTATGTTAATAAATTAAAATAATCACTATTGGTGGAATATTTCAGTGTTATATATATATATATATATATATTATTCATTATTAATATTTATCATTAATCCAATATTTTTATTGGTAATGAATAATAATAAATCCACATTTATTCATTAAAGAGAATTTTTTCATAAAATGTTAATTCTTTATACTTTTCAAAATTATTATAATATAAAATTTTCCCAAATTATGAAATTATTATTTTTTTAAATAATAATCAAAATATTAATTAATAAAATATTTAATTTTAGAGAAATTTCTTGAAAACAACATTTTGTTGATGAATAATAAAAATACTGATTTTTATTATGTCATCCATTTTTTTAAATAAATTACTATGTTCCAAATATTTTTAAAATTGGAATAAAATAATTATTTTTTAAATTATATTAATATAATTTCACATTGTGTCATTGTAATAAATTTTATGTCTACATTATATATAACTTTTTTTATAATTTTGAAAATTTTCTTTTTTGAAATCTGCAATTTCATCATATGTCATAGTTTATTTTTATATATATTTCGACCACTTATATTTATAGAATTTATTAAAATATATTCCATTTTATATTATAATTTTTAATTATATTAAATAATTAAAAAATAATATTTTTTATAATGAATAGTAATATATAAAAATTAATAATCATTTTTATTGTTAAAACATGTTTATTAGGACAGTTAAATAACAATATCAGTATACATTCTCTAACTATTCATTTTAGAATCCTATTTTACGGACTTAGTTTTACCATATAATAACCCAAGATTCTATATAGAAACTTTTTTATCACTTTTCATGAGAAAGACTTCGAAATATTTATTTCTTTTATGAAATATACAATTGTTTCCCCTCCACCACTTATAAAAGGACTCCACAAATCCTCTAATTTCAAAACAAAATGATAATTTTTATCTATAAATGATGATATAAAACCCTACCATAATTATATCTCTATTTCATATATGTCCAATTATAATTAGAAAACACATACATGAAGGATTATGTTGTAAACCAAATGGAATTCTCCAAAGATGACATATAGTCATTAACTATTCTATTTCATTTTATTTCCACTTATAACTCCTTAAAATATTATTTTACTCTATATAATAATATCCTATGTATATACCATATAAATTTATTATATTATGTTAATTTAATGTCATATATCTATCTCTATTTCATTAAAGTTGGAATCAAACCCAATTATCATGTTTACGAAGGAAGTCCACATCGTAATGAAATGTCATTTTATTTTCATCACTTGCTCTGCCATATAGATATTATGATGTATTTAATATATATATATATAATACATTTATAAATAAAAAATACTTCAAAAATTATAATATACAAACTAAAATTTTACCATCCAATCTATATAAAATGTTTAATGTCACTCGTGCATATGTACAAACTACCACATCTACAATGAAACATGATACGTTTTTTTATTGTTAAATATTATTTAATAATGATATATTTAATTAAAATATATGATGTAAAAGATATAAAAATGAATCTTTAAAGGTGAATTATTATATTCCAATCTATTATTCCAACATTCACAATAATAAAAAAATCATTTGTGAGTACATAAAACATAACCTCTATATGAATACTTGAATTTGTTTTATCTATCATATATTTAAGGATGATTATAAATTAATATATATATATATATATATTTATTTTAAATATTAATTATTTCATTATTAATATTGTATACATTATGGATCAATAATCAATGTACAAGGACCAAAATTACAAACAAATACATATGTGAACAAATTGTAGTTTTTACTGAAAACAATGACTTTAATAAAGAATTTGTAATTTATGGATGTAAAGTGCCTATAATTAAATCATATATTTAATGATATATACATATATATTTTATATATCTTATGTTTATTGAAAATATTTTTATTATATATATGTTTTTATCATGTACTAAGAATGTTGATGATTGATCTATAAGATTTTATTTCACATTTACATTTGTAATACACATAACATATTCAGAACATATTAATTTTTTATTGTGTATATATATCCCCTAAATATATTTTACAGTTATTATACATAAATTATTTTATGTTAATATGCATATATTTTTCTCTCATTAATGAGTATTTTATAGTAAAATTAAAAATGTTATAATAATTTTATTTTACAATCACATTCTTTATCAGGATTCTATATGGTCATCATATAATGATGATATCATATAATTTATATCTCACTGATTTTTTTGAATGTTCATTTAGGGCTATTATTTATATAAAATAATTGACTTAATTTAATTATATTCTATTTTATAACTAATGACACTTACAAAATGTTTTGGAGGAGATCATCGAATTTATTTTCCTCCTTGGTAAAATGTTTTTTTCAATGTCCATTAATTATATGAATGTTCAAAAGAGTGTATTTACTATTTACCAAATATTATTTAACATGATTTTTAACAATTTTCACAATTTACAACAATTGATTAAAATAATTTTTCATTTCATTTTTTAAACTAGGTTCTTCATAATTTTTACAGAATTTGTAAATAGAATATATGTTTAAATGTGTATATATATATATTCTTGTTTTAATACTACTGAATTTTTTTATTCAATTAATATGATCTGATAATATTTTCAATGCATCTATTTTGGTCAATATTTAGATAATTTTTATATTTTAACTTTTTTATTTTAAGGAAAATTATATATATTAATCCAGAGCATATTTAATGATCTTGTAATGGTATTTTTGTTCATAAATGAAAAAAATTGATTCTAATTATGATATGATATGGATATGACCCAATTTTAGAAAACATATTAATTCGGTAGATGGATTATGAGTAAATCAAAAATACTTTTATAAATCCCACTTCATTTCCATGTGTTATGCTATATTGAAATGAAAGAATTTATATCAAACCCATTTCATTTATATGGGTAATGATATGATAGATAGACTTATAAACCCATTCTAGTTACATGGGTTATGATTAGATAATTTGTTGTAATAATATAATGTTTTAATCATCTTCAAATAATAATTTTTATTATTTTATTTTATGACATGTGAGACAATAAATATAAATCTTTTCAAGTCATTATGTAATTATTAATATATCATGAGATAAACAACACCGATATATGGATATAAAAAATTATTATACAGGCCAATGTCTTCTATTATGTCATGGGACAGAACCCAAACAACAAATATTTTTTTGTGTGATGTGAAACCATTCCCCTAAAAAATTTGAAAATGAATATTTCTTATTAAATAAACAATTTTCATGTATATGTATACACCAAATATTTATTTCTTATTCCATTTTTATGTTCCCATGGCATATGATCATTGATTAAATTAGGATTCATATTTTCATGTAGACAATATTTTTTATATGAATTATGTTTATGATATATTGTAACACCCTAGGTAAATAAATAATATGACATTTTCATATTTATCCATATTTGTGAATAAAATATTGATATGACTTTAAAGGGGACGCTATGCTCGATGGCGTACCCAACACGCAACAACGAGTTTCTTGGGAATCTTACGTTGCACTCTAATAATAAAATAATATTATTTTAAATGGTAGTTAACATGTAGCCATTGTAATGGTGGTAATGTATAGAAATAACTAAAATATGATTATATATGTTTTTAAATGTTTTTACATTTATCCAATAAAGGATAGAGGATTAAAATACGGAAAGAATTCAATTTTAGGCATATATGCCCTAGTTTTCACTAAAGGTTCACTTATAACCTTTTGATGTTGAACCATAATTAAATATAGTTTTGTTCACTATTAAACATTCTTTTGGACCAAATAAAACTCTTATTAAGTATAGGGACATCAAAATTTACTTAGTGTAAATTTTTGGTATCTTTCTGATAAAGTTCATTTTTTTAAATGAATAGTGTAAAATGTTGTATTTTAATTCAAAACCTATTTTAATCTAATTTATTTATATGGTTAGATTATCATTTGAATTGGTTTTAAAGTGAAATTATAATATATTTTTACCATTAAATCCAATAGTGGTCGTTGGAATTAATTTCACTTTGAAATCAGACTTAAACTAGTGTCAATCTTTTGATACTTATTGTTTTATAAAAACACGCTATTTGCTCTGACAGCGGTAATTAATTATTAAATTAATTAATGTGACTTATATGTTTTGAATTTTTTAAAATGGACTTCATTTTTGAAATCGGAATATCAAATATAGCTTAGGGTGAATTTTTGGTAATTTTCTGAAAAACATCAATTTTTTATGAATAGTGAAACCACTAAGTGGTACTTATAAAAACTGATTTTCCCCTTTAAATGAAATTTTTCCATCTTTGTGTTTTGAATTTAGAAAATCCGACATACAAGGTTGTCATTAAGAAGTAAAATGTGGTTCAATGGGGTAAAAATAATTTTTTGGTGAATAGTAACTTATTAAGTTTTTAATCGCGATTAGTGGTAATTAGTGTAGTTTAAGGTAAAAATAATGCTTTAATAAAATAAGACGAGCTTGAAACATGTCCTACCCTCATTGTTTGTGTCATGGCCGACCAATAAAAGCCGTGGGTCAACTTGGGGACCCCATGGATCTACTTTGGTTGGGAAATGACATAAATAACTTTTTCTTTAATGTAAAAGTAAAAATGACACAAACATAATATGTTTTACGAAAACAATTTTTACATGGGTTTATAAAGATCAGAGTTTCGATTATAAATAGTCATTGGAAAGCTAAAAAGATTTCCTACATCATTGTATTATTTTTATAATTTTTAGACATTAAATAAATTAAATTATTTATGACATCATGATGATGTAGTGATGACCTCATTATTTAACGATTTAAATAAAATGGAAAGATAATGTAACATCTACAACCTACACATGGCCAAAACCAATTGGATGAGTGTATTTAGAAGCCTTATCACCTTATACACGAATTATATCAATATGGGACCTTTTAATACCGAATTGTTTTTCAAATAATGTAATATTTCTTTACTTTCCAAAAGTGCCCCTCCTTTCCTCTTATAAAAGGACCCCACCTCTACCTCATTTCACACACTCCTCAAGCCTTTGTCTCGGCCAACCCCTGCCCATTTACTCTCTCCACATCCCTATCCTCATCCTAGAAGATTCCCTTTGGGAATAAGCCTTTCAAAGGAAGCCTTTAGGCTCAAATAAAAAGGAGTTACACTTTTAAAGGTAATTCATTCTCTCATGTTTATTTGTTTTATTTTGCTTCTCCAACCCCCTAAACTCTTTTTATTTACTTATTTTGTAACAACACCAGTATCTTCAATGTACTAGGATGTTGTTATAACATTTATTCGAGCTACACTCTCACACAACTACATCAAATGGTTAAAGAACATACGGTTTCCGTGGATGGAAAAAGTCTACCTCCCGAAACGATGATTGTTCAACACTCATTTAACACCATCAAAGGTGGCCATTACGATGTTACTATTTTTATATATGATATATAATATGCTTATGTTTTACATATGCTTTTTTATTTTTCATTTCTGTCTTACCTTTATGGCATCTATTATGGGTATACGTGATATCTTCATTTTAGGAAGTGTGGACTACCGCCCCCTCAAAGTGATGTGATTCGTTAATGCCATACATGGGACGTATAAAGGATGGATTTAATGATATTATATATGATATTATACTGTAATTATAATATAACTTTATATCATTATTATTCCATTCTATAAAATACGAAATAGAAATGAAAGTAGCGTTCATGCGTACGTACGGCTTACTGTCTCCAGGAACGGTGCATTTCATTTCTTACCTCTAAATGATTATGTAATGTTATGAATGTGTGAATGTACTGGATATATATGACATATAAGTTATCTACATCATGAATACAATTCTGTAAATAATAAAAATTTGGCCACATGAACAACATGTAATTTGATGTAGTCCACTTTCGACTTAAGAACCAAGTATCAGCAAAACAAATATTATTAACTTAAATGATTACATAAATGTTTATGACATGGTAATAAGTGATATAAAAGGAATAATGAACTTGAAAAGGGTTCTTAACTAAGTATAAATTAACTCAAGTTTATTATTCAGGATATTAAAGAACGATCGACTCAAGTCGGACCCGAGGTAAGTGATCCTACTCCTCTCTTTCTTTTTAAGTTCACACATTTATGTCATTCCTTTTAAAGCTCATCATTCTGGTTATTGGGATGACCTTTTATATTACACTTACTATAATTTTTATGTTCATGTGATGAGAGACCATATTCTCTCTCATCAATCCATTTTGGATGTTTTGAGTGGCACCGTTAGGCTGTAGAACTTTCGTAAGCGATCTAACCCCTCTCTTTCTTTTTAAGTACTCTCCTTTATGTCACTTCTTTTAAGATCCTATTTGTAATGTTGGGGGATATGTTCTCATATATCCTTATTGATGTAAATTTTATTTCCAAGTGATGAGATACACTTTTTATCTCTCATCAACTAATTTTCTGAATTTTTTAAGTGACGCTGTTAGGCTGCCGAATTTTACCAAGGGAACGTTTTAACCCAATTTCGATTTCTTTGGGTTCAACATGTAGTCATTGAATATGTCATCTATTGAATATGTGTGAATGAAATTTTATTGTTTTACACTTAATATCCACTTATATTGGTTGTATTTATATTTGTCACATATATTTTTAAGATTGATTTGTCCTTAATTTAAGGATACCTTCTTTATAAGGGATTTCATCACATTTTACATCCCTATTGAGACTTCATTGTTGTTATGCACAAATTCACTATTATATAGTGTATATACTATCCTTTGGAGTATTATATCATGAATACATTTATTCTCAGGATATTATAAAGTTCTGACTAAATTTTATTCCTCAATTATGGTATTCAAGTGTCACTAATTTTGGTAAAACCCCTTTAACCAAAATATCACTTTAAATGTTTTAATTATTTGTTCTTATTAATATCCATGTTTTCAAAATGGTTTTAAGGATTTATTTATATGGATATTAATGGTTTAAAATGTTAAAAGCTTCAAGGTGGTATGGGACACTTTGATTAAAAAATCTCTTTATTAAATGTTTTAAATGGTTTTGGAAAAGGTTTCTTTTTGAATGGATTCAATATTTCAATATACAAAAATGTTATATTGTTATTGAAATGTGGAAATGTTATATTTCCTTTATGCATGTTTTATGTGATACATTTATGTTATGGTTCTTGGGCATTGTTACGAAAACAGGTGATTCTGTTATAAACTAAGGGCGGTTGCGCCCGATATAACTCTCCAATGCATTGGGTAACATGAAGGAGTGAAACGTTAAGGTTTCTCCGAAGAGATTTAGGGAATATACTGTGATGGGTATTCCAAACGTAACCAAGAGGGTTACTCCCTACGTAAGAATGTTATGAATTCCTCATGTTACCTTTATGTCATACGATTCCTATGATTTTATGAGGAATGTTAAGGTGCTTATGTTTTATGGGTAATGTATGATTTCATTCTTATGTATACATGTACTCATGATTCCTTTCCATATTTTTATATCCCTTACTGAGCATTTTATGCTCATCCCAAGTTTTTGAAATTTTTTTCACAGGTCAAGGGAAGGGTACATGATGTGATGACAGTGTCAAGGATGTGTCAAGAAAGAATCCATGTTTTATTTTAAATATGTTTCCGTTGATGGGAAGAATGAATACTGTCTTTCATGTAACCACTTTGTCTAAATATGGAATGTAATGCAAGTTTCATGATCTAATTCTCTAAAACTCTAAACCTGAAAAGATCCTCAATGTGTAATCTTGTAATAACTCAAGATTAAGTAAGGTTTAAGGCTGGGGCCTTATATATATAATATACATGGCATGGTTTTAAATTCAATTATCTAGTTTTCATGCTCATATGTTCAAGTTATGCAGTTATCTATCTTATTTAAACTTAATAGTAATATGAGCTCACCCTTTCAAATATTCCATTCTGTTGGTTATGAGGAGAGGTACAACGAATCATATATATATATTTTGTTAACCAAATGAATAAACTATTATATATATATATATATGTTTCCAAAATCACTAAAACAAATGATTTATTCATTGGTTATCGTATTATGTAAATAATTTTAATCTAATATGTTTCCATATCTATATATTAAAATTATGGGTCTCTATACATGGTATTAGAGTGAACTCTATTTAACCATTGCAAACATAGATGTAATAACATTGCCAATTCTCCATTTATAAGATTTCATATGGGAAAATATTCTAAAATTTTGGAGAAGGAAAGAGAAAAAAGATACCAAGAAGTTAAATTCATTAATAAATATTTTAATTGGATATAGATATGGTATATGTGGACCTATAGATAATTACTCTAAATATGGATATATAGACATTGACTTGATCATCGACTAGTCCTTAATAATAATCCTTCTAGAAGACATGGTTTTAAATTGGTTGTGAATATGTTTTTGAAAATCCCAAGGTATTTTCTAACCATAATTAAATATTTTCATAGGAAATAACCATATATATGCTTGGTTAATGTTATGGCATACTATATTGACAATAGGGAGTCAAGATTTATAATTATAATGAATTATTTATATCTATGATCATATATACAATACATTTTTAAGTTCTATTTTAGTTTTACAATTTGATTAAATTTTTTAAATTTGATTTTGGGTGGTCAATGGTCTGCTCAAATATTGATGAATGTTATTCCAATAAAGTTATATAAATTCTTTTATATCATTAAAAAATTTAGGAATATTAATTTAAATACAAAACATTTATATATATAATTATCATTGTATCCCACCAAATGGTACATTGATATCATTTCATGTCCATGAATGTTTTCCAGTTTATGTTTGTCGGAATTTACTTCCTATAAATATTATTATCCTTCCCTCAGTTGAGTTGATGCTAGCTTGGGAAGAGATTTTATTTAACTATTTAAATAATGAAAAAACTTATTACAATGGATGTCATGTTTTATATACCATACAAAGATATTATCATCGACTATGGAGAGAATTGGTAAGGAATTATGATAGATATCACATCCTTTGTATGGTTCTTTATTCCTGTTCAAAGGTAGAGTTTATCACTAATGGTTGGAAAGAAACTCAATAATAATTATATGAATATTGTGAATGCGTTTATTAATTTTTATTTTAATATATTATTATCTTAAAATAATTCATGAGGTCAAGTAATTTGTATAACCCATACATATATATTAGATAATTTCAAGGAATCCATTTTGAATTTCCTTGATTGAGTTTCATGAGTTCTAAATGAAACACAATGTTAATTTTGAAATGATATTCATTGATCTAGGTGTATATCCTTGTGATGAAATAATTATATTAATTAAGAATAAATATATACTGATGATACTTTCTATTTTTTATATTCAACCAAATAAAAATTACATTGAAGAAAAACTATTGTTTACACTATATAGATAATTTGTTTGAATAACTTCATATATCTCATTAATTTTCCATGATTGACCTTCCTTATAGATATCATAAATTAATGGAAAATTAGGTGTAAATTACCATGAGAACAACTAATACATGTTATGGAAATTATTAATATATAGTGATGAAATTTGGTCTTATTAATTCCCACAATATATTTTTCAAATTATTGAATTGAATAATTAATGATTATTTAGTTTTTCATGGAAATTATATATCTTATTATTATATATTAAAAGATTAATTTATAATTTTAATATCACTTTAGTTTTTATGAATATACTATGATAGAAATGTTTTTAATAAATATACCATCTATTATATTAGGAACAAAATTTGTAATTTTTGTTTTAGATCTTCAAATTTAAGGATATATATTTGGATCCTTGATGGAAAAAAGTTTATTGAACAGTATCCCTATGAAAATAAAGTGATTTAAATTTTTTTCCTATAATATCAATATATTATTGATATGTTATAGATAATTTGTCACGTATACCTAATCCAATCACATTTTGAACTCATATTTGAGTAACATTCTATTGGATAGATGAATGTGTTGAAAAATAAAAATATCTAATGAAAGGATAACTAGGTCACATGTTTTTATATTATAATATAATGGATAATTTATTGTAGCCAATATATATTAACAAATGTAGTGATTATGATAAACACTCATGATGAATGATATGGTGATAACTAATTATTCATGAAATTGAAGCCACATGATCAAAATTACCCAACTCATTTAGATGAATTTATTATAGAAATTTGTTCATTAATAACATAACGAAATTATCTATACAGAGAATGGTGTGACATATATACTGATCACAAAAGTTTAAATTATATATTCATTCACAAGGATTTGAATATTATATAGATAACACAGTTATGTATGTATAAATATAATGACTTCTATGTATTTTAGATCGCTTGAAATTCAGAAAAGGGGGGTATTTCTATGTCTTCAAAGGATCATTCTATTTTTCATATATGTGATTAAAAAAATAAGCGATACTATTAAATTTGAGAATGATACATTTTGAAATCATAAATATGGTGAATATTTCTTATATTTTATAAATAAATATTCATCCATATATTAATTTTATGATTATATATGGACAAAATAATGACATAGAGCTGCATAAGAATGAGGGAAATGTTCATGAGTTTAACCAAGATTATGAGGAGATGATTATTTTTATGATCCAATTTTTTTTATCATTAAAATATTTATGATTGTTATTTTGTATATGGATTATATTTTTTATTCTATATTCATATATAAAATAAAATGATATATAGATATTTGATAAAGAAATTGTTGTGAGATGGAATTTAGTGATATATTAAAAAGTACCTATAGGAGTGCATGGTATGATAGAGAGATAATTATGAGTGTCCAAATTATAAGGTGATGTTTCAATCATTGACCACAGTCAAATGACATAGGAAAAAGTCATGATGATTTTTTTCTGACTCTGCTAGGAATTTAATTAATAAAATTCAATTGGGTTTATAGTAGATAATATCATAATGTTGGAAACAATCATTTTTATCAGAGAATATTTATACATGGAGCATCATTCCATAATATACATTTTTTAAGTGACATTGTTTCATGGAGTAATAAATTATATTGTATATTATTGGGATCTAATGTTTACCTCAATGTATTGGTGTTGTCATCAAAAGTCTCAAGATAATGAGTCTTGTTTCAACACTTAATATTATCCCAAAGTAAATGGTCCATCAGTTAAACCATTCATCCTCTAAATGTCATTATCAGATATAATAATTTGGATTTCAAATTTCTCTCAGAAAGACACATTCATATACTATAAATTTCATATAACATATTGGACTCTTCATTTTATATAGATAATTATAGATCCATATTTGTAGATAATTATAAAAATATAATGTAATTGAATACATTTTAGGAAGATTCATTTTGTGAACTGATATAGACATGGAAATTGATGAGGAGTTTAGATCTATTTAACAAAAAATACGGGTAACACAATGTTGGCAATTTTTTTCTGATGATTGTTGAAGTGATATTTAGATTTATTTGGATGAAAATGTTCATCTACAAATAACTCCATATAATAAGGTTATCAGATTCAAGGATTAATGGAATGATAATCATATTATACATAGACCGCATTCACGTTCTTCATTGAGTACATAATATAGATTTTCATATCTCTCCTCCACTGATCTTCTTTAATGTCCATAATTTGTTTTATGTATCTCTTATAATGAAGTTAATAAATGACCATTAAATTTACCAAAATTAATCATATTACCAATAGGGAATGATATCTCTTATAAGAATGAAGATGGGTAGACTATGTATTATATTTATAATGTTCTATGAAACAAGACCACTCATTGGTCAATGATATGTGGGGAATTCACTAATTTGGGGAAGCCACATAGTAATCTAATTAAATGATGAAGAAAAAGTATCCTTATTTGTATATATAAAAGAAATGAAATTTCAATGGTGAAATTATTTTTCTAAGTGGTATAACTTAACACCCAAATATTTTATGTAATATTTTTCTCAAAATGAAATTAATTTTTTCAATAGATCCTGGTATGTTAAAAATAGATAATTAATGAACCATAATATAGTGTACCATTATAACATATATATCATATTGGTGGGTATTTATATTTATCACATAATTATGAATGATATATTTTTTATACATGATAAAAATTCATAGATTTAATATAAATTGATTTGAAATAAGAATAAAAATAATTTTGAAGAAAAATAGATGTTTTTCAGAAAAGTGTTTTATTAGAAAAATGTGTTATTGTCATAATATATAATTTTAATTGGTATTTGGGGAATATTTTAGTGGAAATTATTTTTTAGAAACATTAAATATTTTATCATTAATTTAAATAAATTTCTAGTAATGTAGTATGATTAAATCTTTATTTATGCTTAAAAACATAATTTTTTCTAAAAATTGTTTCATTGTGACATGAAAAAAATATTAAAAATGAGATTTCAAAATTTTGAAAATATATATAAAAATGTTATGATTTTTTTAATAAACATGATTGAAATATTTTATTGTTAATTTATGAGTATTTTTTAAATTATTTATATTTTAGTGAATAGTTATGAATAATGATATTTATTAAAATCTAAATTTTTATTTAATGAATTTTAAATGATTAATATAATTTTAAAATTGGAAATTGTAAAATTAGTTTTTTATATTTTCACAATAATATCCATTGAGTCGATTTTATGATAAATTGTTTATGGGTTTCTATTATTTTTAAATAATATACTTTATAAAATATCATTTGCAACACATTTGTGGGAATAATCTTATGTAAAAATAATCCAAATACGTCAATTAAATTTCTTAAAATTGATTAATTATTTGGGACCATAAAAATTAATATTATTTAGTAATTTCTTCCTAATTTTAGGTTCTATTGAAATTTAAAATATGTAAAATGTAATTATTGTATTTAAGGTTAAAAAGGTATACTCGAAGGTTATAAAATGAAATGGGTAATTTTTCCAATTAAACATCTAAAAATTAAATTTTATTGACAAATATAAAACATTTATTTTTCTATATAATAATATATTTTATTTTTATGCAATTTGGAATGTTAATGAATTTATCATTTTGGATTAATTTATGAAATTACCAAGTGCGTTCCAACACTCAATGATAAAAGGACACCACCACTCCCACCATCACCATAGAGAAAAATGAATTCAGTTTTACAAGGACATAAAAACCTTATTTAAATGTTTTTAAAACTCATATAGGCCCTAATTTTATTTTCAATCCCTTTTCTAATTTATTTATTTATAAACCTAACGGTGTTCTCTGAGTAAGAGATATAGTTCATAACCATTCCTTTTAAATATAATTCATCTTCTCACTCATTAATATATTTTAAAAACATGAAAAGATAATAAAATAATTATATAAAATGTATTATCATATTATTATGTTAATTTTATTAGCAATATCAATATATTATTATGTCAACTGAGAAACAAAGCTTCTGATCTTGTGTACGGTGGAGTACCGCCACAAAAAATAACGTACTAAACTTTCTATCGTTGTATCTCAAAAAATGAATATTGTGATGTGTGTAAAATATATTTTATATATTAATGATAAATCATATTCTAGGTGAATATAATATCTCAACATCATTTCTGTCATTAAGTCAATTAAAAATGATAATGTCTCTAATTCATAGGTGTGAACTATAACATCTATGAATCAATGTTGATTGTTTTTAAAATTATATCAACATGAATTGTAATATAGATATTTTTATTTGATATTTTTGATAATAATATCATTATATAAAGGTGAATAATTATATAATTTTCTTTTCAATAATCATTTCTAAAAAATAAAAACCACAATCACTTTTAAGTTTTCCCATACATGACCATTAATAGTGTAATTGATATTTCTATCTCTAAATTTGACTCAATAATAAAAATATGTTTAAAATTAATATTTATTATATTTATATCAATACAGAAATTTTATTAATGATGTAACATTAATCAATATATGTGAATCAATACCGCATAACCAAAACATACATGAAAAACAACGTAGTTATCTCCCTAAAGAGTGATTTCAAGAATAATTTTTAATAAACAGGTGGTAAAAGTATATAAATAAATCATATATCGTATGATATAAAAATGATTATAGGATTAAATATTTACAATAAAAGTATTTCTATTATATATTATTCTCATATTTTTTATAATGAATAATGAGACATGAGGTAAGAGATAGTTTTTAGACTAATAATTTGGTGAGACACATTCCATATTCACAACATTTTTTATGTGGTGAAAATATATCCCTTAATTTTATCTGTGGTTATTCTAATCAATTTTATTTCTATATTTATATAAAAATATTTTCTCTCTTTCATTATTTTTGATTCAATATTTATTATTATGGTAATGTTTTTTTTATTACACATTCTTTTTTTATTGGGATTGAATTTGGTTTTAATTCGATTAATAAGTATTTTGATGTATCACTAAAAATAATCATGAAATTAATTTTAATAATTTTTTAAAATTCATGTTTTCCTTTAATTTTACTCATAATATATACATAATAGACCATGAAAATAATTTTAAGGGAAATTTTCTATTATTTATATATTCGGATGAAAATATGTTATCCTTAATGTTAATATTTTATAAAAGTGATTTTAAATTTGTTTGTACTTTTCAAAACAAATTATTTAAATTTATTTTTAGGTTTTTTCCTTTTTAAATTTTTTTTTTGAAATGTTTCTTCATTTAATTTTCTAATTGAGGAACATTTAGCTTTTTTTCCATAATTGTGAAAGTAATTATTGTTTTGATTTGTACAACCTAAATTGAATTATCAGTCATCATAACTAATAAATTAATATATTCATAAATAAAAATTATTTAAAATTTTTTTCAATGATAATATTTAATTTAATATATATAAATTTTTACATTTTAAATATTTTATTTCAATTTTAAATTTATATCTTCATCAAGAATGTCTGTAAGTATATTTGAAGGGATTTTAAAATCATCAATAAGAAACCCATGATTTTATATATACAATTCTTTGGATATGATCCAAAGATATCATCCTTATTCTTTATCTAGATTCATATTTATTATGTTAATAATTTATACATGAAACCTTCTTGTTTTCCATTAGAAATTATTTTATAAAATGATGATATGTTTATTAAAAAAAATTATTTTCCAAGGGTTGTGATATGATTAAATGATTATGAAACCCATTTCATTTTTCTAGGTTTATTATTTTATGATATAATTGATAATTTAGGGAAGAAATATGCAGGATTTTTATTATGTGACATGTGGATATAGAATTATATATATTCCTCTAGTGCATCTGTTAATGATGTATTTATCATGGGAAAATAGGAATGGAATGTGTATGGAATATTTTTTAGAATAGTAATCATTCTAATATTATAGTATTTGTTGTGAGCCTTGACCACTATGGTGGTAATGGTAGTTAATATATTTTACTATGATTTTTTTGGAATTCATTCTTGTATAATAAGAAGATATTTTTAGATTTATATATATATTTATATTAAATATATATATATTGAAATGTTATACTCTATATGATATAGTTTATGAATCATTTAAGATTTCTGTAGTATTAGGTTCTATGATTTCCTCCATGACTAACATTAAAATATATGATATATAGGAAATGTTTATCAAATTTTATTCTCTTATTCTCATACCCTTATGATCATGTTATATCGATGTCTTCTTTTTTACCTATTAATAATCATCTATGATCACCGATTCAAATGTATCCATTTCCAATGTTTTGAATAATGGAATAATGTATGATATGTCAGTGAAGGGAGCTAGTAATGGGGAATCAGTTATTTATGTAACCATGAGTCTAAAGAAATTATAACTATATAATTATAGTATTTATCATTATGTTATTTAATGAATATTTTTCTAATAATATATGATATTAGTGTATGAAAATATGGTTCACTATATAAACATATAGAAATAATGTTACATGTCTCCTTAAAATGTCAAATGAATCCCAAAATCTATATATCCAAAAATAATATTAAGATACTTGGAAATATTCATTTTATATCAAGTAAAATAATTCTTATGCATCCACCAGTATATAAAAATATATTTTTTCGAAACATAGTTTACTCTTACACATGATTAAATAATCATTATCAATATTTAGGAATGTAGTTATAAATAAAATTCATACTTCTACAAAATCTCATTTATGACTTAAAATAATTCATGTGCATATAAAAATCATTTTTATGTAATAATTATTATGAAAATGATACATCCATGTATGTTTTAGTGAAATTCGATAATTTTCCTTAGTTATATAAATTTTTTCTTTGAAATCCATTTGTATAACATTATATCATTATGTTTTATTATTTACGAAATCCAAGTGTCCTTTCCCCTATACATTATCTTTATTTTATATACAGAGTATTCTTGTCCACAATGTAAATATATAAAAACAGATATTCAATCTAACTATGATTTCCATTATTCTTCATCATAGATAGAAATCTTCAGTCCATGCAATTTATAAACTCTCATTGGACAGTAAATAAATTTTCATTCTATCCCGTGATATTATAGTTGGTTAATGGGATTATATGATTCATCAGTGTGAGAATATTTGTATTGTTCAATTATTGATGTATTTTTTATATTCATGGAATAATCCAATAGTATTAATGGATTATCATGAAATTTTAATTACACATCAATGTATATATTAGGTTCTTTTCTGAATTAAAATCATTTTTCTTTTACATATCCAATTAGAGAAGGTCACATTTGAGTCATATTTTCCGCCAACAAATTTATAACTAATTTTTCAATTAATTTCAAGATTAATTTACCATTTAATTAAATATAATCATATTTATATATCATAATAAGTTTTTCTAAAAAAACTATTTTGAAATATTTCTAATGATATATTGTTTATAAAAAATTATGTTTTATGTTTTAAATAATTTAATAAAATTTGTTATATATATATAAATTCAATAATTAATTATAAAAAAATTTATTTTACCATTCATTGTTGTAACTATAATGGATTTGTTTCTAGGGATTTCCACTATATTGATTTCATATAAAAGACATAATGTCTTATAAGATGATCTAGTAATGGAGATAAATGTAGAAATTATTATCTGAAATCCCTAAATGCATCCTTATTAAAAATAATTTTATCACAATATATTTTAGAAATAAATAAGTATGTTAATAATTATAATATTTTTAGTAAGACTATAACAGTGAATCCTAATGTAATAAATGTCTCTGATCAAAATATGTTGTTTGATAAAATTGTTAATAAAAATATACAAGAATATATATTCATGCTATATTTATTATAATTAATATGTAGAATAATGATTATCCATCTATGAATATTCAATTATTCAATGAAATCTAGATTATTTTACCATTTAAAATTCATAATATCAATAAAATATAACGATCTGAAATATGATTTCTATAAGTTGAATGCCATATATTTAGAATGATATGCAGTTTTTGTGTTTTATAATAATACCATATAAAATTTTTATTTAATTTTTTTAAATAGTGAAGTATTATATGAAATTTTACAAATAAGGCATAAAGATAATGAAGGAATATCAATCATGGAAAAGATGAAAAGATTTTGAATATTTTCATATTATATATACTACAACATTTAATAATGAAATTTGTATAACTATGGTGATATGTTGGAACATATTGTTTAATTGAAAGATAATATATACAATAAGAGTATTATTTTTTAATAGAATTCATACATAAGTAACAAAATGAAGGAAAAATAATTCATTCATTGTATAGTTACCAAAAATGACATTAATTAATATGAATTATATGATAAATATAATTTTCAAAAATAATAGCATATATAATATGTAATGTTAACTGAAAGAAGAGTATAAAATGAAATAATGTAGGAAATATGAAAATAGTTTAGTTTTAGTGAGGATATTTCTTTATATAATATATTCATTTAACTTATATTGCATGATAATCTTAATTATGAATGACCCTCTATTTTTTCATTGAAAAACATTTATAATGACGAATTTAATGGAATAAGGGTTATTTTAGAGGATTATATTAATAATAATACATAAAATTAAAGATACCATAAGTAACCCCATAGATGAGTTCAACATTAAGATAAAAAGATAAAAATGAAACATAAAAAATTAAGATGTAATTTTTATGGAAGAAAATAGCATATGGAAATGAAAAATCATGGAAGAAAAAGAAAATTAAATGATTTTTTCTGAATTTATTATTGTATTTAAAAGTAAATAATGCTTATTATAAATTAAATGAATCATACATGAGTGAAATAAAATTGGTTAATGTGAATATGAATTATAGAAAAACATTAGAGTAAATACCAAAAGAGGGAAATTTTTTATTGTCAATTTGTATGGTCCTCAACCCGAAATCCACTAAAACGGTGCTCCAAGATGAGTCATTACATGACATCAAGCATGCCTCCCGGTACATAAGAGGTTACCGACTAGAATAATAGGTCCAATATGTCCCAGGGGGAATCTATAACTTATTTATTAGAGAACACCACAACAGAACACAAAATAAATATAGGAAACAATATGGAAAGAAAATAAACATGCATAACCACTCATTTCCGTATGAGGTAAACACAAATAAAATATAAAATGCCATGAATCACTAGCAGTGTAACTGAATAAAGCCCAAAAATTTGACAAACAAGAAAATACCCAAATGTGTCCTGAATATAATACTGGATCATTCTCAATTCACATCCATAGAGAAACTCAACATCATATTGTAGGGCCTCGACCCTTATCCAAAACATTAACCAACATATATACTCCTATACCCAACGGCAGCCCAAGAAGGGTGTGAGTACAAAACAGAGTAGGCCCCCACTAATAGTGTCCAATTCATTTAGATATCCAAATTTCACATAATTAACTACCATCATTTATTCAAATTTCATTTATAATAGAAAATTCAATTATTAATCTATTATTATAACATTTTCCATGGGTTAGGCATATACATCATCTATACATGGGTCTATGACAATCAATGACCATGCATATAGGAAAATAACTCATGTCCATATCTTTAGGAACAACCATATCACATCAACAAATTATCCTCTCATTTCAGCCTCTGTCTGGATGGAATGTAACAATTAAGGTAATAGATCCTCCATCCCCTTCCATAACCCATTTGTTTTTTCATTATAGTTTAGAGCTTCGATCTAACTCGTCCCATGGGTATAAAACCTGAAGTCAATAACTTGCTTTTTCATGCCATGATCACATTCTTATTTATCAGGTCACCAAATCCATTCTATAACACAAACAAGAATTATCAGTTCCATTAGGATTAAAAATACATAACAAACAAGATGTTAAATAATTCAATTCCATAACCAATTAATACATTAACAATTTACAATTCGTTTCTATTTAATCAAATTCCCCTTCTCATTCCTTAAACCTTTATTATATATTTAACAAACCCCATTCCTTATCAATATTCATCATTAATCACATGATTACCCATTGACCCCATTTATCATTTCACAAGCATTTTTTCACTTATGCATTTCATGCCCGATTCTCATATCATATAACACAATTTCCTTATTTCATTGAATCATTTAGGTGTACCACCTAATTCCCATGTAATAACCCATTCAAAAAATTCATACATTCACTTATTAAATCCCTTTAACATATTCCCATCATTCTATTAAATAACCTGATTAAATGGTCCCCATTTAATATTCAATAATCCACATAGGCATATGTAGCAATATCTTGTCAAATAATTTATAAATTCCAATTTGATAAAGTGTGTCCATTTTCATTCCATGAAAAACTACCCATTATAACTTATAACCCAAGCCATCTATATTATCATTCCATTAACAATAAATTAACCATTATCACATGTTCTACATGTGTTTCACATTATCACCCAACAACCCATCATTTACCCCTTCAATTTTCTATGTTCGAGAAGGCAAGTTCACCTCAATAGTGGCACTTATATGATCAAGCCATCCTCTACATGTCATACGGGGATCATTAGGGATTCATGAAAATAACAGAGACACACAAATTACCCAATAATACTCAAGTAAAAAAATACACAACAATAGAAATAAAAATCCCAACAAACATGAAAAAAAACAACAAAACAATGGGATATAAGTTCTAGACAATCCTACATCAATCCATTGTCAAACACACTCTTAATCAAGTCCATAAATGTGGATTATAGACCCCCTTTAAGAAACAACCTAAAACACCTTAGAAAAAAGGGCTTAGAGAATTGGTTGGTATAATGAAAGAGATGAAAGACATAAACCAATAAGATAAGAGGTATTGTGATTTCCCATAATCTAATCTTCAATCCTCATCCAAAAGCATCAAAAATAGCCTAAAAATGAGGGAGAATTATCCCTAAGATCTCTGCAGGTTCTTTGGAAATCACTAGGTCTGGAGGTAGTGGAATATAGGGGAATCATGAGTTGGGGTTTAAAATAATAGTGTGGTTATTTAGTAATTTTTAAAGGTTTCCTGGCCATAGTGTTTTCCTAAACATGGAAACTTTGCCGATTGCTACAACATTCATGGTATCCCCTTACACGCTTTTCAAAACTATACCCAAACAATGCATATCCCATGAAATACCATTTCCCCCATTTTTCATGTCCCAAACCCCTGGAACACCCCAAGCCTTCTAAAGGATGTTATAAAACACTTTATTGACCATAATAAAGGGTTTAAACTATCATATAAGTAAATAATACATTATAGATAAATACAGGATCTTACAACCCCAACACCTTATAATGTCTCTTCTCTAAGACACTCTTCCTGGGCATCAAAAAATTTCTAGAATAAGGGATCATTCCAAAAGACCTACCTACCCCTTCCCAATTACCATGTTTTGGTTTCACATAAGAAGGCCTGCAAACACAGATCATGGGAACATACATTATCCTTAAGACATAATCAATGATGAATCAAATTCAATCTTACCCGACCTCAAGAAAGTCACATGGAAATCATAGACAACCATTCCAGACTCAGTACACACTGAAACATGCATACACCATCACATAATATTGGAAGAACCCATCGACACTCCATCATCTTAAACCTCTATACAAATAATCAACCAAATCACCTTGAATCATTTTCTAATCTTCCCAACTATAACAGTGGAGCATATTGGTATCACCCAAATGAAAAAACACTAACCTTCCAAACACATTCCCTGATGATTTCACTCTACAACTGTTCAACCGAACACAACCCAAAACTCTTGTGTACTCGACTAACTGAACCCATGCCAAATATGTCTATCAAGGATAACTCATCCGAATGATTACCACTCAAGACATTCAATCCTGAATCTATGGTTACAATAATCTACTGAAAATTTATTCCGAATGGTTCACTCCACCATCATTAGTAACATGTCACATCCACTTTTGACAAAATGACACTTGAAAATAAACCTCACATTCACATCACCTAACATGCTCTAACAAACTGCGCCCAAAAAAAAAATAGGAGCATTACTCTTCCTTAGCATCGAACCACACCATCCTGATTATTTGGTAAATTCATACATACACTGTCAATTCATTGACTATGATCATCATGACGACACTCTAGTAAAATATAATATCAAAAAGGCACTTTCTGACACAACATGAAACTAGAGGTGGGTCACTCTCACCACAACCATTGAATTTTTACCAAATCAGGTTGGGTAACAACTGACCAGCTTGTCCCAGAACACCCACCTTCCATTGATGGTACACAACCCCATTCTCACCTTCCCAGGGTGATTATTAAATTTAAGCCAATCATTATCACCACACACATGCATTGAGGTCATTTCCTGAATTCCATTAGAATTCCGTCATCACAACATTAACACTTTCTAGACCTCAATCATGCTTCACCCATTCCATTACACCTCAAAACAAGGCCAAGGATCCCTCAAATACAAGATGATCATAAACTACCCATGGAGAAATTACCCAAGACAAACTCGGATCATCATTGGATTTATTGAACTCAACCTCTCTTGACAAAAACTATTGGCTTATCCAAACACACCCTTTTATGACTCAAGAATAGAAAAAAGATTCACATGGAACCACCATGAGCTTAATGAAAACACTTGTCTCATCATTACACACATCAATGTCCCACATGGCCTCTCTTAGGAACCTAATGTGCATATCACCAGTTTATCATTGGCATCTCATTACCCCAACATCAACTGATGTAATCCTATCCATATCTAGGACTGACACATCACTCACCACCATATCAGTGTCATTTCCATTTATCACTAGGAGGGATTCCAACAACAATATCATATAATCAAACACAAACCAAACCTCAATCGTAGACATGGACATCAATCTTTTTTTCAAAACAAGAAAATAAACATCACATAGTTCCCATTCATGGATTCTGTGAACATCACCCATGGTGTTTTTCATCATTCGGTCCATCCCATGTTCCACACCCTAATCCATCGTGGGTGTTCATCCCATCATCAATCTCCACACATATCATTTTCATCCTCATAACACCATGATATCCATAATCCAACAAAATACCATAATATCTCCTAACATGTGCAATAGATTCTCAATGTACATGAGACTATATCAATATTTTGTGATGGATAATCACTAGCTGAGATACGTTAAGAAGCTGTCAAAGAACACCACCACTAACATAACAATTTATGATGACTAACATTGGGACACCATGAACTATCATGGATCTCAGGCTCCCATATGGAATGCATCTCATCAATAATTTACAACTACCACTAGGGTGTGATTTCTAACCATGTTTAACCATTTCTCTACAACCAAACCACCAAGAAGCCATGAAACTAAATTTAAATTGGAACTACTTTAACAATAAAGATTTAGTTCTTTTGATGTGTCCCTTCCAACTATCAACTAAAGAACAACAGTCTACAACAACAATCAAACCAACGGTCTCCCATAAATCAACTTTAAGTTGTGTGTATTCCACCTCCTATTTACTTACCAAACAAACACTTTTTATTAGTCATCATTAGCGTCCATATGGTGACATCTTCATCTCACCCAAAAACCAAACCATTAAAAAATCATGTTTAGCCATGTGACCACCCACATCTCAGGGGTCACCATTGAGCAAAATAATATAATCGTACCTCGGTCACCATTTTTTTCTTTTTGATAACAGCATCAAGTCATCTAGAAATCATCTTAAAAACATTTGAGTCCAACATCCATACTGTAAAACCCTTAGTCACATTTCATTCCCCCTATTAGAAATAGTGTGGTTTCCTTATGAAATAACTAAGCACAACAATAACATTTAAAAAAACATGGTGTTACATTGTATGCATTGACGCCATCCTAAATCATCTTCCCCTATTCATATTCAATGTTACATTAAAAACTAGGATAACCTTTAAGTGGGTCACTGTTGATTTCCCAAAACCATCATCGCATAGCTAGAACTCGAGTAGCACCACCAACCATAATCCTTCCCACTTAGCCCTTAAGTTTAACCTACACCATATGACACAATGTGTTCCACTATCAATGTCCAATATAACTATCTGTGTGAAACACACCCAAAAGAACCAAAATAATTATCAAACCACTCTCATAGGTCACCATAAAGGTTTATTGTCACCAAATCCCTACACTAGAGTAACATTAAAACCCCATTTTTCATCTCTCAAGCCACACATATTAAGACACTAAAAAATAAATTCTATTGAATGACCCTCTAACCCCAGTTGTGGGGCACGTTGTTCCTTCTGCACCAAACAACAACATACTCTACGTTTTTTACCATGGTTGTACCCATTCATTGGCACTGCAATAAAATAATCCAACTAGATATTCATAACTCATACGGTCTCTACCTAAAAGGTCACCAAGACTTAAGAACCATCCTTACATTCTATCATGCACTCCGTACAGTCACAAATCATGATAGTTTCTACATTAATAGAACTAAAAAATGCCTCACAACTAAAAGGCCACGACCCTGGTAAGTTTTATCAAAACCCACAACAGAGGCCATATCATAATTGTAAAGGCCTCACAATTCAAATCCAATGTCTCTATCTAGGGAACTGTCACTACCTAACCAATTAATTCATGGTTCAATCTGAAAACACAAATTATACCCATATTTGACTCTATCATTCTCATTTCAAATATATCATACACCCAGTGACTTGATGTTTGGCTGATAGGACTTAACCACATATGGGAAATGGTTTCATGCAATCGCCTTAAAAAACCATTCGGCATACTCTATAAGTACATGAACATTCTTTTCATGTATGTTTTTCCTTTTTCTGGAGTTTTTGAGAAAAGAGAAGTTTTTGGAAGATTTTAATGTACACTCCATGTACTTTAGGAGTACACACCGTGTACTTCATTGCCGTGTGAGGCTGTGTCTTGGCCTTGTAAGGGCCACACACATAGTCATGTGGGGTGATGTGGAGACCTCCTAAATAGGATTATGGAAACTGTATGTACACGCCATGTACTCCAAAAGTACACACCGTGTAGTTTTGTTTTTTTCATTAAACACATCGGGGTCGCATCTGACAGACATAACTGTCATCTTCAAGGTTTTCATCCAAGAGATTTAGTATGGCCGCATAACTTCTCTGAGCCCCCAATCCACAGACTATTCTCTGAATCGACCACTTTCAATTGCATTGTAACCGTAGTGTTATGCTCTTTCTTCTTATAGAGCATCGTTACCAAATTCGTTCTCTTTTCCATTTTGTCATGGGTTGATTGTTTTAGAATTTTTTGTAGATCTTCAACATTATAATGTGATTCAAGCCTCATGGTTCAATAATATCAATCTCCTAACAGCATGGTAGGTGGTTTGTGCAATTATGTAGAAAATATTTTAGTATTTTGTGAAAATTCCACTAATAAACTTGAATGGGGTATTGCATGTTTCCTATTTTTCTCTTGTTGTTTTCATGCCGTGCATATATGCATGGGTAGAGAATATTTTTTGTGAATAGGGTAATTTACTGTGCTCTGGATGTTTTTCCCATGCATGTTTTGTCTGTTGATGACCTTTTGGTCAATTTTTGATTGATACGCTATTTCCATTACTATGCCTAGATATAGGATGGTGTGACTGTTTCACTTCCATGCTGAGATGCTGTAGAATTCGAACCAAGTAGTTCTTTATGTTACTTTGTCCATTAATCGATGCGACACTTGCTGACTTCACATAGGGCTGTGAGAACCTAGTGTAGTAGACCATAGAGATAATGGACGTAAGGGCTTGTCAAGAGTTTCTTTAAAATAAGATGTGAGAGCACACAGGGGAATTGACGTTGAGTTCATCCTCAGAGTGCATGTAGTTCCTCGACCTGGGCTATAGTGGGGATGAGATGTTGAGTGCTTCCCCATAGTGCCATTAGTATGATATGAGACAATAGGGGGGAATTGATAGTGTATTTTTCCCTAGAGTGTCTATATTTCTTTTGTCAAACCATAGGGGTGAGACTGTGTGTTCCTCTCAGAGGGTTGCTGGTACATATTGGTTGAACCATAGGGGTTAGGCTGTGAGAACTAACCATAGGTTACCTATTTGTTCTAATTGATTGAGTGATTGTTTACTAGATTGTAAATTATATGCAAGAAACTGTGGACTGCCTGCTGCTGAGTATTTTCCTGTTTACTACTTTCTGTAGTTTTACCTGTTATATATTCATGGACTATTAGGCATATATATTCAAGTGGATCCTACTAGGATTAGTCTCACACCATGTTTGGGTGATGCTATTGGGCCCAAACATATTATATTGTTGTGGGTATAGATAAATTCAAGCACCCTTCTACTTCATGTTCTTAATTGCACTGGAGTCGGAGAGCATGGGACCAAGTTGAGGCTTGCGATGATGAGGATTTGTTTATCTATTTTTTTATCTTGGGTTTAGTACTACATTCACCATTGTGACTTTTTGGATTTTTTTCTTAGACACATTTGTATAATGAATCATATATATATATATATGTGTGTGTGTGTGTGTGTGTGTGTGTGCTCCTGCTGCTTATCATATTTAGTCTTCTGTTGTTCACTTGTGTATGGATTTTTTACTGCTTCTTCTATTGTCTAATGATTTCTCTTCCCCTGTGTACTCTGCAAATGACGACATAGTTTCCCCACAGTCACCCCCAAGGCTCTCGATGCTAGTCAGCAGCCTCTAGAATTTTGGGAAATGTGCATGAGGCCATGTGACCAACCGGGTATGGGGTGCCTCTGGGTGGCATCCCAAACTGGGGCATTACAAAGTGGTATTAGAAGGTTTCTTTCTCTTGACTTATTGTTTGGAATCAATATCTAGTTATAGGATGGAATAGGTACTTGGTAATATGTTCTGCCCAAGAGTAGCAAACCCGTGTATAGGGAAAACCCATACTACCTTGTTTATTGTAATTTTACTGGTTTGCAATTTTATAGTTGATTTTATTTCACCGATTGGGTGATTCACATGCTTTGTGCTGTTTCTATTTTTGTTATTGCGGTTATATTTCTGTCGCAACCTGATGAGATGGGGGTATTAAATCTCATGCATCATATAGGAACATGCTAGAAATCAAATTTCATGCATTCTTGCCATGTCATCTAGGATGCATTAGCAATTGTATGGTTTTGTTATAGATGTTGTGTAGAATATTCATGATGTTGTGATATATGCTTGATAAAAATATCTAATTCTTGTTAGATAATTGATTGTGTATGGTTTTACCTGAATGAATGCAAAATTTTGGTTCTTGAGGTGTTTTGGGTCCTATGGGATTGGATGTTGGTGGATCATTGAACTGTTTAACTTTTTTTAAATTATTTTATGATGCCAAAATTTGATTCGCATGGTGTATGGGCCCTGATAGATCATAATTTGGCACCTTAACATGTGTTTTCTATTATTTTTGTTCTCCAGAGTAGTTTTGAGGCTACTGCCTAGAAAAACCCAGAATACACGACGTGTACTTTTTGAATAGACATCGTGTTTTTTTAATAGTGTCATTGACTGTGTGGGTGGGGAGACAGGGTTATGAAAAATCATACAAGAGAACTCCATGTATGGTACTTACACGCTGTGTTGTAGTGATTATATGTCTACCTGTGTGACTAACTACATGAATGGTTGAAACATCCACTATACACACAGTGTCCTGATTCCACATGTTGTGCCGTGAAAAATATGTTCCCTGCCATGTCACTAACAACACGGGTCGGAGAAATTTTTCAAGTACAAGTCATGTGCACATGGAGCATTCCATGTAGAGTGAATGGTGTATCTGGCCGTGTCGTTAACTATATGTACTGTTGTGAAATAATCATACACACTATGTCTTTCTCGAACATCTCATGTAGTGTGACCTGGGTACAGAGGCCGTGTCACTAACAACACGGTCCAGGTGAATCTTGTTCAGTATAATCCATGTCTACATTTAATAGGTTGTGTTGTTTTGTAATTGGATACCCATGTGGATTATCCATGTAGAAGGACTTGGGTAGGGGGAGAGGATTTAGGTACCTTCTGTGGGTTAGGATAACATGCCTTCGGCTTGGGGTGTTACATGACCATTTTTGGCAAAAGTACATGCCCATGTAAACGACTTAAGGGAACACAGTGTGTAGTCTTTATACACTCCATTTAGTCATGTATTTAAAATATTGAATGCTTTTATTCCCATGTTCCCTTCATACGCACCTAGTTTTCAGTCCCGGATAATGTGATCTAAAGTGTGTGATTGAACTTGCAGTTTCATGGCATGGAGACATCCTCCAGTGGAATTCCAGTTGTCAGTTGGTTATCAGACGTTGGATATGGCTGATTAGGGGCTTCCCGAAGAACCTCATGTTGTGCCATCCTTGGAACCAGTAGTGATACCATTTACAGGCATCAATTCACAGTTTAGGGAAGGCTTTCTGAGGATGATGCAGACCTTCCAGGGAGCTCCGCCTCTGTCTCGACTATGGCGGACTTGACACGGCTTTTCTAGCATTAGCATCCTCCCAGCTTCTCAGGGGAAGGAGGACCACAGGTTGTAGAGTCCTGGCTAGGTACCATGATGAAGATCTTAGAGCATCTTGATAAGCCTCTATAGAGGTGGGTTATGCTCGCTACCTATATGCAATGAGACACCACCAAGAGTTGGTGGGACATGATCTCATAGGCAGGTCATCAGCAGGTTATGGCGTGGGAGGAGATTTAGTGAGTCATTAAAGACTACATCTATTTGGCGACCTAGGGGGTCGACAGATCCTGTGAGTTCATGAGCCTAGAGTAGGGTACTCTTTCTATTATGAATTATTCCTCTCATTTCACTAAGAATCAAATTTTCACTCCCCTCCCGGAGGGAGATGGGTTGTTCTTGGAAAGGATGTTTGAGGATGGTCTCATACAGGAGATCCGATCATAGGTGAATATCTTCAAGATGACTTCCATCGCATCCATCATCAACCAGGCATTGATTGCAGAGTGCAATCTGAGAGATTATGGAATAGGGAGCCAGGGCAGTTCGGCTTCCAGAGTTGGTGATTCACCAGTTGACAACAGGATGTTCCATAGGGAGTCTAGGCATGGTGATCCGAGGCAACGAGACACATCTTCAGGTTTCCAGGTGGTCTGCTACAAGAGTGGAAGGGCTGGGCATACGGGGTCACAATTTTAGAGAGACCCATTGGAGTGCCGATCATACGGAAAGATGGGTCACCTTTAGCATTTCAATCAGGTTTTCTCACCAGCATCTGGTGATAGGGATTCATCCATGACTCCTCATTCATGTGTTGTGACACCAGTTTCTCACCAGTCTTGGAACTGGAGTTCTTCCAGCCATTTAGGATGAGGTGGAGGTCGAGGCCATGGTGGTCAGTCTCCAGAATATAAGTGACAGCAGGGTGGATCAGCTTAGAGCGGTCAGGCAAGGTCACAGGGCCATGGTACCGGTCATGCTTTTGTAGTGGAATAGACCCAGTAGGAGCAGGATCCCAGACCCTCTACAGTTCAAGGTACGATCTAAGTAGCCTCAATTTTATAATCTACTCTATTCTATATAGGGGATTCTCATAGTTTTATTTTTTTTAGTTGTGGAGATCCTTTGGCTCTACATCTTTTCCTCTACTTACAATTTGACTCCCAAAACACCAATGGGGACTAAGAAGCTAGTTTACATCAGTGCTGAGAGTGACCTCTTAAGGTTTCAGGGTGTCATTTCTTATGAGACCTCTATATCCTAGAGATGACATGCTATTATGTCATCCTCATGATTGACTTTTTAGCTCTATTATCAGCAGTCATCGACTGTTATCATCACAAGGTGAGCTTTATATCACCAGAGGGTGAATATTTTCTTCATAAGGGTGAGTTGGATGTCCAGGCGAGTAGAGTAGGACCCGATCATCATGGGCTATGTGGAGTAACATCTCAGATTTCCATTTTGTATCTGGATGACTAAGGGACTTCGCAGTTTGACATTCCTCTAGTGGTGGATTGTATCAGGGATTTCTTTCAAGAGGACATTTTAGGATTTCATCTAGAGCGTGAGGTGGACTTTTCTATTGAGCTCATTCTAGGAGCACCACCAGTTTCCATTACTCCTTATAAGATGGATACACATGAGTTATAGAAGCTCAAGAAGCAGTTGGAGGAGTTTTAGGCAATGAGTTTCATCCAATCCAGTACATATCATTGGGGTTTGCCTATCTTGTTTGCGAATGAACGTATACTACACCCTTAGGCTTTGTGTGGATTATCAGAAGATGAACCAGTTGACGTTCAAGAACTGATATCCCTTGCCTAGGATTGATGAACTCTTTGATCAGCTTCAAGGAGATCAGGTGTTCTCGAAGAAACATTTGAGGTCCAGTTATAATCAATTATGTGTTAGAACATATGATATACCTATTACAGCTTTCTAGAGCTGGTATGGTCTATACAAGAATAAGTTTATGTCATTCTGTCTCACTAATTGACCTTCAGTTTTCATGGAACCAATGAACCGAGTGTTCCATCATACATAGAATGTTTCGTGGTGGTCTTTTTGGACAATATCTTGGTTTACTCTGACACTCAACACGACCATGATACTAATCTTGAGATCGTTCTGAGTAAAGTGAGGGAGAATCATTAATTTGTTAATATCATAATGTGCCACTTTTGGATAAATTAGATTAAATTCGCGTTTCATGTTATCTCAGTGTCAAAAGTATTTGTAGACCCAGAGAATGTGAGAGTAGTAGTTTCCTAGGAGCAGATGAAAAATGTCTTTGTGGTGCGCAGTTTTCTAGGGCTAGCTGGATACTACAGACGCTTCATACAATAATTTTTACACATAAAAACACCTCTGATGGGTCCGAACAAGAAGGGTGAAAAGTTATTATGGAAAGATTCTTGTGAGTTATCCTTTCAAGAGCTGAATGGGAGGTTGAAATCAACACCAATACTAGTCTTTCCAGAGATGGGAAAGAGCTAAATTTTTTTATTATGATGCATCATGTATCGGGCTGGGAGCTGTTCTTATCCAGGGATATGGAGTCGTTGTTTATGGGTCTCGGCATTTGAGGCCACATGAGAAGAACTACCCAACACACGATCTATAATTGGAAGTTTTAGTTCATTCCTTGTGTTGTAGGGGAAATTATATTTTTGGAGAGCACTTTGGCATTGTCACTGACCACATGATCCTCAATTAAAAATTCACTTAGCGTGATCTGAATTTGAGACACTACAGGTGGGTTGAGTAACTACAGTCCTTTGACTTTGATATTGCCTATACACCAGGAAAGGGAAACACAGTGGATGATGCGATGAGAAGGAGAACTCAAATACAGTAATCCAGGAGGCTAGTAGCGAGTGGCAGCTTATGGCTCTATTCTCTGAGATGCATTTGGTGGTGCACGACAGACAAGGGCAGATTGTTCTCTCTTCAGTAGCTGTTACGTCTATACTTATTGATTGGGTACTAATGAGGCAGCTATCAGATTCTAAAAGGCCTATTCCTACGGGAATGTGTGTCAAGAGAGGACACTATTCATGCGTGGACCATAGGTGAGAATGAGATCATGAGTTTCCAGTGACATGTATGGGTGACAACAGACATACATGTGGAGCAGATGTGTGAATTTCATTCCTCAGTTTGGGATGTTCATCCTCGAGTCACCAAGATTTATCATTATCTACACCACCAATATTATTTTCATGGCATAAAGAGAGATTTTTCTAGTTTTATAATGAGATGTTCTACTTTCCATCATGTGAAGGAAGATCATCAGCAAAAAGCAGGTCTTTTACGGCAGTTACCCAATCTGGAGTGGAAGTGGAATGATGTCGCGATGGATTTTTTTGACAGGTTTGCTGAGATCAACTTGTGGGAATGACGTTTTTTCAGTTGTCATCGACATGCTTACGAAGGATTCACAGTTCTTGCTGATCAAGGAGTCCTTCAGTGTTGATGATTTGAGACAGTTGTACATCTGAGAGATTTTACATCTGCATGAAGTTCTACACTCGATTGTTTCAGATAGAGATTCACATTTTATTTCTCAGGTCCGGAGGGGGCTTCAAATGGCTTTGGGTACCCAGGTACTTTTGAGTACAACATATCATCTCCTGACAGATGGCCAGTCTGATCATAATATTTATGTGCATGAGGGTATGCTCCGATCATGCATTCTATATTTTGGAGGTTCTTGGTATAAACATATACCTCTTGTAGAGTTTTCCTACTATAATAGTTTTTAAGAGACAATTTAGATGAAACCTTATGAGGCTTTGTACGGTAGGCCATGCCGATCACCATTATGTTGGATGGAGGTAGTTGGGGAAGATTTGCTATGACCTCATCTTGTTCAGGAGTCCTAGAAGAAGATAGAGTTGATTCAGATGAGGATGGATACTGCACAGTCTCGTCAGAAGTCTAATGCTGATCAGTGGAGATGACATCTGGAGTTCGAGGTCGGGGATCAGATTTGCCTCCGTGTTGCACTGTGATTAGGAAACAAGAGGATTCAGAGATAGGGAATGATTTTACCAAGGTACATCGGGAATTTTGAAGTTTTAGTGAGAGTTGGGCCGGTTGCCTATCAGTTTCAGTTTCCTCTAAAGTATCATGTTATGCATGATGGCTTCCATGTTTCTCAACTTCGACATTATGTTTCATACCCGTCTCATGTATTTCATCCTGAGGTGTTTGATCTCTATGTGGATGCATTATTTGAGGAGAATCATACCTAGATTTTCGATTGTAGTACGAAGGGTCTCCGCGGTGGGTCTATTCCTCTGATACAGGTGTTATGGTAGCACGGGCGAGTACAAGATGAGACCTGAGAGAGGGATGCCGATGTACGATCGCACTAACCGGAGATTTTTGGGGTTTCTTCTTCTCGGCCTCGCTAGGGAAATTTGGGGACCAATTTCTTTTAGGGGGGATGTTTGTAAGAACCCAGACCTTATTTTCAGTTATGTTTCTCCTTTTTGTGGAGTTTTTGAGAAAAGTGGAGTTTTTGGAAAATTGTGTAGTACATGCCACGTACTTTATGAGTACACGCCATGTACATCATTGTCGCACAATGCCATGTGTTTTCCATGTAAGTTCCACACACATGGTCGTGTGGTGTGACGTGGAGCCCACCTAATGCAGAGTATGGAAATAGTAAGTACATGTTGGGTATTCCTAAATTACACACAGTTTATTTTGTTTTTTTTCATTAAACGCACTGGGGTCACATTTGATGGGCATAACTGTATTTTTCTAGATGTTCTTCGTTCGAGAGAGTTTGTACCACTGTGGATCTTTTCTGAGCCCTCGAGCCTCTATCTTTTCTCTGAATCGACTTCCGTCGATTGCGTTAGAATCGCAGGAGTAAACTCTTTCTTCTCCTAGAGAATCATTTCCAAATTAATTATCTTTTCCATGTTATTATGGTTTGAACATTTTAGAAATTTATTTAGATCTTCAATGATCTAAGGTTATTAAAGCCTTCTGTTTCAAGTATATCGATCTACTATCATCAAGGTAGGTGTTTTGTGACTTTATGTAGAATGTCATTGAGTATTTTCCGCAAATTCCACCAATAAAAATGAACGGGGTAATGCGTGTTTCCTATTTTTCCCTCGCTGTTTTCATGAATTTCTTATATTACTCAGTAAAGGATATTTTCTATGAATAGGGTAATTTACTGTGCCCTGGTTGTTGTTCCTGTTTATGACCGTTTGGTCTAGTTTTTCTTGTTAGGCTATTTCTAGTTCCACGCCTAGTTGTAGGATGGTGTGACTGTTGTTCTTCCATTCGGAGATGATGTAGAATGCTACCATGTGGTTCTTTAGTTTACTTTGGCCATTGTGTGATGCTATACTTGCTAACATTACATAGGGCAGTAAGATCCTAGTGTAGAAGACCATAGAGAGAATTGACGTAAGGGCTTCTCCAGAGTGTCTTTATAATATGATGTGTCACCACAAGGGTAAATTATGTTGTGTGACTCTTCAGAGTGTTAGTTGTTCCTTGATGCAGGACACACAGGGAATTAGATGTTGAGTGCTTCTCTAGAGTTCCCTTAATATGAAAAGATACTATAGGTGGGATTGATGGGGAGTGCATCCTATAGAGTCTATATATCATTAGTTGAACTAGAGGGGTGAGACTGTGTGTGACTCACATAGGGTTTCTAGTACTTATAGGTTGATCCATAGGGTTTAGGCTGTGTGAACTACCCAGAGGGTACCTATTTTTTCTACTTGCCTGAGTGACTAGTGACTTGTTTGTAAATTATATGCTAGAAACTGTGGATTGATTGCTGCTGAGTATTTTCCTGTTTTCAACCTTATATAATTTTACATACCATATATTAACTGACAGTTAGGTACAGATCTTCGGGTGGTTGCCTACTGGGATTAGTCTCACACCCATTTTGGGTCATGCTTTTGGGCCCAAAAAGATTATATTATTGCAGGTATAGATAAGTGCAATATCCCTTCTAATTTAGGTTCTTAATTGCACAGGATCTGGAAAGCATGGGACCAATATGAGTCTTGCGATGCTGAGAAGTTGATTATCTTTTTCCATTGTTACTTGGGTTTAGTACTGTATTCAGTAATGTGACTTGTTTGGATGATTTATTAGATGCATTTGTATCATGCATCACACACACACACACACACACATATATATATATCTTTGTGTGTGTGTGTGTGTGTGCTCCTACTGCTTATAATATTTAGTCTTCCATAGTTCACTTGTGTATGGATTGTTTACTGCTTCCACAATTGTGTATTCGTTTCTCTTCGACTGTGTACTTTGCCAATGAGTGCATAGTTTCCCCACTATCACACCTAAATCCCTCGCTACTAGTCTTCACCCACTGTCATTCAGGGAAATGCGTTTGAGGCCATGTGACCAACCGGGTATGGGGTGCCTCTAGGAGGCTTCCCAAATTGGGGCATTATATTCTCTATCCCAATGGTCAACATCACACTTTGAACAATACACTCTACCATACCTACCACAGTTCATATTACACTTGGGGTAAGAAAATTATTTAATCCCAAGACTTTCCTAAAAACATCTTCAAACCTATTCATCTATTATAACATGATCCTTAACTCTTAGGCACATTTACCATTTCATAACTTTTGAAAATCATCATTTTATCTCATTCACAACCTTTAACAAAAAAATTCATTAAAAATATTAATGTCATTATGCAATAGATTTTCATTTATACACTGAATCAAACATTCCTATTTACCACAACCAAAAATGTTAACCCATTCATAACATTTATTTATACAAGTTATTCCATAACTATCCATTTTCATTCTTTTTAATAACCCTATTATATTACAATTACTAGGAATCATGTTCTTCAAATTTATCAAGGAAGTAAAATGAAATATATTCTCTATGTACAACACACCCATCGAATTTGTGTGCCTATAGTTATGCATGAAACATACTTCATAAGGTGCCTAAAATGATGAATGGATCCACTAACTTATTCTATTCGGTACATGAGAAGAATATCCTAAATCTATCAAATCACACAACATGTTCATCATCCAATAGTGAAATATCATTCAACAGTAAAATCACTCATCAAGAACAACAATTTCCACCCATGGAGACATTGTTTATCACACATTCATAGGTTAGAAACTCCCAAGAATGAGATCATTTCGATGTCACAACATATCCTAATCTCTTGTTAGGAATCACCATAAAATACAAAAGAGAATATAACACATCTGAAAAAAAAGGCCATGACCTTGAACACATTAAATCGGTACACCTAGTCGAGTCATCACATAACCTCAAGTTCACCATCCAATATGCTTGAGGTTTTCGATTAGCTAAGAGGGACTAATAGGTCACATGGGACCACTACACCCTTTTTATCAGAGAAGGACACATCAAAACAAAAAAATAAATAGAGAAAACAATACGAAAAACAAATAAACATGAAAAACAAAATGGTTAACAATAGGCGAAAACACAAATCAAATACAACAATGTAAAGTCACACTAGTAGTGAAAGTTAATAAAACCAAAAAATAAAACAAACAACCAAATCCCCAAAAGGGTAATGGCACTAAGACCCGATCCTTCTCCATGCACAACCCATGCCCAACTCAACATCACAGTGTATGGACTATTCCCTTGTACTGACCTGCAACCAAGATATATTCTATTGTACCCAAAAATTACCTTATTAGGGTGTTCGTATCAATCATTGTAGGCTACAACCAATGGTTTCTACAAAATCACCAGTCTTCTAGATAGTGCACGCAACCAAAAAATAAATGGTAAATATACATGGGACAACCATACTATCATTATATATCCAACGTACACATAATTAACTCTACAATTTTTTCAATTTCATTTCATATACTATATTATCTTCTTAATCAATTTTTATCAGATGTTTTTTGGGTTTGGGACATAGATCATATATAAGTGGGTCTATGTTAATCAATCAATATAAATAGGGGAAAATAAATAAATTCTGTATCACACCAGGGAAACAAAAATAACAACAAAACATTATCCTTTCCTTGGACCCTCACTCTCAGTGGAATGAAACCATTAGGGGAATAAAGACTATTTCCCCTTCTATAACTCGTATAGTTTTCGGGGGAGTTTAGAGCCTCAGTATATCTCGACCCATATGCATAGAACCTCCATTCAATACCCCTCTATTTCTATCCTTGTGCACATTATTACTTATCAAGTCACAAAAACCATACCATTACGCAACAAATATTATTCAATTCCTCTACAATTCACAATACATAAAAAACAACATGGAAATTAATGATATTCCATAATACGTTAATATATTAAATATTTAAAATTCATGTCCATTAAGTCAAATTACCATTCTTGGGCCATAACAGACTTTATTGTATTCAAAAACCCATATGCCTTATCTAAATTCATCATTAAATATATTTTACCAATTGTTCCTATTTTTCATTTCACATTCATCTATTGATTTATGAATTTAAATAGAATTCTTATATCGCATTCCATAACCCATTTATTTCATTTAATAATTTAGGTGAACCACCTAATTCCCATGTAAAAACCCATTCCAAAAATCCATCGATTTTTTATTACATATCATTATCATATTTCCTTATTCCCATTCCATTACCCAATTATATGTTCCCTATTTAATATTCATTAAACTTCTTATGCATTTATTTCCAAATTTGTCAAAAACTAATATAATAACCTTCAACAAATTTTTCTTGAGTTCATGCCAAAAAGAAAAAACCCCTTGTGACATATCATTATAGTAAAGCCTATTATAATTCCATTTACATGTATTAAACCGTTAAAACATTTTCTACATGGGTTTCATGTTATCACTCAACAAATATTTATTTAAACATACCATTTTCTAAGTATGTGACGGCTGGTGCCCCACATGGGAGGACCTTAAATGGTTAAGCCATTATCTACATAGCCTAAAGGGGATCATTATGGTTTCATTAAATTCATTTAGACACCCAAATTACATAATAATACTCAAGGGGGACAATATAGAATAAGATAATGAAAAATACCATCAAAAATGCACTAAACTATAACAAAACAATGAGATATATGTTATCGAACACCTACCTGAAATTCATCTGTCAACTCACTATTAATCATGACCTTAGATCCAGATTCAAGAAACCCTTAAATTCTCAACCTAAATATCACATTAAAACAAATGGGTTTTGAATGTGTAATGGAGTAAAGTAATATATGAAAACCCTAAACCAAAAATAGAGGCAACTTTGGGATTATCCTTACCTGAATCTTCAATCCACAACCAACAGTGTCCAACATGACCTAGAAATGTGTGAAATTGATTGATGAGATATCTTTAGGTTCATTGGGTGTTAATAGAGTGGTAGGAAGTGGAATGGAGGAGAAATAAGAGTTGGGGTTTTAAATCCCAGAGTGGAAATTATGTAAATTTTTAAATGTTTCAAAGAAGCATGGTTTACCAGGAATATTTTCAAAACTACACGAATATTGTGTGGATGATACTACCCACACACACTTCTCTTGAACCATTTGACATACCATGCACAAACTCTGAATAATTCTACTGCCATCATCGTCTCTAATTACATGACTTTCCAACTCTTGTGAATCTCATGCAGATTTCCCAAAAATCCCCTTTTCCACCTTTATAATTTCTAAAACTCTTGAAACACCCATGAGACTTCTAAAGGACATGGTAAAACCCTTCATTGACCAAATTAATCTGATTAAACATAATAGCAAGTAAAAAATACATTATAGAGTAATCTGATACCTTACACAATTATTATAACATTGGAAGGAGCCTTTATTAATATAGTGAATGCACATGGAGATATAAAACAATAACTTCTATGTAATTAAGATTTTATGTCTATTACACATTCATGAAAAAAACATATGTAAAAAAATAACTTCTTGGTATCTAATTTTAATATACTACTCATGTCATGGAAACATATTCATGACTAATAACGACCACCTTGATAATGTTTTTTCAATGTCAAAAGCATAAAAACATCATCAAGGATATTTGTATTCGATAAAAAAAATTAATTATTTATATAGATAGTTGATGTTCAATGAATAATATATGTATTCACAAAAAATAATAATTTTAAATAATTTTGATGGATGTTGTGTATAATTTATGGATTCCTCCATTTTAAAAATAATAAGATATATACACATTGTTTTTAACTTAATTATATCAATAAATAAAATCATATTATTCCCAAAAAACATAATCTACTATGTATCTCTTAATTTTGTGACAGTAACATGATGTGAATATTTTATAATGATAAATATTTTATTTATAATAATAACAATTATTCTTATTTTTTTCATTAAGATGACTAACTATTTATATTAATATAATGGAATAGTAAAAAAAATAAAAAATGGTTAAATGTTCTTAATAATGATGTTTTAATTAGGTAACCAATACAAAAGTTATTCTATGTATGTTAATTATCGAATTTATGAAAAAATATTCATGCAATGGAATGTGTTATCCAAAACATAATGGTAAATTTTCACCAACCCCATGTAAAATTTTGGAAACGACACAATGATTAGTTGACATATTTTAAATATAACAATAAAAATAGAATATTTATTTAGATGGAAAAGTCAATCATAGATAAAAAGAATATATAATTATTATTGTGAAAGAATATATTATCTGATTTAAATATATTATTATTATAGTTATATATGGATTTATTTTAAAGAAATTATGTTTTAAATAAAAATAATATTATTTTTATATTATAACTTTTTTCAAAATGAACATTTACAATAGATTATAACTAAAACTACTTATTATATAGCTAAATTATATATCTTTCACATAGATATATTTTTTTTGTATCATTTTAATTACATAAATTCATTGGGACTATGAATCAGTAACAAGAATTCAATGTTCAATTTGGAAATACAGAACGTCATGTGATACTAAAAACGTAAAAAATTAGTATTATTGTTATTATATAAAACCATAGGTCCTGTACATTTTGTTTTTTGGTTCTATGCGGAATAATATAAGTTTGAGTAAATGATTGGTGGATCTTATGATTAATATGAAAACAAAGGAATTTAATCACACATTGAATTACTATTTCATGGTGTAAATGTTGTTTTTGAGAGTGTCTTCCAATATTATTTATGTAATTTCATCTCAGGTCAAATTCATGGAATAATTTTTTTTAAATAATTAATGTTTATATATGAGTTAATTGGGGATCTGGATTCACTAGTATCATTATATTAAATAATATACTTTTGAAACTAAATTCAATAGGGGTGTTTGGTTCTAGAATTTTTTTTAGTGGATGTAAACAATATAAATTTTAGTATGTGAAAAAAAAATTACACTATGAATGGTGTGTTTTCTAGTTTATATATAATGTAAATTATTCCTCTAGTAACATACATTCTCCATTCCATTATCATGTTCATTTGAAATTTGTTTGGTCCTTTATAGAAACTAATATTTGGTGTTTATTATTAGATCCTATATATATTAAATTGGCAATCTGATTTAATATTTCTCCACTTTTATTCCATTTTATTCATTTTTAATCTAGTTCCATTAGAACAGTTGTATTATTTAGATTTAGTGGTCGTTATAGATGACATTTTTATATTTCCTCACTAAATCTCATATGGTTTCAAGGATTAATTTTGGGGTTATCTCCAAACATTTCATCAACTCCTACATTGGAATTGCATCGTGAATCAAAAAGATTATTTTTAGGAAATGGTTTGAATTTCATTATTCATTAAATAATTAATTTTATTTGATATTATTTATAAATCTAGTTTGTGTGTGGAATGACTATTAATTATAATGAAAATATTATAGATTGATAGAAGATTAAGTGAATTTAATGTATATGTAGTGACAAATTTTCATGAGGTAGATGATGTTATTTCATGTTATATACTAGTTATAAGATTATTCAATGTAGTTATGTATTCAATAATGAATATAAAATAAATATTTAAATATATAATTCTATAAATTAGTAAAATATAAAAAAATACATGATTAATGATTAATATTTTTTGTTTAGATTAAACACCTTAGTTATGTTTGTCTTCGTGTCTATAAATATGTGACTATTGGTGGACATGGATGTTTATGGCTTGGAAAACATGGTTTAGATATCGTTGGTTGACATGGTGGTTTATTTGTAGTGTTTTTATATCATTGGAATAATAATAATATAATAATCATATGAATATACTAGGTTATGTGTGAATAAATTGGTGGTATTAATTTATAATAAAATTATTTGAATATTGATTTTATGGTGATCATTGAAATTAAAATTTAAAATATTACCGATTTCATAACCATTTCTATTATGATTGTCTGTTTAATGTTCTATATTATTGAAATTTAATGGTTTTATAATATTCATTAGTCTCTAGATTGTGGTTTTGATGCGTTTTTCTTTTGTCAAACCAAATGTGTAGGTTTGTGTGAGACTATTATGTAATTTTTTTATTCCATTTATTTCCACCTAAGACGATTACCATTATTCTACATAGAATCAATTGGGGATATTTTACACTATCATGTATATATATATATATATAAGATAAAAATAATAGAATAAACCAACTTCTATGAAATCCCCTCATTATCAAACTTATACTAATGAATATATTGGATGATGAAAAAATATTAGGGACCACGTGGGGTAGGGTGAGGCGGCATTGTGGATTTTCTTGAATTGTGTTCAATATATATTCCTAGTCTATATTTGAGTTATATTTTTTGTGTTAGGATATTCGATATTCATTTTCTTCCATAAGATATTATATATGGTTGGATCTTTCATTGGTTGATGTGAAAGAGATTTGAGTATATGATGTATTCACATTGGTTCAGAGATGTAAATTATTTGAAAAAATAATCTACTGTTACATTATGTACTATATTATTATAATACAAAAAAATCATAAAGGAATTTTTTTTGGAATGATCAATTGTGAAGAAATGGATTACTAGTAAAATATATATTATTTGTTATTATTTATGCTTTTTTTCCCTATAGGGTTAGTATTATCCTTCTAATTTAGAAAAATATGCCATTGGTATAATACATATTTGTAATATTTTGTACTCACATAAAATGTAGATATATATATATATTTATATTATTTTATAATGATGTGTTTTTTATGGACTAAATGAATGATCGGAATAGTAGTTTATCAGGGATTGTGTAAATGGTGTTTATACTTTTTTTTCATTTTATATTATTTTATCACTATATATACTTGAAATTTTTTTAAATTCAGTCATAAATGATATAATTATTATGATAATTTCTTTTATTATTTTTTAAAATATGATGCTTTACTAGTATATCATCTTATCCTTTGAACTTATATATTTTTCTAAATATTTAAAATTTGAGGATTTTAAATCCTCATTACTAGTCTCAAACCTATATCCTACAAGAAGTGAGACAAAATGGTCATTATTTTTCTTTACTGATGGCCTAGGATGTGTACCAGAAGAATGATGTTCTTGAATGAGCCGTACCAGATGGTGGAGAAGGGTTATGGTTTATGTTATTGTAGTAAATTTGGTGGGATTATACGGGCCCATAAGTAAATATTCTTGTATAACCACAGTCTAATTTTAAAAAAAGGGATAACAATGATGGAATATGATTTCAAACCCTTGTATATTCCATTACAGGAACAATAATATCTTTAGATATCCATGTTAATTAATAATTTCTTTTATCACATATACTAATTAGAAGAATGTGAATCATATTTTATGGAAATTTATTTTTATTTTAGTGATCTTTGGATTATATATGTGTAAAAATGAATAAATCATAATGAATCATATACTATAAGAACTATATGTTCCTATTTCACTTCAATGATGTCATGTGGAAACACCATCACATTGTTTGAGTGAGGAAGGTTCAGTTGCCTTTCCCTATAGAGATTAAAAGCATTGATCCTTATCATCATGGTGAATAGAGGAAGAAGGATTCACACAACTTTAGCATCAGATCCTACTAATGATTGAGGAAAACATCACTGGTCAAGACATGTATATTTTGTTTGGGATGTTTAAGATTTCTTTTATTTTGTTGTTTGAATTATATAATTTTTTATCCCCTAAAAATTAACCTACATGAGGAGATAAAACAATAATTAATGATCTTTTTGAGGGAGTGAGAGGATATTAATATACCATTTTAGTATTTATTACTAGTTTTCAGGGAAGAGCTTTTATCATTGATAGGGAAAATGGTAAATTAGAAGGAGTTCATTTTTGTTCATATGGTGAGTCTAAAAATTCGGAAGAAGTGTTTTATATTTATATGAACTTTATGAATTTCCCTAGATGGTTATCTTGATATGTATATCCTAGAACAGTTCATATAGGGTGTTTTATTCCCCTCTATTTATATTGTATTCACAACTTTTGTGTTTCAAATGTATTTAATTATGCAGAATAAGTTTAATGTGATGGAGAGTGTGATGTAAAATAACATAATGTCCTTATTTGTGAGTGATTATATACCTATAAATGTGAAGTTATACATGAAAGAGTATATGATGTCGGTCTAGTTGAGGATTGGATCGACAGGGAAATAACCCCTAAATTTAAAATCATTTTTCCCAAGTGATGGATATTTACACATAATGTAATATGTTCTATCATATTTTTTATAGTGGTCTTTGTATTAACTATATATCTATGTTCCAAATATAATTAAATAGTTTTTATAGATGGTTAATCCACACACCATCATTTTAGTAGTGTATGTTAACTTATTTGGAATTTTAGAATAATAGATTACTGACTTTTGTTTAGTTTCATGTTTAATAGGATTATTATTAACCAAGATGATTTTCTATGCTGTATTAGGAGCATAGGGGATTTCAGTAAAAATATAAGGCCTATTTAAAATCATGTACCTGGAATTCATACTAAATCAGGTAGTGGACTAATTCAAGTCCAAATGCACATGATAGAGCCACAACTGATAGTGGTGCTACAATTTCTTTATGGTATGATCATATTGTCATCCAACATGATCTTTTTATTATTTTATTATGGATCATATAAATCTAATTTTTCACCCAAATTAGTTCATGAAATGTGATTATATATATATAAGACTTATCTTCCACTAACAACATCCATTCGGTGTCAGATTGTTTGAGAGAAAATTTGATATATGTTAGGAATGTAGGTTGTTGTTGGGAAAACATGAGTTATTAAATGATTAATATGTTTTTTGTATAAAATGATATGATTACATTATAGGAATGTAATATTTTTATTCTATATGAATGATGGTCTTGTATTTATAAACAATATTTTAACATTTTGATGTGGAAGGATGACATGTGGTTTTCACCGGTGAGTGATGATTATACATTTAGTGGAGGATAAACAATGCCTTTTATGATTTAAAGTATATTTTATAGATAATTTATATGAGGTATTATGGGGCAGAGAAATGTATATTTATTTTATAGTTTTAGTATACTTTTTCTATGGTGATTATGACACTACCCCCTTGTCCTGATTTCATATTTGAGATTGATTTACAGTCGTGTGCTGCACCAATTTCGATTAATTATTTCAAATTGAATCTATCGAGTTTTGGGAGATTTGGATGTAATGTGATGAACTGATTTATAATTCAATTATCAAGCTTAGAGTATGAACTTGGTACGAGATATTTTTTCTATATGATATAAAATGGTAATATAATGTTTTGTTTCGACTACTGGTGGTTGACATTAGTGATGATCAATAATATATACCCTCTTCTATAAATTGATTTTAACACTAATCATTTTAAGGAATCTATAAAGTTGTATATGATAGAAATATTTTTAATATAATAATAAAATTTTGAAATAGTTATATATTTTGAATGCTACATTTCAATGCTTGTGTGGAATGTTCAAGTTCATATTATTGTCTTTCATATTTATAAAAAACCATGTTATTATATGGGGATCATGAAGCAAATAAATCATGATTTAATGGAATATTTTGTATTTTTTGTTTATGGAATTCTCATATCATAAAGATTTATAATGGATGATGTCTGGGACATAAATAACAGATTCAAGACCTGTTAAAACAATATATCTTATTGTAAATTTCTGATCGTCCTGATCAATATGTGAGATGTTTTTAATGGGATCATGTTCTATTATAAATGAGTTTTTATAGATATAATTATGGTTGGAAATATTCATTATTTGTTATTACCTATGAACATTGTAGGGTTCTGTAGATTAATTTATCTCATGAGTAAATTTCCATGGGACTTTTAAAAATTCAATAATCTTCGATCCCAATTTTCTACCTTGGAACTGATAGAAAGATGAAAATATCCCCAGTAAGTCTATTTCTTGAGGGATTGATGTATAATGTTCTCTATTAAGATTTTTGCTCAGTTATAGGATTTTTAATAACACATCTGTTGGAATTGATCTCTAAAGGATCTTTAATATTATTCCACCATGAGTGTAACTATGAAATCCATGATCATAACATTGTGGAAGTTGTTTTTACCATGAATATATATTGAAATTATCTCATTGGTAAATTATTAGTTGGAATCACAAATCACTTATTATTGAGGTATATAATTTCTCATTTTGAAATTATTATAAAACAATTTTGGTCGTATGAGTTTAAAATTGAATGTAACATCATGATCTACAAAAAACTATGAAATATTGAATCATGAGAGATGTAGTTATTATAAATATCAAGGGTTGAGATGTTGATGGATGATTATAATTGTTCTATATATTGATAATGAATTATTTAATATAGAATATGGAGGAGACTTAGTTGGATAAAATAGGTGTGGGGTTTATTCTTAACATGATAATCCATATTGATGATCTTATTATATTTTTATACTGTTACAATTATTGGGTTGGTTTCAAAGGATGTTATTCCTATTGGGGATGTGATAGGGAGTCCTCTATGAGTTTTAGTTACCACCTATAGAGGTGTAACCTAGCGTTTTAATGATATATTTTGGTTTGAGAATGAAATTTCAATCCCCATGAATGATATATTTAGTGTACGAGTTCATGGTGTGATGCTTGGGTCTAGTAGTAGGTAATAAAAGAACATCATGTGACTTAAGGTTTATTTTTCCTTTTCAGTTCCTCAAGATGAAATGTGGAGAAATCTAGATGGACTTCATCATTAGTGTTCCTCATAATGATTTCTTATATGATGCATTCTAGGTGATTGTGGAATGACAAGTGAAATTAAATAAATTTATGGAAATTTAAAATTTCTATACTATGGATGTTCAATGTAATGTTGAGGGTCAGGTTCCCACATCGGTTCCCCAATTTATTCCTCCATGTGACCTCAAATTCCCCTCACAATATTATAAAGAATGGTGACTAGTAGCAAGGGTCTTATAATCCAATCATGGGGAGACTATACCTTCTTTTATCAGAGTAATTCACAAGAAAAATTAAATAAATAATATCATATGAATATATAACCATTATCAATATCAATATCTCAATACAATAAATGTTGTTAATACAATATCAATCTAAAGTAGGAAACATGTCATGTAAATGTAACTATCGTGTTGCTAAAATAAATCTAAAAGTAATGATAATAAATACTCATAAGATGGTCTGAACCTTGTTTGGTTTCATTATTCAATCTCTATTCCCAAATCAATCAACTAATATTGATATTTTTAATCAATGATCCCCAAAAAATTATATATTAGTCAAGTAATTATCTGGTAAGCCATGTAGTGTGTGAGTACAAATTAGTAGGACAACACTAACAGTTTCTAAAATAAATCCATTAAAAAATAGTCTTTGTAGTTATATAACGATATAATTGTAGTGAATAAATAGATAATTTATCACATTATTAAATATTCTCTATTTGGCAATATAACCCCGTCTACATGAGGAAAATCAAATAACAATACCTTGATTAAATTGTGAAAAAATATTTCCCATTTCCCATTATCAATTCAAAATTCATTTAATAAATGGTATTTCATTATCCATTTCATCTCAATTCATAAATTTACAAATTGAATCCATAGTCTGATGACACCATTTTGGACATAGATCATCATTTCTATCACCCTGTCATTATTTAGAGCATCACCAGTGACTCACACGTCTTTGTTATTTGGAGTAAAAGTACTTTTCATAGACATCATTACCTCATTTGGGTATTTGGAGCCTTGGTTCCTCTCCCACATTCTTTGTCACATAGAAGGGTATTTGGAAGCTCAATCCATGTCCAACACCCCTTTATCACATATGTGTGTATCTAGATCCATAGTCCGGTTCCCACACATTTATATTTTAATCGAATATTTCACATATATCATTTATATCATACATATCACCTCAAAAAATTAATCAACTATAGTAATCTTTTCAAAATAACACTGATTAATTAAACTGACAATTATTTAATTAGACTTTTTCCATTAATTAATTATATATTTAAGAAAAGAACATTTTTCTCTTGATTAATTCAAAATATTATTATATATATCAACCCAAATAATTAATTCTCTAATTAATTTACCTCACCCATTCCATTAATTTATTCAACAATTAATTTTCCACATATATCATATTATTTAAAACAAAAAAAATACATATTTGAAAATATGAAATTTCAATTATAAATAAAAAATTTATTTTTTCCCTCTTCCACATATCAAATACATTCAGAACTTATTCATCAATTTTATATTTGAATTCCATAATTTCATTATTAAATAAAAAGTTTAATTCTGCAATTAACACAACAACTATATAAATTATTAGAATTTAGGACATTTAAATTAATCAACTAAACCTAAAATTTCTGAAATATATTACATTTAATTAATTTCATGACTTTGGGGATTGAATTATAGACCACCAGCATCAATTTTTTTATGACCGTTCTCTCAATAAAAATCTACAAAATTTATCAATATAATGACATAGATCTAGATATGAATCTATTAACTTATTTCAATATCGCATAAATAAATATCTCATGAATATTGATCTATATTTATAATCCTTGATCAATATCCACGGCATTATATCTTGATCTAATTGAAGAAATAATGAAATATTAATTTAAGAAAGGGAGAAGGAAGACAATGAATGAGAAGAAAACATGATAGAATTAACTTACTGAGAGGGACTAAGAACATATATTATGGATTAAAATCATGAATAATAATGTAAATAATGGCCTAGAATCCTTCTATAATGCATTAAATTTTTTAATAATAATAAGTGTATGAGACTGGGTCATAATATGTGAGGATCACGCGTTCAAGGCAATTAAAAACTCACTATTGGACAACATTACAAATAATGAAATGTTTTCTAAGAAGGGGTGCACGATTTTCCATAAACATGTTCTGTAACAATCAACTTATTATTTCAGGGGTGCATGTTTTCTCCTTCTATGGGACATGCATTGAAAAACAATGAACTAGTCGAGAAAACCCCCACTGTCTAGGGTAGAAAGTTTTGTTTTGTTGGGGGGAACAATTTTCTATAACTATGTTCCAACAATTTAGAAACCTCATTTCATCAATTTTTCTCATATGTTCACGAAATAATATCCCATGCTAAATCCAAAATGAAAATAATTTAACACAAATCAAAAGATTACTAGTCATTAAATGATTGGGATCTTACAATTTATCCACTTTATAATAGCTCATCCTTGTACTTCCCTCACGTGATTCTTTAAGATTCAATGTGAAAACGATCAGTCCACATTGCACTCATATTTTCATCCCATTACCATGATTTGTCTTGTATATTCCTATGTTGAAATAATATACAATCTATCAACAATTTCATTCCCCAAAACACTTTTCACACATTTATAAGAAAACATATCAGAATCTCTTTAAAGGAGACAATCTATCTCAAGGTCATCCTGATCTATGACGATAAAATGTGATAGTTCTGGGTGATAACAACATAGTAGTGAGATATTGAAAACATCATGAGTTTTCCATTATTTATGTGGAAGATAAAATTGGTACTCCATACAACTGATTCCCCCATAACATCAATACTCCAAAAAAAATTGGTGCCAACATTCACTACAATTTTATCCTATAGTGACCCACCCTAGGTGTCACCCTAATGAATACAAGATCTCCAGAATTAACTATATGGGTCATCATCATCAATCAATATAAGACTTATATATATTATGAGATGTATCCATATGTTTCAGAATCAACTGTACCTACTACGTTTTATCCTGTATGTGATTCACACAAAACAATTTAGTCTCAACTGCCTCCATCTAGCATAATGACTATTTTTTTGACCTACTATAATGTTCCTTTTAAAATTTCATATTTATACGTGTATAAAAACTATTGTTATATTAAAATTATAATAAATTGAACTCTTTCTCCCAAGACCCACTGATTATTAGAATGCATGAAAGTAACATATCCTTAAAAACATATATTATACCCTCTGACTACCCATATGAATGTGGGTAAAAATTCATACACTAATAAAACTAAGTAGCAATATATTTTTCCAATTCATTCAAAAGAGTGAAGTGAAATGTGATTCCTGAACTCAATCTATTGACTTTGGAACCCCGTAATGTCTGAATATCTCTTGGACATTCAAATCTCCCACCTCCTCTAGTAATAATGTCTCCTAAATATATGTGGAATGAGATACTTTCTTCTTTCGATTGATAATAACATAGATTGCATCATTCTTACTATGAGTCAATAGAAGTACAACCACAAAGTCTATTTTCATGTTGTCCAACTTCTATTTTGGAATGGGAAATGATAGTAGCCAACCTTCATGTTGTTGATTCTTGGCCTTCAATTGTAACAGGTGTATCATCGTGTCATGAAAAATACTATATACTTTTTCATGTATGGACCCCAAAACTATTTCCATAGTTCACGGTACATTTTTGTCATACCAAGATGTACCAACCACTTAGAGGAATGGAATTTCTGAATTAATTTCTCTCACATGATTATAGGAATAACAATCTGATTCATGACATATATGATCTATTCTACATGTATTGACCAGTCTGAAGGTGTATTCTAAACATCAAGGATTTCCCACATAGATAAATATTCAATATCATCAAACCTTCAATCATCGATTCATCTCAAAAGAGTTGACTCCAATAAAACTGATATGATTGTAATCTTTTCATGACTCTCATGGACTACCAAAAGCATATCATCCAGAAAATCCATCATCATTCACTCAACACTATAATCCATAATAACATGATTCTATGTTTTCCAAACCACAAATTAAGAAACACTATTGCCTTTTTATGTGTATAAGCTTTTTCAATATAAAATTATTTCATAATCTTGATCCATCTATGATTATAGAGATATGAATTTCACATTGAAATCATAAACCATAAGATCATTTAATCCGTATACATAGTGAAAATATCTCTGTACGGATAATGCCTCAATCACTTCATATGATAAATAATTTTCCCTACCTTAAGTTCATACATCATGTAGTTCTACTCATGTTGACTCATCACTCAAGACCCCTACAATATAACTCGATCTCCCTACATCAACTTAGTTGCACTCCAAATTCCAAAAGCATCGTAATACACAATATAATCCTCCTCTAGAAATGCATCTTCTACTCCTTAAAGGACATATCACAAGTCTATGACCAATTAATATTTATGCCCTTTTTGTCACACCAGAGATAATAGCTACCAAAATGGAAGATAATTTGATTATTCTATGAAAATATACATTTTTCCTCTATAGAATCAATTATCGGTACCATTATTGGGACTATACACTAAAACTACTACATGAACAATATCTTATTCCCCATACATGCCTTCCTATAAGAATATTTGTCCCACCATGACCAACTGATCAAGGCCAAATTGACACTTTGATTTCATAATGTATAGCTGGTGATCTGTTAGCATACAATGAATAATTTCAAGGTGTTGGTCAACATAATCCCATGTCTTGGAATTCAAAAATACTTGGTCCAAAAATAAAACAACAAGATTATATAGGTATTCATAGAATATACAGTTTATCATGTCAATAAACATTACTTGGGTGTTCGTCATCCGAAAAAATAAAGAATAACTATTATAGGCCATACATTCTTTTGAAAGCAGTCCTTGGTATATCAAAATTCAATACTATCATATGTTGATACCTTAATATTATTTCAATATATAGAACACATAAGATCCTCTTAATGGCTCAAATAGATCAGAGAAACACATAAGTGGACATTAGTTTTTCACAGTCATTTAAATCATATTTTGGTAATCAACACACAAGAATAGAGTCCTATCAAAAATCATAGAAAGTTAAACTAGATAACAATAAAGTGACAAACAAATATGGGTAAATCCCCTCTATTCCAATTGATCTAGAAAAATATTGAGATCATGAGGATTTGACCATTCAATTTGAACAGTCAAATAAAATGTGGCTAAACTCTCACCCTGAGATGCATATTGAATTCCAAAAATTACACAGGTGGATTTAATGAGATGTCTTTAGGAAATAAATCTGAAAACTGTTCCACTACAGGTGCAATGAAATATATATATAGAACTATATCATGTAGAAAAATTCTATCAAGATAGGTTGTGATCTCTCCATGTTGCTGGGTAATTTTCCCTACACTACCTTAATAAATATCCCACTCCCCATGGTGAATCTACTGGTCAACCATAAGTGATATAATAATTTATATCCTATGGTAATAATCATCGTGGGAATGATATGTGACTTTCATAGACATAAAAGTAATTAGGATGAATCCTATCATGATATGGATATCGACATCCAAAATAAAACAATATTTCCCATCTTTAAGAGAACATCCATGAATAATAATATGTATCCATTCTATACAACCAATTTTTTATATATTTTCTGTATCTTACTCACAAAATCCACCTCTAGGATCAAGCCATCAGAATGTATACAAGATATCATTAAATGATCGGAACCTATATCAAATATGTCACTAGATAATTTAGAAGATATAACAATGGTATCTCTCACTGTCGATGGTCTAACATTGTGATCCATAACTTTAGTCCTTAATGAATGTAGTAGTCCTGCCCATATTCTATGTGATAAAATATGACTCCAGTGAGTTTCACCACACTACTGATATAGTCACTCTTCCCATTAATAACCATGTCCACTACCTATTCCCCTCATCTAGTATGACATCCGGTACAAGATTGATATAGAGAAGAAGATTTTTTTCCTGCACTCTGGTTTTTTCTAGATCCCCCTTCACTACAATTGTTTGGTAGAATACTATTAAACCTCTATATATAGACCATATTTCCAATATATCATCACTCCATTGGTCATTAGGAAAATAATTTACAAAATTATTCCATCCAAACACACTAATGATAAGGTGCGGGGTTAATATTCTCTGTAACTGTCCCCTCGGTCTATGTACTTTGTTTCTCGATTATCTATCAAACATTTTCATTGTGATGCTTCATACTATAAGAATAGATACACCTAGACATCAATTTAGAACATGATTTCTTCCAATATAAGCTTACCCTAGGTTCCACTCATCTATGGTGGCCCCATCCACCACATCAGCAAATTTAATTACTTGAAATAGGTTATATTTGGACTTATTCTCAAACATAAGTCTTTCCAAAAATCATCTCTACATATCTACCTCGTCTACATCTAATTTTATATAATTTTGCAGATTGTGTGTAAATAATATATCTTAGTCCATCCCAAACTTCATCCCTTATGTCATCTGAATGAACTGTAATGCTCTATCCTATATCATCTTCAATTGGAGTAAGTGTTCTAATAACATCTCAAATTTTCCCTCAGTAAAATACCATCATGGTGTCCATTATTCAAATGAAATTCCCAAAAAAGTTTTTCTAACCCGCATAGCATATATGTGGAAAAAATAAACCACATATTATAATAATTCCTGAAAGGGTCTCATTTCATCTTGATGCACTAAACCCATAAGTCATCTCCAATGAGTCCATACTATCTAGTAAAAGTTAGAGGGTGATTCAACCAAAAATATGGTGAAAGGATATAAATTACATTCATAAACCTGCATGGGTCACTTTCTTTGAGATTCATAAAATAAGAAAATTTCATTTGAAACAACACCCCATCATCATTATGCACCACAATTATTGCCTCTAGAAATAGTACTGGGCGAACATCTACAACCACATCCTCCTATCATCCTCTTAGTCTGAATAATCAAGGATTCATAAATAAACAACGCCAAACACCCATATTAGGACACATTTTAGAAAAATAAAATATTTATATAAGACAAAAATCATAACAATTGACATCATTCCATTTCCCCAAACATCGCCACGCAGTCAAAATATTGGTTTTATCACTACTCTAAACCATAAAATACAATGTCTTGAATAACTATTGTATTAATTAATCATTATTAATGTTATTTTTATGATATATAAAGTTATTTATATACATTATTGGATAATTTAAAAACATTTAATTCCACATTAGGCATTATTTTCAATTCATTTTCATAAGCAAGCAAAAACTGTTCCAATTAAAAATCTTATAGAATACATCGTTTTATATCTGTTCCTATAATGATCAATGTTAAAAATATCCATAATTATAATTAATGATGCATTTATATTGAAATATCATGAAATTACAGGCATGAGTCATGTAATGGAAAATTTCAAAAATAAATTTCACATCACACAGAAGGTATGCCACCCATGGTGAAATAATATTAAACAATAACAACGATCATCAATAACAACAGTCCAAACATTGGTACATGGATTTGAAACACCCATGGAATACTAATTACCTAGTACTGACTATTCCTAGTCTACTATCTACATATCTCAAAATGAAAGAAAAATAGAAAGAAATGAATATTGGGATCTGAAATCATTTTTAACATCCTGGATTGGGTTTCACAATTTGGTTCAATGAGGTTGTCCACTATGTAAACTCAAGCGTTTCTCCCAATATTCTAGAGCCTTTTGACTACCATCAAGAGTCTGATATGTCGATAATTGGGAGACTATTATTTCAATTATCATAGCGATAAAATAAAAGAAATAAATAAACAATAATTGGTGATTATATTCCCTAAAAAATATCAATATGTCCTGATAATGTAAGTATGAAATACATTATCAAACTAAAGAAGAAAAAATGACATTCTAATGCAGGTTTCATGTTTCTAAAAAAATAAAACCCTAAAATCTCCCAAGACGGTCCTAACAGCATCTGTTTCACTCATGTATGATCAATTAAGAAATCATCCGTCATTGCTACAAACATTTCCCATATTCTATCTTACAACAATAAAGTCCATTCTTGTACTAATCACCCAGACTGAGTAAGGTGTGAGTACAACTCCGGAGACCACCACGTTTATCACTCATATGGGTATTTGGAGCCTCTATCTATGGCACATTCATTTATATGTCAATAAAATATTTTATATATTTTACATATATCATATATATAAACCCAATTAGGATTAGATATCATTAATCCTTATTTCATTATATGTCTCATTAATTTATAAAACAATTAATGAATCATATTTTTTTATTAAATAATTCAAAAATTAATTAATAAAATAATTATCTTCATTAGTTCACCTATTAATTAATCATGCCCCATATATTAATTATTTGAAATTTTAATTTTCCATATAAATTCAATTAATTAATTCATCAACTAATTAACTAGTTCATAATCTAAACATCCAATAAATATATCATCAATTAGTTATTCCCAATTTAACAATTACTATATTTTGATAATGAAACTATCAATTATCTATCCGAATTCCAAAATTTCATTATTTAATGGAAACCCCTGATTCCCCAATTAATTAACCAGCAACTTTAATTTATTAAATTTATGAAATTAAAAGTTCTAAAAAACCAAATAAATTATATAATATCAAATATGTATTTTATATCATGAAAATTTTAATTGAATAATAGACCACCTACATCGATTCATTGACATGAGATCTCCCATGAAAAATCCTTGAAATCAAGTGGAAAAACAATGTTGATCTAGATCTGAATCTATAACACTATATCAGTTTAAAATAAATAATGATCTCTGTAATAAAAATATAGATCTATAATCATATATATTTATCAATAATACTATATATATATAATTAATAATAGATGAAAACCCCAATTCAATGGTGGGAGAAGAGAGGAGAAGAAATGAGAAACCAAGGATATAGAATCCACATATCTATAGGGGAGTGTATGTTTGATCTGTAAATATAATTGAGAATAAATGAGGCCATACATCCATATAATCTATCTATAATTCTCTATTTTTTAAAAAATATTAAGGGTTATTGTTTGGGTTGAAATGAGAGCATTTTTATGGTTTTTAAGAATGCATAACTAATTTTTATGCCACATTAATAATCTCTCATAATATCCATTCTAGGGTTTCCCAATATGCCCTAATTTTTTATCTTTATAGTGCCCCTATTATATTATTTCTTCATTGATTTTCCTATTAGGGTAAATGTTTTGAAAAACTGTGTGCCATATGTGTGAACCCACACTATCTAGGGTTGCATAGATTGTTGGGATGTGGTGTATAGTTTTCTTTAAATATGATCCAACTATGAACAATTTTCATTAGTTAAATTATTTCACAAAAGTACACCAATACATATCCCATTGGAAACCCCATACTAAATTTATTCAAGCCAAGTCATATGTGTACATGAAAGCTAGTCTATTTAAATTATAGAAAAGGTTGGGATCCCATAGTATAGATGGATTGTGAAAGGGAGAAGTGAAAATTCTACATGGATCCCTAACTACCACAATTTCAATAATGGGAATCATGGATTATATTTTTATTATTTAGGGTATTGAATAATTTTTTTGATCGTAGATTATCCAAAGTATAAATTTATACCTCCAAATAAACGAGTAAATATTGATGATTGTATAGACATTAGAGGATTTACATTGGCCATCTGTATTTTACTTTAGTGAATAATGGGCATGAATCCATACTATTTATTTTTTAAAAAATATTTGACACTAAATAATCAACATGGTCCCCACAGGGAATTATAATTGAGTTATATTATTCTTCTTTGAGAAATACTATGATTTGAGTGGTTGTGGTACTTTTTGTTAAAGTGGTGTTGAGAAAAAAAATTAGATCTGTGTGGTTCCTGATAAATTAAAGGTCGTGACATACTAATAATCAATTTATGGTTAGAAAATAATGAATTATTTGTTTAATTTTATATTCCATGTATTATTTATTTTTCCCCATGTTTTGATTAGTAGAGATATTGCTATTGGTAAAAATATCAATTTAGTTAGTTCAACAATGAAAGGTGTTAGTGAATGTTGGTGTAGTGTTTTATTTGATTGGACTACCACAATAGAGATAACAATATTATGATGTCTTGAAAATCTCTCAAACCCACTAATATCATCGTGATGATTCCAAAATTATTAACATGAGGGGGGGATATCAAGGATGGAACCATGTTCATGGAATATGTGAAAAATATTTTGGACAACTTGGACATGGTTATGTGTAGTCATTATATTTATTTTGATGATGTTTTATGCATTCATGGTGGTCTATTGGATAGTAAATGGGAGTCAGAGTAACAGATTTTCACCCTTTTCCTCATTTTTTCACTGATGTTTTAGTTATTTTAATTTTTCACAATTTTTATAATTTTAATTATTTATATTAAATAACTAGATATTGTTGTTTTGTTTTTAGATATTAATTAATCCTTAATTGATATGTATATGTTATGGGAGTGTACGTGGTTTTATGGTAGATTTTAATTTTTTCATGTTGGTATTGATTATTGAGGATTGGAATGGTTTTAGTAGTATCTATCATAATAATAAATACCTATTTTCTTCAGTGCATTTTTATTTTCGGCTAATAGGAGACCATATATTATTTTGGGGAGGCCAGAAGAGATTATGTATATATTTCTATTACTTCATGTCCAGACTCACATCATGAATCGTAGATTCAATGTGTCAATGATGTTTCCTCGAATGATAATGGAGATTATTTAAGGAATTTTTTCACCGTTCATATACAAGATGTTAAATTTTCTTCGCATTATAAATTATTTTTGTGTAACCAAAATTTTCATTCCATTGGTGGGGATATTTATCGGGTAGGAATTAATTATATCATCCCTCTAATATCCCACGATCTCATTTAATTTTAATCAAATTCATGTTATTTTTGGCTTCTAAAAAAACCATTGTCATTTTATGTTTATCAATATATTTAATTGATTTAATATCAAAAATTTGAGTAAAGTCATTATTTATATTCTTTCTAGGTTCTTCTATTCATTTTAATGGGTATTAAAATGGATATTGTTTCGAGTATAGTAATTTTTGACCTTTATATGTTATGATACATCATTGCATTTCTGATTTATTTCATGTTTACTTTGGTGGTTTTGTCCCCAATGTTCATCTACTCTTATATAACCATTTAGCAATGAATTTTAAAACATTTCTCTATTCATGGGATTCATGTTTCTTCTAATTAATGTTTATACATGGAAATATCATTCATTTTCTGTATTTTGGGTGATTGATATGAATTACTAATGAGAACAGTAAATGAGACCAATAAAATTTTAATTGAACTATGTGATGTACATGTTGTTATTAGTTTATTTGATTTTTTAGATTTAGATTTTTGATATTTTTTTATAAAATAAATCATTATATTCATTTAATGAAATGATGAAACACATTAAATGGATAAATTCATAATTTTAGTAAATTAAAAAAATAGTTAAAATTTTCCGATTTAATTATTTTTTTATTTGTAATGTTCAGTTCTCTTTAGTTGTGTGTAGAATAATTGCCTTAGTTTTGAGTATCTAGGTATCATTAGCTATTATGTGATGCTGAAACATAGTTTTTAATTAATAGTGTCTTTGAAAAAATTGAGTAATAATATTTATATTTATATTAATAACTATTGTATATGATTAATAATTTATTAGTAACAATTTAAACTAATTGATAAATGTGTGATTCATATTATTTGATCACTAAATTAAAAATTAAAAAAAGAACCTAGGTTGGGGCCCACTGAGTGTTTTTTTGGGTTGGTTAATCATTATGAGAGGTAGTTATTTATAGAAAAATATACAATGGGGTCAAGATAGTGTTTGTGGGATATGATTCGTGTTTCAATACATATATGTGGGATTCCATGAGACTATCATATACCTGTGTTCTTTAAAAAAAATTATAAACAAAAATAAATTTGGTATCATGACATACACCTAGAGTTCATGGTGGGGATTTTTAAAATCGTATAGGATGGACTGGATACAAATAGAGAATAATAACCTCAACCCACTCTCTCTTCAAAATCATTTTCTATGATGCTATTTGTTTATGATGAGATACATAGTGGGGGTCTTAATTGGTAGGGGTGGTGATGAAGGATGAATTTCAACACATCTGTGACACTTTCTGACCATAGTTAACATACGAGTGAGGAGTATGGTTCCATAATAGATGATATGTGGACTTTTATTATCAATATGACATAAAATTGGTACTTTCATAAGTGGATATTTAATGGATTTGAAAAATGTGTTTTTTTATATTTGATGTGAGTAGAAAACCATATGGAAAGTGTTTTTTAGAACCTTTATATGTATTTTTATGATATAACTTTTATATTCATCGATGTGTTTTTTTATAGAGATTTGGGGAGACTGTTGTGGGAATGATGACCTGTGTAGAAGATGGATTATTTTGGAATTTGTTTTCTAGGAAACTAGAATTCTCTTAAAACGTTTTTAGGATTAACCCATAACATCCAAACCTGGATTACCCTCAAAGCGGTATCTAGACCAGTCATCCCATGACCTCAAGTGAACCTCCCAATATGCCAGAGGATTTCAACTAGAAGCGAGGGTGTAATGAAAGATAGTGGGGAGAATGTACCATCAAATCATAGTTTTCACATTATTATTTCTATATATAAATATATGAAAACAATGGAAGTAGTATAAAGAAACAAATAATGGCGAAGAAGTCAACTGTAATATCAACTCAATAGTGAAAATGGAAAATGAACGTTTGTACATTGTTTTCAGTTTATGGTGGTACATATATAAATGCAGTAAAAAATAAAAATTCTTTACATCTTAGTACAGAAAAATTGAAAAGGCACAAGTCCCCATGGGATATCTCTATGATCATCTCGAGATCCCAATCTAACCTTTTCACCTAACTCCCTGGTGTAAGAAAATAGAAACAAGATTTTACTATCCAAAAATGTTGTGACTTATAAATCCATGTAGTTCGATACAACATGTGTCTACCACAATCTAGAAAATGAAATTAAATTAAACATTGTGAAATTATATCGAAGAAGTAAATTAATTGAAAAAATAAAAAAACATGTCCAGGTTCCTTAGGGACACATAGCAGCAATAGTTGAATCGACTCATAGATGGATTATGAGTCTGAATAGGAAATATATATATATATATTTTATAATGAAATATTTGTCACATTATTTATTTTTATTTGTTTAACCTGTAAACAAAAAGAGATGGTTTCCCTTCTTATATTTCACCAATTTGAATGATGTTATCATTCTATAACTAAGATTGACATTAATTTCAAATCTTTCATTCCATCCTCACACACCACAAAATGTCCATATTACCATTCCATACTCACACACCCATGATGTTCTATGTTTTCATTCCATACTCATGCACCACAGATTCTCATGCTACAATTTCATACTCATGAACCCATAATTTCAATGTTTCCATTCCATACTCATGTACCACAAATTTACATGGTACCATTCCATACTCACACACCCATGAATTTCAATGATAACATTCCATACATGGACACCTTAGAATTCCCATGTTACCATTCCATACTCACGCACCATGAATTTCCATGTTACTATTCCATAATCATGCACCCATGAATATCCATGTTATAATTCCAAAATCGTGCACCAATGGATGACCATGTTACCATTCACCCCTTCATAATATAATTAATTCGTCAATTAATTATCATCATAAATGTAATAAGTTATTAAACCAACATTTAAGCACAACATGACCTTTAGTTAACTCATCAATTAATTTATTAAAACAATTTTTATAATCAGCTAAACAATTAAATAATCACATGGAAACCACTTAATAACAATATTATTAATTAATAAATTAATTATCTCTTGATAATCATCCTGATATCTCATTATTAATTAAAAAATTATTTATATCATCTTCTATCCTAAAAAATATATCATAACTAATCCCCTGATTAATTATATTTATTACAATGTCAAAACACATAATTAATTCATAATTATATACATCAATTTAACAATATGCATATCTCATAATTCATCTTCTAATTAATTATCATATCAATGAATATAATTAATTAATAATTATTTATATCAACATAACTGATTTAATATATCATAATTAATCACATAATATTTATTATCTCAAATAAAATAATTAACTTGTAATTAATTATATCCTCTTAATAAATTTAATATCTCATAATTAATTTACCGATAATAATTATCTTAAGTCACTTATTTAATTCATAATTAAATATCTCATTTGAACAAATTTCATTTCGCATAATTAATCTCCCGGTTAATTTCCCAAATTTCTACCTCTGTAAATTTAATTAATTAACAACTAATTATCTCATCGTACCAATAAAAATATTATTCAAACACTACAGTCAACATTATCAAAATCAATAAATCAAACAAAACTGAATTTTATTAATTAGGTAATGTTTAAAACCATACCATAACGAATGGTAAATCCACGCTTTCTAACTCAATGTCCCTTATCTCTTGCACACACACACCTCATCATAAATGCCTTCTCACATGAATATGGATCACAAATCCTTAAAAATAGTATCTGAACCAAAAATTATTGCAGTGGGGACAAATGCACAACAAATTTACTAACCACATCTCAATTAGACAATATTGTAATAAATTAATTGGTATAAAATGAATTATCGGGTATATATACATATGTGTAAATTACGATGATGAATCAAATCGAGCTAAACAGCTTTCCCATCGGTGGAAGACATTAGAATATATACTACTAGGTCCCAAGACCTCATCTTCACCTTACATGACCAGAATAAAATATAAAACTAAATTAAACTAGAATATTGGGTTTCAGACTAACGGATATCCGGTGATAAAGAGACAAAATAGCTGATAGAAACAATGAAATTTATGGATAAGGATTCAACTCTCCATGTAAAAAAATCGTGAATGAACCAGATGTAGAAAACCATGTGAAGAGGCACCGAGGGTAGGGTGGTGTTACACTCATGGTTGTTGCACAATGGTTGTGTCGTGGGTGACAGAGAGTTGAAACATCCGATGTGAAGAATGAAATGCATGGATATATACTCACATAGCTACGATAAAAAAACATCATGAAGGAATAAACATAATCCAAAGCACTAAGATGAAGATGGTTGTAGGGAGTAACACACCACTAAGGGAGAGCCATGGAGAGTCACACCTCACGTATGTGAGAAAAGGGTTGTGCGCCTCCATCCTTAATTCCCCACAAAAATAAAATAAATACCATAATAATATAATTTTTTTATAATATCCGAAATAATAATTATAACCATAATAATAATAATATAATTATTTAGTTTTACATATCATTGATAAAACAAAACCTCCCCCTTTTAAGAACATCATTTATTACACCTCTTTAATAAACCCCCACTCCCCATTTAAACACCTCACTTTTTACACTTCATTAATAAAAAACTCCCCATTTTACCATATCATTTATTACACCTCCTTTATATACTCAAACTCTCCATATAAACACATCATTTATTAATAAACCCATACTCCAAATTTAATGACATAATTTATTACACCTCTTTGATGAATTCCAAATCCACATTTAACCACATAATTTAATTAAAATAAATTTAACTGAATTTAATTTAATAAATCCATCTATTCAACATTATTTATTTAAATTATATTAAACTCATCTTTAATTAAATGACACCCTCATTTCACATCAATTAATTAAATTCCTCTTAATCTTGAATTTAATTAAATAATACACCTATTTCAGAACATTTAATTAATTCACTTTTCAACTATGAATTTAATTTAATAGTTTATCTCAAAACTCAAAAAGGGGAAAATTTCATAGTCTGACAGACCGTTCACAGGTAGTGAATACACTACTAGACAGTTGATTAATCATGCACGATTGACCCATATGGTTTGAATAACTGTGTGCAACCCTTGTAACGTCACTACCTAGTTTGATGCTCTCAAAACCCATCTAGCCATAAAAATCATCTAAAACCATTACCCAAGTCCGAAAAGGACATGTTTAAAAGATCCCCACACATGAAGCACCTTACCAAAGCCTGGTTAGAAAATACTAATATATTGTTATAATGGAAAATATCAAAAAAAACCTGTTTTGACCTGTAAAATAATATAATACATTACAATACACCAACATTATAATCATCTAATCCTCTAGAATACAGTGAGAAATACTAAATCATAAACCAACTCACCAAAGTCATTAATTCATGTTTGAACTGTCATGTTGTGTTTCCGAATGCTGAATGCTCCTTTAACAATTTCACATGACCAATTGCTTAGGCCTTTAAAAACCCGAGACAAATATCAAAATCCTTCCCAGTCATCAATGTGGTTTCAAACTGTAACCAAACTACTTCATACATGATCCCATCATTAAAACATTTACCACTGATTAATTTGTTCAGTCCACCAATAGTCTTATCATTGAACTTTAAAACTCCCAAACCAATGCTCCTCCCATGAAAGACAATTCCAGCCCACAAAACCCACCATATCCCTTAAACCAGAAACATGCATTTAAAATTATTCCATCACTAATCGTATGTTATCCAATGTCTTCACCTGACTTATGGTGACCTTACCATGTCAGGGCAATTCTTGGAAATTTCCAAACTATCATTAACCAGCACGAATAATGGTGTAACCCAGAGAACCATGCATCCTGCGTACAACCTATATAGTACCACTATATAGAGCCCAATAACTATGAAAGCATTAGAATGATGTAATACCATCTCTCTAAATGTTTCTGTACTACGATTACCTGATATGGTAGAGGATCATCTCTTTCTAAAGAGCACACTCAGAGTAAACATAGGTCACCAAAAGATTATTCATGCTCCTACCAGTCTACTCTTTACCGAAAGGCATGGCTTGAACTCTCAATGTTTCATCAACCAAACCCTGATGCCTATTCCACCAATGGAATCCTTGTTCTTTTATAGATTACGAATGTGTATCATACAAAACTAACAAAATTTCTAATGGTTTATGCACACTTCAAAACTCATCATGGTCGTGCATCAACAGAATCACTAACACATACACCAAACCTGATGTGGCACTAATCAAATTTAGAGTGTCCATGTTATCAAAATAAAAGTATAGTCACTCCCAATATTAGTAGTTCAGAAACACCATAAACCCAAAAGTGATGTTACAAAAAACATGATCAACACATCAATATCTCACATGAATTCCAAATAGTATTAACCTCTTGGCACATTAAAACACCAAATTCCAAAAATGTCATCCCGAGTAGTGGGATGATTATACCATATTGCCATAAACACTATACTTCGGAGTTACCCAAGGAATCCTTTAACAGATGACCATGAACAATCCATATATGACCATTTGAACCAAAAATTACACGTTTCCTATTACCATATCAACTATTATGAATCAATGACATCCCTCAATAAAGGGTTCAATTAGTTAAATCCTGAGAGATTTAATAAAGACAATGACACATTAATGGTACAAAAATAAAAATTCTCACAGAAAGAACAAATAATCTCAGTATATAAGGGTTCTACCTACCACGAGCTAGTCCCTTACAAAGCATACATGACATCCCATTCTATCGATCCAGAAAAACTGAAGTCACTTTTCTCAAACTTCCTTCATTATATTAGTCATTTAATCAATTCATTTCAAACAATTAAAATTGTAATTGATTTTAACATCCCACAATTATGTTTACAGTATAATGAACATAGTTTCAAAACAATGAAACACAGGAAAAATTATCCAATCTAGAAAAAAAATCCTCTTTAACATTTAATAATCAGTGTCAATTCGTTTTTAATAGGAAATATAACATATAAATTCCTTTTATAAAATAGGAGACCTCTGAGGTAACCATTTATTAAATATAGGATCATCAAAAGGAAACCCCACAACAGTTCATTTCACAATACTAAATAATGTTACATATATAACCATTTCCCAAAATCTATAATTGTATAAAGCTTGGTCACATGGGAGGACCTCTACAAATCGATAAGGCATCCATACACCTTACCACTGACATTTGGAACCCATTTATAACATACAATTTGACTATAGAAATTTTATATTTTATATCCTTTTTTATATTGATTTATTACTTGTGTTACCGTTTTCTAGTTATAATGTTTCCATTCACCACACAAATGAATCTGGATCTCATTGTAAACACAACCAAAAAATTTATACATTTTCATCAATTTACACATCCAATCCTCTCTACCATGTTATCATAAAAAGTAACACAACATATTTATATAACACAGAATCATGGTAGAACCAAAAAACATGCTAATAACATAGGTTTCATTGAATATAATCATCTAAACATGTTATAAATGATGAAATGCTTAAGCAGTTAAAAAATTAGAATTCCATCATAGGAACACAATCAAAATCACAAGGAGTCCTACTAACAAAACTACATGGCATGTCATATCCATGAAATGTGAATATATAAGTTCCTAAAATGATGCGTGTAATTCAAATTCCCTAACATATCTGGCAATGGAAAATATTAAAAATTCCCAAAATGAACAAGCAGCGGCAAAGCACACCATTTACTCACGGTGAAATCATATTAATTGTAACCTCGTATTTTATATACATTGATTCTCATTCCTGGACACATGGTCATTCCACATACTTGGGGTGATCAGACCCATGATTGAAAATTAACTGAGCACTAACACATTATTAGTCTCATATATACCGACCCAATATATCATATTAACAGAAAAAATGAAAGAACAGTTTTCCTCAGATACCACTTTGCAATGTCCCTAGCCTGAATACCATCAAACATGTTGTCAAAAAATAACCATATGACTTCAATCATCCCTCCCCATATGCCCATGGTGGGAAAAAATCATGAGGGTGTATGAATTTTTAGTGGAGAGACTATGCCCTCATATAAGAGTTTTCATAGTTGTATAACTATATATAAATAGATGACAATAACAGAAGAAGTATTAATCAGTAATAAATTTTGTATATGTCAATTGTAATATCAACTAAATAAATAAAATTCCCAAATCTAGTTTATACAATGTTTTAATGTCATAATGGTGAAAATATAAAATATGTTAAAAAATAATCATACATTACTTCTCCATAAAGAAAAATATAAAAAGCCTAAATCCACAATGGAAATCCCCACGAGCATCCCAAGACCCCCCTAGATCATTTTTTCTAAACCCACATGTATATGACAACAACAACAAGCAATGTACAAAATCCCATAAAAAAATATAATATAATTTCATACCATAGTGAAATGGAAACCTGAATATGGAGTGAGATATAAATCTTATTAGGCTGTGACCATCGGTGTATAGATCAATATAGGGAATGCAATAAAATTAATAAATTAGAATTTATATTGATGAAATTGTAGAAATGAATAAATATCCCCAAACCCATCCATGTTCCAAAGGGAGACCTAACAACAATACCTACTTTAGATCATTTATAGAATAAGAGTCAGAACATGAAAAATATATATAAATAATATATAATTAACTATTTACCAAAATATTTAATATTCATAGAGTAACCACAAAAAATTATGATCTTGTTTCCATTATTATATTTTACCTGTTTTAATGATTTTATCATTTCATAACTCACTCACAATTGAATCTCTATTTTTTATTTCTATGCCCATTCACCCAAAAATATCTATGTTACCATTACATACCCACTCACCCATTAATGTCCATGTTACAATTTCATACTCACAGACCATGAATATCCATGTTACCAATCCATACTCACCCACCCATGCTTGTCCATGTTACAATTCAATAATCACACACCAATAAGGTCCTTGATACCATTCTATACTCATGCTCCCATGAATTTCCATGTAACTATTCCATACTCACACACCCATGAATATCCATGTCACTCTTCCATACTCACGCACCACAAATTTCCATGTTACCATTCCATACTCAAACACCCATAAATGTCCATGTTTCCATTCCATACTCACACACCTAGGAATGTCCATATTACAATTCACCACTTTATAATATAATTAATTAATTATTTAATTATCATCCACAATCCCATTAGTAATTGAAAAATTAGTTAAACACCTAAATTCACATAGTTAACTAAACAACTAACATATCAAAAAAATTAATCTAGTTAACTGAACAACTAATTGGTCAAAATACTGCCATGTCAATACCACATAATTAATTTATAAATTAATTTTATCTTGGTATCCTTCAATCTATAACGTAATTAATTAAAAAATTATTTATCTCATCTAATCCCCGTATAAAAATCTCATAATTAATCCCAAAATTAATCATCTTAATTAAAACCTCATCACACATAATCGATTTATAATTAATTACTTCATCTTAATTAATTAACTATATGATAATTAATCTTCTATTTTAGTATTATCTCAATAAAAATTATTAATTAATAATTAATTATCCTATTATAACCAATTTAATATATCCTAATTAATCCCCAAATAATTATTTTCTCAAAACACATAACTAATTCAAAATTAATTATCACATTTTAAGAAATTTAATATTTCATAATTAATTCGTTGATAATTTTTATCTCATATAAAATATATAATTCATAAATATTTATCTCATTTTATCATATTTAATATCACATAAATAATCCCCCTTTTAATTATCTCAATTTCAACCTCAAATCATTAAATTTATTCATAATTAATTGTCTCATCCCACCAATAAAATATTTTTTTAAACATTACAGTCGACATTATCAAAATAAGTAAATCAAAAAATAATAATTTTATTAATTAGCTGATGTTGAGAACCCTACCTAAAAATGTTCCAATCCATTCTTTCTAACTCAAAGACAATGCTCGCTTATAGACACACACTTCAACATAAATTCTTGATCACAAAAAATGGATAACAACACCCTAACAACAATATCGACGACCAAAATTATTTTGGCATGGACCAAAACATACCGAATTAAATAAATAAAATTCCAATAAACCATAATCAATTAATTGAAGGGGTGTGAAACCAATAATCAAGTATATTTCCTTACTCGAAATTGACAACAGTGTGCCAGATCGATTCTAACCACTTCTCATTAGATAAATGTCATCAGAATAAATAAAAATGAGTCCCGAGACATCACCCGCACAACCAAGAACACGAAGAAATAATAAATTAAAATAAAAATTTATATAGGGACTCGGTCTAATGGAGACTGTGTGAAGGAGATCTGAAATAAAAAATGTGATCAAAATAACACTGGTAGAAGTAATCACATAGCCAAGATGGATAGCTTTCTTGAAGTACTCATAAGGAGATAGCCATAGGAAGATGATAATGGAGGACAAGTTGTGTGAATCCCATGGGTGGAACCATATGGGTGTGATGTAGGTGACAATGATCTAGAATACCGGATGTGAACAAAAAAATGCAGTGAGAATGACTCACCCCACTGAGGAGGACAAACATTGTGATGAAACCACCATGAGCCGATACACATTTGGGAAGCTTTCTTGATGGTGTAGTATGACACCCTGGGAGATCCGAGGGATGTTATGGCCCACATATGGGAGAAAAGGGGGGTGAAGCAGCCTCCTTATTTCCACACTAAAATAAATTTAAAAACCTAATAAACTATATTAATTAATATAATATTAATAACAATAATAACCGTAGTTTCTAATTATTACAATTTATTTTTAAAAATATTTAATAAACCCCAACATCCACATGTAAACACATCATTTATAACACCTATTTAATAAACCCCAACTCCAAATATAAACTCATCATTTATTACACCTAGTTTATAAAAACCAACTCCCTATTTAAACACATAATTTATCACACCACTTTATCAAACTCGAACTTCCCATTTAAGAACATCATTTATAAGACATCTTTGATAAACCCCAACTCACCATTTATACTAATATTTTAAATAAAATCCTATCAACAAAATTTAATTTAATAAATTATACAATTAATCTTCATATAATTAAATTCTATCAAACACATATTTGATTAAATGAAACCCTAGTTTCATATCAAATAATTAAACTCCCCTTATACATAAATTTATTTAAATAAAATCCCTAATTCAAAACATTTAATTAAATCCATTTTAATTTAATTTTTATTAAATAATTTTACTCCAAAAATAACTAGGTAAACTTCAGGGTTTTATTCACATGTTTTGACTGACTATACACAAACTGTTTTTTCTCTACATGATAATTGTTTTACAACAAATAACTAACAAGAACAATTTGACAAATTTTGTGAAGCACATGCAAACGTCTCTACTTGGTACGATGCTCCATAAACCAAGCCATCCATCTAAAAACACCTCTATATATTACCCACACATTATATAAACATGTTCAAAAGAATCCAACTCACATAAGATCATCCTAAAGATTATTTTAAAAACCAACCAATTGTTACAACAAAAAATATCATAAAAATTAGAGTATTAACATGGTTGTAAAAATGGAACATAAAAATACCTAGGTATGGACTTTGTGTGTATAAATTTTATTGTCCCCATATTCATATATAAATAATTTTTAGGGTTTGTAGGTGTAATTGTTAAATTGATTATGGAATTAATATATTAGAGCATAAGTAATTGTTATCAAACACAAATTAGTTTCTTATGGAATTGTTTTAATATTGGAGTCATCTATATCAATTACATATTCATGAATTTTTCATTATCACATTCATGGGAATTTTTTTTTATTTAATTTTTATGATCGAGTTCTTTGGTTGTCATTTTTCTTATATAATGAAATTTTTTTATAATGGTAGTTACACTCAATGTTTTTTATTAACTCATAATTAGACATGAATGTGTGGCCTATAATATTTAAAAATCAAGGGTCCCTATATTTATTCATTGTTTTCCTATTAGGGTACCCATTGGGAGGTGGGGTCTTGACAATATAAAACATAATTAAATAAAAAATATAGGTATTTAGTTTTATTTTTTATATTTTTATTTATCAATTTAATTTCCATTTATGAAGGAAAACATATTGAGTTTCAAAAAATATAAATCCTAATATAGAAAATATCTCTTGATTTCACTATATGACATAAATGTAAATTTATAATTGAAATATGAAGAATCATGAAAAAAACTAATATTTATGTATACTTAAGGTCATATAATCATAGTAAATTTTATTGTGTTTTTAATTAAATAAATGTGGTTATATTAAAATATATGAATAAAAATAAGGGTAAATGAAATATTTTAAAAAAATATATTTTTATTGATATCTTTAATAATAAATATTGAAATATAGTCATAGATATTTCAATACATTTTGAAAAAAATTTATTTAAATTTTAAGATCCTAATGATTAGAGACAACAGTGAAATATAATAATAAGATATAAAGAACATATGGGTCTCCCCATTGAAATTATTTTGTTATATAAAAGCATAGGCACCAAAACTAGAAATGAATGTTGGGATAAATGTAAACATGTTTTAATTTTCCGTATCTAGAACAAACATATTGTCACCAATCCAATAAGAATAAAAAATTATTACATTTTATAAAATCTGAATTATTATAAATTCCATCAACTAATTAGTTGGAGTTAGGAAAATGACTATTTATTAAGAAATGACATGTATTATGGATTGTTATTGGGAATCAATAGATGATCATAGATACATAAAAAAATACATATAGTAAAAAGTTATAACATGGTTTTGGGGCCATATTATAGTAAAATAATTGCATTAGATGTTTTATTTGAATATATAATAAACGTTTTCAACATAATAGATCAGATGAATATTTAATAATTTTAAATTTATTTTATAAACATACTTTATTATGATTTATAATTTAAATGTTTTAATCATATATCAATATTTATTTCAACATGATATGTTTCTAAAATTTTATTTCAACTATGAAGATAAATTTATGAAATCAAATACAAGTCACCGCGAATTTCCTCTTTAATCAGTCATTTTTAATGTAATCTTCATAAATAAATTACATTTATTTTACCATACTCTAAAAAATTTAAATACATTGATCTCTTAAATATTCATCCTAAATAAAATAATTATAGTATTTAGTGACCATATATAAGTTGGATGGTGGAATTGGATATAACATATATTGATAATTTTTCAATGTTCAGAAGCAACCTTGAGATAAGTAACTATGACTAAAAACAAAAAAAATAATAGAAGAGACTAATTAAAAAATTATATATCCATAAGAAAAAAATTGATGATTCCATCTAAAATATGTTTGTATCAACAAGAATAATAATGAATCAAATGGAAGAATTAAAATTAATTGTGACCATAAATAATGGAGTGACCACATCAAACACAATGATGTGACCAAATGAAAAAAATTGTAGTGACCTAATAAAAAATAGTAGGGAAGGGAAAATGTTAAAACTATATTATAATGTGGAAAATTTATTTTTTTTGAAAATAACATATTTCTGATGGTAACAAAATTACACAAAATTATTTCATCTTGACTATTTCTATATTTTATTTAAATAAATATATTTGGAATTACCACGTGAATACTTCCCTTGTTTATCATGATTTAAATATTTCTTAAAAATTTATTAGTTATTTTAATATAAGGGATTTCTATTTTGAATAATTCTTTGATTTATTAAATGTTCCACATGTATTATAATGTCATATTATAGTTTGTTGGGATATTTTAATTTTTTATTTAAATTTTATCGGAACATGAAATATTTATAAAGAATAATTTATCATAGTTTTCCAATAAGAAATAATTTTTATTATTGTCATAGGAACTGAATTTATTATTGTTGTATGTTATCACTATATAACATGTTTTTAATATTATATCAAATCACATAAAAATACAATTGTATTTTATTCATTATTATTAAATAAATAATTAATTAATTTCTTCTATAAGGATAAAATACAATGGGTTTTATGTTTTGAATCATGAATTTTTATAATAAATCATTTACAATAATTATACAAATCAATATAAAATAAATTTGGTTGATTATGTTCTTTAGTTATACATGTTCTACATACATTTGAGACCAATTACTCCTCCAACAATGTACTATAGTTCAATACTCTTTTAATGATGGGTTAAGTTTTTCCTCTACACTCAGATACAAAACATTATAGCTTGATCTATGATTTTCTTCGACATTCATATCTATATCAGTGAATAATACCCATTTAATTGTATGATATTCTATTGTGATTCATTTATAAAATATATTCATTGGGATGTATCTTTTTTCATGAAAAAGGAAGTGTAATTGAATATTTCTATGAATATAAAAAGGAAAAGTAATTTAATTTTCATTATATGATTTAAGATGCTAGATTTTTTCCAACAACCACTTTAAATGGTAGCATGTTAGTTGTTTCATCAGGTGTCTAAGAGGAATAGTTATAAGATAAATCCTCTTAGTGTTGAAAAGGTTTCTATTGTGAGTTATACCTCTAGGTGTTAAAAAGGATAATTTATATGGGTGCTGATGACCTAAAACAAATTAGAGTGTCCTTTATTATTGGTTAAGTATTACATAGTTAATTTTAGGGTTGAAGAGTAGTGTATGATATTTTTATCTGAACTACATTAAAAATCCCTATCCTTATTTATATTTATTTGTTATATATTGAAACATAAAAAGTATTAAAAATTAATTTTTATAAAATGTAAATACCTTCCTTGGATAATTCATCATTTCTAAATAAGAGATAATAAATCATATCCTAGGTGATCCACAATATTATATTTTTTTCAATTATTTATGGAAATCAAATATGATCTTGATTTTTTTTTAATTTTCAAAGTTTTCAAATAGAATGAAATGTTAATTGGGAAACCAATAAAAAATTCTAAAAATTTATAAAAACATAAAAATGGTAAAATGTTGTTTTGAGGTACAATGGAATTTTACAACCATCAAAAAACTATAATGGAAAAATTAGGATATACCCCATGAAGAAAAACCATATAAATTTTATCTAGAATAACATATCCTCACTGAAAAAATCCATTCCGAAGAAGACAATGCATACCAATGCACCATACATGGGATCTATCCATGAATTCAGAAATAAGTCCCAATCACCATTAATAACCAAAGATCTTGTAGATCATAGTAAATTAAATAAAATAGTCTTGAAAAATAAAATAGAAGAGCTTATTTCTATATATTTCATGAACCATTGATATGACAACATGTGGGACAACAAATAATCACATCAAAAAACATTTTCAATTTATGTCCCACTAATCATCAATGTCAATTAATCAATGATAAAATTAATTTAAGAGGGAGAATATTTATTTTTAAGCGATTAATATATTTATAGTGACATCAGAAAATCAGTATGAACAACATCGAAAATAAGGAAATGTTTTTTGAATTGATTTTTTTTAAATTCAATAAATTTAGTACAATGTTGATTTCCAACCTTAATCAAAAATATTTTTTGTATTTTAGAGAATTTTAATAATTATAAATTCTCAAAAACTGTAGGAATTATGTTTTTCAATTTATTTAAACAATATATTATTCCCCAATTATTTTTATAATGTTATCATCTGTGTGTTGAGAGGTCACCCTTATATGTGATTTCAATTAAGTTACTATAGATGGACACATGAAAAATATTGGAATTGATTTTTATTGATAGTAATTAATTTTTATTATCACATTTTATCATATTTATAATATTACATATTATCTATGTAACCCACATCGTTATTTTTTTCCTTCATTTTTAAAAACAGAAATAATATATTTTTTTATATGAAAAAAATGAAATGTGATACATGAATTTATTTTAAAATTAATTTAAAATATGAATATAATGGGTTTGAAAAAACTAGGTCAATAAATTGATGATAAAGATATTTGTGATTAGAATATGTTCTATATAATTTTACAATAATTTATTGATATCAAATTAAGTAATTGGGATAGATCCTTTTTATTAGGGAGAAAATGTTTCCCTTAAAATATATATACATAATTATCTACCTAGTTCTATTGTATTAATTAAATATATTAATTATGTTATGAATAATTAAATGGGGTTATACTAACTATTCAATGGTTTGATTTTTTTTAACCCCATACCAAATTCAAAAATTCTATTATTCCATTAGGTGAAGGAAATTCTATTTCAGGTTATTCTATACCAAAAATTGATCTCATATTTACTTGTGCCTTAGACCATTTAAATTGAAGGTCTATATAATAGTAAAATATTAAAATGTAGCTAATGGGTTTTTCCTCTATGTTTGAAAATCCACGGTGATCAATTTAATCAACTAGATGTGAAAATTGATTTTGTCTTGTGTGTTTCCTATATGGGTCAGACATTTATATTAAAAAAACATTTTTCACCTGTAAAATGTTTCAGAGTCAATTATTTTGGATTACATATCTCTCATATTGTGATAGTAGTGAAATGGTTCATATAATAATTTAGATATACACTAATATAAAAATAATTGTATTCATTTCAATTTCATTTTATTCCACTTTAACAAATCATTAATAAAAGGGTATAATTATATTAAATAGTAAATTGACCAAATCACAACCATTTGAATATTCTCATTAAGACCTAATAGCTCCAATATCATTTTATAAAATGTTTTTTTAATTTTATCATCCAAAATAATTATAATGAAAATTTTCTCCATAATTGATTTGGGGAAATTAATTTTTTAGTTTTGAATTTGTTTATAAAAGTTGAATTAGTCTAGTAAAATGAAACTAGATGAGTAAAATAGAAATTTACTTATAAAATACATATAAATTTACCTATAAAAATATTATTGAGAATGTTTTGGAGTTTTAATATAATTTATAAATAAATATATCAGTATATAGTTTAATAACATGAACATTTATATGTTATTAAAATAATTTCTCACAACAACAACCCACAAACCACACTAGGTTATATAAGTAATAAGTTTATAATATATTAGTTATAACTACATAAATTTATTAAATATTAGATACTCTATGTAGTTTATTATTTGGTAATAAAATAATTTATAAGAATATCTCAAAATTAAAAAAATGATAACAAGTAGAGTAAAAAAATTTAAATAAATCGAAATCCATGATTTTGATAGATGTAAATAATTTAAACCACATTCATTAATGAAACTACCAACAAATTTAAAATTTAAAATTATTAGTTAGTTTTTTATACAATATTATTTTCAAAACTTTTACTATGATTCAATATATTAAAAATATTTGGGGACCTATCTATGGAATATCATCCTTACATTCTTATGAGAATGTAAATTTTTTTAATAAAGTTTATTTAATTACATAATCACTTCATTTTTTTATATATATAGATGAAAAAATATGTATATTTTTATAATAAATAACCCCATGATATAATATATCCATATTCCTAGGGAAACTATACATATAAAGTAAAATTTTTTCCATACCATTCATTAATGAATCATTTAATGTATGTATTTGAATATAGCCATCCATGATACTCTATGAACTATTTAATAATTATGAATTGATATAAAATTACTAAAGTAATTATTTTTTAAAATGAAAATATAGTCATAGATGTCAACGTATCTTTTGTATGATAGTCTAATAAATACCTATTTTAGGATCCTTTCGATATATATAATGAAATATTTCATAATTTTCAATTAAAAATAATTAATATAGTATTCCATGAACTGAAATATTATATAAAAAGGTCTTTTACTCTATCATAGTTGAAAATATAATCAAAATCTATACCAGTGAACATATAAAAATATTTTATGATGCCATTTTAAAAATAATCATTGCCAGTAAATTATATTTCCAATTCACCAATATTATTATACTATGTTATATTTTTTTTTATAGAAACCAAAAGAAAATTTTATTTTATATATCATTGAATAAGAAAATTTCACACAATATAATAAAATTGAATCATTCATGTTAAAAAATAGTCTATATAAATATATAATATGTACTAAAATAACAATCCACATATAATGTGGTCTTCTTAATAAACACTTTTATACATTTAATATATTGTCCTAACAATTAGTTTCAATATTTTCTTCTATTTTGACATACCTTAATTTTTTCTACATAATGTTTGACATTCAATAAAATCGACTGGTGAACTCACCAAGCCCACATATAGTTTAAATTGGTTGACAACATATGATTAAATATCTAGTCAAATGATTGAAATAATTATAAATAAATAAAATATGCAACCTATTAAAATTTAACATCAAATTTTATAATATAAATTAGTCCTCAACCTTGAAAATAAACATATTTATATATAAAATAGATCTATACTAAAATGTAATATATAATGAATTAATAATTTAATAACTATATATTTTTTGGAAAAATATATACCATAAAATATAATTAAATATGTATGACATGAATGTTGTCATCATTATAAAAATAAAATCCCTTTACTTTTACATCTTCCATACAACTCTACCATCCATGGTCATCAATCATATATATACTATAATTTATATAGAAAAAATAGTGAACAATTCATGTTTATGTATAAAGACATGGGATATAATACAAATCCTTATCATCCAAATAAGTGGAAAACATGAGTATAAACTAGTACAACCTTGTGTCATAAAAAAACAATTCATTCTGAAACCTAATATCATAAATAAATATATAAATAATTCATATATTGATTTAGGATAAATTGTTATCAATATAACTATATCACACCATGAATGATCTCACTAATTAATTGTTAATATATATATATATATATATTTATAATAAACTCGGTATTAATTGTAAATATAAAAAATAGTCCAATGTATATTATATACTTCTCAAAAAAACATATTACAAAAACTATAATAGGAACTCTAATCAATATTGTAGAGATATTTTTCAAAATAGTAAAAATATACTCTTGCTAAATATTTTATATTTGAATTCATCAACCCATTATGTGGATGGAATTATTTAATTAAAATTAAAATCTAACAAATATTAATTTTCCATTATATCAATTTAAATATATCATGACTTATTATTACCTTTAATTTCACCGACATTATATACCATAAGATTACAAATCTCAACCGATCTCCCACTAGATATATTGTGTAATATCTATTTTAACACAAATGATTATATTTTATTGCAAAGAAGTATGTTCTTTGTTCATCATATTATGATAGAGGTTAAAATTAAGAACTCAAGTTAAATTTATATAATATTAAATATTTTATGTGTAAATACTCTCTAACATAATAATATAATAGATTGTGATCTAACAAATTATTATCTCATCATCAGTACTGATCCAGATAAATGGGTGAGAATGTAACTTGTATCGATCCAACTCAATCTTGAGTCAATTTTTATGTTTATTTCCAAATCAAAGGAGTACTCCTTCAACAACAATATTCTTTAATCACAAAACATTATCACACACTAAAAAGTTTAGTATATATATTAACCGCTTAATTAAAATCAATAATCAAATAAATATTTCATAAATATCTTCCAACAAATTAATCCCAGTTAATTTTATCATCTATAATAAATTTCATATTTCATATCTTGATGAATGTGAAAAATAACTCAATATTCAATAAGTTCCTATTATTAAAATATCTAATTATCTAAATCATAACATTAAAAATATAAATATAAAAAAAATTAATTCATGATTGTAAAAATTGACCTAAATATGCCCACTACATTTACAAATTATTTTTAAATATTTTATATAATAATTTTAAGAAAAATCTAGAAACTAAATTTGATTATTATTTTATCCACATTCTACATTGACGTCACAAAAAAATTAATTAGTTATAAAATATTTAAATTCTCTCTTATTATTAATATACAGTTTAAAAATTAACATTAGCCACTACTCAACAGACTTTCTTAACAATATTATCTAAACCAATATTAATTTTGGAAGAATTTTTACATTTATTAGGATTTTAAAATTTATTAATTCATTTTACAGATCTTAATACATATTATATTTCTATAAATGGTAACTCTATTATGTTTCAATATTTTAAAAATATTTATTAATAATTTTCTCTTATTAAATAGTTAGTCACTTCTAACTTGGTAACAAAATTTTTATGTCATTTTATTAATATCATATATCATAGTGTAATTCCCTTTCTATAGATTATTCATAAAAAACAATATAATTAATATAAATTCATACTTGAAACACCTTTTCTTTTTATAAATCAATATAAAAAATTATAAAAAGAGTAGTAAAATCGATCTAAGTTTTTATTTTACCTCATGGTAAATAAGTACTAATTCTAATTATTTATGAATTTATATAACCCATCATTAATTAAAATATAGTATTTTATTTATACATGTACATATCATTAATTTTGATTATTTTTATCATCAAATTAATTACATATCAATTCATTTTTAGCTTTATAAAAAAGTTATACAATATTTTTAGACGGAAATATTCAATGAACTCTCATTATTTTTTAATAATATGAGTTAATAAAATTATTTTACATAACTATACAAAATTTAATTAAGATCCATTTTTTTTGTATTCGACAACAAATATATTGATCATACACTATCCGTTAAATGAATTCATGATGTCTTTTGAAAACACATTTATCAAAAAAAAATTAAATAAAAAATTAATGTTTTTTAATAAAATATTATTTATTAATATAAATATATTTTTTAATTTATATAGCAAATAAATCCATTACAACTAACACATGAATGTTTTAGATAAATGGTTCTAATAAAATACTAAAAAAATCATTTCCTTAATTCATGCCTCAGTTAAACACCCATGTTCCCATGTAGTTATTTATTGAATAATTATATTCAACACAACACCACAACATGTGGGAATATGTGGACTCAAATGAGTCCTTCCATGTATCCCAATATATACCTTTTAGACATTAAATGTTTTATTGATAGATTATTTCCTTCTCACATGGCTCTAGTTCTTAATAACCTAACATAGTGACATAGTTCATTTAGAAACTACCTAGATTAAAAAATAAGATATCGTGGTTGGAGGAGGAACATGTCATACACCTATAGGATAGGGATAATGTGGCACACATAAAATTAATTAATAATATTTTTGAATGGATATATTATTATTCCAAATAAGAAAATTTATTTTGTCATAGTCTCAATAATGTAAATTCCTTGGTATAATTACATTGAGTTAAAGTGATACTCATATGTAATGGCCCAGACCTCTCCATCCCATTCCATTATCAAACAGAATGTCACGAACTGTTCTAGAGGGTAAAATGGAATTTTCCCACACTTTCACGAATTATGTAAGTACATGTCGTGTAGTGTGAGTACACGTTGTGTACCACCTTTCCGGGTATACCCCTTGTTGAAGGCCGTGTCCTTGCCATGTGTCATGTATCCAATACTACATGCCGTGTAGTCCCTCCCCACGTATGTGTTACCTTCAAACCTTGTGTTGACTATTCAATGGTAATGTGCCATGTTGAGGCCATGTCTTTTCCATGTGAAATAACTGAGTACACACCATGTAGCCAATTATGCACACTGTGTAGTCCCTCCCCACATACACATTACCTTCAAACCATGTGTTGACCAGTCAATGGTAGCATTCTGCATTGAAGGCCGTGTTGGAAGCCTTGTAGTGACCGTGGGAAGTGGCCGAGTTGACGCCGTGTACTAGGAAGTACACGCCGTGTACTTTTGTTTTTCACACCTATAAAAGGAGGGGTCCTCTCCTCCTTTTCAAATAACTCCTATCTTCCTCATTCCTCTGAGTAGACCTATCCCAAGAGACCTGAAGGCTCCTTTTCTTCCATAACTTCTTCATCCGAGCTCCGATTTAGGATCTGTCAGTGGCCACGAGATCGAAACGACGAGGAGAAACATTTGACCATGGATCCATTGTCTTTCCTTTGGCCTTTCCTTCCCAACATCCACCCGAGGAGGTTTTTCCGGGATTTGACAGAAGTGACGGACGCCGATGGATGCCTTTTAAAGTTGATCTGGGGGAGCGTTGTGATCAGAACCTGCTGAGGTAGGGATCATACATTCGTCTATCTAAATTGTGAATCATGCGGGGTGGGTATCCTTTGGTTTTAAAGAGAAATGATGTAACCATTAAACGAAGAAAATAACTTGATAAAGAACGAGGATGGGGAAGTTGTTATGTTTATCTGTATATCCTGTGATATTATGTTGTGAATTGAATAGGCTTATGCCTACTGAAAATAACAGTCGTTGGGGGAATTTTCTTTCATAAATAAATATTTCCCTATCTTTCTAGACTGTTTTTGTGAATGGAACATTGTTGAATGTGGAATTTGGTTAATCACGAAATGTTGGCTGATTTAAAATCTGGAACCCTTATGTGATCACCCCGGTTGAAAAAAATGGAATAATGAACATGTGGGTGCTTTTGGGGGTTAATTTATGTGATGGGCGTGATTTTGTGGTTTGTTGTGAATCGGGTGAGCATCGGGGCTACGGTTGGATTTGTTCTCGGTTGGTGTGAATGCTATGTTTGTGATGGGCAGCGGGGCTGCGATAAATGGTATTAAGGGGTGATGGTGTAAGGTCTGGTTGTGGTTATGGTGGTTGGCAGTGGGGCTGCGAGGTTGGGGTTGAATGTGAACAAACAATGGGTTGTGAATAATAAATAAAATGTGGAAGAGTTAATGAATGGAGGGGCTTGGTAATGGAATGTAAATAATAATCAATGTGGTTCGTTGGTCAATAAGAAGGGATTTTTTTTGTTTCTTGTGTTTTCATAAGTTGATTTTGGGATGGTAGGGATATGTTTCAGGAACGATCGATGTGGTTGGTTTTGGATAGTTTCCCAGTAGTTAAGGAACTAATAAACTGATTCTGTTGAAACATGAAAATCCAAATAGGGATGTGGTTGTTTGTTGTATGCATGCTTCGTAGTAGCAGTGCTGAGGCACGTGCTCAGTTATCTGATTAGAAGCTATAGGTTGGGATGAGTGTTTGGTATATATATATATATATTTGTATCATTGTGTTTTGTCACACCCCACCCACTTTGAGAACTTAGTGCCAAACACTCCCATTTCATGGGAGAGGGTGTTTTCCCATTAGTTACTAGCTCCTTCCTGCCGCTTCTTTCATAGGCTGTGATGGATTGAGGTGACCTTATAACCAAGACTCTTTGGGTAGGTTTTGATTGGGGTTGTTTTAGCCTAAGACTCGTCGGGCAGGTTTTACTGCTTTCCCAAGAATCTTCGGGATGAGGCCTAGGTGTGTGCCGGCGGGATATGTGGTTGTGAGGCTGAGGTGTGTTCAGGCGGGATACATGGTTGTGAGGCCAAGGTGTGTGTGTGTAGGATACTTGGTTGTGAGTCCCAGGTGTGTGAAGGCGGGATACGTGGTTGTGAGGCCCAGGTGTGTGCGGACGTGATATGTGGTACTTGAGGCCTAGGTGTGTGCGGGAGGGAAGAGTGTGGTAGCATCAGGATGTTCTCCGTTAGGAAGAGCAGCTAACTAATGGGAAATGGTGTGTGGTAACCAATAATCTTATTCTTATATAGTACTAATACCTGTTGTTTTGTGTTTTGGTGAGCATGGCTGTTGAGGTTGGGTGGATAGAATTCCATGATAGTTTTTGGTTTCTTCTATTATTCTCATGGGACATTAAGATGTCTCCCAACATGTGCACGAGAGCATTTGGTTTCCCTACTAATTATTTTTTTTATTCTCACCCTACGTTTATTTTGAGGTTTCCAGGAGGAATACCAGGGCTATGCGGGACCCTACTAGTTGGGACAGTTGGAGTTGTTGCAGTTGTTGTACTCTTGTTTCTTTTTTTATTGTACTTTTGCGCTTTCTTGTACGTGTACCTTGTTTCAGAACTATTTAAACATGCATGTGGGATTGGTTTGGGATTATTTACATGACTTTCCTTTGTTTTTATTTTGGTGGTTGACTCAACCTATTTCCTGATCTTAAATAGTAAAAGGGTAAATCCACTCATATTTGTGAAAAACTCATACCCTTGGTGCTAGTCGCCACCCCGGGGCCTACTAGAGGCGGGACTCGGGGGTCATTATCTCCCATTCACCATTGCCAGCTCAGGCGGGGCATCTTTGGTGTGAGGGGTTCGTGACATAATTGTATCAGAGGTGATGGTTGAGAGATAGGATAGAGTTTGGAGTTAGGAACAAAGAGGATTGCATGAGATGGTAGGGAAATAGTGTTGGATGATCTTGGTGCATGGCATATGCCCGGGAAGACTGGAATGGACATGGGATTTTAGGGCTCTCCATGATCTGACGCAAGGACACTGAGACTACCAAATGACCAACTGAGACTACATTGATTTCAGGTAAAGACCCTAGGGAAGGTACATGAATCATCATGATTGTGTTTTACTTTACATGGGTGTTGTGGGAAAGAAATTCAAATAAAATGATAAAATGAAACCCTGATAAATTTCCTTACTTATTGGGCTTAGGTGATCATTGTTTACCATATAGCTATGGAACCTGGACATCGTCCCCAGTTGGCTCAGATAGTCGAGACCCATCAGATTTAGGCGGTCGATCTGTTGAGGATTGACCGAGCAGAGGCAGAGGACCAGTCGCAGAGTACACTCCGTTCATTCCAGGGACAAACCCTCAAGAAGTACGAGGGTAGTACTTCAGATATGGAGACGTAGGGGTGGATTGAAGAGCTAGGGATTTATTTTACCTTGATCTGTGCTCTGAGGGAGTACTGGGTTCCCCTAGTAGTCAGTTAGCTGAGAGGTGCGGCCTGACAGTCATGGACACTCTACCTCGGAGAGAGGATAGAGGCAGAGGTTCAGTGGGCTGACATTGAGAAAGAAATCAATGAGGAATTACTTTCTTCCATGATCAAGGTAGAGAAGCGGCAAGAGTCACTCTCCCTTTAGTAGGGGATTATGTCAGTATGAGAGTTGGGGATCAAGATCAAAGATCTCTTGTGCTTGTCTTCGGATGTCTTTCCGGATGAGGAGTCCAGGGTGAGACAATTGGAGGAAGCACATTGTTCTTCGCTCAAGTATCGTGTCACCCCCTTCACCCTTCCGACGTACATGGCAGTACAGAAGAAGGCAGAGGTTGTAGAGAGGATCCACTCACTGGGAGGTGCAACATAAGAGGGGATCTAGCCTGGCTCATCAATGGGGAAGGTAGTTAGTAGCAGGTCTCCTGCGATGGGACCTTCCAGGTTTAGGACGGTAGAAAGTAGGCCCCAATAGTTCTAGTTCAGATCATAGGGTCCTTGTCGCTTTTTCATGATCCCAGGACTGATGTTTTTTTCTTGTGGAGGTTTCAAGAATGTTCAGAGTCGGTTCCTGACCCGAGCTTAGTACAGTGGAGGTGGGTAGGTTCAGTGCCTACCTCAGCAGCACCTGTTGTCAGCGAGACACTTCCAGCATCAGCAGGACCCTACTCCTCCTATGGAAGACATTGCAGGAAAAGGCTGACCTCAGGATGCTCCTTAGGGACCTCAAAAAGTGTGTGGTTGGGGTGGTGGATGACATCAGAGATGCAGAGGAGCTGGGCGTCGACAGTTGCATGCAACAGAGTTGACAGCTCTGGAACGACCAGAGGTGGGGCGAGGTATGATTTGTTTGTCCAGCACTCTCATTTTTGATATGTTCGATTCGGTAGCTTCACACTCTTTTGTTGCACCTGGCCTAGCCCATTCTTTGGGACTAGACATAGAGATACTTTCCATAACACTGGTGCTGAGTACACTAGTTGTAGGCTAGACTAGCCTATCTTGTGTTTTCTGGGGATGTGGGCTGACGTTGGGACCACATCGATCTAGTGGGAACCTTCTTCTGTTACAGTTATATCCATACAATGTCATTTGAGGCATCAATTGGTTGTTTTTCGTTAGTGCCATTATTGACTTCTTCCGAAGATGGGTCATGTTCTCCGACGTGGATATGAAACATGTAGATTTTGTTGTTGAGAGGAGCTATCAGGTGGGAATCCAGCAAGTGGAGCCTCTCCTTTCCTTGATTGGTGGGTTATCAATGGTTCCAGCTGATACAGAGATGATGGATGTCCCATAGATTGTTGGGGGAATTCCTCGGTGTTTTTCCCAAGGAGGTTGTGACTCTATCCCCCCCCCCCCGCTCGACTTGACGTTGTGTTTGGGATATACATACAGCCTAGTGACCTTCCGATTTCGATGGACCCTTATCGGATGGCACCTTCAGAGTTGTGGGAGATGCGGATTCAGATTGACGATCTGATGGATAAGGGTTTTATTCGACCCAGCGTATCTCCATGGGGTGCTCTAGTTTAGTTCGTAAATAAGGCATATGGTGGTCTCATGCTATGTATAGACAACCGAAGGTTGAACCAAGTATCAGTCAAGAACCATTACCCCCATACAAGGATAAACTATATCATCAACAAACTGATGGGAGCATCTTGGTTTTCTACGATTGATCTACGATCTGGTTATCATCTGTTTTGTGTGAAGGATAGTGACATCTCGAAGACGACTTTCATGTGCAGGTATGGGAACATCGAGTTTGTAGTGATGCCGTTTGGAATTACGAATGCACCAGTTGTGTTCATGGTACTTATGAACTTTGTCGCCCGAGAGTGTCTTGACCGGTTCTTCATTGTGTTTATTGATGATATCCTAATCTACTCAAGATCAGAGGAGGAGCACGTTGAGCATCTTAGGGTAGTCTTAATGTCATTCAATACCACCCGCTTCACAGGAAATTGTCAAAGTGTAAGTTCGTGACACAAGAAGTACACTTTCATGGGAATGTAGTGTCTCATCATGGAGTGTCAGTGGACCCGTCGAAGGGGGAGGCAGTTGTTTCATGGGCTGAACGCAAGAGCGTGGAAGATGTTCATAGATTCCTAGTGTTAGTAGCTTACTATCAGAGGTTCGTTTCAGACTTCTCTTGAGTTGTTGCTCCATTGACTACTTTGACTAGGAAGAACCAGGTCTTCCTATAGAGTGAGTAGTTCTAGAAAGTATTCGAATACCTGAAGGTGAAGTTGTTCAATGCTCCAATACTAAGGTTTATAGAAGAAGGGTTTTTGTATGAGGTGTTTTGTGAGGCTTATGGCCTTGGTCTGGGGTGCATGCAGATGTAGAAGAAGGGAGTGATCTGTTATGGGTTTAGGCAGATACTCCCTCATGAGCATAACTATGCCACCCATGACCTAGAACATGCAAAATTCATGTTCGCACTAAAGTTGTGGCGACATTACCTCTTTGGGGAGCGCTTTGTGGTCTTGTCAGATTATAAGAGCATGCGTTATATCTTATCTTGGTGTGACCTAAACACACGCAAGCAGAGATGAGTCAAGTTCCTCCAAGACAATGACTAGGAGATCTCTTACCCGAAAGGTAAGGGCAACGTTGTGGCTGATTCCCTGGGAAGTAAGTCACATAAAGAAGTGGTTCAGGAATCCGCTGATACATGAAAGAAATGGGAGAATTGGCTGCCTTGCACATGGATGCCAGGGTAGAAGGTGTTAGAGGCTGTATATTTCAGATGATAGTGATGTCCCCCTTGTTGTAGAATGTGGAAGAGTCACAGTGGGGGGACTTCGAGGCAGAAGTGATGCGGGATCGTATCGATCAGGGGAATGATCTAGAAGGAGTGTCAGAAGACAGCCGACATCAGATGCTTTTTCATGGAATGTTGTTTGCTCCGAAGGCGATGCGTGAGGGAGTTCCCCTTGACTTCCATATCTCAGCCTTGTCCGTACATCTAGGAGTTTAAAAAATGTACCGAGGCCTAAGGGAATAGTTTTTGTGGCACGGGTTGAAATGGGAAGTGGAGGAGTTTTGTGGCTAAATTCCTAGTCTGTCAGCAAGTGATGGTTGATCACCATGTTCCCAGTGGTTTTTTGCATCCTTTAGATGTCCTCGAGTATAAGTGGGATTACATCTCAACAGACTTAGTCCCAGGACTACCCAGAGCTCAGGGTGGTTATGATGCTATTTGGGTAGTGGTGGATCAAGTGATGAAATCATCTCACTTCATAGAAATTAAGGAGTAAGGCCCAATGAGTACCTTAGCACAGAAGTACATAGATGATGTGGTTCATTTTCATGGAGTTCCAAAGATTATCATCTCAGATCAGGATACTCGGTTTACGTCACGAGTCTGGAGGGGGTCACAACATGATTTTGGCAACCAGATATGCCTTAGCACTGCTATCCACACCCATAATGATGGGAAAATAGATCAGACTATCTAGACGTTGGAGGTCATTCTGTGAGAATGCGTTCTGGATTTCATTGGATCATGGGTACGACACTTACCTTTAGTAGAATTTTCCTACAACAAAATCTTCCACTCTACTATTGGGATGGAACCATTTGAGGCTTTGTATGGAAGACCGTGTCATTCACCCATTTTCTGGGAAAAGGTTAGTGAGACAGGTGTTCTTGGGCCAAAGGTAGTACGTAGCACTATAGAGAAAGATCATCTTGTGCGTGAGAGGAAGAAAGCTGCTCAGGATCGACATATTTCTTATGCTGATCGTTGGTGGAGGCCTTTGGCATTCGAGGTGGGAGACCATGCGTTCTTGATGTTTTCCCCTCGATGGGGGCAGTAGAGGTTCAGGAAGGGGAGTAAGATTTCCTCTAGGTTCATCGGACCATTTGAGGTGCTGAGACGAGTCAGCAAGGTGGCATATCATCTAGCCCTACCACCTTAGTTGGAGAAGGTTCATGACATCTCCCACATCTCCCAGATATGTCGATACTTACACAACGACTATCACGTTATCGACTGGGGAGAGTTAGATATGGGAGACGATTGGACCTTCTAGGAACGACCAGTCAGAATCATGTATCATAATGAAAAGGTTCTCCATGGGGGAACCATTCCCTTGGTTCGTGTGTTGTGGAGGCATGTCGGCCTCAATGATAGTACTAGGGAGCGAGAGGCTCAGATGCATTCTCAGTACCCCGAGTTGTTTTGACTATTTTTTTCTTTGTTCTTCTGAGCTTTGTGTTGATGTTATACTATGTACCTTTGATATAAGGAATGCTTGGCTTGTCGATTATGAGATATTTTGTTTCCTTGTTCTCTGGAAGTGTGTAGCATTTCTGGATGTGTGGGAAAAAGGGAAAAACCTGATCCTTAATCGTGACACATTAATTCGGATGTGATTTAACCCATGTGGGCGAGTTAGTGCCGCCTAAAGAGGATAATATCTCAACATTGGAGTAGGAAATTCCCCAAACCACATGTTCGGGTAGTGTGTTGATTGTGTGGTGTTGGGGGTAGTGCAAGTTAAAAAATCTTAATGTATGAAAGTGGGAATATCAAATTATTAATCAAGATTCATTAATGAGGATGTGATTAAACACATGCAGGAGAGTTAGTGTCGCATAAAGCGGATAATATCACAACATAGGAGAAGGAATTCCTAACACATATGATTAGGGTTGTTGGATGGGGTCCTATTATAACCGGGGCCCTAAGAGGTATCGTGTTGGGTTCCTCTGGGTTGGCTTTGGAATTATCAGGGATTAGAATGTTTTAAGAGGTATTTGATGTAATGGCCAGGACCTCTCCAACCCATTCCATTATCAAAATTAAGGTCACGAAGTGTTCTGGAGTGTAAAATGGAGTTTTCACACACATTTATAATTTTTTAAGTACACGTTGTGTACCACCTTTCCGGGTATACCCCTTGTTGAAGGTCGTGTCTTTGCCATGTGAAATAAATGAGTACATGGTGTGTATCCAATACAACACGTTGTGTAGTCCCTCCCGGTGTACGCATTACCTTCAAACCATGTGTTGTCCAGTCAACATCCATGTGCCATGTTGAGGTCGTGTCCTTGCCTTGTGAAATAAATGAGTACATGCCGTGTAGACAATACTACACACCGTGTAATCCCTCCCCGCATACGTGTTACCTTTAAACCATGTGTTGACCAGTCAATGGCCGTGTTCCTCATTGAAGGCCGTGTTGATAGCCGCGTGGTGACTGTGTGAAATGGACGAGCACACACCGTGTACTTGGAAGTACATGTAGTGTACTTTTGTTTTTCATGACTATAAAAGGAGGGGTCCTCTCCTCCTTTTCAGCTCACTCCTCTCCTCCCCATTACTCTGAGCAGGCTCTCCCAAGAGACTCGAAGGCTCCTTTTCTTCCATAAATTCATCGTCCGAGCTCTGATTTACGATTCGTCACAGACCATAGGATCGTAACGACGAGGTAGAACTTCTGCGCTTGGATCTGTTGTCTTTTCATTGGCCTTTCATTTCCAACTTCCACTTGAGGAGTTTTTTCCGGGATATCACAGAAGTGACGGATGCCAACAGACATCTTCTAAAGTTGATCCGGGGGATCGTTGTGATCAGAACCTATTGAGGTAGAGATCTTACCTTCATCTCTCTAAATTGTACATCGTGCAGGGTGGGTATCCTATTTTTTCATGAGAAACGATTGAACCATTAAATGAAGATAATAACTTTTTAAAGAAATGGTATCGCGAAGTTGTTATGTTTGTCATTATATCCTATGATATTATGTTGTGACTTGAATAGGATTATTCCTACTAAAAATCACGGTCATTGGGGGCCTTTGCATGCCCAATTAAATGTTTCCATATCTTTATAGACTATTTTTGTGAATGTAACTTTGTTGAATGTGGAATTTGGTTAATCACATAAATTTGACTGATTTAAAATATGGAACCCTTGTGTGATCTCCCCAGTTGAACAAAAAGGAATAATAAACATGTGGGTGTTGTTTGGGTTAATTTATGTGAAGGGGTTGTTTTTGTGTATTGTTGTGGATCAAGTGAGCTGTGGGGCTGCGGTTGGCTTGGTTGTGGGTTGGTGTGAATGCTATGTTAGTGATGTGAAGTAGGACTACGATAAATGGTATCAAGCGGTGATGATGTATTGTGTGGTTGTGGTTATGGTGGTTGGCAGCGGGGCTCTGGGGTTGGGGTTGAATGTGAATGAACTATGGGTTGGGATTAATAAATAAAATTTGGTAGAGTTAATGAATGGTGGGGCTTCGTAATGGAACATAAATAATAATCAATGTGGTTGGTTGGTCAATAAGAAGGGACTTTTTGTGTTTCTTGTGTTTTCCTAACTTGAATTTTGGATGGCGGGGATATGCTTTACAAACGATCGATGTGGTTGGTTTTGGATAGTTTCCCAGTATTTAATGAACTATTAAACTGATTCTATTGAAACATGAAAACATAAAGCGGGTTGGGGTTGTTTGTTGTATGCAAGCTTCGTAGTAGCAGTGTCGAGGCATGTTCTCAATTCTCTGATAAGAAGCCATAGGTTGGGATGAGTGTTTGATATATATATATATATATATATATATATATATATATATATATCTGTATCTTTTTGTTTTGTCGAACCCCACCCACATTGAGCACTTAGTTCCAAACACTCCGATTTCATGGGGGATGATGTTTTCCCCTTAGTTACTAGCTCCTTCCAGTTCCTTCTTCTATAGGCTATGATGTATTGAGGCGAACATACAATAGAAACTCTTTGGGTAGGTTTTGATTGGGGTGGTTTTAGCCCAAGACACTTCGAGAAGGTTTTACTGTTTTCCCAAGAATCATCAAGATGAGGCCCAAGTGTGTGCGGGCAGGATACATGGTTGTGAGGCCCAGGTGTGTGCGGGTGGGATGCGTGGTTTTGAGGCCCAGGTGTATGTGGGCGGGATACATTGTTGTGAGGCCTAGGTGTGTGCGGGTGGGATAGGTGGTTGTGGGGCCTAGGTGTGTGCGGGTGAGATATGTGGTTCTTGAGGCCCAGATGTGTGCGGGTGGGAAGAGTGTGGTAGTGTCAGGACAATTGACGTTAGGATGAGCAGCTAACTAATGGGAAATGTGCGGGGTACCCAATACTCTTATTCGTATATACTACTACTACCTGTTATTTTGTTTTTTGGTGGGCATGGTAGGTGAGGATTGGTGGATTGAATTCCTTTATAGGTTTTGGGTTCTTCTGTAGTTCTCACGGGACATTAAGATGTCTCCCCAGTTGTGCACGAGAGCTTCATGTTTCCCTACTAAGTATACTTGTTTGATCCCCCTACGTTTACTTCCAGGTTTCCAGGAGGACTATCAGGGTCGTGTGGGACCCTACTAGTCAGGACAGTTGGAGTTTTTTCAGTTGTTGTACTCTTTTTTCTTTAGGTATTGTACTTTTGAGATTTCTTGTAATTGTACCGTGTTTCAAAACTATTTAAACATTCATGTGGGATTGTTTTGTGTTTATTTTCTTGCATTTCCTTTATTTTTCTATTGGTGGTTGAATCATCCTATTTCCCGATCTTAAATAGTAAAAAGGGTAATGCCTCCCATATTTTTGAAAAACTCATACCCTTGGTGCTAGTCACCACCGTGGGGCCTACTGGAGGCGGGACTCGGGGATCATTATCTCCCTTTCACCATTTCCAGCTCAGGAGGGGCATCATTGGTGGTTTGGGGTAATGACATCGTATTCAAAATTTTTAAAAAATTTTATTTTTTCATCAGTGCTTCATAAATAGAAATTTTAATACATTAATTAAAAAACACTACAAAAATATAGAAAGATTGTGATATTGATGGAAACTTATCTATTCTACAACAAGTCATATATATATATATATAAGACAAGACAATCATGTTAAAAGTATAATTATATTTATCTACATATAATAGTTACGGATTTATATCATTTGTAAAATGATTCATTGAAAATTAATTGTAATATCAACATTATTAAAAAAATTCATATATATACTATAATATATCCAAAAAATAAAAAATTTAAATTTCATAAAATCTGATCCATTATATTAGTAATTTAACATATGGAAAAATATAATATATATTCTTATCAAATTATAGATTTTTCTATTTGTATCTTGGATATATGATTTAGATATTCATATATATCAGCAAGAATAACCCCATTTCATTATAGATATTGACATCATTTTAATTTCACTTTAGTAAAATATATTATATATTCTTTTTCATTTAATTAATCATCCATGTTGATATAATAAAAATAGAAAATAATTAAATATTAATGGAATTGAATAATAAAACTCATCATCAGCCTTAGTGAACCACATTTTATGGGATATTCTAATATTTAAATTGAATTTATATACATCCATTGGTTTCCATTCTATTGAACATATATATTCTAAACCATGACGCATAATGAAATATCTAATGTAAAATATATATATATATATATTAGTTAACGCTATCATTTTTAATAATATAAAATATTTATTTAGATACTATCCCAACTAAAAAAAATCCACGAATAAATAAAAATGATTCAAAAATACCATTCTATAGGAATCATACCTTTCTAAACATAATGATCATGTATTTTTTTTGTTTTCTGGTAAATTTTTATTTAGAAGAATAAAATTTTAATGATTTTAAAAATAAATGAATTTTTCTTACAATTATCCAATTTAATATTTTTAAATCACTAGATTAAATAATTTTTAAAAAAATTAGATCAAATTTATCTATTTATATAATGTATTTTGTCAATGAATCAAGGCACAAAAGTTTATTCCTTGATAAAAACCCATACAATTATATTATTCCCATTTTAAAATATTTTACCATTCAAATGTTTATTAAAAAAAGGGATTATTTATAAATTCACTCCATCCATCTACAATTTAGAATGAAAATAAACATCATTCACCTGACTACAGAAAAATCGAATGCAAGAAAAAAAACTATGTATATTTTCGATAAAATTCCCAAAACCCTCAATTTCAATATCATTCAAATTAAAATATCTGTTTTCCTTACCTTATTAAGCATCATAAATTATTTCATTTATTATAAATTCATCAAAATGGAATTAAAAAATATGGAATCATCACGTTTTAATATGTATTCAATGTCACAACACATATATCAATCTTTAGAGTTATTTGTGATCATAGTTTGATATAATTAACTGAATGAAAATACACATTAAAAAACTATCAATCATCAAATTTCAGAATATAAATATTCAACATACTCAAAACATTATTAATCAAATGTATGGTAAATTTTCAACAATTTCTACAAATCATGATATGTAACATTGTTTATCACTCAAAATTTGGATGAAGATCCCCACCTTTAAAGAGAATGATTGAGGTTTACATACATATAAAATAAATTGCTACACATCTCATCAACTATAATTCCACCTGGATTACAAAAAAACAATAGGATCTACAATACAAGAAAACAAAAATAATCATTGCTAATTCAGAAATACAAAATATAACTAAGAATACCCATAAATTTAATTTAAAATTTTCTCCTCTCATTTTATTAAACTAACCTCAATTTGAAAATAAATAAAATCTCTTCATTATTTTTTCATCAAATATGTTAATCATTTGGGGATTATTTAATTTTATAATCCTCCCTGGTAATTCCCACAAAAAAAGTCATACACTTCAATATTTATATATATATCGATATAGTTTTAATACAAAAAATAATAATTTTATGTTATGATATAATATAGAGTAATAAGTTTTACTAACATTAAAGTACAATTTGAAAATGATTAACACATTTAATGATGGTGATTATTATCATAAAAATAATTAATAAATTCTTTACCTATTTCGTCACAACATATTTATTTTATATAACGGAGCCCTAGTTGAATTAAATTTCAATAAATAATATAGAAACAATTAAACATTTTTTATCATATCTTTGAAACATCACTTGAATAAAAATAAAAAACAACATAATTGTTAAATTTTATCATAATAGATTTCTTTAAAAATAAAAAATAAGGACTCTATGTTTTCATAACACATTTACTACTCATTAAAGGTTATAATGAATTATATATTCGTATTATAATCAATTTATAAATCAATAAAATATTTAATATTCAAAAATTGAGAACTATATATAACCTTTTCAACCATTAACGTAATAATATCATTATAAGAAATGATTCAAGCTCAATTATTGTTACTTAAAATCAATATAATTATTTTAAAACTATAATTGGCTAAAAATAATAATTTTACTCATCACTAGAAAAATATTTTTTAAATTCGTCATCAATTTATATATGTGATTCTATAGATGAGGTATAATATCAAAATCATTATTACTCCAAAAAATTTATCATACGGTTAATTTTATATTCCAACACATTCTCCAAAATCTAATCCATTGTATCATATTCACATGAAAGTAACACAATAAGTATGTTCTAGAGCATATAATAATAGCTATAAATTTAAAGATAGACTACAATACTATTCAATTTTTCATCTCACATATTTTTAGGCAATTAACAATATTGATCAAGGAAATAATTTATAACATTATAAACATATAAAAATATAATATTTAGTCGAATTAGAATCATAAAAACCATTCTATATATATAAAATCATTCAGAAATTGAGAATTAATACATATCATAATTACTTAACTATGAATTTCACATATATTTTGACTACATATAATTATAGTAACTAATGTAGAAGAATATTTTTATATTATACTGTAAATATAATTCCACTACATTCCCAAATTAAAACACTTAACAAAAATTATTTATAATTTCATAATCAATCATATGATCCATTACAAGTATAACATAATAAGTGGCTTAGACAGTTGTATTTAAAAAAATACATCATAATAAAATTTGAAATATTAAACAATTCAAAACTATAAACAAATCATATTAAAAAGAATTGTGAAATTTAAATTCTACATATTAATTCATATATTATCCCTTAAGAAATCAATACCGCCACATAACATAAATATTCATTATGATTTCATAGGTACTACATAAATTTATATTCCATGGTGCAATATAATACATAATATTATATTTATTTCCAAACTACCATGTATAATCATTGATATATAAATAAATATTTATATTTCAAAACAACCACCCACATTCATTGTGATATTTAAAATATAAAAATAAAAAAAAAAATTTGTAATAGGTAAAAATTGTTAGAGTCACCTGGATTCCACTATTAGCCTGAATCATAGCATATGATTGGATTATTATTTCAGAATATGATTGAATCTCAAATAAAAAACCTTACACATAGATTTTTATTAGTTATAAATTAGATGGTGTCATCATTTAATAGTACATAATATATGTTAAAATGATAAATATATTATTAACCAATAATAGGAAATGGATTACTATAATCCATCCTAGATATCATACAATGAAAATTTTCCCTCATATCCTTTTAGTAAATCATAAAATAAGATTTAATTTTAACAACCTCTCTAATCATGTTAGATATGTGTGACACTCATAAGACATATCCAAAAATAGTTTATTCCTTAATAAATAGTTTCGTTAATGGAGGATGTGATAACACACTATAGATGATCATATGGTTATATTATTACGGAGGATTAAAATTATCAATATAATCCCTAAGAGGATTATAAAATTTTCGCAATCAATAAGTAATTTGGATAATGAAAAATCATACTAGTTAATTTGGTAGGGAGCCTATAAATTATTAGGTTGAAATAATATTCAATTTCCTTTCCCTTATGTGTTTCCTTCATCAAGGATAATTCTAGGATTATAGTGGGTTTCCTCCAACATATTGATTTTATAGTCATCTACCGAAATATATATGTTCTATCAGAGGAATGATTAAAGGGATATCCAATTGTAATAAAATATGACACATTAGGGGTGGGAAATTTTAAATATTATCTCATTGGTATTATTTCATATTGAAATATTTTCATAGAACATTTGTTTCAAAAATTTAATGTTCTAAATGTATTATAAGGGATTTATATCGAAGTGTCTACATGAATAAAGTTGTTCCAACACTATCTATACAAAAAGTGATTTTTTCCTCTGAAACTAAATACATTAGATGTAAAATTTTACATTCCTCACCCAATGTAAAAAACCCGCGACATATTATAAGACTATTATAAAAAAGGATATAAAAAATTCTATGATTGATAACCATTAATACCTATTTATTCATATGATAAATAAAATATATGAGATATTTTTATATCGAATATTTTCAATAAAATGAATTTTCTATATAATTATTTTCTTTTCAAAAAAATATTTATATTCTATAATATCAATTTTATATTAATGAATACATTTTTGGATTCCTATCAAGAAAATTAATGCATTTTTAATTTTTTAATTTATTGATAATAATAATTATTCTTATTTATAATGTATTGTTTTTTCAAAAAAATTAATTATTTTTAATTTGATTATATAAATTTTATATAACTGTTCAAATAAATAATATGTAGTAAAATATTTATTTAAGGAAAATTATTATAACATTTAATATATTCTATATGAATATAAATAATATGTATTAGATTTTTAGAATATTATTAATATTATTTTTTATTAAAAGAAAAATATATAATTTATCATGAATGATGTATTTTAATTGTATTAGAAAGTTTTGTAATACCATTAAACTCTCATAAATTTGATTTCATTTATAATAAATATATTTAATTAAAAAATATATTAAATTAAGGATTTGAAAATATATAAATTAAAATAATATTTTTTAAAAACTATTTTTATTTGAATATGTGTGATTATTTTAAATAGATCAATATTAATATAAATTTATTTTTTATGTTAGAAATATTTTAATTTTTGGAATCATTAGGATAAAATTTATTAATATGGTCAATTATAATTTTTTTCATCAAAATTTGTTATCAATTATTAATTAGTAGATACCTTTTTAGAAATTAAAAAACCTAACAATTATTTTACAAAGTAAAAATTTCCACTTTTTTAAATTTTTTTAAATAATTGATTATGGTGAGTTATTCCAACCACACATTTCCAACATTTTATTCAATTTTTTTTCCATTGACCCATAAATTGTTTTTTGTACATTAATGAAAATATAATATTTTTTTCAATATTTCATTATTTATATTAGAAAATGATACCACATCCTCCCTCAATATGTTATACTTCACCTTCGAATTATTATTTGTAGGTATTAAATTATTCTTCCAAAATAATAAAAATAACAAATATTATATCAAATTCTAAAACTATATTTTAATAATTAGTTAAATAATAAGGAGAACTCTAAGGGATGTTATGTTCATAATTTTATGTATTATCTTATTCATAAATTTTTCACCATAAATTTACTTATACAAAAAAATAACATCTTATTTCCAGTGACAACAGAACCAAAAAAATGTCTCAATGGAATCAAATAATATATCCGATTAAACATGTCGACTGTGTGAAATAATTAAAAAGTGTTATATCAGGATATTGTTTTTTTATTTAGAATTACTATTTTTATCACTCATGTATTTCACAAAGACTCTGACAATATCAATAAATCACATGAATTGTTTTTCCAAATGTGAATATTCAGATGGGGTTGCAAACCCAATGACAGTTAATAACTATAATTTTTTGATATAATTAGAGGTTAGGTTTATCACAACATTTTGGTGTGAATTATATACTACTATGATAATATCTTATATATTTATTATATGTTGAGCAATCAATTCAAAATAACTATATGATATTTTTTACCCTAATAAAATTATTTTGTTTTGAATCGTTCTATATGTAGATGGTTTTTTATTAATATTACTATTCATATGGATTGTAGTATCTATATCTAATTATTCATGATTCTTATAAATGGTTATATGTTTCTATTTTAGAACTATATAATCAAAAACATTAGATTTTTCTACCATATATCAAGGATATTGATGGTACATGGATGTGATTAAATATATATTAGGTTTCATATGAATAATATTTGAGGATAAAAAAACCCAATTAGTTCATAGTGGTCCAATCGATATAGATTTATATCCTATATAATATACATATATGAAGAGACATGAGATTCATGAATGTATTCTTATACATGGAAAGGCATCTGCCATTTACTTTTTATAATACGGAAAATATTTTTTATAGATTTTCCATTCCTAAACGCACTGAGGAGTTGCAGAAAATAATTAGTACCTATAATTTTTATTTCCATTGGGTTTACCAAAATGGTAATACCTTCATGACCTACACCAAGGTGTACTCCCTTGTTTGGAAGAATTTTAATAATGTAATTAAATAAGATTAAAATAAAAAGGATTTTCTAAATTTGAAATTATATGAAACTGTAGAGAAAACAATAAAAAATTTGTATCCCATTCGAGTCAGGATTATTATTAGAGATAATGGAAATTATGAAATGGGGTACACTGTATTTTGATACGGGACATACTCCATATGTATCCCCTTAGAGTGTGTTTTATATGTATGATAAACCTGATGAAGGAATATTTTATTCTATAAATATATAATAATTAGATTTATCATAGTCTAAATAGTTTCATTATCCATTGATTAATGTGGACGCTTTGTTGAAATATATGGTATGTTTTCTTCTAACTATTGTAAATGAATTATTAGGGACATATGCTAATGTGGACAACAATATATGAGCCCATTTCCTATATTATGGTGGATATGGAAGGTTGATGTAACTATAAGAGATTTTTGGTCTATTTACCTATAGTTTTTGGGTTATATGGATGAATACACCATCATGTATGACCATTGGAAGATATCTAACAATTAACCTTTGAATGATAGAGGTGGTGACCACATGTTACATTAGGATATCATTATAAGATTTAATCCATAGAATATTATAGACATTTTCAATATGATGTTGAGAATCAATTTCCACGACTCATGTTCAGTGGTTCAAATAGTTCAAGAGAACATGATGGAGTATTCTTGATATAAAATGATGTCATGTCTTGGGGTGTTTGTCAAACATTTAATTGACATCATATTGAAGTTACTAGAGGTTTCTTAATTATATTCCAATGGGTATTATAATTTTAAATAAATTTATGATTGATTGTTGTCAAATGATAAATCTGATTGGCCTGTGGGAATTCACAAGAACTTTTTGACATGTTGGGAGTTCTTCACATGATCTACTTGATATTTTTTAAGGTCATCACATGACTTGGAAAGTATAATAATTCAACAAAATGATCTATAATACATATTAATAGTACTCCAAATGAATTATACTATAAGGCCCCAACCTTAAAACTTACTTAATCTTGAGGTATTACAAGATTACACATTGAGGATCTTTTTAGGTTTAGATTTTTAGAGAATTAGATCATAAAACATGCATTACATTCCAAATTTAAACAAAGTGTTACATAAAAGATAGATTTCATTTTTCCCATCAACGGAATCATATTTAAAATAAAACATGGAATATTTACTTACACATACTTAACACTATCATCATATCCTGTACCATTCCCTTGACCTTTGAAAAACATTTCAAAAGCTTGGGAAGAGCATAAAAATCTCAGTAAGGGTTATAAAAAGTAAGGAAAGGAAACATGAGTACATATATACATAATAATGCAATCACACTTTACCCATAAAACATAACCACTTTAACATACCTCGTAAAATCATGAATAAATCATAGAAATCGTAAGACATAAAGGTAACTTCAGGCATTCATAACATTCTTACATAGGGAGTAACCCTCTTGGTTACGTTTGGAATACCCATCACAATATATTTACTAAATCTCTTTAGAGAAACCATAATGCTTAATTCCTTCGCGTTACCCAATGCATGGAGAGCTATATCGGGCTCACCCACCGTTAGTTTATCACGAAACCACCCATCTTCATAACAATGCCCAAGAACCATAACATAATCATAGCACATAACTTAAGCATAAAGGAATGATAAAATTCCCACATTTCAATAACAATATAACATTTTAAGATATTGAAATAATGAATCCATTCTAAAAACCATTTTCAAAACCATATAAAAGATTTAATAAAGAGATTTTTAAATAAAAGTTTCCCATATGACATTGATGATTTTAACATTTAAAAAATTAATATCCATATAAATAATTCCTTAAAACCATTTTTAAAACATGGATATTAATGAAAAATATTTATAAGATTAAATCATTAAAACATTTAAAAAGATATTTTAGTTAATGGGTTTTTAACAAAATGAGAGACACTTGAATACAATAATTGAGGAATAACATCTAATCAAAAATTTATAATATCATGATAATAATGGGATTCATGATATAATATTCCAAATGATAGTATATACACCATATAAGAGTGAATTGGTGCATAACAAAAATGAAGTCTCAACAGAAATGTAAATTGAGATGAAATCCATTATAAAGATGGTATCCTTAAATCAAGGATAAATCAATCTCAAAATTATGTGCGACAAATATAAATACACCCAATATAAGTGGATATTATGTGTAAAATAATCAAATGTAATTCACAAATATTCATGGATGACATATTCAATATCTACATGTTGAACCCAATGAAATCGAAATTGGGTTAAGAAGTTCCCTTGACAGCCTAACGACGTCACATCAAATTTTATAAAAAGAGCTGATGGGAGAGATAAAGGGTATCTAATCACTTGGACATAAAATTTACTGTAATAATGATACATAAGAACATATCCCCACATAATAAGATGAAAATTAAAAGACATAACAAAATAAGTCTTTTAAAAAGGGGACGGTGAAACGTTCCCTTACCAACTTGGGTAACATTCGAAATGTACACCCCATGAAAGAAGGACTATACAAAATTGATGTAAATAATCATAAACGAAATAATGTTACACAAAGAGTAGAATAATGGATAGTACATACACCACTAAAAATGAAATATTGGAAAATTTAGCATGAATCTCACGAAAACAGAAAGTGAGATAAAAAGCCCCTTACGAAATTTCGGCAGCCTAACAGCGCCAATTAAAACATCCAAAATGAATTGAAGATAGAAAATAGGGTATCACATCATATGAACATAATAATTACAGTAATAGTAATATAAAAGAACATCCCAATCATATGAAATATGATCTTGAAAGGAATGACATAAAAGAGTGTACTTAAAAAAGAACGAGAGCGGTAGGATCCCTTACCTCGGGTCCAACATGACTCGATCGTTCTTTAACCTCATGAATAATAAAAATGAGTTAATTTATACATTCTTAAGATCCTTTTTATGTTAATTATTCCTTTTATATCACTTACTACGATGCTATGAACACTATGTAATTATTTTAGTTAATAATGGTCGTTTTGTAGATCATTGCTACTTGAGTAAAAAATAAACTCTTTATAATTACAAGTTGTACATGTTGTAAAATATATATTATATCCAGAATTATATTCATTATGTAGATATAATATGTATCATATATATCCATTATAAACATGCATTTATAATATTACATAACATTTAGAGGTAAGAAAAGAAATGCACCGTTCATTGAGACGGTAAGCTGTACGTACGCAAGACCGCTACTTCCATTTCTATATCTTATTTAATGTAATTAAAACATAATTATACATCATAGTATTATAATTCCAGTATGGTATCATATATAATATCATTAAATATATCCTTTATACATACCACATATGGTATTAACGAATCTAATAACATTGAGGGGGCGGTAGTCCGCACTTCCTAAAATAAATATATCGCGTTTAACCATAATGGAAACCATAATGGTATTATATAAATGAAAAATACAGAAGCTTAAGTAAAACTTAAAAGTATTATATATCATATATAAATATATTCGCATCTTAATGGCCACCTTTGAGGGTGTTAAAAGAATATTGAACAATCATCGTTTCGTGAGGCAGAAATTCACCTTCCACAGAAATAGTATGTTCTTTAACCATTAGATGTTGGTGTGTGTAAGTGTATCTCGAATAATTCTTATAACAACATCCTAGTATATTTAATATACTAGATTAATTACAAAATATATGAATAAAAAGAGTATATGGGGTTGGAGAAGAAAAAAAACAAAAGAACACAAGTGAAGACATTACCTTAAAATCGGGTATCTCTATTTGATTTGAGCTCAAAGGATTCCTTGAGAAGACTTATGCCTAATGTGAGGCTTCTAGGAGTAATATAGGGTTGTGGAGAGACAAAATGAGAAGGGGTTTTCCGAGCCAAAGGATTGAGATGTGTGGGTAAGGTGGTAGAGGTGGGGGCCTTTTATAAGAAGAGAGTAGGAGCACTCTTGGAATGTTACAAAATGTTACTTTATTTTCGAATGCGTTTCGGATTTTAAAGTCCCCAAAATAATGTATTTCGATGATAAGGTGGTAAGGGTTCGAAATAAACTCATCCAATAGGTCTTTTACAAGTTTATGTTATATTTTTAACAATATCTTTTCATTTTATTTAAATCCTTTATTAATGAGGTAGTCGTTGCATCCTCATGATGTCATAATACTTTAATTTATTTAATGTCTAAAAACTATAAAAAATATCATGATTTATGAAATCCTTTTATATTTCTAATGAATATTTATAGTAAAAAATATGACTTGTATACCCCCAATTAAAAATTGTTTTATTAAAACAACTCATGCTTGTAACATTTTTATTTTAACGTTAAATAAAAAGTTATTTATGTCATTTTCCAACCAATGTGGCTCCATGGGGTCCCCAAGATGACCCATGGATTTTCATGGTCATCCATGACACGTACAATTAGGTTAGGACATGTTTCTAGGTCATTTCATGATATTAAAACATTATTTTTACCTTAAATTACACTAATTACCTCTAATCGCGATTAAAAACATAAAAGTTACAATTCACCAAAAAATTATTTTAATCCCATTGAACCAAATTTTACATACTAATGAAAACCATGTATGTCCTATTTTAGAAATACAAATCACAGATTTGGTAAAGTTTCATTTAAACGAAAAATCAGTTTTTAAACTACCACTTAGTGGTTTCACTATTCATCAAAAATTGATGTTTTTCAGAAAAATACCAAAAATTCACCCTAAAAAATATTTGATATTCTGAATTAAAAAATGATGTCAATTTTACAAAATTGAAAAGGTATATGTTGCATTAATTAATTTAATAATTAATTCCCACTTTCAAAACAAATAGCGTGTTTTTAAGAAACAATATTTATTAAAAGATTGACACTAGTTTAAGTCCCATTTCAAAATGAAATTAATTAAAATGACCACCATTAGATTTAATGGTAAAAATTTATTATAAATAAAATATAATATAAATTAAAAATATAATCTATCCATATAAATAAATAAGATTAAAAGGAGGTTTTTAATTAAAATCCAACATTTTCAATAAAAATGATCTTTAACGGAAAAATAAAAAAAATTACACAAAGTAAATTTTGATATCCAGATTCTAAATAAAGATTTTATTTTGTCAAACACAAAATATAAAATTGAAAAAATTATATTTAAAAAGGGATCTCCATTAAAAAGCGGTTAATCGACCTTTTAAAGATTATTAGAATATTTATGCATAAAATTGGATTCATTTGCACTTTAAGCCTCCAACATTTATTAGATAAAAGTAAAACTATTTGACGAACATATATAATTATTTTTTAGTTAGTTCAGTTCATTCCTGTCATTACAACGGCTATGCGTTATCTACCTTTTAAAATAATATTATTTTTTTATTAGAGTGCAATGTATGATTTCAAAAAAACTCGTTTTTGCGTATTGAGTACGCCCTTGAGCATAGCATTCCCTTTAAAGTAATATTAATATTTTATTCAAAAATATGGATAAATATGATAATGTAATATTCTTTATTTAACTAGGGTGTTACATCCTTCCCCCCTTTTGGGAATTGCATCCTCGCAATTTTAAAATTGGGCTTGGAAGCTTCATTGAAAATCCCACATCGGAATAAGAGTCAATAAAACTATCACCTTAAAAGAATGTGAGAGAAGTACAAATGTCACCCGAGTTAACCCATAATAGGATTCCATGTCACGACCCGTCCTCGGGCCCATGTCGTGACTACCCCAAGCCCGCCTTCCATAGGCCAAAGGCTAGCGACTAGCACCAAAGGCGTAAATCCCGATAACTGGGAAGGCATTGCCTTTATAAAAGGTAAACGAAACACCACAGAGTACAAGCGGAAGCAAAACACTATGTACAAAAGAAAGTGCTGAAAAGTAAAATGGGCCAGAATACAAACCCAAAAGAATGTACAACTACAACTGATCAAGGTACAACAGCAAAAAGACAATTAGCTGGAAGAAGGAAGAAGCTCCTGGGTCATCCTCCTCGGATCCTACCTGAAGGAGGGGTACAGATAGCACAGCTCCTGGTCGTCCACCACGGATCCTACCTGAAGGGTAGGTACAGATAGCCTCCTCCACGCTCTCGTCCGTCAACCACCTCTGTGTGTCATCTCGTCATGTAGTCCACCTCCGGGTACCGACCAGTCCTCGAACACTCGGCCTCCGTCAGTACTGCCTGTCATCTGCAACCAACACAACGAGGTGCGGGCATAGCCCGTGTAGGGGTGAGTATAACGATACTCAGTAGGGACCCCGAGACCCTCAATGTCTCACTAAACCAACAAGTATAACCATAAGAAGATCTCAACAGATAACCTCTACTTAGATATATGCCCATACATATACCTAAGTTATCAAGTAACCCATCTCAATCATGAAGAAACACAAGGATTGTGAAATCAATGGATAACCACTACCCAGTTATATGCCCATACATATACCTAAGTTATCAAGTGACCCATCTCAATCATGACGTAAACACAAAGGTCAAAAGTCTCAGCTCAAACCAGGATTTTCATTATCGAAACCAGAACTGCTGAAGAGACCTGTCTCTGGAGTGTACAGTGGTCCTGTCACGACTCCGAGGTACTACTCACTAACCGAAGACTGCTGAGGTACTCCTCCTGTCGAGTACTGCGGGTTTGTGGCCAACTATCGGTCACTCCGTCTGCTGAGGGTCTGTCGCCAAATACCGGGCGCTCCCTCTAATAGCCTACAGAGGTACTCCTCCTGTCGAGTACCATGGGTCTGCGGCCAACTACCGGGCACTCTGTCCGCCGTGGGTCTGTCGGAAAAATACCGGGCACTCCATCCACTGGGCTAGTCGACTCACTCCAAGTCGAGTCGGTCAAGTAGTCGTCAGGTCTCAGCCGTCTACACAGTTTCCGTACTCCGTACGCTCGTCTCCGGGAGGGTCCACTCCACGAGCTATAGGTCGATACTCCATGTATCTCAAAGTCCCACGAAGAAGTATCTCAAAGGACCACCTCGTCATATGGGTCTCAACGCAACAGACGGCGCATCAATCGGACGCCCGGTCTGTGAGTTGTCAGCCTTTTCGTCCTAGGGGCCTGGTTGGTTTCGTGTGCGAACCAATCCGGCCGTAACTCAACTATACCCCGAAAACTCATAGGGTATACTCATAGGGACCGTTTCTCAACGTGATCACCAACGTCGCTGACGGTTCGTCAAACAGACATCTGGTCTGAATGATATCAGCTTTTCCGTCCTAGGGGCCCGGTTGGATTTCTGTTACAATCCAACCCGGCCACTATCCAACTGCATCCAAAACTCGGGCGAAGAATGGAAAAAGTTCCTTCTCATCAAGAGGACTACAACGAGACAGACGACGCGTCAATCAGACGCCCGGTCTGTGAGTTATTTCCTTTTTCGTTCCAGGGGCCCAGTTGGTTTCGTGAGCAAACTAACCCGACCGCACTCTGACGACATCCAAACCTCGAGCGGAGTAAGGAAAAAGATCCGTCTCACTTAGAGAAATCCATCAAAGTCGACGACACGTCAATCGGACGTCCGGAACTCAAGATATGATTGTTTCCACTCTGAGGACCCGGTGGGTTTCGTGGATGAACCAACCCGGCCGAACCCAAAGTAATCTGAAACCTTATGTGCGATATACCGAAACGACCGTCTCCATCCAAGGATCGTGTTGCCGCTGACGGAGAGTCGTTTGGAGGCCCGTAGCTCATGTTACGAGCATTTAACCGAAAGTGGTCCGAAAACGGGGGTCTGGGCCCGGCCCGACCCCCCCCCCCCCCCCCCCCCCCCCCGGTCGACCTGAACCGGGTCCGACCCAGCGGGGACCGGCCCAGCCCGGCCCGGTCTGGGCTGTCTGGTTCGGTCCGGCCCGACCGGCCGACCGCGGCTCGGCCAACGCGGCTGAGCGGACACCACGGGCAGGGTGCGCGACTCCCCCGCCCTTCGCCGCTGATTAGGGCCGGCGACGAACCGCCGACCACCTCCCTTCCGGCGGCATGCCGCCGTCGCCGCCGCCTTCCGCGGACCACCAGACGCGCTCCAGTGGTCCATTTCCCCTGCCGCCTTCGCCTATGGTCCTCCCGAGACCCGACCTTCACTGCAGAGGCCTCAAAATCACCTTGCGGCCTCGTTTGTCGTCGCCTGTCGATCCACACATCAATAAACAATCTGCGGAGGGTTGTCGGTCCGTGTTCGTTTGGCCCGCACCCTCCGTGTTAGATAATAACAATGGGAGAATTTATTCAACACATGAAACAACAATTTTAATAAATTATCATTGTTCATATGTAACTGGTTCTTTAATTTTAAAGAAACCTTCACGAGAATATAAAGGTATTCCAAAATAAAATCCCAACCTCGTCAAGTCGTCGCACGCGGGTTCTTCGCGGATTTGATCACCGCGGAAGGAGGCGATCGTCGTGTCGCGGAAGGAGTCACGTCGTCACATAAGGGCGTCGCGTCGGCGCGGAATACGGTGCACGTCGACGAACTCCGAGGTTCAAGAACAATAGATTTAATTAATAATAATTAAATCTGTGCGTTGATAAAAACCACAAAGGAGTTCTAAAAGGAACCCGAAATCTCATACCTCCAACAGATGATTGAAGATTTCGTTGCCGAGGAAGGAACGTTGCAGAAGAGGAAACGTCGGTGTCGCGGCACACGGCTTCGCATCGTCGATTTCCGCAGTTTCGGCATTCTTTATCAGAGGCTAGCGTTCTTCGCGTTCTTTGCGTTCTTCGCGTTCTTCGCGAAGAAGGGTGAAGGCACAAGAATTCTGTCAATGGTCTCCAAACGTCTAATCCTCAAGATCTGGTGTTGGACTTATTTTATTACTACACGAAGGGATTTCAAACCGGTTAAGAAACGAATAAACAGATAAGTAACGACCCATTAATTCGTAGAATAAATTCCACAAAATAAACCGCCCAATTAATTCAACGAAAAAAACCACCCAATTAATTGGTGCGTTAAAAAATTAAGAAAACACGTTAGTTGACTTTCATAATGACGGGTTTTCGCGGGTGCGTTACTTAGCGGAAAAGAAACGGTGGGGCTCGTGCGGGTCCCACCTCACAAATATCCTACGAAGAGGGTAGGATATTTTTGGATAGCACCCTATCCGCAACAAATCAACTTAACCTGCTTTAATTTATTCATGTGTCTTCCAAGAATCTTAAGTGAAATAAAATAATGTTTGTCGCACAATTATTTTATTTCTTAACATTAAGCCCAAAAATTAAAAACCACAACCGAGAAAACGCAACTCCAGAAGAGGCGTTTCTAAGCAAGTACCGGCGCTGCGATTCCAACGGTGCCCTCAGAATTCGATTCCGAGCACTGGTTCAAAAGTTAGAAAAAACTCGTTCGTCCGTTCACTAAACGTACCCGATCCAAAATTCAGAAAATGATTCCGGGCACACCGGGCCTCGGAATCAGGTGCTGTGAGAATCTCCGTTACTGTAAAATTCCAAAGCAAATTAAGAAAAAAATTTCCTTGGAATTTACGGGTCTTTACATTACTCCCACCACAGGTCTTTACGTCCCCGTAAAGCTTCACCACAAACATAGGGATACAAAGGCGGTACTGAGCTCGCATCTGAGCCTTCCGCTCCCATGTGCTCACCTCTAGGTTCCCGTGCTGCCAAAGAAAGTGCACAAGAGGAATCGACCGTCCTCCTAGGATCCGCTCCTATCGATCCTATATCCCCTCAGGAACCTCCGTAGAAGTCACCTCATCGCCACCGTCCTGCTCCTCATGGTCGATGATATGCGGAGGGTCGAGCACGTATCTCCTCAGTTGAGATACCTAGGAATAATCGTGCACCTAGTGCAACTAAGGTGGATTGGTCAAGTGGTAAACCACCTCACCTACCCAGCTGAGGACCTAGAAAGGTCCGTTGAACCTCGGAGATAACTTGCCCCCCTAGCCACATCTCCGTAAACCTCGTCGTGGTGAGACACGTAAGAAGACGTGGTCGTCATCCTCGAACTCCAGAGGTCTCCATTTTCTGTTTGAACTGAAACTCAAAACGACAGCTGCTACGAGGGTAAGTTTGACCAACTCAAGAGTGATCGGTCACACCCTCATGTGCAAGAGTTGCCCTGCGTTGCCTGGGGTACCCCTTTTCTCCAACCAAGGAAAACCCATCCTGGCGTCGTAGTTAATCTACAACCTTTTTTCCTAATACCGTCAATTTGTGTATGAACTGTGATTGCCCAGTCCATACTCAAACCAACGTCGTAAGGCCTCGATGCTGCAACTAAGAGATTCCAACTGAAACTCTCGCCTCGAGGATTTCACCACATCGTCGGCGTAAGTGTGATTATCGAGTCTCCTCCCAAGGTATCTCCAGACGTGATGGTCAGGTCCATGGCTTACTAGAAACTCTAGGTCTGGAACTAGATTTGTGAAAGCAAGGTATGATTCATATCGACGTCCGTTACTACAGCAACTAGTATTGTACACAGACTGTCCCTTGAATCATTTCTAATGCCATTGGCTTACACTCCTGGACCGCAAGTAGCCACACTCTTCCACAGCCCTCCAGCTCCCTGAGCCTGGCGGGGATAACTAAGGCTGGTGGTTGTAGCATGATAAGATGTACACCACCCCATACTGCTCTCCTAGCTCTGCCTCCACGTCTACTGCTTCACAGACTCATCTATCCTTAAAACTTCCACTACTTGAAACATTTAACACGCCCGAGTCTCTAAGACTTACACAGGTTTCATGTTTCTTACTGCACTGTGAAGTCTTCATCCGCTCTTGGATGACCTGGACCTTCTTTGGTCTCACAAGAGCTGCTATGATTTATTCCTTGCCGGTAAGAGAAATTCGGTCTCATCCCCTGGATGAACCACATTCGTTGCCCAATACAGTCAATCCTGACATGAATGATGCATTCATGCCATGGATGACCTCTTAAGGCCTCGACGTAACTACAATGAGATCCAACTGTCACTCTCGCCTCCAAGGGTCAAGTCACACTGTCGGCATCAGTGTGAGGCACTGGGTCTCCTCTAGTAGAAATCTCTAAAGTGAGGGTCAAGTCAATAGTTTAACCGGGACCACTCAGTATCAACCAAACAAAAATAACAGGAAAGAAAACATTACAAGATAAATGTCTTTTAATTATTGCAGCTCATTGTACAAAGACACAAAGTAACTACAGACAAATATCAACAAAACTAGAAGAAACGGGATTAATATCCTCCAGGCCGGAAGCTAGTCCCGCTCCTGTCCATCTACTTCCAGAGCTCCAGGACCATAGGCCTCAGCTGCCTGAAGCTGAGCTCTCCCATGTCCTCCTGTTCCCTGCGGTCGGGGTGGGCCTCCTGGTGGTGGTGGTGGCAACATCCCGAAGCGTCGCCCACCACCAGCTGCACAACCAGCTCCTCTGCCATGGCCTCTTTCACCTTGCGGTCCACCCTGATCGAACCTCTACCTCTACCTCAGAGGTTCTTCATTTAACTGCTGGTCATCTGCATGGCGAGTCGGACATTCACGTGCCATGTGAGAAATTCCGAAGCAGGAGTAACACTGTCCACTCTCGGCACGTCTGAATCTGACTCCACCCCGGTTTCCCCACACAACTGAACCTGAGTTGTGCAGTCGGCCACCGGTAGGTCTGGTCCTCTTGGACCTCTGCGTCATTTGTCTACTACCTCCTGTAGAAGACTCTGCCGCAAGCCGGATAGTGGTTGGTCCTGCTGCTGGAGACTTCTCGGCTAGGAAACTCTCCACTAAGAGGGATCTCTCCAACACCCCTGTCTGCGTCAGAAAGCTGTGAGAAACAATAGAAGCTCTAATCTCTCGCCTGAGCCCCTGCTCAAAGGATCAGACCCTGAAGAACGGGTCCCGTACCATATCTGTGGAGTAGCGCGAGAGGTCTGTGAATCTCGCTGAGTACTGCGCCACTGACATGCTGCCCTACCGCGGCTGAAGTAGCTCCTGTATACGCACCGCTCGAAGGGTGGATGGTACAAACTCTGCCCGGAACAGGCTCTCGAAGTCTTCCCACAGAAGTGTCACCTCGTCATGCATCTGAAGCATCAGGATCCACTATATGCCTGCTGCTGCCTGAATAAGGCTGGCAGCAAGGATCACCATGAAATTTTTCGGCGTCCCCACTAGCCTGAAGACTCTCACCACAGCCTCCAGCCAATCCTCAACTGCCTGCACGTCCGTCCCTCCCAGGAACCTGGGTGGCCTCTAGCGCTGGAACTCATGCAGTGCACTCAAGCAACGTGCATCCTCTGCTGCTGGGGCTGGTGGCATCGGTGGCCCAACGGGTAGTAAAATCACTGGTGCCTCCGCTGGTGCCTCAACTGGGATAGGGCCCTGTACTGAGGCCTCGTCGCTCGGAGGGATGTCAGTACTTACCACTCTCGGGGCTCTAGCTGGTCTTCCATGGGGAGGCATCCTGAAAGAAACAACGTGACACGGTCAAAAGATTATAACTGGTGTGATGACCTGGTTTGAGATGACATTTAAATAAAACTTCTGGAAAACAAGCACGCAATCTGTGTTTTCGTGCACAAAGTCGGAAATCAGTTGTCAGGGTCCTGGTGTATGGATACGTAGGCCGCCCGCACCAACACTGGACTCCCTGAATTGAAATCCTCACTCGGTACTCTTAACACCATTGCTTCACAGAAAGAAACATCAGAGTTATAAGTTCTGTGGTAGAACCGAACTCCTTTGATACGAATTTGTTACGACCCGTCCTCGGGCCCATGCCGTGACTACCCCAAGCCCGCCTTCCATAGGCCAGGGACTGGAGACTAGCACCATAGGCGTAAATCCCGATAACTAGGAAGAAATTTCTTTTATAAAAGGTAACCAAAACACCACAGAGTACAAGTGGAAGCAAAACACTAAGTACAAAAGAAAGTGACGAAAAGTAAAATGGGCCAGAATAAAAACCCAAAAGAAAGTAAAACTACAACTGAACAAGGTACAACAGCAAAAAGACAATCAGCTGGAAGAAGGAAGCAGCTCCTAGGTCATCCTCCTCAGAACCTACCTGAATGGTAGGTATAGATAGAGCAGCTCCTGGTCGTCCACCAAAGATCCTACCTGAAGGGTAGGAACAGATAGATTCCTCCACGCTCTCATCCGTCAAACTCCTCTGTGTGTCATATCGTCATGTAGTCCACCTCCGGGTACTGACTCGTCGTGTAGTCCACCTCCGGGTACTGACTCGTCGTGTAGTCCACCTCTGGGTACCGACCAGTCCTCGAACACTTGGCCTCCGTCAGCACTTCCCGTCGTCTGCAACCAACACAACGAGGTGCGGGCATAGCCCATGCAGGGGTGAGTATAACGATACTCAGTAGGGACCCCGATACCCTCAAGGACTCACTAAACCAACAAGGATAACCACAAGATGATCTCAATAGATAACCTCTACATAGATATATGCCCATACATATAACTAAGTTATCAAGTAACCCATCTCAATCATGAGGAAACACAAGGATTGTGAAATCAACGGATAACCACTACCCAGGTATATGCCCATACATATACCTATGTTATCAAGTGACCATCTCAATCATGAGGTAAACACAAAGGTCAAAAGTCTCATCTCAAACCGGGATTTTCATTATCGAAATCATAACTGCTGAAGAGCCCCGCCTCTGGATTGTACAGTGGTCCTGTCACGACTCCGAGGTACTGCTCACTAACTGAAGACTGCTGATGTACTCCTCCTGTTGAGTACTGCGGGTTTGTGGCCAACTACCGGGCACTCCGTCCGCTGAGGGTCTGTCGTCAAATACAGGGTGCCTCCTCTAATAGCCTAAAGAGGTACACCTCCTGTCGAGTACCGTGGGTCTGCGGCCAACTACCGTGCGTTCTGTCCGCCGTGGGTCTGTCACCAAAATACCAGGTGCTCCGTCCACTGGGCTAGTCGACTCACTCCAAGTCGAGTCGGTCAGGAAATCGTCAGGTCTCAGCCGTCTACACGGTTTCCGTACTCCGTACGCTCATCTCCGAGAGGGTCCGCTCCATGAGCTATAGGTCGATACACAAAGTATCTCAAAGTCCCACGATGAAGTATCTCAAAGGACCGCCTCGTCATAGGGGTCTCAACACAAAAGACGACGCGTTAATCGTACGCCCGATCTGTGAGTTGTTAGCCTTTTCGTCCCAGGGGCCCGATTGCTTTCGTGTGCGAACCAATCTGGGTGTAACTAAACTATACCCCTAACACTCCTAAGGTATACTCATAGGGACCTTTTCTCAACATGATCACCAACGCCGCTGACGGTTCGTCAAACGGACGTCTGGTTTGAAAGATATCAGCTTTTTTGTCCCAGGGGCCCGGTTGGATTTCGGGTACAATCCAACCTAGGAACTATCCAACTACATCCAAAACTCAGGTGAAGAATTCCAAAAAGTTCCGTCTCATCATGAGGAAAACAACGAGACATACGGCGTGTCAATCGGATGCCCGTTCTGTGAGTTATTGGCTTTTTCGTTCCAGGGGCCCGATTGGTTTCGTGAGCGAACCAACCCGACCACACTCTGACGGCATCAAAACCTCGAGCGGAGTAATGCAAAAGATCCATCTCACTTAGAAGAATCCATCAACGTCTACGACATGTCAATCGGATGTCTGGAACTCAAGATATGAGTGTTTCTACTCCGAGGGCCCAGTGGGTTTAATGGATGAACCAACCCGACCGAACCCAAAGTAATCCGAAACATTGAGTGTGATACACCGAAACGACCGTCTCGATCCGAGGATCGTGTTTCCACTGACTGAAAGTCGTTTGGAGGCATGTATCTCAAGTTACAGACATTTTAACAAAAGTGGTCCGAAAACGGAGGTCTGGGCCCGGGCCGACCCAGCCCGGCCCAGTCCGGGCAGTCCGGTTCGGTCCGGCCCGACCGGCCGGCCGCGGCTCGGCCAGCATGGCTGAGCGGACACCGCGGGCATGGTGCGCGGCTACCCCACCCTTCGCCGCTGATTGAGGCCGGCGGCAAACCGCTGGCTGCCTCCCTTCCGGTGGCATGCTTCCGCCGCCGGTCGCCGGCGCCGCCGCCTTCCGCGGACCACTGGACGCGCTCTGGTGGTCCATTTCTCCTGCCGTCTTCGCCTATGGTCTTCCCGGGACTCAACCTTCACTAAGGAGGCCTCAAAATCACCTTGTGTCCTCGTTTGTCGTCGCCCGTTGATCCACGCATCAATAAACAATCTGCGGAGGGTTGTCGGGCCGTGTTCGTTTGGCCCGCACCCTCCGCATTAGATAATATAAACGGGATAATTTATTCAACACATGAAACAACAATTTTAATAAATTAAAATTTTTCATATGAAACTGGTTCTTTAATTTTAATGAAACGTTCACAGTAATATAAAGTTATTCCAAAATAAAATCCCTACCTCATCAAGTTGTCGCACGCGGGTTCTTCGCGGTTTTGATCTCCGCGGAAGGAGGCGATCGTCGCGTCGCAGAAGGCGTCGCGTCGTCACAGAAGGGCGTCGCGTCGGCGCAGAATACGGTGCGCGTCGGCGAACTCCGAGGTTCAAGAACAACAGATTTAATTAATAATAATTAAATCTGTGTGTTGATAAAAACCTCAAAGGAGTTCTAAAAGGAACCCGAAATCTCTTACCTCCAACAGATGATTGAAGATTTCATTGCGGAGGAAGGAACATCGCAGAAGTTGAAACGTCGGCGTCGCGGCACACGGCGTCGCGTCGTCGATTTCCGCAGTTTCGGTGTTCTTCATCGGAGGTCGGCGTTCTTCGCGTTCTTTGCGTTCTTCGCATTCTACACGAAGAAGGGTGAAGGCACAAGAATTTTGTCAAAGGTCTCCCAACGTGTATTCTTCAAGATGTGGCGGTGGTCTTATTTTATTACTATGCCAACATATTTCAAACCGGTTAAGAAATGAATAAAGAGATAAGTAACGACACATTAATTCATAGAATTAATTCAATGAAATAAACCTCCCAATTAATTCAATGAAGAAAACTACCCAATTAATTGGGGCATTAATAAATTAAGAAAACGCGTCAGTTGACTTTCATAATGACGTGTTTTCGCGGGTGCGTTAGTTAGCGGAAAAGAAACGGTGGGACTCGTGCGGGTCCCACCTCACAAATATCCTACCAAGAGGGTAGGATATTTTTGGATAGCACCCTATCCGCAACAACTCATCTTAACCTGCTTTAAGTGGCTTCAAGTGGCTTCCAAGCGGCTTAAGTGAAATAAAATAATGTCTGTCGCACGATTATTTTATTTCCTAACTTTAAGCCCAAAAATTAAAAACCACACCTGAGAAAACGCAACTTCGGAAGAGGCGTTTCTAAGCAAGTACCGGCGCTGTGATTCCATCAGTGCACTCAGAATTCGATTCCAAGCACCTGTTCAGAAGTTAGAAAAAAAACCCGCTCGTCCATTCACTGAACGTAACCGAGCCAAAATTCAAAAAATGCTTCCGAGCACACCGGCCCTCAGAATCAGGTGCCGTCAGAAACTGCATTCTTGTAAAATTCCAAAGAAAATTAAGAAAAACAATTTCCTTGGAATTTACAGGTCTTTACATTCCTTGTTTGAAAATATTGATATGGGGGAAAAACAAAGGGTCATGTTCTGATGGAGAGTGATAGTAAACATGTCTAGGAGAAAGTTAACGTCAAGAAAATCACAAACATGTGTTGGGTTAAAGGGTATTTGATTCCCCAGTAGGAAACATTAACAGACAAAATTCTTATTTTTAGTTACTTTTCATTGAGGAATTTATTTATGAGCTTAACTAAAACATAAGGAATCATACTTAATTGTCATGTTGACTTTCAACATTTACTATATTTCTTACACAAACTCATATTTTCTCCAAATGATGAGTATTTAGGATGACTTGTTCACATTAAGAGACCTATAATAAACTTCTAGAGAATCACCTAATCCCTAAAAGAAAACTATATACTTCGCATTTCTTTATACCTTAACCAAAACTAAAACCCAAAGTTCAACAAGGACAATTCAATAAACATTTATCCATAAAATTCTACAAAGTAAACCAAACTATAACTGAAACCCAATTCTTTGAAGGAGTTAATCACATAGTCTCCTAAGATAAATTTTAACATTTTAATCCAAAATAACATCAGTTAGTCTTACAGTCTCATACTGAAAAGTAGTTAACCTAATCACATATCCTCCATGATTGGCTAATCATTTCCATTGATAACAAAAAAAAATCAACTTACTCTTAATTAATAAAATCATCTAACTAAAAAGAATCATTCAAACTAACCAGGGACTTCATGTAGTCCAGTGGTAGGCGATAAATACCAGTTGCACTTTGGTTGTGGGTTCAATTCCCGCAGCTTCATCCGACGCGATGGGTTGTCACACAGTCTGCGTGTTGTCCCTTTTCAAAAACTATATAATTTTATAACATTCCTCAAAGAGAGATAAATTCATCAAAAATAACCATAACATATTTTAACCACAAAGGTTATTTGATAACTTCCATTTTGCAACCCAAAATGTATTAACCAGTAATTGCCTCAAATTCAAGGTTCATATAAACCCAAATGGTTCATTATAACTATATCCACAAAAGAAAGGATAATTATTCATTGAATAAAATTTTCATATATCAAACATCAGGGTTACTATAAAAATTCATCTAATATAACCCCATAATCAAAAGAGAGTTAATAAATATAAGAATTTTACCATCCTAAAATATACCATAACCCTCAAATCCCTTATATGATGACATCTTACTCATTAAACATTCTTCATGATCCATTATCCATTCCATTTCAACTTATTCTGAAATACTTATTTCCTACAAACAAAATCATGAATTATATCCTAAGATTCCAATAATAGGAAAACATATGTTAAGAAATAATCCATACCTTTCATTCTTCATTGTCAGTTTCTTCATCCTCAATTGGAATGGCATTAGGTATTGGTAAATGAATATTTTTATGATCTTGGTGACCCCATTCCCGAAACTTCTTCGTAGGACATGTGTTTTCATAATGACAATGCCCACCACATTTAAAACATTCAATTGATCCTTCAGAAAGAATTTCTTTCCCTTCTCTAGAGACAACTAGATGCTTCCTTTTTCCATGGAAGGTTCTTGCTTTATGACCGCCATTTCAATATCTATATCATCTTTTTGTCCCTTTGAAACATTTTCCGATGTGTTTCTTTCCACATATTTGACACATATGTTTTTTAACATACTTACCTTTATGATTATTACCTGAAGTTCCGTTGGGATTTTTTTCTCGCATATACGATGCCTTATAAAAATAACTAAGGTTCAGGTGGTAAATCATGACTCTAGATAGTTGGTTGAGGATATCAACAAGTGTTCTCATTGTAGCTCCCATATCATTCAGTTGATTTTTCATAAAACGGTCACATTTTTCTTCAAATCCATTGTCACTTTGGTGCCTGCTAGATCCAGCCATTTAGTAAAACTAAAAAGGTCAGTGTGAGTATATCGGTAAAATCATAAAATAAAAAATGGGAAGGTAAACACCATGATATACTTATCCATGTTATCTCAAAATCATTCTAAATTTCAAAAAAAAACAATGAATCCATCTAATATACTAACCATTGTGGTTATACACAACTTGTTACTTTTTCTCGAACAACACTCTAAACTCTAAAGTTATATAAACGACCTTTGATACCAACTATAAGGCCCTAGCCTTAAACCTTACTTAATATTGAGGTATTACAAGATTACACATTGAGGATATTTTCAGGTTTAGAGTTTTAGAGAATTAGATCATAAAACATTCATTAAATTCCACATGTAAACAATGTGGTTACATAAAAGATAGTATTCATTTTTACCATCAATGGAATCATATTTAAAATAAAAAATTGATACTTTCTTGACACATCCTTGAGACTATCATCATATCATGTACCATTCCCTTGACATGTGAAAAACATTTCAGAAACATGGGATGATAATAAAAAGCTCAGTAATGGTTATAAAAAATATGGAATGGAAACATGAGTACATATATACATAAGAATGAAAGTACACTTTACCAATAAAACATAAGCACTTTAAAATACCTCATAAAATCACGAATAAGTCATAGAAATCATAAGACATAAAGGTAACTTGAGGCATTCTTAACATTCTAACGTATGGAGTAACCCTCTTGGTTACGTTTGGAATACCCATCATAGTATATTCCCTAAATATCTTCGGAAAATCCTTAACGCTTAACTCCTTCGTGTTGCCCAGTGCATTGGATAGCTATATCGGGCTTGTAACACCCAATACTTTTATGTTATCATAGGAATCTTTTCTACACACAACACTTTCTTGGATTGCTTTACACGAAATCGCGACCTTCCTCGATAGATTGCGTCATACGCAATACCGAGTTTCACTAAACAACGATATACTATTAAAATATTATTGAAACTAGCCGTTATGAATAGTAATAACCACATTTTAAAATTTTATAAATTTTATTTTTCAAAATGTACATCATTTTTGGATTTGGAATATCGAAATTATCCTAGGGTGAACTTTTGGTATTTTTCTGAAAACTTTCAATTTTTGATGAATAGTGAAACCACTAAGTGGTAGTTAAAAAACTGAATTTTTCATAAAACATAATTTTACCGCTTCTGGGAGTGGAATTTAAAAAATCCGAGAGAAACGGATGATGTCAGTAAGTAAAATGTGGTTCAATGAGATGAAAATAATTGTTGGTGAATAGTAACTTTTTATTTTATTTACCACTGTTAAAAGTAAATTGGGTAATTAAGGGTAAATATTATATTATTATTACCCTAACACGTGTCCTAATTCTATTGGATAAGTGTAATTCGACCAAAAACAACCTTAGGAAAAATATATGACCATTTAGGCACACTTGGATTAGATTAGGTCAGTTATTATTAATTTATTTAAAGAAGGGTTAAAATAGTTAAAAGCAAAGTTTAATAACAAAATATTTTTTAATATAGGGTTATACATAAGATAAATTAGACTATAAATATTCATTAGAAAGATAAAAATCTTTCCTACATAATGATATTTTATTTTTAATTTTTAGACTTTAATTAAGTTAATTTATTTATGACACAAAGATGATGCAGTAATTATCTTATTAATAAAATATTTACCTAATTGATGTTATAAATACCCAAATAAATGTAATTTGAGACTGTTTATGAATTACACTAATTTTATATGTTAATATGACATGTTATTATATATTTAATTAAATTTTTTCGAACTAATTATTCTGTTATGATTTTCTAAAAATCAATTACTAAATAGTGTCAAAATTGACATAAAAGAGTTTTTTAAACAAAGATTATATTATTAATTGTTATTTTATTCGTAAAAATATAAGGTTAGGCCAAATTACTTATATAAGGTTTTATATATTAACATTAAACAGCTTGGGGTTCGTTTTGCTGCTTATGGTATGTTTATTAACCTTATAGTATAAGAACACAAGAAGACACGGTAAAAGTAAAATTATTTAACTTAATGTTAAATCTTAATGATAAGGTTAAAATAGGAACCTAAACTTGTCTAAATTATATTTGATGAGATTATTTCGACCCCTCCCCACCTTAGCTTCTAAATAAATTAATTTGGAGCAATTTAAAACCGAAAATGACTTTATAATAAAATAATATTTTTAGTTTTCCCAAAGGAGCCCCTCTCCTCCGTTATAAAAGGGTACCTCCTCCCTCTCTTCCTCACACCACATTGAGCCTTAAAGAACGTCAAAACCCAGCCAATTTCCCCTCTCCACTTCCCTAGAGACATCCTAGAGGTCTTGGTTCCCTTCAAAGACCAATTGTAGTGCCCAAAAAGGAGGTCTCAAAGATGCATTTCAAAGAAGAGGTAATGTCCGTAACCAATTCTTCCAAATTTATTTCTTCTTCCACTTCTTCTTATTTATTTGTTTCATTATGAAGTAATAAAATCAGTATCACTAATATACTGATATGTTATTATAATTGTGAAAAACCCTATTTCACCATCAATACATCCTACGGAAAATGAAATCACCGTGCGTGCGTACGTACAGAATACCGTCTCCACGTAGTGGTGTAATCTATTTTCCACCAACACCTTAAATGGATGGGAATAATGGTGTAAATAATGACTATATATGATAATTTTAAATTTATATTGATTCTGAAATAGTATACATACACTCCAATACAATTCCATGATCATGGGAACAATATCATCACTCGTGCGTACGTACAGAATACCGTCTCCACGATGTGATGTGACTCGTTCTACATGATCTTAATTGAATAATGATTATATAAATGGATTTAATGAATGAATATGATATATAATAAAATAATAAAATTCTTGAAATTAGGTATCTATAACCTAAAGATAAGAATAAGAATTTATTCGACAAAACACGCATAAGAACAAAAAGTAATAAACACCCGAATAACAAGTTGTAATGAAATATTACTAAAAAGAAGTTAAGAATATGACTATATGTGATATCATAACAATGAGTATGATTCTTTAATAAGTCAATAACATTATTTAAATCATTATACATGAGGTTCAGACACATACAAAGCATATAGGACCTAAGGTAAGGGAAATATCACAATCTCATTTTTATCTGAGATTGTTTATACTTTGATATTTACTTGGGTGTATTTTATCATCTAAATCCATGTTTCCTCAATATGTAATATTTAATCCACCTAAAATTTTTTAAATCCAATTTTACCCTTCGGTGAGTTTTTAGTAAAAGATCTGAAAGGAATCTTTTGTCGTTTTTTGTACGAGGTACTTTTTGACTTTTCCATTAAAATTACGAGAATAATGTTTTTTTAACTTATACGACATGAATGGATTTTTAAAAAATTATTTCCAAGAAGCTTCCTTTACAGGTTTTCAAGTTTATTTTTAATCAAATTCTTTTAGTTTAAAATTATATGAGAAGCTAAGAAAGGAAAAATGTTTTTGAAGTAGAAAAGATATTTTCCTCATGAATGGAGTTCAAGAGTTTTATCAAAATTATTTTCCATCTATGATAATATAGGGTTCTGTTTCTATCTCTATTATTACATGGATATTATTATTTTTTGATGGAAATATTTTTATGATTTCCTTTATCTTATATGAATTGTTTTATGATGTCATGATGTTTAAGATTCCAATTTTTATTACATGTGTTATGCTATGATGTATGGTTTATGATTTTGTGGAACACATAAGAATTGTATCATTATGAAATGGGTGGGACCTATATATCCCTCCAATTCATTGTGTAATGATTTTATATCTCATGAGATAGACATGGCTGGAACGGAAGGTTAAACTGGTTCAGTGAAAAAGGACTAAAACGAGGAGTGAACTCGGTTCAGAAATGGAATTTGTCCACTAAGATAGTCTTGGCAATGAGTCTTGACTAATAAGAAATGATTCTCTATGAATATGTGTGTATGCCACAAAGATTCATGTTTTATGTTATGATTATTGGGATTACATTTCACTACTATGATTTATCCCACGTTATGAATTTATGATTTCTTTTGTAGGTTAAGATTTCCAAAAGTTATGTTCTTATGTATATGATGTGATTGATATTTCTTTTGTTTAACCTTACTGAGAATTTGAGCTCACCCTTTTGTATGTTCTTCTTTCCCCAGGTCAGGAAGAAGGTTATTAAGTAAGATATGGAAAAAGGGACTATAGATATGATGAAATAAATGGGAGACAGTTTAGACACTTTATGAACCAGTTGTTTATGTTTCCCAGTTTCTAAAGACACTATACCTATATGGTCCTTTCCAAGTTTTTTTATATGATGTAATAATTGTGCGTCAATTCTGAAGTAATAACAATGTATGTAAAGTATGGGTATTTATAGTTGGTATCATAGGAATGGTATAGTAAACCTTTGGAAACTAGGATTTGAAAGCCTTAGTAAGATCCCTAAGGATAAGTCTAACCATAGAACACAATCTTAGTGTTATAGAAATGGCCATGAATAACATAGGATAAGACCTTAAGTGTGAATTTTTATTCTTGATTATGTGGTTTTCCTATTATAATTAGTGTTTCTCACACTATTCTTCTTGGTTTTAGTCAATGGATGGGACCCGAAGGAACCATGTTAATGCGGAATGCAACGGGCAATGCAATGATTGTCCCCCTGAGCAACCAAACGTTATGGGAGATGGAATGCAAAATCTTATAGCCCTGCTCACACAAATTTCTCAAGCTATGAATAACGCACGACTTCCAAACGAGCAAAGGAAGGAGCAACATTCTGTTGAATACTTCATGAGGCAGCATCCACTTTCATTCAGCGGGTCTACTGATCCATTAGTTGTTGAACAATAGATTAGTACTACTGAAAAGATATTTTCAGTTCTTCAATGTTCTGAACATGATAAAGTCATCTTAGCAGTGTATCGTTTGGAAGGTGATGTTGATCAATGGTGGAATCTTATTAAGAATACGAGGCAAAAGGATTAAATTGAGTCCATGGAATGGGACGAGTTCAAGAAATTATTTTTCAATAAGTATTTCCCTCGTATTCTCTGAACAAAGATGGAGAAGGAGTTTCTTGAACTTAAGAAAAAGGATGATGAATCTGTTGGTACCTATGAAGAAAATTTTACAAGACTTTCAAGGTATGCTTCTGGTATTATTATCCAACCTGAGAGTAAGATCGATCGATTCTTTACTGGCTTAAAACCAAGTCTTCAAAGGGCGTTACCCATAAGGGACTTCAATAGCTACGAGGAAATCGTTCGATGTGATCTCAAAGTCGAGATGGAGATTGGAGTAACCCATCAGTCATATGGGTTTGATATGAAGAGGAAAATGGAATTAAAAGGAAAATCTAAAGAACACCCTGAAAAGATGATGAGTTTTCCATTATACTCAAAGTGTGGAAAGAAACATGGAGGGAGTTGTCTTAAAGGTACAAGTAAATGTTTAAAATGTGGAAAGGAAGGCCATCGGGAATTTGAATGACACAATGATGGGAAGAAGATGTCTAATGATGCAAACAATGGAAGGGATACACAGAATGAACCTACTACACTTCAATGTTCCATGTGCAAGGATATGGGGAATTATGACAATCAATGCCCAAATCCAAGGGTTGATGATGATGGCCGACGTCAACAAACTCATAAGGCTAAAGAAAAAGGAAAGTCACATGCAGTTTCCCTCTGTGATGTGGGGTACGATAACGATGTGGTGAAAGGTACACTTACCATCCACTCTAAAGTAGAAAATGTTTTATTTGATTCTGGATCCACCAACTCTTTTATTTCTAAACAATTTTCTAAATATATCACCGTATTACCTCAACAATTAGATGTTGAGTTAGCTGTGACAACCCCTAAGGGCACAACAGTCACATCAAAAGTTTATAATTCTTCTCCGATTGAAGTTTGTCAGAAAGTGATTCCTGCAAATCTTGTGATCCTTCCAATAGTGTAAATTGATGTGATTCATGGCATGGATTGGATTTATTTATATGGAGCTCATATCAATTGCCAAAGAAGGGAAGTCTCATTTCATATTCCAGATCAATCTATGATCGTCTATCAATGCAAGGATGAACATAACCTTCCAGTGGAAATTTCTTCCATCTTATGGGTCTTGATTCCACTAAATGAAGGTTATTTATCTCAAATGGTTGGTGAGAAACTCAGGATTAAGAATATTCCTATTGTACGAGAGTTTGATGATGTCTTTCTAGAGGAATTACCTAGTCTTCCACCAAATCGTGAAGTTGAGTTTTCAATAGAACTCGTACCGGGTGCTTTTCCTATTTCAAAGACACCTTATAGAATGGCCCCAATTGAGTTACAGGAATTGAAGAACAAACTCCAAGAGAATCTTGATAAGGGGTTCATATGACCTAGTGGGTCACCTTGGGGAGAACCTGTTCTCTTTTTTAAGAAGAAAGATGGATCAATGACACACTATATTGATTATAGAGAACTTAACAAGATCACTATCAAGAACAAATATCATCTCCCGTGCATTGATGAACTATTTGACCAACAACGTGGAGCTCAATAATTTTCAATGATTGATCTTTGTTCAGGGTATCATCAATTAAGTGTTAAAAGTGAGGATATTCCAAAGACGGCTTTCCGTACAAGGTATGGAGACTATGTATTTGTAGTGATTCCATTTGGTCTTACTAATTCCCCTGCTATCTTCATGGATCTGATGAATAGAGTCTTTAGAGACTATCTTGTTCAGTTTGTGGAAGTCTTTATAGACGATATTATTTTCTATTCAAAGAGAAAGGAAGAACATGAAGATCACTTGAGAATTATATTGAATACCCTGAGAAAAGATAATATTTATTCCAAGTTTACCAAGTGTGAATTTTGGCTTAAAAAAGTTGCATTTTTGGGTCACATAATCTCAAAAAAAGGGATATATGTGGATCCATCAAAAACAGAGGTTATTGAAAGATGGTCGAGACCAACAACAGTGACTGAGATCCGAAGTTTTCTTGGTTTTGGCTGGATATTATTGATGTTTTGTGAAAGATTTTTCACTATTATCTAATCCACTCACCAAGTTGACTCAGAAAGGATTTAAGTTTTTTTTGGACAGAGGAATGTGAAGAAAATTTCAAGGAGTTGAAAAGAAGGTTATCCAGTGCCCCTGTGCTCACACTACCTTGTAGTGGAGAAAGGTTTGTGATCTATAGTGATGAATCCAAGAAGGGATTGGGGTGTGTTCTTATGCAAAATGATATGGTGATAGCTAATGCCTCACGACAGTTGAAAATACATGAACAAAATTACCCTACTCATTATTTTGAGTTAGCTGCAGTAATCATTGCATTAATGATTTGGATGCATTATCTTTATTGAGAAAGATGCGACATTTATACTGATCATAAAAGTTTAAAGTATATTTTCACACAAAATGATCTAAATATGTGCCAAATAAGATGGTTGGTGCTGATTAAGGATTACGACTGCTCAATCCATTACCACCCTGGGAAAGCAAACAAGGTGGAAGATGCATTAAGTCGACAAGACCTTGCCAGTTTATCCATGATGAGGATCACAAAAGATCCCATATTTATGGATTTACAAAGGATGGATCTTGGAATTATAATGAAAGGGGAAAAATCGTATCTTTCTCAAATGAATGTTCTACCATCTATACATTTGATGAATAAAGAGGCACAGAAAGAAGATGTCGAGTTACAAAAGAAGGAGAGAAATGTTCCTGAATTCAACCTTGATTGTGATGGGATAATAAAGTTCAGGAATCCGGTTTGTGTTCCTCTCATACATGAATTAAAGAAGGAGCTGCTGGATGAGGCTCATAGTTCTTCATTATCCATTCATCCTGGAAGCACGAAGATGTATAGGGACTTGAAGGAGTACTTCTGGTGGGATGGCATGAAAAGAGATATTGCTGAATATGTCTCTCGATGCTTGGTTTGTCAGCAAGTTAATGCTGAGAGACAGAAGTCTAAGGGGATGTTACAACCATTACCCATACCAGAATGGAAATGGGAAAACACCACTATGGACTTTGTCACCAGACTTCCTAAAACATCCAAAGTCAATAATCCTATTTGGGTCATAGTTGATCGTCTTACGAAGTCTGGACACTTCATCTCTATTAGAGATGATTTTTCTCTAGATCAGCTTGCCATGATATATGTGAGGGAAGTGGTAAGCTTGCATGGAGTACCACTTTCTATTATATCTGATCAAGATCCGAGGTTTACCTCAATGTTCTGGCGATGTCTTCAGCATACTCTGGATACAGAGTTGAGTTTCAGCACTACTTATCATCCCCAGATAGACGGTCAGTCTGAGAGGACGATTCAAACTCTAGAAGATATGTTGAGAGTTTCTCTATGGATTTTAAAGGTGGTTGGGATCAACACCTACCTTTGGTGGAATTTTCTTATAATAATAGATTTCACTATAGTACTCAGATGGCTCCTTATTAATCTCTCTATAGAATGAAATGCAGGACTCCAACTTGCTGGTATGAAGTTGGGGAAAGAAAGCTATTAGGACTAGATCTCGTTGATTAAATGGCAGATAAGGTCAGATCTATTCAACAACACATAAGAGCAGCTCAGAGTCGACAGAAAAGTTATGCCGACAACCGATTAAAGACCTAGAATTTGAAGTGGGTGATAAAGTGTTCATACGAATATCTCCCTAGAAGAGGGTCATGAGATTTGGAAAGAAGGGTATGTTGAGCCCCAGATATATCAGTCCTTTCGAAATACTGGATCGTGTTGAGAAGGTAGCTTACCGATTGGCGCTTCCACCGAATCTCTCTCAATTTAATGATGTGTTCCATGTATCTCTCCTGAGAAAGTACATACCTGATCCTTCACATGTACTCAGCTCAGAAGTTGTACCGCTGGAGCAAGATCTTTCTTATGAAGAACAACCGATAGAGATTCGGGATCATAGCGAAAAAGTCCTACGAAACAGGACCACTCTATTGGTGAAATTTTTATGGAGGAACCACCATTTATAAGAATCTACATGGGAGCTTGAGGATATGATGAGGGGGATGTATCCTCATCTGTTTGTTACAAAGTGACATATTTCGAGGGCGAAATTCATTTTAAGGGTGTTAGAATGTAACACCCGAGACTTTCATGTTATCAAAGGAATCTCTTTCTACACACAACACTTTCTTGGCTGGCTTTACATGAAATCACGACCTTCCTCGACAGCTTGCGTCGTACGCAATACCAAGTTTCATTAAACAACGATATACTATTAAAATATTATTAAAACTAGCCGTTATGAATAATAATAACTACTTTTTTCGATTTTATAAATATTATTTTTGAAAATGGTCTTCATTTTTTGGATTCAGAATATCGAAATTATCCTAGGGTAAAATTTTGGTATTTTTTTCTGAAAACATTCAATTTTTGATGAATAGTGATACCACTAAGTGGTAGATAAAAAACTGAATATTTCATAAAACATAATTTTACCGCTTCTGTGAGTGGAATTTAAAAACATCGAGAGACACAGTTGATGTAAGTAATTAAAATATGGTTTAATGAGATGAAAATAATTTTTGGTGAATAATAACTTTTTACTTTTATTTACCACGGTTAAAAATAAATAGGGTAATTAAGGGTAAAAATGATATTATTATTATCCTAACGCATGTCCTAATTATATTGGAAAAGTGTTATTCGTCCAAAAACAACCTTAGTAATAAAATATGACCATTTAGTCCCACATGTATTAGATTAGGACATTTATTATTAATTTATTTAAAGAAGGGTTAAAATAGATAAAATCAAAGTTTAATAAAAAAATCTTTTTTAAAATAGGGTTATACATAAGATAAATTCTACTATAAATATTCATTAGAAATATAAAAAGATTTCCTACATAATGATATTTTATTTGTAATTTTTAGACTTTAAATATGTTAATTTATTTATGACACAAAGATGATGCAGTAATTATCTTATTAATGAAATATTGACATAAGTGATGTTATAAATACCCAAATAAATGTAATTTGAAACTTTTTATGAATTCCAAAAAATTTATAGGTTCATATGACATGTTATTATAGATTTTATTAATTTTTTTCTAACTAATCATTCTGTTATTATTTTCACAAAAATCAATTACTAAATAGTGTCATAATTGACATAAAATAGTTTTTAAAAAAATATTATATTATTAATTTTTATTTTATTCCTAAAAATCTAAGGTTCGAACAAATTAATTATATAAGGTTATATATATTAATAATAAACAACTTGGGGTTCTTTTGGATTCTTATAGTGAGTTTATTAAACTAATAGTATATGAACACAAGAAGACACGGTAAAAGTAAAATTATTTAACTTAATGTTAACTCTAAATGATAAGGTTAAAATAGGAACCTAAACCTATCTAAATTCTATTATATGAGAGGATTTCGACCCATCCCCACATTATCTTCGAAATAAATAAATTGTGAGCTATTTAATACCGAACTTGACTTTATAATAAAATAATATTTTTAGTTTTCCCAACGGAGTCTCTCTCCTCCCTTATAAAAGGGAACCTCCTCCCTCTCTTCCTCACAACACTTTGAGACTTAAAGCTTGTCCAACCCCTGCCACATTCTCTTGTCCACTTCCCTAGAGACATCCTAGAGGTCCTGGTCTTCTTCAAAGACCAATGTTAGTGCTCTAAAAGGAGGTGTCAAAGATGTGTTTCAAAGAATAGGTAACGTCCGTTACCAATTCTTTCAACTTTATTTCTTATTCCACTTCTTCTTATTTAGTTGTTTAATTATGAATTAATAACATCAGTATCACTCATATACTGATAAGTTATTATATTTATGAAACAACCCTATTTCACCATCTATCCATCCTACGGAAAATGAAATCACCGCGCGTGCGTACGTACGGAATACTGTCTCCATGCCGTGGTGTAATGTATTTTCCATAAACACCTTAATTGGATGGGTATAATGGTGTCCATAATGACTATATATGATAATTGTAAATTGATATTGATTATTAAATAGTATACATACACTCCAATACAATTCCATGATCATGGGAACGATATCATCGCTCGTGCGTACGTACGGAATACCGTCTCCACGATGTGATGCGACTCGTTCTACATGATATTCATTCCATAATGATTATATAAATGAATTTAATGAATGAATTTGATATATATTACACAAATAACATTCTGTAAATGAAGTATCTATAACCTAAAGATAAGAATAAGAATTTATTCGACAAAACATGCATAAGAACAAAAAGTAATAAAAACCCAAATAACAAGTTGTAATGAAATATTATTAATAAGAAGATAGGAATATGACCATATGTGATATCATAACAATGAGTTTGATTCTGAAATAAGTCAATAAAATTATTTAAATCATTATACATGAGGTTCAGACATGTACAAAGCATATCGGACCGAAGGTAAGGGAAATATCACAATCTCATTTTTATCCGAGATTGTTTATACTTTGAAATTTACTGGGGTGTATTTTATCATCCACATCCATGTTTCTTCAATATGTAATATTTATATCCACCTACAATTGTTTAAATCCAATTTTACCCTTTGGTGAGTTTTTAGTAAAGGATATCAAAGGAATCTTTTTTCATTTTTCATACGAGGTACTTTTTGTCTTTTCCGACAAAATTACGAGAATAATGTTTTTTAACTTATACGACCTGAATGGATTTTTTTAAAAATTATTTCCAAGAAGCATCCTTTACAAGTTTTCATGTTTATTTTTAATCAAATTCTTTTAGATTAAAATTGTATGACAAGTTAAGAAAGGAAAAATGTTTTTGAAGTAGAAACGATATTTTCCTCAAGAATGGAGTTCAAGAGTTTTATCAAAATTATTTTCCATATAAGATAATATAGGGTTTTGTTTCTATCCCTATTATTACATGGATTTGATTATGTTGTGATGAATATATTTTTATGAATTCCTTTATCTTATATGAATTTTTTTATGATTTCATGATGTTTAAGATTCAAATTTTTATTACATGGGTTATGCTATGATGTATGGTTTATGATTTTGTGGCACACATAAGAATGGTATCATTATGAGATGGGTGGGACCTATATCTCCCTCCAATGCATTGGGTAAAGATTTTATATCTCCTGAGATAGACATTGCTGGAAGGGCAGGTTAAACTGGTTCAGTGAAAGAGGACTGAAACGAGGAGTGAACTCGATTCAGAAATGGACTTTGTCCACTAAGATATTCTTGGAAATGTGTCTTGACTAATAAGAAATTATTCTCTATGATTATTTGTGTATGCCACAAAGTTTCACGTTTTATGTTATGATTATTGGGATTACATTTCACTATTATGATTTATCCCATGTTATGAAATTATGATTTCTTTTGCAGGTTAAGATTTCAATAAGTTATGTTCTTATGTATATGATGTGATTGATATTTCTTTTGTTTACCCTTACTGAGCATTTGAGCTCACCCTTTTGTATGTTTTCTTTCCCCAGGTCAGGAAGAAGGTTATTAAGTAAGATATGTGAAAAGGGACTATAGATATGATGAAATAAATGGGAGATAGTGTAGATGCTTTATGAACCAGTTGTTTATGTTTCCCAGTTTCTAAGGAAACTATACCTATACGGTCCTTTACTGGTTTTGTTATATGTTGAAATAAGTGTGCTTCAATTCTAAAGTAATAACAATGTGTGTAATGTATGTGTTGTTATAGGGATCACCCGCCCTTAGTTTATCACGGAACCACCCATCTTCATAAAAATGCCGAAGAACCATAACATAATCATAGAACATAACTTAAGCAAAAAGGAAAGATAACATTCCCACATTTCAATAACAATATTACATTTTAAGATATTGAAATAATGAATTCATTCTAATAACCATTTTCAAAACAATTTAAAATATTAATAAAGAGATTTTTAAATCAATGTGTCCCATAACACATTGAAGATTTTAACATTTTAAACCATTAATATCCATATAAATAATTCCTTAAAACCATTATTAAAACATTGATATTAATGAAAAATATTTATAAGATTAAATCATTAAAATATTTAAAACGATATTTTAGTTAAAGGGTTTTTGACAAAATGAGAGACACTTGAATACAATAATTGAGGAATAAAATTTACTCAAAACATTATAATATCATGAGAATAAAGATATTCAAGATATAATATTCCAGATGATAGTATATACACAATATAAGAGTGAATTGGTGCATAACAACAATTAAGTCTCAACGGAAATGTAAATTTAGATGAAATCAATTATAAAGATGGTATCCTTAAATCAAGGATAAATCAATCTCATAATTATGTGCGAAAAATATAAATACACCCAATATAATTTGATATGATGTGTAAAATAATCAATGGTCATTCACACATATTCAAGTATGACATATTCAATCACTACATATTGAACCCAAAGAAATTGAAATTGGGTTAAGAAGTTCCCTTGACAGCCTAATGGCATCACATCAAACTTTCGAAAAAGATTTGATGAGATAGATAATGGGTATCTAATCACATGGACATAAATTTTACAGAAATAAGGATATATAAGAACATATACCCACATAATAAGATGAAAATTAGAAGACATAACAAAAAACTCTTTTAAAAAGAGGAGGCTGAAAGGTTCCCTTAACGACTTGGGTAACATTCGAAACGTACACCCCATGAAAGAAGGACTATACCAAATTGATGTAAATACTCATAAATGAAAGTATGTTACACAAAGATTATAATAATGGACAGTACATACACCACTCAAAAGGAAATTTTGGAAAATGTAGCATGAATCTCACGAAAACACAAAGTGAGATAAAAATCCCCTTACGAAATTTCGACAGCCTAACGACACCAATTAAAACTTACAAAATGGATTGATGAGATAAAATAGGGTCTGTAATCTTATGAACCTAAAAATTATAGTAAGAGTAATATAAAATAACATCCCAATCATAATAAAGTTGATCTTGAAAAGAATGACATAAAAGAGTGTACTTAAAAAAATAAAGAGAGCGGTAGGATCCCTTACCTCGGGTCCGACTTGACACGACCATTCTTTAACCTCCAGAATAATAAAAATGAGTTAATTTATACTTTATTAAGAACCTTTTTTAAGTTCATTGTTCATTTTATATCACTTACTACCATGCTATGAACACTATGTAATTATTTAAGTTCATAATGGTCATTTTGTAGATCATTGCTACTTGAGTAAAAAATAAACTCTTTATAATTTCAACTTGTTCATGTGGTAAAATATATATTATATCCAGAATTATATTCATTATTTAGATATCATATATATCATATATATCCATTATATACATGCATTTATAATATTACATAACATTTAGAGGTAATAAATGAAATGCACCGTTCATGAAGACGGTAAGCCGTACGTACACATGAACGCTAATTCCATTTCTATTTCTTATTTAACGGAATTAAAACATAATGATAACTAATAGTATTATAATTCCAGTATGGTATCATATATAATATCATTAAATATATCCTTTATACGTAACACATATGGTATTAACGAATCAAATCACATTGAGGGGGCGGTAGTACGCACTTCCTAAAATAAAGATATTGCGTTAAACCATAATAGAAACCATAAAGGTATTCCATAAATTAAAAATACAAAAGCATAAGTAAAAAAAATAAACATATTATATATCATATATAAATATAGTGAAATCATAATGGCAACTTTTAGGGTGTTAAAGGAATATTGAACAATCATCATTTCATGAGGCAGAAATTCACCATCCTCAAAAACAGTATGTTCTTTAACCATTAGATGTAGGTGTGTGTAAGTGTAGCTCAAATAATTATTATAAAAACCTTATAGTATATTTAAGATACTGGATTTTTTACAAAATAAATGAATAAAATGAGTTTATGGGGTTGGAGAAGCAAAATAAAACAAAAGAACACAAGTGAAGACATTACCTTAAAATCATGTATCTCTCTTGGATTTGAGCTCAAAGGCTTCCTTGTAAAGGCTTCTGACCAATGTGAGGCTTCTAGGAGTAATAGAGGGATGTTGAGAGACAAACTGATCAGGGGTTAACTGAGCTAAAGGCTTGAGAGGTGAGGGTAAGTTGGTAGAGGTGGGGGCCTTTTATAAGAGGAGAGGAGGGGCACTCTTGGAATGTTACAAAATGTTACTTTATTTTAAAATGAGTTTTGGATTTTAAAGGTCCCACATTGATGTATTTCGAGGATAATGTGGTAAGGGTTCGAAATATACTCATAAAATAGTTTTTTGACAAGTGTATGTTATGGTTTTAACATTATCTTTTTCTTTTATTTTAATTTTTTATTACTGAGGTAATCGCTGAATCATCATGATGTCATTATAATTTAATTTATTTAATCTCTAAAATTTATTAAAAAAATATCATGATGTAGGAAATAATTTTATCTTTTTAATTAATATTTATATTAAAAAATATGACTTGTCTATCCACAATTAAAAATTGTTTTAGTAAAACAACTCATGCTTGTGACGTTTTTATTTTAAATTTAAATAAAAAGTTATTTATGTCATTTTCGAACCAAATTGGATCCATGGGGTCTCCAAGTTGACCCATGGTTTTTCTTGGTCTTCCATGACACATCCAATGAGGGTAGTACATGTGTCTAGGTCATTTCATATTATTAAAACATTATTTTTACCTTAAATTACACTAATTACCTCTAATCGCGATTAAAAACTTAAAAGTTAATATTCACCAAAAGATTATTTTAATCTCATTGAACCAAATTTTACATCCTAATGACAACCATTTATGTAGGATTTTTTAAACTCAAATAACAGAAGTGGTAAATTTTCATTTAAATGAAAATTAGTTTTTAAACTACCACTTAGTGTTTTCACTATTCATCAAAAATTGATGTTTTTCAGAAAAATACCAAAAATTTACACTAATCTATATTTGAAATTCCGAATTAAAAAATGATGTCTATTTTAAAAAATTCAAAACATATATGTTTCATTAATTAATTTAATAATTACTTCCCACTGTCAAAACAAATAGCATGTTTTTAAGAAACAATATCTATTAAAAGATTGACACTAGTTTTAGTACAATTTCAAAGTGAAATTAATTCCAATGACAACAATTAGATTAAATGATAAAAATATATTCTAAATACACTATAATCTAAATTAAAAATATAATATAACCATATAAATAAATCATATTAACAGGAGGTTTTGTATAAAAATGCAACATTTTCAATAAAAATGATATTTATCGGAAAAATAACAAAATTTTACACAAAGTATATTTTGATGTCCAGATTCTAAAGAAGGATTGTATTTTGTCAAATACAACATATAAAATTGTCAAAAGTATATTTAAAAACGGTTCTCCATCAAAAAGCAGTTAATCGACCTTTTAAATAATATTAGAAAATTTATGCTTAAAATTGGATTCATTTTCACTTTAAGCCTCAAACATTTATTGGTTAAAAGAAAAAATATTTTACAAACATATATAATAATTTTTTAGTTAGTTCAGTTCATTCCCAAAATTACAACGGCTAGGCGTTAACTACCTTTTAAAATAATAATATTTTTTTATTAGAGTGCAACGTAAGATTTCAAAGAAACTCGTTGTTGCGTATTGGGTACGCCCTTGAGCATAGAATTCCCATGAAAGTAATATTAATATTTTATTCAAAAATGTGGATAAATATGAAAATTTCATATTCTTTATTTACCGGGGGTGTTACATATATGGCATGTATGGAGTATATCATATGAACAAAATAACATATATTATGGACATCACAAGATCTACATGACAGGTCTAGATAGTTGTGTGCGACTTGGATGACATGATCTATGGAGATCAGAAGATCAAGATGACATACCTTAAGGTCTTTTCATGGATTGGATAACATGTCCAATGTTTATAACATGAATATTTAATAAATCAATATATGGGAATGAACTTATTTAATAAAAATTAGTGTCTTGACATTCATATGAATCAACCCTAATATTTTAAATATATTGAATAAATTTCATAAGGTTCGGAAAAATCTTACCTTTTCTGGCCTCACACAACCATGATGACTCATGTAATACCCTTTTCATGATTGTAAAATAATTCAATAACTCCTTCACATGATTAATAGATTGATCACATGAGGCATATAGACATTTCATGTAATCACCAAGGTCATTCCGTGTAAAAACCTAGGGGATGAATTTTTAGATTTCATAACTCTGCAATCATATAATTATTCTATCATCTCTACAAATTCACGTGTATATTTTTGGTTATAGGATGTATAGTTTTTACACCCCAAATCGTAAAATCATTTAACAGTTCTTAAATCTCATTAATGGAGCTATGATTACGGTGTGATCATCACTTCAAGGATTTCACCTGAATCCACTATTATGGATCCATGAAGTCATCTTCATGTCGTGTTAAATACAATGATTGTGATATCACTCAATAATTTTTATACTTATTGGTCACATGGTTTTCTCAAGGGATTACTAATAATATATAGATCATCTAAAAAGGACATTAACAAATATGGCAGATAAATCTAGGGCCGTCAACAAGATTAGGCTTGAAAGTCAAGGGTACATCAAATTATTAAGGATGACTTTTATGATATACTTTTCTTGATGAAGGTTACATATCCAATTTCCCTCATGCGATGATGATGTAATATCTCTTTGTATTTAATGTTATCAATGGACCAGTATTTTTAACCACATAATCTATTAATATGAATACCATCACAACTAATTTCGTGTGAATAATTGACATTTTCCATATTTAATTTTCAATATCCCATGTAATTCACTCATCCATTTTACACATATGAATAATATGAAAAATGGATATGTCTTATTTACATTTTAAGATTATAGTGACATGTCCATTATCTTTCTAATGAAAAAAAATACATTTCACCATAAGTTATTGTATGATCTACAAATTACCTCACAAATAAAATATAAATCTATGAATAAATACAAAGAACACCACTTAGTATCATAATTCTTCTTTTTCATTATTATTTTTAAATGTATTTAATGATTTTCATGGGTCTGATGATCACATAGTTATAGGATTAGTGGTAAACAACTGTATGAATTCACATGAGCCTTGTATGTTTTTGGAAAATATCACATGATTAAGAAGGATGCTCAGAGGATATTTTTAGGATCATTGAAATATCATGATAAACACATAACCCATTCACATAAGCTCCATATGGTCATTTGATTTATATGAACCAGTTTTTTAATCTATTTGTATCGATTTTTATCATTTATTACTTTTTTGTAGTAAATGAAAAAAATATTAATTGTATTTTGTCAATCCAAAAATTGATGTAGCTTTTTTGTAGGGTTTCAATAACCCCCCCCCCCAAATAGATGTATAATAAAAATAAGGATTTAGTTATAAGGAAGTTAATTCCCACTATTGTCTAATGGGATTCCAGTATATTGTATCACAACTTTATATTTATGTCCCAAAAATTCATTCATTTTATTTGGAATGACCTATATCTTTGAAAGTATGAGTTAATCAATTTCAATTGTGACTCAATCCTCTAGATCACTCTCAACCACATCTCTCACATAAAACTCTCACATGGCCTCTCTATGTTACCCATTGATCAAAATTTTTATGAGACCCAATCATGTATTATAATCTCTTAACATTATCATCTGATATTATTTTCCATGAATCTATGAAATAATCGTATTATTTTATCATTGATATGCTTCTTGAACTATGACGTCCATTGACACAAGGTCATTATGCGTGATTTTAATGTGATGTCGTGTGATTTTATATGATTAATGTTATTTATGTGATCTTTTGATGGCCACTAAATCAAAATCCTTTGAAATATCAAGAAATAATAAGATGGTTAAGGTTTAATGTGATCTACGAAACCTATGACAGTTTATCCAATCATGAACCCTTAAATGAGTCATGCAGTTCATGTGATGATGTCATAGTTATGTATATATTTTCCATTATTGGAAAATTTTCTATTGTCCACCAGATATATATTTAATGATATTTTGTATAATGATTCAAATTTACAAAATCCATATTATATGATTAATTGGAGACGCACTGTTTACAAAAACCTCGATAATGAACCCCAATAACAAATGTTTTCCAACTATGATATTTTGAAGGTGTTTATTCCCACAGTTATTCAAATCTATTATCTAACAAAAATACACCATTTTTATATATTCTTTTTTCATTATGATAATTCTATACATTTACCAGAATATAATATTCATTCCCATTAGATATCATCCTTTCATAGTAATATTATATTTTTTCAGTGGATAGTATGTTAATTGATTCCCTATTATAGGGGAAATTCAATATGATGAACAATTTCACCTAGTTTTGAATGGTCATAATATTTTAATCAACTAAAATCTCAATTTTATTCATGAATACTCAACCCATCTATGTACAACCCAAAAATCTTCTTTATATCATGTTTTTATTTTATCCATTTAGATATTTTCTAGATGAATTAGAATTGTATTTCTAGGATGAGAACAACAATACTAAATTTTGTGATTAATTTTATGTTATCCATCGTTATGAGGTGAAATGGGTCTCTCAATTTATAATGTATCATTAATAATAAGCCATTATATTGATAATTAGTCACTCGTATCCAGATACACACTCTATTCATCTTCCCAATAGCTATTTATGGATAAGACTATTGGATATTTATTAGCTGGGTGAATATATTCCCTAACGGATATGTATGATGATTTCTATATGGATTCCTATGTTTGGGATGACCCTAATCATTCTCCGTCCTTAGAGTATTATATGATCACCATAATGATCAATAATTTATATGATGATATAATAATATTTTAGATCATTTCATTCAAGGATAGGATACACATAATTCATTATCATTCACCGACAAAAAGAAACGTTGTATTTTTTCATCAATTTCCATCATGATATTTTTGAAATCTAAGATGACATTATTATCCCATTCGGGAAGATAGTTAGTATGACTAATAGTGATATAGGGTTAGATCGGATGTGTCCCCGTTTCATTGGTTAGCTGGATATTTGGCAATGTTATAAGTGGATTACCTTTCCTATATGGGGACATCCTCTGGGTAAATTGATTCACATCATTATTGATGAAAACAGAACTAGATAATGATTCGCCCATCAATATAGATGTCCCAAAACAAGCCTTCATTTTTTATATTCCATGGATATCCTCAATATTTTAATTTATCAAATTGGATCAGCCTCCCATTTCAATATTTTTTGGATATATATGGTAAAGTCCTCTTTTAAATACAATTTAAAAAACTATATAAATTAATCATTCCATGCTCTGTCATTGGATTCTAAATTATTCAAGGGTTGAATTAATGTCATTAGTAATTTATTTGGTTATTGATATATTGATCCAACAATTTTCTTTCAATTTCAGTCCATACACCACACTTACATGGACTATTATATAAAATGAAAGTTGTTCTCTTTCCAAAATTTAGGATACATTCTCATTTTGATATGGGGTTCTTTCATGATTCATAGAAAACAAATCATCTATTTACCATATAAACCATAATACTATTTCAAAATTTATATTTCACTTAATGTGTTTCTACTATTCCATTATTTTTCATGCTTGAGACACGAATATCTGATTTATTAACATGTTTTGGAATAATTTGATTATGTAGGTTAATATAGTTAAATATTTTTGCAACATACCCATTATAGTATTTTTTTTATTTTTTAAATACGTCTAATCATTGTATGAATAATACATAATTATAAAACTAAATCTAATAGTTCATAAAATTGATAAACCTAGTTATTTTTTAGACTAGTTTATTGGGAATTAATCGAGGTGATTCAAGATTCTGGAAAGCCCTATGGAAATGCTCTCATCATATTGACATGTCTCTCATCAACAAAAATCTATTGTATATAGAATTAGGTGTATCATATCCAATAAATGAAGATACACTAGTATGGGTAATGTCACATGAAACTCTTCCTCTTTCATTCACTTTTTCTCAATCAATACCTCAACCAACTAACATGATACTAGAACCGTTCAATTATCCATTATTCAATAAAATGTTCCCCCATATGTAGTTACTGAGAGCTTTATATCAATATGTAATATTTAAAAGAATTTAAAAACCATGATTATGGAGTCTCCCTTAGGGATATTTCATAACTATGAGTAATTCCTTATCCATATTGTCATGATTTAGGATCCTAATGATTTTACTATAGAATGTTTCACAATATCATGATGTATTCTTTCCATGAATTGAATTAATTGGCCAATAAATAGAGTGACATGTGATGTATTGATGATATATATTCTTTAATAAATTTAATAAGGGAAGATTTGGAGGTTCTCGAATTGATAAGATAGAAAGTCACATTTATTTAAGATCTGATGGATTGCATGACTTCATAGATAGTATACTAAAAAGATATAAAATATCAAACAAAGTCCCATATGTTGTTATGATTATCCATATTATCAACCACTAATAAGGGAAGAGAAGAGTCATACACTTTAATTAATACACATTATCCTTATGTAATTGTTGAATAAACATATCATATGAGAATTCACCCATTTATTAATGACTCACTACATAAATTTTTGAATTTATAAAAACACATCCTACCTAATTTTATTTTATATGTGGCCATCAATTTTTTTTCGAACATTAAGAGACGCCTGACTATGGAGATTCTTTTATTGTAGTCATATTATCATTAAAATCCATCAAAACACTATATGTCACTATATAGTTTTCTCACTCTTCATGATATTGTAATTTTTAGGGTTTAATATCAAATAGAATATCAAATACATAGATAATTTTTTTAAACACTAGTTAAATAGAAACACATGATTTTGAATTTTTAAATCAAAATAAACCTCTCCCGATAATTTCTCATAATTTTTTTTTACTTGAAACTTCATTGATGTGAATTATTTATGCATATGAGTTTAGCTTATTTCAAAAGTATAAATTGGTTGAATAGATCCTCCAGGGTTAGTTGTATAATTTTTGCATAATTATATTGATTTAGAGAGAATTACAAGAATTGTAATAGAGAATCATAATTACCCCTTCATGGTTTGTATTGTTTATTTATATTTCTGAAAAATTTTCCCTAGTCGCATATGAGGAAATATTAGTTAGTATGGATAATGAATTTTCCATGAAACGATTCTTAGATATTCAAGCTGTTGATTATTGTATCAAATTCAATTGAGTATTTTAAGGTACAATGAATTATACTTATGCAGTGGTATACTTTTAGGTCAATTATCCTAGAACATAAGATGTTATTTATTAGGTTCATATATCACAGACCTTGCGTTATTATAGTTTAAAAACATATTGATTAGATCATTTATTGATGTAAATTGGGTCCATATAACATTGAATTATATTATGTATTTCTTTTTCAAATGATATATTTAGGTTCTTTAAGATAATCTATTTTAGGCCATCAATTTATGTATTTTGTGTTAATCTAGATTAGATATCCTATTGTTAGTCGTGAAGGATGGGTATTCATGAATGGTTTGTGGACCCTTAATCATTTCATGGTTTTTAAATAATGAGTAAGAACGTGGCATTATGATACTGTGTATTATTAAATGGTATTCTGAATAGTAGAAATTCATAATGGGTTATGAAACACCATATTCATGAAGAAATTATAGAGGAAAGATATCCATGATGTGTTGTGATGATATGTATCCTTAATGTGATATAATTTTAGGTTTGGTGAAAAATTATTAGGGATTCTAATCCACATGAATTTTAAAAATATGGGTTATGTGATTCACATATCTAGGATTTTAATATTGTGAAAATAGAAATGGGGTATACATGTCAAGGATGAACACAAACCAATCTTAGGTATCATGTTCCACATGGATGTCGTTGTGGCTCTTGAGGATTGGATTTAATTTCTTGCAAGGAGAATATTCCTCAAGTTAACTAGTTTCAATCATTTACATATGATTCCATAAGACATAAATTCATGTTCACTATTAAGAGTACCCTCTCCATTAAAAAATTATCAAATTATTTTTTGAATAAAAAACAATTTAGATGATGAATTTGTGTGCGTAAAATTGGTATATTTAAGAATTTATTTGGAAAAAAATTTAGTTTAATTGTGGTTGTGATGGTCTGGCCCCACATGATGAGGTTTTGGATCATGTAGTGTGCGACACCAAAAGGGGTAGGAGTTTAATATTCTATTTTACTATTATAAAGAGAATCATAAATGATTAAATAATATATAGGAAATATAATCTTATTGAATATTAAATTTATGGGGATTGAAAATCATGACCTTTGAATATTTGAGTCATCATGAAATGAGTTTTACTGTTTATAGTTCAACCAATACTAATGGTTGAAATTAGATTCTCATCAAACCAAAAAAAATAATCAGTGAATTAAATTTTACAATTCCATTGAGATCAAAACAACCACTAGTTAAAATCTCTGAGAAATTGAATTAGTGACTAAATAATATTGATGGATCCTTTTTATAGACTAATGTCCTTGTTACCAATACACTAGGTTTACTAACCAATACATTTAACTAAAATGCATTGGGATCTAATAGAAGTGTACCAACTAAATTAAATTATGAATTCATGCACATACATAAAAAAAATATTGTGATTTTTGAAAAAGGTAAACTCATGTATGGTTCGGTAACACTAAATATTTTGAATCTTTCATTTGAATAATTTATCATGGTTAGATGATGTTACTAATAATTACCTTAATATTTTCATTTAACATGGGTTCCAGCAAGAGTGGATCATCATTTAATGGGGAGAAATTGTTTTCCAAATACATGTAATTTATTTTTTAAATAATGAAATTTTTCATAAACACTAAATATGAATATAATTATTAGATGGGACATGTCATTTTTTAATACCACCCTTTTTTATTATTCATCCTAATTTGTTTTATATATCCATAACATGTATTTTATTGTATAGTGATTCATAAAATAATAGGATATTATTTAGTGTTATATATATTTTAGTTTTATGAATATTGTTTTTGGCCATGATTCAAAAGGACCTTATATGTGGGGAATTATACAAAACATCCTAATTATGAATCCTATGGTCATAATTACTCTAACATAATTCTATTAATTAAATGAGAAAAAAATCAATCATGGATCAAGACTCTCTAATCAATAATGATGACATGGGAAATCATATCGGGGATGATCGAAAATAAATTAATGGTAAAGAGATATATAATAATGTTTTCAGGGATCACAATGATCATAATCCCTTTTTAATCGAATACTCACATGTGTTTGTTGATTAGGAGATCATTTGCTAGATCGTGGGGAATATATGCATTATCAAATAGTGGGTATATTGAATTTATAAATCCTTTTCCAATTTCAATGAAATTTTTTCTACAATTCAAAAAATATAAGACACAATGATTGAATTTTAGATTGATGTTTTAGAAATGATTATTTAACCTTAGAAGTTTGTTTACTACAGTAATGTATATTTTTTCCAGTTGTAATTTGTGATGATTGAATACGGTCTTCGAACATTTGAGCCATGAATTATGGATGCACATGAAATGAATTTTAAAATCAGGTGAAAAATAAATCATAATCCCACTATAATACTAAATAGTAAATAAATAAGTACCTACATAAAATTTTTCATTATATCCTTAATGAAACTTGTCACTTGATGAAGAAATCTACCTGTGAGAGTTATCATTCATCCATTCACAGAGTTATGGAAGGGTATCCATATGTTGGACCCCATTATATAGAAAATTATATCAAGAGAATGAAATATGTATTTAAATCTTGTGTATATATAGGTAAATAAAGTTAGTGTGAAATAAACCACCAAATAGAGTGGCAAATGAAATTTCTATGGATGGGATTCCCTATGTTTCTTAATTAATTTTTCTGGGTTAATAATTATCCCATATTCATATCTCTAAATTATATCCATCTAAAATGATATGATTCACATATAGTTTAGAGGGGAATTTTTTTCTTCCCTTACTGTGTATCAATATTATGCTTAACTAAGGGTTCCTCTAAATAGTTTAGAATTATATAATTGGAAATGGTGTTTTTATATTTTATTAAGGAATTGATGTGAAACATTAATCACTTAAATATATTCATTGGTTGGATTTCCTACTTAATGAAATTTTAGGTCTTATAGGAAGGACCATATGTCAATTACTCTAATGTCTATTGACTAGAAAATCATGATGAATTTTATCATCAAAAACTATGATCTATAAGTGGAGGGAGTTACAACAACAATGAAATTGGGCCTTTATAGATTATATATACCATATATTATTGGGTATATGAATATGAACATACAATGTTTCATCATCAATGGGTATGATTCATAACATTCTATCATCGGTATAATATGAATTTGATGAAATAATTTTGTTATGGGAAGAATATATCATTGATCAGGAAAATAGAAGTTGAACACATGGGGCCTCTTATAGGTCAAACCTTTATAATGCAGAAACTCCATATGACATGGAATAATGGAAACATGTAATGAATTTAAGGATAGACTACCCATTATTACTAATAACCCACTATGCGAAATCTATAATGAATAACGTCACTCATCCTCAAATACAAGAAATATTACATCAATATAGAATATACATCTTACTAGTTTTCTACAATGGACTACATGGATTTGGCGATCACATTGTTAATGAGATTAAATAATAAAAGTATCAACTTAAGTAATTTGTTTGTATCATCTCATTAATAAATGATATTATATTTTTTTAAGGAGACACTATGATTCTAGAAGGTTTTGACAACGCATAAGGTTTTAACATCATGAATACTACACATTTCGATGTTATGGAAATAACATGGCATTATAGATTATACAATAATTTTTTATGATAATATGTTTTTTGTGAATATCTATTTTAATTTAGTTTGGAATCCTTAAAAATAGAGTATTTTTGGCTATTTTTCATCACTATGTGAGGATGTGGTTCCCCATCCATTGAAATAATTCACCTCAATGGATTTAGATAGAGATCAATTCTAGGATTCTTAATATCACATGATTCATTCTCACCCTGAGAAAAAATATAAAATTGGACACTTTTATTTTTATCATGATTGAGTGATATATAATATGTAAAGCTATTGTCATATTGGTAAGATATAATCAATATAATAATTATGTTCTCTCTAAGTGTAATAAAGGATAATCATAAGAATTCTTTACTATATAGATAATTTGAGATAAAAGAATCACTATGTGTTAAATATTATGTGAATTAATACACATGTAGTTTTAAAATGAAATATCCCTATACAAATCATGATCCTTTATAGGGATAAATAATTTTATTATCACATCAATGAAAGACAATGTAATGGAAATCCTTGAATTATAACATATCTTGTTTAAAATGAATCAACATACACATCATTATCATAGGTAAATTAATATTACTATATTATTTTCTATTTGGGGAGAGGTAATTTAGATCATATTGAAACTGGATTTATGAATTACTTATAAGCATTACAATGTATCACCTAATATAATGAACCAAGGATCTCATCATTTATATAGTGTTCCCCACATATTCTTGGACCACATTGATGTATGTGTGAATTTATATATATTTTTGGTCAATAATTGTTTTGAGATCATGGAGATAATTTATATATTGTGATTATTGGGAATCAAAAATCATGAATTACTTGGATGGGAAATTCCCTACGTAGGTATGACCCTTATGAAGAGATATAGATTTAATTCCATTTATATTCTTTCTAGAATGTGGATTTGAGACCTAGTTGTCACAATGTATAATATAGTTAAATGAATAAATCTAGAAGTTGTTAATGAATGGAAAATTCCACATGCAGGTCTATCTCATGCGTTTGGAGGTTATATGTATATACATTGTTATTGGAGCAAATATTTTGTATTTGGGGATCACTATGTATCCCTTCAAAATCCAAAATGGATCAACATGTATTTCATGAATAAAAGAGTCTCTCCATAAGTATGACACATTCAATGGGAGTGGAAATTTTTATATTATAGGTACTTCTTGAATTTGGGATATAGGTCTCTTTTCATATTCACTAGTAATAAAAATCAATCTAAAACTAGTAATTCAAAGATAATTATCTACATACATATTACCCATACAAATGTAGTGTAGAAATTTATATGGTCTGTTTGGACAAGTGATTTTGGATCTCAGTGTCACTACTTATGATGTGATAATTAGAAATGAATCCACATGTAGTTAATTAATGGATGACTTACAATGTAGGTCTAATTAAATCATAATGAGTGGGTAATTTTTCAATTTATATTAAAGATGGGCCAGGGACTAGAGACCTAAAAAAACTAAATAAACATTGCATATACGAATCAAGAAACACATAATTTTTTAATTTAGTATCCACTATACGAATTTGAGTCACACATAGGGATGAGAATGCATCGGTTTTATTCTTAAAAATCATAGTAATGTTTAGTTAGTTATTTATCAACTAACATTAAATTTTTATTTTAATTTAATAAATAAAGGGCTTCATAAATCATGTTTAACATAATATGAAATAGACATAATATTCTATATATTTTACGTTTTTAACCCATGTATTGAATCCATGATGGCATCTATGAAATATAATTAATGAGAAACCTCTCATTAATTGGGATTGTAACACATATCCCAAATATTTTATACAATGAGTAAGATCCATTGGAAGAGACCATATGTATGATTCAAATAACTTCAATCATATTTTATAACATTTGATATTTCATTCATTTTATCATTGAGGTTCATATAAATAATAAATGATATCCTTAGAGAAATGAGTAGTAGTGTAAATTTTTATTGACATATTACATTACCTGTATGTGATCAACATCAATATTTTATAGTGTACACATTGTTTTCTCATCAAGACTTTCCAAATCATTGATCCACTGCTATTATTTATCTTCTCCATAGAGTTTTCCATAAATTACTATTCATTGTGAGGGTATCAATAATTATAATGAAAACAAAACCACTATACAAAAATTAATATATAGGGTTTTTCATAATTTTTTTTTGTTTGATGATGTATAGTTGTCTGAAAATTAATTAAATAAATTTTTTAGAAAGAACGTCTGGTCCTTGTCTACCATTTTCTGGACTATATTTTACAGATTCTTATTGAAGTCATTTTCTATAATTTTTATACTGCATAATTGTGGAATGAGTGGATATAATTCATTTTGTACTCTTGGGAAAATTACATTAACTCAAATGATAAAAACATGGTTTCATTTGGCTCAGTATCATTTGAGGTACATCGAATCTAGTGATAATATTGGGTTCATGGATTTATTATTCATCTTATTTTTTACGTCCTTGAAGTGTATCTCCAAATACATTTGGAAAATACTTATGTAGTGGAACATATTTACATAATATGAATAAATATTGTTGGGGGAGACGTCCCCAAAATATATATTCCACATACTATAATCAATCTAGAATTAATAGTTATATTTTACAATTTGAGGTTTTGAAGGAACAAGTTTCCATGAATAAGGAATGCATGAAATATCCTTGTGAATTACACAAGATCATGCATAATTATTTTCAATGTATTTACCAATCCTTATAATTTTGTGGTTGTTTCGTGTCCCAGTATAATGATCACCACATGATCTGACATGGACTACATCCCTGATGGTCTAAATCTATCCATCTACAATGATTATGTGGAGGATTCCATTGAATCGTTGTTTTATAGGTATTATAACTCATTTAAAAGAACCAAAATGGTAATGCACTATACTAAATGATGGTCATGGTCTCTATTGTAACATTTTGATTGATGGGTAATATTTTGGGGGAAATCATTAATGGGAGAATTCTCCTAGTGGTGGATATTGTCTCATCAGGATATAGGATATTTTCAATATGATTTACATTATCTACCTCACAAAAGTGTTTTAGGTTGAAATCCATCAGTTCATGATGCACAAAACACCATATTCATTATCTGGATCATCCAATAATATGGATATATATATATTCCAATGAATATGTGTATTAATTATACATCATCGTATATGATGTTATATTAGTTACAAAGGAACACTTCCATTAGTCCTCTGATGTAACTAATATGTTGGTGAAATTCAGCATTCTTGATTTCATACTCAACATATTTTTTTGATGACTAGATCATAGTCCATGTTGATATTCATGTAGGACATCAACAAAAACAATGTAATTTACATGATGTCTATGAGGGATTGGTTTTCTACATCATTATTAGCGAGTCGTCCAAACATTAAGAAAATTTCAGAAAATATATATTTTTCCTGTAAAAAGAAAACAAACCATAGACCAAACTATTTGAGATTCGAGTCCTGCATGTTCCTTCCAATAAGACATCATAAGGAACTATCGAAATATATCTACCATTCATAAGGAAATAAATGGGAATATTAAATATCTCCATATATATTTTTAGTGACTACAAGAAGGATATAGGGGGTGGAAGGTACTGTATGTAAATAAATTATCGATGGACCTCTAAAATCCCTCAATAACATGAACTGGGTTTCATAATTATACAGGATAACCACCCATTAGTCCAAATACCCATTCATCATAAGGTTAAAAATTATTTACATGAGTCGTTCAATACGTGATACCTAGTTAACATTGTGGTGATAAAAGTAATTCCTCATAATTTTCACTATATTTATAAATGTTATTCTATTCTACTCAATATCTGAATACCATTTCTCCATACTAGGAATCATTCTATTGAAATATTTGAGACTATTTTTATTTCTCATATAGTATTTATTTGCAGGTAAAACATAATGTAATTTATCTATAGAATTTTTAGGGTGCATCATTACTAAGATGTCAATAGTTATTTCAAAATAGACCCCATTATATGGGTAGATTACCATAAACCCAATATATTTTAAATATTTTAAATAGATTTATCATATATGATCATTCTTCATGAAGTTATACTGCCATAATTTGATGATGACCATTCGATGATCAGTGAGGAATCACATATTGGTTGAGAATTAACCACAAATTCATTAAAATAAAATTATATTATTGATTCTTAGAATAGTTTAATGATATGGTATATGGAAGGGTGATTTGATTCATCAAAACTCAATATAACTGTAGAACACCCTGATAGGGCAGGTGTGAATTAGGGTGTCAACTAATTCTTCTAAAATGATGGATCTAGTTCCAACATGGGTAAGACTATGTTAAATATATTAGATGGTAATTAAATGTAATTTCATCATTCACCTGAATAGATATAACAAATAAATTTTTGTGGGTTCCCCACAATGTTATTGTTCAAGGAGAATACACTGATTGTGTATTATCCATACACAAATCCCCAAATATTCAATACATGTGGAATATAGAAGTTAATAAATAGTTAATATATATCTGAAACACTACCACTAAAATATGTTTTAGATATGAAACATCCCTTATTAGAACCCTTCAGTCAAATCCTCCATGAAAAATCCATTGGGTGATGTTTTACTCATTTTAAAGAATTGATGGTTGCTTCATTATATTAAAATTATTTTCTTTTTCTATGAATTTATGGAGAATATTCATTCACCATTGACCTTAGTCTAAAAACATGAAATCACTATTAACATAACCCATTAGAACATAAACTGATGTTTATGATGCTACTTGATGAATATCCCTCATGATGATAAAAATCTTAATGAAGAGAACAACCTTTGTAGAACACGATGTCAACACAAAAAAAACAGTCAACATGAAATAATATTATCAGAGATACCTATGAATTGGTAAATACATTGATAATATTTTAATGATGATCAGTTACACAATCAAAACCTTAATCAGAAATCATTTAGACTTTGTAAATTTAAAATTATTCATCCTTTCATATAAATATTTTCATGTGTAATGATGCGGGGGTGAAATCATATTTATATGATCAGCCAATCAATATCATCCAACTCCTCCGACAGGGTTTTCATTAAAATCCAAAACATTATTCATGAAGCTCCATCACTCATGAATCTCATGTGAAATTCATCCTTCTCAGGAATCTTCTCATATTCATGAATATAAATTCAATAATGCACCAGCAACTCTCAATATCAGATATCTAAAATGAAACTCATCCATAAATAAAATCCTTCATGATCAAATCTCAGTTATGAAAACCAGAGGGAAAACATGAATTTGGATATAATATTTTTTATTGCTTAATTTTATCCTAGATTTTCTTTGATCAGATCATTTCCTAATAGAATTTCATATTGCTTCCACACGACTCTTATTCATCATCGTTTCACAGATGAAATATGTGGTTTTTAAAATCATGTAGCCAAATATTCATATAACATTGAATTTATCTATTAAGCCCCATTTAAATTAAACACAAATAAAAAATATTTTTATATTTTGAGATAATAAAATATCTCCCTTTAACATATCCGCCAAAATGATACATAACATCCATAAGAATATTAAAAGGGTTAAACAAATTGGGGATTAAGGACCATCCATAACCTCTTAATGTGTTTATATATGGCTTAACACCCAGGTTCAACCAATTATTCTCCAACACATGTACTACTACTAGATTATTCAGAATATCAGTCACTAGGTCATCAGTTCTAACATGCTCTATTTTAGTAACATATTTTTCAAAATATTCCATGAATATGAGATATCTAATCTCTATATGTTCTTTTTGATAGTGTTTAATATTATTCATTGTTAGATTGACTGTGCTATTTTTGTCATAATGGATCATCATTGGATGTTTCACTTCATCATCAATATCATTTAGTTATTTCTTTTTCCATAATGGGTGATTGAAATACTTTATAGAATATATATAATTGGGTTTTGATTTTATGAGATTAGTGAATTATACTTTCTTCCACTTCTATCCTATGCCATTGTTTCATATAAAAAATGCACTACAACATGTGGTCTTTTATCCAACACATATCTAGTATAGTCAACATAGAAAAATGATGATAATTCATTATATCTTCCTGTAAATAATTATATGCCAAAATTTAGAGTAATATTAATATATATCATGATTCTTTTAATGGATTCTGAAATCTCCTCATTTACATTACATTTATAGTGGTCCACTATGAAATTAGAGAAGATGATATTTGAAAATATTCTATTCAAGTATAATAAGAATCCAATGATTCTAATGTGCATTTTGGTATCTAAATATGTATCATACAAAATCATTCCATATTATGCATCAAATTCAACTAGAGTCTACATTGTGTTCATCATCACTGCTGTTGAATAATTTTTATACAAAATCAAAGTGTAATAATTCTTGGATATATCATTAAACCCCATGAATTATGATAGATTACCAATTAAGGAAATTTTAAATTTATATATAATTTGATTATAATATTATTCCACAGAGAGATTATGATAGTGAAATCCAATTTTGAAGTGATCCTTCTTTAGATAAGCATTGTTTTCAAGAAAACATTACATGTGTTTCAAAATATGGACCGTAGAGGGACTTATTTCATCTAAAAATATTTCAATAATCATTTACAATCATAAAACCCAATGGGTTTTAATGTATAATTCCCCATCAAGATAAATATTTATGAATTTCATTCTCAGGTCCATTTGATAAACATTTCATTATTTATTTATTTCCATATAACAGAATATATTGATTGTATCTAGTCTCTATACAATAAAAATTTATTATTTAACATCAATTAACCCCATCAGTTCATATACTTCACACATTAAGTGATACTTCTTTCTGATCACATTTCCATACTCATGAAATGTATTTTAAAAAATACACTGTCTAAGAAAAAAATTTGGTGTTTCAAGCCTCTTCATGAAATCCCATGTGTGGGGTTTTTCAATATTATCTAGTTATTCATTCATAGATTTAACCCATAATTCAGGATTTTCATTATACATTAATGATGTTTGTACTATCAATAATAGCATGGTAGTATGTCCATCTCTCCGCATTCACCATGTTAGTGTGGCTTCATTAAAATCTCCATGGATATTAGATTTATTAGTTTATTCTTTCCTATTTTTCTTGTGAGGTTCAGATAATATTTATTTAGTCATGATTTAAATTTATTATTATTTTTATGGGGCATCATTTTTTTACCCTTCAGTGTCTTTCATGCCTTCCTTTACTTTTGTTTTTGAGTTTGTTTCATGTCTAATTTATTCATCATCTTCAATAATTTCATCATATGGGACCCACATGGTATTATGGATTTCTCTTCAATGATCATGAAATCAATTATCCCCATAATAATCAAAAAATAATTTTTTCACAAAAAACAAGCTTTACACACCATTGAATATCCAAGGAATATTCCCTGGTCTACAGTTTCATCGTAGATTCCTTGAATTCTATCCTTGTTTCAGTTGATACATATACTTTTGAAAACATGAAAATGCATTATACTGGACTTAATTATATAAAACATCTCATATGATGTCTTGGTATCTCTCATATAAATCATTAATCGATTTTGAGTGTACACTATTGTTTGAGTAGCTTATTTACTCTAATGATGATAGATATAACTCTTAATCAACATAGTTTTAGCCATATTGTTCACATGCCAATTTCTATATTCATTAAATCCATGTTTCCTATTGAGTAAAAACTATACCACCTCATGATGTGTTCAATGGTTTAAAAAGAAAAAATCATAATTAAATGGATGAATATTCCCCATCATTGTTAGATTATTAAACATTGATTGTGTGGTTATTATTATTCTGATCTTTTTGATGATAACATTTCATGTAGTCAGGTAGATGATATTTTTTCTATATAATCATTACACAAGACATTATTCTATAATAATAAAAAATTATAATTATTTTCCCTTTTCCATATTTTACAAAAACTTTTATTATCCCACATCTGTCTATTTAGCCGATATCTAGAAGAATTGATTTTTTTTATTTGTATAGAATAAATTTCTGGAAAACGTTCCTCACATTCATGCATCACATGATTTTTTATGCATCAGATTGATAGAATGCCTGACTAACATCATCATAGAAATATTAACCATGAATTTTTGTTTACTGTTGTAAAACCACTTCTTCTACATAATGTTTCTCTTCTTTAGCTGTTAAAGAATAAATCATATCATTAATGTCAACTGGGTATAAAGATACATTTTTTCTGTATCATTTCATGATAAAATTACCAATATTTCCTCTGGTAGTGGACCAATATTTATTAAATGTAACTATAATTCATTATTCATTATTATTACTCACACATAGGATATTGTAACACAACCCACCAACATAATAAATATCATCCTTACTTGGAAAATCATTTGATATTTCTAAACATCCACTGACTTTGATATTTAAATAACAATCGTTTCCAAACCTCACTAATCCATAAACATTTTTTTAATTTTTCAATAAATATGATTTTCCCATCATATGAGATGTGAATATGCTATTAGTAACCCATGTAAAACTATTCCTTTTATCTTTGAGATCTCTCTCAATGTAGATAGATTTCTAATTGTTTTTCTTTTCTATTAATAAGATATTTGATTTAGTAGAGTCTGATAGTTGATATTATAAATATATTTTCAACATACATTGGTTCATCATAATCATATACCTCTTCATTAGAAGGAAAACTATTATTAATAGAAAATATTCTTGATTGGTGTTTTTTATATGGTCTCTCAGTTCTATAGGTATTGTTCCAACATTTCCTCCTCTTGCAATGAATTTCATTAGGTCCATAGTTAGATCAATGAATTCCAAATCCATATTAACCATCTATTAAATATAATATATTATATTTTATTATTATCATTTTTGTCTTTCTTGATCTTCAATATCTAGGTATTTCTTTACCTCTTTAATGTATGAAATAGAATGACCTTTATACCCATAAAATGAGAATTCATACATATAAATGTCTTCCCAATTCCATTCCACTTCATGTCCCCATCTATAGGAAAATATTTGACATGATATCATTTATTGGTACGTTATGATAGTTTTTACTTCTATATTATTTTTCATTTTACGATATCATTGTTAGTACATTGAGTCCATTGTGATATATCAAGCATTATTATTCGCATAATTTTTTCTCATCTTTTTTAAAGCCTTTGATGTTTTAGCATCACATCCATTTCAAAATTTTCCAGTACATATGGATCTTTTAACATTTGAATCATAATATACTCCATTAAAAACATTTTTTATCTCTTTGTAATATCTCAACAATTGAAAATATTCCATACTATAACATATAAGAATTAAATTTTTGTTCAATCTTATTTTTATCCTTCAAATAGTCAATCAATATCTTCCTCATGTCCATCAACATACCCTGATGGGTTTTCCAAAATGGACCTCATCTTTTTCATTCACATTATTGTACTATCAATCTCACCAAGAGAATACATAATTTCTAATATAATATCAGTATCACCAATCAATTTATTATCACTATATGAATATTTTGATGGTACTGAATTTTCTTTAATATCCATCATGGACAGTTGGGTTGTAGATTTAACACATAGTTATTTGACCCCAAAATGTCATTGTAATAGGGTTCTAATTTAGAAAATAACATATTTGTTTGAAATTTTCAACATAGTTTTAGGATTACTTTTTGGGGAAACCTTTTTTAGGATTTTCTATGTTTTTATATTTATAATTTTCATCATTGAACATCATTAAGAATATACAGTCAATGGTCCCATCTCCAGTAAATTAAAAATAGTAATGAGGTTATGTCCCATCATACATTTCATTTCATCTATTTAATTATTTTGAAAAATTAGAAAATTCTTCACCTGCCTCATTATAATGATAAACAGTGTCTCCATAAATTTAATTATCATTCATGGATTTGAAATCCATTTACTTGCTTTCTATATTTCTTTTAAACTTCTTATTTGACTCTCATTTTATATTCCACTTGACCTCTCAACATATTATCTAGATAATATTTTGAATGATATCTTTCCTCAAGGGATGACCCTTCTGGAATGTAGATAGGTGGAAGCCATCTTAATATATACTCCACAATGTTAATGGATTATTTTGTTCACCAAGTTCTTATATTACTCTAACACCATTAGTAAATCAATTATAAAAGGTATCATTACTATGGTTATGTTTTATTTTCATAAAATCGAACCAATTTTGAAGAACGTGGAGTGTCACCACATTCAATTTTTTCTCCCCATCATATATATTATTTATTTTTCAATACATTGATATTTATGAAGTGAAACTGATAAGCATAAGTTATATTTGATTAAACAGAGTAGTATTGATACAATTCTGTTCGTTGGCATGTGAAGAATGCATAGTGTTTTCTTTTCTAGTCATAGATTGTCTTGTTACGTAGGTGACAAAAATAACCTTTGTAGTGGAGATATAAAATCCATTACTAGATATCATAGATGAACCCTCACCATGATCTTTCAAATTTGGATATTTATTCTATAAAATTAGAGGACTCCACATTCCTTTACTAAAATATACATATTAAAAAAGTGTAATGATTTAACACCAACAAATGAGCATGGATACCACATTTAGATACCTGTAACAATAAGAGATGGGAGGGGTGAATATGGGGGGTCAAAATTTTCTTCAAATGTGAATGATATTGTTCTAATATTGGTAGGATACTATTTATTATATATGATGGAAATCATTAGCAAAATAAACATTAAAATTAAAATATATAACATGAAAAAAATTTATTAGTTCATCACAATGGGGTTCTCCATGGATAATATTTCAATAAACTATCAATTGTACATAATTATACTAAAGTTTCCTTAATTATGAACATGTATATTTTTTTAGTAAAATGTCATTTTAAATTCAATACATTCACATTGAGCCACAAAGGTCACATAGTGTGATGGATTTAGTTAACACTTCTTCCAACATGTCACAAATGAAATATGAATCATTTTCATCAATTATCAAGACAATATAGACAAATTTTCTTGTTTTTTGGTGACAGAAATTTTTTATTGTATTAAAAAGACAATTTTAAAATCATAAAAGACACTTTGAGTCATGATAGGAACATTGTTTATCAGATTGAGATGTGGTTTATTGTTATATGTAACAAATATCTTATAAATCATATACAAAATGTTATATCATAATCTGGTTTTTTTGAGTATATCAACTCTTTTTTTACTAAAATCAATGTACAATTTCAACAAGTCACACATTGAGTATTACTAGTCAGATTATTATTTTAATTGATGTCTTTATAATTACTACAATCCAAAATGAAAAATATATTTTTTCCAATGTATCGAAATAATTTTAATTCATTTCCTTATTATTGAGTGTGCCAATTTTTTTACAAAAATATCATTAAAAACAGGAAACATGTTTTTTTGAGTGATAGAGGTCACATCATTTGTGGGTTTTAATGATACATATTATGAATTCCAAAAATATAGTATGAATATTTTTCAATAATTATCTTGACAATCCGATTGCAACTTTATAATTTCTAGAAAAGTAATTTTTTCCCAAAAAATGTATATTTTTTACTGATAAGAGACACATTGAGTCATACTAGGAAGATCATGTATCATATTGAGATGCAGTTGAATACAAATTGTTACAAATTACGTATATATAATTTTACTAAATTACAAAATTAATCCAAATTAATTTTTCAATATTCGACATGGAATTTGTTTTTTTACTAAAATTGTTGTCAATTTTGAATTTAAAAATGTAATTGGAGTCGTACTAGTCACACCATGAATCAAATTGATGGTATTATTATTGTTTGAGAACTAAAATGACATAACGATAATTTTAATAATGTATCAAACAATCATAATGTGATTCCATAGTATTTAGTATGACACATGGGTATTTTTCCAAAATGTCATTTAAATCTAAAAAAACACACCTTGAGTCATACAAGACACATCCTTTGTGGGTTTGACATAAGAAATAGTGTAAATTTTGAAAAATTAATTATAAATCCTTATACTAAATTTTACAGACAATCATTGTGTGTTTTCTTGGTTTTTAGTGAGAGATTTTGTTTGTTCAAATGTCTATTTTCGACTGATAACTGACACTTTGAGTGACATCGATAAGAAACAATATCTGATTATGGTGCGTAAAATTATTACTCATCACAACTGACATATATATCCTTTTCATAATGTAAAATAAATTATGAATGTGTTTTATTAGTTTTGAGTATGATAATTTAATTATAAAGCAATGTCAATTTCGAATTAAAAGACAAACTTAGATTCATAAAAATCACATTGTGCATTATATTGAAGTGAATTTGATTGGTACATGTCCCAAATGACATAAAGATCATATCATAATCTAAAAACTCATTATGAATTTATTTTATTATTCTTGTGTATGCCACATGGGATATTTTTTTACAAAAAAAATTAATTTTAAACTATAAACACCCACTTTGAGTAATACTTGTCATATTGAGGGTGGGGTGTATATGATATTGAGATATAAATGATAGACCTGAAATTTTTAACATTTTATAAAATAATAATGAAAATATGAATGTGTTTTTTTGTTTTTTTGTGTGTTACAATTTTTTACTAAATGTAAATTTTAAACTAATGACAGACACATTGAGTACTACCCAACACATCTTCTATCAGATTGAGGTTCTTATGATTCTTAGAAAAGTTCCCAATGTAAAAAATCAGAATATGTTTTCTTGGTTTTGAGTTTGATAGTGATTTTTTACTAAAATTAACATCAATTTTGACGAAAAATATTCACTTGGAGTCATACTGGTAACATTGTGCATCAATTTGAGATGAAAATAATTTCAACACATAATAAATAAATAATATATCATTTTCCTTATGTATGAAAATGATATTAAGGTGTTTCCATTATATTTAGTGTTCCACCTATGTTTTCTAAAAAAATATCATTTAAAACTGGAAACACACACTTTAAGTTATATAGGTTGCATCATGTGTGGGTTTTACTTGATACTAACCACACACATAAAAATAACTAAACCATCACATTCGTATATGATCAAGGCATTCAATGTGAGTTTTCACAATCCAAAAGTAGTGATTTTGTTAAATGGAAATTTTAAATTGCTAACAGTCACATTTATGACATACCTTCACTATGACCACATTCTACAAATGATGGTTTCCATACAGTAGTTCTCTCATATACCTATTGACTAGGGTGGTTGATTAGACACATATTTTTTAAAAAATTCTCTTTGGATTATATTCATATATGATGATTGTGATTGCTATAGATGTTTCTTCAATAACTCTACTAAAAAATTGATGAATCATTCAAAGATTCATCCTTGATAATACAAACTAGAATGGTTGAATAACAAGGTCACAAATCAAGTCCAAAATAGGTTTCTATTAAATTTTTCTATGGTAATAAATATGCAGATGAGGTATGGGGTAATGTAAATAATATGGATTCTTTTAGACTATTCTTTGTATGGCCTTGGTAGTTTGGATGGAAAACTAAATTTAATGGTAGAAAGATCATGAATTCATTTTAATTTGGGGAAGAGTATATTTCACAAGCTCATTTGTAATTATACAATTTTATTCTTGTAAAATTTAATTTAGAATAATCCAAATTATGCTTATTTATAAATATTTTTCTCACAGATAAATAAATCGTTAATAAAGTTTATTTTTATTTTTATTTACGGGGAAGTCATAAAATGAGGATAACAATCATTTTTTAATGTTATCTTATTAATTTATTGAATAACATCATGGTTTTTTCCAAATAATCATGTGTGATGAATACTGTCCTACATAAAATCTCATAAATGTTTTTGTAAAAACCATTTTTATATATGACACCTTATATAAATGCCTAATTGATCTGATAATATGTTCACAGTGTTGCCTAGAATTTTCAAAAATAATCTAAAAAAATCATCATATTATCCATATTCTAGTTAATATCCCAAAAATTTATCATTTGAAATCCCACATATAGTATCCTTCTTCTACATGGTCTCTAACTTGGTCAATGCCTTGACCAACTCTTCCACCTCAATCTCTAACCTTGAATCTGCCTCTTCCTTTTCCTCCAACCCCACTACCATAATTTTCCCACAATTTTATTGTCTACAGGTTAATGATTGAAAATCAGATGATTTCCTCCATTATACATCTCTTTTAGAAGTATATCAAAAAATATATATATTAATTATTACACTAATCATTCAATCCCCAAAATGTATTTCTATGGTTATAATGCATAATAGATAATAAAAATTGAAGGTAATAACCAAGAAATCCGAATAAATTCAGACAACATGTACATTACCAACTCAAATTTATACAAATTTACATCATTTTTATTGTACATGTGTTTTTAGAAACTATCATAGTACTTAGAAAATATAAAAAAAATTATTATGATTTTTTTTAATGAATTAGTTATTAACTTCAGAAATTACATGTTGGTGATTGATGTGATTTCTGTAAATCATGATATCTCTAAAAAACTGTAAAACATAATATCCACAATTGATTTTGTTTTATTAATTCCAATACTGTTGAAACATTGACCATATCAGAAACAAATTTCCAAATATTTTGATTGTAAAATATTTCTACCTACCTTAATTGGTATCCATTTTTAGTAATCCACATAATTTAGCAGTTCAGACACTGACTTAATTCCATGATATATATCCTATATTTATAGAAACACTAATTAATTTTTTTTTAAAACATAAACTAAAACATATAAATTTAAATTTAACTATATACTTATTATTTTAGTGTATTTAATATTCACAATATACATCATGTTTGGATGGTTGGTTGGATATCCATGCAATTAATATAAAATATAAATATTCTGGTGTCCAGATTGACTATGATCATCTTCTTCTACATCCTCCGAAAACAAAAGAATAATTTGAAATTAAAAATTTTAATATAAATTTTATTTGATTATATTGTAGTGTTTCACTTCTAAATTATAGTAATTTAAATGTTTGTGTCATATAATAATTTTTACTGATAACATTGATTAACTTATATTTTTTATTCTCAGTTTCTTCACTATCCAATGATAGTTTCTCTATAGAAATGATATATAGATTAATGATTCCAATATTGATTTATTGGATAATCACCAAAAATAGTTCTAATATAAATATATATAGAAAATAATAGTTGTAATTAAATATAATAATAATATTATATCACTTTTTCGATAGAAGTATAATGAAATTTAACATTATATATTATTTCAAAACTGACAAAACTATCCATTCATGATTGAGAGTCCCATATATAGCCATTCGACCTGTTACATATGTATGGGAAGATCCATATATTTATTCCTCATATGAAATGTAAGAAATATTATGATCATTAAATAAATTCATATAAGGATGTTATAATGGTAATAAATGTTTCTTTAGAAATGGGGGGATTAGATACGCTTAGAAGATCATTCTGATATCATGGTTGATTCATTAGATTTTATTGTACAAAACATCCATTTCAGCACTAATTTATCCTTATGTAACATCATACCTCACATCAGTCCTTTTATCATCACTAATTATAGTAATTTCAAATGAAAAAAGTTCATAAAGACATACCTCATGTATATTTATTTTATTGGATGTCCTTTCTATCACTCAAATAATAACATTGTTCGTTGTAATATTTAGATAAAAAATATGAGCTTGTAATTGAGTAGTCAAATAATTTGAAACCTCAATACCCACTCTCATTTGATCATTTTTGAGGTATTTATGATTTATATAATCTCATATGATATTACACACATAAAACATCTGATCACATCAGTGCATGCATGTTGACATATGCAAATCACATAAAACTATACCCTATAGAAATTTTGTAAAATAATGTATCGGAAGTAGTTTGATTACCATTTAGGATAATTAGTAATAAATAAATATATTACCTCATGTAAGGTATGCAGTGGGGGGATGACTTGCCTCAATTCTAGTAGTGATATTTGGTTCATATTTAGATATTATTCCACAACCGGTTTTCATTGAAACGTTCTCATACATTTGTCTTCCACACCAGACAGAACACTAATTTTTTTTAGTTAGTCTATTTGATCCAAAAATCATGTCAACATAATATATTTATCATAATTTGGTTTTATCATCATGACATATGTTCTAGTAAAGTCTCTAATAACTAATCCTCTAACATGATCATATTGTTCTAGCCAATTCAATGATTCTAAAATTATCTTTTTTGTTTATTCATTATCGATTCTTGGGTTAGAACCATATAAACTACTATGAACATATATAAATATATTTATTTATTAATATAATAAAAATTATTAAATTATAGTTATTTCATACATATAGATGTTTTCCTTTATCTTTTTTTACATCATCAACATCCCAAATTTTTTACTCAGGCCTCTATCAATAGAACATTACATTGGTTAGATGTGGCTTTAAATTTTGATTAATAAGTATTCATATAAAAAAGAATAATGTTTTTTTCATATCACATATTTAAAATTTTGTTTTTGACTTAAAATACAAACCTATTTATACTCTAATGAATGTTTCCCCATCCTAGATTTTCAATAAGGGTACATTGGTTATAATTTTCGTTATTAATTTTTATCACAAATATTACTATTTCTTAAATTAACTATTTTTAATAATTATTGTTACGATAAATAATTTCAAATAATTTATTATCAACTAAAATGCACCTGAAATTTATTTTCATTTTGATGTTAGGTTAAAGGAGGCCATGTTTCCTTCTTTAATATTTCTGCATATCTAACTATGGGTTGATATTTACATTCCCCCAACATCCTTATGATGTAACTACATAATAAGATAATGAAATCCTCTATTGAATTTTCTAGTGGACATAATGAAAATTTAATTCAGAAAATCAGATAATATAAATGAACTCTTCAAGTAATAATGAAAATTAAATCTACGAAAAATTATATAATTTTTCTGTAAATTAGAGAATGTATATTGTAACATTATGTTAATATCCATCGATATGATTCCCTTCATTACTGGTTGGATGTGGTTCTATTAATCCATATCAAATGCTAAATTAATCCTCATTATAACCCCAAAATAACTAATGAACATTAACCTATTGAGGAAAATATGTTGGCTACATTGATTCCAACCAACCACAAATTTTATTCCATAAAAACATTCCTTGATTTTCTTATTCACCATCTTGATGTTGTATCATTTTTGATTTTTCATAAAAATGATGTTTATCCCTTAATATGATTGATGATTTATCATAAACAATGACTTATTCATCAGGATTAGTAGCATTATCATGTGGATAATAAATTTTAAACATGAGTAGACAAAGTATATCAAACAACATATTTGAGTTAGTGGATGAGTATCATGAAATAAATTAGTTTAATAATTTATTGGGAGATAAATCTGGTTAGGATGATAGTTTTCTCATTAAAAAATTTAATTACCAATTATTACTTTAAAATATCAAATCTCATATATGATAGCTAAATGGTCCCTATCACTACTATGAAAATGTCATATTATCTCCAATGAGCTTCACTGACACTAATCTATGTCACGTGTTCTTATCCCCCACATTCATCTAAAATATAAGATCTCCATATCAATTATGATTTAGAAATAATGTATATACCATTTTAAATATAGATTATTACATAAGAAATTTCCAAAAAGAAATGGTGGACATTCAAATGAAAATTTAAATAAATTTTAATTTCATTATATATAGAATTATTTTTCTAAAATAAATTAATTTCTCTATATAACAATTATTAATCTCCAAAAATATAATAAATTCATGCTTCTATTAGCCATTATATAAAACCATATCATCTGAATGAATGTCCACATGAAAACCACTCACAATCATTTACATCAACTAAAATGATTTTTTTATTTTCCAAATCCTCTAAAATGATTCTATTATGGTATTTCTTTCCCTGAAAATAGATTTAACAGGATTGAACAATCTCATAAGACTTTGATTTATTTCAATATTGGTTTTGTAAAAAAATTAAATGTGTTTCCTTTAAATATGTTTTTATAAATTGTTTCCTTCAATTGAAATCATTTTAGAAAAACAATGGTGTGGAAAATATATTCAAATTAGCAGAATATTATAAGGATCCATGTTATTATTTTTCATTAAAATTTTATGATTCATTATTTCAGTGAGAAAATGTTACCCATATATATTGTTTTCATAGAGAACATTTGAGGCATCTATTTTTAATAATTCAACTAAAAACACAACTTATTGTAAATTGGTCATATGATTTGGATATAGTGTGGTTAAATGGGATATTTAATGCCCTGATAAATGTGGACAATAATGGTTATGTGGAATTTATGAAAATAATATAAATAATTATATGGTTTCTGATAAATAATAAGGAATCTCTTTATGTCCTAAAATCATTGAACCAAACACTAAATTTATAATCCTTACTCAATGATTAGGAAATACATTTTATTAAACATGACATATCAAACATATATTATATTTACCAATCCATTATTAATGACTATATATTTTATGTATGCATCAATGTGTCTAAGGAATCATGGTCTCCCTTATTTTCTCTTAACATCTATATTATTCCTTCCATCGTTTCTCACAACTTCAAAATCAGCTTCATCTTCCATGTTCTTCATGGACTATAATGTGTCGTTAGCCTTTAAATTTCAAAGAATAATTCATTATTTCTATAATTTTGTGTTTTTCATTGAATTAATCAATAGAGAAGACTATCCATTTTAAATTGTAAACAAAAATACATAGGTAGTATTTGATAAATATAATATTAAAAACTAACAATTGAAGTAAACAAAATACCATATAACATTCTAATCATCAACTAATATCAATACATTTTCTTTAGAATTATTTTCCACCAAATACAGAAATGGACATGAAACTTTTCATCAATCATTATGAAATTGAAACATGATTAACTTTTTCTTACATGTACTAAATTTACAAAAATAATACCCCACAATAATAGTTCTAAAATTTCTATTAAATATATAGTTAATATTCATGTATTGATAAATTTAATATTCTTTACCCACTACCTTTTTTATACCACCCTTATATCTACTATGTTTTTTAGTCTATGTTATGTGTCTTTTGATCTGTTGGGAAATATATATTCAAAACTTCATAATGATTTTAGGATCCTTTTGGATGAACATACTGTGACCCAATTAAAAAACCTATGATATGTGATTATTTATATGTTTTTTTAATATTTCTAAGTGAAATTTTTCATTAAGTTCATGTGTGATAGATAAATGTTGTTCGCGGATTATAAGAGATGCAATCATTCTCTGGTATTACTGTGAGGTTTATAAGAGAGATTTTAAACACTCTAATTTAATAATAGTCCATGAAAATTTACCTTATAGAAGAACTCGATTTTTGGGTGGTTTATATCTAGTAATTGTGGGAGAAATACTATCGATATTTATATTTGATTCCATTTATATATATCCTATATTAATGGGGATATAATCAAAAGATGTGTTTAGTGTGTATTTTTTTTCAAAATTTATGAGTAACACGAGTATTTCTAAGAGTTCAAAAATAATAGAAGTATTCTTATCCATGTATTCATTACTGAGGTGTTCAAATAGAATTCAATGTGACTACACCAAAATTAAAATTTGTTTTTTATTTTGTTTTGTTAGAAGTTACCAAGTCTGTTTAAAATGAATATTAATATCAGGAAACCAACCAAATACAATCATTATGTTTTGAATAATATTTTGATATTATTTTTTGTATCACCAAGACATAGGAAAAACATAGGATGAAAGGATGAATGATTTGAGGAATGGGTTGTGATACATGGTATTCAAAGTAGTGGAAGAGTGTTGTATGGAGATTAATAAATACAATAAGAGAAGGATGTATATCATCAAAGAACCTTAGAACTGTAATAATTAGAGGAAGGATACATTGAAAGTGGGGAGTCTAGTCCACCATTAATAGTTTGATGTAAATCATCTGCATTAGGATAGACTATATAATGATAATGAATGATACTTGTATGGGATTATTGATGTATTATTTTATTTTAGGCCAATAAAAACATCAAATAATGATTCATGAAAATTTGATGTTTTATGAATGAAGTGTATTGAATGATATATAAATCATAAAAAACGATTCCTTATTTATATACCATTATATGTGAAACATGTGGCCTTCTATAGAATTAATAATTATTATTAATTCTTAATCCCTAAACATAATCAAATAAAAATATCAAAACAATCATCGTTGTAACTGATGTTACATGGATTGTATGATGACCTTTTTAAATATAATTGACTTTCCATCACAATATACCATAAACCACAATGTAATACCATAAGTCAATTTTTCTATTCATATGGATTATATTTATCAATTTATTTATGGAAAAAATTATCAAAATCATAATTATAATATAGTATTACTATGTAGCACTAAATGTTCAAATATTTCACACAAGTTTATCTTAACACGTAAAATATTTCTTTCATTCCACTTATCATCATATAATTATTCAATTATAAATTCATCATTTAAAATAATATTCATATTTATATTCACATTTTTAATGAACAATAATAAATAATCAAACGAGTGATATTATAAGAAACCACCATATAAGGCTAAAATTTTATGAAATATAAAAAAATTATTTATTCATTATACTATATAAATTATTCTAAACATATTATCCTATATTAATTAAGTGAAAATATTAACCTATCATTCAATAAAATATTGGGAAGAATATCTCCTCAATAGATACACGAATATTCATAATTCATCTTAATTTCATAAATAAATTCATCTTCATGTGCATTCTATAATATTGAAACAATATTAAATAAATGAATATTAACAATATGCAAATGGTAAAATAAAATAATATAATGGAAAAATAAAGAATATCACCTTCAGTTGAAATAGTGTATGAAGGTATAATTCGTAGTGATCTCCCATGAAGCTGGAATGAGTTTACTATGTCTAGGTGGCATTGTGTTGGTAAATGTAAGAGAGATAGATATAGATATATGAGATGAAGGGTTAATCATGGTTATGAAAATAATAAAAACACAAATTGATGTACTCAAAATTTCATACAATAATATAGGAGATGAAATAAATTATATACCATCGATTCTCATCTTGATTAGTCTAAGACAACATAGAAAAGTAATACATACAATAGAGGAGTTCAATGATATATTTATAATTGAGACCAAATGACTCACAATTATGTTTATTTTGAATATTTTAGGAACAATTGTATCATATCATTGAAAAAATCATTTATAAAAAACATTTTATTAGTGAAAAAATAATATATACTTATAAAAATAAACATTATCAGTACTTAAAATGTGCTAAAAAATGATCCATTATCATCACTAAAACATTAATCTTGAAAATGGATTTAAATTTATAATTGTAAATAAAATAGTTTTTTAAAATATATATAATTATATATATGTATAATATAAATTTATAATAATTTCATTATATAATAATTTATTTATTATTGCATTAACAATTTATTTAAAAATATATATTTTTTAGTTTATAATTATAAATCAATATTTTTAAAAATATAGTAAACATATAATAATAAATAAATATATATAAATATTTTTTTTACAATTATACATATATTTATATCATTAAAAATATATAATTATAAATATATTAATTATAAACATATATATGATTCAAAGGATAAAAACCAAATGGATCAATCGTAGTATTACATATGATGAAGGTTCTTAAATGAGCCCTCTGGTCAGAACTCTATACTACCATGGCTAGAGAACCGGGATCTATTGTCTACCCATCATAAAAGCATTTTTATTATTTTCTTTACACACATAATCAATTTCATTCTGGAGGAACGATCGACATTGTCACAAGTTTATTGATACAAGGATGTCAGATACAACATCATTGAAATCGGAAGCCCTTCCATTAGAGGCTCCCAAGGCGTTATAAGATAAATTGAATCGTTTTTGGAGAGGCATAAATTTTTTGGATGTTCTGAAAAAAATATCCACGTGGAAGGATATCATAATGTGTTGGAATCCAATTCAATGAGTGTCTTGAGAGGCAAGGTGAGGTCTCAGGTTTTGTTAATCACGTGGCATTTAAAAAAGATTGTAATCCTATTTGTAATTTTTAATCGGTATAATGAGTATCACAATGGGTGATAAAACACTACCTGATTAGGATTTTAAGCATTAGTTTCAAAAAAATTAGGGCTTTGATGGATGGAGGATGATTCTCTTATGATTATTTCACTTTCATCTAAACATTCAATATGAATATAAGAAGACAATATCTATGGAAACAAGATTCCAATATTTGAACCTGACAATTCAGATATTATCAAAATGGAAATTCAATTTTAACCCCCTTCACTAAATTCACTACAACTCATTATTATGGGTCATGCTTCATGGTCTCATAGGGGTATTCTCTCATACATATATTTTGAAAATATTTCCAATATCATTGAATCCACACTCAAACTTGATTATTACACCATCCAAGGAGGGATAAGACTTTATTTTAGGGTTTTGATTGATACTGAATTTTTGAATCATTGATCTAAATATATAATAATTATTCTAATGGAGAAAAAATGATGTGGATATTGAATATGAGTTCTTACACAATTTTAGTTGTTTATGTAGAAATGGTGGTTATGAGATTTCCAACTGAAGGATTTTCCAAAATCTCAAGTTCAAAAATTCTAAAGGCAGTAGTCATGGTATATCTTCCTCTCCTAAAGTTATTATGAAGGTGTAATATCCCTCAAAGGGTACGGTAAATTTCAATTCTAGGGAAGCTATCTAACATGATGAGGTAGATCACCTAATAATACATGATTGTATCGATTTTCTCAATGATTCTGACTCAGATGTTGTTGGTGTGTAGTATTCATTAAACAGTGGAAAAACGTTGGGAAATCTCATTATGGACATCGTTATAGGGATTTTTTAGCTGGTAATGGTAGTGAATTTTTTTCATTCTTTTATAGGCATTGAAGGGGAGATGTATGGACAGACCACTACTCTAGTACAAATGATGCCCCATGGATATGATAGTGTATATGAATACAAAAAAGAGAATGATCTCGAGGTTATAGATAATTCTCAATTGAGTGAGGAGGACTCATTAACTAATTCATGAAAAAGAATAGGGGATATTATTGATATCTCTTGTATGCAATCTGAACTAGCTAATTGTTCATTGAGAATGTGTATTTCACCTTTTTCATCCACTAGTTCTACTCATCTTGTAGGCAATCATAAGGTGGATCATGGTGTAGAAGCTACAGATGATATCATGGTTGAGCCGAGATGGGTGGAAATGAATGGACTGATTTTTTTCAGGAGACCTCTATTATCTATTGTCCTAGTGTAATAGCGGTTTCAATGGAATCCGTTCATAACATCATTTATTTGATAGAAATTTTTAACTGTTCTAATATATTGAACTTCTTTCAAGATGAATTTGGAAATACCCATGGTGTATTCAGTATTGATGGTAAAGAAACTGGAAAGTCAGTATTGATGGTCATATGCCTTGTTGAATACCCAACCCCATAAAATGATGGTCAGAATTGGAAGAAACCCAAAACAAGGAGGAGAGGACACCACAAGGGAGGTAGGGGTGGTGTTTATTATCATAGGTGACTCGATGATTGTTCTGAAGTGGTTTGGAACTTTCTTTAACTTCCATTCCACTCTTGATCTTTATGTCATTTATTTTCATTAAATTTTTGAACCACTGTCAAAAAAACAGTTCACACTATTTGAGTATAGTAAATAAATAAAAATAAAAATATATTCATTATTTAAATATAAGTATTTTAATTTTACAATTACTTAAATATATAATTAATTATTTAAAAATATACGAATAATATTTTTTTTAAAAATAATGTTTATATATTTATGTACTTATATATATATATATATATCCCAATAGTGAAATATAGAGGTAGGATTCATTATTGGTCTCGGAGAGGTCTCGAATTTGAGTCTCACAAAGTACATTAGAACATTTTACGTTTCCAACAATTCATTGTAATGTTGCCACATTTACCTGAATAAAATGTGGCTTCCAACTTATTATATATATATAATATATGAAAATATAAATATAAATATAATATACCAATTATTATAGAAATTTAATTTAATTTAATAATTATTTGAAAATATATAATTGCATATTTTAATTTTATAAATACTATTTAAAAAATAATTATTCTTTTATAAAAATGTTAAAATTATAAATTTATAGAAATAATAAATATAAATTTATAAATATATTTATTTATAAATATATTTTTCACATTATTAATGAAAATAAAATCATAAATATAATTCATTTTAAAATTGAGTGAAGTTGAATAAAGAAATCAGTACACATTAAATTTATTAACAAATTGATTAGTTTTTATTAGATAAATATAATTTTTTTAAAAAATAAGTATATATATTGATGTAAACATGAATACATATTGAAAATAAAAAAACACAGAAAAAAATAAATAAAATTTAATATTACATAATGACTAAATAATAATATAAAAAATGGAAAAGAAAAACTTTTTAAAATGAATGAATAATACCTAAGTATTTTAATGATGAAAAAAACTAAATAAAATTTATAGCTTAAAAACATAATATAAAAAATTTGTCTTGTTATAATGAAATTATAGAATATACTAAAATTTGAATAAATTATATAAATATTATGTGCATGTGTTTCGATATAAGATTTCATTAATTTGGAAATATTTGGTTTTATATTGTATAGAAAAATTAATTAATTATATTTATTTATTCGAAATCAATATACAACATGAAATTAGATAGATATTAAATTGAAAAATCAAACAACATTAAAAATAAATAAAATATTATTATTTCGCACATTACTACATTTTATTCTTTTTATATATCATTATAATAAAAATATATTATTTTTTACTATTTAAAATTAATATGGATTTATATTTTATACTCATTCATATTTATTGATAATTGTGTTATTAAAAAATTTATAAATAATTTTGAAATCATTTCAGTTTTAATTTTCTTGTTTAATTATTAGAATTTATATGTGTTTATATGTGTTTATTTTTCTATAATAATTTTTTTGATAATATATATATATATATATAATATTATTTAAAATCATGTGTAAAATAAATATGTCTATAATTCTTATATATATTTTTAAAAATATGTTTTATTTATAAAATATTAAATATTTTCCATAATTTTATCATTTTCAATTTTTATTTGTTTAATAATTAAATTTTGATTATTTTTAATAAATATTTTTAATACATATTATATATTAATTGTTAAAATCTATATTTTGTTATATTAATTTATTAATTTTGAAATTAATTATTTAACTAATATATTAAATTTTTTGTTTAATTTTTTAATATAATTCTAGTCTTTTATCAATGAAAAAGACGGAACATAAAGTCAATCATTTATGAGTGGTGATAATAAAAATATGATAATGTGTACCCTTAATCATTATTAAAAATAAAGAGATTATAAATGATAACTTTTATCGTCGCTAAATGAAAGAACAAGTAATGTTTTCCCATTATCATCACATCTTTCAAGTGCTGATAAATTCCCACAATATAGAAGTGCTCTATTGAATTAATGATTTCATGAATTCTTTCGGAGTGTTTGATTAACCATTCAAATTCATTACCTCTTACCCTTTAATCTCGTGTTATGTTAAACAACAAACAACCTCTTGATATTCCAAATTCAATAAGGATATAAAAACATATTTTTGAGCCATTTCAGAGGAATTGTATATAATATAATATTTTTTAATTTAATCCACTAGTTTTATAGTTATAGGTTAATGAAATGAAAATGTTATTTTTCATTATCTAGTAATTATACCATGAGACGGGTTTCTTATCCATTTATAATTTATTTCATGAGCTTTTTTTATTTATAAAAATTTGTCATATTATTACAATATAGTTAGCATTAAGGACTTTCGTAATAATATTTCTCTAAAAAGATATTTTCTGTACAATAAATTGAATTCCCATTGATATATTTTCCACTAGATATACCACTACAATGTTTAAATATTCATGTTTTCTAAACTCTATTTTATATATTTAAAATACTGAATTCGTCCATAAATATCATTTGTTTTATTGAATTCCCATAATTATATTTATGAGAATATAGAATTAACTCTATTTTTTACTCTATATCATCATGGTTATATTTATATGAAAAAATTTCATCTTATATAATTAAAATAATATTTATAAAAATGGGACCCCACTCAATTATAAAACTATTGATTCACAACCACACTTCTCTTCACATGTAATGCATCTTTGATAAAAAAAATTCCATAAAACCTTTCTAAACACAAATATCATTGACATATAGGTTCATATAACATAAAATTAAAACCATTGAATGTATGATTCCAATTGTTAAAGGATCATTCACAAGGATTAGGGTATGTAATCCAAATTAGTCTTTTTAACTTATAATTGTTTTATTCCTCTTATACCTCCATAAAATATATCACAACCAAACAAATTTGATTCAATTGTTTTCATAAATATATTGACATTTTATAATTTTTATGGAATATCTATTATTTACCATCCACCTATCAATTTGAAAACATAATGATTCTCCCATGTTATGGTTGGTTGACAACCACCGTGGATGACATATTTGAATTCCCATAAATTTCATTCATGTAGAGTTAAAAATATATATTTAAGGAACAAATAATATATACATATATTAATATTATATAATGATAATTTGGTTATAATATTATTTATATAAAGAATAAATGATCATTGAGATTTTAACCTCCCAAAAACATGCATAATGAGACATTTTAATAATTTTAATTAATTTTACCCAATCATTTATACTAGAGAATATATTTATACGTGTTGATAATGATCTTATATATCTAAAATTATAGAGATGTTTAAAATATTCTGAGTTCTTTTAATATGGCCAACATACTGATACTATTGTAGAGGAAATGATTAAATCCCCAAAAGTGGATAATGAGATGAAAAACAATACCGCAGAATAAATGAATAAAATATCATTAAATTTTGACCAAAAAACAAAAAAAATTATGTAATATGTTTATGAATCATGTATACAATAATTTTAATTTGTTTATTTTAGAGGTTATATTCACATACAAACAATGTAATACTTCAGCTGTGGGTTCATTAAATGAATTCTATTATCAATAGGTATGTTATATACCAGTAAAACTATTTTCACTTATATAGTATAAATTACTACCATATAAACTCAATTTAAAAATAATATTTTTTAATTTTTTATATTTCAATGTCTATATCAAATAATTAATTCTTTGATATTTTTATTCATACAATCCCATAGTAGTAAGTCATTCCCTTAATATATTTGAGTCATTATGTCATCTTTACTAATATTAATCAACATTCATTTATAATATTAGATATATTGGGATTTTTATTTATGATCATTATTTTATTATTATATAATATATTTTGAGTTCAGTTTCATTCAACCTCTTATAATTTCTTTGTAACAAAATATATATTATCCATGACATTTTCATTTCCAATTAACATTTTCTTTAATACCATTAATTTCAATATTCTTAATTGAGGTTATTTTTTTTCATTGTTCTATTAAAATTAATTTTTTAATAATTACATTGTTATTTATGGGATTAAATTCATTAAATATATTATAATTACCTTTGGTTTACAACTCAACAAAAATATTGTTCCTAAATAAAACATACCATGTCTATACTTTTTTATATCTATTATTTCTCTATTATGTCATGTTCATTATATTATTTCATGAGTTGTAATCTATATAAAATATGTATTAATTAATATAATTGTTATTTCCTATAAATTTCATCACAATGTTAAAGAGTTTTCTCATTTTCTTCACATAACATTTTTTATTTTGTACTTTTAAATGTGTGAATAAATTATTTTTAATAATGACTAATACATCATGAAAATTTACTCTTTTTTGTCTATAACATATTTAAACGATTATTTAATTTTTCTTCATGGGTTTAAAAATTAATTATATTCCCATTATTCTATATATTTTTTATTAATAATTGTTTTAAAAATAAATAAGTTATTTTTCTAGTTATTCAATGTAATTATCAAATGCCTTTATAGACATTATTTTTGTATATTTCAATAAATCCTATGATTTTACCTAGGTTATAAAATATTCTTTTTAAATGAGTTTCTATATCCATAATAAAAATCATCCAGAACATCATTTTTAATTCATAATCATTTAATATGATGAAACCTAACTTCTATTCCAATTCAGTTCTATTATGAGTTCCCAGTATTAATTTATTTTATTGAACAATATTCACATGGACTTCAAAACAAATGAATTTTCTTGGAATATTATATAAAAAACTATTCAAAATTTACAATTATAGTATAAATATCGAAAGAATCATTATTTAAATATAATTTTATATAAAAACTTATTTATATAATTCCACTAGATATCAATATCATTTAAAAATATTTATCTTATAGTGAATAAGTATTCATTATTATTATTTTACAAATATATAACACATATTAATGTACATATTATGACGTGTTAGGTGGGAAACTAAATATGATTTCCTATAATTCTTTATTTAATGATATACATCTAATGATATTATATGAGAGGTATTGGAGAGTGAATTAAATCCATTCAAGGACTCATTTAGTCCCCTTATGGTTTAATGGTTGTGAGAAATGAATTGTGGTTATGATATTTTTTTTGAATTTAATTGATAAAATATTACGATACTATGATCCATTTACTTATATATATATATACATATGTATCTGAGAAAAAACATAAGCTATGATTCATGTATTATGAATCATCTTTTATCAAGTTTTTTTTCAAAATGATGTATCTACATAAATTTTTTTTTAATTATACCTACATTTATATAGTATACTCACATATGATAGTCAATTTTTTATATCTTATTTCTACCCATAATGGGAATTTTCCATCCCTATTCATATCTTTATATCTACATCAGTTATAAATAAGATAATAATGTATGATCTGTTTAGAAGGTAAATTTCATTTCGGATGGAGAATACTATTAATAAATTATTGAATACATATATTGATGAGGGAAATTTTCCATTTTATGAAAACGATGTGGGTTCTTTAGTTATCGTTTTTCATAAATCAAATATATAGTAACCCAAAAAGGTTTTGGTTATGTATTTGAATCAATATTTTTATTGATATATTATTTATGGATGACTAGGTTTCATACAATTTTGTAGGCATAAAATAATATATGAAGAATATTTTTTGATAATTTGTTCTAATTATATTTGTATGGGGAATTAGAGTTGGAATCAATGAATGTTTTATATGATGTCATATTTTATTATATTATAAACTAAGGAATATAATTTTGTTTATTATATAATTACATGTTAAAAATTTAATCTTTATCCAATGTTATATGTTTAACCTGCACATTAAGGCTTTATTTCAGAAGGATTTAATTTGATTAATGTTATTTTAAGAGATGTTTATTTTGTTTCAAGAAGAATACATTATAAAGGTTTATGTGACAATTATTATTTTTTGTTTTATGAAAAATTAATATATATTTTTAATGATATTTGTATATTAATAGGAGTATACATTTGTTAGAACCTTACATTTTCTGTAATTATCTGAAGCTCCATTTTAGGATCTATTTTTTAACTTCAGTACATGTGATTGGAGTTATGGATTGAGATGTGTTTCAAAGGTGTTTTTATGAAATTTTAGATAAAACGGGTTATGATTGGTTGGTGCATTTTTTATACAAAATGGGCTGATGCATATAAGAAAACATGTGCACACTAGTCTATTGAGAGCATAACTTCCCCATTGTTAAAGCACATTTAGTGATGTCATGAGAGGTATCCATGTGATGTTCCCTAGTGAAGTAGTTGATAAAATAGGATTAGAGCACGATTTTCCTAATCATGTGACTATATCATGTGGAGACTGAAAGTGATATCCTAAATTTGTGTATCTTACCAGTTATACAATTTTAATTAATTTTTTTACCACCTATGGATACCTATACTGGTATTACATTTACTAAGGGTAAAATAAGGTTATATCATCGACTCAATATGAATACAAGTACCTACAAATATCATTCTTCGGGATCAAAATACAAAATTGAAGATCAACTATTCTCTTTATAAATACTTTTCATCCTGATACATCTCCCATTATTTCATAAATATTTTCTTAATCATTTCATGGATGATATGTTATTATTCCTTCGATCTAATCTTATGTTGTGAGATCTAGATATAGGATTATTGATCTATATAATGATTTATGAAATATTTATATCTTGGATCTTGATTTGGGTTTAGGAATTTAGATTTTGAACATTTATCGACATTGTTGGGCTGCTCAGATTTAGGGTCCTTCAATTGAGTTAACATCCATCCACTAATAGAGGTGGGTTGTCTAAATATTATTCCCATTTATATAGATATGAAATTCAAAGGAAAAATTGTAAAATTTCAAGAATCAATTATCAATTTCTTTTATAATATTGGGTTAACTAGACTGACCAATTTTTTTAATCGATTCATTTTTAAGTAAGAGAATAATTGGGGAATTAATCATGAGACTATGGGGATTCACATTTAGATAATTAACTTAGGAAAATTTTTAATATGGACTACTGTTTGTAATATAGATAGTTTATTGGGAAATTAATTATGAGATATAGAAATAAATATTATGAGATAATGAATTGTGAATAAATTATGTTCTTTTAATTATGATCTAGGTAATTAATTATTGGTTTAGTTTTCAATAGTTGATATTTAGAATGAGTTAATAAATTTTGAAAAAGTAATTAAGGGATATGAGTTATAATGTTGGTTAATTAGTTGAATAATTCATTAACTGTATTGAGGTAATTTTTAGTTGTTGTGTTTTCAAATGGAATTAATGTATTTAACAATTTTGTGAATTGGAACCATAATTAAAGTGGATAAATAATTTACAAATTAAATATGAGCTTATGAATTGGAACATGGTCATTCTAAATTGAGATTTATATATTGTAACATTGTAATAATACATATGAGTAAGATAAAGTGAAAATATTAATTCTAATGTGATGTATGCATGGTTACATGGCTACAATAACTTTGAGCAAAGAGAATAAGAACATGTTCATTATATTGAGGTTTAATAATTATAACAACGTTATCATTAAAAATTATTGGGATATTGGTTTTTTTGAAATGAATCAATTAAATGAAAATTGATGAATTTAAATAATATAACATAGAGTAATGGCTTCACAAGAGAATATTCAAACTCCATCATGAGTCGAATTAGGTATTGAGATATGATAGAACCTCTAAATATTTAGTGAATTTGTGAGAATTAGGTATTAAGATATGATATTTCCTAGGGAAAAATTTGGGCACCGATATGAGATGATGTTAGTATTGAGGTAGAAGTATTCTTGGGAACACTAGAGTTAATCTAGTTAGATTAGAATAAATGATTATATAATAGCTAGTTTTTTATTCCCTGTACATATTTCTTATAAGAATATATACACTATCTTTTAACTAAGATATTTTTAGACATTGTTGGTTGTGGATTACTAGGTTAAACTCACACCCTATTCGAGGATCCTGATTGGTACCTAAATATATTATATTTTTTCTAGACTGGATATTGGAAAAGGTATCAATATCTGATTGGGGATGGAGGTTGGAGGAGGGACCTATTTATGGTTAGGCACCCACTTGGGGAGTCATACTGTCATTATGTTCAGTTTACTTTTAGGGAGTTGACACAAATACAAGAATAAAATGTTATTTCTTTTAATTTGTGTATAGATATATTGTATTTTATCATGTTACATGAGTGATATTTTATTTGTATATGATGCTAATATTTCTTATTTATTTCAAATGATGGTCTACTCTAATAAATTAGTGTATAGTCTCCCTGAAAATGATGAACCATACCCTCACATCCAGTATGCAACCTCTAGTACAATGGGATGCATACGTGAGGTCATGTGGTGAACCAAATCGGGTCACCATCGTGTGGAACCTGGGTTTGGATGTTACAAAGTGGTGTCATAGCACTATTATTATTTCTTCATCATTTTTCCTACGATTTTGGGAAGGGTAGAGAAGAGAATAAGAAGAGTTAAGGATTGGTAATGATCTTGTTCAATAGAGATTTAAACCCTTGTATGGGGGGAAACCCATTTACATAGGGTGTGATTTTTGTTATAGATGTTTGCTACTATAGTTGAAGAATATTTCACCATGGATGACACAACTGTAGTGATATGTGATGTTTGTTTCTGAGAAGTTTTTGTATTGATTCGTGGAAAATAATGGAATGAGAGGTCTATATTCATCCATCATTCTAGGCACTTAGGATTATTTTGTGTCATGAATAATATTTGGAATTTATGTGAACATGTATTATTGGTATATAGTTGAACATTACTATTATACTTGCTTGTGATATTAAAAAATGGTGCTTAACATGAGTTGAGTATGATTGGAAATTTATGAAAATTTATAATACATGGGTTTTTGAATGAGATATATGATTATTGAAGTGTTTTAACCATTGATAACCAAATGACAAGGAGTAGTATGGTTAAGGGTTGTGATAGTGCCTTGGTTTTTACTATGTGGTGAGGTGTCATAAAATGATTATTTTTATTATTTACTCTTATGTAAATGTTATATTTCCGTGTTTTGATACCTAGGACGTGTTTTAAGAAAGTAAAATAGTATTCATCCATGATGCTTGTTGAGTGGATGACCGAGGGGTGTTTATATGAATGTATTTCAAGTTAAGGAACATGTGGGACTTATCAGTTTGGCTAATGATGATGGAAATTTTTTTTGGGCGAACTCATCTTTCATCATTCAATTCCTGGAAAAAGACCCATGACATGTTTTGTAATGTTTTTCTATGTTCATAAGAGAATTTCAGTTTCAACTCCTTTTATCTTTTAATGGAGAGGGTGGACCTAAGGGAGATGAATTTTTAGTTGAGTCCATAGAGACAATACATGATCATTTGGAGACTTCGTCTAATAGGAGGTTCATGTTGGGTGATTATATGTTATGGGGATCAATAAAGCCCTAGTGTGAAATTTTGGTGTTAATTGGATGAACAAATAGTATGATATTTATGGAATCCATGGAGAGGTTATTGAAGAACGTTTCATTACTGGTTCAAAGACATGAGAATTCTGTTGAGTTTATGCATCTGAAATAGGGAATAATTTCAATAATGGACTATAATAAGTGTTGTACGTATGTTAAATGGTTTTCTACATCATTAGTAGGAGATGATGCACCTATAGTGAAATGTTTTCATTAATGACATAACTTTTATATTATGTCCCAGGTAAATATTTCAGGCTATAGATGTTTACTAAATGGGTAGATTAGGATATCATAGATTAAGTAAACCTGATGGAGGATTCTAATGATTGATAAGTAGTTGTTACAATAAATTCAGGAGGTTTTAATTACATGCATAGAAAGCATCATGATGAAACCATTATCTAAATCAGTGGCAAGAGGAGTACGCATACAAGATGGTCATTTGGACACAACATTACAAGGGTGATCTCTTATCAGTTTATAGGTCAGGGAACTATAATTAACATTGTTCCACACCACCAATAGTGTGTTAATCTTCCAGCATGATGGGAAAGCTATAAAAGTTTAGAATATTAGAATGACAGACTGGTGTTTCAAGATTAGATGGGAAGATTAAAAATACAGTAAGGTGGACTTCAAAAACATATCAGCTAGTATATTGAGTTCCATTAGATTAGGTATTAGGTTTAGTGGGTGTGGTCCTTTGGGGTAGGAGCTCCTGGATCAGTAGAGTGGTGTAACTAAATGGAGTAATATGGAATCACATGAAATAAGGGAATCACAGTTACATGACGTACACCATAAACTTGTGGATAAGGGAGCTGAACCATTGAAAATGGGAGGGTCTATTTTGGTAGATGCTACATTAGCCCGTTCCATGTTTGATATCAGATCCACTCATTCATTTATAACTACAAACCATGGAAATGGTTTTAGCCTTACTATGGATTTTTTGAGCAGGGTTATGATTATTGACACATCATTGGGAGTATGGTCTAGAGATATTTGTCGATGAAAAAGATGTCTTTATAGATATGTGAATACCGTTTCCATTTGAATCACTATGTTTTTTACATGAAGGGATTAGAACTAATTATAGGTATGGATTGGATAGCAGACTACAAAGCCCACATCGATATTTATGATAATAGAGTGGACTTTGTATCTCTTATAGGTTGACTGTATATTCATCATGGTGAGTTAGTTATCCAGGAAGGCCATGTAGGACCTATTACTCAAAAATTGGGAGTGTAGACAACCCATGTTTCTAGTTTTCTATTGGGTGACATTGTTGTTAGGAAGTATTTCATTCCACCAATAGAAGAACTCTTTTATGATGTCTTTCCAAATTATTTGTCAGGGATTCCTACTAAGAGATATGTAGAACTCATTTTTGAGATCATGTTGGGGGTTAAGACATTATATAATCCACTGTATATAATAGAACTAACGGAGATTCAAGATCATAGGACTTAGTTGGAGGAGTTTTATGATATTTTATTGATCTATCCAGGCATGTCTCTTTGCAGATCAATAATTTGTTTGGAAAGAAGGATGAATGAAGTTTAAACTTATGTGGCGATTACAGAAAGTTGAATAGCCTGATGATGAAGAACAAATATTCTATTCCATCTATCAATGAAATATTTCACCAGTTGAAAGGAGATTGTGTGTTTTAATGATCAATTTGAGATTACGGAATCATCAGTTCTGAGTATGGACATATGTTACACCTAGAACTACATTCAAAATTAGTTTTGGATATTATGAGTTTGTTGTAATTCCGTTTGGGTTGAAAAATGTTGCAGAAATGTTTGTGGTTTTGATTAATAAGATCTATCATCTGTATTTGGACCAGTTTATGGGGGTGTCTGTGGATCACATCATGGTGTACACCATGACTCCTGATGATCATGCATAACATCTTAACATCAATCATGGTACAATGAGAGAGAATCAAATATACACGATGATATATAACTCCTAGTTTTGGATTTCGTAGGTGCACCTATTTGGGAACAACAACTTTATGGAAGGTGTGTTAGTGGGCCCAGAGAAGGTTCATGTTCTTGTTTTTATGTATAATGCAAAGATTTCTTTTCCCATATCTATGTATTTTTAGGATTAGATTGATATTACACGAGATTCATCCAATAATTTTATTTTTTGAAAGAGTTGCATTGAGTCTCGACCAATAAATTATTAATGTTTGAATGGGATGGGTAATATGATAGTGCTTCTTAAGAGTTAATGAAGGGGTTTTTTTCGGTACAAATTTTTATCCTACTTGAGTTAGGTGTGGATTATATGGTTTTTTAATCTTCTTAAAATGGTCTTGGATATACGCCAATAAATGGAGATTGAGTTGTGTCAAATGGGTATCAAAAATTTTGTCCTCTTTAATGGATTTACCCTTCGCATGAGCTCATGTTGTCAGTAGTGTTTTACACTCTTAATTGATAGTGACATTATCTATTGGGAGAAAATATTATAGTCTATATATATCTCAAGAGGAAGAAGAATATTTTTTGACAATGTGATTTGATTCTTTGGTAGTAGAGATGGTTGAGAATATGTAGTCATAAAATTTTGTGCTGGAATATATTCCTGGGAAGGGAAATAGTGTGTCTTATTCCTTGAGTAGGAAAACGTATATTCAGATGGTTTTGGTGTCGAGTGTAGAGTGGAAGATTATTTCCTTTCTGCCCATCATGCATGTGGTGGTTCTGTAGAGTCATTAGACGATGATTCATGTATCAGTTGGAGTGGTGACTATTCTTTTCAGATAAATCATGGATAGAATGAATGATGATCTGAAGTTCGTATCCTTAAAAGAAATATTTTATGTTGTTGATAAATAATCAGACTGTTTGATTGATTAGAATGAAATCATCCATGTGAAGGGTCGTGTTGTGGTATATATGAACATGAGAGAGGTGATCATGCAAGAATTTCATGCATTGTAATGGGTGGTGGATCCAGTTGTAACCAAAATGTGCAATTATCTATTATGAATCATTATGTGTCTATCCTTCAAAAAAGAGATAGCACGGTCTGTGAAAATATGCTTCACATATTTGTTGGTGAAGGTGGAGGGTCAATGGGCTAGAGGTTTACTAAAATGGTTCCCTTTTATGTAATAGATATGGGATGGTGTGACAATGGATTTTTATGGTGGGTCTCCAAAATATTCCAAGGAATTATGATTCTATTTGGGTCATTGTGGATTGATTGACAATGTTATCTCATTTCATGCCAATAAGGGAAAACATTACAGTAGAATAGTTGTGAGAACTGTATTTTTAAAATATAATCATTATACATGGAGTGCCACAAAATATAGTTTCATATTGTGACCCTGATTTACTCCTCTATTTTGAAAGGCATTTTATAAAGTTCTTCTAACACATGTATTATTAAGTACGACTTTCCACCCTCAGACATATAGGTAGTCAAAATGAAATATACATGATTCAGAGGATATGCAATGGGCGTGTGTCATTGAATTTATTTGATCTTGGTAAAAGCACTGGGTTATAATGGAGTATTCCTATGAAAACATGTATCAATAACTATACATACGAAACCATACAATTCCCATTATGGTGGGCCATGTATTTCACTAGTATGCAGGATAGAGGTTGGGATGAATGAGTTGTTGGGACCAACTATCATGTAGGAGGCATAGAAGCATGTAGAGTTCATTTTGGAACATATGGATATGAAACATATTCGAAATATTTCATCTTAGGATATAATGATATGACCCATACAATTTAATGAAACTGATCATGTATTCATTAGGGTATCACCTAGGCTGGGTCACCACATTATCTTGAGGATGGGCATGTTATCACATAGGTTTAATGGACTTCATTAGATAATAGATAGTAATGATATCATGGTGTACTAATTGGAACTTACATAGGGGTATAGTGATATTAATCATTATATCCATGTATCATAAATATTGAGGTTTCATCCCGAACCTTCTCATGAGATCTATTTCGATGAATATAGCCTTGAGATAGATGCATCCTTTTTGGAGAATTTGAAATGTGTGTTGGATTATTGTGAGAAAGTATCTCGTGGAAGGATCATTCCTATAGTTCATGTGTTATGAAAAAATGGATGTGTTCAAGAGGTGACATGGTAAATAGAAATAGATATTAGGGATCAATGGACTGATCGTTTTGACTCAGATTCTTAAAATGTCTTACATGTGTATTTAAATGACGAGCAATTATAAGATGGAGTAATTGTACGATCCCAACCGTTTATGTAGTTATCACAGGCGCAATTTATGGTAATTTTTTAACAAAAGTATCATTGATTTTATTTATTACTTGGGATGTGTTTGGTTGAGTTTTAAATAATGTTTGGAGAAAATGTACTTTGCATGGTTGGATCACGGTTTGTACAAAATGATCGGCCACCTAAGGAAAACCGTGAAATCTCTAGACTTTGAGGCAGTAGATTTTTCATGGTTAAAACACAATTAGAGAGGTCATTCTAGGTAGCCATGAAAGTTTCCCCATAATTAAGTGTATAAAACATGGTTAATGTAAAATTTTTCTAACCATGTGATTAAATCATTCACTGGCCGATAGTGAGATCATAAAATTTTGGGTCTCACTCATTTTCTTATTTTAATGACTATTTTCACCTACTATGTAGCTCTGACTCAGAATTTTACATTCATAAATGTAATATAAGGTTCACCCTTTGACCCAATGGGATTTCAAGGACTTAAAAACATCATTCATCATGATTGAAATCCCAAATTGAATATATTCTCCTCTCCTAGTATGTAGATTTCATCCTGAAGAATCTCTTATTCTATTATATATATTTCAATGACCTTTTTAGGGAATATATACTCTATATTAAAGGATGTAACACTATGTGGTGAGATCTAGATATAGTATTATGCATCTTAATATAGACTTATTATATCATTATGGCATTGATCTTGATTTTTGTTTAAAGATTTTGATCTGCAAATTTTAACCGCGTTCTTTGGCTGCTCATATTTTTTGTATTTTTTTAGAATCATTATATCAAATAACTATGGTAGGTGGTCTTAATATATTTTTCATAGTTATAAATTTAATATGTATATTCAAAATAGTAGAATTTCTAGCATCCTATAACAATTTAATTTCGTAAATTGCGTTAATTATATTACCAAATTGATTTATCGATGCTTGTTAAAATATGTGATTAATTGGTGAATTAATCATTAGGCAAAGGGGTTACCCTATTACATAATTAATTTTTATAAACTGGTAAAAATTGAAATGATTTGTAATCTATATTATTAAATTTGAAATTAATTATGAGTTATCAAATTGGCTATATTGATATAATCAATTTTGAATTAGTTATGTACATAGGAATTATGATCTAGACAATTAATTATTGGATTTATTAGGAAGAAATATGATTTGAAATTAGATAATTAATTATATAAAATTATTTAAGGGATATAATTTTTGATGTTTGTTAATTAAATAGTGCATCAATTAATTTTACTGAGACATTATGTTAATTGTTGGGTTAACTAATGGATTTGATTCATTTAACTATTTTTATAATTATTAGTGGAACTAATGTGTAATATTAATATCTGAATTTAATATGTGTTTACAAATAAAAACATTGTAATTTTAAATTGATATTTATTAAAGGTAGCATGGTTATCATACATATGAGCAATAGAGTGTGAAAAAGTTAATTTAATTTTAAGTATACATAGTTACCTGTTCATTATAAATATTTGTAAACTAAATAAGAACATGGTTACTAAATTTAGGGCTAAACATTGTAACATGGCTATATAACATATGGTATTTTGATATTGGTAATTTTACAATGGAGAATTTAAATGGGAAATTAATCATTGGAAATAATGGCACTACTAGTAATGGACTTAAACTGCAATATTAGAACTCTGAGATCAGTTGAATCAGGTATTGAGATATCATATGACCTTTTAATACTCCTAGATTCAACATAATGAATGTATTATGATATTATATTACATAGGGAACACTTTCAGATCCAGTATGACATGATTTTATAATTTATTTATGGGTATACTATGGAACCCATGAGTTAATGTAGTTATATAAGAATAAATGATAATGTAAAAAATGGTTGTTTATGAATTATACTTATTTATTTTAGAACCTTATACACTGAAATTTTATTGGAATTGTTTTACACACCATTGGTGTATGCCTATTGAGTTATACTCATACCCTGTTCAGGATGCCTAATTGGTACATGTGCATATTATATTGTTGCATCACTGAATTATGGAAAATGCTCAAGGATATGTGGTTGATTGTTGGTGGAGATTTTAGGAGGGGACTATACAAGGTTTGGGACCCTCTCGGGGAGTCGCAATATCATAATTTTCAGATTCATATAAGAAACAGAACACCTATATTTGCATAACCTGTTTTCCCATTCAGGAGAGTATTATTTTGCTGGTTTTTATCTTATGACATGATAATTTTTTTGATTATATATTTATCTTGTATTGATTGAATATTTAAACTACTTATTAAAATTGATAAATAAGGGAATATTATCTTCATGATTGTCTTACCAGACCCCCAGTTCTAGTCGAAAGCGTCTATTATATGGGGAGGAGAGCTTGATGTCATGTGGAAAATCGGCTCGTGGAACCATCACATGGGAACTGGGTTTGGACGATACAATATTTTTAAAATATATTTTTTTCTTATTAATATTTTTATAGATAAATATTAAGTGGAAATATAGGGGAATAAGTTTCTCTAAATTTTTTTATTTTATTATTGTCGCATTGTTTTTGAAAATTATATGATTAAAAATAAGTGTATATTTATACTAGAATATATTATTTGAATACCATAACAACCCTACTAATTATTACACACTAATAGATGATTTATTACATAAACATAACCTTAATAAAACTATGAGGATCGAGGGGTCTTGTATATTTTTAAATTAGGAACATTACATGACAACATAAGTCAGAAAATACAACCACTTTATAGAAATATTCTATTACATGACCAAAACATTCCTTCTTTCTTATAATTACATGGGATAACCTAAGGACATTCATAAGAAAATGGTGAACTATAATGATCATTAAATGAGTATATAAAGAATAAAATGGAAAATAAAATACATTTTATGCAATAAGAATATGAATGGATCACAAGAGAAACATGAACATAAAATACATGATATGGAATGTTTATCATAACATAGAAATGTAGAAACAACATTTAATATGATATTATCATAATAAATTGCTCATTTCACATTGAGTATGAGTAAATACTCATTGAACATGAATTAGAATGTATAAACCCTCATTTCACTTGAATTAGATTGAGAAAACTGTCATTGTACGTGGTGTATCATTATACAATTTTTTATCGAATTCATTGGAATGCTACTAGGGCGCTCCATTTATTATCATTTAATTTAATGCATAATATTTCATCCTAGATCATGTAACAATGAGACATTCAACATCATAATTTATTCCATGGTGAAGGAATATAGAACACATACATTAAATTATCATTTATCAGGTATGTGTGCATAATGGTGAATACCATTGATTGATAAATGTGTATGGTATTCACATACATGATAATTTTGGCATGGAAATTTTGGTGTAACTTTGGAAGCATAAGAATTTCAAATAAAAATATTGAAAAGGGTTGATGAGAGGGAAAGTGTATATGAACATTTATAAATGAAATATATAGTAGTGGGGTAATTGAAAATAATATGCTGACATCTTCAATAAAATTTAGATGCATAATATAAAATAATTGCATGAATGTAAATGAAGAGTGAGGGACTCCTTATAGAATTTAGGCATGTTAATTGGTGTATATGGTATGCATTAATGAGAGGGAAAGAGGGATATAATAATTCAAACAAAAAGGGGGAATCATGGGGGAGGATGGAAATCATACCATAACATTTCTAAATTATAATAAAAGGGTATAAAAATATATTGTAATTCAGAAAAAAAAATTAGAAAAGATGAAATCCCGTACATAATTTCAGTAGGGTAACATGTGTATGTGGGTGGCATTAATGAGAGAGAAAGGGGACTCTCATTAATCAAACATAAGTATTGATGTATATTTGAGGCCTTAAATCATACTCTAAAATTGGTAATTGAAAATAATAATGCATAACTATATATGGAATCTTGGATATAAATTAAGAAGGAATGTGAGGATTCTGTACTTGGAAGTGTGAACCCAAAGGTTTGGGAGAGGTTTGAGAGAGGCCTCATGGGAGCATGGTGCGCCATGGGAGGATTCTAGTTGTAGGAGGGATGTGTTTGGTTGATCTCCAAAGCCTTTACGTGAAGTGGAAGGGTATATGGAGTGTGTTTGTATAGGCAAGAGAGGTAATTATTTATTATATAGTTTTTGAACACTACATATTAAACTAATAAAAACCTCAATCCATCCCCTGGATTTTTCCAATTGTTTTTTTCAAAGGGTAGTGGAAAATATTATGTTATAAGGATGATAGATGAACAAATTAAAATGTTATTCTTTTTAGGTAGATTTGAGCAACACTCTAAAGGAAATCATTTTAAAATGTTAAAATAGTTTAAAATTCATGGAGTGTCTACTATGGCATTATAATATTAATATAAAAAATAAAAAATCACATTACATTAAAGGTAAAAAATATATTGTTCGAATATCCCTATTATAGAATTTTATTACATCACAATTGGATCATTATGATGTCATAATACAAAATATATATTTAAATAGTATTTAATTTTTACTCATAAAATTGAATGTCTATGAAAATTATGAAAAATTCAATATTATATAATGTGGACCTCCTGAATCAGAAATAATATTTGTAATCTAAATAATTTTCTAATCTGTGAATTTTCAATTCTAAAATAAAAATTTACATTTATTAAAAATTCATGGGATTTGACAAAAATAGGTTTCAAACCATAATAAAAATAAAAATTTTATTCATAAAAATTATATGATTAATTTTATTTAATAAAAAATAATTTAGTAATAATATTTTATTAAAATATTAATTAATTTAAAAATCAAATAATACATCAAAATAGATTTCTCAATTGAATTTGAATATTAAATAAAAAACACAATTTATTTTTTAAAAAATTAACAATAATAAAATGAATGTATATTCATTATACAAAAAATAATGCACATAATCATATTACTAGGGTCTTGTTACATAACACCTTATAACACTCGCATAGGTGAAAAAGGTAAGGTGTGCGATGGTGACAAACTCATGGGCTGGCACGTATAACATTTCTCGGGTGGTAATCTCTATCAATATCGACTTCTCCTTTATGTAGTTCCATTCAAGAATAACATCCTGAAGACCGGCTAGGGCTTGGTCAAGAGTGAAGTCCAGTGACACTATGTTTTTCTCGAGCTTTGAAAAATGGGATTGGTGTGGATAACTGCTGCTTGATGAGGCCATCAAATCCTTTTTCAGAGTTAATTGGATTTGTTAATGCCCTATATTTATACTAATAATCTGATCACTATTCAACGTCTATATTTTTGGAAATATGAATTCATAAGGGTATTTTATAATCTAAAAAGATAAAACCAAGGTAGTGGATTTGTTTTTTTTTCAATTTTACATAATAATATATTTAATTAGATCAAGTGTAATTTTAATTAATAAAATTTTGGGACATTACCATCTTCCCCACTTATGAAATTTACCAGTCAAAATTACTTTTCCCGCATGAATACAGATGAGTGTTACTATGATTCATCACTTCTTAGGATTCCCACATTGCTTCTTCAAACTTGTGGTTTCGCTAAACACCTAGTCCAGGGGAAATGTCTTATTTTTTATATGTTTTCACTATTATATATGAATTTTAATGGATTCACATCAAATGAGTGGTCATTATACAATGGTAACACCTTTGGATTAAGTATATGTGATAGATTAGGTATATAATTCCTCAAGAGTGATACTGGATTACATGTGTACTTGATATATGTTTAATGGGGGTTCTAGGTTATAGGACACTGTTCCAATGTGATCATGGATTTCAAAGGGGTCATTGTATCATGGACTCTAATTTCCCTTCATCCCAACTGTCATAAATCTCTTCCATGGTGATATTAGGAGACATTAAAAGCCTCCAAAATTAAAAACCATGTGTCATAGGATATTATCAGTATAGCTCTTTTTTCTACTCAAGGCATATTTTATGTGTTGTTGGATGGTTATATCCTTATCTATAATTTTTTTTACCATTTATGGACCAAGGATATTTATATCCCTAACATAATCCAAACATGCCAGTTATCTTATCATAATCCCATAATGTGATTCATTATGATCTATTTGGCTAGTTGAGTGGACAATGTTGTTGTAAGATAACTAAACTACAGGAAGATGTCGATCTTATCCTCCTTTAAATTCCACTAATCATTCTCTCAACATTTCCTCATGAGTTTGGATAGTCTTCTCATGTTGTCTACTATTTTGAGGATGAAAAGCTATACAGAAGTTTACATCAGTATGCAATGTTTGATGGAGACTCTTCCAGAACATAGTGATGAATCTTGGATCTCTATTAGATACAATATATTGTGGTACTACATGCAACCATACTACTTATTGGATGTATATTCATGCTAGTTGATCCAATAATAAATCCTCTCTAATTGCAATGAAGTCTTTATTCCTTGTAGGATAATCCAAAACAACCCGGATAGTATTGTTTCTTTCAAATGTATTCATAATTATGGTAACAAAGTCCATGGTTATGTTCTCCCTTTTCCATGTTGGTATGGGTAATGGTTTCATCACCTCCTTAGACATTTTCCTCTCTGACATAACTTGCTGACATACCAGGAACATGTTTTAATACTCAGAAATCTACTTCTTCATGTTATCCCACAAATAATCCTATTGGATATCCTGATACAACATTGTGTATCTTGGGTGATTGGAGAAATTCAATCTATCTGTATCATAAGAATGTTATTTCTTTAACTATATATTTTATGGAACACTTAGACATTAACCAAATATCTCTATTCGTTCTTCATTAAGATTGAACTCTATTTATTTTCCTTCTCGGATAGTTTTCACATTCTTCTAAATTCCAATATCATCATTTTTAGAATTCATTATCCTTTCCATACTGGACATTTGTGAAATCATTATTGAATGAATTGATGATGTTCACTTATTTATGATTCCCATGTTCATATACCTCAAATATATTTAGATTGGATCCTATTCAATTCTCATTAGTGATAGAATCGATGGGTCCTTTACAATCAGATAATATTCCACCATGTTCACTTTCCCAGGTATGTAATGGATTGAGCATTCGCAGACATTGATCAGCACTAACCATCTTCGTTGGTGCATATTAAACTCTTTCTATGTGAATTTATAATTTATTATTTTGTGGTCTATATATATTTAACACTTCTCACCAAAGTGATAATGTTGAAAAATTTTCAATGTGAAGATTACAAATACCAACTAGAGATCATGTTATGGATAATATTACTCATGAATATTCAATTTTATTTAAGAATAAGTAATGAATTTGTAATTTTTCATCAACACACATACCATTCCTTTATTTGAAGCATCACTGAATACAACAAAAATATCTCCACTTGTGGGCAGTGTTAGTACGGGTGTAGTGGAATATCTGTTTTTCAACTCCTGAAATCTCTCTTCCCATTTATCACTCCATAAAAACCTGAATCCCTTCCATGTTATCTTGGTTAGTGTTTTTGAAAATCATGAGAAATGACTCACTATTTGGTGATAACATCCCTCTAACCCGAGTAATCTATGGATATGCATCATCGATGATGGCCTCGACCATCCCTCAATTGCATATATCTTGGAGGGATCCACAAATATCACATTGCTTGTGATGATATATCCCATGAATGAGACCTCATTCAACATGAACTAACACTTTTTTGTATTTTGAATAGATATTCTCCTTTCCCATGGTCTATAGTATGGTGCTTCGATGCCCCTCCAGCTCTGACATTGTTTTGATGTATATTAGAATATCACCTATAAAGACCACGACAAATTTGAAGAGATAGTCTCTAAAGCCTCAATTAATCATGTAAGTGGTTATTTCTGGATCATTAGTGTGACCTAAAATAATTACTATAAATTCATATTGCATGTACCTTGTACGAAAATAAGTCATGGGGGTATCCTCCTTCTTCACCCTTACTTGGTAATATCCAAACTGCAGATCCACCATGGAGAAGTAATGTGCTCTAAATTGTTCATTGGTAAATTTATCTATTCATGGAAGATGATATTTAATCTTTATAGTGATTTTGTTGAGATCCTGATAATCAATGGAAAGGAACATTCACCAATTCTTCTTCTTTTTGAAGAGTACTGTTAAACACCATGGTGAAGCACTTAGTCGTATAATCCCTTTATCCAGAATATAATATAGTTATTTTCTTTATCATTTCAAGGTCTAGAAACGCCATTATATATGATGTATTTGATACTGGTAAATCCCCAAGTATATGATCAATAGAAAATTCCACATCTCATCTAGGAGGATGAGCATGAAACACATAGGGAAACACTGTAATGATTTCCCCTACAATAGGCATGTCTTCACGGATGGCCACTTCCTTAGACTCCGTCATCTAAGTGTGATACACTTGATCCGAGGGAAGTAATATCCAAGATTGAAATGATGGTTCTAAATAATATTCATCCTCCTACATTAAAAGATACAAAATTGGGGGTCTATTTTCCATATGGATAGTGATTTAATAATCATGGAAATTTATGACGCCCCTATATAGGGAAATCTAATCAATGCCAATAATTGAATCAAATTCCCATAGAGAAAGTATGATGAGGTTTGACGAGATGTTCAATCCAAAAATTATGATAGAGTAGGAGTTATATTAATGGTTAGAAATGATTTCCCCATTTTCCATTCTCACCGAGATCTTTACCTCCATGATTTTTGGTGGTGTTGGGACTTTTCTACTAAACTTCTTCGATATAGAAGAATGCATAGAACATGAATCCAAAAGTTCATTAAATATACATCAATTAATAACTAGTGTACTTATCACCACTTTGTTTTCAGGTTTATCTTAGGCAATAGTGATGAAAAATATTTTCCATTCTGCCTTGCATGTTGTTGGTTGCCTTTAAAAAACCATGGCTTAGGGACTGGTTTGCAATGTTCTCTAGTTCATTGCAGTTGGAGCAATGAATAAAGCATTGAGGGTCAAACAGAGTGTTTCTCACCTATGTAGCATCAGATTGTTTTTCTAGTTGGAAACTAATGGTCAATTTTCCTTCTCGTCCACACCTAAAGCAATTCCTTATCCCCTTTAGGCAATATTTAGGGTCCTTTTTCCGCAGCATTAGAAATTGGGGTGGAAGAATTTCATAGAACCAATGGATTTATCCACCTGTACATTGGAATTCATGTTCACATTCTGCTTCTTTACAATATGATACCGTATGATTCATCGATCAAATTTTCTTTGTTGAGGGCCCATCATTCAATTTTATCAAATCTATCAATGTCACTGGTCTCCAAGGCATTCCTTTGGTAAGGTTTTAACCCAACAAAGAAATGGTCTACCTTGCCAATGTGGGTAACAACAAAGTCGGAGGAATATCGTGCTATCCTTGTGATGATTTCCTCATACACTTCAATTGATTCATCATTTTTTTTCTTAAGGGATAGGAAATACCCTACCATATTAATTCGGAGGGTGGGAGGAAAATATTTATTGATTTTTTTATACAAATCCTTACATTCCAATGGCTCTATTTCTTTCTCATGATATTTATTTTTGATCAATGTACACCATTGATCAACATCACCTTCCATACGATAATCATCCATATGTACTATCTATTATTCAAATCATTTATGGATGGAGAAGATATTCCCAATGGAGTTGATCCATTGTTCAACGATTGAGGAAACATATGATCTATTTAAATTAATATTACTTTTTCTCATGAACCTATCTATTTTGGATTGTTCTTTATTTGGGGGGGGGGGTGAATGCATCTTGAACCATGTTTTTATTCAAAACCACAGTTAATTGACGGAGTATTCTGATAAATATTTCGATTTCTGCTTCCATCGGATTGGGAATCTCAATCAAACATTCATCATATTGTTCTTTTCATTGGTTGTTTGCATAAGTCCTCCTATTACAAGCCATTGGATGGAATAAAATTAATGTTAGGGGTAACTTATAAATTGAATACATTGAAAAAAGAGATAAATTATAAAGTATATTTATTTCATTAACATATGAATTTTTAGTTTTTAATATGTGCTACCCATTATCTACTCCACTTAATATATTCTTTGGGGGATTTTTTATATTCCCTTAATAACAGATCATACAAAGCTTATGAATTTACAAAAGAATACCCCCATGAGTTTCATAAAAAAGAGGGATTAATGCCTCATTTTAGTGCACTAGTTCTAATTTGGGTCTATCTTAAAGTGGTGTTTTCATGTTCTACCTTATGAAGTAATTCAAAAAACTATTTTTACGTCAGTTATTTTTTAATTTTTCTCTGTATTTTGGTAGACGTTATTATAGGAGACTTTATAAATATTTATTATGGTGGTTATTTTATAATTGACAAAAAAACCATTAATCTGAAGTTTTTTTATGCCAGTTCATCAAAAACCAACGTTGAAAACACTTCGGGTCCGGATTTATTATGAAAATTTTTAAATAACCAACCTCATATCTACTTTTTCACGTCTATTATAGAATAACCTATATAATAAATTGTTCTTCCAATGAACATATCATATCAGATATCTTCATAACTAACTTCAGAAACTAGTTTGCTAAGAATTTTTCACAGTAGTTAAATAATTATTGATGTGAAAACATATATACTTTGTCGTTTATTAAATAACTAATGAAAAAAACTATTTGATTCCATTTTTTACATTAGTTATCCAATAACCTATCTAAATACCAATTTTTATTCCATTTTATACATAGAATACAATATAACCGAGGTAAAAACCCATTCTCATGCATTTGTTACGTCGTTTTTCAAATAACTAACATTAAAACACCTAAAAATGCATTTTTACGCCAGTTATAAAATTAACAACGTAAAAATAGTTTTTTTAATAAAACCATTCATCCACAACTATTCCCTCCAAAAGATCACTTGAAATAGACCAAAATAGAAAAAAACTAGACCTAAACCAGAGAAAAACCATCCCACCCCACAAGACAGCCCTCCCACACCCCTAAATCTACCCTCCCCCATTGGTCTCCCCCATACCCCTGGACAGCCCCCACCCTCCTGAACAACCCCCACCCTCTTAGACAACCTCTCACCCCCATGGACACCCTAGAAACCCCCCTCCACTACCATAGACAGGCCTCCCACACACTAGAAACCTCCTCCTCACTAGACACCGCCACACCCTTATAAAACCCTATCATCCTCCTACTCACCTCCCACCCCCATGGACACCCCAGACACCCCCAACCCACCCCACTGGACAACCCTCCAACACCTCTAGAAACCCCCCACCCCACTGGATACCCCCAAAACTCCTGGAAACCCCTTAGACATCCCCTCACCCCTCATAGACAGCCCCACTCCCCTGGATAACCCTTCCAACCTCCTGGATACCATCATAACCCCATGGACACCTTGGACACCCCAACCAACTGGATAGCCCTCCCACACCACTAGAAGCCCCCCCACCCACTAGACACCCCCACACACACCCATGGACTCCCCCCACCCTTTGGACTCCCTCCCACCCCCATGGACCCCCCAGACAACCCCACCCCACTGGACCACCCTCCCACACCCCTGGACAACCCCACACCACTGGACACCCCCACACCCCTAGACACCTCCTAGATAGCCCTCCACTCCCCTAGACATCCCTCCCACCCTCTAGAAAACCCTCCAACCCTCATGGACACTATGAAAACCCCCACACCTCTATACCCTCACCCCAATAACTAAATCCATACTAAAGAAACCAACTAAACTAGAATGAAACAAGAAGTATACCAAAAAAACATTCAGATATATAAAAATCAAAGCAGAAAATGCCAACTAAAAAACCTCAATCAATCCTAAAAGATTTCCAAAAACAATATTATAATGATAATATTGAAAATTACTTTTTAGTCTACAATCGAACTCAAATACAATCCAACCTGATAAATAATTTGACCATTCCACTTGTAAGTGTTTGGAATCATGAGAAGTATAGGGTTGAAGGTCATCGACTAGATACAAAGTAAAAGGATTGTAGACAACATGTATAATGAATAAATCAAATGAAATATATTCGAAATGTTTAAAAGGAAATCATATCAGGTCAAAGTGCATATCTATTCTAGTTGTAATTATTTCCTATAGAAATCTTAATATATAATACCTGTATTAGATGACACCTTGTTGTTCATGGAAATTCATTTTAAATGAGTGTAAATTCAAAATATAATTTTTATTTAAAACATCCCAAAATACAAATTAAAAATGGATATTTACCTTTATATTTACATATTTGATCTTGGAATTCATTTTCTTGGTGTTTTTTCAAAAATAGACCCATCCACTGTTAGAAATTAATAAAAATGGGATAATTTTTAAATTCATTATAATATTTATAACTATTAAGAAATTGAAACATATTTTTCTGACATATTCTTAAAACTTTCCCACATGTCACCATGGATCGAGCATATCATATAAACTATTTTATCCCTTGAAAAAAACACCTAACATCCAATGATCACTGACAAATGAAAATTTAACTATATTGTTTTTTTTATGATAAACAATTATGAACTCTTTTCCTGAGATATGTTTCATACCTATCACCAAAGGCATCATCCAATACTATGTGATTATATTTTATTCAAATCATATAGTAATATAATGCATTCATTGTTCCACATACAATGCATGTGCTTCAGGGGAAATCAAATATGGGTCCATGAATCCATATGCACATGTACATTCATTCATCTCACAAATTTAACAATGATACCTAAAAAATAGTAATAATTATATACTTTTAATAAATGAAACACAGGTAAAAGGTGTTAAGACATACATGGAAATAATTTTCACTACATTGATTACCAACTTATCTCCACTAACAAGCTCCATGTTATCATTTTTATAATCCACTCATTTATTGGACATCTACAATCATAGGCTTCCATTGGAAACTCCTAATAATCTTCCATCAAATTTAAATATTTTGACAATCTATCAAGACTACTAGAATCAGTATCTGATATCATAACCATTTGTCTTTACTATTTTCAATACTGTATTTCATTACCTTTAAAGTTTTCCTGTAAAAATAAATTGAAAAATATATTAGTTTTCAAAGGTTAAAATAATATTAATAAAAAATAAAATAGACGATATAACATACACATCAATATGGTAAAGTGACATAGAAGTCTGGATGGCCAAACTAAAAAATGGCTAATATTGTGTCCAACTATCATCACCTCATCTGCAGGTAATGGTACTCAAGTAGATCTATCTATAATATCATGTACAATGACCATATGATGCTCTACCTATAACTGTTGATGACGAACTAAATCTCTTAAACAATATACCTTCCCATGTGAATCTAAATGATTTTGAGTATCATCAATTATATTTTTTTCCTACTATTATGTGAATAAATTAATTCTTAAACATTAGTTAAGGATTCTTAAAACCAAAAATGTTTTTTCCTAATACATTATGTTTTTTTGAACTGACGATATTTAAATCACCGTAGATTTATGGCTTTGAGGCCCTCAATTTTACCTTTATTTGTGAATGATGACCTCAATCAATCCTTATAAATATTTACATTTTTTCTTCCAATAGTGTGTCTCTAATTTACACCAATTTTCTCTAAATGGAGATCATAATTTGGTGTTAACATTTTCATTTCCCTTTCCCTCTTGTTATGACTAAATTTTATTAACACAATTTCTAATGTGCATTTTCCAAAAAGGTTATTTTTTATTTTTAACCATTTCTTTTAAAAGAAAAATTTTAAATTGTGAGGATGCAATTTATTGAAGCAGGGTAGAATTTAACACCACATGATTTCATAGTATGTTATCTTATTAAGGTAATTTAATAACTTGTTCTACATGCAACACTGAGTTTGAGTGTAGCACAACTTAACAAACTAGCCATTCAAAAAGTAGTTATAAATAGTATTAACTAAATATTAAATCTTATATACTCTATATAATTTAAACACTCATATTATGTGTTTTATAGACATAATATGAGATATAAATCATTTTTTTAGATAATTGATGTATTTTTAAAAAAATGAAATTTTACCACATTATAATGGACAACCATTTTTAAAACCATTTTTGGAAAGTTTTATATATTAAATTTAATGAAATTAAATTATTATTTAGAATGAGAACATAAATATTTAGTTTGGATAATATTTTGGTACTTTTCAAATAACTTTCATATTTTTATGAATAGTGAAAAATTCTAAATTTTAAATTTAAACCAATTTTTTAATCGAAATAATTTATATTGATAAATTATAAATTTGAATCTATAGGAAGTATAAATATATAATTTTTTTATAATTTAACACAATTTAGGTCATTATATGTAATTTCACATTTATATTTGACAAAAAAACATGTCAATCTTTTGATAGTGTTTACTTTTAAAAAACACACTTTTTGGGTTTCGACAATGATAATTAATATTAAATTAATTAATGAAACTTCTATGTTTTGAATCTAGTAACATATATTCATTTTTGAATTTGTAATATCAAAATTATCAGAAGGTGAAATTTTGGTTTTTTTTGAAAACAACTTATTGTTTAAGAATAGTGTAAAACACTACATTATTGTTTACAAACTCCTTTTTATTTAAATAATTATTTATTCTATGTCTATTATTTTTATGTCAAAATTGATATATAGTACATATAAATGTTCAATGAAAATCCTTTGATTCATTTTATAAAAAAATTAGATTTATAAATCCTTAGTGATCTTTTTACCGTCTTTTACCCACCTTCTAAGAGCAATTTGAAATTTCCACAAAATGTAATTTTACATCTTCTGTGAGTTGAATTTCAAAAATCTGAAAGACACAGTTGATATCAGTTAGTAAAATGTGATTCAACAAGATGAAAATTTTTTTTTGGTGAATATTAACTTTGGACTTTTATTTACCACATTTAAATTTAAATATTTTAATTGAGGGTAAAATTGATATTATAATACCCAAAAACATGTCCTAATTCTATTGGATTAGTTAAATTCGACAAAAAACAACCTTAGGAATAAAATATTATCCTCTTTGGTCCACTTGGATTAGATTATGACATTTATTATTATTTTATTTAACAAATGGTTAAAAGTGTTAAATTCAAAGTTTAATAAACAAACCATTTTAATATAGGGTTATACATAAGATATGTTCAACTATAAATATTCATCAGAAACATAAAATTTCTTCCTAAATCATGGTATTTTATTTATAATTTTTAGACATTAAATAATTAAATTTATTTATGACATAATGATGATTAGTAATTACTTTATTTTGGAATGAATAAAAAATGGTATTATAAATATTAATATAAATTTTATTTTAATTTATTTATGACATAAATGAATTATCTGAGATTATATTACATGTTAGGATTGATTAAATGTATATTTTTCTATTTATGCAAGTTCAGATGACTTTTACAAAAACAAAATACTAAATAGTTTCAAAATTGACATAAATTAGTTTTAAAAAAAATATTATATTATTTAATTATATAATATTCCGTAAAATCAATGGTTCTATAAAAGGGAATAAATAATATTATATATGTCATTAATGAACCACTTGAGGATATATTGGATGTTTAGTGAATTTTTATTAGCAATATAGTGTATTAATACAAGAAGACAAATTAAAAATTGAACTATTCAACCACGAGATAAATTTATAAGATACAGTTAATATGGTGACCTAAACCTATCAAAAACCTATTGGTTGAGTGGTTATCAACCCATCACCACATTATCATAGAAATAAATCATTTTAGATACATCATAATCCAAAAATGATTTTATTATAAAATAATATTTCAAGCTTTTCCTAAAGTGACCCTGAACACTCTTATAAAAGGGTACATCTATTCACTCACAGTCACACCTCCAATGCTATTTCTATCAACCAAACCATACCCTAATATCCTAAAAACTTCCCTCACATACACCTAGAGTCCTTAAATTTATCATAAATCCAACCTATGGTTCCCTTTTGATCAACTCAAAAGGAAACACCTGAAGAAGAGGTAATAATTTCACCACCCTCTTTCAAGTTCTTCTCTTCTTCCACTTACTCTTTCTTTGTTTTTCGCATTCCTAAATAATAACACAAGTACCTCATAAATTCTATTAATTTATTATAAAACTTTTTCAACCCTATTCTTTATTCTATCCAAATTATATGTGACAAATTCACCATATGTGCGTACGTACGGCTTACGGTCTCCACATCGTGGTGTAGTTTTTATTCAAAAACATATTTATTTTTATCGAAATAATAATGAGTATAACTGAATTTAATAATAAATATAACATGTTAATGAATCATTATATATGATATAATATCCAATTATATATGATATCACCACTAATATACTGATATTTTCGCATGTACATACGTATGAATTATCTCCTCCACGACACAATGAGATTCATTTCCACATTCACCATCCAACGATGATTATAAAAAGATATATTATAAATAAATATGTAATATATGACATAATAATTATAATTTATATATATATAAATATTTATGTATGTACTTACATATATCTTATTCACTTCTATTCAATATGATATGAAAACAGAAACAACGTTTATGTGTACATACGGCCTACCATCTCTATAAAAGGAGATTTCCATTTCATATATCTATGTATTGTACATATTTATATTCTAATGATATATGATATTTAAATCATTTTTTATATTATTAATATATGTAAATCATGATCTAAATGATATGATCATGAATAAAAAGTTAAAACATATATGATAAAGAAAACTATTATTACACGAAATGTTACTTTAACAAGGAAATAATTATTAAATGGGTAGTATAAAGTCATAAATGTATCATATATGATGTAATAAATATTAATATGGTTGTGGTATAATATAATAACATTCTATGGTCATTATTCAGGATGTTATGCATTCACTCGACCAATAGAATGTGAAAAGTAATGGTTAATTCTTCAAACTCTTCATTATCTGAGGTTATTTTGATGTGAGTATCTAATAGGACCTATTTATCATCCATATCAGTGTTTAAAAAACATTTTCACAATGACTATTTTAGGATATTATGTAAAGCACACATTAACTAGATCATCATTTTAATTGGTTTAAATATTTATTCTTCTAAATCATTCTCATTAATGTCCATGATTTCAAAATGGTATTTTAATAACTTATTTATATTGACATGAAGGTTTTTCAAATCCTAATTCAATTAAAATGTTTAGATGTGTTATGGGATACATTGATTATAAATGTATTTAAATGTATTTCTTTATAAATTGAATTTCTTTTAACTGTTTTTATGAATAAGGATATTTCTATCAAAGAGATTTAAAAATAATTTTCATTGAGGTTGACATCCTTTGATGGATATTAAACTTGTTTGAAGTTGATTTATTATGAAATAAATCTTCTAAATTTTGATGAAGATTTTTGTGATATATCTGATTGTGGTTGTATTATTATTATACCGTTCATCTTTTAGGGTAAAATTATTGACATTTCATATGCCATTTTTAATACAAATGCTTATGTTATGTTTCAACCGTTTTGTATGAGATGTTAATTGGATATAGTTTGTGATGGGTGGAGCCTGCTATAGCTCCTCGGGGAATCGGTAGGTCTCATGAGACAATTAGATGTTGAATTGGATGAGGCCCTTCCCAATTTTTAAATATTGTTTTAGCCTAAGCCTTAATCATTTTTAGACACCTTTGCTGAGGAATTGACAAAATGTTCCAGAATGTCCCGCATTATACATTCCCTGATAATCAAAATATTATTGATTCTTCATGTGGTTATTCCAATACTAAGAAACCCATGACTATTTTTTATTATGAAATTATTTTCTCATCTCATATTCCTACAATAATTTGTCCTTGTTTATTAATGGTAATGGAATGTGTTTTAAATTATTCACCATGCTTAATGTTTATGTTATCTTTCATTGTATTGCATACCCTTACTGTGGGTTTGAGATCACCCATTTCTTATGTTTTATTTTCCTAGGATTCCAAGAAGGGTATTATGATTGATAAGCATGGTTAAGCTATGTGATTAATATAGATTTCAAAGGATCATTTATGTTGTGATTTATTTTTTAAGGTGGAATGTAACATTCATGTATGTAATCTATCTTCCAAGGCTACTAAATTGATCGGTCATTTGAGACATGATTCATTGTAATCATTCCAATGTATTGAAATAATACTCCAACTCCAGGATTCTGGGGTTAGGTCATTACACATACATTTAGTTATAAAAAGGAAATTAAAATTATCACTTACATTGAAAATATTTTTCAAAATTATGAAATTATTTTGAATATTTAGTCAATAGATTTTATGATATCTATTTATAATATAACAAAATAATAACATAATTAAATATAAAATACCAATTATGTATCAAAAATATAAATATATGTTTTATAAATTCATAATGGTATTAATAAATTTGAGATATATATATATATATTATAAAAAAAATCAAAATTGATTTATATCAATAGTTTTTTATTTGTCAAAATGATTTAAATGTTAGGATATTATAAAAATCAATATTTTCAATATTGATGCCAAAAAATTAATTATTTTAGAAAAATGGGAAACATTCAATCTAGGAATATTTGGACATGACGATAAAAAAAATAATTTAATAATTAAAAAATCCTAATTTTTTGAAAATAAATATTTTAATTCATAATAAAATTGGAACTAGTTTTATTGAGAAATTAAATTTGGAATTATGATGTGTTCTTAATAATTTTTAATGAATTTATAATTGTGGATAATATTATTTATATAATTTTTGTCATTATATTCTAATTTTTTTAATATATACAAAATATTTTTCAATAATAATTTTAGTATAATGTTACTTTTTAAGACAGATATAATATAATTTATTAATTTATATAAAACAAATTATTACATAAATACATGTTGAGGGATGCCTCCAAAACACTCGTGTATTGTATCATTGTAAACAAATGTGATTTGGTCTCTATGTGGTAATGTTCCTCATATGCCTCTCTCACCTTGCTTTTCAAATAATATTATCATAGTGATTATTTTTTTCTATTCTAAATGGTGTCCCACAATATCTTCACGGTCTATTATATGGTTAATGTTGCTGGAACAAGTTTTTGGAATTCCTCACAAAAGAGTGATTTGTAGGTCCACATAGGCCTATAATTCATCTCTATGTGTGTGGGGTTTTAAATATAAGAACCACCATCCCCTTATTCTTTAATGGTGTATTTTCCTTCTATATGAATTTCATCACTCATGGATCTTCCTTCCATGGTCAGGGAAGGGTTATGATTATATTTTATTTTTTATAATTTCATGATGCCATATTCTTAGATTCTATTCCTCTATGTACTACAATTTCATATCTAGATACAATTATGGATCCCTAACAAGTTAAATTCATGGTTCCTTCTTAGTCCACTCATGAATTTTTTAATCCATCATATCATGGTACATTGGTTAACTATAATGATACCCTATCTAATTTTTTTAATGTGTATTTATCCATATGTCTCTTCCAATTGTTTTGGATGAGTCTATAATGGTTTCTAAAGTATGATTATCTCATCCCATTAGTGTTCATACATGTTCTCAATATTGATTTTTTACCCACACAACTGATAGTCTAATCTTATCTCAAAACCAGGCTCAAAATCTAGTAATTACATATAGTAATGATATCTTTTATAATTTCTACTTCTCACTGATCTGTTTCTCAAGTGATGAAGGAATTGAAAAGTAATAAGTCGCAGTATAACAACCACTATCTTTTCAAAATTCTAAAACTAAGGTTATATCCTTCTATATTATTAGGTTTTTATTATAGTATGGGTTTATGAGATTTCATTTGTGGATGTCCCACTAAATATAAAATATAGATATAAATTAAAACATAGTATTTTTATGTTGATGATTATCACCTCTAATAAATGTATCACTCTTATTGTAGTAAATACAATATAGTGTAAAAATATAGATCATTCGACCTCTATTCCAAATTAAACATCATTATCACTTCCCACCACATGATCACGTATATTTATAATTCACTAAAATATTTATTAAAATTAAATGTGTGGGATCATTGAAATTCTTTTTATTCTTAAAATTTATAGATTATAATAGAAGATGAGATACTTTTACAATAAAAATATTAGAGAAGTAGAAATAACATATCCAATAGAGACTAACATCTTTATCTTTGGTGTGAACTCAAAATAGAAATTTAACAAAACAAATATAGACATATTCACATTGAATGAACCATACTAGATAGACAATAATTTTTATCAACATGTATAAAAATATTTCACCGATCAATATAGCATGAAAAACATCCTCAATGGAAAAATATTCATCTAATATGATAAATTAATAATACAAAATATATATTTGTCATAAATGTTTTATATCATACAAAATTGTTATTTTCAATAATTTTTTTGAGGACACATCACTATCTAAGAAATGATAAGTAAAAATATAAATATATGTATTTATTAATTAAAATAGATTCAATAAATTTTCACAATAAACTTAAATATATTTAGTAACTCTATAAAAATAAGGCTGGAAATGTTTTTTCATAAATACATAAAATTTCTCAAACTATTACAATATAATATAGGATATCATTTCCCTTAATTATTAACATATCTATAACCACGTTCAACTCCCTCAAATTATTCCAATGATTCATATTGTCATTCAATGAACTCATAATCTTCCATATATTCCCCTTTATACTCATTATATTTTAATAATGTCTTTAATATTACATTACGTCCCCCCTTAAGAGAATTTATCATATTTTTATCCTTAGTAAGAACATTATATTTGTTTTAAATTGGGGAATTTAATTCTTTTAGGTGCTTGATGATTAGAATTTATTGTTTTTTCATTATAGATATTTTCAATTATAACACACTTAATCCAACATGGTATATATACTAATTCAAATTATATAAAAATTCATTAGATTAGTATTATGCTATTTACAACCACAGTATTATTTTCGTAAATAAAAAAAGGATTACATTATTTTTCATCATTAATATTGAGTTGGTCAATGTTTTGTTGAAGTATTATGTGAATTGAGTGCATATTGGAAGTATTAATGATGAATTTGGGACTTTTTTCTATATACCAGAAATTTTAGTCAGAGGCAAACCTCCAACCATTTATTTAAAATAAAATAAAATGAAAAGTACATCAGATAGGCACAACAAGGTGAGAACAACAATTACATATCATAAAATTCATACCCATCCCCACATCCCTGATACACCATTTCCTTCGCAGTAGCCGATTTCCACTCCGAACATTCATAATGTTTCAGAATCTTGGCATACATACTTCTAAGATTGAGCTTCTCCAAAGAAATGAGGTCCTTAGAAGAGTTTGCAATCCATCCAACCTTCCCACTAGAAGCTCTCGTAGTCACAGGCATTGGCATGTGAGAATAGTCTTTCCGCGGCCTTCTTCGTGGTGGGTCAGTCTTCACTTTCTCCACTACAGACACTCTATTTTTGAAACCCTGAACCATATCACTATAGGAGGGCTTAACCATACCACCATCATTTTCTGTATCACTATCATTGCAGTCCCCCCATTTAACAAAAAAGTGTACCACCATACAATCGTCCCTCTCACCTTGATCATGTTGAGATTGACTGTTGACATCAATCAGATTAAGGAAGGGGGGTTGTTGACAGAATCACGGCCACCATGAATTCCTGTTTTCACATTACAATCTCAAACTAAGCTTTCCAGAAGTGCACCATTGTCCATATTTGCTTCATAGCACTTCTCATCAATATATGTCCTCACAGCACCCATATCTTGATCACAAGTGCCAACACTAACTACCCTTAACTCAACATCAGCACCTAAAGAAACATAATTTTGATCCTCATGATTCCTTTCAACATCCTTCTCATGATCCGGGACCAAATCAGCATCCACTAGGAATGAAAACCAATTGCTGAGCTCAAAAGTGGTCGCCTGCCTCCCAGGTGTTTCCTGCATCCCATCCACTATCATCAAGGCATCAATGTCATTAGCAGTTTCCTTGACAGGGGTTTCTTGATTCCCAGCCAGCTTCATAATCCCAAGATCCATATGTTGATAGTGCCTCTCAATCCCCTCTTGAGTTGGGGCATTATGACCTACAACAACAACTTGCCCATCCTGGACAGCGACAACTGTTGTAGGTGCACTCACAGTTTCCAGGTAGAGAGAGTCCACACCACCATTTTTCCCACCTATGTCCACAACATTCTCCACAGCAGCACAACTTCATTCAACAGAAACATCCCTTTCAGCACTGGCACCCACTTCCCTTCGGGGCTTGCCATCAAGGATGGAACCTCAATCATTGGAGTTCCAGCAATGCCTCTTGCATCCTTAACAGCAGAATAAGGCTCACTACTACATTTCAGGAGATCATCCTTACCCATGTCCCGCTTCAACCTGTTAAAAATATCACTGACCTTCACTCCAGGAGGATCCACACCTGGCTTCTTCAAATCAGCCCTCTTGCCCAGAGCCCCACTGCCCACTATGTTCACCATCTCATGCCGAGGGAGTATGGATTGTTCTACGTTCACCCCACCATCAACTGAATTCCCCTGTGTCCTCAAACTCCCCACAACAACAACTTCAAGAGAAACCAAACCATAACTCACCCTCTTGCACACCCTCATGTTCAGAGAGCCATTTCTATAGGTAGAGACACCATGTCCTAGACGATGGCACACACTGCAATAATCATCCCATGATTCAAACTTAACATCCTGCTTCCATCAAAATTCTTTACCATCAGTAATCCACATCCAGTCCACCGGTGTCTTGGAGATATCAATCTACACACATATGCGTGGGCAGATGGGATGAAACACAGTTTCAGTTTTGATGTCAGAGCACAGGTAGCGACCGACCATGTTTCCAAGAATAGATAGAATTGAAGGGTTCTGGAATCAGAGAGGAAGGCCCGGAAAATGTTCCCAAATCGCTATACTCGGATTATCACGCTGCATATGGAACTCAGAATTCCACCGAAGAAGAAAGAAATGCATACCTCCACACCATCGAGGAGCCTTAGACCACGCCGTGATGAGATCATCCATAGACCCAAAACGAATCATTATGTTCCGTCGATCGAGAAGATCAATCACCACCTGATCTTGTAGGTTCCAGGCTTCAAGGACAAACCGATCAAAAGCATCAACTGAGGGACGACTTTGATGAAAACGAGCCACCAGAGTAAGCTTGAAAAGATCTGTGGAAGAGTTATGTTCTGAAGATGCTAAACATAGTTGAGGCACTCCACGAAACAAATCTGGAACTTTAGGGAAAATTGAGATTCGCGGGAACGGGGGAAAGAATTCAGGATTAGAAAAGGGAATGAAAGCAGGCGGGGGAAACCGTGACGAAGAACGAGAAAGAACTCCCCCCTCAGTTGGGCGTGTTAGTGATGTAATAATACAATGGATCTGAGGCCATCAAAGAAAATAATGGAAAAATATTTTAGTATTTATTTTCAAAAGGGTTTTTATAGTGGCCCTATCTTTTCATTAATATAATTACTTTTTTTAGAAATAAATATTACATTAAAAAAGACTTGGCCAAAAACATATTATTTTAGTGCAATAGTAAACATTGAAGCATAAACACTTATTCATAAGTGAGCTAAAATGTCTTCTAATTTGTTATCCATTACAAGAACACTTCTTTGAAATGCCCAATATAATACGTATCTTCATAACCATGGGAATAGAGACATTATAATGGGTTAAATCAGATGCTTTGTATGGTCACAATAAGAGATATGTAACCATGATGATGAAAATAAGGGTATGAGAACAAGATCATAACATTATATGTACAAACACATCATATGAGATATCATAATCAATAGTAATTTTATATATATTTATAGTTCATAAGAGAAAAATAATTAAGTAAAAAATAAAATTAGACAGAAAATAAAAAAAAATAATATGATATTTAATTTTTTATGACATATAAGAATATAAAATTTATTTCCATACTAATCAAGGATTAATGTTAATACCATCAAAGTGGAATGAATTTTCTACCCAATTAATTTTATTTGTGATCTCTCAATCTCAAGAAAATATTACTTGACGACATCTTCTACTAAATAATTTTCACTACTTTTATTGAACCATGTATATATCATGGGAAATAAATCTATAACCAATTGATTGGATGGATATATAGGTACCAATAATCAGAAAATGATATCATAAATATGTGTTCAACAATATAAAGAGCAATCATATCATATCCCATGAAATAAACAAGGTATCATTATCACATCATTATATAAAAAACTATGAAATTGAAACATATTTCCTAATAATTCGATTAAATCATAACCCACAAAATGTGTAGGGATTCATAAGCATAGAGACAAAAAAATAGAAATGTGTTTCAAAACATATAACCCGAGAAATAAAGTATGTTTTGTAATCATATAACATCTTAATCGAAACATGTTTCAAAAAAATCATGCCATCATAAAAAATCACCATTAATAGAATGAATTTTAAAGAAACTAATGGATCTTATCCCCATTAGAGAATAAATGACATCAAAATATGTACTCTTAAATGGAATATAATATTTAGTTAGCTTATAAAGAAATTTATGGATGAAAATTTCCCTTATTCATTAAAAATTAATTTTTACAACATAATTTTTTTTGAAAAAGGAGTTTCTTAAAAATAACATTGAATACATATATATTAATCACTGAAAATCAAAAAAAAAATTAAAAATACTTTTCTTTTAAAATTTTCATAAAATATTATTTAATTTTTTTTAAAATTATATACAAACATGTTTTTGGAATGAACACATATTCACTACTCAATGGATAAATTAGGTATTATTTTATTGTGATGATTTTATTTACTAAATTTTTTACCAATGAGTTCAATAATGTTACCAATACATGATGATATCATGAGTAACCACAGGATAATAAACATCATGAAATAGATTAAGTGATAGATCATAACATTCAATCATTGGAAGCATAATTTTATATGATATGATAAATTTGAGATTGTAGAAATAAATTATTACTTATATAAAACATAAAATAAAAATACACATGAGATGATGAAATTAATATATGAATAAAATATCGCCCAAATAGAATTATTCCATATTGTGATTTTGGGTATTATAATGAAGATATCAATATTTATGTTCTCCCATTTCCATTTTATTTTGGGAAATAGATTAAACATACATTAGAGTGTTTTCATTAAGCCTTAAGTGGCTAGAATACCATGCACAGAGAAACAAAATCTATGATATATATATTCATTCCATGTCACCAAAATATTATTCCAAATATCTAAAACATTTATAACATCTTGGATTATTAGATAATGGTGAACAATGATCCTCCTATAATATATCATTCTTCATATCCATTATGGATGGAACACATTCATGTTTCATTAACATTATCATCCATACAGATCATGGTCATACAGACGAACATTTATAAACCAATCGTTCATATTTACATCATCTATTTATAATTCTTCAATCATAACATGGTTAGAGGGATGAACATACAACTAAATAAGACACTATAGATACCCATTAATCTATATTTCCTTGTCCATCAATTCTACATCCATAAATATTGGATATTTTTTATCCAAATAATTGATAAGATATAACAATTCTTTTGACACAACACGTTGGCAACCTCGTTCTCTATCTAGGGGTCGTAATGTATTAAAGAATAACCATCCATTATCAAATATAGCCATCATATATGGTGAATTTATAACCCCTTTTATGTGCATATATAATTCAAACTTTTTTTATCATTATATATGTCACAATTGTATCCATAATGATAATTATTACATATATTTCTTGAAATAATATTGTGGCTAACTCCAAATCATGAATTGGATAATTTTCATACTAATAATCATTTTTTTGGCATATTATATAACAATTTTATTTGACTTTTGGATAAATCCAAATTTATTATTGTAAGAAACATTATATATTATAAAAACATCTTTACTATAGGTTAATGTTTTCTGAGGTGTGCAGATGGAAATTCTCTTAAATTCCATGAACTTTTCCGCAAATTTATCATTACAGATGAACAAGGAACCCTTTCGAGTTATCCTAGTTAGATTATAAGAGATTCCTGATAAATTATCCAATATCCATTGAAAATAACTATCTATTAAAAGAACACTATAGGTCTCGATCACCATAGATAGTCTATCTGAAAATTCAATGTCCTCCATATTTGATGGATCTTCCATTCTAACCAGTAATGACATTAAAAATAATAAAAAATAATCCTTTTTCATCCTAAAGATACCTTTTATAATTTTTTCAAATAGTTTGACATTGTTTAGTGTTTGTAGTAAAATTATCATGTTTTATTGATGATATTTATAACTAGTTTTATTGATAATAATATCATATATTAGTACATCCATAAACTACTCAGTGTAATCTATAAAGATGCATTTAATCTAATCCAAGATGATAATAAGAGAATTATAATGACCAAAATTAATGGTTATATATTTATATTGTCCATACCTCATACAAAATATTGTCCTAGGTATATCATCTTTATTGATACTCAATTAATGATATCTATAAATAAAGATAATCAAGGAAAATTAATGAGCTTTGTGAAGTTGATCAAATAAGTCATCAATAGAAGGGATAAGATACTTGTTCTTGATCATGATATAGTTCACCTCCTTATAATTAATTGACATTAGTATTCTTCCATAACTCATTTTTCACATAAAGTACACATTCACCCCATGATGACACAATGTCCAAGTGAATACCTTTCCATGTTTTTCGTAGAGTTTCTTCATAATATATTTATACTAAATGAAGTAAATTCTATTGGGAGTATTTTAAATTATTTTGAATCAGGGTATTTTATCTATCGATAACTCATATTCTTATTTTGGTTAATGGCTAGGAATGTTATTTAAAAAAACATCAATAGAATCCCAAAAAATTTGTATACCATTGATATCAATTTTCTCCCAAAGAAATTGCGATAATAACAAAATTTTAATGCGAATTAAGACCCATATAATATAAATAATCATAATAGGTTGTTCATACATATCATCGCATTGATATAAGATAATATCATTCTTTTAAAAATTCAAATATAATTTCCATTTAGTGAAACGTGATTTGGATTTTATTTGGAGAAATCCAATCCATGCTATGTTACATAAAATTCAACTAGATCAATAATTTCACATTTTCCATGAAAAATAGGCACTCGAATATCAACTAGATAGGTATCAAACACTAGATATATAATCATCATACCACTCAAAAGTTTCATTATTAATTCCAAAAAAAAATTTGAATATAATCATAGTACTCTTATAAAAATATTTATATATAAATGAGTTGGTCCATCAATAATAAAATAAGACATTAGAAGTTCCAGAAGGGATATAATGTATGTATTTTACATCTTTGTTATCAAACCCCTCTTCATAAAAAGTGATCCATGATATTTACCCTTTTCCCTCAACTTATGTGGTGGCTAACATCGATCATTTTCATTTACCTTAATTTTTTGGAACTACTTATAATAATTACCATTATTTTACCCATGTAGCACTGATGTATGGTAGAATCATTTTTTTGATATTTCTCTCCATTCACATTGTTAGATAACTTCATCCCATAACATATGAAATAAAATCCTCAGAGACCAACACTTCCACAATTAAAACTTTTTCTATACACATAAATAAAATTTCCTCTATGCTTCATCAGACACATATAGAATAAATGAAATATCATAATCATATTACCACGATGTTTATAAGTTTCATTTAAATCCATATTTCCTTTCATGAAAAAACCATGAAATCAAACTATATATAGAAATTGATTTTATAAATCATAATAATTTCATAGTAACTAATGTCTCTTATGGGTAACTTCCTTAGGTTACTTGGATTTAATCCAATGATGAATTTTTCAAACTTTTAATTACTTAATTTGTTCATTCGAAATTTGTTTCTTATAATTATGTAATATAATCACATGAAATCAGAACACAATGTACAAATAAGTGCAATTTGACCATTAAAATTTATATGGACACTTCTGTATTATGAAATTTGGATGCTTTATATTCACATTTTGATCAGTAAGATGTCTGGAGTACGATAAGACAAATAAAATTTTCAGTGAATAGTAAAATACCCTTATTAATAGTATGTTACCCTTATGAATAATGATATATACTAATTAATAGTAATATTAAATGTGATACTATTGAAATTATATTTATAATAATGTATTAAATAAGTAAATAAATTTGATAAAACGTCATTTTTAGAATAAATTATAATTCTAATTAAATATTAAATTAGAAATATATAGATTTTCATTATTGGAAAATAGATTTATTTTTTAGATTTTTGACAAGGAAAAATGATGAGTGTGAATTTTTTTGATTTTTTCTAAAATACCTGAATTTTTTTGTTATTAGTAAAATATGATAATTTATGATGAATGCTAAATACATGAATTCTGACATCATAAGCTGATGTACGATTAAATTAATCCATTATATCAAACTCACATGCACACAGAACTATTTTTGGTTTTGGAATCAACACTATTTGATTTCATTATAGAAATTAATAAACTAATGACTTTAATATTATGAAAATTATCATCCCCTTAACTATAAATATGTCCTCTTCCGCACTTTACCTTCACTCCTCTATAGCATTCTAACTTCGCTAAATTCTACCAAATCACTACCCAAGCTCCCTTCTATAGTCCAACATCCCTTGATCTCCTAAAAAAGAAAAATACTAAACCCTTAATAGGATCTCAAGGAATATTTAATCAGGAGGTGAATTCTGATATTCAATTCGTTTACTTTTTTCATGTTCCATTGGTTAATTTTCAATCCTTACCTATACTAATTCAATTTATATGAATACATCAATACTTTACATGTAATTAAATATTTATATTATAATAGAATTATTTATTATCATCTCCTCATTACCCTTATTTTAGTTTAGTATTAAAGACACCACTCAAGATGTACTAAATTAACATAATCAATGGTGATCGGTTTTCATTTTCCATTATCATCTACAATTATGTTCATGAATCCATTTTCATTTATATACCAGAACATTATATATGTATAGTGTCTCATTTATGTTTATGAAGTAATTTTTGGAAATTTGTTTTAATTTACAAAAAAAACTTGTGCATTGTGGAAAAAAACAACAAATTAACCCAAAAGGTTTTCATTAAAGTGTCATATATTAATTTGACTTATATCTAAGTAACTAAATTAAATTTACTACCATGTAATATATTTTATGTTAAATAATGTCATATAACTTCAATTATGACAACCACTTTCAGCATACATGTTTATCTGTTCATGGAAATAAGTAAACCGATCATAAAACCGAAGAAAAAAACAAACAAGAAAAATGATATTGAATCTCATGATCAATCAAAAAAAATACGAGTTAACATAAAAAGGATATACTAAATCAATTACATATATAAGTGGTTCTAAAATTACTAATTAATGAATCTAATTTGATTTTTTGGGTTATTATGTTCAAGAAAAGATCTCCATTGGACTTAATGTAAGGGATCATTTCTATTTCACTTTTATTCACAATTTTCCTATATGTTATTATCTTTTATGTGAAATTCATATTGATTGGGTATGAATAATAACCTCCCCTACACATTCCCCACAATTTTTAAATGATGATAATCCCCTTTCTCTCTTAATAAGCCCTCTTATGTACACGTGATACAATGCTGATATTCTGTGAAGGATTCAATTGGAACCTCATTTATTCCTTTGGGTTTATTTATCATTTATTTTACATAAACATGTTTATCTATTATTAGTATTATTATTATCATTTTTTAAATTCTATTTTAATGTATCACACTAATGTAGAAAGTTACATTAATCATTTTCTTTCAGAGATATACATGTTTTTATGTGATTCCGTCCATAATAAATACTGATAGGCAAACCTGATTTGAGGGACCTTCCAAAATTCATAAATGATTTCAAGTGCACTCTATATTCTATTTTAAGTCAACATTATCATTATAAAATATGAAGTTTTATTATTAAAACCTTCATGGTTCATTTATTTTTTTGTATAATGAATTTTACCATTTTAATTTCAATGGCTCTATTTATTTTCATTAAAACTGATCAAAAATGTTTTTTAGACAAAATATTATGAATACTTTTTTTCCATGTTGTCATGACTACATGAAACATATCACCTAGATAATTATTTATTTTACCTTATTAATTTCTAGGTATAATTTTTCTTACTTATTTCCTTGACACCTTAGTGAGATGTTATATGCAATGGTCATGGTGGTTATTCTTGGCCTGTGCTACTATGTGAAATGATCTTGGGGGTTAGCCTTGACCTACACTAAAGTCATTATTTATGAGGCTTCCAAATTACTGTGAATCCTTTTTTATATGAATAAATGTTTATATGTTATTATTCCATATTTTACATTCCTCTATTATATTATCTTGTAATGCCTTATATCATATGTGATAACACTTTGATCTTATTGTTATTCCCTTACTATAATTTTAGCTCATCCTTTTTTTCATGTAATCCCTAGGTTATCTTATGAAAATGTAGGCGAACAATAGAAAATATGAACTCATCATTGAGTTTAATGAATTTTTTTATAATGATTTATTATGTACAAAGATTTCCAAGATTCTAGAATTTACGATCCTTTGCTCGAACAATGATTTATATTTAACCTTAAAATCATGTAATTATATATGTAAATGGCTAGGGTTTCTATAGTTGGTATTTGAGGATGTTCTAGTTATTTTTCTATATTATGAATATATATCCTTAGTGGTATTCTTAATGATGAGTCAAATTATAATAAAACATACCTATCTTTTGGTAAGTATAGAGTAAGTGGGTTTTCAAGAAAATTTATCAATATCTGCATTAAAAAAGTTAGAGGGGCTCTGTCAAATATGTACCTAGGAGTGATTCCTATGACGTAGAGTTTTTGGTCCTCACCTGGGGTATCCTAGTACATGAAAATGGTACATTCTTTACTATAGGATTGACATTTATGGGGGATATTCTTTCGTAAATACATGATATTAGAAGAAACCAAAATTAAGTGAATTAAAAATCCCATAAGAATATAATTATAGAAATATATTGAGGATAACCAAAAAAACAAAACTAAGTAATGAAAATTTACGATATACTTATCCTATATATTTTTATCCTTTTAGGTTAAATTTTTTCCCTTTTATGTTTAATAACTAAGTATTCAAGCCATATAATTATATCTTCTTTTTCTTAGTTATTGGTGTGAAATATAATAACATGTACCAACAACCAATGTGATTGGAAATGTGAATCCATCCCAAATGTTACTCATGTTGTGATAATAACATGTACTGGAAATGTCATGATAGTACTTGCTTAGATAGACCATTTTATGAATAATAACTATAATCATGTGAAATTGCTTCTCCCTACAAAGAAAGTGATTTTTTTCATAGAATACCTCATACGTAAAATTATTAACTTGATTTACAGATCATCTAATCACTTACTCATGAAATAGTGGATTGAGACCATTAAAAAGATATTCTCTAGCCTACAGTTCTCGTAAAAAGAGAATGTTGTACTGAAATGCTATCCATTTGATGGGGAAACTGATTAGTGGTGGACATTGATCTAGAATAAAATGTCCCAAGATAAAATTTATTACATTTATTTTGACATATTCAAGAGGATTTTAAAAAATAATAATAATTTTACCATCCATATCATGATGGAAAGATAATTCCTCAGTCTCAAGAAGATGGAAGATGAGTCTATCATGGAATATAAAGAAAACATTACAATTCATTCAATGTTTTCATCTAGCATTGTCATTAACCCCAAATATAAGATGGATTTATTCTTTAGCGGGCTATATATGAGTCTACAAAATTTGTGTGAAATTTGAGACATCGATAGTTATGAGAATATTGTTCATTGTTCTATGAAGGTTGAAAAGGATATAGAGACTCTTAGTTATCTTGGGGGCTTGAAGACAACAATTAAATAATAAATAACAACTAGGGTGGTTAAAAAAATCCCATGATGGAATGAATCCTAGATACACAACATGTAAAAATTGGGTGAAGAATCCTCTTATGATCTATAGAATGGGAACCATGAATGGATTCAAATGTATAAAGTTGAGACACATGACAAAGACCTACTGAAAGGATGTGAAAAATCCTACAAATGTGGAAGAAGAAATTATGGTTTAGATAAACTCTCAACCTATGGTGTAGTTTTACAACTTCAAGGTGCATGGTAATTATTTATACAATTTCCCTAATCCATGGTTTGTTACCTGAAATCCATAACAACTTCCAAGGAAACAAGAAATAGATTATGCTACCACTAATTCTAAGGTGGAGCTAGGAAACGATGTCGTGGCATGTAATCTAGTTATTCATTCATGAATGGAGAACGTACTATTTGATTCTGGTTCTACGCATTGATTCATATCATGAAAATTTTGAAGAATTGTTCAAGCATGACCACCAATTTTAGAAGAAAATGATATCTATGAAAACATCGATTGGGGAAATTGTTGCATACATGGATTATAAATCCTACACAGTTATTGATTGTGGACTTAACCTACCATTAATCCTTCTCATACTTCCCTTATGTAATTAAATGTTATGTTGGTCATGGATTGGGTATCTTTATTTGATGCCATCATTATTTATTTGGAAAGGGAGAATACTCATCAAATCACAAATCATACTCTAATTCCATAAAAGTGTATGTAGGAAGATGAATCTCTTATAGAATTAATGGCTTATGTGTGGATATTAATTCCTTATGAGAAATCATTTATAGCTCAAATGATTGAGATAATTGAAAGAATCGTGATTGGAGACATGCCCATCGTGAGGGATATCACTTATGTATTCCCTGAAGCAGTTTCTTATCTTCCTCTAGAGAGAGAGTTTGGGATCCCAATTGAACATATTCTGGTATCTCTAACTATATTATTGAAATATATATTTCTCTACGGTAGACCATTTGTTGGGATATTAAAAATTAATTATGAGTACAGAAATATTCCAAAGATTTCTTTTCAAACAAGATATGTAAACTGTTAGTTCAAAGTGATTCCCTTCATACAAAATAATGATTTAGTAATTTTTATGTATTTAATGAATAGAGTTTAAAGATATGTAATTGAAAAATTTGTGTTATGATTTATCGATGATATTATGATATTCTTCAATATCAAGGAGGAAAATTAAAAGCATTTGAATATTGTGTTAAAAACAATGCGAAGGGGTATGTTGTATGAAAATTAATGTAAATGTGAATTCTGGATGGAGGAAGTATAATTATTCTAGAATTTTATCACAAGTAAAGGGACATCTGTTGACCCTTCCATGAAAATTGCAATTGTTTAGTGGCCCATGCCAACAACTATAATAGATATCCATAGCTTTTAGGGACTATCTAAGTATTATTGATAATTTTTGAAGACGTTTTCACAATTTTCAACCCCAATGAACAAGATGAACCAGAAGGGAGTAATGATTGTATGGAATCAAGAATGTGAATACTGATTGAATGATTTGAAAAACTGGTTTATCACTATTCCAATACTCACACACCCAATAAGTGGAGAATAATTTATTGTTTACAATGTTGCTTCAAATAAGCGGTTAGACTACGTGATGATGAAAAATGATAAATTTATAGACTAATCCTCAAGGAGGATGAACCCCCATGAGCGAAACAATACCACACATGATCTGACATTGGAGGTTGTGATCTATATGTCAAAAATATGGAGGCATTATCTCTATAGGGAGAAGAGTGAGATATATAAGGATCACAAGACTCTCAAATATACATTCACCTAGAAATAGATTACTATGTGACAAAAAAGATGGATAGATCTCATCAATGGTTATGACTGATCAATCCACTACTATCCTGGTAAGGAAACATAGAGGATTCTCTATGTTGAATGTATATTTTTCCTTTATCAATGATTGGAATTAAAAAGGATCATATCTTTTTATATTTGTAGATAATTTACATGGGAATAAATAATGTAGGAACATCATCATTCCTTTCTTAAATTATTTCTCAACCATCCCATCATGGAGAATGTAATGGATGATCAATGGAAAGATATGAAAATTCTAAAAATGGTGGAATCTATTCAAAATGGAATAACATATGATTTCAAAATAGAAATGGACAATGTTTTATGGTTTAGGTCATGATTATGTTTACCATCTAATCTAGATATAATAATGTATCATTTGAATGATGAACATGACTCGACATTCTGTACTCACCAATGGATCACATAGATGTTTCGAGATCTTCGAGAAAATAGTTTTTGGGATAATATGAAAAGAAAAGATTATTTAATATACATCAAAGTGCCTGGTATGTCACCAAGTGATGTTTTAGAGGCAAAAGAATTTGGTGATGATTGAACCACTACCCATACCAACATGGAAGTTTAATAAAATTACTACACAAATCCATAATGGAGTTTCAAGAATATTCCTACCAATGTAAGAATAATATCTAGGAATGACGAAAATTTTGACACCCTGATTCACCCCCCTCATAGGGTGTTCTAGGGTCCCTCACTATCGTAGAATTTATATGCACTACTACAAATACGATATTTATTAATGCTAAAACTAGCCTTTAACAATGCTAAAAAGAGCTGTTAAAGTAGGAGAAGATAAGGGGGGTCCCCTTTATCAGCGCTATTTTTAACTTTGATAAAAATAAAAAGAATTTTAAAGAATTTTAAAAAAATTAAAAATTCTTGCAAATCAAGGGGGGATTTTATAGCACTTGATCTCCCCTATTAACAGTGCTTTTTCAGCCCCACCAGCGCCTGCATGCACCCCTTCAACCCTTTATCAGATCTAGCCCCCCCTGAATCCACCCCTATGCGCGTGCCCCTTCCTCTACTAGGTTTTGAACACGAGACCTCACTTATGTCCGCCTAAGCCCTTACCACTCCTCTATTTTGATGTGCTTTCCATTTCATGATATCTCTATATATATATATATGTGTGTGTGTATATATATATTTAGTTATATTTATTCTTATATTAATATGTGTTTATATTAAAATATATATACGTCTATAAATATATATATATGTATATATAGTTATATTAATATATATATTTATAGTTATATTAAAATATATATTTATAGTTACATTAATATATATATGTAGTTATATTAATATATATATATATAGTTATATTAATATAGAGGTATATAAATATTCTTATATTTTTATTTCAAATAAAATGGATATTAGTTATTATTTAGATAAATTTAGTATATTTTATATGTAAATATATGTTATTATTGATATTTATAATTAAATTTTTATGTGTGAATATATAAAAAATATGTATATATTTTTATATATTTGATTATAAATAGCAGTGAATTATAAAAAACGATAAAATTTAAAATACATAATATCAATAAGAATGTAATACCTTGGAATAAATTCAGTCCACACCAAAAAAGCCAATAATACCCCCTTAAATGAGACTGAAAATCCATGAAATGTTTTAAAAAATCATGGTATCCCGACTAAAAACACAGTTTTGGAGGCCTTATTGGCTTTTTTGGCCAATAAAAATGTGGAAAAGGCTTTAACTAGGAATTAGCGTGTAGAGTTGTCACGGGGTTTGATTTGTTATGATGTAGATCTCAAAAGGACACCCAAATCAAAATTTATGGCCGTTTGATGTTCGAGTTGTGTTTTCAACATATTTTGGATCTATTTTAATTTTTTATATTTTATTTAGTCTTCAAATTGTTATTAAATGACAATTAATCCATAATAATTACAAAAATATTTATTAAAAATTATTTTTTAATTTTTTTAAAATCCATTTTCACTAAATATATTATATAATATAGTGTAAATGTATATTTATACTTATCTAAAATATATTTAAAATTATATTTAAAAAATATATATTATATTTATACAAATATAACTATATCTATATATTTAAATATTAATATATTATTTAAATGATTTTGGTTTGGATGTAGACCCTTTATAAGTTCTTTAAAAAAAGAACTGATAAAGACCCCCCTTTATCAGCACTACTAAAAAAGCACTGATAAAGGGGTACCCTTTAACAGTGCTAAAAAAGTGATGTTAAAGGTGGTACCATTATCAACACTAAGATAAGCGCTGATAAAGGGGTACTTTTATTAGTGATTTTTTAGCACTAATAAAAGTACCCTTTATCAGCGCTTTTTTTAGCGCTAATAAAAGTACACCCCTTTACCAGAACTTTTTTGTTAGTGCTAATAAAGGCTAGCATTGGCCTTGCCTAGTTTTGTGGTAGTGATGTGATATTCATTCTATTACATGATCTAGGATTAAATATAAATATCATCAATCAGGACTACCAAAAATAGACCAAGGTAATCCATAATGACTCTATTAATCAAATCCATGAAGATAACATGGTAATTAGTATAACCTAAATGAATCATTATATATTCATAGTGTCCATAACTTGTATGGAATGCCATATTTAATATTCCATCCATCTTTAACCATAATTGGTGATATTGAAAATGTTGGTTAGTAATGCGAAAATATGTATATAAGAATAGTTCATCAAACATATCATTAATATTGAGATGATTATACTTTTTCTTATCATGATATTTTTCAACTCTTGATAATCAATACATAGTCACATTGATCCATCTCGGTTTTTGTTTAATATAACAAGTGCACCACAATGTGACGAGATTTTCCAAATGAATACTTTATCAAGGATTTCATGGAGTTTCATCATCAATTACATACACTCAATAATTTATATTATATATGGCTTATTTTAAATTGGAGGGAAATTCTTTATGAGTTCTGTTTAAAACATAAGATCAAATTTTGGTGTATTGCAAGGTAGCTCATTTGGAAATACATCCCCAAATTCATGAACAATTTCCATATCTTTGATATTTATTTTCTTCCAATCATTTTGAGATATAAAATGATTATAAATGGTAATTATAACTCATATAATAGATTTAATATTCCGACAATTTTTTTCAATATAACTACCTTGAATGGTGATAATATGTTTGTTTTTAAATATCAATCATAACATCCCTTCTCTAATAAATGATTAAGGAATTTTTCATTGAAATCCAATCCCTGACTACGTTGATATTAAATTTTTATAGAGTATTAATGAAGTTATTTTCAAGAAGTATAGTACTATGTCATTAAAATGAAGATTAATCAAACACTTGAGATGCGACCATCCTACCAATATGTATTTCCATTTCTAATTCCACATCTATTCATCTATAAAAAACGTATATACTCGTAAAAATTATTTATGTATGTGGATTTTGTAGGTTGATAATAAAAAAATAAAATCATAGTTCTAGAATGGATTGAGTGTGCACATTTTACCATTTTATTATCTCACCCCTCATAATAAATAGTGAACATGTCTGATTTACACTTTTCCCATGACTTAAGAGGTTTCTGACGATGAATATCATTAATTAAATTCTGGTTTGGGAACTGGTTATCAAAGTTCGCAGACTCTTTACACTTGTTGTACTGTAGTGGTGGAGATGAATTCTGTTGGAATTTTTCTCCATTCAAATTATTAGTAAACATATTTCCATAAAATGGAAAATAATACTCCCAATTAAGGTATCTTACATACATAAAACAATTATTTTACAACTAAAGAAAAATTACCAAATTTTACTTTCCTTACATTGAGAACAAAGGAAATATCATATTCTTATCTCCATGGTGTTTACATTGTCATTTGACATCCATTGCCATTTTGCTCAAAAATATGGGAATGATACAACATTTCAACCTCTATTTCAGCCTTGATTTCAAAAGTAAATTTTTATTAATAGATTTTAATTTATATGATTGATAACTCCCTGATGAGAATTGTATTTGAGCCATCATAGAATTGGTCAACCTTAGTTTCAGGTTGGATGATTAATCCTAAATCATTACATTCTTGTCTTATAATATTTTCTTCATAATAATCAAATGATTCATCATTACTTTTCATTTACTCGAGCAACAAATTATACATATACATTTAAAGAACACAAGAAATGTAGTTATTGAATAATATGTCCTTGATCTATTGCGAATCCATGGATTAAATTTCATCTTGTTGCATCATATCCTTGTTTATATTGGACCATTGTTCCACTTAGACCTCTTAATGATAAATAGTTAAAATGTATATTTCATTTTCCTTACACTAGAGAATAGAAAATATTTTTATAATGTTGGCGAACCATTATCCTCCAACGCATGGATAATTAGAACACTAGAAAGAATAGGGAAATTACTTCATGAAGGAATCAACTGAATTATGTTCCCACCTTTTCTAATTTAAATGTTTAGCATGATTCATAACATTAAAATTATTTTAGAGAATAGAATAATTATTATTCATAACATCTCCCATATCATTTTGTACCTAGTTAATGATCACATCATTTTACATACACCTCAGCATTGGAAAAGATCCTCCATGTTATAGTCATTGATTAAATCTAAAATTAAAAGTGAAAGAAACAATAATCACAGTGGAAAACTACATAATTAAAGAACCACTTATAGGAAGTTTAAATTATGAAATCATCAATAAACTAAGACACAATAGATTAATAATATGATATTCCTATCCATGTTATATTTAAATCATTCATGTTGTTTCATGATGTGTTTTTGAATTTCCAATGTATATCCTCATGTTGAGTCAATCCTGGTATACACCATTGCTCATTGTTGTGCATTAGTTCCAAATCATGTCATGCTCCATAAATTTTTTAAGGGTTCTTACCCCTCTATGCATGTATTCTAGGACCAAATATACCATTATTATCTATAATTCATTGTATTAATAGAAATAAACTAACAATATCCTTTACCAAAATTTCATGACATTTTCATATGCATTGAATAATCCCTCGTCTTATTGTTAGACATGCACTTAAGGTTCACACTCAGTATATATCATCCTATATTATAATGGATAGAAAAAATATTTATAGCACACCAACTATATAGAACCTAATTTCTCATACATAAAAACTACATTATTTTTTGGGAATACATAATAAATAAAACAAAACATTCCCTAATACCAAATTATTTTACTAACAATTGAAACATGGAATAAAAAAATAGATATATTAGTTAGCTAAATTATCTCCTACAAGGATCTCCTTATTGTGATCCATCATAGATAAATAAATATAATACATTACATAATTTACATTGGATAAGAAACATATGAAATGGTGATCTCAGATGATCAGAAAGGGTTAAAAGAGAGATGTATTACAATAATAATAAAATCAAGTGTTTGGGAAAATGATAATAAAATTATAATATAAATCAGTTAAGGATAATGATAATAATGAAGGGTTATTTCATAAAATTTTTTAGTTCATTATAAATGAATCATAAGAGAAAAGAAATCGTAATTCATGAAATAATAAACAAGCAATAAAGAATGGAGTTATGGAAGAAATATAATCATATAAATAGTATTTCAATAGTAGTCAAGGAATAATTACCGGGCCATCAAAAGTTAATGTGTACACTCAAAAAAAATATTACTAGTCAAGGTTCACTCCCATGTCCATCTTGCCTTATAGTTTCCATTACAGAACCAATTTCACTACACATTCAAACCATATTTATCACTTGTCATATAAATATATATACCCAATGTATTGGAGGGATATATAGGAGACAAACTTCTCATAATTAAATAATACATATGTGTACCAATAGATCATAAACAATCATAAGATAACACATAATATAAAATGTATATCATAAACATGTAATTTTATCATAAGTTTTGAAAGCGAGATAGGTTTCATATTAATATCATTAATGAATGAGCCAATAAAAAAGTGGGTTTCATAAGAATATAACCATTTAAAGAAAAAAATGTATAATAAAAATTTAACATGAGAAAGGGAAACTTGTTTCATAAACATATGTTCCATGAAGAGAATGAATTTTCATAAGAACAACGCCATCAATATATAAATCATTCAATGAATGAAAATCAATGGAACCTTTTGATCTAACTCATAGTAAGGCATGGGTAACCCATACATAATTCAACATATATGAAATATATTTTTGAAATATATTTTTTAATATATTCTTAAGGAATATAATATTCCTTATTTGAAAATTTAATTTATTAAATATAAAACTTATTGAAAATACATTTTATGAAATTATGATTTGAAAAACAAAAAAAAATTACATGAAAATATTTAAATATTATTCATATAATTTTACAATAAAATGACTAATATATCATTGAAAACAATTTTGATTTTTTAAAACATATTTTTTAATGAAAACAGATTCCAGAATAAGTGTAGAAGTAATTTATTATTTTAACATATAATTTTCCTTAGCTATCAAAAGTTTCAAAGAGTCATTAAATTAATGTAATTATAGAAAATGTCATGAATAACTAGAGTAGAATATGATTCATGAGTTCTCTTGATATACAGTCATATTATTTATTAAATGGAACCTTAATTTATAGTTCCACTCGGTCAAATACCATTATGGGTGAATCAGGGTATGACAGTTTAATAAAATTGTCCCATTTAATATTGTTTTGTTATTAAACAGAACTCTATTTTCCATATTTCTAGTACTAAACTACAAAGAGAAATTAAAGTAATCATAAGTAAAAAAATTACTTGTTTTACCCTCAATAGGATATGTAAAAGGATCATACAACGACAATGTGTTAATGTATTAAAACCACTAAATGTGACCTATTGATTACATTGATCAGAGAAGACTCAATGTCCCTCCTAGTTTTCATCCTATATCATATTTAAAGCTCACTTATCTCACCACTAAAGTGTGATCACTACGTATTTATATGTTCCACTAACAGTATATAATGATGTAGTTCCATTAGTTATCTCAAATTAATGAATCATCCATAGTACGTAGACTCACTATTGAATTTCAACTTTTATGAACAAAATAATTCCGCATTACCACATGTTTACTGGAATCATCATAATGTTTCAAAACCATATGATGACTTTCGTGTTACATTAATTATGGACCACACGTGTCACCTTTTTCACTGAAAATCACTTGCACGAAATAGCCTTTTTTATATTAACAATATGTGAGAATAATTTCTTTTTACATCCAAATCACTATTGTCGCTCAACTACCAACTACTATGCAATATCTTTGTAACTCACTACATGTTTGACCCCATTACTTGCATGGACAGAGCTACAATTTTATTTAAGATTTAGTAATCATGAGATATCAGTGGCGTAGCCATATTATTATTGGAATTTTTTCCACCCATAGTATTTTGGGAAACATTCCTATAGAAACAATAGTCAATTTTCCCAAGCCTTTATTTCCCTAGTCACATTGCCGGAAAACTACAAAAAATGTGTTCCCTTGTTTCCTTTTCTATATAAAACCTTTTGTTCCAACTCGAGATCATATATTATGTTATTATTGACTTTCATCAACATAGTTGGAAAAAAATATCTCTAGGAATCCATAACAGACAATGGATACCCTCTTTCTCAACAAACTCAATCACCTAAACAAATCTTCATTTTTACCTAATTAAACTATTACCACTTCAGTAACATTGAATAATAATACCAACATTATATTAAAATTAATTAGAGATCAAATTTTAATGAAAAGAAAAATATTCCTGAAAAAAGAATTCAATTATCAGTACATACAGATTTTAATACAATATCATAGCATAACAAAACATGTGTCTCAATGATGGAAAAATCGCACAAAACTAGCTTATCTATATGGATACTTTTTAATTGTAAATCCTGATGAAATTTAGATCAAAAAAATGAATTTTAGAATTAAAATAAATTTAATGATAAGGTTAAATGAATTAATTCTTGGTTGTTATATACGCCACATAAAAATATTCATGTGGTGAATATGGATTCAGTACTATAGAAGTAAACATGATACTAGATATCCCATTACCTTCTATCTTGACTCTCATAATACACATTAAAATATTTGGTAAAATAAATATATGTTTATTAATATACTATTCAATTACCACACATAAATATATGATACAATATATAATTTTCTTATGACCTTTTATTACCCAATTATTAACACTTTCATGTAAAAGTTATGTTTTCAGTAAAAACCAAAATGTTTATCGAATTGGTTTCTATTTTTGAAATTTTTTTCAGTTTTACGTATATCATAATTTCATTATATCCATAATGATTAGAATGAAAAAATATAAAATATATTATGTAATTATCTATTTATAATATATAGTAAAAAATATAAATTTGAAGGGAAATACATTTTTCATGGAGACGGTAGACAGTTAGTACGCATACACTCAGATTTCATTTTATTATCATATTGAATGTAACAAATGAAAATGATAGCCATATATATTATTATAATTAACATATAATTTTTTTTCAAAATTATAAAAAAAATTAAATTAAAACCATTATTAATATATTTCCAGGGATAATGTGAATGAATCACATCACTTTGTAGAGGCGGTAGTTCACACATCAACAAAAAATATTATCATATTCCAACAAAATTTGATGTTGAAGATATGTGTTATATAATAATAGCATAAGAATAAGGAAATAATAAATAACATTCATATATATAATCTAGATATAGATATCCTATCATTATTACTTACACATGGATATGGTAATGGAAGAACGAACGAAATCAATTGGTGAGGCAGTTCATTGCCTTTTATACGAACAATGATTTTGTTTCCAAATTTTTCGATGTGGGCATGAGAATACATAGAAACTATATATATAAAAACTTCGTGTTTTGAAAATAATTATTTTATTATATAATATTGGAATAAATATAATTTATAGGCAGAGAAATAAATATAACAACAATTCATGAAGAATGATGCAAAGTATTCTTTTGGTAGCTCCATTTCATATTCACCAAAGGCTAATTTTGTTTTATTTCATTCAATACTAATTCCTCTAAGAAGATGGGATGGATTATTTTGGGGGACATATGTAGGCATTTTTAGATACAGAGGGAATATTAGGTTTGAATATGGGGGGAGGGGTGAGTTCTCTTTTTTATAGTGGATGGGGAGTGGAAATATATTAAATATAAGATTGTAATAATTGTTGAGTGGTCTCCCATAAATCATGTGGCACCAATAATAGACCAAATTTTATCCAATGGTGTATATAATCTAAATATGTGCATTTGATGGATTTTTGAGAAGATTAAAGGTCATTTTTTCAATTAATGTTTACCCACTAAGTATTCTCATTTCTACCATACCCACTATAAATAATTGTAATTTCATTCACTATTAATTTAAGTAAAATACTATGTTTGTTTTATTTGGATTTAAATGTTAATAATATTAAAAATATTTAGTCCATATTTATAAATTAATATCATAGAATATGTAGAAAATAATTTACAAAAATACACAATATATTTCAGGAAAGTGGATTGTTAAATTGAAAAAACTCCAATGATTGAAAGGATGTTGTCTCAAATTTCAAAGTGAACATAGATAAAATAAAAGAAGTTATTTTAAATAATTTATTATTTATATAATTATACATAAAAAAATTACTCTAAAATTTATCTATATATATGTGTTCTATAAATAGGAAGTTTTCAATTAATATTAATGATTTTTCAATATTTATAAAAACACATAACACTTCTTAAAAATCCCAAAAATTATCCATAAGAAAATTATGATATTATAAATTAAAAAATTTATTTAATTTTATAAAATTAAAATTCAAAATGTTTCAAAAAATATATTTCTTTTTTTTCATTGAAGTACATAAAAAAATTTATTTTGAGAAAATTTTATTTTCAAACACATAATGGCATTACATAAAATTATATACATTAGTATCAATATGATTCCATTATTTGAAAAAATTATTAATAGTATTTAAAAATTGTAAATTAGTATTCATATTATAATTTTTAATTTGTATTTTATAACTATCATTGTTAAAATAATTATAATAAAAAAATTTGTTTCATAGTAACTCATTGGTTTGAGTAACGTAAGCTCGTATAATTTTTCATGTAACCCAATATTGAATTATCGTAGCATATAATGAATGCTAAAATTGCTTTTAAATGATATTTAATAAATAAATTAAATATAATTTATTAAAAAAATGTTTCATTAATACTCAATTTGTTATAAATTTTATTGCTAACTATGTCCAAGAAAGGAAGTTCGTTAAAGGCTTCGCCATCGAGACTTTAACCACACAAAATAACATGTTTTCCAAGTTAGTATTATATGTCGTATATGTCACAAGTTATTTTGGAAATAATGATTTTAATCAGTTATTATAAATTTAATATATGAGATATTTTGGACATTTATGTATATCCATCATTTCTAAATTGAAGAGGGAATTCAAGTGGCCATAATTGAGGGATTTCCATGTTTTGGTATAACTCAAAATATTGTGTCCCTTGTATTTTTATTTCATTGATATAACAATATAAAGGTCCTCAGACATACATCCACATTGTAGTACACCATCTATGATGCATTATTTATTGTTCTTATGAGACTCTCATACATAGTCTAACATAGCATGTTGTAGTTGTTCATAACCATGTTGTTACCTTTCATTATGCACAACAATCGTTAATCTGGTGCCCCTATGAATTATGGTGGAAATCTATGAACCATGGTGTTATCTTCTAGTACAACACTACACTATAGTTGTCTCCCTTAGTTCTTTGTTTAGTCTCCAATTCACCACCACACTACCACCCATGCATGCATAATCAATATTTTCATCTTATCAAAATATTTTTTTATTTCAAATTATTTCCATTGGGAATGTTTTTTTGTAATTCATATTAATTATTTATCACATTATTAACCTAAAATGCATGACACGTTGGTTTGGAAGTAGTTTTAGAATTCATTGGAATGAGATTGTATTATAATTGGTGATATAATGTTGTTTTTATGATGATTTATTCAATGAATAATGATATTGTCATCGAAAGCCATGAGGTCTTATGTTGCATAAATTTAATTATTATTATTACATAGATATACTTTTTAAAAAAAATTGGTATAATATATGACCATTCTTAATTTTGACCACATGTATGAATAATTTGATCTCATGATAACCATGGTGATTGTTGATTGAATGTGTGATACTATAGTAGCGTGTCTCAAGGATGTTATTGAATAACATGTTTTTTGTGTTTTTATTATTAATTTCCTATGATTTCTAACATTCCTTGTGTGCTATTTTTTGTATAAATGTTTCCCTATTTTGAGGATTCATTAATGGAGATTGAAAAAGGTGTTTCTCCCTGAATGTTCATCACTTATTTGAGAGTGTGATAATATTATAATAAGGGATATTATGGTCTCGATCACATTTTCTTCTAAAATAATGATGTAGTCATTGTGTTGTGAATTCAAAAGAGGAGTACTAGTAAGTTTAATGATAAATTTTCACATGTTAGCTAGTTGAATATCATGGGGAAACCTGGTAGAAAAACACAAATGGTAAAAAGAGGACATCATATATCATGTATTCCTGATTACTTGAGGAATCTATTAAAATAGTATAGTATCATTATTTAGAGTTTGATTTTAATTTACATATTTCATTATCCTTCAAAATTGGAACTGAATCGTCTATGGATAGGTTTTTTGTGGAATATTGTTTAGTTCATGACTTAATTTTTTTAATTATATATTAATGCATAGTACACAGTTTTTATTATATTTGAATAAACATGTTATAATTTAACACAATTTTAATTCAATAATTTTTAGTGTCCTTTTATGTATTTTACTCACACCATACTAATTCATTTCAGTGTACTTAATTATTTGATGACTCTAGATCTAGTAAAGGTAATGTAGCCAATGGGGGATGATTGGCCAGATAGAAGTGGGGATGGTAGTGGAAGGGGATGGATTTTGGAGGACCACCCTTTTTAATTACTTCATTTATTTAGATTCTCTTATTACTATAGATTTTTCTTTCACCATGGAATGCCTTTTATTTTTATAAACTCTATTAATTCAATTTATTTATAACATATTATTATTATTATTATTATTTTGTTCCTATTGTCAATTTATTTATTATGAACAAATAAATTATATTGTACAAAGGTATTGTCTCCACATGGATATACATAGTCCCTCACTAATATTTAATATCCTCTTACATATGGGGAGGTGTTCATGACGTCATGAGTCAATTCATATCTAACTCATTTGTTTATGTTGGGATGTTAAATATTCTTGCCGGTGTACTAGTATTCAATAACATGTCCTTATATATTCCATTATTTAGTAAATGACAGACAATATATGGGAATGTTGGGTGTTGGGTAGGAGACATAAGTCAGTTCCCTATTAGCACTCTGTATAGCAGACATCCATATATAAATAAATATAAGGAATTTTTTTCTTAATGAAGATAACTAAATTAAAATTTGTTGAAGAACGTGATGTTGATATGATATATATTAGATTTAGGATTTGGTCATGAATCAGGAATTCGTATGTTGGATTACATTCAATATATATACCTATTTTTGGACTATAATGTAGTTCATTAATTATATTCCATGATTTGATCTTTTTATTTAGGCTTTGTCTCTAATAATTTGAAAAATCTATTATTTGATGCTATTATGTTATTTTAATTATTAGAATTAATATATTATTATTATGTATATTAATAGTATGACAAATCTGTAGGGATTAAGTCCATGGATAGTTCATGGAGCCTCACATCGTTGGTATAGGTAAAAATCCATGAATAGCCTTGATTTGACCCCATTGACTAGATAATAAATATTTTATTTATAATGTTCATTATAATGTAATGATACCTCCTTATACTGATATTGTTAGAATAACTAGAATGGATGAGGGTGAATTGAACCATCTTCCCACACATTTCATAGTGTTATATGAAGACAATTCATTCAATACAATACAGAGATTAACAATTGACTAAGTCGTGGATTTCCAGATTAATAATACGCCAGTCATTCAGGGACCTTATAGACCATGGGATGTCAGATAGTTGGTGGATATCATTTATAGAATCTTTATCCTCATTGAGACACCAACAGATAGGATTGTAAATTTTGTTGTGATAATGTTATTGGGACAAACTTGACATCGGTGGGTAGGTATGAGTCAGGATAGACAATAACATTGAATATCATAGGACACATTCTAGAAGTTTTTTATGAATATTACTCCTCAACAATATGATGATTGACTAGGAATCATTGCTAATAGTGTCACACCATGGCACCAAAATAGTATATTCATACTCCATATATTTGACTAGTCTTATATAATTTTCACCACATCATGAGAGAAACAAGTATTGTATGTCTATAAAGATTGAAATTATACTTCAACATAACATTATACATTCTCTATAGTGTTTCATTCTATAATTCTACACATGGGTACTATGAAATTATAAAACTATAGATATTATCATAGTGGTGGATTAGGTATATGGAATTTACCTAGAATTCATCACTATGTCGGTGTACCTACCAATATTATACAGAGTAGCAAACATGATGATATGTATAGAATATACAAGGATATTGGGAATAGTAAAATCATTCAAGTTGGGGATATTTTGGATTCATTACCCCCTTCTATAGATAACCCATAGTGAATATATAATGGAATTTTTAAATACTATAATAGGGTATGTTCATTTTCCCATATCCTATTTTTGTTGGGTGAAAAGACATGATGTTATAAAATATTTTACACTACAGAATCAACTAGAAGGTAGAGGTAGGGATTAAAAGGATCTAGAGATCCAGTTTGGGTTCTCAATTGTAGTATGTGATGAGTATTTCACCTTAGGAACAGTGTGACAAAGCTGATATGGGACACATAAATGTGTGTAATACAATTTAAAAAATGGTGGAGTGGGGTCATATTCATTAAAAGTGAAATTATAATTATGAATAGTTTTTAAACTACCATGATAGATAATAGTGCGTCCCATTTTTTCATATTTTCATAAGTATATACTATACTTGACCATCAATACATGTTTCCATTTGAGTTATTCTCCCTTAATACATCATTTTTCATGAAGTGGGATCATCTCCTTCAAGATATTGAGATTCCTATATTTATTTTTTTTCATAGAATGTGATGGTAAATATTGATTATTTTTATAAAGAAATTCAATGTGATCATCATCATCAACCAGTTAACAATCTTTTAATCTCACATTTAAAGCTATCTTGGATCTCATTAATGGTTTATTTTTGGAAAACACCATAAGAATTACAAATAATAATGGGAGTGACTATGAGATTGACCTTAGGTCAGTTTTGATTCCCATGACGATGCACCCATTTTGCATCGATTCAACCACTATTATAGACTTATCGTTAATGCTACATGACTGGGATATGAATTTTTTATTTGGTGGGAAATAATATTTTGGGGCGGACCCAATATGTCATAAATGAATGATGATCATACTGATGTGATATGAAATTACTACATGAATCTAAACCAGGAGATGGGGAATAAGTATTATCCAAAGACCGAGATAAATGAATTTTTCAATATATTATGGGGAAATAAATTATTCACCTAAATATAATTCCAATCATCCTATCATCAGCTACAATCTAGAGAAGTGGAAATAGAAAATATGAAATTATAGAAAAGTAATTTTATATAAGAGTAATCGATGATGCTTCTAAGACAGATAATCATTCCAATAAAGTTCATGGATCTAAAAAACATTTTTCTCTACCTATACCAATTCTTATTCATCTTATTGTTTCATTGATATCCTCATCTAGTCACTAGCAGTGATGTATTATGAAATTCATGTAACAATATTACATAGAATACCTCATGTATATCAACATTACACCAATCATTCGATGTGTAACTTCTAGATAATGGATTTTTCATTATTAGGCCCTGTTGTGTCAAATAAAAATAATATCCATAGTCATAGAGAGTGTATATGTAGTCATGTCTTAAAATCATACATTAAACATGCTTAGGATTAGAAGATTTCAAGTCCAAGAATTATATTACAAATAATTTATACATAAATTAAACTGATTATCATCAATGTAGACTATGTTGATGATGATCATAGTGAAATATAAATGTCTCAACAAGTGTGAAGAATTTATTCTTAAGAAGAATGTTTTTATGACTAACACTAACCCCGTCAACCCTAGAATTTTTTATGGATTACACTATTAATCATCATATGTCGATATGGGATTTTTATAAAAGAAGACAGAAAATGTATTTTTCTAGGGGAATTATCATCAATGAAAAAATGAGAAGAAATTCTCCACACAAGGAAGGGTACTTTCAGTTGTTGTTTATGATCTGAAATATTAGCTACATAATCTTTGTTGTGAGATATTTTTTGTGTTTAAAAACCACAAAGATAGTTTAACAAAACATTGAAATGATGTATATTAATATGATACATTTTAATATACATGGGTATTAATTTTTTTTTAAATTACAAGAAATATTTAGTAGTAAGATGTTACATTTTCATAGATACATTGATCTGTATGATGTGGGATTGCCATGAGGTGTGTATGAAATAATCATAATGGATGTGGTGTCTGATTAGCCTATTAGATGACTAAATTTTGGATGATTTAAAGGATTATAGATCATTGATATATTATACATTGATGTTAAACTCTTTAATTTTATATCAGGTGAAGGGAGAACTAGATAAAAACCCAGATTGTTCTATGATAAGTGAATAGAATATATGATATAATCAAATATTTAGGTGTACATTGAGTGAAAACAGAATATTCCTTTTACATATGAGAGTGGTAGTTCATACCATAATCAATGAAAATTTTATGAAAGATAACTGTTCACTGAGTTATAGTGTACATGCTAGAGTAAAAACATTCTACAACCTCATGAGATAGTTCTTGTTTCTATGGATGAAGATGAGAATCACTGAATTTGTGCCTCGATTCCTTACTTATTATATGGTAAATTCATAACACCGACTTCTTGGGTGTTTGATCACACAACTGTCAACAACCAAGAATAATATCTATGATGTCATGTTGGATTTGTTTTCAATGGTTTTCCATAGAACCTGTGTGTTCTAACAATATTTGGTGGATTCTCTATCTACTGTTGAACAAAATATAGTTTTAACTGATATGAAATAATCACTAAATTGAAGAGTTGTTAATGGTATACTTTTTTCCCATCATATTATTAAATGTAGTAAATTTTGGAATATATGTATATAATGATTCATGTTTTAAATCCTGGCCTTTTCTGGGATTTCTTAATTCCCTATGGATTTAGTTGAGATTCGACACATCATACATTCCCTAGAAAAAAACAATTTGTGAAATCTATGTTTCTTGAAAATAATTTTAGATCTTACATTATAGTATTTTATATAGTGTTGGATTATAATATATACTTTCTATATTTCTCATAACAATTGCACAAGGGATTTATATTATGTAACAACTTATAGAGATCATTATAAAATGACTTGTTGTTCATCACTTTGTTGGCATGTTGTGGGTGTAGTAGAAGTAGTGGGGGACCGCTTAAGTTCATGATTCCTTCAAAAGAGTGTAGTGGGTTAATAATAGTCTAATGAACACTTTTAGTATAAATATACTATAAAAACTATATGAATATACCATTGATGTTTTATATATGGAACTGGTCTTCATGAGATATAATCCTTAATTAGAGAATCTATATATTAAGAACAATCCAAACGCTGCAATATTTTTTATTGGACCAATTATGGTCTCTGATTAATATGTGTAAGTGTAATAAAATCTATATAATCCTTCTGAATTACATGATGTGTCTGATAGGTTTAATGTTTCACTACTCTGATGGTTCACAGTTTATCCTACGCAGGTTATCAATTATGAGTATGTTGAGTGGGATCATGAAACTTTTTATGAGAATGGACTAGTTAATATTACAAATAATAGATAAAAAATAACATTTTATAAAGAAGATTCAAATTTTCATTATTTGTAATCATCATGGATGGTTGAAGTAGGATACATTAGAATGATAAGTTTCTATTCAAGCACATAGTCTTTAGTTATGTGGGAACGAAGATATTTTTCTAATGTACAAGAAGTTTTTCAGAGGGAGATAATCTTAAAATCATGTTATTTTATGTTTCATATATTAAAATATATTTTTATTATTTTCCACATCTATATTGAATTTTTATTTATGAGGGAATTTTTCATGTGTGTTATTATGTGTTGTGATGCATTATAGGTGAGTTTGCGATGTTTCTAGCCCAACCAGTGGGGTTTTTGTTGCGATTGTGACCAGACTATAGAATATTTTTTCTATTCCATAACTTTTATGGTGACAACATAGATATATATGGGATCAAGTGCCTTGGTAAGGAGGAATATATTTGCACCATAGTTTTTTTTCTCAAATTATATATCATTATAACAGGGAACATGGAAGGACTCATTGTAAGTGTATGCACTATAGAAAATAAAACCACACTGTAATGCATGTTTTGTACCTCAGTCATAGAAAGCTATTTTAGTGACTTTTAATTAGGTGTTCATTCCATTAATAATAAACGCGGAATTTAAATTTTCGTATTTTTTAATTTAAAATTTGTTTATTTTCTAATAGAAGTTTAATTAAAGAGAAAGGTATTTTGATATTTCAATTAATTTGGTGATATCAAATATCATTGAACCTTATCATTGTTTCCCCATGTATTTGAGAACATAATTAATAATAATGAAAATATACATCATAGTGCCCTCCCTAGTTGACATAATATCAATTTCTAATAATTCTCTATGTCAAATTCTATACTTCTATGTATTAGTGGTACATGCACATTCCATTACCTTTCTTTATACCCCATTATAAATCATCTATAAAAATTATTTATTATAGTTGATGACCCTATACATTGTCATTCTAAACCAGGGAAACAAATTTATTTATTGGTCTATCTTATTCCATTGTGTGGTTTCCATCACACCAAAAAACCAAAATACATTTTATGTACAGGAGACATTCCGTACATTTAAGAACAATTTTTCAATTTTTCAATTTTATTTTGGTATGTATTGAATATTACCATTTGAATTGTATATATTTGCCTTAATCTAGAACCCCTAACATGGTAATTTTGAGCATAAAAATGGAGACAATCGATCAAGATCCTGGATCACAAAGTATACAAACTAGGATTTTGTGATGACACATTCAATGAATCTTGAAAATGACTCCATCAATCGTGAGATATGATGTTCATTTAGCTTTTGGTATCTCCATACAATCATTTCATTGTATATAATCTTCTTAAAAATGAACAATTAATGTAATAGATTTTGACGTGATGGTTTTTTTATCCCATGGGACCATCAATGGATTCTGATTCTATTGGTAACATTAGAGTATCGTGTTTCCATGTTTTCCTATGATCAAATTTATCCTATAATACTAATTTTTTATCATTATGATGTTATTTCCATATATTATATATATTTTATATATGTTTTTATTTATGGAGATATCATTCTTGGATCTTAATATATGTTTGATGTGGTTAAATGTTCATACCTTGGATGGGATAGTGATTGACATGTTATAATGGTGACGAGGGAATAGAGAGTAGGTAGAGTTATTAGAATTCTATTGTGACCATCTTTTAGATGTAGTAGAGGATGCCTAATTAATTTTAAATTCCATCCATCAATGGTATCATGGTTAAAAACTATAGGAAACTAGGTATCATGAAACACATAATTAATATAAGATGTACAGTATCACATATGCAAAATAAAATAAAAAAACTAAACTTCATATATAATAGTATCATTTAATGTTTAGTCACTATTGAAATATATCATTCTACATATGGAATGGAGATGAAGAAGATATGAATGATGTTTTTTAGTAGTTTGAATACAAATTACTTATCAGTTTTCTTTTTTTATTTATTGTCATTAAATATTTATTTTCATTATTCAATACCACTTTTATACATGAACACACATGTCAAGAATGTTTTTGCAGTTTTATAATGTGTATTTTTCCCAGACACTAAATGTTAATTTTGGGGTTCTTGTAAATATTATAAATATAAATTTATTGGGGAGTATGGCCCCTACTAGGGACTACTGATTATTGAATCCTTGAAATTATACCACACTATGATGTATTCTAATCGATTAGGTAGTTTATTTCATTAATTTATTTCTCTATTCATATAACACTTGTATGGATTTTGAGTGTGTAAGATTTTATATTTTTATAATATATATTCTATGTTTATATTACTTCATGATTATTCTTATTATATATATATTATTGGTATTGTCATTTTATTTACTAATATCAGCATAATAACATGATATTTCAGATATATTATCCCAAACTATGTTTTATGACCCTCAATGCTGGTACAAAGCCTCCTGTGTATGTGAAGATTGAAATGATTTCATGTTGAAATTTTTCATTGAAATTGTTTATTGGGATGGAATTCTACATACTAGAAATAAATTTATATTCATAGATTATTTTTATCCAATTAGATGACTATAGAATTGATGAAAATAGTTTGGAATATTTCAATGGGCATGGTTTTTTTTCTAATGTCACACCTTGTACCCCTAAAATATTCGCTATTTCTATTCCATTAAAATCATTTTTTCAAGAAATTATTAAATAATTATCATAGAATAATTAATAATATATGTTAATATATAAAAAATAAAAAACATGGTAAATATAACATTTTAATGGTAATATACATCTTTAAAAAATTGAAAATATCTTCTAAACAAGTCCATATATTGAAATTTAGTTTTTATTATACTATACAATACAATTTTCTTCATATTTTTACAATGATCAATATATTTCCTTCAAAAATCCTATATTCCTATTTTTATGTTAGGATGTAATTGAAAATATTTTGGTCCCCTTTCAGAACATAATTAATCATTAGGAAAATCATAGTCATTTAGATAAGGATATATTAGTCTCCTTGGACTAGGATTATTGAGTTCTAATATATACCCATTTTGTATTTTAATTTTTTAAGTAAATTGAAATGTATAGTATAGTTAAATTTTTATATATATTAATATGGTAATATTAAAATAAAATAATCTAATTTTGTTGGATACGGCCCTGAAATACACTAACTCATCTATACAACAATGGTTCAACACTCATTGGCTACACAAAATAATATAGAATTGCCCTGATTATAATTAATCCTCTTACAATGTGGTTATACTAAAATGGAATGGTTGTTATTAGTGGGTTGTACAATTGAGATATGCTCATTGAATATAGTCAATTTATATTAGAGATGTCGATTTCAGTGAGTGGGTGGTGTTGAGGTCTATAATGAGTCATTCATCAGTATGATTACAATGTATCCATGATAATGGCGTCCCTTCAATTAGTATAAGTAAATAACATAAAATTCTATTAGATTATGTTTTTAATGAAATTATAAATATTAGGATTCCATTGAAAAATTCAATATTACTATTAAACCTATAATTGCAAGCGCTAATATTTGATAGAGTATGAATGTAGATGAAATGAGGTAACACATGTGAAAAACTATGATAGGGGTTATGGGGGATTATATAATTGACCCAATGAGTTTGGTAGTGTAAAGTGATTGTAAAATATTATTAGATGATTTATATATGGAAGGATTATATAGTTGGTAATGTAGTGTTTCGATATTGACCATAATGGTTGTTATATTGATAGGTCATTATTTTTTTCTTAGACCAGACTCATTTGTAATTAACTACTGTATAAGAAAACATGTGTATTGTTCCCACATGTGGTTTTTATCTCAAATATATTTTCACCAGACATGTAATTAATTCACTAAAATGATCTTATAGTAGATAAATGGAAAATAAATTTATAATTTTTTTCTTTTCCCTATTTGATATAAATTAATTAAAAAATAAACACAGTTTATTTTTAAATCAGTATGTTAAAATAATAGAAAATATTTAAGGAATTATAAGTTATAGTTTATCATTCTAAATATATTGAAACTATTTTTTTATTAACTCATCTAATGAAAACATAAAATATCACTATATTATTATTATTTTGAAAAAATATACAACATGGTCTACCTCTAGCCTACATAGAGATTGTAAGAATTATTTTAACAAACAGTTTATTATGGGGGGTGTAATATGTGGAAATCTATAAAAATGGAATTTCATTAAATATTTGAAACATGAGTTGGAAAAAACAAGACCAGATTTTTTTATCAAGAAAATGATAATATATTTTTACTAATTAAATAGCATTTTATGAGGTTACAAAAAATTAATATTTAATGAATAATATAAATGAGTCACTATATTATTAACATAGTAGTTCACATTTAATGATTCTTCTTAGGAGATATATAAATAAAACCTACTTTAGAAACCAACAACCTGATTTTATTGATTAATAAATTTAGTTACAATCATATATATCATCGTTATATATATGTGTCCATATTAATATGGAGAGTGGGTTATAGTTGGATGGTGTCATGAACTAAATTTATTGATAACCAAGATCATGTTCTAGTCCATGGGGTTTTTGAACACCCTTCGGTCCTGTAATGGGTTGGATTTGGTGCTTTTATTAGTGGCGACTATATTCGGTTCATGAAAAAATTGTATCTGAGGATGCCAATGTTTTTAAGGTTATATTACTATTTTGGGAAGATTCGGGATGGACTAGGGGTATTTCGATTGGGGCTTGGGGTTTTGATTGTAAGTAGGGTGTCTATCCCACACCACTCGTGGAAGAACATGAGCCACTAGGGGGCGATGGATTTTTCTTATTGACATCATTTCTAGGTGATATGCGTGGGCTGCAGACAACACATGGACATTAGGTGAGGTATAATTTTTTGTTAATTTTATTACTATAATGTATATAAATTATTTATATTTGATGTATTTTATTAAATTTTTCATAATTGTCGTATTTACTATTGTTTTTTACCTATTTCATTCTATATAAACATGCCTCCTCGGAAAGCTCCCATGCGCCCACATAAGGAAGCCAAAGAGTGTCCTCCCACAATAATTGATCAGTAGCTAGTCGAGGCTGTGGAATGAGCTCTTCAAGATCTGGGAAATCGACCAGATATTGCTCACATTATTTTAGGGTAGAAGAGATGGGTCCTTGAAATGACAATGTTCGAGAGTTTCTAAATAAAAACCTATTACTTTCATAGGATGCATCAAACCCTAGGAAACATATTAATGACTCAAGAAGAGCGAGTTCATATTTGAGTTCCTCAATACAACTGAGGATCTTGGGGTGAAATGTTCCTCCATTTTATTAAAGTGTCCCATGTAAATTGGTGGGAGTCAATACTTCAGACAGAAAAATTGTGAAAATGCGACTAAATGATTTCAAGGTTATCTACAATGAATAGTACTAACGCAAGGTCTTAGCATATGCCATGTCCCAAGAGTTCATGGTCCTTTTCAGGGGAATACTTTAGTGATATAGTACGCCAACCGTTTCACTAAGTTGTTTCGGTATCCTCCGGAAATCAACTCAAATGAACAATAAAAGGACCAGAGTTTTTTGAAAGGCTTGCTGCCATATATATACTCCCATGTTTTATTATTTTAGATGAGTACCTATGCTGAGGTGGTGGATTGTGAGTTCTTGGTGGAGATTGAATGTAAAGGAATGGAAGGTTTCTCTGGGTTAGTATTAGTAGTGGTAAGTGGAATCACTTGAGAGAAGGAAAGGATGCGAGTGGAACATGTGAAGATGGGGGGGGGGGGGGGTGCTAGTTCATACCTCTATTCTAGGAAGATTTCATCTGGGTCTTCGGATTGGAGATCAGTTGTGTGCCTCTAATATAAGAGGTTGGGGAACATCATACAATAATGAACACTGCCTCTTAATCCATGTTACCAATGTCGGTGTATGGGTCGCGTGGATCACTTTTGTGGGGTGGCACGTTCACTTCTGAGTGGGAAAGTTTCAGTGGCTTAAAGAGGAGTGTAAGCTCATTCCTAGCTACCAAGGATGGGCGGATATCATTTTGGTTGCCTTAGTGACAGTTATGCGCCATATTCTAGCCAAAGCATGTTTATTTAATAGCCCTATACTATTCATTGTCCTCATGTAGAGACCAGACATCTCCATGCAATGGGTCAGGCACTAGTAGGATCAGAGGAGAGACTGTTGGTAGATCGATGTACCATTTTGGTTGCATCTTCTATATATTCTGCTATTTTTGATACTAGTTCCTCTATTTTAATAATTTATACCTTTTTTGTGGACATTCTAAATTCACCAAACGAGTTCTTGCCATTTTTTATTGAGTTGGTGAAGTCACTGTGATAGAAGGTGCAGGGTTTTGGGTGCCCATCATGTGTGCCTTCCATGTTAGGTGTTGAGATAAAGTGGGACCTCTTGGTCATATATATAGAAGTGTTTTGAATAATACATGGCATGTATTGGATATTACTCTTCCATGTACACATCGATTTCTATATGCGGTCAGTGAATTTCATGGCCCCTGATGTGGGTCGTCAGTTCGTTCATGGGGACTGGGATGCTAGGGCAGGTATTGCATGAACTCCACTCCCATAGATTGGAATTATTATCTTCTAGTTTACTTCACACATGCAAGAAGAAGATTTCTTTAATTAGAATTTACACTACCTCATGCATTGAATGAGTTTTCAGAGGTATTGTGGGATGATTTTTTTGGTTTTCCCAAGATTTGGATAAGGAGTTCTCGATTGATCCGACGCCGGGAACACACACAATGTCACTCACCTCTAATCATATATCCCCCACTGAGATGAAAAAATTAATGATATATTTGGATGAATTATAATCCAATGTCTCCGTTCAATTGAGTTTGTCTTCTTGGGAAACTCTTATGTTGTTCGCGAAAAAAGATGACTTATCCCTCTGGTTGTGCATTGAGTATCAAGAGCTGAATAAGTTAACAATTAAAAGAAAATACCATTTTTCCAGAATAAATAATTTTTTTGATAATCGAAGGGGAAAAAGTGGTTATGAAAAATCAACATGCATTTAGGCTATCATAAACTCAGGGTGAGAGAACAAGATATCCCAAAGACATCCTTCAAAAGCTATTAGGACCACTTCTGGTACTGGGTCATGCCATTCATATTGACCATTTCTCAAGTGGTCTTTATAACACTCATTAACCTGGGGATCCATGAGAATCTTTATTATTTTTTCATGTTATTTCTGGATGAAATTTTAGTATACTTTGGCTCTGAGTAGGAATATGAACATCACTCAAGGATCATTTTGGGAACCTTGTGAGAGCATCCCCTTTATGAAAACTGGTCAAAATTCACCATCTGGACCAAGGAGGTGAAATATCTTGCGAATTTGATCTCCGAGAAGGGGGTTTTAGTGGACCCAAGGAAGATTAGTGTGGTCATGTCATCATATAGACCAAAGAATGTGTTTAGATCGGGAGTTTCCTGGGCCTGGCTAGTTATTACAGGAGATTCCTTTGGGATTTCTCTCGACATACTACACTGATTATTACGCTCGCCTAGAAATGGGTGACGTTTTTATGGGGCCCAGATTGTATGTAATCCATTGAGGAGCTAAATAGGCAGTGAATTACTTCCCCATTCTGATTTTTCTAGAGGCTAGATAGGGGTATCTTGTGTATTGTGATGCTTCAGGTATGGTTATGGGGTGCATGTTTATGCAAGATGATCACATGGTGGCATATGGCTCTCACCAACTCCAGCCACACGAAGAGAATTACATGACCCATGACTATTAGTTTGCCACAGTGATGAAATATTTGAATAATAGGCATCACAATTTCTATGTGAGATGTTTTTGGTCCACTCTGACCACAAAAGAATGTCATGTACCTTTCACCAAAGATCCTCAACTTGATCCAGTGTTATTGGATCATGGACATTCAGGGGATTGACATTGACATTTTCTATACGCCATCCATTGGTAACATGGTGTCCAACTCCTTGAGAATAATATTTCTATTGCATAATTTTGGTATGTATAGGGATGAGTGGACTTTTATGGGGATCTATTCTCATATGTATGTGGAGTATAAGGAGAAAAAATGGTGGTGATTTCTTGGAGAGTGTTCAGTTGACTCCTTCTCTATTTTACTTAATTTAGGGTGAACATCCTATTGATGAACGTTTTTAGCATTAGATTTTGTTTCTTTATGGTGGGGATACATCCTATGATTGTTTGTCATCTACTGACGGCATCATTTGCTTCATGGGACATTTCGTATTGTTGTTATCTCTGTGGAAGGTGGGTATGCCAGATAGCCACCAGTACTAGTGGGTTGTCCATTCAGGTGACAAAAATATGTATTCTGATTTTCATCATCTATTCTATTATCCTGGGATGAGATGATTTATCATGGACATTGTGTCAAGATGCTACATATTCTAGTAGGTGAAAGTAGATCATCAGAGGCCATCAGGTTTCCTCCAACTGTTACCCATTCCTATCTATAAGTGGGAAGAGGTTTCCATGGAATTAATTATTGTCATTACTAATACACCTCGGGGAAAGAATTATATTATGGTGGTGAGTTATCATCATACCAAATCATCCCACATCAATCCGATTAGAGATACAACTAAAGTGGATTAGTTTGGGCATTTGTATCTTAAGGAGGTTGTAAGGATCCATGTTGTCCCCTCAACAGTCATCTCAGATATACACCCATGTTTCACTTCGTGGTTTTGGTATAGAATTTTAAAGTCCATGGGGTCTTAGATTATGATGAGCACGAAATACCATCCTTAAAAAGATGGCCAGATAGAGTGGGAGAATTAGATTTTGAAGGAAATGATCTCTACATGTGTTCTTGACATTAGAGGTTCCTAGGATTCCAATTGGAATTTCTCGACATCTCTTATAGTAATTGTTTCCAATACATGATTTAAATGGATCCTTTTGAGGTGCTCTGTGGTCTTCTATGTTATCCAACCTTTTTTGGGGATGAGGTAGGTGAGACAAAACTGCTAGGGCAAATTATGGTGCAGGAGATGCCTCAGAAGGTCAAGTTTATTAGCCATCTCATATTGATAGCTCAGAGTCTCCATAAATCATATGATGACCAGATGCGTCGATACTTGGTGTTTTCTATTGGTGATAGGGTAGTCTTGAATGTGCCCCCAGTTTGGGCTATCATTGATTGGGAATGCATGGGAAGATGATGATGCAGTTTTTCATATCTATTGAGATCAACAAGAAAATTGGAATGGTGGATTATAGGTTGGACTTACCTTCTCAATTAACATCTGTCGATGACTCTCTCCATGTCTCCCAATTGAAGAAATAAAACCCAGAACCATCCCTTGTACTGAATTAGGTGGAGCTGGATATAGATCCTAATTTATTTGTTTTTGAGAGGCCATTGAGAATTGTGGTCTTCAATGAAATGGTTCTTCGGGGAAAATCTATTCAAAAGGTCCAGGTTCTTTTGTAGAATGGGAATTTTACACATGAGATATTAGAACATAAGTCAAGGGTTGATGAAGAGTATCCATTATTTTTTTTATCATGATTTAGGTTGACATTCCAAGGAGAATCATTTTCATGGTGGGTAGAATTATCACATACATGACTTATTTTAAAGGCATTTTTTTGTTTAAAATCCATTATTTATTTATTGTGGGTTTACCATGAATTATTTGGGGAATGGTTTGTTTTAGTGATTTGTTCCAAACCATGAGCCCATTTCCAGATTTAAAAACCAATTTTGTTTCTTTTATAGCTAATTCATATTAAGATATTTGACAAACAATACTCTTCCAAAATGGCCTCCCCAAATATATTACCACCACCATATTAAAATGGAACCCTTAGGAATCTATATTCATGGTGGATTTGGGTTATTACTTATATTATTGGCCCCGCACAGAATCCTATTTCCAGTTTTAAAAACAAATATTGATTTTTTAATAACTTATTCATGTTTTACACATTCTCAGTGATTACAATTTCCAATAGAAGAAAACATACCTAGGCATGACCCCATGTTCTATTATTCGTCTTTGGAGAGCAGTTCTATTAGGGATAAGGGAAAATTGTCTCAAGATTTCTCAAATCGTGCATATTTGAAGAGGTAATGTGTGTCCTTAAAATATCCTTCATTTCTCATTGTTTTTACATAATTCCATATTCTACATGACCACCACATCATTTTTAGAAGCACACGTTGATTTCTTATTGTTTTGGAAATTTTGTGACTGGTGTATTGTGTGAGATTTCAGCAGGATCCCTCAAGTGTGTCGGTTTTATTCCTTTTTACTCAAATGTGCTTAGGGCTTCATCCCTTACACATTATGTTCCTAATGTCCAGAATGAAGTATTTCAGAACTAGGGTTTGATATTGTGTTTTATGGTATGAAATTAAAGTTTTATATCTATTTTAACTCTTTTTGTCGTAGAAGTGGTGTGGTTGAACATTCACACAATTATTTGAGGTTCTTGGCACTTTTGGTCAGTGATTCTAAGTGTATGCAATCCCTGTGACTTATCTTGCTATTTTTAAAATATTTTCAATTTTATCTCATTTTATTATTGGATTAAAAAACTATTTGTAGTGGTATTTCTAATGAAAATGACGTTTATGTTCCATTTTTATGTGAAGTTGGTCCATTTTCATAGAAATAATTTATTGGTTCATTTGGGGCTTCCCTATAAAGACTTAGTTGATTTTATTTAAATTTATTATCAATTACAATATTTATTTGAGTTGTTTTTCTCATTTTGTTGTTGTTTTTAATCTAGTTTTGGTGATTCTTGTTATGTAAATAAATTTTGGGTAATAATTGGGTGTTAAATTAGATGTTTTAAATGGATATTTATGTTATGCCAATTGGAGTTGTTTTATAACTCATATAATGGGTTTATATAAATGTTTTGGGTGCTAGAAATTCTTTTTTGGGGAATGTGAGTATGTTCATTGTGTTCAATGTTGGATCTTATAGGGATTTTTGTGTGCCAAACTTTTTTGGCTTTTGGGATTTGGTTTTATCGAAAATCAAACTATTTTATTTTGTTTTTTAATTTCTATAAAGTGTTTATGGCTAATTTACTATTTTTTATGTGACCAGTAGTGGTGTTTTAATATTTATAGGTATGTATGTATCATGATGAAATTTTTTGAGCAAAAAGGTAGAAGACCCAGTACTTATGAGGGACGATATGTATTAGTAAGCTAGTGATCAAAATTAGTTTTATCCATGATTCACTTATAAGTTTGGATAAAGAAAACACTATGTAAACAATGTGGATGATTTTTTGGGAAAAAATTGCTATGGGAATGTTCCATTATAGTGGATGATTTGTGGGAAGGGATTTTCACATGGATATTTTACACCGAGGAACGATGTACATAAGGCACGAGACTATGTAGTGTGTAGGGGTGTTATCGATTATGGTGCTCATTGGATTAGTGGTATTTAACTATGTCATAGGGTGTGTTTGGATATAAGTTACAGCATCTAACATTTATTATTTAAATGTTTTATCATTATGAATGTTTTATTTTGAACACTATTAACAATTGTAAGTTACATTTCTTGTAATTTATCATCGCTTTTCCTTAAATATCAAAACTACTTGTTTTTACGTTGTATTTCATACACTATGGAATATATAGTTGGTATCATATTAGGTTCAATATAAAGACCTAATTACACCCCTTGGGTCTATGTTGAATTTATTATGTTTGACACAGTTAAAAGAAAAGCCTCGGTTAAAGGCATGTGGGTTGTTAGTCCACTCTTATGGTGTGGTGTTGTGGAGATATCTTGAGGATGATTTATCATTGATGTTTGGAGTCCTTGTGGATGATTTTATTCTATTTATTTTTTTGGGACCTCGTGTATGTTATTTAAAACCATTTATTCATATCTGTTTTCTATTAAGGCTTGTTTGGCATGAATATTTCATATTCATATTATTGATTATTTTTATTGTTTTATGCATTCATACTTAGGTAAATCATTCCCAAACCAAATATATTATTTCCCAGGAACTTGTTCCAGCTCGTGGGTATATGTAACGACCTTCATGCCCTATCATGGTATGTATTTGGTATTGGTATTAGCGGTGACATGCTTTGGTTTGTGATAGATGGTTTTACCCAATAATTCTCTATAAATAATGATTTATTGATATATATGTGGTTTATATTATGTGGTATATAATTGTGTTAACAGACCTAACATGAAGTAGGAGATAACATTGTTGAATAATTTTTTATAAAAGTATCATAAAAAATACAATCTCTGATATTTTATTTAATTTATTTGTTTAATAGATCATAACATGACCAGAAGAAATAATACCTTATCCGAGAGGTGATTGATATTTTGAAGAATAGTTTTACCTATGATTAAAAATATTAAAATTTATTGCATTATGGTCCATGAATTTATATTTTTTTTATTTAAACAGCTATTTTATATATTTTTTTATTATCATTGTTGTCATAACTCTGTGATGGGAGTTATATTTTCCAGGATTTTGTATTTTTGTAGACTAATGAGAATAGGTAGTTCATAACTATAATTGTTTTTGGATATTATGTGAGTTATTTCAATTGAAATGGGAAAATATTTCCCCTGATTAATGATATATACAAAAAATGTTCACTTATAAGAGTGATATGATCATGTATCCCTCACATGAAAAAATCATGAACAATAGATGGTTGTCTCATAATAATGATGACATCATATATCCCATAGACTAAATATAAATTGTTGGTAATGAATGGGATCATCATTTGTATGACCATCTATTTATAAACATACATATTTCCATGAAAATTAATGGTTCATCAGCCTTAACACAATGATAAACATTAAAATATTTCTACATCATAAGACTTTAATGATTCATCATGAATGAGTGTTTGGTAAATATCGTGTCATTTTTTCACGTATATCATCATGAGATTATTTATTTAGGGTATGTTTCATATAATGAGACTCTGTAAAATATTTTCCAATAATATAGTTATATATTTGATGACATTTTAAAATATTGGATTAGATACACTAAATAATGTATCTTATTAGGAGATAATGATGATATAATCTCCTTGTTTTTTTAGACCATGATGATATCTTTTTGGTAAAAAATTATGGATTCATAAATATATTTTTTCATTTCATATGATTTTATTATTTATTTACTTATTTACATGTTTTGATTATTTTATCACATGGTATTTCACAACATCAAAACTTAATGAATCATCTCTAGGAACATCTATGTAATGCACTCTTGTAAAATAAAAAAAAAAGGAATATTTGATATTCCAAAAAATTGATATAAGTTTTTTTTGTTTCTATAGGTCCCCATACCTAAAAATATTGTAATTAAATTACATAAAGAAAATATTTCATTCCAATACATTCCTAATACATTTAACATTTTTAGAGAATTCTGTAAATACATTAACAAATAAAACCCATGTATATTTTATCACCAAATTTGTTTCCCAAATTATATATGAATCTAGATAATTCACAATGAATATTTAAAATCTCCCACAAATTCTCTAAATGAAAAACACTTATACACATGTCATATATTTATGTCATTATACTAATGTGACTTCAAAAAATAAGAAAATTGTGAGATCAGATTCCAAATAATGGAAAACATATGTAACAATAGCCAATGATCCTAAGTGAGAATGTATTTAGAGTATGGGAATAATCAATATATAATATAATTTTATATAAAAATCCCATATATCATACATTATTATTCCTAGACTTGTTTTCGTATAATATAATACACATCTCAAATGTGTTTGGAAATATTTTCCATGGAACATTATCTTTGAGGGATTAAAATTGGCATATAAATTTGTATAGTAACGTGGAATATGCCTAAGAATAAGGATTTTTATTAACATGTAATATTTATATATATTCTTTTCCATTAATTGACTTTTTAAAATATATTAACAAATATTCTACTCATACAAACTCAATAGAACATACCATAACCAAAATTATACCAACACCCACACACACACACAACCCTGTATGAATTTCAGGTCAATAATTATATCCACAATACACAATTTGAGTATTCAAAATCCATAAATAAATATATACACAACCCTGATAACAAACATTAAAAACAATTTAAAATATTCACAACCTTGTGACCATATTTTTACACTGATTAAACCCACACATAACCTTGAAATCATATATTAACCATAATAATTAACATGCAGAACCTTTTGAGAATAGAAAGGTCATGATAACTATAACAACATGTATTTTTAGTATAAATTCTTTTCAAAAATAATATTGAATTATTGTGAGATTTGGTAATTCGACGACACATGATTCATTGGTCTGGTGAGCCCAAAATTGAATTTTGTAATTTTTTTATGTACATTCAGTAAACATGTGAGTGAGTTTTTATATATTTTGAATCAGTGATAGAATTGAAAATCTGAGGGATTTTTAAAATTCGTTGTGTCATGATTCACTTAGTGAAATCCTATCATTGAATGGAATGTGTCGGATGTAAAAGATAATTTATAGGCTATTCTGAAAAAATAATAACATAACTCTTTGAGTTATTAAATTATTCTTTATCCAATGATTGATGGTTTGTAGGACCACAATGTAACAACGATCATTAAAGGAAGATCAGTAGATGACATGTCACTTGGTCTGTGTAACCACAAACCCTGTGTGTTTATTAGGTTCATAAATTATGATTCAATAATGAACCATAATAATGAACACAATGTGGGGATTAATTGTTTTATTAATAAAACTATTGGAAAGAGAATTCACAAACCTCCTGAGAATTATCTGAAGAAACACTAACGACATCACAATTCAGTGAAGAATGAGGATCGATTAACGACCATAAGAGGATTTTAACTAGACATCAATGAAAAATGACAAATGCCTTCGAATGTGGATTCCCTCCTTCATCCAAAATGGATTCTACAGAATATAGGTTAGCGATTTATGTGTATTATAACACTCATTACCCATTCATGAATAATTTTATGAATACAGATCAACTGACCAACAGGATGATCCATGATTCATTCTTAATTGGAAGAGGTTGTTATGGGGTTACTCTGTATGGTTTTTCTTAATCATATAAGGATTAGTATTCCATCCCTATGAAAAACCGATAATGCGGAGGGAACGGTCTAATCCGAAGAATGTCTGAACCATCCGTGGCTCATGAGGTTTGTGCATTTTTCATTGCTGACAGAGCAACATGGTGTCAAGGTGATTTCATTGTATACCCATTGAAGCTGGAAACCTGGGAGACCTGTTGTCGCAGACTGGAAGGAAAACAGACCACCATTACATCTCAAGTGGCTCGTAGAAGGTGTTGTCGATGTGGCACCACAGGTGCGGCCCCATCGGTGTGGCGGCTATGATGGCAGGGTTATTTCAGTCATGTGGAGAAGTAGTGCCCACATGTACAGTAGATGGTGTATGGAGATGTGCTGTCATGCCACGTGGTTGATGGAATAGCCCACTTGGGCCACTTAGGTAGCACAACAGTCGGCTCATGCAGACTATTTTAGGAGGAGGAGAAGTAGCCAGCTAGCACCACTGTCTGGGAGAAACCTGACATGTTGTGTTCCGTCCAGCATAATAGGCTGACATGCAGATGGGGTTTTGCAGGAGGTCCGGACCCGCGAGCCTATCTAGACCCATCGATCAGGCGGGACCCACAGATGGGGCCAGACCCCAACTAGTCCAAGACCCAACCAGTCCCGTTTTACTATATTTAACGTAACTCACAAACCATACGTCTGATTGACATGTAATATGCGGCACAATGACCCTTACAACAAGGAAATACATTTGAGAAACACCTAATGGGTTTTTCATATGTTTTGAGTATGGTCGGGTTGGATCGGTCACAAATCCAACCAGACACTATTTACCTTTTTTCTTATATATTATAGAACATGTATCCAATTGACATGTCGTCTAGAACGTTGGAACCCTTATGAAAACACAATCCTTTGGGTTACATATTCATTGGACTTCGTGGTGCTTGATGTAAAACTGATGGAATGAGGAGAATAATCTATGTAACTCAAGCACCCTAAGTGTAGGAATCATGTGACTTGCTGTCAAGTGAACAATGACCCTCCGTGGATCAACCTGAGAGCGAACCTCAATGGATCAGCTACAGTGAGACCTTCCATGGATCGACAATCGCGAAATTTTTCATATATCTACATAAGAGAGACCCTCTAAGGAATGTTAATAGTGTGAACTTTTGTGGATCTGTAGTTGTGAGACTCATTGTTATTAGCAGTAGAATGACCCAATATAGACCGACTATAGAGAGACCCATTGACGATCAGTGGCAGAGCGACAGTTTGTGGATCGATAGTAGAAAACCATTCTCGGTTCAATATCCATTCTACCAAATAGTATAAAATTATATAGCATAAGAGTAATAATATTGATTCATGTTCTATATGTTGTATATCTGTTGTGAGATGTCTTTTACATTATTCTTTATGATTGATAGTATGATTTGTGTTTCTTCTATTGTGGAATTATGGTATTCCTTTGGTAGTCTAGGGTTCCCTACTGAGTATTGTTATAGTCACCCCTACACGATATTCTCACATACCTTGTTGTGCCTTTTTTTGATGATATACTCTTGACTGAGACATGGGGTGTCAGGGATAGATGGTGCTCAGTAGATAGTGATAAACGTGGAGATTGGTAGTGAGGACAAACGATGAACTGAACGTTCCCTTCTTGTAGTATCCTTAGTGAACGTCCTTCAGATCATATTTTCCCTTTTTGATGTATTTTATTTTCAATTGGGTTTATGTACTAGCCCTTTTTTACTTTCATTTCACTCTTTTTCTATTAAAATATCTACTTTTTTATTTTCTTTTGTTTTTTTCCTAGTCTGCATGTGTTAAGGATTAAAGGCGGTGCCTTCCCTTCTTGGGATATTCCAATACATTTCCAGTCACCAACCCATGGCTGATGGAAGGTGGGAATAGGGTACTCACAACACGGGTCTCAGGGGATGGTTTGTGAAAATCAATCCAAAATAAAAACATATTAGTATATATGATACAACAATTATAAAAGTAAAGATCCATTTTAGAGTTATTTAACAACAATTATAACAATTTAAAACTATATACACATCACTATCCCAAAATTATACACCAACACAAATGTCCACGTATAACTAAAATTTAATTATAACTATACAATATATATTTATTTTATAAGAAATAAAACCTTTAACAATGCATTTTAAGGTTATATATGACCCCAACATTCATCAACCATACATATCAATATTATTTGATAATTATTGGCATATCATATGATAAATAACATATTAAAATAATGTGTCATTCATAAGAAAAATGTTAAAAAAATTCATCTTTTTAATATAATTGACCATGAGATTGAAATTTTGTATCATTCATAACATAAAAATTAATCTAAGGGAGGAGTTTGAATTTATATCCTTTTATAATCTTCTCACAGTAGGAATTCATCGAGGTGATTAAAAAATTTGTTATCGATAGATATTTAGTATAATTATAGTTAAATACCCTTTAGTCAGTATAATGTTTATGGTATTTATATTTTTTAGTCAAATGTAATATTATTCGAAAAATAAATTTTCTAATCAATGGATTTATTTTATATATCTGAAAAAAAATATTAATCAAAGTATATAAATATATAGTCCGAACAATTAAATGGTTTTGTAGGATATGTTATCCTTTTTCATTTTAATGGTTCATATAGTACATGTCTAGTATATATCATATATTTTTTCAGAAATAACATTACAGAAGACATTATGAGAAATAAGGTGGATAATAACAATTATAGAATGTTTTTTCACAGTAATATGTTATATAAATGAAAAAAGAATATATGAAAACAGATTTATTTGTCGATCAAAAAATAAATTTGGTAATAAGAAATCACATTGATCATTAAAAATAATTTTAAAATATATGTTTTATTAGTAAATGGGAAAAATAATTTATTTTATGAGTCTTTTTATTTTTTATGAAAATATTAATATTATATGATAGAAGAAGATTCTTGATGGGTTGACAAAAATATAATTAATACAATTTTTTATAGTTTTTTGATGAAAAAACCATTATATAAAACATATATATTTTTATTAAAACATATAGGGGAAGGAATGGAGGTATAAAATAAAAATAATAAATTATTTATGAATATATAAGAATATATTGAAATTCATATAATGAATATATATATGAAAAATCGAGGTCAGATGTTGAAAAGAAGTGATTTGGTCAATTTCAATTAAATGAAACCCATCAGCTAAGATATTAGTCAAGGTGAAATGATATATAGAGGGGAAATTTAAAAACTCATGAATATAAATTAAAAAAAATGATAGATTGGGTGATGAATTAAAAATCCCAATATAATAATTCTCTATAAAAAGAATCCTTTATTTTAAAATTAAATCTCCAATTTAATGTTTACCGTTTGAGAAACACGTTAATAAAAAAACCTCTTCAAGATTTAAATCATTAGAATTAAAATGATTTTAAATATTAAAATAACAGGGATCATAATAAAAAGAATATAATTATTAATTTATATGAAATTTATTACTTTTTAATAAAATAATTTCCAAGAAAACATGTCTTATAATAATAAATATGGCTCCTGGTGGGTTTTTTATTAAACCCATAATATAATTACTTTTTAGTCAAAATGAAGTATTAACTCATTTTTAATGAATGAAAACAATTTAAACACCAATATAAGATCACTTTATCATCTATTATCATTTATAAATATAATTAAAAATTATTCAATATATTCATATTAGTCAGATTTTATCTATTTTTGATATTAGGATTGATTAATATTAATATATTGAATTTTTTTATAATTTTATTATTTTTCATCATATTTATCCAAAATCTGATCATTCAAAAATCCAAAAATATAATATAATCAATATATTATAATAATTTTTCATGTTATAATTATTTATTGGATTTTTTGTTATAATCTGAATTGATGAGAATGTGTCATGGAATTTTGTGTTAGCACATATAAATAATATGGTGTGTAAATACATGGCGACATCTACTTGACACACAGACGTTGGTTTGGTTTTTTCTAAATCTTAAAAAATGAACAACACCTTTTTGTTTTGATGTCCTTGAGAATTTAGGTTGGGAATCATATTGTAGGAAGTGAAATTTTGATGGGGGGTGTCAACAATCAGTGAGGTGTTGTGAAATTGGTTGCAATTTTTTTGAGGGAAAATGAGTTCCACAATGATAAAACAATTGTAGTATGGTGAGTCTCTAATGATCATCGTGACTTAATTTGATATTGGGCTTACACTGATCAGTGATTATAATGATGATATTGATTGAGGAACAAGTTATTCAACGTAGAAAAAAATGGAGGTTAGTAGAGGTATGTGTGTGATGATGGTCTATGATTATGATTGAGTTGTGGGAGGTGGTATGAGATAAAAATACATGGTTGGGAATGGGTCCACATCCATATAATGATGTTAACCACCATTGGTCATGGTTTTATGTCTATCATCACTGTGTGTTGAGCGGTTACCAGAAATGTGGTCCCTATATCACATTAGATGGGTTTCCTTGTATAGATATTGTCTATGGTATGATTCCTTAGCGGTTGACTCATACTATAGAAAACAAACTTAGTTAAGCATGATAAAGGTTTGGATATGGTGGGGGTACAAATGTGGGCCAATATATATTGAGGGAGAAAACTAAAGAGCCTATGGGTTGTGCAAAATTGGTCCTCTAGGATAACAAAACTGATGGTGGAATATGTGCCATTTAATATGTTTTTTTGGAACATTATATATAAAAAGGTTCTCAAGGTCTATTTATATAAAATAAAAAATTATTTTGATGTCTATTTAATCCCTTGTGGGTAATGTTCATACTTTGGATCCATTATGTGTAAGGTGTCTATGTTTTTTGTATTTTAATTTTAACACCAATTGTCTAACACACACACACACACATATATATATATCATATATTTGAGTAATTAAAAAACCTATATAAATAAATAATATAAATTTTAATGAATGAATAAATTTTTAGTTCAAACAAACTGAACAAAAACATATCATAATGAATTTTTCATTTGGATTTAATTTTATAGAAATATAATTATAAAAAATTAATCAACATACTTAGAGTTTATTAGTATTTTATTTCATAATTTTATATAAATATAATAATAATTTAAAAAATATGTATCTATTTCAAATTTTAATGAAAAAATATTTTATCGTACAATAATTTTTTAAAATAATATTTAACATTGTGTTTTTGTTTTGGATTAGTGTATATATGTTGTCGAATGTGTCAATAAGAACACAAATAACTATTTAAAATTTATACTTATCCCCTATATCAATTCACAAGGCCTACCATGAATGTAATTGACTAAAATAAGAAATGAGATATATCATTCCACAAATGTTGTAGTTTACATATTGACTTAGGTAATGATTTCATTTTCTAAAGAACATTGAAATGTGTTATATGATTTATCATAAAAGAATATAAAATATGTAATAAATAAAATATGATGTATTACATTTCCTATTATCACCATTCTTGTGTTTTGAATTTGTAAAATAAAACAAGATCTGTCGTTGAGGATGTACTACACACAACCCATGAATGACACTTTCTGAATTGAAAAGTGGATGGTGATTAATGTTTGTATAATAATTATAATAACATAAAATTATAAAAATTATACTAATGATCTAATTTTAATGAGTTTTAATTGATGTCAAAATTAACTAATGAACATAATTAAATTGAAATGAGAATGTTGTTGTTATAAATTTATACATCGGCTCTGGTATTACAACATTTTCAATGGGGGTTTCCCCACTAAGGGATGATATTTATATACATCTAGAACATATTAATGGTGTATATGCTTATTTAGGTGATGGAAGTGTATATTTTAGGTTAAACAATATGTTTTATGGTGTGAAGTTATTTTGGAGTATAATTACTATTTTATATGTGAAAGGAATGTATTTTCTGAAAATAAAAAAAATATAATTTGATTTCAATCCCATGTAACATCCGTATATAATTATAAAATAATGGATATGGGAATTTATATGTTCCTTCTATTACCTAGACATTCATTTTAACATATATGTTAGTCGTGTTTCTAATATGTTTCGATTAGATTTTCCACTTCGATCATTTTCCTTTTAACTTGGTATATAATTTCTACCTAATGTAAAATTTCATTAGTGCCCACAAATATAATTTTTCATTTCATATGATTTGGAACTAATTAATCTAAAGCTGAAATAAATTTATTTGAATAAATTTTATACAATTATAATAAATAATTTCATAATAAAAATTTTATAATGAATATAATAAAATTATGTAAAATAATGTAAATGATATTATAAAATTTAATTTATTGGTTTCTATTATAAATAAAATATTTTAATAATTATTAAGTATCTTATAAAATAAATTTTTTTCCTTAAAAATGATTTTAATTTTTTAAATAAATAAATATATATATATATATTGACTAAAATTCCATAAATGGAAACATATCTAGGATAAAAATATATTGTAGTATTCACCATATAATAAATAATTATATGGAAATTAAAAATATATATATATAGCTAATATTTAAATGTTTAACATAATATTTAAGTCTTAATTTGTAATTTAACAAATTAAAAATTGAAAATTAATCTTTCAATATAATTATAAATCATAGTATATTACTAATTTAATATAGAAATATATTATTAATATACTTCTTATTCGTAATCATAATATATATAAAACACCATTAGAGATTGTATTAGTCAATAAATAATATAATTTCTATTATAAATATTTAACAATAATATATGTACAATATGTTACGAAAAGTGAATCACATTAAAATATAGATTCCAAAACACTATAATGAATTATTTAAATTCATATAATATAATTATTATATTAGAATATATTTATCAATTCAGTGACCAATATCCATTATTACTAATTAAATTTATAGTTTTTTTGGATATATTTGATATTTATAAAATATATAAATATATATATAGCACAATTTATTTTTATATTTTACACAAACAAGGTGAATGATATTTACAACTTATAAATAATTATAGAAAAACATATTAACATATATAGTTTTTTACTTTATTCCCAATAAAATGACATCTATCATTATAATTTAATTTATTTATAACAAATGAATGATGATTATTATATTCATTTCATATTTATCATTTTGGATATGACATATAATATGACATCTACCATATGATCATAGGCTATATCAAGTAAACATATTTATTGATTTTTTTATTTTATACATAAATATACCCTATGTATTTATATTTTTAAATCCAATTTTTTACATGACATATCATTCACAAAATTATAAAAATATTATTTAAAAATAACAAAATCATATATTAATCTAAAAATTTACACTTTTATATATCCACTAGTTTATAATTAAAAAAACTAAAAATATATCATTTTTAATAAAATAAAAAAACATACCAATAATATAATAGATCACATTCTCAATAATTCCATAATAAATTCCAATGTCATCCATTATATCTGTGTTACATTTCTCATAACCCCTAAAACCATTTTTAACTCATAATTAAATATATATTAAACTTATTTGTTTTATATACCTATATTACGTGTCCTCTAATAATTATACAGAAAATATGACATCGTCAATGAATATCTATTCATGTTCATTGATACCATTTAATATATATAATTATTCATTTAAATAAAAAAATATTTCTGAAACCTCCATAGTTGTTTCACAAATATCTATAATTTTTTAAAATATATGAAAATATTAAAAAAATATCTCCACTTAGGAATATAACAATGATTTTTAAAAATTATTTAATATTTTAATGTCAAACACAATTCATTAGGTATTATTACAAAGATAGTCGTTTCCATCCTAATAAGAACATACTGTGATTTCCAAACCATTCAATGTTCTCCCTTATTATGTTATAATGTCTTGTACACTCAATATATGATCTGTTATTAATATCATTTTCATGATTATATTTTAACAAAATACTAAAACCCAAAATGGTTATCAAAAAAATTATTGTAATTTTACATTTGAATATGAAACCACAATTTTAATATGTCTTATTTAATTACGCATTAAAATAAAACATTAATGAATTTATTAGAAACTAATTCTAATTGAGTAGGTTATTCTTGTGCTTCATATAATAACCCCTTAATATAACTAGTAATTAAATCCCTCAATTTCTAATTCTAAACCTCATTTTGTTGACAAAAAAATACCCTATGTGGCTGTCAAACCATTTATACATTCATTCTTGTTCACCTTCACCAAGTAACAATTGGGCTAATACCCAACATTCCCTTTCCATGATACTTCCAAAAGGTACATCAGTATATGATCATGGTTACACATAAAGTATCTAAACAAGGGTTTTGTTTATAAGAAAAAATATCAAAATCAATACATTAAAAATGTTTGAGTATTTTATCTTATTATATGGAATATCCCTTATACATACCTGTAGGGTTTTTACTATGATTACCCAATCATAAGATCAAGAATGTTTCCTAAAATATTTTGTGTTATCTATACCTCTATAAATATAATAATTTATAATTTTTATCATTTACAACATTTATGACTCCCAATTTATCTATATGGATTTAATTTAAATCTAAACAGTTATCAAAATACTGCATTGTAATAAAAAATAGTATCCTAAGACATACAATAAGTTAATTAATTAATATAATTAAAAAATTTCATTACAATAAAATATCATGAACTTTATAGTTTATAGTATATATAAATTTTACATAATATTAAATAAAACCTCGATTTTCATTATAACGTCTAAATATTATTCATATTATATATGAAATTACATAATAAAAAATTCATCTTGAACTTCTCTATAAATTCAATACATAAGAAACTATAACATAAATTTTATAAATTTATATTCTTTATTAATACTAGAATTATAAACATGCGAAACAGGTGAGAATATATGATTTGTATGGGTAAAAATAATAGATAATATAAAAAATAAAAAGTAAGCGAATGATGATCATATGGCTATCATAAACATACATAATTTTGATATAAACTACAAATAATTGATCTTATATCAATAGTAATGGAATAATATCTTTTATAACATAATATTTGAATAAAATGATTGTTTAAAAACTAGTCAATAAAATAGGTCTATGGTACGATTTCCCAGAAATATGAATATCTTTAATGTGTGTCATAATTATTGGCATTAGAAAATTTGTCATTTTGAAGATATATTAACCCAAATTATTTCTCCATACAGTCTGGTGGTCCTGAAATATCCATAATTATAATAATGAATAATGTTTGGAGAATATAATATTTACATGTTTACCATTGGACACTCTATTGAGAAGATGCAAACTAAAATTATACCCATGATGGACCTTGTATGTGTTGATTCGCCTCATTTACAGGAACATAAAATTTTATGAGTATAGAAAAAAAAAATTACACTTTAAGAACATGTGATTATAGATAAACCAAAACAATAAAAATTCAAAATATTATGATAATATCATTAAACAAACATTACCATTTCACAAAATATTGATCATAAGTAAACAGAAATTATTCCCAACTAACAATTTGATCATATATTAACTATATTTGAACCCACTAACTACCATGTGATCATATCTAATCCACAATTATACCCCACAATTCCCTATGATAATATCTAAACTAAAATTATACCCACACACATCCATGTGGGTATATGTAAAAAACAATTATTACCAGAAAAATAATAATTATCTAATAAGATATAAATAGATATATAATATATTGGTGGTAAATATATTTACCCAACCATAATCATCCATACATATGAGTTCCTCCTTAAAATCATTCAATTTTCACATCACAATTAACCAATCGAAACAAAGTGTTTTTTATAAAAGAATTAAATAAAATTATTTCTTTGTTTTAAAATATAAAGGACCCATTGAATTGAAATTGATTGGATTCATATCATAAAAATAAAACCATGGAATAAAATTTTATGTATATTCTATTAATATAAATTCACACAACAAAATCATAAACATGATAACCCCATAGAGAATATATGGTTATCCAACGATGTCTAGTTACATTCATTGTAAGTACATATCAATAAATACAATGTATAATATAATTATAGTGTATATATAAAAGATTCACTATTAATTAAATAACTAATCATATCATATCTTCTATGGAATCTTGGTGTACACCCAATAATCAATGAAAGGAATAATAAATCGTTCTTCAAGATATTGATGTTAAATGAGTGTTAAAAAACTATTTATGGTGGATGGTTATAAGAAACAAATGTTTTGATGTATGATATCATTTATATGAAATTACAATATAGGATCCATAAATATGATATAGTGTACGGTAACATTTTGTGAATATACACGATGGACGTTAATATATATTTATATGATAATGAATTATATTAAAAATAGTTTGTATGAGTTTTATGAATATGTCTATGGAAATAAGAAATACCCCTGATCATATGAAATTTTTTTTAAAAAAAATATTTTATAGATATTATAGAAATTATAATACCTCAAAAAATAGTGATAATGAATAATATAAAATGATACTGGTTACAGAATACCCACTACAAACTTAAATTTTTAAAAAATCATTCCACATATTGATTAAATATAACAGTGGGAATAAATGATAAAAATTATCAAAATAATTTTATTTGTATTCATGTAATTGAGAATTAACAAAATAAATAATTTTATATTATATATGAAAACAATAAATATAATCCAATTAAAAAATATATGGATAGATATAGGTTTTCAACCTGTATGATGGGATGAGGTCGATTTCAGTTATTATAAGACAATCTAGTAAGATATGAGTGAATGGAATGTAAAAATTTTAGGGGACATGTATAACGTCGTGAACATAAAATTAAAATAATGGGGCTTTGTAGTTTAAGTAAAAATTCCACAAATTTATTTTATTTTAGAAAAATATTTAGTTTTAAATATCACTGGAAATTAAACTGATAAGTTTTGAGTAGCAATTTAACCAAAATCCCATTACATACTTGAATTTTTTTATCCAAATCCATTTAAAAAATAACATTATAATGATCTTAAAACCCATTTAATTAAATAATTATAGAAAAATTTATTCTCCATGTAATAGATACATCATTAATATGAAATCATGATGTATTTTAGGTAATTTATCACAAGGAGTAAAAATTTTAGACTAGAATCCATTAATATAATTAATTATTAATCAAAATATCTTCAAAACATGTATAAGAAATTTTAATAAGTTAATAAAAACTTATTTGATTTATAATGTATAAATATACCATTATATACATCATTTATATTTATTCTCTATCTGTATATTTAATTCGTTTTATTTATTTTCGATATCAGGAGAGTATTAGTGATTTTTATAAAATAGTTAGGTAATAGTGATGTCGTTTATCACTATCCCACCAATTTTCTTAATTATCAGATTACGATGACTAAATGATATTTTTACTAACTATCATTTATGTATTTATAATTTATTTCAATGGTTCTATTTTATGATTATTAATGATATATTAGAAAATGAAGAAGTTTTGATGATTTGAGGTAGAAAGGGTTTTTGTCTAATGTGGTAAATTCTTATTTTATCATTTAAAAATATATATTTAATAAATTTAAATTTATTAATAAATTTATTTCATATATTATATTAATAAAAATTGTCATATCCATCAATGATATAAATTTATATTATGGTTCATGTATATAGTTAAACCAACTAAAAAAAGAGAATACCATAAGTAATTGATGATTATGAAGTGATATAGTTGGAATATCCATATTATGGAAGAATACTGATCATATTTAGATATTATGTTTTATCTCATATCATAAATCATAAAATTATTTCATTATTTTTACATATATTTTTTATTTCATTGTACAGATCCATCATTATTTCTCTAAGAATTGTCATTTAGATGATTGAATTAATCTTGGTTGGTTCCTGATCATATTTTAAATACAGAATCAAAACACTCTATATATAACCATAATAATTTCATAATAATTTATTTTTACATTGAAAAAAGTATCTGAAAAAATGATATTTGGAATTGATTAAAATATTTAAACAAATCATCCCATGGAATTAATAGCCCATATATACTCAGATGATGATTTAATTTTCCATTGAATGAAAAAAAGTAATATAGTTTACCATTTTAGAATCTATAATATGTCATAAATAAAAAAATTATAAATTAAATACCATAATAAGATATTCATTTTATTTATGTGATGTGAAACATAACATGGTGTGTCGTGGATGCTGTAATCCATAAAACATAGTAATTCGTGTTTATTATTAAAAAAATGGAAAACATTGTTAATTCATTTAAAACCATTATACAAACATATTACTAAACTGATTAAACATAATATATCATTTTATTTTTATTGAATTAAATTTTATGAAAAATATGTTAAAATAATGAAATTAAATGAGAAATTAGTAGTCAGAAATTTATACCACACATATTCAATTACAGAAGTTTCAAAGGGGGTTAATCCATTGATGGATCATCCCCTAAGATGATCAAGAAATTATATATTTTGTATAAGGTTTATTAGGATATTTATTGAATATTATTGGGATAATATATCTATCTTTTATTGTAATTGTATTTGATGATCAATGTACCCCATTTATAAGTGAACCGAGATGAAAATTTTGAAAATACATAATTTTTTAATAATGTGAAATAACCGTCAATTAATGAAGTTATAAAATTTTAGATTACAATAAAAATTATATATAATTTCATTTTCATCCCTATGAACACATTTCAACACTTTTTTAAATTTTTTCAAATCCTAAATTTTATTTTTTTTTCAATTTCACAATTTCAACTTCTTCCATTGTAACTATATTATAGCAATGGAAATTTATCTATTATTATCATAAACATAATTTCCATTATTACATAATTTTGAAATACTAATCCCTCATTTTAAAACCATTAAACTATTAAACTTATGAAAAATTAATTTTAATATATTATAATTATTATCTACCAATGTAACATATAATATTCCAATATTTTTTAAAAAATGTTAAATAAATGCTTGTTTTACTGATTCATTTTTTTAATTTATAATTTATATTTTAAATGAATTTTTTTCAATCAAATTGAATTTATTTATCTTAAAATAATAATTAAACACTAATAATTCCATAAATAAAATTTTAGATGATAAAATGTTATATTCATCTATTCACTATATAATCAATATTACTAGAAATATACTACTTATCTATCATATGATAATATTGTTATCCTAAATAAAAAATTATTATATATCTTATCAATTAGTCACTATAATATATATAAAGTTATCATTTCAATAAAACTATTATTCATATTTAAAAAGGATTTATTGGAAAAGATCATTTTAAAATACTACACATCTTAAAATATCATTTTCATTAAACACCCATGTTCTATAGTCTATCATTGGTTCATGTTGTTTCACGGATTTTGTACGATGTTTGAATGAGGTTTTTTCATTTCCCATTTTCAAAAGGGGACTTCACTATTTTTCCAATAAAGGAGGCTTGACATCTATCTCGTTTATAAAACACTGATATAGATAGAATTAATAAAAAAGTAATATATTTTTTATCAAGACTATTAATAATTAAATACATATATTTTATTTTTTAAAAAGTTCATTAGATAAAAAAGTATTCATTAAAACAATAATGATTACTAAATATTTATAAAAACTAAGATATATATAATATATATTACATAATTTAGATTCTCATTTTTTGAGCTATAAATTATATGTTATGATTCAACTACCATATTTAATAATAATAATTTATATATTTATAAGTATACCATGGAATTATATTACATATATGTAGTATATCATAGAATCATTCAATTAAAATTGACATAATTATTAGAAAACAAAAATTAAAATATTTTGACATTATATTTTCATCTTATAGATGTTGAATATTTGGGGATCATTATAGGTTCCATAATTAATGTTTTTATATCAAATTTTATAGTGTGGTGTCACAGAATTTATTTTTGGGTAATTTTATTTCATGTTCTATGTATTAATCTATAAAGAAAATAATAACAATTATTTTGGAAGAATTTAAGAATATCAAAAAATATTTCAAATATATTATAACTTATTTTAAAACAATATTTGTGCATTTTATAAATTAATTTAGAGTAAATATGTGATTTATATTTAATGTAATTCTCACCGGAGAATGAATACAAAATTTTTCTTTACCCCTTTTAGTGTTAATTACCAATGCTTAAAATATTATAGGTGGTCTTGAGGAGGCATTAAAAGTATTTTTATCAGTTTTACTAATATATACATAAGATTTGGATTTATTCAGGTTATTTTATAGTGAATCTATCTAAAAAATTCATTAAAGTTTGGAAAATATGGTTTTTTAGGAATCAAGTGAAATTTTGATAGATTAATTATATTACATTTAGTTACCATCGGTAATCTATCCATTGGGTTTAGTGGCTGACACATACATATATATGAACAATAATAATTTATTGAGGGAATCAGGCATTCAGATGATAATTTATAATAAAATTTTCTTTTGAAAAATTTAAAAAAATGGAAATGAAATGATTTATGAACGTTTATTTTAATGATAGGGAGTAGTTTTGTCATATAATGTTTATAAATTATTGATATTTATTATACGACATTTTCCTTTTTTTCTGAAAATTATTTATAATAAAAAAAATTCCCTTATAAATTCTAAAAATCAAAATTTATAAAAAAAATTGATTTCATGAACAATGAAACAAAAAATCATTTGTTTGATGCCCAAGATGATTAAGTCATGTTGAAGTGGTTGGATTTATCTTGGACATGATTATATGAGAAATATCATTGATTCAATACCAATGATTTTTCTTGTGGTAGTGGAAAATATAAATCTATTAAATAATGAATTATATATGGTTTAACTATTGATATTACTGATTTGTTATTGTTATCTTGATTATAAGAATAAGAGAATTTGATAGATATGATTGTAATGATATTTCACCATAACTGTGGAAAACTATATCTAATGAGAATATTTTCCTGGTTGAATTGATTCAAGAATGGTAAAAATGATGGGAAATTTATATATTTTGACCATATATAAGAATATCATGAATAAAATATATATAATCATATTATTTCATTTGGAGTTAGACATCTGTTCTAATGATGGATCTATATTTAGAATCAATCTATTTAATAATATTATTTCATGAATTTTAAAATATTAATCCATTATATGAAAACAATGGATAGAAAATATTAGTTTCTTTATAAGACTAGGTCCATAATTAAAATGAATGAAATAAAAATTAAACAATATTTTATTAAACATCATAATGATCTCCAAACATCAATTGAAAACCTATAACTATGTAGAATTACATTTAAAATACATATACAAAAGGGTTGGGATAAAAAAACACAGAAAGGGAATAATGAAATAAATAAATAATGACACATGAGTCAGAAAGAATATGATTATATAATAAAAGGAATTGAGAATTGAAAAAAATATAAAGACATTATATCTAGATAATGTAATCATATAAACATGGAAATATATGAATGTGGTAGAAACACATGACATGACCTAAACAAGAGACATGGCTAATATCCAAAAAGATATCACATGGTAGAAATAGTCCCATAATGGATTAATTTTACACAATTATCCAAAAAACAATGTCTCATTTGAAAAAAAAAATCACCCAGTACATTGGAGATATATCTAGGAGAATCCATCATAACATGCACATTCTTATTCTCATATGGTGGGGGAAGGTTTTGAGAAGTGTGATACGTTTGGGTTGACCCTGGTGGAGAATAGAGGTGTAGTTTATCTTCAATAGATGAAGACAACTCCTATATTTATCCACCATTTATGGATTCTAAGTTATTAGACATCAATGGCAAGGTACTATGTGACCATATAATATTAGGATACCCAATATAAAGATCGTCTGACTGAATTTTTCACAACATTATTTTCCAACGATGCAAAAAACATATTGTAAAATTATAAGAGGATTTGATTGGGGAGTTTCACAATTCATCGTTGTTTATAAATTTCAATATATGGAAGATTTATATAGGTCTTTAGTAGTAATTTTGGGGTCTAACATGATGTTTAGTGTAGATGATTTCACATCTCAATGTCTCCCATGTTATGCGTTGATAGATGATAACTGAAAGGGGTTTTTAGCATTTTCAGATCAAATTGTGAAAAACTAGGTTGCATTTCAATAGAATTTATGATCAAGATTGCACTAAATTTGAGGGTCTATGATTCTGTGTGGGATATGGTTCACCAACATGAAATTTTAGTGCACATCATAGAAATCTAGGATTAGTGTTTAGTGGGGAGTTTGGGATAGATATATATTGAAGAGTTATTGTAACTTATTAGGGTATTGTAGATGATTTTTTTAGATAATGATCAACAGTTCATGTCATGGAAGTGGAGAGGCCTAAATGAGTCGATCAGGACTATTTTGAGGATGTCTAAAACATTTCTTAAGTAGAATTATTTTATGTCCAAGCTCCAAATCCTGGTTCTGAATTATATGCTAAGCGATTTCATGGTAGTCATTTTTTGTAGCTACGTGGATCACAATTATTTATAAAATACTCTTCTATAAATTAATATCACTCTACTATTTACATGGAATATTTTGAGGCCCAATATAGGATACCATGCATATAAACATTATTATAGAGATTGATCCATGGGTCATCTCTAGTTGGGACATAGGAGGTTTGGGAAATGATGGAGATTGTCCATGTAAACTGTGATCTATTGATGAAAGCATAAGAAAGGATGAAATAATATGTAGAATAAGACATTGGAGTTAATGATGGTATACCATAATATCATAAATTTCATCCTACGATGATTAATGATATGATTTGGCTAGAAAAAATGTTATTCCTAGTGTTTAAAGGTCCATTCGAGATCCCATTGATGAATGGTGAGGATTCGTACCATGTAGCCTTACCACCATAGTTAGATCAATAGAACTATGCATTCCATATCATATAATTTATGAGACACATTCCTGAACATATTCACATTATTCATAGGAGGTTGGATATTGAGGATTAATCCACATTCATGGACTACATGACGATAAACCCCACCAGTTTTATGTTGTAAAATGTTGGGAATCATATTGGTAGCTATAGATATTGAATCATTGGGAAGAATAAAAAATCATTCTCAAAAAATGACTAAAATTTGAATATTATTATAAAATAATGTATTGTAGGGCCCCCCAACAACGAAACTAGCCTTTTGTCTAGCGATAAAAACCAAACACAATGTGGTCGAGCCTATAAGTCTTGTAACACTCCCCATGTTGTGGAGAAATGTGGAAGTGGAATAAAATATGGACTCTATATGAGAGGACACAACATGTATTGAATAATAATTTCCTAACAATTTTGAATGTATGTGTAAATGAAATATCCTAATGTAAAGATCCATAATCATGGGTATTTGGGTAGGCCTCAAGTGTCCTAAAATTCAGCGTGGAACTTGTACACTCTGTGTATGGAAAAATGGTTTCTACAATGTGGCTTGTGGATTAAAAAACAAATAGATAAGAACTATACTCTATATATTCACGTTTTACTTGGTTTATTACCATTTTAATTTTTTACAAATTTCCACCTTTCATATTAACTATTATGAACTCATATTTATTTACTACTAGATCCCTATCCATGTGTTGTTTTCCATGAAAAATTTCATTTTATACATCATAGTTCCTATTTTAATAATAAAAGGATTTTTATCAGTGTTATAATTCTTTAGGATATTCTTGATGATTACATTGATCATGTAGGGTCTTCAAATCGTGGACAGGGATAGAAACCCCCTATACTCATGGGATGTGGGTCCCCATACTCTTCACAATAGTTTGATTGTAATCCCCATGATAGGATAAGGAATAGTTTCCATGATAGAATGTTCAACACCAGGAGGGACTAGGGAGTGGGGACTCTACCTATGGAGTAAAACTACTTCACTGATACAGTCATAGGTTCTAAACCGACTACAAAGATCCCCCAAATTCACTCGAGTGAGGGTCCTAAATATATAGAGAGGATCTATTGAAAAATAGTGGTGTGATTCATGTATATAACTAATGATCTAAATAAACATAATGAATTAGGGTGTGGTTCTTCTAGTTGGATATCCCCCCCATTGTGTGATATGGTAGCATGGTATGGGTCCTTTCTATGGTTTCTTATTTTCAAATACCAGATTATGGGAATTAGATATTGACTTCTTGGATTTGTGGGAGGTCTTATAAACATTATATGGGAGATGATATGGATATCACCTTTCACTCTCAAATGGGTTCCATATATGATCAAATGTACCTATGTTATTGGGTTTGTATCCCCACTTATTTTTTGGGTTAAGTCAACAACTTCTATCATAAATCTATTTCACTTTTTTCTGTTTTCACTGTTTCCGACCATGTATGAATATAATCACTCTTTTATTGGATTTTCTCTTATATTTTGTTCCTTAATCATACGGTGGACATATCAAGGATTGTTGCATAGGATCATAGATATACCCAACTTCTTAGAGCATGTATGGTGGCTATGATTTGAGATCCACAGATGGGATATGTCAATATTAAATTATTTTATTTTTTGTTTGGTTAAGATATTATTTATATTAGGGTGCATATTTTTACTTTTAAATCACGAATTATGTAATAAAAGTCTATTATAAATCATATCTTTTATTAGATAAATTATCATCAATAAATATGTATCTGAATTTTATATTTTTATTCCCAAACACTTATATAAAACGATGTTTTATTTTTTGTATAGCAATATATTAGTCTATGTCCTCCAATTTTAGTAACCATTCTAAGTGATTATCTCAATTTCTTGGAAAATGGTGGTGATATTTATTTTTTGTTGGCATTTTCTTCCATGGGATAGTCATCCCCTAGTGGGTATGGTAATTAAACTTCAATTATGTACTCAACAATTATATCTTAATGAAAAATGATATGAACCATTAATACAGGATATAGATAGAGTGTTATTATTATTTTATCATTTAAATTTCATTCCACCATTATAAAGTAAGTTACATTGCTAATTATATGACTAGGAAACAACCCTCTTAAATATCAAATTAATAATATGATGAGTGAAATAATTGGGATCTATTTTCCAGTCTTCATTTTTTCTTTAAGGATACTAATACTGAGTTTATTTTGATGGGTTTTTGATCGAAAAACTATATTCTTAATATGATTCATGTTGAAAAAAATCATGTCTATATGTTTTAAAGAATTATGGACACATTATATAGTCGGTATACTATGATACGACACTCTATATCTTATGAGAGTATTTTTTTCATTATGATTGTTTTTTTCATGGAATCTATTAATAAATATGTGATTAGAGATTTTCAACAATTTCAATTTCTTATACAAACATTAATAGACAATATGTTTTATGATATGAGGTGATGGTTATTGTTTGAAGGTATGATGTACAACATTGTTGATTATGATTATCATTATAATATATTTTATCAGATTATTTTTAAATATAAAAAATTGTCTTCATTCATCAACAAATCCGAATTAAAACATGGAAGTAGTAGGAGATATTAGTGGAAATTGTTGTCTATTTTATTCAAAAACATTTATTACTGAAATTAATTTGGTGGTAATTAACTAATTAAAGAGACAAATAGATAATATTATCATTTTTATACATACAATATTTAGGACAAATTTTCTAATGAAAAATTGAGAATAATGTACCTTAATTTGATATAAAATAAGATGAAAGCAAATATATAGTTTCTAGAGTACCACACTATGTTTTCCTCCGCAACATTGAAGTATCATGGGTTTTCCATTTTGTGTTTAATTTATTTTTCTAATGAAAATACAAGCATACAGTCCATGATTATTGAAAACATCAAAGAATTCTAAGGATGACCCTATAAATATCTTAATTATTAACTAGATATTGGTGAAGCTACCCTAGCGAGACCATGATTTTTCCCTAAATTTAAAAATGAATCATTTTATTTTTCAATTAATGATAATAGTGTTGATTCCATACACGTAATATGTTAATCATTTTTATCTCCATTTGGATTTATTTTTCAGTAACCAATTTTTTTAAATTTTAAACATTGTTGGATCACCAACGACTTGGTAAGTAGGGGATGTTTTCTTTGAGATACATGGGACAAGTTTAGGATATTGTGAAGAATGTAATGGTGTAAAAATGTTTTCATTTCTAAAATTTCTAAAATATGTATTTTATGTGTTTCAGACAATTTCTATCAAGAAATTCAGTTCATACCTATCTCATGTATGTAGTTGTGTGGTCCTTGATATAGAAACCAGTATGTTAATGACTTTTAAGTATATATAGATTATTGATTCTCAGATAATGGTTCTTTAAGAGGATTCCATCCCCTTTGTTTTGGTGATATGGAAGAATGCATATGATGCTCATGAAACAAGGCTTCCTGAGTAATGGACTCATGAATTGTTATTTATGTATTTTTGAAATGCTTTCTAGTGGAATATATCATTAATTGGGAGAGATCTATAAAACTATAATAAAGGATTTTATTTACAATCTATCATATGTTTTGACATCCATTTTCCTTGGACTTTTATTTTTTATTTTTGTATGGTTAAAAATATGTTTGATGTGTTTTTTATATACATGTCTTGACCATGGTTAGTGAGAACTATTCGATTCGACCTAGGAAATCATGATGTTTATGTTTGAGTTTAAAATGATGTATTGTGTTTTGGATAAGAGTACATGCTAACCACACCCCATCCCCAAAAATCATATGTCATTGGATAGAGGGATCATGCCTTCTTGGTTCTTAGTTATTTCATACCATACGGTCAAATTGTGCATCTCTTATAGTAGTCTAGAAGCAAGATCAATGGTGGTAGATGATTTTAAAAACCATGCTACCAAACAATGAAACCTGATTGATTGTTCTTATTTATAGTATTAAGACACTATAGATATATTTTTTCAAAATTATTCTTGTATTGTAATAGGATATCAACCAAGGAAAATAATCTGATATATTTTTGAGATTCATTTCCTACTATTGATTAAATTAAAAAGATAATTGATTAACAGATCTAGTATTTTCATGGTATAATAATTTATATTTTTGTCCTTTAATGTTATTTTAGAAAAACCTTCTTCCCTTGAATAGAATAAAGGAATAGTGTAGTTGATGATATATATAATGTTGTTGAATGGATATATTTGGTGTTGTAAGCATTCCATTATGTAATAAATTTCAATAATCAAATTTTGAATATTCTATTCTATTATTCATTGATAATTGAGGTAAATTATTTCTATTTCCCCTTTTTTTCTAGAAAAAATTAATTCGTTATTATTATTCAATAATTGTGGTACTAGGATTTCCCTTAAAAATATTATCCATTGACACTCGGTTGGGGTAACCTACATTTGAATATTCAAATTGATATAGGTGGCTTTATAAGGAAATTCATATTATTTAAAACCATTGGAAGATAATAAATTTAAATTGTACTAATTATTTATTTTTAAATACTGATTTAATTATTTGCATAAAATATCTTTAAATAGTGTGGTCTGTATGATTAAATCCAAAAGAAAATGTTTTTTAAAATAATATTATGATTTACAGAAAATATTCATGAATTTATATGACTTATTTGAATAATGATTTTTATTATGTATTTTTTGAAAAAAAACATTAAATTTATTTTCTATGCGAATTTAGAAAAATTTATTTTAAATTATTTCTTTTTATATAAAAATTGTTTTTTGTATTTAAAATTAAATATAATGAATTTAATTTTAAAATAGTTCTGAATAAAATTATTATTAATGGATAGAATTTACTGATAACCCAATGTGTGATTGATTTTTCTAGTTCAAATGAGACCATTAGTTGTTTTGGGGGAGGATATACACATAAGGTAAACTATTATCATAGAATGACATGATAATGATAACACTGATTGATCAATATAAAATGATGTTATTTTTTTCATTTGGATTATATATTATTCTCCATAGGCCTATGTTATATGATTTATATGTACTCATGGAGTCATATTCACCCGGATTATATGGAAACATCAAAACATACTAAAAACCATATGTGTTAGTACATTCACACTATGAGTAAAAATAATTATTCATTCAAGTGGTTGATTGAAATGAATATTAATAACTATATCTATTAAAAGTATTATTAATTTTTATATTTAAGATATTATTATATATTCCTATTATTATAGAAATATAGTTATGTATTATTTAATTAATCCACTGATATATTTTGAAACTAATTTCTTGATTTGAAAAACGATATGATTACCAATACATATTTTTTCTAAATTGTTCATATTTTGAATCCTTAATATGAATTGGTTATAGAATATCAAGGTCAATAATTTGGGTTTTTTTTTCGCACCCTACAAATGCCTTTGGGAAATTATTTATTTTGTTATTCCTGCTCTAGGGAAGGGAAACATACCCCATTAAGTATGTTTATATTATAGGTTAGTATAACCTTTGGAGTTGGTGATAAATATTTTGGAATGTAATGAAATTATTGTACATATATTTTAATATGATGTCTATGGTGATTTGAATTCATGAATTCGGTTGATGTGTCCTTTTATTATTTTTATATCTTTAATGTTAGTATGATTCCGATGTCGATTAATAGAGTTTAAGATCTACATTCAATATAAAGACATTTTTCTTGTTATCAGTTATGTTTTTTATTACCAGGGACCCAATCAGAATTTTTAGTGGACATTAGTTGAGAGATTCTGTTGAAATATTTTATACAATCTAGCTAATTTATTAGAACTATTTAGAAGATGTTGTGTATGCATCCCATGTTGTATGATATGTAGCATCACTTGTTAATGTACACAATGAAAACATTATTCCAAAAAGGGAGGACCATAGGGATAATGTTGATCATGGTTTTTCAACTTATTCCATAGATGTTCCATGGTAGTAATGATCACTAAGATTTATAATATTTTATTACCATGGTCGATAAAAACATTTCGTGTTTAAAGTTTCAAGATACGGTTATAATGAAAATTTCCATCTTAAAATATAATGGATCCTACTATAGACGGTGGTATTCTATTTTTTTCGAAACAATGTTGATTATAGTTTATAAAAATAATGGCTATATATATAGGGAGTAATTGAATATGGATCCAATGGTGTTGTCTATGTTGATTTTCATCATTACACATCATCAATGCAAACTTATATTGACACAGTATTCATATTACATTGATAATAATGATCATTTATCACCTAAGTAACTATGAATTTATAATGTTAAAAATCTATATGGTTTGATATGGGTCATCAATATGTTATATATTTTTGTTTTGAGTTCGAATCTCACCTTATATGATATTTTTATGCATAGATCATTTATGTAATCAGTTGACTTGATCATCATTTTACGATTTATAGGAGTTCATACTACTAAAAATGGTATCTTGGACAGTCCTATTTTAGGGGATATGAATTTTTATGTGTCTCATAAGGGAAACCATATTAGTAATACACTATAATATAATTCATTAAAATATTATAGAGCATCTTGTAAAGGATAACTAACTTGTAACCTATTTTTCTATGTTGGGAATTAAATAATTATTTTAAAGAGACATAAATGATCTGTATCTCTAGTGTATTCTCAAGACTGCTGCATATGGTTTAGTATTTCATTACACCAAATGTATGGGTAATGAAAACATTCCATTCAAATATTTTCCATCTTAGTAGATGAATATTCGTTTCAATAAATAACACTGTACACTATAATAATATACGTCTAGTGCCTTTGGAAACATGTATATATAAATAATTTGTTCAAAATTAAAATACATAATGTTTCATATATTTCATCATAAATAGATCCCTTCATAGATATTTAAAAAATATAAATTAAATTATTACATAGTTAAAGGTAACATAATATAGGGTGAGATGAAATTCTTAGTAATAGTAAAAATGGGATATATCAAATATCAAAATTGATTAACAAGCACATATGGGTGTGATAATTTGAGATTAACATTGTAAAACATTAATATTCATATAAATGACTGTATTATTGGATCATTTTTTAAATAATGGAAGATTATAAGAAATGAGTCCTAAATGATTCATGTAACAAAATCCATGGTGTCATATCATTGTCATTGTACATAGATTCATTGAATATAATAATAATATATAATAATTTAGTTATTATTAAATGATAATAACAAATAATTTCATATCGTTATAGATTTAGTCCCTATACTATCACGGTATTCATGGTTCAATCCAAAAACATTTATTACGGAAAAATTCCCTTACAGAACTAGGTTCCCTCCATAGTACACTTTATTTTCCTCATGGTATATCAAACTTTACAAAATTAATTAAATAAATATATAGGATTCAACCATAATATAGTGAAAATCATAAATATTTGTTCTATAAGATCATAAAACATTCATCATATCATAATCCTTGAAATTAAACTAGTTCCATATGTTTATAATCACGACATAACCTATGGAAAAAATGTGTTTCATAAAATTTTTACTATAAAATAATCTACAAATAAGAAATTACTTTCACAGTCAGTTCATCAATTTATTATAGCATAAACTATGGAAAAGGAGTGGGTTTATTCAAAATTTCATCAATTAATAATATCATAACATGTGTAGAAGAAAAAACATTCACAATCTATAGTCATTAGAATCATAAATATTTAACATAAATAATATGGATTTTATCATTGGATCATATACATAGGAAATATTTTGTAGCATCAAGGGATGAAATCATCGGTGTAAATTTATGTTGAATGATCACAAGGAACATATCTCGAAGAAAATATTGTTTTTCACATTTAAATTTATTATTAAAAATATATTTCATTCAAAATTTAAAGTGAATATTTAATTTGAAAATAAAATTTTATTTATTTAATGAAATACTTTTAATCATTGATTTATCATGATAGATTTATTTTTTAAATCCCACATTAGTATAAAATAAAGATTCCTTTAACGTTATTTTTTTAAATTCAAGAGTGCATCATAAGGTAAAATACTAGAATATTTATTTTAATTTTTTTTAAAAAAAATCATACATTGTAAAAATAATATTCAAAAATTATATTATAATATTTATAATATCCATTAAAACAATTTTTATAATACATTGACATGTAGAAAATGATTTTTAACCAAAGCATTAATTTATACAATTTCTCATAGATCTAATACTATGGTCTCATTAAAATGTTAATAGAGGAATAAAAAGAGAAATTATGTATACTCCTGAAAAAACTATATGATGATATTACTCAAGGATTTTTTTAGAGGTTGATCAAATTATTTGATAATCCTAAACAAAATCATGATCAATCCCCACAAACAATTATATTATAACATAAAACTGTTGCTATTTTAACAACAATTGAATCATAATCATAATGATATAAATAACCATAGATGGATATTTATATAAAATATTATTCTAGGATAATATTTCTTAATTAAATTCATGTGAATTATATAAACCTCATAAAATAAAGAAGGGTTGAATATACAATGCATCCCATAGAAATAACAGTCAAATAAAAATCCATTATTATATGTATTAACATTATTAATTCATGATAAAACCCACAATATAATATTTTTCATTTCTATATAAAAATTCATTAAAAATTATAACAAATAATAACATAAATTTTTTACTCATAACCTTTTTTAATAATTATGTAAAAAATTCATTGTTTAAAGAATTATTAACGATAATAACTACTTTATTTTTCATATAGGTTTTTGTTTAGATGTATTGGTTACAATACATTGATTCTAAATCCGTAATATACATATGGTTAATCATGAACTAACGACATTATATTTTTTTAATATACCTATTTATTTTATCCCAGAAATTTTAGATATAGAAAAATAAACGACACCAGTCATTGAGTTGATAAGAAGTACATGAGAATGAATGATGTTTCAGATATTTAAACAGATGGAATAAATAAATGGAAATTATTATGATTAATTTTCATTATTATATCTAATAAATATTAATTAAATACTTTTATAATAATCTCTAGCTTGTAATAAAATGAAAAATGTATTACATCATTGGGTGGAGGAGGTAGTCCACACATTCACATTGGATATGTTATAGGTCTTCAAACAATATGGACGGTAAAAATTATTTATAGAAACTATTATTCCTTTAGTTAAATTATATCATAAATATAATATACATATGTCCAATACATAATTATATCTAGAATTGATAGGATGTTATTGAAAAGGAACTACATCTATTCGTGGGGTCATATCCAACCATACACATCAAAAACATATTTTATTCCCATATGATTGAGAACAATATACATAAAGGTTATTCCACATAAATAATTATATATCAATATATGTGATATATTTATTTTATTATACCATCATATATTAATATTTTTTCAATGATGTATATGATAAAATGAAATGAAAAATCATGGATATGGATTAAACCTCTTCTTTGGACTTCCCCTTAATGTTCTCAGCAAAAGACTTCATTAGAGTATTACATTAACACCCTGTTATAGTTTTATTAGTTCTATACGTAAACACATTGTGGCTTTCCCCAGATTTGAGATTGGGAGGACACCTATATTGGTGAAGTCAGAGATCTGTGGAATTTTACTAATAATTTTTTTTCTATATGTTGTAATGTAGTTACATGTCGTGTATTATTTGATAGATGTTATACAAGAAATAGGATACACAATTTTAATGATATAGGTTGTTAATGGGGGTCTCACATTATGGCTACTTAAAATAATAGTTTCTAAATATGATGCTATATATTTTTTAGGTTAGTTTTTTACTATGGATTTCATGGAGGGTAACTATATTACAAATCATGAAATAGACCGTATCTAAATTTTAACATTTTCTGGTCTTTTATTCTTCTCCAATCTTATTGTATCACAAAAAAAACATATCCCATGATATTTCCATATACACTGCTCCTCCTATACACATCCATTCGATGTTCAGTCATTGTTACATCTGTAGTGTGTCTCTCTAGGTATGTGATTTTTTTCTTCTTCCTTGCATGTTATTGAGGTGGATCCAAAGTGCTATGGTATCAAATCTATGGATCTGTGCTTGACATTCGTTGTTGTATTCTTCTTGATCTTTGTGTGATCTCATTCCTGAGGCATGTTTCGTCATTGGTCTAGGTGTGACATGTGTTTATCTGTGATGTATGAATTTTGTCTCTCTTACATCTACCCCATCTCTTTTATATTAATTCACGATTGATGTGTATTTTATTCTGGGGCTTTCATTGATGTTTTTTGATTTCTTTTATTTTGGATTTCTATTGTGGGTGTGTATGACCTGAGTTTTTAGGTAGCTAGTTCCGTCTATGTTTTATGTATATAAGAATTATTATTCTTGTTTTATAAATTGACTTATAAATGATATTGGCATGACTATTTTTTATGTGTTGAAATGATATTTTAAAAAGATCTTTGTTTCCTTGGAAATTTGAAAATGGAAAGAAAATTGGTATTTTCACTGCATTGAAATGGAATTATTGAAATGGTTTTGAATGGGTACTCAGAGTATTGAAATAAATTTTGAAAAATATCACATGGGTTACCCTGTGATATTATGTGGAAGGTTTATCTGGGTGAAATCATCCATTTGATTGAGATTATCAAGGATATTTGTCTTGTGGAATTACTATATTTCCAATCGATGTTGTTCTAGTTGATTTATATATTCATTTTGAGGGGTTAACTTGGGCGGTATTCATATTCTTACCTTCCCCATTATTCTAGGTTTGAATTTATTCACATGATTTATTGTGGAATGGGAATTTTGCAAACTAGACATATTTTATTCCCATGACTTGTGATAGATGTGCTTATGTATTCAATTTGATGGATTTATATGTTTACCTTGAAATGCATGTTTCTTTTTATGGAAAATGATAGAGAAAATGTTATTTGAAATTGATATACCTACTTTTTATTCATTTGAAATATTAAAAAGTGACATATTTACTATGTTTTCTATAAAAAAAAAATTCTCACATATCATTCCATGTTTTATTTAAAAAGGAAAGACATTTATTTTTAGATTGTGAAATGATATGCGACACCTAGGTGGGATCCTAATGACACTATTAGCCCACACACTGCACACCAATTTAGTGGGGTGTATTACTTTGTTTGTTTACCAATACAAGAACTGATAAGGCACTGTATTGAGGCAGTGAGGTTCTTGTTAGATGGTTGGTTAGATGGCATTGAGATGGTTGGAGTCTGTCAATGTCATCATTTGGGGTAGCTTTTTGGTTTTTATTGCCTTAATGTAGGATTTTTTTGATTTCTCTAACTACATTTGTAGTTTTCAATTACAAATGTTTTCTTACAGTTGTGGTCTATATATCATGGTCAACATAGACATTTTCTTCATGATATTTATATAATACATGTGGCTGTTCAGGTTTGGAAAAATCACTACCTTTATTATGTTAATCCTTTATCGGGTTCTTGTCAATAGTCCATCGGGATTGCGAATGAACTTTAGGTATGTGATAGATCATGTTAGATTCTAGGTATGAGGGTAATACGAGTCAGTTTGTTAAAAAAATTTATCAAAGAAGGTATTTCTTCAAGATTCTTTGTCTTGGGACATCTGTTCGACCTAATATAGGATTTCTTGGACATGATAGGTATGATTTTATATGTTCACAACTATCTCTTGTAGTAACAAGACTCATGATTCCATGCTACATTAGAATAAATGTCTCTAGTAGTGGGTTTTGTTCTATAAATATTAGATTTGGATTACTATTATTAAATTTTGAATTTATATTTGTTTATTTGTCTGGTCATCATTATGTTTTAGTGTGTAGTAGTATGTCTCAGAGAGGTCTTTCACGAGTTCACCTGGAAGGTGTATCTAATGTACCACAAGGAAATCCACTTATATATCCGAATCAAATAGAGAATATTGTATATGAAATTAGTGTTGTTCATCATGATGTACCATGACTTCCAAATGTTGTTTTTATGTTACAAACAGGATCCATAGGATAAATGGACAGATCACTAGAATTCTTGTTTGTAAAGCCACTATCATTTAATTGGACTAATGAACCTCAATAGGAAGAGTTATTTGTTAATAAGAAATATCAAATCATTGATGTTATAGAGACACATAAAATCATCAAGGTAAATTTTATATCTTTCATACTCATGGTTTGGATTAAGAAATGGTGGGATTTATTGGTACATGATGATAGTCATGGGGAATTAAATTTGAATTGTTTCAAAATTCTATTACTTAATTTTTTTCTATCATCACTAATAAATTATAATTTATTGGCTTTCTTATAAATACAATAGATATGTCATTCAGTTTTGGCATACACTAATAATTTTTCTAAGATGGTCAATTTTTTCTTGGACATGGTGAATAATGACTAGATAAAGGCACAAAAGTACATGTGGTGTTTACAGTCAGATATATTATCTCAGGTGTTTAAGATTAATATTTCTATCTATTCAAAGATCGTATATAGATATACGAAGGTTGAAATGAATATGGTAGGCATGGGAGGATTTTCCTCCTCTTGTATTCAATTGGGTTGCAACTTCAGTGGATCACAAGGGAAGAAGAGGAAACAGAAAGGTCATCACATAATTAGTGGATGTGGGTTTCAACATGGAACCTCACATGTACAATAAATTATAGTGAGTAATGTGCCATTGACATTCTATCAGTGTAGAAACATATGATACACTATATATTCTATTTGAATGCCTATGAAGGAATGGAATTGTTGTTGACACATTGGTCACATTCATTGCTTCTATTAGGCTATGAGTACACCTCGTTATGGGAAGGGTTCTTCAACTCCAAAGGATATTGTAGTGCAGTCAGAATATTTGTAGACTATATGGTTCCAACCACATGAAATAAGAGTAAAGCACTTTCACACAGTATATTAGTGTCTGGTGATAGTTGATACCAGAACGTAAATAGTGAGAGGTATTATCATTTTATATATTCAGTAGAAATTTCTTTACCTAAAATTAGTGGAAACCACTAGAAAATATATTCACATTTTTTATGTTATTAAACATCCAATGGAAGTTAAGTCATTTAAAATCGAGTAAATAGTGCATAATGGTAAGTGGGAAGAGCTGGAGTTCAGATGTCTATATTGTTCATTTATGATAGCTAATTCTGAGTTGATCTGGGATTTTAATATTCTTGATATGTATTTATATATACAAATCATACTTATAGATTGGTTGTTCTCTCATAGAGTGAAGGTTAATTATTATCATGGATGTGTTTCATTTCATAGTAGTGATGGATTCCCTCTTGTGATTTTGGTGGATTGGATCCTATGGTTAGGTCGAGTATGACCATCCCCCCATAGCACATTAGTTTGATGGATTATAGTGCATTTTATCACAATGAAATTTATTCTGTTAATTATATTATACTTGTTTCTTGAGACATTCTTGAAATTTTCCTAAATGATATATCTAGTCTTCATCCATCGAAAGGTATAGTTTATGATTGTTCTAATGTCATGAACGCTGCTGATATTTATACCTTCTTATCATATGGATACAGCGGAATTGAAAGAGATAATTATTATGTTGGATGAACAATTGAAAAAAAGGAATCCTTCTCCATGGAGTTTCACCTTTGTAAGCACCTATTCAATTTTACATGACTTCATATGTATTACATCATTTATGTGTGGATGATCAGATGTTGAACTGGGTAACCGTTAAGAAAAAATATAATTTTCCTCATGTTTATTATCTAATAGATTAGTTATATGGGGACAATTTGTTTTCAAAGATTGATCATTGGTCAGTTTATCATTATAACATCCAAGGTAAATAATGATTAAGACATATTTAAAATTTATTAATATTTTTTAATTAAATATTAATTTTACATTAAAGGGGTTTCTTTGTTCGATAGCGTACCCGATACGCAACAACGTGTTTCATTGAAATTTTACGTTTCACACTAATAGTATAATTTTATTATTTTAAATGGTTATTAACTCATTGAAATTGTATTGGAAGGAATGAAAAATATAACTAAAATATCATTATACATGATTTTTAAATGTATTTACATTTATACAATAATTAGATAGAGGCTTAAAATGTGAATGAATCTAATTTTAAGCATAATTTACATTAAAAGGTCGATTTACCACCTTTTATGGGAGGACCCTATTTAAATATAGTTTTGGTCAATTTAATACATTCTAATTTACCTAAAAAATCTTATTTAGAATGGGGAAATCAAAATTTACTTTGCGTAAATTTTTCATATTTGTTCGACAAAGTTCATGTTTTCAATGAATTGTGAAAATATTGTATTTTAATTCAACAGTGGCTTTAAATATTAATTATTTATATGGTTATATTATATATTTAATTTGTTGAAAAGTGTATTTAGAATATATTTTTACCATTTAATTCAATTTTCATCATTGTAATTAATTTAACATTAAATTTGGACATAATCAAGTATCAATCATTTGATATTTATTGTTTCATAAAAAAACGCTATTTGTTTTAATAACGGGAATTAATTTTAAAATTAATTAATGAAACTGTTATTTTTTTAATTTTCCAAAATAAAAATAATTTTTGAATTCAGAATATCAAATATATATTATGCTTATTTTATGTTATTTTTCTAAAAAAACATCAATTTTTTATTTATACTGAAACCACTTAGTAGTAGTTACAAAAAATGACTTTTTCATTTAAATGAAATTTTACCACTTCAATGAATTGAATTTAGAATGTATGACATACATAGATGTTAATTGGAATTAAAATGTGGTTCAATAAGTTGAAAATAATTTTTTTGTGAATAGTAACTTTTGACTTTTATTTACATTGGTTAAAGGTAAATAAGGTAATTCAAGGTAAAAAGAATAATATAATAATTAAAAAATACCTTAACACTTTTATAAACCATATTTTATGAGTCATGGCCGACCATAGGCCTCTTTTGGTCGATTTGGGGACCCCATGGAGCCACTTATGAATGATAATGACACTTTAGATTAATTAATTTAATGTAATGGAAAAAATGACATAAACAAAAATCTTTTAGTAAATTTATTTTTATATGGTGTTATATAGGTAATATGTTTTAATATAAATATTAATTCAAAATATAAAAATAAAACCTACATCATGGAATTTGGTTTTATTATTTTTATACATCAAATAAGTTAAATTATTTATGACACAATAATGATGCAGTATTTATCTCATTAATATATGATTTAAATAAATAAGACTATAATGATTAAAATATTATCAAAAACATTTACAATTATGATTGGATGATTTTATTTCGACTATTATACATCTTATATTTGACATTATTTATTTTTTGACCTTTTGAAACCGAAGATATGTTTATAATAAAATAATGTTTTCACACTTTCCAAAAGAGCCCCTCCTCTCCCTTATAAAAGGAGACCAATTCTAACCAATTACACAAACCTCTCAAGCCTTTTGTCTCATCCATACACTGCCCAATGAATCCCCCTACATATCTATCCTTCTTATAGAAGTCTAATATTTGGCAGAAGGCACTTCAATAAGTTTATTGGTGCAAACCAAAGAGAGTTACCCAAATTAAATGTAATTGTTTCTCTTAAATTGTTTTCTTTTATTTTACTTCTCCAAACACTATAATCTTTTTATTCATTTATTTTTTAACAAACAAATTAACCTCAATATACTAGGATATTGTTTTGAGTATGATTCGAACTTCACTTACACACACCTCCATCTAATGGACGAACATAATGTTTCTTTGGATGGAAAACTAACGCCTCACGAAACGATGATTGTTCGATTATCTCCTACTGCCTCTCATGGTGTCCATTAGGATGGAACTATATTTATATATGATATATATTATTTTTAGGTTTTCATTATGATTCTATAATTTCCATTTATATCATGCCTTTATGGTTTCCATTATGGGTAAACACGATTATCTCATTAGAGGATGTGCAGACTACCGCCCCCTCAAAGTGATATGACTCATTAATGCCATATGTGGGACATATAAAGGATAGAGTTAATGATATTATGTATTATATTATATATGACATTATAATGTAATTTTAATATACCTATGTATCGTTGTGATTTAATTAAAATAAGAATTAGAAATGAACGTAGTGTTTATGCTTACGTACGGCTTACCGTCTACATGAACAGTGAATTTCATTTCTTATCTCCAAAAGATACGTACTTTTATAAATACATGTACTTACAAGATATATATGACATATATGATATGTAAATCATGAATATCATTCTGGATATAATGGACTATTGACAACATAGACAACATTTAAAATAATGGGTTCTTCTTTGACTCAAGTACCAAATATCAACAAATTGTACGTTATTAAATTAAATTCTTACATAATGTTTATAACATGGTAATAAGTGATATAAAAATAATTTTAAACTTGAAAAAGAATCTCATGCATGTAGAAATTAACTTTAGTTTTTTATTAACGAGATTAATGAAGGACAGAGTCAAGTTGGACACGAGGTAAGGGACTTCGTCTCAAACTCTTTTCATTGAGGCATATTTAGTTTTATACATGAATTTATTTTATATGGTGTATAAACCCCTTTGAATTTTCATTTAATTCAAAGGGAATATTTTTATACCAATTGTTTTACTAAACAACAAAATGGAATGTTTTTTATGTAAGCGGTGACAATGACCATTTCGCCTCTATGAGTATTATTTTATCTTTAGCCTCCTCAACAAGATGAAATCTTCATTAAAGGAAAAATAATTACCATATACCCATTTTTATATAGTTCGGTATTGAAAATGATTATGGGAATGGATTTATTATATCAATAACTTTAAATGATATTTTTTTATTGTAATTTGGAAATGTTATCTTTCTTTTGTTCTTACGTTATGTGTTGTGATCAAGTTATGGTTCTTGGGCATTATTTACCTATACGGTTGGTTCCGTGATATACCTATGGCAGGTGGGACTGATATAGCCTTCCAATTCATTGGTTAACGTGACAGAGGTAAACGTGGATGTTTCTCCTAATAGATTTAGTGAATATACAATGATGTGTATTCCAACATAACTCTCTATGTAGCTGTGATAGCTATAATATAAGTATGATATGGAGGCCACAAGTTACCTTTATGATTTATTATTTCTATGGGTTATTAATAAAATATTATGATTTCATGAGTAATTAAAATAGTTATTGATTTTTATGAATTTATGAACAAATTTTTTCTTTCATTGTTTTATAAACCGTACAAAGCATTATATGCTCATCCCAATTTTTGAAATGTTTTTCTCAGGACTTATAGATGAATAGGGTAAAGGATGGGTTCAAGGAAAAGACATGTTGTTTAAAACATAGAACTAGACATGTCCCTTTTCTTCAAGATTTTTTATTTTATATAAAAAACGGATACTGGGTAGAATTTTCTAAATGTAATATTCATGTTGTTATGTAAATGCATTGACCTAATTCTCTAAAACAATACACCTGGAAAGATCCATAATGTGAAATATTCATTTAATTCAATATTATGTAATATTTAAGGTGGGTTCCTTATAGTTGGTATCAGAGGACAGTTTAAAGAACTTTAGGAGTAAGGGTATTGTTACATTAATATCCATAATATAATTTATGTTAATATTGAAATCGTATAGCATTTAAAGATTATCATGTTGATTCGCCTAAGATATTTTTGTGATTAGAATTGTTTTCCATAGAGGAAAATGGAATCTAGGTTGGGACGACATCAAGATAAATACAATCTTCCAATTAAGTAACCTGAGATGGTTGGAATCGGAAATGAAAAGTTTGTTGTAGTGATGGGACAATTGACTCAGGATATAAATAGCGGTGGTTTCCATGTACGTGATCAGACAGATTAACCATAGAGAAATGTGTCAGTATTGTATAATTTCATGAAGAAAAATCCCCCATCATTTAAAGGATCATATGATACGGTTCTAGTAGAAGGGTGGATTCAATCACTGGAAAATATTTTCGATGTCATTGGATGTTTAGAACATCAAATGTTTAGTCATGTTGTTTACCGTTCTGAAGATGAAGCTGATCAATCGTGGTCGACGGTGAAAAATATCAGGGATAGCGAGGAGATTGATGCTCATGATTGGGATTAATTCATAGGTATGATTCTTGGGAAATATTTTCCTATGGTGGTTCGCCATAGGATGAAAACAAATTCCTATAATTGAGGCACGAGGATGACTCTGTTGCTACTTACGATGAAACATTCACTCGACTGGAAAGGTATGCTCCAAATTTAATATGAGTTCTTGATAGTAAAATCAACCATTTTTACTCAGGATTAAAACCAAAGTATTGAAGGTCTTTACCTTCTCGTGAGTTCATATGTTATGAAAAACATGTTCATTGAGCAGAGAATGTGGAAATGGAGTTTTCCGATGATCATGTATTCTTTGAAAAACAATAGAATAAGAGGTCGAGATGGAAGGAGAAAGGTAAGAACTCTTAAAAAATTTCTAATGGTAAAAAACTAATGATTAAAATTTGTGAAAATAGTGGTAAAAAGAATGTTGAGGAATGTCTTTTGAATTCTGTTAATTACTACCGATGAAAAAAAATGGGACATAAGGATTGTAATTGCACCGAAAAAGATCAGGGTAATTGTAAGAAAAAATCTGATTTACATTCAGTAAAATATTTTTGGTTAAATTAAATGGGACATTATAAAAATGATCCTCCTACAATGAATTCATCTGAAGGAATGTATCCAGACTATAAGAAGAAAGGGGTGGTGAAATAATTGCAACTACATCAGCAGATGTTGGGCCATCAAATGAAGTAGTATCAGGTACACTGTTTGTTTCTTCAGATTATGCTAATGTGTTGTTTGATTCCGGTTCTACACACTATTTCATTTATAAGATGTTTTCTAGTAAATTGGGAATTCCATCTCAAGATATGAATATATAACTTATGGAAAAAACACCTAGAGGAAATGTTGAGACAAAAAGAAAACATAACAACATTCTTGTCCTTGTGTACGAAAAGAATCTACCTGTAATCCTTACTGTTTTTCCTCTAGTAGAGTATGATGTTATTTTGTATATGGATTGGATTTCTATTTATCATGCTAATATTGATAGCAGAGCTAAAAAGGGTTCTTTTCAAAATGATTTTCAGTTTGTGTACATGAATGAACCCTTTCTTTTGTTAACATATCAGGATGTTGAGAAACTAGTAAAAGACAGAAATGAATGTTACCTTCCACATATTGTTGAAAATAAAGGAACTATTATGATTATTGATGTGACAATGGTAAATGTTTACCTTTATGTTTTTCCTAATGAGTTTCATGTTATTATACCCGATCGGCAAATTGAATTTACTGTTGAATTATTTCCTGATGCGAAGCTAATTTCAAAACCCCTCTATCGAATGGCTCAAATTGAACTTTTAGATTTTATGAGGCAATTACAGGAGTTAATAGATAAAGGTTTCATTTGACCTAGCACATCAACATGGGGTGCTCATGTCTTGTTTGTTAAAATAAAAGATGGTTCAATGAGACTTTCCATTGATTATAGAGCATTGAATAACATCATTGTTAAGTATATGTATCATTTTCCTCATATCGATGATTTGTTTGATCAGCTCGAGGGAGCTCAATATTTTTCAAAGATTGACTTGAGGTCGGGGTACAATCAGTTGAAACTAAAGTAAGTAGATATTCTGAAGACTGTATTTAGTATTAGATCTGGCCATTATGAATTTGTAGTTATTCCTTTTTGTTTAACCAATGCACCAGCTGTATTCATGGATCTTATGAATATAATTTTCCGTGAGTTCTTGGAAACATTTGTGGTTGTGTTCATTGATGATATTTTGGTTTATTCCAAAATTAAAGAGGAATATGAAATTCATTTATGGATTGTCTTGAAGACCTTAAATTAAAAGAATCTATTTGGGAAATTCAAAAAGTGTGAGTTTTGGTTACAACAAATTTCTTCCCCCGGACACATTTTTTCCTAAAATGGAATAAATATTATCCTTATAAAACAAAATATGTTGAATAATGACCAAGACCCACAAATATAACCATAGTTTTCATGGTTTGGTAGGTTATTACCGGAGGTTTGATGAAAATTTTGCACGGTTATCTAGTCCAATGACTAAGTTAACTTATAAAGGTGTTATGTTCATCTGGAAAACATAATGTGCTGATTGTTTTAAAGAATTGAAATGGATATTGGTAAATGATTCAGTTTTGGCACTACCATCCAGAAATGGTGAGTTTTTTATCTACCGTGATTCTTCGTTGACTGTACTGAGTTGTGTACTAATGCAGAATGATCAGGTATTTGCTTGTGCCTCACGTCAGTTGAAACCTCATGAGAATAATTACCCTAAACATGATTTAGAATTAGCTACTTTTGTTTTTTCTTTAAAAATTTTAAGGAATAATTTGTATGGAGTAAAATGTAAAATATATACAGACCACAAAAGTTTAATGTACATATTCACTGAAAAATAATTGAACATGAGACAGAGGAGATTAATAGAATTAAACAAGGATTAATATTTCATTATTCATTACCATCCAGGAAAAGAAAAAATAATGTGGATGATGCTTTGAGTCGAAAAAGTAATGCTCCATTAACCATGTTATATTTAGAACAAGATCCTTTGTGTTTTGATTTGATAATCATTGGAATAGAAGTTTTTGGTGCTAGAAATTCATCTGTTTTGATTCAGGCGTTATTGAAATCTTATCTATGAGTAAAAATAAAGAAATGAAAAATGAAAATAGTGAGTTTTAGAAAAATATAGTGTTGGTTTATAAGGGTAAGTTACGTGATTTTAACGTTGATAATGATTGTGTTTTGAGATTTGGAAAGATATTATGTGTGCCTTGTGATTCACAATTGAAGAATGAGTCTTTGGGTAAAGCTCATAGATCCACATTTTTTGTTCATCCTGGTAGTACTAAGATGTATAGAGATCTTCGGGAGTATTACTAGTGGGTTGTAATGAATAGAGATATTGCTGATTTTACTGTGAAGTGTTAGAATTGTCAGCAGGTAAAAGCAGAGCAACAGTTATAGAAAGGGATGCTTCCGCCTTAACCAGTTCATGAGTGGAGATGGGAAAATATATCAATGGACATTGTGGAGGGATTACCAAATAAATCCCGAGGTAATAATGCAATATTTTTTATTATTGATCGGTTGAATAAATCTAATCATTTCATTCCTATTCAAGATACCCTGTCTCTAGATCAACTTTCTCAATTGTATGTTAAATATATTGTCAAGTTGCATGTAGTTCTCCTCTCAATTGTATCTGATCGTGATCCCAGGTTTACTTCTAAATTGTAGAATGGCATTCAGAAGTCGTTGGGTACTGAATTAAATTTTAGTACAACTTTTCATCCTCAATCAGTAGAGCAGTTAGAACAGACAATTCAGACCATGGAGAATATTCTACGTGCTTGTTCACTAGATTTTCATGGAAGTTGGGACCAAGATCGTTCTTTGGATGATTTATCATATAATAATAGTTTTCATTCCATTATACAGATGGCTCTATTTGAGGAATTATATAGAAAGCATTGTCGAACTCTAGATTTTAGGGATGAAGTAGGTGAAAGGAAGCTGATGGTACCAGAAATGGGATAAGAGATGGTAGAGAAACTTCAATTGATTCAGAAGCACATGATAATAGCTCAGAGCAGATAAAATATTTATACAGACAATTGGAGGAAGGATCTTTGTTTTGAGGTAGTTTATCATGTCTTTCTCAATTTTTATTCATGGAAAATTGTGAAGTGTTTTGGTAAGAAGGTAACGATGAGTCCGTGGTTTATTGGACCTTACATAATTTTGGAGAATGATGGATCAGTTGCGTACAAAGTGTCTTTAACTCCATGTTTATCTCAGGTGCCCAATGTTTTTCATGTTTCGATGTTGGGAAATTATATACCATATCCATCTCATGTTTTGAGCCCAGAGGTAGTTCAGTTGGAAAAGAATATCTCTTATGAAGAAAAACCAGTCCAAATTCTTGATCAAAGAGAGAAAGTGTTGTGGAATAATGTAATTCACTAGGTAAAGGTTTTGTGGAAAAAACATATGGTTGAAGAGACAATGTGGGGATATAAAAATGATATGAGGTATAAATACCCCTAATTATTTTGATAATTAAAATTTTGAGGACGTAATTACCAAAAGGGTGAAGTATGTAACATACCAGTTAAATAAAGAATAATACATATTTCATATTTATTAATATTTGTGAATTAAATATTAATTTTTTGTTAAATGGGTTCCTATGTTCGATAGCATACCCGATACGCAACAACGATTTTCTTTGAAATCTTACGTTGCACACTAATAGTATAATAATATTATTTTTAATTATATTTAACTCCTAACCGTTGTAATGGAGTGAATGAACAAAAATAACTAAAAAATGATTATAAATTACTGTTAAATGTATTTACATATATCCAGTAATATGTTAGAGGCTTAAAATGTGAATGAATCTAATTTTAAGCATAATTTACATTGAAAGGTCGATTTACTGCATTTTAATGGATAAACATAATTAAATAAAATTTTGTTCACTTTAATACATTATAATTGACCAAATAAAATCCTTATTTATAACGCAGACATCAAAATTTACATTGTGTAAATTTTTGGGATTTTTCCGATCACGTTCAATTTTTTATGAATAGTGAAAATATTGTATTTTAATTCAAAAGTGCCTTTTAATCTATATTATTTATATGGGTATATTATCTATTTAATTGGTTTTAATGTTTAATTAGAATATATTTTTAATATCTAATCCTATTTTGGTCATTTGATGTAATATCACATTGAAATTGGACATAAACAAGTGTCAATCTTTTTATATTTATTATTTCTTAAATACATTCTATTTGTTTTAACAATGGGAATTAATTTAAAAATTAATTACTGAAACCTTTATGTTATGAATTTTAAAAAATAAACACCATTTTTGAATTTGGAATATCAAATATTTCATAGGATGAATTTTTGGTATTTTTCTGAAAAACATCAACTTTTGATTAATAGTGAAACCACTTAGTAGTAGTTAAAAATAATGACTTCTTCATTTAAATGGAATTTTACCACTTCTCTGAATTTAATTTTGAGAATCCAACATACATGGTTGTTATTAAAATTTAAAATGTAATTTAATAAGATGAAAATATTTTTTGGTGAATAGTAGATTTTGACTTTTATTTACCTGGGTTAAAGGTAAATAAGGTAATTAAAGGTAAAAAGAATTTTGAAATAATTCAAAATTAACATAACACTTGTACAAAACTTATTGGATGAGTCATGGACAACCATAGTCATCATTGGGTCTACTTTGGTACCTCATGGAGCCACTAATTAAAGATAATGACACTTTAGAATAATTAATTTAATGTAATGGAAAAAATGACATAAACAATTATGTTTTAGTAAAATAATTTTTATATGGTATTATATAAGTAATATTTTCCCCATAAATATTCATTGCAATGATAAAAATATTTACTACATAACGGTTATTATTTTATAATTTTTAGAAATCAACTAAATTAAATAATTAATGCACAATAATGATGCAGTATTTACCTCATTAATAAATGATTAAAATAAAGCTAATTATAATGATTAAAATATTGTCCAAAACATGTCAAATTCTGATTGTATGATTTTATTTCGAATAATAATCATCTTATATCCGTCTTTAATGATTTTTGGTCCTTTTGAAATTGAAGATATGTTTATAATAATATAATGTTTTCACACTTTCCTAAAGAGCCCCTCCCCTCCCTTATAAAATGAGACCACTTCTATACAATTTCAAACACATCTAAAGCCTGTTGGCTTGTCCATAATCTACCCAATTCAGCTCTCTATATCCCAATCCTACTCCTAGAAGCCTTACTATAGGCATAAGGCACTTCAATAAGTCTTTCAGTTCAATCCAAAGGGAGTTACCCAAATTAAAGGTAATAGTTTATATTATATTTTTTTCTTTTATTTTAATTCTCCAACCACTAAAATCTGTTTATTCAATTAATTTATAACAACTACAGTATCTTAAATATACTAGGATGTTGTTATGATATGGATTCAAACATCACATACACACGACTCCATCAAATGGATGAAGAACATAATGTTTCTGTGGATGAAAAACTAACGCCTCACGAAACGTTGATTGTTCGATTATCTCTTACCTTCTCTAATAGTGGAAATTATAATGGGACTATTTTTATATATGATATATATTATGTTTATGTTCTCTTTATTCTTTTGTATTTTCCATTTATATCATGCCTATATTGTTTCCATTATGGGTAAACGTGATAATCTCATTAGAGGAAGTGCGGACTGCCACCCCCTCAAAGAGATATGACTCATTAATGTCATATGTGGGACATAAAAATGATGGATTTAATGATATTATATGTGATATTATATATTAAATTATAGATGAATTATAATATACCTATGTATCGTTATGTTTTAATTAAAATATTTAATAGAAATGAATGTAGTGTTCATGCATACGTATGACATACAATCTCCATGAATGGTACATTTATTTTCTTACCTCCAAATGTTATGTACTATTATAAATACATGTATTTAATGGATATATATGATATATGTGATATATAAATCATGAATATCATTCTGGATATAATGGACTATTGACCACATGTACTACTTGTAATATAAGGTGTTCATTTTTGACTCATGTGCCAAATATCGGCAAAATGAACATTATTAACATAAATGATTACATAATGTTAATAACATGGAAATAAGTTATATAAAAGGAATTATAAACTTGAAAAAGGATCTTCTTCAAGTTTATGTTAACATTGTTTTATTATTCAAGAGATTAAAGAACGATCGAGTTTAGTTAGATATGAGTTATGGGACTTCGTCTCAATCTCATTTCATTGAGGCATATTAAGTTTTATATATGATTTAATTTTATACATTGTATAAACACAATTGAATTATCATTTCATTCAAATGGAATCTTTTCATACGAAGCGTTTTACTAAAAGACAAAAAGGAATGTTTTTTTACATAAGCGGTGACAACGACCTTTCCGCCGTTGCGAGTATTATTTGATCTCTGGCTTCATTAACAAGCCAAAATGTTTTTAAAAGGAAAAATAAATACAACATTCTATTTGATTAAGTATTTAGGTATTGATAATGACTTTTAGAATGGATATATTATTTAAATATATTGAAATGAATTTTTTTTTTTGCAATTTGGAAATTTTATCTTTCCTTTAATCTTATGTTATGTGTTATGATCATATAATAGTTCTTGGGCATTATTTATGTATACGAGTGGTTCCATGATAAAACTAGGATGGGTGAGCCTGAGATAGCTCTCCAATGAATTGGGTAACACGACAGAGGTAAACGTGGATATTTCTCCTAAGAGATTTAGATAATATTCTATGATAGGTATTCCATTGTAACTCCCTATGTAGCTGTGATAGCAGCAATGTAAGTATAATATGGTTTCCACAAGTTACCTCTATGATTTATGATTTATAGATGTTATCCATAAAATCTTATGATTTCTTCATGTAATAAAAAGAGTTCATTTTTTGTATATATTTATGAACAAATTTTTTCTTTCATTGTTTTATAACCCTTACTGAGCTATTTATGCTCATCCTATGTTTTGAAATGTTTTTCATAGGACATAAAGATGAATAGGGTTAAGGATGGGATCATGGAAAAGTCATGATGTCTAAAACATGGAACTAGAAATGACACTTTTTTTCAAGAGTTTTTATTTTATTTAAAAAATGGAAATTGGGTAGAATTGTCTACATGTAATATTATTGTTTTTATGTAAATGTAATGACATAATTCTCTAAAACTCTAAAACTAAAAATATCCTCAATGTAAATTATTCATTTAGTTCAATATTTTTTTTAAGGTCGGGTCCTTATACGTTATATCATAGTTTGGGAGTCTGATATTCCAAACACATCCTTCAGGACAGGGTATAGAAATTCTGAAAATTTTATGAGGCCTTTTTTCCTAACTATTTCTTATTTAGTTTCTTGTGGATTTGATGAATCAAATATTCCATCAAAATCTAGACACTTTTTTGATAATGTTAATGGTTCATATTATGGTTAATTAAAAATCCAATTATGAGTACAATAACCATCTGATATTGGATTTGGAAATCCTAGGAAGTCACTATTTGTATGGAAATATTTCAATGTGTTTTTTATAGATTTAATAATTGAATTTCATAGGGAAAAGAATTTATGAGAATGAATTATTAGTTGATTTAGAGAAGGAAAAGGATGTTATTCATAGATGAAACAAACAAATTTCGTAGATATTTGAAAAATACATGGTCTTACAAGATACTAGCAAATGATGGTAAATGTCTTCTATAATATGAAATCAACATTAACTACTCATACTAGGATAATAGTGAAATTCACCTAGGATGCAATATGTCATACTTATATTAATGAAATGAAAATAATTTTGACATAAGATCATATTATGATCTTAACAGATCCAGGAAAGGGATATGTGGTGTTTTTTAATTCATATAGTTCTGCATTGGTAAGATTGCTTTTGCAGGAGGCCATGTGGTATCTTATGTCTCTCATCAGCATCGATCACATGAAAAAATTACCTTCTCTTGGTTTAGATATTTCTGTAGTCATGAATGAACATATGTGTTGGTGTTAATATTTATTTGGTAAAATGATCACAATTATCTCTAATCACATGATTATATGTTATATCATCTCTTGAAAATACAAAATTCAAAGATAGATACATTGGTTACAATACATTTAGACATTTGACGTCAATATCTCTTATAACTGAGAGAAGAGAAATATTTTTTCTCATGATATTAGTACATAAGTAACATTACATGTTGTTCTAGAATCAAAGGAATAATGGAACCTTATTAGGATTTTTATTCAGTTGCATCTGAATGCTCAAGAGGATGTTTCAGGTTTTGTTCTGACCTATTCTATGTTATCATCATCTCTCATGAAGTATATAATGTATAATCAATAGTAATTTCTTGTTTTTTTCAATTTTGAGAAATAAATTGTGGTATGGAGACCATTTCATATTGGTCTTTCTCTTCTGATGGTTTGCGTCACACTTGGAAAATTATTGTTTTCCATGAATATGTTAGGAGTTTATTGTAGTTTGTTTTCATCGTTCTTCATGTTCCATACATCAATGGAATAAAAATATTTTTTTCGTCATTAGGCAGTGATACTGGTGTCCGTGTATGAAGTTTGACATTGTTGTGTTTGTGTCTCTATGTAAGACCAACCAATAGATAAAGGTAGAGAACATGAAACCTTCAAATTTTTTTATGCCTATATGGGTGCTGATTTGGATATGGGATGAGGTCATCGTGGGTTTTTCTTTTAGATTACCATAGATTCTAGGATGAAGTATGGTTATCCGGGTTGTTTTTGATCAGCTAAAAAATACAACTCATTTCATTATGATCAATAACACCTCTATGGTAAAATATTTGAGTATGTTTTATGTGCAATATATTATAAGGTTACAAGGTAGTAATTCCTCCATTTTATTTTTATTGGGGTCCTATGGTTACCTTGAGTTTCTCGATGAGTCTCTAAGTGGTGATGGTATCTCAGTTCATGTTGTGTAAAACACAACATCCAAATACATATGGTAAGACACAAGTTGTGATTAAGAATCTAGAGGATATGTTATATGCTCATGTCATGGACATCAAAGTATCATGGGATAAAAATCTTGGAATAGTTGAGAATGTTTAAAACAACAATTATAAATCATTAATATAAATGGTTACATTTAAGGTATTGTGTGGTCGCCCATGTCGATCACCTCTTTTTTGGGATGGTATGGGTGGAGTATCATTACAGTGACCATGTTTTATTAACGAAATGTCTGAAATTATTCATGATGTACATCCATGTATGGTTACAGCCCAATGCCTAAATAAATCTTACGCAAATCATCAGCATTGACATTTATAGTTTTCCCAAGGATCATCGGTTTTCCTGAAAATTTCTCCTATGTTGGGCTATTATTGACATGGAATGAAGAGAAAGTTGTTTCTAAGATATGGTGGACCAATTGAGGTCACCGAGTGACTCTGACATGTTTCTTATAGGTTATAATTTCATGTTTATTAGGTAGTTTTCATGATGTTATCCATAAATCTTAGGTCAGGAAATATCACCCTAAACCATCATACATTTTGAGATGTAAATGAATTGAGATCCAACTAGATGAATCTTTTCTAGAGAAATAGGTTGAGATTGTTGACTATAAAGAAAAATTCATGTATGGGAAGGTGATTCTATTTTTTAGTGTTCTATGGAAACAAGGATCATATTCTAAAGAGACATGGGAATTTGAATTGTTGGTGAAAGTTCAGGGGGGCATCATCACTATTCCAGGATAACATATTCTACATGACATATTAGGTATGAAAATTCATTATGGTGGTGATTTTCTAAAACTCCTATTAAAATTTTATTAGATACGACCTAAACTACATCATGGGTTTTGACTCCACTATGATTTGGAGGATAACAACATTGGTGAAGCCATAGATTTGTTGGACTGTCACTCTTAACAATTAGTTTTTGTGTATTTTAGAGTGGTTACACGCCATGTAACTATGTTACATGTCTTGTATTAATATGCACTTCGCCCCAATTGGCGATGAATTTCCAAGTATATCAACGAGACTTCAGTTTAACTCCATGAAGAGGCATATTTCCATTTACTATAGCAGTACTGTAGTAGTTATTATACCAACATTATAGATGAAACTGTAGCATGTACTGTAGTAGGTACTATTTGGTACTCTAGAAGGCAGAACTATTATCCTATTTCATTCATTAGGCCAACAGTTTTGTCTCTGGGTACTATAGGGCCACTGGACCACCCAAGGCATTCATGAGAGTAAGTCTTTTGTGTCACCTCCATGCCTTCATTCCATGTCATGGCCTTATAGAGACATTTAAAGCAGATGCAACTAAACATTTGTCAAGGAATAAGGGTCTAGAAGATGATTACAGAGAAGTTTCATTCATCGGAGCGTAGATAAAAAGAATTTTAATACTGAGAGGGTGTAAAATTTCCATCAGTATCGACCTTGTTAATCTCAAAATAGGATAGATACCTGATAATCCTTGGGAAGGTGGAGAGCTAATATTATAATATTTTATAAGGAGGGGCAGTTTCAGGTACTATTTTTGTGGTGAATTCATTCAAGGCCCCCAAGTCATGTAATGTTTATCTAAGCCTATGGGCCAGGAAAGGGTTCACCTCTTCTTTTAAAAGTCTTATTATCGAATATCTATAAAAATTGAAGGCCATATGGAAATTCAGGCAGCTACATATCATGTAATGGTTGGAGGATGTGATCCAGGAAAGGGGATTCATGCTGTCAATGTTAAACACAATGAAATGGTGTAGATGTCCTGAATTCCTTAAATAAATTGTTTTAAATCTGAGGCGATGGATTTTTTTGGACACTTGTGAACTGTGTATTGCATGATTTGTAAATATATTACACGTCATGAAATGAGCACAATACAAATATTAAAATTGGCTAGTGGATGTGTGGTCATGGATCCTCATCCATACCTCTTGGATATCGAACCAAAACAAATCCCATATTATTTTTTGAGACTCCACTCATTCTATATTGATCTGTTTGGTGATGGATCTCCATTTCAGTTGTGGTGCATCTCTCATGGTAAGTTATATTTGTTTTTATTTGTTTCAAGTGATCTCAGCGGTGTCCTATAATTACGTTATGAGTTCTATTTATCTATGTGGAATTCTAATTCTTAACTTCTTCTAAATCATTTATGATATTTTTATTTTAACTATTTTTTTTATACGTCATGGTGGGGAAGTCATTCTTCTTTGAAGTATGTAGGTGTTTTCACATCTACTGAACCCATGTATTCTAAATGGAATCAATATTGATTTGGATTTGATTCTAGATCCTTAGATTATGTTGTTGTGTTTCTTTGAATTATGAATTTTTTTTATAGTGTGTATGACTAGTGTGTTTAGGTAGGTAGTTTCATCTCTACCCTATATCGATGATGTTGAAAATTCTTATTTTATAAATTGATATGTAAATGTAATACCCATAATCTTTTTGTGTGTTGAAAAGATTCATCAATTTTAAATGGTTACTCTGTGGTTATTGAACAATGTATTGATTGTGGATATTATAAAATAATTGGAATGGAAGATTTGACGTTTTTTTGAAATTTATTTCAATGAATTGAAGTGTATTGTGAAAAAAACAATGAGCTACTTTGGTTACATAGTTTGATGGTTTTTCGTGGGGTTGTTTTCCGTTTTTTTATTAATTAAGGAGGTTTTTCTTTGGGGATTTCTTCTATATACCTTCCATGTTGTTCTAGGAGAACAATATTGAAATTTATAGGGGCTTACCCTTGGGTAATCCTCTTCTTTCCTAGGAAAGTTTTTTAAGATTAGAATTTTGAAAATTAATTTATTTTGGTATGAGTAGTTTGTGACCCCAAAATTTTGTTTTCATATGTTTTTTGATACCTGTAATTCTGTTTTATATTACATGGCATTCTGAGTTAGCCTGGATATGCTTGTTAAAGCATGTGGAAAATGGTACCAAAACATATCATTGAAAGTGATATACCTTATTCTATTTTTTTAATTATTAAAAAAGATTTTTTTTCAATTTTTTCAATAAAACATCAATACCTATTATCAGGCCATGATAAATTTTAAATTATAAAACATGGATTATTATACAGAGTAATGATATAAAACACTAGGGTGGGATCATACATAGAATATTATATCACAGCTTGTGAACCTCTTCAGGGGTGGGTATTCCTTTGATTGTCTCCTAGTTTATGGAATGGAATGTTCCCATGGTGAGGTTGTGAGGTTTGTGTTAGCTAGTTGTGTAGCTGGTTGTGAAATTGTGGGAATTTTTCCCTTCTATCATTGGGAGTAGTTGTTCAGTTTTCAGACCATTGTTGTTGGACTACAGTTCGAGTTTTTACCTACTTTTTTAGTTGTCTATTTTTTTTGTTTTCTTACTGTTATGTAATATATATAAATTTCATCCTCTATTGTTGATTCATGTCATATATATATATATATATTACATGTGGTTGATCATATTTGGAGAAATCATTCCCTTTGCATTTCTATTCAATTCCAGGCTACATTTCGTTAGCCTAAAGGTATTGGTAATTCCCTTTGAGTATGTGATAGATCTGTTCGAGTGCCAAGATTGAGGGTAATCCAAGTGAGTTGGTTAAAACAACCTAATAAAAATAATTCATTAAAAAAATTGTGATTTATTTAAGGAATTTTTATAAAAGATTAACAAAAATGGAACATTAACTATGTATCAGAGAGTAATGAGGGTTTTATTTGATAATTGGTATAGGGGACCTTCAGGGAAATTAATTCAAAATATCTAGAAAGTGTAAAATATGATATGGTCATCAATAATAAAATTGATCCAATTGAAATTATATCTATATTTTTTATACAATAAGGTATAATTTTTTTAATAAAATTGTATTTTGGAATGTGTAATTTGATAGCGTGCACATATATATTAGATTAACATCATGAAAACCTACATTATCATTAATCATGGTAATTAATTTTTTATTATTCAAAGTATTAATTATAACCTAAAATTTCTTTTACAATACTATAATATATTTATTATTGTAATTGAGAATATAGAATCCATTTTACTATATTAATTCTATATTTGAGGAATAATTTAATTAAAACTAAACTCATAGATGTGATGAAAATGTGTTTATCCATACAATGTTATTTCATATGTAGAGAAAAATGTAATTTTAAAATTAAATATTATATTAATTATAATGAATAATTTTTTATTAGTAATAATTTTATTGAAAACAATTTACAATAAAATTTATCTTTAAATAATGTCAATTTTAAATTTATTAAATGAAAAAGAATATTTTAAAAATGATTGGAATTTTTAACTATTAACCATAAAAAAATTTCTAAAAAATTATAAAAATTTAATTGAAATATTATTTTAAAATTTAGGCTTTTGAAATGAATTTTACATTATATTATTATAAATATTGAAAAAAATTTATTTCATTATTATTTTCCAAAATTAAAGAAGACATTTTTTTAATAAATTATATTTTTGAAGAGTATAAATAGTTAACTAAAAATAATTTTCTTATTTATCAATATATCTTTTCTATATAAAACTAACATATATAATTAATTTAATTTTTAACATTAATAATTTCAAAAATATTAACGAGAGAGATATCATTGAAATGTTTATATAATAATATTAATAGTTTATCATGGTTCATTAAAACATAGGATGGGTGTAATGAAAACTGTAAAAAATAAATTTTTATAAAACATATTATATAAATTATCATGGTGTTAAATTATACTTTTTATAAAATTAATTTCCTATTAATATATCCACCACATTCTAATTAAAAAATTTGTACTTCTGCCTCATTATGTCATAAGGTTCATATGTATCTTCTTCATTTAGGTTTCACATTAAAAATTGTAAATATGTATATTGTATTGTTTAATATATCTACATTAGTGTGATACAAATTTTCCATTGATTATTATTAATTAGAGTGATAATTATGTAGTGGTAAATTCTATACATTAATTTCATGTTACATATCATATATGTACTTTCTCAGGAGAGATACATTGAACACATGACAGACATGAGAGAGGATTTATGGAAACTCAAAGTTAAAATAAACCTAACTAATTAATACAAAATAAAAATATGGACTATTAACATAGGGGTAATCTTTTTATTATTCTTGTTTTTCATAAAATTCATCCAGGTGAAAATTTTCATTAAACAATAATCACATACATCAAATTCTAAATCCAAAAAATGACTCTAAACACAACTTGTTGTCAACATTATACTACAACTTTTTGTTTCTTAATCAATATTACTATATATTATATTTTTACAACTATCTATATTCTTAATATATTTAATTATCCAACTTCATTATAACAAGTTCTTGCTTTACATCATCGTATGTGGACTTCAGAAAGCTTTATAAAAATCAATTCTTGTATTCTGAACAAAAATATAGGATGGTGTAAATCGAAACAAACCATAAAAACCACATAAACAGATCAAATAATATCATAAAGTGTTTTAGCTATCCTTCTCTGACTAAATACAAGTTTGATGGTGAAACACCATGCTGAAATTTAATTCTAAACTTTTAGTTTTAAAATTAATTCAAGAAGAACATCTTAGTAGTCCTCATATTGATATCAGATATAATAGAATGTGATACTCATTTAATTATTAAATTTTATTTAATCCATTCAATGAAAATAATATTCAAGGATAATTATCACTGATAGTGATGGAATGTGCTGTAATCAAGCAGAGATCATAAACATCCCAAACAAGATTATTTCTACTAATTTTTTAATACTAGTGAAAAAAATCAATGGCTATGTTTTACCATTTTAATTATAATTTTCACAAAATTAGTAAAATTACAATATACATTTTTCTTTCATCCTTATCATTCAAACACACCATGCATGGAAATAAAAATACTACAATATCTCTTTGCATTCCACCCCACATCATGTATACATTGAAATATCTATTATATTTTTACATCCTAGATTAATGAAAAAGGAAGAAAATTGATCCACATAAAATAGCCCGTGTTCACATTATTAATGGTTAGATCATATAAATATTTTAGTATCCATATCATTGTATTATAATTGGGGTAAAACTAAATAATATTTTTCACTATTATCAATAACTCTTCATTGTCCTTTTTATCATGTTCAACATTTTTTGATATATGGTTGCTATATAAATTTATTGAGAATTAGAGTTCCTTCCATCAAATAATACTTATATATCGATCCATTGAAAATAAGAGGATATTGAATATTTTTCATCCTCATAGTATATAATATAATTGTATCCTTTTTAACACAAATTATTGATCAATTTGTTTTCATTCATAGTGTGGTAATATACTAATCAATCATAATCATCAATCACCACCATTTTTCTTCTTTTGTACATATTATATTTATTATACAAGAATATAAATAGTTAAAATTAATGATAAATATATAATACATAATGATCTATATAATGACAATTCATCAATATCAATAATATTAAAATTTGAAAAACTAACTCAGAATAATTGAATGGATAATTTTATCATGAACCCTGAATTATCATGGTGAATGTTATATAATAATATTTTAATAAATGTGAATGCATCCCAATACAATATTCAATGAGTCACTATAGAGTAGAAATAAATTTTCACTTTAAGGTGATGTTAACATAGGTGTGATAAATAATACCTTATATATTCATTGAAATAATCATCATATTTATCCACATGGAGGAACATATCTCCCTTACAAATTACCATTGATTGATTATTGGGAAGTGTAGAGAAATTTCCACAAACAATATATAATATCATGAAAAACCAATAACACATCTGATCTTAGTCACATTGTATTGTTTTGGAAAATTAAAAATAAGTTGGGTCATTAATGGACCCATGTATATAATTTCCATTGGTACTTCAAAAAAATTCTGAAATTATTTATTTTCCCATCCATTCACACTAAAAATATAAGTATATCATCTATAAATAATACAATAAAAAAATCAAGATAATATCAATAAAATCTATTCATTAAATCCTTGATGATTTATTGGAAACTATTAAAGACTAATTATATCACATTACATTCATAGTGTTTATACATTTAATGACATTATGTCTTGGGATTATCCTAAATCACAAACATTAGTTAATGATATCTTGAATATAGTTCAATAAAGGAAAATTATTGAGATCCACATCCATGATAACCCAAGTCTTCAATATTGGGTATACGATTAATTTTCATGATATGGATTTTTTAGATATATATAATTATTGTGATTTTTCATTGATCCATCACTCTTCATAAAATATTTAATCAGAACATCACACGGATACAAGAATGAAATGACCAATCCCTTTTAAAAATTCTCCATGATATTATTCATCAATTTTTACAAATCAATCCATACCATTCTATAATGCGTTTTCTAAAATGGTATAGCTTCTGGTATGAATTCAATCGAGACATATACATCGCAGTATAGAGGGAAAACAGTAATATATTATAGAAATTCATATACAAACTCACATATAATAGGAATATCATAGATGTTGATTTTCCCCTCAACCATATTAGATAAAGAAAACTTTTTATTAAGAATCATGTCCCATAAAAGGGATGCGATTTATATCCAATGACCATATTTATCATCACACTGATATATATAGGTAGATATTTGTAATATCATACTTGAATTCCCTTCCTGTAGAATTTATATGGTATTTATATAGAGGAAGAAAAATTATTCCTATAATAACATCAAATTTAACCAATGGTATAAAAATAGAATTTATATAAATTTCATTCCCTCAAACATCACTTGGTGAGGAATCCTTGAAAATATATGTTATTATTATACCATTTTTTGGTCATCATTAGTAATAAAAAAATCTATTCATTGATTATAAGAGTTAATAATCATATAGAAGATATATGATATATTTGAATTCGAATATCTATGATATAATAAGTTATATTAATATTTGGTAATACATGCTACCACCCCTATATTAATATTCTTTCTAAAATCACATTAATATATAATATGATTACCATGAAATTTTTTAATATTTCACCTGAGTTATCGATCATGAAAATTATAATATTGGATGTTTAAATGAGGAAACCATCTTTTCTATCTAATTCATCTTAGAATAAACCTGTATTAATTATGTTAATAGATTATTCATATTGTTCATGATTAATCATATAGAGTATAATAAATTTGAATAATATTATTATGGATTTTCATACTAGGTTTGGGGGATGGGTTATTATTGTGCACAAGATGATGATCGATTAAAATCATGATGCTCCATTTTCGAGGTTTATACCCCTAGGTAAAACTATTCGAGGAACACATCCACCTATTTTATATAGAAAATGATTTTATATATTGGTATCTGATATACCTATTATTCACATAAAATAAGGGATATTTTTTATACAAAGACGTATACATATAGATCAAATTAAAATTTTCTATTTCATTTTTCAAAAGGATAGATAAATTTTCCCTTTTATTTCAATAAAAGATGTATTTAATTATTATCAATGTGATATATTTATACTAGTAAAAAAACTCAAGGGCTGTATGCACCACTTAGGATAGATTGTTACCCCCATCCCTGGTCGAAAACCATTCAATGCTAATCTCTTTGGTGCAGATCCATACTACACCAAAAATTCTAACTTCATAATATCTAAGGATCAGATTCCTTAAACATCCCAGATATGAATTGTAATGATGAATAATTTTTATATGATGATAATAAGTCTAATTGGTAAAATAATCATTTCACACTATAATTATATATTCTGGATTTTAATTGGTATATAGCCTTTGGAGTCATGGATTCAATTAAAAATTGTCGATAAGTTTAAAAAATCATTTCTATTTCTGTTCTTCATATCTATAACCCTTCTATGATATATCACCCATAATAAATTTCTTCATTACATGTGGATATAAAAAATAATAATGGGTGATCATAGATTCTCATTAATTGTAAATAATAGAGATATTAGTGACCACATAAGAATAACAAGAGATTACATTTATGAGAACATGATATATAAATGTTTAAACAATAACACTCATATCAAATATCATAATATAGATTCCTCTAATAAATAATTATACATCACTAGAAATTTATCATAATTTAATCAAGGAACATGAGCCAGGAAACCGTAACATTGGTATAAGAAAGATATTTTTAGCATATAGAGATGCATAAAAAATTATTTCTTTAGAAACAATAGATCATTTAAAAGGACATCACAGAGGAATGTGTTCACTCTGAAAACTGTCATAATAGTAATGGTCAAACCCATGAGTATAGTTGTTAACAAATTCCTATACATAATTATGTTCCAGAACCATTCAAACCATACATTTCTGATGATATATCAATCATTTCCAAATGATTAAATGTTGATATGGGTCTCATTATTCATAAAACAGATATTCAAAAATATTAATTCCAAAAAATAATAAAACATATATAATATCATGACACATTAAAATAAATTTGGTTTAAAATAATTTCATGGTGGCATAATCTATTGAAAATAAATGAGTTTTCAAAAAATTCATCATTTTATCATAGAATAAGATATGTTAAATAATTTTTTTTCATAAACATCATCACACAATAAACATAACCCATATTGATAATTAATAAGGGTTGTATAATTATATAATATCCCCATTAAATCTTATGCATCATTCATGGACTTCAACGTAGATTTAATGTAATTATGAAATATCACTGTGAACATTTATTTGGAAAAATACCATTTCTGCTATGAAATCAGTTTTTGATAATATAATAATTATGAAAATATTTAAGAAAAATAATTCATTATAAATATAAATGTGAAAATTTAATTGATTCTTTATTCACCATAGTTTCAATGATTGTTACAAATTTTATTAAATACATTCAATTTAAATTAACTTTTCCATTCACATTTTTATTAAAAAGTTAATAGTTCCTAAACTAGAAAACAACATGGTGAATAAATTTGATCATATTTCTAAAAATTAGAACATGTTTAAAAATTCTATTAATGATAAAATATAATAGCATATAATTTCTTTAAATTTTGTGTAATAAATATACATGAAGAAAAATTATTTTCCACTAAAGAGAAAAAAATTTACTTTTCAGAAAAAAATAATTATTGTTGCTTTATTAAATTATAATTGGAATCTAAAATGAAATAATGTATTCGATAGAAATATAATGATGAGATATAAATCAATGATTTTCATGAAAGGTATATCATAATATTCATCATTTGAAACATAATCATCAGCAATCTCGATAAATAATGATATTGTAACATAAAAACATTACCACATTGGTAAAAATTTTATTATAGGACAATTTAAAGAAATAAATCATATAATTAATTATACCCCATTGTTTTCATGAGAATAATCAAAAATAATAATTTTAGGAAATTATATCAACAACATTAAGAAATCATGTTGTTATTTTGGATTGTCTCCCATAAAATTATATGTGAAACAAAAATAATTTACGTGAAGTATTGAATTTTATCCCACATTTAAGATACTCATGTATAATTGATATATATTTAATATTAATTTATTAAATTACTGTAAAAAAATATTTATCTTAAAATAATGTTTTTCTATAATCATTTACCCTTCATTTAGTAATAGTTTATTGATAATTTTATTTTTTATGTAATGAAGCTATTATGGGTCACTAGTTTTTTTTCACATACATTATTTATGGTTATATCATATCCATAATTTTAAAATTTATATAAATTCTATATGTATGAGTAATATTACTAAGAAGTTGATATTTGAAGTCCTATTCATTAAAAAAATAGTTTCATCCACATGCATCTAGATTTATTCATTGTCACTTAATTGATGAGTCTCCAATAGAAGCTTATGTGGGTCTTATGACTCTAAGAGGTACCATAACCATTCATTCAACTATTGTTAATTATTTATTTTATATTGGTTTATCTTATTCATTTATATCTTTCCATAATTTCACATTCATAATACTTCATATGTAGTTCATACATTTTGTAACAAATATATATATATATATATATATATATATATATGATTCTCATGATAGGGATAGATCATCATTACAATTTCCCTTCATTCACATTATTTTTAATGTAAATCGATATTTCATGTTGATTTTATTCCATATATGAATTATTTTTATTTAATTATTAGGATGTATTATTTGATATCAAAAAATACATTTATTTATTATTACCTTTAGGGGGATTATTTTCTATCCCCTAATGGGGAATTTCATTTTATTTGGGGATAAATTGATCCATGTTAAATTCATTTTGGAAAATTTCTTATACATTTTTAATTGATAATATCTACATTTTTCGTTGTATTATGATGGGAAACATTATATGGAGACTATATTCTAATTGTTGATGATTGTATCAACATTCTTATATATGAGATTTAATGTTTTCCATAAGTGGGGGTGGTGGAGTTTCTTGTCACTATAGTATCATGTTATTTGTATATTCAAATACCTCTTATCCAATGGATAAAATTTAACTGAAGTAATTATTGAATACCTTGGATGTATTTTTATCAAATTTCATCATTCAAACTACAATATCACCATGGATAGAATGTCATTTTTCCAATAAGTTTGATTGATCATTTCAGTTTTTTGTTTACTATCGAAATATAATTTAGATTATGATCATGAAAATATTTTCATATCCCAAATTAAATATTTTCTCAACAAATTTAATTGGTTATAATTGTTCATAAAAATAATCATTTGGTGGGTTTTGGCCTTCATTTTTTTAGAAACCTAATTTTCCCAAGATAATTATCTGTAATAGATAAGGCCACTATGTGAACCTAGTTATTAATTTTAATCATATCAATTCTATATCTATGTCTAATATGATGATGAATAGTATTTTATAAGAAAAAAAAAATTATTTTATTATAGTATACGTGGACATTTCATGGAAAATAAAAAACCATAGAGTTACATTTTTTTATTTCAGAGTTGTCCTAGATATCATAAAAATTAACTAATTTAAAATTTTATTTCAATGTTTAAATTCAATATTAACTATGTTATGTTCTTATAAATCATGGATTATAAATACAGTTTCTCAGTTTATCATATGTAGGTGAATGTTGTAATGAATTTTGATGAACCACTGAATGAATTTTTTATTCTTATAATTATTGTCTTGGTATGGTATTAACAAAATATTGTATATTATTTCTTATAAATTGAATATACACCTACTAATATCACTCAAAAGATATTTATTTTCTATGGGAGTTAAAATTACAGTTATTCATTCATGATAGGATTATTCATTTTACATAATTTAATGTATTTAATCTTCTATAAAATTTAATGTGATATTCTGTCTTTTATGACACATCATGGTCATCTTTTTGTTTCATTCTCATCCCATTGATCACATGGAATCTAGTGGTTCTCATCATACATTCCCTTATGAATGGAATAAAATGAAACATCAAATAAATATCAGCATTGTGATTCAATCAATAAATAGTTTTGGTCATCAAATTTATGTAGATATGTATAAAATATATAGTGATGATAATAATAATGAGTTGTATATTTATATGATCCTTTTATAATCATTTTTTGTTGAGATTGAAAAATAATCAAGAATTTAAATTACATAAACTATTGGTATTGGAAAATTCATTAGTGATTCTTAGAGAAAGAAACAATCCCCAAAGTACATAATATAATATTATGTGGAGTTGAATCTATTGGATATCAATTCTCATATACATTTGGGTTTCAGTGAGGATGAGACTGAGTGTATTTTGATGAGTGTTCAGATGAAATCCTATCTTACAAAGAATATTCTCTATAAAAAAATATTGTTATAATGAGGTATGTGGTATTATGTATTAATTATTTTGGGGGGAGAACATTATATTATGGTCAATATTATATGATGTAATATTTAGAAACTTGTTTCTTTTCTATATATGAATTTTGATTCATTATATGGTGTATTTTCATGATATCTAGTGGGTGGAACACCCAGGCATGATGAAAATGTATTTCGATATTCTACGATGATTCTGGTACAAAAATATGAAAAGGAGAATTTTCTATTTTGGATTTAATTGTTGTATTTGTTTCAATATAAAGACTTCTAATTATATTTAATTTAAATTTATTCAACAAAATACAATGGAAATTTACAATTATAATGATATAATAGAGTATATTATTTTTGGGATTAATCATACCCATTGAATAAGGAATGTGTTTTGGGTGGTAATTAATTTATTAACCAAAAGAAATCAATTTATACCCTTTTTTCAAAGAACCAATATTGATGAGGTGTGATCCAGGGTAATAGTGTTCGTAATATACCATACATATACTAATCGATATATTAAATGGTTTATAATGATTTTCATGGACATGCTTCGTTATTGCATTATTAACACTCTACGATCATGAAATTATCATTAAGTCATTGTTTAGATTCCATAAAAATAGATCATAGTTTTTCATAAATACACAAACTTTAAATTCCCTATATAGATGACCATTTAAATATTTATTTTTTTGTTTAGATATTCCTAAAGCATCACAAGTTGGATATAGATTTGTGAAATGGATTACTATAATTAATTAGATGATTCACAAGATAATGGTAATTTTCTATAGATGGTATAATTATTTTTCTGATCTTCAAAAACAACCTTTGAGTTATAATTTGGTGGCCAATTATTTTTTAGTCACACCTCAATTAGGTAATGGAGAAACTATTAAATATTGGATGATTATAGAAAGATACTGGGGACTATTGATGTTGTTAACCATATTGAAAATGTGATATAATTTTTTATATTCCACCACATGTGACACACATTAATGAAATTTTTCGTGTGTAATAGATCAAGATATATACATCAGATTCATATATTTTCTATATTTCAATTGACATTTATATGGAAATAAACATGTGATTGACCAAGAAAACTATTCATATTATCGATTACTAAAAAATATTCATTGTGGACTCCAAATTCCTTTATTTAATGTGTTTTAGAATCATAGTTTTTTTCCAATGATGTGTGTGACTATGAGGCGTTGATGAGATATTTTATACCTCAATCATTTTATATTTATTTATATTGATATGATTTTTATGGGAAAAAATTTTTGCAGGGAGAATAATGAAATCATTACTACTATATTCTGGGAAATAAATTTCTTTTTTTTCAACAGCCTTATGTATGGTACCTCAAATAGTTTGTTTAGGGTGACCTATATAATTTATTTAATATTATTTGAAATGTTAATATTTTTCATGGTACAAGAAAACATCGAGGAGGTTAATGTAGGGCATTGTTATTATTATTTTATTGTAAGAGAGGATGTCACAAATTTTTTTACATTGTATCATGTAACAAACATTCATACTCCCAAAACATTTGTATTTGGAAAATCTGCTCATGCATGGTTGGGGAATGGTTTTAAAAACCATTCATCAAATCCATGAATCTATTATAGTATTCCAGATTATGGTTCATGGTGGGTGCACAATTTTTTAAACCATACGGTTAAATCATGTTATGTAATTTTTTATTCTAAATTATAGTTTCAATGCCTGATACATTACCATTTAGCACCATTATTGTTTTGTTGGAAAACAGATCTCAATGAAGGAAGATTCTCTTAGAGAATTTGGGAATTTCATGTCTCTTGGTGATTGGTTTTGACTGATATATAATTATTTTTGCTATATTGTTAGGGGATTTCACTATTTCCCTTAAGTGTTCATTGTTATTAATGATCTACACATATTCAAATAAAATAAAATATATATTTAGGATATTGATTCTAGATCTATAGTTTCTGGTATGAACTAATATTATTTCACACAGATCGATTATCAAATTTAAATTCATTCCTTATATTTCCCTTTAGAAATTATTGTTCCTTATAAAATAATGATTTTTATCTTTCTCTATATCTTTTATTATTAATTAGATGATGATTATATATTTTTATTGATAATTTCGTACCTCTTATTGTTATGTGATCGTTCAATCCATTAAATCACTACTGGTGGTTTCTTGGTTGGAATATATTTGATCATGTGATTTATGTAGTCATATTTAAAAGGAAAATATTATATATTGAACATTAATTTTGTGATTATTCTAAAAAAAATTTCAATATTTTTTGAAGAATTCTTTTATTCTTTATGATAAATAAATTTTATGTGGCATGATGTGAGTGTGATGAAATTTTTTTTATAGTTTTTATTGAAATAACATGTTAGTATTGAGAAAATTAAAATAAATATAAATGAGTGATTTAACGAATTATTTTGATGATGAATTCTGAAAATAAAATCCTTGTAATTATTTATTAATTAGAATGAGGTTAATTGATTTTAAAGTCAATGGTTTTTACTGAAAACCATTTGGTATTGTATTTTGTAATGTATGTGAATGTTTAAAAAAATAACTGGGTCTAAATGAAAGAATTTATTATAATGAATTTAGATTGACTATGTTGAAGAATACAAGACCATGGTTAGATATTAAGATGTATATCATGACTATATATACATATATGTACAAATGGATTTAGGAATAAAATTATATTTGATCTATATTGGTGGAATTGAATTTATTTCATCAGTTTCACTCATATCCCCCATGGGAATGATATAAAGGGAGTGTGTTCACACCTACAACTGTATATCACAATGATGCTTGAAAAAATTATGCCTAGAACAAACTATCACTATGTGTTATTTCTATTAGTCTAGGATAAAAAATTATTATTTATTTTAGTTATTGAATTTAAATCATATACATTCTAATTTTGACAGAGATAATGATTCAAGAATATTTTGACTTATATTTATATATATACATATTTTAATATTGATTAATAATTTTTAATTAATTTATTATATCCATATAAATTTTTTAAATTTCATTTGTTCATATGACCAATAAAAGGATTACAATTCTATATTATATTTAAAACTGAGTATATATTGTTTACCTGATATAGATTTTTTATGGATTACTTGTACTATGATTTTTTATGCAAACAATAAATTTTACATTTAGTGTTTATAAATTTTCTTAATAGTAGTCTAGTGAATGTAAAGGCACAACATGGAGTGAGTGATTTTATTTAAAATAAGTATCATAAGTGTTAGTAATAACTGGTAGATCTTATCAGTCAACTTGATTCATGATCATATTGAGATGTATTATTTTATTGTTTGATGTGATGACATTAGTTGTTTTATAATTGTGGGAATTTTATTTGTCTATATGTAGTAATATTATCTTGTTTAATGTTTTGAATAAATATTATTTATTTATTTATTTTTAGTTATTTGTATTAATGGGTAATTCATCTAAAATAATCTTCCCCTCTATATTTTTATTTATTCCACGATGATATTATAAATAAATTATAGATAGAAAAGAAACTATGATATGTTTTATAATTGAATCGTGTACCATTTGGTGTGGGGTATTTATTTCATTTTTTGAAACCAGGTAACATATATTTATCCAAGTACCAAAAATTTTAATGAAAATTCCAAGTAAATATAAATATTCCAATGATTATATATCACCAATAACAAAATTATATTTTTGTAAAATTGTATCATTGTATTAAATTGGAATCACTTGATACATGTTTATTTTTTATTCCATTTTCACCCACTAAATGATTACATAAAAATGTGATGTTTATTAAATTATAAATGTGGATTTATTATTTTCCCACAATGGGATATGATGAAATAATGACAAATTAAGAAATAAGAACATATTTTACAAAATTAAGTGACAATTAGTGAGATACATAACTTCATAATCCAACATAAAACAAATGACACACCAATGAAATTTAATTATCTTTGTTAATAATAAATAATGCATGAAATCACACAATACATGTATGTTTTTTTCATTCCCCCTTAATGTATCTTGGTCGATTCCTTGAATGAAATATCCCAAAAAATTATAACAAAATCTAGGAGGCATTTAATTAACTAAATATAACACAATATATGTTCTTTCTATGATTCCCCAAAGGAGCCACTAATTTATAGAGTATGTCTTAAGGGTAATTCATGCATGTAATCATATGATCAATGATTGATCATCCATTGCAGCATGGAAATGTAGAGAGGTTCTCATTGAAAATTAACATACACCATAATGGGATCTAGGATTGATCACATATTTCATCATTCAAAATGGATGTACTTCATTTAAATTTATCTGCATCATTTCATGGACATAGATCGGTCATCTGATGGACGGATGATAAGATCTATGGTTATAAAAGACATTTATTACACAAAATAATAGTATTTATCCCTTGTAAAGAGACACACCATGAATAAGTAGTAATAATTTCCTTGAAAATGATTTCACAAAATAATAAGGTCCATATTTGATCATGTGATGCACTATAGAGTTGGAAGACAGCTATCAGATAATGCTATCTTTTTTCCATGAGATTCGACACTAATAATGCAATGCACCATGGATAACTGGAGTAGAATTACCTTTTATTTATTGTATTATATTATGATATCTATAATTTATTATGTGTAACTACTAATATTGTGGCACCCCACCTTTTTATTACATAACTTTTCATTACATTTAACAATAGAGGATCTTAAAATTCTTGTGTCTTCGAAATTAGGAACATAAAACATGAAAAAACATAAAAAATTCTTCTAATCCACTTGTAAGGCTTCATCATATGTTCATACTATGTTCAATTATTTCATCTCATATCCTAGATACTTACATCAAAAGAATGTGTGAGTAGAAGGCCCAAAAAGGGTAAACAAGTAATTAGTTTACCAGTGATATCAATAAGAACTTGAATAAAAACATAAAGACATGAGAAATGAAAGAATATGAATATAATAATCAAAATAACAAGTAACATAACCTGAATATGTGGCTAAAAATTTCATTTAGACATTCAGGAACATATCACAAATGTTCATCCCCATGGTGTCATAAAAATCATTAAAGTTATTCACCAAGGTATCATAAAAATAACCAAGGTTATTCACCAAGGTATCGTGAAACTTGTCATCTCTAGAGATTAAATATTTAACCAATGCAATAGGGTGCTATCAGGATTCAAACTTAATATGAAATTACTTGCATGTGATCCACATATATCAGAAAAAAAATTTCATAAATAATCCATGGAGAATAAAATAAATGGGTTTCCTTTCAAGATCATGAGTTTTTAAGAGTTCATAAAAATATAAGATCATTATGTCATTTATAACCCATGGAAAGGGAGTGAGGGTTATATGTATGTCAATTAAAGAATCAAATACATCATATTTATATAATTATTAACACCCATAGAAACGAAATAGTTATGGGTATTCACATAAATAAACAAGGGAACTTCTTGAGATGAAGAGATACAAATTTTGAGACGAAATGTTTGCAGTATTACGGCTACATAACATGGTTTTAGAAAACATAGAAAAGATAGAGGACAAGGGTCACCAACTAATAAATAATTCATAATACATTATGGATAATTAAGAAGATCATGGTATGGTTATTTTAATGATATACCACATGAAAAGGAAACATGAAATGAAATAGAATATGCAATTTCTTTTACGAGAAATCTGACAGCCTAACCGCGTCACTTAAAATTTCAAAAAACTAATTGATGAGATAAAAAAGGGTCTCTAAAAAATTATACATTAAATGGAATGTATGTAGAACATATAAGAACATAACCTCAACAAAAAGAGAAAGAAACTACAAGATACAATATAAATTAAGTCATGGCCTAAAAGAAGAGGGTGAAAGAATACCTTACCTTGAAGAGTAACTTCGAAAGCATGGAGTTCGTGACCTTGGGAGGCTTGAGGGAACATTGGAATGACTTCATGGGAGGTTAGGAGACCGTAAAATCGTTGAGGAGGATTTGGAAATGATGTGAATTTGGGAAAGGCACGGTATATATATGAGAAGTGAGAGAACAGAGCAATAATTTCCAAGGGATACCTCATCGGTGGTATTTGAAAAACCATGAGCTTGCACGTTGTATATTCCCACGGTATTTTCCACATGGGACACATCATAACTTATTTTACTATTTATAAGTCGAACAGAATCATTACATAAATATTACATCCTTAAATATGTCATTAAACACGCGAAACTTAATATTGTATTCTCACTATTCACCAAAAATACATTTTTTTTCCGTAAAATCCCCCAAAATCACCATAAACAAATATCGAGGCTCTGAAATAAAAAATGAACTCCATTTTATAAAGATATAATTCTAAATATTTTTATATTAATTATTAATTAAAAAACTATTCACCAGAAAAAACTAATACTTGACTAATAATTTTTGAAATATTTATTTACCAATTTTATTGAATCACAATACTTAATCAAGGTGGCTGAATTATATTAATTCTTTCTTTTTGTGAGATTAATAATCTATTTGGTCACATTACTAATCCATAGCGTAAAATCAGTAGTCATAATTTACTATTCACCAAAAATTAAGTTGATCATATTAGACTCCATATTTCTTACTGGACACATTTGCAGAAGACCATTTTTTGAAAATTATTACACATAATTAATTATTTAAGGTTTACATAAATGTTTTAAAATTCCCCCCTTTTCAAAAATTCATCAATATACATCGTATATTTATTCTAATATTTGAAAAAATACAAACGTTACAATACAAAGAAATAACAATTTTATTTATCTCAAAGGATTACACATAGTAGTTATGGTCTCATTACATTACCCCTTATAACCCCAACATAGGACCTAATTGTATGGTGTGCTGTGGTGAGAGAATATGAGGGTGGTTTGGCCAATATTTCCCGAGTAGTGATTTATATAAGCTTCAAATTCTACTGAAGGCGATTCCAATCTAGCTTCACATGATGATGTTCGGCATGAGTTTGGTCTTGAATAAAGCCCAGTGGTGCTACCTCCTTCCCAAGTTCTGTTAGATGGGAATCAATCAGGTGGAGACTACTGGATGAGGCCATCGTATCCCCTTTATATATTAATTAACCTAGATCATTTGTATTTAGAGACAAAAATTGCAACATTTAGATTCTAACGGTAATATTGACCAAAGATCATATAACCATCGAAAACCAACGGTGTAATTTTAATTATACTCATTTCATTAAATGAAATAGAATTGTTGAGTATAAAATTAAATAACACACAAAAAATAAGAAACAAAAATTTTTAAAATGTTCGGGTCGTTACATTCATTCTCCCTTAATAAATTTTTTTACTGAAATTCTTAACTAGTACCTCATAGGAGAAATGGTGTGGGCACTTCTACCTCATAGACTCCTCTAGTTCCCACGTGGCTTCTTCATATTTTCAGTTTCCCTACAACACCTTAACAATGTGGGTAGTCTAGTTGAATAGAACACTATCTCTATGATCCAAGATCTCCACCGTCTGCACCTCATAAGAGAGGTCATGTTCTTGTTGTACCACTTCTGGGTTTAGTACATGTGAAGGGCTAGGTATGTACTTTCTCAAGATGGATACATTGAAGACATCATGAACTTGTGTTAGATTTGGAGGAAGTTCAAGCTGATAGGCCACTGATCCCACATGATCAAGGATTCCATTGGGGCCAATGTACATTGGGATGAGAATGCCATTCCTCCCAAACATCATGACTCTATTCCAAGGTGAAATTCGAAGAAATCCCGTGTCAATGACATCAAACTCCAAGTCCCTTTGACGATTGTCGGCATAGCTCTATTGCTGGCTCTAAGTAGCCATAATGTGTTGTTAGATGGAATGGAATTTTTCTGTCATCTCTTGTACAAGATCAGTCCTATGAAGCTTTCCCTCACCAACTTCATACCAACAAGATGGAGTTCTACATTGCTTACCATATAGAGCATCACAGGGTGCCATTTGAATGCTCGAGTGGAAGCTGTTGTTGTCAAATATCTCAACTAAAGGGAGATGTTGATCCCATCCACCCTTAAATTCCATTGAGCACGTTCTCAGTATGTACTCGAGTGTTCGAATAGTCTTTTAATATTGGCCATCAGTTTGGGGGTGATTGGCCATACTGAAATTTAATTCAATTCTCAGAGCTTGTTGAATACTTCTCCTAAATATTGATGTGAACCATGGATCACGATCAGATACGAAACAAACTGGAACTCCATGTAACATTACAAAATACTACATGTAAATCCTTTAATGTTGATCAAGCGAGAAATCTTCCTAGATAGAGATAAAATTGGATTTCTTGGTGAGACGGTCCAGAATAAACCATATCGCATTGTTTCCTTTGGAAGTTCTCATAAGACCATTAACGAAGTCCATAGTGATATCTTCCAACGTCTATGCTGGTATGGGTAGTGGTTGCAATACCCTTTTAGGGAGTTGTCGCTCTAACTTCACTTGCTGACATACTAGGCACCTAGAAGTGTAGTCAGTAATCTCCCTTTTTATAATATCCCACCAATAATGATCACGATGGTCCCTATACATTTTTGTGCTTCCTGGAATTATAGAGAATGTAGAGCTATGAGCTTTATCCATCATCTCCTTATTTATTAAGGGAATAGCTGGAACACATAGTCTTGTACGAAATCTCAGTAAACCTTCTTGGTCCATATTGAACTCAGGAAACATTCCATACTTTATAGCCTCATACATCTATTATAACAAAGGATCTTATTTCTGAGATTTCTTGATCCTCTGTAGTAATGATGGTTGAGAAATCATTTTGATTAATGTTGATTATGTCCCTTGAATTATAATTACCATGTCCATATTTACTAGGTCATTGATCAAAGTATATTTCTGAAGCATCATCATGGAAATAAATAATAGGCTTTCCTAATAAATGTATCATCAACATTGTTTTCTCTTCCAGGGTGATAATGAATTGAACAATCATAGCCTTTATGAAGTTTCAACCATCTCCTTTGTCTCATGTTTAATTCCTTTTCTGTGAGAATATACATCAAACATCTATGGTCTATGTATATATCACATTTATCCGCATGAAGATAGTGCCTCCATATATTCAGAAAAAAAGAACCGCAGCCAGCTCCAGATCATGCGTGGGTAATTCTGCTCATGAGTCTTCAATTGTCGAGATGCATATACAATGAGCTTATCATTTTTCATGAGGACTCACCCAATCCATTTCAATGATGCATCACTAAAAATTACGAATCCATATCCACTTGAGAGATGAGTTAACATTGGTGTAGAAACCAATCTCTTCTTCATCTCTTGGAAACTGTCATCTCACTTTTTTGACCAAATGAATTTGAACCCTTTTTGAGTTAACATGGTCAATGTATTATAATGTTATGAATTTTTGTTCACAAACCTCCTATAATATCCTACTAATCCAAGAAAACTACGAATCATTGTTATTTTTGTAAGTTGAAACCACTCAGCTATAACTTTTGTCTTTCCAGGGTTAATTGTGTTTCCTTCATTGGTTACAATGTTCCCCAAGAAAGCAACATGTTGCAACCAGAATTCACATTTATTGAACTTCCCAAAAATCATTTCCTTCTATAGAGTTTGTAAAATATCCCTTAGATGATCCTTATGCTCCTTGATACTTTTGGAATATATCAAAATATCATTAATAAAAACTGCCACAAAATTATCAAGGTAGTCCAGAAAGACTCTATTCATCAAATCCATAAAAATAGAAGGTGAAATATTCTATCCGAAGGGCCTAAATACAAACTCATAAAGCCTATATCTTGATCAGAAGGTAGTTTTTGGAATATATTCTTCCTTCACCCTTAATTAATGATAACCAGATCGAAGGTCAATCTTAGAGAATAATTGAGCCCCACGATGTTGGTCAAATAAGTCATCAATTCTGGGAAGAGGGTATTTGTTCATCGCTATTATCCTATTTAGTTCTTTATAATCAATGCATAACAGCATAAATCCATCCTTCTACTTCACAAATAGAACTGGTGATCCCCAAGGAGAAACACTCGGTTGGATAATCCCCTCCTCCAAAAGATATTGGAGTTGTTTTTTAATTCCTCTAGCACCACATTTCCATTCTATATGGGGTCTTTGATATCAGACGATACCCAGGTATGAGTTCAATGGAAATGTTTACCTATCTTTCTGGGGGAGGTCCAGGAAAATCCTCCTAGAAATACATCAACATATTCTTAGATGATGGGGACATTTTCTATCATCAAAGTCTCATATCATTCTTCTTCATCACCGATCAACTCCATCAATAAGGATATAAAAGGTTCTTCAAAATAAAGGTCAGGATGAAATATCTATCCTTGGAAGACAACTGTTGGTTTTCTGTTCAAGACTACTGATATTTCCTTGCTTCTACAATTTATCTTACCATTATAAATTGAGTGCCAATCTATCCCTAGTATAATGTCGAATTCCATCATGGGAATGACTACGATATTTTCAATAATATTGTTCTCACTAAAGTAAATACTAGTGTTTCTAAACAATGAAGATGTTTGGATAGTTCCACCAGGAGTATTGACTTATAACTCTACTTTATGAAAAACATGAGTTGATTCTCAATTCTATGATATCATAGAGGAAATAAAGGAATGCGTAGAACCATAATAAAAAAAGCACTTTCTATCTTTTAGAGAACAAAAAGAGTACATGATATAGAATCATTCAGAGCATAAACTATAGCTATCGTGATAGAAAAAACATGACCTTGCTCACTTGGCCTTTTCTAAGGCTAATTGTGGTTCCCCTCTACTGCCCTCAGATTTGGACAGTGATTTGAAATGTTCCCACATTGTCCACACTTATATCACTGGACATCAGGTACAACCTGCATCATCTTCCCCTTTTCGTTAGTGTTTGGAATCTGAGGTTTCACCTCACTATGAAAATTCCTCTCAATATGTCCATCTCCAACACACGTGTAGCACATCCCACTCCCGTGAAGGTAGTTCCCTGAATGCTTCTTCCCACAATTATTACACGTGGAAAGTTTTACTTTCTTGCCTCTACATACATGATCAAATTTCCCCCATAATCATGGCTCCAATGATATATTATTGTCATTTAATTTATGATACCACTGTGTCTCACCAAACTCCATCTCAACTTTCATCTCACTCCGCACAATCTCCTCGTAACTATCATATTCATGGATGGATAGATTTATCCGTAGATGAGGTCTCAATCCACCAAAGAATCTATCAACCTTACCATTTGTATCCATTAAGAGCATGAGGTATATCGTGAAAGACATGTGAAGTTCAACTCATAGATTCCGAAATATTCATTCTCCTTATGCTTCATCTCGAGAAACTCCTTCTCCATTTTTGTTCCCATGAAGCGAGGGAAATACCTACTGAAAAATTTCCATCTGAACTCATCCCACTCCATAGATTCAACATCCACTCTTTGTCTCATGTTTTTGATCAGTTCCTAGCACTGATCAACATCTCCTTCGATGTGATAGACATCCAGGGTGACCTTCTGTTGATCTAAAAAACAGATCACATAAACTATCTTCTCGATGGAGGTGATCCACATCTCCTAAATTAATGGGTCATCCAATCCACTAAATGTTGGAGGTCATTGATTCATAAAGGAGTCAAAAAAATTATGTTCCCATCGTGGTGAGATCAGCCTCTCATGTTGATTCAAGTTATTTCCCAAAACATGAGTCAGTTGGTTCATCATTCACATTAATTTTTCCATCTCGACTTCCATTGGAGGGTCTTCAGTGCATGGTGCATTGCGGTCACCATTTGCACCGTTCCTCCTATTTCCCTCCATTTTCTAAAAGAATAAAACTTTATGAGAAAATCATTTCATTTACAAATCATTGAACAATAAAAAATTCTGTGTAATAAAACTTCATGCTTAGACAATTACATTTCTCTAATTCCTTCATAATTATTCATAACAATTTTATGATTAACCAAACATATCCCCTGGTAGTGTCATAACCAAGAGTGCAGCAAGCCCTGTTGTCGTTCACCAGTTTCCGTTTGAGTCAAGATCAAATAAGTATTTTTGGGTGTTACCCCTATGTACATCTCTGCCAGATCCACCATTATCTGCTTGTATCTAGACTGATATGTATTTATTTGATAAACCACTTACTGAATACTACCAAAATACCATAAAGTTTTCTTATATTTAAACATTTATATAGGGGTATTATTAAGGTTTTCAAATCCAAATTCCCATAAATAACTAAACATATCCTTTGATACCAAATGTGGCATCCTTTCTTTTTATTACATAACTTTTCATTAAATTTTACAACAGAGGATCTTTAAGATCTAGTGTCTTGGAAATTAGGAACATAAAACATGAAAAAATAGAAATCATTCTGCTAATATACTTGTAAGGCTACATCATATGTTCATACTATGTAAAATTATTGCATCTCACATCCTGGAGACATAAATCAAAGGAAAGGGTGAGAAGAAGGCCCAGTAAGGTTAAACAAGGAATCAGTTTACTTTTGATATCAATAATAACTGGAATAAAAACATAAAGGCATGAGGAATGAAAGAATACGCATATCATAATGAAAAGAACATGGAACATAACATGAATATTTGGATATAACATTTAATTTAGACGTTCATGAACATATCACCATGTTCCATCCCCAAGGTGTCATAAAAATTACCAATGATATTCACCAAGGTATCCTAAAAATAACTAAGGTTTTTCACCAAGGTATCATGAAACTTGTCATCTCTAGAAATAAAATCGTTACCCAATCCATTGGAGCACTATCAAGGTGCACCCTTAATATGTATTAACGTACATGTGAGACACATATATCATAAAAACATTTCATAAATAAACCATGGAGAATAAATGAAATGGGTTTCATTTCAAGAACGTTACATTTTAAGAGTTCTAAAAAATGTAAGATCATTATGTCATCTATAACCAATGGAAAGGGAGTGAGGGTTATATGTATATAAATTCAAAAATAAAATATATAATCATTATATATTTATGATCACCCATAGATACAAAATAGTTCTGGGTATTCACATAAATAAATAAGGGATCTTCTTTAGAGAGAGGGATAGAAATTTTGAGACGACATTTCTGCACCATAACGGCTATATAACATAGTTTTATAAAATATTTAATAGAGAGTGGAAACGGGTCACCCACTCATAAATTATACATAATACAATATTCTTACTGAATAAGATCATGTTATGGATATTTTTATGAAGTACCACATGAATAGGAAGCATTAAAGAAAAGAGAAGAAGCGATTTCTTTTATGAGTAATCCGACAGCCTAACGGTGTTACATAAAATTTATGAAAACAAATTGATACTAGAAAAAAGGGTTTATAAACAATTATACATGATACAAACAGTAATGAGATCATATAAGAACATACTCTCAACAAAAAGAGATGGAAACTAGAAGACATAGTATAAAGGAAGTCATGGCTTAAAAGAATAGGGTGAAAGAATCCCTTACCTTGAAGACTAACTTCGAAATCATGATGTTTGTGACCTTGGGGGGCTTGAGGGAACCTTGGGAGGACTCCTTGGGAGGTTAGGAGACCCTAAAATCATAGAGGAGGATTTGTAAATGATTCAAATTAGGGAAATCTTGGTATTTATAGGAGAAGTGAGGGGAAAATCATTAATTTCCAAGGGACACCGCATCAGTGGTATTGGAAAAACCATGAGAATTCCAATGTTATTTTACCATGGTATTGGCCACTTGGGACACATCTTACCTTAACTTACTATTCATAATATTACCATAATTATTAAATTATTATTACATCCTTAAATATGTCATTAAACACCTGAAACTAAAAACTGTATTTTCACTATTCACTGAAAATTTACATTTTTCAGAAAACTCACCTTAACCTAATATCAACGCTATGAATTAAAAAATTAACTCTATTTTATAGAAATTTTTTTCTATATATTTTTAATTTAATTTTTAATTAAAAAAACTATTCACCCAAAAATACTAATACTTGAATAAGAATTTTTTAAACCGTTATTTACCTATTTTATTTAATCACATTACTTAATCAAGATGAATAAATTATATTAATACTTTCTTTAAGTGAGATTACTAATACATTTGGAAACATTACTAATACTATGTTTAAAATCGGTATTCATAATTTACCATTCACCAAAAATTAATTTGATCTTATTAGACACCATATTTCTTACTGATCACATTTGTAGAAGACCATTTTTTGATAATCATTACACATCATTAATTATTGAAGGTTTACATAAATATTTTAAAATATCCCCCTTTTAAAAAATTCATCAACATACACCTTATATTTATTATCATATCTGAATAAAACACAAACATCACCATAGGAAGAAATAACAATTTTATTTGTCTCAAAAGATTACACATTGTAGCTACGGTCTTGTTACAGAGCCCCTTATAACCCAGCATAGGTCCAAAGTGTAAGGTTTGATAAGGTGAGAGAATCTAAGGGTGGCTCGGGTAAATTTTCCAGAGTAGTGATTTCTATAATCTTGAACTTCTCCCGATGACGATTTCGTTCCAGCTTCACACGATAAACATCGGACAGGGTTTGGTCTAGAGAAAAGCACAGTGGTGCTACCTCCTTCCCATGTTCTGTCAGATGGGGTTCGGTCGGCCCGAGACTACTGGATGAGGCCATAATATCTCCTTTCTATATTAATTATCCAAGATCACATGTGTTTAGAGATAATAGTAACAATGTTTAGTTTCCATTGGTCATATTGACCAACAGTCATATAACTGTCGATACCCAACTGTCATAATTTAATTATACTCATTTCATTAAATGAAATAGTTTTTTTGAGTATAAAATAAAATAACAGAAAAAAAATAAGAAATGAAAATTATAAAATAGTTCGGGTTGTTACAAACATATGTGAAATGAATATCATTTAAAATGATTGGATAACGTCAAATGATCGATGACTACTCATGTGACTCCCCATTGATGAATAATTATTGACAACATCACAATCTAGTCATGTGAATGTAATACATGACAGGGAGGGGAGGTAATTATGGGACCATATAATTATTAATTTATGTCACATAATATATGTAGGTTTTTCATGATTCCATATGACCTGATCAAGTGTACTGCATGAAATATCATCGACTCAATTAGATGAACTTTCCACTAACATATGAAATCAATATATATTTAACAATATATAAAATAACATTGATATAGGTATAGTGATTCATTAAATATTACCCTTCAAAAGGATATAAACACACATATACATGATAAATAAATTCATATTATAAGATTTACGTGGTTGTACGAGTCCTCTGGTAAGTAAATATTAGGGTGTAAGTTAAGAAAAAAAAGAATATAGTATAGGATGGTTGATTTTCAAACGGACTATTGGTCATGAATATGAAATAAAATAATGATATATCCTCTTAATCATGTGTCCCCATCCATATTTAGACAATCAAGAGACACCATATTATTATACCTTCCCCTTTATAGAAAATATATTCCTATAGTGGAATGGGATCTAAATGGTAATTTTAGCCATGAAATGCCATAGCCATTATTTATTTCATCCATGTTATGGTTAATTCCTTGCAAATGTAATACCTTCCATTTAAAATACCATGGTAATTTCATCATTATCACACTAAATCCATAATAGCTGAATCTTTTTTACATTTGATCTATTGGAAATGTATTACTTGTAACACTAAATATTATGGTTAAGTCAAAAATTTCACATGAATTCCCATGGTCAAGTCTCACCTGTCACATGAATTCCCATGGACATGTCAAACATATAATGAAAAATAATTTGTACTTTTTATCCTTATCACTCAACATTCCTTGTACATGTTGACCATGTAACATTACATCCATTAGAATGTCATGCTTCTCACCTAAAATCCCATTGGACTTGTTATAATTTCTATCAAAATTACATTGGACATTTCTGTCATGTCATGTGAGAGCCCTTGTATATATCAATATTATAACACAAAATGTCCAGAAAATATCGAAATTTTCATGTACTATACACTGGAAATTTATACATGGTAACATTAAATCACATTGAAATATCAGGCATATCATGAGTCTTCCCTTGGACTTGTCATCCATGTGACATAAAATCCCTTTACCATGTTGTCTTGGTAATGATGAATCCCATGATAATATCATCATTTTCACCCAGAATCCCATTGATATGTCTTATTTATAACATTAAATAAATTGGAAAAATTAACCATATCATGTGGATGTGATTTAACATTACAAAACCTTCATTTGAAATACCATGTATATGTCATACATATCATGTGTAATCCATTTTAGAGGTTGAAAATGTTATGCACAAGTGTGTGGGAATTACATTACTATCATGTGAAATCCTATGTATATATTAGACATCTAAAAAAGATTCACTTGTACGTATTGGACATGTCAAAAAATACTAGGGAAATGTAGTCGATATTGTGTGAGTGACGATGGATATGTTAGACATATCACACACAATCCCTTGATCTTATTTTTCCATGTCATGCCGATGACCATGAATATGTCTGTCTTTTCAGTTGCAATACCATGATCATGTATCCATTAACCCATGATTGACCACATGAATTTTTGAATTATAACATTTAATCCCTTGTACAAGTCATCATTGTCACATGAAATACCATAGGGACACCAAACATGGATATGAAAGACCAAATGTTTTCCTTCCTTCTCACATTGATTCCTTTAGACATGTCTGCATTATCAGATAGAAATAAATGTACTTGTTGGAAATATCCGGGGGATCATGTGCACATGTGTGATTTTATATTGAAATATATTGGTCATGTCGACCATATCATGATAAATGAGATGCAGAAAATAATTTTTTAGTAAAAATCCCTCTGAAAACAGAAAATCTCATTTTGATACACCTGAACATTTTATCCATGATAAGTATACGACAACGTACTTATCATCCATGTCATTCTGATTCTTGTGGACATCCATACCTCCTTATGATTCCCAAAAAATGTAGATCTATAATCATCCTTTCTCATTACTATTATCACGAAATGGTTCATGACCTCCTTTAGTTCATAATCTCACATGACCTTTATATAGTTGTATAATGTAATGTGTTTGGGGTCCTCTCACCACAACTCTGATTGTTCATTTGTATCATCAATAAATATATATATATATATAGACATTTTCGAGTATATATAACAACACTTATTCTTATTTCATTTGTAAACATGATTAATTACATAATCATGAACTTAATACAACACATATGATATACAGGTCTAGTATCATTGGGTCTTAGGAACATTACATGTAAACTATATACATAAAATACCACATCATTATTGAAAACATATTTTACATGACCAAATAATACATTTGTACATAGAATTGCATGGGATGTCCTAAGGACATACATAAGAAAAGGGTAAGATGCACAACTCAGTACGAGATTCAATAAGTCATAACATTAATAATACAGTATATGTTAGGCAATATATAAATATGTGGAGCATAATAGAATTTGTAACCTAAAGGCGTGATATACCATGATCTTTAATACATGTAAATGGGGAAACATATTAAAAACTACATCATTAACATAAACGAATCAGGTAAACCCCTGTTCCAACAATATAGAAATAATTCCTATAAAGGAATCATGTAAACCATTGTCCTAACATGTTGTATCATGATATAAAACATTACACAATGCATTATATTACGATCAGGGTGCACAATACATGAACTTTTTAATATCATGCTTAAGTGTGCTACACAGATCATGTAATAAGGATTTATTCAATAATTAATTTTTTCCACAATACTGGAATGTGGAACATGTATATGAAATTATATAATGAATATTTTTATGCTCATAAAGTAGAATACCCTTGGTAGAGAAATTGGAATGGTAATCACTACATGATGTTTTTGGCATGGAAAATTGTTGTACTTTTTCAGCAGCATAGAAACATCACATGAGGATTCATAAAATGGGAAGATGATAGACAGAGTGGTCCCTCAAAATATAAAAATGAAATAAGAAGTATAGGGATCATATAAATACATGTTCGAACCTACGGAGTTTGCAAATATAATAGGTAACATAATAAAGAGACTTGAAATGGGATGAATGAAATAACTCTAACGAAATTTAGTCATGGTAATAGGTGTACATGGGAGGGATTAATGAGAGATAATGGAGTCTCTCATCATTAAAACATAATAAGATCCATATGGTGGAGTTTGAAAAACAGGCCACATTTTTTTTATTTAGAATCAAAGGGTGTAAAAATATAAGGAAACTTGGATAATTATGAGAATGGAAGAATACTTGTGCATGACTGTGTGACATCAAAATATTGAAGAGGGGATTATTTAGAGCCTAGGGCGACTTGGGGGGATTCTAGAGATGGGATGGCAGAGTTGGGATGTGATCCGTGACTTTTGAATAAATAGATGTGGGATATTGGGTTGGTTTATATAGGAAATGATAGAGGAATTCTTTACTATTTCACAAACATAGGATTATGAATCTATATAATTATATATTAAAAATAAAAAACCATCCAATGGTTTTTTCACATTGTTTTTTTCTTTGGGGAGTGTAAAATATGTCATTATTATGCTAAGGGGTGATGATATTAAATTATTAGCCTTTCATATGGGTATGTGAGTCAAATTATTAACGAAATGAACCTAAAATCATAAAATATGTTATAATTTTTGTAGGATTCTATAACACATTATTTAATATGTAATATTAATCTAAAATAAAATTATATGGAATTTAAGACATATATTTGTCCACTGATCTCTTTTATAGTATTTATTACATCACTATAGGGACATTATGATGTCAAAAAATTGACTATATATTAATATATTATTTGGTATTTTCATAAAAATTCAAATATATTGGAAAATTATAAAAGAATTCACCATTGTATAATTTTCATGTCCTAATTCCAAAAATCATATTCATTTTACCTAACTAATTTTCATAATATATTAATTTTCACTTTCAATGTGAGAATAAGGATTTATTGAAAATTTGATAGGTTTTGACACAAACTATTTTAAAACCTTAATAAATATTACACATGAATACATAAAATTATATACACATTTAATATTAATAAAAGTAAATTGTGTATAATATTTCATAAAACTTCTAATTATTTTAAAATTTTATTTTTTTATTAAAAAAATTTATTTATAAATATACTTTTTTTTACCGTATAAAAATTTAACTCTTATCAAAGAGATTAAATAATAATTTAAAGATAAAGAATAAATATAATTATAATTTATAATAATTTTTTTATTAATAATAACATTAATGTATATATTTCTAAAAATTAACATTTTTACCCAAAAAATAAAATTATCCAATTAATAATTTTTTATGAAAGACTATTCCAAAGATAGAATTGATGGAATAATACTTTTAATTATCCAATGGGATTTCAAAATAAGTAACTAATAAAATATTACATATGCCCATATAACACCTTCATAATACCTAAGGGTAATGTTTGTGATGGTTGTAGACTCATGGGGCGTCTTAGATAACATCTCTTTGGTGGTAATATCTATTAACATGAAAATCTCCCATTGTAATTCCCGTTCATGATTAACGATTTGAGGCTTAGCTTGGTCTTGTTCAAAAGTAATGCCAAGTGATAGTACCTGCATTTTGAGCTCTAAAAAATACGCTTTTTATGGCCGGGGTCTAGTGGATGAGGCTATCATCTCTTTTTTCTATATGAAAAGCATCTTTTAAAACAATATATTTATATTAGATGTATGATCAATGTTAAATGACTATATTTTCAATGTTAATCATAAATAATGGTCAAATAAAACCAATATTATTAAAAAAGAGTGCATGTGTTTTCTAATTCCATAATCCATTAAAATAAATTAAATTTTATTTATAATTGATCGGTTCATTACATCCTTCCCTATTAAAAAAAGTATTCCCTCAAAATTTCATTTTCCCACACTAAAACAGACGCGGTTTACTCTGCCTCATCACATCCTCTAGTTCCTATTTTTCATCCATAAATATGTGGTTTCTCCACAACACTTTTACTAGGAGAATTATATTATTTGATAGGAATTATTCCACATGATCTAAGACCATCACATTATTATATTAATAAGAGAGGTCATTCTACAATGGTTCCAAATTTGTATTAGGTAGATGTTATGGGTCTGATATGTACTTTCTTATGAGTGATACATGGAACAGATCATGTACTTGATAGAGGTTCGGTAGGAGTTCTAGATGATATACAACTTCTTTGATGCGATAACGGATATCATAAGGGTCATTGTACCATGGAAAAACATTCTATTATTCTCAAATAATATTACTTCCTTCTAGGGTGATATTTAGAGGAATATCATGTCTCCAACATGAAACTATAGATCTCATTGACGATTTTCAGCATAACACTTTTGTTTACATTTAGAATACCTATCATTGTTACAGGTGATCATAACATTTTCCACCATTTCTTTAACAATTTATGATCCTATAAGTTTTCATTATCCATATTCATCCCAAAATGTCGGTGTTTAGCACCTCTTCCTGTAATTGTCTTCATAAAGAGCCATATGGGTGCTTGAGTGGAAATTTATGGTAGAAGAGAACTCCACAAATGGATTATGTTGGTCCCATCCACCTTTGATGTCCATTGAGAAATATCAAAACATGTCCTCAAGTTTCATCAAAATATGTTTACATTAGCCATTAGTATGAGGTTGATAGGTCGTTCTAATCTTCCCCTCATTTTTTGTGTATATTGTAGACTATTATAGAATATAGAGTTGAACATGGATCTCGATAAGATAAAATCAATAGTGATACACCATGTAGGTGTTCCAGGACCTAGATATATATCCATTCTAGTTGATCCAAAGAGAAATCCCCTCAAATATCATTTAAGTGTGCAATCATTATAAGATAATCCACCAAAACCATGATGTCATTTTTCCTATAGATGTCTTCGAATGTCCGGTGAATAATTCCATGGGTATGTTCACTCATTTATATATTTGTATTGGTAATGGTTGCATCATCCCCTTTGAAATATTAATCCCATTCTTCACTTTCTAGAATACAATGCACTTATTTTATATTTGGTGGTCTCCTTCTTTATATTATCCTACATATATAATTCACTTCACGATTCAGATACATCATTTTTTTCATTGGAGAATGGTGAAATTAAAACAATGTACACCATCCAAATTTAATTTTTTAATTACCTATTTACTAGAATAAAATTTCTTAACCCAAATCACACAATAACTTACTTATTAACATTGAAATACGATGATTTCCCTATTCTAATCATTTTTAGTTTCATCTATATTTTATATTAAACATTTTGAGCATCCCGTAACATTTCCAAAAGAGATTGTTGAGAAATAATTTTTGAAAGGATTGATAGTGTTCAATTTTTTATGATTCCCATGTCTATATTCATTAAATCTAATAATATTGGATATTTTTCAATTCATATCAATGATATAATCACTGTGTGAATTATACATAGATCATCAACCACCTTGTTCTCTTTCTCAGTGTGGTAATGGATTGAGTAGTTGTAATCCTTTATGAGCTCTAATCATCTTCATTGGTACATGATTATCACATTTTGTTTGAATATATATTTGAGATATTTGTGATCTATATATATTTCACACATTTCTTCAGTTAGATAATTCTTCCATATTTTCATTGTAAACATCATATGATCCTACTTTAGGTCATGCATGGTTTAATTTTGTTCATTAATTTTCATCTTCTGTTAGGTGTAGGTGATAAATTTGTAATTCTACATCAACACACTGACCAAGACCTTAATCAAAGCATCGTTGAAAATTAAAAAATGCACCACACTTATGTGTAGTGTGATCGCAAGGGTTTTTATAACCCTCTTCTTCAACTCCACGAATCTTTCTTCATATTCAACATTCTATAAAAAACTCTCTTTAGAGTTTGTTATGTTATAGGGATCCAAAATCTTGAGACATTTCTCGCAAATTGGCGACAATATTTAGCTAGCCCCAGGAAGGCATCAATATACCTAACTGATTTAATCCACAATCAACATAAATTTATATTTTTGGAAGGATAGATCGATATCCCATTTCGTGTGATGAATTTTCCCCAGTAATTGGACTTCTTCAACCAGAACTCACACATGCTCTAACATTCCTAGATCTTCTTCTATCATAAGGTCTCTAGTACATTGTTTACATTGTCCTCATTCTTCTCTAGGTTTTGTAGTATTTTTTTATATATATATAAAATAAATCATTAATTTGTTAAAGAATTAAATAAAGACTCTATATATCAATTACATGATGATTTTTTGGGAAATAGTAATTCTGAAAGTCATTAATATGAAATCATAGTGTGCATTCTGTGTACAAAAAGTCATCTTGGAGATATCCACCTTCTTCAACCTTACTTGTTAATATTCAGACAGTAGATCCACCTTGATGAATGTTTGTTCTGCACGTAGGTAATTGAATAGGTCATCAATTCTTGTAAAAGTATACTTACTCTTTAATGTGTTTTTAATATCATTATAATAAATGAAAAAGTGCATTGACACATCCTACTTCGTGACGAAGAGGGTTGGTGTACCCCATGGGGATGCAATTGGGTGTAAAACCCCTTTATCCATGTTATCCAGTAGTTGATTCTTTATCTCCCCAATATTAAAAATAGCCATTATATAGTGACTCATGGATATTGGAAATAGCCCATTTTTATGATCTATTGACAATTCAACATCTCTTCTAGGAGGAAGACAAATCAATTCATCGAAAATCAGATCAGTGAATTCCCTTACAATAGGCATATCATTGAGGATGTACCCTTCCTTATACTCAATAATATGATAGTTATATTCATGCACATATAGAAGTAATTCCCATTCTTGATAGGAGTGTGTTATAGAACATTAATCCCTCTCCTTCCACTAGTATATATTAATTATTCTATTAAAAATATGGAGATTTTTTCCAACTCATGAAATTTTATGTTGGCGCTATATAAGGAAAGATAATCCATGCAATGAATATCATAAAATTACACTAAGATATGTATGATGAGGTTATCCAGAATGTTCAATCTAGAAATTGTGACATGGGAAGTGCTATATTCATGGGATGCAATAATTTCCCCATTTTTGTTCTTCATTGACATCCCTACTACTATTCTTTGTGGTAATGTTTGGATTTTTCGACTAAAATTTTGTGATATAAATGAATGTATAAATCTAAAACCAAAAAAGAATCTCTATTCTGGAATGATTAACAAGTATACCTATAATGACTTCATTATTGGGGTTCACTTCGGTAATAGTGAATGTAATATCTTGGCTTTCTACCATCAATGTTTTTAGTTACCTTCAAAAACTCTAGTTTTATGGAAGTAGTTGGAAAATTTCCAAATTTCATTTTAGTTGTATCAATGAACAATGCGTTGAGGTTCGAATGAGGCATTTCTTTATTCTATCAATGTACTTAGAATTTTTATCAGTAATCGCTGGCTTGGTGCCCTTCCATTCTCCACCAAAATTACATTATATTCCCTTTTAAGAAATTTCTATGGAGCTTCTTCCCGCTCCATTAGATAGTGGGGTGATATAATATGTTAGCTCTGTCGGTTTTATCCATCAGAGTTCTAGAATTAGTGTCCAAATTTTTCTTATTATCCCCATGATTCCCTTAAGAGTTTCTAATCTCATTATCGACTTATAGGGAACATCGGACAATCTTTTCATAGCTGTGAAATTTATGGATCACTTGGGATTTTTGTAGGCTAGGTTTTAGCCAACCAAAGAAGAGTTCAACCTTTTATTCTAGTGTAACAAAAAAATTAGTGGTCCACCGTGCATGTATGGTGGTTTTTTCCTCATATATCCCAAGAGATTCATCATACATTTACATGAGTGAATGTTAATCATAGATTGTATTAAGATAGAGGGTTCAAAAAATTATTTATCAATTTTTTTTCCATAAATCCTTCCATCCCATATCCTCAAAATATTCCTCAGACATAATTTTTTTTATTAATTTCCAACATTGATCACATTCACCAATTATGATAAGCCTTCATAAGTACCTTCACTTGTTCAGAAAACTGATTGATGGAGATGATCTTCTCCAATGAGTTGATACATTTTTTGGTGATTGAGGGATCATAAGATGAATTGATTGTAAGGTGACGTTGTATCAGGAATATCTTGATTAAAACATGTTCATTATGGGGGAAATTCATATTAAAAAGTTTCTAATAAAATAAATCAGTTAAAAAAGAGAGTATAATGACCTTGTTTGGGATTCCCACTCAAATAAGATTAGGATTTTTAATAGAAGAGGCTTCACATTGATCTTCAAATCGATTGATAACATGAGATGTCCTATAACTGGATATTGGATTGAATAAAAGGTACATTATGGGTATGGGTTTTAAACTATTAAACAAATAGAGGGTAATCCAATTGCATAAAGGGATAACTTATTAATTATATTCATCTCCTTAACTTATTAATTTATAAGCATCAATCTATGTATTCATGTTATACATCCTAACATATATTCTTAGAGAAATTTTATCTGTTCTCATAATAATGGTTTATACTAAGTTTCTGAAGTTACTAGTCTATATCTCTCTAGAGTGTTTTACCAATAGTGAAGCATGGCCCATTTTCATGCTCCAGTTTTCAGTCTAGTCTAGCTCAAAGAGGTGTTTTCAGGTTGTATCCCAATATACATCTGTGCTAGAGCCACTTATACTTGTTTATATCTATGTAGGGATGCATTTCCAAGATATTCTGCTCAATATATACACACAAAAATATAAGGGTTCTTTTTATTATATTTAGTACTGTCCCTATGGATTTCAATAGGGTTTTATAATCTTAATCTCAGATATATGTAAACGTATCATTTGAAACAAACTATAACAACCCCATTCCTTATTCCTTATTTAGACACGATTTATTAAATATATATTCACATAATAAAATAAAGAATATTGATAGTTATAATGTAATTGTGGATTTGGGAAATTAAATGAAAACATATGAAATAAAATTCAACATCATTATTTAAAACATATTTTACATGACCACAATATTCCTTCAGACATAGCATTTCATAAGATAAGAAGAGGACATACATATGAAAAGGGTGTTCAATAAAGCCTTGTATGAGAGCAAATAAGGAATAACATGATGAATAAAATATATGTTAGGAAATAGACATATCATTAGAAGATAAGAGAAACAAGAACATTAAGGTATGTTATAGCATGGTTACCATAACATTGATATGTGGAAACAACTTAAAACACTGCAACACTAACATAACGGCATTAGGTAAACCAAAATCACAACATGGTGGAAACAATTCTAATAAATGAATCTGGTATACTTGTATCCCAACATCATGTATCATGATACTTAACATTACCCAATGCATTGGAGCGCTATCAGGGTGCACAATTCATTATCATTTTAATATCATGCTTATGTTTGCCACATTTAACATATAACATAAATTTATTCAACATCATCATTTTTAACAATAATTTACATTGTAATAAAAATATAATATTATATAATCAATAATTATATGTTCATAATGTTGAATAACATTGATTGGAAAATTGGCATGGTATTCATTACATGATGATTTTTGCACGGAAAATCACGGTTCAATATCGGATGCAAAACAAAATTACTTGGTGATTCATTAAATTTGTTGATGACAGAGAAGGGGTCCTTCATTATTTAGTAATTAATTGGTAATTAAGTTAATCATATAAATACATGTTCTAAGCTAATAAATTTTTAAATAGAATGCGTAACATAATAATGAATCTTGGAGAATATGGATGAATAAAAAATGGTTACTAATTATTTTTAATAGAAATAGGTGTACATGGGGGGGGGGGTTAATGAGAATGAAAAAGTTATCTCATAATTCAAACATAATAACTGATGTGTAGTGGATGTGAAAAAATAAACCTCCATCATTTTTAATTGAAAATAATAAGGTGTAGCAATAAAAGGAATCTTGCATACAAATGAGAAATGAAGGAAACCCTTGCCTGGGAGTGTGACTTCAAAAGCATGAAGATGGGATTCTTGAGGGATTGAGGAACCATGTGGTATTCTAGAGAAGGTAAGAGGGAGTAGGTACGTTCTCTATGTATTTTTTTGAAGTGAAGTGGGTGATTTGGAGGGTTTATATATGAAATGGGAGAGGAATTCATTAATATTTCACAAACATAGGGTTTCGAATCTATATAATTAAATATTCAAAACCAAAAACCAACCCATGGTTTTTACCATGGTTTATGGATAAGGAGAGTGGAATATAATTTATTATAGGGAAAGTTTTTTAGGATATTAATATATTATCCTTGCTTATGTGGAGGCGGGTCACAGTATTATGGAAACAAACTTAAAACCATAAAATATGTTGTAAATTTTAGATGAATCACAAATTCATCAGAAAATAAGTAAAATAAATATAAAATGACATTATATTAAATTTGATACATATATTGTTTGTAATATAACTTTTATGGAATTCATTACATCATTATAGGGTCATTATGATGTCATATAACAATCTATATATTTATATATTGGTTTATTTTTACTCATCATTTTGTTTCTCTCATTGAATTATGTAATAATAAATGTTGGATAATAATGACATCATGATTCCAAAAATAATATCCCTTCTTTCTAAGAAGGTGTATAATTATCTGAATTTTCAATTCTAAAGCGAGAACTCACATTTATTTAAATATTGATGGGTTTTGACAAAATTATTTTTTAAACGTTAATAAAAATTACAACGGACTTCATAGTTATTATATAATCATTTATTATTAATAAAAGTAATTTTATAATAATATTATATTAAAATAATAATTATTTAAAAATTTCATTAATTCCCTAATATAAATTTTTTCAAATACCTTTTTTGTTTTATTGTAAAAAATGTAACTCTTATCGAACTAATTAGATTTTCATTTATATATAAAGAATTGATATAATAATCAATTATAATATTTTTTTATTTGTAAAAACATTAATATATATTCATATCAATGTACTATATTTACCCAAAAATTAAATTTATGAAATTAATAATTATTAATTAATTATAATTTTCCTAAACAAATTGATGGAATATAACCATTACTTATCAAAAGGGATTGCATAATAAGTATCTAATAATTTTTAACATAACCCTTTATAAAAACTTGATTTGAACACAAGAAAACATATGTGATGGTGACAGACTCTTAGGGTGGCTCAGGTAATATTCCATGTGTGGTAATCTATATTTACTTGAACTTCTCGTGTATGCGATTCCATTCAAGAATAATATTTTGATGTTGGGCCTCATCTTTGTTATGATATATGTGAATTGATGAAACCTCATTTCTGAACTCTGACAAATAAGCATGGTTCGACCGATGTCAACCGGATGAGGACTTCATCTCTTTTTTCTTCGTATAAAGGATTTTTAGAACATTATATTTATATTAGATGTGTGATCATTGTTCAACGTATATATTATCATTGGTAATGATACATATCGGTAAATTAAACACAATTATAATAAAAAATGAGTGAATGTAATTTCTATATCAATAAGGCATTAAAATAAAGTGAATTTTTTTCATAAATTATCTGGTTGTTATTTTAAAATATCTTATAACACCGAATGATATATAATGAATATGTAATATGGGAACCCATTATCACATATATTCCTGGCATATTTCAATATATATGAGCATGGATGACTTTGATTCCTGTTATAATTTGGAAATGTAAAATTTTTTAAAGGATTGACCTCTATATCAATCATATATACCTTGCGTTTATTTTTATGGGATATATCCTTCATAGATATTTAATTAAAATATTTTACAATGATATTTTGTAAGCCATGCATAAAATTTATGGTGACCCCATTCTGCATTAACCATATAAGTATTAAGGATGCCTCAATATATATGTTGCATATAATAAAATCTTATCTTCTGATGTTATTTGTGAAGCCTTATGATACATCTTTTTTTACACACTAATCATAACTCACATAGGAATAGATATTAGAAAATATTTTTCTGTTACATGATGGACATTACACTATCATGGGATTTCTCTATTATGTATGTATGATTCCATACACTATTCCTTCATAAGTACATATTTCAATTGGATTGTTTTAGAGATCTTCCAATATAACTAAATTATAATGACTCTAATTATCATGATAAATTGGATACATAACACTCGATCCATATCCATTATTCAAATTACCTCATATGTATCAATTATATAGAACATTAAATTGTTCTATATAGTACTATATAAAATATGCAGGATTTTATTACCACCATCTGCCAAATTTTTCAAACACCATGTAGAGGATCAATCCCAATTCCAAAACACCAATCAATTTTATATATCCCAATAATGTCTATGGTGTACAATAACATATGTTATAAAAATAAAATCCCCAAAAATATTATAACTATTTAATAGTATGTGTAATAAGGGAGAACATATAATATATATTGATGGTTTTATTAATAGGATTACATGTTACATGAATCAGGATTCATATTAGTAAAATTCAATACATTAAGATTTTTTACTTTAAAATTTCTCCTAATGAGTTCTTAAGGAATATTGATGAAAAATAATGTATTTTTACGATATTCATAGATTATATATTAATTCACACTAATGGGGTGTGATGTCCGTGACCTCCCATCATCTATACAATTTTTATTTCTTATGTTTCATTAGTAAGAGAACCTAATTATCATCTATGATAAGAAATTATGCTCATAAATCAATACAAATGTGGAATCATTTTGGTATTCATATGTATAAACCATTCTAATGGGACTCATTATGAAATTATATTAGGAATAAAAAAATCATGTATTTTGAAAATGATTTGATCAAAATATAAATGGTGATACCAATTTGACTCATTCAATAATTAGATGTAATCGGGTTTTCCACAAAAAATTCTATCTTACTATGTATATTCCCTGAAAAAAATGGTCAAATCGATTACATGAAGAAAAAAATATATTTTCAACATTCGTATTTTATTAATAATGTTTCTTTATTTCATCGATATACTGATAGTGAACCTTGATATTTTATTTTATACTTATTACAACGATTATTATTTCAAAATTTATCTGATCATTAATGAATGGAAACATCAGTAAATTGTTATGGAATGTTAATTAAATATATTGTTTTTGTTCATCCCAAAATAGACTCACCCACATGATGTCATATGTATCAGGACAAAAACACAATGGTCATTGTGTACAAATAACATTATACATGATGACATGACTACATGACATGACTTCCATAACATAACCATTATCAGGATATAATGAAATAAATTAAAAAAATAATTTGAACACAAAAAAATTCTTCTGGATCATTTCCCCATAGTATAAATATTAATTCATTATCAAGAACATAAATCTAGCACAAGGAGTTAAAACAACTCCTTTCGATTCAACAGATTTCCATGAAGGCTTCACTCAACCATTGATCTAAGCGTTATCTCTACTACACCAGATAGTCACACTATGAGGAATTTACCTAGCATATATTATCCATATATTCTCAAATCCATTAAAAAAGAAGATCTCATACAGTTAGAATAACATCATACCAAAGGGATTGAACACACATTATCATGTCTAATAATGTTGTCTCTTTGAATAACCCAGTTTAATCGTGAGAAAACTCATATATGTTTTAACCCAAAATATATATATCACCATATTACAACATCAAAAATTGAGTAGGAACATATTCAAAACCACATTCATGAATACCTTTGGAATATTTTATTGGCATGTAGATAATATGGTTGGGAATATATTACCACATTAATCGAATACATTGTTCTTGTGTATCTTTATAATTGAGAATGTGATTGACTTTATTTTTATATATACACTTATTGAGATCCAATACATTACTACATTAATGGAGGATCATCTAAAATATATTCGAGGGATGATTGATATAAATTCACATATTCATATCATAATATCTACGGTCTTTTATATCCACGATAAAAATTATCATATTTATACACTAGAATAATAAAAAATTCTTACACAAATACCAATGAATTGCCTATATTTAATTGTAATGGATGAGGAATAAGACAACGATCAATTTTTTTATATGAGTTATATCAACCTAGTTTTGTAATCAAATAAGATTAGGGACAAATTCAAATTTATGAATGCCAATGTGATACTCTTAAAGAATATTAATATGATGTTATCCATGTTCTTACAAGGGTTCATCATTCGGTAAGGTAAATGAAATATGGGAAGGATCATATCAATACTTATAAATAAAATCATCATATTTAATTAGAATACATGAGTCTTGTATATATCCTTCTCCCTCTAACAAATGACTACACAAGTATCCTTCAATGTCTATAGAGGATATGTCCAATATTTATTCACTATTTTGGAGTTACATCAACATATTTTAGTGGGGAATGTACATTTGATATTTATTTATACAAAAACTTCAATTCCCATTAATTGTCATACTATAGTTATCTTCTAAAGGTTGGAGAATATTACCTTCAAAAATACCAAATAACACTATTATTATCAAACATCTTCTTGTTAGAAAGATCACAGTCCCACAATTTCAGAATTTTACTTGATATCTCAACCAATCATAGTGTAGAATGATTTTATTGACGATCATGAAAAAATATATTGTATGTATATTCAAAGGAAAATGTATGAGTATCAATATAATCCTATCCATATTAAGGAAAACGTCCTCAACGATATATAATACTTAATTTTATGACCTAAATGGTTAGCTAACTCCTCATTGGAATCAAATGGGGAGACCCACCCCAGTAGTCCTCTAATATATATTATATATATATATATATTATAGAGATCCTTAACCTTCTATCTACCTTTGATTGTGTTCCCTTTATGTAATATAAACTACAAATTGAAATAATTTCATAGTAATGTAATCTTTGAATATAGAGGTGCTTTATAAACCAGCATCATCTATGTATAATACCCAATCAGCCACCTACATCACCTATAATTGATTAGAAGTATATGTAAGAATAAACACATATTTTTTCTACACATAACGAGATATTATTCTGAAGAGTAATAGGATGGAATTGATATATTTAAGGATCTAGCCAAAAAATCAATTATACCATGTTTTTGCTCATTATGATGTCTAAATATAATGTCCAATATATTTGAAACATGAAAATAATTATTTTCTTATTCCTTAAAATTATGAAAAATTATAAATTTATAATGGATAAGAACCTTCATTATTATGGTTGAAAAATTATTTCCATCCCATAATAATTTTTTATGTAGGATAGGCCTGGATACATTCACCATGAACCATGTCCAATGATCATATATTAACATTTACAGAATACAACATTCATGTGTCTGCAAGCTAATAACTCTTTAGAATCAAAATCTTGTAACACTTATAGATGTAAATATATGATGAAAAGATTAGTATGGAGCCTAATGCATCACACCATCGACCAGAAAATAGAATCCCAAAGATGTAGAATCCAATAAAGTTATAGTTTTAGGATAAATCATTGGACTGAATAACATGTGGGCTAGATTGTCGATCAATCAAAACAAGCCTATTTAATAAACACAATATCATTAAAAACATATAGATATAGATACCAATTATCTTTTATAGATGATTGAATTTACGATTATTCAATTTCTCCTTGAAGAATGTGATTCACATTAATTTTAGTCACAACACCCATGCCATAAATGCGTAAAATTGCACCAAATAGGAAAGATAATGATGGACGCCAGCCTAGAAGGAATCCAGGAGAAAGTACAACACAGACTACTGTGTGATATTTTATCAAATCATCGAACCCCATTGTCATTATATACCTATAGGGTCCTTAAGAAATCATAGAAGACTGTAAATCAACACCATCCGTCATATAAAGATGTATTATTATCTCATTATCCATCATAGGTGTTATCAAATTCTCTTCAACAATATTATAATTTATCAATGATTACCATAAGTCAATCCCATATGAGTGGGATGGGGAATTATAATAATCTTTCCCATTTAGGTCACTTTTCTATAGGATATGTGGGGACATGAAATAATGAAAATAGATACACTTCATTCACATTAACAATACCCATGAGGTGGTAAAAATAGGTTTACCCATATAACTCGTCAGTTCCAATGAATCTTTAGATACCCAGTTGTAATCAATGGAGTGATGATTCATATCATTATATCCTAATATGATGACATACGTCAAAAAAAATTTATTAATGTTTTCCATTCAACAGTTTATTAATCATACCGTTCAACGTTTAATGACATTTGGATTGGAAAGAACATATCACTCACTTGATGTCTTGATTTGGAAATATGATGGGACCTTAAGAAAAAATGATGCAAACCACTTTTCATATTTTTAACAAATTTAGTGAGGAAATGTTTAATTTATTATTACATCTTTCCACTATGATACATCACAAGATAAGAAAAAAATAAACATGATTTTTTAATTACATTTATCAATATTTTATGAAACGTGTAGATGATTGACTTTAAAATAAAAAAATATAGATATAATTATAGAGTAACATACATTATGTTTTGAATAAATATTCTAACCTTATTACTAATGATACGATAAACTAGATTGTTGTTATTGTAGAACTATTCTCTGAACTATTATGAATAATTACAAAAAAATGGTCTTAATAAAATTCTCATGTGTACTACAATATTTAAAAGAATCAAAAAAATTCCTAGAAGATGTAATTCAATGACATATGGAAAAATCATTACCCACAGTCATGACACAAAGAAAAAGTGCATGAAAACTAGAAATCATGATAGCCATGTGAACACTAGTAAAATTTCTAACCAAAACTCTAAGAAATGTATAGAACAACATGAAAACTCCTTCCAAGATAAAACAATATAAAAAATCCTCAAAAAAATATAATTATAAATCAAGGACACCATATAATTGATGAATAGTCGATCAAATTATATTCCTCTAAAAAACAATATGATATTGTCTATTTCCTTAAATCCTTGGAAAATGAACTATCATATCACCATAGTCAAGGAAAAATTATAGGTTGGCCTTTGAATCTTCTATAAATATTTCTATTTTCATTAGTGTCTAGATAAAAATATCTCAGAATAAATTTCATTCAATGATATCTTAATCAGTATGGTTAAATCATGACATGTGGTATTAGAAGAACAGTTCTTATAACTTTCATGTATGACTACCACATAAATAGGTGAGTAGGGTGTGTGGAAATATGTTATATATAAATATGAATATATTTCTCATTACTACATGACACTAAATATTTTTTTTTTGAGACCATTCCATCCATATAGTGAAACTTCATACACATTGAAATATTTAGGAATATAAGGAGATTTTTTTTAAACACCATTTTGAGGTACACTTGAACATCATAAGTTCAAAAATGTATTTATACAAGAGTATCATCAAAATAATGACAATGGTCATGACACTTGTGGAGATATTTTATTCTGTATCTATAGTAATAGAATAGAGCCACAAAAAAATAAAATCCTCATCATATGAAAAAAATATTTTCAAAACTATTAATGTTATTCCTATAAAAGAACCTTTCTACATTAATGAATATATCCATCAATATGTGTTTATTTTATCTTAATTTTGATTCATTGGCCATGACTAAAAATTATATGGGAACAATAAATGGTGCAATCATAGTTGACCCTACATCGTTATAGAATGGAGGTGACTTACATTCATTCAGTGGTTGTACTATTCATATTATTTTGTAAAACCAACTATTTGGATCATAACTATTTAATCATCACAAAAAGGGAGAAACTAGTGTGTCATACACAATTTAAAACATATATTCCCTCAACATTTTTTTATAAAACATGAAAATCATCCTTGAGATCATTAAACCTATTGACTAATACCATGTAGAAACATCACACTGGTATATACAATCATATGGTACACAAAAAGGAAATGTAAAATAATTGGTTAATATCCATAGAAATTTTAAAATTTTGTGTTCTCCATGTATTTAAACAGTTTAAAAAACATGTTAATAGATTACCTTCAAAGTCAGCAAGATTTTGTGGTAGGGGGAAGAATATCTAAGTATTTTCTAGCAGAAACTGCTATTGGAGAATACTAATACATAATCTCATTAACATAAAATGATTAGAATGATATTTTACATGTATTTATAAAACCCCTATATGATTCATTAAACCATGGAAAGGTATACATATGAGGGAATTCTGTTGACTACTATTTTTGGGATTAACCACATCCCATTTTGGACCATCAAATTCCTAGGATATAGTCAGGATAATTTTTTCTAAAAACAATGACTATTCATATAGTCAGGATAATTTTTTCTCATGCAATGGATTTACATGAGAAAAATTTAATATCATTATCCCACCATTATCAAATACCCTCACAATAACCATTTCATAAAATGATATTGGATTCATATTATATTTATTGGTCTATATATAATAAGATTGCATATATTTTTAATTAAAAATTATTGAATATGGGGTTATAATGTTTTTATCATTGATATATATCCCATAAAAATCCGAACCCAATAGGGTACCTGTGGATGAAATCAAATATCATCCATCACTATTCTTCCAAAATTTTAAAATATTTAAAATAAATTGGTGAAAAACATTTGTTGAGATAACATGAATTGGGAGATTAAAATGTTTTCATATTGTAGGTTAGTATGGAAACAAGAAAAGAAAGAATCAATAAATCATAAGGATATGATTAATCAATTTTTAATAATTGTATTTATATGGGATAAAATCACTATATATTTAATTGTATTACAAACAAGAACACCTAATAGAAATAAATATTTTTGGGATTTATTCATTAAAATAAAAAATTTGGTATACTACAGTGTTAGGGATGATGAATTATATCTTGAAAAAATTAAATAATGATATACATAAGAGATGTTGTAATATTTCCTGAAGTTCCAATAGATAATATATTTTATTGAGAATATAGCTTTAACACGATGTATATGAGCTTTTATAATTACGAATATGATAAAATATTGAAAATTGGTACTTCTTATTAACCAAAAATGTATTAGTAGTCTATTAGTACCACTCATACATTGAAAAATGAGATGATATAATGTTAAATCTATTTAGAAAGATGTTTGGAAATGAACCAGTCCCTAGTAGAGTTATCATATAACAACTATATCAATTCTATCATTCAAAATAATCTTTATAATCCATAAATGTGAAGAGGTTATTAGCTCAAATATACTATGATGGCGTTGGTGAGTAAAATATTATATGACTAGAACTTTTAAAAATTATATAGAAGATTCAAAAAAATTAGCATTATATGAAATGTCCAAAAATATAATATAAAATCATTGTTAACTATCATAGATTAGAAAAAGAGTATGAGGCATGAGATAAAGGGTTACATTGTATTTTATTATATAATAGATTCATGAGTTTTAGAGGAAAGACAAAAATCTTTCTTCTATATATCGACCCCTTATATATCCTTGATCTCACATGATTGGAGGAAAATCAATGAAAACTATCTCCTAACACCTCATAAATACATTATGTGTTACAAGTATCCCCCAGGGGTAAGTACATACTATACACATCACATGAAAATAATCTTAATGTGGTAATTTTTGAAAATAATCTCTAATAAAATGAGAATCCAATGTTGCTCTTTGATCATAAAGACAATGTTCTATGAAATAAAAAAACACTTCATGAAAATTTTATTGGCCAATCTAAATGATTCAAGAATCTATATGGGAAAAGAAAGAGGTTATTAAAATAGATGTACACTAATTATATATTTTTATGATGATAAATTTGATGAATATGTTTATAATGATGATAAATTTTATAATGAACAAAACTTATATAAATTAAATTCCATTTATTAATTAGTTAATTTCATGTTTTGAAATTATATTAAAGAAAAAATTGGAACTACATGTGTTATTTGGAACGTTATAAGTTATATCATTAATTTTTAAATTACTATTAATAATCATAACCATTGATAGTATATTCATTATACTATTACCATATTATTAGTATATATATAGCATTATTATAATTAGAATATGACATAGACAACAGATGCGATGACCTTGACCTTATAGATCATACCATATGAATCCCATGTATTAGGGTCTTTGAGGGAGATAATATCACTAGGTTCTATCAACATAAAATATGATCATAATAATCATGGAAAAAAAGTATGAATGAAAATATTTATGGGATAAGTTCAACCTCATAGAGAAAACATATAGATCCAATTTCCCCAAACAACCCTAAATAAAATATCACCCTCACAAACCATAACATTATTTTATATGCTAGTATAATAATTATTTTTCTATCTAGGCACTAAAAGTGTTACTGTTAATATTAATCTTTTATATGTAATAATATTTTTATTATACCTTAGTATTTCTACACTATATGTAATATATAATGTGTTTGATAAATACTATTTACGATATAATTAAACAAAAATAAATTTTTTTGAAAGATGTTATTTTATTATATATAAATATTTTGATAATTAAAATAATTATATAAATATTTGATATTTAGAACAATATAATTATTAAATAATTTTTCTATAATATAAATGAAAATTTTATTTTACAAAGACAACTGTTATGTTTATAGGGTTCTAAAATATATTATTAAAAAACAATTATTTTTCATATAATAGTAATTTTTTATTTATAACTATAAATAATAATATATTAATATTATTTGATAACATAAATATTAGTTTTAAATTCTACACATTCAAATAACATATTGGTTTTAAAATAATTTAATTAAAATTTATTGTATATGTTTAATGTTTTTTTATATAATTTTTTGTGGAATTCAATTTTATTGTGAAAATATTAATTATGGTATAATTATATGGTTTTTATTATTATACTATAATGCCCAAATTTAGTGTAATGGACATAAAAAAGTGTAAACATGAAGTCAATTATATTGATCATTTATAGTAACTTTTATTTTATGTTATATTAATCATATTAAGAAAACATAGTCTCTCCCAATAAATTTATATTATTTATAAGTGTGTAAACTCAATTCATTGACAAAATAAATAACTTACACATCACGTCTGGAATTATTATGAAATTTAAATTTTATATATTAATTAAATAAATTAATAAAACTATTATATTCTATAAACTATGGGATTCTTTGAGGTTTACATTACTTTTTCATATAAATTCCAAAACCAATATTTTGGAATTCATTACGAATTATACATTCTTTTAAAACATAACCCAACCATGGATCTAGTTACTCATGACAAAAAACTATTGGAAAATATATTAAATCATCACATACATCCCTAAAAACTTCCCAATAATTCCCAATCATCGTAGCAAACTCATCCGAAAAATTTATAATTTCCTTCTCAATATATTAGATCCTCTAATTATCCTCCTTATTTTTATAGCGTTCCTTTTTTCATTCCATTTAAAAATAACATTTAATAGTAGGGAAAAAAATTAATATACATGATATTAATATGACAGGTGGACCTAGAACTATATAACCACACAATGTACCGGGTAACTATTTCACATCCTGAGAATCAATGAATAGTGAATGAGAGGAAATCATCTAAAAAATATTTTTTGTCCTAATGGATGGTATCCTTGACATTTGTTTATGATATAATGTTTTATGTAGTTTCTATATTGCAATTTTAGAATTATGATATAATTTTGTATCATAACTAATTGTTCAATGTTATGATTTTCATGAAACAATTGTCATGTTTAAGAAATCATTGAATCACATATATTATTTTACCTTATTCTATGATTCATTAATTCCCTTACATAGATTGATTGACCACCATTTTATTATTTATGTTTCCAAGGTATAACATGTAATATTATAGGATAAGGTTAATGTAGGATCGAAATAGTGATATAGATGTTGAATTTACAAGAGGGGGTGAATTGTAAACTTTAAAAATTCTTTTGGGACCTTTAAAGTTGGTTATGAATACCTATGGTTTCTTTAAGAATAGTAAAGAGCTAAGTTTAACAAAGTTAAACTATGCTAATTCACAACACCTTCTAACACCGATTGAAAACTTGGAAAGAGATTCCGAAATTAGGTTCCGGAAATATGGTTCCGGTAATTGAAACATAATAAAAGATTACAATATGAGATTATACCTTAAAGCGTATAAAATCTAAATGAAACAGAGTACAAATTAGGAAGTATAAGAGAGTTATACTTTCCTTATAATACAAAATGCAGCAGAAAATAAACAAGTAGTAGAACTACAAGTAACAAGATATAAGTCTTTTAACTTAAAGAGAAGGGTTTCCAACAACCTTGGATAAAGGTCCCTATATTTATACTTTCAAGAAAGTCTGTCCTACCCACAGCAGGGTAAGCCCTCGATACGAAGATCGGAGTCACTATCTTGCTATCCCCGCAAGCCCTCAACTTCAATGTAGTATGCAACCTCTATCTTCTTCAGCATGGAAGCCTTCAACTTCAAGGTAGTCGGCAACCTCTGTATTCCTATCCCCGGAAGCCCTCAAATGTAATCACCAACATTCAGAGTCGCACAATGTTTTGAGAGTTAATAAGAGCCTCTCTCTCTAGAAATCACTTCAAGCATGTAATCAAATGAGTCGAGGATCATTAAGCCTTTCAACCCTGAGCTCTTTTAAATGAGCTCCTATTTATAGGTATGGTCGGCCTCCTTTCCAACGATCATATTTTCCATAAAAATCGGTGGGACCTGTACACGTGTCACTTAGGCAATGGTTTGTTTATAACAAAATAGACGACATTGTTTTATAACAAAACAAGTGTAATAGAATGTACGACAATGTTTAAAAAACTAACTCAAAAGTTCAGAGTGATGATTCAGAGTGTAAGGAAAATAATAGAGAGTAGAAAAAATATAAAGGCATAAGAAAAATGAATGTTCAGAGTCTAACTGAAAATAATTTTCGGAGTCTGAATATATTCAGATTGTATAAAACAAAGATGATCAGATTCTGTTCAATAGTTGAATTTGGAATGAGAATTCAGAATGAGACTTCGTAATTAGAATTTGTCGTCAGAATTCGTAATGAGAATTCCTTGTCGAATTTCATAAGGTTTTGTATCCTGAATCTGGAATCGAGCTTAGTCAGAGTTCGTATCTGGATTTCGAAATGGAACTCTATCACAGTTCTCATCTGGATTTCGGAGTGAAACTTTATTACAGTTCTTATCCAGAATTCGAATCCAAAAATAGAATACTTCATATCAATGTTTAAAACATTTCCTAGAAAATATAAATGGATCTGAATCTCATACTTAAGAAAAATCTGGATGAAAATATGATAAGGATAATTTTTCTTACAAAAGCGATTTTCCTTATAAAAACAATTTTCCTTATAAAAGATATTTTCTTAAAGATAAGGTGTTTTTGATTTTCAAAACTAGAATGAATGGAAATGTCATAAGGAAAACCTTATTGACTCAACAATCTCCCCCTTTTTGGAAGTCACATACATCCTTTCAAAAAAGAAATTATAAGAAAAACGAAAAACATTAAGGCTTATCTCCCTTTTCTTTAAGGATATTGATGAATACGACTAACTCCCCCTTAGGCTTTGAAACTCTATGGATTGTATTCTAGATTTCCGGAGTGACATTTCATTATGAATAAGTAAGTATTCTTTAATGAAAAACTCCCCCTTAGATAAAATCTTATTAGAGTTTGTTTTCTTTCTCACCCTTATTTAGGATTCTTTTTCCCGTTCATTAGAGTTCATTTCCTTCTCCCCCTTTGTGATTTTAAAAATGAATACAAGGGAATGGAAAATATATCAATGTACCTAAAAGATTAGTAGTAACAACAAAAAGAAACGAGCAAGGACAAATTTTTCTTTATGTTTGAAAATTTCAACAACAAAAGATCGGATCTTTCTATTTTGGATCTTTTTCCTTCGCTATGAGACCCTTAAGAATTGTATTTATTTTCTTCAAGTCTTTGTGGTCTTCTTCGGCTTGCTTCTCTAAGACCACTATTCTTGCAATTTGAACTTCAATCTTTTCTTCCTGGGCTTGAAGCTTTTCTTCCTGATCTTTGATCTTTTCTTCCTGAGCCTTTAATTTCTCTTGAAACTCAATCTGATGATCTCTTTCAAACTTCCAGTTTTGAGAAACAGAATTCAGCTTCCCATTCAGATCTCTGACTTCTTGAATCCGGAAGTTCTTTTCATCTGTCATCTTCTCATCAAAGGAAGAAGTTAGCTCATTTATCTTTATGTCCTCAGTATCAATAGAATCTTTAACATTGTCTTGAAATTAATCAAATAGCCTCATCTCTTTTACAGTCTTCCTCGACTAGTTTGCCATCCTCTTGGAAGATTTTCTATGGGCTTCGTATCCGATAAATAAAGTTTTGAACTGATCCTCTATCTCAACGCAATTGTCCATAACCATAGATATAGAGTCTTTTTTCTGATTCAAATCATGTTGGAGCATCTGGAATCATGAATCAATACTTGAGAAAGATAGAATAATACGCACCAATTTCTTTAAAGACTGAACAACAAAATCATGCCCCAACAAAGATGACTCCGAATCTAAGACTCTTCTTGGAGAATTTTCTTCTTCAACTTGGTCAAGCTTTCTCATTGAAGAACTACCAACGTCCTTTCTCTTCACCACTACTGAACTCGGAGTAACAGCAAGAATTTTCATTCCCTTGTCTCTTTTCGGAATGGAGTCTTGTTCGGGAGTTCTCTTCTCAATATCAGAAACTTGGACAATATTGTCTTCCTCATCAGCAACTTCCTGAGCACCAAGCTCTATATTCTTCATTTGAGAAATATCATGTAGAAGTAATTCTTCCTCTGCATGATAAGCTACTTTTTCTTCTCCTCTCTCTTCTTCTATTGCTGGAGTGACTAGCTTCGAAGATTCAGCTTCTGAAGTTCGGAGCGATAAGTGTTCCGAAGGTGTCCCCTTATAATCAACTACTTGTTTCAACACATCTATGGTTTCACCACTTCCTTCAGCAACATATTCTTCTTCTTCCACCTGCTGAACTTGCTCGCCTTTCTCAACAGGCTTAGCTACTGCCTCTTTTGGAGCAACAAACTCTCTTCCTGATGTCTTAGGTAGAGATTACAATGAAAAGGATCTCGGAACAGGAATGTTTGCAGAAACCATCTCATTGAACTTCAACAATTCTTGTGCTACCTCAGCCTCAGACATCTTCTTCTTGACCTTATTTTGTTTTACATGTTTTTCGAGCTCATCAGCAGTTCTCTACTTCAAGGCCTTAGCCTCCGCAGGGTCCAAGCCAAATTGAGGCTCCCCTTACACTATCTTCTCTTTCATCTCCCTCCATTTAGTAACTACCTTATCAGGGTAAGCTTTATTATTATTTGGTTTTGGAGGTGCGGAATGAACTTCCTTAGAATTGGGATTCTCTGATTCTACTTCCAATTCTTTCAAATTTCCCTTCCTTACAGGCATAGAGGATTCCATATCAGTAACATTCGGAACCGCTTCTCCTTGAGCAGGTAGATCAATAAACTGTCCAGACTCCTTGTCAAAGGCTACATCCATTCTTTTGAGTGTACCATCACTGACCAGCATAATCTTGCAATCTCTTGGCTTAGATTTGAAAGCCTCCTTGAAAGACTCAAGGCACCGAACTATCAACTTGGAGAGGATTGCTGGATACAATATGATCTGGGCTCTCGGATTTCCTTTCTTAACATTTTCATGAGTAATGAAAATGTGCTTCAACAGGTTAACTTCCTCAGATTTATCAGAAAATCTAGGATGTAGATCTCACTCTTCTTTAAGCTATCATTGTCACCCTTCCTCGGTACGATAAGACCTTGTACCCACAACTCTAGAATTCGGAAATTTGTAGATAAACTAGCAATCTTCGGAGCTTTGTCATCTGCTAGTCCAAGAGTTTCTAATGCTTTTCCTTGTCGAAGCTACCCGTAGAATCCGGCAATAGATGAGAAAAAAACTCACTTTCACCTTCATTACTCAGCCCTACCAAGCTGGCTGCCTTGGCATATGAAAGCTTATAAGTCATTCCATAAGACTTAAAGGACAACTTCTCCCTTCCATTTTCCTTAAGAAAGGAAACTATCTCATAGAATTCGATAAGAAAATCCGAATACACTTCATCTTGATTCCCAGTTTTTGACACCGCAACATCTTCCCAACCATTAAGCTTGATATTTTTGGAAATAAGAGAGTCGTAATTGTTGAAGAAATCCGAATGGACCAGCCTCTCAATATATATTAACCACTTCGAGATCGGCTAAGATGAAGACATGTCTTGAGAAGCTACTTACACATACATTTGGATTTGAAGACCTCTGAGAAGTTCGGAACGGAGAATGATGATGTTCGGAATGGACTTAAAACAGAGAGGCAGAGCTTAGAGACGCTGGAGCTTTGAAAACCAATGTGGGACAATTATTTGGGGTCCCCTTTATATAGGCGATGGAAAAATTGTTCAACTTCCACGGTTGATCGAACATTTATGATAAGCTGAGATCAGATCTGATGGTCGAAAACCAATTCTCAAAAAAAAAACATGAATCAGATCTTTTGAGGTTTTTATTAAAAAAATAATTAAGAAAACTATAAACCGAAAACAAATGTAAGAAAATGCCAGCTAGTAAAGTATGACTATGAAAACATGAGTAATGAAATCATACCTTTCGTATTGGCTTAGGAGGATTATTCGTAATGGGTAATATAAAAATGACTACGAAAAAATATTTATTATGAAAAGACATAATTCAAAAAACTCACTACGAAAAAAAAACTCAGTATGGAAAACTCAGTACGAAAAAAAATATTCATCATAAAATTTGAAAACAAAATAATCTTTATGAAATATTCGGTACGAAAATCCCATTATGAAAATACCAGGACGAAATTTTCAATTTTGGAAGTTTTCAATACGAAAATTTCTATTTCATAAGTTTTCTATATGAAAATATCCATTCTGGAAAATTGTAGTTCCGGAAATTTCATTCTGGAATTTTAGTTCCGAAAAGTTTGAAAAACTTTCTTTGAAGAAAAATTTAGTTACTCTAACAATCAAATGTACTCCCCCTATGAAAAAGAGTTTATTACTATAATTTGACATTTTCATCAAAAAGATAATTAAGGAAGATTAACTTACGGTTATCATTCCTAACTTCTGTTTAATGTATTAAAATATTTCATAAGGCAATGATTTTGTGAAAATATCAGCATGTTGATCTTGTGTTCCGATAAACTGAAGAATAATATCTCCTTTAAATGTGTGATCCCTAAGAAAGTGATGCCTAATATCTATGTGCTTTGCACGAGAGTGATGTGCAGGTTTCATACTAAGGGAAATGAAACTTGTGTTATCACACAAAATTTGAGTTTTAGTAAAACTCAAGCCATAGTCTGTGAGTGTGTGTTACATCCACAACACTTGAGCACAACAACTTCCAGCTTCTACATATTCAGCTTCAGTAGTGGAGAGTGCTACAGAATGTTGCTTCTTGCAGGACCAAGAAACTAATGATTCTCCTAAGAAATAACAAGTTCTGGATGTACTTTTTCTATCCATTGTACATCCACCAATGTTAGCATCAGAAAAGATTTCTAGAACAAAATCATTTCCAGAAGTATAAAATAATCCTAGATCCATGGTCCCCTTAAGGTAGATAAAAATTATTTTTACTTCCTTTAAGTGAGATTACTTAGGATTGGATTGATATCTTGCACATATGCATACTGAGAACATTATGTCTGGTCGACTAGTTTCATGTAATGTAAACTTCTTATCATACCTCTAAAAGATGTTTGATCTACTGGTTTCCCAGCCTCATCATGATTTTAAGAGTTTGAGGTACCAATGGGAGTACATATACCCTTAGTGTTGTCATAACCATACTTTTTAAGAGGATCATTAATATAATTATGTCGAGATATGTAGATTCCTTCTGGTTTTTGAGAAATTTGAAAACAAAGGAAAAATTTTAACTCACCCATCATACTCATTTCAAACTCAGATTTCATTAGACTTGCAAAACAGTCAGTCAAAGATTGCTAAGTTGAACCAAATATGATGTCATCAACATAAATTTGAACAATAAAAAAATTTTTCTTATATTTCTTTATAAAAAGTGTTGGATCTCCATTTCCCATAACATAGTTATTTTGAATAACAAATCCAGTGAGTCTAACATACCATGCTCATGGGGCATGTTTAAGGCCATACAAAGCTTTTGTAAGTCTAAAAACATGATCAGGATGTTTTGTATCTTCAAATCCAGGAGATATTTCAAAAAAACTTCTTCTTGAACATAACCTTTAAGAAAATCACATTTCACATCCATTTGAAAAAGTTTAAAATTAATGAATGTTGTAAAGGCAAGTAGAATACAGATTGATTCAAGTCTGGCTACTAGAGCATAGGTTTCTTCATAGTCTATTCTCTCTTGCTGATTATAGCCTTTAGCAACAAGTCTAGCTTTATTTCTTACTATGACTCCATTTTAATCACATTTATTTCTGAAAACCTGTTTTACTCCAATAACAGAAGTTTCCTTAGGTCATTCAACCAAGGTCTAGACTTATTCCTTTCGAATTCATTTAGTTTATCTTGCATAGCTTTGATCCAATCATCATCACCTAAAGCTTCATTAATGGTTTTAGGTTCTAAATGGGAAAGAAATGGTAGATGTTCTACTTCATTTCTTAAGGGACATTTATTCCTTATAGGTTGATTTACATTACCAATGATACTATCACTGGGATGATTCTTAAGAAACACCTGATTTGGATTTTGTAAAACCTGTTCATCAACATAGGGTAGAAATTCTTCTGGGGTAAATGTTTCACAATTATTTTCTTGAACAATTTCTTTATCAGATGGTTCTTCTATCAAAGGTTGACAATCAGTTTTTGAAAACACATCCGAGGATGTAGGTTGAGGTGGTTTAAAAATAAAAGGATCTGAGTCATCAAATTTTACATGTACTATTTCTTCAACAGTAAAAGTATTTTTATTAAAAACTCTATAAGCATTAGATGTTGTGGAATAGCCTAAAAAATCGCTTCATCAGATTTTGGTGCGAATTTATGTAGATTATCTATAGTATTTAGAATAAATACTTTGCAACCAAAAACCTTGAAGTAGGATAGTCTTGGTTTTCTACCATTCCATAACTCATAAGGAGTTTTATTAAGAAAAGGTCTAATCAAAACTCGATTTATAGTGTAACAAGTAGTACTTACAACTTCAGCCCAGAAATTTCTAGCATTAAAATATTCACTCAACATGGATCTAGTTATTTCTTGAATAATTCTATTTCTTCTTTAAACTACACCATTCTGTTGAGGAGTTCTAGGTGCTGAAAAATTGTGAGTAATACCTTTTCTACTACAAAAAGTTTCAAAATCCGAATTTTGAAATTCTCCTCCATGATCACTATGAATAGTTTTCAATGGGAGGTTTTTCTCATTTTTAACTTGAGCTCTAAAACTTTTGAAATACGAAAAATCTTCAGACTTCTTTGTTATAAAATAGACCCAAGTAAATCTAGTGTAATCATCAACTAGAACAAACACATAGTACTGGCCTCCAATACTTCCAGTTTGTGTTGGACCAAAAAGATCCATGTGCACTAACTGTAATGCATCAGTTGTTGAGACTTCTCCGATTGATTTAAAAATAGATTTATGTTGCATTCTATATTTACAAGGATCACAAACTTTAGAAAAATCAAATCTAAGCTCTGGTAGATCCTTAACTAGTTTCCTCTTATAGAGTTTACATAAGTTTCTAAGGTTACAGTGACCTAGTCTTCTATGCCATAACCAGTAATGATCTTCCATTGCACTTAGGCAAGGTAAATCTTGACTCATGAGGTCTTCTAGGTTCAACGTGTAAACATTCTCATACCTATTGGCTGAGAGAATAAATTATTCCTTGGAATTGTGAACTAAGCACTTATCACTACTAAAATTCACAAGGTAACCTTCATCACATAACTTACTTATGCTAATGAGGTTGTGCTTAAGACCCTTAACAAAATGAACATTCGAAATCAAAATTTTACCAAGAAGAAAAATATTACCAATACCAACAATCTCACACTTAGAATTATCTCTAAAAGTTACCTTTCCTCCTTTCGTTTTGATAATCATTTAAAAATAGCTTTTGTTACCAGACATGTTCCGGGAACATCCACTATCCATGTACCATGTATTGTTGCTGGTACTCTCTTTATTTTCCTGAAATCAAGAAGAAAATTAGACATTCGGAATCCAAAATTTCTTGGATTCGTGATTTCCTGATAATAAAATTTTAGGAACCCACATCTTCTTAGAAAAGAAAGTTTTATGAAAACTTAAGGATTGGGTTTTGTTTAAGGAACAATTATTTTCCCAGTGACCACCACATTGACACTTGGTACAAAACGGGGCACTTTGAGGAACAAAATAATTGTTACTAAAAACTGGTTTTGCATGGGTATTACCAAATCCGGATTTATTTCATAAAGGTCGTATTTGGGAATACAATTTATCAAAATTTTCCTTACCATGGGTAACGTTTGATAAACAATTATTTAAGGAAAACATTTCGGACATGAGTTTTATAACCATGTTTTTATCCTCAAAATCATTAGTTTTAGAACTAGAGCTAGGCTCGAAAACATTTTTCTTAGAAATTTCTTTTTCTAATTCTTTAGAAAGTTTGTTCTTTTCAGAACATACTTCCTCAAGATTTTTTGAAATACATTCAAAATCAGAATTTTTCTTATCAAGATCTTTAGAAAGATCTGATATCTCTTTTGTAAGAATAGAATTCCTAGAGTTTTCCTTATTACGTTTTAATTGAGTTTGGAATTCTCAATTTCAAGAAGTTCAGCAAACCTAGAGGCTTCTTTATAAGTAGGTAAAGTATTTTCTTCATCAGAAGAAGATACTTCATTAGAAGTGTTATAATACTTACTATCATTGGAATTTTAAGAAACATTGGTCAAACATTCATCATTTCATACCTTATCCATAATACAATGATTATCAATAGGTAATCTGGCTATAAGACCAAGATTCTTCTGTCCTGAAGATTCATAATCAGAAGATTCATGTGAAGAGCCACAACCACTGGCACTCCGGGTGTCATTAACTTTCAAAACATTCTTAGCTTTGGCTTTACAATATTTCTATCTTTTCTTGTCTGAATACCTTTCTTTTCTTTCTTTCTTTTTGAGTAATGGTCAATATGGTCTAATATGTCCAGCTCTCTTGCATTCATAACAATTAACTTCTCCATATTTCTTATCTTTCCTATCCTTTTTCTTATACTTAGATTGGAAATATCATTGGCCAGCTATCTTGTTCATCCTACGAGCAAGATTTGCTAATTCATTTTCAAAGACTTCACTCTGACTAGATTCGGACTGGAAAATAACATTCTTAGACTTGGATTTGGTTATTCTCTCAAGAGTCTTAGCTTTCATCTGATTTGAAGTTGTTGTAAAAGAAAAAGTACCATTTCCATTCTTTTTTTTGATATTGTCAGCATCTCTCTTCATTCTGGTTTCATGTTGGAGAAGAGTTCCAAATAATTCATCAAGAGTAGTTTGAGTTACCTTCCTGTTCTCATCTATATCTGTTCTTTTGGAATCCCACTTATTGGGCATAATATCAATTATTTTATCCACAAGAGATTCATCATCTAAACCTTTCTCTCACATAGACTGTAAGCTGTTAACAATGTTCATAAATCTCTGTTGAACTTTACAGACTGATTGACCATAAGGAATGTTGATGCCATGATATTCAGCTCTAAGCATAGCTCTCCTAGTCTCAATCACCTTAGAAGTCCCAAAGTGTGTAACCTCTATCTTATTCCAGATACAATTTTCTTCTTCACAAGAAGAAATTTGGCTATATATATTTCTAGTCATTGAACATAGTAAAGTATTGCGTACCTTATAATTTAGTTGATATTCTTGATTTTCTTGGTTAGTGAATGATCTAACTTCCTTGATAGGAATTTTATAATCCCCATTAAGCATAATGATGTTGTCCACTCCAGTATTGATAACAAAAGTCTTCATTCGATCTCTCCAATACTCATAGTAATTACCATCAAATATTGGTGGTCTTTTAGGATTTAGATTATAAATGGAACCAACATTAATTCCTGCCATACTAGAACAACCTTTGGCACACAAATTTGTTAGTAGCAAAAGTTCGTAATTACAATGTTCGGAATGAGAAAGTTCGGAATGGGAAAATTCGGAATGGGAAAATGAGCAAGAAGAAAATATTCGTGAGTATAAGTATTTCAGAGACCTCCTTTGATACCAATTGTAGGATCAAAATAGTGATGTAGATGCTCAATTTACAATAGGGGGTGAATTGTAAACTTCAAAAATTCCTTTGGGACCTTTAAAGTTGGTTAAAAATACCTATGGTTTACTTAAGCAATTGAAAGAGCTAAGGTTAACAAAGTTAAACTAAGCTAATTCACAACACCTTCTAACACCGATTTAAAACTTTGAATGAGATTCTGAAAGTAGGTTCCGGAAGTATGGTTCCAGAAATTGAAACATAATAAAAGATTACAATATGAGATTCTACCTTAAAGTTTATATAATCTAAATGAAACAGATTACAAATAAAGAAGTATAAGAAAGTAATACTTTCCTTATAATACCAAATGCAGCAGAAAATAAACAAATAGTAGAACTAAAAGTAACAAGATATAATTCTATTAACCCAAAGAGAAGGGTATCCAACAACCTTGGATAAAGGTACCTTGATTTATACTTTCAATAAAGTCTGTCTTACCCACACCAGGGTAAGCCCTCGATATGAAGATTGGAGTCTCTGTCTTGCTATCCCCGCAAGCCCTCAACTTGAAGGTAGTTGGCAACCTATGTCTTCCTCAGCAAGGAAGCCCTCAACATCAAGGTAGTCGGCAACCTCTGTCTTCATATCCCCGGAAGCCCTCGAATGTAATCGCCAACATTCGGAGTTGCACGAATCTTTGAGAGTTAATAAGAGCCTCTCTCTCTAGAAATCACTTCAAGCATGTAATCACATGAGTCGAAGATCAGTCAGCCTTTCAGCCCCGAGCTCTTTCAAATGAGCTCCTATTTATAGGTAAGGTCGGCCTCCTTTCCAACGGTCATATTTTCCTTAAAAATCGGAGGGACCTGTACACGTGTCACTTAGCCAATGGTTAGTTAATAACAAAATAGACGACATCATTTTATAACAAAACAAGTGTAACAGAATGTACGACACCGTTTAAAAAACTAACTCAAAAGTTTGGAGTGAAGATTCGGAGTGTAAGGAAAATAATAGAAAGTAGACAAAATATAAAGGCATAAGCAAAATGAAAGTACGGAGTCTAACTGAAAAGAATTTTCAGAGTCTGAATATATTCAGATTTTATAAAACAAATATGATCAAATTCTGTTCAATAGTTGAATTCAGAATGAGAATTCGGAATGAGAATTCGTAATGAGAATTCGTCATCAGAATTTGTAATGAGAATTTGTTGCCGAATTTCATAAGGTTTCGTATCCTGAATCTGGAATCGAGCTTAGTCAGAGTTCGTATCCGGAGTTCGGAATGGAACTCTATCACAGTTCTCATCGGGATTTTGGAGTGAAACTTTATTACAGTTCTTATCCAGAATTCGGATCCTAAAACAAAATACTTCATATCAATGTTTAAAACAATTATGATAAAATAGAAATGAATCTGAATCTCATACTTAAGAAAAATCTGGATGATAATATGATAAGGATAATTTTTTGTACAAAAGTAATTTTCCTTTTAAAAGCAATTTTTCTTATAAAAGCAATTTTCTTAAAGATAAGGTGTTTGTGATTTTCGAAACAAGATGCAATGGAAAAGTCATAAGGAAAACCTTATTAACTAAATAGTTTATATAAGGTCATGTTTTGGATTTTTAGTTGCATGGTTGTTTCCACAAATCAGTTTAATATTCTATATTCTAATGTTTCCAATGATACTATGACATACAAACATATAGGTTTTTATTATGTGTATCATTATGTAGTAAGTCACGATTTTGGGTGTAATATATATGGGTATTAATAATAATTGACTAATTAAAATATTTTCCATGATAATTGTAATTATTTGGCCCAATAAGATATTATGGAAATGATTACTGAATCCCCTTTTCATTATAAAATGTTCACCATTTAGAGACACAAACATTAGAGTACTAAAATAGTCCTTGAAAACTATGATTTCAAAAAAATAATTTCATTTCATGGAAGACTGAATTTAAAATCTCTACCACCATATGCTCTTCCATATCTAGAATTACACCAGAAACATGATCCAATCGTCATGGAATTTCAATATGAAGTATTGGTAACATTTAATTGATGAAGAAAATGTGGCCGAATATGATTAGTTGGTGAACAACTCAATCCCATGGAGCTTCTAAGGATATATATACAATGGTCGATGTATCCATACTATGAACTAAATGGCAAATTTTTTTGAGAAGTACACAAACAACATAAATGGGTCCAATCCCATCATTTTATTATCGTAGTTCAAAAAAAAGCTTCAAGTTACATGTGTATTAATTTTCAAAAACATCCCATATTTCTTAGAGGGGAGTATGGACACCTTTTCTTGACATTTCATGACTCATATCTTTATAATATCCCTGAACCTATCATCAAGTGTCTTCTCTTCCTTGAAAATAACTTTGATCCATATGATCCCTATCAAAATCATTGAAAAACTCACAACATCAGCGTGTTTTTTGATCATTATAGATATGTTATCTTTATCTTGTGATCCTGGATTCAAAATCCTTTAGGAGTTAATTAATAAATAACTAATACATTTATCCATGTGGAATTATAATCCTTGATGTTGTACAACTTTCTTCCAAAGATGATTTATTTGATAATGCATGTTGTCAGAAACATTCATCAATATTCAACCATCATAATAATCATAATTTATTCTAGGTGTAATAAGAATTCATGAATATTAATCTTTCATGAATATTTTATTTAGTTATACAACAAGCTCACTTCTGGAATATAAAACATCCATGTATTATGAATCTTAATTTAAATTTTTTTGATATATATAACAACAACCTAAAACAAATTAAGGATTAATATAAACTAAAGTAAAATAATTCAAAAGAAGATCAATTCTATGAGAATATAAAAAATGGAATATTTTATAACATATATCACCATAAACTATAACAACATGTAGTATAATATTTTAATCCAAATATAGTAACATCTCACATGTCTAGAATTAGGGACAAAAAAATAGTCAATTGAAATATACTAACCCCTTTTAACATAAAAAAAATACAATAAAATACCTAGGAAAAATTTAATCTATGCTCACTAAGTCAACTATAGTATAAACAAATTTGTTTATTCATAGTCTATCTAAGAAATATATAAAATAGACCATCCTTTTTATATATGAAGTCCCAAAATTGGTGACACTAATGCTTCAATAATTATTATTATTCTAATTTTGATTCAAACTAAATTCATACGATAACTCCATTATGATTTGAGAATTTGATTATAGAATTTAATTTTTCTATTGTATCTATTTTTCAATATGCAATTTATTATCATGGTACCATGATCATGGTGGATATAAAACATAAAGAAATATTCATTTCATTTTTTTACTAAATCATTTAAAACAAGTTCGAGTGGATTCATCTCTATAGTTGGAAGTATCTAACATGTTTCTTATAAAGGAATACAACCTGATCAGTATAAAAGTTGGCATACCATGTTCCACATTTCATTAATAGTCTTATAAAAGGCTTAATTTTATTACTAATGGGTCTTCCACTAAACTTTCCCCACCATATCTAGTGAAAAATGATCATTGATAAAGGAATAAATATCATAAAACAATTTTTGTTAGGTATATAATAATATTTTATCCATTCCATAATCGACCATTGTTCAATCTATGAAATTTCCATGTTCTCCTATATTGTAATTCAAGGCTCATATTTTATCGTGATACCGAGATGCTTTCTATGAGTCTATTGAAAACACTCAGGGGATTCCCTTATCGACTGCATCTAAATTTTTTTACCATTAATATTTTTAAGGACTCTTCACTGACCATATTTTTATGATAGATTATAATTATTCATTTCACAAATTCATATATTCCCAAAAAATATAATGCCCCCTCAATAATATGATGGATGTTTTTTAATATTCACTTCCCAATTCCATAGATATCCCCCGATAAGTGTTAGTGATTAATGTAAAAATATCATACATAATATTCCTCATAATATTATACCACTGATATATATTATCAATGACACGAATATGTTTGGAATTATAAAGAAATATACATGGATATCAGGACAGATGTGAGGGGGTACAACTCAAATGATGAATCAAAAGAGTAAGTTTCCGTTATTTCCCACCAATTTATAATAATATAATATAAACCAAAAATCGAATAAAAATACATATAATTAGTATGGAGGAGAAAATTCCCTTAAAAAACACATCCTCGCCATCAAAATACTCATCATTATGGTCAGGACATTTTTTTAACACAATCATGATCCCTAAAGTATTTACATTATAGTGAATAAATGTGTTATCGATGAAGTATATAATTTAATTTCCATCGATCAATTTTTCCAAGTGAAAAATTGGGTAGGATGTTATACAATAATGGGAACTCTCCAAAAATAGATATGTTGGCTCATCAGTGGAAGACATGAAAATATTGACCTTGTTACCTCATGGGTTAGATTTAAAAACATTAAAAAATAATCCTCGACATTCAATGTCCTATCAGTCAAGAAACATATTCAAAATTAACCATATTAATGGAACAGAAATCATTATCAATACTATAAAGTCATTAGGGCTAAAATTACTAGTTAATCTAAAAAAACTTAAGAAACTCATCATAGTTGGAGATATTGTATGACCTCTCCTAAGGGAAACCACTGATATCATCGATGATCATCCTACATGTGAATATTATGCCACAAAAATGAAAATATTATTATTGATAACTGTAATTCCACAACATTTTAATATAAAATTATGTTCAATATTGTGTCTGACCTGCCACAGAAATCCAAATAGAACCATGGAATATTATTATTTCAATATGAACTTTTTTATCCGACCAATTCAATTGGATTATATGAATAGTATTAACTTTACTATGATATATATATATATATATTATAATTAATAAATTAAAATTTACAGATTAATTTATAGGATATTATCACTGAATTTTTAATAGTTATTTTTCAGAAAAAATAAATAAATAAGGGTTTCTATTTCATTTTTTGATTAATTAAAAAAATATTTTATTCCACCCATATAAAATTTATTTCAAAAAATAAAATAAAATATTGATATTATTGTATCAAAAATTTCATCTTATTAAGATTCATAAAAGAATATATATGAATGGATTCTCTATTAATAGTTAAGAACCCATATTTTTTTGAAAAAATATTATTTCCATTTCAAAATTTTTCAAAGATAAATATTATATTTAGATAGTATAAATGAAAAATTTGTTCAATTGTATTATTAATTTCATAATATTTTTATTTTTATTTAATTTTAAACATGAATTTTGTATAATACACTTTTATAATTGAAAATAAAATTTTATAAAAAATTATTTTCACCGTATTTTTTATTTAACATTAAATTAAGCTGAACAACATCTATAAATTGAATACAATAAAATGGATTAAATATTTGGATTCACAATAATTAATATCATGTAATATGATCAATATATTTTTTGATCATAATGAAATACAAAAACATAAATTTATATTATTATATCTATGCTTAAAATAAGATTACTATGTATTTGTCTAAATAAATAAGGGTATAAAAACATAAAAACATGTCCAATATATATTTCCTTACCATATTGAATCCCATTATCATCTAAATTTCAATAATGATCGACAGTGGAATTCTATTTCTTGATTAATACTTGAATTTTTTTATTCATTTTACAGATTATGTATGTGTCCTCTAGCCCATTTATAAATTAAACCCATACTCAAATCCTCTAAAAATATAAAAATAATATTTGGATTAGTCAAACATTGCCAAAAAATTGTTTTTCAATCTAACCCCATGTAATAAATTCTATATTTTGAACAAAAATACATCAAATGAAGCGATTATTTAAAAACCTATATATGTTTTGCAATGATGATTTAAAGTTATTATCCTTTCATTTTTATTCAATTTCAGCTTCAAATACATAAAATATTTTTTAATAAATATGATTTTATAAAATGATTATATTTAATATAATAATATGTTATTATGATAATGGAAGAATATATATCATTCTACCATTACAACTAATGGAATATAAAACTATTGATTGTGTGTGTGACTGACTACTACATCAGGAAATGATGCAATTGGTTTTTTTACTTCAACCCCTCTCATGGATGGTTATAATAGTGGGTTTGATTTATATATATGATATTAAATAAATATTTTTCATTATATATATTTAATATATCATATCATTTCATATATTTACATATATTTAAAAATGTAGGGACATTTATCCATTTCGTTGGACGATCACCTCAACGAAGCGATGCGATTCATTATTCAACATTTCATCACATGGATGGAATATATTTTTATATAAAAATATATTTCATGTTATATTGGATACGAGGACTATTATATAATTATTAAATAATATTCACCTTATTTGAATTATTATTATTGAAAAATGGAAACGTTACTCAGTATTAGGTATTATGTATCATTTCCATGATTGTAATATAAATCATTTTTCAAATCCATAATTATAAATAGATTTAATAATGTATAATTGATGTATAAAAATGAAATTATATCATGATTATTATTCTAGAGAAAAATTAATAGTGACATCATTTACCCTACATAACCTACCATTGATAGTATTTATTAATGAATCTAATATTTAAAAAATGTCCGAAATGTAATTAATTGAGTCTGATATTAAATAAAAACAATTAGTATATAAAATAAAATTCCTAATAAATACGAGTTTTTTTATTAATAATGAAAATAAATAACATAGTTGTGTCATTATGGTATATAATGAAAATAATTGATAAGGCACTTAATTTTTATGGGTTTTCATAAAACAACAGAATTTAATTTGTTTATACTTTTACATATCTATCTACATTGTTCCGTGATTATTTTTAAATTACATATCATATTATTATTATTTAAATCCAATTGTTTTTTGGATGAATTTGTTTTAAAAATATCACTTCATTAATAGACTATAACTTTAATTATATGATCAATTAAGTCATTTCATCTCAATTTCCTCTCCCTTGATACATATTTGTTATTATTCACCAATTTATTTCATGCGGGGTATATAAAACCCCTATTAATTATTTAACCCAAATTTATATTTACTCATGAGGATTAATGATTCCATTATTTTTACACTTTTAAGAGGAATCTTTCATATATAAAAAATTATAGGGCTTAACATCAGATAAATATTATATATTTATTCTAATTCATAATAGGGAAATAATAAAGATGAATTATTCTCCAGACTATAGGGATTAAAATCAAATAAATATAAAAAGACTCTTCAAAGTAATGTGGGTACTGATCACACATCAAGATTTCCCGCTACAAATTACACTTCTAATGATTCATGTGAATCCATGATAAATCAACTAAATGAATTTCTTTCCCACAATTTATATTCTCTTATATATCCTCATAATCTAATGGGACTATAAAATTGTTGTAACGTCATTGATGTCCCGATCACCTTGTTTGATAACATGTGAAAGGTTATTCACATACATCCCCAGTTATGACATGTGGATGTTGTCTTGTTCCCATTCATACTGTGGGGGTATAGCCAAGTGGTACACCACATCACCAACTCTATACAATTTATATATTGGGATAATGAATCATATATATAACTTGTTTTGATGGAAAATCTTCAACACCCAGGTCATGGTGAGACCCACTAGAACACATGATCTCCCTCCTCTATCTCTGAAGGCCATCTTCATAGGTCCTCATAAGACTAATATTTTATTTTCATCCTTTTAGGTAACTGGTAGATTAGAACAATCTCAATAATGTTATTCACCAAATATGATATAGTATGTGTTGACTTTTCAAGGTCAATCTAATGTAATACTTTCCTATAGGGCCTCATATACCTTTCCTTTAAATGTTCCTTGTAGATGAATGAATTAGATAATGTATTTTATGAAATATCCATCAATGATAAATGAATCTCATAACTATATCAAAAGACTAACATGAATGTGTTCATCACGTTATATATTGCCTGATTTATCTACTCAGTATGAATTTTAGTCTGGGGGTAAAAAACCTTACTCATGAAACTAAGCCTCAAAGGATTTCTACAATAGCTTCCATAACATATATGTGATGTTATAATCATATTAAAAAAACAACTGAGGGATATCTCAGGGTTTATACTATCTTTGACTTTTGAAGGTATTCAAATCACTCTACTAAACTGTAATATAAAATTCTTATGATTTGGGATGACATTGTATATAATGTATGATCACTGAGATGGAATTGTTCCCCCTATTATTTTATGTTAACTATATAGAAAATAACAAATATATCATGTCCCACTTCAACATTATAACCTTATAGGGTTGATATTAACCCGTTGGAATTTGGTACTCATCCTTCAGTTATTGACAAGTAAGGAATCACGTTACAAACTCCACGACTAAATTATTCATCGGTACACACAAAATCTGACCGCAAAGGTCCAACAATTTAATCACCAAACATGGATGTACAATCAAAGGATATGTATAGATATTCATTAGAAAGTCATCCAGAAACATTAATAGTTTTATTGTGCATCCTCTTAAAAAGGTAAAATACACCCCATGTTATGAGAATCCATCAGTGGAACATGAATTTGATATCTGATTACATATGTTCTCATTTATGGTATAAATTTTTTTTCTATCCATAAATCATTATAAAACAAATGGTGAAACAGAAATTTAATGGTGGAAAGGTGAACCATACTCATACACTATGGATAACAATAATAAGTACTTCTGCATTGATGCATTGCTCAGTAACTCTCATCAATATCATCTTCTGACAACGACTCCTACACTATTCCCCTTCACATTAATATGTATAATATTTACTATGGAGTCATGTATGAACTCGAGGAATTTACTATATCTCAATTAAATATCCTTATAAAAGATCATATACATGAGACTCTTATGATAAGAATCGATGATAAATTGATCACCCATATTTTAGTTTCTTCACACCATTATTAAAAAGACTATCACTACTAGATCAAGATTGTGTGTATCATAGTTCATGTAATGTTAGATAAACTTATGTGAACCATTAGAAATTAATACCCACCTCTAAATCAGAACACAACCACTAATGCTCCCCATTATATGGAAGACCACAACATACTTGAACCCACCTCTTTAAATATCATAATGGGAGTGGTCATCAATATTTGACTCAAATCATGGAAATCGTGATGGAACCTATCTATCCACATAAACAGATAGTCCATTTAGGTCAATTATTTATAGGGAGTTGATATCCTAGATAATTAAACTATTGATCTCAGAAATTTGTATTCCAATCCATGTATTATATATTCATCCATCATTCACGTAGGTGGATTCAAAGATTACTCTTTCTAGACCTTCATTGATTCCATCTCTATAGTATCTATTGAGATGACATGTCCCTGAGAGAGGGATCTTAAATCCATAGTTGGTACATGTATTACTTCCCATAATGTTGGTTCTCGTAATGTATATCCATTACCATCCATGTCGCCTACCATTATCATACCCTTATATTGAATACACATTGATATAATTATTGAAGACTACCACAGAATACATAATTTAAGGATAAAAAATATCATTTATTATTTTCATTAAAAAAAATCATAGTAGTTCTTCACTAAAATGGGAATCACCAAGTACTCATAGTGACTCGATAGACAATGAATGTTTTGTTCATTATATCATAATAATGTACGTGTTGCATGATATTGAGGAAAATATGGTCATTCATTGAGATCGATTTTCCACTATCATTTAATTTAATAGTTCATAGGTCCTTGGTAGTGGAAATAGATTTTTATGATTACCTATTTTAATTAATGGTAGTCCCCAGAAAAAAGAAAATATCATCTTTACATTCTTGGCGAACATAAAAGGTCGCACCTGGGTTAATCAATATACCTAATAATGATATTCCACTATAATTCCTTAAACAATACTCCAATTTTATGAGTCTCTATAGTAGGCATCTAATATGATGGAATATATATTAGTTCCACATGATGGTGTATATAAATATATATTTATATCTGTTTAGGTGGAGATATATCTAGAATATCATCACAAATGAAGTCTTCATACAGTTCCACCATTATAGGAAACAAAAAGTTCATAGAATCCACTACATCAATGATCATTCTAGTCAACTACTATTTAATTGACTTCAGCCTCCAACACATGAGTCCATCTAGTTATAGAGGGGTTTCCATTTTATCTAAAAAATAAAAACATTTCCTATAATTATGGATACTCCTAATCCACCAACTAAAACAATCTATATGGGAATAAAAATTATATAAACATTCAATATAGAAAATGAATTCATAAAGAATCATCACATTTACCAACAGTTCACCAAAAAATATCTCCCCTAATATAGTAACGTAAAACCATTGAAATAATTGTTTGACATCTAGTATAACTCCATTAGGGGTCTCTAAGTGTAAGTATAATGATCTAGGGTCAACCAGAATCTCTATATCTCAAACCATTGTTGTGTAAATAAATTATTTTCCTGACACCTTGTCTATCAATATTACATGTAATGTAGATAATAATTTAAAATTTTTACATAACTAGATTTTACAAGTCTCCATTACCTTTGATACCCCCATAATGATCTTCCAACTCCTTCCATTGTTTTATACTAGTTATTTCATCCGCTATGTCTCTATTAATCACATGTCGAGTTATGAAATCAAATTCATGTTTTGGTCCATAATTAGAAATGAAGGACCACATATCTTTAGGATGACTAACTCCATCAAGTGAGATTTTAACCACAGAAACTCATGCATGGGATTTCATCTTGAATTTTGATGCATATGTTGGTCCATTCATCATTCATCTGATGTCTTCTCATAAAGTATCATGTATTCTTTTCCCACAAAGGTAACAATTATTATACATATTATTATCAAGGAATCACATGATTTCCAAATCCTACTTCAGTACCACATTATATGAATGAATTCATAGTGGTATCACACTTTCATGGATATACCTACATTGAAAATTCTCTAATGTTCATACCACTGTGAGATGATCACACACAATATCATTGAATTCAAAAAAATGTTTTATTATCCTTCATGTAAAATAAAAAATAATTATTAAACAATTCCAAATTCAAATAGTCCCATGAACGAACAATTCCATAAAAGTTAATTGATAAACCAGATATCTAAAATTGAGTTAAAACTATTACCAATAATGATTTTTTTCGTTTTACGACTGAGTCAAAAATCACCATCATCATACTATTGAGCCCTGGATATGGAACACACCGAGGACCATAATCTAGTCTGAAGGTGTCATGATAAGGGAAAAGAAAAGTGCAACTTCCTGAAGCCAATTGATAGTAGAATATTATTATGGATTACCAAAAAACATAATGGGTTATTGAAATTAAATCTCATAAAGCACATTAATACTAATAAACAAATCCAAAGTTACTACTATTTAAATATTACTCTTGATATATGGTGGTATGAATAATGTAAAAATATCTGTAACACCTCTTAAATAATACATGATTAAAAACCTCGTGACATATGGAAGAATACAACTAACACAACTAATAAATCCAAGAATGAATACATTATAGAGTTTCTAGTAAATATACATTATCTATAATGATCAATGATTATATCAATCCAAATAACTCATTAATAACATGAAATCCATAACACATTCCTATTTGATGAATGTGACCGTTTTTCCCCACATCAATTGAATACATGTACAATGTTGACAAGAAAGGTTTTAGAGACATTATTACTAAATATTTCAGCCACCACACCTACACTGGTGTACCTTTTAGGAGTTATGAACTCAAAAACTCTAAAAATATTTTTATAAATAAAATTCTAATATTAATAAATTTTATAATATTTGAAACAATGGTCCACACAAATGGGCATTTCCGGTAAATGATTAACTCTGTGTGACTAACACAATCATGCCTCCAGTATAATATGGGTTGTTGTCCAACGTGTGTATGCATGACACTCACCAAAGAGTTTGTAGACTAATGTACATGAATGAAAAAAACTCATATCCAGTTCCTTAAAATGTTCAATTCATTTCCCCTTACTAATCATCACAATTCAAGTATTAATAAATAATGGAATGAAATAAGGGTTAAAAATAGGACCAAAAAAATTTATAAATAACTCCAACATGATAACACAATGGAAATATAATCAGATTTGTCTCCTAAAATAAACCATGTCCTGTCAAGAATAAAATAAACCCCCTTGTTCTCTTACATCACTAACAACTCATTCTAATGAATAGTAATATATATAAGACATCACATATTTTGGTAGAGGACGTGTTTGGGTGAGTATAAAAATTTCCATTAGTACATGACTAAATCACTTACAATAGATAATCAACAATAGTGGTCACATCATCACATGTATATTTGAACAAAATTAAAAAAAATAATATCTACATATACTCACATTATAAAAACATTCTCATTGTATGGTCAAAAATGAATATCCATCCTAGGATTTGTCCATAACATTTTTATACTACTCCTGTTAAAGATAGGACACTATATGAGAATGGTAATACTAAAAGAGAACATCCAAAATATCATGCTCATGGGGGCTCAGAAAAATAAAAACACATTAGATGTATGATGATAACATTTCAGATATTTTTATCAATCCAATTTACCTGGGTTATATAAAAACCCCAACATCGATTAATCCTCTATGTGGTGTATTAATGTCTAAGTAGTGCTGATCCTGATGATTTTTAGAACCCCACCTATGGAAAATAGAGAAAATATTTATCTCAAACTAGGTCTCATGGAGTCATTCCAAAAACACTACATGATAATTATGTTACTATTAATGAATCATTATTCTGTCCATTGGAAAAAATTCCATAATAAACTATCAGAAATATAATAATGGGAAAGAAACGTAATGAATCATTTATAAGGTAAAGCGTGAATTTTCCCCAATGCATATTTTTTAAGGAAAATAGTGTATCTATTCAGCACCAGGACTTCCCTGTATCATGAACCATTCTCCGGTCCATGCCTAATTACATGAAATATAATATATAATCCTGGATAAGGCATGTTTTAGATGGTGTGCAAAATCATGTTCCAGGATGGGTTTCTAGCTATGTTCTCTTATAAAACATGATGAGTCTCCTTTTTTGTTACACAATATTACATGCACATCACACACTGTCTAATATTTATATTCTCTATGGATACCATATTTCTACAGATAGGGTCCCACATTGTGTGAGATCCCAAATATCACTCATTGTAAATAGGAATCATCCAAACCCCAAATATCATCATGAATTCACCTCATTGACGTTATTTCCCAAGTCTCCGATAAACAATATCACCGTAGATGTTTGGTATGAAATATCGAGTCTTACAGTAACATTTTTCCAGATTCCAGACATAATTCTTATATAATAGTTGTAATTCTCACATTATTTAATTAATGTGCACTAAAAAACTCAATGTGTATCCAAATTTGTGAACCAAGCAATCATTAATAATCATCATTATATGAAAATTATGTTTATCTCATTCATAAACATGGTATTAACTCACAACGTCATATAGTAGGTACAAAACTATCGAATACTGAGTATTAATCAATCTATGGTCTATTTGAATTTTTCATTATAGACATACGATCAGTGGAGGAAGCACACAAATCAAATAAATTTGGAATGGACCATTACTATTATAAATTTTAACTCTCTATCTTGGTTTTATATTGTAGAATTAAGATATATAATATATTCAACAATATTAATCCCCAATTCATGATAAATCTGTCACATGCCCACATATGCTTGACTCCTGAATATATTTTTTAGTTGATCGATTCAAATTATTCCTAGGAAAAATAAAATGAGGATAAATTCAATTAGAATAACATATTATATAAATTGAGATCAATAACTAGAAAAGAACTAATATATATTGTTATTATTTGGTGAGAACAATGATATTTGTTGCACACAAAACACTGTTCTATGGTCAAATTGTTGATAATCATCAAAGGATATTAAAAGTATATATATAAAATCTATAGGGTTAAGAGTCTAACCATGGGATTCTTCTATATCATAAAATTTATAGAAAAATATTATTTCAAAAGGTATTTTTAATAAAATAAATAAATTATTTAATTTATTTATTTATCCACCAGTGACTACGCTCACATTGGACATCTGATACAATCAATGTTTATGTTATTCAATGGGAAACACACACACTCTGGCTCAAAGGAGGTCTCATATTTCATATCTCAATCCCCTTTTGGGAGTTACACTTTTATGTTCTGAAATCATTGAATGCCAGAAATTTAATATACTAAATATATTTCAGAAAATAGTTATATGATCATTTGTCCTTGGAATCAGATATGATATTAGTGCATGGACTTGATATTATTATCAGATATATTCTAATAAATTACATTCATAATGTATTTGAGTTACATCAATGACCTTTTTATGATGTTTTTTCTGAATAAAAAGTTATTAGGATGTCATTTTAGCTTGATTTTGTTTGTTATTTTATTTTTTGTTAATGTTATTTTAACTAAAATATCAATTCAATTATAGGATATCATTTCCATTCTAATGATGTTAGTGAAAAAGTTATTATACACATAAAATAATTTTATGTGGTGTTGAAATTGTTCCTTAAGGGAAAAGAAGATATCATGGGTCCTTAAAATAGTTTCTTAGATCTATTCATTTTACAAACTACAACTAATTTTTTTTAAGATAGTCACCACATTTATGAATAGTGGTGAGTCATGGAGAGGAACTATCTTGAAAATTAACATATGATTATTAACGTCATAGAGTAAATGATATTGATCCTACACCATTAAATTTATTAGAATACATGTACAAATATTTCTAACAATTGACCAAACAATTCATATTGAGTGGAGTTGTTATTCTAAATTAAAGAATCCATCAATTTATTATATTGTGATTTTTATTTTAAATTTATATATAAAAACACTTGGATGAATATTGAATTATATATAATTGGATCATGATTTATTTGATAACGTATAAATTTTTATAGATTATTGATTTTATCATAATCCAATATTTTGAGAAATTTTTTTCAACATGTCTAAAAAACTATATTGGATGGTGTTTCAAATTATTCCCATAATTATTATAGTAATATTTCTTTGTTATTTGATAATTAATTTCAATAAATAAGGACTAAGTATATTTTATTCCACCGTATTCAAATTTTAATAATTCATCAATTCGTATGATAATGTATGAAAATTAGATAATGAAAATATGAAATGAAGCATGTATATCAATGGATTTACTTATTGAAAAATTTATTATCATTGAAGGTTGATAACTTTGTTTTTCATATAACAAATGTATATGCATCAAAAAAAGGATATGGTAAATCATATATGTAGGATCCCCATAATAGAAGAATGTTACATAAGTGTAAATTGGTTCTACATAATTCCATTATACTTCATGATTACTGTTTATGATGATATGTAATAAAATAAATAAATATGAATTTTAAAAATTAAAAATGACTTTTACCTTTTAGTATGGTAACGTAGTTGCATTCTTTTTTTATAAAGTATGTTAAAATTCATTTTTGAAAAATGAGAAAAAGATTTTATGTCATGTAAGATAAATTAAACTAGGACATAATAATTTAGTTATACAGCATATAATATTATTTACTGACTAATATGATTATCATGATTGTAAAATATAAAGATGAAGTGGTATTAAATCCTGGTCAACCCATAATATAACATTCTCAATATATTATATGTGAATGAATTTTATGAGATACTGATAATTTTAAAGAGGGGAAATAATGTCAATATGTTGAATGATGTAACTAGCATCCATAAAAGTTACATTAATGTACCTTATATTAAAGATTTAAATAAATAATGTAAATTTTAATAATATTTTTTTACCATATACATAAATCATTGAGGATGCAATTTATTTTATAATAATTTTTCGTGAAGGGATATCAATATTAACAAGTGCAATGTTTTAATCTTGGATTCATGCATAAAACATGATGTTCTAGGATAATTTTAAAAAATATATGATGATTTTATGTTATATATATATATATATATTATTTCTAAAGATGATGATTCTAGTCTGTATAACAAAAAATGTATATTTATTTATTTTCAATGAGATGATGATCATTTTATAATGGAATTCAATAAATTCTCATTGTTAAATATATTTTGTTCACAAACTATGATGAGAACATTAATATGGGTATTTTATAATTATACTTTTTTCATGGGGGATTATTTGGCCAATTAAAGTTCAATTTAGGAGTTACAAAAATTTTACATTAGTTATGTAATCCATTTTCATCAAGATATTGAATATCGGGGATCTTAATATTGGTTGAAATGAATATTCTAGATATCAACATAAATAATGAATATGGGTATTCATCTATTATTTTGTGAAGAAAATTAGAAACAATAAGTGATCATAATGTTCTATGTGACTAATAAATTGAATTTTTTGTAACCATTATGTAATAATAAGTTGACAACTAAATGTATTTTGAATTTTTAAATACAATTGGTTTTTAAGTTATTAGAACAAAAAAATAAGAAAAAACAAGAGTGATCCAACCAATAATGCTCAATATGTATATTCAATGGTGAGGAATGAGGATGATAGTGATGAGTAATTAAGGACAACATGATGGAGGGATATATGATTAAATTATGAAAGTATATTTCATTAGGGTATTGAAATTTATGTGAACAATAATATATTCTAATAAATAACAATAATATAGTTATATATGTAAATTATGTTTCATATACTATTTTTTTGATGATTTAAATGGATTCCAGGACTCTATGAAAATGAGAATGATGATCAGTATTGTTGATGAAGAGACATCACTATATATATTTAATTATAATAAATAATGATAAATAAATATGACTCTAATAGAAGATGAAAACTATAATTTTTACAATAAATATACTTTCACATGTATAATATAATGTATAAATGTCACCTATATCGAATGGTGATCACATTCTAAAAATATGTTGCCTATAATTTCAATATCATCATTTTCTATCTTTACATGAATATTGGAATTTTGATTTTAGTAGATAATCCAGGAGAAAGAAATATAAATTATTTTAATAAATAAGATTCAAATGAGAGTCCAAAATAAATATGAATTTATTTTTGATGTTACATTTAGTATTTGTCATAAATTAGGTTTTTTATATTTTAGAATAAATAAACATCCATATTATTTATTCAAAATAACGGTTCTACTAGAAATGGTTCCAGAAGGAATAATACTAATATGAAAATTTTAAAATTAGTAATGACATAAAACATTTCCCTCTCTATTTCAAATGCATAAAACTCTATGAAATTATATAATATAGATTATGTATTTTGAGTAAGAATAATTATTATAAAAATAATTCATTGGAGTGAATCTTATATTTTATTATGGTTTACTATGTTGGGAAATAGGAAAAAACATAAAAGATTAGGATAATTTCTCAATAAGATATAGAATACAACAAAAACTAATATTGAATAATATTTCCATATGAAATATATTAGGAATTTATGAACTAATAACGGTATATAAAAATAAATAAAAGGATAACATATTCTATATAAGAAAAATAAAAAAAATATTCATTATGATATAGTTAAATGATCTAATAATGATATTAATGAAGGGAATTAATAATTTTATAATTCATAAATGTTATATCAAGGCGTTTTCTAATTAATCATTCATAATTGGAATTGATGACTCCATTATAATATATATTTCATTAAGAGACCAGTAAATTCACTAGGGAGGATAATTAATTTCATACCACACCATACACATAAATTCTAATGCATTAACACAAATACAAAATGATCAAAGGCTTAAAAAGGAATAATATTTATGATGGGAGAACACGTAAATAAGGGATATATATTCTCAATAAAAACTAACTTCATATATTTTTTCATATAAAAAATATATTATATGTAAAATTCAATAGTTATACCTAATCAATGGATTAATAATGTTGTCTCTATAAAATCCATTGAGTCATATTTTAAATAATTTTGTATAAGAAATTATTAAATTAGTTTCTTTATCAAGTGATGAATAGATAATTACATTTATTTTGTACATAACAACAATATAATTATCCTGGTTTTTAGGAAATCAAGTCTAACATATTTAAAATTTAATGATAAAACTGATATGATAAATGAATTTAATATATATTCATAGACAACATTACAGTTTAAATGGAACTTTTTAAAACTCCAATTAATATTCCAGAGTGTGTCTCACAAGGTATGATGTTAGGTACATATAATTTCTAGATTCAAAAAAATACATTCAAACAACAAATTAGAAAATAAATATAGACATTATTTCAAGATAATGAATGAAAAATATATTAATTTTTTTGTATGAATTTTTTCTTTTTTTATAGACAGAAAATAATACATTAATCATATAGATATCTCTGGATTATAGTATATAGGAATAATAAATTTATATTATACCAACATAGATGAAGTACATCCAAATAAATTTTTATTAAGTCCATTAGATATAATTCCAAAATACCCTCTACTAGAGTAATATTATGACTACCATTCAACTATCAAAAACATAGTCACATTAGATTTCCCAAAAAAATTTATTAAATATTTCATGTTAATACACCAAATGAATACAAAATGTATGTTTTAAATATATATAATTGAAAACACTTTTTTTAATGGTGTAACACATAACTCTCTTTGTATGGAATTATAATAAAATAGACCTATGAGGTGAAGATGTTATATGGATAGAATAAATACATCTAATCCTACGAATTTATGAATTAAACCATTTATGTTTTCCAAAATGATATGGCATGAAATTCATGTGGTAATAGTCAATAAATATTATCAAAACATTTTATTGAAGTTTTGAAACATATAATTCCAAAAATAACATCACATTTAATATCAAGAGAGCCATCTTAAGAAACCATTTTTAAGGTTTAATTCATAAAATCCTTATTTTTTATTGTATAGTTTTTATTATCAGATTTGGTGGATGAATGGATATAATCTATATAGAGATAGTGTGTTCCCAGTTTAATTGATTGGGGTTTACCGTCAATATGAAATCCATGGTTTTCCTAATCGTACTAATCAAGGTATTGAAATTCTCTAATGATGGTAATTACGATATTTTTATAATCATAGAAACCAAAATTCATGTTCACAAACATACATCACAGTTGTGGTTAATATGTATAAAATTATTTTTAAAAATTTTATATTATTATTACATCATTTTATTAAAATTATTATTTCTTTTCAAAAAATTTAAATTATTATACATATTTACATTATTTTTGTTTTATGAAATATTAATTTTATTTTTTATAATATTTTATGTACTCTATATAAAAATTGTATTCCTAAAATATTTTTTCATATAAAAATTCATATAAGTTGTATGAAAATTTTAAGGGATAAATTTTCTTTAAATAGAATTAAACCCGAAGAGACCTAGTATTTTATTTTTTATATCTATTAAAATATACCTTTTTTATCTTATTATGTATCGATTCATATGTATTTTCATCACAAACCATTCTTGTGGATATGAGTAAAATTTTATTATAAATGTGTGTTTATCTGTTGGATACATTTATAAAAAATATCCAAATAAGAAAAAAATTTATAATTATGCTTATTTTGATTTAAATCATAAATTAATGAAGATATTTTTTTAATACATATGTTTATAAATTTTTATGATGAAAATAAAATAGAAATTTCATACTAATGATTTTATTACCTTTAATATATAATATAAGAAAATATATTAGATAAATTAAAATGTTATATATAATTTTTTATGATCAATTACATGGAATACATATATATATCAATGTTAATTATAATGAAACATATAATTATATTACAAATAAACTGGAAGTTATTTATTATGAGGCATATAGGTTTTATAATACCAAATGAGCTATATTGTGAGTAGGTTATGAAGAGAATCAAATTTTACAGTGAATATATTACTCCAATGCATCAATGATTTATAAATATGGTGAATCATTTTCAATCTAAGGGTGAATATGATATATAAAATTATTATTTTATAAAAACTAGTGTTCGTATTATTTTAATAGAATAATAATATATAATTTGTTATGGAGGATAGAAATAATCTAGAGAAAATAATATTTTATAATCATAATAGTACTCCCATACAATAAAACATAATGTTATTATTGTTAAAAGGTGAATAATAAAAATGGTCTTTCATTTTATTCAATATCTAATCCAATAACTATGAATGTTAAAACAATTTAAAATATTTTTATATCGTAGAATTATATGATGAATGATATATTGGAATAATGTATTAGTTTCATGGGGAATTTTAAAAAAATAACAATGAATACTTATATTGAAAAGATAATTGTTCGAATGAAAATAATTCATTTGATTAATTTTTTTATAATTATTGAGGTGATATTAAAGAAACATTTGAGATGATTTGTTTTGTGTTTATGTATTATGGTCAAATTATTATAAAGTATACGTTGTTAATAAATACTGATAAATTCTCATGAAATTATTATGAGAATAAATAGAATAAGTTTTTTAAATAATATGATAAATTTAGTTCACATAGTAATAATTCAACATCCAAATATTCTTCAAATGGAATTAATGATTTTAATAATTATATGGATGTCTATGTTATACTTCTAAATAAAACCAATGATACACAAAAAATGAATATTATGAACCCATGAATAATACGACATTGAATGATAATTATCTATAGAGTGATATTGAATATATTGATTATTAATTAAAAAAATTATATTTTCTAAAAACATCATACGAGTAAAATAATCGATTTTATAATGAAATTACTAGTTATATTACATTGTTGGTTAAAAATAAGAACAATATAATCAAACACTATGATTCTACAACAAAAGAAAATGAAAAGGAGTATTTTAGAATATCTAAAACCAAATTAGATACTTATAAATTCACTATAATGTTTTATAAATAATATAATAAAAAACTAAAAAAGTATGGATGATTATAACATAGTTATAAAAATACATTCATGGATATTTAGTTTAAATATATACATATATATAATTTTATGTCAATGAATAATAATTTTCCTAAAAATTAAATATAATAAAAAACACATAGATTTATATATGGAATATTTTTTACTTAAATGAAATTTAATTTTTAGTCAAATACCCCTTTTAGTGTATATCCCATTCATTCAGAAATTTCATAATGATTGAAACTTGAAAAACAAAATCTAAATATTGAACAGTCATTTGGATTTCATGAATCGAATAATTTAAAATATTTAGGATTTATTCAATGTAATAATACTGGGATGATGTGAATTCCAAAAAATATAGTTACTAATAAATATAGTCCTCTAAATTTTATATTAATTAAATGTTGGTTTTTTAACACTAGGGATAGAGATTTTGTTCCAATCACCAATGAATCTGGTACATGAATGATAGTTTCACTATCATATGTCAGTAATGTTTTTTATATAGGATAAATAAGATGAACGACGAGAATGATTTATTAATATAGAATTAACATGGTAAAATATAGGGGTTCAAATATATTTAATTTCATAAATTAAATTAATTTATAATGTTTTTTTATTTCAAATGACATAATAACAAAGTAGTTAACATTTATCAATTTTTTGGAATGTTATCTTACGGTGAATATGCATGATCTATGATCTTTTAACACAACAATGTATTTTGAAATAAGTGGTCTTGAAATAAATTTAATCATTTTAAATTTTTTTTCATACACACACAATCTAGGCTATCCTATGTTACATGCAAAAATGTGTTTAACATTCATTTCTCACATCATTGAGTTTTAATATAATATATTATAATATTAATAAATTATTTTTTAGTATGATATTTATCACCTGGATGTTTTTATGGGACGAATAAATTAAATATACTAAATTATATAAATATATTTTCTAAACATATTTATATAATTAATTTATGGGTTTATATTTCATTAGAAATAAAAATAAAATCTATTTGAATATAATGTAATTATTTTTTTTGAACAAAAATTTTTATAAACACAAACACATTTTTCATAAAAATTTAAACTATTATCAATGATTAATTTTTTTAATAAAATTTAAATATTAAAATTTTAATTAATCTTTTAAAATTAATATTATAATTTTTATATAAATAAATAAGAAATATTCAATTTATATAAAGAATAAAAATATATTTTTTTTAAAAAAAATTATCTCTAATTGTATAGTTATTATAAATTTAGATTTTTCCATTTCAGAAAATGAATTATAAAAATATAAATCAATTTTTATATCAATCTGTAAAAATAATATTCGATATAATTTTTGACAATTTTCATTGAAGAAATCTTTTTTATTGAATTTTTTTATTACAACACTTTTATATGAATTGTACAATTTTTTAATGAATATAAGGACTTTAGAATTATAGTGAGAAGATTTTAAATTTTATAATATAAATAATATATATTTATTTAAATTAATTATATCATTTGAAAAATTTCATACGTAATTTTTATAAATTCATTTAGTAAACAGTTAAATCATTTTTTCTTTAAAAAACTGAATTCATGCCACATCTGTGGGTATAATATGAAAACAACTCGTCAAATTCTGTGAAATACAATAGAAAATGGAATCACTATATGTAATTATCATAATATATTTTATCTAATAATACCAACTATTTTTTTTACCATAATTAATAGAAAAATGTAAATATTATTTTACAAAGTAATGGTAAAAATGTGTTTTCAATGTGGTTAAACTAAATCAATAAAGGTTAAAAATATATCGAAACTTGTCCAACCCCCATTTAATATAATTATTTCAACATTTTAACTTAAAATATCTTTAAATTATAATTTAAATTCATTTAATCATATTTTTATCATTGGTACATCTTTTTATTTTTAAAAATTTTAGGTGGGCCACACACCTTGGTTATAAAAATCCACCCATATACAATCCTTTTCACATGTAACAACCCTATTTTATAAGAAAATACATTCCAAAAAAAATGTATTACGTCCTTATTCTAATTTATTTTCTCTTATATTTTTCTTAAATTTATCCTTTCGTAGATTTGGATGAAAACCAAATAATGTTGTGAGAAATAGAGGTAATCTTCATAATCATGTATTTTATTTTATTCCATCTTCTACATCGTCCAATTATTATTAAAACATGATGATATAATAACCTCATTATATTAAATATATCTATATTTTATCATGTAAATTTAATGACCTAAATACTTCCCCACTATCATCAAAAGTGTTATAAAATCAGCATTCATGTGTTCGGCTGAATACCACCTCACAAACCGAGGTTTCTTGTTTTCAATATCCTCTTATAAAAGATGTGTATAAGGATGCGTTTTTAGTATATATATATATATTATTTCCTTGAAATTTATATTCTTTTTATTCCTGATATCATAAATTAATTCTCAAAATCCATTCCCTTGGAATATTATTAATGTCGTTTGTTTGTACCGCAAAATATCACCTTACAAAGTTATGTGATTTATTTTTCACAGTTTATTTATATGGTGACTAAAAGATTTAGGATCTAATAAATAATGTTATGGATATCATATAACAATTTTTTTTAATTTGTAAATTTTTTTCTCCCTTTATTTAATTATATTCGTTGAAAATGTTGGAACACCATTCATGCATAAGTACAAAATACAATCTCCTTGAAAAATTTATTTCATTTTGTATCACTATATTTTATATAATAATATATAATAATATATAAATAATATATATATATATAGTATATTTATATCATCATAATATATATTTTGATGATGGTACCATTATCAATGTAAGAGAACTGAATATATTGAATCAAAACATAATGTAAAAACAAAGCGGTTATTTCCAAAAACATTCTTATAACATGAAATTGATAAAGAATGGGTAGAAAATGTAATATGTAAGTCATATATGGTATTATAAATAAAATTATAGTTATCTAATATATATAATATACTAATCTTTACTATAATGAATTTTCAATCATGCATAATGGAATTGAGGACTTAATGAAAGTTATTTCCTTCTGACTTTTATATATGTGACAAACATACAATAGCCACAACCTATTTATTTTATGTCGTAGATATAGAAATAGTGAATGTAATTTATTATGATCACCATGAATATTATTTTTACATAAAAATACATTCACCGATATTTCTTTATTGGGACTAAGATTCAAATATTACAAATTTAGTAATTGATTTTTCCTCTCCATTTTCATTAATTGAGATATATATTTTGTTACGAATCAAAAAAATTTATTAGATATATACACATATAATTTTATATATTATATAATTACTATTTTAATATTTATGTCATATATGATGTTTTATTTAATTTTATTCTTTCATGGGACATATGTTTCAATGCAACATTGTCGTAACAGTCAAATGATACAACCTCATTGTTTGTGATGATTATTTATTTATATTCTATAGATAATTAAATATAATGATCCATATATATAGAAAATTATGAAATATGATTCTCATCTTGTTATATATTGGAAATATGTTTTCCCCTATAACTTACTAACTTTATTTACTCAACAGTTCAAAGGAATGATATTATAAAAAATCACTATTTTTAAACATCTCATAAAAAACCCATTTTCATTCAATTTTTTTTTTCTAAATAAATTTTAAAAATATTATTAACATTGTAAAATTATGTTATTAAAAAATTATATATGGATTAACATTTTTTGAATATTAATTTAATTTAATATTTAATTCATTTTTTCCAAAAAATTGATATTTTTCTTTTACTGAAAAGCATGACAACTATTTTTTATGTGTATGTCATGAATTTTATATTACCCCATAATGAAAACTTATTAGTTTAAATCATAAATTATATGTTCCCAAGGTTGTTTTGAACACAAATATTATTTTTTTTCCTTTTTGAAAATTCATTTTCAATGTTGAATGAATAATTTCATTAAGAAATGTTTTATGTTATTATTAAATGTTAATTTAAATGATTTAATGTTTATTTTCAATAGAAAATATTTCTAAAATGTTCTATAAATATTTATTTATAAAAAAATACATTCCAAGAAATGTTATAATCCACATCACATGTTCTAAATTCCTTTTCAGAATCATTTTCCTACCCAAAATTCATCATTTGATGATACTTATTCTTTAGTGATGATATGATCCAAATATATCATTATTATTTATTCACAAATGTTCATATAATATTTAATAAAAAAAATTATATAATACTAATTTAATTTCACTATTTTATGATATAATTGCATTCCTAATAAATATATTTCATCTCATTTGTCTTAATATGATTAATGATTTATATCCTTAGGGAACAGATTTGTACTATTTTTATTTTTTATTGGTGGGACAAACATCTCCCTCCAATTCAATAGGTAAATGATTATATATCAAATTATAGATAGTATTGAACTTGGGAGTAACCATTGTATAGTAAGGGGATTTTCCAACTGTGATAATATTAGAAGTGAACATTACCTATATAATGATTTATAGAGGGTTCCCATTTCACAATGATATACTTGTAAAAGATCCTTGGAAACTAAGGAAATGATTTATTATTCATATGTGTATTAGAAAAATTTATATCTTTTTCTAATTTTATATTATCATGTCTCTGGTCGATGTATTCCAACATGTTTCATTCTCCATGAACATCCATGATTTATAGGATGGCAATTATTTTGGATATATTGTATATTGGGAATGAATTCTATATGTTAGTCTCAAGTTATTGTATCCTTATAGTAATTATATGCTGATTAATCTGTTATTTATCATTGGGGAACATCTGATATCACCCTTTCTCATGTTTCCCATCCCTTATTTATTAAAATTTGATTTATGTTGTGTATGTCTAAAAAAAATTATTTTGGATGATAATTATGCTATATATTAATGTAAATTAATAAAATATCAATATTATGATCTATTTTTTAATGGTGTTAAATAAATATAATCCTAATGCATTTGTTTATTCCATATAATTATTATTCCTCCAAAGATATATAATAACTGTATATAATAAGTGTGGGAAAATAAAATTTTAATCATAGTATTTTTTAGTAATCCTTTAGAAACAATTTTTTGAAAATTCTTGTGATTTTGATAATGATATATCTAATGATGAGGATTTACAACAGTAAAACTACAGTAAAATTTATTTTAATCATGATATAGGATAGAGTTAGTGGTTCTCATAAAAGTACAGCTCGATATAAATACTAAAAAGTGTATGTGGAACTAAAAAATGGTCTATCATGGTTAAAAACACAATGAATAGAGTATTGAGTTCGAATCAACATTCATCTCTTGCAGAAAAATGGGACTTGATTCACACCATGTTTTACACTGCAATGGTAAATTCCATGTAGTTAATAAATTATTTACATTCCATCTAGAAGGATTTGAATAATGATCATGAATGATCTAGGATATGAATAAGGTGTTAGATATTTAAAAAATGGTTTTATGATTTAGATAACATGTAAGTGACTTTTGGTTATTATTTCGTCTCCCATGATGATTATTATTTCTCATACTATTATTTTTTGTTTTTTTAAATATATATAAATATGATTAATCATAATAACTCAAAATGTGATGTAAAATTTAGTTATAATGATCAAAATAATTGGATGATGACTCCATAGAAAGATATTTTGATTGTTCCTTACAACTAATGATGATATATGATTAGCATTGTGAAATTTTATATTACTCATAATGGTTCAATGTATATAAAAAGATAATATTCCTACTATTTTTGTGGTAATCAAAATTGATGAATGAAAATTTTTATTTCTTTATGTAAGGATGTTTGGAAACATAACCTATAAGAATATCACTAATGGATGTGATGTTATTTTTCATGTTGAAATGAATGATATTGTGAAATTATGTTCCATAGAATTCAATTTTTTATATATTTGGTACCTATATATAAACGGTGTCTATTAAATAATATATTTAATATCCCCATGAATATGGAAATACATATTCTATTCAATATGATGAATTAAAAGGATTAAATTGTGTTTGTATTTAAATTCTGAAATTTGATATGATTGTTTTTCAACAATGGTATATTAGTTATAATAATCCATAATCTTCTTAGGATTGTGTTAATTTTTGAATTATATTAACCTAATATATGATTTAAATATGAGTTGTGGATACCACTTGTAAAACCCCAAGCTTCCACAGTATGTCTCCCTTTGAATAAAACTATAGCTTGTGTTATACACAACATCGAGTTCAAACACACCACACCCAATCAAACTAGACGATATGAATATTAGTTCTCAATTTTTGAAATTTTGTAAATTTTATCTTTGAAAATGGAAAACAATTTTTATTCATAATATTGAATCTAGTTTAGGGTAATTTTTTGGTAATTTTCTGAAAACAATCATTTTTTGATGAATAGTGAAATAATTGTGTTATTGTTTAAAACAGAATTTTTATTTATAAAATTATTAGTGTTATTTAAATTTATATTATCTAAAAATATATATATATTACCTATATAAGTACAATTTAATCCATTGGATTCATTTTATAATAAATTTAGATATATAAAAATTTTATTGAGCTTCTTACCGCCTGTTACCCATCTCCTAGGAGCATTTACAAATTTTAATGAAACATAATTTTACCACTTCTGTTATTTGAATTTCAAAAATTTGAGAGACATGGTGTATATCAGTACGTAAAATGTGGTTTAAAAAGATGAAAGTAATTTTTGGTGAATAGTAACTTTTAACTTTTATTTACCACAATTACAAGTAAATTGTGTAATTAATGGTAAAAATTGTGTTATTATTCACATAAAACATGTCCTGATTCTATTGGATTGGATTATTTCGACAAAAACAACCATAGGAATATAAAATGATCCTTAAGTTCATTTTTATTAGATTAAGTCATTTATTATTATATTTTTAATTAAGGAAGAGTTAAAAGTATTAAATTTAATGTTTCATAAATAAAATATTTTTAATATAGGGATGAACGCAATATAAATTAAACTATAATTATTCATAATAAAGATAAAACAATATCCTTCATAATGGTATTTTATTTATAATTTTTACACATTATATAATATAATTTATTTATGACACTATGATAATGCAGTAATTATCATATTAATGAAAGATTAAAATAATTGATAATATAAATATCCAAATAATTATAATGTTAGAATTTTGATGAATTCCACAAATTTTAAAGGATAATATATCATTATAGGGTTTATTAAATGATTTATTTTCGAAGTAATAATGTTTTTATGACTTTAACAAAAACAAAATACCTAATACACTCAAAATTGACATAAAAGATTTTTTTAAAAAAATTATATTATTAAATGAAATAATATTTCTAAAAATATAAGGACCACCAAAAGGAGTTAGATAAGGTTTTATATATTAATAATTTACCACATGGGGTTCGTTTTCCTGTTTATAGTAAGTTTATTAACCATATAATTTAAAAAACAAATAGAAATGGTAAATGTGAAACTATTTGACTAAGAGTTAAATCTAAAATGACAAGGTTAATATTGTGACCAAAACCTGTCTAAAACCTATTGGATGAGTGATTTTCAACCCATCCCCACCATAGCCTATACATTAATCTTTTTTTAGCCTTTAAAATCCTAAAAAAAAATTATTATAAAATTTTATTTCAATCTTTTCCTATGGTGCCCCTCACCCCACTTATAAAAGGGCTCTTTCTCTTCTCTCAAATTAACACCTCATTTGCCATTTTACTCGTCCAAAACCTGATAAAATATCCCTCCATCATCCCTAACTTCATCTTATAGGCCATGAATTGGTAAAAAAGAAATCTTATGGGTCTTTTTTTATAAAATCAAAAGGATGACCCCGAAAAAGAGTTAAATATTTAATCACCTCTTTTAAGTTCTTCTCTTCTTCCACATCCTATTGATTTGTTGATTACATTTGAAAATAATAACTCCACTATCCTCAATATTATGTTATGTTATTATAAAAATTGTACCACAATATTATTTTTATATTCATCATATAAATGATAAAGTTACCATACATGCGTGTGTATGGCTTACCGTCTCCATGTCGTGGCGTTGTTGTTATTAAATAAATTGTTTATTAGATGGTATAATAATGATGTATAATTGAAATAAATAATAAATATAACAAATTAATGATTCTATATATATGATATAACATTAAATTATATATATTTTCACCTTCAATTGAATTATATTTTCGCTCGTGAGTACGTAGGGATTATCATCTCCACGAAAGCGATTAGATTCATTCCCCATTATATTCATTTGAGAATAATTTTCATTTGATGATTAAAAATAATTTTTAAGAACTTAATATCATTTGAGATATGAATCAAATACATCCTATCCATAACAAACACGGATTACATAACAAAACATATTAAGGAAAATGAATCTGTTAACACCCAAAATGATGATAATACAAAAATATTATTAACAATGTATTATTATAAGACCATATATGATACCATATTTATTTATATGTTTCTTATATAATTTATTAATTTTTTTTACTATTATACAAGAGTTTAAAATACCATTGACTATGTAAATGTACAAGTAAGGGATAATTTCACAATCTCTTTATTATCTAGGGTTGTTTTTACGAAGTATCTAGTGGAGCATCCTTATCATCCACATCCATTTTTCTTAAAAATGTATTTCCAAACAATTTTAATATTTACTTTACTATGGGATAATTTCATTTATATCCTTTTTTGTCTTTTTATAAAATGGTTTCAATGGAATCATTCAGTCGTTTTCCAAACAAGGTTCTTTATGGCATTTTCGACAAAATTATGGTAAAATTGCTTTTTATAAACTTATACGGCGGGTGTAGCTATTTTCTTCTATTATAACAAAATCGAATCATCCAAGATAATATTATAAGAATATATTCAAAATAAATGTTTTCTTTTATAATTAAGTGACTTTTAATTGGTTTCAATATACAAATATATATTTCATTCAAAAAAATTTCATTTCATCTCTGTCAACATCCTTTGATAGATTTTATGCATGTTTGATGTTGATTTATTATAAAAAAATTATTCCATATTTGTTTGATGTTTATATGATATATTTGAGTGTGGATGTGTTATTTTGTACCATTCATGGTTTATGGATAACATATTGACATTTCATATGCTATATTTAATACGAATGTTTATGTCATGTTTAAAACATTTTATATGATGAATGAATTGGACATAGTATGTGATGGCTGGAGCCTGCTATAGCTCCTTGATGCATCAGCAGGTCTCATGAGGAAAACTAGTTTCCTGGCACAAGGCCTTGACAAAGTCTAATTTTTAGTCTTCACACAAGGCGTTGAATATTTTTTTATTAAGTCTCGCATTATTCATTCCATCATTATGAAAGTGGCTATTGATATTGCATGTGATTACTCAATTATTATAATATCCATGTGAATAATTAAATGGTATTATTTGAATTTATCGTTGCCATATTATGATGATGTTTATATATAAAATTCTTTTTTAAGTCTTATACCATTCCTTACATGATTATTCTTATTTATAAAATTTTCAGATATATTGATATCCTTATTTCGCATCTGATCTCGCCCCTTTCTATGTTTTATTTTTCCAAAGATGTGATAAAGTATTCTATAGTTGACTTGTATGGATATTCTAAGGATATAATTGTGTTCCAATGGGGAAAAATGTTGTTGATGTTTTTATTTAATGATGTAATGAAAAATTTATGAATGTTTCTAGTTCTTCCAAGGATACTAAACTGATATGTCTATCGAGACATAGTTCCCTTTATCATGCCAATTTTATTTAATAAGGAATCGAATTTGGGTAACTCGTGTCAGGGAATTACAACACAATGGGTTTATGAGTTTAATATTGATCATATGTTAAATTTCATGGACACCCCTTTTAAATTATAAATGATTGGAATCTATAACGATTTAAAGCATTTTGAGAGAAATATATGGAAATAATAACATTTTCTTTTGAGTATGAATGAATTTTAATAGATATGTTATTAAAGGGATTTAAACCATTAGTGTTTTTATTATATTTTATATTATGTTAATTATGGGATACAGAAATCATGAATAAAATAAAATTAATATCTTTTTGTAAAAGGGATAACATTCAATTTTAGAGGAAACCTATTATATCCTATTAGTACTATAACACCCCAGGTAAATAAAGAATATGAAATTTTCACATTTATCCATATTTGTGAATAATATATTAATATTACATTAAAGGGGATGCTATCCCCGATGGCATACCCAATACGCAACAACAAGTTTCTTGGGAATCATACATTGCACTCTAATAATAAAATAATATTATTTTAAATGGTAGTTAACGCCTACTGGTTGTAATGGCGGGAATTAACAGATATAACTACAAAATGATTATATATGTTTTTCAAATATTTTTTTTTACTCTTTACAATAAATGTTAGAGGATTATAAATGCGAATGAATCCAATTTTAAGCCTAAACATTCTAATATTCTTTAAAAGGTCGATTAACTGCCTTTTGATGGTGAACTTCTTTTAAGTCCACTTTCTGAAAATTTTATGTGTTATATTTGAAAAAATATAACACATATTTAGAATCGGGAAATCAAAATTTACTTTTTGTAAATATTTGGTATCTTTCCGATAAAGTTCATTTTTTAATGAATAGTGAAAATGTTGTATTTTAATTCAAAACCATTTTTTAATATAATATATTTATATGATTAGAGTATCTTTTGAATTTTTTTTAAATTAAGATAAGAATATATTTTTATAATTTAATCCAATAGTGGTCATTGGAATTAATTTCACATTGAAATTAGACTTAAACTAGTGTCAATCTTTTGATAATTATTGTTTCATAAAAACACGCTATTTGCTCTGACAACGGGAATTAATTATTAAATTAATTAATTAAGCTTATATGTTTTGATTTTTTTAAAATATACATCATTTTTTGAAATCGGAATATCAAATATAGATTATGGTGAATTTATGGAATGTTTCCTAAAAACATCAATTTTTGATGAATAGTGAAACCACTAAGTGGTAGTTAAAGAAACTGATTTTTTGTTTAAATGAAACTTTTCCACTTCTGTGATTTAATTTTCAAAAATCCAACATACATAGTTGTCATTAAGAAGTAAAATGTGATTTAATGAGATCAAAATAATTTTTGGTGATTAGTATCTTTTAAGTTTTATTAATCACGATTAAAGGTAATTAGTGTAATTTAAGGTAAAAATAATGTTTTAATAATATGAAATTATCTAGAAACATTTCCTACCCTCATTATATGTGTCATGGACGACCAAGAAAGTCCATGGGTCAACATGGGGACCCCATGGAGCCACTTTGGTTGGAAAATTACATTAATACCTTTTTATTTAACGTTAAAATTAAAATGTCGAAAACATGTGTTGTTTTACAAAAACAATTTTTAAATGGTGTTATACAAGTCATATTTTTGACTATAAATATTCATTATAAATCTAAAAATATTTCATACATAATTATATTTTTTTATAATTGTTAGACAATAAATAAAATAAATTATTTATGACACCGTGATGATGCAGCGACTACCTCATTAATTACGATTTAAATAAAATGAAAAGATAATCTATAATATAAGACCTACACATGTCTAAAACCTATTGGATGGGTGGATTTTGAAACCTTATCACCTTATCTTATAAATATATCCTTTTGGAACCTTTAAAATCAGAATATAATTTTATAATAAAGAAATATTTTATAACATTCCAAGTGTGCCCCTCCTCTCCTCTTATAAAAGGCCCCCACCTCTACCACCTTACAAAAACTTCTCAAGCCTTTGGCTCAGCCAAACCCTACCCATTTCATCTCTACACATCCCTATCTTCATAATTGAAGCCTCACTTTGGGCATAATCCTTTCCAAGGACGCCTTTGATATCAAATCAAAGAGAGTTACCCGTTTTAAAGGTAGTGTTTTATCTTGTGTTCTTATGTTTTATTTTGCTTCTCCGACCCCATAAACTATTTTTATTCTTTTCTTTTGTCATAAAACCAGTATATTCAATATACTGGGATTTATTTATAAAAATTATTTGAGCTACACTTACACACACCTTCGTCTAATGGTTAAAGAACATATTGTTTCTGTAGTTGTCGATTTTCTGCCTCGCGAAACGATGATTGTTCAATATTCTTTTAACACCTTTAAAGGTGGCCATTATGATTTCGATGAATTTTATATATGATATATACGGTATTTATGTTTACTATATGCTTCTGTATTTTATATTTAAAACATATCATTATTCATTTCATGTTGTGCAAACGCGATAATTTCAGATGAGGAAGTGTGGACTACCCCCCCCCCTCAAGTGATGTGACTCGTTAATGCAATACATGGAATGTATAAAGAATTTAATTAATGAACATACGTGACCTATATAAAATATGTATTATATTTTAATTATAATATATATATCTCTCTCTTTTATTTTTAATTCCATAAATATAACAAAAATATGAATGTAGCGTTCATGCGTACGTACGACCTACCGTCTCCATGAACGATGCTTTTCATTTTTTATCTCCAAATGATATGGAATAGTATAAAATGAATATTTACTGGATATATATGATATTTCAATCATTAATACTATTTTTTTAATCATTTACTTATAACTACATAGGAAATCATTTTCAAACAACATCATTTTTTACTCATGTACCAAACATTGGCAAAAAACATATGATATGAACTAATATTATTAAACAATTATTAAAACATTATAATATGTGATATGAACTGAATAATATTATTTAAAGGAAGACCTTAAGAAAATATAAATTTACCAAAGTTTATTATATAGGAATATAAAGAAACGAACAATACAAGTCGGACTTGAGGTAAGGGATCCTACCCCTCTCTTTCTTTTTAAGTACACTCTTTTATGACATTCTATTTAAGCTCATATTTCTTATGATTGGGATGTTCTTTTATATTACTATTACTGTAATTTTTTATGTTCATATGATTAGAGATCCTATTTTCTCTCATCAATCCATTTTGGATGTTTTGAGTAGCGCTGTTAGGCTGTTGAATTTTCGTAAAAGATCCAACCACTCTCTTTCTTTTTATGTACTCTTCTTAATGACACTTCTTTTAAGATACTCTTTATTATTTTGATGGATGTTGTTTTATATTCCTCTTTCTGTAAATTTTATGTTAATATTATGACAGACCCTATTTTATCTCATCAATACATTTTTGGAAGTTTTAAGTGGCGCTGTTAGGCAGTCGAGTTTTCATAAGGGATTTGTCATCTCACATTTATTCTCGTGATATTTATGCTAAATTTTCCACCATTTCCTTTGAGTGGTATATGTACTAACCATTATTCTACTCTTTTTGTAATATAATTTCGTTTATGAGTATTTACATCAATGTTTTATTGTCCATCTTTCATTGGGTGTATGTTTCGAAAGATACCCATGTCGGTAAGGGAACCTTTCACCCTCCTCTTCTTAAAAGACTTCTTTTGTTGGGTATTTTAATTTACATATTGTAATGTTTAGATATGTTATTGTACATCCTTATTGTTTTAAATATTACTTCCAAGTGATGAGATACCCTTTTTATCTCACATCAACTCAATTTCTAAAATTTGTAGTGGCGCTGTTAGTCTGTAAAATTTTTGTAAGGGAACTTCTTAACCTAATTTCTATTCTATGGGTTAATATACTATTTTAAAATTATGTCCTGATATTATTATTTACTATCTTGTATTTATACGTTCTTTATGTGTACATATAGTGAATCTATTTTATTTAAAAATGATCTTTGTATGGAACTTCATCTCAATCTCCTTTATTGAGTCATATTTTGTTTTATACACAACCTTCTTTTATACGGTGTATAAACCCCTTTGACTATTACGTTTATCCAAAAGGAAATTTTTTTATACGAATCGTTTTACTAAATGTAAAAAAGAATGTCTTTGTCATATGAATGCAGCGACAATGACTTCTCTGCCACCGTGACCATTATTTGAGTTTCAGCTTCTTCAACAAGACATACCTATTTTTTAAATACCATGTTTTACATTTCTTTTATTTTGGTATTGAAAATGGTTTTAATAATGTTTTTATATCAATATGTTGTATTGATATCTTGTGATTGAATGAAGGAAATGTTATGTTTCCTTTATACATGTTTTATGTGATACGATTATGTTGTGGTTCATGGCCATTATTATGAAGACGGGTGGTTCCATGATAAACTAAGGATGGGTGAGCCCAATATAGCTCTCCAATGCATTGGGTAACGCGAAGGAGTTAAATGTTAAGGTTTTTCTGAAGAGATTTAGGGAATATAATGTGATGGGTATTCCAAATGTAACCAACATGGTTACTCCCTACGTAAGAATTTTATGAATGCCTCAAGTTACCTTTATGTCTTATGATTTCTATGATTAATTCATGATTTGATGAGGTATGTTAATGGGCTTATATTTTATGGGTAACGTATGATTACATTCTTATGTATGTGTGTACTCATGTTTCCTTTGTATATTTTTATACCCCTTACTGAGCTTTTTAGGCTCATCCCAAGTTATTGAAATGTTTTTCACAGGTCAAGGGAAAGGTACATGATGTGATGATAGTTTCAAGGAAGTGTCACGAAAGAATCCATGTTTTATTTTAAATATGATTCCCTTGATGGAAAAAATGGATACTATTTTTTATGTAACCACTTTGTTTAAATGTGGAATGTAATGCATGTTTTATGATCTAATTCTCTAAAACACTAATCCTGAAAAGATCATCAATGTGTAATCTTGTAATAACTCAAGATTAAGTAAGGTTTAAGGCCGGGGCCTTATAGTTGGTATCAGAGGTCGGTTTATATAACATTAGATGTTAGGGTATTCTCTATGCATAAGTTACATTACCATAATGGTTAGGATTTTAGAAAGAGTCCTAGTTTTAGATAAAGTGAATGAGTAAGTATATCATAGTGTTTATCTTCCTCATTAGTACATGATGGTTTTGTTGATATACTCACACTGACATTTCAGTTTTTAGTGAATGGATGGATCTAGCAGGCACCAATGTGACAATAGGTTTGAAGGAAACTCTGGTGGATCTCTAATTAAGAGACTGTATGAAATGGGAGATTCATTGAGGAAACATGTGGTTATTCTAAACCAACTCTCAAAAAGTAATGATAAACCACTTGAACAATGGTATGTTTTGTAATGAATCATGTACGACATGACCAATCGATGTGGATGTTCTGGTAATAATTATAAAGGTAATAGTTAGGGTTTATATGATCCTTACTTTTTTGGTAATTATATGTTACTCTATGATATGATGGAAAATGAAAGGCATGAGATAAACATGAGGATAAAATATGATATGATTATTTATGATGATTTTATATCATTTTGGGGAATGTTTTAAGAATTATATAGTTTTGTAAAAAGGACAACACGCAGACCGTGTGACAACCCGTCACGTCGGACAAAGCTGCGGGAATCGAACCCACAACCAAAGTGTGACTGGTATTTATCGCCTACCACTGGACTACGTGAAGTCCCTAGTTTTCTTGACTGATTCAGTTTAGTTAGATGATTTTATGAATCAAGAGTAAGTTTATTTTAAGTTATCTATGAAAATGATTAACCTATCATGGTGGATATGTGATTAGGTTAATTACTTTTCAAAATGAGAATTTAAGAGAAACTGATGTTATTTGGAGATAAAAGTTAATTTGTACCATGAATGAAAATGTGATTAAATCCTTAAAATATTTGGGTTTCAATCTTTTTTTGGTTTACATTGAAGAATTTTGTGGAAAATTGTTTATCGAATTGTCTTCGTTGAACTATGGGTTTTTTGGACAAATTTTGGAGATTAAGAATAGATTTTCTTTTTATAAAGGATTATACTTTTTTGGATTATCTGATCTCATACTACCATTTTTTGTTTTGGATTTTTTCTAAAGACATGAGAAATATATAGTTCTCTTTTTTGGATTAGGTGATTCTCAAGAAGTTGATTATAGAACTCTTAATGAAAAAAAGACTTCCTAAATACTTGTCTTTTGGAGAAAATATGAGTTTGATTAAAGAATCTAGTAAAAGTTGAAAGTCTACGTGACAAGTAAGTATGATTCATTATGATTTAGTTAAGCTCAAAAATAAATTCCTCAATGAAGATTAACATTAAACAAAAATGTTTTCTGTTGACTTTTCTTACAGGGGAATCGAATACCGTTTAACCCATCACAAGTATGTGATTTTCTTATGGTTAACTTTCTCCTAGACATGTTTACTATCACTCTCCCTCAGAACATGACCCTTTTTTTTTCTCCATATCCATGTTTTCCTACATGGAATCCTAGTATGGGTTATCTCGGGTGACTATTGTACTTCTCTTTCTTTATTTTAAAGTGATTTTTTTACTGACTCTTGTTCCAATGTGGGATTTTCAATGATGTTTCCAAGCAAAATTATAAAATTGCGAGAACGTAATTCCCAAAAGGGGGGAAGGATGTAACACCCCAGGTAAATAAATAATTTGATATTTTCACATTTATCCATATTTGTGAATAAAATATTATTATTACTTTAAAGGGGACGCTATGCTCGATGGCATACCCAATACGCAACAACATGTTTCTTGGGAATCTTACGTTGCACTCTAATAATAAAATAATTTTATATTAATTAGTAGTTAACGCCTAGCCGTTGTAATGGTGGGAATGAACAGAACTAACTAAAAAATGATTATATATGTTTGTCAAATATTTTTTACTCTTTACAATAAATGAAAGAGGATTAAAAATGTTAATGAATCAAATTTGAAGCGTAAACATTCTAATATTCTTTAAAAGGTCGATTAACCGCCTTTTGATGGAGAACCTCTTTTAAATCCACTTTTTGACAATTTTATGTGTTATATTTGACAAAATAAAATTCTTATTTATAATCGGAACATCAAAATTTACTTTGTGTAAATTTTTGTATCTTTATGATAAAGTTCATTTTTTAATGAATAGTGATAAATGTTGTATTTTATTTCAAAACAAATTTTTAATCTAATTTATTTATATGATTTGATTATATTTTAAATTGTTTTAAAGTAAAATTAGAATATATTTTGACCATTTAATCCAATAGTGTTCGTCGGAATTAATTTCAATTTGAAATTGTACTAAACTCGCGTCAATATTTTGATACTTATTGTTTCATAAAAACATGTTATTTGCTCTGACATCAGGAATTAATAGTTAAATTAATTAACGAAACATATATGTTTATATTTTTTTAAAATATACATCATTTTTGAAATCGGAATATCAAATATAGCTTAGGGTGAATTTTTCGTATTTTTCTGAAAAACATCAATTTTAGTTGAATAGTGAAACCATTAAGTGGTAGTTAAATAAACTGATTATTCATTTAAATGAAACTTTGCCACTTCTATGATTTTATTTTCATAAATCCAACATATTCGGTTGTCATTTAGAAGTAAAATGTGATTCAATGAGATCAAAATAATTTTTGGTGAATAGTAACTTTTATGTTTTATTAATCGCGATTAAAAGTAATTAGTGTAAGTTAAGGTAAAAATAATGTTTAATAATAAGAAATGACATAGACACATGTCCTACCCTCATTTGATGTGTCACTTCCGACCAAGAAAATCCATGGGTCAACATGGGGACCCCATGGAGCCACTTTGGTTGGAAAATGACATTAATACCTTTTTATTTAAAGTTAAAATTAAAATGTCACAAACAAGTGTTCTTTTACTAAAACAATTTTTAAATGGGGTTATACATGTAATATTTTGACAATAATATTAATTAAAAAGCTATAAATATTTTCCACTTCATGATATTTTTTGTAATTTTTATACAATACATAAATTAAATTATTTAGGACACCAAGATGATGCAGCGATTGCCTCATTATTTAATGATTTAAATAAAATGAAATGATAATGTAAAATCTAAGAACTACACATGTTAAAAACCTATTGGATGGGTGTATTTCGAAACCTTATCACCTTATCATCGAAATATATCCTTTTGGGACCTTTAAAATCCTAAAATCATTTTATAATAAAGTAATATGTTATAACATTCCAAGAGTACCCCTCCTCTCCTCTTATAAAAGGCCCCCACCTCTACCACCATACACAAACCTCTCAATCCATTGTCTCGACCAAAACCTACCCATTTCATCTCTCCAAATCCCTCTATTTATCATTTAATCCTCACTTTGGGAAGAATCCTTTCCAAGGAAGCCTTTGATATCAAATCAAAGAGAGTTTCCCATTTTAAAGGTAGTGTTTTCTCTTGTGTTCTTATGTTTTATTTTGCTTCTCCAACCCCATAAAATGTTTTTATTCTTTTCTGTTGTAACAACACCAGTATCTTTAATATACTAGGATGTTGTTATGTGAATTATTCTATCTACACTTACACACACCTTCGTCTAATGGTTAAAGAACATATTGTTTTTGTGGTTGGCGATTTTCTGCCTCACGAAACGATGATTGGTCAATATTATTTTAACACCTTTAAAGTTGGCCATTATGATGTCACTGTATTTTATATATGATATATATGTTATTTATGTTTACTATATGATTATGTATTTTATATTTAAAACATATCTTTATTCTTTTCATGTTGTGAAAATGTGATAATTTCATATGAGGAAGTGTGGACTACTGCCCCCTCAAGTGATTTGACTCGTTAATGCAATACATAGAATGTATAATGAATGAAATTAATGAAAATATGTGACCTATAGAACTTATATATTATAAATTATTTATAATATATAAATATTTATCTCATTTTTTAAATTCCATTAATATGACAAAAAAGAATGAAAGTAGCGTCCATGCGTACGTACAACCTATCGTCTCCATGAACGGTGCTTTTCATTTTTTATATCCAAATGTTATGGAATAGAATAAATTGAATATATACTGGATATATATGATATTGTAATCATTAATACTATTATTTAAATCATTTACTTATAACTACATGGTCAATCATTTTCAAACAATTGAATTTTTTTACTCATGTACCAAACAAAGACAAAAACATCTAATATGAACTAACATAATTAAACAATTATTATAACATTATAATATGTGATATGAACTGAATAATAATAATTAATGGATTTCCTTAAGCAATTATAAATTGACCAATGTTTATTATTCAGTAATATAAAGAAATGAACAAGACAAGTATGACTTGAGGTAAGGGATCATACCCCTCTCTTTCTTTTTAAGTACACTCTTTTATTTCATTCCTTTTAAGCTCATATTTATTATGATTGGAATGTTATTTTATATTACTATTACTGTAATTTTTTATGTTTTTATGATGCGAGAACCTATTTTCTCTCTTCAATCTATTTTGGAAGTTTTGAATAGCACAATTAGGCTGCTGAATTTTCGTAAGAGATCCAACCACTCTCTTTCTTTTTAAGTACTCTTCATTGTGTCACTTATTTTAAGCTCCTCTTTGTTATGTTGGGGGATGTTATTTATCCTATAGTGCTTCCTATGAATCATCATACTAATCCTAATTTTCAGACCTATTCATGGTTACTTAAAAATTTCCATTAGTTTATGATGTCTATTTAATGTGATCCAAGGATTGCCCTGAATATAGAAATGTTTAATCTTGACTTTCATCAACATCATCCTCCCAAAAACATATGGAATGGAGTACCATTTTATGTAGTGTCATGGATATAGGTTGTATTTTCCAAATTCAACCATCACAAGACACCTACATAGTTGGGGTTCATGATTATAAAATGAATGCTACTTTACAACACCTACAATTGGTCGGATATCATTAATCTATTTTCGAAATACCAAAATGTGATCTTTGATTACATTGAAATGGAATTCGATGATCACTTCATTTCAGAGAACACGATGTAGGATCATACCATGGAGTTCATTAATATTTTGTATGGCACAATGATGGATCTAGATAATTCTTATAACTTAAATGAGCTACAAGTTTATTATACTTATCAGGCCGATTACTCATTAATTAAAATGTAAAATTTGGACGATAAGATTGGGCATGAAGTATGATCACATGTTATGTTCTTATGATTATGTATTTTTACATATAAAGTGATCAAGAACCTAAATATATAAAATAATATCAAAATGGTATGGAAATTTGAGCCGGGGTGGTTCATTTCCATTGTCTGGTGGTGATTCTTCAGGAATTTGAAATTGCATTATTAAGGGTTGATATGGGGTATGATATAGAAACACGAACTGTCATGACTGCTCTATTGTTGTCACAAGTGTCGGAGGCCAGGATATAAAAATCCCCAGTGCACAAGGAACCCAATTGAGTGTAGATAATTCAACAATTTGTGTGACATTCAATGCTTCTTCCACTATTTTCCTATAGAAAATAGGGAGTGTGGATCTGTAATACCTCATCAATCAGGTACAATATTATTGAATCCAATTAATTATTGGAGTTGGCCTTCTAGTTGACGAATAGTATAATGTGGTAGTTGTCGTGGGGAAGTAAGTTAGGCTATAAAAAATCAATGTCCATATAGTGTATCGGCATAGGCTACTCAAGAAACCCCACAATGTTGTGGTTTAGGTGACTCGTATACAGTGAAACCAGATCCATAGTAGTAATGTCCTGGGATATATTTAGATATAGATACTATTCTGGGGACCTATATTGATGTTTCACCCATTTTTGATAAAGGTCCATCAAACCGTTTTATAATTGATGTTGTTGTGTAATGTATTTTCCTTCCAATAGAGTATATTTGTGGCATCATGTCTTATGAAATACCATTAGGTTTTCGAATAGAGGTAATAATCTAGTGTCCATAGTACACCCTTGAGATAGGTTTGTGCAACTTATTCTATTTTTCCTTCGTCCTCGATATGACCTACTTCGACATCATTCCCTATATGTATTGGTTCATGACATGTAGTTCCAAATTGGATTTCTATCATTGTCGTATGTCATTCAATAAACTCAAGGGAAGTATGTATAGACAGAAGTGCGAATGGAATATTCAATAAGATCCAACTGGACCTAAATGAAATGGTCATGGAAGAGTTACATTCATGTTGGAGGGAATCTTTATGAGTGATAATGAAATGCATTTGTTAGAGTTCCTCATTTTTTTGATAGATTTAGGATCATCTTTTTTTATGATTTATCTATTTTACCTCTTAAGAGAGATGGATTTTCACCATATATATTGTGCTAGGTGGAGAACTAGTGTCCATTCCTCTTTATTGGACAGATCCAATAGTTATCTAAGAACTCAATAAGAAACATGAAGACCTTAATGATAATCATTTTATTCAAACAAGCATATCACCATGTGGATCACTATTCCATTTACAGAAAAATTTATATGGTGCGCTTAGATTGTGTATGGATTTTTACTGATTGAACCGACATTCCATGAAGAATTGGTATCCACTACCACATATAGATGATATCTTCAACTAGATATGAGGAGGAAATATTTTAACCATCTCTTATTAAAACTCATGATTCAAAAATTGTCCTAAGAGTCCATGACATATACCCCATACAATATTATGGAGTAGTTTAGGGTTTTGTCATTATTTCGTTATATTTTTCGGTTTAATGATCATATCGATCTTGTTCTTGGAAATGAGGAATTATTTTTTTACCCGTGGGTTGATTAATTTTTGGTAGTCTTAATAGATGAAATATGAGTGTATTCGTTCACCAATCACAATGAAGAAACCAATATTTATATTGAATAAAATATACTAAGAGAGAACCATCTATATGTAAAGCTTAATAAATGTAAATTTTGGATCAGTCGTGTTGCCATATGGGGTCATATCATTTCATAAGGAGATGTTTGTGTTTACCTAGAGATGGTGATAATGATGCTTTGTAGGGGAATCCAATGAAGTTATTTGAAAAATGAATCATCTTTTGGATAGTTGGATATTACATGTTATTCATCGAGGAATTCCACCAATTAGTAGTGCCTCATACATCCATGAATATGAATGGTGTATAGTTCATATGGTTATTATCCTATGATATAGATAATTAATATTTACATGTAAGAATCACTTCAACTCTTATTCAGATTCTACATGATCCTAGAATATGTTAAATAGTGTATGGTGATGCCCAAATTTTTGGTGTGGGTGAATTTTGGATGAAGGATGATTGGGTTGTAGTGTTTGTATCATGGATGATAAGGCCTCATGGGAGGAACTATTATAAACATGACCTGTATATATCAACCATTGTTTATTCTCTATGAAATTAGAGGATTAAAAAAAGTAATGGATATTTTGTTATAGAGATCACTAAATAATAAAATATGTCAACTAATTGTAATACATGGATCTACGGTACTATGTTTGGTTGTAATACCAGCAGTCCTTCTACAATGATCTAGAGTACAAAAGTTGTAGGGGTTACATCCATGGATGAAAACTTTACAAACATTAGTAATAAAAAATCCATCTAGCTAGAATTATGTGAGGGGAATATAATGGCTATGTTTTCTCAATTAAACCTATAGGTTTCGGAACAAGACAAGAAATATGTTCAATTGGCTTTGGCACGACTTACACTCTCCGAGAGATTCTGTGGATGTGTCATTTTTTTAAGTATGAGGTTCTTCTTTTGATGGCTAGATTCAAAGGATTTAACCCCACCCACCTTCTTGGGGTTTATACTGTAGTGATTATATACACTTATATGGATGTGTATGGGTTCCTACAGTTATTCAGGAAGAGTTTAGGATGCAATATTATTCCTATGATTGGGTATTTCATATTGGAAATAGCATTATGTATGGGGATATATGTCACCATTACCAGTGGCCATTTATGTTGAGATAGATAGTAGGATTCATTAATAAATTCTCCACCTTACAATAGTTTGATGAAGTGCAATGAAGACCTTCTAGACATCAGTATACTCAAACCATTCATTAGTGGAAATAGAATGACTAAAAAATGGATTTCAGAGTTGGTCTTATAAGATCCCCTCGAGGTACTGACACAATATGGGTGATCATTACCAAACTGTCCAAATTCATTCACATATTACCAATATTGGAGAACTTTTTTATTAAAGATTTACAAAAAATTTACATATAGTTTATAGTGAAAAATTATGTTGTAACACATTCTATAATTTTTTAAAGAGATGTCTTGTTTACATCATGATTCTAGAAAGGGTTGAATATGGAAGTGTGTTCTTAGGTGATCATGAGTACTGTATATCACCCTCATACCGATGGGCAGTCCAAGTGAATGATTCAGCTGTTGGATGATATATTAAGGGAATGTATCCTTTATTATGGAGGCTATGGGAAAAAACATATAACACTAGTTGAATTTCCTTCAAAAATATATTTCATTAAAATGTTCTTATGGATACTTATAAGGCACCCTATGTAGACCATGTCGTTCACCAATATGTTGGGTTGAGGAAGTGCGATCACTCTACTAGTTCCACATCTCAATCAAAAGACTTCAATTGATGTCTAACCAATTCACAATCATATTGATACTGTACAGTTTTTGAAGAAGTATTATACATATCGTCACCACATTCCACTCGTGTTTATGGTCGACAAAAGTACTTTATATGTGTTTCATCTTGGTTGGGTCATAAATGAATTGAGATATAGGAAAATTTATGTTCAATATACATCAAGCCTTTGAAGACAGTGAAGTGTGTTGGGTCATTAGAATATCAGTTAAAGTTACCTAAAATGTACCATTCAATACTAGATGCTTTCCACTTATCATAGAATTTACAGTATTATGTTGACATTTGTTATTATTTTGACACTTAGAATATCGAGATGGTGGAGGATGCATCCATTGAGTTGAATTTTATATGTATCGTTGATAGAAAATTGATGGTTCTATGAGGTTGGTGAGTTCCACCAGTCTGGTTACTATAGAAGAGTAAATATGAAATGTATTAGATCATGGAGTGGAATGCAGATCTAAAAGTTCAATGAGTGGGACTCTTTATAGATGAATACATACCACCCTCGTAAGGGAAACTCGTGAATGATTTTTTATCAAGGGTGGTGGGATATAACGTACAAGATTTTCACAATGTTATGGATCATGAGATTTTTTTCTAATTTATATCAATGGACTTTAATTTGATTCCTAATCAACATAAACAAGGTATAATGTGTGTTTGTGGCTCATTCAATGCATTGATCCCAATTAATGGAAGAACATAATGTTGGGACCACTTTGTGTATGAAGATTGTATTTGTTGTCAACAGTTGTCAATATCAATCAAAATGAAGAAGGACTCCAATGTTAATGTAGATCGTTTGTAGTAAGGATTCCTGGAGAATTGTTATGAAATCACATCATTGAATGTCATAATTCGGTAAATCTCTAGAAGTCAATTTAGAAGATTGTTGAGCTGATCCTAATTTCAACGAACTTGTGTCAATGGTGACTTAATTATTTACAACAATGAATAATGGTGAACTATCATCAATCTAAGGATGATTGAAGAAGAATGAGGATTTAACGAAGACCATGCAATGATTCGTGATTGCATGAGAACCATGGAAGTGATTACATGAAGAGAAGAATTATATGATTTGCATGAAGTAGAGAATTATGGTTGAAGAAGAAGAGAGATTGTGGAAGGTCTTGGAATTTTATGAAGGTCATGAATTCACATTTCCCAAAAACCAGACGATGCTTTGCTGATTTGTATTTCACAAATATCATAAGTTTGGAGAACTTGTGATGAAAGCCTTATGAAGGAATGGGAGAGAAAAATAAGTGTTTTTGGAAAATTCATATCACAAATATCATCATATCAAAAATATGGAAATGGAAAGAAGTAGGCACGCAAGTATGTAGTAGGCGCACAAGTATGCAGTAGTCGTGGAAGTATGCAATAGGCGCACAAGTATGAAAGTGTCAGCGTGCAAGTTCTTTAGAGGCACACATGTCATTCAAATAGCATTATTTCAAAAATATGGAAAATTAAGGAATGTGTGCAACTACCAAGAAGGCGTGCAAGTCCCAAAGAGGCATGCATGTTATAGAGAGTCGCGCAAGTACCAATAAGGCACTCAAGTCCCATGTAGGTGCACAAGTGCCAGGGAGTCTTGCAAGTGCCAGGAAGGCATGCAAGTACCAAGGAGGTGTGAAAGTGCATGTGACACGCAGGTTGCCAAAATACCTATAAAAAGGAGACTACCCTCCTCATTTTTAAGTGCCTAAGACTTAGAGAAATATTTTGAGCTCTGAGCACACAAGTGGAAGAAGTGTGGTGCACAAGTGGTTGAGGTGTTCAAGTTGAGCCTTATTTTTATGGGGCACGCAATTTTTGTGTTGTCCACAAAGAGGTGTGCACGTATAAATGTGGGGCACAAGTTTTTCCTGTGCACAAAGAGATGTGCAAGTATAAATAAGGCGCGGAAGTTGAAGGAGGCACGCAAGTGAAAGTCATGGCACGCAAGTCTAGGGTGCGCAAGTCACTAAAATTCCTATAAATAGATGAACTGCCTCCTCATTTTTTAAGGTTCAACACTTAAAAGAAAAATTAGAGCTCTGATCGCGCAAGTAGTAGAAAGTGGTCTGATCGCGCATGTGGGCGGCGTGCAAGCTAAAGGCGCTCAAGTAGGGTTCCGCGCAAGTTTTGATATGAAAGTTTCCCGAGGTGCATTCAAGAAGTGGTATGTGTATAAGCCAAAGGTGGCGCGCAAGTTGTGATCTGGGATCAATGGTGGCACGCATTTACTGAGTGGGCACGCAAGTAGGTGGCACACATGTAGTGAGGCGCGCAAGCAGGTGGCCTGCTAGCCGGAAAGCGCGCATGCTGAGTGGCACGCATATAGGTGGGGCACAAGCTGAAGCAGGGAGGCGCGCAAGTAAGGTGGCGTGCAAGATGTGATTTGTTCTAGAATTTCTTACTAGCTTCTTTTCAACTGTGATGATGCTATGTTGATCTAGAATTCATTGTTTTTACAATCACAATGAGAACTTGTGATTCTATAAAAAAGAATAAGAAGAATAGCTTGGTGTAGATGGTTTTACACTGAAAGAAAATGTATGAAGAAGAGTAGGTTTCAGTGTAGCTGGTTTTGTCTTGAAGAAGCAGAAGAAGAAGAAGAGTGTGTAGCTTACAGGTTTGCTGCATAGAGAGAAGAGAAGAAGATTAGTGCAGTCAGTTGATTCACTAATTAGAAGAAAGAAGAAGAACTAGTGCTGCCGATTTTTGTTCTAGAGAAGAAGATAAAGAAATAAGTGAATTTGATTGCCTACTGCTTTGCAAGCAATCTATTGACGAGCACTGAAATAGATCAAGGGCAGAACCTACCTTTTGAAGAAGGAAGAATACTGTCTCCATAGGCAGTATAAAGAACCAGCTAGAGGCTGCAAGTTGGGCTAGGTCATCACCAGTCCAGGGAAGAGGATTGTTTCCCACCCCCTCCAAAGTGTAGGGACTCACACTAGCTAAAGGATTTTTTTATTAGAAACTCCATTATATTAGCATGTCATATTATAATGGAGAATACATGCACTGGTCATCCCCATGCATGGTAAGGATGTGGCTACTCTTATTGAGTGGTGAACCTTGTAGAAATATTGTGTGCATATTTTTACTACTTTCTATTATTTCATGTGAAAGGGAAAAGAAAATAATAGAATCAATATCCTAAAAGGTCAAGTGGTACAGGGATAAAAGTTGAAATTTGTCTAAAAAGTCACCAACACTGATTCAACCCCCTCTAAGTGTTAGGTATATCACAATCTGGTCCTCTAAATTGGTATCATAGGGATAGGTTAACCTCTGTTGGATTCTCTAAATTGAAGTTATTCTCTTTTGAAAACTTGGGTTCCATTCCTGAGTCATCAATGAAGAGCAGTGTTTGTGATGATTTAGTTATATCTACCAAGACCATGATGAACAGGAAAAAGGAAGATAATAGAATTTTGAAGAAGAATTCCCGCTTTTATAAAGAAGAGGAAGCATCTGGTTTTCCATATCTGGCTGACATTTAAGACACACCAGATTTGGAATGTAATGAGAAGGTACCTCAAGTACCCACCAAGAAGATAGAAAACCTTCCTACCTCAACTGATCAATCGGTATGTGTTAGTACATGTGGAAATTAACCTCATGATGAGTATTCTAGCACAAGTGGTGATGAAAAATCTACAACATCTCACGAAATATAAGTTGAAAGATTAAGAATGATTATGCATGGTATTACAGAAGAGAGTGCATCCCTGGTTTGCGGGGTATTTCAATGCATGCAAGAAAATATCACTCAGCTGGAAAAAGAAACTGATGTTTTGGAGAAATTGTTACAAGAAAAAATGTCGAATGTTTAAAGATATCTAGACAGGTTGGAGCCTTTAAAGAAACAAAGAGGGTATTTCTAGAAAGTTATTCAAAGTGGCTCAAAGATGTTGATGAAAAGGAGGGAGTCAACAAGACTCTAGAAGAGAATATCTATGCACTAGAAGATGAGATAAAAAGGGGAAATGAAGTCGAGATGATATATTTGGAAGATAACTCCAAGAAGACCAATGAACACGACTCCTTGTTAAAAAACAAAGTAAATATGCATGAATATTAAGTTGAAAGATTAAATAAGGCTTGTGAAGAGAAGATGAACATGATTGAAAACCAGGAAGTCATCCTCAAATTAAGATGTGTAGAATTGGAAGCTGAACTAACCAATCTTGAGAAGACACATATTGAGTCTCCACAAAAGAAGGAAATAGTTCCTGGCAGTACTCAATGCACACTAGAGGATATTACTGTCAAAAGACCTCCAACATGTGATAAGAAGATCAAGGATTCACTCATTGATCAATCACAATATGCTGAGAAAGTAAAGGTACCATCCATACCAACTTGTATTAATGTTTCTAAAATTTCTCCTACAAAAAGTGTAGCTAGGAAGAAAAATTATAAAAAAGTTTAGATAAAGAATAGTGAGATGAAACCTATCACCATGGATATGGTGGATCGGGTAAATAGTGTGGACGATAGATCCCCACAAAAATCACAACAAACTAAGAAGAAAAAGTATTAGAAAAATTATCAAGATGATGAGAAGAAGTTAAGGGTTTTTGGTCAATGCTGGTGCTGTAATCGTTTTGGGCATTGTGCACTGGAATGATGGTACAATCACTTAAATGTAAAATCACAGAGAAATTCCATCTCATGTGGGACAAATCCAAAGAAGAAAAAGAAAAATCCACAGATCCAGAAACATATGTATACTACAAATAGATTTGGGATGCTGGACAACATATGTCATGTATACAATGGGATTAGTCACAAGAATGGTGGATTCATATATCATAATTTATTCAAAGGTAAAAAGAAAAAAATACCACAAAAGATGAAGAAGAATGAAGAATCTATCATGGGATGTAATCATAAGTATGTTGCAAAATAAATGATCCCAAGAAGATTACAATGGGGCAAACTAAGAAGTCCATGGTTTCCATGTCCATAAAGGTGAAGGATGGTGCATCCAAAAGAACTTCTATGAAGGAATCCACTCAGAAGAATCCATGTAGAAGATCCAATCGTGATGCCTCAGTCCCTAACGATATATTGGTGATTTGGTCAGAAGATTTGGAAAGAATGAGAAAAATGTAAGATGCACATGCTAAGGCTAGTGGTAAAAACAAAAAGAAGATTCTATATGAAGAAAAAGAAGTACTGTCAATTTGATTATTTCTTTCACACTCAATATCTTCATCCTGGAATGAAAGTGGAAAACCCTTGAAGACATGTATATGTGTTCTCATATCATGTGGTGTCATATTCAGTGGGTAATGGACAACATTGTTGTCTAAATCAAATCCTCTTGTTTTCTAAACCGAGCATTGCTCATGTAGACTTAGAGTCAATTGATTGATGGCACATTGCTTAAGTATGAAATGATACCATCTCTTCCATGAACATTGTATTTCTTGTCAATAAGGGTGACATAAATGAAATGAATTTCAAGGGGAGAAACAAAAGAAAAGGGGAGAGATAAGATTCTCATTCTGACATTGAAACATTCATCTGATGATACATTAAACTATTGAAAACAAAATAAAAAGGGAGTGATTGTTGGGACCACATTGTGTATGAAGACTGTATTTGTTGTCAACAGTTGTCAATATCAGTCAAAATGAAGGACTCCAAAGTTAATGGAGATCGGCTGATGTAAGGATTCCTGGAGAATTGTTATGAAATCACATCATTGGATTTCATACTTGGGTAATTCTCTATAAGTCAATTTAGATGATTGTTGAGCTGATCCTAAGTTCAAAGAACATGGGTCAAAGGTGACATAATTTTTTACAACAATGAATAATGGTGAAGTATCATTCATCTAAGGATGATTGAAGAAGAATGAGGATTTAACGAAAACCATGAAATGATTCACGATTGCATGAGAACCATGAAAGTGATTACTTGAAGATAAGAATCATATGATTTTCCTGAAGTAGAGAATGATGGCTAAAGAAGAAGAGAGAGTGTGTAAGGGCTTGGAATTATAATAAGGACATGAATTCACATTGCCAAAAAACTAGATGATGCTTTGCTGATTTGTATTTCACAAATATCATAAGTTTAGAGAACTTGTTATGAAATCCTTATGAAGGAAAGGGAGAGAAAAAGAAGTTTTTTTGGCAACGTCATATCACAAATAACATCAGATAAAAAATATGGAAAAGGAAAGAATTAGGAGTGCAAGTATGCAGTAGGCGCAAAAGTATGGAGTATACATGCAAGTATGCAGTAGGCGTGCAAGTATGAAAGTGTTGGCACACAAGTGTTGTAGATGCGGACAATTCATATTTCAAATAGATTTATTTCAAAAATAGGTCAAAGAAAAGAAGGAACAAAAGTACCAAGAAGGCGCGCACGTCCCAAAGAGGTGTGCATGTGCTAGGGAGTCACGCAAGTACCAAGAAGGCGCTCATGTCCCAAGGAGGCGTGCAATTTCAAGGGAGTCGCACAAGTTCCACGAAGTCGCAAAAGTACCAAGAAGGCGTGCAAGTGCATGTGACGCGCATGTTGAAACAATTCCTATAAAAATGATACTACCCTCCTCATTTCTATGAGACCGAGACTTAAAGAAATATTTTGAGATATGAGAGCGCAAGTTGAAGAAGTGTGGCATGCAGGTGGTTGAGTTGCGCAAGTTGAGCCTCATTTTTTGGTGGCGTGCAAGTGTTGTGTTGTCCAAAAAGAGGTGCGCAAATATAAAAGTGGCATGAAATTTTTTCCTGTGTACAAAGAGGTTCGCAAGTATAAATGTGGCGTGTAACTGGAAGGAGCTGCGCAAGTGAAAGTCTTGGCGTGCAACTCTAGGGCGCGCAAGTCACAAACATTCCTATAAATAGAAGACCTTCCTCTTCATTTTTTAAATCTCAACAATTAAGAGAAAAATTAGAACTATGATCGTGCAAGTAGTAGAATGTGGTCTTATCGCGCAAGTAGGTGGCGCGCAAGCTGGTGGCGCACAAGTAGGGTGTCGCGCAAGTTTTTCTGTGCAAGTTTCCAGAGGTGCTTTCAAGAATTTGTTTGTGTATAAGCCAAAGGTGGTGCGCAAGTTGTGAGTTGTGCTCAATGGTGGCGTGCAAGTACTTATTAGGCACACAATTAGGTGGCGCGCAAGCAGTGAGGCATGCAAGAAGGTGGCACGCAAGTAGGAAGGCACGCAAGCTGAGTGGCATGCATGTAGCTGGTGCGCAAGCTGAAGCAGGGAGGTGTGCAAGTAGGGTGGCGTGCAAGCTGTGATTTGTTCTAGAAGTTCTTACCATCTTCTGTTCAACTGTGATGATGATAAGTTGATATAGACTTCATTTTTTTACAATAACAAAGATAACTTGTGATTCTAGAAATAAGAATAATAAGGAGAGCTTGGTGAAGATGGGTTTTCACTAAAAGAAAATGTATGAAGAAGAGTAGGTTTCAGTGCAGCTGGTTTTTCATTGAAGAAGAAGAAGAAGAAGAAGAAGAGAATGTAGCTTACAGGATTGCTACATAGAGGGAAGAGAAGAAGATTAGTGCAGTCAGTTGTTGCACTAATAAGAAGAAAGAAGAAGAACTAGTGTAGCCGGTTTTTGTGCTCGAGAAGAAGATAAAGAAAGAAGAGAATTGTTTTCCTACTGCTTTGCAAGAAATCAAGTGATGAGCACTGAAATAGATCAAGAGCAGAACCTACCTTTTGAAGAAGGAAGAAGAATGTTTCCATAGCTAGTATAAAGAAATAGGTAGAAGCTGAAAGTTGGGCTAGGCCATCACCAGTCCAGGGAAGAGGATTGTTTCCCACCACCTCCAAAGTGTAGGGACTCACAGTGGCTAAAGTATTGTTTTCTTATCCACTCCATTGTAACAACATGTCACATTATAATGGAGAATCCATGCAATGTTCATCACCAGGAATGGAAAGGATGTAGATACTCTTATTGAGTGGTGAACCTTGTAGAAATATCGTGTGCATATTTTTACTGCTTTCTATTATTGCATGCGATAGGGAAAAGAGAATAAGAGAATCAAGATCCTAACAGGTCAAGAGGTTCAGGGATAAAAGTTGAAATTTGTGTAAAATTTCCCAACACTGATTCACCCCCCTCTCAGTGTTAGGTATATCCCAAACTGGTCCTCTCACATAATATGTATCATGGTTATGCAAGTGATTCATGTTTTGGGATGGTGCAGTTTTACATGGGATTAAAATGGATAGGTAAATGAGAAGAAGTCCATGAAATATGTCGTAAGTAGCAGTGAACAACATAGGGTTGGGGCATTGTTTGGACAAACAGTGAGATCACATACTCCACAGTGTAAAAATGGGTTAAATTATATATTTACCGCTATTTAATGAATTAAACAATTACTCTCTTCCTCTACTCTCATTTCCAGCATACTCTCCTCTTGAAGATAGGCTGGCTCCCCTCCTTTCCTCCTCCTATGATCTTTTACATCTCCAAAAAAAGTCTCAAATTTTCCCATCGTTGGAATCATTAAATTTATCTTGGTAATAGGCTCCTTTTACACCCTTCTCTTTATAGTTCTTCATCCAATCAATTAAACTATTTTGGTGTAATGAATTTCCCCTTTTTTCATGTCATTTATAAAATTCAGGATTAATTATATATTAGGCTAGATCGTTGATCTATAATAGATGATTGAAGAAATAATAAATAATATAAGGGTTCAATACCTTTTCAATTAATTTTTTCACATTATAGTTGATGAGCTATTGTAATTCTTGCTAGATCCTTATGGAGATAATTTTATCTTGTTTATTACTAAAAATAAAATGGGTAATCATTTTTTCAGTGATCCTCGAATACATAAAAACAAATTATTTCTGTTTTATCTTAATGCTTCGCCACCCCTTTTTGTGTCAGATTTTATATGGCCTGTATTTATAATATTCTTTTATTTATGTGTCAGAATAGGTGTGTGTACACATTTAATTAGTGTTCTAATTTGATAAAATCAATTAGATGAAGGGATTTCCATATTTTATATCCTATTGGAAAGGCCTATGATAAATTTCAATTATTTGGTCCCTGTATTCTGTATTATACCTAAGATTAAACATATTTATTTATGTGATTAATTAGTTGACTTGTGGTAAATGCTTATTTTTCCCCCTTGAGGTACCATGCCCCATATATCATAAATATGATTATGTACTTGTGTGGGAGCATGAAGACTCTTGAATATGATTTATAGACTTTCCATTCCATGTTTTGTACTATGTCACCCTGAATCATAGTTCATCGTTATTTTATTCATTTATAATATTTTGGGTGATGTGAATTCAATGTTATGCCTTTTTTAGCCATATAATTTGTGTCATGGTTATTTGGACTTAAATTGCATTTTGTTATAAATTGGTTAGAATGTGTTAATAAAATTCCTCATTGGTGGAATCAATTAGATATAGATATGAATTTCATTGTGATTTCATATCATGGACCACTTGTGAAGGGCTATGAGTAAACATGATTCCATGTTTAAGGATTCAATTGATGGGCTCACAATGATTTAATGGATATTATTGATGCACCAAGATATATTCATTTTATTTCCATGTTTGGGCTGATAAATATATTTTACATATACTCAATTGTGATTCTGTTTCCCAAGGGGATAAACTGAAGATAGATAAGTTGAAATTATGGATGGGCCATGCCATGGGTGATATCTGGACCCCTAAATGAAATACATGGTATTGATTTAGAGTCACCATGTCATTAGTGAGTCATGGGATTTATCATGTGTTTACATGGATGAAATCAATAACATCAAATATAATAAAATTTTTAAGTGGCCCATCAGATTTTATTAGATAACCATCGAATGGATAAAATGCCACAAAGTAATTTTTGAATTGGTTATTTTTATCATTTTATATGAGATTCATATTAATAATTTTAGTTATAGTTTGTTCACTTATTTGGTGACATTGAAAATGAGTCTCTAAGAAAAATCACAAGATCTAGGGTTTATCATTATCAGTTTCTTTGTTAATATCGGCCCTAATATACATTTGATGTCTCGAACATGCACTTCCTATCATAATTCTATCATAGGAAAAATCAGGTTGTATGTGTCATCTATTATCATATAACACCTGAATGATGTGGGTTTTTGTTGTTTATTTTTGTACAATTATTTATCATGGCACACAATATTTTATTTATTTCATGTAATAGATCACCCGAGATTGTGTGGATGTGGGACTAATATAATTTATATCTCACACACGTATCGAGTGTCTGTAGGTACATGAGTATGCATTATGATCATAGAAAATGATAATGTGAAATGTGTGGCTACTGATGCTTGTATGATTTAGGGATTGATAATAGGGAAGAGGATTTAGAATATGCATAAGACCCATTGAGTAATTGGTTTTACCAATTTAGTATATTTTTCAAGGATGTAATATATTATTGTATCAGTAGTTACCTATAATATAATTTATTATTGCCACATAAAATCATGACAATATTTTATATCTATTTTTGATATTCAGAATCAACCAGTTATTTATTTATTTTTCATGGTTATTTATATATTTTTTCTACTGTAAGTTCTTTCATTTATGATTTCTATATTAAATAATATTTTTTAAGCACAAATCATATACTGATATTAAATTCTATAGTCTTCCCAAAGATACATCATAGGCCATAGATTCTAGTTAGTAGCCTCTATAACTGTAGGACGTGCATTTGAGGTATGGTAGCCACTATCTAGGGCACCGATGAGTGGCACATAGTTGGGTTTAAAAAAATAAATATTGAAGCCACAAATTAACATTAGTATTAAAATTAACCTTAACTAGTAATGTAAACATTGTTAAAATACCTATTGAAATCTCACCAAATAACAAACTTATATGTATATAGTAACATATCATCCAATGAATATATGAATGGATCCAAATAAAAATTTTCCAGTTGTTTTTCCCCTCTCCTGATCTATTAAATTTATTACGTGGTCACATCCCATTTATGTATGGCACATCACATAACTATAAATATCTAATAATGGATTAGATGTATCCCTACATTACCCATAGTTACATGATATAATTTTTTTCATCACCAATAATTTTTCCCACATCATAGAATCATCACATTGTCTCATCTAATAACTAGATTAGGACAATATCATGATCCTTAAGAACATCAACCATGTTCTCACATAATACAACACATGACCCCTACTACAGATCACATCATCGTAATAACTTCTTAATCTATAACACCCACCAATATACATGGGTATTCTCTATTACCATACCATAAATATTAATATATTTATTGGGAGTGGTAGGAAGAGTGGGTTCCAAGCCATCTGATTTTCCACCATCTCAGAAGTCGGAGACACAATCAGACCCCAAAAAAATGTTCTCTTGTTAGGTTACCATAATTTATTAGGGTAAATATATATATTTAATGAAATAGGAATAATGATATATATTATAAAACACCATTTTTATTGTTTCAAATCCCACTCCACTTGAACATATAAATACACTAGAACAACAACTCATACATTTTTCATCAACTAATGCCACCACTAATGTGTTATACCACACTACCTCTACACACATTTCATAAAAGAATCATTCCCATTATATGTTCAAGCACTACCTCCTATTAATTAATCGATTAAATTTCATAAAAAAAATATAATTTTAATATATCATTAAATTCAATATGCCAATTAAAACACATCAATTTTCATCCCATTATATATTAAAACCATACAATGATATTTCAATATCACCAATTCAAATTCAATGTAGACATACATAAAAAAACTACGAACAACAAACCAGCTGTCAATCACTCCAAATAAACCAATCCCACATCAGAGCATCACTTAATAAATCACCTACACACAATTGTACTACATAATAAATGGTTGAATGTAACCTCATAAGACCTCCTTTTAAAAAAATACTTTATAACATCCAATACAAAACCAACATATAATCATTTCCCACATATTCCTCCCAAAAACCATTCACCACCATCATTATTAAAATCCCTACATGGTTCAAACACATCATAACACCGAAAAAAGAATACATAATAACACATATGATCAATTTTCAGTTTCTATAGCTCTGTATAACTACTCACCAAAAAATAAAAATTTTATAAGAGGACATCCAGGAATATTTCCTCCATAAAATATTGTAGAATTTAATTTTCTATCAAAATTAATTTTCATGCTATTCCAAAACCCAAATTCTTTTTTGACATGGTTGTTATTAAAAATTCCATATTTTAATTGGATAACAATTCATTAACCAAACATCTATTTAATATTTAAACATATTGTGCCCACTCTATGAAAATGAGTGGTGCGAAATATTTGTAGGTTGATGGAAGAGAAATTTTGGATCCAATATCGTCCTTTGGAATATTTAACATATAGACCTATTAAATGTTGTTCCATTATGGACCCTATGTAGACCCATGAACATTCAACATAATTTTCATCAGTTGGGGATATTGGTTTTAAATTTTATCTTGAAATATATTCGTATTAGTTGAATGTTAATACTCCAATGTTCTAATTTCCAATGCATTAATTACCTTGATAATGGACAAATTAGAAGGGTCCACAATAATAAAATTTAATCATGTAAAAGTAATCTTCCTCTTTATCTAATTTTATAATCTTTGGTTTAACCCTCTTTGTGACAAAATATACTTTTAAAAGAGTCCAAATTTTTATATGGATTTGGAGGCGTAAATTCTGAGCATATTTTGGGTTTAAAAAATTAGTATTTTTCTTTGGGTGAAGAACAATGAAATGATTTTCAAAAGTGAATATAATAATAAAAAATGGAATTTAGAAATATAAATCATTTTAAGAACTATTATTCCTAATATATTGAAATAAATTAATATATTTAAATGTCAAAATTAGGCCATTTTTCCAATTAAGGTCAAAATTATTCCAAAATCATAAAATATAAAAACAATCTATAAATTATAATTTCAAGCAGATAAAGGCTTTTTTTTCTTGAAAATATTTTTTATGTTAATTCACCCAAAAATAAACATTGCACTCCATGGAAATCATATAATACATAGGTCAAAACATACATCCAAATCCATAAATCAAAATCTAACACATTATAATATCATGGGAAAAAAATTCCTCAAAAATGGATTAAAATTAACTTATTCTAAAAAATTAAAACAAAAATATTCAATAGATTTTTAATCCTCATATTCAATTTCTAACTACCTCCTTAGAAAAATATTTTTGACTTCCCTCGAGGATTATATTTTTGGTATAGTTTTCATAATTCTCAAAAAAAACAATGTTCTCCATTGGATTTATGAACTCTTAGTTTTTCTACCCTATATATTAAAAAATGTTTCAATAATGAACTATTATTCATTGGTGTTTATAAGGATATGAGTATTCATATTTTAAATATAGAAAAAAAATAAGTATAATGATGATGGTTATGCTCTAATGTGATGAAAATGTGTGAAAAATGTTTTCTCGTGAATATTGTGCTCGTCAATCGTCAAAAACACAGATCATGGCTAAACACCACTTGATCTATTTGGGATTTTAAAACATGTAATTTTGAGCATTAATGACAACTTTCTTCCCCTTTTTATTTAATTTTTTTAAATTTTCATCTTGAATTTCGATCCAGATTTCACTCAAGAATCATATTATTTATGAAATGTAAGAGGAATTTTGATATTTGGATATTAGTGAACAATGAAACCCTGTTTTTAATTAACATGATTATAAACATACATTATAACAAAATGAAATTTATTCCAACATTGAATAAATAAATATGTAAATTATTTTTTATATTTTATCTCAAAAATAATTTTCTAGAAACAAAAATGATACTCATATTCTCCCACCCGGACACATGAGTTCAACTATAATCATTAATTTATCTTCTATATCAGATTTTAAGGACAAAATATATTTTATTATGGCTTTATAAAATATAATTTCATGGATAATAGGGTATTAATAATGTTACAATGATAACATATGCCAAAATATACAGAAATGATAAAATTGAATTCAATGTAGTTCCCCAATCTTACTATACACATTCCATGAACCCTCATATCAATGAAAATGTGTAAAATTATGTTTTGGGATAAAATTGATTCCAAAATAACATAATTAAAAGATAGATTTAATTAATATTATATAACTCTTTGAACCATATTTTTAGGGAAATATTCTAAATTCAAAAAGTAATATTGCCCATGAGTTTCACAATCATTAAAATATAATCGAATAAAATTAAAATAAATTAAAATTTTTTTAGGAATGATATTAATCCATAAAAATTGAAATCATGAAATATATCAGAAACAAACGTATTATTTTAATTTTCTAAAGAAATATATATTTTTTAATCCTAAAAACACAATGAAAAAAATGAAAAATTAAAATATGAAAATTTTAGTAAAACAAAAAAAACTAGATGTATGCTAAATGTACAAATAATAGTTTCACCCCCACCTAATTATTCTATTTAATCCCCTATTTTTAGTTTAATTTATGTAATTAAATATTTGAATGTTGAATTTTATTTAGGTAGGAAATATTTTAATGAAATTGGATCCTAGAAACTGATTTATTTTTATGTGTCAGACATTAGTTTTTCTCGTATCCACAACAACATAAAAACAATGAATGATTTAAAATTTGGGGAAATAAATAAAGTTAATCAGTAAGTAAATTAAAAATATATATTTTTAGGATTACAAAATCAATCAGGTGCTATGTTTTACCTTTCCATAGTTAGTCAGTTGTAGTATATTATTCCCAATAAAATGGTGGTTTTGATTCAATGAGATGAACCATGAGATGGGACTTTTCCCATTTTCTATATGTAGAATCATAGATTTCATAATATAGAAAATATTTGAAAATTAAAAACCCCATGAAATATGAGTGATTGATGTTTATTTATATAGTTTGTGGGAAACTTGTAACATCCCAAGGTTTTCTGAAAATAAATTGAAAATGCTTGAAATTTTGTTTAAGGTATATATTTATAAGTATCCTTTAAACATAATTTTATTTCTTCTATGATTTGAATTTCAAGAAACTGTCATCTACAATTGGGTTCAGTATGTTATTTAGAGTCTGATGAAACAAACTTGTTTTTTTGGTGAATAGTAACATGCCCTTATGAATAGTAATATGAATAGTAATATGACCTCATGAATAGTAAATAATAATATTATTTTATTTTTCCATGGCAATAGGATAATGGGATCATAATTAATTTTCCAATGTCACATGAAACTAGTTGCACTTAAATATTGTTATTTTTCGAATTCACTGTGACCTTATTTAAAAATTAAATTAATAATATTTAGAAAATTATTTTTGAAAAATGGAGTTCATTTTTGAATTCTACACATCTAAAAATGGTTGGGGTAAATTTTTGGTATTTTTCTGAAACTCTTGAATTTTCGGTGCATAGTGAAATACGATAAAATACCGTATAATCAATTTATCGGTAAATATGCACTATTTATGACATCATAAGTGATGAAAGGCCACTTGACTCGAACTCACTTGATATTTTCACTAATTAAGGCCACTTGATTTGAGATTATTCATAGTCTTGATAAAAATATTATAATAATAATTAAAATAATCTAAAATACCTCCCCTCCTCCACTATAAATATCACCCTCACTCCCCTCTTCCTCCCACACCTCTAAATCCTTGAGAATTGTCTAATTTCTGCCAAATTCCCTCCTCAATATTCTTCCCCACGTCCTAGAGCTGCTGGTCTCACCAAAAGACCAAAATCAAATCCCTTAAGAAGGATCTTAAGGAGAAGAGATCAAGAGGTAAACATCCTCTTTCATTTTCATTCTTTCCTTCCATTTTATGTTATTCTCTTCCTTTCCCTTTGTCTTTTGTTGGGATATTTCATTAAATATTTCCCCTTACTGTCCAAATTTTGTATTAATGATGAGATATTCCATTCCTCTCATCAAAATTGTTTTTATGAAATTTTAAGAGACGCCGTTAGGCTGCCGAATTTCCGTAAGAAATTTCTCATGTTTTCTTTATTTCATGAATATTTTTCTTCTTCCTTCACCCCTCTTATCCAAGAGGCATGAAATCTCCAGAATCATGTATATTCTGGATGTTTTCATGTTTATGGAAAATTACAAATCATTATTCCTCTCCTCTCTCACTTATTTAAGGAATAAGAACATTGTCCGTGATGTGTCGAATTACCGACATCGTGGACGATGTAATTTCACTTTCCATTAATTCTTTCAAGTCTGTTAAAGAAACCATTTATATCTTTTAACCAGGTTATAATATATTTTTTACAACTCATATATGGTTCTGCAATTCTTTTTTACCCATGGTTCAAATTTATAATACTAAATGAGGTTGTAATTATCAAAGAACCACTTAAATTATCTAAACAAACAAAATTAATGTTTTAACTTATAAATCATCATCATATAAAGAATGAAAGTGATAAATGGTATAATTTATAGTACTGGAAATATGTAAATACTACTCCATTCCAATTCTAGAGTTTCACTTCCGATCAACAAGAACAATTCATCATGAACCGATTGTAAAAATCACAAAAGAACTCACCCAAAATAATGCAAGGAACAAAATACTAACAAAAAAGGGGTGAAATGAGGTTATTAAATGACCATATAAGATGTTATAAACATGAAAATGTTTCTTTAAAATACTAATAACACTCTTTTAACCATTATACAGGAGGTTTAAACAATTTTGAAGTAAGACAAGCCTAAGGTAAGGGAATTCTTAACCCGATTTCCATTCTTTGGGTTAACCTTCTACTTTTTAATTTATGTGCTATTTAAATTGATTGTGTGATGGGTTCTGTTTATATTATGTTTCATTATGTGTATTTATAGAGTATATACATATTACATCCACTTAATTAAGTCTCACTTCAAGTATATGATGTTTATAAGGGACTTTTCTTCTAAAATCCTCTTTTAAAATTTTGTTTTATAAGATTCAAAGTCAATGTTTTTATACTATTGTTTATGTTGTATGATTATGTTTTTGTTATTGGGAATTGTTTATGATAAAGGTTGGGACCTATATTTCCCTCCAATGCATTGTGTATGAGTAAGTTGGAGGTCGGCCGTATGGTTACTCCAAGTGTAACTGTGATGGTTACACAAAGTAAGGTAGCCGTGAGGGTTACAAATTTTAAGGTAGCCAAGATGGTTACAAGATTATGTAAGTAATTCCCCAATATACCTCTATGATTATAATTATGTTTGTGTTGATCTTGTTTAAATCTCATGTTACACAAAGTAAGATTTTATGGGTGGAAAGCATGTCTTTTGAAAAGTTTTCATACGTCATGAATATTCATGGACTAATGTGATTTTTCCTTCTTTTTCATACCTTACTGAGCTTTTGTGCTCATCCCAAGTTTTTAAATGATTTTTCACAGGTTAATGGATGAGTAAAACAAGGAAGGAAGACATGTTAAATGTTGATGAAATGTCAAGGAGTCTTGTTTTGTGTTTTAATGTTTTATATTCTGAGGAAAATGGAAACTGATTTTATGGTATCCACTATGTAACAATGTGTAATGTTATGAATATTTTGTCTTAATTCTCTAAAGCTCTAAACTTGAAAATATCCTAAATGTAAAATGAAGTGTTTTCCTGAATAAATTCAAGATTATTTATGAAATAAGTGCGGTCCTTTATAGTTGGTATCAGAGGTCGGTTTAGACAACTTTAGGGATTAAGAGTTCTTGTGAGACACGTGATTAGTCCCTATATCTATTATTTCAGTTAAATCCTTGTTTTATAACTTTTTTTTTTCAGGTCAAGTAAAGTTGGTTACGAATGGAAGGATAAGGATCTCAAATGACATTCCTATCTCTTCCTGATGACATGATTGCAATAATTATTGCAATGTCATCTTCGGATGATTGTGAAACTTTTTCTAGCATACAACTCACTTGCAAGTAGTTTTTTGAGATATCAAACACCTACTCTATACCTCGTTATCATCGTGGATCATGGGTTGTTTTTAGACAAATACTATTTTCACAATATTCACATAATTTCAAGAAAGGTAAATATTATCAAGGTATTTTCAAATATTTTACCTTATCACAAGAATTTGATGCATATTATGATTTTAAAAATGGTGCTAAGGAAGGAGACCCTTATGCAACCTATTTATATTTTCTTTTAAAATATAGTCTCACATCACATACTTATGGTATTTTAAAAGGACCAATAATAGAAAGTTTCAACTCAATTTCGGTCCGACTATTTTATAGAAATCATGTTTTATCAGATGTTTTGGAATTATATGTCATACATGATTATTTTCCAAAACTGTTTTTCTATGAACACCCATATGACCCATGTTGTACGAGGTGTATTTGGATGGAGGAAGCAAATGATTTTGAAGGATCTCTAAATAATTGTTGTAATGCATGGGACTTCTACCTACGTGAACAAGATGATGATGAAACCGAGTGGACACCTTGATCAAGGTACCCTCAGTTGTTTAATAAGTAAATAAAATTGCGAGGACGCAATTTCAAGAAGGTGAGGATAACGTAACATCCCAAGGTTTTCTGAAAATAAATTGAAAATGCTTGAAATTTTGTTTAAGGTATATATTTATAAGTATCCTTTAAACATAATTTTATTTCTTCTATGATTTGAATTTCAAGAAACTGTCATCTACAATTGGGTTCAGTATGTTATTTAGAGTCTGATGAAACAAACTTGTTTTTTTGGTGAATAGTAACATGCCCTTATGAATAGTAATATGAATAGTAATATGACCTCATGAATAGTAAATAATATTATTATTTTATTTTTCCATGGCAATAGGATAATGGGATCATAATTAATTTTCCAATGTCACATGAAACTAGTTGCACTTAAATATTGTTATTTTTCGAATTCACTGTGACCTTATTTAAAAATTAAATTAATAATATTTAGAAAATTATTTTTGAAAAATGGAGTTCATTTTTGAATTCTACACATCTAAAAATGGTTGGGGTAAATTTTTGGTATTTTTCTGAAACTCTTGAATTTTCGGTGCATAGTGAAATACGATAAAATACCGTATAATCAATTTATCGGTAAATATGCACTATTTATGACATCATAAGTGATGAAAGGCCACTTGACTCGAACTCACTTGATATTTTCACTAATTAAGGCCACTTGATTTGAGATTATTCATAGTCTTGATAAAAATATTATAATAATAATTAAAATAATCTAAAATACCTCCCCTCCTCCACTATAAATATCACCCTCACTCCCCTCTTCCTCCCACACCTCTAATTCCTTGAGCATTGTCTAATTTCTGCCAAATTCCCTCCTCAATATTCTTCCCCACGTCCTAGAGCTGCTGGTCTCACCAAAAGACCAAAATCAAATCCCTTAAGAAGGATCTTAAGGAGAAGAGATCAAGAGGTAAACATCCTCTTTCATTTTCATTCTTTCCTTCCATTTTATGTTATTCTCTTCCTTTCCCTTTGTATTTTGTTGGGATATTTCATTAAATATTTCCCCTTACTGTCCAAATTTTGTATTAATGATGAGATATTCCATTCCTCTCATCAAAATTGTTTTTATGAAATTTTAAGAGACGCCGTTAGGCTGCCGAATTTCCGTAAGAAATTTCTCATGTTTTCTTTATTTCATGAATATTTTTCTTCTTCCTTCACCCCTCTTATCCAAGAGGCCTGAAATCTCCAGAATCATGTATATTCTGGATGTTTTCATGTTTATGGAAAATTACAAATCATTATTCCTCTCCTCTCTCACTTATTTAAGGAATAAGAACATTGTCCGTGATGTGTCGAATTACCGACATCGTGGACGATGTAATTTCACTTTCCATTAATTCTTTCAAGTCTGGTAATGAAACCATTTATATGGTTTAACCAGGTTATAATATATTTTTTACAACTCATATATGGTTCTGCAATTCTTTTTTACCCATGGTTCAAATTTATAATACTAAATGAGGTTGTAATTATCAAAGAACCACTTAAATTATCTAAACAAACAAAATTAATGTTTTAACTTATAAATCATCATCATATAAAGAATCAAAGTGATAAATGGTATAATTTATAGTACTGGAAAAATGTAAATACTACTCCATTCCAATTCTAGAGTTTCACTTCCGATCAACAAGAACGATTCATCATGAACCGATTGTAAAAATCACAAAAGAACTCACCCAAAATAATGCAAGGAACAAAATACTAACAAAAAAGGGGTGAAATGAGGTTATTAAATGACCATATAAGATGTTATAAACATGAAAATGTTTCTTTAAAATACTAATAACACTCTTTTAACCATTATACAAGAGGTTTAAACAATTTTAAAGTAAGACAAGCCTAAGGTAAGGGAATTCTTAACCCGATTTCCATTCTTTGGGTTAACCTTCTACTTTTTAATTTATGTGCTATTTAAATTTATTGTGTGATGGGTTCTGTTTATATTATGTTTCATTATGTGTATTTATAGAGTATATACATATTACATCCACTCAATTAAGTCTCACTTCAAGTATATGATGTTTATAAGGGACTTTTCTTCTAAAATCCTCTTTTAAAATTTTGTTTTATAAGATTCAAAGGCAATGTTTTTATGCTATTGTTTATGTTGTATGATTATGTTTTTGTTATTGGGAATTGTTTATGATAAAGGTTGGGACCTATATTTCCCTCCAATGCATTGTGTATGAGTAAGTTGGAGGTCGGCCGTATGGTTACTCCAAGTGTAACTGTGATGGTTTCACAAAGTAAGGTAGCCGTGTGGGTTACAAATTTTAAGGTAGCCAAGATGGTTACAAGATTATATAAGTAATTCCCCAATATACCTCTATGATTATAATTATGTTTGTGTTGATCTTGTTTAAATCTCATGTTACACAAAGTAAGATTTTATGGGTGGAAAGCATGTCTTTTGAAAAGTTTTCATACGTCATGAATATTCACGGACTAATGTGATTTTTCCTTCTTTTTCATACCTTACTGAGCTTTTGTGCTCATCCCAAGTTTTTAAATGATTTTTCACAGGTTAATGGATGAGTAAAACAAGGAAGGAAGACATGTTAAATGTTGATGAAATGTCAAGGAGTCTTGTTTTGTGTTTTAATGTTTTATATTCTGAGGAAAATGGAAACTGATTTTATGGTATCCACTATGTAACAATGTGTAATGTTATGAATATTTTGTCTTAATTCTCTAAAGCTCTAAACTTGAAAAGATCCTAAATGTAAAATGAAGTGTTTTCCTGAATAAATTCAAGATTATTTATGAAATAAGTGCGGGTCTTTATAAAACTAATATAGGGGTTCCCCCTAATTACATTCACAATGTACTCCTCCATATGGTATGCATGTTTTTATAGATGAGTAAATAGTATCACCACATCATTCCCCCACTATTCTTCTACGTCCATTAATTTTTCGGATTCATCCTATACAAAAAGGTCAATCTCCATTTTTTATTTAAAAAAATTCATCAATAACAAATTTGGAAAATAATTCAACAGGATGATGTTTAAAATATGATGAATCAATATAAAAATATTCTATTTAATGGATGTTGGATTATAAATTGTTATCTTATGGAATGAAAAATAGAAACTCAGTAATTCATGGTTTATATTAATAATCATATTAAAAATTTATAAACTTTTTAAAAGTTGTATATTTTTCGTTATCAAGGATAGATGATCATGTTTCATGTTATATTTAAAAAATTAATTAAATACATCATCTATGAAATTTTGATATCCCATAATTATATCATCTTTCTTTTCTTCATCCGGAACCTTCTCTAATTATGGATGAGTATGGGTAGATGTTATTAATTCATTTAGTATCGCTTTATCAACAACTATAGATTATTTAATAAAAATTATTGTTGGAATCACTTTCACCACTCGTTGTGGTTCTGGTTTTGACTCAGGTTATGATTTATTTTGGGATGCATGTATATATTTTGATATCTATACTATTTATCTCTCTAGGATTATCATTTAATCACTAATACATTCCAAAAAACCTTCACGATCCTTAATAAATTATAATTTGAATTGAAATTATTTATTTTATATATAATAATTGGAATTGAATTACCTGATGAAAAATAGAATTCATTTAGTTAATAAAAAATATTATTTTTAATTTTTTTTAAATGATGAAAATAAATTTATTTATAAACTGAGGATAAAAATAGATATTGAATACAACATGTATAATTGTAAATGAAAAATATATTATGAAGTGTTTTCATGCTATCTCTCAAAATATTTTTTGTATATTAAACGTAGGAGTTCACCTTAGTCTTTCACTTGAGGTGTGGTTTCTGTCAATCACAAAATAGTTCAAATAAAAAAATATTATTATGAAATAAAACTAAAATAAATTTACTTTTGAAATTTGAGAATGAAATATGTAAATTAATCATTAAAATGGGTAGAAAAAATAATGTAATCAAAAAAATATGTTAGAAATAAAAAATATATTCCAAAGAGAATCACATTGAGAAAACCTTCAATATCATATTTTTACTTAAAAATTTACATAATTAACAAACTAAAAAATATTTTTGACCACGCCCATCTACATATGTTTTTGAAGATATATTTAACTCAATGATAATTGATATATCACACTTCCACCTCCTCGATTGGTGGATAATATTATTGAAGCGAAACCCAAGACTTGAATGAAAACACAACCACAAGAGAGACATTCACAATATGATCCACCTCAATGTAATACTAATAAATAACAAATATTAAGAATGATTTTTCAATTATTTTGGTTTTTCACCAGATGATGACCTAAAAAAACATCACGGGTTATCTAATGATCAACATTCCCCTTGATTAGTTACATTTATGATGAAAGCATCAGGTGGGGCCTAAGTAATAAATATTTTCATAGAAATATCTTATTTCTCATTGTTGGAATTTATTTTTTATTATCCATCATTAAGATATACTCTCATCTTTTAAAACACACTCATAACATATCATATAACTTGAGGATTTTCAAAAATGAACAACCAAACATGGGGGGAGGCTAATAGGGATAATGAAAAAAATAAACCACTAATCATGTACAGTATACCCCATACAATATTAGAGGATGAAATCATAATGAGATAAGATAAATTGGATAGAAGGGGTATAGAGTCGACTAAAGCTCACCAGATCAGAAGATTAACAAAAATAATGGAGTCTAAGATATCAATATGTAGTGGAATCAAGAATAGTCTCACCATGAAATGTAGATAATTGAAATATAGTGGTATCCATCATTCAATGATGTAATGAATATCCTAAAAAAGTTTTCATTTTTATTTTTTATTATAAATACTATTTAAACCATTACAATAAAATTTTTATATGGAATAGACTAAGGAGTATTAGATCATCTAATTCCCTCCGGGGTAGGGTACATTAGCATAGAACAACATTATTGGTCATTTTATCATCCCCACAATCCATAATATGATTTCATGACCACTATCACCCATGTTTAAAACTGTGGTCCATAAAAAACATCTTAAAACATCTTTCCTTCCCTATTGTATTGTCAAAAGACTCAATAGATTGGTAAATCCTACAAGCCCAACACAAAAATACATGACCAAATAGAATGTTTCATTTACTATGTTGCATCGTAGTGTTGTATGGACTGCTCTATGAAAATGTTATAATCACATAATGAACAGACTACCAGTCCCACACACACCACCATGGCATGGTGATAACTAGAATTCATAAATTTATCCCTTTCGATCTGTAACACACCCATTCTCTTTCTTGGTACAACCACACCACAAGAAAAATATTAATGTATGGCCCATTTATATTTCTTCTATTAGAGAATTATATAATGGGATTCATTCATCGATGTGTTATTATATATCCCCAAAAAATAATGAATTTTATTCAAATAAATACTAAATTTAGGTTTTTTATTCATGAAACTCTATCTTTTCATTCATTATATTAAACAAGATTTTTTCTTGCATTACTTGGAATACTAATAGTTTCTTCAAATACACACAAAGAATAAGAATAAAATAAATTTTACATATTATTAAAATTTTTAATATGATAGTTATCAAAAATTGTTTTAATGGGTAATATAAATAGTATTAACTAAATTTGGAAAATACAATTTAAATACTATGAAATCATGTTCTAGAATATTATTTTTATGAGCAGTAATTCATTTAATCTAAATAAATTATATAAATTATAAAATGTAAATTATTTTATGAAAATATATTTATTTTATATTAAATATTATGTTTTCAAATTTAGATGAAGTGTTTTCTAGGCAATATAAAACATAAAATCCAATATTATGTATAAAAATAATATTTTTATAAAATGTATTATTATTTCATTTTCAGCACTTATTTGAAAAATAAATTTCCCCACATTACGAAAATATAATTTAAAAATACATCATTCTAATATTTAAATATCCAAATTTTCATTGAGTGGTTCTTTTTTGAATTTTTAGAAATGAAATATATGATAAAAAATGTAAAATACATGGTTTTGGTAAAAATTATATTTTCATTTTTATATGTTAATAACATTAGATTTTATTTAATAATTATTTAGTGGTAAATTTATTTCAATTATATAATTATTAATACAATTTGGATCATTTGATGAAAATTTTTATTTTTTATTTGATAAATTTGTTTTGATCTCTTAATCATATTTTGTTTTGGAAAGAGAACTCTCATTTTGAATGTGGAGTTAATATTGAATTAAAATTATCCACATTAGCAAATGGATTTTGAGTCAATTGATTCTAAATATTGAATTATAATTATTAAATTATCTAATAAAGTAATAATAATGTGTATGAATAATGAATAATAAAATATAACTAATAATATACCATGGTAAAGGAAAAAATGGTTTTTTCAAGGGGATAAACATAAATGATAAGGGTTAAAATGGTCCAAAAAATATTCAAAACCAAATTTATGGAAATATGTTTACCAAAACTCAACAATGCTATGTAATAGACCATTTTTTAAATAATTTCTATCTGTTCATATTGATTAATACATTTGTTTCAAAGAGTACATGATTTTAACAATCCTCAATTAAAAAATTACACCCCTTATATTCTAATATACACACATCCAAAAACCATTGTATCATCCATTCTATACCAAAATAAATTCAATACCTATCTACTTTTATCATAGTATTCTTTGTTTATTCGAGAATATGTCATATGGATCAATCTGGTGAAAACTAAAATTTTTTTTAGGAAAATGATTTAATAACTCTAATTGAGCATTGTAGTTTTCTTTCATCCTGCTCCAACAGTTATTTTTAAACAATTTTAATATAATATCCTCATTATCTTCTATAATCTAATATTTTATTATGATGATTCCATTATCTATAAAAACTTCCACATTAATCCAATAGTTTATGAAATATTAATTCATGTGTAATGAGGACTAACCCATTGTTGACCAATATTTTTCTTTTTTCCATAAACTCCTACGTCATATGAAGATATTTATTTATTTTCTTTTTTATGATATATTTTATATTATTATGCATATAAATTAAAATACCAGATCTATCTTTCGACCTATTAACCCATTGGAAAACAATAATGTCACTCATGTGTTACAACCAATACTCCCTTGAGAAATGATGGGATGGATACGAATATAAATTATAAATTATAACGTTCTCTTATATGGGGGATATGATATTTTTATTTTTGTGTATGGAGGACTACCACATTTTAATGTAATGTGATTGGTTTTTCATGTACACATTACAGTGATGTTAAAAGGGATTGGTCTAAATATATATCATTTGTGTAAATAACATAAAAAATCTTTTTTAAACCGAGGTATATCATTTAAATTTCATTCATTATCTACATCTATTAAATATAAATAACATTTATGTGTATGAATGACCTTATATCTACATGAATTGGCTACTGAAGTTTCTATCAATATATTTTATGACTTATTTTAAATGAATTTATAATAAATATATATTATATTTATATCATTTTTAAAGATATTTTTATGATTTATTTATAATTAAATTAATAGGAAAAAAATATCAAATATAAATATACTTAAAAAATGATGTTATTAAACAAATTGTGATTATAATAATGAATATTTGATAACCCTGTAATGAAATTTCATAATTACATTTATATGGAGTGATGTATGTGATTATAGTTATGTAATGGATTTATTATAAAATATTATTTATTAAAAACTATTTTTTAATGTGTTTTAAGGATGTTGTGTATTCTGGTAATGGATTTCTCGTATCTATTTTATTCTTGGGGGACATCAAATTTATTACATGTTTATTATGAGTGACATATATTTTTCACACATGATATTTTATAAAATTAATATAATTTATTGAATAATATTTGAAGCTTCAATTGAATTTATTCTTGTTTGGGTATTATAATTCAAAATATTACTAAATTGGTATGGTATTTTCATCTAAAAATTAATATTTTCAGAAACATTCTATATTCACTAAAATTGTATTTATTGTTTTGTATATAATACAAATGAATTTATTTTATATTTATTCACATTAATATATATATATATATATATATCCATTTTATTATCTCACTTACAATTGGAATATAATTCATAGAAACATATGTGGTATGGATTTTGAGTTATAACTCATCGTCTGTCTGGATTATTTAACATAATGTATATGATGATATCATGTTATGATATATCTATTAGGAAACACCATAAATTTATTATATTGTATTTTTTTCATGAAAATACATGTTTAACAATAATTTATTCATATTAATATACTCCAGCTACCATAAAAACGTTTTTAATAAAACTCATCATGATTTTTCTATTTAGTTGAGAACCACTTTTTCACCCAAAACCATGTTTTAAAAAAAAATTCAAAAATGTTTCTATAATTCCCTAAACTATTTATTAGATATATTTTAATGTATTTTATGATTTAATAAAAAATAAACTATATTTTATTTCATTTTCCATTCAATGCATGTTTGGATTCAACGTACAATCCAAATGAAATAAAATTTTTAAAAATTTACACAATCAAATGTATTTTTTTTATAATTACCACATAATGATTTAATTATTACATTATATATTTAAAAGGTCACTTTATGTCAAATTTATATTCATATTTATTAAGTTTTTTTAAAATTATATAATTGTATAAATTTATATTTTTTCAACAAATCAATTTTATGACATTATTGTTTTCATTATATGTTTAAATGTTTATTTTCAAAGTAAAGGATTTCTATATATTGTCACTTTTTTATGAAAATTTATTTTGATATTAAATTATTTTTATAGATTAAATTTTTTAAAATATATTTACTTATTTATTCATATGTTTCTGAGGTTATTTTCAATGAAAATTATTTTTAAAATATTCTATATTTTTACAATTATTTTAAATGGATATATGATATTTTCTTCATAGGATATTCCATGGGATTTTTTTAAATATAATATTACTTATGAGTTCAATTATATTTATTTTAAGTATGATTTATCGGTGTTATGATCCATGGATAATGTTATAATTCTTTACAGGAATGTTTCATGTTTATGATGGCATGGTTCTTAGGAAATCTTTTTCTCCAAAATGGTTCATACAATGAGGAAATTATTATGAAACCAACTTCTTATCATAGCTTGAGATATGATGAAATGATAAAATAATAATGAATCCATTCTATTTTATATATTATATCTTATTGTGAACTATATGTGAAGAAAATTTCATTTTATGAGTCTTGATATAATGAATATTTATTTATAATGTGGAACACATAGATATGTATTTCATTATTGGATGGTTGGGTCCTATATCCAATTATAATTGATTGGATAATGATTTTAATTTCATGAGATTGATATGACAATAATAAGGACTCGACCCGATGATATATTTATTATCAATGATGACATTGGGAGTTAAACATTATAATTATGAATGTTAGGGTAGTGAAACCATCTTAATACAAAAGGCATGGTTTAGAACCTTGAATAATATGGTATTTATTTTATTTTCTTATGTGAGACCTACAATTAAATATCTTATTATAATGTTATTCCCTTATGGAACATGTTAATATATTTCCTTGTGTTCTATTCTTTATCATATTCTAAAAATTTTCCCAGACTCAAATTTTTTATCTTTGATATGTAGTTTATGATTCTAAATTGATATTATCATCTTATAATACCCTTATTCACATAATATATTTATATATTCATTTATTACCCTTAATCATCATTATCAGTCACCCTTTCATATGTTTTCATTGCCTAGTTTATTAAGAAATTTATAAGTTATGCATGTGTAAAATATGTATTGTGTGGTAAGATAGTTATAGGATATGTAAAAGATACATAATGATATAAGAATATTTTGGTTTTATCCTATACATTTTCCTCAACATTAAAATCCTATAGAATTCGATTTTATAATCTAAGGAATATTCTAATGAAAATATTTTATAACATTTTTTTGTATATTGGGTAATTATATTTAGTGTCCAAGTGTTGGTTTAGAAACCTATAAGAAATTAATTGAGAAAAAACTAGTGAAATATCAGACAACTAGTGAAATGATTAGTCTAGTAATGAGTCAAAGTGAAGGAAAATGACCTGAACTATCTGTAAAGGATAGAGTAAATTGTTTCAAATAATTTGAATCCTTTTAGGGTTACTACAAGTATGGTTTTATTTATAAAAGATGTAGCAACATATATTAAATTAGAACTGTGCAAATAAATATATACATGATTGTTAACTATTACAATATGACATATCTTATGGAAGACATGGTTTAATTCTCTTTGGTCATTTATTTATAAATGAAAAACTTATTTATAGAAAATAATTATGTTTATAAATATATAATGACCATGATTAAACTATATTAATAGAAGGTATTAATTAATTTAAAATAAGGTTTCATTATTTAGATATATTATAAATCATATTTCAGGATTATTTGGTTGCTAATATAAATGTTTTTACTAACTCGATGATTTTTCATATTATTCAATATTGTGATCCAAAATCAACTAGGTCCACAATTAATTTTATATATAATGTTTTGATGGGAATTGATATTCAATTATAACTGTAGTGATTGATATAATTTTTATGTCTAATCATTCATCGATACATATGATTAATAATGTAAACCAAAACCAATTCGTTGAAATATAAAAGAATATAAGAAACTAATTTTTTTATAGTTTGGGTTAGGGATTGAGTGGAGGATTTTATATTATATTTTAATATGTTGAGAATGTGGGAAGAAGAACCCTAATGAAGGCCTCAGAGGAATATTACTATGATTTTATTATGAAAAGAAGGATACAAATATGTAATTTAATGTATCAAATGGGTTTTTTATAATTAAAATGGATGATTAAGATGCCCCCCTCATAAGAAATCATGATAGATGAATATTTTAAATGTATAATTTATGTGAAATATTAAAATCAATTTCTTGATGGGAAATCATGTGAAAATAATCATCAAGGATATTAATGTACCAGTTATATTGTTGATGATGATTATTGTATAATTATCATACGTATGGTGAGAAGGGTTAAGGAATAAGGAAATGAATCATGGGAAAGTGTGTATGATGAATGTGGAATGATTAATGAAATTATATACTAGTATTAATTTAGTAATATTTTATTCAAAGGTATTGTTATTATTAGAACATAGAAATATAAATTTATTATTCAATAGTAGTTTGGAATAATGATGTTCAAATAATTTTTTAACTATACTAATTGGTAAATATTGATTTAACGGATAGAATATATTTTGATTAAGGAATGATAACCCTTAATCTTTTCTTGATATTGATAAAATATTTTTTATTATGGATATATGTATGGATGATTTTGATAAATTTAATTAGACATTGTTGATAATTTTAAACAATTGAATGATTTGTTAATAAATTCATTTATGAAATTATTGATTGTTTTTAAAAATTAATAGATATATTGAATGTATTAAATATGATTTGGTTTTATTAATGGAAAGAGTAATGTGTTTCTTTTTGGAGTCATGTATGTTATAATTTTTGTTTTTTGACAATTAATGATAGTTTAGTGTTTCAAGAGAATATATAATTAATTTATATTAACAAATTGATTACATTTACTGTTTTTTTGGATTAATTTATACATTAAGAAATAGTGGATCATAAGATCCAAAAAGGAATTATATTTCATTCCTTATTAATATATTTATTATCAAAACCTTAACTTTTTGAAAATGTTATCTAATAACATTAAAAGTAATATATAATATATTTTATGACTAGATAACGTTATTTCCCCTCGATGTTTGACTGTAATTAAAATAAAAAAATTGATATAATTTCTCTATAATTACAAAAACAACTAATCAAAAATCCCTATAAAAAATATTAAATGGCATGAAATTATCTAAAAAAATATTCTAATAACGAATCATGATCATTTTAGCATGGATCATCAAAAAATGTAAAAAACATAAACATTAAGTTTTTTTGAATGAATTATTCTCACATAATATAGATTTTTGGTTTTTTATTGTTAAAATTATTTTTCTTATGTTCTCCATCACTCTTTGATATTATTTGGGTGTTAGAATTCAAATATATTTCCATATTCTCACTTTACACATATATTCTCTTATACTGAAACCTAGCATATTTTTTAAGATAATCATCACAGATAAAATTATATCCATTAACACTAAGGCATTATTACATATATTAATGATTTGGGTTTCCCACAAAGTTATTTACAAATTTTAATACATTTTTTAGCAATCACAGGTTATAATAATGTGGAATAAATTTATTTAAGGTGTTTATAATGGTACAAAATGTTATTTGATAATTTTTTTAAAAAAATTATCAATTTTTATGTATTCATTACAGAAAACAAAAAATTGTTATTTGGATAAATTCATCATTATGTTATTAATTAATTAAATCCAGCATTGGGTATATCTTATGTTACACCAAACTTCGAGATTAAATTAAACATGAGATTATATTGGATATTTTATATGATATTTATCACCTATAAACTGTTGAGAGTATTATTATTATTATAAGAAATGTTAATAAATAATTTGATTAAATATATAGTTGCCTAATAATTATAAACGAAATTAAAAACCATTTGATAAGAAAGGAAAATATTTTCTAAAAAAACTATTTTTTCTTTCACTTAATAAATATTTATCTATATAAATTATAAAAAATACAATTTGATTAATTATTTTTATAATATCTATATATTATTTAATTGATAATATTTTTTCATTTATCTTAATTTTTATTAGGATGGATATGATAATAAATACTATTTAAATCTATAAATTATTATTTCTAAAATGAAATTCTATCTAGTTTTATAAAGATTTTTTTAAAATTAATATTTATACTTATATAAAATTTATTTGGAAACATTTACAAATATTTTTATATCATAAGATATAATTATGTTGTAGTTAATTTTTGGGAATTATTTCAAAAGATAATTTTTCGGAAAATATTAATAAATTAACGTTTTTATTAAGAATAATAACATTATTTAAATATTTTAACAAAACTAAATAAACATTAATATTGGATTATGTAATATATTTAAAATATATATATTCATCAGTTTTAGGTAATCTTAATCAGTTTCATATTGATTTTTGATATAAATACAATTTAAATCATTGAAATTTTTTATTTTGAAAACATCTCTTTCTCAAGACATCTATAAAATTCAATAAGTATTAAGAACCTATTTTATGGACATATTTCTATATTTTATTTTCCATTCACTATCTTTTTTAAATTATATAATTTGGGTACACTTACAATTTCATAAATTATAAGTGGTCCAAAATTCTCTTCTCCACACTTCCAAAAAAAATTCATTACACCATAAACTACCAAAATAACATCCTAACTTCCATAATATCATCATATGTGAAAATTTTGAATCGGAAATCTAAACAATGAATACATTTTTTCAATCCAAAAGTAGTTGCCTAATTAAGAGGTAATTCCCCTAACTGAGATAGAAAATCTTTTTTATTTATACATCAACCTATAGCCACACAAATAGATGATATTTTTTTCCATCACTATGAATAAGGGATAAATATAATGTTGGATTTAATTTATTAAATATTATATTTATGATAGAATTATAGATTTTGAATTATAATACAAAATATATTTTCATACCTCCAAAACCATTAGAATATAACGTTGTATATCGTGTTTATGGAGGACAAACATGTAATGTCCCGGACCACTACGGTCAATTAATTTGTTAAAATATGTAGTTTGATGTGTTCCGGGAGGTCAAGGTGACTTATCCCCAATAATTCTTCCAAATTTCCAATTTATGAACAGTTCCATAAGTGAAAAGTTCTATTGGTATCCTCTAACGGTATCCTCTCTTTCATTTTCCTCATTTCCAATTCTATGAACAGTTCAATCGGCGAATAGTCTATTGGTGACCCCTATCAGTAATCTATATCGGTAACCTATAACGGTATGTGAACAGTGTTCTGTCAGTGCGGTTTAGTGAATAGTTTTCTATCAGTGAGAATTTAGTGAACAGTGTTCCATCAGTGAGGATTCAGTGTATAGTGTTCTATCAGTGAGGTTAAGTGAATAATGTTTTATCAGTGAGGATTTAGTGAACACTGTTCTAACAGTGAGGATTCAGTGAACAATGTTCTATCAGTGAGGATTTTATGAACAATGTTCTATCATTGAATAATCAGTTAACAGTGTTCTATCAGCGAGGTTTGGTGAACAGTGCACTATAAGTGAGGATTTCATGAACAATGTTCTATCAGTGAGTATTTAGTGAACAATGTTCTATCAGTGAGGTTCAGTGAACAATGTTTTATCATTGAGGATTTAGTAACCAGTGTTATATCAGTTAGGATGCAGTGAATAATGTTCTATCAGTGAGGATTGAGTGATCAATGTTCTATCCGTGAGGTTTTAGTGAATAGTGTTATATCGGTGAGGTTGAGTGGATAGTGTTTTATCTGTTAGGATTTAGTGAATAGTGTTATATCATTGAGGATTCAATGAACAGTGTTCTATCAGTTATGTTCAGTGAACAAGGATATATTAGTGAGGTTTTGCGAACAGTTCAATTGGTAAGGTTCAATGAACATTATTTCTAGAACGGTGAGTTCTACTGGTAACCTCTATCTGTATGTGTACAGTAACAGTTGGTTTACAATAACAGTAGGTGAACAGTGTTTCCAGCTTCCTGCAGTTTCACCCCTTTGAAGTTTCCTTTGACATAAATTACATTAAAAGACTTATTATAAGGACTCTTAAGGCCGATTCAATGGCTGTAAATCCTATATTAATTATTCCTATGACTCGAGATGTTTTTACTTAGACAAACAATCTGGGTTAATGTGATCTGCTTTGAATGGGTAATTAAGCAAATCATAAACCGTTTACCCATTAAATATTCAAAAGGGACATGATATCTTCCTCCATTGTTCTTCCTCTTTGTTCTCGACTATGAAATGATAGAACCTTTCAATCCTTCCCATAATAGTTTCACAATCAACCTTTACTCCTCAGATTGGTTCCGCTCTGTTTTGATACAACTGAGCTATATCGATCAATCTCTGATATAAGGTATGTTTTATCATCATTCCATTGGGGATCATCTCATCATGTTTCTCCTTTCCATATTATAGCATGTAATCTCCATGCTTCTAATAGGGGTTTTCTTGGGGTTTTGTTGGTGCGGTAGTACCGTGGCATCCTCAGGTGGATGGAGTTGTCACGAAAGGAGGATCAGAAACCATTTTGTGGCTAAAGAACGGTAGAAACTGTTATAGGTACGGGATTCCGTTCATCTCTTTATTTTATCTACGACTTTATCTTTATCATGTTTTAATCCTGTTGGATGAAAATTGAATTGACATAATAAATATTTGAACCAGATAAATAAATTGATATCGATCATATGTTATTGCCTCTTGTTTTGCTAGATTGTGTTGTATGTAAGCTTTTTCTTGATCGAAATCAGTAAAGAACGTAAATGATGATTAATTGATAATTGTTTGTATAATGATAAAGAGTCATGTAAATGAATCTGGTTATTATTGTAATTTGATGTTAATCAAATTGGGGATGTAAGAATGTTCATTTATTTGTGATATCATAGTGAATAAGATTACTGAATTTGGAATATTTGAATAACAAATCTGTTAATTCAATTTGGATTAATGAACTAATTTTTTTGATAATTCTTTATGGGGTTCTGAGTTACCCTCTTGATTGTTATAGGGCCAAGAGCCCAATCAATGTGGTGATTGTTTTCTATCTACTTGTGTTGTGATGTGATCCTGGATGGCTTTTCTTATATGTGGGGGCATGGAGGCTTTTGATTTGGGCTGCATATGAATCCTAGAGTGGTGAGATGCATCAATTTATAGATGTGGGTGTCAGGGAGGACCCTAGGGATGATTGAATGGGATTGATGTGATTGTTGGATGCTTGTTGTTTTTTTGGTTGTTTAACTGCTTTACGTTTTCCCACTACTCAAGGCATCTAGTCTTCCTTAACCTTCATTCAAAAGAGGCGAAGACATGCAGGGTATGCCATGTGTTTTTCATATTTAACATCTCAAGGAAGGATGGGTTTATGCACTTTCTATAAGCGGAAAGGAATCTACGGGTAGTAAATATACTCACGTTGTTGATCCCCCTTGTGTTTAGTAGAATAGAAAGTTTTTCTAGAATGACTGGGATTGTGGGAATGTAATTCTCTAATGAATAATTGAATAAATTGTTTTAACCCATGGGGATGGAGTTCCTGGAACATAATGATGAGGTTGTAATTTTAGAGGAACTATTGACTTTGGGTGTGATACTAATGAAACATAATTTGGAGTTGTTCATAGTTTATTAAAATTTAATGAAATAATTAATTTAAAGTGGATCTGATAAAAAGGGAATAAAGAAATATAATAATGCTCCTTAAATGGTTGTGTGGTTATAGGATTCCTAGTCTTAGAAGTAGAATCTTGGAGTCTGAGAGATTTTAGCTGCAGTAGTATCTAAGAATAGTTTATGCCCATAGTGTTCTTGTGAGTTATAATATATTATGTACTTTTTGTGTGTCAATACACTATATCACCCTATAGCTAAGGGAAACTGACACCCCAGGGATTCTGATCCCTGGGGGTGTTTTCCCCAACATTCTGGTGGGAGGATGGATGGCTGACTACCCCCTATGGCCCTGCTCTCCTAACATGGTAGTTACTGGTGCTGGTAGGAAAATAGGTTAGTTTTCCCCATATATGTTTTTAGAGGGCTGTAATGTATTGTGGTTATTCAAAAACATATATTCTTGATATAGTTTTTCTAAGAAGTACTATAGGTGTAACGTGTATAGGTTGTGGTGGCTTGAGGATCCTTACTCGATGTATGGGTTATAATGGCTTGAGGAATAATACTTGATGTATGATACACGTTATGTGGGCTCTGGTGGCTCTAAAAATCTACCTGGTTAATTTGGTCTGTAGAGGTGGTGGTTTTGTTGCTTGAGGTGCATATTTTACTGCTTCTCCAAGGTGTCTACGGGCAATCCATTTTCGAGAGAGATGCTCTGGACGTGCGGCATTGGGGAAAAGTGGAAAACTACTGGGGACATATTAGTGGGGTACCATTGATATTATTTATTATATGATATATTCATATATGCGTTACTTGGTGAGAGTATTCATGGTGAGTTTGGGAACATAATATACATGTTTAGGTGATGAGTCAGTTTCACTTGTGTTCATTGTGCTTTAGAATACTTTCATTACTTTTTCACAAGAGGATTCAGGGATGATCCTTCTGAGTTTATTGTTACACTCACCATATATATATATATATAAAATGTTCTTTAGGTCCCTTGTAGCAGGTTGGAGATTAATATGGTTTCTAAGAGACTAGGGTTGCAGGAGCTGTTCGGGCCGGTGGTTGCTGTTATTTTTACATTATTTTGGGTACTTGTATTTTTTCCCTTCTAGTTGTAGTACTTCTTCATGAAATTTCTTATGTGTACATGGTTTTTCAATTATATTGCAGTCTAAGTTCAAGTTGATTGGTGTCTATCTTATCGCTATCTTTTGCATGTATTCTCTTAGAGGGTAATGCCTCTTATTTTGTGTGTTACTATACACTCAATGCTAGTCCCCAACCCTGGGCCTACTGGTGGGGGGTTTCGGGGGGGTCATTATCTCCCTTCTCAAATTGTTGGCCCGGGAGGGGTACACTTGTGGGGTGGGGGTCATGACAGAGTGGTATCAGAGCCCTGGTTGTAGGATAGGATGGATCTTGGAGTTAGGTACATGTGAGGCTGCGTGGTTTGGTAGGGAAATGGTGTCATTCATGCATAGCATGTGAGGTAAACACTAGATACCGGCAAATACATAGTCTTTTAGGGCCCCCTATGATTTGATATACGTACCATAATGTTTACAATTGCTAATAAAGAAGGTGATACTAGTTGAAGGGTAGAAACCTAGGAAAGGATCCTGAATCATTCTTCTTTGTGCTTGTGTTTGAATGGGTATACCTTGGGATAGGGTAACCTAAAATTAATAAAAGAAAAAAATTAATTATTTAATGCTGAGTCTTCCATATTCAAGTTATAGGAACTCTAAATGATTTTATTTTATAGGTATGGCTCCAGGTCGACTTTCGCATCAGGTTTTCATAGAAAATGTTTAGAAGGATATTCTAGCAGATCGTCACAGGGTAGAGGTTGATGACGATGAAACTTAGAGGATGACACTCCCTGAGTTTCATCACCAGTGTCTGCAGAAGTATGAGGGATTTATTTTAGACGCAGTCACGGAAGACTGTTTAGAGGAGGTCGAGATCAGAATAAGATCGATTTGTGCTCATAAGGATCACTGAGTTTCCTTGGTTGTGAGGATGTTGCATGGAACAGTGAAGAAGTGGTGGTTCTTTTTTCCTCTCGGATCGTGAGGAGTCATCGATCAAATGGGTAGAGATCCGATATAATTTTAGAGTCAACTTTCTTTCCCCTACTGCGATGGCATCCAGTCTCCATGAGCTTCTTACCCTTCGATAGGGGGCTCTAGTGTTCGCTAGTTTGGAATCCATTTCATGACCCTCTTATTATATTCTTTAGAACTGTTGTGAGATGAGGAGGCCTGGCCGAGACATTTTGAGGAGGCTTTGAGTCTCGAGATCCAGCGCCATGTAACCCCATTTATGCTGAAAACATATCTTGAGGTACTGGCGATGGTAGAGGTTTTCGAGAGGACTTCGGGCGAAACCAGATCATCATGAGATGGGAATCTACATGATTCCTCACGAAGCAATGTTGTGGTCTAGGGTTCCTTGTTTTCAAGGAAGAATAGTTTTTGTTCACCAGGGGTAGGTCCCATCCCTTCACATCTCGTTTCTCTAGATGTAACAACTCTAAGGAATATAACAATGGATCATGCACTTGTTTTTATAGTTGTGGTTATGGTCATCAACCTCGAGAGTGCCCGACCTTTTAGAGTAGTCATCATGCACTTGGCGCTACACTCTAGGTTTCGTCCATTGAGGCAATTCAAGCTGAGGCAGCAGAAGCCAGTTTCACCAGCTTTAGATCAGTACAGGGTAGATGGGGAAGGATCAGGAAATACCCATGATGCTCCCCGTCTTTAGAGAGAAGATCACAGCTGTCTTGGTGGTCGTCATCAGTGTCATAGAGGCCATTGATGAGGTATTGGTTAGCTTCATGCTCTAGTATTGGCAACTCCATGCGAGCCAGACATCATTTGAGGTACCCTTTTTTTTGTTTTCTACCATGGTGTATGCTTTGTTTGATTCAAGAGTGAAACAATCCTTCCTATCACCTACCCTTTTCCATGCTTTGGGATTTGAGGTAGAGAGACTTCCATTACCCTTGGCGTTGACTACACCAGTTGGAGGTCGAGCTGACTTGTTTGAAGTATGTATACATTGTGAGCTAGTGATGGAGAAAAAAAGCTCTTGGGAGATTTTCTATGTTTACGAATACAACCATATGATGTCATCCTTGGCATGGATTGGTTTTATTCAATGCAGGCTATCATGGATTTCTCTATGAAGAAGGTCATCTTCATTGGTACGGATTGAGATAAAGTTTTGTTTGTTGGTGAGATAGATCCTCAAATTGTTCATAGGGGTGTTCCATCCTTATCATCGATGATGGATGACATGATGTTGAGTTATTCAGAGGTTCAACATTTGGCGTTTCCTAGGGTCGTATAAGAGTACCTTGATGACTTTCCAGAAGAAGTTGTATCATTACCCCCTTGACGAGAGATCGAGTTTGGGATCAAGCTATATCCAAGAGCGTATCCTATATCTATGTATCCAAATAGGATGGAACCTTCTGAGTTATGAGTGCTACATATATAGCTTGATGGTCTGTTATAGTGTGAATTAATTCGGCCAAGTGTGTCACCATGGGGTGCACCAATTTTGTTTGTAAAGAAGGCCGACAACGGTTTTCAGTTGTGTGTCAATTATCTTCGCTTAAACAAAGTGAAAATAAAGAATCGATCTCCTTTTTTGTAAATTGATGACATATTCTATCAGCTGAAGGGTGGAAGTTGGTTTTCGATGATGTAATTGCGGTCAGGATATCATTAGATTCATTTGAAGGATGAGGATATCTAGAAGACTTCTTTCCGTTGTCATCATGGGAATTATGAGTTTGTTGTAATTCCATTTGGAATGATGAAAAATACAGATGTATTCATGGTATGGATAAATACTGTGTTCCGTGAGTTCCTAGAAAAGGTCATGGTAGTTTTAATCAATGAAATCCTTGTGTACTCCACATCTAAAGGTGAGCATACAGTAAATCTACAAGCCATTTTGGGAGTTCTTTGCCAACATCAGCTATTTGGGAAGTTGTCGATGTGTGAGTTTTGGGCTCAGGAATTTCGTTTTGTGAGGCCTGTTGTGTCCCAATAGGGAGAAGCTATGGATCAATCAATGATAGAAACAGTTGTGTCTTGGGCAGCACCCAAGACAGTGGAAGAGGTGTAAAGTTTCCGTGGTTACGCAGGCTACTACATGAAGTTCATAGCCGATTTATCACAAGTTGAGACTCTGCTAATATCTTTGAATTGTAAGGATCATGCATTCATATGGACCGATTTGTGTCAAACAGCATTCGAGTATCTAAAGGAGAAGTTATTAAGTGCTCCAGTCCTTTGTCTTCCAGCTGATAGAGATAAGTTTGATGTTTTCTATGATGCATCACATCCGGGGTTAGGTTTTGTTCTCATGCATTAGAGGTCAGTTGTATCTTATTATTCTTAGAATTTGTGTCCCCATGAATGCAAATATTCTTCCCATGATATAGATTTGGAAGGCATGTTGTCTGCTCCGATGTTGTAGACACATTACCTCATTGGTGAGTGCATTGTTTTTTTAACTGATCATAAGAGTTTGAGTTATGTTCTCTCCCAATGTGACTTGAGCTTATGACAATGATAGTGGATGGATTTTTCACAGTAATACTTCATTGAAATTTCGTATACACCAAGAAATGGAAATTTTTAGTTGATTCGTTGAGTTGAAAGTCACGTAGTGATGCTGTGCGTGAATCCGGTGATTAATGGAGAGTAATGGATGAACTATTAGTATTGCATCTTGATATGGAAGAAGTTGGGGGTAGTGGTTCTCTTCTTTAGATGACGGTACAGTCATACCTATTGTAGATGGTGGAAGAGTCTCTGTTGGGAGATTTAGATGTGGAGGTTTGGAGAGACCGAGATGTTTGTGGAGGGGCCATTGATGGTTGGTCAGAGGATTAGCAACACCGAGTGTGGTATCACGGAAGGGTTTTTGTTCCATTGACGATGCATGAGATGGTTCACAAATTGTATCATAATTATCCTTTATCAGTACATCCTGGAGTTAAAAAGATGTATTGTGCCTTGAGGAGCTAGTTTTGGTGGCCTGGGATGAAGCATGTGGTAAGAGAGTTTGTGTCTCGACGTTTAGTCTACCAGAAATTGAAGGTCGAACACCATGTCCCTAGTGGTCTCCTCTAGAAATTGTAGATTCCTTAGTGGATGTGGGAGTAAATCTCAATGGACATTGTTATTGGTTTACCTCATGCTCCGGGAGGACATGATGCATTTTGGGTTGTAGTGGATCATTTAACAAAATCATCCCACTTCATAGAAATCAAGGAGTCAAGTTCAGTGTATGTTTTTTTGAGGTAGTATCTAGAGGAGGCAGTGAGACTTCATGGAGTCCCTGGGATGATCATTTCTGATCAACATCCTTGTTGTACCTCTAGGGTGTGGAGTGGTCTCCAACATTCTTTCAGTTCTCTACTATTCCTTATCACTGCATTTTATCTTCAAAGGAATAGTCAGAGAGAGCAAACCATCTATACACTTGAGGACATGTTACACACTTCTGTTATTGATTTTGGATGTTCATGGATGAGGAACATACCCTTGTAGGAGTTCACATACAATAATATTCTTCACTCCACCATCAGTATGGCATTGTTTGAAGCCTTTTATGGCCATCCTTTCTGTTCTCCTTTTTGATGGACTGGGGTCGAAGAGTCGGCAATTCTTGGACTAGAACTAGTGTAGAATACAACAGAGATGTTCTAGGTGATTCATGAGAGGATGAAGACAACCCATGGTCATCAGAAATAATATGCCGACCAAATAAGAAGGACCTTAGAATTTAATGTTGTGGATCTTGTGTTTCTAAAGGTGACATCCTGTCATGCGCAGTGAAGGATTGTTCATGGAAGAAAGATTTCTCCCCAGTTTGTTGGGCCTTTCATGGTGTTAGTTCATGTTGGAGTTGTGGTGTATCGAGTAGAACTTCCCCCATAGATGATTTGGATATATGTTGTTTTCCAAGTATCACAACTCTTTCGTTATCATCATGAAGACTCTAACATCATCGATTGGGGAGATATCAATGTTGATGACGATGCATCCTTTGGGGAGCGACCTGTAGGGCTCCAAGACCATAGGGATAAGGTGTAGCGTGGGTGTTCAATCCCCTTAGTTTGTGTCTTGTAGCGACATGGTGGAATGGAGGAGAGTACATTGGAATGTGAGTCATAGAAACGTTCTCAATACCCAGGGTTGTTTGATGTTTAACTCTTTTCATGTAACGATGTTCCCTTTGTGGTTAGACATTTCATGTTTTATTTATGAATTTCTTTTGTTGCTTTTGTTACTTGATCTCTTTTGAGAGGTATCTAGATGGGTGGTAGTTAGGGCCCCGTTTCTTTTTTTTCATTATGTGGGTTTTGAATTGTCCAAACAAGAATGTTTTGAGAGGTATCTGATTTAATGTCTCAGACCTCTGTGGTCCATTACATTTTGAAAATATGGTGTTTGAGGTTTTCTAGGAGATCAAGGTGTCTTATCCCGAATAATTGTTCCAAATTTCCAATTTCTTGAATAGTTCCATCAATGAACAGTTCTATCGGTAACCTTTAAAGGTAACCTCTCTTTCCTTTTCCAAATTTCCAAATCATTGTACAGTTCTATAAGTGAATATTTCTAATTTTAACCCCTATAGGTAACCTCTATCGATAACCTATAATGATAGGTGAACAATGTTATATCAACGAGGTTCATTTAACATTTTTCTATCTGTGAGACTCAGTGAAAAGTGTTCTATTAGTGAGGATTTAGTGAATTGTGTTCTTTCAGTGAGGATTCCTTGAACAGTGGTCTATCAGTGAGGTTCAGTGAACAATGTTCTATCAGGGAGGATTTAGTGAAAAGTGTTCTTTTAGTGAGGATTCTGTGAACAATATTCTATCAGTGAGGATTGAGTGAACAGTATTCTATCAATGAGAATTCATTGTACAGTGTTCTATCAGTGAGGTTTAGTGAACAATGTTCTATAAGTGAGGAGTTAGTGAACAATGATCTATCGGTGAGGATTTGGTGAACAATGTTCTATTAGTAAGGTTCAGTGAATGTTGTTCTATAAATGAGGATTTAGTAAACAGTGTTCTATCAGTGTGGATTCAGTGAACAGTGTTCTATTAGTGAGGTTCAGTGAACAATGTTCTATCAGTGAGGATTTAGTGAATAGTGTTCTATCAGTGAGGATTTAGTGAACAATGTTCTATCATTGAGGTTCAGTGAACAATGTTCTATCAATGAGGTTTTGAAAATAGTTATATCAGTGAGGTTCCATGAAATGTGTCTCCAAAATGGTGAGATCTATCAGAAACCTCTATCATTAGGTGTATAGTAACGGTAGGTTTACAGTAACGGTAGGTGAACCATGTTTCCAGCTTCTTATAGTTTCACAACTTTGACATTCTCATTGACATAAAATACATTTAATGCCTTATTTTAAGGACTCTTAAGGAAGATTCAAAGGCCATAAATCATATATTAATTATTCTTATGTCTCAGGATGTTTTTATTGGTCAAACTGCATGGGTTAATGTGATTCACTATTAATGGGGAATTAAGAGTATCTTAAACCGTCGCCCGATTAAATCTACAATTGGGAGAAGATATCTTCCTCCCTTATTCTTCCTCTTTGTTCTCCGCTATGAAATGCTAGAACCGTTCAATCCTTCCCATAGGAGTTTCACAATCATGCTTTACTCCACAAATTTGTTCCGCTATGTTTTGATGAAACCGAGCTATATCGGTTAATCATCAATATACGGTATGTTTTATCATCGTTCCATTGTAGATCACCTCCTCATGTTTCTCCTTTCCATATTATAGCATTTCATCTCCATGGTTCTAATGGGGTTTTTCCTGGGGTTCGGTTGGTTCGGTCATACCATGGCATCCTCCAGTGGATGCAGTTGTCACGAGAGGAGGATCATAACCCGTTGTGTGGATAAAGAACGAGAGGAGCTGTTTCAGGTTGGGGATTAATTACTTCTCTTTCTTTTATATGCAACTGTGCCTTTAGCATGTTTTAATCTCACTACATGACATGGTAATTTACATAATAAATATTTGAACCGGATAAATAAATTGATATCAATCACATGTTATTGCCTCTCTTGTTTCCAGATTGTGTGATATATATGCTTGTTCTTGATAGAAATCAGAAAATAACATAATCCCGGATTAGTTGATAATTTTTTGGATAAAGATAAAGAGGAATGTAATCGAATATCATTCTTGTAGTAATTTTATGTTAATAAAATTGGTGTAGTAAGCATGTTCATTTATTTGTGATAGCTTACTGATCAGGTTTCCCAAATTTGGAACCTTCGAATAACAAATCTCTTCATTCAATATGGAATAAGGAACTAGCTATTTGATAATTACTTAAGGGGTTCGGAGTTACCCTCTTTATTGTTAAAGGGAAAAGATCCCAATCAATGTGGTGTTTGGTTTTATACTTCTTATGATGTTATGTGATAATCAATTACTTTTGTGATATGTGGGGGCATAGAGGATTTTGGTTGTGGCAGCAGATGAATCATTGAGTGGAGAGATGCATCAGTTTATGCATTTGGGTGTCAAGGAGAACATATGGGATGATGGATTGGGATGGATGTGATTGTTGGATGCTTGATGTTTCTTTTGGTGGTTTATATGCTTTACATTTCTCCACTTCTCATGAAACCTGGATTTACTTACACTTCTTCCGAAAAGTGGAGAAGATACGCGGGGTATGCCACATGCTTTCTATTTTTAGCTTCTCAAGGAAGGATGGATTTATGTAATTTCTATAAGCAGAAAAGAGTAGACGGGTAGTACATCTACTCACCGTGTTAAGCCCCCTTGTGTTTAGTATCATATAATGTTTATCTAGAATTCCTATTAATGTGGGAAAGTAATTCAGTAATGAATAATTTAATAAATATTGTTAACCCATGTGGATGGTGTTGTCGGAACTTAATGATGAGGTTGTAATTTTAAAAGAACAGTTGACATTGGGTGTGATTCTAATGAAACATAATGGGGAAGTTTTTATGTTTAATTAATGTTTAAAGAATTAATTAAGGTAAAGTGGAACTGATAAAAAGGGAATAAAGTAATCTAATAAAACACATTAATTGGTTATGTGCTTATAGGATACCTAGTCATAGAAGTAGGATCCTAGAGGCTGAGAGACGCTTTGCCATAGTAGTGTCTAAGAATACGTTATGCCCATAGTGCGATTGTGAGTTATAGTATATTCTATACTTTTAGTGTTTCTATATTATACTCCACCCTGTTTGTAAGGGCAACTGACACCCTGGGGATTCTGAGCCCTGGGGGTGTTTTCCCCAACATTCCAGTGGGAGGATGGATAGATGACTACCACATTTGGACCTGCTCTCTTCTCTTGGTAATTACTAGTGCTGGCAGGCACATTGGTTAGTTTTCCCCATATATTTGTGTATATGGCTCTATTTTCTTGTTGTTATTTACACACACATATTCTGTATATAGTTTTCTAAGTTGTACTATAGGTTTAATGTGTATATGTTGTGATGGATTGAGGATCCTTACTTAGTGTATGGGATTTAATGGCTTGAGGTATAAAACTCGATGTATGATACACGTTATGTGGCATGTGGGGGCTCCCAGAAACTAAATGGTTACTTTGGTGTGTCTACGTGATGGTTTTGTAGCACAAGGTGCATATTGTGGTGCTTCACCCATGTTTTTTCTGGAATGACTTTTTTGAGAGAGATTCTCAGGGCGTGCAACATTAGGGCAATGCAGTAAACCATTGTGGAAGTAGTAGCAGGGTGCCCTTGATATTCATTATAATATGATATATTTTTATATGTGTTACATTATATGATTATCCATGGTGAGGTTGGAGTCTTAGTATACTTGTTTAGGTGACAAGTTAGTTTCACTTGTTGTTCACTGTGCTTTATAATTCTTTCATTAATTTTTCACAAGAGGCCTTGATAAGGATCCTATTGAGTATATTTTTATACTCACCCAATATATATATATAATGTATTTTTCAGGTCAATTGGATCAGGATGGAGATCTAGCTGGTTTCTACGAGATTGGGGTTGCAAGAGCTGTTCGTGCTTGTGGCTGCTGTTGTTTTTACTTTCTTTTGGGTACTTGTAGTTTTTCCCTTCCAGTTGTATTACTTCTTCATAAAAATTAATATGCATACTTGGGTTTTCATTTTTATTGCTCTCTGAGTTGGTTTTGATTGGTGTCTATCTTATCTATCTCTTCTTCATGTGTTATCTTAGAGGGTAATGCCTCCCATTTTGTGTGTTACAATACCCTCGGTGCTAGTCGCCAACCCAGGTCCTACTGGAGGTGGGACTCAGGGGTCATTATATCCCTTCTCATATTGTTGGCCCGGGAAGGGTACACTTTGTGGGGAGTGGGTCATGACAAGCCAACTCACCTACCAGTGTGATGTGTTATTCATTTTTATTTTAATTATATATAAATAAAGATATATTAGATGAATAAAAATTTTATTTTTAATATAATTATAAAAAACTAATTACTATATAATGTATAACTTGATAAAATCAATTTCTGAGGGATATGATAATGTCACTCGAGTGTAAAATGGACCATATTCTATTGAAGCAAAGCTAGTTTTTATCAATATTTATTATTAATGTTAATAAAAATATGTTAAACTAAAACCATTTGATATGTATTAAAAAATTATTATTATTTAATGTTAATAAAATATTTTTCCTTATTTCATCATTTCCATCATGAATATTAAAAAACCATTCATGTGTATGTATGAGTTACCATCTCCATTAATGCAGCATTCCATTGTTTTATCTCAATGTTTTATGGATTATGATAAATAAATTTATAATTAGTCTTATTATAATTATATCACGGTTAAAATTATTTATATTATTTAAATATTATCCTTGTAAGAATAAAAAATACTATGAATCAATTAATCGAAACATGTATGGAAAAAATAACTTATTACCTGAAACATTATTTTATTAAGTAATTATTGATAAATATGTTACAAAAAGACATTTTTCAAAAATATATGTTATAATACATATTATATTAGTTATTTAATATAATTATTATTAAAATATATTTAATAAATTGAATTATGAAACTTATATTTACGATGATGATACATATGTTATTTGATTTCCAGTCTTGATTTTATTTCATAGAGACGTACTCACATTCAAAAAATGTTTCTTTTATGTGGGGTATAAAATGCCCATTTTCAAATTTATATAATTAATATACTTATTTTAATGATAATTGATTTTTAATTTTATGTACTTCAAATTTATTTATTATGATTCATAATTGTATTCATGAAATTATGGATTTTAGTATCTGTTTTAATTTTTATGAGAAAGTAGCTGAAATGAAAAAAATATTTCTTTTATACTGATTATGTCATCTCTATGTATATATAATGTGATTCATAACCAAAAAATTATTATTATTTAAATATCAATATTATGATATATATTTCATTTTTATTTTAATGTAATTTTACCATTGTGGTTTGAGTTATATGTAACAATTAAATTATTTATTAGGAATGAATATAATTATGTTTATAATTATGAAATTTTATGATCAATATCTCATGAAACCCATTACAAATCTGGTCATATCTTAATTCCCTAAGTATATTTTTTTCCTCATCATATTCCCATAATTATATAATCTTGAGACCAAATTTATATTTTTGAAAAATATTCTTTAGTTATATATTTGGTCAAGAATCAATTTGTCAATAAAAAATCATTTTTCAGAATAAATATTTCATACATGTTTTATTATATTACAAATATTATTACTATGACAATTTTTTCTCATATTTTACAATTTTAAAAATTTTAATCAAATCAATCTTCATGTCCATATCCAAAAATATCTCGATATTCTTTTTTGGTAAATTAAAAAAGGTTTATTTGTAATAAAATATAAAAATTTGTATAGTCCTCCATAATGGCCACAAAATGATTTAAATATTCTTATATATGATTCTCTTTAATTTTAAAATAAAATCATTTTAATTATGATTTGTTTAAAATAAACCAGAATGAAATTTTCCCAATGAATATTTTATATTATTTTTAATGAATCTTTTATATGTTTTATAATTTAGATTTTATGAAAATGAGTTCTACAATTTTTTCTTAATTTTTTTAATATTTATTTTCAAAGATAAATTTTTTATTTTAATTTTAATTATTGTATTATAGGATGATGAATAGTTTTTCTAATAAAATCAATTTGAAAATAAATTATGTTTTTAGAAGAGTTTTCCATTTTAGAAATGAAAATGTTATTTTGAAATATTCATGTAATTTTTTTAAATTCATTTTATTTCTATGGTGAATTTCATTTATTTTACAAATTAGTTATAATGAATATGATTCAATGATTTTATTCATTTTTTATCAAAATGGATTATTTATATGACTGCATGATGTTTATGAAACATTTTTCTCTTCCATGGGATATAACATGAAGAAATTATGATGAATCCCACTTTATTCCTTGCGTGTTTCATTGATTAATTTATGAAATGTTAATTTAAACTTTGTATTTTCATTCAGTAATGATATGATGTCATTTTATGAAACCCATTTCCTTTTATGTGTTATCATATGATTGATGTTTCAGGATCTTGTCTCTCACATGCATGTGATTTTAAATATGTGAATTTTGAGGCCTATATGTACCTCCAATTCATTGAGTAAATAGTTATATATCAGGAGATATATAAGAAAACAATGGGGAGTATGCCATGATCATTAATTGATTTTTAATTATATGTTGATCTTAGTAGTGAAACAATACTTCTATGATGATTTGGGGAGTACACCCATTCCACCATGATTGCCTTTGTAGTGTTCCTTTACTTATTAAGAAATGCATGTCAATTTTAGTTTTATGACATAATTATATGTATTATACCAACGTTACTCTGTCATGGTTCATGGTATTTTGTATCCAATTGACTCATTTGAAATTAACAATCATTATTTATCAGATGACTCAAGATTATGATCATTTTAATAAATGGAATGTTTTTCAAATTTTATTCTCTTATAATCATACCCCTGTTCTCATGATATTTTAACATCTGTGTTGTTTAAACTTGTTGAGAATATGATCATACCCATTATTATTTTATCCTTCCCATGATTATTATTTCATTAATTATATTGGGTATGTCTATGAATATTAGTATGTGGGATGATACATATGAGATATGATTATGATCATCCAAAATATAATAAGATCACATGTCTTGAATCCGAAGGATGTATACATTTATTACCCTTGGGAATGTATGTGTGTATTACAATAAATATTAATCTAAAAAATTTTAATATATATTGATGGGATGGATTGGTCACTATAATAATTTCCTGAGAAATATTACTCCCATTTTATAAGATCACTTTTATTAATTTTCATGTATAAATTATCAATAAATTTAGAATGAAGGTGATAATAAAAATAAATATCACATTAACTAAATTGGCGATCTTTTAATAAAATTATATAATATTGTTTTTTCCATTAAAATTAATAACTGATATGGGTATCAATATTAATATAAAATAGAAGATGTTATAAAGAAAATATATTTTCAATGTTTACATGGAAATTATTATGTTATGGTTATTCCCATTATAGTCATCAATATACCATATTTACATTTGGAATTGGTAAATGGGTGTGTCATAAATTAATAATACCATTATAGAGGTTTTATATGATCTAATCCTCATATAATAATATACATATGTTAATCATTTGTTTTTATATAATGATAATTGGAAAACCACTACCAATGAATAATATATATAAATATTTATTGAAATTTTACTTCAATAATAAAAATTTTATCTTTTTTTCAGGAATTTTTTCCAGTAAATGTGTTTTCAATTTTTCCATAGAAATACAAATTTTTGATGTATGGGTTGGTGGAACTCATCTAGTAATAACCATGAGACAAATGGCTCTTTGGAGATCCCTTGTAAGGTTATTATCAAATAAAAATTAAGGAATATTTTTTTCCTCTATATGTTATGCGCTTCTTGACGAGTCTATAGAAGCATTATTATGATAGAAAAATTGTCTATCCCTTAGAGGCTCATGTGAGTCATAGGTCTCAGCTGCTTTCTTGTTACTTTTATTTTTTGGGAAAATAATACCCATATTCAGGTGTTCAATCATATGTTATTTTTCTTAATTATATTTGGTGGTGGTCAATAAATTCCCCCACTCAATATATAAGTATAATGGGATTGGTTCTCGTTTCTAAGGAAAGTAAATGCCTGCATGAATCTTTGGTGGTGTCATGAATCAATGCTTCGGGTGATGTTTGGTCTCCCATGACACTTTTAATATGAAAAATAAATTAATTAAATATAAGGGAGCGAGGAGATAAATTCATTCCATTAGTCACCCATATCCACATATCACTCTCACCTTTTCCCCTATCACAAACATCTATCACAGTCCCACTCGTTAAAACCTGGTCACAATCCATATTCATGAGTCATTAGGAAAATATTATTTTTGTACATCTCTTACCAATGTATATTTCTATTAAGGAATTTTTCTGATCCAATCATGATGTTTAATTATGTAATTTCATGGAATTTTGAAATTAAGGTAGCAGTTGTCTTGTGGAGTTCTCAAGGTATGATGGTTTGATCATTCAATTTATTGTGACTCATGTGACCATGACCAGGTTATGTGATAACGATTCTCCAAGGGGGTCATGTGGTTTGAGAAATTCCATGAGGGGGTTATACGACCTATGACTCCATCACATATTATATTATTCATGAACTCCTTTTTTATTTTATGAACTATTATGTCCATTTTTAGAAAATATATATTTTATTTTTCTTATATGTTCCACTAAATTATTTTCTGACTACATCTGTATCCCATCACACACCCGATTTTATAATATGAAAGTATAATGATAAATAAAAATTATAATGTTGCACCTTGATAACATTTATAATTTGATAATGATCCTTTTAATATGTTCTTGTCTTCTGAGCTTTGAGATTTTCCCATATCATGCCGACTACCTCTGTATGAGTTTCATTTGATGGACAATGTTATAACTACTCATTAGACACAAATCTTTTGTTCTGTTGGAAATCATAATCTCTATAAATTATCCAAATTAAAATTTCTATAGATGCTCTGATAGTTATTTCTCGAACCTAGGGTATGTTCTATCTATTTTAAAATTATCCCTTGGTTTAATATTTTTTTTAATTTACTCAAAATACAATCCTTCAGAGTAGTTTAAGTGTATTTTCCAATTCTATGAAAAATATTAATGGTGGATGGAACCCCCAATGGGATCCATTTCCCAGCAGTAACATTTAAGATGAATAGATGCCATCATTCTATGTTTGCTGAAGCAGTTTAGATTTTTTTGATGGTATGTATTGGGATCATGTCTACAAAGAAGTTCAAATATCCCAATTTATTGTTTATACAAAACATAATATTTTTTGAGAAATGTTAATCCATCGATGTTAATGGACCAATAAATTCCATCTCCCCCACAGCGAGGACAGTAAAAACTTTTGGCTTATCTATTAACTTGGAGATATCCCCCCTCATGGATAAAAGTATTATTAATTCCTTCCTAATATCAATGTTTGCAATGAGCCATTGTAGACACCATTTTTGGCGGGGAATATTATTGTTATTTTTAATGAGAAATTTAATAAATAGATGACAATATGACAAAACATTCCATTAATGAATTGAACGATATATTCATCTTCCATATATGGTTGAGGCGGACTTCCATACGCCCTCATTGATGACCCACATACCAAGTTAATGATAGTGATGATCATATTTTTCTATAATAAAAGATGGGGATTATAGCTCAATAGGCTACCAGGGTGATCCAAGGGATATAGAACCTTATGATGGTAGTCCTACTGAGGTACATTATCTTGATAGTGGATCATATTATTTGAATAGATAAAGCCACTCATGTATGCTATAGATCATAATCTTATTGATTGAAGTTATTAATGGTAGTTTTCTCTTACATTATCAATTTCTAAACGAGTTAGTCATTCTTATATTTCTCAAACTATATCAGTTGTAGATTCTCAGATATGACATAGGTTTATATGGAAATAAATTCATTCCTTTATCACTATGATCCCCTTGAAATTATTCTATGATTAAGTGGGACATCTTTACCAATTATTTATTTAACAGGGTGTATAGATTTTCGATTGACAACCCATGTATGAAATAATGAACAAAAATATTTTGATTATGTGATATATGAACACATGTGAATGGGATATGCATGACAATGGTGATGAGGATTCCCTTTTTAATACTGTGATGGAGATGTCCAAGGTGCTAGAGTAGGATCATCCACTAATATCGAAGGCACAAAATCAAATGGAAGTTTGGACTATGAATCTTTGGTGATATAAGGAGATCATTTCTCATTTTTATTCTGATATCTTGAAATTTTCATCCTCATTAGCTTCTTCTCATAATAGGTTTGAAGTGTTGATTAATTTTTTCCATACTCTTCATATCAGATTAGAAGTGAAAGAGGCTATGAGAGTGGAACTCCAATGTTCTATGGATGCATCTCGTATGACTCTTCTCACCATGCTGGTGATTCCTTTATATTATTTTCGTTGTTGGACCTTGGTTATTGATTAATTTTTTTATGATGGAATCAGAAATAAATCAAATGTGGAGATTCCTCCCATCTTTTGTATAATTTTAATAAGCATGATTTATGTACATTATATACATCATCCAATTTATTTCCATTTATGATATACATAACATCTCATAGTTATCACATTACTTAATTTTCCAAAGATAGAAATCCATTGTGTTATGTCAAATAAAAATGAATCCTTGAAGTTGAATATTTTAATTCTGATAGACTTTTCTGTTAGATTCTCATAAATTTAAACTAAATGGAGATTTATTATTGATAATTTGTTACATCTATCTTGATATAACTATACATGCACCATGATGGTGTGGTAGAATCCATTTCCCAATGAAAATATTATATTCTATTCTAAAAATCATATTTTGTCTAAATAATCATGATTTTTTGAGAGACATATACTATGTCATACAAGAATATTGAAAATAAGTTTCATTTATAAAATAGATTATTATCATCGATCCTGGAACATCTCATCATTGAAATTTCTGTTCATTTATCATAGACCATTCATCTCTATAGTTTTGGGACTTTAAGCATCGAAATTTTTGTCTCTATAGTGTAGTTTATTTTTTCATGGTCTTTTTCATTTCTTTAATTTATGGTATTTTTGATTGGACCTTCTTATCACTGTAATTGATGGAATTTTTTTGTGGACTATCTCATAATTTTAGATTAGGTAATTTTAACTTGGAAATTGTCATCACATTCATTTATGTACTTATATCATTAACCATGTATAATATGGGGATGACATCCCCAGGATGACTCAAACCTATAGGGGGTTCTATGATACACTATGGTGTTGTCATGGATCACAAAAATTGGAGTTCCATTATTGTAAGGATGAAATTCCTTTAGTTGGTTGAATAAATACTTTATTCATCAATAGCATGTCATTGAAATGTAATCCACAAACCATTCCATGCCATATAGAATTCTAATGCGTTTATATGATTTAAGGATAAATATTAGGGATACTAGTTATATTTGGAATGTTTTAATGTTGGTGATTTAAGACATAATCCAAAAGGCTGATCAATGTAATTTGGAATGGGGTTTACATGCCATGAATGTACCATACCACTATGAAGTATTAGGTTCTACCCGAGTTTCCCCAAGGACCATAAGGATTGAATATTTTCTCCTAAATGAGTTTACACCTTTAGTTGGTGGTTATAAGACCTTATGAATCAATAGAATTTCCAAGAAGAGTTTATTTACACTTTTATCCTAGGGTTATAAATGATTTCCATGGAATAAAACATCTAGATGATAATGATGGGTATTAAAATAAGGATAAACATGATGGGTTTTGTCACTATAGGTCAATTTATCTCTTAATGTGAATGTAGTCTGATCCCTAATCCATGTTGTTTTTAATCAAGAGGAGTTGACCATATAAATAATCATGAATGGGGTTTCAAACTCATCTATTTTAAAAGGGTTCAGAAGTGGTAATGAATCATTAAGGATGTCGAATATACACTGATAGTTTGGTTTGTAGTCTTTAAGTCATGGTTTAAGTCACTCCGATTAAGAGGATGGAATGGAATAGCTATACCATGAGTAGTTATGACAGAATGAGGTGTTCAATGCTACCATAATGATGTTAGTTAACACAAGAATTGGAATTTCATTTTTCAAAACCGACATATTTTTTTGAATGCCATAGTAACATATTTATGATCTATATTCATGATTTCATAGTCATGAAAATGACCCCTTAAAGTTGGATATCGTTTCAATCGTCCATGAACAGTTTATAGAGGTGATATCAATTAATGGTGAAATAGTGGGGGTTCTATGTCCACTTATACATTTAAAATATGGATGATATAAATAATAATAAAAATGATTGAGTCAATTAATATGAGATAGATCATAAATTTCAGGTATTTCTCGTGAAATTATGAGATTCCAGGTTTGGTCGCAGTGTATCCAGGGCACAAAAAATTGATACTTCTTTCTTCAAGGAAGAGATACCATACGTGGTTGTTTAGGGTTCTTATGTGTTGGTTTTTTGGCAATGTAAAACATGAACTCCATATATTTTTGAGAGCTAAAAAATATTCATGAAGGATCCAACACTATGATTATGTTGTTTGATAAGTAAATAATACTATCCAAAAAGGGCTCTAACACCCTAGAAAAATGAATATTTTTATGTGAATCTTGATATCTACAACATATGGTTTGAAATCATGTTGTGGGTTCCATTAAAAGTGACCGAGAATGGGGTGCCACATGTGTTCATTGATAATGGGTGTGAAACAGGGTGACATAATTTTAAGGATATCGAATCCACTCTGCGTTTTTGGTATGAGTTATAAATAATGTTCCATGGAAACCATATCAGGAGGATTATGTGTGAGTGTCATACTAGGATTATTTCAGCCAATCAAGTGTGTTGATTGATATCATGAGGATTCCAGGGCTCACAAGAATTAAAATGTCCTTTTTTAAGAATATTTTATTTGGTTTATTTTTAATGGTACATAAGAAAGATTAATTGTCTTGCCACTACAATAATAACCAGGTTTAGTGGTGGTTTTGTGGAGGCAGTTCACAAAACCACTGCTAACCTTTTTTTCCTAAAGGTTTCGCTGTGATTTTTAATAAACCTTAGCTAAACACATAATTTTTTTTAAAAAAACCTGACCCTTCCCTACCCCCACCCCGGCCATTTTCCCCAATACCTCATGACCCCTGAGCCCTTCCTTCTTCCCCTCACACCCCCCTGCAACCCACAACCCCCAACAGTCCGGTGACCCTGCGACCTCCATCTTCGGCGACCCCGTGACCTATCTCCGGCGACCCCGTGACCTCCATCTTCAGCGACCCCTGTCTTTTCCAATTATGTATCCATTTAGGTTTTTGGATAAATCTCTTAGAGTTAGGTTTAATTTAATTTAAACCGTGTATATTAAGCCTTTATCTAGTTGGATTACTTGTTTCATATTAAAGAAGTATGCGAGTTTCTTTATAGATGCAAAAGGCATTGATGTTAGGAATTCCCAATTCATTATGTGAATTTTCGAGGCAAACCCTATGAACACATTCATGCCATGGATTGGTTTTGGGAAATCCTTGAAACAATAAATTATTTCATTAAATTTATTCATGAGATTAAATTGGTTTAATTCAGTTTTTAAAATGAGGTGATAAAATTTTCAACATATATGGTAATTGAGGAATTCATGATGTGAATTCCCTATTCACAACATGAAGTATATCTTCCATTAATTTTAACGATACAACACCTATGTTCTAAATTTTTTATCTCACATATGATTCCCAAAACCTTCCATGGATGACGTATGAGAATACTATTTGATCTATAGGAAAGACCATGTTGGATATTGGTGTTCTGAATATAGATTTTTAAGGTAAACCTTCTAGTTCATCTTCTTCTTCTTGATCTATTGTTGATTAAAATTAGAGTTCTCATTGAAGGGAAGGGGAATCTGATTGCAACGTCAAACATGAGGATTTTTCAAAAACATTTCTTATTTTTAGTGGGGTGGTCTTGGAAGAATCCGTTTAGTCTGTTCAGATTATGCTAGTATGGGGAAAATTATGATCGCATCAACATGCCACATGCACAACCTAAATAATTGAAATTATCCCTTCTTTCAAAAAACCTCATGTTGATCCCTCCCAAGGATACATTATTTCTCTCTTATAATTATGGTTAGGACATTCATTAAAATTTGTGGTGTTCCAAACCCTCCTGATTTTATGAGATCTATTGGAATCATGGCTTAGTTAAAGAACATTACATTGCATCTGAAATATGGAAAATGGTTTAAGTTGATTTTGGTGAGTCTTATATATAGGTGGATTTAAAAATGAGGAATAAATGGTGAAATTAATAAGTGATGGGATGAATTAACTAATATTTCTTGTAATAATATTTTAGATCTGATTGATATGTAATATCAATGATTCATTCTAATACAACAGAATCCACCATTTGATATGAGATTATTAATTTTCCCCTTAGTGTCACACTCTATGGGAAGACATATGTGATTATAGAATGTCTTATCCCGGATATATGGTTTATTTAATATTAAAAAAATATTCCATGGGGTGATGTATGTAGTTATATCAATTCTAGGACTGGTGAGATGGCTACTTTTTCCATTGGTGGTGAAAGCCATGGGAAGAAGAAAGTATTTCTATAATGTGTATACAATGATTGGATACATGAATCATGATATTGGAAATTAATTCTGATTTAACAGAATCTTCAAGAATTTTGGGGAAATATGTCCTAATGTAGTATGATCCACCTCATGAAATAGACACCCCACATGGAGTTGATGATGCTTTGGATAACATAGGGTGTCATCCTAGAGCAAAAGGGTCTGTGGGTTGATGTTATATATATAATTAATTTATTATAGTAACACCCTTGATTATCGCCTTATTGCATACACTATGTGCTGAGACTAGACATGTTCAGACACCATTGGTGGTAGAATAATGAGTTATACTCAACCTATTATGGCCACTATTTTGTTCCTCAGAAGATTTCATGGATGCCTAATGATATCTTTAGTAAGAACATTTTATTTATCACCATGGAATTCTCAAACATTTTAGCAAAGATCTTCATAAGTTCTGAACTCATGTCATATACTAAATATTTTAAATTTATTATGATTGAATTAAGTATAACAGTTTGTGTTAATGTTGTGAATTCATTTTTATATAATTACATCAAATTAACTATGCTTAGTTCTTGAAATGTACATAAATGTTTTAAGTAAAAATTGGAAATGTCTTTTGTATTATATCAAATACAATTTTTATGGTTTGCATTTTTTTAATATGCGTTTATTTGAAATATTGAAGATAAATTTTTATAGTACAAAACACAAAACATATTGAATTAAAAATAACATACATCACTCCTTAGTTTTTAAATTTGATTTTAATTAGAAGCCCACTATTTAAATCCAAGTGGATGAATTAAAATTGAACAACCTAATGATATAATGAATAACAAAGGTCTCTCCAAATTCAAGTAAATAAGAAACACTATTAAATTCAAACAGAGAGGTAAATTCAAATAGATAGTGAAAAGATTGAAAAACATATAGAATAATGAAACATGACCAATTTTCATTAACTGACCTAGGCTACCCATAATCCGAGTTCCCATGCTAGCCTATGATATCTCTCAAAGAGTGTCATATAAGGGCTAAATATTTATAATAATGTCGTTGTACTAATGGTATGAAAATTTTGCATCATTGGTGTTTTCAGTGACATCACATTCAATGGGGTGTTGTTTGAGGCAATATAAATGTGTTATCGGCAGTGTTATGATAAGTGTGTAACTCGATATTATTTCTGCTCCTCAATGAGGTGTTGACGGTGTCTCCTAGGGACCAGACTTGTTCATTTTTTCTGGGCATGATAAGTAAGTGGTAAATGAGACCAATGTATCGTCTTTATTATATTATGCATACATTATGATCAATTTATCATCATTATTGTATTATATTTCTGTAATCTTACAATATCGTACATATAAAACTCTTTCTCTATTTAGAAGTAACTATATGTTTTAATTTTTATTATTATTGTGTAGGCACATTGTGATATACATGGATAAAAGATGGATCACATTACTAAAGAACACACCCTAATATGTTAAGGGTTTGAATGAGTTTTTAGATTTTACAATTTCTAATCGATCCGTTGAAGGGAGAATAAGATGTACATGTCCTAAATGTAAATTTAGAACATGGTTGAAGAGAGATAAAGTTTATGAACATTTAATACTGAAGAAATTCCTTGATCAATATTTTTGTTAGATTTGGCATAGAGAATCGAACAATACAGAACGATTGAGCGCTGATGTTAATCCACAGAATGAGGTCCAATGCTTGTCGACAATGGAAAATGAAATGAAAAACCTCATAAATGATAAATTCAGCACTGCAAGACAACACTATGATCATGAAAACATATAAGAACAACCAGAAGAGGGAGATAATAATTGTAACATGACATGTAATATTTTTGAGACTGTAACCCAAGTAGATAAATAATGTAACATATCATTGGATCTTCCTCTACATTATGTGGATCCAAATATAAGGGAAAACATCAATAAGGAAAATCAGTTTCATGATTAAGTTGATGATGGAAATCAAGAGTTGTATAGTGAGTGTTTAGAATATTCAAAAAATTCATTTCTACTGAAGTTGTACCATATCAAATGTCTATGTAGAATTACCAATAAGGAAATGTAATTGTTATTGGAATTGATTCGTGATGAATTCCCTGAAGCAAAAATCCGAGAATCTTTTTATAATATGAAATAAGTTATTAACAAGCTTAGTATTAATTATAAAAAAACACATGCGTCTCCCAATGATTGTATCCTTTATTGGGGAGAGGATTCAAGTAGATAGAATTGTATGAAATGTTATTCTTCTAGATTGTAGCCAAGGGTGATGTTGGAAGTCATACTGAACATAATTTTATGGAGAAGATGAAAAGGAACACACCTGAAAAAGTATTGTGTTACTTTCCATTGAATCCTCAATTGCAAAGATTATTCATGTCATCAAAAACCGCAAAACACATGGAGTGGAATTCTGTAGATAATAACAACAATGGGTTAGTGAGACTTCCATGAGTATCTCAATCATGGAATAAATTTGATTCATTACATCCAGATTTCTCAGCTGATCCTAGGAATGTTCGATTGGGATTGGATCTGATGGATTCCACCCATTTTGGACTTTGTGTACCTGTTATAGAATATGGTCAGTTGTTTTGATCCCTTATAATCTGCCTCCATGGATGTGTATGCAACAAAAATCTTTTATCATTTAGATGATTATTCTGGAAAACAAATGCCTGGAAATGATATTGATATATACATGCAGCCTTTGATGGAAGAATTGTAGGAGTAATGGAGCAACTGTGTTGAGATATTTGATGTTTCCTCTAAAATAATGTACAAAATTCATGCTTCTTTAATGTGGCCCAATAGTGACTTCATTGGGCTTTGGAATTTTTCTAGTTGGAACACGTATATGGGTTTGTATTGTCCCGTTTGTAACATTGATTTTGAGCCCAAATGGCTACCTCACAGTAGATAATGATGCTTCTTATGTCATAGAAGATTTCTTGATGCATCTCATAGATTTCAGCTGAACAAATCAAAATTTATAGTTCCATTGATCACAGACCACCTCCAATGTTGTTAACTAGATATGAAATATTGACATAGCTTGAAAATTTTAGAACCGAATTTGGGAAGGTTCATCATTTGAATGATAGCGGAAAAGGAGTGCAAAGTGCATCGTCATGTGAAATCAGAATGCAACAATGGAAGAAAAAAATGTATATTCTTCAAAATTCTCTATTGGGAATTTAATTTGTTGCGCCACAATCTTGATGTGATGCATATTGAGAATAATGTAAGTGATAATATGATTTTCACATTACTTAATGAGCATGAAAAGTCGAAGGATCATCTCAATGCTCGAAAAGACTTACAAGTAAGGAACATAAAACGTCATTTCTGACCAGATGAGAATGAAAAGTATGCTCTAGCCATTTTTTCATTTAAAAATAGGGATAAAGATACGTTCCATTGAATTTTAAAGAATGTGAATGTATCTGATGGGTATTAGAGTATTCTCTCTAGGTGAGTTGAATTGATGAATCGTATGATATATTTATTGAAAATTCATGATTCACATATTTTGTTTACAACAGTTACTACCATTGGCATTGCATACATTATTACATAAAAAAGTTACTACTCTTGAACTCTAATTCTGCACACTTTTCAGGAAATTATGTTAGAAATCTATACATCCATTTCAACTAGACAACCTCCAGGAGTAGTTTGTATTGACCGTTTTTGTAATGGAGATGATCTTTCCTCCCTCATTTTTTACTGTCATGATGCATTTAACTATGCATTTGGTTGAAGACGCTAAATTATGAGGCCTCGTTCAATATCCATGGATGTATCCAATTGAGAGGTAATTTATTTATATGTTTCTAGTGATGTATAAAATTTTTGGCATTTAAATAAATGCTAAATATTATACATTTATTTCACTGATATCTTGTGCATTTGAAAGCATACGTGAGAAATAAAGCTCAACCTAAAGGCTTCATTTCTGAAGGCTATTTGGCCGAGGAGTGTCTCACCTTTTGTTCCAGATATTTGGATGATAATGAGACAATATTTAATTGACTTGGAAGTGTTTACGACACATAAAATAAATCTCAAATGCATCATAAATCAAAAATATTTCCTTCTATTGGCCGATAAGTTGGGTGGACATCATATTTGTCACTGACAAAATTGGAATTATTACACGCACATAGAAATATGCTGCTGAAGAGTGAAATTGCAGATCCATTTATTGAAGAGTTGAGGATACAAACAAAGAGACGAATTAGAGGCCGAACCGAAATGAGAAATATATAATGAAAGCTGTGAATAATTAGATGGTAGAATGGTTTGCACAATGTGTAAGTTTATAAATATTACAATAAATATGAATATTAGTTTGACAGAAATAATTTTTAAATCTATTAAATTATATATCATTTTTCACATCATGATTACTGATACTCAAGCATACTTGTAAGACTATTTGATTTTTCTTGCTAGAGGTCCTATAAAACAACCTAGTTAGTTCGATGATTATAATGTGAATGGATTTAGATTTCGTACAGTCGATCGAGAAGTGGGTTTGAAAACACAGAAAAGTGGTATATTTACATTTTATGAAGTGGTATACAATGGAATGCTTCATGATATTATTGAATTAAACTACCACAGGAATATTTCTGTTGTTTTATTCAAATATGAATGGGTTGATATTATCAGAGATGTGAAAAGAGATTTCTTGCAATTTACTTCTGTAAACTTCTCTCGCTTGATGGATGTTGGTGATCGTGAAATACATGATCTATATATCTTAGAATTGTATAAAAAAATTGGTATATTATATGAATGATGTTGTGGATGAAGGGTTGAGTGTAGTTACTCACGTAATACAACAAGATTTGTATGATATGGGTGATAAGGTGAAGACTTGACCTTTGAAATTGAATTTCATCAACAACAGGAAGGTGAATAATTTATCCATCATGATATTGAAAATATTTTTCAATCAAGGATGAATGATGTGGATGAAGTAATATAGTAGGAAACCAAAATGATTGAAGGGGAAAATGATTGAATATACAATTATTTATTCATTCAGCAACCACCTGTTTCAATTATGAATCAATTCATTATCATTGTATATATATTTTTTTTGATAGTACTGGGCATCTGTTATCATTTTTAATTTTTTTTATGCATAATTTTTTTGTAATATATATTATGACTTATTTTTATTTTATTAAATGACAGGAATGCCAAAGAAGAAGTGGTACACTATTTTATCTATTACTGAGATAGATGACGATTTGTCTGTCCCCGCGGCATCTGAGGAACCACTTGCCTACACCCTTGCACCATCTCCCCCCTGCACCATCTCTGACAGCATCTATGGATGTCTCGTTAGAGGATGAGTCATCAAATCCCCCTACAGGATCCTCTATAGTGGGGCGGTGACACACCCCTTATAGTTCATCATGGACATTCTGGAGGGTCACAGTCATAGGTAAAAATTTTAATAAAATAAATTAATTTCATTTTCTTTATACTAATTGTATTTTCATTGCAGATGAAAAAAATTAAACCATGAAGAAACACAAAAAAAAATTAGATGTTTAGAACATGAATGGAGAGAAGATATTTGTGCCATTAAATTCTTATGGGGTCCCGACGGATGACGCCACGAGGTTACCTGGCCAGACTATAGGTCAGCTGGCAGCGAAGCCCATTTCCCTACCTATTTCATATGATGAGTGGAGGTATATGCCTCCAAACTAGAAAAATGCTATTTTTGATTCTCAGATAAAGGTAATTTTATTACTTTAGGGTTTAATTGAATGTCATGTTACTAATATGTTCAAAATGAATTTCTATATACAGATGTTTTTCCACTTTACCGTTGCGGATGTGATAGCACAAAATGGGAAATTGAAAAATCATGATAAAAATGGAAGATTTTAAATGGAGGTTGTGGTGTGATGTCCACGATACTTTGTTGACCATGCAGAAAATGTATGAGAAGCTACCCAGTGGGGTAGTGAAAGAATAGTGGAATGTTTTTTTTATAGACATCGTGATGAGAAGCGGATGGTATTGAAATATATATTAGTATATTATACTCATTTTACATTTATATATGTATATTATGAAGAGATGACATTGAATACATTACTGTTAAATTGAATTTTATTTATTTCAGGATATCTCAATATAGAATGCATCAAACCAAGAAAAGCAAGTCATCCCGCACACTGCGGGCTCAAAAATAATTTCTAGAAGCTGAATGTCATTGGTAATCTTTTAATTAGTTTAAATATTTATAAGACAATATTATCTATTTAACATATTTATTTTTTATTTATCTTTGTTTAATGCAGTAACATGGTTTAGGGAATGATGAATCGCGAACTGAACTGTTACTGGATGTTCACAAAAAAAATAGATCGATGTTTTGTTAATGAGCCTACCAAAGAAGATGGGGTATGAAGTCAATTTGTTATTATAATAACTTATTATCAGTTTTAACTATGTTTATATATATTTATATTTCATTTATAGGTAAAAATTAAAGAAATATGGAACGCCAATCCAGGGAAGTCCTAATCAGCCTCCCACGATGACCCGGTTGCTAAAGTCCATGGGAAGGAGCATCCTGGTAGAGTGTGCGGGATGGGTTTGGGATCAATACCATCTAAGGTCATTGTTTGGCCACCAGGCATTCCATCTACATCTACTCCTGGTTATAGTCATTTTATACCTAAAGATTCTCAGAGGGATATGTCTTCTCTATGAAACACAGTTCACCAACAAGGGGATCAGATATCTGCTTTGCAAAAAGAGTTGACTGAAATACATCAGCATATGAGCAGATATTCCCCCGGTGGTAGTGCATCGACTAGTGGTGAGAAGGTAAACCACAAAAAATCAAAATCATTTTGGTTGAAAACTATTATTTGTTTATGTTTTATTATAAATATGAAACAATATTTAATTTTCAATATAATGTTATTACAGGTGACATTATGTAGTGGCGATGGAGGTGGTGAGGGTGACAATGCATCATCGGACATTGAATAGTGGTGTTGTTGATGTGTTGAAAAAATATGAGAACGGTTGGTTTGAATATTAACATGTCTGGAACATAGTTTCCACCAAACATTTTCATGAACTATCATTTTCTTGATTTCTCATGTTTCCTTCTATGCATTTTTTGATTTATGATGTTTCATTTTATGTCTTGATTTCTCGAGTTTGGTATACATCATTCCATTTAAACATGTGTTTGAATTGGTAGTCGAGATTTTCGATGACTAAAGTGTGATCATTTTTTTATTTTGTTCTGGTAATATAAATTGGAACCTAGTATGCAGTATAGAGACCAAACATAAGAGGATGAGGGGAATGTGGATTAGCCTAATCATGTGATACGAATCGTATACTCACCAAAAAATGTAGTTGGAAACAAAAATGGTGAACCTAACATGGAACCTTAAACAAAATGCATCCATCACCCACATGTTAGGATCCTTTTTCTCTCTCAAAATATGAAATGTGGACAAACATGGATCCAATATAATTGATTATACATATTTTTATTTATTTATATGCTGATTTCATGAGGATTGCTTCAAAATAATTTTCATATGAATTATGGGACTTTCAACTAGAACACCCTTTGATCCAAATGACATTTTACTTCATTAAGTACACATATGCTTTGACTACTACACAAGTTAGATCTTCATTTAAAACTATGGATCTATTATCAACCTTGCACCCTCATCATTGGGTCTCAAATTCACTGATTTGGGTGTCACACCTAAATGGTACCTTTCCATATTCAGAGGAAGCTAAACAATCCATTCATCTCAAAAATCCTTACTAGATGTCTACTCGACAATGTCTAGTGGAACATAATTTGTTGTAAATAGTTTCCATCTCAAACCATTTCATGGTCAAATCCATGGAAGGAAATAAAATGTTCCTCTCTTATCTAGGGAGGTTTATCAAGAGGTCACTGATGGAATTATCTATATAACATAAGGGAACCTCCAAAAGGATCCTTCTTGCATTCACCATCACCAATGCTACAAAGAAATTAATCCTCTTTATGATGTGTGTGTTTACCTTGGGTGTCTGACCTAAGTCTCCCAAACCTAGGTAGTCAAGAAAACCCACTGAGGGTAGTGAAAAATCAACCAAGAACATGGACCTACATATATACCCTACAAGGAATCCCTCTAACTAAATATGGTGGAAAAATATGAGCATGATGACACATTTTCCCACATTTACTAAGCATATCGGTATAATATGATATTATTCAAAGAAATCACCAAGAATATTTTTGTAAAAAAATATAGGAAATACCCATATCATTTCCCACGGACTTGATTATCATTGGTATATACGTATATGTAATGGAGGAAAATATCCGGCCCATACACATTCTCCAATACTTGAATAAGAAAATATGCATGTTCTGGTCATTGAATACCTAGAATATTCTAAAAATTGTTAAAGGGAAGAAACAAAACTATTATACCATAATTTCGGAGACTCATTAACACAATATGAGGATATTTAGAGAATATACAAATCTTTTCTCCCATTCAATAGGGTCGTGGGCCAAATCCCATGTTATATGGACAACCAGATTGGGACCATACCCCCATTCCAACTAAAGGACATCGGTCTACCCCGGTAGGCACTACAATGTATGAACATATCCCAACCGAAAAACCATAGACCTATCATAAAATTATCATAGTGACATGTGAGATAATCAAACAAGATTAAGTATATTTAAGATGATATATATAGAATGAAACCTCTATCACCCACAAGAGGGCATCCAAAATGATGAAACACCAATGGTGATTGGAAAATGAATATCTGGTCTATGATCTTCATCTACTTCATATTGGTGTTCTTAAACCCTCATATTTTTATCTATGGATGATCAGGATCCTACTCCTTGGTTACCAAATTACAAAAAACTAGTTTCATTTGCGAAGGTACTCTTATCTACTTTGCTTCCAGTAGATATAAAGGTCCTCCCCAGACACCCTTCCATTAAGGATCACTTAATTCATAGAATATGATTGATTATGAAATTCAATATCCTGATCAGAACTAAAAATATGCTATAAATGTATGGATGATCAAAAAACTAGGATGTATTTCCCTTAATATCATCCACCCAAAAGGTCTTCTCCAGGGTACACATTGCAGGAATTTTCCATATGGCTTCTATTCAAGTTTATATTGTAGTAATCCACATGACTTAAATCATTATGAAGGTCCTCTCTAAATTGATAGTTTACATCATCAAGGAGGTCCTCCCCTTATTGGATTGAAAATGATAAATACCTCCTATAACAAGTCACATGGGAAAATGAGAATAGTCATGCCCGATGCCTCAATATTGTAAACTGACATCTTTCTCAATAGGAGGACAACCCAAGAAAATGGTAATGATCCAAACCACACTTGGACCACATTCCTTCCATTATAATAGGTTAATCCACTTCTAATCCCATTATTTACAATAATGAAGTGGGGAAACAACCACTTTAGTCAGACCAGGTTGAGGAGTCTCTTGAAAAATATAATGAACCATTTTTCTAAAGGCAATATACTAGTCATGTAATAGCCATTATCCAATCCACAATATAACATTCCATAGGTGTTGTTAGAAAATTTTGTGCATCAAATCTACCTAATTATATGGTCCAATCTTCATCACCTTAAAACCAAAGTATTTACAATTATGGAGATATCAACAAGGCTATTACAATTACTGAGATATAAAAATGGTCCTTATTATGCCAACAAGGGCCAACGTATGGTGTATCTAGTTAAATGTAGATGTTATACGAGTTTCGGTCATGTCTTTCACATCTTCAAAACTTTTCAACCAGTTCCTACTAGGGGGATAACATCTTTACCTATTCCACATTATTATGTGGGCCCTCTTATTTTTTTAGTAGGGATGTTGCTATAATACCACATATTGTTGAGGCCAAGTTGGTATTCGACATAGTTGATATTAGACTCGGGAATTAATGTGCATGAAATTTGATCCCACTCAGAATAGTCATGTCGTAGAATATAGTCATGGTATGGGAAAACTAAATGACATTCAACATATTATAGGGAGCATAATTCAAATTCATCTTTTGTTTGAGGTACTAATCTAGTAACATCTACTATAGATTCTACATTATTTTAAACAACTGCATCATACAATGTTATATTTGATACATTTCTAGAGATTCAGGCCCTTGATATAGTGAATTTATGTGTCATAAAGAATCTGCAAACCTCATTGGTTATTCGATCAATGATTATTCATTGATGGAATTACTTTCCCCATCAGGTAGGAAATATTTTTTTATATAGAATTCATTCTTTCTATTCATGTAACTATATGATGTAATTATTGGAATAGATTTCATGCTTCCCTATAGATCCATTCTTGATTATTATCAATATTGAATTATGGTCGATCGTTTGTATGATGTCTCATGTTTCATCATGTTAGGGATACCAAGTTAAAAATAACATTTTATTTGTTTGTATGATGTCTCCTGTTCCATTTTCTGGATTGATTTGTTTTTCAGCGCCGTGGGGAAGTAGAAGTAAAACTGCAATTTCTTTTTCTGGTCAGCATTTCGCAGTGGTTTTAACCGCACCTAATGCTTTACTGGTCATCATTTCATAGCGGTTATAACCACCTCTAATGATTTACTGGTAAAACATTTGCGGCGGATAAAACCGCCGCAAAATATAAACGGTTCATATTTATCCACGGTAACAATCACCGCTACTTAGCAACGGTTTTCACCGCTGCGACAGATACACATCAAATGCCTGAATATCACGGCGGTTAAAACCGTCGTGAATAAAAAAATATCCAGCACCCTTCAAACTACCGCTAAAGTCACGAAAACCACCATGAAATGAGGCATCTATGGTGCTTCCCTTAATCCACCACGAAATGGAAAAAACAACCGCTAATAGATTGCTGATGCCCAGTTTAGCGGCAGTTTCTGTAAACTGCCGCTATATGAAAACAAATCATCGGTAATAGCTAGTTTTATTTTAGTGAAAATTCATAACTAATTACAGTTTCCCTTGAACCTGTATATAATTTACATATTCCATGAATGGTTTGTGGATATCTGAGGATGCCAAATCATGAAGTGTGGTTTTTTTGGAGAATGAAAAATCCAAGAAGGGTTTTAACTCCCTAATTCTTTTTCACCACATAGTGAAAAAATTCTCCTGGGGAGGAGTGGTGAAAAATTACTACGCAATCAATTTACTCAAAAAAATGGACCAAAGATAATATCATGGCTTTTATTAGGACAATAATATAGTCCCCAAGAGGATTATTCAAAGTTAATTTGTTCCTTAAATTTTTCCCCAACTATGGAGATGATGATTTTAGTGAAAATAGACCTGAATTTTTTCCATTCCCCCCTTTAAAAGTTATTAACCTGCCAAGATTTATATCACTCTTCAATGTATTTATATGTCTAGTTAATTGGAACATTATAGGTTGGAGTTTACAGTCACATAGATTTTAATAAAGTTGAGGTAGTTTATGGTCTTGAACCTAATGTGGGAGATGTTACATAATATCCCTATTACAATACATAGTGTCAATAACACTCCATCATCATTCTGAGCAGGGGATGGGAATGTTGTAAATCATTAAAAGAGTATATGGTGTCATGGGAAATGATATGGGATATTCATATTGTGTATTTCCTCCAAAAACATCATATGTTTTCTCCTGCCTTAGTGACCTATGGCTCAAATGAATGAAATAGAAGTTTATATTGGACCATGTTGTCCCCAGTTGGTGGGTCTAAATCGCTTATTTGTCAATAGCATGACCACAGAAGAAATTGATTTTTTCCTTTGATGGAAAGTGAATGGTTTGTGGAAACTAGAAACTTTCAATATAAAATATGTTGTGTATGGATTTCGGTTCATAAAAATATGAAAAAATTACCCCATACTCATCCTATAGATTCTTGATAGGGTTTACAAAATGGGTGAGGTACTACATAGTTTATTAACATGTAGTGGAGAAATTATCAATGATGTTTAGAATACTTATTTAAGGGAATTGTACATGATGTTTATCATAATATGGAAATGATGTATTTGTTGTGTATTTTTAATTTCATGAAACATAGATGTTTTCCTTGTAGTTTGACATCATACAATTAGGATGTGTTGTATTGTAGTTTAGCGTTATGTAGTAAGAACATAAAACCCAACATTAATGGAAGGAAAACTATATTTTGGCCAATGTGTGGATGTTTGGGAATCACTAAAATCGTGACAATAAGAATCATAACAAATGTATTTATGAGGATCCATAAACATTAATGTTATCTGATATGGACATGGGTCCTCAAATGTGAAACAGTGGTATCACAGCAGGGACCATTGATGGAATTACGGTTATCACTAAATATTTGATATATCTAAAGGGATTATCCTACATATGTATAGAATATATGAAAATAGGGGGCCCACTTATATTTAATTTTTGTGACTAGGAGTGGAATTTGGAATTCACGCATCGTCACAAATCTCATGAGGGATAGAAATAAAGACATATGTAGATCTTGAACAATAAACTATCTCTTCAATGGATTGTCCCTTATGTAGATGTAAGAATGATTTTTGCATATTTTTGTGTGTTGGACCATTATTATTAACCTATTTTCACTACATATAGTGTCATAATAGAAATCAAGCCCCACATAGTTTTTAAGGAACTATTCACTTAAACATCATGTAGTGAGGACTAGGATGGACAGATGTGAGAAAAGAGGTCATGTTGAGGATAAGACAAATAATATATGTTGTAGAATCTCTATGTATCTAATGAAAATGAGATTCATGCAAAATATATTTATTGAGAACTATGTTGTTATATTTCATTTGGTGGGAACATTTATCATGTACTTTAATTTCATGCAGCAAGGACTCATGGTGTGCCTTTTATAGTATTGTATTCTAAAAAATCAGTGTCCCTTCATGTATTTTCATATAATTAATATCAGGGGAAAGGATCAAATTGTAGTTATATAGCTCATGTGAACAGTGTTATATTTGACAAAAAAGAAAAAATCAATGGTTTCCCTCACAATGAAGTGGTATATGTCGGTACAATAGGGTTTTTTTAATCAAGTGGTGGATGGACCAAGATATATGACCAAGGAATCCCTATCTATCTTCCTAGAAATTCTCATTAATCCATATGATATTATATAGGATATATTCAATCTAATGTCATGTGGAAAGGATATGGATGAATCGATGGGAATGATAATGGATGTTATGAATAATTGTTGTCTTACATCAAGTCATAAGGACAATTTTCATTGACAATTAATGTCACAAAGTATGAACATTGGATCTCCCAATCTAAAAGGAACCCATTCCAATTGATAAGTACAAGGATAGAGGTATAGGTTTCACTTTGTATCCTTTGATGACATGAATCAATCTCTACATAATTCTTGAAGAACCCTTCAGTACAACATTATGTAGCATGGACAAACATTATGTAATTTGATTTCATCTGGAAAGAGATGAAAGCTATACAATTTAACATCATTTGGTTAGGAATAACTCTATATATATTAACATAATGTGGTTAATATAAACACTATACTCTTTAATTTCATTACATCAATATGAACTCTTTGATATTTAATTTCATGTGTTTAGGATGATGATGTGGTTAAATCTAATGTGGATTCCCTATTGGTCCCCATAATGTGATTTATTTCATGAGAAATATTTTATTGGTTGGTTGGGTGACACACTCACATTAATGTTTTCCAATTTATATCCTCCATTTTGATAAACCCTGTGTATTACATATGGCCCAACCCACATGGGTTCCAGTTTCTAGTATTTATTTTCTAATATCACAGGGATTTTGATAGCAAATACGATTAGTACATGAAGAAAGGAATTTTGGAATACCATTTTTTAATGATCATGAATTTTGAATATGATGTACATCAAGGTTGTGTATTGTGCACATCCAGTTATGATCTAATCATCCCAATTTATCCATCAAATGTTTTGATTGTTACCCATCTGAGAGCTATATGTGAATGGATATTCTGAGTGAATTAATCTAGAATTATATGGGTTATTATTCTGTATTACCATAATGTAATGAATATAGAGTTTCCTAGGAGGAATTATGAGTTCTGTTAAAGAAGTGCCATAAACCATGGAGGAGCTTGTCTTGCCAATACTTCTTATATGTGTTCACTATCGCCTTGTGTATATCTAGTAGAGTCTTATTGAAGAACTATACCTAGACATTGGCTGTTCTAGGATATCGAAATTACCTATTGGAATTAATGTTGTATTTCATGTATAGTTTCTTTAACTCTGTAGAAGAGATCCGGGTGTTGTTGTCAATGAATACTGTTTGAGGGACCTCAGACCTCGGGATGATATGGGAAATAATGAATATTATGATGTTCATTATCCCAAAATCTTTGAGGTATATTTTATTATCCCAATTGGAAAAAAAATTGTATATGTAAGGATTTACTTGAACTTCTTAACAGAGGTTGTGGGATATATCACTACAACATATGTTCCCCGTATAGAAAATGGCCAAGAATATTTTGTTTTCTGAAAAAAAAATTCAAGGGATGTTGGATATTGTTTCAAAGGATGAGGGAATGATATTCGAACTCAATATTGTTCTAGAATTTAGAGAGTCATATAGAGTATGAAAAACATCTTTGTCTGGAGGGACAAGAACAATCCCTATACAAAACCAATTTAGCTTTATATTTTCCATCTTTTGGGTGATAGAGCTCTTGGAGATGACATCAAAACCCATCTCCCATGATTGAGGAGAGTCATGGAAATTGGAGACCTGATCATCTAAAATCTTAGTTTTATCCTATGTATTTCTTTCCATAGGTTGTGTTATGATATAATTAGAAATTTATTCTCATTTCACTAATTTATATGATATGAAATGATTTTTTTATTACAGAATAATGACCACCCCCGGGTCCATGTTCACAATCAGTATTTGATGAAAAAGGATATACATGAATAGATTGATAAGATAGTCCAACTAGATTTTATAGTGCTATAAGTAATTCATCATATTATTCAATGTGAAGATGATTGCAAAGAAATTCTTCTCAACATCAGAGTATCAGGTCTCAATGCATAGAATAGTCTGACAAAGGTTATTGATACTATTCCAACTTCTCGTGTCATTCTTCATTGTGAGGAGGTAATCTAGTGAGTGTTTCATGGATTCCACATATAAGATGAGTGTACTCCATTAGATCATAGGAAACATGATAATTTTCTATAGGAGATACCACATGTGGTTTCAAAAGTATTATTTATAATCCCTATCTCAATGATATCTGATTACCTTCATAATTTTCCTTGTTAAGGGGAGAGCTTTGCTAGATAGGTTAGAAATGAATGTAAAAACGTATGTGATGTGTCTTGGAACCCCCAAAATTCCATGATATTAATGTGGGTGACATTTCTAAATTATTATTATTCATCTCTTTGTCGACCTTGTTTTTTGGTGACATAACAAAAAGTCATGGAATTTCCCTTGCCTCTCTATAAAGTCTCAATTTAGAGGATCAATCATTATACAGTGCTCTAACAGCTTGTTTGATAATTTTTTATGGTTTGTGAATTGATAAAAACAATATTAGTATTTGACCACTAAAAAATCAATATAAAATTCTTATATCATTATCAATAATGGATTAAAGGTTCAATGAATGACATGCTGATATGTCACACCAGAGTTATTTATCGCAGGGGGCATGAACTGATAACAAAATGCCCCATGATGCACTCTGAAAGTAGTAAATTTTTCATCTTCTTCGGCCAACTTTATTGGATTCAATCCCATAAAACCATCCATTGGGTAAATAGAATGGAATATATCAGTTGCATTTATCAAGAATTTTGTGATCGGTAATGGGAAATTACCCTTTGGTAAATGGAAACTAAAGAATCAAAGTTAATGAAGACCCTAATCTTCAAATTAATTTTAATGTCAACAAAATTATTGGAAATATATTTATTGTATTCCATATCTTTGAGATTGTATTCTTTGGTTATCATTTCAACATCTACAAAAACAATGGTGGCGTGAGAGGGGTGAATTATCCAACCTTCCTACTTGAAGAATACATTATCATTAGGTAGTCCCTGATTATTTATAGGCACATATGGATTCAGACATGGAAAATTGTTTTTGAATAATGTCATCTAATATCTATAATGCATCATAATTTTGATATAAATCTATTTATGAATGAGGGGCATGAAATAAATAATTAGTGTAGGTTGTAGGTCTTCATCAATTCCCAGATTTATCTTCCTCTGTTCATCGATGGTGGTGGAGATACCATCATCGAATTCTGGAGGGGAGTTATTAATTTCTTCCTCATATTCCTTTAATTCTTAATATGTGGTGGAATTTTCATATGGAGATTAATATATAGGTGATTCAATGTAATTATAAAGAAGATATAGGCCATTAGTAGAGACATTATTAGATCTTATTTGATGAGTTGTTACTGAGAGATTCTGGAGTTGATTCCCTTATATTATCTCAGTTGGAATAGAATGAAATTTTAACTCCATGAGTAGGTTTGTGACATCTCCAAAATTATGGGGAGTACATAATCGATGTCACACATACATCATCGATTCTGAAGAGGTGTCCCCAAGCAATTGGGTTCTGCAACATGTATATCATTATCCACTTCTAGTTTAATTTATCCCTTTTTATATAAAAAATCATCATCATATGTTGATCTACAAGTCTCTAAATAGGCTACCCATGTTGTATGTGAATATCCTACCGATTGGGTACTTCAGACACTGATAGAATGATGATGGTATTAACTTGGGTCTATGGATCTAGGGCCTTCTAATGAGGTCATTGTTATGTGTTGTCTAACTAGATTTCTATAATCATATACAGTAACAAAATATCCCCAAACTCAAATTTTAGATTGATCTTCATGATAGGGATTTTCTCTCACTTATCAAGCCATTGAATGGTAATATTATTGGTAAAAGAATATTAATTACCATATCCCAAATATATTACATTTTTAACTATTATAATATTGATAATAAAACCATTAACTATTATAACCCTTTGGATAATGAAAATATTGGTTTTATTGAGACATATTAGGGCACGTTGTGCCCCTAAAAGACTTATTATTGATATTGGTGAGTGATTAGATAGCGACATGGAATTCTGATAGTATAGTCTCCACACAACAAACCTTGTATATAGTGACTTCTATCTCAAATTCCTATGGGATCTAAATTTTTTCAATAACTTACTCCATAAGATTTATTTTAGGAATATGGAGTATATCGAGGACTGAGATCCCTCCCGAGACTACTTCCAATTGTTTTAGAATGTCATTATTTTGAAGATATAGTAATTTAACATTTTATTATTGAAGTTATTTTATTGGTTTCAATGTCAATCAATTCACTTTTTAATGCCTCAAATTACATAGTTATATGGAAATATTTTTCACCTTGAATTTTTGTTATGAATAATTTTTCTTTCTTTATATTTATGTTTTAGGATGAAATATAATTAATGTGATATGTTTTTATCCTTCTATGAAAATAAGTTTTTAGAGACAATGGGATAGTTATAGCGGTATATAATACTAGTGATTATGTGATTGAATGTATTGTGTGAAATAGTGTGGGGGAGGAAATGATAGATGTCATAACAAAGTGAGATATTTGATTTATCATTGGATGATTACTGATTATTTCTACTTCATGGAATGTTTTATTATATTTGAATGTTATTGTAAAAGGCATTTTGATTTTGGTTTTCCCAATTCATGGTATGTTGTTCCTTGTATGAGGAATCGTAGGATATGAAAAATAGTTCATAGAATTAGGGAATGATAAATTCATTTCAAATTGACTCATGATATTGAATATAAATGATTGTATTAATTATACACTATTAATAAATTAATGAGACCAATATAATGCATTAAATTAACACAAGAAGAGAAGATTTTCAACTATTGAAGATGAAATTATTATCTGTTAATGATGGGTGATATTGGAATGGATTATTTAAATTAAAAATTATTTTGTGGTTCTATAAATTATTTTAAATATCAAATTTATTAAATGAGTTTCTTATTGTTAAATGAATATTAATGTTTCAGTTACTATATGAGGTCTTCTTTGCTAAAACATTTGAGTTATTAACCAAGATTCATTTTTACTAAATATATGTATTGGAATTTAATTGAATATAGTATCACATAGTGTGGTTTTGTGTAATATATTATTTATATGTTCTTATATTATAAAACATATGATATGAGTTAGTAGGGAGCCTTACATACAAATTTTTGGGTGGGGGAATTATTTTACTAATATTGTGGATGTAAAATGAATATATGGTTGAATTTTTCATCTCCCTGATCCACACTTTGGTTTTATTATTACGTGTGTAAATGTATTGAATATGGTAGCTTATGGTATATAGAATGGACCCACTAAAGCTATGATGGATCTAATTTTCACTAGAAATTTATGTGTGAGATTTAACGACTTAATGTTTTAGTACATACATGTATTTAAATAAGGTGGATATTGATTACAAACAGTGTACATAAATTTTTTGTACTATATACTTATATAATTTTTGATACATAGGTTGTTATCGATAATGTATTATTGCTTAGTTAAAGATGAGGTTTCTATTTGCTGTATTGGATGTATGACTACTATTATATGATCTGTTGGTTTGATTTTGGGAATCTTATGGGAGGGATTAGTATAGGATTTGTTTCATTGTGGCATGAAATTGAAAGACTAATGGGTAAGATGTTTCTCATTACATTTATTAAATATATTACTTATTATTGAATTAATTTATTATATTCATTACATAGTGAACAATGCATGCTGATAATTGGAAATTACATTATAGGTTTAGGTGATTGGTTTACATTTTTAGCATATTGTTCTGTATTTACTATACTTCCATAACAATTTTCAAATGTAATTATAGGGAGTTTCTTACTTGTTACACATGATATGAAAATCCTACATATATAAACTATTTTTCTAATATTAAGATGTTTCATTGTAATAGATTTGGCCAATACAATATCATCTAGTTGTGTTTCTATTAAAGTTGTTCATATAGATTTAGGATGATTTAGTTTTGATATTTTAGTTTATATAACATATTTATGGATTTTCATTTCATATTGGGATTTATTTGTAATATTTTTATGTAGTTAATTGTTGGATTTTATATGTTTGGATACTTTATTAATTTTCATAAATTGTATAACTTCTCCCATTATATGTATTATTTACACTTCATGTTAATTGAAAAATATATGTCTATTAAGGACGAGATTATGGGGTCATCATACCTCTCTTTACTACTATTCTTGGATGAGTACCCATGGAAGAGTGGCCGTGAATGATTAATAACTAAGCTATTATTTGATATATATGATGGAATTTACTAATTGAAACTAGAAGGGATGGAAATTTGTACAAAAATTTCTATTTGAACATTGATTAATATGAAAAAAAGGAGGAAAACTATGAGATAGAAATTTAGGTCCCCCTATAATCTTATAGAAAGACCAGCATATTTATTATACATTATAACCTATTAATCCTTCTAATGGGAAGCGACTATTATAAGGATCACATAATTTTTTTTCTATTAATTCATATTAATTACGTGTAAAACTGAAATTATGTTAATTTTAATAAATTAATTAACCCTACTATATTAATATTCTATGTTTAGGTACTCAAAAATAGTTTTCCAATATCACAATTGCTAAATGGTAATGTTTTAATTCTATTTTCACCATAGTTTGTTAGGAATTTGTGCTACTAGACCACTATAGAGTAATGGTTTAGGATTGTGAATCATGTTATTGGAATCACCATGTCTTTTAGTAACAAGTTCTACCAATATATGCATATATTTGTTTAATACGGATATAGATGACTGGATGGAATAAGTGAAGATTTTATTAAGTATGATTGATTCTTAGAAAGTGAAATGGGATTTATTGTATATGACAATACTATATGGGAAAGATCAATATTGGTGTTTCTTATTCTATAGGGATTTTGAGGAGTTGAATTTTTTTGTTGATATCATTGATCGGTTTGAGGAAACATTTCTATGATCTCTTTTCATGTGGGCATGTTGATAGAATATCCATTCCCGTAGTTAGATTAATTCTATTGAATGAGAGCTTAAAATCAACTATATGACCCTATAGATTTATTCATCATACCTTATTCTAGATGATTACTATATATTGAAACATTTTAATATGTCATTTCATCCATAGATCTGGTAACATATCAGCCTATTTATGTTGTGGATTGAAATTTTTGTATTGATATGGGTAAAGGTAATTAACAGTAAATTGGATAATACATGATTTTACTTATATGGGATATATCCGGATTCTCCATGGAGTGTAGATATGACTATATGTTCTTATATTCATGAATAGAAGAGGAATTTTCAGTTATAAGAGATCTAGCTTAATCAATTTTCACCTCATTTCACTGGAGCTATTATTTCATAGACTCATTCCTATGGGTGGATTATTTTTTTTCTTAAATTTAGAGTTTTCAAACACTAGAATTGAGAGTAGTTTTCCATCCTTAATAGTCTTCATTAATATGTATATTTTATTTATGATATTTTTTTGTATACTATATGTTGATGTAGTAGTAATAGGAAACTCCATTGTTTGATCTCTAAAGTGTGGATGAGTAGGTTCAGGGAAAATACATTGATTCTCATTTTCCCAGGATATAGTGATATTAGTTTCTCCATGGATGTGTTTATCATCATTGTTCGATAGGTAATTTATAAGTACACTGTCAGATGAATTCCTCAGAGGTTCCAGCACAAGGATAGCCAAATACCATGTGAGGTAACATATTTATGTTTTCTTCGAGGCAATGTAATTTATCTAATTTGGGTGCAACAAAATACGAAATTCCCCTTCCATTATCAATTATTTTAGACTATAGTTTTGTATTAAGAGATGAATCCTGATTTTATTCACTGTTTCTTGAAAACCAATCTTGTTTGATGTGTATAGATGTTTTTAGTGCATCTTATATAAACATCAATCACAGTGTTATTTCATTTGTTTGTCGATTTGATAGTATGAAATTATATTCAGAATGGATTAATTTTTTATTACGTGAGATAGTATATAATTATTTATGTGAGTGATTCTACTATTCAATGATAATTAAAACAAGGAAATATTTTATGTTATTGTAATAGTCTAATTGGTTGATGTATTTTTTTATTCACTATCATCATTAATGACCAAACATATATAAATTTCTATAGAGGATTAGTCAATGTCTTTCCAATGGTATTTCAATGTATATAGTTATTTCATTCTACAAAGGTCTAGGATGAAAATCCATTAATGAGATATTTATTTCATTATATATTTGTATCTAGGACACTCTTATGTATCAATTCCTCCCAATATTATGAAGCCTTATGAGTGGAAAATATCATAAATTAAATTTATTAATATTATATTGGGAGGAATAAATTATCTTAGTTTGACAACGTAGGGTACCCATATTCTATTTTCAATGAAGGATAATAACAATAACTTTTGATGTATCAATTATCATCAACTAAATCATTGGAAAATTAAGAACCATTATTGAAGATTTAATTTATTAGTGGAAGAATTCTTGGTGGATATTAATACATATTTTATTCAAGATATTATCATATGTGGTTCAACAATGAGGATATTATGATTTCTAATTTAATATTTTATTATCAAAAATGAAATTTTACTGTGGAAACATTTGAATTAATTAATTCCCCAAACATAGACATGTGATTGATAAATGAAATATTTTATGATATTATGGATTATTTCATGGGGGTGTTTATTAATGACATTTTATTTATTTATTTTATTTTTATTGAGAACTTAGATTATCTACATGATGATTTGGATGTTCATTAGTTCTAATATAAATTCAAAAAACAATCAATATTTTTGTATTGGGCTAATGAGTACCCCATCTTAAAATATTTTCTATCGCAACATTGAGTAGAATTGGATCATTTATTGTAAAAGGAAGTATTATTATCTTTATTCCATATGAATATTTCAAATTAGTGGAGTTTCATTGGATTTACTTGTAATTTTATGAGCTATTTTCTTTATATCAAATAGATTTTGACTTCTATGATATCTTTGAATTGTAATGATCCTATGTTCTGATGGGCAAGCTAGTGTCCAGATGTTTTTTAGAATATTAATGATAATATATTCAACACTCGATCAAATTATCATATAGATTTGGATGTTCCATTCATAGTTTACTGTGATTCATTTCATCTTGGCATGGGTTTTTTTCTGATGTAAAAGAGTGTTGTAAAATATTATATGTATTGGGATTTTTATACTCATAAATTTAATAACGCCACCCATGATAATGATGTTACATAAATATTTTTTTCTATAATGTAATAGTGGTATTATACAATTAGTGAATTTGATGTTATATATATATATCACAACTATCATATTTTTGAATTCTATTATTTAGTTATAAACATTCATTAATAAAATTACATAATGTTATTATAGAATTATTAATTAATGACATCGTATAACATTTGGAAATGGAATATTTACTTAGATTCCATTAGTAGGATGTTTCATAAAGGTGTTTTGAATTATTATAGATGATATTGGAGTGTGATGAAAGTGTTGATTATTATTCACCATGATATTCAAAAAATTGATGTTAAATATTTACAATATTTTTTAACATTAAAATAATGTTTTTTTTCATTAGTCTAATCTGACATATTTGGGGGATTTTGAGGTGTTGGAATTGTGACATATTGTATTTTTTGGAAATTCACATAATTTATGATGTGATGATATAAATCATAAGCTGTTTTTTTCTATGAGTTTATTCATTCAAATTTAAATTCATGTTTTGGTTCCCCTTGAGTTTAGTACTCTTTTTGTAGTTCATCGAGATGTAGAATGGTTCTATCAGCATATGTGATCAATATTTTTTGGTATAAAATGAAGATATTTATTATATAGTTGATCTTTTGTCGATTGGTATTCCATAGGGTCAATCATTAGAATATTTTTATGGATCATTTTCATCAACTTGTTTGTAGTCCCCATTGGAATTGGGATGAAATTTGTATGTCCATTTCCATTGTGTTTCTTCAATTTTTGAGAGTTATTAATAATATATGAGTTATATGTGCTCCTCATCATGAAGTTAATTAATTTTATTAGTTATTATGGATTTGACAATAATATATATATATATATATATATATATATATATATTATTGAGGCTTTAAATAGATGAGGTAGTGATGGTGCATGGGGTTATTAATATAGAAATATCTTATTATAATCCTTGATTTACCTATATATTTAATAGGGATATCATATATGATTCCATCACACAATTAATACATTAAACCATGATTCATAAATATATGGAGTTTTGGGTAGAGTTATCTATTTATATTATAGAGAAAATGATTCATATGTTCATTATAATTTTTTGAGGATTGTGGGTAATGACAAAATATTGGGGTGTTATTTAATAACAAAAATTATCAATAATCTCTTTGAATGTGTATATTAATTGAATTTTATGGATTCCCTTTTTGATCACCATTTTTTTAGGATGAGGTTAAGGAGGAATTGATTCTAAGGTGTGATATTGTAGATTGATTGAAAAAAGATGTATTCAATTTGTGTGTGAATGATAATAGAGAAGGATAATTATATGTTTTATTTTGATTATAACATGAGTACCCTACAATTACACAATATAGAACAATTATTGTTGAAGTTTGACCCACATCCTCGGTGGGGAAGGATTGGTCCTGGTATTAACACTTCTTTGTGAATTTTAACACCATTCAAGTTAATAGTACATGTTGGAGAACTGTCATATGAGGTTATCCATAGCTAGTAGAGGAATATTAATCCTTATCAATTCAATAACTTTTAGATTAATTAGCATAATTATTATGATTCCCAATATATATATGATGATATATGGGTGTGGAAGAACGAGTGATTATTTTGGGGAGGCTTATTGAGTTCTAGGAACCTCAAGAGATAGTATTTTTCATACATGTTTTAATGTTGCATTCAGTCCAAAGGTTACACGATATCATAGTGGGGATAAATTTATTTGTGGGAGTAACACATGATTAATAAATTTCCCATGTTATACTTTTATTCATTATGATTAATACTCTATGTTTGAGAGATGATAACTTGTGATATTTTTTCTCTTACTCAATATAGATTATAGATAGATTCATTTATGTATGATACGTATTTCCAACATTAAAATGTTATTACAACATGGAGTTACATGTTTAGGTGAAATTTAGATTTTATTCATTAGATATTTTCCTAATATGGAATGTTCATGATATGAATATCATGTGGTGGTTGAATTGAAAACATTTAGTTCCCTTTTATGGATTATTTTAAATTATCAACAATGAGACTTTTTAGGGGGTTTTTATATAATTGTTCGCTTTTTTTAAATCATTACTTTTAATTTATATTGTTCATTAAAAATGAATATAATATATTAATTATTATTTATAGTTCATGTTAATTTATTTTTTAATAATTCACCATTAATATTTGGAATACATCATCTGTGAATCTTAATCTCACATCCAGGCAGACATTTATACTGTTCAATCCTCTACTATTGTATAATATTATATTAGAATTACACTTATTTAGTACAAATTTCAGGATCTATAAAACATTAGATAAACTTTGTGTTAGAGTATGACTACCCTTATATAATGGTAATTATTTTCAAATGTAAGGTCATTTTTTCTCAAGGTAGATTTCTATTTTAGTTCTACTATTATGGTATATTCACATGAAGATATACACATGAGGGTCCATGAAACATATGTGTCCTCCCCTTAATAATTTAATTATGTTTCATAAAATAGGGGAAATAAAGACATGAAATAATAATTTAGTGAGTCTCTACAATACAATCATGCCCTTCCTACAATTTATAAACCATTGATCATCTTGTCTCTCTCTACATATATCTCTCTCTTCCTCCCCCCTCTTTATCCCCTCCCTCTGTATTCTTTTTATAGGACATGATGATGCTTCCCATTATGTATGATATTTATAACATTTTTTAAGGATATATATTTCTTGCATTAGGATCCACAAGATGTGGATATTTTATTAATTATAACTAAATAATATTCAATAAAATAAAAAATGTATATAATGATAAGTGATTATAAAATGTAGATTTAATTATTATTTCATATTATGTAATTTAATGAGTTAAAATGGATGAATATTCACATTCAATATTTGCTAAATTTTAATTATATTCATATAGATAATTTTGTCCTATATGGTTTTTAATAATATTCAATCTCTCAAGAGATATCGTATTCATATAAGAATGAGTGAACAATGTAATAGTGACATGATAAAAATCAATGATAATAAATTAGGTTTTTCATCTTAATAATTTTTTTTAATTTTATAATCACACGTGTTTTAAATGTTACTATATAATGAATTATTATATATATTCACTAATATTAATGACTATATAGATTAATTAAAATTTTAAAAATATTTATTTTTTATAATGGGTTCTTGGACACATTAATTTTTTTTGAAATTTAAATTACAATTACCACATTAAAGGTATATATAATTATTTATGCATTAAAGTATTTTTTTAAAATGGAATTTATTAATAAAAGAAGACAATGAAATAGTTTATTTCTAAAGATAACTTTTAAGGTAAATAGGATATAATTTATTTGATCACGGTTCCTGTACAAAACATTTATTGCCTTAGTTTCCCATTAAATTTGTTTTATGACACCATTAACATTTCATGTATACAAGCTCTCAAATAATAGATTCATGATGTTATATTTTGTGTACATATTATTTTTTTAATGTATTATGAAAAACGTGTCGGTTTTATTATGTTTATATAGACATTAAATTATGGTTACCTGAAAGGTACAGGCCCAGGCCGAATGCCTAGTCCCATAAAGAAATTAAAAAAAACATGCAGAAAAAAGTACAATGCTAAGAAAATTAAATTACCCCAAATAGCACATCCAATCAAAATATGTCAAAATCTGCAGCATCACCATCCTCTAAGACATATGCATACACCGACTCCCACTCAGAATATGAAGCATAGTGACTGAGCATATTGAGATATTTCTACCTAATATGTAAATCTCTTTTATAAAAAGAGTTCCTGGTCATTGAATTACTCCATCCCTTCATTACATTTATTTCATTCCCTTTTTCTTCTTTGGTAGAGGACCTAGTAGGAACAGTCTTCGGCATGTTGGAGTAGTCTTTCTATGGCTTCTTAGTTGAAGCAGTTAATGCCCCCATGCTTACATTCCCATTTTTTCCATGCATATTATCACCCTCACCATCAAAGGTTCCTTTCATTTCCCCTTGAAAAATGACACTATAAGAGGCTTGACAGACATATCCATCATTTTCTTTACCTCCACTTGCGACATTTCCCCATTTTCTAGGTGTTTCCATCAATCCCTTGGAGTAGTTATTTCATCCATCCTTTAATGTTGCATCCATCAATGATTTCTTATTTATGTCAATTGGGGTAAAACACTGATTTTTCATTTTTCTCCATTGCTATTTTACTTCCTCATCCCCTAACACCTCCACATGCATCATTTGATCTGATTCCATGTCGTTGGACTCATCCTCCATCAATTTTCCCACCATCCCGCCTGGCCCAGAATCTATCTGTAGTGGGTCAGACCGAGCACCTTCCGCATCTCCTCCACCATCTTGAAGTTCTTTCGCTCCTTCCAGTCCTGTATATTAATTCATAGAGAAAAAATATGATACATAAATTACTATAAATTAATCAGAAGCCTATGCACCTCCTGATATCCCAAGTCTGCGGCCCATGAATTGATGATGTTTACACACGTCATCAGCATCAACAGAGTGATTACTCTGCACCGCAACATCATCATACACCTGCACCATTGACCCTGATTCACTAGACAAAGACCTAAGAACCAGATCATTCATTAACCAATCAAAAACTGCTGCAACAGAAGTCCATAACTTCTCTATAGAAACGTTCTTCATAGCTCCCAATGAACCTCTATTACCCGGTCCAGAAGGGACAGTCATAGAGTGAGGGTCAGCCTGTTTCGTCCTTTCATTGACATGACCTGGAGACTTCTGCACTTGATGATGCTAATCAGCCCCAGCTAGAGAATCATGAGCATCATGAATCACTGATAGATATCCCTCCCTATCATTCTTCTTATTCAGAACAAGAACATTTCTTACCCAACCAAACATAACAGGGGCCATATTCAAAACATTTGAAACACCAGCTGGTTCAACAAGACACTTCTGCATTTTTTTCATACGTAAAATAGAAAAATCATGCACCTATTTGTGACAGTAATAGAATAAGGTGATATAGGATTCATAGTTGATGGGTTTATCATACCTGTATTCACCCTCAATGAAAACCCACCCCATCTCAGGAGGAGGCCGTGATAGTTCCATTTCAACACAAAACCTTGAAACACTTATCTTCAAGGTAGTTGTCCGCTGATCAAGACATAGGAAACGACCAATAGAAATCCCAATTGATCGTAATTGCACTGGATTTTGGAAAGGTAAAGGCAAACCAGGGAGATGAATCCAAATCGCTAAGGTAGAAGAATCACGGTTCATGTGAAAATCAAAAGACCAATGAATAAGATGAAATCGAGAACCTTGAACAGATCTACTAAAATTGGACCAAGACCAAGAAGATCATCTTCACCAGCAAAATAATGGAGGAAGTGACGCGATCCCAAGAGGACAACAACTACCCTATGATTTAGAACCCATTTCCCATTCACAAATTGGTCAAATACCTCTACCAAAGGCTACTGCCACCCAAACATTGCAATCAGGGCTGTGGAGAAATGTGATGATGCTTCCGTGAACTCTTAAACAGAGATCGGAACCACAGGCTGACCATTGTAGATGTTAGGAACCTTCAGAGCGACCCAGTTGTTGGGGAGAAATAGAAGACCCACCTCTGTGGGTGATCAAGAGTGACGATCAGCAAACCAGCAACCCTGAGTCTCGACGCCGAGTTGCTGAGGCCCCTCCCTCGGGGGAAGAGGGGCCGTCGAGGCCTCCATTGTAGCTAGGGTTTGAGCATCACCCGATCTTCAAGAGAGCTCCCTCCCATCATTTCATCTTAAATTATTGTTATGGTAGAATACAAATATACTATGTGAAATTGTTTTAAGGATTATATCCTAGATTTTTGAACAGGATGAGAGTTGGGACATATCATTGGACGATGACAGATGGATTATTTTAAAAAATTGATATATTTTTTATATGGTCAAGAATAATTTCTAAATGATTCATGGTATGTGATAATTTTGATTTGTAAGTAAAAAATGAGACATCCATTACTATAGATTATAGAATGATAAATAGATAAGTCTTGAGATCATCTATTTTATGGTTGTTATTGGAAGTAATGATAAATTATTTACATATTAGTATAACTATATGTTTTTTTAAAATAAAGGAAAAATGCTATTAGAAATCAAATATTTTAATTTATGTTTTTATAGAATAATTATTTCTATTAACAGAATGTTTTTTAACATTAATAAATCATAACAATTTTTAATATTGTACATTAAATTTTGATGTTACTAGATTAAATTATTAATTGTAAATGAATCCAAATTAATTAGTGCATGTATGAGATAGTGTTTCATAATCCATAGGAGTATATGATAGATTTAATATTTGATGATAGGTTTAGTTAATTATGTGTGTATTTAATTTTTCTTTAGTGTGTTTTTTCCTAAAAACCTATAACATTTCTTGTCAATAATCCATATTGAAATTTAATTCAGTTTCTACTTAGTGGTTTGTTATTAGAGTAAAATCTAACATATAAATTCCCTAAATTTGAATGTTATAGTTAGATTCATTCTATATATATTGAGGTTCGAGAGGTTACATTGGTGGTCAAGTGAATCACTAGTCCAATGTGGTATATTTCAATTTTTTTTAGGATTTATACCCTTGTCAGTAGTTTGGGTTGAACGTTGTTGGGAAACCCATTTGGTTATGCTTATCTAGATAGTTATCCAAAACATTTTGATAATGAATGGAATGTATAAATAGATAGTTGTTATGTGATAAATAATCATAAATTATAGTAATGAGTCCCACAAAGATTAATCTATTGGAATGGAACATAATTAGTTCACTATTTATCAGAAACTATGGAAAACATGCAGTTTGTCATTAGTTGGTTTTTTGTAGTTGGTATATGATTTTTTATTAATATTTTAAATAATATGATTATGGTATGGGGGCCTATAATATTTTTTAATTTATTAAATTACCCTTATTACAAAATTATTTTTTATGTTGGGGAAACCCTCAAATTCTCCTCTAAGGTGCTCATTATTAGGGGCATATTCCTTGTCACACCCCTCCCTTTGTTTTTATTTATTTTATTAATTTCATGATATTGTATATTCCTTTTTAGTTATATATAGAATTATTTGTTTAAATTTATGAATTTTTGAGTTCTCTATGTGGTTTTTTCAATTGAAAAAATTGGGTGCATGGTTTGGTGGTTAACGATGCAACAGGTTGATTTTGAGGGTGTTTTTTTCAAATTCTTCTGGAATGGATTGACTATCAAGGTCTGGGGAAAACTATGCAAGGGAATGGAGAAAATCAAGTGCATTATTTGAGGTCAATTTATATATTGAAACACTTTATAAATATTAGAGTAAACCATGAAACAACCATGTGAGGGGTTATATAGTTTGTATTGTATAATTTTTCATGATTTTCAAATTACTTCCCAAACCGCACGGTCAAAACATGTAGGGTTATTATCTTATTCAATTATGGTGTGAATGGTTGGTTATTGGTTTTTAAACTCATATTTTTAAACCTTATGAGTTTCCCATGTATTTAATAGATGTAAATTAATATTCTTCCCCTTCAGGTTTCATATTATATTTTTGGATTTCCTCCCATTTCACGACATACAAACACCATGGGATCATCCAAGCTTCCCTCCATTGGACTTCTATTGTCTAGGGTTTCATTTTCAATTTTATAAGTTGGTTTCCTTGTAGTTTTTCCATTTTATCTTCTCCACTTCATCCATGATAGTTTTTTGATTTTTTCAGTGTCATTCTCTCTTGGTGAAACCTTATGATTTATGGTTGATGTGTGGTTAGATTTATATTATATTAGGGTGTATGGAATGTCTCATTGGAGTGTAATATTCCGTGTCACATTGTTTCATTTCATTCACATGTCATTGATTGTTCTATTTCAATCCATTTACTTTCCTACACATCCCACCAATTCATTTTCATACCATTATTGTTCTAAATAAGTTAAAATAATTCTTTTTGAGTGTAAGTATAATTTTTTTTTGCATTGTTAGGATAAAAAATTAGGGAGAAATGGTTTCCAATGGGTTTTGTTAATTTGGAAAATATTTAAATACAGACAAACTGATTGATGTAATTTCATCTTCTCTTTAAATGTGATATTTAGTAATTTGTGTCATGTATTCCCTTGGTTATGTATTTTAATGGGGGGTTCGGTGTGAGATGTGTGTTTTATGTGAACATTTGTAACATTTATAGTGTGGCACATATGTGTTGCTTTTTGTGATGGTTCAAAATAAATAGATGTTTAATTTAAAAATGGTTTTGGGTTATTTTATATATATTTGAAGTGTTTCCTTGAATGTTGTAACATCTATATGTTCATGAGTTTTACAATAGGATGGGAAAACAAATTATAATTTCCCATCAGAATAATGATTCATTGAACCTTGTTATTTCAAATAATTATCCTCCCTTCCACTATTATTATTCATATAATAGTTATTTTATATCTAAGTGGTGAAATTTGTGATTCACGTGAAATGAAATGTTTTGTATTTTTTGATATGTTTTGATGACTAATTTGAACAAGGGACCAATTTTTACATTTTAGTTGTTGTATGTTTTCAACAAGGATATATGTAGTTTTCAATTTAAAATTTAAAGGCACGATTGGTATTTGTCATGATTAATTTTTGTTTCATTGTGATATTAGAAATGGTTTGGAAATGGTTTGGTAAATATATTTGGATTTTAAAATTTAATGGAATAGTTTGTATTTTTATTATTCATGGAAATTTATATTGAAATATTATTTCATGTGAATGACTAGGGAGAACCTGTTAATGTTATTCTTTGATATGGTCACCTATATAGTGTATTCCCCAAGGATAGGGGCATCACATAGTTGGTGACTTTGTTTGGGTATAGGAAATCATGATTGTATTGGGTATTAGTTTAACTAATCATTAGGGGACCTCCCCATTCCTCAGGTACTATTATAATAGGATTTTTTGGAGTCATATAGAGGATTTAGTGATGGTTTCTTTTCAACAATAATTAGATTGGTTGTACCCCCTAGATTTTCGTAGAGGCCTGGTGGTATTTTCAATGAGATTGATGAGTTTAGAGAATCCATTTGGTTATTGCCTATAAAGCTTCATCCAATGCCATAAGGTGAGTCTAAAAAGATAATGTCCTAGTAATTCTTCTAGAGATGTTTAAAAAATGTTCATAAATAACTAAATGTTTATTCTATTTAATTATGATTCATGTTCAATATTTTCTATTATTAGTATTTTATTGTTTTTTATTTCCTTACAATTAACATTGCCCCTTCATGAACATCTGGTTTGGATTTGTATATAGGATTCAGTTTAGAACTGGGTTATGTAGTGTGAAACCATTTTTCAAAAGGATTTATTAGTGTTTGGATTTGAAAAATGAATTTTTTTAATTTTTTGTTTGGTTTCATAAAATTATTAAACACAATTTTCTGGATTTATAGTAAAATATTTTTTTAGAATCTATCTGGAATACAAATGCATAGACATTGTGGTGATTACCAAATTACATGTATAATAACACACCCTAATTGTGTCATTTGATTTTGGTAGACCCTAGATATTATGAATATTCAGGTTGTTGTTTAATATTTCTACTGGATTAGGAATTTTTTGTGCAGTTAGTGCTGGTGAATAGGACATTTGGAGATCATGTTCTGTGGTTTAGTTTTAGTTTTTTATTTATTTTCTTTTTTCTCATCTTATGTTGTATCTAGATTTACTTGTTTATTTATTGATGTATATTTATTATTTGTTTTTATATATGTTCAGTTTTGATATTCATCATTTTCTATTTTGGAATAAATATTTCTATTTTTATTACAATTATGGATGAATCTATTTTCCTACATTTGGGGATCGGGAACACCTTCAAGCCATGTGTCAGAAACAATATAGGGTATATTGGATGAAATCATATTTTGGATCAAGAAAAAATTGTATTATATAATTCCCTTGTTATTTGGGGGTGTTAGTTAGATTATATATTAGGACTGTCGATACTTATGAGGTATGTACAAAAAAGTCATCATTAACCATTTATTGTTATGATACTTGAGTTCCTAGGGGTGGTCTGGGATTTGAGTTGTTTCTTTTGGTTTCAATGTTATGGTTGAAGAATGATAATGGAGGTGACCATATTTCATGTTTTGATATCACATGGATTAGTGACCCGAGTGTATTTTGAGTTCTTGATCCATGGTATTCTTAGTAGTTGGTGGCTACATATGAATTAGAACACTAACCATGTCCCTAGTTAATGAATGTCCACTAGTTCCAAATTCTTGTAGTTTTATGTGGGTTGTGGTATGGATTTATTTTGCATGGTGTCAGTTCATTCAGAAAGGGGAAACTGATTTTGTTTTGGAAAAATTTTCTCTTGATAGAAAATTATTTCATGCTGTCATTTTTGTAAATGTGTGATCTAGTGTTTGAACTAGATTTGACTGTGATATAGTATTTTTTAGTATATATCTTGGGATTTGATATTCTTTGAAATTGAAATTAAATGGTGGTTTTTTGAAAATGGTATTGTTATTGTGAATGTAATGCTTGTCTTGTGTGAATGTCATTATGGATTCAGCTGATTTGTTTGTTTTGTTTTTGGTGATTTTGATAAGGGTTTTATAACTTTATTCTATTTTTATTACTCTAACTAAATTGTCCCATATGTTTCAATATAGCATGAAAAATTTCAAAACCCTTCTGATATCTTTATTGGGTTGGAAAAGTTGATTTCCACATGGATGATGGATGTATATCATTTTGAATAATTTGTGATATAATATTTGGAGTGTCTTGATAATGTGGATGGGGTATTATGGTTGTTATGAACTCCCAAAATAGTGACGGTTTGAGAAGTACTACATTTATTTAAATGTTAGGAATTATAAATGTCAATGTGGATCTTTCTTATATCATTGATAGTTTGGATGTCGTATTAAGCGTTTAATACAAATTTAATCTAATAGTTTTTACATAGGGAGATGAATATGGGGATGATAGAACATGTTAATAATTTTCAACAATATCAATAAACAATGAAGGCCTATGTTTTCCACTTCATCGAGCTAGTTTCCTTTTCTTTAGAGGTAGTGTTGCATGATAAGATTAAAGATCCCATTTCTGTGTGGGGTCATCATCAAGATATAAAACAATTTCCTCTTATATTGTGAAGATTAATTTGAGATGTTAGTGAATGAAGCAATCTTAGCTAAATAGTGTTATAGAGCACAATTAATAAGAAAATAAATATTTTATGCATCTCCTGGCAGTTTCACATCTAATAAGAGGTGTGTGGAATATGAACATGAACATACAATGTCTCCATTATTAACTATAACTAGTCTCACATCAGAATATTTATTTATGAGATTTCTTGCAAACAGTTATGGGATTTAAATTGTTATTTTCATAATCATCTTATGGTTTTTCGTTGATGTGGCAATTTGATTAATCAGAACAAATTATATAAAATTCATTATCCTAAGAGGACATATCAATTAGAGAATTTGTGTTTTTTGATGTGGGAGAACCATATTCTTCTAGAAATCATGGCTCAATCCATAGACCGAGTATTGAAGATATTCATTCATTTAAAATTTTTTTATGGTATGGTGATCCATTTCTATGTTTTTGTCACCAATTTTGGAGTGGAGATATTAAAATTTTATTTATAGTAATTTTCACTACTATTGTGAGTTCCACTCTATTGTGTGAATCTTTTTTTTATTTAATTTCTAATTATGTTGGTTGTACTTGTTTCCAATTGTGATTATTTAATTTGTAGTTATGTCTTCTGTGTGCACATCCTTTTAATGATCAATTCTGATTTCTAGTTGCTATCACATTAGAGATGTTTGAGTCTTAGGGAGTTGATTAATTGTGTTTTCATACTGTTTAGTTCTTGTTCATTTTGTGGTTTTCCAACATGTTCCTATAATATTTTTTTCAAATTTGTATTTTTATATCAATGATTTCGTTTTGGGATATTAAATGTTTGGTGTTGTGGGTTAGGTTTGGGGGGGGGGGGGGTAGAACCATCCTCCTTTTTGAGGTTCTTTTTGTTTTGGTTTTACTTATAATTGATTTTGGTGATTCATGAATTGAAATATGACATCATGGATTGTGGTTTCAATCATCGTCATTCGAGTTTGGTACTGATTTTGTTTGTCACCCAACTGGGTGAATTTCTAGGGTCATAATGTTCTTGTGGTGTGGAGAATTGTCACACCCCAACTGTGGTTTTTTTTTATTTTTTCTTTTCATGTTTTTGGGTCATTTAGTTGATGTTATGGTTTAGTTCTAACTTTATATTTTCCATTTTGTTGTTCGTAGTTGTATTTTTATCCTATAGCCTATTTGTTTTCATGTTATGAGGATTATCCTTATGGAATGTTATGTTTGAGGGTGTTTCCCATTCATAATCATATTTAATGGTTTAACATGCACAGGTTGGGAAATTTCATTGATTAAAATGGGAATACTATTTAGGGCTTTTATCATGGAAAATGGTGTATGACATTTTCATGGTAAGAGTAATCTATGTGGAAACAGTTTGGGGGTTTTGGAGTTAGGAGAGTGGAATTTCTATTACTTGTCTCACATTATCAAAAACCATCTGACAAAATAGTGAAAGGTACAGCTCTTTTTCATTATTTAGATAATAGTTGTCTTTTTTTCATAATGTGCGTACAAATGATAATTTATTCCCAGGTAATTATAGTAAGAAATTATGTTTTTCTCCCAACTATTTTAACCATATTTTAGAATTTCTCTCCTTGTTCGACATAGGCGCACCATGGGAATAACCATGCTTCCCTACATTGGTCATACATTGCCTATATAGATATTTTCATGGTTATAAGGTAATTTCATCATGTTTTTTCATTTTCTATTCTATTATCCCTCATTGCATGATTTAATGGATTTTCTCATTAGGGTACTTGGTTGGTCTACCCCTATGGGAATTTTTGACATGTGTATTGATTTTATTAATTATATGGTGTGTGGAATTTCTATTATGGGGTATCATTACTTATCCTAATGTTTAATATCATTATTTCATAAAGGAGTTAAATTTTTTCATCCTTTTGCTTTACATAAAAATTTTTTGATGTTTGATCATTAATTTAATGTTTTAAATATGTTAAAATGTAGATTATTGTCTGTAAGTATAAATTATTCTGATGTTTTCGTGGTGGAAAGTTTTTGGGGATTAATGTTTTTTTAGATGATTCTATGAATTATCTAATTTTACCCCTCACTCTTATCTATTTCACAAGGTTTATATTCAATTTTGTTGACCAAGTAAGGATTTGAGAGTGAATTCATTTGATCATGATGGATTCATCCTATAAAATTGTGATTTAAAATATTTTCCAAATGTATATCCAAAGGTAGTATCAATATTATGTATCTCCTCATTTTAATGGATGTATTTCATATTATTATTTTTCCTGGGATTTTTATTTTATTTAATGAATTTTCATATGGAAATTAATTTGAAACACAATGGATTCTAGTTTGCGTTTACCTATAACATAAAACAGATTGTTAGAATTTATTTCGTTATAGTTTCAGTGTGATAGGTTCTCCAAATGATTAATGATGAATTTAAACATGAAAGTAAATAAACTTTTTATGAATTTATATTAAAATAATTATAAATTTTATTATATAAATAAATTAGTTCTTTTCTTCATATATTTTGTAGAAAACTTTTGTGATGCATTGACGATCCTAGGATGTGATGGTCATAAATTGTTTCACATGTAATGGGTTAAAATACAATGGTATGTTTTCACTTATATATAAAAAAATTTATATTAATTCTATTGATATGGAATTTTTTATGTCGACTCTCCACTATGGGTGATTGAACCACTTAAATAAAATTATGTTTTTAATAAATACCCTAGAAATGAAAAATGTGCCATTTCTGTTAAGGTATTTGAGAATTGTAAGTCTTCCACTATCAATGATGGGTAAGGGATCATATATAATTGAATTAATTATGTTCTATACACCAAGAGGGGTGGTACATAATTTTACCTGATCTTTGTAGAGAACTAAGGATCATAACTCGATTACCTCTGATAAGAGGGATGTGAAAGAATCAGTGTGAGTATCCATAGTTTTCAACAATTAACCATTAGATTCTATATAATATTAGGAATACTTAAGATGATATTTGGTACATATTTATCCATAAATATAGTGTATTTAATTTTTATTTAAACCACAGGTAGAGTGATTGAGATATAAGGTGTGGAAACCATCCTTGGGTGTCCCAAGAAGGCGATGTGCATGATATCATCTCCCTTTTGTGATACTGTTACGTGATTACCTACAATTCCAATGAGTTCGTGTGATCATGTTGTGATACATGAACCATTATTTTGTTTCCTTGTCTATATGATCCTATGGGGACCCCTATGGATTTCCCAATAATATGATGACCATATAGTGGTTGTATATGGGATTTGTTAGTGATTATTGTGGGTGTCACATTAGAATCCTAATAGAAAATTTAGGTGATTTGGATGTAACAGTTATTATAAGAAATTAACATTATTGGATGGAGATGGATTTTTTAGGAATAGTAAGAAGGATATGCAGATAAAAAACCATACATGAAGTTATTAATGATTGAAAACCGAGCCAATGAGAGGAATTAAGAAACATCTAACTCATTCAATGTTTTCAATGGACCCTTACCTAATTTCATATACTATATGCTAGACGGGAAGAAAACAATTCCCACAAATCTGATGTATGTTATGGAATTTATTAGAGGGACAGACTGCCCAGCCAATCTGTCATATACAAGTGATGGTCCTCGTGGGATGCACAACCCCTATAGTTATTAGTTTACCATTGTATGCCTACAAAAGACTCAAAGGATTTTTAAAATGGGAAGGATAATACTGTATTGTATATGGGATGGTCCTACTAATCATTCATGGTCATAATATTGGTCTTCATGATTTTGTTACATGGTTTGTGGTAGTTTTACGATCTCCAAATAGGGCTTGAGTCGATCAACAATGTGAAATTTAAACCCCTATTATTGATAAATTTTATTATTTAACATTATTCAATTCTATTTCATTTTTCATCATATATTATCAAATCTGTACACTCAATTAAGTAGTAATGTAAGATACTAAGTTGTTTATTATTATATAATTATGCTCAGATCCTTCCTAAGTAGCCTTGTCACTCGGGTACCCAAGTGTAATTCACCAATAAGGGGTTCTAGTTGGGAAGAGAAATACTAAAAATGATCTATAATAATTGATTTGATGGTATCAGATATTGGGATGATGTGATATATATGTATAGAAATAGATTCGCACCGAAATTTTCTACTTTTATTTTTCTATTATTAGATATCGCTTTGAATGGTGATTATTTTTTTGAGTACATGGTTGACCATGGATGTATATGACAAAGTGGTTTTGAATTACCATTTTCTATAACATATCATGATTAATAAAGTTTGTGTACTATAATTTATTATTATGTATGTTGTGTGTTTATTTTTCCATTATGGTTAACAATATTTTTGTGTTGTCTCTGAACATTAATACAGCATATCCACACTTCTATTTTGTGGCTTTTAGTATACAATGAGGCTCATCAGATGTTCAGTAGCGACCATTGATCTGGGGGAATTTATGTGATTTGGGGTAATATGGTGTTACATTGATTATTATATTTTCTGTATAATTTTTATTCAATATGGTTCCCAACATGATTGGGTAGGAAAACAAACACCAAATTTATTTCAAGGAATTTTTAGAAACATCCAAGATGGAGAGAGAACAAACGGATGACAAATCCCCCTCCCTGGTTTTCCCTCTGTCACTAATAACATATTTTGGAATATATGGGATTTGATGTATTAATGTATAGGGAATATATCCACTCATTCAATGATGGTTCTCAAATTCCTTGAAAACATTTTTGTTATTGTTTGATGATGATGGTTGAATGTTATATTTTAAAAAAATATAGTGATTCTGTTTTATCACCATCCCCAGTTCTATTATGTGTAGATTAACAAAATTAAAATTTTATTTAACACACACATATAAATATGTATATTTTTATAACAATATTTTTATAAAATATTAAAAATGATATTATTAATTATTATATCATTTGTTGATATTGTTTATAATGGAATATAACCATTGTCATATACGATCATTGATTATAACTAATTTTTTACAGTCTACATTCACAACCATATATTATATAGATATATTTAATTTTCCCAGAGGATTATAACCATAATAAGGATAACCCATAGATATATATACAACAATTGGCATAATAAAGTACTCATCCATGGATATTGGTTTTCCAATTACCAACCCATATGAAAATAATTATTCCACACATGTGAGGTAAACCCTACAGATATGGTTGGACAAAACCATGGATATAGGGTATCCAATTTCAATTATCATTGGATAAACAATTGATATTGGTGTCCAGTAACTATATTTAGTAGTAACTCTATCTTTTGTGTAATGTTTTAGGAAATGTTCAACCCGGTATAACTCTTAGTATAAAATAATACATTGGATCGAGTGACATGAGTTTATAGATCATACATGTATACATTCATGTGTTTATAGATTCCCTTGATTGTTCTTTCATTGGATTTTAAAAAAAGTTTTATTAATCTTGATACATGGGTATATTGTATTTTAATCTACAACTTGGTTTATATATGAGGATGTGATGAGTTTCATGTGACATATGTTTTTTATATGAGTACATTTTTTAGGTTAGGATTACATATTTTTGGGAAGATTGCACTATGTGAGTCATTTAGGGATGACTATTTCAATATAGTAGGGTTGATGATATAAAATATCATTTTAACATATATTATTTAATATATGTAGATATCCATTTTTTATTACTTGTTGATAAACAAATTAAATAGTTTTGAAATATATTTAATTGTTTCGGTGATAATAAGGTCTCATATTGAAATACATTATGATTTAGTATTCATTATTTGAGTTTTTAATAGATTTGATAGGTACGATCCTACTCAGTATTCATTTCGTAATAACCCTAAGTATATATATGGGTTTTTAGTCCCCAGTATCGTGTTGGTTATTGAGATGGGAAATAATAGCATGTTGTGTTGTTTAATGGATTCTATAGTTTTTGGTCACTACAAGCCATGTTTTACTATTTTAGTAGTTTTATATTTTGTATTAAATTTCAATATATATATTTTTATTTATCATTTATTTATGTAATTTTGTTTCATATTGTATTTCATATTGTCCATTTTTTCTGTTTTCAATATCATCGTAATTAATTAATTTTATAAAGTATATAAGATCAAAGACAATCACTAAAACATTGAATATTATATAAATACATTATTATTCATTAAACCTCCCTTAACTGTAGTATTGGGATGGGTTCAATTAGATGGATGATCAAAACATACGGTTTTCCAAATCATTCTTCAGAGGGTGTCATTATTTTTTACATTATAAAATTTAAGAGGCAATTCCCTCTTAATTATACATGGTAACATCAATATAAATGTTAGAAAAAAATAGTTTCAAAAAACAAAAAATAAGTAGAGTAGACACATCCAGAAAAGAAAATATTTGCATCATTATCTAAGAATAAAAATTTGAAAAATTGGATATTCGTTTTTCAAAAACAAGTTAATAATCTGAAAAAAATATCAATTTTTTAAAATAGGTAACTATAGTTATTATTTTATTTGATATTTTAGCATATAGAATATATTAAAATTAACAACAACAATTAATTATTAATGAAAAAATCCAAATTTCAAAATCTAATAAAATAGATGTAGTATAAACCTAATATCATACTGATTAGTTATTAATGAATTCCTGGTAATTAATAATTAAGAGAGTATTTAATGATTAATTAATAAATATATTATAATAAAAAATATAATTTACATTAAATAGAAGTTATTATATGGGATTACTACCCTCCACACTAAAATTTCTACCTCCCTCAAAAATATCACTTTCTATATGTGTTTATTGAAGGATATAAACCATAAATTCTTATATATATATATATATATATTATCAATATAAATATATATATATATTCCCTATGAACTTTTATTATCGTTAATATATGGTTATCATAATTTATTCAATATAGGATTGTATCAAAATGATAACTATTATAATTTTTTTCTATAACATATTCTATCATTCAAGGGCATATTTCATTAACTAAAAAAATGAGTTGGTATATCTTTAATATGATGAATTCATTTACTGAATAATGAACCCACTCATAAAAATTGAATAAATAAGTAAATTTTATATCAATATGGTTATCCTAGTGGATTTTTAAACAAATTTTATGCGATGAATGTTGGTTTGGGTAGATTGAAATCCCCATACGTGGACAAAATACTTAAAATAACCATATCTATCTCCATTATTCATCATTTTATAATATAATCTCAGACATCATTAATGTATGAATTAATACCTATCATACGTGATAGATCATGATTCGTCTGTAGATACACTATCTCCGGTGGATGATTATTTTTTCAATATTTTGATCCCAATCTAACATAATTGAAGGATGTTATGATTAATGTAGTGTTGATTTGGTGAATTTTATGCCATATTTAGAATATTTCCTTATTGAATTTTATATGATTAAAATTATCTTATATTGGTATCCTTGAAAAAAAATTATATCACATCCACTTTCTCTAAAAAATCATTGTCTTAAAAAACCATTTGTAAAATTATGGGCGTTTAAGATTTAGGTATTTAAAATAATGTAATTAATGAATACGATTTAAAAAATATAGTGCATACCTCGGGAACTAAAATTTCATAAAATTTATTACAATTACATAGATTGAAAATGCAAAGGTATGTAACACATTATCCATACATAGCTATGACGAAAAATATAATAATTTCATTACCCCTACATAGTGTGGTATTTAAAAGCTATTTCAAAACTATCCCATATGTAACAATTAGATTCCTCAAATTATTTGAATTTTATAAATAGTTTACATATGGTATCTAACAACATAAAATTATTTGATTCCATTAGAAATGTTCTTCGAAAGTGCATCAACTATGATACCTTTATAAAAATTTTATTCACAAGGGTCATAATCATACATTGATATTTTAAAAGTCTGTATAAAGGTACACGAGACATTCCATTATGTGATGCACTCAAGTAAATGTAATATACTTTTTACATGTACATAAAATGATCTACATAATAGTATTCAATTAATAATCCTTAAATAGTGTATTATATTTTCTTGTAAAGGTAAATATTGACTTAACTTTGTTCAAGGGAATCCAATCATTCATTTCAAGGGTTGATTAGCTTTATGAAGTCATATGAATATCCCTATGTGTACATTTATTCAATATTTTTTAACAATAGAAAAATATTTTAACATTTAATATTATATTGATGGGTTATAAAATGATTATAAATAACCAAAAAAGCAATTTTATGAAATTTTAATTTATCACGGTTTTTATATTAGTTAATTATAAGTATTTTGAAACTAATGAAATTTGTATTGATTATTATAGTCTCGTATAGGAAATGATAACATTTAAAATAGATTTGAAAAAAATAATATTTCAATTAAAAATATATAGAAAAAAATAAAAATCATATTTATTATGTTTAATGGTTAAATAAATCCATAATATAATATATAAATATTTAAACAATAAATTTTTCATATTTAATTATTTTGAAATTTTAAAATTCATAAAAGGCTATATTATGATATTATTTAAGTCAAATAAAAATATTTTTTGATTATTGATATTATTAGCTTTTAAATACTGAATAATTTTATTATATTTTTATTAAAAAAATAAATTTTATAATAGAAATTTAATATTAAATTTTTTATAAATAAATTAATAGCATATATTTTAAAATGGAATTAGTTATATTTATAAATATGAATGAAATCAATATATAATGAATATTATATTTTAAATTTCAAAATTATCAAATATCCAAAATTTTATTTAATTGAAATTACAAATGGTTTTATGATTATGTTTTCATTATAAAATGATCATAATAGTTATCTAATGTTTACATATGATAAATATTCATTTATTATTATTATATTACATTTTTATATCCCAGATAGAAATGTTCTATAGGTTGAATAATTTAATAATAATTTTAAAATTTCATTCCACTTTTTATTTTTTATACGAAAAACTTGTTTAATAGTCCATATAAATAATTATTTAGTGATGAAAACACTAAAGGGTACGAATTTCTTATTGAAATATTTATATTCCTCTAATAATTATTATGAAGAAATGTAAATATGTTTTTTCAAATTTAGTGGTAACCCATTAAAAATCATCATTAAAGGGTTATGAATACATGAAACTCATAAGATAAAACCATAGATTGTAGAGAAATTTCATCATAATCATCAAGATAATATTATGGTCAATCACTTTAATGAGAATCATAATATATGTTATTCTAAAAATAGGTAAATTAAAAATGATTTTTTATCCATATAGGTGATTCATGAAATAATAATATATAAAATTCAATGTTCTTTACATGTTATATCCTAAGTTACCATGTGTTGATGTTATTCCACAAATGGAATATATATGATTACGAATTATATGCCAATTTATTGTTGTTTTAAAATAAATTTTATTCAAAATAACCATTGGAATATTAGTCTCCACTCATGTACTAAATGTTATGGCGTACATCTATTATTTAAGACTCATATAATAAATATTTTTGATTACATTAAATGATATAAAATATGATGGAATATTCTAAATGAAATTGGGAGAGTAAAATTTAGAATAATAAATCATCGGGTATGTAAAAAATTATATTATTATAAAAAACTGAATATGTATGAAATTTTTGTTTTAAAATTGTTTTAATGAGATGAAATGTTGGAAGATGAAATCAATCAAATCCTGAATACTTTTTTTCATGTAATGGATCTGAGGACATTGTATATTAATATTTTTGGAAACAAAAATCCAAGATGAATTAAGTAATATTATGGGTTTTATTTCATTTTTATCTTCAGATAATATTGAAAAAAATACATCAATAAATTAAGATAAATTATCAAGGATTGGAAAAGTTAATATTTTTTAGTCAAATAACATGTTTTATAAGGAGACTAAATATGGATTTCCCATGTAATTCTTGGACCCTAAAACACAATATATTGTGCCTTAATTTATTACATTTCCATGATTATAAGGAATGAAAAACCAATGATCCGAATAATTTAACAATTTTTTAAAACAAGAATACATAAATGATTCACATAATACAAAAGGAATATAAACTACAGAATTACCTAATTTAATTTTTTTCACCCTGGAAACCCACACAAAGGATTTCTCTTCATAACATGGGTAAAGAATACATTATATGGCATAGATGATGTGGTTAGTAACAAAATGTACACTGGATGAAATAATGAATTAATTAGAATAAATCCAAATGGAATGGTAAATAACTAATAACATGTTCCATTAAAATAAATGGATATGTCTTAATCAATATGTAAAATTTAATAAATGATACGCCATCGAATTAATAAATAATATGAGGAAAAAATACATCCTAAAATAAAATCAAAGAAAATTTCTACTCGATAAATAGTAATTATAATTATAACTGAATTATCAATTTTTGAAGGGGTAATTGTTGGAATTCATGCCTAGCGAACATGAAAACCTATATAAACCATCACATTGAAAATTCAATTAAAATATATAGGTAGAAACACATTTAATTTTTCTATCAAATATTTTTTCATGTGAACCTACTGATGAATCATGGGTTTATATATTTTATAGGATCCACACTTCCCTATTAGTCCAAAGAGTTCGTTATATATTGGGTAACACAAATAATTAATAAAAATTATTCATATAAAATAATTTAATTTTGTAAAATATATTGGTTTATCAATATATCCCAAGTAATCATATATCCTTTAATGAGATCAAAGTGTGTAAAAATAATATACATTTTAGAAATAATTATTGCCATCACAAAATAGTATGTTTATCTTCCTATATATTTAATTTCCAATGTAAAATTTTCAATAGTAATTTATTATTTCATGAGAATGTCAACAATCTCAAAATAAAGTGATATAGAAAAGATTACATTTACAACATGGTAATATTCATGTCAAACCCCTTTGATGATTTAATTAAAATTGAAACAGAGAATGCCAATAAATATGAGTGCATTACGCTATTAAATTATAATGTGGTAGTAGATATATAGAAAATAATATTAACATTTGGAATTCTACATTTATCTTATAGATATTAAAAGAGATATGAAAATCTAGTAAAATATTCTTCCTTTTAGTTGTATGGTATTTATCAAGTATTATAGTGGTTAATGAAGTGTTTGTAACATATAATACAATCGTGAAAATAATTATAATATCTTTCATGTTCTAATTATAATATCTTAGTAAATTTTTTATTAACAATAAATCATTATTTTCTTCATTTTGGTTACTAGTTATCATTTTATTTTGTGTGTCATAAATTTTTTTCATTATACATCAATCTTGATCTGATCATCTAAAAATGTAAAAACATTATCTATATATTATATAAATTCATTATATATTTATTTATTGTAGTCTGTAATGTTTTGAGATAAGAATCTAAATACACTTTTCATAGAGACAGTAGGTCATACATACCCTTGAATGATGTTTTCATTTTTTTATCATATTAAATGAATTAAAATTTAATGTTTTATATTTGTAAATTATAGTTATAGTATAATATTGAGGTCATATATGTCATATATATTTAGTAAACCTATCATTAATACATTCATTGTATAATTTGAAATAGTCTCTTCACTTTGAGGATGCGGTTTTTAACACATCCAGAAATGATATTATCATATTCACAAAAAAAATTAATGAATGAATGCATATTTTATATAATAAATAGAAAAAAATAAATACATTATAGATATCATATATAAAATATATAAAATATAAATCCATTATTATTCATAATTTTAAATGATTATAATGGAATAACGAATGATATCAATTCATGAGGTGACAGTATTCCTTACACACGTATAATGATTGTGTATCTCATTTGATGGAAGTGTGTGTATGCGTAATCTAAAATATTATTATAAAATATATAAGTATATTTTATATACATAGATCATTTTATAATAAATTTATATTAATAATATATCGTGTGATAAACAAATAAAAAAATCATAATGAGGAATGTTACCTCTTCTTCTATTAACTCCCAATGCATTGCACCAAAGAACATCCATTTCCACTTTATTTCTATAGTGAGGATTATAAGATTAGGTGAGGGATTTTGAGAGATTATTTGGGTAGGTTTTGGATGATTATATCAGATTTATGTGTTTGAATAAGTTTGAGGGGTGAGTAATATTTTATTGTGGAGGAGAGGTGGCATTCCTGCAAACATAAAAAGGTAAACACTATTGAGTGATATCTTTTACGTCATGTACCACCAATAATAATCCAAAATCTAGAAAATATATTATATCGTACAATTAAATACATAAAAAATGTTTTGGAGAAATTTACAGGTAACTTTGGATTTTAGGTTTATGATTTACTCCCTTGTTAGTCTTGTTTTTTCATGTAATCGCTATAATCAATTATAATTAATTTGACATATATTTTGGTTAACAAATTAAATTGATCATTTTAAAGAATATAAATTAACCATATTCTATATATTGAATATTTTTTTATATTTCAATCATAATATTAGAGGAAATTAATATAAAATTAATCCAATAGGCATTACTTGAAAGTAGTATTTTAAAGTAAAAATGTCCATAAATTTTCTAAGTATGTATATCAATATTGAAAATCAAAATTATTCCAATGGACTACATTATATTAATATATATATATATATATATATATATATTTTCCAATAATAAACATAAAAAATATTAAAATATAACTTATCTCTAAAATTTATCTACATGAAAAATAAAATTTCAAATAAAATTCAATACATTTCACTATGAATCAAAAATAAAAACATCTTAGAAAAATATAAAAAATCTACCCAAATGATATAATTAAATTATGAAATAATATTTGATGTCTATTTTTTGAAATCAAATTTTTGATGGTTTGAAATATATTTAATAAAATAGTGCTCTATTAATAGGTTACAAAACATTCAATAGAAAAATATAACTTTTATATATAAAATATGGGTTTTTCATATCTTATACGTATTAAATCATAAATCGTAAAGTTTATATGATTTTTTTTGAACAATTTATTTTTATTTAATTTCTTTAGTAATACAATATTTTTTCTGATACTTTCGACGGGGCGTGCGCGTTTGTCTTCTACGCGGATGAAAGGTGTGGTATTGTTACCATGAATTCCCGCTTTCCAAAGGTGGGTGGCATATGTCGCTTATTCATGGACGTTTACTCCTTGATAGAAATGGGATGATGGGTTGTTGGCTCTTCCACCTGTGGATTCCCCCTCAGATATTGTTACCTAGTTCGAGTCTCCCTTATATATTTAATACTTTGTTCGTGAAACTCTTTCTAGGGACATTTTTTCATGGACACCATTTAATTATGATGATTATATCAGGACATTCCAAGTGTTGTGTCCAGGCAGCAACCTTAAATTAGAGGAGTAGTCACGCTTTAAATCCCTGGCGTGTCTAGATGCTAGAACACTGACGTGTCTGTCTTCTGTCCATTATTATAGGGATTCTTGAGGGCTCGAACACCCGAGGAATCCCGCATTGAATGCAAGGAATTATATGCCATAGGCATGTCTCTGAGGTTTTTCTCAACATTCTATTTTTAACATGGGGTATGCCACTAGGTTAACGCCCAACAGAGATAGATCAGACAGATCGAAACACTGACTAGAGTGGATCAGATGAGTTTAACCCCAAGAGGACACATTGATGTAGGTGGATTGACATAACCACGCCAGGTTGTGGTGGCCCGGGTAAGAATAAAAATGGGTGAAGGGGTGCTGAGTTAAATGGGTGGTGAAAGGAATGGAACCTCCAGGAGGATGATGGTATTGTTGGTCTTCAGTATCAAGGAGACTTCCTACGTATCCCCGTGGTAGGGAATCAATGTCTGCGTAGTTCAGGAGGGCGATGGGATTCCTAAGGAGGTGGTCCATGAGAATGTATGCATGGATGGGACATGAATTAAGTGGAACGTCTAGGTTAGGGCATGATCATCCTGAGACACATAGCCTCGATGGAAATTTCAGGCGATGGGCTTGAATTAGGATGTACACATATGACAACAAACCGATTATGTGTCTGGAGGTGACATGTGGATAGCATCTAAGTTGGTCTAATGCCACTAAGATAGACCAATGATCTAGGTCCCGGTGAAAGGGATTAAAACGACATACTGCTAAATAGGGGACACATCGGCTTACTGCTGATTGGGATAGAACAACTTACCACTGATTGAGGGACACAATGACTTTCTGCTAACTGGGTGACACAACGGCTTACCGCTTTGTGGGGTTTACAGTTTAACTTCATGCGGGACAAAGGTTAACTAAGGGGAATAAGGACTTGGGCCCCTTATAGATGATGGGATTGAGCCTCATGGAGGCTTCCTATGCACCTTTCTTTAGAAAGGAACAAAGACCATGTAGTTCATATATGGTTGTTGGGCTTATGCTCTAGGCTTCTAAGGGTGTTGGTGAATCGACCTGAAGGAGATCAGAATGACCATGTGTTGGGATTGATCCTCAGGGAGGCTTCCTATGTACCTCGATTTAGCAATGATAAAAGTACACATAGTTCGAGGTGGGTGACTTTGGTGTCCCAATGTGTATAAGGTTGGAACCAATGGTAGTTGGGATTAAAACTCATGGATTCTTCCTACATACCTTATCATGGCAAGGATCAAAGTCCACGTAGTTTCGGTTGGGGGCATGGAACAAATGTGAAGATGGTCAGAACCAACGTTTGCTAGGATGGAACCTTGTGGATGCTTCATACGTACCTTTCCTTAGCAAGGATCAAAGTCCATATAGTTCGGGTGTGTGTGGGTCTTACACTCTAGGTGGCCCGAAGAGGGTTTCATGGTCGATGCTTAATATAATCCCATATGAGTCTTGCTCGTTGTGAGAATCAAGCGGAAGCAGGGACCTGAAGATCACATCATGAAAGTTGCATCTGTGTGAAGTGAAATGGGGCTTACACATGGTTAGTGGCCAAAATAAGAAACATGGGATTATTCATTTTTTGCATCCCAATAAGATAGATATTGGGACTTACTTCAGGTTAGAGGCCCAATGGGGATAATATTTAGTGGGAAAGGGATTCGGCTCCAGGAGGTGGCCCAATGGTGAAAAATAACAATGGGAGGGGGACATGGCATCGAAGAAAGAAGAGGAATTGTTCAACATCACTCCATTTGATGGCCTTTTTCTCCAAAATGTGAAGGAGTTTGAGTACTACCTCCTACAAGAATGGATAGGGGCTTACGCCAGGATGGTTTCCCTTCCCCACGGACAGGATCCACTTTGATAAGGGGGTTCTCATTACATGTGAAAGATTGTCACACTCCGGTGGAGATGAGTGGGTGGGGATAACATTCGAGAAGGGGAACTACGTGTATAGTTTATGTGGTGAGGTCACAATTTAACGTAATGCTATGAGGACAAAAGTGCTTGGTAGTTTCACATCATGCAGCTCGGACATGGTAGGTTCAAACTACACCCATAGGACATACAGAACTGACACCTGCCTGCCCTTGGCAAAGGTAAAGCATTAGTAATGTCAAAGGAAGGGGGTTTCGTGAGGTGATCCCATTGGGGGTCCACATTAGCATGGCTATGCGAATAAGCATTTGACGGTAGTTTTCTTATGTGATGAAGTAGGAGGCGAGGCAACACAATGTGAGACATAGCCCATGGGACTTTCATATTACCTTGTAAGAGACTAGAAGTTCGTACGGGAAAACAATGTATGGATTAGATATTTTAGGCATGAGAGGCACTTGAAAATGATGTCTATAAAAAGTAAATTGGACACATGAGAAAGAGAACACCTAAAGAGGATTAAGTGTGTGCAAATGGTGCAGTAGCGGGGAAACGAACGATGTGAGGGGTCCTGATGGATTGCATTCAATCGTGAATATTTGCGAAAAATTGGTGTGAAATAGGCACAATTGTGCGGAAAATGCCAATTTTCTGTGAAATTGAGGAATATTGTCGTGTAAATTAGAGTGGAGGTTTTTCATGGAACTGGAAGGGATTGTTCACCATGAGTGGGGTTGCACACATTTTCAAGGGACTGCACGCAAGACTGTGGGTGGCACACAATTGCTGGGGATTACAGGCAATTGGAAGGCATGCACACAAGAGGAAAGTTTCGAGTAGGGGATATTACTCAAATGGATTTGTACATGGGTTAAGCCAAAGGGGTATCGCATGAAGGAGGACCCCTAGGAGACCTGGTGAAAAAAAATCCAATACATGTGAGACATAATTTTCTTTCACAATATGTGAATATTGCATGGAGAGACGGTTTAGATTATTCTGCCGCATGATATCTAAGGGGAGATCATTTATTTATAGGTGTGTGGGGTCCTCGTATCCATGCAGAAAATAGGCTCACACAAAAATATTGTATGACAGTGTCGGCAGGATAGATGTTTAACCGCGTGGGGTGGCTGCTGTCAAATTTTCGTGCACGTGTGAAAAACATTTTTGGATCCCATAGTTTTTTGCACGAGAGAGATTTCTTCATGCACTATTGATTTTTTTTCACGCGGCCCCTCCGGGCCCCCTAGAATGGATCACCGGGTTCAAATATGCCTTCACCTTTTCATGCCAAAACCTCTTTCACCCCTTGAGTTTTTTTCAGTGTCTACACATGCCCCCTCAGAATTAGATCAGTGAGGGGATTCAAATGTTGGATTCAATGGGAAATGACGAGACGAATAACTCTCCAGGATCCGTGCATGCCCAAAACTGTAGTTGCATGAAAAATTAGACTTAGCATGAAACTCGTCATTCACGCACACACGAAAACCATGAGCTCCTATAAAAAACCTGTGTGGGTCCCTTATCTGTACAAAATTTTATCATGATACTAGTCATAAGCTCTCGCATGTGAAAAAAATCCCCGATCTAAAGAAAAAAATCATTTCAGTAGCATAGAATTCCCCAATATCATCTTTCATTTTACACACAGACTCGATTTTTTTCACGTGACATTATGAATTTTGCGCGGATACCTGTAATTCTTCGCCGAATCCTGGAATTTCTCACTAACTCCATAAGACATTTCAAAAAGAAGATGGTCGTCAATCAGGCTGACACTAAGGGAGAAGCTGCATTCGCAGCTCGATGGGCTAAGATGGATGGAAACTCTGTGAATTATGGATCATGAAAAACCGTATCCATCATCCATACTCTCTTCAACATATTGACCCCAGCCCCAAAGGAGTATGGACTATCTGACAACCTATCGATATGGTACATTGGTATCATGGAGGTGGAACATTTACTGATATTTAACGCCGACACACCGCGGTCATGGGTGACCCACGAGGATGACCTCCTTCAATATAATACCACTGACAACGGTCATACTTCTTGAAAAACTAAGAATATGGATGTTTAAATCTTGAAACATAGGACTAGAACCATTTCAGGGGGTGACCAAGTAGCGATGGATTCAGTAGAACATTATTTATGTACCTTCCGTCAGAGCGTTTCTGATGAAACCAAGTGCTGGCTGTAGTATTGGGACCTGCGCTCTGGATGCATTTTAATGAGTGAATGCGCCTATGTGCATTGGTTTCACTACATGTGTGACCAGTTTGGGTCCAAAATATGACACATAGGTTTGTTTGAGGAGGTGTGGGCATTACAGATTCCTTTCTACCGTCAATATGAGCTCGGGCCAGAGCTATTTACCCGATGGTCCCTCAATACCAATACCTTCCATATTCACCGTGGAGAAGTTGGTATCAGTCTCTGGGACGTTCATTTCATCAGGGGTATCCCTTTGGATGGTCACCAGTACGATGAATTTCTCCTGACGACTAATGTATGGGGGACAGATCATGAACTCCTATGCTATCATGGATTCTTTGGGAGATGGCTAAGTAGATGATGGCGGTCAAGGAATTTTTTAAGGACATCAATAATATGAAATGGTTCAAATTGTTCCTCGAAAGGGATCTAGAAGTCATGATTTTGGGGCGAGGAAGATGTTGTCCGTCTGTATCATAGATGAAAAAAATCAGATCACATTGGAGGATCTTGGAGTTTGGTCAATATCAATAATGGGGCTTCAGTGTAAATGAATGTCTGGATCCAATCATCTGGTACGCCGGATTTCCTGCAACCTTCCTGAGTAGGTTGCTCCAACAAGTGAAGGATTCAAGGATGTGAGATCATCCAGCGACATTAGTAATGGCTAGAATCATTACTATAAATCAGATATTCAATCTAGTGGACCCTATGTTAGCCCATTTTTACGAAATTCTAGGGCGTATTTTGAGAGGGGGCTCATAGAGGACGATCTGTATTCCCATCCATATCATTCTTGGATGGATCGAAACCCATTGCAGAAGATATACCTTCCAAAATTCCATTCGTCCTCTAGGTAATGGCATCAGACCTTCCTTGATGAATATTTTCAGGGTTATGTCATTGATTCTCAATGATTATAGAGTAAGGGTCAGAATATGCAATGATGCCAATTTCACTTTTAGCATATTCCCCACTCCGACTGGCCAAATGATAGACAATAGAAAAGGATCACTGATTCAAATAGAATACTTCTTGAGAATCATAGGTGGGGTATATGTCGTCCGGAATGATGGGAAGATCTTATGTGAGTCCTAGGAACTATCAATATTTTCTAGGCAATTTTGGTGGCTCTAGAGGATTCCAAAAAATGCGTACACAGATGCCCGAGAGGAAAGCCAACCCTGAGTTCTCTTCCATATGAGGATGATGTTTACGACCCACGGATCTGTAGATGTCATTACCTATCCCCCACTAGATTTGACACTAGTCTCTCTACAGAATATGTCGAACAATGGGCCATAGAATACCCTCAGGTACTTTTGTGGAAGCGAGTTTGGCAACTAAAGGTATTCAGTGTAGAAAATGGGTGGCAAGAGAGCAGACTTGGTGCATTGGGGTGGGGAGGTTGGAAGCATGTATGGAAACTGGGCCCACACATTCTGGGACTTCTGTAGCAGGGATGTCACATGGAATGGGCATCGCCTAGGGAGAGATGAGCAAACTGAGTGTACTTGGAACATTCCAAGAAGCAGATAATGTACCTTCTCCAATATTCAGATGACACAATCTTCCTTTCTCATTGGTCATCGTGGATGACTGTACAGCAGTTGATGGGTACCAATGCCCTATAGAAAAAGATATATGAGATATAATTTGATTTCTAGATTTCAGGATCATTCGTATTGATGATCGGATGAGATTCCATCATTGGCACACATACGTGATGTACATAGAAGCATGTGCACGCTATCAAGGATGACCTGAGGAACCATCCCTCGTGGTGAAGTTAATGTTCGTCTTGGGTCATGATCTAGATAAGATGTCATTCGTGGTTGAGGACAACGATGAGGAGTCGAAGGACAATGTGATAGAAGAGGAGGAGGTAAAAGGAGAAGGTGAAGGTGGGGTGAAGGGGAAGGGGAACTTGAAGGTGGAGGGTCTCCGTGGGCGGCCCACCGATGGAGTGTTTGTTGGAGTGGCATGATCATTGGGCTTGTTATAGATATAACTGAGATACATGAGGTATGTATCAACCCTTATCATTCCTTTACTCATTCATTTTTTTGTATCCCTCAAATGAATCTCCTTATCATGTTTAGGAGCATATTGGATCGGACCATGACTTTACATCTAAAGGGGGTAGGAGGCGCCAATCGAACCATGTGGGGAGCCAAAACCCATTATTGGGCTAACGAGCACTGAGGGATCCCTTACAATGTAAACACCTATATCTGCTAGAACACTGGATGTTGATGCTTTGGGCTCTTGTAAGTTCATTATTTCAACACCGGTATTTACAATTAGAGAATTAAGTTGATCAGGGTGTTCATTATTTATGTAGAAATAAAAGACATGGAGGCACATTGGGCTGCTAAATCCAGGTCATCTAAATTTTATTTTGTGGCCAACGTGCGATCCCATTGAAGGCACACTTCCCAAAATGTGCCATCCCTGGTGATTGGGGAGAAAATAGTAGTTTATATCAACGATACCAATGTCAGGATGGGGCCAGAAGTTGGTGAAGTGAATGAGACTGAGGCGATAGAGGAAGGTCTCCATGGCATTAAAGGGCCAATCCCCTTGAGAGGAGTCCCCGATGTAGACCCTGATGTTGGTCTCCTAGCTGTTTTTCCAGACTATCGGCCTGTAGATCCCGAGGAGATAGATGATTCTGACTTAGAGGTTTTCGAGGAGAGAAGGATGAGATAATGCAATGGGTGGAAGTGTATCAATCACTACCTCACTCAGCCTCAGACAGAACGGTTAAAATGGATGGGATCTCTCCACCCCCGGTTGAACTTTCTGTGAGTTGTAGGGGTGGATTCTCAGTATATCTATTCAATAGTGTGTGAATACATGGTTGAGAAGCTTCATGAGAGCATCTGATTCTTTGATGATGCCTGGTGTCAGAAAGTATCAGGGAGTACCCATGTATTCATGAAGGTGGAACAAGAGGTCTGACTCTGTGATGAACATGTGAAAGAAAAGGAGGTATTCAACACCAATTGTTCCAAGAATGTTGATATATTGAGGGACCAGCTGGTAGAAAACCAAGAAAATCTAGAGGAACAAGGTCCCCAAATGACTGATCTTCAACATGGATAGGCGTATAAAAAGCCTAGGAATAGGGGCCTGACCTTGAACATTACATAATCTTGAATTAAATTAATAAATCACATTGATGAAAATTTCAGGTTAAGAGTTTTAGTGAATAAGGTCATAAAATTTACATAACAACATGAATATTACTTTTAGACGATTCTACTAAGTATCTATTTTTTATAAAAAATAAAAACTCTTGAAAAAATGGGTGAGGTCTAGTTCCATGTTTTAGATAGCATGACTTGCTGTTGATCCCATCCTCGACACATATTAATCTTCAAGTCATGTGGAAAACATTTTGAAAACATAGGATGAACATTAAAATATTAGTAAGGGATATATAATAAGGAATGAATACATTATCCCATCTATAAATAAAAAATAATGAAATTATACTTTTCAATCATAACATACCTCATGAAATCATATGATTTATGAACAAAACATAGAAATCATAAATCATAAAGCTAACATATAGCATAAATTACATGCATACATAGTAGATATCATAGCTATAGAGGGAGTCACATTTGGAATACCCATCACAGTATATTCCCTAAATCTCTAAGTATAAAAGTTAACATTAACCTCCGTCACGTTAGGCAATGCATTGGAGAGCTATCTCGGTTTCACCCACTCTATGTTTATCACGGAACCACCCGTATACATTAACACTGTAGAGACCCGAAGCATGATGTACATGGACATTACATTAATTTTTCGGAATACTTAGTACATAACAAAAACATACACATATGGACCGTACTAGTTTAGTGTCTTTGGAAACTCAGAATATAATCTTCTAGTCATGGTGAAAGATATTCAACATCTCCCATAAAGATCTTCCCCTTTTGTTTTCTTACCTAAAACCTTTCTTTTAATCCTGGGGGAAAATAAAACATAAAAAGGGTGAGCTCAAATGCTCAGCAAGGGTAAGCGTGGATAAAATAAAATATACCACATACATTTGATCATAAAAAAACATGAATATTAAAAATCATGAGCAACGACATAAGACATGGAAGTACATAAGGCATAGATTAGAATGGAACATAAATCATGATAAAATAGCATGGGAATAAAATATGTAATTGTGGAAACCATTAGGAACATGATATGATATCCATGGTAGCCAAGGCATTGCTGCCAAGACCATCTTAGTGGACAAAGTCCCTTTCTGAATCGAGTTCATTCTTCATTCCAGTCCTGTATTACTGAACCGGTTTAACGTTCCATTCCAGCCATGTCTATCTCATGAGATATAAATCTTTACCCAATGCATTGGAAGGAGATATAGGTCCCATCCATCTCGTTATGAAATCATTCTTTCGTGTTCCACAAAATCATAAATCATACATCATAGCATAACCCATGTAATAAAATGGGATTCTTAATCATCATGCCATCATAACATAATCCACAAACAATTGATATCATTTCATCATAAGAAAATTGAAACCATTTAAATCATAGAGACATTATACTTGAAACATACACATATTAAATAATGTCATCTTAGATGGAAAATGGTTTCGATAAAACATTTGAAATGAATTCTTGAGGAAAATTTCATTTTTTCTTTAAAATCATTTTCTTTTCACAAAATTCCATGAACTTTTAAAATAAATGTATTTTGTGGAAAATATTCATAAAAGATTGTAGAGTAAATTTCATGAAAATGAGGCATTATGAAAAAGTAAAAATCCGTTCACGCCATATAAGTTAAAAATAACATTCTTCTCGTACTTTTGTTAGAAAAGTCAAAAAGTACCTCGTATGGTAAACAAAAAAAAAGATTCCTTACATAACATGTCATGAAAGTAAAAAATGGGTAAAAGGGACTTTAAAAATACATGGAAACTTTTTAAGAATACATGGGCTTGGATGATAAAGATAACCCCTATAAATACTTACGAATAAACAATCTCAGATGAAAATGAGATTGATAAATTATGCCTTACCTTAGGTCCAATTTGCTTTGTAAGAGTCCGAACCTTCTATAAAATGATTTAAATAATGTCATTGACTTATTATAGAATCATATTCACTGTTATGATATCATATATGGTTCACTTATGACTTTAAATTACCCATTCTTATGAAAATTAATGTTAAAGTAGTGCTTTGGGTAAAATCATCTTATTTATCGTACGTGTTTGGACTTGTTGTTCTTGATGTTATTATTGATTATATCATGATTTACTTACCTCAAAAAGGTAAATCATGATTTATATATCATATACATTCCTTATATATCCAGCATATACAAGAATTTATAATAGTACATAACATATGGAGGTAAGAAATGAAACGCACCGTTCATGGAGACGGTAAGCCGTACGTACACATGAACGCTACTTTCATTTATATTTCTTATTTTAATGGAATTAAAACATAATTATACATAGGTATATTATAATTCCAGTATAATATCATAAATAATATCATTAACCACATCCTTTATATATCCCACATAAGGTATTAACGAATCACATCACTTTGAGGGTGCGGTAGTCCGCACTTCCTCAAATGAGATTATCGTATTTACTGATTATGGAAACCGTAAAGGCATGATATAATTTGGAAGTAAAGAAGCATAAAGAAATAATAAACATAATATATATTATATATAAATATACTTCCATCATAATGGCCACCATGAGAGGCAGTAGGGGAAAATCGAACCATCATCGTTTCGTGAGGCATTAGTTTGCCATCAAAGAAACATTATGTTCTTCATCCATTAGATGGAGGTGTGTGTAAGTGTAGTTATAATCATTCTCATAACAACATCCTAGTATTTTCATTATACTGGTGTTGTCACAAAATAAAGGATTAAAAAGATTTTAGGGGTTGGATAAGTAGAATAAAAGAAAACAACATAAGAGAAACTGTTACCTTTAATTTTGGTAACTTTCTTTGGTTTGAACAAAAAGGCCTTCTTGGAGAGTCTTCTGTCTAATTTAAGGCTTCAAGGGGGAGGATAGGTATGTAGGGAGATTATTTGGGAAGAGTTTGGACGAGCCAACAGGCTTGAGAGGTGTGAGGAATTTCATAGAAGTGGTCTCCTTTTTTAATGGAGTGGAGGGGCTCTTTAGGAATGTGTGAAAACATTATTTTATTACAAACTTATCTTCGGTTTCAAGAGGTCCCAAACACATTAATGTTGAATATACGATGACTCATATTCAAAATAAAATCATCCAATAAGAATTTGATAGGTTTTGGATGATATTTTAATCATTTTAATCTTATTTATTTAAATGATTTATTAATGAGGTAAATACTCCATCATTATTGTGTCATAAATAATTTAATTTATATGATGTCTAAAAATTATAAAAAAAACTACCAACATTTAGGATATTGTGTAATATTTACAATTAATATTTATAGTCCAAAATATAATTTATATAGACCCTTATAATAATTAATTACTAAATGATATTTGTTAATTCCAATTTTGACTTTACATTAAATTAAATAATCTAATGTGCCATTGTCTTTCATAAGTGGCTCCATGGGGTCCCAAAATCTACCCAAGGATGACCATGGTTGGAAAATTCTCATAAAATAATTTTGGGACAAGTGTCAATGTAATTTTGATTTATTATAATATTCTTTTAACCATGAATTACCCTATTTACCTTTAGCCGTAGTAAATAAAAATTATTGTAGTTACTATTCATAATATCAAAAAAAAGTAACCTATTAACATAATTTGGACCCACTGATTCCAAATATGGAATCCATTTTTCGAAATTCAAAACACAAAAGTTGCAGTAATTAATTTAAAATTAATCCCGTTGTTAAGCAAATGGGTTTTAAAAGTTATAACATTGCCAAAGATTGAATTTATTTAACCTACGAAATCAATGTAAAATAAAGGATAATGACATACATTATATTAAATAGTAAAAATATATTCTATTTATACATTTAAAAAATTCAATATTATTATTTAACCACATAATTTATTACGATGAATAAAGTTATTTTTAATTAAAATATAGCGTGTTTTTACTATTCATTAAAATATGCAAGTTATCAGAATAATGTGAAAAATCTATCCAAAGTAAATTTTTATATCTTGATTCTAAAGAAAAATTTTATTTTTTCAAATTTAACTTATAAACTTGTCAAAAACTATATTTAATGTGGATGCGCCATCAAAAGGCGGTAAAACATTAATTTTTTTAAAAATACTTATTTTACCCGAAAAATTTATTTTGTTCACTTAAAACATTCTAGAAAATTTATAAGTTGACTAATAATGTTATAAAATTCAAAATTTAGTTAATAATATTCATAACGCCTAGTTCATTATAATATTATAATAATATATTGTTGTTTAGTAAAACCTGGTATTGCGTACAACACACGCAATCGAGGAAGGTCGTGATTGCGTGTAATGCAAGCCAAGACAGGGTTGCGTGTTGTGCAATAATCCTTCGTTGTTTCATATAACAGAATCCAACCATGTTTCATTTATACATTGAATATATATATATATATATACACACACACACACTCAATGTTGCATATAATGACTATTATAAAACAAACATGAAATTTTGTGTAACACGATCCAAGAATAGCGTTACGTATACTGCAAGCTAATATGGTGTTGCGTATAGTAAAATCTAAACTTGGTGTGATTTATAATAAAAGAAATCAATGAAATTAAAAGAATATTTTTCATAAAATCTCGGGGTGTTACATTCTTCACCCCTTAAAATGAATTTCACCTTTGAAATTCGTTGGGGTTACAAATCATTTATTACTCGAAAGTTTCTTTAATAGAAAACCACATTGTAAAAAGGAATACCAAAACTTTTCTTTAAAAACTAAAGTATGAAACGTAATGGTCACCCCAATTTACTAATCAATGGGTTTCCACATATGAGAGCATAGGTGAAAATATGGATATGGAAGAGAAATCTAACCATCATGTTCTGATTGAGAGTGGTAGAGAACATGGCTATGAAAAATCCAACAATCAAAAAGCCATAATATTTTGATGATCAAGGGTACCATCTGATTCATCAGATATAAGAGCACTAGGACAACATTTTTGGTTTTCAAGATCATTTCCCTAAAGTTGATGTAATTGGAATTAGAAGAAATACTTTCTTGATTTTGGTATAGTCTCATTGTTGGTCGTTCTTTAGACAATTTCCACTTCATCTCTTAAAGAAATGAAGTTGAATCTTTCATTCGTGATGTGTTTGAAGATCATTTGATAGAATGATGGGTCATACCATCTGTCTCAAACAAAAGGTTAGAAAATTTGTATAGAAATACATAAGTCCATCTATAGTGATATTAATCATATATGGTTCCTAAAATGGACTTATAATTCTTATATCATACTTCTTAATATAATAAAATTAGTTTCTACTAAACATGGACTTTTTATAGTCTAGTGGTAGGTGATAAAGGCCAGTCGCACTTTGGTTGTGGGTTTGATTCCTACATCCTTGTCTAACACGATGGGCTGTCTTCCTTCCTTCAGGTAGTCCTTCATTCAGGTTGTCCTTTTCCTAAAACTACATTACTATAACTTCCCGTCAATAATATCGAAAAAACATATATCATTAAACATTACTAACTTATGTCCAATGAAATCCATTCTGATCTTTATGCTTATCCATAATACTGCAGTCCACTCTCATATTATAGTGAAAACGATTACCAGAGATTTTATATACCAAGCATGTTAATACCATCGTTGATCCATATATATCATAAGATATGTCTTGTGGGTCACATTCCAGACATTTGAAGGCCTTGATAATGTATTCTCTTGAAAAATGATTACCCATTGAATCTTAGTGAAAAAATGAGTGCTGTCAAAATTTAACTCTTTCCACATACCAAAACCCCAAAATTCTATATACTCAAACCATGATATAACTATTTCCTTATATCAGTCATGAGATCATGAATACTGTAAAACATTTTATTTTTTCCTTATCCCTTAATTATGCTCATATCATATTCCTTCCAAAAATATCTCAATTAAATTCCTTGGTTACCAGTACCATAAAATTATTTAAAACCACAATAGACCAATACATAAATATTCCAATATTCCACGATAATATATACAACATTATTTTTGAATCCCATTACATAAACACTTAATCATTCCACCACATCGTTTTCATATTTAACATCTCCAATAGTGATCTCATGTAACTTCCCTTTGTCATTTTCATTAAGTGGTTTCTCATGTCGATCATCACTAACACTTGGATTAGGGAATTTATTAGCATAATGCCCCATTTCCTTTCACTTGAAGCATTGAAGTGTTGGTGGTGTTCTCTCTACATTATTTTATTTATTCACATCATTAGCAACCCTTTTTCCATTACTTCAACACTCAGCTGGTCGATGACCTTCTTTTCCACACTTAAAACATTTTCTAGTACCTTTTAGGCAATCTCCACCGTGCTTCTTTCCACACTTTGAGGATAAAGAAACATTCATCTTCATTACACCATTGTTCTGAGATTTCACCTTGAACTCCATCTTTCGTTTCTTCTCAAAACCATGAGATTGATATGTTACACCAACTTCCAGTTCTACCTTGATAGCACAACGCACAATTTCTTCATAGATACTGAAGTATCTTATAGCTAATGCCCTTCGAAGACTTGGTTTTAAGCCACTGAAAAATTGATCAACTTTACATTCAGGTTGGATGATAAAGCCAGATTCATACCATGCAAGCCTTGTAAAATTCTCTTCATATATACCAATAGATTCATCATCCTTCTGCTTAAGCTCAATAAACTCCTTCTCTATCTTTTTTCGAAGAATACGAGGGAAGTACTGATTGAAAAATATGTTCTTGAACTCGTCCCATTCCATGGAATCAATTTCACCTCTTGGTCTCGTATTCTTAATAAGATTCCACCATTGATCAGCTTCACCTTCAAGACGATATACTGGTAATATGACTTTATCATGTTCAAAACATTGAAATACTGAAAATATATTTTTAGTGGTACTGATCCATTGTTCAGCAACAAGTGGATCAGAAGACACACTGAATGAAGGTGGACATTGCCTCATGAAGGACTCAATTGAATATTGTTCCCTTCATTTCTAATTTGGAAGTCCAGAATGATTCATAGCTTCTGCAAGTATAGAAATAAGATATTGTACTCCATCTCCCATAACATTTGTTTGTTCAGGAGTACAATCATTGCATCATCCATTATATTGATCAACACGGTTCCTTCGGGTTCTAGCCATCGTCTAAAACCCAAAAATAATAGTGTGAGAGGCAAAAATCATGCTAGTAAAACAACATAATAAAGGGGGAGTACCTTCAATATCTATCATCTTAGGTTTAATCTAATATCATTTCCATAATTCTAGGACTATAACCTATACTTATACTTAACCTTAGTGACATCCATAGACATACCTTAGAAATATCCCTAGGGATCTCAATAATGTTCTTGCATCCTAGTTTCCAATGGTTGACAAAACATTTCCTCAGATACCAACTGTAGAGACCCGAAGCCAGACGTACATGGACATTACATTACTTTTGTGGAATACTTAGTACATAAAAACACACACACACAAGGACCGTGATAGTTTAGTGTCTTTGGAAACTAAGAATATAATCTTCTAATCATGTTGAAAGATCTTCAAAATCTCCCATAAAAATCTTCCCCTTTTTTTCTTACCTAAAACCTTTCTTTTAATCCTGGGGGAAAAGAAAACATAAAAAGGGTGAGCTCAAATGCTCAGTAAGGGTAAGCATGGATAAAATAAAACACACCATATACATTTGAACTTTAAAAAAACATGAATATTAAAAATCATGAGCAACGACATAAGACATGGAAGTACATAAGGCATAGATCATAATGGAACCTAAATCATGATAAAATAGCATGGGAATAAAATATGTAACTATGGAAACCATTAATAACATGATATGATTTCCATATTATCCAAGGCATTTCTGCCAAGACAATCTTAGTGGACAAAGTCCCTTTCTGAATCGAGTTCATTTCTCATTCCAGTCCTGTAATACTGATCCGGTTTAACTTACAGTTCTAGCCATGTCTATGTCATGAGATATAAATATTTACCCAATGAATTGGAGAGAGATATAGGTCACACCCATCTCATAATGAAATCATTCTTTCGTGTGCCACAAAATCATAAATCATACATCATAGCATTACACATGTAATAAAATGGGATTCTTAAACATCATGCCATCATAACGTAATAAACAAACAATTGATATCATTTCATCATAAAAAAATTGAAACCATTTAAATCATAGAGACATTCTATTTGAAACATACACATATGAAATAATGTCATCTTAGATGGAAAATGGTTTCGATAAAACATTTGAAATGAATTCTTGAGGAAAATATCATTTTTTTTCATCAAAATCATTTTCTATTCAAAAAATGCCATGCACTTTAAAAATAAATGTATTTTTCTGAAAATATTAATAAAATGTTTTAGAGTAAGCTTCATAAAAATGAGGCGTTATGAAACCGTAAAAATCCGTTAATTCCGTATAAGTTAAAAGTAACATTCTTCTCGTACTTTTGTCGGAAAAGTCAAAAAGTACCTCGTTTGGTAAACAAAAAAAAGATTCCTTACATACCATGTCGTGAAAGTCAAAAATGGGTAAAAAGGACTTTAAAAATACATGAAAACATTTTTAGAATACATGGACTTGGATGATAAAGATAACCCTAGTAAATACTTACGAATAAACAATCTCAGATAAAAATGAGATTGATAAATTATCCCTTACCTTAGGTCCAATTTACTTCGTAAGAGTCCGAACCTCCTGTATAATCATTTAAGTGATGTCATTGCCTTATTACAGAATCATATTAATTGTTATGATATCATATATGGTTCAATTATAACTTTATATTACCCATTCTTATGTAAATTAATGTTAAAGTGGTGTTTTGGGTAAAATCATCTTATTTAACGTACGTGTTTGGAGTTGTTGTTCTTGATGTTATTATTACTTATATCATGATTTACTTACCTCAAAAATGTAAATAATGATTTATATATCATATAAATTCATTATATATCCAGAATATACAAGCATTTATAATATTACATAACATATGGAGGTAAGAAATGAAACGCACCATTCATGGAGACGGTAAGCCGTACGTATGCATGAACGCTACTTTCATTTCTATTTCTTATTTTAATGGAATTAAAACATAATTATAAATATTTATATTATAATTCCTGTATAATATCATATATAATATCATTAACGACATCCTTTATACATCCCACATAAGGTATTAATGAATCACATCACTTTAAGGGGGCGGTAGTCCGCACTTCCTCAAATGAGATTATCGTATTTACCGACTATGGAAACCGTAAAGGCTTGATATAATTAGAAGTAAAGAATCATAAAGAAATAATAAACATAATATATATTATATATAAATACAGTCCCATCATAATGGCCACCATGAGAGGCGGAAGGGGAAAATAGAACAATCATCGTTTCATGAGGCATTAGTTTGCCATCATAGAAACATTATGTTCTTCATCCATTAAATAGAGGTGTGTGTAAGTGTAGTTCTAATACTCCTCATAACAACATCCTAGTATTTTCAGTATAATGGTTTTGTCACAAAATAAAGGATTAAAAAGATTTTAGGGGTTGGAGATGTAAAATAAAAGAAAACAACATAAGAGAAACGGTTACCTTTAATTTTGGTAACTTCCAATGGTTTGAACCAAAAAGGCTTCTTGGAGAGTCTTCTTCCTAATGTAAGGCTTCAAGTGGGAGGAGAGGGATGTATGGTTATTAGTTGGGAAGAGTTTGGATGAGCCAAAAGGCTTGAGAGGTTTGGAAATTTCATAGAAGTTGTCTCTTTTTATAAGGGAGTGGAGGGGCTCTTTAGAAAAGCCTAAAAACATTATTTTATTATAAACATATATTCGGTTTCAAGAAGTCCAAAACACATTAATGTCAAACATAAGATGACTCATATTCGAAATAAAATCATTCAATAAGAATTGGACAGGTTTTGGATGATATTTTAATCATTTTAATCTTATTTATTTAAATCATTTATTAATGAGGTAAATACTGCATCCTTATTGTGTCATAAATAATTTAATTTATATGATGTATAAAAATTATAAAAAAATACCAACATGTAGTAAATCGTTTTAGCTTTCCAATAAAATTTTATAGTCTAAAATATAATTTATATATATTCTTATAAAAATTATTTACTAAATGATATTTGTTAATTCCAATTTTGTCTTTACATTAAATTAATTAATCCAATGTGTCATTGTCTTTCATAAGTGGCTCCATGGGGTCCCATAATCGACCAAAAGATTCCCATGGTCGGCCAATACTCATCCAATATGTTTTGGACAAGTGTAAATGTAATTTTGAATTTTTATAATATTCTTTTAACATTGAATTACCCTATTTACCTTTAACCGTAGTATATAAAAATTACCGTAGTTACTATTCATAATATCTAAAAAATAATAGTAACATATTAACATAATTTGGACCCACCGATTCCAAATATGGAATCCATTTTTCAAAATTCAAAACACAGAAGTTTCAGTAATTTATTTAAAATTAATCCCGTTGTTAAGCAAACATGTTTTAAAATTTAAAACATTGCCAAGGATTGAATTTATTTAACCTACAAATTCAATGTAAAATCAAGGATTATGACATAAATTATCTTAAATAGTAAAAATATATTCTATTTATACTTTTAAACCATTCAATATTATTATTTAACCACATAATTTATTACGATGGAAAATTTTGTTTTTAATTAAAATAGACCGTGTTTTTACTATTCATTAAAATATGAAAGTTATCAGAATAATACGAAAAATTTATCCAAATTAAATTTTTATATATTGATTCTATAAAAGAATTTTATTTTGTCAAATTTAACATATAAACTTTTTAAAAACTAGATTTAATGTGTGTGCGCCACCAAAGGCGGTAAAACTGCATTATTTGAAAAATACTTATTTTACCCGAAAATATTATTTTGTTCTCTTAACACTTTCTAGAAAATGTATAAGATGAATAATAATGTTATAAAATTCAAAATTAAGTTAATACTATTCATAATGGCTAGTTCATAATAAAATTATAATAATATATCGTTGTTTAGTAAAACCTAGTATTGCGTACAACACACGCTATTGAGGAAGGTTGCGATTGTGTGTAATGCATGCCAAGTCAGGGTTGTGTGTTGTGCAAGAATCCTTCATTGTTTAGTGTAATAGAATCCAACCATATTTCATTTATACATTAAATATATATATATATATATACAAACACACACTCAATGTTGCGTAGAATGACTATTATAAAACAAACATGAAATTTTGTGTAACACGATCCAAGAATATAGTTGCTTATACTGCAAGCTAATACAATGTTGCGTATAGTAAAAGCTAAACATGGTGTGCTATATAATAAAAGATATCAATGAAATTAACAGAATATTTTTCATAAAATCTCGGGGTGTTACAAACACTACCCAATATACATAAAATATTCATTACACATGAAATAAAAAAAAGGAATGTTAACATTTCTATATTTTAATCACAATATATCATTTAAAGATATTGAAAAAATAAAATCATTTATCAAACCATTTTCAAAACCATTTAAAATATTGAATAAATAGATTTTTCAATCAAAGTGTCCTAAACCACTTTAATGCTTTGGAAATAATATTTAAATTTAAAAACATTCATCTCCATATGATTAAATCCTTAAAAACATTTTTTAAACATCGACATTAATGTGAATGAGTTAGAAGAATAAACCATTAAAACATTTAAAATGATATTTTAGTTAAAGTGTTTTTAACAAAATGAGAGACCCTAGAAAACAAATAATTGAGGAAAAAAATTTAATCAAAACTTAATAATATCATGAGAATAAAGATATTCAGGATATAAAATGCCAGAGGGAAGTATATACACCATATAAGATTGAATTGGTGCTGGTCAACAATGATGTCTCAATGGAAATGTAAATTGAGACGAAATCCCTTATAAAGATGGTATCCATAGATTATGGATAAATAAATTACATAATTATGTGTATATAATATAAATACACCCAATATAAGAGTATTTTATGTGTAAAAATATCCTATGTTATTCCCACATATTTATTACATGTCATAATCAAGAAGTAGATGTTTAACCAAAAATTTGAAATTGGGTTAAGAACTTCACTTATATAAATATTATAGCCTAATGAAGTCACTTTAAAATTCAGAGAATATGTTGATGATAGAGAAAAGGTTATCTCATCATGTGTACATTAAATTTACATCAATAAGGGTATATAATAACATATACCAACATAATAATATGTAAATAAAATGACATAAGAAAAAAGAAGTCTTTTAAAAAGAGGTGGGTGAAAGGATCACTTTCCGATTTGGTAACTTATGAAATATACACCCCATTAAAGAAATATCACTCAATAAATATGAAAATACCCAAAAATAAAATTATATCACACAAATAATAAAATCATGGTCGTTACATACACTAAAAAATGAAATAATTTCTAATATAACATGAATCTCACAAGAATATAAGGTGAGATGAAATATCCTTACCACGTTGTAATCAATCGAGTCATATGATAAATGTTAATAACCACAAAATGAATCACCGAATACCAAGAATATAAATAGAATAACGATAATATATATCATATTCCATTACAAAATAAACCACATGTGATAAATATGGGGTGTACAATGGAAATCTCAAGGAATTAATAGTGAGAAAAGAAATCCCTTACTTCGTGTCCAATATGACTTGTATGTTCTTTGATCGTCATGAATAATAATCATAAGTTAATATATACTTGATTCAAAAACTTTTTAATGTTTATTATTTATTACATATAACTTATTACATTGAAAATACAGTTAGTTAATTATTTGAGTTCATATCAGATATTTTGTCGATGTTCTGAATTTGAGTTAAAAATGAACTTGTTATATTGCAATTTGTCCATGTGGTCAAAACTCCATTATATCCAGAATGGTATTAATAATATAGATATAATATATATTCATTATATATATATATAATATTACATAACATATGGAGATAGTAAATGAAATGCACTGTTCATGGAGATGGTAAGTCGTACTTACGCATGAACACTACTTTCATTTCTATTTAATATATTATGGAATGTAAACATAATAATACATAAGTATATTATAATTACTTTATAATATGATATGATATATATTTTACATAATTTCATTAAATCCATCTTTATACGTTCCATGTATGTCAAGAATGAATCATATCAACTTGAATGGGCGGTAATCCGCATTTCCCAAAATGATATTATCATGTTTACCCATATTCGAAGGAATAAGGGTATATTTGTAAATAAAAAATTACAGATGAATATAGAAAAAAATAAAATAATATATATAATATATAAATATAGTATCATATTAGTGCCACCTTAAGAGGTGATAGAAAATAATTGAATAATCATCGTTTCATGATGCGTTAGTTTGTCATTCTCAGAAACAGTATGTTCTTCACCCATTAGATGGATGTGTGTGTAAGTGTAGTTAGAATCCATCTCATAACAACATCCTAGTATATTTTGGATAATTTTTTTGATATAAAATAATGGAATAAAAATTGTTTAGGGGGTTTGAGATGTAAAATAAATCCAAAAAACATAATAGAAGACGTTACCTTTAAATCGGGAAACTCCCTTTGGATTGAACCAAAAGGGTTTCTTGAAGTGCTCTCCACCAATGGTAATGCTCCCAGAATGAATAGAGGGATCATGGAAGATTAATTGAGCAGAGTTTGGAAAAACCAAAAGTCTTGAAATTTGTGAGTAATTTGTTAGAAGTGAGAGCATTTTATAAAGGATAGGAGGGGCTCTTTAGGAATGTTTGAAATAATTATTTTATTATAAGCTCATCTTCGGTTTCAAAAGGTATAATATTCGTTAATATCAATGTTACAATGACTAATGGCCAAAATAAAATAATTCAAAACCAATTTTACTAGTTTAGAATATAATTTTAATAATTATAATCTTATTTAATTAAATCATTTATTAATGAGGTAAATATTGCATCTTTATTGGGTCATAAATAATTTAATTTATTTGATGTCTAAATTTATAAAAAAATACCATGATGTAGGAAATATTTTTATCTTTACAAAAATATTTATAGACTAAATGATAACTTTTATAACCCCATGAAAAAAGTCATTTACCAAAAGATATTTGTTTATGTCATTTTTGACTTCACTTTAAATTAATTTGTTTAAATTGTCATTAGAACTCCCATGTGGCTCCATGGGGTTCCAAATTCGACCAATATATTACCATGGTCTGATATGTATCACAAAATAAGATTAAGGCACAGGCTATGGTATTTTAATATTGTTATAATATTATATTGTACACTTATTTATTATTTTTTTTACATCATGGTAAATAAAGTATTAAATGAAGTGAATATTTAAAATGCCTAAAAATAGAATTTACCTATTTCCACCATTAGAAAATACTGATGCCAAATTTGGAATCTAGTATTCCAAATTCCAAACATAGATGTGGAAGAAATTAATTTAAAATTAATTCCCGCTGTTAAAACAAATATAGTGTTTTTCAGATTTAATAACTATCAAAAGATTGACATTTTTTATCCAATTTTAAAATTAAATTACATAAAACCACCAACATTAGATTAAATTATAAAAATAAATTCTAATTAATCTTTAAAACTAATTAATAAAAAATATAACCATATACAAAAATTACATTAATAGGAAGTTCTGAATTAAAATACAGTATTTTCACTATTCATTAAAAAATGTACTTTTATTAAAAATACCAAAATTTCATCCAAAGTAAATTTTGTTTTCCCGATTATAAAGAACATTATTTTGTCAAATAGAACATATAAAATTGACAAAAAGTAGATATAAATAGGGTTTTCCATTAATATGCGGTAAATCGACCTTTTATTGAATATTATAGTATGTATGCTTACAATCGAATTTTTTACTTATTTTAAGCCTCTAAATTTTATTAGATAAATGATAAAATATTCAAAAAGCATGAATAATCATATTTTAGTAAATTCTATTCATTCCTTCTAATACAACGACTAGGCTTTAACTTCCATTTAAAATAATATTATTATATTATTAATGTGAAACATAAGATTTCAAAGAAACCCATTGTTGCATATTGGGTACGCCATCGAACATAGTGTCCCCATTAAATTAGATTTAATATTTAATCAAAAAATATTAAAATATATGAAAATTTTCATTTTCTTTATTTAACTAGATGTTACATCCTTTCCCCCTTTTAGGAATTGCGTCCTTGCAATTTTAAAATTTGTCCTAGAAATATCATTGAAAATCCCATATCAGAAAAAAATTGAATAAAACTATCACATTAAAATAATGAAAGCTAAGTACAAGGTCACTAGAGACAATGCATACTAGGATTCCATATATAAAAACATGTATATGGAAGAGGGAACAAATAGTCTAGTTCTGATTGAGAGTGATATAAAACATTATTAGGATAATGTTAACCACCAGAAAATAACAATCATATGATGTGCTAAACGGTCTTTGGTTACCTAGTATGAAACGTAAACCAAAAACATTTTTGTTTTATGTTACTTTTCATAATTTTCAGGAGTTCAATTACTACATAGAATAAGAAAATATACATAATGTTATGTAGAATTTTATCCTTCAATAAGTTTCTACCAAAAATAATCATTTCTACAAGCAATGAGATTTCAAAAAGACATGGTCACATAAAAAGCACAATAATAATCTTCTATAGAATCAAATAATCCAAATAAGAAGAACTATATATTTCCCTTCTATTTAGACATAATCAAAAACCAAAATGGTTAGTGAGATATCAAATAATTCCCAAAACAGAAAATATTTTACAAGAAGAAAAACTACTCTTAATCTCAACATTTTCTTCAAAAAACCGCAAAGTTCCACAATGGCCATTCAATACATAATTGATCTTAAAATTATTCAAAATAATCCTAACTAATATTGAAACACAAATCTTATAAGGATTTAATATCATAGTCTTCCATAATAAATCTTAACATTTAACACCAAAAACATACACTACTTTTAATGTCTCATACTGATGTGTAATTAAACTAATAACAAATTCTCTATGATAGGTTAGTCATTTTCATAAATAACCCAAATATCTATATTTCCAAAATGAAACATAAATTCTTCCAAAAATAAAATTTTCAACTATTATTACAGAAAGGTAATCCCATAGTATTATATTTTCTTGATGAATATAGTGTTTCCTTAAATGATATGACATGTTCCAAAATCAACTTTTTTACTTAATAACCGAATATTTTTTCTATACTATGGATATCAATTTAATAAAACATAACTTCCAAAAATAAACATATTCTTGATCCATAAATACATTTAACATAAATTAATAAATCATACTAACCAGGGACTTCTCATATGCCAGTGGTAGGCGATGCGCCTTCATCACCCTTTGGTTGTGGGTTTGATTCTTGCAGCCTTGTCGGACGAGACTTGTTGTCACCCATCCTACGGGTTGTACTTTTTATAAAACTGAAAAATAAACCTCACATGTTTTATCATCAATGATTTTCTATATACCTCTCATTTTAATCTCGAATAATTATTATCTCCACATATTAATTCTTGATGTCATATATATATTGTAATTTTTTGTAATTTCACCAACATATGATAAAATGAAACGGTCCCCAGAATAAATAAAATCATACCATGATTATGGTGTCCACTTTTTTTCATTGATATCTTGTTCACATAGGTATAAGGTCCATGCATTACAACAATGATTTACAGATCCTTCACAATCATTTTCTTCCTACATCCAAATACACCATGTACAACATGGGTCATATAGATGTTCACAAAAAATATTTTTGGAAAATATTCATATATGACATATAATTTCAATACATCCGATAAAACATGATTTATATAAAACATTAGGACAAAATTTGAGTTGAAACATTCAATTAATAGTCCTTTTCTAATACCATAGGTATGTACTAAGAGACTATATAGTAAAAGAAAATATAAATATGTTGCACATGGGTATCCTTCTTTAGAACCTTGTTTAAAATCATAATATGCTTCAAAATCATTTGATAAGGTAAAATATTTGAAAATTCTGTGAATATATTTACCTTTCTTGAAAAAATGAGAATATTGTAAAAATAGGATTTTATTAAATACAACCCATGATCCATGATGATATTAGGGTATAGTGGATGTGTTTGATGTCTCAAACAATTGCTTGTAGGAGAGTTGAATGTTAAAAAAAAATTCACAATCATCCGAACATGACTTTGCAATACTTATTTCAATCAAGTCATCAAGAAGTGATAGGAATGTTGTTTGAGATCTTCCCCCAGCCACATATAACATACATTACTTTATCTTAAAAATTTTATAAAATAAGGACATAACTGAAATAATAGACATAGGGACTAACCTTGTGTTTAATGAAAACTCGTAATCCTTAATGTTGTCTAACCCGACCTCTGATATAAACAATAAGGACTAGGCCATAAACATTACATAATCATGAATTAAATGAATAATTCAAATTTTTTATCTTTTCAGGTTTATAGTTTAAGATAAATAGGTCATAACATTTACATAACAACATTTATATTACATGTAAAGAATTCTACTCAGTATCTATTATTCAATAAAATAAAAACTCCTGAAGAAAAGTGTTATGTCTAGTTCCCTATTTTAGAGAGCATGACTTTTCCTTGATCCCATCCTTGACCCTTATTCATCTTTAAGTCCCCTGGAAAACATTTCAAAAACATGGAATGAGCAAAAAAAGCTTAGTAAGAGATATAAAATATGGAATTAATACATTATCTCATTAATAAATACAAAACAATGAAACCATACTTTTCAATCATAACATACCTCATGAAATCATATGATTTATGAACAACACATAGAAATTAGAAATCATAAAGGTAAATTATTTCATAAATAAAATACATACGTTGTAGCTATCAAATCTACAAAAGGAGTCACATTTAGAATATTCATCACAACATATTCCCTATATATCTTAGGATAAATTTTAACAGTTACCTCTGTCATGTTAACCAATAAATTGGAGAGTTATCTTGGGCTCACCCACCCTAGGTTTATAAAAAAACCAGCCTTATACGTAAACAATGACCAATATCCATATCATATTCACAACAAATAAAATAAACATAAATTAAAGATATCATTCCCATATTGCAATCACAATATATAATGTCAAAATATTGACAAAATCAAATATTTTATAATACCATTTTCAAAACCATTTAAAATATTAAATAAAGAGATTTTTGAATCTAAGTGTCCCATACCACTTTGAAGCTTATGAATGAAATGTAAATTTTAATACATTCATATCCAAAAGAATAAATTATTATAACAATTTTTAAAACATTTTTAATTAATGTGGGTGATTTAGATGAATAAACCTTTAAAATATTTGATATTATATTTTAGTTAAAGAGTTTTTTACAAAATGAGATACCCTAGAATACTAATAATTGAGGGAAAACAGTTAATCAGAACATAATAATATCATTAGAATAATGTTATTCATGATATAAAATTAAAAATGAGAGTATATACACCATATAAGAGTGAATTGGTTCATGCCAACAATGAAGTCTCAATGGAAATGTAAATTGTGATGAAATCCCTTATAAAGACATTATCCTTTGATTAAGGATAAATCAATTACAATTTTTTTTTGTGAAAAATATAAATACACCCAATATAAGTGGATATTAATTGTAAAACAATAATAGGTTATTCATACATATTTATAGCATGTCAAAATCAACAAGTAAATGATTAACCCAAAACTTTAAATTGGGTTAAGATGTTTTCTTACAGAAATTCAACATCCAAACGATGTCATTTTGAAATTCATAAAATATGTTAATGAGAGAAAAAAGGATATCACATCACTTGTAAATAAAATTTTCATCAATAAGGATATAGAATAACATATCTCTGCATAATAATATGTAAATTAAATGACATGACAAAAAAAGACTTTATAAATAAGAGGATGAAAGGTTCACTTACCGATTTTGTAACATACAAAACATAAACCCCATGAAAGAAATATCACTCAATGAATATATAAATTCCCATAAGATAAATTTTATTAAACAATGAATAAAATCATGGTCAATACATACACAACAAAAAATGAAATAGTGTTTAAAATATCGTGAATCTCACGGGAATAAAATGTGAGATGAAGAACCCTTACCAAGTTGTAATCAATCGATTCGTTTGAGAAAAGTTAATAAACACAAAATGAATCACCTAATAACATGAATACAAATATAATCATGATAATATATATAAAATTTAAGTACACAATAAATTAAATTCAATAAATAAGTGTTGAACAATAGAAATCCCATGGAATTAAAAGTGAGATATGAAATCCCTTACCTCATGTCCAACTTGACTCAAATGTTCCTTGTTCTTCATGAATAATAAACTAATGTAAATATCAAAAGGATTCATATAATTTTTAATGTATATTATTTATTTTATATCACTTATTACCTTGTAATATTAGTTAGTTAATTATTTGAGTTCATATCAGACATTTTTTCGATGTTTGAAATTTGAGTTAAAAATGAACTTGTTATAATTACAATTTGTCAATGTGGTATAAAATCCATTATCTCCAGAATTATATTAATAATTTAGATATAATATATATCATATATATATCAATTATATATATATATTTATAATAGTACATAAAATTAGGAGATAATAAATGAAATGCATCGTTCATGGAGACGGTATGTCGTACGTCCACATTACACTAATTTAATTCCTATTAAATATTTAATGGAATGAAAACATAATGATTGATTGGTATATTATAATTCCATTATAAAATCAAATGATATATATTTTACATAATTTCATTGACTCCATCTTCATATGTTCCATGTATGTCAAGAACGAATCACATCACCTTGAGGGGGCGGTAGTCCACACTTCCTCAAATGAAATTACCCTGTTTACACATATTGGAAATAATAAAGTAATTTTTTTAAATAATAAATTACCCAATAATATAACAAAAAATATATAATATATATCATATATAATAAATTTTCATCTTAGTGGCCACCATAAGAGGTGGTAGGAGATAATTGAACAATCATCCCTTCGTGAGGTGTTAACTTTCCATTAACAGAAACGGTATGTTCTTCACCGATTAGCTGGAGGTGTGGGTAAGTGTAGATCGAATCATTATCATAAAAAAATAATAGTATATTGATTATACTGGTTTTTTTATAAAATAAAGGAATAAAATGAGTTTAGGGGTTTGGAGAAGTAAAGTAAAACCAGTGAACTTAAGAACAAACATTACATTTTAATCGGGTAACTCACTTTGGATTGAACCCAAATGGTTTCTTGAAGTCCTTTCATCCAAAGGTAAGGCTTCTAGGATGAATATGGGGATCTTGGGAGATTAATTGAGAAGAGGATGGATTATCCAAAATGCTTCAGATTTGAAAGGAATTGGTTAGAAGTGCGGAATTTTTATAAGGGAGAGGAGGGGCTCTTTAAGAATGTTTGAAACAAATATTTTATTATTACCTCATATTTGTTTTAATAAGGCCAAATATTAGTTTATTTAAAAGTTAATATGAATCATGGTCTAAATAAAATAATCCAATAATAATTGTAAAGGTTTTGGATAATGTTTTATTATTTATAATCTTATTTACCTAAATCATTTATTAATGAGGTAACTATTATTCATTATTGTGTTATAAATGATTTAATTTATTTAATGTCCAAAAATTATATAAAAAATAACATGATGTAGGAAATATTTTTATCATTAAAATGATATTTATTGTCCAAAATATAACTTATGTAACCCCAATTAAAAATTCATATACTAAAATATATTTCTTTATGTCATTTTGGTCGTAACATTAAATTAATTTATATAAAATGTCATTATTACGTCCATGTGGATCCATGGGGTCCCAAATTCGATACAAGGATGAACATGGTCAGATATGTATTAGCCAATAGGATTAGGAGACATGTTGGGGTAATTTTTTATTATTATAATATTATATTTTAATTTTATTTATTATATTTTCCTTTTAAAGATGGTAAATAAAATATTTACTAAAGTAAATATATAAAATGGATAAAAATAAAATTTACCTATTTACACAATTTGGACCTAATGATTCTAAATATGGAAAACATTTTTCCAAATTCAAAACACATAAGTGGCAGAATAAAATTTAAAATTAATTCCTTCCATAAAAACCATTATCGTGTTTTTATGAAATATTAACTATCAAAAGTTGGAAACTTGTTTCTGTCCAATTTCAAAATGAAATTACATCAAATGACTAAAATTATATTAAATGGTAAAAATAAATTCTAATTACACATTAAAACTAATTAAAAAAATTAATATAATAATATAAATATATTTGATTAATAGTCACTTTTGAATTAAAATTCAGTATTTTTCAATATTCATTAAAAAAATGAACTTTATTCGAAAAATAACAATATTTGAACCAAAGAAAATTTTGGTGTCCTGCATCTAATAGAGTATTTTTTTTCAAATAGAACATATAAAACTTAAAAAAGACTAGATTTATTGTGGATACGCCATTAAAAGGAACTAAATCCACCTTTAATTGAATATTATAGTAGTTAGGCTTATAATCGAATTCTTTACTTATTTTAAGGTTATAAATTTTATTGGATAAATGTTAAAATATTCGAAAAACTTATAGAATATTATTTTAGTTTGATCTATTCATTCCAGAAAATACAACAGGTAGTAGTTGTCAAAATTTTAAATAATATTATTATATTATTAGTGTGCAACATAAGATTTCAATGAAATCCATTGTTGGGTATCGGGTATGCTGTCAAACATAGCTTCCCCATTAATTTATATTTTATATTTAATTCACAAATTTTAATAAATATGAAAAAAGTTTTGTTCTTTATTTACCTGGGATGTTACATTAGGGGTAGTTCACTTCTATGTGGCCACTGATGAAGTGAGGGCCCTCAGGAGGCGGGAAGCAATCCTGGATGTCACAATCCAAAAGGTAGCTGCAGTAGAACAACCCATCCAAGATGTTGATCCTTAAGGGATCTGTTTCGTCCGAACACATAATCACATTTCCCATTACTACCTCTTGTTCTAAAATTCATGTGTGAATAGATTTTTTTGTATGTTCTCTTGGTTTAAAAACTTCCAACCACAATCTTGAAATAAATAGCAATCCATTCCTAAGCTCATGTGGGTCGTACCCGATGTGGGAAACAAAGGATGTATGAACTATTACATTGCTTGAATGTAGGAGTGCCATCCAAAATTGGGAACCTGATATTCGAACAACCAATCCATATTCCTTGAAAGATAAGTGAGCGACCTGACTAGAGAATGAATCTCTCAGAACTATCAAATTACCATCTTCCTAATGTGAACCTGTGAATGAACAGAGTTACCCCAGAGACGCTGGATTAAATCCTAATCGGGGGTAATGGTAGGTGTGAATCAAAATACCCAGGTTTCAAAACACTCTAGTGATGGAATAACAGTTAATAATGACTGTTGATGGTGTTAGAAACACAATATCCTTATTGTGTTTTCCTGAAATGGGGAGAACAAATGAGGGCCGAATGATGACCATGTTCAAAACACGGGGCCTGACCTAAAATGTCATCCATTTTTAATCTGGAACCTTTTCCATGGATAGTAGGTGAGCCATAGGTTGTGCATCCATAATTTTAGGGGGTTCCCTTAGATTTGGAAAAGGATAAGGGTCTGATTAAAGGGAATGCTAATCATGGAGAGTGGAGCGATGGGTTGTTCGACTGGAGTCCAATTCTCATGAAATTACACTTCCATGGTGCAAACACATTATTTGGGGATATTGGTCTGATCAGGTGTAAAACATACATCTGAACAAGACCAATTTTATGAGGAAACATCAGACTCCAAATGTTATTTTGGGGATTCCCGACCATGTTCAGGATAGAACCACAATTTCATTCAGATCACACCATGTATCGCCATAAAGAACTCTTCAGGTCAGGTGAACAAGAGTGAAAATTATTTTGGGCGCAAATAAAAGTGGTCGAGCATTCCTACGTACCCCATAAAGATGTGAATCAATCCGCACTTAATTTTGAGGGAGCATTTTATCTTCATGCGGGACGAGGAAATGTACGTGTGGCATGGTTGTGCCAGTACACGTCCTACCAGAACACCTTATCCCATGTGAGTTGTGCTTGATGTGGGAAATAAGAAGTTGTGATGGGAATTTCCTAGCACAGGGAGGCACACATTAGAAATGATGTGGCGCAAGGTGAATGACGTCCCACTTATGCTGACCCACCTATATAACGCACCTAGTTGCACTGAAGAGTAAAGCCGAGTATGTTGGATTTCCAAATGACCATACAGAAGTGGAAATATGTGAATCAAGATGCATGAGATCTAGAAAACAACGATGGTGGTTTTGGGGTTGTGCGCTGTCAAAACACATCAGAATAAGACTATAAGAAGTATTAGATAGAGGGAATTGTGTCCCATTCCAAGGACATGGGTCCTGGGGTCACGTGCTTTCAACATAAGTACCGGGGTGGGCCATTAAGGTGGCACGATTTAATAAACTATGTTAACGGGGACAAAATAGCCAAACGTCAAACGTAGTTCCCATAGGGAGATCTTGGTTTTATGTCATAAAACTCAGACCACGTTGAGAAAGGATAAGGGAATAACAATGTGAGGATATTGAAAAACCTGATGTGAATAAAAACCCTGAGGTACTCACCACACCACATGTTCCCAAATGTGTTTGATCTGAGGGGCCGAAAAAGAAGGGACATGATTTGTAGATTCCTAGGGTTGGGCCTAGATGAAAAAATGCATAGGCATTCCACCGTATCCCATAAGGATGGGAATCAAGCATAATGTAGTTCTCAGGAATGTCATGTAGTTTATCGTCTTACGGTAAGGACACAAAGTGATCTATGTTTATGTTAAGAGAGCTCAGAACATGGATGGTAGAAAAGTTTGGAGACATAGGGTGTGGTAATTATAAAACCAGACATGAATGGAAACATGGGGTTCCGACCACAATGTGTTCCTTGGGGAGGTTTAAGGTCGAAGGACTGAACACAAAAGTTAGCATGAGCGCGAGACAAGGTGTGCAGATATTCCTACATGTCTCATGAGGATGGGGATCTAGCTGTATGTAAATCTATTAATGGAATGGTATGATATCGGTGTAATGGATAATAAGGTTGTGTGGGTCTGGACCCTGCACAATATGAAGCAGAATATGATCAATCTTGTTTTTCCATTATGAAGAATGAGTGTGAGTTTTTTTTGGTTTTTATGTAGCGATGGACCAAAGTATAGAAAGTACAGGCATCGCCACAAAAGTTAAGCCAAGTGAAGGCGTCAAAAAATGGTCTGGTGTGTGACCGATACCAAACACGATGTCCCATGAATGAGGACACCACAATGAATCTCCGTTTTTCATCTTGCGGCCAGGATGATATTGTCACAGTTTAGGGTCTTGTGATGGGAACAACCATGCATTTTTAACGTTTTGTAGGATAGACACAACATATTAATGTCATGTGGGACTAAGCATCATAGTTCAAAGTCATTTGTCTCAAGATTTACACAGGAGAGATGATATTCTGAAGGGGATGTTCATGGAGTGATAAATCATATCCGACGTGAATGAGGATGAGGTCCACACCATACCGCACATGATTTTGAGGAGGAAACCTCATGCTGGGGGGGGGAAGAAAGATTAGAGGATAATGGGAAGAAGAACCTAGTTCCCAATTGAGCTATACCAAAAGATGATATGTCCAGGTGTTCATACATATCCCATGAGAATGGGAATCCAGTTGTACTTAGTTTTAAAGTGGATCATAGTTTATAGTCTTAGAGCTCAGACCATAGAGAAGCGTGACTATTCCAAGTAAGCACGAACCATAATCTAAACCCTAATCCAATGTGAGTTGAACTCAGTGTAGGATACAAGGGAAGATAAGGTTCTTTCAATACGTTGAATACATGCAAAGGGGAAATCGGTGCGGAGCCCCGAATGATGCTATAACATGACATTATCCTAATAATGTGTAGATGCGCACTACAGAATAGTACTAAGAGTTTTGAATAACAACATGGACATTATGAAGTGGACAAGGATGTAAATCATGTAACTGAAATTATGGGCTTAATGGGGTGGTGTGGTGATGGAAGATAACTATTGTCCATGTTCGAAACATAGCATCCTCATCGTGTTATCGAAATTGATGCAAAAAATCAGCGTCGAACATGGACCATATTTCCAATGCGGGAATTGTATCAATATAATTCTCAAAACCCTTGATGACGTGGGCCCAAGATGGTAGGAGGGCCCTTGGGTGGTGCATCCATGCCATTTATATAATCAATCTTCCTTAACCATTACATAATATTTAATTAAATGAATAATTAACATTGAGGATCTTTTTAAATTTAGAGTTTTAGAGAATTAGTTCATTACATTTACATAAAAACATGAATTTTACATGTAGAAAATTCTACCCAGTATCCATTTTGTTATATAATATAGAAACTCCTAAAAAATTATTCATGTCTAGTTCCATGTTTTAGATAGCCTGACTTTTACAGGATCCCATCCTTGAACCTATTCATCTTTAAGTCATGTTCAAAACATTTCATAACATGGGTTGAGCATAACAAGAACAGTATGGGTAATAAAACAAAGAAGGAAAACGTTTGTTCATAAATACATACAAAAATTGAACTCTTTTACTTCCCTCATGAAATCATAATATTTTATGAATGTCACATAGAAATCATAAATCATAAAGGTAACGTGTGGAATCCATATCATACTTACATTGTAGTTATCACACCTACATAGAGAGTTACTTTGGAATACCCATCATAATATATTCCTTAAATCTCTTAGGAGAAACATCCACATTTACCTCTGTCATGTTACCCAATGTGTTGGAGTGATATCTCGGGATTAACCTTCCTAGGTTTATCACGGAACCACCCGTATACGTAATTAATGCCCAAGAACCATAACATGATCATTACACATAACATAAGCATAAAGGAAAGATAACATTTCAACATTGCAATAAAAAAATATCATTTCAAGTTATTGAAATAATAAATCCATTCTAAAAATCATTTTTTAATACCAAAATACAAAAAATAGTGTATATGGTATTCATTTTCCCTTTTAAAAACATTTTGTCTTGTTAATAAAACCAAAAATCAAATAATACTCGTGGCAGCAGAAAGGTCTTCGTCACTACTTATGTAAAAAACCATTCCTTTTTTTTATTTAGTAAAATGATTTACATAAAAAGATTCCCTTTTAATGAAATGAAATTTCAAGGGGGTTTATACATTGTATAAAATAAAGTCGTGTATAAAACTAAATATGCCTCAATGAAATAAGATTGAGACGATGTCCCCTACCTTGTGTCCGACTTGACATGATCATTCTTTAATCTCTTGAATAATAAAATAATGTAAATTTCTAATTTCTTAAGACCCTTTTTGAAGTTTATAATTACTTTTATATCACTTATCACCATGTTATAAACATTTTGTAATCATTTAAGTTAATAACGATCTTTTTTCGCTATTTAGTACTTGAGTCAAAAATGAACAATTTATATAACATGTTGTCCGTGTGGTCAATAGTCCATTATATCAATAATGATATTCATGATTTATATATAATATATATCATATATATCCAGTAAATACATGTATTTATAATAGTACATAACATTTGTATGTAATAAATGAAATGTACCATTCATGGTGATGGTAAGCTGTACGTATGCATTACGCAACATTCATTTCTATTTCTTATTTTAATTAAAAAACAATGATACATAGGTATATTAAATTCTTGTATAATTGAATCTATAATATCATATATAATATCATTAAATCCATCTGTTACACATCACACATATGGAATTAATTAGTCATATCACGTTGAGGGGGTGGTAGTCCGCACTTCCTATAATGAGATTATCGTGTTTACTCATAATGGAAACCCTAAAGTCATTCTATAAATAGAAATTACAGAAGAATAAAGAAAACATAAACATACTAAATATCATATATAAATACAGTGCCATCATAATGGCCACCATGAGAGGTGGTAGGAGAAAATCAAACAATCATCATTTCATGAGGCGTTAGTTTTCCATCCACAGAAACAATATGTTGTTCATCCATTTTATGGATGTGTGTGTAAATGTAGATAGAATAATTCATATAAAAAAATCCTAGTATATTGAGGATACCTGTGATGTTACAAAATAATGTAATAAAAAGAGTTTAGGGGTTGGAGATGTAAAATAAAATAAAACAGTTTAAGAGAAACTGTTACCTTTAATTTGGGTAACTCCCGTTGGTTTAAACTAATGGACTTCTTGAGGTGACTTCTGCCTATGGTAAGGCATATAGGACGAGGAGAGGGATGTAGGGAGTTAATTAGGAAGATTTTTTAAGATCCAAAAGGCTTGAGAGGTGTGTAGAATTGGATAGAAGTGGACCTCTTTTATAAGGGAGAGGAGGGGCTCATTAGTAATGTGTGAACACATTATTTTGTTATAAGCATATATTCGGTTTCAAAATGTCCAAAAATCAGTACAGTTGAAGATAAGAAGAGTAATATTCTAAATGAAATCATCCAATCCGAATTGGATATGTTTTTTATTATATTTTAACCATTATAATTTTATTAATATGAATCATTTATTAATGAGGTAAATACTGCATCATTATTGTGTCATAAATAATTTAATTGATTTGATGTCTAAAAATTATAAAAAAATTCATGATTTATGAAATCTTTTTATATTTACAATAAATATTTATAGGAAATAATATTACTTATATAGAACCATATAAAATTCAATTGACTAAATGATTTTTTAATGTCATTTTTGCCTTTATATTAAATTAATTAATCTATAGTGTCATTATCTTCCATAAGTTGCTCCATGGTATCACAAAATAATCTAAATGATGCCTATGGTCGGCCATGACTCATCCATTAATGTATTAACATGTTTAAGGTAATTTTTTATTATTAAAATATTCTTTTTTACCTTGAAATACATAATTTAACTTTAACCGAGGTAAATAAAACTCAAAAGTTGCTATTCATAAAATATTATATCCATCTTATTGAACCAAATTTTACTTCCTAATAACAGTCATGTATGTCACATTTTATAAATTCAATTCATAGAAGTGGTAAAATTTTATTTAAATGATAAAGTTGGTTTTTTAACTAGTACTATGTGGTTTCACTATTAATAAAAAATTGACGGTTTTAAGAAAAACACCAAAAATTCACCCCAAGATATATTTGATATTGTGATTTGAGAAATGATTTTTATTTTTCCAAATTCAAAACATAATATTTTCATTAATTAATTTTAATATTAATTACCGTTGTTAAAACTAATAGCATGTTTTTATGTAACAAAAACTATCAAAAGATTGACACTTGTTTATGTCCAATTTCAAAATGAAATTAATTTCAATGACCAACATTGGATTAAATAGTAAAACTATATTCTAATTAAACTTTAAAACCAATTAAATAGATAATATAACCATATAAATAAATCATATTAAATGTCACTTTTGAATTACAATACAATATTTTCACTATTCATTAAAAAAATGACCTTTATCAGAAAAATCCCAAAAATTTACACAAAGTAAATTTTAATGTCACCATTATAATGAAAAATTTTATATGGTCAATTACAATGTATTAAAGTGACCAAAATTATATTTAAAGAGGGTTTTCCATTAAAAGGTGGTAAATCCATCTTTTCTTGTAAATTATGCTTAAAATTTGATTCATTCATATTTTAAGCCTTTAACTTTTTATGGGATAAATGTAAATACATTTCACAATCATTTATAACAATATTGTAGATAGTTTTGTTCATTTACACCAATACAATGACTTGTAGTTTACTAGTATTTAAAATAATAATATTATATTATTAGTGTGGAACTTAAGATTTCAATGAAACCCGTTGTTGCGTGTTGAGTACGCTATTGAACATAGAAACCACTTTAACGTAAAATTAATATTTAATTCAAAAATATTATTAAATATGAATATAATTCTTTTTCGTTATTTACATAAGATGTTACATCCTTCCCCCCTTTTGGGAATTACATCCTCGCAATTTTACTTATAAAAAAAGTGGGGGTATATATCCCTCATAGAATTTTCATATTCCCATGTTTCCTCTTCAACAATATGGTTTTTCCACTAATCCTTTACCTGGTGAATTACCTTTTTTAACAACCCTTGCTCTCTATGGTCAAGAATCTAGACTGGTTGTTCTTCATAAGAGATATTCTCATACAAATGAACTACCTTTGGGCTCAAAAAAAAGAGATATATATGGCATATAATTTCTCAAAATCGAAACATGAAAAACATTGTGTACCTGGGATGAACATGTAGGTAAAGACACTCTTTACGCAACTGATCCATCTTTCTCAAAAATTTCATAAGGTCCAATGATACTCGGATTCAACTTTCTCTTCTTACCAAAATGCATCACACTTTTCCATAGAGATCTTTTGAGAATGAAATTATCACCTACCTCAAAAGAAAGATCCTTATTCCAGTTATCTGCATAACTTTTATGTCTACTCTGAGTTGTTCTCATGTGCTTCTGAATCAACTGAAATTTTTCTTTTATCTGTTCTACCAATTCTGGTCCCATCAATAGAAATTCACCTACTTCATCCAAAAAATCTAGAGTTCAACAACACTTTCTATATAATGCCTCAAACGGAGCCATCTGTATACTAGAATGAAAATTTTTATTATATTAAAATTCAACCAATGTAAGATGTTGGTCAAAACATGCATGATAATCCTATGAACAGGCACGTAGCATATCCTTCATGGTCTAAATAGTTCATTCTGTCTGCCCATCTAATTTTGGATGAAAAGTTGTACTAAAATTTAATTCAATACCCAATGACTTATGAAGGCCTTTCTAAAAGTTATAGGTAAACATGGGATCATGATCAGATACGATGGAGAGGGGAACTCCATGCAACCTGACTATCACTTTAACATAAAATCAAGAAAGTTGATTTAGAGATAATGTATCCCGAATAGGAATGAAATGAGCAGTTAAAGTCAATCGATCAAAAACAACCCAGATTGCATTATTATCTCGAGATGACTGTTGTAATCCCACAACAATTTCCAATGATATATTTTCCAATTTCCACTCATGCACCTGTAAAGGATAAAGCATCACTTTCGGTAACATCTTCTATGCATTTACCTACTCACAAGTCAAACACATCACAGTAAAATAAGTGATATCTCTTTTCATTCCATCCCACCAGTAATACTCCCGTAGATCTCTATACATCTTTGTACTACCAAGATGAACTGAAAATGGGGAACTATGAGCTTCACATAAAAACACATTCTTCAACTATGAATCACAAGGCACACATAATCTCTTTCCAAATCTCAAAACAAAATCATCATGAATGTTAAAATCTGGAAAATTACCCTTCTAAACCAACACTGCCTTTTTTCTACAACTCACAGTCTTCGTTATGCACATGCATTATTCTGTCTGATAGAGATGATTTCACTGATTCATAAAAAATATAGAATTTTTTTTTCACCAACAACTTCTATGCCAAAATTTATCAAATAAAAAACAAAAGGATCTGATTCTAAATGTAACATGGGTAATAAAGCATTACATTTTTTACTCAAAGCATCAACCATTTTATTTGCTTTTTTTGGATGGTAATGGATCATGAAATTATAATCTGTAATTAATTATATCCATCTCATCTGTCTCATGTTCAATTCATTTTGAGTGAATATATACATTAAACTTTTTTGGTCAGTATGTATTTCACAATTTTACTCCATAAAAATGATGCCTCCATGTTTTTAAACCAAAAAACAACAACAGCTAATTCCAAATCATGTGTAGGGTAATTTAAATCATGAGGTTTCAGCTGTCATGAAACATAAGAAATCACATGATCATTCTACATTAGGACACAACCCATTCCTTTCAATAAGCATCACTATAGATAACAAACTCACCTTTTCTGGATGATAGTGCCAAAACTAGAGCATTCACCAATTTCCTTTTCAATTAATGAAAATAAGCATCACATTCTTTTGTCCATATCATGTTAACACCTTTTCTAGTTAACTTAGTCATTGGACTAGATAACCATGCCAAATTTTCAACAAATCTTTGGTATTAACCTTCCAAACCAAGAAAACTACGAATCTCAGTTATAATTGCAGGTCTTGTCCATTCTTCAACAACTTTTGTTTTAGCAGGATCAATAATTATTCCATTTTTGGAAACAATGTGACCATGGAATGAATTTTTTTGTAACCAAAACTCACACTTGCTGAATTTCTCAAACAGTTTCTTTTCTTTTATGGTCTGGAAGAAAACCCTTAAATGAATTTCATGTTCCCATTTACTTTTGAACTAACCGAAAATATCATCAATGAACACAACCAAAAACTTATCCAGGATCTCCCAGAATCATTTATTCATAAGATCCATGAATACAGCAGTTGCATTGTTTAAACCAAAGTCATAACTAAAAAATCCTAATGTCCATATATAGTATGAAACATGGTCTTTGGAATGTCTACTTCCATTAATTTCAATTAATGGTACCTCGAACTCAAGTCAATCTTTGAAAAATACTGAGCTCCTCGGATCTGATCATAAAAATCATCGATATGAGGCAAAGTATACTTATTCTTAATAGTGATGTTATTCAATGCTCTATAATCAGTGAAAAGTCTCATTGAACCGTCTTTTTTTAATAAAAAAGGCAAGAGTACCCCATGGTGATGTGTTAGGTTGAATTAAACCTTCATCTAATAACTTCTATAATTTCTTCTTTAACTCTAAAAGTTCAATTTGATCCATTCGATAGGGGTTTTTGAAATTGGCTTATCATCAGGAACTATGTCAACAGTAAATTCAACATCCCGATCTGGAATAATACCAGGGGACTCATCAGGAAAAACATCAAGGTACTCATTTACCACTGCCACATCATTAATCTAAACCGTTCCTTTATTTTCAACAATATTTTCAAGGTAACATTCATTTCCATCTTTTCCTATTTTCTCCTCTTCCAGAAATACTATCAAAATAAAGGGTCCATTCTTCTACACAAACTAAAAATAATTCTGAAAATAAAACTATTTAGCTCTATAGTCAATTTTAGCATGATAAACAGAAATCTAATATATACCCAAAACAACATAAATATCTTCTAGAGTAAAAAAAATAAGGTTTGCAGGTAGATTATTTCCGCACATAAGGATTGGAATGTTCTAATGTATTATTTTTTTATCAACATTTCCTCCAGGTGTTTTTACCGTAAGTTGTTTATTCATATCTTGAGATGGAATTCCAAATTTACTAGAAAACATCTCATAATTGAAAGAGTGTGTAGACCCTGAATCAAAAAATACATTGAAATTATCTAAATAATCAAACAGTGTACCTGAAACTACTTCATTTTAAGGACCAACATCCACTAAAGTAGTTGCAAAGGATTTCACCACCCCTTTCTGCTTGTAGTCTGGCTTCTTTCCTTCGGTTGAGTTCATTGTTGGATAATAATTTTCATAATTACCAATTTCATTGCACTTAAAACATTTTACTAATAGGAAATCAGATTTTTTCTTACCATTACCCTGATCTTTTTCAGTGCAATTACAAGCCTTATGTCCCATTTTACCACATCGATATCACCTAACAGAATTCAAAAGTCATTCCCCAACATGATTTTTACCACAATTTTCACAAATTGTAAACTTAAGTTTCTTACCATCATACATTTTTGAAGAGTTATTCCCTTTTTCCTTCCACCTCGACCACTTATTATGTTGTTTTTCAAAGAATACCAGATCATCGGCAAACTCCATTTCCACCTTCTCTGCACAACGAAAAAGTTTTTCATAACTTTTGAACTCATGAGAAGCTAAATCCATTTGATTCATTGGATTTTATCCTGAGTAAAAAACGGTTGATTTTACTATCAATATCTCATATGAAATATGGTGCATACATTTCCAGTTGAGTGAATTTTTCATCATAAGCAGCCACTGAATCATCCTCCTTCCTCGATTACAGGAATTATTTTTCCATCCTATGACAAACCACCTTAGGAAAATATTTCTCCAGAAACATACCTTTGAATTCTTTCCAATCAAGATCATAAATCTCCTCACTATCCCTAATATTTTTCACCATCGACCACCACTGATCAGCTTCACCTTCAAAATGGAAAACAACAAGACTAACTGTTTGATGTTCTGAACAACCCATGACATCAAAAATCTTTTCCAGTGCTTTAATCCACCCTTATGCTAGCACCCGGTGAGATGATCCTATGAATAATTGGGGATGATGCCTCATTAAATGCTCCACTACTGACATGTTCCTCTACGGTAGATCTGGATGATCTCGTGCATGGATACCACCACCATTTATAACCTGATTCAACTATGCCCTCACTGCAAAAAACTGGTCCCATCCGATTCCGACCATCTCAGGTTGCTGATTTGGAAGGTTGTCTTCCTGTTGATGTCATCCCAACATAGCTACGATGTTTCTTCTACGGAAAACCATTCTGAACAAAGAAATATCATAAGAAAAGAAATATGGTAATCTGTATATGCCATACGATTTAAATATTACCATAGATTACTTTATGGACATTAATTTAAAAATACACTAACTCATAAATTTATCCAAACCAACCTCTGATACAAGCTATAAGGACCAAGCCTTAAATATTATATAATATTGAATTTAATGAATAATTGACATTGATGATCTTTTCAGGTTTAGTGTTTTAGAGAATTGGGGAATTATATTTACATAACATCATGAATATTACATATAGATATTTTTTTGGAATTTTTTGAGTTTATTCTAGATGATTGTCCCAAATTTCTACCAAAACCTGAAAATGAGGTCTAAATAGAACTCAAACAACCATACAAACCTTTTTCTAATATCCCCTATATAATAGACTCGTTGAGATATATTAATTGATGAAAAATATCCAATAAAACTCTATTATGGGATATCATATAGTTTGTATCTTATATCAGGGTATTTATGCATGTTAATGATGAATGAAAAATGTATAGGGGAAATCTGCATCCATTACCCATGCCGTAATGAAAATATGAGAATGACAATATGGATTCTATTAATGGAATCCCCAAAATTTCTTCTGGGATTAATTTTATATGGGTTTTAGTCGATCACCATCCTATGTCTGCACAATTAATTTTTATAAAATAACACTTATCTCTAGTTTTCCTTACAATGATCTGCATTAAATTAGTGGTATGATTTAATGGACTACAACAGTATATTATATCTAATATGGATGTTAGTATTACCACAATATTTTGATGAATCCTCCTATAATAACTTTGATAATTAAATGATTTTAAACTATTATTATCATTCATAGACTGCTTGAAATTCTAAATGAACAATTCGAACCATTGAGTGTATGTTGATATATTTTTATATAGATTTCAATGGTGTTTGATATCAATATCATCCTCTAGTTGATCTTTCTCAGAAACATATAATTCACTCAAACATTAGTATATCACTTTATAAATCCTTTAATGGGATGAAATGAAGAGCTCCAATACTAGGAGATGAAGTTGCATAAAAATATATATTAGGACATAAGATCATTTAAGAAATGTATGAGAAAGTTAGAAAGAATTGTCATCATATCATGGTTTCTCAATGTGAGTAGATAATTTATTCTCTTAACAGATGTTGTGATCAAAGATGTTAATTTGGTGATACAATGTTTCAGTGAATTTTTCTCAAGGATTAGATTATGATATTCAAGAATAATGGGAAATAGAGATCATGATATATCTAATTCATTAGAATTATTTATTGTATTGAAATGGTTGCATATTTATTATGACATCCACAATATATGTATCAATTCCATGAAGTGTTCAATATATATCTCTATAGGATATAGATACTCGACCCTTTACATGTTCTAAACTCAGAGTTCATATCCCATGGGCAGTGTCATTATTTTTAAGAACTACTAGTTGAAAATAGTGAGCATACATAAGAAATTATATAAAATAGGAACACTCACATGGTCAATGTTTTCAAGATAAATCTCCAGTTAGAGAATGCTATGTAAGAACTTCGGGAAATGGGGTGGTGGAAATATCCTCATTTTTTATGAGAATGGGAAATTTCAATGTACAACTTCATTTTATTGTGTCTTAATGTAACAAATTGATTATTTTTTGAATTTTTTCTCAGAAAATTAATTTTCATTCATTTTATAAGTTATATAATAAAAATTTTAAGCCTTTCATATATTCAACATCGACTTATTTTATGTTACCTAAAAACAATAAGTTTCTATGAAAAAAATTTAATTATTAAAATTATTTAAATGAGATTATTAGTAGATAATTATTTAAAAATTTAACATGAATATTAGTAAATAATTAGGAGATATTATTTCTATTTATTTAAAAAAAATTATATTTATCATAAAACATATAATTTTTTGTAAAGACATTATATGCCTAAAAATATTATTTTCTGAAATTAATTACATTTCATATACTTCAACTAACATTAAAGAAATTAATTTTAAAAACATTCAGAAATTATATTTAATAAAATATACTTAATTATATAATTTAGAATTTAAAAATTAACATAGTGTAAATTTTTGGGATTTTTTTGAAAAACATAATTTTTAAATGATTATTGAAAATACTAAATTTTATATAAATAATGTTTATTCCTCAAAATAAATTATATAATTAGTATTTTTAGCTTAATTATATGATTTTACATCAATGAATCCAATTTTTGTCATTGGGACAAATTTGACATTAAATTTTTATAAAGGTCTTTTATCAAACATTTGGTGTTTTCACATTAAAACACAACATTAGTGACACATGTAAAAGATTAAATTTGAATTAATTTATCACAATATTTTATTTAATATGGTAAAATGGGTTTCATATTTACAATAATATTAACATATAATCTACAATAATATTAAATTATTTTTTGACCATGATTATTATGGAATGTAATTAAAATCAATTAGGTCAATTATTGTAGAAACAAGATTCTATAGTATTTAAACGTTACTTTAAGAGGAAAAATGACATAAAGACATGAAAAAAATCCATTTCTATGAACTATGACTATAATGTATCCCATTTTATCAGACTTATAAAATTATTTTGGTAATATTATATAAGGGATACCTATCAATTAATTTTTTTATATTTACAACAATTCAACTCATCCACTTTAAAATTGTAGTCACCACTCATTTATTTACACCAATCAATCAAACTAGATCATAAAAAATATTTCCATGTATTCTCCAAACATCCACCCCTTCGACTAAGAATAATCACTATGGGAATAAATCCATCTCAAAAATTTGGTTGGTGAATACCAAGAGGAGTTATCCAAACAATAGGTAACATATTTCCTTAAGAATTTTTTTAAATTTATTTCTACACTACTTTAATTATTCATTTTTCATGATTATATTATAAAATAATTATCATAAATATACAGATAAATTTTATTTATTTTGTTTCTACCCACACCAACTAATACTTTAGTCAAATGGGAAAATAACTTATCATCCATAAGAGCGGCAGACTACCACATCAAGAAAAGATATGGTCCATGATTCCATTACCACTAATCATGGATCGAAATTATGATTAAAATATTGTTCTTTTGTGACCATTAATATATTTATTATAAAATTATTCTTATCTAATTATTATTTTTGACCTACCATCATGCTTTACTTTTTTGGAAAATATGATCACTTCATTTGTGGATGTGTGGACTACAACCTCTTCAAAGAGATGTTATTTGTTCACAGTTTATATGGAATTTATTAAAGACGGATTTAGTAAAAATTTATTATATATATGAAATGGTAATTATAATTTTTTTATAATATATACAAAATTAAAATATTTTCATTCAATACTTCAAGAAAATAGAATTATTTTTAATGTGAACGTATAACCTATTGTCTCCATGATTGGTGTGTTTCAATTTCTATTTATATTTTTTTGATCATTATGTATCGATATATACTTAATATATAATATATAAGAATCATGGATTAAATAAAGGATATTATTATTTAATTTTGAGGGAAACATTTAAAAAAATCAAGAGACATGTAAGAAAACTATATTTTTGTTGCCTGAAATGTAACATTTAAAATGAATTGTTAATAAATGTGTAGTATAAAGTCATAATGTAATTATATATGGTATTATATAATTTCAAATGGTTTGGTAAAATATTTATGAACTAATATTAATTATATAAGATTATTTATGAATACTAATACAGTTATTACATATGGTAAGAGGATTTCACGTCTCACCTATATTTTGGTGAGGAATATTCCTAAATGAATGATCATTTTTTTTATATGGTGTATATAATAACTATGAATTTATTTTACCATTATTATCCATAAATTTATTGTGATTTAAAAAGATATTTTATTATCATCATATGTTGGGTTTCACGATTCATTTTTTACCAAATCAATATTGTGGTTTTCTCCACATTTTCCTTCATTGAGAAAAATGTTTTATTATACACCTATTATAATTTTTGAGGTGAATATACTTAAATTTTACATCATATATAATTAATATACAAATTTTAATTATATTTTAATCGTTATTTAATTATATCTTCATAATGGGATGTTTTATTCAATTTTACCAATGTGGTATGATTATATTACTATACTTTCATTATTTATCAAGAATGATTGTCATTTTGCTTCCAATAAAAATATATTATGGTCCCTATATCATGAAAAGTAATTAAATTTATTATCTACTATTTTCTAATCACATATTAATTTACTATACAAAATTTTCCACAATTTGTTAAATAAGATAATCAAGAAAATTTTTTCTATGAAAATATGACTTTAATTGCCTATTCGTTTAGAAATATGTTTTATTCAAAAAAAATTTATTTAAAAAAGTTTTATAAAATGAAATTTTAAGATACATTTCATGGAAAATGTTTCAAAAATGGTTTCTTTTTTTTAATATTCCATTATAATTGTTCAAATCTATTTTAATAGAAAAATAATTTCAAAAAGGTTTTTTTTGTTTATGAAACAATTTCTCAATGTAGAAATGTTATTTTCCTTAATAAAGTTTTTAAAATGATATTTCCAATGTTTTTTACAACTAATATAACATAAATTAGTGTTACTCATATCATATAGTGATATGATCTATGAGTTCATTTCTTATTCTGTTAATGAGTGCTTTTATAATTAGTCAATATTCATGATACTTTTTCCTCATTCACAGGATATATGTTTTTGAAACATTTTTCTCATTCATGGTTTATATTCTAAGTAATAATATTTCTATATAAGAGGGTTATACTATTTTAAAACCCATATCTTTTAATGGGTTACGATTTGATGAAATTATTTTAAACCCTTTCACTTTTCCATATGTTATGATATAATAACATGTTTATGATGCCCTTTTCATTAAATGGGTTGTGGTATGATAGTATATAATACTAAGGAACACATATGTATGGCTTAATTATTATATCGGTGAGACCTATATCTCCATCCAATTAATTTTTCTAATATTTGTTTCTCATGAGACGAACATGGATAAAATATGGATTGATGTCAGTTTAGTAAAGGACATTGTCTACAAATATGGTATTGGGGGGGAATATTGACTACTAAGATGATAATGAGAGTGAACCATGACTACCAATATGGGTTAGGGAGTGAAAAATTCCTTCTATCCTGGCCTTTGAAGATATTAATTGTCATATATTAAAGTCACTTTATATGATTAATTTTCATCCACAATTCCATGTTTTATTCCCATGTTATACATTTATAAAATATATTTTGATTCCCTAATGATTAACATACTATTAACTACCAATATTTATGCCATGATTCATGCTTATGATCATGTATATGAATTTTATGATCATATAATTAGATAAACACATTATCATACAATAATTATCATGATTGTACCAACATATCTCCCTATGTTACCCATACTGAGCATCTCAGATCACGTACTTTTATGTTTCCTTTACAAAGGTTAGGAAAATATGTATTATATATGAATTTTTAATAGTGTTATATTCATAACGATCTTAGTATTAGATATTGTATCTCAATTTTTTACTAGTTTTTATATTCTATTATTAAAAATAGACTAGACTAATATGTTATTTAGGTCCCCATTTGTGTAAAGTATTATGTATTAAACAAAAATGATGTAATTTATATTGATGTCAAATGATAGAGGCTAAAAAATATAGTTGAAAAATGTGAATAATATTTTATTTTATAAATTATATAAATATTTCATTACAATAATCTACTAATGGTAATTTCTTAAAATTAATAGGTTAATATTCCTTTGGACCAGAAAAATTTGATTTTCATAAATCATTTTCATTATATTCAGTTTGATTGTATATTCTATTATAATTAATTGTCAAACAATTAATAAAAAAATATTAACCAATATTAGTTAATCATATTTATAATTTCATATGTAGCATATATGAGATATCATATTATATTACGTTATAATATTTTAATAATATATTGTTTTCTTTAAAACACGGTCATGCATTGAATGCAAACTATCTAATATAGTCATTAATGGGTGAAACGTAAGATAAATAACTTTTTTTGCACTAAAAGATATAAAATAGTCATATTTTACTATTCCATTAAATTATATTACATTCTGTGTTGGGTGTTGTGTGTTATAGAAGATATTAAATTATATAATGTTTCTTTTGTATTTTTGGGTATTACATTCTCCCAAACATAATTAAATTGCATCTTAAAATTTTAAAAATGATATACATAATCGTGGGTTTGATATTATAAAATAATATTATTGAAAAACATATATTCTAAATAGGTTTAATAACACATAATATTAATAAGATAGAAAGGATAATGTAAACTTATTCGCAAATGTTTCCAACTAAATATGATATTATTAGTGAAAACATGCACATGAAAGGGAATTATGAATATCAAGTTCTTCTTTAGAAATATAGTGAAAGTTATCATGAAAATCTTATTGAACACACTGTTATAATCCATACGTGTAAAAAAAGACATTGATATCACAACAAATGATGACATTAGGAAAACATTTTATTATAAATCCCTATTAGGAGAGATTATGAAATCATGCACTATATAAGAATGAAAGGAAATATAATAACAAGATATATTTCTATATCATAATTACAATTATATCATTTTGTTGTGCCTTAAAATATTTATACTATATCTCATTAAATATTTTTAAAAATATTATTAGGTAATAAATTAATCTAAAAATCCTTATCCTGAGATAAACATAAACTATTTCATAAATGGTAATCATTTCCAAATTATTATGATCTAGAAATTTTGAAAAATTTCCATTAAATTTTGTATAATCCAATTCACATTTTCCATCTCAATCATATATTTAACTAATATCATGATATCAACATCCATAACATATAAAGGAATATAATTTATTATGAAATGTGTTTTTCAAAAAGAAAAAATGTTACAAAATATAATTTATTTGTACTATTCCACATATAATCATATATTGGAAGTCAAAATTATTAAAATAAAATCCTTATTTATTTCATAAATCATATGGTGATAAAATCACCAATAAAATACTTCTACATTATAGTGGCCTAACTATTTATGACTTTATTATTACATTATTTTTATGATAAACAACATAATAGTGCTACAAATATAGGATCTGCATGTTTATTTTTTTGTGAAATTTAGGACAATACATAAATTTTACATAAAAATTAAATATTTATTTGTTTACTACTTCTTAATATTGTTATTGGACATCATGTTCTCCTTTTTATATTTTTTCACATAAGTATATATATCAAATGAATAGGCAAGGTGAAATCCTAGTAAGTAGATTGGTAAAAAAAGAACAACAGACAATCAGTTGATACTAAAAATCACCATACCATCATCATCATAATCAATAAAGGATGAATTATACAAATGCATGTAATTTTGAATTTCATAAAAACGTAACATCATGTATTTGAGGTCAAATACCATACATATTAATGAACAATGCTAGCATCAGGCCCACAAAAAATTACAATTTATCTCATTAGACACATCACATTAACCAATTAATTGGAGAAATGTATATTTCCAAGTGCACCAATTACACGATAACATTTACAAGGAATATATATTTTTAGGTTCACTCGACACATCATGACATTTAAATTAGAAAAAATTCCCCATATGAAATCTATCAATATTGAACATAAAATTTCCCATAGAATGGAATGGGTTTCATTTCAAAAAGAAAAAATTCATGAATAAACATTGGGGTTACCAAATAAAAGATTTAATAAAATACATGATATTAGAATCATCATCCATGAGTGAGGTGGAAACAATGTAATGCGAATTACAAGATTTGTGTTTAGAAAGAAGAGTTCATTTCAAAAACTAATTGCATTTGTCATAAAAATAGAATAAAACCATGTATATACCATAAAAAATTACTTTATAAATAAATGATATTTATGTAATATTAATGTAACATCCATACTGAAAATGTAGTGAATGGGTGAAATCCCATGGAAAGAGATTTCAGTTTGAGAATATCCTTACCATACATCTAAATGATTTATTCTCATTAATATATTGGATAATAAAATATTCCATGATTAAAAAATATATAATCATTTCATAATTTATTTTATTTATAATAATTTTATTAATTTCATATATGGCCTTTTTTATGGGTTATATAGTTGAATTTCATCATTCATGCATGTTCATTTTCATGGATTTTATTGTTAGTAAACTTTTATAAGTGCAATAAAGTTACTATTTAATTTCAATTATGATCTAGAATTGATATTATAGGCTTTTAATTATCATAAATAAATTTAAATGTCTATGTATATATATATTTCATTTTTTAATGAATGAGGATGATTCATTAGTTAAGACATTTATGATAATCGTGTAGATTATTATAGTGAATAATACAAAATAGTTTTATTTAATTAATTGATTATTATTTATATTTTTTAGATAAATAAAATTAAAATGTTTATAACAAAAAATTTAAATGAATTTTTAACCATTAAATTTTTTTCACAACTATACTTGAAGGAGGTAGTGAAAAATGAAAATGCATCATCTAGAGTGGAGTTAAATAAACACACCAGAGACGATACTGTTATCATAAGATTAATAGGTAAGGGACTAGATTATATGAGTTGTCATAATTACATAATCAAATTAAATTAACGAATTATTATTGATGCTATCATGTAGGTTGTATAGGTGGAGGTGAGGTCAGGATGCGAAATGAAATGAAATTGAAAATAAAATAAAATTAAAACAATGTGGATTTTTCCAGTTGAATCTTTTCCCCTAAGAACCTCTTTAGGGAAAAGGATTTTCTAATTTTTTGGGACCAAATTCTTTTGGATGTTGGAGATTGTATTAGGAATTTATTTTTTAGCCATATTAAAAGTTACAATGCTTGGATGGTGTGGGGAGAAGAGGTAGTTAGGTAAGGTAATTATAGTGGAAGAGAATTGTGCTTTCTCATTATGTTATTCATATTATTATTAGTTTGAATCATAAATATGAATGGTTATAAACATATCACAAATTTTAATAATATATCTTGGTAGAGTTCAATATTATAGGCTTACATCATCAATTTATCATTCAAGACTCAATAATTAATTTATATATATATTATCAAAAATTTACAGATTTTAAAATTTTTATAAAAATCATGATTTTTAGGTAAATCCAAAAAACTATCCCTAACAGTATTTTTATATGTAGAAATAAAATATGATATCAATTTTTTTAAAATAATTTAAAAATTATGTAAAATTTTATATATAATTAAAATAATTATTTATTCTAAAAATAAAAAATTATAAATTATAACTAATTTTTTGACAATAATCACATATTAAATGAGGTCTCATAAAATTATATTATAATCATATGAAAGAAAAAAAATTAATTTATGAATTCTTTTTAAGTATAAATGTTTTATGTTAAATCATTATATAATTAATAAAAATTAAAAAAAATATTTATGACTTTCAAAATAACTATATTTAATAACTACTTTTTAAAAACATTTATTCACTTATAAAATGATATAATTATATCCTACTTTCTTTTATAGAATTAATAATTTTAATTAATAATTTCAAATGTGATGTTACTATTATATTGATTGATTAATCATCATATGGTCCCTCTTACTATTCTATTAGAATAGGTTCTTTAGTTTCTAAAAAATTCACTTACATCATTCAATACTAATTAATAATGATTGTGTTGAGGTCTATGTGTGATTTTATGTATTTTTTATTATATGAAATAATTATAATAACTCACTTTCCATTGATAAAATTAATGGTTATTACATAAATCATATTTCATAAATCCAAATACATAATCACATTAGTAATTCCACATTGATTGTGTTAATAACGTATTCTTGATCATGATATCTTAACTTAATTTGTGGTGTATTCCCATGACTATTGGGAAATTTATTTTCATAGAAATGCATTTCCACGATGTCTTACAATTGATTTGCATCATTTTCCATCTTCGCTTTTCATGATTTAACATCTTTACCCATTTCTCGACAACAATAACAATCATTATATATAATCAAGATTTTTTTAGAGTGATTCTTCCCAAAGTTTGTAGATATTGGAAAATACTTCTTTCCATTCTACCAATTATTTGATATTTTCACTTTCATCATCTTCTTAAAATTGTTCCCATTGAATCCATTTGGCATGTATAATTATTTATCTCTATTGACACACATAAAAAATTTTCATCATATGAAGAAAAGGATTGATACAATAGATCCCATCAGTGACATTGAATAATCCCTTCATAGATGTGATCAATATTTCACTCTCTGATTCATATAAAATATATACAAGACCTTGGTATCCTTATAATGGTACCTTCATTCTCCGAAAAACATTACTTCCCCATTTTCATTAATTTAATGAAAATGATATTATTTTAATTTTTTGATTATGAGGGTAATATTTTTCAATGAAATTATCCTTTAAAATTTAACATTCCATAGGCTCTATTTTCTATTCTTTTCTCGTATTATAGATCAACAACCACCATTGATATGCATCTCAATATACAAAATAAACTAAAAGAAATTCATTTTTTATTTCACCAATTCAAACTTCTAATAATATCTTCTACATTATATTAATATATTTCATAGTCTATATTGGATCAGTATCCCCACTAAATGAGGGAATCTTATTTCGCATAAAGCTACCCAACCTTGGGTATTTTCACATTCAAATCGGTTGATCAATTCCAGTAATCTTATTAGTAAAAACCTAACTAGTCTTCTATATTATATCTGTTTTTTTATTTATTTCCAATAAAATATATATTTTCATCCTCATCAGGGAAACATCTACATTCCAAATGTGTTTTAATACACTTTTTACTTATAGGTAACATTTATAAACAATGTCATATACTGATTAGCTATTCAAATTTTGTGCCATATATGAATATAAATATAGAATAACACTTATCATAAATTGAAATATTTATGAAATGATAACATTATAATCATAAACATTGAATACATGTGTATATATTTAATTTCATTCTCATCATAAAAAATTGTAATGAAAATGTAAATTATCCTAAGTTAATTCAATGGGAGTGATTAAAATAGTGTATAGTTTTACCCATTATCATATGATTGTTTATGCTCGAGTCAGGCTCGACACACTTTTTCTGAGTTTGTTACCCATAGGTACATATATTTGAGAACAATTTCCCTATTTACTATGCACAAGATGATGACTTTCAATAAAAAAAATTAATCTATACATTTAGAAACCATTATGAAGTTCATCTACACATATCATCAGACTATACATTTGGGTTTTCATCCATGATATATGTTTTCCTAAATGCAATATCCATAGATTCTAATAAACATCCATTGATACCATATATAATTCCTTATACCCTGAACACCAGAGTAGGTGTGTTAGTATGTTACATATGTATGATTATAAGAAATGAACTCCCAAAGGATCAATCAGTTTAAAAGTATTGCAAAACTAGATTACATTCATGCTACAAACAATTAATTGAACATTTTAAGCAATTCATAATATATGTAAAACTTTATCATCTTCGAAACCAATCTAATAGATTACGATTCAAAACAGAGGGATGTAAAACAGAATATGTGTGAGATAATATTATCACTAAGGGTATGCATTATGGAAAAAATAATGAATCAATGAGAACTAATATACAATGACTAATAAATAGCTGATCTAATATTCTATACAAATAAATAGATAAGGAAAAATCTTTATGGTAAGGAAAATAACCGAATCACATTATATTTAATCAATTATAGGAAAATTATATTCATCTATATATAATATTAAAGAGAAAATCTCATGGATAAATAATAATAACAATTATTTAATTATCTATGATCAAAATTCTGAATTATTTTATGTCATGTTTGAGTCACAGGATAACCTAGTTACCCACTAAAGTAGGATAAAATTCAATTTTAAAATATGTAATATTACAGTGCATCATTATTCATAAACTAAATTTTTAGATCATTTTAAAAATTGAACATTATTTAACATTGTGATAACAATTTCTTCTTAAAATGCACTACTAAATAGTAAATTTTAAAAGTCCTCATAAAAAATAGTCATGATTTTATGGTCCTATTTTATTTTCAGTTCCCACATGCTATAATATAAATTCATTTTTTGAGAACTTTAAGATTTTCATTGGAAGACCACCAAAATGGTGCTTGAACCAAGAACATTCTCGTAGAAGTGAACTGGAATGTATACCAATAATAGTACTATTGTTAAAATGATCCTTGAACAATGATTATAGAAATCAAACATTATGTATAGTAAATCATGGGTAATATTTCCTTCTATAGTGGGAAAATATTAATCAGATGTTTTAATGGAGTTCTAAGTGGCCCATGTTGAAGATAAAATTCTGGGCCAAATTCTACATCCGAGAACAACATCCCTCCATTTCAATCATATATTGAAAAACAGAAATTCTATTAGAATTAAATTTAAAAAAATATAAGGGGACATCAAAATATTACTTTTTTTTATAGACCACCCAAATATGATCATCTAGAAACTATTATAGGTCCATCTATTGGGTGGATGTGAGATGGTTTCTATTTCGGGCCAAGGGTGGAAAAGTTCAAATTTGAAAAACATTCCACCACCGTAGGCTTAACATACAAAAATGCGATAACTTGAAAATTTGAGAACTCAATCCAAGACTCTAGAAATACATATATAAGGGTGTTTTTTTAATTTGTTGTGTGATATCATTTTGTATTGTTTCATTGTAATGTTATAATGAAACGTTGAGTTTGTAACAACATTTCACTCTATTTTATGTTGTTTGCATAAATATTTCCAAATAAATGATATTAATATTTTCTTATTTTGGTCTCCTTATTATCAAATTTATACCATTTCATTAAGGAGGGAAATTATTCACACCAATCCTTGTGAAAATATTCCCACAATGGTTGAGTGATCATTTTCTTTTAATTTTTTTCACTTTATTAATTCCTCCTCCATATGTCTACTAACATCATCAATTGAAACCATAGCATTAATATAGGGAAACCCCATATATGGGATGATCCAAGGGAGTATATTGGGGATTTATTAGATATTATTTATCACTCCATTATAGCATAATAACTTATTTTAACTGATAATTCTGTTTTCATGTCTTTAAACTCCTTCAAACTTGTTAAATTTATTCCCACACATGTCAAGTGATTATACAGTCCTTTAACCTAGGGTGATCAAAACTATAATTCTTCAAGATTATTGTTGATTATTATTAGTGGTTTTGGAATTAAATCAGTATGTTATGATGGTATTTTTACTTTGTTGAATGAACCCACCTCAAATTTATGAAATTAAAATAGTCAAAAAAGGAATAAATCCAATCCATTATAAGTAAAAATGTAGGATCAACTCATTTTCTCATAATTTTAATTCACATTTTCATCTTTGTTGCTTTTTAAACCCATCTAAAAACAACACAATGTTGGACTTTTCATATCTAGGAACAATTCATATAATGTATGTGTCCGTAGGTTCCTTCTTGGGTCTCTAAGGATTCAACAGTCCATGTTATATTATAGGTGACCGCTTGTACCTAAAAACATGGTTAAATTTGTGCAGGGGAAAATTTTAGAATCATTGTTGGGGACTCAAGTAAGTAATATAACACTCATTATATTACCCCTCATTTACCTTTTCTTATCTCAACATCTTATATATTTTCCCCCTTTTTTCACATTTCTGGGCACATGTCTTCTTATAACTGTTTCAAATCTAAATATATTATAACACTGGATAATCCTGTTGTTTTGGAGTCTAGTAAACCTAAATAACTCTTTCCATTAGACCCTAATTTTGTAAATACTGAGGATTTATAAATTTATCCCATTTAAATGGAGATCATAAATGATATTAACTCGTTGTCTAGGTGGGAACAAAAATGGAAATCCATATGAGACAGCCCCAAGAAAATGGATAATGTCGTCGATCGAACCATGAATGACAACCTCAAACATATATTCACCAATTCATCCTTTTTCATTATAAATTCTTACCAAATAGAATCTCACTATTACATTGATCCTCGTATCCTAATCCTCCTTCCAACATTCACAAGATAGAGTTGAAAATGGCATACCATAATGTCCTAGAGTTCATTGACCTTATTGAAACAATGATCCCATAATATCCACTTGATTCAGATAAGATGAGGCTATTTATTTTACCACTAAGGAATTCATAAAATCATTTGTTAAACATTTTTTGACATGTTTCAATCAACTCATGGGTCCAATTTTAAATATATTTCTACAAAAATTTCTTCCCCAATACAAAAAAATGCTTCTTAAAAATGTATTAATTTTTATTAAAAAGGAACAAATTCTATGAAACATTGGAAAGGATAATATACACATTCAACATGGTAAATCACAATGGATTCTCAATTATCGAAATGTTTTAATATTCTATGAAGGGTTGTGTAAGAAAAAAAATAATTGATTGTCATGATGTGTAATGGAACCTTCAAAAAAAGGCCCAAAAGATGCTTATGAGTATCTAGAAAGACTAGCTGAAATAAACAATACATGGGGAACAATACCTTACATTGATAATAAAACCAAATATATTTGAATTAACACCCTTACATATGATGATTGTACCAGGTTAAAATATATTTAACTTTCTGGGAAGGTTGTGGAGATTAATCTTATGAAGATCCATGAAATTTAAACATTTCACCTTATTTTCACAAATTGTTACAAGAATTTACACAAAAAAATCAACTACGTAAACAACCCTTTCATTAAATATGTGCTTTTATGGGGACCAACATCGATATTTAATGATCGTAACATTCACCATCCATAGTACCAAAACTCTTTCATTACAATGTTTAATGACCACCCATTATTCCATTAGAATGATAACCAACAACCTAGTCCACCACAAGGACCATACCCCTAACCCCTATAAAATTTTAAAAAACAAAACCTATTAAATAACAGCACCATCTTATCCAATACCAATAACCCATCCGAAAACTCACTCAAAATCAATTCAAAAAACAAAAGAATCCTCATGGTATTAACCATCTTGCACAAGCCCCTTCCCAATCAATCCCCCTCCCAATCATTGAACAATCATGTAAACAAATTAATTAAAAGAACTCATATGTCACATTCCTAAAACATAAACTAAATACCATTCAATCTACGAATATATATATTACTATTCATGCGGCTCCTTCCTCATATTTAAGGGGAGAATCCAGTAACACACAACCATATCATGAACAACTAAATGCTGCAACTACTTGGGCAAGTGGGAAATCCATTAAAAATACTAAAAACAACATTATAGAACAATTAAACGATTTATCAACATGTTAATATGGTGATGATCCACCAATAGATTTTGAAAAAACCCAATGAGATTGATAAAGAAAAACAACCATACCAAACACTCAAACAACCATCTCCCTTCCCTCATCACATGAGAGTAAAATCTAAACCAGAATAGAATGTAACTATGTGGGAAATATTCTCTAAGGTTATTTTGAACATTCCCCTTCCCATGGAAATCCAAACCATTACGTCATACTCAAATTAAATAAAGTATGTGTTCCCTTTTCAACGTAAATTTTCTCATATAATCCATTTCATTTTAGTGAAAATGTTAGTACCTTCATCAAATGGACCATTCCCCTAATGTTTAATTAGACATTATGTCAATTCATCTATGTGGATTTTGGAGGGGACAAATTTGTCAAAAACCAATCTAATCTTGGATCTACTGTAATCCTCATTCATTATTATATGTATTATCTGTTAGGGAAAGATGAACCGCAACCCACATCTGCCACTCTTCTACATATTGATAGTAGTGTTCAAGTTTCTATGGGGATCATAAATGATATTTTTGGAGAAACTGTAAAATTTCATTTACCATTTCTCTTTCATTTTCCTCTAATATAACCTCAGATTTGTTTCTATGTAGAAAACCCATATCATCCTTGTCCTCCCCTTCTTAGCAACAATTTACTGAGTCATTTAAGCAAGAAATTAGAACATGGAAATAACCTTCAAAAACATGAGTCTCGATCTAAACATCTATAATTCCAACTATCAAATTGGGGTTGATGAAGATATGCATTATGTCAATTGGATTGGTCATGTTGATATTGAACAAGATGAGCATCATAGAATTATTAAAGGTTGTTTATATCAAGAAGTGATTTATTTCCTTTGTTCACAAGATGAAAATTTGTCTCAACAACATGAATCTTATTTTAGAATATCTTATGTTGATTTTTATTTATCTCCAATCAATGATACCATTTTTTAAATCAACAAAATTATTTTTATAGATATTCATTACACTGATCTGGAAAATTTGGTTTCTGAAACATCTGTTCAAAAGTAACAAATTTTTTCATAAAATTGGAATAAGAGACCTACATTGATATATAGTCCAATCATTATTTCGAAAGTGTTAACCAATATGATCTTGAATTTAAGGTTCTAACATCACCACTCAAATTAGATTTATTAGTGGGAAATTATCCCTTTACAATTAAAATTTATTCATCTCAACAATCAAATAATGAAAGCATGATGTTGGAAGTCCTTGAAAACCAATATAATGAAATTGAATGAAACCATTAAAATTATCATTTGATTAACCCATTCATTCGAACTCATAGGATTATTCATGATGCCGAATCCAAACAATTTATTCAACATCAATGAAGACTCAATCCAAATCTTATGGATGTTATATGGAAAGAACAACTTCACTTGTTGAAGGAGGGTACCATCTACTGTATTATTTAGAGTGAGTGGGTAATCCCAATTCGTGACATCCCAAAAAAATTATAGACTCATTGTGATCCCTAGTGAGGAAGTTGTTGTGATCTATACAAGTATTAGTAGTTGATGGAGAGCATGCATCGACTATTTGAATCTTTACTTATATACCAAGAATGAGATTTTACCCGGACCATCATATATCATGTCCTAAATCCAGTGGAGGGTTATAATTTATAATAAATATTAAATGTATATATATGGTATAATCAAGTAAATTTCCCCTTATAGTATTATGGAATGTACCCTTCACATTTCCTTTTGAAAAAATTTTCCTTCTAGTGCAAGCCCTTTGGGTTACATAATTGTTATTATACCTTATAGTAGTGCATGATGGTAATATTCTCATACATGTTCATTATATGACTTTTATGGATGAAATCTCAATATTTGGGGAAACATTGGTGGGGGTCCTTTTAAATTCTGAAAGGGTTTTGTCAAGGTGTGAGGATAAGAATCTCATCCTAAAGTAGAAAAAAAGAAATTTTATGGTTATGGAAGGAATTTGTTTAGGCCCCATGGTTTCTAATAAAAGTCATTATGTTGATAAACCTATGTTTGATATCATTTTTTACCATCCTTCTCCAAAAAATATCATGGAAGTGAGGTCCTTATTATGAGATGTTGATTTCTATAGAAGGTTCATTAGTAATTTTAGAACTATTTCTTGACCACTTTGAACTCTATTGATATTATATGGTCCATTTTTATGGACAAAAAGCTACAATGAATCATTCAAAATACTCAACTGATCTCTTATCCTCCACATATCATGCAATATCCCAATTAGAATCTTCTGTTCAAGATCATGTGTGATGAAATTTATTTAAATTTAGGAGATGTCTTAGGATATCATTTTGAGAAAGAACCATGTTTCATATCATGTCGAATAAAATATTTAACTGACTCAAAAATACACTACCACACCGCTGAGAAAGTTTTACATTCTATTTTATTTTCTTTAGATAAATTCAGGTCATATATCTTAGGATCATTGATCATTGCCTTTATTGATCATTCATCAATGAAAAAGCTTTTCTGAAAATAAGATTCCAAAGATAGATTGATTAGGTGGGTCCATCTTCATTAATACCATCCAATGGTAAACTTCGGTATGCACCTAATTGGTCTCTACCTACTCTGATACACCCTTAGTGGTTTATAGATCCGCCTTCACAGTGTGAAACCTTTTCTTTGTGAGACACACCTCCTCATGATCATTCTAATAGGTCATTTATGTCCATCCATTGGGTAACCATCCAGGGGCTCTCCCCTAGGGATGTAACAATATGATCCACCCTCACAACTTTATTAATGAGTTTGATCAAACTATTCATGCAATTTAACTCATGACATTGCACATGTTTAACATGGGATGATGAGGAAAACCTCGTAAGAAATTTATCTGACATAACATACCTCGAAATAACTGTGGGGAGCCTCAAGTTTATGAATCCTTGAGAATACACATTATACGATAAAATTCAGGTGTACCCATGTTCCATCATTCATAAATTCTAGTGTTCCCCCACATGACGACTCTTCTTACTGATTATTTATTCCCTAACTTGGTCCCAAGGAGCATCCTAGAAATGTGAAATAATTAACTATCATCCATGAAGAGATGATACCTTGAATAATTTCATGAATTGTGTATTTATACAAAAGTAAGACTCATACTATGTGAGATTTTTTGAATAGTAATCCCTTGAAGGATGGAATTCCATCCCATCCACCCATTTTGATCATAGAGAAGACATATCATATTAATTGATGAATTTCCTCGACATTTAGAAAGAGTGAATTTGGGGAAACAATGTAGTTCATCCAATAAGAGATAAAGATTTAGGTAAGGTAGACATGCCCCAAATGAATGAATCAAAAAATAATTTAATTAGCCACCATACTACGTAGAGGGCCATGCAGTTTTTGTTTAGGAAGAACCCTTTCTTCATTGGGCGATACTTTAATATTTTACACTGCTGGAAGCCATATTAAGAATATCATCATGATGTCAATATCATTAATGTCATCGTTAAACCCTATTATTGATCTAATAAAACTTGTTCTTTGATTCAATAATATAGATTCTCTTTCATCTGTTTGCATATTTAGATCATTGAACATATTGTGTATAAATTAGAGTTTTTCTTCCTCCATATTGTTTTCACCTTAATAAATTTTTTCTAGTTTTACCCACATTTACATGGATTATTTAAAATCCATTTCATTTGGATATGTTTGATCTGATATATATGATGTAACGGTTTTTTGAACTATGGAATTTGAATCATGAATTTTCATATCTGTTTTAGTCATAAATATTAATGTTTCATTAGTTATCTGAATCCCCAATCCAATTGAAAAAATTATTTCATTCAATGTGATCATAGATGATATATCATCTTAATCTTTCAAATTTTGGTGTTTCAACTGCCAATGAGGAGTAGTCCCATGAAATTTTCTGAATTCTACAAAACAATAAAAGACGACAGATTTATCTGTAGTAACCTACCTTTTATATCACATGACAAACCCAGTGGCAACTTATTAGGGGATGGTTGAATCATGGTGTCAACTAATTATTATAAAGTGGGTGATCATATTGAAACATTTTTATGAATGTGTTCTGCCTCTCTTATAATAAATTTCAGTAGAAAAACTTCAACATGCAAAGAGACAATACGAAATTAATACATGGTTCGCAAATAAGGGATAGTCCTCGGACCACACATCCACATTGTGTCGGCCATAAACAAATACATTAATCATTACTAGTTTGGGAATATTAATGTTTATACATAATCAATTTCACTCATGTAAAATTACATTATAATTTTATAATGATATCACACTGCGTCACTCAACAAACATTAATATACTCCCTCTACCTCAATATCATGGGTGTAGTCTTACATAGTATATTGACATCATGGTTTCTTCAGTGGGTTTGTATTAAAGTCTTTTCCCCTAACTCACATACTACATTTCATGCCACATATACCTAGGATGATTCACATTGAAATAAATTTCAATGGGAAAACTAATGTTCAAAACGTCCTTTCACAAAGCTCATTTATAAAGTTCTGTACATAGAAGACTCTATACATATAGTTCACTATTTTATTTTGAAATTCCCATCCATCGAGAGGCTCCCATTACTCACAAGAATTTTCCTCATTTAATAGATTACTTGTATTTTCATAATTGTCAATCCCACATATAAATACTGATTCACAGAGCACCTGAGATCTCCGAAATCATGGAGATTCTACATTTTCCTAGAATATTTTTTTGAAAATTGAATTGGGGATGGTGATATATTTATACGCTTGGAAAAATTTGATTATGCAGAACCTCCAGATTATTTTTTGGATCATTGAAAAAAATATTTTATGTTCCCTATCATACACAAAACAATCTTGATATTTTTCATTGTTCTATAGATCTCCATCAAAACATTATACACTCATGATGCTCTAATAATCGTAATTAGGGATAATAATCGTTCCTTCCACGATGATCTGAATCTTCACAAACCATAACCTAGTCTTCTTGAAACCAATGAATTTACCACATTTATGAAGATTTGAATCTATAAAAACACATTTCATATTGTTATAAATTCCTTCGTATTTTCATCTCAAAATGTGGAAAACCCATGAAACGACTCCACCTTCAACTCTACAAATAGCCTATACAGTAATATAAATTCTATTGAAAACTACTTTATCAACCTAATGTGTACTAATAAACAAAAAAAATAGGATCCGTTTATAATAATGAATATAAATGGTTCCACCACATATCATCATAGACAGATAGATTTTCACATTGTTAGTATCATTATGTCAGGGAACTCCTAAAATAACTCATCATGAAGAACAATTAATGAAAATTATGGTGATATCTAACATACATGAAAAAAAAATTAATTATTACTAAAAATAAAAATAACATATTAATATAATGTTAAAATATAAAATTCTTAGAAATATAATGTTAAGTACTCAAAAAATACACAATACACTTCATAACTCATCGTTGTCTAATTCTTCAATGACTTGTCCAAAAATGATTGATAAACCATACGAAATCTATACTAACTACTATTATACATCTAGGTAATTATTTTTTGTTCATTTTTACCAATCTAATAAAATATTCAACTCTTTTGATCATTTAGTTACTCATCCAAAATCACAAATTCCTAGTAAAAATTAATATATGACTCATCTCAACATGGTGCTTACCAAATTTCAAATGAAATTGAAAATTACTAAAATGTCAAAAATGAATATAGAAAAACTACCAACTATAAAATTGTTTTATTAATCACATTAAATCATATCATAACTTCATAAAATATTACTTAATCACCATATTTATTAGTTTTAATTCTTGGATAACCATGGGTGTATTATTTATACATTTGAATACGTTTTTCATTATTAATGATAACAATAGAATCATAAATATTAAATAGATTCATTAATTTATCATAAATGAATTTGTATATTGTTATTCATCATCAATTTAAATAGTTTAGATTTTTTTTAAAAATATTTCACCAATCTTCTCAAATAAGGTTTATAATATTAAATTTATCAAATTAAATGAATCATAATGTCCATATACTTTTTCATCTTGTAAATTCATACTAAAAGGAATTATCATAAATTATGTTCTTGTCTTTCAAATTCATTACAATTAATTTAGTCAACACTTCACATGTATTTATTTCATTTTATGTTCGATAAGTACTTTCATCGCATTCATGATAATATTTAAAATCAATCATAAAGATAATGTTCCATTTTAATAACCAATAGAATGAAATTGTTGTCTCATCTATATAACTCTTTGTGATTGTTATCAATACCTCCAAATCATTGTTCTAATATTTGTGACCTTTTATTCTCAATATATTTGGAAATAAATATAAATTTTTATTTTCACAAAATACGTCCCCATAACTTATTTATACTCATATATTATATAATTTTTTTTTCATTTTACATTTTAGAATCACAGTAATTGGAAAGTACATAGAGTATAGTTGAATCGGAAAAATACTATCCAAGATCACTTAGTCAATCTATTTGTTTTACATGAGAAAAACTAGTGAACCGAACATGAAATGAAACAACATGAAAAACAATTTTATATTATATAATCTATATCTTTGTAGCACATAAAATAATATTAGTTTATGTGCTTCTAAATATATTTTCCATGTATTATATATCATTCACTAATCTATACAAAATCATTTGAAAATTTGATTTGAAATTTATGAAACTTCCACTTAAATTCATATTTTCTATCAGAAATTACTCCCCACAAAAATAATATTTTATATTAACAACCCACATGTCAATATATTCATAGTTATTCTTTTTTTATTAACTTTACTTTGGTTTTCAGAATTTCTAGATGCACATAATTTTTCAATTTACATGAATGAACAAGATATAACAACTACATCACATTTTCTCCACATCATTGAATGCACTAAAGTATTCTTGACCATAGAATTTATAATTACCCATTATAGAAATCATTTCCCACTATTCAAAAAGATACAATATCTTTATCTTATACTTTATTAATAAAAATTACTAATTCCATAAAATAAAAAATATTAATAATGATAGTTTTTATGTTGTTTCTATTAAAAGAATCAGGGATATGGATTTAATATAATTCAAAATACTATTTCTCATACATATATAAAGTTTTAATAAATATTTTTACTAGTACCACATCTAAGTATTTTTTCTATGACTATATTGGTTTCATGTACATCATATAAATTTCATCTTTATTATTATATGGATTTCACTTATTTAACATTTATAATATTAGTCATTCAGTTATTTTTTTCTCTTATATTTTTGTATTTCATCGTGGGTTACAACAAGAACGAATAAATTATTTGAAGTTTAAATATCATGTTTAATACTTCCACAACTGTTATTTTAAAACATTTTTTCATCATTCTTAGGAACTATCTCCTAGAAATCATTTTCTAAATATAGAATGACCCACATTCATTTATCCTTTAAACTTTCATCAAATATCTCTAAATATATTGGAAATTTATGATTTTTTCCATATTTTAAATAACATAGTGTAAAATAAATTTTTCAGGTATTTGTTATATTATTTCAATTTATATTCATAATAATATTCCTAGAATACTATTTTTTGATGACTTTAAAAAAATTAATTTATAGTTAAATACCATTATAAAGGAGTGTTAAATTTTGGAGAAAAAATTTCCATTTATAATTATGTATTGTGCCCTGATATTTATGGGAACATATTAATAATTTTTTGGTGGAATGCACAAAAACCATGAAATAAAATATTGTTAACAAATAAACAAATTTTTTATATATCATCATTAATGGATCATTCATGAATTACGTGATGACAATTTGATACTCATATATACATATATTAATCATTAATAGTTATTATTTATTAATATTATTCAAAATTGACAGTCCAAATTTCGCTCACCATCAATACAATGAATCTAGGAATAACCACCTCCACCCCATAGTCATTATGTGGAATATGTCTTGCATATTTCTCAAGATGATGTCTTCCAACTATTAATAAGAAAATGATAATATGAAAATTCCATTAATTCTATTTAAATTTCAAATATGTTATCATGAATATGATACAATCTTCTTCCTATCGCCTCTAAAAATAGTTACATAAAATATCCCACGATATATTAAAACATCAAACTATTTTGGGAATAGGTTATGATCACACCATGTTTTTCCACCATATCATATTTTATCCTATGTTTTAATTCTCCCAAATCAAAACTTTTTTAATATTTAATTTTCAACATAGTATGAATATCATTTTTGATAATGTGGATTATATTATTCTAACATGATTCGATTTTGGGTTATGAAATTTTTTCAAATATGAAAAAATATATAATCTATAGATTTTTTAATTAAGAAATACATAAAATTCTAAAATTTATATAATTTTCACTGATTCTATAATATTTATGCTAGATAAAAAATTAAAAAGAATTTTATTTATTCATATATATATATATATCAAATTTGATTAAATTAATTTGATAGAGATGTGATTACTTACTTTTAGAAAAAACACTTCAAAAAAACATAAATTCAAATGATATATAATAATTCATATGAATAGAGTATATTTATATATTAATTCATTTTTAATAATATAACATATGATTCCTAAATATATGTGTTGGTAGATGACTTAGGAATGTGAATAATTTTTTTTTGTTTTATGATTTCTTTATAGGTTTATGGATTTATCACATTTTCATTATTATTTTATAAGTATAATTTGTAATTAGTTTTATCCAAATAAGTAGATTGTATATTAAAAAAGAAAATGATTTTTTTTTAATTTCATTGAAATCATTTCTTTCCATTGTATATCATAATTACATTAAAATGACCACAGAAAATTTTCTATTTTCCTAAAAAAATAAAATTTATTGGGAAAATAATCCATTTGATAGTGTTATAACATTTACTATATAAAATTTTATTTTGAAGAGAGATCATATATATTAATAATTATGAAGTGGTAAAAATATTATAACTCATACATTTTCTTTTCATAATCATTATTAATTTAGGATAATTAAATGAGAAACAACTGTAATTAAACCAAATTTAATTATAAATGAACCTATAAAATCATTAATTCCTATATGTTATAATGGATTAAAAATTATGCGTAATATTTAATCCATAATTATCATGTGACACCTTCAATAATATATTGAACATAAAAAATCACACCAAATCATATTATTCAAAATTTCTAAAGTTATTTCATTAGTAATAGAATAAACTATTCATAGTTCTTCTAAGAAGTGAGATATTTGGTAGTGTTATTAGATCATTTATGACTTGTTATATATCATGATTAGAACATTCAATGTCCATATTAAATGTTTTTAAATAGTAATGAAGCAACGAGATTGTAAGAGTAATAGTCAAAACTATAAATATTTTTTGAGATATTCAAAAGATTATAAAACATTAGAAAGAAAAAAATACATTAATAATTATAAAAATATCAATAAAATTTCATTATTATTTATATGTTATGAATTTATGAATAATTGACACATCAATATTGGGAGTACTAGGATTATGGGGGGGAATGATAAAAAAATATTATTGGGAAAAATAGTATAATAATAAAGAGAATAAGCCCAAAAAATATATGAGGTTTTAGTATAAACACTCAAGATAGGAATCACATTCATACAAAATTTTTAGAAAATCCAATATAAAAAGAAAACATTTTATTTGAAAATAAAACATAAAATGTACAACTAGGAAACTATACATGTTCTGAATGTAAATTATAATACAAATAATAAGAATAATTAAATTATATTTTAATATGAAATATGGAAAATTTGATTCGATTAAATGGAATATTAAGATAATTAATCAATCTAATAATTATGTTAACTATGTAATAGAATTATTTGTAGAAAAACTCATAATTGAAATATATTTTATAAACTTCATATTCATGTAATATTATACCTTAAAAAAATTAAATTAATTAACTAATTAAATTAATTATCTATATGATTATTATGGTGTTTTTTAATAAGTGGTGGGATTATATAAATAGTAGTTTACCAAAAAAATTAAAAAATTCATATTCTGTGCTAGAGAAATCTTTTTGCAATAGATGAATAGTTTTATTTCTTGTTCTGAATATAGAAATATAACTAATATTACATATTTTTTACTATGGTATATATTGTCTTTATGTTAATTATTATTTATAATGAAATCCTCATTTTTTGATGTGTATTGTGGATTTGATTACGTAAAATGTTATTAATATAAATTCATATAACATTATTGATTCTTAAAATTGAAAACATATTTTGGTTCGGAAATATTAAATACATAATAATATTAGACCCAAGTTAAATTGAGAAGTAATGAAACATGGGAAAATATTTTTTGGTGGTAATTATATATTAATAACATTGAAAATTCATTATATATAGTGGTTTTAGAATACAAAATTATATATATTTTCCTAAAATCCACTCAATATGTATATGAAAATGTGGATATTAATTATTTTTTGAAAATGATATTGGAATAATAAATAGAGATTAATATATTAGATATAAAAATTCTTTCCTCATAAAAAATGTGTTATTTTGTTAAAGGAATAATGAAAATACTATTATGTATTTCTCAATATTAGGGTGATGGAATCACTCTTGATATATCTAATTATTATTATTATTATTATTTTGATCATAACATGTATAAATTTAGAGTACCATGGAAAAAATGATTACACATTAGTTTATCATTACTTATCTCAAAATATATATATTCTCTTTGACTGATGAAATTAATGATTCATGGATTTGGGGTAAATATTTTAAAACTTCTGATGATTTTTATTTTAGAAAATTATCTATAAAAAATTAAACATAGTTATTTCCCTAAAATAATGTTTACAAAAATAAACTATGTAATTGATTCCAAATATAATTTTAGAAAAATTCATCTTTTTGTGAAATTATATAGGATACAACATATATATAATTTGAACATATACATATAGATTATCTATCACTACTGAAACTAAAATCCTATGTTGAAATTGTTTTCCATATAGTATAATCAATGATTTTACTTGTGATACAAATGAAATAATCATCATTTTAAAAAATTCAATAACCTACTCAAGTAAAAAAATTAATTTTAAGAGTAACTACATAAGGGATTACTCAAAAAAAGTTAATGTCTCTCATGAATTTATTTTAATTAAAATATATCTTACAATCAAATATAAAATGAATTTACCATCTAATATACTCAGTTTAATTATATTAAATTATGTGTATTAGGTTTTATGTTTCCTTATTTTTTTTCTATTGTATAATTATATTTACAATTAGGTTAATTTTTTACAGTTTCAATATTTGTTTAGTTAATATATAGTATTGACTTATATTTGTTTTTTTATTTCCCTTTAAACCATAACAAGTCATCATAATAGGGTAATGTAAGAAATCAATTTTAAATACATTTTTAGAATCTGATTGGTAACACATCATCCAATATCATTATAATATAATGGGATAAGGTGTGACTACCACATATAATTTCTCATAAACACCAAATTCTATAAATAAATGAAAAGTGAATAAAGAATTATTTCAGGATTATTTACAATTTATCCATAAATAATATATCATAAAAATGAAACTACCAATCCAATACAATATAATGTTTTAACCCTATAAAATTTTCACAAATCAAAAAATACAACATCATAGTAAAGGATGAAATAAAAAATACTAATACATGAAAATAAAACAAGTCATGGGAACCACACTGGCACAACATTAGATGAAGAAACTCAGATATGTTGAAATATCCATATTTGGTCAGCCATAGAATCTAAAATAAATATTTTCAATAAGATAAATATTAAATTTTAGGCTTGCTAGTATCATATATGTTAAAATTTTCATATATACCAATGTTCATATGTCAGGGTTAGTGATTATATCCCATGGGAAATTATAATGAGGATTTTACCACATAATAGTTAATCATAATTCAAGTATCTCACTATTAATAAAGAATATATTATAGTAACATCAAATGATTAAATTCATTTTTGATAGCTTATATATATTCAAATATGTATTAAGGTAAAAAACTATGATTAATAAAATATAGTTAACCATTAAACGAACCCTATACAGTTCATTCTTTTCTATTTGAATATAACATAATTTTTTCACCATCAAAAACATACTTTAATGAATGCCTACAAAATTATCTATAATCACAATCGGTGTTACATAATTTACCAATCCTTTCAATGGACACCTCTGTTTTTTCCATTAATATTATCCATTGCGTGATTAGTTCTATCCATGGTCCATAACATATTCTCATAAAAGCATTACATAATATCTCTTTGAAAATTCCCAAAAATAATACATTATTTGTTTTCGGGAAAATATTTAAAAATATTATCACATTGATTTTAGGAATAACTGAAAAAAAATTTCTCAACATTCTATAGATATAAATTATATTATAGTTTCTATAGGATATTCATTAACAAAATATGGAGGAAAATGTTAGCAACACAGATGATCCATAACTTTCTTAGAACAAAGTAATGACTGAAAAAACACAAACCACAAATATTTTTTACATAATGAATCTCATTATAATATCATAGGTATAAAATTAAAAATATATTTATTTAATGAATCAAAATTCAAATTGATAAAAACATGTTTGATCCAATGTATCCAGCTATAATAAAACAATTCTACATTTTTATTAAAGGAAAAAATGATTTTATCTTTATTAGATAATAAAAATTGTCCCTTTACCATTTGAATCGATGGTCAAATTATGAAATATTAATTGAATATGGATCCCATAAATCAAAATATCACTGATGAATTTCCTCGTGGTGATCTAGGTTGGAGAGTGATTTGATTTATAAGATTTTTGTTCAAAGGGTACCGAGATTAGTAAATTATCTTGATTTTTCATTATTCATAATGTGAAATATTTTTTACAACTTTTAATCATTTAGATTAGACAAACAACTAAAGTAAAGTTTCATTTACGTAGTTTCTTACAAACAAATTCATTTTCCCAATGAAATTTCATGTCATGAATGTTTTAGATTATATCCGAATAAAACATACTAGAAAATCATTCACTAACAAAATGAAATTCATGGAATATTTCTAGAAATAATTTACTCCATTAATGACCCATAATGATTTGGAAAATATATTAATGATTGGTTATATATTATATTGAATATTATAATCCAGAAACTACTACCAATTAAACTCAAACACTATAAACATTAAATAAAGGATAATAAATCATGTACATCATATTTTTGGTTCCACATTCTCCCAAATATTTTTATTTTAATAATCAAAATGATTGATATGGTTGAAATTATTAAAATTTATGGTCATTAATTAGTAATTAATTTATCTAATTTACATGTTTCATTTTTAATCTAATCATGTTTCCATGATTCCCATTGTGGGTAAATAGTGCATCAACCCAATGTATCTCACAATCTATTTATAATATAAAATTGTTCTTACAAAATCATCACATGAGGCTTGACAGTCACATAATATGTTTTAATAAAAATAATAGGATCCCTTTATTATGTCATTAGATGTGATAAATTGAAAAAAAAATATGGATAGTGAAAACTATATTATTAAATATAATTAGAAAAATATTCGGAAATACATTATAATAACATGAAAAGTCAAATATATTGAGGGGATAGATCTCAATATGTAGAAAACCATTGATTTCTTAATTTCAGAGACACATTCATAAATTCTTAGTCAATAATGGATAAATACAATAGATGCTGATGAAGATCCGTATATGATTTATTTAAACTATGTGAAGTATAAATTTACGTTCTGATAATCAAAATATATTTAGTATTTTTCACGAAACTACAAAAATTAATTAGATATATTTCACCTATTTTCCCCAAAATAGGTTGATAGAGATTGGGACTGACAAACAATGACTTAATCAAAGAAATAGTTATTACTTCATGATAACTATAATTATTAGATAACACCACTAATAGTATATGATCTTCTAAGGAACCACCAATGTCCATGTATGAATTTTTAATAAATTCATAGAACTTTTTAATGATGAATTCTAAATTCAAATTTATTTTAGGATGATATATAATGAAAATGGTCAACTGGAATCAGCGTGTATTTTGTATGAATCACTAAAACCAACATGTAAAATAAGGATCACTATCATATATAGATGATTCCAGTACTCTATGAAATATAACCATATAATATATTATTTTTAAATATCATTATATACGTGGGACTCTAAAATTGATAGAAATCATGTCATGTTATTAGGATGATATATATTCCCCCAAATACTATCATTCATCTAAAGATACCATGGTTTTCTTGTGAACATGTCCACAATGTTATTATCCCTTTTCCAAATAGGCATCGAGAAAGATTATAAACTGTCTAAATGAAGATAATCCTATATAATTATCTATTGAGAAGTGTGAAACATTAGGAAATGATCTATAATCAATCATTTCATTCCTGATTAGTAGAAATAAAAATTAATTTCCTTTTTTAACTAAATTGGTAAAGATCCCATTTAATATAGTTATATTCTAAAGTAATATATTACTTGTATTTTTGTGGTACTAAAATTAATTTTGAGAGACATGTTATCAAGTTTTAATAAATTTTTTAACATTCCATGGTCTCTTTGTTTCTAATAGATGACCTAATTAGGATGAATTTTGAAACTCTTCATTAATCCTCTTTGACTAGATCCATAAAATTTGAAAACAAAGAAATGAATACATCATTTTAATTTTATTCTGTGCAATCTATATGAATTTCATCAATAACACACTCCAACTATGATTAGTAAATATAACATCTACCCATTAAATTATAAGACATAAATCTTTATATATCATCAACTGAAATAAATTTCCAAAGTATATACACAATGTCTATGCCATTCTTATGGAATGGTACACTGTATCATTTCCCATTGGTATAAATCCAACTTTTTTATTTGAATCATTATTTTAAGAATGAGAAACAAGCCCTACAGTCTATTGAAGTTCCCTAGAGCATTCGAGGATTGTTTGGAGTCCGATGATCTAGAAATTTTTAAAAATACATGGATGCACGATATAGAGAAATAGTACCTACTAACCCAAATGGTTTCACAAAACCATGTGGTTGCAGATAGTTGGTAGATGTTTGCTACATGGTTTTTCTAAAACCATGTAATCCCAGGAGAATAATAGTTGGGTGTTGTATTATTATAGGACAAAGCCTTTTTCACTGGATTTCAAACTAATAAATAAACAGTGTGGAAAATCGTGTGAGGTTCCCCCATAATTCTAGTGACATACATATGGTTTTTACATGGCTTCCAAACTATGCCCCTATGATGAGTGCCACCTTATTTTGAGGTAAATGATATTTTTTCAATTAATTAATGTTAAAATCTATTTTTATTTTCACTTTCTTTGTATAGTATCCAGAATGTCTTCATCTATTCCAGTTTGATATCCACGATCCTCAAGTAAGGACTTCATATAACTTCCACATATTGTGTCATTTTCATGTAACATCAATGGATTATGATTATAATAGTTGAACACTCGAGTTATCTCCCTTAATATCTAACAATATCTTTATATTCATCATGAGAATTATTTTCAATAATGGTCTCCCAATTTATTGGGTGTTGGACAGTTTCTTAAATATCTACCAACCTACTCTGAATCTGAGGTTAATATTTAGTGAATAGTTTTCAATGACATAGTGGTTGGTTGTATTTTCATTTTACTATCTAGTTTTGATGATCCATAACTATTTCATTGTTTTAAATACAATATTTTTATTTTTATCCCACTTAAATTTAGTTCTTCATATAAAATTGATCATTTCACTTTAATAAATGCCTATTGGTTCTTTTTTGGTTAGTTAGTGTTTGGTTTCTCATTTATAAACACCCCTTGGGTTTTCCAAATGGCTTTTTTCATTAAGGTTAATTATGAAAATAATAGTTATTCATCTTAACAGGTCATATTAGTTTTATAATTCTACTTCCATTTTTATATTACTTTTAATTGATCCCAACTCCCCTCCTGAGGGTCTAGCCTACCTATGTTTGGAATTGACCTTCTGGAAAATTTATTTACTGACCATTTCACTTCCAATATGTCTTTTTAGATCGTGGTAATTGTAATTTACAAAACATATGGAACCTATTGTAATCACATAGGCTTGAGAGATGTTATATCTTAATTGTTTTTATTGGACAGATTAAATGGAATGGTTTATATAAATTTTTTTTCTAATAGATCAAAATATTTTTATGAGATTAATTATTCATACTGGTTTCCATTCCATTAATATAATTAATATTTTAAAGGGTTTCTGAATTTATTAATGTGTTTAAAGAGCATGCCTCTAATTTTATTCATTTTAATGTACTATATTAAATATATTACCCCTTATTTATAAACATATCAACCTAATGAATATGTTTACACAGTTGTTCTTTCCTAATGACATGTATTATAAATTTTTAATGTTCTTATATGGGATGTGTTCAATAGTAACTGTTCATTTGAGAATGAATGATCACATTCCGATTAAATTGGTTATTGAATGTGACTTCTCACTCTACTCCTACTAGTATACATTGAGAATGGGGTTCCATTCTCCATTTATATATTTTTGACATTAAGAAACACCCAAAATCTCTATTTATGGCCTTTATGCCTCCCAAAAATTATTATATGTGGTCATGTACACTATTTCATGAGTATCTATGGTCATTTAAACATGTTATGAATGTATGAGTTATGAAACAGACTAGCTAAAAATTATATTTCCATGTATATAGAAACTTATGACCTCACATTCATTTATCATATAGGTGGATAAAATATATAATTATCCAATTTATATGTTAATATAAATATATATAGACATTGATCAAATACACATCAAGGCCATGAGTTGAAGTAAATAAACCCAAATGGTGTCCTATAAGATCATCTGGGCAATAGGTATTTATTTTAGTATTAAATTATTATTATGAAATACTTTCAAAATATTTAGTTACGATAACTACTCGGAATACACATATACATCATTGGTGGTGTAATACAACGATAATTATCTCACGCCCAACATAGAATGTCTTTTTTAACCTAGAATAATATATGTATGTAGTTATGGAGAATAAAAATGGACATTCTTCTTCTTGTTGGTATTCTTATCTATAGATGGAGCTTAGGATCATTGATATAGAATTCACTCCAGCTGCTAGTGGGGAATTGATTTTTCTTTTCCTATATTTTTTTCATAGAATTATGTTCCCTTTGTGTATGTCAGTATTCCTTGAAATAATATATATATGAAACATCTAAGTAGAAATATGCTATTATTATTTATGTATTCATTTATTTACACATTTGTTTTATACTTATTCAGATGGGTTATTACACTTCTTGTCACGATTATTTATTCATTATATTAACATATACATCCTTTTTTGTATGTTTATGTTTATTTATTCTTGCTACTTTGACATGAGTTTATAGTATCCAAAATATACTAAATTTACACCCGAATCACAATTTAGTAGCCTCTAGAATACATGAAGGTGTGTGTTAGGCCAATTGACATAGTAAATCAGGGCACAAGTAAAGTGGATCTCAGTTCGGGATGTCACAATGTGGTATCAAATACTTTTTCTTATTTCATTTCTTCTTGGGTATTGGACATTATACTATTAGTTCATGTGGATTGGAGTTGAACCTATTCCATAAAATATCTATCCCATTTACACGAGAAACCCGAATTACCGATTATGGGTAATTGCATTTTGTTATTCCAAAATTTATGGTGCATAAAAATTCACTATTTGGTGATTCACATCAATTATGATGTTATTGGTATTGGTATGATGGAAATTATTATTTACAAACCCTCTCTAGATTAATTAAGGAAAATGAATTACATGAATCTCTATAGGAATAATAGGATTATTAATGCATTCATTTTTCCATTCCACATGTATTTTCAACGTGGATTTTACTATATAATTCTTTGGTGTCTTCAATAGTTATATAATTTTGTATAATGTTTTTCATGATTTGTAAAATATTATTGATACATAAGCTGACTACCTTAACCCAATCGTTTCTATATGTATATGTAATATTAAAATAATTGTGTAAATATTATGGAACATTAAGTAAAAGAAAATTGGTCACTAGGGTTGAATCATTGTATTGTGAGGGTCTAGTGAATTAAATGTTTTGGTTCATAAAGAGTACATGCAATTATGGATTATTAAATGGTAAACCATTTTATTCAACCATTTAATGTGATAAAAAAACATCATCACGAATAAATTTTTATTGAAAATATGATTTATAAATTATAAATATACATCTTATATAATTCAAAATAAGATACGTGAACCCTAGCCTAACCATATTATTAGTTATTCAGTATATATTATGATTATATTGATTTTTATGGTCTCCATCTACCAAATAATATTAGTTTTGGAAGAAAACAGAAAGGCATGATAATTTATATAGGAAGGGTTAATATGTGTCCTAGTATACTATCTATAGTCATCTCAATTTATTAAATCTATTTAGAGTCATGTATTTCAATTTATAGAATTTTGTTAAATTGTTTTCCTTCTATTGCATTTCCTAATGGCGGTGACGACCATGATCCTGTGGGGTTGTTAATGAGATTCCAGTGATTCCTCTTGCACTGCAGCTAATAGAACCATTTAATATATTTAATATGATTAAATATAATGTATTTCATGAGGGTTTCCTACCTATTTTTCAATCTATATGAGAGATATTCTTCATTCCCCAAGCATGGTAGAGTTTACAGGAGTGTCTGAAGAGAATCATCCTCCACTCTTTTGGGGGATGGTGGACCTCGTAATGTGTAATGACATCTTGAAACTATACATTCTATATTATAGAATCATATGATGCATCTAGAGTAGAGTGTATTTGAGATGAGTATATTCAATGGAATTATTCCAAGAAGTTGTGGGATGTTATAAGCAGGCCATATCAACATCGATATGTGATCTGGGCAGACATTCAAATGTTCTTCTTCTTCTACATCTTTCCCTAGATTATGAGGAATGATAGATCTACAGAATTCATGAACCTACATCTAGGGAGTATTATAGTTATGGATTTCTCTTCTTGTTTCACAATGTTTTGTAGGGTTTATCATATTCTCAATGAAGATGATCTAATGACTACCACGTGATTCTATGATAGGATAGAATTTTTTATATGGTCACATGTTAATGTTTTTAGGTTCACTACCATTTCTGAAATTATAAACCATATCCTTTCCCCAAAGTGTAATCTATGGAGGGATAATGATGTGAGATATGGAATTTCGTCACTAATATCTTTCAGTAAATATTATTATAAGAGAAAAAAATGTTCTGATGCTACTCAAGGTGGGAGTAGAAGTCAATCACCTATCTCTAATTGTTTTTTATCTATTACCTTTGAAAAAGTCAAGGAAATAAAAAACATAAAATATTGCAATATCCAATAGATTATATATTTTTATGGAGGATTGTACATATACAACAATTATGTAGGAATTTTATGAGAGATAATAGTGAGTAGGGATCTACACCCACTCCATGATCTGGAGTTGGGCCAATATGAACTTGACTAGAAGGAAACCAGAATGCCACAAGTTAGTTGATCCATGGTGTTGGTCGAGGTTGGGGTAGTTAGACATATGTTACTTTGTTCCATAAGAGAGTTAATGTGTAGGTTAGTTAGGTAGAGACATAATGTCAAGGTAACTACCAATTAGAAGTAGTCCAATGTATTCCATAGGATAAAAGTGATAGAACTTCTACAGTTTGAGGTATTATTCTATTATACTCAACTTTGGAATCTATATTATTTTTCATAAGTGTGTATCAAACATTTCTATCTCAGTTTATTAATGAGAGTATGGGCTTATAAATCAAGAACATATGTGGTGTTAGGATGCTAGAAATTCCATTTGGTCTCTGATCAGAGGGCACCATCCATATTAAGAAGATTCCCCTTGGGAAATGTGGTTACCTTTTCACGTGGAATATTTTCATCATTGACATGTAAGGATTTGGAATTATCATCAGGATATAATCTTTAGTACCATATTTATCCCATATTGACTTGAATCATCTGAGGGTGACATTTTCCTCAAATGAGGGAATTATAAAAATGAATAAGGATGTATGGGATGTCTATGTGACTAGAGATAGACCCGAGTTGTATAGGTTGGGAAATGTAAAATATAATATCGCCTATATTTTTCAGGAAGAAAATGGGTTTTGACATACTATTTTCCCTCTAGAAGTCAAGGTATTAATTTATTTATTTCATAATGACTTCTATAATATTCCACTTTTTTGAGAGGTATAATTCACCATTGAAATTGTTCCATGATTAGAACCGGTTATTGTTCCTCCTTTTGTTACGGAACATAAAGATCTTCTGGACATCAATGAGAAATTATATGATTTGGAGGATAATGTTTTCTGACCCCCAAGTGCATCTACATGGGGTTCTCTAGATTTTTTTACAAAAAAGGAGAATTGTACCCTTTGTCTCTTTGTGGATTACCATCATTTGAACATGTTGATAAGAAGGAACCTGATATCCTGTTCTTAGAGTAGAAGACTTATTTTAATAGATTTTAATATATATATATTGTCTTTCGAGATATATTTTTTGTCTGGATATCATCATGTGTGTGTCATGTCATAAGACATACCATTAAAAACATTCAAGAGTATTTATTGAGTATAAAATGGACAGGTTATTTCTTTATAACACACAAATAAATTTGATGTCATCATGGATGTTATAAATAAGAGTTTCCATCCATATCAATATTCTTTTGGGGTAGTATTTTTTTAATGATATCTTATTTCTTTTATTATCTAGAGATGATCATGATAACAATCATGAGATCATTTTCAATACATATATATTTCATCAACTCTATGATAATGTTAGTAGATTAATATTTGGATTGAAATAGTCCACTTTGGAGGTCACATTTTCTTGTAGTAAAGAGTTTTAGTAGACCCTAATATAGTGAGTGATATTTTTTCATTGGATTATCCCTTTAATGTATTCAAAATTTATTGTATCATGGGACTATTTTGATATTAAAGAGACATCATCCATGATTTATAATTACTTCAATCAACATATATTTGTTTGAAAATTATGTGTGTAAAATTAAAATGCATAGAAGGATGTGATGCATGCTTTTATGAATCGAAGGGATGATTTAATTCATACCAGACACTGATTCATCTATATCAATGAAGATTCTATATAGTCTATTGAGATACATCATTTATTTGTAATATAGTATCTTTGATTTATGATGAGGGATTAATCACACATGGGTCTCATCCTTGAGGTCTCATGAGGGGAATTACCCAATGTACGACCTTGAGAAATATGTTGTAGTTCATGTCTTATTGTATTATAAAACCTACCTATATGGAGATAATTTTTTTATTTACACATTTATTAAAATCCTCACATATATATTTACACATTGACATCTAAACCTTATGCGGTGTAGATTGGTCGATTGCATTTGGGCATTTTATTTGGAGCCTCACAATATGCATGGAATATGAAATGCAGTGCATGATTCTTATAGCAGAAAGACTCGGACTTAGGTAGTCTATGTGGCTAGTGGTTAATGGAAAAATATGGAATTATTCTCAATGATTAACATTAAGATTAAATAGGATCATATTTTTACTATCTAATCATCTCTAATATTTACTTCTAATCATCCAAAATAGGTGAGAATGTGGAATTTATCAGATCCAAAAGCCCTTGGGGTTTGGGAATTAATTTCATAGGATTATATATCATAACATTCTACCATGGATGTGGATGAGACCTTAAAATACAATGGGTGTGTATGGGTCCCAGTATAAATTTGATTGTAAGTGTTTCTAGAATTCTACAACTCAAAATGGGTTTTTGTAATACCACGAGATTTTTATGTGATATTTTTTTAATTATGTTGATGAATTTTTTTGTACGCTACAACATGATAATCATGATTAATATTCAACACCTCATTATCTTGTGGTATACACTACCCAATCCCTGGCTTGTGTTACACACAATTTCAAGTATTTTGATTTAATTAATTTCACATAATATTGATTATAACTGACCAACTAAATATTATAACCTAGTGATTGTAATGTCGTGTATGAATTTCATTATCATTATTCTGAAAAAATATTTAAATAAAAATTTCTGACTCTATAAAATAATAAAATAACTCTTAAATTATTTTATTAATGTTTTTTAATATATTGAAAATAATGTATAACATTTATCTTTAATTTTTTCTAGACAAAATATAAGACATAATACATTTTTTTTGCAGAATAAATGTATTTAAAAAATTATGTTTTGATGCCTTTTGATATCACACCGATTTTATATGTAGTTTTGAAAATTTTTATTTTTAATATGAAAGGAAAAAAATTATTCTTTTAATGTGTAATATAAAAAATTACAAGGGTTACATTTTTGATATTATCCTAATAAGTATTATTTTTTATGACTAGTATAAATAATGATTTTTATTGAAAACGTTATTTTCATTTAAATAAATTTCATAATTATGTTTTGGAATAGTTTTAAATTTTATGTATGTCATTTTTATCTAGTTTTTTATATAAATTGAATTACACCTGAATTTATTAAAAAAATATTTTCAATTTTCAAATAGTAATTTTTTAAAAAAAATAATTATTTTTGTGAAATTTTACAATTTTTTTATTAATTTTTAAACATATATGATTTTTTAAATGAATGTAAACTTTTGATTCCAGAAGAATAAATTTACTATGTGTACTTATTTTATATTTTACCAATATTAATTGTAACCATAGTTATTTTTGATACCACAATAAATTGTAATTTATGTAATTCAGGTTAAAAATAAAATTATAATGACTATAAAATTACTAAAGAAAATGACAATAATTTTTTGATAAATGTAATTTTACCCTTAACATAGAAGGATCTAAATTACTCAATTTATTGGAGACTTGTTACTAAAAATGACTTAAATAATATTTATATCACAGAAATAAAAAAATTCGTTTTTATTGACATTAATATCTATTATGTGTCCACATATGGTCAAATGGGTGATATCAACAAATATAAATTTTACTTTTCAACTTAACAAATATTTTTCAAAAAAAAAATTCTTTTGACATTTTGCATCCATTTGGGAGATATTATGGTATTTAAAAAATAGTATTTAATTAAAATTTTTAGATGTCTCCTTCATACTTTGAATAATATATCAATTTAAAAATAAGGTTATTTTGAAGATAAATAATTTTATTAACACTCTCTAGAAATATTTTTTTTTCATTTTCATGTTTATTTATTTTTAAATTTTAGTGATGAAGTAATTACCTTATAGGATTACATATTCTTGACAACGAAATTGTTTAATTGGCGGTAATGAAAAAATATAATTTTTTTGAAAATGATAAAAAAAGTTAAATGACTTAAACATATTATAAAATATTATTATTTGAGTATATCTAAACAATAATCTTTCAAAATTCATGTTATAGACAATTTCGATCCTTTCATAAGTGATTATGATGCTAATATTATTTAATTTAATGTGATGTTTAACTTGCCACATTAATATTTTAATAAGTATAAAAATTATAATGATTGGTTTAATATATTGTTTATTGTAATACAAGATGTATTTTGAAATCTAGTAATTTTAAATTCATTAAAATAATTTTTTTATATTTACCCAAAAAATCAATATATTAAATAATTACACAAAACAAAATGTAATAATTAGTTTTCAAATAGAAATATAAAATTAATGTTATTAAAGATAATTAAATAAATAAAATTTGATATAATTAATATGGAAAATGAATTTTCCAGATTACCTAGACAGATTAAGCATATGATAAAATATTTTTATCAAGGGAAACAAACTATCCAACTATTTTTAAAAGTCCATCAATTGAGAAATTTTAAAATTGACAGTATTTTTGTTTTGTAAAGATAGTGTTTTTTTAAATTATTTAAAAAACATTTATAAAAATATATAAATATTATTATATGTTTTAAAAGTATTTATATTATTTATTTATTTCTTAACTTACATCGAATATGTAAATATTTCACCCTTTCAATTTTGAAATAATTTTTATCCTCTTTAAAATGAAATAGAATAACTAAGTTTTAAATTAAAATGAGAATTTTTAATATTAAAAAAAATATTTCAAAAATTTAATGGATGATTATATTCAAACCTTATGTAATTAAATATTCTAAAATATGAAATTTTGGAGGTTTTTGATGTTCTATAATTTTACTATAAATTAATATTTATAAATATTCCAAATCTGCACCTCACCTTAGTTATAAAAGGGCATATACTACATCATAATTCCACATCACATTGAGTCATCACACTAGACCTTCCCCGAAGAATTCCACATATAAATATCCTTATTCACATTATAGTGTTTTTGTTCTTCACAATGGACCAACACCAGAGTCTTTAAGAGGAGATCTATAGGGAGCTCGTCGAAGAAGCGGTAATCTCCACTACAAATAATTTCCAATTTTATATAATTATACTTCCTCATCATGATTTTTTTCCATTATAAATTAATGATTACTAAATCCATTTTATATTGAGAAATTATTAATACCATCAAAACCCCATATTCCAACTTCTATCCGTTATATGAAAAACAAAATCACAAAGAATGTGTATGTACGTCTTATCGTATCCACACTGTGGTGTAATATGTTTTTCACCACCACATGACATGGATGGTTATAATGATAGAACGAATAACTATATATAATTATAATAAGATGTTAATTATTTTGGAAAAATATATACAACATTCATTTTGATAATATTTCATAAGGAACAGAATGATATCATTACTCGTGCGTACATACGTCCAACTGTCAACCCAATGTGATGTTATTAGTTCTATAGGATATAAATTAATGCATTATTATATAAATTTATGAAATGAATAAAAATGGTATATATTATGTTCAAAACATTTTTTAATGAAATAAATATTACCTAATAAGGAGAACCAGAGATTATTCGGTAAAACATATATAAAAACATAATGCATTTAATACCCAAATTAAGATTAACCATTAAATGTTACTAACCAAAAGATGATAATTGATCGTATATAATATCATTACACTGACTATGATTATGGTATAATTAAATGAAATCATATTAATCCTTATATATGAGGTTCTGATACATATATAGGATATTGTACAAAAGGTATGGGGTAATTTTGCAAACCCATTATTAATCAATATTTTTTATAGGTGAGTATATATTGGTGTTTATTTATCTACCTTATACATATTTCCTAAAAATGATTGAAAAAAGAGTTTTTTTATTTTCTTATAGAAATTTAATGTCATTTTTAATTTTTTTCCTTTTTACCACATGGTTTGAAAGTAGTCATTCTTTTGTTTTCCATATATGGTAATTCTTGACTTTTCTAGAAAATGATTGAGAAGAATTGTTTTTAACGTGTAAGGATTGAATATATAATTTCAAATTTATTATTCAATATTATCATGATGATTTCATTATATTTTGTCATTTTCATTATCAATGAAATTATATTCCTTTTATATTTCATGGTGTTTTATTAAAAAAATAATTTTTTTAAAAACAAAGGATATTTTCTTCAAGAATTAATCTCAAGTGTTTTATTATAATTTTTTTCCATTTAATTTTTCATTTTTTAATAAATATATTTTTCCAGTATAATATATATATTATTTTATTATTTTTATTCTATTTATAAATTCTATTTTTTTTTCATGTATTATGTTATAATATAATTATTTCTATAAATCCCAATATTTCCATGTGTTATGCTATGGAATATTTTTTTTGGGGCACACATTTGAATGATTTTATAATAAGTTTTGTGGGACCTATATAACTCTCTAATTCATTAGTAATAATTTATATTTCATGAGATAGAAATGAATGGAACAAAGATATAATTTGTTTTATTAATATAAGGCTGGAATGACATGTAAATCTGGTTCTGTAATATAGGTTTGGAACGATATGTAAATATAGTTTAGTAATACAGGGCTGAAATAAAATAAATTATTGTTCCTCATCAATTAATGTTTTGAATGTGATACCTTAGTTACTATTCAAAATTTTATATGTTTTTTTCATAACTTTCATGTTTCATTCATGTGTTATTCTTCCATGTATCAAGTTCATTATTTTATGATGATTTACATTGTATTATCTACCTATATTTATGCCATGATTCTTGTTTATTATCATTGATATTTAGGATATGTTATTCTACGTTCATAATATTATTTTTGATATGCTTATTCACATGATTAAATTCACATCTCTCCATTTTTTATCCACACTGAGCATCTGATCTAACCCTTGTTCATATGTATTATTTTCCATAGGTTATAAATATCGTTCTTATATGTTATTCTTACTAAAGAAGAATATCATTATGAGAGATGTTGAAGATGATTTTTTCAAGAAAGATGAATGTGTCAGATGATCTAAATGACTCTAAACTAATATCATTTTTGGGTACAATTTTGTATAATTTTTTTGAATTCATCAAATTTTATTTATTATCCATGTACATCAAGAATGGATCATTAAAGATGATATCTGAGCATAAGTTTATTTAAACCTTGGTAATTAGTATGAGATAATTTATCTGATATCCCTAGAGATAGTTCATTGTTATTCCTAGAGATGTCCCATGGATATGACTACTAATAGGTTAATGACGTATAATATTGGTGAAGAAAATGGATATCAATGGATTAAACGTAATATGTTATAGATTTAATGTACATTCAATTCATTATGTGATTTTTCTAGTACTATTATTTTCACTCACATATTTCACAATGTGATTTTGAATATAGATGGAAACATAAAGATTCATGTTATATTTTAATATAATGGAAAAATAGAACGATATTACCCATGATTAACCAAGTTTATATGGAGTTGGAATGAGAATAATCATTATTATTCCTAATAATAAACCTCATAATATTATCAATAGTCTCTTTGTTTGTGAGTTTATTGACACCCATAATAAGATACTGATGGAGTTTCATGGTGATCACAGAGAAACTAACGTTCAATTTTCCTCTTGTGAATCATGTGGAATGAGGTATCAAGTAGAATGAATCAAATGAACATGAATATGATTTGAATGGTTAAAAGAAATAAAAAATAGAGAAATTTTAAAGTAAATGTATAGGTAAAAATTATAAAAGGATAATGTAATTACTAATACAACAACTATGGTTACATTTTTGAAATGTGGAATATATTAGAATTATAAAAATAGATTCCAGATGAGAAAATATCATATATAGAATCAGCATTTTTGTATGATTTGTGTTAATATAGTTGATGACGAATAGGCTACAAACGAAATTTGATATGAATGTATGTGATGAATCATGGTCAACAATTTAAAAATTTTGTGAAATGATTTTATGATTATCAAAAATAATGTTGTATAACTAATTTTATAGTTTTATTTAATAAAGAAACCTCTCTTATAATTATTAAGAAATAGTTTATTCTAAGGTATTTGAATGTATATTTTGACTAGTAGTAGTAATCATAAATAGTTATTGGGGTAATATGTGGAAAAATACAAGATTTTAGGAAGGATGGAACATAATATGTGCATGATGATTATGTAATGATATATTAGTTGTTGATAAGTAAATCGGATATTAAGAATTTCATTATAACCGAGTAAGGATTTTTTGAAATGTGGACTATGCTATCAGGGATGAAGTTTAATGTTTTTTTGAAATATGATTAACGAAACATTCATTCTTTTAAAATGGATATATGGTAATTTAGGAAATTAACAAGAGAATACAGAATAGAGGTGTTCAAATGGTTTTAATTTGACTAAAATTATATACATTGTATTTTATAGGGGATAAAAGATTTTCTGTGATAGAAATCAATTTTCTATAGGTTTGGATTCTCATATTTTAGAATTTTTGTAATATTATCAATTTGTGGAATTTTTATGTTAAACATCATATAGTGTACATTAGAATGATGTACTATCTAACTATATTTGGAATTATGCATATTTGATTACATCTGATAACATTTCTATTGTGATAAAGAGAGATGGAATAACCTATCATTATATATATGGATCATTTGATTTTCTAACACTTCATGAATAAAAAATTCAACATCATTTCATTCAATAATAGATGAAGTGGAAATTGTTCAAGGAAAGACAAATAATGATATTGTACAGAAATCAAGTAAGTATTTCATCTCATGTTCTTCAAATATTGGTAATATATATATTATAAAAACATAATCATAGTGACTTTTTATGTGATGAATCAAATTTCCCCTCAAATCAATGTATATATAAGGATTTATGATTGTTAACTTTATCCTAACCTTGTTCTCTATCACTCTCTATCAAAATTTGATGGTTATATTTTTTCTTATATATCAATGTTTTTAAATCCCACCTATGTTCTTCTATGGGGAGACCCATTGAGGTGTTACATTGGGTAAACTTTATGTTTCTAACATTACTTTTTTAGGAAGTTTAAGTATTCATTATTATGATGTGGTTTTCTATGAAAGAAACATACATATAGTAAATATTTTAAAACAGAAATGAATTTTTAATGGTAAATTCATTTTATGGGGGGTATAATGAAACACCCTGATTTTTTTAGGATACATATTTTTAAATTTCATTGATGTCTTTTCTTTTACTCTACACCAATATAACCTTATACAATATAAAAAACCAGCTTAGCTTGTGGTCTATGAAACACCATACATGGAGAGGGTTATATAAAAATTCATGATCTTTTGTGATAATTCATTTCACCTAATAATGAATATAATTTAACAACTAAAAATTATAACTTAGTATATACAATGGCGTGTTTGAAGAGTATTAACATTCATTTGAAAAAATATTTATATGAAAATAAGTGAGTCTATAATATAATAAAAACACTGTCTAATGATTTTATTATCAAAAAATATATGTAATATAATCAATATAATGTTTAAAATTAATTTTATATGTTTTCTAGACAGGATATAGGAGACAATTCATTTTTTTGATAAAAAAGTATCTTAAAAAAATAATGTTTTTCCACATTTACATAGAACACCCCTTTTAAATCTAGTTTATGACACTTTTTATATTTTATTTGACACAATAAATATCTTATTTTAATTTGGAATATAAAAATTTACCTTGATTGATTTTTGGTATTTTTCTTATTTGTTATATTTTTTATGAATATTAAAAATACTAATATTTATTAAAACCTTTATTTTTTAAAATTAATTACATTATTATGTTCTTTATAAGTTTTAAAATTTAATAAGTTCATTTTTTATAATTATTCATTTGGAAAATGATTCTATACATGAATTTATCATAAACCCATTTTCCTGTAAAAATCACCATTTTTATTATAAAACTGTTTGTGTGAAAGTTTACATGATTTTTTTTAAATTCAATTCATAAAATTATATGGTATGAATTTTAAAAATTAAATCAAATAATTATATACAAGAGTTCTGAATTTAAAATGTAATCCTCCTTCATCTACCAATTTGAATAGAAACCATAGAAAATTTTGTCGCAACAAAAAATCATAAATTATTTTTCATGGATTAAAAATAAAAATTACAAAGACAATAAAATTACTAAAAAATTGATAAAATTCAATTTGTTATATAGAATTTGAAATTTAATAATTAGTATATAAATTATATCATTTTATGGACACTTGACAATGAAAATGACTAAAATAATATTTAAATCAAAGAAAGACAAAAAGTGTCGTTTTCTATGCCTTAAATATCTTGTATATGGCCACATATGAACAAATGGGTGGTAAAAATGAATCTAAAGGGTAAATCTCAGTTCATAAAAACATTTCCCTAAGGTAAATTTATTATTGACTTTTTGCGTACATTTGGGAGATATTATGTTATCTATAATATTTTATTTGATGAAAATGTAAATTTTTCACTTTTTGTGTTTTAAATAAGGTATCATTTTGAAAATAAGGCATTATTGAATATAAATTCAGCTATAAATACTCATTTGAAATTTAAGATGTTCTTTTATTGTAATTTATTTTAAATATTTTGGAAGAAATAATTACCTTAAATGTTTATATAATATGGATGCAAAAATTATTTAATTGATGATAACTCAATAAAATAATTTTTCTTAAATTGATAATAACAATTAAAATACATAAAAACTATACCAAATCATATTAATAGATTATATCATGTCCATAATCATTCATGTGTCGGGTTATGGACCATTTGGATCCTTATATAAGACATTATAACACTTATATTATTTTATTTAAACTTATAAAAATCTTATCACATTCAAATATGAGTTTTTATAACCTTTTTAATGATTGATATTCTAGAAGATCTATTCTACTGAAAGTATTATAATTAATTCTATTAAATTTATATTAATCAATGTATTTTATTTTTATTTTTAGTTCAATAAATATATATAATAAATACTTACACAATACTGATGTACTAATTATTTTAAATATGAAAATATCATTTTAATGTTCACAAAAACATTAAAATAAATAAAATTTTAATTAATTAATATTTATAATGAATTTTATAGATGATCTAGATGCCATAGGGATATATAATATATTTTTTTGGGGATAACCTCTTGTATTGATTTTTTTTAAATCCTTAAATTGTATAGGGTCTGAATTGTCATTGTTGTTGTTTTTCAAAACAATTTGTTATTAATTTATTTAAATATCATAAAACAATTATAATTATATATATTAATTTATATATGGTCTAATATGATCAATCATATTTATTTATAATTTATTTGACAACAAATACTTAAATATTTCTGCCTTTTAATTTTTAAATTATTGTCACCCAAGTTAAAATGAAATAGAATAACTAGGATTCAAATTAAAATTATAAGGAATAAAATGGAAATAAACTTTTCCAAAATATATTTTATGATAATATTATAACCATATATCATATATAATTCAATACTATTAATTTTGGTTGGTTTTGTAAGTGGTTTGATTTTATTATAAATTAATATTTTTAGAAATTTCAAAAGTTATCATCACCTCAATTATAAAATTGCACATCCTCCCTCTCAATTTCAATTAACTATGAGCCTTAAATATTGACCATGACCTTACAATTTCCCAAGTAAACATATTTCATCACATTTTATAGGTTTATTTTTTTAAAATACCAACTATAGTTTCATTTAGTAGACATCTTGTGGGAGTTCATTGAAGATGAAGTAATATATTGTTCTGATTCATTGATATAATTTCTTCTTTTCCTTCATAAGAGTTAGTTTTTTCCATTATAAATTAATGAATCCAATATAAATGGTATAAAAATATGTTTATACGGTTATGGAACAATTATTTTCCACCTTTTATTGGTCCAACAAAAAATTCAATCACCAACCAGGCGTACATATGACTTATCATCACCACAACATGGTGAAATATTTTTTTCCCCAACCACATGACTAGTATGGGTATAATGATGAAGATAATAACTATATATGATTATTGTAACATGTTTTTTTTGGGTGGAAATATATATACCATCAATTATGATACAATTCCATAATTAATGTAAATATATCATCTCCCATGCGTATATATGGCCTAATATCTCCACAATGTGATACGATTAAATATACATGATATGCATTTAATCAAGATTATTGAAATGTACATAATGAATAAATATGATAAATATCATACTGATATTAATTATTAATGATATAACTATTAACTAATAAATAAAAATATATCATATTCTAAAAAAATCATAAGAACATAAAGAATATAAACCATGAATAAATAGTAACAATGTAATGTAGAAAATACTCGGACAAAAAATATGATGATATATGTTACTATAATAATGATATGATTCTTGAATGTCATAATGAAACAATTTAATTCATTATATAATAATTTTTGATTCATAGGAAGTATATTTGACACATGGTAAATCATAATTTCACAATCTTAATATTTTTCAATATTTATTATACATAAGTATTTTTTAGTTTTTATTTATCATCAATGTACATGTTTTAAAAAATATTTTTTATAAATATATTTATGATTCCTCTAGTTATGATTAATATAATAATAACTATTTTTTATTTTTAATATAATTTTTAAAAGGAATCATTCTTTTTTTAATGTGATGTATTTTGACTTCTTACAAAAGAAATAGAAGAATTTTTTTAATATTATATTGAATGAATGGATTTTCAAGACTTCATAACACCAAATATCCAGGAATCTTATATTAGATGTTTTAAATTTTATTTTAAATTAAATTCTTTTTATACAATATTTCATGGTGTTTTATGAAATGAAATCATTTTTCAAGAAGAAAGTATTTTTTTTATCAAGAATTAATTTGAGGGGTTTTTTCAAAATTATTTTAATTATATGATGAATTTTTTTAATAAGGATATATTTCAATAATAATATTCATATTATTTTATTATATTTATGATACTTATGAAATCTATTTGTTTTTTATAGAATATATTATGATGGAATTTTTTTTCAAAATCCAAGTTATTCATTGATTAATGCTATGATAAATGAGTTATGTTTTTGTGGAACACTTAATAATGAGATCATAATGAAATGGGTGAGACTTCTATATCTATCCAATGCATTTGTAAATGATTTATATCTCCAAAGATAGACCTGACTCGAATGGAATGTAAATATAGTTCAGTAAAATAGGGTTGGAATGTCAAGTAAATTTAATTATGTAATATAGTGTTGAAACGACTAGTAAATTAGGTTCTGTAATACATGGCTAGAACAACATGTAATTCTAGTTCAGCTACTAGGATGGTCTTGGTAGTGATTCCTTATATACTATTGAAATCAGTATCTTCTTATGTTTTTTACACACTTAGATGTTTTATTCATATTTTTGACTAATGTTTCTTATTTCATCATGATTTTTGATTTATAAACTATCAATATTAATTGAATGATTGGTCTTTTGATCATTTATTTTTATGGAATGACACCTATTTTCATAATCAAATTTCTCATACCCTTAATCTCTTGATTATGTTCATATTGTAGGACCCCGGGACACCCTGAGAGGGGAGGGGTGAATCAGGGTGGCAACTTCTTCTTCTTAAATTTGTGGATCTTGTTCCCACGTTGGTAGGAACTACTTAAACCTGTATGATGGATATGATCCGCAATTAAACATTCACATGCAGAGAGATGACACAGCTATTTTTACTATTTCACCACAAAGGGCTACGTCCAAGAAGCATATGCCGACAGGTTGTCAGTCGTACCCAAATCCACTAAGCTTCACTAGCTGTAGATTACAAATTTTCGGGTACAGTCACTCTGTCCCAGGCCCACTGCCTTTACAAAGGTTCAGGGAAAGCTCACTGTTTCCCTCAGGTCACTCCCGTTGTGTCCCCCTGGCTCACTGCCGTTGGTGAAGTCAGGCTCATTTTATAGACCTGAAGGTCTCTTCAATAGATGGTCATTGAAGTTCTCTGTCTCCTGTTCAGCATGAGACTTTGCTTGCATCAGGGTTCAGATTTGATGCTCTTTTCAGTTCAATCTTTCTTCTATAGTGAAATGACTAAATGCACAAGATCCCCTTGTCTTCGATTGCCTGAATCACAATTACTTATGTGATTTCTCAATAAATGATGTTCAGCTTACTCGTCATTTTTCAGAATCAGTCCACCATGTATGCATGAGATCATGCATGTATCATTTAGATTTCTTCTTCAATCTCACTTTGCACCGAGAGTATCAGGAAATCTTTCACCTCTTGTGCAGCTCCAGAAAGGCGGGTGTGCTTCAACAATATTTGCCTCTCCTTTTCAGGCCTGACATGCAAGTCTCCAACCTGCACCCAAGTCTTAGGCGCGCAAGTATAAACTGGCGTGGAAGTGTCTCCAAATCACCTACGCGACTCTGCCTTCTCGAACTTCAATCCTGCAAGACTCACTTCCTTCCTTGCCCAAATCACCTGGGGCGCTCAACCATTAGTCGGTGTGCAACCTCTACTTGCGTGACCCAACTACCACTTTCACAGCTCAACCACCTGCGTGACGAGAGCTCGAACAATCTCTATGTCATGAGCTCCGTCAGAAATGAGGAGGGGTGGCCCAGTATTTATATGCAAATTGGGCCCCATGCGCGGAGGCGTGCAAGTCCCTCATGGGCACACAAGTCTCATCTCCCGTAACCGTTGTCGCGCAACTCACTTGCGTGACCCTCTTTCCTTAGCCAAATTTTGAAGTTCTGTTCTTGGAGAACAATAGGCTCACAAGACCGAATCCTTCTAGGTACCAACACACAAGTTCTTTCACGGCGCACAAGTACACTTGCGCGGCCAAACAAACACCTGCGTGACCATTAAACCTTTTCCATATTTTGATGATCAGATACTAAAAACATATGGCGCACAAGATTCCAATCCTCCAAGACCTTGGCACACAAGTCCATTAGCCAAAAACACTTTACTTTATTGGCCTATTTTCAGGCCCTAAAATTTGGCAAACACTGGGAAACGGCGACGCCTTCTATCTGCTCTTTTTTTCCGCCTCCAGATAATCCATTCCTTTGTCGATGATCCTTGAATAAAACATGGATCATTATCCACAGTCCTTGAACTCGACATGCCACCATGGAATCTCCTTTTGTCAACAAATTTGTATGACATTCATTTGTTTTGTCAACAAGCACGATCACCTCAACAACACCTTTTCTTGGTGATCTATATCCTTCAGCAACTCTTATGCTTTTATCTCAAACTCCACTATTGTGATATGTATTCTTTGAAGGCATAACTTTAGCATCATCATCTTCTATGACAATGTGATGTGCATGGATATCTCAGAATTCCAATCCCCGCATAACCATCTTAGAATTCCAATCATTTGCACATTGTCTTCTTCATCAACTGTCATGATCATCTTCATGCAAACCATGGCATTGAATTCGTCAAGAAGTCTCTTGCATGGTTCTCATGTAATCAGGAGTAATTGCATGGTCTTCATCAAAACCCATTGTTCTCATGAAATAATTAGGAATTTCATGGACTTCATCCAAAAACCTCATTCATCTTTAATCATCCTTAGATGGATCCTCAGATGGATTACACCCCACATTCTTCATTGTTCTAAACAATGTATCACCTTTGACACATGTTCTTTGAACTTACGATCAGTAAAACAATTTTCTGAATCACTATTCCTCTACTTCATCTATGTACTTATTGATCTCCTTCATTTTGATCTTCCATTCCTCCATTTCATTAGTGTAATTCTTGATCTCCTACATTTTTATCTTCATTGACAACTATTGAAAACAAATACAAACTTATACACAAAGTGGTTCCAACAATCTCCCCCATTGTATTTTGATGTAAATACCATATACATATTTTGGAATGAATTTGTCAATGTAAAAATGAGAATCTTTTCTTCAATCAACTTTTCTTTTCAAACTATCATTTCATTTTCTCCCCCCCCCTTATTGACAAGAAATACAAAGCTCATTGTAGGGAGGGTATCAGTCTACACTTAAGCAATGTTTCATTAGTCATTTCACTCTAAGTCTACTTGAGCAATGCTCGATGTAGAAAACAATATGATTTTATTAAGTCCACAAGGCTGTCTATTATTCATAGGTCAAGATACCAACATGAGATGAGAACTCATGTATTTTGTATTCATGGGTTTATCACTTTTATTTCAGGTAGAAGAAAATAAAATGTGATAGGGAATAATTAACCTGAAACTCCTGCACTCACATTATCAAACATATCAAAAACATTCAAGTGCAATTGGCAGGATAAGTGACCTTAGGGAACATCCATTCTTCTTACTTCACTGGTCAATTTTGTTACTCCCCCATTGTATAATGCTCTTTATTTGACTAACCAAGGGATAGAGATTGATAAATGGAATACCTTCTCCATTGACATGTTCTTCAATAATTTCACAGAGTAACTGATTTTGAGACCAGTTGGAGTTGATATTGATTGAAACGGTGATTATGGAAGATTCTTCATTATTCTCCCCCTCAAGGGAAACACTCCTCATCATCTTCATCAAGAGTGATCCTTCATCATCATAATATTTGAGCATCAATTGAAGAATACACTATGGTTGGAAACTTCTTTATCTTGGCTATCAAGAGTTGACATCATTCACTACTTATCAGGATCTCCCCTGATAGAATACTCACCTTCAATTACCTGCATTATTAGCACAAATACAATACACAAATGATTACGAGAATAAGGCGATTCCTACATGCTTCATCGACAAGACCTGCATGGTTGAGGTTCTTTTCTAAACCATGTTCCTCTGTTCACTATAGTCTTCATGCCTGCACTTTTGAACATATGTTCTGACATCTATTGGTGTGGCATGGCTATCTTCACATTCTATTATACTTTGTGTGAGGAATTGTTCTGCTTAATAGTCATCATGATTGATACATTCTTACTCCTCTTAAGGACTGCTTCTTGCTCTGGTATTAAGGTTAGGCAACCTTTTGCAATGTGACCAGTTTTCTTGCATCATTGACAGAGAACTTCTTTGACACGTGTGTTTCTCTTTATTTGAAATCTCTCATGTAAAGTGTCTTCATCATGTGAAAGTTCTTCTTTTCCTTTGTCACCAGCCTTGGCCTTTTCTTCTACATGTTTCCTTATTCATTTTAAATCTTCTGTCCAGATGACCAACAATTCATTTGGAACAGATGCAGCTATTTTGGGTCTTCCACATGGGTTCCTCTAAGTTTCATCCCACTTAGTGATTCTTTTGGTTGAATGACCCTTCAATTTCATGGATCTGAACTCCTGGGTCTTCTCAACTTCCCTACTTGAGATCTTCTTGGGGAAATTTGTGTTCACCATATTCTTCTGATTTTTTCCCAAGGTACTTTCTTCATACTAAGACGGCATTAGAGGTCTTCTTTTCGTATCAACCATGAAAGCATGTTGATATGCACATGTGCCTTCCTTGTGACCACTACTGTTGCATACATCACAGATGTTATCAAGAATTCAAATTTGATTGCGGTAAACAGATGCTTCTAAACCTGCGGATGTTGATTCTTCTTCTCTGTCTTCCTTCCCTTTGATATAGTCTTTCCCTATGCTTTTCCATGTAAGGGATTATAAAAACAATCCAGTGCATAGTTCCCAAATCTGTTGCACCACCAACATCGACCCACAAATATTTTCTTCTTTGTATCTTATGTATTAGGTTGTTGGTTCTTTTTCTTAATCTTTTGTGCTCTATTTGAGGAACCAACATCCTTCTTTTTCTTCCCGTCCACCCTATCCATGGTGGTAGGTTTCTTCTTCTCACCATTCCTCATCCATACTTGAATAGAACTTTTCTTCCATCCTGCACTGATTGTGGGAGTGTATTTAGAAACATAAGTACAAGATGGTTTGGATGGTACCTTCACATTATCAGTTGCATGTGATAGATCAATGAGTGAAGTCATGATCTTCTTATCACATGTTTGTGGTATTTTGACAATAGAATCCTCCATTGAGCATTGAGTACTAGCAGCAACTGATTCTTGATGTGGATAGTCAAGAGTTGTCATAATCTTCTTGTCACATGTTGGAGGTATTTTAGCTTTAGATTCCTCCAAAGAACATTGAGTACAAGCATCACTCATTTCATTCTTTTGTGAAGTCTCTATATGTATATTATCAATCTTGGTCAACTGGGATTCCAATTTTTGACCCTCAATATTGAGGGTGATATTCTGATCTTCAATCATGATCATCTTCTCTTCACAAGTCTTCTTCAATCTTTCAACCTCATCTTCATGCATCTTAACTTTGTTTTGTAACAAAGAATCATGTTCCATGAATTTCATGGAATTTTCTTCCAAACAAAATATCTTGACTTCATTTATCTTCTTCAGCTCAGAATCATGTGCATGGATATTTTATTTTAGAGTCTTACTGACTACCTTGTTTTCTTTAAAGACTTTAAGCTATTTGGTGAGCTTCATACATTCCAGAACATTTCTTTCCAACCCTTTTCCATATTTTCAGATTCTCTTTCTAGTTGAGTGATCTCAACCTTCATATATTGGAATAGGCTACAAATAATATCAACCCTTTCTTCAGGAATATCATGAAGATATGTTTTGAGTTTTTCCTGAAAAATGGAATTAGGGGTGTCATCTTTTCCTCTGGAAGAATTCTGATCCACCTGCACGATACTTTCCAAGCCTGATGTTTCATCATTATTGGAATGGTATGGAGAATAAGACACTACAACTTTTTTGGATGTGAGGGACTTCTTTAACTGCTTCTTTTCGTTCTTTTTCATGTTTGTCATGGTCTTGCAAGATGTAGATTACTGCTCAGAAATGATTGCGCCATTATCAAGACTACTCTTCATTATTGACATTAGGAAAGTAACTCAAATCCTCTTATCAATAGAATTACTGGATAATATCCAACATACATTAACCTGGCTCTGATACCACTTGTCGGACCACGGGACACCATGAGAGGGGAGGAGTGAACCAGGGTGGAAACTTTTTATTCTTAAATTTGTGGATCTCGTTCCCACATTAGTAGGAACTACTTAAACCTGTATGATGTATATGATCAGCAATTAAACATTCACATACAGAGAGATGACATGGCTATTTTTACATGGTTCACCACAAAGGGCTATGTCCAAGGAGCATATGCCGATAGGTTGTCGGTCGTACCAAAATCCACAAAGCGTCACTAGCTGTAGATTACAAATGTTCGGGTACAGTGACTCAGTCCCAGGCTCACTGCCTTTACAAAGGTTCAGGGAATGCTCACTGCTTCCCTCGGGTCACACCCATTGTCTCCCCCTGGCTCACTGCCATTGGTGAAGTCAGAATCAGTTTATAGACGTGAAGGTCTCTTCAATAGACGTGCATTGAAGTTCTTTGTCTCCTGTTTAGCATGATACTTTGCTTGCATCAGGGTTCAGATTTGATGCTCTTTTCAGTTCAATCTTTCTTCTTTAGTGCAATGACTGAATGCACTAGAACCCCTTGTCTTCGATTTCCTGAATCACAATTACTTATGTGATTTCTCAATAAATTATGTTCAGCTTACTCTTCATTTTTCAGAATCTGTTCACCATGTATGCATGAGATCATGCATGTATCATTTAGATTTCTTCTTCAATCTCTCTTTTCACCGAGAGTATCAGGCAATCGTACAGCTCTTGTGAAGCTCCAGAAAGGCGGGCATGCTTCAACAATATCTGGCTCTCCTTTTCAGGCCCGGCGTGCAAGTCTCCAACCTGCGCGCAAGTCTTAGGCACGCAAGTATAAAATGGCACGCATGTGTCTCCAAACCACCTGTGCGACTCTGCCTTCTCGAACTTCAAACCTGCGCGAATCACTTCCTTCCTTGCCCCAATCACCTGGGGCGCTCAACCATCAGTCGGTGCGCAACCTCTACTTGCGTGACCCAACTACCACTTGCACGGCTCAACCACCTGCGTGACGAGAGCTCGAACAATCTCTAAGTCTTGAGCTCCGTCAGAAATGAGGAGGGGTGGCCCATTATTTATATGCAAATTGGACCCCATGCGCGGAGGCGTGCAAGTCCCTCATGGGCACGCAAGTCTCATCTCCCGTAACCGTTGTCGCGCAAATCACTTGCGTGACCCTCTTTCCTTAGCCATATTTTGAAGTTCTGTTCTTGGAGAACAATAGGCTCACAAGACCGAATCCTTCTAGGTATCAACACACAAGTTCTTTCACGGCGCACAAGTACACTTGCGCGGCCAAACCAACACCTGCATGACCATTAACCCTTTGCCATATTTTGATGTTCAGATACTAAAAAACATATGGCGCACAAGATTCCAATCCTCCAAGACCTTGGCGCGCAAGTCCATTTGCCAAAAACACATTATTTTATTGGCCTATTTTCAGGCCCAAAAATTTGGCAAACACTGGGAAACGGTGAAGCCTTGTATCTGCTATTTTTTTCCGCCTCCAGATCATCCATTCCTTTGTCGATGTTCCTTGAATAAAACATGGATCATTATCCATAGTCCTTGAACTCGACATGCCACCATGGAATCTCCTTTTGTCAACAAATTTGTATGACATTCGTTTTCTTTGTCAACAAGCACGATCACCTCAACAACACTTCTTCTTGGTGATCTGTATCCTTCAGAAACTCTTCTGTTTTTATCACAAACTCCACTATTGTGATATGTATTCTTTGAAGGAATAGATTTAGCATCATCATCTTCTATGACAATGTGATGTGCAAGGCTATCTCAGAATTCCAATCCCCGAACAGCCATCTTAGAATTCCAATCATTTGCACATTGTCTTCTTCATCAACTATCATGATCGACTTCATGCAAACCATGGGATTCAATTCCTCAAGAATTCTCTTGCATGGTTCTCATGTAATCAGGAGTAATTGCATGGACTTCATCAAAACCCATGGTTCTCATGCAATAATTAGGAATTCCATGGACATCATCCAAAAACCCCATTCATCTTTAATCATCCTCAGATGGATCCTCAAATGGATTACACCCCACATTCATTATTGTTGTAAACAATGCATCACCTTAGACAGATGTTCTTTGAACTTACGATCAGTACAACAATCGTCTGAATCACTATTCCTCTACTTCATCTGAGTACTTCATGATCTCCTTCATTTTGATCTTCCATTCCTCCATTTTGTTAGAGTACTTCTTGATCTCCTTCATTTTGATCTTCATTGACAACTATTGAAAACAAATACAAACTTATACACAAAGTGGTTCCAATACGTATGTCTATATCGTTTACCCTTACTGGTCATCTGATCTCATCGTTTTTATTATGTATTATTTTCCATAGAGTATAATGTAATTTTTTTAAATTAGTTGTATTATTAGTGTGTATCTTTATTGGAGAAGTTGAACATATTTCACCAAGATAGAAAATTTTTTTCGATGTTTCCAATGACACTAAACTTATACCATTAATTTATGTCTGTTTGTATAATGATTCTATTTTTGGAAAAATTTATGTAATGACCACATAGGTCAAGCATGGATAATTATTGTATTTCACCCTGAGATATCCAAAATGTATCGATATAAAGGGAAGCAGTATTGGGGGCCTTGTATGAAATGTGAGATTTACGGTTTCTTTACATATTGTATAACCTCTCAGCTTGTGGAGGAATACTGTCAGTGATGGAAATGTATTTTCAAAAAAATGACCAAAACATAGTGGAAATTTGACAATATATAAAATGATTTAGTGAATGGTCTACCTATATCAAATAAAGGAAATGATAATTTTTGGGTTTTCTTTTATTCTCTAATAATGTTAAAATACTTTTAACCTATTCAAGAGACCTTACTATTATACAATCATGAAGGTTTATATGTCAAAGAGGAAGAATAAAAACATGGATATCACCATTCTATTATTTTTTAATATACACATGTTTTTTCATGGTACTAGAAGGGGTTGTATATGTCCCTAGGTACATAACAACTTCAAATAATCTCGTTTCACTAATATACATATGGTCAAATCGAGTGTAATATTTAGGTTCTTTTGGACAATATCAATGAATTTTCCATGAAATTGGTAGTTCATGGGAGAAATTCAGACCACACATTGATTTCTATTATAAAAATAGCATTAATGGTTCAATGGGGATGAATCCTTATGATGCCTTATACGGTAGGATCTACGTCTCATATATATTAAGGACAGAGGGAATGAAGGATTATTTGGAATTAAAAAGTCACATGAAAGAGACTATAGAGAATTTCCAATTGATTATAATGTGAATGTTGACAACTAAATATAGACAACAGTCAAATGGTAATAGATTTCGATGACCTCATTATTTAAGACTCAGACACTGAGTTTTCTTCATAGTCTCACATATGTTGGGAAATATATTTATTCAGAGGTATGGTAATCACATACTGAGGTTCATTATTCCCTTTTATTTTGTGAAACGTATCCTAAAACTTCCTTACAAGTTGTAATATAATCATAGGTACTAGTCTCTACATGATGTCTTTCATGTCTCTCATCATTGTTGTTACTATCTAGTCATGTCACATGTCTTTCAACAGGATTAGGGTGAGCTGGATTTAGAAGTTTTTATTTAAGAGTATCCACATATAATTTTTAATAATATCACGAAAATACTCTGAGGTAGTTTTTTCCCTCTTGTATTAGTGATATAGTTTCATATCCTTATAAAATGTCAAGATAGAATAGAAGAAAGCTAATTGAAAATCAAAATGGATGGAACTCATTGATGATGATACCTCATTACATTGAACGGTCAACTCATTGATGAGTTAGTTTAATGTGTGGGGGGGTCGCGTCGGTTGTAATGACCTGTATTTTCACAAAAGAGGAAATCATTATTTTTTATATTTGAATCATTCATTTAAGAATGGTAAACATGTGCTATAGACTAAAGAATGTAACATGATAATTCGAGGATAATTCTATTCCATGAGATCCAAAAAATGGGAAAATTAATACCCCCCATATATTACAGAAACCATCCAAACTAGACCAAATGGATTCCCTATTCCATGGGATTGGGGAAAGTAGAAAACAACCTTACTCATGTTTTGTATTAAACAGTGTGAACATAGGTGAATGGTCGTTCTATGCAAAAGAGTTTCATGATAGATCCTTTATTCATGTTTTTCACATGGTTTGATAAGTAGTGAAATTAACAATGACATATCCCCCCTTATACAAGATAATTGATCTCATTTGGGAAACCATTAACCTAAATCATGAATCCTTATATTTTTTGTTGAAATTAAACTTTTTACTATCAATTAATATTATAACCAATTTCTCTATTCCCATTATTCCTCATGGTTTTTGAGGGATTCTTCTTCCCATGCAAGACATATATGCATTGTAATTTATGAATTGATATAATTTACACATACATTGTATGTATATTGATATTTGTTTGTCATTTGATTACATAATGTGAGTTATGTCGTCCTATCACTTTATGTAAATCGTTACCTTTATATCCATCATGGAATTTAAGAGAATGTTTTTTTCCTTTCTAATGTTGTTGGACAATTTCTTATATTTCTGCCAACCTACTCAAAATACGAGTTTTATATCGAGTGAGGATAATTTATGGCCTTGTTGTATATGGTCACAAAATATTCCCTTATAGGAATGATGAACTGTAGCTAAGTGTTGGTGTTGAATGTAATCTATGTAGGAGTTTCCACTTAAAATTAAGTTCCTCCTATCAAATATACTGCCACACCATAATACTTTCATGTTGACCATTTTTAGTAAATGGGTTGTTTAAACATTTAGGGACACCCATTGGGTGTGTTTAATAGAGTATTCCCTTACAGTTAAATGTTAATACACACGTTATTCCACCTAATTGTTCAAATTTGATTTAATATTCAACATCCCCTATTATATGATTGTTTAATGTAATAAAATTCAACTCCTATGTGTTTGGAAAATAATTGTTTGGAATACCACTCCTGTGAAATTTCCTTATTTACCATTTAATATCCTATATAACTCTTTTGATACAAATAAATGAAATTTCCACGATTTATTTAATTAATTGTATAAACAAATGAATGATTGATCTTTTTCATTAGATTTTTTCAATGGATTGATTAAATTGATTAGTTTATGTACCATTATTTTTATAAAATAATTTTAGAAAGGCATTTTATAGGATGGATTATTTAAGAAGGAATTTAATCCGTCAAATAAACTAATGTTTTACATGATTATTTAATATTCTTAAGGGTGGAATGGTCTTTCCTAATGTTTCATTCCTTTGAATTTTCTCTATTTAAAAATGAATGTATTATATATAACGGTGTGATAATTATGTTTCATGAGAGGTTTTTTCCATCATGTATTGATTTTAAATGTGATTAGGATGTTATATTTTATTTGTATGAATGTAACAGTTCAGATGATCATGAAGGAATTACATTCCCTACATCAATTGTTTAGAATGACTTCCCCCAACACTAATCCTAAAAGGATGTGTGTATTGAAACAGAATTCCCTCTATATAGAGGGTTGACATGATGCAACCCTCAACATCTCTTGTTATGGGTACAAGAAAACAAACCCACACATTTAGATTTAGTGTATAATATTTATGTGTATTTTTATATATATATAACTAAAAAATATATTATGAAATTTATATACTATGTTTTTTCCAGTATAGGTTCTAGTGAATGAAAAGGAATTATACAATTTATCAAAGTATAAAAATAAAATTTGGATCCAATTGTGTTTTTTGTGAACTGAATCCCAATGAGAAGATAACCATCTCAGATGTTCTAAGATATCTGTGGAAATATTAAAATAATGAATGATATGGGAATAATATTTTCTAATAAGGTTTTTAATGCCATTAAATAACTTTTATTAAATATCCACTTAAGAAAATAAAATTTTATTAATTCATTTTGAACATTCTTTAAAAAATAATTAAAAATTCAATTACAAATATCATTGTAATATATCATTAAAATTAATTACTCCTTAAAAATAGTACCACTCATTAAATATAATAACTCTAAAAAATTTCAGTAAAAATAATCTAGTAATTTTTATGAAAAAAATACACAATTTACTGAAAATAATACATTTGGCCCACTAGAAATATTAAAGGGTCTGTTTAGTCTACCCACATTTCGAGGGATGGGTTCACTCTCAAATTACCTACCATATTTACAACGATAAGATTCATAACTATATAAAAATATTTTATTTTTTCATTACATATACATTATGACAACCTTGCTTTTTATTACAACTTAAACATGATTTATTACATAAAACATCACTTGATACAACAATGAAGATAGAGAGGTTTAGTGTCTTTGGGGCTTAGGATCATTACATGAAATACAACATCATTATTGAAAAATTCCTTTACATGAACACTACATTCTTTCGTACATAGCATTGCATGGGATAACCTGAGGACATGCATAAGAAAAGGGTGACCTATAAAGCCCGGTAAGGGAATGCACATGGAACAAAATGAGGAGTACAACACATGTCAGACATTAGGAATATCAATAGATAACAAGAGAAACATGAACATAAAGTCATGATAAAGCATGATAATCATAACATGGAAATGTGGCAACAACACTTAACATGGAATTAGCATGAGCCAAGCCACATTGCACATGGAGCATGAGTAAATCCTCATTGCACATGAAGAACGATTAAACCCTCGTTGCACATGAATTATCATGATTCAACACTAATTTCACATGATGTATCATGATACTATACTTTACCCAATGAATTGGAGAGCTATAAGGAGAACCCTTCTTAAACATTTCATTTCATGCATAAGTGTGCACCATGGATCATAAAACATAGATTCATAAAACATAATCATTTATTCCATGATAAAGGAATGTGAAATTCATATATGAATCATTATAATCAATAGGTAAATGTGACTAAAGGTGAATACCCTTGATGGAGAAATGGACATGGTATTCACTACACAATGACATTGGCTTAGAAAATCGGTTTGATTTCGGCTGCGTAACGGTGTGACATTAGAATTAATAAAAATGGTTGATGAGATAAAAATGGGTTCCTAATCATATTTAAATGTAATGAACAGTAAGGAGGTCATACATATACATGTCCCAACAATTTTAATGGAATTTATATTCATGATACAAAAGTATCATTTGAATGAAAATGAGGAGAGAGAAATTCCTTTCATAATTTTAGTATAGTAACAGGTGTACATGGGAGGCATTTAATGAGAGATAAAGGGGTCTCTTATCATTAAAAAAAGAAGAGGGAAGTATTATGGAGGTTAAAATCCATACCCCATTATTCACAATTGAAATTAAAAGGTTATAACAACTTAAATAAAATTGGAAAAAATGAGAAAGGAAGAAAAAACCCTTACTTGGAAGTGTGCTTCCGAAGGCTAGAGAGAGGCTTTTGAGAGGATTCATGGGACCTTGGGGAACCTTGGGAGGATTATATAAAGATTAAGGAAGAGGTGGGATGAACTAAAAATGCTTTGAGTGATGAGGAAGTGGGAGCTTGTGTGGGTTTATATAAGAAAGTTGAAGGAATTCTTTATTATTGAGGTTTGAGACCACTTATATTAAATTAATACAAACCACAAACCATCCCATGGTTTTTGCCCATGGTATTTGGAAAAGGGAAGAGGAAAACATTATTTTATAACACCAAAGTCCGAACTTCATAAAATATCAGGGTTTTTTATGTGAAGGTGAGTCACACTCCCATAGAAATTAATTTAAAAAGGCAAGGTGTTTAATAAGTCTTGAGCGGTCCATTAATGCTTTGAAAATTAACCCAAACAAACCCAAATTCACATTATATTAATTTTAAAACGTATATTATCCGAACATAAAGATTATAGTATTTCATTACATCACTATTGGGTCATTATGATGTCATAAAACACATTATATATTGAAACAGTATTTAATTTTTACTAAAAGATTTGACTGTCTCAGAAAATTAGGAAAAATTCACCATTGGATAATTTCGACATCCTGATTCCAAAAATAAAATTTATTTTTTTAAATAATTTTCTAAATCTGTTAATTTTCATTTTTAAAATAAAATCAAAGATTTATCAGAAATTCATGGGTTTTGACAAAAATAGCTATCAAACAATCATAAAAATTATAATTGCATTCATACAGTTATATGATCATTTATATATAATAAAATTAATCTAATAATAATAATAATAATATTTTATTAAAATATTTTTTAATTCAAAAATTCCTTAATTTAATAAAATATAATTCAAAATTAAATAATAACTAAAAACACCATTTGTACTTCAAAAACTATTTACAATGTATCAATAATGAACAGAAATTATATTAATTATTATATACAAAAATAATGCACATGAATATTTTACTATTGATTAGTTACATAACCCATTAAAATAGTCGAATAAGACCTAAGGGTAAGGTGTGCGATGGTAACAGACTCTTGGGGTGGATTGGATAACATCGCTCGAGTGGTAATTTCTATCAACATCCACTTCTCCTGTAGACGGTCACATTCGATCTTGAAATGGTGAAGCTCAACTTGGGATTGGTCAAGAGTGAAGCCCAAGGACGCCACCACGTTTCTGAGATCTGATAAATGGGCTTCATATGGTGAAATTCTACTGGATAAGGACATCATTTCCTTTGTCTAAGTAAAATTGGATGTGTTAAAGACCTATATTTATACTAATCATTAGATCAATATTCAAAGACTATAAAAGTAACGGTCACAATTCATATAATAAAACCAATGAAGATGAAATTTTATAAAAACATTTATATACAGAGTCATTTAATAAGATCAAGAGGGATTTTCCCATAATGAAACTTTGGGTCATTACAATATTCCCCCATTATGAAATTTCTCCCATGAAATTTTCTTTCTCCCACACTAAAACAGAGGTGGGTAACTCTGCTTCATTATTTCCTCCAATTCCCAAGTCTCTTCTTCAAACATGTAGTTTCTCCACAACACCTTGATGAGGGGCATTGTATTATTTCGTAGAACGTTTTCTCTACGATCTTAGATCTTCATTGGTTTCTCCTCATAAGAAAGATCGTCTTCCAATTGTACCACCTCAAAAGAGAGTACATGTGAAGGGTTCGGTATGTACTTTTGTAAGAGGGATACATGAATGACATCACGTACTTTGTCCATAGTAGGCAGAAGTGCTAGTCGATAGGCCATAGCCCCGACAAGATCAATAATCTCGAAGGGGCCGATGTACCTTGGACTTAAATTCCCATTACTTCCAAACCTCATGACCCTATTCAATGGAGATATGCGTAGAAAAACCATGTCTCCAATATTAAACTAAATGTCTCTTCGACGATTATGTGCATAATTATTCTGTCGACTCTGTGCTTCCTTGATATGCTGCTGAATGGTTTTCACGTTCTCCACCATTTCTCGACCATTTCTGGTCCACGAAGCTTACGTTCACCGACCTCATCCCAACACGCCAGTGTTCTGCACCTTTTCCCATAGAGGGCTACATATGGTTCCATTTGGATGCTCAAGTGGAAACTGTTATTATAATAGAACTCAACAAGAGGAACATGTTGATCTCATCATATTTTAAAGTCCATTGAGAACGCTCTCAACATATCCTCATGTTTTTTGATAGTCCACTCATATTGGCTATCAGTTTGAGGAAGGTAGGCCATACTGAAGTTCAGTTCAGTATTCAGATCATGTTGAAGACTCTTCCAAAACATATAGGTGAATCATGTATCTCGGTCAGACACAATAGAATGTGGTACTCCATTCTACTTTACCACTTCCTTGATATATATCTGAGCCAGTTGATCCATTGAGAAATCCTCCCAAATAGCAATGAAGTGTGCAGTCTTTGTAAGATGATCCACAACATCCAAGATTGCATTGTGGCCTTTGGATTTCCTTGGAAGTACAGCGACAAAGTCAATGGTGATGTTCCCTCATTTCCATTCTGGTATGGGCAATGGTTGCATCATCCCCTTAGACCGTTTCCTCTATGCCTTCACTTTCTGACACACCTAGAAGATTGATGTATATTCAGCGATCTCCTTCTTCATATTATCCCACCAAAAGTTTTCTTAGTGATCTCGATACATCATTTTGTTCCCTGGGTGAATAGAGAAACTTGAACTATGTGCATGATCCAAAAGTTCCTTCTTCAGCTCCAGAATTGATGGAACACGTTGTCTTTTCCCAAACCGCACAACTCCTTCTTCCTTAACATTAAACTCCAAGGATTTCCCTTTTTTGATAGCTTCAAATTTTTCTTGAATTCCTACATCTTCCTTTTGAGCATCCTTTAACCTTTCCAAAAGAGACGGTTGAGCAATCATTTGTTAAAGGTTTGATGAGGTTAACTTCTCTATGATACCCATCTCCATTTTCAACAAGCATAATAGGATTGGATCCTTCTCAATTCTCATCATTGATAGAATCGATGGATCCTTTCTACTTGGGGCATCTTCTACCTTGTTCGCTTTCCCAGGTTAGTAATGTATAGAATATTCATAGTCCTTGATGAGCTCTATCCATCTTATCTGGCACATATTAAGCTATTTCTATGTGGATATATATATTTAAGACTCTTATGGTTAGTATAAATTTCACATTTCTCCCCATAGAGATAATGCCGCCAGATTTTCAAGGCAATGATCGCCACTTCCAACTCCAGAACATGCGTTGGATAGTTTCGCTCATGTATTTTCAACTGCCTTGAGGCATAGGATATTGGTTTATCATTTTTCATCATCACACATCCTAAGTCCTTCTTTGAAGAATCACTGAATACCACAAAAAGTTACCCACTTGTTGGTTATGTGAGCATGGGCGCAGTGATAAGCCACCTTTTCAAATCCTTAAAGATTTTTTCACATTCATCACTTAAAGAAATCTTTACTTCCTTTCGAGTTATCTTGGTAATAGTTTTGGACAATCATGATAAATTTCTCACAAATCGGTGATAATATCCAGCTAACCCCAAGAAGCTATGGATATCCGTATTGATGTTGGCCTCAATTGCATCGATTTTGGAGGGATCCACAGATATCCCATTTCTTGTGATGATACGACCCATGAACGAGACTTCCTTAAATAGAACTCACACTTGTTGTACCTTTCATAGATCTTACATTTGCGCAAATCCTCTAGTATAGTTCTTAAATTCTCCTCATGATCCTCCTTGTTTTAGAGTATATTAGAATATCATATATAAACACTACCACAAATTTGTCTAGGTTATCTATAAAGACTCTATTAATAAATTCCATGAAGATTTCTGGAGCATTATTGAGTCCGAAAGGAATTACTATGAATTCATAGTGCCCGTATCTTGTGTGAAAAGATGTCTTGGGGATATCTTCCTTCTTCACCCTTACTTGATAATATCCCGACTGCAAGTCTACCTTTGAGAAGTATTGTGCTCCACGCACGTGTTCGAACAAGTCATCAATTCTTGGGAGAGGATACTTGTTCTTTATCATGATTTTGTTAAGTTCACGATAATCGATGCAAAGTAGCATTGTCCCATCCTTCTTCTTGACGATGAGCACTGGTGCACCCCATGGTGATGCACATAGGCATATAAAATCTTTATCCAGATTCTCCTGTAGTTTTATCTTCAGCTCTTCAAGCTCTACAAAATCCATTTTATATGGAGTCTTGGATATTGGTAAAGCCCTAGGTATATGTTAAATTGAGAATTCAACATCTCTTCTAGGAGGAAGACCATGTAGTTCCTCAGGAAACACTTCAGCAAATTCCATCATAATATGCATTTTTTTCAAAGATGATTTATTCCTTGGACACAATCATCTGAGCTAGTTACGCTTGCTCCTAGGGCAGTAATATCCATGCTTGAGATGATGGAGCTAAAAGAGATTCATCTTCCTCCTTACACTTGTAAATAATTTGGGGTCGATTCTCCATATGGAGTGTGATTTCCCTCTCCTGACAATTTATGTTGGATCTATATAAGGAATTCCAATCCATGCCATGAATTGCCTCAAATTCCACCATAGGGAGTATGAAGAGATTCACCGGGAAATTCAATCCACAAATTATAACAGTGGAGGAATTATATTCATGGGATGCAACGATTGCCCCATTTTCCGTACTCACTGACATCTTCACATCCATGATTTGTGGTGGTGCTAGGATTGTTCTACTAATCTTTCGAGATATAAAATAATACGTAGAACCTGAATCAAAAAGTACGTTCGCTATTCTTGAATGAATAACTAGCATACCTGACACCACTTCATTGTCGGGGTTCACTTCAGCGGATGTTATGGAAAAAGCTCTACCTTGCTACCTTGGAGGTTGTTGGTTGCCTCCAAAGTCCCTTGGATCAGGGAACTGATTTGAAAAATGACTCGGATATTTACATTTGTAGCATTGAACAATGAATTGAGGTTCAAATAGAGAATTTCTCTCCTCTGTTGCTGCCGAGAGTCCTTCTTGACGACAGTTAACAGCTAAGTTCCCTTCTCTTCCACACTAGAAGAATTTCCTCATCCCATTAAGGCAATTTCCATGGTGCTTCTTTCCGCACATTTGGCAAGTGGGGTGCTGAATCTTCTTAGCACAGTTAGATATATCCATAGTACCACTAGAATTTAATTCCACATTACGCTTATTATCCCCATGATACCCTTGTGATTCTCTAATCTTCATTTTTACCTTGAGGGCACATTGAACAATTTCCTCATAGCTGTTGAAGACACGGATCGACAATGATTTCCGCAGGATAGGCTTCATCCCACTAAATAAGTGGTCAACTTTTCATTCTGGGGTAACTTTAAAGCCGGAATTGTATCATGCAAGCCTTGTGATGTTTTCCTCGTAATCTCCAATTGAATCTTCATATTTTTTCTTGAGGTAATGGAAGTCCCTTTCCATCTTAAGCCAGAGGGTGCGCGGAAAATATTTATCAAAAAACATCTTCCGAAAATCCTTCCATTCCAACGCCTGGATCTCCTCCTCCGGCTTCGTATTATTGATCAACGTCCACCATTGATCATCTTTACCCTCTATAAGATAAGCTTCCAGGAGAACCTTCTCTTGTTTATAACATTAAAGGACGGAGAAGAACCTTTCAATGGAGTTGATCTATTGTTTAGCTATCGTGGGATCAGATGATCCACTAAAATTAGGAGGCCTTTGTCTCATGAATCTCTCGATAGCATCTTGTTATTTCATAGGGGGGTTGAACGTTCCTCTTGAATTGTTTTTATATTCAAAAATTGAGTTATCTGAGAGAGAAGCATAACAATGTTCGCAATTCCTGCTCCCATTGGATTGAGCATCTCATTAGTACAGTCATCACAATGATCATCACAACGGTTGTTAGCCCGGGTCCTCCTATTACCGGCCATTGGCTGGAATAAAAGGAAAGTTAGGGGTAACACATAAAGGTTAATCATAGAAAAAAATTTATGACTTATAATTAAACATTCATTTCCTTAACTCATGAGTCTATAGGTTTCAATCTAAGCTTTTCATGATCAACTTTCTAACATATATTCTTAGGAGAATTTTTTAATTCCCTTAAAAAGGGTTCATAATATGCTTGTGAATTTACAAAAGCATATCCCCTGGGGGTGTCATAACCAAGAGTGTAGCAAGGCCCATTTTCGTGCACTAGTTCCCGTTTGAGTCTAGCTCAAAGCAGTGTTTTGGGGTTTTACCAATAGGATACATCTCTGCCAGTGCCGCCTCTACCTGCTCGTATCCAGACATGGATGTATTTGTGTGAAAAAACTATTACTCAGTACTCACCAAAACATAGGGACATTTATATTGTACTTATTCTTGTCTCTAAGGATTTACAATGGTTTTCTAATCCTAATCCCAAAAATAACTAAACCTATCCTTTGATACCAACTATGACAACCCTGCTTTTTATTACAACATAAACATGATTTATTATATAAAACATCACATGATACAACAAAGAAGATCGACAAGTTTAGTGTCTTTGGGTCTTAGTATCATTACATAGAAACCTAAAACATTAAATAAAACATCTTTATTGAAATCTTCATTTACATGACCACTAAATTCCTTCGTACATAGCAATGCATGGGATAACCTGAGGACATGCATAAGAAAAGGGTTATCTATAAATCCCAGTAAGGGAATACACATGGAATAAAATGAGAAGTACAATACATGTTAGAAATTAGGTATATCAATAGATAATATGAGAAAAATTGACATAAGGGCATGATAAATCATGATAATCATAACATGGAAAGGTGGCAACAACACTTAACATGGAATTAGCATGAGAAAATGCCCATTGCACATGGAGCATGAGTAAATCCTCATTGCACATGAAGCATGAGTAAACCCTCATTGCACATGATTTTTCCTGAGTAAAAACTCATTGCACATGACGTATCACGATACTATACTTTACCCAATTCATTGGAGCGCTATAAGGGCGTACCCCTCTTAAACATTTCATTTCATGAATAAGTGTGCCACATGGATCATAAATCATGGATTCATAAAATGTAATCATTTATTCCACAATAAAGGAATGTGTAATTCATATATGAAACTTTATAATCAATATATAAATGTGCATAAATGTGACTACCCTTGATGTATAAATAGGCATGGTATTCACTATACAATGACATTGTCTTAGAAAATTGGAGCGATTTCGGCAGCGTAATGACGTGACGTAAGAATTCATAAAAATTGTTGATGAGAGAGAAAGGGGTTCCTCGACATATTTACATGTAATGGATAGTAAGTAGGTCATATTGTTATATGTCCCAATAATTGTAATGGAATTTAGATTCATGATAGAAAATTATTGCTGGAACATAAAAGAGGAGAGAGAAGTTCCTTTCAGAATGTCGGCATAGTAATGGTTGTACATGGGAGGAATTTAATGAGAGATAAATGGGTCCACCATCATTAAAACATGAAAGGGGAACTATTAGGGATGTTTGAATCAATACTCGAATATTCATGATTGAACTTAAAAGGTAATAACAACATAAAGAAAATTGGAAAAAAATGAGAATGGAAAAAAAATCCCTTACTTGGAAGTGTTCTTCAAAAGGCTAGAGAGAGGCTTGTGATAGGCTTCTTGGGATCTTGGGGAACCTTTGGAGGATTATAGAGTGAGTAGGGAGGAGGTTTGACAAACTCCATATGCTTTGAGTGTGGAGGATGTGGGATCATGGGTGGCATTAAATAGGAAAGTTGAGGGATTTCTTTATTATTTAGGTTTGGGACCCCATATGTTAAATTAATCCAAACCACAAACCATACCATGGTTTTTGCCCATGGTTTTTTGAAAATGTAAGAGGTTAAAATTATTTTATAAGGAAAACGTTTGAACGTCTTAAAATATTCGGGTTTCTTATGTGGAGGTGAGTCACACTCCGATGGAAATTAATTTAAATAGACAAGGTGTTTAATAAGTCTTGAGGGGTCCATTAATGATTTTAAAAGTAAGCCAAACATACCAAAAATAACATTATATTAATGGTAAAACATATATTGGCCGAACATAAAGATACTAGTATTTTATTACATCATTATTGGGTCCTTATGATGTCATAAAACACATTATATATTTAAACGGTATTCAATTTTTACTCAAAAATTTGACTGTTTCAGAAAATTATGAAAAATTCACCATTGGATAATTTCAACGTCCTGATTCCAAAAATAGAATTTATTTTATCTAAATAATTATCTAAATATGTTAATTTTTACTTTTAAAATAAAAACTGATATTTATCGAAAATTAATGGGTTTTGAAAAAAATGGCTTTCAAGCCATAATAAAAAATATAATTGCATTCATACAATTATATGATAATTTATATATAATAAAATTAATCTAATAATAATAATAATATTTTATTAAAATATTATTTATTTCAAAAATACGTTAATTTAATAAAATATATTTCTTAATTAAATAATAACTAAAAACACCATTTGTACGTTAAAAAATATTTACAATGTATCAATAATGAAAAGAAATTATATTCATTATTATAAATAAAAATAATGTACGTGAACATAGTACAATCGATTAGTTACATAACCCCTTAATACAGCCGCATAAGACCTAAGGGTAATGTGTGCGATGGTGACAGACTGTTAGGGTGGCTCGGATAACATCGCTCGAGTGGTAATTTTTATCGACTTCCACTTCTCTCGTAGACAGTCCAGTTCGAGCTTGACATGGTGAAGCTCAGATTGGGCTTGGTCAAGAGTGAAGCCCAAGGACGCCACCACTTTTCCGAGCTCCAATAAATGTTCTTCCAATGGGGAAATTCTACTGGATATGGCCATCGCTTACTTTGTCTATGTAAAAGTTGATGTGTTAAAGCCCTATATTTATACTAATCATGTGATCACTGTTCAACGGGTATATATGTAACTGTCACAATTCTTATCATAAAACCAATGAATTTGAAATTTTATAAAAACATTTATATAATGAGACATTTAATAAGATCGAGAGGTATTTTCCATTAATGAAACGTTTGGTCGTTACATACATTCATTTTTCATTAGAGTATCAACAATAAAATATTTGACAATATATACTCACATGATTAAAAAAAAATTTACTCATATAATTTCTTTATGAGAAATTTTTATAATTTAGATAAAATCAATTTTTCCACATTTATTCAATAAATTACATTGAATTATTTAATGAATGATTAATTGACATTCATTTATTTCAATCATTAAAATCATAAATATCTATTTTGATTTCAATTTCTTATTAAAGAATAATTTATTCAATCCATGTGCCTATAATAAACACACATTATGAAAATAAAACTATAGTGTTCATGAAATTTCATGATTTATAGATAATGGTCATCTTTTATAACATGAATGAAATGTACTTGCAAATATAAAATGATAGTTTCAATTACGTAAAAACATTTTTTAAAATATAAAGAAAAATTGATATCATAAAATAATAATTTTCATTTCTTATAAGGTCATAATATATAATCAAAGTGGATTTGATAAAAAATTATTATTTAAATAATAATAATAATACAGTCATTACATATTTTATACTATAAATCAGGAATAGAATTTTATGAAAAATAAATCATCTTAAAAAAATTTAATATATAAATGATCTCATTACTCTAAAAATAACATTATCTTCAAATGTTCATAACAATAACATTTCATAACAGAAACAAACTGTCCTAAATGTAATCATATATAAATAAAGATTATTTACCTTTTAAATCTAATTAATTTAAAATTTTAAATTAAATATTACAATAACCTTAATCCCATATCGAATTATATTGGCACAGTACAACTGGATTTCCTCAACTCCATTTTTTTTGAGAAGGTGAATATAACATTTGAATACATAAAAATTTAGTAGTGATTATTCTACTTATATTAACTCTTAGTAAGTCTTTAAAAAATAAATTTTATCGACAATATTATTATATGTTTAATACATTTTTTAGTGGATGATCAAATAAGATATATATATTAAATCATTTTATTGTAGATTATAGGATGAAGATTTCAATGATGGATCCTGATTGGATAGAGAAAGGATGATATATTAAAACAGAAAAACAATTATATTAATTTTCAATGATGAAAAAATACACTGAAATAAAAAAATTCAACTCATCAATGAATGTTTTATAAATTATCCAAAAATCATATTGAATTTATGATAACAAGATCAATATTATTTTAAATTCGAACTCTAATTTGTGAAGAATAATATACTAATATGAATACAATTCATAAGAAGTTATGATTCTGGTGAAATATTAAAATGAAATAAATCAAACATATTAGCCAGAATATCAGAAAAATTGGTTCGTACATAATACTACCATTAAAAACATTTGTAAATATGACATGTGGAAGAAAAAACAAAATCATCGAAGAGAATGATATTTCTATGAAGAAAACAACGGATTCAAACACCATAAAATTAAAATAAATACCCCACTAAACATAAAATAAATAAATATACAATGGACGAAGATATCTCCAAGATCGCTTCCCTTTATCCTCATTTTGAAATTCTTAAGCATTCAAAACTCATAATGTGGTCAAACCCCATTGTCTTCACCCGATCTCCATCAAAAGCAATCGATCATCAGCAATCGACCTTCTCATATGTGAATCTACTCAATGATGAAACCATCAATCATGATCAATCCAATTATATGATCTTCATCAAAAATCTATCGATACCAAGCATAACTCGACTTCATTTGACTGTTGAACCCAATCTTAATCTGATCCTCGTTTGGTTTATCTGAAAATGATCACCAACTTCTCCGTGACAAAAAACCCAATTCTATTTTTATTTTGTATTCATTTAATATTTTTTTTATTTGAATGAAAAATAAATATATAAGAATTTTGAAAAATAAAATTGCTATCTTTTTTATAATTTTACAATATATTTACAATTATATGATTTTATTTAAAAAATTAAAAATAAAAATTCATATGACTTTTTATAATTTCAAATATCATTATCTATATAATTCGAAAAATAAGAAATTTATATTATTTACATTTATAATGAAATATATTATCTTTAATATTCATTATTTGATTATATATATATCTTATTTAAATGATATTTGGTATTTTTATAAAATAAAATATCATTTCATTAGTTAATAATTTAATAAAAATAATTTTCTAAAAATATGTGTTAATCAAAATTGAAAATTGAAAAACATTTTAGCTTCAATATGTTATATTATAAAAAATTTAACAAAACTTATATTTTTAATACAATATTCTTTTAAATAAAAAATAATATATTTATATTAAAAAATTATTTCATAAAATTAATATCTTATTATTTTAAATGAAGTTTTAAAACACTATTAGTTTTAGTTATACACCATTTTTAATTGGTAATTAATATTCAATTTTTATTTTTCTAATTATTATTATATCTAATATATAATTAAGATACTAATAGATAAATTATTTTTTAAAACATGGGATGCTACATTCTCCCCCTCCCAAAAGAATTGTTCCCTCACAATTTGATCATCAATATTAAAAAATTATGATTTTTTATCTTTAATGTTTAGAAACTAGATGTCTTATGGGAACTTATTTATATAATAAAAATTGTATCACAAATGTTTTTTCCACTATAGAAAATATGTAATCTCGAATATTTTATGGAACATTTATTTTATATCATATATAACAACTAGAACCCATTCTTGTAGATTTAGTTCATAAATGTTTGATTTATTTTGTTTTATAAAAGACAAGTGTAAATTATACAATGAATTTTATAGGCTAGTACCTTTCTAGTCTAGGATTGTTAGAGTTAGAGAACATATTCTAACATATCACAGTTGAAAAAATAAAAAAAAGTTTCCAACGGTTTTTGTGTCTTCTAACTCCAAAATCGATAATATATGTATTATATCTCATAAGATACCTATTAAAATATAATTAAAATAATGGTATACATATAAAATATCATATTATCTGATATAAAATCAATGAAATACTTTATAGGAATTTTTTAATATCATTTCATAAATAGTTTTGACCATCATTTGAAAACAACATTGAAAATATTTTTAAAAATACCTCTGGAAAATTCATTTAAATTATTAAATCCAGGAAAATACTAGATCACATTGAAAATACTTATGCCCATTATTGTTTTTAAAGAAAATCCTTTACTGTTTTTCAAAATACTATACATGATATTGAAAACTAACCATTAGGGCCACATGAGTTGATGGATTTTGTCTTGGAGCTACCAAATTTTTGATGTTTGGGTTTACTACCAAATTCATTTTCATATTTACAAAATTAATGATATAAATTTTATAAAAACATTTTATTACTTATTTATATATACATACATAGTTTACTAGATTTTCAATGGTAATAATATTTACAAAATATTCACATATATTAAAAATAAATTTACCCATATTCAGTCACTATTAATTAATATGATAATGTGGGGAAGCTGTATTTTTTATCCTTTATTTAATTCTTAAATGATTTATTGTTACTAAAAAATAATTATCATTCATTTGTTTCATTCAATAATTACTGAAAAATCTATTTATACTATAATTTCATATTAAGTAATAATTTATTCAATGTATTCGTATATTAAATATGCATTTATCTGAAATAAAAATAGGGTATCCATGAAATTCCATATGTTATTGATAATGGACATTTCTCATTATATGAATGACATATTCATTTACAAAAAAATGATAGTTTCTATTACTAAAAACATCTAATATACTATAATCTAGAACTGAAGTAATAAAATAATTATTTTCATTTCTTCTATGGACATAAAATATAATCACATAGGATTGAAAAAAATAAATTCCCATTACATATTTAAAAATTAATAAGAAAATAATTTTGTTTTGTTTTATAAAATAAACAATGAATATAATTGTCAGAAAAGTATAGCTTATTTTATAATATTCAAAGAGAAAAATTATCTCATAACTCATAAATAATAAATTCATTGAAATATCAAATCCTCACTATCCCAAAAAAATATATCTTCACTCATAAAATTATGAATGAATAAATTAATATGAATTTAAATTAAAATCTAGATAAAATTATTTTTAAAATTAATTGAACAGAATCCTATATAAAATAAAATTAATATTTTAATTATATAAATTTAAAATAATACAAAATTTATTTCCTTCAAGAATATATTTTCTATAGAAATAATTAATAAAAAATAATTATTTTAGTTTCATCTATAAAAACATCAATATAATAACTAAAATAAAATAAATCCCTTAATGATTTTTTTTTTCAAAATTCATCTAGTTTTAATGTACTTCTATTTTTCACAAATAGGTGTGAAATAGTTTGTAATATGTAAAAAATTAATTTGTGACATAAAAGATTATATAAACTATTTAAAATTCTAAAAAATATTTTTTATAATAAATTATATAATATATTTTTAATTCTAATATTTTATTTCATTAAATGACATTGTAAGAAATATATACTTAAACATTTGGGCATAAATTCTAATAAGTAGATGAGAAGATGGATCTATTGTTGAAATTTATGTTATGATTTTTTAAGATAACATGAAGATATATACATTTATAAAATGAAAAAATTGTCATCTGGGAAAATTTATTGAATCTATGAAAGTTCTGAAAAATGAAAAAATGAATTCAATTTATGAGAAAAATAACAATAAATTATTATTTTTTTCTTTATTTAAACTGTGATTTTCACATAACTATAATCCTATATAAACATGAATTATAATAAGTAAATACTATCAATGGAAAAATAAAATAAACTATAGAAAATATATTGATCGTAGTCTTTGAAAAATCAATTATTGTTTAATAGATGCATTAAAATAACAAAAAAATCCAAATAGAGAAAAATCCTAGAACATCTACAAATTTAATAATAAAAATTAGAAAACAAAACATTCAAAATACCAAAAATTAACATACATTCCATGATCAATCCAAATCGTGAATCATAATTAATATTAATATATCTTCATGATTTATACCCTTCATTCTCTATCACACTATGTTAGGCATTCAATACCCCTAGCAAGGATGAACCCCACTTCATCACCTGATCACCATCAGCGGCCATCAAAATTCATCAAATCTTCCTTGGTCTTGTCAAATTAGTCTCTTCTCCAAGACAATACCCTCAATCAAGCACAAACCCTCAGTCAACAATCGATATCAACTCCTTTAAACATTAGCAATGACTAGCTTCATCCTGCTATCAAAACGAAGATAGATAATATCTCTATTTGGATTCTCTAAAAACAAAGCCCCCTTATCCTCAACAAAAAACATGACTCCTCTTCTGTTTTTTAATTTTTTTTAAATTGAAAATAAAATTTATATTTTATACATTTCAAATTCAAATTTTTTTTATTTTCATTTTTTGTAAAATATATTAATATATTCATTTTTGATGAAAAAAAATTAAAATAAAAATTATAAATTCTTTTAATAATTTTATATTTATTTATTCATATAAATCTAGTATTTGTAAATATTATGTTATTTATATTCATAATAAATATATTGTATTTAATATTCAAAATAATATTTTAAATAAAACTAATTTAAATGAGTTTATGTTTCATTAGAAAATATAATATTATGTCATTATTTAATAAATTAATACAAATAGATTTGTAAAATTTGGTGACAAAAAAATGGACCATTGAAAAAAAATAGACTCAAAATAACATAACATAACAAAATATTCATATATATATATATATTTAAATAATTTTTTAATTAAAATATTAACATATTTATCAAAAAACTTTTTATTTATTAAATAAAATAATATTTATAGCATAACATGAGATTGAAACTATAATTCATTCATTTATTTATCATTTTTTTAATTGATATTCTAATTATAATTTTTTAATTAACAATATTAGAATAGAAATTTTTTTCATAATATACTAATAAAAAAATTTGATTTACAACATGGCATGTTATAATTGCATTGAAATGTGACTCTCATTATATTATTAGTGATTTTACAATATTGTATGAGTTTATAGTCTCATTTAGACTAGTTCTTGATGTATAGGATACACCCTAGTATTCCGAGAAACTAGTATTCCATGAATATGTCTACTTACATCGACATGTTATTGGTTCATATGGGTGGATGGAATATATAATTATATTATATATATATATATTAATATATATATTTATATATATTGATATATTGATCATAATAAGAGAAATATTATGATATTAAGGAGAAGCATGTAGACCTGCTAGGTGTCCTAAACAAAAATGAGAGGTTTGGGTATTTAATTTAGCATTTCATTCTTATTTTCATATACTTGAACACATTTTAGTTACGAGCACTGATTGCATAACATGTTTACACTATCAGTGGTGGTCAAATGATATTTGAATATCACACCCTACTTAGGTTTCAATTGGTAAATGGGAAGATTATCTTTATAAGTACATTAAGTAATATTATATTCATTTTGTTGATATTCTTACCTATAGGTGAATCTACGGAGTATAAGACCGAACATTCAATTGAGATTCTATTGGATAAATAGTTTTTTTGTATATTTTTATATAGAAATATTGTATTCATGTCACCCTATTATATTTTGGTATACCACAGGCCATGAATCCATCTCCATGACATTTCCATGTCGCTCTTTGATATTTTTATACAGTTCTATATTCATTTTCAATTTTTATTCTTACTTATTTTTTTAGATGTTTACATTTCCACACTTCATAATCCAAAAGTTATTACTATATATACATCTTATATTGATGAATGTATATGGATATTTCCACTTTTTAACTTACACATGAGTGTATAGTCTCCCCATTTTACTGCCTTTATGCTTTTGCTACTACTCAACAACCTCTGGAATACGGGGAGGCTCTCTTTAGGACATATGAACCAAAATCTTAGGGCACATGTTAAGTGCTTCAAAACTCGGGATGTTACAGGGATAAAGCCCATACATCTTTGTTTTCTCATATTTATTACTATTAGAGGGAATATATATTTAAATAAAATTTTATCAGTGACATCTGTTAACATTTTTTCAATGTGACAGGGTATTCAGTTATTTAATGGATATACCTCAATATCTAAATATATAATAGGTACACTATACACTCATAATCAAATTAGAAAATAGAGGAAATTCGTAAATGATTTCCAAGTGATAGTAAATATTAATTAGAATTATACCAATCCAATATAAACCAACATCACATGATTATCCCAATTCATGCATAAATACTATAAATAAAAGCTGAAAATATGTAATTCCATAAATGTATGAAGTGTCTATGAAAACCCAAAATAAATCCCACTGAAAACTCCCCATTTAGGCCCTAACACAATTATAATTCCCCCATCCATTCCCCATATGTAATACTAACATAGTCATCCAACATACACCTATTTTCCATAACCTCTCTTACAAACACAATGTTTGTTTAGGTACCGACTAGGAAGGCTGGGTGGGTTAAATTATTGTCTCAGTAGGCCACCACAAAATGAATCTAAAACAATATTTGGTATATAAAACTCAATTTATTTTTATGAATAATAAATTAAAAATAAACTGGTATAACGTTCTGATTAAAATATCTTTTAATAAACGTCATAATCTGCATGATCATAGTGACACCTGAACTAAAAATATTGTCTTCTTCTTGTGCTGGAGTGAAACCCATAAACATAATGAATAGAAAATATTCATAAATCATTGGTTTTGATTAATCATAAAAATCCTATTTCGCAATTATACAATGGGGTCCTAGAGCAGTAGTCTAGTACACCATGGGTATTTGGACTTGTAGTCCCTAATCTAATAAATAGTGATCTCCAGAAATAATCATGTATTTTTGGGCCTATTATCGATGGATAGAATAAAAGAAGTCCATTCCATGAAAAACATTATTAAAAACATTCCTAAATATCACATACTTTGGATAAAATTTCATAATTTGATGTATCCTCAACATTCATAACTCAATTTATTCAACCAACATCAATATTGAATTAGCCAACTAAATTCACAATATCATAAATCAATAAATTTCATATTTGTATTAGTCATCAAAATTAATAATCCCATATATAAACCAATAAATTAATTTAGTTAATTACTAGATTTCATATTCCCATTAGTCATCCTAATAAATCATCCCATAAATCAACCTATTATTTATTTTAATTAATCATCCATGTTTATAATCTAATTAATTAAAAAAAATTAATTAATTAAATTTGAAATGTGATATACCGATGATGAATTTTAAATATCATAATTATGTACATGAAAATAAAATCAATACTAGTGTAATTTATAGTTGTAGCACCTACCATGATTTTGATTGCAAATTTTCACCAAACTAAAATCCCCTCATTGATGTTGATATTTAGAATTCCATCTATAACTGATGATATGTGTCTAATAACTAAGACCATGATAAAAAATTAAGATGATTTATTAAAACATATATCCAAACCATCAAAATTAGAGTAAAATAATACCTCTTAATTATTAAATGGAGTAGGGTAAGATAGGAAATAAAATTGGGAATATATTACATGTGATAGAAGATTCAATACTTCTATTAGATCATTTTTTATATTAAATAGTTTTTTGGATCCTTGTAATCCTATTTTGTACATCGAAAAATGATTGGAACCATTTTAGTTCAAGAAATGTTAAATGGGTATAAAAATCATTGTTTTTGTTAATATAATAAAATTATCGCATGGTTTTACATGCACATTCATGGTTTCATGGTTGTAGTTGAAAATATTCAAAACCTGTTTCTCGTAACAATGTCCCCTACATAGTTGGGGGTATGACTTCTCTTAATCAGTGCACGATTTGAAAAAAAAATCACACATTGTGAATCTAACCTTAGATTGAAGAATAATTGTTTGGGGAGGGAGGCTGCATGGTTTGGAAAAATAGTGTTCCACCTCTTGTGATTGAAAAACGGGGTGTATGATTTCTTTGATAAAACCAAATTGTATTTTCTAACCATGCATCGGCCATGAAAAGCCCCATGGGATACAAAATATCTATAATTTTCCCACAAAAACCTAATATAAAACCCCTTTTTGGAATGATGAAAATAAGGGTAAACATGTAACTAAAAATGTGCATGATTCATCTCTAGAAAGGTTGTCATATTACAATATTCCAACTATATAATAATTTATTCTTGATCTATACTACCAATCATCTATATGATTTTGAGGTAAAATGGTTTGGTAAATTACCCTTCATATTTTCATCCCTATCTGATGTTTCATCCTAAATTTTTCCATGCTACCTCAAATCATAGAAATTAATTACACCTTTTCTTTACCATACTTTTACACTATGATCCATAACATGAATCAGATTTACTTAAATGGATACATAATCATCAAGATCACTATCATAAACATCAATCACATATGAGGGGTCTGGTTGATATTGACGATGATTTGACACCTGAAAACATAATCTATAATATTACACCTCTATGAAACATCCAATCTATAATACATAGGTATAGTAGCATCTATAACCCACCATGCCACCCAAAAAGTGCTATCAGACTGGGTTTTATTGGAATTAGACCCACCTCAATGAATGATAAAGGCTACCGAATAACAGTGAGGTTTTTAAGTGGGTATTTGTGAGAGGTTATACACTAATGTAATGATTATATGGGTCTATATACATAAACATAACATGAATTTAAAGAATAAAGGCTCATCAGCCTAGATTTAGACCCACTATTAGAGTAACAAAAATCAATAACGATAAATAATAGTTGGGTAAATAGATATTAAGAATGGAAAATAAAGAAACACTACATCATACAACTTATGGAAACTATAATTGAGCATTCATATTAGAAGAGACTATTTAGTAAAATAATTATAAAGTGTTGTCAATGGTTGACCAACAATACTATTAAAATATTTGAATGGTGACTCATAAGGATAAAAGAAAGGAAAAATCAAATGTAATAAGACCTATTTATGTAATACATAATGGTATCATGGAATAATACCATGAAAAATAGCAATTTGATCCACCTCATAACATCAATACATTAATTGAATGCGACAACATAATATCTATATGTACCCCAAAGGGCCTATGTAGGGTTTTAGAAAATGTCGTATTAGGATACTACCAAGGTGTTCATACCCAGAATAAGATTTTTAAAAGGTGTAATATAGAATATAAATATATATTGGTAAATGAAAATAAATTAAATAAAAACATCCTTGATTCTAAATAGCTATAGAGTATATTTTAACATCCTCGACCAACTCCTCGATCACCAAAGAATAGAGGATCCTTTTCCCATGTCCCAAGATTAATCACTGACCTACTAAAAAAACCCATCAAATGTAATTGGTCTATTAGGCCACTTCTCAAATTCATCCATCAGCTCGATGCCCAACATCTAGAAAAACAATGATATATGAAGTTGTAGAATACAATCCATTAGATTATTCAACAATATCCCCATGATCCATGTCCTCCACTATTCCAAAATAATCATGGCTTATTATCCTTAATACATTGAGCCTCATCCCTCAAAATATACACTCATTTCAATTATTTCAAGGCTCATCACTTGTCCCATGGATTGATATTACATGAATCCCCAACAAAATTTCATAATAAGCTCTAAAAAGGGTATCTACCATCATTATTGATCAATACACCCTCATCACTGAGTCAACCAATGTTGAAATAATGCATATCGTTTCTTTGGCCATCGCAAGTGAGCGGTAATCACCAGAAATATATACCTATGCCACAACCATCCAGAAAATCATTTCCCAGAAACAATGTCTCCAATGTTTGATGGACAATTTGTACCGTATATGGATTTAATCCCACAACATTATATCCTCTCTACTTCAATAAAATGTCCATAATTCCCAATACTTTGATCATTATCATTCAAATGCATATACATCAAGGACAAGACCTACCAGATGTCCAAATTACCTAAATCCTGAATTTTATTCCATCCCAATTCTTCAGGATATGACCATATTGATATCATATATCTCATTTTATTAAAATAATTTAAAAATAAAAAAATTCATTTAATCACCATTTTAATTTAACCTGGTTGAAATTTAATATTTAAATATACATTGAAAATCAATTTCATTTAATAGTCTAAATCAACTCCATGTATAAGATTCAACTTAATTGAATTATATAATTACAATTTAAACAAATAAGTAAAATTAAATAAATAACACAACCCATCCAATCAAACCAAGGTGTTCTGTGACCTTTAACCCAGTCTTGAATGAAAAAATATTGACCAGGCCATCCCAAGGGTATCCTATAAGGTGATACTATCAAATTAATATCAATAAAATGTATCACTGATTACCCAATGGTGTCCTAAAACACATACAGTACAAACATCCTCATAAACATGAAAAAATGGATTCACAAACTACCTTGGATTCTTAGACGTTGGATCATTCCGTATTAAACACTAACTCGAATCAGTTCGGATGAAGTCAACCTTAAAATCGAACAGCCAGAAAATAAGGAAAATGAATCACACAATTTTAGTTCTCCATAACATAAGGGAAAGGGAGAATATATGAAAGTGTTTGATAAACATTACAAATATGCATTCAATGCAGCCAATGGGGGATGAAATGCATAATGAAAGAATGATATAGGCCACACCCTTGTAACAGAGGTTGAGGAACTCTATTTATTTCCTATTTTAGAAGAAAAAGAAATTTAGAGTTGAAAAGGAGAATAGAAATAAAAATAAATAGAATGTAAAAACGGAATATTCAGACTTTTTAAGGTCGCACGGTTAACTCCCAGAATATTCTAAATAGTGCATAAAATGTGAATACTACAGTAAATGGGTACTACATACTTGTTACTTAAATACATCTTTATGCATGGTTTTCACTATCAATGACCATACTATGTGGAAGGATATGCAAATACTAGAGAAAAGGACACATGACCATGGGAAACACCAACATAGTATACCCAAACCATGTGGATGTTCAATAATAGGGTGCACAGTAATATGGAGGAGATAGTATGTCAACCCTAAACTGTGAACCTTATCTGTATACTCTATAAAAGTAATGTGAACTTTTGACATACTAATATCTTAAACAAACACTCTATTCGTTGTACATCAGTCTAAAATAATCCAAATAGGTTATATATGGTTGATTGACATCTTAGAATTTATTTCCTATCATTAAGACATAAAATGAAAGAGCCAGCAACTTAAAAAATAAAAAAGGTTTTGGTTTTCATCCTTATTCAAAAAATGAAGACATTAAAATATCCCAAACATAACCTATCTCATCCCCACGCTATAAAAACCCACATAAGTTACTAAATGTAACCATATAACATTAAAATAAAAATTTCTACCCTCATATTAATGGAATAGGCCAATGAACTCAATAAATATCCCCAAAGAAGGAGTGAGCTACCCAGATCTCTATCCCACCAAAAACTAAAATCAAACAGCTACTCCAGTGTCTATTCCAAAACTCAAAGCACTCAATTTATGAATCATCACTCTTTCAAATCCACAAGTGTTCCCATGTCACTCTCGAAACCCATCAGAATCCCAAATTGCATATGTGGAAACCTTGTGCCAATGACACACATTGACCAATGATATGTTGTATCTCATAAGATACTCTAAATTCATGGTGACTCCCTCTTCATTCATTTAACACATCCATCTATGTCAGGATTCCAATTCACCTCATGTAACAAAATAACCCTGATTTCCTAATGCCACTAAATTTAAATAAACATGGATACATATATTATCATATAAAAATAATTATTCCTCAAAAATCATATATATATATAACACATCTGATACGATTCCAACCAAATAACCATAATTGGTTTAGTCTATATAAATGTTCAATTAACCATGTTCAACAAAAAAGGAATGACCACAAAAAGAAATTCCATATACAATCCAAAGAATAATTTATTTTCCATTTGAGTAGATAAGACTATCGTTGGATCACCTATCAACTCAAGCACTGGAATCTCTATGACAAACATCATGATAGAAGATCAACTTCATAATGCCACATCTGGCTATGGTGCTGCACCTACCACTAAAAACTAACCCAAATTTTGTGCCCCTTTATCTGTTACACATCCTTTTTTTATAGATTCTTCTCATCTACAATCACCTAGTACCACTCAAAATATGATTTCAAAACCATTGGACTACACTGATCATGGAATACTAATAGTCAAAGAAGGATTCCAACAAAACCAATAGGGATTCCTGAATTGTCCACCTTTCCATCACCCCTTTGGATGATACTCACATTGATTCTCTACATTTCATTACTTCCAAAACAAATTGAAATCAATCGAACACCCACTCTAATATTGTCTGGATGAGTCCTTGGCCTCACAACCACAATGGAACTCATCCCATACTTTCTTTCGAATATCTGATTTATCTCAACTGAAATCAATTGTATTCATTTCCAATCATGAGTTAGACTTGTCTGAATGATTTCATGTTTCTATAAGCTCTTGGTTCCGCTCCTATAATAATGAGTCCAACCTAAATATGATTACCAAAACCTGAATATCATTATACAAATCATATTTGAAATACCTCATCGTTGAGTTTTTTTCTCTCACCATGATGGTTGCAATGTTATAAAATTTGGTAAAGGTCAACATATAGTCTATGAAATACATGTCACCCTATTAAATGCCCATGAAATTCTTATCTCATTCTACCCTTAGTGCCTCCATGATATATTAGTCAAACATATTATCCTCAACATCCATCTGTTGCAGTCCCTCAAGAATTCATTCCTTAACATTCACTCCACTCAAAGGCATAGTTAGTCCTCAAATAATGTTTATTTTCAATTTTGAGCCTATTCCCTGTATGTTTCTCAAGATAATTTACAATAATCGTCATAAATTTGACCTAATTAGGGGCCAAAAGTGGAAACCCCTCTTCCTGTAAAAGTGGTAGGTACTGAGAATGGATTTCTTAACTCAGAGATAGTATATAAATAACTACACATTGTTCAGCCTTGTCAGTATATAAGATAACCCCACCGAGCCGACTCATAAATTCTTATTGATTCATGGCTCAAAAATTTTATGATATGGTGGCATCCCTTGTCACTAGAACAAATGCCAAATCATATCATTTATCATGTACCTTATATTCCTAACCCTCATGGGGCTAATCCTACTTATGCCTAAAAGGAAGCATATACTCATCTGCATAACACTCTATCTAATACATTTGTGAGGCATCCTTTTAATACCATAAACATGACCAAACAAACTAATAACCTATATAAAATGATGGTAGGGAATGTAGTAATAGGTATCAAGCCCTCAAAAACCATACCCTTTCCTATCACAATCATTCCAAAAGGAATTTTATCCTTATGGCCCCTATACCATCCCCAAATAGAGCCAGGTATCAAATAATCTTCGAGCCTCACCCATCCTAAAAACCAACATTTTCGGAATCTAATGACCATGTCACCCAATATAGTGATAAAAATAACACTTTTTCATTGTATCTCCATACTCTTATAATAGTGGTGCCTATTTATCATATCACATGATATATATATATATACTACAATATCACAACTACACAAGGAATAAGAAAATTTATATAATGGAACATCAAAATTTAACAAATAATTATAATATCCTAGAACATGTTTATTCACAACTCAAACACCGCAAATTCACCATAACTAAGCATACTGCTCATTTAGATCACACATCGTCCTTCCCCGAAAATGGTTCCAAATCAAATTACATTATGTACCCGACCATGATTAAAAATTCATATCATTTAAAAATTCACATGACATGTGAACTAATCATCGTGGGAATCATTTAAATTTTAAGTAATGAAAGATGGAATACTAATTAACACCCATGGATACTTGATCTCTCCTTCATACATGTGGCTGCATGTACACAAACAAAAACTATGAATCCAAGTCTAATAATTTATTTATCTTTAGTCTGCCATAGACCAAATAGTAAAACTGGCAAACTAAAAAAATACATATTTATTTAATTAATATCATTCCAAAAGGAACTAGAACTACACCCAATCAAGATCTATTATGATACCAATTATAGAATCCATGCCCTAATAAGCCACAAAAATAGTGCAATCTAACAGTGTCCCACTAGATTTATGCTCACCTCTCTGAATACCAATGCCTACCGACTAGCAGCGATAGTGTAACTAGGGTAATGTGGTGAGGCTATTCCCTTAGAAAATATTAATATATGTCTGAGCACAAATATATAAAATTAATGAAAATAAAATAATTCTCAATAGAATCAACCCACAGCTCCCAATGGAAAAAATTAACGATAAATTTCAAATGTGTAAATAGATACATAATTAGTGGAACAACGTAAACATGTCAACCTAAAACATGTTGGAACTAAAATAGGGCATGAATAACAATAAAAGTTTCATAATGAAATAAGAAAAAATGGAAACTAATTAGATAGACAATAATATAATACATATACAGTATGTTTATAGAGAACGAAAAAAATAATAAACCTAATAATTAACAACTCTTATTGAGTCAAGAACTCATGGTCCCAGGAATACATCCCAAGAAAAGCAGTACTATGATCCAGCTCTTGAATCAAATCCTTTACTCGGATGCAATAATATAAAGTTTACACGTGATCCAATGGGCCCTTGTGCTGTGTGAGAATTTCCCTCAATACGATAAAACCAAAGTGTGCATACCCAATATTGGTGTATAATAATCGGTAATATAGAATTTAAATAATTCCATTGCAATGAAATAAAAGTAAACAATATCATGTATGGATCCCAATATCCACCATGAAAATTTTACCTAACATGACCAATGATAAAATCATTAAAGTGGAAAAGATCCTTGTCCCATGGCCCAAGGTATCATATTATTCCAAAATCCTAGGTGAACCCTCATCTTTCACCTCAATTATGTAACATGTCACCTAATACCAACAAACAGCACATATCCCAAACAAAATCGCTAGTTTCCAAAAGGCAATCCCAACCTATATAATTGACTCATGGACCCCTATACAAAATCATACATTGCCACGAAGCATGATGTCTAGTTGAACATTTATATCTATCTACAAACAATGACACCATTGACATAAGGCATGATTTCTTGAAGAATTTAGATCTCCACCCTCAAAAAATAATCCCAGAAAAACTACCTCAATACGACATGCCTCATCCCATAACTGATTGACTAAACGATATATTATGAAGGATCCTCACCTTCCCTATCGATTTATATTGTAGGAACCCACAAATAAGTTCCTAATCCACAATACCAAGGGCCACTACCCACATGAGTGGTCAAAACCGCAACATCATTTTTTCAACATATGTGAAAAAAAATCTTATTTGAGATTTGACAATCATGGGTGAGTGACAATCACCAAAACAAAGTACCTAAGCCATATCTAACTAGTACTGCGGGCCATTGTGAATAGGTCACTCATGTATGATGGCCATTACATTCCATATATGTGGTAGAATCCTCAATTTTATGTTCTGTATGCCTCAAAAAAAACATCAATGACAACAAATCCAATGATCTTTGACACTGAAAAATTTATACATTTAGTCCAAGCCAAATCTCAATGTCCCATCCATCCAAATTTCTTTGGACGTTCTTTTCTTGATCACATGGATCACATTACATGAAATTAATATAAAAATCATGAAATTTTATTAATAACCAATTGAATTTTAAATGATTAAATTTGAATATTTAATGTAACATAGTAATTCAATTTAAATGAAATGACTAACTCAATTTAATACAAAAAATTCTATCTAATGGAATTTTAAAATTCCAATTTAAATGAACAATTTATTTTAAAAAATGAATACAATACGAATTAAATATATATGGTTATCGATGACCTCTAACCCAATGTTGCAAAAAAATATCGATAGCAAATTCCCAAAGACATATAATAAGATCATACATTCAATTTAATATTAAAAAAATGATTTACCCATTTTCCCAAGGTCGTGGTAAATTCCACACCCATAAAACAATTTTGAATACATGTAGAAACGTATACTCCACCTAATATGGACTAATAGACAGAAGCACATCTGGTACCAACCTCTAACTCGAAGTGTTTTAGAAGATATCAACGTTTCCTTCAAAATCCCTAAAATATTTGGTTAACAACTCAAATAGATTTATCACTCAATTAAGTGATATAATTTTATAATATATGATATGTTGTGATAATTTTAATGAGGAAACCTCCACCACATATTACAAGAGACTAAATTGTTTATCTATGGTGGATCTAGTTCACACCCTATCAGGATTGGAGGAGGAATTCTATTTATTAATGCGGCACCACCCATGGCATAAGTGTAGGGGAAAAAATAAAAAATAAAATAATGATAGTGGCAAAATAAATTTTGGTAGATATTTAAGGCCTTTTGATTTGTTTATAGGGTCTTCCAAAACGTGATCATACCATGTGGGATATAGTGCATTGATAGAGATTATGTGGCACTTCCCATATTGAAGCATATGAAAAAACTAAAATCATGTTTTCACAATCATGAGATTCCCATGAATGGTTATTCAAAACCATGAAACAGTTAAACAATATGGATCATTTTTATATGGAAGATTCACCAAAATATATCCTAAATAGTTGGAATTAACCTTAAACTCCAATATGGGACATTAGGATTCAGATGCTTCAGAATATCTTCAATTCTCTTGGGCTACATTTAAAGCCTCTTAATCCATCAAAATATATGATTTATAGTAAAGATAACTTAGATAATTTGGTTCTAATAAAAAAAAAGAAAGTTTCACTGCCACTAAATCAAAATAGTCGTAAAGGGGGATTCTTTCGATCATTTTATCAAAATGGGATGTTACAGGTATAATCCTATCCAAAACCATTAATGGTCCAACAAACCTTGTTTCCAACATATCATGACATAGTATCCTAGAGTGACCAGATCATTGGGACACCTAATGGTATACATGAGAACCAACTGAAAACTAATGGGGTAATCCATGTTTATCATCATACAACTTATTCCAACTCCGAGACATTAACATGTGTTTCCAAATTAATTGTACCAACTCTGATGTCTCCTACATAGGACCTAGTCCCAACAACATAGTCTCTTATTACATCATTCAATATTGAATTTATCTTTTTGTAATTTCATAACATCACTAATATGGATCCAAATGAATAGTTTCCTAATAACTATTGCTACAAGAGACCTCAATCAATACTTATTTCTTCTACCAAGACCCAAAAATGTCTAGAAAAAATTACTATAGAATATACACAAAAACAATTATAATATATAATAACATACCATCTCTTTATGGGATGGAATCCAAACACATAAATACCTAGGTATTAAACACATTTCGTATAACTTTCTAGAATCATAACATAAATCATAGACCATGGAATGAAACCATTCATTTTGAAACATTGGTAAATAATATATCTCCCAAACATACATGTACCCAAATTGATCCATGATGTATGTCTCTCAAATATGAATGAAATGAGCTACATTCATTAATTTTCCCATAATTTCCCATATAATGTTATTCCTCTATGGTAGAATCAGAATACCTACAATTATGTCCATGGTCACATCAACCAACATTCATTCATTAATGGGAAATTGATTTCGAAACCACCAGAATATTAATGATTGGAATTCACCTACTGACAGGTGTAGCATCATGTCATGACCCCTAAAATCACTATTTCTATTCTCGACCACAATATGATTAGATATAGATCACAGTAAATTATGGTGAAAAATGACATACAAATAATTATAGGAATTGTACTCACAAATCATATCCCATCACTGAAAAATTGTTACAACCTAATATTTCTAGACATCGAAGATCACATCCCCATCTATTGTAAAATCCGAAGTCGACTCCATAAAATGAAGGAATCCATTCAAGGAAAAACACATTGGATCATCATACTCTATATACAGAATAATTCTCAGAAGTGTTGAATTAAAAGATATGTTTAAAATATTCTTCAATTCATGTACCTCCTAAACCTTAATATACATATCATATACAAAGGTCATCATTCTCTACTCATTACTAGTCTCATGAACTACAAGTGTCTCTTTTATCCTACTCAGATAATTATAAACATTCCTTTACTTCTTCGGCTCATAGGCCATCTCAATGATAGACTACTACATATATTAAACCCATATCCACTATCTGAGATTCAAATATCTCAATGAAAATAAATATCTTAATATTTTTTTATCAGTATAAACTATAATCATTTTTCCAAATGGATAATAGCTCTATGAATTTAATGCATGAACCCTCACCATTTACTTGAGATCATGAATAGGGTAACTTCTTTTAAGTTTCCTCAACTAACATGAACCATATGGCAGAAATGGTCTCCATGCATCAATATTTCTACATGTATGATCCGGGAAACATCACAAAACATAGTATACAACTCACCAAGATTATGTAGGATCATAATTGGTATTTTAGTCAAATTATTCTTCTAATAATTGAATGAATTCTCACATGCTATAGAATATTTGAAATTAATTCATTTCATTTTCAATCATTAATTTGTTTCTTCTAAATATGAAACGCCATGTATACTCTTCCCAAAATCACCCTCTAAATCCAGAAATCCATGGATATAAAAAACATTCTTTAGAAACACCAATGAGATCCCAATATTTACATTATATGGGTCCACTAACACACCTTCTACAAAGATAACGTAACCCTATAATTGTAACATACGATAAATAATCGATTCATAGATATCATGGAGTCTAGAAAATTATACCTTAGTGTAATGTATAACATTTCAATATTTTTGGAATTGATAGTAATGTTTCATAATGTAAACAAATATTCCATCCACAAAGACCATAAAAAACTAATCCATGTATGGGTGAAAGAATCGGTTCACCAAGGACACAAGAGTGGCCAAAGAATGCACCACCCCGAACTACATCATAATTAACTCACTTATTTAATACAAACCTATGAATGAATTCGTATGTATATCATATGACTTAACTCTCAACAGATTATATCATGATCTCAATTGGATCTTATAAAAAAACAAGTTTCTCTAAACTGATCAAATATATCATTAATATGTGGAATAGGATATGAGTTGTTCATTATTATCGAGAACAACTTCTATTTATCAACACATAAACCCAACATCCAAATTTTCTTTATTTGAAAAAAATATTGCTGAAGCCCAAGGTGATGTTCTCGGTCAAGTAAACCCCATTCCAATCAACTCTAATAGCTGAGAATTATGTTCCTAAATCCAAATTGGCTGCATTATATACTATGGAATAAAAACTTGTTTAACTCTATGTCTTCTCTCAATTGTATACACAAAATATCTCTCAGGTGAAAGAACATAGATTTCCATAAGACACACATACCAGAACGTGTCTACAATAGGTGGAATGAAATCATGCATCAACCAAAAAACATCAATAAAGGGACATTACAATTGGGTTTTGAGATCCCCTAGATTCTAACTTATTTCCCCTTCATAGTCATCATAGATATAAAACTCTCCATGATGAATATAATTGTTACCCTTGGGAGTTGTAATGGTCACTCTCATATGGTAACAATCAATATTTGATTGATACAATATTAGACATTCTATACTCAAAATAATTAAAATATCTAGAATTTCAATTATATAAGGATAAAAATAGAAACAATACTCACCAACCCTAATAACAAAATCCTTTTCATAATATATTTCCCACGACTGCAATCCCAACATTTTTTGTATTATCATAACTCCACTGAAAAACTATACAATCTAAATCAACCCATTCATAAATTGAAAAGCTATAAAATGAAGAGGGCCTCATGTGTCAATTCAGAAACTATAAATTGTAGAATATAGAAGAATAATACCAATTAATATTGTTTTTCCCACCACTTTATCAACATGTACATGTCGATCTCTATGAAACTATACTACCCATCTTCACTATGATACTATATATATCCCTTGAGTTGAACCAATACGTTGATATGAGAGCTCTAACCCTGATGTACTATGTACACCACCTCAATATCAATGACCATAAGAACTCCAAAAAGTTTACTAATATGGTGAAGAAGACCCCCTTCCAATATATTGAATCTTCTTGGACCCTACATTACTAAACATTGGTTCAGTATTCCAGAAATTAATCTACAACTGCCACAACCTTCCATTGGATTGAAATTTCACTAGTTTTCCCTGAATATATCTACAAATGTTACCTGACAGAACACACTAGTGAAAATATATTCATTCACTAATATGAGTGATTAATTATTTACATAGACAGTATATTTTCTATTTCCCATGTTGAAATTCTCTTTTCGGTGTTTCCTACACTTGGATGGAATACAACATGTACTTCCAAAAGAAACCACCTATATTTCAAAAATATCCATCTTCGTATTAACATAAAAAATGAGACCCTAAACCACCATTATATTAAACTTTTTGAACTGAATAAACATAACCAATGACATAATCTTATATTGAAGCCCACCATTGAAATGTTTCTCAATAGTATCTTAGTTTCCATACAACTCTATGCCAATTCACTACAAATCAATCAACTAGAATAGTCCATCATTGTTATAATACCCTGAGTTAATCAAAATCAATGATCTAAATTCACCTACCAATGTGTCTCAAGGTTAATGTTCTCCCGAAACAATTTCAGATAGTTCATCGATAAAATGTTCTCAAACTACCATCCCAATTATGAATATCCCACCAATTCATGTCTAGACGATTTAACATATAAGAATCCTCTTAGAATCTATTCCCATATGAGTCACTATAATGTCATTGATCTTATGGATAGAATCTATCCAATTATTTACATCCATAGGTCCACCCTATCTAGTGAATGTCATAGGATATTCTAATTGGAACTCCCATGTTATCTGAAACTTATTCCACACAACCCACCATAGTTATTATTCAACAAAATTCATAAAAATTGAAAAATTCTCATGGAAATATCCACCAGATCCGTCACAAGGATTGATTAGAGACTCTAGATCCACTACTAAAGGTATATTTCAAGCCATTTTCCCACATAATCCAATAAACAATCAATATCATGGTGGAATAAAATTAACTACATTATTATCACTTCTATACAATAATTTTATTTTTAAATACAACGATTTATTTATGGTGTTGAGAAATTAACAATGTTATAATCATGATGATGGTTGGTCATACGTTCACATGAGCAACACCTTCATTTTTCAATATAATTATGGGCATACATTATGTATTGTTTGTCATCCTAGAATGATCATAATATCATTAAAATTACTTAATTTTTTTTAATATTCATACATATTTTTTTCTTGTGGTGTGGGGATGAAAAATGAATCAGATCACTTCGTGGAGGTGATAGTTCACACAAAATCTCTAATGATGTTATAATTATTTTTTGAATGTAACGGTAAGAACCTAAATGGTATATTATTAATGTATAATTATAAATTTACAATTAATATAATATATAAAAATTAATTTCAAATATAATAAGTTTTGTGATATTTTAATGAAAACAAGCTATATATGTTCATGGTGGTGACAATAAACATGTACAGACAAACAATTAATTATTTTCCCATTTATTGGAAGTTTAGAAGTATTTTGGTGATGTTGATGAAATTAGAAAATATATTTATATTTATGATACATTACTTAGTATTATATCATGGATGAATAATATTTTAAATCATTTAATGAAGATATGAAATATAATACATAATTAAAAATAAATAATATTCTTTAGATAATCTTGATTGATTAACACCTAAACACCACTATGAAGGATGTTTTTCATTAATATAACGCCTCCAAAATGTGGGGAGGTACTCTAGTAAGGTATTTTGGAAGAAATTGTTTGAAAAAATTGTTTTTGTATGTATTAAAATGAGAATAATGGGTTCCATTAATTTAGAGGAAATAAGGAAACTATTAGAATTTTTAAAAATATTAAATTTATAATAAATAATTATCCATTAGAACTGATTCAAATTTTTTTTACATAATGTTTATGATGACGTTGGGTCTAATAATTATCAAAAAAATAATATTATATATGATTTTACTACTTGTAGTCCTTATCTTTTTTAACCCTTATTTACACTTTTTTATTTTTTATGGTGCTTCAATATAATATTCAATAAGAGCATTAATATAAAAAATTAAAATTTATAAGAACATCTAAATGAATCATTTAAGAAAATATAAGACTTTTACTATTTTTTTGAAATTTATATTATTATATTTTTTATATAATTTAGTAAATTATTATTTATTTTAAAATACATATAATTAAAATTTCGAAACTATTCAAAACATTCAATTTTCAAAATATCATAACAAAAAAACAAATTCATACTAATATATATATAAACATTAGTATAATGTAATATACTTGTAAAAAATTCTTGCATTACATTAATCATTTCAAATTATATTCATTTTAGTATTTTTAAAGTCATTTATTTGATATTTATTTTAATTAAATAATTATTGCATCGTTATTGTAAAAGCCTTTAATTAAATTACATATTCAATAAAAAATAAAAATAAATATTCATTATAATGATAAAAAAATTTACTATCTAGAATAATAATTACTGTCAATGAGGAACCCTATATTAGCATTTTTAAAAAATATTTCACTTATTAAAAACTAAACGATGAAAAAATTGATATTTTTAACATAATATAATTAATATCAAACTCTCATCCCTGTGGAATCCATATGACATAAATTTTTCGAATATATTTTTTCAGAATATAAAAACATAGAAAATTAAATAGAAAAATTTTGACAGTAATTTTATAATATTTGAAATAGTATTTTTACCCTTAATTAATGACTGACTGAAAATTATTATTATTTATTTCATTATCAAATCAGTTTATAGGGAAATTGAGAAACCTTAGTGTCCATCATATCCACCAAATAAAATTATAGTAAATTCCCATGCATGTAAAATATCTACGTCTCCCTAGAATTTGAATCAGGTATAGGTCCTCCACCAGGACTTGAGCACTCAAATAGTCCCGTGCAATGATGCGAAGGCACAATACTAATGGCCAGGCCATACCCACATAGAGTCCAAGTTCCATGCTGGAGTGATGACCTCGTACTCTGAACCCCATCTGATGTGGAACCAAAAAAAATCTAGGAACATAACCCCAAATTCACCTTAGAACCATTGGCTGAAATTAAGTCCTCATAATCAAACACTCAGGAAAATAGATAGACCGAGCATTAGTCAGAAAATGAGAGAATAGAGTCATTGAATGAAAATTTAAACCTTCCTGAGTTCATATCCCTAGAAAACATCCATGAAATATTTGTTACCTGAGTGTGAGGCTCTTACATTATTAGGACATCTAAAGGAGTAGATAGTTTATCCCATACATGTATGTATTCCTTGTGCTTTAACAACCCCTTGTTGAATCCCCAAACTCGAATAGAGTTTTTTTGTAAACCCAAGAGTAATGCTCCACATTAAGGTTCATTTCAATATTCCATCCCATCATCATGGATGCATCCTCTTCAGATGCATTGAGAAACAACACTTGATCTTTAACCTCATCTTACAAAATCAGAATTAAACCCCATGATCTGGGTTGATCAGGGAAATCTGGTTGATATAAAGCCTCGCATTCCACACTCTCATACACTCTCTTTTTTGCAGACTTATTCTTCAAAGGTTGCGGCAAGGAGATGTAGTCCTTCTTTCCCTTCTTCCTTATGTTACTCCTTCTACTCCTCTGGCTTATTTCCCTAGCAGAGATACTCTTACTTTCTCCAATGTAATTCTCCAATCGTTCCCCATTTTCAAAGTCTGATTCTTCATGATTATTGGTGATCCCTTCCATAGTGAGGCCATCAAATTAGTTTCCCACCTATATGGAGTATAGAATCCCCCTGAACATTTCCTCATAGGAATAATCACAGGCATGTTCGACCCCTAGAATAACCACACTGTTTGAAGTGACCACCTCTATATCTATCCCATGCCTTACCTTCCTTATTTCATCTTGTTAAGCACCCTCCACTCTCGTTGTAATCTCCTCCACGTGATCCCCCAGCTGCTCTGGAACATGATAAATCCTAGACACCCTTAGGTCTTCATGAGTTTCAGTCGTGTGAACCATATCTTCCTCCCTCCAACAATCTTGAATGGAGAACTGCTGCTAGAGGATGATAGGGCCAAATCCTGCCTCAACCTCTTAACAAGACTCTCCAATTTTGGATTCTCATGATTCTTCAAGACATTCTACACTAGTGAACAAACTCGGTGAGTCTACTTACGTAAAAACACCCTTGGCCCATCACACACCATGGGAGGACTGACTGATCCTCCTTGTCATTCTGTCAACCTATAGATTTTCTTATCACCTATAGAATGAATTTCATCTTCTCTTCCAGTGATATAAATCTAAATCAACGCATTCCTTTTATAATTCCTACGGAAATCCTCCTTAATGTGACCCAATCGCTTGCATTCAGAGTTGTAGTCATCCCAAGATTTGAAAATGAAATGTTGTTTTCAGCGGTATTCTTCACCCACTGTTATCCACACTTAATCTAAAGGAACCAGTGACACAGCCATTTCAACATAGATTCTAGGATTCATGGGTGATAATTTTCCTCTATGCGGAAATCCGAACACATGTATCTACCTATCAAATTTCCTAACATACCGATAATGGATGGATTTTGGAATGACAGAGGGAGGTTGGGGGGACATGCCCAGATTTCCTTTGAAGGAGGATTGTGTTTCATATGCATGTCGAAGGACCACCGAAGAAGATAAAATTGAAATCCAATGAAGCATCTTGGAGCATTTGACCTGGCTTTGATGAGATCATCCTCTGAGGAAAAACAGACCATAATATGATGATTATCTAGAAGACCCACCATTACCCTCTATTGTAGACCCCAGGCATTGAAGACGTGCCTATCAAAAGTGTCCATCAAGGGTTGTCGCTGAATAAATATCACAATAAGAGTTTTACTCAGAAGGTCTTAAGACTCCAAATATTACAATGATGACAGGGAATGGATAGGGAAACCATCGAGTAAATCTGCCACATTCAGGCCGAGTAGGATATGAGGAAATGCCAGCAGCGAATCAGGGTTTGAGAATGGTACGAAATGAGAAGAAGACTCCCTCCCAGATGGTAAAGGTCCCTCCCCTGTTAGATAGGGTAGGACCCGGGCAGATGCCGCCACAATCATGAATGGAAAACATCGCTTGGGTTTCCTCCCCACCGAGCACCTCCCATTTACCCTTAATTACCAGATTTACAATTAACTGAGTTTAAAATAATTTACAAACATTAATATTAATAGTGTCCAAAAATAAAATTGTCCTCTTTAAATTATATATACCCTATGATTAAAAATATTTGACCCATTTTTTGAAATCAAAACACATAATTGGATGAAAATAATTTATATTTACTCCCAATAACAGAATGAGAAAAATGTATTTTAAATAAAATACATTCAAAAGTTTGCAATGTTTTTAAATAGATTTTCAATTTGAAACTGAATCAGATTAAATAACATTTATTAAATGAAAATTAATTTATATAGTTATAGATGCAAACCATACATCAATATAATATAACATTATCAAAAAATTTGATGAAAATCTATTTTACAATTAAGATGCATTATTATTCCATTTTCATAAAAAACATTTCCAAAATTATAAACAAGAAAAAAAAGCAAATTTTTATACTACAATTTCATATAATATGGTTTTTCTAAAATACCTTATAAAATTCATAAAATAAGATTTAAAAATTTTGTGCCGTCAAAAGAAATCAAAACTACTTTTTTGTATATATACTCATTTTAGGTGTAAAATTTAATTTGGTCTTATATCATGTCTAGAAAGAACATAATATTAATTTTTAACATTATATTTAATATAGTCTTTAAATATTTCATTAATATAATCATACAATAGAGACCTTTTTCGTTAATGGTATAAAACACACTTGTGAACATTTCAATATTTTTGAGGAAAAGATTCATTTTTATTAAAAAACAGATTTACATTTATTTAAAGTTAATTTCTCAAATAATTATATATACATGTGTACACCAAAATATCATAATTAATTTAATATAATTAATCCCCCTATTCTAACACCTATGTTATAATGGTAACATTTAAATTATAATATTTTTTTGTTCGCTTAAACTCGATATTGAATATCTGGTATGCTATCGAACATTATTTTTCAACTAAAAAACTATAGATTTATATAATCCACAACATTATAAATTGTGAACTCAAAAATTGACCCTACTATTGAGAACAATGGGTTTGACATTTGAATATTAAATTTTTTAAATCTATCATCTGAAAAAATTATTATTAAAAACTACACTTTAGAATATAGAAAAAAAGACGATGGTAAGATAAGATAACACACACTATAAACCTATGTATGAAATTATGGGAATGAAAGATTACAAATAAATATAGTGTCTTAATAGAGTTTCATAGATAACATGTTCATTATATGGTTAATTATACCATAATAATAAATATGTTACTTTTTAAAAGATCATTGACTTCTTATTAAGAGTAGTAAACATGTAGCGTTTTTTTTAAAAATTATTTTATTACATTATATACTATGAATAAAATGAAATATATTTTTAACACACTCACTTTATTCTGTGGACACTTCCATTACAATATTTTAAGGAATGCAATATGTATCCCTCAAATCATTTTTGTTGAATCCCTTATGATTTTTGCATTAGATGACGTCTTACCCAATTTATCAACGTGAATTTGATTTAGTTCACTATATCTAACCTATTTTTCACTGACAAGCATAATACACTTCCTACACTATAAAAATATGTTGATGCACTATGAAATAATTGTTCACCTACTACTAATGTTCATAACCATTGTTTATCGATATTATTCTTAATGCTCACACTAATCATGACAAAACTTGCCTCCATGGAACAAACTGAATTCACTATGTTCAATAAGTCATTTCAGAAAAACCCATCAACGTGAAGCTCCTTCTTCTAAAATAACTATTCATTGTTCAAGACTGTGATAGTATTTTTGTGATTCTCAATCTCACATTGATCACTTGATTCATGAATCTCTTTCCTGTTGTGAAATTGGAGAGATTAATCCTTTTTCTAACATCCTTTTTTATATTATATTTTTTATGGTAAGATCATATATTTATTCATCCACATTTTCGATGCTCCCATGCCTCTAGAAAAAATTTTTTGAAACAAAAAAAATCATATTCTCAAAGAACCTTCACATGAAAATATCTGATGGAATTAAACATGTTTGAAAAGATTATCATAGTTTAAGATTTTACTGTCAACACATATATCTATGATTCTTATTTTCAATGCTCCATATCATCATGAATATCAGTTTTTTTAAATCCACTACTCCTCAATCAGATTCCATTACTATATTATTTAGGACTAAATCCTTGAAAAATATTCTTTACGATGATCACCACATCCTATACATTTTGACGCTTGAATTTTGGAAACATTTTCAAATGACACAACCATCAATATTATAGTCACCTTATACTATAATATCACATTCCATGAAAATTCCTTGATCAACCCTGTGTGTAATGAAAATAGTTTCACATCCGACACTTTTTCTAGAAACAAATTACCATGGTTCTAATATATAATTCACTACATCCCATTTAATAATATTATACAGAAATATGAGTAACTTGAATTCTTGTTTTCAATATGTATAATATGTTTAAATAAATGTAATATGAAACCAATCAAAATTGGGATACATCCCACTATAATATTTATAATTGTGAGACAGTACAGATTTATATACTTTCATTCATTATATTATTCCCAATTTCATATCTCATTATATTATGATATCATTATCATATGTTTTGTTTATATATATATATATATATATCATTCAATTAATTGTGATACTTGATTTTTCAATTAGCTGATCTATTTCTTTTTCTAGAATTACTGATATGTATTATTTTAATTATATTTTTTAAATATGAAAATTCTTCATTTCCAATGTTTTCTTGATTGATTTTTATCCAAACATTGATGAAATGATTTCTTAAATTAGTTTTTTCTCATCAATTTCCTATGAATTAATTCCCCTAGTTGTTATGATGAGAATAATATATAAAAAATCTATTTTTTTCTTGTTTGGATCAATTTTAATGTATTTTTTTATGCATTTATTTTAAAAAAATTCTTATATTGACAACAAAAAATTCTATAATACCATCTATTTATGGTATTATGATATTTTTTTGTGATATAATGATTATATTATATAATTGGTCAAAAATAATGATTTCTGTAACTAGAATAATAATAATTAATTATCATTTATGTTCAATTTGAATAATAATTCAAAATTTATTAGTACGAGTTACCCTTCAAGGAGGATTAATTTATATTTATATATCACATTTAATTATTGAATTTTTAAACAAGTAGTCTAATAATAGTGAACATCAACCGGATTTTCTACATAATGGTCATGGTATGATTTTATTGTTCAATATGGGGAATCTAAAAGATTAACATGGTGACAGAAAACAAAAAACATGGAATACTTTCCTAAAAGATAGTAAAAGGAAAGTTATTCTATAATTGAAAATAATGAAATTAAGAATATTATGATTTGTAAGATACAACATGTTACAAATTAGTATGATATTTCATGAGGATAAATATTAATGGCTTCAGCCTCTTAGTCCATTTTTTAAAAAATGATGTTTTTGAGGTTTTCATAGAGGTCACACTAGCTCATTTGATGTGTTTTTTAAAATACTAATTTCCAATGGTTTCTCATTTGATAGTGATTATCCAACTAATTTGAGGATATGGTAGGCCATTCCAATTGTGAGTCATTTAATTGACTCTCTATTGGGACTCACTGATGGTGATTCACTGACGGTGGGTCACAATGGTGAACCGAACATTTTTTCATTGAATGGTGGCTCACCAAACAGTGGCTCACCGAATGGTGGCTAACCAAACGGTGTATCACTGAACGATGAATCACCATCGATATCTCATCACTAGTAGATCATAATAGTGAATCACCCAATTATGAGTCATCCTCTAATGACACACCCACTAGTGACTAGTGGTGGAGAGTCACCCAATGTTGATTCATTTCAATAGTTTTTCAATTTCTATATTTTCCCAGTTTTTTATATATTCTCCACTTTAATATTTTATTTATTGTAAATAGTTTTTTAAATCATATTTTATTGTCATTGAAGTGGTTTCATAGTATATAAAATATATCATAAATTCAAAACACATGGTAGTATTTCAGAGAGTCATAATGTTTGGTTTTGATAATGATCTAGCTTCATTTTGTTTTGAGACTATATCTACCATTGATTTATGATATGGCCTTTCTAAATATGATATTCATTCTCCATTGGTTTTTTTCTCTCAGTTCATGATACAAATAATCCCTAGGACTTTTCATCCCATTGGAGTCGTGAAACTGGGTTACACCCATGGATCATATATCCCAAGAGCCTTACACACCCTCTATTTAGCGCATGTAGGCGATACTGATCATATGTTCTGAATGTTTGGTATCCCTTAGTACCTCTTATTTTTATATTATTTGGGTGGGTGTATAAATGTTTTCCATGTGAATGGAGTTGAATAAAATTTTAACAAATATAATTTAATCAGCTTTAAACTAGTAAGAATTATCTTGGGAATGGTTACGCATGCTTCTGTTTTATTTTCAATTAACATAGTAATCTATATGGGATATATTCCAACTTCAAATCATTTTAATTCTCTGTCATCGTTTTTGATCTTAAGATGGTTTGTGATGCCTGATTTTTTATTCAATGTGGAAGATATTTGTACATGTAATTTATTAACCATCTATACATATTTCAATAAATAGATTCCTCATGATAAAACTATCTCTTTTATATAAGTTGAATTATCAAAATTTAATTAATGAATGTGTTCTTTCTAATTATGAATCCACATTGCTTTCTTTTGTGTGGTTGTGTGTTGTGTGTGTTTTTATGCAGCTTTGTGCCTTGTGTGGTTGTGTGGTGATGGGGTTAAGAGAATGGTTGTAAGGTTGGATGGTACGAGTGGTGTAATAGAATTTCATCTTGATAGATTGATTGATTGTAGAATGAATATTAAGTGGTTTAGTAGTAGGGCTACAAGTTGTAGTTGTTAGGTGATTATGATTCTAGGTGTGATGGGTGTGCTTTTGTTATACTGTGGGGATGTCAGGTTTGGTTGTGGAAGTATTTTGTGCTAAATTTTGCTCTTATTGGGGGTTTCTCTTTATTGAAATGAAGGATTGGGAAGAAAGTCTTTGAAGAATGATGATGTATGTGGGTTATATTACTATGATTCCTTTTCCTTTGTGTTGTTTATGCTATGTTTCTTGTTTCATGTTGTGTTTGGTAGTTTAACCGGTATGGATATAATGAATAAAAGTGTTATCATAAAAATATTTATATTTGGATAAATTATCTAACTGGGGGGTTATGAATTTAATTATTTCTTGTTGTGTATTTGGTCATTTATAGGTAGCAACAATGTTAGTTTTCTAGGTTAGTTGTTTGGGTGTTATTATATCATAGATTGGACTTGAGTGTTTGATACAAAATATATATACTTGTATATTCCATTTTTTATCTATACGTACCCCACACTAGTTGAGAATTATTTGTTGAACACCGCCACTGTAATGGGGGAAGATCCATTTCCCAACATCCTAATGGGAAGATGGATTTCTGGTTTTTGGATCATCAATACTCACTCTTATAGGCATTGGTAGCCAATGATTCATTAGTAAGGTTATTGAGTGGTTGTGATTACTAAGTTTCTATATTAGAGATATTCATTCCTATGTGTCAGTGGGATGAGATTTGGTGTTCTTAACAGGTGTATTTAGGATGTGGTATTTTTGTGAAACATGTGTCATTGGGAAGGATATTGTATGGTTATGGCCTACCTGTCAATGATAGGGGTTTGATATGGTTGTGTATTTGGTGTGTGATGCATAGATGTGGTGAAATTTTTATGCCAGTTAGTGGTAATAGCTCTAAGGCTCAGGTTTGTATGGGCTAGTTGGGATGTGAGGCTCGTGGAAATGTGTTGAAGCACCGTAACATTTTTTATAAGGGTACAAGTAGTTATCTTGATGTAATTGTTGTGGGGTACCCAAAAATTGATGTGCGTATTATATTAAATTACTTGACTTGTGTTATTTGGTAATCATTCCATGGTGATGTTGGGATTTCTATAATTCCTTGCTAGGTGCTATTGGATTCTACTATTTTCTCATAGGGGAATTATTAACATTAATCCACTTTTTCGAAAGTGACAAAACTTTTTCCCCACTAAGTATTCACATATTCTCTCCCTATGTAAATACAACTATATTCAGGTTTTCAAGAAGAATATATGCATATTTCTTGGCATTAATAGCTTAGACATAGGGACCATGGACCTATTACTGCATAACATTGTTTTTTGGTATTTACTTTGGACACTCTTTTTTTTACCAAATATATTTTACACATTCACATGGGATGGTGTTGGGATTTTTTATATACATTTAGATATATCTTTGTGATTTTATGGATAAAATATATTATCTTCCTTTATTTCTTTCTTATAAAAAGGGTAATCCATACTATTTTGTGAGATTTTATACCGTTGGTGTCGGTCTCCACCACATGGCCTACAAGAGGTGGGTCTCAGGGTTAATGATCTCTCATCTTTTATATCCATCTCACATGGGGAACTGTTGGAGGGAGGTGGTAATGAATGAATGGTATCGATGGAGTACTAAGAGAAAGGTTGGAGATTAGATTTAGGAAAAGTCATTATCGTGTGGGTTTGTAGGGTAGTAGTGTTTGGAAATCATAGTGTGTGACTTATGGTAGGGATGACCAAATAGAAAAAATAATTTTGTACCCCCCTCGTGATCTAATTCATAGACACAGTGTCTAACGAACAACCAATTAGGGATACATCATCTTCATGGTAGATACCTTTTGAAAGGTACATGCATTATAATGAAATTTGTTGTTTTTTAAATAGGAAATATAGATAATTTTTTAAAAAAATTGTTAATTTGAATATTAAATTAAAATTCCATACTTCTCGGGATTAGGATTTCATTGTTTAACATTTTTAAATTGATGTGAGTCGTCATCTGCATGCCACACGAGCTGTTGAGGCTCAGCATGGTAATCTAGTCAATCAGCTTAGGGCTGATCTAGGGTAGGAGGATGACCAGTGGAAGATAAAATTTCATTTAATCCAGTGAAAAAACATAGTAATGTATGAGGGAAATGTCTTATACATGGATATGGAGAGTTCTCTTTAAGAGGTCGGGATAACCATCAATTTGATCACTGCTTTGAAAGAGTATTCTGTTGCTGTTGAAGTGAGCTAGATGCGGGGTGCTACACTACAGTTGTGGACATTTTCCTTAGGAGAGAGTAGAGAGGCTTATTTTTCTTAGGATGACTTATCAAAGGAGTTCTAAGAATAATTCCACTCTTCAACCATGGAGGACGAAAAGAGGAAGGAGATACTCTCCCTCCAAAAAGAGAGTATATCATACAAGAGTTAGGGATCATGTTCAAATATCTCCATTTATTTTCTACAGATCTTATTCTAGATGTGATGTATCATGAGAGACGTCTAGAGGAGGACCATTGAACTTCTATACAGTGTGTGGTAACACCCTCCACCTTACTAAAATACATGGAGGTCCAAATGAATGTGGAGGTAGTTGAGTGGATGCACTTGTGTCGAGGTCTATCGTTAGTGCGGATCTAGCATTTTTCATTTAGAGGCTAGGGAACACACATCTGGATTTAGGGTCCAGAGTCTATGAGATTTTGGAAAACGTGGAGCCGACCTCAACTGTTCATGCATCAACCTTCTGGTCCCCATGCATTTCCCATGATGATGGGGTCAAGGTGTCCCACTTGTGTATCCCATTAGAATCTTTAGAGTTAGTTCCAAATGGAAATTTGAGATATGCAGTGTAGAGTAGGGTAGCTACAGTACTCACCTCCATAGTATTTGCTGACATGGATGTTCGAGTTGGAGGGAAAACATTCTCATGATCCACAGACCATAGATTGAGTAGGTAGACTTCAATCTCAGTGTGTCCCTCAGGGACCTCAACCCTAGGAATGTTCATGGAGGTAGTGGTCTGCATAGATGTATAGGATCTATGTGTGTTATGTTACATGACACAAAATGAGCTTTCCTAGTAGGTCCATAGATCATTTGAGGTACAACGAGTTTGTTTTGTAAACATTATGGTGATTTGATTGATTTATGAGCTTCACAGAACTTTTTAGCACCGAGTCTAGCATATGATCTCGAACATGATATACAGAGTCTTCCCATGCCACTGGTGTTCATTATTCTTTTTTGAGTCCACACCATATTTTTTTATGTGATTTGGTGATATATGTTGATAATGGGACCACATCAGTCCCATTGGGATATTTTTATGTTACAACTTAAATTGTATGAAATTACCCTTGGGAAAGACTGGATGTATTATTTTAATACAGTTATCAAACTGATTTAAGAGTGGAGTAATTTCTTAAGACATATATTGTAAATGTGTTTCCATCGTTAGGGAGTGGACTAGTTAGTTGGGAAATTAGCGTGTAGAACCTCTTCTTCCCTTGTTGGTTGATAAATTAGTGGAATAATTGGATGCTGATATATTTGAGGTTTTTATTATTATTGAAGTGTTTTTTTATTTTTTGAAGAGGTTCTAACTATACCCCCTGAATGTGATGTTGAGTTCAACACATTCATACATCCCAATGATTCTCTGATCTAAATGTATCATTATCGTATGTATCGATCAGTGTTTCAAGATATAATGATTTAGATAGATAAACTACTGCAAAATGGTTTTATCCATCCCATTGTTTTGTTCTGGGGAGCACTAGTCTTGATTTTGAAAAATGATCCTTACAGAATAAGGTTGTGCATAGATTACTAAGTGTTGAATTAAGTAACGGTAAAAGATTTTACCCTATTTTGGGGATATTCAATCTACATAAAATGTTAAGGGGAGAATTTTGGTTCAATAATATTTTTATATTGTTTGTAAATCAATAGCTTAGGGTGAAAGAGGGTGATATGATGAGGACTACTTTCTAGTGAAGGTATGTGCACTTAATGTCCATGTTTATGTTGTTCGGTGTTGCAAATGCAGAAGCAGTGTTCCTAGGGCTCATGAACATTGTTTTCTCTACATTCTAGGACCGGTTCTTCATTGTATTCATCATTGAAATCTAGATATACTTGAAATCAAATGAATAGAACACTGGGCATATAAGGACTATCATGGAAGTTCATTGACGCCACTAGCTCTATAGAAGGTTTTCCATATATTTGTTCTAGATGTGTGAGTTTAATTTCCTTAGACATGTGTTGTCACAATCGTGTGTAGCATCATACTTGTCAAAGTATGAGGTAGTTTTATCATAGACAGATCCCAAGAAAGGTGTACTGGTTCACATGTTTCTACAACTTGAAGCTTAATACCAGATATTTATACATGATTTCTCCCAATTTGCTGCCCCATTGAAATCTCTGACAATAAAATACCTAGATTGTGTGTTGAGTGAGTAGTGACCGGAAGCAGTTGACAATCTAACGTGTAACTTGATTAGTTATTTGATTCCTAGAGGAAGGGGTTTTGTTTGAGGAGTTATTTGATGCTTCTCGTCTAGATTTTGATGTGTACTAATTAAACAATGAGTAGGGATCTTTTATGGGTCTAGGAAATTACATCCCCATAAAATAATCTATTCCAAACATGATGTGGATCTTGTGGTGGTCATGTGGGCACTGATGTTGTTGCGATATTACCTCATTGGTGAGTGATTTTTTGTCTTTGTGAATCAAATAATATTAAGGTATATCTTTTCCCCTCATGATTTGAAGAAGTGACATCAGATGTGGATGTATTTTTACTTGGACTATGACATTGAAATCAATTACATATTAGGAATGGTAAATGATGATGATGATTCTTAGAGAAGGAAATCATAGAATGAGGTACTCGATGAATCCATGGAAAATTGGAAAGTGGCAGGGGAGTGGGTCACCTTGCACATAGATTCATAAATGGATGGAATTAGAGACTATCAAATTTAGAAGATAGTTCAATCTACTACGTGGTAGTAGGTCAAGGAGTCACAGTGGGGATACATGAAGTTGGGTGATGTGTGATCGCATTGACCAGGGTGATGCTCTAGAGGGATGTATCAAGGATAGTTAGAATCGAATGATATTACATAGAAGGTTTATTGTTTCATTTGTGATGCATGAGGACTTCCTAAATTAGTTTAATTTCTCACTTGTTCCAATTCACCTAGGAATTTAAAAACTGTATAGTTTCATGAGGGATAAATTTTAGTGGCCATGAATGAATCGGGTGGTGGTAGAGTTTGTAGAGTATAACATAGTTTTCTATTAGGTGAAGGCTATGCACTATTTACCTTGTGGATTGTTGAAACCATTAGATTTACCCATGTAGAAATGGGATGAAATATCAGTATATTTAATCACATGATTACCCATGGATAAGGGAGGTTGAAGTGAAATCTAGGTTGTAGTGTATTGGCTGATGAAATTGGGTTTCCTTTAGCAATTAAGGATCCAGGCATAGTGGATTCCTTAGAAATGATATATATTGATGAATTGGTACGGATGCATTGAATTATGAGATCCATTGTATTGGATCAAGATAAATGTTTTTCCTCATGATTCTATAAGATATTCTAGCATTATTTTAACACTGATTAACACCACATAACTTCAGTTACACCTAGAGAGATGAACATACATAGAATATTGTCCATAGTTCTGAGGACATATTTCTAGAATGAATCTTATATGTTGGTGGATCTTGGGTATGCTACCTTCCATTGGTATAATTCCCTTAAATAATTGTTATCAATCTTTCACTTGTATTACTTCATTTCTATCTTTGTGTATAAGACAATGTTCTTTACATTTGTGCTAGATATATGATGAGGAGACAATTTCACTTGGTCCAGAGGTTGTGTAAAAATTGATAGAAATGTTTCAACTAGTTTTTGTGAGGATTAAATAGGAAAAAAACAGAATGATGTCATGTGGAGATTATAGTAGGAGCCCTTGGATTTCATGGTAGGGTACTACATTTTCTTTTGATATTTCCGCTTAACGTGGGAAGCGAGGTTTCATCAAATAGAGAAATCTCTCTCCTAGGTTCATAGACACTTTTTGGTGTTGGGGAGAGTTGGAAAGGTGGCATACTAGTTGCCTCAACCACATTAGTTGGAGATGTTAAACGACGTCTTTCATGTATATTAGCTTTTTTGGAATCTTAGTGATAACTCCCATAAAGTTGACTTGGGTGATTCAGATGTCAATGATGACACTACATTTAGAGAATCACCAGTAGAGTTATAGGACCATCAAAATAATGTACTGGTTTGTTGAAATATTACCTCGAGTCATGTGTTGTTGAGTAATGGTGGCCAAGAGGAGAATTATTTGGAATTGGAGACACATATATATTCCCAGTACCCAGAGTTTTTTTAGTTTTTCCTTAATGCGTTTCCCATAATGATGTGATTCCTGAACCTTCATTGTTATGATATGAGTTGTTTCCTTAATCTTTGATGTGTGATTTTGTCCATAGATTTGAATGGGGAAGACTGTATTCTTCATCAAAATTCATTAATTGAGATCTAATTAAACCCATTATAGTGAGTCCAATACTCCTAGAGTATACATTATCATTACACGATGATAGAATTCCCTCCTTCAAATTTCAGTAACTGGGTATTTCAGTTCTTGTGGGGTGTGTATTTTGGTTATTAGGCACAATAGATGTCTGAGGAGGTGTTCTTGGATATTGAGGTTCCATACATCTTTCAAACAATATAAGGTGGCTTATTGTTGAACTTTTTTGTCAAAGCATTGTTTCATATATAACAATATCCTATATAGGTATTTTATGGTGAGGTTGTTTAGACACCTATTTCATTTGGTCAGTTTTCAATTATATAAGGAAATAATTGCTTGAGTTGTATTTGATGCAATGGATCGGAACTTTATGGTCCATTTCTTTGTTAAAATATAGTGTTTGCGGTGTAATGGGATTCCAAAGTACCTCATTTCATGACTTTATCAAGAAAGAATTTACATCTATAGCTCATATGATTGTTAGTGGTACATTGGTAGTTGGTGATGGTAGGTCATCCCAATGTTGAGTAGCATTGGTGACTCACTGTGGTGTCTCGCTGACAGTGACTCACTTATAGTTTGATATGATGGTGAGTCAAATCTTTGAACTGAATGGTGACTCATTGAACAGATCCTCACTGAATTGAGAATCACCGAATGGAGAGTCACTGAATGGTGACTCATTGAAGGGTGTGTCACCGAAAAAACACTCACTGAATGGCGACTCATCAATCATTGACTCATCGAATGGTGACTCGTTGAATGAAGAATCATCGAATGGTGGCTCTCCGAACAGTGAATCATCGAATGGTGACTCAAAAAAATGTTGCTCACCGAATGGTGACACACCAAAAGTTGACTCCAAGAATAGTGTCTCCCCAATTGGTGATTCACCAAAAAAGAACTCACTCAATAGTGACTGGCCATCAGTAGTTCATCACCGGTAGATATCAATGGTGACTCATCCAGTTATTATTCATTCACCAGGGACTCACCCACTCATTACTTGTGATGGTTACATAACCAATGGTGAGTCATTTCTATAGTTTTTCAATTTCCATTTTTTTCAATTTTTTCAAATTCACCACTTTAATGTATTATTTCAGTTAAAATGTGTTTAAATCCATATTTAAGTATTATTTGATTGGTTTTGAAGGATATAAATAAATATTTTATTTTATAATTCTTGAGTGTCTTCTAGAGAGTCAAAACACATGGTCTTGATCTTGATCCGACTTTAATGGATTTTGAAACTGCTTCTCCCATTAATATATGATATGGAATTTCTAAAGATGGTATTCTTTCATTATTGTGTGTTTTCTATTTTCTATTCATACAAATAATCCCTAGAACATTTATTCTCTATGGAGACACAAGTTTATGTTTTACCCTTGTATTGGGTTTCCTAGAGCCTTGCACGCCCCCTATTTAGTGCATGGAGGAGGTGTGGATCGTATGTTTCTCAATGTAGGGATCTCTTCATCCATCTTATTTATGTATCTTGAGGGGTGGGTGTAAAGAATTTTACCATGTGAGGGATGTTGAATCTAAATTTAATAAATTTAATTGAATCAAATTTAATCCAATAAATAGGGCATGAGAAATGTGATTCATGATTCTAGGTTATTTTCTGTTGATATTGTGATCTATATGGGAAATATGCCTACTGAAAATCATAGCCTTTAGTGGTGTTTGATTATGCACTATGGATGAAATGTGATGGGTTTTCTAGATCATTTGTTGAATGGCTGTATATATGAAATTTTAAACCACTTATACCTAGTAAAATAGATATATTCCTCATTATTGAACATAACTGATGATAAACACTAAAATATAATAGTGGAATAAGATAAGGTGTATTTTCTAAATCAAAATACACCCTACCTTGTTTGGTGTGGTTTTGTGTATGTGTGGTTTTTTATATCATTTGTCTGGTGTCTGTTACAACTGATGGCTTGTAGACCATAACTGTATTGTGGGGTTGTAGGGGTAGTGTAATATAATCTCATATAGAAATATTGATAGTTTTTGGAATTTATGGGTAATGTTTGAGTAGCGGGGCAATAGGTTCGAGCTGTGATATTATTTTGTTTTCTTATGTAAAGGGTGTGGTGTTTTTATATAGTGGGGCTATCGAGATTGGATGTGATGAGATGTGTTTTAGAGTTATGCATTGAGTTGGAGCTTCTATTTGTTTAGATGATGTAATGTGAAGAATGACTTGAAGAATGATGATGGAAGTCAGTTAGTTTACTGTGGTTATTTTTCTTCAATGTTGTTTATCCAAAGGGTGACGTTTCTTGTTTTGTCTTGTAGTTTTTTTAGTAAGGATGGATTAAATAAATGGGTTTTCTTAATAAAGATTATTATTTTTATAAATGAGTTGGTTGGGAGTTACGAATTGAATTGTGTATTGTTGTGATGTTGTGAATTTATTGGTAGCATGAAAGGTGGTTTTGTGGGATGGATGTTTGTTGGGGAAGCTCCCATAACATGGGATTGATTGTTTGATACAAAATATATATACGTTTAATTTACATATGTATTCTATATGCACCCCACCCTAGTTGTGCACTATTTTTTGAACACCACATTTTTATAGGGGAGGGATAATTTTCCCAACATCTATGTGAATGGATCGATTAATGGTTATTTTATCGTCCATACACCCTATTCTAGGTATTGTTAGCCCAATATTATTTGTATATTTTCTGATGCAGTTGTGAGGCCCAAGTGTCTGTAGGCAAGGTATGCATTACCCGATATCTACGGGGTGAGATGTTGTCTGCTTCCCTGGTTTCTACTAGGTGAGGTGTGGTTGTGGCCTGGGTGTGTGCAGGTAGTATATGGTTTGGTTTTTCACATGTGTCTTGGGGAGGGATGTGGTATGGTTGTGGCCCAAGTTTGTCCAGGCAGGATTTGGCGACCATCATTTTCCCATTTTGTAGACTACATCTTAGCCCCTTGTGTGTACGTGTGGGTTGTGATGTGGGGCATGTGGTGATGTCTGCATGCACAATGATATTTTCTATTATGGTACGAGTAGTTAAAAAGTGGGAATTGATTTGGGTTTCCGAAAAATCGTTGTTTTTATTATATTTCTTTAGTTGACATGGATTATTTGATGATAATGCATTTGTGAGGTTGGGATGGCTAGTCTTTCCTAATTATTGTTATTGGTTTTATCTGTTTTTCATAAGTGAATTAGTATTTTTCTTCTACTTCTGAAAGAGATAATTTGGATTTTGCAACTAATAATACTTTCATGCTCACAATATGTATATAATTATATATTGAGGTTTTCAAGAGAACTACATGGATTGTGATTGACATTACTCACTCCAAATTTGAGACAGATATCATGTCACTACATAACCTTATTTTTGTATTTACATTGGAAACTCTTATTTTGTACAAAAAATATTTTAAACAATAATATTGGATGGTTTGGGATTTATTATATATATATATATTGGATTATTTTTTGATTAACTGTCTTATCTCCTAATCTTTTTTTCTTATAAAATGAGTAACATCTCCCATTTCAGGGCATCATATACCATTGGTGTTTTTTGCTACCTCGGGGCCTGCTTGATGTGGGACTCAGGTATCATTTTCTTTATTCATTCTTTGGCATCTTATGAAGGAAATATTTGGAAGGAGGGGTTTTTGATAGAAATAGATTTGTAATTTATTATGGATGTTGAGAGGTGAAGTGTCTCAATAGCTTAAGTGAAATATTTGAATGATAAACTAATGGATGAAATTATATAAACAAAAAAGAATGACTAGTTTCATTAGAAAAAGGTATTTCTGTTCTAATATAAACATTAAAACATTATTTCTTATTATAATATATATGAAACATCCCAGGTAATTATTTAATAATAATGTTTTATATATATTAATATTTATGAATTAGATATTAATTTTAGTTTAAAAGGGGCACAATGTTCGAAATCATACATGATACGCCACATCAAGCTTAAACGAAAAACTAAATAATTTTATGGTAGTTGTCTCCTAACCTTTAGAATGAATGTAATGAATAGTAGTATCTAAATTATGAATATACTCCTTATACATGTTTATATAATGATTAATTTTTTACCCAATTAATAGTAAATGAAAATAAAAACCAATTGTTTATAAAGGATATAATGTTCTGAAAAAATTAAAAAGTGAATAATTTGGATTATAAAATAATAAAATAAATATTTATTATATTATATAATGGGAACAATAATTCAATATAATGTTTAAAATTTATATTATTTCTTTTCCATAAATGATGCAAGAACATATTCAATTTTACACAAAAAAGACTATTTTTCCAGAAATTCTGTTTTACATCTCATTGAAGGAGAACCAATTTCTAATATAGTTTTTTAAACTATAATAATATTGTTTTTGAAAATGTAAATATCTAGTTGGAATACGGACATAAAATTTTACTTTTTTGGTTTTTTTATTTTTTGATAAAATACATTTTTCAATAAATCTTGAAAAATATTGTATTTTAATTTCAAACTGTTTTTTCTCAGATTTATTTTTACAAAAGGTTATAATTTTAATTTTTTTTAAAATATATTTAGATTATATTTGTCATCTTAACTAATTTTAATCATTTTAATTGATTTTAAATTGAAATTAGATATAAAAAAATATAAACCTTTTGATGGTTTTTACTTTTGAAAAATCTTATTTTCTCACTTTGGAAATAGGAAATAATTTTAAATTAATTACATCAATTTCTATTTTTTTATTTTTGAAAAATGGATTCCTTATTTTTTATCAGGGGGTCCAATTTATGTTAATGGGTTAATTTATTTTTGGTATATTATGAATAGTAACTATAGTAAATTTTATTTATCGCTTCTAATGGAAAATCAAGTAAATTAAGGTGACAAACATTATGATAATGATAAATAAAATTACCCTAAAACATCCAAATTTATATTTGATGAATAAAAGTCCACCCTTAACACCTATGGATCAATATTTATTCTTTTAATGGAATTTAATCAATGAATGTGGTATAATTATTTTTAAGACTAATGAAAGTCACTTCATGTCACCCACTAATCTCTTATAACATTAATAATTTCAATGTGTTGGTAAAAATTATGAAAATAAGAAAATAAATCATATTCCAAAATATAATTAAATAATATAAATCATGTGAATTTAATTATAATTTTTCGATATTAAATATTTACAATAAATATTTACACAACAGTGATACATTTATTATTTTAATAGGGAAAATATCAAATAAATGATATTATATATATTAAAATAAATATTATATGAAATAAATTTTGACTCTAATGATTTTTATAAGTTAATATGACATGATATAAGACTATTATATGATTTTTGTCAAAAATTTCTCTTTTTTTGGATTTTATTTAAACTCAATGAAATGAATAGAGTAAAATTCGAAATAACTGAAGTTTTATAAAAATAATAATTTTTTAAATAATTTAGAATTCATAAAAATAATTTAAAAATAAAAATATACTATGATTAGGTCTAAAAGATCATAATGTTTACAATTATAATATATTTAATACATATAGGTATAACTAATATCCTCTTAAAAATTAAAATTTTGTTTCAACAATTAAAATTAAAAAAGAATAATTATAGGTAATCTGAAAAGATAAGTTTTTAAATAACATGAATATATGTAAAAAAAGTATTGGATGAGATTATTTATAAAAATCATCATATTATATTCTAAAAACTGAGTTTTGGATCATTTATAAATGATATTAATTTTATATTTATTTAATACTTTTGATAATTCCAAGGGTTCACATCCCCTCTCTAATAAAAGGATACGTTCTATTATCTAATTATCACACATATAAATCCTTTTAGTTTGGGAACCTTCTTCCCAAACCATTTTTTTGAATCCCCCCCACCTCATCATAAAATCCTCTTTTAGGAAATAAATCCTCCCATGGAATCCTTTCAGAACTACCCAAAAGAAGTTTAACATTTTAGAGACGACACCTTCTCTCATGTTTTTTAGATTCATTTCCATTCTTCAAAACCTATAATTTTTGTAATTTATTATTAAATAACCACACATTTATCCTCAATACACTAGTATGTTATAATTTAATGATATTAATATATACTTACAAAATCCTCTATTTAATGGGTAATGAACATATTGTTTCAGTGTGTTGGGAAATATTACCTCATTAAATGATGATTGTTAAATTTTACCCTATAATATATCATGGATTATGTTATGATAAATTATATATATTTATTATATTTATTTTTTCTATATTTTAATATATTTTTAATTTAGAACATACATTTATTCTTTTCAGGTTTTGTAAATATGATAAGTTATTTTGAGGTAGTGTGTACTACCACCACCCAATGTGATATGACTCATTCATTAAATACATGGAAGATATAATAATTTAATTAATTAACTTATGTAACATATGTAACATAGATGTTATGGTGGAATTATTATTTATATATGTATCATTTATTTCTCATTATTTTAGCTTGATAAATAAATATAAATAGCGTTCATCCGTAAGTACGACCTACCATATCCATAAAAGGTGAATTTCATTTTGTATCTCCAAATATTATGGTTATTTTAAATACATATATATTTTAATAATATGTGGTAAATGATGTAATTTCTAGTCTAGGGGATATTTACATCCAAACAATTTCATTTTCGACTCAGTTACTGAATATCAAAAAAACATCGGATATGAACATAAATAAAAATTTAATTTTTATAACATGGTAATATGTGATATAAAAGGAATAATAAAATTGAAAACGGTTCTTTAGAAAGTGTAAATTAATACAATTTTATTATTCTAGAGCATAATTTTTATACCTGATGAGTCAGACACAATGTAAGGGAACTTCTAAACCCAATTTCCATTCTTTGGGTAAATATTGTACTTCTAGATTATCTAGTTCTATGATTATGTGAGAAATAAATATTTATATCATATAATGAATTTATTCTTTTTTTTATGTGTATTTCTTATTAAAACACATAATAGGTCTATTTTATTAAGAAAATGATCTTTGTAAGAGAAATCATAACTCAATTTCTATTCATTGAGTTTAATATGGATGTTATTGGTTTTGTTTTTCCATGAATATGTTTCAGTGGAATAAAAATATTTATTTTGAATATCTAAATATATTTGGTTTATTTTTCTTTATAACCCATAATTTTTCATTAATTTATCCTAGATCTAATGATACGAACATTGTACCGGCCTTCGTATCAATCTCCTTTCTTTAAGGAATATATTGATGTTATGAACTTTTATTATTCATTAAGGTGTGTAAACAACCCTATTTACACATTATGGCATAAATTTTTATATTTTCATGGTATTTTAAATTTGATTTAACATAATATTTAATTATTTTCTTCATGTTTTTATATAGATTTAATGTACTCTTTAACAAAAACATTATTTAATGTGCTTTAAAGATTAATTCTTATAAACCATTCAATTTCATGTACATGTTTTCAAAATGTATTATTATGAATTTATTTATATAGAAATAAATTATTTAAAACGTTATTTTATTTAATGAAATCAAAGTGGTATGGGAAAAATTGAATATGTAGTCTCTTTATTAAATGAGTAAAATGGTTTTAGAAATCGATTGAATATTTCAATAATATGAATTAATTCATTAATATTTAATAAGAAATTTTTGAATGAGATATTGATAATTGAAATAATTTTGGTTTTAGGATTATATAATAGAACATGAACATTTGACACGTGGTTACGTGATAAACCAAACTTGGGTGCTTATGTGATAAACCAAATATATGTGGTTCTTTGATAAACCACGTAAAAGAGATTACGTAATATCATTCAATTCATTGGATATCAAGGTCGGTAGTATGGATAATCCATTTATTGAAATGTGTGTAACTTTACCATATGGTTATTCCATTGATGATTTTTTTCCCAAGATACCTTTATATATTATATATTAAGTTCTAGGGTTTTAATGGTTACGTTTTGATTACAAATTAAAAGGGAAAGTAATTAACATATTTTTATTGATGTGTATTTTACTATTTCGTAATGTTGAAAAGCATTAAATTATGATAATATAATAATGGTTTACATTTTTTGAAAGACTAAGAGTATTATTTCATTATGTATCCTTTAATTATATTTTTATCATCATCCCACATTTTGAAAAAAAAAATTTGACATAAAGAATTAGAGAGTCAAAGATGGAATCATGGAAAAGCCTTGCTATTTAAAAAAGAAAACAATAATGTAAATTTTTTAAAAATTATCTTTTTTATGAAAAAAATGGATTGTGAGAATAAGTGACTACTTGTAGTATTTAAGACGTTATGTATGATTTAAGACATAATTATATAATTGTATAACTCTTAAAAGATCCTAAAAGTTAATTTAAGAAAAAATTTGTACTAATCTCATGATTATGTAATGTATAAGCATGGGGCCTTATAGTTGGTATCAGAGGACGGGTAAGACAACTATTTAGATTTCGTTTTTTTAGAGTTATGGATTTCATTAGGGGTTTATAATTTTCAGGGTGATCATAGGTCCAATGACTTATTATCTACTATTGATTATTTATTATGTAAAATACAAAGGTTACTAATAGTATTTTTAGAGACAATCACCATTGAGGAAATTATGGGTTATTAATTTTTAGAATGAAAAATTTGTGTTATGAAATAAAAAGTTACATCAAAACATGTTATGGTTGTTTTTGACATCATTATAAGATTTTGGGAATAGTATATAAATTATATATTTTTTGAAAAATAAAAAACCAACAGAAGGGTGACGTCCCTATGCATCAGACATGGCCTTATGATGAAACATACAACTGAAATTCAAAAAGGCTTTATTTCCTACCAGAGGCCGACGTCAAGTCCTCAGTTAGTATGAATTATTCTATTAATTTAAATTATTTTATGGATTAAAAATAATTTTATTTCGGAGAAATATATTTTATTGAATAGATAATCATTGGATTTGAAAATTATTTTTGAATGAAGTTAAAAATATAATTTTAGAAGATGTCCTCTATTTTAAGAAACCTATATGTATAAAAACAGTAGAATACTATGGGATTTTTGAAATGTAATGGTTGAAATTTATTTGGTAGGAATTTATTTTTTTATATAGGAATTATGGAAATAAGGGTAATTTATAGAAATCATTATTCTATAATAGAAAATAAGTGATTTTGTTATGTAATTTTTGGTATTAGACATTAAGAGTATTTGATGTTATTCGGAGATAAATGTAAAAACATATGATAGAAGTCTCTGTGAATAAATCCTTCATAATTTTGGGTTTAAATCATTTCTTGGATAATTTTAGTAATTTTAAGGGAAGTTATTTATTGAATAATAATTTACGAATATTTGACATTACTGTTGATTTTAGGAGATTAATATTAGTTTTTCTTCATACAATGGTTTATTATTTTGGGGGAATTGACTTATTTTATCCTATTATTTTTGGGTTTGGTTAATATTTTAAGAGAAGATGAATAGATTTTTAATATTTTCTTGTACAATGTGATTCTATAGATGTTGATTATAGTGCTTCAGGTGTGACAAATTCATCGTTAATAATAATTGTTTGGATAAAAGTTGGTTTTTTGTATAAATTTACTAAAGGATGAATCTATCTCTGATATGTATGTATGTTTAGTTATGTTATTAGTCAATATTGTAAATAAATTCCTCAAATTTATTAAAATTTTTTTAAAAAAAATTCACTTTTTAATATTCCTACTGCAAAATAAAATACCGTTTAACACTTCATAAGTTTGTTTTTTGTTGATTGTTAAATTTATCCTTGTCAGGTTTTCTATAACTCTCCATCAGAACAATATCATTAGTTTTTTTTCTATAATCATAGTTTACAAAATTTAATCCTAGTATTTTTTATCTCTGGTGACCTTTTAACTTCCCTTTATTTATTTTAAAGTGGTAGTTTTATTATCACTTTTTTCCAATGTGGGATTTCAATGATATAATTTTGGAATGAGACCCTTAGTTACAAAGACACAATTTAAAATTGTGAAGAAGAAATTTCCAAAGGGGGTGGGGAGAATGTAATATCCCAGTTAATTACATAACTAATATTTTCAATTATATTAATATTTATGAAAAATATGTGTATTTTATTTTAATGTGGACACAATATTGGATAGCATACATACTACGCCACATTGAGATTAAAATAACAACTAAATATTATTTTTTTAGTTTTCACCTTGCTGTTATAATGGATGGAATGAGTAGTGTTATGATAATTATCAAAATATAGTTTATACATGATTATATAATTATTCAATGGTTACAAAATTAACAAGAAATTTAACTGAAAACTAATTGACTATAAAGGGTATATTTTTATGAAAATCATTTTAAATGTTGAAAATTTTGTGTATAAAATATTAAAAGTAATATTTATTTAAAATATATTAATGGATTATTTATTGAATATATTGTCTAAATGTTTTCTTATGTGTTATATAGACACGATATAAGAAGAAATTCAATTTTACAAATAATGGAATTATTTTTTTAAAAATGTATTTTACAGCTTTTTGTAGGAGAACCCATTTTATGTATAGTTTTTTATAATTTTATATGTTAAATTAGAAAAAACAAACATATTATATTGGAGATGGACATATATTTTTTTAGGTATTTGTTTGATAAAATTAATATTTTTGACGAATAGTGAAAAAATATGCATTATATTTTTAAACTACTTTTTTATCTGATTTTATAAAAAAAATGGTAATCATTTTAATTAGTTTCAAATTATAAATAGATTAGGTTTCTGTAATTTAATAAAAAAAATTTCATGGGATGTAATTTGACATTGAAGTTATATATAAACATATATCAATCTTTTGATTGTTTTTATATAAAAACCCATTTTCTTGCTTAGACAATGGAAATTGATTTTAAATAAATTACCGAGAAGTAAATGTTTTGAATATTGAGAAAATAATTTCATTTTTTGATTCATTTGGTCTTAATTATATTAATATGTAACATTTCTTGATATTATGAATTTTAAATAAAATAATTTTTATTCACAACGATTAATGGTAAATAATGTAAATTAAGGTAATAAAGAATATGATAAGGACAACAGAATTACCCCAAAACCATTCAATATCCTATTGAATGAATAAAATTAGACCCTTAACACCTATGGATAAAAATATATTCATTTAATGGAATTTTTTCTCTGAAATTTATATAATTTTTATTAATACAATAGAGAATGGACAACATGTCACCCTCTTATCTCTTATATGCATAATAATTTTTATATATTGATAAACTTTATGAAATAAATAAATAATATATAGTATTATAATTAAATTATAAAGGTAATTTAAATTTGTTTATTATTTTTATAGATTATAGATTTACCATAAATATTCACACAATAGGGATACATTAACTATATTATTAAGATAAATATCTAATAAATGAAATTATAAATATGAGAATAAATATTATATGAAATTATTTAAGTTATCCACTATTATTCTAGTTGAATATGAAATTTCATAAGACTATTAAATTATTTTCTTCAATGTTTTATCTCTATTTTGTGTATATTTAAATTCAAGGATATGATTACTGTAAAAAATTTACATTTTAGTGTTTTCTAAAAATAGTAATATATTATGTTATTTAAAAATACAGAAAAATATATTAAAATCACGTAGTGAATATGATAAAGGTTAATGGTTCCTTAAGGGAAACATTATTTGAAATTTACCAAATTATGTAAAATTAACAGCTTATTAATAATTAAAATGGTGTTACGACAATTAAAATTAAAAGAGAGTAATTAAAGGGAAATAAAAATAAATGTTTTCAATTAATCAATACATTTTTAAAAATTATTGGAATAAATTATTTAGAAACATAATCATATTATATTCCAAATATTTTTTTTTGATAACTTTAAAATGAAATTGATTTTATATTAATTTAATACATTAAAATATTCCAGGCATGCCCCTCCCTTATCTTAGAAAAATGTACATCCTCTTCTCTAATGATATCACCTATAATTCTATTTGAATCAGTCTAGATCATCTCCAATATAGTCCTTGAATCTCTCCCCCCATCATAGAAGCCTCCTATAGGGAATAAAGCCACCCATAGAAGCCATTTGGTTTAAACCAAAAGATGATACCCGATAAAGATGTAACACTTTCTCTCATGCTAATTAGTTTTGATTCATTCTCTACTCCCTATAAATTTCATATTTTATTATTAAATAACAACACCATTATAACAAATATACTAAGATTTTGTTATGATATGTTTTTTACATACACTTATACACACCTCTATTTATTGGGTAATAAACAAACTCGTTCATGCCATACATGAATCATATAATGGATGGAATTAATAAACTAATGTAACATATATAACATATATATTATACTGGAATTATAATATACATATGTATCAATTTGATCTCCTTCATCTAATATGATACTGAAATTAATGTAATGTTCATGTGTATGTATGGAATATCAACCCTATGAATTGTGAATTTAGTTTCATATCACAAAATATTATGGATATTTTAAATACATATCTACTGGAATAATATTCATTGAATGATTGAATTTTGACAATTTTTGACAATTTATATATAAACAAGTCCATTTTCGATTCATGTACTGAATATTGAAGAAATGTATGATATGAACAAAAATAATTATGATGTTTTTATAACAATTTTATAAGTGATATAAAAGAAAAAATAAATTTGAAAAATGTTCTGAACAAAGTATAAATTAACCTATATTTATTATTCCGGAACATAACAATTATACATGATGATTCAATAACAAGGTAAGGAAACTATATAACCCAATTTCAATTATTTTGGTTAATTTTATACTTATTTATTATATCGTTATAATATTATATGAGAAATTATATTTGATAACCTATCATGTATTTATACATTTTATATGAGTATATATAGTGACTACACATAATATATCTATATTATTAAATAAATGATATATTTTAAGAGAAATCGTAACTCAATTTCTATTCATCATGTAAAATACCTGTGTCATTGGTTTTGTTTTCTCATGAATAATTGTGATTGAACACTAATTATTTGACCTTGAATATAAACTTATATTGGGTTTATTTTTATTTTTCACACATATTTATTTAATTTATGTATATTTGATCTAATGATAAGATATTTGTAATGTAATTCATCATAATCTCATTTAGTTGATGCATATCTTGAGTCTATGAACCTTTATTAACCAATATGTTTTATATAAAAATATTTCAACACATTATATCATGAATCCATATATTCTCATGATAATTAATATTTTATTTAATTTAATTAATTAATTATTTTTATTAATGTTTTAATATAGTGGTTATATAATCTTTAACTAAAACATAAATTTATATGATTTAAATATTTATTGTTTTAAATCCATTTATTTCATTTCCATTTTTTTTTGAAATATGGTTTTATGAAATTATTTATATATACATGAATGATTAAAAATTTTAATTTCCTTTAAAAGATTCAAAGAAGTACAGGAAATATTGATTCAAAAGTATCATTATTAAATGCATTAAATGGTTTGAGAAATGGATTGAATACTTTAATAACATTAAATGACTTCCTATGATTACAGATTAAATTTTATGAGAGAAATTTTGATAATAGAAATATTTTATGTCATATGATTATATAATGGAACTTGTAATTATTATAAGAGGTTTCGTGATAATCCATTGATGGGTGGTTATATAATTATCCAAATATAGAGGGTGATATGATGAAAAAAAGGATGGGCGGTTATCTTATAACCTCCAATGCATTGGGTATTGATATCTGCCGTATGTATATTTTATTTATTGATAACTCTGGAAGTTGACTATATGGTTTTTTCATATTACTATGTTTATGTTCCAAGTAAAATATATATATTTTATGTTATGTTATACGTGTTTAATGGTGATCTTTTTATTACAATGATAAATGGTGTGTAATGAACATATATTTCATGAAACTTATATAACTATAACTTAATGTTTAAAAGTATTACTTTATAATAATTCATTCATGGTTTAAAATTTTCATCATGAAAAACTATTATCATTATTTAAGTATAACGTACTGATCTTTTTATGCTCACCACATGTTTTGAAATGATTTTCCCTATGATTAAAGAAAAATAGACCCACAATAGGATCCATGACAAGTTATTCTATTTATACTCGAAAATAACAATGTTTCATTTAAAATAAATTTATGAAAAAAGACGGATAGTTAGTATAAGTGGATACTTGTAAAATTTAAGATGTTATGTTAGACTCATGACCTAATTCACTAAATCGGTATACCTAAAATATCCTCAAACTAAATTAACAATAAATTATTTATTTATTTAAATATTAAGTAATGTTTAATGCTGGGGCCATATAATATATCTATTTATTTTTGTAAAATCATAAATACAAAAAAAAAAATACAACTCTATCCACAATGATTATTGATAATCACTTATATCATGAAAATATATCTTTTGGATTTTATATTATAAATAAAGGGGGTGAATCATAAATTTTATTATACGATATATAATTAGAATACCATTTTCTCATAGTGTGAATTACCAAATTATGAAAAAATAGAATTATAAACATAAAGCTAAAATATTCATTAAATAACAAGGAATAATTCATGGAATTAGTAATAACTAAAGGAACATTTTCTCAGAACACCAATTTTTAAATAATGGTATGATATAAGTGATCAAAAAATTTAATGAAATTAACAATCATATTTAGTATAATATGTGGTTTTTATAATAATAAAATTTATTCATGAATTCTTTATTATGATTAATACGGTCATATAGAGAGGGATATTTTGTCTTAGATTATAATTTTTGACATGAGTATAGGTGTGGAAAAAAATAATTGATACATTAAAGTAAACACAATGATTATATGTATGAAATGGAAATGAATCATTATGATATTAATTGATGAATTTGATTCATGAAACTAATAAACCTATGAAATATAGGATTAACTAATTTATCAATTTTGGGAATGAAAATTTTATTTTCAATACATTGTTTTCACAAGGGTTATGAGTTATGGAATATTTATCTGCTGATATTCCTAGAACCTAATAATTTTATATTTATTATCAATAATGATATCAATACATTCGATGAGGTTATTTCACTGATAAAAAATAACATTTTTAGTTTATTGTTATTTTCATCAAATGTTTTAAAATTTAATATTAAATTTTTTTATCAATATATACAATGGATGGTGAATGGAATATAATTTTTTTGTGCGATGTAATTATGGTGAAACATAATTTTCTAGTATAGAAATTGCAAACCATGTCAATTCCCATGGATGAAAATGACGGAAATAGTTTTATTTCCCTAGTAATTACCTACACATTAATGATTTACCATGTTCCTAATCATTTTCAAATCACATAATTAATCAATAATGAAGAAACATAATATTTTATTTTATCAATCTAGGAATGAGTATATTTGAGATGGGGGGTGGGGTGGGTTGGGTCTTCATAATAGATTTAATTGATGATTGTTTTGAATAGATATTCATTAGGGTGTGTAAATTAATATATGTGGTATAGTCTCTATAGTTGTCAATTAGGTTTTATGTGATTTAATTAATAATGTGAGATCAAGAGGATGTTTCTCTCTTCATATCAATTAGGTTCATGTGATGTAACATATGGAAGATTAAATATCAGTTATTCATATCTGGGAAACATCCTTTTTCTTATAGGTTGATTTGTCCAAGTATGGTGTGGAGTATTGAGGAAGCCGATATTAAAAAATAAGGGACATGTGTTCAATGTATCCCTATGGGTAATGGTGTCAATATTAATGTTTATGGATATTATGTTAATGGAGTAACGGTTGGTAGATTCCTAGTTCTTGAAAACATTGTAGTATTTTTTTGAATTATGATCTTATTAGGGGTAAGGTAATTCAATCGGGGAGTTGGATCAGGCTATGTTAAATGACTTAATCTATGAAATTCTATCATCATTGATATATTCATAATGGTGTATTACTTTAATATTACAATTTTCATTTTTCATGAATAAATCAAACTCCTTAGGTCCTGAACTACTTTATTAGTACATGTAGGGTTGTCCACTACACGGTTATTGAGGTGATCCATACGTAGAGTGAAGGGATCATTGCAATGAAATTCATGTCATGTAAAGGTGGTTCTCGTCACATTTTAGATTTTTATAACATCCTGGGACTTCTCAAAATAATTAAAATCAAATTGAATTTGGTGATTCACATGGACATAATAATTTTCATTCCCTAAACCCAATGACTAGAATTTTTTTACATGGAATACAAATTTCACTATGATAGAGTGATATTAAATAATTTCATTGAAGAGATATGGTAACTATTACTCACATTTAGTTAAAGGGGATTATTATAAATCAATGGAGTTGTATCATTATAAGTATGTGAATTGATGATTTATTATATATCAAATCTATTTTTAATGCACTATAATTTATCCTTATAACTGTTTAAATTCATGATGATAATGGAAGTGAAGTTATTTTTTAAAAATCATTATGTATAGTGAATAGATTAAATTATTTTTTTTAATGACTAAATTATATAGTGCTCAATGATATCTATTTAAAGATGTAAATATTGATATTTCACGTACATTATAACAAACAATTACACATGAAATTGAATGATCAATAAATTCGTAATCATTTCATGAACATAACTGCTCATACAGAAAATGTTTATGATGATCTTTTATGAAAAAATAGATAAAAATAGGAATCCCCTATAAGTCCAAAAAAGAAAGACTATTGTTTTTTTCCATGAAAAAATTAAGTAAAAATAATTATTACCTTGGAAATTTTCTATTCAAATATCTATGAAATTAATAATTAATAAATTGATAGATCTAGATAAAATATTTTTCTCACTCATTTATAATATCAATAATATCATTTCCATTATGTTTATTCATAATTATTTGGATTCACTAATGTTGATGAATAGTTTTAAAATAGTTTTAGAAAATAATGGTGTGAATCCTCAAACAGAATTGATTAACATGACATAAAAACCATAAAATTGAAATGTTTTCAGAGTATTTGTAGAATCATTGGATTTATTGAGAGTATAGTTCACCATATAGCTCTAAAATAAAATTTTTCTAATGATGTGGAGATTAAAAATTGCATTGTGATATCACAAACAACATTCTTATAAATTTACAATTCATATTTTATTTTGATGAATAAATAAGGAGAAAAGTTGAAATATAAAACCATTATGTATTTTAGTCAACCACACATATATATATCCTATTGATATATAAAATAATAATCCCAAAATATTAATGAATTTATGTGGGTTATTATCCCATGTTCCATTATCTATAATGGTTAGAATATGATAAAATTTAATAAAATAAGTGTTTTATAATTTTTAATATATATTCACCAAACAGTGAAGGATATTTTTCTTAATGAAATAAATTCCATAATATGAATGTTGATACTAGTTTGATTTTTTCTGGGAACTAACTATATATTAATAATCAACAAAAAATATTATTTATCATCAATGAACTATATATTGAATTAATGGGATAAAACTTATAATATCATTTTAGTACTAAATATGTATGTTATGTGACAGATGATAATGTCGACTAAAATATTTCCCACGATAATGATGAAATTTCATTTTATAAATGATTGTGTTTTTGTGTTGATGTGTGGATCAACATTGGAGATCATGTAAATTGAGTGAGAACAAAGATGTCATTGTGGAAATAAAAACATAACATATTAATTTGACATTATCAACCAGGTATTGATTATAATTAACCAAATCAACAGGTGGGGTTTCATTCCAAGAATGAGTAATTATATCATATTGATAACAACACCACCATATAGTAGTGTCCAAATATATAAAAAATTAATATTTATTGATGTAATGTGGATGTTTCATAATAATTATAATGATTTGTAGAAGTGAAGAAGAATAATTCAATAATCTAATGTGATGGGTATTATTAATTTGAAGGAATTGATGTCAATTATATTTTTTTTCAATGGTGAGGGTAAAAAAAATAAGTATTTTTCATGTAATGAAAGTTAACATGAGAAACAATAGAATATAAATTTATAGATAATTACAGTTTCTATATGGTGAACTCTATGATAAGTTATACATTGAGAATACCATGGGTATTGTTCATGTACATTATTAATTATGAGTTTAAATGATTAAGATGTATCTAAATGGTGTAAATAAATCCTTGATAACATAGTATGATAATATTAAATCATTTTTTGAGTATATTGGATTCTGAAAGCATTAATAGTAAAAAACATCTACATTACCAAAACGACAATGAATCTATTATAGTCAGTTTCTACATTGATGATATAATAAATATTTTGGAAATGTTTCTTATGTTTTCATGAAAGTTTATTCTCAAATGAAGGGAAATAATCAGATGGATATGTTTAGAGAAATTAATTAGATATATGGGAATCTGTTCTTATGAAAATTTGAAATCATTTGATTCCCAATATAATTATGTTATAATTTTAATAATAAAAATGTGATCATATAATTAAATTTTCGCTTCTCAAAAAATTTATAGAGAACCAATATTTAATTGTTTTATGATAGATATTATATTAATAAGAAAATTTATATAATTTTTAAAAATTTTCTATATTTGAATCCAACAATACTAGATAATTTTTATATTGTTAAATTATATAAAATGTATAAAAAATTACCAAATTAATTTAATTTGATATATGGAAAAATTATTTAATGGTATTTACAAGGAATTTTATATTATGGATAGTAATATTATTATAATTATAAAAAATTTATTTATCATCATGTTGATATAAATTGGGCAGGATGAGTTGGTATTCAAAATGCATGATATGATGGAGTATTTTTCATGTTAATGTTATCTTACATGGAACCAAAACATAGAAATCATATTAAATTTAGAATATTATAAAGGTACTATATTAATATTATTCTATTTTATTTATTATCTAATGTGGTTGAAGACACAACTCGATGATTTTATATTCATTGTGCGTTTTCATTATTGGTCGGATGAAATAATACTGCATCATTAATTTTTTATGATTTTTTTAAATCATTTAGAATCAATTAAAAAAATTTATAAGGAATTATTAATGAAATTATTGACTAAATATTAATCAATATTAATAATGTTAATATAAATTATTAAGTGTTATATGTGTATATAAAATAAATACATAAAGATGAACTTCAATGGATGAGGTTGATGATGGGATTATATCATTGAAATTATCAATGTTATGTAATGGTGTTTCTGCCCAAATAAAACTCATTATTTGTGTATTTTGTGGGGTACAATAATATCATAATTATATATATATATATATATATATAATTTTTAAGAAATTTATTTTTAAGTGGTATTATATTTTCTGTGGAGTTTATTCAATGGGGGACCTGTAAGATACTATACACATTTAGTTTTTTTTGTTTTATGGTGGTATTTTAACTTGTTTTTAAATTTTTTTTGTTAAAAATGATAACCAAATTTTTGATAATGAATGGATGATTTTATATGTTCATATATATATATATAGTTTTTGATATGGATGATTGGGAAGATAAGTTTTCAATGAATTGTGTGAGTTCAATATGATAATTATTTTGATTTTTACATATAGAAATCATTAATATTGTTTTAATATTTATTGGTTTCCTATAATGATATTTCAAATATAGTTTTATAATAATTGACTAATTATTCATTGCTATATCTTATTAAGATTTATGTTTAGTGGTTGAGAATACATTTGGAAGGGGATATCACTAAGACAATGATATATTTTATAATTAAAGGACTCCCCACTGATTATATATATATGTATATGTATATATTGGTGGATAAATTTAGATTAGGTTTATTTTTGTTTAATTATGGTGTTTAATTAGCTTTCAAATTTAGGTAAACCTAATTATATTTATTCAAATCATTTATTTGGTTAAAATTATGTGTGAAACATTTTTTTGCGTCATTATGATATTGGTGACTATTTTTGTTAGAAAATTATGTTCAATGAACATTTAATTTTTTTTATGTTTAATCAGTTAATAATTGTTAACAACCACTCTATTATTTTCTTTACACAAATCATTTTTTCAATGATATAAAATAATCACTTTATAACAAAATATAATACCCCATGATGTTGTTCCTAAAAGTGATGATTCATTACATGGACTTTCATGATAAAAAAAGAACAACACATCATGTATGCTATGATTTTTATTTCTGTGATAATATGGTTGGTAATGATGATTGTACATTGACGGGTTTCTATAACCTGAATCCAATAAACATTCAACAATAAATAATCAATTATATATTGTTGTTAATATTAATTGTGGAGGTTTTATGGTATTAATTAAATGTGATCTGTGACAACACATGAATCATATTGGAAAAATGTTTTTTAATAGTTAGATGTTACATTTTAGTGACCAAACATGTTTTTTCCTCATGCCAACCATTTTACAATGATTTGTTATTATGTTATATTTTTTCAAATATTTGATGATCTGTTCTATTAAATGAAAAATATCCAACTACAACACTATTTATGATCTACTTAATACTAATTATCAATAAATAAAATAGTGTGACTGATCATATGAATAAAATTTATGCGGAAATATAGAATTTTTATGTGGTATTTGATATTTTAATATAAAATATGAAATTTAATAAAAGAGAAAATGTATTTTTATTGTGTTCAATAGAGTGAAACACATAAGAGTTTCATGTTAGGGAGAATATGATGATATAAAGAATAATTAAATATAACCATATTTGAATAAATATTATTTGTAATAAATATTTATTAAATTTAAATTACTAAACATTAAAAAAATTCAATTCACTAATGAAAATAGCTAATAGTAATTGTACAATGAGAGCATGAGTAAATTTTCTTCATCTAATGAAAAAAACTCATTTATAATTTTATATATAATAATTTTATGAGTTTGAAGATATTATGTGGCCTAATAGTACATCATGTAATAAAAATTACAATGATTATATAATAAGTTTAAAGAATACGGGGTGTTACATTGCTAATAAAATCATAAAGACTCATTGTAATTTGAAAAAAATACCAATTACTAAATATTTTAATTGTTATAATATAGTATTTAGAAGATGTTTTTTCATATAGCTTGAATTTTTACACATATATTGTTCAAGTACAGGTCCAATTCGTTATATTATATTTCGAGATTGTATGTGGTCATAAGAAATGAAATAGCACAACTATATGTTATTGATGTGACCACATATTTGTTTTTCTAAAATTGAAAATATAATGATGTTATTATTTATTATCTTGATACTAAAATTAGATAACATAACTAAATTATTTAATGATAATAGTCTCTATATGGAGATAAGTTATTTTTATGAACATTTTTTATCATCCTAAATAGTGAGAAGGTTGATTTTTTGGATATTATTCATTGAGTATTATTCACTAATTCATTCCCTCTTAGTGAATAAATCTTATAGAACTATACCGAATTAAATATAATGTTTTCTATATCCATTATTGACTCATAGTATGATTTATATTCTTTTTTCGGAAAAAGAAATAAATTATTTGGATTCAGGATATCTAATAATCTATTTATTGAATAAAAGTCATGATATAGGTTTAGGGACATATATTGTTCAATACTAGCATCCAATGAGACATTGAATCCCGAGAAATACTACAAAATAGGCTTTTGGTCTGAGATATAGTGGACACATTTTAATCATTTATCTAAACAATTATACATTGGATTGGGAAACTGTTAATTCATTAAATTAGTATTTTTTTATCCATAAATGGAAAGAAATATCCCCAATAATTTATCCAAAAATTTAACGCATGGGAAAAAATTACAGATGAAGACTAAAAAACCGATGATTTTTTTTCTAAGTCATTTTAAATTATTTTGTTTCGACCTTAATTGTATAACTGAAAAAATTACCATTTAATAAGAGGAACAAAAAAATTAATATTTTTTTGGTCTCTTTAAGAGATTAAACATAAAAATAATTCATCATAAAAAAAATATTAAACTCAACTTTAAAATAAGAAAACCATCATTAATCCTAAAACATTATATTCCATAGATGATTCAACAACAAAAAATATATTATAAAGTCATTAATTACAAGACACGACTACTTTTATTTTTCAATTCACAACCTATATTTTATTTAACTATCCAAAAACACAACCTTATTATCAATTTTTACTTAGAGGATAAGGGTGAGGAAAATATAATAAATAATTGATTTTTTTGCATAACATGGATATTCACTAAAATGTTCTCTCATACATACCACTATCCCATAATTACATTAAAAGGATTAAAAGACAACCACCTACTATATAATTAGTAGGGTATATAGATACTATAATTCCAAAATGGATTAACATCCAGTAAATTTAAACATTAAAAAAATACACAGTATACACTATTCTGACTCCTAAATATTAATCATTATAGACCAATAAAACAATATTATAAATAAAATAAATTTATAACATAATAAATAAATATGCTATTCATATTATCCATCATAGTATAACATATATAATAAATCCAATATCATAAAGGATCCCATATACCTCATTGTAAACATACATTCACAGGAAAAATCAACTTTATCTTATTATTAACACAAACATATTGACAGATAATTACTATTATGGGGGAATGCTATATCCTTGTTATGTCATCAATAATGAATTATTCGAAGGCTATACCCACTAAAAAATCGATAATACACCCTTTTTTGTTAAAATTGACCAAAATTGAAATTACCAATGATTATCGTAACACTACATATTTATTTTTATTTAATATTTTATTACCACATAAAACCCACATTCCCAATATTGGAAACTAAATAATTTCATTATTAAGAATCAATTGTATTATCTCTATAGTAATGTTTTTTGGAAACTCAAAAATACCATCCCTTATACAATTTAACATTTTATAGTTCATCAAACTACTATATATATTCTTAATATAAAATAAAATACCAATTTAATATATTAATAATTTTATTAATACTTAATCTTAATCCAATAATGATTTCATATCATAACACTCAAGCTAATTAAATTTGTATAATTAGAAATTATTCCAACCAAGCACACCATAATCAATTAACATAGTATAATATCATAAATGTAGAGTGTACCACAATAAAATTTAATAAAACTTATTTAATACACTATTTAATATCTCATGTAATTTTATAAATTTGTTACACGGTATAATATTAGGATTTATACTTTTTAATGTGTAATCGATTTGAATTACTGAAAATTTAATATCATATTAAACTACTCACATTTGTGTCCTTTATACAATATATTCTTCACCTAATAATTGATAACGAAATACAATTATACATATTAGAAGTATGTTTTCTATCATTAACCATGAAACGATAAAAAATCACCAAATCTTTTAACTTATACATGTTATATGACCACCCAAAAATACATTTAAATTATCCACTAAGTGGTTGAATTATCCAATCTAAAAGATATTAATATATTTCTATATTATACATTAAAATATAACAGTAATTCCAAAAAATATATATTTTTCCATATCAAGTACACCATATTTTCTTATTTCCTCAATTATTATAGGATGGTCTATATGGACAGATAATAACATTCTATTGAGTTTAATTCTATTTCTATATACTAGAAGCTCATAAAATTTAGGGCCCAACCATTATCATTGACAATGTAAAAGTTATTTTAGATAAAACATCTAAATTGTAATATATAATGCTTATATATCAGACCTTACACATTTATCAAATATTATTAGGTATATGGCGCAATAGTAACCCATAAACCTAAAATATAATGAAATGGGGGGGGGGGACATGTCCCCAAAAAAGTATTAAAAATATTCCCAATAAACATAGGGGGAAGTTTAATGATATTAATTATCTATCTTAATCCAAAAAAATCCCTATATTAAGAATTCAGGATGCAGAAAACCTAATTATTTTTTATTGGAAAACCCTAGTATATGTCCATCATTGTTGTAGTTTTCATATTTTAATCAATATTGACCACTCAGAATGATATCCTAATAGTTATTTCCCCTAACATTAACAATCTAACTTATCTACTCTTCACAATGAGTATCTTCAAATTAATTAATTAATATATTAGGGGTAAACTATCATTCATTGAATTTACCAACAATTACTCATAATATATTATCCATAATATTATCATAAATTTGAAAAAATATACAATTATCTATTTACTATGGGTGGAATAATAATTCCTATTAATTCACCAAAAATTGTTCTACATTTATATAATACGTAATAATATCTCAAATAATATAAATAAATAAAATAATTATATAATCTCCAATGAAAATATATTCCACACAATGATGTGTTCTCCAAATCTCATCACATATTACCTCATTGAAATTATACACTCTCACTTTTAAGGATATTATTTTTACATATCATTGAAAAATATCTGGTTACATAGCAAATGGATGTTATCCATCTTCAATATCATGAACATGAATTGGTAAAAATATGTTTATATCGAATATCTATATCAATAAAATAATTATATAATAAAAAAATTAGCGGTATCAACAACCGACATTGAAAATTTTAATTATTTTATTCATGTATCAAATAAAACATATCATATGGAAGAAATCTAAAATAGCATCCATCATCTCATTGCCTATAAATTTCAAATGAACGAAATACTGTGAAGTGGAAATCCTGAAATTATTCTCAAAATTGTAAATCAAAGAATTATGATCTATTATAATTAAATAAACATAAAATTTAATAAATAAAATATTAAATAATATTGTTTATACCAAGAAATTAAAAAAATTAAATTTCATTAATGAAAAAAGAGTTCGAGTAGTAAAAGATTGATGAACATCCCAAAGAAATAACTTTAGAAAAAATCATCTCTCCCATATATTCTGTCACGACCCATCCTCGGGGCCTGTGACGTGACTACCCCAAGCCCGACTTCTATAGGGCAGGGGCTGGCGACTAGCAGCAAGGTGTAAATCCCGGTAAAAAGGGAAGGCATTGCCTTTGTAAAGTAAACAGACACCATAGAGCATGAAAGCAGTAGAAGTAAACACTAACTAAAAACTGAGTACAATAGTAATTGCAGAAATGTATGTGGGCCAGAATACAAACCCAAACTGAAAGTAAAGTACAACTGAAAGGGAAAACAGCAACTGAATGTAAAGATGCAACGTCGAGCCGTCCACTAGAAGTCCCACCTAAAAGGTGAGTACAGATATCCTCCATAACTCCTCAGGTCCAACCGTCCGCTCCGAGTACATCTCGCCCAGTGGTCCACCTCCAGGTACCGTTTTTCTCTGCAAGCCTCAACCACGACCAGCGTTGTCCGTCGTCTACAACCAACACAATGTAGTGCAGGCATATCCCATGCAGGGGTGAGTATAAGCTACTCAGTAGGGACCCCGACAACCCCGAAGGTCTCCCAGAATCCACAAAGGAATGATACAATCAAAAAGTAACATCTGACTCTACTTAGGTATAAGAACATACATATACCTAAGTCATAAATTCTCATTCGGCTCCAACATCTGAGCTCAAGTACAACCCAGTCCACGCAGGAATGAAAAACGTAAATCCACACAGGATAGCCTAACACAATCCACATTGGAAAGCAAGACATGATTCAGCTCACACATGTATACTTCTTCGAATGATGATAGAGATGATCAGATATTTCCACCGATTCATCTAAGCTGTCGGACCCATAAAGGATCGATAGGTACTAACCCTCACAATTACCCACAAAGGATATGACCCACATAGGATCGATAGGTAATCAACCCCCGCAATGACCCACAAAAGATCTAACCCAAACAAGATCGATAGGTAACTGACCCCCGCAACGACCCACACAGGATCAGACCCACACAGGATCTGTAGGTGCTGGCCCACACAGGACCGCTGAGCGATGACCCACATAGGATCATACCCACACAAGATTGGTAGCACTGATCCACGTAGGATCTCTGAGTGCTGTAGTCATCGTCGTCGAATCCACTGAGGATCTCGGCCCAGTCGTCGTCATCACAATCGCAGTCGCAGCCAGCTCTAGGGTTCCCGCACACAAAAAGCTAGTTCGGGAGGGTCCGCTCCACGAGCCGAGAGGCTGATACATCAACTGAAACATTTTCCAAAGTTTTTGTATCCAAAAGTTCCGTATCATCAACAGGAACTCAACGTCGCAGACGAGGCGTCAATCGGATGCCCGGTCTGAGAGTTATTGGCCTTTTCATCCCAGGGGCCTGGTTGTTTGTTAAGGGAAAACCATCCCAACTGTACTCCAACTACATCTAAACCTTGGGCGGAGTAAGCCAAAAGATCTGTCTCACATAGAGGAATCCAACAAAGCCGACGGTACTTTAATCGGACGTCCGGAGCTCAAGATATGAGCGTTTCCGCTCCGAGGGCCCGATTGGTTTCGTGTACGAACCAACCAGTCCAAACACAAAGTATTCCAAAATCTTGAGTGTGATATACTGAAACGACCATCTCGATCCAAGGATCTCATCACCGCTGACGGTATGTGGATCGGAGGCTCGTAGCGCAAGATACGGGCAAAAGACCGAAAAGGTCTGAAAACGGGGGGTCTGGGCCCGGAACGTCCCGGCCCAACCCCCCTGGGTCGGCCTGAACCAGACTGACCTGACCCGGGTCCGGGTCCGACCCAGCTGGCGCGGCCCAGCCCGACCTGGGTGGCCTGGCCTGGCCTGGGCGGGACCCGGCCCGGCCGGCGCGGGCGCGACCCTATCGCCAGGCGGTCGGCTTGGCCGGTTACGGTCGAGAGGTGCGGGGGGGGGGGGGGGGGCGCTGCCCCCACGTGAAGGAACCGTGGCCCCGCGTCGGCCGCCCTCGCCCGTGGGACGGCCGGCCTGCCGCCGCAGCTTCAGCCGCGATAGTTCTTCCCGGTGGCGCGCCGAGCGCTGCCGCCTTCCGCCGCCGGCACCGCCGTGCCGGCGTGGCGCGCCGGAGGGTTGCTCCGTGGACCACCGGATGAGTTCCGGTGGTCGTAAATCCTTGTCGTCTACCCCAAAATCCCTCCCGAGGTCCGTTTTTCACTGTGAGGACCTTACATCGCCCGTGCGGTTGATTTTGTTGATATCCTCCGTTTCGCACACCAAGAACGTAAGGGGTGGTGGGTTCAGACTTGTTCGTTAGTCCGCACCCACCGTATTAGCGGTTTTAAAAGTCACCCAACAATTTTTAATAATCGAACGTCGCGGGTATAAAACACAAATATTTAAATGAATCAACCCCTACCTCAACGTTTTCGTCGAACCTGAGTTCATCGCGGAATTGACCATCGCGGAATACGGGGATCATCGCGTCACGGAAGGGGCATCGCTGTCGTTGCGGTACACGACGTCTTGTCGAAGATCTCCGAGGGTTATAAAAACACAGATTTAATTGCACCAATTGAACCCATGTTTACGGATATAATGCTCAAAGGAAAAAATTAAAAGGACCGTAATCTCTTACCTCAATTGGTTTTTGATCCAAGGTTGTCGCGGGGAAGGAATGTCGCGGAAGAAACGTCGTGGAAGGAGAATCGTCAGCGTCGCAGAACACGACGTCATGTTGTTGATCTCCGAGGGTTCAGCGTTCTTCGCATTCTTCGTGTTCTTCGCGAAGGAGGATGAAGATCTCAAGCCTTAGAGTCTTCCCCAAATCATCTCAACGAGCAATCCTCAAGAAAGACATATGTTGGTCTTATTTGATTCCAGGCCAACAATTTGAAAAACATGTTACGAAATGAACCATTAATTCAGTGAATTAATTGAAATGTCTTAACTGTCCAATAAATAGGAGCATTAAGAGTTTAGAAAATGCACCAGTTGACTTTCATTAAAGAGGAGTTTCCTCGGGTGCATTACTTAGGGGTAAAGAAACGGTGGGGCTCGTGTGCGCCCCAACTCACAAATATCCTACTAGGTGGGTAGGATATTTTGGGTTCCACCCTATCCACGTCAACTTAGCTTATGTGGCTTTTACATGGCATTAAGAGAAATAAAATAAAGTTGTCGCATCACTTTATTTTATTTTCATAACTTAACACCAAAAAAAATTAAATACCAAAGCTGAGCAAATGCAACTCCGGAAAAGTAGTTTCAAAGCAAATATCGGCACTGCAATTCCATCGGTGCCCTCAGAATTCGATTCAGAGCACTGGTTCAGAAGTTAGAAAAACCCGCTCATTCGTCCACTGAACGTACCCAATCCAATCTTCGAAAAATGATTCCGGGCACACCTGGCCTCAGAATCATGTGCCGTTAGAATCTACGTTCTTGTAAAATTCCAAAAAAAATAAAAATAAAATTCATGAATTTTACGGGTCTTTACACCACTCCCACCACAGGACTTTATGTCCCCATAATGATACCTCATAAAATGGGGATACAAATGTGGGTACTGAGCACGCATCTGAGCCTCCTGCTCCCAAGTGCTCTCCTAGAGGTCCCCGTGCTGCCACCTGATGAGCACTAGAGGAATTGACCGTCCACGTAGGACCTGCTCCTGTCGATCCTCAATCTCCACCGGGACCTTCTCAAAAGTCGCCCAATCAACCACGTCTAGCACCTCATGGTCAATGATATGCATCGGGTCGTGCACGTATCTCCTCAGCTAAGATACGTGGAAGACGTCGTGCACCCAATGCAACTGAGGTGGTAGAGCAAGGCGATAATCCACCTCGCCAATCCTGTAGTGGATCTAGAATGGTCCGATGAAGCATGGAGACAACTTGACACCTCGGCCAAATCTCTGAAATCCATGTCGAGGTGAGTCACGCAAGAAGACGTGGTCACCATCCATGAACTCTAGTGGCCTTCGCCTCCTGTCAGCATAAGACTTCTTCTGGCTCTGAGTTGTCCTCATCTGCTCCTCGGTGACCTGGACCTTCTATGTCATGGCCTGGACCATCTCCGGTCCCACGAGTGCTGACTCCCCAGGGTCTGTCCAGCACAAAGGAGATCTGCAAGGTCAGCCATACAATGCCTTGTATGGTGCCATCCCGATGGTGGAGTGGTAGCTGTTGTTGTACTCGAACTCCACCAAGGGTAGGTGGTCCTCCCAGCTGTGACCAAAGTCGAGGACACATGGCTGGAGCTTTTCCTCGAGTGTCTGAATGGTCCTCTCCATCTGACAATCCGTTTGATGGTGAAAGGCAGTGCTCAGACGTAACTGCGTCTCGAACGCCTCCTGCAACCCCTTCCAAAGCCGGGAAGTAAATCGAGCATCTAGATCGGAAATAATAGATGATGGCACACTGTGAAGCCGTATAATCTCTTGAACGTAGTGACGTCCTAAGCTCTCCACTGAGCCCTTCACTTTGATGGGTAAGAAGTGAGCCGACTTGGTTAGTCGGTCGACAATCACCCAAATGGAGTCATGACCTTTGGAAGTGTGTGGAAGTCCATTCACGATGTCCATAGATATCCCATCACACATCAAATCTGGTACCTACAAGGGATGTACCAAGCCTTCTGGTACCTAATTCTCTACCTTCACCTGCTGGAAGGTGAGGTATCGAGAAACGAACTCTTCCAAAGCCTTCTTCATGCCCGGCCACTAGTGTTGTCGTCTGATGTCCTGGTAAATCTTCACCACTCCAGGATGTACAACCCAGGGATAAGTGTGAAACTCTCTCATCACCTCCTCCCGTAATGAAACTTGTTCCAAGGTACGTCCTCTGAAAGAGACATCGTGCTCTGCTCCCAAGGAGAAACCATCAGGTGCCTATCCTGAGGATATCTGTGCATGCCGCGTCTCACAATCAGCGTCCCCACGCTGTGCCTCTCTGACCCGCTGCAGTAGTGGAGGGGTGAATGTGAGAGACTGAAGGAAAGCTTCTCCATCTCTATCAACGAAGGATATCTGCAAAGAAGATAGCTCCTTTGTCGCCTCCTCAAGTAGCTGAATTCCTGTCCTTCTGCTAAGAGATTTGGATACCACGTTCCCCTTCCCAGGGGTATATACTATCTCAAAGTCATAGTCCTGGAGGAACTCGAGCCATCGTCACTGTCTCAGGTTCAGGTTCTTCTGAGAGAAGATGTACCTGAGACTCTGATGGTCATAAAAGAGTGTAAAGCGCTCATCCATCATATAGTGTCGCCATGTCTTCATAGTGAAGACCACTGCTGCTAACTCCAGGTCATGGGTAGCGTAGTTCTGCTCATGTGTCCTCAACTAACATGATCCATAGGCGATCACTGCCCGATACTTCATCAGGACACATCCAGGTCTGGTCCCTGATGCATCGCAGTAGACTACGTACCATATCCCCTCCTCTAGCAACCTCATGATAGGTGCGCTGGTCAATCTCTGTCTCAGCTCCTGGAAGCTCTGCTGAAATTTGTCTGACCACACAAAGGGTTTACCCTTGTATGTCAATGGTGAGAGTGGTGCCGCAAATTTGGAGAATTTTGGAACAAACCTCCGATAGTATCTAGCTTGTCCCAAGAAACTCCGCACCTCTGTCACGCTCCTGGGTGGCTCCCAAGAATGCACTGCCTCGATCTTCGCAGGATCCACCACAACTCCCACTTCAGAGATGACGTTTCCCAAGAAGTGGACCTCACGTATCCAGAACTGACACTTATAGATGTTTCCATAAAGCTAGTGCTCTTGTATTGTGTCTAGTACAACCCGCAAGTGGTAAGCGTGCTCCTCCTCAGTCATTGAGTAAATCAAAATATCATCGATGAAGACCACGATAAATCGATCAAGGTATGGCTGAAAGACCATGTTCATGAGTCCCATGAACACTACTGAAGCATTGTTTATGCCAAAGGGCATAGCCAAGAACTCATAGTGGCCATACCGACATCTAATTTCCGTCTTCGGCAGGTCCTCGTTCCGAACTCTGAGCTGATGATAGCCTGAACTAAGGTCTATCTTCAAGAACCACCATGATCCCTTGAGCTGATCCAAGAGGTCATCAATCCTCGATAGCGGATACTTGTTCCTCACTATCACCTGGTTCAGGAGACTATAGTTGAAACAATGTCGCAAGCTTCTGTCGGCCTTTATGGCGAACAAAATCAGGGAATCCCAGGGTGAAACACTGGGTTGGATGAATCTCTTGCCCTGCAAGTCCTCGAACTGTACTCGTAGCTATCAAAGCTCGGAGAGAGCCATATGATATGCTGGAGTGGATATCGGGGTTGTCCCAGGGTACAGATTAATATAAAAGTCTAGCTCTCTATGAGGAGGTAGTCCTAGAATGTTGTCGGGAAAGACGTCCGCATACTGATCCACCACTGCAGGAAAACTAGGACTACGCACGTCAACTGCTCCTAGAATGTGGAAAGCCAACTGATGAGTGATGGACTATCCTCTCCTCTGCAGAAGTCCATCATGTGCTGTGAAGGATCCCTTCTCGCCTGTGAAGGTGAACCTACTCTCGTCGGTGCATATTCATCGCACCTTGTGCCTAATACAGTCTATCTGAGCATGGACTGTAGATAACCAATCCATTCCCAAGATAACATCGTAAGGCCTCGATGCCGCTAAATGAAGATCCAATATGAAGCTCTCACATCCTAGAGTAAGCTCACACTGCCGGAACTAGTGCGTAATCATCGATTCTACTCTCGTAGGAGTCTCTAGCCGTAAGGATCAAGCCAACGTCTCTATCGGAATCTCTGAGCACCGAACAAGGGCAGCTGCTATGAAATAATGACTCGCTCCCGTGTCTATAAGAACTATATAAAGGGTGTAATAGACATAGATAGTACCTCGAATCATCTCGGGCGCACCATGGTTGTAGGCCTCCGCTGCCTTCAGCTATGCCTGTCTCTGCCCGCCAACTCCCTGTGGTCGGGGTGGACCTCCTGGTGGTGGTGGTGGTGGTAGAGCCTCAAAACGTCGCCCACCAATTGCTGCTCGGCTAGCTCCTCTGCCTCATCTGCCTGATCCATGTAGACCGCCACGGTCGACCCTCTACCTCTACCTGGGTGGCCCCTCAACTGTCGGCTGCTCCTCGGCACGGTCGGTCGGGCAGTCACGAGCCAGGTGGCCCTGACCGCCGCATGTGTAGCACTACTTGTCTCTCGAAAGACGGGCTCTGCGCTGTGTGCCCCGCACTGCTATGCCAGTGTCCTGATGTCGTATGCATGAGGGTCTAGACTTCCTGGACACATGAGTCATCTGTCGGCTTCCTGCTGTAGAAGACTCTCCTACGTGCCGCCCAGCGGTAGGTCTCGCTGCTGAAGAAGGCTCAGCAAGGAAGCTATCGATCAAAAGGGCTCGCTCCAGTACTCATGCCTGAGTGGGAATGCTGAGGGAGATCAACGATTCCCTGATATCTTGCCTCAATCTCTGCTCAATGGTCCGGGCCCTGTTGAATGGTTCCCGTACCATGTCTGTTGAGTAGCGTGAGAGATCGGTAAATCATGCCGATTACTTGGCGACCGTCAAGCTGCCCTGTCGTAGCTGAAGAAGCTCCTGGATGCGAACCGCATGGATGGTGGCATCGACGAACTCCAAGCGGAAGAGGATCTCAGATTCCATATAGAAGAGAGATGCCTCATCATGCACCTGGAGCATCATGCTCCACCATCTGCCTGCTGCCGCGTGGAGTAGGCTCGCTGTGAGGATCACCATGAGGACAGCTGGTGTCCTCACTAACATGAAAACATTTACCACAGCCTCCAGCCAGTCCTCAGCGGCCTAGGGGTCCGTCGCCCCGTGGAACCTAGGCGGTCCCTGGCGCTGGAAATCATGTAGTACACTAAGGCGACATGAATCGTCAGCGACTGGGGCTGGAAGCATCGGTAGCTTGGCGGGTAGAGGTATCGTCGGTGCCTAAGCTATCAATGAGCCATGTACTGAGGCCTCGCCCCTCGGTGGGCTGTCATCACGCTCAACTCTCGGAACCCTAGATGGCTGCTGTCGTGGGGCCATCCAGAAATGAAATAGGTGGGCCATGGTTAGAACAGTATACCTGGTGAGATGACATATAGTAATCACAAAGAAAACCTGAAACACAAATGCAATCAATGTTTTCGTGCATTAAGTCGGATATCAGAAGTTAGGGTCCTGGTGTACGGATACGTCGGCCACCGCACCAACACTGGAATCCCATGACTGATAACCACACCATATTCGCTTAACACTATTGCTTCACATAGAAAAATATCAGAGTCCGGTGTTCAACGGTAGAACCGAACTCCTCTGATACCAATTTTTCACGACCCGTCCTCGGGGCCCGTGTCGTGACTACCCCAAACCTGCCTTCCATAGGCCAGGGGCTGGCGACTAGCACCAAGGCATAATTCCCGGTAAAAAGGGATGGTACTGCCTTTGTAAAGTAAACAAACACCACAGAGCAAGCAAGCAGTAGAAGTAAACAGTATGTAAAAACTGAGTACAACAGTAAGTGAGGAAAAGTCAGTGGGCCAGAATACAAACCCAAACTAAAAGTAAAGTAAAACTGGAAAGGGAAAACAACAACTGAAAGTAAAGCCGCAACGTCGAGCCATCCACTGGAAGTCCCACTTAATGGTGAGTACAGATAGCCTCCACAACTCCTCGAGTCCAACAGTCCGCTCCGAGTACGTCTCGCCCAGTGGTTCACCTCTAGGTACCGTCCTACTCCGCAAGCCTCAACCACGATCAGCGTTGTTCGTCGTCTGCAACCAACACAACATAGTGCGGGCATAGCCCATTTAGGGGTGAGTATAAGTTACTCAGTATGGACCCCGAGACCCTATAGGGTCTCCCAGAATCCACAAAGGATAATCCACAAAGGAAAGATACAATCACAAAGTAACATCCGACTCTACTTAGGTATATGCCCATACATATACCTACGTTATCAATTCTCGTTCGGCTCCAACATCCGAGCTCAAGTACAACCCATTCCACACAGGAATGCAAAACGTACATCCACACAGGATAACCCAACACAATCCACATAGGAAAACAAGATATGATTCAGCTCACACAGGTATACTTCTTCGAAAGACGATAGAGATGATCAGATATTTCCACTGATTCGTCTAAGCCGTCGGACCCATAAAAGATCGATAGGTACTAACCCCAACAATGACCCACAAAGGATCTGAACCACACAAGATCGATAGGTAACTAACCCCTGCAATGACCCAAAAAGGATCTGACCCACACAAGATCGATATGTAACTAACCCCCGCAAAGACCCACACAGGATCAGACCCACACAGGATCTGTAGGCGCTGGCCCACACAGGACAACTGAGCACTGACCCACATAGGATCGGACCCACACAGGATCGGTAGCACTGATCCACTAAGGATCGCGGAGTGCTGTAGTCATTGCCGTCGAATCCACTGAGGATCTCTGCACAGTCGTCGTCATCACAGTCGCTGTAGCAGCCCGCTCTCGGGTTCTCGCACACAGCAAACTCATTCGGGAGGGTCCGCTCCACGAGCTGAGAGGCTGATACATCAACTGACACATAGTGCAGAGCTGATGTATCCAAATGTTCTGTATCGTCAACAATAACTCAACGTCGCAGACGACGTGTCAATCGGACGCCTGGTCTGAGAGTTATTGGTTTTTTCGTCCATGGGGCCCGGTTGGTTTTTAAGGTGAAACCATCCTGACCGTACTCCACCTACATCAAAACCCCCTTCAGAGTAAGACAAAAGATCCATCTCACTTAGAGTAATCCAACAATGTCTATGGTACGTCAATCGGACGTCTGGAGCTCAAGATATGAGCGTTCCGCTCCGAGGGACCGGTTGGTTTCGTTTACGAACCAACCCCGCCAAACCCAAAGTACTCCGAAACCTTGAGTGTGATATACCGAAATGACCGACTCTATCCAAGGATCGCATTGACACTGACAGTACGTCGATCGGAGACTCTTAGTCCATGATACAGGCAAAATACCGAAAAGGTCTGAAAACGGGGGGTCTAGGCCCGGACCGACCCGGTCCAACCCCCCCCCCCCCCCCCCCCCCGGGTCGGCCTGACCCAGCCGGTATGGCCAGTCCCGGCCTGGGGGGCCCCGATCCGGCCTGAGCGCGACCCAACCCGCCCGGCGTGGGCGTGGACTGGTCGCCAGGCGGTCAGCTCTGTCGGTTACGACCGAGTGGTGCGGGGGGCGTGCTGCCCCTGCGTGAAGGCATTGCTGTCCCGCATGGGGCCGTCCTCCCCAGTGGACGCGACAGCCAGCCGCCTCCCATCCTTCGCACGTCCCGCACGATCGTGGGATGGCCACCCCACCAACGCGACTTCAGCCGCGGCGGTTCTTCCCAGCGACGCGCCGGGCGCCGCCGCCTTCCGCCGCCGGTGCCGCCGTGCGGGCGTCGAATGCCGGCGGGATGCTCTGTGGACCACCAGATGAGTTCCGGTGGACAGAAATACTTGCTGTCTTCGCCAAAAGCCCTCCTGGGGTCCGTCCTTCACTACGAGGACCTTACATCGCCCGTGCGGTTGATTTTGTCGACGTCTGCCGTTTTGTACACCCAGAACGAAAGAGGCGGTGAGTTTATACTTGTTCGTTAGTCCGCAACCACCGCGTTAGCGGTATTAGAAGTCTCCCAACAATTTTTAATAATCAAACACCGCGAGTATAAAACAAAAAGTTTTAAATGAATCAACCCCTACATCAACGTTGTCTTCGAACGTGAGTTCGTTGCGGAATTGACCATTGCGGAAGAAGGGGACCATCGAATCACGGAAGGGGCGTCGCTGTCGTCACGGTACGCGGCATCGCGTCGACGATCTCCGTGGGTTATAAACACACAGATTTAATTGCACCAATTAAACCCATGTTTAAGGATATAATACTCAAAGGATAAATTAAAAGGACCCCAATCTCTTACCTCAATCGGTTGTTGATCGAAGGTTGTCACGGGGAAGGAACGCCGCAAAAGAAACGTCGTGGAAGGATAATCGTCGGCATCGCGGAACTTGGCGTCACGTCGTCGATCTCTGAGGGTTCGGCGTTCTTCGCGTTTTTTGCGAAGGAGGAGTAAGATCTCAAGACTTAGAGTCTTCTCCAAATCCTCTCAATGATCAATCCTCAAGAAAGACATGCGTTGGTCATATTTCATTCCATGCCAAAAATTTGAAAAAACAAGTTAAGAAATGAACCATTAATTCGTTGAATTATTCGTAAAGACTTAACTGTCCAATTAATAGGAGCATTAAGAGTTTAGAAAATTCACCAGTTGACTTTCATTAAAGTGGAGTTTTTTCGGGTGCGTTACTTAGGGGTAATGAAACGGTGGGGCTCGTGTGGGCCCCACCTCACAAATATCCTACCAGGTGGGTAGGATATTTTGGGTTCCATCATATCCGCTTCAACAGAGCTTAAGTGGCATTTAAGTGGATTTAATAGAAATAAAATAATGTTGTCGTATCAGTTTATTTCATTTCCTTAACATAACTCCAAAAATACTTTAAAAACCACACCCAAGCAAACGCAACTCTGAAAAAGGCATCTCTAAGAAAATACTGGCACTGTGATTCCATCAGTGCCCTTGGAATTCGATTCCGAGCACCAGTTCAGAAGTTAAAAAAAACCCACTCGTTCATTCACTGAACGTACCCAATCCAAACTTCGGAAAATGATTTTGGGCACACCGTGCCTTAGAATTAGGTGCCGTCAGAAACTACGCTCTTGTAAAATTCCAAAGAAAATTAAAAAAAATTCCATGATTTTTAAGGGACTTTACATATTCTACCAAAAAATATTTTTCTAGAACTATCCAACATTAATTTTCTTATCCTCTATATTGGTAAAAAATTCTTATGATAGAATTTTTAGTCCATTTAAACTAATGTCCCAAGATGAATACCTTTTTTCAAAAAAATAAACAACATATTAATCTATGATATTTTCTCTCCTAATTTTTTAAAGATAAAAAATTCACAATGATTTATTTAGACGACAATGCATTAAATTATAAAATTTATTAATCTATGGTAGGTTAACAATAAAAATGGACTAATTTTAAAATTCATCATCATAACATCCAAACTATTCAACATTAGAAATGATCCCATATCATAAGAAAGAACACACATAGTTATTTCTAATCCACTACATAGAAGATGAGCTATCTTATCTATACATATAAATAAAAAATCAATGTAATAATGTTTTTCTTTAATAATTACAATCATTTAATACATGTTTTTGTATACCCACACCATACTCAAGATTCACTACACAATCAAAATAATCTATTAAAATTCAAATATAGAGAAGGTATACATAATAGACAAAAGACAAAACATCCATATCTAAAATTCTTATTTCATTCCTTATTCAAACATTTTATATCATATTATGTTCTCTAATGGACTGAAATACTATTTTTACAAATATTTATAAAAAATTAATATCATTATACTGGTAAAACAATTACCCCCGGTTTATATGTAATTATTGTATTTTATTAATGTTTAATGTATAGATTAGAGATACAAATTTTTTTAATGAATATCGAAAAGAGAACTAATTTTATTTAATCATGTAAAATAATTAAATAATAACCTCTTTATACAATCAATATTAGAATCCACTTACTATGTATTGGGGAGTGTACATATTGTATAAGGTTTTCAATACTAGGTTGATCGAAGATCTAGCTCATGATGTTAAAAGTGATATCGAATTATCTTTTGGAATTTGAATCAATGAAAATTAATATATTATATGTCTAGATATATAATACATTCCCATAACATTCATAGACAAAATTAATATACTATAATATTTAGTTTCTATGGATGTTTGAGAATTTATTATTTATATTATCTTTATTATGGATGGTTTTGGTTATTTAATATTTAGTATGAAAAGATAATATTTAACTTTAAAATTATACTTCTCAACCAATAGATGAGTTATTATTTTGATCATGCATCATTTCATGGAATTTATAGTATGTAATTTCATTTTATATTTTTTCTATGTATTTATAGTTTATTTATAAAACGAATTACACAATTATATTATTTAAAACTATATAGTAATTTCACAGTTAATTATTACTTATTTATTAGAGATCACTTAGTTAATATTAGTATTATACTGTTACAATTTTTTATTCTTATTGATTTGAAATTTATGTTGATAAAATTTAATTATAATGTTTTCTTCATAATTATTGGTTTCATATCAGAAAATGATAAATGTTTTTAAATTGTTTCTCATTATGTTTAATCATGTAATTTAAATGTTTTTATATACTAATTATTTGTACAAATGTTTAGTTATATTAAACTAATATAATTTATCATCATGTATGTCTAGAGTATGATGAGTTATATGGGTAATATGTTATTAATAAGAATCATAAATATAATTTTGATGTATTGTAAGATAAAAATTGAGAAAAACAACATTATTTTATGGTTGGGAGAATTAAAATTTTGATAATGTGGGGTTTTATTTATTTTCAAAATTAATTGATGTCAATGATTTCTATTTGAAATTAATATTTTGGGAATTTAGTAGTGTTTTGTAGTTTCTATATTTATGTTGTATATATGTGGTGCACATAAAGAGATAATATTTAGGTTTTTGGTGTTGGATTAGAAATTCATACATTCTATGATTTAATTCAAAGATATCAATTTTTCTTTGAAAGATCAAAAGTAATAGAGTATGGTTTTTTAAAACACATCTTATTCTTTGATTATTAGATTATGATTTTTTATATTTATTTTATGCGATTAATTAAGAATATGAGGAATCAATTCCATTTTTTTTCTCTTCACCAAGTGGGGTTGACCTTATTTGAAATATTTATGTTTATAATGAATATTGAGATATTTTATAGTGGCTATAAAATTATAAAATTATGTTTTTTTAGATGATTAAATTCAAATGTCGGTTCTAAAAATTATCCATTGGGTTCCTGGAAGCATGTAATTAAGTGTTTAATGATAAATATTGATGGAAAATTCAATATGTTCTTCCACTGAATGTGTAACATCCCATGTTTTATGAAAGAAACACTATATTCAATACCATACATGATACACAACAACAAGTTTAAACGAACAAATAAATAGTATTATTTAAATGTTACCAATAAAACATGGTCGTTGTAATGCTGGGAATGAATAGAATCAATAGAATTATGAAAGTAAGGGTTACACATTATTATATAATAATCATTGGTTACGAAATTTACTATAAATGGAAATAAAAATCAATTAAATATAAATGGTTTATTTTTATGAAAACTAATTTAAATGATAATAATTGTTTTTAAAAAAATCATATAAGGATTTTTCAATTATATTAATGAAATGAAAACTCAATGTTATTATAGGGTCATAAAAATTTCATTATGGGGAGAATTTACTCCTATTATCACATTATAAATGGAAGCATGGATTCTAATATGTCTAAAAAGGTGAATGGACTCACATTGAGTTGAAATTTTCAGAAATAAAAAATAAAGTAATTCATGTTTTAAATGAATTTCAAGTTGATCATGTACCATCAAAAGGATGGGTCAATGGCAAACTTGGATCACAAACCGCCGGTACGCGGAACGATCCACAAACCCCTAGCTTGTAGAATGATTCCCAGTGAACAAGGTGCACCGTGAACCACATCACTGAAGGACCCAGGCACATGAAAGAGATCATTTCCTTTTCTCATGAACTCTGTAGTTCATGAATGAAGAAATCCCGTAGGGTTTCAAGAAACATGATAGTAAACCGTAGCCTCCATAAAAACCGGATTTCCAGATTCTTCTACAGGTTGGAATATATTTGCATGGACCACCATAAAGTGTGATTCATTCCCAACATATGTAGTTTATATGTTTCTCTATAAAATGAGAACATTAATAGTTGGCATCATATAGACAATGTCAGCATTAAAGAGAACCAAGATGTTAGAAGAACTCATAAAAGATTCTGGCATTAGTCTTGAATCATCAGTGAAGCCTAAATCATGAATCATTTTCTACTTAGGTAAAACTGACTGCAAACCAAAAACGAGGGAACATTATAATAAAAAGAGAACCACAAACCTAAATGGTGATACTGAAAACCATATACTAGTCTCGGATGATCTTACTAAGAATGATGATCCACCACACTCTTTTCAAAAATGGTGTTTCTTGTAGTTTTTTGCTAGAGGGACTTATCCCGGTGCAACATACTATATTAGTACGTGGATGGATCCCAAATCTGATGAATGGACCATGTACTTTTGTGGTGCTTGGTGGTCCATACCCAGGCCCATGTTCTTCAATGGTACACGGACAACCCCTATGAAATCAGACCACATCAGTATGCAGAGCTTCTCCCTTCCCATATCAAGAAAACAACACGCGGGATGATGAATTTTTTGGTATTAATTAATCTGTTTCCATCCCTACATCTCCACTACTATTATATCCTCCATGATCCCTCCACGAACCAGTACCCTGAAATCTGGATAAAGCCTCCTCCAATGACACCAAACCAATATGATCATACCATCTGGTGAATCAATGCTCCCCTTTGAGTATAGAATTACTTGTTAAGAATAATCACAAAATCTCTCAAAATAAAACTTTAGGCTTTGGTAATTTATTTGGGTCTACATTCCAATGGTAACAGAGAGTCCAACACTAGGATGTCGACATGGACCTCCACATTTTATGGGACTAAGGGTGATCACATTGATTTCCATTCAATGAAGAATGATCATTAGTCGAAGAGGTTATGTTTGCTCCCCCTATGACAATGATGCAACTCCTCCCATTTCTAGAACGTGTTCTGGGGCCCTCCCATTAATATAAGTCCCCAATCATTCGAGGAATAGCCTCTTGAACATTAATTTTATTTCACATTTAAAGGTTAATCACTTTGTTCCCTCTCTAATAATCTCCCCTACCCCTTCCGTTGTAGTTTCTCCCTCTCACCAACACGAAAAGAAGCATGTGGTTTGTCGGATATCTCATATCATCTGGTTTATCTCACCAGGAAAGACTCTCATGATCTTAGATGTATGTTATGAGTACAACATCCACACACTCTAAACTATGATAACTATGATTCCTAATCAATCGTGGATACATTGGACACATACTGGATGTTTGGAGCTCAAGAGGGTTCCCATATAAAAAGGTTCACTCAATCAGGTCCCCTAAAATGTGTAATTTCCAAGCATAATCCTCACATGATCTGAACTATGATAACACTGATCCCTAATCAAACAAGGAAACATAGGATGCTTTCCTGATGTCATCATCTCACAGGGGTGCCCTTCCAAAAAAAGGGTTCACCAGACCATATTTCCTCAAATGGGTAGCTTCCATGCGTGAGCCCCACATGATTCTAACTATGTTGGTTCTGATTCCAATCTCGTGGATATATTTGAAAACAAATATTATTGGTCTTATTACAACATGGAGTGTCATTATGTACCCAAGGATGCTGATAAACTCTAGATAACGTTATTGTATGGAACCAGTCAGCATCACCTCCATGGCATCAAATCCATATGCATGCCCACGACGGTACTGCAAACCAAGGGTAGCCCATGGAAACACTATTCAAAAATGAACAATGGATTGATGAACATATTATAACAACATAAATCTTTAAGAGAGTCATATAATAGAATATAATCATCCCTTAGAAGGGTGTGGTGAGCCCAAATTCTTATCCTCTCAACCTATGGAGTACTTATTGGCTGTTGGATGAATCATCAATCAACGAGCACCTTCCATCAGATATCATGTCCATGGATACTGGATACCAGGTCCATTGTGTGTTTCTAGATCCTTCAATAAACTCGTTGGAAACCATACAAGGAATTTTTATCCAAGGAGTAGTGATTGTACATGTACATGCACCCATGAAATCACCTACTAAGACAAACTAATCATGGCATCTTTTTCGTAATGCAAATGAGAGAATTTCACACCCTAGTGGGTAAATCCTACCCTCCATTAATGTATAATGACATAGAACATGTCAAAACAAAATAAATGGTGAACATTAAAAGAAATCATCCCTCGAGAAAGAGATGAGTGATGATTCTTTTTGGACCTTTTCATCATCACCTGAAACATTCCACCCTCAGAGGTGGAACAAAAAAGGAGACCCCGACGTGAATCCTAAACCAATGAGGTTGTTCTACTCGAATGATAATAAGAATAAGAATATTGCATGTCAGACCAGTTTTTTCACACATGGACGTGAGAAAATGTGCCACCTCGGAGGAGAAACAAAAATGGTGAACTAGATGTGAATTCATAAACAGGGTGGTAGTACGACCTGAATTATGATAAAGAAATGTATATTTCACATCAGACCCATTTTTCAACATTGTATGCACAAAACATGCCACCTCTGAGGCATAACAAAAATGGTTAACCTGACGTGAATCATCAACCAAGGCGGTAGTTTTACGCCACTCAAGAACCTTCAACCCACAACAAAATAAAATGGGAAAGAGGCCATTAATAATCTCCAAATATGACTATGTTTAAATGAATTCTACACTGACATGGTTTTGTGATTTGCATGTTTTATATGTATATTTCAGGTTCACGCAGCGCAACTATAGATCCAAATGACATCCTAAAGACCAATGCAGACACACACATCATCAATCCCACAGGAGGTTGGGGCCTCAAAAAAGAGAGGGTCCCCCACAATAACCAAGCATCTTCAATGCTTGTTATCAAACAAAATGATCAAAGAGATACGAAAAAATGCTACTCTCCCCATGGTGGAGTCCATGAGATAGTCCCTCTAGACTACAAAGACTTGCCAGCCGTATCTTCAGCCATGACTTGCACCCCAGCACAAATTGTCCTCGGTGGTTATCTCAAACTATTTCGAGAGCTATTCCCCATAATGTAATAATGATTACCTCCCTTACCCTAGGGATGATGATGAAATCATTGCTGAAAAATGCATCTCAACTAAACATGGTTCTACTCACGGGCCCCCTCCAGTGACCGATGTCGCCAACATCAGATGAATAGACCTACTCCCACCAAAGAGGACCTTTGGCCAAAGGCACCAGCAAATGTCCACGATACATAGGCCCCTCGATATGCCCGAAAAGTGTAGAGAATATATAATCAAGAACATTCTATCACTCTATTTAATAAGAATAAACTCTTCCATACCAACACAATGGCATTCAATGGGAATACATATGTATAAATCCCCTCCACTCAATCCCACCATAGAAATATGGTGATATAATACAAACAAAGGCACGTTCTGGCTAGTTCTTTCCAATCACGCTGAGTACGCATAGCATAAAACTATAGGTAGATATAGATATCAATTGATTCATTTCAAGCCCTCTATTCAAATAGGGAGGCAAGGAGATATATGTAGGCACAAATACATATGGATGTAAAACAAACCAATCATAATAATAGGGAAGAAAGTATCTAAACATATAAAAATTACATGTTCATGCATATCATGCCCTCCATCAAAATACGACGGTTAATAGATATACGTAGTCACAAATACAGGCTTATAAATTTCACCCCTCCATCCAAATATGGCAATAAAAAAATATAAGAATATTCGAATTCATGATGATCAATGAAAATACTTTGAGACAAATAAAGCATCATGAGAGTAAATGAAAACCCGTACTCGTGAAAATAAAGACCACCCCTCAAATATGGTGGAAACTGGAGTAGTCAAATGGTGGAAGATCCTTCCTCTGTCCTATTACAGGAGAACATCCTATATCTACAAGTAACTTATTTAGAACCGAAGAAGGCACAATCCACTATTCTGATATTGAAAAGGGACTTCATACCCATTCAAGACAAATATGAATATCAGAATATCTTGTCAATGATGGAAGATCAGAAGTCGATCTCAGGCCATATCATCCAAACATTCCATGACATTATTGTATTGGTGGATAAGGCGAGAAACCAGCCCCACAACCAGAATTTCCTCGAATGGTATGTGTCGCTCTCAAAATGAGTTAGTCACGCTGGAGTATTTATGTATCCCTGGTCTATTCTAGGAGGGTCTATGGAAATATCCCGTGATACAAGGACAAAACGATAGGGATCATATACTTGTTCCAACTGGGTGACGTTGAGTCAACGTGTTGACTACTCTAGGGCATGTAGATATTCCTTAAAAAACTCTAGATGTCTGTCGGCATATCTAGAAGACATCTTGAGACCCATCAAGATAGGGATTCCTATATTATTGATGTTACCAACATTATATGGCACCAGTTTCCCATAATAGAGCTCTCAAAAATTAAATGTGCCAAAGGAATCTGAAAAATTAAGAGCACATTCAAAATCCTTCATTGCGGGAAACTGGGGTTCTTGATTCCATCAAACAGATATCAATAGAGGATCAAGAACCTACTTCTCCATTACCAAATTATTGAAGTGACAGTAGTAGTTGAGAAGGACCTCTATGAAATATCACTACCAGAAGCTCTGAAGGTCCTCCCTAGATCCCCCCATGTGGTCTCACTTTGTGGGCCATGAATGATCAATCATGAGAGCCTATCTCATGATGTGCGTCAGGGTATCCCTCCCATCGACTAGAATATCAGACGTTATTATATTTCTTTTCTTCCTATCATCCTCCCTCATGGTCCATCCTAAGCAATAAATTTCATATATTCTTCTCCCTTTAGTCATACATTGAGTCATGATGCTTTTCCTCACTATTATGACATTCATTAAAAAGACCATCCCCATAATGGTAGTTTCTTTGAAGGTTATCCCAATAGTAACATAAAGGAAATAGAAGTCCTCCCCTCAATTTAAAACATCCTAAAGGCCCTCTCCAAGATGTCCACAGCAAAATTTATTCTGAGATCCAGGTATCAAGTCATTATGGTATTTCTCACCATGAAGACAGTCACAGGGAAGGTACTCCCCTAAAAGGAAATTTTTTTGAAGGTCCTCCCCTCGGTGACATCAAGTAGCAAGAAGGTCATCCCTGCACTGTATCCTATTCTGTTGTTCCTCCATTGGTATACGAAATATGGAAATTTACAATGTTTGGGAATCAAGTTTCAATTATTTCCCTTTCCATTATAAAACCAATTGAGAAAGTCCTCCCAACAACCAAAATACATAGTAGAACGAAGTACATCCACTTGTCTGAAAAAGGATGAAAATTCCCCCCAATGATGATGCAATTGGAAAGGAGTCAGTCACATTGGGAAATCCATCTATAATGAGTGATATTATTTCTCAACAAGAGGATATCTCGGGAACACATTCAACTTCTCAGCCACCCGACTCTATCTGCAAATAAATGATACTCCTAGTAGCCCAACGGCCTAGAACGAAATTATTAACAAGTAGTCATGTTGATAATTTCAATTATAGAAGCCTTCTGAAGAAAAAACATCATTATATTTATATTTTTAGAAGAAAAATAACTAAGGATAATATACTTGTGATTTATTATCCTATGACCACTTCTCACATTGACATACTAGGAGAATTATCTGGGGAATGGATACATGACAATCTCCAAAATATATGGATGACTCTTTTCCATTTGAATGATAAAATCCTACCCTGTGATGGGTTTGAAGACCATGTCAACATGATAGGGGAGTTTAATCATCTGATCGGCCTGGAAGCCCTCCCATCCGCATGTAATCCACAATAAAATAGGTGAAATAATACCTTCAACTAGATTGCCTCCATGTATTGAAGAATTTGTATATACTCATTGGAGACACCTCGATCAGAGTTCACATTTTGGGATGGGGAGAATATGGAGCTGTACAATTTACCCCAAATCACATCTATAAAACACTTTTGTAAATGACATCATGCATTTCCATCACCCAGAGGTAATAATCAAGTGAAACCCCTCTCACGAATGATGGGATAACAAAAAAATGGCCTAGAGTATGTTTCAGTGGTGTAAAGACTGAACTGATCAAGCCATCGAATATAATCTGAGTCAGAAAAACAGGAAAATCTAGTAATAATCCCACATAAGGGAATCCAACTAGAAAGAATCTCTCACGTCTTCAAAAAACCATAGAAACCATGTAGGCCCAATTCTATACTCATATCACACCTAGACATGAGTACGTGAAATTGAAAGTGTGGTAATAATTCTAGATACCAACTCAATATGGGAACAACCCCAACCCTCAATGCTGGGGGAATTTTAAAATCAAATTTCCCCCATAACAGAAAATAATCCATCCCACATTGCATTAATAGAAGAACATGAACAACCCCAGCCCATATGGGCTGGGGGAATTTTTACCTCATGTCCCCACACATCAGACATTTTTCCTCTCATGTCTAGGAAAAATTATGGATATAGGAGTCACATGTTCAACCCTTCTCGTAGGACACACCATTCAAGACAAAATTAAATTATTCGGTCAGATCAGGGCTCCCTTCGAGTCATTATTGTCTATGAAACCTGTAGAATGCCATAGAATGGATGGATAAATTCCAATAAAAGACACACAAATCATTCCCATCATTTGGCACTAGGTACACCACACCTATGGTGGTTTGTATCAGTGAACATGGTAAATGTCAACTCCATGTATCTCATAAAAAATGGAATAGAGGGATATAAATCAAGAAAATATTTTTTCATCCCATACACATCCCACACTGAGCCTGATAGAGTGCATAAAAAAAGAAGAGATCTTTCATATATTGTGGAACCACTATAACGACCCATACTTTACATACATTGTTAATACTTCGAAATTGAAGCACACTTATTTCAACATATGACAAAACCACAAAGGACCGTATAGGTATAGTGTCTTTAGAAACTGGGAAACATAAAAAACTGGTTCATAAATCTTCTACAGTGTCTCCCATTTATTTCATCATATCTAGGGTCCCTTTTAGCATATTCTACTTAATATCAATCTTCCTGACCTGGGGAAAAGAAAACATAAAAGGGTGAGCTCAAATGCTCAGTAAGGGAAAATAAAGGAAATAAAAATCATATCATATCTTTTTGAAAATCAAAACCTGCAAAAGAGATCATAATATCTTATCATGGAATAATTCATAGAAGTGAAAATGAGATCCCCATAATCATAACATAAAACTTGAAACTTTGTGGCATGCACACATAATCATGGAAATCATTTCTTGTTAGTCATGACTCATTGCCAAGACTATCTTAGTGAACAAAGTCCCTTTCTGAACCGAGTTCACTCCTCGTTTCAGTCCTGTATCACTGAACCGAAATAACCTTCCGTTCCAGCCATGTCTATCTCATGAGATATAAAATCTTTACCCAATGCATTGGAGGGAGATATAAGTCCCACCCATCTTATAATGAATCCTTTCTTATGTGTGCCACATAATCATAAAACATACATCATTGCATAACACATGTAACAAAAATGGGATTCTTGAAACATCATGACATCATAAATCAATTCATATAAGATAAAGGAATTCATAAAAATAATTCCATCACAACATGATCAAATCAATGTAATAATAGGGATAAAAACAGAACCCTTTATTATCTTAGATGGAAAATAATTTTGATAAAAACACTTGAACTCCATTCTTGAGGAAAATATCATTTCTTCTTCAAAAACATTTTTCCTTTCATAACATGTCATATAACTTTAAAATAAAAGAAGTTGATTAAAAATAAACTTGAGAACTTGTAAAGGAAGCTTCTTGGAAATAATGTTTTAAAAATCTATTCATGCCGTATAAGTTAAAAAAAACATTCTTCGTACTTTTGTCGGAAAAGTCAAGAAGTACCTCGTACGGAAAAACGACAAAAGATTCCTTTTATATTCTTTACTAAAAACTCATCAAAGGGTAAAATTAGATTTAAACTATTTCAAGTGTATGGAAACAATATTACATATTGAGGGAACATGGATGTGGATGATAAAATACACCCCATTAAATACTTACGAATAAACAATCTCGGATAAAAATGAGATTGTGATATTTCCCTTACCTTAGGTCTGATTTGCTTTGTTCGTGTCCGAAGCTCCTGTATAATGGTTTAAATAATGTTATTGACTTATTCCAGAATCATACATATTGATATGATATCATATATGGTCATATTATTAGCTTCTTGTTAGTAATATTTCATTGTTACTTGTTACTCGGGTCTTTATAACTTTTTGTTCTTATGCGTGTTTTGTCGAATAAATTCTTATTCTTATCTTTAGGTTATAGATAATTCATTTACAGAATGGTATTAGTGTATTATATACCATATTCATTCATTCATTTCATTTATATAATCATTATGAAATGAAGATCATGTAGAACGAGTCGCATCACATCGTGGAGACGGTATTCCGTACGTACGCACGAGTGATGATATCGTTCCTATGATCGTGGAATTGTATTGAAGTATATATATATATTATTTCAGTATCAATATTACTTCATAATAATCATATATAGTTACTCATTACACCATTATACCCATCCTTTTAAGGTGGTGGTGGAAAATAGATTACACCACGGCGTGGAGACGGTATTCCGTACGTACGCAGGCGCGGTGATTTCATTTTTCCGTAGGATGGATAGAAGGTGAATTAGGGTTGTTTCATATTTATAATAACATATCAGTATGTAAGTAATACTGATGTTATTACTTTATCATGAAACAACTAAAGAAGAAGAAGTTGAAGAAGACAGAAATTGAAAAGATCGGTAATGGATATTACCTCTTCTTTGGAACGCCTCTTTGAATCCTTCACTTAAGGAACTAAGATTGGTCTTTGGAGAGAACCAGGACCTCTAGGATTATTCTAGGGAAGTGGAGAGGAGAAAATGGCAGGGGTTGGCCGAGATTGAGTGCTCAATTTGGTGTGAGGAGGAGGGGGGGGAGGTGCCCTTTTATAAGGGTGGAGAGGGGCACCTTAGGAAAATCTCAAAATATTATTTTATATTAAAGTCAAAATCGGTTTATAATGGCTCCAAAGGGTCTTATTTCGAATCTATGGTGGGGATGGGCCTAAATCCTATCAACCAATAGGATTTAGACAAATTTATGGTATTATTTTAACCTTATCAATTAGATTTAACTCTAAGTTAAATAATTTAACTTTTACCATGTCTTTTTGTTTTCTTTCACTATATGGTTAATACACTTACTATAACATGCCAAACGAACCCCAAATTGTTTATTATTAATATATATATCCTTATCTAAGTCATTTGGCCGAACCTTAGATTTTTAGGAATAAAATAACAATTAATAGTATAATATTTGATTTAAAAACTATTTTGTGTCAATTTTGACACTATTTGATATATGATTTTTGTGAAAGTCATAACAGAATTATATGTTCGAACCAAGTTGATTAAATCAACATTAATATATCATAGTAACCTATAAAATTAGTGTAATTCATAAAAAGTCTTAAATTACATTTATTTTGGTATTTATATTATCAATTTTGTCAATATTTCATTAATAAGATAATTACTGCATCATCTTTGTGTCATAAATAAATTAAATTATTTGATGTCTAAAAATTACAAATAAAATATCATCATGTAGGAAATCTTTTTAGATTTCTAATTAATATTTAAAATTGAATTTATCTTATGTATAACCCCATATTAAAAATGATTTACTTATTAAACTTTGATTTTAACTATTTTAACCCTTCTTTAAATAAATTAATAATAAATGTCCTAATCTAATCCAAGTGGGCCTAAATGGTCATATTTTATTCATAAGGTTGTTTTTGGTCGATTTACACTTATCCAATAGAATTAGGACATGTGTTAGGGTAATATTAGTATCATATTTACCCTTAGTTACCGTATTTACTATTAGCCGCGGTAAAAATAGTAAAAAGTTACTATTCACCAAAAAATCATTTTTATCTCATTGAACCACATTTTACTTACTGATATCAACCGTGTCTGTCGGATTTTCGAAATTCCCTTCACAGAAGCGGTAAAATTATGTTTTATGCAAAATTCAGTTTTTAACCTACCACTTAGTGGTTTCACTATTCATCAAAAATTGTATGTTTTCAGAAAAATACCAAAATTTCACCCTAGGCTAATTTCGATATTCTAAGTCCAAAAATGAAGTCCATTTTGAAAAATAAAATTTATAAAATTTCAAAAAGTGGTTATTACTATTCATAACGGCTAGTTTTAATAGCATATTGTTGTTTAGTGAAACTCGGTAATGCGTACGACGCAAGCTATCGAGGAAGGTCGCGATTGCGTGTAAAGCAAGCCAAGCAAGTGTTGTGTATAAAAAGATTCCTTTGATGATTTATATAACGTAAAAGTCTCGGGTGTTACATTCTACCCCCCTTAAAAAAGAATTTCGCCCTCGAAATTCGTCACTTTGCAACAAACAGATGAGGATACTTCTCCCTCATCATATCCTCAAGCTCCCATGTAGCTTCTTCAAATTGGTGGTTTCTCCATAAAACATTCACCAAGAGAGTGGTCTTGTTTTGTAGGACTTTTTCGCTACGATCCAGAATCTCTATCGGCTGTTCTTCATAAGAAAGATCTTGCTCCAGCGGTACAACTTCTGAGCTGAGTACATGTGAAGGATCTGGTATGTACTTTCTCAGGAGAGATACGTGGAACACATCGTGAACTTGAGAGAGATTCGGTGGAAGCGCCAATCGGTAAGCTACCTTCCCAACACGATCCAGTATTTCAAAAGGACCGATATATCTAGGGCTCAACTTCCCCTTCTTTCCAAATCTAATAGCCCTCTTCCAGGGAGATATTCGTAACAACACTTTATCACCCACTTCAAACTCTAGGTCTTTTCTTCGGTTGTCGGCATAACTTTTCTGTCGACTCTGAGCTTCTCTTATGTGTTGTTGAATAGATCTAACCTTTTCTGCCATTTCATCAACGAGATCAGGTCCTTATAGCTTTCTTTCCCCAACTTCATCCCAGCAAGTTGGAGTCCTGCATTTCTATCCATAGAGAGCTTCATAAGGAGCCATCTGAATACTGGAGTGAAAGCTATTATTATAAGAAAATTCCACCAAAGGTAGGTGTTGATCCCAACCTCCTTTGAAATCCATAGAGAAAGCTCTCAACATATCTTCTAGGGTTTGAATTGTTCTCTCAGACTGACCGTCTTTCTGGGGATGATAAGCAGTGCTGAAACTCAACTCTGTATCCATAGTATGCTGAAGACTTTTTCAGAACTTCGAGGTAAATCTCGGATCTCGATCAGATATAATAGAAAGTGGTACTCCATGCAATCTTACCACTTCCTTTACATATATCCTGGCAAGCTGATCTACAGAGAAATCCTCTCTAATAGCAATGAAGTGTGCAGACTTTGTAAGACGATCAACTATGACCCAGATAGCATTATTGCCTTTGGATGTTTTAGGAAGTCCTGTGACAAAGTCCATAGTGATGTTTTCCCATTTCCATTCGGGTATGGGTAATGGTTGTAACATCCCCTTAGACTTCTGTCTCTCAGCTTTAACTTGTTGACAAACCAAGCATCGAGAGACATATTCAGAAACATCTCTTTTCATGCCATCCCACCAGAAGTACTCTTTCAGGTCCCTATACATCTTCGTGCTTTCAGGATGAATAGAGAATGATGAACTATGAGCCTCATCCAGCAGCTCATTCCTTAATTCGGGGATGGGAGGAACGCAAACCCGATTCCTGAACTTTATTATCCCGTCACAATCAAGGTTGAATTCAGGAACATTTCTCACCTTCTTTTGTAACTCGACATCTTCTTTCTGTGCCTCTTTAATCTTCACATGTATAGATGGTTGAACATTCATTTGAGAAAGATAAGATTTTTCCCCTTCCATTATAATTCCAAGATCCATCCTTTGTAAATCCATAAATATTGGATCTTTTGTGATCCTCATCATGGATAAACTAGCATGGTCTTGTCGACTTAATGCATCTGCCACCTTGTTTGCTTTCCCAGGGTGGTAATGGATTGAGCAGTCATAATCCTTAATCAGCTCCAACCATCTTCTTTGACGCATATTCAACTCCTTTTGTGTGAAAATATATTTTAAACTTTTATGATCAGTATAAATATCACACCTTTCACCATAAAGGTAATGCCTCCAAATCTTTAATGCAAAGATTACCGCAGCCAACTCCAAATCATGTGTTGGGTAATTTTTCTCATGGATTTTCAACTGTCATGAGGCATAAGCTATCACCATATCATTTTGCATAAGAACACACCCCAATCCCTTCTTGGATGCATCACTGTAGATCACAAACCTTTCTCCACTACAAGGCAGTGTGAGCACAGGTGCAATGGATAACCTTCTTTTCAACTCCTTGAAATTCTCTTCACATTCCTCTGTCCAGACAAACTTAACTCCTTTCCGAGTCAACTTGGTGAGTGGATTAGATAATCGTGAAAAATCTTTTACAAAACGTCGATAATATCCAGCCAAACCAAGAAAACTTAGGATCTCAGTTACTGTTGTTGGTCTTGACCATCTTTCGATAACCTCTGTTTTTGCTGGATCCACAGATATCCCCTCTTTTAAGATTATATGACCCAAAAATGCAACTTTTTGAAGCCAAAATTCACACTTGGTAAATTTGTCATAAAGCTTCTCCTTTCTCAGGGTCTTCAATATAATTCTCAAGTGATCTTCATGCTCTTCCTTGCTCTTTGAATAGACAAGAATATCGTCTATAAAGACTACCACAAATTGATCAAGATAGTCTCTAAAGACTCTATTCATTAGATCCATGAAGATAGCATGGGCATTAGTAAGACCAAATGGCATCACTATAAATTCATAGTGTCCATACCTTGTACGGAAAGCCGTCTTTGGTATATCCTCCCTTTTGTCCCTCAATTGATGATACCCTGAACGAAGGTCAATCTTGGAAAAGTATTGAGCTCCGCGTAGTTGGTCAAATAAGTCATCAATGCGTGGGAGAGGATATTTGTTCTTGATAGTGATCTTGTTAAGTTCTCGATAATCAATGCAGAGTCTCATTTATCCATCTTTCTTCATAACAAATAGAACAGGTGCTCCCCAAGGTGACACACTAGGGCGTATGAATCCCTTATCAAGATTCTCTTGGAGTTGCTTCTTCAATTCCTGCAACTCAATTGGGGCCATTCTATAAGGTGTCTTTGAAATAGGCAAAGCACCCGGTACGAGTTCTATTGAAAACTCAACTTCACGATTTGGTGGAAGACCCGGCAATTCCTCCGGAAAGACATCATCAAACTCCCATACAATGGGAATATTCTTAATCGTGAGTTTCTCACCAACCATTTGAGATAAATAACCTTCATTTAGTGGAATCAATACCCATAAGATGGATAAAATTTCCACTGGAAGGTTATGTTCATCCTTGCATTGGTATACGATCGTAGATTGATCTGGAATATGAAATGTGACTTCCCTTCATTGGCAATTGATATGAGCTCCATGTAGAGAAATCCAATCCATGCCAAGAATCATATCAAATTCCACTAAAGGAAGGATCACAAGATTTGCAGGAAGCACTTTCCCACAAACTTCGATCGGAGAAGAATTATAAACATTTGATGCGATTGATGTGCCATTAGGTGTTGTCACAGCTAACTCAACATCTAATTGTTGAGGTAATACGGTGATACCCTTAGAAAAGTCTTCAGAAATAAAAGAGTGGGTGGATCCGGAATCAAATAAAACATTTGCTACTTTAGAGTGGATGGTAAGTGTACCTTTCACCACATCGTTATCGTACTCCACATCGCTGATAGAAATTGCATGTGACTTTCCTTTGTCTTTAGCCTTAAGATTTTGTTGACGTCGACCATCATCATCAACCCTTGGATTTGGGCATTGATTGGCATAATGCCCCATATCCTTGCACTTGAAACATTGAAGTGTAGTAGGTTCATTATGTGTATCCCTTCCTTTGTTTGCGTCATTAGACATCTTCTTCCCATTATCACGGCATTCAAATGCCCGATGACCTTCTTTTCCACATTTAAAAAATTTACTTGTCCCTTTAAGACAACTCCCTCCATGTTTCTTTCCACACTTTGAGCATAAGGAAAAGCTCATCTTCTTTTCCGTGTGCTCTTTAGATTTTTCTTTGAATTCCATCTTCCTCTTCTTATCAAACCCATGTGACTGATGGTTTACTCCAATCTCCATCATGACTTTGAGAGCACATCGAACGATTTCCTCGTAGCTATTGAAGTCCCTTATGGCTAACGCCCTTCGAAGACTTGGTTTTAAGCCACTAAAGAATCGATCGATCTTACTCTCAGGTTGGATAATAATACCAGAAGCGTACCTTGCAAGTCTTGTAAAATTTGCTTCATAGGTACCAACAGATTCATCATCCCTTTGCTTTAGTTCAAGAAACTCTTTCTCCATCTTTGTTTGGAGAATACGAGGGAAGTACTTATTGAAAAATAAGTTCTTGAACTCGTCCCATTCCATAGACTCAATTTCATCCCTTTGCCTCGTATTCTTAACAAGATTCCAACATTGATCAGCATCTCCATCCAAACGATACACTGCTAGGATGACTTTATCATGCTCAGAACATTGAAGAACTGAAAATATCTTTTCAGTAGTACTAATCCATTGTTCAGCAACTAATGGATCAGTAGACCCGCTGAAAGAAGGTGGACGCTGCCTCATGAAGGATTCAACAGAATGTTGCTCCCTCCTTTTCTCGTTTGGAAATCCTGCATGATTCATAGCTTGAGAAAGTTGTGTGAGCATGGCTACAAGATTTTGCATTCCAGCTCTCATATCGTTTGGTTGCTCAGGGGGACAATCATTGCATTGCCCATCGCATTCCGCATTAACACGGTTCCTTCGGGTTCCAGCCATTGACTAAAACCAAGAAGAATAGTGTGAGCAACACTAATTATAATAGGAAACCACATAATAAAATTTTCATGCTTAAGGTCTTATCCTAGGTTATTCAAGGACATTTCTTAAACACTAAGATTGTGTTCTATGCTTAGACATATCCTTAGGGTTCTTACTAAGGCTTTCACATCCTAGTTTCCAAAGGTTGACTATACCTTTCCTCTGATACCAACTATAACGACCCATACTTTACATACATTGTTAATACTTCGAAATTGAAGCACACTTATTTCAACATATGACAAAACCACAAAGGACCGTATAGGTATAGTGTCTTTAGAAACTGGGAAACATAAACAACTGGTTCATAAATCTTCTACAGTGTCTCCCATTTATTTCATCATATCTAGGGTCCCTTTTAGCATATTCTACTTAATATCCATCTTCGAGACCTGGGGAAAAGAAAACATAAAAGGGTGAGCTCAAATGCTCAGCAAGGGCAAATAATGGAAATAAAAATCATATCATATCTTTTTGAAAATCAAAACCTGCAAAAGAGATCATAATATCTTATCATGGAATAATTCATAGAAGTGAAAATGAGATCCCCATAATCATAACATAAAACTTGAAACTGTGTGGAATGCACACATAATCATGGAAATCATTTCTTGTTAGTCATGACTCATTGCCAAGACTATCTTAGTGGATAAAGTCCCTTTCAGAACCGAGTTCACTCCTCGTTTCAGTCCTGTATCACTGAACCGAAATAACCTTCCGTTCCAGCCATGTCTATCCCATGAGTTATAAAATCTTTACCCAATGCATTGGAGGGAGATATAGGTCCCACCCATCTTATAATGAATCCTTTCTTATGTGTGCCACATAATCATAAAACATACATCATTGCATAACACATGTAACAAAAATGGGATTCTTGAAACATCATGACATCATAAATCAATTCATATAAGATAAAGGAATTCATAAAAATAATTCCATCACAACATGATCAAATCAATGTAATAATAGGGATAAAAACAGAACCCTTTATTATCTTAGATGGAAAATAATTTTGATAAAAACACTTGAACTCCATTCTTGAGGAAAATATCCTTTCTTCTTCAAAAACATTTTTCCTTTCATAACATGTCATATAACTTTAAAATAAAAGAAGTTGATTAAAAATAAACTTGAGAACTTGTAAAGGAAGCTTCCTGGAAATAATTTTTTAAAAATCTATTCATGCCGTATAAGTTAAAAAAAACATTCTTCGTACTTTTTTCGGAAAAGTCAGGAAGTACCTCGTACGGAAAAACGACAAAAGATTCCTTTTATATTCTTTACTAAAAACTCATCGAAGGGTAAAATTGGATTTAAACTATTTCAAGTGTATGGAAACAATATTACATATTGAGGGAACATGGATGTGGATTATAAAATACACCCCATTAAATACTTACGAATAAACAATCTCGGATAAAAATGAGATTGTGATATTTCCCTTACCTTAGGTCTGCTTTGCTTTGTTCGTGTCCGAAGCTCCTGTATAATGGTTTAAATAATGTTATTGACTTATTCCATAATCATACATATTGATATGATATCATATATGGTCATATTATTAGCTTCTTGTTAGTAATATTTCATTGTTAATTGTTACTCGGGTCTTTATAACTTTTTGTTCTTATGCGTGTTTTGTCGAATAAATTCTTATTCTTATCTTTAGGTTATAGATAATTCATTTACAGAATGGTATTAGTGTAGTATATACCATATTCATTCATTCAATTCATTTATATAATCATTATGAAATGAAGATCATGTAGAACGAGTCGCATCACATCGTGGAGACGGTATTCCGTACGTACGCACGAGTGATGATATCGTTCCTATGATCATGGAATTGTATTGAAGTATATATATATATTATTTCAGTATCAATATTACTTCATAATAATCATATATAGTTACTCATTACACCATTATACCCATCCTTTTAAGGTGATGGTGGAAAATAGATTACACCACGGCGTGGAGACGGTATTCCGTACGTACGCACGCGCGGTGATTTCATTTTTCCGTAGGATGGATAGAAGGTGAATTAGGGATGTTTCATATTTATAATAACATATCAGTATGTAAGTAATACTGATGTTATTACTTTATCATGAAACAACTAAAGAAGAAGAAGTTGAAGAAGAAAGAAATTGAAAAGATCGGTAACGGATATTACCTCTTCTTTGGAACGCCTCTTTGAATCCTTCACTTAAGGAACTAAGATTGGTCTTTGGAGAAGACCAGGACCTCTAGGATTTTTCTACGGAAGTGGAGAGGAGAAAATGGCAGGGGTTGGCCGAGCTTGAGTGATCAATTTGGTGTGAGGAGGAGGGGGAGGAGGTGCCCTTTTATAAGGGAGGAGAGGGGCACCTTAGGAAAATCTCAAAATATTATTTTATATTAAAGTCAAAATCGGTTTATAATGGCTCCAAAGGGTCTTATTTCGAAGCTAAGGTGGGGATGGGCCGAAATCCTATCAACCAATAGGATTTAGACAAGTTTAGGGTATTATATTAAACTTATCAATTAGATTTAACTCTAAGTTAAATAATTTAACTTTTACCATGTCTTTTTGTTTTCTTTCACTATATGGTTATTACACTTACTATAACATGTCAAACGAAACCCAAATTGTTTATTATTAATATATATATCCTTATATAAGTCATTTGGCCGAACCTTATATTTTTAGGAATAAAATAACAATTAATAGTATAATATTTGATTTAAAAACTATTTTTTGTCAATGTTGACACTATTTGATATATGATTTTTGTGAAAGTCATAACAGAATTATATGTTCGAAACAAGTTGATTAAATCAACATTAATATATCATAGTATCCTATAAAATTATTGGAATTCATAAAAAGTCTTAAATTACATTTATTTTGGTATTTATATTATCAATTTTGTCAATATTTCATTAATAAGATAATTACTGCATCATCTTTGTGTCATAAATAAATTAAATTATTTGATGTCTAAAAATTACAAATAAATTATCATCATGTAGGAAATCTTTTTAGCTTTCTAATGAATATTTACAATTGAATTTATCTTATGTATAACCCCATATTAAAAATGATTTACTTATTAAACATTGATTTTAACTATTTTAACCCTTCTTTAAATAAATTAATAATAAATGTCCTAATCTAATCCAAGTGGGCCTAAATGGTCATATTTTATTCATAAGGTTGTTTTTGGTCGAATTACACTTATCCAATAGAATTTGGACATGTGTTAGGGTAATATTAATATCATATTTACCCTTAGTTACCCTATTTACTATTAGTCGCGGTAAAAATAGTAAAAAGTTACTATTCACCAAAAAATAATTTTTATCTCATTGAACCACATTTTACTTACTGATATCAACCGTGTCTGTCGGATTTTCGTAATTCCCTTCACAGAAGCGGTAAAATTAAGTTTTATGCAAAATTCAGTTTTTAACCTACCACTTGGTGGTTTCACTATTCATCAAAAATTGAAAGTTTTCAGAAAAATACCAAAATTTCACCCTAGGCTAATTTCGATATTCTGAGTCCAAAAATGAAGTCCATTTTGAAAAATAAAATTTATAAAATTTCAAAAATTGGTTATTACTATTCATAACGGCTAGTTTTAATAGCATATTGTTGTTTAGTGAAACTCGGTATTGCGTACGACGCAAGCTATCGAGGAAGGTCGCGATTGCGTGTAAAGCAAGCCAAGCAAGTGTTGTGTAGAAAAAGATTCCTTTGATGATTTATATAACGTAAAAGTCTCGGGTGTTACAACCACCTAAATTAATACGTCATTGCCCCCGCGCAAAACCCCAACAAGGAGAAGAATAAATCCATGGTCGTCCATTCCCTCCCCCTCCTCCTCGTGAGAATGTGTCCCTCTCCCTTGAGAAATGGTTCAACATGGAAGTGGAATAAATGAAAGAGCGCATGAAAATTAATGATAAGATGCATTGAGCGAGCTACCTTTCTTGTTGTGTTCCCCCAACAGACCATCAGTAGGTGCTCCGAAAAGAACTTACATTGCCATAGACAATGATCCTGGTGAATGAAGTCATGCTCGTGAATTACATTAAACCTAATGCTAGAAGGACCTCAAGACTCCACCATGTTGGGAAGGTTGCCTGAATATATTCACATAATCCCAAAAATGATACCTTTTGATGGATATCAGCCCCAAATTCCAACAGTACCGGCACCCCTAGTTTTCTCCACTACTGCACCAGCCCAATCTCAAACAAGACGTGATATTAATCATGTGTTCTTGTACATTGTAATCAATTTACAGCTTGAACCGAATCCATGGTGGTGTGGAACAGTCATGTACAACAAGTCTTCTAACCCTACACTGATTGGGTAAGACATGTTCTACAACCTCCAAAATTGGGGAACATTGTATTTCCAGTATTCCATGGATCAGGGGACCCAAAATACATTTAATGAATTGTGCCTCTTATTGTAACCCCATTATGGGCACTCTGGAGCATAAAAAACTATTAAAACTCAGGTGCTTCATAACAACACTACAGGGCTCGACATTTTCATGGTATATTATCTCTCCAACCATTTTAATCATGGGATTGAAGGATCTCCGGTGACAGTTTGTATTCCAGTTCAATTCGACGCTCCCTAAGACAACAATTAGTGATGTCATGAACTATTAGTAGTGAGGAAACAAATGAGTCTCGGAATCCATTTTTATATGGAATTTCCAAACTTATTCCTTGATTCTTTAACCACCCCATGATGAATGTCTCACCATGTGCATTGATAACCTTAAGTATTAATTGTGAAAAATGATTTTCCTAGTGAAGAACAGAAGTGTGTTTATATATTTCTATTCCATTTCCCAAAAAATGTAAAACATCATTAAATGGGCCAATCATAAGTCTTGAGTTTCCCCATCAACTCCTGGAGTAATAACAGGAAAAGATGAAGAATGTTATGTCAACCTTAAGCCACCCCCATCACCATCTCCAATTGAAATGCCCCCACATAACCATACATGACCCCTTTGACGCCAATAACCACCCCCCATCGTGCGATGATGAGCAACGAGGTGCAAAAAAATGTATTTTTGTAGATATAATAAATAATGATTACATGTTCAAAGATGAATGGTTCTTTTATTATTATATAGATGGTATGAATTTTAATTTTCACCAGCTACTATAGCCAATGAGAGCTGATTTAGGGGGTCATGATGACTTCTGAGTTATTGTCCCTCTCACTAGAAACTAGGAGACAACATCCATGAATGCCTCTTTTTCAAGGATCTCCTACAAATAAATATGGATTCCAAGGAAGTCATGTTGGGCTCGCTGATAAGACATGTGTCATACATTTCCACCTCAGACTCAAGAGAGGAAATGGAATGGAAAAACATTCATGTATGAAGGAGAATAAATTTGACAATTGGATGACCCATATGATAGTCAACTGAGTACATGGAATCCTCAAAGCACAATTAAAACAAAAAAATTTCCCCAAAAATCTCATAATACAACACAACCATCCTCCACAGCCCCACAACCCCCAAATGTATAGAAGGGAAGAGATTAGGATAAAGTAGATGAACTAACAGTAATGCTGATGTCAGTGTTGACACTTTTAGAAATCATTACAATAGTCATAGAACAAAGCAGACCCCCCTGCAAAATGGTAAAAACGAAACTACCCCTCTAAATGGTACAATGGGAAACAACCTTTAGAATGGTACAATGGTCCCTAACCCTAAAAATGGTACAATGAAAACCACCACTCCAAATAGCAACATCAAAGTAAGATATCATATAGAATCATTTTCAGATCAAGAACTGATCTTCGACTACATTAATGTCATTCACATGATGGACCCCTTCTCAAATGTAGTCTGTGTCCACAGACTCAAATTCCCCATGCCCAACAGGAGACTCGAAGGAGGAGTCTATTAACGCTGGAGGTTTCATGTAAGGAATGATGATGGGAGGAGATAAATTTTTCTCCATGCCATATGTCATGCCATTAACATCGCAAAAACTCGCAGATGGACCCTCCAACTGACACAAAAAGAACTAGAATGGTCCTCCTCCCCCATATAAGTAAATATTGTCCCAATTATCATTGAATATACTTCATAGGAATAACAAATATCAAATGTACCAAGTCATATAGGTGGACCCATTAGGCAAAACCCAGAAAAGATCGCAGGACCCCTAGCCCCCGTCAAAAAAGTTGAACCATATACTTCGAAATCCAAAACCTTTATAGTGTATGAGAAAGGGCATCCCTAATCCAGGAAGCATGGAACATTAGAGTAGAACTATGATATTATAATGAAAATGGGTTTAGTACCATCAAATCTACCAATCAATGATGCATTGAGACTATCTGCATATTGTATGGATGAACTCATCGAAGACTTACTAAGTCACTAGTAATTTGAAGTCATAGCAGCTGGTACCTACGTCTACTAGATAGAGACTAGTCCTAAATAATGTCATGCCATCATCTACATCATAGATAGGGATGAAGATGAAATCATGAAAGGGAACATCAAACACTAATTTGTGTCTTTAATGATAATCAGAATAGATGTTTGGAGGATATTGATTAACAAAGGCTCTGGAGTAAACCTTCTACCACATCGATTGCTTCATCGACTGGCCTATGATGAAGACATCATGACACCCTACACTACAACTATGATGGGATATAAAAAATGCAACCTGAAACTATTGCGACTAAAAAGGCATAAATTAGTATTGGACAACTCATTTCACATTATGTGTTCCTAGTTGTAGGGAAAAGTGCAACCATCAAGGTCTTTTTAGAGAGGCCATGGATCCATCAACATGCTGTAATTCCGTTATCATACTATTATTGCATCAAATATTTCACTAATGGGAAAAAATGGACATTTCACACCAATAATTCCTCATTCGAGTCCTGTGAGTTGCATTATATAGACATATGTATCTATGAATCATAAGAAAAAAATATTTCAGCCAATTAAATTGATTGGATTTCTACAAGAAATGGATTGGTAATTACACCTACCGATCCCTTCTCGCAGCTAGGGGAAAAGTGTGTATTAGCAATCAACCACGTTGAATTTGTAAGAGAAAGTCCAGATGTAGACTCAACTATTTCAATGGTCCCTATTATGGCCACCATGTCCAAAGAATTGTATGAACAAGCCATCTTTTGTGTTGGTAGTAAAAAACCTATAAAAAATGATTCAAACCCTTCCACGGTACCCAAAATTGACCCAGCCTAACTCACTAAGGAAAAAAGATGATTTCTCTCTGAAAGTTGGAGATTATTCTCGTGAATCCACTCTCCATCAGAATAAGAAGAAGATCATGATGATGAGGATGAAAAATAATAAGAATAATAATAAGAATAACACAATGACTCCCTCCTACGTTCGAGGATGGTGTCTCCTTTAAAATCATTGAACTTAAGGTGATAAACCTAAGTGGAGAAGATAACTCAAGGCTCGCTCTATCAAGTGTCTCTATTCCAATAAAGTAGGAGGAGGCATATACCTACTTCCTAAATATGATTCATGTTGTGGTTTCATGGAACATCATAGAAAGGTAATACCTTAATATTATGGTCACCACTCATTATATAGTCTTACAATAAGATCACTGTTGTTATAAGGAAGCGTTCAGATGGACCCACCAAACACATGTTTCCAAAATATAGGCAGAATGTGAAATTTTCATCAAAAAAAACATCATACGGGATGACCAATAAAAAATCTAGATTGAAAACATAGTCCCTATAAAAAAAGAATGGACTGAATAGGATCTACATTGACTTCAGGGACCTCAATCGGCACTACTGAAAATATGATTTCCGGTATAGATGAAAAAATTGTTGTTTGATGCAACAGATGGATATGATTCTCTCTCTTTAATGGATGGATATTTTGGATACAAAATGATATATATGGACCAATGGATGAAAAAGCTACCATTTTAGGTCCCCTTAATGAGTGTTTTTTATAAATTTTTTTCCATTGGTATAATGAATGTTGGCACCACATATATGTGTTCCATGAATCGCATCTTCAAGACCTTCTTGGGAAAGTTCATCGAGTGTTATTTCGATGATCTGGTAGTTTAAACATTACATTTCTAAAATTACCTTGATGATCATGAATCTGTGTTCAAAAAATTGCAGCATCATAGTTTAATGATGAATCTCCTAAAGTTCTCTATTGGCGTTATCGCTGGAAAATTACTCAACATCGTCATACAACATTTTTCCATCAATGTAAACACTAATAAGAAAATATACATCCTTGGAATGTCCCCACTTCATAGAATATCTGAGTTGAGAGGTCTGTAGGGTCTCCTCACCTACATTCATCATTTCATAACCTACCGAGCTGGTAAATATTTACCATTCACTAGGCCCATGAAGAAAAAAGATATGTATTGGTGAGATTATTATTTCTAAAAGGAATTTGACAATATCCAATGATATATCCTAATAACATCAATGTTGATTCTACAAGTTGAGGTGCGACCTCTAATTTTGTACATATCTGCACTGTAATGTTCATTTGGAGCCTTCCTAATGTTGAATAATGATGTCGGTAGAGAGAAAGACCTCTATTACATCAGTCGAATAATGATTGATGCTGAAAATCTATATTGAAATGTTGAAAAGAATGTCCAAGTCCTAATATTTGTGGTTCCTAAACTCCAGCATTTCCTGCAGCACCATGAGGTCCGACATGTCTCTTACTACATCTATCTTAAATATATCATCAACAGTCCCATGCAATGTGGATTCCTATCACGATAGGTATTCATCCTAAAAATTCTGGCACATAGTACGTACCTCATAATCCCATCAAATTCCAAACATTAACAAACTTCTTGGAAGATAACCACTCATAGGAAACAAGATAGTTGGATGTTGAACATCCAAATGAAGAAGTGTTTTCCTATTGGGAGGACCCCAAGACATAGGAAATATACTTCAGTTATGCTTCTCAAAGCCTAATGGGGAAAATGATGGAGGGTCCCATGCTCAACAAAATGGGGATAGTAATTTTACTCATATCCCCTAAAAATTCCACCCTTCCTTATATTTTTTAGATTTGGAATCATGTACAAATAATGAAGCAAAATATCATGCCCTCATTATAGGCCTTGAACTAGCACATCTAGTGCAATCTAAAAACAGAAAAATGATGGGTGATTCAGTGGTATTTTTAAAGAATATCAGTGGTGACTACCCCATAATGAATGTAGTATTGGTCCCCTTGATAAACAATGTTCATGATTTGATTGTAGAATTTCCATCAGAACCAACAATGACATAAGTCCCCGGTCACAAAATGCCTAAGCCGACTCTTTGGAAAATGTTGCCACAAACTTGGTTGGTCCAGACCGAGATGAAATATTCATTAGCATTACCCACTATTGTATGATATTTCTATTTATCCAGAGTATTACAGAGTATATTGATTATGTTATCCCTATTTTCTAGGCCTTAAGATCACACCACCGGCTGGATAACTCCCATTGAAGGATTCCCTCAGAAGGGGAACTTACGCCAGATAGGGCTGTAAGCGATAATGTCTGAAGATGGGCATTCAACATTGTCATGTACAATGGGGTAATCTATGAAATGGTTCACTATAAACATGGGCTTGACATATTCTTTCTTAGGATCATTGATGGGGAATAGACTATTACCATCATAAAATAAGTGCTAGCCGGAGATTGTGGAGACCACTAATGAGCAACCAAGACCTCACTCCAAATCCAATGGCTTAGGTATTAATACCATACTATAATATAGGATTCTTCCATATCAACCACGAACCCCCATTCCTACCAAATTCATGACAATTTCATACCCTAACCCATATATTAACTTCATATATCTATGTACATATTTCCATTCACCTCCAGGGGGATGGTTGTTGTGGGACCATATCCTCCGACTACAGTCATAAATTTCAAGATTATACTCACAGTGACAAACTTATTTTTTAAATGTGATGAAAAAATACCCCATAAATGATTTGAGGAGAAAAAAACTTATCTTTATGAAATCCATAATCATTAACAGATTTAGTTTCTCTTGTAAAATACTGATAGAATATGTCACCAACTCTTTCTCTGCTATGTTAGACAAGTTATACTAGTTGTATAAAATTAATCCATATCATTCATCCTTTTACCATGTAGTATCCAATAGGAAGATAGGGTCTTTAATAATGAATCTATCCCAAATACTCCATAAGATGGTTTATAAGTATAATAATTTATAGCTAGACAAGATCTTTCATGTTTTTGGGCTTACCAAACCATAACCCATACTGCCACCTAGGAAACCCATTACTCACTAGTATATAGGGAATATGAATTTTTGCCTATAGAAATCCTAGTTCCATCACTTCGTGTGACCATTTACGATCAATTGTCAATGGCAGAGAAATCCTAGAGATCGTTTGATGAGTTAGAGTAGCTATATGAAAGAGCGATTCACAATTTACACTATTTAAAAAATCTACCAAAATTGTATTGCATGAGCCTTCAATAAGAAGGTTACCCATTGATCTCTCCTCAAGGTAAAAATGGTGTTTTTCCTTCGAGCCCCGATGATACATGGTAAGATTCCCTCAAAGCTTGGAACAATGTATCAAGGACAATATGTCATACATAGAATCTATTCTAGTGGAGCATACACCTTGATATCAATGGACATAAATCTCATCATGGCTGCCACAAATTAAATGTTTTTGGATAAGTACTTCACATTATAGATATAATGAATCCATGGCCCATGATCTATGAACCTAATCTATGAGATATAATATTAACAATCCATGATCCAAGAACTATGATCCTAAACTATGAGTTATAATACGATTAAGACATGTTATATGTTCTATAACCCAAAATTATGAGTTTTAATACGATCAATCAATGTTCCAATCCCTATGTCCCTAAACTATGACTTATCATACGATCAATTTATGGTCTAAGAACTATGATCATAAAATATGGGTTATAATACGATCAAGCCATGGTCCAAAATCTATGAATGTACAACATGAATAGTAAAAAATGGATGTCAACGTCTAAGCCCTATCACCATAATGTATGTGTTATAATACCCCCAAGCCATGGTCTAAACTCTAAGACCCTAAACAATGAGTAGTAATAAAGTGCAGCCATGTCCCAAACTCTAAGAAGATAAACTATGAGTAGAAATAAAGTGTAGTCATGGCCCATGCTATACCACCCTAATCAATGATTTATAATATGCCCAAGCCATGGTACAAACTCTTAGACCATAAAATATGAGTAGAAATAATGTGTAGTCCTGGTCCAAACAATATGACTTTAAAAATTGAGTAGAAATAATTTGAATCAATGGTGAAAACTCTAATAAAATAAATTATTAGTAGCAAAATAGTGAATACATTGTCCAATCTCTAGGACCTTAAATGATGAGTAGCATTAATGTGAAGCCATGGTCCAAACTCTAATGCCTTAAACTATGAGGAGAAATAAAGTGATGTCGTGGTCCAAACTCCAGGACCCTACACTATGGGACATTATCCATTCCACATGATGTTAAACTAAAAAGAAATCATCCATAAAACATGAAATTAAACTGTGAATCATGTCCTCACTGTATGATCATAATCTACATGACACAAAGGATCCCCATCGCATGAAAATAAACTACACGATTTCTCACAGAACTATGTACGTCATGATTCTTTCCCACATAGGGTACATAGCAACACCTCGATCCAAGATCATGGCCCAACCACCTCAAATAAATTCCCCAATAGTATCCCCTAACTCCCAAAATCGATGTGAGAAACCATTATCTCTAATTGTTTCTCAGATCAAGTATAACTCACGTGAGCTTAGGATTAGTGGTTAGGATTATCTTACGTAAACAAGTTATAGGGAAATATATTAGACCCATCACCTGTATAAAATTCCCTCACAGATCCTCACATATAGACTGATCCAGATCAGTATAGGGAACATTAAGAACTACATGCGGACTGATTCCAGGTTTTGTAGGAGATGTAGTGAAGCATAGATTTGGCATCCAGACCCATACACCATAAAAGAATAACCCTTTCCTCATGTATAGGACAGACTTGTATAGGGAGTCCATAAAGTCCCTAATCGAATGATACTAAACTATTATGTTCTTTAAGAGTTACATGTGGTGGATTTCCATGTTTCATGAGATCCCAGACTAGATCTCCCTCATGGGATGTCAAATGATCTTGCTTCCCCCTATAAATATGTATCAGACCTATGTGGAATCTCTAGTAGTTCAAAATTAGTCACTATCCAGGTAATATTTTTGTTCCTAGAAACATCATTCATGTCTGAGAAAATCCATTTTCTACGAAAACATGGATACCCATAATCATTAAAAGTCATCAGAGATGGACAGACAGTGTCCTACCGACACCTTTGATTGACAATGCAAATCAGGCCCTAGTGGCTCTACATATGTTTCCCACAAAAATGACCTCAATTAATGGAAAATACATCCACAACAGTGTCCTTTACCTTCTCAGAATTCCCAATAGTGTCCAATACCAATGTGATTCCTCCTTTTTCATGTTACCCACATGACTATGGTTGGCACCATCTATCATCACTCATGTCAATGGAATTCTAGAACATCCTGATTGTGATTAACTCAAAATTATTAAAGATATTTATGAAATCATAATCAACACACTGTACAACTCTAAACATCAAAACATTATATGTTCACAACATGAAATTAATCTAAATGACCAAAATCGTCATTTATGTTTGATATTAAACTATATACCATTGGCTTAAGACTAATGTTCCCTCAAATATTGATTTTTTCTCATAGGTAATGACTTGGAATCCTAGTAACCCATTGTTTCTCACACCGATCATAGATCATGTGAGCATGATATCATAGTGAGAGTCCCACTATGAAATTATACCAAAACAACCTAGGAATTGTTTCTTAGTAGCAAGACCCAAAAAGTTATGTCACGATTCTCATCCCTGAGAGGAAATCACTTTCATGGCATTGTGATGTTAAATGACAAGGTGACCCATAGATGGGATGATCACCTCATCTTATGTGTGATCCATATCTACGTAAGCGATACATAATTACATAATTAAATCACAACAAATATGTAGCCAATATGTCCGGACACACTCCATCCATACCTCAAACTACATGCTTTTGGAAATCATCAATCCCCATAATCATTCATGGTCATCTAAGATAGAAGGCCAGTGCCCTGTGGACATTTTTGTTTGATATCCACATCTTACCTCAGTATCTCTCCATTCGTTTCCCACAATAATGGTCGTTGATCAATGGAAATTTTTTCCCTAGGAGAGACCTCTCATATCTCAGTATCCCTAATGGCTTCCATGACTTGCAACATCCCTCCTGATTTTAGGGCTCTCAATGTCATGGTTTAAATTATCCTCCCTAAAAACAGCCTGGAGATATCAGAACATACATTCCTGATTTATATGTGGTACCATATTGAGCTTTCTATGGTTACCCCATCTATTTGCGTGAAACCGATCCTCATACAAAATAATACACCCCGACTCATTTTTGGGTTTCCCTGAAAACATGCAGTTAAAATGTCCCCTTTTTTGGTAGGTTCTCCCATTATCAAAGGTCACATACCATATTTAGAAGGTTCTCAATCAACATAATCTTTTAAAGCATTTAGTGATGGAAGGCAAGTTTAATTCTGACAATATTGATTGACATTGCACATCATGCATCGGTAGATCTTCATATTTTCCCATGAAAACGACTATCAATCAGAGAAAAAATCATTATCAAGAGAGTTTTTCCCACTCTACATATTTCCAAAATTACATTTATGACCTATCACACCCCATGATTTGGAAATCCCTGGATAACATTCCACATACCATCCTCTTCCAAGTTCCCCTAACCTAAAAAATAGACTTCTAACTAAACTGACCATTCACTATCTCTCCCTTATATATGTACGAATCGTGCGAGAACAATTTCCCAATAAAAATCAATATGAATGTCCCTTATATTTTTAGACACCACTACTTAGGCTAGCACCCCAATGTGGTTTATGATTTCAAAATAAATTCAATGTATTGCATAAACTTAATAGGCCATTAGATATGGAAGGTCAATGCCCTTCATACTCCATTTATTGACAATACACCTCATTCCATGGTGGGAATGCATACTTTTCCCACGAAAATGGACATAATCAAATAAAAATATGTCCCTAGGATATTCCTTTCCAAATTATAAATGTTTAAAATGGATCTTGTGCCTCATTAATGACAAAAATTCCCAGGTTTGTGGTCATGAAAAATAACTAATCCCTATCTCTTTTATATTAGAACATTTTGGGTGGATGATCACATATTAGGGCTCTACCCTGATATGTTCGGCCAGATCTATTCTACCTAAAACATCATAAATAAGTTTAATTGGAAGGACTATGAATTACCAGTAAAAAATGCCCCATTCTTACTAGATTGAAAATAAAATGAAGGATAATTTGGGTAAAATTATGTAATTGGTTTCATAAAAATCATTTTTCAATAAAAAGATAATTAGATATTATTTAGCCAAAAACCCCCAAAGGGCTTTGTATGAAAAATTTAATTTCTGCCTGGTAAGATGGTTCCAATTAGTGTTAAGAAAAAATTATTCTAATAATGATAAAGACATAAAAGTTCATGATGTGTTCCATAAAACCTCAAAAATTGTCGAACTATGCTACCTTAGTCAGACAGATATAGAAGAAATTGGACCCTGAGATTATTATTTATGTTTACTTGTCATGGGTTTAAATTAATACCTGATCAAAATGATGTTTAAATGGTATATTATGATTAACTGAAATGATATGACACGAAAAAAATAATTATTCAATAGAAAATTGGTTCCATCATGTATTATAAATTTTTTTTTTGGGAATCCACATCCTGGATCCTCTCCTTATACACAAGACAATATTTTTAAAAGAGTTATTCCGAAGAGTCATAAAGTTACATTAATTATTCATGTGACTCCTCAATTGATTTTTGAAGCTTCAATAAATGTGATGTCTTAGCCTCTGGCCTTTCCTGCAGTGCCTCTACATCACTTATGTCTTGGAGGTTAGATCTTTCCACTTCTTTCATTTGTCATCTTCCCTCCTCAACGACAGCTGCAGCCATTGTTAGCTCTTGTTTGATTGACTCTAGATTTTGGATTTGTTGATCCACATCGTGGTCGAGTTGTTCTATCAAATACTCTTGCTTCATGAGCTCGTTATGCGACCTTGCAACCATTCTATCATTTTTTTTAATCTTTTTCAATAAGAATTTTCTATGTGGCTGTAGGAAAATCCATGAACTCTTCCAGAGAAAGTTGATATTCTATCATAATAGTTTCTTACCGAGAAGTGACCACATGAATTATTATATCATTAATACAATGATAATAAAATCCACTAAATCCAAAAATTAAAAATTGGAAGTGTAACATTGTTAATTTCACTGGAATCTCAGTAAATGGGGTCTGAGTAAATAATCACCAAATTTTTCTTCCATGCCATTTGTTGAATGGGGTGAAGATCGCCACAATTTTGGGATCGATCTCAGAATCACTCCTCGACAATTAATTTTATTTGAGAATGAATTTAACAATAGAAGGACCTGATTCAGTATTTAAATCCATTTTCAAACATGAAATGTCCTCGTCTCTTGTAATTGTAAAGGATGAAAAAATAGGGGAGGTCTTCACTATTAACAAGGCTTGTGGTTGTGATTATATAGATTGAAGAGACAGCTTAAATACCTACCACCCTGTAGTACATCAATCAAAAAATAGGTGGTTTTTTATCTTCAATCCTCATTTGCGCTCTGTGGATACTTTGGAATACTAAAAACCCAAGTCCATGCTCAGTTGAAATAGTAGCCCCCATAGAGGCCCTCAAAATGTTGCTAATTAATATAAGGCTCGTAGGGATATTCAGACCAGACAAGGGTATTGATCTCAAAATCATTAGAGAGGGAAACATAAACCCTCTCATAACCGGAAAAAAGTGCATGATAGCTTGCTCCCAATTATCATGGGACAGAACATCATCCTCCCTGATTGTGACATCTTTAGATCCATCATTAGTATGTGAAACATAAGTTTCTGATGTGACTCCATCTATTTGGAAAAAAGATACTAAATTGAGATTGATTGGATCCTTGATATTCTAATCCCCACTAATATCCACCATGTCCAAGGGCTCGCAATAGGACTTTTCCCCTCCTATAAAACCATCCTACCTCTCTCCTTGAGATTCGGCTCAATACGGTCAAGTGAGAACTCTAATTTTGGATGTCGTTCCATTATTGGGGAATATACATTTCAAGTGGGAGAAGGCACACCTGATGGGTCAGAAACACCACTAGCCTCTTCAAATTTCCACATTTCCTTATTTATTTTTTCGATAAAAGATGGTAACACATCTTCCTCCCTAAAAGGGACAAGAGATATAGATGCCTGAGCAGTCATTGCCTAGTCACCAATATGACTTGTGTTAAAGTACATATATATACCAGTGATTCAACGAGATAAGGGTACATGGTTTAATCACCATGTCATAAGACAATTACTTGTAATTCCCCTTCAAATATGCTTTAATAATTAGGAGTCTTGAACGTGTTTCATTGAATACTAGGGGGAGGGGGGATAGATCCCTCATTAGATAACCAAGATGAGTTAGAGGAGGAAACACCAAGGAAGGGTTTGCAATAACCGCTTCTATATGTTATTAGGCTCTATGGGATATTTCCACAATACCCCATACCATTGATAGGTCGCAATCCCCAGCTGAAGTACCTATAGGAGAATAAATTGGCGAAATAACTGTTTCTCAAGAGCCTTTTTACCCTTACAAAATACAAAATGTAGGGGACCTTTAAAATCTATACATTGAAGGAATTTAATGATAGTGGTTGCATATAAAACCTCTTCTGTCTGCTGCAGGAGTACTTCCATCAATACCATGAAATCTTACAAGTAATGTCTGTTTATAGAAGTGTAGATGTAGAGACCCTAATCTTGACGTACATGGACATTAAATTACTTTTGTGTAATATTTATTACATAACAAAAACACACATACAAGGATCGTAATAGTTTAGGGTCTTTGGAAACTTGGAAAATAATCTTCTAATCGTGGTGAAAGATCTTCAACATCTCCCATAAAGATCTTCAATTTTTTTACCTAAAACCATTCTTTATATCCTGGGGAAAAGAAAACATAAAAGGGTGAGCTCAAATGCTCAGTAAGGTTAAACAAAAGAAATATAAATCACATCATATTCATAAGAACATAACATTTTGGAAATCATAACCTGCAAAAGAGAGCATAATTTCATAACATGGGATAAATCATAGTAGTGAAATGAAATCCCAATAATCATAACGAAAAACATGAAACTTTGTGGCATACACACATAATCATATAGAATCATTTATTATTAGTCAAAACTAATTTCCAAGACTATCTTAGTGGACAAAGTCCATTTCTGAACCGAGTCACCCTCATTTCAGTCATGTTTCACTGAACCGGTATAACCTACCATTCTAGCCATGTCTATCTCATGAGATATAAAATATTTACCCAATGCATTAGAGGGAGATATAGGTCACACCCATCTCATAATGATACCATTCTTATGTGTGCCACAAAATCATAAATCATACATCATTGCATAACCCATGTAATAAAAATGGGAATCTTAAACCTCCTGACATCATAAAACAATTCATATAAGATAAAGGAATTAATAAAAATATAATTACATCACAACATAATCAAATCAATGTAATAATAGGGATAAAAACAGAACCCTTTATTATCTTAGATGGAAAATAAATTTGATAAAACACTTGAACTCCATTCTTGAGAAAAATATCCTTTCTGCTTCAAAAACACTATTCCTTTCTTAACATGTCGTACAATTATAAACTAAAAGAATTTGATTAAAAATAAACTTGAAAACATGTAACGGAAGCTTCTTTGAAATAATGTTTTAAAAATCCATTCATGTCGTATAAGTTAAAAAAAACATTCTTCTCATACTTTTGTCGGAAAAGTCAAAAAAGTACCTCGTACGAAAAACGACAAAAGATTCCTTTCATATATTTTACTAAAAACTCACCGAAGGGTAAAATAGGATTCAAACAATTGTAGGTGGATGGAAAAAATATTACATATCGAGGAGACATGGATGTGGATGATAAAATACACCCCAGTAAATGCCAAACAATCTCGGATAAAAATGAGATTGTGATATTTCCCTTACCTTAGGTCTGATTTTCTTCGTAGGTGTCCAAATCTCCTGTATAATTATTTAAATAATGTCATTGACTTATTCCATAATCATACTCATTGTTATGATATCATATATGGTTCACTTATGACTTTATATTACCCTTTCTTTTGTAAATTCTATGTTAAAGAGCATTTTGGGTAAAATTGTTTCATTTGTTGTCCGTGTTTTGACTTGTAATTATTCATATGATTGCTTAGATCATAATTACTTAATTCCAGAATATAAAACAAGATTTATATTCAGAATATACATATATATATTAAATTAGTAAATGGAAAGAAATACACCGTTCATGGAGATGGTAGACCATATGTACGCATGAACGCTGTTTTCGTTTCCTTATTCAGTTGAATTGAATTAAGTAGATGACATACATATATACAGAAGTCCAGTAGCATTTTAATGTCATATATTTCATTATTATTTCTTATATATACTTTAAAATCATTCTTAAATGGTTAACATGGAAAATCAATCTCATCGCGTCGTGGAGACCGTAGTCCGTACGTACGCACGAGTGATGATATCATTTTTCATAATTATTGATTTGAATTGGAGTGGATGATACAATATATCAGAATCAATATGATGTTCTAATAACTATGTATTGTTATTCTTTACACCATTATACCCATCCATGTAAGGTGGTGGTGGAAAATAGATTTCATCACGGCGTGGAGACGGTATTTCGTACGTACGCACGCGCGATGATTTTGTTTTCCGTAGGATGGATAGATGGTGAAATAGGGTTATTTCATACTTATAATAACATATCAGTATATGAGTGATACTGATGTTATTACTTCATAATGAAACAACCTAAGAAGAAGAAGTGGAAGAAGAAATAAAGATGAAAGAATCGGTAACGGACATTACCTCTTCATTGAACTGCTTCTTTGAGACCTCCTTTTAGGGTACTAAAATGGGTCTTTGAAGATGACCAGAACCTCTAGGATGTTTCTAGGGAAGTGGAGAAGAGAATTTGGCAGGGGTTTTCCGATCTTTAATGTTCAAATTTGTGTGAGGAAGAGAGGGATGATGTGCCCTTTTATAAGGGAGGAGAGGGGCACCTTAGGAAAATCTCAAAATATTATTTTATATTAAGGTCAAATTCGGTTTATAATGGTTCCAAAGGGTCTTATTTCGAAGATAAAGTGGGGATGGGTCGAAATCCTCTCATCCAATAGAATTTAGACAAGTTTAGGATCCTATTTCAACCTTATCATTTAGATTTAACATTAAGTTAAATAATTTTACTTTTACCGTGTCTTCTTGTGTTCTTATACAATAAGGTTAATAAACTTACTATATCCAGACAAACGAACCCCAAGTTGTTTATAATTAACATATATAACCTTATCTAAGTCATTTGGCCGAACCTTAGATTTTTATGAATAAAATAACAATTAATAATCTAATATTTGTTTTTAAAACTATTTTATGTCAATTTTGACACTATTTAGTAATTGATTTTTGTGAAAATCCTAACAGAATGATAAGTTCGAAAAAAGTTAATTAAATCAATACTAAAATGTCATATTAACCTATAAAATTAGTGGAATTCATAAAAAGTCTGAAATTATATTTATTTGGGTATTTAAAACATCAATTATGTCAATATTTCATTAATAAGATAATTACTGCATCATTGTTGTGTCATAAATAAATTAAATTATTTAATGACTAAAAATTTCAAATAAAATACCATTATGTAGGAAATATTTTTATCATTATAATGAATATTTATAGTCTAATTTATCTATGTATAACCAAATATTAAAAATGTTTTAGTAAATAAACCTTGATTTTAACTCTTTTAACCCTTCTTTTAATAAATTAATAATAAATGTCCTAATTTAATCCAAGTGGGCCTAAATGGTCATATTTTATTCTTAAGTTTGTTTTTGGTCGAAATACACTTGTCCAATAGAATTAGTACATGTGTTAGGGTAATAATAATATCATTTCTACCCTTAATTACCCTATTTACTTTTAACCGTGGTAAAAAAAGTAAAAAGATACTATTCACCAAAAAATTATTTTCATCTCATTGAACCACATTTTACATACTGAAATCAACCGTGTCTCTCGGATTTTTGAAATTCCACTCACAGCAGCGGTAAAATTATGTTTTATGAACAATTCAGTTTTTTTAACTACCACTTAGTGGTTTCACTATTCATCAAAAATTGAAAGTTTTCAGAAAAATACTAAAAAATAGGCCTAAGATATATTTGATATTATGAACTAAAAAATGATGTATATTTTACCCAATTCAAAACATATAAGTTTCATTAACTAATTTAAAAGTTAATTCCCGTTGTCAAAACAAATACCGTGTTTTAAAGAGATAATAACTATCAAAAGATTGAAACTTGTTTATAACTGGTTTAAATGTGAAATTACATCCAATGACCATCATTGTATTAAATTGTAAAAATATATTCTAAATATTATTTAAAACCTCTAAATTTAATAATTTACCACTATTAATTATTTCGATTGAAAAAGTTGTTTTTAATTAAAATTTAGTAATTTCCACTATTCATCAAAATATGAAAGTTATCCGAAAATTACAAAAATTTCACCCTAATCTAATTTCGATATTCCGAATCCAAAAATGAAGTCCAATTTGAAAAATAAAATTTTCAAAATTTCAAAAAGTGGTTATTACTATTCATAACAGCTAGTTTTAATAATATTTTAATAATATATCGTTGTTTAGTAAAACCCAGTATTGCGTACAACACACGCTATCGAGGAAGGTCATGATTGCGTGTAATGCAATCCAAGTCAGTGTTGCATGTTGTAAAAGAATCCTTCATTGTTTCGTATAACAGAATCCAAACATATTTCATTTATACATTGAATATATATATATATATATATATATATATATACACACTCAATGTTGCGTAGAATAAATTCTATCAAACAAATGTGAAATTGTGTGTAATAAGAGCCAAGAAAAGTGTTGCGTAAACTGCACACTAATATGGTGTTGCGTATAGCGCAAGGTAATCTTGGTGTAGTACAAGAAATTAATGAAATTAAAAGAATATTTTTCATAAAATCTCATGGTGTTACATTCTACCCCCCTTAAAATTAATTTCGCCCTTGAAATTCGTCGGGGTTATAAATGGTTTACTATTCGAATGTTTCTTTAATAGAAAACAACATCGTAAAAAGGAATACCAAAACCAATTTTTAAAAACAAAAGTATGAAACGTAACGGTTACCCAAATAAACTAATCACTGGGTTTCCACATAGGTGAAAATATGGATATGAAGAGAAATATAAACATCATGTTCTGATGGAGAGTGGTAGAGAACATGGCTATGGAAAATCCAACAATCATAAAGCTATTGATTTGTGATGATCTAAGGTACCATCTGATTCATCGGATATAAGGGAACTTGGACAACATTTTTGGTTTTCAAGATCATTTCCCTAAAGTTGATGAATACTTGTATGATTTTGGTACAATCTCACTGTTGTTCGTGAATTGAACAATTTCCACTTCATCCCTTAAAGAAATGAAGTTGAATTTGTTATTCGTGATGTGTTAGTAGATCATGTGATAGAATGATGGGTCATTCCATCTCTTTCAAACAAAAGTTTAGAAAAAGTTATAAGTCCATCTTATGGTTAGATTAATCGTATATGGTTCCAAAAATGAACTTATACTTCATATATCATACCGCTAAATAAAATAAAACTAGTTTATACTAACCAGAGACTTCCTGTAGGCCAGTGGTAGGCGATAAAGGCCAGTCGCATTTCAGTTGTGGGTTCGATTCCCACAGCCTTGTCCGACGCGATGGGTTGTCGCCCATCCTGCATGTTGTCTTTTTTCTAAAACTATATTACTATAACATCCCATCGAAAAAAATTTTATCCTTAAACAATACTAACTTATGTCTAACATAATCCATTCCAATATTTAGGCTTACCCATAATACTGCAGTCCACTATCATAATATAGTGAAAACAATTACCAAGGATTTGATACCATTGTTGATCCCCATATATCATAAGATATGTCTTGTTGGTCACTTTCTAAACATTCAAAGGCCTTAATCATGTACTCTAATGAATACCCATTGAACCATAGTGAAAACATGAATGATGTCAAAAGTTAACTCTTTCCACATACCAAAATCAAAAAATTCTATATACTCAAACCATGATATAACCTTCTTCTTATATCAGTCATGAGCTCATGAATACTATCAAACATTTAATTTTCTCCTTATCCATTCATTATGCGCATATCATCTACATTCCAAAAATATCTGAATAACCTTTCATGGATACTGGTAACATTAATCATACACTTTCAAAACTCAATGAAAGGAAACAGTGTAACAATATTTAGATGTCTCTTTATTCCATAGAACCATGAGATTACTTATACAACATTACACATGATATACATGTAATCATTCAACTACATTCTTAAACCATTGACCGATATTAATCAATTCTTTAATCTCACATATCATTTGTAGTATCTTCATCATTATCAACATAAATACTACCCATACGACCATACTGATTCTCTTTATGAGACTTTCCCTTAAGGCATTGGTTTGCATAATTCCCGTACATTCCACATTTAAAACATTTAACCATTGTTGATATCGTAGCAATACCATTATCCTCATCCCTGGTGTTAACTGAACCTTTTCCTTTGCACTTACTGGAATTGTGTCCTTCTTTTCCACACCCAAAGCATATTCCAGTTCCTTTTAAAGATTCTCCTTGATTCCTCTTCCCACATGATTTACATAGGGGAAATTGAACATTCTCTCCTCTATTATCATCATGAAACTCCATCTTTCTCTTATTAGCCGAGTCAGGAAACTTACCAAATTTTACATTATTGATCATATAATGAGATTGCTGATTTGGAATAATAATGATGTTTGGACCTCCAAATCCCATTTCATTTGGATTCTCATGAAGAATATCATTCCATTTTCCATAATATCCTCCATTATCGTGAATCATCTTGTTTCCATGCATTTTTTAAAACCCAAAATGAATAGTGTGAGAGGAAAAAATCATAATAAAGGGGGAGTAACTTCAATATCTAACATCTTTGGTTTAATCTAATATCGTTAACATAGTTCTAGGATTATATCCTATACGTATACTTATCCTTAGATACATCCCTTGACATACCTTAGAAATATCTCTAGGGATCTCACTAACATTCTCGCATCCTAATTTCCAAAGGTTGACTAAACCTTTCCTCTATTACCAAATGTAGAGACCCGTATCTTGACGTACATGGACATTACATTACTTTTCCCGAATATTTAGTAAATAACAAAAACACACACACAAGGATCGTAATAGTTTAGTGTCTTTGGAAACTCGGAATATGATCTTCTAATCGTAGTGAAAGATCTTCAACATATCCCATAAAGAACTTCCCTTTTTTTACCTAAAACCATTCTTTATATCCTGGGGAAAAGAAAACATAAAAGGGTGAGATCAAATGATCAGTAAGGGTAATTAAAAGAAATATCAATCACATCATATTCATAAGAACATAACATTTTGGAAATCTTAACCTGCAAAAGAGAGCATAATTTCATAACATGGAATAAATCATTGTAGTGAAATGAAATCCCAATAATCATAAACTAAAACATGAAACTTTGTGTCATACACACATAATCATATAGAATCATTTCTTATTAGTCAAGACTCATTGCCAAGACTATCATAGTGGACAAAGTCCATTTCTGAACCAAGTCACCCTCGTTTCAGTCCTATTTCACTGAACCGGTATAACCTACCATTCCAGCCATGTATATCTCATGAGATATAAAATCTTTACCCAATGCAATGGAGGGAGATATAGGTCCCACCCATCTCATAATGATACCATTCTTATGTGTGCCACAAAATCATAAATCATACATCATTGCATAACCCGTGTAAAAAAATGGGAATCTTAAACATTGTGACATCATAAAACAATTCATATAAGATAAAGGAATTCATAAAAATATAATTCCATCACAACATAATCAAATCAATGTAATAATAGGGATATAAACATAACCCATTATTTTCATAGATGTAAAAAAAATTTGATAAAACACTTGAACTCCATTCTTGAGGAAAATATCCTTTCTGCATCAAAAACACTTTTCTTTTCTTAACATGTCGTATAATTATAAACTAAAATAATTTGATTAAAAATAAACTTGAAAACTTGTAAAGGAATATTCTTTGAAATAATGTTTTAAAAATCCATTCATGCCGTATAAGTTAAAAAAACATTCTTCTCGTACTTTTGTCAAAAAAGTCAAAAAAGTACCTCGTACGAAAAATGACAAAATATTTCTTTCATATCTTTTACTAAAAACTCACCGAAGGGTAAAATAGGATTTAAACAATTTTAGGTGGATGGAAATAATATTACATATCGAGGAAACATGGATGTGGATGATAAAATACACCCCAGTAAATGCCAAACAATCTCGGATAAAAATGAGATTGTGATATTTCCCTTACCTTAAGTCCGATTTTCTTCGTAGGTGTCCGAACCTCCTCTATAATGATTTAAATAATGCCATTGACTTATTCCAGAATCATACTCATTTTGATGATATCATATATAGTTCACTTATGACTTTATATTACCCTTTCTTTTGTAAATTCTATGTTAAAGAGCATTTTGGGTAAAATTGTTTCATTTGTCGTCCATGTTTTGACTTGTAGTTATTCATATGATTGCTTAGATCATAATTACTTAATTCCCGATTATAAAACATGATTAATATTCAGAATATACATATATATAATAAATTAGTAAATGGAAAGAAATAAACCGTTCATGGAGACGGTAGGCCATACGTATGCATGAACACTATTTTCGTTTCCTTATTGAGTTGAATGGAATTAAGTAGATGACATACATATATACATAAATCCAGTAGATTTATAATGTCATATATTTCATTATTATTTCTTATATATACTTTATATTCATTCTTAAATGGTTAACATGGAGAATGAATCTCATCGCGTCGTGGAGACAGTAGTCTGTACGTACGCACGAGCGATGATATCGATTCCATAATTATGGAATTGAATTGGAGTGGATGATACAATATATCAAAATCAATATGATGTTATAATAACTAATTATAGTTATTCTTTACACCATTATACCCATCCATGTAAGGTGGTGGTGGAAAATAGATTTCACCACGGCGTGGAGACGGTATTCTGTACGTACGCACGCGCAGTGATTTCATTTTCCGTAGGATGGATAGATGGTGAAATAGGGTCGTTTCATACTTATAATGACATATCAGTATATGATTGATACTGATTTTATTACTTCATAATGAAACAACCTAAGAAGAAGAAGTTTATGAAGAAATAAAGATGAAAGAATCGGTAACGGACATTACCTATTCTTTGAAGAGCTTCTTTGAGACCTTCTTTTAGGGCACTAAAATGGGACTTTGAAGAAGACCAGAACCTCTAGTAAGTTTCTAGGGAAGTGAAGAAGAGAATTTGGCAGGGGTTGTCTGAGCTTGAATGCTCAAAGTTGTGTGAGGAAGAGAGGGAGGAGGTGCCCTTTTATAAGGGAGGAGAGGGGAATCTTAGGAAAATCTCAAAATATTATTTTATATTAAGGTCGAATTCGGTTTATAATGGTTCCAAAGGTCTTTATGTCGAAGCTAATGTGGGGATGGGTCGCAAACCTCTCATCCAATAGAATTTAGACAAGTTTAGGTTCCTATTTTAACCTTATCATTTAGATTTAACATTAAGTTAAATAATTTTACTTTTACCGTGTCTTCTTGTGTTCTTATACTATAAGGTTAATAAACTTACTATATCAAGCCAAACGAACCCCAGGTTGTTTATTATTAATATATATAACCTTATCTAATTCATTTGGCCGATCCTTAGATTTTTAGGAATAAAATAACAATTAATAATATAATATTTGTTTTCAAAACTATTTTTTGTCAATTTTGACACTATTTAGTAATTGATTTTTGTGAAAATCCTTACAGAATGATATGTTAGAAAAAAGATAATTAAATAAATAATAACATGTCATATTAACCTATAAAATTAGTGGAATTAATAAAAAGTCTCATATTCTATTTATTTGGGTATTTATAACATCAATTATGTCAATATTTCATTAATAAGATAATTACTGCATCATCGTTGTGTCTTAAATAAATTAAATTATATAATGTCTAAAAATTACAAATAAAATACCATTATGTAGGGAATTTTTTCATCTTTCTAATTATTATTAATAGTCTAATTTATCTTATGTATAACCCTATATTAAAAATGTTTTAGTAAATAAACCTTGATTTTAACTCTTTTAACCCTTCTTTAAATAAATTAATAATAAATGTCCTAATCTAATCCAAGTGGGCATAAATGGTCAGATTTTACTCCTAAGTATGTTTTTGGTCGAATTACACTTGTCCAATAGAATTAGGACATATGTTAGGGTAATAATAATATCATTTCTACCCTAAATTACCCTATTTACCTTTAACCGTGTTAAAAAAAGTAAAAAGTTACTATTCACCAAAAATTATTTTCATCTCATTGAACCACATTTTACTTACTGACATCAACCGTGTCTCTCATATTTTTGAAATTTCACTCACAGAAGTGGTAAAATTAAGTTTTATGAACAATTCATTTTTTTTAAACTACCACTTAGTGGTTTCACTATTCATCAAAAATTGAAAGCTTTCAGAAAAATACCAAAAATTAGGCCTAAGATATATTTAATATTATGAACTCAAAAATGATGTCTATTTTAACAAATTAAAAACATATAAGTTGCATTAACTAATTTAAAAATTAATTCTCGTTGTCAAAACAAATAGCGTGTTTTTAAGAGATAATAACTATCAAAAGATTGAAACTTGTTTATAACTGGTTTAAATGTGAAATTACATCCAATGACCATCATTGTATTAAATTGTGAAAATATATTCTAAATATACTTTAAAACCACTAAAATTAATAATTTATCACTATTAATTATTTCGATTGAAAAAGTTGTTTTTAATTAAAATTTAGTAATTTCCACTATTCATCAAAATATGAACGTTATCTGAAAATTACCAAAATTTCACCCTAAGCTAATTTTGATATTCCGAATCCAAAAATGAAGTCCATTTTTTTAAATAAAATTTAAAAAATTTCAAAAATTGGTTATTACTATTCATAACGGCTAGTTTTATTAATATTTTTATAATATATCATTGTTTAGTTAAACCCAGTATTGCGTACAACACATGCTATCGAGTAAGGTCATGATTGCATGTAATGCAAGCTAAGTCAGGTTTGCGTGTTGTGAAGAATACTTCATTGTTTCGTATAACAGAATCCAACCATATTTCATTTATACATTGAATATATATATATATATATATACTCAATGTTGCGTAGAATAACTTCTATCAAACGAACGTGAAATTGTGTGTAACAAGAGCTGAGAAAAGTGTTGCATAAACTGCACACTAATATGGTGTTGTGTATAGCACAAGGTAATATTGGTGTAGAACAAGACATTAATGAAATTAAAAGAATATTTTTCATAATATCTCGGGGTGTTACAGTAGAGACACTTTTCCTTCTATTTCATATAAGAATCCAACTCTTTAGGATCTTCATCAACAGAAATATTTTGTAGTATCAATGGATTCCCCAAATCTTGTATGGTTAAAGTGTCATTCTAGAAGAATACTTCACATATCTTCCTTTGAGTTGACCTCCCTCAATTCTACCCAGACTCTCTAGGCATCTGCAAATACATCTGTAATTTGGATGTGCAGTGCTAGAGGATTTGTGCAAGGAATCAGAGAGAGTTTCGACATCTAAAAACATTTATTGGGTGTCCCTGCAAACTCTGGACCTCGATAAGTGGAATGTTTATAATGTGATGGGAACAAGTAAGAATATTTTTTTTTGGGAAGCTGCAATATGTAAGCCAACAATGTCGTCATCCTCATTAAAAGTTTCTTCTCATAGCAGGGTATGTACACTATGTAAGTACTTATGGAAAACAGTTCGGGAGTGGATAAGGTTCTCAAGGTCATTTACATAACAACTCACCTAATATAGATCCTCATCAAAATAAATTTTATTTGGTATTGACATAATGATAATTCCATTATATGAAACATCCAATTCCATAGGAGCTTCCATTAATCATGAGGGGACCAGTCACACATTGACAGATGGACTTGTAGGAGGTCTAATTGAGTCCTAGCCACTAGAAAATAGGCCTCAGGGTGAATGGATGATGAACTCTCAATAGTAGCTTCAGTTGCATGTTCATCAACCCATGAGGTCACAACCCCATCTTTCACAACATTCCATGTTGGGGGAGCCAAGTGTTCTTTGGGGTACTCTTCCTAGTTGGGCGTCCTCAACAACTCCCTTTTGTGTCTCCTTTCCCTTATCATTATATTCCTTGCATGTTATCACGACATATAGTTGGTCAGCTAATTGGCCATCATGGCATGATTTAACACATGCCTCATTATAGTTTTTGGAAAATAAGGGCACAAAATCTCTAGGATTGGAATGTCTAGTTTGGCCTTGGGTTTCCTCCCAGGTGAAAATTTTCCATAGATGACATGATATGCTTATATTCTTATACTGATGAGAAATTTTGAGAGCATGAGGGCCCAACATCAAGACACAATTGAATTGACGACAAAATCTGGGGGGTCCATATCCATCAAAAAGAAGTTCCCCTCTGATACGGGCAACCAAGATGATTTATCAATGAAAAAAGATGTATCATCGGTTGATGAAGTATTCACATACATTATTGGAAACAGTACCACCAAATTAATTTTAAGGGTGGAAAGAGAAACATTCATAAACATTTAGAAAAGAAATTCATTAATGCTTGTTCTTTTCAGTTTTCTCCACATGCATATCATGTGAAGCCCAAGGTGTCTGCATAACCCCACTAGTGCTCCGAAGATATGATTGGAGGGTAGAATATAAAATTTTTAAGGAAATTCTGGATGAATAACCTCATATGTGAGCTCCCATACAGACCCAATGAATTTTTAAGGGCCTAGTCATTTGATAAGAATCGCTCTATTGATTCCACCTAGTAAGATGTAAGTCTTGGCCAACCCTAGGTTAACTAAATTGATATTTTTTTTGGTTGGAGAACTAAAAAGTCATGATAAATGTTAAGTCTCTTACACCTACAGATTCTGACACAAGTAGGATCCACCTTCTTAGAACCATGGGAATGAAAACCACCCGTCGAAATAATCGATCGACGTAAGGGATGATCCCACATCATCATTTCTGAAAATTCCCCACTTCCTGTGTGGGCTCGTAAGTACCCACTCCCCCATAGGTGGTTATCGTAGGACATGACCTACAAGACTATTTATTGTACTCTATAATAGTATGAATTACAAAAGCGCAAAACCACTTATCAAAAGAAACTCCATGTTTCAGACATGGATCACTTTCCTTTAGAAGCATCTTTGCACGAACAATGTGTTTTTTTTCCTAAGGGGGTTCTTTCCTCGTCATCCCAATCAGAGGAGGGAGGAAGAAATTTATCATTCATGTTCCTAACGATAGGGACTCCCAAAATTAGTCGGATGTCAAAAATATTGATGCCATAACCCCATGATTCAACAAGAAGTAAATGGTGACCGGACTCCATCTGATTAGGAGCTATGAAATAAGGGAAGTAGGTCAAAGGGTGCATGTCTAAGAAAACTATGAGGCCTCGTAAATTCCCACAGTCTGTAACATGGTTTGAATTATTTCCAACATTAGAGAACAGAAAAAATCCATCCCTAATAGAAGCCAAATGTGCCTCTATATTAAAAATACAACCATGATGACAAATAATAATGCTCATTCTCTAGATATTTCCGCGAAATGCTCTCATAACGGTGGGTTGTCTGGTCTAGATTCTACTAAACTCAGTGTATATTTTGAGGTGCATACATAAACAATGACTTAGAGTTAGTAACCCAATGAAGGAAACTCCCCTTGGAAAAAATCAATACCTTCAGAATAGGGGTATTAGTTATCACGTCGGGATGATGATCGGTCAGAATTGGCAGTGGGATCACTTTGTCATACAATAGACCAAACCTGTATGATGGAAGCCTATCTGAAACCAGGTCCTCCCACTAACTCACTGAAATTAGATTCCCCAGAGAATTCTAAAATGGTTAACCAGAGTTTTGACATTGACCAAAGCTTCCATGTTCCTTTTTCATTCATAAGAAGTAGAAATTGGGCTCGTAATAGTAGCCTCATAAGAAGTAGTGATGTTAGCATCAACCAGTGAGGAATCTATTTTAGCTTGCACAATAATATCCAGATGATGATAACAAGTCAGTCCAATATAAAGTTTTAGAAAAAGGTTTCAAGTGAATAGATAAATGCCTTTTAAGAATATGTCCCCATAGGGCCCCAAATACTATTCTATGAAACAGTACGTGGTAGACACATCCAGAGTATTGAATAATGTTCAGATGAAACTGCCTCATACGGCTAAGGTTCATAGAAGCATCACACCACATACAACCATGGTATGTGAAACCATCCGTGAGGTTTTTGCTCACCGATCATTGGTCGGTGAATTGAAGGGTTCATACAAAGTTGACTACTCAAAACAATTCCAAGTTAAGTACATATTAAAAGTTTGTGGGTTAAATTTATAAGTTCATATTATTAGATCTTAATGTTTGGTTCGGAGATCCAAACTCAGAATGTGGAAACACAAGCCGTGTATCATCCTACAACGTGGAATCTAAAATATATTTTTAACATTCCACATCGTCATTCGTAAAAACAAAAATTTGGAATGCGGACAGAGATATGGTGAAAATTTTGGTTCGTGGCAAGTACAAAGCTGTTCATGAAAAATATATTCTCAAGATGCACACTATGAAATTGTAGACGAATCTGGGGGAGTTAAGAGAACTATTAGCCATGATAAATGGTAAAGGAAAAATGAAAAGTTCCCCTATATATAGTTATGGACCCCTCCAACCTAGCGCATTAATTCTACAGTGAATCATTTCAGTTAACAATGATTCAATATTAGAATAGTGCCCTTTTCATTCAAAACAGACCCCATTGCAATGGTGGGCATTTGTAGGGTTCGGAAAATTCATCCAAGGGAATAAATTACTTCCACATTAAATTTTCAGAAAGAAGAATGTATTCCTACAAGTGTAGAAATGTTATTGGACTCAAATCAAGATGAAAATTTTAGATGAAACATGAAGTAATTCATGTTTTCAAGGAATTTCATTGGTCCTGTATACCATCACCAGGAATGGTCTGTAGATTGCCAGGATACTAAATTTCCAGTACACAGAATGATTCCCAAACTTCTGGCATGCGGAATGATGGCCAACGAAAAAGGTTCACTACAAACCACATTGATGAAGGACACATGTGCGTGAAGGTGATCCATGTACCGTCTCACGAACATCGTATTTCGTGAACAACGATTTCTGGAAGGGTTCCGTAAACCGTGATTGAAAACTATAGCCTCCAAAAACCCTAGATTGATGAAGTCTTCTATGGTTTAATATATCTCTGCATGGGACTCTTCAAATGGTGTTGCATTCCCAATATAAAAAATTGTCTCGATGCTCTATAAAATGATAATATAACGGATTGAGGGGATATGTACAATGAATCATTGAAGGGGACCCAAAGGTTAGATGAACTATGAAAAAATATAGCTTCAATCTGGAATCATTGAAGAACCACGAATTGTGAATCACAGTCACCACAGGTACAAATGGCTGCAAACCATATAATGGGGGATGATAATAATCAAAAGATAACTACAAACCTAAATAGTGAAATAGTGCACCACAAACATCCCATGGATGAGCTTCCCATGAAACATGATCCCTCAAACCATCGTTCAAAATCATCTTCCACGTAGTGTATCACTACGTAGACATAACCTGATACCACATTCTGCATCAGTACATGGATAAAACCCAAATCTGTGTGACATACCATGTACCACTATGGTGCATGACTGTCAATACACATGCCTACGTACTACATATGTACATAGGCAGCCCCTCTACCTATATACCACTAAATTATGTGGAGATTCCCTCATCCCATATATAAATATAGTATGTGGGATGGAGTATTTCCGGGTATTACATCCTATGGTTCCATCCTCAACCCTCCACTACTATCATGTCCTCCATAATCTCTACACAATCCAGTCTCCTAGCATAAAGCCAAATCCTTCTCTAATGACACATGTTTTATTAGACCAACAGGTGCATCTGCGCGCCCCTTTAAGTCTGTATACCCTTTGTAAGCGGAGTCATGAATGCTCTTCCCACAATGGGTCGAGATTCGAGAATGTCTTTGGGTCTACATTTCATGGGTAAACCAGCTTCCATCCATGTGATGCCAATGTGAACCTCCCCATTCTAAGTGATTATGGTTGATCACCATATTTTCAACTCAACGATGAATGGTGATTAGCCGAATGGAGTTAGGATCACTCCCCACTATGATGAGGATGCAAATACACCACTTCCTAGATCTTGTTCTGGGGCCTTCCTAATGAGTTATGTCCCTAGAATTTTGATTAGAAGATGCAAGACCATTAATTTAATTTACATTGGAAGGACCATCTCTCAGTTCCCTTTCCCACCATCACCCCGACCTCTTCTGATGTGGGCTCTCCCTATCACATCAATAAGAGAGGAAGCATGGGGTTGGTTGGATATCTCACATCCTCTTCTTTCTCACACTGAGCATGACTCATGTGAGTATTGATAATTTTGATGATAACAATATCTACTAAATTTGAACTATGAGAACTCTGATGACTAATTAAAATAGGATAAACAAGACACCAACTCGAAGACCCGAGCTCAAAATGGTTCCAATCTAAAAGTGTTCACCCAATCATTTGTTCGTAAATGGGATGTTTAAACACATATTCTACATATGATTTGAGATACAATAACTCAGAATCCTTATCAAACTAGGATACACAGGATACCTACTTGAAGGTCCGACCTCAAAAGAGTTCCCATCGAAAAGGATTCACCCATCCATGTCCCCTCAAATGGGAAAAATCCATGCATAAGACCCATATGATTACGTCATATGTGGGTTCTGATTCCTCTCTTGAGGATGTGTAGGAATCCCATCTTTTGGGTATGATTCCAATATAATGTTACCTTTCATCCCCCTAATATGAAAAGAATCTTCAGGGTGCCTTATTGTATTGATCAATTCATCATCGCCTCCATGGAATCAAATCCATATTTATGGGTAAAACAATCTATAAAATATGGGGTATCTTTTTAACTCACTCTTAGATAATGAAACAAGGATTGAAAAACATTTGAAGATGACTTAAATCAATAATAGATTCTGGAAACATGTGATAATCCACCCCTAGAAAGGTGCGGTTAGATAGACTTCCCATCAAATCGACCAATGGAGTCTTTAAGTGTCATTGGAAGAATAATCAATTATGAAACACAATCCCTTGTAATGTAGGTATATAAATCATGGATTCCATGGTCATTGTGTATTTCTAGATCCACTAATAAACCAGTTGGAGATCATCCGTGGAATTAATATCCAAGGGGGGCTGATTGCACCAGTTCATTACCCCATCCAATAGCTCGCTAACACCAAATAGTCGTGGAATCTTTTTCTCAATCTGAATGGGGTGAATTTCCCATCCTGTGTAGGGAAGTAGAACCCTCCTTTATAGAATAATGACATAGAATGGGTTGAAACCATTGAAATGGTGAACATGACACAAAATCATCTATAGAGAAAGAGATGGGTTCTGATTATCATCAGAAAATTTAATTATCACCTGAAATTCACCACCTTAAATTCAGAAAAATGATTTTTGAAATTTATATTTTCTGTTTTCTAGAAAATATTTACGAACAATAATTATAATATGCAAAAAAATTGATTTTTTTTAGAAAAAAATAAATTTTTCCACCTTATGAAAAAGAACCAAATTTAAAACTATTTTTGACAAATTTATATGTTATGATTGAAAAAATAAACTTATTAGTTAGAATATGGATATAAAAATTATCTTTAGTGGAATTTTTTGTATTTTTATGATTAATTCCATATTTTAATAAATAGGTAAAATACTGCATTTTAATAAAAAAACTGCTTTTTTTCTAATATATTAATATAGATATATTTTATGATTAATTGATTTTAATGTCACATCGGATTATTCTTTTATCATGTAAACCGATGTTGGTTATTTGACATAATTTCCCTTTGAAATTTTATATAAACACATGTCAATCTATTACTGTTTATTCTTTTAAAAAAACCCATTTTAAAGTTTTCACTGTGAGAATTAATTTTAATGTGTACAAGTTCTATGTTTTAAATTTTCAAATATGGATTCCATATTTAGGATTAGAATTTAATTTTTTTAAATATGTCCCTTTTATTTTTGGATATTTTGAATTGTAACATGAGTAATTATTTTTAGTTACCAATGTTAAAAGATAAATCTGGTAAATACAGTTGAATAGAATATTATAATAATATAAAACTAACCTAACACATTTAATAATCCATTTTAATGATATATATATGACCAGGAATACCATTAGGATGAAAAAATGATATTTAAAATCCACTTTGGAGCGATTAAGACAATTATAACTTGTAATTTAATGTAATGGAAAATATGTTACAAACATGAATCTTCTTACTAAAACAATTTTAATATATGTTTGTATTAATGATATATTAGAAAATAAATTGTAATTATATATGAGAAATTGTTCCTACAAAATGTTATTTTATTTATAATTTATAGACATTAATAAAAAAATTAATTATGACATAATGATGATCTGTGAATTAATTCATTAATAAATGATTCAAATTAATGATCTTATAAATGAAGAAATAAATATTATTTTAAATATTTTATATATTGTACATATTTTATTGAAGGAAATTACATGTTATGATTTATTTCATGGATTATTTCCAATGAAATCAGGTTTTTATTAAATCGTTATAATGTTAAAAATGAGTAGTCTCAAAAATTTACATAATTCATAATGTAAAAAATTAAATAGTTTATTAAATGGTATTAAATTAATAAAAATCTAAGATTAGACCAAATTTTTTGTATGAGTCATAATATTTTATAAATTTCACATTTATTCCTTTTTTCATGTTATGGAAAATCCATTAACTGAAGAAGTGTAAATAACTAGTTATCAAGGTATGATTTATAAAGGTAACATAAGATTTATCACAAAAAAATAAAAATAAAAAATTATTTCAAAATTGCCTATTTTTAATTTGATAATGATAATAATATCCAATATAATCTTATTTTTGAAATAAATGAGTTTTGGACCATTATAAACCTCAAAAAGTGTAGTAAATTAATATTTCAATACTTTTTTAAAGTGCCCCATCTCTCCTATAAAATGATAATTTTTAGTCTCTTTTATTGACACTACCAATTCATTTTTTCAACAAATATCTATCCAAAACTATTATTATAATTCATCAATACATTCTTAAAGCTTTATTTTATGAATAACACCGTTTTTAGAGGTGTTTTAGTATTCTTCAATAGTGACAACCAAAAGAATATGTCTCACTTTATTTAAATGTTTCTATTTTATTTCTTCTTACAAATCATTAAATATCCTCCAAAAATGAACATATAATAACTAAAATATAATTTATATAATTATATGTTATAATTTTAATATCATCACATAAATTAGTCTCCACTCTTGTTAAATGGGAAAGGAATTAATTGTTCTTGCGTACGTATGAACTATAACATCCTTGAACCGATCTAATTCGCTTTCCATAAATACATCACATGACTTGTTAAAATAATGGAATTTATTTTAATATCTATTATTAATGACATATTAATCATTATATTATAATAAAATATCAATTTCATTCTTACTTACATGTTAAAAATAATAATAACGTCCATCGTGTGTACATATGAACTACCTCCTCCACAATGGGGTGTGACTCATTTTGATTAACTATAAAACATGTATGATATATAAATATGTATAATTAGATTATTATTATTATGTTAATAATATCATATAAATTTTAAATATATAAAATGATAATTACCTTTTTTCCATAATGATTAATGAAAAATAGAATCATTACTCATGCGTGTGTACGATCTACCGTCTCCAGGATTATAACCTTGTTCAATCTTTCATAAACATAAATAATTGTTTGATTTAAAAATTATTATTTTTGTTTAAAATTTATGAATATTTCAGGATTACTATTTTGGATATTATGGACTTCAAACTACATGGACAATTTATATTATACCATGTTCATTTTCAACCCATGTACCGAATATCGACTAAACATCTCACATTATCTAAATGAATTAAATGACTTATATAACATGGTAATATGATATAGAAATGGAAAAAGGGTTGTTTTATTAAGAAAATAGAAATTAACATCTGTTTTTTACTGATGAATATAATGAACAAAATAGAAAAGATAGTCTCAATGTAAGGTAAATATTAACTCAATTTACATTAGTTGAGTAAACTATCCATGTCATTTGTTTGGTTTTTTTCAATAATATGTGTGAATGAATTATGATTTTTTAAAATAAATTGTCAACATAATTGTGTGTATTTATATTTATCACTCATATTTATGTTACGAATTTATCTTTCCACTAATGATATGTTTTTTAAGGGACTTCACCTCAATCGTCTTTCATTATTGTGTATTTTCATAATATACAACACCTTATTTTATACTATGTTTAAAAAATTACATTTACTTTTAATTCAAAGGGAATATTGTTTCTATGATTACTTTAATTAAATGGTAGAAGGTATATTTTTATATATGCGGTGATAATGACTTCTCTCCTGCCAGAACCATTAATTGATATTTCGATTCATTTAAACGTCATAATGTTTTTTAAAAAGAAAAATAAATGTTGTATACACATTTCATGTAGTTTGTGTTTAATTTGTTTTTAAAATGGATTGATTATTTCAATATATTGAAATTTTCTATTGTGAATGCACTGTGGTAATGTAATTCGTCCATTATACTTGTTTTTTAGGTAATGATATGTTATGCTTCATGGTCATTTGATGGGTGGTTATTTGATAAACCAAATATTGGTGGTTAAAGATAAACCAATGAAAGGTTGTTCTGTGATAAACAATTGTCGAGTTTTTACATTATAACCTCCAATGAATTGGGTATTTATGTTGATTGAATAGAGATTCCATTCAGTGATATGTATGAAAGTCATTCATATGAATTATCCATTTAGTGATATGTGTGGAACATGACAGTATGATTATTAAATTTAAATATGATTATGTACAAGGATAACTCTATATGTTATATGATACATTCTATGGGTTTTATTATGATATTTTGATTATAAAAATGGGTAATAAATGAATTTATATTCAGTGAAGTGTATTTTACAACATCTTAAAAGTGAAAATTATTTATTTATGATAAAGTATTTCTGCATTACATGTTTTCTCCAAACTATCAATTTTCTAATTTATGTATCCCTTTCTATGAAATTCATGCCCATTGGATGTTTTTAAATTTCATTCAATGGTTTTAAGGAAGAATAGTGTAATAGATGGTATCAAGGAAAATTTACGATTTCATAAAATACGAAACCACATTTTATCTAAATGATTTTTTTATAGAGGAATTTTATTTTCTTGGATGTGTCCACATTGTATATTGATGATTTTTTATGTATAAGTTATGGAATAATTCACTAAAACTATAATCCAGAAAAGATCCTCAATGTGAATTCAAGATTAAAACTACATATTATTTAATGTATAAGGTTGGGGACATATAGTTGGTATAAAATTATGGTTTAGACCACATTGGGGATTTTGATTTTTTCTTAAGTGAAAGGGATATCATATGTGTTTATAAATATTGGGTTGATCATAAGAAAAATATCGTAGAAATTATTCTAGAAGATTATGTTATGAAATTTCAAGGAAATTAATGTCAGTTTTGGTGACATTTATTTATTAGGTAGTTATGGGATAGTGGTTTTGGTGATAAAAAATAAAAAGCATAGATTACCTTATGATGGTAAGACATGTTATAATTATTTATTGTTTTTTTATCTCTTTTTAAAAAATTTATAATAATGATATAGTTTTGGAATAAAGAAATCATACTGACTTTTTGACAACTCTTCATGTCATACAAGGATTCTAACCTCGAACCCACAACCAATGTGGGTCAGGACATTATAACATATCACAACCCTATGTGATGACCAAGGTTAGTATTATATTTTATTTTTATTTAAATTATATTATAAATTATGAATAAGTTGATTGGGTAGATATATATTTTATTTAATATGTACCATTTTATATTAGTAAATGATTTAGGGATTTCATGGTAAATGTTATTATAGAAGATGATTACTATTTCATGAACATTATATTATTAAGGTAAATAGAACACTTTGATATTTTAATGGAGTAATGGTTTAATTTTAATTTTTTGGAATCTATGTTTTTAGATTACTTACAGTGATTTGGTATATTTATGGATGTGAATAACCTATCATGGAGAAAATATGATTAGGTTAATTAATTTTTCATATGAATCGTTAAGAGTGTTGGCTATTATCTATATATAAATGCTAGAATTTATCATGGAAGACTCTGTGATCATATTTATTTTTTGTTTTTGGTATCAATTTATGTGTTATTGTTTTGGGGAATTTTACAAACATTTTTTATCAAATAGTCTTTATTGAACATTGGATAATACTATTGAATTTTGGTGAATATATATTTTTATTTATATAATGGTTTATTATTCTAGGAAAATTATATTTTTTTTATCCTATAATTTATTTAGGTTAGTATTTCAATACATTATAAATATATAGTTAAACATTTTTGGATTATGTGATTATATAGAAGTTGATTCGAGTACTTCAGGTTTGACCAAGTCTTCTTGAATACTCATAATTTGAGGAAAATACAATTTTGGGGTAGAACATTATTAATGGATGAAAATATAAATGAGAATTTGTTATTTTTCCTATTTTTCATTGTCACAATCATAAATAAATTCATCAAAATTATGAAAAATATTTTTAAAGAGAAAATATTTCATTCTTATTTTTATTTTATGAAATGAAATATCATTTAACACATCATAAGTTATTTGTTTTCTGATTTTTAACATTTTCTTGATAATTTTTTATATCAATCACCATCAGAACAAGATGGTTATATTGTCTTCCATATCTACTTTATCTTACATGGAATCTTTGTATAGATTATCTCAGGTGACCATTGTACTTTTCTTTATTTCTTTTAATGTTTTAGATTTATTAACAAATTTTTGATTTGGGTTGGAAATAATGTTATTTTGAAAAGTCATAACCTTTTAACCAATAATAAATTTAAAAGTGAGGATGTAATTTATTAAATGTGTGGATGATGTAACATCATAAGTTTTAGGAATTGAAAAAATTGAACGAATGAATAATATTAATTAATTAGGAATATAATGTTTACATATGTTTATATAATTATTTATTTCTTACCATATTTTTTACAAATGAAAAGAAAACCCAATGGAATATATTAGATGTGTATATTTAATAAATAATATAAATGAGAATAAATGATTTTCTAAAATGATATCTATATTATTTTATTATATTAATGAAATATAAAATAAATTTCATATTTAAAATTTATATAATATGTTTTTTATACATGATACAAGAAAAAAATCAATTTTAATTATAGAATAAGTTTTTTTTAAAAAAAATCATTTTTACAACTTTTTGATGGAGAACATTGGTTAAATATAGTATTTGAAATTTTTACAAGTTCAATATAAAAAAAACTTATTCATTGAAATAGAGACATAAAAATTTACATTGGTAGAAATTTGGGTATTTTTTCTAATAAAATTCATATTTTAAGGAATAGTGAAAACTATTGCATTTTAATTCAAAAATGCATTTTCGTATAAATTTTTTATATAAATATATTTCGTTTTAAATTTATTTTTAATGTGTAAGTGGATTACTGTAAAGACCCGTAAAATTCAAGGGAAAGTTTTTCTTAATTTTCTTTGGAATTTTCCAAGATCGCGGTTTTAGACGGCACTTGATTCCGAGGCCCGGAGTGCCCGAAATTTATATCCGAAGATTAGCTCAGGTACGTTCAGTGAAAGAACGGGCGGAAATTCCTATCTTTTGAACCGGTGCTCGAAATTGAAATCCGATGGCACCGATGAACTCCCAATGCCGGTAATCTCTTAAGGGAACCATTACTGTAGTTGCGTTTGTGCAGGAGAAGAAGTAAATTAATGGGGTTTAATTAGGAAGTAAATAAAATTATTGGATCAATTTTATTTTAAATCAAGGTGGTTAATTTCTCCCATGGGAAGTTGGTGGTAGGACCCACATCCACCCAACTTCCCATGTGTGGATAATTGAAAGGTGGGGCCCACACGAGCCCCAACCTTTAACCTCCCCCCCCCTTTTAACTCCTTAACCCCCCATTTAAGTTTTTCAAACATATCACCTCTTTAATTTATAACAACTCATGTTAATAACTTATGTGAGTTAAATGTGGGTTTTGTTTTTTCAAACTCTTGATTTCAAAAACCTATGTTGGGTTAATAAAATAAGTGGGAGACTTATTTTATTTTGGGGTTAGTTTTTTTGTGTTGAGACTTGGGAGAGAAAGGGATAAGTGTTTGAGGGAGTCTTCTTTTTCTTCTAATTCAACGAAGAACGTAAAAAACACCTCGGACTCCGACGAAGAACACCGTTATTCAACGAAGAACATCTCCACCGAAGAATGTAAAGAACTTCTCCAACGACGTTTCCTCGTCGGATGCACCACGATGACAATGGAATAGACGTTCGTTTTCTGCGACGCCCGACATCCGCGACGCTCGTCTTCCGCGGCTCGTTGACGTACACCGTTCTTGAAACCGAGGAAGGGGATTGTAATTAATTATTTTGTTCGTGTTACATTCCTGAATTTCTTCGTGAAATTTTAAAACTAATAGTTATCGAATAACGTGAGGGGATCAGACCGCACAAACACGGCCGACCCTCCTCCTTATTTTTCATGTGGGTTCCTTTCTTGTTTGGTACGGGAAGGCGTGGTGTCGTCGCACCACGCGGAATCATGCGAAAGGAAATGTGCGGCACCGTCGTGCCCCGCCGTGGAAAGAAGATCAAGGATGCGACGTCGTCGCGCCGTGAGGAAGAAAACCTGAAAATACCACAGCCGGTACCAGGGCCGCGATGGAGGGGCGCGGCGTCGTCGCGCCGCGCCGGACGACAAGGGTCGCAGCCGGTTCCGGGCCGCGGCAGAGCAAGGTGACCGGCAGCCGGACCGGGCCGCCGGCGTCGGAGCTGGAAGGGGACAGGCCATCACCGGTCCCTTTGAATAGGAACCGGCCAGCCAGGTCGGGCCGGCCAGACAGGGAGGAGCCGGGGGAATTAATTCCCCCAGTCGGACTTCAAAGCGGCCCCAAATAAGGGGCCACAGTTACATGAAATGGGAGGGGCAGCGCCCCCCCCCCCCCCCCCGTGCGAGCCGCCAAAACAGCTCGGCTGTTTTGGCTATGCACTGACCAGCGCGTGGGTCGAACCGGTTTGGGCCGACCCACGGGTCTCGGGCCGGGTCGGTCCGGGCCCGAAACCCCCATTTTCGGACCGTTTGGGTTCAATTGCCCATAACACGGGCTACGGACCTCCGATCGACACGCCGTCAGTGGCGACATGATCCTTAGAATTAGACGGTCATTTCGGTATATCACATTCAAGGTTTCGTAATACTTTGTGTACGGCTGGGTTGGTTCGTACACAAAACCAACCGGGCCCTCGAAGCAGAAACACTCATATCTTGAGCTACGGATGTCCGATTGACGTGCCGTCAACTTTTTGATTTTTCTCTAAGTTCGACAGATCTTTTGGCATAATCTGCCTGAGGTTTGGACGCAGGTGGAGTACAGTCAGGTTGGTTTTGCCTTAAAAACCAACCAGACCCCTAGGACAAAAAAGCCAATAACTCTCAGACCGGGCGTCCGATCGACGCACCGTCTGCGACGTTGAGTTCCTATTGTCGATACGGAACATTTGGATACATAAACTCTGGACTATGTGTCATTTGATGTTTCAGCCTCTCGGCTCGTGGAGCGGACCCTGCCGAACGAGCTTGCTGTGTGCGGGAACCCTAGAGCTGACTGCGACTAATACTGTGACGACGACGACTGTACAGAGATCCAAAGTGGATTTGACGACGACGACTACAGCACTCAGCGATCCTATGTGGATCTGTTCTACCGATCTTGTGTGGGTCTGATCCTGTGTGGGTCAGCACTCAAAGATTCTGTGTGAGCCAGCGCCTACAGATCCTGTGTGGGTCTTTGCGGGGGTTAGTTTCTTACTGATCCTGTGTGGGTCATTGCGGGGGTTAGTACCTATCGATCCATTGTGGGTCCGATGACTTAGATGGATCAGTGATCATCTCTATCACCTTTCGAAGAGGTATACCTGTGTGAGCTGAAACCTGTTTCCTTTTCTGTGGGGATTTTGTTGTGCTATCCTGTGTGGATTACGTTTTTCTTTCCTATGTGGAATACGTATTCTTTCCTGTGTGGACTGGGTTGTACTTGGGCTTGGAGGTTGGAGCGTATTAGAATTGATGACTTAGGTATATGTATGGGGATATACCTATGCAGTGTCGGTTGTTACTTCGTGATTGTATCTTTAATTTGGGGTTTATCCTTTGTGGATTTTGGGAGACCTTCAGGGGTCTCGGGGTCCCTAATGAGTAGCTTTTACTCACCCATGCATGGGCTATGCCCACACTACATTGTGTTGCTTACAGACGACGGATAGCGTTGATCGTGGTTGAGGCTTCCAGAGCAGGACGGTACCTAGAGGTAGACCACTGGGCAGGACGTACTCGGAGCGGAGGGCGGGACCCAAGGAGTAGTGGAGCTATCTGTACTCACCCATCAGGTGGGATTTCTAGTGGACAGCTCGGCGTAGTGGCTTTTACTTTTCAGTTGTTGTTTTCCCTTTCTAGTTGTACTTTACTTTCAGTTTGGGTTTGTATACTGGCCCACTTCCTTTTCCACACTTAATGTTGTACCAGTTTTTACTTAGTGTTTACTTATTCTGCTTGCTTACTCTATGGTGCTTGTTTACTTTACAAAGGCAATGCCTTCCCTTTTACCAGGATTTACGACTTGGGGCTAGTCGGCAGCCCCTGGCCTATGGAAGGTGGGCTTGGGGTAGTCACAGCATGGGCCCTGAGGACGGGTCGTGACAAATTGGTTTCAGAGGAGTTCGGTTCTACTGCAGAACTAGGGACTCTGATATTTTCTATGTGAAGCAATAGTGTTTAGCGTATTGAGTGTGGATATCAGTCCAGGGAGTCCAGTGTTGGTGCGGCGGCCGAATTATCTGTACACCAGGACCCTGACTTCTGATTTCTGACTTAATGTACGAAAACATTGATTGCGTGTGGGTTTCACGTTTTCTTTGTGATTACTTTATATCATCTCACCAGGTATACTGTTCTGACTGTGGCGCATCTGTTTCCTTTCAGGATGTCCCCACGATGGCAGCCATCTAGGGTTCCGAGAGTTAAGCGTGACAGCAGCCCACAGAGCGATGAGGCCTCGGTGTAGGGCCCTTTGTCAACAGTGGCACTGGCAGTAGCCCTACCCACCGAGCCACTGATGCTTCCATCCCCAGCCACTGACGATGCACGTCGCCTCAGTGCACTGCATGAGTTCAGCACCAGCGACCGCACAGGTTCCGCGGGGAGATGGACCCCCAGGTATCTGAGGACTGGCTGGAGGCAGTGGTACGAGTTTTTCGGTTAGTGAGGATACTAACAGACCTCATGGTGATCCTCGCAGCAAGCCTACTACACGCAACAGCGGGTCGATGGTGGAGTATGATGATCCAGGTGCACGATGAGGCATCTCTACTCTGGACGGACTTTGAGAGCCTCTTCCGCTCAGAGTTCGTCCCAGCCACCCTTCGTGTGGTGCGCATTTAGGAGCTTCTTCAGCTGCAGCAGGGCAGCGTGACGGATGCCCAGTACTTGGCGAGATTTACCAATCTCTCGCGCTACTCGATAGACATGGTACATGACCAACTCTTCCGGGCCAGGACCTTTGAGCAGGTATTGAGACACGAGATCAGGGCATCGCTGATCTCCATCAGCATTCCGACTCAGAGAGGATTACTTAAGAAGTCCCTTTTGATCGAGAGCTTTCTTGCTGAGTCTACACTAGCGCCGAGACCCACCGTAGGGCGGTACGTAGCAGATTATTCTGCAGCAGGCAGTTGAGTGATGGCACATAGGTCCAGGAAGACTAGACCCTTAGGTAGATGACCTCAGGACACTGGCTCAATAGTGCGGGGCACACAACACAGAGCTAGTCTTTCAAGAGTCAGGCAGTGCTACTCATGCGGTGGGCAGGGCCACATGGCTCGTGACTGCCCGACCCGCCTTGGCGAGGAGCTACAGACGATTGAAGGACCACCGAGGTAGAGGCAGAGGGTCAACCATGGCGGTCCGCAGGGATTAGGCAGATGAGGCAGAGGATCTGGCCGAGAAGCGGGTGGTGGGAGACGCATTGAGGCTCTACCACCACCACTACCACTAGAAGGTCCACCCCGACCACAGTGAGCTGGCAGGTAGAGACAGGCACAGCTCCCGGCAGCGGAGGCCTACGACCACGGCACGCCCGAGATGATTCGAGGTACTATCTGTGTCTATTCCACCCTTGCTGCAGAACTTATAGACACAAGAGCGAGTCATTCTTTCATAGTCACTGCCTTTGTTAGGAGCTCGGAGATTCTGACAGAGCCGTTGGCTCAATCCTTACGGATAGAGACTCCTACGGGAGTAGACTCGATGATTACGCACTGGTGCCGGCAGTGCGAGATTACTCTAGAACGTGAGAGCATCGGCTGGTATCTTCTTGTAGCGGCATCGAGGCCTTACGATGTCATCATGGGAATGGATTGGTTGTCTACGGTCCATGAACAGATTGATTTTATTAGGTGCAAGGTGCGATGTGTACGCACAGACGGGAGTAAGTTCACCTTCACCGCCGAGAAGGGAGCCTTTGCTACACAGGATGGACTCTCGCAGAGGAGAGGACAGACCATCACTCATCAGTTGGATAGCTTTCATCCTAGGAGCAGTTGACGTGCAAAGTCCTGGTTTTCCTGCAGTGGTGGATCAGTTTGTGGATGTTTTTCCCAACGACATTCCAGGGCTACCTCCTCGCAGAGAGGTAGACTTTAATATTGACCTGTAGCACGGGACAACCCCGATATCGACTCCAGCATATCGGATGGACCCCGACGAGCTTCGAGAGCTACGGGTACAGTTGGAGGACTTGCAGGGCAAGGGGTTCATCCAACCCAGTGTTTCACCCTGGGCTTCCCCGATTTTGTTCGTCAAGAAGGTGGACGGGAGCTTGCGACTTTGTGTCGACTATCGTTGCCTGAACCAGGTGACAGTGAGGAACAATTATCCGCTACTGAGGATTGATGACCTCTTTGATCAGCTCACGGGAGTACAGTGGTTCTTGAAGATAGACCTCAGGTCAGGCTATCACCAGCTCAGAGTTCGAGACGAGGACATGCAGAAGACAACCTTCAGTTGTCGGTATGGACACTATAAGTTCTTGGTTATGCCCTTCGGTGAAACCAATGATCCAGCAGTGTTCATGGCCCTCATGAACATGATCTTTCAACCATACCTCGATCGATTTGTCATGGTCTTCATCGACGACATTTTGATTTACTCGACGACTGAGGAGGAGCACGCCTTACACTTACGGGTTGTACTAGACACACTCCGAGAGCACCATCCTTATGGAAAGCTCTCGAAGTGTCAGTTTTGGATACGTGAGGTCCACTTAATGGGCCACGTCATCTCTTAGGCGGGAGTTGCAGTAGATCCTATGAAGATCGAGGTAGTGTTAGCTTGGGAGCCACCTAGGAGTGTGACTGAGGTGCAGAGTTTCCTGGGACTAGCTGGATACTACAGGAGATTTGTTCCAGACTTCTCCAGGGTTGCGGCACCACTCTCAGCTTTGAAGAAGTAGGGGAAAACCTTCATGTGGTCAAACAGATTTTAGCAGTGCTTTCAGGAGACGAGACAGAGATTGACCAGTGCACCTATATTGAGGTTGCCTGAGGAGGGAGTAGGGTACGTAGTCTACTACGATGCATTAGGGACCAGATTTGGATGTGTCCTGATGCAGGAGCGGGCAGTGCTAGACTATGGATCATGTTATTTGAGGACGCATGAGCAGAACTATGCTACCCGTGACCTGGAGTTAGTAGTAGTGGTCTTCGCTCTGAAGACGTGGCGACACTATCTGAAGGACGAGTGCTTTACAGTCATTTCTGACCATCACAGTCTCAGATACATCTTCTCTCAGAAGGATCTTAATCTGAGACAGTGACGATGGATCGAGTTCCACAATTACTATGACTTTGAGATAGTCTATACTCCTGGGAAGGGGAACGTGGTAGCCGATGCCCTCAGCAGGAGGACGGGCATTCAGCTACCCATGGAGGCGACAGAGCAGCTAGACTCTTTGCAGATATCCTTCGTGGATAGAGAGGGAGAAGCTTTTCTTCAGTCTCTCATAGTCACTCCTCCACTACTACAGAAGGTCAGAGAGGCACAGCGTGGGGACGCTGACTCTAAGACGCGGCGTGCACAGATATCCTCAGGACAGGCACCTGATGGTTTCTACTTTGGAGCAGAGCACGACATCCTTTTCAGAGGACGTACCATGGTACCAGTTTCTTTACGGGAGGAGGTACTGAGAGAGTTTGATACTTCTCCCTTGGCGGTACATCCAGGAGTGGCGAAGATGTACCAGGATCTTAGACGACAACACTGGTGTCCAGGCATGAAGAAGGTTGTGGATGAGTTCGTTTCTTGATGCCTCACCTGCCAGCTGGTGAAGGTAGGGCACCAGGTACCAGCAGGATTGGTACAAACCTTGGAGGTCCCAGAGTGGAAGTGGGACGGGATATCTATGGACTTCGTGACTGGACTTTGACGCACTTCTAGAGGTCACGACTCCATTTGGGTGATTGTCGACTGACTCACCAAGTCGGCTCACTTCTTACCCATCAGAGAGCAGGGCTCAGTGGAGAGCTTGGGACGACTTTACGTTCAGGAGATTGTACGGATTCACGGTGTACCATCTACTATCATCTCCGATCGAGATGATCGCTTTACTTCCCAGCTATGGAAGGGATTGTAGGATGCGTTTGGGACGCAGCTACGTCTGAGCACAGCCTTTCAACCTTAGACGAATGGTCAGACGGAGAGGACTAATCAGACTCTCGAGGACATGCTCCACGCATGCGTCCTCGACTATGGTCGTAGCTGGGAGGACCACCTACCCTTGGTGGAGTTCGCGTACAAAAACAGCTACCACTCCACCATCGGGATGGAACCATACGAGGCGTTGTACGGCCGACCTTGCAGATCTCCTTTGTGCTGGACAGACCCTGGGGAGTCAGCACTTGTGGGACTGGAGATGGTCCAGGCCATGACAGAGAAGGTCCATGTCATCCAGGAGCCGATGAGGATAGCTCTGAGCTGGCATAAGTCTTATGCTGACAGGAGGCAGTGGCCACTAGAGTTCGAAGATGGCGACCACGCCTTTTTGCGTGTCTCACCTCGACGTGGATTTCAGAGATTTGGCCTAGGCGGCAAGTTGTCTCCATGCTTCATCGGACCATTCCGGGTCCTCAGCAGGATTGGCGAGGTGGCTTATCACCTAGCTTTGCCACCTCAGTTGCACTGGGTGCACGACGTCTTCCACGTATCTCAGCTGAGGAGATACGTGCACGACCCAACGCACATCATTGACCATGGGGAGCTAGACGTTGATTATGGGGAGACTTTCGCGGAGGACCCGGTGGAGATCAAAGATCGATAGGATCAGGTCCTACGTGGACGGTCGATTACTCTAGTGCGCATCAGAAGGCATCACAGGAACCTTTAGGAGAGCACTTGGGAGCCGGAGGCTCAGATGCGTGCTCAGTACGCAAATTTGTTTCCCTAGTTTCGGATGTATCTTTACGGGGACATAAATCCATGAGGGGGGAGTAATGTTAAGTCCCATAAAATTCAATGGAAATTTTTTCTTAATTTTCTTTGGAATTTTACAAGATCACGGTTTTAGAGGGCACTTGATTCCGAGGCCCGGAGTGCCCGGAATTTCATTCCAAATTTTAGCTTGGGTACGTTCAGTGAACGAATGAGTGGGAATTCCTATCTTTTGAACCGGTGCTCGAAATTGAAATCTGATGGCACCGATGAACTTGCAATGCTGGTAATCGCTTAAGGGAACCTTTACCATAGTTTCGTTTTTGCAGGAGAAGAAGTTAATTAAAGGGGTTTAATTAATAAGTAAATAAAATTGTTCGATCAATTTTATTTTATATCAAGGTGGTTAATTTCTCCCATGGGAAGTTGGTGGTGGGGCCCACATCCACCCAACTTCCCATGTGGGGATAAATGAAAGGTGGGGCCCACACGAGCCCCAACCTTTCACCTACCCCCCTTTTTAACTCCTTAACCCACCATTTTAGTTTTGCAAACTTATCACCTCTTTAATTTATAAAAACTCATGTTAATAACTTATGTGAGTTAAATGTGGGTTTTGTTTTTTCAAACTCATGATTTCAAAAACCTATGTATGGTTAATAAAATAAGTGGGAGACTTATTTTATTTTGGGGTTATTTATTCTTGTGTGGAGACTTGGGAGAGAAAGGGCTAAGGGTTTTAGGAAGTCTTCTTCTTCTTCATCTTCGACGAAGAACGTGAAGAACACCTCAGACTACGACGAAGAACACCATTCTTCAACGAAGAACATCTCCACTGAAGAACGCAAAGAACTTTTCCAACGACTTTTCCTCATCGTACGCACCTCGACGAAAACAGAATAGACGTTCATTTTCCGCGGCGCCCGACTTCCACGACGCTCGTCTTCCGCAGCTCGTTGACGTACAACGTTCTTGAAACTGAGGTAAGGGATTGTAATTAATTATTTTGTTCGTGTTACATTCCTGAATTTCTTCGTGAAATTTTAAAACCAATAGTTATTGAATAACGCGAGGGGGCCGGACCGTACAAACATGACCGACCCTCCTCTTTATTTTTCATGTTGGTTCCTTTGTGGTTTGGTACGGAAAGGCATGGTGACGTCGCACCACGCGGAATCATGCGAAAGGAAATGTGCGGCGCCATCGCGCTGCGCCATGGAAAGAAGATCAAGGACGTGACGCCATCGCGCCACGTCGAAGAAAACCCGAAAATACCATGGCCGGTACTGGGGCCGTGGAGGAGGGGCGCAGCAGAGCAAGGTGACCGGCAGCCGGACTGGGCCGCTGGCGTCGGAGTTGGAAGGGGACCGGCCATCACTGGTCCTGTTGAGTAGGAACCGGCCAGCCAGGTTGGGCCTGCCGGACAGGGAGGAGCCGGGGGAATTAATTCCCCCTTCCAGACTTCAATGCGGCCCCAATTAAGGGGTCGTGGTTACATGAAACAGGAGGGGAAACCCCCCCCCCCCCCCGTGCGAGCCGCCAAAATGGCTCGGCCGTTTTGGCCGAGCACCGACCAGCGCGCCCAGTTCGCAGGTTGCAGGTCCGGGTCGCCGGGCCGGGCCGACCCGGAATCGGGTCGGGTCGACCCGGTTCGGGCAGACCCATTGGGTCTCGGGCCGGGCCTGAAACCCCCATTTTCAGACCGTTTGGGTTCAATTGCCCATAACTCGGGCGACAGACCTCCGATCGACGCGCCGTCAGCGGCGACACGATCCGTAGAATGATACAGTCGTTTCGGTATATCGAAATCAAGGTTTTTGAATACTTTGGGTACGGCCGGGTTGGTTTGTACACGAAACCAACCGGGCCCTCGGAGCGGAAACACTCATATCATGAGCTACGGACGTCCGATTGGTGTGTCGTCGACTTCTTGATTTTTCTCTAAGTGAGATGGATATTTTGGCATAATCCGCCCGAGGTTTGGATGCAGGTGGAGTACGGTCGGGTTGGTTTTGCCTTAAAAACCAACCGGGCCCCTGGGACCAAAAAGCCAATAACTGTCATACCGGGCGTCCGATCGACGCACCGTCTGCGATGTTGAGTTCCTGTTGATGATACAGAACTTTTGAATACATCAACTCTGGACTATGTGTCAGTTGATGTATCAGCCTCTCGGCTTGTGGAGCGGACCCTCCCGAAAGAGCTTGCTGTGTGTGGGAACCCTAGAGCTGGTTGTGACTGCAACTGTGACGACGACGACTGTACAAAGATTCTCAGTGGATTCGACAACGATGACTACAGCACTTAGTGATCCTATTTGGATCAGTGCTACAGATCCTGTGTGGGTCAGCGCTCAGCGGTTTTGTGTGAGCCAGCACCTACAGATCCTGTGTGGGTCCGATCTTATGTGGGTCTTTGCGGGGGTTAGTTTCCTACCGATCCTATGTGGGTCATTTGCGGGGGTTAGTACCTATCAATCCATTGTGGGTCTGACGACTTAGATGGATCAGGGATCATCTCTACTGCCTTTCGAATATCTATACTTGTGTGAGCTGAAACCTGTTTTCTTTCCTGTGTGGATTGTGTCGTGCTATCCTGTGTGGATTACGTTTTGCTTTCCTGTGTGGAATACATATGCTTTCATGTGTGGACTGGGTTGTACTTGGGCTTGGAGGTTGGAGCATATTGGAATTGATGACTTAGGTATATGTATGGGAATATACCTAAGCAGTGTCAGTTGTTACTTCGAGATTGTATCTTTCCTTTGTGGGTTATCCTTTGTGGATTTTGGGAGACCTTCGGGGGTCTCGGGGTCCCTACTGAGTAGCTTATACTCACCCATGCACGGGCTATGCCCGCACTACGTTGTGTTGGTTGCAGACGATGGACAGCGTTGATCGTGGTTGAGGCTTGCAGAGCAGGACAATACCTGGAGGTGGACCACTGGGCGGGACATACTCGGAGCGGATGGTGGGACCCAAGGACTAGTGGAGCTATCTGTACCCACCCTTCATGTGGGATTTCAAGTGGACAGCTCAGCATAGCGGCTTTTACTTTTTAGTTGTTGTTTTCCCTTTGGAGTTGTACTTTTCTTTCAGTTTGGGTTTGTATACTAGCCCACTTACTTTTACGCACTTACTATTGTACCAGTTTTTACTTAGTGTTTACTTTTTCCGCTTTCTTACTCTGTGGTGCTTGTTTACTTTACCAAGGCAATGCCTTCCCTTTTTACCGGGATTTACGCCTTGGTGCTAGTCGCCAGCCCCTAGCCTATGGAAGGCGGGCTTGGGGTAGTCACAACATGAGCCCTGAGGACGGGTCGTGATAATTTCATAGTTATCATATATTCCACTTTTTCCTTGGAAGTAATTTCACATTAGAATTTTATATAAACCCATGTCAATATTTTGATGTTATTTACTTTTAGAAACCCATATTTTTTGTTTTGAAAATATAATTTAATATTAAATTTATTAAGGAATATTTTATTATTTTAATTTATATAAAATGAATCTATATTTGGAATAATAATTTCTAGATTTTTTAAATAGTTCCCTTTAATTTTTGGACATTATGAATCGTAAATTTAGTAATTGTTTTTATTTTCACCGTTAAAGTTTAAATCCGCTAAACTATTTTTTAAATAAATTATAATAATTCCAAATTACCCAAAAATGGCTCATAATCCTATTTTATGAAATATGTACGACTAATACAACCCTTGGTATGACAATTTAGAATTTGTAATCTCATGGGTGTGATTTTGCCACTTCTAACATATATTTTAAAGTAAAAGAAAATTTGTTATAAACATGGATCCTCTAAATAAATATATTTTAATTTGGGTTTATATAAATTATAACATAGACTATAAATATTCATTGTTAATATATTTTGATTTTATACATTATTGTGTTTTATATATAATTTTTACTCTTTAAATATATAAATATAAATAGGTCACAATGGTGATGTAGTGATTACTTCATTATTAAATGATTAAAATCTATGTTATTATAAATGTTAAAATAAATATTAATTTAAATATTGGATTTCATCCATGAATTTAATGGATGAATATTACATGTTAGGATTTAGTTAATGTTTTTTAATGAATCGAGTCGTTATGAATTTATGAAAAGTCATGTATGAATAGTGTCAAAAACTAACATACACTACTACAAATATGGCTTTTATCAGTGCTAAAAATGGCCTCTAATAGAAAAAGAATAGTGCTATTAATGCTGGAAAAGATAAGGGGGGTTCCCCTTTATCAGCACTCCAAAATGAACTGATAAAGACCCCTTTAATCAACGCTAAAAAAATGCGCTGATAAAAGGAGTCTTTTTTCAGCGCTAATATAAAATGTTGATAAAAGGGTCCTTTATCAGTGAATTATTTTTAGCACTGATAAAATAACCCTTTTATCAGCATTTTTTTTAAAGAACTAATAAAAGTTAAAAAAAATTAAAAAAATTAAAATAATCATACAAATCATGTGGCTTTTATAGCGCTTGACCCCCCCTTTTAAAGCTCTTTTCCGCACCCTCCAGCGCCCGCACGCACCCCTCCACCATTTATTAGTGCTATCCCCAGATTCACCCACGCGAGAATCCCTTTCTGCACCCAGATTTGTTCTCAAGACCTCCCCCCTGCGCGCCTGAAGCCTTTGCCACTCCCTTATACTGATTTGTTCTCCTATTAGTGATATATCTATTTTTTATCTATATAGTTATATTTATTCGTATTGTAATATATATTTATATTAATATATATAGTTATATTAATATAAATATATAGTTATATTAATTTAAATATATAGTTATATTTATATAAATATATATCTATATTAATATATATATATTTATAGTGATATTAATATAAAAATATATATTTATAGTTATATCAATATATATATATGTAGTTATAGTAATAAATATATTTATAGTTAGATTAATATATAGATATATAAATATTCATGTATTTGTATTTAAAATAAAATGGATATTAGTTATTATTTAGACAAAGCTAATATATTTTATATGTAATGATATTTTATTATTTATATTTATAATTAAAATTTTATGTGTGAATAAATAACAAATATGTATATATAGTTACATATTTGATTTTAAATACCAGTTCATTATAAAAAATGATAAAATTTCAAAGATATAATATCAATATGTATTTAATACATTGGAATAAATTCAGTCCCAGCAAAAAAATACTATAATACCCCCTTAAACGAGGTGTAAAATACAGAAAATGATAAAAAATCGTGGTACCCCGACTAAAAACTATATTTTGGAGGCTATATGGGCCTTTTTTGTCCTCGAAAAACCCTTGGTGACGGTCGCTCACAACAAAAGGAGTGTAGAGCTCATCACAAGCTTCGATTTGATATGTGGTCGAGCTCAAACGGACACGCAGATCAAAAGTTACGGTCGTTTGAAGTTTTTGTTGTGTTTTCAACATATTTTGGATCTTTGTTTCATTTTTTTAGTCTTCAAATTGTTATTAAATGACTATTACTCAATAATAATTATCAAATTAGTAGTTAAATATCTTTTTTTTACTTTTTTTATAAGCCATTTTCACTAAATATCATATATATTAAGTGTAACTGTATATTTATAGTTATCTATAATATATTTAAAATTATATTTAAATAATATATATCTTATTTATATCAATATAATTATATCTATATATTTAAATATTAATATATTTTTTTAATGATTTTTTTCGAATTAGACCCTTTATCAGTGCTTTTAAAAAAGTGCTGATAAAGACCCCCCTTTATCAGCGCTACAAAAAAAAGCACTAATAAAGGGGTACTCTTTAACTATGCTAAAAAAATGATGTTAAATGGTTGACATTGATCAGCGCAAAAAAAAAGAACTGATAAAAGGGTACTTTTCTCAGTGCTCTTTTAGCACTGATAAAGGCACCCCCCTTTATCAGCACTTTTTTGTTAGCGCTTATAAAGAGTGGTGCTACCCTTGCCCAGTTTTGTGGTAGTGAGAATTCTATTCTTAAATTAAAAAAATAGTTTATTAAATGTTATAAATTACAAAAAAATACAATATGAGGACAAATGGTTTTTATAAGTCCTCATATTTGTTAATTTACCATTTTTTGGCCATTTTACATTTTATGAAAATTACATTAACATAAAAAATGTAAATAACAAGTTATATTTGAAAGAATAAAAATGGTTAACAACATTTTAATCCTAAAATATAAAGATTAAAAAATAATTAAATAATTAATAATATTTATTTTATAATAATTATTTGACCAAATTAAAGTTATATTTTAACTAAATGACTTTGGGTCCATTAGAAAATGAAAATCAATTTATATTTAATTAATAATTATATACTATCATAAAGTTCCCACCATCTCTCTTATAAAATGGAACTTATCATGCACTTCTATTCCCATTTCCAATTCCTTTTTGTTTGTCAAATATATGTCAAAACTTATTAATATATTCCCTATCCACATTCTAAATTAATTTGTTTATGAAGAACACAATTCTTAGAGGTGTTAAGTCTTTCTTCAAAGGCGATCAACCGAAGAATATGTTTAATTTTCATTAAATATTTGTATTTTATTTCTTCTTCCACATCCATCAAATTACATTAACGAATGATGAGATAGTAGCTCCTGTATCTTCAATATATTTATATGATATTATGTTAATATCATCACTCAAATTCTTCTCCACTTCCATTAAATTGTAATGGAATTAATGGTTCGTACATACATTTGAACCATCACCTCCACGAACTGATCTCATTGGTTTTACATAACTATCTCCCATTACTGGTTATAATATTGGAATTAATGTTCATATTTCATATTCATTACATATTAATCATTATAATATAATAATATATCAATTACATTTTTAATTCCATGTGCATAAAAGTGTTAATGTCATTCATGCTTACGTGTGAACTATCACCTCCACGAAGTGGTGTGACTTGTTTTGATTAAATATATAACATGTATGATATATATAAGTATAAGTAAATTATTACTATAATATAATAAGATCATAATCATTATGAAAATATAAAATTATAATTACCATATTTCCATAATGATCAATAACAAATGGAATCATTACTCACACGTACTTACGGTCTACCATCTCCATGACTATAACGTTGATATTTTTTCATAACTATATATAATGGTTTGGTTTAAAAATAATGATTACTATATAATAGTGATAAATATGTCTAAATACATTTTAAGTGATGATTGAATTATTAACACATTGATAATTTAAATCATACAATGTTCATTTTCATGTCTACTACAAAATATCAACAAAACATCTTACATGAACTCAAAGAATAAACAAATTATTATAACATGGTAATAAGTGATATAAAGAAAATATTAAAAAATTAAAATGGTTTTGAATAATGATTGAATATACCATTGATTTTTATTTAGGAACATAAAGAACATATGAGACATGTTGGACTCAAGGTAAGGGATATCTCAACTCAATTTCCATTCATTGGATTAAATATCCATGTCATTGGTTGTGTTTTTCCATGACTATTTTGTGAAGATACTCTGATTGTTTAACACTAAATATCAAATTATATTGGCAGTATTTATATTTTACAGACATTTTTATGTCATTAATTTATCCTTAATAAAATGTTACAATCATTTTAAGGGACTTCGTCTCATTCTATTTTCATTGAGGCATCATATGATAATATACACTACCTTCTTATATATGGTGTATAATAAACCCATTTTTATAAAATTTGATGGGAATCTATTTCCAAGGAATCATTTACGTAAATGAAAAAATTATTATTTTTAACTTCTATTGTAACAATGTCTTCTCTTCTACCACAACCATTATTTTATATCTGTCTTCCCTTATAAGTTGTAATGATCTTTAAAAAGAAAAAATATATAATCTACGATTTTAATGTATTTTAGTAATGAATATGGATTTTATAATGGTTTGATTGTTTAAAAAACATGAAATAATCTCCTTTTATTTCAATTAGGAAGTATTATTTTTATATTATGCATTTATTATGTGTTATGTTTATGTTATGGTACATGGACATTTAACTAGTGGTCATGTGATAATCCAAATAATGGTGGCTATGTGATAAACTAAAGATGGGTGGATCCGTGATAATCTAATGGAAAATCTTTTTATATTATGCATTTATTATGTGTTATGTTTAGTTAAATGTATTGAAGTCGGCCATATGGATATTCACTTTAGTGATATGTGTGGATGTCGACCATTTATTTATTCATTCTAAGTATGAATATTTTTCATGATACAGTTATTGATTACATGATATGTTTTATCGGTAATATAGATATATTTTGATTACCAAAAGTGTAAGCAATGAACTTATATTCACTGAAGTGTATTTTACATCTTCTTAAAGGTGAAAATTATGACATTATGATAATGTATTCATGGAATATGTATCATTCTATGAATAACTATTTATCTTTATGTATGTATCCCTCACTGATATTTTTCATGTTTATCCAATGTTTTGAATTTTTTTTCATAGATTTTAATGAAGAATAGTGTAAAGGATGGGATTAAACAAACATTATGATTTAACATTATAAGAAACCAAGTTTCATTTTAAATGGTTTTGTTTTTTTGGATGAAATGTAAACTATAATTTGTGTCCACGTTGTTTTTTATTGTTTGGATATATATGAGGTATGGATTAATTATCTAAAATTAAAATCCAAAAAAGATCATAAATGTGAATTCTTGACTAGAACTAATTATTATGTAATGATTAAGGATGTTGCTTTATAGAGTGGTTAGTGAGAAAAAATGGGTAACATATATATAACTATTTTGTTTTTTCATTGGGGAAAAATTTCATTTCTGTTTACACATTTAAAATACAATTTATTTTGTTCTATTTTAAGGGTTGATATATCGATTTTATTTTTGATTTAATTAGAAAATATATAAATGAAATTAGATTGAAAGGGGTTTCATGTGTATGAGTTAAAATGGGATAACAAATGGGGGTTTCATATTGTGAATTTATTTTTATAATTATAGATTATATAATCTTTGTACTTCATAATTGATTTAATTGTTTTGGAATAAATTAAATATTTCTTTAATAAATTTTTTATATCATTTTCAGTGGAGTGGATAGTCTATTGATAGATTTTTCTGAGGAATTAACATAGCTTATAAGCGCCATTATTTATGATGATTAATTAGTTATGGTTATTTTTTTAATATAATTTCTCTACAATAAGGGTCGATTTAGAATTATCATTGTTTTGAAAATATCATTTATGGATAGTATAGTTTGATATTATCATTTAAAATTTGATTTATTTGGGAATTTCCTTTAATTTTCATCTATATTATTTTAATTATGGATAATTTCATAATGGATGATTACAAAATAGTTAATGGAATATTTTTTAGATGTAATGATCATTATAAATTAATAGTTTCTTTTAAAATATTGTTAACTAATAATGATTAATTACTGATATTGTAATTTTACATTTCAATAATAGTGTAATAATTTTATATATAATTAATGTTTATTGTTGTTAATTTTTTAGTAAGTCAAATCATATTCATCAAATTTAGTGTTTTAAATATTTTTATATTATCGAATAAAATGTAAATTTATTAAGGACCACTTATAGTAAATAATTTTATTTTTTAATCAAATTTTGAATGATTATATAATTTAATTGATTTCAAATTAAATATGAGGAATTAGGTCCTTAAATATGTTTTCTTGAATAATCCTCGTAATTTATTATTTTTCCACACATAGTAGTTATTTGTTTCATTAATTATAATATCATTGATATATTGATCATGTTCAAAAATATATAATTTATTTTAATTGATTAATCACAAAGAAGAAAAAACCATTAATTTTATAAATACAACCCAAATAAATTACTATTCAACAAATAATACCTGCCCTTAAGCTAATAGTTTATTGGAAATGGATATATAATGAAAAAAACCAATCAAAAGATATTGAATGATATGGTCACTTGGTAAAAAAATAATTTCCATTAAAAAAATGTTCTTTAAATTAATAGATTTAAATATCATTCCATGATTCCTTATGTTTATATAATTAGACAGTTGTTCATGTCTTATAATATGAGTTATCATTATGGGTGACATATGATAATAGGTTGGATTGTACAGATTATAAGTTATATTATTATTGAAAACCATTTCACCTTCATTATCATTATTCTTTCTATTATTACCATTTTGGTCCTGTAGTCATTATAAATTTTCAATTAATTTCTGATTATTTGTAAATATAATTTTCGGTTACTTGGGATTTTAATTATTTTTTCTTTTATTTTATATGTTTTTTATTCCATTGTTATATTATATCATTATGAATTTTTTGTTAAAAGAAATACAAAGTATAATTTTTTAATAGATGTGATATTTACATTGTAAACATGGTAGTGCATTAAGATAATATTTTAATGGTTATATTATGGTACTCACTATGATTATAGTTTACTGTCATGTGTATTGAATATAATGAAATTTAACTTTATGAGATACCATCTAACGTTCTTTAAACACAGGTGGAATCAAAACAAATGGTATTTTGAAATTTAGATTTTTTATATACAATAGGGTATGATAAAGGCTAATTAGATTTCTCTTCTGATTATAGGATAAACTCGAGTTATTTCATGGATGGTTGAATGTTGTAGTCTAATTTGGAGTTTTCATGTATAATTACCCATAATTTCTATATATGAGTGGTGTTATAATGGAGGTTATGATTAATATTTTTTTATTATGGTTAAATATAATGTCAAATTTAATCTATCTAATCTGAATATTAGTTGATATATCCATTGGAAATTATACAAGATAATATAGTGTTCTGAGTAAATCTAGGATTTTTGTAATGTGAGTATTTTTTTACTAAAAAGTAATTTTTTTTAAGATTTTATATAATACATTATCTCTATTTATTTTTATATTAAATTTATTCATATTATTGGAAGTTGAGATATCCCTATATGGGATTCAAATAATATTGGTATGTAATATAAATGATTTAACATATACATTTTACCATGTTTGTGGTGCTAAAAATAAGAATACATTCATGAGATATGCATAGATATGTATCTACATTCACTTATATACATATGATTAATATTATGTCTTGTTGTATGATATGATAGACCAACTATTGATAACCAATACATACACGCATGATTACATTATATCCAATAAAATAAAATCATACATAGTGGCGAGGTATATATATATATATAAAATCATTTCCTCCAATGATAAGAGAGGCCTCTGAAGTGATAATTTACACTTATATGTATATTTATTTATATACAATAAATTATATTTATATAGTTATTATGATCAGAAATATTATTCCATGTTCATAGAATTGAGAATTTTTATATCAGTATTAAATATGGTATTGTACATCCTTAGGGTGACATAGTCTTCCATTTATATTCAATGATTATTAATTAGTCACATTTGGAATGATGAAAAATTTTGTTCTTTTTTCTGAATAGGGTTTATATTATAAATTCTATTGAAATATTTTCCTCCATAATTCAAATTATTGTTTTTTATTATAGAAGAAGACTCATACATGTTGTTACAAATTATTCGTTCTTACACCGTATATGTGTAACATAGTGTGTATGTGATTTCATCCTTTACATTTCAACTATAAACTATTATAATTGAGATTCTATACAATGTATCCATGTAAAATTGTGGTTTCATTGTAGTATATATGGACTCAATCGAGAATTTGAAATATAAGACCTTTATTTTTCAAGAGGATTCAATAGTTCATTTTTTATTTTATGATAATTTTTTAATTATATATCATTATTTGGATTTATTTTTAAAATTATTTAGATTTTATATTTTTCCTTATATATTTCATTACATTTGTTTCAAACTATAAATTTTATAGTACAATAGATTTCATAGAGAATGTAGAAAACTATTTTTTTAGAAATGAATAACATATGGATAGATCATGTTGGAATTTCTATATATTCTAGAATTGACTCTAATTTTTGTTAATATAGCATAAATCATTCATGAAATGATTCATTTACAAACATGGAACTAGTATACAGAATAGGAAAATCGATAAATGTGACAGGGGTTGTCCTAATCTAAACCATATCAATGAGAGATCCATGTTGAGTCATTATATATCACAATAATGGAAATAATTGGGTATTAAAAAAATAATGTGGTCAGTTAAAAATAAAGCAAGGTCAAATTTAAGTGAGAAATACATTCTTGGAATAATGATAATAAGGAAGAACACCACAAATGATAATGAATTTATTTATTATTCCATAATGGAAGTATAATCAAAATACATGAAATAAAAAATAATAATTAATGTTAGGAAAAATATGAATTTTTGATTGGTATACATGATTATTATCATAATTATTTAAAATAATCATATTCAAATGATATCATAGGTTTTTATGCAAAATCTTGAACGTCCTAACATTGTAGAGTAGGCATAAAAACTACATTTTATAGTTGATTAAACTAAAAAATAATTCCCCTGGTATTCTCATGAGTGGAAACGATTTTAAAAATATATTATATGGATATATATTTCTAGGAAATACCATTACATTGAAATATATCCTTATATATGAGTTTAATGACAATTATATGGTCTATGTTAAATCATTCATGAGGTATAAAAACATCAAAAGTTGGAAATCCCATTATATAATTGATAACCCTTAAGAAAAGGAGGAACCATATCATATCAAATATTTAAAATGCTTGGCATAAAATGGTTTTGGCATATCTGGAAAATAAAGTCATAATATTTTAATAAATGGAATACAATTTATAATATAGGATCCATAGTTGTCACAAAATAATAAAATATTCACCCATAAGTAAAATAATAATTAATATCATCTTCCTAAAAGGATATAAAAATAAAATTATATTTATAAAAACTATAAATATTGAAGTAAAATAATTTTGGTCAACATATAATAAAACTATGTTAATTAAAAAATAATGTTGTTAATATTCATTGGAAAATTATAATACAATTTAGATGGAATATTTTCTTTCCAATTTTAGAGTATATAAAATAACTCAAAAAATAGAAAAATGATAAAAAAGATGAAATAAAAAATTAATGGAAAGAGATTAATATAAAAATAATTTTTAGAAGAAATATTTATTTTGAAAAAATATAAATATCAAATATATATATGATAAGGTCCAATCCAATGATTGGTCAAGAGGGGTGTATGATTTATAAAAGTATAAAAATACATGATTGGTAATGAAGATAATAAATACATTTTAAATTCCATAATATTATGTCTAGATAAGGATGTAAGGATAAAAATTTCAATTTAATTAAAAATCATAAAAAATAATATTCAAAATAGATTATATCATATAATAATTGTTATCAAGGGAAAACATTTAAAAAATATGTATTTTAAAAAGTTTTAACAATAAGAGATTATCATAAATTTATATGAATAAAATAATTGAAATAAAATATAATGAACTTTAAAAATATATTTACATTAAAAATTAATAGTTATAATAGAATATTTATAATGAACATGAATAATAGAGTGTACGATATGTAACTAGGAAGAAGACAAGAATGCTTCCAATCGATTTTTAGTGGAATAAAATGGATAATTTTAATTTGGTTTAGTGAAATTTTTTTAGTTACAACATTATATATATATATATATTAGGACATTAATGACATATATAGTATATTATATATGTATATCTATAGGGATGATAGATAAAATCTATAAAATCATAGAAGAGGGAAACTTTTATAGAAAATAAGAGATATTCATTATTTTGAAAAAATATTCAATCAAATATGACTTAAAAAATAGAATATTTAACCTAAAAATATGATTAAAATAATATAATAAAATTTCATAGAATATTATTTTTAATAATTTAATGATTATAGATAATAATTAATATCAATCATAGGTGAAAATTTTGAGAGAGCTAACCCATACCATGACTATTGAATTGATCAGTCATGATCTTGCACCATATACAAAAAAGTTATGTTTTATATTAAAATATATATTAACATAAATGAACTCATTAAATAAATGAAATAAAAACCCCTCTCGTTCATTGGACAAAGATTTGTGTGCCCCTAGAAACCCGCCATTAGAAATACAAGAGTTGGTGACATCTATAAAAGATATAATCAAACTAAATTTTTGAAATAACATAGCAAATAATTAATCATTAAATAAAATATACTTATCAACGTTATAATATGAAACTATTTCCCATATCCCATAATTATTATAATATTATACATAATTTATTATCCAAAATCAAATACCGATATAAAACTCCAATATTAGTGACTCGAGTAGAATATAGAATCCTGCATCTATTGTTTTCAATCTCATTCACTAAAAACCAAATTTTATTATAGAATAATATATATATATATATATATAGTTAATTATATATCTATGATAAGAAGCGTCAACCTTAAATTCTATCATGAAGATGTGGATGATGAATAATATTTTCTCAGTAAATAATTTGTAGAACTAACATGAGCATAATCCACATAAATTATAACTCGTCCTCACTAATGATCACTCACTCAAAATCAAATTCAAATATTATTACCTAGTTTCTAATTAATAAACAAATAACGTATATAAAAAGTAATACTCTACTAATTTTTCTCACCCGTTCCAAAAAAATAAAATAACGTGTTGCTTCCACCATATATACATCAACTAAATCATATATTCGATTACATGTAATAAATATCATACTTTTTTCCACACCCTAGTACTCAAAATATTCTTCATACGATATTGTACAACATAATATCTACATAATATATCTTTATAAAAATGGAACCTTGAAAACAAAGAATGTTATCCATGTTCCTTTTAACTACCACACATGTCCCCCAACATATATATGAAATCCATTATAAAATAATTATCATATCCACATATCATCACTCTATAAGGTCACATCATTTTCTTTATGACATTTTTTCATCAAAATCCATACAGGAAATCCACATTTAATTAAAATCAATACTATACATAGAAAATATAACATGGATGCTAGAGAAATCATTTATCTATTTACATTCAAACCAATATATTGGTGTATACACCTATATCCCAAAACATTAAGGCATCAAAAAGGTTATATGAAATTGGTGGAGTGATAAGATATCAAAATGAAAATATAACATATACCCTAGAGATATATAACACCACTAAAGTGGGTTATTCCACAACAAGACTATAGAGACTCGTAGAATTCACAATATCTCCACCACCACATACGAAAAATATATTATATATAATATAAAACAAACTATCATGAACAATTCAAAAAACTGAATTATAAATATTCATGAATTCCAATTTAATTGTACCATCATATATTTTTCATATGTATACTTTTTCCAACCAGATTAAATTAATTATTCCATCAATTTACACGTTCAATATTTTATCATCTATTATATTTCTAGATTATGTTAATCTATTCATTAACAATTATTTCCAATAACTAATATTTTATTTATATCCCATTAACAATTAATTTCAGTTCCACATCACATAAAAATATTATTTACTACTGAACATATCATATACTACAAGGGATCTATATCAATTCCCTAAATCAAAATATCCAATAGCCGAAAATTTGGTTCTTTGATCCAATTCCAACAGCCACCACCCCAGGGTGAATTAAATACTATAACACCCATTTACCACATTACAGTCTTGTCAAATATGTTTGTCAACCATATTTTATAAAAAAATAAAATTTAAATATTACCTAACACACATCTAGACATCGGTTTCATCCAAATTAATAAACTACCGTGGCCACATTGACCATTAAAACATAAAAAATGTTACAGTAAAAATAAAATTAAATCATAAAAAAGTTCACAAACTTTCCATCAAAATCACACATTAATTTAAATTCAATATATCTTGTATGGGTAATATATCATCAATTATTCAGTTTACATGAAAAATAAAATACCATGTTTAATAGAGATACTTTTTGTTCATGGTGAGAAAATCCATTTAACTATTAAAACAACACATGAATCTGAGTAAAATAGTTGTAATAAATAGTAAAAAACAATCAATAATATAATATAACATAGGTTATTATATAACACATTTTAATCACAATTTTCCCATCACCTTATATTAATAAGTAAAAATACCTCCTTTAGGATGATTGTAAATATCTGATAAGTAAAACAAAAGTATGGATTCATATAGGATATGAAAAAAATAAAGAAGAAGTATTGATTCCTAATCCATAACGAGGGTGTTAATAAATTATTCTTAATAACTTAATGATTGAGGTGATCACAAATCAATGACATCACATGGGAGAACGTAAGATCCTTAAATAATAATGTAAGAACATGGTATTTGATTCAACATATGACACGAAACATCTATCATCTAAGTGACCATAATTTCCCTATAATTTAAGATATAATTTTTCAAAATAATTTTATTATATTATATAGCGTTCAACTAATGAAATAACATTCTATATTTTATCACACACAACAAATACATTCTTCAATAGCTTGTACTACAGACAAGATAAAGTTAGAATGAATAATAATATATTATAAAAAGAAAATTTATTTATATAATAACATAAAACCTACAAATTAAATTATTATAGTCAATATAATTTATTAATATTGGAAAATATATTTCTTAAAAAATTAAATTTTAATTCATATTTTACCAATTATTTAGAAACAAATCTAAAAACCAATATAATTTAAAATAAATGTTTTTATTCTAACATTGGTGTTTTATCATAATAGATTAATGTATTTATTATTATATAATGATATAAATATATTATATATTTCATATATTCAATAAAATTTATTTTATATTAAACTATTATATTATATAATCTTACAATAATAAAAAATCGAAATTTACACATGAAAATAAATATTTCTCTTAATGTAATTTTCCCATATTTTAAAAAAGAAACAAATTTAAATCAATTTTTTTAGATCATTAATAAATATTATTTTTTAAATAAATATTAATTATATTAATATGTATAGAAATTTTATTTTAGGTTGAATTTATTTTATCATACTATGAAGTTCCATATTTTGATGAATACTAAAAAATATTGAATTTAATTTCAAAAATAGTTTGTTGACAATTTTGTAATAAGTATAAATTATATTTTTCTTGGTTTTGGAGTTTAATCAGACAAATTTTATATCAATTATCCCATTTTAGGTCATTTTATTAAATTTAAATTTAAAAATTAATATAAAAACATCAAAAATAATTGAAGCTTTCCACATTAAAAAACCCCTCTATCTTCCCATCTATGAGATTAATATTAAGAAAATTTATTCCTCTTATGTTATTTTAATTTGAAAATATAGATTATATATTTTAAATTATAAATATCTTGTGTTGTCTAAATGGGCCACCATTTTTTACCATAAATAATTGTGAACCAAATTAAAATTTATTACTGTGATTGAGAGAAAAATGAGCTTAACAAATGATTATTCATTAAATTTGGTCCCTTATGACCTATAGAATTTTATAATATCCATTATAAAAACATAAATTGAAATTATCCTTGATATTATATAATTGATAAAATTATTGGATCCACATGTCATTGGAAAAACGTGGGTTGAATTTCTTTTTAAATAATTTACATGACTATCACACCAACTCCACTATAAAAAGGTACTCACCCTACCTACATATTCAAGAATCTCAATCCCATTATCAATCTAATAGTATCTTGTAATGACCACCCAAGGTACTTAACATAATCTATAAATAATCACCATGGACATAATTCAATCCAAGATTGTCTTTTAATGTATACCAAAGGGTGTTACTTAAAAATGAGGTGAAATTCATCAATGGTCACATTCATTTTAATTAATTCAACACCGTCTCAAATATTCTTATTCCATGATTATATAATATAGATAGTTTCATCAATATACTGTGTTTTTTTTATAGTTGTTATATATATTCATAGAAAGACTTCCATTTAATGGCTAGTGAACCTACTATTTATGAGTAATGTGAACTAACTCCATGAAAAATGATATCAATCATTTTTCATTTACCACCTTTCATGGTTTGGAATTATGATATAAACAAATTTCATAAATAATACATATAAAATTTATTATTTATTTATTCTTCTTAAATTTTTTGAACACATACATTTTTTCCTAATTCTTTGAGGGAATACGATTACATTTTTTTGAGGATGTATGGACCAACACCTCATGAAAAAGATAAGATTCTTTCACACTATACATGTAATGTAAACATAATGGTTTTAATAAATATATTTGGAATATATGACATATTAATTCATAACAAATTGTGTCAAAAATATAAATATATTATATTAACTTTTCACATTTTTAAATATAGGAAATAAATGGAAGTATCATTCATGAATATGTGTGGCATACTATCTCTTTCAATGGTGTATTTTGATTCCTGTCTCCAATTATAAAGGATTACTCTAAATTTATATATAAAAAATATATATGATACATATATAATTGTTCAAATTACATAATGATGAAATCTAAAATGACATATGAATAAAAAAATTATAATTCTAAACATACTGAAAAAATCTAGGAAATTAACACCTGAAATAATAAATATAATGAAAGCATGCCAAAAAATTCGTAATGATATATTAAAAAAATTTATATTTATATTATAAATATGATTATGGTTATTTTATAAGTCATTGAAATGTACGGAATATTCAAATAAGAAGTTATAATATGATCACCCAGAAAGAAATGTAATTTAAGTCTTCCCCATGTAATTTTTTACATCTATGTGATAAATGTAATATTAACAACTTAATAATTTTTTGTGGGGTATATTATATGCCTTTTGATATATTATATAATAAATTCCAAATAATTTCAAATCATAATTATTTAAATTGATGTTAATCTTTCATAGATACCATGATTCCAAACCTTCTCAAGTAGTTAGTGATTATTTTCTCAAATCACTTTCTATAAGGAATACCCAATTTTTAATAGTTAATTATTTTTTGTCTAGTAAATATTATCAAAATGACATTTAATATAATTATTATTTAATTATATATATTTTTTCACATATAATTATTCCATATAATGGTATTTACCCATAAATGTACCTATATGGTAATGAAATTTCATAACACAATTCCATTTAATTGGGTTATATTACATCTTCATTTTCATTAATAATCTACGAACATGTGTATAATTTATTTGAATCCATATTGATGAATTTACACATATTTCATGTAAATTCATAGTTCATACACCTAATAAATTTAATAATTATTCTCAGTTAAATGAACAATTAAAGGGATTATTTCAAAAACACATTATATTCAAAATTTATTATTCTAGAAATTCATTTAATGGAATTCATATGAATATTTTTCATCAAAAACTATAAATTTCATCACATATGGTTATTAATTTCTTATTTCCTGTAGTATTTCAAATTTCCAACACTTTGGTTGTGAAAATATTTTAGAAAATATTTTTCATAAAATCCAACATCATTTATCCAATTAGTCGTAGAACCAATTTTATTGTAAATAATATTTTTATTATCATGTTTTTAACAATTCAAAAATTATTTTTGAAAAAATTACTCATTTTGATATAATTTTTTTTCAAATAAATATTCATGTCTATTTCTGAACAAATCATTTTTTCTAGTACTTTTATTAGGTAAATGGAGTTCCTTTTATACCCTATTGACATATATGTATTAATCATAACTATTTATTTAATAATTAGTCTGAATGATAAATGATTTTTTAATTAAAATGTATATAATTTTTTTTGTAATTTTTTTTTTATTTTTCCACATAAAAATGATATTTTCCACTTTATTGTTTTTGAAAGTTGTTTTTATATATTTTCAAATATTTAATGATAACAACACTTTTTTTTACCCCATGTGTGATATATTGTATTGATACCACCATTATTATTCACCTAGATGGTTTAAAATTTGTTTTGATAATGATTTTATTGACATTTACTTACTAGATTTATTTTTTAATCCCTTTGAAATTTTCAACATTCTATGTTCTATAGTCATTGAGTTTCCCATAATGTTTCATATCATTTATCATGGATATGAGTGATTCATAAACTGTATATATATTTTTCATACATGGTTTAATTTTATAGTAATTTTATTTTTTGAGTAAATTTTGTTAAACTGATATTCACTATGTAATACGGATTTTTGTTTATTCATATTACTATTCAATATAAGGATTTTCTTTGTTGGGAGGTGATAGATGGGGTCCACACATTATATAAACCCTTGATTCACCAATCTATTCTCATGAGGCAAATCCGTTTCACAATGTAAACATGTTTCTAAGAATAGTTTTAAACATTCTAGAGGATAAATCATGATTGTATAGGTTTTAATGTTCTCAAGACACCATGTTCAATAATTAATAATTTCCATCATTTTAATAAAGTTTTTATAATCCATGATATTTTCACTATTACAAAATCTATTGATGTGTTAATTATCATTTCATTAATTTAAGGGTATGATTGTTCAGTTATTACATTCTTAGGTTGATTTTTATTTATCATATTATATAAAGTGTACATGTCTTATGGTACACACCATGACTTATTTTTTAAAAAACATACTTATCAGTTTTTGATTAAATATAATGTGATTAACACCCCCATATTAAGGTAAATGAAAATTATTTTATTTATTTTATGTTTTTAATGTTGGGGTTAATTATGGGATTGTTTGGAGATCTTTTTGAGTGTTTTAAGGGTTTTAAATAGGTGCATGGTTGGTACACTATTTTGAAAAAATAATTCATCACCTATAGAAAACCATGCACAATAAAACATGGGAAAATAAAAGTAGAATGGGTGGCACACGGTTTTCCCAAACCCTGCTAAATACTACGAGAAATCATATTTTGTTGATCATATATTAAAAATCATGCTATAGAATGGTTAGGAAACAATTTAGTAACCAAGTCAGAAAAAAATGCAAGGTCTCCCTAGAGTCAACTACATGGGAATGGTTAGCTCACAAATTTCATAACCATTATACTAAACCATGTGTGGTTCAATAGGTAGATCCTTGAATTGTAAATGTAATGAATTTTCACATATAAATGATTTTACCCCAAAAGGACATTAACTCATTATATTTCCTACTCAAATGTTGGAGAACCTCTCCCCATGGAATTAGAAGTTAGATGGATCCCTTCCATTGTTCATTAAAGATGGATTCCTGAGTTAAGTGATCTTTCTTGGTGGTTTTGGAAGTTTTACTTTGATATACTTCTCCCTCACTCTCAGTTTCATATATCAACAACATTTGTTGGTAGACGTATGGTTTTTGATCTCAAATAAGTTTATATTTGGATTGTTTTACAATAGGGGAAGTGATATAATGTGGGATCATGGATATTGAAACTATTTTGGTCGTTGTTCATTGTATCATTATTCATTTTTATCCTAAAATCAATGTTATGTGGATTCTTTAGTGACTCCAACATTTTCAAAATAAATTCATAGTTTTAAATCAATTACATTGATTTAAATTGAATGTTAGTTGATTATAAAATAATTTTTGAAAACCCTATTTACTGAAAGTTTGTTGAAATTGGTAAATTTTGGGCATCATTGGAATGTTTTTTGATTATATAATTTTAAAATGATGATTTAAAAAATAATTATTATTCTACTTGAATAAAAACTATTTTTCAATAAACTTAATTTTGTTTTATTGAAATGTTTTCAACACATTTTTTTCTTCTTTTTGGAATTTTTTTGGTGTGAGTTTATATGCATTAGAATTTAAAAGAGAAAGAATTAACCCCATCAAAATGATGGGATGGATATGTGAATGAACTACCCCCATCATAGTTGCCACTAAGTGATGTATTAGTGGAAGGATGACTCACCACTCAAGAGTATATGGAGGTATGTGGTTTCTTATATGGTTATATTTATTATTATTTTGAAGGGAATGGATTATCCAAAAGAGAATTTTGTGAAGTGGTTTTGAAGCATTATTTGGTTTCATACATTGGAAAAATGAATATGAATATAATTTATTCTGTATAGAAATTTTTTATAGATTGATATATTTTTTATGAACATGATTTATGTCATTTAATATATATATATATATATATAATATTCTAACAAGTATAACTAATGGTTTGAGTAGGGATTTTATTGGTAAAACAATACTGAATTTCATTACTCACCCATGCTTTAGAAATTTGGTTCTTCACCAAATATCTTCTATCTGGACAAGTTAATATTTAATGTTTCATAAAAAATTAGTTATACTTCCTTATAAATTTTATTCTTGGTTGATTTTTATTTTAGATCATGGGGAGATTCGGAGTCATGTGATTGTCTTGTGTTTTGATAGTTTGTCATCCCCTATTTATTTTGATGTTAGTTTATCATCTATTATTGTATTATTTGGTTGTTTTGATATCAATAAGAAGACTGAGTTGTCTTTTATTTTTCCATGCATTATGTATTTTTTTTATTTTTTGGTTGGTTTTTTGTCTTCCAAGGGAATGTCGTCCCCCTTGTTTCGAATGAAACCCTTATCATTTATTACCTTCCATTGGCATCGTGGAGATATACCTTCAAGTCAATAAAAATTTATTCCATATTACAAATATAGTAAGAAGGATAGGGATTTTGCATGAGGTATTAGTATTATTCGGTCGAAAAAATACTTTATTATGAATGTGGTATCAGCACGTTCATTGATTTTTTGAGCAATTTGTCCAATTCATGTCCAGTCTATGACATGGTATTGGTTGTTGGTATTAGAGTTGAATTCCTAATAAACTATTCCATTAATTGGGATCACAAAATTGTGTAGTATTATTGGGACAAGAAATTTATAGATTAAAAATATGCAGCTATAATTTTTATATTTAACATCAAGTCAGCAGGGAGTTGGGTTCATATGTGTTTTTGGATACACTTATAAGATTTGAAATCTCATTATCATGGGCTTAGATATTAAGATGTGTATGACATGGTTAAGAAAAAATAACATTTCAATATTACTGAATACTTCATTTTAATTAATTGTTTATTATTAAATTCAATGTTTATTTTTTTTAAATGTAATTGTTTTGAAATTAATGATTTTGTAAAGATAACGATTGTGGTGTTTTTGGAATAGTTACATTTTCAAAATAAATGAAATATTTTTAAAAAATTTGATTATTTAAATAACGTTTTGTACATAAGGGTATGTGATAGAATATTGAATTTTTAAATCATCAGTTAATATAGATTGATAGTTAAAAAATTGTTGTGTTTCTAGAAAATCCCATATTACAGGTGTCATAGAAACCAACTAGATGATGTTGTAGAAAATTTCGTTCCACCGAAGGTGTAGGTGAACCAACAGCTGGTAGAGAGTATCCTCCAATAATTTTATTATATGGAAATAGTGAATTAGATTGATGAATAATGATATGTGGATCATTCCTCCCAATTTCGAAAATATAATCCACCCCTCAATCAGGGTGATACTGATCCAATGAAGGAAGACGTGTGGATGGGCATGGTGGATTATATCTTCAATATTGTTGGAGCACCAATAGTGCTAAGAGTCAAGATACCATTATATTTACTACACTATCATGAATTAGAAGGGTTGGATCTAGATGTGCAGTATAAAGTGGATCAAGGACAAAAATGGGAGGATATTAATGAATTATTCACAATGAAATTCTATCATCTGACATTCAAAATTTATTGAATGACCTTCTTATCTGGGTAATGCTGGAAAATATATCTGTCACTGAGTATGATGCTAAATTCATGAAATTACTCTGCTTTTCATATAATTATATCACTAGTGATTCCTTTAATTAATTTCTAACTAAATCAAGGTTTAGGGTTGAGGTTCTTATGTAATATTATTATTCATTGTATTACATACTATATATAGGTATTCAATAGAGAGATATTTGATGAAAGGTACATCTATGGATTTATCAGAGGGGGAAGCATTTATATATCCATTATAAAGGGTTGTAACACTAATTATTATTGAAATCATTATAGGGACACCAATTTCCAAGGTGGGAGTGTGAATCAAAATGAGACATCTAGATTAGTGAATCTTCATCCATGACCTGTGAGAAAGGAATGATGTTTCCAATGTGGTTCACATTACCATATAAAGAATTACTGTACATAAATACCAAGATTATTACATAACTAAAACTATATGGTGCATCTTCAACACTTTTTCAGTGTACTCCATTGTATGATGCTCATGAAAATTATTATGTTTTACATGCATCTTATGTTTCGACTAGATAATGGAAATAGAATAAATTTCCTCAGTAGAAGTGATTTATCCATAGTGATTATAATAATACCACGACTCCTCACACATGGAAATATGAACTGGGAAACAAAGAGTAGAGTGTGGTGAGAAAAACAATTATATATAGATGAGCTGGTTATTTTGTATTATTATTCTCAATAATATATGTTTAGAAGTATGATTACATTCAATTCAACAATTATGACTGTTTTTTTATAATTTTCTATCTAAATCATTTATGTCTTTTCATAATGTTAATTAACTAATTATAATCCATTAAATTATTCCCACAATCATAAAACATTAAACATATCATGGTAAAATTGAATGTTGAGCCATTTTGTATAGAGAATGTTCTATGATTATTGATGGTTCTAAGAAAAAATTGTATTTAGTTATTCTAGATATTATTTTTTACGATGTAATACTAGGTATTAGTTCTTTTGAAATCATTAGAGGCTCACATCAACAATTATTGAAGAATGGTGATTTTTGTTACCCAGGATGGAGCCAATAATATCCTTAGAGGATGAATGAATTTAATTGAAGTTGAATAATGATGGTTGGAAAAAGTATTTAGAATGACCTCATAAAACATAGTGTAATTGTCTTTGGAATATATGGAATATATTGATAATTATAGTTTCCCAGAAGTAGTGGATCGATTGCATGTGTTTTTTCAAGAAACATTCAAAAGCTTACCATCGGTATGGGAAGTATAGTTTATGATTAATCAATTTCATGAGAATAGAGATATCTAATTTCTATATCATAAATTAGAACCAATAGAAATATGGGATGTGATGGAGATGTTGGAATATTTGGAAGGAAGATGGTTCATTTGGCGGAAAAAAGCGTTATGGGAACCCACTATCTTGTTTTGGAAATAATGTGAATGAAAATATAACATTGTGTGTGTATTATCATAATCATAATATGGTTACAATAAATAATAGGTATCCAAACCCATAAATTTTTTATCTAATTTATAAATATATGGGAGATTTTTAGTGCTCTAAAATGGAATTGCGAATTGGATATCACCAATTTCATGTTCAAAAGAGGAATATTCTGATGACTGATTTTAGAAAAAGATATTCTCATTCTGAATATCCGGTAATGTCATTAAGTCATTCTAATTCACCAATTGTCATTAATGAATTAATGAATCTTATATTTTAGTGATACCGGGATTATTTTGTGGTTGTATTTGTCAACAACATACTGTTCTATTCAAGGGTAAGGGCATAGAAATATAATCACATGTATACATTGTTGGAAATATTTAGAAACTATTTGTTGTATTCAAAACTATCTATGATTGATTTTTTGTTACAACTGGTTTTCATTCATGGACATGTAATTTATGAAAATGGAATTTCAGTGGATATAGAGATGATAAAATATGATATCTATAAGTTAATTCCAATGAATTTATTTGAGATATGAATTTTTCATGGACTAACTAGTTCTTTGTGATGCTCTGTTAGTGATTTTTCACAACTATATTTTCCTATTACAGAATTTAAAAATACAAATGATCAATTTCAATGGAATAAAACTTTTTAGAATTCAGTCAACGATCTAATGGTTCATATTGATCATCACAGAAATTGATTTTTTTAAAATCAGGATAAGGGTATATGGTGTATTGGGATTCTTCGAGATCAGGTTTTGGATGTGTTCTCATATATGATGAACATGAATTTTTATGGACCAATTTTGTTGGAGGTTCACCAAAAAACTAACCAACACACATTTGGTATCTACCGATCATATTCTTTGATTTGAATACTTGGAATAATTACCTCATTATATAGAAATTAATGAAATTTATTGATCATAAGATATAGAAATATATTTTTTCATAATGGTATCTGAATCAAAGATAATGGAGATGGATATAATATCTTTAAATGTTTTACTTTTTCATAATTAATTCAACTAGTGAACGTAATTTAGTGTAGGTTTAATTAAGTAGGATTTCTTATTATTATTTTGAAAATAAGATTAAAAAGAGTAGTAGTTTATTTCTATAGAAGATGACATGCCAGAGTAATGTGATGACTAATGTGATTTTGTTATTTTCATCCCTGTTTTAGTTGTTCCCAATTTGATCATGATAGTTAAATAGGCACAGACTTCTGATTCAGAATATCAGGTGAAGAATTAAAACACAATAGTGGGAATAACATTGATGGATGGAATATTTATAGGAGTTATGTAATGTGGTTCAGAAATAGGATTGTCATACATAAGAATTATCCATGACACTTCATCTTGTTTTACAAATATCCAAATGGGTTTTTCCATCCTTGAGTGCAGATTATTTATAAGGTGTTGAAAATAAAATTATCTAGGTTTAGTATGAAAATAAACGTGGATGATTTTGTTTGATGGTTAATAACATTCCTAGAAGTTAAGGATGAACATTAACAATCCTTAGGTATGTTTCCTTTTAAAAATATTCTAGTTTAGAAATTGTATTTTATTTCCATGCATTTTTTAATAGTTATCCCATGATTTTTTTTGGAAACATGATTCCATATTGTTGATAGCGAATCTTCACAAAAAGATGGACAATTGTATTCCGATTTTTAAAAATCATTCATTGGTGGATTTTTCAACAATTTATATCCATGAAGTTGTGTAGAGACATGGAATAATAGTTTCAGTTGTATTCAACATATATCTATGGTTTGAGTCTTATTTCTATAAATCCATAATGAATTCCCATAGGACAAAGATGTTTATAAGTATATTAAATCAACCTCATATAACTGAACAATCAAAATATACGATATAAATGCTGGAATCCATCATGAATACTTGTGTCATGGATTCTTGTTCCTCATGGTAAAATAAGTTGTTTTTAGTAGAGTACTCATAAAATAATGGCTACCAGGACATGATACATGTTGCGTCATTTAGAAAATTCTGTTTGATTCATTTTATTTCTCCAAATTTTTTGGTGTAAATTTGTGATAATTAAGTCTTCTAACCAAGCCTTATCCAAGAAAAAATGGAGATGATTCTATTGAATATGAAATTTATAAAAACAGTGTACATTCTCTAGATATCATTTTAGATTCATCTTTGTCTACCATTGTCATTCATAATTAGTGCTCATGGGTTTTTTATGGTCTTTCCAAGGTCGAGAAATCACCTTTTATGATGTAGGGAATGTTATATCCTTAATATATAGGCCCTATTGATATACTAGAATGAGTTGGTGAGGTGGAATATTTTTGGGAATTTCCACCATAGTTTAGTACAGTGAAAAATATTTTTTTATAATCTAAATTGAAAAACTATACACATTGTACTAAGAATTTTATCATAAGGGAACACATTGACATATATATTGATTATCTGTTGATTCACATGAATGTATATATTGTGGATAATAAGTATAATGTCATGTGTGAAAAAAGAAACGATCTAGTTTGGGTTATGTGGTAATGTGGTAAGTTTGAGTAAGAGATTTTGGAACACAAGAAAGAAATTTATGATAAATTCCTAGAACAGTTTTGTTGAGAGGATGGTTTTTTTTATTTCCCTAGATGGTAGGACTAATGCTAGGGAGATTTTAGAACCCTTTAGTTATAGGTAAATAAACATTTTTTTATTTTATTTATACAATTTTTTTGGTTGATTTTGAAAAGGATTAGATAATTTTTTGAGTATATTGAGGGATTTTATAGTTGTCCATGTATGGTTTATGGTTAGGGAAATCAATTCCCCACCGATAGGTAATCATTCATAGAAAAATAGGGGTTAAAGGGATGGTGCATGGGCGGTGCATGGTTTTCTATACCCTATGAATATAGAGGAGAATCCGTTTTGTTTTGAGAATATGCTGGAAAATGATCTATTGCATCGTTAGTGAATAGTTTGGAGACAATGTGAGCCATCCAAGAGCCTATTCCATTAATGAAGGGTTAGGATCATGTTTAGCACACAATTTGATCAACTGTGAAACAAAACACTCGATATGTTAAATGGTAGATCCAAAAATTTCTAATCTAACATGTTCTCACCTCTTAATGATTTTTTCCAATGTGGATCTAACATGGGAATATTCCATTCCAACATTTGAAGAACCCATCCCCATATAATTGGATGTGATCAATAGATATTACTAGGTATTATTATGGTCTATTCCCATAATAATATTTCTTTATTGGTGGTTTTGGTAGTTTTACTTAGATTTAATTCTCTCTCTCTTTTGATTTCTATGATATTTTACCACCGTGGGTATATATAAAGTTGTACATTCCAAATATGTTAATATTATTTATTATATTATGATAAGGGATGTGATCTAGTGTGGTGTTCATTAATATTTAACCTAGTTTCACTGGTGTTATTCACAATATTATTCTTTTTAGTTAGAAAATCATCAATATGTGGATTCAATATCAACACCTATATTTTATAAAATGAAGGATTAGATTAAAATTTTTTAGTTGTTTTATGAAATAATTTTATATTCACTATGAAATTATTTTAGAAACCCTATTGAATGATGGTTTTTAGATATTGGGGAAATATGTGTGTCATCGGTAACTATTTTCAAACACGTGATTCCTATATGATGATTTTAAAATAGTTATCGAGTTTTTGTAGATTTTTTTAATAAAAACTTTGATTTTTATTGAAATGGGTTGAACACACTTGGATTTATATAGTTTTTTCATGGTTTTTAGTGTTTTCTCATATTTATATGAGTGGATAGAGGCGTGATATACATTTATCAAAAGGTTGGTACACATAAGGGTGTCAAGTAACACAATCCAAGTGGACCACTAATTTTTTTCATATTGGAAGGATAACTCACCTCTTGCGAGTAGAGGGAGGTATATTGTTCCTTGCTCACTTGGTCATGTGATTATGTGAACCAAAATGTATTATTCCAAAAAAATATTTTGTGAAGTGGTTTCAATGAAATTATTAGTTCAATAATTTGTAAAAATTATTTCAGCTAGAAATTATTTAGTTATGAAACTTAGTTATAGTTTGATATAAACTGTTTTTGAACATTTTTTAATATAAGCAATTTTATATAATTGTTTCTACCATATTTTATCATATTAGAATTATTAGGGATGTCAATGGGGAAGATATACATATTTTTATTAGTCAATCATGTATGGTAATATTGGTGATTTACTATATATAATATTATGGGATATGAGTAATGTTAATTTATAACACATCTTTAGTAATAATTTTTGATAGTTGTAATTTTTTGTGGAGTTGGAGTTAAACCATTTGGAACTTTGGTGTGAGGTGATTTTTCAGATATTTGCAAGTGTTTCTTCTACTATTATGTTTGATTATAGTTTTCCTTCTTGTGTGGTACTATTTATATGTATTGAAATAAATAAAAAAATTTAGTTTTATTTCATTTTCGTTTGTGCATTATATAGGGTTTTATTTTGTTATGATTTTTTAGTTTGAAAATTATCTTCAATGAGGAAATCATTCTGAAAATTATAATGAGGCCTTCAGCTTTTATTATCATCAATTGCCTTCATGGGGATGTCTAAAAGTCCTAGTAGGATACCTTCCACATTACAATAAAATGGTATTTATAGGGATGTTAAAATGTTTCATTAATAATTAACTTTCCATATTAAAAATTCTTAATTATTCATTAATTCATACATTATACAAACCCTTATTGAGTATTTCAAACACATCCTTATTTTTTTAATACTTTGGATTCTATGAGGTGTACTGTGAAATATATGAAATGATATATAATAAATAATAATGTTATTATCTTGGAAATAAAATATATTATGTGGTAATGTGTATTCATTCCTTATGCAAGACTCATGCATATATTTAATTTACTAGAAAACCCAAACAATTTGGGCCTATGGGATTTCATTTACATGTATCTTATAAAAATATAATGGTAGCATGAAACCATCTCCAGTCCTGATGGGGTCAGGTTAATAGAGTTACCATTGAAGAAGGCATAATGGAATCCATTAGAACTATATTTAGGAAATCATAAGATAGATAACATATCCCTAAAATAGAAATTTTAGGATAAGTATAGATGAAACTAATTTTTTTGGTTAGATACATAATATGTAGATTTCAGTGAAATACATTAATGTATAGATACTATAAGTGGACATTGTTCGGGAATATGTGTAATTAGGTATGAAAAATCAAAAATGATTCTTTGGGACTAACATAATAGAAACATAGTACACATCAATGGTCCTGACTATGCACCTAGTTTAACAATCTATTGGGATATGTTTAGGATAATTAAAATTTTCTTTACACATCATTATGAAAGATTTTAATTTAAATGAAAATTAAATACATGGATAAACATTAGACCAGGGAATAAAATGTGTTGAAATAAATAGACGAAGTATTTATGTATTGTAGTTGTGTTGAAAACCATAGTGAACATGTTATTTAGTGAGTCGATATAAAAAATTTCAATGATATTTACTTCATAGATTATATAAATATAGTTTTTGATAATGAAAACATGTGTGATTGTTTACAATCCACCATTTACATCATGTTTGTGGACATGAACCCATTATTGAATGAAGATAATGGCTTATTCCATCCACTCTCCTACACAATTTATTGGTTTATATGCTGTGGGTTTTAGATAATCAAATTGATGAATAAATATTAATGATGAACCTATAATGTTACCTTTTTAATATAAATATTAATGACATAACCATATTTTTATTGGAAAATAGTTAAAAAATAACAATGACTCACTTTATTGATCATGTGATATGAAATAAATATGTTACATTTAGTGCTTCAGTCGACAAGTTAAGTTATTGTAATCCATTTCATAATTTAATGGATGAAATGTAATTTTATCGATGAAAAACAAAGGATTAAATTATGTCTATATAAATATATGAAAAAAGTATATTTCCATATATTCATGGTCAATAAAATAATGCGACATCATTCTGAAAATTATAATAAAATAAAATTGTCTCCTAATATATTATTTTTTGTTGAATTGATGGTCTTCTAAATCATCACATATTTATAAAGTTTATACATTCATCTTTCCATTGATCATGATTATGTTTTTTATTTATAACCTCAATCACTCCCTATAAATATTTATATTTTTCCTCGATGTATATATCACTAATTTCCACTAATGTTCCCTTACATAAATACCTATTTATATGTCATTACAAATGACCATTATACATCACATGTCTCTTTTATAGATGTTGTTTTTTGAACCCTTCTAATTATGTGGGATTTAGTCATTCGAAATATAAAAAAATTTATTAACATGGATATGTTTAAATTATGAGGACCCAATTAAATTAAGGATTATAGATGGTAACACCATGAATTTTAAAATTAAGAATATGGTATTCAACAACATGTATGAAACAGAGCATATATCATGTAAGGAAATATAATCTACTAGTAATTTACATTATATTAAAAAAATTAATCAAATTTAATACATTCCGTATCTAGAAATGAATGCAATACCTTGTTTCCTTGCGTCATAGGAAGTAATGAATCTCATTTAAGGATTATGCTACATGCAATATTGAGTTTTACTACACAACTATATATTATTAAAACATTATTATTTAATATTAATATATATAAACTAGCTATTAAATTAGAATTTTTAAAATGTTTAATATTCAAAATAAAATATTTGGTTTCAAAAAATTTAAAATGAATTCATATATTAATAATTAATTAGAACTGAATATAAAATCTAAGTTAATATAATAGAAATGTGTTTTTTGATAAATAATGAGTTTTATCATAATAAATTAAATTTATTACTTTTAGGGAATGATGTTAATGAAACATATATTTTATTTAATAAATTAATTATTTTTTACATTCATCCAATTTGTTTCATAGGTATCAGATTCGAAAAAACTCAATTATACACATAAAAAGAACTAGTATTCTAAAGGAAATTTTACATCCATTTAATGGAAAATCTATTTTAAATCCAATTTTTGGAAATTATGTAAATGTAATATGTAAAAATAATACTAATATTTGAATTATGAACATAATAATTAAGTAAATGTGAATAATTTAAATTATTCAGTGATGTTTCTTTTATTGATGAATATTGAAAAATAACATAATTTAATTAAAAACATATTATTAATTTATTCATATATAAGGTTAAATTATATATTTGATGTTATTTAAGTATAATTTTATCATCTTGACATTATTTAGTCCAATTTAGTTAATTTTAATCAATTTAACATTAAAATGGAATATAAAAACATAAAATAACATTAAGAATATTTATTTTAAAACCGGCACTATCATCATGTCTACGAGATTTATATTAATTTAAATTGTACCATTTTTGTGATTTGAATTTGGAAAATATATTCATTATTTTGAATAATAATTATTTAAATTTTTTCTAAAATTAAAAAATATTTTTTTAACAAAACTATTAGATAACACAATTAAAATTAATGTCAATGATTAAGAGAAAAACTAGTTTAACAAAGGACAAAACAGAAAACATTAGGGAAAAATGATATATAAAATAATCCAAAATTAATTTTTCTATCCTAATAATTAAAATATATTACCTTACATATAATTTGGAAAATTATTGGAGCATCAATACCCTGTTGAAGCAAAGGTGGAATTGCCTTTTTAAAAATTTTAAAAGATTTACACTCCTCAAAAACTATAAAAAGAAAATAAACCCTCCCACATATTGACAATAATAATGGGCTTTGGAGCACCCAAAATCATCTCAATTAATCATCCAACAACATGTTGTTAATCGTAGTAGCCTCAACATGGTAATAAATCAACCAAGGTGGTCCGTTTTTTAATCCATATGTAGTTACCAAAAAACTAGGCAACATTCTTCAATAATTGAATTTATTTTATTTCCTTAACCACCACCATTAAGTATTATTAATAAATTCCTATAAAATTGCATCAGTATACTCATTATACTGGTATTTTATTATTCTAAGGGGTTTTATAATAGTTATACACACTTTAATCTAATTGATATTAATCTTCCCATTTATGTGTATGGTGAACTTACTGCTTTCAAAACATTTTCATTCATTTTTTACATTACCACCTCCCATTTTTTATAAGTATGATTGAAATATAATTTATATATAATATATAAGATATTTATTATGTAACTATGATTTTTAATGTCTTATAAAAAACATACCTTCATTAGTATAATTTTCTATGAATATGATAACATCAATTGTGTATGTTTGGACTAATTACTCCTCAATGTGATTTGATTTCTTCACAATATACATGGAATGTATTAAATATGATATCAATAAACCAATTAAACATATATGAAATAATTATGATACATTATTTATAATTTTCTTATAAATACATATAAATTAATTTTCACATTTCAAAATATGACAATGAAATGAGAGTTTCTTTCATGCATACATACGACATGTCACCTCCATGAAATGAGAGTTTCTTTCATGCATACAAACTACTAAAATTTTTAATGCTTTTTGACAAACGAATAATGAGTTATTATAAGAAGATCACATATAATTTTTTAAGAATATCATATGGGATATAATAAATATTACTATGGTTTCTTTATAAGTTATTGAAAATTTTAAAATAATTATACATGATTTTAAAGTATGTTTATCCAAAAGGAAAAGAAATGTAATGGATATTCATATAACAGTTATATTTGTGAGATATATATATTATTCACAACTTATTTCAATTTTGTGATGTGTATAAATCCTGTCTCTATATATTATTCAGGTAATTACATTTTATAATGATATTAAATGTTAAAATTTATGTTAATATTTTATGGATCCCATGATTGTGAAGGTACACAATAGTAAGAGATACTTATCCCATTTTACTTTGAATGAGGAATACACCATTTAAGAACATAATTATTTATTTTGTGATCATAATGAAGCATTGAAATTTAATATTATGATTAATTAATTATTCATCATATTTTCGAGTTTCAATATTAATTGTTTAATCTATTTCTATTTTCAATTAATGCTACCCAAGTGGTAAAACAATTTCATAACCTAATTCATTTCTTTGGTTAATATTACTTCCTAAATATCAGTAATATTAATTTATTTTGGGTATAATGACATTAAAAATATGTTTTCTTTCTAAACATAATTTATGTGGATTTACAGTTGATACACATAAGAAATTCATTAATTAATTCTAAATTCAACATTATGATAATTATTATTGTTTATTCCATTATATCATTCTAATCAATATTTCTTATTCATTAAATTAAAACGAAGGGAATTATATGTCCATTTTAAAATAAACTAAATAATTGTTTTTCTTATTTTCATTCATGATCATTTACATGCAATTATACCGTTTTTCAACTATGTGGTTCTCAAATAGTTTCATAATGTTTTTTCAAGAGATCACTCATTTTTCTCAATCATCCGTCAGAGAACATATTTTCTATTAGAAATAATGTTTTCTCAAATCTTTTAAAAAAAATATTAACCATATGGAAATTAATTTATAATTACATTTTACACCACATTTATATTTGAAACACTTTTAATGTAATTTTTCTTTATCATTCATATCATGGAACTTTTATTTCCTTTTTTCTGTGAAAAAAAGGAATGTTCATTTATACCTTTTATGGAATGTACAAATTAACCATTTCATTTATTTGAATCATATATAGAATGTTTAAAAGGTATAATTTTAATGATTTTTTTAAATTATATTTTCAATGAAAATTATTTTGAATTTTTTTCCCAAAATAAAGAAGTCATTTTCCGAAAAAAAGTTTTTAAAATAGAATTTTAAAATATCTCTATACAATAATGACAATTCACAATTATTTTTAATCAATAAGAGATATGTTTTATTGAAACAATCATTACTCTTCTTTTGGATGGTTTATTATTTATTTTTTCAGGGTTACTGTTTTCATTCACTTCATTGATTCATTTAGTAGTCAAATTGATTAAATAATTTTCCGATGATCATTAGAAATTTAATTTTCAATATTTATTCATTATATTATTCAGGGATATTTTTTCTGCCTAAATCATTTATAATTTTTAAATTTTTTGTAAACTTTTAATTTTATTTTATTATCTATTTATGTATTTATAAATCAGTATCCTTTATTGAATATAGATATTTGATAATGAATTAGGTTTTTTTAATATGAGTAATGATTTTTATTTTCATGGAAGGGTATGCTCTAGACATTATATAAACCCCCAATGCATTGATATGTTCTCATTAGACAAATGATTTGTGAAAATTAAAATAGGATGATTCCTTTATTTTTAATCATTCTAGACAAAACAACTTCATAGTAGATGATTCCATGTGACAGAAACATGATTTACAATATTTTATAATATTATTCATTTTGATTTAGTATTTATAATCAATGATAATTTCACTATTATAAAATGTAAATAGTAAATTAGTTTCCTACTTATTGATTTAATTGAATCTTTTTTATGTTTTTTACATTTCCATATGGCTTTTTCCTAATATGTTTATTTAAATGTCATGTGTCTTCAGTTATTTAGCTTTTTATATTGCTTACGCACTTTCATATAATATTTGGAGTACATGTATTGTTTATTAATATATTACCTTCACATATTTATTGATCTTATTTATTCATTATATCATCTGTTATACATACCTTTATTTGTCATTTTATCTCACTCTTATTTTTTCCATCCCCGTGATTAATTGAAGTTTAAAATGAAACATATGCATGGATAATCTAGATGGAATAATGTTGTTATACTAAAATGAAAATACAATTATGATATAATTTTCATGTTAATTCTTAATTCCGGACTTGTCTACATGTCTTGTTTACGAAGATAGATAAATTGTTCATTGATTTGGACATGATTTACACGTAACTTATGACAATGTAATGGTCGTACCACATCTGTATCTTTCTTTATAAGGTTAGGTCAATACATGATTCCTCCAAAAACAACGATAACAATAACCCCCATCCAAACAATGAAACCTACAAAACTATAATTAATATGAATTATTATAAAAAAATATCAAAGATTAAATATACTGAGATAAACCCAACAATTATTTTAGAAACTCGTTATTCATTTTAAAGTGGAAGATCTCTAGAATCCAAGGATTAATTCTAATCAAAGGTCATATAAGGTAACATAATTTAAGGTCTTACATTCCTAGAGTTCAAAAAAATAAATAGTATAATTAATAAATTAAATAATATTCCAAATTTAAAATAAATAATAAATCAAAGGGAACCATTGTTTCATATGTTATAATCATTTTTAGATGGGGCCATGGAAAGCTCACCCCTTGAAATGACATCCTGATTTTTGTAACACCCAAATCTGGTAATCCATATTTTGTGGTTATTTTTAAAAATTTGAATTAGATAAATGTTATATCATCAAAATGGATAGAATTGTATAATAATAATCAGTGATTAGATATATACATAATTCTGAAATTAAATATGAATATATAAATTAATAAATTTAAATTCTTTTGAGGGATTTATTTTATATTATAGTATATCTATAAAATAAATCATATATTCCTTATTCAAAACCTAATTATGCGAAAAAAATAATGATCCAAGAAACATGCACAGTAAGGGGATCCATACTATATAATCATTCAAAGATTAAATAATTCATGAATAATATGGAAGAGTTTAATAATAATTAAATTTCTCTTTCAACTAATAATATGAAATTGTAATATATTTATTGATAACATTAAAACAACTAATGACATTTTTTTATAAAAAATAATTTTATAATTATAAAATTTATAATGCTGGAGCACATAATAATAATGAAACTTCAATATATAAGGTCATCATAAATATAAATTCAATCCCTTAAATGAACACATCTATAAAATTTGGATGGAATAAACCAAACACTTGAGAAATTTGTCTTCTTGAGAGTTACCAATTCATCAAAGGGTTTTATAATTCATTTCCCAAAACATCACTAAATATTTCCACTGTATCCCTCAGACGAAGAATCAATACATGTTAATAAATATTCTTTAAAATTAATAAATGCACAACATTGGATGAACTAGTACATGACGATTAGATTATTTAACTATTAAAATCATCAAAACATATCAATAGAATTATGGTGGAATATATCGTTAGATTATACCCTCATTAAAATATAATTTTCCAGAATGAATTTTGACACGGATGAAAATTAATTTAAAAAGAACACTAATACATTTCTTGAGGAAAATACATATTTATTTTTTCAATATCTTCATTAATATATAAATATTTATATAATATTAGGAGGAAACTTTTATCTTTATAGAACCATTGAAACACATAAATGAATCATTAAATAAATTATTATTCATTACATTTGGAATATTCATTTGTGTTGTGAGAGTAAATGCAATGGTTTTGTTCCCTCCCTCAATAAAATGAGACTCATTTGGAAAGAGACATGAAGATTATTTTTTTGGATTTTAATGGAACGTAAAAGTAAATAAAAATGAAATTATTATGTCCTTGGATAATTTGTAATAAATTGTTGAAATATATTCAAAAAATATTGATAGGAACGGAAAATATTCCCGACTTAATAGAAAAAATTCTGGTTTCCTTAAAAGTATTTTAGATCATTTTTATTTAATAGAGGAAAATTAAATGAAATTATCCAAATTTCAGAAATAACGATAGTAAAAAAAATATATATATGATTCAAATGTATTCCCTAGTGGAAAAAATATCATAAAATTTTTTACATAAGAACAATATTTTGAACTAAACATGTAACATGTTGGTTACTTGTAATCTACAAACCCTTAGAAATAAATAACAACAAATAAAAATTTAAATTCCATCAATAAAAATATAATCATGATATTAAATATCAAGGTTGGTTATAATAAACACCTCACCGAATAAAAGTGTTATATATTGAATATGTCTTATAAAACCCAATATGAGAATGAAAAAAGTACCATAATCATAAGAATGATGTGATAATTAATTAAGTAAGTGACTATGTTTAAAAAAATCATGTAAGAAAAATTTCAAAAATAAAAAATAAAATAATAAGAGGTCAAAAATATATATAATTTTCATGACATACGCATTTATGAGGTTATATTACTAAATTAGAGTGATTTAGTTGAGAAACCCATTGTATTGGGTCTGACCCATTAGCTATGTAACATATATCCCAAAAGAAATTTATTTTATAGTTTCTTAAGTATAATTTATAAGGCTACAGCCTTAAAAATTACAAAATCATAAGTTATGTAAAGAATTTACAATCATTGATAATTAATAAATTTTTGTTTTATTATTTTAAAAAATTAGGTCAAAATTAGTATATACTTTCTAAAATATTTCAAAGTAGAAATGTCTATATGCTTTATATTTTTCATAATATAATACATTTTTAAATAATATATGTTCTATTTTGCATGATAAAATTATTTATAAGATTCAAATTTTCTTCTTCCTTTCTAGTATCCAACATTATACAATGTGGAAAACGTTATAATAACAAATGACGACTACAAAAAAGCACAATAATGAATATTAATAATTGATGAAACTGTTAGTATATAAATATTTTAAACTCATAAAAACATATGATTACAAAAAAAATAAGAAATCCTAATTCATAATGGTAAATTGTGACATCTATGGCATACATACATTGTATCTTTCACTTGTACATAGGTAGTAACCATCATTATTATGTTTGGAATGTCGATCAATGTATTTTCCCCAAATATATTTAGTGAATAGTTATCTTTAGTCTTTATATCATTACACAATGAATTATAGAGATATCATGTGATCACCCCCCCCCCCACAGTTTATAATTGAACCAACCGTATACATAAGAAATTTCCAAGAACCCAAATAGAATCAAAACACTTTGACATGTATAATAGAAAAATATCATTTCCACTTTCAAATCAGAAGATATAATTTAAATATATTGGCTTAATCAGTACATCATAAAAATAGATTTCAATAAAATTAATATATGATAAGGTAATATGGTATTCACTGTCCTTTTATAAACATTACTTATTATAGAGTATGCCAAATCTAAAATAATGTCCTCTACGACATAAAATTTCATGTCCACGCGTACATTAAAAAACATTATTTCAGTTGTTTCGTAAAACTCTTCGTAGAAAATGATTCTTTTCAAAATGATTTGAATGAAATTTAAAATCAATGTGGTTGATTATACACTGTATAAAACGAAGGTGTTTTATGACATTAAAATATGAATCAATGGAAAGATATTGAGACGATGACCCTTACCTTGAGTCTAAATTATCCCATATAATACATATATTCGTGAATAATAAATGTAGGATAATTTCAAAATTATTGATATTCTTTTTCATGTTTATGATTTCTGTTATATCACTTGTTACAATGGTATAAAAATTACATATTTATTTCATCTAATAATAGATATTTTGTCAATATTAGGTACTTTAGTCGAAAATGAAGTAGGTATGTTTTCAATAGTCTATTTGGGCATATGTCCATTAAATAAATTATAAATTTCATTAAATTATAATCATTTTTATTCAAAAATTATACATTTAAATCAAAAAAAGATTTATTTTTATGAAAATTTATCAATGTTATATTCATGTAGATTGTTGGTCATACATACACATGAGTAACGCTTCCATTTTTCATTGATTATTATTGGAATAGTGAAGTTATTATTTTACCTTTACTAAATGATCATAATATTGATAAAAAAGTAATAATTTAAATATACTTGTATTCATATCATAAAATTGATGTGGTAAATAACAATGATTCATGTAGCTTCATGGATTTGATAGTTCACAGATACACATAAATGATTTTATCATTTTTATGAGTAGGGAATATAAGAAAAGAATTGATAAATTATTATCATATAATGATTAATATGTCATGAATATCATATATTATCATTAATTTAATCTTTATAACCTCTCCTGAGAGACGGTTATGGAAAAAATATTATATTGGTTCATCGAGGATATTGATCACACACACAGAAGAATGATTAATTCCATTCCCATTTAATAGAAGTGGAGATGGATTTAGGTGAATATATTAAAATAATAATATCTTATAATATTAAGGACACTAGAGATATTATTTAATCTTGAAAAAATTATATTTTAATTATGTTAATTTATATGGAAATTTGAAATACTTTGGATTATAACATCAATGAACCTCTTAACACATCTAAAAAGGGTGTACTTCCCAAAATAAAGAGTATATAATAAGGGAAGGGATTATAGGAAGGGGTTTTTGGAAATGAAGGATGAACCAAAATTTTTTAATTTCAATTATAGAGAATAATGGGTTCATTTTATAAGTTATTGTAGGGCCACCCTATGGAATTATTAAAAGAATTAAATTATTATAAATTCAATTTTGATTCAAAATGCATCTATGTTTTTTAGTTCTAATATAGAATTATTATTGAAATATTTTTAATTTTCCAATTAGAATTTGTATCATTTTGAATAATTTTTATTCCTTATATTTTTTTTATCTTTATCCTTTTTATTAAGTAATATAAAAATCTTAGAGTTCAAATAATTACCATATTATTCCAAAAGATTATAGAAGAAAAATATGTTCATTACACATAATTCTTGTTTGTATTTCCCTCATATAATAGGAAATGATATTGTAGCTAGAGAAACAATTGTATGTGAAATGATAATAACTATATTTGGGAATCTCAAATATCATCTATCCAATAACATTACCCATTTAAATATTAATTTTAATCCAAAAAGATGTGAAACAGTGATAATCAACTTCATTTTTCAGAAACATATAAATTTAACAAGAATAAAAATACATTTTTTATTTGAGCAGTTTATATGATCCATGATGCTTATATTTCTTTGTTATGGAGATAATTATAGGGACAAGGTTTTCATGGAAATTTTTCATTTCTCAAGGAATCAAGACCAATGATAGAAATTGTTTCAAAATAAATACCTAAAAAGACATAATAAGAACAGAATGGATGGATTTTAACGAAATTTTCATGGAAAACTATTTTATTCCAAAATAAAAGGATGATATGGTGATAAATTTTTTGATTATAACACAATAAAAAGAAAATAATTCTTTTATGTATTAAAATAACATTACATGGTTTTCATGGCATGCATAGAACCATGTATGTAATCCAAATAATTATATTGATCATTACATAGACGGTTTAATGAAAATAATTATATTGGAAATATTCTCTCAAATATTGTCATCAAATAATGAATAATATCATATTCAATTAAGAGAGGGATAATATTCTCCTTTTCTTGTTTCATTATTAAATTGTAAGAGAAAAAGAGGATGATAGATACAATAATTGATTATGAGAAGAAGATAAATAATATTTTTACAATATGTTGTAGTAGTAGAAGGAAACACTATAGTAAAATCCTAAAAGGGAAAGTGGTTGGTATTATGTTTTTTAAAATAGACATCATTCTCATGAATATAAGGGTATTAGAGAATCTGTCAATGAATTGTTTATTAACATTGTTTAGATTTGGAACAATTATATTTAATTCCCCAAATGACAAATGAACACAACTCAAAAGAAAAAAAATATGATAAATTCTTGATTAGTAAATTACTATAGAAATAGTTATTTTTATGGAGACATGGTGAATACAACACATATCATTGACTATAGAAATGAAATTTTCTTTATATGATTCTAGTACTACCTAATTAATTATGTTGAAATAATTTTTTAAGGATATCATATTATCACCAAAAATATTGGATATTCAGTTTTCATAATGGTAGCAATACCACATATCATGAATATAAATCTTCTCCATTAGATATTTGTAAGACAAATCATCCTTGTAATTTAGTTATAATTCCACTAGTTGAATTTTAAGTAATTATGCATAAGAAATGTTTCATCAAGTATATATACAATAAATATTTTATAGTAAGGGAATTTATATTTTATATTCCAATGAAACCCGTAACAATCAATAATTAGTTTATGGAAAAATAAAAACTAGTGGAAATTATTTCCATTGTATGGTTTTCCTACCTATTAATGTGTAATGATTATCTAAAATGGTTTAGGGGATACTCCATATTAATAATTTTACTATTTTTCAATAATATGTTAATTTGATTCCTAAAGAGATGCCCAGTATCACCATAAAGTTTCCAATTTTTTTATTAAATTAAATAATACATCATTGTGAAAATATTTAATATATAGAATATAGTATAGAACTTATTGAGTTATTGTAATAGGAGCATAAACTATAATAAGTTATACATTATTGACTTATTCAACATGTTCTTCAACATGTCGTGATCAAGAAAGTTTTGTTATAAATAATGATGCATAAATATGTTTCTTCATTGGTTTATGATAACATGACACCATTATTATTAATAAAAAGTATTGTATACACCATTTCCGGTTTTGTTCAATTTTTGGAGATATATATCATTTCAAGATTGATCATTGATCATGATATCGTTTTATTAGGATAAAGGGGGATATTCCAATGACATCAATAAGTAACATGTATGTTCATTATGAACTCATTTTAATGATATTTAAACATACCGATTATCATAATATCATAACATATTTTAAAAAATAGATTCTTTATACATTTCCTTGATTAGTTTGTCTTATTCTGTGTAATATGTAGTCTTATATATGCAATGTGAGTTAAAGGATGTGAATATTATTTGATAATTGTGATGAAGACCCTAGTGAATGAGATTTTATTATGATACATTTATCAAATATGATATAGGAAGTCCAAAAGATTCATTTATGGATCATATAATCTCATTAGATGGTATATTAGTTGATACTTTAAAGAAAGATGTTATTATAAAATTAAATATATCTAGCAAAATATTCAAATTTAATTTATTTTTTCTAGATACTAATTTTTAATATTTTGAAAAATATAATTAATTCATAATCCTCTAACCTAGATTAAATATATTGTTTTTTTGTTCTTGTTCTATATGAATGTAAAGAGAGTTTCATGATCTGAAGATAAGGTTGGGTAGTTTGCATGTGATTGTCTAACCATATTGAAGAGAAGGGATTTCAATAAAAAATGACTTCTCTATGAATGTATTGGTATTATACTTCATGTTAAATGATATGGTGATATACTATTCCTTAGTGAAATATAAGTATCATTATAAAAATTATCCGAATAATGATTTATAATATGATGTTAAAATGATATAATTTAATATATGGAGGCATTATTTTTATGGTGAATGGTGTGATATATATAATGATTATAAACTCACGAAGAATATATTTATAAAATAATGTGATGAATATACACTACAAAATATTGTTAGTGTTAATAAATTTTTATGAGTTCTTAATACATTACAACCCTAGGAAGGTGAAAAAGTTGGTATATGCTCTGAGTCATAATGACCATGCAGGTGTTCCTAGGATGTGAATCGTAAAAGATAATTTTTTTGGATATTTAGAATAGTGATAATGAAATAATTATTAATGGGTATTTATAATATAATTATACTATGAATTATTATACATTCATACACATGATTATTAAGAATCAACATAATGAATATGTGGAATTACATAACATTTTGAGAATTGTTCATACATTCAAAAATGACTATGTTGGAATGATAATGTTTAGGATCCATATTTGTGTCCGAAAAATACAATAAATTAGGTAGGTGTTTTTCAATGTGACACATGTTTCATAATTATAAATTAATCTTATATGTATGATGAAGTATAGAGATATAAAATAGTAATTTTGGAGTGATGATAACAATGAGATTTTGCATAGTATTTATCATGATGCCTAGTACATTGAAAACATAAAGATAAGAGACTGAATTATTTAAGGATATTAATACATTAAAATTTTAAAAATTAAAATTGTAAAACAACACCGTCTATTTTTTTCATTAGAATCCCCAATAATTCAAAAGGCATTATTAAAATATGGCTTATATTAATCACCAAAAACGGTAGAACACCTCATTACAATAAGAAATGGTTTACCTATATATGAGGATTTAAAATAATACATTAAAGTTGTTGTGAGGTAACATCGAGTGCCTATATATATATAATCTTATTGTGATATGATGATTACATAGATGTTCATGAAACGTCTTTATAAATAAATAGATACAGTATTGAAATTTAATTTTTCAAAACATCATCAAAAATTTTCATATACTAAGAAGACTATTAAATATCTAGAAATTATTTCATGATCAATCTAGAAAAAAAACTATCCTAACATACATATAAATTAAACAATTTATGTGGAATATATAAAACATCACGGAAAAAACACCCAAATATAGTATTAGTTTAGTGTCTTTGAATAAATGGAAATGTAAAAACTGATACATGAGGGAGATTCGTTATCTCTAACTAGGTTCTCAAATACTATATTCCCTCTTAGAAAATCATACCATATATATATATCTTAATAACATATTGGAAAAAATGATAAAATTGTTTAGCTCAAATGCTCTGTAAGGGTAATCAAGGTATTTATATGATCATAAATATGAGAATAATTCTATTATAATGTGATCATAACAATATCGGATAATGCATTGTATATCAAAGATCATAAACTTGAATCCTGGAATACAAAATAGACTTTCTTAATACCAGAGTCCTGAGGCTAATAATATAATAAGATGTGAAATCATATTATAGGAAGAATACTTGTTATTATGGAATGAACTAAAAAAATGTTATATCATTCCATATAAGTAAGTACATATTAACAAAAATTATTAGGGATTATTATGGGGACTCCACCCAGTGGTGAGGACACACCACCATACCTAGTGGTAGTCCATTCCTTTTAAGGAGTCATGTTTCCCCATATTCCCATAGTAGACCAGGTTTACAGATATTACAAATGTGGATTAGGTTTCCCTACCTACCATATTAATAGTGACTACACCTACTCGGTGGGACACACCAACATCACAAGCCATAGTATACTACATATAATTTATTGTGTATCTACATATTCCCATAGTGAATCATGCTCGTCGAAATTATTCACAATATTATCTCTTCATATATAAATAATTAATAATTTTTTTAGAGGGATATATATATACCAAATATCTCAAAAAAAAAAATTCATACTTATTTTACAATATAATAAAACATTTATCGTATTTTGACATATAAAGAGATATCTGATTCATTAACATCCAATTGTTATAAACATGTAATAATAACATAACCTATTGGAAAAATTATTTTTCACAATTATTTCATAAAAGAATATCCAAATATATCAAGTCATTTTTATAAGAATATAACCTATTAAAAATAGACAATTATAATAAACATATAACCCATTAAAGAGAAATATTTTTCATAAAAATCCTACCATCAAAACATAATCCACTCAGATAAATGATTTGAGTAGAACAATTAGATTATTTGACAATAATGAAATAGTAACACCAATGGTTTTAATATTGTATGAAAAATAATTTTTGTTTATCCTTTTAAATACATTCCTTCAAGAAAATATCCTTTCATCAAAAAATTAATTCTTTTAAAACATAAATCATTTTGAAAAACATTTTCATTTAAAATATGTTGAAATCATCGAATAGCGGCCATTACACACTTTGAAAAACATTTCCCTTGAAAAAATATAAAATAATCATGAAAAATATTTCAAAACCTTTATATTTGAAAATCATTAAAATATTTATAAAAAAATAGTAGTGAAATCCATTTCTATGAAAATAACTATTTGAAAAATTATAAATGATTTTTTGAAAATTATTTAAACCATTTTAAAAAAAAATTTGAACTCAATATTCATTTAAATCCACTTAGAAATAATTATAAATAATATGGAAAAAAATTAAATTAAAAAACATTATAAACCTGAAAAATAAACATCATGGTAATGATGTTCATGGGGTCAGGTAAATCTGTGCATACTAAATATTCCTTTTTCACTGTAAAATTTGTAGAACTTTTCCTCGACTAGAAAATTATTTAAAGATACCTTTTATAAAAAAAATTAAAGGTAAAAATGGGTAAAAATGTTTTTTAAATATCATATGGGAATATTATTATATTATTTGAAGGTTTTATTAGGAAATTATTTTGAAGAAAAATATATTTTCAATTGCAGAGAGAGGTAAAGTCAGAATATATTAAAAATACTTTCTTAATCATATTATCTACCAATGACTGGATACATGGTACAATAACATTTATATAACTGAATAACCAATGTGTTAAATATTGATGAAAGTTCAGGAGAGATGAATCATAATATTTAATCAATGGAATCATAATCATAAACAATATTATTAAACGATAAGATTTTAGATATAAAATAAAACATTTTTTTCTAACACTGAACCATAAAAAATATAATTAATAACATGAAAATAAGCATTAAAATATAATTAAAATAATAAAAATTATGATATATCATGTTAAACTAAATATATACACATTATAGATATATATATATATAGGTACATAGCATGGAATGTGTCCCAAATAAGGTAAATTGAGACAAAATTAGTTTTCAGATTTGGTAACATTTGAATCATAAACCCCATCAATGAAAAATGAGTGGTTAAAAAGAAGTATATCTCAAAGAAATAAAAAGTGGGATAAAATTCCATTAAATCATGTCTTGACATTCATTGTCCTTATTTAAAATTCAATATAATAAATATAATATTATTTTACATCTATAAAATAACCATATTCTTATATATAATTCCATATATTATTCACTTATGGATTTATATTACACATTTATAAAAAATTATATCATAAAATCATGTTTTGGATGCTAATCTCTTTGTTTATCTTATGTGTTTTGACTTTTAATTCTTGATACCCTTATATAGATCATGAATTACTTAATTTAAGAATAATATATATATATATATATATCTACATCTAATATATAATTTAGTAAAATATTTATTGTAATATACAATGTATATAATTATTAAATGAATCACTACATTCATGGAGATGGTAGACAATACATACGAATAAACACTTCTTACGTTATATTTTCATATTTAATGAAATAATGTAAATTAAATATACGTATATAAATATTTAATATAATTATATTATAATTATTACTTCATATATGTCATATATGTTTACTCAACCTATTCTTAATATATTTAATGTAAATTATGACAAATTAACATCGCATATAGGAGGCGGTAGTCCACACCTCCATAAAAAATGTTATCATATTTATAGAAAAAGGAATGCTTGAAGGTAGGATATAAATAATTCATATAGAGGCATAAATACATCATATATATCATATATATAATATAAAAATTTAGTTTCAATTTTAATTTCAAACTATGTGTTTGGGTAATTATTAAATGAAAAAAATCATTTCGTGAAGCGGTATTTACTTGTACAAAAGAATTAAATGTATTTTAACCATTATATTGAAGTTTTTGTATGTGAATGTATACACCTTATAATAACCACATATCATAATATTTAAAATATTTTTATTATTCTATAAGAATGGCATAAGAATAATTTTATTGCTTTTGATATAAATGGAAGGATTTGAGCTTGAGAAAATATGTTACCTATTATTTTTGTAAATCCTTTTAGTTTCCAACAAACGACTTCAGTATTTATCATTCTCCCAATGAGAGGCTCTAAGGATGAATGGATGGATAATGGGAAGGGAATTTGATAGTTATTTTTTGAACATAGGTCATATATGAGGTGTAAATGATTTTGATGTGTTGTTTCCATTTATAAGGGAAAGAGTAGATTCATTTGGCATTTTCGAAAACAAGATTTGTGTAACCATGTTTTTACTTAAAAATTAATAAGAAACAACAAAATCCCAATAATTTAAGGTTTTTATGAAAACTATAGCCAACCAATTGGGTTAGGACATGTTAAATGGTCATTTGGGCCCTTATAATTGTGGTTTAGTCCTTCATTAAGCATACATTTACCGAATTCATTGTGAATAATTTTAAACTAATTCACTAATATTTTGGTTCAAAATATAAAATTAAATTATCAGACGATAAATATTATAATAATTTAATTTTTTTTATTAATTTTTTTTTAAAATATATTTCATAAATTTAGAAAAACATAGAAGATTTTTTATATCGAAAACTTTTAAATAAGGCATGTTTTAGTATAATAATGTTTAAAGGATCAATATGGTTTTATACAAAAATTTAATATAAAATGATTGAAATGACCAAAATTAGATTAATATATATACAAATAATTTATATATTCTTACATTTAAATGATCATAATATATAAATTTAGTATAATATTATATTATATTGCAAATCACTTTGAATTAAAATTCATTATTTTTCACAATTCATCGAAAAATGGATGTTTCTGAGAAAAAAAAATAAATTTAAATCATTAAAAAATTAGACATTATACATCAAAAAATAAATTTTAATTTAGAATATTCAATCCCTAAAATTGCGAAAAATTATTTTTATTATTTTTCACATAATGGAATAAATTTTTTCATTTGGGAAAATATTATTTTCAAACATATAAATAATTAACCAACATTAAATGATCTATTATCAATTTAAAAAAACAAAATTTAATTAATATATAATTAATATTTATTTGAGTTTATATATTTATGTTTTATGGTTATTTATTAACTACCAATATTAAATAATTGTAACATTAAAATTATTTTTCTTATAAACTCGGTGATGTGTATAAATCAAGCCATACCAGTGTTGAATGTAACACAATCTTATCCGAGTGTAGTGTATAATGATAGTCTGACATAGTTCTGTATGCAACAACTAAAATAAAATAAAATCAATTTATTCCAAAAAATAAGGTTCTCAAAAAGATAAGGTGTTATATTTTACCCCTTTAATATAATTTTCTTCCTCAAAATTCTTCTTAGATATTAATTCTTTAATAAATGAATGTTCTTATCATTAAAACACGCATAATATAAATGAATTATAAAACAACCCTTAAAAAATCAATGATGGAAACATGATTGTTACCCAATGTAACTCAAAACAATGTTTCAACAAGTGACCACATTGGTTTCAACTGAAAATTTGTACATTGAAGAAAAAAATACTATCAAGTTCTATTGGAGAGTGACAGCGAACAATGTAAGCGGAACATTACAAATACCAAAGATAGAAATCTATGAATATATAATGGGAAATTTGATTCACTGGAAAAGAAGGTAAAAATGATAATTTAATTTGGATTCAAGATCATTTCACACAATTTGAAGAAATTTTCTTGAGATGATTTACTTAATTGATTCAGTGAAATCACACCCTTTTTATGGGTTTATAAATTTTAACTTCATCTATTTCTCCAAAATGGAAAGAGAATTTACCATTTGTTGAAGAACTAATAGAATATGACAATCATAAATTGAATGATAGGTCATACATCAACCCTCATCACCACAAAATTTTTATCATATAATATACAATATGAATAAATATTCATATGGAAAGATAATATATTGATCTATAAACCCTTATCATAATTTTATAATAAAAAATTATTTAATTTTCCAACCTTATAAACATTATGGAATATTAAAATAAAAAAATCATAAATATGGTCACTAAATCTGGATAATATTTATCCCCTATAAATCATATAGTAGCTCTTATATATCACATACCAAACATGGGAATACATTCATCAATAATTCTCTTGAAGCATTATATTTACCTAAATTAATAGGAATAATTGTCAAAAACAAGCATCACTACTAATTCAAAAGTATATTTGATATACTCATAAAATCAAAAATTGTTATAGACATGATTATTGATATCCTAATCCACCAGTCACAAATTCATTAATTAGTTCCAAGGTAAGCAATATTTTCCAATTTATTTTTTCATGTTAAATAAAATTTGAAACACAATATTATATTAGCATAAAAATAATATTATTTGTTATAATTCCTTATTAAAAATATCATATACTAATTAAATAAATTTTCTAGTCCATCAGAATCATTCATAAAAATCATTAAATCCTTATAGAAAGAATATACTATAAAATCATTTTCTATTTCAGAATTATGGATTCCTGAATCCTAAAACATAAAATCAATTATTATATATCTTCATAAATAAGACATTAAAAATATACATAACACTTTTAGATAATACCTCGTTCCCATCACATTTCATCTATTGTATCATTATCAGTAGCAATATAACCATTACTCGTACCACTCTATGAATTCTATTCTATATCATTACACTTAGAGAATATATTAGAATAATTACCACTCATTTCATACATAATGAATTTAAGATCTGATGATGTCAAAGGGTGTTCAATATTACTATCAATTTTGTTAACTGAACCCTTCATTTTTTCCATTGTATTTAGTTGCATTGTGTCATTATTTTATATTGTAAAATCATCCTCTTGTTCGTCAAAGACATTCAGTTGGGTTATTCTTTACACATTAATGACAAAAAATGTATGTGAATATTATTTTCTCAATGGTCTATAATACTCTCAATAATAGGGAGCTCCTTGTTTCTCTTCCTTCATAATTCTACAAGTTTTTTAATGTACACACTATTAATCATGTTCTGTGAATAATTAATAGGCATGATCACAACATCCATCACTCCAGTGACTATTCCATTTGACATCTCATCCATATATAGTTTGGCGCATTCAATGTTAATACAATTCTTGTTTGGTTCCCTCTATTTACTAAAACCCACAACCATTGATTAAGAAACAATTATCATAGTGAGGATAAAAATAAACTTCAAACCCCACACATATGATATCTAAATTGTAAAATATTCCTCAATATATAACACCATATGACTATTCTATGTTATTCAAAGGAATTGGATTTAAAAATAAATCTTTATATTTGATTGATAATTTATCAACTCTTCATGAAAAATGCCAAAGAGTTTCAAACTAAGAGTGAAATAAGGCTCTTTTCCATGTGCTATAGTATGCTCAATTAAGACCTGATGAACCATGTCGATGTTGTTAATCAATGGTAAATATGTTCTATAACCACACCCACATGTATTATCTATAAAATTATTTATTTATTTAAATCATCATTTTCTATTTATTACCAAAATTCCAGAACATTTCTAGGACATTTTCAATTACGTTTCCCCTTCCTTAATCTTAACTATAAAGATATCACAATAAAAATATTGTGAAATATTCCTATGTATATCACTAATTTTTTATCATTATATTATTATAAATTTATGTAAATTTTTACTCTGTTAGCATATATAAAATATATGAATTAATTTATAGAGACATCACGTTATTTCTGAGGAAAAAATAAAACAGTACACAAACAGACACCAAAACACTATATTAGTTTACATCATTTAGAATCGTGGATATGTAAACATGATTACATGAGAGAGATACATAATATCTCACAAGGTTACCCAATCCTATAACCCCTCATAGACATTTCATACATCAAATTTGTCATCATAACCTGGGGGGAACCAATAAAAGAGGTGAGATATAATGTTGAGTGAGGGTAAAAAAGGTTGATATGTAAGCATAAAAATGAGAAAAATGTTTTGAGAATGTCATAACGATATTATATGACCTTTTACTTCATATAAATGATCATTAATATGAAACAATCCATAAATTTTATTAGTTCATATAACATGAATCATAAGGAAAAGAAGAGAATAATCCATGAAATCATTATATAAGAATAAGTCATGGATTTTTGGAATAAACATAAAATTGTAATGTCATTTACTATAAATCACGAAGAATTTCTAGACCATATCATGGAACAACATATGTAATGCACATATTGGGTGGGACACCTGAATATCTAACACCGTAGTTCATTCCTTGTAATAGAGTGAGTCTCCAAATATTCTCATATTGGATCGGTTTTTTCCATCACTTTGTGAATCATTTTCCCCAACTTCCATATTAATGGTGACTATAACTACTAGTATAGACACACCATAGAATCTAGTTATAACTTCCATTAAAAGGGATTGGGTTTCTCTATCTTCATATAATGATCGATTTTGTCGGATTGATTCCCATCATTTTCTCCGGAGATATAAATCTGTATCCATTTAATTAGAGATATATATAGTCCCAACCATATCATAATAAAATCTTTCATACATGTTACACAAGATATTAAAAACACATCATATTATGACCCATAAAGTGGATCAGTTTTATTAAAACCCCATCTTTACCTATGAAATTAAAATGGTGCAATATGTCATAAATTATATATTAACTTGTGAAACAATATTTTTTTCATAATCATTTAAAAAATTTAAGAACAATAATAAAATTCATGTTTCACAAGAGGATAACCGTTGAATTGATTACGTGTTTTATAAAAATATAGTTTGGGAAAAATAAAGCAGTTTCATAAACAACATTCAATCAAAACACATACCACTTATAAATGAATATGACTCTAACTATTAGATCATTTCCTAAAATGGCATGAATATCACCAATGGTTTTCATATTAAATGGAAAGTAATTTATAATGACCATTATAAATAGTATTGATGAATAATGTATCAGTTATTATTTAAAAAAATTAAAAAAAATCATTGGGATGGAAATTTTCATTAAGAATAGATTAAAATACAAAAAACAAATTCCAGAAATCATTTTGAATACCTTCTCCAATTAAATCATGTAAAATAATATTTATTTGTTTTTTAAAACCAATAAATTTGATAATAAATATAAAATATATAAAATATTCATTAAAATATTGGAATATTTTTCATTTAAAACAACGTCATGAAATTAGCTAAATAACATTTTCAAACTCTTTTAAAACACAATTTTAAAGTAAATAATTTGTTAAAATAATTTTTAATGAAGAAACTTATAACAAAATATTTATTAATTTTAGTAAAAAAATTTCATTTAATTTTTTTATTCTTTTAATGGTGACTTTAGGTAGATTATGGTCATGATTTCTAGTAAATTTTTACATTTAGAATATTCTTTTTTAATGGTAAAAAGTTTAAGTAAGATTCTCAACCAAAAAACAATAATAAATTTCATTTCCAATAATAATATTAATTAATATTTTTTATGGGTAAATATTTTCATATTATATCATTATAAAATAATATATTATTTTTTAATATATTTTATGGAGACATTTTTTAGTAGTAATATAGACTTCTGACCGAAGTGAGAAGTAAATATGGACATTCATTAAAAACATTCTTGGTAATAATATTTTTTATATTGTGAAATGATGGTCATATTACCTAGATATTACATGAATAATTATAGTTTAACAAAAATAATTATAATTATTGATATATGGATCATAATATTTCATCAATGTATCAATTATAAAAAATAACCTTGATTGACGAAGAGATTGTAGCTATAAACCATTACTAATTTGTGATCATTAAACCATAATAAAATGTAATGAATAAAATTAAATGAAACAAGAAATATCATTGTAATAATTATATTTGTGATATATGAGAACGATGTTGTTATATACACCGCATTTAATAATATAGGTGTAAAGCATGTCATGTGTCTTATAGAAGGATAGTTGGGACCAAATTTCATTACTAATTTTGTAACATATGAAACATAATCCCCATGAAATAAATGTTATAAAATAGATATGTAAATAAAAATAAATGTAATTATATGAATCATATAATACATATATTGGATGTATACAGACCATACAAAATAATGGGGTTGGGAGTAATGAATGTGTCTAACTAAAATAAAAAATGATATGAAATTCAGTTACATTAAGTAATTAATTTCATTGTACATTTCCAAACAAACTATATATTAAATATAAGTGTATTTTAAATGAATATTGTAACAATATTATTATACCTAATAGAATATATGACCACCTTATGACATTATATTATCTTTTGTTTACAATTCCATGTTAAAGTAATGTTTCAGGTAATATTTAATTTGTATATCGTATGTATTTTGACTTGAAATTTATGATCCACTGACATAGATCAAGTTTTAAATAATTATCAATTGTAAACCATTATTTATATATTATACATATTCAATATTTAAATATTTAAATTAATATATAATGGATATAATTATTAAATGAAAAACACCATTCATGGATAAGGTTGGCCTTTAATATGCACAAATACCCTTTTTGTTTTATAGGCATATTGAAAGAAAAAATTAAAAATAAATATATGTATATAAATATATAATATAATTATAGTTTAATTATTTTTATATATTTATAATATACATTTTCTAAACCAATTTTTAATACATTTCATGTAGTGTATTAAAAAATCAAATCGTTTTGTGGAGGAGGTAGTCCACACTTCCACAAATGAAGTAATCATATATACGAAAAATGGAATTCATTATAGTAGGATTTATATAATGACTAAAAATTTATAAATAACTCATAAATATCACATATGAAAAATAAAATTATAGAGTACATCAAAATTCACAACCATGAGAGCTGGTAATGTTAAAAAGAACAACATCATTACTTGAGGAGATAGTTCTTCCGACAAATGAATGGTAAAATAATTACCCACATGATGTAATTCTATGGGATAGATCAGTTTAACCCTTAAAATAAAAACATATAATTAGATTAATGATACTTTTTTTATTATATAAACATTTAAATCTATTATGTTATTTAGTGGGGAAAGAATATAAAAGAAATGATCTTGCGGAATGATGTTACCACATCTTTGTGTAAATCCAATGTAGTTTGCACTGAATGACATCCTTTTTTGGCTTAATTTCTAAATTTAGTCTTCTATGAATAAGATAACTATGTTTTTATGGGAATTTAGAAGATATTATATGAACTAAATTGTCCTAAGAGTGTTAAGAATGGAGAGATTTGGATTCCATTTATAAGGAAGGATGGGACACACATATGTATTTTTTAAAACATGTAATATATACGCAAATATTTAACTATAATAATTAATGAAAATTAAAGGAAAGATAGTATGTGATATATTAAAAAAAACAATTTTTGGAAGAGTTTCTAGGTTATTTCGGCCCATAGGTTAAAGGAATAGTATCATGTTATTATTAATTTTACAAAAATAAATATGATTAATTTTAATTACATTATATATTATTTTGGGTCTAGAATTAATTTCATCTTACTATAATATAATAATTATACTTTTTATGTCTCTATTTGTACATTTTCCGAAACTAAAATCATAGAAGCAGAGAAAGTATGATCAATGACAATCTTAAAAATGTATTAAGATTGTGGGGTTTTAATGTGAGAATATTAAAATTTATATTAAGATTTAAATTGAAAATTCAACATAATCATTATTTTAGTGAACTGATATAGATTAATATATATATACAACATATATATATATATTGTCTCATTACAACAAAAATCACATATAATTTAAATATGCAACATCTTTATATTTTGTGAATTATTTTTTTTAATAAACTTATCTTTTGTGATATTTTTCATTTCACAAAACACTAATAATAGTTTATTTTATATCAAATCAATATTTATGAATTCAATTATAAATAGAACCCAGTTAATCGTGCACCACACGTCACAAAAATTTTAGATTACCCCATATATAACATCGATGTTATCTTTTGTTACTTGCAACAATGAATTTCCTCGATGAGTTGTGTATCATGCAAACCTTATTTTTGATGAACTATAGTATACCATTAAAATATTATTATTTAATATAAAAACATATAAATGATATTTTAAATTATAATTTATGAGTAATATTAAAAATATTATGAAAATATATGGTTCTCAAAAGATAATATGAATTCATATGTTAATAATTAATTACAAATGGATATGAAACCCAGTTCAATAAAAAAGTAATATTTTTATTTTTATGGTCATAAATTGTTTTACCCTAAAAATTTAAATTTAAATTTATTTATTCAAATTCACTAATTCAATCATTCATTTCACTTTATATGAACTTGGTGTCCATTACACAGAACATTGATTTGGTATATGTTACACCCAACACTGATGTTTATATGAAACATCATTTTGCTATTATAATTATTTCAATGACATAATTATAACCCATCCCATAAAAATAGTTTTATAAATACTAAAAACGATTCTTTGAATATTTCTCACTATATTTATTTAGATTAAACATAATGATAAAGAGTGATATGATTTATTTTAATGATATTTTATGATTAAAAAAGTTCATTTCTCAAATGAAATTCTATAAATAAAAAAATAATTTATAGTTGTTTTAAAATTTTATTGGTTAAAATAAGATTCATTTTTGTGTTTATAATGTCAAAATTATCTTAGGGTGATTATTTTGGATTTTCCAGGGAATCATCAATTTTTTTTCTTGAATAGTAACAAATAATAATTTTATTGTGAAAATCTACCTGTTCATTTAAATAGTAATTAATTTTAATATTAATTTTAATTTTTTAACGAAAAATTAGATCAATAAAAAATATATAAATATAATTTATGTGATTATAATTAATAATAAATTTAAATTGAATATAAAAACATAAAAATCATTTGAACGCATTTCAATTTAAAAAACAATAACTACGTCATGTTTGAAAGATTGGTATTAATATTAATTTTTCCTCTTCGGTAAATTTAATTTATAAAAACAAAAAAAATAATTTTAATAAGTATAATAATTTTAGTCCAATTATATCTTGTTGATTTTCAAGAAAAATAATTAGTAAGTGTTATTAAAATTAATCACAGAAATTAAGGCCCAATTAAACCTAATTAGGGACTAAACATTAATATTAGGGGCCCAAATGAACTATAAACTTGTACGAAACACATTTTATGACTATATGTAGTCCAAAAACCAACCATCATTTCATTAGGTAGTTTTGTTATGACGTTTTTTCTATAAGAACATGTGTACACCTAACAGGTTTTAAAATATTCCAAGTGAGTCCTTTCCATTACATTAAAAAGACCACAACCTATCCCACTTAATAACATATATAAAACAAATTAAATTATCCATGATCTAACCAATACACTTCCCAAATTCCCTCACATTATTTTTGATTCCTCCATTTTTTAATATGGTTTTACAAGGACAACTTTTGGTACAAACAGGAAGGATTTACCCGATTAATAAGTAACACCTTCTCTCATTCTCCTTCCTATTTCATAACTTATGCACCCCTAAACTATATATATTAACTAATTATATAAAAACAATAGTATAAAAAATTACTAGAATATTTTTATTCAATGTGTTTTACTTAAATTAACACCAACACCATTCTAAAGGCTAATGAAGATATTGTTTGTCATTACTATGAAATACCACTTCACTGAATAATCATTGTTCAATTTTCTATACTTCCTATAATGGTGAAATTTATGAAGGAAAATGAGCGTATATATTTCATATATTATATCTATAATGTATTTAATCATCTTTATTTCTTTTTAAGACACATTTCTGTTTTAATTTCCATTTTTTTTATATGATAATTTCGTTTGTGGAAGTGTTGACTACCGCCCCATTAGAGTGATATGATTCTTTCATACCCTAAATGGAAAATATTAAGGATGGGGTTTACTAATAATATATGTTACATATTATATAATTAATATAAACTATTAATTATATATATATATATATATATATATATATATATATATCTTTTTCATTAATTTTTTCTACATGACAATAAAAACGGAAAAATTGTTCATGCATATTTACGGGTTACCGTTTCCATGAATGGTGTATTATATTGTGTATATATATATGTATATTCTATAGATTATTATAATACACATATAATGTATATAAATGTTATTTATAACATGGTTTTTATTCAATAAATAATTATATAATTTATAAGTATTAAATATTTGACAAATTATGACACGTGCGATCAATAAAGAGAATATTACACGAAGTAGAAACATATAATAGGATAGAAAATATGCAGGTAATATAAGGTTAAAATCAACCATTTATGGTAATAGATATATTATTTGGAATCTATATAAGTGTTATAATATTTTCATAATTATAATATTAGTGTTTTTAGTGAGTATGACGATACTCAACACAAAACCTAAGTGGATTTCCTCTCACTTTTTTCCATGAGACACATGCTATATTCCCCAATATTCATTTTTTTGGTGTATGTACATCCACATAATTTATTTTATTTTTGTTATACATTAATTCATATGTATTAAAATATTCATTTTATGATATTTATTTCATGAGGAGTAGCATAAAAAGTTACCAAATGGTTGAAAGAGTTTTTTCTAAATTTGCATTAATTGAGACTCATGTTTTGATATACACCTAAATTAGCTATAACAGTTTATATATATACATTATACATTTTATATCATGAATTTACTTATTTTAAATTTATTTTATGTTTCATTTTATTTTATTTTTTTACATGGATATTATGATCACATGTTACCATTTTAAAACTTTTCATTGAGAACCTATCGTTACATTACATGATTATTTATGTTTTGTTTTCTATGATGAATTCATATGATCCATATCTCAAGAAAATTCCTAAATTTTATATTACTCTATTTATTAAATATTTAAAAATATATCGGTACCATTTATTAAACTCTTGGGTATATATGATAGTTATGAATGTGTTTTTAATATATCCAGATATTACCCTCTATTCGGTAGGAAATTTATATTCCATTAAAACCATATTATCTTAAAATGGTTTTAAATAATATTATACTATTATTATATGAAAACTAAAATTCATTTTTAAAATTTTTGTATTTTAACAATTTCTAAAAATGAATATCCATGTCCCTCTCAAAACAAGTCATTTTTATAACCATTTATCAATTAAATATTAATGTTCTTTTTACCACGTATGGATTGTACTAATTCAGAAGCGATTATCTATATGAAAATTCATTATTATTTTTAAAAAGTAAGATTTTAAAATTATTATTATATAATTTATTTTCATTAAATTGGTTTTCAAAATTATTTCACGAAAATTTTATAGGTTTTCAGGGAAAAAAGTTTCCAAAATATTTTCAATAAATGTTTTTATGATTTTAATGTATCTTCAAAGAAATTTGTTTCCAAATATTTTCCATCATCATTTAAATTGTTTCAGTTAAAATGGTTTTTGATACATTTTCATTCATACTTTATATGTTTCTAATGTGTTTTCAAATAAATTTTATTTTTAAAATGTTTTCAATATTATTTTTAATGGTTTCAAAGAAAAAAATATCCCAAATGATTTCATTTACTCATTATAATATTTCATGGTATTATGAAGAAAAATATTTTCAAAGGGTTTTATGGCATAAAAATATATTTTCAAAGAAAAACATAATGTTTTCCACATGAAAATTTTGTGAATGATATTTCAAAATTATTTTCCATCTATGATGAAATCCATTAATATTTCACATTCCCATATAGGAAATGATCTAAATTATCCATTCATAATCATTATATGAGTGGGTTATGCTTAATATCATGGTCTATATCTAACCTAATTCTCTTTCATGAGATACAGGTTTAAAAAAATACTTTTATCATTAATGGTTATTATTTAGATGAAATGTTTATAAATCCATATATTTTTCCATAGGTTATAAAATATTTACATGTTTATGATACACAATTTATTTCATTTTATATGAAATGGGTGCATATGGTTTTGTAGAACATGTATGTATGAGTTCACTATGTGGTGTGTGGGACCTATATCTCCCTCTAATGCACAAGGTAAATATTTAAATTTCATAAGGTATAGATGACTAGAATGATAAATGAACTCAGTTCATTATTATAGGACGATAATTTGAAATATACATGATTTAATAAAATAGGGCTGGAATGATGTCTGGTCTCAGTTATATAATACAAGGCTGGTACGAGGGTAGATGTCGGTTCAGTAATTCAGGGCTATAATGGGGTGTGATCCTAATTCAGTAAAGGATTTTTTCCATTAAGATGATATCATAATCATTGGCTTCACTACGTATTAAATCATATTATATTATTATGTGTCTTCCACAATCGCATGTTTTATTCCTACGTAATGCTTTCATGGATTTTTTTATTTATTTCCCTATGAATCATGCCTTATGAACTGCCTATCAGTATTACATGATTATTGTATATTATCCTTGGTATGTAGGGTATGATTTTATATTTTAATTATCATTTTATCATACCCTTTTTTTCATGACCATCCCAACATATCGTCCTTGTGTACCCTTACTGAGCATTTTAGCTCTCCCTTTTCGTATCGTCCCATTCATCAGGTTTTGAAGAAATGTATTAGGGAGATGAAAAACATTTGGTGATCATAATTATAGATTTTTACAACCATTAATTTGGATATATGATTTTGATTCCATGATTATACATACACAAAACTATTACAGCCCTCATGCATGTATTATGGTAATGTACTAAATATTCTTCTAAGAAGTTATAATATACTTTTATGTCTATCCAGGGTATCTATAGTTTGTATCTATGTAATGGATTTTTAAACCTATATAAAATATAATGATAAAAAATTAGTGATATATCTAGGTATATTTCAATGGATAATATTATATATGTCTCTAAGGATACATAAAAGGAAGAGTTAATGTTCCAAAAAATATCATAGAATTTTGGTAAAGGACAGAGTGATTGGTTTTTGAGAAATACAACTATGTATAGATACTAATTGTGTATATTGATTTCAAATAGATATAACTAGGGGTAAGAACATTAATAGGATGTTTTGGGCATGACTCGAGGAAATCTGGTACACAAAAACGGACCATACTGCACACCAGTTTTGACACTCACTAGGGATATGCATCAGAAATTCACAATCTCATCACAAACCATAATGAATGATTTAAATATTATTTTTCAATTAATAACATTGGATGGACCAATACTTTATTATATTAAATAAGGTTTCAATATTTAGACATCCTATAAGTATATTGTCTCATGAATATGTAGGTTTCTACTACAATAAGTAAAACTCATATTATACTTATGTTTTTAGTAAATGGTGGGATAAATAAGAACTGGATTAATGTTGAATGTGATATAATATTTTCAAATGAGTAACTAGGTGAGATGATCACTAGGGTAGGAGATTTTTTTAACATCTCTAATAAATTTTCTTGTAATATGATTAAAAACATATTCCATAACCAACTCTCAAACTCAATAAAGACAATAATGAAAGTGTTCACTGGGATTTAAGGTTATGGAGATCATGAAGGAATGATGATAAAGTTTCCTTTGTTTCAAAAATGTTTTTGTAATAACCTATGAGAATGTAATAGAGGAACAAAATGATTTTTAACTATGGTAATGAATGACACATGTCATGTTAATGCATCATAAAATCAGGAGTTCAATTAATGGAATGAACGTGAATATTGGCCAACTTATGGAATCATCAACTGTTATGTGATTTACGTATTGAATGAATGGTCATCGTGAAAATAAATTTACCAAGAGAAAATATATTGAAGAAGAACATAAAGGTGGTATGACTAATAATTTTTAATGATTTATTCATATATTGGTACCATTTATTACACTCTTTGTTACATTAGATAGTTAATAATGTGTTATTAAGAAATCCCAACATTACAATATCTTCAGTCAAAAATATATGTTTTTTAAAACCCATGTTTTCTAAAATTGGTTTCCAAAAATATTCTAATCTTATAATATGATAATTAAGTGTCAATTTTAACATTTTTTATTTTACCATTGTTTTCAATGGAATATTCTTTGAACTTGCTGAACAAGGTATTTTTTTCCCTTCATACCAAGAAAATGGAATGTTATTTTTTACATTGTAGGTCCTGTATGTATTCACTATTCATCATTTATATTAGGATTCCATTACAATTTTAAAAATGAAATTTTTTTAATATATTTTATATGTAATTTTAAAGAAAAATTGTTTTCAAAATGATTTAATGTTTCTTTTATATGTTTATATGGAAAACTGATATGAAAATTTCAAACTGTATTTATATGTTGTCAAATAATTTTCTATAAAATGGCCTTCAAAAAAATTCATTCTTAATTTAAATTTTTTCAAGTAAAATGGGTTTCAAAACATTTTATGTCATTCTTTATCAATTTTTCAATGTCCGTTCAATAAAAAAGATTTTTAAAATGTCATATGCTTATTTAATTAGTTTTAAATTGGTATGTTTTCAAATTTATTTGAAGTCTTCATTATGTGTTCTCAATGTATTCTATAAGAAAATTATTTTCATATGGTTTAATGCATTAAAAATAATATTTCTAATATGAAATAATATCTTTAATATGAAAATTATTTTATGTATATTTCAAAAACATATTCCATATAAGATGGAATCGATTGATGTTACTCATGCCCTTCTAGGAAATGATCTAAAGGTTTAATTAATTTTATTTTTAGGAATGGGTTTTGTTTAATGTCATTGTCTTCAATCAACATTTTTCCCTTAAAGGATTTTTAAAATCATTTATTCTTATTTTATTAGTTATCAACTAATATGTTTTCAAATTTATATCTAGTCTTTATTATATGTTCTCAAGGTATTCTCCTAGAAAATTATTTTCATATGGTTATATTCATTAAAAATTATTTTCAATGAAAAAATGTTATCTTCAACAAAAAATGTTTATTAAGGATATTTCAAAATCATTTTCCATAAAAGATGGCGTCATTTGATGTTACTCATGCCCTTCTAGGAAATGATCTAACATTTTCCTTCATGTAAATTATATCAATGGGTTTTGTTTAATGTCATGGTATTTATTCAACCTATTTCTCTTTCATTATTTCCTTATGTAATGGTATAATTCATCATGATTATTTCCCTCCAATAGTGGACAATATTCTAGATGAATTCCTAATGGGTTCTATAGCTTAGAGCCCAAGAGATAGTTCTTGTTGACAATCATGTTGGTGCTGGGAGAAGATCCCATTTCCATACCACCTAATAGAATATGATTACTATATCATAATGATTTTTATATATTTTTTGAATATCATGAAAATAAATTCTTCATATATAATTGTACATCTCTTTATGTTTCTCCATCTATCATCTATAAGAAAGTTGATGGGTCGATACGATTATATATGAATTATTAGAGGTAGAATTAGATGATGGTCAAGAAATATTATCCTCTTATGTGTATTTAATATTTTATAAATTTTTTAGTAGGTGATAATATCGTCCAAAATATTGATTTGGTACTATGTTTCCATTAGTTAAGATTTAGACCATCAAAAATACCAAAAATTTATTTTATGCAGAGACTTGGTGTGTAAGAATTCATGACGATGTTTTTTGGGTTATCTAATTCATATTTGGTATACATGGCCTTAATAAATAGGATATTCCATAATTTTATGGAATAGTTTTTTGTGGGTTTTTTCAATTATATATAATTTTACTCCCAGTTAGTATACAATCAGGAAAAATATCTTGACATATTCCAGAGTACATTTTGAGAGAATAATCATTAATCCAAGAAAAAAAATGTAGTTTTTTGGATTAATAATGTGAACTTATTAGGTGAAGTCATCATAGAGGAATGAGAATTAGTATACCTAGTGAAATTTAGAATCATGTTTTCATGTGAACAACCTAAGAACATCTTAACGATTCAGAGTATTATGGGGTTTTCATTTTATTATAGCTTCTCTATCAAGGATTTCTCTCATTGGGATGTCCGCTATTTATTCCAACAATGAAAGGGGTGATTTTTCTTTTCTATGGTCCGTGTTATAAATATTTTCATGAGATAATGTAATTTATGACCTGAATAGCTATCCTCTCTTTACCTTTTTCTAGTAAAGCATAAACAGTGTAATGTGATGCCTCTAGAGTCATACTATGGGTAGTTCTAATGCCAGAGGGTTGAGTGATTTTTATAGATAAAGTTAGATGGGTGTTCTTGAGAGGAGTTAACATACTCATGATCTACAGATAGTAGTAGTTGTACATTCTAGGATATATTAGAGAAAATATATCATTTATATTACATTTATTGTATACAAGGACCATACAAGATTCCTATACATCTTTTATCAGTGATATATAGACCTTTAGTAGCGGTGGTGGATGAAATATACACAATCCTTCAAAATTTTATATGATTATACACCCATAAATGGAAACATTAATTCTAAATCATTTATCCAGCAGATATTGAAAGAGGTAGAATGGATGTCTAATGAAAAGAGGTGAATAATTGAACTTCAGAAGACTTGTATATGGATATTCAGGATTTTAGAGTCTGAGTAGCTCAAACATCACATCTGTTATTCTCATTCATTTGTGTCGTATAATGCCCAAGAAACTATATGATTTCAATTAATCAGTTGTGAGTGGAAAATTATATGTTGAGGATGTATCATTAGAATGTTATCTTAGTAGTGACAATTCTCTTCTTTTATATGGCCAACTATGTGTTCGTACATTCTTATTCAATTGCCTATTTTGGGAGTTTCATTATTCTATTTTTTAGTTAAATAATTTTTTAACAGTGTTGTATTATGGGGTACATATACAATACTAGTGGTTAGGAATGAAGAATTAGTTATCATGTTCCTTGTTTAGATGCTTCTCATTTAAATATGTGAAAGTCGTGCATTAGAATCTCGTTGGGATTTTTTAAACTTTTCAAATTTATGAGTGGAAACTAGATGATACCACAATGTATTTTTTGTAATGGATTACCAATGAAACCCCATATGTATGGAATTATATGATATTTCATGGATTATTTGACACATGAAACCCACTTCATGCATATTATTGAAACATTTACAATTGATGAGCTTGGATGTAATCAAATGAAGAGTACATATTTTTGTACATATTTCGAAGGATTGTAATTTCTAAAATGGGTCATTATTTCCGATAAATTTTTTGGCGGGGTTTTCATAATGCTATGGGATATTAGGTTGTTTTGAGCATAAACTATCATAAATATATATTTGTTAATATGTGTAGATCAATCAAGTTCTATAAAAAATGTTACGAGCCTTTTTTTTATTTTTTTCCATCATTTGAGTTACATATTGAACTCCTAGAGTTTTTATATAATTATAGATTCTTGGAATCAAACTAAATGACGTATTTTAAGGGTTTTAATGTAAGTTCATTTCATTCTCCATTTTTATGAATGGGTTCAAGTAAGCCAACAGTTGTTTTTTTTAGTCTCATGAGAGATACAATTGAGGTGGTTTAGTTGATCAGACAATGGTTGGTAACCAAATTCATCGTGAAATATTAAGATCTTGGCCATTATTGATGACCTCAATAATTTATGGTTGGTCATCATGTTTTTCGCCAGGTGTTACCTAGATTTTGGAAACATTTTAATTTGAAATAAGAAATGTTATCACCCATTTTTTATGGGTCATTTGATATATGTTCAATGGTTTCTCAATAGTAATACTATCTAGACCTTAGATAGTGAAACATTTCCATTCATGATGTTTCCCACATGTCACAACTATAGAGATATCATCCAAACCCTTCCAATTTGATATACGTAGAATTTGTTGACCTATGTGTTGATTTGTCCATTGGGGATTATCAAATAAGGGTTGTCGAATGAAGTGAGAAAAATATTTAAGGCAGGATTATTCAATTATAATGAGTGTTGTTGTAGAATGGTAGAGTTTCGGTGGAGTCAATGGATAGTGAGCTTGCTATGTGAAAAATCTAGAAAGACTTGTTCATTGGGACCCTATACTAATGATTGTATAATCATGGGGACATTTTTTTATAATGAGTGATTGTTTTAATACCCCATCATTTCCAAATATGTCCCTGCTTGAGTTTTTCAATGAAACTGTGGTTGATAAGACATGTTCGAATATTGAAAACATTGGTGGATTCTTAATGAGTATATTTGACATGCTAATTGGGCCTCATTTTTCTACTCATACATAATATATTGATAAATGAGTGTATAAAATTATGTGAAAAATATAGGAATATTGATTCACATGATAGATTTTATTATGGGAGCATAGGAATATGATTATACATATAATTAAATTGGATAAATACATGCTCATTTATTTCTTTTTGGTATAGAGTTTTTTATATTCTTTCTACTTTCTCTCCCATATATTCTATTATTGAGTAGAATACATGCAAGAAATCATTTTTTAATTTGAAATTGGATTTTTTTCAATAATGTTTCTTATGGTATCTAGATTATTTACATTATCCACTAGTATTTAATTATTATGTTTAATTTATTTATTGATATTGTGTTTCTAATATTTCATAACCATATTATTATGTTATAGTATCCCCACATTACTATTATATTACCTTTATATTAGTCATTATGATTTTGATTGTAGAGATACACACATGAGGCTATGTGGATATTAGTACGGCTACTGTTATTGAGTGATCTGGGATGGGATTTCATAAAGTAGTAACTGATCATAATTTTCCAATATAATTCAATTATTTTTTCCAATTAGAGAATATTAATGTTCTAGAATTTGATAATAAGAAAATTCATGGGAGTAGCTAACACACATTTAGTGAAATACTAATATCCTACAATGAAATAAAATTGTCTTGTATTGTTTTAATTATATTTTTATTTATATTAGTGTTGGATGATGAACCTGATATGTGGAAATTATTTGTATTTATATTTATTAATATTTATACTTGAATCGTATTATAATGTGGTATTGTACACATGAAATAGTGTAGGATCATACATATTAGAATGTAATTCATATTATATTTCATGTATATTTCATTTCATAACAACCTAATTTTGTTCCATGGTATCCATATTATACACTTCGATGGGGTATTCCATGCTAACTAGTATTATTGATTTTTGATAGCATTCCATGTTATTTTTAGGATAAAATATTTGTTATGAATGTGTATGAATCAAAATAAATATTTTTTCCTATATAGAATGATAGTATAACCCTAATTAACCAACTTAGAAATATTAGGACAATAGATCATTGGTTTCATAGGATAAAACATTAATTTTTGTGATTAAATGTGTGTGAATTAAAATTTTTAAAGTGTAGGGGACATTTAAAATTGTAAGGGTATCCCATGTAATAAAACCATTATATATGATTTGGTTACATTTATATTTTTAATAGATAATTCATGAAAAATTATGTGATATTTTTTCCATTAAATATTGATACAAATATAATTTCAAATGGTACATACCTCAATAACATGAAATGTTAGAACTATATAATAGAACCCTTGATATAAATAGAGATAAAAATTATTACACATTCATAGTATTCGGAAGTTGGAAATATATCTCGTGGTTTTTATAGTCTTAAACATCAACCAAACTAAGAGTTTGGAGCAATCTAATGGGTATGGCATAATATATTATGTTTTGTGACTATCGTATTATAATGTTTTAAATCAATTATGTAATTAATTCTTTTTATATTGTGTTATATTATATAATTTTTGGGATATTCTACCTTGAAATAGTCATGAAATTTTCAAAGAGGGTGGTGGATACTACGCTCTGGATTTGGTGGGCCCTGAGAAAAGGAATTATCTGAGGTGTTGACACATGTGGAACCACCACATATACTCATTTAGAGAACATTTGAATTTATTCAAGAGGGTTTACATAGATCAGACAGACCATTAATAGAGTCCCATGACCTACCCCTACAATGGAAGACTTAATGCTGGAATTTTAGCTGCATAAACTGCCAACATATTTATGGGATTGTGTTACACATTTTGGGGAGTCATGGATGTGGGAAATGAAATATATTTTCAATCATATTAATACATATCATGATATGAAATTTAGTATCTCTACGTACACACTATGAGATTCATTGAATAGATTATGGGCATTATTACCTTGGAATATCTTCATTACAATATGGTTTGGTAGGGTTTCTAGATAGATTTCATGGATTAAATCTATCCCAACACATTGAGGGGAGGTATATACAAAGAATATTTTCTCCCAGATAATGGTGTATCATTATATATGGACATCTCCTCATCTTTCATTAAGATCTTGTTATTACCACAAATCCTTATAGGTGATTAGTTATGAAGGGATGACGGATTTATAGATTTTCATAGTTATAGAATATGATCAATGGTGAATGTATTCCATTTTAATATTGTACAAAGGATATTTAATTAGAAATTATTTCTTATAGTAAACAAATATATGATAAATGTGGGAGCCAAGGGGGCATGATCGTAGACCTGAAACTACAACAACAAGTGACAACAAGCATCATTTATGGTTTTTTCATTAGAGAAGAAGCATAATGAGTGCTAACATTTCTAGACGATCTCTATCTTATTAGTGAGGTGATTCAAAATATATGGAGATCTATGTTAATACGACACCATTTTGTGTTTATATTTCATCATGATGTTCTATCATCTCGGATTTTTATTGTTTCTGATCATGTTCTAGAGAGATGGTATCAACCCTAATTCATTGTTCAGTTTCTAGGTTGGTATTACCTAATAAAACATAGAGCTGGAAAACTAAAATTCAATCTAGATGAAGGGGTGGTCATGGTCGAGGGAGACCAATATAAAAAATATAGAGACAACACAGCTTCAAATCCCATGGTATTCTAGCTAAATCTCTAGGATACGGATTGGTTCATTAATATTTTGTAGACCCAATAGCTAAGGATCAATATAATGGTCCATCTATGAATTGGTGAATGATCATTGATGAAATTACTCTAATTTGTTCACTATTTGACAAAGGTTATTCTCACTCCATTATATATATTTTTATTTTGTTGATCCATGGGATAAAGATTAATTTTTTCAATATAATAATGACACCCACTACATTATTAATAATTTAACTAGAATGTGTATTCTTTTTTTATGGTGTGACCACTTGAGATTGGTGGTCATAATTTATTATCATACCACTTCATCCTTGAGAGGACATGTTTTGACATCATTGTTAGGATGGAATGTTTTGTTCAAAAAAATTCCTATATCAATTTATATTGTTGGTGGATTTTACATATATCTCTAGAGGATGAAAGTTAAATTAATATGTGTGAATGGGATATAAATTCATGTTGGGATATACATGAGAATTATTGGCTAGGATGATTGACAACAAAAATTGTTATCCTTTAATTAGATTATAATGGAATATATGAAGATGATTTTCCTCCCAAGGTAGATAATTTCATGGATCTCATCGCTATTGAGTTTTCTAGAGTTCCACACCATGTGGAGTGTTAGTTATTAATTTATCTTATTATAATATCAATAATTGTATCCATTCATACACATAATATGGATACTACTAAGATAGAAGAGGTTAATTAGAAGCATTATGACATAGAATATAAGAGTTTTACATATTCTGTTACTTCCCCAAGGGGGTCACGTAACATTTTTTCCAAGAAGGATATTATTACCCTTTTCATTTTCATGGATTGAAATTAGTTGAAATAGATTCTAGTTAGTAACCAGTATCAACAACCATTTATATATTAACATTGTGACTATATATAAGGAGATAGGGTATTAACTAATATTTATTTAAAATTTGATACTATCAGGTGCATGTTAAACCCTAGGATATACCACATAAAACTTTACATAGGGTATATAATTGTATGATTGTTTATTAATTCCACAACATATTAATAACATTACAAAAGTGTTTATGGATTTGATGAATCGGTTCCCAAACCCATATATAGATTCATCATTTATAGCCTTCATGGAAAACATCTTGGTGTTTTCACATAATTGACAGGAACAATCCAATCATAATAAAAAAAATTAGTAGACTACAAGATAACCCAATCATTGGTATAATTTATAAATACAACTTTTATAATAATAAGGATAATTACATTGTTAAAATTAGCACATATATATGAGTATCAGCTGACATGGAGAAGTTGATATCCATTTTTCCCCCTAATAATGAAAATATTCTTTTTCAAAGTATGATGTTTCATGGGGATTTCTAGTTATTACAATAAAATTATAAATGACCCCTCATGCCTTTCATAACAATTCATAGGATTTACAATTAAAGGATTCTTGTTTAAATGTATTTATGCATGTGAGAATCAATATGAGGAGTTAAAAGGCTGATTTATTTTAACACTAATCATGAGCACACAAGATCCTATAAGAAGATACACAATTGGTTCTATATATCTGGTATCTAGATAAGAACCATATTGAAGAATGATTAGAACATTATAAAATATTAGTATCATAAATTGAGGTTCATGGCTATAATTGCATGAATCATTATTTCAATCAAGTAGTTTTGGTTCATTCCTCTAGTTATTTATATAATTACCTTCTAGGGGAAACGTTTTTGGATAACGTGGACTGTAAAATCCTATAATTAATATTGAAATATCATGAAATGAATCATAACCTATTATTATTGTCATAAAACCTACATATTTTCAACATTGATATTTCATAAATGTTTGATATATGAACTTATATTATTTCTACTCCAATCCAATGGATGTAGACAAAGACTATTTTTGAGGATTATATAGAGGGGAATCTAAGGTAATGGCATTTTCTATTTCAATTTGTGGTCAAAGATAATCCTAGTAAATAGTTACTTATAAGTACTTATATTACCTATTAACATAATGATAGTATGAAAATTACTCCTTTTTCTGATTCTAATGGATTTAAGCTAGCAAAGAACATTTCAAGTGGGTATCAACCTCTATTTTGGATCATTTATTGGGATGAGATACTTTTCATTCATTTACATATCAACATTCCAAATATCATTCATTAGGAGTTTATTTAAAAATATCGTTCTTCTTCTTTGTTTCTACATCATAGCCTTATGGTGTTGTACAACAATTTACAATGCTGGTATTTATGTCCTAGGATGAAATGGGAGAAACCATGTTTAATTACATGATTACAAACCACTCAGAATATGATGGAGAATTGCTAGTATCCAAAGTGGATTTTTCATTCAATACCCATACAAAAGTATAAATGGGAAAACATTACAATGGATTTCATGAGGGGTTTTCCATGGTCTACATAAAGTAATGACATTGTTTGAGAGATCATAGATATGTTGAAAAAGTTTCTTGATTTCCTACCTATTATAGAGTCTATTAATTGTTGGAAAAATATTAAATCTAATTATCAAACAGATCATTAGACATCATAGTGTTTTACATAATATTGTTATAGTGACCACAACCCAAAAATCATGATGATTGTGTATTGTTAAGTTAAATAATTATATTATACAAGGACACACATCATGAAGGGAGAAAGTTTAGTAGTCTTAGAAAATCTGATAAATACATGAATCATGAATTATAATTGAATAGGAAAGTTAAAAACATAATTTTTTATGATAATATAATTATTCCATTTAGTATATATATTCACATCAACCAAAGTATTTTTAATTGAATATTTATAAAAGGAAACCAAATGAGGATGAGATCTAAATCATAGTAAGGGTTTGGTACATCAAAAGTAATTATGAATCAATAATAATAATAAAATTGAAATTTTAAAAAAATGAAACAATAGCATTTAAAATACACAAATATCAATATAATACAAGGATTAATCAATAAGAGATGATTAATAACGAATAACATATTCAATATAATAAATAATATGAGAATTAAATACATCCATATATTATTTCATAGTGAACATATCATGGATGATAGTAAGTGAGCTTTGAATATAGGAAATTCTTGATTATTTGAGGTCATGTTTCCTTTGAACATGATACCTATGCCATCAAGGCCAATCCTCAATATGGTTTAAAGCATTAAATTTTTATACCTATTTGATCTGTATCAATAACATTAATAATACACTTACTATTATTATTTATGCTTATAGTTTTATAAAACTACTTTGATTCATATGAAAAGGTTTGGTGGTCGACTGATTTTTTCTCATGATACAAAAAATGAAAGTATGGTATTTCTATATGTGGTCCCCCACCCTTGTCATACCTTTAAAAAACATACATAATTTATTATATATTCAATTTGATTCAAAAAAATGTACACTTATATCATGTATCGATATTGAGTAATGAATTTAAATTTATCAATATTTTAATAATTAATTTTATAACTTTAAAAGTATACACTTTATATAAAAATGATATATAGTATTGGAAATTAAAATATCAATGGCATCTAATATTAAAATGTAGGTAATTTTAATATCTATATAAAAGTGAATAGGTCCTGGAAAACTTAATGAATTAAAAAATTAATCAAGGAAGTGAATATCTGTAATTTTCTAAGTTAAAGTGATCATAAACCACCCAGATGAACCTTAATGATTATATCAATAAAATATATATCATTTTTATTGTGAATAAATGTTTTCTTTCATGGATTTCTATAAATACCATAAATGTATCATTAAAATTATTTAGGATTAAAATATATTTTCTTCCATAAAATTCATTTCAAAAATCATTTTCATTGAAGATATCATTTAGAAACTAATATTTCATTATACATTTTGAAAATAATTTTATTTTGACATTGATTTTTTAACATATATAATAATATTCAAAGTATTTTTTTGTCACGACTGTTATAAATTCATTTAATTCCATGCATGTTAATGAAATTATTGCATTAAATTTTCTAGAAAAAGACAAACATTATTTTTCATAGAAAGGACCATTGTTTCCTTACAAAAAAAATTACAATGATTTATATGGGTGAAAATTATATAATAAACTATATTTAGAATGTAAAAAAATTAAATCATTTTTAAAATCATTGTTCTTGAAGATAACATATTTTCATCTAGAAAGAGATATTAAGTCATATTTTTTAAAAAAAATTTCTAAAAATAAAAAATGTTACCAATCAGTGGAAAATTGTAATAATAATAGAAATGAATAATTAATAAAAAGTGCATAAGAAAAATAATTTCATCATTAAACAATTTTCATATAATTTCTATAAATTTAAATTCATGAATGAACAATCTCGATTAAAATGAGGTTGTGATGTAATCATTTTAAATGATAATAATGGGGATGTGAGAATCATCCAAAGAATAGATTCTTTGTGTCAACTATAAAAAAAACATAAAAAGTATTAATAAAATAATATACTATAAAAATTCATTATACTCATAATCATAGAATGAAAAAATCAATGAAGTATAAGATAAACCCAGTGAATAGAAATTGAGTTAGGAAATCCATTGCCATATGGTAATTGTTAATTCAAATACAATATCAAGATATAATTAAAATAAGAAAATTTAAAGGACCTTAATAATTATTTATTTATGAAAAAAATATAAAATTTTATGTATATCAACCATATAAAAAATAGGTTCATAATATTAGAAAATTCCACAATGAAAAGAAATTCTGAAGAAATCCCATAACATAGGCCATATTTTAATTGTGTAGGCCTTAACCACATGTATTGCGGTTTTAAATATTTTATATGAATAATAAATAACAATATTAAAATTTATAATATCTTATGTAATCCTTTTATAATATTTCATCACCACTCAATTATTAATGATTCATTGTTTTTTATTCATGCTCTAATTTTCTTTTTATCTCATTTGTTTTTTGAAAATTATTTTCGTGTAATTATACATATTATATATTTATATGATATACTTAATAATAAAAAATAAAAAATTATAATAATTTTAGGGATGTTTTAATTTTAAATCTAATCATGTATTATGGTGTGGAAAAATGAATTAAGTTACGATCATGGATACAATATATCATACTTATGCATGAGTAATAATTCAATTTCTCAATGACAATTATGGAAGGAAGGTAAGTATTTTTTTACCATTAAATAATGATAATAATAATACATATATTCATTATTATATACATATATATATAAAAATGTTGTGTGGTGATGAAAATAGATTCTTATATAATCATGAAGGTGGTAGTTAACAGGTAAATAAACATTGTTATCATCTTTATGTGAATAAATATGAATAAAAGAAAATGATATATATTATAATTATATAATTATTAATATTTCATAAATATAATAATTATTTAATTTAAATCGCATATAATAATTAATATTATCTATATCATCTTGCATTTAACTCTTTCTAAAAGAAAAATCACAAGGCTTTGGACATTGTACTTCACAGTACAGATGAGTTAAGTTATCAAATAACATAGGGAATAGAAATTAAAATGTTATATACTATATATTAACAAAATTGGTGAAAGTATTTTATAAATATCACACACACATATATATTTTTAATTTCTATCAATCATTTTACCCATAATTTAGTGGTGGTAATGGAAAAATCAATGATGTCAGTTCTTATGGAGGTAGTCAGTTGAAGCCTTGAATGATGATTTTGTAACCCATTTTATGGAATATTTTGTAGTTGTAGGTCATAACCATGTCATAAAAACATCTCACTACATGTAATATAAATTGTTTTTTAAATTCATGGTTTAAAAAAATTTAATTGGGGTGGATAATGATGTATACTAATGATAATTGTTGAAGAACATATCCTTTCATCATGTATCCTAATTAGATTCCCACTAAAGACATAATTGGGATGTATTTATACCAAAATATGTCTATTATGATGAATTTTGGAATATTGGGATGTTATTTGGTTTGATATTGGCCAAAAAATGTTTTGAAGATGTGAATTGGAGTGAAGACGAGTTTCATTTTGTAAGTAGTGGATATGACACACTTGGTGTTTTATAAATGAATTTATTGCTATATTGTTTTGAATTTGTGAAATTTATCCAAAATGGACCATTAATTAACCCTATATATGTAATATTCACTATATGTCCAAAAAACATTCACAAGTTTAAAATAAAATTTAACACTTATCCAATATTTTTAACCAATGATAAATACATATTTCTTCTAACTGTGGTAGATAATATTTATTATTTTCTATATTCATTTCTATAAAAAATAACTTTAACTTATTATTAAGTATGAGTTATTATGATTAAAAAAGGAATGTATTATTCCATAATAAATTCCATTAATTTTCAAAATATTAATATAAAATAATTCTATGGACATGATAAGAAAACCTATTTTAAAAGTGGAAATGTTTAAAAGATTACAATTTTTTATAAAATATTTTAATAGGAAAATTAAAAAATGACTAAAATTGGGCTTATATATATTTATATATATGATCTATATTTATCTTATAATATTCGAAAAATATTAAAATACATTTTAAAATATTTATACATATAGGTTGTTTCTATTTGAATTTAGTATTTTCAACATTTCCTCAAAAAATGAATAATTTTAGAAAAATCCAAAATAATCACCCCAAGATATTTTTTGTTTTTTATTTAGAAAATTATTTTATTTTTTTAAAATAAATATTATAATATTGGTTAAAATAAATTATATATTTTTTCTAGGAGTGAAGAAATCAACATTTGGTAAAATACTTTTTTTTAACATTTCATTATCCTTTTGGATTATTATTATTTTTATAATAAATATATAGCCAATATATTTTTCCAAAATCTATATTTCCATAATTTAATAATTCCAAAATATACTCACCATTCCATGTTCTAGGTGATAAATATTATTTTGAGTAATATTATTAATAATATATTTTTTAGTAAAACATGATCTTGTGTTTATTGCAAGCTATTGAAGAAACTCTTTGTTTCATGTAATTTATATAATTATAAATTAAAATATAATATAAAAAAATATATTTTAATTTTTTTTTGTGGTATTTTTACTTTTACAGTATGTGTTGTGTTTCACATATGATATTGAATGAAAAGTAATTATTTTTTAATTTTTTGGATGTTCCATTATCTCCTGCTTAAATAATTTGCATCCTAAGAATTAAAGCATGATATTGGAAATAAATGGTTGGATATTTTAAATTACCACTATCAAACAAATTCACATAATAAAATAGATAAAAAATAACCCCTTTATAAGGGGGGAATAGAATTATAATAATCATATGTAATTACACATAAGTATGTTTTTGTGTAAGATAACATAAATTCTATCGAAGATATGGAAAAAGAGGAAAAGAATAAATATATATAAAGTGTTATTATAGTAATTGATCCCAATAAAGTGAGTAAAAAATGGAATGTTGAGGGCCTCAATTAAATAAATCAATAATGATTTAAAAACCATCAGATTCATCATATATGAATGTACTTCTGTATCATAATTTTTTTATTTTACTAATTTGAATTAACCTTTTTAGTATTATTGAATTCCTAGAAATATACATATTTAATAAATTTATATTAACAAAATTTAATATTTTTTTTAAATCACATTACATAATATGTTAATATAGAAAAAAATAATTTATTATTCCTAAAGCACTCAAACATACTTTTAAAAGATTATAAGATACATAAAAGAGTGAAAATTCAGTTTGTATGCCTTTAACTATTTTTGAAAACCAATATGTTTCATAAAATATCACTAAAACAAAAAAAATACAATATTTAATCATATATATTTATATTTCAATATTTCTAAAAACATATAATTATATAATAACATGGACATCATTTGGGACATGGGTATGTGCTAAAAAGGTATCCTCCATTGATCTTAGATTGAAGCCAAAAACAGTTCTATAATTGATGGGTTTTCACCCATCATAGATGTTGTACATTTAAAAAACAATATATATATAATTCTTATAATAATAATATTATTATTATAAATATCATTGATATAAATTTAATCATTAATTGACATTTTTACTTATGTTTTAAGTACATTTTATTTGCAAATTATAATAATCCATCATTCATGTTATTATAATTTCTTTAATGGTCACATTAACAGAATGATTATAAATAGAATTAAAAATATTTCTAAAAATATTAAATTCATTATTCATAAATAAAATTCACTGTAATATATATTTTTAATTAATTTAACTAAAATGATGCTAATTTTGGCTGACTCTGATCAAATAAATCCTAAAATGAGGTTTTTTAGACATTGAAATTTTAATAAAATTTAACACATTAACCCATGATGGTATCCATAACTCTTATGTTAATGAATACATTCATTAATTTAGAATTTATCCTAATCCATATATTTTTTCTGAAATCATATAACAATTATATTTTTTAAAAATTAATTCACTAATTTTATTTTTGAATCCCAATACCTGAACTATTTTATTTAATCATGTATTCTTCATTGGTCTAATGTATTACTTATGTCTTAAATATTAATTATCTTTTCAAATCATGTATAATGTTTTTTATATAATACTTATTCTATGAAAATCCTTCAGGAGTACCCAACCAGGTGCCTAATAAGGAGCTTTATCATGTACTAAGTTATGATTAGGTATAACCCAATGCACCTTTTTTGATGTTATTACCTCTAGGAACAAATTTTCTATAACCACATCCACTTTTAGTATCCATGTAGTGAAATATTTCTAGTTAAATACACACAATATCATACTTTACCAAAACTAAATATTGTTCTTCTATAAAATTCATCAATGCCGATAATATTGTTATGATAACTACTCAATGTTTTCCAAAATATAATTCACATGGTATCTGTTACAATAAAACTAAAAAATATAGTCACCCCATACCTAGAATCCTTAAGATGAGGTCTTGATAAATTTCATTATCATAAGATAAAAGGAAGGAAATCCTCAATGAAAAAATATTTTTAAAGTGTAACACCTAAAGAATTTGTGAATAATTATTTTTGAAATTAATTTAATCATTTTTGTATTTTTCATTCAACAAAACATAAAGAATATATTATTTTAAACTAAAAAACAATTCCAAGATTATGTTATATGTGAAAAAAAGTTAATATTTCTCTTTACATAATATAATTATTAACATTTTATACCTGGAACACTGAGGACATCTTACACAATATGAAAATATGACTTTCCAAGATGGTTTTCATATCATGTAAGACCATGTGTTACCGAACAAAAATAGATAATTAAAATATTATTATTCAATATGATATAAAATTTAAAATAAATTTTATATTATAATATTAAATAACTTATGAATATATATAGTTTATTTCATCAGATAACTATAAATTAAAATTGATTATAGAAACCAAATGAATATAAATGGACTGATTTTGTAAAATTAGATTTTGTTTTGTGGAAATAATTTTTATATTAATAAGTTAGATTAATTATTTATAGTAAATGTTATTAATTAATATTATATAACATTTTCTAAAAAAAATATTTTAGATAATAATCCAATTGATTTTATAGTTATAAGTGTAGATGAAAACCACCTTTATACAAAAAAACCAATATTTTTAATAATGGTTGTTTTATAGCCATTTAACGGTGAAACCTTTTGAAATAAAATTTTTAAAACATTTATATATATATTATTTAAAAATAAAAATCATCTATGAATGATAAAAATTAATATTTCATTACTAAATTCACATTTTTTTATCAAGGTTTCAATTTTTATGAAATAGTAAAAATACAAACATTTAATTCAAAACTAGTTTTTTATATTAATAATTTATAATTTTAAATAACATTTTAAATTTTTTTTAAAGTTTATTTAGATAATTATTTTATTATTTAATCAAATTGAGGTCATTGGAATCAATTTCAAATTGAAAATGGGTATAAAAACATAGATAACATATAAGATGTTTACGTTAAAAACATGTACTGTAATCCCATCAAGGGGGTTATTTTTAAATTAATTTCATCCAAATTTGTGATTAAAATTTAGAAAAATTTATTATATATTTTCAATCATAATAAATTTTAATTTATAATATTTTTATCTTATTTTATGAATGGAAAATATTTTTGAAAGCGATCAAAATTAATTATGATGAATATGAGAAAATTTTGGTTCAAAAAGTACTAAACATATATTTGAGAACCAAACAAAAAAAGTTTTCAAAAATATATTTTATATCCTTTATTAATCCTTTAAAATTCCCATATTGAGTTTTTTTTATTATTATTCCTTGGTAAAAACATGGGTACACAAAACTTGTTTTCAGAAATTCCAAGAGTCTCACGTCCCTTCCCTATGAAAGGCCACCACCTCCACCTATTATTCAAAACAATCAAACAACATAGGATAGTCTGGGATTTTTCAAATACAAATCCCTAAATACCTCGCTTCTTCCTATAATACCCCTATTTGTAATAATGTAATCCATGAATGAATTATAAAACAAACCAAAAGGAGTTACCTGGTGAAGAGGTAATGACATCCCTCAAACACCTTTATTTTATTTTATTTCTCCAAACCTTACACTATATTTATTAAAATATTATATAAAAAATCCAGTGTCATTAAATTACTAGAGTTTTTTAGTCTATTTTTTTGTGATACATTCTTACACACACCTCTATCTAATGGTTAATTCCCATAATATTTATGTTTATAACGAGCAATCACCTCACAAAATGATTATTGTTCATTTTTTTATCACCTATCATGATGTAAAATATAAGGGAAACTATATTTTTATACGAATTATATAATTTTTTATTTTTTATTTATGATTTATTAATTATTTTATAACACATAGACTTAATCTTTCCATTCGTTGTAAATGTGATAATTTTTTTTAAGAAATTGAAGACTACCGCCCCCTCAATGTGATGTGATTTATTTACACAATACATGGATTTTATTATTGTTGGGTTTTGTGAAATTATATTATATATATGATATATTAATTATACATGAATAATTATATATATAAATTTGTATACATATATTCCATTTAAATACTTTCTTTCAAAACAACTATTAAATAGTTATTATGTTTATGCATATGTATGACCTACCGTCTCCACGAACTATGTAATTGATTTTAAAATTATATATTAAATAATTTTTTATAACCCAAATATATTTTATATAACAAATATTAATGTCATTATATACAATAATTGATTCACTATATATGTAAAATGAAATAATATGTAACAAATTAAGACACATGAAATGAATAAAACATATATTACCAAGAGTGAAACCATAACATATTATTATTAACATGTGGTTAATATGAATTCAAAATAAAAAATATAAGGTATTATATATAAGAATAAATAGTGAGATATATGTAAAATAATATTATTTTTGTTATACTTTTGGATTAAATGAGTTCGACGAGATTCAATACACTTGTTTAGAGAATTTCATCTCACTTTTTATTTCCATGTTATACATGATTTATTCACAACCCATTCCAATTGTCTGGTTTCAATACTACCCATTTATGTACTATGTTATTCTTTATATTAAATATATGAGATTTTAAATTTCCAAATTATTATATTTCTTTCATGGGGACTATGTTTCAATTGTTACCAAATTGGAAAAATGACTTTGTTTCGATTTTCATTCCTTGAGACACATGAAATGTTATGAATCAATATTTTTTTATGAGGTGTATATACTAACATTGAATTGTTTTATCTTGATTATATTTAAATTCATTGTATTTTGAGATTCATGTAATTTTATTTCCATAAAATTGTTTAATGGTTCAATTTTTCCAAGTTGTATGATATTATTAAAAGAATTTCATCGCTTTCCATGAATTTTTTATTATGATTTATTTGATGAAGTATTGTGTTTCATATATCAATAACAATACAGAATTTTTGTGTTCATTAGTTATTCACTACATATTTATATACTGGTACCATTTTTACACTCATTAGGATGTAAGAGTGTTAATAAATTGTTTTTAACAAATCCTGACTTTATCCTTAGTTTGGTCAAAAATATGTGTTTATCCAAAAACATGATTTTCCAGAAAAATATCCAATAATATAAAACCATTATATAATATTTAAAATACATTTTAAAACTTTTTTATTTTACTATTGTTTTAAATTGAATCTTATTATATCATTTTGAAGAAGGAATTATTCTAATGTTTTCCCTTGAAAATGAATTTTTTTACCTCATATGACATGTATAGATTAAACAAATATCAAATCTTAAAAGAATTATATGTGTGATTAAATTGTTAACATTTTAGAATTTATTTTTAAAAATGAATATTCATGGAAATGGGTTATCGAAACATTTTCAAGAATATTTTATATTTTTTCAAGGATTTATTTTTTCTCAAAACCTACTAATTCCTAATATATTATTTTTGTATTTAAATGAAATATAATTTACTTTTTTAAGGATTATTTTATAAATTTCCATGTAATATGTGTTTCAAAGCGTTTTCATACGATATTTATAAGTAATCGTTGTATTTTTAAATAAATTGTAATCAATATATTTTTGAACTTATATTTAATATTTTCAAGGAAAATTTTTTTCAAAATGATTTAATTATATTATATGTTTTCATTGAAAAATGTTTTCAAAATGACTTCATTCCCTCATTTTACATTTTAAAATTATACTCAATGAAAATGTTTTCGTTAATGTTTTTTTGTTTTAAAAAGGTCTTTGATTGAAGAAAGGATATTATCCTAAACAATTTTCTTCATAATATATGTCCATGTTAGGTGACATCCGTTGATATTAATGAAAACCATATTATATATAATCCAATGGTTCTATTAAAATATATATCATGAATGGTTTTTGTTTTGATGAGATTATTCTTATAACTTCTATATCTTTTCTTTGTGTTATATGCTATTAAATTTTCTTTATTCACTGATTATGCCCTCGATGTAATTATTATGAATCAAATATCTTTATTATAGTGTTTGATGTGATGAAATGTCAATGATTCTTATTGCATTTCAAGGATAATGATGTGATGTTTATATAACCCATCTATTTTCAGTGGTTATGATGTTTTAAATGTTATGTTGAACATGCATGTATGATTTATGTTCACCTCCATTAGTTTTAGTAATATCAAATAATGATTAACTGTGTTTCTAATGAGTTTAATGAATTATTTTAGATTTTCACCTTATATAACATATTGGATGATTTTTCAAATGATGAATCACTACTCCAGTCACAGCACACTATATTTTTTTATCTAATGGTGACTCACAAGGTCTCAGTCCCCACTCCGACACGATATAAAGAATGAATCAACACTATTGAATTAACACTCCTAATGCACCATTAAGGATTTACTAGTAATGATGAATTTATTCTTTGGACACACCTCTCTAGATTCACTATATCTGAGCTATCGTTCCAATGACTCATCATTCCATGTACTATCCATTTCGAAGACACTATTCCAAAGGTACTTTTTTCAGAAGTAGACTCAATACTCAAAAGGCATGAAACAAACTTTGATTTATCATTTTATATACAATACCCCTAATGGTCATGTATGTGGTAGTTAATGATACTGATTATTTTATTGGCCATTTTTCATCCCTTTAGAGTCAACATTTAAATCAATGTTAGACCACAATATGAGTTCTGAGGTACCAGAACCTATTTGACAACATGATATATGTCATCTGTAGTATATAAATCTACAAACATAAAATCTAAAAACATAGAAAAAATTGATGGTTTGTTGTAATATATGAGAAATAAAACAACTCACCATGTGATCTAAACAAAAAATATGATGTGTTTCATGTGTGCAAGCTTCTTCTTCCTTCATTTTAGGAGCACATGAACAAGAAGATTCTTGTAAATTAGGGTAATTCATACAATATAAGACAACAAATTCTACAACACTCTATTTTACAATATGATTCTGAAAAATTACTCTAGTTTCATTTCTACCTATTTTGAGGATCCACAAAGTTATAATGCATGTCACACATAGAAACACTATCCCTTTTACTATTTTATCATCTATGTTTTTGAACATTATTTTATTTACTAGTAGTAGGTGATTATCTATATTTTATGAACGCACATTGATTCATATTAATATTTTGAAGATATATATATATTCTCAATTAAATTTCTTCACAATATATTCCCACTGATAATAGTTGAAGAGGTCCCTGTGTGGTCTTTCACCTTTTACAATCTCATAAAAACAATGGAAGAGGTCATTATGTCCTGATAACACTATATATTTCTTTTTTATAACGTTGTTTAGTATGTAGATTGTATTTACTTAAATAAATTGTCTTTTGGTAGGTTATCACCAAGTGTAGAGGCATGAGTCTAATCTTGACATTGAACGTACGATTATTATTTCCACTATGCCTTTTAATGTTTTTTTCACCGAATAATCTATTTGAAACTAAAAATATTTTCTTCACATTGATTGATTATCATTTAATGTGTTTATTTTAAAAAAATCAGTAACTATTTTTTAAAAATCTAAAATAGAATATCATATTAATTTAACAAATAACTAATCAGTCTTTATGAAATATTTGAAATGGTAAAAAGAATTAAAAATCCACCGATTTGATTGATTGAGATGTCTTTTATTCTATTTTTGATGATTAGTTTAAATCCATTGTAAAATAAAAGCTTTTATTAGGATAATAACTTAACCAATATTTTGTGTCCTACATTGAGCAAGATTTTTTATTAGAGAAGGTAGAGATTTTTAAATCAATTTTAATTATTATTATATTATCGTCAAAAAATTCATTAATTTTTATCAGATATCAATTTTCAGTTCTTTATATTTTTTGGTTGTATTTTAATATGTTTAATAAGCATGAGTGTTCCTCTAAAAACATATTTTCATTATTTAATTAATCCAATTATCCACGATGAATATTTAAAATTAAATTCATTTTTAAATATTGGTTTTTTTTTGAATTAGGTCATCTATAGTATATGACTATAAAATTCATACTGGTCCTAGAAATACTTTGGATGAGGCCACAAAGACTTCTTAAAATATTAATTTCAAAATTCATGAATGATTTAAATAATGACATAGAAGATGAAGAGTTTAATATAATTTAATTATGTAATGCTTCATATGAGATATGGGATAATCTTGATGTTTCACCTAAAGGAACTATAATGGTTAATAAAATGAGGATTAACACTTACACTATTTCATATGATAATTGTAATATGAATCGTGATGAGCCTATCTCTAACAAGAATCTCAGGTTCTTTGAAATCATGAATACAATTAGCTCAATTTGAAAGCAAATCAATATAATTGATCCTATCATATGTCTCGTGATATGTATTCCAGATATATATAGAGGTACATCAATGTCAAATAGGTAATCTAGTAACATCCGTTCAATGCCTATAAATGAGATGATTGTAAAAATAATCATGTATAAGGAACATATAAATGTTAATTTTGAAGTAAATGAAGAACAAAAAAAGAAAATTATTCTCATTAAACCTCTCTTAAACAAATAATAAAGAAAATTATAATGTACAAGTTCATGATGGATTTTCAAGTGATGAAGATTCATCAATTGACTATGATTCTATAATGTATCAGCTATATAAAAGATTGTTGAATTTTACAGAATGAAGTAATTATTTATGAAATCCAACTATAATGGAAAATATCAAATTCATGGGAATCTGAATATGCAATAGATGAAATGAAATCCTTTAAATAACATCAACTGTTTTGAATACATGAAAAAAGGTCATGTGAAGGATAATTGTAAAAAAATCATGTAAAAATATAAAAAATATTAAAATGATCAAAAGTACAAGAATTATATGAATGATATCTTAAGGTATTTTAAGAACTCCCCCAATAACAATGATTTATCTCATCATGAGAAGGATGATAATTCCAATTTGTTCATTATAAAAATATATTTGTGGTATCATATGTATCTCCTGAAAAAAATATCATTACTGGTGATATGAGGTTAAAAATTATGATGATGGGAATACCACTAAAGAAGAACTGTTTTATTGTTGAAATGATTAGGAGGATAATTTTAATGAGATAAATTACAATTAGAAATCAAATTAAAACAGAATGATCTTACTATTTATATTAAACATTATGTTGTTATTGAAAACGATAAGTATTCTTTCTTTCTTTATGAAAATTATGAACATAAGTTATCTAATATAAATTATTAATATATATAGAAAATGTCAGTGTTTGGAAAAATATTCTAACACCAAATTATGGATAAAAAATTTCTTGAAAATGAATTATATGTATAGGATACCAACCAAGATATAAGAGAATAATTAAATAAAATTTATTCATAAACCTGGAAAATATTATCATACTTCCAATTTGGGAAATTTTACTTTTGATTGTTATGAAAATCATTCTACATACTATATTACTAAAAGACATAATGGTGTTTATTTCTGTGAAAATTTTGAAACTGCAAATAGAAAATCTATTAAGAATTTTTCTATTACTAATGCTTTGATTACTAACATTTCTGGACCCAAGAAACTTTGGGAACCAAAATCTATTATAGTATAATATAATTTTTAGGAAATCTGTATGAAATGTTATTGTAATAACATATGATAACTAGATATATTTTGTTCAATGAAAATTAAAGGATTCTTCTCAATCATCATGAATTAAATAAAGGATGTTGGTGGACAAGTCGTCTATGGTGAGAAATCTAAAGGAAAAGTCACTGGTTTGGTCCAGTTTGGTAGCACATACTCAAATTTAAATTATAAATTACTATTTGATGATGGTTTAAAGAATAAAATACATATCATTAAAAAATTTTGTGATAATCTTATCCATGTAAAATTATAAAATAATACTTGTAATAATTTTTGACCGTAAAAATAATTTAGTTTTTACTACCAGTAAAAATGATTATGTGTATTCTATTACTATTACATCATTAGTTTCACAAATTTTTCTTTATTACGTTCAATTCATAAATAATCATGGCTTTCAAAAAAGAGACTATGTAATTTTAACATCCACTCACATATGAATCATACAAGAAATTGGGTAGTCATATATCTACCAGAACATGAGTTTCCAAACAATAATATTAGTAATATTTTTCAAATATTAAAATAGAACAATATATATTTCAAAAGAAGAATAATATTTCCACTTCACAACCTCTTCATTTGGTTCACAGGGACATTTATATAACATTTAAAGTTTCATGATTAAATGGTAATCACTATGTTCTTGTACTTGTAGATTATTATTCTTGGGGTACTTGGGTTTTCCTTTTAGCTTACAAAAATAAAGCGAGTTTTATTTTACAAAGACTACTATATCGGTAAAAAATAAATGTTGATGCAAAATTTAAATAATAAAAATGTAAAATTATTGTGTGTTTTAAAACATTGATTTTAAATATTTATTTCAAAAAAAATATAGTCACAACATCTATACTCTTAGGACACTTCAATGAAATAGAGTTATAGAAATTTGAAACAGAACCCTTCATGATATTACTTGTACTATACTTAACTAATATGAAATACCTATATATTGTTGGGTTGAAAATATAAATATATCTTGTTATGTAATTAATATATTCTTAATCAGACATATCTTGAGGAAAAACCTTTATGAAATATTTAACAATAGAATTCCTAAGGTGAACTACTTTATATTTTTTGGATGTAAAGTCATTATTATTAATACTAAGGATATTCTTTTAAAAGTTATATCCCAGATGGATGAAGGAATATTTCAAGGATATTCAGTTTCTAAAAATCATATAGATTCTTTAAAAATGAACCAAATGTGTGGATGAATCTGTACATGTCAAATTTGATGAAATAGGTCGACATGATCCCATGAGCACTATAAAAAATTTTAGGGATGATCATACAAATATAGACATAAATTCAAAACTATATGATTCTACAAATTGATAGGAAACTATAACATTCTGTTCTAAAAAAATCATAGACATTGAACTAGTAGTACTCAATTATATAAAAGACCCAAAGGAAACTAGTGTATCCTTCACTAGAGTAATTATATATCTTAAAAATCACCATATAGATGTTTTAGTTTGAAAATTAGACATAAGTAAAAAACTAGAAAATCTATAATAATTCATGTTGAACATCAATATTTTCATCCTATCATGATCCTAAGAACATCAATAATGTAATCAGTGATGAATTCTGTGTAATATATATGTAATAATAACTAAATCAATTTGAATGAAATAATGTATGGAAACTTATGGATAGACCCAATGATCTCTTAACTATACCCCCTAAATAGGTTTTTATAAACAAGGATGATGGAGTTTTCATTAATGGAAGAATATAACTATATTATTTACAGAAGATTGTAGTGAAGAAGAGGGTATATACATTAAATAATCCTTTTCACATGTGTCCATCCATGATGTTGGTTCAATCCTTTTATATTTTATAGCTTGTAAAAATTTCAAATGATACCAAATGTTTGTCAAAATTTTATTCATAAATGTTTATGTAGTTGTGTATAATTTTTTTAAACAACCCCTTAGTTTTTAAAATACCCAATTGCATAATAATTTAGTCAAATTAAAATATTAATTAAATTATTTATAACAGGATCTTAGATATTGGAATGAAAATCTCAAGTATTTTATTATATAAAATTATTTTCCAAAGGTATAGATAACTCTAACACTGTTTATCATAATAATTTAAAAATATGTATTGGTTTGGAAAATTTATTTAGATAATATAATGTTAATATCTTAAAAAAAATTACTAGTTTGAATTTTGAAAAAATGATTCCAATAGAATTTGAAATGATTTTAATGGGAGAACGTATAATCTTTATTTTTTATAAAATCATTCAAAACAAATGAGAAATTATATTAAATGAAATAAAATATTCTAAATTTCTTCTAGGACATTATCTACTAGATTCCATTAAAAGTAGTGATACTCCCATGAGTAACATATGTTATTTGAATATTCATGAGGTTGGGAAACTAGTAGATCAAACCAAATATTGATATATGTTTAAATGTATTCAATATATAACGTATATTTTACCTTAAATTATGATTTGTGAAGTAAGAAAAAAATTCAGATCCACTTTCTACTCTGAAAGCATAGTACATACCTATTAAATGTTTTTGTACTCAAATTTTGTGGATGAATAAACATTACTATATTATGGATTTTAATTCCATCATATCCATATAAATTGTCACAACATAATTTATTTTAAAATTTATAGAATCCATAATCTAATTGTAGAACATAAAAATTGATTTAATGAAAATTTTATTGGATATCATTATAAAAATTGAGATATAACTCTTGAAGACGATAGAATAGAAAATATTATTACTAATATGTTTACTAAGACTTTGAATTATGAATGAATTGGCTACATAAAACATGGCTAGGACTGAAAATTTTCTTTTTGTGTTTAATTACATTTGTCTCAACATTGATGACTCACAGTTGACGTTTCACTATTGATGTCTTTCCATTGACTTTTCATTTTTGATGTCTCAATATTGGTGTCATGGCTTTGAGTGAAAATCCAACATCTTGACTCTCCATTGACTTTCCTTGAAAATTCTTATCGATCTTTGCTTTGGAATATTATTATTGATTTATTTAGTAGATATTTTTCATATATTAAATTTTAGAATCTCTATATGATAAAATATGACCATTTCTAATTGTGTATGGCCTCTGGAACATGAATCCCATGTTTTGAATCCACATTCCAAAGTTTTGTTCCTTATTTACATTATCTTTATACTCTCTCGATGACATGAATGGTCATAATAAAGTGGCCATATGAATCATCTACTGATAAAGAGCAACCATAAAATATGAAGAAATGTTTTTTTGAACCAGAATCTGGAGAACCAATGAATACCAAACTCATGAACCATGTACATGAAAAATGAATCATTGTAGAGTGGTTTAGCTCATGTAATTCACTTATTTTAAATGTATTGAAAGAGAATGGTTTGATAGAATGGTGTCTAAAAATAAGAAACACATGTATCTAAAGATAGTGAGGGTGTTTTATCAGAATGTTTATTTTTCATTGAATGAGGATGTATATTTTTTGTAAGAAGCAGAGTAAATGGAATCATATTTCTCATATCCTCAATATTATGGTATGCATGGTTAGGATAACTACAGCAGGGAATATTTGAAGAAAACTAGGTAACTACCCCTCATAATAGTGAAATATTATGATTAGAATAATCTTTATCTTACATAACTGTAGTGACCCGAAGCTTGACGTACATGGACATTACATTACATTTTCGGAATACTTAGTACATAACAAAAACACACACTAAAGGATCGTAATAGTTTAGTGTCTTTGGAAACTCGGAACGTAATCTTCTAATCGTGGTGAAAGTTCTTCAATATCTCCCATAAAGGTCATCCGTTTTTTTTTACCTAAAACCTTTCTTTATATCCTGGGGAAAAGAAAACATTAAAGGGTGAGCTCAAATGCTCAGCAAGGGCAATAAAGGAAATAAAAATCATATCATATCTTTTTGAAAATCATAACCTGCAAAAGAGATCATAAAATCTTAATAAATCATAGAAGTGAAAATGAGATCCCCATAATCATAACATGAAACTTGAAACTTTGTGGCATGCACACATAATCATGGAAAATCATTTCTTGTTAGTCATGACTCATTGCCAAGACTATCTTAGTGGACAAAGTCCCTTTCTGAATCGAGTAACCCTCGTTTCAGTCCTGTTTCACTGAACCGGTATAACCTACCGTTCCAGCCCTGTCTATCTCATGAGATATAAAATCTTTACCCAATGCATTGGAGGGAGATATAGGTCCCACCCATCTCATAATGATACCATTCTTATGTGTGCCACAAAATCATAAATCATACATCATTTCATAACCCATGTAACAAAAATGGGATTCTTGAACAAAATGACATCATAAAACCATTCATATAAGATAAAGGAATTAATAAACATAATTCCATCACAAAATAGTCAAATAAATGTAAAAATATGGATAGAAACAGAACCCTTTATTATCTTAGATGGAAAATAATTTTGATAAAACACTTGAAATGAATTCTTGAGGAAAATATCCTTTCTTCTTCAAAATCAATTTCTTTTCACAAAACATCATGGAATTTTAAAAGAAAGAGATTTTATTAAAAATATTCATGAAATATTTTGGAGGAAGCTTCATAAAAATAAGTCTTTATAAAACTGTAAAAATCCGTTCGTGCCGTTTAAGTTAAAAAAACATTCTTCGTACTTTTGTCGGAAAAGTCAAAAAGTACCTCGTATGAAAAACGACAAAAGATTCCTTTAATATATTTTACTAAAAACTTACCGAATGGTAAAATTGGATATAAACTATTGTAGAAGGATGGAAATAATATTACATATTTAAGGAACATGGATGTGGATGAAAAAATACACCCCTGTAATTACCAAAGTAAAAACAATCTCGGATAAAAGTGAGATTGTGATATTTCCCTTAACTTAGGTCTGATTTGCTTTGTACGTGTCCGAAGCTCCTGTATAATGGTTTAAATAATGTCATTGACTTATTAAAGAATCATATTCAATGTTATGATATCATATATGGTTCACTTATGACATTATATTACCCGTTCTTTTGTAAATTCCATGTTAAAGAAGCGTTTTGGGTAAAATCGTATCTTTTATCGTAGGTGTTTTGACTTGTTGTTATTGACATTATTATTACTTATATCATGATTTACTTACTTCCAGAATATAAAATATGATTTATATATCATATATATTCAGTATATATATATATAATAGATAGATAAATGAAATGAAAAACACCGTTCATGGAGACGGTAGTCCGTACGTACGCATGAACCCTATTTTCCTTTCCCTATTGTCTTGAATGGAAGTAAGTAGATGACATACATATATATATATACATAAATCCAGTAGCTTTATAATGTCATATATTTCATTATTATTTCATATATATACTTTATAATCATTCTTAAATGGTTAACATGGAGAATGAATCTCATCGCGTCGTGGAGACGGTATTCCGTACGTACGCACGCGCGGTGATTTCTTTTTCCATAGGATGGATAGATGGTGAAATAGGGTTGTTTCATACTTATAATAACATATCAGTATATTAGTGATACTGATGTTATTACTTCATAATGAAACAACCTAAGAAGAAGAAGTGGACGAAGAAATAAAGATGAAAGAATTGGTAACGGTAATTACCTCTTCTTTGAAGTGCCTCTTTGAGACCTCCTCTTAGGGCACTAGAATTGGTCTTTGAGGAAGACCAGAACCTCTAGGATGTTTCTAGGGAAGTGGAGAAGGAATTTTGGCAGGGGTTGGCCGAGCTTGAGTGCTCAAATTGGTGTGAGGAGGAGGGGGAGGAGGTGTCCTTTTATAGGGGAGGAGAGGGGCACCTTAGGAATATCTCAAAATATTATTTTATATTAAAGTCAAAATCGGTTTATAATGGTTCCAAAGGGTCTTATTTCGAAGCTAAAGTGGGGATGGGTCGGAATCCTATCAACCAATAGAATTTAGACAAGTTTAGGATATTATTTTAACCTTATCAATTAGATTTAACTCTAAGTTAAATAATTTAACTTTTACCATGTCTTTTTGTTTTCTTTCACTATATGGTTAATACACTTAATATAACATGCCAAACGAACCCCAAATTGTTTATTATTAATATATATATCCTTATCTAAGTCATTTGGCCGAACCTTAGATTTTTAGGAATACAATAACAATTAATAATATAATATTTGATTTAAAAACTATTTTGTGTCAATTTTGACACTATTTGATATATGATTTTTTTGAAAGTCATAACAGAATTAAATGTTCGAACCAAGTTGATTAAATCAACATTAATATATCATAGTAACCTAGAAAATTAGTGGAATTCATAAAAAATCTCAGATTACATTTATTTTGGTGTTTATAACATCAATTATGTCAATATTTCAGTAATAAGATAATTACTGCATCATCATTGTGTCATAAATAAATTAAATTATTTTATGTCTAAAAATTACAAATAAAATACCATCATGTAGGATATCTTTTTAGCTTTATAATGAATATTTACAATCTAATTTATCTTATTTATAACCCCATATGAAAAATGATTTACTTATTAAACTTTGATTTTAACTATTTTAACCTTTCTTTAAATAAATTAATAATAAATGTCCTAATCTAATCCAAGTGGGCCTAAATGGTCATATTTTATTCCTAAGTTTGTTTTTGGTCGAATTACACTTGTCCAATAGAATTAGGACATGTGTTAGGGTAATAGTAATATCATATTTACCCTTAGTTACCCTATTTACTATTAACCGCGGTAAAAAAAGTAAAAATTTACTATTCACCAAAAAAAATATTTTCATCTCATTGAACCACATTTTAGTCCTTAATATTAACCGTGTGTCTCGGATTTTCGAAATTCCATTCACAGAAGCGGAAAAATTAAGTTTTATGAAAAATTCAGTTTTTTTTAACTACCACTTAGTAGTTTCACTATTCATCAAAAATTGATGTTTTTCAGAACAATGCCAAAATTTCATCCTAAGCTATATTTCATATTCCGAATTCAAAAATGAAATCTATTTTACCAAATTCATAACATAGAAGTTGCATTAATTAATTTTATAATTAAATCCCGCTGTTAAAATAAATAACGTGTTTTTAGGAAACAATATATATCAAAAGATTGACACTTGATTATGTCTGGTTTAAATGTGAAATTACAACCAATGACCAACATTGTATTAAATTGTAAAAATATATTCTAAATATACTTTAAAACCACTCAAATTAATAATTTATCACTATTAATTATTTCGATTAAAAAAGTTGTTTTTAATTATAATTTAGTAATTTTTCACTATTCATCAGAATATGAAAGTTATCCGAAAAGTACCAAAATTTCACCTTAGGCTAAATTCGATACTCCGAATCCAAGAATGAAGTTCATTTTGAAAAATAAGATTTACAGAATTTTAAAATGTGGTTATTACTATTCATAACGGCTAGTTTTAATAATATTTTAATAGCACATCGTTGTTTAGTGAAACTCGGTATTGCGTATTACACACGCTATCGAGGAAGGTCACGATTGCGTGTAATGCAAGGAAAGACAAGGATGCGTGTTGTGCAAGCTCCTTTTGGTGTAGCGTACAACACAAGTAATTAATAAAATTAAAAAGAATATTTTTTATAAAATCTTGGGCTGTTACATTCTACCCCCCTTAAAATGAATTTTGCCCTCAAAATTCGTCGGGGTTATAAATGGTTTACTATTCGAAAGTTTCTTTAATAGAAACCCACATCGTAAAAAGGAATATCAAAACCAATCTTTAAAAACAAAAGTATGAAACGTAATGGTTACCCAAATAAACTAATCATTGGGTTTCCACATAGGTGAAAATATGGATATGGAAGAGAAATCTAACCATCATGTTCTGATGGAGAGTGGTAGAGAACATGGCTATGGAAAAGCCAGTAATCACAAATCCATAGATTTTTGATGATATAAGGTACCATCTGATTCATCAGGTATAAGATCACTAGGACAACATTTTTGGTTTTCAAGATCATTTCCCCTAAAGTTGAAAATTTGAATTAGAATAAATACTTACTTTATTTTGGTACAATCTCACTGTTGTTCGTGCCTTGAACAATTTCCACTTCATCTCTTAAATAAATGAAGTTGAATTTGTTATTCGTGAAGTGTTAGCAGATCATGTGATAGAATGACGGGTCATTCCATCTGTCTCAAACAAAAGGTTAGCAAAAATTATATGCATAAATCGATCTATAGTGAGATTAATCATATATGGTTCCTAAAATGGACTTATACTTCATATATCATACTGCTTAATATAATAAAACTAGTTTCTACTAAACAGGGACTTCCTGTAGGCCAGTGGTAGGCGATAAAGGCCAGTCTCACTTCGGTTGTGGGTTCGATTCCTACAGCCTTGTCCGAAGCGATGGGATGTCGCCCGTCCTGCAGGTTGTCCTTTTTCCAAAACTATATTACTATAACATCCCATCAATAATATCGAAAAAAATTTCTATCCTTAAACAATACTAACTTACGTCCAACACAATCCATTCCAATCTTTAGGCTTATCCATAATATTGCAGTCCACTCTCATAACATAGTGAAAACAATTACCAGAGATTTAATATCATCGTTGATCCCCATATATCATAAGATATGTTTTGTTGGTCACATTCCAAACATTCAAAGTCCTTAATCATGTATACTCTTGAATACCCATTGAACCTTAGTGAAAACATGAATGCAGTTAAAAGTTAACACTTTACACATACCAAAATCCTCAAAATTATTTATATTCAAACCATGATATCACTTAGTCCTTATATCAATCATGAGCTCATGAATACAATCAAACATCTCATTATCTTCTTATCCTTTCATTATGCACTTATCATCTACTTTCCAAAAGTATCTGAATAACCTTTCTTGGTTACTGGTAACATTAATCAGACAACAATGTAACAATCCTTACATGTCTCTTTATTCCATAGTACCATGAGATTACTTATACAACATTACACATGATAAACATGTAATCTTTCAACTACATTCTTAAACCATTAACCGAGCTTCAACAATTCTTTCATCTCACATATCATTTGTAGTCTCTTCATCATCATCCACATAAATACTACCCATATGGCCATACTGATTCTCTTCATGAGTCTTTCCCTTAGGACATTGGTTTTCATAATGCCCATACATTCCACATTTAAAACACTTAACCATTTTTGATGTCGTAGCAATACCATTATCCTCATCCATGGTGTTAACTGAACCTTTTCCTTTGAACTTACTTGCATTGTGTCCTTCTTTTCCACACCCAAAGCATCTTCTAGTTCCTTTGAAACATTCATCTTGATGCCTCTTCCCACATGAATTACATAGGGGAAATTGAACTTTCTTTCCTCTATGATCATCATGAAACTCCATCTTTCTCTTATTAGCCGAGTCAGGAAACTTACCAAATTTTACATTATTGATCATATTATGAGATTGATGATTTGGAATAATAATGAAGTTTGGACTTCCAAATCCCATTTCATTATGAATAATATCATTCCATTGTCCATCATATCCTCCATTATCGTGAATCATCTTGTTTCCAGCCATTTTCTAAAACCCAAAAGAATAGTGTGAGAGGCAAAAATCATAATAAAGGGGGAGTAACTTCAATATCTAACATCTTAGGTTTAATTCTATGATCGTTAGCGTAATTCTAGTACTATAACCTGTACGCATACTTAACCTTAGAGACTCCCTAGACATACCTTAGAAATATCTCTAGGGATCTCACTAAAGTTCTCGCATCCTAGTTTCCAAAGGTTGACTAAACCTTTCCTCTGATACCAACTGTAGCGACCCGAAGCTTGACGTACATGGACATTACATTACATTTGTGGAATACTTAGTACATAACAAAAACACACACTAAAGGATCGTAATAGTTTAGTGTCTTTGGAAACTCGGAACGTAATCTTTTAATCGTGGTGAAAGTTCTTCAATATCTCCCATAAAGGTCATCCGTTTTTTTTACCTAAAACCATTCTTTATATCCTGGGGAAAAGAATACATAAAATGGTGAGCTCAAATGCTCAGCAAGGGCAATAAAGGAAATAAAAATCATATCATATCTTTTTGAAAATCATAACCTGCAAAAGAGATCATAAAATCTTAATAAATCATAGAAGTGAAAATGTGATCCCCATAATCATAACATGAAACTTGAAACTTTGTGGCATGCACACATAATCATGGAAAATCATTTCTTGTTAGTCATGACTCATTGCCAAGACTATCTTAGTGGACAAAGTCCCTTTCTGAATCGAGTAACCCTCGTTTCAGTCCTGTTTCACTGAACCGGTATAACATACCGTTCCAGCCCTGTCTATCTCATGAGATATAAAATCTTTACCCAATGCATTGGAGGGAGATATAGGTCCCACCCATCTCATAATGAAACCATTCTTATGTGTGCCACAAAATCATAAATCATACATCATTTCATAACCCATGTAACAAAAATGGGATTCTTAAACAACATGACATCATAAAACCATTCATATAAGATAAAGGAATTCATAAACATAATTCCATCACAAAATAGTCAAATCAATGTAAAAATATGGATAGAAACAGAACCCTTTATTATCTTAGATGGAAAATAATTTTGATAAAACACTTGAAATGAATTCTTGAGGAAAATATCCTTTCTTCTTCAAAATCAATTTCTTTTCACAAAACATCATGGAATTTTAAAAGAAAGAGATTTTATTAAAAATAATCATGAAATATTTTGGAGGAAGCTTCATAAAAATAAGGCTGTATAAAACCGTAAAAATCCGTTCGTGCCGTTTAAGTTAAAAAAACATTCTTCGTACTTTTGTCGGAAAAGTCAAAAAGTACCTCGTATGAAAAACGACAAAAGATTCCTTTAATATATTTTACTAAAAACTTACCGAAGGGTAAAATTGGATATAAACTATTGTAGAAGGATGGAAATAATATTACATATTGAAGGAACATGGATGTGGATGAAAAAATACACCCCAGTAATTACCAAAGTAAAAACAATCTCGGATAAAAGTGAGATTGTGATATTTCCCTTACCTTAGGTCCGATTTGCTTTGTACATGTCCGAAGCTCCTGTATAATGGTTTAAATAATGTCATTGACTTATTAAAGAATCATATTCATTGTTATGATATCATATATGGTTCACTTATGACATTATATTACCCGTTCTTTTGTAAATTCCATGTTAAAGAAGCGTTTTGGGTAAAATCGTTTCTTTTATCGTATGTGTTTTGACTTGTTGTTATTGACATTATTATTACTTATATCATGATTTACATACTTCCAGAATATAAAATATGATTTATATATCATATATATTCAGTATATATATATATATATATATAATAGATAGATAAATGAAATGAAAAACACCGTTCATGGAGACGGTAGTCCGTACGTACGCATGAACGTTGTTTTCCTTTCCCTATTGTCTTGAATGGAAGTAAGTAGATGAAATACATATATATATATACATAAATCCAGTAGCTTTATAATGTCATATATTTCATTATTATTTCTTATATATACTTTATAATCATTCTTAAATGGTTAACATGGAGAATGAATCTCATCGCGTCGTGGAGACGGTATTCCGTACGTACGCACGCGCGGTGATTTCTTTTTCCGTAGGATGTATAGATGGTGAAATAGGGTTGTTTCATACTTATAATAACATATCAGTATATGAGTGATACTGATGTTATTACTTCATAATGAAACAACCTAAGAAGAAGAAGTGGAAGAAGAAATAAATATGAAAGAATTGGTAACGGTAATTACCTCTTCTTTGAAGTGCCTCTTTGAGACCTCCACTTAGGGCACTAGAATTGGTCTTTGAGGAAGACCAGAACCTCTAGGATGTTGCTAGGGAAGTGGAGAAGGAATTTTGGCCGGGGTTGGCCGAGCTTGAGTGCTCAAATTGGTGTGAGGAGGAGGGGGAGGAGGTGTCCTTTTATAGGGGAGGAGAGGGGCACCTTAGGAATATCTCAAAATATTATTTTATATTAAAGTAAAAATCGGTTTATAATGGTTCCAAAGGGTATTATTTAGAATCTAAAGTGGGGATGGGTCGAAAGCCTATCAACCAATAGAATTTAGACAAGTTTAGGATATTATTTTAACCTTATCAATTAGATTTAACTCTAAGTTAAATAATTTAACTTTTACCATGTCTTTTTGTTTTCTTTCACTATATGGTTAATACACTTACTATAACATGCCAAACGAACCCCAAATTGTTTATTATTAATATATATATCCTTATCTAAGTCATTTGGCCGAACCTTAGATTTTTAGGAATACAATAACAATTAATAATATAATATTTGATTTAAAAACTATTTTGTGTCAATTTTGACACTATTTGATATATGATTTTTGTGAAAGTCATAAAAGAATTAAATGTTCGAACCAAGTTGATTAAATCAACATTAATATATCATAGTAACCTAGAAAATTAGTGGAATTCATAAAAAATCTCAAATTACATTTATTTTGGTGTTTATAACATCAATTATGTCAATATTTCATTAATAAGATAATTACTGCATCATCGTTGTGTCATAAATAAATTAAATTATTTTATGTCTAAAAATTACAAATAAAATACCATCATGTAGGATATCGGTTTAGATTTCTAATGAATATTTACAATCGAATTTATCTTATGTATAACCCCATATGAAAAATGATTTACTTATTAAACTTTGATTTTAACTATTTTAACCTTTCTTTAAATAAATTAATAATAAATGTCCTAATCTAATCCAAGTGGGCCTAAATGGTCATATTTTATTCCTAAGTTTGTTTTTGGTCGAATTACACTTGTCCAATAGAATTAGGACATGTGTTAGGGTAATAGTAATATCATATTTACCCTTAGTCACCCTATTTACTATTAACCGCGGTAAAAAAAGTAAAAAGTTACTATTCACCAAAAAAATTATTTTCATCTCATTGAACCACATTTTAGTCCTTGATATTAACCGTGTGTCTCGGATTTTTGAAATTCCATTCACAGAAGCGGCAAAATTAAGTTTTATGAAAAATGCAGTTTTTTTTTAACTACCACTTAGTAGTTTCACTATTCATCAAAAATTGATGTTTTTCAGATCAATGCCAAAATTTCATCCTAAGCTATATTTCATATTCCGAATTCAAAAATGAAATCTATTTTACCAAATTCATAACATAGAAGTTGCATTAATTAATTTTATAATTAAATCTCGCTGTTAAAATAAATAACGTGTTTTTAGGAAACAATATATATCAAAAGATTGACACTTGATTATGTCTGGTTTAAATGTGAAATTACAACCAATGACCAACATTGTATTAAATTGTAAAAATATATTCTAAATATACTTTAAAACCACTCAAATTAATAATTTATCACTATTAATTATTTCGATTAAAAAAGTTGTTTTTAATTATAATTTAGTAATTTTTCACTATTCATCAGAATATGAAAGTTATCCGAAAAGTACCAAAATTTCACCTTAGGCTAAATTCGATACTCCGAATCCAAGAATGAAGTTCATTTTGAAAAATAAGATTTACAGAATTTTAAAAAGTGGTTATTACTATTCATAACGGCTAGTTTTAATAATATTTTAATAGCACATCGTTGTTTAGTGAAACTCGGTATTGCGTATTACACATGCTATCGAGGAAGGTCGCGATTGCGTGTAATGAAAGGCAAGACAAGGATGCGTGTTGTGCAAGCTCCTTTTGGTGTAGCGTACAACACAAGACATTAATAAAATTAAAAAGAATATTTTTTATAAAATCTTGGGCTGTTACAATAACATTTGGGGAAATCATTCTGTGAAAAGTCCTTATTCTCAATATATGTGATATAATTAAATCCACTTCAATGTCCACTTAACATTTTTAGTCAAATATCAATTATACTATGTTTAAATCCAAAGTATTATAAATATAAAATAAAGAAAATATCATGGACTATGGAAATTTTTCATTCTAATGGTTATATGAAAAAGGATAGAAATAAGTATATATCCATGGAAGAAATAGTGGGTATAAGATAATGAAAATATTTATGAAAATTTCAACCATGTTGACCATCCCATTGGACCAAAATACATTGAACAACCTGGTTTTGAACTGGATGATGAAAGTTTAATACTCTAATGAATAATTTGAAGTTTTTGTCACTATATTGGAGTGTAAAATCCATATAATGAATAAATAAGTGATCATGATATTCATAATGATGTTGGAAAACCTTCTCGTGAATCTTATAGACCTTTATAGTCTATCCCATTTTGAGAGTATCTTGATATGGATGATGAAGAAAATTAGTTTGAGGAAGTAATCATTAAATTTAAAAGTGAATATTATTATGATGATGAAGAGGAATATAAATATTAAATTGTGAAGAATGATGAACTATAAGTTGATTTAAATGAACTAGAAGATAATTAAAATGTTTGAAGTAGAGAAAAATAATTTTATAAGATTGGAGAATATATGAAAAAAAGGAAAAGTGATGATAATGACACAAATCATTCATTTCATAGTGGTGGTGGTGCGATGTATTTTCTCTTTCTACAAGAGATAATGATAAACTAGATGTATAATCATTGAAATATGACGTTGAAGGTGATGAAAATATAAATATAGTTGACATTTTGGTTGGAAATGAGGACAATTTTTTTTTGAAAAATTCTGTTGATAATCAAAAGGTTGTATATTCTTAGGGGGATAAAAACACCAGTTTTGAAAAATTTGAACTTCCCAACCCTTTTGATAATAATTCCTTGGATGAGTTGTGTAAGTACTCTAGACATATATGGTGAACCTGATTGATCCTTAATTAAGGAAATAGACTAATTAAAAATTGATTCATCACATGATAGTATATGCTAAATGATCATCCCCAATCACTACTCTTATTTTGGGAATCTATAATGTCAAGACGATTTAAAATCTTATAGATAACATTATTTAAAATGTTCTTGAGATCTAATGAGAACTAATCCAATGCTTGTGATAAATCATAGAGAATGATATTGTGCACTTCATATAGAGAATTTAATTTCGAAAATTCCTCAAAGGATGTATCATTAATTATAGGAAGCTATAATTGAGAATAAAAAACTCAATAGTGAATTGGAATCCCAAAATTAATTCGTTGATGAAATTAAGTAATAATTTAAATCCTCTTGGATGTAATCCTTCAAAATCTTTGAGATTTTTTTTGTGTCTACTCTAGATGCTTCACCTCATCCCCTAGTTTTTGTTATCGATCTACAATGATTAATTGTCATAGATGAGTCAATAGGTTCAACTACCTATGTTATTTATCTTTCTAAATATGAGAATTTTGAGATTTTCAAATATGTTTTCTGAGATGAATTGTAGACTATGATAGGTAGTTACAATCCGGAGAGCATGAGAAACATTTTTCAAAAAAGTAACCATGTACATTTTATTGTCATTAATTACTCCAAGGATACCATTTCTTATCAAGAAGATATTAAAAAGAATGTATCTTTCTACAATAAAATGATTTATACAAATAATCAATTTGGTAGTAATTTTATATATTTGACTGTAATTATGAGGATACCAGCCATCACACAATCTATCAGAGATAAATTTATGCATATTAGAGAAACATACTCTTTCCCATTAGACATTTTTTAAAAAATAAGGATATCATCAACATGGTTAAGGAAAATGGTGGCAATAATTATAGACATTATCAATATACATAAATCTTGTCTTAATGTTCATACCACTATAATAAAATCTCTATATGTCTTTCTCATTCCATTAACATCTACTGGACTCATAGCTAGACATGATTTCCCTTCTCCTCAACCACAATTTTATTCCTCTTTTGTTACAAACCATTTTCACCAATTACCTCCATCCAATTAATAATATAAACTTAATCATACTGTGGAAATCATGAATTGAGTCCATTAATTTAATGATAATTACCTTACACTTCCTTAGTATCACCTTCAGTTCCATTTATTGTCCTTCATCCATCAATATATTCTCTTAGCACTTTTGAAAAGTGGAATGTACCGGTGGATTATAACCAAGGGATTTCCAGAAGAAACATTTTTTAAGGGAATATAATGGAATATTTTATAAATATATATATATAATCTTTTTTATTCATTCATTCAGTGTTCTATTTTGTTTTTCCATTTTTAAAATTTTAGATGGTGGAGAAAATCACTATGGAAAATGATTTATTTAATCATTTTTAAATATCTGATATATAATATTTATATCAAACAATACTCTTTATTATATCAAATACAATTATGGATTATTATATATCCTCTAGTACAAATTGAATGATTAAAAATTATTTTATATTATATTAGTTAATAATAATTCCACAGTTTATAATCATCAAAAGTGGATGATTGTTGACTATTTCTAATTTTAATAAATAAAAATTTTGCTAAAATATTTTTCCAATTATTTAACCATTTTATGCATGATTTTGGATTTATAATACTAATTGGAACATTGTTCTTTTTACATTTCATCACTCATGAAACACTACCCCTAATGAAATTCTCCACATTTCCACTAAGGATGACTCACTAATCATGAGACATGGCTCTAGATTTACTATTAAGGATGACTGAATTATCCTTGGTAACCATTCTAATTCACATATATGGGAGACTCATTGCTCTTGACTCACCACTCCAAATTCAAGACTCTGGATTTACCACTAGGGATAACTCACTCCTCCTAAGGCACAACCCATGATTCCCAATGTCTGAGACACAATTCTAAAGACTCCCCATTCAAAGGACTCGCTCTCCCAAATAAATTGTTCTAAAGAGTATCCATTCTAAATCTAGACTCACTACAAAAAATAACCAAAACTACTTTTTCATTATTATTTTATATTCAGTACTCCTAAAATTTATATTTTTGGAAGTAATTTCATTGGATTATTTTAATGGACAATTTATGTCCTTTTTCATACAAAATTTCAATCATTTCCAGACCATAGTATGAGGTACGGGGTACTAAAACTTGATCAAGTACACGTTTCATGTCATATATAGTGTATTAAACTACATACTAAATCTTTTAATATACTTAAAACAAAATTTAATATAAGGTTTGTGGTAATAGAAGAGTACAGACATAACTCAACAGGTCTGCCCACCAAAACATAGGTTATATTCCATGTGTAAAAGATTCTACATCTAGAATTATAGGAACATAAGATGATTCATATTCACTGTAAAATTGGTTCATTTATACAACTCAATACCTATTCTTCAAAAAAACATTGCCTTAAGAAATTTTTCTTAAAAATGACTCGAGCTTCATTTCAATTACATTCAAGGATTTGCGAAGATACAACAATTATCACATAGAGTTAAAAAATCCATTCATTAATATTATCTAGTTTTTTTTCAAATGTATTTACTTATTGGGAAGTGTGTGATTATCTATGTTTTATGAACACACATAGACTCGTGTTCATAACTATATGTTACAGAGATGTATTCCCACCTTATTTTTTTCACCTCGTATTCCCATGGATAATAATGGAAGTGTTCCATGTGTGATGTAACGACCTGGTTCCGGGTTCCACTCAACAGGTGCCCTGAACCCGGTTAGCCACGTGACCTCAAGCGTGTTTCCCCAAATGCTAGAGGCTACCGACTAGTAGGGAGGGCCCAGGTTTGATAGTGGGGAAACTATGCCCTTATTTGTCAAAGCGCAGTGCAGTGGAATACCAAAAAAACATACAATGAATAGCAGAAGCCGTAAATCATACACAACTGAAATAAAAAATAGCAGTGGATATAACCAACAATAGATAAATAATGATTCTATATGTCTCAAGGTCTATGAAAATAGCCAAAACATGTTATACATCAATTCAGAACACCTAAAAGCAGAGTACAACAAAACAATGAAAAACAGCTGGCAATGGCATTGCATGCCTAGGCTCGATCCCATGCCCTCCTACTCCTCAGCAACAGTCAATTACTTATATAGGGACTCTTTTCCCTGTCCACAACTGCAGAAACGTAATCTGTTTGGGCCAAAAAGAGTGACCTAAACTAGGTGTGAGAAATAAATTCCCAGTAGGCACCCACCAATGGCTCGTGCCCAACTGCGTGTAAGCATGCAATGATAGTGTGCAATAGTAAAGTGCAATAAAGTAAGAAGTACGGAAATGTAACTAACTCAACCAGTTATGTTTCCACTTTAATATTCATTTTTTTCATTTAATTTAAAATACCACCTCAGTGAATATTCTAATTAAACAGCCAAAGTCCTCAGTCATGTCCAACTCCTACCCTCGGGTAAAGAGAGAACAACCCAGAATCTACCCACAGGCACACTGTATTTTCCCACAGGCATAATAAGTGTCGCCCACATGCACAGAATCATCTGCCCACAGGCACAGAAGAAGTTTCCAATAGGCGTAAGAAGTACAACGCCCACAGGCTAATCACAAAACATCCCTCAAGCTAAAAAGGTACTCAGGCCATGCCCAACATGTAAATATGTAGTGAACATGCAATTACTCTCGAGGCAATTCTATAATAACTACTTTTAAGGCATACCCTTGGGTATCCTGGCCAAATAGCTAAATAGTTGAACACCCCCATGGGGTGGTTCCGGATACAAGAAATGATCCCAACCAGCATTTTAATATCATAATTAATTACCTAATCAACTCTATGTGTTTAATATCACAACGACCTTAGCCACATGCCACCCCAACATGGGTTCATGGAAAATAAATGCACAAAACACACGACAATTGAAAAAACAAATTCCAAGCCACTTAACTTATATTCCAATGAGCGCTATCCCCAAACGCCGACTCCAGAAACAGCCAGGAACGACATAGATCTAATGAAGAACAAAACCTGCATAACCTAAAATAACTCCCGTTAAGAGAAGAATTGTTAAGCAACATGCTAGGAGAAGATAGGTCTTACCCGTACGGTTCCAACAAGACCGTCTGAAGTGGAATCAGATTCCAGACAAACACCCAGAGGATCTTCAAAGGTTCGACCATCCCTCCCGAGCTCCCCCTTCCGTTCTAAGCCTTCCCGATGAACATGGGAGGCTACATCCCGATTTAAGGATAAAAACAAAGTACACTGTGTGTACTTCCAGTTAAAAGGTGTGTACTTCCTTCATTTAAATGTTCATCTGGCGGCACCACCACACTGTTCACCCGTCGGCATGAGTACATGGCACGTACTCCTGAGTACATGGTGTGTAGTGTCGCCCACCTAGAGGCTGCCCACCGCCTTACTATTTGTGCCTGTCGACTGACTACACAGCATGTACAGGACAACTACATGGTGTGTAGTTAGTTCCTACACCCTTTGTCGTCGACATGGACACACACCCCATGTACTCATCCCTATACGTCTAGAAGCACATGATGTGTGGAGAAAGTACACGGCATGTACTTAAAAAATTTATGATTTTTCCCATTTTCCATATTTTATAAAAATAAAATAAAGAAAAGTTAAAAGAAGAAGCTCGTACCTAAATGAGAAGAACCGTGTTCTTACAAACTGTCACGACCCGTCCTCGGGGCCCGTGCCGTGACTACCCCAAGCCCGCCTTCCATAGGCCAGGGGCTGGCGACTAGCACCAAGGCGTAAAATCCCAGTAAACAGGGAAGGCATTGCCTTTATAAGTAACAACCACACAGAGTCAGCAAGCGGAAAGTAAAGTGCAGAAAAGTAAAGGGGCCGGAATACAAGCCCAACTGTAAAGTACAACTGAAAAGTAAAGTACAGCAACTGAAGAAAAGACGGAGGCCTCGTGTCGTCCACTGGCAATCCCACCTGAAGGGTGGGTACAGATAGCCTCCAGGCTCCTCGGGTCCCACGTCCGCTCCGAGCACGTCCCGCCCAGTGGTCCACCTCCAGGTACCGTCCTGCTCCATGCCCCAACCGTGATCAGCGCTGTCCGTCGTCTGCAACCAACACAACAAGGTGCGGGCATAGCCCGTGCAGGGGTGAGTACAACTACTCAGTAAGGACCCCGAGACCCCCGAAGGTCTCCCGAAATCCACAAAGGATATAGCACAAAAGAAAGATGCAATCACGAAGTAACATCTGACTTGACTTAGGTATATGCCCATACATATACCTAAGTCCCCAATTCTAGCTCTGCTCACGAGCTCAAGAACAACTCAATCCACAAAGGAAAGCAAGACTCAAATCCACAAGGAGAGTAAACAGTAAATCCACATAGGATAGTTCAACACAATCCACAAAGAAGAGTAAACAGTAAATCCACATAGGATAGTTCAACACAATCCAAAAAGGAGAGTAAACAGTAAATCCACATAGGATAGTTCAACACAATCCACAAAGGAGAGTAAACAGTAAATCCACATAGGATAGTTCAACACAATCCACAAAGGAGAGTAACATAAGATTCAGCTCAACCAGGATTTTCATTATCGAAACCGTAAATGTTGAAGAGCCCCATCTCTGAAGTGTACAGTGGTCCTGTCACGACTCCGAGGTACTGCTCACTAACCTAAGACTGCTGAAGTACTCCTCCTGTCGAGTACCGCGGGTCTGCTGCCAACTACCGGGCGCTCCGTCCGCTGAGGGTCTGCTGCCAAATACCGGGCGCTCACCCAGATAGCCTACTGAGGTACTCCTCCTGTCGAGTACCGCGGGTTTGCCTCCAACTACCAGGCGCTCCGTCCGCCGTGGGTCTGCTGCCAACTACTGGGCGCTCCGTCCACTGGGCTAGTCGACTCACTCCAAGTCGAGTCGGTCAAGCAGTCGTCAGGTCTCAGTCATCTACACGGTCTCCGTACTCCGCACGCGCGTCTCCACCGTCGCGGGTCTGTCGCTACAACCAAGCGCACACACTCCGTGGAGTATCGCGGGTCCGCCGCTACAACCAAGCGCTCCACCGCCAAGGGTCTGCTGCTGCATCCAAGCGCACCACCACTGTCAAGTACCACGGGTCCGCCGCTACACCCAAGCGCTCCACCGCTCAAGGTAAAAAGAAGATTCAGCTCACACAGGTTCGGTAGCACTGTTCCACGTAGGATCGCTGAGTGCAGTAGTCGACGCAGTCCACTGAGGATCTCTGCACAGTCGTCGCCGCAATCAACGAAGGATCTCTGCTCTGCCGTCGTCGCAGTCCACGGAGGATCTCTGCTCTGTCGTCGAAGCCACAGCCAGCACTAGGGTTCCCGCACATAGCGAGCTCGTTTAGGAGGGTCCGCTCCACGAGCCGAGAGGCTGATACATCAACTGACACGTAGTCCGAAGTTGATGTATCCAAAAGTTCTGTATCGACAACAGGATCTCAACGCAACAGACGGCGCGTCAATCGGACGCCCGGTCTGAGAGTTATTGGCATTTTCGTCCCAGGGGCCCGGTTGGTTTTTAGGGCAAAACCAACCCGACCGTACTCCTCCTGTGTCCGATCCTCGGGCGGAGTATGCCAAAAGTTCCGTCTCACTTAGAGGAAACTACCACAGCTGACGGTACGTCGATCGGACGTCCGTAGCTCAAGTTATGAGCGTTTCCGCTCCGAGGGCCCGGTTGGTTTCGTGTACGAACCAACCCGGCCGAACCCAAAGTCTTCCGAAACGTTGAGTATAATAAACCGAAACGACCGTCTCGATCCAAGGATCGTGTTGCTGCTGACGGCGGGTCGTTTGGAGGCCCGAACCTCAAGATACGGCCATTTGAACGAAGTCCGTCCGAAGACGGGGGGGTCCGGGCCCGGGCCGACCCGGCCCGACCCCCCCTGGTTGGCCCGAACCGGGTCGGGTCCGACTCGGTTGGCCCGGCCCGGCCCGGCCAGGGCCGGTCCGGCTCGGCTCGGCCGAGCGGCCGAGCGGCCGACGCGGGGGAAAGCCGCCGCCCCGCGTGACACCCCCGCGGCACCCGCGGGGTGTCGGCCAGACACCCGCGGGGTGCCGCGTGACAACCCCGCGGCACCCGCGGGGTGTCGCCCTGGACACCCGCGGGGTGCCGCGTGACCACCCCGCGGCACCCGCGGGGTGTCGCGCTGGACACCCGCGGCACCCGCGGGGTGTCGCGCTGGACACCCGCGGGGTGCCGCTGGACACCCGCGGGGTGTCGCGCTGGACACCCGCGGGGTGCCGCTGGACACCCGCGGGGTGTCGCGCTGGACACCCGCGGGGTGTCGCTGGACACCCGCGGGGTGTCGCGCTGGACACCCGCGGGGTGTCGCGCTGGACACCCGCGGCACCCGCGGGGTGTCGCGCTGGACACCCGCGGGGTGTCGCGCTGGACACCCGCGGCACCCGCGGGGTGTCGCGCTGGACACCCGCGGGGTGCCGCCGCCTCCGGCCGCCGGCGCCGCCGCACCAGCGACCCGCGCCACCTCCGGCTTCCGCAGGCCGCCGGAGTCGCTCCGGTGACCCGTTTTCCTTCTCGTCTGCGCCGTTGTTCCTCTCGGGTTCCGTTCGTTACTGCGGGATCAACCAAAGGCCCTTGCGTCGTGCTTTTTCCGTCGCCCGCCAAATCCGCACAAAAAGGAAGATCGGCGGAGGGTTGCCGGGTCTTGTTTGTTAGACCCGCACCCTCCGCGTTAGTCATAAACCACGGGAGAAACAAGAAACGACCAAATCAACAATTTTAAATAAATTTAAAATTGTTCCGTGATCGGTTCCTCATTTTAAAAGAAATAAAATCACGGGAAAGGAAAATATTTCAAATCAACCCTTACCTTGTCGTCGTCGTTGCCGATCGAGGGATCGTCGCGGGATTGCTCGTCGCGGAAGAAGGGGGATCGTCGCGTCGTCGCGGTATCCGGCGTCGCGTCGCCAATCTCCGGATCAAGATCAAACGGTTTAATTAATTAAATCCGTTGTTATGAAATTAAAAAAAAGGGAGAATTCAAACGATTCGTTTCTCACCTTAGTTGCCGAACGAGGATCGGCTGCGGAAGAAGAGGCGTCGCCGAAGAACGTCGCGGGTAAAGCTCGTCGACGTCGCAGATCTCGGTGTGCGTCGTCGAATTTCGGTCACCGGCGTTCTTCGCGTTCTTCGCGTTCTTCGCGTTCTTCGCGTTCTTCGCGTTCTTCGCGTTCTTCGCGGGGAGATGAAGAAACAAGATCCTCTCAAATCCTTTCAAAGGATTTTTTAGGTTGGTCTTATTTTATAAACATGCCAACACACGAAACCGGTTAAGAAACGATCCATCAATTCGAAAGAAACGACCCATTTAATTCACGAAAGAAACAGTCCATTTAATTCACGAAATAAACCGCCCAATTAAATGGTCTGTTAAGAATTAAAGAAATGCGTCGGTTGACTTTTCAGTTACTTTGACGGGTTTTCGCGGGTGCGTTACTTAGCGAATGAAACGGTGGGGCTCGTGCGGGCCCTGCCTCACAAATATCCTACCAAGGGGGTAGGATATTTCTGGATAGCATCCTATCCAGTTCAACTCAGTTCAAGCCGCCTTTAAGTGACTTGAAGTGGCTTCCAAGCAGCTTAAGTGAAAAATAAAATAAAGTTGTCGCACAAACTTTATTTTATTTCTGACTTAAAGCCGCAAAATTTAAAAACCATGTCTGAGCAAACGCAACTCCGGAAGAGGCGTTTCTAAGCAAATACCGGCGCTGCGATTTCATCGGTGCCCTCAGAATTCGATTCCGGGCACCGGTTCAAAAGATAGAAAAACCCGCTCGTCCGTTCACTGATCGTACCCGAGCCAAACTTCGGAAATTGATTCCGGGCACACCGGGCCTCGGAATCAGGTGCCGTCTGAAGCTGCGCTCTTGTAAAATTCCAAAGAAAATTAAGAAAAAAAATTTCCTTGAAATTTGCGGGTCTTTACATTACTCCCACCTCAGGGCTTTACGTCCCCGTAAAGATACATCAAAAACTAGGGGAACAAATGGGGGTACTGAGCACGCATCTGAGCCTCCCGCTCCCAAGTGCTCCCCTGGAGGTTCCCGTGCTGCCATCTGACGCGCACAAGAGGAATCGACCGCCCACGTAGGACCCTCTCCTGTCGATCCTCGATCTCCACTGGGACCTCCGCAAAAGTCGCCCCATCGTCCACGTCCAGCTCCCCAAAGTCGATGATGCGCGTCGGGTCGTGCACGTATCTCCTCAGCTGAGACACGTGGAAGACGTCGTGCACCCGGTGCAACTGAGGTGGTAGAGCCAGGCGATAAGCCACCTCTCCTATCCTGCGGAGGACCTGGAAAGGCCCGATGAAGCGTGGAGACAACTTGCCGCCTCGGCCAAATCTCCGTAAACCACGTCGAGGTGAGACACGCAAAAAGACGTGGTCGCCATCCTCGAACTCCAGTGGCCTCCGCCTCCTGTCAGCATATGACTTCTGCCGGCTCTGAGCTGTCCTCATCCTCTCCTGGATGATCTGGACCTTCTCTGTCATGGCATGGACCATCACAGGTCCCACAAGAGCTGCAAGATTTCTTCTTTGCCGAAAAGAGAAATCTGGTCTCATCCCCTGGATGAACCACATTCTTTGCCTAAAACAGTCAATCCCAACATGGATGATACTAATCCATACCAAGGATGACGTCGTAAGGCCTCGACGCTACTACTAAGAGATTCAACCGTTACTCTCGCCTCCAAGGGTTGAGTCACACTGTCAGCATCAGTGTGTGGTAACTGGGTCTCCTCCAGTAGATGTCTCACAAGTGAGGGTCAAGTCAACAGTCAAAACTGGAACCTCTTAGTAACAACACAAGAGAGGACAGGGAAGTAAATGCCACAAGAAAGGGTGTCTTTTATTACTGCAGCTCAAGTACAAAGACACAAAGCATCTACAAACATACATCAACAAAACTAGAAGCAACATGAACAAAAGTCTCCAGGTCTGGAGCTAGTTCCTCTCCTGTCCATCTCCTCCCTGCAGACCGCCACGGTCGAACCTATGCCTCTGCCTAGGTGGTTCCTCAACCGTCTGTTGCTCCCCCGCATGGCGGGTCGGGCAGTCACGAGCCATGTGACCAATTCCGCCACAGGAGTAACACTGCCCACTCTCGGCACGCCTGGATCTGACTCCACCCCGGCTTCCCCGCACAACTGAGCCTGAGTCGTGCAGTCGGCCACTGGTAGGTCTGGTCTGCCTGGAACCCTGAGTCATCCGTCGGCTACCTGCTGCCGAAGACTCAGCTGCCTGCCGCCCTGCGCTAGGTCTCGCCGCTGAAGAAGGCTCTGCCAGGAAGCTCTCGATCAGGAGGGCTCGCTCCAGCACTCCCGCCTGGGTCGGAATGCTGAGGGAGATCAGCGACGCCCGAATCTCCTGTCGTAAGCCCTGCTCGAAGGTCCGGGCCCGGAAGAAGGGGTCCCGTACCATGTCTGTCGAGTACCGAGAAAGGTCGGTGAACCTCGCCGCGTACTGAGCGACCGTCAGGCTGCCCTGCCGCAGCTGAAGAAGCTCCTGGATGCGCACCGCACGGAGGGTGGCCGGGAAGAACTCTGAGCGGAAGAGGCTCTCGAAGTCCGTCCCGATGAGGGTTTCCTCATCGTGTACCTGGAGCATCAGGCTCCACCAGCGTCCGGCTGCTGCGTGCAGTAGGCTCGCCGCGAGGATCACCATGAGGTTTGCTGGTGTCCTCACTAGCCTGAAAACTCGGACGACCGCCTCCAGCCAGTCCTCGGCTGCCTGGGGGTCCGACTCCCCACGGAACCTGGGTGGTCGCTGGCTCTGAAACTCATGCAGAGCTCCGAGGCGTCGTGCGTCGTCAGCTGCCAGTGCTGGAAGCATCGGGGGCTCGGCGGGTAAAGGTATCGCCGGTGCCACTGCTGGCAAAGGGCCCTGCACCGAGGCCTCGTCGCTCGGCGGGCTGTCGTCGCGCCCTGCTCTAGGAACCCTAGCTGGCTGCTGTCGTCGTTCCATCCTTGAAAAAAAACAAGTATGCCACGGTCAGAACAGTATACCTGGTGAGATGACACAAGTAATCACAAAGAAAACTTGAAACACACATGCAATCAATGTTTTCGGGCATTAAGTCGGAAATCAGAAGTCAGGGTCCTGGTGTATGGATACGTCGGCCGCCGCACCAACACTGGACTCCCTAGACTGATAACCACACTCAATACGCTAAACACTATTGCTTCACATAGAAGGAAGATCAGAGTCTGCGGTAGAACCGACCACCTCTGATACCAATTTGTCACGACCCGTCCTCGGGGCCCGTGCCGTGACTACCCCAAGCCCGCCTTCCATAGGCCAGGGGCTGGCGACTAGCACCAAGGCGTAAAATCCCAGTAAACAGGGAAGGCATTGCCTTTATAAGTAACAACCACACAGAGTCAGCAAGCGGAAAGTAATGTGCAGAAAAGTAAAGGGGCCGGAATACAAGCCCAACTGTAAAGTACAACTGAAAAGTAAAGTACAGCAACTGAAGAAAAGACGGCGGCCTCGTGTCGTCCACTGGCAATCCCACCTGAAGGGTGGGTACAGATAGCCTCCAGGCTCCTCGGGTCCCACGTCCGCTCCGAGCACGTCCCGCCCAGTGGTCCACCTCCAGGTACCGTCCTGCTCCATGCCCCAACCGTGATCAGCGCTGTCCGTCGTCTGCAACCAACACAACAAGGTGCGGGCATAGCCCGTGCAGGGGTGAGTACAACTACTCAGTAAGGACCCCGAGACCCCCGAAGGTCTCCCGAAATCCACAAAGGATATAGCACAAAAGAAAGATGCAATCACGAAGTAACATCTGACTTGACTTAGGTATATGCCCATACATATACCTAAGTCCCCAATTCTAGCTCTGCTCACGAGCTCAAGAACAACTCAATCCACAAAGGAAAGCAAGACTCAAATCCACAAGGAGAGTAAACAGTAAATCCACATAGGATAGTTCAACACAATCCACAAAGGAGAGTAAACAGTAAATCCACATAGGATAGTTCAACACAATCCACAAAGGAGAGTAAACAGTAAATCCACATAGGATAGTTCAACACAATCCACAAAGGAGAGTAAACAGTAAATCCACATAGGATAGTTCAACACAATCCACAAAGGAGAGTAACATAAGATTCAGCTCAACCAGGATTTTCATTATCGAAACCGTAAATGTTGAAGAGCCCCATCTCTGAAGTGTACAGTGGTCCTGTCACGACTCCGAGGTACTGCTCACTAACCTAAGACTGCTGAAGTACTCCTCCTGTCGAGTACCGCGGGTCTGCTGCCAACTACCGGGCGCTCCGTCCGCTGAGGGTCTGCTGCCAAATATCGGGCGCTCACCCAGATAGCCTACTGAGGTACTCCTCCTATCGAGTACCGCGGGTTTGCCGCCAACTACCAGGCGCTCCGTCCGCCGTGGGTCTGCTGCCAACTACTGGGCGCTCCGTCCACTGGGCTAGTCGACTCACTCCAAGTCGAGTCGGTCAAGCAGTCGTCAGGTCTCAGTCATCTACACGGTCTCCGTACTCCGCACGCGCGTCTCCACCGTCGCGGGTCTGTCGCTACAACCAAGCGCACACACTCCGTGGAGTATCGCGGGTCCGCCGCTACAACCAAGCGCTCCACCGCCAAGGGTCTGCTGCTGCATCCAAGCGCACCACCACTGTCAAGTACCACGGGTCCGCCGCTACACCCAAGCGCTCCACCGCTCAAGGTAAAAAGAAGATTCAGCTCACACAGGTTCGGTAGCACTGTTCCACGTAGGATCGCTGAGTGCAGTAGTCGACGCAGTCCACTGAGGATCTCTGCACAGTCGTCGCCGCAATCCACGAAGGATCTCTGCTCTGCCGTCGTCGCAGTCCACGGAGGATCTCTGCTCTGTCGTCGAAGCCACAGCCAGCACTAGGGTTCCCGCACATAGCGAGCTCGTTTAGGAGGGTCCGCTCCACGAGCCGAGAGGCTGATACATCAACTGACACGTAGTCCGAAGTTGATGTATCCAAAAGTTCCGTATCGACAACAGGATCTCAACGCAACAGACGGCGCGTCAATCGGACGCCCGGTCTGAGAGTTATTGGCATTTTCGTCCCAGGGGCCCGGTTGGTTTTTAGGGAAAAACCAACCCGACCGTACTCCTCCTGTGTCCGATCCTCGGGCGGAGTATGCCAAAAGTTCCGTCTCACTTAGAGGAAACTACCACAGCTGACGGTACGTCGATCGGACGTCCGTAGCTCAAGTTATGAGCGTTTCCGCTCCGAGGGCCCGGTTGGTTTCGTGTACGAACCAACCCGGCCGAACCCAAAGTCTTCCGAAACCTTGAGTATAATAAACCGAAACGACCGTCTCGATCCAAGGATCGTGTTGCCGCTGACGGCGGATCGTTTGGAGGCCCGAAGCTCAAGATACGGCCATTTGAACGAACTCCGTCCGAAGACGGGGGGGTCCGGGCCCGGGCCGACCCGGCCCGACCCCCCCTGGTGGGCCCGAACCGGGTCGGGTCCGACTCGGTTGGCCCGGCCCGGCCCGGCCAGGGCCGGTCCGGCTCGGCTCGGCCGAGCGGCCGAGCGGCCGACGCGGGGGAAAGCCGCCGCCCCGCGTGACACCCCCGCGGCACCCGCGGGGTGTCGGCCAGACACCCGCGGGGTGCCGCGTGACAACCCCGCGGCACCCGCGGGGTGTCGCCCTGGACACCCGCGGGGTGCCGCGTGACCACCCCGCGGCACCCGCGGGGTGTCGCGCTGGACACCCGCGGGGTGCCGCGTGACAACCCCGCGGCACCCGCGGGGTGTCGCGCTGGACACCCGCGGGGTGCCGCCGCCTCCGGCCGCCGGCGCCGCCGCGCCAGCGACCCGCGCCACCTCCGGCTTCCGCAGGCCGCCAGAGTCGCTCCGGTGACCCGTTTTCCTTCTCGTCTGCGCCGTTGTTCCTCCCGGGTTCCGTTCTTTACTGCGGGATCAACCAAAGGCCCTTGCGTCGTGCTTTTTCCGTCGCCCGCCAAATCCGCACAAAAAGGAAGATCGGCGGAGGGTTGCCGGGTCTTGTTTGTTAGACCCGCACCCTCCACGTTAGTCATAAACCACGGGATAAACAAGAAACGACCAAATCAACAATTTTAAATAAATTTAAAATTGTTCCGTGATCGGTTCCTCATTTTAAAAGAAATAAAATCACGGGAAAGGAAAATATTTCAAATCAACCCTTACCTTGTCGTCGTCGTTGCCGATCGAGGGATCGTCGCGGGATTGCTCGTCGCGGATGAAGGGGGATCGTCGCGTCGTCGCGGTATCCGGCGTCGCGTCGCCAATCTCCGGATCAAGATCAAACGGTTTAATTAATTAAATCCGTTGTTATGAAATTAAAAAAAAAGGGAGAATTCAAACGATTCGTTTCTCACCTTAGTTGCCGAACGAGGATCGGCTGCGGAAGAAGAGGCGTCGCCGAAGAACGTCGCAGGTAAAGCTCGTCGACGTCGCAGATCTCGGTGTGCGTCGTCGAATTTCGGTCACCGGCGTTCTTCGCGTTCTTCGCGTTCTTCGCGTTCTTCGCGTTCTTCGCGTTCTTCGCGTTCTTCGCGGGGAGATGAAGAAACAAGATCCTCTCAAATCCTTTCAAAGGATTTTTTAGGTTGGTCTTATTTTATAAACATGCCAACACACGAAACCGGTTAAGAAACGATCCATCAATTCGAAAGAAACGACCCATTTAATTCACGAAAGAAACAGTACATTTAATTCACGAAATAAACCGCCCAATTAAATGGTATGTTAAGAATTAAAGAAACGCGTCGGTTGACTTTTCAGTTACTTTGACGGGTTTTCGCGGGTGCGTTACTTAGCGAATGAAACGGTGGGGCTCGTGCGGGCCCTGCCTCACAAATATCCTACCAAGGGGGTAGGATATTTCTGGATAGCATCCTATCCAGTTCAACTCAGTTCAAGCCGCCTTTAAGTGACTTGAAGTGGCTTCCAAGCAGCTTAAGTGAAAAATAAAATAAAGTTGTCGCACAAACTTTATTTTATTTCTGACTTAAAGCCGCAAAATTTAAAAACCACGTCTGAGCAAACGCAACTCCGGAAGAGGCGTTTTTAAGCAAATACCGGCGCTGCGATTTCATCGGTGCCCTCAGAATTCGATTCCGGGCACCGGTTCAAAAGATAGAAAAACCCGCTCGTCCGTTCACTGATCGTACCCGAGCCAAACTTCGGAAATTGATTCCGGGCACACCGGGCCTCAGAATCAGGTTCCGTCTGAAGCTGCGCTCTTGTAAAATTCCAAAGAAAATTAAGAAAAAAAATTTCCTTGAAATTTTCGGGTCTTTACACAAACTTCCCCCCTTATAGCAATTCATCCCTGAATTTCCCTTCCAAGGGTGGAGAAGATATTGCTGTGAACAACTCCAGCCACTGGGGAAGTACGTCGGCCTCCCACTCCTAGGTCTGGTCCTGCACTCGTCCATGCTTCCATAGCACCCATATGAGAGGAACTGACCGACCTCAGAGAACTTTCGTGCTCCTATCAACAATACGAATCAGATGCTCCTCAAAGGACGCATCTGCCTCCAGCTCAACCTCCTCGGGAAAAAAGACGTGAGATGGGTCTGAATGATAGCAACGCAATTGAGATACATGGAAGATGTTGTGCATGGCTATGTACCACTGCGGTAACCACAATCGATAAGAAAATAGTCCGAATCTCTCATGAATCCGAAATGGTCCCACATACCGCGGTGAAATTTTACCCTGTCTCATGATTCACTTGTTTCCCAGCCTCGGTGAAACATGCAAGAAAACCTCATCCCTGACCACAAACTCCAAAGGTCATCTGCGAAAAACAACATATGACTTCTGCTGAGACTGTGTGGTAGTCATCCGCTTCTGAATCAACTGGACCTTCTCAAACGTATCTTGTACGAGCTGTGGCCCTAGTAAAGCTGCCTCACCTACCTCTATCCAACACATGGGTGAATGGCATGGCCTTCCGTATAAACCCTCGTATGGTCATATCTCAATAGTCGCCTGGAAGCTATTGTAATAGGAAATATCAAATAAGGGTATATTCTTCTCCCAAGATCCCCCAATGCATAGGACCCATGCACGCAACATTTCCTCTAGCACTTGTACGGTATGCTCTGACTGGCCATCGGTCTGAGGTTGGTAGGCTGTGCTCAGAAGCACCTGTTTACCCAGCGCCCTCTTAAAACTCTTCCAGAAACGAGACGTGAAGCGGGTGTCCCTATCAGAAATGATAGAAAGAGGGACCCCATGAAGACGTACTATCTCTCAAATATACAGCCTTCCGAGCTCATCAACATCGAAGGTCTCCTTGATCGGTAAGAAGTGAGATACCTTCGTGAGTCTATCCACAATAGCCCACACGACATCACTGCCACGAGGTGAACACATCAATCCAGTAAAGAAATTCATCGCAACATCCTCCCACTTCCACTCTAGAATGGGTAACTACTGTAACAGCCCAGCTGGTCTCTGATGCTCTGCCTTCACTTACTGATAGGCGGAACACCTCGTAACATAACCAGCTACATCTCACTTCATATCCAGCCACCAATACTGACGTCTCAAGTCATGGAACATCTTGGTAACCCTAGGATGAACTTCCCAAGCTGAAAAGTGAAACTCTCACATTAGCTCCTCGGGTATATCACTTTGAACCCATTGTCATCCATGTAAATTAAAAACCTCACCGTTGCCTATCGTCCAACCAGGAGAAGAGTCCACACTTGCCACCAACTCCCATAGAACTAGGCCTTCTGAATCTAATAGTTGTCTCATCCTCACTCTATCCAAGAGGGTAGATGTCATAGCTAAAGTTGAGAGATAATTCTGCCCCTGACTATCATGCACCTCCATATGCATCTTAGAGAACAGAGTCATGAGCTGCCACTCACTACTGGCCTCTTACACTACCTGTATCTGAGTCTTCCTGGTCAGTGCATCAACTACTGCATTACCTTTACTGGGCATATAGGAAAGCTCAAAATTGAAGGACTTTAGGTATTCGGCCCACCTCATCTACTTCAGATTCAAGTCCCGCTGAGTAAAGATATACTTGAGGCATTTGTGGTTGGTGAAAACCAAAAAAATTTCCCCAATAGATAATGTCTCCAACAGCGCAATTCATGTACAACTGTAGCTAACTTGAGATCATGCATCGGGTAATTCCTCTCATGTGGCCTCAACTACTGAGACCCTTCCACCACAACGTGGCCTCCCTGCATCAACACTACTCCTAGCCCAATACCTGATGCGTCACAGTAAACTGTATAGCTCTTCCCCAGATCTGGGAGTATCAGGATCATTGCAGATGTAAACGTTCCCTTCAGGTCCTTAAATGTTGCCTAACAAGATTTCGAACAAACAAACATCATACCCTTCTTAGTCAGACCTATCAATGGTGATGCTAAGCGGGAGAAGTCCGGTATGAAATTTCGGTAGTAACCATCCAGCCCAAAGAAACACCGTATCTCGAACACGTTCATAGGATTCTCCCAGGAAACCACTTCTCTCACCTTCTCTGGGTCTTCTGAAACTCCTACCTCAGAGATGATATAACCCTAGAAGTGAATTTGGTCCATCCAAAAGTGGCACTTTAAGAGATTAGCATATAGACAATGCTCCCTCGGTGTACTCAATACGATCTCAATTTGTGTGGCATGGTCGTGTAGATTGAGAGAGTACACCAAGATGTCATTAATGAATACTACCACAAAAGAATCAAGATACGGATAGAACACACGAATTATCAGATCTAGGAAAACTGCTGGCGCATTTGTGAGTCCTAACGGCATAATCGTATACTCATATAGACCATACCTACTTCTGAAATATTTGAGAGGTATATCAGATGGTCTCACATATAGCTGATGATATCCTGATCTCATGTCAATCTTCAAGAACACTCGTTCTCCATGAAGCTGATCAAAAAGATCATTAATCGTCAGTAAGGGATATCAGTTCTTAACTATGAACTGGTTCAACTTCTGATAATCCATGCAATGTTTGAGGGTACTGTCCGCCTTCTTCACAAAAAGGATCGGCGAACCCTAAGGAGAAGTATTGGGTCAGATTAATCCCATTGCCTACAACTCCTCCAACCGCCTTTTGAGCTCCTGCAACTCAGGTGTAGCCATCCTATATTGAGTAATGGACACCAGTGTTGCTCCTGGCACAAGCTCAATGGAGAAATCCACCTCTCGCTCTGGAGGTAGACACGAAAAGTCATCTAGGAAGACATCCCTGAAACGATCAACAACAGGAGGGAAATCCAGCTGACAAGTCCCCTGGTCATCTAGATATAAGCTCAAAATCTGGGTTGTGACTCCACCTCACCCATGATGCTCTAGTCCATCTTGACATGCCTAAACATCCCATTCTCCCTTGTATAAAAACTCTCCGCCCTATGGTGACGTGAAACTCACCCTAAGAGGATAGCAGTCTACAATGTCTTGAAAGGGAACCAAAAAGTTCATCCCTAGAATGATGTCATAGCTTTCCATCTTTAGTACATAGAGGTCCCAAACGACGTGACACCCACCAACCTCAAGGGGGAACTCCTTGAACTGACACAAACCCGTCGTTCTAGTCCCCAAAAGAGTTTCCAGTGTCATAACATCAGAAGATAGAGAAACACAGAGCCCAAGGCTCTCTACAATGGGTTCTGATATGATACTATGTGCAGCACTCATATCTAAAATTATTGATGATAAGATAGAAGCTACTAAAATAGTACCTCTGACTGTATAAGGTCCGAGATCCTGCCCATGTTGGGTCAGTTGCACTGCATATGTCATCGCAGTGCCACGACCCTACGACACATCCTGGCTACTGTAACATCCCAAGTAGGTACTGAATAATAAATATTTTTATCTATGTCTATTAATGAATTAGATAGTTTTTTAGTGGCTTAAAATGAAAATAAATCCAATCTTAAGCTTGGATTACACAAATATTTTAAAAAGATTGTTTTACTATATTTTGTTGGGAAATCATTATTAAATCTATATTTTGACAATTTTATAAGCAATGTTTGTCAAAATAGACTTATGAATTATGTTTGGGACCTCAGAAATTACTTTGTGTGAATTTTTGATATTTTTCAGACAATGTACATTTTTAATGAATAGTGAAAAATACTGCATTTTACATCAAAACTGCTTTTTAATCAAATTTATTTATATGATTATATTATCATTTGAATTGGTTTTGAAGGGAAATTAGAATATATTTTTACCATTTAATCCAATGGTGGTCAATGGAATCAATTTCACTTTGAAATTGGACTTAAACTGGTGTCAATCTTTTGATACTTATTGTTTCATAAAAACACACTATTTGTCATGACAGCGAGAATTAATTATTAAATTAATTAATTTGACTTAAATGTTTTTAATTTTGTAAAATAGACTTCATTTTTGAATTCGTAATATCAAATATAGCTTAGGGTGATTTTTTGGTATTTTTCTGAAAAACTTCAATTTTTGATGTATAGTGAAACCACTAAGTGGTACTTATAAAAACTGATTTTTCGTTTAAATGAAATTTTACCACATCTGTGTTTTGAATTTAAAAAATCTGTCATACATGGTGGTCATTAAGATGTGAAATGTGGTTCAATGTGATTAAAATAAATTTTTGGTGAATAGTAACTCTTAAGTTCTTAATCGCGATTAGAGGTAATTAGTGTAGTTTAAGGTAAAAATAATTCTTTAATAAAATGAGATAAGCTTGACACATGTCCTAACCTCATTAGATGTGTCATGGACGACCAATAAAATCCATGGTTAAACTTGGGGACCCCATGGAGCCACTTTGGTTGGGAAATGACATAAATAACTTTTTATTTAATGTAAAAGTAAAAATGACACAAACATTAGATGTTTTACTAAAAAAAAATTTACATGGGGTTTTAAAGATCAGATATTTTATTATAAATAATAATTGGAAAGATAAAATGATTTCCTACATCATAGTATATTTTTATTATTTGAAGACTTTAAATAAATTAATTTATTTATGACATCATGATGATGCAGCGATGACCTCATTATTTAACGATTTAAATAAAATGGAATTATAATGTAAAATCTAAAACCTACACATGGAAAAAACCTATTCTATGGGAGGATTTCGAACCCTTATCACCTTATCCTCGAAACACATCAATGTGGGACCTCTTAAATCCGAATACCATTTTAAAAAAAAGTGACTTTTCTTTACCTTCCAAGAGTGCCCCTCCTCTCCTATTATAAAAGGCCCCCACCTCTACCTCCTTACCCACACTCCCAAATCCTATGGATCGGCCAAACCCTACCCATTTTGGCTCTCCATATCCCTCTCTTACTCCTTGAAGCCTCACATTGGGCATAATTATTTCCAAGGAAGCCTTTGAGCTCAAATCTAAGAGAGTTACCCGATTTTAAGGTAATGTCTTCTTTTGAGTCCTTTTGTTTGATTTTGCCTCTACAACCCCCTAAACTCTTTTTATTATTTTCTTTTGTAACAACTCCAGTATCCTAAATATACTAGGATGTTGTTATAAGAAGGATTCGAGCTACACTTACACACACCTACATCTAATGGTTAAAGGACATACTGTTTCCGTGGATGGTGAATTTATGCCTCCCAAAACGATGATTGTTCAACATTAATTTAACACCTTCAAAGGTGTCCATTAAGATGACACTAAATTAACATATGATATATAATATGTTTAAGTTTTCCTTAAGCTTCTGTATTTTTCATTTTGGGAATACGTTAATGGTTTCCATTATGGGTAAACGCGATATCTTCATTTAAGGAAGTGCGGACTACCGCCCCCTCAAAGTGATTTGATTCGTTAAATAACATATATGGGAAGTATAAATGATGTAACTATGATATTATATATGATATTATACTAGAATTATAATATACCTTTATATCATTATTATTCCATTCTATAAAAGACGAAATAGAAATGAAAGTAGCGTTCATACGTACGTACGGCTTACCGTCTCCATGAATGGTGCATTTCATTTCTTACCTCTAAATGATTATGTAATATTATAAATACATGTATATACTGGATATATATGATATATACATAATGATTATAATTCTGGATATAATGGATACATTAACAACTTGTAATTATAAAGGGTTTATTTTTGACTCAAGTACCAATGATCATTAAAACGACCGTTATTAACTTAAATAATTACATAGTGTTCATGACATAGAAATAAGTGATATAGAAGGAATAATGAACTTGAAAAAGGTTCTTAAACAAGTAGAAATTAACTCAAGTATATTATTCAGGAGATTAAAGAACGACCGTGTCAATTCGGACCTGATGTATGGGACTTCGTCTCAATCTCCTTTTGTTGAGGCATATTTTGTTTTATACACAACCTTCTTTTATACGGTGTATAACCCCCTTTGACTTTTACGTTTATCCAAAAGGAATCTTTTTTATACGAAGCGTTTTACTAAATGAAAAAAGGGAATGTTTTTGTCGTAAGTATGCGGGGACAACGACTTCTCCGCCATCGTGACCATTATTTGAGTTTCGGCTTCCTCTAAAAGCCATACCTTTTTTTAAAAGAAAAATAAATACCATGTTTTACTTTTAATTTATTTTTGGTACTAAAAATGGTTTTCATAATGTTTTTATATCAATGTGTTGTATTGATATCTTGTGATTGAAAGGTGGAAATGTTATGTTTCCTTTATTCTTGTTTTATGTGATATGATTATGTTGAGGTTCTTGGGCATTGTTATGAAGACGGGTGGTTCCATGATAAACTAAGGGCGGGTGAGCCCGATATAGCTCTTCAATGCAGTGGGTAATGCGAAGGAGTGTAATATTAAGGTTTCTCTAAAGATATTTAGGGAATATACTGTGATGGGTAGTCCAAACGTAACCAAGAGGGTTACTCCCTACGTAAGAATGTTATGAATGCCTCAAGTTACCTTTATGTCTTATGATTTCTATGATTTATTCATGATTTGATGAGGTATGTTGAAGTGCTTCTGTTTTATGGGTAAAGTATGATTTCATTCTTATGTATATATGTACCCATGTTTACTTTCCATATATTTTTATATCCCTCACTGAGCTTTTTATGCTCATCCCACATTTTTTTTTGAAATGTTTTTCACAAGTCAAGGGAAAGGTACATGATATGATGATAGTGTCAAGGAAGTGTCAAGAAAGAATCCATGTTTTATTTTAAATATGTTTCCATTGATGGGAAAGAAGAATACTATCTTTATGTAACCACTTTGTTTATATGTGGAATGTAATGCATGTTTCATGATCTAATTCTCTAAAACTCTTAACCCGAAAAGATCCTCAATGTGTAATCTTGTAATAACTCAATATTAAGTAAGGTTTAAGGCTGGGGACTTATAGTTGGTATCAAAGTTTTGTTTAGATAACTTTAGGAGTTAGAATTCTATTAAATGATTATCCAAAAATATTTTTTTATGGTCAAATTGAAGTGATATAGTATTTGAAGATTACCATATTGCTTCATCTAAGACATGTTTGTTCAGAATGGTTTTCCGCAGTGGAAACAAGGAAGCAGTGCTAGGAAGGCATGCAGAAGGAAATAACCATCCGAATCAGCATCCTGAGATGGTCAGAATTGGAACTGAACAGTTTGTTACAGTAATGGCGCAATTGACTCAAACGATAAATGGCGGTGGTATCCATACATGAGATCAGCCAGATCAACCACAGAGGAAATGTCAGTGGTGGAACATTTCATGAGGCAACATCCCCCATCATTCAGAGGATCATCTGACCCTGTGATAGGTGAAGGGTGGATTAAATCACTGGAGAAGATTTTTGATATCATGGGGTGTTCAGACAATCAAAAGGTTAGTCTTGCTATTTATCGTTTGGAGGGTGAAGCATATCAGTGGTGGCCGATGGTTAAAAATATCAGGGATGCTGATGAGATTGATGCTCTCGACTGGGATGAATTCAAAGGTATGTTTCTTGAGAAGTATTTTCCTAAGGTTGTTCGACTTAGGATGGAAAAGCAATTCTTGGAATTGAGGCAAGAGGAAGACTCGGTGGCTTCCTATGAAGAAAGGTTCACTCGATTGGAAAGGTATGCTCCATATTTTATCTGAGACCTTGATTGTAAAATCAATCATTTTTACTCAGCATTGAAGACAAAATATTGAAGGGCATTAGCTTCTCGTGAGTTTAAAATTTATGAAAAGCTTGTTCGATGTGCTGAGAAGGCGGAAATGGAGTTTGTCGATGACAAAGTTTTCTAAAACAACCAACAGAAGAAGAGACCGAGGTGGCAGGAGAAAGGTAAGAAGTCTTAAAAAAAGTCTGACAGTAAGAAAACTAAGTTTCCAGTTGTTGATAAATGTGGCAAAAGGCATGCTGGGGAATGCCTTCTGAATTCTGGAAAGTGCAACCGATGTGGTAAGATGGGACATATGGCTCGTTATTGCACTGGAAAAGATCAGGGTGATGGTAAGACCAAATTTGATTTACAGTTAGTGAAATGTTATAAGTGCAATGAGATGGGTCACTATGAAAACGAGTGTCCGACAAAGTGCTTGGGTGATGGGAAGCAGTTAGACTACAAGAAGAAAGGGGTGGTGAAATCCTTTGAAACTACTTCAGCAGATGTCGGGCCATTAAATGAAGTTGTATCAGGTACTTTGTTTGTTTTTTCAGATTATGTCAGTGTGTTGTTTGATTCGGGGTCTACACATTCTTTCATCTCTGATACCTTTTCTAGTAAAATGGAAATACCATCTCAAGAAATGACCCTTGAACTTTTGGTAAAAACACCTGGGAAATAATGTTGAGGCAAAAAGATTTTATAAGAATCTTCCTATCCTTATCTGTGGAAATTACCTACTTTAAAACCTTATTGTTCTACCTCTACTAGAGTTTGATGTTATCCTGGGTATGGATTGGCTCTCTATTTACCATGTTAAGATTGACTGTAGAGCTAAAGAAGTTTCTTTTTAGAAAGACTTTCATTTTGTGTACAAGAATGAACCCTTACTGTTGATAACTTATCAAGAGGCCATGAAACTTGTAAAAGATGGAAAAATGAATGTTACCTTGCACACATCGTTGAAAATAAAGGAACTGTTCAGATTAATGATGTTCCAGTGGTAAATGAGTATCCTGATGTTTTTCCTGATGAGTTTCCTGGAATAATACAAGATCAAGAAGTTGAGTTTACTATTGATTTAGTTCCTAATGCTAATCCAATTTCAAAACCCCCTTATCAAATGGCTCAAATTGGACTTTTAGAGTTGATGGAGCAATTGAAAGATTTATTAGAGAAAGGTTTCATTCAACCTAGCACATCACCATGGGGTGATACTATTTTATTTGTTAAAAAGAATGATGTTTCAATGAGACTTTGCATTGATTATAGAGCCTTGAATAACATCACGGTTAAGAAAAAATATCCTTTGCCTCATATCGATGATTTGTTTGATCAGCTCCAGGGAGCTCAATATTTTTCAAAGATTGAATTGAGATCGGGGTACCATCAGCTGAAGGTAAATGAAAAAAGATGTTCTGAAGACTACATTTCGTATAAGATATGGCCATTATGAATTTATAGTAATTCCTTTCGGTCTAACCAATGCACCTGCTGTATTCATGGACTTAATGAATAGAATTTTCCATGAGTTCTTGGATAAGTTTGTGGTGGATTTCATTGATGATATTTTGGTGTTTTCTAAAAGTAAATAGGAGCATGAAATACATTTAAGGGTTATCTTGAAAACCATAAAAGAAAAGAAACTGTATGGAAAATTCAGAATGTGTGAGTTTTTGTTGCAACAAATTTCTTTCCTTGGACATATTTTTTCTAAAGATGGGATAACTGTTGATCCTACAAAAACAAAGGTTGTTGAAGAATGGCCAAGACCCACAAATGTAACTAAGATTCGTAGCTTCCTTGGTTTGGAAGGCTATTACCGAAGGTTTGTTAGAAATTTTTCACGGTTATCTAGTCCAATGACAAAGATAACTCGAAAGGGTGTTAAGTTTATCTGGACAAAAGAATGTGATGATTGTTTTCAGGAATTGGAAAGAAGATTGGTGAATGATCCAGTTTTGGCACTACATTCTAGGAATGGTGAGTTTGTTATATACAGTGATGCTTCATTGAAAGGACTTGGTTGCGTCCTAATGCAGAATGATCAGGTAATTTCATATGCTTCACGACAGTTGAAAACTGATGAGGTAAATTACCCTAAACATGATTTGGAATTAGCTGCTGTTGTTTTCGCTTTAAAAATTTAGTGGCATAATTTGTATGGAGTAAAGTGTGAAATATATATTAATCACAAAAGTTTAAAGTATATATTAACTCATAAAAAGTTAAACATGAGACAGAGGAGATGGATGGAATTAATCAAGGATTATGATTATACAATACATTACCATTCGGGAAAAGCAAATAAAGTGGATGATGCTTTGAGTCAAAAAAAGTAATGCTTCAGTAGAAATGTTTCGTTTGGAACGTGATCCTTTGGTTAAGTATTTGATGAACTTTGGCATAGAAGTTTTTGGTGCAAGAAGTTCTTCTGTTTTGTTTCAGGTATCAGTGAGATCATCTCTATCAGATAGAATCAAGCAAGCATAGAAGAAAGACAGTGAGTTGCAGAAAAAGGTAGAGCTGGTTCAGAAAGGTAAGTTTCCTGAATTCAACATTGATAATGATTGCGTTTTGAGATTTGGGAAGAGATTGTGTGTGCCTTGTGATTCATAGTTGAAGAGAGAGTTGTTATGTGAAGCTCATAGTTCTCCGTTTTCAGTTCATCCTAGCAGCACTAATATGTACAGAGATCTACGGGAGTATTACTGGTGGGATGGAATGAAAAGAGATATTTCTGATTTTACTATGAAGTGTTTGACATGTCAACAGGTTAAAGCAGAGCGGCAGTTACCGAACGGGATGCTTCGGCCTTTACCAGTTCCAGAGTGGAAATGGGAGAATATATCCGTGGACTTTTTTGTGGGATTACCGAAGACATCTCGAGGTAATAATGCAATCTGGGTTATTGTTGATCGCTTGACCAAGTCTGCTCATTTCCATTCTATATGAGATACTTTCTCCCTAGATCAACTTTCCCGTTTGTATCTTAAAGAGAGAGTCAGGTTACATGGAGTTCCCCTCTCCATTGTATCTGATCGTGATCCCAGTTTCACTTCTAACTTTTGGAAAGGCCTTCAGAAGTCAGTGTGTACTGAATTAATTTTTAGTACATCTTTTCATCCTCAATCAGATGGGCATTCAGAACAAACAATTTAGACCTTGGAGGATATGCTACGAGCTTGTTCGATGGATTATCAGGGAAGTTGGGACCAATATCTTTTTTGGTGGAATTTTAATATAATAACAATTTTCATTCCAGTATACAGATGGCACCATTTCAGGAATTATATGGGAAGCGGTGTCGAACTCCAGCTTTCTAGGATGAAGTGGGTGAAAGGAAGTTGATGGGACCAGAATTGGTATAAGAGATGGCAGAAAAAGTTCAGCTGATTCAGAAGCACATGAGAACAGCTCAGAGCAGGAAGAAGAGTTATGCGGATAACCGGAGGAAGGATATATCTTTCGAGGTAGGTGATCATGTTTTTCTCAAGGTTTCTCCTTGGAAAAGTGTGATTAGATTTGGTAAGAAAGGAAAGTTGAGTCCAAGGTTTATTGGACCATATGAATTTATAGAGATAGTTGGATCAGTTGCATACCGGGTGGCTTTACCTCCGAGTTTATCTCAGGTACAGAATGTTTTTCACGTTTCGATGTTGAGAAAGTATATGCCAGATCCATCTCATGTTTTGAGTCCAGAGATAGTTCAGCTGGAAGAGAACCTATCTTCTGAGGAATAACCGGTCCAGATTCTTGACCACATGGAGTAAGTGTTACGGAATAAGGTGATTAATCAGGTAAAGGTTTTGTGGAAAATCCACATGATGGAAGAGGCAACATGGGAATCTGAAAATGTAATGAGGGATAAGTACCCCCATTTATTCGATAAGTAAATAAATTGCGGGGATGCAATTTTCAAAAGGGGGGATGGATGTAACATCTCAAGTAAGTAATGAATAATAAATATTTTTATCTATGTCTATTAATGAATTAGATAATGTTTTAGAGGCTTAAAATGAAAATAAATCTAATCTTAACAATGGAATACACTAATATTTTTAAAAGATTATTTTACTGTCTTTTGATGGAAAACCCTTTTTAAATCTATGTTTTGAAAATTTTATAAGCTATGTTTGTCAAAATAAACTTATTCTTTATGATTGGGACATCAAAATTATTTTCTCTGAATTTTGGGTATTTTTCAGACAATGTTCATTTTTTAATGAATAGTGAAAAATACTGCATTTTACATCAAAACTGATTTTTAATCTAATTTATTTATATGATTATATTATCTTTTGAATTGGTTTTGAAGTGAAATTAGAATATATTTTTACCATTTAATCCAATGGTGGTCATTGGAATCAATTTCACATTGAAATTGGACTTAAAATGGTGTCAATCTTTTGATACTTAATGTTTCATAAAAACACGATATTTGTCATGACATCGGGAATTAATTATTAAAATAATTAATGTGACTTATATGTTTTGAATTTTGTAAAATAGACTTCATTTTTGAATTCGGAATATAAAATATAGCTTAGGGTGATTTTTGGTATTTTTCTGAAAAACTTCAATTTTTGATGAATAGTGAAACCACTAAGTGGTACTTATAAAAACTGATTTTTCGTTTAAATGAAATTTTACCACTTTTGTGTTTTGAATTTCAAAAATCTGACATACATGGTTTTCATTAAGAAGTAAAATTTGGTTCAATGAGATTAAAATAAATTTTTGATGAATAGTAACTCTTCAGTTCTTAATCACGAGTAGAGGTAATTAGTGTAGTTTAAGGTAAAAATAATGCTTTAATAAAATGAGATAAGCTTGAAACATGTCCTAACCTCGTTTTATGTGTCATGGCAGACCAAGAAAATCCATGGGTCAACTTGGGGACCCCATGGAGCCACTTTGGTTTGGAAATGACATAAATTACTTTTTATTTAATGTAAAAGTAAAAATGACACAAACATTAGATGTTTTACTAAAACAATTTTTACCTGGGGTAATAAAGATCAGATTTTTTATTATAAATAATAATTTGAAAGATAAAAAGATTTCATACATCATAGTAGTTTTTTTATAATTTTAAGACTTTAAATAAATTATATTATTTATGCAATCATGATGATGCAGCGATGACCTCATTATTTAACGATTTAAATAAAATGGAATGATAATGTAAACTCTAAAACCTACACATGGACAAATCCTATTGGATGGGTGGATTTATGACCCTTATCACCTTATCCTCAAAACACATCAATGTGGGACCTCTTAAATTCGAATACCATTTTAAAATTAAGTGACTTTTCTTTACCTTCCAAGAGTGCCCCTCCTCTCCTCTTATAAAAGCCCCCCACCTATACCTCCATAACCACACTCCCAAAGCCTTTTGCTCGGCCAACCCCTACCCATTTTGGCTCTCCACTTCCCTATATTATTCCTTGAAGCCTCACATTGGTCAGAAGTATTCCCAAGGAAGCCTTTGAGCTCAAATCTAAGAGAGTTACCTGATTTTAAGGTAACATCTTCTTTTGAGTCATTTTGTTTGATTTTGCTTCTCCAACCCCCTAAACTCTTTTAATTATTTTCTTTTGTAACAACTCCAGTATCCTCAATATACTAGGATGTTGTTATAAGAAGGATTAGATCTACACTTACACACACTAACATCTAATGGTTAAAGGACATACTGTTTCCGTGGATGGTGAATTTATGCCTCCCAAAACGATGATTGTTCAACATTATTTTAACACCTTCAAAGGTGGCCATTAAGATGTCACTATATTTATATATGATATATAATATGTTTATGTTTTCCTTAAACTTCTGTATTTTTCATTTTGGGCATACATTTATGGTTTCCATTATGGGTAAACGCGATATCTTCATTTAAGGAAGTGCGGACTACCGCCCCCTCAAAGTGATTTGATTCGTTAAATACCATATATGGGATGTATGAAGGACAGAACTATGATATTATATATGATATTATACTGGAATTATAATATACCTTTATATCATTATGATTCCATTCTATAAAATACAAAATATAAATGAAAGTAGCGTTCCTGTGTACGTACGGCTTACCGTCTCCATGAACGGTGTATTTCATTCCTTACCTCTACATGATTATGTAATATTATAAATCCATGTATATATCGGATATATATGATATATACATAATGATTATAATTCTGGATATAATGGATACATTAACAACTTGTAATTATAAAGGGTTTATTTTTTACTCAAGTACTAATGATCGTTAAAACGACCGTTATTAACTTAAATAATTACATAGTGTTAATGAAATGGAAATAAGTTATATAAAATGAATAATGAATGTGATTAAGGTTCTTAAACAAGTAGAAATTAACTCAAGTTTATTATTCAGGAGATTAAAGAACAACCGAGTCAAGTCGGACCCGATGTATGGGACTTCGTCTCAATCTCCTTTCATTGAGGCATATTTTGTTTTATACACAACCTTCTTTCATACGGTGTATAAACCCCTTGACTTTTACGTTTATCCAAAAGGAATATTTTTTATATGAAGCATTTTACTAAACAACAAAAGGGAATGTTTTTGTCGTATGTATGCGTCGACAACGACTTCTCCGCCTTCGTGACCATTATTTGAGTTTCGGCTTCCTCTACAAGCCATAAATTTTTTTTAAAAGAAAAATAAATACAATGTTTTAATTTTCTTTTATTTTTGTATTGAAAATGGTTTTCATAATGTTTTTATATCAATGTGTTCTATTGATATTTTGTGATTGAAAGGTGGAAATGTTATGTTTCCTTTATGCATGTTTTATGTGATATGATTATGTTGAGGTTCTTGGGCATTATTATGAAGACGGGTGGTTCCGTGATAAACTAAGGGCGGGTAAGCCAGATATAGCTCTCCAATGCATTGGGTAACCCAAAGGAGTGTAACGTTAAGGTTTCTCCGATTAGATTTAAGGAATATACTATGATGGGTATTCCAAACGTAACCAAGAGGGTTACTCCCTACGTAAGAATGTTATGAATGCCTCAAGTTACCTTTATGTCTTATGATTTCTATTATTTATTCATGATTTGATGAGGTATATTGAAGTGATTATGTTTTATGGGTAAAGTATGATTTCATTCTTATGTATATATGTACCCATGTTTCCTTTCCATATATTTTTATATCCCTTACTGAGCTTTTTATGCTCATCCCAAGTTTTTTTGAAATGTTTTTCACAAGTCAAGGGAAAGGTACATGATATGATGATAGTGTCAAGGATGTGTCGATAAAGAATCCATGTTTTATTTTAAATATGTTTCCATTGATGGGGAAGAATAATACTATCTTTATGTAACCACTTTCTTTATACGTGGAATGTAATGCAAGTTTTATGATCTAATTCTCTAAAACTCTAAACCCGAAAAGATCCTCAATATGTAATCTTGTAATAACTCAAGATTAATTAAGGTTTAAGGATGGGGCCATATAGCTACCCTGAGTTGTCCTGCCCTGATGCCTCTGAGATCCTGGTGTTTGTCTACCTCGTCCACAACCACCATCTCTGCTTAGATGTTGTGATGTATTCTAATTCCTGGACTGGTAAGAAGCTGCTGGCCCCGCTCCCACTCGTGGAGTCTGCACAAAACCCATATCACTAGCCATCAGTAGAAACCCCAAGAAAATGAGTTGTAGATTACCCATCCTGCCGCAAAATCAGCACTCCACTAGGTCTCGTGGACACTATGGCCTCTTGTGCCCCTCTCTACCACACTGGTAGCACATAACCTAGCCACTTGAAACATTATTCTGACTGGTACTGCCTCCCTGAGAGATGTCTGCAGGTCTCTTCCTCTTGGCAACAGAAAAGTACCAGTATTTGGTACTGAACCACCCTGGACCACACCACTAGATTATCGAAGGTTCCTCTCTGTGATCAATGACTGTTTCACAATAGTGTGTACAGTAGGAAACATGAAGACATTCAATAGAACTCGGATGTAATATTGAAGGCCATCCTCAATACGTTTGGCTCTCAATGTTTCATCATTCCACCATCATGGATGAAAGCGCTGAAGCTCCGTAAAATGAGCAGAATAGTCCATCACTAACATAGCACCCTACTGTAGATTCCTGAACTCTCATGCTCTATCTGATCTCAGTGTCTCCGGGAAGAAAAGGTCATACAAGACTACTCAAAAGTCTTACCATTCCATGTCCCAGGGATGCTCTGACCAGGTGGTAACATCCCACCATGTCTTGGCGGAATCACGCAGCATGTAAGTCGTGAGCTTGACCCTCCACCCTGGAGGTGTCTCAAGATTCTCGAAAATAGTTTACATTGACCCCAGCCAGGGCTCTGCATCCTATAGTCTTCCATCCCTTAAGAACATAGGTGTATGCTGCTGTTGGAAGATATGTGTCAGCTCGGCCATAGATGTGGTAGCCTACGGTGCTCCCTGAAAGGTCTGTATGAACCGCAATAAGCCTTCACGGAACTACGCCTCTGTGCCTTTTCCCGTTATAGCAGTTAGTGCTTAATCTAGGTCTACTGGAGGATCAACTTGTAGCCCATGGCCCACTATCTCTGGAGTATTCTCATTGCCGCTCTCCTGGCGAACAACGCGCGGTCGTCTAGGCGGCATGACACTACAAGGTCAAAATCACGCCGTAGAACAAGATTATCAAATACTGAAGACGAAGAAACCCAAGAGGGAACATGAGGAATGATGCATTAAAAATTTTCAAAACAAGACTACATGACGTGAATACTGACTACACGGCGTGTACATGACTTCCCTTCCCCTTCCCAGGTCATTCTGCACGGCTAAGCCACACGGCTCCCATTTGAACAAAAACTATAGGCATGTATTTCATATGCACAACGTGTATGGTGTTATTTCCAACTTTCCGTGTCATCTGTGACAGGACTGACTACTCATCTTGACACTACATGACATGTTACACCCACACATGACGTGTCAACAACCCCGTTTCCCAATCACACGGCTAAGTCCACACAGTCTATCCTCGGACCAGACTATACTTCGTGTCCCAAAGGTACACAGCGTGATCAAGGAGAGGTTACTCCAACCCGTGTTGTTAGTTACATGGCTGAATCCCCATGTCACGCTACACAACATGTACATTATTGACACGGAATGTTATGTAAAGGAGTTCATCGACCCATGTTGTTAGTTACACAGCCGAACTCTGGGTCAAAACTACAAGGTGTGTATATCTAGTACATGGCGTGTTTTACCCAAGCTCTTTCCTACCCTGTGTCACCGCCCACACGGGTTGTGACACAGGAAGAGACTACACAGTGTGTACTCAGAGTACATGGCATGTACATAAAAAGATCATTTTTCTTCCCAAACAGAAGGAAATACATGGTGTGTGTAAAAATACTACACGGCGTGTATACTGGGTTTCCAGACAGTATGTCTCAGAAACATCTCCGGAACCCATAAAATACCGAAAACAAACACCTAAGTGTCAAATTCCGACCCGTGAGGGCCTATACTCCCCACAAATCAATGATTGACATCTTATATGTGTTATAAATAATAAACAGTCAATGATCCACCAAATTCTAGTCAATGGGGGAAAATACTCCCCAAAAACCATAGTTTGGCGTCCATTCTATAAAAAGTCTTATACAAAATACCCTATCAAAAAGCAGGTATTTATCAAGAATTTATCACAACAACATGCTTTTCTTGCACAAAAACTATCACAACAGCATACAATTTCTATTACAGCTACATGGATTGGAAACTATGCATTGCATATGATTTCTAGCATGTGATTAAATGATGCATGAGATGGAATACCCTCATCTCATCGGGTTGCAACTAAATAGAACCCACAAATAAATTATAACAGCACAATCAGAAGTGAGTCACCCAACGGTGAAAATCAAATTAACTGTAAATTGCAAAATCAGAAAAATTGCAATACGAGGTAAATTTTCATTTCCCTGTACACGGGTTAGCTACGTCCGGGCACAGATTATTACAAACCACCGTTCTCATCCTATCCCTAACTATGGATCCAAATTTTAAGTCAAAGAAAATAACTCCTTTGATACCACATTGTTGCGTCCCACTTCCGGGTGCCACTCAACAAGTGCCCCGAACCCGGTTCGCCACGTGACCTGAAGCGCGTTTTCCCAAACGCTAGAAGCTGCTGACTAGCTGCGAGGGCCCATGTATGATAGTGGGGAAACTATGCCCTCATTTGTAAATGTGCAGTGCATCAGAATACCAAAAAAACATACAATGAACCCCAGAAGCAGTATGTCATACACAACTCAAATAATCAACAGCAGTGGATATAATGAACAGTAGATAAATAATGATGCTACATGTCTCAAGTTCTATGAAAATAGCCATAACATGTTATACATAAATACAGTACACCCAAAAGCAGAGTACATCATCACAATGAAAAACAACTGGTAGCGGCATCTCGAGCCTAGGATCGGTCCCACGCCCTCCTACTCAGCAAAAGTCAAGTACATGTATAGTGACTCATTCCCCAATCCACACCTACTGAAACGTAATCTATTTGGGCCAAAAATAATGACCCAAATAGGGTGTAAGAAATAAATTCCCAGTAGGTACCCACCAAAGGCCCATGACCAACTACGGGTAAGCATGAAATGATAGTGTGTAATAGTAATGTGAAATAATGTAAGCAGTACTAAAAAGTAACTAACTCAAACAGTAATGTTGCTACTTTAATATTCTTTTTAATAATTTAATTTAAAAGACCACATGAGGGAATATTCCAAGTAAACAACCAAACTCCTTAGTCACGTCTAACTACTACCCTTGGGTAAAGAGAAAGCAACCAATAATCTGCGCATAGGCACATAGTATTTTCCCATAGGTGTAAGAAGGGTCGCCCACATGAACAGAATCATATGCCCACAGGAATGGAAGAAGTTACCCACAGGCGTAAGAAGTAGATTACCCACAGGCTATTCACAACACCACCCTCAGGCTAAAAAGGTAACCGGGCCATGACCAATGGTTAAATATGCTGTAAACAAGAAATTCCTCTAGAGGAAATTCTTCAATTACTACTTTTATGGTATACCCTCGGGTATCCTGGCCAAATGGCTAAATAGTGGAGCACACCCACGGGGTGGTTCCAGATCTAATCAATTATCCCAACCAGTATTTTAATATAATAATTAAATAACTAATAAATTCTTGGTAATTAGTATAGAAATGACCTCAGCCACACGCCACCCCAACATGTGTTTGTGGCACAAAAACACACAAAACACATGACAGTTGGAAAACCAAACACCAAGACACCTACATTATATGCCAACAAGCCCTATACCCAAACGTTGACTCCAGAAACGCCAAATAACAACATAGATCTGATGAAGAAAAAATCCCGCTTAACCTCAAATAACTCCAGTTAGAAGAAGAATTGGTAAGAAACATGCTAGGAGAAGAGAGGGCTTACACGTGCGGTTCCAACGAGACCGTTCGAAGCCGAATCGGATTCCAGAGGAACACCCAGTGGATCTTTAAATGTTCGACATTCCCTCACGAGCTCCCTCTTCCGTTCTAAGCCTTCCCTATGAACAGGGGAGTCTACTGCCCGATTTAAGAAAAAAAACAAGGTACAAATCATGTACTTCCTTCATTTAATTGTTCATTTGTCGGCACCGCCACAGTATTAACCCATCGGCATGAGTACATGGCATGTACTCCTGAGTACATGGTGGTTACTATCGCCCAGCTGGCGGCTGCTACACCGCCTTACTATTTGGGCATGCCGACTGACTACACAGTGTGTATAGGACCACTACACGGCATGTAGTCGGTTCTTACACCCTTTGTCGCCGACAAAGCTACATGCCCCGTGTACTCATCCCTACACAGCCAGAATTACATGGCATGTGGAAAAAGTACACGGCATGTACTTCCAAAATTTAGGATTTTTCTGATTTTCCATATTTTATTAAAAACACTTAAAGAAAATGTAAATGATGAAGCTCATACCTCAAAGAGAAGAACAGGGTTCTTAAATGTGTCTTGTCAGAATTTTCACTCCTAGTAAAAAGGTGTAAAAGATAATTGTTTCATGTAAGGAACTATATGGGTTTTTATACCTCGGTCTATGTTGTGGATCATGATTATTTTTATAAACTTTTTCGTGGAAGGTGATAACCAAAAGGAGAGGACAAAGTCTCAGATTGAGACTAAACTTCATATTATTATTTCTATGACACCTTTAAATGCTCTAATTTACAATCTTTTTCTATAAAATACTAAAAACATTATATTATAAATGATAGTTAATATTAGATAGTTTTTATATTATAATTTTATTTAGTAAATTTACCTTGAAACATAAAATTGTTTTTCATATTATTTCAGCAAAAAAAGAATCACTATTTCAAAAATATTTTAAAATATAAAAAATTATTTTATATATTCTTCATTAATAGATTGGGATAAATTTCATTCTTTGATGGTGGATTTTTGGATATCCATTTAAAAAAATTATTTATTAAATCAAGTCTCCCCTTCTTGAATGTCTTAATCTGTCCAAAAATTTGATTATGTGATGAATATGACCTATATCACCCTACAATGCTCTTGATGAAAATGGATGACTCATAATTATGAATGTAATAATTTTACCAGGTAAAATGTTCAAAATGTTAGTCAAGGACCTATTAGTATGTCCATTACTGTGTTCTTGAAACATATTACATGTTCAAAATGTTATATGTGAACCTTCTTATGTGTCAAAATGTTTTTCATGGAGTTGATTTCATTTTCATGATATTGTTAATAGACCAAGTTTTATGTCCATAATTTTATGCATATACCAAATTACATGTTGAAAATATTATACATAAACCAGATTTCATTTTCACGAAATTATGTGTGGAACTTGTTTCATGTCTATATGTCTTCGAGAGGGTCATCTTTCAAGTACTTAACAAAATGTGTGTAATTGTTTCTACTTATATATCTTCATTATGTTATTTTCCGATGTGTATTTCATTATTATAAGTCTTTTTAATTTGATACACTTTAATGGATTATTAACTTCATTTTATTTTGATGCATCTCTTATGAACTACCAATATTTGTTCCATGTCTCATTGTTATAATCATTGAAATACATGGCATGATCTCTAAATTTTATGCTCCCATTATCATACCGTTATTTTACTTTTATGATTACATATTTTCTATAAATACCCTCCCAAAGTATTAGACATCACTCTTTTATAATGATACCTTTCCCTTGGTTATGATATAATTTTTTATGATGATATATTAGAGGGGAAGATAGTTACCAGTGGAATTGATGATCTTTTACTATGTTAGAACATTTTTACAATGTTTCTTTGGAAAATAAACTATTACAATCCTTAGTCATGTAATATTTTTTATGCTGAAAATTCATAAAAAAGGTGTAGTGTCCATGAATTTTAATCTTGGAAAATATAATATGTATCTATGGAACATATTCTTCATCCTTCGGAAGATATGATGGGAAAAACATAGTGAGAACCCTAATAAAATTCTTAAGGATATGTCTTAGGATAATGGAAATTATATGAAACTATTCTTGAATTTCTGTAAACTATAGAGTAACTGGTTTCCTAGAAATACATCCATTTTTTATTATAAATTTGTATGTGTTTATAGAATAGTTTTACTTATTAGTAACAACTTCGACAATATATTATAGGCATAATTTAGAGTATTCTCGTACACAAGGATGGGCCTCTATACACACCTAGTTTGAACTCCAAGAATATTTTTGATGGAATTGATAAAGTCTTTATAAACCATCATTATGGATTTAAATATATGTTGGCTATGAATATCCATGGATGAACATTTGGTGTTAAAGATTAATAAAGGTGTCTTGAGGTAGATTTTAAATAATTAATTATTTTAATGACTATGTTCTTTTCTTAATTGATATGTAATGCTCACACTATGATTTTAATTTTAGTAAATGGAAAAAAATGAAAGCAGTTAGATTAATGTTGAATTTCATGAATGATATACATATGATTATTCAAGTGGTATAATCATAAGAGTGAAATATGTTGTGATCATGCATAATAATATTTTAAAAAAACATGATTAACAATGTGTACCTTATCCAACTCTAGGATTCACAATAGAAATAAAGGAAAGAGTTCATTTATGGTTATGGTAATAATGAAAATAAGGGTACCAAGATTCAGTTTACTTTTTGGAAAAAATGATAAAATATTCACTAATGTTAGTGTCTTGGAAGAACCATAATATTTTTTACCTTAGAATATATCAACATAAAGAATGTTCCAGAGGTAAAAATGAATTGTTTTGTTAAGAAAATGTATGTGAATATAGGTCACTTAAAGACATCATTGATGGATATGTTTTTAATGACTAGAATAAATGGTCATTATGTAACTAAATTTCCAAAGAAGAATTATTTTAAAAAGAATGAAAAAGGATTGGAGAGGACTATTTATATTAATGAATATAATGAGGATACAAATGAAATGTTAAATGAAAGAGGTATTAAGTAATAGGATGAGGTTTCCTTTTAATATACTATGGATGAAGTGGAATAATGGATTTGTTTATGTATTTGGGATTCATGAGTTATATTATATTAATGGTGAAAAAAACACGTTTTCGCCTATTTTTATTTTTTTTCTAATGATTTACAAGAATATATTTATTGAATACAATGGAATAAAAAAGTGATACAATGGAATGTTATTTCCATTGAAAATAAAAGATATTGGAAAATAAACCCCTATTATTTTATTTTTATTATGAAAATGTTTTCTAGATAATGATGTGTTGGGAATATATAAAGTGTACAATACTGATTACCTTGGAACTAATTATTGACTTATTGAATTGTAGTTTATTCTATCATGAATTTTGTAAAAAAAATTAGATTTATAGAATATATCTATTAATATATGGAATAATGAAGAATTCATGTTTTCAAGGAGTAATTATGTAAATTTATGTTATTACCATGTTTTAATTGAATTAATGATGTGGGTACCCACATGTTTGTAATGTAACCACCAAAAGATACATTTTATATATTGAGGATCATTGATATTTTTATTTCATGAAATTAATTCAAACGTTTTTTTATATTTATCATTTAAAAGGGTTATATGGTTAACCATTCATGAATAGTAAATCTTAAACATTAGAGGAAGATTTTTTTTGAGAAAGAATTTAAAACCTTAGTAAAAAGGATTTTTATTGATTAAACTAATTTCAATGATGTATGTTATATATATTTTAGAAATTATATTATTATGGTTCTACAAAAAATCCTCAGGTATTTCTGGTGAATACTAATCATGCCCAGCAAGGATGTGGGACATGAACCCTTGACTAGGGGATGACATGGGTTTCATGCCTACCACTAGAATACACAATATTTTGGTTAATGTATAATTATTTTAAATTAATATTTATTTATGATGAAATAGTAGTGTCACTTATTATTAATGAAATTAATATATTCATAAATTTTTTTTAATGGATTGTTGGAGGAAAATTGATATTCTATTCATTCTTTTACGGGCTTTAAGATCCTTTAATTATTTCTTTTAGTCCATATGACATCAAAGATAATTTCCTTATGCCCATTTCTTGAATTAATAGATGAACTATAATTATATAATACAAAAACAAAAGAATGAAATTTTGTTAAAAGAAACATAAAATTTAATAATATGAATTTACATTCATGTTCGGTAAAATAGTTACTCGAAGATAAGATGATGACAATAAACATGTTTTTTCCTAATACCGTAATAGTTTTTGTACAGTTGACCATTTAAGTCATTGTAGAATTATAACATTTATACCATGAACAGTTAATTTAATATTCAATTGGTTTTTGTTTATTTCTGGAATTACTCCAAATGGATATTTACACATTTCCTCCCAATCCATTTTCTTTACTTTACACCTATATTCACCTATGTGTAACCATAGTTATATGTCACATTGGGTAAAAGTTATGTTTCCAACATTCACTTTTTAATGGATGTTTTGTGATTCGGTTTTTTCATGTGGAATTCTATGAATGGAACATTCAAATAATTAATCATTTTATAACCCAGATGTATTTTTAGAAAGAAATTCATTTTAAGGGTGGTAAAATTTTACACCATAAGACATTATAAATTATTATTTTGGAATTAATTTTTTATTTTTTCTAGTTTTCAATTCACATGATACCAAAAATAGTTTACTCTATATTAATTCAGAATGTAAATATTTCATTTCATGAAATATGATTTTAATCATTCACTAAATATAACATTAATTTTATCATTCACAATATGGAATGTTGATGTTAGCATATGTTATACGCAATACTGGATTCCTTCGATGGAAACCGTATCACATAAGGTCGAGTGTTACTAAACCATAATTCCTTAATAAAATAATTATTTAATATGATATAACATTTCGATTAAATTTATGATTATAATATTAACAAACATCTGAAGATATATAGTTTAATTAATTGGATACCTATTAATTAGAAAATAACATTGAAACCAAATTACTATAATAGGATTAGTTTTATTACTCTATATTCCTTTGAAATGATTTTTTATATTAATAATTTAAAATAATTACTAATAATGAAATATATTAATTAATTTTATATTTTATAAATAAAAAAATGTTTTCAAAGTATTAAAATATATTTGAATGATATAAGATAAGAACAACCCCATTTTTCTACATAAAAAACAATATTATATAAAAAGGTATTTTTAACAACTTTTAATGTACAATTCATTTTAAATACAATTTTTCGAACTTTTATAGATTTAATATTTAAAAATAAACATCATATTTGATATAGAAAGATAAAATTTATTTCAGATATGTTTTTTATTTTTCTATAAGGTCTAATTTTTTGATGAGTAAATAAAAATACTAAATTTTAATTCAAACATCATTTTTATCAAATTAATTAATATGGTAAAATTATATTTTAAAATGTTTTAAAATATTTATTTTTTAATTATTTTGTAATGTAATCCAATTAGGGTTATTGGAATAAATTTCACTTTAAACATGGTTATTTAAATGTATCAAATATTTGGGTGTTATTACTTTAAAAACCCATAGTGTTGTCACGATGGTAGTATTATTTTTAAATTAATTTCATCCACTTATGTGATTAGAATTTATAAAAATTGATTCAATATTTTTAGTTATATTAATTTATAATGTATAATATAGTCAACATTGTTTTTCTTATAATATATTACTAAAATACATTAATATTAATTACAATGAAAAAGAGAAAAAACCGGATAACAATGTAATAAACCATATATTTAAGGACCAAAATGACATTGAAAATTTAGGAAAACCCATTTTTTGGAGATTATTTGGACATTAAAATAAAAAAATTTAGTTTTGTTGGTTTTTATGCCATTTTTTCAAAAACGTTTTGTTAGATCTAACTTTTTTTCAAAAATACCAACTGTGTCTGGTTCCTCCGTATTAAAAACCACAACCTCTCCCTCTTCATCACACCACTAAAACAACATAGGCATGGAAAATATCATCTCAATAAATATCCAAATATCCTAACATCCTACAATAAGCCTCCCCTTCCTTTTAAAACAATCAAAATTTTTTTTTGGCACAACCAAAAAGAGTTACCTAATTAATAGGTAACGACTTCTCTCAAACTCCTTTCTATTATTTTCATTCTCCACCAAATCCAGTGTCATTATTCCATGAATGTATAAAAAAAAGTATATTTAATTTTATATGATGTTTTAATTCTAATGGTTATACCTATATGTACACAAACCCCAATATAATGGTTAATGAGCAAACAAATTATGCGTATGGTGAACTACCACCTCATAAAATAATGAATGTTAATTTTTCCATACCACATCCAAGATAAGAAATTATAATGGAAACACTATTTAAATATGATATATATTATATTAATTATTTTTTTAATATTATATAATTATTTGACTAAATATTTCATTATATATTCCATTTTTTGTAATTACAATAATTTCGTTTGAAAAAGTGTGGACTATCACCCCCTCCGGGGATTTGATTCTTTCAGAAACTACATGGAATGTATTAAACATGGGTTCTATAAACATATATGATATATATATAATAAAATAATTATAATGTAGCAATGGTAATAACTAATATATATATATATATATTTCATTTACTTACATTAATTCTGTATTACTCTTAAACATAAACAATATTCATATGTGCATATGACATATCGTATCCATGAATGGTGTATTCCTTTTCATAATTATATATTATATAGATTCATATAACATAGATACAATGAATATAAATGATATATTTATCATTATTTTCATTCAATAAATCATGATAAAACTGAAAGGATCGATAATATAACAAATTTACACACACTGAGTGAACAAAGTGGATATTACCTGAAGGGAACCCCTATCATATTATTGTTAGCAAGAGGGAAATATAGAGTTGAAATCATACCACATAAGGTATTAAATATATTAATATGGTTCTTTTATGGAATCAATAAAATTATATCTATTAATAAGGATGATTTAATGGGTACGATGAGAGTCAAGACACAAGGGAAGAGAATTATCATCTATGTTTTCATTTCAATGAGATACCAGCTTTATTCACCACCCATTCATTTTATGTGATGTGTATATTTATTATGGGTGTATTAAATGATTAATATACTTAAATATATGGGTATTTACATATCCATTATATTATAATTATTTCATTGGTACTATGTTTTAAAATTTACCAAATCAGTTAAATGATTTTTCACAATATTCATTCTTGGTTACAGATGACATGTGATGCACCTATATTTTCCCATGATGTGTAAATAATAAATTTGAAATTTTATATCATGAATATATTTTAATTCATGATATTTTTTGATTAATTTAATTTAATTTTCATTAAATTGTATTATCGTTTAATGTTACTAAGTGCTTTGAGTTTATTTTTTCAAACTTATTACTTTTTGAGATTATTTATGATTATTCTTCCTTTGATGGAACATTTTAATCCGTCTCCCAAGAACACTCATGAATTTTATTATTTTTTATCTATTCAGGACATAATCATGTATTAGTATCATATTCACACTATTGAATACATAATATAGTAAATAATGTGTTTTTATGGAAGACCAACATTACCCACTCTTCTGTCAGAAATTAGAGTTCCATACAAACTATTTTTTTAAAAATGATTCCATGAATAGAATAATATTATATAATATTTATAAGAAACTATTAATTTTTTTACTATTGGTTTCAATGGAATATTATTATCTATTTCTGAAAAATTAATTGTTCTATCATTTTTAACATGCTAAAGGAATGTTATTTTTTCCTCATATGACATGTACATATTTAACTACCATCATTTCAGTGAAGCTTCCATCTCAAATATAAGAGGTTAATTTTTATAGAATAGTTTTCTTAAATTATTTTTCATGAAAAATGGGATTCAAAACTCTTTCAATGATATGAAATATTGTTTGAAGGAAAATGGTTCTCATAAAATATTCATGCAATATTTTTATTTTTTAAAATAATTATAAAATAAAATTTTGTCAATAATTATATTAATATTTATATATATATTTTCATGCTAAATGGTTTTAAAAAACATTTAAATATTTATTTATATGATTCAAAATTATATTCAAATAAATGTTTTTAAAAAATTATTATTTTATTTTTATATATTTTCAGGGAAAATTGTTTTCCCAATGTTTTAAATATTTTTTAAATGTTTTAAAGGAAAAGGATTAAAAAAAAACATTTCGTGAATTGATTTTATGTTATATTTGACTTTTTAGAGATAATGTTTTTGTTAATGTTTTATGTTTTAAAATGAGTTATCAGTTAATAAAGAGTATTTTCCTTATGAATTGTTCTTAAAATATATTTTGATGTTATTTCCAATCTTATATGACATATGTTGATGTTACTAATTCCCATATGGGAAATAATAAAATGGTTCTATTCATATTCTTTAGTGAATGTTTTATGTTTTTAGGAAATTATTCATATGAAACCCATTTTCCCCACATGTTTCATGCTTTTGAACCCCACTTCGTTTCACAGATTATGACTTTGATGAAATGACATTGATACCTATATGTTATCCATTGGTAATGATGTGATTATATAATAATGATACATATTTCATTTCATCGGTTAGTATTTGATATTTTAATAACCCATCTAAATTCATGGGTCATAATATTGTGAATGTTCTGTGAAACTTCCATGTATGATTTAATTATTTGAAGGACGAGACCTACGTTATCATAAAATGAATTGGTAAATGATGTATGAATTGTGAGTATAAATGATATATTTGGAAATAATTATAAGTTATTGATGTTACAAATGGACTGGTTAGCATGTCTATACATTTATGTTTTCACCTAATTACCTTTTCACAATGGCATGAGTGAACATTATTATGAGTTTGTAATGTTATTTGTGAACCTGATTACATGTTCACAATGTTACACATATAAATGGTTTCATGCCCATAATTTTATATGTGATCCTAATTATGTGTTCACAATATTATATACAGACTCGGATGAATGATCATTAAATTATTTTTTTACATAGTTTTATGTCCATAAATCTACAAGAGTGTAATATTTCAGGTCGTTAACAAAATATGTGAAATTGTTTCTACATATATATTTTCATGATATTATACAATGATGTATACTCCACAATTATTTGTATTTATACTATGTTACACTTAATTGTATTATGCTCTTGATTTCTTTATGGATCATGTCTTATAAACTGCAAATATTTATGCGATGTTTCATGATTATGATCATTGATTTATAGGGTATTATCTTGAATTGTTCTGATCATGTTCTCATACCATTATGATCATGTTATGATTATGAATTTTCATAATTTAACCTTACTAAGAATAAGATCTCACCTTTTTTTATGTTTCATTTACACGATATTTTGAAGGAATGTTTTAGAAATAAGTACTACAATGGAATATGTTTATTGGTGAAATTTAAGAACATTCACCAAGTTAGAATTTTTTTGAATAATCTTAATAAACTATACTATTTTGGTCCTCAGGCATGTACTTCTGTAATACCATGAATATTTATAAAAAAGGATTTAATATCCAGGTATGTTAAGCCTGTGTAACTAGACATTGTCGTGGTAAAGTAGATACATACATGACACATTGATAACTTTTTTATAAACACATTATAATATATTATTTTTTTAGAATATAATTATTCCCTATATAATATACTTTAATATAAATCGTAGTATCCTTTAGGGAATCATAGGTATTCATAACAAAATATGGGAGAGATCAAATGATCCGTAAGTATTGTGTAAAACATATGCAACAATGATTAAATAATCATAATCAATCTGGAATGATAAATAAAAGAACACACATGATACTAAATTAACATTACTATCATGGTATGATATCAATGAAATTTAATTGAAATATTAATTATTAATAACACATACAATTTAATTTAAAATTACATAATGAAATGCATCAATAGATTATAAAATGGTCGAAATATCATGAATAAAAATAGTATTATTATGAATTAATGAAGTGATTTATTATTTTACATTATGTTTCCAATGAACATTACAAATATTAAATCATGATATATCATCAAAAGTGTTTAAAAATGTAGGGTAAAAAATAATATATTTTTTGTAAAACACTTTCACAATACATGTACTATCATGATTTATGCCTTAAACTGGGTAAAACTACATGGTTAGAAACATAATGGATTTGTGGAAAGGTTATCTTTTCTAATGAGACTATCTACATATAATTAAAATTTATATTAATATTCTCCAACACATTTCATACCTGACAAATCATTTCACATATATTTAATGTATTGATTTAATTCCTAAAATATGCCTTATCATAATGTATATGTATTCAGTATAGGATAAAATGATTTCAATATTTATCTAGTTAATTAAATAATTGTAAATGTATATAAAGCTATTAAAAATTTTATATGTTTTTAGAAGTTCACATATCCATGAAAAATAATATTGACATTTATTGGATGTTATTTGTGCATTGTAATGTGAACAATTCATGTTGATGATAATGAATACAATAATGAATCGGGGATGTGAATATCAACTCTCTCCATTTATGATGTTTTCCTAACCCATCTAGATGAATTTTATTGGTTGTATAAACACACTATATACCCATTGATGTAATAATTATTCTTATTTTACTTGATGAATATAAACACCATAAACATATATTTAAATAATTCCTAGGGAAAATATCATATTTGACTTGAAATACATTTTGATAACTATTTTCTTAAAAATTATGTTTTAAAAACAAAATTTTCAAGTAGAATCTTACAAATAATTTTCATTGAAAAAAAAAATTTAAAACAATTCTAAAAATCGTTATTATATTTTAATGTTCCTAAAGGACAAAGATTCTATTTATTCTATGAATGTTGTAACAATGATTCCTTAAATATTATCAGTAAATTCCTTATAAAAGTTCTTTTGAAAATTAAATATGTTTACAGTTGAAAATATTAAAATAGAAAAAATTGTTGTAAATTCCATGAATATATCAATTTTAAAACTTTTAACAAATTTCAAAATCATTTGAAAAATGTTTTGTAAGAAAAAAAATTCCCGGCCATATAGATAAACTATGTCAGAATTTTTAAAATCATTTTCTAAAAAAGTTTTTGTATCAATGAGTGAACAATGGAGGATATAAAATGAAATATTTATTTAATAACAATATTATTATAAAAAAATATTAAAAAAATATTAAATAATTTAAATCAGATGATATTTTAAAATGAATATTCTCTGATAAAATGTGGTTATAATTTAATCCCATACAAAGATAATAATATTATGTGAGTATCATCCAATGATTAAATTATGAGTATAAAAAAATAATTAATCATAATATATTTTAAATAAAACATATCATTATAAGAAATCATAGTACTCATAATCATATATTGATATAATAAATGAAGTATATGTTTACCCAATGAAGATATATTGAGTTAAAAAATCCCATACCAATTGGTAACATTAAATTAAAATATTATTAAATTCTATATTTCATATTAAAGAATAAAATATAATTAATATTAAATTATTAATGATATTTCACTATAAAGGGGTTTAATTTACACTGTATAAAATAAATTACATGTATAACATTACAATATTCCATAAGGAAATAAAATTGATATGAAATACCTTACCTTATGCCCCCTTTTGATTGAAGGTGATTTTACCTCAAGTATACTATTTTCAACCATAGTAATAACTTCTTAAATAACAATATTAATATTTTGAATATAATATATGATCTTTTTATAATTTCATTTCACATGTTTGTTAATCATTTTTTAATTATTTATTGTGTTAATTGCCTAGTTTTATAATTTGTGTTTTTTAATGATCTTGCAATTATTATAAGTATTATAGAGTTATATAATATACATAATTATAATAAAGAACTAATTGTCCTATTTATATATATATATATATTACTTTTAAAACTAAACATCAATTCCGGATATGGAAAAAGGAATTTGTTGTGATCATGGAGATGGTAGGTCATGCGTACGAATGGGTAATGTTTCAATTCCCCAGAAGTCATAATCAAAAATAGGTATGAAATTTTTTATAATAAATACTGATAATAATTTCATATATAACATAATATATAAATATAAATGAATTAGATGTTGTTTTGTGATGAAAATAGAGTCACATAGGTTCGTGAAGGTGGTAGTCCACACATACACAAACAATGTTATAATCTTTAACTGTGTGAAATGAAATGAAATCAATTGATATATATTATATTTCCAGAATGATAAGCTTTTTATAATTATAAAAATTATTTCATCTATATCATTTATAATATTAAAAATTATCATTGTATTCATCTATGTGAAGCTTCACTGAAACATGAAACACATCGTTTCATGGGATAAGAGTCCACCATGCGCAAGAGATACATTTTCATATATCCTATGGAATATAATTAAAAAATCATATATGTGATATTTTTGCTCCATTTTTACTATAATTTTATAAATATAACATATATAATCTACACCCATTTTCATAACCATCCTCAATAGGTTGTGTGATTGAAAACAATTCCATCGATTACAGAGGTAGTAGTCCAAAATAATCACACACAATGATTTTATAACACATTTGATAAATGTTTGTGTGGTTTTATGTCCAAAAAATAGAATAAATAATAATAGGTATATTGAAGGCATTAATTTTGTTATGTAATAAATTTTTAAAAACAATTTATAGATATAAAAAAATAAATAAATTGATGACTTATTTTTATGAACATTACATCTTCATCGAGTAACCCCCTTTTGGTATGCATTATTTCCTTCAAAGATGAATTGTTGGAAAAAAGGCTTTTAGATTAGGCTGGGGATTTTGGGAAATGTTTTGGGATTATATGGATAAATCAATATAGTGTTACATAATGAAGTGGAGGGCACGGGATAATCACTTAATAAGTGGGGAATAGAAAAAATGTGGGATTTATTAATATAATTGATTGAACCCACGTTTTTCATGTACAATACAGTAAAAAATATACCATTATCAATAAATATTGAATTTTGTGTCAAAATATTATTATATTGTAGTTTTTGGAAAATTTTATATGCGTATTTATCTTTTATTGTTTCGATTTAAAACCTAGTAAATCCATTTTTACGTTATATATCGTAAATAATTTGTAATGATTTATTTATTAATATTAGGAAAATAATTGAGTTGAATATATTAGAATTTTTTTAAATTATTCTGATTCAAAATAATTAATATATATTTATAAATTAAATTAATATAATTTGGAAATTTTAATTTTATATAAATCTAGCTGATTTGATAAGAAAATGATTTTTTAGAGAAAAATATTGAAGAACATAAAACCTTTTCAAGTCAACTATCAACCTAAAAATGGTAAAAATTAACTCAATTGGATTATAAGTTGTATAATTTAGCTATTTTGACGAAAAAAGAATTTATAATATAATACATGGTTATAAATTATTAAAAAGAACTGTCATTTTCCAATTAGTATTCAGTATTTTCACTATTATTGAAAAAAGTATACTTTTAAAAAATAAAATAATTCCCCCTATGTTAATTTTGGTTTCATTATTCAAAATATAGTGTTTATTTTTTCATCTTAATTTTCAAAAATTTATTGAAATTTATTATAATCAATTCTTTCAATGAGTTATAAAATAACTATTTTGGAAAATAATGTTTTTTCTGAAATAATTTATTTTTCCTTAAAATGATTATTATTATTTATAATCAATAAATAAAATGTAAATGTGAGTAATTTTTTTTCATATTTTAAATAATACAATTCATACAATCACGTCCAATGGTTTGGTGATAACAATTCTATTGAATAATATTATTAATAGAATATTGTTATTCGGTAAAACTTTCTCTTTCATGTATCACAAACTATCAATGAAACAGAATGTTTCTTATAATAAAATCTAATTATGGAATTAAATATAATATAATATAAAAATGATTTCATATTTTTTTCTTATTACCTTCTATTTGAAAGGTATCATTTATTTTAAACTATTGAATAAAATGTTATTCTTTTAGAATTTTTGGGGTGTTACAATAGTATTGGAATGAAGGGGTCATTTTATATTAGGGTTATATAAAGGGTTATAGAGGGATCTAGGTTCAGATGTATAACTTATTAAATCATATCATCCAAAAGTGATGGTTGTCTGATAATATATTTTATATGTTAGTGAAAATTCTCCCATAATGATTCATATATTTTTTAGGTTTCCATAGAAATAAAAACCTCTCCCTTAGTTAATGTACAATAAAAAATTCCAATCAACTATATAAATAGATTCTTTTTAGGATGTATATAGTATGAAATATCATTCACCCTTTTAGTTAATAGAGGTAAGAGTAAAATTGATATTGGAACCCTATCTAATTCAAGACTCTTTAGTGAACGTACATCTTATATGGATGTGTATTGATACTACTCATTCTAGGATGATGCCTTATTTTGATCATAATCAACAACCTCTAATGATGGAGGTATAAGATCAATTATTAATATTTTATTCTTCTATATATTTCCCCATATATAATTAGACAAATCCTAGTATTTCATCATTTTATGTAGAAAATTTCAATTTTTTGTGGTGTGGGAAGGTGTCATACCTACTGTTATTATGTCAAAGTCACAGAGTCATATATGACATCTTCCCTGTATCTCTACATTTCAATTATCCTTAAAAAAATCCACATATTATTCATCTTTATTATGTATATTATGATTTAATTTTTTCCTCTTAAGAGTATCCTATATTTATTTGTGATTAAAAAGATAAGGATATTTGAGGTAGTTCTGTTCTTCTAGTACTTATACATTTGTTATATGACAATATATAATATGATATCTAAGATTGAGAGGCTAATATATGTGAAACATGGATGGTATTATTATCAACTGATTCTTTACTAACATTATATAGTAAAATTATGGATTATTTTTCTATGTATGGGAGACTATATGATCATGACTTTTTTAATGAGGTGTAAAAAATTTATGATTCAGTATGAATATATATTTTTTAATTGGAGTGGGTAAATTTTTAATAAATTGTTTGGGAGTATATATGTCTCATTTGGAGCATAGTTCTCTTGTTTCAGAAGTACATATCATTTTCTCATGTATATAATATGATCATTAGTGACCATGTGAAACAACTATGTGGCCCTATAATATGTGTTTCATAATTAGTATAACATTAAACTAGATGACACATGGACATATAAAGAGTTATAGATAAACTATAAATTAGATCAACATGTTTTGTTCAAATTTTGGTAAAACATTTTCCTATAAATAATGGTACTTATACATAGGTAGTGGCATCACATGGTTGGTTCATGTTTTGAAAAAAAATATAGAAAAATGAAGTGCCCATTTTAAAAAAATGGGAAATTACATTTTACAGAACCATTCTTATATTTTTTTTTACAAAAATTAATCTCATTCACACACAAAAACTCCCTCATCACTTATATGTCACTATCTACTATCACAATAGCTTTGATCTAGTTTATTCATATTTTTTCATATTTTTTATCATCGATTTTGATGGATCTATGTCATAAATCTATTTAATCCTCATTTGTCCTTACATTGTTTATCTCATCCCAATAATGGTATTTATGGTTGAGTCATTCTTTCTTATTTTCAATGTATTTTTTTTCAATTTATCATATATTATCCTATGTTTAATGTTGATAATAAATAATGATCAAACTACCAAGCTTCATTAGTTTATCTCAAGATTTTACCTTAATGTTAAATTTAATATATGTTACATCATTTTTCTGTCCATCTAAATTTCCATTCATCACATTTAAATATTATTTTCCTTTAATTATTTTTATTTTACTATGTTTATATGACCCATCTGACACATAATCATTGATAGTTTATTTATACCTAAAGATAAAATTCTCTTTGGGTGTGATTTTAAACTAGAAAAAACAACATAGTGTTGTCAAGGTATTTTAATGACCTTTTAGGATGGGTTTTATCCCCATATGAAGGAATTGTTGTGTTTAATTAAATTAGAATTAATTATTGTTTACTATGGATGAATTATTACCATTATAGGATATTTAATATCATTTTGTATAATTTAACCATCATTTCATGTGAGCTTATATTTTAAAATTAAATGAAAAATTTCATTAGATGAATTGTTAAATGGCATGGGTAGATTGGGAACCACGACTATTAATTTTTTCATGTGGAGAGTGATACAGTGTTTCTAAAAAAACATCCATGGATAGATTAATTTGAATAATTTAATTTAAAGTAATTATAAAATTGATTTACATCACATTTTGGATCGTACATGGGTTTTTATACAAATTTTTAATATATTAAATCCTATGAAAATGGAATAAATTATTCCAAGATTGATACATTGGTTCCATACATGTAATTATAAGCATTTTCTCATAGGTATGTTATTTATATCATTCCACTTGTCAAACATGGGTTTCTGATGAGGAATTACTAAAAACATAGAGGAATTTTTCATTATAGTATACATAGATGAATATCCGGGTTGTTATGAGTAATTCCATTGATAGTAACATTGGGTGATGTTTCCATAGAATAATAAGAGTGATATATGGATTTATTGATAAATATCCTTGTAGGATCTCATTATTCCCAAATAAATGATTAATTAATCTAAACGTTATGTCTGGAGAGTCAAAGATCATTCTTAGATTCTATCATTACTCCTAATACATTAATGTATTTTCAAATATTTTGATCAAGTGTAATAATAGGAGGTGGGTAAATCTATTATCATGATATGATCAAAAAGGGAAACACTTATTATGATCTGCTTCAAAAACAATATTTAAAAAAAACGTAAATGAAAAATCATTTTGAAACATTCTCACATAGGATAATGTTGGTGGTCTCTGAGGGTTCCCTGTTCCGATCCCAGTACAATATGTGGTTATGTATTCTCAATGGAAATACATTATTACTACTTTACATGAATTTATTATATATTAATATATAGTATGGAAGTAGAGACCATTGGTGGTAGCCTACAATGTATATCTCACACCGTGTGGGAGCAAGCAGTTTGTACTAGATTGACATCATAGTAGTCGATAGGGACAATCAGATGGGTATTTATTTTGGAACATAATTTTTATGTTATTATTCTGAATGTATGAATAATACCAATATTATACTCAAAATGTTGTTATTGATGACATTTATTTTATTCAATTTTCATATAGAATGTTGTATATTCCTATTACTCCAATTTCCATGTATTCCCTTTTTTATAGGGTAAAAATGCAATTATTTTAATATTATATTAGATATGGTTCATACCAGTTAGTTATGATATCTTAATGATTTAATTATTCCTCGAGTTTTTACTTATTAATATATATTTTTTAATTTTTATTATGTTTTTATTTTCCTAATATATGGTCATGAGTGTATAGTCCCCCCACTTTGTAGTTATAGGCCCTCTCATCTATATATATGACTCTAGAATATGGGGAGATTCTCATTAAGTCATGTGGGCTTAATTTCATTTTCTATTGTCATGTTACTTAGTAAATGACAACACAACTTCAAACTAATTTTTCTATGGAACTGGAATTATTTAATCTTCAATTATTTCATTCAAAATATTCATTCCACATTTATATTTCATAGTAAAATTTACCTTACTAAGAATTTGAGCTCGCTAAATTATTCTAGAATCATTACATAGGATTCTAAGAAACGTTTTCTCACTCATTTCCAATGATATCTTTGAAGAATAATTATGATTTTAAAGAAAATTCTATTTTTCATTTTATGATTTCGAATATAATATTGGAATAAATTATGTGTCTAAATTACCATGTTTAATAAACCATTCTATTATTTTGATATATTATTTTTGGTTTTAGTACCATTTTAATAAATCCAACATTATATCATGGCTGTGTAGGTCAAGTTATTTACATATCCTCACAATATAATATTCTAAATCTCAATTTATTCAAATAAGAACAACATGTTGAACTTATCATCTACATAACCTACCTATTAGGTTATCCACCAGTGTCATTAATTACCATATCATTTTCTTATTATTAGTTAAATTCCACATTGAACAATTGAATAAGTTCCCTCATCTTAAAGGATTCATCCATCTCTTTCCACAAGTTGGTTTTCCAAATCAATTTCTATCTAATGTATCACATCTCAGTCATGTAAAAATGATAACATCAAAGCTAACTACCCATGATAGAATTTTTAACACCATATAATTCCAATATAATATATTATTAACCATTAATTTGGTTATATATAACATATTCCTACAGTGATATGTCAAGCATATCATTTGGAAAACATTTAATGTCACACCTCATCAGGTGTTGAATGGGTTGTCACACACATGGATTCCCCCTATCTTAAGAAGGTGATTATCCAATCACATGTGTTATATGCATTATTCAATCATATTAAATATAATTAATCATAATATATATAAATCAATATAATTATAAAACAATATAGGATATTCACATTGCATTCCAAACCATGATAACTAACTCATGACTCTTGTAACACTTCCAAAACCCTGGCCCATTTTCAGACATTATATTTACGGGGATCCATTTACGAAAATAATTCCTAAAACACATTCAAATTTCATAATATTATAACTAAAATATAATAATTTAACTACATAACTCATAATACCAATATATTTTATATTGAACAATATCGAAGAAGCCATGAATTCACAATTAGGAAGAAAAATGTGTAGAATTTTCCTTCATTAGGACCACTAACCTCAATGATAGTGTAAACATCCTCATGTTTCTCAGATCATAAACAAAAATTAAAATACATTCATTATCCATGATTTTATCTATTCATAAACTCTTCTCTAAATTCAACTCATAGCATTAAATAATTGGAAAATTTTATTATTAATTTTTTCATTAATTCCAAAATATCTGTAGTCACAAAAATCCTACTAGAAATGTCAAATGACTAAAACCACACCCAATATCACATATATAGTACATGGATCACACATGTAACCACAAGAAGAAAAATTGACATCACATGGGACTGGGTGAAACATCAATTTCATTGAATATTATTAAAACCGTAAAATAATTCATTGAATGGCATATATTAACTAAAATGGTGTGAGGTGAAAGGTGTTCATAATCTATGGAAATCCACTAAACACATTAATTGAAATTCATAGCATCCAAAACAAATTTTACATTACTCTAGTTAAATCACCACTAAGATCCATGATTAGGAATCTATCATACTCTTCTATGGATGGGATGAATGACAACATTAGTGGTAGAGGATAATTTGTTTAACCATATCCAAAATACATTGAATATCTCCTTATCATCGGGGGATAATAATGGGATAAAATAAGGTCTATGATCCACTAAAATTAAAATATAATTATACCACAATTCAAAAAATATATTAAAGGCATAACATAGAAACAATGGGTCATCTGTTTGATTTAACAAATAAATATAGATTAATCATTGTGTGACCTATAGGGCTCATGTCATAATTCCCTCTACAATTGGCCATTAATTGAATACCCCATAGGGAACTAAATGAAAAAACTCCCTCATCCAAGAAAAATATCGTGATGTATTGGCATTCATGGTTTGTTGATAACCTATTATATGGGATTATCCCTCAAAAAAGTGACACTTACTCTTTGCCAACCACATTTCTTGCCCATCCACGTGAAGGAAGAACTGTTTCTTAATCATTGAATGAACCTAGTAGTAATGGCATAAAGAGAATCCTACAGGAAAAATTACGATAAAATACCATGGATGATATACCCCATAACTAATACTTATTTTCACATTATGATTTCCCCATAAAATTATTGGTTGATATATGTATGTTATATCCTTGTAGAAAAACCTTCACCCATATTCCCACCATTTCCTAAAATAGACTTGTTCATGAATGAAGGATTCTTTTATAGTGTTTCATATAACTTGATACTATGTGAATCCTCAACCAACCCTCTTCATGATGTGAATATTTAATGAATTGAGTCGTGAACCATCATTAGTGAAATTAAGAGTTGTGATTAACTCAAACATGGTATGATATCGTACCAAGAACCAAATACATCTTATAATTAAATAAAAACATCTAAATTTATCCATTTCATTATGGTGTTCATGATATCAAAATTACAATTTAAATCAATATTCATGATTAATTATATACTACAAAAAAAATTCATATTCCGTCATAATTTCACGAATCATAATGATTTTTCTCTTAAAACCCCAAACCATATCAATTATCATCCTAGAGATATATAATTTTTCATACAATCACAAACCATGACCCACCACAGTCATCATTTTTCAACTAAACAACAATGATATATCCCTGAATGTGTAACATGCTTCTGCTGTGACACTCCCAATATATGTGAATGATATTAAATAAAAGATGAGAGACCTACACTTCACCATCACCATTAATTAAGATGGTTCTAAATGATCTGCTTTTTTTCTAGAAACTAAAAAATTAAAAAATCATTTATATATTTCATTATGGTTATCAAAACATTAAAAATATAATATAATAATTCAATTCATATAGTCCATCAAAAAACTCTATATAGTTTACACTTTCAAAGAACTATATCTGGAACAAAAACCTATCTATTAAACCACATGATATAGAAACAAAAAAAAATATTTCATAAAAAATATGATGAACCTTATATATTCATCACATCGCTACATCCAATTATTTGAGCGAACATTACTCATCTTGTTCACTTCCCCAAAACATATATTGCCTCACCCACTAACATACCATAACACTGACCAATCATGACTCCATTACCCCTTGGACAAGGTTAATATAGTCCAAACACATAAACCAATTTCCAAACACAAGACATTGTCTATTTATAGGGTAAGGCCCTTATAAAACCAAACTAGATTACATACCACCTTTATAATAAAATGTTCACAATTGATCCAAATCACTCTCTATTAATAAAATAATTCATAACAATCCTGTTGTTCATACCATGATTATATTTGGATTGAAATTCACATATGAAATCATATATTTACAATTGATAGTGATAAAATTATCTCTTCTTACAAATAGGAATCCATTACCCCACATGATAACTGTCAAACAAGTCTCACTATTTTTATGACCCTACAAATTTGATGGTATATTTTCAAAACCAATACGATTCTTCCCATCATAATATTATTGTGATAATTTTCTATACATCCAAAAAAATATGATATCTAATTTTGATGTATAATAAAATAATTTATTAAATGATCAAAATTGATCTTCCTTCAGATATCTATGTTCTACAGTTATACTCTAGTTAACACACATCTGAAGTCCATCATGAACATCATCTAACACAATATACCTAAATTCATTCACATATAGGGTTACACTATTTGGTAACCATTTTTATACTCTCCAACATAGTGACTCACAAACACTACACATCATGTTCAGTGCTTGAGAATATCCTTTATCAAATTTTTGTAGATCATCCTACTCCACGCTCCCCCAATCATCGTTATCTCATGTCAATTATGATATTTGGATAAACCATATGATTTTACTCTAATGTATCCCAAATCTATGATTCGTTAAAATAGAAATACATACTATAATGACCCCAAATTTATGCCACAATACATATAATTCAGTCATTTAATACACTATTATATGACCCACAAATTTACAATGGTTGATTCAAAACCTAAATGGATCAAAAAGTATAATGGGAGTAAATAACCTCTCACATCATGGATTTTATTAGTAATCAATGACAACCATCAAGCTTCTCTTCCAAGATAGAATTAACCACTAAGAAAACTCATCATAAATTATTTCCAAAATCAATCTGAAACTCCTCTAAAAATAAATTTTTTATTCTCTAAAACCACTCAATAAAATAACTAAAATCAAGATCCCATAAGTATCCTGTGACCAATACAATGATCAAAATTATAAACAAAAACTATAAATCCATAACTTTTCAATTTTATTTAGCTAAATGAAATCATCAATGGTTTATTTTTTTCCTTTTGAAGGCATATCACTCTTGTTATATAAAACCACAATATCACCAGACACATGACTTCCATTCTAAAACAACCAGTGTCTACCCATTCTCTATCAATGAAATATCATATAATTTATAGTTACCATCCAATAAGGTTATGTATCTATCCCTTACTGCCATTTTAAATAAAAAATTGATAATAAATGTGTACATCATAAGTACATTATTTAAAAATAATAAATGGAATACTATATAACATTACTCTACCCTAAATAGATTGTACAAATACTCAACCAAACCTATTTCCATCCATATATCTTCATCCACAATTGTACATCACCTGCACTAATACCACTATAGAATGTCACCATAGAGTCTAATTCTATAATGATTATCTGAGGGTTTCTATATATCCCATGCATTGTGGTATTACATATACATTTATATAGATCAATCCAATCTATTTTACACATAACTGGTCATTAGGGTAGAATATAAATGTTTATCAGTGTATAATAATATGAACATTTTTGTAAAAAAATTTCTATATATGTTATGGTCAACAATGTAAAAAACTGAATAATATATCATCAATGAAATCAATTAGATATAATTTAATACAAGTCACGTTAATCTAAACTTCCAAATATAACCCATATATGAATATGTCTTACCAACACAGTCCATTATAAAAAATAAAAATTAATGATCCTAAAACACACATCATATTATATATTTTAATAGATAAATAATAAATATTTGTGATAATAAAAGGACAATCCAGTATCCCAAAAAGTTTGAACGTTCCATAAGGAACATTTTTATGAATATCTAGTTTGTAGTGCATTTAATGACCCAATAATGTCCTATTTTTTATAATGACCATATTAAAAATTATTTGATAATGAAAAATATATTATGATACCACTTTGTAATTCCCTAGATTAAAGAAAATCATTTGTGTCCTCAATAGTGTGTCACAAGACATTAGGTTCCCCTCGTTGTATTCCAAGGGCTCTCCACTAGCATTGAGGTTATAAAAAATATATTGGGGAGAATATTTAATCAATATAATAATCATTAATATCAATAACATACCATAAAACATCCACTTAAATAACTGTAGTTCTCATAAATAATCAACATGCTCTAACAAATGAAATGTTGTATATCGTCCTGCATCAAAAACATTTATCCATAAATTAAATCATCTATTACATTAAAAAATAATGTACACAAGGTATGTTACATTCTTGGATCCTTATCTCCATCTGATTGAACAATAACTTGTATAATAATCCCCTCCCAACCCACTACACATCATATTAACAAACTTATAAAGTAGGAATATGGTATACACATGAATCAGAGTGCTTGGGTGTATTGGGAGCATAGATCAATGAAATGAATAAAAATGTGACCCTAATATACCACATCATATAAGTTTATTCAAATGTGTTGTTAATAAAATGAATCAAATATTTAAGAATACTAATTGGTTTGTCCTATGATAAATATTACTTCATGAAATACATTAATTATACTTCATCTATAACAAAATTTCATTGATAATGATACTTCAACACTTATATTGAAGATATCAATTCCTAGAAAACCATTTTAGAATGTTACCAGTATAGGGGAACCATATTGGGCTCAGTCATTATCTATAAAATATCACCCAAGGAGAACCCACATTCATCCCCTAAATCATATATAAAAAAACTCACGATGCCAATTCCCCCCACAAATCCACATATACCATTTTACATTATGTTTCAATCCAACCATTGAAATGTCATATCACATAAACATATGTTTTCACATCTCTATGTGTAATTTTCATGTCACAGACTCCATGGATTTCCACATCCGCACCATGGATCAATATATCACCTACACCATTGTGTTCACATCTTCGCATGGAATTGATATATCATATACACCCACAAATTGAATCCTATCCCAGAACCATCAAATCATATTCAAAAATGGGGTCAAATATCCTCCTGGAATCAAGATATAAAATATGATAAGTGGGATACATTCTTACCGTGATCTATTTTATAACATAAAACAATGTGTTCAAAAACCCACTTCGAACGATCTTATCATAAACACTGAATGAGCCATATCCTTGAATAGAAATATCATATTTTATCCAACCATGTGGTGTCATCCCCACATTAAACAATATTATCTCATTCACCTTGGGGTCCATATCCCCTCCTAGGTCGATCATATAATCTATGTATAAGGGTAGTACCCTTTATAGAACATTAATAACAAATGAACCCATTGCTTTTATCCACATGTAGAATTATCATATCACAAACTCATATTGATGCACATTCTTACCTTGAGTAGTCATATTACATACAAATATAAGTTTTCATCCATTCATGGAAACATTATATAGAATTCACCGAGGGGGACACATCGCTACCAATAAAAATTATTTTAAAATTCTAAGGGGGTATTATCCCTTCTATAAATCATCATAATATATACAACTCACTGGGATTTACAAGTAATTATAATATTTCAATAGGTAATCATTATTTTTCCTACCAATATACACCTTACCAAATTTAATTAATCAAGAATCATCATCAACATATCAACACATGACGATACTATCATGTCTACCCAAATTACATAACCATTAAATGATGAAGGTTTTGACAGTACCACCTCACCCATAAGGGAATCCAAAAGGGTATTTTAGGTCCATAATCATCTCATATCAAGGGAACCTTGAAGTATCTAACAACTCATAATGATATATTAATACATGATTCATTCAACCCAATCGAAAATTGTCTATTATTTTCTTTTATATTCCCTCAAAAAACAATTTGGTCTCACATTCTGAGGATTATTTTGAGCTAAATCGCATTGAAATAATTAGATATCAAATTAAATTCGTGCAGATTATTCCTCCAACATACGAATAGATCTCGACGGAATTTCCAAATATAAAACTGCACACAATTTTGCAATGAAATCAATAACATTTTTCTCAAGAAGAGATGGGATAATACACACTTCATATTATTAGACGAAATAGTGGACTCATCTCTTTTTTGTTTGTAGAAACCCTCCACAATTGGTATTTTTTCAATAAAATAAGACATTTGATACCAAATCATTAATCTATCTTGACTGATTCATTTTTCTCATCTGACAACACCCCTTGGATAACTCTTGTGAATATTATCTGATGGAATATATCATGTCACACTTCTACTTCCTCGGTTATTCTATCACCCTCATATCTCAAAAATATATTTCACACTATCATTAAAATATTTTTCAATTAAATTATTTATTTAAAAAAATATTTATACCATAACAACCATGAACAAGCCTCTCATGTATACCCAAATATCATTATTATTTCATCCACTATTTTTTTAAATCTTATTCCAAACCATGAGACCTAAACTTGGCCTTACATATCTCAACCAGTATCCTCCCCAATTTTACATATATGGTCATCATGAGAATATTTTTTCCAGTACCATAGTATGATCACATTCTCCGCACTTAGGTAAATTACTTCTATAAAATCTCTATATTATAGTAGGTCTTAATCTTTGTCTCTGAATGGTCCTTTTTGGCTCCTGACAGTTGCAGGCACTTCGTTGAGGCTGATGCTTGTGGCACAGTGTTTACCAGACATTGTAAATCTCTTTCATGATGCTTTGTTTCTTGCCTTTATTTGTCAATAATATTTGGTAGGTGTGGGTCTTTGATTCATCCCCTGGCATTTTGGGTTAATCTATGTCTCTTTATTTGGTCCCATAAAAAATCAGGATTTCTGGAAAAATCATTCCTAAATAGAAATATTTTTTTCCCTTCAAAGGTAACACCGATATCTAACATGGATTTACCATCCCCATGATGATTCGATTATTTTAATTGATTCCCATACATGACTTATCAACGATCAAAATAGTGATGGAGAATGTTTATTATGGGAAAAAATAAAAAAAATAATTTTTTAATTAACATTTTATTTAATAAAAAAGTTCATAAACATTACAAAATCATCGGTTGACATCATATTAATTAAACCAAACCCTAAAAAAATAGATAGTCTGTGAAACACTCATAGCTTTAATTAAAGAAGAATAACCTTTATAAAACACAAAAAACCTCACAAATATCATCCAATTTATTTTGAAAAAAATTAATAATTCAACAAATTATATACTCCGAGTAAAATATAGAGGGATATAATTTTTTCCCTTATTGATATTTCCTCTAGATTGGAGAATCAAACCCACATTGTTCAAATGTGATTCAATATTAAACTAGAAAAATAATGACAGGATCCCAGGTACAATACATTCAGTTCGGTATATAATGGAGAGGAATAGTAATTATATTAAGAAAGGATCCTTTAATGTTACACTAAAACAAAAATAATCACCCCTTTTTATTGAGGAATGAGAAGGTAAAATACCAAGGTAGAAGAACCTAATTAAATTGTTCTCTTATGATAGACCATTTTAAAAAATCTTAAGATGATATTAAATAAAAATGATAGATGTTACTAAAATTTTAAAAAATATAAATATCTAATTATCATAGTGTGACACAAAGAGATCATATTATGATTATATAAACTAGGTTCTAGTCCTATTGTGGTCCAATGTGTGACCTAATGAATCAACTCCCTTAGCTGGAACCATGATCACGATTCATCATCCTCCACGGTGTTACATATTCCTTTTATGGAATAGAATCCTCATTCCGTATTTTTTTCATTCACCATCGACATCCAGATGAATTATTATTGATTACACCAAGGTGTGACCTCCACCATAGAACACACCATAACCCTTATCATTGTGTGACTCTAAGGGCCATTTCATGATAAGCATGCTCTATTAAGAAAACCAATTGAAAAAATAAAAACTCCATATAAACCATACAAAAATGTCATCACCACAACATGAAAACTATAAAAATTAACTTACGCCCATATGATGGGTTTTTTCCCTTATAGAAAATTGTTACAAAAATCAATGTGACTTTCTGAAATCCACTATCCACAACATGATTATTTCTTCAATATCTTGGCACCTCCATACATTTTTAAATACTCATCATACATCCCTATTTAATTATCACATTACCCTATCACAAAATGATGATCTCCATGTATTAAATATGTGAATGGTTTCAAAAAACATTAATTTTATATCCAAATGGGAATATAAAACACCTCTCAGACCATTGAACACATCCAAAAAATATCAATGAGATTGTATGACCATTAAAATTCCAATTTAAATATGTATTATGATTTAATTTCCATATCCAAAATAAAAAAAACAATATTTCTTCATAATATCATTTCATGTAACAAAGTGGGTCCTCAGAATCTAATAAGAGAATGCGACTTATAACACTAATCAATTTCTTTACCAGCTCATAAACCAAACAACCTAATACAAACTCAAATATAAAATTTATCATCTTTATCAACCAAAATTGAATACCTAAGGCTTGATATTTCCCTGATACACTAGATGGAACTACCATTTATTATCAATGAAATTCATTAAAAAGTACCAATATATTTAATCTATTCCTCTATTTATCCACAATAAGAAACCTCAGGCACTATACATAATTATAATTTCTCTATAATTAGGTAATTGAATACTATAGCACCAAAATCATCTAAATCTTGATTCATCAATGACATTCAATTGAATAATAAAAAATAATCAATTGACTCTATAACAACATCTCTAAAAAACATCTTACATATCACATCAATAAACATTATCCCGTTATCATAGGAGTAAAAGATATGTATGTAAAATTCTTATATAACCTCCATCCAACACTACTTAAACATATTCTAATACATCTTATAATAAATATATGTAAATATTTTATGATTTTGTATTACTAAAAAATATTTAGGGATGAGGTGGTGCATCTGTTGATTAAAAGAAAACACCTCTATTTTCAACTCATGATTAATGGTTGAATAATATCTCTTTGAATGAAACAACCACCTAGACCCACATGAGATCATTTCTATTTCATTAAGAAACAGTCCACAAATATATAATAACAATAAAGTAAAATATTAAACACATATCCTTCCCCAATAATATATTGGAAATGAGAACTAATCAACTTATATTTCAAAGAGTGGAAAACTACTAGATAGTAATCATTCAATTAAAAATTCATATTAGTTATTATTTAATGATATCATCAAGGATAAATTACAAGTGAAATATGAAATAATAATGGTAAAAACCACTACCCAATTATCCTAGTGTCGGGGCTATATTTAATTACATTCTTACTATTAAAAAGTGTTCATATCCCAAGGGACCGAATTGTATGAAGAATTTGGAAATCAAGATACAAAAAATATATTCCATTATAAATTTAAAACAAATATTATGTGGTAACTTCTCTTGAAACCATTTTAATCTCTTAAATAATCCTTACAAGTTATTCATAATATTCATTTTCACATTATGGGGGAAAATAAAACATAATAGAGGGGTGATCTGAAATTATATATAAGGGTATGCAAAATAGTAGAAGATAACAAAAATACACATAAACAATAAATCATGGTGAATAACTAAAATAAAATCCTTTAAAACATAATATTTATCACAATATTGAATGAATATAATCTGGATAAAAATTTACATATAAATAAATCCATTATAATGAATCATATCCAACAATATTCAACTAGTCTAATAGACATTTGTATTCGTAATTAATAATATATTTTTGGAGGATTTACTATTTTCATACATCATTAACATATAATCTAGGCATCACCCAAGAAACTATACATGAATAGGTAAAAACCATGTCCTATTGGTCTCATGATTCCTATAGAAGAATTTATGTGCTATAACAGGCCCCTTCTATCATATAATAAGTTGAATACTCTCCTCAAATGTCTAATATAAAAATATATTTAAATCTTAGTTATAAAAATAACGATGAAATATCAGAATAATAATCATACATGAAAATACTATAATAAATTTTTTGAGCTATGAATGAGATAAATAACATTTTTCAATGAGAAGATGTCTTCTTTTGGAATTTTGTTTTATTTTACAAAAATACTATGTTTTATTAATGTATATAACATAAAATAAAAAATGAAGAAAAAATATATTTTATGAGTAAATGATTTCAAACACTTAATGATGGTTTTCAAAAAACATTAAAAATAAGACACTTCGGTGATTTTAAAAAGAAGTATAAAAGTGTATTTAATGAGTAAAATGAATGGTTATTTTAATAAAAATGGAAAGTGAATAAGATATTTTATTAAAATTAAATGAGTGAGTTCAGAAAAATAATGTTTTCTAAATAAATATTTAAAAGTAAACATGAAAATTGGTGTGAAATTGGGATGTTCTCTTTAATATGCCTTACTTATCAGGTTGAATTGAATGGATAACAACAAGAAATATGTACTTACACACTAAAAATGGTTATTAAACATGATATATGATATTGGATTATTTATTGTATATTTATATTAATTAAAAAAATAAAAATTACATTAGTGTAACAAGAGAGAATGTATAACTTGAAAGTAATATTGCGGTTATGGAAGAAACCATTAATACTTTTTAATCAATTGAACAATAGGCCCTATAACATTAATTATATTAAAAATAAACATTTAACAAAATGAAAATAAATATATTCATGATATTGTAATGAAATTTTAGGTATAAATACACCACACAAAAGAAATATTTGTATATTTGTCATATCTTATGGAAATAAATGTGAGATGAAAATTCCCTTACCTTAGGTCCAAAACCATTCTTCACATGTACATAACAACCAAGATAATTAAATTGTATTAATTAATAAATGAGTTTACAACCAAAATAAATTTATTTTATTTATTATAATTTTTATATTAATTTTTTTGGCATTTTGATTTGTTATAATATTCAATTACATCATTCAAGAGTATTCTTTTCATTCGTTTTCGAGATTGGATCACCACTATACATATAAAACAGTTATGTAAAGTTGGAATAGGTGTCTAGGAATTATAATATTAGATATAAATTATGATTCATAATATTAAATAGTTATACATGTAATATGGTTTTTTTGGGTGATAATAAGTCATTAGATAAACATGAGTGATAATAGATTTGATAATTTTTGTGGTTTTTGATCGTCACAAACTAGTTCTCTCTCCTTAATTAATAATATATATATATATATATAAAGATTATAAGATAATAAAAAAGTTCTAATAAGTTTATTATAATCTATTTTTACCAAAAAATGGTTTTATGACCATCCTCGAAGTTGGAAAGGAAAAATGAAAACTTTTCAGCCATGAAGTTGTTAAATTGGCCCCATATGAATGATGTTTACATTTTCACAATAAAAAAGAGGATAAGAAACATGATAGTGTATATTAAATTTAATTAATAAAACTCAAGTAAATAATAGATATTAGAGGTATTAGTCTTATCTCAATATAGTAGGTGAGGAAAGTATATGAAATGAAATGAATGTGAAATTAAAATTTTTTGAAATACGATTTTAACTCTTGAAATCGTGACCTTGAGAACCTCATTAGTGATATATGTTTTGGTGTTTTTCTAATAATATAACATCCTTGGAATTGGTAAGAGTCTTGGTTAAAAGAATGTTTTATAAATTTGAAAATATTTTTGAATTGAGAGGTGTTTGGAGAAGGGGTTCTAAAGTGGGAGGTATTTATAGTTGATGAGAGGGGAGTTTTTGGAATATTTTATTAATTTGAATTTTATTTTTTATTAAGACTATAAATAGTTTGAGAATTATCACTAATTATATTAAAATAATGCAATATAGTTTTCTATTATATTATTACATTGTCCATACATCACCCATGACTCAATAATTCGTGTATTTATATAATACCATATATTACATTATTTCACCAATAACCCAAAAAACTACTATTATAAAAAAAACCCCTAAAATTCATACTAACCATTTTTCTATGTTTATAAATAAAAAAATAACTCCAATACAAAAAAATTAATTTTATTTATGATCAATTTTATTTTTAAATAAAATCATCGTTAATTCAGAAAATATCAATTTTAAAATTATAACTGATTTTATAATAGTTTGAAGAACTATTTAAAGTCAAATAAAATTATATAATAACCATAATAAAAAAATATAAATTTATGGAAATATTTTATGAAATTAAATTTTCTTTTAAATAAATTTATTAATTTTTAAATTTTGAATGAACATTTATGTTTTAAAAAAATATCAATGCTTAATTAATCATTTGTAATAAAAAAATTTAGTTATTCCATGATAAAAATATAAAATATTTTAACATTTCAGATAAATAATTTTTATTTAATATTTCATAGGATATTATTATATTCAAATATAAATTATACTACTAATATAATGAAAATTGTCATTTTATAGAAATCAGTATTTTTTACAATATATTGTATAAGAAATAATATTTGAAAAATAAAAAAATTTCATCCAATGATAAATTTCACAATAAACTTTTAAAAAATAATATTCTTTTTAAAATAATTTATATAATATTCAAAATCTTTTTTTAAAACAGGTGCTCAATTGAAACACAATAAATCACCCTTTAGAAAAATATTTCATTTGAATACATAAAATTAGATTCATTAATTTCATATATATATATATATATATATAAATAATTTTGATGAATGTAAAATCATTATATAATATATAATATATATAAATATCATTATTACTTTTCATTCCATCCAATTTAAAGGCAAGGTTACAATAATCTTTTTTTAAAAAATGTTATATAATTGTATGCCATTGTTTGTTTATGCTTGGTGTTGTATGAAACATATGATGTCAATGAAATTAAACTAAAAATTATGTATACCATAAAATATTTGGGTATAGTATTGTAATGGCCTTCAAAAAAAATTATCCATTATAATTTGAAATTTTGGTTCAAAAATCAATTGTTAATTATTCAAAATTCCATTATGGGAAAACCATATAAAAAATAGGGTTATTAAAATAACATATTAATATGATGGAATGTGAAATGAGGAGGTTAGGATAACATTATTTCAAACTAAAAATATGGACATATAAAAACAATCTAAACATCATGTTCTAATACATGGTGGTATATAATATGGTGGTGAGAGTGTAAACCTTCACAAAGCCATAAATTATGATTAATTAAAGTCCGTTGATTTTTTAGAAATAAAATTAATAAGGTAATGTTTTTATACTTTTTTTGTGCTCCATTCTATATTAACACCATTCCTTACACCTGGAAATGATTGTTTCCCGTGATTTTTTCATTCTGAAAGATCATTTAAACCACCATATAATCCATAAGTAATACTTTTTATATAATTTTTTTTACTAAAAATGATGTTCAAAATATGTTATTAATGAAAATTAATTTCCAGTATAAAAATTATCCATTACATGATTTGGAAATCTTATGACTCATTTAAAACATGTATGCCCACATTCAATGACCAATAGTTTTGATGTAAGGTAAATAAATTTCTAAAATCATCATAATATAAGATTCACCAAATAATGATTCATTTATTTTTTGATACCAAATAAATTAACACCTAAATAATCTTTAATCCATTATGAAATATGTGCGATTTCAATATTAAAACATCATGTTGTTGAATATATTTCATGAATCCTAACATTTAGTAATTCAATCAAAAAGTTATCCATAAAATCGTTATCCACATTCATGGTCACAAATAGTATCCCATAATAAACTATTTATTATTATATCTTCATCCAAAAAATATCTTTATATTTCTCAATTCATGAGTTTGGAAGAAGATAAGTCTGAAATATAATTAGTTCTCTTGATTACTGGTGTTATTTATCATATATTTCAAAGTACGTAATGAATTAGAACTGTAATAAAATCCATATATATGTCATTATTCTTATAAATTATGTTCTATTGATAAAATAATCCAATATAATAATTCATGATTCCAAAAAAAAAGAATATTAATCTTTATTCATTCTATAATTTATTATAATAAAATTGACCATGATCCATTATACATTTATTATGTATATTCCATTGAATAAAGGAAACATAGTTGTTTACTGTCCCATCTCAATTTAGATTAAACACTAATATTTTGAAATTTCATTCCTTTCATTAAAATTATTAGAATGATGGTGTTTTAATATATAATTTAATTGAACTACGTTTAAACATAATAATATACCATTGTTTTTACTTCCATAATTTCCACATGTGGGAAAATACTTCTTTACCTTTTTCAATTTTATAAATATTCCATGATTTCATTAATGCATCCCTTTGATCCATAAAACCATTACAATTCATTATCTTTCTTATTATAATAAAATATTTTTTCCTCAGATGTTTAGAATATTTGGGAGACTACATCCCTTCCAAATACTAGATTCAACCCATCAAAGTAACATCAATTATTACACTTTGGATTATGTTCATTGTTGCAGTTCCTATTACATCACCTAGGAACCATTTTTAAACAATGGAAAATATTATATTTGATCATAACAATATAAAACATAGTGTATAATCCAAAATGTAGTGAAAACATATCATAAAATGGAAAATTAAAGCATAACTGATAACGTAATCATAAAAAATGTTCCATTTTAGACATTGTAGGGTGCTGATAAATCTGCAATGGAGAATGATAATCCCCTTTATCTCAAGAGTGATTCTACCAAATCCCCCCTCAATGGATTTGGAAAATGTGGAAAATAATCATGGATGGAAAAAGATGAACCGGTCCACTGACCGGTCTAATGTTAACGACACACGGCTGGTTCCGTGAAGCTTCCCTCCTCCACAGACCGTCATCGTTCACGGAATGGAGGCGGAGATCCTGCATGGGTGCAAAGTAGGGAAAGAGCTGAATCAGTTCACCATCATGAACCACCCCAGCCTCAAGCCGTGTGAGCCAGCCCGAACCGTCTCCACAGTCATTCGCGAAATAGAGGCGGAACCCTCCACGGCCGCGAAGCACCCCCCGAGTTCGGTTTGTGGAGGTGACGTGATCAGTGCCCACCACGAGTCGTGGATTGACCAAGTCAGCCATAAACTGGGTTTTTGGTCATGGGCCTGAGAAAAAGGTGCTGCGTTACCACATATACATCTCTTCCCCCACTCTAGAAAAGTAGATCGAGGGGGAGAGAAGAAAGGTGAGGATTCAGAGGATTCAGAAGAGGATTTGGAGGAGATCAATCAGATTAGGACGAAAGTTTTTTGGAGGATGGCTTAAGATTTTGGATGTTCCAGTTCGCGAACCAGAGCAGGTATAAACCTGGGATCAAACTAATAAGGAACCAAAAATTCATAATAACTTGGTGAACTGTGAACCTAAAATAACAATTAAGAGTAAACCATGAACCATGGCTCCTCCGCGGATACACTCCCCGCAGACCATGGAGTTTATGCCTCTTTTTCGATCTGTCGCACCACGTAGCACCTTTCTACACAGGCGAGCCCCAGCTGACGAGTCTCCGGCCGATGCCTCCCTTGGCCGTCGCTGCCCACATGGAACCCTCTACGGACCACCCTGGTTCGCGGATCGAATCTGAAGCCGTCAACCACCTTGGTTAGTAGGACACCCATCAGTCCGCAGACCACCCCAGTTCACGGACGGCTTCTCCAACTGCATAGAACTTCCCAACACGAAGGGCGCCACCACCCATAACCCTGTGTGGCTCCCCAAATCCTTCAGAGTTCTCATTCCACAAGCCATATAAAGTCCTTACAATCTGTTCTGATACTTGGTAACTCCATCATTGGACTATTTATTGGCCTTGATCTGAAGCCTCCACCAGAGCCACCTGATTTGTGTGGTGTAACCCTCAGGTACACCAGCGTGCCGTTTTGATTTCACATTCACATGATAAGCTGGGGCGAGAGGGTTACCCCAAACCTTGAGGAGATTCTCGGAGCATTCCTAGGTTCACATTCCCACAGTAATGTGGAGTCTGAGTTTGGGAGTCCACTGTCTTCCCCTCCACTTGTTGGGGCTGGTGTACTTCTCCCTTCTTCAAAAGGTAGTAAAATATCCATCTGATTGGAGCCCCCAAGCCCCTCTTTACATCCCCTGGGAACAAGAGAGGTGACGAGCACGGGAGAACCACATTCCCTCTCCCGCCGTGATTTGTCACCATGGGCATCCACCAAGGAGTAAGCCCTGACCTTATGGGCCACACGATGCATAAGCCCCTCTCCACTTCTCACAAATGCACCTTTTGTGACGTGATAGTCTAGTCCTTGCTTCCTCTTGTTTCTCACAACGAGAATGACTCATGTGGGCTTAGAGTAAGCATCGAGCATGACATCCTCTTATGGGCCTCCTCAAAGTGTAAGCCCCAATCCATTAATCTGGGCTTCCTCAGAGCATATGCCCCAAGCCTATTCTAACTACGAGAGCTTTGATTCCATAATACAGGGATATGCAGGAAAACTCCAAGAGGTTCAAGCCTGATCACTATCGGACCCCCCGAGTCCACCTTCATGTCTGTTCTTCGACGCCCCAATTCAAACTATGTGGACTTTGATCTATGTCTCCTAGGTAGGGTACATAGGATTCTTCACTGAGGTTCAATCCCAACAACCGGCATATTCAACTATATTTACGTCATTTCACTACACCACCCTAGTGTCGTCTCAGTGAGTCAGGACTCCTTGTGGTCATTAATCCAACGTGGGATGGTAAACCTCAAGCTTAAATTATTCTGAATCCCTGCATCCAATTGACCATTTCCCACTAGGGTTAAACTAGTGGTTACTATGTTTGGGTATAAACCAAAGATTCGAGAACATTTGAATACATCATAAACCTATAACAGAGTCCTGGAACAGGAATTAATTCTCCACAAAAGGGTTGTATGAGCATGAATTCCCATTTTCTCGACCAATGTTAGTTCTTAGGCATTTCTAGCCCAACCACCTAGCAGATGCCTGCCTTTGTAAAGCAGTTCCACGTATCATTGGTTATGGAACCGTTGGGCGTTTCAAAATGAATACTGATGTAAACGACTTTAGAAATCGAGCGGGGCTTAGCCATCCGTGAGATCAACAGTCGGGCATGTTGGTCCTCCATCTCCTCGAGGGGAAATGGATCGAAACAAAAAATGGTGAACTCGACGTGAATCTTTAACCATGAAAGACATATTTAACCTAATCCCACTCTGTACCCCCTTATACTCTAAAGGAGGGCCAAGAAAGGTCATTAATTAGACATGGGATCATGAGATGCTGCTTTGATGGGTTTTCTTTTTGTATTTTTTAAAATATTTTACAAGTACCTTCTGAATTACCTTTGATCCAATGGCATTGCAAAAGAACTCACAAGTGCATGCTTTCAACAACGCAAGGACCGGAAATCCTCACCTATAGAGGACCCTGTCACCCACTCAGCTTCTTCAGTGCTGGGTCTCAGACGTGTTGATTTGAGAGTACAACCTAAACAGTACTCTCCAAATGGTGGAGGCGGCTATGTATGCCCTCCAATCTCCCAGAACTCTCCGGTCGCCTACAGAGTAGCTGCTGCAAAGGCAAATCCAGATATCCCCAGTTGATGTCTCCAACAGTTTCAAGAGTGTATCCACAGAATGAGACAATGCGTACCTACCTTATCTTAGGTAGGTGGATGGGGATGATGCTATGGACTTCATCCCTGCCGAATGGGGGTTCCACTCCAAGGCCCCCACCGGAAGGCGTCATCATGGTCACGCCGTGAATTAACATCCTCGCGTCGAGGAGGATGTCTCCCCAAGGATTTAATCCCACTCTCCCTGAGCTCTATCCCCTCAGACCGCCCTACGAGGGTGGCAGACGTACAATCAGGGACTGGTCATCACCCTTGTCCCAGAGGAGGAGCTCCGCTACCCAGCCAAGGAGACGTACCACGAACAGTCACCTACACATGTTCGCTCTTCCCAAGCCCTCCATCCAGACATGGTGGCATCATTCGAGCCGGCGCGCATCCCCGCTGAGCTCAATCAAGCTAGTCGCTCACGCAAGATGGAACTTACCCAGCAGGAACCTCTCCCTACCCAGGGTCATGAATCCCACGTGCTTGACGTGGTGGCGGCCCATCACCTGTAGGACCAGCTCCTAGAAGATGCTTCTCACACCTGCCATCTTGACATGGTGGGATCAGAAAATCCTGCTACCCAGATGTGGCGGAAATTAATAGGCGGGCACATCTGCCCGCTAACAAAGGCCACCGACTCGATATGGTGGGAAATCAATATATGCAGGGCCAGCTCCTTGTGGATGCAAGTAAAGTCCACCACTGAGATGTGGTGGCAAATAGAGAGATAAACCTGTATATCCCGGAACAAGGGAAGATTCGTTCACCTGCCCCGACACATGAGAATTTTCAATAGCCACTAACCACCGGAGGACCGGAGTAGGATATTCCTACTCCGATACTGGAATGGGTCTTCATACCCATTCCAACCCAAGATGACTCTCTACATATCCTGTAAATGATGGAGGAGCAGGTATTGATCCCAGATCATATCTTGCAGACTTTCTAGAATGAAATTGCATCAGAAGCGACAACAAGGACTCATGCCCATGAGCCCATCTCCCCAATGGATATGACTCCTCTATGTTATGAGATAGCCACATCAGAGAAGATCTGCATCCCTGCATTTTCCCAGGAGGGTCACTGGCCATATTCCATGACGCAAGGGATACCGGATCGAGCAGCTTCACTCGTTCCAACTGGGGGACACCCGTCCATCATGATGGATGATCTAGAGTAGGCATATATCCCTGCTAAAAGTCAAGATGTTTGTCGACGTATCCCGATGACATCATGAGACCCAATTATATAGGGACCCAAAGGTGACAGATGTTATGAACAACAGATGGTCCCAGATACCAACAAAAAGCGCCCCAAACGCGCCGAAGGCAGCCGGAAAATAAAGGGTAGGTTCATGAAATTGCCCTACTAGAAGCTGGGGATTCCAATGCTGCCAAACACATGAAAAATGCTCAGAACCTATCCTACACATTACGTATTATGGGAGTGGCAGTAGCAGTTGCAAAGGTCCTCCCTGCAATGTCGCTACCAACAGCTCTGAAGGTCCTCCCTAGAGCACCCATGGGGTCTTCCCCTGTGGGCATATAATGATCAATCATGAGAGATCCTCTTTTGATGAAAGTCAAGGAAACCCTCCATATGACCAGAATATCAAGCAGCAATAAGGCCATCCACTTGTTGCGGTCCACCCTGATGGTCCTCCCTGGGGTATACACTACAAGCACTCTCCATGCAGTGGGACCAATGATGATGATAGTAGTCCTCGCTATCATAGTCGCAACTATGGAGGCCCTCCCCACAGTGACGTCTCATCACAACAAGAAGTCCCTCCCCTTATCCTGGCCTTCCCTGATGGTCCTCCCCAGGGGTTACGATGCAACGACATTCCATGCAGTCAGGCCTCATATCACAGTGGTAGTCCTTTCCACCCTGATAATGGAGGTCCTCCCCGTAGAGACGTCAATAAACAAGAAGGCCCTCCCCTCATTACGGTACATTCTTGAGGTCCTCCCTAGGGTGTATATTGTAGATATTCTCCCTGCGTTAGCTGTAATGGTACTCCTCAACATTGCCGCAGCTGTGATGGTAGTCCTCGCCAACACGACCGACATTGCGAAGGTCCTCCCCGTAGTGGCCCCAAGAAACAAGATGGTCCTCCCCTTGACGCAGTGTGTCTTGAAGGTCCTCCTCAGGATGGACATCGAACGTCAAGCCATGATGCTCATCCTAACCATGATTATAGTTTTTGAAAAGGCCCTCCTCGTAATGATTCTACGTAGCCAGAACGTTCTACTCTTTATGCAAAACGCCATGGAGGTCCTCCCCATTTTGTGCACTGCAAAAGTCCTCTATGCAATGAACCATAATACATTAATGGTAGTCCTCACCATTATGGCCTCCATTGCAGAGGTCCTCCCTGTGATGACATATCATATCAACAGGAAGGTCCTCCCCTACTTAATCAAGCACAGAAAAGCCCTTGTATACCAAGGCTCTCAGAAGGACGGGATCAAGCATGTCAGATCCCAGTTAGTCTCCAACGTCATCCTTCTTCAATCAAGAGATGGTCTAGGTCCTCGTTCATCTTCTGAACCACCCCGGAATCACCCACATGAATATTTAATACCTATCGGTCCCACTCCCTCAGACCACACTATAAGTGAGCGCCTCAGTTGGGAGAACTAGGTTACGGAATCACTGGCAGAGGAGTATGATGATATGATGGACTTGAGGAAACAACTAGCCAGAGATGATATACTAGTTATGTTTTGGCCCATGGCCACATCTCAGTTCAACATACCAAGAGAGTTGTCGGAATAATCTGTGCATGGTATCTGCTGTAATATATGGACAACCCTTCGCCGGCTGAAATCAAGCTTCCTACCATATGACGGGTATGAGGACCATGTAAAGAAAATAGGAGACCTCCTACATCATATCGACCTGGAGGCCATTCCTTCAGCGCAGTGACAGTGACCCAAGAGTCGCAAAGGGATCATGGAGATGGGATGCCTCCGTGTGCTGCACCAGCTGCGCCGCCTCATCGGTGACACCCCGACGATAGTCCATATATGGGGATGGGGGGAACATGGAGATCTGCATTTTTCTCCGCTCCCTTCCCAGAAGAACTCGTTTGGCATGATGTCTTGAAATTTCATCACATCAAGACGGAAATCGATTGGTCTACCTGTTCAGGAAAGGAAGCACACCCAAAAGAGTCGGTCCTTGAGTAAGTCCCAGAAGCATCAGGCCCAACAGGAACAAGCCATTCCAGAACTCTTGAATCAGGCCAACGAAAGCATACAACAGGCCTCTCGCCTGAGAGAGGCCAGTCAGCGATCTTTTCCTACCTCCCCAGAGGGGATTTATCCATAGAAGAACTTGGCATCAAACCTAGTTCACCACCAAATGGGGGCATGCAAGATCAGGATGGTGGAGATAGCAGCAACCACTTCCGCAATCCATGGTCAACCCTAGCCCACAGGACTGGGGGATTTTTTAACAACAAATTCCCCCGTAAGACCAATAAGAATAGGAGGAGACTGAACATCCCAGGAGCGGATCCAACCCCATCCCTCAGGGATGTAGGCATTATTACCCCCTCAACAACAATCTCCCCCATGAGAGTCAATATTCTCTCATCTAGGGAGGACAGTCAGAAGAGGAGGTTCCCGTCCAATCCCTTCTTTTGGAACATCATCCCCTCCGAGAGGAAGGTAAACCATAATGTCGAATCAAAGAACTCCTCGAGTCACCCTTTATCAAGGGGTCCAAAGGCAACCCCAGGTCATGAAAGTGAAGGCCAGCAGAAGACAAAAGATATCCTCTTCTTATTTGGAAGATGACATCCCCTCCACCCCGAGATACACATTCATCAATGCCAAAGAGGTTAACACCGCGGGTGACACCAGAGATGATGAAAATCAGGATAGATCTGGATAGGATGGTTCATGTCAGGCTGTGACTCACAACGAACCCCCAGGTGTGGACACCCGGAGTAGAGGGCCTCCCTAAATATGGCCATCTTTCCAAAAAACACTCCTCTGCCTGCCCAGCGAGCATCCAATAGTGATAAGAATAAAGGACTTGTTACCATTAACCCACCTCCTTCTCTCGAAAAAATCGAGTGACTCACACTCGAAAAGATATTCACTCAACATGAAAAGGAGATGAAAGAATTGATGCGACTTAAGGTTGAGGTAATCCAGAGGAACCTCCTTATTGAATGTGTGTCCCAGGAAGAGCCACATCATGCACTCCAAGTATTTTCACCTTAAAGACCTAGGCATACCCTTCCCAATCAGGCGCCTGGCCCATCCAACTACCTAAATGAGGATGATGAATACCAAGACTTCCCTTCACATAGGAAGCAACCAGAGCATGTATGGTTGAACCCTCCAAGGGTGCTCCGAACAGAATATGAACCCTTGATGCCAGTTGAGCCAGATCCTCGAGTAATGCCTCACACTGCACCTACCCGGGACAAAGCCCAGCAGAATGTAAACAAGGGTCTCACAAACACCATCGAGGCACTAACAACACTATTGGAAGTGATGGAAGGGTGACGCGCTCCGATACAGCCAGAGTAGAAACCCTACCTAGATTGGGAGACCATCACACCACCTCCAACCAAATTTGGGAGCCATGTATTCCCTATCTTCAATGGATCGGGCAATCCAGAGCAACATTTCATGCACTAAGCATCCTTTTATGACCCAATGATGGGAACTCCAGAACAATAAGAAGCAGTGAAACTCATATGCTTCATACAGACTTTGCAAGGATCTACCTTCATTTGGTATACAACTCTGCCAACCCAGTCACTAAAGAGCTGGGAGGACCTTCGACATTCGTTCATTTTCCACTTCAGCTCAACGTTGCCTAAAACAATGGTCAGCAACCACATGAAATGCAAGCATAGGGAGAATGAGAGGGTCATAGATTTCATTGACATATGGAATGTTCTGACCTATTACCTGAATAGGACAATGCCTCAAAATGAGATTCTATCCGTATGCATCGATAATCTTTAAGATGAGCTGCGAACACCGCTCATACCAGTGGAGTGCACCACTGGATTCCACCATATCATGGACATTTCCAAAATAATTGAGGACTCCTAGAAGCAGACAAATTATAAGTCCCAAATTGCCTTGTAGGCTTCTGTGAAAAGATCCCCTAGAGCTAATGCATCCACTGTCACACTCATGCTGGCCTCTGTCCCCGCTCCACCGCTCAGGCCTCCACCAAATCATCATGGGCCTCCTACATATCAGTGGACGCCTCAGCCTAAATGTGATGATCAGAGAGCACCTAAGTGGAACAAGTTTTAGGAACGAAGACAAAAAGTATACACATTCCAAGATGATCAATTCAATGGCTACATCATTGCTGCCATGAATCGCAACTTCCTCCGCCTCCTGGAGCCATGGAATCCGGAAGAAGTTTTCCATTGTGATAGGCCAGATTACTACCCCTACCATCAAATGATGGGGAATAATATCTGAAAATGATTCTCCTTCAGAGAACTTCTGTAGAGGGTTGTAGACTCTGAACAGGTCGAGCTGGGACCACCCCCAGCACATGTGGCATGTATCTCTACCACCGACTCCGACAAAGTGGAGGGGTGGCAGAGAGTCACCAATAAGTAGGGGAAGAAATTTGATGAATGGATGACTCAGAATACTATCAACTGAGCCCAGGGAATACTCTGAGATTAGCTATGGTAGCCAATATTACCCACAACAGCCCCTGACGCCACACAGTCAACAACATCGACCTCACAATCCTATATGAGCTAGTCATCCGGGCCTAATCGAAGAAGGAATAAAAAATTGAAAGAGGAGCAGTCTGTAACGGGGCCATAGTTCATCCCGACCTGGGCATATTATATGCCCTCAAATTTTGTGCCACGGGCACCGACCCACCAAATGACACCATCAGGGACAACCGACCAGGACGACCTATTAAAGGATGAAGATCCTATCTTTGGTTATATTAACGTCATCCATATTATGGAATCATTCACTGACGAAGGGTATGGTCACGAACCCGATTTCCCTGTATGAGGAGCTGGGAGGAGAAATCGCAGAGGTAGAAGATACCAGGGGAGGCGTAGCCGCTGCTGAAACTAACCCTACGGTTGGACCCCGGCCCATACCGTTAATATCGCAGAAACCCGTGGGAGATCCCTTCAATGGACCAAGTAGGAGAAATAATGCCTCTCCACCTCCACAAGCAACCACTATGGACCTATTTTTCTACGATACCCTCCAGAGGAGGAGCAAGTGTCTAACCGCCTAGTGCGCACAAACAGGCCAGCTGGGCTAAGTCCTCAAAACGCGGGAACACCATCGACATCAGACCCCATGGTCGGTCCCTCCTCGTCCAATGCTCCAGCCCCCGAAGCACCCACTAATACTCTCCCACCAACGGAGAAGCTTCGGCCGCTGGAGCGGTAAAATGATATCCTTAAGCAGATGGCATCAGTACCAGCCAATATGTCAATCCTCGATGCCCTATGTCTGTCAACAGACCTCAAGGAGGCACTTATAGAAGCTTTGATTAGCCCTCAAGAGTTTCAAGATGAGTTTGCTGCCGCCGAGATTTACAGAGTGGAGACTGACCTGATTGAATGAAATATGGTGATTTCCCTCACTGATCAGGATGAAGCTGACATCATGAAAGGACACATCAGACCACTATATGTGTCTGGCACACTAAATGGTATTGAAATCCAGAAATTCATTATAGACAATGGCTCTGGAGGTAACCACCTTCCCATACAGACAATCCGTAAGTTAGGCTATGGTGAGGATGAACTAATTCCCTCAGCCACAAATATTTTAGGTTACAATATGAATGAGTAGAAGCCAATGGGACAAATTAAGCTAAGGACCCATTTTGGTGATCTGGTAGCCTACACAGAATTCATGGTGGTCCGGCAGAGCACAGCATTCAATGACCTTTTAGGAAGGTTATGGCTCCATAACCACATGGTTGTTGCTTCATCCTACCACCATTGTATCATGTATTGTGTCAATGGACAAAGTGGAACATTTAATGCCGATAAGGCCCCTTTTGAGCTCTCCGAGTCACATTACATTGACATCGGGTTCTATGAGCAATAGAAAAAGAAGCCTTTAGTCGATTGTGTCAACTGGATCCCCACTCCAAATGGCCTGGAAATGGTTCCTAATGACCCCCTCAGGAAGCTTGGTGGAGATTATGTCCTACCCATCAACCATGTTGTGATTATGAGTTCAAGTCTGAACACACTCCTGGATATCCTCATGACTTCAACCATAACGGCCGAGCGTGACAATGTGGGAACATCCACAAACCCACAATATGGGGAATAATACTTGAGTAAGGATGCCAACGACACCTCACCTCCGTAATCCCAAGATCCCATGTCAGGAGCTCTCTCCTCATCTGATCAATATGGTGAGGATTTGGGAGAAGAAGAGGGGAAGATCTCAGAGATGTACCTCCCACATTTGTGGAAGGTATCTCCACCATGGTGGACGAGCTCAAGGAAATAAACCTGGGAACCAAGGAAGACCCGAGGCCCACTTTCATTTGTGTAGCCATGTATCCCGAAGAGCACGAGGTATAGACCACCTTTTTAAGGAAACATCGAGATGTGTTTTCTTGGAATTACACGGAAATTCCAGGACTCGATCCCGAAGTGGAAACACACCACCTAGGTCTTCCAGAAGTCCACCGAGGCTATAAACAGGCTGCCAGAAGGACACACACCTCACATGCTTCCATGATAGAGGCTGAAGTCGATAAGCTCATTAATGCAAGATTTATTTGGGAGGTCCAATACCCCATCTAGTTGGCCAATATCATCCCTACCAATAAAAACAATGACCAAATATTTTTTTTGTATTTATTTCAGAGATCTCAATCAGTATTGTACGAAAGATGATTTCTTGGTCACGGTCACCGAGTTATTAAGCGATGCATTAGCTGGGTATTAGTCTGTATCCATCATGGATGGCTATTCTAGGTATAAACAAATCTGGATGGCATAATAAGATGAAGAAGCCACTACCTTCAGGGCCCCTTAAGGGGTATTTTGTTATAGGGTCATGCCCTTTGGTCTCAAGAATGCTAGCGCCACATATCAGTGTGCCATGCATTGGATATTTAAACCGTTCTAGGGGAAATTTGTTGAATATTATGTGGATGACCTGGTGGTCAAGTCCATATATCACTCGGATCACCTGTTAGACCTTGAGACCGTCTTCAACAAACTCTGACAGCATAGCTTAAAGATAAACCCCTTAAAATGTTCCATCAGTGTTACCTCAAGGAAATTCCTTTGCTTTGTCATACGCTATCGTGGAATCAAAGTCAGCCCTGAGAAGATAAACTCTATCCTTGGATTACCACCTCCCCGAAATCTCACCGAGTTAAGGGGATTTCAAGGTCACCTGGCCTATATTAGGCGGTTCATAGCCAACCTGGTAGGCACATGTTTTCCCTTCACTCGGTTAATGAAGAAGGGGGTCACATACCTATGGATTGATGATTTCTAAGAGGTGTTCAACAACTTGAAGAATTACCTCTTAAGACCAGTGGTGATCATGACCCCGGTTGAAGGAAGACCTCTCATTCAATATGTGACGGCCCTAGAATGGTCACTAAGAGCCTTCCTCACACAAAATAATGAAGTCGGTAGCGATAATAGTCTATATTACCCATGTCAAACCATGATTGATGCTGAGACTTGATACTCAATAATCGAGATGAGTTTTTTGGACTTTTTCTTATCTGTTCAAACGTTGTGACATTATCTACAACATCATGAAGTACATTTTATCTTGTGGAATAACCCGCTCAAGTACATCCTCAGCCACCCGATGCTAACTGAACGCCTATCCTGATGGGCAGTCATCCTGTAACAGTTTTCCATCTAGTTTGTGCCTCAAAAAGCCATCAGATTCCAGGAATAATAAAACATTCTAGTAGAGCACCCTTAGATAGGGACCACTACACCGGACACCTAACTACCTAATAAAAACATCTTCTTGGTTCAAGTGGAGTTCCCATCATGGGAAATGAACTTCGACGGCGCATCCCGAAGCCCAAACAGGAAGAGGATGGAGGATCTCAAACTCAACAAAGTGGGATTGGGGATAATACTTGTGTCCCCAGAAAAGATAGTCTTTCCATATTCCTTCCCCCTATCAGAGGGATATAAAAACAATGAAACATAATATCAAAATCTCATTATAGGCATGGATCTCGCACTCCAGGAACAAGTACAGAACCTTAAGGTAAAAGGTGTCTCCGAGCTGGTCATCAAGCAAGTGTATGGTGAATATGCTGTCAAAAAAGAGGAGTTGATTCCCCTGTTTGACCATGTCCGAGGGTTAATGGATGAATTTCCCATGGAACCAACATTGACCTATATTTCCCGATCTCAGAATGCTCTGGATGATGCATTAGCCAATGCAGTTACAACCCTAGCTTTCCCAGACCTAGATGAAATAGTTATCAGTATTTCTCACCGTCGAATGTTATTTCCATTTGTTCAATCTAAGATGGTAGAAATCCATGAATTCAATCTTGTCCTTGAGCCATATGCTCCTGCCACCGGTTGGATGACCCCCATTGCAAACTACCTTCAACATGTTGAACATCCATCAGACAAGGATGAACGAGAGAAAATACAGAGAAGGTAAATCAACATTGTCCTATAAAGAGGCGCAGGTCAGCAAGAGGTCCTCTATAAACGAGGCCTCAACAAAGTGGTCCTCAGATTCATTGATGGATAAGAAGCTGCTGCCGTAATTAATTAAGTACATGCTGGAGTATGTGGAGCACAGAAACCGGGGACCATGCTTTCCTAGGAGGTTTGAAGGCTTGGGTACTACTGGCCCACAGTGGCATGAGACTGCCATCATTTTACTTCAAAATGGAACTCATTCCATTTTCATGCCAACTTCATACACCAACCCCTGGAGCTACTTCATCAACCCAGTACTCCTGGCCATTTTCCATCTGGGGGATGGAAGTCGTGGGACCATATCCTCTCACCACATCCAAACATCTGAAGTACATCCTCATAGCAATAGACTTATTTTCTAAATGGGAAGAACCCATACCCCTCAAGGAAGCCGAGGAAAGAAATATTGTTAGATTTGTGAAGACCAATATCATCACTAGATTTGGAGTCCCTCATAATATACTAACAGTCAACGGTGCCATTTTCTGCTCTGTGGAATTGCAGAAACTATACCACGAGTATGGTATCAAGGCTAACCACTCATCCAGCTATCATGCAGCGGCCAACATATAGATAAGGGCTTTCAACCAGACCATATCCAGAATTATCTATAAAATGGTGGACAAAGGAAAGAATTCATGTCCGTATAAACTCCTTCATGTGTTGTGGGCTTATCGAACCACAATCTGCTCTGTTACTTGGGAGACTTCGAACTCATTAGTATACGGAACAGAAGCGGTCCTGCCCATCGAGCTCTAATTATCCTCAATCTACATTTCCATTTGTGATCAATTATCCAATGATGAGAAATCAAAAATGTGGCTAGGTTAGTTGGAATAGCTAGATGTGAATCAGTTGCAAACTTTTCACCATTTAGAGGTATACTAGAACGGGAACGCACGAGCCTTCAACAAAAAGTATCGCCTTTGTTCATTCTTGGAAGGAGAATTAGTGTTGGTCCTACAGACCCCAATGATACCCAGCAAGAAGCCTCCAAAGCTGGAGCCCATGTGGAAGGGACCATATGTTGTACACAAGGTCTACTCCAAAGGATCATATACCCTGATCTCCATGGACTCGCAATTCACCACGGCTCCTACCAATGCAAGATTCCCAAAGAAGTATTTCACAAAGAGAACAATAATATTTCGTCCATACCACACAACGCTCAATTGCATGAATAATAAGAGTTAAGACTGACCCCTCCCCCTGTGTAGGGACCCGACCTACAAGGGGTGTATTCTTCGTCCGTGCCGCATGACGTTAAACTGCCAAACACCCAATGGTCCAAACTCTATGACCCTAGACTAAGAGTTTTTGTTCCATACCGCATGATGATAAGATACATGGATAAGGAAAATTAAAAATAACCCTTTCCCCCATGTATGGACCAGACCTAAATGGGGTGTACCTCTTTCAGAGAACTACGTACGGCTTGATTCCTACCCTCGCAGGATACATAGTGATGCCAGGGTTCCCTATCTTGGCCCAGCCAATCCCAAATGGAAATTATGATAAAAATGACCTTTCCCCCATGTACGGAGAAGCCCTACACGGGGTGTGTCACTCTTGTAGAGAACTACGTGCGGCATGATTCCTTCCCTCTCAGGAAACGTAGCGACATCGGGGTCCCCTATCCTGGCCCATCCACTTCTTAAATAAATATATGCCCCTTTACCCCATGTACGAACCAGACCTGCACGGGGCATATCATCATTCATAGAACTACATGAGGCTTGATTCCTTCCCTCGCAGGATACGTAGTGACGCTTGAATTCCACACCCTGGCCCAGCCACCTCAAAAAGAAAAAGAAAAAATCCCTTTCCCCTATGTACAGACCAGACCTACACGGGGTGTATACTTTGTCCTCACCTCATGTTTTTAAACTGCACGGACATCATCCTCACCGCATGACGTTAAACTGCACGGTCTTCATCCTCAATGCATGACATTAAACTGCACGGACTTCGTCCTCCCCGCTTGATGTTAAACTGCATGTACTTATTCAATACCCAACCATGATACATGGAGAAATGAGATGGAGGTAATCCTTGCACATTTGTATGGATCCTCTCTATACATCAGACTCCACAATCCGTACAATTATGGATCTTCATAACCATTCATGGCCATCGGAAGTGCAAAGTCGTCGACCCGGGGACACCATTGCATGACTATGTATACCATGCCCTGAGCGGCTCTGCATATTTATAGTCCCTGCCCTGTCCACCAAAGGCAGGTTTTCCTCGAGAAATAATTCTCCTAGCTCATTACTCTTACCGGCCTCACAGCCCCTGTATCATGTCTCCCAATAAAAAATTTATGGATCAGTGGTTTACAAGTTATTCCTCTCTTCACATCCAAGTGTTACCAGGGTATCCCTACCTGGTTAGCCTATGTCTCCACCAGTGGATCACATAGTGACCTGCACCAACGAACATCAAGACAAGACTAGGCTACATTGACTGAAAAGAAAATTGTATTGAAGATGTTTCTTGTGTACTCAGACACCATTATCCCCACATGTCGAACTCTACACTATGAGCAATCACAAATCCTCAAAACCATTCATGTCCATCAGAAGTGGAAATTCATCGACCCGGGGACACCATTGCATGACTATGCATACCATGCCCTTAGCGGATCTGCATATTGTTAGCCCCTAGCCCATCTACCAAAGGCAATATTTCCTCAGGAGACATTCTTCCTAGCTCTGTATGCTTACTGGCCTTAGAGACTCAATATCACTCCTCCTGATTCAGGAAAGCTCAATGTTGAAGTTTACAACCTTCATCCCCCACCATGTTCCATGTACATCAGAGCATCATAACCCAGTTATCCTTCGAGTGACTGCAGTAATAGTTACCCAATTGTCCGAGCTCTATGACCGCTAAACTAGGAGTACTTCATCCTTACCACATGACATTAAACTGGAAGGAATGAAGGTACACCCCCATGCAAAAATAAATCAATGTAGAGGGCTCATTACGCTTTAACAGCAAATAGGGACGAATATCCCCCACATGCCTAGATATTTCCTTACCCAAATGACATACTTTGTGGCCCGAAAAATCGAATATCCTCATAACCAATTGTGTCCATCAGAAGTGGAAATTTATCGACCCGTGGACACCTTTACATGACTATGCATACCATGCCCTCAGCGGCTATACATATTGTTATCCCATATCCCGTATACCAGAGGAAAAACTTCCATATGTGGTAATCTTCCTAGCTCTGTACGCTTAATGGCCTCAGAGCCCCCATATCATCTCTCTTAATCCAAGAAGCCACAGATCCATGATTTACACCATCAAGCCCCCTCCACATATTATACATGCTGAGATGTTCAAGCCCAGTTGCATTCTGATCAAGATCAGCCTTCGTAGCTACGTCCTTGCCGCATGACGTCCAATGGCACAAAGCACATAATGGATGCTTGGCATAAGGCTATGAAGACCAAGCATTAAACATCCAGGTGAATGCCTCCTACAACCAGCATTTTCACTGGTTTAATAAGGCTTCTCGTCCATTACACACGACGTTAAACTGTGTGGTCAGTAGTCTTTGTTGCCTGATGTTAAATGGCAAAACATTGGAAAAGGAAAAAAAATGCCCCCATCCTTGCTGCAAGACGTTAAACTGAACAACATCCTTTAATAATGACCTTCTTCTTTACCTCATGACACCAAAATGCACGATAAATCATGTCATCGGATCAGTAAGGAACGAAGGATTTTTTTCTCTGTCTGTCTGTGCATGGGTCAGACCTGCATGAGCCACTATCACACACCCGCATGAGAAGGGATTACTCAACCCAATCTCGGGATGTTTAGTCTAGATATTTCCCCTATATCCAGGAACACTCTCATCATAAACCATACTCTGTACTCATGAAAATCCGAACCCTCATAGCCACCCCTGGTGGTCCCAGTTCTCAACCTCCCTGAAGTTTCTAGGCTATCAGGGAATAAAATCATTGACCTAAGGACAACATTGAATGACTATGCATACCATGACCTCAACGTATCTTCATATTGATCACCCCTGACCTGTCTACCAAAGAAAATATTTCCTTAGGTAATGCTTCTCTCTATTCGCCTCTTGGCCTCTGAGCCCCCATGTCTATACCGTGATTCAAAAAACCTATGAGCTACAGTTTTCCAACCTCTTTAACAATCCTTCCTGAATACGATGGAACATCTTAGATGAGATTTCTGAGAACCAAGAGAAGTCATTCCATGGAAATGATGTCTCAGCTGCATGACATTAAACTACACCAAGCTTCAACCATCCCTTACAATGACTAGATGCGTAGGAAAGTGGTCTTCTGATCACACTCTTGATTAATACAGATGTTCCCAAAACCATTTTAGAAGTCACATTCTCTTTATGAGCAACCTTGAGTGGTTTTCATAATTTTCCGAGCCACCCATGGTGGTTTCAATAATACATACATCCATGAAGTCCCCAATCCATCATAAATGGAAAGACTTTGACTTAAGGACACCTTTGTACAACTATTCATTCCATGCCCTCGGTGGCTCTGCATATTGATCTCCCTTGGCTCATCTACCAAAGGAAAAATTTCCTTAGGAAATTCTTTTTCTTCCTTTGTATGCTGATGCGGCTCCATGCCTTGAGACATGCCCTACATGTCGTTCAAATTTAAACATATCCCCCCACATGCGTCTGAAGAGTATTGAGACATATTTTAATCAACCAAAACCCATTGGGTTCCTCACCCCACCATGTTTTGTCAAAGCTGTTCAAACTAAAACATCAGTAATGATAGTTTTGTCAACGGGACTTTGTACCCCTCACCAAAGGATGCACAAATCTTGTTAAGCCGAAAACCCGAAAAGGGTGACCTACGAAAAAGCTCGGTTATACCCACTAGGTCCACACCAAATAGACCCAGGGAAAATTAGGGAATTGAAAGGAAAGAAAAATTTTTGTAGGATTTTTCTAAAAAACCATAGAAATGGTTAATCTATGATAACTGGATACCATGGTCTAGGAAAATGTTAGAGTTTGTTTTCAAGAGTTATGATTAATTCTGATTCAATGAGTTGTTATTTTCACAACAATTGTTCTAGATACAATCAAATTTTATGGTGAAATGATATTGAATGAGATTTTATTCCGTTCAAACAAAGAGGGTGGACGTCCACAAGCTGGGGTCTCTCCCTCACAAAGGGGGGGGGGGTACATAAAACAGAAAGTAAAAGAATGTCTTTGATAGTCATAAAGGAACCTAACTCACTCTCTCTACCAGATCAACAACTTAGCGGTGAAGGTTGTTGAAAGACTTTTCCTACACTTCCTTCTCCGCGGCTTCAACCTCAGCCACCGAACGAGTACGCTCCACTGTTTTTTGGAGATCATTGATCCCTTTTCGTGGCTTCAAGACGACCTTTCATAGCTGATAACTGATCCCTCAGCATCACTGCCTGTTCATCACATTCATGCATCTCGGCGGATAGGACAACCAACTTATCTTGATAGATCACCTCGTGTACTATCAGTTGATGGAGCTTTATCATTGATTCCTCTAGGGCTCGGGACCTGCAATGAGAGGCATCGAAGTGAGAAAGTTTTCATTCAGTAGTGGATAATTCTTCATGGGCCATGAAAACTTTGCAAGCAATAGAATGGAACTGTCGATAGTCAAAGCCACCTCACCCCAAACCCAAGAAGAGTTATCGAAGAGCTTCGGTTTTAGTTTCCATCTCAGTTAGAGGAGTTTCGTCAACAATCTCACAAATCAGAGGCCATGCCCACCTCTGCACTACTCAGTGGTATACCATGGCATGAGGGTCTTTGGTGTCCTTGCCCGGTAGTACGGGAATGATGTCCGGCATTGCAACCAGTGCAGACATGTGCTCGCTAGAAGTTGGTTCCGAAGCTGGAAAGTCTGGAGCCTCTAACCTAGGTTCAGGCTTAGGGATCAAGTTTCTATGCTCGGTATCAGCTGGAAAAACATCCGGTATTGTCTCATTGGGACTGGAAACCACATGGTCATCCTCATCCACGTCCACGAAGGATGAACCCCATTTGAACTTCAGTCACTGGAGGGCTGGGAGAGAAAAATCCCCTCAGTAGCGTTGATCAACGAGCCATCAGTCGATCCTCCATTAGAGATGATGAGGAAGGTGTAGTGGACGCAACAACCGCATTACCTCCTGATTTGGGAACGTACCAGACAACCTGACCTAGGATCCTATTTGGATAGTGTTTTACCAACGTTTTTTCATACTCCATGGAATGGCCGGAAGCCGCCCCCATGACAGGCTAGGTACTGCTTGTGTCAGATCCCTCTCGCGTCAGCATTAGCAACTGTTGATAAAGTATGGCATGGTGAAGTCTTTGAGCCTTAGAAGGGGTAATGGAAACATGGACTTTAATGCACATAAACTGGCTAAAAAATGATACGGGACATACATCTCTCACACAGAAACCTCATCGATCCGTGCAGGTAGAAATCCGTCCCACAGAGAGGTCATGTAAGAACGCTCCTCTAGGCTCCCCCATCGGTTGCCAACTAGGACACCAGAAGGGGTGGGGTAAGAAGTGAATGAAAACAGGGAGAAGTCACTCAGATGCTTGGGGACTTCACCAGAACTGAGGGACTTCAACGAACTCCAGCAATATCCAGCAGGGTTGGATGAAAGTTAGGAAGCGGGATGGCCGTTTTTTGACGATACTCATCAGAGAAACAATGATCTACTATGCAGTCGTATAAAAATTGATACGGCCCACTCTGATGGAAGAGTTACCCATCCTTCTACATGTGACCCAGGAGTTTATAAATACGATCCAATGTGGGCATGACCAAAATCACGGGGTGGCCCTCTGCTAGCTCAACTGCCATCATCGGGGTGCAAGCCCTGACACCCGGATTGATGTCCCGAGAAGGGAATAGCCACCTTCTAAAAAACATAGGAAAAAAACTGCCAACCTGAGTCTTGGCGGCACTTCGGGGCGTACCTCATAACCCCATGAAAGGTAGTCGCCCACCTCCAGAACCGCCCAGTAGGAACTTGGGATGGTTCATGACAGTTGAGAATGATGATTCTTGGGGTGCGTAATCTTCGTCATAGGACCAGTGGTGTCCAGAAATAACCCTATCCAGGTGCTATAGGGAATAAGAGAGCGGGCACGCATGGCCTGACCCAGTGATTGCTCTGCCATAACCAGACGACCCCGTTCCAATGAAGTCACTTGTTCGACATCGTCCCACACACCAGGAGTGGACATGAACTCTTCATACATCTCACTGATAATCTGTAGCCCTCCCAATTGATATATCTCCCAAAAACTAATGCCAACTTCCCCATGAGCAAGGTGGAAAGTATTAGGTATTGAACACCAGCGACTGAGCAGGTCAGGAAGGATCAAGGATGGTGGGTAACTAAAAAATTGGGAAGCCCACACTGTAGAATATAGATTTACTGCTTCCAGAAACTAGGGAGATTCTCGGAAATGAGCGTGAACCCAAAAGGCCCAGGCCCAGTCACTTGAGAAAATCCCAACAGATCAAAGATCCATTCCAGAATCCACCCCACATCAGGATCTACTCGATCAAGGTTGATAATGGAAGGGTAACTCTTGAAGACAGCTTCTTGAGAAATGTTTTGATCATGCTGATCAATTTGGGTCCAAATAGAGCCTCTCAAAATGAAGGTGTCTTTCTGGTCATAGTCGGAAACTATCTCCCCTGATTGGCTAAGGTTTTCCAGAATGCACATTGATGATGCTTCCAGGAAAGGAGAAGGAAGACATGAGAAAGTATGGGGGATAGGGATGTCGTGTTGATGACCGATGACATAAAGAGGGAGTCGATTTGATAATGGATAACTTATGAGATCAGGAGAGAGCAATCCCTTCAAGACACCATCATCAAAAATGATGGACCAATTAGGGTCCTCTTTCATGCTCTCTGCTCTACGAATCATAGCTAAACGTCTCACTGAGCCGATTGAGAGAGTCTCTGTAGCATGTCTGGGTGTAGAACAAGTAGGAACCATGTTTTATACCTACATCATGAAGACTAGGAAAATGGTTAGTCTAGAATGATAAAATCTGGACAAAATACCAAGTATTTGAAAAATATTCCACCCAATCCTTCATCGCAAAGTCTGCAGGAGGCCTCCATTGATGGTTCCCGATGTCTACACCACACGAACCAACCTTATGTGGAATGTGTCCTCGAAACCCTGGCCTGTGGAGTGTTGGCCAGAAAACTGTGAACCAGGTTTCACCCAAGAATTTAAATCCCGAATATGAGTGGTTATGTTTAGAAGATTTTAGTCTATGGATCATCATAATCACGCAGCATCGAGACCGCGGAGTAGCAAAACCGCAAAGCGAGTTCTTGCGCGGCCCGTCATGACATACTTTTTAATTAAATAAAAATGTTAGATCATGGTAGTGACATTGGACCACAGATGGAGAACGGCGTGAACGAGAAATGTTTCGCGGATATAGCAGCTAGTCCGCGGACGAAACCTTTTGCGAAGGAATGAGCATGCAGAGATGGAAAAGAAAGAGAATGCTGGTATTCGCGATGAATATTGTAGAGGAAAAATGAAGGGCCCACTGTATGTATAATCATGGTCCCTTACTGGGTCCACTTCCCTACGGCAACCCATCCGAGTTTTTGGAACACTCGATATCAGAATAGTCTCCTCTTAATTCAGATTGGACCCCATTTCTATAGGGGGAATTTGTAGGGTCCTGAAAATTACTCAAAGGTGAATGATGATCCCCTTTAACTCAAGAGAGATTCTACCCAATCCCCCCTTAATGGAAAGGGAAAATTTTTAAAATACTAAATGATGGCGAAGGATGAACCGGTCTGCGGTCTGGTCTAATGTTAATGACGCACAACCGATTCCGCGAAGCATCCCTCCTCCGCAGACCATCGTCATTTGCGGAATGGAGGTGGAGATCCTCCACGGGCACAAATTAGGGTAGGAGCCGAACCAGTTCACCATCATAGATCGCCCTAGCCACGAGCCCTGTCAGCCGGCACAAATCTCCTCTACTGTCGTTCGCGAAATGGAGGCGGAACCCTACGCAGCCGTGATGCACTCCCCGAGTTCGGTTGCCGGAGGAGACGCCCTCAGTGCCCACCGTGAGTCGCGGATTTACCAAGTAACCCATAAACTGGGTTTTCGGTCATGGGCCTCCGCAAAAGGTCCCGCGTGACCACAGATAAATCTCTTCCCCAATCTATAAGTGTAGACTGGGGGGGGGGGAGAAGAAAGATTCGAATTTGGAGGATTCAGAAGAGGTTTTGGAGGAGATCAAACAGATTCAGGCGGATGGTTTCGAAGGAAGGGTTTGGATTTCGTATGTTCTAGTTCACGAAACAGAGCAGGTATAAACCTGGGAACGAACTAATATGGAACCAAAAATGCATAATAACATTGTGAACCGTAAACCTAAAATAAAAAAGAATAAAAACCCGCGAACCATGGCCCCTCTATATATGCACACCCCAAATACCAGGGAGTTTAGGCCTCTTTTCTGATCTGTCACACCGCGTAGCCCCCTCCAACGTGGGTGAAGCACCGGCCGATGAGCCTCTGGCTTGCACCGCCCTTGGCTGCTGCTGCCCGCATGGAACCCTCCGCAGATCTCCCTGGTTCGTGAATTGAATTTGAAGCCATGAACCACCTTATTTCGCGGGATGCCCATCAGTCTGCGTACCACCCCGGTTTGTGGACGGCTTCTCCAACCGTGTAGCACATCCCTATATGAAGGGTTCCACCACCCATACCCCTAGGTGGCTCGAAAAATCATTTGGAGTTCCCGTTCTACGAGCTAGATAATAAAATTCCAATCCTTTGGAGTTCCCATTCCCTGGATCACATTCCCACGGTAATATAGAGTATGAGGTCGGGAGTACCCTTTATTCCCTTCCACTTGTTGGGGCTGGGTTACTTCTCTCTTCTTTGGATGGTAGTAAAATACCCTTATGAAGGGATCCCCTATTCACCTCTGTACTTCCCCTAGGATCAAGAGAGGTGACAGGCATGGGAGCACCTGTTTACCTCTCCCGCTTCTCTTTGTCGCAATGGGAATCCACCTAAGAGTAATCCACGACCTAGTGGACCACTCGGTGCATAAGCCCCACTCCACTTCTCAGGGATGCACCATTCATGACATGATCGTCTGGTCCTTGCTGCCTCTTGTTTCTCACACTGAGCATGACTCATGTGGTTTAAGGGTAAGCATCAACAATGACATCCTCTTATGGGCCTCCTCAGAGTGTAATCCCCAATCCATTACTCAAGGTTTCCTCAAAGCGTAATCCACAATCCAATTTGAACTACGAGGACTTTTATTCCCCACTATAGGGATACGCACGAAGCCTCCAAGAGGTTCAAGTCTAATCACCATCGGACCCCCGGGTCCACCTTCATGTCAGTTCTCCAACATCCCTCTTCGAACAATGTGGACTTTGATCCATTTCTCCTAAGAAGGGTACGTAGGAAGCCTTCCTGAGGTGCAAAACCAATAACTGGTTGATTCAACTATATTTATGTCTTTTCACTACACCACCCTTGTGACGTCTCAGTGAGTCCAGACTCCATGGGGTCATTAATCCAACGAGGGACAGTAAACCTCAGGCATAAATGATTCTGAATCCCTGCATCCAGTTGACCATTTCCCACCAGGGTTTAATCTGTGGATACTATGTTGAGGTATAAAGCCATGATTTGAAAACATATGAATATGTCTTAAATCGATAAGAGAGTCCTAGAACATGCAACAATTCCCCCCAATAGGGTGAGATGAGCCTGACTTCCCATCTTCATGCCAAATGTGAGTTCTTAAGCATCGCTGGACAAACCACCTAGCAGACGCCTACCTTTGGAATGTCGGTCCACGTATCGTAGGATATGGAACCATTGGGAATTTCAAAACAAAGACCAGTGTACCCGACAGTAACAATCGATTGGGGCTCAACCATCCATGAGATCGACAGTCAGGCGCATTGGTCCTGCATCTCCTCAAGTGGAAATGGATCAAAACAGACATGTTTACTTTCGAATAATTCATAATGGTTTTTAATGAAAATATAAAATATCATAAGAATGTCCATTGGGAGTCTCAAAAAAAGTGCATAGTAAATCCATTTTCATGTCCTAGGTAACTCTAAGTCAAGCATGATGTACTCTGATTGTTTTTTTACCCCTAGGTAGATTTATACCATAACCACACCCACATGAAGAATCTAGAGAGGGATGTATTATTAATAAGACACACATGATGTATACCAAAACAATATTCTAGGATGTTATTCTATGATTATCATCAAAATATATGATAGTATTATGTTCCCCACCACATGTTTTCAAAATCAATTTTCCAACTATTATACTAAACATTTATTTATAGAAACTATAAAGACTATGATCCCAATAGCTCGGAGGTGGGACATTACTTAATTAAAGTGGTATTATGAAAAATATTTAAAATTCCAAAAAACATAATAGTTTTTTATCTTTGGAAGTAATGATATGTAAATAATTATTAAATTACAACATGAAAGGAAATACAACATTTTAACTCGATTGGGAACACCCATTAACACCCAGATTATCCCTATAAGTCCTTAAAAGTAAACATCATTGTATAATGCGGAATAATAAAACATAAGAAAGTGGTGATATTAGAGGATCAGTAAGGGTATATAATATAGTATTATATGAAACAAATATAAACAATAAGTATTAGTGAATAAATAAAAACTCATTCCATTTAAACATAATCTTAAGAATGATATGAATGGATTAAATACAAAATACTTAAATCCTTTTTAAATAATCACATGGGAATGAAACCTAACAATGGATAATCTAAAAGATGAATAATCACATGGATTATTATTTAGTATTATTATATCAATTGTATTCATAATGACAAACATAAAAAGAAAATCATCAAGGCGTCATACAATACACTATTCAAAAACATGTAAAACTCTATGTTTGTTTGTCTCATGAGACTTAATGATGAATGAAGGAGCCTTAGTGGGACCCCCATGTCACATACTATGTATAACTAATTCCTCATCTGTATAATAAAAATATATAGTGAAATTATATTTTATTATACAATGATAAAATATTTGAATAATAATTATAAATGACATTACTCTAAAAAATCATTGAAAAGTTTGTAATATAAATATATTTTATATGGAAAACAATAGTTATTTAGGAAAATAATTTTATTATTGATAAAAAATTGGTTTTAGACATATTATTCTATAAAAATTAAAGGGAAAACAAATATATTTGTAGAATAAATTATTCAAATAATTAAAAATAGTTATTAAGAATCTTTATAAATGAGACACTTTGATTCTGTTTAAGGGATAATATAAGTGTCCTTAAAGAGGAAAAAAATATTTTTTTGCAAAAAAACTAGAAATTAAATAATATATTTATTAATAGTGGAAATATTTATTTAAGAAAAACTATTTTATTATATATAAAATATTGGAGTATACTTGATAATGGTTATGAAATTCGGAACATCCCTTTAATCTGGCTTGCTTATGGAGATGACTTGAAAATATATCCTTCTAAAAAATGTATTTTTCCATTAAAGAGAGATGAAATGATTTTTATATATGATATTGGAAGATGTACTCTGATATTATAATAAGTATAATAGTAATTATGAATTATATTTGGGTAAATAGTGAGAAAGTGTAACCTAAAGGAGAAAAGTGAGGTTCGGGAAGAAACTCTTACCACATTGTAAATAGACGAATCATATGCCCCATAATATTAAAGATAATAAAATAAGACATTAAAAACACTAAAAATAATGATATAAATGATATAATAAATCAATGGGATGTCTTAATACACATCTAATATTAAAATGTGGATAATAATTCATATGTCACAAAAATAAATGTGAGATGAGAAAACACTTACCTTCTATCTAAAAGCATTCTGAATTTGTAATTAATGTATTGGGTAATGAAAATAGATAAATTAATAAATTATTTAAGAAAAATTTAACATTTAATTCATATATTATATGTTCATTTTGTTTATTTTTTGAATTTATTGAGTTATAAAATTTATGTTTTTCATTTGAGAGTGTTCTTTTAATTAATTTTCATGATTAGTTCACTTGAATAAACGTTTGAATCATTTACTAAAATGAAAATAGTTATACAGAATTTAATTTTTTATAATAATATAAATCCATAAGATTAAATTTATTCATATTTAAATTGGTTATTTGGGGTGATGATGAATCGTTACATACGACGTTAGTGATAATCATTTAGATTATTTTGTGGGTTTTTTCCATCTCAAACTAGTTTTTTCCCATTAATAAATATTATTTATATATAGTCATTCGATAACATTATAATATATGTAATAATTTTTTTTATTTTTCTTAACCAAAAAATTGTTTTATGACTATCCATGAAGGTAAAATTAAAAAGAGAAAACACATCATCCACGAATGGGGTAATTCTGCCACACACGAATGATGTTTTATAATTTAGTAGAAAACGATATAGAGAATTTACATGATGGTGGATATTCAATTGAAATAAAAAAATTTCAGTATATCTATGATACATTAGTTATTATAAATGTTTATACATAGGAGTTAGGGAGATTATATGAAAATAAAATAATAAGAAATAAACATATAAGAAGTGAATGATGATTTTTCTTCTAGAATTATTCTCCTTGAGAACCCCCTTCTAGGAATTTTATTTTGGTTATTGATTATAAAAAAACTTCCTAGACTTGTTGAATAAGTATATGAATTGGATTTAACAGAAATTTTACAAGCATCAAGTATTTTTAGGCATGATGATAAGGGGTTACAAGGGTTAGAATTTATAATTGAGGAGAGGGTGTTTTGTAAATATTTTATCCATATTTTTATTATTCTATCTTAAATAACTAATAGTATGATAATTATCAATACATATATTAAAATAATGAATTATATTTCGATATTATGGGCATACATCATCCATACATAATCTATGTCTCAATTATTCAAGTATTTATTAAATACCACAAAGTATAGTATTTTGCAAATCAATGAAATAAAACTATTTTGGGATAATCCCAAAAATTCAGACTAAATATTATTCAATCATTAGAACACATATATGAACTCCAATTTATAAAAATATTTTTGGAAATATGATAAATTTAATTTTTATATAAAATCATATTTTATCAAAAATATTGAATTTAAAATTACAACTACTTTTATAGGACTTTTAAAAATTAGTTAAGGTCTCAGAAAATAATCTTATAATCATAAAATAATAAAATTAAATTTTCAATATATTTTATTGTAATAAATTTTCTTCTATAAATTTTCTTTAATTACAGAATTTTAAATAAACATTTCTGTTTCAAAAAAATACCAAAACATAATTTATCATTTTTAAAACATTTATTTACAAGGTCCATGATATAAATAAAATATATATTAATTTATAAGATACATAATTTTTTGAAACATAAATATATTATAATATTATTTAAATAATAAATAGACTAAATATAATGAAAATTATTGTTATATAGAAATCATGATTATTCAAAATTCATTATAAATTAAATATTTCTGAAAAATAAAAAAAAGTTCTCCCAAAGATAATTGTGGAATTTGAATTTTAAAAATGATGTTTATTAATTAAAAATAATTTTTAAAACATACAAAAATTAGTTTTTAATCATGTTCACCATTAAATGGTGGTAAAATAGCCTTTAAAAATATATCCTCAAAATGTATAAAATTGGATTCATAATTATATTATGCCTATATAATCATTTGTATGAATATAAATAAATTATATTAAAAAATATATTATATAAATTTCATTAATAAAATTAATTCCCTCCAATTTATTTTCTAGTTTATAATGATCATTCTAAAATAATGATATTTAATTTTATAACATGGATTTCTTAAGCATGGTCTTGTTTTAATCCTTTTTTGTTGAAGAAATTAAATTCAATAAGATACATTACATTATAAAATGATTTGTCAAAATTTATTATAATAATCTATTAGAAAATGAAAATGATATAATTATAATATTTCCTTTGGGGTTTACCAATATATATCATGATTGATCTTCAAGTGATCGACCAAAACTCAAATTTGAAACCCCAATTTCGTGAAAACTTTTCCCTTTTGTGAAAAAATATTTTACATTCAATAAAATCCCATAGATCCATTTTGGTTGAATGGAATATTTTATAGTATGAATATGGTTATCTTTATTGTCCACACACATCAATAAAACTATACAATTAGAACAATACGATTAATTATTCCATGAACTCAATGAAAATTTTGTTTCCGAATTACATGACCATATATGGGTATTTTATAATAAATAACTTAATAGCTATGAACATGATGTTCCCATAATGGTTTATAAAATTACACATTAGGATATCCTCTGTATCTCCCCACATGATTATACCTGGATTGTTGATGAATATCATAAAACTGACAAACATTAACTAATAGAAAAAATAACGTATCCCTAGACATGGATGATAGTTCTTTTCTATCACATGATTAAATATCTCATGGACAATAAACCACCTCATACTCTCATATGTATTTTTAGTACACAACATCACAGCCCCCCATAGACAAATACCCGGATGAATGATATCCTTCTTCATCAAATTTTCAATTTTATTCATTGATTCTCATATATCATAAGTATTTATGTTATATAGAGCTATCAAAACTATATAGGAACAAGGATACAGCTCAAACTTTTATTTGGTATCCCTTATAGTGATTACATAAAAAACCTATTTAGTATATGTATTCTGGTAATGTATTAAAACTCAATGGAATAATGATGCCTATTACTCCCAGAAATCAAATGAAAACTCTTCTAAATAACCAAAAAAGACTCAAAATGACCATATTTTATCTAGTGATCATTCAATCCAATTAACATAACTTACACACCATCCATATCATTGAGAAAAACACTTCGTTGACAAAATTTTATGTCCTCTTACATAAATAAAAATAAATCTATTCTATGTAAGACGTCTTATAGATATTATTTATCAATGAGAAATATTATGACTAATGTTTTTTCTGTATGAAAAATAATATTATATCTATAGAACATCCCAAAACCAATAATAATCTCTAACTCATTTAGTTTGGAATATGGACTATAAAAATATCTACTGAGACTAATATTGTGTTGATGAAACTATTTTCAATAATGGAATGGGATAATATTGAATAACTTAAGGAATAAAGTGTTGAAAATAAATAAATGGTACTATATATAATTTTAGTTACTACTAGTTCGTTAATTTCAATGGAGTGTTGTTCCAAATTCACCCAAGCATCTGTCTCACTGGCACAGCTGATGGCCTTATCCTTTGAAAAAAATCATCCCAAAATCTCTTGGGGGTTTCATGATGTTTTATATTCCCTACTCTACCTCCCCTCAGTTTCATAAATTCTTGATGAACATACTACTCATTAATCTTTTGAGTTAACTTATTCTATGTATAAAATTAAATATTGTAGGAGCCTCCAAAAATTTTCAGACACTAAAACTGGTGGAGACTTTGACCAACACATGAAAACAACAAATTCATGTATATTCATGTTGATGAATTGGAATTAACAGCTCTATAAAAACAATAGGAAGAATAATAATATTGACTCTCCACCAATCATAAGCATTTTTTATTAAAATTTTATAATATAGATATATATATATACATTTTACATAAGTATATGACCCTATTTTAAATATTATCCTTCATATGCATATATTGTCTAAATGAGCATATCCTTATACAAAACCTCTTTGTAAATATAAAATATAATAATTTGGATAACCTAATACTAAATAAATTGATTCATTTCTCCTCAAAATTCAATTCTACGGATTCTTTATGTAGAAAAAATATAAAAAACTGAAGAAGGGACATAAAACAAATACCAAGATCTCAAAAACTGAATCTCTATTTTTTTGGAGAAATTAAAACTCATCATTATTCTAGTATTACATCAATGATGTATAAATATATATATTAAATTCATCTGGAAATCATCACATGAAATATACAACTCGTTATTCTCTCTTAGAAATAGGAACCACAACTACCATAAAACTCCTATAATATGAATATCTACCAATGAGTCCCAATATATAGTTCGACTGTGGATATAATATAATGTGAACTCCCAATACTACAAACAATACTCCATATCCAATTCAATGAAACATTTCTCATACATTTCCAAACAATATTATTGGGACTCATGCAGACTCCTCATCAAGGATCCATCATCTTAATATAGTTTAACTCTCTATTAACAAAATAAATAATCCAACTACACCTCACCGACCAGATTCATTTTTATATTTTTTCCATATACCATCATTTAATTCATTAAAAATATTATCCTAAACCCATGATCATAGATTTTATTAAATATCATTCACATATATTCATTTTAACTCTCCCCAATTTCAGAAAAATATTCAACCAAATGTAAAACAACAACCATTTCCCCCTCGTAGGTAACAAAATTTTAATAAATATTATTTTATTATGTTATTTAGTATTCTTATTCATGCCTCAAAATTTAAATTTCTATATAATAACTTGAGTAAAAAAACCAATTTAAAAAAATTGATAAAGAGATAATCAAGGGATAAAATGTTTAAGGTTATTGTAATTCCCTATAAAAATCATAGAATATTCTATAAGAAAGAAACCAATATTATATAACACCATTATACTTTCATCCTGGTTACTTTTGGGAACAGGTTCATCTGTTAACATATTACTCTCACACCATGTGTGAACAACTATTTAATTCTGATAGAGAATATAAATAAATCCTATGATATGAAAAATTATATTAAACATATAATAAGTATGAATTTATGAGGAATTAACAACAATGTTGGAGTTTCATTCCTCTACATTTAAGTGATTAATATTTTAATTATATATATTAATCCCACAAATCATTTTCATGGCCATATTAAAAACTATAGTACCATCACAGGTATATTGATAAAAAACTAGGATGATTGATCCTTAGATATCATGACCAACTCTACTAAAATTAAATTTCCCCTTCACACATGTTCCACCATTATTTATCTTATGTTCAAGACATGTGAACATCCATTTATCCAAAATTCAATGACCCCATTTCCAATGTGATTCTTAACATTAATAACATACATGCACATGAAGGGAATGTAGAAATTGGGGCAGAATCATGCCTTTAAATTTAATTACATTATATATAATGATGTATAGAAAATTAAACATGATGTACTAGATATTTTTTATGTTAACATGATAAAAAATTATATTAATTTATTATTATATAGTTCAACAAGATTTTAATGTGATAATGGTCAACCCCTTGGCTTCTGTGTGGTCTCTCACATATATGTCCTAACATTCTTCAATCAAACCCCATATGGAGGTCTCCATTCCAAGGGAAACAATAACACTACAATATGAATCCACAAAATGGACAATCCATTTTCAATTAATGATATGATGGTTACAATATTTTTCTTTTGAATAATAAAATATATTTCATTTCGATACATGTGGAATATAAATTCATTGAATATTATCATTAGTGGGAATAACATTATCGTTGATTCTCAATGAAAGAAAAATGAATGGATTGGAGAAGCATTTGATGAATATTGTAGTTCCCATATTATCTAAAGTATATTTGGAGTGAATATAATTATGGAAAGTCGAGAAAAATAATTTCCCAATGAGGGATTAATTGATAAAACTCTATTTGGGATTCTAGTAAAATGAATACAACACATCTGTTACTTATGATCCACATTAAGAACAAAATTTTTTAATTGAGGATGATAATATTCCCATATATAAATGATGTAAAAATATATAATTCTATTGATGAAAAAGATTTAACAATTCTAATTGAATATTTGGATGGAAATTCCACCATACCCAATTATTAATCAACAATTCTTCTAAAAAGTACACACATGTCGATTCATGTTTCCCCAATGAGGAGAGAAATTAAAATTGATATCCCATTCCTAGAGACAATCACCAAAAATTATCATAATAAAATAATACAATAGATATTCCCTGAAGATGTCCTATAATGATTATTTTAACTATAAACAATGTATACATTTTACAATTATATTGACATTAATTTCCACTATTCAAAAAGACATTCTACTCTATGAAAAATACCTAGTGATGATGAAATTCGTGTTGATAATACCAAATTAAATAATTTATGACACATTGAAATTTTATGGAAACATATTTCGATTGTTTTCATATAGAAAAAGTGCACACATATCCTTATAATAGATCACATTATTCCATAATCACTGGTTTCCTAACTTGTATCCCTAGATATATCACAAACTACGATCGAATAATATTGTTTCCCTACCAACTACATGAAAAACATCACACTTACCATCATTATTACTCATCCTAACTACATTAAATGAATTTGATACAATTTTTTCTATACCATCCAATATGGGGAACCACAACTTGGTCAACAACCATGAGGGGTGTCACAACCATAGTCCACCTATAATTGGTCATAAGTAAGTGACTAACCAAGAGTTTATCAAAAATAATAGCTTATGGGATAATAATCATATAGCTATAAAAATATATTGGAATAATCTTATAAAATCAATAATATAAAATGAAAATTGATATCCCATAATAATTTTAATTTCATACACAATCATGTTTTTGAAATAAAATCCCAATAAAACCTCCCATAGCACTGACTCTGATATTCCCTCTATAGATCTAACATGTAATGTCCATATAATCATTATATCACTAATAGAATCTTAATATTAAAATATATATATATATATATGTTGGGGAATAAATATATATTTATCATAACCATCATAATAAACTACCATGAAAATGTGCATGAATTATAGTAGTTCTTTATTTAATGAGTAGTATAACCAATATACATGTACTGAAAGTTGACTATATGTAATGTCCAGTAAATTCAGTGTAATTGTTTAAAATATATATTGAGTTTTTTAGATCCCAGAGGCTCTGACGACACCTGATTTTGAGACACGGTGTGACCGGAATATAATTTTGATCTATTTTAGTTCATTTAATTAAATGTGTGAGTGGGTTTTACTATCTATTAAATCAATTCTCTGATAAAAAATCTGAGGGCATAGTTGAACTCAGAATAGAGAGATTCTCCTAGAATGGACCTAACCTCGACCGAATCATGTAGATGGAAAACATAATTGTTCAGTCTTTTAAATGAAAAAGTTAAAAAATAAAATAAAGTAGTTTTATATTATTTTTATGAATTTTCGATCAATTATTGTGCAAAGACATATATAAGAATAAAACAAAAAATTATTTTCATAAGCTAAAGAGCATAACAACTTCATAATATAACATAACTGAAATGTTGTTTCATTTTTCATCGATTAATGGTCCAGAAAACAATGTCTGATTGTTGGTATATTATGGGTTCTGCTTTGAAGCTCTAGTGGGTGATGACGACGAACACCAACAACCACCAAAAATAGATCCGAGAGTGAACAATAAATTGTGCATTCTTCATCCACCAATTGAATGGATCATCTCCAACAAACGAGTTACTCATGTAGTGGTTTACATTATTCTTGAGATTCCTCATTAATTATTCTAAAACAATTAATGTAGATGTATTGATGAAAAGATTGATCTGAAGATCGCCTGTTGTTGTAGCATGGTATTCATTCTTGTTATTGTATCAGGATTTATTTGTGATATAACATCATTACTTTTCCCCCTGTTTCTAAAACACTAATGCAGATGCTGTGGGAAGTCATGAATATAGGTCCCCCCCCCCGTGTGTGTTTTTGTGCATTCTTTGTGCCTGCATTTGTGAAATGACAACAAGAATATTTTGAGGACATATCAGGGAATGTGACATCATGTGGAGTTATGAGGAGCATACTACACAAAGAAATGACCACCAGAGCGCAACCATTTTCCGCAGAATGCTACTACGGTGTACTGACACTCTTGAAAGAGTGCCTCAACCAATGCCATGGTGGGGCGGTAGAAGCCACCCATCTCAATGTCGGTGGATAGAGGCTTTTTGCCATGGCCACTCAGCTACCACGAAGGTACCGTAGGCATGGAAACTGTGCGACATCACATGGTGGCATGGCCGAATCACGTGTCACCAGAGCCACGTCACACGGTAACAAATTCACAATCTTTCAGACCATGGCAGTAGCGGCCCAGCGAAAACCAGTGGGGAAGGATGGCAGATGCGGCTTCTGGCTATATCCCATCTAGACAAGATTCATCCCACCTATGGTGGGTTAGGAAGGGGGAGGGATAGACCCACACTCAGTGGATCAGGTCAGATCCAGAACATGTCTAACCTGGCACAGTTGGGCGGACCCGATTCAGATCTATAGACCTGGGTCTGGTCGGCGAACCCGGGTCTAGTTAGCGGACCCAGGTTGGGTCTGCGGACCATATTCAGGATCTGGTCGGGTTGTTCTGGCAGGGTCGGGCCGACCAAAACCCAATAAAACCCATTTTTTAAAAAAATGGTTATAACTTTCAAACAAGTGTCTCATTGATGAGTCATTTTCATTTTTGGAAGCCTCGTGATGATGAGTTTATTTTGGAATGATCTATAAAACCTTCATGGAATTTGAAATGTGTTGATTGGATTGAGAATTAGATTTTCCCATAATGAAGAGTGTATCTTGCGGGAATCATGCGGCTTATTGAGACTTGATGACTAACGACCCTATGTGGATCATATCATAGAATCTATGTGTTGAATAACTACTAGAGACCATATGTGGATCATCTCCTAGTGAACTTGTGTGGATCTTCTCCAATGTAACCAATGTGGATCATCTCCTAGCAACCCTGTCTGGATCAACACCTTGCTACACTTTGTAGACCACCTCCAAGCTTCCTTTTGTGGATCATCTCCTAGTGACCCTGTGTGGATCAGCTCTGTGCGACCCTACATGCTTCAGCTATAAGTGGCTCTTTTTGACCCAATAGACCCATTGAAATAATAAGGGATGAGTTCGTCAACAGTCAAAGGAGTGTAGTGTTACAACTAATAGTATTTCCATCCATAAATTACATTATTCCTACGTGAGTTGTCTTGTTTCATTATCATGCATTTCAGTTCACGTTGTGGGTTGTTTTGTGGTCTTTATACTAGATTGTGGTCCCTAATTTGTATATTTTTTCTCACCCATAAATGGGATTTCCACACGCATGTTGTTTATAGTGAAGATAATAGACAACATGACAGAGTGCTTGGTGGGTTGGGACCATGTGGTACCCAGTGATATCAGGATGGCATGAAATTATTCTATAGCTTCTAAAAGCTGCTCTATAATTACCCATTAGGGGGGGAATTCTAGATTATAACTTTTCTTCAAACTCATACATTATCATGTTGTATTTTTCATTCTTTTTTTATTATTTTCTGGACCATTTATCTTTATTTTTTATTTTATATTTAGTGGTTTATTAGTAGAATGTTTGTCATGTTTTCTAGTTTTACTAAATTGTGGTTGTGTGTGTGTGTGCATAAAATCACTATATAATGTGTCTCCCACATTCAAGTTGATTCCAGAGGTTCAAGTCTACAACCCATGGCCATCGGGAGGCGGGCTTGGGGGAGTAACGACACCGGCCTCGGGGGATGGGTCATGAAAAATTGGTATCAATAGTGGTTGGTTCAACCTAAATGAGCAGAAGTATGTTAATTTATTTTTGGGAAATAGTGTAAAATGTTATGAGTCTGACATTCAGATTCGGTGAGTCCAATGTTTGGGTGGTGGCAGAAATTTCCATTCATAAAGAACATGAATTCTTATTTCCAACTCATCATAAAAACACTAGTTACATGCATCATATAGAAACTGAGTGTTTCCCAATGTTCTTCTGGAATTGGTGTTAGTTCACCAGGTATAATATATTGAACATGGAACATCAGGATATGTTTTAGGATTCCTCCACAAAGTCATCCATCTTGGATTTTGATTTGTTACCATGACGAAACATCGCATAGCAATTGGGCGTCAGTTCCGGGGCCTGGGCTACAGATGGAACCATCGGGTGGGGAACTAGAATTATCATCACCTTTTGATTATTAGTTACTACCAGCGTTACCAGTAGACTATTCATGTAGGCTCAGCACCTTGCATGAGTTTCAGAGATAGATACCACCTAGGTTCCGGGGAGAGAGAGAAATTCAGGCCACTAAGGACTGTACAAATGTGGTGACTTGGTATTCAACATAGTGGGGAATCCACTTGAAAAAATTGAAATCTTATCTGCAATCCTTCTTCAGGGATTTGTAGGGAAATGGTGGATCTGTATGATTCAGACTCATGATGAGGTGAAACTCTCTTGGACTAACTTCAAGGATCATTTCTAGGACGAATTCTTCCCCAAAACCTTGTACACAGTGCGCATACATGAACTGCTTCACCTATGGAAAAGAATCATGTTAGTTGATGAGTACACTGTGAGATTTACAGACCTCTCCCACTAATGTACAGATATGGTATGGGTCCCACACTTCATAACCCAGACCATTGAGAAATGACTCTAATAGGATATCAGGCCTCGATGATTTCAATCAGTATCCCCACGTAGTCTAGAGTGATAGAGGGAGATATATTGGTAGAGTGATTCCTTGTAGAAAAGTCACTGATGGTGGGACCTAACACCAGACAACAGGTGGCCATGTAATCTATAGGTGGCAGGTGGCTGATGATACAGAGGTCCAAGAAGGCCAAACCTTCTGGATGGTGACCCCATGACACATGATCATTGGTGTGAGGCCACCAAGGTAGAGGGGATCAGTAGAGTATTTGGACATGCTACTCAAGTGGTGGTATTAAAAACATGGTTCATGACTACTGGACTCGCAAAACAGACGATCATCAAGCGATTGAGGGACTACTGATGCCGAGGAAGAGATTCGAGTGAGTAGGTCTCTAGGGTGGTAGACATTGTAGAGGATATTGATGAGAAATATGTAGTGGGCGATGGTTCAAGTTAATACCACCACCACCCCTCGGTTGTCCACCATGGCCTCAAAGATTAGGTGGATACATAAGATATCTTCTTCAAGAGTGGAGGCCTTGGACTCTTTTGATACAGAGATGATTAAAGGAATGATATGTGTCTTCTCCACCTTAGTTGTAGTTATTAAAGACACAAGGTCTAGTCACACATTCATTTTCCTAGAGCATACTTGAGTCTCATAGATTATGGAGGATTAATTGGATTGATCCTTATGATTAGAGACTCTTAAGGGTGGGAATTTGGTGATTACCCACTAGTACCGATAGTGTGAGATTACTATTGGAGGCGATATCTTTGGATGTGATCTCCCAATAGCAGTTTCGAAGCCATACTATGTCATATTGAGTATGAACTAGATATAAAATGATCATGATCTTATTTACTATCTTAGGCATACAGTGTGGTGTGTCTATAAGGATGGGACCCGATTTTCATTCACTGACCAGATGGATACTCTCGGCTTGTTGGAGGGACTTTCTCGGAGGTGGGTGCTACAGATCACACACCAATTAAGTAGAATCGCCCTTGGTGTGGTGGATCAGAGGAGTCTCATATTTCATATAGTGGTGGATGAGTATGAGGATGTCTTCACTAAGGATGTTCTTAGACTACCTACATAATGAGAGGTAGACATAGGCATTAGTTTGTACCCAGGTATGGCACCGATATTCACACCATCATATTGGATGGCTCATGAGGAGCTTCATGAGTTGAGGGTATAGATGGAGGAATTGAAGGATATGGGATTTTTGTGGCACATCTGTTCACATTAGGTATCGCCAATGTTTTTTTCCAAGAATGTTGACAAAATAATTAGTCTATGAATGAACATTGGGATCCTGAACTAGATGACAGTGAATAACTAATATACAATACTGAGAATTGATGACCGCTTCAGCCAGTTTAAGGGAGTGAGTTGGTTCTCAAAGATAGACATAAAATCACGCTCTCACCAACATCAGGTATAGGATGAATTTGTACCGAAAGGTTTCCTTCAAATGATGGTATGGACACTACGAGTTCTTATTGATGCCCTTTGGGGTGACCAGTGCTCGAATAGTGTTCATGGAACTGATGTACATGTTCTGCATGCCTTACCTTGATGATTTTTTGGTGGTCTTCATTAAAGACATCATGGTGTAATCGGCCTCATAATAGGTTCATGATACACACCTTCATATATTCTTGGATACACTCTACCAGAATTAGATTTATATGAAGCTCTCAAAGTTCCATTTCAGGATTTTGGAGGTCTAAATTCTAGGACACATCATCTCAGAGGAATTAGTGGTTGTGGATTCAACAATGATAGAGGTTGTTCTTTCATGTGTTCCACGCATTAGTGTTACTAAGGTGTATAGTTTCTTAGGTTTGGATGTATTCTTTCAGTGGATCATGCCAAAAATATCTAGATTATCATTACCATTATCATCCTTGAAAAGTAAGGGACTACCCAGATTTTTGATGGAGATGTCCCAACAGATTTGTTTAGAGATGAGGTGGTGATTGATGAGTGCCCCCATACTGAGACAACCAGAGGAGGGAATTGGGTATGTGTTTTTTTGAAATTCATTTGAGACCAGATTTATTTTAGACCTAATGCAAGAGTTTGTATTGACTGCCTACAGATCATGGAATTTTATTTAGAATGAGTAAAACTATGTGACCCATGATGAAGAGTTAGCTGCAGTGGTGTTTCATCTGAATATGTGGCGAAACTACATGATGGGTTTAAATTTTTCCATCTACTCTGACCATAAGAGTCTCATGTATATATTTTCCCAGAATGTTTTGAACATGATACATCAGTAATGGATATAATTACTACAGGTCTATGAAATCGAGATTTTATATACTCCTGGGAATGTGAAGGGGGTGGAAGACACGCTCAGTAGGAGATCTGGTTTTCAGCTTCTGAGGGAGGCGATGAAGTAGGTAGCCATGATGATAATATCCTTATTGGATGATGATAGAGCATCCTACCATCAGACAATGACTATTACGCCTCCACTCATACAATAAATTTGGGAGTAACAACGTGAGGATCATGAATTCAAGGCCATATGTTCTTATTTATCCTCTGGATAGGCTCATGATGGGGTTTCGACGTGTGGGGAGCACCTCACCCTTTTTAGAGATCTCACAGTAGTACCAGTGGTGTTGGGAGTGTATATTTTAATGGAGTTCCATACCTATCCCTTGGTGGTACATACTAGAGTGGAGAATATGTAATAGGATCTCTGACATCAATATTGGTGGCTAGGGATGAATAATGAGGTGACAGAGTTCGTTTCTCGGTGCCTCACTTGTTAGAAAATGAAGGATGAGCATAAGGTTTGAAAAGGTTAAGCACAACCACTTGAGGTACTATAGTGGAAGGGGATGATATTTCGATTGACATCGTGATGTGGTAACCATACATGTCTATGGTCCACAGTTCTATATAGGTGATCATTGGTTGTGTCACCAAATCCGATAACTTCCTGCCCATCTAGGAGTAGGGATAGGTATTGGGATTGCGGCACCTCTATATCAAGGATATATGACGCTTCACAAGGTGCCTTCAATGATCTTCTCAAATAGTGATGCATGCTTTAGGTCTTGAATTTGGAAGGGATTGCCAGAGGCATTCGAGACTCAGTTGCAATTTAGCACAACTTTTCACCCACAAATGGATGGTCAAATAGAGAAGACCATATAGACCTTGGAGGAAATGTTACACGCATGCATTCATGGTTTTTGTTGAACTATGGAGGACCAACTAGTACTAATGATGTTGTAATTAAAACACAACTATAACTCAACCATTCCCATGAAACCGTTTGAGGCTTTGTACGTGCGGCCTTGTAGATCACCTCTTTTTTAGATAGACTGAGTAGAGTAGCCACACATAGACCCATAGTTGGTATGGGGAACCACTGAGAAGGTGTAGATCATCAAGGAACAAATGAGGACTACACATATAAGGCCAATATTTTATGCTTATAGGAGATGAAGGCCATTGGAGTTCTATGGGGGGACACAGTATATTAATAGGGTCTCACCCCGATGGGAATTGTAGAGATTTTTTATGGGAGGAAAGTTTCTTTCGTGGCTTATCAGACCATTTAAGATTCTAAGTAGAGTTGTCGAGGTGGAATAGAACCTATCTCTACCCCCCTTAGATTCACCATGTGCACAATGTTTTTCTTGTGTCATGACTGAGGAGGAACATGCATGATCCATTTCATGTCATCAACTAGGGTGGGCTGGAAATTGATGATGGGTCTATATTTGGAGTGTTTTGGATACAGAAAGAGGATTGATTGTAGGGTTCCATCCTCAGATTTTAATTCATCTAATGTCTGTTCAGTGGAAGCATGAGAATATATTTGAAAGAACTTGAGAGTGGGAAGCTCATATTCATTCTCAGGACCCACATGTGTTTATTAACTCTTTGTTTTCACTTTCTGAGATGTAATTCCCTAATTCGTGGACAATGTAATGTCCATGGAATTCAGTGTATTTTTTTAAAAAACTACATGGAATTAATTTGAGACCAGATGCTTTACCTGTACCTGATTCAGAGCCCTAGTAAGCCTATAATATAATTTTATCTTTTTTTGTTCATTTAAATAAAATTGCGAGATATTTTTTATAACATTTATTTTGGTGCATGGATAATAAATCTAAGGGCACTTTTGAACTATGAATGGTTGGGTTCTCATAGAATAGTCATATCCTCAACCAGCATGGGACTTGGAAAAAAGATTTTATTCAGACTTTTGAAAGAAAAAGTTTCAAATAAAATAAACTTGTTTTATTTTATTTTTCTGTAATTTCATTCCTCTGTAGTGAAACGACATATAACGGAATGAAACCGTAAATGTTATTTAATAAATTCTACAACCTAATAACCTCATAAAAACATTACTAAAACATTGTTTTACATTTATTCATTTAATGGACATGAAAACAACACAATATTGTTGGTACAATCTTGGTTCGGCTCAGAAGCTCTTGTGGGAGATGAAGATGAATGCCAATGACTGCCAAAGAGAAGATCAATGAGAGGTGAATAGAGGGCATATTTGTCATCAACCCTTTGAATGGATTATATCCAAATAACATGTTACACATGTAGGGGTTTTCATGGTTCTTTAGTTTCCCTGTTTTTCATTTAATTTGATGAAGGTGGATCAACCCACAAACATGTTGATCCACAGACTGAATGTTCTTTAGGAAGGTTATATATTTCTGTGGATTTCATTAAAGTTAATTTTTTATAGAGGATAAAGCCTTCTCACCATGATTCTAAACCTCTAACTTGTAGGGTGCAGGCCGACACAAACAACACATGAGCCCCTCCAACGTGTGCATTTTTGGGCATTCTACATGGATGCGTTTAAGAAATAGTGGAAAGGATACTTTGAGGCCATAGAGGGAAAGGTGAAATCCCGTAGAGGCCATTAGCATAGACAATGTGAACCCATTGGTCCTTGGAATGCTCTTTGAGTGCACCAATTCTAGAATCTAGCAATGGGTGGCCACATCCACCCAGCCGCATCAGAGGTGCCATAAAAGCAGAAATCGTTCCTCGTCACACGGAGGGAAGGTCATGGTTATCCAAACCACATAGGAGGTATCCCCATCGTGACTGACATGGCTTGGGGAAGAAATATAATCATGATGCGTCCTGGATGGATAAGAGTCGGCATGACTATGTTACGTAGGGTCTGGGGTTGTTCGCCCCTATGGTCGGGACCTACACCCCATGGGCTAGACGCGATCCTGGCTGGATCGGGGTTGGGCCGGATCCAGGTTGGGTCTTGGAACCCAGGTAAGGTCTGTGGCCCAATGGTTGGGTCCCGTCGGGTCGGACCAGACATAGACCTGACCGACCCCCTTTCAGACAATCGAATATAACATTAAAATCAGGCATCCGATTGATAAGTCGTTTGCAGCATTGGAATCCTCGTGACAATTCAGATATTTGATATTATCTATGGAGACAATATAGGATTTTGAAATACTATGATTGGATTGAGGATTATATTGTCTTGAAATCAAGCGTGCTTCATGCGAGAATCATGTTGCTAGTTGAGAACTGAATACTAGAGACCGTGTGTGGATAATCTCCATGGGACCCTATGTCGATCATCTTTTATTGACCCTTTGTGGATCACCACTTAAGGAACCAATGTGGATCATATCATAGCAACCCAATTTGGATTAGCTACTATAAACCCTGTGTGGACCACCACCAAGAGACCCTATATGGATCCACTCAAAGAGACCCTATGTGGATCCGCTCCATACGACCCTGTGTGGATCAGCTACAAGTGGCTCTATTTGAAATAGAAGACCCATGGTACTCATCTGGGATGAGTACCTCAATAGTACAAGATGTCCAATGTTATGACTGATAGTATTTCCTTTCTTACATCAAATTATATCTTTGATTGATCTCATACATTCTCCATTTGAATTTATATTTTGTTGGGTTTATATTCAGTACCATTTAACATCTGTTTTTACTTTTACACTCAGTTGTTATTTAGTATCATGAATATTTATTTTGAAACATATCATGTGGAATGTTCTTGGGTGTGTGAATACAGGTACTGAGGAAAATACATCCCACATAGAGGTTGATGCCTTTGGCTCTATTTCACACCACCTGGCCTTTGGGTGGCAGGAATAGGGGAGTCTTGACATTGGCCCTAGGGGAAGGTTCGTGACACTATCAGTCATTATCAAATAGGGTAAATAAACTAATATTTCATAGTAGAATAATAACATTATAACAAATGAATATGTTTAGAAGGTACAATATAATAACATGCCCTCTAATTTTTCACTATTAATGCACAATTAAAATTATCCTACTTATCACATCCAAGACAATACCATATATCCACATATCATAATTCCCATATGACACATCCTTACCTTAACCACATAATTATCATCACAACATACCATAAATGACATCATTATACATCATATTCTTATCTATGTATGGAATCTTGCACATGAAGGATATCAAATTCATGTCCTCCTCTAAGACGACATTACACACCACTATATATCATATCATCCATCAATACATTATCCCAACAAAATCATGGCACATCATCATGTAAACTAATTTCAGTTGAACCTATAGAAATTAGAGTCGTTCAACTACAATCATAGTATATTACATGTTATATAATGAATCAGATAGAGATCATTAGAGAGGTAATATTTATTCATCAACTCCCTTCCATTGAATGATATTATAGAATATATACAAAACCTAAAAATATTATGTTTCCATGTCATTGGAAATCTTTTCTGAGTTTTATAAGAAATAAAAATGAAAATATAACATATATAATACAATAAAATAATCTGAAACTAAGGTTTAAAACTTGAAACACACTGTCAAGACCAATAGAATTCACCACATAACCCCCACCACATACTGATAACTGATTCCATAACTACACCACAAACCATCCAAAACATTTCACAGAAATTCTATTTTAAAATTTTATATATTTCATTCATTTAAATCAATCATAAATATTAAGATATTTCATTTTAATAAAAATATTACATTATGTGTTCAATTTATTTGTGTATTTATTGTCCAAATATCTATTATACTTCTACAACATTTAATTCAATAGATTAAGCATTTGTTTTATTCATTTTGGTTTTCTTAACACACTGATGATCCTTACTTTACATACCATTTCCCAACACCACATTAATCATAAGTGGAGGTAATCTAAACTGTTAGAAATATATAACATATTTATATAGCAGCTAATCCCAACAATAAGAAAATCATTTTTTCGATCTAATTTTAGAAACTACCACACAATATCGAACTGATGACAACACCAATAATTTATGTGTTTCCACACAAATAATATAATGCAAAGCATTATAATTATATTTCATCATACCCATACATTCCTCAACAATTTCCACACAACATCATCATTATATTTCAATCAAAACAATAAAAAATATCACAATTATCAGAGTAATTTTCATAAGATTTACAAAAAAATAAAAATATTTCATTTAAATAACAAATCAATTAAATATTTCCTTTTTTAAGTCATTAGTCTATAATAATTGTAAATATATTCCATGATATGATTCACCAAAATTCCTAATTCCACAAAATAAAATTATTTTCATATTTTAGTTATTTCACTTTTAGGATTTCTGTTCGAATCCATTTAACAAAAAAACTATACATATGTCATAACAGTAAAAAATATCAACATCAATATAAAATTTTCATTAATCATGTCCAGTAAAATATAAAAAATATAGGTGAATCACTTCCCATTAATTTCTATTTGTTAAATTGATTATCATCATTAGATTAATCATTACCATGAACCATATCAATGGAAAACCATGTTATTTCCCAACATTAAATAAAATATGGAGAAGTCTCCAATCCCCTACTTTAATCGAAGAATCAAAAAAAAAATTAAATGAATAATTTGATGAAGATAATTATAGATGATCTAACACAAGATGGAAACCTCAAGAACACTAGTAAAAAATTATCCTTTTAATACATGAACCCTACCCATTGAAACTAAAGATAAATTACAACTACAAACACTCTAACTAGAGAAAGATGTAGATAAAACCTAAAATACGAGAAGAGAAACTGTCTTTGGATCTCCATATGGTTGATAACATCTAGAATATATTTATATATGATATATGGTAACTCATGGTATTCAAAAACAAAACTCTTTTCAATAATGGTTCAATGAAAAAAATATAAACAAACTAATTAGAATGCGAATCAAGATATACATTAAAACAATATAATTAAGGAATTATAGTTTGATAGATCATGGTCAGGTATTTATGGGTGTATGTTGATATCACCAATAAAAATAACATTTTTTATCCCTTATTTTCCATCAAATATTTAGGTGAAAATAAAAATAACATCATGCATCAGTTTTGGGATATGATGTAGCAATTTTGGTTACATTGTGATATGTGAAAATTGGAAAAATATTATTCAAACCTATATTGAACTATGATGACGACCAAATAGTATAATCTATGAATTTTTCATCATTGTCCTTCATGTCATGGTTTATTACCATACTTTAATTGAGATACATGAAAAAACAATTAATAATAATCAAATCATGATGAGAACACATCATAAGAATAATATTTAATATATAATGGTGACTAGAACCCAAAAATAATTTTTTATCATCCACTAACCTAAACATAACAATTCTCCTATCATGAAAAATATACACGAGATCTAAAATTTCATGACCGGTCTAACTCATTTGATGGCAAAACATCATCCTCAAAATATCATAGCACCCAACCATCATGGAATACACCCAAATACATGATAAAATATCCACAGCATTACATATTTTCCTAAACAACAAAATTTTTAACAACATAGATGGCTATTCTATGAGAAAATATTTTAATTGAAACCATAGCTTTAATAGATCCTCCCTTTCTATAACATTTTACTGCATCCCCCAACACTGAAAATACAAAATGCCATAGTACTTGAATCCCTTACATACTAATTTTTTTAATAATAATCAATTAGTCATTAATATTTTCATATTCATCATTGAATATAAAACTTCAGTCATTAAGATAACTATATGGTTGTTTTAGTATGTTACCTTAGACATCATTTCATTTTCATAGATTCGTAACCATAAGTGGATTCAATTTAATAGAATAATTACTTTTTAATCAATTATGAATTATGTTAATGACACATAAAATGTTATAGGAATGGTTATAATGGAATAAATAAATAACCATTCCATTTCAAGAAACATTACCAATCAAAATGATTTACTATATGTATAATTTTCATTGGAGTGATACCATTCATGAATCATCAAAATATCTTAATCTCAGATTAGATACCTTAAAAATGAATATAATAATTTTCACCATTTATTATTATTATCATTATGTAAATATACTCTAATAATTTATTTCTGCAGTTGAACAAACACCAAAAAATGCTCCCCATAGAAAAAATGATAAACAATCCGTCAATATTTCATTATTATATAATTATTAGTTAATTATATTGATATTTACTTGTTATTATTAGGGTACATAATATTTATAAATAGTTAGAGAGTGAAGATAATGGGAATATATTAATAATATATTGATACATATATCAAAGGGATAAATCTTAATTGTGAACATTCATTATAATAAAGTATTTGGGATTTCATCTTGTGTACATAACCCTAAAAAATGATTTGGAATTAATGGTCAATTAATTTTTAATGATTATGAAGGGAATATAATCCATTAGAATTGGTTTATAATTAGTAGAGGATGTGTCTAGTAATATATAATATACCTGAAACATTTATAAATACACATTTAATAATGATAATTAAATTGAATTATGGGGGCAATTATACTTTTAGGTGGAAAAAATAAATTTAATGATTTATTAAACAATCACAACAGTTCATGATAATGTTTCTTTATATTTTTGAATATTAGTTGTCATTTTTATTATATATATATATATATTATATAATGAATTTAAAAACGTTTTTTTAGGATTAAAATTGGTGAGTTAATTTTGTTACCTCATATGGAGTTTGATTCTCCTGCATTTTTCAAATACGAACACTAAATATTATAATTATAAATTTTGAATAAAAACACATAATATGTAAGAAATATAATTTTTAAAGAATAAAATTATTATAATTTTTAATGAATTGATTTATTTTCATTTATATCATTCCATATTTATTCCATGTATATGAATTATTTATTAATACATTTTAAATATTTTGTTTTTAAAACAATTATATATTTTACATGAGGTATATATGACATTTAAAAAAATTATAATATTTCATTATCTATATGTATACATGATGGACTAATAATGATCACATTATCCATTTCATTTATTATATATGGAATTATATAATACTCCAAAAAAATTATTCCAATCTAGAATTTATTCCTAAAAATTTATATAAAATTTATAATGTTTTTATATCATTTTACAGTGAAACTCAAGAGCATGAATTTTATGGGAGACCATAATTAAAAATACTTCAATATTATAGTATTTTAACTTACTTATATGTCTTTCCTATTTATTTTCAACATATATTTTATTTAATAATTGCGTTGTATTATTCTAACTTCTGAAATAAAGAATTACATTTTTTGATCTGTATTATATGATATTCATTTAAAAAGTTTCTTCAATTCTACTGAAATTTAAAACATATTTGGATATAAGAGATAAAAATTCAAGCTGAAACGTAAATAAAAATATGGGATGTTATAATTATAAAAATAATTAAGAAGATAATTTCATAAAAATATATATTTATTATAATAATATATATTAATGAAATTCATGCTAATGTTCCATCCACCGCCACATTTGAAATAATAAATTAATTATATTGATTAAACATTTGGAAATATCAAAATTTTTATATCCAATCCCACTATCCATTAACAAAATTGACAGTTCAAACAAACTATATGATGGATTAAGAATCACCCTTCAAGAATTTTTTTATAATAAGTTGTACGAAATAAATTATCAGAAAATGAATGTGTTGAACGTGATGATAAACATATTTTTTAATATTATATCTATATTCACTAAAGAGGGGTGAAAAACGTAACAACCCGAGATTTTATAAGATACATTCTTTTTAATTTCCTTCATATCTTTTGTTGTACGATACACCAAGATTATCTTGCGCTATACACAACACCGTATTAGTTTGCAGTATATGCAACACTATTCATGGCTCATGTAACACACAATTTCATGTTCGTTTGATAGAAGTTATTCTGTAACATCCCAGGTAAATAAAGAATAAAGAATTTTCATATTTATTAATATTTACGAATTAAATATTAATTTTAATTAAAAGGGGTTTCTACGTTCGATAGCGTACTCGGTACGCAACGATGAGTTTCCTTGAAAACTTACGTTGCACACAAGTAATAAAATAATATTATTTTAAATGTTAGTTAAGGAGTAGCTATTGTACTGGCGGGAATGGATAGAAATAACTAAAATATGATTATATATGTTTTTAAATGTTTTTACATTTACCCAATAAAAGATAAAGGCTTAAAATACGGAAAGAGTTCAATTTTAGGCATTTATACCGTAATTTTCACAAAAGGTCCACTTATCACCTTTTGATGGAGAACCATAATTAAATATAGTATTGATCGATCTTATAAATTCTATTGGACCAAATATAACTCTTCTTTAGAATCGGGACATCAAAATTTACTTTGTGTAAATTTTTGGTACCTTTCTGATAAAGTTCATTTTTTTTAATGAATAGTGTAAAATGTTGTATTTTAATTCAAAACCTCTTTTTAATCTAATTTATTTATATGATTAGATTATCTTTTGAATTGGTTTTAAAGTGAAATTAGAAAATATTTTTACCATTAAATCCAATAGTGGTCATTGGAATTAATTTCACTTTGAAATCGGACTTAAACTAGTGTCAATCTTTTGATACTTATTGTTTCACAAAAACACGCTATTTTCTCTGACAGCGGGAATTAATTACTAAATTAAATAATGTGACATATATGTTTTGAATTTTGTAAAATAGACTTCATTTTTGAATTCGTAATATCAAATATAGCTTTGGGTGAATGTTTGGTAATTTTCTAAAAAACTTCAATTTTTGATGAATAGTGAAACCACTAAGTGGTACTTATAAAAACTGGTTTTCTGTTTAAATGAAATTTTTCCATCATTGTGTTTTGAATTTAAAAAATCCAACATACATGGTTGTCATTAAGAAGTAAAATGTGGGTCAATGAGGTTATAATAATTTTTTGGTGAATAGTAACTTATTAAGTTCTTAATCGCGATTAGTGGTAATTAGTGTAGTTTAAGGTATAAATAATGCTTTAATAATATGAACTGACCTAGACACATGTCCTACCTTCATTGGTTGTGTCATGGCCGACCAAGAAAATCCATGGGTCAACTTGGGGACCCCATGGATACACTTTGGTTGGGAAATGAGAAAAATAACTTTTTATTTAATGTAAAAGTAAAAAATGACACAAACATGATATGTTTTACTAAAACAATTTTTAAATGGGGTTATACAAGTCAGATATTTGATTATAAATATTCATTGGAAAGCTAAAACGATTTCCTACATAATAGTAGTTTTTCTTATAATTTTTAGACAATAAATAAATTAAATAATTTTTGACATTATGATGATGCAGCGATGACCTCATTATTTAAGATATAAATAAAATGGAAAGATAATGTAAAATCCATGAATTAAACATGTCCAAAACCAATTGGATGAGTGTATTTTGAACCCTTATCACCTTATCCACGAATTATATCAATGTGGGACCTTTTAAAACCGAAACACATTTTCAAATAAAGTAATATTTCTTTACTTTCCAAAAGTGCCCCTCCTCTCCTCTTATAAAAGGCCCCCACCTATACCACCATACACACACTCCTCAAGCCTTTGGCTCGGCCAAACACTGCCCAATTAATCTCTCCACATCCCTCTCCACATCCTAGAGGATTCCCTTTGGGATGAATCCTTTCAAAGGAAGCCTTTAGTCTCAAATCAAAAGGAGTTACACTTTTAAATGTAATTCATTCTCTCTTGTTCATTTGTTTTATTTTGCTTCTCCAACCCTCTAAACTCTTTTTATTTACTTCTTTTGTAACAACACCAGTATATTCAATATACTAGGATGTTGTTATAAGATTTATTTGAGCTACACTCTCACAAAACTACATCAAATGGTTAAAGAACATACAGTTTCTGTGGATGGCGAAATTCTGCCTCCCGAAACGATGATTGTTCAATACTCATTTAACACCTTCAAAGGTGGCCAATATGATGTCACTATTTTTATATATCATATATGATATGTTTATGTTTTCCTTAAGCTTCTGTTTTTTTCATTTTGGGCATACCTTTATGGTTTCCATTATGGGTACACACGATATCTTCATTTAAGGAAGTGCGGACTACCGCTCCCTCAAAGTGATGTGATTCGTTAATGCCATATGTGGGACGTGTAAAGGATGGATTTAAGGTTATTATATATTATGTTATACTGGAATTATAATATACCTCTATATCATTATTATTTCGTTCCATTAAAGTATTAGATAGAAATGAAAGTAGCGTTCATGCCTACGTACGGCTTACCGTCTCCATGAACGGTGCATTTCATTTCTTATCCCCAAATGTAATGTACTATTAAAAGTACATGTATATAATGGATATATATAATTAATGATATATCTAAATGATTAATATAATTCTGTAATTAAAATATACATACCTCTCATTTAGTTTTAATTCCATTAATATGACAAAGAAAGGAAAGTAGCGTTCATGCGTACGTACGGCTTACCGTCTCCATGAACGGTGCATTTCATTTCTTACCTCTAAATGATAATGTAATATTATAAATACATGTATATGCTGGATATATATGATATATATGATATCCAAATCAGGAATTTCATTCTAGATATAAAGAACTTTTGACCACACGAACAACATGTAATTGTAAGAAGTCAACTTTCGACTTAAGAACCAAATATTGACAAAACAAACATTATTAACTTAAATGGTTACATAATTTTTATAACATGGAAATAAGTGATATAAAAGGAATAATTAACTTTAAAAAGGTACTTAATCAAGTATAAATTAACTCAAGTTTATTATTCAGGACGTTAAAGAACGATCGATTCAAGTCGGACCCGAGGTAAGGGACTTCGTCTCAATCTCCTTTCATTGAGGCATATTTCGTTTTATACACAACTTTATTTTATAAGGTGTATAAACCCCTTTGAATTTTACTTTTATACAAAAAGAATCTTTTTCTACGAAGCGTTTTACAAAACGAAAAAAGGAATGTTTCTTTTAACGTATGTGGCGACAATGACCTTTTCCGCCGCCGCGAGTATTATTTGGTCTTTGGCTTTCTCAACAAGCCGTAATGTTTTTAGAATAAAATAAATACCATATACTCTTTTATGTATTTTTGTATTGAAAATGGTTTTGAAAAAGGATTCTATTATATCAATATATTTATGATATATTGTGATTGAAATGTGGAAAATGTTATCATTCCGTTATATTGGTTTTATGTTTTATGATTTTATATGGGTACTTGGACATTTTAACGGGTGGTTACGTTATAAACCATATGACGGGTGGTGCCGTGAATACCAGGACGGGTGGTTACATTATAACCTCCAATGCATTGGGTATGGAAGTCGGCCGTATGGCTGTTCCATTAAGTATGTATGGAAATTGGCCGTATGGCTATTCCATTAAGTGATATGTGTGGAAGTCGACCGTATGGTTATTCCACTTAAGTATGTTTATGTCCCAAGTTACCTTTATATATGTTATGTGTTCTTTATATGGTTTTTATGGTAATACTCTAGTTACAAAAAGGTATGTAATGATACTTTATTCAGTGAAGAGTTTTTACTACTTCATGAAGGTGAAGGTATTACTTTGATAGAGTATACATGGTTTACTTGATTTTGAAAAACTAACAGTTTTCATTCTTTGTGTATCCCTTATTGAGCTTTTTATGCTCACCCCAAGTTTTTTTTGAAATATTTTTCACAGGACTTAATGTGGAATAAGGTCAATGATGGGATCAAGGGAATGTCATGCTATATAAAACATGGAACTAGATATGTTTCTTTCAAGAGTTTTTTTTATTATGGAAACTTAGTATAAGTGACTACTTTGTAATCTTTTGAGATGTAATAGTTATGTTCTAATTCTCTAAAACCCTAAACTTGAAAAGATCCTCAACGTGAATTATTCTTTTAATTCAATATTAATTAAGGTTTAAGGCTGGGGCCTTATAGTTGGTATCAGAGGTCGGTTTAGAAAACTTTAGGAGTTAGAAAATTGTTAAATTATAATATGATTGAAATGATATAGCATTTTCGGATTACCATGTTGCTTCGCCTATGATATTTCTGTGTTCAGAATGGTTTTTCGCAGAGGAAACAAAGCAGCTTTTTGGGACAACATCGGGAGGAAGATAACCTTCCAAATTAGCAACCTGAGATGGTCGGAATCGGAACTAAATAGTTTGTTGCAGTGATGGCACAGTTGACTCAGGCTATAAATGGTGGTGGTATCCATGCACGAGATCAGCCAGATCAACCGCAGAGGAACATGTTAGTGGTGGAACATTTCATGAGGCAACATCCCCCATCATTCGGAGGATCATCGGACCCTGTGCAAGCTGAATGGTGGATTAAAGCACTGGAGAAGATTTTTGATGTCATGGGGTGTTCAGAACATCAAAAGGATAGTCTTGCTGTTTACCGTTTTGAAGGTGAAGTTGATCAGTGGTGGTCGATGGTGAAAAATATAAGGGATAGTGATGAGATTGTGGGTCTTCACTGGGACGAATTCAAAGGTATGTTTCTTGAGAAATATTATCCTAAGGTGGTTCGCCTTAGGATGGAAAAACAGTTCCTAGAATTGAGGCAGGAGGATGATTCAGTGGATGCTTATGAAGAAAAGTTCACTCGATTGGCAAGGTATGCTCCAAACTTCATACGAGATCTTGATAGTAAAATCAATCGTTTTTACTCAGGATTAAAGCCAAAATATCGAAGGGCTTTAGCTTCTCGTGAGTTCAAATGTTATGAAAAAATTGTTCGATGTGCGGAGAAGGTGGAAATGGATTTTTCCGATGATTAGGTGTTCTAAGACAAACAACAGAATAAGAGGTCTAGTTGGCAGGCAAAGGGGAAGAATTTATCAAATAAGCAAGGAGGTAAGAAAACCAAATATCCATCCTGTGAGAAGTGTGGTAAAATGCATCCTGGAGAATGTTTATCTAAGTCTGGTAAGTGCTTTCGGTGTGGTAAGTCTGGTCATATTTCTCGTAACTGTAAGGAGGATGATCAAGCAGGAAATGAAAATCCAACAGTAAGATGTTTTAAGTGTAATGAAATGGGTCATTATGAAAATGAGTGTCCAACAAAGAACTCAACTGGGGGAATGCAGCCAGACTACAAGCAGAAAGGGGTGGTAAAATCCTTTTCAACAACTTCAGAAGATGTTGGGCCATCGAATGAAGTGATATCAGCTCCAGGGAGATCAGTATTTTTCGAAGATTGACTTGAGGTCGGGGTACCATCAGTTGAAAGTAAAAGAATCAAATGTTCGGAAGACTGCGTTCCGTACTAGATATGGCCATTATGAATTTGTAGTTATGCCTTTTGGGTTAACCAATGCACCTACTATATTCATGGACCTTATGAATAAAATTTTCCATGAGTTCTTGGATAAGTTTGTGTTTGTGTTTTGAGTTTTGGGAAGAGGTTATGTGTGCCTTGTGATTCACAGTTGAAGAATGAGTTGTTATGTGAGGCTCATAGTTCCCCGTTTTCAGTTCATCCTGGCAGTACTAATATGTACAGAGATCTGCGGGAGTATTACTGGTGGGATGGAATGAAAAGAGATATTGCTGATTTTACTGTGAAGTGTTTGACATGTCAACAGGTTAAAAAAAGAGCGGATGTTACCGAAAGGGATGCTTCAGCCTTTACCAGTGCCAGAGTGGAAATGGGAGAATATATCCATGGACTTTGTTGTTGGATTACTGAAGACATCTCGAGGTAATAATGCAATCTGGGTTATTGTTGATCGCTTGACTAAATCTGCTCTTTTCCTTTCTATACGAGATACATTCTCTCTAGATCAACTTTCCCGTTTGTATCTTAAAGAGATAGTCAGGTTACATGGAGTTCCTCTCTCCATTGTATCGGATCGTGATCCCAGGTTTACTTCTAACTTTTGGAAGGGCCTTCAGAAGTCGTTGGGTACTGAATTAAATTTTAGTACAGCTTTTCATCCTCAATCAGATGGGCAGTTAGAACAAACAATTTAGACATTGGAGGATATGCTACGAGCTTGTTCTATGAATTATCAGGGAAGTTGGGACCAACATCTTTCTTTGGTTGAATTTTCATATAATAACAATTTTCATTCCAGTATACAGATGGAACCATTTCAGGAATTATATGGGAAGCGGTGTCGAACTCCAGCTTTCTGGGATGAAGTGGGTGAAAGGAAGTTGATGGGACCAGAATTGGTCGAAGAGATTGAAGAAAATGTTCAGCTGATTCAGAAACAAATGAGAACAGCTTAGAGTAGGCAGAAGAGTTATGCAGATAACTGGAGGAAGGATCTATCTTTCGAGGTAGGTGATCATGTTTTTCTCATGGTTTCTCCTTGGAAAAGTGTGATGAGATTTGGTAAGAAAGGAAAGCTGAGTCCAAGGTTCATTGGACCATATGAAATTCTGGAGAGAGTTGGATCAGTTGCATACAGAGTGGCTTTACCTCCGAGTTTATCTCAGGTACACAATGTTTTTCACGTTTCGATGTTGACAAAGTATATGCCAGATCCATCTCATGTTTTGAGTCCAGAGGTAGTTCAGCTGGAAGAGAACCTATCTTATGAGGAACAGCAGGTCCAGATTCTTGACCACAGGGAGCAAGTGTTACGGAATAAGGTGATTAATCAGGTAAAGGTTTTGTGGAAAAACCATGTGATTGAAGAGGCAACATGGGAATCTGAAAATGCTATGAGGGATAAATACCCCCACTTATTTTGATAAGTGAATAAAATTGCGAGGACGCAATTCCCAAAAGGGGGGATGGATGTAACATCCCAGGTAAATAAAGAATAAAGAATTTTCATATTTATTAATATTTACGAATTAAATATAAATTTTAATTAAAAGGGGTTTCTACGTTCGATAGCGTACTCGGTACGCAACGATGAGTTTCTTTGAAAACTTACGTTGCACACAAGTAATAAAATAATATTATTTTAAATGTTAGTTAACGAGTAGTTGTTGTACTGGCGGGAATGGATAGAAATAACTAAAATATTATTATATATGTTTTTAAATGTTTTTACATTTACCCAATAAAAGATAAAGGCTTAAAATACGGAAAGAGTTCAATTTTAGGCATTTATACCCTAATTTTCACAAAAGGTCCACTTATCACCTTTTGATGGAGAACCATAATTAAATATAGTATTGATCGATCTTATAAATTCTATTGGACCAAATATAACTCTTCTTTAGAATCGGGACATCAAAATTTACTTTGTGTAAATTTTTGGTACCTTTCTGATAAAGTTCATTTTTTTTAATGAATAGTGTAAAATGTTGTATTTTAATTCAAAACCTCTTTTTAATCTAATTTATTTATATGATTAGATTATCTTTTTAATTGGTTTTAAAGTGAAATTAGAAAATATTTTTACCATTAAATCCAATAGTGGTCGTTGGAATTAATTTCACTTTGAAATCAGACTTAAACTAGTGTCAATCTTTTGATACTTATTGTTTCATAAAAACGCGCTATTTGCTCTGACAACGGGAATTAATTATTAAATTAATTAATGTGACTTATATGTTTTGAATTTTGTAAAATAGACTTCATTTTTGAATTCGTAATATCAAATATAGATTAGGGTGAATTTTTGGTAATTTTCTGAAAAACTTCAATTTTTGATGAATAGTGAAACCACTAAGTGGTACTTATAAAAACTGATTTTCCGTTTAAATGAAATTTTTCCATCATTGTGTTTTTAATTTAAAAAATATGACATACATGGTTGTCATTAAGAAGTAAAATTTGGTTCAATGAGGTTATAATAATTTTTTGGTGAATAGTAACTTATTAAGTTCTTAATCGTGATTAGTGGTAATTAGTGTAGTTTAAGGTATAAATAATGCTTTAATAATATGAACTGACCTAGACACATGTCCTACCCTCATTGTTTGTGTCATGGACGACCAAGAAAAGCCATGGGTAAACTTGGGGACCCCATGGAGACACTTTGGTTGGGAAATGACAAAAATAACTTTTTATTTAATGTAATAGTAAAAATGACACAAACATGATATGTTTTACTAAAACAATTTTTAAATGGGGTTATACAAGTCAGATATTTGATTATAAATAGTAATTGGAAATCTAAAAAGATTTCCTACATCATAGTAGTTTGTCTTATAATTTTTAGACACTAAATAAATTAAATTATTTATGACATCATGATGATGCAGCGATGACCTCATTATTTAACGATATAAATAAAATGGAAAGATAATGTAAAATCCATGAACTAAACATGTCCAAAACCAATTGGATGAGTGGATTTCGAAACCTTATCACCTTAGCCACGAATTATTTCAATGTGGGACCTTTTAAAACCGAAACACATTTTCAAATAAAGTAATATATCTTTACATTCCAAAAGTGCCCCTCCTCTCCTCTTATAAATGGCCCCCACCTCTACCACCTTACACACACTCCTCAAGACTTTGGCTCGGCCAAACCCTACCCAATTAATCTCTCCACATCCCTCTCCTCATCCTAGAGGATTCCCTTTCGGCAGAATCCTTTCAAAGGAATCCTTTAGGCTCAAATCAAAAGGAGTTACACTTTTAAAGGTAATTCATTCTCTCTTGTTCATTTGTTTTATTTTGCTTCTCCAACCCTCTAAACTCTTTTTATTTAATTATTTTTAAACAACACCAGTATCTTAAATATACTAGGATGTTGTTATAAGATTTATTTGAGCTAAACTCTCACAAAACTACATCAAATGGTTAAAGAACATATGGTTTCCATGGATGGCGAAATTATGCCTCCCGAAACGATGATTGTTCAATACTCATTTAACACCTTGAAAGGAAGCCATTATGATGTCACTATTTTTATATATCATATATGATATGTTTATGTTTTCCTTAAGCTTCTGTTTTTTTTCATTTTAGGCATACCTTTATGGTTTCCATTATGGGTACACACGATATCTTCATTTAAGGAAGTGCGGACTACCGCCCCCTCAAAGTGATGTGATTCGTTAATGCCATATGTGGGACGTGTAAAGGATGGATTTAAGGTTATTATATATGATGTTATACTGGAATTATAATATACCTATATATCATTATTATTTCTTTCCATTAAAGTATGAGATAGAAATGAAAGTAGCGTTCATGCGTACGTACGGCTTACCGTCTCCATGAACGGTGCATTTCATTTCTTATCCCCAAATGTAATGTACTATTAAAAGTACATGTATATAATGGATATATATAATTAATGATATATCTAAATGATGAATATAATTCTGGAATTAAAATATACATACCTCTCATTTAGTTTTAATTCCATTAATATGACAAAGAAATGAAAGTAGCGTTCATGCGTACGTACGGCTTACCGTCTCCATGAACGGTGCATTTCATTTCTTACCTATAAATGATTATGTAATATTATAAATACATGTATATGCTGGATATATATGATATATATGATATCCAAATACGGAATTTCATTCTGGATATAATGAACTTTTGACCACATGAACAACATGTAATTGTAAGAAGTCAACTTTCGACTTAAGAACCAAATATTGACAAAACAAACATTATTAACTTAAATGGTTACATAATTTTTATAACATGGAAATAAGTGATATAAAAGGAATAATGAACTTTAAAAAGGTTCTTAATCAAGTATAAATTAACTCAGGTTTATTATTCAGGACGTTAAAGAACGATCGATTCAAGTCGGACCCGAGGTAAGGGACTTCGTCTCAATCTCCTTTCATTGAGGCATATTTCTTTTTATACACAACTTTCTTTTATACAGTGTATAAACCCCTTTGACTTTGAAATTTATACAAAAATAATCTTTTTCTACGAAGTGTAATACAAAACGAAAAAAAGGAATGTTTCTTTTAACGTACGTGGCGACAACGACCTTTTCCGCCGCCGCGAGTATTATTTGGTCTTTGGCTTTCTCAACAAGCCGTAATGTTTTTAGAATAAAATAAATACCATATACTCTTTTATGTATTTTGGTATTGAAAATGGTTTTGAAAAAAGATTCTATTATGTCAATATATTTATGATATATTGTGATTGAAATGTGGAAAAGTTATCATTCCTTTATATTGGTTTTATGTTTTATGATTTTATATTGGTACTTGGACATTTTAACGGGTGGTTACGTTATAAACCATATGACGGGTGGTGTCGTGAATACTAGGACGGGTGGTTACGTTATAACCTCCAATGCATTGGGTATGGAAGTCGGCCGTATGGTTATTCCATTAAGTATGTATGGAAATTGGCCGTAAGGCTATTCCATTAAGTGATATTTGTGGAAGTCGACCGTATGGTTATTCCACTTAAGTATGTTTATGTCCCAAGTTACCTTTATATATGTTATGTGTTCTTTATATGAGTTTTATGGTAATACTCTAGTTACAAAAAGGTAAGTAATGATACTATATTCAGTGAAGAGTTTTTACTACTTCATGAAGGTGAAGGTATTAATTTGATAGAGTATACATGGTTTACTTGATTTTGAAAAACTAACAGTTTTCATTCTTTGTGTATCCCTTACTGAGCTTTTTATGCTCACCCCAAGTTTTTTTTGAAATGTTTTTCACTGGACTTAATGTGGAATAAGGTCAAGGATGGGATCAAGGGAATGTCATGCTATATAAAACATGGAACTAGACATGTTTCTTCCAAGAGTTTTTTTTATTATGGAAACTTAGTATAAGTGACTACTTTTTAATCTTTTGAGATGTAATAGTTATGTTCTAATTCTCTAAAACCCTAAACCTGAAAAGATCCTCAACGTGAATTATTCTTTTAATTCAATATTAATTAAGGTTTAAGGCTGGGGCCTTATATATTCTATGCAACATTGAGTGTATATATATATATATATATATATTCAATGTATAAATAAAATATTGTTGGATTCTGTTATACGCAACAACAAAGGAGTCATGCACTACACGCAACCCCGACTTGGCTTACATTACAAGCAATCGCGACCTTCCCTGATAGCGTGTGTTGTACGCAATACCGGGTTTTACTAAACAACATTATATTATTATAATATAGTTATAAACTAGCCGTTATGAATAGTATTAACTAAATTTTGAATTTTATAACACTATTATTAATCTTACACATTTTCTAGAACACGGTATAAGAAGAAAATAAATTTATCGGGTAAAATAAGTATTTTTCAAAAAATAATGTTTTGCCGCATTTTAATGGTGCACCCACATTAAATATAGTTTTTTAAATGTTTATAAGTTCTATTTGAAAAAATAAAATTATTATTTGGAATCAAGAAATAAAAATTTACTTTGGATAAATTTTTCATTTTATTCTCATAACTTTCATATTTTAATGAATATTAAAAACACGCTATATTTTAATTAAAAACAACTTTTTTTCATCGTAATATCTTATGTGGTTAAATTATAATATTGAATGGTTTTAAAGTATAAATATAATATATATTTACCATTTACAATAATTTATGTCATTATCATTAATTTTACCTTGAATTCGTAGGTAAAATCAATTCAATATTTTGTAATGTTTTAAAGGAAAACCCATTTTCTTTCGACAACGGGATTAAATTTAATTTAATTTCTGCAACTTTTTTCTATTGAATTTGGAAAAATGGATTCCATATTTGGAATAAGTGGGTCCAAATTATGTTAATAAGCTACTTTTTATTTTTGGGCATTGTGAATAGTAACTACGGTAAATTTTATTTACCATAGTTAAAGGTAAATCGGGTAATTAAGGGTAAATATAAGATTATAAAATTACCCTAACAATTTTCAAAATTTTATGGGATGACTAAAAGTCGACCCATATAACCTAAGGGTCAGATTAGATTCATTTAATGGCCTTTTTTCCAGGAAAATAATTTAATTATTATTAAAACCAAATAAAGTGACAACATGTCACTCTCTTAAATACTATAAGTATAATAATTTTAAGTTAGTGATAAACTTCATGACACTTAGAACATTAAAGGTCTCCGGAAATCTAACTAAATTATCTAAATCATGAGAATTTATTTATAATTTTTTGGGATTAAATAATTATCATTAATTGTGACACAATAGTGATGCAGAAAGTATTTATCTAGTGAAAAATCAAGAATATAGTTTTTATTAAACTAATAGTGACAATAAAAGGCACAAACCCCTAAAAAAAACTTATTGGTCATGTAAATTTACACTATAGTCATCCAATGGTGTAATATTCGACCATTTGGAGTCTTATACAAGAAATTATGACACTTATATTATTTTATTTTAAATGATGCCAAAGTTGTCAGCTTCATAATTTAATAAATATAAAAATTTAACTATTGTGATTTTATGATGATAAGTTTGATTAAAAGTATTATTCTGAAATTTAATATATTTTTATTCATCATAGGATTTTACTTAAATTTTTTTTGCAACATATAAGTATATTAAATAATTATACAAAAATGTTGTAGTAATAATTTTATTAAGAGATAAACAAAATAAATGCTTTTAAAAATAATAAAATAAATATTATATTAACTATTTAATGTTCTCCAATAATTTTCTAGATACATATAGCCTTTTATGAATATTTTAAATCTTTTATTTCGAATATATCTTCTGAATATATTTTATTTAAATTCATATAAATGAATAGTGTCAAAATGGACACTATTGTTATTTTATAAAAATAACATATTATTAAATTGAATAAAAATCACAAAAATATTTAAAAATTATAAATTTAAATTTATATCTTCTAAAATGTTATAAAGTATCAAATTATGGAAAATTCAAAAAAAATAAGTTATTTTTTGTTATAATTTAAAATTTAGAATGTTATTACCACAAATAAAATTAAATTGATTATGTAAGGATAAATCAAGTTGATAATGTATAAAATAATATATTAACATGTCTAAATTTTATTCGTTGATGATATTACCACCCTATCTCATCTTATATTCGAATATGATTAATTTTTGGAGTATTTTAAGTGGGGTTATATTTATTATAAATTAATATTTTTAAGATTTCCAAAGGTGCCCCTCTCCTCCCTTATAAAAGGGAACCTCCTCCATCTCTTCCTCACACCACATTGAGCCATCAAGCTCAGCCAATACCTACCATAATCTCTTCTCCACTACCTTAGAAACATCTTAGAGGTCCTGGTATTCTTCAAAGACAAATTTTAGTGCCCTAAGAGGATGACTAAAAGAGGCGCTTCAAAGAAGAGGTAATGTCCGTTACCAATTCCTTCAACTTTATTTCTTCTTCCACTTCTTCTTATTAGGTTGTATCATTATGAAGTAATAAAATCAGTATCACTCATATACTGATATGTTATTATAAGTATGAAAAAACACTATTTCGCCATCTATCTAGCTTACAGAAAGCGAAATCACCGCGCGTGCATACATACGGAATACCGTCTCCACGCCGTGGTGTAATCTATTTTCCACCAGAACCTTACTTTGATGGGTATAATGGTGTAAATAATAACTATATATGATTATTGTAATGTTATATTGATTATGAAATAGTATAAATATACTTCAATACAATTCCACGATCATGAGAACGATATCACCGCTCGTGCATACGTACGAACTACTGTCTCCACGACGCAATGAGATTCATTCTCAATGATTAATCATTCATGAATGATTATAAAGTATATATAATAAGTAATAAGGAAATATATGACATAATAATGATATTGTATTTATTTATATATATATGTATTTCATCTACTTAATTCCATTCAATTCAATAAGGAAACGAAAACAGCGTTCATGCGTACGTACGGCCTATCGTCTCTATGAACGGTGTATTTCCTTCCATTTATCGATATGTTATATATATGTATATTATGAAAATATATTATATATAAATCATGTTTAACATTCTGGATATAAGTAATCATGATCCATTTAATCATATTAATAATTACAAGTTAAAACATGAATGACAAATGAGACGATTTTACCGAAAACGCTACTTTAACATGAATTTACAAATGAAAGGGTAATATAAAGTCATAAGTGGACCATATATGATATAATAACAATTAATATGATTCTATAATAAGGCAATAACATTATTTAAATCATTATACAGGGGGTTCAGATACGTACGAATCATATCAGACCTAAGGTAAGGGATAATTTTGCAAATCTCATTTTTATTCGAGATTTCTTATTCGTAAGTATTTACTGGGATTATGTCTATCATCCTTGTCCATGTTTTATAAAAGTGTTCTCATGTATGATTAAATTCATTTTTACCCATTTTCGAATTTTACTACATGATATGTAAGTAATCTTTATTTTGTTTATGTTATGAGGTACTTTGTTGACTTTTCTGAAAAAAGTACGAGAAGGATGTTTTTTTAACGTATACGGCATGAATAGATTTTTATGGTTTTATAAAGCCTTATTTTCATGAATCATCCTTCAAAATATTTCATGACTATTTTCAAAAAAAACTTTTTCTTCTAAAATTGCATGACATTTTGTGAAAAGAAAATGATTTTGAAGAAAAAAGGATATTTTCTTCAAGAATTCATTTAAAGTGTTTTATCAAAACCATTTTCATCTAAGATGAAATTATTTCACATGTGTATGTTTCAAGTGTAATGTATCTATGATTTACATGGATTCACTTTTTTTTATGAAATTATTTTCATTCCTTTGATATGGATAATGTGATGATGGGATGATGTTTATGAAACCCAAATTATTTATTGGGTTATTGTGAATGATGTATGTTTATTTTGTTGCACAACTATGAATGATTTCATTATGAGATGGGTGAGACCTATATCTCCCTCCAATTCATTGGGTAAAGATTTATATCTCATGGGATAGGCATGGCTGGAATGGTAAGTTAATCTAGTTCAGTGTTACAGGACTGAAACGAGGAGTGAACTCGATTCAGAAAGGGACTTTGTCCACCAAGATGGTCTTGGAAGCAATGCCTTGGATACTATGGAAATAATGACATGTGCTGAATCGTTGCCACAATTACATGTTTTATTCCCATGCTATGTTATCATTCTTAATGTTTCTTTATGATCTAAGCCATATATAATTCCATGTTTTATGTCATTGATCAAGCTTTTGATGTTCAAACATTATGTTCATGTTTTTAAGTTCAAATGTATATGGTATGTTTTATTTTATCCATGCTTACCCTTACTGAGCATTTGATCACACCCTTTTTATGTTTTCTATTCCCCATGATATAAAGAATGGTTTTAGGGTAAAAAAAAGGGGATGATCTTTAAGGGAGATGTTGATGATCATTCACCACGATTAGAAGATTAGGTTCCATGTTTCCAAAGACACTAAACAATTACGGTCGTTATGTGTCTGTTTTTTGTTATTTATTAAGTAATCCGCAAAAGTAAAGTAATGTTCATGTACGTTAGGATTCGGGTCTCTACAGTTGGTATCAGAGGAAAGGTTTAGTCATCCTTTGGAAACTATGATGCAAGAACTTTAGTGATATCCCTAGAGATATGTCTAAGGTATATCTAAGGATGTCGCTATGGTTAAGTGTAATTATAGGTTATAGTCCTAGAATTGAGCTAATGATCTTAGAATTTAACCTATGATGTTAGATATTGAGGGTACTCCCCCTTTACTAAGTTGTTTTCCCTAGCATGATTTTTGCCTCTCACAATATTCTTTTTGGGTTTTAGAAAATGGCTGAAAACAGGAAGATTCACGATAATGGAGGATATGACGGACAATGGAATGATATTCTTCCTGAGAAACCAAATGAAACAAGATTTGGAAGTCCAAACATAATTATTTTCCTAATCAGAAATCTCATAATATGATCAATAATCTCAACTTTTGTAAGTTTCCCAACTCAGATAATAAGAGAAGGATGGAGATTCATGATGATCACAGAGGAAAGAAAGTTCAATTTCCCTCAAGTAAATCATGTGGGAAGAGGCATCAGGGAGATTGTTTCAAAGAAACTAGAAGATGATTTGGGTGTGGAAAAGACAGACACAAAGCCAGTAAGTGCAAAGGAAAAGGTTCAGTTAACACCATGGAAAGGGATAATGGTATTGCTACGACATCAATAATGATTAGATGTTTTAAATGTGGAATGTATGGGAATTATGCAAACCAATTCCCTAAGGGAAAATCTCATTATGAGAATCAACATGGTCATATGGGTAGTATTTATGTTGATGATGATGAAGAGACTACAAATGATATGTGAGATGAAAGAATTGTTGAAGCTTAGTCAATGGTTTATGAAGGTAGTGGAATGATTACATGATTATCAAGTGTAATGTTGTATAAGTAATCTCATGGTACTATGAAATAAAGATACATCTAAGGATTGTTACATTGTTGTATTTCCATGAGTTTTGAAAGTGTATGATTAATGCTACCAGTATCCATGAAAGGTTATTCAGATATTTTTGGAATGTAGATGATATGCGCATAATGAAGGGATAAATAGAAAATTAAATGTTTGATAGTATTATTGAGCTCATAACTGATATAAAGAGAAGGTTATTTCATGGTTTGAGTATATAGAATTTTTGGATTTTGGTATGTGGAAAGAGTTAACTTTTTACAGCATTCATGTTTTCACTATGGTTTAATGGGTATTCATTTTTCAAGAGAATACATGATTAAGGTATTCACATGATTGGAATGTGACAAACAAGATATGTGGGGGATAAATTATGGTATTCACATGCTTGGTTGATGACATTTCAAGTAATCGTTTTCTTTATACTATGAGCTTGGACTGAAGTATTTTAGATAAGCCTAAATATTAGAATGGATTATGTTGGACATAAGTTAGTATTGTTTAAGGATATAACTTTTTTTTATATTATTGATGGGATGTTATAGTAATGTAGTTTTAGAAAAAGGAAAACCTGAAGGACGGGTGACATCCCATCGCGTCGAACAATGTTGTGGGAATATAACCCACAACCGAAGTATGGCTGGACTTTATCGCCTACCACTGACCTACAAGAAGTCCCTGGTTAGTAGAAACTATTTTTATTTTAGTAAGCGATGTGATAGATGAAGTATAAGTTCATTTTTTCATATAAGATTAACGTCACCAAAGACGGACTTATGTATATTTGATAACTTTTGCAAAACATTTGTTTGAAACAGATGGAATGACTCATAATTCTATCACATGATCTTTTAACACATCACGAATAACAAATTCAACTTCATTTCTTTAAGAGATGAAGTGGAAATTGTTCAAAGCTCGAACAACCGTGAGATTGTACCAAAATAAAGTATGTATTTATTCTAATTCAAATTATTCAACTTTAGGGAAATGATCTTGAAAACCAAAAATGTTGTCCTAGTTACTTTATATCTGATGAATCAGATGGTACCCAAGATCATCACAAATTTATGGCTTTGTGATGGTAGGATTTTTCATAGCCATGTTCTCTACCACTCTCTATCAGAACATGATGGTTAGATTTCTCTTCCATATCCATATATTCTCCAATGTTATCCTATATGGAAACCCAATGATGAGTTAATTTGGGTAATCGTTATATTTCATACTTTAGTTTTTAATGTTCAGTTTTGGTATTTCTTTTTACGATGTGGGTTTCTATGAATAGTAAACGATTTATAACCCAGGCGAATTTTGATGGAGAAATTCATTTTAAGGGGGGTAGAATGTAACAACCTGAGATTTTATAAGATACATTCTTTTTAATTTCATTCATATCTTCTGTTGTACGATACACCAATATTATCTTGCGCTATACGCAACACCGTATTAGCTTGCAGTATATGCAACACTATTATTGGCTCATGTTACACACAATTTCAAGTTCATTTGATAGAAGTTATTCTACGCAACATTGAGTATATATATATATATATATATTCAATGTATAAATAAAATATGTTTGGATTCTGTTATACACAACAACAAAGGAGTCATGCACTACACAAAACCCTGACTTGGCTTCCATTACACGCAATCGCGACCTTCCCTGATAGCGTGTATTGTACGCAATACCAGGATTTACTAAACAACAATATATTATTATAATATTGTTATGAACTTGCTGTTATGAATAATATTAACTAAATTTTGAATTTAATAACACTATTATTCATCTTACACATTTTCTAGAACACGGTATAAGAACAAAAAAAATTCGGGTAAAATAAGTATTTAAAAAAAATTACAGTTTTTACACCTTTTGATGGCGCAACCACTTTAAATCTAATTTTTTAAATGTTTATAAGTTCCATTTGAAAAAAAAATTATTCTTTGGAATCATGAAATAAAAATTTACTTTGGATAAATTTCTCATTTTATTCTGATAACTTTTATATTTTAATAAATTGTAAAAACACGATATATTATAATTAAAAACAAATTTTTTTCATCATAGTATCTTATTTGGTTAAATTATAATATTGAATGGTTTTAAAGTATAAATAGAATATATTTTTACCATTTAAAATAATCTATGTCATTATCATTGATTTTACCTTGAATTCGTAGGTTAAATCAATTCAATCTTTTGCAATATTTTAAAGAAAAAACCGTTTTCTTTCGATAATGGGATTAATTTTAATTTTATTTCTGCAAATTTTGTGTATTGAATTTGTAAAAATGGATTCCATATTTGGAATTAGTGTCTCCTAATTATGTTAATAAGATACATTTATTTTTGGGCATTGTGAATAGTAACTACGGTAAATTTTATTTACCATAGTTAAATGTAAATCGGGTAATTAAGGGTAAATATAAGATTATAAAATTACCCTAACACTTGGAAAAATCCTATGGAATGACTAAACGTCGACCCATATCACCTAAGGGTCGGATTAGATTCATTTAATGGACTTTTGTTTCCATGAAAAAAATTTAATTATTATTAAAACCAAAGAAAGTTACAACATGTCACTCTCTTAAATACTATAAGTATAATAATTTTAAGTTAGTGAAAAACCTCATGAAACTTCAAAAATTAATAGCCTCCAGAAAGATAAAAAATTTATCTAAATCATGAGAATTTTTCAACAAAAATTTTGGATTAAATAATTATCATTAATTGTGACACAATAGTGATGCAGATATTATTTATCTTTTGAAAAATCAAGAATATAGTTTCTATTAAACTAATAGTGACCATAAAAGTCACACAACCCTGACCAAAACTTATTGGTCATGTAAATTTATACTATAATCATTCAATGGACGAATATTTCCCCATTTGGAGTCTTATAAAAGCAATTATGACACATATATTATTATTTTTAAATGATGCCAAAGTTGTCACCTTCATAATATAATAAATATTACAATTTAACTATTGTGATTTTAAGATGATAAATTCGAGTAAATGTATTATTATGAAATTTAATAAATATGTCTTCATAATAGGATTTTAATTTTAATTTTTATGCAACATATAATTATATTAAATAATTATACAAAAATGTTGTAGTAATTATTTTATTATGAGATAAACCAAATAAGTAGTTTTAAAAATAATAAAATAAATATTATATGAACTATTTAATGTTCTGCACTAATTTTATAGATACATATGGCCTTTTATGAATCTATTAATTCTTTTATTTCGAACATATCTTCTGTATATATTTTATTTAAATTCATATAAATGAATAGTGTCAAAATTTACACTATTGTTATTTTATAAAAATAACATATTATTAAATTGATTAAAAATCACAAAAATATGTAAAAATTATAAAATTATATTTATATGGTCTAAAATTTTCTAAAGTATCCAATTATGGACAATTGACAAAAAATATGTAATTTTTTGTTATAATTTAAAATTTATAATTTTATTACCACAAATAAAATGAAATTGATTAAGTAAGGATAAATCAAGTTGATAATGTTTAAAATAATTTCCTAACATGTCTAAATTTTATTGGTTGATGATATTACAACCCTATCTCATATTATATTCTAATATGAGTCATTTTTGGTGGTTTTTATGTGGGGTTAGATTTATTATAAATTAATATTTTTAAAATTTCTAAAGGTGCCCCTCTCCTCCTTTATAAAAGGGCACCCCCTCCCTCTCTTCCTCACACCACATTGAGCCTTCAAGCTCAGCCAATCCCTGCCAGATTCTCTTCTCCACATCCCTAGAAACATCCTCGAGGTCGTGCTCTTCTTCAAAGAACAATTTTAGTGCCCTAAGAGGAGGACTGAAAGAGGCGCTTCAAAGAAGAGTTAATGTCTGTTACCAATTCATTCAACTTTATTTCTTCTTCCACTTCTTCTTATTAGGTTGTTTCATTATGAAGTAATAAAATAAGTATCACTCATATACTGATATGTCATTAAAAGTATGAAACAACCATATTTCACCATCTAACCAGCCTACGGAAAACGAAATCACCGCGTGTGCGTATGTACGGAATACCGTCTCCACGCCGTGCTGTAATCTATTTTCCACCACCACCTTACTTTGATGGATATAATGGTGTAAATAATAACTATATATTATTATTGTAAAGTTATATTGATTTTTAAATAGTATACATACACTCCAATACAATTCCACGATCATGAGAACGATATCACTACTCGTGCATACGTACGGACTACTGTCTCCACGACGCGATGAGATTCATTCTCAATGATTAACCATTCATAAATGATTATAAAGTATATATAATAAGTAATAAGTAAATATACTGCATAATAATGATACTAGATTTTTGGATATTTATATGTATGTCATCTACTTAATTTCATTCAATTCAATAAGGAAACGAAAACAACGTTCATGCGTACGTACGGCCTACCGTCTCCATGAATGGTGTATTTCTTTCCATTTATCGATATATTATATATATGTATATTCTAAATTTATATTATATATAAATCATGTTTTACATTCTGGATATAATTAATCATGATCCAAGTAATCATATTAATAATTACAAGTTAAAACACGGATGACAAATGAGACGATTTTACCCAAAACACTACTTTAACATGAATTTAAAAAAGAACTGGTAATATAAAGTCATAAGTGGACCATATATGATATAATAACAATGAATATGACTCTATAATAAGTCAATAACATTATTTAAATCATTATATAGGGGGTTCAGATACGTACGATGCATATCAGATGTATGGTAAGGGATAATTATGCACATCTCATTTTTATTTGAGATTGCTTATTTGTAAGTATTTACTAGTGTAATTTCTATAATACATGTCCATGTTTTATAAAAAAAATTCATGTATGTTTAAAGTCATTTTTACCCATTTTTTAATTTTACTACATGGTATGTAAGGAATCTTTCTTTTGTTTACGTTACGATGTACTTTTTTGACATTTCCGGAAAAAGTACGAGAAGAATGTTTTTTTTAATGTATACAGCATGAAAGGATTTTTATGGTTTTATAAAGCCTTATTTTAATGAAGCATCCTTAAAAATATTTCATGAATATTTTCAACAAAAACCTTTACTTCTAAAATTTCATGACATTTTCTAAAAAGAAAAAGATTTTGAAGAAAAAAGGATATTTTCCTCAAAAATTCATTTAAAGTGTTTTATCAAAACCATTTTCATCTAAGATGACATTATTTCACATGTGTATGTTTCAAGTGTAATGCCTCTATGATTTACATGGTTTCAATTTTTTTATGAAATGATATCCATTTCTTTTATATGGATTATGTGATGATGGGATGATGTTTATGAAACCCATTTTATTTATTGGGTTATTATGAATGATGTATGTTTATTTTGTGGCACGAGAAAGAATGATTTCATTATGAGATGAGTGAGACCTATATCTCCCTCCAATGAATTGGGAAAATATTTATATCTCATGAGATAGACATGGCTTCAATGGTAAGTTAATCTGGTTCAGTGTTACATGACTGAAATGAGGAGTGAACTCGATTCAGAAATGGACTTTGTCCACCAAGATGGTCTTGGAAGCAATTCCTTGGCTACTATGGAAATCATGACATGTGCTGAATGGTTGCCACAATTACATGTTTTATTCCCATACTATGTTATCATTCTTAATGTTTCTTTATGATCTACGCCATACGTACTTCCATTTTTTATGTCATTGCTCAAGATTTTGATGTTTAAACATTATGTTCATGTTTTTAAGTTCAAATGTATATGGTATGTTTTATTTTATCCATGCTTACCCTTACTGAGCATTTGTGCTCACCCTTTTTATGTTTTATTTTCCCCAGGATATAAGGAAAGGTTTTAGGTAAAAAAAGGGGGAAGATCTTTAAGGGATACATTGAAGATCTTTCACCACGATTAGAAGATTACGTTCCATGTTTCCAAAGTAACTAAACTATTACGGTCCTTGTGTGTCTGTTTTTGTTATGTATTAAGTATTCTGCAAAAGTAATGTAATGTTCATTTACGTTATGCTTCAGGTCTCTACAAAAAATTCATATATTACATTGTATAATATATAAATGTATCAACTAAAATTGGATCAATATAATTTACATTATTAATATTAGTTAAATAATTTAAAGATGAATATTTTTTTATTGTTTTATTTTATGATATATAGGAATAGAAAATAAACTCATGTTTTTTGAACTTTTCTTTTTTAAACATATAATTATTTGAATAATATTACATTAATAGTGACATGAAGTAAATATTCATAACATACCTAGATTATAACATAAAAAATTGATTTTTGAGTGTCTTGTTTAAACACATAGTCTCTTACATGATCTGTAAATCATTAAGTAATATATGAAAGAAATAAATTTGTTTTATAATATATTGGAAAATATGTAATATTATATTTTAATTAATTAAAAGTTATGTTCTAATGAAAAAATGTAATAGATATTCTTATTAATAATTTTAATTAATAATTTGTTAAATGTGAATATATTTTTTATTGAGGAAATAAAATTAGGTTCGGAAATGGTATGTTCATTATAAATTTCCACTCTGAGTAAAATAGTGAACGTTCATTTCATTACCAATAATATATATAATCCTATTTAATTTTTTGAAATTAAAATCACTCAACAATCGATATAAACATATTTTCAAATATTATTATTTGAGGTCATTGATATAAAATTCATTCCATCAATAATGGAAATTATTTTATTATCTACCCATACTATCTATGGGTGAAATTTTAGTGATTTGATGGATAAAAATCCTGTAATTCCTTCTCATAATGATCATAAACATAATTACACGTTTATGGAAAATAACAAGAATTTATATTTGTGTCAATGAATAATCTAATAATGATTTCATTCACTTTATCTATGCAATTTAAGTTTTTTATATTTACTATAATGAAGAATGTAATGTTTTTATTATTTGATTATATTGTTTTACAATTAAATAAATAACTCCCTTGACATACTATGATTTTATGTTTAACAATAATGAGATTGATCATGCTAACCAACCTATCCTATAATATTCTAATGGTTAGATAATATACCATATGGTATATATACTCACATCAATGTGACAGAAATTAACAATTTTAAAAAATACACATAAAAAATATATATATAATAAATAAATTTCCAAAAAAATAAATGAATATTATATATTAAAATTTCTCATGGAATAAAGTTAACTCTATGTAAATCGTGAAAAAAACCATAAATCAAAAAAAAATTATACACCAAATACTGTATAATCATAAACTCCACTTTCAAAAGTTATATCAAGTAAAGAGTTTTGATTTCCCAACACAAAATTCATTCATTTTTAGATGATCCAAAATGAAAAATATATAATATAGGTGTAAAGAAATAAATATAATCTATATTTTACACACCAAAATACTTGTATTCCATTATTATTTTATCACACCTTTTCATTCATGGATAAATTAAATTAAAGAAACTAATCAATCATCCAAATATCATGGTCAAATAGGTTGACGATATCTATCTCATTCATAAATTAATACATACATACCGTAGAAGAATATGAATAATATATAATCAATGAAATTATAAAAAATATATAATATAATCCATTTACTTGGCCAACCTATTAATGTGACATTGGTGTATAATATAATGGTTAGTAAGTTTTCAAATCAATAAAACTCATTCCACTACTTGGTGTACACCATCAGGTATTATCCCCGATATAAACCACCACCTCTACTAACATTTTTATTTGGAATTTCAACATTCACATATACATTCATTAAAAATAGACTTCTAAATGGTTTTATTATTCCTATATCAAATTATCTCAACATCAATATAATGCTATTTTAGTTATCCACCTCTAGGAAATATTGTTATAATTGGGTTCCCATAAACATTGATTAACACCCCCCACAAATCAAAACTTGAATCAACACTGACAGATGTCATACGTTAATCTCATACATTATCTATATCGTCATCATAAAAATCCCTAAGGAATACAATATGATTTATACACCCACCAACTGTTATATTTCCTATTATGGATAAACACACATGTACATAAGGTCATAAGGATTTATATATCTCATCCATATAATAAAATGAATGTCCCACAAATTTCATTTAATATTATAGATCCTATGGAAAAAATTATCACAACTCTATAATTATCTAAATGTTATAATACCTTGGATTAATAAACATTTTCAATGAATTAAATTTCAAAAAACCCCATTCAATATTGTCTCTATAACCACCAATTTATTTTTTCCCACATTAAAAATATATATTCTAGAATATGAAGACAAATAGTCTCATACCCCATTGATAAAATGAAATTTCACCAATTCTATGTTTCCATGACCTTTGAAAAAATTAACCATACCCCCATACAACCCAATTTTTAAAATTTGATTTTCATCAATAAATGGATGTCCCCCATGTAACTAATAATATCAACATATAATGATATTGAATCCTAATTTGGAGAATTTATAGGATGTGGCATGGTATTTTTTTTTGTAATAGATCATTTCAAATAAAAAAAAACCAATATCCCTCCCACATTAATAATATTTAGAAACCAAAAATATATTCATTATCATAAAAACATACATATCTTAACAAAATATTGACAATTATATTATAATTGAAATCCACCACCAAATTAAATATAACATATATATCATATTATTTAGAATTATTTTCATTTTCATGACAATTTATTTCAATTTAATAGTAAAATATTAATCCATTATATTTCAATAAGAAATCAATTTCAATAATCATGGAATATTTTCCATCAGTCCTCATAATCCATTATCATTATTCTCAATATCTTCCTCTAATACAATATCAATCATATATAATCAGTAAAAATAATCACATTAAAATTATTTGCACCATATATTATTTTTAATAAATAAATATTTATATTTTTTATTACAAAGAAATATCTAAAAATTATAGATAAACATTATCTAGAAAAATAATATTGAATAATAATAAATTTTAATCTATTGTCCCATGCCCCAACTCCATTATAAAATCCAATACAAAATTTCCCATCATCACTCATTTAATAAGATCTTTTATATACATATCTCTCAATAAAACATGACAGATAAATTCCTTGGTATCATGTGTTGATAAAATAGGGAAAAGAATAAAATTTATAGGTTGTAAATAATGATCAATAGAGATTCAGAAATATATTACCAATTATAATACAGGACTTAAAAATCTATAAATTCTTAGCGCACCACTCTAAATTCAATTATTTACTATTCACTCATAATAATTCTATATTACTACTTAATATAAAATTAATCATGTAAATTATGAATAATATATATCAATATATTTCCTATATTTTTCATTTGTCAATTTTTACTATAAAATATAATATATTTTTTTCTGAAATCATTATTATTCTAATATAACGCATGAATAATTAAATAACTAAATTTGGTAAAATATATCTTTAAAAAATAATTTATTAAAAGCTAAAATTTTAAACACCTAGGCAAGTGGTTTTCATAATATCCCAAATAAAATGGCATGGTAAATTTTTTATTATGAATCCACTAAATTTATTAACTTATAATTAATTATGAAAAATGTCAAACCATTCAAAATGATTTCAAAAACAACATAATATAAAATTATAAGTTTTATATATTACACACACATTTATAATCCTTTCAAACATGAAGAAATTAAACCGACATCACCATGGAGAAAAGATCACAAGAATTCACTTTACATTGATTTTTTCATTATAATATATCAAAATGAAAACAATATCAGGATAGTTTAAAGTCACATGATATTGATAGTCCCATATTATTTTCTCTATGATATATTGTTTTCAAAAAAATAAAAATTATGATATTCACATTTATATATTGAATTTCAAAGGTTTTTTCAACAAAATTATTATCCTCATTTATTTAAATATCAACAAAATTTCTTTAATGAATATGATCATGATAATAAGATTTATATAAAGTTACACGTAACAGATTGTCAATAAAATAAAAATATATTGGTTGTGAAAATTGATAAGGCACCTATCTATCCCAGTCAAACACAATAAAAGGTAAATAATTTTAGAAAAGGCTTACATTACATGTAGACAAAAAAATTATACATTCTGTAGAAACTCGTAATAATACATGATATATCACATCCATGAGTCTGTATATGACTCTGATTTACTATCATAATTAAACATTAAATCCATAATAAAATTAAAATATTAAAACATATTTTAAAAATATTTATCCCAATAAATGAATCCTTCAAAATATTAACATAGTATAATATTACCAAAAATAGGCACTCATACAATAATTTTTGTGGTTCCATACTAATTGAATAATGAATTCATTTATTATAAAAAACATAAATAATGTTAAATTAGGATGAAAAATTTTCCCAAAAAATTAAATATAAATAATATAGAAAAAATGTTAAATTATATACATGTGTTAACTATCAATCTACTGATGAGATGAAGTTTTATGGCATATATTTGGTTGAAGACATCATTGTAATCCCCACAATAATTGTAATGTAAAATGAGGGTTATAGTAATGGAATTTTTATATTTTGAAATCAAAATATATTCATTATCTCTATTAAATATATCATCCCAATTCATCCCATTAAAATTTACTCACTATTAGATAATAAATGAACTGAATATGGTTATATACTCACAATAACACATATAGATTTAAACCCACAATATGTGTGAGGATGTACAACCAAAAGATATTTATAAATATCATCCGTCTTCTACTACTGAATATCTGCATGATGGAAAAAATCCCACTAAAACATGATGTTTAGATTTTAATTCGTAAAATAAAAAAGTGATGGGGGAAATTGATCAATTTCATTATCCTATGTCACCATCACTATTTACTCATTATAGGATAAGTAAAATTATAAGAGAATATTTTTTTCTATTTCAAATCAACGAGATCATATATGATTGTTTTGATACAACAAAATAGACTTTGATATCAAATAAATATTTTAATATGAATGAATAGAGAAATAATTTCCATTATTTTCCATAAATAAAATTTTATGAAAACATAATCAAAAAATTAAAATCATGATTTTTTATTAAAAAAAATTTAATCCCAAGATATATGTTATATTAAAAACATACCATTCTGTTAATAATATCCCCTTTAAAAATATCAATCAATTAAATTGTGAAATAAAAATATTTTCATGAAATTTAATCTAAAAGAATATATTATAAATGTAGTTTCCCTCAAAGAGTGTCATTATAGTACCATTAAAAGTAACCATACAAATGTAATTACGAAAATTTATAATTGAAACCAAATACTTAAATGGAAAAATTAATCACCCAATCCATTAAAGATCAAAATTCTGTGTAACCATCATCATAATAAATTTAAAATGAATATACCATACATGAATCATAGAAAATGTTTTATTCCTATCATCTTATAAATAAAATTTTACATTGGAGTTATACTATAAGGCCCTAGCTTTATACCTTACTTAATCATTAGTTATTACATGATTACACATTGAGGATCTTTTCAGGTTTAGAGCTTTAGAGAATTAGATCATAAAACTTGCATTACATCCCACATTTAAACAATGCTGTTACATAAAGATAGTATTCATTTTTCCCATCAATGGAAACATATTTAAAATAAAACAAGGATTATTTCTTGACACTTCTTTGACACATTCATCATATCATGTACTGTTCCCTTGACCTGTAAAAACATTTCAAAAAACATTGGATGAGAATAAAAATATCAGTAATGGATATAAAAATATGGAAAGGAAACATGAGTACATATATACATAAGAATGAAATAATACTTTACCCATAAAGCATAATAACTTTAACCTACCTCATACAAATTATGAATAAATCATAGAAATCATAAGACATAAAGGTAACATGAGGCATTCATAACATTCTTACGTAGGGAGTAACCCTCTTGGTTACGTTTGGAATACCTATCACAGTATATTACCTAAATCACTTCGGAGAAACCATATCATATAACTTCTTCACGTTACCCAATGAATTGGAGAGCTATATTGGGCTCACCTTCCCATAGTTTATCACGGAACCACCCATCTTCATAATAATTTCCAAGAACCATAACATAATCGTATCACATAAAACATGCAAAAATGAAACATATCATTTCTAATTTTTGATCACAAGATATCAATACAACACATTTATATAAAAACATTATGAAAACCATTTCCAATACCAAAATGATGTAATAGTAAAACATGGTATTTATTTTTATTTTTTAAAAAAGGTATGGCTTGTAGAGGAAGTCGAAACTCAAATAATGGTCACGACGGAGGAGAAGTTGTTGTCGCCGTATACGTACGACAAAAACATTCCCTTTTGTCGTTTAGTTAAAATTCTTCGTATAAAGAAGATTAATTTGGGATAAATGTAAAATTCAATGGGATTTATACACTGTATAAACGAAGTTTGTGTATAAAACAAGATATGCCTCAATGAAAGGAGATTGAGACGAAGTCCCATACCTCGGGTCTGACTTGACTCGATCGTTCTTTAACCTCCTGAATAATAAACATGAGTAAATTTCTACTTTCTTAAGAACATTTTTCAAGATCGTTATTCCTTTTATATTACTTATTACCATGTCATGAACACTATGAAATTATTTATGTTAATAACGGTCATTTTAACGATCATTGGTACTTGAGTCAAAAATATGCTCTTTATAATTACAAGTTGTTCATTATCCATTATATCCAGAGTTATAATCATGATGTATATATCATATATATATTATATATCCAGTATATACATGCATTTATAATATTACATAACGTTTAGAGGTAAGAAATTAAATGCACCGTTCATGGAGACGGTAAGTCGTACGTAAGAATGAACGCTACTTTCATTTCTATTTCGTATTTTATGGAATGGAATCATAATGATATAATGGTATATTATAATTCCAGTATAAAATACATATATAATACCATTAATTAAATCCTTTATATGTCCCACATATGGCATTAACGAAATCAAATCACTTTGAGGGGGCGGTAGTCCGCACTTCCTAAAATGAAGATATCACGTTTACCCAAAATGGTAACCATAAAGGTATTCCATAAATGGAAAATACAAAATCTTAAGTAAAGCATTAAAATATTATATATAATATATAAATATAGTGACATCTTAATGGCCACCTTTGAAGGTGTTATATGAGTGTTGAACAATCATCGTTTCGTGATGCAGAAATTCGCCATCCACAGAAACAGTATGTTCTTTAACCATTAGATGTAGGTGTGAGTATGTGTAGCTCGAATAATTATTATAATAACATACTATTATATTGAGGATACTGGTTTTGTTACAAAATAAAGGAATAAAAAGAGTTTAAAGGGTTGGAGAAGCAAAATAAAACATAAGAACGCAAGAGAAAACACTACCTTTAAAAAGGGTATCTCTTTTTGATTTGAGCTCAAAGGCTTACTTGGGAATACTTATGCTCAAAGTGATGCTTCTAAGAGTTAGATATTGATGTGGAGAGACAAAATGTGCCGGGGTTTGCTGAGACAAAGGCTTCGGATGTGTGGGTTAGGAGGTAGAGGTGGGGGCCTTTTATAAGAGGTGAGGAGGGGTACTCTTGGAATGTTAAGAAAATATACATTATTATAAAATTTTTTTCTAATAAAAAGTGTCCCAAAATTATAAATTTAGAGGATAAGGTGAAAAGGGTTCCAAATCCACCCATACAATAGGTTTTTGACATGTGTAGGTCTTAAATATTACATTACGTTTTCATTTTATTTAAATCTTTAAATAATGAGGTAATCACTGCATCATCATGGTGTCATAAATAATTTAATTTATTTAATGACTAAAAATTATAAAACAAATATCATGATGTATTAAATCTTTTTATCTTTCTAATGAATATTTATAGTCAAAAATATGACTTGTATAACCCCATTTAAAAATTGTTTTAGTAAAAAAACTCATGTTTGTGACATTTTTATTTTAACTTTAAATAAAAATATATTAATGTCATTTTCCGACCAAAGGGGCTCCATGGGGTCCCCAAGTTGACCCATGGATTTTATTGGTCGTCCATGACACATCCAATAAGGATTGGACATGTGTCTATGTATTTTAATTTTATTATAATATCATTTTTGTCTTAAATTACACTAATTACCTCTAATCACGATTAAAAACAGAAAAGTTGCTATTCACCAAAAAAATTATTTTAATCCCATTGAACCACATTTTACTGATTAATGATAACCATTTATGTTGGATTTTTTAAATTCAATACACATAAGTGGTAATGTTTCATTTAAATGAAAAATCAGTTTTTTAAGTACCACTTAGTGGTTTCACTATTCATCAAAAATTGAATTTTTCCAGAAAAATACCAGAAATTAACCCTAAGATATATATGATATTCTGAATTCAAAAATGATGTCTATTTTACAAAATTCAAAACATATAATATGCATTTATTAATTTAATAATTAATTCCCGCTGTCAAAACAAATACCGTGTTTTTATAAAACCAAAAGTATCAAAAGATTGACACTAGTTTAAATCTGATTTCAAAATGAAATTAATTCCAAAAACCACAATTGGATTAAATGGTAAAAATATATTTTAATTTCACTTTAAAACCAATCAAAATATTATATAATCATATAAATAAATTAGATTAAAAGGAGGTTATGAATTAAAATACAACATTTTTCTTTATTCATTAAAAATGAACTTTGTCGGAAAAATACCAAAAATTTACCCAAAGTAAATTTCAATGTCCCAATCATAAAGAATAAGTTTATTTAAAAAAATACGGCTTCTAAATTTTTCAAAAGTTTGATTTAAAAATGGTTTTCCATCAAAGGGCAGTAAAACAATCTTTTAAAAATATTAGTGTATTCCATGCTTAAGATTGGATTTATTCTCATTTTAAGCCTCTAAAAAACTATCTAATTCATAAATAGAAATAGATAAGATTATATATTATACATTACATACTTGGTATGTTACATCCTTACCCCCTTTATAAAACTGTGTCCCCGCAATTTATTTACTTATCGAATAAGTGGGGGTATTTAACCCTCATTACATTTTCAGATTCCCATGTTGCCTCTTCAATCATGTGGTTTTTCCACAAAACCATTACCTGATTAATCACATTATTCCGTAACAATTGCTTCGTATGGTGAAGAATATGGACCGGTTGTTCCTCATAAGATAGGTTCTCTTCCATCTGAACTACCTCTGGACTCAAAACATGAGATGGATCTGGCATGTACTTCCTTAACATTGAAACATGAAAAAAATTGTGTACCTAAGATAAACTCAGAGGTAAAGCCACTCGGTAAGAAACAGATCCTACTCACTCCAGAGTTTCATATGGTCCAATGAACCTTGGACTCAGCTTTCCTTTCTTACCATATCGCATCACACTTTTCCACGGTCAAATTTTGAGAAAAACATAATCACTTACCTCAAAAGATAGATCCCTGCTCCGGTTATCCGCATAACTCTTCTGTCTCCTCTGATCTGTTTTCATGAGTTTCTTTATCAACTGAACTTTTTCTGCCATATCTTCTATCAATTCTGGTCCCATCAGCTTCCTTTGACCCACTTCATCCCAAAAAGCTAGAGTTAGACACCACTTCCCATATAATGCCACAAACAGAGCAATCTGTATACTGGAATGAAAACTGTTATTATATGAAAATTCAACCAAAGAAAAATTTTGGTACCAACATCCCTGATAATCCATAGAGAAATTATGTAGCATATCCTCCAAAGTCTGAATTGTTCATTCTGACTGCCCATATGATTGCAGATGAAAAGCTGTACTAAAATTTAATTCAGTACCCGATGACTTCTGAAGACCTTTCCAAAAGTTAGATGTAAACTTGGGATCACGATCAGATAAAATGGATAGGGGAACTCCCTGCAACCTGACTATCTCTTTAAGATACAACCGATCAAGTTGATCTAGAGATAAAGTATCTCGAATAGGAAGGAAATGAGTAGATTTAGTCAATCGATCAACAAGAACCCAGATTGCATTATTACATCTAGATGTCTTCGGTAATCCCACAACAAAGTCCATGGATAGATTTTCCCATTTCCACTCATGCACTGGTAATGGATGAAAAATCCCTTTTGGTAATTTCCGCTCTGCATTAACCTGATGAAAATTCAAACACTTCACAGTAAAATCAGTAATATCACTTTTCATTCTATCCCACCAGTAATACTCCCGCAGATCTTTGTACATCTTAATACTGTCAGGATGAACTGAAAACGGGGAACTACGAGCCTCACATAACAACTCACCCTTAAAATGTGAATCACAAGGCACACATAATCTCTTCCCAAACCTCAAAAAACAATCATTATCAATGTTGAATTCAGGAAACTTACCCTTCTGAACCAGCTCTACCTTTTTCTGCAACTCACTGTCTTTCTTCTGTGCTTTCTTGATTCTGTCTGATAGAGAAGATTTCACTGATACCTGAAACAAAACATAAGGACTTCCCGAACAAACAACTTCTATGACAAATTTCATCATATCCTTTACCAAAGGATCGCGTTCCAAATGCGACATTGTTAATGGAGGATTACATTTTCAACTCAAATCATCAACCACTTTATTTTCTTTTCACAGATGGTATTGAATTTTAAAATCATAATCCTTGATTAATTCCAGCCATCTCCTCTGTCTCATGTTCAACTCTTTCTGAGTGAATATATACTTTACAATTTTGTGATCGGTATATATTTAACACTTTACTCTATACAAATGATACCTCCAAATTTTGAAAGAAAAAACAACAGCAGCTAATTCCATGTCATGTGTAGGGTAATTTACCTCATGAGTTTTCAACTGACATGAAGAATATGAAATTACATGATCATTATGCATAAGGACACAACCAAGTTCTTTCAACGAATCATCACTGTAGATAACAAACTCACCATTTTTGGATGGAACTGCCAAAACTGGATAATTCACCAATCTTCTTTTCAACTACTGAGTCAATTGAGCCATCACTGCAACAAACAGTTTAGTTCTGATTCTGACCATCTTAGGATACTAATTTGAAAGGTCATTTCCCTCTGTATGCCTTCCCAGAAAAGTTGTTCTGTTTCCTCTATGAACAACCATTCTTATCATAGAAATATCATAGGCGAAGCAACATGATAATATTTAAATGCTATATCATTTAAATGATACCATAAATTAACATATAATTTAACACTTTTCTAACTCCTAAAGTTGTCTAAAACGACCTCTGATACAAACTATAAGGCCCCAGCCTTAAACCTTACATAAACTTGAGTTATTACAAGATAACACATTGAGGATCTTATCAGGTTTAGAGTTTTAGAGAATTAGATCATAAAACTTGCGTTACATTCCACATTTAATAAAATTGGTTACATAAAGATAGTATTCATTTTTTCCATCAACGGAAACATATTTAAAATAAAACATGGATTATTTCTTGACACTTCCTTGACACAATCATCATATCATGTAACTTTCCCTTGACCTGTGAAAAACATTTCAAAAATCTTTGTATGAGCATAAAAATCTCAGTAATGAATATAAAAATATGGAAAGGAAACATGAGTAAATATATACATAAGAATGAAGTCATACTTTACCCATAAAACATAAGCACTTTAACATAACTCATACAAATTATGAATAAATCATAGAAATCAAAATACATAATAGTAACTTGAGGCATTCATAACATTCTTACGTAGGGAGTAACCCTCTTGATTACGTTTGGAATACCAAAAAATTTATATTTCCTAAATCTAAAAGGGAAAACCATATAGTTTAACTCCTTCATGTTACCCAATGTATTGGAGAGCTATATCGGGCTCACCCACCCTTAGTTTATCACAGAACCACCCGTATTCATAATAATTCCCATGAACCATAACATAATCGTTTCACATAAAACATGCATAAAGGAAACATAACATTTCAACTTTTCAATCTCAAGATATCAATACAACAAATTGATAAAAAAACATTATGAAAACCATTTCCAATACCAAAATAAAGTAAAATTAAAACATGGTATTTATTTCTATTTTAAAAAAAGGTATGGCTTGTAGAGGAAGTCGAAACTCAAATATTGGTTATGGCGGCGGAGAATTCATTGTCACTGCATACGTACGAAAAAAAGATTCCATTTTGACATTTAGTAAAAATGATTTGTATAAAAAAGATTCATTTGGGATAAATGTAATTGTAAAATGGATTTATACACCGTATAAAATAAGGTTGTGTATAAAACAAAATATGCCTCAATGAAAGGAGATTGAGACGAAGTCCCATACCTCGGGTCCAACATGACTCGATCGTTCTTTTACATCCTGAATAATAAACATGGGTTAATTTATACTTGATTAAGAACCTTTTTCAACTTCATTAGTCCTTTTATATCACTTATTACCTTGTCATGAACACTATGCAATTATTTACGTTAATAACGGTTGTTTTAACGATCATTGGTACTTGAGTCAAAAATATGATCTTTATAATTAAAAGTGGTTCATGTATCCATTATATCCAAAGTTATAATCATGATGTATATATCATATATATCATATATATATCCAGTATATACATGCATTTATAATATTACATAATGTTTAGAGGTAGGAAATGAAATTCACCGTTCATGGAGATGGTAAGCCGTACGTACGCATGAACGCTACTTTCATTTCAATTTCATATTTTATGGAATGGAATAATAAAGATATAAAGGTATATTATAATTATAGTATAATATCTTATATAATACAATTAGTTAAATCCTTTATAAGTCCCACATATGGCATTAACAAAATCAAATCACTTTGAGGGGGCAGTAGTCCGCACTTCCTAAAATGAAGATATCGTATTTACCCATAATGGTAACTGTAAAGGTATGCCATAAATGAGAAATACTGAAGCTTAAGAAAAGAATAAACATATTATATATAATATATAAATATAGTTACATCTTAATGTCCACCTTTGAAGGTGTTATATGAGTGTTGAACAATCATTGTTTCGTGAGGAAGAAATTCTCCATCCACTATAACAGTCCGTTTGTTAACGATTAGATATAGGTGTGTGAAAGTGTAGCTCGAATAATTCTTATAAAAACATCCTAGTATATTGAGGATACTGGTTTTGTTACAAAAGAAAGGAATAAAAAGAGTTTAGAGGGTTGGAGAAGCAAAATAAAACAGAAGAACACAAGAGAAAACACTACCTTTAAAACGGGTAACTATTTTTGATTTGAGATCAATGGCTTCCTTAGGAATACTTCTGCCCAACATGAGGCTTCTAAGAGTTAGAGAGATATTTTTAGAGACAAAATGGGTAGGGGTTGGCACAGCCAAAGGCTTTGGAAGTGTGGGTAAGGAGGTATAGGTGGGGGCCTTTTATAAGAGGAGAGGAGGGGTACTCAAGGAAAGTTAAGAAAAGATACATTATTATAAAATGATTTTCAGATAACAATGGTCCCACAATTATATATCTATATTTTAAGGTGATAAGGTTTCGAAATCCACCCATCCAATAGGTTTTTGACATGTGTAGGTCTTAGATTTTTCATTATCTTTTCATTTTATTTAAATCGTTAAATAATGAGGTTATCGCTACATAATCATGGTGTCATAAATAATTTTATTTATTTAATTTCTAAATATTAAAAAACAAATATCATAATGTATTAAATATTACTATATTTATAATGAATATTTATAGTCAAAAATATGACTTGTATAACCCCATTTAATTTTGTATTAGTAAAACAACTCATGTGTGTGACCTTTTTATTTTAACTTTAAATGAAAAGATATTAATGTCATTTTCCTAACAATGTGGCTCCATGGGGTCCCCAAGTTGACCAATGGATTGTCTTGGTCGGCCATTACAAATCCAATAAGGGTAGTACATGTGTCTAGGTATTTTTAGTTTATTATAATATCATTTTTTTCCTTAAATTATACTAATTACCTCTAATCGTGATTAAAAACATAAAAGTTACTATTTTCCAAAAAAATAATTTTAATCCCATTGAACCACATTTTAATTATTAATGAAAACCATGTATGTCGGTTTTTTGAAATTCAAAACACAGACGTGGTAAAGATTCATTTAAACAAAAAATCAGTTTTTTAAGTACCACTTAGTGGTTTCACTATTCATCAAAAATTGAAGTTTTTCAGAAAAATACCAAAAATTCACCCTAAGATATATTTGATATTCCAAATTAAAAAGTTATGTATATTTTAAAGAATTCAAAACATATAAGTTGCATAAATTAATTTAATAATTAATACCCGCTGTCAAAACAAATAGCGTGTTTTTATGAAACAAAAAGTATCAAAAGATTGACGCTAGTTTAAGTCTGATTTCAAAGTGAAATTAATTCAAATGACCACAATTGATTAAATGGTAAAAATATATTCTAATTTCACTTTAAAACAAATTCAAATGATAATCTAATAATATAAATAAACTAGATTAATAAGAGGTTTTGAATTAAAATACAACATTTTTCACTATTCATTAAAAAATGAACTTTATCATAAAAATACCAAAAATTTACCCAAAGTAAATTTCAATGTCCCAATCATAAAGAATAAGTTTATATCGACAAATAGGGCTTATAAAATTTCAAAAAGTTTGATTTAAAAATGGTTTTCCATCAAAATGCAGTAAAACAATCTTTTAGAAATATTAGTGTATTCCATGCTTAAGATTGGATTTATTTTCATTTTAAGCCTCTAAAACACTAACTAATTCATAAATAGACGTAGATAAAGAATATATATTATTCATTACATACTTGAGATGTTACATATATGAACAATATTTTTATATATTGATATATCCTTATCCATTAAATCTCCATTTTCAATAATAAAAACCCATTAAAAGTGAAATTTTTTCATCAATGAAGATAAGGAAAATTATAATAGAAACCCACTATCAGATTACTCTTATCTCATAGGAAGAATTAATTGATGTTTTATATGTTAAATAAGAATTAATTTTATCTTTTATTAAGGATATCAATCATGTATTATAAAATAAACAAAAAGTTTCATTTCAAATGAGGTTTTTAGAATATGAAAGGATAAGTGTAATTTCATTTTTGTTCAATTTATTTAAATATTTAAACATATATCAATAAATATAGAAATGAATGAATATATTTATAAGGAAATATATATGAAATTTTAAAACTATATTTTATGATAAAATAGCTCTTTCCCCATATACGATTAATCATACTCATTCTTTATCTTCTTTGAAAATAAAATTATGTTATTCATCAACATTATTAAGAATCTATTCTGTTTTCTTATATTTTCATTATTCCTTTTCTATAATTAATTATGAATTAATAAATAATAAAATTATATAGTATTTTTATTTAATAGGTTTTGATGATGACTGGTTCATATGTCCGAGAAGAATTTAATCATTTCACTAGGGTTAAATCGATCCTGATTATATAACATCCAAACACAAAATCATTTTATAATTTATTATTTAAGCATTAATTTAATGTTTATATAAATAAATCTAATTTTTTTAGGAAAAATAGAATTATATTACCTCGTGGAGATGATAGTACATTGTATATGTGTAGTTTTGTCATTTTTTAATGAATGAGAGAGGAATATGTTAAATAAAAATTCTATTTTACAAAAAAAATATAATAATATCATTAATATAGTATTAATTCAATCAATAAAATTTTATAAAACATCTGTGTAATGATGTGATTTTTTTCTATGGTATATATTTATTATATTATATTAGAAAATTTAGGATTGTTTTTAATGAGGTAACTAATAATATAAAAAGGAAAACACCTAGTTGAGAACTATACATATTAATTGGACAAGGTCCTTAGGGTTATATGTAAATCCATTATTGCATGGTATTATTTTCAATCCTAGGTCAATAATATGATAGGAGGGGTGTGTGGAAAGGATATTTCCACTGATTATTATTGAAAATATATTAATTCCTTCTTCATGGAACATGGCTTGAATATGACTCATAATTTAATATTAGATAAGATATTAAATAAATATGAAAATAAAATACATAAAAAAATCATGTCATTATAACCCATAGTGGAATTGTTTAACCATTTTAACTACATTTCACTTTTACCAAGATACATAGTATCTTTTTAAAAAGTTACCATTCATAATTACAAATATAAAATTGTTTACATTAAAAAATTATGAAATTATGTTTAAATTTTATTTATATTTTATCAAATTAAATTTCAATTAGTGAATGTAATTAATTTTACAAAAAATATACAATATCTCAAAAAACTAGGTTTCCATAAAAATTATTTTTTAAGTGTAATTTATTTAACCAAAATCGAGTGTAACATTCATCCAATTGAAATTAATAATATTAATTATAATAAAATGTTTCATATAGAATTTCAATATTAATTAAAAATTTATTGTTAATTTTTAAATACGTAAATAAACCTATGTTTTAATAATATATTAGTATTTTTTACTATTCTTTAAAAATTAATTTTATTTTGAAAATTAATAAAATCAACCTTATAGAAAATTAGACATGATGATTTCAATTAATATGGTTTATTTTTCAGTATTACAATAATTTGATTTACAAATTTTCATTTTAAATCAAATAATATAATGGATGAAACTAAATATAGTTAGAATAAAAATATTTTCTTTTTGATAGAGTAATTTTCTAATATTCTTATAATTAAATTATATCGACGAACTATAATTTAGGAATATTAATAATGACAAAAAATGATATATTATTAACATTATCTAGTTGCAACATTTCTCCCCCATTTTAAAAACATCATCCTCATTAATTTTATTTACTTCTAAAAAAGTTTGGGTTTTTTCCTTTTAGTAATTTTTAGAATCCCATGTTGGTTAGTCATCCAATTTGTCCCCCAAAAACAATAACCAAATGAGTGAACATATTCCATAAATAAAACATTTCGGGATCAAGGATTATAATAGGGTGTTCCTAATATAGATATTAGATTATAAATGGATTAATTTCAGACTCCAAACATGAGATGAATCAGAAACACAGATCCATAGTAATTAAATATGGATCAAATAACATACTTTGTTAAAAATAAGAGGCATATCCACATGATAAAAAACTATCAAATTTTAAAATGATTTTCATACATGCCACAAAAATATGTATATACCATTCCATTAATTCAAAAATGAAATCTAAATTTACAAGGAGATAATTTATGAAATATTTTTTCACCATGCTCAAGGAAAATTCATTTACTATAGTTATTTTTATAACATTTATTGATGCACTTAGATATAAAAATACGATTAAAAAAACAATAACACTTTGGAAAATTTAGCCTACCAATTATTCTCCCAAAATACTTATTTCAAAAATTATATCACCACTAGTTGGATTATGATGAAAGTATCTATAAAATAGTCAAAAGGTGCCATATATATACATGAAGTTGAATTTTATTTTAAGAAAAATCCATTATTAAATGATTTTAATCCCAATTTGATTGAAAATATAATGGATTCAATTGATAATATCCACTATATTGTTAATTATTCAGTCATAATATCAATAAAATTATAAATGAAAATTTGTACAAAAATTTAATTTGGTTCCTAATGGATTAAGAAGGAATTTCCATTGAAAATTATAAATAAATATGCGATCATGATTTGATTCAACAAAAAAAGATAATTCATGAAAACTTATTGTCAATTAAAAATTAATTTAATATGATCTAAAAATATATTATCCATAATTGGATGTAAAACATAGAATTAGTTAAATTATCAGAAGATGTGTCAAAATTTTACACTAACATCTATCAATAATTGGAATCCATGGATATATTATCCCATTTCCATTTTGGAATTTGAAAATACTAATGCATCCCGATAATTATTTATCATTCATAATTTAGGTCATGACCCACCTTCACCAAGATGAGAGAAGGGATAAAAGATTTCCATACCCTTCCTTCATCAAGTTGAAGGAGAGATAATGAACCCTGAGACCCGCATTCAAAAGGTCCTGGAGTGGCGACTAAAACCAAGGTTATTGAATTATACTCAAGATAGAAGCTATTACCCATTTTGTTTGATAGTATTTGGAGATAAGATAGTAAATCATAACAACACCAAAACCAAGGGTAAAAGTAAATCCAAAGAAAACCATTCCCATATGCATGTTACAAAATTAAAAGCCACAAATTTCAAGGAGACTACAAAGGTAAAGTAACAAAGAACAAAATGTATCAACTACAACTATCCCAACGTTTGATCTAGTATGGCCCTGCAAGGTCCCTGAAGTCCTCCTGGAAACCTAAAAGCAGGTTTAAATACGTAGGGTGAGAATACAAGTATACTCATAAGTGAAAACCAAAGACTCTCCTGCAGGTGTGAGGAGGCATTCAAATGCCATGTGGGAAAAGTGATAACCAATGCATCTAGCAAGGAAAACGATCCAGCCAAGCCTCAGCAATGCACACTCCTCACGTAACGCAAGTCAAGTAATTGATAGTAATAGCACATTGATATTTGGGTACCATGCGCCACTTTCCACTGTTTATTGAAGACATCCTACTCATCGAACCTCTCCCGCCATTCTCACTGCAGTCCCACTGCAACACCCCGCCCGCACACCCCAAGGCCACAACCACCATCCCTCCTTCAAACACCTAGGCCACAACCACCATGCATAACCACACCCATAAACAACTGGGCCAGAACAACTACTACCACGCCTAAAGATCCATGGGCCTCATCCCGAAGACTCTTGGGAAACAACCTTCAGTCACACACCTGGGAAACCACAACTACTACCATACATGAAGAATATTGGTCTATAATGGACCTCATGCCATCATAGCCTTCCTGAAGAGTCTTGGGATATTCGGAAAAGGGAGAAGAGAAGGAGCTAATAACCAGAAACTCATAGGAGTGTTGGGAAAAATACCCTCCCCCATGAAATGGGGGTCTTCAGCATTAAGATCTCAACTTGGTTGGGGCGTGATTAAGAAACATATGAACAACAATTTTATATATTGGTAAAAATCACTCATTCCATCCTAGGGTTTACCAGATCCATCCTAAGGACAAACACCCTCATTGCTATTCATTTATAAAAGAAAGTCACAAAACACATAGCCAAGTCACAACTCATTCCTAAAACCAACTCCCCATTTAACCCATTCTTGCATTCAGCTTCAGGTGATCCCATTTAAGTAAATTATACCGTAATGGGAAAATAACCGGCATAACCAAAAGCCAGCGGAAGAGAAATATCCAAACAGAAATTTAAGCATTGACAACTAGTTCCCTTGTGAAGTCACAAAAGCAAAGGTATCAGTGAGATACCTCAAAGTACTGCAACCAAACCAAGCATCGAGATGTATCCCCACACAGCTTCAGATTAACAAAAAAAATTGTTTCGCAATAGAGGATCTCATCCCCATCCACCTCACCTCATTATAATTTAGACAAAAAACACACCCACTACCCATCATAGTAGGGAAACCATCATGATTCAAGAACATCATTAATTAGATTCTTCATTCTTATAGTTAACCGGGGTGACCACACAAGGATTTATGTTCTCTGGCCTTCTTTTTACTCCACCTAGTTTACAAGATTAACAAATTTCCATGTTACAATCATTCAATCATCACAGAAGACAATGCTTCATTACTGTGCAGGGAAAGACCACCAATGGCCATGATTTTTAGGGAGCATAAGCCCATACAGTTCACAACATATAGAAATTACAGAAGAGTTCAGCAAGAAAGTCAAAAGAACCCCATCATTATTTAATAGTGTTTTTATTATTGTTGTTATGGATTGGTTCCATCCATTCCCACAGAAATATTAGCGTAACCACCCATCATGATACACATTAATGAGAGATGAAGGAAAAATCACTACCAGGTTGATCATGGATCGTAGTTCTTTTCCAGGTGCCAAGAACTAGGGATGTGCGACATGCAGGGGAGGAACAATATGGACACCAAGGATGAGTGTAAAATATCTGAATAAAGCTCACCACATGCCTCGAGAAGGGGAACTCCAAACACACAAGGATGAAAAGGGGACTAGACAGGAGGAAGAAGAATGAAATTCTAGGGTGATATAAGGATGAGATACTATTGTTACAGAATATGGAAATTTTAACGGCTTTAATGTCATATCGTGGTTCCCCATATGGTTAGGATGTTACACATGGTGGAATTAATGGTCATTTTACAATTCTCCTAGAAGCGGTGGTCTTAATAGCTATATGTTAAATAATTTTCTTTAACAATAATAAAATGCGTAATAGGGGAAGAACTGGAAGGTCCGGGGAAGGGAGTGACACCGAGGAAAAACCACATGTTTTGGTAAGTTAAGGGATTCCAGAGTCTTGGGGGAATTTAGATATAATTAATGGGATTTAAATGGCATTGAATAGGGTCATTAAATCATCTTTACATCAATAGATATGTCACAGGAATGGAAAAGTCAGGAACTGGGAAAGAACAAAGACCACTTTGTGAGGACATTGTGCAACCCTCACGATGCCACCTTCATGGTTCCACTGTGACTGGTGTGCGACCGTCACGGGAAACCATAACTAGTGCCCCTGTGACCAATGCCACTGTCTCGGTGGAGCCATGTTTTGGAAAAGTAATGGACCCGGTGGGTCCGGGTCATTACATTAGATACCTCTCAAACTATTCGCTCCATCGAGAATCTTAACTAGACCTGAAGAAATATGGGTTTCGAACAACCACCTCGAATGATACCTCTCATGAGTAAACCTCATTGACATCTAGGAACCCCTCTCCATAATGTAAATAGGCTACATTAGATGGTCAAACTCTCCAGTCATATCGGTTAGAGAGTTTATTCCTCCTTGTAAAGATATTATCCTCTTTGGGTGGCATGGAATCATCCCACAAGTTTAATCGCATCCACCTTAATGCATCTTGATTAGGAGTCAGGTCCTCCCATCCCCATAGTCAGGAATCTTCACACACATCCACAAAATAAGGAAAACTACATGATCCATAGTTTACAAGGTAATGTGTTCCGTCACAAAAAATTACAAATAAAACAGAAAAAACTCAAAATAGCTTGAGGTACTGGGTGCACATCTGTGTCTCCCATTCCCATGAACATTCCTCGAGCCCGATATGCCTCCACAACACACAAACCAAAGTAATGGTTTATCCACGTAGCACCTTCTCCTCACGATCCTCAATCCTCAGTGGTCTTTCTACAAAAAGTCATGTCATCCTCGATATCCGGCATTCCGTAGTTGAGTACTTGTGATTTGTAATGTAGATATCATCGGAGCAGAGACACATGGAAGAAATCATGCAGTCTCTGTAGTGGCGGTGTTAGCGCTAGCTGATAATCCACTTCACCGACCCGCTGTAGCACATCAAATGGTCTGACGAACCTGAGAGAAATCATTGTCCCCCTCTCGAACCTCTATTTCCCACGCCAAGGGGATACCTTCAAGAACACGTGGTCCCCGACCTCGAACTCCAAGGGTCTCCTCCTATTATTGGTATATGACTTCTGTCTGCCCCGAGCTTCCTTCATCCTCTCCCGTATCAGCAGAACCTTATCTCTCATGCTTTGAACCACTTCAGGTCCAAGAACACCTACTTCCCCAACCTCAGTCCAACACACTGGTGAGCGACATGGCCTTCCGTACAAGGATTCGAATAGAGCCATGCCAATGGTAGATGATAGCTATTATTATAACAAACACTACCTGAGGCATGTGTCGCACCCAAAATACCCCAATGTCCAGGATACATGCTCGTAGCATATCATCCGTTGTTTATATGGTGCGCTCTATCTAGTCATCTTTCTCGGGGTGAAAAGCAGTGCTTAGACGTAGTTGGGTGCCAAAATCATGCTACAATACTCTCCAGACTCATGAGGTAAACCATGCATCCCTATCTAAGACTATGGACCTTGGAACTCCATGCATCTGCACCACCTCATCCACGTACTTCCCCACCAAGGTATCCATGACACATGACTCCTTGACCACCATAAAGTGAGCCGATTTTGTCAACTAATCCACAACTACACAGATAGCATTGCAGCCTCCTTGAACCTTGGGTAGCCCTGTGAAGAAATCCATCAAAATGTCACCCCACTTCCACTTGGGGATGTCTAATGGCAGCAACATACCACCTGGAACATAGTGTTAATCCTTCAGCTGCTGACACACTAGGAACCTGTCCATGAACTCTGCCACCACCTATATTACCCCGGGCCACCAAAACTGACTCCTCGGACCCTGGTACATCATTGAAATTCCCAGGTGCACCACTTGGGGTGATTTGTGGAACTCACCAATAAATCACTCATGCACTGCTTCTAGAACAAATAGCCTCCCTCAGAAAAGAATCTGATTCTAACCATCCTCTGTCCACCCTTTCGGAGCATCACCTTAGTTAACCTGGTCACACATCACTTCAAATTCAGGGTATCCCCATTGAGACTCCTCTACCTTCCACAATAGAGAAGAAAACACTATCATCGGATACAGGTAACCCCTACCTATAAGGCCTCGGCCTTAAACCTTACATAATAATGAGTTATTACAAGATTACACATTGAGGATCTTTTCATGTTTAGAGTTTTAGATAATTAGATCTTAAAACATGCATTAAATTCCACATTTAATCAAAGTGGTTACATAAAAGATAGTATTCATTTTTCCCATCAACAGAAACATATTTAAAATAAAATATGGATTCTTTCTTGACACTTCCTTGACACTATCATCATATCATGTACCATTCCCTTGACCTGTGATAAACATTTCAAAAACTTTGGATGAGCATAAAAATGTCAGTATGGGATATAAAAAAGTATGGAAAGGAAACATGATTACATATATACATATGTATGAAATCATACTTTTCCCATAAAACATACGAACATTAACATACCTCAAAAAATCATGAATAAATCATAGAAATCATAAGACATAAAGGTAAAATGAGGCATTCATAACATTCTTACCTAGGGAGTAACCCACTTTGTTACATTTGGAATACCCATCACAGTATATTCCCTAAATCTCTTCGGAGAAACCTTAACATTTAACTCCTTCATGTTACCTAATGTATTGGAGAGATATATCAGGCTCACCCGCCCTTAGTTTATCACAGAACCACCCATCTTCATAATAATTCCCAAGATCCACAACATAATCATATCACACAAAACATCCATAAAGGAAACATAACATTTCCACCTTTCAATCAAAAGATATCAATACAACACATTGATATAAAAACATTATGAAAACCATTTTCAATACCAAAATAAAATAAAAGTAAAACATGGTATTTAATAAAATGGTATGGCTTGTAGAGGAAGTCGAAACTAAAATAATGGTCACGGCGGCAGAGAAGTCATTTTCGCCGCATACGTACAACAAAAAAATCCCTTTTGTCATTTAGTAAAATGCTTCGTATAAAAATGATTCATTTTGGATAAATGTAAAAGTCTAAGGGTTTTATACACCGTATAAAAGAAGTTTGTGTATAAAACAAAATATGCCTCAATGAAAGGAGATTGAGATGAAGTCCCATACAAAGATCAATTTTAAATAAAATAGATTCACTATATGTACACATAATGAATGTATAAATACAAGATAGGACATATTAATATCATGAAAAAATTTGAAAATAAGAGATTAACCCAAAGAATAGAAATTGGGTTAAGAATTTCCCTTCCAAAAATTTGACAGCCTAACGGCGCCACTATAAAATTAAGAAAATGAGTTAATGGGAGATAAAAAGGGTATCTCATCACTTGGATATAAAATTTACATCAATAAGGATATATATGAACATATCCCAATATTAAAATATATAAATTAAAAGACCCAACAAAAGAAGTCTTTCAAAAAGAAGAGGGTGAAATGTTCCCTTACCGACTTGGGTATCTTTTGAAACATACACCCCATGAAAGAAGGAAAATACAAAATTGATGTTAATACTCATAAATGAAAGTATATTACACAAATAGTATAATAATGGGTAGTACATATACCACTCAAAGTAAATGGTGGCAAATGTAGCATAAATCTCGCGGGAATAAAAGTGAGATGAAAAAACTCTTACGAAAACTCGGCAGCCTAACGACGCCACATAAAACATCAAAAAAATGGATTGATGAGATAAAATAGGGTATCTCATCATATTAAAATAAAATTTACAGAAAGTGGAATATAAAATAACATCCCCCAACATAAAAAATAGTAGCTTAAAAGAAGTGACATAATGAATAGTACCTAAAAAGAAAGAGAGTGGTTGGATCTCTTACGGAAATTCAGAAGCCTAACGGCGCCACTCAAAACATCCAAAATAGACTGATGAGAGAAAATAGGATCTGTCATCATATGAACATAAAAAAGTATAGTAATAGTAATATAAAATAACATCCCAATCGTAAGAATTATGAGCATAATAGGAATGACATAAAAGAGTGTATGTAAAAAGAAAGAGAGGGGTAAGATCCCTTACCTCAAGTCTGACTTGTCTTGTTCCTTTCTTTATATTCCTAAATAAAAAACTTTTCTCAGTTTATAATTGCTTAAGAACCTACTTTAAATATTATTATTCAGTTCATATCACATATTATAATATTATAATAATTGTTTAATAATGTTAGTTCATATCAGATGTTTGTTGCCGATGTTTGGTACATGAGTAAAAAAAATGAACTCGTTTGAAAATGATTTCCCATGTTGTTATAAGTAAATGATTTACATAATAGTATTAATGATTATAATATCATATATATCCAGTACATAATCATTCTATACTATTCCATAACATTTGGAGATAAAAAATGAAAAGCACCGTTAATGGAGATGGTAGGCTGTACGTACGCATGAACACTACTTTCATTTTTTTTTCATATTAATGGAAATAAAAATAAATGAGATATATATATATTATAAATTAATTATAATATATATGTTATATAGGTCACATATGTTCATTAATTTCATTCTTTATACATTCCATGTATTTCATTAACGAGTCACATCACTTGAGGGTGCGGTAGTCCACACTTCCTCATATGGAATTATCGCATTTTCACAACATGAAAAGTATAAAGAAATGTTTTAAATATAAAATTTAGAAGCATATAGTATACATAAATACCATATATATAATTTATAAAATAAAGTGACATCATAATGGCCACCTTTAAAGGTGTTAAAAGAATATTGAACAATCATCGTTTCGTGAGGCAGAAAATCACCAATCACATAAATAGTATGTTCTTTAACCATTAGATGAAGTTGTGTATAAGTGTTGCTCGAATCAATCACATAAAAATATCCTATTATATTTACGATACTGGTGTTGTTACAATAGAAAACAATAAACGGAGTTTATGGGGTTCGAGAATCAAAATAAAACATAAGAACACAAGAGAAAACACTACCATTAAAACGGGTAACTCTCATTGATTTGACATCAAAGGATTCCTTGGAAATGATTCTGCCCGAAGTGATGCTTCAATGATGAATAGAGGGATGTGGAGAGATGAAATGGGTAGGGTTTGGCCGAGCCAAAAGCTTTATAGGTTTGTGTACGGTGGTGGAGGTGGGGGCCTTTTATAAGAGGAGAGGAGGGGCACTCTTGGAATGTTATAAAATATTACTATATTATAAAATGATATTCGGATTTTAAAGGTGCCAAAAGAATATATTTCGAGGATAAGATGATAAGGTTTCGAAATCCACCCATCCAATAGGTTTTTGAAATGTTTAGGTCTTAGATTATACATTATCGTTTCATTTTATTTAAATCGTTAAATAACGAGGTAATCGATGAATCATCATGGTGTCATAAATAATTTAATTTATTTATTGTCTAAAAATTATAAAAAACATATCATGATATTGGAAATATTTTTATATTTCTAATTAATCTTTATAGTAAAAAATATGACATGTAATACCCCATTTAAATATTGTTTTAGTAAAACAACACATGTTTGTGACATTTTATTTTTAACTTTAAATAAAAAGGTATTAATGTCATTTTCCAACCAAAGTGGATCCATGAGGTCCCCAAGTTGACCCATGGATTGTATTGGTAGGCATGACACATCCAATGAGGGCAGGACATGTGTCTAGGTCATTTAATTTTATTAAAACATTATTTTTACCTTAAATTACATAAATTACCTTTAATCGCGATTAATAAAACTTTAAAGTTACTATTCACCAAAAATTATTTTCATCCCATTGAATCAAATTTTACTTTTTAATGACAACCATGTATGTCGGACTTTTGAAAATCAAATCACAGAAGTGGAAATGTTTCATTTAAAGGAATAATTAGTTTCATTAACTACCACTTAGTCGTTTCACTATTCATCTAAAATTGAAGTTTTTATGAAAAATACCAAAAATTCACCCTAAGATATATTTGATATTCTGATTTCAAAAATGATGTCTATTTTAAAAAATTCAAAACATATTTGTTGAATTAATTAATTTAATAATTAACTGTCGTTGTCATAACAAATAGCATGTTTTTAAGAAACAATATCTATTAAAAGATTGACACTTGTTTAAGTCCAATTTCAAAGTGAAATTAATTCCATTGACCACTATTGGATTAAATGGAAAAAATATATTCTAATTTAACTTTAAAGTAAATTCAAATTATAATCTATTCATATAAATAAATTAGATTAAAAATAGGGTTTGAATTAAAATACAACATTTTTCACTATTTTTTTTAAAAAAACGAGCTTTATCGGAAAAATTCCAAAAATTTACACAAAGTATATTTTGATGTACCGATTCTAAAGAAGAATTTTATTTTGTCAAATATAACACATATAATTGTGAAAAAGTGTATTTAAAAGAGGTTCTCCATCAAAAGGTGGGTAATCGAACTTTTAAAGAATATTAGAATGTTTACGCTTAAAATTGGATTCATTCGCATTTTTAATCCTCTAACATTTATTGTAAAAAGTAAAAATATTTGACAAACATATATAATCATTTTGTAGTTAGTTCTGTTAATTTTCGCCACTACAAAGGCTAGGCGTTAACTACCATTTAAAATAATATTATTTTATTATTATAGTGCAACATAAGATTCCCAAGAAACTCGTTGTTGCGTATTGGGTACGCCATCGAGAATAGCGTCCCCATTAAAGTAATATTAATATTTTATTCATAAATATGAATATATGTGAAAATTTCATATTCTTTATTTACAATGGGTGTTACATCCTTACCCCTTTTGGTAATTGCGTCCTCGCAATTTTAAAATTGGGCTTGGAAACTTCATTGAAAATCAATCATCGGAACAAGAGTCAGTAAAAAAATTAATTTAAAATAAAGAAAGAAAAGTACAAAGGTCACCAGAGTTAACCCATACTAGGATTCCATGTAATAAAACACGGATATAGAGAATAAAACAAATGGTAATGTTCTAAGGGAGAGTGATAGTAAACATGTCTAGGAGAAACTTAACCAGATTAAAATTACAAACTTGTAATGGGTTAAATGGTATTCGATTCCCCAGTAGGAAAAGTTAACAGACAACATTTTTGATTTAAGTTACTCTTCATTGAGGAATTTATTTTTGATCTTAACTAATTCATAATAAAACATACTTACTTGTCACATAGACTTTCAACTTTTACTAGATTCCTTAATCAAAGTCATATTTTTCCCAAAGATGAGTATTGAGGAAGACTTGTTCACATTAAGAGTTCTATAATCAACTTCATGAGAATCACATAATCCACAAAAGAGAACTATATATTTCCCATGTCTTTAGGCAAAAAACAAAACCATAATTGTTAGTATGAGATTAGATAATCCACAAAAGTATAAAACTTTATAAAAAGAAAATCTATTATTAATCTCCAAAATTTGTCCAAAAAAACCCAAAGTTCAACGAAGACCATTCGATAAACAATTGTCCATAAAATTCTTTAATGTAAACCAAATGAAGATTGAAACCCAAATATTTTAAGGATTTAATCACATAGTCTTCCAAGGTACAAATTAACTTTTATCTTCAAATAACATCAGTTGCACATAAATTCTCATATTGAAAAATAATTAACCTAATCACATATCCTCCATGATATGTTAATTATTTCCATAGATAACCCAAAATAAACATACTATTGATTCCTAAAATCATCTAACTAAAAAGAATTAGTCAAACTAACCAGGGAATTCATGTAGTTTAGTGGTAGGCGATAAATACCAGTCGCACTTTGGTTGTGGGTTCGATTCCCACAGCTTTGTCCGACGCGACGGGTTGTCACACGATCTGTGTGTTGTCCTTTTTCCAAAACTATATAATTCTTAAAACATTCCCCAAAATGAGATAATATATTAAAAAATAATAATAACATATTTTAACCTCAATTTTATCTCATTCCTTTCATTTTCCATCATATCATAGAGTAACCCATAATTAACTAAAAATAACGATCATATAAACCCTAACTATTACATTTATAATTAGTACCTAAACATCCACATTGATTGGTCATCTCGTACATGATGCATTACAGAACATACAAAGGTTCAAGTGGTTTATCATTACTTTTTGATAGTTGGTTTAGATCAACCGTGACTTTCCTCATTCAATCCCCCATTTCATCCATTCTCTTAATCAGAGAACCACCACAGTTTCCATCAAACCTATTGTCACTTTGGTGCCTACTAGATCCATCCATTCACTAAAAACAGAATTGTCAGTGTGAGTATATCAACAAAACCGTCATGTACTAATGAGGAAGATAAACACTAAGATATACTTACTCATTCACTTTATCTAAAACTATGACTCTTTCTGAAATCCTAACCATTATGGTAATGTCACTTATGCTTAGAGAATACCATAACCTCTAAAGTTATATAAACTGACCTCTGATACCCACTATAAGGCCCCGACCTTAAACATTACTTAATCTTGAGTTATTACAATATTACACATTGAGGATCATTTAAAGTTTAGAGTTTTAGAGAATTATATCATAAAACATGCATTACATTACACATTTAAAAAAGTGGTTACATAAAAGATAGTATTCATTTTTCTCATCAATGGAAACATATTTAAAATAAAAAGTAGATTCATTCATGACACATCCTTGACACTATCATCATATCATGTACCATTCCCTTGACTTGTGGAAAACATTTCAAAAACATGGGATGAGCATAAAAAGCTCAGTAAAGGTTATAAAAATTATGGAAAGGAAACATGAGTACATATATACAGTAGTATGAAATCATACTTTACCCATCAAACATAAGCACATTAATATACCTCATAAAATCATGAATAAATTATAGAAATCATAAGACATAAAGGAAACATGAGGCATTCATAACATTATTACATAGGGAGTAACCCTCTTGGTTACGTTTGGAATACCCATCATTGTATATTCCCTAAATCTCTTCAGATAAAACTTTACATTTAACTCCTTCGTGTTACCCAATGCATTGGAGAGCTATATCGGGCTCACCTGCCCTTAGTTTATCACAGAACCACCTGTCTTCATAATAATGCCCAAGAACCACAACATAATCATATCACATAAAACATGCATAAAGGAAACATAACATTTCCTCCTTTAAATCACAAGATATCAATACAACACATTGATATAAAAACATTATGAAAACCATTTTCAATAACAAAATAAAAGAAAAGTAAAACATGGTATTTAAAAAAAGGTATGGCTTGTAAAGGAAGCCAAAACACAAATAATGGTCACGGCGGTGGAGAAGTCATTGTCGCCTCATACGTACGACAAAAACATTCCCTTGTATTGTTTAATAAAATGATTTGTATAAAAAAGATTCCTTTTGTATAAACGTAAAAGTCAAAGGGGTTTATACACCGTATAAAGGAAGGTTCTGTATAAAACAAAATATGTCTCAATGAAAGGAGATTGAGACGAAGTAACATACAAAGATCATTTTTAAATAAAATAGATTCACTACATGTACACATAAAGAAATTATAAATACAAGACATGACATAATAATATCGTGACATAATTTGAAAATAGGAGATTAACCCAAATAATAGAAATTGGGATAAGAAGTTCCCAAACAAAAATTTGACAGCCTAACGACACCACTACAAAATTCAGAAAATGAGTTGATGAGAGATAAAAAGGGTATATCATCACTTGGACATAAAATTTACATCAATAAGGATATATAAGAACATATCCCAACATTAAAATATGTAAATTAAAAGACCTAACAAAATAAATCTTTTAAAAAGTGGAGGGTGAAAGGGTCCCTTACCGACTTGGGTATCTTTCTAAATATACACCCCATGAATGAAGGACAATAAAAAATTGATGTAAATACTCATAAACGAAAGTATATTTCACAAAGAGTAGAATAAAGGGCATTACATATACCACTCAAAGGAAATGGTGGAAAATGTAGCATAGATCTCACGGGAATAAAAGTGAGATTTAAAATCCCTTACTAAAACTCGGCAGCCTAACGGCGCCACATAAAACTTCCAAAAATGGATTGATGAGAGAAAATAGGGTCTCTAATCATATTAACATAAAATGTACATAAATATGAATATAAAATAACATCCCCCAATATAACAAATAGGTGCATAAAGAAGTGACATAAAGAAGAGTACTTAAAAATAAAGAGTGTGGTTGTATCTCTTACGAAAATTCAGCAGCCTAACAGCGCCACTCAAAAATTCCAAAATGGATTTATGAGAGAAAATACGGTCTCTCATCATATGAACATAAAATATTATAGTAAGATTAATATAAAAGAACATCCCAATCATAATAATGATTATCTTAAAAGGAATGACATAAGAGAGTGTACTTAAAAAGAAAGAGAGGGGTATGATCCCTTACCTCAAGTATGACTTGTCTTGTTCCTTTCTTTATATTCATGAATAATAAACATTGGTAAATTTATAATTTCTTAAGTACCTCCATTAAAGATTATTATTCAGTTCATATCATAGATTATAATGTTATAATAATTGTTTAATAATATTAGTTCATATCAGATGTTTTTTTGCCGATGTTTGGTAAATGAGTAAAAAAATGAACTTGATTGAAAATGATTGCCCATGTAGTAATAAGTATATTATTTACATAATAGTATTAATGATTAAAATATCATATATATCTATTACATAATCATTTTATACTATTCCATGACATTTGGAGATAAAATATGAAAGGCACCGTTCATGGAGACGGTAAGCCGTACGTACGCATGAACGCTACTTTCATTTTTTTGTCATATTAATGAAATTAAAAATAAATGAGATATATATAAATTATAATTAAATTATAATATATATTTTATATAGGTCACATATGTTCATTAATTTCATTATTTATAGATTCTATGTATTGCATTAATGAGTAACATCACTTGAGGGGGCAGTAGTCCACACTTCCTCATATGAAATTATCTAATTTGCACAACAAGAAAAGAATAAAGATATGTTTTAAATATAAAATACAGAAGCAAGTAGTAAACATAAATACCATATATATCATATATTAAATACAGTGACATCATAATGGCCACCTTTAAAGGTGTTAAAAGAATGTTGAACAATCATCGTTTCATGAGGCAGAAAATTGCCAACCACAGAAATAGTATGTTCCTTAACAATTAGACGAATGTGCGCGTAAGTGTAGCTTGAATAATTAACATAAAAACTTCCTATTATATTTAAGATACTGTTTTTGTTACAAATTAAAACAATAAAAAGAGTTTATGGGGTTGGAGAAGAAAAATAAAACATAAAAACACAAGAGAAAACACTACCTTTAAAACATGTAACTCTCTTTGATTTGAGATCAAAGGCTTCCTTGGAAAGGATTATGGCTAAAGTGAGGCTTCAATGATTAATAGAGGGATGTGGAGAGATGAAATGGGTAGGGTTTGGCCGAGCCTAAGGCTTGAGAGGTTTGTGTAAGGTGGTAGTGCTGGGGGCCTTTTATAAGAGGAGAGGAGGCGCACTCTTGGAATGCTATAAAATATTACATTATTATAAAATGATTTTCTAAATTTAAAGGTTCCTAAAGGATATATTTCTAGGATAAGGTGATAAGGTTTCAAAATACACCCATACTAGTGGTTTTTGACATGTTTAGGTCTTAGATTTTACATTATCTTTTCATTTTATTTAAATCGTTAAATAAATACGTAATTGCCGCATCATCATGGTGTCATAAATAATTAAATTTATATATTGTATAAAAATTATAAAAAAATATCATGATTTAGGAAATAGTTTTATCATTCTAATGAATATTTATAGTTAAAACTATGACATGTATAACCCCATTTAAAAATTATTTTATTAAAACAACACATGTTTGTGACATTTTAATTTCAACTTTAAATAAAAAGGTATTAATGAAATTTTCCAACCAAAGTGGCTCCATGGGGTCCCCAAGTTGACCCATGGATTGTCATGGTAGTCCATGACATATCCAATGAAGGTATTACATGTGTCTAGGTCATTTCATATTATTAAAACATTAATTTTACCTTAAATTACATTAATTGCCTTTAATCGCCATTAATAAAACTTAAAAGATACTATTCACCAAAAATTATTTTGATCTCATTGAATCACATATTAATTCTTAATGACATCAATGTATGTTAGAATTTTGAAAATTAAATCACAGAAGTGGCAAAGTTTCATTTAAACGGAAAATCAGTTTCTTTATCTACCACTTAGTGGTTTCACTATTCATCTAACATTGAAGTTTTTCAGAAAAATACAAAAACTTCACCCTAAGATATATTTGATATTATGATTTCAAAAATGTTGTGTATTTTAAAAAATTCAAAAAATATAATTTGACTTAATTAATTTAATAATTAAATCCCGATGTCAAAACAAATAGCGTGTTTTTAAGAAACAATATCTAATAAAAGATCGACACTAGTTTAAGTCCAATTTCAAAGTAAAATTAATTCCAATGAACACTATTTGATTAAATGGTAAAAATATATTCTAATTTTACAATAAAATCAATTCAAAATATAATCTAATCATATAAATACATTCGATTAAATATAGGTTTTGAATTAAAATACAACATTTTTCACTGTTCATTAAAAAAATAAGCTTTATCGAAAAAATACGAAAAATTTACACAAAGTAAATTTTGATGTCCCTGATTCTAAAGAAGAATTTTATTTTGTCAAATATAACACATAAAATTGTCAAAAAGTGGATTTAAAAGAGGTTCACCATCAAAAGGCGGTTAATTGTCCTTTTAAAGAATATTAGAATGTTAAGCTTAAAATTGGATTCATTCGCATTTTTAATCCTCTAACATTTATTTTGAAAAGTAAAAATATTTGAAAAACATATATAATTATTTTGTAGTTAGTTCTATTCATTCCCGCCATTACAATGGCTAGGCATTTACTACCATTTAAAATAATATTATTTTATTATTAGAGTGCAACGTAAGATTCCCAAAAAAATCGTTGTTCCATATTGGGTACGCCATCGAGCATAGCGTCCCTTTAAAGTAATATTAATATTTTATTCAAAAATATAGATAAATGTGAAAATATTATATTCTTTATTTACCTGGGTTGTTACATCCTACCCCCTTTTGGGAATTACGTCCTCGTAATTTTAAAATTGGTCTTGAAAACTTCATTGAAAATCCCACATCGGAACAAGATTCAGTAATAAAATTCACTTTAAAATAAAGAAAGAGAAGTACAAATGTCACCTGAGTTAACCCGTACTAGGATTCCTTGTAGGAAAACATGGATATGGAGAAAAAAACAAAGGATCATGTTCTGAGAGAGAGTGATAGTAAACATGTCTAGGAGAAAGTTAACCATAAGAAAATCACAAACATTTGATGTGTTAAACGGTATTCGATTCCCCAGTAGGAAAAGATAACATACAAAATTTTTGTTTTAAGTTACTCTTCATTGAGGAATTTGTTTTTGAGCTTAACTAAATCATAATGCAACATATTTACTTTTCACGTATGCTTTCAACTTTTACTAGATTCCTTAATCAGACTCATATTTTCTCCAAAAGACGAGTATTTAGGAAGACTTTTTCACATTAAGAGTTCTATAATCAACTTCTTGAGAATCACCTAATCCAAAAAAGAGAACTATATATTTACCATGTATTTAGACAAAAACCAAAAACAAAATTGGTAGTATGAGATCAGATAATCCACAAATGTATAATCCTTTATAAAAAGAAAATCCATTCTTAATCTCCAAAATTTGTCCAAAAAAACCCAAAGTTCAATGAAGACCATTCGATAAACAATTGTACATAAAATTCTTCAAATTAAACCAAACTGGGATTGAAACACAAAAATTTGAAGGATTTAATCACATAGTCTTCCAATGTACAAATTAACTTTTATCTCCAAATAACATCAGCTGCTCATAAATTATCATATTGAAAAGTAATTAACCTAATCACATATCCTCCATGATAGGTTAATAATTTCCATAGATAACCCAAAATAAACTTACTCTTGATTCCTAAAATCATATAACCAAAAATAATTAGTCAAAATAAACAGGGACTTCACATATTCCAGTGGTAGGAGATAAATACCAGTCGCACTTTGGTTGTGGGTTTGATTCCCGCAGCTTTGTCCGACGCGACGGGTTGCCACACTGTCTGCGTGTTGTCCTTTTTCAAAAACAATATAATTCTTAAAACATTCCCAAAAATGAGATAAAATCTTCAAAAATAATCATAACATATTTTAACCTCAAGTTTATCTCATGCCTTTCATGTTCCATCATATCATAGAGTAACCCATAATTACCTAAAAAGTAAGGATCATATAAACCCTAACTGTTACCTTTATAATTATTACCTGAACTTCCACATCGATTGGTCATCTCGTACATGATGCATTACAGAACATACCAAGGTTCAAGTGGTTGATCATGACTCCTTGATAGTTGGTTTAGAACAACCATGAGTTTCCTCATTGAATCCCCCATTTCATCCAGTCTCTTAATCAGAGAACCAACACAATTTCCTTCAAAACCATTTTCACTTTGGTGCCTATTATATCCATCCATTCACTAAAAATAGAAATGTCAGTGTGAGTATATCAACAAAACCATCATGTACTAATTAGGTTGATAAACCCTAAGATATACTTACTCATTCACTTTATCTAAAACTAGGACTCTTTCTGAAATCCTAACCATTATGGTAATGTCACTTATGCTTAGAGAATACCCTAACCTCTAAAGTTATCTAAACCAACCTCTGATACCAACTATAAGGCCCCAGCCTTAAACTTTACTTAATCTTGAGTTATTAAAAATTAAACATTGAAGATCTTTTCAGGTTTAGAGTTTTAGAGAATCAGATCATAAAACATGAATTGCATTCCACATTTAAACAATGTGGTTACATAAAAGATAGTATTCATTTTTCCCATCAACAGAAACATATTTAAAATAAAACATTGATTCATTCTTGACACTTCCTTGACACTATCATCATATCATGTACCATTCCCTTGACCTGTGAAAAACATTTAAAAACATGGGATGAGCATAAAAAGCTCAGTAAGGGTTATAAAAATTATGGAATGGAATCATGAGTACATATATACATAAGTATGAAATCATACTTTACCCATAAAACATAAGCACATTAACATACCTCATAAAATCATGAATAAATCATAGAAATCATAATACATAAAGGTAACATGAGGCATTCATAACATTCTTATGTAGGGAGTAACCCTCTTGGTTACGTTTGGAATACCCATCACAGTATATTCCCTAAATCTCTTTGGATAAACCTTTACATTTAACTCCTCTGCATTACGCAATGAATTGGAGAGCCATATTTGGCTCACTCGCCCTTAGATTATCACAGAACCACCCGTCTTCATAATAATGCCCAAGAACCACAACATAATCGTATCACATAAAACATGCATAAAGGAAACATAACCTTTCCACCTTTCAATCAAAAGATATCAATAAAAAACATTGATATAAAAACATTATGAAAACCATATTCAATACCAAAATAAAAGAAAAGTAAAACATGGTATTTAAAAAAATGTATGGCTTGTAGAGGAAGTCGAAACTCAAATAATGGTCACGACGGCAGAGAAGTCATTGTCGCAGCATAAGTACGACAAAAACATTCCCTTTTGTCATTTAGTAAAACGCTTCATATAAAAAATATTCCTTTTGGATAAACGTAAGAGTCAAAGTGGTTTATACACCGTATAATAGAAGGTTGTGTATAAAACAAAATATGCCTCAATGAATGGAGATTGAGACGAAGTCCCATGCAAAGATCATTTTTAAATAAAATAGATTCACTATATGTACACATAAAGAAAGTATAAATACATGATAGAACGTAATAATATCATGACAGAATTTGAAAATAGGAGATTAACCCAACGAATAGAAATTTGGTTAAGAAGTTCCCTTACAAAAATTTGACAGCCTAACGGCGCCACTACAAAATTAAGAAAATTAGTTGATGAGAGATAAAAAGGGTATCTCATCACATGGACATAAAATTTACATCAATAAGGATATATAAGAACATATTCCAACAGTACAATATGTAAATTAAAAGACTCAACAAAATAAGTATTTTAAAAAGAGGAGGGTGAAAGGTTCCCTTACCGACTTGGGTATCTTTCGAAACATACACCCCATGAAAGAAGGACAGTACAACATTGATGTAAACACTCATAAAAGAAATTATATTGAAAAAAGAGTATAATAATGGGCTGTACATATACCACTCAATGGAAATGGTGGAAAATGTTGTATAAATCTCATGGGAAAAAATGTGAGATGAAAAATACCATACGAAAACTCGGCATCCTAACGGAGGCACATAAAACGTCCAAAAATGGATTGATAAGATCAAATAGGGTCTCTCATAATATTAACATAAAATTTACAGAAATAGGAATATAAAATAACATCCCCCAAAATAATAAATAGGAGCTTAAAAAAAGTTATATAAAGAAGAGTACTTAAAAAAGAAAGAGAGTGGTTGGATCTCTTACGAAAATTCAGCAGCCCAACGGTGCCACTCAAAACTTACAAAATGGATTGATGAGAAAAAATAGGGTCTATAATCATATAAACATAAAAAATTACAGTAATAGTAATATAAAATAACATCCCAATCATAAGAAAAATGATCTTAAAAGGAATGACATAAAAGTGTGCACTTAAAAAGAAATAGAGGGGTAGGATCCCTTACCTCAAGTCCGACTTGTCTTGTTCGTTTCTTTATATTCCTAAATAATAAACATTATTCAATTTATAATTTTTTAAGGTCCTCCTTTAAAGATTATTATTCAGTTAATATCACATATTATAATGTTATAATAATTTTTTAATAATATTAGTTCATATCAGATGTTTTTTGACGATGTTTGGTACATAAGTAAAAAAAATGAACTTGTTTGAAAATGATTGCCCATGTAGTAATAATTTAATGATTTACATAATAGTATTAATGATTAAAATATCATATATATATATCCAGTAAATAATAATTTTATACTATTCCATAACATTTGGTGATAAAAAATGAAAAGCACCGTTCATGGAGAAGGTAGGTCTTACGTACGCATGAAGGCTACTTTCATTTTTTTGTCATATTAATTGAATTAAAAATAAATGAGAGATATATATATATATATTATAATTAAATTATAATATATATTTTATATAGGTCACATATTTTCATTAATTTAATTCTTTATACATTCCATATATTGCATTAACGAGTCACATTACTTGAGGGGGAGGTAGTCCACACTTCCTCATTCGAAATTATCGCATTTGAACCACATGAAAAGAATAAAGATATGTTTTAAATATATAATAAATAAGATTATAGTGAACATTAATACCATATATATCATATATAAAATACAGTTACATCATAATGGCCACCTTTAATGGTGTTAAAAAAATATGGAACAATCATCGTTTCATGAGGTAGAAAATCACCAACCACAGAAATAGTATGTTCTTTAAAAATTAGACGAAGGTGTGTGTAAGTGTAGCTAGAATACTTCGCATAACAAAATCCTAGTATATTAAAGATTATGGTGTTGTAATAAAAGAAATGAATAAAAAATGTTTATGGGGTTGGAGAAGCAAAATAAAACATAAGAACACAAGAGAAAACACTACATTTAAAATGGGTAACTCTCTTTGATTTGATATCAAATGCTTCCTTATAAAAGATTCTGCCCAAAGTGAGGCTTCAATGATGAAGAGATGGATTTATAGAGATGAAATTGGTAGGGTTTGGCCGATACAAAGGCTTTAGAGTTTTTTGTAAGGTGGTAGTGGTGAGGGCCTTTAATAAGAGAAGAGGAGGGGCACTCTTGGAATGTTATAAAATATTACTTTATTATAAAAAGATTTTCAGATTTTAAAGGTAAAAAAAGGATATATATCAAGGATAAGGTGATATTGTTTGGAAATCCACCCATACAATAGGTTTTTTACATGTTTAGGTATTAGATTTTACAATATCTTTTCATTTTATTTAAATCGTTAAATAATGAGGTAATCGCTGCATCATCATAGTGTCATAAATAATTTAATTTATTTATTTTCTAAATATTATAAAAAAATATCATGAAGTAGGAAATCTTTTTAACATTCTAGTGAATATTTATAGTCAAAACTATGACATGTATTACCCCATTTAAAAATTGTTTTAGTAAAATGAAACATGTTTGTGACATTTTAATTTTAACTTTAAATAAAAAGGTATTAATGTCATTTTCCAACAAAAGTGGCTCCATGTGGTCCCCAAGTTGACCCATGGATTGTCTTGGTCGGCCAGGACATATCAAATTAGGGTAGGACATGTTTCTAGGTCATTTCATATTATTAAAACATTATATTTACAATAAATTACACTAATTACCTTTAATCGCGATTAATAAAACTTAAAAGTTACTATTCACCAAAATTATTTTGATCTCATTGAATCACATTTTACTTCTTAATGACAACCATTTATGTTGGATTTTTGAAAATCAAATAACAGAAGTGGAAAACTTTCATTTAAATGAAAAATCAGTTTCTTTAACTACCACTTAGTGGTTTCAATATTCATCTAAAATTGAAGTTTTTCAGAAAAATACCAAAAATTCACCCAAAGCTATATTTGATATTCTGATTTCTAGAATGATGACTATTTTAAAAAATTCAAAACAAATAAGTTTCATTAATTATTTTAATAAATAATTCCCTCTCTCAAAACAAATAGCGTGTTTTTAAGAAACAATATATTTTAAAAGATTGACACTAGTTTAAGTCCAATTTCAAAGTCAAATTAATTCCAATGACCACTATTGGATTAAATTGTAAAAATATATTCTAATTTAACATTAAAATATATTAAAAATATAATCTAATTATATAAATAAATTATATTAAAAATAGGTTTTGAATTAAAATATAACATTTTTTACTATTCATTAAAATATTGAGCTTTATCGGAAAAATACCAAAAATATACACAAAGTAAATTTTGATGTCCCAATTCTAAAGAAGAATTTTATTTTTTCAAATATAAACCATAAAATTGTCAAAAAGTGGATTTAAAAGAGGTTCACCATCAAAAGGCGGTTAATCGACCTTTTAATGAATATTAGAATGATTACGCTTAAAATTGGATTCATTTGCATTTTTAATCCTCTAAAATTTATTGTAAAAAGTAAAAATATTTGACAAACATATATAATCATTTTTTAGTTAGTTCTGTTCATTCCCGCCTTTAAAATGGCTAGGCATTAACAGCCATTTAAAATAATATTATTTTATTATTAAAGTGCAATGTAAGATTCCCAATAAAACTATCGTTGCGTATTGGGTACGCCATCGAGCATTGCGTCCCCTTTAAAGTAACATTATTATTTTATTCAAAAATATGGATAAATGTGAAAATTTAATATTATTTATTTACATGGGGTGTTACATCCTTCCCCCCGTTTGGGAATTACGTCCTCGCAATTTTAAAATTGGGCTTGGAAACTTCATTGAAAATCCCACATCGGAACAAGAGTCAGTTAAAAAATCACTTTAATATAAATAAAGAGAAGTACAAAGGTCACCCGAGTTAACCCATACTAGGATTCCATGTAGGAAAACATGGATATGGAGAAAAAAACAAAGGGTCATGTTCTGAGGGAGAGTGATAGTAAACATGTCTTGGAGAAAGTTCACCATAAAAAATCACAAACTTGTGATGGGTTAAATGGTATTCGATTCCCCAGTAGGAAAATTTTACAGACAACATTTTTGTTTTAAGTTACTCTACATTGAGGAATTTATTTTTGAGCTTAACTAAATCATAATGAAACATACATAATTGTCAAGTAGCTTTCAACTTTTACTAGATTCCTTAATCAAACTCATATTTTCTCCAAAAGACGAGTATTTAGGAAGACTTGTTCTCATTAAGAGTTTTATAATCAACTTCATCAAAATCACATAATCCACAATGGACAACTATATATTTCCCATGTCTTTAGGAAAAAACCAAAACCAAAATTATTAGTATGAGATCAGATAATCCACAAAAGTATAATCCTTTATAATAATAAAATCTATTCTTAATCTCTACAATTTGTCCAAAAAAACCCAATGTTCAACGAAGACCATCCAATAAACAATTGTCTATAAAATTCATCAATGTAAACCAAACTAAGATTGAAACCCAAATATTTAAAGGATTTAATCGCATAGTCTTCTAAGGTACAAATCAACTTATATATCCAAATAACATTAGTAGCTCTTAAATTCTCATATTCAAAAAGTAGTTAACCTAATCACATATCCTCCATGATAGGTTAATCATTTTCATAGATAACCCAAAATAAACATACTCTTGATTCATAAAATCATCTAACTAAAAATAATTAGTCAAAATAACCAGGGACTTCACGTATTCCAGTGGTAGGCGATAAATACCAGTCGCACTTTGGTTGTGGGTTTGATTCCCGCAGCTTTGTCCGACGTGACAGGTTGTCACACGGTCTGCTTTTTGTCCTTTTTCCAAAACTATATATTTCTTAAAACATTCCCCAAAATGTGATAAAATCTTCAAAAATAATCATAACATATTTTATCCTCAAGTTTATCTCTTTCCTTTCATTTTCCATCATATTATAGAGTAACCCATAATTCCCTAAAAAGTAAGGATCATATAAACCCTAACTGTTAGCTTTATAATTATTACTTTAACTTCCACATCGATTGGTCATCTCTTACATGAGGCATTGTAGAACATACCAAGGTTCAAGTGGTTGATCATGGCACATTGATATTTGGTTTAGAATAACCAAGAGTTTCCTCATTGAATCCCCCATTTCATCAAGTCTCTTAATCAGAGAACAATCACAGTTTCATTCAAATCTATTGTCACTTTGGTGCCTTCTAGATCCATCCATTCACTAAAAACAGAAATGTCAGTGTGAGTATATCAACAAAACCACCTTGTACTAATGAGGAAGATGAACACTAAGATATACTTACTCATTCACTTTATATAACACTAGGACTCTTTCTGAAATCCTAAACATTATGGTAATGTCACTTATGCTTAGAGAATACCCTAACCTCTAAATTTATCTAAACCGACCTCTGATACCAACTATAAGGCCCCGACCTTAATCCTTACTTAATCTTGAGTTATTATGAGATTACACATTGAGGATCTTTTCAGGTTTAGAGTTTTAGAGAATTAGATCATAAAACATGCATTACATTCCACATTTAAACAATGTGGTTACATAAAACATAGTATTCATTTTTCCCATCAACGGAAACATATTTAAAATTAAACATGGATTCTTTCTTGAAAATTCCTTGACACTATAATCATATCATGCACCATATCCTTGACCTGTCAAAAACATTTCAAAAACATGGGATGAGCATAAAAAGCTCAGTAAGGGTTATAAAAAGTATGGAAAGGTAACATGAGTACATATATACCTAAGTATGAAATCATACTTTACCCATAAAACATAATAACTTTAACATACCTCATAAAATAATGAATGAATCATAGAAATCATAAGACATAAAGGTAACATGAGGAATTTATAACATTCTTACGTAGGGAGTAAATCTCTTGGTTGCGTTTGGAATACCCATCACAATATATTCCCTAAATCTCTTCGGATAAACCTTTACATTTAACTCCTTCACGTTACCCAATGCATTGGAGAGCTATATCGGGCTCACCCGCCCTTAGTTTATCACGGAACCACCCGTCTTCATAATAATTCCCAAGAACCACAACATAATCGTATCACATAAAACATGCATAAAAGAAACATAACATTTCATACTTTAAATCCTAATATATCAATACAACACATTGATGTAAAAACATTATGAAAACCATTTTCAATAACAAAATAAAAGAAAATTAAAACATGGTATTTAAAAAAAGGTATGGCTTGTTGAGGAAGCCGAAACTCAAATAATGGTCACGGCGGCAGAGAAGTCATTGTCACCACATACGTACGACAAAAACATTCCATTTCGTCGTTTAATAAAATGCTTCATATAAAAAATATTCCTTTTGGATAAACAAAAAATTCAAATGGGTTTATACACAGAATAAAAGAAGGTTGTGTATAAAACAAAATATGCTTCAATGAAAGGAGATTGAGACAAAGTCCCATACAAAGATCATTTTTAAATAAAATAGATTCACTATATGTATACATAAAAAAGTATAAATACATTATAGGAAATAATAATATCATGACATAATTTGAAAATAGGAGATTAACCCAAAGAATGGATATTGGGTTAAGAAGTTCCCTTACAAAAATTTGACAGCCTAACGGCGCCACTACAAAATTCAGAAAATGAGTTGATGAAAGATAAAAAGGGAATCTCCTCACATGGAAATAAACTTTACATCAATAAGGGTATATAAGAACATATCCCAATATTACAATATGTAAATTAAAATACCCAACAAAATAATTCTTTTAAAAAGAGGAGGGTGAAAGGTTCCCTTACCGACTTGGGTATCTTTTCAAACATACACCACATGAAAGAAGAACAATACAACATTGATGTAAATACTCATAAACGAAAGTATATTACTCAATATGTAGAATAATGGTCAGAACATATACCACTCAAAGTAAATTGGAGAAAATGTATCATAAATCTCACGGGAATAAAAGTGAGATGAAAAATCCTTTACGAAAACTCGGCAGCCTGACGACGCCACATAAAACATCAAAAAATGGATTGATGAGATCAAATAGGGTATCTCTTCATATTAACATAAAATTTATAGGAAGTGGAATATAAAATAACATCCCCCGACATAACAAATAGGAGCTTAAAAGAAATGACATAAGGAATAGTACTTAAAAAGAATGAGAGTGGTTGGATCTATTAAGAAAATTCAGCAGCCTAACTGCGCCACTCAAAACTTATAAAGTGGATTGATGAGAGAAAATAGGATCTATAATCATATGAACATAAAAAATTAAAGTAAGAGTAATATAAAATAACATCCCAATCATAAGAATGATTAGCTTAAAAGGAATGACATAAAAGAGTGTACTTAAAAAGAAAGAGAGGGGTAGTATCCCTTACCTCAAGTCCGACTTGTCTTGTTCGTTTCTTTATATTCCTGAATAATAAACATTAGTCAATTTATATTTTCTTAAGGAAATCCTTTAAAGATTATTATTCAGTTCATATCACATATTATAATGTTATAATAATTTTTTAATAATGTTAGTTCATATCAGATGTTTTTTGCCGATGTTTGGTACATGAGTAATAAAAAGGAACTTGTTTGCAAATGATTTCCCATGTAGTTATAAGTAAATGATATAAATAATAGTATTAATGATTAAAATATAACATATATCCAGTACATATTAATTTTATAATATTTCATAACATTTGGATATAAAAAATGCAAAGCACCGTTCATGGAGACGGTAGGTCGTACGTACGCATGAACGCTACGTTCAATTTTTTTTTCATGTTAATGGAATTAAAAATAAATGATATATATATATTATAATTAAATTACAATAAATATTTTATATAGGTCACATATGTTCATTAATTTCATTCTTTATACATTCCATGAATTGCATTAACGAGTCATATCACTTCAGGGGGTGGTAGTCCACATTTCCTCATATGAAATTATTGCATTTGAACAACATGAAAAGAATAAAGATATGTTTTAAATAAAAAATACAGAATCATATAGTAAACATAAATACCATATATATCATATATAAAATACAGTGACATCATAATGGCCAAAATTAAAGGTGTTTAAAGAATATTGAACAATCATCGTTTCGTGAGGTAGAAAATCGCCAACCCCAGAAACAGTATGTTCTTTAACCATTAAACGAAGGTGTGTGTAAGTATAGCTCGAATACATCACATAACAACATCCTAGTATATTTAAGATACTGTTTTAGTTAAAAAAGAAAAGAATAAAAAGAGTTTATGGGGTTAGAGAAGCAAAATAAAATATAAGAACACAAGAGAAGACACTACCTTTAAAACGGGTAACACTCTTTGATTTGAGATAAAAGGCTTCCTTGGAAAGGATTTTTCCCTATGTGAGGCTTAAATGATGAAGAGAGGTATGAGTAGAGATGAAATGGGTAGGGGTTGGCCGAGCCAAAGGCCTGAGAGGTTTGTGTAAGGTGGTAGAGGTGGGGGCCTTTTATAAGAAGAGAGGAGGGGCACTCTTGGAATGTTATAAAATATTACTTTATTATAAAATGATTTTCGGATTTTAAAGGTGCCAAAAGGATATATTTCGAGGATAAGGTGATAAGGTTTCTAAATACACTCATCCAATAGGTTTTTGACATGTGTAGGTCTTATATTTTACATTATATTTTCATTTTATTTAAATCATTAAATAATGAGGTAATCGCTGAATCATCATGGTGTCATAAATAATTTAATTTATTTATTGACTAAAAATTATAAAAAAAATTACCATGATGTATTAAATCTTTTTTCCGTTCTAATAAATATTTATTGTAAAAAATATAACATGTATAGCCCCATTTAAAAATTGTTTTAGTAAAACAACACATGTTTGTGACATTTTAATTTGAACTTTAAATAAAAAGGTATTAAGTCATTTTCCAACCAAAGTGGATCCATGGGGTCCCCAAGTTTACCCATGGATTTTCTTGGTCTTCCATGACACATCCAATGAGGGTAGGACATGTGTCAAAGTCATTTCATATTATTAAAACATTATTTTTACCTTAAATTACACTAATTACCTTAATCGCGATTAATAAAACATAAAAGTTGCTATTCATCAAAAACTATTTTGATCTCATTGAATCACATTTTACTTCATAATGACAACCATGTATGTCGGATTTTTGAAAATCAAATCACAGAAGTGGAAAAGTTTCATTTAAACAAAAAATCAGTTTTATTAACTACCACTTAGTGGTTTCACTAGTCATCTAAAATTGATGTTTTTCAGAAAAATACCAAAAATTCATCCTAAGTTATATTTGATATTCCGATTTCAAAAATGATGTCTATTTTAATAAATTCAAAACAAATTAGTTTCATTAATTAATTTAATAATTAATTCATGTTGTCAAAACAAATAGCGTGTTTTTAAGAAACAATATCTATTAAAATATTGACACTAGTTTAAGTCCAATTTCAAATTGAAATTAATTCCAATGACCACTATTGGATTAAATGGTAAAAAAATATTATAATTCAATATTAAAATAAATTCAAATAAAAATATATTCATATAAATAAATTAGATTAAAAATATGTTTTGAATTAAAATACATCATTTTTCACTATTCATTAAAAAATGAGCTTTATCGGAAAAATACCAAAAATTTACACAAAGTAAATTTTGATGTCCCGATTCTAAAGAATAATTTTATTTTGTCAAATATAACACATAAAATTGTCAAAAGGTGGATTTAAAAGAGGTTCGCCATCAAAAGGCAGTTAATCGACCTTTTAAAGAATATTAGAATGTTTACTCTTAAAATTGGATTCATTCAAATTTTTAATCCTCTAACATTTATTGTAAAAAGTAAAAATATTTGAAATATATATATAATAATTTTGAAGTTAGTTCTGTTCATTCCTACCATTACAACGACTAGGCATTAACTACAATTTAAAATAATATTATTTTATTATTAGAGTACAACATAAGACTTCCAAGAAACTCGTTGTTGAGTATTGGGTACGCCATCGAGCATAGCATCCCCTTTAAAGTAATATTAATATTTTATTCACAAATATAGATTAATGTGAAAATTCCATATTCTTTATTTGCCTGGGGTGTTACACTACCACCATCTATCTTCGCATCCAGGTGTAGGGCACCCAATTCCTCCATCTCCTTCCAAGCATCTGCCGACTCTCGAACTACATCCTTCTATGACATCCTACTCAAGGCAACAGCCACCGCATTTCCTTTTCATGAGCTGTAGGAAATCTCAATGCTATAGTCCTGAAAGTACTCCATCCACCTTCGCTTCTGTATGTTCAGGTGACACTGGGAGAAGATATACTTCATGCTTTTGTGATTTGTGAAGACCATGATGTGGTCCCCGATGATGTAATGCCTCCACAACTTCAATGTGAAAAATACAGCCACAAGCACCAGATCATGGGTGAAAAAATTATGCCCATGAGGACGTAACTATCAAGGCTGATAAGAGATCAACCCTTGTTGTTGCATCAGCACAAACCCAAGGAATTGTCCTGAAGCATCACTGAACACCTCATACGCCACCCCTTCTTCTGGAAAACTAAACCATGGGGAACTTACCAACTTCTCCTTCAGATATCTAAAGGCTTCCTGAAATTTCCCATTCCAAATGAAAGCTTGGACCTTCTCGGTCAAAGATGTCAAAGAAGATGCAACTCGAGAGAAGTTGGGCATGAATCTCGGATTGTAGCATGCTGGTCCAAGGAAACAACGAACTTCTGCCACATTCTTGGGAACTTTTCAAGAAAAATCCACTTCGACCATTGATGGTTCCACCTATATTACCTTCTCAAACACCACATTCCCAAGAAAGTGCACTTTTCGCGTCCAAAACTTTCACTTGGACAACTTCCCATAGAGATGGTGCTGTCAGAGGACCTTCAAAACCATTCTCAAGAGCTCAGTGTGATCCCCCTCTTATCTTGAGTAGATTAGGATTTTTTCAATAGACACGACTTCAAACTGATCCAGGTATTCCCAGAAGATGGATTTTATGAGTCCCTGGAAAACAAGTGGTGCATGTGTAACGCCGAACGACAAGAATACAAACTCAAAGTGTCCATACCTACATCTGAATGTAGTCATTGAGATGTCACCCTCCTTCACCCTCAACTGGTGATTCCCAGACTATACGTCTTTCTTAGAGAACAAACATGCTCCCCACAGCTGGTTAAAGAGATCAACTTTCCTCGGGAGGGGGTAATTATTCGTAACCGTTAATTGGTTTAGTCCCCTGTAGTCTATGCACAGCCTCATACCACCATCTACCTTATTTTCAAACAAGACTTGAGAACCCCATGGTGAAGCACTTGGTTGAATAAAAACCTTATTCATCAGATCATCAATCTGAATACGCAACTCTCGTAACTCCAAAGGTGTCATCCGGTAGGGATCCATTAAAATCACATAGGCACAAGGTTGTAAGTCTATCATGAACTCCACATCACACTGAGGGGGTAGAGTCGCCACCCCTTTAGGGAAGACGTCCATAAACTCATTGATGATCCCTGGAACATCCACCATTTCTGCATCCACCAACTCCATTGATTTCTCACCTAACACGGAATGGATGGTCTCCTATCGCATGATGCTTTTCTGTCAACCCTACTCGCCGATCTAAGATACACATTGGCTGCTCAAATCTGAAAACATGACCCTTCCTCGGAAGCAGTCAATGATAGAACATATAGAGAACAACCATTCAATGCCATGGATGACATCGTAATGTTGTATCTACAATATTAGAGGATCCCTGATAGACTGATTGTCCCTATCATCAGTCTACACCCTCTGAAAACATAAAAAAAAGTCATTCTGACCTCTGACTTGTGTGCTCAGCACTAGGGGCACTGGGAGTCTCTCAGTCTAAACCTAGATCACGGGTTGGACTGGGTGTAATAAAGGAGTGTGATGATCCTATATCAAATAAGGCATAGGCAAGAGTAATAAACAAGCTAATCATACCTCGAACGACTTCTAGCCTAGCTGGAAATGCTGCCTCAGTGGCATGAAACTTCCCACGCCCAGCTCCCCTACCCCTCGATTGTCAGTTTCCTCCCCGTCTGGGCCCTGGTCAAGGTCCCTAAGGAGAACCATGAGGTTGGCCCCCTCCTGAAATGCCTGCCCTCGGAGGAGAGGGATCTTGCTTCCCCTGCTGCTGTTGCTGAAAGGGCCTAACTGGAAACTGTTGTTGCTGAGGTGGGCGTTGAACCTGCACACCCCCGCCGTATTGCACTCTATCAAAGGACAGATTATGAAGGTGCCCATGGATTCCACAGATGAAGCATCTCATCCCTGGGCCAAAAAGAAATGGGAGAGGGCCGGGAGATTGGAACTAGAAATATTGAGGCCTGTTTCTTACTGGTCAAACCCTAGAGGGTCCTGATGTTGGAGGACTACTGCTGATGAAAATCCCCTTCGATGAGCCCAACTAGATTATCTCTCATGATACACCTCCCAATGTGTGCATTCTATCTAATACTTCAGCCTTCATCTATAACTCTATGTACATTGGTATGGTGAATGGAGTAACAACTTACTGGATAGAAGGTTGAAGTGCCTCCTCCAAACCTCTCGCCCGAGACTCCTCATCAGGAAAGAGGTCATGAGAAAAGCGAGAGAGATCCCTGAACATGATCCCCAACCCTCTCACAGACATACTCCCCAGCTAGAGGGAGATTATTTCCTGCCTCTTCTCAGCCTTAATTGTGGAAGAGAGGAATTCCGCCTAAAACTCTTTCTTGAAGTCAGCCAACGTAACCTTACTCTCCCTCTTCTCCCAAAGATAATGTGTCCACCACTAACATGCTGCTACACACAAATGGCTTACATCCAGATGAACCAGTACTCTGTTGGTGCTCGGATCAAGCTAAAATCTATCACCATCTCCTCTAGCCAGCTCTCTGTCTCCACATTAGAGATGCTACCCTCGTACTTCCTAGGGGTCTTCCGCTGAAAGGCATGAAGTGTCCTCTACCACAGATCATCCTCCTCCTCTTGGTCAGCCCTCAGTTTATAAGCCATGTCAACCTCCTGGGCCTCGATCTCCCACACTACTCGTGGTCATCTCCCAGGTGCCATATCTTCAGGGTAAACAAGGAATTCCTAAGCTCGAGTAGTGTAGAATATTGTTCTTAAATTTTCAAAGACTTCTTATTCATTATAAATCCAAAAGCAGTATACCTATGAAATATAAGAACTCAAGTCCTTATAATGCATGTACCTTCCCTAGGGTCTCTACCCTACAATCAGTGTAGCTATACTAGGTCGTTCGATAGGCCCAAAGACTTTGCATTAGATCATAGCGGGGCCTTAAATTCCCATGTCCTAGCCGGTTTTCACAGGCCTATTTCACGCATCATGATCAAACAACACTATTTCCCTACCATCCCATGAAATCCTCACTATGCCAAACCCCAGACTCCATTCTATATCTCAACCCCCTCTGATACCATTCTTCCATGACCCACCATCACCAAGATGATACAAGGGACAACAGATTTCTAGACCCTTCCTTCTTCAAGTTGAAGGAGAGATAATGACCCCCGATACCCACCTTTAATAGGTCCCGGAGTGGAGACTAGAACCAATGATATAGAATTACACACAATATGGATGGAATTACACTTTTTTTGATAGTACGGGGAGATAATATAGTAAATCCCAACAACACCAAAATTGGGGGTAAAAGAAAAGCCAATGAAAACAATTCCAATATGCATGTTACAAAAGACAAACCCACAAAGTACCCGGAGACTACAAAATTAAAGTATCAATGAAATAAAAACATTAACTGAAACTATCCAAATTCCTAAGCTAGTATGACCCTGCAAGATCCATGAAGACCGCCTGGAAACATGAATGTAGTTTTATATACGTAGGGTGAGCATAAAAGTATACACAGTAGGGAAAACCAATTACTATCGTGCACAAGTGAGGAGGCATTCTAATGCCCTATGGGAAAAGAGATAACCAAAGAATCTAGCAAGAATAATATCCACCCAAGCCTCACCAAGGAACAATCCCCACATAACGCATGTCATGTAATATATAGTAACAACACATCGATATTTGGGTAACTCGCCCCACATTCCCACTGGTTATTGAAGAGATCCTATGCATCATAGCTCTCCTGCCATTCTCACCGATGTCCCACAACCACACCCCACCCGCACACACCTGGGCCACAACCACCCTCCCACCCACAAACACCTGGGCCAAAATCACCACACGTAACCACAGCTACAAACACCTGGTCAAGAACAACTACTGTACTGCCCAAAGACACCTGAGCCTCATCTCGAAGACTCTTTGGAAACAACCTGCCCGCCCACACTTGTGGCAACCACCACAACTACCATGCCCGAAGAATTATGGGCTATAATGTACCTCATGCTGTCATAGCATGCCCGAAGAGTCTTGTGATATTCTAAAAAACTGTATAAGAAGGGATAATAACCTACCACTCATAAGAGTGTTGGGAAAAACACCCACCCCCGTGAAATGGGGTTTTTTGACACTAAGTTCTCTACATGGGTGGGGCACGATTACGAAACATAATAACTACAATTATATGTATAGATAACAAGCACTCATCCCATCCTAGGGTGTCCAAGGCCAATCAAAGAACAAACACCCATGTTACTATTCATTCATAAAAGAAAGGCACAACACTAACGGCCAAGACACAAATCATTCCCAAAACCAACTCCCCATTGAATCCATTCTTGATTTAATGTTCAAGTGATCCCATTTAAGTAAATTCTGCACTACTGGGCAATTAACCGGAATAACCACAAGCCAGAGAAATAGAAACAACCAAACATAAATTTATGCATTCACACCCGGTTCTCTTCTGATGTCACAACAACCAAGGGATCAGTGAGATCCCTCAAAGAACTGGAACCAAAACAAGCCTCGAGATATGTACCCACACAGATTCAGATTCATGACCAACAACCGTGCCACAGCAGATGATCTCATCCCCATCCACTTCAGCCAATAAGAATCTTGGAGTAAAACACTCCCACAACCAAAAAGAGTAGGGAAAACTTCCAAATTCAAGCACATCATTCATTAGGTTCTTCTTTTTGTTGGTTAACTGTGGTGACCACACAAAGATTTATGTTCACTGACATCCATTTAATCCACTGAGTTTACAAGATTAACCTATTTTCAATTTTACAGTCATTCAATCATCACAAAAGACTAGGGTTCATTAGTGGATAGGGGAAGACCACCAATAACCAGGACTTTCAGTGAGCATAATCCCATACAGTTCACAACATATAGAAATTACAAAAGATTACATCATAAATGTAAAACTAACCCAAACATTCATTAACAATGTATTTTATATATTTGGTAAGGTTTGCTTCAATCCATTCCTATAAAAACAGTAGCATACCCACCCCACATGATACATAGTAAGGAGAGATAATGGAAAAATCCCTACCTGGTTGATCACAGATCGATGTTCTTTACCACGTTCCATGAATTGGGGATGCATGACTTGCACGAGAGGATTGTCAGGGAATCCAAGGATGAGTGGAAAGGCTCTGACACAGGCGTACCACTTGCCTCGGGATGGGGAACTCCAAGCACACAAGTATGAATAGGAGAGTAGATAAGAGGAAGAAGAAATAACTTCTTGGGTGATATAAAGATAAGATCCCATTGTTATGGGATATGGAAATTTGAATGGATTTAATGTCCGATTGTGGTTCCCCACGTAGTTGGGAAGATACGAACGATGGAATTAATTGTTATTTAACAATTATCTATGGAGGGTTGGTCATAACGGCTATACATTAAATAGTTTTCTTGAACCATAAGGAAACAAGTAACAGGGATAGAACTGGATGGTCCGAGGAAGGGCGTGACACCGAGGGAAAACCACATGTTTTGGTAATTTAAGGGTTTCCCGACTCTTGGGGGATTTTAGATATTACGTATGGGCTTTAAATGACTTTGACAGGGGCATTAAATCAACTTTACATCAAAAGATATGTTGTGGGAGCGGAAAAGTTGGAAACTGGGAAAGAACGAATACCTCTTGGCGAGGAAACAGTGCCACCCTCATAGTGCCACCATCACAGTGTCCCCCTCACAATTCCACTTTCACAGTGTCACCCTCACGGTGCCACCGTCACATTGTCACCTTTATGGTGCCACCGTCACGAGTGTGCAAATGTCACGGGGACACCATAACTGGTTCCCCCATGACCCGTGTAACTCTCTCAATAGAGCTATGTTTTGGAAAAGTAATGGACCCGGTTGGTCCGGGTCATTACAATTTATATTCTAAAAGAACATACATTTTATTATAAATATTCAGAATAACTATTTTTATTTTTTCCTACAAAAAATGTTTATTATTGACTCTATAATTCTTAGTGATACTGATATTAATTTAAAACAGTATGTTATAAGAATAACTCTTTAATTATTTCTTCAAATAATAATAACAAGGCTAGAATAATATTTTCCCAAATAATAAAATTCCTTCCATGTTAATGTTAAATTCATTAAACTTACCTTTGTTGATAAATTTTATCCTTTCTTCTAATTCTTGATCCTCCACATTTACTATAATAATTTTTTTATGAATATAATGACACGACTAAATTTTTTGAAAAACTATGGAAATTCCTACAAGAATAATTTCCAAGACAACATTAACTATAAAATTAACTTAATGTTCATGTTCTATTCATAGTATATTAGACCACCCCTTATCATTATGTCTTAAAAATTTAGATACTATATATTCATTACTTAGAAGAAAATAAATAATACATTCATAAAAATTAATTAGTTCGAACTATCTTTTCTGTATCAAGTTCAATTATTTTAGATTGAATATATAATTCCAAATTTTATGATCATTATATATTTCCAATTTTTGTACATAGAAGTTATTTATTCCAATTTATTTGGAAACACTTCAACATCTAGTAATATGTCATGTTTAGGACAATTTTACTGATGAGGTTTCGAAATTCATATGTCCTAAGTAATTTCAGGATCATTATTCACAAGAAAATATTAAATCCCTTTAAATAAGAACCACATTAGATAAAAAATCCACTATTTCTGGATTGAAAGGAAAAAAATTGGATCACTGACAAATATTCCCTTCAATTCCTATAATCATTCATCATGATTTATAATTCATATGAATTTAACTTATTTTCAAATTAACATAGTTCGTATACATGATATATTATTAATGTTTTTTGTAATGAAACAGTAGTAAACATCGAATACAAAATAAAACTGTGAATATTGATGAAATGTTTAGGTCTCAAATACCCAACATATACTTTAATTATAGATCGATCAATAGTTATACTATATTTATTTATATTGTTTCCAAGGAATTAAATTTATCTCAACCATAATTCACATTTGAAAGTTTTAAAAATAAATTCATTTCACTTAATTAGGGAAGAATAACCCTCGATTTCTTCACATGATCATCATAAATGTTAGAATATATTATAATTTCATTGATATGCACAACCACAATTTTATCTATGAACTAAGGTAAAACTATATTTTTATGTTCCATTAATACATGGTGATCATTTTTTATGAAAAAATGGTACAAAAAAACTCTTAATATGCATAACGTGTATAAAAAGAATTCTTCTGAATGCAATTATGATTCAATATCAATTAATGGTTTTCATTACCATGTTAAATCTGATAAAATATTGACCTTTTTGGATGTTTTCAAACAAGTAATTTATAATGGGAGATAGATAAATATTAAAAATAGTGATGTTATTAAATAATATATAATCATTTTCACGCCTCGATGATCCATTATAATTTTTAACATAAAAAGAGGTGAACCCTTTAGTGTGGTGTTAGGAAAAATTGACCATTTATGAATAATCAATTATAACTAAAATATCAATTCCAATAGATACAATTAATCAATTCAATAAGGTTTTTTATAAAATGAAATCATGAACATTGTCAGTAAAAAATTGTATCTCTTTATCATTAATAATACAATGAAATTTATAAAGAAATAAATCTATTCATTTTTTTAAAAGAAGAAAATCCCCAAATTGAAATATTTCTTTAATCTAAAAATTATTGCTATTTTAACATTTATTTCAATGTTTAATAAATTACAAGGATTTTTTATATATTATAAATTTTCATAATTTATTCTTTTTATAAAAGTTAAAACTCATTCTGGATAAAATCTTATAAATAACCATAATTAATATTATCCTGATAAACTAAATGTAGATTCACGCCCATTATAACATATAACTATTTTATTTCAATTAAAAAGTGTATTTTATGTGAATCATTTCCACATGAAATAACAAGATGATTCTTGTAATCTATTTTTCCCTTAAAGCAACCTCTATGTGTTTGTAGAAATTGTTTTTTCTTCTTTCACTATGTTGAAATTTACATTAGACGAGAACATATATTTGAAAATAAAAAGTCCATATACACTAAAACTATCAAAAATTACCATATATGAATAAAAAATTAATATATCTGAGACAAAAAAATTATGTTTTACTACAGATTTTATGTATGCCACAAGGAATTTTGTGACACCATTCTAATTTAGATCCTGACAACTACTATATATAATTTATAATCATCGGAAATATTCCATTATAATAAAAGATATCATTTTTATTAAGGAATGTTAGTATTATTCTTCATTTTTTTCTCTTAATTAAATTGAATCTATTATTTCTAGTCAAGTTCAACATATTCATACATACTATATTGATAATAATTTACAGTTTTTATAAAGAATTATACTGATTTATTTAAACCCTAATAATCATGGGATAGAAGATTTATTTCAATACCATCATATTTATTTTATGTATGATTACCTATTTCCCTCAACATGACCTAATTTTTCATAATTTTTTCAAATAAAACATGATTATCGACCAACTAATTTATATATTCTCTGGGATTATATCATGCTTCTAATAATAGTGAAATTCAGGTTAATACAAATTCTTTTGTTTTCATGGATTTAATCCAGAGCGAAATTATTAACATTATTATCATTATGATGGATAAAATTTCGTTCATTATAAAAAATCGATGGGAGAAATTCATTATATAAATGAAGTTTCTCTCTTATTTTACAAAAATTATGAGAATTTTCCTTTTATCTAATGCTGAAAATATTTGGAAACTATTTATGATGGAAAATATTTGCAAATTCCTCTCAATCATCGGAATAAATAAATTCTTCTTCCCATGTGTTTTTAATTATTGACCTTCACTAATTAGATAAAACATCAAAAATAGATAAATAGGTAGAATTATAATTTAAAATTTTAAACTAATAATGACATAGAATATTTATTCAAAATCATTAATCCATCCCACATCTACCAATGGGTTAGAAGATCCATAGAATCCTAGAATAGTTTTTAAAAATTAATTTATTATAGTCATATTTCTCAAATGTGATTGAGGTTTATATATAATAAGGATTCCTCCAATATTAATATCCTATGTAAACATATCCATCATAGAAGAAAACTACTCAGTTACAATTCCATCCATTGTGTTTAGTAAATTTGGATGGTTATTTTTTCTAAATTCTTACATCTTCATCCCTATTTCTTTTGTTGATCCCAATTGTAAACCCATATATAATAGATGAAGCCCCATTTTAGTATTGTTGTGAAAACTCATAATATTCATTAGTTGGAAGCTATTATTTTATAAACATACTTTATCTCTGACTAAAAAATTATCTAAACACTTCTTTGATATTATCTATTATGGTCTAGCCCCATAACGAGTTGGACATATAATATACTTATTTTTGAGGACATGGATGCGTGCTCCCAGATTTGGTTTCCATAAACATTTATATTAGATACTAGATAGGATACCAAATAAATATTACCAAATATAAATATCACATTAATTATGTGATATTGCTGTAAAATAATAATAAATAAATTCTCACCACCAATTATTTTTATTTAATTATGGAATTATAATAGATCATAAAATATCATAATAAATTAATTTCACAATTATTATATATATATATATGTTGTTCCAATAATGACAAAATAATTAATCATTAATAACTCTACAATGTATCACATAAATTGTAACATAAAAACCCATGTCAACTAGATATGTCACCAAAGTTGACCAATCACATAGCGGTATTTAAAAATAACATAAACATGACATGAATATAAGAAATAAAACACATTCAAATAGATTAAAAAATGGTCAATACATAAGAATCAAATATATCTATAATGACTAAATGAAAATGATAAGCCTGAAAATAAATAATCAAAGAAACCGCAAGTATCTGCGTCACTAATCATCACCTCCTTTCAAACCAAAACAAGAAGAAAGAAGGTATAAAAATTACATTATTTTAAAATATTCCATTCCCTTAACAATGATTCTGCAATAAAACATCTATATCTACCCAAAGGGAAAAATTAGGAAGTTAGTAAAAATCTATGTAAGATTCCAAAAAATATTTCAGATAAGCACTTATTGTAGTAATCAGAAAGTTCAATCATTAAAAAAATTAATTTTTTTACATTGTATTTTCATAATGATAATCCATTTGTAAATAAATTTTCCCTGTGGTTTTCATCAAATCCCTTATTATTAACAATATTATAAATATTACCTATATATATGATAAAACAATAATTACAATCCACACAACATGTGGTGACAATGTAAAAAAATATCCATTAAACAACTTATCATGTGATGGTATTTGAAACAACCTTATATGAAAACCATTGATCAAAAAATACATGATGAAAAAAATCATGTGATAAATAAATAATAAATGAAAATATTATTTTATTGGTACGTATATTTATGGCGTACATAAAATAATTTAATGAGAAAAAATGAATAACATTGGTTCCCACCAATATTAAGTCATTTCATAGTCAATCGATATCGTAAGGGATACCTCACAGAGGTTCCCTAGTCCCTAAGGATACCCGAGTTTATTATTATATACACCGAATGTTCCTAATGTTTTGTTAGATGAAATAAATTTAAATACCATGCTATCAAAGTATACCACATTTTTTATCCCATGAAAATATTATTCAAATTTGAAATGTAATTTCCACGTAATTAAGAATTTATTTTATTGAAAACATATCTAAAACATTTATCTTTCAATGATATTAATTAAAAACATGAATAATATAAATTCAATCAACAAACAAACATAATTATTCAATAAATGTAATAAATTCATTGAATAACCCATTGTATAGAAAACAAATTCCTCCATATGGTATAAACAAGGCTGTCATATACATTGGGGATTGGAAATTTGTAGATCATCCTTGGAAAGAGACAATAAGTTAAGAAACTATAAAGGATTGTTATAAAACTCTATGTAATCCCAAATTCGATATATTTCCATTGAAATTGAGACTTCCAAAACCCATGACCATAATGAGAAGAAAGAACACCTACCTAGAGGCACACATCGACGATCCTAATAATGGATCATCATTTAATCCATCAAGGAGTAGAAAACTCCAAAATCAATTATAAATAGATCTGGGATGAATGGGAGAGGTTACATGGATAAAGAAATGAATATCACTTGTATAAATAATTAGAAACAAAAAATCACATGATTTACAGAGAGTGTAATCCAATTATATGATGTGAATTCAATAAATGTAGAAACAACCTAAATATTTGTCACAAAATTATTAAAACCCAGTTTTTTCTTTTATATTATGATAAATATAAATACAATGCTTCTAAACATCACTCCCTATAAAATATTCACTACATCTTCCCATGGACCATTAAATGGTTTGTAATCCATTTAGTTGGTAAGTAATCCATTTCAAATGCTTGTAATGTCCCATTAAATATAATTTAATCCATGTCTTCACAAAATCCAATAAAACCACCAGCAACATTCATATAATTAAGGGGTAACATGGTATGGTTATTCAAAAATAAAATAAAAACTGTACTCTATTAATTCAACAAAATATAAATTCATGAAATTTTGGTTATTTTCCACAAAAATAATCTTTATTATGGAGAAGCTTCTAACTACAACCAAAAATTTATGATAAACAAAGGATAAAAAAGGGAATACCTGAAAATAATTACATAATGATAAAATCTACCCCCATTAATACTTTCTTTCCCAAAAAAGTCCTCAAGATCATATATCTAAAAAATTAAGGCCACCTCATCCTAATCAACAATTCCCACTCCGACATCTCATGGTTATCCAAAATTAACTACTGAGTACTAGGACTAGAGGAATTCTTTTACCACATAGTATTGTATATTGGAGATCCATAATATGAACTGGATTCCCAATTATAATGGTTTCAGTTTCATAATCTATATCCTCATATAAAATCATAGTGGAATAATCTAGTATATACCAAATCAACCATGAAATAATAATCATTTCATGGGTATAAGTTAAACATCTTATAATTCCATCCTATATGATACATACCCCAACCATATAATGATCTCAATCAGTGAAACAATCATTGGTTCCAATGTACCCTTCTAACAAAAATTACGTTTTACCATGAGAGGTAAAATAATGGGATAAGACTGTTCAAAAATCTATAAATCTAATAGATATTGATAGTGGTGATGATAATACTTTTGTTGACTATATTTTGTAATAAATCTCCTATGGAACAATTTTTCCCTATCTCTTATCTACTAAAACATTAACTGGCCAAAATAAAAATCAATCTATTAACTCTTCCCAAAATAATGGATATCTACATTCTAGGACATATAAATCGTCTATAATATCCATCTAAATTTATTCCTGAAAAATATTATTGTTAAAAAACATGACCAAGAAATATTATTCTTTTAAGATCCCCCAAAATGAAGCACAGTAGAATGGAGCATATACTCAAGAACCTAAAAATCACACTATATCTTTCTATATATATATTGAAGATATTTCATGACTAATTTAATATAAGAACCCATCACCCTAGGTAATCCATTATGAAACATGAATGTAAATCCTAGGTCCCATTAAAAATAACAATTGAGGCAACCCCCTAAAGATTCATAGTTTCCAACACATGCATGTCGACAAGCTGTTCTACATTCACGATCTCCATGATATGGGGAATTCAAATATTTTTATGAGTTGGTCATGTATAAAAAAAATTTCATCCTTCAAACAATGATTCTATGGAAATCCAATGATGAAATACCAATAAATATCATCAATTTTCAACTGTAGAATATTTTATGGAAATAAAAAACAAAAGGTTCTCTATTGTTATGATATAATTTTATAACATGGAATACATCTCTATAAAACATCCTAAATTGAACACCTCTTCTCTGGGCATGAATACCTACATATATTTCCTGGATACATCTGTGTAGACCTATGGTTAAGTGAAAAAGAATAATATAATCCTTTTTCTATCAAGTCCAACCTTTGGTAAATGAAAAAACCAACCTATTATGGAAGTAAAAAAGTTCTAATGGGAGACTAATACCAGGAAAATTAGGTATCAATGAGATAATGTTTTTTACATGAGAATTTTACCTGAATGTCTTTTAATTTCATTAACTAAAATCACTTTTTCAAATATAGGTCAACATTAATCAACTCCATAAAAGCACCAACCCACCAAACACCTCAATTATAAATCTCGTCTCAGCAAAGACACACATCGAAGACCACCCCTCCATTGATTCTTCACCACCTATGTCATTAGTTTTATAATTATCAAAATATAAAAATAATTCCCTTTTCAGGGTTTGTGTTAAATATCGAAAGAAAATAATTCAAGATACTACACCCAATGTATTTTTCAGTACATTAAATCCCACTATGTATAAATATATATCCATATCTTGTGATCTGATTTGACTCTAATACTCTTAAAAGAGATATAGTGATTCCAAATATTGTTTTCAAGCATATTTTATACCAAATCAAGACCATGTGTGTGGTAGTTTTTCATATAGGGGTAACTGGAGATATCTGTAGGATACATCATATTTTTAATGCATCAAAACAAATACCAAACTCATACTTGATGTATCATAAAAATCATCATAACCAGATAAATTTTTTAAAAGAATAAAAAACCTGATCTAAAGTTCATCTCACCATAAATTTCACATAATATATCTGACAACTTCTATTCCACTAGAAAATTACACCATTATGTGTTAAATCTATCACCCAATATGTATGAATGTATAAGTAATCAACAAAAAACCTATAATAACCCCCAAAAAATCATTGGATCTATAAATAATGAGGACTCCCTAGGACATAATAATTTTACCACATTAGTATATACTGGTATTCCCCTCTAATATATCACATGTCTTGAAAATATAACTTCACAGATCTAAAACAAACCTATGGAAATACTACCATACAGATGATGTTATTTAATGTTTCTAAGAATGATATACAAATAGTCTTTAAATCCTCCTATAACATATAGTAAATCAACATATCATCCATATACACAAACAAAAAATATTATTTGAACTGATGAATGATCTATTTCATCAAATACATAAACCCTACAAAATCATTAATCAACCCAAATGGCATAACAAGAAACTCAAAATACCCTTACTGACTCTTAAATGATATCTTAAGTGTATCCTATTTCCCAATCTCAACATGTGGTACCCTGACAGGAGGTCGATATTTCAGAATTAAGATTCCCCTTGAAGCTAGAAATTTGTTTATCAAACCTTGGAAAGCATATTTTTTAATAATCAACTGATTCAACTACAATTAATACATCATAGTTGAGATTCAAATGACTTCATTATTTTATAATGGGACAAGATAGGACCCTGGAGATACTCCTTGAATAATGAATACCATACCCTATGTTTCCTCAATTTATTACATATGTTCCTCCTTCATAGTAGTTTTCAATCAATATGTTGGAAAATAAATGGGCATCGTTGCAAGGAGACGGTCTTTTGTAAACTCAACATCTATCTGTAGTGCTAAACCAGTAAAATCATATCAAAATACCTCAAGGTATACACAATATTGTTGGTAGTTTTCATCCCATACAATGGTAAACTATATCAGTACTCGTCTCTCAATACTTTCCTGATGTTACACCAACATATGAAACAACATTCCCTTCTATTACTGATAAAGAGTCTCACTCACAATAAAAAACAATAATGAAGCCATCGGAAGATAATAACTAAACTATATTGTTGTAATAGTCTATATAGTCATTAATATTAATAATCTAATCCATGTCGATAATCATATTAATTATGTTTATTTCAAAAACAAATAGGGTCCCACATACCCACCGCGATTTCTATTATCACCCATAAAATGGGGAATATAAAATCATGTTTATAACACATTCCCAATGTTATAGAATGATGTAAGAAGTGTAAAATATTTTATGAATGTGATAACATCACATAAACTATCATTGACGATATAAAATAATGATAGGACCAATTTTAAACAATTCTTGCACCGTAGAGGAAACAATAATCATCATACCTATAAATTTAGATACTCATTCTTTAGTCTAATGTTATTCATACTAAACTACATAAAGATGTTGGGTATCATCTACTATGTATGAATTTATAGCCACATGAACATCCCCCTTGTCCAAAGATATGATCCCCCAATAGTTGAGGCATTAGTATAACAGTTCAATTTATTTATGATAGTGCATGGTTCCTTATATTCTTAGGATTTCTTTTCACAAAATAGTTTCCTATGTCAATATCACCAACAAAGATGAAAATCCATGGGAGCTTCTGCAGAAATTCATCTTGGTATTCCCCAGCCACCAACACTAATATTAAAGAATCAGAAACATTCCAAAAGAATCCATTGGAACTTATACATAATAAAATTGGTTACCATTCCATGTTGTGTTTCTATATATAATCAACATGGACCTAAATTTTTTCCCCAGTACTAACTCAAACACATGAGAATTTGGATACCCATTTGTTAAAATATCCAATTCTAAATGAACATCTAATAAAAATGGGCTACAATACTCTAGTATGATACACTCCAAATGATCCATAGTTATAAATCTGGGGTCTTAAACACTTGTAACATCACTGAAGAAAACTGCTAGTTAAATATTTTCATTAAGGAATCATATGAAGGGTCCTTATGAAACATATCCATCGTAAAAGATTACAAATATATTCTTCATTTTCAGTCAACTATATAAATGGAAAACCCCACTATAGATTCTTTAATAGTCTTCATGATGTTGAATATTATCTCAATATACATAACCCAGGGTCTAGAGAGAATGGATAATAATATTTACCAAATAAGGATCCATTCGAGGATTCATGTGAGGATCCTATCTCAAAGATTAACCTCTCGGATTTAGAGGATCTATTCTTAGAGTAATTTTATAATAAAAATAATAAAATACAAATTATACCATTCTCATTTAAAAAAAAATAATAAAACCACGTTCAGAATTAAAACCAATGCATTAAAACAACAAGAATATAATGATATTTATTAATGTTTCTAATGAATGGATTCACATAAAATTGGTTTGGTGAAATATAATTAATATACATTTTATTCAAATTACATAAAAAACCATGTATATAACCATGTAAAATTATCTGACCACCCTTTCAATATCTAGTTCAGTCATGTAAGTGAGTTGTCCTTTACCATATTATATACATATTATATTAAAAAATGGTAATTAATTTTATTTACCCAATACGTATAACCAACGATAATTTCTGTTAATAAATATTAGGCTGAGCCAACCCTCTAATAACAAATTATAATAGATCATCCTTGATAAATTGGACATGTCACCTGATTTGACCCATTATTTTTTGGTATTACAAATATAATATATTATTGTTTTCTATAAAATAATAATAATACATAAAACTAGGTTACAAAATGAAAATTTTGTATAATCAAATAGATTGATACCAACTAATCCATACTTTTTAAAGTAGAAATGTATAAATTAGATAATACCTAAAAATTTATATGGAAATTCATCACCACTAATCCAACCCAAAATCATTGTATGGTGAATAAGATATCCCATTATGATTCAATATTCACATATAATTACCTAAATAAATTAATATATCATATAAAACCACTTCGCTTGCTAAATAATTTTCATAAATATGGCCATTTATAAATCAATATTTATTAATGCAACCATTTATAAATCACCTTTCTTTGGAATTCATAAATTAATTTCATATTTACAAATATAGAAATATAAAATCCAGAGGGATAAAATATGTATCCTTATCTATACATAATGTGGTAAAAAGTTGAACACATATCCATGAAATAACCTATATTGTGATGCTATGTGATAAAACCTCATATTAAAACCCTTGAGAACCATAATCTTGATAAAAATGAATCATGCAACAAATAAATCATAATTTAAGAAGAAAATATTGTTTTCTATATCCTTTGGGAATACATAATATAAATTTACTATCTAAAAGGCATAACATTGGTTGCATTCGTTATTGATTCCTCTTATCGTCCATTGATATCCTAATGGTTACCTTCAAGTGGTTCTATCTTCATCATGTCTACCCACGTAAGTTTTTTGGTACACCCAAGTTTCCCATTTTTATTTTTATCAAAATACATTAAAAATCAATTGGAAATTTTTTTAAATCATTTTAAATGAAATTCCAATCCACTTTGGTGGAGGAAAACTTATTTTTAAATAAAAAAATCAATTTATAAAGAAAACCCATTTCAAAAAATTTATATTTCAATGAAATACCATGAAGCCAAAAATAAAATATCTATAATAGAAAACCTAAAAGAATTTATTATTAGTGATATTCATTTCATTTCATTAAATAATTATTGATAAATACATACCTTAAAAATATTTAAAGCTAGCATCATTTGATAGTGGTGATTAAAAACCAAGAGATCCACTTTTTAAAGAAAATGAACATCATGAAACTATGAATTATCCATTCAAAATAATATATGATCATGATTCTATAAAAACATGCATCCAATTTTATTCATGACACATATAATTTACAAAAATAAATATCTCATACCTAGAGAGGCATAACACAATAACCCAGAATATCAGTCAACAAATAAGAGATATAGAATGAGTGTAGATCTCTAATATCACATAGGGAGAGCTATGGGTCACGATAAGGAGGATTCATGGGATAATGAAATTAAATTCAGTCATATGTAGTCCAAAAAACCATAAAATATGAGATTTACATTTTTGTAATACCATTACACGACGTGAATTCTATAAGGTTGAAAACTCTAAAATAAAATACTTAATTATAAAAACCCAATTCTTCAACCATACAAGAGTAGAAATCCAAATACATGTAATCAAAAATTCAATCCCTAAAATAGATTATTAATATATTCCTAGGAAACATTACACAATATGTAATTCATTTACATGGTGTGAAAGCACCCAACTGATAGTATGAATTAATGTTTTTTACAAATTCCCAAAACAACCATCATTATTATATGAACTCCGGGAGAACCATATAAGACCATATAAACATTTATAACAAGAATATATAAAATTAAAAAACATAAATCTTGTATATTGTAGTAATTTTCCCAATCAATGGATCACCATTCATGAGAATCCCACAAACACACCCGAATAAGGATAATTAATAAAGGATGAAAAAGGGAGTACCTGATAAGTGTAATTCTATGTCATATAATTTCTACAATTCCAAAATCATAGTAGATTTGTCATCAATAATACTATTCATCAGAACCTATTGAAATGAAAACGTAATAATTTTTTGGGTAAAATTATTTATAAGGGAGACATATTAATGAATAAAAAAACATTACTTAAAATCCATAAATTTGAATGTATACAAAATATGATTAATTATATAAATTAATAAAACTATATGCATTCTTTAATATGGAAAATATATTAAACCAGAATATCAATTACAGTGATCTAATAATAAGATAACTCATAATTTCATATAGAAAAATATGTTGTCGAGGGATTGTGTAATGAAATTTACTTATCATCAAAACCACACAAAAGACATATTATTGAATAGGGAAACAATACACCAAATTATAAAATAGTATTTTTCTCATTAGACATATTGGTTCATTGAGGTTCTATATAATTCTTGTCCACACCCATAATCAAATAATGTCCAATGCAATCACTCAACGATTACACGAGACCCTTGATACCATTCTTTAACAAACCCATGGCTAAATTAAGTCACTGAGATCCATATTATGAGGAATTAAAAATATGAATTAATTTTCCCCCTATATTTGGAATCAATAATACAGTCTAAATGTTTATAATATGGATAACCTGATCACTTCTCATCCTTTAAAATAATATGTATTTTCAGAAAATAAATAATAAACATTCAAATAATCTTTTAGATTCGATTAACAATAAGTGGTATGCACAAATTTTCACTATACTAAAAGAAAATCATTCTCTCTAGGTGAGAATCATCTAGTCAGAATTATGTAAACTGTGATGTTCACAATATATAGAAAAAAGTCTTTATGGGTTATATTGGAACTACATGCTCACAATCCATCTATAAAATTAATTTTTGTGGCTATAAAATAACATAATAAAATTATAATAAAATAATCTAATATGGATGTGGACATCGATGGAAAATATACATGAAAGAGAATTCATCATTATTAACAACATAGATGGGATCATGAATTTTATTTTTATGAACTTTGTGTTCATTATCGATGTTTTTTTTAAAAAATAATCAACCATAAACCCTATTATATTTAAATATTATTAATATTTAATAGGAAATTTTGGTGAAAACATAATTTATCTTCTAGAAAAAAATTCTATCAATTATTCATATAATGAAAATTCTGTACCCCCAAATAGTATTTTCTAAAATGTGAAGTGAAATAGCATTTAAATCTATTAATTTTTTGTAAAATTTTTTCATAATAGTTTCTTGAAAATATATGTGTTTTTCCATTGATAAATATATAGATAGAAAAAAAACATATTAAATTAATAGGGAAACATCCTTTTCATTATTTCCAAAATAAAATTATTCTAAAATCACATTCTATATAATAGATAAAAATTAGAAATTTGTATTAAAAATAAATTTCTATATATTATTATAGAATACTATGTGACAAAATAATAGTGTTTGATTACAATATCCTCTAAAAACTAGTTTTCTAGATTATGTATTATAACTCAAAGAATGACTATTTGAGTTATCAACATCCCTTTTAGAAAAAATACTAAATGATGTATAAAAAATGGTAAATGAATTTTATGTGGTAAAGGTGGAAAAAATGAAAAAAAACACATAATACAATCACATATCATAATTTATGAAACCTATAGTATTGATGTTCAGGATAAGGATCCCAACTCAATGAATAAAATAGGAGTGCCCAAAAATCCTTACTTCTATGAAAAAACATAAATCTATTTCCACCGGAGTACGGTGAAATTATTTGGATAGATAATATATTATAATAAAAAATGTATTCATAAAATATACCCCCTGGTACTGATAACACCATGCAAATAAAATAAGTTTCAAAAAAGGTATTATGTCTCAAAAATCATCATTTAGGTCACAAAAAAATTTTGATATTAGAAATATTCAAATCAAAACCCTGTGAAATGGGGGTTGTAATTGAAGTTAAAATAACAATATTATAATATAATAAATAATATGTAATCAATATTATGAATTATATATCTCATATATGTGAAATTAGGTTCATAATAACACACATGATATAAATAAATTTTAGTACTAGTAAAACATATATTATAATGTAATATATGATCCACAATATTTCATAATTCTATAAAGTAATTTAATGAAACATTTGGTAATTCAACATGAAGAAGAAATTAGAGATGATCATGTTTCGATGGCTCTTAAAGGAGTAAAAGCTTTTTTATTAAATAATGAGTTGAATGTCTATATGGAATTATTGAATAAAAAAACATAATTTTCATTATTATATTTTGTTAAAATAAATAATATTTTATCATAGTCATCCATGATATAAAATTCTGGTGTTTTTCATGTTTATCATTAAAAAAACTTAAACATGAACAAAGATTAACTTGATAGTTAATTATTTTAATAGCGGTGTTTTATTTACCATAACACCATTATTACATATATATATATATATTATTATGATTTTTATCATAGTGAATTATATTTCGGGATTTATTCATGATTAATGATAATTTATAATAAAATATAGTAATAGTTCATTATAAAGGTGGTAGTATTCATGAATGCAACAATGATGATTTTTAATAATGATTTATGGGATGGAAGAATATAAAATTATGATTCTCTTAATATATTAATTTTAAAATATATAAAAGTTATTAGTATTATTATATATGTTTGGTTTGAGAATATTTTAATGATGATTATTATGCATAAAAGTAGTGTTTTCTTTAATACTCATGATTTGTACTTGAATTTCCTTGCAATTCTTCTTAGAAATTTATTTACTATGATATATATTTTAATGAAAAGTGGGATATGATTATATGTGGAGAAATATTGTTGGGAATCAATGTAAATATTTATGTAAATAAGAGTCTTCAAGTGGAGTGATTTTTTTTATAATGGAGGAGAATAGATCATTTGGAAACCGCTTAAACATTTGTATTAATTTTATTTTTCTATTCCAAGGTGAATGCATAAAAAAACAAGGAGGTGAGAGAGATATTGTGAATATAATCACATCAACCTCTCATTTGTGAGAAAAATGTTTTTTTTAACTTATGAATTTACTTTTTACAATTTTCACAAATTAAATATTACAATATTATATAATATTTAACATGTTTAATTAATTTTAAGTATGACAAATAATATTAATCGATTTTTCTAAATTTTACCTCTAGAATGAAATTTTTTAATTAAATAGATACAAATTTCTTTATGTAAGAGAATATAATATTTTTATTCTTGAACATAATTTGTAAAGACCCGATTATTAAATATAATTTTTAAAAAATTTATTAGGATTATTATGAGAATGTGACAATTGACGGTTCTAGATTTGAAGGAACAATATGCCTAGAATTGAATTTTGAAAATTATTTAAGGAATGTTCAATAATCATGTGGCTGCTCGTTTCTAACTTTGAAATCAGTGCTCGAAATTGAAATATGAGAGCACCATTGAACTCGCAGCACCGGGATTGTCTTAAAAGAGGCTTAACTTCGACCGCGGTAGGTCGAGAATAAAATATAGTTTTTTAGACATTTGGGATTAATAGAATAACAAATAAAGGATATTTTATTTTTCTACCACTTGTTGAGAGGCTATGGTGGGGACTATATTGGTGGTAAGATGATTAATAAGTGATATTAAAAATTTCAGTAACACATAGGTTATGTTACCACCCATCATGTAATTAGTGCGGTTCATTAATAAAATAAATTATTGTATCATTAATTGAGATGAGAATTATTTATCTATTGGATACTTTGTTTAATTAAAATGGGGGAATTATGAGATTTTTGAAATTGTTGTTCGAGAACTCTGATGATGCACTGACGCTCAATCATTCAATTGAAGAACAAAGGTTTTGATAACCCCCTTGATGAAAATATCCAGGATCGAAAAACATAGATGTATTCAACTAACATAGATCCTCCCTACACAATCATGATGTCATCCAATGGTTAACAAGGTAGGTGGTTTGTCTTGATTATTTATATGAGTTTGAAGAAGAATTAATCTCACCCTTGTTGTGATGCTAACGCATAGGGAACGAGCCAAATGAATAAGTCATGGACCCTCTTCCACTTTGATCTTTGTTGAGTTCATAATGGGATACCATTTAACATATTGGAAAGATGAACCTTGGTGACACACAACATTGGAAGCATCTCTTGAGGCCTGTAGGCATTTTAATAATCGAAAAGGACCACGGGAGCTCACCAGGTGGCCCGTGAAGACATGCCGGTGCGAGACCGGAACAGCGGTGCGAGACTGGCACAACGGTGCTGGTGAATGGAACCGGTGCGTGAAGGCGGTGGTCAGCGCAGGTGGGCAAAGGAGATGGTTGGAACCAGTGGGAGAAGGTGATGGTTAGCACCTGTGGGAAAATTAGGTGGTCAGAACATGCCGACCATGTAAGGGAGCAGTGTTGCATGGCACCCCTAGCGCGTGCCGCAGATGGTGGTCGTAGCTTCGAAGCTACGTTGTAGGGGGACCTGCGCAATTTGGGTCCTACAGAAAGAAAGGCATTGCCATGTGGAATCGCCGGTTGAAGAACCGAACGACCCCTGTGTTGTTCGAAAAATTGGGTCTGTGCGACCCCTCACTCGGGTTGCACTCAGCCAGCGGGCCAGGCCCGTCTGCTACCAACTAGGCCCCACCCGCCGTGACATAGCCCAGCCAGTTCGGGTCAGGCCAGTCTCTATCCTAGCAGGCTAAGCCCGCCACAACCCATCCTTTTCAGGCTAGCCTAGGTCAGACTAGGACAAATTTAGGTTGACCCGAACCTGGTTGGGTCGACCCAGGCTAAGTCTGTCCATGTCTAACCAGACTTGGATGCTTTATAGCCCATTTTTCTTTATAGTTCATATCTTATAAACCTCTCATCCATTTATTGAGCCATCAACGACGCTAGAATTCTCTAGACGAGATGTTCATTCTGAAATACTCAACATGTGTTTTACTGAATGTTGGAGTATGGCCGGGTAGTATCGTACCTAAATCCAACCAGGACCTCAGCACTAAAATGTCTATCTCTCTCAGAGCGGGTGTTTGATTGATGCATTTTATGTTGGGTTGGAGACCTTTTAACATGATAGATCATTGGGTTATATTTCATGGGTCTTTGGGTCAGTTAAATTATGAATGATGTCTTGAGGAGAAGATCCACCCAGAATCATGCGTACTATATACAAGAAACTAATTGGTGGATGAGACGTGAATAGTGAATAGAAATCTCGTGTGCATTATCACCTAGAAATAATTATTTGATCAGCACCTAGCGATCCTGTGTGGATATCACCTACAATCATGTGTGGATCAGCTCCAAGTGATCTTTTGTGGGTCGAAAACTAGAGATCTTGTGTGACTCTTCCCATAGCTATCCTCTATGGATCAGCACCTAGAAATCGTGTGTGGATCAACACCTTGCGATTCAATGTGGATTAGTACCTAGCTATCCTGTGTGGATCAGCACTGGGTGATCATGTGGGGATCAGCAGTAGATCCCTTAATAGAATAAGATGATCTATCTTTAGGACAAATCATCTGTACTTCTATACATATGTTATACCTGGTTTGAGATGAGTGTCTCAAATTGTGCTTTATTATCTAAACCATGAATTGTGGTTATCTTTAGTGGAATTCTAATAGACCATTGGGGTTCTTGAGGTCCCATCTAATTATTGTTATACTGACCCATGCATGGGCTTCGCCGACACTTTGTGGAGTCTTATGTAGATGACGATTAGCTCGGTTAAGACTATAGTATCAAGGACCAGGAAGAACATGAATGTGACCGGTTGACGTGGAGAGATATAGAGATGATTTTTACCTTCCCATAAGGTAGAATCCTTGGTGGATGATATCATGAGTTGATATCTATTTTCTATTTTAGTAGTATCTTTTCAGTTTGGATTATATTCTGGCCCCTTTAATTTCAGTTCACACTTTTACTACAATAGTTTTACATCGTGGTTTCATCATTTTTTGTTCTTATAATATGCATTGGTACAAGTTTAAAAGAAATGCATTCCCATTTTAGCGATACGCCTTTTCCGTGCTAGTCTACAACCCATATCCTATGGAAGGTAAGTAATGGGTTGTCACGACACATGCTCTTTGGGACGTGTCATGAAAATGTTATATCAGAAGAGTCAGTTCTACTAAAGGACAATGAATCTAATGATTTCAATGGATTATTAGTGTTTTGTTTCATGAGTTCTCCTTTCCATTTGGGGAATCTCGTGGTGGTGTATTAGCTGACGTATCTATACATCAGGACCTTGAATTATGATTTCTGACTCGATATACGACAACATTGATTGTGTGTGTTTTGAAAATAATGTGTTTCTTTTTATCTCTATTAGTCAGCTCACCCGGTATAACGTATTGACCAAGGCACACATGTTTTTCTTCAGGAAGAAGACACGTAGACAGCCAGCTAGGATTTCATAGAGAGTACATGATGATAGCCCATTGAGAGATGATTCTTTAGTGTCAGGCCCTCTTACTATTTTATCACCTTTGGGTGGTGTACTGGTAGCACCACTACTCGAAGGGTAGCAGTTTCTACCAGCCCCACTAGGAGATTGTGCACACGACCAATAAAATTTCATGAGTTCCAGAGATAGAAGCCTCTGAGGAATCAAGGAGATATAAATCCCCCGAAATTTGACGACATTCTAGAGGATATGTAACGTGTTTTTTGATTTTTTGAGACACCATTAGATCATATGTTGATCCTACCTGTTATCCCCTTCTAGGGAACAATGGAGAGATGTTGGTGTTTGATGATATAGATGTAATAAGAGGCGACACTCTCATCGATGTACTTTGAGACCCTTTTCAGGTTTGATTTTTTAACTGGGTGTTTAAATTCATTGTGTATTCATGAGCTACTACACTTACAACAGGGCAGCCAATCAGTGGCCTAGTACTCGGCGGGATTCACTCAACTCTCACACTACTCCATAGACATTGTACAAGACACATTTTTCATGGCCCTGGCCTTTTAGTAGGGTCTCTGGTGGGATATTAGAGTGTCGATCCTATAACTCAATATACCAATTTAGGATGGAGTTCTTGAGCGAGAATTATTGGTAGAGAGATTCATATAAGACCATGCACCAATGGTGAGATCCACCACCGAACGACATGTAACAGAGTCATTTGTTGTATGTAGTAGGAAGATGAAACAGATGTCCAAGGGGGCGAAATCGTCATGTGGATATCCCCAGGATGGGGGTTTATAGGTTTATGGATCATGAGTTAGAGGAGGCCAATTGAGGAATATAGCCTATTACTTATTCAGTGGATAGGGACATGTGGATCGCGATAGTCTTTCACCCCACATAGATGAACAATAGATGATCAAGGGACCATCGAGGTAGCGGTTGAGGTTTGAACAAGGGGGTCCGAAAGGTGGTGGGAATGGAAGAGGAGTATGTCGTGAAGTAGCTGGTGGATGAAAATTTGTGGTTATATCACCACCACTGCCAAGTGGTCCACCCAAACCAAATAGAGTAACTGGACATGGGTGAACTCAGCTTCAGGCAGTATAGTCAAACGTCCCCGGTGCTCCACATATGATTAGAGGTATGAACTGTGTCTATTCAACACTATCTAAAGATCATATAGAAACATGTTCATGTCATTCTTTTATTTCCACCACACTCATTCAGAGCTCAGATATTTCAAAGAAGTTCTTGGCTCAATCCATACAATTAGAGACTTCTACGGAAGAAGATTTAATGAATACCCACTTGTGCTGACAGTGTTAACTCACTCTATGAGGCGAAAGATTTGTCTGGGATCTCATAATAGCAGTGTTGGGGCCTTAGGAATTCATATTGTGTGTCGACTAGATATGAACAGTACATTATCAGTTGGCCAGCCATACCCTCAGAGATGATGATGTGAGGAGTCTGAGTTATCCTGTAGTGTTATACCAGTACACTGATGTCTTTCCTGAAAATGTTCTAAGACCAACTCATTTTATAGAGGTTGAAATATAAATCAATCTATACCCCAAGATAGTACCGATATCTACGCTAGTATATTGGATGGACCTCTTGAAGCTTTGTGAATTGTAGGTACAGTTGGATGACTTGTAGAGGAAGGGGTTTAAAAGGCCGAGTGTTTCTCCATGGGAATCCCTGATTTTGAATGCCCTAAAGGAAGATGTGATTCTGAGGCATTGTGTGGGATTTTGTCACCAGAACCAGGTGACCGTGTAGAAAAATTATCCACTCCTGATGATTGATGATCTCTTCAACTAGATGAAGGGTTCTCGATGTCTTTTGATGATAGACCAAAGATCAGGCTATCATTAGCTCAGAGTATGAAATGAGGGCGTACCGAAGATAGACTTCATATATAGGTATGGACAATATGAGTTCATGGTGATTCCCTTCAGTGTAACCAACAATACATTAGGGTTCATGGGGCTCATTAATACACTCTTGCAACCTTACCTTGATCACATCGTGGTAGTCTCTATTGATGACATCTTGATATACTAAGTATCTGAGGAGGATCACATCACGAACTAACAGATATTTTTGGATACACTCTGAGAGAACTAGCTTTATGGAATGAACTCATAGTTCAAGTTCTGGATACGGGAAATCCACTTCCTAGGGAACGTTATCTCAGAGGCTGGAGATGCAGTGGTTCTGGAGAAGATAGAGGCAGTGCTTGCTTGGGATCCTCCCAGGAGTGTGACCCATGTGAGGAGTTTCCCGATATTGGATGGGTACTACCGAAGATCCATACATGACATTTCAAGAGTTGTGACATCGTTATCATCTTTGAAAATGAAGTGACAACCCATCATGTGGATGGAGTGATGCCAGCAGAGTTTCTAAGAGCTGAGGAAGAGACTGGTGAGTACCCACATCTTGAGGAAATCAGAAGAGGGCATTGGGTATGTAGACTAATGTGATGTATAAGATACCAAACTAGGTTGTGTCCTGGTGCAGGAATGATCGGTAACCACCTATGAACAAAAAAAACACTACCCATGACCTGGAGATAGTAGTAGTTGTATTTTCACTGAAGATGTGATGGCACTAGCTGATGGATGAACATTTTAAAGTTTACTCTAATCACAAAACTATCATGACTATCTTCTCAAAAATATTCATAATCCTAATATAATGATGATTGGTATAGTTCCTCCATTACTAGGACATTGAGATATTAAACAATCCTGGGAAGGAGAACATAATAGCAACCTCTCTTAGTAGGAGGTCTGGTCTACAGTTGCTGAGTGAGGCGACATAGCAGTTAGACGCACTGTAACTATCATTCATGGATAGAGATGGACCAGCTTACCTCTAGTCTATAACTATCACTCCCCAAATTCATCATAATTTTCATGGAGGCTCAACATGTGTATGTTTTTTGTGAGGCCAGATGTGCTCAGATATCCTCCGGACAGTCTTTTGAATGTTTTTTATGGTGGGGAGCACGTCATCCTCTTCTGAGGACGCACCATTGTACCAGAGATGCTGTGAAAGGAGGTATTGGGGGAGTGTTGCAAACAGCCTTTGGCGGTATATCCCGGAGTAGAGAATATGTCCGAGGAACTCCACCGTATGTGCTGGTGGCCAGGGATGAAAAAACTGGTGGCAAAGTTCATATCATGATGTGTCACTTGACAGCATGTGAAGGTTGAGAATCAGGTACCAGTAGGATTAAATCTTCCACATGATGTACCGTAGTGGATGTGGGATGGTATATCCCTGGATTTTGTGACAAGGCTACCACATACGTCTAGGGTCCATGATTCCATATGGGTGATCATTGACCAACTCACCATGTCGGCCCACATTCTACACATATAATAGCATGTATCTGTAGTGAACATTGGATGCCTCTACATACAATTGATTATATCTCATCCCGGAGTGACAATTACGATCTTCTCAGATCACGAAGATCATTTTACATTCCGCAGGGGGAGAGGATTACAGGAGGCATTTAGGACTTAGCTACACTTGAGAACCGCCTTTCACCCTTAGACAAATGGTCAAATAGAGTAGACAATACAGACACTCGAGGACATGCTTCGTTCTTGTTTCCTTAATTTTGGCCATAGTTGGGAGGACCACCTTCCACTGGTGGAGTTCACATACAACAATAGTTACCACTCAACCATCGACATGGATTAGTTTGAGGCCATGTACGAGTTACCATGCAGATCACCTCTATGTTGTACATACCCAGGGGAGTCGACAATTATGTTTCTATATTTGGATAAGCCTATAGTAGAGAAGGTTTAAATCATCCAGGGGTAGATGAAGACTGCACAGAGCTGGAAGAAGTCTTATGCCGAACAGGATAGAGACCCTTAGAGACCCAGGAGGGAGACCATTTCTTCTTACAGGTCTCACCCCGATGTGAATTACCGAGGTTTGGTTGGGGTGGAAAGTATCTCTATGGTTCATCAGACCATTCCAGATCCCCGGTAGAGTAGGTGATATGGCATACATTCTTGATCTTCCACCACAGATGTACATGGTGTATAATGTTTTTCATGTGTCGTAGTTGAGGAGGTATGTGCATGATCCATCACAAGTTATCGACTAGGGTGTGTTAGACATCGATGATGGGGTGACATTTTCAATGTTTCCAGTAGAGAGAGTTGATCGATAAGAGTGGGTCCTTCATGGGAGGTTGATTCCTCTATTTTTAGTTCGTCAACTTCAAAGGAATCTTCTAGATAGCACAAGGGAGAAGGAGGCTCAGATGCATTATCATTACCCCCATTTGTTACCCTAGTTTTGTTGAATCATTTGGGTATGAAAATCCCAAAGGATGGGAGAATGTAAAGACCCAAAAATTCCCAATATTTCTTTTCATAAATTTTTTGGGATTATTACAAGACTGGAAAAATTGACAGTGCTTGATTTTGAATCTCAGTGTACCCAAAATAGAATCACGAAATTTTTTTATGGTACATTCATTAAATGTGCGGACTATATTTTCTAACATTTAAACCAATTATCAAAATTGAAATCTAAGGGCACCATTGATCTCATAGAACTGGGATTATTATTAGGGAGGCTTATCCCCGGCTGTAGTATTACAAGAGTAAAAGATATATTTCCAGACATTTTGAAGATTAGTAACATAAAATTAAAAGGATCTGTTATTTTACTTCCTTTTATTGAGTGGTAGTGGTAGGGACCAAGAAAGTTTTATGACATTAAAAAAGGGATATTAATTTCCCAGTAACACATAGGTTTGTAACCACACCACGTGTAATTAATTTGGATCATTAATTACATAAACTAATAGAATTTTAATTGAAAGGAAAATTAATTCTCTATCAGATCCATTTTTTAAATGAAATCATGGGAAAAAGGTGATGTTGGAGGATGTTGTGGGAGAACCATGAAGAAGCGCTGATGCTCAAACCGTCCAACGAAGAACAATGTTTTTGACATAATGCATTTAGGAAACCATCCATGATCAATAAACATCGGCAGATTCAGCGAACCTAGATCCTCCCTCCAGGATTGTGATGTCAACCAATGGTTCATGAGGTAGGGTTTTTGTCTTGGTTAATTCGAAGAGTTTGAAGATGAATTAGTCTCACCCATGTTATGATGATAATGCAGAGGAAGTTGATCTAGTGGAAAAGGTTATGACCCTCCAACGCATTGATATATGTAATGTTCTTCATGGTTAGCTGGAAAAGAAAGCGTCATGATGAAAATAGGAGCCACACAGCCTTAGCAGCCTCCCAGGAGTACCATAGGCACTTTGGAAAGGGAAAACAGACCACCAGAGCTCATCAGGAGGCCCGCAGAAGGCTCTTCGGCACATCGCCGGTGTTGAAGTACTAGCGACCAGCGATAGAGGGTGAATGTGGTAGTCAGTGATCACTAGCCATGGAAGGATGAGGTGCTACACGGGACCACAGTGGACCAATAGGGGAAGCTGGATTTCAACAGGCCACGTTGGCGGAAGGGTGGTGCATTGCCGCATGGTTAAGATAGAGGTGCAATGCAGATTAAGGTCGCCACATTATAGTCATGTTAAAGAGGGACCAACGCCCTGTGGGTCCCTAAGAAATCAAGGTGGAGCCACATGGCACTACTAGTTGAAGAGCCAAACGGCTCTTGAGCCATTCGGGAAGGAGGGGTAGTGTGACCCCTAATGTGGGTCACTCACAGCTAGCGGGTAGGGCCGATCCACTACCTAGTGGGCCAAGAATGTCATGGCCCAGCCCAGCTGTTTTGGGTTGGGCCGGTGCATGGACCAGTTGGATCGGGCTATACTAGGTCATACCGGACGAGGTCAGGTTAGGCTGGGTCAGTCCGACTAGGTGGGACCGACCTCTTTCCATTTATGGCCCTATTTTGGTTAAAAGGTCATATCTTACATACCATACGTCTGTTTGAAAATCCGTATGATGTGTTGGAATAATTGGGATGAGATGGTCTAATTGAGAAACTACACCTATATTTTAGAGAATCATTGATTTTGGACATGACGTATTGTACCTGAATTTAACTGGGCCCTCAGCAATAAAACGCCAATATCTCTCTAACCGTGTGTTTGATTGATGTTCTGTTTGTTGCGTTGGAACCCTAATGACTAGAAGGATCATTAAGTTATTTCGTAGTTTTACTTCATTCCAGATGATATACGATCAAAGAATGAGGATATAATCCTCCCAAAATCAGGCATAATATGTACGAAAATCTAGTGTATGGTTGAGATGTTAAAAATGAATAGTCATTCTTTTTGGATCAGCACCCACCGATCTTGTGTGGATCAGCACCTAGAAATCATTTGTGAAACATCACCTAGTTATCCTGTGTGGATCAACACCTAGTGATCCGGTGTGGATCAACACCTAGCGATCTTGTGTGGATCAGCACCTAGCGATCCTGTGTAGAACATCACCTAGCGATCATGTGTGGATCATCACCTAGAGATCCTATGTGGATAAACACCTAGCCATCTAGTGTGGATCAACACTTAGAGACCCTCTATGGATCAGCACCGAACGATCCTCTGTGGACCTACTGCAGAAACCTTGAAAGAATGAGAGGATCTATCTTTATGACTAATCAATTATTCTTCTATGCTTTATTTATACCCATTTTGAGATGAGTATTCCAATTAATTTTAATGATTGAGATCATTCTTTGTGGTTCTTATTATTGGAATTATGAGAGACCTTTGAGGGTCTCGTTGTCCTTATTGGATATTGTTATACTGACCCATTCACCATCTTCACCTGTACCTTGTTGTGTCTTGTGAAGATGATGGTCTTCTTAGATGAGACTTTATCATCCAGGACAAGGTGGTACATAGTGGTTACATGTTGATGTGGAGTGCTATGGAGACGAGTTGTACCTACTCATTAGGTAGAACCTATACTGTATGAGCTCAAGAGCTATTTTCTGTTTTATATAGTAGTTGTATATTTTTAGTTGTGCTTGTGTTCTAGACCCTTTACTTTCAGTACACAATTTTACTACTATAGTTTTACTTCAAGGTTGCATCTTGTTGGGTTCTTAGACCGTGTGTTTGTAGATGAATAAATCCAATGACTTTCAGTTTTAGGGAAACGCCTTTCAGGTGCTTGTCGCCAACCACTGGCCTATGAAAGGAGTGTGTGGGGTAGTCACAAAATAGGCCACGGGTGACGGGTCATGACATATATTGTAAAAATATTTTTATGAAATTGTTTATTTTTATAAATAAATTTTATGTGAAATAAATTGAGATTAATGTTATCTATCCTCAATATAAATATTTATTTTTTCCAAAAAAATTACACACATTCATGGAATGAAAATACAAAATCTCACCTTGGAAACTCAACATTTATAGTTAGACTAAAAATTCAGTTTAATAATATGAATATTTTGTTCTGAGTATTTTCTAAAAATGTTTTATAATTCATAAAAAAATTCTACAAACATAATTCAATTATATGTAACAACTATTTCACCTAATAAGGTTTTCAATCATATAATCCATATTTATATAATGATGATGCCATAAAATTTACAAAATTAACAAAAACTATATTTTTCAACTAAAACACACATTTTATGAAAAGCATCAAAAAATAATACAAAGAAAAATTTTATATGAGGAAAAAATTATGTTATTTTTATTATTTTGTGTTTCCTATATTTATAAATTAATAATATAAAATCGTAAAATACAATGAATTTTTTTAATATAACATATAATTTGATATATTGAAATTAATTAATATTTTATCATTTAATATACTAATTAAATTTTAATTTACCAGTTCATCACATCAATCATAATATATATTAATTATTAAAAAAATTTGTGAAATAAAAATTCATATATAATTAATTGAAAATTCTTAAAAAATAACACTTATAAACAATAAATGATATCATTAGTTAGTTTTTGTAATCATATATAATTTAATTCATATTTAAAGAAGAATTATGATTATTTGTTCATATATTTCCAAAAGTTGTTTCTCTTATTTATTAATTATATTTAAATTAATATGTTTGAATCATCCAACATAAATATTAATATTTTATATAAATATATCGTGATTCCATTTAAGTTTTATGTTACATGTCCATCAAGATATCAATCATATTTGGATCGTTTAATGGTTTTCATTTATTAGAATCATGGGATGTCACATTCTACCCCCTTGAATGAATTGTATCCTCAAAATTATAGTTATCACTATATGAGAAAGTTAGTGATGATATTATAACCTCTATACATTTTGGTATATATCTTATAATATAAAATTTACTATATTATCTTAGGGTATACCAGATTTAATGTACTTATATGAAAAAAATTGTGCTATCATATAATCATATACCCAAATATTCTTATTCCTTAACCATACATTCTCCATTATATAACATTCTCCATTCCATTTTAATATCTTTTTAATAAACGTTTTTTATGTAATAATTTCTTATAAAAAAATAACTCTCCATCTTTTTATCTCTTTAAAAATAAAATTATGCTAAACAATAGTTCATAAAATCACACACTAAACACAACATACTGAAAACTAAAAAAAATAGATAAAATTTTATAAAAATATCATGAATAATATTTTATTTGAATGATATCAATTCAACATAACATATATTTTCTAGGGTAACCACCCCTTTATTGTCCACTAATTAATCATATAAAAAATTCTAAAACATATTCATCCCTCAAACATGTGTTATTAAATAGTTATCTAAAAAATAATAATTTTGCATAAAATCATTTTCAAGATTCATGATGACATTTAATATGTGATGTCAAACCATTTATGAAAAACTATTGATGAAAAATATATACAGGGTTCAAAAAATACTTAGTAACTTTTAGATTGTATAACACTTTCATCTATAAATGTCACATTAGTTATTCAAATATCGATGTGCAATAATATTTATTTTCCATTAAAATTTTTATCTCTTATAATTTGGTCTGAATATAAATTTCACATTTTCTATCATTATAGGAAAATAATATGATTCTAAAAATTTTATTTATTGTTTCTTATTTAGTTATTAAAAATATGGGTTTCAAAATACATTGATTTTTATGAAATAATTAGATGATAATGTTTCATCCAAGTACTAAAATATAAATAAATTACCAATTAAATAATAAATATCAATATAAACATGTCAATATAAATATTTCCTCCCCAATAAAACCATCATTTTAACCATATGGAACGTTATGTTCAACTTATGAATCTTTTTGTTAAATCTCTTGTTCTATATAATTATTTTTATATTAGGCTCCAAAACAAAATTATTTAATATAATACTAAAACTATTAGTAATGGTTAATGTAAAATATTTTATTAACAGAAAAATATCAAATAAGTTTCTAGTTAGGCCACTTTTCTATGGACCTGATGATAATCATTTTAATACCAATTCCACCTATTTCCATGTTATTGCCTCATGTTATATCTATGAATGAGCCTCCATCCAAATGTATTATACAAACATATATGTAATTTTATTGAAATTAATATACATTATATTTTACCAAAATTTTATTATGTCATCACACACATTGATTTTTTCCATTGATCTTCATTGATGATCCATTAAACAAATAACTATAGAAATGTCCTTTATTAGAATAAAAAATAATATATTTTCATAATTATTAATCTATAAAATTTAAATTTTGATCAAACATATTATAAGAACCCTTAAAATATCCTCTTATTACATTCTATTTTAAAATATTAACCTCTCCATTATCTAATACTTTCATTAATTCCTTAGACACATCCTCACCAATTTGGTTCTCATTAACAAATAAATTACAAAATATTATTCAAATAAAATATATATTCATAGATATTACAACACCATAATATAGCTCACATATTATAAACCATTAATAACATAAATTTCCAAGGCATTTTTGGTTTACAACTTTAAAGAATTAATAGACATACAGATACTAACAAAACCAATTTCATTACCAAATTATGTATATATTTTTTCCCACAATATTATAAAATATATAATAAATAATATTTTATTTCCAAATAAAATAAATAATATAATCCTATTATCCTATTAGACCAATAACTGGTCTTCCAATTATTCATAAAATTGGTAAATTAAAAAATAAGAATGTTTGAGTTAAAATACTCAGTTAGAGTAACTTATAACTACAACAATCCAAAAAATAAGCATGGAATAAATAAAATTGAATAAATAAATAATATTAATAATGTAATGATCAAATTAATGCAATAGATTTCTATAAAAATTAAAATAATTGAAAACTTGGATATCAAAAACACATTTATCATACTTATAAAATAGATAATATATGATATCAAAAAATATAATCTAGGACATCTTCAAATAGATTCACTTATCTTTAATATTGTAGTCAAAGTATATTACAGACTTGGGTAGGAATATAGTTATTAACAAAACATATTTTTTCTTAATTGATATATGGATGCATCTAGGGGATATATTATAATGGTCCCCCACTCTAAAAATATTACGTCCAACACATTCACCATTATTTTCATCATTATTATTCATACCACTGCCAAATGAAACATTAGATGAATAAAAACATGTATATCATAAAAATTAATTATATATAATATCAATACATGGTCACCATATATTAGTAGTCAATATTCAACCAGAATTCCTATAATATTTTCCATGTAAATAATGTGAATAAAATGATCATAAACGATAATTAGAAAAACATTAGATGGTAAACAAATTAAAAATTATCTTATGATTAAAATCAATATTGGAATAAAAATATTACATTTTATAAAACAATATGATTTCAATTTTGTATCATTTATTCTAGGTGAACATCCTCCAATCAAAACTATGTAAAATTTAATGCTCACATTTTATTGATCAATTGTTATAATAATAATTAAATAATCAAACAAAAATATCATATGAAATACATTGTTATAAGAAGGATAATTGTAAATGAACACAACCGTATTGAAATAATAGCAACCTAGAAATATATCTACATAGGTGGAAAGGCTATATGAAAGGGAATACATACAATACCACCAAATAATGGATCATTAATTTGATTTTTTGGAACCCTGGTTTCATGAAATTAATATAGATAATAAATAGTGAAAAATAAAACATATTAGGGTAAATACCTATGGAAATGTAATGTATAATTTAAATGACATTTTCAAACTAGGCATTATAAGAAAAACAACATTGATGTCAACAATGATGTTAGAGGTCACAAAGAAAATTATTAAAAAATAATTAATGTTAAATAACATTAAAATAATTAATTTTAAAAATAAATTTTTAATATTTATAAAATCATAAGAAATAATGTTAATCATTGATAAATTTTTTTATTAATATAAAATATATAAAATGTAATGTCGAACCCCTTTTTAATATTTTGAAAATATATTGGTTCAAAAGTAAAATTTAGTGAACATATCCAAAAAGTACATTTTTATATAAATGTTGACTCCTAATGTATAATATAAAATACTATATGACAATTTAATTGGGTGGTAGAACCCACTATAATATATTAATATTTGAATATCAATCATTATAAATCATAAAAAGAACATTTAATTCATCAATATTCCCTACAAGAAACGTAATCCTTGAAGAATGAAACAATTGAAAGGGGTATATGTGGTAAGTATTAAATAAAATTAGATAATTATACAAAAATATAATTAATTGTAATAATTTACCTAACAGATATTAATGTTCTTCAAGGAAGCTAGAAAAAATCCCAAAATGAAGGCATAGTTAAACAAATCCTTACATCAGGGAATACAACTAAACTGATTTGAATATGAATAATGGAAGAATATATAAACCTAAAATTTCCATGAATAATTATAATTCGATAAAAATATATCACTGGGATATGAATACACAATTAAATTAAATAATGGGTCTGAAAATGTATTATGTCTCAATGAATGAAAATTGATAAAATAATGAGCCTTAAAACATTTAAAACTATTAGATAAATATCCCATTAAAGAGGGGAATTATAATTGAACATTAAATGGAATTATTAGAATATAATTAATATTATGATATCTCAGATGGTATGTTTTTAATCCACATAAATAAATTTATTTTCATAATACAAAAGATGTCTCAAAGAAAGGAAATTATGACAAAAACCCCTACCTCTGCACTAATTTATTTTTAACATGAACCAAAGGTCATGTATAATTAAATTAAGATGAATATAAAAATCCCAAGAACCATGATAATAAATATAATCATTTATATTCCTCATTTTGAAACATTATAATTATATATATATATATAATATATTTTTTTTTCTGTACATTACAATCAAGATCAAGTAATTTTTATATCTTTGACCTAGATTCTAAAAAAACATCATGGTATCTAATATTTTTTCATATTCCATCAATTTGAAATCACTTAAGAATGTAGGGTATATATTAAATTTGAGTTTATGAATCTAAAATTTTACTTCATTATAATTTATTTTTGATCAATTAAGATAAAAATATTTACAATCGGGGTTCAATTATTTATTAGGAACAAATTCGGATTTCCTAATTAATGAATTAAATTATATTATAACAATTAAAAAATTTCCAATACATACATTAAATGTATATATAATATTATATTTGTAAATAATTTTTAATAGTAATCTATTAAAATAATTTATAGTATTATTCCCGAAGGTTGTTAAACCATCAAAAGCATGACCATTATTCTACATAACGATTGATTATGGTTAATGAGGTATTATTATTGTAATAATATAATTTTTTTAAAAAAAAATGATATTATTTTTTTATTAAAATGATTATGAACTTGAATTGATAATATGAGGATTATGGATGAAAATATAAATGAAAAATGAAGAATTTTTCTTTGTAGAGGGTGTAATACATTCATACACACAAATGACAATTTTGTTTTACAAAAATGAAATAATTTTTGAATATATATTGATAATAATGATAATAAAGTATCATTAATGTAATTTTACTACACTAATATAGTTATATTAGTTCTCGTAGAAATGTTTTTTGTCATGGTAATCAAGATTTGAAGCATTGTAGTTGATAATTATCATCTAAGGTACTTGAATTTTCCTTAGATTTCAACTTAAAAATTATTTCCTTATACTAAATAATAGTGGCCATAATATTTTCTAAATTAGATAAGTTTATAGGAGAAACAAATTATATAATATTCATCAATTAATCCATAGTTTATATTAGAATAAACATAGATGTATTGTTTTCTTTTAATAAGTGATGAGAATGGAATTTTCGGAACCACGCCTATCATTTTAGTTAATGTGACTTTGCTCTTCTAAGGGGTTCAATAATTAGAACAATGCGAATGCAATGTTAGTGCAGTGTAAAACAACCATAATAAATCATTTATAAAAATAACACAGTTCTTTAATTCTTTTTTTATTACTTATACCTTTTAATAAAAAATTTCTTTTACTTTTGAAATTAATTTTGAACATCAATAAAAAATTATATTTATAAATAAAATTATATATCATTTAAATTTATTTAATAATTATTATATAAGATTAAAATAAAATTGTATTAAAAAAATCAATTGTTTATGATTTTTATTTTAATAATATAAACGATAACGCTAAAAAAATTTAGGAAGAAAATGTGTTTTAAATATATAATCTTACACAAAATCCATTTTTATGAAAATTATAAATCCCTGTGATAAAATTTTCTTATTTATAAATAAATTAAAATTATATATGTTTTAATGAAATATGAAACAAAATCTCACCTAGATAATACATGATTCAAATAATGATTTAAAAGGAATAATGTGTTTCTATATATTCATGTTTTATCACCTAAATGGTTTTTTCATCTTACATACATTTCTAATACAATTGAAATGTCGTAAAAGTTACATTTTTTATGAATGAATTTTTTTAACTCAAAACAAACATTTTTGTAAAATGATAAACCACATACTAGGAAAATATTTTATTTCTGTAATTCAATAAATAATTTTATTTTATTTTTCTCAAATACGAAAATTTATAATTTCAAATTTGAATGATATTATAAAAAAAAATTGAAAAAAAGTTTTTAAATGGAAAATGGAAAATTTTAAAATATTAGTGATTATTATTCTGATTTCAGATCATTTTATATCAAATATCAATCATATTTTTTTTATATATTTTCTACTTATTCATGAAATTAAAACACTTGATCACTAAAATGGAAACTATTACAATTTTTTTAAACGAATTTTTTTATTATGAATCATTTTAGTTAAATTAATTGATTTTCAATCATATTAATACAAGCGTTTTATACATATACTTCATAAAAATGAGAGTCCTAGTTATTCATCTAAATTCAATGATTATTTTTTAACATTCAATCATAAATATTTATTTTTATCAAAATTTAGCACAAATTATTTTTGGTTTATATTTTCATGTGGTCAATAATTTCAAACACATTTGGATTATATAAAGGCATTCATATATTAAAATCATGGGGTGTTATATATAAGAGTACTCTATGGGTGGATACACCTCATGATAGGCACTCAAACCCCTATACTCTATTGAAAAAATTTCCACAAGAATCCCTTTAGGATGGCGAATAATTTTATCAATGGAATTGTTCTTCTTATAATTGTTTCAGATTTAGAAATGTACCGCAATGCAAACACATCACATGATAAAAACAACTATGTTTTTAATATTAAATTAAAAATTCAACTTTGAAAATAATAATGGCCATATAAATTGAAATTATTTCTATGGAATAATAAATAGAATAGTATCATTTCATTTTTATATATAAAAAAATATTTAGGTTTCACATAAAATAAAAATATTATATATTTAAAAATTAATACATGCATAAATATTTTTTAAAAATGAAATATTATGTCATTTTTTTTGAAATCAACATTGTTTTAATCAGACATATATAAAAAATATAATTTTTAGAATAAATTATTATCATAATTAAATGGTTTTATATATTAAACTTATATTTTTATAATGATAAGATAATTTTATGGGTCCATGAGAACTTTTTCAATTGTTCAAAAAATTAATAAAAATTAAAAAATTCATATTTTCAACTAATTTTAGATTATTTATAAAAATTGATATATATATATATATATTCCAAAAGATGAGTTAATTTTTTTTAATTAATTCGACCAAAAAATTTAAGGATGATATTTTAAAAATTTTCTAAAATAGTGAAATGTTTTTTGAATTGTAGAATATGGTATTTAGAATTATAAGATGAATGCTTGTTTTTTTAGTCATGGAAGATATAATATAGAATTATTTTCAATCAAAATTTCCAATATACTTTATATATATACAAGAATAAAAATTATAGAATATTTTAAACAAAAATATTTAACTAATGATTATAATAATAAAAAACAACACTCTCATCCCCTTATAAATACCACCCCTCACAACCTATTCTTATAAAACATTATATTCCTTGGGTATCACAAATGTTCTACCCATTTATATTCACAATACATTCTCTAACATCCTAGTTCTTACAGTACAATCAAAATATCGTTCCAAGGTTCCTTAATGGGAATCTTAATAGGGGGCATCCAATGGAAGAGGTTATTCATTTAATAGAATTTTTAATATTTACTCAACCTCATCGTCCAAATAAATCCAAATTAAATGACATAATATATCATGTATCATATATATAAATTATATTTATTATTTTTATTGAATATATCACATCCGTAGAATTCTATTTTCCACATTTTATTGATAATTCTTCCATGTCATTCCTATATATTTGTTATCAACAATCCATGTATGTCAGAGCGTTTCTTCAATTGTGTAATGAAAATTCAATGGATGGATTTATCAATTTGGAAAATTGAAATATTTAAATATATTTTCCATTAATAAAATATGATTTATATATAGATTAGTGAATCTATATATACTCAAGGCACCTCTCAAAAAAACATAAAATGAAGTTTCATTCACAAGGATATATAGATAAATATTATTGTGGAATGAAACACCAAACACCACACGTGTAAAATATGTGGGAAGAATAATGTCATAAAAAATATAAAGGGGTCTGAGATCTGATTCATGTGTGTTCATTTAAGGGACCATTATAATCAATTAGTACAGATATTAATTATCCAAAAAATATGAAATATGAAAACAAGGATCACATCAATAACCATCCTGCATTATATTGTTTAAACATCATGGGCCACATGCATTATGTTAACCAATGGTATAGGATAAGGGTTTTTAGAGACCATAACATATAAAAAAATTAATGGTCTAATGATAAATGAAATTAATATGTATTAACTACCTATAATTTGGGTCTGGAAAAATGTTTTAATTTGTATGATAGTTGTTCCTTCAAGAATAGAGAGGAATATTTCATATTATATTATTATTAATTTATTCATATATTTCATGTTTAGTCAAACTATTTAGACACCCCATCAAAACATCGGGGTTGAGGTATCTAGAGAATAAAATGTATACATTTTTTCATCATTATTAAAAAAACCATGTTAATTTATAGAATTTAATATTAATTAAAATATTATCAGACATCCTTTTGTAGAGTATGATTCTACAATTGACATAGATTCAATGTCCTTATATTAATCAAATAACAACTCTCAATTATGGGTGATAATTCATCATTTCTGGAGTCACCATATGATTCTTGATATATTATGTAAGAATATGAATCTCCATTGGAATATTATAGTAAGTTATATATTTTATTTCATAACGAGAAAGAATATCTTTCTGAAATGATTGAAAGAAATGATAGAATCATTATTGATGATATTACAAATGTGATGGATTATACAAATGTTTTTTTTTTATGATTCACATTTTCATCCACTATATTTTTTTCTATATTTTACATAAATGTATATATATTCAATTATCGAAGACTCCAAAAAGAATGACCACCATTGAGATGGATGAATAGAAGAGGAAGTTAAAAATTAAAATATAATTGTGTTTTATATGTATACTTTTTCACCGTGTAGTGTGTTAACCCTCTTAATCATGAATATATATCTATCAAGGATCCATTATATTTACCATTATGAACTAAAAAACTAAATATAAATAAAAATTATCCCCTTCAATGGATATATGACATCTTTGACAAACTATTTAGGTACCATTATTTCCATAAGGTTGGAATTCATTAAGAATTTCACAAATTAATTGTGAAAAATGAATGTATCAAAAATAATTAACTTTGAATGAGGTATAGATATTATTAGTTCATATTGATTCCCATCGGGCTTAATACTTTTCCAACAATAATTATGGTCATAATGAATCGATTCTTTGGATATCACCCAGAAATATTTTGTGTAGTCTTTATAGATGATATTTTGATATTGTCTGAGATCAATGAGGATCATGTGTATAATTTCAATATAATTTTAATGTCTAATAAAGGTTAATCTATATTCCAAGTAGTGTAATTTTATTTTCTTTATGGATGATTTAACTTTCATATTGATATTTCTTAGTAAGGATTAATGTGTAAATGATATAGAGGAGGTGAATCCATGATATATTTTTATATTATGATTTCTTTCTCTTGAAACCACATTCACATTCTACTAAAGATTTATCACTTAATTAAAATCTAAACAATCACCCATCCATGTGAACACAATAATTTACAATGTTTACTACTCAAAAAAATTAGCTACGTCTTCGGTGTGTTTTGGAAATAATAAAATGCCACAAAATTCAGTAGAAAAATACGATTTTGTATATAAACAAAGTAGAATATAACCATACAATAATGTACTACTAAAAAATAATAATTAATGTTTTTATACTAGCATTAAATGATGTAATTCAATATTTTGTAACAATTTATTAAACATTCAATAGTTTATTTATAAGGACTATCATTAAACATTATATAATCATGGATTATATAAAAAATTATACTTTAAAAGACAATGAGGATCTTTTCTGGTTTTAATTATTATAAATACAGGCCATAACAATTATATAATAGTCCCAGAAATTACAAGCAGATTGTAAAACTCAGTATCCACTTTTTCTCCAAATAAATCCCTTTAAAGAAAACAATATTTCATTTCATATAAAAAATCTAATTACCTTCTTAATTCCCTAAACCATCCTTATACCCTATAAAAAAATTCAAAACATGTGATGACAATAAAAATACTAGTAAGGAATATAAAATAAGGAATAAAATAGTTAGGCCATGAATATTTAAAACCCATGAAAAAAATTTCACAAAATCATAATTTCACCAATAAAACATAAACTATTTAGATTACATCATGTAATAATTAGATTCTTAAAAAATTTCATAGAAGTCATAAAATATAATTGTAATTTGTTGAATCCATATCATAAATATATTATTGAGTTCATAGCTACATAGGGAGTGACATTCATGGTTACGTTTGGAATACACATCATAGTATATTCCCTAAATATAATAGGAGAAACCATAATGATTACCTGTGTAACATTACCCAAAGCATTGGAGAGCTATAAAGGTATCACCCACCCTTAATTTATCATGCAACCACACATATACATAATTAATTCCTAAGAACCATAACATACTCATAACACATGAACAATCATAAAATAAAAAAATACATTTCCACATGGAAATCATAAGAGATCATTTAATAATATGTATATAAATAATCCATTCTCAAAAATAATATATAAAACAAAACTAAAAATGAATATGGTATTTAAATTTATTTTTAAAAACATTACAACTTTTAGAGGAATCCAGATAAAAAATAATGCTAGTGGTTGTGGAAAAGTTGCATTCACCATGTTCATCAAAAATAAGCATTCATTTTTTCATTTATGAAATTACCTCATAGAAAATATTTATTTTGAAAATTGATAAATGATATAAAAAGTCGAAGGGGTGATTATACATTGTATATAAGAAGTTCATATATAAATTAAAATATTTCTTAATAATGGAAGATTGAGAAGAAGACCCTATCAAAGATTGAATATTTATAATAAGGATAAATTAATGACATAATTATACATAACAAATAAAAAACAATAAAAATTAGTGGATATTAATTGTAAAATAGTCATTGTTCATTCACATATATTTTTGTAATAATAAAAACAATGAGATGGATATTAAACAAGATGAATGCAGATTGAGTAATGATTTCCTATACAAGGATCTGTTTTTAATAAAATGGATAGATTGTGTGTATTCAATATAAATACACATAATAATGTATAAATATAATATTTTATATCACAAATTATTTCTCACATAAAAATATACTTACATATTAAAGAAATATAAGACTTACCCAAAGAATGGAAATTGGGTTTAGAAGTTCCATTACATTGATTTCAACTCATCATGTACAATTGTTATGATCCTGAATAATAAGAATATGATAATTTATACTTGATTGTGAACTAGTTTTCAGTTTTGTTATTCCTTTTATATCAATTAATATCAAGTTATAAAAATTACATAATTATTTATGTTCATATCGACTGTTTTGTTGACATTTTGTAGTTGAGTCAAAAATGAACTTGTTTTGATGTAAATTGTACATCTTGTCAAAATTACATAATAAATGAAATATTATTCATGATTTAAATTTAATATTAATCCAGAATATGTGTATTTATAATATCAATAATATTTGGAATGACGAAATGATGTGAACTGTTAATGGAGACGGTAGATCGAACGTATTTGAAAGGACCTGAAATTTTCCATGTATTTTTTTTATTTATATGGAATTATTACAAGTTCAAGAAAATAGAAGACTTTTGATTATGAGACCCAGTTTACCTAGATTCAATTTATGAACTTTTTTAGTTATGTTTAGAAAACGTGAAAGCGACATTTTGTAACTTTTGAACTGCTGCTCAAAATTGTAATCGGAGGACACTGTTGAACTCGCAGGGCCGATATTTGTTTATGGAGACATTCACGTCAACTTTAGTAGGTCGAGGGTGGAAGTTATGTTTAATGATTTTTGTGGGACAATTGAAAAATAAAATAAATAATCATTTATTATATTTTTCTTGAAACCCCTCATTTGAATCTTGGTTGTGGGGACCACTTGAACTCCTCTTTTAATGGGAGTAAACTCATAGATTTCCCCAAATTAATGTGAAAACTTTAATTGAATTAATTAACTTAACATAATTAATTTTTGTTCCTCACCACTATATGTGGAATCGTTGGCAATGGGAGAACATGGTGGATATACTTAAGAAGATTATCCTCCAACAAAGAACCACCTCCAACAAAGACCGAACATTCGACGAGGATGACACACGAGCTCGGATCGGGAGAATGTTACAGGAGCAACGAACATCAGTGTCTTCATCATATTTGTCTTGTTCCACACACCATCAACAAAAAATGAGGTATGGGTGTGTTTATGATTGTTCTTCGCAGATCATCATTTAATCATTCTTCTCGACTTGCCTGTTATCGGTCTAAAGATGAGGGTAAGGGCCAAACAATCATGGTATGATCCCTCCACAATTATTCATTGATCGATGTGTTCTTCATGGTGGATTTATGGGTTCATCAGAACCCCACCACATCGTCGGCGACTGACTCCAGTGGTGTATGGGTGTCAGTCATCACACTGGTCGGCCGTGAAGGTGGCGGCGGCACAACCGTGCATCCAGAGAAGGCTGCGACACATAAGCGCAGCAGAGGAGGATGGAGGCTGGCACGTTGGCCCGCTGCATGGAACCGGAGAAGTGTGCTTCACATCTACCGGTTGTGGAGGAGGCCGTGGCCCATCAACCACAATAGAAAAAGGGATGGCGGCCGACACGCTGACAGGGCGCATGAAGGCAGGGTGGCGTGTGTCTGCATCATTAGAAGTGGGGAGGGTCGCAGCTGCGTAGCCGCAGAGGTGCACCCGGAAGGGGGCTGGAACCCGGTCAGCCATAGGAGGGAAGCAGCACCGTAGTGCCATTGGGAGGAGATTCGGCCCATCTTCTGGTCGGCCGCGTCACGCAGAGCGGGACCACTCCGACGGGTCCCACTCGCCAGCAGGCACCAGCCGAACAGTCCATGGACTCTTCGGAATAGAGTCCCCCTAAGTAGTGGCTAGGTAGGGCACCGCCATGGCGAAATACACTAGCTAAGTGGTCCAGACCCAGACTGGGTGATGTAGACCCGAACAGGGTTGGGCAATCCCAGGCCCTTCAGAACCTAGATACACTTTTTGGCCACATCATGAGAACCGAGCATCTGTTTGACAAACCGTCAGCAACACCGAGATCCCTGGATTTAGGTGGTACTTTTTTTTAATCCACATGAAATTTGGATGATTTTGGAGTACGGTGGGATGGATCAAACCCAAATCCAACCTGGCCCTTGGAACAGAAATGAAAATAACATATAGACCGAGCATCTGATTAATGCACTGTCTATTGCGTTGGGTCCCTTATGGTGTCACAAGAACCCTTGTAGGACATCATCAGGGGACTTCATGGTAGTTGATGTATCTTATGATTTTTTGGGGATAGGAGCCTCCCAAAATCAAGCATGAATAGTGAAGAAACCATATGGTTGACTGTACTTGAGGAGTCTTAAGATCATGTTTGGGTCATCATTGGATCCTGTGTGGGTCAACACATTCTGATCTTGTGTGGGTCATCTACAAATCTTGTGTCGGTAATTTTTAGATCATGTGTGTGAAATCTTTGATCCTATGTGGGTCAATATAAGAGCGTCTCGATGAAGTAAATTAGTCTAGAAATTTAGTTAATCATCTATATGTTCGTACTTATGTTATACCTTTTGTGAGGTGTGTCTTTGCTTTTGTTGTACATTTTTGTGTTGTGATATCTTCTTGGTATTATTCTGTGTGGATTTTCCTATCTGGTACATATCTTCATGGTGTTACCTGTGTGGCACTTTTATATTCTTGGTGTTACATGTGTGGTACTTCTACCATCATGGTGTTACCTTTTCCGTATTCATCCCTCACGTGTGAGATGAGTATATTTTGATATCTTATGTATATGTATGGGAATATAAATATTTAATGTCGTAGATTATTTCTTTGTGCATTGGGATTGATGTCATGCTTTGTGGTTTATCCTCTGTGTATTATGGGAGACCTTCGGGAGTCTCGATGTCCCTGCTGTGTAATGTTATAATCACCCATACATGGGCTACGCCCTCACCTTTTTTTATATTTTCCAGGCGTCGAACATCATTGATCGAGGCATAGGGTGCTCGGACTAGAGGTTTCTCGGAGGGGGACCATTAAATGAGACATACCGAAGAGATGACCATTCAAGAGATGTACCTACAATGCATGTAGAACCCTTAGTGGGTGTTCAAAGGAGATGATTTCATTTTTACTTCTACTTTCTAGTTGGGCATGTATTCCGGACCCTTTACATACTGTACACACCCTATTTAATATAATGTTTTCTTTGTGCTTCTGTCATGTGGTGTGCTTGGTTTGTGTGAGTATAGAGGTTTAATGGAAATGCCTTCCCAGTTTTAGGGATATGCTTTTCCAGTCCTAGTCACCATCCCCTAGCATATGGATGGTGGGCTTCTCGTAGTCACGGCTCGAGCCCCGAGGGACGAGTCATGAAAAATTTGTATAAGAGGAATCTGTTCTACCAATGAAGATGAACAATGATCTTCTTATTCATAAATAATGTTATCTGTGATGAGTGTGGTTATCAGTTTGGGGAATTCAGTGTTGGTGCAACATCAGGCGTATCCATACACTAGGACCCTAACTACTAATTTATTACTCAGTGCACGAAAACACTATTTGTGTGTGTGTTTTTGAAAATTCATCTTTGTAAACACTCTGAGTCATCTCACATGGTATAACTTATTTACCATGGCGCTCCTGTTTATTTTTAAGGATTAAACAACGTATACAACTACCCAGGGATCTAGGTTGGGAATGTGATGACAACTCACCAAGTGATGAGGTTTTGGTGCAGGGCCCCCTTTAAGCAGTTGTACCATTGGGTGGTGTACTAGCACCACTGTTACCCATTGGGCAGTCAATGCCACCAGCCCCTACAGTAGATTGTGCACACCACATGAGATCTTTTTTCGAGTTCTAGTTCAATAGGCCACCGAGGTTAGGGGTGATACAGATGCACGGGTGGATGAAGACTAGCTGGTGGTCATGACTAGAGTTATTTGACTGGTAGGGACACAAGCTGATCTCACTGTGATCCATGCCTTCAGCCTTCTTCAAGTAGTAGTGGAAAGATGGTGGAGCATGATTCTCTAAGTTTACGATGTGGTCACTGTCATCTGTCAGGACATCGAGATCCTTTTCAGGCCAAAGTTCATCCCATAAATCATACGCTCTGCGCGTATATAGAAGCTTCTCCACTAGAATAAGGGTAGCATGTTGTGGCTCATTATTCAGTGAGGTCCATCGACCTCTCACGCTACTCCACTGACATGTTATGGGACCCTTTCATCAGGGCAAAATCCTTTGATAAGGGTTTCATGTGGGAGATTAGAGCTTCGATGATTTCTCTCAGCATCCCGACACAGGTGGGGGAGTTAGAGAGTGCAATTATCGTGAAGATTTTCTTTGCTGAGCAGTCACTGGCAGCGAGACCCACCACCAATCATCATGTAGTGGAGTCATCTGTAGTTGGTAGCTGACAGATGATGCATTGGTATAATTGGACAAGATCTATAGGTGGATGACCACATTATATAGGGTCGGTTGTGTGAGGATATCGAGACAATGCAGGATAGGCAAGGAGCAGGCAGTTTTACTCATGCGGTGGGCCGGGTCACATGGCTCGCAACTACCTGACCCTCCATACAAAAAACTAACTGATGGTCAAAGGACCGCCTGGGCAGAGGTTATGATTCAATCGAGGAGGTATGAAAGCTGAAGGTAGATAGGTAAGAGGATTTGTATGTGCAACAGGTGGTGGGTAGCGATTCGACGTTCTATAGACACCACCTCTAGGTGGTCCACCCCAGCCATATTGGCCAGGTGGACATAGACGAGTTGAGCTCCAGGCAGCTGAGGCCTATGACCACGATGCTCTGGAGATGATTAGAGGTACGATATATGTCTACTCCACCTTAGTTTTAGTACATATAGACACAGGTTCTAGTCACTATTTTATTGCGGTGGCCCTCATTCAGAGCACGAAGATTCTGGTGGAGCCATTGGATCTATCCTTACTTCTAAAGACTCCTACGGGAGAGGATTCGATGATTAAAAACTAGTACCGACAGTGTGAGCATACTCTAGGATGCGAGAGATTCGGCAGGGATCTTTTATTAGTGGTGTCGAGGCCTTATGGTGTCATCTTGTGTGTGGATTCGTTATCTATAGTCCACGCTCATAATGACTATATTTGGCAAGAAGTGTGGTTTTTTATGATGATGTGACCTGTTTCTCATTCACCAGAATGAAGGGAACCATTGCACAAACGATGGACTTACCTAGAAGAGGGTGATGCCGATCACACATCAGTTGGAAAGTCTTACCCCCAGAGCAGTTGGTGTTGATTGTCTAAGCTATCGTGTACTTGTGGACAAGTACACTAATAATTTCACTACTGGTATTTCAGTTCAACCTTTCCATTTATAGGGGGGATGTTATATCTACTTGTACCCACTGTCATCACCAATATCAACAATAGAATATTGGATGGCTCCTGCAGAGCTTTGAGTGTTGCGAGTACAGCTGGAGGACTTACAGTGAAAGGGGTTTATCAGGCCCAATGTTTCTCCTTGGATAGACCAGATTTTGATTTCCATGAAGGTGGATGATTGTTTGAGACTTAGTGTGGATTATCGGAGCCTGAACAAGGTGAAAGTGAAGAATTCTTACCCATTTTTGAGGATTGAATATCTTTTTTATCATTTTAAGGGAGCTTGTTGTTTTTTGAAGATAGACATCAGATCAAACTATCACCAGCTCAAGGTACGAGATGAGGATGTGTAGAAGACGTCCTTCAGATTTTCGTATGGACATTATGAGTTCTTGGTTATGCCATTCTCCATGACCAACTCCACAACAATGTTCATGGGACACATGAACAGGATCTTCCAGCCATACCTCGATCACTTTGTGGTAGTCTCCATCAACAACATCTTGATATACTCAACTATAGAGGTTTAGTATTCCTATCATCTGCACATAGTTCTTGACATACTCTAAGAGATCTTGCATTATGGTAAGCTCTGGATGTTCCAATTCTAGATCTGAGAGGTCAACATTCTGGGAGACGTCATCTCAGAGGATGGAGTATTAGTGGATCCAATGAATATTGAGGTTGTGCTTTCTTCGGTGCCACCCAAGAGTGGGACAAAGGTGCAGAGTTTCCTTGGTATGGTTGGTTACTAAAAGAATTTTGTGCCTGAACTTTATAGAGTAGCAGGACACATATCAGCATTGACAAAGAAGGGGAAACCCTTCGTGTGGTCGGAGAGATGCCAGTGGTGTTTCTAGGAGAAAGTTGTGATTGCATATGGTTCTTGAAAGCTGAGACAACATGAAGAGAAATATGCTACACATGACTTGGAGTTAGAAGTAGTGGTCTTAGACTTGAAGATTTCATGACATTACTTTATGGGATAATGTTTTACAGTCTACTCAAACTATAAGAGTCTCAGGTATATCTTCTCCGAGAATGTCTTGAACCTGAGATAGTGTTGTTGGCTGGATTTCCTCCTAGACAATGACTTCGAGATAGTCTATACTCTTGGAAAGGGAACATAGTATTAGATGCACTTAGCGATAGATCTGGTATACAGTTGCAGAGTTAAGAGATAGAGTAGCTAGCCTCTTTGCAGGTATCATGTGTGGATTGAGATAGTGTAGCTTCTCTTCCATCTATGATTGTAACTCACCCACCCCTTCAGTGATTTAGGGAGGCACAACATGGAGAAAATGATTGTGAGGCTGGACCTACTCAGATATCATCAAGACAAGAACCTGATTGATTTTCGAAAGGTTATGAGCAAGTCATCCCCTTCAGAGGGCTTACTCTTGTACCGGCAGTGCTACATGAGGATGTGTTGAGGGAGTTCCATACGTCATCTCTAATGGTATATCCATGAGTGGTGAAAATGTACCAGAACATCCAGAGTTGGAAATGGTGACCGATAATGAAGAAATGAGTGGAATATTTTGTCTCACAGTGCCTCACATGTGAGCAAGTGAGGGTATAGAATTTGGTTCCATGAGTCTTAGATGAGCCACTACAGGTTCCAGAGTTGATATTGGATGGAATTTCCATGGATTTTGTGATATGAATTACATATATGTTTATGGGTCATGATAATATCTGGGTGATCATTGACCAACTCAGCACTTCAACCCAATTACTACCTATTAGAGAGCAGGGACCAGTAGAGGGCTTGAAATACCTTTACATGGAGGAGATTGTGCGGCTTCATGCGGTGCCATCTATGATTGCCTCCAATCATAAGGCATGTTTTACATCCAGTCTATGTAAGGAGTTGTAGGAGGTTATCATGACCTAGTTTTGGTTGAGAATTTCATTCCATCATCCAAACAATGGTCATACAGAGCGGACCATTCAGAACCTCAATGAGATATTGTGGGCTTTCATCCTTGATTTCTGCCACTGCTGTGAGGATCACTTTCCCTTGATGGAGTTCTCATACAACAAAAATTATCACTCCACTATCGGTATAGAAATAAAAGAGGAATTGTATGGTAGATATTTTAGATCACATCTGTGTTGTAATGACCCAGTGGAGTCAGTACTCATGGGACAAGAGATTGTATGAGCTACCACAGAGAGGGTGAAAATCATCCAGGAGCATATGAAGATATCACAGAGCAGGAAAAAATCTTATGCTAATAGGAAACAAAGACCTCTGGTGATTGATGATGGTGGCTATATCATTCTATCGGTATATCATCAATGAGGTTTGTAGAGATTTGGATGAGGCGACAAGTTAGCTATGAGGTTCATCCGACCCTTTTCGGTCCTCAACAGCGTTGGAAAGGTGGTGTAAGGCCTATATATTCTCCCTCAGTTGCAGCAGGTTCATGATGTTTTCCATGTATCCCAGCTAAGGAGATACGTTCATGATCCTTCTAACATCATTGTCTGGGTTGTGATGGACATTGATGATAGGGAGACATTTTCATATGTTCTAGTGGATATTGACGAGTGATAGGAGAGAGTCTTTTTTGGGTGATGGATACCTCTTGTGTGCATACATTGGGGGCATAAGAACCTCTAGGAGAGAACATGGGAGTGGGTGGATCAGGCTCTTGTGTAGTAGCCCCACGTGCTCCCCTAGTTTGTGTGGTGGCTTTCAGGGACACGAATCCATGAGGTGGGGACAACATAATGAAACAGAATTTATATTGTAAATTATTTTATTTATATGGAATTATCAACAGTTCTTGAAAATTAACGGTGAGTAATTATGAGATCTGGTGTGCCCAGAATAATTTTTTTTAACAATTTTTAGGTACGTTCAGTAAACGTGTGAGCAACATTTGGTAACCTTTGAACCATTTCTCAGAATAGAAATTAGAAGACACCATTGAACTCACATCACCGATATTCTCTTAAGGAGTTCTTCTCCTTGACCGCTGTAGGTCGAGGGTGGAAATTATTTTTTTCATATTTTCATGGGAAATTGAGAAATAAAATAAATAATCATTTATTTTATTTTTCCCTGAAACCCCTCATTTGAATAATGGGGGTAGGGACCACCCGAACACCTCTTTTAATTTGAGTTAACTCTTACAAATACCCCAATTAATGTGCCAACATTAATTGAATTGATTAACTTATCTTAATTAATGTTGGATCCTCACCTCTTAGTGGGGAATCACTCGAAAAGGGAGAACGTGGGGATGGTCCTTTGGAAGATCATCCTCCAATGAAGAACAACCTCAAGAGAAGAAAGAACCTTCGACATGGATGAGGCACGAGCTCAGATCGGGAATGTTTAGTGGGAGAAACGAATGTTGGTGTCCTCATAATATTCGTCTTCTTCCACACGCCATCTCCAAAAAATGAGGTAGGGGTGTGTTTATGATTGTTCTCCATGGTTTATCATTTAATAATTATTCTTGACCAACCTACTATCAATCTAATGTATAGGGTGTGGGAAAAACAAACATTGCTCAATCCTTCTGCAATTCTTCATTGAACAAAGTGTACTTCGTAGTGGATCGATGGGTTGAGAAAAACCCGACCACATCACCGGAGAATGATGCCAATGGGGTACGAAAAGCAGCTGGCTATCCGGATAGCCATGATGGTGGTGGAAGCACAACCACACCAGTAGAGAATGACACAGCCCGTCGGACTCGGTGGAGGAGGATGGCGGCCGACAAGAAGGTCAGATGTGTGGAACCAAGTTTTCACGCATCCGCGCCACTGGTAGAAAAGGATGATGCAGCCCATCGGGCATGGAAGTGAAGGTAATGGTGGATGTCATACCCGTTGGCCATGTGGAGGCAGGGCGGTATGCGTCCTAGCTACCGGTTTAGTGGAGGGTGATGACTGCTCAGCCGCGACGGTGCACTCGGAGGGCGGCTGACACCCAACAGGCCATGGGAGGACATCAGTGTCTTATAGTCGGCTATGTTACACTGAGAGTGACCACTCTAGCTGGTCCTGCATGCTAGCTGGAACCTATAGAATTGTACATGGACCGTTCTGAATAACATAGCCCCCCCCCCCGAGAAGTGGCTAGAGCGAGTCCTACAATGGCTGACCACACCAGCCGAGCGGGTTGCACCCCTCCGGCCTTGCCTTGCTGGCTGAGCCGAGCATGCCGTTGCTCATCCCATCCAGGCTGGAACAGGACCCAGTCGGGTCATCCTAGTCCATGTCGGGCTGTGTCGGTCCAATCAGGTCGGACCAGACACGACCCCTCATGACTCATATACGCCTTTTTGGCCATATCCTTAGAAACTGGCATCTTTTTTAGGAACCATCTAAAACACCAGGATCCTTGTATTGAGGCGGCCCTTTCTGTATACTACCCTTGAGTTTTGGATGACCTGGTTGTAAAACTGTTTTGCATCAAACCTGAATCCAACCGGACCCTCAAAATGGAAACACTAATAACTTCTAGACCGGGCGTCTGATTCACATGTCGTCTATTGTGTTGGGCCCTTATGTCGTGCCAGTCCTTTGTGATACATATGTGTGGGACTTTTTGGAAGTAGAAGTATCTATGTATGGAATGTGGAGTAGAAACTCCTGGAACTAATCATACATAGTGCGGGAATACTGTGGCTGAATATACTTGAGGAGTCTTCATATCCTATGTGGCTCATCTTCGGATTCGTTGTGGGTCTTCTCCAAATACTATGTGGGTCAATTTCAGATCATGTGTGGGTTATCTTTGATCCTGTTTTTGTCAAAATAAGTGCCTCACGATGATGTATGATGATCTAGAAATACAGCTATTCATCTATACTTTCGTACATAATTTATTCCTAGTGTGAGCTGAACCTTTACCTTTGTCATTCACATTTGTGTCGTGATGCTTTCATGGTATTCTTTTGTCTGGCGTTACCTTTGTGGTACATACCTTCATGGTGTTACTTGTGTTACTTATAGATTTATGGTGTTTCCTGGTTGGTACTTATAACTTCATGGAGTTACCTTTGTGGTACTTTTACCTCACATGTGAGATGGGTATATTTTGATAACATAGGAAAATGTATAGGAATATACCAAAGTGGTGTTAAATATTATTGACTCATGCTTTGAGATTGAGGTATTTCATTGTGGGTTATCCTTTATGGATTATGTGAGACCTTCAGGGGTCTCGATGTCCTTACTAAGTATTGTTATACTCACCCCTACACAGGCTATGCATGCACCTTACTGTGTCTTGTGTAGACGAAGGACATCGTTGTTCATGGATGAGGGTTCTTGAACTAGAGGCTGCTCGGAGGTAGACCATTAAACGAGATGTACCATAGATACAAATGTTTGAGAGTTGTACCAACCCATCAGATAGGATCCTTGGTTGGTGTTCACAAGAGTTGTTTACTATTTTCCATATACTTTCCAGTTGGGATTGTATTCCAGCCCCTTTAAATACTGTATACACTTTGTTAACTATATATCTTAAATTTTCATTCAGTGTTGATGTGTTCTTGGTTCGTGTGAGATTATAGGTTTAAAGGCAACGCCTTCCTGATTTTAGGGATATTACTTTCCAATGATTGACGCCAGCCCTTGGCATATGGAAGGCATGTTTGGGGTAGTCACAACATAGGCCCTGGGGGACAAGTCGTGATAGTACACACAAATACTACGTTAATTTATCTGGAATATTTAAGAATAATAATAATAATATATTAATTTATATTATTTTACAATTTATATATTCACATCAGGTATGTATCAGAGGTTTAAAAAACCCCACCTTTATACATTCCATGTATAGAATTATTGAGTAAATTCATTTTGAGGGGGAGGTTGTCCACACTACCTCTAATAAAATTATCGTATTTACACATTGTAGAAAGAATGAAGGATTCTTTTAATTAAGAATTATAGAATAATATAATCAAAATAAAAATAATATACATATAAATATATTGTTTAATCGTAATGGCCACCATGAAGGGTGATAGGGGAAAATTGAACCATCATCATTTCATGAGGTCGTAGCTCTCCATATAAAGAAACAATATGTTCTATATCAATTAGATGGATGTGTGTGTTTTTTTAGGTAGAAACATATGAATAAATAAATACTAGTATATTGAGGATACTGGTTTTTTAATAAATAATTCTAATAAAAATAGAACAGGGGGTGGACAAAGAAAATGATGGAAATGAGATTTAGATAAGACGTTACTTCAATTTTGGGATAATCCTTTTGGTTTGATCCAAAAGGATTTTTTGAGTTGACTTATGGTCAAGGAATGACATCTAGACATAAATTAGAGATGATGGGAGCTTATTTTCTAGTGACATTGGAAGAGAAAAGGGGGTTCATTGGTGCGAGTACGTGTGTAGAGGTGGTAGCCTTTTATAAGAGGGGGGAGAGTCTCTTTAGAAATGTTTTGAAAAATTATTTTAATATAAAATTATTTTCGAATAATATTAGTTACAAAGTGAATATTTTCAAATATAATATAATAATGGGTCAGAATACTCTCAACCAATAAGTTTTATAAAATTTTTATCACCAAATTAACCTTATAGTTTAGCTTTAACCATTTGTTAAAAACATTAACTATATCCATTTTTTCTTGTATTGTCGTATTATATCATTACTATAGTAAATATAAAATGAAAATAGAATAAAAAATGGATAATTAATGAAATTTTAAACATTATATAAGTCATTTGTCTTAATATTATATTTTTAGGTCCATTATATCATTTAATAAAATAGTTTTTTTTTGAAAACTGCATTTCTTTCAATTATGATACAATTTATTAATTGATTTTTTAAAGCCATAATAAATTTATTCCTTAAAAACAATTCATTATATCATCCCTATCATGTCAAAAGCATCCAAAAAGTTCGTGTATAGCATAAAAATGTTCATATAATATTTATTTTTATATGAATAATATCATTTTTTGAATATTTCATTAATAAGACAATCACTACATCATCTTTGTGTCATAAATAAATTTATTTATATTGTCTAAAAATAATAAATAAAATATCATGATGTAGTAAATATATTTATATTTAAAATGAATATATATTGTTGAAAAAAATGTTTATATAAAACAAAAAAATTAATTAGGATATACATGTTTATGTAATATTTCCCTTTTTGTTAAAATTAATATTATAAAAGGACATTATCACATTCAAGTGGAACCATGGGGTCATAAAATAGACCCAATGATTAACATGATCAGAAATAACTCATCTAATAGAATTTAAAAAACTTTTTGTGTAGCTTTATTTTATTATGATATTATTTTTTACCTTATTTACTTGATTTACACATTAACCATGGTAATGAAAAATAATTAATGAGGTTACACTTTATAATGTCCAAAAAATATAAGGTAAATTTTTACAAAATTTGGAAATTTGGGTTTAAAATATGGAATTCATTTTTCAAAATTCAAAACAAGGAACTTGTAGTAATTAATTTAAATTTTTTCCCATTATCAAAACTAGAAAGCAGTTTTTTAGAAGAAAAAACTATCCAAAGATTTACATGTGTTATGTCTAATTTAAATGTAAAAATACTTACAATGCCCATAAATAGAATAAATAATAATGAATTATTCCAATTAAAAATTTAATCCAGTTAAAAGGACAATATAACTATATAAATAAAGAATATTAAAATGTAGTTTTTAATTAAAATGGAGTATTTTCAACTATTCATAAAAATATGGATTTTATCAGAAAAATACCAAAATGTCAACATAAATAAGTTTTGATGTCCTGATTATAAAGAAGAAGTTTATTTTATCAAATAGAACATATAAAATATTAAATAATAATTTTCAAAAAGGGTTCTAGATCAAAATATTTTAAAATGACCTTTAAAAAATATTTGACTATTTTATTAGTACAATTGGATACATTCTCATTTTATGTCTCTAAAAATTATTGGATAAAAGTAAAAATATTTAAATAAATATGTAAATCATAATATAGTTAATTATGTTCATTTCCTAAAAAAATGGATTGGTGTTAACTACGATTTGAAATAATAATAATATAACTGCATTATTTTTCGTATAACTCAGCATTGTGTGCAACGTAAAATTTTAGAGAAACATATTATTGCAGGTTAGCTATGTTTTCATAAATATTGTACCCATTAAACTAAAATTAATATGAAATTATAAAATATTAATAGATATGAAAATATATTATTGAATAAATACCTACGATATTACATCATTCACCTGTTTTAAAAATTCCGCCCTCACAGTTTTAAAATTAGGATCATAAACTCCATAAAAATCCCTCATCAGAAAAAGAGTCGATAAAACTAACACTTCAATAGAATTAATGAGAAATACAAATTTCACCCGAGATAACACATACAATGATTCAATGAAATAAAACATGGATGTGCGGGAAAAACTAGCCATCTTATTCTAATGGGGAGTGATTTAAAACATTATCAAGAGAGAGTTAACAACCAGAAAAACCATAAACATCTGAGGGGTTAAATGGTATTTTATGTACCAGTAGAAACATTATATGGATAAAAAATTTAAACATCCTTTTCATTATATTTAGTAATTTATTTATGATCCTTAATAAGAACACATGGAAACATATATACTTGTCCAGTGTAGTTTATCCTTAAATAAATATCTACCAAAAACTGATCTTTTCTCAAATTGATGAGGATTAAAGATGATATGGTAACACATAATGTTTTAGAATCAAATTCTTTATAAACACATAATCCAAAATAGATAAGTTAAATATTTCCCATATCATTAAATAGTAACCAAAAACCACAAATTTTTTGTACCTGATCTTATATTCCCCCAGAAGAATAATCCTTTATATAGAGAAAGACGTCATTTAATATCAAAAATTCTACATTAATACCCATGTTTTACATAGACCTTTCAAAAAATTAATATCCTTAAAATTTATCAAAATAATCCAAACTATTATTGAAACCCAAAATTATGACAGATTTGATAAAATAGGCTTAAACACTAAATCGTAAGATTTATCTCCCTATAACATTGACTAATATTAATGTCTAATACATAAATATATTTAACCTTATCACATTTTCTCCATCATAGGTTAATCATTTCCATAAGTTACCCAAATTTACATATGTCCACAAAAAAACTATATTAATTCAAAATAGATTCAACCATTATGCTTCAAATTAAATCCCAGTGTATTCTAATTTCCATAGGCATATAGTGTTCCCAAAAGGTCAAATGCCATTAAAAATAAAATTTATCATTTTATCACCAAATAATTTTCCTATATTAAGGATATCAATTTGATAAAACATAAGTACCCAAATATAAATATTCTTGATACATAAATAAATTTAACTAAAAAGGGGAAGTAATTCTAATAGGGGACTCAACATAGGCCCGTGCTAGGTGATGCGCTATTTTTGTCCTTCAATTCAGGGTTTTATTCCCACATCCTTGCCGCACGGGACGAGTTTTCACCCATCTTGTGGATTTTCCCTTTAAAAAAAAAATATCCCCAACATGTTTTAACCAAAATGTATATATTATACCTCCATTTTCATCGCTGCTAATAATGACCTCAACAACTTAATTCATGAAGTTTTATATATATATATTTACATTTTTTTTGTCACCATCATATGAAAAAATAAATCTATTCCTAATTAAATGAACATCATACCTTGATCGTGGTATTCAACTAGTTTCATTTCCATCTTCTACATGTATATAGATGTATCATGCATTGAAACAATGATTACATATCCCTAAAAATAATTTTCATCATTTATCCAAATACTACTGTTATACCTTTGGTCATATGGGCATTGAAAAAAATAATAATTTCTGAAAATAATCATGTATGACATAGAATTTGAATACATTTAATAAAACATGATTCTATAAAATACTTAGACCATGTTCGAGTTGAACCTTCCACTCCATGGTCCTTTTAAAATACCATATGTATTTGATGAAAGACTATATTTTAAAAGAAAATAAAAATAGTTTTCACAAGGGTCTACTTCATCAATAAAATTTTATAAAATCATAATATTCTTCAGAATCTTATTATAAGGTAAAATATTTTAAAATGTATTGAAAATATTTACTATTATACGAAATACGAGAATATTGATAATATATGATTTTATTTAATAAATACCATGATACACAATGGTATTGAGGTATATTGGAGTTGTTCGATATATCAAACAACTACTTGTAAGTGAGTTGTATGTTAGTAACAGTTTCATAACCATCCAAACATATCTTTGTAATAATTATTTCAAGAAATTAACTAGCAGGAGATTTGATTTTTTTGAGATCCTCCTCTCTTTCCATTTGTAACAAACTATATTTGATCCGAAAAAGGTATAATACTACGTTTTATCTAAAATAATCAACATAGAGACTTACCATCTGGTTATCAAAAACTTATAATCTCTAAAGATGTCTAAACCGACATCTAATACCAATTATAAGTCCATGGCCTTAAACGTAAACTAATATTGAGTTAATTAAATAATTTTCATTTAATTTACATTGAGGATATTTTCATAATTATAGTTTTTTAGAATAAGGCCATAATTGTTACATAATAGTCCAATACATTACATTAGGACAGCTAAACATAGCATCCACACTTTTCATCAACGGAAACCCTATAAATATAGCATGATTCCTTCTTTGTGATAAAAATATTCTTGACTTCTTATTTTCAATTTTCCATCCTTACACCTTGTGGAAAACATTTCAAAATGTGTAATGAGCATTAAAACCTCAGTATGGAATATTAAATAAGGAATAAAATTATTAGTCTATGAATATTTGAAACCCATTAAACCCTTTTTAACAAATTCCTATATTAATCAATAAAACGTAATCTATTTATCTTATATCATGTAATAATAATAATCCTACAAAACATCATATAAATGATAAAAAATAAATGTAATGTTTTTCACCCATATAATACTTATATTGTATATTTAAAAACTATATATGGAGTATCCTTCATGGTTACATTTGGAATATCCATCATAGTATATTCGCTAAATCTATTAGGAGAAACCTTAATGTATACCTCTGTCATATTACCCAATGCATTGGAGAGCTATCAAAGGCTCACCCACCATCAATTTATCACAAAACCACATGTATATATTACAAATTCCTAGAACCATAACAAAATCATGACACATGAAAAAATCATAGAGGAAAAATAACATTTCCACATTGCTATCATGAGACCTCATTTCAAAATATTGATATAATTAATCCATTATCAAACCATTTTCAATCCCAAAATTCATAAAAAAGTTATATGACACTTATTTTTCTTCGTAAAAACATTATGGCCTGTAGGGGAATCCGTATATCAAATAATACTTGTTGTGACATAGAGGTCAGTGTCCCCATATACATTAAAAAATAATTTTTTTCCCATTTAGTAAAATGATTGATAAAAAATTATTCATTTTGAAAAATGTTGAATGAAATTATGAGTCAAAGGGTTGATTATACTACATATAAAATAAGGTCATTCATAAATAAAAATATATATCAATGAAAGGATATTTAAATTAATTCATTTAAAAAGATCATATAATTAGATTAAGGGAAAATAATAGAGATATTTATGTTTTTAAATTATAAATACACCCAAAATATGTTTATATTACATGTAAAAAATATTATTTCATTCCCACATATTATATGAAACAAATCCAATGATATGGATATTTAACTCAATTAATGTAGATTGAGTTATGACTTCCATTAAAAAGATCCTTTTGTTATTAAAATGGATCAATTATTTGTATTCAATTTAAATAAGAATAATAAAATATAAAATATGTTATCAAATTTTATTTCTAATTTAATCATATCAAGACATATTCATGAAGTAGAGGAATAGGCCAATGGATGGAATTTTGTTACGATATTTTGTTACCATGAGTCCGAATCATCATATACATTCATAATGTTTCTAAATAGTATATTTATGATTATTAATTCCTAATTGGGAATCGTTTTCATGTATTTTATTCCTTTAATATCACTTATTACCATGTTATTAAAATTTCATAAATATATATGTTCATATCGGATGTTTTGTTGATATTCAACACTTATGACAAAAATGAACTCATTTTGATATAAATTGTTAATATGGTCAAATGTATATCATCTATAGAATATTATCATTGATTTAAAGATAATATGTATCATATATATATATATATATATATATTTAATATCCATAATATTTGAAGAGAAGAAGTAAAATGAACCATTCACAGAGTTGGTAGGGCGTACGTACGCATAAATGCTAAAATATATATACTTAATATTAAATGAATAAACATAAAATTATATAAATGTATATAATAATTAACATTTTATATTTGTGTCATTTACTTTCCAAAGGTTTAATAAAACCATCCTTTATATGTTCTATATATAGCAAGAATGAGTCATATCACATTGAGGGGGCAGTAGTCCACACTTCCTAAAATTAAATTATCATATATAAATTATGGAAATCATAAAGGTATTTTTTAAATAAAAATTTCATAATAATATAGGAAAAATAAATATAATATACATATATAAATAATGTTCCATCGTAATGGCCACTATTTGAAGAGGATGGAGAAAATTAAAAAATAATCATTTCGTAAGACAATAGTTCTCCATACATAGAAATAATATGTTCTGTATCCATTATATGGAGGTGTCTGTAAGTGTAGATCAAACCCATAACATATAAAAATCCTATTATATTTAGGATAATTGTTTTTCAATAAAATATTTGAATAAAAAGTGAGTAGTGGTTGGAGAAGGAAAATAATGGAATAGATTTTGAGTGAATACTTTTTCTAAAAAATGTGTAACTCTTTTTGATTTGATCCTAAAGGATTCATTGAGTTTTTATATGACCATGGTAAGGCTTATAAGAGTACTTTAGGAATGTAGGGAGCTTATTTTATCTGTTTTTGGATGCTCCATGGGGCTCAAGAGGTGTCAGTATGTGGGTATAGGTGGTGGAATTTTATAAGAGAGAGGATGGGACTTAAGGAATGTCTTGAAAAATTATTTTATTATAAATTTATTTTAGAATTATAGTAGTTAGAATGTGATAAAATTCATGTTTAATATGTTTATGGATTAAAATCTTCTCAACAAATATGTTTTAGACAAATTTATGCAACAAAATTAACCTTATCTTTTAACATTAACCATTAGCTAAAAACATCAACTCTAACCATGTATTCTTTTATTTTCATAATATATGTTTACAATGGTTACTATAAAATATCGATAGAACCACATGTAGATCATTAATGACATTTCTAACATTATATATTTTATTTCTTGAATCATTTATTTTAGGACTATTATATCATGTAATGAAATAGTATTTGTTTTAAAAACTCATTTATGTCTATTTTAAATCTATTTAATAATTATTTATTTTCAATATCCTAAAAACTTGATTCATTCAAACGAATAGTATTAGCTCATCCATAACACGTCAATTTCATCCAAATATTTTTAATGGCATAAAAACGTTTATATTAGATTGATTTTAATATTTATAATATTTTTATTTGTATCATTTATCAATAAGGTAATCAATAAAACATCATTGTTTCAAAATTAATTTTTCTTATATTATGTATAAGTATTATAAATGAAATACCAATATTTGGGAATTTTTTTAACTTTCTAATTACTGTATCTGTTTGAAGAGATCAATTATATGAACCAAATTAAATTTTTTAGTTAATAGATACTTCTATATGTTATATTTCCCTTTTCTTTAAAATAAATGTTATAAATGGTCATTATCACACCCTTGTGGCATCATGGGGTCCTACAATTGAACCAAGGATTTATATGGTAGGCCATATCTCATCCAATAGTATTAAGACACATGTGATGGTTTTTTTATATTACTATAATATTAATTTGTAACATTATTTACCTGATTTACCATTTAACCATTCTAAATAAATGTAATTACTAAAGTAACAATTCAAAATGTCCAAAAATTAATTGTACCAATTTAGAATATTTAATGATTCTGAATCGAAATATAGAATCCATTTTTCCAAAATCAAAACAAAGAAGTTACAGTAATTAATTTATAATTAATTCTCGTTTTGAAAACCAATGAATGAGTTTTTAAGAAGAAAACACTATCAAAATATTAACATGTGTTTTTATAAAAACAAATGTGAGAAAACATATGATGGAAATAATTGGGTTAAATGATAAAAAATTAATATAATTATTAATGATAAATAATTATAAGGAAAATCTAACTATATAAGTAATTTATATGAAGAGGAAATTTTGAATTAAAATGGTGTATTTTAATAAATTCAAAAAAATATAGATGTAATCTAAAAAATACCAATATTTAAACCAAAGTAAATTTTGATGAATCTATTCTAAAAAAGAAGATTAATTTATCATATAGAACATATAAATGATGAAAAAATATTTTTAAAAATTTTCTCTATCAAAAGGCGGTAAAATGGCCTTTAAAACAATATTAGAGTATTGAATGCATAAAATTTGATTCATTGCCATTTTAAGCCTCTAATATTAATTGGATAAATTTATTTATTATAAAAATATAAATAAAATCATAATAATGTATATTCTATTCATTACCACCAATACAATGGCTTGGTGTTAACTACCTTTTAAAATAATAACATTATTACTGTATTAATTTTCAGTATAACTCAGTGATGTGTGAAACATTAGATTTTTGAGAAACCTATTATTAAATGTCAGGTATGATATTTTAAATAGTGTCCAATTTAAATATAAATTAATATTATATTAAAAAATAATATATATGAAAATGTATTATTCTATAAATACATTAGATGATAAATTATTAAAAAAATGATTAAGTCCTTCCTTGTAATCTTTCCAAAAAAATATAATCATCAAAATAATTATTCAAATTCCTACATGTCATTAAGTAAAAACATATCTAGAATTAGTAATTATAATTATTTTATTACCATAGTACTATTACTCAGTCTAATTACACAATTCAGAAATATAACACTTCGAAAGTATCTCTAAAAATATTCTAAACAATTTCATTCTCACTCTGAAAATACCATTATAGATTCATTTTCTGATAGAAGAAGCACTAAAATTATATTCCTTCTTATTCATCTATATTAAAATATCTCTAATATATTATCTATCTGAAGACCCCTTCTCATTAAAATTAGGCATCACTCTAACATATCTCTCCTCACGTGAACAATATAAGTGTTAAAATGTACGATGAGCTCTCCAACATTTATTGGGGCACCAAAAATGTTATATCAATGATTTAGAAATGTTTTACTGCTTAATAAAATATTTTGGAAATATAAAATTACCTAAAATTTTGGATACTTAATTTATTTATTCTACTCTTATCAACACTTCTCCAATCTTATTCAACAATCCATTATATTCTCACAACCTCATCTCACTTCAGAAATTCTTTTTAGTCTTTAATCTGATTACGATGGTCATTATATATTCTTCATTACGATATTGAAATATTTAAAAAGTAGTTTATTCATTTTGTTTCTCTGTACCATATGAAACATATTAAAAAACGACTTTCTGTTTTGATTCACATGATAAACTAAAAAAACATCTCATTTTGATGTTATGAACCAGCTAATAGATAAAAACATCATTACACTTCTACAATAAAAATTGGAGAAACTTTTAAAGATTCCTTTACATAAATTTAAATATATCAAAATTATATTCACACATACTTGAACATTCATATTACAGATTTTGAATCTTCTTTCGACTGAACTATCATGTTTTTCTTTTTCTTTTTCAGATTATCTTACATCAAATGATGTTATCAGTGTTAGTATGAATTTGATGTATCATACTCTTCTTCTTTTAAATGTATATGTTTCAGTTCATTTATAATAGTCATACCCACAAGTTACCTGATGTATCATTACCCAATTAATAATTAAATCATATATTTGTTGTCCCAAATGACACAAAACAATTCGACAAGGTGTAATTGGTTTACCAAATTGTAGATTCTTCTATGATACCATTTTCATCAGTCTCCAAAAACATCACTTCCTTATTGTTTTAATTTCTCACAAAAAAGTACAATAACAAAATTATGGTTTAGAAAAAATTTCTACAATTGATTCCCTTTAAAAAATATCATTAAAACTGATGATCAGTTTCATGATTACTTATATGTTCGATGGAACACCATATCCAATAAACCATTTTTCAATTTAAATTTTTTTCTAGACCAACATATATCTCTAAATATTTGTAACTTATTTCTTATTAGTTTGACTAAAAAAACATATTTTTCCTCTCAATTTTCATAAAAAATAACATATATTTAAACAAATCACCCACTATTTACCTCTAACGGATGAAATGATATGATAAATCCTTGATTTCACAAACACCTTCTAAAAATTGCTTATTATACTCATGAATTCCTCCTGAATTCAATAATGATTAATATCACAATAATATCATCTAATTTATATTGAGATTCATTTTAACATCCCCACTTTCAAGTTATTTCATTATTTCTTACCAAACCACAATCTGATTGGAACAACCTATTATCATATTTTTCATTATAAGGATTGTATCACTTGTTTTTAGTAAATATATTAATTTTAAATAATAATAAGTATAAAATCATCATGTATTTCTTATACCCCTTCATAATCTGATACCCTTTTACATTATGATCAAACCATTCATTCTAGGATCAATGTCATTTTGATGAACCATTCATTCTGGAAAAAAAATTCAATCTGATATAATTTAATAATAATTATGATTCTTAACTTATGGATTTCATTTTCTCTTTAATCTACAAATTTTTGATAATTTTTGTTTATTTCATTCTATTTAAAATCAAAATTAAATTCTATGAATAATACATATTCATGATTCGAAAAATATTTCAATCCAACATTGTTCCAACAATATCTAACTTCCGATTTTGTTATTATTTATGGTTCATAAATCACTAATAATTTTCACCTAAATATAGGTATTATTTGTCAACAATCATTACTCTACATAAGATAAATTTTTTTATGAAATAAGAATCAATGACAGAAAATACATGTTTTCCACATATAGTGTATCAAGAATCATCTTTATAATTTCTTCACATATTCCATGAGTTTTTTTAAATAATTCTAATTTCATATAAACATTACTTTTATAGAACCACTATTACATACTATTAGAATATTTTACACACATACATGTTGAATTAAAAACATACCCACAACTCCTGATTCATACATGCTTCCTTAAAAGGATTATCACATATCAACAAATATATTTAGGAAATAATTCTATACTATGAATACACTACACAAATACAATATTAGAGAGGGAATAAACATATCTCAAACTTGATGAAAAATAGGATGGATGACCATGTTTATCATTCATTTTTTTAAAAAAATCTTTTAGTGAAGGTTTTGTAATAATTTCAGCATGTTATTCCACAGTAAAAACATACATCACCTTCAATTCATTCATCTCCGCATACACTATGATGAGGTGATATTTATAACAATATGATTTGAATGTGATTTATACTGGGTTTCATGTAAGTTATATGCATGTTTGATTATCACATCCAAATATAAATGGAATCATTACATCAATGTATATGTCTACCAATCTGGTCTTCATCCAAATATTTTGAGTATCCTCTTTAGTGGAACTAAAATACTCATAATTATTTATCCAAAGAGTTATTGAATTTTCATTATTTTTATTAAAATTTACAATATTTTTTTTCAAGAACGATCACTCTACCAGATGATTCCTTCTAAATGAGCATCTAAATTCTAAAACAAGTCAATAATTTTTCATATATCTTTAAATATTCTGAAATATTTGCGCGATATTTATATATATAGAGATATTTTAGAAGTCACATTCTATCAAATAATTGTTATTATTTTGGATCAATCTAAAATATTCCATATAAGGTAAAAACATAATCAATGTTGGGTCCTAGGTCAGTCACGTAAAATAAACTTCCAATATGGTTATTAAACAATTTAGAGTAAACTTTTTATCTTCTCGATCTCTAGTAAATGTGCTTCCCAATGAGAATATAAATTCCAAAACACGTAAATAATTTGTTATCTACCTTAAAATATTCTAAAATATTTGTGTGACATATATATATATATATATATCTGAGGGGTCATTTTCCTTAAAATAATTGTGATAATTTTGGAACAATCTAAAATATTACATATATGGAAACACATAATCAATTTTGGGTGTTGAGTTGGTCAAATAAAATAAAAAACAAATCACGTTATTAAACAATTTTGAGTAAAATTCCCCATCATATGAATCTGTAGAAAATGTGGTTCCCATTGAGATTGGTGTGGAATGTGGTTTCAAATTTTCCATTTCAATATTATTTAATAGTTACTTATAATTATTTCCATGAAAAATAATTATGTTTTTCTACATTTGAGAGATTTGTAACCCAAAAAAACATTTCATTTCCCAACTAATTGAAATTTTAAAAATCTATTTCGTCTTTTCATAAAATATTTCACATAATATATCTTCATTGCAAATAAATATAAATTCATAAACATTAAAAATTACAATGAGAGGAAATTAAAAAGTTAATTGATGTAAATAATAATATAAACACTTCCCTTCATAAAAATCGCATTTCTTAAAAAGGTATCCTATTTGAAATATCATTCCCTTGGATATTTTATTATCCTATATATGTATTTCATTAAATTTCACACTTAAAATTTATCTTTCATAAAAAAAATCCACAATTTTGTTCATTATATACATCCTCATCAAGTTCAGCATTCAAAAATACTAATTTCACATCCATATTAAATTTTTTTTGGACTTCATTGTCAAAAAAATATCACGAATTATTCAAATTTTAGGTATCCTTTCAATCTTAAAAAAATTGTCATAAAAATTAGTTCCTTTAATATAATAGTTACCTTTTCATGCAAATGTTTATTTTTTCTTATCAGTTCACCAGCAGCCTTATTATTCATCCGGAAAAACCACATTGTACCAATAATTTTTATCATTTGGTTTGGGTATAAGATGCCAAATATTATTTATTAAAATCTTATCCAACCCTACATTCATATTATTATCCCATTCCAGATTCTCAAAATCATCATTTACAAATTTCAGATAATCTTTTATATACAGTTATGTATGTGTAATAAAATTAGATGTTATTAATATTTTTACATTTAAATGTTGATAAAAAATAATGTTTTTAGATTCTTAGAAGTTTCTCGTCCTAGGATTAGATTTTTTTTATTCTTACACATCACTAAAAACATATGATTCAAATTATTCTTCTTTCTAGTATTACAATTATTTTTGTCCTTATCAAAAAATATTTTCTATTCCCTTTTAATTTTCTCATCATAAGGAGTTTTTCTTGAATCTTCCTCATCAGTATAAAAATATTTTACATCAAAAGAGTCATCCAATATTATTGATTCATGTTTGAAACAAATGTATCCTATTTATATTAGTGAATATCCATGAAAATTTCTGTATTCACCTATTTTTTATAACATTCCATGGATTCTTTATTTCTTATTGATGATACATGGTCTCTGATAAATAATATAAGTGTTTAATAGTTTTATTTTTTTATAAAATATTTCATATGGAATCATATCTGTACTTGGCCTATAGAATCATTAGTGTTTAATATAAATAGTAGTGCCCATGAATCACATTAAAATTTTCTATTAGAGAATGTTGTTTATGTGTCATGGTATGAACAATTTCAACTATAAATATAATTTACTTTCATCAACACCATTTTATTAAAGAGTTTATGGTGTAATAAACTCTTTATGACTTCCATGATTATCAAGAAAACAAAAAAAATTATAATTTTATTTATTAGAAACCATTGTATTTTCTCAACTTCTACAATAAATACTAACATACTATATCATATTTCCTTCAAAAACATTTAATCATTTTTAGATCATCTCACTTATTTTTATTACACATTAATATAGTAATGCATGATATTTAATCAATAAAATAAATGAATTGTGTGTCTCTATGAGTTGATTGTTTTCACAATGGGCCCCATATATCTAAATGAATAAGTAATATGGGATGTTTTGTAAAAAATTAAACATTATTATACATATGTTTTTTAATATTACTTTTCTGATTAGTTATGAAACTCCAATCTCTTTGCCATGATGTAATAGGAATTATACATATATTCTAAAACTATATGATAATTTTCCCTTCTATGTTTAACAAATATGTACCATCCTTTTATTCCAAAACAAATTTTCATCCACATGCTGACGTAAAAAGAGTTTTTAATAATTCCAACTAAGAATTGGATAATTGTTATTATTTCTCCATCTTCATCACTTTTGAAAGAAGACATCTTTTCTAAAAATAAAATTGTTATGTTCATCATAAATATATGAACCTTTTAGTAGGTTGTGTTTCATCCCATAAACAGACAATGTTTTCTTGGATTTATTCTTATCTTTTCTAATAGTGGTTGATCCAACACCTCAGATTCGATGAGATTAATAATTTCCAATTTTTATGGTTAATTATTTGAAATCACTAAAAATTTTCAACTAATATATATCTCCTATAATATAAAAAGAGAACCCAGTATCTGTGATCCCAGACCTTTATCATTTTGTATCATTGAGAGTGGATTTTACAAAAACATATTTTTATTTCAATTTATCTCCCACTCCTCGATATTTTGAGAGTTGTTAAAAATATATGTTTTTTAGTAAAAAAAAATATATTTCATGATGCCCAGTTTGTTTACATATTTCACAAATAGTATCGAAACTCTATATACTATTTTCAACCATCCCACCAACCATATCATATTTCTTCAAAACTCCCTTCCATAAATTTTTCTTTTTAGAGGATTGAATCTCCCAATAATCTTTTTCATATGAAATTTTGGGAATATAGATATAATTTTGTTGGTTAAACCAACAAATATTTTCTATATGTCTGAATCCTCCACAATACCATTATAATACATAGAAACAATACATTCCTCTGAAATATCCATACTCTCCTCAGTTGTAACCATGTTTCTCAGCAACCTTTTTATCTCTCTTTTTAGTACATTATTGACTTCCATCCTATTAGTTAGATATTAAAATATTCTTATTAAAATTATTTTTATTGTTATCCTTATCTACACAATAAGATGATGGTTGTTTGTTAGAATAATAAATTTACGAAACTTCATAATTATCTGATTATTGGCTTTTAAATGATACATAACTTTCTTGTTATTCATTTTCTCAGAAAATATATCAAAATTATTCTCATTATTTCAAGGTTTCATTTGATATTTCATAGGATTACACACTTCAAATAATTCCAAAACATCATAAAATGATTAATATAAACTTGTAACCCTCAATTAAAATTTTTATTTTTTTGGAAATGAATGAACACATCTTATTTTACATTAAACAATACATTAAATTTTCATTCTGATTCTTTTCCTATTGATGATATTTCATTGAGTCATAAATAACATCAAATATATTAACATTTTTATTTTCACAAACAACATGATTGTTTAATGAATAATTATCCTTTATTTCCTTTTTGTATTCCTTTCCATGATTCCCAATATTTGTCAAAAATTATTTAATTACTCTATTTGATTAAATTTTAACAATGTTTCATCTTCTTCATAATTACAACTTAAAAAATTGTCATTGATAACTATTGCGATGAAATTATTCTCTCCAACTAACTAAATATACTTCTTTTATTTAGTGTCATTTTCTAATTCATCATATTTATAAAAAAAATATAATCCTTTTGGATTTATATATCATTATTTCATTCCCATTTGTATAATATTTTTCCTAATCACCCCAATTCATCCATGTTATTCATGGACTCCATTCATTTCATTACTATCCCATTATTCTTTTCTTTGAGGACTATTAGATGTAAATTTTCCAAGGCTCTAGATTAAAAAAATTTGAAAGGATGATTCCATTTATATTTACCTATATATATTTTATGCTTCTTCAGACATCAAGGATACAAATTCATCATCGTGTGTATATATCTCTTTTTCGGAATCAGAATCTATAATATGTTCATCAATATTCTTATATGAGTATTATAACCCATCAGTCATGAAATACATATCTATATAGAATATTATTTTTTTATAAATTTATCCATTATAATTGTATATTTAATGTGATTTCTATGAAAACAAAACAAATATAATGCTTTTTATATGAATATTCCATTAAAAAATAATAGAATCAAGCATGACATGATTAATTCTCAAGATCATTTTAAATAATAGTATAATCATCCAACACTCCACCAATACATTTATAGTTCTAATAATGTTATTCACCCTCGTAATGAAGTCACCAACGGATTCACACTCACCCATTTTTATATATTTATACTTCAATCCCCCAATTTTTAACCCTACCTTTATCAGATATATATTGTCTTCATAAATGTTCTATATCTTATCCTAGATATATTTTTTCCAAATAACACACTTCAGAATTTGAAACTCTTATTCAGAATGTTATGATAGAAAATAAATAATATAACTTCAGCCATTCTATTTATTATTCTTATCAATATATTTTATGTAGATATTTTTCATTAATATGATGAAATCCATCGAATGCAACATTAAGAAAATAATACTCAAAAACAAAATATAAGGAAACATTCCATGTTTCTAGATATGATAATTTTTACAATCAAAGACTAAAATCCACTTATAGTTCACATAATTCTGATTATCCATCACAATATATATTTTAAAAACATAATAATAGTAAAATAATGGAATAATATCTAATAATACCATATGAAATTTCCCTGGAAGGATTTATGAATCACTGAGATGCAGTGGGGTGAATAAATGATATATTTCTCTATTATGTTTCATTTATCTTGAAATTTTTTTCCTCATGATAAAGTTTTTATACATTACTAAGAGAGAAAAAATCACACAACCATAGGAAAATAAGAATTTACATGGTATAATACTGAATAGATGTAGATATGTTCTTAGTATAGTTGTGATGGAATCAAATACCATGAAACCCACTTGAATGAAATTTTGTTTTGTCATTAAAAATATAAAGGCATTTCCTTGCACGAGTGAGGAAATATGAGAAATAGAATAATTATTATTCTATGTTTCACATGATTATGTAACAAGTTCTAAAACTCTCACTAGTTCCTTAGAAACTCAGTGTACATCGATTTCAACATTAATAAAATATATTATTAAATAAAAATCAATAATTTCCTACCTAATAGAAGGTATGAAATTTTATGTACTTCAATATGATACTTTATTCTGATACCTAATCTAATTTTGGGTCTGATTTCTCAATTACAAAATATAACTCTGCCAGAATACCACTGAAATAATTTTGAATTTCATCTATCTCACATCAGATATCCCAATAATATTTATCCATATGATCCATAATCCATAGAAAAAATATTTTTTCTTCCCCTTTCCAAAAATCATCCCAATGAATTCCCAATATGATAACTCATACTCCTTAAAAAAATCATCCCACATCATTCTCTCTTCACCAATGAACAACACAAGTGTTAGAAAGTAAAATTTACACAAATGCTTTTATTGGTGATCCACATATTATTTAGGAAGGATTGTAAAATGTTTTCCCACATAACAAAATTTTCTTGAAACATTAAATTCCCTTTCAAATTAAGTTACCTCATTGCCTTCTTCAATGAATCTCAAATTTAATCCATTTCTTATGAAATATCTCAAATCCTCTTACAAATTCTCATCGCATAAAACATTATAACCATCCATCATTAAAATTATGATTTTCATTCGTTTTTCTTCGTTAAGATTAATATATATATATATATACAATTTTTGGGTTGACATTATGTTTCTCCATAGAAATTGATACATTTGAAAACCAACTGATATCCCATTATGATTCTTAGATCCAACAGAAAACAAACTTCTAATTTAGATGTCATGATCCAACTAATAGATATAAATATTAAAAACCCATTATACTATAAACATATTTATAACTTATAAATATGTATTTATATAATGGTAAATACATCATCAAATTAAAAAAAATCCTTGAAAATAAATTTTAATAATTTTAAACTATTTCATGCTCATTTCAACTTATTTTCATTTCATTAGACTGATGATACAACATATGAGGATGTTATTTGTTTCATTATGTGCATGATTGATCAGTATCTTCATTACTATGATGCATTAGTGTTAGCACCAGTCCAATATTTGGTACAACATTGTTTATAATCTATCTTCTCTAAATTGATACAAAAATTTTATTATAATATCTTGTCCCATTTTCCACAAATATATGCATCCTTATGGAAATGTTTAACTGTATTATTTATTAAATTCTGATCAAATTATTCATCAGTCCCAAAAAACAATGTTTCCTTTTCATTTTTATTATCCCAAACAATATATAATAATAATAACATATTTCAACATAAATTTATTCCTCTGATCACCTTTTTCAATAATCATTTCAGCAGATTATTGGTGTCATGGTAACTTCAATGATCGATGTAATACAACGTCAGGTGTATAGGATGTCATATACAACTTGATTTGTTAAAAACATCATTCCCCTAGGAATTTTATCTTGTATATTGTTGGTATGGATGACAATGATAATATTTATCTTCTCACAATCAAAGAGAGACATCAATGAAATAAAAAAATATGCATATTTTGATCTTACTCAAATGAATTTAGACTATAAATAAAGAAACCCAATACCATTATATATATTATTAAATGGTTTTATCCATAATTAAAAATTTAATTACAAGACAATGATCGTAATTTCTAGAGGTATTGGATTCTTAGGTATATAATTAATAATCATAAAAAAATTTAAAACAATATTTATTTGATCAAAATAATGATATCCTAACATTCATTGATCTCATACATATATATACCATATCCAGGGGAGTACATGAATAAAATCGATGAGTTAATTGACCATTAAGAAACTATGCATTGGAATAAAACATAGCTCAAGGGTTAGATGGAATAAAATGATGGAATAAATTAGAATGCAACATGCATAAATAAAAGGAATAAATACATGTATAACATTGGAACATATAATAAAATAATCATACAAATGTGCAAAAAACAAATAACATGACATAAACATAGGTTAAATCCACCTACCGATACATGGTGGAAAATGTCCCATAATGGAATCGAGTTCACTTACTATTCCATAATGATGTCTCATGAGACTAACAATTACCCAATTAATTGGATCACAATCTGGCCACACCCATCATAACCTTTTCATGATAATGTCTTCCACATAACTAATGAACATAAGGGTTACTGATAAAGGTTATATTTTTATATATTTTATATTATAAATCATTTTTTATAATCCCACCATAGTGTTATTATATGGGTAATTGTCACATTTTTAGGTTTTAGTGTTATTTTGAGCGTAGATGAAAAAATGGCCAAATTCTAGAATTTTAATAGATTGTTTTCATAGGGGTATTTTGGTCATATACCATTAAATATATCTGAAAATTTTAGGATTAAAATTTTGGTAGAATCCTTATTTAATTTCCTTTATTTTTTTCTTCTGGACCAGGGGATACATTGATCATCTAGTGGCTATAAAAATTCAATTAAATTGAAGAGTTTTCCGGGAGGACAGAATGGTACCCACCGAAGTAACGGATGAATAACTCGGTGCACACAGCTTAAAATTCATTAATTCCTACTTGAAACGAAAAAATTATTTATTAAGGGGAGCCCATGATTAATTTGAAGTAAAAATACACTCATTAAGGAATTATGGGGACACTCATAACATGTAGAAGATGAAATGTATCACCGGGAAGAAATGGTTCATTTGGGTAATAAATTAATAGAATCACGTCACATCATCAAAAATGGATAATATAATGTGGAGAGATGGAAAATTACATGTGGAACAACTTTTGATAATTAATAAACATGTAAATCCATGGTTTGGAGGGAAATAATGTCACAAGATGTTGAATAATTGAAAATTTGATGAGTCAAATGGACAGATTAAATGTCTCAGATGGAATCAATCATAACTCCTACATATGATGGCCAATAAGTCTAATATTTGGTGGGAGAATGTAAGAGATATAATGGAACATCGTTTATGAAGAAACATATTAATAATTATTCCATTAAATGGTACATACACGTGGAATAATGTGGAGGATTATTTTGGAGAGAGTTCTTTCACCTCATCTCCCTATAAATATGCATCCTCGCCCCTTCTCAAAGCATTGGCACATCTGTGTGGCCATTTTTCATTATTTTGAAGTTTCCTTCCATTGTAATAGTATTGTGCATTTTTAATATATTTTCTCTTCACTTATTCATATCATTATCATTTTTTTATCTTTCAGTCTTCCACCCCGTCCTTCTCCACTGCAATCTCTTGTACTCGTGATAATGAGTAACTAACCCGAGGAACTTCCCAGGGGATCAATAGAAGGTTGAACCCAAGACATTTCACATTCATATTAATTGTTCCTTTTTTAATTAGATTTAGGTCAAGAGGGATCTTACTGGGTATGTAACCATTTTGTCTCCCCTTTACACTCGAGACTTAACATTCTATTTTATAATATTTTCCCTCAATCGAGGAGGTGGATGTGCGGTGTCTTGGAGATCGTTGAGAGCACTATATATTCACAACCACATATAAAAGAGTATATTTACACATACAAGGGAGTTTGATTATTAATTAAATTTGAAACTAATTATGATACGATGAAGGTTTAATCTGGGTGATTCTCTCAGGAATATCTTCTTTCTTTCTGAAATCATTTTGTCTACATTGATTATGTCTGCATTATGCGTTGCATGTTAACTTTTCTTTATCTTTCATTATCATCTCTTAAATCACAGTTTCATTTAGTTTTGTATTATAGATAATTAAAATATTAAAAAATTTAATTAGAAGTAGTGATTTATTAACCACAATTTGTTTTCAAAAGAACGACCTAGGTAAGCCCCGGTGCTTCACTTAGCTGTAAATAATTTTGACAACATGCACGACAACGCTTCATCATATTTGGCACCATTTTCGAGGATTAAACCAAGATTTATCCTTATATTCTTATTCATACTCTATTTCCATTTCATTTAATAAAATTATCATGATATCTTTTTTTAGGTTTCCAAAGAGAAATTAGGAGCCTAACTCAATGTTGCATTTCCAATAAGATAGTATTAAAGTGGCTGCTTCTAGGAGAATAACTCAAGGAATCCACATCTAAAATTATTTCAGGTTATATCTTTCCTTCCCATTTATTTTCTACATTTATATTTATTTATTTTAGTTAAAATGAGGGGTAGTTAAATTTATGTGTGGGGGAGTGTCAACCTGCTTAGTTCTTCTTGTGTGTTTTTCATTTTTTGGTTTATTATATTTTTAGGCTTTTTGGGATTTAATGGATATTCTTATCACTTTTCACAGTCAATTGATATTGAAAGAGTTGAAATGATTTTTGAAATTATGGATTTTAAATTATTGTTGATGTGAAAAAAAAATTTCTTGAATTGGATTATCAATCATTTTTATGAGTTTGACTGATTTTTGAAATACAAGCCCATATAACACTAACTCAAAATAATTTTCCAATCTTGTGTTGTATTCTAAAACACTCTTATATATTCTTCCTAATACCCACACTTTCTTGAGGGAAACTTGAATTTTGTGTGAGAACCAGAATTTGTGAATATTCTCTTTTGAAGCTTTTGATTTAATGGAATGCATTTAAAAGTATTGTGGCATATCATTGGCTTTCCATATTTTATCTTGAGACTAACCTTTAAATTTATCCTTCATACGCCCTTCGATTCCATGAGTTCCCTTATAGGTTAAAGCCAAATTACAAGCCAATTTTTCCTTAACTACATGCACTTTTAGTATTTTTTCATGGTTATTTCAAGTTTGAATGTGGGGGAAGGGCCATTCGTGTGTGTTCATTGGGATGTATATCATTTATTGGTGATGAGAGGCGTGTGTCAATACATTGGGTAGTGGACAATAAGATAATTGGGCATGTAGCGTCATTTCATTGTGATTTATTTATTTCATCCATTTCTCCTTCAAAAAAATGGAGATCACCTTGAATTCCTCACTGTATATTCTTTTATGTCTCATGTACCTCCGAAAAAGCAACCTCATGAAATGTCATTCATTCATTGTATTCAATTTTCATTTTATCCTCCATTAAAAATGAAAAAGAAAATAAAGTTGTGCCTTTCTAGAGTTTCGAAAAAATGGGGAACTTAGATGATATCACACATTATAATAACTTCATGTATCATGTACCATATCATTAAAAGGGGGGTGGTGTTTTGTTTCACATTTTAATGTGGGATTGAGTGAGGAATTTCCTGTGTTTTCACATCATTTAATCATGCATTGTATTTAAATGTCCAACCTCCTCTTTTTAGCCTGGAACATTTTTCAGTCATTTTCCCACCAACCCTAAGCCACCGAATCATTTGAACCTTTAATTAATGTCCTCATTATTGAATTAAATTTTATGTTTCATGATATAGAGAAATGATAATTTTCACAAACCTATGGTGATACATGTGATTTCCAAGTATGAGCATAACTCTAGAATCAATTTCTCTTGAGTGAAGAGAAACATAAAATTTAATGTGAGGTAGGTTGTGATTGGGACAAGGATTGATTTATGTGGTTGAACAAATTTTAATGTTTGAAATGAAAATAAGATAGATTTATTATTCATATATGAGACATGATATAATTCTATTTTGGATAATATCATTGATATTTTCTAATTTTTGATTGTTGTGTGGAAATTTATTTGGATGTATGATGATTGCCCAGGAGTAAAATGTTTAAGTGTAGGGGGGTGATGAATCATACATTTTCCTATATTTTATACACTAAATAATTTTTCATAATCCCACCATAGTGTTATAGATTGGGTAATTGTCACACTTTTAGTTTTTAGTGTTATTTTCAGCGTAAATGAAAAAATGGCCAAATTTTGCATTTTTAACAGATTGTTTTCACAAGGGTATTTTGGTCATTTACCATTAAATATATGTCAAAACCACATATAAAAGAGGATAGTCACACATACGATTGAGTGTGATTATTAATTAAATTTTAAACCACATAATGAGACGATGAAGGTATAATCTGGGTGATTCTCTCGGAAATATCTCCTTTCTTTCTGACATCATTTTGTCTGCATTCATTCTGTCTACATTATTCATTGCAGGTTTACTATTCTTTATTGTTCATTATCATCTATTAAATCATATTTTAATTTAGTTTTGTATTATAAATAATTAAAATATGGAAAAATTTAATTAGAGGTAGTGATTTATTAACAACAAAAGATCCTCAAGAGAACGACCTAGGTGTGCCCCTGTGCTACACTTAGCTATAAATATTTTTGAGAGTTTGCACAACAACGCTTCGTCAAAATTGGCACCATTACTGGGAATTAAACCAAGAATTATCCTTATTTTATTATTCATATTCTATTTTCATTTCTTTTAATAACATTATCATGTTATCTTTTTTAGGTTTCCAAGGAGAAACAATTAGGATCCTAACTCAATGTTGCATTGCCTATAAGTTAGACATAAAGTGGATATTTCTAGGATCATAACTAAAGGAATCCACATCTAAAATAATTCCAGGTTGTATCTTTCATTCCCTTTGATTTTCTACCTTTATATTTATATTTTGTTGAGTTAATATAAGGGGTAGTTAAATTTAAGTGTGGGGGAGTATCAACCTGCTTAGTTCTTCTTGTGTGTTATTCATTTTTTGATTATTATATTTTTAGTTTTTTCAAGAAAAAAATGAATATTCATATCACTTTTTACGCATCAATTGATTTTGAAAGAGTTGAAAAGATTTTTGAAATAATGGATTTTAAATGATTGTTGATGTGAAAACATTTTTCTTGAATTGGATTATCAATCATTTTTATGAGTTTGACTGATTTTTGAAATCCATTCCCCAGAAACACTGACTCCAAATAATTTTCCAATCCTGTGAGTTATTATAATCAACATTTATTTTTTCTTCTTAATACCCACACATCCTTGAGGGAAACATGAATTTTGTTTGTGAACCAGAATTTGTGAATTTTATCTTTTGAAGCTTTGGATTTCATGGAATGTATTTAAAATTATTGAGGCATCTCTTTGGCTAGCCATATTTTATCTTGAGACACACCTTTACATTTACCCTTCGTAAGAACATAGATTCCATGAATTCCATTATATGTTTAATCCACATTAAAAGCCAATTTTTCATTAACTGACCACACTTTTAGTTTTTTTTCATGGTTATTTCAAGTTTGAGTGTTGAGGAAGGGCCTATCATGTGCGTTCATTAGGGTGTGTATCATTTATTGGTGATGTGAGGTGTGTTTCAATACTTTGAGCAGTGTACAATAAGAGAATTAGGCTTGTGTCATCATTTCATTGTGATTCATTTGTTTCATCCATTTATCCTTCAAAAAAATTGGATATGAGCTTGAATTCCTCATTGTACGTTCTTTTATGACTTATGTACCTCCCAAAAATCAAGGGAATGAATTTTCATTCATTCATTCTATTCAATTTTCAGATCATCCTCCATGAAAAAAAAATAAATTTATGCCTTTATTTAGATTTGAAAAAAAACGAGAACTTAGATGATATCATTCATTACAATAACTTCTTGTATCATGTCCAATATCATTAAAATGGGGGTGGTATTGTGTTTCACATTTTAAAGTGTGATTGAGTGATGAATTTAATTTGTTTTCACTTTATTTAATAATGCATTGTACTTAAAAGTACAACTTCCTCTTTCAATCCTAGAACATTTTTCAATCATTTCCTTCATTTTTTTCTTCTGGACCAGGGAGTGCATCGATCATCTAGTGGCTATAAAAATTCAATGAAGTTGTTATTTTTTCGGGCAGACAAAATGGTACCCATCGACGTAACAGATGAATATCTCGGTGCACACACCTTAAAATGCATTCAATCCATCTAGAAAGAAAATTGGATATATTAAGGCACGTCAATGATTAATTTAAATTCAGAATACTCAAATTAAGGTATTATGGGAATGCTCACAACATGTGGAAGATGAAATGTCTCAACGGGCTGAAACATTTCAATTGGGTAATAAATTCATAGAATCACGACATGTCCTCAGAAATGTCTCATATTTTGTCGAGAGACGCAAAATTACATGTGGAGTAACTTTTTTTAATGAAGAAATGTGTTAATCGATGGTTTGGAGGGAAATAACGTCACATAAAGTTGAATAATTGAAACTTCAGCGAGTCAAATGGACATATTAAATGTATAATATGGAATCAGTCATAACTCCTAAATACGATGGCCAATAAATCTAATATTTGGAGGGTGAAGGGAGGAGAAATCATGGAACATCTTTTATGATGAAACCTATTTCAAATTCCTCCACTAAATGGGACATTCATGCGACATAATTTAGAGTATTATTTTGATGAGAGTTCGTTCTTCTCATCTATCTATAAATATGTATCTTCACCCCTTCTCATAGAATTGGAACTTTTGTGTGTCCATGTTTCATTATTTTATAGTTTCCTTACACTATAATAGTAGTATGAATTTTTAATATATTTCCTCTTTATTTCTTCATCTCATTATCTTTTTTTATCTTTTTTTTCACCCCGTCCTTCTCCACTGCGATCTCTTGTACTCGTGATCATGAGTAACTAACCCGAGGAACATCCCAGGGGTTCAATCCAGGGATGAACCCAAGTATTTTCACATTAATATTAATTTTTTCTTATTTTGTTAGAGTTAGGTCGAAGGGGATCTTAGTGGGTAAGCCACCTTTGTGTCTCCACTTGCCACCTGAGATTTAACTTTCTCTTTTATAATATTTTCCCTCGATCGACGACGTGGATGTGCGGTCTCTCAGTGATTGTTGAGAGAACATTATATTCAAAACTAAATATAAAAGAGGATATTCACACATATGATAGAGTGTGATTATTAGTTTTATTTAAAACTAATAATGAGACGATGAAGGATTAATCTGGGTGATTCTCTCGGGAATATCTCGTTTCTTTCTGACATCATTTTGTCTACATTCATTCTGTATACATTATGCATTGCACGTTTACTTTTCTATATCTTTCAATATCATCTCTTAAATAATAGGTTAATTTAGTTTTGTATTATAGGTAATTAAAATATTAAAAAAATTAGAAATAGTGATATATTAACCACCAAATCTCCTCAAGAGAACAACCTAGGTCAGCACCTATGCTGCAATGAACTATAAATATTTTTGAGAGCGTGCACGACAACGCTTCGTCAAAATTGGAGTTTTTGCCGGGGATTAAACCAAGATTTATCCTTCTTTTCTTATTCATATTCAATTTTCATTTCTTTAAATAAAATTATCATGCTATCTTTTTTTTAGGTTTCCAAAGAGCAATAATTAGGAGCCTAACTCAATGTTGCATTGCCAATAAGTTAGTCTTAAAGTGGCTGCATCTAGGAGCTTAACACAAGGCATCCACTTCTAAAATAATTTCAGGTTGTATCTTTCCTTCACTTTTATTTTCTACCTTTATTTTTATATTTTGTTTAGTTAAAAGAAGGGGTAATTAAAATTTATGTGTGGGGGAGTGTCATCCTCCTTAGTTCTTCTTGTCTGCTTTTCATTTTATTATTATATTTTTATGATTTTTGAGATTTAATGAATATTATTATCACTTTTCACACGTCAATTGAATTTGAAAGAGTTGAAATGATTTTGGAAATAATTTATTTTAAATGATTGATTCTGTGAAAACATTTTTCGTGAATTGGATTATCAATCATTTTTATGAGTTTGACTTAATTTTGAAATCCAAGCCCATGAAACACTGACTAAAAATAATTTTCCAATCCTGTGAGGTATTCTAAACCACCTTTATATATTCTTCCTAATACCAATACTTTCTTGATGGAAAGATGAATTTTGCGTGAGAACCAGAATTTGCGAATATTCACTTTTATGCTTTGGATTTCATGGAATGTATTTAAAATGATTGAGGCATATCTTTGGCTAGCCATATTTTATCTTCAGACCCACCTTTACATTTATCCATTGTAAGCCCTTAGATTCCATGAATTCTCTTATAGGTTTAAGCCACATTACATGCCAATTTTTCTTTAACTACCTGCACTTTTAGTATTTTTGCATGGTTATTTCAAGTTTGAGTTTGGGGGAAGGTCTTTCCATGTGTGTTCATTGAGATGTGTATCATTTATTGGTGATGATAGGTGTGTGTCAATACTTTGGGAAGTAGACAATATGATAATTGGGAATGTGTCATCATTTTAATGTTCATTATTTGTTTCATCCATTTCATCTTCAAAAAAATTGAGATTAGCTTGAATTCCTCATTTTACATACTTTTTTAAATCATTTCCCTCCCAAAAATAAAGGGCATGAATTTTAATTCATTCATTGTATTCAATTTTTAGCTCATCCTCCATGAAAAATGAAATAGAAAAAAAGGTTGTGCCTTTCTGGAGCATTGAAAAAAAGGAGAACGTAGATGATATCATTCATTATAATAACTACTTGGATCATGTCCCATATCATTAAAATGGGGGGTGGTGTTGTGTTTCACATTTTTAAATGGGATTTAGTGGTGAATTTCGTGTATTTTCAATTTATTTAATCAAGAATTGTACTTAAATGTGTGAAAATTGATTTAAATGTGTGATCATTGATATTTTCTCATTTTTGATTGTTGTGTGAAAATTGATGTAAATGTGTGATGATTGCCCATGAGTGCAATGTTTAATTGTGGGGAAGTTATTAAGCTTACATTTTACAATTTTTGATTACTATGAATCATTTTTTATAATCCCACCATAGTGTTATTTCATGGGTAATTGTCATTTTTTAGGTTTTAGTGTTATTTTGAGCGTAAATGCAAAAATGGTCAAATTCTACAATTTTAATAGATTGTTTTCACAGGGGTATGTTAGTCATTTAAGATTAAATATATTTCCAAATTTTATGATTAAACATTCTTTAGAATAATTATTTATTTTCCTTTATTTTTATCTTTTGGACCAGTGGATGCATCGATCATCTAGTGGCTGTAAAAATTCAATGAATGTGAAGATTTTTCCGAGTGGACAGAATGGTACCCACCGATGTAACGAATGAATAACTCAGTGCACACACAATCAAATGCATTAATTCCTCCTCGAAACAAAATAGGATTTATTATTCCGAATTCTTGATTAATTTAATGTCAAAATACTCTCATTAAGGACTATGGGAACACTCACAACATGTGGAAGATGAAATGTCTCACACGGCAGAAACAATTCAATCGGGTAATAAATTCATTGAATCTCGACACTTCATCCAAAATGGCTCATAATTTGTGGAGAGACGTGAAAATATATATTTGAAACAACATTATTAAGGAATAAATGTGTAAATTGACTGTTTTTAGGGCAATAATGTCACAGGAATTTGAAGAATATAAAATTCAGTGAGTAAAATGGACAAATTCAATTTCTCGAATGAAATCAGTCATAAATCCTACATAAAATGTTCAATAAATACCATATTTGGAGGGTGAATGTAGGAGACATTTTTGAACATATTTTTTGAAGAAACCTTTTACAAATTCAGCCATTAAATGGTACATCCATGTGGCATAATTAGGAGGATTATTTTTAAAAGGATTCTTTCACCTCATCATCTGATAAATATGTATCCTCACCCCGTCTCAAATCATTGACACTTATGTGTGGCCATTTTTTACTATTTTTTATTTTTATTCAATTGTAATAGTATAATGCATTTTTAATATATTTTCTCTTCACTTCTCCATATCATTCTCATTTTTTTTATTTTTTGTTCTTCCACCCCATCCTTCTCCAATGCGATCACTTGTACTCGTGATCCTGAGTAACTAACCCAAGGAACATCCCATGGGACATATCCAGGGTTGAACCCAAGTCTTTGCACATTCATATTAAGTGTATATTATTTAATTACTGTTAGTTAGAAGGTTATCATAGTGGGTAAGGAACCTTTGTGTCTCAACTTTCCACCCGAGACTTATCATTCTCTTTTATAATATTTTCCCTCGATTGAGTTGGTGGATGTGCAGTCTCTCGGCGATTATTTACAGAAATTTATATTAATAACCACATATAAAATAGGATATTCATACATATGAAGGAGTGTGATTATTAATTAAATTTTAAACTAATAATTAGACGATGAAGGTATAATCTAGGTGATTCTCTCGGAAATATCTCCTTTCATTCTGACATCATTTTTTCTGCATTCATTCTGTCTGCATTATGCATTGCATGTTTAATCTTCTTTATCTTTCATTATCATCTCTAAAACCATAGTTTCAATTAGTTTTTTATTATAAATAATTAAAATATAAGAAATTTTATTTAGAATTAGTGATTTATTAACCACAAAAGATCCTCAAGAGAATGACCCTGGTCAACCCCTATACTACACTTAGCTATAAATATTTTTGAGAGTGTGCACAACAACGATTCGTCAAAATTGGCACTGTTGCAGGGGATTAAACCAAGAATTATCTTTATTTCCTTATTCATAATATATTTTAAATTATTTTAATGAAATTATCATGTTATATTTTTTTAGTTTTCCAATGGGAAACAATTAAGATCCTAACTCAATGTTGCATTGCCAATAAGTTTGTCTTAAAGTGGCTCCATCTAGGAGTTTTACTCAAAGAATCCACTTCTAAAATAATGTCAGGTTGTATATTTCCTTCCATTTGATTTTCTAACATTATATTTGTATTTGTTTGAGTTAAAATAAGGGTAGTTAAATTTAAGTGTGGGGGAGTGTCAACCAGTTTAGTTCTTATTGTGTGCTTTTCATTTTATTTATTATATTTTTAGAGTTTTTTAGGGTAAATGAATATTCTTATCACGTTTCACACATCAATTGTTTTTGAAAGTGTTGAAATTATTTTTGAAATAATGAATTTTAAATTATTTTTGATGTGAAAACATTTTTCTTGAATTGGATTATCAATCATTTTTATGAGTATGACAGGTTTTTGAAATCCATGCCCATAAAACACTGACTCAAAAATAATTTTCCAATCCTGTGAGGTATTCTAATCCACTATTATATATTCTTCCTAAAACACACACATTCTTGAAGGAAACATAAATTTAGTTTGATAACAAGAATTTGTGAATATTCTCTTTTGAAGGTTTGGATTTCATGGAATGTATTTAAATTGATTGAGGCATACCTTTGGTTAGCCATATTTTATCTTGAGACCCACCTTTACATTTATCCTTCGTAATCACTTAGATTCCCTGAATTCCATTATAGGTTTAAGCCACATTACTCGCCAGTTTTTCATTAACTACCCAAAATTTTAGTATTTTTGCATGGTTATTTCAAGTTTGAGTGTGGAATAATGGCCTTTTATGTGCGTTCATTGGGATGTGTATCATTTATTGGTGATTTGAGGTGTGTGTCAGTACGTTTCACTATCTACAATAAGAGAATTGGGCATCTGTCGTCATTTCATTGTGCATTATTTGTTTCATCCATTTCTCATTAAACAAATTAGAGATGATATTGAATTCCTCATTGTACATTCTTTTATGACTCATGTCATTCCCAAAAATCAAGGGAATGAATTTTCATTCATTAATTTTATTAAATTTTCAGCTCATCCACCATGAAAAAATAAAAAGAATATAAATTTGTGACTTTCTGGATATTTGAAAAAAAAGGAGAACGTAGATGATATCATTCATTATAATAACTTCTTAGATCATGTTCCATATCATTAAAATGGGGGTGGTTTGGTGTTTCAAATTTTAAAGTGTGATTGAGTGAGGAATTTTCTTTTTTTTACTTGATTTAATAATGCATTGTACTTAAAAGTCCAACCTCCTCTTTTATCCTGGAACATTTTTCAATCATTTTCCCACCAACCCTAAGCCATAGAATCATTTTAACCATTAATTAATGTCTTCAAGATTCAATTAAAATCCATGTTTCACGCTGTGGAAAAATTATAATTTTTACAAACCTATGGTGATACATGTGATTTCCAAGTATGAGCATAGATCAAGAATCAATTTCTCTTGTGTAAAGACTGACATAAAATTCAATGTGAGGTAGGTTGTGATTGGGACATGGATTGATTTATGATGTTGAACAAATTTTAATGTTTTAAATGAAAAAATTATAGAATTATTATTCATATATGAGTCATTATATAATTCTATTTTTGATAAGATCATTGATATTTTCTAATTTTTGATTGTTATGTGGAAATTGATTTGGATGTATGCTGATTGCCCAGGAGAACAATGTTTAAGTGTGGGGGAGTGATGAATCATACATTTTCCTCTATTTTATACTATAAATCATTGTTTATAATCCCACAATAGTGTTATTTATTGGGAAATTGTCATGATTTTAGGTTTTAGTGTTATTTTGAGCGTAAATGCAAAAATGGCAAAATTCGGCAATTTTAACAGATTGTTTTCACATGGGTATTTTGGTCATTTAAAATTAAATATATGTCAAAACCACATATAAAAGATGATATTCACACATATGATGGAGTGTGACTGTTAATTAAATTTTAAACAAATAATGAGACGATGAAGGTATAAACTGGGTGATTCACTCAGAAATATATCATTTCTGTCTGATATCATTTTGTCTGTATTCATTCTGTCTGCATTATGCATTGCATGTATACTTTTCTTTATCATTCATTATCAACTCTGAAATCATAGTTTCATTTTGTTTTTTATTATAAATAATTAAAATATAAAAAAAATTTAATTAGAAGTAGTGATTTATTAACCACAAAATCCCATCAAGAGAACGACCTAGGTCAACCCCTGTGTAGCTATTAGCTATAAATATTTTTGAGAGCGTGCGCAACAACTCTTCTTCAAAATTTTCATAGTTGGTGGGGATTAAACCAATAATTATCCTTATTTTATTATTCATATTCTTTTTTCATTTATTATAATAAAATTATCATGTTGTCTTTTTTTAGGTTTCCAAAGAGCAACAATTAAGATCCTAACTCAATGTTGCATTTCCAATAAGTTATTCTTAAAGTGGTTGCTTCTAGGAGCATAACTCAAGGTATCCACTTCAAAAATAATGTCAGGATTAATCTTTCCATCCCTTTGATTTTCTACCTTTATATTTATATTTTATTGAGTAAAAATATGGGGTAGTTAAATTTATGTGTGGGGGAGTGTCAACAAGCTTAGTTCTTCTTGTGTGCTTTTCATTTTTTTATTATATTTTGAGGATTTTTGGGTGAAAATGAATATTCTTATCACTATTCACACATCAATTGATTTTGAAAGAGATGAAATGATTTTTGAAATAATGGATTTTAAATGATTGTTGATGTGAAAACCTTTTTATTGAATTGGATTATCAATAATTTTTATGAGTTTGATAGATTTCTGAAATCCATTCCCACGAAACACTGACTCAAAATAATGTTCCTATCCTGTGAGGTATTCTAATCAACTTTTATATATTATTCCCAACACCCACATATTCTTGAGGGAAACGTGAATTTTGTGTGAGAACCAGAATTTTTGAATATTCCATTTTGAAGCATTGGATTTCATGGAATGTATTTAAAATAATTGAGGCATCTCTTTGGCTAGCCATATCTTATCTTAAGACCCACCTTTACATTTATCCTTCATAAGCACTTAGATTCCATGAATTCCATTATAGGTTTAAGCCACATTCCAAGACAATTTTTCATTAACTACCCACATTTTTAGTATTTTTTCATGTTTATTTCAAGATTGAGTATGGAGGAAGGGCCTTTCATGTGCGTTCATTGGGATGTGTATCATTTATTGATGATGCGAGGTGTGGGACAATACTTTGGGAAGTGGACAATAAGATAATTGGTCATGTGTCATCATTTCATTGTGATTTATTTGTTTCATCCATTTCTCCATCAAAAAAATTGGAGGTGAGCTTTAATTACTCATTTTACATTCTATTATGATTCATGTACCTCCAATAAATCAAGGGAAATAATTTTCATTCATTTATTTTATTCAATTTTCAGCTCATCCTCCATGAAAAAATAAAATGAAAATAAAGTTGTGCCTTTCTGGAGCTTTGAAAAAAACGACACCTAGATGATATCATTAATTATTATAACTTCTTGGATCATGTCCCATATCATTAAAATGGGGGTAGTGTTGTGTTTCACATTTTAAAGTTTTATTGAGTGAGTAATTTCCTTTGTTTTCACTTTATTTAAGAATGCATTGTACTTAAAAGTCCAACCTCCTCTTTCTAGCCTGGAACATTTTTCAATCATTTTCCCACCAACCCTAAGCTAAAGAATCATTTGAACCATTAATTAATGTCCTAGTGATTGAATTCAATTCCCTGATTCACACTGTGGAGAAATGATAATTTTTACAAACCTATGGTGATAATGCGATTTACAAGTATGAGAATAACTCTAGAATCAGTTTCTCTTGAGTGAAGAGTGACCTCAAATTAAATGTGAGGTACGTTGTGATTGGGACATGGATTGATTTATAAGGATGAAAAAATTTTAAGGATTGAAATTAAAATAAGATATAATTATTATTAATATATGAGACGTGATAGAATTCTATTTTGGATAAGATCATTGAAATTTTCTCATTTTTGATTGTTGTGTGGAGATTTATTTGAATGAATAATGATTTCACAGAAGTGCAATGTTTAATTGTGGGGTGTGATGAATCTTACATTTTATAATATGTTATACTATAAATCTTTGCTCATAATCCCACCATAGTGTTATTGAATGGGTAATTGTCAGGTATTTAGGTTTTAGTGTTTTTTTGAGCATAAATTAAAAAATAGCAAAACTCTGCAATTTTAACATATTGTTTTCACAGGGGTATTTTGGTCATTTACCATTAAATATATGTCCAAATTTTATGATGAAATTTTTATAATCCTTATTTAATTTAGTTCATTTTTTTCTTCAGGACCAGGGGCTGAATCGATCATCTAGTGGCTGTAAAAATTAAATGAAGTTGATAATTTTTCCGGGCGGACAGAATGGTACCCACCGACGTAACAGATGAATAACCTGGTGCACACACCTAAAAATGAATTCATTCCTTCTGGAAAGAAAATAGGAATTATTAAGTCACGTTAATAATTAATTTCAAGTCAAAATACTCTAATTAAGTCATTATGGGAACACTCACAACATGTAGAAGATGAAACGTCTCATCGGGTAGAAATAGTTCAATTTGGTAATAAATTCATAGAATCATGAAAAATCATAAAAAATGCCTCATATTTTTGTGGAGAGATGTAAATTTACATGTGGAACAACTTTTTTAAATGAATAAATGTGTAAAGCGACAGTTTGGAGGGCAATAACGTCATAGGAAGATGAAGAATTGAATCTCTGGCGAGTCAAATGGACATATTTAATGTCTCAGATATAATCAGTCATAACTCCTACATACTATGGAAAATAAATATCATATTTTGAGGGTGAAGGTAGAAGACATTATGGAACATATTTTGTGAAGAAACCTATTACATATTCGGCCACTAAATGGGACATCCACATGGAAACATTTAGAGGATTATTTTGAAAAGAGTTCTTTAACCTCATCTCCCTATAAATATATACCTTCACCCCTTCTCAAAGAATTGGAACTTCTGTGTGGCCATGATTCATTGTTTTATAGTTTCCTACAATTTTAATAGTATTATGAATTTCTAATATATTTTCTCTTTATTTCTTCATCTCATTCTCATTTTTTATCTTTTGTTCATCCACCCCGTCCTTCTCCACTGTGATCTCTTGTACTTGTGATCATTAGTATCTAACCCAAGGAACATCCAAGGGGATCAAAACAGGGTTGAACCAAAGTATTTTCACATTCATATTAATTGTTTCTTATTTTATTAGATTTAGGTTGAGGGGGATCTTAGTGGGTAAGGCACCTTTTTCTCTCCACTGGCCTTATGAGACTTAACTTTTTCTTTTATAATAGTTTCCCTCAATTGAGGAGGTGGATGTGCGGTCTCTCGGCGATCGTAGAGATAACTATATATTCACAACCTCATATAAAGGAGGATATTCACAAATACTATGGAGTGTGATTATTAATTTTATTTGAATCCAATAATGAGACGATGAAGGTTTAATCTAGGTGATTCTCTCTGGAATATCTCATTTCATTCTCACATCATTTTGTCTCCATTCATTATATCTACATTATGCATTGCATGTTTACATTTAATTATCTTTCATTATCATATCTTAAATAATATTTTCAATTAGTTTTTTATTATAAATAATTAAAAATATATATTTAGAAGTAGTGATTTATTAACCACAAAAGCTCCTCAAGAGAACGACCTAGGTCAGCCCCTATGTTGCACATAGCTATAAATATTTTTGAGAGTGTGCACTACAATGCTTTATCAAAATTGGCATCATTGCTGGGGATTAAATCATGATTTATCCTTCTTTTCATATTCATATTCTATTTTCATTTCTTTTAATAAAATTATCATGCTAGCTTTTTTTGGGTTTCCAAAGAGCAATAATTAGGAGCCTAACTCAATGTTTCATTGCCAATAAGATAGTCTTAATGTGGATGCTTCTAGGAACTTAACTCAAGTCATCCACTTCTAAAATAATGTCAGGTTGTATATTTCCTTCCCTTTGATTTTCTACCATTATATTTATATTTTGTTGAGTTAAAATAAGGGGCAGATAAATATAAGTGTGGGGGAGTGTCAACCTGCTTAGTTATTCTTATGTGCTTTTCATTAATTTTATAATATTTTTAGGATTGTTGAGCTTTATTGAATATTCATATCACTTTTCACACATCATTTGAATTTTAAATACTTGAATGGATTTTTGAAATAATTTATTTTAAATTATTGTTGGTGTGAAAAAAATATTCTGGAATTGGATTATCAGTCATTTTTAAGAGTTTGACAAAATTTTGAAATCCATTCCCATGAAACATTGACTAAAATTAATTTTCCAATCCTGTTAGGTATTCTAAACCACTTTTATATGTTATTCCTAATACCCACAATTTCTTGAGGGAAACATGAATTTTGTGTGAGAACCTGAATTTTTGAATATTCTCTTTTGAAGAATTGGATTTCATGGAATGTATTTAAAATGATTGAGGAATCTCTTTGGATAGCCATATTTTATCTTGAGAGCCACCTTTACATTTATCCTTCATAAGCCCTTAGATTCCATGAATTCCCTTATAGGTTTAATCTACATTACAAGCCAATTTTTCATTAACTACATGAACTTTTAGTATTTTTGCATGGTTTTTTCATGTTTGAGTTTTGGGGAAGGTCCTTTCATGTGCAATCATTGAGATGTGTATCATTTATTGGTGATTCTTGGTGTGTGTCAATACTTTGGGTAGTGGACAATATAAGAATTGGGCATGTGTCATCATTTCATTTTACCTTATTTGTTTCATCCATTTCTTCTTCAAAAAAATTTAGATAAGATTGAATTCCTCATTGTACATTGTTTTGTGACTCATTTCCCTCCCAAAAATCAAGGGCATGAATTTCCGTTCATTCATTATATTCAATTTTCAACTCATCCTCCATGAAAAAAGAATCAGAAAATAAAGTTGTGCCTTTCTGGAGCGTTGAAAAAAAAAGTAGAACGTAGATTATATCATTCATTTTAATAACTACTTGGATCATGTCCCATATCATCAAAATTGGGGGTGGTGTTGTGTTTCACATTTTAATGTGGGATTGAGTGCGGAATTTCATCTGTTTTCACTTTATTTAATCATGCATTGTACTTAAAAGTTTAACCTCCCCTTTCTAGACTGGAACATTTTTCAATCATTTTCCCACAATCCCTAAGCCATAGAATCATTTGAACCATTAATTAATGTCCTCATAATTTAATTCAATTTCATGTTTGACGCTGTGGAGAAATGATAATTTTCAGAATCCTCGGGTGATACATTCTATTTCCAAGTATTAGCATAACTATAGAATCAATTTCTTTTAAGTGAAGAGTGACATAAAATTCAATGTGAGGTAGGTTGTGATTTAGACATTGATTGATTTAGGAGGATGAAAAAATTTGAATGATTGAAATGAAAAAAATATATAATTATTATTCATTTATGAGACATGATAGAATTCTATTTTGGATAAGATCATTGATATTTTCTCATTTTTTATTATTGAGTGAAAATTGATTTGGATGTGTGATGATTGCCCAGGAGTGCAATGATTAAGTGTGGGGGAGTGATTAAGCTTAAATTTTCCTATATTCTATACTGTAAATCATTGTTTATAATCCCACTATAGTGTTATTTAACGGGTAATTGTCAGGTTTTTAGGTTTTAGTTTTATTTTGAGCGTAAATGAAAAAATGGTCAAATTCTACAATTTTAATAGATTTTTTTTCACATGTATATTTTGGTCATTTAATAATATATATATGTCCAAAATTTATGAATAAAATTTTGGTATAATACTTATTTAATTTCCATCATTTTTCTATTTTGGACCAGTGGATGCGTCGATCATATAATGGCTGTAAAATTTCATTGAATGTGAATTGTTTTCCGTGCGGATAGAATGGTACCCACTGACATAACAGATGAATAACATGGCTCACACACCCTAAAATGCATAAATTACTCCTAGGAAGAAAATATGATTTATTATTGCACTTCAATGATGAATTCAAAGTCAAAATACTCTCATTAAGGCATTATGGGAACGCTCACAACATGTGGAAGATGAAATATCTCACACGGTGGAAACGGTTTAATTGGGTAATAAATCCATAGAATCTCAAGACGTCATAAAAAATGGATCATAATTTGTGGAGATACGTTAAACTATCTGTGGAACAACTTTTTTTAAGGAATAAATGTGAAAATCAACGTTTTGGGGGGAAATAATGTCACAAGAATTTGAAGAAAAGAAAATTTGGAGAGTCAAATGGACATATTAAATGTCTCGGATGGAATCTGTCATTAATACTACATACAACATCCAAAAATATCATATTTGGAGGGTGAATTTAGGAGACATTATGGAACATATTTTTTGAAGAAACCTATTAAAAATTAGGCCATTAAATTAGACATCCACGCGGCAGAATTTGGAAGATTATTTTTGAGATAATTCTTTCACCTCATCTCCATATAAATATGTATCCCCACCCCTTCTCTATGCATTGGCACTTCTGTGTGGCCATTTTTCATTATTTTGTAGTTTTATTCAATATTAATAGTATTATTCATTTTTAATATATTTTATCTTCACTTCTCCATCTCATTCTCATTTTTTTAATTTTTTTTCTTCCACCCCGTCCTTCTCTAATGTGATCTCTTGTACTCGTGATCATTAGTAAATAACATGAGGAACATCCCAGGGGATCAATCCAGGGTTTAACCGAAGTCTTTGCACATTCATATTAATTGTTTATTATTTATTTAGAGTTAGATATAGGTTAATATTAGTGGGTAAGGAACCTTTGTGTCTCAACTTGCCACCTGAGACTTAACTTTTTCTTTCATAATATTTACCCTCGATCGAGGAGGTGGATGTGCGGTCTCTCGGTGATCGTTGAGAGAACTGTATATTAAAAACAACATATAAAAGAAGATATTCACACATAAGATGGATTGTGACTATTAATTAAATTTTAAACTAATAATGAGATGATGAAGGTATAATCTGGGTGATTCTCTAAGAAATATCTCCTTTCTTTCCGACATCATTTTATCCGCATATATTCTGTCCGCATTATGCATTACATGTTTAGTTTTCTTTATATTTCATTATCATATCTTAAATCATAGTTTCATTTAGTTTTTTATTATAATTAATTTAGATATAAAAAAATTCAATTAGAAGTACTGATTTATTAACCACAAAAGCTCCTCAAGAGAATGACCTAGGTCATCCCCTGTGTTGCACATAGCTATAAATATTTTTTAGAGCATGCACAACAATGCTCCATCAAAATTGGCACCGTTTCTAGGGATTAAACCAAGAATTATCCTTATTTTCTTATTAATATTATATTTTCATTTCTTTTAATATAATTATCATCATACCTTTTTTTGGTTTCCAAAGAACAACAATTAGGAGCCTAACTCAATGAAGCATTCCCATTAAGTTATTCTTAAAGTGGCTGCTTCTAGGAGCGTAACTCAATGCATCAACTTCATAAATATTGACATGTTGTATCTGTCCTTCCCTTTTATTTTCTACTTTTATATTTATATTTTGTTGAGTAAAAATAAGGGGTAGTTAAATTTATGTGTGGGGGAGTGTCAACCTGCTTAGTTCTTCTTGTGTGCTTTTCATTTTTTGTTTATTATATTTTTAGGATTTTTGACCGTAACTTAATATTCTTATCCCTTTTCACACATCAATTGATTTTGAAAGAGTTGAAATCATTTTTGAAATAATGTATTTTAAATGATTTTTGATGTGTATTTTTTTCTTGAATTGGATAATCAATCATTTTTATGAGTTTGAATTATTATTGAAATAAATTCTCATGAAACACTGACTCAAAATAATTTTCCAATCATGTGAGGTATTCTAATCCACTTTTATATATTCTTCCTAATACCCACATATTCTTGAGGGAAATGTCAATTTTGAGTGAGAACAAGAATTTGTGAATATTCTCTTTTGAATATTTGGATTTCATGGATGTATTTAAAATGATTGAGACATCTCTTTGGCTAGCCATATTTTATCTTGAGACCCACCTTTACAGTTATCCTTCGTAAGCACATAGATTCCATGAATTACATTATAGGTTTAAGCCACATTACAATCAAGTTTTTAATTAATTACACACACTTTTAGTATTTTTGCATGGTTATTTCAAGTTTTAGTATGGAGGAAGGGCCTTTCATGTTCGTTCATTGGGATGTGAATCATTTATTGGTGATGCGAGGTGTGTGTCAATACTTTGTGCTATGGACAATAAGAGAATTGGGAATGTGTCGTCATATGATTGTACTTTATTTGTTTCATCCATTTCTCCTTCAAAAAATTGGCGATGTGATTGAATTCCTCATTATACATTCTTTAATGACTCATGTCCCTCCCAAAAATCAAGGGAATGAATTTTCATTCATTCATTTTATTTAATTTTCAGCTCATCCTCCATGATAAAATAAAAATAAAATAAAGTTGTTCCTTTCATGGGATTTGAATAAATGAGAACATAGATGATATCATTCATTACAATAAATTCTTGGATCATGTCCCATATCATTAAAATGGGAGTGGTTTTTTGTTTCACATTTTAAAGTATGATTGAGTGAGTAATTTCCATTGTTTTCACATGATTTAATTATGCATTGTACTTAAAAGTCCAACCTCCTCTTTTAGCCTGGAACATTTTTCCATCATTTTCCCACCTACCCTAAGCCACAAAATCATTTGAACCATTAATTAATGTCTTCATGATTTAATTTAATTCCATGTTTCACGCTGTGGAGAAATGACAATTTTACAATCTTATGGTGAAACATGCGATTTCTAAGTATGAGCATAACTCCAGAATCAATTTCTCTTGAGGGAAGAGTGACATAAAATTCAATATGAGGTAGGTTGTGATTGGGACATGGATTGACATATGAGGTTGCGAAAATTTGAAGGACTTAAACGAAAATAATATAGAATTATTATTCATATATGATACATGATAGAATTCTATTTTGGATAAGATCATTGATATTTTCTCTTTTTTTATTGTTGTGTGGAAATTGATTTGGATGTATTATGATTTCCCAGAAGTGCATTGTTTAAGTGTGGGGTGTGATGAATCATACATTTTCCTATATTTTATACTATAAATAATTGTTCATAATCCCAACATAGTGTTATTGAATGGGTAATTGTCACGTTTTTAGGTTTTAGTGTTATTTTGAGCATAAATGAAAAAATGGCCATATTCTGCAATTGTAACAGATTTTTTTCACAGGGTTATTTTGCGTATTTACCAATAAATATAATTCCAAATTTTATGATTATATTTTTTTAGAATGTTTATTTAATTTCCTTCATTTTTGTGTTCTAGACAAGGGGCTGTATCGATCCTCTGGTGGCTGTAAAAAAATAATAAAGTTGAATAGTTTTCCAGGTAGACAGAATGGTACCCCCCAACCTAACGGATAAATAACATAGTGCACACACCTTAAAATGAATTCATTACTTCTGGAAAGAAAATAGGATTTATTTGTGCGCGTCCATGATAAATTTTAAGTCAAAATACTTTCATTAAGGCATTATGGGAATGCTCACAACATGTGGAAGTCGAAACGTCTCATCGGGCAGAAACGGTTTAATTGGGTAATAAATTTATAAAATCGAGAAAAGTCATCTAAAATGGCTCAAATATTTTGGAGAGATGAGAAATTACATGTGGAACAACTTTTGTTAATGAAAAAACATGTAAATCAATGGATTGGATGGCAATAATGTCAAATTAAGTTGAAGAATTGAAATTTCGGCGAGTCAAATGGACAGATTAAATGTCTCATATGGAATTTATAATAACTCCTACATACGATGGCCAATAAATCCCATATTTTGAGGGTGAATGTAGGAGACATTATGAAACATCTTTTATGAAGGAACCTGTTATAAATTTGGCCATTCAATGGGACATCCATGCGGCATAATTTGGATTATTATTTTGGAGAGAATTATCTCACCTCATCTCCCTATAAATATGTATCCTCACCCCTTCTCAAAGCATTGGCACTTCTGTGTGGCAATTTTTCATTTTTATGTAGTTTCCTTTCATTTTAATAGTATTATTTATTTTTAATATATTTTCTCTTCTCTTATTCAACTCATTCTCATTTTTATCTTTTGTTCATCCAACACGCCCTTCTCCACTACGATCTCTTGTACTCGTGATCATGAGTAACTAACCCGAGGAACATCCCGGGTGATCAATCCATGATTGAAACCATGTTATTGCACATTCATATTAATTGTTTCATATATAATTAGAGTTAGGTCATGGTGGATCTTAGTGGGTAAGACACATTTGTGTCTCAACTTTCCACCCGAGTCTTAACTTTCTCTTTTATAATATTTTCCCTCAATCGAGGAGGTGGATGTGCGGTCTCTCGGTTATCATTGAGATCACTGTATATTTACAACCACAAATAAAAGAGGATATTCACACATACGATGGACTGTGATTATTAATTAAATTTGAAACTAATAATGAGATGATGACGGTTTAATCAGGGTGATTCTCTCGGGAATATCTCCTTTCTCTCTGACATCATTTTGTATGCCTTCATTCTGTCTGGATTATGCATTGCATGTTTACTTTTCTTTATCATTCATTATTTTCTCTTAAATCATAGTTTCATTTAGTTTTGTATTATAAATAATTAAAATATAAAAAAAATGAAATTATAAGTAGTGATTTATTAACCACAAAATATCCTCAAGAGAACGACCTAGGTCAGCCCCTCGGCTGCACTTAGCTATAAATATTTTTGAGATTGTGAACAATAACGCATCGACAAAAGTGGCGCCATTGCTGGGGATTAAACCAAGATTTATCCTTATATTCGACATAACGGATAAATAACTCGGCGTACATAGCTTCAAATTCATTCATTCCTACTAGAATGAATATATGATTTAATAAGGTGCGTCCTTGATGAATTTCAAGTCAAACTAATCTCATTATAAATTATGGGAACACTCACAACATGTGGAAGACAAAATGTCTCACCTGGTAGAAATAGTTCAATCGGGTAATAAATTGATAGAATCACGAAATATCATCCAAAATGGCTCATATTTTTTTGAGAGACGCAAAATTAAATGTGGAACCACTTTTGTTAAGGATGTAACCTATAAACCAACGGTCTGGAGAAAAATAATGTAACATGACATTGAAGAATCGAAAATTCAGCGAATCAAATGGAGGGATTCAATGTCTCAGATGGAATCGGTCATAATGGCTACATATGAAGGCCAATAAATATCATATATGGAGGGTGAATAGAGGAGACATTATGTAAAACCTTTTATGAGGAAAACTGTTACAAATTCGGCCATTCAATGGGACATCTATTTGGCATAATTTGGAGGATTATTTTGGAGAGTGTTCATTCACCTCATCTCCCTATAAATACGTATACTCACCCCTCCTCAAAGAATTGGCACCTCAGTGTGACATTTTTCATTATTTTGTAGTTTCTTTCAATTGTAATAGTATTATTCATTTTTTATATATTTTCTCTTCACTTTTCATCTCATTCTCATTTTTTATCTTTTGTTCTTCCACCCCATCCTTCACCACTGTGATCTCTTGTACTCGTGATAATGAGTAACTAACCGGAGGAACATCCCGAGGGAGCAATAAATGGTTGAACCCAAGTCATTGAACATTCATATTAATTGTTTATTATTTAATTAGATTTGTGTCTAGGGGGATATTAATGGGTAAGGCACCTTGGTGTCTCCACATCCCACCTGAGACTTAACTTTCACTTTTATAATATTTTCCCTCGATCGAGGAGGTGGATATGTGGTCTCTCAACAATCGTTGAGAGAACTATATATTCACAACCACATATAAAACAATATATTCACACATATGATGGAGTATGATTATTAAATAAATTTTAAACTAATAATGAGATGATGAAGGTTTAATCTGGGTGAATCTCTCAGGAATATCTCCTTTCTCTCTGACATCATTCTGTCTGTATTCATTCTATCTGCATTATGCATTGCATATTTACTTTTCTTTATCATTCATTATCATCTCTTAAATCATATTTTCATTTAGTTTTGTATTATAAATAATTAAAATATTAAAAAAATTATTTATAAGTAGTGATTTATTAACCACAAAATATTTACAAGAGAATGGCCTAGGTTAGCCCCTGTGCTGCACTTAGCTATAAATATTATTGATAGCATGCACGACAATGCTTCTTCAAAATTGGTGTCATTTCCGGGGATTAAACCAAGATGTATCCTTCATTTCTTATTCATATTCTATTTTCATTTCTTATAATAAAATTATCCCATTATCTTTTATTAGGTTTCTAAATAGAAATAATTAGGAGCCTAACTCAATGTTTCATTACCAATAAGTTATTCTTAAAGTGGCTTCTTCTAGGAGCTTTACTCAAGGAATCCACATTTAAAATATTTTCAGGTTGTATCTTTCCTTACCTTTGATTTTCTACCTTTATATTTATATTTTTCTGAGTTAAAATAAGGGGTATTTAAATTTATGTGTGGGGGGGGGGGTTGGTGACAACCTGCTTAGTTCTTCTTGTGTGCTTTTCATTTTTTTTAATATTATTAAGATTTTTGAGATTTAATGAATATTATTATCAATTTTCACACATCAATTGATTTTGAAAGAGTTGAAATGATTTTTTTAATAATGGATCTTAAATGATTGTTGATGTGAAAATATTTTTCCAGAATTAGATTATCATTCATTTTTAAGAGTTTGGATGATTTTTGAAATCCATGCCCATGAAACAATGACTCAAAATAATTTTCCAATCTTGTGAGGTATTCTAAAAAAAATTATATATTCATCCTAATACCAACAATTTCTTGTGGTAAACTTGAATTTTGGGTGAGAACTAGAATTTTTGAATATTCTCTTTTGATGCTTTGGATATCATGGAATGAATTTAAAATGATTGAGGCATCTCTTTGAATAGCCATATTTTATCTTGAGACCCAACTTTACATTTTTCCTTCGTAATCCCTTAGATTCCATGAATTCCCTTATAGGTTTAAGCCACATTACAAGCAAATTTTTCCTTAACTACCCACACTTTTAGTATTTTTTCATAGTCATTTCAAGTTTGAGTGTGGGGGAAGGGCCTTTGTTGTTCATTCATTGGGATGTGTATCATTTATTTGTTATGCGAGGTGTGTGTAAATACTTTGGGTAGTGTACAATAAGAGAATTGGGCATGTGTCATCACTTCAATGTGCTTTATTTGTTTCATCCATTTATCTTTCAAAAAAATGGAGATGAATTTGAATTCCTCGTTGTAAATTATTTTATGATGCATGTCCCTCCCAAAAATCAAGGGCATCAATTTTCATTCATTCATTGTATTCAATTTTCTGCTCAGACTCCATGAAAAAAAATAATGTTGTGCCTTTTTTAGTTTTGAATAAGAAAAGGAGAAAATATATGATATCATTAATTACAATAACTACATGGATCATGTCCCATATCTTTAATAGGGGGTTGGTGTTCTGTTTCACATTTTAAAGTGGGATTGAGTGAGAAATTTCCTGTGTTTTTACCTGATTTAATGATGCATTGTACTTAAAAGTACAACCTCCTCTTTCTAGCCTGAAACATTTTTCGATCATTTTTTCACCAACCCTAATCCATATAATCATTAGAACCATTAACTAAATTCCTCATGATTAAATTCAATTTCATGTTTCCCGCTATGGAGAAATGATAATTTTCATAATCCTATGCTGATACATGCGATTTCCATGTATGAGCATAACTCTAGAATCAATTTCTCTTGAGTGAAGAGTGACATAAAATTCAATGTGAGGTAGGTTATGATTGGGACATGGATTGATTTTTGAGGTTGAAAAAATTTTAATGACTTAAATGAAAATAATATTGAACTATTATTCATATATGATACATGATAGAATTCTATTTTCTATATGATCATTGATATTTTCTCATTTTTGATTGTTGTGTGGAAATTGATTTGGATGTATGATGATTGCCCAAGAGTGCAATGTTTTAGTGTGGGGGAGTGATGAATCTTAAATTTTCCTATATTTTATATTGTAATTCAATGTTTATGATCCCACCATAGTGTTATTGAATGGGTAATTGTCACGTTTTTAGGTTTTAGTGTTATTTTGAGCGTAAATGCATAAATGGTCAAATTATGCAATTTTAACAGATTGTTTTCATAGGGGTATTTTGGTCATTTAACATTAAATATATGTAAATATTTTCTGATTAAAATTTTTGTAGAATCGTTATTTAATTTATATAATTTTTGTCTTCTGGACTAGGGGCGACATCGATTATCTAGTGGTTGTAAAAATTCAATAAAGTTGAAGAGTTTTCCGGGAGGACAGAATGGTACCCACCGACACAACGGATGAATAACTCGGCGCACACACCTTCAAATTCATTTATTCTTGATGTAGAAAATGATGATATATTATGTTGCGTCCATGATGAATATAATGTCACATTACTCTCATTAAGGTATTATGGGAATGCTCACAACTTGTGGAAGACGAAACGTCCCACCGGGTAGAAACAGTTTAATTTGGTAATAAATTCATAGAATCCAGGAACATCGTCCAACATGGCTCATATGTTTTTTAGATACGTTAAATTACTTTTGGAACAACTTTTGTTAAGTAAGTAATGTGTAAATCGATGGTTTGGAGGGCAATAATATCACATGAAGTTGAAGAATTGAAAATTCGGTGAGTCAAATGGACATATTAAATGTCTCAGATGGAACCAGTCATAACTCCTAAATACAATGGCCAATAAATATCATATTTTGAGGGTAAATGGAGGTGACAGTATATAACATATTTTATGAAGAAACATATTACAAATTCGTCAATTTAATGGGTCATCCAAGCGGCATAATTTGGAGGATTATTTTGGAGAGGATTCTTTAACCCCATCTCCTTATAAATATGTATCCTCGCCTTTTCTCAAAGCATTGGATCTTCTGTGTGGCCATTTTTCATTCATTTGTAGTTTCCATACATTTTTAATATATTTTTTCATCTCTTCTTCATCTCATTCTCATTTTTTATCTTTTGTTCTTCCACCACGTCCTTCTCCACTGTCATCTCTTGTACTCGTGATCATGAGTAACTAACTCGAGGAACTTCTCATGGGATAATCCAGGTTTGAACCCAAGTCTTTTCCCATTCATATTAATTGATTCATATTTAATTAGTGTTAGTTCATGGGGGATCTTAGTGGGTAAGGCACCTTTTTGTATCCACTTACCACCTAAGACTTAACTTTCTCTTTTATAATATTTATTCGCTCGATCGAGGAGGTGGATGTGCAGTCTCTCTGTGATCGTTGAGAGCACTGTATATTCACAACCTCATATAAAAGAGTATATTCACACATACGATGGAATGTTATTATAAACTAATTTGAAACTAATAATGAGATGATAATGGTTTAATCTAGGTGATTCTCTTGGGAATATCTTCTTTCTTTCTCACATCATTTTGTCTGCATTCATTATCCCTGCATTATGCATTGCATGTTTACTTTTCTATATCTTTCATCATCATCTCTTAAATCACAGTTTCATTTAGTTTTTTATTAAAAATAATTAAAATATAAAAAAATTGAATTTGAAGTAGTGATTTATTAACCACAAAAGCTCTTCAAGAGAACGACTGAGGTCAGCCCCTATGCTAGAAATAGCTATAAATATTTTTGAGAGAGTGCATGACAATGATTCGTCAGTGACCATTAAAATAAAAGGGTAACATATCATTTTACAAGGCATAAAACTTGACCACTTCCAAAATGTTTCCATGAAGGAATGCATTTAAAATATACATTGATATTAATATGGTAAAATATTCATGGGTAATGATAACTGATTTCCAATTGAAGTGTTAACATGTAAAATGATTCATTAATAAACATTAGAAACGAAACATTTCAACGCAATTTAAGAAAAATATTATGTAGAATTAAAAATGAAAAAGTTATATTTTATTTCATAAATACAAAAAAAACCATGATATTTTTCATGATAAAATGATTGATTTCATAAAAATAATGGTGGATTGAAACATATTATCGAATTCACATGGAAGTGGTATAGAAATCAGATAGATCCCTTGAATCGGGATTCCTTATGAGAAAGAATTGAATAGGGAACCTTCCTAAAAAACGTATTAAAAAATACAAGAGGGATTTACATATCATGATACTTGATTTTGTAACATATACACAAAATTTATAATCATTATATAATGACAATGATTTATTAAGTTTTTGTATAGTTAAATAAAATGTAACTCAAAGGTAAAATGGAGGTTCTGAATAAATCCCTTACCATATGTTTGAAATGGTTCATCACACAATATTAAGCACCTATATAATTCTATTAAATCAATTAATCAATTTATTGATATACATTAATACATGTATTTTATTTATTCTAATTATATAAAAAATTATTTCCTTTTTGGTGGGTTATGATATTCTATTTCATCGTTCCATAGCATTGTTTTCCTTTGTTTTCATGATCGGTTTAATTATATAAGGTTATAGAAGTTCATATTAAATGTAAATTTAAAGGCATAATTGAAGTTATAATTTATTAATGAAAATAAATTGGAAAATTTTCTTATAAATAATTTCGTTATACAGTACGGGGATGAATCATTAGATAGTTGGTTTATGAAAATTGTTTTGATTATTTTTGGTGGTTTTCCATCACAACAATCTTGTTTTGTTATATAATTTAACATAATGTGTATATAATGATTCCAAACAATTAAATATATTTTAATACAGATATAAAAATACATCAAACCATAAATTTGGTTTTATTACCATATGTGAAGGAGTTAATGTAAATTGAAAATTTTTCTTCCTTGGAGGAGATAAATTTACAGATCACAAATAGTGTATTAGTTTTTTGAATTAAATGAAGAGGAAATGAGATTAATGATGGATTATTAAATTAAAATAAAATAATTAAGTATATATGAAGTCTTGGTGTTATCATACCATTTGGATGATGGGTGGTGATGAGATAATAATAAAATAACATCAAAATAAATGCAATGAAAAGGAAAGAAGAATTTTCCTCTTCAATTTATCATCCTTTAAATCATATTTAAGGAAATTTTTTTGGAATTTTTATGGGACAAGGAGTGATAAGGGTATTGGAAAGTGTTTTGGGATGAATTTGTGCTAGGATAAAATAGTGGAAGGTGTTAAAAGAAGTGGTGGTGAGAGGTAGTATTAATAGTGAAGGAGAATGGTGTTTTCACATTATTGCATTCATTAATTTATTATTTTCCCAAAGACTATGAATAGATTGTTAATTATATCCAAACATACTAAAATAATTAATATATTTTAATGATTTTGGTTCTCACATAAGTATAGACTCAGATAATACTATATTTAACTAATTATAGATATTTATATATAGTAGATTACTAGTTTTTACTATTCACCAAAATTTTACTATTTTTAAAAAATCTAAACAATTAAACCTAACAATTTATAAATGAGAAAAACAAAAATATGGACTCCAATTTATGAAAATAATTTTATAAATATGAGAAATTTATTTTTTAATTAAAATCACCATTTATTTGGAAATGTTCAATTTCAAAATTACAAATTTTATTATTATTAATTGAATTTTTAAATTAGGTCTCATAAATTTATATTAAAATCATCAGAAATATTAATTTCTGAATATATTTTCGGAAAATAAATATTCATATAAATAATTATATTTTTATAAAATTATTATTAAATATCTATAATATTCTAAAATAAAAACAAATAATTAATAATTTTTTTAAAAAATTATTTATTTATACTATCATATAATTATATGATATTTTTATTAATAATGTCCCTAAATCATATTTATACATTCATGGTTGAGATTACTAATCTAATGTTTGGATTAATATTCATTAGGATCACATTACTATTCCAACAGTCATGTTATAATTCCACCATTAATGCTTTTTTAATTTCTAGAAATACATATTTTTTCATTCATTTATGATTTATGATGTTTTTATTTTGTTCTTAATGTAAATTTATATGATTATATTATGTTTAATAAATATAAAAACGGAATTTATATTGTTAAAATTTTGGGTCGTTACTTTCTTCATCGATTAAAAAATTTCTACCTCAAAATGTCATTTTACATTATCTATTGAAAATAAGTGAGGGTACATTTCCTTCATCACATCATCCAGTTATTATGTTTCCTCTTCAAACATATGGTTTCACCAAATTTCATTTACCATGTTAGTGGTCTTGTTACGTAGAAAATAATTTCTACTATCTATGATATTCACTAGCTCTTTCTCATAATATATATCATTTTCTAACTATACCACCTCTAAATATAGTATATCTAGAGGATATGGTATATACTTCTTAATAGGGGATATGTGTAAAACATAATGTACTTGAGACAAGATATGTGGATATTCTAGTCGATAGGCTACATATCTGACACAATCAAAGAACTTTATGTTGCTAATGAACATGGTATATAACCTTCCTTTATTCCTAAATATCATGATCATTTTCTTTGGATATATCTGATTAAATACAATGACTTCTTCCATAAACTCAAAGTCCCTTTGATTACTATCTTCCTATATCTTTTATCAACATTGGGAGACCAAGAAATAATATTGAACAGTTTTTACCATCACCACTGTTTCATTATCCATTCCATGTCATAGTTTCTTACATGAACCAAATTCATCCCAACATATTGGTGTTTTGTATCTTTTCCCATAAAGGGCATCATATAGAGCCATTTGGATTATGTCATGAAAACTATTTTTGTAAGATAACTCCACAAGAAGAAGATGTTGGCCTTATTCTACTGTTATGTACATATAAAATTCTATCAACATATCATTATGTGTCTAGACAGTAAACTTAGAATGGCCATCATCATGAGGGTGATATGCCATATTGAATTCCATCATAGTTCTTAGAGCATGTTGGATACTTTTCCAGAACATTCTTGTACCACTCGGATCACAATCAGATTCAATTTATTGTGGTACTCTATGAAACCATACCACTCATTCGGTGTATATCCATGAATATGGATCCATTGAGAAGCCATGTAATGTTGGGATTACTTTAACTGTATTTGTAAGATGATCCAAAAAACCAATATATCATTATTTCACTTGAATTTCCTTGTATGTTCAGTGACAAATCACATGGTACTTTTCTCAAAATCTAAAGTTGATATGGGTATTAGTTACATAGTCCCATTAGACAATTTACTTTTATACATCACTTTCTGACATACAGTGAAATTGTTTGTATATTTAGTGATCTCATTTTTTTATTTTCCCATAAATATTTCTATCATAGATCTTGAAACATAATGGTTCCCCCTAGGTGAATAGATATTTTTTATGTTTTTAATTTTGAATCTCATTATTTATCAAGGGGTTGGATGGTACACATAGTCATGACCCAAATCCTGAAAATCCATCCTTATCAATCTGCATCTATGTGGATTTAAAATTTCTCATTACTACCGCAATTTTCTGAACCCCACATCATTATTTTGTGTATTCGTTATTTTCAACATAATTTATGGGTGATAAATAAATAGATAAGGGATTTATTGTAACACCCCATGCTTCTACGGTATGTTTCTCTTTGAATAATGTGATAGCGTGTGTTGTACGCAACACCGAGTTCTAACACACCGTAACCAATCAAACTAGCCGTTATGAATAGTAATACCTACCTTTTGAAATTATATATATTCTATATTTCAAAATGGACTTCATTTTTGGATTTGGAATATCTAATTTAGCCTAAGATGAAATTTTGGTACTTTTCGGATAATTTAATATTTTGATGAATTGTGAAAATTACTAAATTTTAATTAAAAAAGACTTTTTTAATCAAAATAATTAATAGTGATAAATTATGAATTTTAGTGGTTTTAAAGTATATTTAGAATATATTTTTACCATTTAATATATTGTTGGTCATTGACATAATTTTACAATTAAACCGAACATAAACAAGTGTCAATCTTTTGATAGTTATTATCTCTTAAAAACAAGCTTTTTGTTTTGGCAGTGGAAATTAATTTTAAATTAATTTCTGCCACTTCTATGTTTTGAATTTAGAAAAATTGATTCCATATTTGGAATCATTATGTTCAAATTGTGTAAATAGGTAACTTTTATTTTTAGACATTTTGAATAATTACTGCGGTAAATATTTTATTTACGATGGTTAAGGGTAAATCCGGTAAATAAGGGTTAAAAATATAATATTATAATAATAAAAAATTACCCTAAAACGTGTCCTAGACTTATTGGTCGATACAAGTTCGACCATAGGAATCATTGGCTCGATTTTGGGACCCCATGGTGCCACTTGTAGGTGATAGGGACACTTTTTTTAATTAAGTTTAAATGAATACAAAAATGACACAAGCATATATCTTTTAGCAAAACAATTTTTACATAGGGTTATATATGTTGAATTTTCGACTATAAATATTAATTATAAATATAAAAAGATTTACTACATGATGATATTTTATTTTCAATTTTTAGAGATTAAATAATTTAATTTATTTATGACACAATGATGATGCAGTAATTATCATAATTGTGAAAAATTAAAATAATTGATATTATAAATACGCAAATAAATATAATATGAAATTTTTAATGAATTAAACTTATTTTCTAGGATAATATGATATATTAGGATTGATTTATTTGACTTTTTTCGAAGTTATCAATCTGTTATGAGTTTCAAAAAAAATCAACTATTGAATAGTGTCAAATTTGACATAAAAGAGCTCTTAAAACAAATATTATATTATTAATTGATATTTAATTCCTAAAAATCTAAGGTTCGGCCAAGAGACTTATATCATGATATTTTAATCATTAATGGAACACTTGGGGGTCGCTTGGATGTATTTAGTATGTTTAATAACCATATTATATAAAAATACAAAGAGACATTGTAAAAGTGAAACTAATTAACTTAGAGTTAATACTTAAAGATAAGGTTAATATAAGTACCCAAACCTGTCTAAATTCTATTGTTTGAGTTTTCTTCGACCCATCCCCACCTTAACATTTAAATAATAAACTTTGGATCCATTAGAAACCAAATATAAATTTATTATAAATTAATATTTCTAGCTTTTCCAAAGGTTCCCCTCACCCCTCTTATAAAAGGGCACTACTCCTTCTCATTTCTTTACACATTCAAAGCCTTTTGGTTCGGCCAAACTCTGCCCAAATACTCTCCCAACTTCCCTCACTACAACCTAAGGGCCTTAGTTTGAACAGAAAGCCAACCTATGGAGCCCTTTTGATCAAATCAAAAGGAAGAACCCGAAGAAGAGGTAATGATTTCACCACCCTTTTCCAAGTTCATTTCTTTTTCCACTTCTTCGTCCTTTGTTGTTAACATTCTAAAATAATAACTACAGTATCATATATATATACTGTGATGTTATTATAAATATGGTACAACCATATCCAGTATTCTATCCACCCTTTGAATAACATGTCACCATACGTGCGTACATACGGCTTACCGTCTCCACGCCGTGGTGTAATTGTTATTCAATATATTTTTATTTGGATGGGTATAATAATGATATGTAAATCATGTAAATAATAAATATAAAATGTTAATGATTCTTTATATATGATATACCATCCATTTATATATTATTTTAATATCAAAAGAATGATATTGTCGCTCGTGCGTACGTACGGACTACCGTCTCCACGAACGCGATGAGATTCATTCTCCGTCGTATCCATTCAAGTATAATAATCATTTGATGATTTAAAAATGATGTTTAAGGACTTGATATCATTATGGATATGATTAATATACAACCTATCCTTTACAAACATGTCTTACATAACAAAACATTCAAAAGAAAACAAGTAAGTTCACACCCGAAACAACGATAATACTAAGATATTATTATCAAATCAATATTAAAAAATCATATATGATATCATAATAATGTATATTATTCTTTTATAATTTAATAACAATTATTTCACCATTATACAGGAGGTTAACCTACCCCAACCAAGGAAAAGTACAAGGTAAGGGGTTTTCATCTCACTCCTTATTCCGTGAGATTCATGCCATATTGCCACCATCATCTTTTGTGTGGTGTATGTATTGCCCATAATTATATTCTTTGTGTAATACAATCTAATTTATGTTTGTTTACATATTCATTGTATGATACCTCTTTCATGGGTTGTATGTTTCACAAGTTACCAAATTGGTAAGGGTTATTTCACAATCTCTTCATTATCCGAGGTTGTTTATACGTATTAATCTACTGGGATCTCGTTATCATCCACATTCATGTTTCTTCAAAATGTATCTCAAAACATTTTTTACAAGAATATGGGTTAAAGTCATTTATACCCTTGTTTGACTTTTTATAAGAGGAATCTTTCCGTCGTTTTCAAAACAAGGTCCTTTTTAACCTCTTCGACAGAATCAAGGTAAGAATGTTTTTTTAACTTATACGGCGGGTGCGGTTATTTTCCGCCGTTATAAAATATTCAATGCTTTCCTTACAAGCTTATAAGAATTTTTTCAAGAAAATGTTTTATTTTATATGGCTCTTAAATGATTTCAAAAATAGAAGGAGATATTTCTCTAAAAGGTGTTTTGATTTAATCTATGTCAACATCCTTTGATGGATTTTACGATTATTTGAAGTTGATTTGTTATGATACAAAACTTCTATATTGTATTGAAGGTTTTGTCATATGTTTGACTGTGGATGTTCTATTTTTATACCATTCATAGTTTATGGTGAAATTATTGACATTTCGTATGCTAGTTTTAATATGAATGTTTATGTTATGTTTAAACCGTTTCATATGGGAATGCATTGGACTTAATATGTGACGGGTGGAGCCCGCTATAGCTCCTCGATGCATTGGTAGGTCACATGAGACAAACTAGTGTCTTGGCACAAGGCCTTGACAAAATATTATTTGTAGTCTTGGCACGAGGCCTTGGCTATGTGGTTATGATAGTCTGGCATTATGCATTCCATCATTATGAAAGTGGTTATTGATTTTCCATGTGATTATTCAATTAGTAGAATAACCTTGTGAATAAGTAAATGGAATTATTTCATTTTATTTATGCCATACCATGTTAAAAATTCAAGTTTGAAAGGCTTTTGTTTTAGTTATACATTGCCTTAAATGTTTATACTTATTTATGAAAGTTTACGCAATATTGTTATCCTTACTGGGCATTTGAGCTCACCCATTTTCTATGTTTTATTTTTCCCAGGAAGTTAAGAAGTAAATTATGAATGACCTTCAGGGATATTATGTGGGGATATGAGTGTGGATTATGGAGACATTATATTGTTGTAGTAGTTTTTCATTTTATGATGTAATGTAAAACTTATGAATATATCTAGTGTTTCCAAGGCTACTAAACCAATCGGTCTTTCGAGATTTGATCTTTCTTGTGATCATGCCAATGTTATGTAATAATGCACCGACTCTGGGTAAATAGGGTCGGGGCGTTACAGTTGGTATCAGAGGAACTTTAGTACAAACCTTGGAAGCTAGATTTAGATAAACTCTGATTAGAACATGTAGACCTAAGATGAACTTTGAGGATTAGTATAGAAGAACTTCCTAGAATTTTGGTATTGTAGAGATTTTGTGAGTTTTCCGAGAAATACATCCCTGTCTGTATACGAGCAGGTAGAGGCGGCTCTGGCACAGATGTACCTAGGGGTAAAACCCGAAAACACCACTTTGAGCAAGACTCGAAAGGGAACTGGTGCACGACAATGGGCCTTGCTGCACTCTTGGTTACGACACTCCCGGGGGATATGCTTAGGATAACTCTCATTTTCTTTAAAAATCATTATGAAGGGTTTATGAGTATATACTTCCTCAATGAAAACATTTTTATGATTATGGATTATATCCATAAATAGTTCAATTTATGTTAAGTGTTTTATAAGTACGGGATTATGTATTTTGATTCATAAACTGATCTAGTTTATGCCATTGTTTAAAAATGGCGGCTATTGGAAGAAATGGAAACCGTATCAATGCACGCACTCCATGTAGGGATTTCCCTCCTGCTCAAGATAATTATAGTGGGGCTGGTGATGCAACTGGTGCCGATCAGCTAATCACCATACTAGGACAACTTACTCAGGTTATGAATAATTACCTTACCCGTATGGAGCACCCTGATCCACAGCGTGGAGGATCAATGTTAGATCGATCCATGAGGAAACAACCACCAACATTCAATGGGAGTACAAATACCATAATAGCCGAGCAATGGATAAATTCCCTAGAGAAAATATTTCAGGCTTTGGGGAGAAGTGAAAGGGAAAAAGTTATCATGGGAGTTTACCGCCTCACTGGAGATGCTGATCAATTGTGTTCATTGATTCAAAACATGACGGAAGATGATGAAGTATCAAATATGGAATGGAGGGAGTTCAAAGATCTGTTTTTAGAAAAATACTTTCCTCGCGACCATCGAGCAGATATGGAAAGGAAATTTCTGAGTCTCAGACAAATGTTGGATGAGAATGTCACAAAGTATGAGGCTAATGTTACAAGGTTAGCGAGGTATACTGGATATTATATTCGCAACCCAAGAAGTAATATTGATCGTCTCTTTGATGGGTTAAAACCATTTATTCATCGATCATTATTCTCACAATCCTTTTCATCGTATGAAGACATTGTCTCATGTGCTATCAAGACCGAAAAGGAATTCTCTAAGTCTTATGACTTTAAAGCAAAGCAAGAGAAGAAGAGACCTGTTGATCAATCTGGGAATGGAAATAAGGGGAAGAAGGGAAAGATTGAATATCCATCCTGTGGTAAATGCGTGAATAAACACCCTGGTACTTGCTTAAAGGGAATGGGAGTCTGTTACAAGTGTGGTGAAAAAGTCCACCAAGCTCGTGATTTCAAGGGGAAGAAGAAAGCTACCAACGTTCAGTGCTACAATTGCAGGGAGATGGGGCATTATTCAAATTAATGTCCTAAGCGTCAGGAGAACTTACCTCAGAAAAGGCCAAGGGATCAAGGCCAGGCTTATGCTATCACTACTGCTGTGGTAGAAGCTCTGAAAGACGTGGTGGCAGGTAATTTAATGGTTTCCTCATGTTTAGAAAATGCATTATTTGACTCTGGATCATCGTATTGTTTCATATCTTCCCAGTTTACTAAGAAAATTAGATATTTCCAATTTGATTTAATAAGGGAGTTGTCAGTTAAAACTCCTAAGGGAAGTATCATTGCAACAACGTTTTTTGAATCAGTCCCCATTAGAGCACATAAATGTTCTTTATCTGCTGATCTCATCGTCATACCTATGATTGAGTTTGATATAATCCTCGGTATGGACTGGCTTTCGGACTATGATTCTAAGATTTATTGTAAGAAGAAAGAGGTTATGATTCTTGATGATAATGATAAGGAACACCTTATCTTTACAGCAGAATCATCACCACCTAATTCTTATTTAGATCCACCCCCAGTAGCTCAACTTAATTCAATTATTGGGGAGGAAGAGAATGAAATAACTATCAGTGAGGAAAGGAATGTTCAAATAGGCGATGTACCTGTTGTGAAAGAATTTGTAGATATATTTTTGGAAGATTTACCTGGACATCCTCCAGAACGAGAAGTTGAGTTTTCCATTGATTTGATTCCTAGATCAAGGCCTATATCGAAGACCCCTTATAGAATGGCCACTATAGAATTAGTTGAACTAAAGAAACAACTAGAAGAATTGAGTAATAAGGGATTTATTCGCCCTAGCGTTTCTCCATGGGGAGCCCCTGTTCTTTTTGTTAAAAAGAAAGATGGATCTATGAGATTATGTATCGACTACAGGGAGATCAATGCTATAACAATAAAGAACAAGTATCTCCTACCTCGCATTGATGATTTATTTGACCAACTGCATGGAGCTCAATAATTTTCAAAGATTGACCTTTGATCTGGATACCATCAGTTGTGTGTGAAGAAGGAAGACATTCCGAAGATAGCATTTCGAACCAGGTACGGGCATTACGAGTTTAATGTAATGCCATTTGGATTTACTAATGCACCCTATGTATTCATGGATATGATGAATAGAGTTTTCAAGGAGTATCTTGATGAATTTGTGGTGGTATTTAATGATGATATCTTGGTATACTCCAAAACTTTCGAAGATCATGAAAATCAATTGCGCATTATCTTGAAGACTCTGAGGAGGCATGAATTATATGGGAAGTTTAGCAAGTGTGAATTCTGGCTTCAGAAGATTTCTTTTCTTGGCCATATTGTCTCTAAAGATGGAATCTTTGTTGTTCCTTCTAAGACCAAGGCAATCCAAGAATGTCCAGCACCTATGAGTATAACTGAGGTACGTAGTTTTATTGGTTTGGCAGGTTATTATCGACGTTTCATCCAGAATTTTGCCCGATTGGCTAACCCATTAACGAAGCTCACACGTAAAGGGGTTAAATTTGATTGGACAAAAGAGTGTGAAGAATGTTTCGAAGAACTGAAGAGAAGATTAGTCAAATCTCCTATATTGACTCTACCATCGGGGAATGATGGGTTTGTTATTTATAGTGATGCATCAAAGAAAGGACTTGGTTGTGTCCATATGCAGAATGATAGAGTTATAGCCTATGCATCACGACAGTTGAAAATTCATGAACAAAACAATCCTACTCATGATCTCAAGTTAGAAGCTGTGATCTTTGCTTTAAATATATGGAGGCACTACCTCTGTGGTGAAAAATGTGAGATTTATACTGATCATAAGAGTTTGAAGTATATTTTATCACAAAAAGAACTCAACATGAGGCAAATGAGATGGCTTGAATTACTCAAGGATTATGATTGCATGATACACTACCACCCGAGGAAAGCGAACAAGGTGGCAGATGCTTTGAGTAGAAAAGACCATGGAGTTTTGAACAATATGAGAATTGAAAGGGATCCAATTTTCATGGATCTAGTGAAGATGGACATGGGAATAACCAGGGAAGGTGAAACATCAATTCTTTTTCAAATGGTTGCAAAACCATATTTACTAGAAAGGATTAAGAGTTCTCAGACCGATGATGAACAATTTCAAAAGAAGATTAAAGCTGTGAATGATGGGAGATTGAGAGACTTTGTGTATGAAGATGGAATTTTGAAATTCGGGAAGAGACTTTGTGTTCCCGATTTACCTGATCTAAAAAGGGAATTGCTGGATGATGCTCATAGTTCCAATTTCTCTATACACCCTGGGAGCACCAAAATGTATAGAGATTTGAAGGAACATTTTTTGTGGTACAACATGAAGAGGGAGATTGCTGATTTTGTGTCAAGATGTATGGTTTGTCAACAAGTGAAAGTTGGAAGGCAACAGCCTAGAGGAGTCATGCAACCTCTTCCCATACCGGAGTGTAAATGGGACAATATTACGATGGACTTTGTCATGGGGCTACCAAAGACTCGAAGAAGGAACGCTGCAATATGGGTTATTTTTGATCGTCTTAACATGTCATCACATTTTATTGATATAAGAGAAGATCTACCCCTGGAATGTCTAGCAAGACTATATATTAATGAAGTTGTGAGACTTCATGGAGTACCCCTATCGATTTTTTCTGATCGTGATCCCCGTTTTACTTCAAGATTTTGGAAAAGTATTCAGAAATCCCTGGATACTGAACATCATTTGAGCACTGCTTATCACCCTCAGACAGACGGACAATCAGAACGGACTATTAATACCTTAGAAGACATGTTGAGATCTTGCTCACTTGACTTTTAGGGTATGTGGGATCAATATTTACCACTGGTAGAATTTTCCTATAACAATAGCTTCCATTCGAGTATTCAGATGGCACCAAATGAAGCGTTATATAGAAAGAGATGTCGTACACCAACCTGTTGGGATGACGTTGGTTAAAGAAAACCTGTAGTCCCAGAACTGGTGGAGGAAACGGTGGAAAAGGTGAAGGTAATCCAAAATCACATCAAAGCAGCTCAAAGTAGGCAGAAGAGCTATGCCGACAATCGAAGGAAGGATTTGGAATTTCAAGTCGTTGATCATGTTTTCCTGAAGGTATCTCTATGGAAGGGAGTCATACGTTTTTGTAAGAAAGGTAAATTGAGTCCCAGGTACATCGGACCTTTCGAAATTCTAGAACGAATTGGGGCTGTAGCTTACCGATTGGCAATGCTGACAAGTCTCTCCAAAGTTCACGATGTGTTCCACGTATCTGTGTTGAGGAAATACATGCCTGACCCAATGCATGTAGTCACCTATGAGGAATTAGAACTGGAACCCGATCTTTCCTATTGTGAAGAGCCCGTCAGGATTCTTGATACGATAGAACAAGTACTGAGAAACCGGACGACGCGTCTGGTAAACGTTTTGTAAAGAAACCATAAGATGGAAGAGGCAACGTGGGAACCCGATGATCTTATGATGAAGAACCACCCGCGTCTTTTCATGTGATAAGTATTCTAGAAATTTTGAGGACGAAATTATTTGAAGTGCGGGAGAATGTAACACTCCAAGCTTCTACGGTACGCTTCTCTTTGAATAATGTGATAGCGTGTGTTGTACGCAACACCGAGTTCTAACACACCGTAACCAATCAAACTAGTTGTTATGAATATTAATACCTACTTTTTGAAATTATATATATTTTATATTTCAAAATAGACTTCATTTTTGGATTCTGAATATCTAATTTATCCTATGATGAAATTTTTGTACTTTTCGGATAACTTTAATATTTTGATGAATAGTGAAAATTACTAAATTTTAATTAAAACAACTTTTTTAATCAAAATAATTAATAGTGATAAATTATGAATTTTACTGGTTTTAAAGTATATTTAGAATATATTTTTACCATTTAATATAATGTTGGTCATTGGACATAATTTTACAATTAAACCGAACATAAACAAGTGTCAATCTTTTGATAGTTATTATCTCTTAAAAACACGCTTTTTGCTTTGGTAGCGGGAATTAATTTTAAATTAATTTATGAAAGATGGATTCCATATTTGGAATCAGGATGTTCAAAATGTGTAAATAGGTAACATTTATTTTTAGACATTTTTAATAATTACTGCGGTAAATATTTTATTTACCATGGTTAAGGGTAAATCCGGTAAAGAAGGGTTCACAAAATAATATTATAATAATACTAAATTACCCAAAAACGTTTCCTAGACTTATTGGTTGATACAAGTTCGACCATAGGCATCTTTGGGTCGATTTTGGGACCCCATGGTGCCACTTGTAGGTGATAGGGACACTTTGTTTTAATTAAGTTAAAATGAATACAAAAATGACACAAGCATATATCTTTTAAAAAAACAATTTTTACATAGGGTTCTATATGTTGGATTTTCGACTATAAATATTCATTAGAAAGCTAAAACGATTTCCAACATGATGATATTTTATTTTAAATTTTTAGAGATTAAATAATTTAATTTATTTATGACACAATGATGATGAAGTAATTATCATAATAGTGAAAACTTAAAATAATTGATATTATAAATACCCAAATAAATATAATATGAAACTTTTAATGAATTAAACTAATTTTATATGATAATATGATATATTAGGATTGATTTATTTGACTTTTTTCGAAGTAATCAATCTGTTATGAGTTTCAAAAAAATCAACTATTGAAACAAATATTATATTATTAATAGATATTTAATTCCTAAAAATCTAAGGTTAGGCCAAGAGACTTATATCATGATAGGTTCATCATTAATGAACCACTTGGGGGTCGCTTGGATGTATATAGTATGTTTATTAACCATATTATATAAAAATACAAAGAGACAATGTAAAAGTGAAACTAATTAACTTAGAGTTAATACATAAATATAAGGTTAATATAAGTACCCAAACCTGTCTAAATTCTATTGGTTGAGTTGATTTCGACCCATACCCACATTAAAATTTGAATAATCAACTTTGGAGCCATTAGAAGCCGAATATGAATTTATTATAAATTAATATTTCTAGCTTTTCCAAAGGTGCCCCTCACCCCTCTTATAAAAGTGCACTCCTCCTTCTCATTTCTTCACACCATCAAATCCTTTTTGTTCGGCCAAACTCTGCCCAAATACTCTAACAACTTCCCTCAATACAACCTAGGGGCCTTAGTTTGATCCTAAAGCCAACCTAAGGAGCCCTTTTGATCAAATCAAAAGGAAGAACCCGAAGAAGAGGTAATGATTTCACCACCCTTTTCCAAGTTCATTTCTTCTTCCACTTCTTCTTCCTTTGTTGTTACCATTCTAAAATAATAACTCCAGTATCATATATATACTGTGATGTTATTATAAATATCGTACAACCATATTCAGTATTCTATCCACCCTTTGAATAACATGTCACCATACGTGCGTACGTACGGCTTACCGTCTCCACGTCGTGGTGTAATTGTTATTCAATATATTTTTATTTGGATGGGTATAATAATGATATGTAACTCATGTAAATAATAAATATAAAATGTTAATGATTCTGTATATATGATATACCATCCATTTATATATTATTTTAATATCAACAGAATGATATTGTCGCTCGTGCGTACGTACGGACTACCGTCTCCACGAACGCGATGAGATTCATTCTCCATCGTATCCATTCAAGTATAATTATCATTTTATGATTTAAAAATTATGTTTAAGGACTTGATATCATTATGGATATGATTAATATACAACCTATCATTTACAAACATGTCTTACGTAACAAAACATACAAAAGAAAACAAGTAAGTTCACACCCGAAACAACGATAATACTAAGATATTATTATAAAATCAATATTAAAAGATCATATATGATATCATAATAATGTATATGATTCTTTTATAAATTAATAACAATTATTTCACCATTATACAGGAGGTTAACCTACCCCAACCAAGGAAAAGTACAAGGTAAGGGGTTTTCATCTCACTCCTTATTCCGTGAAATTCATGCCATATTTCCACCATCGCCTTTTGTGTGGTGTATGTACTGCCCATAATTATTTTCTTTGTGTAACAAACTCTAATTTATGTGTATTTATATATTCATTGTATGATACCTCTTTCATGGGTTGTATGTTTCATAAGTTACCAAATTGGTAAGGGTTATTTTATAATCTCTTCATTATCCGAGGTTGTTTATACGTAATAATCTACTGGGATCTCGTTATCATCCACATCCATGTTTCTTCAAAAAGTATCTCAAATTTTTTTTACAAGAATATGGGTTAAAGTCATTTATACCCTTGTTTGACTTTTTATAAGTGGAATCTTTCCGTCGTTTTCAAAACAAGGTCCTTTTTAACCTTTTCGATAGAATCAAGGTAAGAATGTTTTTTTTAACTTATACGGAGGGTGCGGTTATTTTCTGCCGTTATAAAATATTCAAAGCTTTCCTTACAAGGTTATAAGAATATTTTCAAGAAAATGTTTTATTTTATATGGCTCTTAAATGATTTCAAAAATAGAAGGAGATATTTCTCTAAAAAGTGTTTTGATTTCATCTATGTCAACATCCTTTGATGGATTTTACGCTTATTTGAAGTAGATTTATTATGATACAAAACTTCTATATTGTATTGAAGGTTTTGTCATATGTTTGACTGTGGATGTGCTATTTTTATACCATTCATAGTTTATGGTGAAATTATTGACATTTCGTATTCTAGTTTTAATACGAATGTTTATGTTATGTTTAAACTGTTTCATATGGGAATGCATTGGACTTAATATGTGACGGGTGGAGACCGCTATAGCTCCTCGATGCATCGGTAGGTCTCATGAGACAATCTAGTGTCTTGGCACAAGGCCTTGACAAAATATTATTTGTAGTCTTGGCACGAGGCCTTGGCTATGTGGTTATGATATTCTGGCATTATGAATTCCATCATTATGAAAGTGGTTATTGATTTTTCATGTGATAATTCAATTATTAGAATATCCATGTGAATAAGTAAATGGCATTATTTCATTATATTTATGCCATACCATGTTAAAAATTCTAGTTTGAAAGGCTTTTGTTTTAGTTATACATTGCCTTAAATGTTTATTCTTATTTATGAAAGTTTCCGCTATATTGTTATCCTTACTGGGCATTTGAGCTCACCCCTTTTCTATGTTTTATTTTTCCCAGGAAGTGAAGAAGTAAATTATGAATGACCTTCAGGGATATTATGTGGGGATATTAGGGTGGATTATGGAGACATTATATTGTTGTAGTAGTTTTTCATTTTATGATGTAATGTAAAACTTATGAATATAGCCAGTGTTTCCAAGGCTACTAAACCAATCGGTCTTTCGAGATTTGATCTTTCTTGTGATCATGCCAATGTTAGGTAATAATGCAGCGACTCTGGGTAACTAGGGTCGGGGCGTTACATTTATGATCTTACTTCATTAATTATTACAATTTATATCCTATGATGATCTATAAATATTGGATCCTTCATAATTTTCATCATTGATAATGATGTATGATCCTTTCTACATAGATCATATTCTACCATATTTTCTTTGCTAGGATGGTATTGGATTGAGAAGTTATAATATTTATTGAGCTCTAACCATCTTCCTTTTAAAATATTGTTCTCCTTATATGTGAATATATATTGGAGACTCTAGTGATGAGTATATATGTAACCCTTCTACTCATAGAGATAATTTGGAAATATTTTCAATGGAAAGATCATATATACCAAATCCATATAATGTATATGATATTTTTTCTCTTCAATTTTAAACTCCCTCAATGTGTAGGCTATCACATTATCATTTTTTATCATTACACAGTGAAATACATTTTTGATGAATAAATATAGGCTATAGAGACCTACTCTCTTGTTGATAGTGGGAGAACTATTACAATGATAAGCCTCTCATTCAACTCTTTATTATAGTATTCACATTCACTTGTCCAGAAAAACTTCACTCCCTTTGGATTCATCTTGGTTACTGGGTTTGAAAATTGTGATAATTTCTTCAAAAATCACCGGTATTACCCAGATATAGCGAGGAAACTATAGATATTTGTTACAAATGTTGTTCTACGCCACTCATTGAATGTATTTTTCATTGAAGGGTCTCTAGATATCCATTGTTTATTATCACATTAACCTATAATGATACATTATTTGTACAAAAATCACATTTAAATTAATTATCATAATGTTTCTCCCATTGTAATTTATTTATAATTTTATTCATATATTCTTCATATTCGTCCTTGACTATTGAATATTTCATAATATCATATATAAAAACATAATGAAAATTTTCAAGGTAATATATAAAGACTATATTCATTAAATTCATGAATATTGTAGTAGAATTAGTGAGTTTTACATTAAAAACATTTAACTCATAGTTTAGATCCCTCATTCTAAAGGCATCCATAATAATATATTTCTTCCTCACTTTTAATTAGTGATATCCTGACCAAATTTCCGCCTTAAAGATATAAGTACCCTACATAGTTGATTGAATAGGTTATTTATACATGGAATGGGATACATATCATTTATCATGATTTTATTGATCTCACGATAATAATTAAATATGTGCATTGATCAATCCTTATTTAGAAAATGAGGACTAGTGCACCCCATGGTGAAGCACCTAGGTGTATAAACAACTTTTATAGATTCTCATGTAACTACTTATTCAGTTCCCCAAGATAAATGGTGTCCAGTATATAAGTTGTCTATTATATTGGGATACATTTCTAAATAATTTCCATTTGGAACTCAAACTATCGATCAAGAGGAAGGAAATGCAATTTTACATGGATTACATAAATGTACCCCCTCATAGTGGGTATGTCTTCAATCCTGATTCTCTCCTTTTCCGCAATAATTTGAGCTAGATATTCATTATAACAAGGAAAAATTTCCACAATTGAGTTCATGATTCAGAAAAATAATCATCTTCCTCCTTATAATGACACGGAATTGGAGGATGCTTCTGGATGTGACGATTGATGCCCCTTTACTAACAGTTAATATTTATTAAATATAATGATAATTAATCCATTCCCAAAGTAGAATCAAACTCTTCCAATGAATGAATTACAATATATGTGGGGTGGTTAATTTAAAAACATTAACTAAGGAGGAGTAATATTAATTAGATGCAATAATTTCCCCATTTGTTGTTTTCACAGATAGGTTAACCACCTTATTTTGAGGTACTGATTGAATAGTTCTACTGAATATACATGATATTAACGAATTCATTGAAAAATAATTGAGTAGTTTGTTCTTTGATATTATTGAATGAAAAACTAGTTTATCTCTCACTGTATTATTTTCAAATTCCACCTTAGCTACAGTGATAGAATATTCCCCAATTTTTTTCCTTAGAGGTCATTTCATTTCCACCATTAACTGTTAGATTAGGCAAGAGTCTTGTTTTATTCGCATATTCCTTGTAGCTGAAAAACTAAAATAATGGATGAATATTGATCTAAATTGACTTTTCATTATAATAATATGTATCATTATTCATGTACCTTTGATATTTATTATCCATATGTACCACTCTTCTAGATTTGAAGTATCTATTGGTTACCTTTAAGTAGTTTCTAGGATTATTCTTCCCATCCTATTAGAATGTGGAATTTTGGATCTCATTCCATCATGGGATTTAACAATTGATCTTCACATATTAATCTTCATTTTCCAAATTATGTCCCCAGGCCCAAAAGACTAATGGGATTATCAAATATTCATTTCAATCTATAGGGTAAAACATGAAATATCATCATAGCAGTCAATGTCTTGAATCATCAATTATTTTCGAAGACACGTTTTAAAAATGTAAATGAAATGATCACCCTTTCTTCCACTATTCATGAAATATATTGAGGTGTAACATTTATGAATTTTGATTCTTTCCTAGTATGCCCCATTATAGTCAGGTTCCTTTTTCATCATTCCAAGGAACATTGTTTCCATTTTTAAACCAAGGGTTTAAGGAAGATATTTTTAGCAATATATTTTCATAAAATGTCACCGTAACATGGTATCAATTTAATAATTGGAGTTTTTTCTTTTTATCAATGTCCACTACTGATGAGCTTCCCCTATATAAATTATAAGCTTCCAAAACAACATTCTGTTCATTTGTGCCCCAGAGGAAAAAGAATATATTCTCAATGAAGTAATGTCATTTCTCTGAGAGGTTGAGATCATAAGGTCAAATAACCATGGGATCCCTTTTCCAAAAAATATAGTAGAATAAAAATTTATCTCTCTAACAAGAATTATGGACTTCCAAATGATTTAATTTATTATTCAGAACATGCAATAGTTTTGAATGTACTATCATGATGTTTTGAGAAACTGTTTCCATCATCATTCACATTTTGTTTTAGAAATAATCGCATTTTCTTTCACATTTATTATTAGGATGTGTTATACTATTTCCCGCCACTAACTATAAAACATATATTACAATTTTGAGATTGAATAATTAAAAAAAATAATAAATTAAAAATTTAAACATAAAAGGACAAGGTTGTAAAGCCAAGGTATATCCTAACCTGTGATTCCCTAGGTTTAAATCTCAGTTATCAATGATATGTTTCCTAATATATATTTTTATGGGAACCATTCTTTAGTCTCTTTAAAATGGTTCATAATAATATTATGAATTCACAAAAGCCTACCCCCTGGGGCTGTCAAACCAGGTTTGAATTAATGCCACTTTTTATGTATTTGTTCATGCCATGTTAGGCCCGTAATACCATGTTGGTGTTATTACTCATAGTAATATATATTCTTCAAACACATCCACTTTTACTATCCAAAATGATATGTATTTTCATGATAAAATAGCTAATCTATAATAAATATGTTTTTGGATGTGTTCTTATAATAATTCAAATCCATATGGATTTCACTAATGTGTTGTAGTCCTAATCACAAAATAACTAAAATTTTCCTATGATACTAACTATGGAGGATCTATTATTCAACACATATTATTACATGGTTATAAAAATAATTAAAATTTAAATTAAATAAAATGATTGTAAATTATAGTGACTTGTAATATTATGTTCATAATTGAACATAATGAAACCAAAATAAGAACATATTTTATTTAATCACCATAATGATCTCCTAATTTCAACTGAACTCATACATTGTCATATGATAAGCAGGGGAATAAATAAAGAAAATTTATGTGATCAAAATAATAATATAGAATTAATCAAAGGAATAAATCATAAATCAGGGATAAAAAGGAATAACATGATGGCATAAAAGGAAGGTAACTAGAAAAAATAAGTAAGAATAAGATATATAACATGGGAACATATAATCATGGCATCATTAGAATGTAGCAACAATATATAGAATGACAAAAAAAATTCAAGGATAGATTCCCAGACATGGTTTACAATGTCCCATAAAGTGATCAGGTTCACTCTATGTCCCAACATGATGTATCATGAGCCAAAAAATTATATAATGCATTTGAGAACAATTTGGCCACATCCATAATAACATATTCATGAATATGTTTTCCACATGAATAATTAACATAAGGGTTACACATGGAAAACATTTGTTATCATAATCTTTTCAAAGGCTTAAAAATTGATATTCTCATAATTTTTTCACCAATGAATGGATTCAAATCATAAAAATACATTTATAGGGGTAAATAGGCATTGTTTTTGAAATGTTATTTCCAATTGTGGCGTAATAATGAAAAATAATTGTTTATGAATCATTTTAAATAAAAATAATTTTTATGGGTTTATGAAAATATTAAAAATTATTTAAAGAGGAAAATCAATATTTGTTACCATAAATCAATTAATAATATAAAAAGTTTTTCCGGAAAAAATAACTTTTTTAATAAAAATAATGGGTTCTTAAAATGGATTTTGGAGTGCACTTGGTATTGGGTAATAAATCGGGAAGTTCCCTTGAATCGGGCATGCTTATCAAGATGAATTGAAATCAAAAACATTCTAAAACACATATTTCTACTAGAAAAGGGGATGATCATATTTAAATACATGGTTTTGTGACATATAATCATAATTAATTATAAATACAAAAAAATAATGAAGTATTACATTGGGTTAAATACAGAAAAAGGGTAACAAAAAGGTAGAATAAAAGGTACAAAAAGAAACCATTGCAATATGTCTAAAATAGTTATACAGATGATCATAACATCCATATAGTTAGATTATATCAATTAATTAACTAATTAGGAACCATTAAAATAAATATTTGATTTATTAATGTTTTATTAACATCATTTATATCCCATTGGGTGGGTTATGAAATTTAGTTTCACCATTCAACAGAATTGTATTACTGGGTATTCATGATCATTTTACATACATATAAGTACGGAAATTCATGTAAAATGTAAATAGAAATAAAGTATTGAAGTTACAATCTAATAATTAACATAATTAATTAGAAATTATATTATAATTTTTTTCTTATATGTCATTTGCATTAATCCTTAGATAAACGTTTAAGTATAATTGTTTGGATTAGTTTGGGTGGTTTTCGTTCACAATGATCAAGTCTTGTTCTTTTATTTAACATCATGTGTATATAATAAATAAAAAAATATCAAATAGGTTGTAATAAATATATTAAAAATTTTACCAAGAAATTTGTTTTATGACTAGACCTCGATATACTTGTGGAAAATGAAAATGATTCATCCTTGAAGGTGATAACATTACTCCTCACGAATGACCATTTCAATTTTTGTATTAAAGAGAGGGAATAAAGGATTAATAATGTACTGTTTCATTAGAAAATAATTTCCATTGTTTGTAAGTTATTTAAGTTATCATGACATTTGAATTATGTGTGGTGATAAGTGAATAAGAATAAAAATCATGAAATTAAATTAAATTAAATGGAAAGAGTAATTTACCTCTTGAATTACCCCTCTTTGAAACCCTTCATAGGGAAGAGGTTGTGATATTTTGACGCTACTAAGAGTATAAATACTTAGAGAAGGGGATATAAAAGAGTATTTAGAATAATTTGGAAAATTATTAAAGCATGGAAGGTGTGAGGAGAAATTTTTTTTGACATGATGTATCAATAGTGAAGGGGATTTGTATTTTCTCATTATTTTATTCATTAGTTTTAATTTTGGATCAAGACTATGACAATTTTGAGAATTATCACAGATTATAATAAAATAATTACGGTGTGTTCTTGAATATGGTTCCTAAATCAGTTATGACTCATGTAAGACAATATTTAACTCATAATGTTTATATATCATAAATTACCGTATTTTACTATTCATAAAAATTTCAATTATTTCATAAATATATACATAACCCACCATAACAATTGATAGATGTGCAAAATTAAAATATAAACTATATTTAATGGAATTTTTTTTCTAAATGTGAGATTTTTTATTTTTTTTAAAATCATCACTTACATGGAAAATACCATTTCCATAATTTTACCCCGTTTTATAACACATCTAATAATTATATGTGGAATCATAAAATTATATTAAAATAATATTAAATAAATTTTTTTTTATTAATAAATTTTATAAAAATAAAATTTCAATTATATCACTATATATTAATTACAAAATTTTATTTAAATATTTATAACATTCAAAAATAACAAATCATAATTACTAATTTTCAAAAAATTTATTAACTTATACAATGATAAAATTATATAATTTTTCTCATTTATTAGCGGCCTAAATTGTATATATAAATTCAGGGGAGAGGCTACTATATAATTGGAAATTATACTATTTATAAAGGTATAGTTACTATAGCAATGGATAATATACTATTCCACCGATAAATGTTCTTTAACTTCTAGATATACCTTTAATTTCCTTCATTATTAATTAATAAATTTTTTATTGTGTCCTTAATGTAATTTATGTTATTATACTATATTATATTAAAGAATATGTTAATTTACATTGATAGCATTTTTGGTTGTCATAAGAAAGGTATAAATTCACAATTTTTTTTACAAACATATACATTAAATCATGAATGACGAATAACATTGAGAAAAATTAAGATCTTCCTAAAATTAAATATCATATATTGAGAATTATTGTAAATTCATAACCTATCATTGAATTATTTCATTCATATTGAAGCTCAATCAGATTGGAAAAAAAATTCTCCCCAACTATTTCATACACATTGAATCACATGTTTAAAGACAACATATAGAATTTTTGAAATACAAATTAGTAGAGAATAATCATGTTTTAATGAGATCCATTCAGATTGAGATACACATCTACATTATGGTCAAACCATTCATTATAGACTCAGGGTGAGATAGATATCACATTTATTCGAGAAATATTCTTCTCAATATGATGAAATTTAATATTCACATTGAGTTAGATCATCGGAATACGGTTTCCAGCGTGGTCATTAAATGTTTAAAATTTAGGATTATTTCATTTTATTTCAATCAAACAAACAATATACTAAATTAAAACATCCCCAATATTATAAAAAACAACTTCCATCCAACTCGGAAACAATTGTTACATCATGTTATCAGCCCTAGATTTTTTTATGTGGACCCCTATATGAAAAAGGAAACTAACAAGTTTCTTATATCATATTTCAAAATAGATATCCATGGTTTCCTTAGAATATAGGGGTATTACTGATGATTTTGGAGAAACATATCATGATAATAAAAAATAATTATAAAAATTACATTGATAGTATTTATTTTCGTCAATAATGATGATTGTAATGAATGCATCAATGAATTGGAAAATTAGAATATCACAACACTAGTCCTTATATTACCCTTAGTTGGGGAAATTTTCATGTTATTAAATGATTTTTCAATGTATCTATTTTGAGGTTTATAATTTTATTGTTACTATATGATAGCTTATAACTCCAATATGTTTGAGTTTCATCACCATAATTATCCAACGATTGATCTAAAGTTTGTTCTACTGATCTACACAGTAATTTTTTTTAAATGTTCTCAATGGCTATAAGTGTGTAATATATATATATATCATAAGAATAGAAAACATATATTCACATAGATATTTCTTCATATGCACTAATAAATAAGGATAGAGATTACCAAGAACAATGACTTCCTAATCAATTTCAATCCTAGGAAACAAAATAATGTTATAGATAATCTATGATGAATTGATCACATGACCATGAAATTTAGTTAATTGAGATGCATCCAATTTGATTATAATTGAAAAGTATGGACATGGAGAGAAAAATGGAATTATCATCATCATTATTTCCATATATGGTTTCTCAACCATCCTCCCTTTAGAACATAAACTATGCTAAAAAAGTTGAATACAAAAATCAAGATTAGTTTGAATCAACATGTAATGAAAAATACTCAGTGTTAAAAATTAATGGTCGTATATTTTTATGACTTGTATCATGACTATTTATACCCTTAAATACATAGATAAATAAGTATTATAAATATTCACAAATCATTATCTACCATATCAATCCAAAGATCATGGATATGTGCTATGATCTTTGATAGTACTATTTCTATTATCAAATAAAAATGGAGATCAAGTAATGAATATAAAAATATCTATAATATTAGTGGGTGTTGGATGGGATAAATATATATGAGGGGATGATGATGACATTTATAAAAAATTAATGTAAGTGTGAAAACATTCCAGTGGAATTTATGAATGATTTTTCAAGATGTAAATAGGATACAAAAATATATACGTTGTAGTGGACCATCTTATAATGTTTTCTCACATAAATTCAATTCGAGAGGTCTTCTTCATTCGATAAATATAAAGATGAAAATAATTATTACTTTTCTTAAAAAATTATATCTTATCCAAGAATAATATCTAGACACTTGAAGAAATGTTAAGAGAATGCTTTATGGACTCCCTTTGAGGATGTGAAAAATATTTTACTCTGATCGAGTTCTCATACAAAACAATTTTTTACAAAAGATTCCATATTGATGAAAATAAATCCCATTATTGTATGATATGTTAAGGACCAATTTATTATAATGAATTCGGTCAAACAAATATGTGAGAGCCTAAAATGGTTAAGGATATTATTGGAAAGGTCAAGACCATTCAACTTCACACTAGAGCATCTCAAAGTCATCAAAATATATTCCCAATAAATTATTTATGGGACACGGAGTTTGAGGTGGGACATAAAGTATTCCCTGGTATTACCATTTGGATGTGAACCATAAGATTTTATAATAATGTAAAATTAATTATCATATACATCAATCCCTTTTATATTATCCATTAAATTAGAGTTTTGTCTAATCAACTGGGACTCCCAACAGAGCATTATCATGTATTACATATACCATGTACCCCTATTAAGGATGTACACACCATATCCCATAAATATATATAATTTGGATGTGGTATAACTAGAAAATGATATTATTTTTAGGTTCATCTAGTTTTGATCATGGACTTTATAGATAATGTTGAATTCAATAAGATAAATAACCTTGTCAAATTATTCTGGAGAAACCATGTGTATGAAGAGGAGACTTGGAAATCATAGGAAAAGATAAAGAAGGTTTCACAAAATATTTTTTAATATTTTATGTAACGATTATTTATTACAATGTTATTTCATTTGGGAAGATGGATATGACAACCCATAATTTAATATAATTAATTGTCTAAATTATAAATTCATAATGTTTTATAATGTAGCATAATTTAGACACACCACAATATAAATCCAATGCATTTTGTTATATAATTTTAATATTTAATTTTATAGAGTAAAAATTACAATATTAGTTTTATATATTAATAGCTGAAAAATGTCTTCAATAAGATAACTACAATAATTTTTTTATCTTCATTGCAAATAAGAATAACTGCACTCATGAAATATACTGTAAAAATTAACATTAAGATTATAAATTAAATCATCATCATGGAAATATAAATTTATATATCATTGATTTAAATAATAACTGAATAAAGAGTTAATGAAATATTTTTTATTTTTAAAAACTTGCTATCCAATATGACCAATAAAAATATTACCATTTGAATCATAACATAACCACTAGAATTGTATACTAAACATTGTAATAGTAATCTAATAATTAATAATAGTACCCTAACCAAAATAATATTATCCTTACCTATGTATGTGTAAACAAAACTTTAGGTTTTATATAAAATAAAAATATGATATATTAAAAACATTCTATATGTAAAAAATTTTATAAAATGAATAATCATGTGGTTTTATTTTTTTAAAATATAAAACATTTAATTGCACTATGATGGTATATATAATTATTTAAAAAGAATTTTTTTTATAAAATTGGGATATATTAAATAATTTTTTAATACAATTATAATGAATTTTGATGATACTATAATATATTATTAATAGTGTTATAATTTGAGTCCTACTATTTAGATTGGTGTTATTTAGCATAGAGGAGTTTCATTAAAAAATTATTTTAAGATAATGATTTTAAATAAATGCATATCTTTTTTGAAATATTAAAATATAAAAATGTTAGTGTGAATTTTTTTCATTTTTTAAAATATTTTATTTATTAATGACAAGTGAAATACGGTAAAATGATGTATTTGACATTGTAATCTAAGAATAAGATTTTTTGAGTAATGGATGATGTAATAGGAAATGTTTTTCTATTAACATGCACCCAATACTACATATAGTCAAATGGTTCCACTTTATTTATTATTTTGCGCTAAAATAAAAAAATGCATATATAATTCATTAATAGAAATATTCTCTCCTTATAAATACCAACCCACACAACCCCTTACTCTCAAACAATATAACCCATCGTGGAATTCAATTTCCATCCATTTTAATATCTCAATTCACTATCAAAAATTATAGTGTTTCTGTCACCCATCAATAGTAAATTAAATGGGTCTATACGTGGAATCCCAAGAGGATTGATCCAATAGAGAATGAATTTCCCTAATCTAATTGTTTTTATTTTGTTACTCCACATCCCCTAAAACAAATCTATCAATCATAGCATAAAAACTCCCTTAAATTATGAAAAATATGATGTTATTTTGAATACATAATATCTTCCATCCACTCTCATTTCATTCCCTTAATTGATATTAAATTGAATTCATTGTTAACAATATGGTTAGTTTACCGCATCAATGAACAACATATATCATTATTGACCATACCATTAGGGATAGTTAAAAAATTATTTTGGTATAATATTATTATAATATTTATTAAATTAAATATTTTTTATTATATAATATTGTACTAATCGGGTAATAAAATAAAAAAATCATGTTATTGATGGTCTATAAAATATCCAAAACTAACTAACCAAAAAAAATTACATGTATAATCAATGATTTATCTCTTTATTACAACACATATGGATAAATGAGACTATTTAAACTATTTTATTTTCCTGAATTCATAATAATCAAAATTTTGGATATTTTGACCCATTTGACTTGAACGTCAATATTTACCCACGAGTGCTACGTCCAAGGAACCATGAAATAGATTCTATAAAAAACATTATGTTTAAACTTTTATCACATTGAAAAGGCTATAAATTAATGTATTAAAATTTTAGAGGATAAATTATATATAGAAAATGTTTTTAGTTAATTAGATATTAAATATAATTTTATTATCATGGATATTATGTTTAAGTGAAAACTGATTCTGAATCATAAGTTAAGTGTTCCCTCTAAACCACCCTCCATCTTTGGATTATGGAAATTCTCTTTATAACACAATTTTATTCTCTCTTAAATGTTTTTTAACACTTATGAACTATATATATATATATATGTCAATCATAACTAAACATAATAATTTTTCCATTTTATGGGGTAATATTATATTTAGGTTCATTTTTTAAATGACTTCTTTATGAAATATCATTTTATTGTGAGGTTACAAGAGGTTATGAAACACATTTATTTGCAAGGGAAATTATTATATTTATTCATTTTTTTTTATTTTTTGGTGCACATATGAATTTATATTTTTTGTCGGGATCACCCAAATTGATGTCAAATGCATTAGGTGATTCTATTTATCTTATGAGGCCTCGTTAATGGGATTATAGAGTGAACCTAATCAATTTTTGGACTCTATCAATCAAGTGATGTTTTATTGGAAATTATCCATCACATAATCTAATTTAGAGTTTAATATTTAGGAAACATTAGTATTGTTTTATGACAATATGATAGCATGTGTATTATTTTTTTGTCCCTAATGATTATGTATGATCCCTCTTGATCGTTATATAATTTTTTATATTTGAATCATATGTTATCATTCATTGTAATTTTTGTTCCATTATAGATTTTTTTTCTCACCAGTTTATTTTTTATATTACCCATGATATCTATTACAACTATAGGAGTTCAAATTGATTTTACAATATTATTATAGAGATGAAAATAAATAAATTTTATATTAATTTTATATCGATTAATTATTAACCTATTAATCCAAATACCAAAGGATTTTAGATCCTTTGGTTCTTTTTACTGTATATTGACAAAATAGAATCATGTAATACTATTTTACATATGAATGGGTCATAATTTCCTTGTGCGTTGAGACACGATTAACCTAAAATTCTTGTGATGGTGTTTCCTAGGATGGTATTCACTCATTTTTAGTGATACCAAAAATATGTACATGATACTTATTAAACCCATAGTGTAATTTTCATCTAATATTTCATTTTATATAACATGGCGTTATATATATAGTTTAATGTAATGTGGTGATTACTTGTGAATGGAATCTAATCTCTCGTAATTTGGATCCACTTAATGGGATATATAATTCATTTTAAGGATAAGTGATGATGAGTGTTCTATATAGTTTAATTTAATGTGGTGATTACTACTAGATATATTATTTCATGAAATAACCGGTTTAGGGCATATTCGTGAGTGGCCCTTTTGGGTGACAATGATGGAAATGTGAATTTATAAGGATTAATAGATGCCATAATATGTATGTTCTTGTGAAAATATCTCACACTGATAGTATTTCATGTGGAGGATGATGTAATGGGTCCTAAAAGGTGTATGGAATTCTAAGTGATGACATGATTCTATCATGAATATTTCCTATAATTGGATTGTTTTTAAAGGGTTTTCCACTAACAGTTCAGACATCATGGCTCACAGTTGAATGTAAAATATAAATATATATGGAACTAAATGATTTTAAAACAAAAATTTGTGATGAATATGTAAATGGGATGATGATGATGATTTACATGAACCTCTGGGAAGAATCCTACATATCACATTATGATGGGAAAATGATCACATTGTTTGATTTATACAGTTTAAGGTAGTGTGATTTGACCAGACCATGCAATTTAATGACATGTATTAAATATTTTATCCTCAAATTTAGATTGGTGAGAAAATGATGTATATTGTGACATTTATATTTTCTATAAAATGTATCGATTGTTACAGATGTTTACATATTTTAATGCTAAGAAAAGAATTAGAGTCTACATAGTTCTAATGAGTAGTACATCAGAGTCATATAATTTATTAATATTGAGGGCCATGTGGTACTATATATATGAGTGTTCCTTAATAGTATTCAATGGGAATGTGGATATTTGATCTAAATAAATATATTGTCGATGTTTTTACCTAATAATTTGTCTCACCATTGAATTATTTTCATCATGTGGATTATATATTTATTAAGTATATCTATGATTAAATGAGTCATCCTTAGTGAGAGAGTCAAGAGGTTATATATGATCAAAAATATTTCATATGAAAATAATATTTGATTAAATCAGTCTTACACATTAAGTCTTCACATGTGATTATTGGAATGTGGCAAAGATTTTAAAATAAAATATAGCTTTATATGAGAAGGTGTGATCTCTTAAAAGGAATATTTTAATTGAAAATATATATGGGGTCATCTAATCTTTGTTTTCAATGGGAACATGGGCACTCTAATGAAAAACCTATATATAAAAAAATTTACCTTTATTGGTGAATTAATTCTGCTATTTTTAGTTATAGTTATAGAAAACACATTCTCGTATTTGTTGTTATATCATATAAGATATAAATTACTTTTATTTTTAAAACAATTAGTTATATATTTTTTGGATAGTGATCATATGATTAGTATTAATAGAGGGATTTGTTAAATCAAATTGACATTAAATAATATATTGCGGGACATATCTAGTAAGATCATGACCTATGAAGCGAATTTGTTTGTTTATTCATAGGATATAGATGAGTTGGGATTTACACATGATCATTCCTTTGTTGAGATCAGTAAATAAAACATGATAGAATCATTTTACAGAATAAGACCATGCTTATCTTAATCCTGACCCAATCCATGTATACTGAACCATCCCATGCAAATCTCACCGTCACACACATTATGCTCGAAAAATTTTTAAGTGTCATAAAATGATATGTACCATGTAAATATAAATATGAATATTTATAATATTTGTTTTATATAATAATTATTATTTTTTACTTTTTATTCATACAATATAATGGAATTAAATTTTAAGTTGATGAAACAAAAAATATATTTTGGGGTAATATTTTATTTCAATTAAGACATTTTTTTATGAGTAAAATCATTTTTTAAATAAATATTACCTTAAAAATATTAATATATATGTATATATATATATATTTATTTATTAGAGAAGTTTATAATATATTTTTATGATGTAAAAAATAATATTTTAAACGGTTCCAAAAATGTTATTTAATAAATAAATTCTCAATGAATGTTTATTAATATTATAATAGTGAAAACTAATAAATTTAAAAAATTATAATTCTAAAATCAATACTATATTTTGAATTAAAACATTAAAATTATCCAATTGTTAATTTTTCATAATTTGATGATATGGACAGGTTTTTTGGTAAAACAATTATTATATAAATATTCGGTGTGTGTTATGGCATTATAATTAAAAATTAATGCTATAAATACAATAATAGGTATCCATGTCCAAATATATGTTTACCATTCAATAAAATGTATTTTTAAGATTTTATATTAATTTTATAACTCAATTATGAATCCTAGAAAAAATATATTATATTTTATGGTTTGGATATTATTTATCTATGAATAAGACTCAGTTATACACCACCAAGGGTAATATTTATATAATTTATCCACCTAAATCAAATAAAATAATCAAACCCCAAACCATTGGAAGAATCTAATGGAAAAACCATGGGATGGTTGGTGTTTTTGATGACATGATTATATATTGTCTGAAATTTATGACTGAGAAATAATGAAGAACTCCCAAGTATTTTTATATATAAACCCACCCATAATCCCATTAACCAACACTCAAAACCATATAAAACGTCATTAATCTACACTCCTCTCTCTAGAGTCATACAAAGGTGCCCCGAATCATTCAATATGACCCTACCAAGCTTTGGTAATAACCATCGCATGGAAAGGTAGCATTTCCATATCATCTTTATCACAGAATAATCATTATGTTTTAACTTTATTATTGATTCCTAATAATGAGATATTATCATCCATATCCCCCTTAAATCTTTTTTAATTTTAAAATTATGGTGTACCCCTTTAAATATTATTAATACCACCCATGAACATTTATTTATTGTCGTTCTGGTGTAAAACATTCTAAATTATTTTCCATAAAATAACAAATTTGTAGTGAGTACCTGTAGCAATTCCTTATGGAGGGTACTCACCTTTATGAACTTATACATCAGTTATTGGTGATTTATATTTATTTAATAAAATCACAATTATCGTGGGAATAATTTTTATGAAATGTTTTCTTATCTATATGATCTAAATGGATTATTATTGCATGTACATGATATAATAATGATTGGTGCACCCATAAATCCCTGTAATGAATTTGTTATTGGTTTATTCTCATATGATACCATGTATGGGGCGCATGAATATTTCCTAATAACATTATTTTATTCTTTCAAGGTGGTTAATCTTGTATTATACTTATGATGTCATGTTTAATTTTTTTTCACATTTTAATTTTGCACTTATATCATTATGACATATCTTGCCTCATTGTTAATGTTTATGAATATCAGCCATTTTATATCCCATTGATATAAATATTTCCTATCAATAAATAATATCATATTTTTATTCTTTTCTTATTCGTTTTAATGGATTTTCATTCCACACATTACTTATGTACTTCCCAAGGTAGTCCCATGTAATTTCAAGAACGAATGAATTATATGATCTTGTAAAGTAAAAGTAAAAAAAACATTGATGTGCCCACTTGTTTTATGTTGTTATGTATTGTACCAAATTCCAAAAGACACTAAAATTATCAATCATCAGTATTGTATTATTTTTAATCTTATGTAATTAATCATGAACATATTTATAAAATATTATGGTTTCCCAATATAGTATCAAATGAAATTTTAGTTATTATTTTATTAGGATTAGAGAAATTTAGTGATAGCCTAAGTGATAAGACTAAACATAAGAATATCGATTAAATTTTGTATATAGTAAAGGGATTTCATGGAAAATACACCCAACTATTAATAATACATGTTCATATGGCTCTAGCACATATGTAAGTAGGGATAAAACGCAAAAATGTTGTATTAATATAGACTCGATCAAGAATGTGATCAAATAAATGGGAATCGATGCACACCACGTTTGACACTCCTAGGGAATATGGTTTTCAAAATTTAAAATATTATTAATAACTATTATTATATGAATGATACACATAATATTCAATGTTTTCAAATAGATGATGGATAACTTGGATTCATGATAATAAATTGATAAGTTAAGGAACTAAATTTCATTTATAGGATATCCTTTTATTTTATTGGATATAAATTTATGTGTTTACTAGTTTATAAAATATTTATCCATAATTCTCAATTTATTCTATCCAACATTCAAAAATATGAGGAATTTAGTAAACAACCAATGTAAATGGAAATATGATGACATTCCAAATAAGATTACCATCTCGATGGGAGAAGTAATCTATAAATATATAATGATACACTCGTAATTGAACTATGTACTAAATAAAATATTAAATCATGTAGAATTCCCAAATCCCCATAATAATGTAAAATCGTCAAGTTAGACCTTTATGTGATAAGGTATTTTAAATTCAAGGGACCATTTGACCCCTTAATCACAGAATAATGGATTAAAATCATTGAGAAGATCTTTTTTATCCTCAATGATCTGAGAAAGAAAAGTTTATAATTGATTTTTATTGTATGGATAAATCATGAGGAAGATATCAATGTGATGGGGTGGAAGGAGTTCTGGAATTTTTTTTAAATAATTCCTCATTATGTATAACATTAAATGGAACTGTATTTTATTTCCACCAGGAAAATAGTTGATAAATGTATTGGGGAATATGATGAAACTTTCCCAAGAGATACACATTACTCTTTCATCATTTTGTAACACCAAATTGAAAAGTTGACTAATCTATAGTAGGCTAAAACATAGTCCATAAAAATCATTAATGGTCATATATTTTGACAGGTATGAAAAAATTATTAGAAATTCCCTCTTGTAAAAAAAGATAATTATAATATCTCAAGGGTATCATGGGGATAAGATTCATAATGAGTATTTTGATTTTATTTGCGTGATTGAAAAATTATAATAGTATGAAATTTAAACATACCACTTGTCAAAATTATAAAAAAATAGACCTCAAAATTTCTAAATGCGAAAAGAAAATATTTTTAGTGTAAAATGTAAGGAAACCTATATAGAAATTGTAAATGAGAGTAATGTACCAATGAAATAGAAGAATGAGATTCTTGGAAAAAAGATTGTTTTATTGTCCAATGATTAAACTAATAAAATCAATATAACTATGTGAAATACTTATCTATTCAATGAGTTGTCAATGTAAATCAATGCTACCAACATTCATGGAAGAATGGGGGAGCATATTACAGCATTACCACTTAGGTGGATCCCAAAAATAAAGCGGTGATAGCAATTATATTTATTTTTTCGAAAATAGAAAATATACAATTTTATTGTTGTTTTATAACTTTGTTCATATTAAAATTATTTATTGACCTTCGGAAACACCACTAAAAACCATGTAATTAATGATTTTAGTGAAAAAAAATTGAGAAATTGTTGCATCCAAATTATAAAACTCTACCATTATCAAAATATATGGGATGAGAATCCGAGTGATCCATATGATAGTTACTTTAGTATAATTTGATGGAAATATGAGTATGAATTTTCATTCCTTATATAACAAAAAAATAATTTATTATGGGAAGGAAATCAATATCTTTTTTGTGAATCATCAAATGATTTTCTAACTATGCAAGGAAGAGGATGAATCTTTTTTAGCACCCACATCTCAATCATGGATATTATTTATTAATGATAAATATTTTCTATATATAATTATTGATTCTGATGAAAAGATTATTCCTTAAGGCATTCCCATTTGAGGGGATTCTATTTTTTGTTTCCTAAAAAATTGTACGCTATTCTTCTTAGTTGAGTAGTTTAATTTTAAATCAAGCTTGTACGTGGGGAATTACCTTTATCCAATATTATGTATATAATTATTGTTGCATAAATTAAAGATATAATGAAATATATATAGAAAAATCTTGATAAATGGTTCATTTACGTGGAGCCCAAAACATTTAAAAGGTGTATTCTATGTTTTATTATTGTCATCTAACATTGAAAAAGGAGGAGATCCCCATGACAACTCTCCATACATGTTATGGGAACTATAATTTCTTTGTAATCCAATTATGATATAATAATTCTCAATAAATTTTAAAGTGTATGATGAATATATTATTTATATATTACCTTGAATTTTATTTGTTAGTATTTATATATGATATTATAATATACACTGATATAATGTGGAGTTTGATGACCATACGAGAAGTGTAATAAAGACCATATAAAGGGAGATGTTGTATGAAAGTTACATAATGTGTGAGTTTTAGATGAAGGATGTCACAATTTTAGGGAATATTATAACATTTAAGGGGATATATATGGGCACTTAAATGAAAAGAATAAATGGTAGGATCAACGGGTCCATCATTTGTGACATATATCCATAGTTTCCTTGGGATAGTTGAGAATTTTCTTCGATTTCTGAGAAATTTATCATTATATTCAAACCATATAAATATGATAACATAGAAGGGATTCATGTTATTAAAGAAAAATTAATGTTATAATAAATTAAATGATATTAAAATGAGTCATATTAGTGCATATGTACATATGATACAAAAAATATAGGAACACTAATTATATAATGTGATTCTTCAATGAATGTTTTCAACGGTGTGTTAATGTACAATGAAAATTTGATAGCCAATGCTTCATGGAAATTGAATATTCCTAAAAATCACTAAAAAAATTGATCTTGATTCAGATACATTTACTATCACATTGAAAAATGAATGCATTATATATTCTAATAGAATTCTAAAATATAGTCGAATCATCATAGATCCAAATAAATATTCATATATATAGAGCCGAATTTGAAATAATGAAGATGGTTAGATCATATTAAAGACTATGATTTCTCAATATATTACTATCTTGGGAATTCTAATAATTTTTCAAAAGATCAAACTATAATGGAACTATAAATTTTATAATTTATTAGAACTGATAATGATCCAGTATTCTTATACATGGAAAGGGTTGAAATGACAATAATAAATGGAATAACATCATCAATAAATTAACAAATATTTTTTCAACCTTCCCTTCTTGAGTGGATAATGAATTCTCAAATAGATTATTTGGGAATTTAGAAGAAATTATAATCTATATAAAAATAGAAATCCTCAGAGTTCAATATTAATGAATATTGGTTGTATTATTTGGGTCATGAAAATGTGTACCATAAAATCATATGTTATGAATGATCTGTTATATAATAAAAATATTTGGACCTTACCCATAAATATAGTAACCAAATATAAGTTTTTAAATATCTTATAGAACTATTTTTATACAATATGAAGAATTAGATCAGTCTACAAACTAAAATAGAATTAATATATGGGAAGGAAAAGGCTAAATATAAAAAAACATAAGGAGATGATGCAACCATTACCCATACTTACATGAAAATGGGAGAACATAACCATTAAAATTTCAACTAGTCATACAAAGAAATCTTGTTGAGACAATGTTATATTGGTTGTGATGGAATTTATTTCCCATACTTATCAAATAATTTCAATTTTAGAGGTCTTATAACTCAATAAAAATTTTAAGGACATCCATTATATAAGTGGTGAGAATACATAGAAACCACATTCTATTAACCATGATCTAGATCCATGACTCACCATAATTTAGTATTTGAATCTCCCACATTCTCTAAATACATATTTGAACATTAGAATGGATTTCCACCATAAAACGGATTGCTAATTTGAGATGACTACCCAAAAAATCGATGATATGTTGAGAGCGTTATCAAATGTGTTTGAAGAAGGTTGGGATAAACAATATCTTTTGATTGAGTTCTCACACAATAATAGTTTCAACTCAAATATAAAAATATCTCCCTATAATTACCTTTATTTGAATTGTAGAATAATTCCAGCATGCTAGGACAATATTTGGGATCAAAAGCAGCTATGTACTGAAATGTTTAATGAAATAGTGGAAAAGGTGATGACCATTAAATAGTAAATAAAGGCTACTCCGGGTTGAATGAAGATCTAATATAATATTCATTGACATAAATATGACATCATCATTGTAGATAACGTATTCCTCCATATATCTCTATGTAATAACATCATGAGAATTTGGATGATGGGGAGCCTTATTCCATGATCCATCAGTCCCAAAGAGTTCCTTGATTGAATTGAAGAGGTAACCTATAAACTATAACTCTCACCCATACTATCTAAAATTAATGATGCATTCCACATACCACTATGGATTAATTACCTAATATACTACTAATGTTTACTTAATCTAAAGGTTGTACCATTAATGACTAATCATTCATATATGGAGAATCTGGTGAAGATCATATATCATATAGAAAATATTCTATGAAATTAAACAATGCATTTGGTTAAAGTGTTATGGATAATCCACATATTAGAGAATATATGTGGGAACCGTAAGAGGTGATGAAATATATTTACCCTCATATGTTTTAGTGATTGAAATGATAATTTATCTATTGATATTTCTGAAGTGGGAATATTGTAATGGCCTGAACAATTATAAGTATTATTCTCTTAGTTTTGAATTTAATTACCTATTGTATATTTCGGGTGTTAAGAAAACATAAAATTTAGTTGTTTAATTTTATCTTATTATATGTACATTTCCATTAAAAATCATAACCATTGATAATATTTTTTTTTGATGTGATCAAATGATTAGTATAAATATAGGGTTTTGATTAATCCATATGATGTAGACAGAGGAAGTGAAGGCCCCAACCTGTATGATATTTCCCTATGAAGCCCATTTCATAGAGATTAAAAGAAATATATCATCAAATTTATTTTTCCTTAACTAAGACCATGATAATGTATAATAACTAATGCATGGTAGGAACCATTTGTGGGAGAAGTTCAATCTCATCAAGATCACTACCCAAACAATGTATGTTTAACTACCCCATGAAAATATGACCAATGTGCACCTTACCATTAGTTAATTTACTTTTGGAATAATAGTTTATGCATCATGAACCTAATAATATGAATAATTATATTTTATTATCTAGATTATAATAATTTTATTTACTTCTTAATTTTTATGTTATAAATAATTTTTATTTTATTCGATAAAAAATTATATTATTTTGGTAAACTGTAAATTAAATTAAAAAAATATTATTGATGAGATAATGAATTATTTAAATAAATTGTATTTTAATAAATTATTAATATCAAATAATAACAATAAATTATAGTTGATAATATAATTTTATATTGTCGAAAATTATTTTTATATGAATTTGAAAATTTTAATTTTCAAAAAAACCCATCATTTATCTATTAATTAGAACCCATATATTAAAATAGAAGAATAATATATTTTTCAAAATTATTTTGATGAAATGAATATAGTTTTTTTAATCAACATGACAAAATTATTCAATTTTGAATTTTATGATTTTGTTGAGACTATAAATGTTTTGGGTAGAAAATAAATATGGTATAAATATATGTTCTGTATTATGAAATAATTGTACCAAATATTTATTTTTTAAATTCTATAAACGGTATCCATGGAAAAATAAATTTTTCCCCTTTATATAATAGTATCATTGACAATTTTTTAATATTATAAATCCTTTATGAATCCTCCAAAAAATATATTATATTTTATGGTTTTAAAATCATTTCATTAAGAACATGAACCACATAGACGTAACCAATGGAAATACATTAATTATAATGCTAGATGGAATTAAATAATACTTAAATATACTCCCCTTTGGGATTAAGAATGGTAAAATATCATATGATGTTTTTTTATATTGATTACATTATTTTGTAGTGTCCGAAACCGTTGTTTGGAAAATAATACAGGGCACCCCTCTTATATTCTATATAAACCCACCCATTCTCCCATTAAACATCACTTAAAACCCAAGGATAACTACCTTTCATTGATATATTATTATAATGGTTCTCCCATTGTCCCCCCAAACACTCATGAATATCCTCCCAATCAATTGTAGTCTCCCTCTCACAGTAAGAGATTATTAACTTCTAATCATTATTAATGAATCTTCATTGTGTCATGGAATTATCCCCAATATGGGACATGTTCAATCATATCACAATTATTTTCCATATATTTTTAAATTATTATAGTCCCATTTAAATATCATTGATCTCTATAATGATCATTTTTGTACCCCAGTTATGCTGCTGAATGTTTACCATGATTTTTTATGCAAACAAAAATACGTAGTGAATAACCTTACTCATTACCTATCAAGGATGTTTATCTTTATACAATTATGAATATTTTATTTTCGTGTTATACGTATGTAACTTGGACTGCATTATCAGGATATTAAATTTTATTAAATATGTTTTTAGGTATATGGTCTATGTGGCACACATATGTTCGTAATTGACATGATTGTGATGGGTGCACCGAGATAGTACTAAATGTGTTGGGTAATGTTTCAATATCATTAGAAACCATTTATATTGAGTGGAAGGTTATAAAAAATCATTATGTTTTATATTAATTTTTTAACATTTTCTTATTTTTTTGATTTTATATTTAAATATTCTTTCAAATTACCAATATTCTATTATGTTATCATGTTATACCAGGCCTCATTGTTCAAGTTTAGGTTTCTCACCCCTTTTATGTCCCATTGATATATTTATTGTACAACATGTAATACCATAATAATATTATGATTTTATTATTAACTTTCTATACTTTATATGCCACCCATTTATTATGATTTTCACTCGGATATCCCTTGAAGATTTATGAATTAATGTATAATATGATTATATTAAAGATGCTATCAATAATAATGATGTACTGCAATGATTTTATGTTGTTATTAATCCATATAATTCCCAAAACACAAGACTTATTGTTCTTTCAATTTTTATTATCTATATTCATATATAACAAATCATGAATCAATGTGCAATAAAAAAAGGGTTTTCATAGCCATATATAGAGATTGAATACAAATCGGTAATATGTATTGATATTAACCCTTAAAATTTTGTCTTATATATCATTACTATAACATAAATAATATTCCTCATAGTTTATATGATTGTATCCCACTGGAGGGAAGTAATGGATAACTGAATTCATATAGACTATTTCCTTATGAAGTAGAAAATATTATGGCAATTTTATGGAACCAGACCAAGGTAGTCTCCCCTAATGATAGTATAGGTTATTTGTGTAGTTGAAGTGTGAGATGATTCATTAATAGATTTTATTTTATCCCTGATTGATTGTAAAGAAGAGATTTATTCAATGATAAACATCATTATCTATGTAATTGGATTAAAGAAAACATACATGGGATATAATACAAAAACCACAGATATGGTAATCACATATTATTTATAATTAATTTATTAAATTAATGAATTTACATGTTTTAATTCATTCTTCAATGATGGATCATACAACATATCTATTTTTTCACATCATTTAATTGTAGGAATCAACATAATATTCCCTCTAGTGGTAATCCACAGGTGTTCCACACATCTCTAGATAAACTATCAGAATCTTTGAGTGCTAAACTGAAAGACCATAAAACATTCATTGTTCACATTTGATCAAAAATAATTATTGATTCTGATGTTCTATCCTCAGTCTATCTTTACATGAAGGGGAATGGTGTATTATTGTTAATCTCAATGATTTGGAGTGTTCTCAGAGAAGGGATCTCTATACCGCATTATAGATTCTAAAAATTCTGTTATGCACAACCAAACTAATGAATTGTCTCTCTGAGAAAATAATATAATTCAATTTATCTATTTAAAGGGTAAAATAATTTAATTCCATATGTTCTATTAATCATTTTCGTAATTCATGAAGAACCCCCATTAAAATAATTATAATATTATTAATATTACTTATCAACATGCACTAAAATTTAGAATTAAATTTAATATAATTTAGTCAAATAATATTCAATATTTATTATTTATCGCTGTACTATTAAACATATACATATTTTCTACCAAAATATATTTTTTTCCTTGAATAATGAATATTTATTTATTATATAAATATCACATCATTGTTCTATAATAAATAAATTAGTATCATGTTCACCAAAATGAAAGTAATTATTTATTAAATATTCTTCTCGATTATATTGTCTCGAATAATAGGTGATGGAATATATGAGATCAATAAAACCTGAAAAATTATTTATCCATACAAGAAAATATTATTTATTCAAAAAGTTCAACAATAAATAATAATATATTGTTTAATTTATAATATGGGTACACATAACATGTGACCATCTTGGCCTCATTATCAATGGTATTAGGTAAAGGATCCTAAAGTACAATCATAGAATATAAAAACCTGACAAGACACCCATAGAAATTAATTTTAATTCCTAAATGAAAAAAATACATCATATAGTCACCTACTATGTAATATAATCCCAATATCATGATATCTCTAATAAACCATGTTGCTTCATAATGTTGTCAACTGATGTGACTTATATCTATTTCGTTATCTACCCATAAATTGAACCTGAAAAAAGAAAATCATGGTCATGAATTTATTTATGCGTTATCATTTTTTACAAAGGTAATAAAATATCAACCCCCATTAAACTACATTCGAGAAAAATCATTTTTCACTTTTTTCATTAATTCAATATTACTCATCGACACACCCAATGTATCCTACCTCACCGCAAACATATGTCATTATGGTTTTCATCAATATAACGAAGTACATGAATCATAATAATCAATAATAATAATATTAATTAAAAGGATAAACACACATGTCGATATATAGGAACATCCAATGGAATATATAAATGTGGATTTCATACTAGTGGGTCTCATTCTCAAAATATCATACACTGTATATTACCAATAGAATACACCCTGAAAACGTGCCTCAAAGTCATTCTAGTATGAACCAATGTTATATTGTATCATTTGTCTCCCTAAACTAATATCATTTGGATATAATACATATATTTAAGAATATTGTCATTACACTTATGAGTTCTCATCATAGGGAGAGACTTCTACGACTTTTTATTACAAAAACAAATCTTGAAAAATTATCACATAATATGTTACGAATAAAAACAATCATGATGTGATTATATTTTTATTAAAATTCAAAAAAATTAATAGAGGTTTTGATAATGTAAAAAAATTATTTCTCTAGGAAAACAAATCCGAGATACTTTAACATATAGGAAGGCTATGTCCTGATAACCTTCAGTCTCATACCTCTCACATGATACAAATTATGCTTTTGATATTAGACTTTAGTCATGGGGTCCTCCACATTCTCTTAAATGGGTACTCTATTTACTCAAACATCATCACTCTAATAAAAATCCTTCACAAGGTGATACTTATGGGGTATATTCTTTGTTTGGTGTTTAGTTCATGACTATTTTGGTATATCCAAAACTATATGCTAATAAAATTAAAATGTGATACTGTATTTATAGATAAGTACCAAATAATGATACTAGGATATGTCTCATATCAAAATAGCTTCTTTGGATTCATAAAAAACCTATATATACTCTAAATATTCTATAGAATCAGTGATAATTGGCTTCTTTGAACTGTTCCAGCTCACAACTCCTCTATTAAGGAAAAACAATATATAGAATGTGACATCAAATAATTGTGATCCAACTAAAGGAAATAATTTGTATAATCTGTGATGACCAACTCCCCATATCCCCTATACACCTGGAACATAACCTTAATCAATCCTATAAACCTAAAGATTGTTGTAATAGTAGACCAATTTTTTTCTCCTGGAATATCTTGCAATACTCCTATCATGATTAAAAAATAGGTATCAACATTTGTTGTACATAACAGGGAATACATAATATATACTATCTCCAGGGTTTAATGGATAATAATCATTATATCATTCTCATATAATGTATGATGACACATTTTCAATGAATTATATAAACCGTGATAATTGATAATCAATCCCCTGTTGAATTCTTCCATAATAAATATAATTATTATATAGTAAATATATGTAATTTGGCAGTGTCGAAGAAGCCTATTGGATCTATCATGAATTATTTTCATCACTTTAACATTGGTTGAGTCACCTATGTCCTTTATGGAGAAACACTAATTTAAAAATCCTAGACTGGTATTTCTTTTTAAAAAATTAATACGCCATAATGATATACTACTAGGATAATGATTGAATTTTCATTAAACATTTTTATACCCACGAATCAAATTCATTATTAATGATTCAAAATTATCTTACAGCATCCTGAAATTGAATGTTCTAGGACATGTATTCTTTCATTAATCCATAAATAGATCTCTAAAACGTGAAAATCGTGTTGGAATGACATTGATTCACAAACCCTTATACTTGTGTCATATAGACATTTTTTAAAGTGTTATATTATGGATTTAAGTTTTGACTTCCATGTTCCAAATCCTATAGTCAGTGTATGTTGTTATACCACATAAAAATTTGAATAATTTAACCAGGGAAACTAGTGGAAATTTATCATCATAGTTAATTCCATGATTTAGTTTAAAACCTTTACTGACTACCCTTTCATTAAGGGGGATTACTCTAAGTTCAATTTTGGTTTTCCTCTTGAATTTCCATTTTCACCCAATGGGATTTACATGAATTGGTGCATCATCCAAAAACCAAAACGTGGTTATGATACGTGGAATCCATTTTAGAATTCAGGTATTCCGGGAATCTTATATATTTTTAACTATTTTGTACAAATTTTAAGAGATAGGTTCATCACTATTAATAAATAATGAGTCACCGTATTCAGTTTCTAGAAAACCATATATTTGTTGATCAATTAAAACTCTTTTTCTCATTTGTGGTACTTGTTTTTTATGGATTATTTATTCTATATGGATCTGTGGAACTTCTCCCTGCACCAAATCTTATTTATTTTTAGTATCAACATCATCGAAGTCAATATTTTTCTCACTATCCTTTTTGAGGATGTTATCCCCCAAATGTGTGATGAATAATCTGGTGATAGTCATATTTCAGTCTAAGGGGTTTTATATGTACTATAATATTTTTTCCATTATATAACCTATAAAATTTCACATTTTGTCATGGAGTGAATGGTTTTTTCTCATGGAGGCACTAAAAAATTCCTCGCAGCCCCATACACATGTATTTGAAAATACATGTTTTTTCCACTCCATTACTCAAAGGGAATTAAATTAACCACCATAGTTGGAACTTTTCCTTATTTGTATTCCAATGTTTGTAATACATATCACCAAATGTATATTTTAATATTTTTAGTAATCATTATCATTCATACAATTTCTATCAATGTATAGTTTCTCCTTTAAAAAACCCCATTCTGCTATGGAGTATAATGTGTAGTGTGTTGAGATATAAACCCAAAAACTTAAATAAATTTTATAAACATTTGGTTATGATATTCCCCACCTAGATCATATTAATTAATCTTTATCATCATTCCGTGATTATTATCAACATATTTATTTAATTCATTGGATTTATTTAAGGAATCAAACTTATATCTCAATTAGTAGACATACCCATATATACTCAAGTAATCGGTAAATATTATAAAGTGAGAATATCTACCACTATCATCTGCAATAAATGGTCCACATGCCTCTGTGTATACCAATTCAAAAATCACTATAGATTGTTCACCATATCAAGGAATTGGCGGTTTTGTCTATTTTTTATTTTAAACAAGCATGACAATATTTATGTTGTTTTACCAAATATGAGTCTAAATAACCATCTCGATAAAGCATAGTAAATGGATTCTATTTTACATGACCAAGATGATGATTTCATGGATGGGTGTTATAAGATTCTTGTGAACATGATTCATTGTCAATTTGTAGTACTCAGTTTTCAAAATTTACTAAATAAATGACATCATTTAAATGATCCATATCAGAAAATATATTCTCTATATAAATGAATCATCATTTATTTCCAAAGATGACATATAAAAATATATAACTCTCTATGGAAAAAAGATTATGTTATTGGTAACCATATGTATGAAATAAAATAATTAGAAACAAAATCATTCCAATTGGAAATCAATGGTGGTATTCACTAATGGCCAGAGCATCCAAACTCAAACAATTAGGAGCTCTCAGATCCACCCATCATCTAGAAATATTTTGGAATCTACTTTGTTCATAGATTTGGATACAAATGTAAGCACCAAAATATATATTCTTCATTAATTGACAAATATAGGGAGATATAGACTTATTAAGAGTATTGGACCCTTCACTTTACTCTTCCTTTTATTCTACACCATATGTCATGTGGTTATGTCAAAACACATTTCCTTATCCGCTTGTAAAATCATTGTAATTAATTTTGAAATACACTACAAATTATTTCACTTTTAGTAATTTTTAAAAAAACTACAACGTGTAATAAGAGTGATTAAAGTATGATATCTCTAAGTAACTCATCTAGAAATTAAATCTATGATATGTTTATATGTTCAATGTAGTGAATATTTTTAGCTAAATGAGGCCCATCTAAAGATGACTCTCCAAACATAGTGGTAAACAATAATTGGATATCTTGTACCTCACATGTTTCCCCTACACTGTATAGAGATCCTGACGGTGATACATCATGTTATACGCATAAATATCCTCATGATTCATCAAAGAATCATTATAAATGGATAATTTTATGAAGCATATAAAATTTTTCAAATAGTTAAAAAAACTCTTATAGAGTGACAACTCGCCATTATATTCCTCATTACTAGGTAAATCAAGAATAGATTCATTCATCACATACAATTTCCTTTCAGGGAGAAGGATAACACACATAAACCTCTTCCACTCTTTGAAATTTGTTCCTATGATAAGGTTATACTTTTCATGTATGGATTAGAGTGATATGATTCAATTCATTTTAATATCTATTCTAATAAATTATATGAGAATAATATTAGTAATTTATCTAATAATATGTATAAAAATAAATAATTTGTATATTTATTAATCCATATAAATTTTATTGAATGAAAATTTCTCTACAGTTGGCTTCAAATTATCATATTTCATAGATATTATAGTGGAAAGGTACCATATTTCTATTCTCAATACCCAATCATTTTTTTGGATAAGAAACATTAATGGTTTTAGTTTGGCTTTCCAAATTCCAACTACATTATTTCACAATTACTTGATCTATTGGTTAGACTCCCCAATCATGTTATCCTTGTGTTTTTTCCTCAACCATTTCCTCTATGTTACACAATGTAATTATTCATAATTCAACCCCTGACATGAAATATGTTATATCATCCCAATACATCAGGTTATAATTCCCCACTAAATGATATCACTCTATCATTTTTTGGTCAAAAACATTGTACTATAGTGTAATTTTTACTGAGGTAGTGGAAGGTCATTCTGAATTAATATATTTTATTGATTTATTTATCATTTGATTTTTAAATATAGATTATTAGAATTACTAAATTAAAATTAATATTAATTGAATTTACATAAGTGATAAACTATATCCGGTAAAATATTGACAAATATACTAATTTTTTAAGTTCTATGTTTCATTATTATTAATTTCAAAAATTCATGTGATCACAAAACAAAATCCATAATGAAATAACCAATTATCTAGAATGAAATAAAATATTAATGTGTTATTATCATGAGATTTTAATAATTGTTAGTTTCTATAGGGTATGATAAACTAACCATTATATTAGAAGAAAACACCTTGAACCAATTAAGGATAATGTTATATATCTCCACCTATATACCTGTATATATTTTTTGTATTGATATCTTGTTAGAACCAAAATTGAGACACATCCCCTATTTTTGGTTCTTGATACATTACATATAATTTTACTCAAACACATTTGAGGGAAATTGAGGTTTACAAAAAAAACCATTTGAACTGAATCCCTTACATAATAAAAGGATATATTTCATAACTGCCCAACAATTGAATATAATATGTAATTAAATGAATCCAACCACATACAGTGGTCTGGTCTATGACCATGGCCATCCACATGAATTTAATGAATTTCACATTTAATAAAACTATCATTGAATTCATAATAATTTTTTTTAAAGATAAATAATTCTTGAAAAAAATATTTAAATTATTTTATTAATAAATTATTTTATCATAATTCATATTAGAATCACATTGAGATTACCTAACATCATATTTCATTATAAAATAAAAATATTTATTTTAAAGTTTCTATTTATATAAATTTACCTTGGAAGAATCATGGTCAATACACATTCGTATCTACCCAACATGTGTCATACTCGTATACCATTAAATATTGTGACCCATGAAACACATGACTTATCTTATAATTTCATGATGTCTACTATCAACATAATTATTTCTCAAAATAAATGATTATTTGGTCGTGTGTTATGCATTAATGCATTGAGAGTAACAAATAAATATGGCTCATACATTGTAGGAATATATGAACAATGCACCAATATTAATTAATCATTTATATAAATATATTAAAACCCATCACATGGTGTGTCCTATCTACAAAATTAAAACAGGAAAAATATATTGATAGTTTTTACATGGTATAATAAAGAAATTTTAATTACGCATAATTTTGTATAAGTACACTACGCAAAAATATGAGCTACATTGCATGTACGTCTCTCACAGGGTATCTGTGGCACATGCATTGGGACTCAACGTGTAAATCATGCCTCAAAAAATGCATTATAAGGCCTCAAAATCGAGATTCATGGCATGCGGACTCTGTGCTACATGGTCTCTAGTCTAGAATTTCGTGTATAGTAATACAAACATGTTTGTGGCCTAAAATTACTACATGTTGTGTATGTGGCCTACATTATGTTTACTCCAACGAACCCCCTGACTGGCAGTCTAGGTCAATATGTAATGTATGAAATTTAATACACTTATAGTAATCAATGCACATAGTTATAATTAAATTCATATTAATTCTAGGTCCATTAAACATATGGACATGTCATGTAACTCTAGTTACATAGCGTGTACTCCTATTTTATCTTGCTAGAATCCTCAGCACATCTTGATGAGTTATTCAATTTTATTTCATTCATAAAATTAATATATTAGATTACATCTATGTTAAATAAAGGTGTAATAAGTATATTTCTAAATTGATATTTAAATAAAAAATTAAGCATTTATTTTAAAAAATTCATAATTCAATCGACTATCATTAAATATTTATAAATATTTATGTGACTACTCATGTACCACTTGATGGTTTCGAGAACAACTATTTCATGAAATGATATGTTACTAACTATTATTTTTTCCATAATCGATGATAAATCTATTATTTACCCAGTAATAAAAATTATTATCTACAAAATTAAATCTAGTAAAACAATAAAGTGATGGAATGTCGGATCCAGATGGAGTATCATCACATATTATATATATTAAATTTAAACAATAAAATATTTACATTATCATAATTATTTATTCATTGATGGGTATAAAATTATATCTACATTTTCTCGTCATTACTTTTTAAGAATCTTGAAAATATTCCCCATGTGGTTCATATACATGTGTTCTAAAAATCATCAAATTATATTGTAGAAATATTAAGGTGCTATCATAGTAGATCCTATCACTTGTGTCATTCACCTTTTATCACCATGATAATCACTTCCAAGTAGTTCTCCTTAATCAATCTTGAATTGAGGGTGTATGGTTGAGAAATTTATCTCTCCTTTATTAGGATAATTCTTTTAGAATGTATATCACTAGGTATTGAGATTATTTTCCAAATCCTTTTTTCACGACCAAATACTTGAATTGGCTCTCAGTAAAAAAAATATAATTGTGTTTTTATATTTTTTGGTTTAAAATAAAATAACTCCACAATATCACTTTATTATTTTTTCAAACCCAACAAACCCCATGTTAAATATAAATTATACTATTATTATTTCTCATCATGCAATTTACTTGAAAAAGAAATGAAATAATATTTTAAAAAATAATATTAAATATCTAATATTTCTCATCGGGTCATTACGCTTGGTTAGAAATCCCTCCACAATATATATCTGGCCTTTAATAATTACTATTTCTTTAATAAACAAATATCACTACATTATTCACTAATAAATAAATAAATATTATATTCCCTAAATAGAATATAAATATTTATGAAATTCTCTCATCATGTTATACTATCATGAATAACAGGTGATGGAGTATATAAAATTAACCCTGAATGGATAATTAATATAACATTTGAAGGAATAGTATTTATTATACTTCTCAAATAATAAATAGTAAGATATTATTTATCATTGATTTTGGGTGCACTTGGTGTGTGACCCTCTAATCCTTTTCATGAGGTTCATTAGGTGAAGTAGCCCAATGTCAATGGTTGTCATCTAGAAATATGATAAGGTACCTTGAATGATATAAGTTTATAATAGATTGGCATAATACCTCACATGAATTATTAATGTGTAATATAATATATTTATCTACATATCTCTATTCATTCAGGTTGCATGTTGATTCCATCAACCTATGTGCTTGATAACTCTTTCATTGAAAACGCTAAAATTGAACATACCTATAGAACATTGTGGCCATGGTTTTATTTATTCAACATAATTTCTATAAATGTTCTGGATTTATGAACATCCACTATATAATACAAGGGAATCATCATTTCTAACATTATTCATTAATTCAATATTTCTTATCATGCACTGAACTAATCTTACATCATCGCGAACATATGTTATCTTTTTTTCATAAATACATAAAATTATGATACTCTTAATATGAATTCATAGTAATGATAAGGTCGATAAATCAATACAAATTTCAACAGATAGGATCATCCAATGACACATAAAAATGAATATTTCATACTAGAGGTTTTATTTATCATAATATCATGCACTATATATTACCAAGAGCGTACACCATGAGAAGGATAAGAAATGACCTTTGAGTCTACACCCTTGATCTCTTGTATCATTTGTGTCCCTAAAATGATAGTATATTGATATTGAACATACATTTAAGAATAGATTCAAATAAACTCTTAGATCACATCACATAGGGGAACTGATATTAGCTTTTTGTATGAAAGCTACCCTTGTAACATTATCACATAATATGTTACATAGATGGAAAATCATAATTTGGTAAATGGTTTCTTAGTATTAAAAATACGAAAATATGTTATCATAATGTACATAAAAATACTCTCTATGGAATCAAATCTAATAGATACGACTTTATGGGAGGGTATGTTCATATACAATACAATACCAAACATTGGAGATTAAAGTTAAAAAAATTGGGTAATGAGGTACTCAAACAATTTTCATAGGTTTAATTGATTTCACAATTTATTTGGGGGATTATTATCAAATATAGTATTGGGTGACATGTGATCATATAATTTATATCTGATTATGTGATCTCTTGTAGGACATACATTCACAATATCACAATATCATATTAGGTTACCAAATCACATGATCTGATAGCATGGCTAATATATCATTGTGTGATCATGTGACTGAGGGGTTATTATGTGTTTTTTTATCTAGGGGATGTCATGTGGTTGGAATTTATAGATATGATCTTTTTTCCAATCTTGAAAAGTAATGTTATGTGTTTGGAATATGGATATACCATTTCTCATGTTTTAATCCATCAACATTACTCATAATATTTCTTGATATGTGCCTTTGAGATGCATGACGCTATTTCTATCACCCATATGACTCAAAAAATTTCTTGTGTCTTTTTTTATATTTTATCATGGATTATATATAACATATCATCACCCACATATAAATTATTATTATGATTTTTTTGATCCACATATATGGGCATAATGCTTAGAATATATCCACATAAATCATCATGAACTTATCTACATCAAATGACTGGGAAACAAGACGTTGATGGAATCCTAAAATGAATATCTTTACAATGATAAAACCTAAAACTAGAATTTCATTAACAATATCACCATAATTTAAATCAAGGGATGTTATTTCTGTTATGTTTTCACATGGATCTGGGGAGTTGAATTAAGAACAATGGCCATGGAAGATGTTTTCACCGAAAAAATACCCACGAAAAAAGATACATGAATAATTTATAATTATGTGATATCACATATTTAGAGACTATAAAAATGTAAAATAATCGTTGTAATGGACTATAACATATATCCACTTTATCCTATTCTAGTTGGTTCACCTGAAGATTCAAGGTCTAATCGATTCAATAATATAACCACAAGACCCACAAATAGTCGTATGATCTAGGCATAGAGTGTAATTTTAAAATTAATTTTTATAAAAAAGGAACTAATATTTTTTGGAATTTAATCCACTTATACTTTCAATTAATTCATATAGTTTGCATCAAAACATTCCACCCCTTATAGATAAAACTTTTACTTAAAAATGGAGGACTCTATTATGAGTAAGTGGTTCCTCTGTAGAGTCTAATTGAAATTTTTTGATATTTTTTCATTCCAAGTGAAATATTGTATTCTATAAGGTATTATGTAAATAAAATAATGAATGGTTATTTTAAATCTTATTTTATATCCCGCTATCCTACTCCTTTCACGTATTTTATTTTCATAACACCACATCATGTGAACCAATTAAATAACGACATCATGAAATCCTTGTTGCATGAATTAATTTAATTTTCCCATCGCATAAACAATCTATGCAAATTAATATATTCATTATGTCATATTTCCATGGTAAATTCATATTAAAATGTGATTTATTAATTTTCATGGGATCACATGATCATTCATGTATCATGTAAAATAATGACAATTTTATAGTAGTATAATCGTGTGCCATTTTTTGGATCATGTTCTTTGGGTGATGTTATATTAGTAATATAATCTTTTTACATTGAAGGAAATTTTAATAAATAATTCCACTAATATCATGATTAATATTTCCCATTTATTGAATATATTATCATCATTTGATGCAGATGAGGTTCTGACCCATCTTACCACCGTGTTCAGCATTGCAGACGCTAACAATTTCATAGACATTCATCCCACTCACAAAAACCATGTGTGGTTAATTTGGAAAACTATAATCGATTATATGTTGCGTGTTTTTTTTCTTTTTAATATTTGAGTCATCAAATAAATTCTCTTAAATCACATCCTCATATTTGGATTCACACTCAATATTGGTTCATTTATTCTCAAATCACATTTTGAGAGAATATCTCGTATGTGGGTCATTTTTACCTAAAGATTATAACTCTGATAGTTAAGTATTAATCCCAATATTGATGGATTTTGAATGTATATTCCATTAAAAAAATCCTAAAATTAGTATATATTTATCGATATGGAACATTATATTTGAAATCAGCAGTTTGAGTGGTCATCCATCTTGGAAATCAATTCATGTTGATGATTTGGGATGGATTTTAGAAACACCTCCTACGTGAAACATAATTCTACTGATCTTTTATAGAATTTGAACAAGGTGGGATATATAAGTCCATATGGATTTCATTGACTACATTTTCAAACAAACAATGTTTTATGGAAGACCATATTATTTGATGGTATCTGTGCACCAACATGTTCCATCTGATTTATGGTGATGTTGTTATTATCTATTGGGGATTTGAAAAGATCTATTCTGGTCAGAATTTTGTGGTATTTCTATGATACATTAATCAATCCACTTTCTTCCTATAATTAATTAGTGTTTGAATATGGGAGTTTAATCTACATGATATTCATATAGTTGTTATTATTGGCTATTACATTCATCAATTTTATAAGGGAAGGTCATAATTAGTTTTATATGTCCCTTTAAATGGTTTTGGAGTTGTAATGGAGAACCCATTGAATGTTATGAAATCATTAACTCATTTTTAATTATATGTGCCTCCATTGGAAATTTGTCCAAATAATTAGATGGCATAGACCTACAACACTAATGACATGGGAATTGAATTTCATGTTCAACCCACCCAATATATTTTCATTCAAGCAATAAATATCAACAACATCCCCAATAATTAGAATACAAATGTTGATCATGATCCAAGATCCTAGTTAATAGTTTTTTATATTCCTTATATACATAGATAAATATAGTTATTAATTTGATTTTTATATATAATTACACTTTTTGAGGAAGTTTTGGTGCATCTTGAAGAAACTCCTGAATCCCCCACACATCAACATATAGTTGAAAATAATGTTATTTTTATACATCTTTATTATTATTACCAAGGTGAAAAAATAGGAATTTATTATCTCCACACAAACTAATTTGAGTATTGTCCTCAGAATAGCATTTATTGACACTTATATATTGTCACGTCTAAATGTATGTTGGGCTAAAATAGTGAGTTTATCCATAGATATTTTTTTTCTAGTAATAGGTGATGTATCATGTCTCTGATAGAATAAAATATTTTTATTTCAAGTATTAAATTGTCATATAATAGTCTTGTAGATCTGATTATTGGAAAAAACTAATATATGTCATTGAGAAAATGTATTCATTGAGAAAGGTGCTGATTGATATGCTCATAGACCTTGGGGTGTCTGTGAGTTAATCCCCATTATATGAGGTTCCTACTCTAGATATATAGGATTATGTCATCACGTGAAAACTATAATATGTCTATAGAAAAAATACACCATATATCAAGGTATGAACTGTGTTGTGTTATATAAAGGTAGAGCTTCAGGAAATTGGGAACATGTGATATTTTGATGGAATTTATTATGAGAAATAGTCTAATGTGGTCCTAAATGATGTGATATGTTATAAAAATGTATATATAGATTATATGCCTTGGGTTTTGAGAGTCGTGATTCTCTATGAAAAAGTAGTAGGTGATGTTAAGGGATATGTGTATAGCTATAGAAAAGGGGTAAGATAAATTTTACTATTAATAACATATGGTTTTCATTTTTTAATAACCATCATTATTATAACATTGGATAATGTAATACACATGGGATATTCTATCACCCTTAATCTCTTTATTATATTCTACTTTGATAATTATGACTATCATTACATCAATACGATATTAAGAAGTTGATGAATATGGATATCTATATAATCTAGACCTCCTGGATGATTTATTTTTTTATCTGAATATAGTTCATTCAATTACACTTCTTGTTATCCCTCCCTTAGCTTAAATTTGAATCCAACAAAAAAACTTTGTGTAAGAAAATACAAGAAATATGATGTATCCAAGGTCATCAATGAATCCACCTCATAGAAATTCAATTAGTTGTTTTTTTCATACATTGTTCAATATGTTTCTCTGGTGGATCATCATTATAGGTTTAATGATACATGTATGCATTATGTACCATCAGAGAAATATTCATATATATAAAAAGATGATTCAATTATAAAACTATTCTAGGACCGAAAAGAAATATTCTAATTTAAGGTAGAGGCAGAAATGGTCACAGTCTAAGATGGGTCTGAATATGTGACTCAAACAAGAACATTATTCATAATACAAATTGTTCCAACCCATTTCAGTGTGATCATAAAGGCTCTTGGAATAGGTAAATATTCTCTTAATTACCACCCAATGGTAGATGTTTCACTTGTAGAGGGTACTAATAAATACTAACATATGTTATATTATTTTCTCTATAACATATTTTCTTTATTATATCCTTATATGTTGTTGTTCATTCTATTTTCATCCCTAGAGTACTTCTTCAGTGTAATGTATCATTCCAAGAAATATATTTTGAACCAAAAAATTCATGCATAATAAAAAGGCACTAGTAATTATATATATGTTGAGGTTATTGATATTTAGGTATATTTTTTCATGGCTAACAGGGTTACATTCTCCATGGTATGAATAATTACTTAGTTTTGGAAATATTATTTACATCTACTATCTATATATGCATAATATTCTTAATCATATTAACACCAACAACGTTATCCTAGATCCATGTTCCTTGTTAAACTCTTCTAAGAGATGCGGTTGTGAGTCCCTCACTAGGTAACAACCTCTTAGAATTCATTCATATTGATGTGTAAGTCCAGGGTTAAGTTTTGGAATTCTCAGAAATCAATCAAAACATTAGATAATTTGTTTTGGGATATCTGATGAATGCTAATAGAGGGCCCTTTTGAAGATATAATGGGATGGTTTGGCCACTTATAAATCATGTTCATAAATTTCTCTTATGGACTATTTGATTATCAATAACTCTATGCTAGGGTGGTGGAGGTTTTCACCACTATGGAGAATAAGTGGATAATTTAACTAAGAAAATCAATAGAAGAGAAATCATCCTCTATTATACATAATAAAATCCAGGACATAAATAAATACTCACAATATTCACGAAATATAGTGAATCAATAGATAAATTTCAGTACTTGGATGGATAAATTAATCAAGATTCATAAAAAATAAACCTACTATTCTCATTGTTGAATTATGTGGTGATAATTGATAGAGAATTACATAATACTGTAGATTATTTTAATGTTCTCAGATTGATGAAATTTCTACCGAAAATCCACTATGATATTATTCATAGGGAGAGACTGCATAAGTAGATCCATTGTTCCAATCTATAAAAACTCTAATGAATAGAATTGTAGAGCATGATAAAACATTTGACACTATGTTGATAAAATTATTTAGTTTATAGTGATCTTATAATTTAGTAGATCATGCGGGAGAATTTGAGAAATGTAAGGATTATCAAAACTCTTATTCAAACACATGTTTGTATTTAAATACATGGTCTATAATGTAGTGTTTGCTCAAAGTATATCCATCTCAGAAACACTAGAGTCAATTTGTTAGAATTAACAAAGATCTATTGGTCTAAACTGTTTAATTTGGTTATATTTTTTACAAAAAGGATGTGTTGGAAATTTTTTCCTAAAAAATTCTTAGAGAGTATATATTTAATATTTTTTAGGTTATATAGTGTTCTATAATTATATCTATATCATTTATTTATTAATTTCATTTTTCCTAAGAATCATATATGTTCCCAGCCTTAAATATTATATAAACAACAGATTTTATTAAAGAATTAATTTTCATGCATCCTAAAAGATCATCATGGGCTAGTGTTTTATAGAAAAATTTAATAAATCATATAAAATGGTCTCATCCATTTTAGGTGGTCAAACCTACTCATTATCCCTTTTCCGAAATTATAAAACAATTTAAATGCTACCAACATTTCTTTTCATGAAAAATAAATATTCCATTCAACATGGATTATTTATTTCTACTACAAGTCATTAAATTCTTTGAATGGAATTTTGAAAATGACTAAATAACATAGAAATTTTAATATGGGACATATTTGGAAAAAAGTAATCAATTAGTCCATCAATACATAAAAAATTGTTGTTTTTCAAAATAAATAATAATTTTTTCAAAAAAAAATTTTCAAAAATATCAACATCACTTCAAAAATATTTCCATAAAACACATAATTAATTATATCATATGAAAAATAGTTCCATTTCTATCCGGATAAAAGAAATTAATCATTGTCGCAAAGTTATACATTTCATCATGATAATGTATCATACACATTCAATTAATTATAGTATAATTATCAAACCCTATAAAATAATACAATTATTGGAAAATATCCTCTATATCCTTGATAAAACATTTAACCCACATGGGAAATAATTTTCCTTATCCCACATAGAAATGGAAAAAATAAAATAGTAAAATTTTACACCAGATGCATTGGAGGGATATGATAGACCGTGTAGCTCTTCTTTTATAATGTAACCTCCTTCCCTTAAGAAATTACTAAACCACTAGTCAATGTTTTATAATTGAACATCTTATATTAGGTCTATAATGGAAGTTGCAATCAAGATAAATTATTACCAAGAAACATAACATAAAAAATCATAATTCATTCTTTTCATTCCATTATAACACTCATTAAATTATTTTTTAACCCAAAAGATTAAAAATGTGTTATTGAAGTATCTATTCAATTTTAAAACAATATTTGAATAGAATTAAAACATTGGAAAAAGTGAAATTTATTTGAATAAAAATTAATTTCTTCAAAATGATTCCAAATATAAAATAATATTTATGTTATTTCAAAATTTCATTGTTGCTGTATACGATTAATTATAACATCCGAATTTTATTTGTAAGGAAATTCAAAACCTACAAAATACAATACATAAATGATTAATTTTTAAAACCATTAAGGTAAAGTAAAAAAATGGATATAAAAATTTAATTATTATTTATTTAATTATATATAAATACATCCATAATGTAATTTAAAAAATACAAATGGGAGAAATATAATTTGAATTTACATCTTTAAAACATTTAAAACACTACTATATGTTATAGTGTCATTTACATTTAGTCTAACACTTCTTCTACATTATTTATCCTCCTAAATAAAAAAAATTATTATTATTAATTATTTTATATTTCAAAATTTTAAAATATATTTTTCACATTATCTCATATTTTATGATTTTAACTTTAATTAATTAATAAACAAAATTCTCATTGGTTGTTTTGATGATTTTTCATTCAGTTTTCCTAAATATGCTTTGTTGGTTGATTAAAGTAATGAGGTCATTATTTAATTCTAACCAGAAATATAATAATTAAAATATTATTAATTTTATATCTTAGTTTTAATTATATATTATATAATGAATTATGGTTAGTAACAATGAAGAATATTTAAATCACAGAAATGTTTTGTCTAACTAATTAATTAAAAATGATTCTATTTTTCAACGATCGTTATGGGAGGAAGGTAATTGTTATTATCTTATCTGATAATGATCATAATATCATAAAGACCACATTTTTCTATATATATATATATATTATCCATGTTATGTGGTAAAGAGAAATGAATCACAACGCTTCATAGGTTGGCGGTAGTTCACATGTTCGCACAAACTACGTTATAATATTTCAGTTAGAGGAAATGTAATTAAATAGATGAATATGTTACTTATAATTAATGATAAGTATTTAATTATTATCATATATATAATTCATAATTATATATATATATGAAATTTGGTGATGGAAAATAGATTTCATTGATTTGTGAGGCCATATATATGATTAATGGATTCCTTTCCCTTTTGATGGAGTTCTTACAAGGACATTGGTTATGTGATAAACATAATAACATCACATAATATGGTATATATTAATGTTATTATATCCACACGGTTGAAAATTATTTTATGTTGGAGAAAGAAGAAAAAAATTAAAATGCACAGTTATGAACTATACCACTTTTCAAAAACCATTTTTTTGGTTTAAACCACATGATTTACTATGTTAGTTTTATGATAAAAAAATTAACTACATTCTATGAGTATATATGTAATGAGTTTATTTTGGCATTTCGTGGCTAATCTAAAATGAATTTGAAGTGTGAAGAAAATAGGAGACAAGTTTCACTTAAATAAGAGAGGGGAGGGGTACACTCAGAATATATTTAATTAATTGAATAATACAAATTACATTTCTGGTTCAAATATTTCAAAATCGATATGATTAAACTCAAATAATTGATTGAGATTAAATTATATCATCCTCAAAATATATGAAAAAATTGGAGATGGTTTTTATATTTACAATTTAGTTGTTTCCGATGTAAACCCTTATATACTATTACGTTGATAATAATGTATTTACAATTAGATGTATATAGTGTTACTCTTAATTGTCAATTTTTCCTTAAATAGAACAAGATTTATATTTTCACCCTTATACGAATCACATGGAATATCATTTTGTTTTTAGGAATATTAAATCATTTTGATGGAAATATATTTAAATTAAAATATAAATAATGTTATTTTTTGAAGTAATCATTTTATTTTACATTAGAGACAACAATAAAAATGTAGAATTAATATATGATAATTAATAAAACAACTAAAATTTATAATTATCTAAAATATTTTTGGAACTCAATAATTTTATTCAAATTATATTACTGTTAATAGTTTTACATTCTAGTATTTTATTTTTCTATTAAATTCAAAATGACACTGTATAGTTTTGTAAATGATTAAGGTAATTATTTTCTGTAAAAATTAAATAAAATTATCCTGAGATAAACTATTAAAAAATATCTAAAATAAAATTTTAGATCTTAAAATATCATGTATTCTTACATATGATTAAATATTATGGTTATTTAAACCAATAGTTTGACATTTTTGGCTTTATATTCATATAAATATTATATATGCCAAAATCAATGAAATGTGGAGCCAAGTCTCCATATTATTAACACATTGGGAATCTTTTATGAAATCCACTAATCCAAAAAGAGAAATTATGGTCTGTTTGTTTTTTTAGTCCATATAATAATATTTTTATAAGTAATTATTAGATTTACCATTTAATATGGTTTTTACATTTAGTAATGTCACTATTCACAATGTCAAAAAATAAAAGCGACAAACTAATGAAATATTTTTCTCCAAATTCCACACATGGAATAAATTTATAAAGATGAAAAATATCTAAGTGGTTAAATTTATTTTAAAATTGATCCAAAAAACGCAGTGAAAGTTTATTTTCCTGAAAAATGAATTTTAATTATAAATATATTTTTATACCAAACTCAAGTATAATGGTCATTAAATAAACCATAATTGTATTATGGTTTATGAAATGGAAACAATTATATTTTAAAACTAATCCCAATAATAATTATATTATATAAAATATTTAATATAAAATATAATTATAAAAAAATATTTATCTATTTATCGGCAACTCAATCATTTAACAAAATCTCAAAATTATACAATAATATAATTTAAACAAGAATATTTTAATTTTTTTATCATTTTTATAAATTTAAATTTCCAAAATTGGCATATAATTCATTATATTATCCACTAACAAAAATAAAAAAACTCAATTTAGTAGAAAATGTATTTCAGAATAAAAAATGGATTTAGTAAATAAAATGAGGGATTATTCATTAATATTTAATCAATAAGTTTTTATTAATGCGTAGAATTATGGATATATATTTATATATAATAGTACTGTATTTTTTACAATTCATAGCCTTTATGTAAATATATAGTGTATAATGGTCATAATTAAATAAATATATTCCATTGGTTTATTTACGTAGAGTGTTGTGTGTCATATTTTTTATTATAATGTAATATTCTTATATTAAAATATTGGTTTTAACATTATCCCCGGAATATTGAATTCTATCCTTAAAATTTTACAACTATCTCAAATACAAAAAGTTTACAATTTGAATGTAAATTTGTTGATGTCTCACTTAATTAAAATGATTGATAAAATTTCCAATTTGAAAGAGATAATGTGATGTATGAAGGTCATCTCAAATAACACATATTTGGTTTCCAAATATGTGTAAATTGTTGAGGGGTTAAAATATAGACATGGAATAACGTAATTATATACATATATTTATGGTGAATGATAGATATAATTTACCCAATTATGTGGATGATCATGATAATTTAAACAAATACAAACATATAAACTAAATAGGAAAGAAAATCACTATAGATTCATTATAAGAGGATTTAATAGGATGATTATTTATCTAAGAAACCATCTGTAAATCTAAAGAATCTCATTTATATATATATACTAACAACATATCTAAATAAACTAACATGATATGTAAAATATCCCATAGAATAAATTTCCATCGAATTTTCATCATGTTCTCTATACGTTGGGTGTTGAAAATTATTTTTTTTCAGAAGAACTAAGATATAAATCTAAGTAGTCGTATAATTCTACAATATGATTAAAATATATTCATCTTATCTTTATACATTTTCAAATCACAAAATAGATAATATAATTTAGTTTAAATAAAAAATTTAATAAAACATCATATGAAGAAGTAAATAATTATTTATCATTTTCATAGAAATTACTCCCAATGATTATTATCATATAATTATAAACAAAACATTATTCAAAACATTCTCGACTAAAATTGAAACCCCAAAATATGAAGATTTTTTTCATTATTTCTTCTAAAAATAATTTCATATTTATCTCTCACAACCATTATTCAGTCATAAATTCATATTCAAAATGAATATTACCTATTCATATAATCACCATGATTAAATAATCATATATATAAATAATTTAACTCAATAAAAATAAAAATAAAAATAATCTTTTATCCTTAAAGATAGTTAATTCTTTAATGCTCATATAAACACCCATATGATTCTATTAACCATTCACATATAATGTTTCTCGAATAATATTTTTCTTATTTTAAAATAAAGATAATAACATAACTAATAAATTATATTTCTTCACCATGGTTATATATAATATTAATTTTATTCCCACAGAAGCATATTCATTATTTGTAATTTAATAAAAATTAAAAAATTACATAGGCCAGTTGAATTGGTTTCTCTCTTGTCACCCATTGTTTTTGGGTCAAATACCCATGATCGTGATATATAATACTTATTTCCATATTTCCAATAGTTTTTTCTATTAATAATTAAATATTAATATAAATAATATAATGTTACCAAACATATTATTAACATCCTAAAAAATATCATTATAGATCCAACTACTTTTTAACATCTAAATTTATCTTTATAGATTAATTTTTGATAACATCAAATTAATCCAATCTGCTATCATTTCCATATAATCCATAAGATTTTATCAAAATTGTTTCTTTATCCCATTATCCTATGTCTTTAAATGACTTTCCCAAAAATATTCCCCTCTTTAAACCCCGTATTTCAATGGGATCAATTCTACCTGACATGTATTTAATAATTTCGGAAAAAATTGATTATAAAATCATCATTAATGAAATCATTATTCTTTTTATGTTTATAAAATTTTTTAATATCATTGATAAACACATTCCTCATTCGAATTACTTCATAAACCAGTATCTATGATTTAAAACATATTCAATGATAAGAATTATTCCATTATATTTCTTTTGTATAAACATAATAAGATAAATATTTATTACATTCAATCTAGATATCTGATTCTTACATTATACTATTGATGGACCCTTTATAATCTAGTATATTATTGATATAAACAAAAAATATTCATGGTATTAGTGGTATTACACATTTAAAATGATGGGAATGTGATGATATTACTAAATCAGATAAAACAAATAACATGACACATAAAAATTATGATGATATGAAAGATGTTTTGGATAGATCAAATAGATTATTTTATGCGATTTTTATGATACAAAATATTTTTAAATCCATTGAATCAATATTTCCCTGATCATTATAATAAAATAACCTATAATGGATAAAAAGTTTGTGTTAGATTATTTTCATTTCATTGTGATAAATGATCATTTATATTTGTTGAATAAAAATGTTAAAACATGAATCAGACTATTTAATGATTAAAGTAAAATTGTCTATGTGAAGAAAAAATCCACAGAGAATACATAATACATTAAAGATCAAACCCTAAAAATACTCATAATAACATAAATAATAATAATAATAATTTAATTTTAAATGTTATCTTTTACCATTCTGATTACTTCTCCAATAATGAGATAACAAAATTTCAAACTAATCCTCCATTTTTTTCCAAAAGGTTATATATACATAAACAAAAAAAAATTTCTACCAAATTATAATTAATTACTATAAAATCATATCTCTTATAACCTAAAAATTGGGTGTCTCTGAATTTGGACTTTTGATCAATTGTGATATCAAATCCCCATGATGTTATCCACAACTCATATGATTATCTCCAATGAAATTATCATAACCTCTAGATTTTTCTACTCAGTTTCTCTGATAACAACTATAATTACATAGGCAGAAATGTAAAAAATAAAAATACTTATTCATGAATTAATTTCCAAAAGTCTCCATGGATAATTATGTTCTTTTTTAGAAAATTATATCAATAATCAGAAAAAATAAACCCATACATTTCTTGTGAAAACTTTTACTCGATAACTATTTTTCCATGATTTGAAAATATTTTAATGGATCCATTTATTCATAAATAAAAAATAATTTTTATGTTCACATGTTCTTCATCTTACAATAATTAATACATGTGATTGTTTTCAAAATGTAGGATGAGAACAAAAAATCCCATTAATGTACAAAAAATAAAATTAATGGAGCCATTATCCGATGAATACTTATTTTAATTTTATTTTTTCAAAATTAACATTTAGATTTAAATAGATAATATCATAAACATAAAATCAAATTATATCCACAAATTAATTCATAAAACTTTTTATATTAAATAAAAAATTATAAATAAAACCAATATGTTTCATTGTAGTAAAAAAACTCAGTAAAATGTTTTAAAAATGTTATAATTTTCAGCAATGAAAAGAAACATATACTTTTCATTAAGAATAATATTGTCACATTACATTGATAAATTAAAAGATTTAAATAATATACCATATAAAACATAAATAAAACATGTAGGTAACTTGTCACATCATTTTCCATATCACTATTTAAAATAGAATAATCAATGTGGTTAATATCTCTGACAATTGAATTGAATGGATATAATGGACCCACCTATCAATGATTAATAATGAAACCACCCATCCTTCGTTAATAAATAAGAATCCCATATTTTTTCTATAATTGAAACATGCTTAATTTTTATGATAAAAATAAAAATATCATCATTTATAATATCCAAAAACATTAACATAAACATATAAAATTTTTTGGTTCCAAATTTTTCTTAACGCCACAAATGACCATCATTGGGAAAACAAAAAAAACAACATACTCAAAAAAACATTATTGGAATTCCAAATAGGTAAGACATAGTATTCAAGGTTTTCATGCATGATTGAAACCCATTAGCATGAATCTTGTGTCCCCAATGTGACGTATATCAGACCCCATTCATGTAGTCCACTCAAAAGATTAATGCATGTTGCACATGATGGCCCCGTTACATGGAAGACATGAAGTCACATGAAAAACTAATTTTCACCAAATTTAACATAAACCATGACTATTCACTCTTATTCTCCATAGATAAATTTGGATTAGTGTGGAATACCACTTCTACTATCAAATTCATGTGCATCATCTCTAAGGCCTTCGTCTATATATTTAACACCACACCTCATCATGGTGATCATATCGAAGATGAACTACCACTATACCACATCTATGAAATAACATCTATGACATAAAGAAATATGTGCAATGTAACACCGCAAGATTCTATGGTATTCCTATTTTAAATGTTAGTGTCTTCGATAGACTAAATTACACAGAACCCCAAGCTCACTCAAATGAATATATAATATTATTGCGATCTAACAGTTTGAATAGAGGGAATAACCAGGATAGGGAAAATTTTGAAAATATATTTTAAACATGTATAAAAAATGAAATCTTTGGTTACAAATTAATTGGGAATAAAAATAAAAACTAATTGGACAAAAAGTATCTAGTTTTTTTCAAAAAATGTAATTTTGAAAAAAATGAAATTTTATCAGAGTAAATTAAATTAATAATTATTATAAAAATATCACAATGAAATATATATACTACATATTAAATAAAATATTTTTATGTTCTATCTATTGGTTTGATATACTTAAGATAAGAATAAATCATTATTTAAGCATAATCATATATATTTTTAAAATGGTAGTTTTTCCACCTTTTACTGAAAAAGAACATTCATAATAAAATTTTAAATTTTTTATAAATTCTATTGAATGATTGAAAATTTGGTTTTAAAATACTAATTTCAATATTATCATACGACAAAATTTTCTTATTTTTCTAAAAATATTTATTTTCTAATGATTAGTGAATATATCTATATTTTTAAAAAACTATCATTTTATTTATATTAATAAAATATATATGATCTTAATAGAAAACTCACATGTAAATTTATATAAAATTTTTGGTTTTTTAAAAATGAACATATGGTATATTTATATGATCAAATAATCAAATAAATTCTTTAAAAATGATAAATTAAGTGTTGATAATTTATTTAAACATAAATTTTTATTCAGAAATTTTTACATTAAAAATGAAATAAAAGAATATTTCTCTTTAAAAAAAATATTCATAAAATAATATTTTACTTCTTATGATTATTTATTAATTATATGATGACTTAGTTAATTTATCAATGTGTTACAAAATATGTTATAATTTTATGATTAATATTTTTTAAATAAATGATAATTTTAATTAAGAATTAAATTTATCATATTCAAGATATATATTTTTCATATAATTATTATTTTTTTTTTATTCAATATTCTCAAATATGTTTATGGGTAATTTCAAGGATTTTTCTAAAATCTGTGATTTTTTGTGAATAATTTAATACGGTAATTAACGATATAAGATAAATACATGAATTATTGAGTCATGGATGATTTACGGATGAGGTAAGCAATAATAGTTTTTAAATAAAATCCATTATATATTTTATATATTCACTGGAATCATCAATATTCATATCCTTGAGCATAAATAATAAACTAAGGATTAAAATATTCAAAAAACACTCATATCATCAACTATAAATACCACCCCTCGCATTCTCTTATCATGAAACCTGGAAAGCCTTTATGATTATCTAATTTCTATTAAATCCTCATAAAAAACATCTTACCCTAATCCATGATCCCTTTTTCTTAGAAAAATAACCAATATCAATTTATTTAATGAGATTCTCAAAAAGAGGAATTCAACAAGAAAATCATTTTTTGTTATCATTAAATTTCGACATATTTATTAACTTCTTATTATATGGTTAAATATTCTGTATAAATGAAAATTGTAACTCTAATATCATATATATAACTTAATATTATTATGTTAATGAAAAATAAATCATAAAAACCCTTTTCTTCATTTTTTTATTTTAAAAATGAAATCAATGTGCATGAGATGTCGACTTACAACCATTGTGGATGATGAGTTATAATTTTGAAATTCTACAGTGATATATTGTCATAAAACATTTTTTATTTTAAAAAAATACTATCATATATTTATTAAAACTTATTTATGATTATTTAACGAATAAAAAAGCATTACATCAATTTTGTAGAAAAAAAAGTTTGTGATGATCGAAAAAACAACATAAAAATTTGAATGATTGTCAGAAGAGTTTTATCAATAGATTCATACACTTAACATATAATTTAATAAAAATTATAAAAATTTTATATTTTTTATTTTCATTAATAACATATAATTTAAAATATGGATAACTATTTCCATTATATTTGATCTTCCAAAAAAGTATACAAGTTTACAGATGGTGAAAACCAAGAAAACGAACACTTCCGAATGATAAAAGTGCATCTTATAACTAATAAAAAATTAAATATATTTTCATAACCAAATTAAAATAAATAAAATTATTGTTTAAAGGATTATGAATTAATGTACTGAATATTTAAACATCTTTCTAAAGGAATTTAAGAGCAATTTTAAAACTCTTTCGAATATATAGTAAGGGTTTTCTCATCTCACTTTTATTTCAATGTGAAATGCCTTATTCACCACAATTTATTATATGTGGTGTATGTGTACATCAATTTTAGGTATAATATCATGAATAATTATTTCTTCCATCAATTAAATGTTTCATTTATTGAATATAAAATTCATGATGAATATGATCTGATTGGTAACAATGTGGTAAGGTGACTCTCGAACCCAACTCACTTCCTCTATGTCTTCCTTTATTCGCACTATTTTATGTATGGATGTTCCATTAATGTCACCTAAATATAATTCCATTATACTTAGATTTTGTTATATTTATATATATGTATACAAGCTGATTTATTTTGACAAATAAAAATGAATTTTCCAAAAAACTCTTCTTTTCAAAGAAAAATGATACCTCTCAAAATAATTTCTCAATGATTTTATTATATTACATTAATAAATGATTATGTTTGAAATATATCATAGGGTTATGGACCATTTTTATTTATACATAACATTTTATTCAAAATATTATGAGTAAATTGGATTTAGTAATTGATTGTTGGATCATGTTATTTCCCTCTTATATAGTAGTAGGACTCATTAGACAAACTATACTGAGTTTTAGGTGAGGCCTTTCCCATTTTTGTAGAAATCATGGAAAAGGCCTTGGTGATGTGTTTATGATGTCCTAAATTATTCAATCCCTCAATATGATATTATTAATTTATAATACATGAGAATATAAGACTAGAAAATATCCATGGTTATGTTTTATTGACATTTGAGTACTTATATGTCATTATTTAGTAAGATTTTATTCCTCCCATATTATGCCTCAAATTCGGATTTAATCAATTTTTTTACTTATTCACCATGAATTATCGTCTAAGTTAGTTTTTGATGAATTATTTAAACCTTAATAATCTTATCAGCTCACTCTTTCATAATGTTTTATCTTTCTCAGGGATGTGAAGTTGTAAGTTTGGAATGACATATTTGTACAATATAAGAGTGTATTGATTTTCCAATGTAGTTACTATACTATTTTTATTTTAAATATGTGATGTAAAACTAATTTATGTATATGTTTTTACATGGATAATAAAATATTCATTACTTTTGGTTCTGAAATAATCTTTCTTAGTACCAATGTAATATGGTAAGGCAACGACTCCGGTATACGGGGGTTTGGGTCAGAACATAAAACCCTCCCGGTTGAGATCCTGCATTACATATTCCATGTGGGTCCTCCTTTGAGTTGGACTAATGATATTAATCCTCTCCCAACCACTTTCTTCCTATGTTTGGTGAGCACAATGGCTCCTCCTAGGTGAAACCTGAACTTATGTGCAACACTCTAATGTTGTATGCATTCCTGGCCTTCCATGCAAGTACCCGATATTTCATGCTCCCCATGTCTGATTCATCATGGGTATCAAATAATTAAATGAAACATCTAGGATCCCCATTTTTATGAATCCTCAATCCCATGTCCACACATCTTGAACACAACAATACAATCATGTTCTTGATAATTTCTTGAAACCTCACAAGGCATCCCCTATGCCCCTAAAGTATGTGTTTCCATATATTTTCATTCACATTACAGGTATAATAATTTAATTTTCTTCCCAGTATATGGATTCTAATGTGAACATCATGATATACCACACCTCCTCATAATTCCCACCTTTTATTATCGAATCCATGTCCCACATAGGGGTGTGTGTGCGATGGTTATATAATCCCAAGTGTCAGAATTGGACCCCAATGTCCACACATCATGATGTAATATTTACTACCATATAGTTCCTCATAAAATGATGATAAACTATAACCATAACTCATGAAATGCATTGGGGATTCGATATGAGGGATCATCATGGGATGACACCCTCTCCATCACCACCTACGGTTCTTCTTGTATCAGGTATCTTTAATGGGTATATAACAAAAAAAACATAAATAGGATGCATAGTTTATGATTGAAATAGAACGAGATCTTCCATAAATCGAATTTGATCACCCTCACATGGAATGATGTCCTCCAAAGGAATCTCCCTTTTATAATACTAAAATCATGTCTCAATGGAACATATTTCATGACACAACTTTTAGGTCTATTGGTCCCTCTTGTATCTCACACCAACAATGACTCACATGATAATTGAGGTTAGTAGAAATAATGAAATAAATCCATGGGAATCCCCGTTGATTGTATGAATAGAAAACCATCCATACTAAATCATGGACAAATTTCATGAGTAAGCCCTATCCAGAAGATCCACCTCCTCATGTGTAGTTCCCAACCACCCTCTTGGACTATGTGGGTTATGATTCCCAATCTTATGATATATATAAGAAGCCAGCCTATTGTCCAAATTTGAAACACCAAAACACCATATATTTTATCTATTCCTCCCATAGCCTTAATTATATTCATTTGGCCACCATATCTCAAATAGATAATTCCACCTTGTTGGTCCACTCTTATGCATAATCCCCCACTACAACATCACTACTAATAGAAGCACTTCTGGACCTCCTATGTATAATCCCCTCACAATGCAGAAAAATTAAATCGGCATTTTAAATGAATATTCCATGAGTATCCCTGAATCACCCCTCTATGTAAGTGGGTTTTGTTCATTGTCTTCTAAATAGAGTATGTAGGTCACCACGTAGAGGTTAAATCCCACCCAATTATAAAAAATAATTCCTCTCATATGTGTTCACCTCACAAATCCATCTCCAAGGGTTTCTAGATCCACCATCATGGGTTGAAATCATGCAAACATGGGACACACATCCAGAATCTTCCCTTATATGTAATTATGATCCATCCATCATGTAAACCTTTTAGATTCTACCACATATGAATATACCTTCTTGATCTTACTCTATGGGGTGTACTTATCAACCTCTTATACTCTACTAAATAACTAAAAAACTCAAATTGACTCATGTTATAACCTCATTCTAATAATGGAATGCTTACTATGAAATTCATAGATGATATTAACCATCAATGTCAGTTACCTTATACAATGAATAGGTTTTCTACAGTGAAATATAGAGATGATATTCCATTTCCCTTGGATTCATCTTGATTGACAATTGATGAATTTGGTTCTATGCCTAGAGATCCCACCACAAGGTTCCCTCCTATAAGGGGAAATATAGGTGGTCCATGTTACTAGAATCCAAACGTTGCAGTGATTACAAACATGAATAATATCTAAATAGAAGGTTTCTACCCAATCATGTCCCCTTGAATGTCATGACAGATAGAGCCAAATTAACTGTCATCGAAAAATAAATATTACTTGGAATGAATTCCCTACACATAAAATAAATCCATAAGGGAGACACAGACAATGTGATTAGTGACATGGAAAAATCCATGACATTCCATAATCCAATTTCAATCATGGAGAATACTTAGTTTATTTATGTAATTAATGATGCATAGTTTTGGAAGGTGAGAATGCGGGGAAATAGGGAAGTTATTCCACCCTATGTCAACATGAGAAATGATCACCCTAGTGAAATCTTTACAGAAACAATTGGATAATCCAATTTGAAATTCTTCACCACAACATCGGGATTAGAGTTTTTGGGAAATTAGCATCACAGTGAATAATTGGCCCTACATATTCGGTGCAATGGAAAAAAAATTGAATAGTTGTCCTACAAAGGAACTCACCAGAAATTGCTGATGTAAAATGTTTGGAATTATGGTCCATGACATGAATTCATGGATATATATCTATATCAATCGAATATTGGATGATGACAGGTAATTTGGAATTTCATTTCATATCCTTGTACTAACAGCTGAACACTCCAACATTTGAGGATGAATGTTATAGGAATCCCACCGCCCCTACCCTCTGATGCAGGGGGACGAGAAGTATCAATGCAACAATCCATCATGACTCCCCTTCTTCCATGAAATTAATTACAGCCATATATATTAGGAAGCCCCACCCCATATTACCTATCACGACCCATCCCCCCAGGCATATATCGTGACTACCTGAAGCCTTCCCCCAATATTCTAGGGGATGGAGTCTAGCGTGGATTATGCATATCATACAAATAAGAGTAATTTTCTTATGTACCGTGATACACACACATCCATGAAAAAGTGTAGAATTTAAAATTCCATGTAAACAAGAATGCATACATCTATGATACAAACAATAGAGTATGATGATACAAAACTAAAAAAATGACGTCATAATACAACCCAAACCGAAAATGGAAAAGAACGAACTCCTGAATCTCTTCAAATGAAAACCTTACCTAAAGGGTAGGTACAAAAATATCTATCTAATGTAACTAAAGCACACCTAGTAAGTCAGGACTCTATCTAAGAACAAGCTATCTATATCCTCTAAGGACTCCATCAGTGAATTGATCCTCTACAAAAGACATGACATGTTTGGGAAAAGCCTGTGTTTGGATGAATTAAAAAATACTAGTTATGGAACCCAAAACAACAAATGTAATTTAACTAATAAATAACAAAATTATAACAAAAAATAAACACAAAATTTATTCTACAAAGTAAACTTATAAAATACAGTAATTACGGTCATCTTACACAGGTATAATTCTAAAGGATGAAGAGAAGGATTTACAGTTTTAGATCTAAGATAACAAAATATTTTTGACTCTATAAGAATCAACAGTACATGAGGAATCAATGGAATATGGAGAATCACTAGTGCGTGGAATTGTATTGATGCACGGATCATTAGTGGTACACATAACATTGATTTCTTTTGGAGAAGTGATATTGTTTGGGATGCTAATGGCACAAAAAGTGTTGATGGCCCATGTGTTGTCAATGTCAAAAAGAGTATAGGTGGAGAATAGTGTGTTAGTTTCACACTGAGCATTAATGGGAAATACAGTCAGCCAAGCCACATTGTCACCAAAATTACATAGTCACAACAAGCTGATGGATTCCTCTGAAAGTGTGATTGTTATTGGTGAACCTACTCATTATTCCAGTAGATTGTATTCCATCATCCATAAAGACTCACTTAGAGAATATCAAAATTACTACCTCTTGAAAAGGTTCCCAATTCCACAAATGTTTTCTCAAGAAAACATCTGGTTTGAATGGTATGACCAATTGAATTAAAAGGTTACTGTCTAATCTGCGTCCAATCCATCTCAGACTTGCTGACCTGACCTAACCTAGTCGGACTTGGTTGGCCCAAACCGGCCTAGTCCGAAATGTCCTAGTACAATGGTCATAGACCATTTAGATGCCCTATCATCCTTGTTCACCCATCATGACCTCTCACATGCGTGAAATATCCTTCAACACATGGTGACACTATGCACTCCTTGTCAACGTGACCAATGCGTTGAACACAGACGACAAAGCATCCCTATATCCTGGTCCTGCCACCATGGGGTCATCCTCTGATGTGGCCTCCATGATGTGTCACTCCATATACTCCTTCGTGGCCTCTAGAAATGTCTCTTGTCTACAGCACATTCCCAATGCCGATGTGTGCTCCTCCTCCAGCATCATCCCTCTAGAACATGGTTTTGCGCCCCACCATAACCCAACCTCCCACCAGGTTATGTGCTTCCCTAACCACTAGAAACCCTACTAGTGGCCTACTATTTTATACACCATTGACATTGTGCCATCGAATGCTAGTTGTGTTTTCGTCACACTGCTACATTTCCTTCATGGATCACAACCATCAATATCAGATCATTGTGCTAGGGATCGTGGGTGCAACGATCGATCGTTCACGTTGGTTTTAAAATGGTGAATAATTAATGAAGAACAAGAATGATGTAGGGGGAGGTATAAAACACATGAAACCCTAATGAGCCTATCATTGCATTGTTATTTTAGCCTTTATCCATTCATGATAGAGGGATCATGAAGAATCCAACAGTAGGATAATCCCCATGATCTATTAACTATAAACCTGCAATAATTATCTCTCCCACAAGAACGACCGAACCACATATCATTATGATTGGGGGTTGGTATGTATTCATTATTCAATTCTAAAAATGATAAATGAAATCACAAAGAAAATGAAACCCCGCCTTGAGGTTGGATCAGACATTGATGTAGAACGTGGTTATGTGTCATCATTGATCATTGATCCACAATCATTCATCATTGAGAGAGACTTTCCAACTTCTTACCTTAGGTGAAATATAGTGTTATGTTGATAAACCTGAATTACTATAACTTGTTTTATTATAAATGAATATAAGTTATTCATAAACAAATTACATTAAATTAAATACATTTATAAGATATTATAATGACATCAATTTCCAAAAATTATCTTTTACAGTAGACCCAAATTGGTCAATGTTAGGCCTCCCCTATGGAAAACATTGTTGAGTCAATAAGGTTTTCCTTTTGACTTTTCTATTCCTTCTTGTTTTGAAAATCACAAACAACTTATACTTAAGCATATATTTTTTTACCCCCATAATGAAAATATACTTCTTTAAGGAAATTTACCTTGACCTAGATTTTCTTATACATAGAAATATTATTATTAAATTCAAAAACCGGATTCATAACCAAATTTCTGGAGCCAAATAATGAAAAGATTTGGAGCATTCTGTTTTTGGAACCAAATTCTGGATGAGATCTGTAATGTAGTTAAAATCCGATTTCTGGACTCCGAACTCTTAAGCAGTTCGACTCCGAACTTTTTAGTAGTTCGACTCCGAACTCTGAAGAAGTTAGACTCTGAACTTTTAAGCAATTCGACTCCGAACTCTTAAGCAGTTCGACTCCGAACTTTTTAGTAGTTCAACTCTGAATTATGAAGAAGTTCGACTCTGATCATTTCAGCAGTTCGACTCCAAACTCTTAAGCAGTTTGACTCCAAACTTTTTAGTAGTTCGACTCCGATCTCTGAAGAAGTTAGACTCTAAACTTTTAAGCAGTTCGACTCCGAACTCTTGAGCAGTTCGACTCCGAACTTTTTAGTAGTTCGACTCCAAACTCTTAAGAAGTTCGACTCCGAACTCGTAAAAGGTTAGACTACGAACTCTACAGATTCAGAATCTGATCTCTGGTGAAACAAGACTCTGAATTCCTACAATACAGAATCTGAACATTTCTTAACATAGACTCTGAACTTCATTTTGGTTAGACTACGAACTTTAACTCCGAATATTCACACCGAACATTTGATTTAGACTTTAAATGGTGTCGTATATCCTGTTACACTTGTTTTTTTATAAAACAATGGCATCTATTCTGTTATAATCTAATAGTTGGCTAAGTTACACGTGTACAGGTCCCTTTGAATTTCATGGAAAATATGACCATTGGAAGAGGGAGTTGACCGTTGTAAATTTTCCTATAAATAAGTGATCATTTGAAAGAGCTTAAAAAGATAATGAAGTTGATCAATCTAGAGGCCACACGCTTCTAAGGTGATTTCTAGAGAGAGAATGTTTTTCATGCCTTGTGTGTACTAAACCGCTCATTCAGTTTTTTCTTCATGCGACTCTGGATGTTGTTGATTACATTCGTGGACTTCCGAGGATAGGAAGACAGAGGTTTCCAACACCTTGAAGTTGAGGGATTCTTTGCTGAGGAAGACAGAGGTTGCCAACTACCTTGATGTTGAGTGCTTGCGGGGATAGAAAGACAGAGACACTCAGATCTTCGTATCGAGGGCTTACCCTGGTGTGGGTAAGACAGACTTGCTTGAAAGTATAAATCAATGTACCTTTATCCAAAGATGTTGGATACCATTCTCTTTGGGATAAAATACTTATATCTTGTTATATGTAGTTTTACTACTTTTTTATTTCCACTGCATTTTGTATTATAAGGAAAATATAACTTTCTTATACTTCCTTACTTATACTCTTCTTCATTTAGATTCTAGACGCATTAAGGCAGAATCTCATACTGTAATCTTTAGTTAAGTTTCAATTTCCAGAACCATATTTCCGGAACCTACTTTCGGAATCTCTTTCCAAGTTTTCATTTGGTATTAGAGGTGTTGTGAATTTTCTTAAGTTTAACTTTGTTAAACATAGCCCTTTCCTTTTCTTAAGGAAAACATAGTTAATCATAACTAACTTTAAAGGTTCTAAAGGAATTTTTTAAAGTATACAATTCACCCCCCCCTCTTGTAAATTGAGCATCTACATCATTATTTCGATCCTACAATTGGTATCAGAGGAGGTCTTTGAAATACTTGTACTCACGTATATGTTTTTCTTGCTCACTTTCTCATTCCGAACATTCCCATTCCAAACATTCTCATTCTGAACTTTGTTATTACGAATTTTTTTATACTAACAAGTTTGTGTGCATAAGGTTTTTAAGTATGGAAGGAATTAATGTTGGTTCTATTGATAATCTAAATCCTACAAGACAACCAATCTTTGATGATAATGACTATGAGTACTGGAGAGATCGAATGAAGACTATTGTTATCAATTCTGGAGTAGACAATTTTGTTATGCTTACTGGAGACTATAAAATTCCTGATAAGGAAGTTAGAACTTTTACTAACCAGGAAAAGCAAGAGTATCAACTCAATTATAATGTACGAAATACCTTACATTGTTCAATGACCATAACTATATATAGCCAAATTTCTTCTTGTGAAGTAGCTAGTTGTATCTAGAAGAAGTTAGAAGTTACAGACTTTGGAACTTCTATAGTGATTGAGACTTGGAGAGCAATGCTTAGAGCTGAATATCATGGCTTCAATTTTCCTTATGGAGAACCAATCTGTAAGGTTCAACATAGATTTATGCCTATCTTCAACAGCCTACAGTCTATTGGAGAGAATGGTTTTGATGATGAAACACTTGTGGATAAGATAATTGATATTATGCCTAATGAGTGGGAATCCTAAAGAACTGCTATAGATGAGAACAGGAAGGTCACTCAAATTTCTCTTGATGAGTGATTTGGAACTCTTCTCCAACATGAAACCAGAATGAAGAGAGATGCTGACAACATCAAGAAGAAAAATGGAAATGGTACTGTTGCTTTTACAACAACATCAAATCATATGAAAGCTAAGACTCCTGAGAGAGTAACTAGATCCAAGTCTACGAAGATGGTAGTTCAATCAGATTATACTGAGAGTGAAATATCTGAAAATGAATTAGAAAATCTTGCTCGAAGGATGAACAAGATAGCTGGCCAGAGAAATTTCTAATCCAATTATAATAAAAAGGAAAGGAAAGATAGAAAAATGGAGCATTCACTTGTTATGAATGCAAGAGAGTTGGACATATTAGACCAGATTTCCCTTTGCTTAAAAGAAAGAAAGGAAAGAAAGGTATTCAGATAGAAACAGAAAGAAGTATTATAAAGCCAAAGATAAGAATGTTTTGAAAGCTAATGATACCTGGAGTGCCAGTGGTGGTGATTCTTTAGATGAATCTTCTGATTACGAATCTTCAGGACAGAAGAATCTAGGTCTTATAGCCAGATTACCTATTGAAAATCATTGTTTTATGGCTAAGGTATGTAATGCTGAATCATTGACCAATGTTTCTTTAAATTCTAATAATAGTAAGTATTATAACTCTTCTAATGAAGAATCCTCATCTAATGAAGAAAATACTTTACCTACTTATGAAGAAGTCTCTAGGATAGATGAACTTCTTGAAATTGAGAATTCCAAACTCAATAAGAAACTTGATAAGGCAAACTCTAGGAATTATATTCTTATAAAAGAGATATCAGATATTTCTAAATATCTTGATAGGAAAAATTCTGATTTTGAAATTATTTCAAAAAATCTTGAGGAAGTAAGTTCTTAGAAGAACAAACATTCTAAAGAATTAGAAAAAGTAATTTCTATGAAATTTTTTATCGAACCTAGCTCTAGTTCTAAAATTAATGATTTTGAGGATAAAAACTTGGTTATAAAACTCATGTCTAAAATTTTTTCCTTAATGAAGTGTTTTTCAAACTTTACCCATGGTAAGGAAAATTTTGATAAAATGTATTCCCAAATACGACCATTAAGAAATAAATCTGGATTTGGTTATACCCATGAAAAACCAATTTTTAGTAACAATTATTTTGTTCTTCTAAGTGCTCCATTTTGTACCAAGTGTCACTGTGGTGGTCACTAGGAAAAGAATTGTTCCTTAAACAAAACCCAATCTCTAGGATTTCACAAAGCTTATTTCTCTAAGAAGATGTGGGTACCTAAAATTTTATTATCTGGAAATATCGGATCCAAGCATGTTTGGATTCCGAAAGTCTAATTCTCTTCTTGATTTAAGGAAAATAAAAAGAGTACCAGCAACAATACATGGTACATGGATAGTGGATGTTCCCGGCACATGACTGGTAACAAAAGCTATTTTGAAAATATTATCAAAACGAAAGGAGGAAAGGTAACTTTTAGATATAATGCTAAGGGAGAGATTGTTGGTATTGGTAATATTTTTCTTCTTGGTAAAAGCTTGATTTCAAATGTTCTTTTTGTTAAGGGTCTTAAGCACATCCTCATTAGCATAAGTCAGTTATGTGATGAAGGTTTGCTTGTGAATTTTAGGAATGTTAAGTACTTAGTTCACCATTCGAAGGAAGAATTAATTCTCTCAGAGGCAAGAGAATGTTTACACTTTGAACATAGAATACCTTAGAAGAAAAGATTTACCTTGCCTAAGTGAAATGGAAGATCATTCCTGGTTATGGCATAGAAGACTAGGTCACTGTAACCTTAGGAACCTATGTAAACTGTCTAAGAAGAAACTAGTTAAGGATCTACCGTATCTTAGATTTGATTCTTCTAAAGTTTGTGATCCTTGTCAATATGTAAAGAAACATAAATCGAGTTTTAAATCAATCGTTGAAGTCTCAACAACCGATGCATTACAGTTAGTGCACATGGATCTTTTTGGCCCAACACAAACTGGAAGTATTGGAGGCAAATACTATGTGTTTGTTCTAGTTGATGATTACACTAGATTTACTTGGATATATTTTCTAGCAATGATTTCTGATGCTTTTTCTTATTTCAAAATGTTTAGAGCTCAAGTTAAAAATGAGAAAAACCGTCCATTGAAAACTATTCTTAGTGATCATGGAGGAGAATTTCAAAATTCTGATTTTGAAATTTTTTGTAGTAAAAAAGGTATTACTCACAATTTTTCAGCACCTAGAACTCCTCAACAAAATGGTGTAGTTGAGGGAAGAAATAGAATTCTTCAAAAGATAACTAGAACCATGTTGAGTGAATATTCTATAGCAAGACATTTCTGGGCTGAATCTGTAAGTACTGCTTGTTATACTATAAATTGAGTTTTGATTAGACCATTTCTTAATAAAACTCCTTATGTGTTATGGAATGGTAGAAATCCACGACTATCCTACTTCAAGGTTTTCTGCTGCAAAGTATTCATTTTGAATACTAAAGATAACCTAGATAAATTTTCCCCAAAATCCGATGAAATAATTTTATTAGGTTATTCCACAACTTCTAAGGCTTATAGAGTTTTTAATAAAAATACTTGTACTGTTGAAGAAACAGTACATATAAAATTTGATGAGTCTAATCCTTTTGTTTTTAAACCATCCCAGCCTACATCCTCGGATGTGTTTTCAAAAACTGATTGTCAACCTTTGATAAATGAATCTTCTGATAAGGATAAAGTTCAAGAAGATATTCCTGAAACATTTACCCCAGAATACTTTCTACCCTATGTTGATGAACAGGCTTTTCAAAAATCAAATTAGGCATTTCTTAAGAATCATCCCAGTGATAGTATCATTGGTGATGTAAATCAAACTGTAAGGACTAGAAGTTCCTTAATAAATGAAGTAGAAAATCTAGCATTTCTTTTCCAATTAGAACCTAAAAGCACTGATGAAGCTTTAGGTGATGATGATTGGATCAAAGCCATGCAAGATGAACTAAATGAATTCGAAAGGAATAAACGCTGGACCTTTTTTGAAAGACCTAAGGAAACTTCTGATATTGGAGTTAAGTGGGTCTTCAGAAACAAATGTGATGAAAATGGAGTCATAGTTAGAAATAAATCTAGACTTGTTGCAAAAGGCTATAATGATAAAGAGGGAATAGACTATGAAAAAACCTATTCTCCAGTAGATAGAATTGAATCTATCCGTATTCTACTTGCATTTGCAGCATTCTTTAATTTCAAACTTTTCCAAATGGATGTGAATTGTTCTTTTCGTAATGGTTATGTCCAAGAGGATGTTTTTGTTGAACAACATCCTAGATTTGAAGATACAAAACATCCTGATCATGTTTTTAGACTTACTAATGCTTTGTGTGGTCTTAAACAAGCCCCACTATCCTGGTATGATAGACTCACTGGTTTTTTGCTTCAAAATAACTATGTTAAGGGTAATTCAGATCCAACCCTTTTTATAAATAAAGATATGAAATATGTTTTGATTGTTCAAATTTATGTTCATGACATCATATTTGGTTTAACTCAGCAATCTTTAACCGACTCATTCGCAAGTCTAATGAAATCTGAGTTTGAAATGAGTATGATGGGTGAGTTATCATTTTTCCTTGGTTTTCAAATTTCTCAAAAACCCGAAGTAACCTACATATCCCAATATATGTATATTAAATATCTTCTCAAAAAGTATTCTTATGAAAATACTAAGATTATAAGTACTCCTATTGGTACCTCAAACTCTTTAGATCTTGATGAATATAGGAAACCAGTAGATCAAACATCTTTTAGAGGTATGATAAGAAGTTTACTTTACTTGACAGCTAGTCGACCAGACTTAATGTTCTCAGTATGCTTATGTGCAAGATATCAATCCAACCCAAAGTAATCTCACTTAAAGGTAGTAAAAATAATTTTTCTCTACCTTAAGGGAACCATGGATCTAGGATTGTTTTATACATCTGGAGATGATTTTAATCTAAAAAGCTTTTCTGATGCTGACTTTGGTGGATGTAGAATGGATAGAAAAACTACATCAGGAGCTTGTCATTTCTTATGAGATTCATTAGTTTCTTGGTTCTGCAAGAAGCAACATTCTGTAGCACTTTCAAATGCTGAAGTCGAATATGTAGTAGCTTGAAGTTGTTGTGCTCATGTATTGTGGATGAACACACACTCACAGACTATGGCTTGAGATTTACTAAAACTCAAATTTTTTTTGATAACACAAGTTCTATTTCATTAAGTAAGAATCATGCACATCACTCACGTGAAAAACAAATAGATATTAGGCATCACTTTCTTAGGGATCACACACAGAAAGGATATATCATTCTTCGGTTTATCGGAATACAAGATCAACATGCTGATATTTTCAAAAAATCATTACCCTCGGATAGATTTGAATACATTAAACAGATGTTAGGAATGATAACTGTAAAGTAATTATTCTTCATTAACTTCTGGTTGAAAAATTCTCCTAACAGTAATAAACACCTCTTCATAGGGGGGTATATTTAGTTGTTAGAGTTTTTTTTTTTTAAAAAACCTTTCGGAACTAAATTTCAGAAATAAATTTTTCTGAAACTAAATTTTCTGGAATGGAAATTTCCAGAACTGAAATTTCCAGATCTGAAATTCTCGTAAGGAAAACTTCTGGAATGAAATTTTCATACTGATAATTTTCGGAATGGTGATTTTTGGACTGGGATTTTCGTAATGAGGTTTTTGTACTGCAACTTTCGTAATGATGTTTTTTTTCATTCAAGATGAATATTACCAATTTCGAACAATATTTCATGTCAATATGTAAGTTATATTTTTCTTACTTATATTTTTGTAATCAAATTTTTTCCAACTGTTTTTTTAAGTTTGGATTCTAGTTTTTCCTCAAATATGAATGTTTTCCTTAAAAACCTCAAAAGATCGGAGTCAAATTTTTCCTTGAGGGACTATTCTCAACCGTCAGATCAGATCAGAGTTTTTTCAACCGTAAGATGGCTTTTGGAAGACCAACGGTCAAATTCATTGCCTATATAAAGGGGACCCCGAGACTCGTCCCACATCGGTTTTTCAAGCTTTTGCATCTCGAAGCCCTGCATCCCCTCTTAAGTCTGGTTCCGATCCTTGTGAAGCCGATTAGAATCTTACCGTTTATTTCATTCCGAATGTCTGTTGAAGCAACCTCCCAAGATATGTCAACTGTCAAACCAATTTCAAAGTGGTTATTTTACAGGGAAAGGTTAGTTCATCCAGATTTTTATAAGCTTGATTCTTCTATTTCGAAGAATATTAGACTGAATGGATTGGATGATGTATGCATAGAAAAACCAGATAAACAGGATCTGGTTTATACTGACTTGTTGATAGTGTTTTATGAGTCTGTTTCCTTCCTGGTGGAAGATGGCAGAGAAAGGTTTTCTTTTAAGTCTTATGGGAAGACTTATAAACTTTCTTACACTAAGGCAGCAACCCTGGTTGGTATAGCATATGAGAGAGAAGCTAAATTCTGTTCTCATAAACTTCTTGATGTGAAAGGAAGTTTCAATAAGGAAAAGGCACTGAAGTGTCTTGGTCTTAAGGATGATTCCACTACTATTATTGCTCGGCTCACTCGGAATAATAGAATACTGTAACTATGGGTGCAAGGTTTTCTGGTTCCGAGAAGAGGAGATAAAGACAATCTGATAAAGAGTGATATCTATGTCTTATATTTTTTTGGTAAATCTATGAAAGATAAATCTGATAAGGCATGTCTTGGTTACGATCAAGAATATCAATGAAGGAAATCTGAGAGCTCATATTATGATGTTTCATGCCTTACTGTCTAAAATGATTGTTCGGTGCTTAGAATCTTTCAAAGTTTCCTTCAAATCAATGATATAGAATTGCAAGCTCATGCTTGTTAGTGATGATACGCTTAAAAGAATGAAGATGTGATTTTATAGTGAATCCGGAGAATTTTACCCCCTATCCGTGGAGGAATTTGAAACAATTGAAAAAGAATCTCCGTAACCATCAAAAAAGAAAAGGAAGAAGAGAAAGGCTAAGGAAGTAGTTACTGATGAAGAAGTTCCTCAGCATAAGGAAACTAAATCCGAACCTCCCAAGCCGAAGAAGTAGAAAATCTATATAGATGAAGTAGCAGCAAAGTGGAGGAAAGATAATGAAATGAGGAAGGAAGGGGATCCTCAATTCGGATTGGACCCTGCTGAGGCCAGGGCGTTAAAAGAAAAAGCTTCTGAGGAGCTAGAAAGGCAAGTGAAGGAAAAGAAGTTGAGAAAGAAGATGACTAAAGCTGAACTAGTGCAATCTTTACTAAAAGATACAGAGTTGGCTTCCGAAAGGATTCCAGTTCCGAAAACGTTTGGTGTTGAACCTTCTCTACTAGAAACTCCAGTGAAAAACTACATCACTCCGGAAAAGGACAAGTGTAAAGGAATAGTTGTAGATGATGAGAAGGAAGTTGCTGAAGCAGCAGAGGAATAAGAATAAGAAGATGAGAGTGAAGATCTAAATACCTTGATCAAGCAAGTACAAGACTAAAAAGATAAGCCTGAATCCGCAAACATAGTTACCTTAGGCAAGGGAGATGAAGAAACTAGCAAGCAACATCCAAAAGAAAAAGAAGAAGAAAATGAGTTATTTGATGAAGAAGAATCCTATGAGAGGAACTTTCTTGAGGAAGTTCAAGAAAGATAGAAACCAATGAGGATCAGATTGTTCATGTTTCTGAATCTGAGGAAGTATCTCTTAATGTGCAATCCATTCCGAAATCTGATAAAGGGAAGAAAACTCTAATGGCGACACCTATTAAAGATGTCATCATGAGGAAAGAGGTTGGTGGTACCTCTAGAAGGAAGCTGATGCCAGTTGAAGAAGAGGAATCTCAAAAGTAATTTTTCTGATTCGGAATCATCATCCCACAGGCATGATTTTGTGGATCAATCTCTGAGAACGTTCGTGGACACAATTCCGATTCGTCCAATAATAGATTCTATATTCCATTTGCTGCAACAATATATGAATAAAAAATCTGATTTTTTATCCATGGTAATGGATAAGTTTGTGATGTTGGAAGCTGAATAGAAAAGTTTTCTGATCGACTATGACGTGCATAGAAAGTCCTGTAGTTAAGTAACCAAGTGGTCTAAGAGAGTTGATGAAGATTTAGTTCAATTTGAGAATTTTCAGGCTGATGTTCAAAATTCTTTTGAAATGGAGGATAAAAATGTTAATGAGATTTCTAAGAAGTTGAACCAGGAGAAAAATTTCCGGAATCAACAGGTCAGTGATCTGAATGGGAAGCTTAACTCAGTATCTATAAAATGGAAAACTGAAAGAGATTTCTGGATTGAGTTTCAGCAGAAGATGGAAAATAAAGATGATTTGTTGAAGTTGCAGAAAGAATCCTTGGAGGTTTAGGAAGAGGCTTTAGAATCTCATGAAGAAAAGGTAAAATCCTTGGAGAGGCAAAGAGAGGATGATCAAAGAGACATGAAAAAACTCAAAGCTTTGTTGAAGCAGCTCATTCCGAAGGAAAAGGAAGACAAATGAATCCACTCCAATCTTTTGTTGTAGTTGTCTTTTCTTGTATTTTTTCCCAAATATAATGAAATGGTGATCTGGTTGGTTTGTATCTTGTTATATACTAATGTTTTAGGTACCATACTTTGTTTTCCATTCCCTTCAATTCTTTTTGAAAATCTCAAAGGGGGAGAAGGAAAAAGAACTATTCCTAAGGAGGAGAAAGGGAAAATTTTCTAAGAGAAATATCCTTAATGAAAGGGGGAGTTTCCCACTACGAAGTTTTCACTCTTATATTATTGAAAACCCCACTCCAGAAACTCAGAATACAATCCATAGAGTTTCAATGCCTAAGGGGGAGTTATTTGTATTCGTTTCTATCCATGAACAAAGGGAGATAAGTTTTAATTTTCAAAGTCTAATGAAATTTTTCAAAATCCTTATATGCTTTATTAAAAGGATGATTGTGATTTCCAAAAAGGGGGAGATTGTTGAGTCAATAAGGTTTTCCTTATGAATTTTCCATTACTTCTTGTTTTGAAAATCACAAACACCTTATACTTAAGCATATTTTTTTTACCCCCATAATGAAAATTTACTTCTTTAAGGAAATTTACCTTAACCTAGTTTTTCTTATACAGAGAAATATTATTCTTAAAATCAAAAACCGGATTCATAACCAAATTCCCGGAGCCATATAATGAAAATATTTGGAGAATTCTGTTTTTAGGATCCGAATTCTGGATGTGATCTGTAATGTAGTTCTAATCCGATTTCTGGACTCCGAACTCTTAAGCAGTTCGACTCCGAACTTTTTTGTAGTTTGACTCCAAACTCTGAAAAAGTTCGACTCTGAACTTTTAAGCAGTTCGACTCCGAACTCTGAAGCAGTTCGACTCCGAAATTTTTAGTAGTTCGACTCCAAACTCTGAAGAAGATCGACTCCGAACTTCTAAGCAGTTCGACTCCGAACTCTTAAGCAGTTCAGCTCCGAACTTTTCAGTAGTTCGACTCCGAACTCTGAAGAAGTTCGACTCCGAGCTTTTAAGCAGTTCGACTCTGAACTCTTAATCAGTTCTACTCCGAACTTTTTAGTAGTTCGACTCCGAACTCTGAAGAAGTTCTACTCTGAACTCTTAATCAGTTCGACTCCGAACTCTTAAGAGGTTAGACTCTGAACTCTACAGATTCAGAATTCGATCTCCGGTGAAACTAGACTCTGAATTCCTATAAAACAGAATCCGAACATTTCTTAACATAGATTCCAAACTTCATTTTGGTTAGACCTTGAAAATTCACTCCGAATATTCACTCCGAACTTTTGAGTTAGATTTTAAACAGTGTCATATATTCTGTTACACATGTTTTATTATAAAATGATGTCGTCTATTCTATTATAAACTAACCTTTGGCTAAGTTACCCGTGTACAGGTCCCTTCGAGTTTCATGAAAAATATGACCGTTGTAAGAGGGAGTTGACCGTTTGAAGAGGGAGTTGACCGTTGGAAATTTGCCTATAAATAGGATCTCATTTGAAAGAGCTTAAAAAGACAATGAAGTTAATCAATCTAGAGACCACACGCTGCTAAGTTGATTTCTAGAGAGAGAAAGCTTTTCATGCCTTGTGCATACTGAACCGCTCGTTCAGTTTTTGCTTTGTGTGACTCTGAATGTTGGTGATTACATTTGAGGGCTTCCGAGGATAGGAAGACAGAGGTTCCCAACACCTTGAAGTTGAGGTCTTCCTTGCTGAGGAAGACAGAGGTTGCCAACTACATTGATGTTGAGGGCTTGCAGGGATAGCAAGACATAGACACTCTGATCTTCGTATTGAGGGCTTACCCTGGTGTGGGTATGATAGACTTGCTTGAAAGTATAAATCAATGGACCTTTATCCAGGGTTGTTGGATACCCTTCTCTTTGGGATAAAAGAATTATATCTTGTTACATGTAGTTTTACTACTTGTTTATTTCTGCTGCATTGTGTATTATAAGGAAAGTATTACTTTCTTATAATTCCTTACTTGTACTCTATTTCATTTAGATTCTATATGCTTTAACGTAGAATCTCATACTGTAATCTTCTGTTAAGTTTCAATTTAAGGAACCATATTTCTACAACCTACTTTTGGAATCTCTTTCCAAGTTTTCATTTGGTATTAGAGGTGTTGTGAATTTTCTTAAGTTTAACTTTGTCAAACGTAGCCCTTTCCTTTTCTTAAGGAAAACATAGTTAATCATAAATAACTTTAAAGGTTCCAAAGGAATTTTTTAAAGTATAAAATTTACCCCCCACCCCTCTTGTAAATTGAGCATCTACATCATTATTTCTATCCTACAAACATGCCCTTACAAGCTTTACAGTGGTCCCAAATATCCAATATGTGTTACCTTTTATAGGTTATATGTATTTCAAAATAAAAAATTCATTTAATTATTTTATATATGGTTATTCACCTAGTGACTTTTTCTACAGATGATCCACACCGACCAATGTTATTCCCTTCCTAGTGTAAAGCCAGTACTAGGAGTTCAACAGTTCCCCCTATTCTTTCATTTTGGATACTTTTTCATATTTATTTTAATGTTTCATCAAATTCCTATACATGTGCTATTAAAAATAGAAAATATTTAAAAACATAATTTTGGGAACTGTAGACCACATAATCGCACGTCATCTTAGTGTCTGGGATCTGAATTTTTTACAATTAGTTTATCAAAATTAATGTAGGGAAAATACAAGTCTTTACATTCTCCTCACCATAGGGAATTGTATCCCTAATAATCCAAAACAATGGATAATCAGAAAAAATATGATAGTACTGATCATGAATCTGATACTCTCACTACCAATAGCACTACTTGAGATTCTTGTGCAGCCACCAAACACGCACATAAGGAATAGACATCCCACAAAGGTTATAATTCTTTGCAACCTTGATCCCCGCATGATATTCCAAAAAATTCACCCCATCATCATTGAATACCCATCGGATCAACAATGTGTGATGGATCATGCACATACCTCTTCAACTCAGATATTTGGAAGACATCATGCTCCCTGTGAATCTATGAGGTTATTTATACGCGGTATGACACCTCACCAACTATACTCAAATTCTGAAAAGGGTCGACGTATCTTGATTATAGATAGTATCCATGTCCAAATCTCCACAATCCCCATTGATGTGAGACATGATGAAACACATGGTCTCCCACCTCGAACACTAGAGGCCTCATCCTCCTATCATCAGATGACATCTGTCAAATATTTGCAGTCCTCATCCCCTCTATGATGATCTGAAGCTTCTCAATGGTATCATATACCAACTCTTGGTGCATGATTTCTAACTCTACTAGCTATGTCCAGAAAAATGGTGACATACAGGGTATCCCATAAAAGGCATCAAATAGAGTCATGCCAATGGTGGAATTGTAGCTATTTTTAACACAAACTCTACCAGATGTAGGTGGTCCTCCAAACATAATCCATTATCAAGAATAACTGAGTCCCAAAAGACTCTAGTAATCCCTCAACTAACCATTATGTAAAGAGATTATCTTGATATAATACTATAAAAAATGGAACTCAAGGAAACTAAATAATATCCATCACGTAGTGGGGTCCAAATCTCTCTACAAAGCTCTTCTCATAGATCAGTTGGAATTGTGCTAACTTGGTGAGTAAGTTAACAATGACCCAGATGGTATTGTTTCTCCAGGACGTACATGGTAAACCTGTCATGAAGTCCAGAGATATCTTATCCCACTTCCACTACGGCACCTCAAGTGGCTGGGTCGAGAATATTGGAACATGGTTCTTATCCTTCACTTATTCTCTATTGATGCATCAAGAAAAGAACAATGCCACTACCATATTCATACCTGGACACCAGAACTGACATCGGAGGTCATCATACATCTATTACACTACTGGATATTCCACCAATGTGGATGTATGGATCACCCAAAATACCTTTTCTGGTAACATCACTGGTTCCACATTTCTTCCTCTGACGTGAACATTTTGCTCCCCACATTTCGAATATCCATCTGTGGTATTCCCTATGGCAATCTGGGAATGTGTAGTCCCACCATTATAATCTCCAAGTTGTGCCTTTATGACTCGCTATAATAGTGGATGGGTAACTACATATGACTAGAGATAACCCACTTTATCTCTATCCACAATGGATATCTATATCGAGGCAAAAAAATTTGAGGCCTCACTTAGAAACTGTGAACTAGGTCTCTAGATGAGGGAATCATCTACCTCATTTTATTTACCAAGAATATAAACTATATAAACTTCATAGTATGGGAGGAACTGTATCCCACTCCTCTATCTCAAGTTCAAATCCTTTTTCTAGAAGATATACTTGAGACTCTTGTGGTAAAATTAGATGGTAATCCACTCGCCCATCAGTTAGTGTTGCCAAATATTCAATTCAAATCCTACCACTAAAAACTCCATATCATGGGTCATGTAGTTCAAATCATGCTACCTCGACTACTGTGAACCATAGGTAATAAGTATATGACCTTAAATCAGGACACAACAAATCCTTGTGCATAATACATCATTGACCACCACTTACTCAACACCCTCCACTGGTAATCTCTATATGGGAGTTCTCATCAATCTATTCATTTTCTCCAAAATAAACTACTACTACTTCTCTAACTACAATAATGGATTCCCCATCCATGTCAAGGTCTTCAATGGTTCTAATACTATGTATATTTCATGTAAAAGAATCTGATAGTACCCAGCCAAACACAGAAAATGATGAAACTCGATAACACTCTTTGGCGGATCCATAGAAATAACTGCTTTACTATTCACTAGATCTACAGAAACTCTAGCATATAAAATGAAGTTTCCATGAAGGTGGACCTCTAAAATCCATAAATAAAACTTCTAGAGATTACTATTAATCAGTTTCTCTAGTATTGTGTCTAGGATCATCATCATGTGTATCGTGTTTTCCTCCTCAAACACTGAGTACACTAGGATTTCATCAATGAAGATCATGAAGAAGTAGTCTAAGGATGGATGATCATGTTCATGAGTACCATGAACAATAAAATGGTATTTTTCATCAAAAATGGAATCACTTTGTATTCATAGTGTTTATACAAGCATCTGAATGCTTTCCTTGGGATGTCCTCATCTTGTACCCAAAGCTGGTGATTTCATGATCTGAGGTTTATCATCGAGATCCCCCTCTCTGCCTTCATCTAATAGTATATGTCATCAATCCTCAGTAGTGGATTCTTATTCTTCACAGTCACCTGGTTCATGTGTCATAATTCTACGCATAACCTTAATATTTTGTCTTCCTTCATCAAAAAAAAACTACATTCACTAAGGGTGAAGCATTGGATCTTATGATGCCCTTCCTCTGCAATTACTCAAGCTTTACCCTCAGTTCACAAAATCTTAGTTACCCATCCAATATGAAGGTGTAGATATTGGTGTCATCCTAGGGTACATATTAATTTAATCGTCTACATCCCCATGTGGAGGTAATCGTGGAACATATTCTAGAAATACATTCTCATTCTCAACTACCATTAGAGGAAAATGAAGACATGTCTCATCTACTAAACTGAGGGTCATGTTATCCCACTGGTGAGTGATTGGATGCACCATATTATATACGAGTCAATATTTTTATTATTAGTTTTTTTTCATTGAAAAAAATGAAAAAATGAAACCATTTCCACATACACACCACACAATGTTCCTAAAATATTCACTGTGGGCATGAACTTCAGATAATAAGTCTATATCAAGAAGAAAGTTGTAAGGCCTTGACACTACCACCATGAGATTCCAACCAAAACTATACCTCCCAATAGTAATGGACCTTTGTATGCACCATTGCATTAAAAACAAATTTTTCTCATAAGAGTCCCTAATCATCTATATTGAGTCAACGGTTTCACTATAATCATCATGTATCGATCAAGGGACATGGAATGAAAAGAGTAACTCGACCATCTGACTTTCAAAAAAATACTTAATTTGAAAAATTAAAATATCATTCCAATAATAATAAATATAGGACAGGGTTCATAAGACACCATCGCCTGAAGCTAGCCTCATCCATACCCACCAGCTCCTTAAGCATGTGGTGGACTACCTAGGGTGGTGGTGGTATTACCTGAAACCTCCTCCCACCAACTAATTCCCATCCAAATACATTACAATTTCATTTTATTTGAGGACCACCATGTTCATTTCATATCCTCTACCTCATTGGTACCTCAACCGTCTCCTAATCATTTTTACAATGGTTCGTACAATCTCTATCCAGTTGTCCCCGATTGTTGCATGAGTAACATAGATTGTTCATCAGCTGACTAGATCTAACATATGATCCTTTCACTACTGAAACCGTGTCATGGGGTAATCTATAGAACTATCTGATCCTCATGGTTACCTATATCAGTTCTCAGCTACCATCTACCAAAGATTCATCCACATAACACCTGGTAGAAGCTTTTACTATCAGGATCTGCTCTTCCAGAAAGCTCTCTAAATCCAGATCTCAATTCAGTACCCCATCATATGTCTGAATACTAAGGGATATCATGTATCCCATGATATCCTAGTGTATAGCCTCCATGATGTTATGAGATATAAAGAACAGGTACCACACAGTATTCTAGTAGTAGTGAGAATGTTTTCTAAGTATGTATGAGTACTCTACTACTTCATGGAAGCCCTACCGCATATTCTATAGCTCCCCTATATACATGATGTGTAACATCACAAGAAACATCTCCTCCCTGAATAAATTCTCTATAATTGTCCAGCTAAGGGTCATCACCAAGTACATCTAGATCACTAAGCTCTACCTCTCCATGCTGATCCCAAATGAATACTCATGATTAGGACAAAAATCTGGTTTATGTTAATCTTCACTTGACGGAAGACATGAGTATCTAAATCCATACAATCCTTAGCTGCTTTGGGGTCTTTCTCACCCCTGAAACAGGGAGTTCACTGCCTCTAGAATTCATGAAATTCCCTCATTCAAAATGAATCATTTATAGGTAGTTTTGTTAGTAATTACTTCTCTCTATGTGGTGGTATTATTGGTACACCACCCCAGGGATTCTATCTATGGTACGGGGTTCTGCACCGATTCTTCATCGTTTGGTAGATTATCCTCATGATCACATATCAGAATCATAGTTAGCTATCTGCATGGAGGAATCCTGAAATAAATCAAGACGTACCCATGTCAATATACTATACCTAGTGAGCTTCCATTGACTCAACAATGACATGAAAGAAGAGTAAAAATTGTATAATGCATATAAAATTTTTTCCCTGAAACTATCTTTTCTCATGTACCGAGTCAAAAAGAATAATTTTGAGTCCTAGTTTATGGATGCATTTTCCACTGCACCAATGAAAGGGCCCCTGGTCTGAATGCTTAACACAATATACATTAAACTATTTCCCAAAATGAATCAAACATACTCTAGGTTATATAGGTATATCTGACCCTGATCTGATACCACTATGTTAGGACCCATCCTCCGAGACCCATTTTGTGACTACCAGAATCCCCCCCTCTAATTGGTCTGGGGCATGAGACTATCACAAATTATGCATATCCAACAAATTGGAGGAATGTTTACAACTACCTTTATAGACACACTCATATACAAGAAAACATATTGAACATAAAACACTATGTAAACAATAATGAATACCTATATGATACCAACACTATAGAATGGTAGTAAAAAGATAAAAAGTAAATGGATCCATAATACAAGACCTTAATAAATGGGAAATGTACAAGATTCTAAATCTGATTAACCTAAAACTTTACCTTAACTGTTGGTTCAGATATTTTTATCTAATATCATTGAAAAAAACTACGTTTCTTATGCCACTCTCTAAGAACCACCTATCCCAAGTTCACAAAGGACTCCATCAAAGCATCTATCATCTACACAAGACATGAATCTTATTGGAAAATGTTATGCATGGGTGAGTAATCAATTTCCCAATAGGGACTCTAAAATCATAATGGTAATACCACTAAGAAGTAAAAAACTATACCATAATGGAAACACATGAATTATGCCACAATTGAAACACAAAAACTATAGTCAATATGTTCAGCTCACACATTTATATTTCTATTGCACAAGGAGATGGATTTTCAGTTTTGTGCACAGATCTCCCATTCTTTGTGACACTATAAGTGTCGATGGTGAAATGAGAATCAAAAGAAGACGACGTGTTTGTGGAAAATGGATAGTTAGTGGTACATACTAAATAAGTGGCACAATTAGTGTTAGTGGTAGCCGATGAAGTAATGGCATCTAGGACATCAATGGTGTAAAGAGCCTTCATAGAAAATAGAGTGTCAATGGCGCATAGATTGTAGGTGGCACACAAAGAATCAGTGGTTCATGGAGTATTTTTGGGTCAAGTAGTCCCCTAATTTATATAGTTACCAAGATTATAGGGTTATAGCACACTGTAGTATTTCTCTTGAAGCATGCATGATCAGGAAGAACCTACTCTTCAAGAAATTAGTTCATATTCCAACATCCACAAAAAGCCACTTTGAGAATCTCAAAATTACATTATCATCACATGGTTCCCAAATCCAAAAACAGCTCGTCAAATAGACACATGGTTGGAATGATATGACCAATTTATTAAAAAGGGATAGTGTGGGTATAGGGCATAACCGACACAACCTGATTAGTTTGACATGACCTAACCTGGTTGGTCTGGGACAACACAATCTGTCCATGACTGATCCAGAATGATTCACCCCACCCAGAATACCACATACAACCCTGATCATTCTACATACGACTAGGCAGTGTTCTCCCGGTCAATGCGGTCACCACGATCAATACAGATGGTATCACATCATGTCACCTAGTCTAGTACTGTGATCAGTGACATCCATCCAATTACAAGCCTCATCCTACTGAAAATACACCAGTAATAGTATTTTGAATTTGTTTATGAGTATTATTATTTTTCTAGCACATTAAGGAATCTTGTTGTTCAATCATCCATTCTCATCATGCCACATACAAATGATAAGAAACATATAAGAAGAAATGTTCACCTAACACAGAAGTATGATGTGTTTAAGTGTTTTTCCAGCATTCCTTCAATGGTATCGATCTATGAGGCAATATTCATATCTAATGAAATGAGATATTCTACCATAAGGGCCCATAAATGACCCCCTGCAGTTCTAATGAATGTTATTAGCAGAAAATAACTTCTATGAAAATGAAGTCAATCAAGAATAATGAATAACCATTATCTTATTATCCTGAGAGGTTGAAGTCTCGACATTAAATAGAATATCCTCCCAATGTACATCACCAGTCTACTCAAAAGAATTTCCTTCTTCAACATCTTGTTAGAAACATGTTCTCGAATAAATCTAATCCAAAATAAAACACTTAATAGTTGGAGGATTGAAATAAAATAATAAACTCATGGTTGTCTCATAGGATACAACATAGAATGTGTTGATTGGTAGTCTTTGAATACATATGTATGTAGTTGTTCCCTTCTAGTATCAATAATTCCTCAAGTACTCCCTTAATGGTCGATTAAGAATTATCCTTGGTGATGTGTCTAGAAATAACTCATATGAAGCCCACTATATGGATGCCTACTATTCCAGGAGTAAGGGAATGAATGTTCAAACCAATGAGGTTGATCTCACTGTAGTCATGACTAGTTCATGGATGGGCATGGATGATTCTTTCATCCTTTCATTCGTTTTTTGAATGAAACCACAAAATAAAAGGGGAAATTTATTTTCACATAGAAGAGTATTGGATGAATCATAGATAAGTACCTAGAATTTCATAACATTACCCCATATATCAACACATTATAGTATTTTGAAGTACTAGAACCCCTAAAACTTTATTATATCAAGATGTTCTCTCTATGGATATAGTTATTTGTTCGAGGGATATGTTTCACGTACCTAGGTGGAACCAACACAAACCAAAATTCTACCATTGATATGAAATCATGAATGGACCAAATGGATACATTACTAATGTAATTTCAATGAGATCCATTATCACATGGTTTTAGTATATTAGGATCCACAATGTGAGGCTTTCACATCATCCATTAAGCCGACACAAGTGTTCTCCCATAATTAGTACCCATGGAAGAGCCATATCCTACAATTAATTCCCCCACCCGAGAAGATAAAGATGATTTAGAAGGAATTCCTCCCAAATTTGGATAATTAATATCCACTATTATTTATGAGCTTCTATAGGTGAATATTTGTTCCATAGTATATCCTAGAAAAATTTTAATCAGAGTAGTTATTCTTCCATAAGAACAAATGTAGTATGTGGACTCCCTAAAGGATCCTCGAGATGCATTTTCATGAAGTTATGTTGAGATTCAAAGGATATAATCTCACATTTATGTCCATTGTCATGGCCTCCAATTGAATCATTGCTGGATCAAAAATCCTCCCTTTGAAATTCACATATCTCATGGTTCCATGGTAGAGGTTGATGTTCATTAGCACTTTAAATAAATATTCATTAAGAATGTTTAGTCCCACAAGTGGATAGCCAATATCAACACGACGATGAAGAATAATGGGAATATAATATCCTATAACTTCATTTGGGATCTCATTATCCACTTTCTAATGGATGATTTTCCACTTCTAGTGACATAGCTATTGATCAGTGGAACAACTGGCCTATAGGCTCTCCAATTCATGGGTGGATACTGTTATTATAATCAAATATAGATGTGACCTAAGGAGGTGGAGTTTATTTCCATCAGAGTGTCATATGGTACCTTGATTTATCAAGGAATTCCAATCGTATGGAATAATGTGGGATCTATTTATGAACAACCAATACACTACATCTTCAATATGATCCTTGTATTTCTAGTTGAATGAAAAGTGTCCAAGTTGGTGGCCAAATACCTAAAGTGTTAGGACCAACTCAAAGACAAGGAAAACTTTTTTTCCTTCTTCTAATATCTATAGTTAAAAATGAACCCCATGAAGTTTAACAAGGGGGTTACATCTGGGAAGTTTCTTAGCATCATCATCAGATATAGAGGCATAAATATTTTCCATGAGATGATCAATTAAATTATGAAATGCCTCACATGCAAAACTTATCATAGGTCCAAGAATATCGAGGAATCTTATCCTTGAAACATTGGTTCATTATGATTTTGGATGGAAAGTATAATACCCTCTCCAATATAATGATGAAAGTTATCGTCTACTAATGAGATGAATAAATATCGGCAGAATATAATGAAATCATGTTGTATATTCAAAATCATCCAATTCTAATGCAACCCATATTATGAAATCATTTTCCCATTGTTTTGATCTATATGGAATGATCTCTTAGTTCCCTAATATCCATGATGTGTAATAAACGTATTTAAAAAATTTTAAAATATCTCAGTCGCATACCCATCGACATATAGTCCAAATATTATATTATAAGGAAGAGTTATCTCGTACTGGTTTTCACAAGAATAAACATTGTTGAATTATTTGTAGCATCCTGACTTATTGATTGTTTCCAGCGTAGATCTTATGATTTATTTCCAAAATCTTATAATTTTGACATGTTGTTTGGCACGTGGGGTAGAGAGTCTGCAATACATCAGAATTAGATTCATTCCATAGATGGCCATCAAGGGTAACACAATAGAAAATATTTCGGCCTCCCATCCATTTTTTAAGAATAACCTCTAGATGTTTGTTTTTTTTATATTAACTCATCTTGTTGGTGGATCTGGTTGTACCTTGTTGAAGGATTCATTATGATGGTTCCTCTCAGTGCCCAATTGATCCAAGGTGCAACCATCCCAATTGAAAAATTTGTAGTCGTTGGGAACATCTTCATCACTATTGCAAAGTATGTCCATCCCTACTTATTCAAATTTTCATAAGGATGTACAAACAATGATTTTTAGTATCTGGATTGCAAAAATAGTCTTGATTTTTCCCATTGAGATTGATGTCCCCCACATTCTTTATAAGGGATATGTCATGATATAAATCAAATAGATATATTGTGATTGCATTTTCATAAATACAATACTAATTAACCTACTATAGTAAATTATTAATATGAATGACTAGTACAATTATTATCCAAAGGTAACTACTATTACCTGGTCACATAATAGTTAACATGATGTTTTATCTAGTCACTCTATATATATCATAGATCCCAAGTATGATGACCTATTAATTAAAGTGTAACATTGATGGTTTACCCCTCCCATTATCCTTGAACATTATTCTGGATATAATGTAAACAACCTTACTATTGGTGCTTCGAAATCCAGCACAATAGAAACACCCGTGGGAGAAAGAACCTATGATTGAATAATGTATTTCATGGAGTATATCCATAATGGTTTTCTCCCACTATAATTGTCAAAATATGATTGAATCTATCGTCGTGTAGTGTAGATAACTATATAGAGTTGGATCAACATTGAGAAGACTCTCTACATATGTGTGTGTGATAGAATTGTCCTTGAGTTAATTCATGGTGATGAGATTAGTTATGTTATACAAGATGTTAATTTTCAGTCATGTGGTTCTCATTTGGAATAGATGGAGATGTACCCTCATATATGAAAGGTTGGGATACTTCTATACCATAATTGATCCTAATTTCATTGAGCCCTAGAAGATGTTATACACATGTTAGATAAATTCCAACGTTGTTTATTTACTGTTAGAACACCTTCATACAACCTAGTATTCTGGGACCATTTTTGTCTGGGGAGTAAATGTTGTTGGGCCATAAAAACAAGAAATATCTCACCAATGTAGGTTCATCCTAATTTGGATAGATTTATTTTCAATGTGGGAAGAAGTAATATATCTCGGTAAAGTTAATTCTCGATCTATTTTTGATTTGTTGTGAACAAAAATCATTAACTGATTCAAATTCCCTCAATCATTTTACCCTGATAATGGATCCAACATACATGGTGATGGGCTGAAGAAGTTCTACACCATTTACAATATCTAATCCATTAATAAGTTTTTCTATCATGCACAGTCGAATGGGCATATCATGTCGTTAAAAAAACCCCTCTACAACATTTTGCTGATGGTTGTGCACCAAAATTAGATGAGTAGGCCTGACAAGCTCCCCAATTCCCTCAAGGATTATCAGAAAATGACCACTAATTCCACCCAGATGACTCCATGTTCCCTGGTTTATAGAATAGAGTTAGTCATCCCCATTGAGATATAATTTCTCCACTCTGAATAATATGTATGACTAGAAGGCACCCATTTTAATTGAATAATTTCATCTAGTTGAGTAGAAATTCATCAAAGTGAACATGCATAATGCATTTCATAATCAATAGGAGAAACAAAAAAAGATACCCATATCATTCAACAAGAAGTCTCACTTTTTCTCTATCCTCTATAGTAACACAGTGTGGGATCAATTAATGTCAGTGATACCTAGAATAAATCACCCACAAATGGAGCCTCAGTTGGAAGGAACATACACCATTCACATGTTCTTCCTCAATATGGCATACTATTCGATAACCATGGATGGAGAGAATATCAATAATCTAATGAATGAAATGTTTCTAAAGTAATATTTTTAATTAAAGGGGGTTATGTGGTCTAAAATCAATGATCTTAAACTAAGGACCACATTTTATTAGTTGTACGACATTAAAATGCATATCCATAGTTCAAGAATCATGACTCTAAACTATGCATGAGTTCTTCTTGTGAAGGTTTTGTGAGGGGATAGACCTCCTTCAGCCTCATTCACATTGGAATTGTCAAGATGGAAAACATTTTATATACACTTTATAATCCTCGCACTATGTAAGGAACTCTTTGAACATAAAATAGAATTCAACATCCATGGGACCCGATGTAAAAATTGGAACCTATTCCAATCCTCACAACATTAAAGTGTGGGTGTGTTTTAGTCATGAATGTTTGGTGTTACAATGGGCCTCTTGGTAACCATTCACATTAGATTGTACCATTTATGATACACCTTTCCCATGTGGAATAAGTTCCCCTAGAGTCTTTCTTATATGAATTTATTATGCATATGAAAATTTCAATAAACATGACTTTATACTATCTAAATGTCTTCCTTTGAAAGTGGTTTCTGTTGGTGGGCCTCCTAGGCCCTCATTCGTGTTGGGGTATAATAACATTAAACGGAATAATGACCATCTACCTGGATGTATAATATCAAACTAAAAGTGTTATTGTGTTCTCTCCCAAAAAAACATCTACCATGGTACTTATCATCATCCATTACGTTATTCACAATCTATATATTTCTTGAGTAATGTTCATTAAAGAAATGCAGTGATTCGTGGATTTAAACATCCTTATCTAGCCACCCAAAAAACTACAACAACAACAACAAATACTAGGATTCCACTATATTTGAATAGATAAGACCATTACAATAATATTTCCTATGTGAACTACATCTATTTGGATTCCCCTCATTATGGGATATGTAGTGACGACCATACACTATCATGTTGGGTATGAATGTAACCTTATCAAACCATCGGCCCATTTCTTTAGTATAGTCCAAGAATTCCGAATTTTAATATTACAAAAGCCCCATTAAGAAGGATCCGTGTTGTGTTGTTCATCTTGGTACTCATTCCAATTTGTTTTATCACTACACAATAGATGTTTCCCATTTTGGAGTTGTCCCCCCACTGTAAAAAACCTATGACCATAAAATAAGATCTGACCATCCATGAAACAGAAAAATAAACACATAAAGTAATGTCTAAAGTTCACGACTCCAAACTATATATGAGATCCTTATAGGGTTTATTGGGTTAAATTAGGCCTCTTATGTCCTCATTCACATTAGTTATGTTAGGATGTAATATAATAGACACCCATTTTAGGAATTCCCTTCAGATGGTTTCAAATCAAAGACAATACACTAAGATCTTACATAATTAAATTGTTTTTCTAAATTGTGCCATTGCGCTGAATAATTTTTCAGGATTCATCATGATAAATTTTATGTGCCTTATTCCCCAAACTAAGTAGGATTTCCCGAACTAGTTTTGGTCTCTTTAGACACTGTGTTTCATAACTATGTGTGGCTTCATTCCCAACCTTATGGGGTATTTAGTGGTTCCCATAAATTGTTTCATTGGGACAATCCAAAAGTCGATTTATTCACTAGCCCCTAAACCACCATTATGATAAAAACATTATGAAAATAAACTATTTGTAGTTTATTTTCAGTGTGTTTGGAATTTGAACCCCTTTTTTCCTAATTCATGTCAAGTTTTACTGATCACATTCCATGTATGAATGAAATGATGAAACATTTCCCATCCTAATCAAATCAATACACCATTAAATAGTTTTCACCACCTATTTTTGGATCCCAATTTCTGATACGATCTTTTCTATACATCGAGAATCTATTGATTCATATTTCCATCAACTTTCAAAATCATTCTTACACCATAAAGTATTGGTTTCATTGTATATTATTCTCTCATACAAACTTGGGGAAACATCCTAATGGATGTGTGGTAGAAAATCACAGATCATGTTTTTTCAAACATGATAAAAAAATTCATTCATTTTCTCACCCCCATTATTTTCTAAATTAGTCATGGTCCACATACGTTGAGTGAAATGGTCAGTGTACGAATGTTTCTAAACTGATCAATAGTTAATCCCTACCTATTTTTCACCCTTTTTCGAAATCATGAAAGTCTCTGCATATCCCCTTCCAATAACTATGTATCATGGTGTAATTTTAGTAACCTTGGTACCACCCCTTATGTGGGATCCCACATGTTAGGTAGACCCCTTACATTGGTCCCTATTCCTCAGACCGATTATGGATCTCTTAGTATTATGAGTTCTAGTAGGGTGTGTGTGTTAATATGGATGATCCATATAATCGAACCTCAGCCCAAAACCTATGACGTGAAACAAGGAGACTCACTAGGAATGTCCGGTTTTTCCTTGTTCTTACAATGACCTTGTTCACATCAGTTTTTTCACTTATTCATGGAACAAAATTCCTTCATGGGAATCCCATTCTCTATGTAGTGATATGTATGACCATATTCTACTAGAATGTGGTTTGTGAAAGTGTACATTAAAATATTTTCTAGAGTCAATATAGTACAACCTTAAACTCTTTGAAATGTCCCAGCCACATGTAATTAAACATTTGGATGCATCCAAATCACATGATGTCAAACTGTACCATAGATTGTCCACTTTGTGTGATGTTGAACACTGTTCCTTTATTCCTCATTATATTATGAAAAACTAAAAGTCCTATTATTCCAAAGTCCTAAGGCCTTCCCCACTATGGATGGTATTGGGCCACATTGTTCACATTTTCAGTCGTTTCTTAGAATCTGAGATAACACTCCCTTGAACAATGAGTTGAAATTTCGTTAGACCAATATAAACACATACTAGTATTCCCTATGTGGCGGAGGGATAATCCTAAGAGTGTGGAATCCAATTTAAAATTCCACCTATCCATTCCTAAGATTCATAATACCCTTATTTAGATGCTCTTCATATTCCTCGCTTTAAGGTACCCCTAACTGTAAGGTCTCGTGGCACTTTGTATAATAGAACTTCTTGGGCCAATGTGCTAGAAGATATTAGATGAAAGTCTAATAATGTTTCCATGTTTAAAATAGGACTAGCTATCAACCATTGTTTGTTTTTCCCCATTCAAGACTAATGGAATGTGAGAAGAGCTTTTAAAATTGATAGTAGTTATACTATATCACCATTCCACTAACCTTCCATTCTGAATTTTGTAGATATGGATCCTTATTTACATTTCCACTTTGTTTGGATGTATTGGAACAACCCTACTGTAACCCGATTCATTCAATAACGCATGTTATATAACCATGTTGGCGATTCTAGGGGTCTTATTATCCAACCACAAGCTCTCTCATCCTGAACACCATTAGCAGTCAGTAAACTATATAATACCTAGAGTGTCTGATTATTATCTAACACTCTCATTAAAATGTACAATTATTTGGTTATCCCTTATATCCCACACTGGTAATGACCAATGTGATATTATCGATTGAACATTTGGTTCCTAAAAACATGTTCAATGTAAGAAAATGAAATAAAAAAATTAATGTATCCTTGCAAAAAAGGTTCACAAACAAATATGAATGATATAATGAGGTATATTTAGGTCCAACCACATATTAGAGACTCTTATAAGTCATTGGATAAAATCCCAATGCTACGACACCATTGATCAAGAGCTTCAACAATTCCAAAAACTTGTATGCGACTTCAAATATAAATTTCCTCTTCACTAGCTCTACATCCTCATCATAGGCCGCTAGAAAAACCACATCTTCTATAGTCCCTATCTAGCCCTAATAAGCCTTTAGTTCAAAAATATGGGTAGTTTACAACTTCATTTGGTTATTGGCCTCTTCTAGTAGGGACCTTAGTTTGATGATGAACATGAATTGAGTTCTAAAGAAAGAATAATACTAATCCACTTCTATCATCACATTCATAGTCTCATTGATGAAATCTTGGAGATATGGAAGGTTTTAATATTTCTCTTAGCATCAGGTGTCTTCTAGAATCTAGAACCCCTCCTGCATATTTTTCTCATGATAGTCACCTAATAGTTCACTACGACATTGAGCATATTCCCCTTTGGTTTATACATGAAATATCAAATTGAAAAGGGACAATATCCATCCCTTAGTTTAAAATATATATTCCTTTCAATGAAGTGTTGGATTCACAACCAGTACATGCGCCAAATTATGTGATTCACTTTGGTCACATCAAGATTAGTGTCATCTATCTCTTCAAGATCTACAATCTCATACTCTAGAAAATATGCAAGGAGTTAATCAGTAGGGTCCACCTCTAACATTAAATCCAATGAGGTGGGATCTAGGTCTTACGGATGGTTGACCCCACTTGATTTTTCATGATATTACCCACAACTGAAAACCTCAAGTTATTCCCAACAACTAGAATCACTAGCAGATGAATCCTTCCATTCATATATGTATAAGGTTAGATAAGTTTGGATGACTGGATACTCATAAATATGAGCGTCCATAAGAAATGATGTGATCGGTTCCCAGGAAATTTTTATGCACTGATATTGCAGTATTCCATGAAATTCATGTAACAAAAGAAACTAACTCAACCTAATAAAAAATGATGGATATTACATTTTGATAGTAGAAAATCACCAAACCCATGTGCTACCTAGTCAAGCTCCTGATTCACCATAGGGACTTCTACCTAAGAAGACCCTTCATTACTAGGTATTTCAGTGATTGTCAATAATCTCTATGCATTTTTCATTAGAAGCATCATGGAATAGGGAAACACATTGATGTTAAATCTTTGTGAAAGAAAAATTATGAATGGATTATTTTAACTCTATTCATACATTTATTAGGATGAATTTTTATGATAATAATCCTTAGGTGTACTGCCTCCCATGCTATGGGTGTTGGTGTGAGGATATCAGGGTGTGACCCCAATAAATTATATGAAGGGTATTGGATTATGAGGTTTCCACATGAACTTCCTCAGTCGACCATATAATAAAAAATTAATCCTTTGGTGAAAGCCCCGAGACATGATCCTCTATACTAGAATCCTTATAATAGAATAACTCCAATACAGACGATGTCCTAAATTTTGATGCTGAATTCCATATGGTGGAAAAGAAATGTGTTGTTGTCTAGGGATCATCATCTATGTAGATCTATAACTAGATCATGTTGATGGAAAACGTGTAATTGTTATCTCCATATAGATTTTTATATACTGATGTTGCACAACCTTACTCTGTATCCTTGACACATGTTTCAAACCATGTATGTCTGCACCCATTCACTAGTGAAATTGTAACATAAAACCAAATATAATTCTTTCTGCCATCACTTACTATTATATATTATTCTATTTTGAAAATTAGTCTTACAATGGGTAGGTAATTCGTTTATAACTGGCTAATCCACTATGTCAAACCTAGAACTCCAATTATATCATATACAGTAATGTACTTGTGATATCTTAATCAATGACTGAGAATAATAATATTCAAATAAAGAAGATAATATATGTGTCTGAACCATGTCTATGATGAATCAACCCCGGATTCCAAGATGATAACATTGATGGAAACCAGTTGTGAAACAATGGTAGAGAATCACTTAGAAGATAATCATTCTAGGACTGTTTCATTTTACCCTGGAGTATCTAATTTTTTGACATGACTCTCCATGCTTGATGAATCTGAGGGTTTCCATTCATGACAGTCCTCAGTGTAGTAAAAACTTATTCAATATAAGCAATTTTTAATTGATTATCCATTTTCAATATGGTTATATGATCTAAGGATAAAGATCACATAATTTCAATGTCAGTATAAAGGATTTGATATTACACGAAAGACTAGGAAGCAGTTACAAAAAATTCCTATTTCTCATGATGGCCATATTGCACAATAAGAATGTTCTTCACAAGAGAAGCAGCTGATACTCTGTTTTTCACCTAGAAGTATTGAACTTATGCACACAAGAAAATATTTATTATTCAATTTATCTCTCTGGAAGGCCAAGGAAGTGGTTCAAAATTATATTGGATTGTGTACAAAAATAAACCCTTGTGAAAAAATCCTTCACACTAAATGTGACATATCAAGATCCCATTCCCCTGATGAAAAAAATATAAAATTATGCTATTTAAAAGATAACCATGTATTCAGGAAGACTCGATGTCATGAGGAAAAATCATGTTCACCCAATGAGACATCAACCAAACCTTTTTATTATTGTTATCCCTTGATAGGGTCTAAATATTGTAGAAGGCCACTGTTGTGAACAAAATATTGTACTCCATCACTGAATCCTTTATTATTATATTGATTTTCACCCACTTATTCAATATACTCCTTCTGAAGATGAATCATTTCTCTAGAAGCATGTATGAACAACAATTTCTGACATGAATAAATACATGAAACCCTCTATGTAAATATTTTTCATGAAATGATGTCAATGGATACTCCGTCATATCAACTCAAAATTGTGTAATCCTCAGACATATTATTTCATTAATTGTTAGGATCTCACAATGGATCCTTCTGCTCTGAACCACTACCTTACATGCAACACTCCAATGTTGTAAAAAATATATACCTTTTAACAAAATATCTTGTGTCAACACCCTCATTGATTCTACATATATATCCTTTACATCAAAGAATCATATATGAGTCCCCTTTGTGGGAAACCCCCATGACATGGGTGCAACATACCAAGATTGCATGATGTGATTTCATGGTCCCTCATGATACATCTCGTATTCCCCTAGCACATGAATTATAATACCATTTTATTCTCAACCTAAGTATGTTGATCCAAATTTCATCCCTGCATAGGTTTGTTAGTGTGGAACTCTTTATGGACCACTACTCCACACCATTACATCTTATCCTTATTGAAGCCTTTTCCTGCCTGTTAGTGTGTGTGTGTGTGTCTGTGTGTGTTTGTGTGATGGTCATCTAAGCCCAGTTGGTAACAGGTGATACCCCCATGTTGACACTATATGACATAAAGTTCGATAGCATTAGAATTTTTGCACTTGAAAATAATATGTGACCTTACCCCATGAAATACACATTTGGATTCCACATTTGGGATCCTTGTGGAATAACACCCCCTCCCTCACCATTGATCAATCTTGTGGCATCAGATATCCTTCATGCATAATCCTCGACATAAAAATTATAAGATTATCCATGTATTATTTTCATGGAATCATATATTCCTCAGATAGGATAATTTCTTCTCCACATTGAATTAATTCATCCTCATTCAACACACATGAATAAGAATCAATGTATCTCTAATTGGTGCATCTTTCATGACACAACTGTCAGGTCTACTAGTTCTTCTTGTTTCTAACACCATGCATGACTCCTCTGATATTAGATTTTAATAGAGAACTTGATGTCCTTCCATGTGAATCCTATTTATTCTATACCTCAGTATCCATCTATACTCTTCCATGGGAATGTACTTGTTCAATCCCTAACATGATGGGCTTTTTCCTTGGGTATAGGCCCCAATTACCATCTAGAACTATATTGGTTTTGGTTCCCAATCAATTGGGATATATTAAAAAAATGATTGAGGCCCAATCCCAACACATGCAAAACACCATCCATTCAATCCATTCCATAAATAAACCCGATGATTGTTTATTTTTTGAAACATCTTAGAATGATCAATGCACCCACCTGGACTATTCTTACTCATAATCCCCATCTGCATCATCGTTTCTCCTAGTAGTACTCGTGAAGATCTCTTGTGTAATCTCCATACAATAAAATGAAGAGTAATCCTCTTTAGAAGGGTATCTTACAAGTTTAATCCCTTGAAAACCCCATTTACTATGTGGTTTTGGATAACTAAATTCTAGTTATGGTACGTAAGATGCCCCGTTGAGGTTCAACCACATCCAATGGAAAACCTTGGTGCCCCCATCAAGGGTTCTAAATCACTAATCCACATCCAAGGGATTCTAGATAAACCTTTATGATGTTATAAAATTAATTCATGGGACACAACTCCAAAATCATCTTCCACAGGGAGTTTTAATCCATCAATTTGGTAACCCTTCCGGGTTACCCATCCTAGGGATTTAACTCCATGATCCGTCTTAATGATGCATCCTGATCAATATCTTTACATATCTTCTAATCTCTGATCCCATGAAATTAATAATACAACTACATCATCATATGAATGATATTAATAGGGTAAAAACAATGGAACATATGTGAGTACATCATCATATACCTCATGTAATGCATGGGATGTATGGGGTGAAAGGCTTGGAATGAATGGATTAAGCATCAGATACCACCTGAACAACACAGTATCCCTATGGTTAAGCTCTTAAAGATGCCTCCATCAGGTTTCCAAATATGAGGTATAATACATATGAATGATATTCCTAGAACCCACACATTACAGTGATGAAAAATGACACAACACTATGGACCAAATGGTTCTTCCATTTCAACTACCCTAGAATGTTGAAACAAAAGAATTGTAATTATTTTTTTATACATAAAGAGATGGTACCAGGAATGAAATCCATGATAATTAAATTAATCCATGATGGGGACATTGAATAAGTTATTATTACAAAGGAGTAATCTATGTACAGAGGAATCAAAATCCCGTCATCCTTTTTTGATCATGGAGAATACATCGTTGATGAATGTTGTGAATATTACCCACCTTTGGAGAATATGAATGTAGAGAAATATAGAAGTGGCATCATTGAAGGTTAACCCATGATGGGTGCGCCCAATAGAAAGATTGAGAATAAACATTAAATCATGAATATTCATTATCACAATAATAAAAATACTCATTTCACCCATAAAATAATATTATAGATATTGAAATATCACTCAACTTTTAAATACATTTTTTACAATTTAAAAAACATTGCGAAAAGGGTTTTCATTGAAGATAACATAGAACATTTTTAATATTTATTCAAATATAAAATTATTTTTTATTGTACTGTGAAACTATAGTGTTTCCATCCATGTTATAAAACAGTAATCTTTTTTTCATTTGTAATGAATGTAACAATAATCCGTATAATATATATAATAATATTCATATTTAAATTCATTCAAAAAAAAAGGAGGAATAAATTTATTTATTATTTAGTTACCCCCATGTAAAAAAATGCATAAAACAATTTTAAATTTTTTTGGAAAAGTAATAAAAAGAATAATATTATAAATCATGAAAAGATTTAATATATTGTTTTATGACAATGTGTCCCTACCTTTAGTCAGACTCATCACATATGGTATTTATCATAATAAATAACATTAATTTGTTATTTATTTATAATTTTTATATCTTTTTCATGTTTCTAATTCGATTATTTTTATCTTCTGTGATTCAATAATTAATTATACAATAATGTAAATTTACATCAAACATTTTTGAGATGTTTGGTCCATATATCCAAAATGATTTCGATGGGTTGACAACGGTAAAAGTGTTATATATCTAATTATATATAGTATAATAATCAATAAATAATTCTCATTTTTGTACAGAAATAATAAATTTAATTCATACTAGGAGCGATGGTTAAGAAAAATTAACTTCATTAAAATCATATGGATTGTTGGATGTATGAATGAATGAGTAAAATTTCAATTTATCAATTTTCATTATTTCAAGAAGGTAAATATTATTTTTCATAATCAAAATGTTAATTATATATTAAATAAAAAAATAATTAATAATATATATATATATATATATATGTCATTCACAGGACTTGGTAATGAAAAATGAATTACAACTATTCATGTATGATGTAGTCCACATGTATGCAAGAATGATATTATCATTTATCAGTGAATTGAATGTTAATAATATTGATGAAATATGATATTCATGGAATGGTAAATATGTAACATATATCATATATATTTATATAAATTAATTATTAAAATATAACAATCCATTAGAAGTGGTGATGGAAAATGAATTACGTTCATCCCCATTGCTGGAGTTTTTCACACACATACATAATGCGTTCGATTCTTATTTGATAGTGGATGGAGACAAAAATAGTTTACTAAATTAAAATAATAACATATAAATATAAGGGATATAATTTATTTATTATATAACCATGAATTAATATGATTTAATGGAGGTGAAAGTTGAAATAAAACATAACTTTTATTTAAGAACTATAACTCATGTTCATACTCCTTATTATGGGTTACACAAAAATAGATCATATATTATTATTTTGATCAATACATGGCCTATAAAAAGTTTTTAGGTGTGTATGGAATTGATTTTTTCAGGTCATGGTGGATCTAAAATTATATTTATGTCTTATGAAAATAGTGTATGATGATCTATTCTACAAGATACAGGATGAGTACTGTTGGACTATCATAAAATATAAAACTCAATTTAATTAATTTTATCTAGAGAAAGGTTCAAATTTAATATTAGAAAATAAAATATGGATATTTCTAATTAAAAACTGAAAAATTTTATTCAATTTAGTTTTGTTTTTAAGTTTATCATTTTATTTTAACATGTTTTATCACTTTTATCTTACTACCACAATAATAATTTTTTTACTCTATAAAGGTCAAAATATTTATAGTAAGATGAATATTTACAATTAAATTAAACATGTTTTATATTTTCATCCCTATACCAAGCTGTTGGATTAAGATATCATTTTTAGTAATGTTAAATCATTTAATGTAAAAAAATCTATAAAATACAAATAATGTCAAATATTGAACTAATAATTTACTTTTATATTAAATATTACTAGAAAAATATGGGATTAGAATATAATTTATTTAAAACCCTTTATATGAAATATCTATCTTAATATCCCTGTAAAAAAATAATTATTTCAATTAATATTGTTTAAAAAATATAGTTAATTTTTCTGTTAATTGATTAATTATTTCCTCATCTATGCATGTGTTTTTTAAGTAATTAATTATTTTCTAAATTTTATAAATAAATTACCAATATAAAAAACCATGTCTATCACTTAAATTACATTTTCAAACCAATCATAACCACTATTTATCCTTATATTAAATATATTTTTCTAATAAAAATATATACATTGAAATTTTTATTTATATATTCATATTAATACATTAAAGGTCAAAATAAATGAATTAATATTTTTTAAAAATTTTCTAAAATTATTGAGGGATATTGATAAAAAAACTCTATTTAATGTGGTTAAATAAAATTTAACTATTTATTTCTACCAAATGATTAATAATATGTAATATTTTCTTTTAGATTACAAACACATATATGACTGAATGTAATTTAAAATAAAATAGAAAAAAAGATGATGGGAAAAAATGTTTTAAAAAATATTTTATGTAAAATAATATGTTTATAAAAAATTCATGTGTAAAAATTATAAAAAATAAAATAATAAGATTTTAATGAAATAAATATAATTTTATCTGTAATGAAATATGAAATAGAATTTTACAATGTAGATACATGAAACAAAAATAAAATTTCCAATAAAAACATTAATATTTCCCATTCAATTAAAAAACTCATCATTTTAGAAAAATAATAAAATGACACAATAAACAAAATTTGACATCATGATTTTAAAAATAATATCATTTTCATAAAATACTACTTCTATAAGTGGAAAATTTTATGATATTATTTACTGACATAATAGAATATAAATACATTTGAAGAAAATATACTATTAAATCATTAGATGGACTTATTAAAATTGGAGTGATTATTACATAATCATTGGAAAATAATTTTTTACTCATTTGGAGTTATATATATATATCATAAAGTCATAAATCCTATTCAAATATATAAATTTAATTGCTATATTATAATAATCACATTAAAATAATAATAATCATTGGTTCATTGATGAATGATGTTGTGTATTATATAAACTATTTAACATAATGATCTTATTTAGAATCATGGTGGTTTACATATCATATGAAAAATATTACATGGAATTTACACTGATTTTTCATAGTCAGGCCATTATATGTTTTTATCCTACCAATGTTTATGCCATTTTCTTTTTCTGAGAACTAATTTTTTCATATATCATGAAATATTCATGTCCTATGAGAATTGTCTCTACAATCAAGAGATCACCATTTATGTATTTTTTTATTGATGTGTACTATGAATATTATATTAGGTAGTTTATGGTTTATCCTATTAAACTAGTGAATTATTTCAATTTTTTTGAAAAACATTCTACCAAATATTCTCAAAACTATGCTCTTATAGAACAGGCAATGTTTCATTGTTGTTTAAGGACATTATTATTGGAACATATGTCACATTAATTTATGTTCTTGTATATTGTACTATTTTTGGATATATTTTAATATAATATATATTATATTAGATTTTTTATAAATTAATATTTTATATCTTAGACTATTTGATTATGTAGTTTGTGGTCTTATATTAGGGATCATATATTATTCTATTATATGTTCATATATCCTAGACCATATGTTTATATAATTTGTGGTCAAATCACATAGAATACATGTAGAGAGAAAAAAATTTCATCATGAATGTATAAATTATATAGAAGGTTAATAATATACACAATAATTTAAATCAATTTGATGTGATGATAAAAACATATTGGTTTCATTAAGAATCACATTGGTAGGACTAATTTCTATTAAATTTTATTGTGGAACCCATTGATTAGGTAAAATTATCCACGGTGATGATTTATTTGGTTGATAATTCGGGAACTCATATAATGGAGTTGTGACATTGTATTCATAATCAGGAATATTGTCCCTTGATAATGGATACACACCTAAAAGATGGTAGAGAAATGTTTTTTTGGGATTCTGGTACACAAAGTTTGAATAGAGTAATGGTACATTAATATTTGATAAGGGTTTTTGAACTATCTTGATAGTTTATATGATAATGGTTGGGTAAAACATATCATGAATGGAGGTGTTATTTCTCATATCGACTACCATGGAAGAGGGAGACATTTAGTTAATTGTCATAAATCTATAACTAAATGTTGTGGATTTAAATACTAGATGAACATTTTTATTATGCTATGTATCTCTCAAGTATTATATATTTTATGATATACTATTTGATATTGGATATAAAATTCAAGCATTCTTATGAGTAAACATGTGTGAAAAGTTCCATTGAAATGTTTCTTCTGAACATGTGGATTAGAGGACCCATTTCCAAGGAAAATATGTCTATAGTTAAAAAGTAAGGGATCATAGGTTGGGGCCAAGGGCATTCATGCATAGTTAAAAATATCATTCCTTAAATCTAGATTTTATTATTATTAAGGGATATAAAATATTTTTTATGGTTAAAACAACTAATCAATAAATTACGTAATAGGAAAAAAAATACATCCAAGGAAGATTATTTTGCATGGGATATTATTTACATTGAATGGGATGAGTGAGAACCATCATGAATGGATCGTTTATTTCCAATATAATAACTCATAAAATAATGTAATTTAGTTTATTATCATTAATAACGTATTATTATTGAGTTATCACATCCATACATTATGTTTGATTACATTTTCTCATAACATCACGACAAGGATTCCAAATACACATAAATATATCAATTATGGGATGTGTAAATAACCTCATGATTATAATAAATATAGGATGATTAAATAACACCATGCTGGTGATTCTAGTGAATCTCATTATATTAAAATGTTCCACTACTGAATTTTCATGACTCATAGGTTTCATATAATCTTTTCTTATGAAAATATTCATATGGTTGATAGGATTGGGCCACATATATAAGATCTAGTGGAATGAATACCCAGTCATATATAGATAATATTGATCATGGGTAAAATCCTTACAATAGAATATGAAATATTTATAGGAACCAAGAACATCAAAAATGAAGATGGTTTTGTGGAAAATATTAACTAAGGAGGGCTATGAGAACCTAAATGTTATTAAATTATATTCTTAAATCATTATAGAGTTTATGAAATTTCATAAATAATTTCCCTATCATTTTCCTTGATACAAAGGGAAAAGTGATCAAAGATCATATTTATATATTGTCATATAATTGACCCAACAGGCACTATTATGCAATTATTTTTTTATATCACGTACTCTTATTATCTTGAAGCGTAATGATTATCACGTAGATACCTATATTTTTTACATGAATGACTCTTTTGATTTTTTATATGAAATATTTTATGTCAATTTCACGATTTGTGTATGGAAATTCGATTTAGACTTTAAAAATATAATTTCTATGGTCTTACAACATTGATTAAAGTTCATATATTTTAAATTCATGATGTGTAGACTATAGAAAAGATGAATGTGTTAAACAATATCTATTATATAATTCCTAGGATTGTTAGTTCCTTTATACCCTATGAATGGGGGATTATTATGTCATAAATCAAAAATTAATTTTATTAAATCATGAGTAATGGTATGTGAAATACATTATGGGGATGACCACAGATCACACATTGGTGATGAACTCTATTTCCAGGTTGTTGGGGAACATAGGTTTCTGAGGAAATTTTTAGGAATTAAGGACAACTATAATTTCCAGACTAGGGGATAGTATATAGGATCCATGTGTATATGTTTATAACAAATAATAGGGTCCCATGAAGAGGGACACTCTCTTTAACTAGGTGTATAAAGGGATTGTGGAAATCCATGCCATACAATATATGAAGTATGACTTATGGACATAGGTTTTTTTAAAACATGATAGAAGTATCTCATACCTATGTTACTCATGGTTACACAATATTGGTCCCTTTATAAGAAGTTATAATGGATTATATTATATTCATTTTTAAAATTATGGGATAATGATTGAATGATTTTGTATTTTTCCCACAACCGATAGAGAATCAACTATCATTTAGTTCAATATCATGCGAAAATGAATTTTGTGTTATATATATTAGGCTCAAGTGATGAAGACCCTATTTTATGTAATGAAGTTTCATATAGATGGGATGGGATGTAGTTTGTACAATCGTTATTTACATTATTATAGAATAATAGTTATTTTTTTATTACCCTTTAATATATCATTCTCATACACACACAAAATGGATGTCTAGAACTATTCCATTCGTGTGAAGATTATGGTCTTGAATGTTGGACCATTGATGTACCCTATTTAATGTTGGGATTCCCCTTATGACACTAAATTTTGAGGCCAAGAAATACCTATATACATACATGAGTGAGTCTCAATGTGATAAGTAGTAATGTTGAAGAATAAACCATACTATTTTGTGAAGGGATGCATATATAAAATGAATTGGAAATATGGGGAACACATTACCAGCATTACATAGATACGATTCATGATTCTAGGAAAATAATTATTTCATGGTGATGAAAATGGAAGATACCCATTTTCAATAATTTTTTATTTTAATATTCATGTTGATGAGTTGGAGGAAATATAACAATTCTTTTATTGGAAACATCTGGATAATGTTATGCATCTTCCAAGCATAGTAATCAAGATACACATAACGTCTTCAACAGAAATACCTTCTATATATCTATGTCTTGAATATATGGTTGGGGTGGTTGTGTAAATTTTTTTCTTAGGATAAGGATATGAGATTTTAATATCATGAAGAATCAAATATAAAAGGGAACCAAGACACGAATAGTGTTATATTTTTGGTCCACTACAATGAATTGGATCATATAAAAGGTAAATGATGCATTAGATTCACATAGAAGTTGGGCATTAGATAAATAATTATACAGTAACTATATATCTTTTCATCATAAGAATGAATCAATACATTGTTATTAAATATACCCCTACAAATATCATACTCAAATGTATGGAATGTGAAATTATTTCATTAAGTGTATAATATTTTAGATTCCTGTTGTTTATAGATCTAGATCGTGTATAGGTAGAAATATTTATCCCACATTACTGTAATAATTTTTTGGTATTTTATTATTGTAAAAAGTTATTATAAAAATTTATAAATAGAAAAATATTTAATATTTAATATTGGGAGTATGATATGATATCTCATTATAAATATATATGCTTTTTTATGAAGAATTATTCTATCAAAGGTTAATGAATTCACTAGGAGACTTATTCTCATAGATTATTTCACACATTTTATTTGGTTCTTCCTATTTTTTGTTTGTTTATTTGATTATTCCTATTGGTGTATCACAATTCCCAAAATCCATTTTTTTATTTTGATGTTAATATTAATGTTTTCAGATCGTTTGGTTAATGTTTCTATTTTATTGTCTAGATGGTTCTTTTCGTTGTAAATTTTTGTCGTTGATGTTTGTTATAAGTGTTATTATCATGGAATTTTACTTGATGGTAGAGTTAAGTTAGCATAGATGTAGAGGCCCAAATCTTGGCGTACATGGACATTACATTACTTTAGTGGAATACTTAATACATAACAAAAACATACACACAGGGACCATAATAGTTTAGTGTCTTTGGAAACTTGGAACGTAATCTTCTAATCGTGGTGATAGATCTTCAACATCTCCAATAAAGAGCTTCCCCTTTTTTCATACCTAAAACCATTCTTTATATCCTGGGGAAAAGAAAACATAAAAAGGGTGATCTCAAATGCTCATTAAGGGTAAGCATTGATAAAATAAAACATACCGTATACATTTGATCTTAAAAACATGAACATAATGTTTAAACATCAAAAGCTTGAGCAATGACATAAAACATGGAAGTACGTAAGGCATAGATTATAAGGAAACATTAATAATGATAATATAACATGGGAATAAAACATGTAATTGTGGCAACCATTAAGCACATGATATGATATCTGTAGTGGCCAAGGCATTTCTTTCAAGACCATCTTAGTGGACAAAGTCCCTTTCTGAATCGAGTTCCCTCCTCATTCCAGTCCTGTATTACTGAACCGGTTTAACTTGTCGTTCCATCCATGTCTATCTCATGATATATAAATCTTCACCCAATTCATTGGAGGGAGATATAGGTCCCACCCATCTCATAATGATACCATTCTTATGTGTGCCACAAAATCATAAATCATACATCATTGCATAACCCATGTAATAAAAATGGGATTCTTAAACAACATGACATCATAAAAGAATTCATATAAGATAAATGAATTAATAAAAATAATTCCATCACAACATAATTAAATCAATGTAATAATAGGGATAGAAACATAACCCTATATTATCTTAGATGGAAAATAATTTTGATAAAACACTTGAACTCCATTCTTCAGGAAAATATCCTTTCTATTTCAAAAAACCTTTTCCTTTCTTAAAATGTCATACAATTCTAAAATAAAAGAATTTGATTAATAATAAACTTTAAAATTTATAAATTAAGCTTCTTGGAAATAATGTTTTAAAAATCCATTCATGTCATATAAGTTAAAAAACATTCTTCTCGTACTTTTTCAGAAAAGTCAAAAAGTACCTCATACGAAAAACGAAAAATGATTCCTTTCATATCATTTACTATAAACTCCCCAAAGGATAAAAATTGATTTAAACAATTTTAGGTGGATGGAAATAATATTACATATTGAGGAAACATGGATGTGGATGATAAAATACACCCCAGTAAATACCAAAGTATAAACAATCTCAGATAAAAATGAGACTGTGATATAGACCTTACCTTAGGTCCGATTTGCTTCGTAAGTGTCCGAACCTACATTATAATTATTTAAATAATGTCATTGGCTTATTCTAGAATCATACTCATTGTTATGATATCATATATGGTTCACTTATGACTTTATATTAACCGTTCTTTTGTAAATTCCATGTTAAAGAGCGTTTTGGGTAAAATCGTTTCATTTGTCGTCCGTGTTTTGACTTGAAATTATTCATATGATTACTTAGATCATGATTAAATAATTTCATAATATAAAACAGGATTTATATAAAATATATTTTCAGAATATACATATATATAATAGATCAGTAAATGGAAAGAAATACACCTTTCATGGAGACGGTAGGCCGTACGTTGGCATGAAGGCTGTTTTTGTTTCCTTATTGACTTGAATGGAATTAAGTAGACGACATACATATATATTCACATAAATCCAGTATAATTATTATGTCATATATTTCATGATTACTTATTATATATACTTTATAATAATTCAAGAATGGTTAATGTGGAGAATGAATCTCATCGCGTCGTGGAGACGGTAGTCCGTATGTACGCACGAGTGATGATATCGTTCTCATGATCGTTGAATTGTATTGGAGTCTATGTATACAATTTTATAATCAATATCAATTTACAATAATCATATATAGTTATTATGTACACCATTATACCAATCCATGTAAGGTGGTGGTGGAAAATATATTACACCACGGTGTGGAGACGGTATTTCGTACATACGCACGCGCGGTGATTTCGTTTTCCATAGGATGGATAGATGGTGAAATAGGGTTGTTTCATACATATAATAACATATACGTATATGATTTATACTGATGTTATTACTTCATAATGAAGCAACCAAAGAAGAATAAGTGGAAGAAGAAATAAAGTTGAAAGAATCGGTAACAGACATTACTTCTTCTTTGAAGCGCCTCTTTGATTCCTCCTCTTAGGGCACTAAAATTGGTCTTTGAAGAAGACCAGGACCTCTAGTATGTTTCTAGGGAAGTGTAGAAGATAGTTTTCTAGGGGTTGGTCGAGCTTTTAGGATCAAAGTGTTGTGAGAAAGAGAGGGAGGAGGTGCCCTTTTATAAGGGGGGAGAGGGGCACCTTTGGATTAACTAAAAATATTATTTTATTATAAAGTCAAATTCGGTTTTAAATAGCTCCAAATTGATTTATTTCGAAGCTAAGGTGGGTATGGGTAGAAATACTTTCATCCAATATAATTTAGACAAGTTTAGGTTCCTATTTTAACCTTATCATTTATATTTAACATTAAGTTAGATAATTTTACTTTTACTGTATCTTTTTGTGTTCCTACACTATATGGTTAATAAAATTAATATAAGAAGCCAAACGAATCCCAAGATGTTTATTATTAATATATATAACCTTATATATGTCATTTGGCCGAATGTTATATTTTTAGGAATAAAATAACAATTAATAATATAATATATTTTTTTAAAACTATTTTATGTCAAGTTTGAAACTATTTAGTAATTTATTTTTTTGAATATCATTACAGACTTATTAGTTCAAAAACAAGTTAATTATATCAATACTAACATGTCATAGTATCCTAAAAAATTAGTTTAATTCATAAAAAGTCTCAAATTACATTTATTTTGGTATTTATAACATCATTTATGTCAATATTTCATTAATAAGATGATTACTGCATCATTGTTGTGTCATAAATAAATTAAATAATTTAATGTCTAAAAATTACAAATAAAAAACCATTATTTAGGAAATCGTTTTATCTTTCTAATGAATATTTATAGTCGAATTTATCTTATGTATAACCCTATATTAAATATGATATACTTAATAAACTTGGATTTTAACTATTTTAACCCTTCTTTAAATAAATTAATAATAAATTTCCTAATCTAATCCAAGTGGGCCTAAATAGTCATATTTTATTCCTATGGTTGTTTTTGTTCTAATTACACTTATCAAATAGAATTAGGACACGTGTTGGGGTAATAATAATATCATTTTTACACTTAATTACCCTATTTACTTTTAACCGTGGTAAAAAAAAGTAAAAAGTTACTATTCACCAAATATTATTTTCATCTCATTGAACCACATTTTACTTACTGAAATCAACCGTATGTCTCGGATTTTTGAAATTCCACTCATAGAAGCGGTAAAATTAAGTTTTATGAAAAATTCATTTTTTTAACTACCACTTAGTGGTTTCACTATTCATCAAAAAATGAAAGTTTCCAGAAAAATACCAAAAATTAGGCCTAAGCTATATTTGATATTATGAACTGAAAATTGATGTCTATTTTACCAAATTCAAAACATATCTATTTCATTACATTATTTAAAAATTAATTCTCATCGTCAAAACAAATATCGTGTTCTTAAGAGATAATAACTATCAAAAGATTGACATTTGTTTATGTCTAGTTTAAATATAAAATTACATCCAATGTCCAAAATTGTATTAAATTGTAAAAATATATTCTAAATATAATTTAAAACCACTAAAATTAATAATTTATCACTATTAATTAGTTTTATTAAAAAGGTTTTATTTAATTAAAATTTAGTAATTTTCCCTATTCATCAGAAAATGAAAGTTCTCTGAAAAGTACAAAAATTTCACCCTAAGCTAATTTCGATATTCTGAATCCAAAAATGAAGTCCATTTTAAAAAATAAAATTTACAACTTTTCAAAAAGTGGTTATTACTATTCATAACAGCTAGTTTTAATAATATTTTAATAGCATATCATTGTTTAGCGAAACTCGGTATTGCATACAACACACGCTATCACGGCGCTTGCGTGTAATGCAAGCCAAGTCAGGGTTGCGTGTTGTGCAAGAATACTTCATTCTTTTGTATAACATAATCCAACCATATTTCATTTATATATTGAATATATATATATATATACTCAATGTTGCGTAGAATAACTATTATCAAAATTTTGTGTAACAGGATCCAAGAATAGTGTTGCGTATTCTGAAAGCTAATACGGTGTTGCATATAGCGCAAGGTAATCATGGTGTATCATACAACACAAGACATTAATGAAATTAAAATAATATTTTTCATAAAATTTTAGGGAGTTACATTCTACCCCCCTTAAAATGAATTTCGCACTCGAAATTTTTCAGGGTTATAAATGGTTTACTACTCGAATGTTTGTTTAATAGAAACCCACATACTAAAAAGGAATACCCAAACTTGGATTTAAAAACTAAAGTATGAAATGTAACAGTTACCCAAATTAACTCATCTTTGGGTTTCCACATAGGAGAACATAGGTGAAAATATAGATATGGAAGAAAAATCTAACCATCATGTTCTGATGGAGAGTGGTAGAGAACATGGCTATGAAATAGCCAACAATCACAAAGCTTTAGATTTTTGATGATCTATGGTACCATATGATTCCTCAGATATAAGGGAAGTAGGACAACATTTTTGGTTTTCAAGATCATTTCCCTAAAGTTGGTGAATTAAAAGTAATACTTACATGATTTTGGTAGAATTTCATTGTTGTTAATGAATTGAACAATTTCCCCTTCATCCCTTAATGAAATGAAGTTAAATTTGTTATTCATGATGTGTTAGCAGATCATGTGATAGAATGATGGGTCATTCCATCTGTTTCAAACAAAAGGTTAGAAAAAGTTATAAGTCCATCTTATGGTTAGATTAATCGTATATGGTTCCAAAAATGTACTTATACTTCATATATCATACCACTTAATAAAATAAAACTTGTTTCTACTAACCATGGACTTCTTGTAGGCCAGTGGTAGGTGATAAAGGCTAGTCGCACTTTGGTTGTGGGTTCAATTCCCAAAGCCTTGTCCGACGCGATGGGCTGTCACCCGTCCTGCAGGTTGTCCTTTTTTCTAAAACTACATTACTATAACATCCCATCAATAATATCGAAAAAACTTCTATCATTAAACAATACTAACTTATTTCCAACATAATCCATTTCAATATTTTGGATTATCCATAATACTGCAGTCCACTCTCATAATATAGTGAAAACAATTACCAGTGATTTCATATAACAAGAATGTTAATACCATCGTCGATCCCCATATATCATAAGATATGTCTTGTTAGAAACCTTCCAAATATTCCAAGGACTTAATCAAGTATTCTCTTGAAAAATGAATACCCATTTAATCTTAGTAAAAACATGAGTGCTGTAAAAAGTTAACTCATTCCACATACCAAAAACCAAAAATTCTATATACTCAAACCATGATATAACTATTTCCTTATATAATTCATGATCTCATTAATACTATCAAACATTTAATATTCTCTGTATCCCTTCATTATACGCATATCATCTTTATTCCAAAAATATCTGAATAACCTTTCATGGATACTGGTACCATTAATCATACACTTTCAAAACTCAAGGAAAGACAACAGTGTAACAATCCTTAGAAGTCTCTTTATTCCATAGTACCATGAGATTACTTATCCAACATTACACATGATAAACATGTAATAATTCTACTACATTCTTAAACCATTGACCGAGCTTCAAAAATTCTTTCATCTCACATATCATTTGTAGTCTCTTCTTCATCATCAACATAAATACTACCAATACGACCATACTGATTCTCTTTATGAGACTTTCCCTTAGGGAATTGGTTTGCATAATGCCCGTACATTCCACATCTAAAACATTTAACCATTTTTGATGTCGTAGCAATACCATTATCCTAATCCCTGGTATTAACTGAACATTTTCCTTTGCACTTACTGGCTTTGTGTCCTTCGTTTCTACACCCAAAGCATCTTCCAGTTCCTTTGAAACATTCTCCTTGATGCCCCTTCCCACATGATTTACATAGGGGAAATTTAACTTTATTTTCTCTATGATCATCATAAAACTCCATCTTTCTCTTATTAGCCGAGTCAAGAAACATACCAAAATTTACTTTATTGATCATATTATGAGATTGTTGATTCGGTATAATAATGATGTTTGGACTTCCAAATCCCATTTCATTTGGTTTCTCCTGACGAATATCATTCCATTTTCCATCATATCCTCCATTATTGTGAATCATCTTGTTTCCAGCCATTTTCTAAAACACAAAAAGAATAGTGTAAAAGGAAAAAATCATAATAAAGGGGGAGTAACTTCAATATCTAACATCTTTGGTCTAATCTAATATTGTTACCATAGTTCTAGGAAAATATCATATACATATACTTATCCTTAGGGACATCCCTAGACATACCTTAGAAATATATCTAGGGATCTCAATAACGTTTTCGCATCCTAGTTTCCAAAGGATGACTAAACTTTTCCTCTGATACCAACTGTAGAGGCCCAAAGCTTGACGTACATGGAAATTACATTACTTTAGAAGAATACTTAATACATAACAAAAACAGACACACAAGGACCGTAATAGTTTAGTGTCTTTGGAAACATGGAAGGTAATCATCTAATCGTGGTGAAAGATCTTCAACATCTCTCATAAAGATCTTCCACTTTTTTTCATACCTAAAACCTTTCTTTATATCCTAGGAAAAATAAAACATAAAAAGGGTGAGCTCAAATTCTCAGTAAGGGTAAGAATGGATAAAATAAAAATACCATATACATTTGAACATAGAAACATGTACATAATGTTTAAACATCAAAAGATTGAGCTATGACATAAAACATGGAAGTACGTAAGGCATAGATCATAAATAAACATTAATAATGATAAAATAGCATGAGAATAAAACATGTAATTGTGGAAACCATTAATCACATGATATTATTTATATAGTAGCCAAGGCATTGCTGTCAAGACCATCTTAGTGGACAAAGTCCCTTTCTGAATCGAGTTCACTCCTTGTTCAAGTCCTATATTACTGAACCGGTTTAAGATGTCGTTACAGCCATGTCTATCTCATGAGATATAAATCTTTACCCAATGAATTGTATGGAGATATAGGTCCCACCCATCTCATAATGATACCATTCTTATGTGTGCCACAAAATCATAAATCATACATCATTGCATAACCCATGTAATAAAAAAGGGATTCTTAAACAACATGACATCATAAAACAATTCATATAAGATAAAGGAATTCATAAATAATTCCATCACAACATAATCATATCAATGTAATAATAGGGATAGAAACATATCCCTATATTACCTTAGATGGAAAATATTTTTGATAAAACACTTGAACTCCATTCTTGAGGAAAATATCCTTTCTACTTCAAAAACACTTTTCCTTTCTTAACATGTCATACAATTCTAAACTAAAAGAAGTTGATTAAAAATAAACTTGAAAATTTGTAAAGGAAGCTTCTTGTAAATAATTTTTTAAAAATACATTCATGCCGTATAAGTTAAAAAAACATTCTTCTCGTACTTTTGTCAGAAAAGTCAAAAAGTACCTCGTACGAAAAATGACAAAAGATTCCTTTCATATATTTTACTATAAACTCACTAAAGGGTTAAAATGGTTTTAAAAAATTGTAGGTGGATTGAAATAATATTACATATTGAGGAAACAAGAATGTGGATGATAAAATACTCCCCAGTAAATACCAAAGTATAAACAATCTCGGATAAAAATGAGATAGTGATATTTCCCTTACCTTAGGTCTGATTTGCTTCGTAATTGTCCAATACTCCTGTATAATGATTTAAATAATGTCATTGACTTATTCCAGAATCATACTCATTGTTATGATATAATATATGGTTTACTTATGACTTTATATTACCCGTTCTTTTGTAAATTCCATGTTAAAGAGCGTTTTGGGTAAAATTATTTCATTTGTAGTCCGTGTTTTGACTTTTAATTATTCATATGACTACATAGATCATGATTAATTAATTGAAGAATATAAAAAATTATTTATATATAATATATATTTATAATCTACATATAAATAATAGATCATTAAATGGAAATAAATACATCGTTCATGGAGACGGTAGGTCGTACGTACACATGAATGCTATTTTCGTATCCTTATTGAGTTGAATGGAATTAAGTAGACGACATAAATATATATACACATAAATCCAGTATCATTATTATGTCATATATTTCATGATTACTTATTATATATACTTTATAATCATTCATGAATGGTTAATGTGGAGAATGAATCACATCGTGTCGTGGAGACGGTAGTCCGTACGTACGCACGAGCGATGATATCATTCTCCTGATCGTGGAATTGTATTGGAGTGTATGTATACTATTTAAGAATAAATATCTCTTTAAAAAAATCATATATAGTTATTATTTACATCATTATACCCATCCAAGTAAGGTGGTCGTGGAAAATAGATTACACCATAGCATGGAGACGGTATTCTGTACGTACGCACGCGCAGTGATTTCATTTTCCGTAGGATGGATAGATGGTGAAATAGGGTTGTTTCATACATATAATAACATATCAGTATATGATTGATACTTATTTTATTACTTCATAATGAAACAACATAATAAGAATAATTGGAAGAAGAAATAAAGTTGAATGAATCGGTAACAGACAATACTTCTTCTTTGAAGCGCCTCTTTGAGTCCTCCTCTTAGGGCACTAAAATTGGACTTTGAAGAAGACCAGGACCTCTACGATGTTTCTAGGGAAGTTTAGAAGTGAATATTTCTGCGGTTGGCCGAGCTTGAAGGCTCAAAGTGGTGTGAGGAAGAGAGGGAGGAGGTGCCCTTTTATAAGGGAGGAGAGGGGCACCTTTGGAATAACTAAAAATGTTATTTCATTATAAAGCCAAATTCGGTTTCAAATAGATCCAAATTGATTTATTTCGAAGATAAGGTGGTTATGGGTTGAAATAATCTCATCCAATTGAATTTATACAAGTTTAAGTTCCTATTTTAACCTTATCATTTAGATTTAACATTAAGTTAGATAATTTTACTTTTACCGCGTCTTTTTGTATTCTTACACTATATGGTTAATAAAATTACTATAAAAAGCCAAACGAACCCCATGTTGTTTATTATTAATATATATAACCTTATATAAGTCATTTGGCCGAATCTTATATTTTTAGGAATAAAATAACAATTAATAATATAATATTTGTTTTAAAAACTATTTTATGTCAATTTTGACACTATTTAGTAATTGTTTTTTGTGAAAATCATAACAGACTGATTAGTTCGAAAAAAAGTTAATTATATCAATACTAACATGTGATATTATCCTAGAAAATTAGTGTAATTCATAAAATGTCTCTATTTACATTTATATTGGTATTTATAACATCAATTATGTCAATATTTCATTAATAAGATAATTACTGCATCATCATTGTGTCATTAATAAATTAAATTATATAATGTCTAAAAATTACAAATAAAATACTATTATGTGTGAAATATCTTTATCTTTCTAATGAATATTTATAGTCGAATTTATCTTATATATTACCCTATATTAAAAATGATATACTTATTAAACATTGATTTTAACTATTTTAACCCTTCTTTAAATAAATTAATATTAAATGTCCTAATCTAATCCAAGTGGGCATAGATGGTCATATTTTATTCCTAAGGTTGTTTTTCATCGAATTACACTTATCCAAGAGAATTGGGAAATGTTTTAGGGTAATAATTATATCATTTTACCCTTAATTACCATATTTACTTTTAACCGTGGTAAAAAAAGTAAAAAGTTACTATTCACCAAAAATTATTTTCATCTCATTGAACCAAATTTAACTTACTAACATGAACCATGTCTCTCAGATTTTTGAAATTCTACTCACAGAAGCGGTAAAATTATGTATTATGAAAAATTCATTTTTTTAACTACCACTTAGTGGTTTCACTATTCATCGAAAATAAAAGATTCCAGAAAAATACCAAATATTAGGCCTATGCTATATTTTATATTATGAAATGAAAATTTATGTCTATTTTACCCAATTCAAAACATAAATGTTGCATTAATTTATTTAAAAATTAATTCCCATCGTCAAAACAAATAGCGTGTTCTTAAGAGATAATAACTATCAAAAAATTGACATTTGTTTATGTCTGGTTTAAATGTGAAATTATATCCAAAGACCAACATTGTATTATATTATAAAAATATATTCTAAATATTCTTTAAAACCACTCAAATTAATAATTTATCACAATTAATTATTTCGATTAAAAAGTTTGTTTTTAATTAAAATTTAGTAATTTTCACTATTCATCAGAAAATGAAAGTTATCCGAAAAGTACCAAAATTTTACCCTAAGCTAATTTCGATATTCCAGATCCAAATATGAAGTCCATTTTGAAAAATAAATTTTACAAAATTTCAAAAAGTGTTTATTACTATTCATAACGGCTAGATTTAATAATACTTTAATAGCATATCATTTTTTAGCGAAACTCGGTATTGCATACAACACACGCTATCGCGGAGAGTCGTGCTTGTGTGTAATACAAGACAAGTCAGGGTTTCGTGTTGTGTAAGAATCCTTCGTTGTCTCGTATAACATAATCCAGCCATATTTCATTTATACATTGAATATATATATATACTCAATGTTGCGTAGAATAACTATTATCAAAATTGTGTGTAACACGATCCAAGAATGGTGTAGCGTATACTGCAAGCTAATACGGTGTTGCGTATAGCGCAAGGTAATCTTGGTGTAGCATACAACACAAGACATTAATGAAATTAAAAGAATATTTTTCATAAAATCTCGGGATGTTACAATAGAAGTTGTTTTGTCACAAATTTGATTTCATTTTACGAGCAATACTATTCTCTATCTCTATCATTCACCCAATCCTATACCAATGAAATTTTTGTGGAGGTACATAAGGAACATTGGATGTGATTTTTGAGTAGTATATGGTTTTTCATGTGGAGATTCACTATGGTGGATTCTCTCAAATCCTTAGGCACCATGATGGATTGTTTATTGTGATGAGTTTTTCTTGGATTAAAAATTATTGTTTTGATAATTTCTGTTATTCTATTAATATTTTCTACAATAGAAATGGTGGATTTTGGTACATGTTCTCTTCGAAGAATAGTGGTTGGTTCCGTTGAGTCAATAAGGTTTTCCTTATGACTTTTCCATTCCTTCTTGTTTTCAAAATCACAAACACCTTATGTTTAAGAAAAATGATTTTATAAGGAAAATTGCTTTTATAAGTAAAATTGCTTTTATAAGGAAAATTGCTTTTATAAGGAAAATCACTTTTGTAAGAAAAATTATCCTTATCATATTTTTCTTAAGTATAAAATTCGGATTCATTTCTATTTTCTCAAAATTGTTTTAAACTTTGATATGAAGTATTCTGTTTTAGGATCCGAATACTGGACAAGAACTATAATAAAGTTTCACTCCGAAATCCAGATCAGAACTGTAATAATGTTTCATTACGAACTCCAGATACGAACTCTGATTAGGTTCTACTCCAGATTCAGGATACGAATCCTTATGAAGTTCGAAAACGAATTCTCATTACGAATTCTGATGATGAATTATCATTACGAATTCTGATGATGAATTCTCATTATGAAACCTGATGATGAATTCTCATTACGAATTCTGATGAGGAATTCTCATTCCGAATTCTCATTCTGAATTCACCGATTAAACAGAGTCTAATCATCTTTGTTTTAGACACTCCAAAAATTATATTTGGTTAGACTGTGAACTTTCATTTTTCTTACGTTGTTATAATATGTCTTCTCTTTAATATTTTTTTCACTCCGAACTTTCACTCAGAATATTCACTCCGAACATTTGAGTTAGATTTTAAATGGTGTCGTACATTCTGTTTCACTTATTTTGTTATAAAACGATGTCGTATATTTTGTTTTAAACTAACCGTTGGCTAAGTTACACGTGTACAGGTCCCTCTGAATTTGATGGAAAATATGGCTGCTGGGAGAGGGAGTTAACCGTCGGAAATTTGCCTATAAATAGGATCTCATTTGAAAAAGCTCAAAAGAGAATTAAATTGATCAATATAGAGACCACACACTGCTAAGGTGACTTCTATAAAGAGAAAGATTTTCATTCCTTGTGCGTACTGAACCACTCATTCATTTTTTGCTTCGTGAAACTCCGAATATTGGTGATTACATTCAAGGACTTCCGAGGATAGGATGACAGAGGTGCCGACTACCTTGATGTTCAAGGGCTTCCTTGGTGATGAAGACAGAGGTTTCCAACTACCTTGAAGTTGAGGGCTTTCGGGGATAGCAAGACAGAGACACTCCGATCTTCGTATCGAGGGCTTAACCTAGTGTGGGTATGACAGACTTGCTTGAAAGTATAAATCAAGAGACCTTTATCCAAGGTTGTTGGATACCCTTCTCTTTGGGTTACAAGACATATATCTTGTTACTTGTAGTTTTACTACTTGTTTATTTCCACTGCATTTTGTATTATAAGGAAAGTATAACATTCTTATACTTCCTTACTTGTACTCTGTTTCATTTAGATTCTATACGCTTTAAGTTAGAATCTTATATTGTAATCTTTTGTTAAGTTATAATTTCTGGAACCATTTTTCTGGAACGTACTTTCATAATCTCTTTCCATGTTTTCATTTGGTATTAGAGTTGTTGTGAATTTTCTTAAGTTTAACTTTGTTAAACATATCCCTTTCCTTTGCGTATGGAAAACATAGTTAATCATAACTAACTTTAAAGGTTACAAAGGAATTTTTAAAGTATACAATTCTCCCCCCTCTTGTATATTGAGCATCTACATCATTATTTCGATCCTACAATTGGTATCAGAGCAGGTCTCTAGAATACTTGTACTCAAGTATATTTTTTTCTTGTTCACTTTTTTCATTCCAAGCTTTTTCCATTCCGAACATTCTCATTCTAAACTTTCCCATTACGAACTTTTTCTACTAACAAGTTTGTGTGCCAAATGTTATTAAGTATGGAAGGAATTAATGTTGGTTCAATTGATAATCTAAATCCTACAAGACCACCAATCTTTGATGGTAATGATTATAAGTACATGAGAGATCGAATGAAGACTTTTGTTATCAATACTGGAGTGGACAACTTTGTTATGCTTACTGGTGATTATAGAATTCTTGATAAGGAAGTCAGAAATTTCACTAACCAGGAAAAGAAAGAATATCAACTCAATTATATGGTACGCAATACCTTACTGTGTTCAATGACCAGAAATATATATTGCCAAATTTCTTCTTGTGAAGCAGCTAATTGTATCTGGAAGAAGTTAGAGGTTACACACATTGGAACTTCTAAAGTAATTGAGACTAGGAGAGCAATGCTTAGAGGTGAATATCATGGCTTCAATTTTCCTTATGGAGAACCAATCTGTAAAGTTCAACAGATATTTATGACTATCGTCAACAGTTTACAGTCTATGGGAGAGAAATGTTTAGATGATGAAGCTCTTGTTGACAAAATAATTGATATTATGCCCAATGAGTGGGAATCCAAAATAATAGCTATAGATGAGAACAAGAAGGTCACTCAAATTTCTCTTGATGAGTTATTTTGAACTCTTCTCCAACATGAAACCAGAATGAAGAGAGATGCTGACAACATCAACAAGAAAAATGGAAATGGTACAATTGCTTTTACAACAACATCAAATCATATGAAAGATAAGACTCCTGAGAGAGTAACCAGATCCAAGTCTAATAATATGGTAGTTTAGTCAGATTCTAGTGAGAGTGAAATATCATAAATTGAATTAGCTAATCTTGCTCAAAGGATGCACAAGATAGCTGGCCAGAGAAATTTCCAATCCAATTACAAGAAAAAGGAAAGGAAAGATAGAAAAGATGGAGAAGTCACTTGTTATGAATGCAAGAGAGCTGGACATATTAGACCAGATTTCCCATTGCTTAAAAAGAAAGAAAGGAAAGAAAGGCATTCATATAGGAACATAAAGAAGTATTATAAACCAAATCTAAGAATGTTTTGAAAGTTAATGATACCTAGAGTGAAAGTGGTGGTAACTCTTCAGATGAATCTTCTGATTACAAATCTTCAGGACAGAAGAATCTTGGTCTTATAGCCAGATTACCTATTGATAATCATTATTTTATGGATAAGGTATGAAATGCTAAATCATTGACCAATGTTTCATTAAATTCTAATGATAGTAAGTATTATAAATCTTCTGATGAAGAATCCTCTTCTGATGAAGAAAATACTTTACCTACATATGATGAAGTCTCTAGGTTTGCTGAACTTCTTGAAATTGAGAATTCCAAACTCAATAAACAACTTGATAAGGATAACTCTAGTAATTCTATTCTTTTAAAAGAGATATCATATCTTTCTAAAGATCTTGAAAGGAAAATGCTGATTTTGAAAGTATTTCAAAAAATATTGAGGAAGTAAGTTCTGAGAAGAACAAAATTTCTAAAGAATTAGAAAAAGTAATTTCTATAAAAATGTTTTCGATCCTAGATCATGTTCTAAAACTAATGATTTTGAGGATAAAATCTTGGTTATAAAACTCAAGTCTGAAATTTTTTCCTTAAAGAAGTGTTTATCAAACTTTACCCATGGTAAGGAAAATTTTGATAAAATGTATTCCCAAATACGGACTTTAAGAAATAAATCCGGATTTGGTTATACCCATGCAAAACCAATTTTCAGTAACAATTATTTCATTTCTCAATGTGCCCCATTTTGTACCAAGTGTCAATGTGGTGGTCATTGGGCAAAGAATTGTTCTTTAAACAAAACCCAATCCTTAGGATTTCACAAAGCTTACTTTTCTAAGAAAATGTGGTTTCCTAAAATTTTGTTATCTGGTAATCTCGGATCCAGACAAGTTTGGATACCGAAAGTCTAATTCCCTTCTTGATTTCAGGACAATAAAGAGAGTACCAGAAATAATACATGGTACATGGATAGTGGATGTCCCCGACACCAGACTGGTAACAAAATCTATTTTGAAAATATTATCAAAACCAAAGGAGGAAAGGTATCTTTCGGAGATAATGATAAGGGAGAAATTGTTGGTATTGGTAATACTGTTCTTATTGGTAAAACCTTGATTTCAAATGTTCTTTTTGTTAAGGGTCTTAAGTACAACCTCATTAGCATAAGTCAGTTATGTGATGAAGGTTACCTTGTGAATTTTAGGAATGATAAGTACTTTGTTCACAATTCCAAGGAAGAATTTATTCTCTCAGCCAATAGGCAAGAGAATGTGTACACTTTGAACTTAGAAGACCTTATACGCCAATATTTACCTTGTCTAAGTGCAATGGAAGATCATTCCTAGTTATGGCATAGAATACTAGGTTACTGTAACCTTAGGAACCTATGCAGACTTTCTAAGAAGAAACTAGTTATGGATCTACTAGAGCTTAGATTTGATTCTTCTAAAGTTTGTGATCCTTGTCAATATGGAAAGAAACATAAATCTAGTTTTAAATCAATCGGTGAAGTCTCAACAACAGATGCATTACAGTTAGTGCACATGGATCTTTTTGGCCCAACACAAACTAGAAGTATTGGAGGAAAACACTATGTGTTTGTTCTAGTTGATGATTACAGTAGATTTACTTGGGTCTATTTTCTAGTAAAGAAGTATGAAGATTTTTCTTATTTCAAAAGTTTTAGAGCTCAAGTTAAGAATGAGAAAAACCTTCCTTTGAAAACTATTAATAGTGATCATGGAGGAGAATTTCAAAATTCTAATTTTGAAACTTTTTGTAGTAGAGAAGGTATTACTCACAATTTCTCATCACCTAGAACTCCTCAACAAAATGGTGTAGTTGAGAGAAGAAATAGAATTCTTCAAGAGATAACTAGAACCGTGTTGAGTGAATATTCCATATCTAGACATTTTTGGGTTGAAGCTGTAAGTACTGCTTGCTATACTATAAATCGAGTTTTGATTAGACCTTTTCTTAATAAAACTCGTTATGAGTTATGGAATGGTAGAAAACCAAGACTATCCTACCTCAAGGTTTTTGGTTGCAAAGTACATATCCTAAATACTAAAGATAACTTACATAAATTCGCACCAAAATCTGATGATGGAATTTTCTTAGGTTATTCCACATCTTCTAAGGATTATAGAGTTTTTAATAAAAATACTTGTACTGTTGAAGAAACAGTACATGTAAAATTTGATGAGTCGGATCCTTTTGTTTTTAAACCACCTCAACCAACATCATCAGATGTGTTTTCAAAAACTGATTGTCAACCTTTAATAGAAGAACCTTCTCATAAGGAAATTGTTCAACAAGATACTTGTGAAACATTTACCCTAGAAGACTTTCTACCCTATGTTGATGAACATGTTTTACAAAACCCAAATCAGGTGTTTTTAAGATTCATCCCAGTGATAGTATCATTGGTGATTTAAATCAACCTGTAAGGAATAGAAGTTATTTAAGAAATGAAGTAGAACATCTAGTATTTCTTTCTAAATTAGAACCAAAAAGCACTGATAAAGCATTAGGTGATGATGATTGGATCAAAGCCATGCAAGATGAACTAAATGAATTTGAGAAGAATAATGTCTGGACCTTGGTTGAAAGACCTATGGAAACTTCTGTTATTAGAGTAAACTGGGTTTTCAGAAATAAATGTGATGAAAATGGAGTCATTGTATGAAATAAAGCTAGACTTGTTGCTAAAGGCTATAATCCTCAAGAGGGAATAGACTAGGAAGAAACATATGCTCCAATAGCTAGACTTGAATCTCTCTGTATTCTACTTGCCTTTGCAGCATTCTTTAATTTCAAACTCTTCAAAATGGATGTGAAATATGCTTTTCTTAACAGTTATGTTCAAGAAGAAGTTTTTGTTGAACAACCTCCTGGCTTTGAAGATACAAAACTTCCTAATTATGTTTTTAGACTTACCAAATCCTTGTATGGCCTTAAACAAGCCCCACGAGCATGGTATGATAGACTCACTTGATTTTTTCTTCAAAATAACTATGTTAAGGGAAATGCATATCCAACCCTTTTTATAAATAAAGATAAGAATAATGTTTTGATTTTTCAAATTTATATTGATGACATAATATTTGGTTCAACTCAGCATTCTTTGACCGACTCTTTTGCAAGTCTAATGAAATCTGAGTTTGAAATGAGTATGATGGGTGAGTTAACTTTTTTCCTTGGTTTTCAAATTTCTCAAAAACCAGAAGGAACCTACATATATCAACATAAGTATATTAAAGATCTTCTCAAAAAGTATGGTTATGACAATACTAAGAGTATAAGTACTCTTATTGGTACCTCACACTCTTTAGATCTTGATGAAGCTAGGAAACCAGTAGATCAAACATCTTTTAGAGGTATTATAAGAATTTTACTTTACTTAATAGCTAGTCGACCAGACCTAATGTTTTCAATATGCTTATGTGCAAGATATCAATCCAATCCTAAGAAATCTCACTTAAAGGCTGTAAAAAAAAAAATTCGCTATCTTAAGGGAACCATGGATCTAGGATTATTTTATACTTATGAAATGATTTTATTCTAAAATGATTTTCTGATGCTGCCTTTGGTGGATGTAGAATGGATAGAAAAAGTACATCTGGAACTTGTCATTTCTTAGGAGATTCATTATTTTCTTGGTCTTTCAAAAAGAAACATTATGTAGCACTGTCCACTACTGAAGCCAAATATGTAGCAGCTAGAAGTTGTTGTGCTCAAGTATTGTGGATGCAACACACACTCACAGACTATGGCTTGAGTTTTACTAAAACTCAAATATTGTGTGACAACACAAGTGCCATTTCCCTCAGTAAGAACCCTAAACATCACTCCCGTGCAGAACACATAGATATTAGTCATCGCTTTCTTAGGGCTCACACACTCAAAGGAGATATCATTCTTCAGCTTATCAGAACACAAGATCAACTTGCTGATATTTTTACAAAATCTTTTCCATCTGATAGATTTGAATACATTAAACAGAAGTTAGGAATTATAACCGTAAGGTAATCCCCCTTAATTAACTTTCTGTTGAAAAAGTCTCCTTACAGCAATAAACTCCTTTTCAAAGGGCGAGTACATTTGATTGTTAGAATTACAATGTTTTTCAAAATTTATTTTCAAACTTTTCGGAACTAAAATTCCGGAATGGGATTTTCGGAGCTACAATTTTACAGAATGGATATTTTCATATAGAAAACTTCTGAAATGGAAATTTTCGTATTTAAAACTATTGGAATAGATAATTTCGTACTTGAATTTTCATAACGGGATTTTCGTACTGGATCTTTCATAAAGAGTTTTTCATTTTCAAATTTTGTAATGAAATTTTTCGTACTGACTTTTCTGTACTGAGTTTGTTTTTCATAGTGAGTTTTGTAACTATGTCTTTTCATAATAAAGATATTTCATAGTCATCTTTTTTATATTATCCATTACGAATAATCCTCCTATTTAATCCAAAAGGTATGATTTCCTTACTTAAGTTTTCGTAGTCATACTTTACTTGCTGGCATTATCTTATTTTCTTGTTTTCAGATTACAATTTTCTTAATTCTTTGTTTTAATAAAAACCTCAAAAGATCGAAATCAAGTTTTCTTGAGAATTGGTTTTCGACCGTCGGATATGATCTCAGCTTGTCACAATGGTTCTATCAACCGTGGAAGATGAACCGTTTTCTCATTGCCTATATAAAGGGGACCCCAAATAATTGACCCACATCAGTTTTCATGTTCCAGCATCCCGAAGCTCTGCATCTATGTTTTAAAGCCGTTACGAACTTCAACTTTCTCTGTTCCGAACTCCTCAGAGGTCTTCAAATCCGAATGTCAGTGGAAGCAGCTTCTCAAGACATGTCTTCCAATAAGCCTATATCGAAGTGGTTAGTATATAGAGAGAGGTTGGTTCATCCTGATTTCTTCAACAAGTATGACTCTCTTATTTCCAAGAATATTAAGCTTAATGGATGGGAAGATGTTGCGGTGTCAAAACCTGGTAATCAAGATGAACTGTATTCAGATTTTCTCATAGAGTTCTATGAAACAGTATCCTTTCTTAAGGAAGATGGAAGGGAGAAGTTGTCTTTTAAGTCTTATGGTAAGACTTATAAGTATTCATATACCAAGGCAGCCAGCTTGGTAGGGCTGAATAATGAAGGTGAAGTTTAATTCATATCTCATGTGTTGCCGGATTCAAAGGGTAGCTTCGACAAGGAAAATGCATTAGAAACTCTCGGACTGGCAGATGACAAGGCTCTGAAGATTGTTAGTTTGTCTACCAATTTCAGGATTCTAGAGTTATGGGTACAAGGTCTTATCATACCGAGGAAAGGTGACAAATATAGCTTAAAGAAGATTGAGATCTACATCCTAGATTTTGTAATAAATCTAAGGATGATTAACTTGATGAAGCACATTCTTATCACTCTTGAGAATGTGAAGAACGGAAATCTGAGAGCTCAGATTATAATGTATCCAACAATCCTCTCAAAGATGATAGTTCGGTGCCTTGAGTCTTTCATGGATGCTTGCAAATCTAAGCCAAGAGTTTTCAAGATTATGTTGGTGAGTGATGGTACACTCAAAATAATGGATGTATCTTTTGACAAGAAGACTGCTCAGTTTATAGATTTACCTTCTCAAGAAGAAGCAGTTCCGAAAGTTTCTTATCTGGAATCCTCTAAGCTAGTAAGGAAGATAAAGTTGAAAGAAGTGGAAGTAGAAGCAGAGAATCCCACGTCTAAGGATGTTCTTTCCACTCCTCCAAAACCAATTAAGAATAATTTTTACCCCGATGAGGTTGTTGCTAAATGGAGGGAGATCAAAGAGAAGAGAGTGCAAGGGGAGCCTCAGTTTGGCTTGGATCCTACGGAGGCTAAGGCCTTGAAGGAAGGAACTACAGATGAGCTCAAAAAACAAGTGATAGAAAAGAATCTCAAGAAGAAGATGTCTGAGGCTGAGGTAGCTCAGGCTTTGTTGAAGTTCAATGAGATGGTTTCATCAATCATTCCTGTTCCAAGATCTCTTTCTTTAGAATCTCTACCTGAGACTCCAGGAAAGAACTTTGTTGCTCCGGAAGAGGCAGTTGCTAAGCCTGTTGAGGAAGGTGAGAAAGTTGAGCAAGTAGAACAAGAAGAAGTTGTTGCTGAAGGAAGTGGTGAAACCGGAGAAGTGTTGAAGCAAGTAGATGATTATAAGGGGACACCTCGAAACATTTTTCGCTCCGAACTTCAGAAGTTGAATCTTCAAATCTAGTCACTCCAGCAATGGATAAGGAGAAAGGAGAAGAAGAAGTAGCTTATCATGCAGAGGAAGAACAACATCTACATGATATTGCTCAGATGGAAAACATAGAGTTTGCTGCTCAGAAAGTTGATGATGACGAAGACAATGTTGTACAAGTTTATGATAGTGAAAAGAGAACTCCGGAACAGGATTCCATTCCAAAAAGAGACAAGGGAATGAAAATTGTTGCTGATACTCCGAGGTCAGTAGTGGTGAAGAGAAAGGAAGTTGGTAGTTCTTCAAAGAAAAACCTTGACCATGTTTAAGAAGAAACTTCTCCAAGCAGAGTCTCAGATTCGAAGTCATCTTCGTTGGGGAATGATTTTGTTGTTCAGTCTTTAAAGAAGCTGGTAGGTTAAATTCTGACTTTCTCAATCATTAATTCAAGATGCCAAATGCTCCAAAAGGTTTTGAATCAGAAATCAGACTCCATATAAATGGTTATGGACTAGTGTGTTTAAATAGGGTCTCAGTTCAAAACGTTCTTTGTCGGCTATGAAGCCCACAAAAGATCATGCAAGAGGATGACTAGCTGGTCAAGGAAGACTGTGGAAGAAATGAGGCTCTTTGATGAATTTCAAGATAATGTTAAGGATGATTTTGAGACCGAGGAAAGAAAGATAAATGAGCTAACTTCTTCCTTTGAAGAAAAGCTGACAGATGAAAAGAACTATTGGATTCATGATGTCAGAGATCTAAATGGGAAGCTGAATTCTGTCTCTCAAAATTGGAAATTTGAAAGGGATCATCGGATTGAGTTTGAAGTGAAATTGAAGGCTCAGGAAGAAAAGATTAAAGCTCAGGAAGAAAATCTTCAAGCCCAGGTGGAAAATATTGAAGCCCAAAATGCAAGAATTGTTGTGTTAGAGAAGCAAGATGAAGAATATCATAAATACTTAAAGAAGATAATGACTATTCTTAAGGGTCTCATGGCGAAAGAATAATAACCAAAATAAACAGATCCAATCTTTTGTGGTATCTAAATTTTTTTATTGTTGAGATTTTCAAACCTAATGAAAATTTGTGCTTTCTCGTTTCTTTTGTTGTTACTACTAATTTTTCAGGTACTTTTTTATTTTTTCCATTCCCTCGAATTCTTTTTGAAAATCACAAAGGGGGAGAAGGAAAAGATCCTTAAGGAAAAAGAACTCTAACAAGAGCTTATCTAAGGGGGAGTTTTTCATTAAATAAGACTTTCTTATTCGTAATGAAATGTCACTCTGGAAATCTAGAATACGATCCTTAGAGTTTCAAAGCCTAAGGGGGAGTTAGTCGTATTCATCAGTATCCTTATAGAAATGGGAGATAAGCCTTAATGTTTTTCTTTCTTCTTATAATTTCTTTTTCGTAAGGATGTTTGTGCTTTCCAAAAACGGGGAGATTGTTGAGTCAACAAATATTTCCTTATTACTTTTCCATTCCTTCTTGTTTTGAAAATCACAAACACCTTATCTTTAAGAAAATCAATTTTATAAGGAAAATTTCTTGTATAAGGAAAATTGCTTCTATAAGGAAAAATGCTTTTATAAGGAAAATCTATTTTGTAAGAAAAATTACCCTTATCATATATTCATCCATATTTTTCTTAAGTATAAAATTCGGATTCACTTCTATTTTCTTGGAAGTTTTTTTAAACTTTGATATGAAGTATTCTGTTTTAGGATCCGAATTCTGGACAAGAACTGTAATAAAGTTTCACTTCGAAATCCAGATGAGAACTGTAATAATGTTTCAGTCTGAACTCCGAATACGAACTCTGATTATGTTCTACTCTAGATTCAGGATACGAATCCTTATGAAGTTCGATAACAAATTCTCATTACGAATTCTGATGATGAATTCTCATTACAAATTTTGATGATGAATTCTCATTAAGAAACCTGATGATGAATTCTCATTACGAATTCTGATGTGGAATTCTTATTCTGAATTCTCATTCCGAATTCTCATTCCGAATTCACCTATTAAACAGAATCTGATCATCTTTGTTTTATACACTCCAAAAATTATTTTTGGTTAGACACCGAACATTCATTTTTCTTACGTTGTTATAATCTGTCTACTCTTTAATATTTGTTTTTCACTCTTAACTTTCACTCTGAATATTCACTCCAAACTTTTGAGTTAGATTTTAAACGGTGTCTTACATTCTGTTTCACTTATTTTGTTATAAAACGATGTCATCTATTTTGTTTTAAACTAACAGTTGGCTACGTTACACGTGTAAAGGTCCCTCCAAATTTCATGGAAAATATTACCGTTGGAAGATGGAGTTGACTTTTGGAAATATTCTTATAAATAGGAGCTCATTTGAAAGAGCTCAAAAGAGAATAAAGTTGATCAATCTAGAGACCACACGCTGCTAAGGTGATTTCTAGAGAGAGAAAGCTTTTCATGCCTTGTGCGTACTGAACCGCTCGTTCAGTTTTTGCTTCGTGCGACACCGAATGTTGGTGATTAAATTTGAGGACTTCCGGGGATAAGAAGACAGAGGAGACGACTACCTTGAAGTTCGAGGGATTCCTTTCTGAGGAAGACAGTGGTTGCCAACCAACTTGAGGTTGAGGGCTTGCGGGGATAGCAAGACAGAGACACTCTAATCTTCATATCGAGGGCTTACCTTGGTGTGGGTAAGACAGACTTGCTTGAAAGTATAAATCAAGAGACCTTTATCCAAGGTTTTTGGATACCCTTCTCTTTGGGTTAAAAGAATTATATCTTGTTACTTGTAGTTCTACTAATTGTTTATTTCCGCTGCATTTTTTATTATAAGGAAAGTATAACTTTCTTATACTTCCTTACTTGTACTCTGTTTCATTTAGATTTTATACGCTTTAAGGAAGAATCTTATATTGTAATATTTTGTTATGTTTCAATTTCCAGAACCATATTTCTGGAACCTACTTTCAGAATCTCATTCCAAGTTTTCATTTGGTATTAGAGGTGTTATGAATTTTCTTAAGATTAACTTTGTTAAACTTATCCATCTCCTTTTCTTAAGGAAAACATAGTTAATCATAAGTAACTTTAAAGGTTTCAAAGGAATTTTTAAAGTATACAATTCACCCCCCCCATCTTGTATATTGAGCATCTACATCATTATTTCGATTCTACAGGTTCTCTCCTACATACTGGTTGGACTAAATTATATGGTTTTAGTTAGAGTGTTAAATGTGAGATAGTTCAATAACTAATGCCGTTATGATGGTATAAATTATATAATTTAATTTTTAAAACACAATTTTCAATATTGTTCAAAATGGTTAGGGATGTAGATTTTGAGGATGATTCTAGTGGATGATTGGGAAAACGAGAATATTATGAAGATGTGGTGATAGTGATAATGACATGGATGATGATGTGATCTCAGGTGGATGATTATTTCCCTTGGTTTTTGAATCTAGTCATTATAGTTAGTTGTCTTCCGATGACGATGTGTTGGATCCCACAATAACCCTAAAATGTCTGGTTTTAAAAATCTAATAAAAACATTTAGGCTACCCACTTGGGTTAATTCAAAAATATATCTGTTTTCATTGGTCCACAATATATATTTGGATTGGATAAAGGTGAAATAAATGGGGGGTTTCCCCTCAACTATTAATAATATGGGGATGGAATGGAGGATAACATGTCAAAGTGATATGGGTAATTTTCATATATTATTTATCTCTAGTGATGAAATACATGGTCACATGAATCAGTACATTCTCCCCTATAAATATTTTTATTGTATTGATGGATAAATTGAAGTATTATATTTATTTTAATGATATAGATCAGTCTAGAATGTAGAATTTGTATGTTAGAAAATATCATTTTTTGATCTGTATCATGCCAATCAATTTTCTTCAATTAATGGTCCCTAAACATATTTGAATCATGTAATAGGGGTAAAAGATTATTCTTCCTCAAAAGATATGTTATCATATATCATCTAACAGAATGAAAACTACTGATTGACTATGTTATTAATCTATGGGGATCCTATGTTAAGAGATTCCATCATTATGTTGGAATCTTCTCAAAATGTCAGAAATGTATGGTCGATTACATTTTATATGAACCATGAACATGGGAATTTTATAATTATTATTTAAATATGGATATGTTGAGGATAATATACCTGAGAATTACTAAATATATTTCCCGAATAGGAATCAAGACACTTGTATTTATTATAATGAATATAATATACATAGATATTATTCCTCTATTGGGGGGGGGGGTAGTGACAATATGGGTGGGTTTAGAATTTAATATTTGGGTTTCACAAAATATAATAAAATATAATCAATCAATCCACACTATTTTTTTGTAAATGAAAAATTTCCCTACAATAAATATACATTATGTGTATCATAGATTGGTATTTTATTCCAAAAATTGTTATAAAAATGATTGATCATGTTTCAAAATTTCATACACATATTTCTACTATTTGAATGTAGTAGAGTTTCAATATTTTTATTAATATGTATTTATCTTTGTTGAATATAAGGAACTTCTTCATCATAATTATTTTTATTATGATGGGAATAATAAATATAAATAGTTCATTCAAGGATTTATTGAATTTTTTTAGATAATAGGAAATGAATATAGGGGATTATAGTTATAAATCAAACACTGATAGTATTCCCATGACTTATATATAGATCAATATCACATTTACAAAAGAAAAATAAAAAAAGTATACATTAGGTAGTTTATAGTCTAGTTGGATTAAATTACACCTCACAATTTAACATCATACAGTGATAGGATGACCATGAATTTTAGTATTGTATATTAAGGATTTAAAAACAATAATTTTTAATATATATCCACCAAGACATTTTACAATTAATCTTAGTGTACTTTTAAAGGACATGGTAAATCTCTTGGGATGTATAGATATAATTTCTAGAGAATCATGGAATTATTAGTGGGAATAATGTGTTCTCTATATATATAGTCTAAGGAGAAGTATATAATAGAGTAAACCTTTTGTATGATGTTAGGTCCTTCCATCATAAGATGTTTCTTGGTGGACTCATCATTAAAATCATTAGGGAATTGAAAACTAATAATAAAGCTCCTCAAATATATGATATAAGGAAAAACATATTGTTGACTACTCATAAATTTTGATTATAGAGGGAATTATAGTTGTGAAATTTATGATATTTATTCCCATAAAGATATTCTTACACATCAAGTCACTTATATGAATGTTCTTATTCTGAGATCTATCTATATATAAATATATTTTATCTAGAAATAAATATGAATTATTTCATTAAATTTGTAGAAAATAAAAAATTTGGTTGATTTTGTGGTGGTTTGTATAATGGATAAATATTCCCACAATTTATGAAATATTTTTTATATAATTTATTTCATTAAACTTTTATCAATTTTATATAGTATATTTTAAAATTTAGTATTAGAAAGCCTCTATTAAAAATTTTAATATTTAATGATAATGAATTGAGTGGATGGACATAATAATTTAATATTGATAAAGTATATCCAACTAAACTGAATAAAATGAAATTTTCATATGATCGGCTATGGTTGTTACTATTTTAGACAACACATCATCATCAGAGCTCTATGGATAAGATATGTGATAATTAATTTGTTCAAAAGGGAATTCATACATTAGTCATGTTACATATATAATGATATTACAAAACTCTTCTTTTTTTTTTTGTGGTATATTTGGAAGGTTTTAATGGAGTTGAATAATGATTATCTAAACATCTATAAGTGATTTAATACCATATTCCCATATTTACCTTACAAGATATGTTACATGCATGAAAATAATCAAAATAAAAAATTATAAAAATTCAATACCTTATAACTGAGATAATCTAAAACGTCTTCAATCACTATCTCATGGGGTGGATAAATATCAAAATTGTGTAAAACAATATCTACCCACCTCTATATTGTATCTTTATTCCAAATGATATCAAATTTCATACATGAATGATTATCCATTCTCCCATTATGTGGTTATATCTCAATATGAAATGGCTAAAAAATAAGTGGGATGTGATATATTGTATTTTTTCAAATTATAATATTAACAACCCTATAAAACATCCATCCCATTGTAGTGATTCTAAAATCCATAGAGTTGACACATGGGCTATTTTATTTACGAATTTACTCATGAAGCATGAGTATATTCTGTGGTTATTTCAAGAATCATAAAAATTATTGATTATCATCAATAATTTTTCATCAATTGAAATTCTAAATTAAATTATAGTCATGTGACTGATGAAACTAGACATAAAAAATATCATCACACATGCGTTATAAACCATACAAAAATAATTTATGAAATAAATTTTGTTCATCGAATTTGAAACAACATATATATATTCATAAATTTATGGATTATCTATTTTAATCTCCAAATACACTAATGAATTATAGGTTTTTTTAGAATTTATAGTCATATTGAATCGTATTAATATACTCCAAAAATCATATCTCAGGCACATTTTTATATATACCAAAAAAATTGGAAACGTATCATTAACATTAACTTGTATCACTTCACATGAAATACATATTGAGTACCCATAAAAGAAACATTTGGATTAGTTTTAAAACAATATTAGAGTATCTTAATGTCATGCTATATAATTATTCATTCAACCACAACATTTGACCGCACAAAAATTTAAAAAAAATTAATAATTTCGATATTTATATACCTAAAAATGGTAGACAATTAGAAATGTTTAAAAGAAACTTACGATATAAAGTAATTATGAGTGATCTCCATCAAAAAGATGTATCTCTATACATGTATCTATCAGTCTTAATCACAGAATAACAGGAATTATAACATATTCTCTTTAAATAACACTTCTTGTAACAATGAGATATGGATCATGTCAATCCCATATAGCCAGCTATTATTTTCTCAATTCTCAGAGTGTGGATTGATCTTACCATCGAATATATCATGTTTGATTCATCCTTATCGATATAAACATCCCATGCCCCTATCATGATTAATGTATTACATATATTTGAAGAAACACACTATGATAGTCTATCTTAATAAAGGGATCATATTTCATGCACATCATTCAAGAGGATAAATCATATCCTTGATATCATATAAAGGATGACATAATCGACAACATATATAACCACCCACATATTATAAAAGGTAATTTGTAGATTTTTTATGTATTATATCAATGTATGATGGTTTCCATGTTTGGTATCCCTATAAACAAAATGAATGGGGACTCAAATATAATCAATGGAACCCTTGTAAATTATACTTCTGGGGTTATATTTTGTATAATTTCCAAAAATCATAATGATTTCTAACCATTTTTTGTACTTAATTTGTGTATTCTGTATCCCTATAAAAAATACGACTTTTGAAAACAATAACATTTTTTTAATAATATATAATATGACTGGAAAATATTAGTTATGGATGTTTCTGACACTTTTTGAAGGGTGAGCTCATCCATCTGTCGAGGACGACAAGTTTGCGCTAGCTGTTTCACTGAATTCCTACTTTCCAAATGTGGGTGCCATCTATCACTTATTCAGTGACATTTTCTCCTTTATCGAAATGGGATGATTGAATATCAGTTCTTCCTTCCATGGATTCCTCCTCAGAACTCATCACCTAGTTTGGCTCACCCTTATAGACTAAGATGTTGTTCTTGAAACACTTCACAGGTCCATGTCTTTATGGATGCATGTTAATTACATAGCTTATATTGGGATATTCCAAGGGGTCTGGTCCGGGTAGCTACCTTCGGTCCAAGGAGTAGTAACGTTGGACGTCACTGGCATGTTTGGATGCTAGAACACCTGCACATATAGGTTCCTTCATCTTATTATTAGGCTTCTCAATGGCACAGAAGCTCGAGGAATACCATGTCAAATGTGGGGAATTATATGCCATATTCATGTATATGTGGTTTTTATCAACTACCCATGATTAGAACATGGTATTCTTTGAGTTTAGCTTCTACCGGAGATGGATCAGACTGATCATAACACTGACTAGAGTGGATCAGATGGGTGAAACCCCTTGGGGAACAATGATGTCAGGGCTAACTCATGGTTAGTTACCAAGATTCTGCTAGGGGCTGTAAATTGGTGATTTTTCATGATCTCACTAGGATGTGGTGACCCAGGTATGAATCTAGATGGATAATGGATGGTCAAGTGAATTGGATGGATAATGATATGTGTTCGACTCTTGAAAGATGGTGATGTTTTTCTTTACCCTCAAAAATACTTCCTACGTATCCTTATGGTAGGGAATCAAAGTCCACGTAGTTCAGGATGGTGGTATATAATTAGGGTGTGCGCAGAGGACAACAACCCGACAATATAATGGGCCTTACACATGTTTAACAACATGAGGTTGTTCTTACACCACTAAGATGTACCAGTGACACAGTTCCCAACAGATGTGATAGCATTGGCTTACCACTAGGTTTGGGTTGACAACATCTTACTGCTGGATGGGGGCACTATGTCTTAACGCTGGATGGGGTTGAGCTACATGGATGATTCCTATGTACCCTGTCTAGGAGACAAGGATTACATCCCATGTAGATTAGGATGGTGGATGTTGTTTAAAATCATGCAGGAAGAAAAGAGGGCATGCCGTTTAACAACATGCCTGACGAAGGTGGTCTGACGTGAAGGGGTCAGAACCAATAGTTGTTTGGATTGAACCTCATGGAGTCTTCCTACATCCCCTTTCTAGGATAAATGGATCAAAGTACACATAATATAGTAGGAGTGTGAACCAACAAGATGATTGTTGGGACTAATGGGTATTGGGCTTGATACTTTGGGAGGGGTCCTACATACCTTGTCTTGGAAAGGATCAAAGTCACGTAATTCAGAAGGGGTGGGAACCGACATGAAGATGTTCGGAACCAATGTTTCTCAGTGTTAAACCTTAGGTATGCTTCTAACGTACCTTTCCTTGGCATGGATCAAATTCCATGTATTTTGGAAGGTGTGGGTATTACTCTCTAGTCTTCATAGAGAACATTTCATGGTTGATTCTTACCCAAATCCCACGTGAGTCTTGCTCGCTGTGAGAAACAAGAAGTAGCAAAACCTGACGATCACATTGTGAAAGATGCGTCTGTGGAAAGTGAAGTGGGTCTCACATGTGGATAGTGGACCAAAAAGTAAATAGTGGCTTATGTGTGGTTATCAGCCCAAAGTGAAAACATGGGATACATGTGGTTATTATCTGAGTGAGATGTAGATTTGGACTTACTCTTGGGTGGATGCCCGGTGGCGACAAAACCCAAAGGGAAAGGGATTTGGAACCGAGGAAGTGAGGGATTCGGTGCCCCCCCCCCTCTAGTCATTGTCCATGAAGAAGATAGGAGGATCATGGATGCTACCTCCCACAAGAAAGGCTAGGGGATTAGACCAAGGTTGTTTCCCTTTCCCCGAAGACAGACGCATCTCCGATAAAGAGGATTCCATTCCATTTGAGGAATTATCTCACTCATGTCATGACTAATGGGCATAAAAAATGGCCGAGACGGGGCACCCCACATATTATTTATAGGGAGAGGATTCCGTTTAATTTCATGTGTAGAGGAAGATGGTGCTTTTCAGTTTAACATCATATAGTTCAGATGATAGAGGGTTATCTCAGTTCCCCTAGGACTCACTTAACTGATACATGCCTTCACTTGAGGATGGTAAGGCATCATCAAAGTCATGTTAAAGTAGTGTTATTGAGTGATCCATTGATGTGTCCACGTTAGCGTGGATATGTGAAGAAGAAATAGTTGTTAATTTGGATGGGTGTTGCTATGGAGTGGCAATGGTGCATGGGGATTATGCATGGAAGCAGCCATGGTGCCGCTATGGAGCAGCTATGGTGAATGCGGCTTACGGAAGGAATCTGCCTGTAATTTCTTCCTCAAGTATGGCCATGAGGGAATCCCTAAACACTGGATGGTTGAGGCATATGATTGAGGCCAATTCCTATGAGCTAGTGCATAAGATGTATAACGCCATTGGAGCAAGAATCATTTCGAACAAAGGGGGATAAAAGTTTGAATCACATGACCAACATTGGGAATGTGGTGAGGGTTCCATAATGATGGAGGATATCTTTTGACCATGTATGAAACACAACATCCATATCACGTTATCCTAAAACAGGGACAAACAAATGAGGGTTGACTGTTACACGTGTTCGATACAAAGCACTTGACTCAAAGTGTTATCCAAAGTCATCTAGGGAATTGACCCAGAATGGTAGGTGAGCTGAGGCGGCATGGGACGAAGCCATTAGGGGTTCCCTTGAGACATTCAAGAGGTTGAAGATCAGAATGAATTAAATGAATAGTGTGAGGTGGCTTGATGGCATGTTTGAATAGATTCCAATTCACATGGTGTTATGCCACTGTGATCATAGAATAATGCATCTTATTCTTAGAATAGAAGGAATCTATTATTTGGAACAAAAGACATTATATTATTGAATTAATGGACATGGTAGAGTTTAAAGTCATGTCATGAGTATTTTTGTCATATTTTGATTTTCTCATAAGGAATCTTTTATTTTGAAGAAGAGGTATCCAATTATTGAATAATAGTGTGGACTACAGTTTATAGACATATAGAGGGGACAATTGGCATCTTATCCCTGGCATATAATGCATATCTTGTTTAGAGAAAGAGGAATCATGTTATTGGAACATGGGGTTTCTATAGTTTATAATCATGTATAGATGTCTATTAGGCATAAGGCACCTAGAAATGGATGGTGTTGGGACTTACGCATGAGTGGCTCTATTCGGAGGATCCTTGAATAGGAGTCAGGTGATGGGGTTTGGATGAGTTTCTTGAAGAATGGTTAGACTCAAGGTATTTTGTGAATTGATGATGAGAATCTCAACTCAAGACATGAGAAACAAGCCATGTGGAATATGTTGGTTAAAGGTGTTTCATGGTGTGTGGAGGAGTATTTCAAATAGTTTTATTCCATAGGCCGAAGGTGGACGCGCATATGGGAGCAATGGAAAGGGGTGACGTCCGGCCCGAATATTTCATGCTGCGTATGATTGGCTACACACAGAATGGGTTGAGAACTAGAAGAATGTATTTTGCACCACATGGAAGGCATGCACGCAATAGGGTACTAGGGTGCACAATATGGGATATGTGCATGCAATAGGTTTATGTGCACCCAATAGGGATGTAATTGCACACAATAGGGGAGGTTGTTGTGCAGTAGGGGATCTTTGATCATAATAGGGAATGTGCGGGCAATATGGGAGAGTTGAATAGAATAGGGAAGTAATTGCATGAAATATGAGATATTTTCTCATTGTATGGAAGGTTTTCATGCAGTTGGACATGTGCATCACTATTGTATGAAAAATTTGGCACCTTGGCACTGTTGTCCACAAACATTATGAATTTCATGAAAAATTGTGCATGTTGGTCCCTTTTTGTGAAAAAGTGATGTTTTGGGTGCAAGATGGGGGGTTTTATGAGAATTCATGAAATATGAAGACTTACGAGTAGTAGGGTGATGACCAACCTCTAGGTTCCTTCTCGGAAGAAGGGGGTGCACTTCCATTTATATGTGAAATCTTGAATGTCGGTGAGCATAAAAGTTCGTTCCAATTTTCTGAGAAAAGCCATTTTTCATGAAACATTGCATTTTCACGTGAAAGATTCTATTTTTAAGTGAAATATTTTTTTTTATAGGAATGATTATTTTTTTAACCTGAAAGATTAATTTTTTATGCGTAAATCCATACTTTTCTCCAAAATTGTCCTCGATGGCCATTTCCGGTAACCTGATTTGGAATGGCCATAACTTCTTATCCGTACCTCTGCTTGGGATCCACAACCAGTATAATCGTAGCTTGCGGAACCATATACACTTTAGGATCACATATGGAAGCATTTTTTGAATTATATGGATGTGCTTTCTAGTGCCAATAATTGATAAAATCAATGTTATACATTTAGAGGAAAATTATGATTCCAGTAAATGAAATTTATATCTGTATATATATTTATGGATCCACCATGAATGAATTGAAAAAATAAAATATTCATTCAATATGATAAATTATAGTATTACTAAATTCATCTTGAATATTTAATAATAATCTTTAATAATTGATTAATTACATAATAAATGAGAAACATCATGATCTGTTTTATGTTTGATATAATCATGATGTTTTTAAAAAAAAATTATAATTTTTAATTCATTTAATATAATTTGGTAACCATCTAATAAAATCATCCCACCCAATAATTAATTATATATATATATAAATTTGGATTATTTGAATAGTGTAGATATTTTGTAATCATATTTTTATCAATTTAACTTTTTTCAAAAATTAAAACTTCTTAACATGAAAACATCAAATGAAATGATTTCAATATATGTAGTATACATTAATCTATCTCTATATTTAATTTCATCATCCATTTTGTTTTAACATGGAATTTTTAATATATTTTTATTATTCTATAAACTATGAAAATATATTTGTGAGAATGTTTTATATTTTTTTACTCAAACACAAATTATAAAATATTAATCTAACAAGCAATTAGATATTTAAAAATATTTAGAAACTATTTCAAAAACATTCCATTAGGTATACAACTCATGATGATGATTTATTAGAATAATAGAAAAATTTATATTTTATATTTTTTATCAAAAAATCATAGAATAGTGTTAATATTGAAAATTTTATTTTTTATATGATTATTTGTTCTAAATATTTCAACACAACAGTTATAAAAAATTCACATTATATGTATAAGAAGTAATGGTGATAAATTTGTTTTTATGGAAAAAAATTCTCATTTGATATTTTTTTACATTACTATACAAAAACTATTGCACAAATGATTGGCTATAATTATTTTTGTGTTCACTTTTATGGATGTATGTCTGTAAAGAGATTTTTATTGAAGTTTAAATGGGAATCTAATGAATAATTTCATCTCATTAAGTCCAAATAATATAAATTAAAATTATAAAAAAAATTGATGAATTACAATTTGAAATTTTTTTTATTAAAATTAATTCAGACAAAAATATTTTACAATATTTATCATAAATACATATATGATGTTATGAATATAATTTTTGTTCTTCCAGAATGGTTGGATTTTTTATATTATTAGCATCATATACAAATTTTGAAATTAAATAAATGAAATCAGATTTTTACATCATGTTAGGGGATAGATGAAAATATTGGGAATGTCTTTCGATAAGTTCATATGTTGTTTGAAATAGTACAATCAAGAATAGATTCTTTATATAAATATATATATATGATTTTTTACAATTTTTTATAGTAAATATATTTATAGTTACATGGTTTTCATGGTTCATAGTTCTTTAATTAATTTTTGAAAATATATTATTTGTGAAAATACTGTTAAATTCATTCAATGATTTAAATGTCATATAATGATGATTTATTATTCTCACTGGTCATTATGGAATTAATTTTATGTTAGTAGATACTAAAATTTGGTTTATGAATGAAGAATTTTGTTTAATCCTTCAAACACATCAATGTGAATATTTCTATGTGGGAGACCTGAATTTTGATTTCTCATGATGTGGGAAAATATATTTAAGATCCATCATCTCTAACTACTCAATCTATAAACATGGTCTAGGAATACTACAATAAATATGTATTTTTCATGTCAAAAATGAAATAGTGTTGAATAATTATATTTGGGTTGATAAATTAGATGGTATTTGTTTAAAATTGTTTATTAAATAATTTCCAAAATATGGAATCAATTTTTTTGAATACGAATCAATTTTTAGAGAATAGAGAAGATGTGATCATATGAACCGAACATACCTCACCAATAGTTTATTTTAAATCAGATTTAATCTGATATAAAGAGTGTAAATAAATTTATTTGATTACCAGATAGTCTTGGATTGACATTTCGAAATAGGAAAATTTGATAGATTCGTTGGATTAATAGTGAACGTATTTATTTTTTTACAGATGTCCAAGATGTATGTTATATCATTTTTTGGGTATGAGTGTAAAAATGATGATTTTTTATGAATATAAAAAGTAAATAAAGAAAACAAACATTGAAAATATATTAAATAGGTTGGTGGAGATTTATGAAAGTTGTTACAAAATATTTATTACACCACTTATATGTTTTGAGAGAACATGCACTATGTTTTTATCATATTTCATTGAATGCATATGGATATTCTTAGGATGTTTTATCAACTAAAAATGGAATTAAGTGGATTATATGGTATTAAATTATTCCATTACATTCCCAAGACATTCTAGTCATACTAAATTGTGAAACATTTTAATTCTTATGATCATCTGGAATGTTTATAAATAATTATTTGGTGAATTTCGTAATAATTTGAAAATAAGGGAATTTTATTTCATTAGAAAAAAATTATAAAATGAAAATATAACTAATTCATCCCCTCCCCCTTTCAAAGACCATATAGATCTTGTTATTTCCCTTTATGTAGTATCATATTGAAAGATTCCCCCATATACCTTTTATAATGTTTGACTAATAGTGAAATGTACCTTGGTGTTTATAATTATATAAAGAGTAAGGGTATTATAGTTGTTGATAGAATGAAAAATCATTTTTAGTTATACAGTATGTGACCATATATAATTTCCCCTGATTGTAGATATTTACAAGTAAATAATGACACTTTCCAACATAAGGATTAGGGAGATCCCATAAAAATTACTAATCAAAATTATTTAGTGAATTATGACCTATCTAAATAATTTTATACTATCCTCACTCTATAAACATCTGTTTCATTGATTAAACATAGATTTAATGGATAAATTAATCTATGAGAATTTTAAAATCATATAGGTATGATGTCAAAATGTAAGGATAAAGATGTTAAAAATATGTAGGTCTATATATGATGATCAAATAATCAATGATTATCAATAAATTTGTAATTTTATTTTATGCATGAAAGAAATTTTCAATAACCTAAATATCTGGTGGAAAATATTGAATATTACACAATATTGTAAAAGTATTATGAATTCAGAAAATAAAATATAAGGAACAACATTAATCATTTAATGATAAAGATATGAAATTATATCTATATATGATCAAGAAATAACTCTTCTTACATAAGAAATTATTTTCGAATATTTTATGAATAACAAATAAAATAGTGATCATGAAATATCCACTAAATATGGTATGAAATTTAAATCTGTGAATGATATTGAAGAACAATGTTTTTGTAAATATTAAACCAAAAAATAGTTGTAAAAAAATATCAACACAAATACCTATTTTATTTCCAAAAATATTAAAATATGAAAAAATAATGTACAAAGTTATGTTACTAATGAAATTTTATTAATGTGAAAATATTTAAAATTGTATTAAAAATTCACAAAAAAAATTAAATATGAAGAAAGAGTTGATGATGATAGAAAGTAAATAAGTCCATTTAAGAATTTGGTAGAAAAACCTTTGTTCCATCATATGGGAAAGGTTATAATATTATCTAAATAAGAAAGGGGAAATATATGTCTTTTGTGATGAATATAATGATAGAAAACAAGTAGATGACATCTTTAATGAAAATAATTCATTAAAAACATCATTAAAAATGTGAATGATGAAAAATTCAACATTTATTCGTGTATTATCTTGGGAAAAAAAGATATTAATATAGTTTTTATAATAAAAAGATAAAAAAATTCTATCTTGTAATTACTGTAAGACATATTGCAGAGAACATGAAGTTTATAGAGTATAATAGTTCATTTAACAATCAAGAAAAAAGTCTTAATGGAAAATATTTGTTTCCAAAGTAAACACATTATCAAAATATGTCAATTGATGGAATGGAAAATAAATGTATCATGTTTTATGAAATATATAATGTGAAGGAGAAAGATATAGATCATAGTCATAAAATATATTTTACTGATGGGCAAGGTGCTTCAAATTTCTATAATACTGTTAGAAATGATGTTGAATGTTTTGAGAAATTAAATCCGATGTAGGATCAACAAATTTTATCCTCAAATGATGATATAGAATATGTAGTTTCTTAGAAAAAACAAATGTTAATAACACCTTGAATGCAAATAAATTATGCTTAATTGATTTCCCTGTAGCTTTTAAGGTTACAATGATTGGACTAAAATATTATACTACATGTGATTCTATTGATCCTGTTAAAAAATCTGACTATGTGAAAAGAACATTAATGTTAAAAAATTACTAGTGAGGAATGTATGAAAGGTGAATAAATGTATAAAAAAATATGAATAGTATTAAATTAAAAACGGGATATATTTTTTATATGGTTATTTATAATATTTTTTTATTTTATGGACATACAGAACATATTTGTTGATTTAATGATTCATGATATAGTAAATCTATGAGATAGTTGAAGCAATTTTTTTGAGGGATTCAACAAACTCAATGAAGGAAAAAAATTAAACTTATTTTGAATAATGATAATAGAGGGTAAGATTTAGAAACTTATTTTTCATAGGTTACTAGCTTATTGACACCCTTAAATGACATCCATGCACTTTTCAACAAAAGATTGCAGCCAGGATCGAAATGTTTATTGTGTGACTCTACAGTTTTTTATGGGGGTCAGTGACGGTAGGGAAGGCACCAGAAAAAAGGGCTAGGACTGCTTCATAAAACTGATCCCAAGAAGGTGTGCGAGGGTAAATTCCCTGATGTGTTAAAAAATAAAAGTGGTTATGTCCTCAAGGTGCTTCCCAAGGTACATGTGTGTAATCACCTGTGCACCACCATGATCAAGATGAATGAATGTATTATTTTGGCTAGGTACTCAATGTGGTGCCATAGTAAGGACAAATCACCAGCAGTGTGCATGCTTACATTGGCGCCACCCATCCAGCAAGCATCCACATGAGCACCACAATATTGGCAAGCATACCACATGTGAAACCAATCTCCTTTCTCCAATGGAAGAATTGTTTCCCTATAAATAGACCGTCGAGGCCTTCATATGTATGGAAAAATTTCCATAAAGCCTAATTGTGGCTCTGGTCACCCTAGTGCTTCCCCCAAGACTTCATAAACATTCACGGTATTTCATTGACTCCTAATGTACAGGAATTGAAGGAGGATTGTTGGACCTAACTCCATTTTGTGACTTAATTTAATAACACTTGTGCGCATAAAGTGCCTTACCACCGCAAAACGGAAACACATGTGGACCACTTATTCTTATCATAAGAACATGAGCACCCCACTTCTAGGAATACCTATGAATACTATAGAAGGCTTGATTCAAGTCTTGCCCATGTATTAACATCCTAGTTGTTCATCACTCAAGTTAACATCAGGTTGACAAGCCTATATTCATGGCCATACTTGTGCTCCATTACCTACTTGGGTTCTCCTAATGGATTAACCTTCTCTCTTCTGTCTACAATAAATTAGTCCCTCTTCAAAGACATTCATGGAAAGGATTCTTCTTCATTGACAACATTTATAAAAGAAAATCATTTTAGACCTTCAAAAAAACTTCTTGACTTTCCATTAATTTGGGAAACGAACATCAGCATGTATCCTATTTGGGGTTGTATATCTACTGTCAGAGGTCTTCCACTTTTGATTCACAAAGAGGAAATGACTTATGATGTGTCTGTGTGTCTGTATATCTGCAGTGATATGGAACTTCCTCCTAATAAAGTTTTTTTGGGAGTCCATGGTTTGGAGGATTGGGGATTGTGTGCTGACCTCTCCATATTGTCTCTAAGACCCGAAACCTCATTTTTATGGTAGGGAAGGTATTGTTTACACTTGATTTTCCATTCATACAATAAAAAAGTATACCTCCCCTTCCACGACCAATTTTATGGTAACCATCATGGTGTAAGTCCCTAGCTGTTAATGTAGGGGATTTCATTATAGCTCTTTTATACTTCCTTCACCTTCACTCCTTACATACATTGGAACCTTGTCCAATGTAAAAAATAATAGAGGTAAGTATCATCACCATTCCCTATTCTCGGGTACACATGACCTCATCCACCCTCTCCGCCATAGGTGCACCTTCTTCCACCAGCGGAGGAGGAATAGTGTGCGTACATTTTTTTTAATCTTTTACATCCTCTTGTTTCTCACACAGAGCATCTCTCATGAAGGCATATATTTTTTTTCATGATACCGCACATTCAAAAGACATCTTGAACTAAAAAAATAGGATTCCCACCATAATTGGGATATGTAATAAGAGTTCTTTGGCATTAAACACATTGGATATCCTCTTTAGGAATCCAACCCTTTTACCATTAATCATGGATTTTTCCTTAGGATAAATCCCCAAATTATCAAGGAATCACTTTTAGGAATTGACCCCAAACTAATTTCTATCAGAGGACAAGACTCTCCTATGATATATTTCTAACTACATGGGCTTTGATTACTATCCAAATGGGATAAGATAGAAGCAACATTGAGGTTAAAATCCAATACATCAAACCAACCCTTTTCTCCATGGACCATATTCACAACAAGGTCTAATCTTACATAGAATCCATATTCTCTCTACGTTCCATGGGCTGATTAGGCATAAGTCTCCCACCAACCCTTGAGTAAACACCTTGTCATGAGATCTCCTTATCAAATGACATGAAACTATACAATTAGATCCTATTCAAATAACATTAAAATGTATTGTGTGTCCCATTATGTGGCACTAAACTACGATGTTTCTGATTTTATTTAAAAGGATATGTAGGTGGCCCATTTTATGGGTACAATCCAAATATAAAAACAAACCATCAACTCCCTGGATAACAAAAAATTCCATACTGTGCCATTAGGTGGCTTAAAAACCAGTATCATAATAATGATTATTAAAAGAATCTCTAAATAGTATATCATATGATATTGTTGATGGAGTACATTGAATACATACAGATATCACCATTAATGAAGAGCCTCAAATACATATGGATGATTCTAAATTTTACATGTGTTATCAATTAATTGACTATTCCAAGGGAATCATATGTTATACCTAGTGAATTAATATGGATTCATGAAAATATCTTAAATTTATAATGAGAGTCCTAGAGTAGATAATAATTCACACCAAAAGGGGGTGATGAGTCTGACCTCCCATCCTCTCAAGCAATTCATATCCTTATGTATCATAAAGATCAAACATAACGAAAGTCTATCTTTGGAAAATAGTTACCATTTAGATAATGAACTATTGTATGATTATTTTTTCATGAATAAATCCAATGGAAATTGATTCAGAGAAGTGATTCTTGAACTAGATCACTAGTTACAAGGAACTAGAAAACAAACCTATAAATCATTAAAAAAAATCAATCCACGATACACACACACACAAAATCTATAACAAATCTAAAATTTAATTTGATAGGACAGAAAAAAATGATTAAAAACTACTTAAATGTTGAAACAACGTGAAAATATATAAAATATCATGAACCTCATATATCATATATTGGGTGTTCCTCACATTTGATTTTTTTTTAAGAATGTACATTGACTTCTGGAAATAGGGAGTCGTGAAGAATCTAAAGAATTTGATGTCATATCATTGGCATAAAAATACTAGAATCCAAAAAATTTGTGTTTTTTAAAGGATAAAAAAAGTTTTTTTAAGTGTTTCAAAACACATTTATGATGGTTAAAATATTTTTTTCACAAAACTTTTTCAACTATTATTGATGATAGAAACGTAGTTCTGATTTCCAATTAATAATGGTAATCATTTTTCAATTTGGTGTATCATAAAATTCACGTTATCTGAGCATCATGGATTAAAATCGCATAATAAATAAAAGGTACTGGAATATGCGTTTTATGTATATGGTAATGAAAAAAAATAGAATAGGTATTTGTGATATTCATTATATGATAAGAAGAATATTTGAGGATTATTATATCTTCCTGCAAAATAAGATAACCAAATCAATTCATATAAAAGTATAGATACATTCATTCACTCCCTTATATATGATATGTGCTATCATTTTTTTCCCATGAGTAAAATATAAATATATGAATATAATTACAATATTTCTTTCATTGATTAATTCACTCCAATTTCATGTTTTCTATATATGAATAATAAATTATAGGCTCTAAATACGTAAATGAGTTTCTGTATAAGTGTGTAAATAATAATTAACATTATATGTGAAGAATATTTGAAATGATAATAGTTATGAATATTAATTGTTGGAGTTATGATAATATCTAGACATTATTTGAACATCTGAGAGTATATTTCAACAAAAAGTCCAAAAAAATCTGATCATTTAATCAGAAATATATGTTTTGGGAAAATTGAATGGATAATGTTGATCAAAAATAATAATTTTCAATATTATTGAAGGAAACGCATCTCATAAGAAATTTTTATTCAGTGTTATTCTTTATATAGGGAAATATCTAATATTACACCATATGAGATGTATGAGAATGTTTCCCTAGGTTTGTAAAATCAAATTTTTTTTGGATGTAATCACAATATAATATTAATGCAATATTATTATTAGAATAATGTTCATAAATGTGTTGATGAAATTTATCACAAATTAACTAAATTGTTGAGGTTATATATGTTATAATTATTATATACAAATGATATTCGATTCCGCAAATTTTAATGTTCTTGACGTATCAGATAAAACATTTCTAAAATTGTTGAAGATATAGAATAAAATAAAGATTAGGTGGTTGAAATTAAACAATAAGAAACAATTATTAATGATAATAACATTGTATATGTTACTCAAGAAGACTATATTGATACATCTATCATAGGTGAGGCAGAAAAACTCTGTTTATTTCATCATAGGAAAAGGAAACAAATAGATGAATATAAAATCATTGGAGTTCAAAAAACATTGTTCAAACAAGATTAAAATTCATGTTAGTTCCAAATACATATTTATATTCATTAGTTGAGCCAATAGATTTTTATGAATCTATAGTACAATAAGATATTCTTGATAAAATTAATCAATAGCTGGATCAGATTATAAAGAATATTTCTTGGGATCTCATACCTAGTACAATCAACCAGAACCAAGTTGTTGTAATTTGGGTGCTTCAAAAATTATTAAATGAAAATTGTGAATGTATAAGGAAAATTAATGAATGGTTTGAAAAGGCTACTCACAATATGTATTCATTGATTATGATGGGAAAATTTACCAACTGGAATGATGATAAACTAATAGAATATGTCATGATATTACTACACTACAATAATAAAATATATATATATATAAAGTATTTGATGTCATAATTCCATACTAGATAGTTTAATTATGAATAAAATATTGAAGAACCATGTGTCTTCATTATTGGTAAATATTAATTTTTTCTGTGAAAGTTTACATAGAATTTATATGGGATTAATTAAGATTAGAGAAGTTGGTATTCTAATTTTGATACATTATTCGGGAAGTTGAAATTATTGAAAGGAATACTTGAAAAAAACCTACATATAAAATAAAAGAAGAGTCTCCACTCAATGTGATTTTTTTCTAGTGATATCATATTTCTTGGGAATTATAAATTATAAAGTGTGATGATTTCAAAATAGAAGAAGTTTTTTTATTGAAATGTTCATGTTAAGAAAAATAAGATACATTATTTTATAGTAAATATCATTAAGGAGGGAAAACATTTTTATATAATAGGATAATTATAATATTGAAAATCTAATGATGTTTCGAAGGGAAGATTCAATGTGATTTTCCACACGAATTTAATTGGGAACAAACATTCCAAAAGATAGTGAAGGAATTAAGGTAGCACTTTCAACTATAGAATGTTTAAGGGAAGATTATGATATCTTATTTTTCTAATATATAATATTTATTCTATAACACTACTTGTTTGTTATCAAATTGAACATAAATAACCTCATTCTATAGCAACAAAACAGATTATCAAACATATGAAAGGCGTAACTGATTTTGGGTTGAAATATTAATGTGTAGGAATGATTGATATTTAATGTTATATTAGTATATATCGAGTATAAATTTTTTATGATATAAAATCCACATCTTGTTGATAATATTAATTTTGAGAAATAAGAGTTTTTTATAATACGAAGGAATTGATTTCAATATAGTGGATGTGTAGTATGTTTATGCCACACAAGCTATGACATAACACACATAGATGATGACATAGTTGAATGAGTTTTTAGTGATATGATAGTTGATTCTATCAAAATGAGCATCAAAAAATTTAAAAAGTAACAAATACCGGAGTATGTGTATTATATACCTTGCAAATGAAATGGGAAAATAATGTGGTAGAGACCTACATAACATGTGAGCCATAATGGGACTCAGAATCCTATGATCATTATAAGGTCACACAAAAGAACCATGTGAAGTGTATAACATGAAGTGGATTCTTATTAGTCTCATATGAAAATACTTGTTTCTCTTGTGAAGGCCCTCTAGACATCAAATTTTTACTTGATGGAACCCAAATAAGCTCCCTAAGCTAGACAGTTTTACATCGTCGTGTAGCTAAAAAACATCAAAAATTTCCTTTCAAAATAATAATAATATGTTCAAAAGGTTGAGTCCACACACATTAATAAATATCATTCAAATCGTCATCAATTTGAAGGATAATTTTCCATTACAACACACAATAAATCATCGCGACCTTTAAGCCTTTATAGAATAATTATGAATGAAATTAATTGGCAGATTCGAGAGCTATACTATATCGTAAACATCACATGGCACACCCAAGATGGTTCACAAGAGACTGTGAGACCAGGATAAATAGTTTTCCTCATATTGTAAGATCCCATAGGTATAACATAATCATAACATGATGTTTATATGACATTTCCATGAGACATCACACACCCCCTTTAACAGCAAGATAAAAAACATATGGATTTTTCCTTGAAATGCTCATGAACCACAATATGTCCTCTATGTTTCATGGGACGTATCACCTATAGGAAGTTTAATTTTCTTTAACATTTCTAATTAAACAATTCATGAACCTAGATCATTAAAAAATTAAAAAAGTAAATAAATGAGGGTAGAGTCAAAAGCATGTTGTGCTCATAAAACCATTATTATGTACAAATGAAATATGTTGCATTGTCTAATGAGAATTTGGGAAAAGAATGTATGACCCCATGAAGTCCCCCAAACAAACCATCCTTATATAATGGAAATTAAGAGACAAGTCACTCGATATCAAGAGAAATCCTTTTAATAGGCGCCCTTATCTCGCGATGTTCTGTGGACATGTAAATATAACATCAATGTAGTTACATGTCATGTTATCTAGATAAAACAAGTACAATGTGATTGATGAGAATATTATAAATTTTATAATGATTCTAGGGAATCACCGTTGTTGAATATATGGTAATTCCCTCAGAATGATCCACAATAGAGACTCATGATGGTTGATGGAACCAGATCCCTTCACCAATTATATCATGGATTCGTGTGAGTCACAACACACACAAAAATTAACAACTAGGGTGACAGTGACTATGAATCACTCAATTTAGCATGGAAAATTCTTCTTCATCATTAAATTGATGGTAGAACCCTCAAAACCTCACAATGGAGATAGTTTTTATTTTATATTCCATTGGATCTCATAAATGTCAAGTTTCTAATAAGTTAAAGGCCCTTGGAACCATTAGAGTAGTCATCTGACATCCATAAACACTTCGTGTGGTCAGAATAGGTCACATGAAGGAAATATATTTTCAGAATTGAAGGAAATACAAGACATATTCTAGATTAAAATAGTCTTAGAAAAAGCTAACACCAAATACATATAAAGAATTATAAATATAATTTTTGGAACTAAGACTAATAAATGTGAGACTTAAGAGAATGGAACATTCCTCGATCCTCATGTGCCACCCTTGAACCACCTAGGTCCTGAAATGACACCAGGTCATGTAACCTAGGTCTCATGACACCCTTCAGCAAATTATTTTCATTTTGTGAAGTCCTCTAGACATGTAAAAGCAATACATATAAAACCCCCATCATGTCACCCTAGACTCATAAATCCTATCAAGCTCTCCACTAAAGCCATTTGATAAACATCATGACATGCATCCTACTCATATAAGGGAACTAGTTCAGGTTAGATGGGTATCATGGTAGAAAATGGGCATGTAAACTGGATCTCATGATTCCCTCAGGACACACTAGACTGGACTTGTGATTCCCTCCTTTCAAATCATCCAATTCATGATACGCCCTCTAAGACTTATCACACTGTCTCTCAAAATCACCATTATGTGTTTTATCCGTCACTTGTAAGGACACTAGGGTGAGTGAGATAGATCATGTGACACTACATATTGAAGCCATCCAGGTCATGTAATGGTATCCAAGAAAGACCATCTTTGTCTTGTAACTTCCTCCAAAAAAGGTATCACTAGTCATGAGACAACCATTATAAATACGATCCAGGATGAATGATGTACCTTGGTCATGTCCACTAAATCACATGATTTTCTTTTAAAATGTTATGTAAAACTTATTTGTCATATCAGTTAGCAAACCAACTCATATATAGAAAACAATCATTAAATGCAATTTATGAATGAATACCAGGTCACCAGTGAGTCCCATAATTTGATAACATTTTCTAACCTGACTGTGTAAGCCCTGAATATCAGTGAATACTAGGAATTGATAATTTTTTCCACCCTTGGTGTGTATTCCCCAACAACTAGGCATCATTAGTTTGTAATCCCATAATATAAGCATAATATGATATACCGCAAATACAATGCATAACTCATAGTGTAAGCCCCATCCAATGAACAATGAGGACACTAATTCCATTAATAACAAGGATTCATAGAAATCATACCTTTGGTATAATAACCAATTCAAGAATTCAAATGGAATTTCACGAATAAAAGTCCCACATCTATAAACAATGACAATAATGATTTTCTATCAATTATGTTTGTCTGAGTATGACAATAATGATGTGGGTGAATTGTGTACATATAAAATTTTCTATCAAAAAATTTTCTTTAAATGTCGACAAATAATGAAATGAAAAATTTCCTAGTTACCCAACGTAGCATATTTATTAAAGATTTGGTTATTTTAAGGATTTATAAATGAGTGAATTTTTTTAGTATAATCATATTGAGTTATTTATTTATCTTTTAAAATAATTCTACTGAATAAAATTATAAAATAAAACCCATATATAATTAATTATCAATATGAAAGAAACTTTTTCCTCTTTTTATATATATTTTTGGGAAAATATGACAATAAAATGCTCTACGGATTTAAAACAAGTGATTCAGTTTCGATAAGAGACATAATTCTCTCAACTAGGTGATCACCTTCCACCATTTAATTTATATAAATAGAAATTGATCCACACCCAATATCGGGAAAAACAAAAGCATACAACTATAAATTTCTACAATACCTCATCAACCATTTTTTGTGGGAGTAAAAAGAAATAAAAATCTGTGGGACCTCTTCCATTATTGTAAATGGGAGTGTACATTTTAATAGGGTTGTTTTTTAATATATTTATGTATCTTCTAGTTGTGTATTGGAATCAGTGTGGGTTCGTATAACAGAGATACACACACTACTAAAAATGTTAAGAAAGTTGAAAAAAAGATAATAACATAGTGGGAATATATTTAGAAGGCTTGTTATGAATGGAAATAATTTTTGAAACTCCTAGAAGTAGTCTTGATATGCATCATGAGTCTAATTCTAGAAATAGATATGAATAAAGAGTTCCTTGAGAGATTTTGTCTCTAGTTTCTATTGAGGTAATATTTTTTATTGAGTATTGATTCTGCCCTATATGTTTTTTTATTGCAAGTTGTTTATTAGTATTGGTTCACATCATTAACATTATATTTTTAATGCAAGTAGTACTTCATCTTTTTCTGAGGCGCACAAGCACTTCATGTCATGTTTTTTCATCAGATATTTCATTTCTAATATATAGCTGACAAGAATCATGATCTTGATCATATATAGCTACCTCGTAAAACATACTTTAGACTGAAATGGAATTTTATGTTGTCCAAAAAATACATACATAGTCATTAACATAATTAGCAGTACTATGTTTCAAAAGTATTACCATTAGTACTAAATTTTAATTTAAATTAAAATGTGAAAATTGATGATGTCTCATGAACTATGAGTCTATAAGTGGTAGGTTTCTCCCACGATTGATCATCATGATTGTAGGTTACTATGATGGTAAGTAATCTTGATGGTGAATCACACCATCAATATATTTTGATTTTTGAATATTCTGCATATCATTAGATTACTATTTTGGTAGGTTCATTTTAACATGAATCAGCTATCCATTACTCAATTTTTTTTAAAATTTGTATTGAGTCTGTTGGTATCTTGATGTGATTGTGTCTCTTCCTTTATCAAAATTTTGAGAATCTTTTGTCTGATGGTGAGTTGAAAAATATTGTCTCCTCCATTGTAATAATTCCCCATATGTGATAATAGTAAGACAAATAATAGTGAAAAATATTAACGGTAGGTCCGTATTATGGTTAGCATAATTGTGACTCAGAATTAGTCAATTTTTTTCAATTTATCTTATGATTTAAACACTAATAAAATATATTAATCTTATGTGCAGAAATTATATAACATGTGTAAACATACTTTAACTTGATGAATCATGATTATCCATCATATGTGAGCATTAAAACTTTTGGAGGCCAACAATCTCACCATTATAAGGATAAAAAATTATGTAAATATACAACAAAATAGGTTATTCATAATGATCAATGTATAAAACATAAATTCTATACATAACATGCCATATAGATCATGAGAGATTAAATTATTAGATAAACACAATAAAATCAAATAAAATAACATAATAATTCTCTAATTCCATACTCATTCTACACCTTTTGGGATTATCAACAAGAGAAAAAATATATGAGAGTTTAAAGTGAAAATAAAAAGAGAGAAACAATATTAAATGGACGAAAAGAGATAATATATTTCCGGACAAAGAGCAAAATATTACACCATGTAACAAAATGTTCAAAAAAAATCCCTCTCAATGATCTATCCAAAATCAATTATTCTCCTAGTGTGAATCCATGATTACTTTTCCATTATCAATATAAGATGATTGAGTATCAAGAGATACAGAATGATTCAAGGAATAAAAATAATTAATTGGAACTGAAGAAGGTACAGTGGGGGTGAGAAATTGAGTAGAATAGGTTGGGGATGTAAGTAATCGATAAATAACTTGAATTAGATGACTAAGAGCCTGATCTGGAGACAGTATAAATAGTTCATGGGTTGAAGGAAGACTATTAAATGGCTTTTGTGTGAAAAAAACACTAAACTAAGGATAAAATGACTGTTATACTGAACTGGAAGGTAGATTCTCATTCACATGTCAAAAGGGGAAGGCCTCTAGAGCTAAAATAGTTTTACTATAATGGTGAATGTAGGGATTGAATTGGAAGATAAAATTTAAAATTATCTACCCACATTTATCCACTTCCTTGGTAAAATAATCAATATTCTCCATGAACATATGATCTTCAGGTGTTAACTCCATGAAATGTTTCAGTTGATTCATGAATTCTTGGTTAACATGTGATCAGTGGACAATTTCATGTAAATGCTTACCATATCATGCACATGATTGCTATTTTTTTAAATTTTTCTTATGCTTGATGGATATTAATTACACATCATAGTATTTATATATTATATGATAAATTATGTGATCGTATCACTATTATAAGGTTGAGAAGATATATCATATGTTGGGACAACATTGACTTCATCCTCTACTATTGTTCTAAGGATATCTATATTATGATTTCATGGAGGAGTTGTATCAAACTCAGAGGTCCTATCCTCAATAGATTTTGAATATTTTTCCAAATATTCATTATAATAATATGTCACACCTTTATCAATATAATAGATTGAAGATACATGATCACATAACCTCTTATTTTCCATTCAATCTTCTTAAATCTCATAAACCATTTGAGGTTGAATCAACAATTTAATTCAATCAAGATGAATAGAAACATATGTCTGACTACTAAATTCTATAGGTGAATGTTGGATGGATAATTTCTATTAAAACATATCACAAATATTCTTTAAAAACATTGAGATCATCTTGAATAACATTGTCATTAATCAAAGATGCAATTAAATGACTAGGAACATGATTATGATCTATTTCAAAATGAACTATCTAATAATGATCCATCTCATCAATCAGTGATCCCCTAGGATTAGATGCCTCATCACCTGAATCTGTATTTTCCATCCAAAAAGATAGATATCCAAGGTATTTTATCAATTAATCTACTACAATCCAATCATAATGAGTAATAGTAGAAACTGTAACTATGAGAGATAGTTTTTCCTCCTCAATATGTGCTTCACACTCAATGGGAGATTTCTATATAGCATTGAAATTTTCATTCAAATGAGAAATTGGAGCTTCTTCATCACCTAGTACTAATACAAGAGCCTTTTAAGGTTCCAAAACAAGTTCCATTCCCACTAAAACATTTTAAACATGATCTATTTATTCCAAAATATGGCCTTGACCTATATTTTTATGATCATTTTTTTACAAATTTCACCATCCCTTTTTCCAAATTCTAATTCTCCTTCATCTTCTTCACTAGGATCTTCTTCTTCCTCTTCTATATCATCATTCTCATTTTCAATTTGATCATCTTCTACATTGTATAATTATTACTCTTAACTTCCACATCCATTATAATATACAACATTCTCAAACTCTTTTGTCTCCTCATCATCGTAATCATCTAGGATATGTTCACTTATAAGAGGAAATTATGGAAGACTATGAAATCCATAACAGAATCCTTTTGGGATTCATACAATACCTAGATAAATAATTTAATCAACATGAGATTCTATTCCCTTTTCTACCTCATATTCTTGTTCCTCCTCATCTGAATACTCCCAATCATCATCTGGTCTTTGACCAAGTTCATCCGATCCTTTTTTCAGTATGGGTGTTGTATGGGATAGAATCATTTACAAAGATTCTCATTATCATTCTCCCACATTATCTTCTAGTGATTCTAGTTAACCCTCATACATTTTTTATAGCCTTTTTATAAAAAAAATCCACCACAATTTATCATTGCTTTATCAATTTAAATCATCACCCCTTTATCATTTAGAATTTTAAAATTCATCTTTAATTAAAATAGGTAGTTTAAAATCGAGTGATTCTTTATCATATCACTCATATGAACAACGAGGTATCAGTATTTTTTGATCATCTGTCCTAATTTCGTCAGATACAACATATAAATATCATGATACATTATGAAAACAAAGTCCATAATCCTCAAACACAATTGTTTTTGAATAAACATAAATAATAACATGCATTCTCCATTAAACGCAGTGTCTATATGTATTCTAGGAATTATCTCCCTAGAAAACATAGTGATGGTTATTTAATAGAAAAATATGTCACTAATAGGATGAGCTCTACCTTTGAAATCATCATAAAATACATTCATAGGTATATTCATGTATTCTTCCCACTACAGGGAAGAAAAGAAAATCTGTTTTTCAAAATATTATCATCATGATCAAAACAAATGTATTCCCTATATAATAAACACACCATATCATTAAAATTAATGAACTAGCATCACATAGAGAGGACACATATTGTTGGAGAACCACTCTAACCCTCATTTTTCTTAAAACCCTTTTAACACGTGAGTGTTACTTGACAACAGCCAGTCTGTATGCAATTATTTCTCTATAATGACTACTTGATTTTATGTTCAGGGTTAATGGGTTTGGTTTTAGGATTAACTTATTCACCCTTTTCCATTTATGGGTGATACTAATCCATAGACATCTCAGGAAAACACTTTATACAATCCATATGAATGATTAGAATGGTTTATTGTGATAAAAAAAAGGCAGTTGTGGTTTGGTAGAGAAATGTTTGAGTGAATTAGTGAATGTGTAAGAAAATGATTCAAATCGATTAATTTTTTATCACGTAGAGATTTTAAAATCCCATATAAAAAATGAAGAATAAAATTATATAAAAAAATAAAACAATAATTCTATATTTTAGAAGAAACATGAATAAGAAATGAATTGTAAGACACGATGGTGAGTCTTATCAATGAGTCATCATTTTTGAGTCATAAGGGTGAGTCATCACTAGTGAGGCACAAAGGTGATTCATCAATGGTGATTAAAACTTGTGATTTATAAACACTGATTTATAATGGTGATTTATCAGTGGTGATTCAATCAAAATTGATCAGTCCCACCTCTTGTCTACTGTATCTCATTCTATAAGAAATCAATGGAATAATAGAAATATCATCAATCTGATGTTCATGGCCAATTAACTCAATTGTAATATCGCAATTTTAAAAATTATATCTCAAAATTGATGTCATACATCAATATGCTTTGTTCTTAAATGTGTAACTGGATTCATAGAAATGATAATATCACATGTGTTCTCATAGTTTGTAGTGACATCCCCAAATTGATATCTAAGATCTAGTAATGTGTGTCTCATCCAAAAAAGATGAGAACAACTATTACTTGTAGAAATGTATTCATCATTAGACGTATATAATGAAATGGTTTTTTGTTTATTACTACACCATGCAACTAGAGACATTCCAAAAAAGTGACATGTTCCATATGTCTTTTTTCTATCTAACTTAAAACCAAAATCGTCATAATTAAAATAACTGACTACGTCAAACAGTTTTCCACTAGGAGAAACTAGTGCTATGTTGGTAGAATATTTGCGGTATTTTATTGTTTTTTACAAAAAGTATAAGTGACAGTTTAGAATTTTTTTGAAAAAGGGCACACATACACAATAAAAATTATATCTGGTTGGATAACAATTAAGTAAAGAATAATTCCAATAATACCTCTGTAATTGGTTAGATCCACTAATTTTACATCTTAATCAAGATCTAATTTATAGTCGGTACTAATAGGAGTATTTCAAAAATTAGTGTTATCATGATTTAATTTTTTTAAATTATCTTTTGAATATTTACTTTTTTCAAAATAATACCTTCCATTTTTGAAAAAGTTAAAATCCAAGGAATAATTTGAGTTCAACCATTAAATTCATCTCAATATATATTTTCATCACTTTTTAAAAATCAATAACTAAATAATTTTTATGATATAAAAAATAATATCATCAACATATATTTGAACAACTAAAACAACTCTATTGATTATTTTTATAAAAAATGTAGGATCCGCTATACCTTTAGAAAAACCATTAGAAATAAGAAAATTGTTGATCTTATCATACCATAATGATGGAGCATGTTTTAAACCATTCAAATATTTTTTTTAATTTTAAAACATGATTTGGAAAGTAAATAATTGTAAAACTACAGTTTTGTTCAAAAAAACATCGTTAACTATATTAACATTTAGGAATACACTTTTGAAAAATAGTTGATAATTTTTTAAATTAAGAAGTTATACATAAGATAGAATTATTATAATGTATTTGTTTCAGAATACATGTGCAATGGTTTAATCATTGTTTATTCCTTCATCTTTGATGTAACCATGTGCAACTGGTCTGGATATAATTCTTACTATAGTGATAGCTTCATCCATATCATTTATAAACACACATTTTGTGCCAATGGTCAATGTGTCAATGGTTCTATATTTTTTTCATTGAAACATATTTATTTATTCATGAATATCCATCATTTATAATTCAACATTTATTTCATCAATTATATCAATAGGTTTAATATATGAAAAAATACAACATTTTTCGCCTAATTACTTAGAGAAGATCTAGTTTGTGTTTCTTTTTTCTAAGTCTCAAACAACAGAATCTAAATGAAGGTTTTTACGATTACAAATAGGTATATAGATAGAATTAATGATTACTTCATGTTAATATATAGGTTTGGGATCAACATGGTTAAAATATAATGATTTTAGAGAACTGTTTCCTAGTTTAACAACAGAATCAAAAGATTTTAGAGTTATTTATAGACTACAGAGATTACCATCATGATTTTATAAGGGGGATTTTGATTTATGTGGATAAATTTCAACAAATTTGTCATGAAAAGACTCTTCCATGCATTTAGATCTCTTATTAATGAATCTAATGGCTTCACTAGAGATCAAATAACCTAAAAAATTCATTCATCACCCTTGGAGGGAAATTTGAGAATATTTGATTTTGTATTGAGAATAAATACATTAAAACCCAAAACATTTAAGTAATTAGCCTTTGGATTCCTATTATTTAATATCTTGTATGAGGTTTTCATTAGGATTTTATTAATAAACAATATATTGATTATATAGAAAGGTGTATTAAAAGCATCTTTTAAAAAATAAATATGCAGAACATCTTCATTAACAATAGTTTGGATATCCCTTATATAGTTCTATTTCTTCTGTCTACAAATCCTTTAAGCTAGGGTTTCCTAGGAGCAGAGAAATGGTGAATTAATCAATTTTTTATGGAATATGGTTAAATATATTAATTTTCAAACTCATGGACTTGGTTACTTATTATGGTTTTGATTCTATGTCCCAAAAATTTTCAACTGATATAACATACTTGGTAAAATAATAACAATTCTCACTTTTGGAAACTAAAATAAAGGACCACAAATAACCTGTAATGTATTCTACTAGAAAATTGAAACAGTAATTCTCATTTATACAATTAACACTATATGGTCCAATAAACTCCATGTGAACCAACTAAAGAGTTTGAGAAGTTGATTATTCTTTTACTATATTGAAATATATTTTATAATGTTTTTCTTTTTTACACGGATTGCAGACTTTCTCATTTTGAAACTCTAGTTTTGGTAGATCATTAACTAGTAATTTTCTAGAAATAATTCTAAGGTAGTGAATGTTATAATGGATTAGTCTAAAATACTATAGTCATGACTCTATATGATAGGCACTTAAGAAAGAAACAATATGTGAGGCTAAAGTATCCAAATTAACACCATATACAAATTCATTTTAAAAGGAAATAAAAACATAATCATTATTATAATTGAAAACATTACACAAATAATTTAATAATATAACACAGAATACATCATCACATAACTGTAAAATGCATAGAAAATTGTTCTTTAGACCCTCATCAAAAAGGGATGTAGAGATTAAAACTGAATTATTGTCACAGATTTGGCCAAGGCCAATAATTTTATAATTTTAATTTTCATCAATGTTTTTTTGTCCACAATATTTAGTTATGATGTTCTTGAAGTCATTATATTTCCCTGTGATGTGCCTTGAACACCCACTTTCAAAGTACAATATGCTTTTACAGGAACTCATCAAACATCTTTCATTTACAAATAGTTTAACAAAGAAAAGACTATTGTACCAATAATTTCATGGGTCCAAGAATAATATTAATTAATGATATAGGAACCCAAATATTCATCATTGGTTTCAAATAATAATTTTGTACGGTTTTTAAAAAATAAACTCTATTAAGTCCAAAAGAGTTATAATTAGTTAAAGGTGTCTCATTACTGGAAATTGTAGAAAACTGTTCTGCTTTAGAAATAAAACAATACTTTCTATATTTTATACAAAATTAGTTTTAAAAAATTTATTTTACCATGTTGATGAATAAATCCAATAGTACATTTTGGAGAATATTATTTTCTGATCATTTGAACAATTTTACCTTTACTATTTGAAAATATTTCGAAATTCTTCGTTAATTTATAATTAGAATGTTTATGTTCAGTATTATCACTAAGTAGTTGATCATTGGTCTAAACATCTAAAGTGTGTTAAGAATTACCAGTAACAGAATGAGAATACTATTTCATGAGATATATATAATTACCATTCAACTCATTACATGTGTCCTCAAGCATTTTTCAATATTCAATCATTTTGGAAAAAACATTTTGTAATGGAAGATGATGCAGTATGTAGATGGTGTTTCATTGAAGGAGGAGATTGACCATATAGGAGGAAAGGTTGTTCATGTACCGTATATGAAAAAATGTTCATGGGTGATTTTTCATTCACATACGTAGATGGTCGATATGTGGTGAAGGCTAGATTGAAGATTTTGTAAATCATAATTTAGAAAATATTGCAGGTATATTTTCCTATATAAGAATCATAAATCTTACAAATTAATATTCAAAATGAGCATCATTAGAGAAAATATTTTTGGTTCGAGATTTTGGAAATGTCTAGAGGATGTTTACGTGGAAGAAATTATTGAACTCTAAAGTGTATTGTGCAGAAGAAATTCCACTGAAGGATTTCAGTAGAGATCTGTAACCCACATAAGACACAGTATGCGGAGACGGAAGTTGCGGTAGGTGGGAAGTTAGTGACGGAATACCATGAACAAAGAATATTTCATATACATAATGTGATTCGCAGAGGCATCCCATGAACACTAAAATGTTCTTGGACAGGGGGGGATTCGTAGAGGAGGATCACAGGATCAGTACACAATGGTGGTACGTGATAGTGAAGGTAGAGGCGGTCTGTGGACTAAGGGTGGTTCATAGTAGTGGAAAAAGTATACAGAGGAGGTGTTCTACATACCAAACTCGGTACATAGTATGTGATAAGATAAATTATTCACAATTTTCACAAGGAGGATTTAAAATCATAAATCATTTTTCTAATTTATTTTCTCGTACCTATAATTACTCTAAAATTTGGACTTCATCTAAGGGTGAAAAGGGGACTAAAATAGAGCATCTACCTATAGTTGAGGGTTTAATAATTCGGGAAAATGAAGGGACCGACATGTATATAAATTCTATTTGACCTACAAGTCCATAAATTTCTTTTGGATTCCTTTCCAAGAGCTGTGAGAAAAAATAGAATAAGACAATGACCTTTTTCACTATTAGTTCACCCATGGAAATAGAATAGGGAGTGACCCGTGTGAATTCATTGAGAAGACCCTAAAATATGTAATGTCATTGAGCCTATGCAAATACGTTTTATCCTCAATATTGTACTCATTATTGGATGTGAGCCTTAGTGAATTTTGTACATCTTCACATCATCATTGTATGCTACTTGGACATAGCCCAGTGAGGGTGAACAATGAAAAATTTATTGTGTCATGTGCATGATTTCAAATCTGGCTATATATTTCATTGGTCAGGAGAGAGAATTGAGGTTTTTCAAATAATGAATCATTTTCCTAAATAGAGAACGTTTTAATCTTCCATACACTGATTCACCTCCCTCTTTGGGAATTTGAACTAGTGGACCTAAGAATTGGTATCTGAGTGAAAGGTTGAAAGTTAGTGGTTCAGTCTCATGAAAATGAAATGGATGTGGCCAATCACAAATTAATTCCAATATTTTATAGAAATAATTTTCAAAAATGGATGAATCAGATGCATCACTACTTCCGATCAGTAGGGATGGATGCCTTCACAACAGCTACGCATCGAATATCAACTAGCAATAATAGTGCTGCTCTATCAGAAATTTAATGAAAGGAATTGGATGTTGATACAAAAGTATTCAATTCTTTAAGGGATCCCTATAAAATTAAATTTATATGAGGGTTATGTTCTGTAAAACATAACATGCAATCTGGAAAAAATTGTTAAACATTTATAAGGGTGGCACCATAGTCCGAGAAGCAAAGCTTCTGGTTCTATGGAACTAGTATGATACCCATAGAATGAATCCCAATGATGCTGATAATGATTTCATTGAAAGGATAAATATTATTTTAGAAGACATTAGGGGTCGTGGAGAATTCACTAAAGATATAAATATTTTGAAATGTATATTGAGGAAACATACACTACAGTTCAATCCAAAAGTTCGAGTGTTGGAAGACAAATAACCGAAAGTGATTAAACTAGATAACCTTAATAGTAACCCTGTATCATATGAAATGAGAATAAATTATAATAATGATTTAGAAAATGTGACTTCTATGGAATTTTCATTCAACGACATGAAGAATATCCCGGTTGAAGATAGTCCTGAGAAGGACAATGTAAATGATTTCATATCATTTCTCTCGTCTAATCTTCAATGGGTAAATGAGTAGTTAAAATGTAAACATCCATTTTCATGTTTTTTATGTGGAATGATTGGAAATTTTGAAGAAAATTTCCATAAAAAGAATGATGATGAAAATGAAGTAAATGATGAAATTTAGCAAATGAAGTATTCATCAGATGAGAAAGGGAGGAGAATTACTGGGGGAAAGTTCTTCAAAAATAAGAATGCGCTTTCAAGAAAGGATTCAATATTAGAATAAACTGAGGCATAAGAGTTAGAGGATTGAAAGGAACACAAAATAGATGTTATGGTTATAGTTGTTATAAATTCATCAACATGATATGATAGTGATAATTTAGAAGGAGGAATTGGAGGAAGAGTTTATCTTCAGGATAAATTTGAAGCATCCCTTGTAGAGGTAGATATTATGGGAGCCAAAACATGGAATGTAAACGAAGTTTTTAGTGGTTACAAACTCTTTATGAAGTAGAATGTAGAATGGGATAATGTGTTGAATTCAAAAATTTAAAAACTAAGGTTTTCAATGGTAAAAAGATTTGAAAAAATATTTAGTACAAAATCCAAAATGATGAATTGAAAATAGAAATTGACAGTTTGACTGAAAGTAGAAAATATAAACTGAAACATATCAAACAAACTGAAAATGAAGTCATCAATATGCGAAGAACTATTGAAGATAAGATGAAACTTCTCACTCTTGATTCAACATTTGGAAAGAAGATCAAACCAGCAATAGATAAATGATATTTTAGAAGCATGGTACATCCATATAGTAGAAGTAATCAATTCTAAATGATAAGGCTGGTAAGAGGATTGATCTAAAACAAAAGGCACTTTTGGTTTATGTTAGACCACATAAACCCACTCCAATATTGAAGATTGATTTGGGTACGATGTAGAATCAAAAGATTCAGAGAAACGAAGTCACAACTAGTGGTGTATAATTTCCACATAAGAATGTACCTCACATAAGATGATATTGTTGTGGTAATATGTGACACTACAAAATGCATGTTCCATAGAAATGAGGTACAAATGGGACCAATACCAACAGAGGGGGTCGTATTGAGATCAAAATTCTTGGTTTTCATTTGATGGTCATTGATTTATGTGTTAAGGACTTAGACATATGGAATGATATTTCACATCATCAATGTAGAGGAATTTACCAAGGATGACAGAATATTCTCATAAAAAGCTTCCAAATATATATTCAACAGATATAAAAAACTGAAAATCGATTTTTATCTCTACAGGTTGAAGATGGTCTATCATTTTTTGAGAAATATCTACATTAAAATTCCATATATATTTGAAGCTAAATACATTGGTCAAAATGTAATGGGAAGAACATGAAGTGGTTGTAGAAATTGCATTCAAGGCATCAGACCACACTTGAATATGGATCATTTATAGTGGATGCATGTCCCACATGATGGTAAATAAGGATCTAGTTATTAGAATCAGGTACGATAATGATGGTATCATATGATTTCGTAATGATGAGTTCTTGAATATTATTGGTTCAGGGAAATACAAGATTGGAGGAAAATACATGAGATGATCAGATTTAATGGTAGTTGAGGGGATTAGTCACAACCTACTTTGTGTCAAAAAACTGTGTTACTCTGGGCATGTCATATGTTTTTTCATGAAATTTTGTGTCATCAATTCAAAGGATTGTGTTAATGAGTTGCATGGAAGAGTATGAAAGGGAATCTATATAACTTGAGTGGAGAAAAATATATTTGATTTTTGTCAAAGGTTGATGAAGACATGTTATGGCATAATTATGTTACACAAATAAGGCAAGGTTCCTTGGAAAATATTGTTAAATATGATGCAGCTCGTAATCTCCCTAGATTATCATTTGACTGTACTCATACATGGGACGATGACCAATATGGAAAGATCATTCGAAAGACATATAAGATAATGGATAATTGGTCCACAAAATTGAATGAGTTAGTGCATATTGATGTTTGTGGGAAAATTACTCCAAGGGTTGTACATGGGAGGAGATATAATGTTCTATTCATTGATAACTGTTTCATAATAGTATGGGTATCAATAATCATTCACAAATATGAAGTGTTTAGTTGCATTACAAGATATCAATGGGAATGTGAAAATATGTTTACTCAGAAAATTTGGATGATTCGAATAGATAATAGAAATGAGTTGGAAAATATTCAAGTAGTGGATTATGTCGTCAAACATGGGAAAATGAATCACGTTTTAGAAGTATGAACTCCACAATAGAATGGTGTAGTTGAGAGAAGAAATCTAATTGTGGAAAATGTGGCTAGAACATTGCTCATTGAGAAATATATTCCAATGAAATTTTGGAAAGAGGCAGTGATGGCCACATTCTAAAAATCAGATAGAGCCTGATTTTTCCAAAAAGATTAAGAGACTCCATGTGAGCTATAGTATAGAAAGAATCCATTATTTATGTACATTCCATTTTTCAAAAGTAAGTGATTCATTCTAAATAACGGGAAACATAGGATGTGTGAATATCATGGAGATAAATGAAAATTTCAAGGAAACTCCAAGAAACGAATAATAGTTATCACAAGTGCAGCCTAAAATATTAGTTAAAGAAACTAGAGATGATAGTTGGGTTCAGGAAATGAATGAAGAGAATTACCAAATTGAGAAGAATCATACATGGGAAATTGTTTCATGACCAGCAGACAAGATTTTATTAAGAAAAAATTGGTTATTTTGAACAAAATGAATTAATATAGTTTTGTAATTCAAAACAATGAACCACCTGTGTGAAAAGTGTAATCCCAGATATACTGTATAGACTTTGATGATAAATTTTCATATGTTTCATGGTGGGATACAATAAAATTATTCTTGGCCATAGGGGTTCATTGAATATATATGGGTATTCAGAAGGATGTTATGTCAGTATTTCTGAATTGTATTCTAGACAACGAAGTTTACATTGAGAAACTATATTGTTTTCTCATCCCTGAAGATTAGAATAGGTATTTTCAGATGAATATGGATTTATATGTTTTGATGTATTAATAGAGAGAATGTTCTTCCTTTCGTGATAAATTTCTATAGAATCTATGTTTTTAGTGTGGTGGAGTTGATTACAATCTGTATTTCAACAATAAAAATTGTCAATGACTGAAAATGTTGGTTTATTTTTATGACCTAATTATAGGAGAATCAAAAGAAGCATAATGAAGAATGTTTTCTGAATTCATGAAAAGCGAGTTCGAAATGTCTATGATTGGTGAGCATACATTTGCCTTGGCTTAAAATTGACACAATCAAGGAATGGAACATTTATTTCTTGATCAAAATATTACAAAGAGGTTTTAGGATGGTTTGGAATGAATATTTCTATGAAGAAGAAGACTCTTGTTTCTATCTAGATGAAACTATCCAAAGATGATGATGGAAAAGGAGTTAACATCACAGAGTATAGTAAAATCCATGAATGTTTACAATACATGGTAGTGACAAGGCATGACATTGTGTTCGCCACATGACAATTAGCATGAAATGAATGTAGTAAAAATGAATGACACATTCCAAAATTAAAATATGATACTTTGTTATATCAATGGAACTGTGGATTTTGGATTGATGTATAATGAAAAATCTCAACTGAAGATATTAGGGTATAGAGATACAGATTGGGCCGGTTTAGTGGATGACATGAAAAAAATGTTAGGATGTTCTTTCTATCATGGTGAATTGTCTATTTATTGGATGAGAAAGAATCATGATTTCATTTCATTTAGAACTGAAGAAGCGGAATATATTGCAGCTACTCAAGCTAGAACACAACTATTGTGGAGGTATCAACAACATTAAGATATGGGAATTGGCATGAAATCTTCAATCAGAATCCATTCAGATAAATCATTTTCTATAAATATTTTAAAAATACATTCCATAAATCAGGGACAATGAACATTGAAATAAAATATAATTTTATCAATGAGAAGGAGGAACTAGGGCTTGTGATGTTGAAGTATGTGTCTATAGAACAACAAGTCGCATATATTCATTTTTATGCCTTACCAAATGAAGCTTTGGAAAGGCATCAACTTCCTTTAGAAGCCTAGATGACTTCCTTCAAATTAAAAATTATGGATTTTGGAACCCCTATTCTTGAGTTATGATTTGTTTTTCCTAATATAATGATATGTGTTCTCTACCCTATTACAGATATCCTTGAAGTGACCTTCCAGTTCTTTGAAAAAAGGGGAGAATGTGTGACTATCTTGTGGGAGAAAAGATATAGGGAGAAGTTTTTATCTGGAGTATCAAGATATGGGGTGTTGAAATTGAGGTGATGCTGGTAAAAGGATTAATAACATAGCGGAGCATTAAATCTGATGATGCTAGAAGTGATTGATTAATGATTAGATATCATGACGACTCAGGTTCGTGAAGAAAGCAGTTCATTGGTATCAGTGTATCAGTATGGTATCAGCAACTGGTGATTAGCAATGAAGTGATTCATTGATGATCTTTTCATCATACTCTTGTTTCTCATTCCGAGCATGTATTATGGGGGATTTGAGTTTGTGTTGATTGAATACGTGATCACTATCTTAATCACCTAAAGTGAATGATGGTTGATGAAATATGGATCATTAATGAGATATCAAAATGAAAAGAATTGTTGTGAGAAGAGTTGTAAATAATGACAATGAAAGTGAATGTTGGGAAAAAATATGTCCCGGTATCCCCATAAAATGTTTTGTGTGTGATTGTGTTGGTTGACAATTCTAGATGACCATGAATGAGAATGGTTTGTGTTTGCTGAAGACAAGTTTTTAAGTGGTTGTTTTTTCCTAGTGTTTTCCAAATTTATGGGCATCAAAATCAAGAGTCTAATGTCAGTAAAGGAAGGATATAAACATAGGTGTGAATTTTATGAAGAACGTTGATGATAATTTGAAAAGGATGAGAACTGATTACCAAAATTCATGGACCACGTACCATGTTCTTGGAATAGTACATGGATTGGCGGTAATGGTATGCCAGAGAGGTTTGTAGAACCCAAAATAGTTCGTGGTGGAAGCTGATGTAGTACTGTGATGGTGTGTCATTGATGGTGGATATTGACCACTATGGATTAAAAGTAACTACATGTTCCACGTATGAAAAATGGTTCATGTATGTCTTCCAGTTTGCGGAGGCAGAAGGATCGGTATGCGGTGAAGGTTAGTTTGATGATTTGTTAAATCGTAGATTAGAAGATTTTCCAGGTATCTTTTCCTTTATAATAATATTTAATCTCACTGATTATTATTGAGACTGAGTATCACTACAGAACATATTTTTGTCTTGGGATTTTGGTAATGTCAAAAGGAGGAATGCGTGGTTGAATTCTATGATAGCTAAACTGGTTTGTGCAAAAGAAATTCCACCAAAGGATTTATGAGGAGAGTTGTAATTTACATAAGACATGATACGCGAAGTATGAAGGCACGGTACATGACTAGTTAGTGATGGAAGTCTGGCAACAAGGAATAGTTTGTGGATATATGGTGATTGGCATAGGTAGCCCGCTTACAAAGAATACTTCTCGAACAAGAGGGGTTTTATAGAGGAGGATCAAAGGATCGGTATGCAGAGGTGGTATGTGATAACAAAGGCGGTCGATGTCTATGGATTATGGGTGGTTCATAGTAGTGGTATTTGTACGCGGATGAGGTGTTCCTCATACCAAACACAATACATAGTACACTGGAAGAGAAGGTGGTTTATAATTTGCACAAGGAGGCTTCAAAAAACATCAATTCAATTTTTTAAAGTATTATCCAGTACCATTTAGTATTCTAGAAGGTTTAAATTATCTACGGGTGAAATTGATAATTCAAAAGAGCATCTATCAATATTTGAGGATGCCGTAATTCTTGAAAATGAAGGGACCTACCTGTCCATAAACTGTGTTTGACCTACAAGTCCATAAACTATCTATGGATTCCTTTCCAAGAGCTGTGGGAGAAGGAAGAGGAATACGATGACCCTTTCCTCTAAAATTGAGCTAGAGGAAGAGGAATAGTGAGTGAACATTGGAAAATTAGTGATAAGAACATAAAAAATTAAAAGGAAGTGATCCTCGATATAAAATATCTATCTTGAACATTGTACTCATTATTTCTTGTGAGCCTTAGTAAAGGTTGTACATCGGCACATCACCGTTGTATGCTTCTTGGACGTAGCCCAGTGAGGGTGAACCAAGTAAAAATTGTTGTGACATGTGAAAGATTTCATATCTGGTTATATATTGATATGGGAGGAAGACTGAATTGTGCTTCGTCTAACATCAAAACAAGATCCAAAATGGGGAATGATTTAATCTAATTTACCCTGATTCACACCCCTTAGGGTATTTGACCTAGTGGACCTATCTAAACATTTTTTCATTTCACATATTTTTAGTATTTTTTATTCATTTTCATGTTTAGAATAATTAAAATTCTATCAATGAGATACCATGTTTACCAGGGATGTATTTGTCATAAAACACATGATGGATCTGTCATTCTTTTCATCATGAGATGATTATTATTCACAAGATATATAAATAGAATAACTACAGGTAGCCTTAGTTTCCATCAAATGTTTTCTATATATTTCATCATATTTATTATTATACATTACATTTGGATAGCCTTCATTTACATTTCCTTTTCTTTTTCATTCATAGAAATTATATCTCATTTGTATTCTCACCTATTTTCCAATCATTTTTCCTTGTGCCTTATTGTCATATTTACCTATATATCTAGTCATTCTAATGAAATTATTCTTTTTGTTTAATTTCATAGATCTCCTGGTGAGTTGAGCCATTTCCTCATCACAATCATCTGATGAATCAACTTTTCTTGGACTTTCAGCATAAACATGAATTTTATCTCTTTCTTTGGATATAGTTGGTTTGAAATACATTGAATTTATTCAAGGTTCATCATATTCTTATCAATTAACCTTAATTTCTACTTCTTACATTAGCAATATTATAATTACCTTTTTTTATACGTAACGAATCTATGTCACAATATTTTATTATGGATACTGAGGTTCCTCATCACCTTTCTATAAGACATATTAGGATATTCATGATATGTTATTTTATAGTTATTGTCTTTCCCATTGAGATAATTTTTATTAATATCTCATTCTCCATGAGATACATGTCATAGATAGGTTCTCCATAATGCATATAGTAGTTATCTTATTGAATAGAATGTGTGCCAGTCCTCATTTCCTTAGCATTTGTGGTTCCTTCATGTGAAATTGCTAATGTAACCCAAATTTAAAATTGTATTTTACATGCAGAAATCATATTGAATTTATCATCACCTAGAGAACAATTCAAGGGATTAATGACAATGAAATTTTTATTATAGGAAACCCTATTTGGAACATCCAATATTTTCATTAATGTAGTATAAATTTTATATTCATCTACAATAGGATAGAATATTTCAAAACCCATCCTTTCCAAATTCATTTTCATATTGATTTTCACTAAGAATAAATTGTGCCATTAAAATAGGGTGTTTTGTTGGTAGAATAACCTTAAATTTTATTATCCATGATAAGGAATAAATTATTTTATGAACTAATTTTTTAGAAATTATATAAATAATTTGATCTTTAAATCACAACTAAAATCATAGTTGAAAATATTTGAAATTCATAAAAATTGTGATCCTCAAAAAGTTAGATCTTCTGATACCAAATGTTGGTTGGGGTAAGACACTCAAGGGAAGGGGGTGAATAGAGTTCTTATTAATATTTATATCAATAAAATATTTATAATGGTCCCCCAAATTTTGAAATAAAAAATTAGCTATTTAACAAAAGAATAAGATTTAAAAAATATTTGGTTGTTTATAGGTTTTCTTAAAGAGTTATTAGTTTTGAGTTAAAATAATATGAATTATTATTTTAAATTTTTAAATAATTAAATTATGAAATAATATTATATGAACACAATCAATGATGAACAATATATGTTAATGTTATATTTTCTTATATGTATTGAGAAATTATGAAATCCAAACATTGAAAGGCATAACAGATTTAAAATGAGGGGGTTAGTCTAGAGAACTGACTTAATAATGTCCACTTGGTGATCACATGCCTCCAATATGTTTATATAAATAAAAATTTATCCATATATTATATTGGGATAAGTAATAGTATACTGCTATACATGTCTAGTTGAACACTTCCATATTTTTTATGTGAATATGAAAACAAAAATTGCCATGGAAGGACCACTTGCTCTTTTATACATGGGTGTGTAAGTTGTAAAGGGTTATTTTGTAAAGATATAAATGTATCTTCTAGTTTTTTATAGGATTTATGGTGTATTTATAAAATTAAAATACACATACTACATATACTGTAAAAATAGTACACAAGAAGTGAAAAATAGAGAGAATAATGATAGAAGGCTCTGTGTGATTGGAATGGCATCTTGTGGCTCGTGAGAGAATCTATCTCATGATTCTAGAGAGGTAATAGTTTTACCGAGTATTTAATCTCCTTTATTTGTTTGGTAACATAAATATTTTTTTTAGTTTTGGTTTATAGAAGTATCTTTTTTTTCACAACAAGAAGTGCTTCCTTATTTTTTCAGATAGACAATCTCTTCACCTTTTTTCCATTTTGACCAGGTATTTTCATTATACACTAAAGTCGAAAAAAAGTATGATATATGTCATTTTTACAAACCTCATACTATATTATGGAATTAATATAATTTATTAATACAAAATATAGGCATCTTAATTCATATAATTTGTAGTACTATGTTTCAAAAATATGATTGTTATAAAAAATTTGAATTTAAATGACAATTAAAAAATAATTGAAGGTGTCTCTAAATGGAAAAATGGATCAGTGTCTCATTAATTGTATGTATATAAGATCTGGGTCACTCCAATGGTAGGTCATCTTTATGGTAGTCTCCTCTAACAGTAGGTCAAATTGATGGTAACTCTTTCTATCATTATCTTATACATTCTGAGAATTCTGGATATTGGTATATCGCCTAGTCGTTAGGTAGATTTGACAGTGATTCATATATTGATAACTTGTACATTGAAAAAAAAAGTGTATTGAGTCTATAGATATGTTGATTCAATGGTGTGTCATCCTTTTCAAGAAATGTATGTTTCTATAGAGTCTGATAGTGAGATGGACATTGGTGTGAATTCCTTTGTCAGAATTCATCCTTTGTGCTGACAGTTTATCATGTGATAGTGATACATATTAATTGTAGTTTTGTATTACAGGTACATTAATTGTGACTCATACACATAGACATATTTTTCCATCCCGCCTTAATATGTATCACACTAAAATAATAGATTATGATTATAAGTTGTCAAAATTAAACATGAGTAAACATAATTTAACATTTCGATGAATTATTAAGCATGATTTGTGAGCGTTAAAACTAGGGGAGACTAGGAAATTATTTTCACAATTAACATAGAACACATGGGCATAAGGAGTTTCAATAATCATATAATCTATACCATAAACCGCTATAAATATTAGGGAAACATTTGTGTGTAATCCCTAATCAATAATCATACCTCAATGTTTAAGCCCCGACCAAATGAACAATGAAAAATGTGATTCATTTAATAAAATTAACATGTTGGACACTTTATAATGTACTGAGCTCCATATTGTACACTTCAAGGTATATACTATTCCATAGAACCCACATCAATATGAAATGAGATTGGGAATTTCAATTCCTTCATTTCTCATAATAATAATAGCCCATGTGGGATTATGCCGATGTAATAATCATGTCAATTGCATTATAATCACAAGTGAAGGAAAGGAAGAATTCATTATGTAAGCCCCAGTCATAATTGAAACCCTAGTGTGTAAGCCTTGAATACAATGGTAACCTCAAAGTTTAAGGCCCAATAAAAAGAACCATGGGGACTATGATTCCATCCATTGACAGGATATGTTGGATTCTTCTTTGTGGACTAATCTCTATATTTAGGATCCCAATTGTTTTCCCAGTACACAATTCCCATATCCATATGAAATAATTTTGATCAATTTATATAAAATGTATCTCACACTGAGCAAAGATCACATTGGATTAGGGAGAACAAATGATCAATGAAATCAGGAATCTCTAATATCAAGGAAAATTATAGTATCTAATCTATGATGAGTGGAATGATTTTAAAACTATTTATATTGGAGAATATATCATGTGGTTAGTCCCAAGGGTGTGATTGAAATATGAAAAAAATTATTTCATCCTTTACAAGGATTCAAAGGTTGTCTCTATGAGACTCAAGCTCAAATATATGATGCCACATTGATCACCTATATGTCTTATATGTATGATGTTAAATTGAATTGTTTTGATCATCTATGTGGGATTGGATTACAGGAATAACGAGGATGTATTTGATTCCTCCTAATTGATCAATCCCATCCTTGATGTATGAAAATACCTCCATATGTGGTGGAATACAATGAAGAATTTGGTTATATAACATCACCATATAAGGAAGCAGTCATTCACTATTGAAATTGATGAAGAACCTCATATAAATTTAGATGGATCCATTAACAATACTCCACTTCATTATTTAATCAATGAGACTCCATTTATTATTCATTAAAGTATAATTAAGAAATAATCATTTTTAAGGTAACTGGTCCGGTATCAGGATTATGAATTTATTCTGAAACATGTATTAAATTTATTACAGAGTCCTAGGTTAGGTAATAATCCAACAATACTAGTTCAATGAGTCTGACCTACCATCCAATCGACTTATGTGATTCCTTATGTTTCTTTGGGTCTGAAACTGCAGATGACCACAAGGATTTGAATAGTAGGTCCATAGCTAGTCATAGAAGATGGGACCATAGAAATATTCCATTAAGAATTAAAATTACTTGATGTTAATTATTTATTATGAAATCAACCCCCCCCCCCGTGATCAACCATTAGGCCAAACCAAACCTACCAAAGTAAGGGTTTCCATGTCACAAATATTTTTAATTGTAATATAAATGGTGAAATTGATGTGAATATATCAAATAAATAACAATAGGTTATCATCCTTTTTCCCATTTCGTTTTCTGGTATCAAAAAATTGAATTGGTTTACCTAACATCAATCTCTCTAATTACAAATGATTATGTTATTATCCATCAATCAATTTTTCAAAACAACCTATGAAAAAAATTGTTGAAATCAATGTGAATAATTCACGAAATTGAATGATCAAATAATCACTAATCATGAAACTTTGTTTTTAATACCTTATACAAATAAAAAAAATAAGTCCTGCATGATCTTAATGATGATCCTATATATATGGAATTCCAACAAAAAAATTCCATCCTCATTTTAACAAGACTAAATGTGATGAATGTATGGATCATGAATAATAGAAAAATAGTGTTAACTTGGCATATCTGATCCAGAACATCATTCCTACAATATTGCACTACTTTGTTACATTGTTCTTTGTTAGCTGTGTGACTACAAATACTTATATCATCACAATCAGCCTAATTCCAAACAATGTATTCTTCATAAAATACTCATTATAGTAAATCACTATAAGATACAACCCCTATGAGTCAAAAAACAATATCTTATACCAGAAAACCTCAACAACTGGTGTCAAACAATATGGGGAGGGAGTACTGCAATTGTTGTGTTGTATTGACCCTAAAATCTACCTACGAAATTCTCCAAACATGGAAATTGGTGAGTCTGCATCACTAAGGGATAGTTATAGATAAGCCATTGGCCCCTGTAACCCCATCCATGGGATTCAAGAGATTATCCCTAGAGAGTGAAAATTTTCATCATCAATCTCAGATGAAGGTTGAAAAGGAAGCCATATATGGATCCCATCTAGTTAAGAGGTATTCATGAATTACTCCTACCATCCATCGTCTCAAGAATCATCCCACCAGTACTCGCTTGATTCCCGCTGATAGCACCACCCAACACCCAGCCACCATTGACACCCATACATTGGAAAAGGAAGGCTTATAGGGGAGGATGGTGATGTTTATCCAAGAGAGGGATAATATCCCCACTTCTACTAATGATTCCCTCTGATATATTCTCATAGAATGTTGATAGAATTCTCATATCCTTTCTCACATAGAAAATGAATGTAGGGATATTCCTATAGTAGCCAACAGGGAGGTTCATGTCTCTACACCCATTCATGAATTCAATCCACATATTTTGGGAGCACAAGGAGGAAATAAGAGGGAAGATATAACTACTTCAATCGAATACATATTATACTGTGAAATGGATATGCAAAATGAAAATTCATATATACCTACACACATATATCTAATATTACATTATATTTTAGAAAAAAATTATGAAATCCACCGAAATATTTAGGAACAATTTAGGATAAATATTCATGTTTATACTCCAATCCCTAAATTCAATACATCTCAACATTATAGCCATAAGATCATGTTGTTTACTAGAGTAAGTTTGGATTCGTGTTCTATTTTAGGAGGGTTACTATCATATTTAAATAATTGAAGAGGTATCCTACCACACTCATATCCCCACTCCAATTAGGGAACACCAATTAAGATCATCACATGATTGGGAATAGTGGAATATTCCTTTCAAAAATTTATGGTGTCATATTCCAAAGGCATAGGATCATGCTCATATTCTCGTTTGACCTAGGGTACACAATGTGAGAGGGAAAAATCATTGCTACCAGGTCATACTCATATTGAAGAAATCTTTTAGCTTATTAAAAGGAAAAATATCATGTATATACCTTTTTTAATAATGAGGATGATGAAGTGGGCTTGGAACAAGGCTCATGATCAGTCCATATTATTATAAGTGAATATGGATTACATATACCATCACATCATGGAAGCTAGAAATATATTATTACTTATTCCGATGAAAAACAACACATGTATCATTATGATAAAATATTGGATGTTCCTCATATTCCTTCTCCAATTCTAGAATACTATTGGCATTTTCTAATAGGGAATGTATATTCAGATTATTATCATATTGCAATTCCAAAATTGGCCTATCTTGTGATTGTGGCGCATTCCTTAGGTAAGGCTCATAATTTTACTATGAACAGCTTGTAGCATATTCCAATGGAATATGATCGGTCTAATATAATCATCATGAATGAGGCTCACAATGTGAGAATATAAAATTTCTTTAGATAAGATCATATTCCTATCAATAGTGAATAAGCTCATCAGAATATTCTAACAGCTTATTATCTATGATGGAATACTCTTGCAGCATCAAACAAATATAAAATGTTCCAACAAAAATCATATAAGAATATCTTATATGTGCACAACGAACTAATTTAGTTCTGAATATTTACACAATGATATAGAATACGAAACTAATTTCTAATATAATCAATTCCAGTGTCTTTGAGGTTTTTAATGGCACAATATCAAACCCAAAAGGCTCTATCGACTCTTCCAATAGTTTAGAAGAGGAAAAATACCATGATAGTCCTCTTCATTATAGTGTATATATGGAACATAGGGACATAACTCATAACATCAATTGTGTTTAACCTCTATGTGCTGATATATCCCATGAATAATGATCACCCCCTAACCCACTTACCCTGACACCTTTTTATAGAATGTTGTATGAAACACCGACACAATTGTATATATATGTGATAAAAACATTTGGTTCAATGTTATATAGTTCCTCATAAACATTTTGAAGCACTCCACTATCTTCAGCATGTTACCCTCAATATCATATTTTATGGTCTGAGAAGATAGAGGCATGTATGTCTGATGAAGAGGATGCAACTATTAATACATATATACAGTAATCCAAATCCAATATCCATGTCATATTATTTCCCCCATGAAATTACTTACAATGAGATCATCGAGTAACCATAAAAAGAGTCCATACCTTATCTATGACAAAATATGTATTCTACCCCTCAATAGCTGAAGGATATACACCACCCTTATCAATGATATGTTGGTCACCTTCTTGCCACTAAGATAATATATTGTACTGTAGATCTAGTTGATATATTCATGCTCTAGGATCAATAACCCAAGAAGCACATTGCAAATCTATAACACACATGTCACTATTGCATCACAAGTCAATAATAGTTAATCTTCAATGAAACATCATGAAAATATATCAATGGAAGTGTATAGTATAGATATTTACTATTTCCCACACCCCTAGAATAGTACAACCCCGAAATGATGGTGTGGTGTAATGTCATAGCATCCACACAAATTAGGGGAGTTGATAATGCTTAGTAATGTTTGTCACTACAATAGTATGGTCCTGCTTCAACAATGCCCAGATATCATGATTAGAAGGAGTGGATAGACAACATGATTCCAAACCGGGCCCCTTAAATTGATTTGAATTTGTTTTATAAATGATGACCGAATTGGGGATCAACCGAATAGCATCCCATAGATAATTATTCACATCATTGGATATCATCAAATATAGGTCAAAAATGAGAAAAAAATACACCACATAAAATGGGTTGTATAAGAATATTCCACATCAGACTTCCCGGAGAGGACCGTGCTCACCTTGTTGGGGGAATATATACCACCATCTCTACAAATCTAATCATTATCTCCCATGATGATTTTTGTAACTTATGCTAAAACTGTGAATAAACTCCATCCCACTAGGCTAGGGGAAATAATATCTTAATCAACATCACTAGGATCATCATCTGTATGAGGGCCCTAGAGACATCAATTGTGATTCCTTATCAACCCCAACACATTGGGATAGTGAATTTATATCATCATGTCTACCCCATAATCCAGAAATTACTCAATTCGAAGCATTGGATCTTTAATTAAAGGACCAATATCAACCAATTACAACCCAAAATAACCCCCTTACCATAAGGATTGGCAAATTTTAATCATCTTAATCACCATATAGAGAATCGGTCTTCTCTGGGAAGAGGGGAATAAATAAACATTAACATACCTATTATTCCATCCGCTGCAAGACCATACACTACAGGTCAGGACCTGTTTCGAGGTTACAACAAGAAACACAATCAATTTCACTATTAATATAAAAAGTTTGGCGTAACAAATAGGGAAGGAAATTAGACCCTCCATGGGTTGCAAGTCAAAGCCTCCCAATATGGATAAGGTTTCAATTAACTGTGCTATTGAAGGTAGTGCAGAATGAGCCTATTTATTTGAAAGTAATGGAACAAACACAATTTCTAGATATAACCCTATTAATATTTTCAATTTTATGATTGAATACATTTTGGATCAAGGAAAACATGTAGAGGCCTGTAAGACAAAAATCATACCCCATGAGGAGGGTGATTATGATTCAATTATTGAGGGTTTATGAACAAAAAAAACAAAGAAAGATAAAAATGAATCCACCATCAAATATTGATTTTCACCTCCATAAAGTATAATTTCCACGTTCAAAAGGGAAGGGTATCACTACATCTCAATAACAAAAACAAATAGTTGAATTTTCTTCCACAGATAATCAGTTTTTACAATATGAGGGTGAGACACAAGCTCTCAAAAAGAACAACAAAGAGATGATAAAAGAAATATTTTCACTCAGTATTATCATTATGAAGAGATGAATATTCTCCATCCCATAGGAAATATTTTAACAAGAGTAGTATGTGAGCATCACTATGGGTCTTAATCCTAAATACTAGTCTACATAAACAATGAAATTAAGAACAATAGTCTATCCCCTCCATTGGGGATTCAAATTCTCCCCCACCAGATAAGTAATTAAGTCGTGGGTATAATTTTGGATAATTGGGAGGTAAATGTGGGGAAACCTTATAAAACTCATCCAGATCCATGTATGTGGGGGGAGAGTTAGATAGGTATCCGCTTAGCATTTCTTAATGGCATAAAGTCCTTGGATACTTGATTAGATTCCATTGATAGGTGAAATGCACCTGTGTGTCCAAAGATGATTCAATACCCCAAATGGGTGGATGAATCATCACCTCCATCAAATTTAGTAGATACAACTTTCAATACCTTTTATGGTGTGGTAAACCCCAAAAAAATTCCCACACTTCGTATCCTGAGGTGGGATGATTATGGGCCCTTGAGATCAATATTAGGCAAGAATGTTGTAGTGTATTGTAGAGAATCTTATAGGGCCATCCTCTTTTTCATATAATTTTCTTCCAGCGTGACCTATTTCAAGATGGTAAGATGATCATCATTAGTTTTATTGAAAATTAATTTCAACCATAGTTTAAACAATGATAGTAAATCTAGTGAACATTATGTAACATGAAAATGAGGGTGCTTATGACTATATAAAAAAATGTGTAAAGGTTAAACATATTCAATCATCATACCTCCCTCTCAGGGGAACCTATAGGAACTATATGCGGAAAATATATTAGATGAGTTGTAGAAAACCTTGATCCCAATAAAGTATATAGGTAGGTTCTGTGAGTTCCAAAAAATCATTGAATATCCAAATTAAGCCATTTAGAAAACCTAATCCCACCCAAGACTCATTCACTCCACTATATAAAAATTGTTAGGCAAAAAATAATATATAGTTGTCACTCTAATGAAGTAAGTAATTCCTATACAATAACTTGGTTGGTCCTGAACTACCCAACACCTTCTTTAGAGTGGTGAAAACCTAAAACCACCCTTTTCCAGAGGAACTGTGAAATCAAGGTTGATTGATATTTGAAGAACACATGAATTAATAAAACTCATTTTGAAATTAACATTTCCATCATTATTTCCTAGTATCCAAGGATAATAACCTACTCACACTACTATATCTCAGGAGGACAAAAGAGGTCAACCTCACTCACCGTCCCGACTAATTCCCTTTCCCTAGAAGACTATGTCATAATTTTTATGACTAATATATATTAAAATATGTAATTCATGGATAGATAAATTCCAAGATGATTGATCTATATAAATCCACAGATTCAGTTACAAACATAACCAATTCGATGTTATAATTAGAAGGTAATTCTCAAAATATCCCATGTAGGCGTGCATGAAATTTCGAGAACTGGATGACTAGAAAAATAGATTATCATGCTCTTGAAAACCTGAGATAAGATCTATGGAGACCTATAGTAGACCCACCACTAAAGGAAAAAACGTAAAATATTCCTCCAAAAGGTGTGGGTGACCACCTGATGCATGAATAATTTTAAGATAAGGACTCATGTTATACTCCAAAAAAATCATAAATCGTTCATATTTTTTCCCTTAATCATCTATAAAAAAATGAATTTCCCCACAAAAGGGAATATCCATCTGAAGAATATGTATCTATGGTTCTATAAATGTGATACACTTGGAATACCACTTTTCTGGTGATGAATATCACTTAGGATATGATTTTCACAGACATAACTGGGGAACAGGAGGCCAAATGAGTTGGAACCGAGGATACACATGACAATTCAGTAGTTTTCGGACCCAAAATTTAGGTAATATACCAATGGAGAATAGATATGCCCCCAAAACAAATGGTAATGTGATCCATCATGCTCAAAAGAGGGAAATAGGTGTCCTAGAACTATCTACTGGTCATCTGAACTAAAGTTTCTTACATATCTGCCTAGTGGGGGTTAAATTTTCTAATCAATCTATGAAAAGAGGACCGACAACACTTCCCACCCCATAGGAATCATATATTCCTTCGACCATGACACAATCACAAAGACCATCCACATCAAATAAATCGTCTCCTCAGCCGTATTTCAAGTAGAAACCACCCCTTGTGAAAAACCAACATTTGGAAAAAATATACAATTTTATGAAATAGATGTAATCAGTCTCATACATTCTCTCATCTATTGATACAATCAATCATTCAAATGAACCCATGGAGGAAATTTTTTATACCCTCTTAAAAAATAGGAATTCAAGAATGATGTTTATATAGTCAAGGATTATTGATTCCAGACCACATCATCATAATTCCATGTATCCTACTCATTAGGTGGCTAGGATCAAGAAAAGATCATTCAAGGTACATGGGGAATCTATATGTTTTAGGAAGAATAAATAATTTTGGCATTGAAGGGGTCCTAATTTATAATGGATCTAGGATTAACAAATTCCATTTTCAAACTTTTTGACTTTGGGGTATACAAAATTGTATTTTTCACACATGTGAATCCATTTTAGTTTATGATAAGTTGGACCAAATACCTCTTGTGAAGATCATGATCAGACATTATTTTTGGTATATTGCATCACATAGTGAGTTTATTGTTATCTAGAATGACATCATATACATTTTCAAAATTTCAAGTCTCGGGTACCAAAACATCATTGTGGTACCTTCAACATTCCATCAGTGTTTGAACTACCCCATTTATTGAAAATTCAGCAAACTACATCCTAATAGATCCCCCTTTGAGACCTTCAGAACAATATATGATGAATTATATATCTACAAAAGGGAGGAAAGAAATCAAGGGTGGATGATGAATCATTGGTTTTAGACCTCAACATCTTAGGAACCACCCCATTGAATCCATGGAGTATGTTCAACATCGACTATGTGTTCTACATAAATATGGTTTAGGTGATATACTTGAACTAAGAGGTCAATCCCCATTTTTCCCTATTGACGACATAAAAGGCAGTCAACTTTAGAATCACTCAACAATGACATAGACATTAGAGGATTATAATGTATCTTCTCATGGACACTGTCACCCAAATAATTTTATATTATCCCCTAGATTTCCATATTTATATTGATATGTCTCAATATACATATTGATTGAAGTGAATGGGGATAATCTATGCAATTTTCCTCAGCATTTGAGGAAGGTGACTCCACCACAATCGATGAACTAAAGAAGATTGGTATGGGGATAAAATAATACGCGTAGCCTACTTTGATTTGTTCCTCCATTCCTCCCATGAAGATATAAAGATGGACATAACATTTCTAAATTATCCTAGAGATGTGGTCTCTAATAAATACACTGAAATTCCTATACTGAATATAGAGGTGGCTACACACTATCTCAGAATACCTGATGACCATAGATTCTTTAAATAGGTATCCATGTCGATCAATCCCTCTCATTCCACCAATTTAGAGGTGGAAGTTGATTTTTTTAAATCCAAATTATTCCGAGAAGTTAAATACCCAAGATGTTATGCAAACATCCTCATTTTCAAGAAGAATAATGTGAAGATTAGGGTCTGTAAGAATTTTAGATACCTTAATAATCACTTTCCAAAGGGTGATTTCCCTATTCTGATCATAGATCAATTAATCGATCAACATCCATATTCTAATCCCATTAAATTATAGATAGGTAATCTAGTAATAATCATATATTAATGGCCCAAGATGATGAAGAATCCCCCACCATCATAGAACCTCAAAGGATCTATTGATATCTCATCATTCCCTTTATATTGAATAATAATATAAGCACATATTAATGTAACATAAATCATATATTTATACTATTCGTGGGAATGATCACTTAATGCTATGATAATGACCTAGTGGTTGAATTCCAGCAATAATGTGATAACATCACAAACCATAAAAAAGTATTAAAAAAGTTTTGATCGCATAGTCTGATGATGATTCTGCTAAAATGTGTCTTCACGTTAATGTTTGGGACGTTCATTGACTTTTTTTATGCCACCAGAGCATAAATTATTACCTATATAAAAGTTGTTATATATTGTAAATGTAACCCCTAGAAATATGAATTACATGAGAGTGATCCAATGGAACCTCACCAACATTCAACGATTCAATCCCAGCGTGGATATAAAGCGTCTCCGCTTCACCATAATTATGATGATGTGAATCACCTATCAGTGGGATGATTCCAATGAAAAACCCTTTGAATGTCACAATCATCATCTCAGGAACCCACTAGTCTTGATTTTTCAAGTGGAAGGGATGCCACTCATCTTATATATGGCCTCCATGGAATCATCACAAGATATCGTCCATACAATGTAAAATCATTTGTGGCACATGAATAGTCTTCACAACCCCATTCAAATAAATATGGGTAATTAGGCCAGATACTATCATTTCATGAAGAACTACCATGAACTCAATTTACTGGTGAAAATATGAGCAATTACATAAAGCACCACATAGTCTGTCGTCTCTCTTATATCAACCTGATCAATTAAATCTGTGTTTTTACAATGTGGACTAGGTGCTTGACCTAATGGTAAGTCATTCTTCATCAATAAAACATTCAATTCGAATAACAGAACTCGATGATATGGAAATCCCTAGATAGGTTCTCTAAAACACATCATTCCCTAGAAAATACACTGGTGGAAGACCATGATTTAATATGTGGAGGTATTTTTCACCCACGAAACTCCATGTACATGGGAAATATATTTTGATGGAACCTCAAAGATTATTATCACCAATGTTTGGATAACAAGAAGCTCAATTAGTTTGTCTTAGGGGTTGTGTTTTTCTCTATAGAAAAAATAAATTTTTCCTATTCATTCTCAATATTAAAAGTATTCAATAATTATGGGGTATAATATCATTCCCTCTTTTTGATATTTAAATTATATATACAGCTACAACTGTCCTACCTGAATATCAATGGAGACTTGAAGCAAGTTATAATTTAGATCATTGGAGAATACAAAATCAAAAAGGATGAAATTTTCTCTCTTACTGAATATATCATAGTACCAATGGAAGAGTTCCCTTTTGATCCAATTTTTCACCATGATCAATGATCATAGAATGCCCATGTATATGCATTATCCTTTGCAGAAACCTTCGAAGAAGACCCTGATCAGGATGAAGCAATCATCTGTATCACACATTCAGGAGAGGTCTTAGAAATAATTGATTGTGATATGAAAGAAATAAATAAATTTAAAAATTCCTATAGTGTAATGAATTTTAATCCACCCCTATATGGATAGACCGCATAATCAGTTATCACAAAAAGAAGACTCTTGGAATAGTTTGAGACGAAGTCAAATAGATTTGATTCCATTCAGAGATCATTCCGCAACAATATGGTCCAAAGTAGAGGAAACCCCCAACCTATGTTTGTCTTTGATGTAATCCCATTAATATTAATATTATAAATGGATATTTCCACTGTCATGGAAAAACCCCATGCAGGCTCTTATAGCGTCTATCAATCTAGGACTAAGCCCTCCCCCCATATATTGTAGTTGGGTTAATACTAAAAATACATGATATAGAACTGAGGGGAATACACCACGAAATATCATTCATTCCAAACCTAGGGAAACATTATCAAAAAAAAACCTTATAATTTATACATACCAGAAAATAATACATTCCATTTTCCATTTGGGTTTTGGATGTCATGGTGCCTCATCCCTCATACTTATTTTAGTAGTTAATGTACATCCTTACTTCCACTGACATCTTTTCTAAATTTTAAGAGTAAATACAACTCTTGAAACATAGGATAAAAAACATCATAAATTTGTAATGTCTTTTATCATCACTACGTTTGGGGTCTGACACACAATATAGATGGTCAACAACACAAACATGTTGTCTACAGAGTTGAAGAAACTCTACCAGAAGTACAAAATCATGTCCAGTCACACATATCACCATCATGTACAAGAAAATTGATATCTGGAGGCCCCAAATAAGACACTATTTAATAAACAATGGTAGTTGTGAAATAGGGATTATAATTCTTGTCTAAAAATCTCTTCCATTAACTTTGGGCTAACCATACCACCATGTTTACTATTCCACAAGAAACACCATAATCATTGGTATATCGGACTAAGTATTTATTACCCATAGAATTCAATATAACTTTAAAATGAATATTAATTTTAAAAACATTATAATGATGAGTACTCTTAAATGTTTCTTGATGAATTATAGTGTCTTGGTGACAACATGTTGTTCACACATCACAACCATGAAGTCTATCAAAATCATATTACATAGGCCTTCAATAAAATCTTTTTCCAATAATCATTTCTCAATGGAGAATATGTTTTTTCCACTCAAGAACCCAATGATACCAGGAAAGACGCCTCTAATGAAAGAACCCATTTAGGAAGGACTATACATCATACATAATGTCTTTCACAACGGGGTTGACTCATTGACCAAAATGGATGTGAATCATGTCACACACCCCCCCCCAAGGTAAATTTTTCACGAAATAAATTTCTTATCTATCATCAAGCGAATACACATAAGTGTATTGTCTACTAGTTCATCATTGTTATGTGATGTTAAATTGTAATAAATCTTCCTGGTTATATGTCATTAAAGTGTACATGCCAATACTAGAAGCATGACGTTAAACTACACAACATTTCTTGTCCAAAATACAAGATAATAAGCTTCTTTAGCCTATAAAATCTATCATCATTCATGTTAGTAAATAGTATTTCTTTCCACATTATGTTAAACTAGATGGATCTTTATTAACTATGCATGTCTTTATTCCCCTCATCACATGATATCTAGGGAAGCCTGAATCTGTAGTTTTGGCCCCATACATGATGATTGTTCACTTCAGGTAACCCATGTCCTTAACACATTATGCAAAACTGCAAATTTCTATAATATTATTCTTCCTCCACATCAGAAATACAACGTCTATATAGAATGACATTTTACTATGTAGTAAATGTTCTAACCATGAAATATTAAATTTCATGACAGATGTACTTTTCATACAAAATTAAACTCCACATTTTTATATAACAATGTATCGATTGATTCTCATTCTAATGAGATTTTTATGGATTCTTCAATACAATATCATGGTCAAGCCACCTCATGATACAAATTGACCATGCCCTCCTCTTACGTTCCATTTCATGGTGGGAGGGACCATTTCCACTTCATTGTTTTTCACATAGAGCATAGAACAAGTTGGATTATGATTTAAAGTAAGGGCTTCCCCACATGAACAAGGCATAACAGATTTGATCAAACTTATTGTTAGTTCTGGAAGAATGATCATAAATTTCATACCATAATTCATCACCACATGATGTTAAACAACATTTTTGATGTCCTGTGTCTGACATGAAACTACATACTCTTGTGGACAACTCTTAAATAATCAACTATAGTTGGTGTTTTTCGTTAACTAAAAATCACGACTCTCAATCCCACTACATATTAGGGGTCCTATTTCCTTGCCACATGATATTAAATTTTATTTTTATTGAAGAACTCTTTGTGGAACAATTATTATTTTTAGGTGGTATGCATCGATTACAAGATTTCCACCCATGGGCTTGCCGCATCATATCCATTTTATCATGTTTTTCTATATTCATCGTTGTCATATGACGATAAGAAAAGTTTTCCTCTTGAAATATATGTGGATTTATTCCTATCATCAAAGGAGATATAGTGTTCCTGAGATCTCAAATCTTTATCCCAACAACAACAATCGAAAAAAAAAAATTCCCAACTATATTTATGGCTCTAACCTATATGGAATGTTTCGTATTAGAAAAAACATTTGGATTGATTCATGTCCTCTTTCTATACTTACTCTATCTAGAAGATCAACCCTTTGTCCCATCGTAGATAGTTTAGTTCTTTTATGTTGGTTCATCCTCATCCTCATCGCATGATGCTAAACTACATGTAATTTCATGAATTTCATATGGATTTATTTCTATTGACATAGGATATGTTGAAATGCATGGATTTACATCCCTGGGTATATCTAGAATTCTAATTTTCGTGTCAGTTCACATGTCCTTCGATCATGATGTTAAACATCATGAAACATCCTCTTTACCACATGATATTAAAATGATAGAATAACGTCCTATTTAAAAAACATTAAAACTACATAGCGTATACTCTGAATCCATTGTAAAATACAATCAATTATCAATGGAAACCCTAGTTAAAAAAATAGATTAATGAATTTTTATATCTCTTCTCTATGATAATATTATCGATAAGTGGTGGAAAATATTTTTGGGTACTCAAACCCTTCATGGATCTAACACATTCCAAAATTCAAACTTCATGATTTCAGTGCCCCGGATCTCCATTACCTTTCATGGCTGATTGAAATGATTCCTGGTTTTATGAAACCCTATGATTAACTATGCATACAGACCCATGGCTCTTTTATATGTGTCTATGGCCGTCAACCAAATGATTCACTCTTCAAAAAGGGTTTCCCAATGCTTCTTGGGTCATGAAACCACAATGGCAGAAATAAATTCCCTAGTGTGATCTCAACCACTTGTAGTATGAATATCCCATATCATTCCCTAACTCATGAATTTTGGATCATAAATTCCTATCACCATACAAAATTATCCTAGTGTATTGTACATCCTCATCATTATGTAATATTGTTTTTAAAAACTTCTCATTGAAATACTATGATGCTTCATTAACAAAAATATGATGGCCCACACCTCGTTAATCGAAACCACATGTCATAGGGATGAAGCGACACAATCAAGGGATGAAATTCCAAATAGTTCTATAACCCTTTCTATATTGACTCCTCCCATACCCATCCTCATCATCAAGATCTTTGAGTGTTCACAAATCATTTATGGACCATAGAGGGGACTGGGGATCATCTTTTTCATGGACATAATACCAACACATAAGAGACTTGACCCACCAAATAAGTACATATAAACCAATCCCTAAAGGATATTAGATCTTTAGGACCCCTAGAAACCCCATGATAGATCATATAATCACATATTTTATTGGGATAAAAACCAGCATGTTTTCAGCATCCAATATACACAGAATCAATCATTTGGGTTACAATTTAAATAACCCATATTCCAACAATCTAGGTAGACCTAGAATCCCTTGTAATTCTCCCTAAAACTAATATTACCTAAATAAAATTATAATATCTTCAATAAAGGATTTCTTATGACATGGAAACTTTTCTTATATATACATACATTCTGATGGATTTTGAATATGCTTTTATGGTCATCAAGAAAATGCTTCAGACCAAAAAAATTGAATTCTATTCATTGTTATCCCTTCAAACAACACAAAAGAACCTAGACACTTAGTGTGTTTTATGTAATTCCATGAATGGAAACACCAAAACCCATGATCATCAATCACCTATGAGATAATTATCCAAAACTAATGTAATATAATGATCGAGATAAAATACCCTAATATAATTAAATATCATGTATGATCTAAATGACCATAATTTAATGAAATATAAGGTCCTTGGTAAATGAAAATAAACTATAGTACAATATAAATTTATCCTAAAAGAGCGAGTATTCCCTGCCATATGGCCTTAGAAAAATGAATATATTCTCACTAGGACAATAGGATTCTACAAACAATAGATATCTCTGCCCATGGGACATATATTATACTATTTATCATTTGTCATGTTGAGTGAAATCCAGATAACTAGATCTGGTCTATTAGTAAAAAGCATCATGTTACTATGCATTAATGAGTGCTTCCTAAAAATATCTCTTCTAATGATAATATTAAGATATAGACATTTATGTTTTGTTGATATTACATAACAGATGGTTGTCGTTGCAAATTTATTTAATATCATATCAAAATAATTTAATGAATATCCTAGATGAAAATAAGCTGAACTGTAATGTGGAATGTTAATAAAATTCAATAATTTAAATTGTTCAAAAAGGGGGATGTATCACCAAATTTTGCAGTCACCATAATGTCTCACCAAAATTGGAATTCATGAAAAATGTATAATTATGAGAAAAAACATGATCGACTACACTGGAAATGTAGAGAATATTCTGGAGGTAAATGATGAATTGGGGATTCCACAAAGTTTTATAAAAATTTACCTTATTTAACTGATCAGCACCCTCTATAAAACATTGAATTCCCCAAAATGGACACACCCACTATTGGAGAAATTACCACCTAGATGAATATCCTATTAAAAACACCAAATATTTCTTGGGTTATTTAGATATGATCCAAATATACTTGAATAGCTATAATAAAATGGATGATGAGAAAATACATATCCATACAGACATAAGGGAGCATTTTATAACATATAAAGAACCCCCCAAACAGATTTGTAACAAGTTTTCCACCTTTCAAAATTTTAATCTTAATATTTTTTAGATAGTATAAACCCCAGTGAGATGGAATTTGAATGTAGGGATGAGAAATGGTACCATAATACATCCAACCAAACTTGTACAAAGGTAGTTGGTGATAAAGGATAATTCTAAAGTTATGATGATAAGAACCTAGTTAAGATATCTTTAGTAGTATATATTTGATATCATGGATCGACATTGTGATTTTTGGAAATCATGTACATTTTATTGTCCATAGTTTAGAAACCTTGAAAATGCAAGGAATCAATATGAATAAAAATATGTCACATATCTTAGACAATAAAATAATATAATGCTAATCAGAGTCATAAACTAGTAAGATCATGTGAACTACATGATTTAAAAAGGGTTCAGGAATCATATGACCATCAAATTTCTCATGGATCACATAAAACTACATGCCATCATGGAATCACATTACCACGTGGAGACTCACAATCACATGACTTTGAGATGGTTTTGTGAATTGTGAGAGAACTGATCGATCATATGGCTAGGCTGCTGGATTTCCTCAAAACCCTCATGACAATATCAATCAACATAGAAAATGTTCAAGAATTTACTAAATTAATAGTCATAGTTGGATTGAGAGGGAAACTAATATAAATATATATATTTTAAAGAGTCATCATGAAATGGGATCATGGCAAAGGCTTATGAATAGGTCTCACGATCAAGAATCACATAATGGTATAATGATGGAGGCATGTGATGAAGGATATCTGAGAGTTATCTAGATAAGTGTTTTTTGATTAAATAAATGACCCTCATACCCATACATATTGGATAATTCCCAGAATACCATGTGTCACCTGGTAGACCAAACATTACCCCAAGAAATGATTCATAACACAACCAATGTCTTGAGCGAGCATTTACATTTCGCAAAATCGACCTCTTATCTATTTGGTCATCACTCCGGGGGAGGGATATTAACAGAAAAAAATAAAAATTCAAAAATTCACAAAGGATAAAATACCTAAATATCAATATGATTTACCATATAATTGAAATAGAAGGAGAAGGTGGATCTCACATGTGGATTAGGTAATCCTTTTAGGGACTCGTCATTGCATTACTATTATATGGACATGCCAATGAACCTTGTATATCACATAACCAGTAGTGGATCCCACAAATCCTCTTTCATCAATTATTCCTTATATTGTGTATGATCTTTGGAAAAATAATTGTCATGGGAATGTAACAAAATAAACTATCCCTATCCTCGTGGGTTTTTATCCCTGTGATTCTAAAAAAACAATCGGAACATTTATTTAAAAACATCATGAAAATTTCAAAATGGAAGAGGCATATTGTGTCCCTAAATATCCTATGACTCATCATTGATGGGAAGGATGAAATTATTTTAAAATATCAATGAAATATAATGAGGACCTAGATCAAATGTAGATTAAAGACAATAGAAATAATGTGGATCGGGTGAGCTACTCATGGTCATACATATCACATGATGCGACCCTGCCAGTCCTAAAGACACCGTGAGACCATAGAAACATGTACTTAATGTCTTAAAAAATACCATTGGTATGTCTTCCTCATCACATGAACAATTTCACCTATGTCAAGGTGAAATAAAAGCATCCCTTTAACTCCATAAGTAAAAATAGATGGGTTTTTCCCTGAAATTCTTGTGCACCACCGTAGGAAATTTTTTAGTCATGTGATGCATCAACAAGAGGTAGAGTAGTTGTATTTGACATTAATCGTGTAATATTGCATGAAACCTGACCGTTGAAACATAAAATAATTTAAATAAAGAGGGAGGTGGTGGAGTCCTATCATAGTCATAAAATCCTTACAACACACTAAGGAAGTACGCAACATATTCTCAAGAGACTCCAGTACAAGGAAGTCAAATCCCAGGAAATCCCCTAGAAGAATAATCCATGTCTTGTTAAATGTCCCAATGAACACAATGGAGATCATATGAAGGGATTTTTTAGGCAAGGTAATATCAAAATAATCCTTTAACAAGTCGATATGAAAACATGTAGGTTGCATGTCATGACCACATGATCAATCATGTTCCTATTAATTATAGATAATCCAATGATGGATATGATGATGATTGGGAGCTATGGTAAATCAAAATTAGGTTACACACTCAGAGTGATCAATGATAGAGACTCAACAATGTGTATGGCACTAGAACCCTTCCTGACTCTATCCTTGTTTAAAAAAAGATATGCATCATAAAATTTAGACTATCTCGGTTGAGCGGCCTAAAAATCCTTCACCATAGCATAAAAAAGTTTATCATCATCTACAAATAAATGGGGGAACCCTCAGAACATTGATCCAATTATAGATAAGATTTCATGGACTAGTGGATCTCTTGACTAGAAGGTTCTTCACTAGGTAAATGTCTAAAAAACATCAAGAGTATAAATGAAACAAGAAAAAACACTTTACAGGATCATAGATCACCTAAATGATCTCTGGCAGGATATGCGAAGTACACCTCGAAAAACATCTAGATAAAGTGAGACTTAATAGAAAATAACAATGTAAAAATAAAAGGTAAAATAAAATTTAGTGATTTTATATAATACTAATAAATAGGAAACACTAGTGAGAGACACATTCACAGATCAACAGAGTCCTCATATGATACACCCATGATATGTGACTACACCAGTGAATGTTACCCAGGTATTGTGAAACCCCATGGGAATAAAATTTGTAACATGATATGTATTCGAGACATCTTGAAGAAATTTATATGGAACCCCTAGGCATTTAACCCTAGACTCATGAATCCCACTGGGTATGCCCTCAAACCTTGGGATGACCTTCAAGACTTTTTACATGACCAAAATAATAATTCTATTTTAGAATTGATGATTCTTGTGGTGGCACCTAGGCGTGTCAATTTTCTCTTGTGATAACCTCAACACACACTAGAATGGTCTTGTTATAGCCTATAGGCATGTCATCTAATGCATGTGACACCCTTCAAGGTAAGTCACGATTATTATTATTATAGCCTCTATATGTTTCATCTATATATCGTAATGACACTATGGTGTGTTAGATGGATCCTGAAACACCCTCTTGACAACACAATCAGGTCATGTGACAACATCTAGGATAAACAATATGATCCTTCGTACGTCATATATACATCTTAGTCCGGGTCATGCAACAACCCTTAGAGATGTCATCCAAAATACATGATGACCCATAAAAGAGAAAAACATATCACATGATAGACATAAATCATGTCAGTGAAATATAATACATCAAATCTAGAAGATTGCTAAGGCATTTTGTTCTTACAATAAACACATATCAGGTAGTTAAGATGACATGGTCAATATGGACTCTCATGATTTATTATACATTTTCATCCTTGGTGTGTAATCCATAAATATTAGGTATTCCTAGGGTTAGATAATTTTTTCACCCGTAAATGTGTAAGCCCCGAATGCAGGGCAGCGTTAGTGTGTAATCCCCCACCTGTAGCATAATATGAAATTCAAAAAATATATGGGAATAATTAGAGTGTAATCCCAGACCAATGATCTAGGAGGAGACTGATTATTGTAATATCTAAGATATGTCGAATACCCCTCATGGGATCGAGCTCCATATCACCCATTCAAATGGATGTCCCCATATTTTACTAATATAACTACAAGAAATAAAATTTATTAATATATATCGCTTCTTTATCACTACATTCATATCTCACATGCTTCTTAGAAGTTGTAATGATCCTATCATATACTCCATAATCCTTAGCGAATACTAAGGCATCCTCAGTTTGTAATCCAAAATCAAAAGGGAAACCTCAGTGTGTAAGTGCTAATCAAATGAACTATGAGAACTATGATTCCTTCAATATACAATATACATAGAGCGCCTCTTGGAGTATTGATATCCATATTAAAACACCTCATGGGATGTATTGGAATGAAGAGATAATATACATATACAATGAGATTGAGCATTTTCTATCCAATGTTTCTCAAAAAAATAATTGCTCCCATGGACTTATGGAGTTGAAATTATCATATCATTTTAATTATAATCCCATAGACAATTAAGTTCAATGTTAGTGTGTATACCTAGATCATAAGGCCAACCTTAGTGTGTATGAATTAAATAAATGTACATCCTTAGATATTATGCAAAACTCATGTGAACTATAATGTATCTGATTCCTTTCATTACTATGATATGTTGGATGTTTCTCTGAGGTCCAATATCCACGCCCAACTTCCCAAGGGATGTCCCCATACACATGTACCACATCCATATACATTGACATTTTTCATTAGATATTACATGTTTATCCTACTATGAAAAGCTCACATGGGATTAGGGGAATGCAATGAACACCTCATTGACATCACGAATCTCCACTATCTAGATCAATCCAATAATGTAATTTAAGATGTGTGGAATGATATGAACACCCTATATATATGGTTATCTATCATGGGGCCAATACCAAGGGCATGGTTGAACATTTATAACTATGATTCTAATAACAACATGGATATGTAGAAGGTCTCCGTGAGACACGAGGTCGAACATCAGGTTCTTGAGTCCCACCTATATACTCTCTCCGCATGATGTCAACCAACACAAGTTTAATGAACTATGTCGGTTTTTGATTCCTACAATAACAATGATATGTAAATATCCACATAATGAATCAATAACCTATACAGAATATTAAACCACCTCCCTTAATTATGTAATGTTACAAATAATTTGGTTATATGGATTCAGTATATAATGAAGCGTACTGTCAATACAGAAATGGATGAAAATTCATGGATACAAAAAGGAGAAACATTCAATGATATTCCCTTACATTGTTTATCAAATGAGATTTCCTTTATTTTTCATATAAGTATAATTAACCTATAATAATTTTTAGGGAAGATAGTCTCACATCAGGATTAGGAAGAGATTCACGAAAATTAATTAATTATGTAAGAGAATCCTAGTGTAGGAAAAAATTTCATCATAAGGGAGAGGTATTCCGAACCATCCTTCCTCTCCACCAATGTGAGTCCATAAGTGTCATTGGCTTCACAACCCTAGAAGAACACTTTCCTTTGGAATTTATGTCCATTTCTAGTTATGGATGATGGAACAGTTTCCCATTTCCATTAAGAAGGCCAACCAAAACTTTTTTTATTAATAACAAGGTTCTAGCAAGATAAGAAAAAAACTAAAAAAAATTGAGCATAAAAATAGAAAAAGTTCAAAGGAAAAAAATTTACATTAAGAAAGTTTTTTGTTATTCCCACTATGTTAAATACCCATAAAGGGAGGTGAATCAAGGACGGAAAGATTAAATCATTGACCCTTCGCATTTTTTCATCATTAAATTGAAAACTCCACTCTCCTTCTCCCATATTAATGTATGAAAAAATGAAATAATTTATAGTAAAATGATATTTTTCCTTGTTCACCATCACTAGGATACATCCAATGTTCATACAATGGTGATGTGTCAATATAATAAATACAATAAGTATCACTACCAAAAATCCAAGGATCTGTCTAGATAACTTCTATGCCCAGACTCAATCCCTTTATAAAGATTCGTTTTTTCTCATTTCATTCCCAAGGGACACTCCTTATGTCAATTTCTCTACCCTTCTATAGATGGGAAGGACCAAATTTATCTTCTTCCTTTTCTCACAACCCCTGGATGGTATTTACCCACAGTTAATGGACATGTAGGTCAATTCATTTTCTTGAATGCACACATACTAAGTTGTAAGTAGATTATACATTGAAGTTCCACTTTCATCCAATTGATGAATAACAATATAAACTAGATTGACTAGAAAAACTCTTTTAAAAAACTATTAATGATTCACACAGATGACACGAAGCACCCTCTTTCTCAAAGCTCAAATAACCTACTTGAGGACCATTCCTTTCACAAAGCTCTATTCAACTTCATGAAGAACAAAAATTTATTAGGATTTTTATATCCTTCATGAAATCCCTTATTTTACAATTCTAAAACAGTTCGGGTGAATGTAATAGTATTCATGAAATTTTTCTCTAGAAAAACATTAATGATACACCTTCGTGATTCCATATCCTTAACATTAAGGTTAGGATTCTCTGTATTTTTAATGGGGCATATGCCTATTATTAGTTGTTCACACAAATTGTAGATGATTCTAGTCATGAAATCAAAAATTTACAATGTTCTCGCAATTATTCTGTGGTGCTCCCTATATCGCAATGTTGTAGGAATGATTTTAATTTTTGATGCTCATCTTAATCATGTCAATCATCATCAAATCCTTCACGTGGTTCACAAAAAACTCATCGCAAAGCCCATTCTTTGTGAAACTCCAGAATTTTCCCTATTTTCATAAGGACATCAAGGAAGCCCAATTTTCAGGATGTTATCCATTATCAATATTATGGACCCCATATATATGGAAAAAACTGGGAAATGGTGTCACATTTTGTACAGAATTTCTTATACTGCTTCAAGGGAATCCATTCCTTTTTCATGAATCTGTGTCAAAATACGATGTTAAAAATCTCTGTATACTCTAAAACCTACCTTAAAAACAGAAATTTCCAAAAAACACAATCAAATTAAAAATGATGAAATGTATACTTGACAGATGTCTTCCAAACAATAACTACCATTTGGTTTGTTGAAAATTATTCACAATTTGATACCTCATTAAAGATTATTCCTTATTTTCCCAACATTTCATTCATACAATTATGATTAAAATCAGTTATTTACTCAACACACACACTAAGACCACATAATACAACCTCGGTGTGAGAAACGAGAGTATAATTCAATGTCCATCAATGAATCCCTTCATTCTAAAACCTCTCAACTGCATTCATCGTAAACCTCATCTATCATGATATATAACATTTTACAAATAACATTTAGCATAATAAGATTTCACACACCCCCAACTTCACTACTCCCCCTATAAATAAGTTTCTCCACTATATTGACGAATTTATTTTATTCCCTTTTATATCTATAATTTCCCCTCCCTTTGTCAATAAACCTAAGGGTCATTCTTTTATGGTCCACAATATAGTCCATAACACTATTCGAAAAATTCAGAAAAAAAACAAATCTTACATTGGAGATCGGGGGTCCCACAACCACACATTTTCATGTGTGGGGAGTAGACTAAACGCCCATATCAAGAGGATTCCATTCAAATGTTTTTTATGTAATCCCTTTGTCATAATTTTGGAAACTTGATTGTTTTTAGTCATATATTACAGCTCCACAAGTCCTTTGACTACATTATCCATTATAAAATAATACTTTATTTCAATGTCCTCTATCCATAAATAGATGGACATGATTTTTTATATGATTTATAGAACATGAATTATCAAATTGGATTATTATTTAAGAATTCACTTAAATTCTCATATAATCAAGGTGGAGATTCATCCATAATAACTATGTACATTCTTTAGTAGCTTCAATATATTAAAAGTTAATGGTGCTTAATGAAATTCAATCATATTTCCTGATTAGAAATTAAATAAAAACCCAACAAGATATAATTCACCACCAAATGTTGGGTTTCTATAATCAACTCAACAGAACCAATCTACAACTTCCTATCCTAATAAATATTATTGAAAATATCCATTATACACTAAACCAAAATCCATTGATCCATTGATATCGCGAAGTATTGTTTTTTAAATCATTAATGTGACTATTGTGGGATTTCATTGATACCAAGCTACTATACATGAAGGAAAAAAATGGTCTTTCCACTGTTATGTACAACAGACTTCCAAATTATTTGTCATTATTTGATTACATTTCCATGTTTTACATCATATCACAATTACAGTTTTTTCCATGTAGCCCCTAGATTCATCATCTCCCGAGAATTATACCTTATAAATCTTTTCAATTCCTCCTTCGAATATTTATATTAACAAATAAATGTTTCATTATTTCTATGTGTTACCTTTAAACAATGGAAAAATGTATGTTCACTAAACATTGACATTTTGAACTCAATTTTCATGAATTCAAAAAACTATCTAAATTATGAATTATCTAATCCACCAAGGATTATTCAATCTTCATAAAACATCACAATAATTCATTGATTACTATCATTATTGGCATGAAGACTATAATCAACACCACCACGTCGAAAATTGATCGTGTTTCAAAAAATTATTGAGCCTTCAATACCACACTCTAGTTTCCTCCATCAACCCATAATGTTCCTTTCATAGCCAACAAATCGTATTCTAATTTATTTGAATAAAAATCCATCTAACTTCCAAATATAATCATCTTCATCCAGATCCCCTTTACGAAATGATGACATTACATCCATCTTGAAAACCATGAAATTTATTTTCACTACTATGGCCATAAATATGTTGATTTTCTCTAGCATTGAAATTTGGGAAAATGTTTTATCAACATCGATATCCTCTATCTGGGAGTACCTATTTCCCACTATTCATGCGTTATTTTACATTACTGCCCCATATTCATTCTCTTTTTTGTGAAATAGCCATTTATTCTTGATTACATTTTTATATGTTCACCTTAAATAATCTACTCTATCTAATTCTTCTCAATTTTTTCAAGATCTTCATTAACAGCAAGAACCAAAATATCATCTCCAATTTATTTATATAAACAATTAGGCTCTACCTTTGATAAGTATGATACTTTCTGTAGAGTGTTCATCCACTTTGCATGCACTAGAACTGTCTGATCACTAATTATGTTATATCTACCAATCTCAAGTATTCTGATCTATATTTCTAGAGATATTGACTTTTTTTCATCCGTTTGATTATAAGAATCATCTTTTGAACCATCCTCAGGAAGTGAAACATCCTATGAACATCTTATCTCTTCATCCATATCCCACTAAGATTGTTCATGTATCATTTGAAGATTCTTTTCATTCTCCCATATAGTTACACAACGTATTTCAACTAATATTTCAGTATCTTATTATAGAATTTATAGAATTTAATTTTTCTTCAGTAGATTTGAAATATCCCTTCATCTCTATAGTAGTCAAAATTCCTCCTCATTTCATTATTGAGAGTGAAACACTTTCTTATAAAAACGTGAATTAACATTAATGACTGATTGTTTACATAACAAAGCGTAAATGGAGGATTATATTAATTTAGAAATAATAATTATTTATTTTATATGTAGATTGATACCATCACTACATTGTTCTAAACAATTATTTGGATGTGATTTCTTAATGAGATTCTTTCTATCCATGTTGTTCCTAATTCAGATTCTTCTCTCAACTATTCATTTCTATTCTGGATTTATTAATGTTTTATCCTAGTGCCTTATACCATATTTCTGGAGATTATACTCCCCCAAGAAGTTCGGGAAATAATTTAAATTATCTGTTCAGATCATACAGAATGTTGACCCCATCATCTTATCATCGACACTTTGATAAGTTTTTATAAAACTGATGACCTCATATTTTCGATTGATGACTAAAACCCATTCCATTCAGCTAAAATAATCAATGAAGAGAACATAATATATACTTCTCTTAGTATCCCTCGGTGAAATTGGTCTACACAGCTTGATATTCACCTACTTGAGAAATATTTTTGACCTTTTAACTTTTCCTTATATATCTTTCGAATGATATTCCCCTTTTTAAATACACCATATGTTGGTTTAAAATCATGTGATACTCTATAAAGGTCTTAAGTAGCATCATATTTCCCTCTATCTTAAAATTATGTTGGGATAATGTGATTGAGACATTTATATAATAATAGTTTTCTTCATCATCGGATGGAAATAAAATATCTTATTTTACACTAAAAATGTAGATATTACCTTTCGTATGCTTTCCCTAAAAAACTACACCATCATTCTCCATGATGAAATATAATTTCACAAGAAATATTATGGAATATCATAAATATAATAATTTTATAAAACTTAGTAAATTCTGAATTAGTCTTTCAATAACCAATACATATACATGTCCCATGTCTTTTCCCACAAACGATGCATTTCTGGAGAAAATAATTTTCAAGCCTTCACCTTTACCAAATATTATGATACTTTCATTGTCATACATGATTCTGGTCACCCAAAATGTATCTCCTATCATATTTTAGGAACATCCACTATCAATGATCCATATTCTAGTATGATATGATACATTAAAAGAAATCACAACACACACTTTATGTTCATCTCTTTTAATTATGGTCCATTCATTTTACTTCATACCTAATTCAAATTGATAATGTTAATCTTCCTTGATGTATGATGAGATAGCTTCATCCTTCATAGATGAAAATAAATTTTTCATTTTCATCACATTTTATGATCCATTAAGCATGATTTTACGACTTTATTCTGTCTATATTAGTACATTCCTCTATATTACTGATGTAAAATATCATTCCATGTGTCTGATTTTGCAACACAAAAAATAGTGATTGTTAAATGATATCCTTTTATATTGAGTTTTGTATGGTTTCATCTATTGGACTTATTCCCTTAAAAACCTATTATATAGGGAACAAAAGTTTTGTTATTGTACTATAATTCCCTAATAATAGCATCTAATTAGTGGTGCATTCCTAGGTATCACTACTACACCACTAGTTGTCCCATGAGTTCTTTGAATCTTTTGATTCATCTATATACCCAAATTAATTAAAAATCATGGACTGATAGATTATGGTATGACATCATCCTTTACTAAATTATATTTTCAATCAATCCCCATATATAGAAACCTTTCCATTTTATATATTACTATTACATAATTATAAAGATAAACAACATAATAGTATTAAACCGCCAAGATCTATATGATTAATGTCTTGAGAAAACCAAGACCAAACATTACATTTACAACATCAAACGCAAAAATTTATTTAATTTGTTCTTCTGCAGCTTCTTGTTGTCCCTTTAAAACGCTATTGTATACATAATAACCTGGGATATACATCAAAAAGGGGTGAGCTAAAATCCCAGTAAGAGGATATATAAGAACAATATATCATTGGGTCAGCATAATTAAAACATATTCAAAGGATCATAAACATGAGAAGAAGCATTAATAAAATCCTTGAAATATTACATTGAAAAAAATGAAACATCATGTATTTGTGGTCATCTACCACACATAGTTATCACCAATGCTAGCATCATGTTCATGCATCATTTCTCTTTTACTCATGAGATTCATCACATTACCCACTGCATTGGAGTGGTGAATAGTTCTAGGTGCACCCATCACATTAAGTCATTCATATTGTTCTATATAATTTCAAGTGCACCTGTCACATCATAATATTTACATTGTCATGCATGCCACATTAAAAATATGTAAAACATTAACATAACATAACAATTGGAATGTAATGGGTTTCAAATAATAATGAATACTTTCATAAACATTTCATCCCAAAAATAAAGATAGAATATCATTATTGACATGGAACCAATGACCATGAGTTAAGAGTGAAAAAATATACAAGAAGTAAAAAGGGTGTGTTAATTTGAAAAGGAGTTCTTTTGAAAAAAATTGATTTTTTTCATAAAATCAATTAGATAACATGAATATACCAGAAAAGTGTATGATAACAATGACTGAATTATTTTTAAGGAGATCACATACTAAACATGGAGTGAATGAAGGAGAACAGAAAGAAGCAATGATGGGTTCGAGAATTTCCCCTTACCTTGTATCTGAATGCTTTATTCAATTAAATTTCGTATAAAATGTAACTATTTTCATTAATTAACAATTGAAAAACCTATTATATAGGAATATGGTTAATTCTGGTTTCATTATGTTCTTTAATGGGCCTTTTGTTGAGTTATTGAGTTTAAATTTACGGTTCGAGAGTCTTCATTTTAATAGTTTTCTTGAACGGTTCAGTTGTATTAATGAATGGAAGTTCATTTAAAACATGTATAAACATACAAAATTTTAATTATATGTTATTTATGATTTTAAATAACATTAATAGGATATAATATATATATAAAATAATATGGTTCAACTATATAAATTGTTTCATGACCAGATCTGAAGGCGGTAATGGAAAAAAGAATACATGTCATTCATGAATGTGCTAAATTAACACCACACAAAAAATGATTTATTTTCTTAAATAAAAATAAGATGAAATCAGTGGTTGGATGATATAATATCACATTATAATCAAAATATTATATTATATTTATTATATTAATGTTATTATACCATGTGAATGTCGATTGGTGGGGAGATATAAGAATAGAACATGAAATTGAATAGAAATTAAAAGAAAAGAGAAAGTGGAATTACTTCTTGAATCGACCTCTTAATATCCTACATAAGAAACCTAGGGATGGTCTTTTGACGAGACCAAAAGTTATTTTACAGGGGTAGGGGCTAGGGAAGATTTTTTGGCATTGTTTAAACAAGGCATATGGCTTGAGTACTGTGCAGAAATTAGGGTGTGAAGGGTGGTATTTATAGTGGACGGAAGAGGGCTTCTCTTAATATTGTAATCATTAGTTTATTAATTTCCACCACGATAAGAGATAAATATGATTACGTGACAAAAAATAGTAAATAGGGCACTTTATTTCAACATTTTGGTGCTTACATCACTTTTGATGTCCCGGATAGTGGATTTTAATTATAATGTATTTATACGGTAAGTTAGTGTATTTTACTATTCACAAAAAAGTTGTGTCTTTTAGAAAAATCCAAAAAAATAACCCAAACCATTTATCAATGTGTATAATCCAATAGAAAATTCAATTTTTGAAAAATAATTTTCTAAATATGATTAATTTAAATTTTTTAAATAAAATAATAATTTACATGAAAATATTGTTTTTAAAATATAAAATCGGTTTTATAATTCATTCAAACATTAAAGAAGGTATTATAAAATTATCCTAAAGGTAGAAATCATAGCAGTGTTAAATTCTAAAAATATTTTAGGAATATACATTTTATTTTTAACTGACATATTAATTATGATTAATTATTTATGACTTATTAAAATACCAATAATTTTACTATGGTCAAAATGTCACTTCTATGATGCGTAAATTTTATTTAATCATTCATGGGTAAGGTTATCATTATTTTGGATGATATACTATTCATAGTGGTCATATTACTATTCATAAGGGTAGGTTATGATTCGTATGGGTATGTTAATATTCATTAAAAAACATTTCCTATCATACATCAAATTTTTTACTGATCACAACAGTGTATGTTCTATTTTCAAAATTAAAGACATAGAAGTGGAAAAATAATGTTTAATGATCACATAGTATTTGGTAGAATGATATGAAATTGTTATTCTTAATGTTCTTATTCAATAAGTCATAATTATAAAAAGTGAATGACATTGATAAATCATTGGGTTGTTACATTCTTCCACCTTATGAAATTTCCCTCTCAAAGTTTCATTTTACACAAACATGTGAGGGTAATTATTCTTAATTACCTCCTCTGATTCCAAAGTAACTTCTTCAAACATATGGCTCCTCCATATAACATTGATAAGGATGGTTGTCTTGATTAATAGAACCTTCTCTCCCCAGCCCATAATATTCATTGGATGCTCATCATTAGAGAGTTCATATTCTAGTTATACCACCTCTATGTTCAGTACATGTGAGTGATCTGGTATGTACTCTGTTAGGAGTGATTCATGAAACACATCATATAATTTCACCATATTCAGTGTAAGTTCAAGCTAATTTTCCACAAATCCTATGTGGTCAAATAAATCAAAGGGGCCAATTTACATTTGGTTTAGCTTCCCTTTCTTTGCTAACCACATGACTCTCTTCCATGGTGATATTAGAATGATGATGTTATCTCCAATGTCGAACCCCAAGTCCCTTCAACAGTTGTCAGCATTGCTCTTTTTCCATATTTGCGCAACATTGATGTGTTTTTAGATGACTTGAACATTCTCTATCATATCTTGCAGAAGATCTGGTTCAAAAGCTTTCTTTCTCCAACATCATCCCAATAGGTTGGAGTTCTAAATCTCTTTTCTTTCACACCATCATATGGATCCATATAAATACTCAATCGGATGATATTTTTGTATGATATCTCAACCAATGGGAGATGTTGTTCCAAACATCCTTTTAATTCTAGAGGGCATTCTCTTAGCATATCTTCATGTTTCTGAATAGTCTATTCAGATTGGCCATCAGTTTGGGGGTGATATTCCATGCTAAAATTGAATTCACTACTTAGAACATGATGAAGAATCCTCTAGAATTTAAATGTGAACCTTGGGTCATGATCCGAGACAATTGATAGTGGCACACTATGTAGTGTCCCCACATATTTCACATATAGAATTTCATGTTTTTTAAAGAAATATATCTTCTTGAATGTTGATAAAAAGAGCAGTCTTAATGATTCGGTCAACCACAAACCATATCGCATTATTTTCTTTGGAAATATTCAGGAGACCCATGAAAAAGTCTATAGTGACATTTTTCCATTTCCACATGGGTAAAGGAAATGGTTGTACCATCCCTTTGGACATTTTTCACTCTTATTTATGTTTCTGACTTACCAAGAACCTTGGATATATATTCCAAAATCACTTTATTCATGTTTTCCCACCATAAGTGTTCTCATAGATCATGGTACATCATGGTACTCTCAATATGGACATAAAATGTTTACCTATGTGCATTATCAATGAACTCATTCTTTATATCGGGTGCTGAAGTTACTCAAATCCACATTCCAAACATAATCACAACATTATTGTTGATATGGAACTCATGAATCTTCCCTTATATTACTAAATTCACATTATTTTTTTACTCCATTCATCCCTTTATACGTTCATTATCTTCTATAGGATTCATGGATGCACAATCATTTTGGAAAGTTATGATTTATCCCATGTCCTTATGATTTCAAAATCTATCCTTTTAATATCCTTGAAGATAGGTTCTTTCTCAATCTGCATCATGGATAGTGTAAAAGGTTCTTTTCTACTTAGAGCATCAGCAACCTTGTTCGCCTATCTAGGATGAAATTGAATAGAGAAATGATGCTCCATAATTATCTCTAACCATCTCATTTGATGCATACTGAAATCCTTTTTGTGAATATATATATTATGCTCCTCTAGTTTGTTTATATGTCTCACTTCTCACCATAAAGGTAGTGTCTCCCGATTTCAAGGAAAAAATCACATCTTTAAACAATAGATCATGAATCTGGTAGTTATTCTCCTAGATCATCAACTGTTATGTGGCGTAGAATATTACATTTTCATTTTTCATGAGTACACAACCCAATACATACATTGATGAATCAATATATATCACAAAACATTCTCCACATTTCGGAAATGTGAGTACATGTGCAGTGATCAACCTTCTCTTTAGCTCCATGAAGCATCCCTCAAATTCTTTGGTCCAGACATATTATACCCCTTTCCTTGTTAACATAGTTTTTGGGCTTGAAAATCATGATATATTTCTCAAAAAATGTCGGTAGTACCAAACTAAACCAAAACAAATTGAATTTCTTTGACACTAAAGGGAATGAGCCATTCCTGAATTGCCTTGGTTTTTTAAGGGTCCATAGAAATACCCTCAATTACGATCACATGTCCCATTATTGTGACATGGTTCATCCAAAAGTCAAACATTCTTAACCTGGCATTCAACAACCCCTTTCTCAATGTCACTAACAAAATTTTTAGATTTTCATCATTTTCCTCTGTGATTTGGATTATAATAGAATATCATCAAAAAATAATAAAATGAAAATTCTAAATAATGTCCAAATACTCTATTCATCAAATCCATGATTATTTCAAGGAAATTAGAAAGTATGAAGGGATCACTAAATACTCATTGGTCTCTTACCTTGTACAGGAGGAAGCGTTTAAAATATCATCCTTATTCACCTTTAACTGATGATATCAATAATGAAGATCCACCTTTAGAAGTATTGAGATCCTATTAACTGATTGAAGAAGTCATAAATCATTAGATTTGGATACATGTACTCTATGATGATCTTTATGAGTTCTCTATAATAAATACACAACTACATTGTTCCATCCTTCTTCTTCACAAAGAGCACTAGCACAACCCATGGTGATTCACTAGTGTGTATTAAATCATTTTAAATTTCTCTTGTAGATTCTTCTTTAACTCATCATGTTCGATAGGATCTATCCTATTGGGAAACTTTGAGATAGGATTAGCTCCGGGTATGAGATCAATTATGAACTGTACCTAACGATCTGAGGGAAGTTCGTGTATCTCTTCTATAAATACATCATTGCATTCCATTACAACGAGCATTTCCTAAAGTTTTTCACATTCGTTTAACTCAACCATTTGGGAGTGGTATGCTAATTCATAGTGTATCAACACCCACCCGTTGAAGGACTTTTCAAAGGAGAATCATTATCTTATTTTCTTTTGTAGAGGAGCATGGGATGGATTATAATACAAAAATATATTACCTTTCCCTAATAGTTGATATGTTCTCTATATAACAACAGCCAATCCATTCACATTATAGCGTTGTATTACACAGTGGGAAGTATTATGAGTTTAGCTGGATGAATATTACCATGTACACAAATAACAGAAGATTCAAAAACTTATGTTGCAATGATTTTACCACATAGTGTTTTTATAGATATCTCTACTTAAAGGTTTCAAGGAAATGATTATATAGTTATATCAAACATTTAAGATATAATGGAATGTGTTTATATAAGGCCCCAGCCTTAAACCTTACTTAATCTTGAGTTATTACAAGATTACACATTGAGGATCTTTTCGGGTTTAGAGTTTTAGAGAATTAGATCATAAAACTTGCATTACATTCCACATATAAACAAAGTGGTAACATAAAGATAGTATTCTTCATTCCCATAAATGTAAACACATTTAAAATAAAACATGGATTAATTCTTGACACATCCTTGACTCTATCGTCTTATCATGTACCTTTCCCTTGACCTGTGAAAAAAGATTTCAAAAACATGGAATGAGCATAAAAACTCAGTATGGGTTATAAAAAAACATGGAAAGGAAACATGAGTTCATATAACATAAGAATGAAATCATAAATTACCCATAAAACATTGGCACTTTAACATAACTCATAAAATCACGAATAAATCATAGAAATCATAAGACATAAAGGTAACTTGAGGCAATCATAACATTCTTACGCAGGGAGTAACCCTCTTGGTTACGTTTGGAATACCCATCACAGTATATTCCCTAAAATCTCTTCGGATAAACCTTAACGTTTCACTCCTTCGCGTTACCCAATGCATTGGAGAGCTATAACGGGCTCACCCGCCCTTAGTTTATCACGGAACCACCCGTCTTCATTATAATGCCCAAGAACCATAACATAATCATATCACATAAAACATGCATAAAGGAAACATAAAATTTCCACATTTCAATCACTAGATACCAATACACACATTGATATAAAAACATTATGAAAACCATTTTCAATACTAAAATAAAAGAAAATTAAAACACAGTATTTATTTTTCTTTTAAAAATAAGGTATGGCTTGTAGAGGAAGCCGAAACTCAAATAACGGTCATAACGGCGGAGAAGTCATTGTCGCCGCATACATACGACAAAAACATTCCCTTTTCTAGTTTAGTAAACGCTTCGTATAAAAAAGATTCCTTTTGAATAAACGTAAATTCAAAGGGGTTTATACACCATATAAAAGATGGTTGTGTATAAAATAAAATATGCCTCAATGAAAGGAGATTGAGACAAAGTCTCATACCTCGTATCCGACTTGACTCGACCGTTCATTAATCTCCTGAATAATAAACTTGAGTTAATATCTACCTGATTATGAATCTTTTTCAAGTTCATTATTCCTTTTATACCATGTTATGAACATCATGTAATCAGTTAAGTTAATAATGTTCATTTTGTCGGTATTTGGTTCTTAAGTCAAAAATAGACTTCTTACACTTACATGTTGTTAATTTGGTCAAAGTTTCATTATATCCAGAATGGTATTCATGATGTAGATATCATATATGTCATATATATCCAGTACATACATGCATTTATAATATTACATAATCATTTAGAGGTAAGAAATGAAATGCACCGTTCATGGAGACGGTAAGCCGTACGTACGCATGAACGCTACTTTCATTTCTATTTCGTATATTATAGAATGGAAACATAATGATATAAAGGTATATTATAATTCCAGTATAATATAATATATAATATCATATTTCCATCCTTTATATGTCCCACATATGGTATTTAACGAATCAAATCACTTTGAGGGGGCGGTAGTCCGCACTTCCTAAAATGAAGATATCGTGTTTACCCATAATGGAAACCATAAAGGTATGCCCAAAATGAAAAAAAACAGAAGCTTAAGGAAAACATAAACATATTATATATCATATATAAAAATAGTGACATCATAATGGCCACCTTTTAAGGTGTTAAATGAGTGTTGAACAATCATCGTTTCGGGAGGCAGAATTTCCCCATCCACGGAAACCGTATGTTCATTAACCATTTGATGTAGTTTTGTGAGAGTGTAGCTCAAATAAATCATATAAAAACATCCTAGTATATTGAAGATACTGGTGTTGTTACAAAAGAAGTAAATAAAAAGTGTTTAGGGGGTTGGAGAAGCAAAATAAAACAAATGAACATGAGAGAATGAATTACCTTAAAAAGTGTAACTCCTTTTGATTTGAGCCTAAAGGCTTCCTTTGAAAGGATTATTCCCAAAGGGAATCCTCTAGGACGAGGATAGGGATGTGGAGAGAGCAAATGGGCAGGTTTTGGCCGAGCCAAAGGCTTGAAGAGTGTGTGAAATGAGGTAGAGGTGGGGGCCTTTTATAAGAGGAGTGGAGGGGCACTTTTGGAATGTAAAGAAACATTACTTTATTTGAAAATGTGTTTCGGTTTTAAAAGGTACCACATTGATATAATTCGTGGATAAGGTGATAAGGGTTTGAAATCCACTCTTCCAATTGGTTTTGTCCATGTGTAGGGTTTAGATTTTTCATTATCATTCCATTTTATTTAAATCGTCAAATAATGATGTCATCGCTGCATCATTATTATGTCATAAATAATTTAATTTATTTAATGTCTAAAAATTATTAAAAAAAATACTATGATATAGGAAATCTTTTTATCTTTCCAATGACTATATATAATCAAAATTTGGACTTGTATAACCTCACTTAAAAATTGTTTTTCTAAAACATATTATGTTTGTGTCATTTTCACTTTAACATTAAATAAAAAGTAATTTATGTCATTTCCCAACAAAAGTGGATCCATGGGGTCCCCAAGTTGACCCATGGCATGTCATGGTCGGCCATGACACAACCAATGAGGTTGGGACAAGTGTCTAGGTCATTTCATATTATTAAAGCCTTATTTAGTCCTTAAACTACCCAAATTACCACTAATCGCGATTAAGAACTTAATAAGTTACTATTCACCAAAAAATTATTTTAATCTCATTGAACCACATTATACTTCTTAATGACAACCATGTATGTCGGATTTTCAAAATTCAATACACATTAGTGGTAAACTTTCATTTAACTGAAAAATCAGTTTGCTTGATTACCACTTAGTGGTTTCACTATTCATCAAAAATTGAAGTTTTTCAGAAAATTACCAAAAATTCACCCTAAGCTATATTTGATATTCCGAATTCAAAAATGAAGTCCATTTTAAAAAATTCAAATCATATAAGTCACATTAATTAATTCAATAATTAATTCCCGCTGCCAGAGCAAATAACGTGTTTTTACAAAACAATAAGTATCAAAAGATTGACACCAGTTTAAGTCTAATTTCAAAGTGAAATTGATTCCAATGACCACCATTGGATAAAATGGTAAAAATATATTCTAATTTCACTTCAAAAGCAATTCAAAACATAATATAATCATATAAATAAATTAGATTAAAAAGTAGTTTTGATGTAAAATGCAGTATTTTTCACTATTCATTAAAAATGAATATTGTCAGAAAAATACCAAAAATTCACACAAGGTAAATTTTGATGTCCCAATCATAAAGGATAAGTTAATTTTGACAAACATAGTTTATAAAATTGCCAAAATATAGATTCAAAAATGGTTTGCCATCAAAAGGCAGTAAAACAATCTTTTAAGAATATTAGTTTATTCCATGCATAAGATTGTATTTATTTTCATTTTATGCCTCTAAAACACTATCTTAATCATTAATAGACATGGATAAAAATATCTATTATTCATTACTTACTTGGGATGTTACATCCTTCCCCCCTTTAGAAAATTGCGTCCCCGCAATTTATTTACTTATCAAATAAATGAGGGTACTTATCCCTCATTGCATTTTCGGATTCCCATGTTGCCTCTTCAATCATGTGGTTTTTCCACAAAACCTTTACCTGGTGAATCACCTTATTCCGTAACACTTGCTCCCTGTGGTCAAGAATCTGGACCGGTTGTTCCTCATAAGATAGGTTCTCTTCCAGCTGAACTACCTCTGGACTCAAAACATGAGATGGATCTGGCATATACTTTCTCAACATCGAAACGTGAAAAACATTGTGTACCTGAGATAAACTCGGAGGTAAAGCCACTCGGTATGCAACTGATCCAACTCTCGCCAGAATTTCGTATGGTCCAACAAACCTTGGACTCAACCTTCCTTTCTTACCAAATCTCATCACACTTTTCCAAGGAGAAACCTTGAGAAAAAATGATCACCTACCTCGAAAGATAGATCCTTCCTCCGGTTATCCGCATAACTCTTCTGCCTGCTCTGAGCTGTTCTCATGTGTTTCTGAATCAGCTGAACTTTTTCTGCCATCTCTTCTACCAATTCTCGTCCCATCAACTTCCTTTCACCCACTTCATCCTAGAAAGCTGGAGTTCGACACCGCTTCCCATATAATGCCTAAAATGGTGCCATCTGTATACTGGAATGAAAACTGTTATTATATGAAAACTCAACCAAAGAAAGATGTTGGTCCCAACTTCCCTGATAATCCATAGAACAAGCTCATAGCATATCCTCCAATGTCTGAATTGTTCGTTCTGACTGCCCATCTGATTGAGGATGAAAAGTTGTACTAAAATTTAATTCAGTACCCAACGACTTCTGAAAGCCTTTCCAAAAGTTAGAAGTAAACCTGGGATCACGATCCGATACAATGGAGAGAGGAACTCCATGTAACCTGACTATCTATTTATGATACAAACGGGAAAGTTGATCAAGAGAGAAAGCATATTGTATAGCAAGGAAATGAGCAGATTTGGTCAAGCGATCAACAATAACCCAGATTGCATTATTACCTCGAGATGTCTTCGGTAATCCAACAACAATGTCCATGGATATATTCCCCATTTCCACTCTGGCACTGGTAAAGGATGAAGCATCCCTTTCGGTAACTGTCGCTCTGCTTTAACCTGTTGAAATGTCAAACACTTCACAGTAAAATCAGCAATATCTCTTTTCATTCCATCCCACCAGTAATACTCCCACAGATCTCTATACATCTTAGTACTGCCCGGATGAACTGAAAACGGAGAACTATGAGCTTCACATAACAACTCTCTCTTCAACTCTGAATCACCAGTCACACACAATCTCTTCCCAAATCTCAAAACGCAATCATTATCAATGTTGAATTCAGGAAACTTACCTTTCTGAACCGGCTCTACCCTTTTCTGCAACTCACTGTCTTGCTTTTGTGCTTGCTTGATTCTATCTGATAGAGATGATCTCACTAATACCTGAAACAAAACAGAAGGACTTCCTGCACCAACAACTTCTATGCCAAAGTTCATCAAATCGTTAACCAAAGGATCACATTCCAAACACAACATTGTTAATGAAGCATTAATTTTTCGACTCAAAGCATCAGCCACTTTATTTGCTTTTCCCGGATGGTAATGAATTGTAAAATCATAATCTTTGATTAATTCCAGCCATCTCATTTGTCTCATGTTTAACTCTTTCTGAGTGAATATATACTTTAAACTTTTGTGATCGGTATATATTTCACACTTTACTCCATACAAATGATGCCTCCAAATTTTTAAAGCAAAAACAACAGTAGCTAGTTCCAAATCATGTGTAGGGTAATTTAACTCATGAGTTTTCAACTGTCGTGAAGCATAAGCAATTACCTGATCATTCTGCATTAGGACGCAACCAAGTCCTTTCAATGAAGCATCACTGTATATAACAAACTCACCATTCCTGGAAGGTAGTGCCAAAACTGGAGCATTCACCAATCTTCATTTCAATTCCTGAAAACAATCATCACATTCTTTTGTCCAGATAAACTTAACACCCTTCCGAGTTAGCTTAGTCATTGGACTAGATAACCGTGAAAAATTTCTAACAAACCTTCGGTAATAGCCCGCCAAACCAAGGAAGCTACGAATCTCGGTTACATTTGTAGGTCTTGGCCATTCTTCCACAAGTTTTGTTTTTGCAGGATCAACAGTTATTCCATCTTTAGAAACAATGTGACCAAGGAAAGAAATTTGTTGCAACCAAAACTCACACTTGCTGAATTTCCCATACAGTTTCTTTTCTTTTAAGGTTTTCAAGATAACCCTTAAATGTTTTTCATGCCCCTCTTTACTTTTAGAAAACACCAAAAAATCATCAATGAAAATCACCACAAACTTATCCAAGAACTCATGGAAAATTCTATTCATTAAGTCCATGAATACAGCAGGTGCATTGGTTAGCCCAAAAGGCATTACTACAAATTCATAATGGCCATATCTCGTACGGAACGCGGTCTTCGGAATATCTGCCTCCTTGACCTTCAGCTGATGGTACCCCGATCTCAAGTCAATCTTTGAAAAAAACTGAGCTCCCTGGAGCTGATCAAACAAATCATCGATATGAGGCAAAGGATATCTGTTCTTAACAGTGATATTATTCAAGGCTCTATAATCAATGCAAAGTCTCATAGAACCATCTTTCTTTTTAACAAATAAAACAGGAGCACCCCATGGTGATGTGCTAGGTCTAATGAAACCTTTCTCTAATAAATCTTTCAATTGCTCCTTCAACTCTAAAAGTTCAATTTGTGCCATTCGATAAGGGGGTTTTGAAATTGTCTTAGCATCAGGAACTAAGTCAACAGTAAACTCAACTTCCCGATCTGGTATTATTCCAGGCAACTCATCGGGAAAAACATCAGGATACTCATTTACCACTGGCACATCATTAATCTGAACAGTTCCTTTATTTTCAACGATGTGTGCAAGGTAACATTCATTTCCATCTTTTACAAGTTTCTCGGCCTCTTGATATGTTATCAAAAGTAAGGGTTAATTCTTGTAAACAAACTGAAAGTCTTTCTGAAAAGAAACTTCTTTAGCTCTATAGTCAATCTTAGTATGGTAAATAGAGAGCCAATCCATACCCAGGATAACATCAAACTCTACTAGAGGTAGAACAATAAGGTTTGCAAGTAGGTTCTTTCCACAGATAAGGATAGGAAGATTCTTATAAATTCTTTTTGCCTCGACACTTCCCCCAGGTGTTTTTACCAAATGTTCAGGAGTCATTTCTTGAGATGGTATTCCCATTTTACTAGAATAGTTTTCAGAGATGAAAGAAAGTGTAGACCCCGAATCAAACAACACACTGGCATAATCTGAAAAAACAAACAAAGTACCTGATACAACATCATTTGATGGACTGACATCTGCTGAAGTAGTTGCAAAGGATTTCACCAGCCCTTTCTGCTTGTAATCTAACTGCTTCCCATCACTCAAGCTCCTTGTCGGACACTCGTTTGCATAGTGACCCATCTCATCGCACTTATAACATTTCACTAACTGTAAGTCAAATTTGTTCTTACCATCACCTTGATCCTTTTCAGTGCAATCACGAGCCTTATGTCCCATCTTACCACATCGGTAGCACTTTCCAGAATTCAGAATACATTCCCCAACATGCCTTTTTCCACATTTATCACAAACTGGAAACTGAGTTCTCTTACCATCAGATTTTTTTGAAGAATTCTTACCATTCTCCTGCCACCTCGGCCTCTTCTTCTGCAGGTTGTTATAGAAAACATGGTCATCGGCGAACTCCATTTCCACCTTCTCAGCACATCGAACAATCTTTTCATAACTTTTAAACTCACGAGAAGCTAATTCCCTTCGATACTTTGGCTTTAATCCTGAGTAAAAACGTTTGATTTTACTATCAAGGTACCGGATAAAATTTGGAGCATACCTTGCCAATCGAGTGAACCTTTCTTCATAGGCAGCCACTGAGTCTTCCTCTTGCCTAAATTCCAAGAATTGATTTTCCATCCTAAGTAGAACAGCCTTAGAAAAATACTTCTCAAGAAACATACCTTTGAATTCATCCCAGTCAAGAGCATCAATCTCATCGGAGTCCCTGATATTTTTAACCATAGACCACCACTGATCTGCTTCACCCTCCAAACGGTAAATAGCAAGACTAACCTTTTGATTGTCTGAACACCCCATGACATCAAAAATCTTATCCAGTGCTTTAATCCGCCCTTCAGCTAGCACAGGGTCAGATGATCCTCTGAATGATGGGGGATGTTGCCTCATGAAATGTTCCACCACTGACATGTTCCTCTGCAGTTGATCTGGCTGATCTCATGCATGGATACCACCGCCATTTATCGCTTGAGTCAACTGTGCCATTACTGCAACAAACTGTTCAGTTCCAATTCCGACCATTTCTGGATGCTGATTCGGAAGGTTATTTCCTTCTGTATGCCTTCCTAGCACTGCTTCCTTGTTTCCTCTGCGGAAAACCATTCTGAACAAACATGTCTTAGATGAAGCAACATGGTAATCTTTAAATGCTATATCATTTCAAAAAAATATTTTTGGATAATCATTTAATAGAATTCTAACTCCTAAAGTTAACTAAACCGACCTCTGATACCAACTATAAGGCCCCAGCCTTAAACCTTACTTAATCTTGAGTTATTACAAAATTACACATTGAGGATCTTTTCGGTTTAGAGTTTTGGTGAATTAGATCATAAAACATGCATTACATTCCACATATAAACAAAGTGGTTACATAAAGATAGTATTCTTCATTCCCATCAATGGAAACACATTTAAAATAATACATGGATTAATTCTTGACACATCCTTGACTCTATCATATTATCATGTACCTTTCCCTTGACCTGTGAAAAACATTTCAAAAACATGGGATGAGCATAAAAACTCAGTATGGGTTAAAAAAACATGGAAAGGAAACATGAGTTCATATATACATAAGAATGAAATCATACATTACCCATAAAACATTGGCACTTTAACATACCTCATAAAATCACGAATAAATCATAGAAATCATAAGACATAAAGGTAACTTGAGGCATTCATAACATTCTTACGTAGGGAGTAACCCTCTTGGTTACGTTTGGAATACCCATCACAGTATATTCCCTAAAATCTCTTCGGAGAAACCTTAACGTTTCACTCCTTCGCGTTACCCAATGCATTGGAGAGCTATAACGGGCTCACCCGCCCTTAGTTTATCACGGAACCACCCGTCTTCATAATAATTCCCAAAAACCATAACATAATCATATCACATAAAACATGCATAAAGGAAACATAAAATTTCCACATTTCAATCATGAGATATCAATACACACATTGATATAAAAACATTATGAAAACCATTTTCAATACTAAAATAAAAGAAAAGTAAAACATGGTATTTATTTTTCTTTTAAAAAGAAGGTATGGCTTGTAGAGGAAGCCGAAACTCAAATAACGGTCACGACGGCGGAGAAGTCGTTGTCGCCGCATACATACGACAAAAACATTCCCTTTTTTCGTTTAGTAAACGCTTCGTATAAAACATATTCCTTTTGAATAAACGTAAAAGTCAAAGGGGTTTATACATCGTATAAAAGAAAGTTGTGTATAAAATAAAATATGCCTCAATGAAAGGAGATTGAGACGAAGTCCCATACCTCGTATCCGAATTGACTCGACCGTTCTTTAATCTCCTGAATAATAAACATTAGTTAATCTCTACTTGATTATGAATCTTTTTCAAGTTCATTATTCCTTTTATACCATGTTATGATCATCATGTAATCAGTTAAGTTAATAATCTTCATTTTGTCGGTATTTGGTTCTTAAGTCAAAAATAGACATCTTACACTTACATGTTGTTAATTTGGTCAAAGTTTCATTATATCCAGAATGGTATTCATGATGTAGATATCATATATGTCATATATATCCAGTACATACATGCATTTATAATATTACATAATCATTTAGAGGTAAGAAATGAAATGCACCGTTCATGGAGACGGTAAGCCGTACGTACGCATGAACGCTACTTTCATTTCTATTTCGTATTTTATAGAATGGAATCATAATGATATAAAGGTATATTATAATTCCCATATAATATAATATATAATATCATAGTTCCATCCTTTATATGTCCCACATATGGTATTTAACAAATCAAATCACTTTAAGGGGGCGGTAGTCCGCACTTCCTAAAATGAAGATATCATGTTTACCCATAATGGAAACCATAAAGTTATGCCCAAAATGAAAAAAACAGAAGCTTAAGGAAAAAATAAATATATTATATATCATATATAAAAATAGTGACATCATAATGGCCACCTTTGAAGGTGTTAAATGAGTGTTGAACAATCATCGTTTCGGGAGGCAGAATTTCGCCATCCACGGAAACCGTATGTTCTTTAACCATTTGATGTAGTTGTGTGAGAGTGTAGCTCAAATAAATCATATAACAACATCCTAGTATATTGAAGATACTGGTGTTTTTACAAAAGAAGTAAATAAAAAGATTTTAGGGGGTTGGAGAAGCAAAATAAAACAAATGAACATGAGAGAACGAATTACCTTAAAAAGTGTAACTCCTTTTGATTTGAGCCTAAAGGCTTCCTTTGAAAGGATGCTTCCAAAAGGGAATCCTCTAGGATGAGGAGAGGGATGTGGAGAGAGCAAATGGGCAGGGGTTGGCCGAGCCAAAGGCATGAAGAGTGTGTGAAATGAGGTAGAGGTGGGGGCCTTTTATAAGAGGAGAGGAGGGGCACTTTTGGAAAGTAAAGAAACATTACTTTATTTGAAAATGTGTTTCGGTTTTAAAAGGTCCCACATTGATATAATTCGTGGATACGGTGATAAGGGTTCAAAATCCACTCTTCCAATTGGTTTTGGACATGTGTAGATTTTACATTTTTCATTATCATTCCATTTTATTTAAATCGTCAAATAATGATGTCATCGCTGCATCATTATTATGTCATAAATAATTTAATTTATTTAATGTCTAAAAATTATAAAACAAATACTATGATATAGGAGATTTTTTTAGCCTTCCAATGACTATTTATAATCAAAATTTGGACTTGTATAACCCCACATAAAAATTGTTTTCGTAAAACATATTATGTTTGTGTCATTTTCACTTTAACATTAAATAAAAAGTAATTTATGTCATTTCCCAACAAACGTGGATCCATGGGGTCCCCAAGTTGACCCATGGCATTTCATGGTCGGCCATGACACAACCAATGAGGTTGGGACATGTGTATAGGTCATTTCATATTATTAATGCCTTATTTAGACCTTAAACTACCCTAATTACCACTAATCGCGTTTAAGAACTTAATAAGTTACTATTCACCAAAAAATTATTTTAATCTCATTGAACCACATTTTACTTCTTAATGAGAACCATGTAGGTCGGATTTTCAAAATTCAATACACATTAGTGGTAAACTTTCATTTAACTGAAAAATCAGTTTGCTTGATTACCACTTAGTGGTTTCACTATTCATCAAAAATTGATGTTTTTCAGAAAATTACCAAAAATTCACCCTAAGCTATATTTGATATTCCGATTTCAAAAATGAAGTCCATTTTAAAAAATTCAAATCATATAAGTCACATTAATTAATTCAATAATTATTTCCCGCTGCCAGAGCAAATAGCGTGTTTTTACAAAATAATAAGTATCAAAAGATTGACACCAGTTTAAGTCTAATTTCAAAGTGAAATTGATTCCATTGACCACCATTGGATAAAATGGTAAAAATATATTCTAATTTAACTTCAAAATAAATTCAAAAGATAATCTAATCATATAAATAAATTAGATTAAAAAGCAGTTTTGATGTAAAATGCAGTATTTTTCAATATTCATTAAAAAATGAATATTGTCAGAAAAATACCAAAAATTCACACAAGGTAAATTCTGATGTCCCAATCATAAAGGATAAGTTTATTTTGACAAACATAGTTTATAAAATTGTCAAAATATAGATTCAAAAATGGTTTTCCATCAAAAGGCAGTAAAACAATCTTTTAAGAATATTAGTTTATTCCATGCATAAGATTGTATTTATTTTCATTTTAAGCCTCTAAAACATTATCTTAATCATTAATAGACATGGATAAAAATATCTATTATTCATTACTTACTTGGGATGTTACAGTTCAACTAGAATCAAACAATAATTTTTCTATTTAAGAGTTAATATGAAGTGTACCATGTACGACTTTATTATCATTCTCCACTTCTGAATTTGTGATGGCATAAACCATTCTGTGTTCCTTTGGTTTTGGGGGATGTTGATGTTGAGTACCCTCAAGGAAATGTTGTTTAGTGCACTGACATGCATAATTCCCTTTCTCCCTGCTGTTATAGCATTGAACCAGGGTTGGTTCTCTCCTTTCATCCACCACATTATACATCCTTCACATGTATTTTCGACAATCCTGAGTATGGTGTCCTTTCCAACACTTGATTCATTTCCCCGTCCCTTTGAGGCAGTAATCATGATGCAACATCCCATATTTTTGGCATGTTGGAGACTGAGTTTTCTTCACACATTTTTTTATTAGAACCACCCTCATTAATCTCCATTTATAGATTCATATAAACAATTCCAAGTGACTATTCTACAAACTCTATCGCTTCGTTGAAGCACATCGAACAACTTCTTCCTAACTCCCAATGTCTGGAATTTAAATAGCCTTTCAAAAGTATTTTTTAATTGAATAAAAAAAATTTCAATCATTCAATCATTTTTTATAACAAAACCACAAGTGAACATTGAAATCCTTATGAAATTCACTTCATAGTTTCTGATAGATTATCCTTCCTTTTTCATGCACTCTATAGATTCGCTCTCCATATTGTTATAATGTGTTCCTTGGAAATACTTGTTATGAAACATGATCTTAAAATATTCCCCTACCATATCTTCAAATTCATCTCATGGCATGGTGTACTTAATCAAAGACCACAAATAATAGGCCTCTCTATCTAGATGATAAATGTCTAATTTCACATTCATTATCTCAGAAAAGAAAAGAACTGAAAAGATCTTCTCAATGGAGTTGACCCATTGTTCCAAAACTACTAGATCAAAAGATTCACTATATTTTGGTGGTCTTTGATGCAAAAAACAATCGATAAAAGGTTTCTCCCACTTTGGTGAAGGAGGATGTTCCCCATTATTCATGTTATTTTACGTTACAAGAGATAGTTGGGTAAGTATCCCCATGATTTTTTGAAATCATCCGCTCAAAGCATGGGGGATGTCATTCTAGTAATCATTTCATTGGACCTCGTATGAGTTGTTGGCCTAGATTTCCCTGGTTCCCACCATTTTCTAAAATAGATAATGATATAAGAAAACATAAGTAAAAGATTCATGAATATATTATTCATCAATAAGATTTACACTAAAAAATATCTTATGGGATCTCAATGAAATGCTTCTTGTGTGCATATTTTTACTTTGTCTCATACTATAGATTTTCTCTTCGGTTCACTAATCATAATTCCAAAATTAACTAATCCATTCCTACAATAACTACTATAGAAACCCTGCATTTTCATACATTACTATTACATAATTATACAGATAAAAACCATAATATTATTACACTATGAGGATTCGTTGGTTTAGTTTCTTGGGATAACTTTGACCAAAAATAACATTTAACACACCAAGTAGAAAAATTTATTTAATTCATTCTTCTCCAGCTTCTTATTGTCCCTTGAAAATTACTTTGAACACATAATCTATTAAGGATATTCCGAAAAAGAGATGAGATAAAATCCCAGTAAGAGAATATATATCGATAATATTCCATGTTATGAGCATAATTATAATATAGGTAAAGGATCATGAACATTAGAGGAAATATTAATAAATGACTTGAAATGTGGCATTGCTTAAAAATGAAACTTCATGTCTTTGTGGTCATACACCACACATAGTTTTAAGAAATTATACAATCACGTTCATGCATTATTTCCCTTTTAATCATGAGATTCATCACTTTACCCAATGCATTAGAGCATAATATATTTCTAGGCGCACCCATCACATCAAAATATTTACATTATCAGGCATGCCACATTAAAAATATTTTCAACATAAACGTAACATAACACAAGGAAAGAAATGGTTTTCACATAATAAAGAATATTTTCATAAACATTTAGTCCCAAAAATAAAGTGGGAATATCAATCATGACCTAGAACCATTAACCATGAGTGAATAGTGAATCAATATTCAAAAAGAAAAAAGGTTGTGTTTATTAGAAAGAAGGGTTCTTTTGGAAAACATTATGTTTTTTATAATATCAATTAGAGAAAATTTATATCTCTGTAAAGGGTATGATAATTATGAATATATTATTTTTAAGGATAAACCATACTATGCATGGAGTGACGGAGGAAGAACCCAAAGAAAGAATTTTGGGTTCGAGAATTTCCCCGTACCTTTTATCTGAACACATTCTTCACATTAATATCCTATATAATGACATTATATTTTTTAATTAACAATTGATGAACCATTTTTAATTTAATATTATTCATTATGTTTTCCTTACTTTTTAATGACCATTTGGTTTTGTAATATATTTTAAATTCATTGTTCGGGTGTGTTGTTTTCTTGATCGGATCACTTGTATTCATGAAGGGATGATCATTTAAAACGTGAATAAACAACCAGAATTTAAATTATATGTTTTTCATGATTTTAGGGAATTTTAAATGATTTTATAAATAATTTTTTTATATACCAAGAAATTTTATCATAAGATAAAAATTAAATGATGATCATTTGGGATAATTCGGGCGGGTTTTCTACCACAAAGAACTTGTTTTGTTTGATCATTTACTAATATATAATATGTTAGTGAAAGAACATTAAATAGGTTATAATACACATAATATAATCTGGTTAATGTAAAAAAATGGTTGTATGGCCATATCTGAAGGCGGTAATGGAAAAAAAGAAAACATGTCATTCATGAAGGTGATAAATTAACACCTCACAAACAACGTTTTCTTTTTTAAAATAAAAATAAGAGGAGAAGGGGGTTGGATGATATGATATCCCATTAGTATCATAAAATTAAATTATATGTATTATATTGGAGTTAACATACCATGTGAATGAGGATATGTGGTGATTGATTAAAAAAACATGAAATTGACATGAAATTAAAGGAAAAGAGAGAGAGGAATTACCTCTTGAATCATCCTATGGATATTCTCACTAACGATCCAAGGTTTGGTATTTTGATGATACCAAAAGAACATGGATTTGTGGAAAGGTATAGGGAAGATTATTGGGAAGTGTTTAGAAATGTATTGAAGCTTGAGAGGTGGGATGAAATGAGGGCTTGAGGGTGATATCTATAGAGGAGAAGAGAGAGGTTCTCGTAATATTTTAATCATTAGTTTATTAATTTCCACCAAGATAAGAAATCGTAATGCTTCCATGACAAATAATAGTAAATAGGGAATTTATGTTCGATATTTGGGTTCTTACATAACTTTGTGATGTCAGGAATAGTGTATTTAAATTATAATGTATTTATACGGTAAATTAAAGTATTTTACTATTCAAAAAAAATTCATGTATTTATGAAAAATACCAAAAATTCTGCCTATCCATTTTCAATGAGTGGAATCCAAAAAGGAAATCAATTTTTCCAAAATATGTTTCTAAATTTGATTAATTAAATTTTTAAATTAAAACGATAATTTACATGAAAATTACAAATTTTAAAAATTAAAACTGATTTTATAATTCTTACAAAAATCACATAATTTCATATAAAAATATCGTAAAACCAAAGGGATTATAATTTTTAATTTATGAACAAATATTAGGAAAATTAATTTTATGTTAAATTATTTATTTATTTTTTTTAAAATATGAATACATATACTATGGTCGACATGTCACTTATAAGATGCATAAATTTTATTTAATAATTCATGGGTAATGTTGCTATTAGATTATATGATCTACTATTCATAATGGTAATATTAATATTAAAAATGGTATGTTACTATTTATAAGGATAAGTTAAAATTCACCAATAAATATGTTTCTCCTATCGGACTCCAAATGTTGTACTGATTACAAATGTGTATGTTAGATTTTTTATATTCAAAACATTGAAGTGGAAAAATAATGCTTAAAGATAACATAGTATTTAGTATCAAGATATGTCATTGTGCTTCCAAGAGAGATTATACAGTAAGTAATAATTATAAGAAATTAATTCCATTGATATAACTTTGGGACGTTACACCATACCTTCCTTATCATTTGAATTTTTCTTTTTCTTATGTTCTACTGAACTACTATGATACACTTTATTCATTTTGGTTTCCTAAATGATGTTAATTCATGACGATGTACTGATAGTCAATTTTTATTCATGTTCATTAACACTTCATCAAAGAACAATTATTTCCCCTTAATGTTTGTCCATTCATTTTATTTGATCTTTTCTAGTTTAAATAAAACTATATATTTTATTTTATTTCATCATTTTTGTGTTTTAACCCAATAACCTTATCTAAGAACTCTGACATTGAGGACATAAGTCTTTCAATTTCATCATTTATATTAGAAATATAATCATTGTGTGGATGAATATAATGTATGGTATAAGGAACCAATTTGTTTGATTTTTATGCTTTGAATAGCCATACATATATATCTTCAAGGGAAGCTTCTAATTCATCCTGAAGGTTATCTCTTTATTCAAATTATTATCTATCATTGTCATTTTTTCTCTTGTTACAGAATTTTCAACAACTTCCACCATAGAGTCTACTTCATGATTCATACTGTCATCCAATTCATGTACATCATATTCTTATGAAAACTCATCTTTTCTTGAAATATTATACTTTTTATTGATGAAATTTCTCTAAATGTTTTTCCTTCCATTCATGTTGGATGATGACTTATTCATAGGAATCTGAACATCTTCATAATTGTCATTTTGAATTTTCTTGGGTCACCTTGCTGAAATATTTACAACCATTCCATAACAAATAATGCAAGAGGATATTTCCCATTGATCTTAGTTTTCCTATGTGATTATTTCAGGTAATGGATGAAATCACCTCATCATTATCTTGATCATCATTCCAATATTCAAGGGTGAGAATCTTAACCACCATGAATGCCAGCAATTTAGGCAGTACCATTTCCAAAACAAACTTATCATCATTTATTATTACATACGTGGAATGGGTACTTTGCATGTTATCTATCTTCAACTACTTCAGATCATTATCGCCATGTATGGAAACTTTTGGATAGAACTGAAGTGGTTGTTTTCTCAAGATACACATAACAATCATTGTATGTTCAATGATTTCTCCAAGACCACGCATGCCTTCCACATCAGAATTTACCCAATAAAATAAATCTCCACTGTTGACATTGGATGAAATTCCGTGCAATGATTCTATAATGACATCAAATTATAATTATCAGATGTATTACTACATATGATTATTCAATAATTTAATATTTTTCCCATTAATGATCATATTATCTTTGTGATTCACAACCTCTATTTATTCTACAATGATAGATCCATTTTCTTTCAACATTTTAATCTAATACAAATTGTTAGTCCCTATATGATAAATACACTGTGACTGGGGTGTGGTAAATCACGGTTCGATAGATTAGAACTATTTCCCCTTCAAAACATGTTTTTTTATTACACAAAACACTCTTCTCTCCTACTCCCGTCACACTATATTAATTGAAATTAAATATTTCATCATACACAATGATTTTACTTGGTTTAACATCACTAGGAAACCAAAAATTATCATAATATTATGATGTATTATTGTTCCAAGTCCAATAAGGTTCAATGTGATCATTCATTTTTTGGTCTAGATGTCTTCTTATTCATAGCCTCAATCCCTATACAATGTTTAGGGTCAACTCACTTCTTTTACAGTGGTCTCTCCATGAGTCTCTTTCTCTAGATCACTATCACAGGATATTATTACCTTCATCCTATTCATTTTCAGAGTCTATTCGAAGGGATTAAAAAATGGATTATGGACTTGTAGGTCCATTCATTTTCATGAATGCACACATCCTCAGATGTAGATATATTCTCTAATGAAGTTTCACAATCATCCAATTAATGAATAACAATATATCCTATATTTACAGGTAAATCCATTTTAAACTCATTTCCGGATGCACACTCCTATTTTGAAGAATCATATTTCATGAAGCTCAAATAGAATTCCGGAAGCATCTTTCAGTCACAAAGCTCACATTTCCTTCATGAAGCTCAAATATTTCAGTCTAATTTTTATCCCCTTCGTTATCACCATTACTTTTGTGATTCATAAAACATTCATTTGGCTATCATAGACTTCAGATAATTTCATTCTAAAAACACATTCGCATACCATCATCTCTAATCTAAATCGCTACTGTTTTTGTTAGGTCACTTTACTATTTAGATGGTGGAAGATGCCTATTGTTAGGTTTTTCATCCAATTTCAAAATTTTCCAACTGTATCATCACCATTCTGTGATGCTACCTCATTTTCACTATGATTCTCTCTATCTCATGATGATCTATGATGATTAATAATTCACAATGCTCATCGTAATCACAGAGATCAGAATCAAAACCATCACATTATACCTGAACCATATTTTTTGAATTGAATCTTCATGAAACTCATGAATTTTCCATATTTTCAAAATGACATCTCAGAAATTAAATTTTTACAATTCAATCCCTCCTTTAAATTTTGGAGACCAAAATTTTGGCAAACACTGAAAAATAGTTTCACCCTATTTAGGCAATATTATGTATCACTTATAAGGAATAAATTTCCCTTTTATTGTATCCCTGTGAAGATACTATTTTAAAAATATCTCAAGGATCTATAAAATACCTCAAAAGACATATTTTTCAAAAAATAATCTAACTAAAAATGTTTCACTATTACAATGAGGTATTTTTGTCCATAAAAAATAACCTGATGTAAATTGTTTTTCAAGAAATAACACCCCCCTGAAATGAACCATATAGATAGAAAAAACCCACCATAGTGAGAGTTTTCAGGTCAAAACACTTTTCTTTCAAAACAATTATATTTCCTCTTATCATGTTTTTAATAATAATTGTTTATTATAAATCACTAAAAGTCTAGTGTAACATTCTCATTCAATCAACATTGAATTATAAAATCAACTAAACAAAAAAATTACGATGAATTAATATAAGATGGTGTTAGTTCCAAAAATTCTAAATTTTGATTATAATTTCAAAAAATAATTATTGAAGGAAAGACTTCACAACATATGCATGTTAATTGTGTCACTGTAACACCCCAGGTAAATAAAAAATATGACATTTTTATATTTATCCATATTTATGAAAAAAATATTAATATTACATTAAAGGGGACACTATGCTCGATGGCGAACCCAATACGCAACAACGAGTTTCTTGGGAATCTTACGTTGCACTCTAATAACAAAATAATATTATTTTAAATGGTAGTTAACTCTTAGTCGTTGTAATGGCGGGAATGAACAGAACTAAATATAAAATGATTATATATGTTTGTAAAATAATTTTTTACTCTTTACAATAAATTTTAGAGGATTAAAAATGCGAATGAATCCAATTTTAAGTGTAAACAATCTAATATTCTATAAAAGCTCGATTAACCGCCTTTTGATGGCGAACCTCTTTTAAATCCACTTTTTGAAAATTTTATGTTTTATATTTGAAAAAATATAATTCTTATTTAGAATTGGGACATAAAATTTCTTTGTGTAAATTTTTGGTATCTTTCCGATAAAGTTCATTTTTAATGAATAGTGAAAAATGTTGTATATTAATTCAAAACCTCTTTTTAGACTAATTTATTTATAAGATATATTATATGTTGAATTGTTTTTAAAATAAAATTAGAATATATTTTTACCATTTAATCCAATAGCGGTCGTTGGAATTAATTTCACTTTGAAATTGGACTTAAACTAGTGTCAATCTTTTGATACTATTATTTCATAAAAACACGCTATTTGCTATGACAGTGGGAATTAATTATTAAATTAGTTAATGTAAATTATATGTTTTGAATTTTGTAAAATAGACATAATTTTTGAATTTGGAATATCAAATATACCTAAGGGTGTTGTTTTGGTATTTTTCTGAAAAACATCAATTTTTGATCAATAGTGAAACCACTAAGTTATACTTAAAAAACTGATTTTTTGTTTAAATGAAATTTTACCACCTCTCTGTTTTGAATTTCAAAAATCCGACATACATGGTTGTAATTAAGAAGTAAAATGTGGTTCATTGGGATTAAAATATTTTTTTGGTGAATAGTAACTTTTAAGTTTTTAATCGCGATTAGAGGTAATTAGTGTAGTTTAAGCTAAAAATAATGTTTTAATAATATGATATGAGCTTGAAACATGTCCTACCCTTATTGGATGTGTCATGGAAAACCAAGAAAATACATGGATCAACTTGGGAACCCCATGGAGCCACTTTGGAAAGAAAATGAAATTAATATCTTTTTATTTAATGTAAAAGTATAAATGACACAAACACGAGTTGTTTTACTATAACAATTTTTAAATGGGATTATACAAGTCTGATGTGTGACTATAAATAGTCATTGTAAATCTAAAAAGATTTCCTACCTCATAGTATTTTTTTTTAATTTGTAGACATTATATAAATTAAGATATTTATGACATCATGATGATGCAGTGATTACCTCATTATTTAACGATTTAAATAAAATGAAAAGATAATGTAAAATTTAAGACCTACACTTGTCAAAAATATATTTTATGGGTATATTTCGAACCCTTATCACCTTATCCTCGAATTATATCATTGTGGGACCTTTTAAATTCGAATCTCATTTTAAAATAAAGTAACATTTTTTTACTTTCTAAGAGTGCCCCTCCTCTCCTCATATAAAAGGCCCCCACCTCTACCAACTTACACACACCTCTCCAGCCTTTGGCTAGACCAAAACCTGACCATTTCCTCTCTCCACATCCCTTGCTTCATTATTGAAGACTCACTTTGGGATGAATCCTTTCCAAGGAAGCCATTGAGCTTAAATCAAAGAGGGTTACCAGTTTTAAATGTAGTGTTTTCTCTTGTGTTCTTATGCTTCATTTTCCTTCTACAGCCCCCTAAACTCTTTTTATTATTTTCTTTGGTAACAACAACAGTATATTAAATATAAAAGTATGTTTTTATGTGAAGGATTCGAGTTAACCTTACACAGACATTCGTCAAATGGTTAAAGAACATACTGTTTCTGTTGTTGGCGATTTTTGCCTCACGAAACGATGATTGTTCAATATTTTTTTAACACCTTTAAAGGTGGCCATTATTATGTCACTATATTTTATATATGATATATATAGTATTTATGTTTAATATATGCTTTGTATTTTATATTTAAAGCATACCTTTATTCCTTCCAAGTTGTGAAAATGAGATAATTTCATATGAGGAAGTGTGGACTACCGCCCCCTCAAGTGATGTGACTCGTACATGCAATACATGGAATGTATAAATAATGAAATTAATGAACATATGTGACCTATATAAAATATATATTATACTGGAATTATAATATATATATATATATCATTTATTTTTAATTCCATTAATATGACAAAAAATGAAAAAAGCGTTCATGCGTACGTACGGCCTACCGTCTCCATGAACAGTGCTTTTCATTTTTTATCTCCAAATTATATGGAATAGTATAAAATGATTATGTACTGAATATATATGATATTTTAATCATTAATACTATTCTGGAAATTATTTACTTATAACTACATGGGAAATCATTTTTCAAACATGTTCGTTTTTGACTCGTGTACCGAACATCGACAAAAACTTCTGATATGAACTAACATTATTAAACAATTATTATAACATTATAATATGTTATATGTCCTGAATAATAATCATTAAAGGAGGTCCTTAGGAAATTATAAATTGACCAAAGTTTATTATTCGGGAATATAAAGAAACGAACAAGACAAGACAGACTTGAGGTAAGGGATCCTACTCCTCTCTTTGTTTTTAAGTACACTCTTTTATGTCATTCTTTTTTAGCTCATCTTTCTTGTGATTGGGATGTTATTTTATATTACTATTAATTTAATTTTTATGTTCATATTGTGAGAGACCATATTCTCTCTCATCAATCCATTTTGGATGTTTTGAGTGGAGTAGTTAGGCTGCCGAATTTTTGTAAGAGATCTAACCTCTCTCTTTCTTTTTAAGCACTCTCCTAAATGTCACTTCTTTTAAGATCCTCTTTGTTATGTTGGGGGATGTTCTTTTATATTTATCTTTCTGTAAATATTATGTTAATATGATGATAGACCCAATTTGATCTCATCAATCCATTTTTTTATGTTTTAAGTGTCGCTGTTGGCTGCCGAGTTTTCGTAATGGATTTTTCATCTCACTTTTATTTCCGTGACTTTTTTGCTTCATTTGCCAAAATTTCATATGATTTGTGTATGTACTCCCCATTATTTTACTAATTGTGTAATATAATTTCATTTAAGAGTTTTACAACAATTTTGTATTGTCCTTCTTTCATGGGGTGTATGTTTCGAAAGATACCCATGTCGGTAAGGGAACCTCTGACCCTCCTCTTTTTAAAAGATTTCTTTTGTTATTTATTATAATTCACATACTATTATGTTGGTATATTTTCTTTTATATCCTTATTTATTTAAATTTTATATCCAAGTGATGAGATACCCTTTTTATCTCTCATCAACTCATTTTCTGAATTTTGTAGTGACGCCTTTATGCTGTCAAATTTTTGCAAGGGAACTTCTTAACCATATTTTGATTCTTTGAGAGAAACATGTACTCTTTTAATATGTCGTTCTATGAATATGAGTGAATAACTTCTGATTTTTTTACACATAATAACCACTTATATTTGGTTTATTCATTTGTCACACATTATTATGTAATTGATTTATCCTTAATCCAAGGATATCGTCTTTGTAAGGGACTTCATCTCAATATCCATTCATTGAGGAATATTTTGTTTTATACACAACCTTATTTTATATAGCCTATAAACCCCTTTGGATTTTACGTTTATCCAAAAGGAATCTTTTTTATATGAAGCTTTTTACTAAACGACAAAAGGGAATGTATTTTTCGTACGTATACGGGGACAACGACTTCTCCACCACCGTGACCATTATTTGAGTTTCGGCTTCCTATACAAGCTATACCTTTTTTTAAAAAAGAAAAATAAATACCATGTTTTAATTTTCTTTTATTTTGGTATTGAAAATGGTTTTCATAATGTTTTTATATCAATGTGGTGTATTGATATCTTCTAATTGAAAGGTGGGAATGTTATGTTTCCTTTATGCATGTTTTATGTGATACGATTATGTTGTGGTTTTTGGGAATTGTTATGAAGACTGATGGTTCCATGATAAACTAAGTGCGGGTGAGCCCGATATAGCTCTCCAATGCATTTGTTAATGCGAAGCACTTAAACGTTAAGGTTTTTCCGAAGAGATTTAGGGAATATACTATGATGGGTACTGCAAACATAACCTAGAGGGTCACTCCCTACGTAAGAATGTTCTGAATTCCTCATGTTACCTTTATGTCTTATGATTTATTTTATTTATTCATGATTTTAGGAGGTATGTTAAAGTGCTTAGGTTTTATGGGTAAAGTATGATTTCATTCTTATGTATACATGTAATCATGTTTCCTTTCCATATTTTTATATACCTTACTGAGCTTTTTATACTCATCCCAAGTTTTTGAAATGTTTTTCAGAGGTCAAGGGAAAGATACATGATATGATGATAGTGTCAAGGAAGTGTCAAGAATGAATCCATGTTTTATTTTAAATATGTTTCCGTTGATAGGGAAAAACAAATACTATCTTTTTTGTAACCACTTTGTTTAAATGTGGAATGAAATTCATGATTTATGATCTAATTCTCTAAAACTCTAAACCTAAAATGATCCACAATGTGAATTATTCATTTAATTCAAGATTAAGTAAGGTTTATGTTTGGGGCCTTATAGTTGGTATTTGAGGGCGGTTTAGAAAACTTTAGGGATTTGGAGTTTTTGATAGACACATGATTAGTCCCTATATCTATTATTTCAGTTAAATCCTTATTTTATAACTTTTTTCAAGTCAAGTAAAGTCGGTTACGAATAGAAGGAGAAGGATCTCAAACAACATTCTTATCTCTTCCAGATGACATGCTTGCAATAATTATTGCAAAGTCATGTTCGGATGATTGTGAAACTTTTTCTACCATACAACTCACTTGAAAGCAGTTTTTTGATATATCAAACACCTCCACTATACCTCATTATCATCGTGGATCATGGGTTGTATTTAAACAAATACTATTTTCACAATATTATCATATTTTCAAGAAAGGTAAATATTAACAAGGTATTTTCAAATATTTCACCTTATCATAAGAATTTGAAGCATATTATAATTTAAGAAATGGTGCTGAGGAAGGAGACCCTTGCGCAACCTATTTATATTTTCTTTTAAAATATAGTCTCTCAGCAGATACTTATGGTATTTTAAAAGGACCTATAATAGAAAGTTTAAACTCAAATTTTGTCCGACTATTTTATAGAAATCATGTTTTATCAGATGTTTTGGAATTATATGTCATACATGATTATTTTCCAAAACCGTTTTTCTATGAACACCCATATTACCCATTTTGAACAAGGTGTATTTGGATGGAGGAAGCAAATTATTTTGAAGGATCTATAAATCATTGTTGTAATGCATGGGACATATACCTACGTGAGCAAGATGATGATGAAACCGAGTGGATGCCATGATCAAGGTACGATGTTATTCATTTTGGGAATCATTTTATTTTATCTTATGGTGGTTAAATAAGACTTCAAGAATTAAGATGTTGAGATCGTAACAAATTTGGATGAAAATTAGAGGTTTAAGGAAACTAATGAGATTAAAACATGTTAGGGTTATTTTTTGAGTTTTATAAAAAGGACTCACGTAGACCGTGTGACAACCTATCGCATCGACATAGCTGCGGGAATCGAACCCACAACCAAAGTGCAACTGGTATTTATCGCCTACCACTGGACTACGTGAAGTACCTGGTTAGTTTGACTGATTCTTTTTAATTAGATGATTTTATGAAATAAGATTAAGTTGATTTTGTGTTATATATGGAAATTTATTAACCTATCATGGAGGATATGTGATTAGGTTAATTACTTTTCAATACGAGACTTTAAGAGAAACTGATGTTGTTTGGAGATAAATGTTACGCTTTAACTTGGAAGACTATGTGACTAAATCCTTCAAATATATAGGTTTAAATCTTAGTTTGGTTTACATTGAAGAATGTTATGGGCAATTTGTTTATCGAATGGTCCTTGTTGAACTTTGGGTTTTTTTGGAAAAATTTTGGAGATTATGAATATATTTTATTTTTATAAAGGGTTATCCTTTTCTGGATTATCTGATCTTGTACTAACCTTTTTGGTTTTGGTTTTGGTTAAAGTCCAAATACATGGAAAGTATATAGTTTTCTTTTTTGGATTAGGTGATTCTCTAGAAGTTTATTATAGTATTCTTAATGTGAACAAGTCTTCCTAAATACTCATATTTTGGAGAAAATATGAGTTTGTGTAAGAAATATAATAAAAGTTGAAAGTCAACATGATAAGTAATTATGTTTCCTTATGAATAAATTCCACAATAAAAAGTAACCTAAAACAAAAATGTTTTCTATTATCTTTTCCTACCGGGGAATTGAATACCGTTTAACCCATCACAAGTTTGTGATTTTCTTGTGGTTAACATTCTCCTAAACATGTTTTCTATCACTCTCCATCAGAACCTCACCCTATGTTTTCTCCTCCATGTCCATGTTTTCCTACATGGAATCCAACTATGGTTTAACTTGGGTGACCTCTGTACTTCTCTTTCTTTATTTTAAAGTGATTGTTTTACCGACTCTTGTTTCGATGTGGGACATTAAAGGATGTTTCCAAGCCCAATTTTAAAATAGTGAGGACGCAATTCCCAAATGGTGGGAAGGATGTAACACCCCAGGTAAATAAATAATATGACATTTTTATATTTATCCATATTTTTGAAAAAAATATTAATATTACATTAAAGGGGACACTATGCTCGATGGCATACCCAATATGCAACAATGAGTTTCTTGGGAATCTTACGTTGCACTCTAATAAGAAAATAATATTATTTTAAATGGTAGTTAACGCCTAATCATTGTAATGGCAGGAATGAACATAACTAACTAAAAAATGATTATATATGTTTGTAAAATATTTTTTTACTCTTTACAATAAATGTTAGAGGATTAAAAATGCGAATGAATCCAATTTTAAGTGTAAACATTCTAATATTCTTTAAAAGGTCGATTAACCACCTTTTGATGGAGAACCTCTTTTAAATACACTTTTTGAAAATTTTATGTGTTATATTTGACAAAATAAAATTCTTATTTATAATCGTGACATCAAAATTTACTTTGGGTTAATTTTTGGTATCTTTCCGATAAAGTTCTTTCTTTAATTAATAGTGAATAATGTTGTATTTTAATTCAAAACCTCTTTTTAATATAATTTATTTATATGATTAGATTATCATTTGAATTGTTTTTAAAGTAAAATTAGAATATATTTTTAAAATTTAATCCAATAGTGGTCTTTGGAATTAATTTCACTTTGAAATTGGACTTAAACTAGTGTCAATCTTTTGATACTTATTGTTTCATAAAAACACACTATTTGCTCTGACAGTGGGAATTAATTATTAAATTATTTAATGTAACTTATATGTATTGAATTTTTTAAAATAGACATCATTTTTTAATTTGGAATATCAAATATAGCTTAGGGTAATGTTTTGGTATTTTTCTGAAAAACATCAATTTTTGGATGAATAGTGAAACCACTAAGTGGTACTTAAAAAACGATTTTTTTTAAATGAAATTTTAGCACCTCTGTGTTCTGAATTTAAAAAATCCGACATACATTGTTTTCATTAAGAAGTAAAATGTGGTTCAATGGGATTAAACTATTTTTTGGTGAATAGTAACTTTTAAGTTTTTAAACGTGATTAGAGGTAATTAGTGTAGTTTAAGGTAAAAATAATGTTTTAATAATATGAGATGAGCATGACATTTGTCCTACCCTCATTGGATGTGTCAAGGGAGACCAATAGAATCCATGGGTCAACTTGAGGACCCCATGGAGCCACTTTGGAAGGAAAATGACATTAATATCTTTTTATTTAATGTAAAAGTAAAAATGACACAAACATGAGTTGTTTTACTATAACAATTTTTAAATGGAGTTTTACAAGTCAGATGTTTGACTATAAATAGTCATTGAAAATATAAAAATATTTCCTACATCATAGTATTTTTTTTTATTTTTAGACATTAAATAAATTAAATTATTTATGACATCATGATGATGCCGCGATTACCTCATTATTTAACGATTTAAATAAAATGAAAAGATAATGTAACATCTAAGACCTAAACTTGTAAAAAACCAACTGGATGTGTATATTTCTAACCCTTATCACCTTATACTAGAATTATATCTATTTGGGACCTTTTAAATCTGATAATCATTTTAAAATAAAGTATCATTTCTTTACATTCCAAGAGTGCCCCTCCTCTCCTCTTATAAAAGGCCCCCATCTCAACCACCTTACACACACCTCTCAAGCATTTGGCTCGGCCAAACCCTGCCCATTTCATCTCTACACATACATTTATTCATCATTGAATCCTCACTCTGGGCAGAATCCTTTCCAAGGAATCCTTTGAGCTTAAATCAACAAGAGTTACCCGTTTTAAAGGTACTGTTTTCTCTTGTGTTCTTAGGTTTTATTTTGCTTCTCCAAAACCCTAAACTCTATTTGTTCTTTTCTCTTTTAACAAAACCAGTATCTTAAATATACTATTATGTTTTTATGTGAAGGATTCGAGGTACACTTACACACACCTTCATCTAATGGTTAAAGAACATACTGTTTCTGTGGTTGGCAATTTTCTACCTCACGAAATGATGATTGTTCAATATTCTATTAACACCTTTAAAGGTGGCCATTATGATGTAAATGTATTTTATATATGATATAATTGGTATTTATGTTTACCATATGCTTTTGTATTTTATATTTAAAATATACCTTTATTCTTTTCATGTTGTGCAAATGCGATAATTTCATATGAGGAACTGTGGACTACCGCCCCCTCAAGTGATATGACTCGTACATGCAATACATGGAATATAAAGAATGAAATTAATGATCATATGTGACCTATATAACTTATATATTATTCTTTAATTATAATATATATATATATATATATATCATTTATTTTTAATTCCATTAATATGACAAAAAAATGAAAGTAGCGTTTATGCGTACATACGGCCTACCGTCTTCATGAACGGTGCTTTTCGTTTTTTATCTCCAAATGATATGGAATAGTATAAAATTATTATTTACATGATATATATGATATTTTAATCATTAATACTATTATAGAAATTATTTACTTATAACTACATGGACAATCATTTTTCGAACAAGTTCATTTTTGACTCATGTACCAAACATCGGCAAAAACGTCTGATATGAACCAACATTATTAAAAAATTATTATAACATTATAATATGTGATATGACCTGAATAATATTTTTTAAAGGAGGTCCTTAAGAAATTATAAATTGACCAAAGCTTATTATTCAGGAATATAAATAAATGAACAAGACAAGACGGACTTGAGGTAAGGGATCCTACTCCTCTCTTTCTTTTTAAGTACACTCTTTTATGTAATTCCTTTTATGCTCATCTTTCTTGTGATTGGGATGTTATTTAATATTAATCTTACTTTAATTTTTATGTTCATATGGTGAGAGACCGTATTTTCTCTCATCAATCCATTTTGGATGTTTTGAGTGGTGCCGTTAGGCTGCCGAATTTTCTTAAGAGATCTAACCTCTCTCTTTATTTTTATGTACTCTCCAAAATGTCACTTCTTTTATGATACTATTTGTTATGTTGGGGGATGTTCTTTTATATTCCATTTTCTGTAAAAATTATTTTAATATGATGAGAGACCCTATTTGATCTCATCAATCCATTTTTGTATGTTTTAAGTGTCGCTGTTAGGCTGCCGAGTTTTCGTAAGGGATTTTTCATCTCACTTTTATTCCCATGACTTTTATGCTTCATTTGCCAAAATTTCCTATGAGTGGTGTATCTACTTACCATTATTTTACTCATTGTGTAATATAATTTCATTTATGAGTTCTTAAATCAATGTTTTATTGTCCTTATTTCACGGGGTGTATGTTTCGAAAGATACCCATGTCGGTAAGGGAACCTTTCACCCTCCTCTTTTTAAAAGACTTATTTTGTTATGTATTTTAATTCAAATACTATTATGTTGGGATATTTTCTTTTATATCCTTATTGATTTAAAATTTATTTCCAAGTTATGAGATACCCTTTTTATCTCTCATCAACTCATTTTCTGAATTTTGTAGTGACGCCTTTAGGCTGTCAAATTTTTGCAAGGGAACTTCGTAACCCAATTTTGATTCTTTGAGATAAACTTTTACACTTTGAATATGTCGTTCTATGAATATGTGTGAATAACCTCTTATTTTTTTACACATAATATCCACTTATATTTGGTGTATTCGTTTGTCACACATAATTATGTAATTGATTTGTCCTTAATCCAAGGATATCGTCTTTGTAAGGGACTTCGTCTCAATCTCCATTCATTGAGGCATATTTTGTTTTATACACAACCTTCTTTAATACGGTGTATAAACCCCTTTGGATTTTATGTTTATCCAAAAGGAATCTTTTTTATGTGAAGTGTTTTACTAAACGACAAAATGGAATGTTTTTGTCGTACGTATGCGGCGACAACGACTTCTCTGCCACCGTGACCATTATTTGAGTTTCAGCTTCCTATACAAGACATACATTTTAAAAAAAAAATAATTACCATGTTTTACTTTTCTTTTATTTTGGTATTGAAAATGGTTTCCATAATTTTTTTATATCAATGTGTAGTATTGATATCTTGTGATTGAAAGGTGGAAATGTTATGTTTCCTTTATGCATGTTTTATGTGATACGATTATGTTGTTGTTTTTGGGCATTGTTATAAAGACGGGTGGTTCCGTGATAAACTAATTGTGGGTGAGCCCGATATAGCTCTCCAATGCATTGGGTAATGCGAAGCAGTTAAACTTTAAGGTTTCTCCGAAGAGATTTAGGGAATATACTATGATGGGTATTGGAAACGTAACCAATAGGGTTACTCCCTACGTAAGAATGTTCTGAATGCCACAAGTTGCCTTTATGTCTTATGATTTATTTGATTTATTCATGATTTTATGAGGTATGTCAAAGTGATTATGTTTTATGGGTAATGTATGATTTCATTCTTATGTATACATGTACTCATGTTTCCTTTCCATATTTTTATATCCCTTAATGATCTTTTTATGCTCATCCCATTTTTTGAAATGTTTTTCATAGGTCAAGGGAAAGGTACATGATATTATGATCGTGTCAAGGAAGTGTCAAGAAAAAATCCATGTTTTATTTTAAATATGTTTCTGTTGAAGAGGAAAAATGAATACTATATTTTTTGTAACAACTTTGTTTAAATGTGGAATGCAATTCATGATTTATGATCTAATTATCTAAAACTGTAAACCTGAAATGATCCACAATGTGAATTATTCATTTAATTCATGATTAAGTAAGGTTTAAGGTCGGGGCCTTATAGTTGGTATTTGAGGGAAAATTAGACTACTTTAGGGATTTGGAGTTTTTGATAGACACATGATTAGTCCCTATATCTATTATTTCAGTTAAATCCTTATTTTATAACTTTTTTCAAGTCGAGTAAAGTCGGTTACGAATGGAAGGAGAAGGATCTCAAACTACATTCTTATCTCTTCCAGATGAAATGCTTGCAATAATTATTGCAAAGCCATGTTCGGATGATTGTGAAACTTTTTATACCATACAACTCAATTGCAAGCAGTTTTTTGAGATATCAAACACCTCTACTATACCTCGTTATCATTTGGATCATGGGTTGTATTTATAAAAATACAATTTTCACAATATTATAATATTTTCAAGAAAGGTAAATACTATCAAGGTATTTTCAAATCTTTTACCTTATCATAAGAATTTGAAGCATATTATGATTTAAAAAATGGTGCTGAGGAAGGAGACCCTTACGCAACCTATTTATATTTGCTTTTAAAATATAGTCTCTCGGAACATACTTATGGTATTTTAAAAGGACCAATAATATAAGGTTTAAACTCAAATTCTGTCTGACTATTTTATAGAAATCATGTTTTATCAGATTTTTTGGAATTATATGTCATACATGATTATTTTCCCAAACGGGTTTTCTGTGAACACCCATATGACCCATTTTGAACAAGGAGTATTTGGAGGGAGGAAGAAAATGATTTTGAAGGATATATAAATCATTGTTTTAATGCATGGGACTTCTACCTACGTGAGCATGATGATGATGAAACCGAGTGGATGCCATGATCAAGGTACAATGTTATTCATTTTGTGAATCATTTTATTTTATCTTATGGTGGTGAAATAATACTTCAAGAATTATGATGTTGAGATCGTAACGAATTTGGATTAAAATGAGAGGTTTAAGGAAAATAATGAGATTAAAACATGTTAGGGTTATTTTTGTAGTTTTATAAAAAGGACTCACGCAAACCGTGTGACAACCCGTCGCGTCAGAAAAAGCTGCTGGAATCGAACCCACAACCAAAGTGCAACTGGTATTTATCACCTACCACTGGACTACGTGAAGTCCTTGGTTAGTTTGACTGATTCTTTTTAGTTAGATGATTTTATGAAATAATAGTAAGATGATTTTGTGTCATCTATGGAAATTTATTAAACTATCATGGAGGACATGTGATTAGGTTAATTACTTTTCAATATGAGACTTTAAGAGAAACTGATGTTGGTTGAAGATAAATGTTACGATTTAACTTGGAAGACTATGTTACTAAATCCTTCAAATATTTAGGATTCAATTTTATTTTGGTTTACTTTGAAGAATGTTATGGACAAATTTTTTATCGAATGGTCCTCGTTGAACTTTGGGTTTTGTTGGACAAATTTTGGAGATTAAGAATAGATTTTATTTTTATAAAGTGTTATCCTTTTCTGGATTATCTGATCTTGTACTAACCTTTTTGGTTTTGGTGTTGGTTAAAGTCCTAAGACATGGAAAGTATATAGTTTTATTTTTTGGATTACTTGATTCTTTAGAAGTTGATTATAGTACTCTTAATGTGAACAAGTCTTCCTAAATACTCGTCTTTTGGAGAAAATATGATTTTGTGTAAGAAATCTAATAAAATTTGAAAGTCAACATGGGAAGTAATTATGTTTCCTTATGAATAAATTCCTCAATAAAAAGTAACCTAAAACAAAAATGTTGTCTATTAACTTTTCCTACCGGGGAATCAAATACCATTTAACACATCACAAGTTTGTGATTTTCTTGTGGTTAACTTTCTCCTAAACATGTTTTCTATCACTCTCCATCAGAACCTGACCCTATATTTTCTCCTCCATGTCCATGTATTCCTACATGGAATCCTAGTATGGTTTAACTTGTGTGAGCTTTGTACTTCTTTTTCTTTATTTTAAAGTGATTGTTTTACCGACTCTTGTTTCGATGTGGGACATTCAAGGATATTTCCAAGCCCAATTTTAAAATTGCGAGGATGCAATTACCAAATGGGGGAAAGGATGTAACACCCCTGGTAAATAAATAATATGACATTATTATATTTATCCACATTTTTGAATAAAATATTGATGTTACATTAAAGGGGACGCTATGCTCGATGGCATACCTAATACGCAACAACGAGCTTCTTGGGAATCTTATGTTTCACTCTAATAATAAAATAATATTATTTTAAATGGTAGTTAACGCCTAACCATTGTAATGACGGGAATGAACATAAATAACTACAAAATGATTATATATGTTTGTCAAATATTGTTTTACTCTTTAGAATAAATCTTAGAGGATTAAAATTGCGAATGAATCCAATTTTAAGCGTAAACATTCTAATATTCTTTAAAAGGTCGATTAACCACCTTTTGATGGAGAACCTATTTTAAATCCACTTTTTGAAAATTTTATGTTTTATATTTGACAAAATAAAATTCTTATTTAGAATCGTGACATCAAAATTTACTTTGGGTTAATTTTTGGTATCTTTCCGATAAAGTTCATTTTTTAATGAATAGTGAAAAATGTTGTATTTTAATTCAAAACCTCTTTTTATTCTAATTTATTTATATGATTAGATCATTTTTTGAATTTTTTCTAAAGTAAAATTATAATATATTTTTAAAATTTAATCCAATAGTGGTCGTTGGAATTAATTTCACTTTGAAATTGGATGTAAACTAGTGTCAATCTTTTGATACTTATTGTTTCATAAAAACATGCTATTTGCTCTAACAGCGGGAATTAATTATTAAATTATTTAATTTAACTTATATGTTTTTAATTTTTTAAAATAGACATTATTTTTGAATTTGGAATATCAAATATATCTTAGGGTGAAGTTTTGGTATTTTTCTGAAAAACATCAATTTTTGATGAATAGTAAAACCACTAAGTGGTACATAAAAAAATGATTTTTCATTTAAATGAACTTTTATCACATCTATTTTTTTGAATTTAAGAAATCAGACATACATTTCTGTCATTAAGAAGTAAAATTTTGTTCAATGGGATTAAAATATTTTTTTGGTGAATAGTTACTTTTATGTTTTTAAACGCGATTAAAGGTAATTAGTGTAGTTTAAGGTAAAAATAATGTTTTAATAATATTAAATGAGCTTGACAGATGTCCTACCCTCATTTTATTTGTCATGGGCGACCAAGACAATACCTAGGTCAACTTGGGGACCCCATGTAACCACTTTGGAAGGAAAATGACATTAATATCTTTTTATTTAATGTAAAAGTAAAAATGACACAAACATGAGTTGTTTTACTTTAAAATTTTTTAAATGGGGTTATACAAGTCAGATGTTTTACTATAAATAGTCATTGGAAATATAAAAATACTTCCTACATCATTGTATTTTTTATATTATTTTTAGACAATAAATAAATTAAATTATTTATGACATCATGATGATGCATCGATTACCTCATTATTTAAAGATTTAAAGAAAATGATAAGATAATGTAAAATCTAAGAACTAAACATGTAAAAAACCTATTAGATGGGTTTATTTCGAACCCTTATCACCTTATCCTAGAATTATATCAATGTGGGACCTTTTAAATCTGATAATAATTTTAAAATAAAGTAGCATTTCTTTACCTTCCAAGAGTGCCCCTCCTCTCCTCTTATAAAAGGCCCCCATCTATACCACCATACAAACACCTCTCAAGAGTCTGTCTCGGACAACCCCTGTCCATTTCATCTCTAAACATCCCTCTCTTATTCATTGAAGCCTCACTTTGGGCATAATCCTTTCCAAGAAGCCTTTGAGCTTAAATCAAAGAGAGTTACCTGTTTTAAAGGTAGTGTTTTCTCTTGTGTTCTGAGGTTTTATTTTGCTTCTCCAACACCCTAAAATATATTTATTCTATTCTTTTGTAACAACACCCGTATCTTAAATATAATAGTATGTTTTTATGTGAACGAATAGAGCTACACTTACACACACCTTCACCTAATGGTTAAAGAACATACTGTTTCTGTGGTTGGTGATTTTCTGCCTCCCGAAACGGTGATTGTTCAATATTCTTTTAACACCTTTAAAGGTGGAAATTATGATGTAAATGTATTTTATATATGATATATATGGTATTTATGTTTACTATATGATTCTCTATTTTATATTTAAAACATACCTTTATTCTTTTCATGTTGTGCAAATGCGATAATTTAATATGAGGAAGTGTGGACTACTGCCCCCTCAAGTGATGTGACTCGTAAATGCAATACATGAAATGTATAAAGAATGAAACTAATGATCATATGTGACCTATATAAAATATATATTATACTGTAATTATATTATATATATATATATATATATATAATTTATTTTTAATTCCATTACTATGACAAAAAAATGAAAGTAGCGTTCATGCGTACGTACGGCCTACCGTCTTCATGAACGGTGCTTTTCATTTTTTATCTCCAAATGATATGGAATAGTATAAAATGATTATATACTTGATATATATGATATTTTAATCATTAATACTATTCTGGAAATTATTTACTTATAAAAACATGGGCAATCATTTTTCGAACAAGTTCATTTTTGACTCATGTACCAAACATTGGCAAAAAAGTCTGATATGAACTAACATTATTAAACAATTATTATAACATTATAATATGTGATATTAACTGAATAATAATCTTTAAAGGAGGTCCTCAGGAAATTATAAATTGACCAAAGATTATTATTAAGGAATATAATGAAAAGAACAAGACAAGTCAGACTTGAGGTAAGGGATCCTACTCCTCTCTTTCTTTTTAAGTAAACTCTTTTATGTCATTCCTTTTAAGATTATCTTTCATGTCATTGGTATATTATTTTATATTAATCGTACATTAAGTTTTATGTTCATATGGTGAGAGACCATATTCTCTCTCATCAATACATTTTGGAAGTTTTGAGAGGCGCCGTTAGGCTGCCGAATTTTCGTAAGAGATCTAACCTCTCTCTTTCTTTTTATGTACTATCCTTTATGTCACTTCTTTTAAGCTCCCCTTTGTTATGTTGGGGGATTTTATTTTATATTCATCTTGATGTAAACAGTATGTTAATATTATTCGAGACCCTATTTGATCTCATCAATCCATTTTTTTATGTTTTAAGTGTCGCCGTTAGGCTGCCGAGTTATCATAAGGGATTTTTCATCTCACTTTTATTCCTGTGAGATTTATGCTACATTTGCCACAATTTCCTTTGAGTGGTGTATTTACATCCCATTATTTTACTCATTGTGTAATATACTTTCATTTATGAGTTTTTACATCAATGTTGTTTTGTCCTTCTTTCACGGGGTGTATGTTTCGAAAGATACCCATGTCGGTAAGGGAACCTTTCACCCTCCTCTTTTTAAAAGACTTATTTTGTTATGTATTTTAAATCAGATACTATTATGTTGGGATATGTTATTATATATCATTATTTATTTAAATTTTATGTCCTAGTGATGAGAAACACTTTTTATCTCTCATCAACTCATTTTTTGAGTTTTGTAGTGATGCCGTTAGGCTGTCAAATTTTTGCAAGGGAACTTCTTAACCCAATTTTGATTCTTTGAGAAAAACTTGTACTCCATGAATATATCGTTATATGAATATGTGTGATAAACCTCTGATTGTTGTACACCTAATATCCACTTATATTAGGTGTATTCATTCGTCACACATAATTATGTAATTGGTTTATCCTTAATCCAAGGATACCATCTTTGTAAGGGACTTCGTCTCAATCTCCATTCATTGAGGCATATTTTGTTTTAAACACAACCTTATTTTATATGGTGTATAAACCCCTTGTACTTTTATGTTTATCCAAAAGGAATATTTTTTGTATGAAGCGTTTTACTAAATGACAAAAGGTAATGTTTTTGTCATACGTATGTGGCGACAACGACTTCTCCGCCGCCGTGACCATTATTTGCGTTTCGGCTTCCTCTACAAGCCATACCTTTTTTAAAAAAGAAAAATAAATAACATTTTTTACTTTTATTTTGTTATTGAAAATGGTTTTCATAATTCTTTTATATCAATGTGTTGAATTGATATCATGTGATTGAAAGGTGTAAATGTTATGTTTCATTTATGCATGTTTTATGTGATACAATTATGTGGTGGTTCTTGGGCATTGTTATGAAGATGGGTGGTTCCATGATAATCTGAGGGCGGGTGAGCCCGATATAGCTCTCCAATGCATTGGGTAACGCGAAGGAGTTAAACGTTAAGGTTTCTTTGAAGAGATATTGGGAATATACTGTGATGGGTATTCCAAACGTAACCAAGAGGGTCACTGCCTATGTAAGAATGTTATGAATGCCTCAAGTTACCTTTTTATTAATGATTTCTATGATTTATTCATGATTTTATGTGGTATGTTAAAGTGATTATATTTTATGGGTAAAGTATGATTTCATTCTTATGTATACATGTACTCATGTTTCCTTTCCATATTTTTATATCGCTTACTAAGATTTTTATGCTCATCCCATGTTTTTGAAATGTTTTTCACAGGTCAAGGGAAAGTTACATGATATGATGATAGTGTCAAGGAAGTGTCAAGAAAGAATCCATGTTTTATTTTAAATATGTTTCTATTGATGGGGAAAAATGAATACTATCTTTTATGTAACCACATTGAGTAAATGTGGTATGTAATTCATGATTTATGATCTAATTCTATAAAACTCTAAACCTAAAAAGATCCTCAATGTGAATTATTCATTTAATTCAATATTAAGTAAGGTTAATGTCTGGGGCCTTATAGTTGGTATTAGAGGGCAGTTTAGACAACTTTAGGGATTATGAGTTTTTGTTAGACACATTATCAGTCCCTATATCTATTATTTCATTTAAATCCTTGTTTTATAACTTTTCCAGGTAATGTAAAGTCGGTTACGAATGGAAGGAGAAGGATCTCAAACAACATTCCTATGTCTTCCTGATGACATGATTGCAATAATTATTGAAAAGTCATGTTCGGATGATTGTGAAACTTTTTCTACCATACAACTCACTTGCAAGTAGTTGATTGAGATATCAAACACCTACACTATACCTCGTTATCATCATGGATCATGGGTTGCATTTAGACAAATAATATTTTCACAATATTCCCGTATTATCAAGAAAGGTAAATATTATCATGGTATTTTCAAATATTTTACCTTATTATAAGAATTTGAAGCATATTATGATTTTAAAAAATGTGTTGGGGAAGGAGACCATTGAACAACCTATTTATATTTTCTATTAAAATATAGTCTCTCAGCACATACTTATGGTATTTTAAAAGGACCAATAATAGAAAGTTTCAACTTAAATTCTGTCCGACTATTTTATAGAAATCATGTTTAATCAGATGTTTTGGAATTATATGTCATACATGATTATTTTCCAAAACTATTTTTCTATGAACACCCATATGACCCATGTTGTACAAGGTGTATTTGGATGGAGGAAGCAAATGATTTTGAAGTATCTCTAAATCATTGTTGTAATTCATGGGACTTCTACCTACGTGAGCAAGATGACGATGAAACCGAGTGGAAGCCGTGATCAAGGTATGATGTTATTCATTTTGGGAATCATTTTATTTTATCTTCTGGTGGTGAAATAAGACATCAAGAATTAAGATATTGAGATCGTAACGAAATTGGATGAAAATTAGAGGTATAAGGAAACTATTGAGATTAAAACATGTTAGGGTTATTTTTGGAGTTTTATAAAAATGACATCATGCAGACAATGTGACAACCCGTCACATCGGACAAAGCTGCAGGAATCGAACCCACAACCATAGTGCAACTGGTATTTATCGCCTACCACTGGACTACGTGAAGTCCCTGGTTAGTTTGACTGATTCTTTTTAGTTAGATGATTTTATGAATTAAGAGTAAGATGATTTTGGGTTATCTATGGAAATTTATTAACCTATCATGGAGGATATGTGATTAGGTTAATTACTTTTCAATATGAGACTTTAAGAGCAACTGATGTTGTTTGGAGATAAATATTACGATTTAACATGGAAGACTATGTGATTAATCATTCAAATATTTAGGTTTCAATCATAGTTTGGTTTAATTTGAAGAATTTTATAGACAAATTTTTTATCGAATGGTCCTCGTTGAACTTTGGGTTTTGTTGTACAAATTTTGGATATTAAGAATATATTTTATTTTTATAAAGAGTTATCCTTTTCTGGATTACTTGATCTTGTACTAACCTTTTTGGTTTTGGTTTTTGTTAAAGTATAAAGACATGGGAAGTATATAGTTGTCTTTTGTGGATTAGGTGATTCTCTAGAAGTTGATTATAGTACTCTTAATGTGAAGAAGTCATCCTAAATACTCATCTTTTGGAAAAAATATGAGTTTGTGTAAGAAATATAATAAAATTTGAAAGTCAACGTGATAAGTAATTATGTTTCCTTATGAATAAATTCCTCAATAAATTGTAACTTAAAACAAAAATGTTTTCTATTAACTTTTCCTACTGGTTAATCGAATATCGTTTAAACCATCATAAATTTGTGATTTTCTTGTGGTTAACTTTCTCCTAAACATGTTTTCTATCACTCTTTATCAGAACCTGACCCTATGTTTTCTTCTCCATGTTCATGTTTTCCTACATGGAATCCTAGTATGGGTTAACTTGGGTGACCTCTGTACTTCTCTTTCTTTATTTTAAAGTTATTGTTTTACCGACTCTTGTTCCGGTGTGGGACATTCAAGGATGTTTCCATGCCAAATTTTAAAAATGTGAGGACGCAATTCCCAATAGAGGGAAAGGATGTAACACCACAGGTAAATAAAGAATATGACATTTTTATATTTATCCATATTTGTGAATAAAATATTAATATTACTTTAAAGGTAACTCTATGCTCGATGGCGTACCCAATATGCAACAACGAGTTTCTTGGGAATATTATGTTGCACTCTAAGAATAAAATAATATTATTTTAAATGGTAGTTAATGCCTTGTGGTTTTAATGGAGGGAATGAACAGAACTAACTACAAAATGATTATATATGTTTTTAATATATTTTTTTACTCCTTACAATAAATGTTAGATGATTAAAAATGATAATGAATCCAATTTTAAGAGTAAACATTCTAATATTATTTAAAAGGTCAATTAACCGCCTTTTGATAGAGAACCTCTTTTAAATCAACTTTTTGACAATTTTATGTTTTATATATGACAAAATAAAATTCATATTTAGAATCGGGACAACAAATTTTACTCTGTGTAAATTTTCGGTATCTTTTCGATAAAGTTCATTTTTTAATGAATATTGGAAAATGTTGTATTTTAATTCAAAACTCATTTAAATATAATTTATTTCTACGATTACATTATATTATGAATTGTTTTTAAAGTAAAATTAGAATATATTTTTACCATTTAATCCAATAGTGGTCGTTTGAATTAATTTCCCTTTGAAATTGGACTTAAACTAGTGTCAATCTATTGATACTTATTGTTTCATAAAAACACGCTAAATGCTCTGACAGCGGGAATTAATTATTAAATTAAGCAATTTAACTTATATGTTTTGAATTTTGAATAATAGACATCATTTTTGAATTCGGAATACCAAATATATCTTAGTGTGATGTTTTGGTATTTGTCTAAAAAACATCAATTTTTGATAAACAGTGAAACCACTATGTCGTACTTAAAAAACTGATTTTTTTGTTTTAATGAAATTTTACCACCTATGTGTTTTGAATTTCAAAAATCTTACCTACATGGTTTTCATTAATAAGTAAAATGTGGTTCAATAGGATTAGAATATTTTTTTGGTGAATAGTATCTATTAAGTTATTAATAGCGATTAGAGGTAATTAGTGTAGTTTAAGGTAAAAATAATGTTTTAATAATATGAGATGAGATTGAAACATGTCCTACCCTTATTTTATGTGTCATGGCCGACCACGACAATCCATGGGTCATCTTAGGGACCCCATGGAGCCACTTTCGAAGGAAAATGACATTAATATCTTTTTATTTAATGTAAAATTAAAATTGACAGAAACATCAGTATTTTTACTATAACAATTTTTAAATTTGGTTATGCAAGTTGGATGTTTGACTATAAATAGTAATTGGAAATATAAAAAGATTTATTGCATCATATAATTTTTTTTATAATTTTTAGACATTAAAAAAATTATATTAATAATGACATCATGATGATGCAGCGATTACCTCATTATTTAACGATTTAAATAAAATTAATATATAATGTTAAATATAAGATCTAAACTTGTCAAAAACCTATTTTATGGGTATATTTCGAACCCTTATCACCTTATCCTAGAATTATATCAATTTGAGACCTTTTAAATCCGAAAATAATTTTAATATAAAGTAACATTTCTTTACTTTCCAAGAGTGCCCCTCCTCTCCTCTTATAAAAGGCCTCCACCTCTACCACCTTACACACACCTCTAAAGCCTTTGGTTCGGCCAATCCCTGCCTATTTAATCTCTCCACATCCCTCTATTAATCATTGAAGCCTCACTTTTGGAATAATACTTTCCAAGGAAGCCTTTGAGCATAAATCAAAGAGAGTTACCCATTTTAGAGGTAGTGTTTTCTCTTGTGTTCCTATGTTTTATTTTACTTCTACAACCACAAAAAAACCATTTTATTCTTTTCTTTTGTAACAAAACCAAAATATTTAATATACTAGGATGTTGTTATGTGATGTATTCGAGCTACACTTACACACACCTTTGACTAATGGTTAAAGAACATACTGTTTATGTGGTTGGCGATTTTCTGCCTCACGAAATGATGATTGTTCAATATTATTTTAACATATTTAAAGGTGTCCAATATGATGTCACTGTATTTTATATATGATATATATGGTATTTATGTTTACTATATTCTTCTATATTTTATTTTTAAAACATACCTTTATTCTTTTCATGTTGTGCAAATGCGATAATTTCATATGAGGAAGTGTGGACTACCGCCCCCTCAAGTGATGTGACTCGTACATGAAATACATTGAATGTATAAAGAATGAAATTAATGAACATATGTGACCAATATAACATATATATTATACTTTAATTATAATATATATATATATATCATTTAATTTTAATTCCATTAATATGACAAAAAATGAAAGTGGCATTCATGCGTACGTACGGCCTACCGTCTCCATGAATGGTGCTTTTCGTTTTTTATCTCTAAATGATATGGAATAGTATAAAATGATAATTTACTGGATATATATGATATTTTAATAATTAATTATATTCTGGAAATTATTTACTTATAACTACATGGGCAATCATTTTTCAAACAAGTTCATTTTTGACTCATGTACCAAACATCGGCAAAAACGTCTGATATGAACTAACATTATTAAACAATTATTATAACATTATAATATGTGATATGAACTGAATAATAATATTTAAATGTGGTACTTAGGAAATTATAAATTGACCAAAGTTTATTATTCAGTAATATAAAGAAACAAACAAGACAAGTCGGACTTGAGTTAAGGGATCCTACTCCTCTCTTTGTTTTTAAGTACACTCTTTTATGTCATTACTTTTAAGCTCATATTTCTTGTGATTGGGATGTTCTTTTATATTAATCTTACTTTAATTTTTATGTTCATATGGTGAGAGACCCTATTCTCTCTCATCAATCCATTTTGGATGTTTGAGTGGCGTTGTTAGGCTGCTAAATTTTCGTAAGAGATCTAACCTCTCTCTTTCTTTTTAAGTACTCTCCTTTATGCCACTTCTTTTAAGATCCTATTTGTTATTTTGGGGGAAGTTCTATTATATTACTCTTTCTATAAACTTTATGTTAATATTATGAGAGACCCTATTATATCTCATCAATCCATTTTTATTTGTTTTAAGTGGCGCCGTTAGGCTGCCGAGTTTTCATAAGGGATTTTTCATCTCACTTTTATTCCCGTGATATTTATGCTACATTTGCCACAATATCCATTGATTGGTGTATGAACATCCCATTATTTTACTCATTGTGTAATATACTTTCATTTATGAGTATTTACATCGATGTTTTATTGTCCTTCTTTTACGGGGTGTATGTTTCGAAAGATACCCATGTCGGTAAGGGAACCTTTCACCCTACTCTTTTTAAAAGACTTCTTTTGTTATATCTTTTAATTCACATACTATTATCTTGGGATATGTTATTCTATATCCTTATTGATTTAAATTTTCTGTCCAAGTGATGAGGTACCCTTTTTATCTCTCATCAACTCATTTTCTGAATTCTGTAGTGACGTCGTTAGGCTGTCAAATTTTTGCAAGGGAACTTCTTAACCCAATTTTGATTCTTTGAGATAAACTTGTACTCCTTGATTATTTCGTTCTATGAATATGTGTGAATAACCACTGATTTTGTTTCAATTAATATACAATTATATTTGTTGTATTCGTTTGTCACACATAATTATGTAATTTATTTATCCTTAATCCAAGGATATCGTCTCTGTAAGGGACTTCATCTCAATCTCCATTCATTAAGGAATATTTTGTTTTATACACATCCTTCTTTTATAGGGTGTATAAACCCCTTTGACTTTTACGTTTATCCAAAAGGAATCATTTTTATATGAAGCGTTTTACTAAACAACAAAAGGAAATGTATTTGTAGTACGTATGCGGTGACAATGACTTCTCCGCCGCCAGGACCATTATTTGAGTTTCGGCTTCCTCTACAAGCCATAACATTTTTTATAAAAGAAAAATAAATACCATGTTTTACTTTTCTTTTATTTTGGTATTGAAAATTTTTTTCATAATGTTTTTATATCAATGTGTTGTATTTATATCTTCTGATTAAAAGGTGGAAATGTTATGTTTCCATCATGCATGTTTTATGCGATATGATTATGTTGTGGTTCTTGGTAATTGTTATGAAGATGGGTGTTTCCATTATAAACTAAGGGTGGGCGAGCACGATATAGCTCTCCAATGCATTGGGTAACGTGATGAAGTTAAACGTTAAGGTTTCTCTTAAGAGATTTAGGGAATATACTGTGATGGGTATCCCAAACGTAACCAAGAGGGTTACTCCCAACGTAAGAATGTTATGAATGCCTCAAGTTACCTTTATGTCTTATGATATCTTTGATTTTTTCCTGATTTTATGTGTATGTTAAAGTGCTTATGTTTTATGGGTAAAGTATGATTTCATTCTTATGTATACATGTACTCATGTTTCCTTTCCATATTTTTATATCCCTTATTGAGCTTTTTTTGCCCATCCCATATTTGTGAAAGGTTTTTCACAGGTCAGGGGAAAGAAACATGATATGATGATAGTGTCAAGGAAGTGTCAAGAAATAATCCATGTTTTATTTTAAATATGTTTCCATTGATGGGGAAAAACAAATACTATCTTTTATGTAACCACTTTGTTTAAATGTGGAATGTAATTCATGATTTATAATCTAATTCTCTAAAAATCTAAACCTGAAAATATCTTCAATGTGAATTATTCATTTAATTCAATATTAAGTAAGGTTTAAGGTCGGGGCCTTATAGTCACATCTTCCCTCCCTTCAAGGTTACATTATGTTGTATACATCCACTCACAATCTGGTAATTGGATAGTGATTTCATGAAGAATAAATTTTTTAGAACATAAATATAACCAAGAGTCTCAGTATAAAACATAATAAAGATTATATTTTGGGGGGAGTTTATAAAAGTGTAATGTTAACATTTCAGCATGTGTGAAATTTTTTAACAGTTTTTTCTAGTGGATTTCATAAATTAAATCTTATAATAAAATGATTCCAAATTGTTAATGTTTCATGTAAAATATTGTGTATTACTAAAATGATTCTTATTTAACTACTTATATATATAATTTTATTATCATCCAATTTTTCTTGTTTTCGACAATGAGATTTCTCAAGAATGAACAGAATTTATGGATATGTATCCCATTTTATGGGTTATAGTATTTTAGTGATTTATATACCATTTTAAAAAAAAATTCAAATAGGATATATTATTGGGACAAGTAAATTTATGAGTTTTTTTTAATGATGTTGGAAGTTCTTATGAAATAGTTTAAGAATGGTTTTTCATTTTTCCCTAGACACTAGTCATTAAATATATCAAAAAATTAAAATAATTGGAGTATGGAAAAAATAATACATAACATAATATTATGGTTTGTGTCCATTCGAAAACTATTACATATGAATATTACATGGAATAGTTAATGTGTTCAATGATTATCTTTAAAATTAAAAAAATATAATGCAATTTTTTGTCTAACAATTTTAATTGGTTGATCGTTAGTTGTTTTGAATATTCCTAATTTGAGGAATTATGAAAAACATCATGAACAAATTCTAATAATAAAGGTATTGAAATTAATTTATATATAAAAATTTCATAATATGATTTTTTATTACCTAAAAGTGTTTTTCAACAATGTTTCTTTTTCAATGAAAATAGGTTATATCCAATGTATGTTGTGTCTTTCTATTGGGTGAATTTTCTTGAACCTGGAAATGAATGATTGTGAATAATTTCTTCAAATTAATTCCCAATTGGATAATTTCCAATTATACTATATCCAATCAAAAGAATTCCAATCAGACAATTTTTTAAATGTGAATTAAAAAAATTATTTTAAATATTATATCATATTGGAATTTATGAGTTTTTGTATATAATGTTGGGTTCGGGTGATCAAATGGACTTTTTGTATATATATCATTAGACATGAGATGGAATATGGAAGTATTAAAAATAATATTTTTATTCAAGTCATCATATGGAGGAAGATTTGGGAAACCCATTCTCGACGTTCCAATAATGTCTATAAAGGAAAAACAAGTCATTGAATCTCAAAAAATTTTATTTATAACAATTTATTTGAAGAAATTTTTTAATTGTTATAATCTTTTCATTATAAAAATTATTTATTAATTGTTTTGTAGATATTCTATGTGATGATGTTATTTTGATTGTTCAATGATCCTAAAATTATGTATGGATGATCAAAGATTATTTCCATTGTTAAAAGATGTTTCTCCAAGGTTGTCAATGCTCTAACTGGAGAGATGCTTCCATATTTATTTATAAACCTTGAGAATAATACATGTGAATTCTTGTGAGTGGGATATTATAATTTTAAGTTTTAAATGTGTGTAAAATTAATTTTTGAAACCATAATTTATTTATATAATGAACCTATAAATAATTTTTATGTACACTATATAGGATAATTACTATTCATGAATGAAAAGGTTGAAGCATTGTACAAATAGTTTGGAATACAGACACTAGAAGATATTCTTTATATAATGTTTTAGTAATGATGTTTCCACCAAATAATAATTTTGATGAAAATGAATATGATAAAAGAAAATAGATTTTTTTTATTAGAGGACAAATAAATACATCATTTAAAAAATGCTATATTGCTTATGTGATTAGATAGACATATCTTAGGAAATTGTTTTGAATACAATAAGTAAATGAATTAAATTTTCCACAGACACAAATCAATTAGAAAATTCAAAAAAATTTCGAATGAATAGTGAATTATATAAAATCCAAGGTTGTATATTTTTTCTTATTTTAATAAATAAATTGAAGAAGAAGAGTTTTTCAAGAATTTTAAATGTGAATAATGTATAAGATAAACATTGACATCATACATAACCATTTTTTAATAGTTTGAAAAATTTGATACAACATACATGAATAATTATTGATATATGTGGAGAAAAATTGCAGTTTTGTTTGATAACATTTAAATGCATGTATATGGATGTTTCTTACATTATATAACAATAGATATATTTTTTCATTGTTGATTTTATCGTATTGGATTAGATAAAAACTATTCTAAGGACTTTATACTCTTATAAGGTGTTAAACATTTCAAATCATTGTAAATTAATATAATTTTCTTTTTATTTATATATAATTAATGTTATATCATATTAATAGATTGATATATTTGATTCATTGGAATGGAATTATATTTTCAATTCATTATAATTGGTTATTTTAGGGATTATTTTTAGATCAGGCGTTGAACCAGCATGTGATTCCATGGCTCAATATTCTCAGAATAAATGTTTTAATTTATTAAATATATTAAATATGTGTTAAACAATGTTATAAAGAATAATTAAAATATATTCTAGATAGAGGCTCAAATCCGAAATCATATAGAACCATTTTGTTTGGACTAATGGTATTACCATATGCCGAACATAAAATTTTTCAACAATTTTGTGAAAAAATCATTACTGGAATGAAATGAATAAAATAAAAAATTATATTTATTTATTTAGAAACGATGCAATGAAATATTTAATTTTCTATTAAAATACTCTTATGGTATATTTTTTGGTTATCCACATTTCCCTACAAATCTATGGGGTCATTAGAGTGCTTAAAGGAACACACATTGGTGAACGACAATTGAATCGAGGATCTTCGATCATCAGGAAACTTTATTTAAGGATATCATAAATGAAAATTATGTGGCTTAATTATACATCATTGATCGATCCAAATCAATATGGGATAGTTAATTTATTTTCATTTATCGGCATTTATGATTCTTATGATGAAGGTGAATAAATCAACAAATTTGTTGATTCACGGATCGTTTATATTACTGGTGTGAGACTATTATGATTGGGGATATAGAATTTCATGTTTATATATATATACATATAATAATTATTTATTCTAATATAAATGAATCGTGTTTGACATGAACATTGGCCAGTTATTGTTCCTCAAGATTGTTCTTTATACTTTCCCTCTCCCCATTTCATCGTTCATCATGGGAAAATACCATTTTTATGAAGTTCAACAAAATACCATTAAATCAATCTTTTCATATATTTTTATTGAATTAGTAGGTTGATATTGAATATATGATTTTATAATGAAGTATATATTAATTTAAAATATCTTAATTATGGATTAGACTTATTGGAAATGCATGGGTGGGGTTCTTTGATGCACAAAGATGGTGGATGTTTGGGATGTCTCATGAACAATACAACATCATGAAATCATATCTCCAATAACGATATGCCTCTGTTGGCCTAGATCTAAAATCATCAGGGTTAATTTTTTGCAGTTCTAAACACACGAAGTCATGATTCATGATGACCAGTTGGATTCAAGAAAATCCCAAAACACATGATGTGAATTTTAGGACCACATTATTTTTGGGACACTAAATGTGAGGTCTACTGTTTCTAGATGATTTCAAGAATCACACGACTTTTGAACCTATCTCATGTTACGTGACCACGTTCTCATTGGCTAATTTCGTACATCATAGGGTAAACATACACATAATAAGTGCATTTTCATGAACAATCCATGTACTCTGACATAGACATGGCATGGCATGGGGTACATGCGAATTTCCATTTATTTCGGCATAGGCAGTACCTGAGGCCAAAGTGGAATGTTGTGTACTCCAAGTACATTTCATGTACTCAATTAAAAATATATTGGTTCTCTTTTAACCATCATTTTAGACACAATTTTAGGTTTGTTCCCAATATAATTTCCCTGAGGGTTATTATGGAATCATGTAAGATAAATATTTATTCATCCCTTGAGAAATACTTCTTGGATAGTGTTGTTTGAATCCTTACGCAACACACAAATTGAGACCCTATCTCATCTTTATTCACAATGTGGATTTTCTGGTATCATTATGAACAATAATATGTCCAAATAAACATTCTACAAAGATAGTTATTCAAGAAATAGTTATGTATAAACACTATAGACTTGGATATGATCCTCATTTATGTAACATAGCTCTTTAGACATCCATATCATACAAACTATGATGATACATGACAAGGATGACATCTCTGAAGAACATCATTACTGTTATTCAATTCATATATTGTGGTATCATGTACACGTTCAATGTTATACCGTCAAACAATAATCCTAGTCTAGAATTATTGTTGTGTCTTTACCATGACTCCATGTGTCACTATTGAGTATATATGGATATAATTGTTATATGTGATGTAGAAATATTCTTCTATAGAGATGAATATAATTATTCTGGTTATATGGATTTTGGTATTGGGGTGTCCTACTGGTTATTGTTATAATCACCCATGCACATGATTTTCCCACAGTGTCATGTCATGTGTATTTGATTGAACATTTTATGGTGTCATTTTAATGACTTGGACCATGATGTTCATTGTGATACATAAAGACCGAGGTGGTTTCATATGAATATATTTATGATAGTACCCATAATTACATTCATGTTAGTTTTTCTTTTAGTCTCTTTGTGTTGGATAGTATTTAGCCTTATTTACAATCCATTACAGTATTTTATACTTTGGTTGTGGTATTTATTTTATTCATGGATGTTTTATAAGTTATTTTAACATTCAGTAATGCATTGTAATTGTGATGTGTGTGTGGGTATATGTAAATTAGGATAAGATCTCCCATGTTTTTCATATTCCTACTCTTCACTAGTTTCTTGTCTAAATACGATTATAGGTGAGCTTGGGGAGTCATGGTGTAGGGTTCACTATGATTGGTCATGTGTGAGTTATATCCAAGGATTCAATTATACATAAGGATTGGAGTCAGAATGATTAGTTTGGGGAAATAGTTTTAATGGTTTCTGTCCATCTTTTAGGGCACAGACTCAAGTGGTTTCCTATCAGCCGACATATCCATTCACATGCACCCTAGTCACATATATTTCCACTCGGTAAATGAGGAAACTTGTTATATGAAGTACAATTTTACATGAATCATATTGTTATTAGTTTTGGATTTCAAATCCTTATTAAGTCATCTCCCTAGATATAATCTTTTATTGAGGAATATCTAGTTTATTTTATGAGGCCCCTGGGATATAACCCAGTTAGAATGCAGCATCAAGATCACATGGATTATTCACTTAGTGATGATATGTAGATTCAAGGACAAGTTCTAGATCAATTACCTTCATGTGGTGCACCAACTATTACACCACTTAATCAGTATAAAATCATTCACGTTGTGCTAATAGATGATGTGTGAATTCAATGTGAACATCATCAGTTTCAATGAAAACAACCCCTCGGGATTTGATGTGAGAATAACCCATAGGTGGATTAGGACTTGTATCATGTTGTTACAAAATTTCACAGCCTTTTCAAGACACACATTGATCATATTTTAGTTCTGAAAAAGTTCAATATTTATGACTCTATAGGGCATCGGTGGGGTTTAGTGACCCGGTCGTATGATGAGGTGACTCAGAAATGGTCCCTTTTTGAGTTCCTTTTTAGATAAGAGTCCCCTCCATCTATATTGTGGTTTGTACACATCTAGAAGAATATATATCTCAATAAAAGTAGTAAGACTATATTTTAGTATTCACATTGGATCTCCAACCTCTTCGGGTACTGGATTAAAATGGTTCTTGATTAGTTCATCTGGTATTTCACTTTAGTGTGTGGATTTCATAGGGAAATAAGAGCAAGAATTATACCACTATAAATTAATAGCAATTTTGGGTTTCTATACTGAACTTTTTTGGATAATAGTTTCTTGGTAGAGTTGAAGCAGATAGTGAATGCTTGAAGTGGGAACCCATGGGTAGATACATTAGAAGCAGGGAACCGATGTCTGTCTATGGGATCTTAAAATAAGTGGTTCTTTAGGATGATGTCATAAGAAGTTGGTTCCACAAATTTGAGGATCGCGAAATGGGGTTAGTGATCCATAGGAGATGTGGTTATACTCTTGTGGTGGTAGTGGACAACTTCCATGTTATTTTCCAAACAATAAAACAACTGATACATAGTCCAGGGATGGGACATCTATTTAGAGGTATTGGAATGAGTATATTAGTCTATAAGGAAGCATATGTGGAAAAAGATATGGGAGAGAAGAATTAGTTTTTATAAGCTTTTACATGTTACCACCACGACCCCCATGAGGTCTATTCTAGGCTCAAGGATATGGATGATAGGGGTGGGGGCAGCTGTAAGTGGTTGAGGATTACGACCTAGAGGCTTGAGGGATGATATGTGGTATGATGTGTTCTTTTTCAATCTTATATTTACAATAGATATAAAAATTATCAAGTGATTCATTTATTTCCACATATTTGTTTTGAGACATATATGATTTTGGTTGATCCAGTGGATTAACCCATACACATGGAGACTATTACTATATATGAATCTTCGATCAAACACTTGTTATGATCATTTGAAATGACTCTTGGTGAAGATATTTTCTATTGTAATATCAATGGGTAAATGAGGAGGCCTTATGATTTTATCGTAGTTGTTGACTTGTTATCTATAGATCATTCATATATAGAAAATTTTATGTGGGGGATGTGGTATGTCCACATAGAATGGTCATGATTTTCAAATCTGGATGAAAAGGAATATTAGGATGCATAATATAGACTCAATAATAAGAGGGTACAGTTGATTACTATCTAGATGGACATCATGAACCATGGTGTAGTGGAGGATATGTGAATCTAGTTCCCTATAATGATGATGGAGTATGATGATTTATTTTACTATGGGTATTCCAAGCATACATCCCCAGTCAGATATAGAATTATTCATTTAGATTCACCTTGAGACAACACCTTTATCTATATTATAAAATTGGATGGATCCTAAAAGATTACTGAAGTGAGTGTATAGTTGGAGGACTTATAGAGTAATGGATTTTTTAGACGAAACTTTTCAGCCTATATAGCCCAAAGTTTTCTATAAAGAAGGGATACGAGGACATGACCTTATCTTTGGATTACCATTTCCTAAACTAAGTGTCTAGAAGGAAAATTATTTCTCTTATAATGATGAATTCCCTATTTGATCAGTTGAGAGGGGAATGATGACTGTCAAATGATGAACATAGATCATTTCCCCCAATTTCATGTATGGGATGAGGATATATTTAAGAAAACATTTAAACGTTTCTATAGTCACTTTTAGTGATTTGTGATTCCCTTTTACCTGAGAAGCTCCCATTAGGGTTCATGGGACTCCTGAAAAGGTTCCTTCAACCTTTCCTTGAATGATTCGGGGTTGTATTCATTGATGATATCCATATAAACTCATTATCTGATGATGATCATGTGAGACACTTGGGGATGGTTATGGATGTACATTGAGAGGATCATATTTATGGGAAGCTCTTAATGTCCCAATTCGGGATTCAAGAGGACCACATTTTGGGGTATGTTACTTATGAATTTGGTGTGGTTGTTGACCTGGTGAAGGCATGTAAGTGTTAGCTTAGGCGCCACCCAATAGCATGATGGAGGTGAAAACATTCTTTGGATGGAAGGATATTAATGATGATTCTTACTTAAATTGTCTATTATATAAGACTAAATTATATATTTTACATGAATGTGGAATCAATTCATGAGGAAGAATAGGTACTTGAAATCATTTCATTATTTGAGGTACAGATTGATGAGTGATCCCAAAATAATATTTCCTATATAGGGCAATGAGAATGTAGTGTTCTATGATGCATTATGAAATGGGTTTAGTTGTGTTATGATATAGAGGTAATAAATTATTTAATTTGGTTCATGTCAGTTAACAGCAAATGTGGATAACTACATGATCCATTATCATGAGTTAGCAGTGGTAGTCTTCAACCAAAATATTTTGAGACTTTAATTAACGGGGTATCAGTTTATTATCTATTCTAACTATACGTGTTTCAATTATATATTCTCTTTAAAGGATCTTACCTTCACATATAGGCTATGACTATAGTTCCACCAATATTATGACTTTGATATTTTCTATACTCATGTGATGTGGCACATTGTAAAATATTCTATTAGAATTGATCTTGTTTATAATGTTTGATATTTGAATCCGAGATGTTTTTCATTATAAAATAATCCATTGTGAATGCATATGGTACAATTTAGCTCCAGTAAATGGTTGTTACCCCTCTTATATTACAATGATTAATGAAGGAAGAACATGGGGATTTTTTATGTGAGGCCCCCTATTCTCATATGTCCATTATACATGGTTCAGATTAATTTTATGATGCTAAGGAGAAGAAAATTCTTTTCTAATGATGCACAATAGTACCCATGATGTTAAAAAAGATAATCTAAGAGATATAATTCATCTCATTTTAATGAATATCTATTTTTGGGAATGATATACTAGGACAAAAAATATATATTTGGTTACTAGGTATTAATAAGGGAGTTTCATATTTTTTATATTGATGCCTTGCATGATATTATGTTAAGGATAAACACTGAGTTCCTATAGTTTTGAATCGAACCCTTGGATGTTCTCATGTGGTTCTTGGATGGGATATCCATAGACTTAAAATTGATTTTACCACATACATATTCTAAAAACGATTCCATCAAGGTGCTTTTAGACTAACTCAACACGTAAGACAACTTCTTATCAATTCATGAGTATAGTTAGGTAAAGAGATTATGACTCCTCTACATGGAGGAAATATTTTGTATTCATTTTTTTCCCTCAACTATTTTTTTGAACATGATTATCACTTCACATATATGTTATGGAAGGAATTTGAAGAGTATATTGGGACATAGTTGTGTTTTATCACTGCTTGTCACCCCCACGAAAAATTGGTAGACTAAGAAGACCCTTCAGCTTCTGGAATATATTATGCGTGTTTTCAAATTTCCTATTTTCTATAGTTGGATGGATAATCTTCCAATATTGTATTTTACTCATAATAACTACAAACAATATAATAACTATATGGTTTCATTCAAGGTAATGTCTGGGAGTCTTTATTGGTCCCCATAATGTTGGATTGAACATGGAGAGTCATAAATTAGTGGCCAAAAGTTGGTGTGATACACTAATAAGCTGGTGTAGATTATCTAGGAGAAGATGAAGAATTCACAGAGCCATCATAATTCTTATGTGCATTGACGGAATAGGCGATTGGAGTTAAATGATGGGAAAACTTTGTTCACATAGGATTAACATTGATGTGGTTCAGAGAGATTTTTCTACGAAGGAATGTTATATATGATATTTATTAGCCATTTCAAGATACAGTTTACATTTTTAGGTGGAATTTCACTTATCAATCCTTCCATTGTTGGATTGGGTACATGACATATTTCACATGTAATTGCTAAAGAGGTGTGTTCAAGTCCCTCTGCAGATTATCAACAATTAAGGGCAAGATATCTAGGATTGAGCTATCATTGTGGAGCACAAGGTAGAGATAGAGGGTCAATGGGGGAGGATTATTGAGCGGTGATAAATTCATTTATTTCTTTTCTCATTGCAGCATGTGAATATTCATGACAACACTAACATACGGTAGGCTCATATGTGTGTTCAGTACCCACATCATTTGTTATATCCGCATGGTATGGCATTTTTGGGATGAAAATCACCATGTAGAGTAATTTTAAAGAATTATAATTAAAATTTATTATTTTCTGATATTTTTTAGATTAACATTGAATTAATTAATTGAGACAATGTGTCATTACAAGACCTGATTTTCTGAGAATAGTTTATTAAAATATTTTATATATATTAAATATAAATCTCCGAAAACATTCTAGATAAATATAAATGTCTTCTAAATAGACTCCCAGATCACAAAATATAAGGGAACCTCTAATTTCAAAACATGGTTTTTACCTTAGGCGTGACATTACATTTTTATAAATGGGTCATTTGTGATAAAATAATCACAGGAATAAAATTATTAAAATATATTAATTAAATGAAATGTTATATTAAATGATGTAGTGACCTAATTTTTTTACATTTTAAACATGGTTATAGAATATTTAAATTGTAAGATACATAACCATGAAAATACTAGAGATTCATTGGAGAGAATATAGATTCTTCTATTGGTGGAAATCAAAAAGATTGAGGATCATCAACAATCATTAAACAGACTTCTCATATCTCTCCAACGACAATGAATCAAATTCATTCTTCATCAGGATTGATTATAATTGGGGTAGAATATTATTATTATTTGTATTTATTCATATAAAATCATCATTTATTGAATTCAAATAAATCCCCCAATGAGTTTATTTATGGATTGTGTATATTGATGGAATGGAAATGTTATTATTCAAGATTGGTAAATTATTTATGAATATTTTATATCTATTTATTATTCATTCAAAATGAAATTAATCATGTTCGATAAAAACATCATTTGAGGTCTCTTCCTCATGGTTTTTCCTTGTACATTCCCTTTCCCTCTTTCATTTTTCATCATTTGAAAATTCAATAGCATGTGGTTCTCTAAAGTACATATTAATAAATCATTTTCTACCCATTTTTGGGTAAATGGATTAATATCATATATATATGTTTGATTAGATTTATGGATAATTCTAAGAGGACATTGATGATTGATCATAATAGATTTGACATGCAGAGGTGTACTTAGTTGATGAAAAAAATGATGGATGATTGGGAAAACTCCCAAAATAACAAGTCTTATGGAAACCAAATCTCTAGAAAATGTCATCCTCATTCAAATCGGATCCAAAATCCATGAGAGTAATTAATAGTAGATAGTAAGAGATGAATGAATGTAAAATAAAGAATAGTGGAATTCAGTAAAATCTCAATAAACAAGGAATATATTTCAGGAAAACATGTTTTTTGGTACCCTCACAGTGGTATCTAGACATTCCTGATGATGTTAAGTATCAAAAGACATATCCCTCTATTACACATTAGGTGAACCCTTTGTAGTTGGGTATTTTTGTACATCATAGGGTTCACAAACATGATTATGAGTACATAGTCCTATACACACCATGTACTCTGAAACACACATATCCAGTCCATGTTCCACTGGTAGATCCATGTACATGAATACGAGAGGGACCCAGTGCTGAAGGGGTACTCTATGAACTACTAGTAAACACACTGTACACCTACAGAGATTTGTTGGAGCAATTTTCCTCTCCATCTTGGACATGATTCATTAGGTTGTGTTCCATATATAATTTCCCAGTGGGATTGTATGTAATTGCTTACTAAATATAGGATAGTGATTTAATAAACCAAAATTCATGGATAGAGTTGTTTGAATCCTTAAATGAGTCTCGGAGTGACAACATCTACCACATTCTTTCAATAAGTGGAGTTTATGGTATCATCATTTCTACACGGGTGTTGATCCCATACTTAGTGTATCATTCCAGATTGATTTTCTTGTATACCCTTTGACCATTACTGTTATCCTTATATGGGTATTATATATCTTCAAACATCTATCTTATAATTCTTATGGTGATACCTTATTAGAACATCCTCCTAGATTGACATCATCAGTGTTATATAATTCATAGATTATGTCATCTGAGATGAGTAATATGTGTATCCTGTATGGAGGAATCTAAGGATTGAATTATGATTGGGACATTATAGGTAGATAGTTTTTTTGATTATATCTAGATATTCTTGTTATATGTGTTGTAGACATACACATGTGTAAAGAAGACTATTATTTTTGTTTTAATATGCATTATGGTTTCGGGGTTTCCTACTATGTTTTTTAATTCTAACCCATTTATGGGATTTTCCTACATTTTTTTCATAGATGATTAACCATTGATGGATTCAAAGATGGACCACTACTTGGTGCTTCTTAGTGATCCAACTAGACCAATTTTTGTTCCTATGGTTATATTTATATCATTACCCATCTTTACATTCATGGTGGAATTGCATTCAGACTCTTTGGGGAAAGATTGTATTTGGTCCTTTTTACATTCCATTAATTCTTTCCATACAATCATTGTGGGATTTATAAGTATTTATTCATGGTTTATAAGTTTTTTTCATTTATTTATTGTGTTGTTTTAGAGATGTGTGTGTCTGTGTACAAGTACATTAAGTTAATCCCTCCCAGGGATGTGATATTACCTATTAGTTCAAGACCTCATTCCCTTGTTTTTTAGTGGTGGGATTAGGGAGTCACAATATGAACCCCATTGGGATGGGTTTTGATAAAATTATAAATAGAAAATATCAATAATTCACCCCTCCCACTTATTATGATCACATATATCATATTTAGTCATTTTAGATTAAATGTAACAATTTATATTATTATTTACCATCCCTAGTAATGTCATTTATGGTAATATAAATATTATTTTATGGTATCTTAATACAACTCATACATTTCTCTTAAACATTATATCATATAACTCTTCTATGATAATATGATATCCACTCTATTATGGGATATAATGTAACTAAATTCATTTATATTAACCTATTTTCCCAATATTCATTTTTCATATAAAGTGTAATTATTTTTTCATATTGAATGGTATAGTACATTATGATGTTTTTTTCTACACATTTATTCCAAAATAAATTTATATGAATTAATATTTATTATCATAAAAAATTATGTAGATGGGTTTTGTCTTACTAGTAAGCACCCTGTAATACAACATGAAAAATGGGGGTTCATAACCCATTGGGTGTAGGTTACTGTGGAAATATTGTAGCAGTACTCCAACAGTAAAGGTACTGTAGATCATTTGGTACTGTAGCAGTGGTAGGGCACTTTAGCAGTGGTGAAACTCTGTGGTACAATGGCAAGTGGGTTACTATTCACAATATGGGTATTGGCCCATAAATTTGGGCTTACGGAACATGTAATGGGCTACAAGCCCACTAGGCCTTCATGTTATGTAATAAGTCTCCCACTACCCAGTTAATTGAGGTATTTTCTATTCTTTAACAGTAAAATGTGGTTCCATCCCCAAAAATTAAAAAAAATATTATAAAAGATTCTAAACTAAATTTATATATTTAATAAAAAAATCACACTAATCATAGACCTGTATAAAAATTTAGAAAAAATTGTATTATCACTTTTAAATTGTAACTAAATGTTGGAATTTAAATTATTCATTATATTCATATATTATAAGTATATTAGGTTATTTAGTTGAAAAAACTAATTGTGAGGATTGTTCTAATCCATTATTACTTATCATTAAACATATTAATGTTCAAACATCCTCCCTCTATCCTATAATAAAATTTATTCACTAGTGAATATCTTATTAATAAAATTTATCCATTTTGGCTGTAACAAAAAATATATATTTTCTTTTAAATGGAAAATCAAAAATAATACACTATTTATTCCATATCAAATATTGTAATCAATGTATTTGGATCATTTAACTTTATAGAATGTCATTAATATACTATAAGACAGATGAGTAGTGGGAAAAAATTGACTCCAATTATGGAAAAAAATACAGGTAAATCCTTATTAATATACTCCCATATCCAATCCTAAAAATAAAACACAAAATTTCTAGTTTCGATACTGATAAATGACACCTAATTTTATCAATCCAAACCATATTACATCAATCTAAAATATTGGGTCATATGTATACTCTTGGACCCATTTTATTTATAGTTTAAAAAGATTAGAAATACACATCAATGAAAATACCCCTGAATTTATGTGTCTTTTTTCCTAATAATAATACCTCTTTTTATATCACAATATGACTTTCACATCTTTCATAAACATCATCCCACAAGACCCAATTTTAGTCTCAAATAATTTAACATCATTGTAAATACCCTATGTAAAATTAAACATATGAATGGTGAGATGAACCTCATTGTAAAGGTACACATAGACATTAAATATTTAATGTAATTAGTGTGAATTTGTTTTAACTAATAATGTGATTAAATAATGAAAAATCTTTAGAATAAATTAATATAATATATAATGATCAAAACAATTATCGTAAAACGTGTGGCATGGAAAAATTATTTGATAACATCTAGATTCATATGAATCAATAATCATGATCCATGTGATCTAAATATCGATCTAAGGTATCATTATAAATATAATGAAAGAAAGATAATACCATGTGGGTATCTAAGAACATCATTACCATATCCCTATTACTACCAATATTATAAATGTAATAAATATCTTAGTAAAATAAAAGAATCACTTTTGAAGAAAACCTATAACATGTTAACATCACAACATTAAAATGTTTATTAAAGGGATATAATAGACCCACCCATTATTGCATTATAATGTGAAAACCCAACCCTATATTATAATATATTTGATTGTAAAAAAATAAGCATATATTTATAGCATCTATAGAATTAAGAAATGTTAGATTATTAGGCTTTTGAAAATAATAATAATCAAGGTTTATTCATAGTATTTTTTCCTAATGGAAAATTAATGGGATCTCTGATAATGTCATTGAAACAATAATACTCACACTAAAGAAAAAAATGATTTTTATTATATATCCCCAGTGGTTTATAATTGATATCAATGTTTGTTTTCATTGGTGAATAGAAATACAATTAATATATAATTAAATTATTTTTTATTAAAATACCCCTTCCACATTAGAAATATCTTTTCAAAACAATAAAATTTTGAAATATTATTTAATATATTTTCATTAAAAATATCCCCTCTAAGTATAAATGGTTTATTTAATGTACGAATATTTTTAATTAACTAAAAAGATAGTTAATATAAATATATATATATATATATGTTAAAAAAATACCTTTGAAACCTTTTAATGAAGGTCAATATTTTTCATATGAACAATGTTAAAAACAATTGTTATAATAGTATTTATATAAGGTAATATATAAATTTATCTTATTATATTATATCAATTATATGTAAATAATAATCATTTTTCATAATATTGTATAAAACATTGATACTGAATATAAATATTTCCAATCTAAAAGAAGACAAGAAATCATGGTCAATAACTAAATCATTATTGTTTTTTAATTAATAAATAAAAGAAGAAATGATATATGAACATTTTTAACTCATTCATATCTATATTATAATAAATGAAATCTGTATCAATAATATTTCATAAAATGATCCCTCCAAATATATTTTTATACATATACAATACTGAAATATGATGAGATTTTGTGATAGAAATCTATACCATTTAGGAAACTGTTAGATCATAATCATGTGAAATAGATCACTTCATCTAAAGAAATAATATTTCATAAATATATGGATATACATGAAATAAAATTTCATTTGTAAATATATAATCCTCTATATGGAATATATGTTATAAAGATAAATGTATTCCCCAAATATTGATGCTTTGAGACAAATAACCCTTAGAAAGATAATATCATTGAAAAGATAAATAAATAATTAATATATTATGGGAAAAGGGTAAAACCATAATAATAAAACGTAAACAAATAAATTTTCATATCACGCACAATATTAGTATAATATAGTTGTTGATGAAGTGATATAACCCAGTTAAAGGGAATTTATTCAAAAATACATTAACATGTGTCTCAAATTTATATGTATGGAACATGAATCCTGTATAAATAAAATATATATAGTTTAATTATTTAATAAACATTTCAAGGATTATTTATTTATCATTAAACCATTCATTTCATTTATTTCAATAATATATTTTATTACATAATCTGTTAATTCCTTGTCATTTTTTAGATGCTTTTTTCATATTCTGAAAACTACTTTAGAATTTTAATCTTAGAAAGAAAATAATTTTCCCATAATTTCAAAAATAAAATATAGAAATTAATATAGTTTTCATATATTATTTATAGTTTTGAGTAAATTCATTATTGAGCTCTCAATTTGGAATATTTAAATAGATCAGGGTATGAAGGGATAATCTCATCATTTCCCATATATAATATGTTGATGATATCCTCATATTAAAAACATCCATATGAAGTACCATATCCTCTATAAAGGAGGTTTTTTACATTATGGGTTAGTCGTTGGACAACACATTAATTTGAACTAATCTGTTATGGTTTTTTTGTAATGGTCTAACCATGGGAAAAAATTGAATCATCAGGTATCTTGCAATTCAGAATGGATCATTCCCTACAATTACCATGGGGTCCCTATATTCTTTGGGAATGTGCGGAGATAATACCTTGATGTCATATGGACAGGCATAATTAATCATAGGGATAGATATAAAGGGATATCTCTCTCTCAAGCTGGGAGGGTTTGTATCGTTAATTCTGTGATAATGTCAATATTTGTGTACTCCTTCTCAATTTATCGATGGAAAAGAAATATTCAACATGAAATTAAATGTATGATAAGGAATTTCATATGGAAATGATCCATTAATGAAAAATATGATCACGGTCACTTGGAAGGATTGTAGTTTGGCCATTGATATAGGAGGACTGAGCATCAATGATCTATTGTTATTCAATAATGGACATTTTAGTAAGTTCACATGGAAATTATAATCCTCAACTAACTCATAATTGAACATATTATCAAGCATATTTAAAGTGAATCTCCCTAATGGTTATCATAATTCATTTTCTTAATCAATGAGGGCTTATTATAGACACTCCTTAAATGTAATTATTCAAAACTAAAAATGGATCGTGAGTAGACAGTCACATATCATTTTGTAGCAAACTCCATTTTTGGAAAGTCCTTTCAAGATCGGTGACATTACCATTGCCATGTTGGGCATTTAGTGGCTTATATCCTTGATAAAAGAGGAAAACATGACATCATGTCATCTACTCAACCATGGATGGAAATTAAAAATTACACATTTAGGGATACTAATGTACTCATATGGAATATCAATGGGATTTTTCACTTCAATTCAAATATTTTTGATAAGTTGCACTTTGATGGTGATTCTCAAGCACCTACTTGAATTCTTTAATTCAATGTCCTCTTTATTCAACCTTCCTAGTTTCTACACCTATAAAAATCATTGCAGAATAGGTTTTCCACACATGACCAATTGAGGAAGTTTGGCCAGTGCATTATATATTCCTACCACTTGTGCATGAAGGATGTGGAGAGTGTTCATCACATATTTCATTCCTACTTCTATTCTCAGAAGCAGTGGGGACATATTGGTGACAAATTTTACATGGATTTATTCTCTCATATACATATTAAAGACCTGATACTCAATATATGTAATGTTGGATAGGGAACCCAGGTCCAGAACATGATACATGTTGCTTCTATAGTGAATATTCATGATATATGAATGACCATAAATCAGATCATGTTCCATAATACATCTACATACATTCTTGTTGGACTATTTCTACTACATAAGGATTCCCATGCTACTACTGCCAAACTATGTGGAACCATGGACAATACCTGTGCAGACCTCGCGACACTTGAATTGATGGGAATTTATGGTATGTTGAAGCTTCCACTCACGATAATATATATTCAATAGATTCCTACTATTTTACCATGCATCAATGTGAATGTTAAGGGAGTTGGGTTGGGATCGTCACAACTTTCACGTTGCGGTGGTTTCTTCTGCACCCACCATTGATTTGTAAATAGATTTGTTCATTATTTCATCGATATGGGAATTGAATATCATGTTGTGATGTGGTCCATTGTTTATGATGTTAATAATTATCATTTTCTTAGTTGGAATACTCTGTGTATCAAATAAAACTCTGAACATGTAGTTAATTCTCTGATGATTAGGCCTGGGGAAGGTCCATGGGGACACCTCCCTAAATGGATTGAATGCCTTGACAATGTATCATATATTAATATATGAATCACACATGTTTATATGGTGGAATATCATGTGGAAGATGCCCTATAAAGGTTTAATTTCATGGGAATGACCACAATATGGTCCTTTGGGACTCCAAATTTCTATGTTCCTTTCATGGAGTATTACATATGGGGAGTGCCATACTATCGAATTTATAAATCCCATAGATTTGTGTTATCTTCTACCTTTATTTTGATTTATTATTTTTGGGATCGACCAACTGGGCCCAAAATTTTCTTGGTATAATATTACCACTTCAAAATTACTAATATACCATCCATTTTAGGATTTGATGAAATATGAATAACCTTGACTCATGGAAGTAGTAATACATACATACAAACAAGTGACATTATCATTATTCAACAGATAGAAAGGTATGACAAAAGATGATATATTGTCTATATATAATGATAATTATTAAATTAATTTCATAAATATATATTAAATACATAATTATAACCATCCATGGGATGTGGTGATGAAAAACTAAGCACATCACATTGTTTGAAGTGGTAGTGAACACATACACATGAAAATCATTTTTTCACCGCTTGATTAAATGTGAAATAAAAAAGACTTATAAAATAATTATAATGACATAGAAATAGATATTTTATAATTATAAAATTATTCCATTATTTTTTATAATATTTTATAAAGGTAAAGGATTTATAATTGAAATAAAAAAATTTATGTTATACCTCTTCTTTTGAAAACCATCATCGGATTTCAACATAAGTATTAATTCTCAATTAAAACTGAAATAAAATTTAAATATTTGTAATTTACTGTGATGATGATCCAATATTCAGTCATCTGAAAATATTTATAGAACTATATATATATTTTTTACCCTTATCAGTTTGTTTTAACCCCTACCCATTAGCCCTTTTTTGATTTCCATGATTTCAATGTTTTTAACTATATACCAATCAAGGAAGTTACAATAAAAGGAAAAGTGAATTATTTATGAAATATTTTTTATAGTATTGACCATATACATTTAATTTTTCTAATTAAAATATATTTTTTGAATATTAATCTATTAAATAAAATATTATTTAATAAAATATACCATTTTTTCATTTTTTTACTATTGACATAGTTTTACATTTATGGCATCAATATATGAACGGAATTAGATTATAAAATTTTAAAACATACATAATATTATATATATATATAATTCATGGGACCCTATAACTTACATAAAGAATATTATTTTTATTATTTTTAAAAATTATATATTTTAATAGTGAAAAAACTTTTAATAAAATAAATATAGATGAAAAAAATATTTTATATGAAATATCACATGAGGATACACTTAATTGGTTTCAAAGCTTGTTGGTCACCTAGTCTTAAGTGCGTCCCCCAATACTAAAGTTTTTGCTAACTAGAATAGAGGGGATAAATGAAATATAGAGGGGATACTATAAAACAAGGGTAAGTAATAATTAAGGTAGAATAATAAATATGGAATGTAAATTGAAGAAGAATTAATAACTGATAATAAAAAAATGAATAAATAACAACGCAAGAACAAATTATATCATATTGACATGTATTGGAAAACATAGCCACAGATAGAGAATACAATACATGTGAAATAAAACTAAAAATATATATATAAGGATCTTTCTTTAATAATAATGACCACCATATTAGAATAATTCTCTAATGCTCTATGTATACGAGTGATAACACATAGCATAATCTGTTATCATGAACCTACAACCATAACGTCTATTCATGTACCAAACTACATCCTGAATACTGTGTGATATATAATCATTATGCCACCTCCAATAGTTACTAATGAAATGTTGATCATGAATATAAAATAATGAAATGTCTAGGTATTATAATAAATCTAATGTAATGAATATATATGTATATAATCAAGAAGGAATCATATTCTCTAAAGGACACCTGGCTAATCATACTTGCTTCAGCCTAAAATGAAATAACTCAGATGATGTGTCACTAGATATATATACACATATATATATAATATAGATTTATATGTATAAAAAATCACTATATATAAAGTTACATATTATAGTCATATATATACATTGTAAGTCTATCCCTATGTCTTAACTCAGGCATCCATTTATAATTATTAGAGTATTATTTTAAATTAGTTTATTCATGCCCACATGATATAATTTATATGGGAAACCATTCATGAGATTCAGAATTCAAATTGTATTCCCTATACATCAATCATAGTATAATAAGGGACTCCATTCCAATGAATTATATGGGAGGCATGGCCCATGGATAACAAAGAATGCCATTCTTTGTATAAACAAGGGATTATAATATAATGATTAATAAGGGGTGAAATTCCCGTTATTAATAAGGGAATCCATCACAAATAATAATAAAGGATTCCATTCATAATATTAATAAGTGATATCATTCCAATAATTAAAAACTTTTCCATGCCCATGATTATTAAAATATTCCTTGCCAATGATTAATATGGGACTTTTTTCCCATAATTAATAGGGTAATCTATTCCTATGAACAGTTTGTTAGTAAAAAATTGTCATTTCAGTAATAAGTTCCCTGATGGTGTATGTGATATAGTCTAACCATTCACTCTTCATTTATTGAAAATAATAAAATTTGGTCTATTATTTAAAAATTTAATTTCAATGTATATAAAAATTCCACACATCATTTCATCTATTCTCATTTGATTGCATCTTATTATTATATAAGGACGACCACATGAGGTATAGTGTTATTATAAAATGGGGACATTATTTTCATACAATAATAATTTGGAAAAATTCAACTAGATCAGTAATTCATAATTTTCATGAATACAAGAAATTATCAATATAATTTTAATCCATTAAGTCATTTTACGAACACGCCCACCCTGTTGATTAATAATTAGAGATATTCGATACAAATGATTTACAATCAAACAAACCATATGTGGTTTTTTTTCATAAACACCCTTCCATTTAATGGGGTTTAAATAACATCAAGCTGATGTTATATGGATTTATTTTATGATATTAAACATGTGAATGGTAATTCATGGTAGGATCTATCATGAAACATAACAATGGATTTTATAAATAGGAAAGACATTGGAGAAAAGAAACTAGGCAACCAAAATCATACTAATGATGATTTTCACATCCATTAACAACCATTTATTTGAGGGGGAACAAGATTAAATGAATACATAATCACTCTCATTTAAAATAGTTAAAAAAGTGATATTAGTGATTTAGAATTATATATCATGATAAATTTAATAAAAAGAAGTATGTGGATAAACAGATTCACCCATACCCTTTCAATGAGATGGTAATTTGATTAATTTTGAGGATGAATGTAGGAGATATGCTATGGATGAGGAGACAAAGTTTATGTTCATGTTTGGAATAATTATGGAAAAATGTGGGAAGAATAAGGGGTAAACTCAAATTTAGGTCAAAGATTGAAAATTGTAAATCTGACCCTTTTAATGGGGGGCATGATTAGTCCACTTTGTTTAACACACTATGAGCCCAGAAGGTTTCATATTTGTTATAAAACAAGAGACATCATATAGATATTATCATGGTTTGGATAATCATACCTAGCATATGTGGAGCTACAGTTCATGTTTTTCACCCCATCACATGGTTTGACACATAGTTAGGAAAATTATGAACAAACATTGTATATACTTTTATAATATTCTACAAATCAAATATGTTTCTATTCTCCCATGGGATCAAAATTTCGTAAATAGTGAGAAACTTATTTTTTAGGACTCATTGATTCTTATGGAGGGTTGTATATTTTCTATCAAACTGTGATCCCCTTACGATGTTCCTCAAAAATGTTTTTTTGGAGGCCAAAACGTCTGAAACACATTTCCTAAATCCACACCAATAATATATTGAGCCTTATGATTTTCATACATGTATATTACATATTTGAAGATGAATATTCATTACATTATTAAAATAATCTTGAGGATTTTAATATTTTAGTTCCATTGGAAATTTGGAATCATAATCTTCTAACATGGTGAATGATCATGAACATATCCTATTAATAGATTCCCATTAAGTAATATTCATATGAATAACCTACTTAAATAGTTACTTTATATCATGGGGAAAATATGAATAAGAAAATGTTATCTCAAATACTATTTAATGGAAAACAAGAAATATTCATCAACATTAAATAAGAATAAAAGTATTAGAACAATATCATATTAATGGATATCCTAAAATGCATATCAAATATCACAAACATGAATAATGACCTCAATATTGGAATCTTATAAAAAATAAATAATGATGAAATAAAAAACTTCATCCAAGAGATCATAGAAACGTATAAGACATATATTGGGGGCATAAAAATAGGCATAGAAAATATATTGTCTAGGATACCGACCATGAAATTCCTTATAATATTATCTTGGGATAACCACCCAGGAATATAATTTGGGAAAGGGATCACCTCCCTGGTACCCTCTTTTGGTCTTAGGTTGACCATGTGGGTTCCCTTGTTTTTTGAGGTAGATCTTCTGGTTGGGACACCCCAACACCCCCAAGAGAATATCGTTCCTCAGAGTGGAATGGGTTACATCCCAAAACATATTAGTGGTAAACTTCCCTTACATAACTGAGTTCACTTTTCATTTATTTTATATCATACTGAACCAAGTTCACTCCCCTTTACAACACTATCTATCTCATGAGATAGAAAATTCATTACCAAATTCATTGGATAGAGATTTTTGTCCCAAAAATTACCCAATTAAAACCATGTTTATTTGTTTCACTAGATTATAAGCATTTTCTAAACTGTATATCTTGAAATTAAAAGAGTATCAAAAAAATTTAACATATCCTAACCTAAAAAAACTACAGAATTCATCATGATTTTTTATAACATAATCCTTGAAAAGAATAGGGCTTAATAATCATTTCATCTTTGTATATCTTTTGGAATATAAATTGGTTTTACATAAAACACATCATAATAATCATAAACCATAAATGGAATGGTTACTAATCATATCCATGGAATCTTTCCATTGAAAATCTTATGGTATATCAATGTATGTCATCTTTGACGGAGATAGATTTTTAAAGGTCATGTGGAGAATTTGGAAAGGAAAATAACCTTCATTGAATATCATATTTTAAAACTTAAAACATTTTTGAAATAAATTTATTTGAAAAACAATATTAAAAAATATAATGTATGTTTTATAATCATTTATAAATTTTCATTATGAAAATATCATTTCTACATTGAATAACTTTTTTTAATAAATAAAACCTTTTAGAAATATTTTTTCTATAAAAATATCATTGAAAACGTACAAAAGAAGACTAAGAAAACCATTTCAAATACATTTTAAAAATATAATACATTTTCTAAATCTCATTCATTGGGAATTTTCTTCAAATATAATTTAGATAAATTTATTATTTTTTCCCAAACATTATTTTTATAAAGAGATATTTTCTAAAATATAGATAAATAATGGTGGGTTTTATTAATTTTTTTTATTATGCAGTATGTATTGCATAAATGGAAATGTTTAATGATAATATCATGAGTACCCATATGAAACGAAATTTTATAAGAATTAAAATTACTTTGATGTATATTGGAGTCTTTTCTATAATAATACCGATAAATGAGGATATTGTATCATAATTTCAATGACACTTTTATGATGTTGAATCATAAACCCCATTATGTAATAACATTAAATGGGCCTTAAAATATCATTACGATAAATAAATTCATGATATTGTATTTCAATGGGGTATTATATAAACCTCATAATGGAATATAGGTTCATAATGTAACATGCATCTCAAAGAAGAAAAATAGTGAAAAAAATACTGTATCAATTTTTTACCTTTTGAACAATAAAACACAAGAAAGAGATATAATAAAATGGATTTGAAACATAAATATATTTTAGGAGAAGAATTGTAAAAAAATTAATTATATGTATATATAGCACATAGAATTAATAGATGGTTAATATTACATTATTCAGAAATAAAATAAATGTGAGAAGGAAATCCCTTACTACATTAGTAACTTTTTAATCCTGAGATCCATGAATGAATAACATTCATTGAGACATATAATAACATTTTATAAATGAATTTCATAATACATATTTTCCTAGATATGTATATAAAACACAATAAATAAATGAGTGGGGAATATGGAATATGGATGATATAAATAAAAATGAAATTATAGATCTCCTTGAAATTGCTATTGATGTAACAAATTGAGATTTTGTGAAAGTTTTTCAAATTAATTTGTTTGTTAGATATTTTTAATTACACGAAAAACATGAAAAAAATTTCCACTAATTCAAACATTAATTTTACATGGAAGCAGATTGGCATTTGTTATATTCAATACAAAAATGGTGTATGTTGTACAGAACCACAAGGTTAACATACATTACGTTGAAGATTGACCTTCCTCCACGGCTGAAGCAACATGCAAGACCAAGTATTACCTACCTATAATATATTTTTTAAAAAATTATTATTATGTGATATAAACTAGACATTAAGTTCACATATATGAATATTTTTAACTAAATTATGTAAATATTTCGATCAAAAAAATATAAGATTAATTTATATTTTTCAATTAATTAGATATGAATATGAAAACTGATTGATTATAATAGTCAATATTATTATGGTCACAAAGATATATTTACCATGTAAATTAAATTAATTAAACTTTTAAGTAATATTAATGTAATACATATGTTATATATTCAGTTAAATATTATTTAAATTCAACTAATATATTCAATATATATAAGGAATGGACAAACCATATTTTTACATAAAACCAAATTTTTTATATAGTTTTTTCTACCACATTTTAACGAGGAACACATTTTAAATCTAATTTTTGAGACTATTGTTGAGTTAGTATGTCGGAATAAACTTCATCTATGTAATAGAGATATAAAAAATAGTTTATGAATAATTTTCAATTTTTTCTGTAAGGATTCATTTTTTATAGATATTTAAAAATACTGGATTAGATTTCAAAATTACTTTTTCGTAGAATTCTATTATAATATTAAATTATATTTTTATTTGGTTTATTAGTTTTTTAGATAAAAATATTATAAATTAATAAAATCTATGTCATTGGAACCAATTTATCATTGAAATTGGATACAAAAACATGGAAAACATTCGGATGTTTTTACATTAAAAACATGTAGTATCATACCATCAGTGAGATTAATATTTAATTAATTTATATTACTTTTGTGAATAGAATTTGAAAAAATGTATTCCATGTTTTGAATCATCATAATTTTTAATGTCTAATATAGTCATCATAGTTTTGTTCCAAAATTTCAGTGAAAGTGATTAAAACTAATTTCATAGGTGAAGAAAAAAACTAGGTTTATCCAGTACTAAACAATAATTATAAGACACAACATAATCTATAGAAATGTCAAATCCCCCTTTTTTGATTATTCTCTAGAAATGAACCTTCAATTATTGATTTTTTATTGTTTTGTGGGACCTTTTTATGGTAAAAATGGGGGTACACTGTAGTTGGTTTTGAAAATGAAAAGTGTGTCCTTTACCTTCCCTATTAAAGGACACCGCGTATACATGCTTCCCGACACCTTTTATTCTCACTGGTTCGACAAAAATCTAATAACATAAGCTTCCAAAATTCTTAACATCCTCAGAGAAGCCATAATTTAGGCATATGCAAACTCATAGAAGCCTTTTGCCAAAAACTGTAATGAGTTACCTCATAAAGAGGTATCATCCTCTCTCAAGCCCCACTCCTTTATTTTCCTTATCCACCCAAACACTCTCTTTTTTACATTATTTTATGAAAAAAACCATATCCTCAGTATAAAATGAAACCATTACTTTAAGTATTCATCCAAAACTTACAAACACATTTGTCTAATGGGTAAACACGTACTATTTCTTTGTACGATGAACTATTTCCTCTGGAAATAATGATTGTCTATATTTTCTATTACAACGTACCACGGTGGTAATTGTTATGGAATATATATTTGCATATGTTTTATATATTATATATTATTTTATTAAGTTTACATATTTCTTTTATAACACATATCATTTTTCTTTTCATTTGATGTTAATATGATAATTTCATTTGAGAATGTGTGGACTGTCACCCAGTCAAAGTGATATTATTTATTCATACAGTACATGGATTGTATAAGGATGGATTTCGTTAATATAAATGATTGATATAATATAAAAAATAAATTTTAATAATTATATATATATATATATATATATATTTAAATTTCATTTCATTTCCTTCTTTCAATATGATAATTAAAATTGAAAGAGCATTCATGCATACAGATGGATTATTTTCTCCATGAACTGTGTATTCCATTTCATAGTTCATTATGCCACAGATTTTTATGAAATAAATATAATGTATATATATGATATATATTTAATTATTTAAATTCTTGATATCATAATATAAGTATTAAGAGAAATGATATTACAAATTAAGACACAAGCTAAGAACATAATGAATATTACCTGATGTCAAAGCTTAACATAATATTATTAAAAAGATTATAATATAAGGTCGTAAATAAACCATATATGGTATTATGTAAAAAAACATTATATTTTAAAAGATTTAAATTAAACATATATTTATTATAAATGAATCCTGTGAGGGTACAAAGTGATTCAATAAACATGGTAAGGTGATTTCAACTCACTTTTTATTTCAATGTGATACATGCTTTAATTGCAAGCCACTCCATTTGTGTGGTGGTTATATTAACCATGGATGTGATCAATATTTTTTATAGCTAATTTTATGGGCATTTTAATATCTATTTATTGCATTAATTTCATATTTTTTATGTCCCCAAAGATACCAAATAGGTAATATCATTTTTTCTTAAGTATGATGTGCATATGAATGGTTATAGTCATGAATATTGTTTTTAGAGAAAATGTAGTTCAATTGTGATCAATATTTTATGTTTCCATGTTTCTAAAAGAAATAGACCAATTATGGTTTTTAAGAGTCAATTTTTATATTGTTTTAAGTGTTCCGTAAATGTAATGTAATGATAATGTATGAAAAGCATGGGCCAACATGATTGAGTACCATCATACATATTCAAACCTCTTATATGATAAATTTATGTTTATTATACTATATCTTAGAGAAACATATTAATATATATAATATCATATATTTTTTACTTATGACTTTATATTATTATTTTATTAACAATTCAATGTTAATGTAATGTTTTTGGTACTAACATATTTGTTTTTCATTATTATTTTGACAAGTATTTACTGATACTCCAACATAGTCCATGATTTATTAATCTCATAAATTTTATCTATGATATAATTATCATATATATTAATTATATATGTTTTTATAACAATACATAACATTTACTGATAGTAAATGTAATACACTGTTCATGGAGATGGTAGGTTGTACATACACATGAATTTCATTTCTATTAATCATTGTATTAAATAAAAAGAAAATTAATATATATATATGATCATTATAGTAGAATTTTTATGTAATATATGAAAAATATGTGTATTTTCCACATCATTAATACATTCCTTGCAATGTGTCAATGAATGACATTGCATCCTGAGAAGGTAGTTTGTCGTACCCCTGAACGACGTTATCATATTCCAATAAAAATCCAGATCATAAAATTATTTGTTATATAAAATATCTAGATTCATACATACATCTTAAATATCATATTAATCCACTATAAATGGTATTTACATCATTTTTTATAACCATGATATGTTGTAATTGAAAAACTACTGTCATCGGTTCACAATGAAGTAATCTATTTTATACACAAATTATTATTCAAAAACCCATTTTATGGAAATGTTTAATTTTATAATCCATAAAATTAAAATAAATAAATATCATTATGTGTATAATAATAAAGTCAATATATATTCCTGATAAAAAAAATTAATGGGATTCATGATGAAATAGAACGAAAATGTTTGTTGATAAATAGTGCATCTTCTTCAGATATCTCAAATTATTTTTCATCAATAGACATAATTTATTGGATTTATCCCTTAATTAAGGATTATAATCTTATATTATAGAACTTAGTGACTTTTTTTAATATATATGTTGATAAATATGGGTCGATGGGTGTGTATAATGGGGTAGAGGTAAATGTTTTTATAATGGATGAGGAGTGTCATCCATGTAAAAATAAAAAATAATCACTATTGGGGGGTCTGGAATGCGTCATGTTTCATAGAAACTAATAATTCATTGTGGGGATGGATTAATTGTAATATTATAACCTCATACACACCGTTATACTCCTTTTTTAAACCTTTTTTCCTTAACACATATGTTTCCTTATTTTTCCTTTTTGGATTTTCATTCTATTAATGTGTTTTCTAACATATATAATCTATTCATTAAGACTCTGATAGAGTAATACATATTAGATAATTTAGAATCACTAATTATAAATATCATTTCTATTTATATAATGTATAAATCTGATGTTTTTAGGAAACTAACATTAAAACTGACACATATAATGTGCACAAAGACTTATTTAATCATAAATACTCTAAAAACGTTTTGAATGTTTAATAATCAATATAATAATTATAGATTTAAAATTGTTCCCTAAATCTAACATTGTTGATATTGAATATTATTTAAAACTAAAGTTATATTACTTATAATAATTTTATTAATCATAAAAAAATTAATAAAATTTCATTTCTTATAAAATAGATGTAATGTCAATTTATATATTATTAGTTTAAATGAGTTTAAAAAAATAATAAAAAGATAGGATTCGAATATACTTTGTTAAAACATATTTTATATGGAATATTATTATATTAAAATAATGTAACAAAATAATTAATTCAATTTAATTCAATTTTATGATTTTTAATATAAATTTATTTATTTGATTTATAACTACATAATCCTTATGTCAATGTCTATTAAGCAGTTAATATAATTATTACATCCCTAAAAATTTTAAATTAATTTGTCATGTCAAAATATACTCATTTATATTACAAAATAATATTTATTACTAAACTTCTATAGATTTACCAATATTCCAAATCAATATATAAATTAAAACGAAGAAGGTACATCTTCTGACTTTTTCATTACATAACATATTATATGAGCCAAATTCAAAGAAATGTGTCCGAAAAAATCACAATAATAGATCATATTGTTCTAAGGGTGTAAATATTTCTATCCAATAGTTTTTAGACAAGTTTATCGTTCAATTTATAATTTTTATTAATGTCTACTTCCTTGCTAAACTTGTTTTTCTCTTTATCATCATGATTAATTTTAACTGTTTTCACTAACTTTTTTCATCAAAATTTTGTTAAAATAATCATAAAATATAATATATTCTTATTAAAAATATTTAATCCAATTATATGTGTTAAAATAATAAATGTAGAAAAAATAATTTAAAATTAATCTTATAATTGTGATGAGAAAGAATTTTTTTAAAGTTAAAAAAAGATCAAAAGTTTACAGATTTTATATACTCAACATCAATGCAAGACTTGTTACAATGAAATAAAATTGATTAATATATATAATATTTAACAAATTTTTGTTAAAAACTAATTCAAAATATATATTTACAATATAAATAAATTAAATGAAAACAATATTAACATTTAAAACTCTTTATTCTTCAAAATTTATCAAAAAAGGAATCTTCTCTAAAAAATAAAAAAGCATCCCCCTAATAATATTTTTATGTTATTAAATAAAATTTGATATCTATTTGGTTATGTAAAATTTTAATTAAATTCAAAATCTAATTTTATATTATGTGAGTAAAATACAATTAACCCATCTTTTATGAAATATAATATTTTTCAAAAAACAATTCTGTTAGTATTTTCATTTTTATTTATAATAAATAGATAACTATTAATCACGTCAAAAATATATATTTTCATAAGTTAGTTTATAGTATTATTCATTCCATTCCAAATGTTATGTGATAACTGTCTAGTTAAATAATAATATTAATTTTATAATGTAGTTCCATAAATCCCAGTATTTTGTTTAATGAATTATATCGAATGAACCTAGTATAGTTTGTAATAAAATAAATAAAAAAATTTATTTTAGGAAAATCTAAATTTAGTGTTGTGTGTTTTGAATGATTTATATGGGGTTCTGTATAAATAAGTCAAACCAAGGTGTAACCTTCAAGAACATCCATCAAATAATTTTAATTTATTCAAAATAATAATAATTAATAACTCACCATGTTATAGAAATATCACAATGAAGTGTTCCAAAACATTGAATTTTATTCTAAAACATGGTTTAAGAATTATCCCATTCACCAAATAGATATTTCAAATTTACATGATTTTTTCATACCATTCAAGAACATAATATCTTACAGTCCCTCAACCATATAAATTATTATCTCCATGAATCCTTATGAGGAGTGAAAATAAAAATCAAACTATTTTGGTTATAAATATCTATTGAAATAGTTTTGTTTCAGGAATGAATTACATGTATTCCCCCAAAATACACAGTATTAAAATATAATAGATGATATGAAAATTCAAACCCACATTCACATTAAAAAATAAACTACGTATAATATGATTTACTGGTCCAATATAACCCAATTCATGATAACATTGTCATCTAATTCATTTAATTCCATTTAGAACTCCCCTCCATATACTTTAGATACCTAAGGACAATCCAAGCCACAATACCTCCACCATCAGAATATCAAATGAAATCTCCATACTATACCTGAAATGCTTTGTCAGAGGAAAGCCTCTGACGATTTATTAAAGAAAATAAAAATCAAGCAAGCAATTACAACAAAACGAAAGGACAATTAAATATCATAGAAGTCAGACCCATCACGAGAACCATGATAGAGCGCATCCTCCGCGGTCCTCGATTCCCACTCTAAGATGTCATGGTGCCTCAAAATCATGGCTTACTTCCTTCTAAGATTTAACTTTTCAAAGAGAGAAATTCCTTAGAAGACTGCATAGCCCGACCTTCCATCCCAAATGAAGACCTGGTGGGCATTGGCTTTGGCAGATGAGAATAATCCCTCATCGGCCTTCTTCACGGGGGGGCAGTCATCTCTTCCACAATCCATTTCACATTTTCTTTCCTGCCTTGGACAACATCGATGTTGGATGTCCGTACCATGCCACATCCATTTTCCTTATCACTGTCAAGACAATCTCCCCATTTCCCAGAAATAAAAACTTCACGGTAACCCTCCTCCACACCCAGTTCTGGCTGGGATTGACTGTTCTGATCAAGCATGTCGAGACACTGTGAATGAACCACAAGCTCATAGACATCATTCATCCCCATCTTCATAGCACCATCCTCAGCAACAACCTCTATAGAAATAGTGCCATATTTATTGACATCCTCCTGCCCTTGCAATGGTGCACCATAAACACCTGCGTCTGCAACACCGGGGCCCTCTAGAACCGCCCCATCCAAAAACACACCTCCATCTCGGTCCAACTCAAAGACAACCATATCCAAGCCAGCAAGCTGGTTACGCAACTCTATAACAGCCACCTGCTTCAATGGCTGCAGCCCGGTTGAGTTATGCACCTGCACACCACTCCAAATAGCAGCCTTCTTCCCAGTAAAGACCACCTAATCATCCCCTTCCTCCACTGCACATGCATTTCCAATAACCACATATTGCTAGACAACACCCTCCATCTCCTTTGGCATGGCCTCATGAGCCATATTTTCGGCATGATTTCCGCTCAATGTTCGACCAGCATTAGGAGAACTCTGGATCATCGCCTCCTGATCACCTCCTCAGTCTGTAGTAACTGGTCCCTCCAGAACATTCCCATCCAAATGCACAACTCCAACTCGGTCCAACTCCAAGACATACCTATCCAAGCCATCAAACTGGTTACCCAGCTCCAAACAGTCCACCTGCTTTAAAGACTGCAACCCAGATGAGTTCTGCACCTGCACACCACTCCCAACAACAGCCTACTTCCCAGAAGAGGGCACCATCCCTGACCCTTCCTCCACAACACCTGCATTGCCAATAACTACATCCTTCAATACAATACCCTCTATCTCTATTGGCATGGCCTCATGAACCATATTTCTAGCATGATTGCATCTCAACATTTGACCAGCATTAGGTGGACTCCGGGCCTCCTAATATCCCGCTACAATGACCAAATGTTCCCTAGAAATAGTCACCTGCAAATGACAAGCACTGCCCTCAACCATATACCTTGAGTCAATTCCAAGGTCACTCCCCAGTCTGTCATACACTTTCTTTACTGATGGGTTCAAGGACTGCACCATCTTCATCCCACCTACAACGCCCGACACCACATCAGAAGGAAACTACCTTATCTCCCTCCCAGTATGGTAAATAGGTCGCATTCCAACCAAATCGCCTTCAGTGAAAGCAGAATTCATTCGATCAATTTTCTTAGAAGCACCAAGACAGATATAGATAATGAAATCCATAGGTCCATCCTTCGCACCCTCCTATGTCAACCTCACATCATCATTCCCCCCAGCCATTCCCATTCTGTTCATCCATCCCTTGCAAGTTACCATCCAACCCTCCCCTTAGGTAAAAATAATCTAAATGCCCAAAACGTCTACACTTCACACAAAATTTCACCCATGACTCTTAAACAACCTCTTGAATCCACCTAAATTATTATCATCATATATCTAGACACAACACATAAGAGGTCGCGCATCATCGACCTCAAGACATATGCGCGAACAAATCGGGTGAGTCACCGACTCACTGCGTTGATCAGAACAGAGAAATCATCCAATCATGTTGCCAATTGCATAAAGAATAGAAGGGTTTTGAAAATAGAGGGGCAGACCAGGGAGACATACCCATGTGGAAATCAACAAGGGGCCATGCTGCATAAGAAATTCAAAGCCCCATCGGAAAAAATAGATGGAAGAAATTCTCGGATTTACACTGACATCTAGATTTCCCATAGACCCTTTATTTAAACTACATCTAAAATTTACCAAGAAATCAATACATATGATTTTTAAATTATATATCTCATAAAAGTGATGAAAATATATTCTAATGATCAATATTAAGATTCCATTTTCTGCCCCATAATATTGCCACCCATTAGAGACTGACGCCACACTCCCCTCCTGAGGAGAACACTTTTTATCACTTTAATGAAATGTAAACTAAAACAACATCCCATTCCTTATTATTTATAAAATATAGATAGAATGGAAAACACATCCTTTAATTATTGAATGTTAATTTAAAATGTCCCCTTACTCATTACCTATTTTTAAGAACAGTTACTAGGGAAATTTTGTAAAATCGAATCACCTCGAGTTTCACCACACTTAATGATTCAACAGAGAACTATAAACCATCTGGCTCATTTTATGATTTTACTTTTTAACAAAAATCAATGTAGTATATTCATCATCTCAAATATATATAAATATATATAACTATAAATATAGATGGTTTTCCTTTTGTATAGTCTGTTTGATTTTATTATAGGGGGCATGATCACCTTTGGATTTGCAATACACTAAGAATTTTTCCACAGTAATGAAGAGATCCTTATGAGCTACACTCACCACATATAGGTATATATTTTCCCTTAAAAAAACTATCACCACATATTCAGAAATTACATGTCATGATCCTCCAATGGATCAATAATCTCGTATTACCCTGTTAATTTAAAATAATCCATTTTCATATCGTGTTTCACATAATTTATCCTTAGTCTCATAATCACCATTCCCACTATAGTCATTTATTATCAACCACTATTCAATGTATTACACTCATCCATTCACTTATGATGAATTATATATTTTTTAATAACATGCATGAAAGGAACATTCTAGACACAACTGGATTACATCTCTTACAACTATGTTCATTATAGAATCACATTGCATCGAGTTGTTCATCAACAAGGTTAAAATGGTCCTCCTGCATGAAATATATTTTTTCATCAATCCAAAATTTCTCTTTGATTTATTAATCAATTGATGAATCTTACATCTAATAAAATTTATGCAACTACCTCCTACCTTATTTTTTCATTTTTAGCATTGTTTCCAAGAAGGAAGCTTCAATTTTTCACCAAATGTTCAATTTTATTAGGCACACAAATAGTCCTATCCAATAAAGAAAATTTATAAATATAGAACCATAGTTTATTTATATTATTAAAATTTAAAAACCATACCTATATCAGGAAACCCATGAACATCTCATGAATTAGACTGAAAATGAGTAAAAAACCCACATAGTTTCCTTAACGTAAAATGTAAACTATCAACTCACAATAAAAATCAATCATAGGTTACCCATGATAAAATGAAATAAAGCTAAACCATTAGTGTCTATGTTAGATATAATATTCTTTTGGCCTTCCACCATTCCCAAATCAATATACTCAAAATAGGCATATTAAGTCTATCCAAATAATCCTAATGACTCTCAATCATGAACCATATCCTACATAAGGGGTTATATTATGTGGAAGCCAAAACTATTGTATAATATATTAAATATATATATATTAAATAACTATGAGGGTAAATAGATATAAAATATGAATATGATATTACAATCCATGAATGGGCATACTAGGCCTTGCTCCTCACCTGAAATCAACATATGAGTGTTCTTTATAAAAGGATATAATGAAAATATTTGGATAAATAGATGACACTAATGGTTTATCCCTATATGGTAACACCCCCCATAAGGTTCTACTCACTAGAAGACCATTCTTTCACTAGTGGTGTCATTTATTATGTATAGTCCTACGAATGACAAGTAGTAGCTAAATGGTACCTCATGTCATAAAAATGAATAAAAGTGTATATCAATTCTTTATGGTTTGATGGTGAAACTATTACCAAGATTACCCCATACATACAAAATACATCAACCCTAAAGGAAATATTACCTTAAAAATAACTTGGCCTTACCACCTAATCTCAATGTCCAACAAAACCATGGAAGAAGTCAACAAAGATCCACATAAATTTTCATTTTACCATTCAAGTAATCTCTAAAGGAAACATTAACTATTTTCCCCCTACATATATTTCATTACCTCAATAGGCTATAAAATATTTCATTTCATGGAATTTATAAAATTCTCATTCATCAAAATAGTTAAAACAAATCATATAAAATATGTCTAATGTTCCAATTAAAAACATACAATAAGAACATTATTCATGTAACTCAAACAATAAAATTTTGAAATTATATAATAATTCCATTTTTAATAATAATTTATCATTACAAAATTTTCAACAACATGGACTAGTTAAATTAAATGTGACTTTGAATCTACATAAGAAAAAACTCTTTTAGTTATAATTTAAGAATTAATTACTTAAAGCCTCATAATAGTAAATATCAAACACAAAAAAGGTTCATTTATCATCTAAAGGGGTTATTTATGCATGATTCCACGATAGATTTATATGTAACACCATATAATCCATTTAAAACACATTAAAAAATTATCCCATATATCATAATCATACCCCTTAGGGTAATATACCATGTAAAAAAGGAATAAGGAAAAAAAATACACGTGTCCTTATATCATATGTGGTTCATTTATGTGAATTCAAATAAAAGTTATTTTTTGTAGATTAATACCATCCTTAGTCTTTTTATCTTATAAGTATGATTAACTAAACGACCTACATGGGATGAGATTTCTATTTTGGAATTTAGTAATATTGGTATTCACACACAAATTATATAGATGTTAAATATTTTATAAATTAATAATTTACATGTTGATTTAAAAGAAAAAAGTTCTGTATGAATAATAATTCATCAAATATATACATTTTTGTGTTATGGTTTTTTTAGATGTATCACCAACACCAATATATATTAGGAGAATCCCCCATATGATACAATTTAAATTAACATAATTGTAATATTCTTTCACCTTTGGTCTCAAGATATATTATTTTCATATATAATGGATTGAATATATAGATTACCCACACCAATTTAAAAAATCTCACATGCCTTATAAATTTATTGTGGCACCAATTTAATCATAACCATAAACATTACAACAAATGAAACTAGAAGTTTATAGATCAAACCAGTAATAATTGGTAAATTAATGTATCACTATCATGATATATTTGAAAACACCATTTAGGTTGACTCCGAAAATTTACAAACCAATCGATTTATCATAGTATAATAATACATGCTATATAGTTTTAACAACAGTAAATATGGAAATAATAATGAAATTCTTCTATATAAGAAAAGAACACATGAAATCATGGAAATAATCACACAGAACATCTTATACATGAAAAATATTATAATAAAAAACAAATTAAATAATCAAACATGAATAGTGAACAAATAATAATGAAATAAGAAAATATATAATTCAGTCTCCACCAAATGAAATAAGCATGACATATGAATATATACATTCCAATAAACATGGATATAACACACCTTGTTTAGATCCATTTATAGATTATAGGTTAATATCATTAATCCATAAATCTAAAAATAGTTTATTATAAATGTCACCCAAGGTGAAATCATATTGAACTATTTAACAAATATCACGAACAACAATCTCATCACCAAAAAAATAATTTTCCCCTCATGTCTGGGTTCGCCAGACCCGGAAACCATATATTTACCATGTACAGAAACATTCTTATTATAAATTCTTTATTGAATAAATAGTTATTAAAATTTAACATAATTATATAATAACACGTTGAGAAATACTGACCCTAGACCACTAAAATGGTTCCTGAATCCATTTGGTAACATGACCTCAAATTTGTCTCCTTATACACCTGATGTTTCAAACTATTAGAGAGGTACTGAAGGTGGTTCAATAGGTAGAATATATTCTCAGGATATGTAATAATCATATTTCACGAAAAAATAATTAAATTCAATAGAGGATAAAATAACAACTGAAAATTATATATATATATATATATAAGTAACCTTGAATGAACTTTCCATACTATACATACATAACTATGAAGAAATAGATATGAATATACAATATAATACATATAAAATGAAATGCAAAATGACTCCAAGATTAAATCCATGAGAATCCTAAGCATTGGCTTAGTCTAATTAGCCATGGTCCAAATACACGAATGATATCACATAGCATAATATTTGATCCAGAACATATATCCATGAGGTCTATTTGGGTAACATCTAGTAGCCCAAACGGGGTGTGAGATATACTTAGTTGTCCACCAACATTATTGAATAATGAAATAAAACCCTTGAATATAAAAATAATTATGTATAGGCATAAAAAAATAATGCAATTATATAAATAAATGTAATCTTTAGGGATCAGTTTCCATAATGGACACCTGATAGACCATAACTGCTTTGACCTAAGTTCAAATACCCCTAATGATTTATCCCTAGGTATATGAGTTTTGGAATCACTGATATTCATCCTACAGACTAATAGATCTTGATTCCATGACCAAATAAGGGAGTTTCACTATGGAGATTGTGATGATGGAATGGAATTCAATTGAATGATATTTTGTGAAATAGAGGAATAAAATGATTTGGGTGCATAAAACACATTTAATGGAAGAGTGGGAAATCAGTCAATTTTCAACATTTAATGAGGGGAATAGTTTAATAAAAAGTGCACCAACTGTGTGGAAGCATTTCCTGATGGAACCTGACCTCGAGAAATTATGATGATGAATTCGCTAACCATGTGCTTCCCTTGAGGACATAATATTCAAGTGTATCGCCCCCTTGTATGGCTATGAACATGGTTTGAAAAAACCATGTGAAATACATAAATATCCCTCTATAACTATCTACACACCACCATGTTATCCATGTGCCATAAAAATATTCATCTACCAAATTGTGTTACACCAAATTTTAGAGCACATTGTTTCCTCTAGAGGGTCACTCAGTTTCTAGAAAAAAATATGTACCCCTATATAATTTTCCCAAATATGATATTTTAGAGCATATCACTCCAAACGATCAAGGTAACTCCTAATACACATATAGAGACTTAAACCACACCCAGAAAAAAAAATTATGTGTTACTACACATGTAATTACACACTAAAGTTATGTTTAATAACTACCACATCAAAGAAATAGTTATTGGGATTTATCTTGAAATATTTTTCCAGATAAAAAAAATGAAATCATATAATTTAGGACATATCTCAATATAATGAAATTTTTTACCTTTTTTACCACTAATATGGTGAATAATATTTAATAATGTTACTAATTATAAAACCCAAATATAAAAGGGATGTTTTTAACAAAATTTTAACCACTAGATTCATAATATTTATTACATATTCCATAATTCAATTTCAGTAATTAGAAAAAATCAATATGAATAAAAATCATTAAAACAAAATGAAATTTTTTTCTTAATAAAAATTAAAAACAAAAAATAGATCTTATAAAATATTAATTCATATTGTTCATTCATGTAAAATTATTTATATTTAAATCAATAAAATTGGTATTATGTTATGTAAGGGTCAAATATGTTTGAAAATTATTATTTTTAATAAAAAAATGATATATTTAGTTATATCCTTATTTTTCAATATTCATTGAATAATTAATAAATTTTTAAAAAATCCAAAAATTAAACCCATAACTAATTTTTTTATGAGGATTGAAAATTTTAGATATGTTTGTCAAATTAAATTAATAAAATGGACTGATAATAAACATAATATCTTTTAATAAAATGTAATAAAATAGATTTTGAGGAAAACATATTTTGGAGAAATATAATGAATAGTCATAATTGGGTTTATTTTTCCCAGGAATCAATATGTACACTAGTATTGAGTATGATGAATCTATGTATATTAAAAAAAATTAATTCTATCCCTATATTTCAATTCATTATCTACATAATCATAATCATATTTTAATATATCATGTTCATGTAGGATAATTATTTCATTTCATATATGCTATAAAACTAAATGTTCATTAAAAATATCATGGTGTTATATTCAACCATGAAGAAATATTCTCCTAGCAATATTCAATTAATTTAAAAAATAATGTGCTTTATATTTTAAAATACTATTTTTTACACCAACATCAAAAAAGGACATACTAAATCATGCATTTGAAATCTTGAAATGGTAAATGTGAAGGTCATATAAAAAAATCACAAATGGTTTTCAACTAGGGGGATATTTCTGGGATATATAAATATATAAATTGGGGAATATATTAATGTAAAAATAATTATGTAGATTGATATATAACATCGATAAAATGAAAACAAACGATCTAAATAATGTCAATTCCCACAAATCCATAAACACATGATGTAACACCCCGAGCTTCCATGATACGATTCTCATTCAATAATGCAATAGCTTGCATTGTACGCAACTTCGAGTTCTAAAACACCGCGACTAATCAAAGTAGCCGTTATGAATAGTAATAACCACTTTTTAAAATTATAGAAATTTTATATTTCAAAATGGACTTCATTTTTGGATTCGGAATATCGAAATAAGCCTATGTTGAATTTTTGGTATTTTTCTGAGAACTTCTAATTTTTTATGAATAATGAAAAATACTTAAAAATAACTTTTTTAATAAAAATAATTTGTAGTGATAAATTATACTATTTAGTGTTTTTAAAGTATAATTAGAATATATTTTTACCATTTTATCCAATGGTGGTCATTATAATTAATTTAACATTGAAATTGGACATAAACAATTGCCAATCTTTTGATATAAATTGTTTCTTAAAACACGCTATTTGTTGTGACAGCGAGAATTAATTATAAAATTAATTAATGAAACTTATATATTTGGAATTTTGTAAAATAGACATCATTTTTGAATTTGGAATATCAATTATTGCTTAGGGTGAAATTTTGGCATTGTTCTGAAAAACTTCAATTTTTGATGAATAGTGAAACCACTAAGTGGTAGTTAAATAACTGATTTTTCGTTTAAATGAAATATTACAACTTCTGTGATTTGATTTTCAAAAATCCTACATACATGGTTGTCATTACGAAGTAAAATGTGGTTCAATGAGATCAAAATAATTTTTGGTGAATAGTAACTTTTAAGTTCTTAATCGCGATTAGAGGTAATTAGTGTAGTTTATGGTAAAAATAATGTTTTAATAATATGAGATGAGCTTGAAACTTGTCCTACTCCTATTGTATGTGTGAAGGCCGACCAAGACAACCCATGGGTCAACTTGGTGACCCTATGGTGCCACATTGGTTGGAAAATGACATTAATATATATATTTAATGTTAAAATTAAATTGAAACAAACATGAGTTGTTTTACTAAAACAGTTTTTAATTGGGGTTACACAAGTCCAAATTTTGATTATAAATATTCATTAGAAATCTAAAAAGATTTCCTACATCATAGTAGTTTTTTTATAATTTTTAGACATTAAATAAATTAAATTAATTATGACATCATGATGATGCAGCGATGACCTCATTATTTAACGATTTAAATAAAATGGAAAGATAATGTAACATACAAAGCGTACACTGGTCAAAAACCTATTGGATAAGTAAATTTTGAACCCTTATCATCTTATCCTCGAATTATATAAGTTTAGGACCTCTAAAATCCGAAACTCATTTTATAATAAAGTGACTTTTCTTTACTTTCCAATAGTGCCCCTCCTCTCCACTTATAAAAGGCCCCCACCTCTCCCACCTCATTTACACTTTAAATCCATTTGTCTCGTCCAACCTCTGCCCAAATACTCTCCCAACTTCCCCCTCTTACTCCTAGAAGCCTCACTTTGGGATTAACTCTTCCCAAGGAAGCCTTTGGATCAAATCAAAAAGAGTTACCCGATTTTGAGGCAATGTCTTCTCTAATGTTGTTTTGTTTTATTTTTCTTATCCAACCCCCTAAACTAATTTTATTCATTTCTTTTATAACAACACCAGTATCCTCAATATACTAGGATGTTTTTATAATAAGGATTCTAGGTACACTTACACACACCTACATCTAATGGTTAAAGAACATACGGTTTCTGTGGATGGTGAATTTCTGCCTCACGAAACGATGATTGTTCAACACTCATATAACACCTTCAAAGGTGGCCATTAAGATGTCACTATTTTTATATATGATATATAATATGGTTATTTTTTACTTATGCTTCTTTATTTCTCGTTTATGGCATACTTTATGATTTCCATTATGGGTAAAACGCGATAATTTCATTTTAGGAAGTGCGGACTACCGCCCCCTCAAAGTGATTTGAATCGTTAATGCCATATGTGGGATGTATAAAGGATGGAGTAAATGGTATTATACACTATGTTATACTGGAATTATATTATACATTTATATCATTATGATTTCGTTCCATTAAATATGAAATTGAAATGAAAGTAGCGTTCATGCGTACGTACGGCTTACTGTCTCCATGAACGGTGCATTTCATTTCATACCTCTAAATGTTACGTAATATTATAAATGAATGTATATACTGGATATATAAGATATATATGACATCTAAATCATGAATATAATTCTGGAGATAATGTATATTCTACCACATAAACAACTTGTAATTATAAGAAGTTTATTGTTGACTCAAGTACCAAAGATCGACAAAACGACCATTATTAATTTAAATAATTACATAATGTTCATATCATTGTAATAAGTTATATAATAAGGATAATGAAATTGAAAATGGTTCTTAATAAGGTATATATTAACTCTATTTTATTATTCAGGAGGTTAAAGAACGGTTGAGTCAAGTCAGACATGAGGTAAGGGAATTTTTTAACCCAATTTCCATTCTTTGGGTAAATCTCATACTTTCAAATTATGTCGTGATATTATTATGTCCTATCTTGTAATTGTACTGTATTTATGTGTACATATAGTTAATACACATAATAGATCTATTTTATTTTAAAAATTATCTTTGTAAGGACTTCATCACAATCTCCTTTCATTGAGGCATATTTCGTTTTATACACAACTTTCTTTTATACGGTGTATAAATCCCTTTGACTTTTAAATTTATTCAAAAGGATTTCTTTTATAATTATGTGATTTTTAAATGATTTCAAAAAAGAGATATTTCTCTCCAATATATGAAAATCCAGTGCAAAATTATATGTATTTAACGCAAGCTTAAAAATGTTTTTAGAAAACCTGACTCTCGAGTGTGGTAGATAGGAAGGGATTGGGAGTGGACCCATCATGGCCTGTTATTAGTCGAGCAGTCTCAGAATTAGTTATTTTGTTTTCAGAAGCTAGCATAATGTTTTCAGAAAAATACTAGAGTATATTTGATCAATTTTAAACGTAAGTATCATCAAAAAAATTGCATCGGTAGGTCTCATGAGACAACTAGACGTGGAATTGGCCGAGGCCCTTTCCCAATTTGATTTATGGTTTTGGCCAAGGCCTTAATCATTTTAGACGTCTTGGCCGAGGCCTTGACAAAATGTTTCAGAATGTCCGGCATTATAAATTCCCTCATTATGAAAGTGGTTAATGATATTTCATGTGATTATTCGACCAGTAGAATATCCATGTGAAAAAGTAAATGGCATTATCTCATTTTACTTTTGCCATATTATGTAGAAGTTCAAGTTTAAAAGGCTTTTGTTTTAGTTATACATTGCCTTAAATGTTAATGTTTATTTATTAATGTTTCTGCTATATTGTTATCCTTACTGAGCATCTGAGCTCACCCCTTTCAATGTTTTAATATTTTCCAGGATGTGAAGAAGTATTTTATGAATGACCTGTAGGGATTGTCATAAGAGGATATGAGTGTGGTCTATGGAGACTTTGTTATTGTAGTTTTTCACTTTATGATTTAATGTAACTTTTACGAATGTATCTAGTGTTTCCAAGGCTACTAAACTAATCGGTCTTTCGAGACTTGATCTTTTTTGATCATGCCAATGTTACGAAGTAATGCACCAACTCTGGGTAGCTGGGGTTGGGGCGTTACAGTTGGTATCAGAGGATGTTTAGTACAAACCTTGGAAACTAGATTTAGACAAACTCTGATTAGAGCATGTAGACCTAAGATGAACTTTGAGGATTAGTATAGAAGAACTTCCTAAAAATTTTGGTATTGTAGAGATTTTGTGAGTTTTCCGAACAATACATCCATGTCTGGATACGAGCAGGTAGAGGCGGCTCTAGCACAGATGTACCTAGGGGTAAAACCCGAAAACACCACTTTGAGCTAGACACGAATGAGAACTGGTGCACGACAATGGGCCTTGCTGCACTCTTGGTTACGACACTCCTAGGGGATATGCTTAAGATAATTCCCATTTTCATTACAAACCACCATAAAGGGTTACGAGTATATACTTCCTCAAAGAAAACATTTTTATAATTATGGATTATATCCATAATTATTTCAATTTATGTTAAGTGTTTTACAAGTATGGAATTATATATTTTGATTCATAAACTAATCCAGTTTATGCCATTATTTAGAAATGGTTCCTAGTGGAAGGAATGGAAACCGTATCAATGCACGCACTCCGTGTAGGGATTTCCCTCCTACTCAAGATAATTATGGTGGAGCTAGTGATACAACTGGTGCTGATCAGCTTCTCACCGTACAGGGACAACTCACGCAGGTTATGAATAATAACCTTACTCGTATGGAGCACCCTGATCCGCAACGTGGAGGATCAATGCTAGACCGTTTCATGAGGAAACAACCACCACCCTTCAATGGGAGTACAAATCCTATAGTAGCTGAGCAATGGATAAATTCCGTAGAGAAAATATTCCATGCCTTGGGGAGTAGTAAAAGGGAGAAGGTTGTCATGGAAGTTTACCGCCTCACTGGAGATGTTGATCAGTGGTGGTCGTTGATTCAAAACAAAAAGTAAGATGATGACGTATCGAATATGGAATGGAGGGAGTTCAAAGAGCTTTTCTTAGAAAAATTCTTTTCTCGTGACCATCGAGCAGATATGGAAAGGCAATTTCTGAGTCTGAGGCAGAAGGAGGATGAGAATGTCACAAAGTATGAGGCTAACTTTACAAGGTTAATGAGGCATGCTGCCGATTATATACGTAACCCAAGGAGTAATATTGATCGTTTCTTTGATGGGTTAAAACCATTTCTCCGTCGAGATTTAGTATCACAATCATTCTCATCATACGAAGATATTGTCTCGTGTGCTATCAAAACAGAAAAAAAATTCTCTAAGTCTTATGACAACAAAGTAAAGCAAGAGAAGAAGAGAACGGTGGAACAAGAGACAGATAAAGGGAAAAAGGGAAATAAAGATTTTCCATTATGTGATAATTGTGTGAAGAATCACCCTGGTACTTGCCTAAAAGGAATGGGAGTTTGTTATAAATGTGGAGAAAATGGTCACCAGGCTCGTGATTGCAAGGGAAAGAAAGAGGATATCAATGATGAATGCTACAATTGTAGGGAAATGGGGAATTATGCAAATGAATGTCTTAAGCATCAATGAAACTTACCTCAGAAAAGGCCAAGGGATCAAGGACAATCTTATGCTGTTACTACAGTTGAAGCAGAATAACTAATTTATTGGTGCTTTTGGACTCATGGATTATATTATGGTTATAAGAATAATGTGATATATATAATGATTGTACTGCAGTACTTTTTTATTTCAGTAAGGTTTTAATATGATTAAGGTAATCATATTTTTAGTATGTGACAATAAGAGAAACTTTTCTTTGTTTGGGGAATCTGATGTTACAATTGATTTTGGAATTTAGATACCTTTTAGAGAAAGTCTGGACGGAGGTATTTTGGATAACTATTAAGGTTGGAGTGGATTAAGTTGATCTTTGGATAGTATTGTTTATGGTTAAAAAATTTATGAAGGTTATTTTTGGAATATTATGATACTATAGTTTTAGGAAAAGGACAACCTGCAGGGTGGGGCATAACCCATTGCGTCGGACAAAGCTGCAGGAATCGAACCCACAATCAAAGTGCGACAGGCCATTATTTCCTACCACTAGCCTATAGGAAGTCCCTGTTTTTTACAAAATAATTTTACTAATCTAAATGGTATGTGTTAACATTTTGAACCTTATACAATTAGGATAAATAGAATATTTTTGAGTTCCATTACCATTTAGAGTAAAAGTTGGGTTTGTGGTAAAAATTTATTAACGAATGAAAGTATACATAACAAGTATATATATTCCCTTACGTCCTTAGTAAATATCCTAAATAAATTCATCAACATTATAAAAGGTAACTTAAAACAAAAATGTTGTCGGTTAACTTTTCCAACTGGGGATTCAATGACCGTTTAACCAATCACAAGTTTGTGATTTTCTTGTAGTTAAACGTTCTCCTAATCCTGTTTTCTATAACTCTCCTTCAGACCTTGATGGTTTTTTTATTCTCCATATCCATATTTTCATAGAATCCTAGAATGGGCTATATCGGGTGACCTTTGTACTTATCTTGCTTTCTTTTAATGTTATATATTTATTAACCTTATTTCCGATATGGGTTTTCCACAAAGGTATTTTCTATTTTCAACCTTTTATTTTCAAAGAAAATTTTCCAATTGCGAGGACGCAATTTATTGAAGGAGGGTAGAATGTAACACCCCTAGCTTCCATGATACACTTCTCATTCAATAATGCAATTGCTTTCATTGTATGCAACTTCGAGTTCTAAAACACCACGACTAATCAAAGTAGCCGTTATGAATAGTAATAACCACTTTTTAAAATTATAGAAATATTATATTTCAAAATGGTCTTCATTTTTGGATTCAGAATATCGAAATAAGCCTATGTTGAATTTTTGGTATTTTTCTGAGAACTTCTAATTTTTTATGAATAGTGAAAAATACTTAAAAACAACTTTTTTAATCAAAATAATTTATAGTGATAAATTATAATATTTAGTGGTTTTAAATTATAATTAGAATATATTTTTACCATTTTATCCAATGGTGGTCATTAGAATTAATTTAACATTGAAATTGGACATAAACAATTGCCAATCTTTTGATATAAATTGTTTCTTAAAACACGCTATTTGTTGTGACAGAAGGAATTAATTATAAAAATAATTAATGCAACTTATATGTTTGGAGTTTTTTAAAATAGAAATCATTTTTGAATTCGGAATATCAATTATAGCTTAGGGTGAAATTTTGGCATTGTTCTGAAAAACTTCAATTTTTGATGAATAGTGAAACCACTAAGTGGTAGTTAAATAACTGATTTTTCGTTTAAATGAAATATTACCACTTCTGTGATTTGAATTTAAAAAATTTTACATACATGGTTGTCATTAATAAGTAAAATGTGGTTCAATGAGATCAAAATAATTTTTGGTGATTAGTAACTTTTAAGTTCTTAATCGCGATTAGAGGTAATTAGTGTAGTTTAAGGTAAAAATAATGTTTTAATAATATGAGATGAGCTTGACACTTGTCCTACTCCTATTGGATGAGTCATGGCCGACCAAGACAACCCATGGGTAAACTTGGGGACCCCATGGAGCCACTTTGGTTGGAAAATGACATTAAAATATATATATTTAATGTTAAAATTAATTTGACACAAACATGAGTTGTTTTACTAAAACAGTTTTTAAGTGGGGTTACACAAGTCCAAATTTTGATTATAAATATTCATTAGAAAGCTAAAAAGATTTACTACATCATAGTAGTTGTTTTATAATTTTTAGACATTAAATAAATTAAATTAATTATGACATCATGATGATGCAGCGATGACCTCATTATTTAACGATTTAAATAAAATGGAAAGATAATGTAAAATCCAAAGCGTACACTGGTCAAAAACCTATTGGATGAGTATATTTAGAACCCTTATCATCTTATCCTCAAATTATATAACTGTGGGACCTCTAAAATCCGAAACTCATTTTATAATAAAGTTACTTTTCTTTACTTGCCAAGAGTGCCCCTCCTCTCCACTTATAAAAGGCCCCCACCTCTCCCACCTCATTTACACTTTCAAGCCATTTGGCTCGGCCAATCTCTGACCAAATACTCTCCCAACATCCCCCTCTTACTCCTAGAAGCCTCACTTTGTGCATAACTCTTCCCAAGGAAGCCTTTGGCTCAAATTAAAAATAGTTACCCGATTTTGAGGTAATGTCTTCTCTAATGTTGTTTTGTTTTATTTTTCTTCTCCAACCCCCTAAACACTTTTTATTCATTTCTTTTGTAACAACACCAGTATCCTCAATATACTAGGATGTTTTTATAATAATTATTAGAGCTACACTTACACACACCTACATCTAATATTTAATGAAAATACGGTTTCTGTGGATGGCGAATTTCTGCCTCACGAAACGATGATTGTTCAACACTCATATAACACCTTCAAAGGTGGCCATTAAGATGTCACTATTTTTATATATGATATATAATATTTTTATGTTTTACTTATGCTTCTATATTTCTCATTTATGGCATACTTTATGATTTCCATTATGGGTAAAACGAGATAATTTCATTTTAGGAAGTGCGGACTACCGCCCCCTCAAAGTGATTTGAATCGTTAATGCCATATGTGGGATGTATAAAGGATGGAGTAAATGGTATTATACACTATGTTATACTAGAATTATATTATACATTTATATCATTATTATTTCGTTCCATTAAATATGAAATTGAAATGAAAGTAGCGTTCATGCGTACGTACGACTTACCGTCTCCATGAACGGTGCATTTCATTTCTTACCTCTAAATGTTACGTAATATTATAAATGAATGTATATACTGGATATATAAGATATATATGACATCTAAATCATGAATATAATTATGGAGATAATGGATATCCTACCACATAAACAACTTGTAATTATAAGAATTTTATTGTTGACTCAAGTACCAAAGATCGACAAAACGACCGTTATTAATTTAAATAATTACATGATGTTCATATCATTGTAATAAGTGATATAATAAGGATAATGAAATTGAAAATGGTTCTTAATAAGGTATATATTAACTCTAGTTTATTATTCAGGAGGTTAAAGAACGGTTGAGTCATGTCAGACACGAGGTAAGGGAATTTCTTAACCCGATTTCCATTCTTTGGGTTAATCTCATACTTTCAAATTATGTCGTGATATTATTATGTCCTATGTTGTAATTGTACTGTATTTATGTGTACATATAGTGAATAAACATAATAGATATATTTTATTTTAAAAATGATCTTTGTATGGACTTCGTCTCAATCTCCTTTCATTGAGGCATATTTCGTTTTATACACAACTTTCTTTTATACGGTGTATAAATCCCTTTGACTTTTAAGTTTATTCAAAAGGATTTCTTTTATAATTACGTGATTTTTAAATGATTTAAAAAAAGAGATATTTCTCTCCAATATATGAAAATCCAGTGCAAAAGTATATGTATTTAACGCAAGCTTAAAAATGTTTTTAGAAAACGAGACTCTCGAGTGTGGTAGATAGGAAGGGATTGGGAGTGGACCCCTCATGGCCTGTTATTAGTCGAGCAGTCTCAGAATTAGTTATTTTGTTTTCATAAGCTTGCATAATGTTTTCAGAAAAACACTGGAGTATATTTGATCAATTTTAAATGTTAGTATCTTCAAAAAAATTGCATTGGTAGGTCTCATGAGACAACTTGATGTGGAATTGGCCGAGGCCCTTTCCCAATTTGATTTATCGTTTTGGCCGAGGCCTTAATCATTTTAGACGTCTTGGCCGAGGCCTTGACAAAATGTTTCAGAATGTCTGGTATTATACATTCCCTCATTATGAAAGTGGTTAATGATATTTCATGTGATTATTCGACCAGTAGAATATCCATGTGAAGAAGTAAATTGCATTATCTCATTTTACTTTTGCCATATTATATTGAAGTTCAAGTTTAAAAGGCTTTTGTTTTAGTTATACATTGACTTAAATGTTAATGTTTATTTATGAAAGCTTCCGCTATATTGTTATCCTTACTGAGCATCTGAGCTCACCCTTTTCAATGTTTTAATATTTTCCAGGATGTGAAGAAGTATTTTATGAATGACCTGCAGGGATTGTCAGAAGAGGCTATGAGTGTGGTCTATGGAGACTTTATTAATGTAGTTTTTCACTTTATGATGTAATATAACGTTTACGAATGTATCTACTGTTTCCAAGGCTACTAAACTAATCAGTCTTTCGAGACTTGATCTTTTGTGATCATGCCAATGTTACGAAGTAATGCACCGACTCTGGGTAGCTGGGGTCGGGGCGTTACAGTTGGTATCAGAGGAAGTTTAGTACAAACCTTGGAAGCTAGATTTAGACAAACTCTGATTAGAGCATGTAGACCTAAGATGAACTTTGAGGATTAGTATAGAAGAACTTCCTAAAAATTTTGGTATTGTAGAGATTTTGTGAGTTTTCCGAACAATACATCTCTGTCTGGATACGAGCAGGTAGAGGCGGCTCTAGCACAGATGTACCTAGGGGTAAAACCCGAAAACACAGCTTTGAGCTAGACTCGAACGAGAACTGATGCACGACAACGGGCCTTGCTGCACTCTTGGTTACGACACTCTCGGGGGATATGCTTAGGATAATTCCCATTTTATTTACAAACCACTATAATGGGTTACGAGTATATACTTCCTCAAAGAAAACATTTTTATAATTATGGATTATATCCATAATTAGTTCAATTTATGTTAAGTGTTTTACAAGTATGGAATTATGTATTTTGATTCATAAACTAATCCAGTTTATGCCATTATTTAGAAATGGGGCCTAGTGGAAGGAATGGAAACCGTATCAATGCACGCACTCTGTGTAGGGATTTCCCTCCTGCTCAAGATAATTATGGTGGAGCTAGTGATACAACTGGTGCTAATCAGATTCTCACCGTACTGGGACAACTCACGCAGGTTATGAATAATAACCTTACTCGTATGGAGCACCCTGATCCGCAACGTGGAGGATCAATGCTAGACCGTTTCATGAGGCAACAACCACAAACCTTTAATGGGAGTACAAATCGTATAGTAGCTGAGCAATGGATAAATTCCTTAGAGAAAATATTCCATGCCTTGGGGAGTAGTGAAAGGTAGAAGGTTGTCATGGCAGTTTACCGCCTCACTGGAGATGCCGATCAGTGGTGGTCGCTGATTCAAAACACAAAGGAAGATGATGACGTATCGAATATGGAATGGAGGGAGTTCAAAGAGCTTTTCGTAGAAAAATACTTTCCTCGTGACCATCGAGCAGATATGGAAAGGCAATTTCTGAGTCTGAGGTAGAAGGAGGATGAGAATGTCGCAAAGTATGAGGCTAACTTTACAAGGTTAGCGAGGCATGCTGCCGATTATATACGTAACCCAAGGAGTAAGATTGATTGTTTCTTTGATGGGTTAAAACCATTTCTCCATCGAGCTTTAGTATCACAATCCCTCTCATCATACGAAGATATTGTCTCGTGTGCTATCAAGACAGAAAAGGAATTCTCTATGTCTTATGACAACAAAGTAAAGCAAGAGAAGAAGAGAATGGTGGAACAAGATACAGATAAAGGGAAAAAGGGAAAGAAGGATTTTCCATTATGTGATAATTGTGGGAAGAATCACCCAGGTATTGCCTAAAAGGAATGGGAGTTTGTTATAAATGTGGAGAAAAGGGTCACCAGGCTCGTGATTGCAAGGGAAAGAAAGAGGCTATCAATGTTGAATGCTACAATTGTAGGGAAATGGGGCATTATGCAAATGAATGTCTTAAGCGTCAAGGAAACTTACCTCAGAAAAGGCCAAGGGATCAAGGACAATCTTATGCTGTTACTACAGTTGAAGCAGAATAACTAATGTATTGGTGCTTTTGGACTCATGGATTATATTATTATTATAAGAATAATGTGATATATATAAAGATTGTACTACAATACTTTTTTATTTCAGTAAGGTTTTAATATGATTAAGGTAATCATATTTTTAGTATGTGACAATAAGAGAAACTTTTCTTTTTTTGGGGAATCTGATGTTACAATTGATTTTGGAATTTAGAGACCTTTTAGAGAATGTCTGGACGGAGGTATTTTGGATAACTATTAAGGATGGAGTGGATTAATTTGATCTTCGGATAGTATTATTTATGGTTAAAAAATTTATGAAGATTATTTTTGGAATATTATGATACTATAGTTTTAGGAAAATGACAACCTGCAGGGTGGGGCATAACCCATCGCGTCGGACAAAGCTGCAGGAATCGAACCCACAATCAAAGTGCGACAGCCCATTATTTCCTACCACTAGCCTACAGGAAGTCCCTGGTTTTACAAAAAAAAATTACTAATCTAAATGGTATGTGTTAACATTTTGAACCTTATACAATTAGGATAAATAGAATATTTTTTAGTTCCATTACCATTTGGAGTAAAAGTTGGGTTTGTGGTAAAAATTTATTAACGAATGAAAGTATACATAACAAGTATGTATATTCCCATACGTCCTTAGTAAATCTCCTAAATAAATTCCTCAACATTATAAAAGGTAACTTAAAACAAAAATGTTGTCGGTTAACTTTTCCAACTGGGTATTCAATGACCGTTTAACCAATCACAAGTTTCTAATTTTCTTGTAGTTAAACTTTCTCCTAATCCTGTTTTCTATAACTCTCCATCAGACCTTGATGGTTTTTTTCTCCTCCATATCCATATTTTCATAGAATCCTAGAATGGGCTATATTGGGTGACCTTTGTACTTATCTTGCTTTCTTTTAATGTTATATATTTATTAACCTTATTTCCGATGTGGGTTTTCCACAAAGGTATTTTCTATTTTCAACCTTTTATTTTCAAAGAAAATTTTCAAATTGCGAGGACGCAATTTATTGAAGGAGGGGAGAATGTAACACCCCGAGCTTCCATGATACGCTTCTCATTCAATAATGCAATAGCTTGCATTGTATGCAACTCCGAGTTCTAAAACACCGTGACTAATCAAAGTAGCCGTTATGAATAGTAATAACCACTTTTTAAAATTGTAGAAATTTTATATTTCAAAATGGACTTCATTTTTGGATTCGGAATATCGAAATAAGCCTATGTTGAATTTTTTTTATTTTTCTGAGAACTTCTAATTTTTTATGAATAGTGAAAAATACTTAAAAACAACTTTTTTAATCAAAATAATTTATAGTGATAAATTATACTATTTAGTGGTTTTAAAGTATAATTAGAATATATTTTTACCATTTTATCCAATGGTGGTCATTAGAATTAATTTAACATTGAAATTGGACATAAACAATTGCCAATCTTTTGATATAAATTGTTTCTTAAAACACGCTATTTGTTGTGACAGCGGGAATTAATTATAAAATTAATTAATGCAACTTATATGTTTGGAATTTTGTAAAATAGACATCATTTTTGAATTCGAAATATCAATTATAGCTTAGGGTGAAATTTTGGCATTGTTCTGAAAAACTTTAATTTTTGATGAATAGTGAAACCACTAAGTGGTAGTTAAATAACTGATTTTTCGTTTAAATTAAATATTACCACTTCTGTGATTTGATTTTCAAAAATCCGACATACATGGTTGTCATTAAGAAGTAAAATGTGGTTCAATGAGATCAAAATAATTTTTGGTGAATAGTAACTTTTAAGTTCTTAATCGTGATTAGAGGTAATTAGTGTAGTTTAAGGTAAAAATAATGTTTTAATAATATGAGATGAGCTTGACACTTGTCCTACTCCTATTGGATGAGTCATGGCCGACCAAGACAAACCATGGGTCAACTTGGGGACCCCATGGAGCCACTTTGGTTGGAAAATGACATTAATATATATATATATTTAATGTTAAAATTAAATTGACACAAACATGAGTTGTTTTACTAAAACAGTTTTTAAGTGGGGTTACATAAGTCCAAATTTTGATTATAAATATTTATTAGAAAGATAAAATGATTTCCTACATCATAGTAGTTTTTTTATAATTTTTAGACATTAAATAAATTAAATTAATTATTACATAATGATGATGCAGCGATGACCTCATTATTTAACGGTTTAAATAAAATGGAAAGATAATGTAAAATCCAAAGCGTACACTTGTCAAAAACCTATTGGATGATTAGATTTCTAACCCTTATCATCTTATCCTCGAATTATATAAGTGTGGGACCTCTAAAATCCGAAACTCATTTTATAATAAAGTGACTTTTCTTTACTTGCCAAGAGTGCCCCTCCTCTCCACTTATAAAAGGCCCCCACCTATCCCACCTCATTTACACTTTCATGCCATTTGGATCGGCCAAACACTGCCCAAATACTCTCCCAACTTCCCCCTCTTACTCCTAGAAGCCTCACTTTGGGTAGAACGTTTCCCAAGGAAGCCTTTGGCTCAAATCAAAAAGAGTAACCCGATTTTGAGGTAATGTCTTCTCTAATGTTGTTTTGTTTTATTTTTCTTCTCCAACCCCCTAAACTCTTTTTATTCATTTCTTTTGTAACAACACCAGTATCCTCAATAGACTAGGATGTTGTTATAATAAGGATTCGAGCTACACTTACACACACCTACATCTAATATTTAAAGATCATACGGTTTCTGTGGATTACGAATTTCTACATCACGAAACGATGATTGTTCAACACTCATATAACACCTTCAAAGGTGGACATTAAGATGTCACTATTTTTATATATGATATATAATATGTTTATGTTTTACTTATGCTTCTGTATTTCTCATTTATGGCATACTTTATGATTTCCATTATGGGTAAAACGCGATAATTTCATTTTAGGAAGTGCGGACTACCGCCCCCTCAAAGTGATTTGAATCGTTAATGCCATATGTGGGATGTATAAAGGATGGAGTAAATGGTATTATACACTATGTTATACTGGAATTATATTATACATTTATATCATTATGATTTCATTCCATTAAATATGAAATTGAAATGAAAGTAGCGTTCATGCGTACGTACGGCTTACCGTCTCCATGAACGGTGCATTTCATTTCTTACCTCTAAATGTTACGTAATATTATAAATGAATGTATATACTTGATATATAAGATATATATGACATCTAAATCATTAATATAATTCTGGAGATATTGGATATTCTACCACATAAACAATTTGTAATTATAAGAAGTTTATTGTTGACTCAAGTACCAAAGATCGACAAAACGACCGTTATTAATTTAAATAATTACATAATGTTCATATAATTGTAATAAGTGATATAATAAGGATAATGAAATTGAAAATGGTTCTTAATAAGGTATATATTAACTCTAGTTTATTATTCAGGAGGTTAAAGAATGGTTGAGTCAAGTCAGACACGAGGTAAGGGAATTTCTTAACCCAATTTCCATTCTTTGGGGTAATCTCATACTTTCAAATTATGTCGTGATATTATTATGTCCTATCTTGTAATTGTACTGTATTTATGTGTACATATAGTGAATACACATAATTGATCTATTTTATTTTAAAAATGATCTTTGTAAGGACTTCGTCTCAATCTCCTTTCATTGAGGCATATTTCGTTCTATACACAACTTTCTTTTATACGGTGTATAAATCCCTTTGACTTTTACGTTTATTCAAAAAGAATTTCTTTTATAATTATGTGATTTTTAAATGATTAAAAAAAAGAGATATTTCTCTCCAATATATGAAAATCCAGTGCAAAAGTATATGTATTTAACGCAAGCTTAAAAATGTTTTTAGAAAACCCAACTCTCGAGTGTGGTAGATAGGAAGGGATTGGGAGTGGACCCATCATGGCCTGTTATTAGTCGAGCAGTCTCAGAATTAGTTATTTTGTTTTCAGAAGCTTGCATAATGTTTTCAGAAAAACATTGGAGTATATTTGATCAATTTTAAACGTAAGTATCTCCAAAAAAATTGCATCGGTAGGTCTCATGAGACAACTAGACGTGGAATTGGCCGAGGCCCTTTCCCAATTTGATTTATGGTTTTGGCCGAGGCCTTAATCATTTTAGACGTCTTGGCCGAGGCCTTGACAAAATGTTTCAGAATGTCCGGCATTATACATCCCCTCATTATGAAAGTGGTTAATGATATTTCATGTGATTATTTGACCAGTAGAATATCCATGTGAAGAAGTAAATGGCATTATCTCATTTTACTTTTGCCATATTATGTTGAAGTTCAAGTTTAAAAGGCTTTTGATTTAGTTATACATTGCCTTAAATGTTAATGTTTATTTATGAAAGCTTCCGCTATATTGTTATCCTTACTGAGCATCTGAGCTCACCCCTTTCAATGTTTTAATATTTTCCAGGATGTGAAGAAGTATTTTATGAATGACCTGCAGGGATTGTCAGAAGAGGGTATGAGTGTGGTCTATGGAGACTTTATTATTGTAGTTTTTCACTTTATGATGTAATGTAACTTTTACAAATGTATCTAGTGTTTCCAAGGCTACTAAACTAATCGGTCTTTCGAGACTTGATCTTTTGTGATCATGCCAATGTTACGAAGTAATGCACCGACTCTGGGTAGCTGGGGTCGGGGAGTTACAGTTGGTATCAGAGGAAGTTTATTACAAACCTTGGAAGCTAGATTTAGACAAACTCTGATTAGATCATGTAGACCTAAGATGAACTTTGAGGATTAGTATAGAAGAACTTCCTAAAAGTTTTGGTATTGTAGAGATTTTGTGAGTTTTCCGAGCAATACATCCCTGTCTGGATACGAGCAGGTAGAGGCGGCTCTAGCACAGATGTACCTAGGGGTAAAACCCGAAAACACCGCTTTGAGCTAGACTCGAACAGGAACTGGTGCACGACAACGGGCCTTACTGCACTCTTTGTTACGACACTCCTGGGGGATATGCTTAGGATAATTCCCATTTTCTTTACAAACAACTATAAAGGGTTACGAGTATATACTTCCTCAAAGAAAACATTTTTTATAATTATGGATTATATCCATAATTAGTTCAATTTATGTTAAGTGTTTTACATGTATGGAATTATGTATTTTGATTCATAAACTAATCCAGTTTATGCCATTATTTAGAAATGGCGCCTAGTGGAAGGAATAGAAACCGTATCAATGCATTCACTCCGTGTAGAGATTTCCCTCCTGCTCAAGATAATTATGGTGGAGCTAGTGATACAACTGGTGCTGATAAACTTCTCACCGTACTGGGACAACTCACGCAGGTTATGAATAATAACCTTACTCGTATGGAGCACCCTGATCCGCAACGTGGAGGATCAATGCTAGACCGTTTCATGAGGCAACAACCACCAACCTTCAATGGGAGTACAAATCCTATAGTAGCTGAGCAATGGATAAATTCCTTAGAGAAAATATTCCATGCCTTGGGGAGTAGTGAAAGGGAGAAGGTTGTCATGGCAGTTTACCGCCTCACTGGAGATGCCGATCAGTGGTGGTCGCTGATTCAAAACAAAATGGAAGATGATGACGTATCGAATATGGAATGGAGGGTGGTCAAAGAGCTTTTCATAGAAAAATACTTTCCTTGTGACCATCGAGCAGATATGGAAAGGCAATTTCTGAGTCTGAGGCAGAAGGAGGATGAGAATGTCGCAAAGTATGAGGCTAACTTTACAAGGTTAGCGAGGCCTGCTGCCGATTATATACATAACCCAAGGAGTAATATTGATCGTTTCTTTGATGGGTTAAAACCATTTCTCCGTCGAGATTTAGTATCACAATACTTCTCATCATACGAAGATATTGTCTCGTGTGCTATCAAGACAGAAAAGGAATTCTCTAAGTCTTATGAAAAAAAAGTAAAGTAAGAGAAGAAGAGAACGGTGGAACAAGAGACAGATAAAGGGAAAAAGGGAAAGATGGATTTTCCATTATGTGATAATTGTGGGAAGAATCACCGTGGTACATGCCTAAAAGGAATTGGAGTTTGTTATAAATGTGGAGAAAAGGGTCACCAGGCTCGTGATTGCAAGGGAAAGAAAGAGGCTATCAATGTTGAATGCTACAATTGTAGGGAAATGGGGAATTATGCAAATGAATGTCTTAAGCGTCAAGGAAAATTACCTCAGAAAAGGCCAAGGGATCAAGGAAAATCTTAAGCTGTTACTACAGTTGAAGCAGAATAACTAATGTATTGGTGCTTTTGGACTCATGGATTATATTCTGGTTATAAGAATAATGTGATATATATAAAGATTGTACTGCAGTACTTTTTTATTTCAGTAAGGTTTTAATATGATTAAGGTAATCATATTTTTAGTATGTGACAATAAGAGAAACTTTTCTTTGTTTGGGGAATCTGATGTTACAATTGATTTTGGAATTTAGAGACCTTTTAGAGAAAGTATGGACGGAGGTATTTTGGATAACTATTAAGGTTGTAGTGGATTAAGTTGATCTTTGGATAGTATTGTTTATGGTTAAAAAATTTATGAAGATTATTTTTGGAATATTATGTTACTATAGTTTTAGGAAAAGGAAAACCTACAGGGTGGGGCATAACCCGTCGCGTCGGACAAAGCTGCAGGAATCGAACCCACAATCAAAGTGCGACAGAACATTATTTCCTACCACTAGCCTACAGGAAGTCCCTGGTTTTTACAAAATAATTTTACTAATCTAAATGGTATGTGTTAACATTTTGAACCTTATACAATTTGGATAAATAGAATATTTTTGAGTTCCATTACCATTTGGAGTAAAAGTTGGGTTTGTGGTAAAAATTAATTAACGAATGAAAGTATACATTACAAGTATGTATATTCCCTTACGTCCTTAGTAAATCTCCTAAATAAATTCCTCAACATTATAAAAGGTAACTTAAAACAAAAATGTTGTCGGTTAACTTTTCCAACTGGGGATTAAATGACCGTTTAACCAATCACAAGTTTGTGATTTTCTTGTAGTTAAACTTTCTCCTAATCCTGTTTTCTATAAATCTCCATCAGACCTTGATGGTTTGTTTCTCCTCCATATCCATATTTTCATAGAATCCTAGAATGGGCTATATCAGGTGACCTTTGAACTTATCTTTCTTTCTTTTAATGTTATATATTTATTAACCTTATTTCCGATGTGGGTTTTCCACAAAGGTATTTTCTATTTTCAACCTTTTATTTTCAAAGAAAATTTTCAAATTGTGAGGACGCAATTTATTGAAGGAGGGGAGAATGTAACACCCTGAGCTTCCATGATACGCTTCTCATTCAATAATGCAATAGCTTGCATTGTACGCAACTTCGAGTTCTAAAACACTGCGACTAATCAAAGTAGCCGTTATGAATAGTAATAACCACTTTTTAAAATTATAGAAATTTTATATTTCAATATGGACTTCATTTTTGGATTCAGAATATCGAAATAAGCCTATGTTGAATTTTTGGTATTTTTCTGAGAACTTCTAATTTTTTATGAATAGTGAAAAATACTTAAAAACAACTTTTTTAATCAAAATATTTTATAGTGATAAATTATACTATTTAGTGGTTATAAAGTATAATTAGTATATATTTTTACCATTTTATCCAATGGTGGTCATTAGAATTAATTTAACATTGAAATTGGACATAAACAATTGTCAATCTTTTGATATAAATTGTTTCTTAAAACACGCTATTTGTTGTGACAGCGGGAATTAATTATAAAATTAATTAATGAAACTTATATGTTTGAAATTCTGTAAAATAGACATCATTTTTGAATTCAGAATATCAATTATAGCTTAGGGTGAAATTTTGACATTATTCTGAAAAACTTCAATTTTTGATGAATAGTGAAACCACTAAGTGGTAGTTAAATAACTGATTTTTCGTTTAAATGAAATATTACCACTTCTGTGATTTGATTTTCAAAAATACGACATACATGGTTGTCATTAAGAAGTAAAATGTGGTTCAATGAGATCAAAATAATTTTTTGTGAATAGTAACTTTTAAGTTCTTAATCGCGATTAGAGGTAATTAGTGTAGTTTAAGGTAAAAATAATGTTTTAATAATATGAGATGAGCTTGACACTTGTCCTACTCCTATTGGATGAGTCATGGCCGACTAAGAAAAACCATGTGTCAACTTGGGGACCCCATGGAGCCACTTTGGTTGGAAAATGACATTAATATATATATATTTAATGTTAAAATTAAATTGACACAAACATGAGTTGTTTTACTAAAACAGTTTTTAAGTAGGGTTACACAAGTAAAAATTTTGATTATAAATATTCATTAGAAAGATAAAAAGATTTCCTACATCATAGTAGTTTTTTTATAATTTTTATACATTAAATAAATTAAATTAATTATGACATCATGATGATGCAGCGATGACCTCATTATTTAACGATTTAAATAAAATGGAAAGATAATGTAAAATCCAAAGCGTACACTTCTCAAAAACCTATTGGATGCGTAGATTTCGAACCCTTATCATCTTATCCTAGAATTATATTAGTGTGGGACACTAAAATCTGAAACTCATTTTATAATAAAGTGACTTTTCTTTACTTGCCAAGAGTGCCCCTCCTCTCCACTTATAAAAGGCCCCCACCTCTCCCACCTCATTTACACTTTCAAGCCATTTGGCTCGGCCAACCTCTGCCCAAATACTCTCCCAACTTCCCCCTATTACTCCTAGAAGCCTCACTTTGGGCAGAACTCTTCCCAAGGAAGCCTTTGGATCAAATCAAAAAGAGTTACCCGATTTTGAGGTAATGTCTTCTCTATTGTTGTTTTGTTTTATTTTTCTTCTCCAACCCCCTAAACTCTTTTTATTCATTTCTATTGTAACAACACCAGTATATTCAATATACTAGGATGTTGTTATAATAAGTATTCGAGCTACACATACACACACCTACATCTAATATTTAAAGAACATACGGTTTCTGTGGATTGCAAATTTCTGCCTCACGAAACGATGATTGTTCAACACTCATATAACTCCTTCAAAGGTGGACATTAAGATGTCACTATTTTTATATATGATATATAATATGTTTATGTTTTACTTATGCTTCTGTATTTCTCATTTATGGCATACTTTATGATTTCCATTGTGGGTAAAACGCGATAATTTCATTTTTGGAAGTGCGGACTACCGCCCCCTCAAAGTGATTTGAATCGTTAATGCCATATGTGGGATGTATAAAGGATGGAGTAAATGGTATTATACACTATGTTATACTGGAATTATATTATACATTTATATCATTATGATTTCGTTCCCTTAAATATGAAATTGAAATGAAAGTAGCGTTCATGCGTACGTACGGCTTACCGTCTCCATGAACGGTGCATTTCATTTCTTACCTCTAAATGTTACGTAATATTTTAAATGAATGTATATACTGGATATATAAGATATATATGACATCTAAATCATGAATATAATTATGGATATAATGGATATTCTACCACATAAACAACTTGTAATTATAAGAAGTTTATTGTTGACTCAAGTACCAAAGATCGACAAAACGACCGTTATTAATTTAAATAATTACATAATGTTAATATCATTGTAATAATTGATATAATAAGGATAATGAAATTGAAAATGGTTCTTAATAAGGTATATATTAACTCTAGTTTATTATTTAGGAGGTTAAAGAACGGTTGAGTCAAGTCAGACACGAGCTAAGGGAATTTCTTAACCCAATTTCCATTCATTGGGTTAATCTCATACTTTCAAATTATGTCGTGATATTATTATGTCTTATCTTGTAATTGTACTGTATTTATGTGTACTTATAGTGAATACACATAATAGATCTATTTTATTTAAAAAATGATCTTTTTAAGGACTTCGTCTCAATCTCCTTTCATTGAGGCATATTTCATTTTATACACAACTTTCTTTTATACGGTGTATAAATCCCTTTGACTTTTACGTTTATTCAAAAGGATTTATTTTATAATTATGTGATTTTTAAATGATTTAAAATAAGAGATATTTCTCTCCAATATATGAAAATCCAGTGAAAAAGTATATGTATTTAACTCAAGCTTAAAAATGTTTTTAGAAAACCTGACTCTCGAGTGTGGTAGATAGGAAGGGATTGGGAGTGGACCCATCATTGCCTGTTATTAGTCGAGCAGTCTCAGAATTAGATATTTTGTTTTCAGAAGATTGCATAATGTTTCCAGAAAAACACTGGAGTATATTTGATCAATTTTAAACGTATGTATCTTCAAAAAAATTGCATCGGTAGGTCTCATGAGACAACTAGACGTGGAATTGGCCGAGGCCCTTTCCCAATATGATTTATGGTTTTGGCCGAGGCCTTAATCATTTTAGACGTCTTGGCCGAGGCCTTGACAAAATGTTTCAGAATGTCCGGAATTATACATTCCCTCATTATGAAAGTGGTTAATGATATTTCATGTGATTATTCGACCAGTAGAATATCCATGTGAAGAATTAAATGGCATTATCTCATTTTACTTTTGCCATATTATGTTGGAGTTAAAGTTTAAAAGGCTTCTGTTTTAGTTATACATTGCCTTAAATGCTAATGTTTATTTATGAAAGCTTCCGCTATATTGTTATCCTTACTGAGCATCTGAGCTCACCCCTTTCAATATTTTAATATTTTCCAGGATGTGAAGAAATATTTTATGAATGACCTGCAGGGATTGTCAGAAGAGGATATGAGTGTGGTCTATGGAGACTTTGTTATTGTAGTTTTTCACTTTATGATGTAATGTATCGTTTACGAATGTATCTAGTGTTTCCAAGGCTACTAAACTAATCGGTCTTTCGAGACTTGATCTTTTGTGATCATGCCAATGTTACGAAGTAATGCACCGACTCTGGGTAGCTGGGGTCGGGGCGTTACACATGATGTGTGGAAAAGACCATCACTTCATAAGAAATAAAGGTAATATGATAAAAATTGGTTTCAATATTATTTCTCAGTATTTAGGTATTTCATTTTCTCACATGAACACTAGAATTATGAAATATACATACATAGTTTCATTAAAATCCATAAAATTTATTTTTTTCATTTATGTTGAACTGTTCTCTCATGTTTTACTCTAAAGGATAAGCATTAATATTTAAATCCTAATCATGATAATAAAATTTTTATTATCCAGGGGATGTGTAAAAGGATATTAATATTATCTTCATATCCTTACATTAACCAAAAGAGTTTGTACTAGGTAAGATAATATACAAATTGATAAAACTGTCATACCAATAATTAATTCATTAATATCTAATAACGAAAAAATTAAACCAATGTTTCAACATATATCATTCAAAAAATTAATTACCATGTATACCAATTATCCTAATCATTATAGAATGTTATTAATAAAATGGTTTCCTCATATATTTTATATTATATCCATAAAAAGTAATAGTGTTCCTACAAAATAATCACTTAAATCAAAACTAAGCGATAAATGTACCAAAACCTAATAAAATATCTCACATAATATCATTAATACCTCAACAACTCATCACATAAAACCACAAATGGTTGTCTATAAATTTAAACATATGATAATCCCTAAATATACAAAACTGTGATGGTATGAATAACTATTAATGTAACCAATCGTGAAAACATAACAATATCCATAGTTATAAAAATTATTTGTACTATACAATCTTTAACTTTCATGAACCCATACTCCTAAATAATGGGTTAAATGCACATTCCTTACATTTTTTAGATTTTATTTCAACATATGAATCCCAGTATCAGAATTCCAAAACCTCAAAAATTAATTTGTAATATTATATCACCTACATAATGAAGTTTATTTTAAAAATAATATTTTAGAAATATAGGGAAAGTATATTTCATGGAAATACCCATGAATTAATGTCATAATTTTTTCTATTGTATTTAAATAAATCATTTTTTCCACATATCCAAAAAAATAAATAAGTCATTTACACTATATATATGATAAAAATTTAATATCATTCTCCATAAAAGTGGAAAATTATATATAAGAATGGGGAACTCAAATGATTATTATTGGTAAACATAAGAATTTATAATTAAATGTTATTAGTGAGTATAATATGGGAATAATTGTATTATTAAATAATCAATGTGCATGAACATAACACAATTTAATTCATTCATATCAAAAACGAGATCTAGAATATGTGATGTGGCATATTTCTTAGACAAATTAATGAGTAATAATAATCAATAACCTTGAGACATGTTATTCCAATCCTGATCATTAGTAACATTAGAAACAAATAGAAATGTTAATGATATTTGTTTGTAATAATTTTATATCATTATCATATTACTCATTAAATAAATCATACCATAGGAATATCCTACCAGGTAATGGCTAGAAATCCTGTGGGGAACCCAATAAACAGTTGTCTTTTTCTTTTTCCTTAATGCATTGGAGGGATATAATAGAGAAAAATATCTTTTTATTATAAAGTAACCATGCTTCCATTATTTACTATATAATCATCCATAAATTACACATATATATGTTCTAATACCACATAATGTTCAACATAATTATAACATTTAATGTTTTAATATTTAAAAAACCATTGTTCATTAATATTTTAATTTAAAATTGGAAAAGAAACAATTCCAATAAAAATCATATTGAAATAATGATAATCCATCCATATAATTAATATGAATGGTATTACTACAATACATCACAATAAAATTGTATTTGACCTCAATGTTTTTGAATGGTAATTAAATGATAAACCATTAATTTATAAATAAATTCATTCTTGATGAAAATATGATTTCTACTCTGAATTATTTTTTGTAAAAAAAATATAGAACCCCAAGATATCAAAATTCATTAAAAATTCTGCAAATTTTTTTTAATGAATCTTAAATTAAAAAATATTTTTGATATTAAAACGTTTCTAAAGTAGAGTATGTTAAAATAAAATATTCCTTCCACACTTTTAAATAATGAAAAATTGTGGCGTATGAAAAATGTAAAAAAAATATGTTCCAAATCATTTAAAAAAAATTAAAATATACATGGAAAAATCTCTAATAAATAATTTTTTATTCAATAAGATCAAATTATTTAGAACATTAAATTATAATATAATGATTTCATATTTAAATAAATATATAAGAATAATATGACTTGATAAAATTATTGATGTTTCATTAATTAGTAAATCTGGAAATGAAAATTGACCATGTAAAACAAAATCATGACACCAAGATAGTAGATAATATGTCTTTAAAAAAATAAGATCTTATTATTAGTATAAAATAGAGATTGATCATGGATATATCTTATCAGTTATGAGAAATTTTCATAAAAATATTATTATTTGTGGAGGCATTTTGATCATAGGAATTTGATTGATATGACTTAAAATAAAACATTATTTATCCAAAATATAATGTTATCTATGATATTCAATTTAATGGGGAAGAATGTACACCTCATTGAATAATATATTTTAATAACATATACGTTAGTCCTAATGAAATGAAATTTGAGATAAATTATCTTTACACAGATTAAATAAATTAATTTCGAATTAGTCAATGGGAAAATTATGTGTAACAATTTTAAATCCACGATAAAAAAATTCAATAAAATATAAATACAAAATTTTCCATTTACTAGATAATATTTTTTTATATAAACAATAATGATTTTATATAACAAAATGAAATGAAATTGTTTTAAGAAACCCTATACCTCATGTTCCATCATTATATTTATGTCCTTTAACATAAATTTAATTAAAATATATAAATTATAATATTATTTTTAAACTATTTAAATATTTATTTATTTTTCATTATAAAAATTATTTCATTTATTTAATTGAAATATTTAATGTCAGATTCTGTTATTTCCATGTCGTTTATTTTATTGACCTTTTTTTCATATTTACAACATTAAATTGGAATGTGGATCATGTTCAATTATGTAATTATTCCATTATATCATAACTAATAATAATCAAATAATTATCAATTTTATAAATTAATTACACTTTTATTACCAACTCCAGAATGTATTTATGAATATTTTTTATATTTCAATGTACATATTGTAGTCAATATGTTTTCATAAGTACCATTATCATTATTCAATGTATATGATTCAAATCTGGTAAATATTGTTTTATAATTCCATAATGATGATTATACCTTTAATATCGTGTTATCTCATTATATAAACTTATATATATGATGTTTCATTTAATAAATATCTTTGGTGGCATTATGTTTCCTGATAAATTATATATTTAATATCAATATATGACATAATAATGTTAATTATTATGTATTGTCTAATTAATATGTATAATTTTATTTTAATAAATTTTACATTTGATATATTTTTTATGATAAATTATTAATTATGATGACTTTTGTGTTAATAGTTTATTTTCCATAATCAATTTATATTATATGATTGATGTTATATTAATTAAATTATGTATTTAATTTTTTTTTCATAATAATGTTTCTAATAAAATATTTATCTTTTGTAACTTGTATTTTATTTTGAATATTTTTATGGTCCTGTAATTTTAATTCATTTATATTTTGATTAATTATATATTTCCTAAATATTTTAATAAATATTTATTATAACACACACCTTATTTATTTTTTAATTTTATCATTAATTCTTTCAATTTATTAATTTATTACATAATTAATTATTTTATTGATGTCATTATGATTATTATTTAAAATTTTTAATTTATATTTAACTTTTATTTTTAATAATAATTTCATATGTCTATTTTTGTTGTTAAACTATATTTTAAAATGTTTAAAAAAATTGTACTAAAATATTATGTATTTTTCAATTTTCTATTACTCATAATGTGATAATTGAAAGGGAAAAAAAATTTACCTCCAATATAATATGAAAATATTTAACAGACATCAGTTATCGTATGATGAATTTCAATGACTATAAGTGAGAAAAAAATTCTTCTTTAAAAAGATATTTTGATAATATTGGAATGGGTATTGAACAATGTTAAATCGGTATTTAGAGTGCCTTGAGATGTGTAACGAAGATAAATTATTATCTGACTATGCCTATATGATATCCGTCGTATTCCAAGAATAAATTCACTATTCCAATTTTACATATAAATCGTAAAGTTCCATTTTATTAATCGGTTTAAAATACGATGCTTTTCAAATGATTCTTAGTTTTTCATCAGGTTGTTTTTTTAAACTAAGCTCTAGAATTTTATTCTGATTAATGGAACATCTAAATTGTTCTTTTTTATACATTCATTTTTATTTGATAATTTTATTAGGTTTCCTAATTAGTATCAGGATCACCATATCCGAAAAAGTCTCCTTTAATGGATCTGCATGTGTAGCGCATGGTTGCGGACCAACCTGTGTTGGTTGACCTATTTAATATTTTATTTATTTTAATTAAATAGAATTATATGAGGGATTTTGTTTAATTAAAATAAATTTTTTATATTAATAATAATAAATTAGGTTCTTATTATTATTGTGGTTGTTTAATTAAATGATTGATAAAGAATTAATTAAATTATGGTTGAATAATTTGATGTGGATTTTGGGTTTATCAAAGACTCGTTTTAATTAAATTAAGAGTTTCACATTTAATAAAGGTAAATTTATTATTAAATTGAGAATATGGTTTGGAGTTTTATCATTAAAATATTATTAAATGTATTGTAATAAATATGGGGTTTTGGTTTAATTTAACTGAATGTCTAATAATAAAGATAATTATGTTATTATAATTATTATTTTGTTTTTTAATTAAATAAATTTCAAAAAAATTAATGTGTTTTTTGACTTTATCAGATAAATATTTAATTAAAATAGTGGTCTCAGATTTAATAATGTTTTTTATCAAATAGAGGTTTTGGTATATCAATGATTTAAAAAATATTAATAATGATAATATTATTATTTTAGTTTTATGAATGTAATTCTTATTATTATTATGTAAATTAGATTTATGGTTATGGTTTTAAATTAATGATGGTTAAAAATGAGTTAAATAATTAATTTGTATTTAAATGGTGATGTTGGACATAATAATAAAGAGTGTTTTATTATTTCTTTTAATACAATTTAATTGTGGGGTTTATCAAATTACTCTTTTAATTAAATTGGGGATTTCAACTTTCGTGATATAAATGGAAAAGACAATAATAATATTATGATTATTATAATAATGTTATTATTATGAGTATTGTTATTTATTTCGTGTATTATAATTTTATTTAAAAGACTTGGAGGAGTTGTACATGGGAGTCGCGAACCCCCCCCCCCATCTACTTCTTCTTCTTCTCATATTATGGGCAGCACATGCCTCCTCCGCAAGTTTCTTCCATGCGGTTATCCACCGAAAAAGTTACCCATGGTGTGACCTCCTATCAATGGACATATCTCCCTCATCCATACCCCCCTTACAGTAGCGTGACACCCATCAGGATGCCTCCCTACAGCAGGCATGGCCTCCCTTTCATAGGTCCATCGTTTGTGAGCATTTTCTTCGAATTCTTCTTTGGAATTATAGGAATATTTAAATTAGGATCTCCTATGATGTTTCCCATCATCGCTTTTTAGTTTTTATGTTGTTTCAAAAACACATTTAGGTTTGTCTGAATTTAGGGTTTTTGTTGTAACCTCATTTTGTTTTGTGGTATACAGTTCAAGGGCTGTGAAACAAGTATGTAGGGATTCATTATTCCACGTTCTAGAAACAATCACTTAAGGCGAGGTAGTTTAGGCTGATTTGGTTTATCAATGTTGTTCAAAGGTAATGAATTATACTTTTGTTTCATTTTGCACCACCTAAATAAGAGTCTAATATTTTATCTGAGTCCCTAGTATATAGTGTTTGGTGTGGAAACCATACTTCATTGGTTTTTCTCTTCCAACGTTTTTTTGGTGATTTGTTGATTTTTTTTTCATGGCGCATGTGCATGAAAATATATATATATATGTATATATATAAATTTTCTGTGAGTTCGATTGTGTTCCCTTTGAAACTAATTTCCACCAATTATATTAATGTGCTGCGTAATTAAAATGATTTCACCCTGGGGTAGGTTCTCGAATCACTCTCACATTATTTATGAATAGTTGTTTCTTTAAATAAATTCAGAATTTGAGTTTTTTTATTATTGAACTATAAATTTATCATGAAATTCATATTAAAGATAAAAATGTTGATATTTGTAATTTCATATCATACTTCGAGTGGTTTAGCTTTTCATATGTCTTCTTTCTGGTTTTGATATATGATATGTTGATTCATGAAACTTCTTGTGTTATTAAATGATGCCTCCCACATAAGATAAATGAGGACCTAATCATTCGTTGGTTTTATGTGTGTATTTATAAATTGGTTAAAGTGATATGATTAAATAGCAAAATTATTTTAATAGGGAAGGATGGGTAATAAGGTAATTAGTTGAGGAATTAAGCATCAGGTCATGGATTTAAAAAATAGTGGAATTTTTCTAAATATTGAGAATATTGAATATTTTGACATGTTAGGAATATAAATCACAAACTGATAGTAATTAATGGATGGATTAATTATTTAATGATAATATGTAAATTGATAATTAATTGACGAACTAGATAAATAGATATGATTTAATAAATTAATTGTTTAATTAATTAATTTTCACACATTTAATTTAAGATTGTTAATTGAGTGATTGTTATGAATGTTGGCCAATAATACCTTTGGATGCGTGTTTATTTTACATGCCATATGTTTTTTAGAATGGGGTTGTCCAAAAATATGATATGATTTTTGAGATGGTTGCTAAATATGTGGGCCTTGTTTAGCATGATTGACTTGGGATATTTATAACGTGCATTTTAGTTATTAAAGTCTTGGACGAATCACTGTTTGAGTGGTTAGGTTCATACTTGTTAATTATTTTGGGGTTATTTAATTTTGAGTTAATTATTTAGATGTCTTCCTAATAATAATTAATTTTTATTAATTATTAACTATTGGGATGTTGAAAGGTTAATTAATTGTAAAATTATTTTGGTGGGATAATTATGTTGTTAATTAGATGTTTAATTGATTAACTTATTGGATTAATTTATTTATGAATTAATTAATGGATTGCTTTGGGGTGTTAGACATGGTCTTCTACACCAATGATAAATTTTTAGCAATGATTGATAAACGGGTTATGAGACCTTTCATGATGCTCTAAATTCTGATGGGGTGCTAGAGATGGAATTCTACACCAAAAATGCATGAAAATATTGTTTTATGGGACACAAACTGATGCTCTAAATACCCATGGGTTGTGAGATAAGAACTGACGCTCCAAATACTCAAAAGGGTTCTAGACATGATTTTATTCTCCCATTAATAGACTTTGGACTGTGGGTCCAATTGGTCATACATGAAATGAATTAATGGTTAATGAAAACTGTTACAACATGATGATTGTGAATTGAATATAAGAAAGGGTTCATACTTATTAATGAATTGGGTCAATTACTATTAGTGGACGAAACCTAGGAGAGTATCACATATTTTAGTAGACACGCTTGGACATAGTATATGAAAGAATAAATTGAATATTATTGTCATCCAAGCCATAGAACATGCTGGGATTCTATCTTTACCATGATTACATGCATAGTCTTTAGAGACATCTAGGATGAGTGACTTATATGGGGGATATCGAGCATAGGCCAGATCACGAGAATTATGTAATTTTTTACGGTTTGAATTAATGAAAAATGGTAATGAATTTGTGATTAATATTGTTTATACATGAAATATTCATACCATAGGGTCAAACACCAGTCGGTAGGTGAAGTAGGTACATGGGTATATAGTAACATTCTAATTCTTACTTTAATAATTCTTGCATCCACGTTGTTCAATGTTTTTATTCAATGTATCAATTTGGGGTAGACACCAATGGTCCCAGCCTATTGATATTTATATCTCACACCCTACTCGGGCCGCCATTGTACTGGGGTACTCGAGTAGAATCATTGTGGTTGTAGGATTGAACAATTTGCATTTACTTGGGAGATAATAGTAGAGAACCTATTGGAATCTTAGGATTCTTCATTAGACCACCCTTAGGGATTTGAGTCATTGTTTATTTACTTCTTTATTGGAATGTAAATCATGTTGTTTTGTTCACTATTTTACTTTTTTTAACATTAGCATGTTATGTATACATCTGTTGTATAATTGGTGTTGGCATCATTTATAAAATGTGTATTATTTTTCTTCCACTGCATTATCATATATTTGAATGCTTCTACTATTTTGAACCATTTTCTATTTTGGAACTTTGGTATGATGGTTTATTCTCCCCAATGACTATCCATAGACTCTCGCTTTTAGTCGGCAGTCTCTGGCATATGGGGAGACACGCTTGAGGTCATGTGGTGACTAGTCCGACAATTGGTTTATTAGTGAGCTCTGTCGGGACGTTACAAAGTGGAATCAGTGGGAAAGTTCTTTTCCATTTTTTTTTCTATTTTAGGTCGGCACACATGAGACTGGGAATGTTTCGGTGCTTGGGTTAATAGTCTTTCTTAATATTGATCACCCTATGTATGCGAAATGACCAAGTGGACAAGGAAGGGAATTGATATTTGTAGTATATGAGGACACAGTTGATATGATTTCACCATGAGTGACTAGTGTATTCTCCACTTTTTAATGATTTTGACAATTAAAAAAATGTATTGTCCTGATAGAGAATTGATGTTTCATAAATGAATCATCTTAGGCATGTGGAGATCCCAATGATATGCATGTAAAATCTCATGTAGTTTCATTAGTAGGATGCCTACTAATTTGGATTTTGTGACTTAGGTGATATTCAATTATTTGACCTGCCTTATCATGCCTCTGTAGATAGCATGTTTCATTGATATATTTAACACTCTTGGGTGAATATACTCCATAATGATTTATTTATTTTCATGTTTTTTTGAGAAATGTACTTCTGTAATAGCTTATTGTTGTGTTGTTTCTTCTGATATCATGCTATAGATGTTTTGATGTGTGATAGGTTTTCTAAAGAAAAAATTTTAAATTAATGTTGATTGATATAAATTGGATCCAAATTTGAGTGATAAGGTGTATGGGTGCTTTATCAGTTCATATACGGCCACCCATGTGTTTGAACCTCATATAACCATAAAATGTTTGAAATTGTTACAAATGAAAAACTACATAATTTTGATTGAAATGAACTATTTTTGGGTCACATTTTACAGAACCAGATTTAATAAATAGATAACTCAATGAATGCCTTTTTGGTAAAAGGAATTGAGATGCTAAATTGCCTATTTATATTATTATTACACTGTATGTGAAATTTCTAAAGAGGATGATTGTTATTCAATGGTTTTTTTCTTGTGGGGTATTGATTGAAAATGATGCAGCAGGTAAAAGTATCTAGGGAAGCAGTGTATATTATAATAATGATGAAAATGATATAGTAGGTACAAGTATCTAAGGAAAGAAGCAAAAAAAACAATGTGCTAAAATACAAATGAGAACAAATTACTAAAAGTAAATAGGAACACCAGTATCATCGCAAGCCTAGGCTCGGTCTTATGCTCTCCAGCTCCAACCAGCATTCATGTATCTGAAGTAGAAGGGCCACAATCCCTATCCAGACCTACAACCACAAAACCTGTTTGGGCCAAAAGGAAGGACCCAAACAGGGTGTGAGACTAATCACATTAGGAAATCACCACAAGATATGTGCCCTACTGTCAGTGAGAAATTTGGAAAAAGTAAATGAAATAAATGAAGGAGAGAAAAATGAGTACACTAAGTAAAAAATCCTACAAATCTCCAAACACATTTATTTAGTAATTTAATTTAGACATTTAATTATCACCCAAGGAATCTAGCAACAAATCTATATTCCAAAGCATAACATGTAACACAACAAGTATCTCTGCAGACTACATAATCTACAAGGAGTACAAAACAAAAACATGTTCTTTATTTTGGTGGACTCATCACAACCAACCAAACAAAACTCACATTGACTCTATGGGTGGCTCATAATGTCATACCACTATAGTCAATTAATCGTAAAAAGGCACATACACTCTAGGAAGAACTCACCGTTAATTCCCTTATGGTCTTGCAACGATAGGTATAGAATCTCATAGGAATAACATACGTCTATTTCCCCCTATATACTTGATACATAACTAAGGACACTATGAAGAAGCATAAAGTAAAATTCATATAGGTCCTGGGAATAATACTAATTTATAATAGACTCTCTAGGGAATCCCTTAATCATCAATTCCCTCTTTAGTCTACCGCACCAGGTTCACACAGCCCTGAGCTGTCTAGTCGTGCATAATCGATTTTCAGCAGCCCTAAGTATGATCAAAAACTACTTTGCTAAAAGCTACGATCCATTAAAATCATATAATCAGCAGGAAATACATTCAATCAATTATCTCAAGGAAGGAAATCAATGCAACAAAGTATGCCTCACAGGAAACCTAAGACAAATGAAAGTAAATATCCAAAATAAGGGAAACACCCATGGGGTTATCCTCAAACATGCTAACAATCAATAATTAATCATTTAATAACCTCAAGAATATAAGAAATATAAGGCAGACAATAATACATGTTCAAAATCCTAACCCGAGATACACGATACATGGGAATCTGGCACTTTTTTCACAAAAACTTAAAGACATTCAACGTAGGGAAACAAACCACCTACCTCGATCTTATGAGATAGATATAATTGAAAATCATCTTGTAAATCGGCCTAGACTGGAGAGGATCTGCAAGAACGTCTAAAATGTTCAACCTTAGATAACACTCATAAGAGAAAGAATCAGGAAACATGGCCAAAGAAGAACCAAGAACTCACTGCAGTGATTCTATTGCAACTGACGATGTTCCAATTGGATAACTAGTGACAGATCAATGGCTCAGCGAAGATTCAGCCTCCTTGGATGCTCTGGACGCAATTATGTGAAGATGAAGATGGAAATTTGGATTAGACACAACCCTGGTCCATTTAATGAAATAAAAAGAAAAGTACACTGTGTGTACTTCTTGAGTACACATCATGTACTCACCTTTTCTGTACACCACATTAAGCGGCCTCCATATCACCCCTACACACCATGTGTGTGGCCATGACATGGACAACACACAGCCTCACGCATGATCAAAGTACACGGCGTGTACTTATAAAGTACATGACCTGTACTTAGAAAATTTCCATATTTCCCACTTTTCCTCAAAAACCACCATAAAAGGAAAAACCTACCTAAAATGAAGATCTGTGTTCATAAAAACTTCCCCCCTTAAATAAATTCATCCCCGAATTTCCATAGAAAGGTGGCGAAGAAGAAACCTCAAACAACTCTAGCAACGATGATCACATATTGGTCTCCCTATCCCATGTCTTGTCCTACACACAGTCATGCTGCCATAGCACCCGTACTAGAGGAACAGATCATCCATGAAGTACCTTTTCACTATGATCAAAAATCCTAATAGGATACTCCTCAAATGATACATCCTGCTCCAGCACAACCTCCTCAGGTTGAAAGAAATGAGACAGGTCTATGAAATTGCATCAAAGCTGAGAAACATAGAAGACATCGTGCATATCTTGGTACCTCTAAGGTAACTGCAACCTATAAGCAACCAGCCCGACTCTCTCCAGAACCTCTATTGGTCCAACAAATCTTGGTGAAATCTAACCTTGTCTCCTCATCCTCTTGTGTCCCAACCTCGAGGTAACACATATTAAAACCTGATCCTCGACCTTGAACTACAAAGGTCATCTCTGCTGATCAGCATAATATTTTTTCCATGACTGTGCAGTAGCCATCCCATTCCAAATCAATGCCACCTGTTCTGTGGTCTCCTAAACAAGACAAGGTCCCAGTAATTATGCCTCTATTGCCTCCATCCAACAAAAGGGTGATCAGAACGGTCTACTGTACAAAGCCTCGTAAGGTTCCATCTGAATAGTTTCTTGAAAACTATTATTGTAGGAAAAATCCACAGAGGTATATGTCTCTCCCAAGAACCTCCAATATTAAGGAAGCATGCTCCAAACATGTCCTCCAGCACCTGTATCATGCGCTCTGACTATCCATCTGTCCGAGTATGGTAATCTATACTTAGAAGTACATGTGTACCCAAAGCTTTCTATAGCCCTTGCCAGAATAGAGACATAAATTGGGCATCCCTATCAGAAATGATAGTACTCGGATCCCAATGAAAGTGTACAATCTCATAGATGTACAACTGTCCAAGATCACCGACATCGAAGGTATCCTTGATCAGAAAGAAGTGAGCAACCTTCGTGAGCCTATTAATGACAACCCATACCATGTCATTCCCCCAAGGCGATCTTGGTAACCCTATCACGAAGTGCATCATGACGTCATTCCACTTCCACTCGGGAATGGGTAGCTATTTTAAAATCCCTACTACTCGATGGTGCTCCGCCTTCACCTGTTGAAAGGTGGAACAACTCATGACCAAACCAGCAACATCTCTCTTCATACCCGGCCACCAATAGTGGTAGGGTAGATCACGATACATCATGGTGATAGAAGGATGAACTGCCCAAACTGAAGAATGAAAGTCTCGCATCAGCTCCTCGCGTATTTCTGCTGGCACCCATACGCGTCCCTAGAAACCCAAGATCTCATCCTTGCCTACGGTCCATCCGGGAAGAGGGTCCTCTCCTAACATGCTTTCCCGTAGGACTAGGCCTTCAGAGTCTGATATATTCCTCATTCAAACTCGGTTAATAAGGGTAGAGTTAATAGCTTCAGAAGAAAGAAAGCTCTGACCATGTCTGTCGTTCACGTCCAAATGCATTTCAGAGAAAAGAGTCATAAGCTACCACTCACTACTGGCCTCTGGAACTGCCTGTATCTGTGTCCTCCTGCTCAACGCTTCCACCACAATGTTACACTTCCTAGGTATATAAGCATGTTCGAAATCGAAAGACAGTAGGTACTCAACTGACCTCCATTGTCTCAGATTCAAGTCACGCTGCATGAAGATATACTTGGGGCTCTTGTGGTCAGTATATACCAAAAAATTCTCCCCCAGATGTTAATGTCTCCAACAAATCAAAGCATGAACCACTCCAGCCAACACCAGGTTGTGAGTAGGATAGTTCCTCTCATGTGGCTTCAATTGTCGATATGCATATGAAACCACACGATCCTTCTTCATAAGCACTACTCCAAGCCCGATGCCAGATGCATCACTGAAAAATCTGTAACTCTTTCCCTACTCCGACAAAACTAGAATCATTCCTGAAGTCAATCTCCTGTTCAGCTCCTGAAAGTCTGAATCGCAGGATTCTAACCAAACATACATCACTCCCTTCTTAGTCAAGCTCGTCAACAGTGCTTCTAAGCATGATATGTCATGTATAAATATCCTATAGTAACCATCCTGCCCTATGAAACTTCGTACCTCGAAGAAATTCTTCGGATGATCCTAGGTAAATACTGCTCTCACCTTCTCTGGGTCTACTGATACTCTTGTCCTTGAGATGTCATGACCAAAGAAGTTAATCTCATCCATCCAAAAGTGGAACTTTGAGATCTTATCATATAACTAATGCTCCCTCAGTGTACCCAAACAATCTCAAGATGAGTAGCATGGTCACGTAGACTGTGAGAGTACACCATGATATCACCCATGAAAACCACCACGAATGAATCCAAGTAAGGATGGAAAATCTGTTCATCAGTGTAATGAAAACTCTTGGTGCATTCGTGAGACCGAATGGCATAACCAAATACTCATACAGACCATACTTGCTCCGCATGTCCGTAAAAGGTATATCAGATGGTCTGACATGAAACTGATGGTACTAGATCTCAAGATGATCTGTGAGAAACCTCTGGCTCCTAGAAGCTAATCAATGAGATCATATATCCATGGAAATGCATGTCGGTTCTTAACCATCAACTGGTTCAACTTCCGATAATCCACACAAAGCCTAAGGGTGTCGTCTGCCTTCTTCGCAAACAGGATAGGCGAACCCCATGGAGATGTACTGGGTCATATGAAACCCCTTTCCTGCAACTCCTCCGACTACTTGTTGAGTTACTGCAACTCAGGTGTAGCCATCTGATAAGGAGGAATGGACACGGGTCCCTCTCCTGGCAAAAAATCGATAGAAATGTCTACCTCACGCTCCAAAGGAAAACCTGAAAAGGCTTCTGGAAATACATCTGGAAAGCGATTAACCACTAAAAGAAAACCATTCTATGAAGTCCCATGGTCATCCATATATAAGATAGCAATATAGTCCGTATCACCACCCAACCTGTCTCGAACCAGTCCAAGTAGACCCTGAACCGGTCACCCAGACCAGCCCACGACAAGTCCCGAGAGGCATTCCCAATCCTCCAGGGATGGCGACAATCACCAAGGGAAGAAATACAGTACACAAGGGAATGATTTCACCCATATATTAACATTAAAACAAACAGTGTAATGAAATAGACAGCTTAAAATACATTTATATAAAAATTGAACTATTGATTATTTGTACAAGATACTGAAAGTTCAACTAAGACAATAACTCAACTGACCAAACCTAATAACCAACTCCATGTGACCCCTCTGGTCACTCTCCGAAAAAATGATAACACATCTCTCAAGGTGATCTAACTCAAGCTGAAACCTCCTTAACATCTAAAAATAGAAGAATACTATAGGCTTGAGTATTAAAACTCAGTAGGTTAGCCCGATATTATATTCCCAATGCACATCCTTTAAAATAAAAGAATCATCAATTTCATGTTTTATATAAAAATATAAGGTTATGTATTATAAATGAGGACCCATGCTATAAAAAACTACCAGAAAAAAACGTGCATGTTTTAAAAACAAAAATTCTAGTAATAAATTTCAAAGTGGTGCAACATCAAAATGAAAATAGTTTTCAAAAGGGATGCTTTAATGAATTTCAACTTTTAAATAAATCACACACACTAATGAATTTCAAAACCAAACACACCATATGCCGACAGTGAGTACAGAAGATCCAATGAGCACAAGTCACATGAACACCCCTAGGCACTAATTAGTTGTTTGCCCCAAGTACCTCGTATCTCGGTGAAAGTAACCATAATAAATATATGTTCTCGTGCAAATGATCCACTAGTAGGGAGAATAACCAAACCTAGTTCCCCAAAATATCATCATCATAATAATTTAGTTAGTGTTATCATCATTAAATGTGCTACGTGAAATAGGGGCCAAACCCCACAGGATCACTAGTATATTAGTACACGCCTGCCCACTTAGATACTCAGGATTCCCTTTAGTGGTCAATAAAGTTACACATATTATCAAATACAAATTTCACATCAAAACCCCATTACAAAACTATAAACACACAAACATACCATAATCATTCTTAAAATTTCATTCACGAATCAGCAAACCACTAAATATTTTCGTAAAATAATTTCATGGTGTGTATTAAGGCTTTGGACATAAAACTCATTCAAAAACACTCTTTCAATTATAAAAACACATCAAAACCATACAAAACCATATTTGGATTCCCTAAGAACATTTAATAAAATAATTTCATCGACCATGAAACAATCCCAATTGACACAACTTGGTATATGCAAGTAAAACACTCATTTTTAATTTTTAGCAAAGGCCAAATAGGCCTTTAAACATTTTCATAAAACTAACATTTGACAAAGTTATTAATTTAAATATCATTAAGGAGGTGTGTACACACCATTTAAAGAATAAAACCACATTCATATATTTTTTAAAACACTCAGGTGACATATTCAAAACACAACCATTTTTATAAGAATGTGAAATGGGCCATTTTCGGGCAACTCTGGCCAAAACATGTTGTAAACAAAAAACCATTTGTTTATGAAATAAAATCCAAATTTTAAAGCCATAAAAGGATGTCAAATATTTTTCTTACATGATTTCAATATATTTATAAATCCAATAAACTTATTTTAAATTGCAGTAGACACATAAAAGTCAACCGGGCAATTTACCGAACATATTGCAAGCACTCTTTAAAAATTTTTTGTTAAGAACCTAAAAGGGAAAATACAAAATTTTCATGCCAAAAAGTTATTCAAGCATCTGAGACATGTTCAAAATACCATTAACCAAGTGTGAATGCTCATGGAATAATTTATCAAATAAGATGAGTGCACATTTATACCAAAAAAAACTATATTTTTTAAAAAATAAGTCACAAAACATAATTTTTACACAAAACCTTTAAAACCAAAGTTTCATAGTATAAAATATCATATAAATAAGTCTATAAAGGAATTAAAATGATGAAACATAAATGATAAAGGTTTTTAAAGGTATATACTATATCCAATCCTTGGCATAACGGAAATGCACACCTGAAATCACTCGTCACGGGTTTATAAACCATAAAACTATGATGACCAGACATAAATGAATATAAAATCCATCAAAAAACATGTTATAACCGAAGCCTAGGTCGATCATTTCTAAGAGAGATTATAAAACCAGGAAAAATTGAAAGGAGGAAGAAGAGGGATGAAGAAGGAGATGGAATGTCACCTTCTCCACTAGATAACTATTTGTATTCCAATAGATCTGTACCCCTAGAGAAAATGGAAGGCAATGAATCATTTTGGAGAGTCTTCTAAGGTCTGTAAGAACGAGGAAAAGGATAATTTTTTGAAAAAGAGCAATAATTGAATGAGTTATGTATAAAACTATTTACATTATCAATTCTGGGTGATTTGAGGTAACCTGAGAACTTTCCCCCTAATCTGCGACCCATATGAGCTCAAAAGAGGGTAAATAGACAAAGGGGGTGAGGAAACGAGTATTGGATTCGAGGGGGAGGTGGAATCGCAAAAAAATATGAAAAATTGTAATAGATATAAAATAATCAAATATTTTTTTAACAAGAAATGGGCACATGGGATGGCCTAATACCTAAATAACTAACTTCAATTCACCATTCTTATGAATTTATATGGGGTAAAAAAGGCTATGAAAGTGTTAATATTTCTGTATTGGACAAGTGGGAATTTTAATTAATGAAATGGGATGAAAAAAAGAGTTATAAATGAAACAAATTTGGTTTTTAAAACTATAAATGGTCTCACGGTTGGCCCAAATCTGGAAGTTGCCACCATTTTTTCAAAACCTCCTAAAAAACATTGGGGATACCAAATTAGGGTTGTTATACATATATGAAACTTCAAAACTGAAGATTCAACTCACTAAATACCCATGAAAATAATCAGGATTTCCAATGGACTGGATCAATACAAAGGAAAAAAATGGGTGTGACAATTCTCCCCACCATTAAAGTGTTTCTCCCCTGGAAACCCAAAACACTTTCTAGCTGAAAAAATCAACACCTAATGATTCCATAACAACATAATCCATCCTATAATGATAAGGAAATATCAATCAACAACAATTCAACTTAATAATCTTTCCAAAACAAAACACAACTCACAACCACGTCCGTGGAATCAACGCAATGATGAATCCACCACCTCCACAACCATGCCAAAAATATGATTGTTGGGCCTTCTCCCAATGAACCCAACCATCACCCAAACCAAGGAGCACTAAAAAAACCAAAACATCTTGGGTATTCCAGAATAGAGTACCACCATTATTAAACAACTAGCCCTAGGAAATTTCTTAGGATGAAAATCCATGAGACCCGTGGTGGGTCTCTGCAGTATTAGAAACCAACTAGCAGCGAACAGACAAGAATTCAACGTGTGCAAGATTTGGGCCTCACTCACACAAGCCCAAAAAATCACTACGTCAAAAATCTACAATACCATGTTAATAGGGTTACAAGATGAACATATTAACCACCCACTATCGAATGGAGGGGACACGAACTTGGACAACACATTCAACACAGATCTAGACCCCCACCACTTGGGGATGGGACGGAAGGGGACCAAATAATTTGTGCAATGAAACCAAAAAATAAACAAAGAAACTACCCAAAACTCTCCACCTACGAATAGGAAACCCCAAGACTACACCTGATTTTCACATGCAGTCCACATAGGGACATTGAATGAAATCCCCAATCTATGATTGCATAACCATAGACACTGTGTGAGGGGTAAGTCGACCACGCTGGTTGTGACGAAGGAAAATTAACATAAATTAAGAACCAAAACATTGAAATAGAAACTAACTTAACATAATAGAGGAGGCGAGATACTAATCAAGCACTCCACACCTCTGTCAATTTCTTGACTGCGTGAAAAGATTCACTCTGAGAACTATGGTTGTAGCCCTGATTCATGAAGCATCTGATGCACCGCAGTCAGGTAATAAGGATCACACCACTCAAAAAAAAACTCACATGCTCACCCAAAAAAACCCTCATATAAATAGGAACTCATAGATACATATCCAAATTTTGTCTCACTCCAAAAAAGGGGAAGAATGGACAAAGAATATGGAAAAACACATCAACATCACCGAACACAACTGCTCTATCCAAAATAATTATCACGACCTAGAAGCACATTTAATTGATCCCAAACAACTCTCTATTCCAACAAACAGGTGTAGGAATCATCAAATGATGTGGATTTGACATTTGAAATTGATTATTAGGTTGATCCACAAGAAAGATTTCCAACAGAGAACTATCCATGGCCACATCACAACATCAAAAACATCTTTAGAAACACAAGGAAAATTACTCCAAAACCGAGCCACCAACTAGATCTCATCTCAAGATAAAACAAGAGTATTAATTAAAGATAACAAGGAAGCTTACTGAAAAAACAACTCTTCTAAGACACAGAAAAAAAGTACCCACAATACAATTGGTTTAAAAAAAGCCCAAAATTTTTCATCTCAAAACACATTTGAAAAACAAACTAACTGGGTGGGTTTCCACATTCACCAATGGTGTTTCATCAAGTATCATGCACATGCACATTTCCATGCCACCCTAGGAACCCAAACAACATGCCTAATATTCCATCCTTACAGATATCAATAAAACCATGCATGTGAGCACCCATGAAAGCACCAAAGGATAAAACAAAACAACATCATTCCAAAAATCATTTACCTTCAAAAGGAACACCAACCACCAAGTCAAAACCCCTATTCATATTTCACAAAAAAAAACAAAAATTCACTAAGAAAAATTTTCTTAAAAGCCTACCCCTTTTCATTTTTTACAACTTTTAAAATAACCTAGCCACTCCAAACAACCCCTTCCCATTTTTTTAAAAATTCAGCAAGGTATTTTTTCATAATCTAAGTCCATTGAGACTAATACCCTTTCTAGGAAAACACCAACTAATCAAAACCAATTTCCAAAACCAATTTATCGGATTCCCATACGTTTTAACATTCCAAAATACCACATTTAAATAAAAGAACTAGAATCACCTTAAAATGATTCACAATTTCAAAATATTTTATTCCAACAAACCACAAGTTTATATTATGGATAATCTAATACCGTTAAATCATTTCCACTTCCCTCTATTTTTTCACAAAAACACGACATTCCAAATCCATTATTATATTTAATATTTGAAAAACCCCTTTTTCACTTTTCAAAAATCTAATTCTTCCTTTAAAACCCATTTCCACAGTTCTCACACATGGATTTTAAAAACAAAAATTCAGAATTCAAGAAAGGTTCAAGAGACCCAAAAAAGGGAACTAGTGGCGGTGGGTGACATGGCCATATGGTTGGCGTCCATATGTCAAACACAAAACCAACACAGATAGACATATTAGAACCATTCCCCAGTTCCACATGGCTTTCTAGGCCCTGTAATATCACAAAGGTCAATAGTCAGACTCCCATTGTTATATCCCAACACCAAACAATCAACAAGAACAAAGGACACTAACAAAATCGGGCTTCCCAGGAAAACCTGATGATTAGAATGAGAAAGTGTTCGCTAATATCTTCTTGCACATACCCCACAAGCCACAAAAATCCTACAACATCTACCTTGACATCCCTAAAATAACAAAGGCTCTCTAAAAATAAAGGTCTTCTAAGAGCCAACCACTTATGATACCATTTTGTCATGAACCAGTCCGAGTTGACCCTGAACCGGTCACCCAGATCAGCCCGCGACAAGTCCCAAGAGGCGTTACTAATCCTCTCGGGATGGTGACAACCACCAAGGGAATAAATAGAGTACACAAGGGAATGATTTCTCCCATATATGAACAATCAAACAAACAGCGGAAAGAAATTGACAACCCAAAATACATTTATATAAAAATTGAACTGAACATTATTTGTACAAGAAACTGAAAGTAAAACTAAGAAAAAAACTCAACTGACCAGACCCGCTAACCAAAAAACTCTATGTGACCCCCGTTGGTCACTCTCCAACAAAATGATCACACATCTTCCAAGGTGATCAAACTCAAGTTGAATCATACATAAGGGATAAAAACTGAAAAAGACTATAGGTGTGAGTATTAAAACTCAGTAGGTTAGCCCAAGATTCTATTCCCAATGCACATCCTTTAAAAAAAAGAAATATAAATTTAAGTTTTAAATAAAAATATAATGTTATGTCTTCTAAATGAGGACCCATGCTTTAAAAAAACTACCAGATAAAGACCTGCCTGTTTTATAAACAAGAATGCCAGTAATAACTTTCAAAGTGGTGCAAATTCAAAATGAAAATAGTTTTCAAAAGGGCTACTTTAATGAATTTTAACATTTAAATAAATCATGAACACTGCAAAATTTAGCAACCAGACACACCATATGTCGATGGTGAGTAGAAAAGTTCCAATGAGCACAAGTCACGGGAACACCCCTAGGTAGTATTCAGTTATGGGCCTCAGGTACCTCGTATCTTGGTGAAAGTAAGCATAATAAATAATCGTTCTCGTGGACACAAGACACTAGTAGAGAGCATACCCATAAGCTAGTGGTCCCCCAAAATAATCATCATCATATTTCAGTTAGTTTTTTCATCATCAAACTTGCTACATGAAACAGGGGCCAAACCCCACAGGATCACTAGATACTAGTACACATCCACCCACCTAGATACCCGAGATAACCGTAAGTGCTCAATCAAGTTACACATATTATCAAATACAATTTTCACGAAAAAAGTCAATTCCCAAACCCTAAACACACAGAAATCCATCAAACTTTCTTCATATTTCTTCCACAAATCAACAAACCACTAAATATTTTCGTAAAACAATTTCATGGAGTGTATTGTGGCTTTACACATAAAACTCATTCAAAAAATGTATTTCAATCATAAAAAACATCAAAAAAATACCAAATCATATTTGGAATCCCTAACAACATTTAATAAAATCATTTCATGGACCATAAAACACTCCCAATTTACACAACATGGTATATAGAAGTAAAACACCCATTTTTCTTTTTTAGAAACGGCCAAACAAAACATAAAACATTTTCTCAAAAATAACATTTGAAAAAGTTGTGCATTTAAATTTTATTATGGAGGTGTGTACACACCATTTAAAGAGTAAAAACACATTCATAAATCCCTTAAGACACTCAGGATACGTATTCAAAACACAACCGTTTTTATAAGAATGTGGAATAGGCCACTTTTTGGCAACTCGGGCGAAAAAATGTTGTAAATAATAAACCATTTGTTTATAAAAGAAAAAACAAATTTTAAATCCATAAAAGGATCCCAAAATAATTTTCTTAGAGACTTCCAATATATTTATAAATCCAAATAAATTATTTTAAATTGCAGTAGACACATAAAAGCCAACCGGACAATTTACCGAACACATTGAATGCACTCTTCAAAAAAAAACTTATGTTAAGCCCTTAAAAAGGGATAATACACCATTTTAATTCCATAAGGTTATTCAAGATACTGATAAATGTTAAAAATACCATAAACCAAGTGCGAAAGCTCATGGAATAATTTATCAAATAAGAGGAGTGCACATTTTTAAAAAACAACTATATTTTTAACAAAAAAAGTCACCAACATAATTTTCACACAAAACCTTTAGAACCAATGTTTCACTACAGAACATGTCATATAAATAAGGTTATAAATGAATTAAATTGATGAAACATAAATTATAAAGGTTTTTGCAAGGGATATCATACCTCAAATCCTTGGAATAATGGAAATGCACGCCTGAAATCACCCGTCACGGGTTTATAAACCTAAAACTATGAAATACAGATCTAAATGGATATAAAATCCATAAAAATTCATTTTATAATAGTCCCTTAGGTCGACCATTACTAGGAGAGATTCTGAAACCAAGAAAAATGGAAAGGAGGAAGAAGAGGGAGGATAAAGGAGATTGAATCTCACCATCTCCACTAGAAAACTCTTCGTATTCCATTAAATATGCACCCCTAGAAAAAATTTAATGGGATGAAACTTTATGGAGAGTCCCCTAAGGTCTGGAGAAAAATGGAAAAAAATATTGTTTTGAAAAAGAGAACGAATTGAATTAATTATGTATAATACTATTTACCTTATCAATTATGGGCGATTTGAGGTAACCTGAGAACTTTCACCCTAATGTGCAACCCATATGAGATCCAAAAAGGGTAAATAGGCAATGGGAGTGAGGATAGAGGTATTGGATTCGAGGGGGACATGGAATAAATGAAAAATATTAAAAATTGGATTAGATATAAAAGCATAAAATATTTTATTTATAAAACAAGAAATGGGCCCATGGGCTGGCCCAATACCTAAATAAGTAAACCTAATTCATCATTATTATGAATTTATATGGGGTATAAAAGGATATGGAAGTTTTAATATGTAATTATATTACACGTGGGAATTTTAATGGGTGAAAAATCATGAAAAACAAAAGAGTTATAAAAGAAACAAATTCAGTTTTTAAAACTGGAAATGGGCTAACGGTTGGCCCAAATAATGAAGTAACCACCATTTCTTTAAAAACTACTAAACAAAAATGGGGATCCCAAATTAGGGTGGTTAGACATATATAAAACATTAAAACTCAAGATTCATCTCACCAAATACCCATGAAAAGGATCGGGATTTCTAATGGATAATATCTGTACAAAGACAAAAAAATCGAGTGTGACACAACCCATGATTCTCTGGTCCAGCCCTGCTCACTGAGACATCCCATTCGCCCATGTGAAGAAAAGATCCACCTTTCAGTGTTGTAAAACTCAACCTACAGTGATAAAAATTGACAAATGACTGAATGGGAACTAACCAGTCCATCTTGAGAATGACATCATAGACTTTAATTTCCAAAACATAGAGACTCCAAAAAACGACACCCATCATCCTAAAAGGGGTAGTCTAAGCACTGACGCATGCTAGCAGTTCTAATTCCCAAGGGAGTGTCTAGCGTCATCATATCCTCAGAAGTATAAACCAGTAAGTCTAAATATTTTTATAGTATACATAGAAATAATGTTATAAGAAGCTCCTGTATCGAAAAGTGAAGAGGATAAAACTGAGGCTACTAGAATAATACCTCGAACTATAGAAGCTCCATGATCTTGCTCCTGATTGATCTTCTCTACCGCAAAATTATGGCCTCCACTACGGACCTGTGTAGCAGCATGAGATCCTTGATCTAAACCTCCTTGAGCCTGTCCACTGTGTCCATGGAATCTACCTTGGCCTGAATGACCAGAAGATATACATCCCCCAGTCTGCTGTTGAACTGGTAATCTTGCCCCTATGTGAGGAGTAAAAACTGATCCTCCTTCACTAGCCACTGGAAGATTATCCTTGCAGAAACACTGCAAATGACCCATCTTGCAACATTATTGGCACCCCACTAGGTATCTCAAGCACTGAGGCTTATTATGACCATTTTTCCCACACTGATAGCACACCACATGGTTGCCAGAAGGAATATCTAGTGAACCAGAATGAATACATCGCATCTTCAAGTCACCTCGTGTAGACTCTCAGTAGTGCTTACTATTGTATACCTATAACAAATCATCCCTAGAAGATGAACCACCATAGTCTACACCTCCAGTCTCCCTCATGTTTCTATCCAAGATAAGTGAATGATTTACTATCAGAGTAATCAAAGTCAACTGGAAGACGCTCACATGGGATCTGATGTCCGATCTAAGGCCTTACTCAATCTTCGTCGCTAAAAATAGCTCGACATTCCCCAGAAAGGGAGTGAAACGCCATAAATCTATGAAGATAGAGGAATACTCCATAATTGTGAGAGTACCCTGCTGCAGGTTAATAAACTCTCTCGCTCGGTCAGCCCTCAATGTTGCTAGGTCGAAGTAGTTTTAAAACATACTCTCTAACTCGCACCAATCCATAGCCTGGTGGCACCCTATATGCAAAACCAAATACCATTATCTCTTGGTGGAGTATCGCAGTATCTAAGTCGAAAGCTTCACCCTCCTCTCTGGAGGCATCTCCAGGTGCTCAAAGATGGATAGCATGGCTTCTAGGCATGACTCTATAGCCTGCTGACCTCTATACCCTGTGAACATGGGAGGATGCTGCTGCTGAAAAACTCACGTCAGCTCTGCCCTTGATGGGGAAGGATGCGGAGCTCCCTAGAATGTGTTCATGAATTTCAGTAAACCCTCTCTGAACTGAGCAGTGGAACTGGTGTCTAGAATCACTGCAGGTACCATGTCTACAATGATAGGGGGAACTACTAGTAGTCCCTAGTCTACCGTATCCGGCGTACGATCACTGCCTTGTTCCTAACGGGCAACGGGAGGATGTCTTGGGGCCATGATTCTACAAGGTCACATGTACACTTTATTAAAGACGAAAACAATTGAAAATTAAGAGAGTAAAATGGAACATGAGTGTAAAACACTAAAATTTGGGAAAAAAGGACTACACGGCATGTTTTAACACTACACGGTGAGTTTCCTAAAATTTTACCCTGGCGTGTAACATGGACATACATGGATGTGTAAAACACCTGGCTACACGGTGTGTTCTCAATCTACAGGGCATGTACTAAACCTATTTTCTCCGTACCCGATCACTCTTACAAGGATAGTAACATGGTATGTCCCAACAAAAAACTACATGGCGTGTTTGTCCACTACACAATGTGTCCTTAATAATTTTCCCCTGAATGTGTCATTAGTCACACGGACTGGTACATGGACCACTACTACCCAATGTTTCAACATGGTACACGTTGTGTTTCCCTACAGCTTTCCTAACCCATTTATTAAGTTACATGGCTAGGTCGCATGGCTCCTCTAATACAAAACTACACGGCGTGTACACGGATGACACAACATGTACTAGACATGCCTTACTTGGCCCGTGTTTTTAGAGACATGGCCTGACTCATGGTCGACTCTACACAGCATGTTTTAGACGGACACGATGTGTACATAAAGAAACCCCCAACCCGTGTTGTTCGTGTCACGATTGGATGCTCGTGTCATACTACACAACGTGTAAACTAGTACATTGCGTGTTCCTATAAGAACTTTCACAACCTTGTGTCCATGTCCACATAGTTAGTGACACAGCTAAAAACTACACGGCGTGTATTCATGATGTACACGCTGTGTATTCTGGGTTTTTCTGGATAGTAGCGTCAGAACTACACCAGATCCTAGAAAACATAGACAAAAAGGGTTTAGGGGTCAAATTCTGATCTGTGGGGCCCATACTCCCCGCGAATACTATCTTGGAATCATAACAATGCATATAATAAGTAAACAGTATAACAAACTCACAACCCAACAAATTCTGATCCATGAGGGCACATAATACATCAAAGACCAATGTTTGGTGTCTGTGATAAAGAATCTCTAAACAAATGATACCCTATCAACATTTCAGGTATTCTATTACAAAAGATATCACAACAGCATGCATCGACTATCACAAAATCTTTCACAACAGCATGCAATTTCTAATGCAATCTAGAGGGCATGGAAAAATACATGACATGTGATTTCCTAATAAGTGATTATATGATGGATGAGATGGAATAACCTCATTTCATCGGGTTGCAACAAAATAGAACCACAATCATAAAAACAGTAATAGCACAAAACAAGTTCACCACCAAATGGTGAAATAAATTAAACAGTAACATTTGAAAAACTGGAAAATTACAATATTTTTGGTAACCTGGATTTTTACATGTACATGAGTTCAAGAAATCCCATTCACAGATATTTACCATTTACCTATTTTGTCATATCCCTTTCTAATGTTTCTAAATAATAAGTCAATAGAAAAGAAAAAAAACTCCTCTGATACCACTTTGTAACTACCCGAATCCGGAGCCACTCAACTGGTTCCCCATACATTATTCATCGCATGACCACAAGTGTGTTTCCCCAAATGCCAGAGGCTTTCGACTAGCAACGAGGGCCTTGGTCAGTCATTGGGGAGACTATGCCCTCATTTGGTAAGGTATACAATGAAAAGGTAATAGCAGTCAATAGCGGAAGTAGTAAACAACATACAATAACTGAAACTAAATAGTTGAAGAGGTGTATAATACAATAATGTTGAAAATGATGCAGCAGGTACATGTATCTAAGGAATGTTAAAAAAACAACAACGTGCTGAAATACAAGTGAGAACAAAGTACTAATATTAAATAGCAACTCCAGTACCATCACATTCCTAGGCTCGGTCTTATGCTCTCCATCTCCAACAAGTAATCATGTACCAGAAGTAGAAGGGCCACAATCCCTATACAGACCTGCATCCATATAACCTATTTAGGCCAAAAAGTAGGACCAAAACATGGTGTGAGACTAATCACAGTAGGTAATCACCACAATATCTGTCCCCTACTATCAGGGAACAATTTGGGAAAAAGTAAATGAAATAAATGCAGTAGAGAAACATGGGTACACTAAGTATAAAATCCAACAAATCTCCATTCACATTTATTTAGTAATATAATTCAGTCATATAATTATAACCCATGGAATCTAGAAACATCTCTATATTCCCAAGCATAGAAAGTAACACAACAGGTATCTCGGCAGACTACCTAATCTACAAGCAGTACAAAACACAAGCTAGTTGTTTTGCGTGGTGGAATTGTCACAACCAACAAAACAAAATTCACACTAACTCTTTGGGTGGATCATACTATAATACCCTTATAGTCAAGTAATCATAAAAAGGCACAAACACTTTGAGAATCACTCATCATCAATTCCCATGTGGTCTTGCAACGATAGGTATATACTCTATTAAGAAGAACTTACATCTAATTCCCACAATAGTCCGGATATGTAACTAATAACACTCTGAGGAAGCACAAATTCCAATTACTATAGTTCTTTTTAATGATACTAATTTATAATAGACTCTATATGGAAGCCCTTAATCCTAAATTCCCTCTTTAGTCTACCATACCAGTTTCACATAGCCCTGAGCAGTGTAGTCGTGCATAATCGACTGTCAGCAGCCCTAAGTAAGTTCAACATCTACTTGGATAAAAGATATGATGCATAAAAATAATATAAACAGCAGAAAATACAAGCAATAAATTATCTCAAGTCAAGAAATCAATGCAACAATGTATGCCTCACACGTAACCTAAGCCAAACGGTGGTAAACAGCCAAAACAATGGAAACGCCGATGGGGTGATCCTCAAACACGCTAACAATAAATCATTAATCATTTAATACCCTAAATCATACATGCAATATAAGGAAGACAATAATATAGGTTCAAAACCGTAACAGGAGATACCAGATACATGGGAATCTAGAACTTTTTATACAAAAACTGAAAGATATTATATGTAGGGAAACAAACCACGTACATCAATCTTAGGAGATCGATACACTTGAACCTCAACCTATGAATCGGACTAGAATGGAGATGATCTGCAAAAACATATAAAATGTTAAACCTTAGATAACTCTCATAAGAGAATGAATTAGGAAATGTGGACTAGGAATAACCAATGACTCACCACTGTGATTCTATTTTAACCGACGGCGATTGATTCGAAATACTGGTGACAGATTAGTTTCTCGGAGAATATTCGGCCTTATCAGACACTCTAGACATAATTAGGAGAAGAAAAAGACAGAAATAGGGATTATACACAACCCCAGTCCATTTAATGAAATAAAATTAAAATTACACGGTGTGTACTCACCTTTTCTGTACACAACATTAAGTGGCCTCCACATCACCCTTACACACCGTGTTTGTGGCCCGGACCCATCCAGCACATGACCTCACATGGGATCAATGTACACGGCATTTACTTATAATGTACACAATGTCTACTTAATAACATTCCAGATTTCCATATTTTCTTAAAAATTGAACAGAAAAGGAAAAACATACCTGAAACAAAGATCTGGGTTCTTTCACCACAGTTTAAATGTTAATGGGCTTGATGAGTGGTTTTTATCTATGTAGTTCACATGATTTGTAATTTCTTAGGGCTACTCCATTATTTCTGTTGGGCACAATTATTTTTTTCAATATCCATGTGATGGTATGAACGGAAATTTCACCAGAGGTCAATTGAGTACTTCATTTTACATGCTGATGGTTTTGGAATAGTTTTAATGGAATGTCTTCAGATAAATGGAGAATGTCGGTTTTGGGTTTGTGACATCTTTCGAGGGAAGCAGGAAAAACATATTCTGTTGGTTGATTGTGATTCAACCATATTTTTAGACAAGGTCCCTGTAATTTCCTTAGATATATGCTTGGTTTCTATTTTTAAGTAAAAAAGTGAAATTCAGATCTAGTTTTAAAGTCTTGTCCATTATGATTGTGAAGGGTTAAAAGTGTGTTTGGAGATATGAACACAAAACATTAGTTCTGACCAGATAAAATTACCTTTGATGGTCAATTTTTTTAGTAGTGGATCATGATGGCTTCATAGGGAACAAATGTTTTTAAGGTTGGTAGATTTTAAAGTCCCATGTTTGGTGAATGTGGTTAAAATATAAAGGTTATAGATTTTTTTTTATCAAAAGGTCATTTTATTTAACTATGATCTGGAATTGTATTTCATGTATTGGAACACCTTAAATTGTCTTTCCTGGACTTTTGTTTTTATCTAATAATTTTAGCAGGGGTCCAAAAGAGTATCGGGAGCACCGGATCTGGAAAATTCAAAAATGATGGAACTGCACTGGCAGTGCTTGGTTGAGGACCAACCTGTGCATTTTATGTTGTTTAATAAATTATTTATTTTAAATAAATTGGATTTTATTAGATATTGTGTTTAATTAAATAAATTTTTTAATAATAATAATAGCAATAATTAAATTATTATTATTATTGTGGATGTTTAATTAAATTAAAGATTACATATTAATTAAATGATGGTTGGAAAAATTGATGTGGCTCTTTGGATTACCAAATAACGGCTTTAATTAAATGAAGATTTTAATAATTACTAAAAGACCATTTATTATTAAATGTATGTTATGGGATAGAGTTTTTTATCAGGAAAATCATATTAATGTTATTCTAATAAATTGAGGGTTTTGGTTTTAATTTATTGAAAGTTGTAATAATAATGATAATGATGTCATTATTATTATTGTGTATATTTAATTAAATAAATGTTAAAAGAATTTAATGTGGATTTCGAGCTTCTTAAAGAAACATTTAACTAATTTAGGGGATTCATATTTAATGATGGTTTGTTATTACATATAGGTATTGGGTTTAACAAAGGTTTGAAAAATAATAATAATGAGATTATTATTATTTTTTTATGAATATAATAATTATTATTATTATAGAAATTAAATTTGGGGTTATGGTATTAAATAAATGAAGGTTAAAAACTAGTTAAATAATTAATGTGGAGTTAAATGGTGATGTTGGACATAATCAAACAGATAATTTTATTATTTCTTTTAATAAAAATTTATTATGGGGTTTATCAAATTTTGTTTTTAATTAAATGTGGTGTTTCAGTTTTAATAATATAAATGGAAATGACACTACAAATATTATTATTGTTGTATTTATTAATATTATAATGAGTCGAGTTATTTTTTGAGTATATTAAAAAAAAATTTAAAAGAAGGGGATTCATTATATAGGGGAAGCGTCCAGAACCACCTCACATTTGGTGGCTGTTGCTAGGACGTGGACAAATGAATCCAAGTTTGTGGCGTTTCAGTTTTAGGAATTTTAGTTTCTTTAAATTAATTATTAATCCATGTTTCATTGATAATAGAACTGCTATGTATTCATGAAATGAAGATTAATGATAAACTGCTGGATAGTGGTAATTTCATATCATGCTTTCTGTGGTTTGGCTTTTCCTATTTCTTTTTACTGGTGCTGATATATGATATGTTGACGCGTGACACTTTTGATGTTATAAAATGATGTCACCCACGTGAGATAAAAGAGTACATAATCATGTGTTGGTTTTATGAATGAATTTCTAAATTTGTTAAAGTTATATAATTAAATTGATAAATTATTTGAATGTGGAGAGATGGTTAATATGGAAATTAATTGAGAAATTAATTATCCAGCCACGTGTGGGAAGAATTATGTCATCTTTTAAAAAATTGAGAATATTGAATATCATGACATTTTCAGAATATAAATTGGAAACTTGTAATAATTAATTGATGGATTAATTATTTCATGATAAATGGTAAATAGATATTTAGTTGATGAACTAGTTAACTAGATATGATTTAATAAATTAATTATTGAATTAAAAGACATGCAAATATTAAATATATGATTATGAATTGATTTATTATTATGATTGTTGGAAAATAATACCTTGGGATGTCTTTTTATTTTTTATGCGTTCATTATTTTAGGATGGAGTCTTCTATATATATGATATTCTTGGTGAGATGGTTTCTAAAAATGTGGGCCTTCTTCAGCATGTTTGACTTGGGATGTTGACGATGTGCATGTTAGTTGTTAATGTCCTAGACGAATCACTGTTTTAGTGGTTGAGGGCAGACATGATAAAGAGTGGGGATAATTCAATGATGAGTTTATTATTTATTTTGATTGTTGATAATAATTAATTTTTTAAATTATTATATATTGAGGCGTTGAATGGTTAATTAATTATAGAATTATTTGATAGGAGAATTATTTTGTTAATTAGTAGTTAATTTATTTAACAGAAAATATTAATTAATTTATGAATTAATTAATGGATTGGTCGAGGGTGTTTGATATGTTCTTCTACACAAAAGATAATTATTTATTCATGATTGGTTAATGGGTAGTGAGATCGGGACTGATGCTCTAAATACTCATGGGATTCAAGGCAGGGCATTCTATACACATCATGCATGAAAATATTCTTTTATGGGATAGGGACTAATGCTCCATATACACATGTATTGTGAGACAAGGACTCATGCTAAAAATACACACGAATGTGTTATACATGATGTTATTCTCCCATTAATTGACTTTGGGATGTGGGTCAAAATGGTCCAACATGAATGGAATTAATGGTTAATGAAAATTGTTGTGACATGATGATTGTGAACTGAATATATGAAAGTGTTCAGAATTATTAATGAATTGGGTGAATCACTGTTAGTGGACAGACCTAGGAGCCAATCACTAATTTTAGGGGATAGGCTCAGACATATTATACAAATGATTAAATTAAATATCATGTTTTATAAAAGCCAAAACACAAACATAGATTCGGTATTTCCATTGATTATATAGATAGAATTTAGAGACATTGGTGGTGAGTAACATATATGGTAGATGTAATGATTAGGCCAGATCATGATAATTATATAATTTAACGAGGATTAAATAAATGATAAATGGAAATAAAATTGTGATGACTATTCTGTATACATGAAAAATGTATAATGCAGGTTCAGACACTATTTGAGAGCTGATGTAGGTAATAGAGTATATATTTACATTGTACTACATACTTTAATTATGTATTCTTTAACACTATTTAAATATTTTATTGAATTTATGGATTTAGGATAGACACCAGTTGTCCCAGCCTTTTGATATTTATATCCCACACCCTAAGTAGGCTAATGTTACAAAAATGTATAATAGTGAAAAAAACATCATGTTTTACATTACTATACATAAATATATAAACAATAACTCAGAGACCTGAGGGTGGTCTCCTCGAGAATCCTGATATTTTTCTTAGTTCGCTCTTCCTATCTCCCAAGTAAATACAAATAGCACAACCTTATAACCAAATAGAATCTACTCAAGTACCCCCAGGGAAATGGCGACCCAAGTAATGTGTGAGGTAAAAATCACAGTAGGATGGGACAACCGTTGTCTGCCACAAATCAATACATTCAATATATATTTTAACAATGTGAAAGAAAGAATAATTAATGTAACCAGTACAATGTAAGTATATACCCAAGTACCTGCTTGATCACTCATCTTTTTTCTGAACCTGCATTATATATTTATCATGTATACTCAATAGTCATCACACATTCATTTAAATTTATAATTTATTCAAACCTTGAAAAATTACATTATTATCTGGATCTGGCCCAATCTCGACATTCCTCGTATATGTCACTCAAAACATGTTTCTATAAAGACCATCTATATCATTAAGGTAACGACCAAATCCAATATTTTAATATGGCTTGGATAACACGTCATTTTCAATTTAATCTTTCATATATATTTCTATGAACGTCCACTAAAAGTTTTGATTCGCTCATAGGACCATCAACTAATAAAGATTCACCCAATTCATTAATATGTCTGAACCTTTTTTTATATTAAATTCATAATCATCATGTCACAATAGTTTTCATTAACCAGTAATTAATTTCATGTATGACCAATTAAACCCACAATCCAATGTCAACTAATGTGGGGCGAACATCATTTCTAGAACCCTTGTGAATATTTGTGGTTCCAATCCATGTTTCACAACCCATGGGTATTTGATTCATTAGTCCATGCCACATAAACAAATAATTTCATGCAAGATGGGTGTAGAATGCCATGTCTAGCACCATGTGAATATTTGGACTCTCAGTCCCTATCTCACATCCATTTTATCATTTATAAATAAATATTTATGATTTTTTTTAGAACTCCATGTCTAACACCCAAAACTAATCCGTTAATTAATTCATAAATTAATTAATCCATTGCGTTAATTAATTTAACATCTAATTAAAAACATAAATATCATATCAAATAATTATCTTATTAATTAACCATTAAACATATCATTACTTAATAATTAATTAAAAATCAATTATTCTTAATGAGACAACTAAATAACTAACCCAAAATTTAATTATCCAAACTCTTTAACAAGTCTGGACCTGTCCACTAAAACAGTGATTCAACCAGGACATTTCCAATTAACATGCACATCGTAAACATCCCAAGTCAAACATGTTAAACAAGGCCCACATATTTATCAACCATATTATAATGCATATAAAATTTTTAGACAACTTCATCCTAAAAATATTATTTCATAGAAAATAAACATGCATCTAAGGGTATTATTGGCCAACAGTCATAACAACCAATCAATTTACAATCTTTAATTTAATTTGTGCAGATTAATAAATTCAAAAATTAATTTATTAACCCATATCTTTTCCACCAAATAATCAATTAATTATCCTTTTAATGTTTATCATTAAATAATTAATCCATCAATTAATTAATAATATTTTCCAATTTATATAATGAACATGTCAAAATATTCAATATTCTCAATATTCAAGAAAATTCACCAATTTTTCCTACACGTGACTAAATAATTAAATTATCAATTAATTACCCTATTACCCATCCTTCCCCATTAAAATCATTTAAATATTTAATCACATCACATTAACAAATTTAGTAACACGTGCTTAGAAAAAACACATAATCAAGTCCTCATTTATCTAATGTGGGAGGAATCATTAAATAACATCAAAAGTGTCGTGCATCAACATATCAAATATCAGAACCCTTAAGAAGACATATGAAAATCTAAAAAACAGAAATCATGCTATGAAATTTCAACTAAAAAGGATTTTATCTTTTATCAGCATTTCATGAAAACTATGTAGTTTTGTAATTATTTTAATTACATAGTACTTTAATGTACTTGGCAGTAATTACTATAAAATGTCACACGGTCACACGCGCACCACCTACATATATATATATATATATATCTCTCTCTAAAAATATATATCTATATTAATATTTTCACACAAGCATGCCATGCAAAAAAAAACAATAAATTACAAGAAAAACTTCAGAAGACCAAAACCAATGAAGCAAGGTATACGCACATACCTAAAGATAATAGGGACACAAATAAAATATTAGACTCTAATTTAGGTGTGGAAAAACTGAACATCATTGTAATTATTTACCTCCAAATGGCATCAACGAACTGAATTGGCCCGAACCACCTCTCCTTCAGCAGAGGTTTCCAGAACACGGAAAAATAAACACCAAGAACCTCACTACGAAACACTTGAACTAAATAACACTAGAAAAATTTGGGTTAAAACAAAAACCCTAAATCAGTCCAAAAATAAATGGGTACCTAAATAGTATCAATCCTCCAAAGCTATTATGGGAAACATCATATGAGTTTATATAATGAATATTCGACTACATCCAAGGAATAATTCAAAGAAAAAGCTTGTGGATGGAGGACTCAGAAAAGGGAGACAGTGTGCACTACATGGAGACTGCATGGGGGGTGTCGTACAACTATAAGGGGGTTTCGGGTGAGGGAGATATGGCCATAAAGAGGAGGTCATGTGATGAGTAACTAGTTCGGTGGAGAACCACAAGGAAGAAGCATGCAGAGGTGTCATGTGTTGGGCCTCACATGAGAAGAAGAAGAATCATGTAGGGGGTCTCCCTTCCCATGTACCGTACCTCCACTTATAAAAAAATTATAATACTTAAAAATATTACACTACACATAATAATAATATTAATTACAATAATTACAACATTATTGTTGTCATTTACATTTATATAATTAAAAATAAAACCCCCCTTTTAATTAAAACACTAATTTGAAAATCAACATAAATAAATTGTATTAAAAGAAACAATTAAACACCCCTTTTTATTTTTTCCAACCTCCCCATTTAAATCCACAGTAATTATTTAATCCCATTTTTAAGATCATTTATTTAAATCCATAACACCTGATTTTTATTCCATAATAATAATTATTATTACAGTCATAAAACTAATATAATAATTATCTAATTATTATTATTTTCCAAACCATTGATAAACCCAAAAAACTATTTAATAATAAGACATCATTAAATATGAAACCCCGCATTTAATTAAATTTTTATTTGATAATATCAATATCCAAAATAAGTTCTATTAACATTTATTTAATTAAAAAACAAAATAATAAAAATATTAACATCATTATGGTTATTATTCAAAGATTCATTTAATTAAAACCGAAAACCCCAATTTATTAAAATACCATTAATATTATTTTAATGATAAAAAATTCAACTCATAACCATCATTTAATAATAAATGGTGCTTTATTAATTATGAAACTCTTCATTTAATTAAATTTTTCTATGATAATCACAAAATCCACATTAATTTATTCAACCATAATTTAGTAAATTATTTATCATTCATTTAACTAAACTACCAAAATAATACTAATAATAATGATATTATTTTTATTATAATTATTATTAAAAAATTATATTAATTAAACAAAATGTCCCATATAAGCATATTTAATTAAAATAGATAATTTATTAAATGAAGTAAACTATACGGGTTGGTCCACAACCATGCACTACCCATGCAGATCAATTAAAGTGGACTTTTATGAATCTAATGCTCTTGAGAATCATCACGATACCTGCTAAAATTATCAGATAAAAATAAATGTCCAAAAATGACACATTTAGGTGTTCCAACCCTCTGAATAAAATTCATATGCTCGGTTTAAAAAAACTAACCCATTAATAAATTGAAAAAAAATCAAAAACCTTCTTATTTTAACCAATTTCAGCTAAACACAAAACTTTACATATATACCACACAATTGGGGATCCAATCAAAATGAATTTCCATAAAATCACAACGTATTTGATGTTACTATTAAATGAATGGATAATGAAAAATACCCATTTTCCAATATAATGAAGAATCACAATAACTTTTATAGTGTTCAATGTGAACTATAACTGATGTCACAATTGATTCACTTAAAAAAACCTTTTCTCTAATATATATTTTGGAATACATGTAAAATTAAAGAATAAATATTATTTGGGAATTGGCGGCCTAGATTGTGGATGAAAAATGATCAGAGGAATTTATATTCCCAACCAATCTGAAGTAGAAAACTACAGGATCATGATTATTGGTTATTACCTTTCACCAAGAAAGATTCATTTTAATTCAAATCATTTTAATACTCTATTCTCTTCCCTATTGGGACTCTTCCCCCTACCCTCATGTTCATCATGGCCCCTATCAGAGCTCTCCTACCAACACCATTTCTCTTTCTGGCCGGTGGATCTGTTGGTGCCTGCCCAGTAGGGGGATTAAAATTAATATTTATTGTTCATGTGCCTTGGGATTTATGCGATGAGGAGGTTAGTTATGAAATTCCCTCATCTTTGTGATGATTGAATTCACATTTTTTTAGGAATGTAACATCACATCAGATTGATGCTCTGGAATTGTTTGATGGCCTTGAGTTATGCAGAATGGTTAACATCTCCATTTTTGTATCAGAGATGAACTCTTAGATTCTATACATGTCCAACCTTGGTACTCTCTCAACTTTTTCATCTATATTGTATCATGCTAGGAAAATCAAGAGCATGATGGGCAGTGGTCTGGATATTTCATATACTTGGCGCGAGGGAAATAGAGAGGCCAAATACCTTGTTCCCAGAATCCTCTTTATGAAACATTCACTTGTTTTTTTATCCTTGAGTCGCTTCCCTCTAAGGTGGATTCCATTATATTGGGGGATTCCCTTGGGATTCACTTCTTTAGTCCCCCTTAGTTTTCTTGTCCATCCCTTCTAGGGCCCTTTTAATCAAATAATAAAATGATTATGTTATTCAATACTCAATTCTCAAAAAAATAAATCTATGCTCAGATATATTGATATCTATTCTTAGTGACGACCATCAGAGCTCACCGATCCGTGAATAACATTTCACCATGGAATAACATGAAAACCCCACGCTATATTCCTCAAATCCAAGACAATATGACATGTTTTGATGACGAATATCCATTAACAAAATAAAAAATTACATCAATCGAGGCGACTCTACTATTGAATACAATAATTATTTGACCGAGATTATTTAATATGATGAAGTCGTCCACCATAGAATCTGAAAATTAAGGCAACAACACCAATATTTTATGGTATGTCTCTTTTTAAAGTTAATATTTTTGATATCACACATTGGACATAACACCTAGCTTTTATGAAAAATAAAATATTATGATAAACAATCCAGTAAATTATATGGAATTAATATTATTTAACACATTATAAAATTTAGATATTATTTTTTGAATATTATTTTTTACACTAATGATAAATTTTTTCTAGACATGATATAAAAATTTATCTATTACACATAAAACCTATATTATTTTTTTAAAAGGATTTCCCACATTTTGATGATGCACATTTATTAAATATATATTTCCAAACATTTATAAATTATATTTGAAAAAACTAAATTTAATTTTAATGAGGAATATGAAAATCTACATTGATTTAATGGTTTCTATTTCTGTGAAGCAATTATTTAATAGTGAAAAAAAATTAATTTTAATTGGAAACAACATTTTTGGACCAACAATTTATATCATAAAATTATATATATTTTTATTATTAATGTATAATTAGATAATTTTTTATCATTCATAACTCATTTAGGTCATTGGAATAAATTTTATAATGAATTTTGATATAAAACATTTCTATCATATAAAAATATTCACAGAAAAAAAAAATCTTTTACCAGTTCCATCAACAAGAGTATTTATAAATTCATTCCATTTTTTAAAAATTTTATAACATATTCTATATTTGGAATAAGTTGTTTCAAAATATATAAATTGGACACTTTGATTTTTCTACAATATGAATAGTAATATAGGTAGCTTTTTTATTAACACTGTTAAATGTAAATAGAATAATAATGGTAAAAATTATCTTATACATATTATTAAATTTCCCTAATACATTTTTAATTTTATTGCATAATTGATTACAGACAAAAATAATCACCTGGACAATTTTATTTCATTTTGGAGCCACATGGATGACTTGAATAAATTTTAGTACTCTATTATAAGGAAAGTCCAATATGTCATAGTCAAGTTTTTAATAAGTATTACATTTTTAATATACCATTACTCAAAATATATCTTCAACTATAAATATTAATTTTAAATATAAAATTTTTATCATCGTACTGATAATTGTTTTTAATTTTTAGGGAATAAAAATTTAAATTATTGTTTTTCATAGTATTGATGTTATTATTGTTTAATTAATGGAAATATGAAATGAATGATTTTACAACCATTGAAATAAACATAATATGACATAAATAAGGTTATAAAATAAATATTTGGATGATCTTTACATATAAAGGATTCAATAAATGTTTTTTCAAAGTTATATTGTTTATTGATTTTTAGAAATTCAAGTAATGATTAGTGTCAAAATTTTCATTAGTGATATTATAAAAAATAAAAATTTGATTAAATGTTATATTATTTATAAATTTAAAAAATTTAGAAAATATATTGACAAAAAATTTCAAAAGTCACTCATGATTCATTTATTTTCACCCAGTAATTTTAATTTTTTTTTTAAATATTGGGGTTGAAGCCTCATTTTTATCAATAAAGCAAAGAAAAGACATGTTTTAACTGGGTATAGGGAGAACCATTGCATATCCTGAAGGCCCAGTGGGCATGTAACCCATTACATAGCCCGTAGGCCCACATTTTTGGCCCAATTCACATTCTGTGAATAGTAACTCAGAAGCTCCAGTACTGCACAATATCACAGCTGCTACAGTTCCCTACCGCCGTTATAGTACCCGCCGATCAATAGTACCGTCGTTGCAACAGTACTTATACAGGACTACTACAGTAACCTTCTCCCAATGGGGTTTGAACCCCCATTTTTCATGTAGTATTATAGGGAGATTACCACTATGCCAAACCCCAACTACAATCAGTAATTTTATAATAACAATGTTAACTGGTAAGTAATAAAAACACATGTTGTCATGGTAAGGGTTAAAGTTATTAAATAAGGGTTATAACTGAAATAAAGGTTAATAATAGAACCTAAATTTTACAAAAATATGGTTATAATATGATTAAAACTATTATAATCATGGATTTATAGAAACTCACTAGGGATCTATTTTTAATAGAATGTTAATTAATATTAATTTAATATTTGAAGAGTTTCAGAAGAAACCCCTCACCTCAATTATAAAATATAACCCCCTCTCTCACTTACTCATTAAACATTGTGCCTTATATATCATCCAAAAACAACTCATATAATATCCCAATTTTCTTACCATCATCCTAGGAGCCTCCCCTTTTTGGTATAACCTACTGAGGTATCTAGTTCATATAAAACAAAGAGTCACACGAAAATGAGGTAACATTTTTCAACTATCACTTTAATTTAAATTAATTTTTGAAAACATTGAGTTAATATTATTCCATTATTATATAATTAACTAATTATAATTATTATACCGAAATAATTTTATACTAATAGTTCAAAAACACCTAGAGATTTTGTGAAATATTTGTTTTCAAATTAATTTATTATTTTTATATTTTTCATTTCAAACAACATTGAAAATATTTATTCGCTAATTTAATATTTTAATTAACATGGAACTGAATTGGTGTATGACATAGAAAACATCTATATGGATTAAATTGAATGTAACAATAATTTTAACATACATTACACACAAGATAAACAATTTCTGATGGCTTGGGTTTCCTGCAAGACTGTGTATTACCTAACTATAATATATTATAAAAAATATTATGATAATGAGTTATAAAATTTCAATTATGTTGTTGGATATTAGTATTATTAATTAATTTATTAAAATATGTGTTTCACAAAATATAAGATGAATTAATATGTTACAAATTATTTTTGAAATGATAATTAAACCCAGGTGAATAAAATAATATTATTATGGTCACAATTTTATTTTAACCTAGTAAATTAAATTAATAACTATTTTTTAGTGGTAATAATGTAATTAATATTTTATATATTTAATAAATTATAGTTTATATTCATCTAATTGATTCGATAGGCATAAGGTATGAAAATCCCATATTTTACGCATAAAAACTGATCTTTTTTTATAATGGCATTTTATTGCCTTTTTGAGGAGAAAGTTTTTTAAATACAATTCATGGGTACTTTATCGAGTTAATAGGTCAAAATAACAAAATGTTTTAAATTTATACATAAAAATGATGCATGTATAAATTTTATTTATTTGTCTGCACGGTTTCATTTTTTATTGAATAGTGAGAAATATTAGATTTTAATTCAAAACATATTTTTCATATAATAAGGACAAATTGTAATTTTAATTGGTTAAATATTATAAATAGATAAAATTTTTATCAATTAATCAAATTGAGTTCATTATAACCAATTTCAAATTGAAATTGGACATAAAAACATAACAATCTCTCAGATGTTTTAACATTAAAAATCTTATTTGTCGTCCTATTTGTAGGATTAATTTTCAATTAATTTATTCCACTTATATTTTTAAAATTTATACAAATGTATTATATATTTTTATTCATCATAATTTATAATTTATATAATATCAGCTTTTTTTAAGAAAAATATTAGTGATAGTGATTAAAATTAATAAAAATAGTTCAGACAAAAGAATGGTTAATAAAGTACAAAACCATAAATTTAAGACCCAAAACAACCTATACACATGTAAAACACACATTTTCATTACATTAACCTTCAATTATATACTGTGGTTGGTTTTATTAGTTTTTATATGTAAAAACGTGGTTACACCTAATTTGTTTTAATAAATGCAAAATGGGTCCTTTCCTTTCCTTATTAATGGTTAAAAAATCTACTTAGTTCATAAAACCACTAAATAATTTTGGCTCACCCAAACTATACTTAAATAATAACCATAAATTAGACCATTACCCATATATTCCTTACTATTGGTAGATGAAATATCATGTAATACATTTGGAACAATCCAAATTGAGTTACCCGATTACGATATAACATTATCTATTAAACTCATTTCCATTATTTTCCTTCTACACCCCTCCACCCTCATTATTCCATTAATTTATAAGAAAAAAATATCATAAATATACTAATATGTTGTAATGATAATGTTTCTACCTATTATTACACAAATTTCTATTTAATGGCTAATAAACATAATGATTCATTGTAGAGTGAAATATGGCCTCAAGAAATGATGATTGCTCATTTTTCCCTTACCACATACCATGGTTTCCATTATGATGATAAATATTTTTATATATGTCATATATTATACTTGTGTTTTATTTATTCTTATCTATTCCTTTTAAAACACATATCATTTTTCTATTCATTTGTTATTAATACGATACATTCATTTGGGGAAGTATGGACTACCATCCACTCAAAGAGATGTGATTTTTTCATACACTACATGAACTGTATTAAGGATGGTTTAGTGAATATATATGATATATAAGATATCATAAATATAATTATATAATTATATATTTATATATAATTATATTTAGTTTTCATTCATTCTTTCAATATGAAAATTAAAATGGAAACAGAATTCATGCGTGCGTATGGCTTACTGTATCCATGAATGGTGTATACCATTTCATAATTAATTATGCTATAGATTTAAAAATAATTTATATAATGTATATAGAATATATTTATATCATCATTTAAATAATATAAATAATTATATATTTATAAATACAAATTATATTAAAAATTAACACACATGTGAAGACCATAATGAATATTACCTGAAGTGATACCCAAACATAGGTTCATTAACAAGAGTGTAATATAAGGTAATAATAAAACAATAATTTTTATAATGAATAATAATAATATTATGTATATTATTTTTAATAAAATTATAATTAATTTACAATAATGTAGTATGATTAGGAAGATAGTCAAGTCAAAATTTATGGGAATTTTATCTCACTTTTTATTTCAATGATATAAATGATATATTATCCACCGACTAATTTTTAGTGGTGTGTATACTGCCCAAGGATGCTCTGAATGATTCATATAGTTATCTTTATTGTTATTTAAATATACATTAAATGACTTTTATTTCTTGGTGTTTACATTTCTAAAGTTAACAAATCATTATAATTGATGTGTCTCAATTTTCCTTCATTGAGACTTGTGTTTTGTTATAGAGCTAAATTATTTTTTGAGGTGTATATTATTATATTATACAAGTTATATAATCAAACTAATTATTTCCAAGTTACTATAAGTTCATGTAAATTTATTTTATTACATGGACATTATTCTCCCATGTTACCATGTGATAAGAGTTTATTCGAATAATCTCATCACCTTTCTAGATTATTTAGCTTTATGCCTCCTTTGATGAATTATTTTTTTCCACATCATAAAAAATTCAAGAATATTCTTATACTCTTGTTCATTATTCTATATTCACATATTGGTATCATTTTTAACTATTTGTTACAAAGGAATGTTAATAAATTATTTTTATGAAATCCTTAATTTAACCTGTCTTTGGTCAAAAATTGTTATTCTATAAAAATCATGTTTTCTAAAAATTATATCATAAAATATTCTAATAATCTATTATGATCATTAAAAAAATATTACATTTATTTATTTTACAACTGTTTTTAATGTAACTTTGTAGTCTAATTATTAGCGAGTAATGTTTCTATCATTTTTACGTTCAAAATGAACGTTCCTTTTACCTCGTACGACTTATATGGACTTATTCAGCATAATTAATTGGAATATTTGTCTTAATGTTTTAGGTTTTTTTTGAAATTATTTTTTTAAATATATTTTCAATGAAAATGGTATTTAATATTTTTTTCAATGTTATTTTGTATTTTTACATGGAAAATGGTTTTCAAAACATTTTTATATTTTATTTATATGATTTCAATCTATTTTCAAGGGAAATGGTTTTTATATAATTTTCTATATTTATTTATATGTTTCAAATATATTTTCAATTAAAATATATTTCAAAATTTTTTCTTGATCTATTTCTAATTTTTCATTGAATTTTATATGAAATGATTTTAAGACGTTTTTAAGATTCTCTATATTTTTCAATGAGGATTCAAAGATAAAGGTTTTTAAAATGCTTTAATGATTATTATTTAAATTTTCCTGGAATGAGATTGTGAAATTATTTCAAGTATTCTTTATAATGTTTAAATTTATTTTCTATGAAAATTATTTAAAATGTATTTATATATTAAAAATATATTTTCAATTAAAAAGTATATTTTCATCCAGAAATCTGATTGAGATATATTTAAAAATTATTTTCTTTCTAAGATGTCATCCATTGATGTTAATAATGCATTTTTAGCAAATGATCTAATGTCTCCAATAATATTATTACTAGTAATGTGTTATGCATAATGTCATGGTCCTTAAGAATCATTTTTCTCTTTTATGGGTTATATTTTTTATAAAACAAATCCATTTAATGGGTTGTGATTATGATGAAATGATTATAAAATCTATAGTTTTTTACAAGATATTATATGATTACATGTTTATAATAACAATTTCATTTCATGGGTTATTATATGGTTTTTTATGATCTTTTGGTACAAGTATGAAAATTTTCATTATGAAACGGGTGGGACCTATATATCTGTTAAATTCATTGGGTAATGATTTATATCTAATGAGATAGACTAATATGATCATGGGAACAAAACATTTCAACTATGATGGTAATGGGAGTAAACCATAACTAGCAAGATGGTTTGAGGTGTGAACTCATGTTGAAATATTGGTCATGAGAGTCAAGCCTTACTACTAAGATCATATAATGAGTGAACTCATGATACTATGATGGGTGTGTGAGTGAACCATGACTGTCAAGAGGGTATTGGGAGTGAACGCATTCAACCAACATGTTCATGGATGAAATTCCATGGATAATATGGAAATAATATTATATGCTTATGTGTTTTCTACAATTATATTGTGTTCCAATGTTATGCTTTCATAGATTATGTAATTTATTTTTTCATGATTCATGTATTATGAAATTCCATGATTTATGACATGATTAATGTTTATGATCTTTGACACATAGGGTATGATCTTCTAAATTTTTTATCATGTTCTCTTACCACTATGATCTTGTTTTTTCTTACATGTCTCCCTTTTATACCTTTTCTGAGAATTTGATCTCACCCATTATTATGTTTCCTTCCCAATGTTATGAAGATAATTAGCAAGTATTATGTTTCTATGATTGGTTCTAGGTATGAATAACCTAGTGGGAGATAATTCTGATGAATTTTTACCAGCAATTATGTTTTTATTTTTCAGAAGGCAATAGACCAATTACCGTCTTTGGCCTTCAATTTTTATAATTTTTTATGTGTTCTTAGAATGTATTTTAATTTCAATGTTGGAGAAATGTGGATCAATATATTTTGTAACAAATAAATGTTAGATAAACATTATAATATAGGATGAGAAAACATTATTGAGATACCTATATATATTTATAAGGATATGCCTATGGTATATCTCTAAGGATAATTATAAGGATGAATTAACTTTTATAAAAATTTCACGGAAATTTGGTAAAGTATAGAGTGAGTGGTATAATAGAAATACACTAATGTTGAAATAATAAAATTTCATGTGGCTCAATAACACATGTACCTATGGGTAAAAGCTCTGATATTATATTCCAGGAATGACTTTGGGTAATCTGTAACACGCCAATGGGCCATGTCCCACAACTGGTCTGACAAACCAAAGGGATATGCTTTGGTAATTGAAAAACATTCCACAAACTATCATGAAAAATTTAAATAGAGGTTGTGTATTAATAAAATAGAATGAAGCATTGGAGTCATTGATTATGAATGGTTTCAGGATATCCCAAAATTAAGTGTTTCATAACTATGTGGTATTTTTCTATGACATTTAGTTATTAAAATAGGCTTCTGGAACAAGATAATGGATTAAATAAAAATGAACTGAATTAATTTTAAAAGTGATGGATGATTTTATGATGAAAAATCAGGAGGTATGGTAACTAGAGTGAAATATGTTATGATCAGGAATAACCAGTATTCATGGAACATGATTATTAGTGTTTACATTAACTATCTCTCAGACTCACCAAGGATGAGAAAGAAGAAGCTTGCTAAGAGTTCATGTAATATAAACCATTGAGTATCAGAGATTAAATTTCATTTCAATATATATTTTGGAAATAATAACCTATGTGAATATCTTATAGTGATATGAAGAGGGTTTTACTATGGTAAATAAGGGAACATAGAATGTGACTACAAGGGGAAATGAATGGTCATGTTAATGAAATGGATGTGAGTATTTTCATCCCTAGTGATTTAGAAAACGATATGTGTTTTAGGTTAGGAGTAAATATTCATAATGAACCTCATTTTATTAATAAGAATTCTCTTGAAATAGATCACCCATGTGGTACTATTTATGGTTATATTGCTGATAATGAAGAGACTACCAATGAAATGTGATATTAAATATGTATTATGTAATAGGATGAGGTTGCATTGTTAATAAATTAAGGATGACATAATCAACGTTTTTATGATTTTGGATTCAAATGTTATGAATTATGATTTATAAAATATTCTTCCACTTATATTTTTTCCCCATGTATTTAAATGCTTATGTAGAATGTTCTTAATGGACTAGTGAAGTGATTTAATGGAAATGTGATGTTTTGACTATGGGAAGGTATCACTTAATATGTTCTTTATGTTAATATAATGTTGTATGAATGAATATACTTGTGATATCAATAAGTAAATTGGATGGTACTGATTACCATGGATGTAATTAAAGACTTGTTTATAGGGGATTCATGCTATCATTGATTATGTTTATAGAATTTTTTGATTTAATGAAGAGATCCAATATATTTTGGAATAAAGAAGAATGAATTTCATACAGAAGGATTTATGGTAATGCAGATGTTTAGAATAGGAAAACCAAGATATTTTATATGATATATATGGGAATTAATGTTAAGATGATATCTAACTCACTTTACAATGATTTATATTTTCTTCTTTGAGAAGGATTGTTTGGTTAACCATCCATGAAAATTTTAGGTTAATATTTGGAGGAAATATTTATGCATTGAGTTATATTGAAAACATAGTCAAAAGACTATTAAGTTACTAAATATATTTGAATTATTTCCATCCTATAAATTTTGGAAATTATATTAGAATTCTTTTATAATATTACATCATCTATGTCGGGTAACAAACCAATCATGTCAACTAAGGTTGCGGGTCATAAAATCATGAAATGACGATAACAGTTTCATGCCTACCACTAGCATACGTGGTGTCTTGGTTAATTTGTATTTTTTTTATGAAGAAATATTAATGAGTAATTAGTACTATTTCTTTTTGTGTTTGTAGATTAATTTATATTGACAAATAGTTAGACTTATCATTCTATTATGGGGGTTAAGATCCTTTAAAAGTGTATTTTAGTATTGTAAGCCTCAATGTTAATATATATACATTTATTCGTTAATTTAATAGATTTATTTGAAATTGATCTATGGCAAACCAAAAAATTATATTTTGATTATAAAGTTATATCAATAATTACTCTTCATTCTGAAAGTGATAAGAAAATAACGTTGTATTAATCCCTTAAATATTGATGAATTGATAGATTTTGAAATCAAAATAGGTTTATGACATTGAAGCCTTCATCTTTTATTTTATTATTCAATTGGTAGTGATGGTTGAAAAAAACAACTACATGTAAATATTTATGTATTTCTAATATGTCAAATATTCACTCCCATCCTATGTTCTCCTTTTTATAAACCTTGTTATATGTTATTTTGGTAAAAATTTTGGTTCAAAAATTCCCTTTTTCAAGGGAAGTTCTAATATCCATTTTAATGAATTGATTTTATATGAATGAAACATTATTTTAATAAACCTTGTATAACATAGATGAATTTCTTGGAAAATTTGAATTTAAGGTGTGTATAATGAAACACCATGTGATTTTGTGAAATATATATATTTTGAATTAATTTAATTTTTTGATATTTGTCATTTCATGAAACAGTGAAAATAATTTTTCACAAATTCAACCATTAAAATAACATGAAAACAACACAGAATATTTTATATAAACAAATATAAATTGAGTATGTTACATAGTACAACATGTTTAGCATACATTATACGTTGGATTGACCTTTATCGATGGCTTCTGTGACACGCAAGACAAAGTATTACCTAACAATAATATATTAATAAATAAATAATTATAATGAGATATCAAATAGCCATTAAGTTAAAGGATATAATTATTATAAGAATAATTATGAAATTTTTATGTTTACACAAATACACGATGAATTATTAATGTATAAATTAAATTAGAAATTAATATGAAAAATGATAAAATATAAAGGTAAATATTATTATTTTCAAAAATCTATTTTAAACATTAAAATTAAAATAAATACAATTTTTACGTGATATTAGTTTAATATACATGTCATATATTCCAGAATATATTTTTTATAGTCATCTAATTGAATTTATATTCATAAGTAATTAACAAAACAAATTTTATGCATAAAAACCAAATTTTTATAAATGTAGTTTTACAACATTATAATGGAGAACACATTTCAAATCCATGTTTTGTGTCATTGGTAGATTTAATAAGTAAATATAAACATCATATTCGGAATGGAGACATAAAAAATATATTTGGAATGATTTTTAGTTATTTTCCACAGGGTTTCATTTTTTTAATTAAAAGATTAAAATTAAAAAAATAATTCAAAACTTTTTATAATGTATTTTTTATAAGGTTAAATAATAATTAAATGGATTTAATATTTTATTTAGACAATATTTTTATCAATTAATACAATTTAGGTTATTGGCATCATTTTACAAATAAATTGGACATAAAAACGTAGCAAACATATGGGGTTTTTTACGATAAAAACCCCCAGTGTCATCCTATCAGAGGGACTAATCTTAAATTAATTTCGGCACCTTATTTGATTAGAATGAGAAAAATGGATACAATAATTTACATAAAAATAATTTATAAGGTCTTATATATTCAACATTGTTTTTTATCTATAATATTATTGAATGTGATTAAAATTAGTTACATCTGTTAAGAGAAAAATAATGTTAAGAAATTACTAAAGCCAAAATATAATACAAAAAATGATCTAGAAACATATAAAAGACCCATTTTACTTTAATTATTCAGAAATTGACTTTAAATTATTTAGCTTCATTGGTTTTTATAGACTTTGTTTGTGACACTTGGGTATGCCTAACATGTTTTTAAAAAATCCAAGTGTTTCCTTTCCCTTCCCTATAAAATGAGACCACCTCTACTCACATCCTCCCACCTATAAAAAACATATACCACAAAAAATAAACTCAAATAAGTAAAAATATTCCCTACCTTCCTAAAATACTCATACATAGTGTATATGGTAATTCATGGAAGCATTTTGTTAGAAACCAAAAGGATTTTCCAGATTAAGAAGTAACATCTTCTCTCAAACTGATTTACATTATTTTCCTTGTCCACCCCTCCAATATCATTATTAAATTATTGTATTCAAACACTTGTATGATACATATAATAGTATTATGTTATTATATGGTTTTGAACTGAACTTACACACACCTACATCTAATGGGTAACAAACATACTAGTTCTATGTACGACAAACTACAGCCTCACAAAACGATGACTGTTCATTTTTTCATTACCTCCTACCATAGTGGTAGTTATGATGAAAACTCTATTTGTGTATTTAATATGTTGTATTTATTATTTATTTATGATTATTTATTCCTTTTAAAACCTTTAACGTTTTTCAAATCATTTTTTGTCTGTACAATAATATTTTTTTGTGGAAATGTGCACTACAACCATCTCAATGTGATGTGATTCATTCATACACTACATTGATTGTATTAATGATGGTTTTAGTAAATATATAAGACATATTAGTTTTCATAAATTTACTGATAAAAATATATATATTCATATAATTATATTTAGTTTATTTTATTCTCTTTATTTCTATATAATAACTAAAATGGAATCAACGTTCATGTGTATGTAAGAATTACCATATCAATGAATAGTGAATTCCATTTTTCACTTATATAGGCTTTAGATTATTGTAATATAATTATAATGGTTATTGAAGATATTTTTATCATTATTTATTTTCAAGAAATCATTATAAATATATTTAACAATGATATAACAAATTAATAAACGTGTGATGAATATAACGAAAATTACCCAACATGAAACTTTAACATAGGATCATTAAAAAGTGGGTAATGTAATGTCATAATCAAAACATATATTGAATTTTTTATAAGAATATTCTTCTATTAAATATGTATATTAAGATATTATTTATTGTATAGAAATCATGTATGAGTAATAAGAGTGTCAAGACACAATGTAAAAAGATTTCTTCACACTTTTTATTTTCATGAGATACATACTTTATTCACTACAGACTCCTTTTTTGTGGTTTTTATACTTACCATGGATGTTTTTAGTGTTTATTATAGTAACATTTATTAGTATTTACATTTCCATTCAATTAAATTTATTTCATGGGGTTTATGTTTTAAATGTTACCAAATAAGTAAAACAGTTTTCTCTCAGTTTTCCTTTTTTGAGACTCGTGTTTTGTTATGCACCAAAATTCTTTTTAATGGTAAATATATGTAAATTTTATATGATATATCTTCATACATATTATTTACTTGATCATTTTATTTTCATGTAATTTCATTTTCTTATATAGAGGATGTCATCCCAATTTACTATGTGATAAGTGTTTAATAAAACAATCTCATTAGTGTTTATATATGTTTATGCCTCCATTGATTGATTATTACGTTCATCATTCACGAAATTCCTGAAATTAATTATCCTATGGTTATCCATGATATATTCATTTATTGATACCATTTTATTCTCTTTATTATATACTTAGTTTAAGCAATACTTTTAAATAAATCTACAATTTTTCCTCTCTTTTGTTTGAAATATGTGTTACATTAAAACCATGTTTTCTAAAAATGGTTTACAAGAATATTCTGGTAATATCCTGTGATCATTAGAATATATTTTTAACCTTTTTTTCTTTTACTGATGTGTTCCAAGGAATCTTCTTGTCACTTTCTGAATGAATGAATTTTTTATCTTTTATATCGTTAAAAAGGAATGTTCTTTTTACCTCTTACCAAAATTAGATATTTATCTGCAATCAATCCTTAGAAGATTTCTTTTCATGTTAAATGTCATTTTTAATAAAATTATTTCCCTGTATATTTAAAAATGAAATTTTGTTGAAAATATTTTCATTCTATATATATTTTTTGTCAATGAAATTGGTTTTCGAAATGTTTTGAAGAAATATTTATATATTTTAAATGTATTTTCAATAAAATGGTTTTTAAATTCTTCCAAAATTTATTTATATGTTTCTTATTAATTTTCATATAAAATATTTTTCAAAATCATTTTAAGATCTATTAATAAATATTTAATGTTTTTTCAATGAAATTATTTTCAAAACGTTTTCAAGAATTCTTTATAGATTTTCAAATTGTTTTCAAAAAAATGTATTCAGAATGATTTGAATCTTATTTTATATGTCTTCACTGAAAAAAAATTTCAAATTTTTTCTACTCTTCATTATAATTTTTAAATTTCTTTTATTTGAAAATTATTATAAAATTGATTTATATATTAAAAAAAAAATTTACAAATAAATAAAATTTTACTCATGAAATGTTTTTGAATGATACTTTAAAATTATTTTTCATCTAACATGACATTGGTTTATATTACTCAATCCATTTAAGGTTTTATCTAATGGATCCAATCATATTCTTTTTATCGATGGGTTACACTTAATTTTATGGTGTTTATGAAACTTTTTTTCACTTTTATGGGTTATATGATTTTAAATCCTACTTGTTTTCACGGGTCATGGTTATCATTAAATGAGTATAAAACATTTATTATTTCATGTTATATGATATGATTTCAGGTTTATAATAGCCATTTAATTTGATGGGTTATGATATGCATATTTATGATCTGATAGAACATGTATGTTTGATTTCATTATGAGATGGGTGGGACCAATATCTCCCACCAATGCATTGGGTAAAGATGTATATCACATTTCATAGACAAATATGGTCTTGGGAATGATCCTTGACTACTATGATTGACATGTGACTGATCCATGACTACCAAGATGGTATTAGAAGTTAACACATGCATCTAAGATGGTCATGGGAGTGAACAATGCCTATCAAGATTGTATGAGGAGTAAACTAATGCTACTATGATGGCTATGGGAGTCACCCATAACTGTCAACATGGTATGGGGAGTGAATACATACAACAAATATCGTCTTGGTAGCAATACCATGGGTACTATGAAAATAATATTATGTGATTAATTTTTTTTCTCAATTCCATGTTTTATTCAAATGTCATACATTTATGTATCAGGTTCATTATTTCGTTATTATTATAGTCTAACAAAATACCATGATTTACTTGGTTTTCATGTTTATAATGTTTTATTTGTAAGGAAATATCTTATATTTCATCATCATGTTCTCATAACCCTATTCTAATATTTATGCTTACAAGTCTACCTTATTTACCCTTAATGAGCATTTGATATCACTAATTTTTTTGATTCCATATCGAGGTTATGATTATATGTAGTATGTATGTGGTATCCAAGAAGGGTTATAGCCATGTTGAACCTAGTGGTAGTTAATGTAGCACACTTTTGTAATAATTTTTACTTTTCCATGTTTCCAAATGAACTACACCAAATAAGCTCTTTAAGAGTCTGTATTTATATGGTTTTAGGTGTTACAAAAATGCATTGTAATGTCACTATATGAAAATTTTTGGTCTATATGAGTTCAACCGACATATTCACACACATTCATCAAACGAGGGTATATAATCATCATTCATGTGTGTGGAGTCACGTCTCACAAACCAATGTTCTTTGTTCTTCAATTTAGAAAATTTCAATGTTGGAATACTATTGGATTTATAGTTTAAAGATGATATATTTACAATTTAAAATTAAATTATTCTTATGGAAATTTTATATAATCATACATTTAAACGTTCCATTTTTTCTGTAAAGATAATAACATCGATTTTGGTCATGTGGACTACCTCCTACTCAAAGTAATGTGATTCTCTCATGCAACATAGGGAATATATTAAGGATTATTTTAATAAATAAATGGGACATATATAATTTAAATATGATTCTGGTATTATAATATACATATTTTTATCATTTCATTTTCGTTATTTTAATAAGAAAACGAAATTGATGTATCCTTCATTCATACGTACGACCTTTGGTCTCCATGAATAGTGCATTTCATTTTCAATCTCCATATTTTAAGAATTATTCTAAATACAAATAAAATTTATATATATTATAATTAAATATTTATTCATTAAATAATAGAATAATATTATCAGTAATATCTTAATGAGAAATATATAATAATTAATTGATATTAGACAAATAAACATCTATACATTTAGAGTACTAATAATTAATATAATTTATTATTAAAAAAATTCATTATTGAATAATTTTTTTTTGTGTTTTATATTTTATCATATTAAATAAAATTCATCACAAAAAATATTTTATATTAAAAAATATATTATTATACAATAAATATTATATGGATTTGAAATATGATAAATAACATTTAATGTTTTTAAGTGTGTTTTTCAATAAAAATATATTTTTTTTACATTAATAATTTTCACTTAGAAGATAAAATAAAAAACATTCGAATTTTAAATTTATTATCTAACCTAATTTTTTCATGCATTTTGTAAAAAAATTTCTTCATTTGAGTGTTTTTGTAATTTTCTCAATTAATGGAATTATAGGTGAATATTAAAAAATAGTGTGTTTAACAATACTATAATTGTTACATATTATTCAACAAAAAAGACATACATAGATGTTTTTTTTAAAATAAGATCCTAGATGTTGATTACAATGAATAAAATTATAAATTAAAAAAAATCCGTTATGAATATATAATACCCATGTCTAATATTTTCAAACATATGTAACATTTACTTTAATTAGAATACTTTTTTCCTTTATATTTAATTAGTTATACCATTATTTGAACTCTTTTTCTAGTAGATTTAAAACCTACAAAATTATTATTTCTACATTAATAAATATATTAATGTAAAAAAAATAAACAACCATGATAACTTTATCATAATCATAATTTTTTTTCATAAAAGTACAATTTTTCAGAAATTAGTTTTTAGATATTATTTGTGATAAAATTAAAATATTTATCACCAACCACATAAAATTGATATTAAAAATATTATATCATATTTGAAATAATTTGTTCCATATTATGAGATATGGGAAATTTTTTTAAATTAAAAGTAAATTACATAAATAAAAATTATTTGCATTGGTAAAAACAAAAAAATGATTAATGTGAAAGATAATAGAGTAAACTAATTATTATCATGTAAGATACACGTGTCCAAATATATGTTTGAGGCTTTACCAACCATAAACATTATAAAATATCTTATTTTATATTATTTGACAATTTTTTTGAATAGTGACTTTAACTTTTATATTATAAAAAAATTACGCTATTTGTTCTTATAAAAATTGATTTACTCCACCCCGTATTGGAAAACATATTTTTGAATTCCTCTTGATCAACTAAAATTTTTTACATCAAATTCATGAATGAATAATATATATATGCCTCTAATGGAAATATGTTGTCCTATGTCTCCCATTTCCAATAAATAATCCAATGGTAAGATCAAGTTCTCAATATGAGTACTAATACAACACTACTCTAATTACTTGTACATATTATAATTCTGAATATATTTTTCCCAATAAAAGATAATTACATCAATATTATTAACATATTAAATTTTATAATTTGAATGGAAGAATCATTATTTAATTTTACACCATTTTCATATGAAAAATTATAACATCATTATGAATACGTGCAGAATATCACATCTATGGAAAACATGTTTTAGTTTTCATAACCATAGTGTATGAATATATTAGAAAGTCAAATTTAATGAATTCATTGGATATTTGTAATATTATTAATCATTATAAATTATAAACAATTCAATATGTAAGAACCCACTTTTACACTCAGGTATGGATCCTTGAAATTTCAATCTAATTCTTTAGTTTGGACCTAATTTTGATTCATATTTAGTTAGTGAAGGTTATGAGGGTGTATAGGGTGTTTTCGGAGCAGAAAACCTAGATTTGTTGGAAAATATGCATAGAAGATGGTTTATAGTAAACCATGTACGAATGCCACAGTGATCTAGAAAACCATGCTGGTGGAATGTTTTTGTATATAGCCTTACCACATGGTTGGTGCATGATTTCCATAATAGTGTTACCTAAAAATGAAATTTACCCTTTTTCCCTAGGTACTCTTGCATGTTTTCTGCATGGTTTGTCAAACCATGCTGACAGACCTTGCACAAGCTATTTTATAGGTAAAATTGTAATTTTTTCCTTAATGATATCAATAAGAATCCTCCTTCTTCTAAATATGAATTACTACATGATTAAACTATTTTTATCTCATTCTGATGAATTTCTAAGGCTTAATGTAAAGATGAACAAATATCTTATATTTGGGATACGATCGAACTTATGTTTATCACGTTTGAGTTAGAACGGTATGAACTCATGTCATTATTAGTTTTTCTTCTCCTCTCATGCTCTCATCCCAGTTAACGAGGTGTCAGTGTTTCTATCATTTTCTCAGATCTACTCTATTATAAGTAGAATTAAAGGTCTATATAGAAATATTATATTCATGAAACCATATGTCTGGTGATCTATAATTTATCTCCCATGTTCGTTGATTTTAGAATTTTTTTGTGTGGGACCAACAGATTTCATCGACTTCCATTTATTGAATTTATAATCAATTTTTATAATCATTATAACACCATGGTTATGCTCTCTCAAAATATGTTATTATTTGTTAGTAGTTTTTTAAGCAACTCCATCTATCCCATGTAGGTTATCATGCCATATTTTTTAATTTTATGGGAATTGATATACAACAATACCAGTATGGTTTTTTCTCATTGGATTTTTCAATGAATTGATATGATATATAATTATAAGGCACACTCATCGCATGATTAAGACTAATTCACTAAATATTATTTTCAATAAGACCTATCATATTTATGTATATGGAGCATTTTTTGAAATAAAATATTTCCGTCTCAGTAATGATGATTATAGAATATCAATTGTGATCAATTTTTATTAATATTCAAAAATATTAAATTATTTAATTACATTAATCAGTTTAATAAAATGTATATCATGATTATAATCCATCCTAAAAAGTAATATGGATGGGTAAAAAATAGTCATTTTACATATCAATAATCGTTAGGATTGGAATAACAATATACTATTCACCAATAATATTCCCTATAATAATAAAATAATTAACATGATCATAACCCATACAAAAAAAGAAGGATGATGGTTGAATTGTAACATAACTCTATTCTAATAATGGAAAGATTCAAGGATGTTATCATATATGAAAAAAAATCCTTGAATAATAAGGCTAAAATCATACCACTGAAGATGGGATCAAGAATTAGATTGTTTTGTATCATGAATTCCTTCCCCAAAATGATTTACATATATATATTATAAGATAATTACTAAAATATAACCCAAATTACGGTAAATAATTTTAAAAACTAAAAGGGATATGGCAGTGAGACCATAATATTTTTTTTATAAAAAAATATTTATAATTACACAAAGGGTGATATTATAGGTAACTTCTACAAGACATTTTATAAAAGTGAATCAAAAACAGTTTAAAACAATAATTTTTTAAAAAATTCATAACAAATATACCCCAAAAAATTGAATAAGGATTATAATGGGGAAATGAGGATAGAAACATAAAACATATGATAGTGAAATGAAAAATTCATTTTTTTTTCTTTTCAAGACAACTTCATTGTAAACTATGATTTTATAGAGTAAAAAAACATTCTGGTGTAATAATGATTATTTTTCTAATTTAGGATTATAATATACCATATAGAAAAACATTTGGGTTGGAGAACCCCATATGAAAAAATAAAATTTCATTATATAACATTATAACTCGATGAATATAGAATTTAGTTACCAAAATCCCATATGGGAAAAATACTATATGAAGCATGGATAACATTAAAAGTGTTTTATGTGGTAATAATATTAAAAACTATTAATATAACACATAATATAATTAAATTTTAGAATTTACCCAACTTATATAAAATAAATTAAAGAGAAATATCATATCTGAGGGAATGAAGTTTGAGTCAAAAAAAATCATTAATACTATGGAAACAACTAAATCAATAGACAAATGAATAGTGGGAAATTATTTTTCTATTAAATCCATTGAAATATATAGAATATTTAGAATATCCATGTGTATTTAATACACCATACATAGAAAACATGGTTCCTGAAATTTATTATATCTCATTGAATTAGAATCGAAACAACTAAAAATTATTAGGATTTAGAAACATTTGAATCTAAACCGCTTTTAATATCGAGAATGAATCGATCATAAAATTAAATTATCAAAATATAATTCAATATATGATATATAAAACTAGTATTATATACACCACATACATGATATTTTGTTTATAACATCAATATTATCTCAATGAGAGGAATTTGAGATTAAATCAATTACCTTTTCCCTGATTCATTTTTCACATACAATAAAAATAATGAATATTTAAAATATATTCCTCAAATACATACCCAAGAAGATTATTGATAACTAAAAACATTTATAATATTCCTTTACAATCACTATATATTATATAAATATTAGTTTTCTTTTTACAATTTTATTCATTTGTTGTATATATTATTTATTGTTTTGAACTAGTTTTATAAAATTGGTGTTGGTATATATTCATGCTCAAACATTATAATTATTACAATATTATTGTCAATATAATAATTTTTCCACGATATTTATAATGTTATAATTTCTATCAATGGTATTTTTGGTTATAATTAAAGAAGATAAATTCAATAAAGATGTTTGTTTTTTTACTCATGAACAACTAAAGGTGTTTTAAACATTTATTAGTTACATAATGATATAACAATAAAATTAAAAATAAAAAAAAATTTACAAATTTATATAATTTTATACAAGTATATATGTTCACATGTTCAATAATTACAAAAATTCAATTAATTTCTCATGTATGAGGTCTGACCAAGCCGACTAAAAACCTAACATGATTATTGTATGACTACATGGATGTTTATTTATAGTATCATTATAGCAGAATAATAGTGTAAATATTTATTTTTTAAAATTATTATATTTATTATTTTTAAATATAAGAAAATAAAATTTTATTTAAATTTTGTTATTACAGTGAAATAAAATATCATTAACCTCTTAGATCACTTGTTTTAGATGATTTAGTTAAATGTTTTATTTCTTGCTCATATAATTACTAGGTTTACCAATTTTTCTAACTATATTCATAAATTTACAGTATATTTAATATTTATCCAATAATAACATCATTAGGATCATCAAATTAATGTATTGATGATATTAAATATTAAAATCAATTATTCTATGGAGGTAATAGCCCACATATACACATCGATGAAGATTTTATTTTCCATATAGAAGGTTGAAGTGCCCAGATCAGTGTGAATCACTGAGAGGGGGAGGGGGTGAATCAGTGATCCTTTAAAACTTTTTACTAATTGATTCTTTATCAATTAAACCTCTATGGCTGGTTAAAGCCTCGATCCACTCTTCTTGTATCTCTCAACCTTTCCCGGATAATGCAGTAATGAAAAGTCACAGGACACAAGGATTTACAAGGTTCGGCACCAAAGGCCTACATCCTTGCCATGCTCTCTCAGCATGGATTCTCCCATTATAATCTGTTAGTATTACAATGGTCGATACAGCTTCCCACCGTATCTCTCCTGAGTCCCACAGGAGGGTCTTTATACTGCGTCCCACAGTGTTACCAGAGTCCCACTGGCCTGCTCCAGAATCCCACTGAAGACTTCTTCTCCCTGAGTCCCACATGGTCTTCTCTTGGCTCCTCGAGTCGCACGAGTAGCTCTTCTTCACTTTAAGGTCTTCAAGTATCTTCAGCAGTCTGGGATAAAGACTGCTGGCCTTGCTCTGTACCTCTGATCACTTGTGATGATCAGGATCTTCTCAATCTACTGAAAACTCAGACAACCAATCTCTTTAACTTCAGTCTGGCTCAGTCTCAGTTCACTTCAACATCATGCACTGAGTGCATGGCAACTCTTCAAGATCTTCAAGTCTTGGACTCCTCAGATGCACAGCACTGATTTAGCACTGTTCACGTGTGCACGTGCATGCATGCATGCATGCACTTTCCCTTTCCTCTTCTTGGTGCAGAAGACCCACAAAGAGTGTAATCACTTTTGAGCACACACCTACTTCTCAGACTTCACACACTTTATGCAATTTGCTTACACACTAGAATGTGTGTTATACTTTAGTGTGGATGTCCTCCCTTTTCTTCTTCTATGGGTATACACACTTCTTAGTGCACACACTAGGTTCGGCCTTCACTTGTCACTTGTTAAGAACACACAAATTCTTCATTTTGCACACACTTGATCTTGGCCTACTCCTCTATTCTTGCACGCACTTGGGCCGTAGGTGGTTCTTCAAGTTTGCACACACACACAAATGTGTGGTCTTCACTTCACCCACTTGCACACACAAAGCATGCCTCGGCCTCCTCTTGCACACACCCGAATACCAACACAAGGGCTACGGCCTACTTCACTTGCACACACAAAGTATGTTCTTCAATTGTTCATTCACACAAAGTGTGCCCTCGGCCTTGCTTTCTCACTTCCACAAACAACCAAGCCTCGGGTTCTTCCTCACTTAGCACACAACCCGTAGGTATGTAATGCACTGCATCTTCATATTGCACTAAGCACACACACGAGACTTGGGCTATTCTCCTTCTCTTCTTGCACACACACGGCTTCTTCTTCAATTGCACACACACAGTGTATGTCTCGAACAAGGTGTGTTCAACCCGAACACAAACAAGGCGCGCAAGGGTCTTCTTGAGCCGCGGCCAACTTCTTCTCCAACATCTGCACAAGGTATGAACCACGGCCTCTCTTCCTCAACACTGCCACGCAAGCCTCACACCACACGGGCCGCGCAAGCCACGGGTGCAAGGCACCTCGGGCTTCAACCGTGGGCGCGCAAGATGTTGCGGCCACGGGTCTTCCTGTCGCGCAAGTGAGGCGCGCAGGGGACCTTTCAATTCTTCTTTCACGCAAGAGGTGCGCAAAAGGAACCTCTCGGAGCAAGGAATGCTCCGGGCTTCACTGCCGCGCAAGTGTACGCGCAGGGCTTCGACTTCGTGAGGCACAGAGTGCTTCTCACTGGACTTTCTTCTTCAAAAACTCAGCAACCTAATGAGAGCCTCGGCCTCTCTTTTTATAGGCAGAGAAACGCCTCGGATCATCCGCGTGTTAAATCTTGAATCACCGAAAGTTTCGGTTCTTTAAAATCTTTCCGAATCTTGAATCTACCTTCTCTGTTTCACGCGGCTTCTTTTATTATTTTCTTCCTCCTCGTGCATGCGATTTATAACGCATGCACGGCCTTCGTTTAGGCACAAACCATGCACAGCAATAATCCTCATGGCCTCGGCACTTCGTTTGCCTTCAGCCGAACTCCAAAATCTCCATACATTGCATGCACTTCCATTTTTACGCATGGTTGTGTTCAGTACATCCAGACGAACTCAATGGAGCCTTCGGCGTTGGAAATGGTGGCCCGGAGCTCGAAATCGGTGCTCGGGTGGCCTCTGGTTTGACGGCGGCTACGGGTGGCTTCAGGGAGACCTCGGACGAGCTCGAGGTAGAGGACGAGCTCTCGGCCGTCGGATCGAGCGATCAGAAGACTTTGGACGGCCGGATTAAATCGGGGGCGCGGCGGATCAGATGAGCGGTCCAGATCGAGCGCGCGATTGCTCGGACGGCGGAGATTTGCTCCCGGTGGAATTTGCGCGTCCCACATCGAAACGCCACGGGATTTTTCCGCGGTTTATTACCCTGCCGCTGCCCGCAACTCCTCAGTTGCATCTTCTCCCTCCACGGTGCCGCCCCGCACCGTGTTCTCCCTGCGGGTGCGCTCTGCGCCCACTCTTGCTCCCGCGGGCGCGCTCCTAGCGCCCACTATGCACACACCGGGTGCGCGGGCTTCACCACCGCGTGCCCTGCGCTCCTCCGGGCGTGCCCCAGGCGCCCACTCGGTTGTCTTGGGTGCGCCCCTGCCTCAAGGGATGCTGCCTTGGCCTGAGGGTTCCCCATGGGCGTGGTGACCTTGAGTCCCACATGTGCCTTGGGTGATGACCCTCGGCTGGCCTCCTTGGTGGCCTATTTTTTGCAACAAAAACACTAAGTCCTTTGTTAAACAAAGTGACCAAGTGTAACATGCCAAGTGCCACATCTTCATCTTCTCATCCATCATCCCTTATTCATATCTTCTCTTCTTCTTAAGAATTCCTCCAATTCTTCCTCAACATTTAATCTTCACTTAGGAGTGAAATTCAAAAGGTTCATCTTCATCAACCGAGCTTGTTAGTCAAATAGATTCTTCAACGTTCTTCATTGATCTAATCAGAGATCAAATTGGTTCTTCAAATTCACATGCACTAAGTGATAGTGCATGGACTTCATTAATGCACATCATCCACTTAGTAGTTGTGGATGGAACTCCTTTCAACTCCTCATGCATTGTGAAGACAATGCATGGTCTTCTAATCATGTTGTGACTTTGTATCATCTTGATACAAGTTCTTAGAACTTAAAGATCAGTTCAGCAATCGTCAGATTTTCTTAGAGAATGTTTCAACCATCATCTCCTATGTCACTTAGTGAATCTCCTAAGTGACATGCATCTTAGTACTATGGCCATTCTCTCTTCATCACCAACACCATCACAACCTTTGTCATTCACATCTTAACATTCCTTGACTTCCATTCATTCCAAGAAAACTTCATGCCTCATTGACAACAAATGCAACACAATGCACTTCAATCTCCCCCTTTGTATTTGCTGTCAATACACTCCTTTAGCACATATGAATGGGTCAATATGTGTGCCAATATTTTCTCCCCCTTATTGGCAATCAAATGCAAAGGTGTGGTGTGGTATTCTTTCACAAATATCTCTTCCTCCCTTCGAATAGCATCTTCTTGAAAAGCACTAAGAGAGGGATGATGTCACATGTTCACTTGAGCAATGAACCTTTATTAAATCAGCTCTAAGTCTACTTGGGCTAACCCGGTGTAGAAAACAAGAGTGATGTAACCAAGGTACACAATGCTGTCCAACATTCTCTACACATGTGAGATCATGCTTAGGGGTTTGAAATTTTTCAGATATAACAATGAATTGCTAAATCCTGCACATACTTCACCAAACACATTAGAAAGTTCAGTGCAAAGATAAAGCTCCCCCTTTCATCCATTTGTCTTCAATCCATACTCACCCTTAATTGACAAGATAGCCTCAATTAAGAAACATGGGATGAAAGTATGATTGGAATACCTTCACTTTTCTCAAGATGGAATTAAATATCAGAATCACATCTTCTCCAGATTGGCTCCCCCTCAAGGGGTGCACTCGATTCTGTCCAAACCATCCTCCAGCTGAGAATGATCATCATTTTCAATTCCCTGCAATGTCAGCACATGTAAATTCCAATAGTATAAGGGAATAAGATGGAACCTCCTTGGTTCATCAATGTGAACAACAAGGTTGAGAAGATTCTCTCAACCGAGATGTCCCATTTTCACCAGTCTTCACACTTGCACATTTGATCTTCAATGATGTTTGTTCTGGTGTGGTTCTCAAAACATCTTTATGTGAAACCTTATTCTTCCCTTTTGCTTTAGCAATTTCCAGAACTTCATCTTCAGCTCTTTGTAGATCTTTGGCAAGTTGCAACTGATTTGGCCATATGACTAGTAAGTCACTTGGAAGTGTGGCCTCAGTTCTGGATATTCCACATGGTTCTTTTGATACTGTCAAGCTACCTCTCTTAGGCAACATGTTTTCAACCAATCCCTTCTGCTTCTTCTGGATTGATTGTCTGTTTAAGTTCAGTTGGCTTCTATTGATTTTCATGGCTTCTTTACAAAGATCCATGATATGTCCTTTCTTCCCACAGTAGAAGCATGTCTTCTTGGTGGCTCTTCTTGATACATCACCCTTCTTGGATTCAGACTCCAAGGACTTCTCTTCATTTCTCAAAATCTTCTTGGGAGCATCTTCCACTTTCTTCTGCTTGCCTCCCAAGGAATCCTTTTGAGCCAGGTACTGTGATCTTTTCTTCTTTTGAGCTCTGGATACAGTTGGAGACTGACATGTATCTTTTTGACCACTTTTGCAATCATCCCAGATGTTGTCAAGTAATCCAAATCTATTTGCAGTAAACAGATGTCTCTGGACCTGTGGATGTTGCTTCTTTACTTCTGGCTTGCTCCCCCTAGGCATGGGCTTCCTCTGTGCTTTGGCATTCAGTGGATTGTACCAACAATCCTTTGCACAATGCCCATACTTGTTACAACACCAACATTGACCCACAAATCTTGACCTCTTGATTCCTTCTGATTGTAGGGTACCTGTCTTGAATTGTTGTGCTGCTTCAGGAGAGCTTTCTTTCTTCATTGTCTTCATCCATATTTGTTTGGATTCATTCTTCCATCCTGCACTTTTAGTAGAAACACTTTTAGAAGCATGAGTACAAGATGGTATGGATGGTACTTTCTTTTTAGAAGTTGTTGCACTTTCACAAGAGGATGTCTTTCTTTTAGAATCATCCTTCTCAAAGCTCACTTGAGTGGCAACATTTCTTCTTCCAGCTGTCTGGGAGGCTTGGGCTTTGGGTGATTGCTGATTTTTCAATATCACCTCCAGTTCTAAGCATTTCATGTTAAGGGAGTTCTTCTCATCCTCAACAGCTCTTAGCTTTCCTTCCCAACTTTCTTTTAGCTGATTCATCTGGTCATCATGCACTGTCCTCAATTCAAGCAATGAATTGTCAAGCTCCTTCACCCTGTTTACTTTGTCTTCAAGTTGAGCATCTCTGACATTCATTGAAACTCTATGCCTCTTCTCCAGTGCATGGTAAACATCTTTGATTATTACTTTAAAGATTTCTTTCTCAGAAAGGCTTCTTTGCAATTCTTCAGCAGTGTCTTCATATCTTTCATTGCAAAGGGAAACAGTTTCATCTTTGGCATTTACCAGCTTTCTGAGAGTGTTGGTTATGCCAACCCTTTTTGCCAATTGGACTTCCAGAGAATTGGCTTCATCTTCTAGCTGTAATTTTTCTTCTTGAAGATCAAGGAGGCCTGTAGCTATACACATTGAAATTTCCTTGGGGACTCTCTTCTGAAGATATTTGATTGCATTTTGAAGATCATTGTTCCTTCCATCTTCATCACAGCTAGAGCAGGCTTCATCAGAAGAATGATAAAAGGAATTGTCATCTGATGTGACTTTCACATTTCTTTCCATAGAAGGAGTTTCTCTGATTGCAGCAACCTTCTTCCTCATCTTCTTTGCCTGTTTCTTCATTCTGTTTTTCAGAGTCTTGGCAGATATCTCCATTTGAGGCTGTTCTTTCATTTCCTCAAATCTGCACTCCATATAGACTCTCTTGGATCTTTTAGAGGGAACCTCCCTCTGATACCAATTGAAGTGCCCAGATCAGTTTGAATCACTGAAAGGGGGAGGGGGTGAATCAGTGATCCTTTAAAACTTTTTACTAATTGATTCTTTATCAATTAAACATCTATGGCTGGTTAAAGCCACGATCCACTCTTCTTGTATCTCTCAACCTTTCCCGGATAATGCAGTAATGAAAAGTCACAGGACACAAGGATTTACAAGGTTCGGCACCAAAGGCCTACATCCTTGCCATGCTCTCTCAGCATGGATTCTCCCATTATAATCTGTTAGTATTACAATGGTCGATACAGCTTCCCACCGTATCTCTCCTGAGTCCCACAGGAGGGTCTTTATACTGCGTCCCACAGTGTTACCAGAGTCCCACTGGCCTGCTCCAGAATCCCACTGAAGACTTCTTCTCCCTGAGTCCCACAGGGTCTTCTCTTGGCTCCTCGAGTCGCACGAGTAGCTCTTCTTCACTTTAAGGTCTTCAAGTATCTTCAGCAGTCTGGGATAAAGACTGCTGGCCTTGCTCTGTACCTCTGATCACTTGTGATGATCAGGATCTTCTCAATCTACTGAAAACTCAGACAACCAATCTCTTTAACTTCAGTCTGGCTCTGTCTCAGTTCACTTCAACATCATGCACTGAGTGCATGGCAACTCTTCAAGATCTTCAAGTCTTGGACTCCTCAGATGCACACCACTGATTTAGCACTGTTCACGTGTGCACGTGCATGCATGCATGCATGCACTTTCCCTTTCCTCTTCTTGGTGCAGAAGACCCACAAAGGGTGTAATCACTTTTGAGCACACACCTACTTCTCAGACTTCACACACTTTATGCAATTTGCTTACACACTAGAATGTGTGTTATACTTTAGTGTGGATGTCCTCCCTTTTCTTCTTCTATGGGTATACACACTTCTTAGTGCACACACTAGGTTCGGCCTTCACTTGTCACTTGTTAAGAACACACAAATTCTTCATTTTGCACACACTTGATCTTGGCCTACTCCTCTATTCTTGCACGCACTTGGGCTGTAGGTGGTTCTTCAAGTTTGCACACACACACAAATGTGTGGTCTTCACTTCACCCACTTGCACACACAAAGCATGCCTCGGCCTCCTCTTGCACACACCCGAATACCATCACAAGGGCTACGGCCTACTTCACTTGCACACACAAAGTATGTTCTTCAATTGTTCATTCACACAAAGTGTGCCCTCGGCCTTGCTTTCTCACTTCCACAAACAACCAAGCCTCGGGTTCTTCCTCACTTAGCACACAACCCGTAGGTATGTAATGCACTGCATCTTCATATTGCACTAAGCACACACACGAGACTTGGGCTATTCTCCTTCTCTTCTTGCACACACACGGATTCTTCTTCAATTGCACACACATAGTGTATGTCTCGAACAAGGTGTGTTCAACCCGAACACAAACAAGGCGCGCAAGGGTCTTCTTGAGTCGCGGCCAACTTCTTCTCCAACATCTGCACAAGGTATGAACCACGGCCTCTCTTCCTCAACACTGCCGCGCAAGCCTCACACCACACGGGCCGCGCAAGCCACGAGTGCAAGGCACCTCGGGCTTCAACCGTGGGCGCGCAAGATGTTGCGGCCACGGGTCTTCCTGTCGCGCAAGTGAGGCGCGCAGGGGACCACTCAATTCTTCTTTCGCGCAAGAGGTGCGCAAAAGGAACCTCTCGGAGCAAGGAATGCTCCGGGCTTCACTGCCGCGCAAGTGTGCGCGCAGGGCTTCGACTTCGTGAGGCACAGAGTGCTTCTCACGGGACTTCCTTCTTCAAAAACTCAGCAACCTAATGAGAGCCTCGGCCTCTCTTTTTATAGGCAGAGAAACGCCTCGGATCATCCGCATGTTAAATCTTGAATCACCAAAAGTTTCGGTTCTTTAAAATCTTTCCGAATCTTGAATCTACCTTCTCTTTTTCACGCGGCTTCTTTTATTATTTTCTTCCTCCTTGTGCATGCGATTTATAACGCATGCACGGCCTTCGTTTAGGCACAAACCATGCACAGCAATAATCCTCATGGCCTCGGCACTTCGTTTGCCTTCGGCCGAACTCCAAAATCTCCATACATTGCATGCACTTCCATTTTTACGCATGGTTGTGTTCAGTACATCCAGACGAACTCAATGGAGCCTTCGGCGTTGGAAATGGTGGCCCGGAGCTCGAAATCGGTGCTCGGGTGGCCTCTGGTTTGACGGCGGCTGCGGGTGGCTTCGGGGAGACCTCGGACGAGCTCAAGGTAGAGGACGAGCTCTCGGCCGTCGGATCGAGCGATCAGAAGACTTTGGACGGCCGGATTAAATCGGGGGCGCGGCGGATCAGATGAGCGGTCCAGATCGAGCGCGCGATTGCTCGGACGGCGGAGATTTTCTCCCGGTGGAATTTGCGCGTCCCACATCGAAACGCCGCGGGATTTTTCCGCGGTTTATTACCCTGCCGCTGCCCGCAACTCCTCAGTTGCATCTTCTCCCTCCACGGTGCCGCCCCGCACCGTGTTCTCCCTGCGGGCGCGCTCTGCGCCCACTCTTGCTCCCGCGGGCGCGCTCCTAGCGCCCACTATGCACACACCGGGTGCGCGGGCTTCACCACCGCGTGCCCTGCGCTCCTCCGGGCGTGCCCCAGGCGCCCACTCGGTTGTCTTGGGTGCGCCCCTGTCTCAAGGGATGCTGCCTTGGCCTGAGGGTTCCCCATGGGCGTGGTGACCTTGAGTCCCACATGTGCCTTGGGTGATGACCCTCGGCTGGCCTCCTTGGTGGCCTATTTTTTGCAACAAAAACCCTAAGTCCTTTGTTAAACAAAGTGACCAAGTGTAACATGCCAAGTGCCACATCTTCATCTTCTCATCCATCATCCCTTATTCATATCTTCTCTTCTTCTTAAGAATTCCTCCAATTCTTCCTCAACATTTAATCTTCACTTAGGAGTGAAATTCAAAAGGTTCATCTTCATCAACCGATCTTGTTAGTCAAATAGATTCTTCAACGTTCTTCATTGATCAAATCAGAGATCAAATTGGTTCTTCAAATTCGCATGCACTAAGTGATAGTGCATGGACTTCATTAATGCACATCATCCACTTAGTAGTTGTGGATGGAACTCCTTTCAACTCCTCATGCATTGTGAAGACAATGCATGGTCTTCTAATCATGTTGTGACTTTGTATCATCTTGATACAAGTTCTTAGAACTTAAAGATCAGTTCAGCAATCGTCAGATTTTCTTAGAGAATGTTTCAACCATCATCTCCTATGTCACTTAGTGAATCTCCTAAGTGACATGCATCTTAGTACTATGGCCATTCTCTCTTCATCACCAACACCATCACAACCTTTGTCATTCACATCTTAACATTCCTTGACTTCCATTCATTCCAAGACAACTTCATGCCTCATTGACAACAAATGCAACACAATGCACTTCAATGGTGAAAAGATTAATATGGTATATTATTATATACTCATAAAAATGATATAGATATCATAATTATTTTTTAAATTTAAATTTTATACTAGTATTGTTTGATGGGGAAGGAAAAATAACATGTTGCGTTGTAGAGGTGGTAGTAAGGATTGCACAAAAAGTAGGGTTTCATTTTTGATAATAGATAAAGGAATAATGTGATTAATGATTAATAACATATTATAAAAAAATTAATTATATAATAAATAATTATTTATTTATATATTTATAAGAAAATTATATTTTAATAATTAAAAAATAACCGAATAATGGTATGTAAAAATGATTACTCCCATAATGATTTTTGAGATTTTTATGGAAGATCTATTCAAAATGGATTTAATTAGATAATATAGTAGGTTTATAAGAAGAATATGGTTATATAAAATTATATGTTATGGAAAATGGGTTTTTCAAGAGTAAGTCTACTTTTATAGTGGTATTTACTATGTTGTGAGAGACCCCATTTATACGTGATGGGACTGAGATATTTAAAAAATTTCAACTCAATGTTACCGAAGAAGTACTAAACATGTAATGTGGATCAAAAAATGATAAATAATTTGTCACTTATGATATAAAGATAATAATAACCACATACGGACAATTCATGAAATGTGTTTTATTATGAGTCGGGCCCTTTACCCTGTGAATTATTATATTGGCCAAATTTATCCTATACCGCAGAAAGTAGTTTTTACAAATGGTAACTTCATTAATATACCTAAGATTAACTTGGTCCTTATTATATAATACTTACCAACTAATTTTAAATATCAAATCAATTTTATTTTATTCAATTTAATATAGTGGTTTAAATTTGTTTTCAAATATAAATGTATAATGAATAAAAACTAATTTTTGGGAAAATATTATTTATATTTTAAAATATAAAATATGTGTATAAAAATTAAAAAAAACTATAAAGTCACACATATAAAAGATATTTTATGTTATAATAGGGTTTCATAAATTTAAAATTCATAACTATATGTTTTTAACGATCAATAATTTATGTAACATATAATAATGTTATGTTTCACTATTAAAAAAACATTCATATTGAAAAATTCACAAATATTCATCTTAATAATATATTGTAATGATAAATAAAATATAAATTCTATTGATCAGAAAACATTTATAAATTTTGATTATTAAATATTTAAATAAATTTGAAAAATATAGGCTAAAATTTTTCATATTAGAAAATAGTTTTTTAAAATGATAACAATAATTAATTAATATTTATTTTGAATTTATAGTTCATTTTTCAGTAATTTGTTATATATATTATCAATATATATTTTTACTATATAACCATAACATACTTGGCTTCTTGAAATAAAACATTAATTTTTGAAAAAAATATTCTTAATGATAAAATGATTTTCATATTTTTTTTAGAGGTAATAATTGAATTTCATCCATATGAAAAGGTGAAAATATTTCCTTCATATAAATATTTAATAAATAAATTACTTCTAATCATTCTAAATAATTCAATAGCGAGTTACTATCTATCATAATTAATATTTATATATTTTTTATAATATATATTGTTTTTGTTTTTTTATCATTTTTCCATATGGAAGAAGATATTTAACACATTACATTATATAAATTCAATCATATATTAATATTTTGGAATGTTTCAATCACCCCCCAAAAAATTATTTTTCCACCCGAAAATTTACACATAAGATCATCTTATTTTCTATATTCAACTTATTATTAACTAGGCGTCACTATATGGTCAAGGTTTTATTTAGGATGTGGAATGATATTAATCTATATGAGAATTTGTTGAAAATACATTATAAAGAGAGCTTAAAGTTTTATAATTTCAAATAAAATTCTAATAGTGATGGATATCTAGATCTATAGATAATAAATTCATAAAAACCATAAAAAATTTTATATGATAATAATAATACATTGGTTTTTTATTTTGAACTCAATAAATAATGTTTGGTTAATACATACATGAAATTGAAAACTACAATATATAGTGTAAAAACTTAATATCTGATACATTAGTAGTAGTTTCAGATTATTTTCATCTTTTATAGGGTTTATGTTTATAACATTCGTCATTATACATTATATTCGGGCATTTAGTCGCATAATTTCCATCTCTAATGTATTTAGAGAAAATTATTTTTATATCTTCTTATATTCCCACACCCTTGTCACTCTTGTATCCTTCATTTCTAGAATTATGTAATCCAAAAATAGATTGAGAGATAATTCCAATATGCTTCTTCCATCATTTTATACATGTAAAAATTGACAATTATTTTCTTTATCTCTTCACCACATAATCAGTCATGGTAATCTATCATTCTCATCATTACTGAGTTTGATATTTCATAACTATTTTTATTATCTACCAAAATTTTTGATAGTCATGATATCATATTGACATGATTTATTAGTTCAACCATTTTAAATTTAGTATGTTTGTTTGGATTGTTTTTTCAATTCTAAAATATTTTTTAAGTATTATTACTTTTGAATTTATGAACTACTATATCCAAAAAAGATAACACAATTTATGGTAATCATATGTAAATTATCATAAATTACCATAGTAAAACTTTACCACATTATTTCCCACATTATAAGTATATCATATAATCATATAGTTGTTATATATCAACATGTATCTTTCTCAATTTATCCTCATCCACACCCAATTTAACTTATAAGAATGTTTCATAAAACTAAGTAATTTTGAGATGACATATCTCATATTTATTAACAAAATACAATGAATTAATATCAATATAAACCAATAACATTCATAATATATGGTATTGAAATGAAATACTTGAAATTTATTTCTCTCAAAGTCTAACAAGTCAATTATCCTGAAAATATAATATTATTTAATATTTTCCATGACTTATGAATATATATATTTTAATATATATTATCCATGGCCCCATTCCTTTTAGGATATTTAAAATAGAAATTTAAAATCCATCATTATGGTTCAGAAAATTGATGTTTAATCAAACAATTCATATCCTAATGAATTGTTTATTTTGGTGTCCAGTGTGTTTTCTTAACATGTTAACTTGTGATGGTGAAATTAATAACAAAATTTACATTATATGTTGTAACTCATTAATATGAAGAAAAAAAACTAGAGTTGATGAATTATCATAGTATATTGTCATGATTTTATAGATTAAAACCCCAACTAATCCATTAGTTTAGCATTTTTTGAAATTTAGATTATATACATGAATATTACATTACAATTGAAACTACAATATACAATATTGGAAATAATTTGAGAGACTTTATATTTTCTTATCTTAAACCAGAACATCAGTCATAATACCTATATTTTCATAATGGTAAAAATGAAAAATGAAAAATGGATGATCTCATATTCTTAGTAAGGGTAAGTCGACAACATAAGTTCTTATGAAGAAATAAACATAAATATTATGGAAAAAGGAATAACTAAATCAAAATCTATTTAAACATAACTAGAAAATAATATGTCTTGAATTTGTAAGACCATATAAATAATATCATGCAAAATAAAACATAACCATACATATTCTAAAAGTATAAAAATCATATGGAATATCAATACCTATTCTCATAATGAGTGAATGCATAATGTCGAACATCCTAAAAAACCGTTATTGATTTGGCCAAGACACCATATAAAAATTTGAAAAACTTAATCCAATTCCCAAACTAGTTTGTCTCATAAGATCAATTAATTCATAAAGGGGATATAGTGGGCCCAACCTATCACTTACATCTTCTAGTCCATTCCTTATATGAATGGTGTGATGAAATATAATCAACATAAACATTTATATTAAAACTTGAATATGAAATGATAATAATTAAAGGGTGAATCTGAATGGTAACAATATAGCACAAATCTAGTCAAATTAAAAATATTTCATTCTATGAAATATATTAAATGATTTCATAGGAGACCATCATTACTCAACCACAAGATCTCAAAAATTATATCGATAGAGATCCAAGTTATATAATAAAATCATTAAATATTTATTTGGATAGATACCCCATTTAAATTTGATATCATTTGTTTAAATTTCATTCAATTATAAAATATAACATTTTCATTTAAAATAACCTAGTAATATATTATTATAAGAATACATGTTTTATGTTATCATGAATTTTGAAAAAGAAGCTCATGCCACATAAGTTAAAAAAATTCGTTCCATCAAAAAGTCCATAATGTACATTGTTTGGAAAAAGAAAAAATGGTTCCTTTCAAACCATTTCCCAAAATGACACATGGTGGAAATAATTTAATCTTTTTTATGAAAATATTTAAAATTATTAGGAAATTATTTTTAAGAAACGTAGACATCGATTATAAATATTCCATAGTAAATACTTATGTATAACAATATCATGTCAAAATGAGATTATGAAATTAAAATTCCTTGTACATTACAATAGTTTAATATTGTCTATAATCATGTATAATGGTTTTCAAATGTTATTAATTAATACCAAAACCAAACCCGAATTAATGAAATCATATTTTATATTCTTATATCGTTTTTTAATAATATTATGTTATTACTCTAATTTTTGGAGTTAACTACTTCCTTTTCGAATGCTTGTTTTATCATGTGAGTTTTTATTATTCTAAATAAGACACACATATATATATCATCAATATAATGATATTCTGTTAATAGATATTATATTTACTCAATATATTAAATTATATGATCATTAGTAAATATTTAATATATAAAACGAATCTCGTCGCATTGTGGAGATGGTAGGTCATATGTGCGCACGCATGACAAAATAATTCCATTAATGATGAATGAGTAGAGAAGTCAATGGTATGATAATTATTAAGAATATATATAAGTACATATTTATTATTTATAACCATTATATTAATTATTATATATGTCCAAATAAAGTAGTGATGTAATACATATTACACTATAACATGGAGACTGAATGTTGTATGTACGAATACGCGGTGATTTTGTTTTTTCATTGGATGGATAAAAGGTGAAATATGGTTAAACATTAATCAATATAACATCTAATTATATATATGAAAACTTATTTATTATATTATAATGGAAAAAACATATAGACGAAGTGTATTAAGAAATAATCTTAATAGAGTGGGGAAAGACAATTACCTCTACTTTAAAGAGACTCCATTGGAACTCCTCTTAGAGTCAGTAGGGTTGGTATTTTTAGAATACCATGAACTTTGGAACTTATATAGGATTGTTTTTATGATAAATGAAAAGGTTTTGGTCATTATAGAAGGCTCATGGTGGTATGGGGAGGTGGGGTAGGAGGATACTTTTTACAAGAAAGGGGAGGATCACTTTAGGGAACTCACTTTCTATCAAATTAATATAAATTGATTTTCAATATAAAATTTCTCAAAATTGTGTTAGTTGTTAGATAATGTTATTTTCGGTCTAAATACACTATACCAATTGATTTTAGACATACTTAGGTCACAATATTAACTTGGTCTTTTGGAATTATCCTTTAGTTTAACCCCATATGTCATAGTTAAAACCTTTAATTCTTAGCATGATGACATCAATTTTTATCTTATATTGTTAATATAGTTATAATATTTTTCAAAATTACATCAAATGGATCATTGGCATCCTTAGAGCCAGATTCCCACAAAGGCTCATGTCTGGGATCTTTAATTACCTTAACATTTCACTATGGGTGGCCTTCAAGAGGATTTTCTAAAAAATTGATATTTATTCTTGATTGTTGGTATCTATGGAATCCTCTATACAATTATTTAAATTTAACTAGATTGGGAATCACTTTATTGACGTGGTTCTAAAAGTGGTATCAAATCTTGATTTTCACTTATCAATTAAAGATTAGCTTTGTGATATGGAAATTCTTTTGGATCTCAATACCTCTATAGTGGAAATGTATTTCTAGTCATCTAGGGGTGACTTTAGGGCATGGGAACCTTCTCTCAATGGGATTCTTAACTCCAACTGGTTTTAAAATCATTATGTTTGTAGCACATCAGAATTAAATTGGATGGTTGATTTACATAAAAATATCTTGGAACTATCTTGTTCTATTTTTATATGGAGACTCCCTTGCAAAAAACATCCGACAAATGATTTCCTCCAAATCTGTTGAATTTATCTCTACTCAATCTATCCATTGTGCCATCAGTATATGGAGGATTCATATCATCTCTTTCTCTATTGTCCAGCTTCCTCTATGGTGTGTTAAGTAGTTTTTGACATATTTGAATTGTTTTTACCTCATATAATATCAATATTTGATTTCATAAAAAGCTTCCCACCTTTGAATTTATCATTGCAGGTTTGGAATATCTTTCATGTTGTTGCGGAATAACTTATTCATATCATATGGACAAATATGAAAAAGGTGTTGAATGAATTGCAGTTTTTTTGGGTTGGAGCTATTATGTCTGGATTTCTTGCAGCTGTGTGTGAGAGGGAATTTATGATATGTACATTTTGTCATAATTCCATACATGATTTATTTATTCTTACTCAAATTGGGGTTAAAGGAAAATTTCGGCCTCCCTGTGGAACAGTTGAAGATGTATGTCAAGCTCTTTTTCGTGGATGGATTAAGATCAATTATGTTGTAGCTTTGAGGGATTATCTGGGTCCTTCTGGATTTGGTGCTATCTTTAGGGGTTACCATGTTTATTCTCTTGGTTTTATTTATGGTTTATGTTGTATTTCCTCCTCCCTTGAAGCATAAATTCATGGTATTATTATACAGGTTGAACAAGATGAACAACGGGGTTCAAACAAGCATTGGATCAAGTGTGACTCTACAGTAGCGGTGCTTTCCATTTAAACTGGTTCTTTACATATCTCAAGGATACTCACTAATCATTGGAAATGATGCCTAGACTTTCTCTACCCAAGGAAGCATATTGTCACTAATGTTTATATAGAGCAAAATTCATTTACTGATGGTCCTTCCAAAAAATGGGTAAATGGTAATGATTTTTATTGGGTTGATCATCTGTCAGGTGATATCCTTCCACTTTATAGGAAGGAACTTTGTAAATCATCTACCTTTAGAGTTGTGTATGTTTTCTTTCTTTTTAATAAAGGGATCTTGCTTTTCTGGGAAAGGTCACATTTTCTCTTAAAAAAATCCTAACTATATGATAACGTCAAACAAATAATTATTAAATATTAAAAACATGTCAATGTTGTCTATAAAATTATTGATGTCATTAATTATTTCAAATTATATTTATTTTAATATTTTTAAAATCATTAATTTTACATTTCTATTTATTGATCAATTACTCCATCATCATTATGAAACATTTAATGAAATTATTTATATTAAAATATTAATTATAAATTATCATGAAGTTGATAAATATAAAATATTTAAAATTAATATTTACTGTCTAATTTATCTTCCTTGAAACCATATATTAAAAATGATTTATTTATTAAAAATATTATCATGACAATTATTATTGTAATATAACCCAATCATAAAAAATGAAGGTTCATGGTGAAACATTATTCATCAATGAAATGAGATATGAGACATCAATATCTATTTCCGGATATATACATTATAAATAATGATACATTTATAATGAGTATTATGTGGTTAAAATATAAACAATTAGATTATACCAAATAATAAAATAAATAGAAATCATTATCCTATATTATATAAATTTTTTTAAGAAAATGATTACAACTCACTGAACAAATTTTAGGTTCTAAAAAAAACCATACTACTGAGGAAGAAAATAAATAAATTGGTACATGAATAAAAGTACTGGATTTGGATAGTAAATCCTATGACACACAATGAGTACGATAAATTTTTATCCATTTTATGTGAATACAGTAAAAAAAATAAATCATAGATGACATGTAATTGAACATTAAATAGTGTAAATAAAATATATTTCATTATATGGTATCCAAAATAGGTAATACATACATCACCTATATTAAATAAGTTTTTTGATATCAATCAATTCTAAAAGTTTGTAATTTTAGATGAAAACCCATATCATTGTTGTGATTCATTTGGATGTTTCACCAATCACCTAGAATAATTAAATTAATACCATTATATAAATATCCATGAATTTCATTCATAACTATATCATTTTATACTCCTCATTCACAATCCTTATATGAAAATATATATTAATTAGTTTTTACAAATTTGTAACATTTTTTGTTAGTATTAATTATCACTTTAAACTAGTTTTGTTAAAGTGGTATTTGTAAATATTTTTATCCAAAATAATATCATGTCATGATAATTAATTGTAAGAGAATATATTTTTTAATATATTTACAGATTAATGATTTTATTACATGGGAATATTTTAATAAACTATGTAGATAAAATCAGTGATGACCATGATTCGACGATTCATAATAAATTAAAGGTGATTTCATATCTACTAATAAAAATATTGATATAAACATATCATAAAAAGGATATTTAAAGAATTATATCATATTATTATAATAAATAATATATCATATTCTTACATGAGTTCGATTCATCGTATTTTTCATGTAGGTTGTTAAACCGACTGAACCATGAACCAATAAGGATTAATCATTTATATACGGTTTTTTAGATTTAATATAATTATACTAGAAGCCTAATGTTATTATTTTTCTATTATTATGATATATTATTACTTAAAATAATTATAATTAGAATATAATTTATATAAATTAATTACCTAAAATGAAGAAATATGTTTCCACTTAGTTTTTTGGTTTTAAATATTTTAATTAATGGAAATTTTTTTCTTCTTATTGTTAATAGGTTCTCTAATTTTCATACTAGATCATTAATGATATCATAAATTTCATATTTCTCTTTCAATATCATCTTCATCCCCAGAAATATAGTGACCCACACTTTTCATATGTATTTATTACATCTTATAAGATGAGTATATAATTAATAACATTATGATCCATGCTAGAATCAAATTGTGAAACTCCCATTGGAAACATTGATACCTAAAAAATAGATTCAGATGTGAACTACCCCATCTCCCAATAATGTGTTCATAATAAGAATCCTTTTCAGACATATAATAAAAAATTCCTTTCTTCAAAATAAATGGAAAGAAAATATAATAAAGGGTGAGATTAGATTCTCAACAATGGTATTACAAGGATATATTAGTGAACCTATAAGCATGACATGATCACAAGGTTGTGAAAACATGATGATAACATTTCAAGACCATAACCTACATACCAAATATCATAATCATGATCCATGTAATAAATATTATTAGTTCTTAAGACATTATTCATAAAAGAAAAAATATGTATGATTAATAAGATCATAACATTGTAAAAAGACAAAGATTTTTTCATATATATAATTATAGAAAATAATGTCATTATTTTTCAGGACTGATTTAAAAGTCAATAATATTAAATTCTTTCACTTATCATCCCACTATTGTAGTCAATGTTCACTCCCAAGACTAACATAGTGGAAAATGAATGTGTTTCATGAACATATATTTATCATAATAATTAAAAATACAAATAAATGAAATGGATGGTATTATTAGATAATATCCAAGGGAGATATTAATTATCATTAATGTATTTAATACTATAATAATTTTTTCAAATATCATGTGGAACATTTATTTAAGAAAATACACTTTTAAGATCAAATTAAAAAATTTAATATCTCAAATTTAAAAAATATTAAAGAAGTAATTTTCCTTTAGTAGAAAAAATAAAAATATGATATTATGTACAAATAATATATCAGTCATAATGGTGGGAAATACTGTTTATACCGTACATGCTAAAATAATGATTTCATTCGAATTTTTGGTAGAATGTAAAAAAAGTCATTTTTAAAATAGAAAAATTTAAAATTTAAAAATGATTGTAAATTTAATAGTAGTTCCAAAATGAAATTACACAATCATTGTAGAGTTGTAGAACATTATTAAAAAATTTGAATAATTATATATGTAGTAGACGAAATTTTCAACCAAATATAGAAACAATGTCAATTCTTATTAATACAATTATTTGGTGAGTTTAGATCATAAATAGAAAATAATGTATAGAAAAAAGGTATAATTAATAAATAAACATCGTATAATAATGTCAATTATCTTATTTAGTTTTATATTAGAACATTTTATCCTTGGTATTATAATCATATACAATCCTCTTAATAATTTTTTTTGCAAAATAAAACTTGTACCACATCGATAACATTTAAATCATTATCACCATGATGTAAATAAAATTTTGTGGATATTTAAATCCACCAAAAATTAGTATTAATATACATAAAATACAATAATTTTCATTTTATGTAATATATATAAGAACGAATAAGTTATTTTAGAGTGTGTATCAATGAAATAATAGTTAGATAAAAATCTATTACCACTATGGAAAAGTTTGAAATGAAATCCCCATAAATTAATAAGAAAAATGAAAAATGAAATATCATTAATATAAATATATTTATGATATAAAATTTCAATTTAGTTACATATATTCCAAAAAAATGAGTGGTGAATATGGAATATGTCTCTGAGAAATTAAAGAGAGACTATAAATTCCTTGCATCTTGTATCATCATTCAAAAAACTTGTTAGAACCTCCAATATATTAATAATGGATTTATTGTATGTATATATATTTCATAACATATATCATAGTTATAATATGATATATCATTTACCCAATATCTTTTAATATATTTTTATCAATAATTATTTGTAAAAATCAATGTTTTGGGTATTAACTATTTTTTTTCATGTTTTTTTTGTTTTTTATAATTTTTCATTAATATTTTCAATGTGGATACATTAACAATAGAATTTTAATAATGATATAGGTACCCAATATTTTCATTATATATTTTCTTATTGACATCCCAAAATTTTATATATTGAAAAATGTATCACACGATTCATAGAGATGGGATGACTTATATACACATTATTAACAGATTGAATGAAATAAAAACGTTAATTAAAAAATAAAAAAAATTATATCATCTTTAATCATATTTAATCATTAAATTTTTTTATTACAATCCACTTCAATATAAAATGGAAATTTTCTCCCATCACTTCATGGATGGGGTATTCCACACGTACGTACAACCAACATTATCATTCTCTAAATGATTGAAATGAAAAAACGTATATGTTTTGTTTTAAATACACACACTTAGTTATTTCATTAATTTATCAAAATTTGATAAATAAATCATTAAACTCATCTGTGAGAAGTATTGATCAAAAAATAATTACAATGGTTTGTGAGGCGGTAGTCCTCCATACACATGTTCAGTAGTTTAGATTCCTACTTGATGAAGAAGGAGATGGATATAGGTTATTACTATAATAAAAGAACATATAAATATATGAGAGATATGTATGATATTATATGAGAGTATTTTTGAATATTTTAATTAGTTGTAGAATTTAAAAATTGAAAATGCATGGTTATGTACTATACCTCTTCTTCAGATATCCTTTTGAGGATTACACCAAAAGCCTTCTTAAGAGGGTTTCATATTCTGTACAAGGAAACTATGACATATAAAGGGAAGTAATGAAAGATTTTAGTTTTGGTTGGGATGAAATTTAGAGATCATTATTAGTGTAGTTGATAGAAGTGGTAGTGTGCTTTTGTAGGGGGGCCTTCGTCAAAATTACATGGAAATTTTCCAAAAGAAAACAAAATAATAAAGTAATTCATAAGAAAAATTAATATAAATGGCATTATATTTGAAAGTGGGACAGTATAAGTTCTAAATATATCCCAAAATAGTATTTTTATATGATTAATTGGATTTCATACCCTTATATTTTGTTTTAACAATCAATAAACGCATTTATCCTTAACCACAATAATTAATTTCCACTATTTGAAAAACACGTTATGAACAAAACATAATTCATCATTATTGTGATAGTTTTTATTATTCTTATTGAAAATATGGAATCCATTTTACAAAATACAATGCACAAATGTGGTAAAATTAAATATTAATCTAAACCCACAAATGTGATGAAAAAGTAGGTTTCAAAAGAGAATGTATTCATAAGTATAAAATGTTTTAATTTAAAAATTAATAATAAAATTGCTCTTCTTTACCAAATAAGATTAATTACGATATAAATAAAATAATTCTAAGAAATTATAAAATATAATGTAACTTGTCACTATATTAAAATAAAATTCTATTTTTAATAAAAAATTGTATTTTTCAATATTCATAGAAAAATTATTCTTTTTAGAAAAAATAAATAAACAAATCTATGATATATATGAAATATCAATTTAAAAAATTAAGTTTATTTTCTAAATATAAATTTCAAATTTGAAAATGATTAATTTTATTATAAGTTCACAACAATCAATAAAAATCATTTTTTTCATAAATGTAAAACATTTCAATGTGTAAAGTTGTTTTCCTCATAATTAAGTACATATTATTAAATATTTTTTCATTAAAAATTACCATAATAATTGGTTTTAATAATTTTTTTATTTCTATCCATAATACTATGTCTTACACAAACATTATACTATTAATGTTTCAACAATAATATTTATATTATATTGTAATTTTTTAAAACACTATGTATCATATAATGCAAGCAATCATCAAAGATAAATTTATTTGAAAATAATATGTCATTAATGATTTGTGTGTTACATTATACCCATGAAAAATAATTTTCACCCTATAAAATTAATCACATTTATAAAAATAAATTGGGAAACTTATTGCTCATCATATCACCATATTCCCACATTTCTTTATCAAGTTGGTGGTTTTTCCAATAAACATTTTCTAGGTGGGTGGTCTTCCTTCTGACATATTCTCTATATAATCCAAAGTCTCTACAAGTTGTTCATTATATCAAAGATCATGATACATTGTTATAACCCCAGAGTTTAATACTTTTAAGGGATCATGTATGTTCTTTTTGTAGATAGATACATGCATCATATCATTAAGTTGAAAGTGGTTTTGTAGAAACCCCAAGAGATTATATTCTATCCAAAATCTATTAAGAATATCAAATGAAAAAATATACCATTGGATAAAGCTTAATTTATTCCTAAATATCATAACCTTCTTCAACGTATTAATTTATAGAATAATAATATCAGTAATTCAAATTCTAGATCACGTTGTCCATTAATAGTATAATATTTCTATCAACTTTGGGAATCCATTATGTATTAATGTAGTTATATGATATTATATTCTATGTTTAAAAGCTACTGGAAAATTGACCTATAACCACAACTTTTGGAGAAATATTGTTATATGTTTTCCAAGAAAAATGTATTTTTTGAATGACATATGCCTATATTTCATCGAACATAGTGGGTACAGGTCAACTGTATACCCACGGTTTTCAAAGAAGTGACGGAATATGTTTCATGCAGAATTGTGTTGTAAGAAATACATATACCCAAACTTCCAAAAATACCTTGGTTATATATTTGTATATACTAATAGTTTTTTAAACCGTGAAAATAGGTTTCGTGGGAAAAGTCATTCAACCTCTACCTATAGTTTCAGCAAACCGTGGGTATAAGGTGAACAATTATTTTTTCATACAAAATTGATATAAATATATATATATATATTCCATATATAATTACATAAAAGTTTGATAGAGTAGTGGTAGGGTCACTGTATTGTAAGGGGGAAGGTGATACGGTGAAATCATATCAAGTGTTTTGTTTTAATAAATGACATATAACCTTGGTTTAAAAAACCATCTTTATAGATGTATACACACTATGTGGTAAAACAATGATTATAGTAATTCAAACACAAATTTCCTATGTAAAGGTTTTAAAAACAATGGGCATAGGTATATGCCGATATATAAACTTATGATGGTTTATAAAACCATAGGTATAGCCCATAACTAGATTATTTGGGGAAATAACTATGTTTTTAAACAATATATGTTGTTTAATATTCTGGTATTTCAACAAGATAAGGTACCAAATGAATTATTTCACTGACTTCATCACGACACATTTGAGTTTTACAATTTCTTATATATAGATCCTCAAATGTAGTCATTTTAATTCTCAAGTGAAAGCAATGATTTTATGAAATATAAACTATAGAAAGTTATTTAACTTGGCCACATTTAAAATTCATTGAACAAGATATTATATTATCCTCAATGGTTTGAATTTTTCCTTATGAAGCAAAATATTTTTTAGGATGGTATATAGATCTAAAACACATCTCAGTATTAATAGTTTTCTAGAAACATCACCATAACATCAATATAAACCTCATATTATATTTATATATAACTCAATGTATTATTCTTTAAAACATTACCAATTTTTTATTTTACACCATAGAAAACTGATCCAGTGAAAAATCTTCTATGATAGTTAAAAAAATTTATGACAACATTAGATAATAAAAAACCCATATTGAATTATTCCCATTAAATGGTTTGGGCTGTTCGATGACTAAATCTGTGGTGTTCTTTCATGATTTATATTCTATTATGGGTAATGATTGAAACATTCCATTTTACATTTCTCAATAATCCTAACATTCTAAAATTCCATGAACCAAGATACACAATCTACAATATCACTATACTTGTTATATCACCATAAAATGGCTTGAAAATATTTGTACATAAATTTACTTCCTATACGTATATAAAATAAAGATCTATAACCCTCCTCTTGTAGATCCATATTCAAATATACTATTTATGGAACACATACAAGGTTAATAAACCATATCATTCCATTATATTTAATGTTAAACTGAGGAAGATAATTCACCTGATTCTATATTACTATGTTTTGTTTTTGCGCCTCTTTAATCTTGTTTTGGATATATGGTTGAGAAATTATTTTAAAAAGATAAGACATATCCTATTACTTCATTATTCTAAAATCCATACTTTTAAAATATTAATATATAAGGTCATTAATAATATGAATTCTAAATATATTATCATGATTCTTTTAGATCAAGGCATCGACAACCTTATTCACAATCCCATTGTTATATTTTATTGAGTGGTCATAACAATTAATCATATACATCTATATTCTCTTGAAAATATTAAACTATTTCTTCATAAATATATACAATGAAGAATTATGACCATTATATATGTCAATACTATCTTTTTAATGATAATTCTTCCATGATATTAATAAAACAATAATCAAAATTAACTAAAAAACATGATTTCAGGTATTTTTCCCCAGAAACTACAATGCCATGATACATAATATATAACCATATCATTTTCATGATAACACATCCCAGTCCATTGTTTGAGGATTAACAATAGATTAAAACACCTTCTCCCTTATATATTAATGTGTAAATGTGTGATCTAACTAACCCTCTATTTAGTTCCTAGAATTCTTCCACACATTCATCAGTCTAACATAACTAGGATCCAATCCAAGTTAATTATTTTATTATATTAAATAATAGTGAGATATTCTACAAAAAATATTGATAATATATAATAAAACCAAGTTAAATTTGGATATCATAAATAGAGGTTGGTCTGCAACAATTTATAATTCCTTTTTCCCTTGATTAATCCATGAATTTAATATCTCTTATGATTATATGACCTAAAAATGAATCTTTTTTTCCAAAATTTAGACTTGGTAAATTTTCACAACAAGTTGACCTTCCTTATGTATTCCATCATTATTATTATGTTGTATTTATGATATTAATTTATCCCATAATATATAATTATACCATTAATAAAAACCACCAAAAATGATCATAGTAATCTCTAAATACTATATTTTTTATATCCGTACAATATAAAAGGTATTAGTAATAGAAAATGTTATTATTATATATTTATTTTTTCCATACATTGAATGTAATGTTTTCTTAATAATATCATCATTTTTATAGATAAATAAATCATATCTAAAATTATGGTGGATAACTATAAAACAATTTATCTCCACATAGATAGGAATACAAGTAATAAATTTTGGTTAAAGGATAATTGTACTTGATTATGATCTCATTCAGACCACTGTAATAAATGTATATGTTGTGAAATATATCATTCTTTCAAACATAAATAAATGTTATTCCCCAAGGTGTCACACATGGATGAATGAATCCCTTTTTAATATTCTATACTGGTTTCTTAATTAATTTTAGTAACACAATCATGGTCATTCTACTAGAAGTATTTGAATTTTTGGTCGCTCTAAGTATGAGTTCTATTGATATCACAACCTTTTGATTTTTTTATGATTAAATAAAATATTCCATAAAGATATCGAATAACTACCATATAATAGGAATATTAGAGATGTTGGTTCTCCCCCCAATCATATTACCTTAACAACAAATTTGAATAGAAATAAAGACCTAAATATTTTGTTCAATTTCCATTATATGTTCGTAGTTTTCAGCGCACTAGTAAACAATCATAGGATGGTCGAAAATATCTAATGTGAGATAACTTTCATGGAAATTAATATGGATTTTAAAAATATAAATACAATGAATACCGTGGAAGCACCATCCTACAAACTTCAACTAGAGAATAATCAATGACATCATGTACAATCGTCAAACCATTATGAGTATTCACTTGTCGTTCTATGATATTTTCCTTTGCAAAAATGAATTTATAAGTTCTTGACATCAATCATCGTCAATAACCATCATATTTATGTACATGTTAGTATAATTAATATTATAATTTCATCTAAAAAACTATATTATGTCTAGTGAAATATGTGGAAAATTCTCTCTATTTGAATCAGTTAATAAATTCATTCAATCAGTTAAAAAATTTATTTCTCAATTAACCCCCATTCAACACTATAAACATTTAACAATTCCCCTAATAAAATTTCCTCCTTGTATCCTTCCTCACATTGGGCCTGAAATAAAGTTCATATTCTAACCTATATTACATTTAAAGTTTCTGTTGAATTTCATCTTTCTTTCAACATCATACCCATGAGACTGATGGAAAACTTATATCTATTTTTTTACCTTGATAACACAATGAATGAATTTTTTTAATATCTACTAATTTCCCTTATGTATATCACCATTTGAGGACATTCTATAATTCCATTATAGAATCCATCAACCTCATATTTTAGATGGATGATAATACCAGAAGAGAACCTCACATGTCTGGTAAAATTTTCCATAATGGTACTAATAAACTATCATTTCTTATATTTTATCTCATCAATTCCCATCTCCATTTCATATTAAAAATATGAGTAAATTAATTATTGAGAAATAAGTGAAAAAACTCATCACAGTCTATGTAGTCAACTTCATCCTGTTGGCTTGTATTCTTGATATGTTTCCACCATTGATTCACTTTTTCTATCGAATAATAAATTACAAAAATTAATTTTTCATTCTCCATAGACTTGATAATGGAAAATACCTTTCCAATGGTTTTGATACATTTTTTGGAAGCTATATTATTAGTGTAACCACTAAAATTAGTTGGAAATTTCTTCATAAATGACTCAATAGAATGTTGTTCCCACCGTTAATCATTTGGATCATTAGCATGATTCATATATTGATAATTTTATTGATAATTTCTGTGAGATTTTACATTATGTATCTAATAATATTCAGCTTCATGGGTGAAAAATCATTATATTATATATATAATTTAATATTATAATAATTCTATAGATATATCCACTTATATTATCCTCAACAGGATATAATATCATAGAATATACATCCCTTATAATTATCATAATTTACATGTTATATCCCTATGCATACACTTATTGTTATTGTTCCCTATAATTTTTTCTCATCACAGTTTCGGAATGTTAATTAATCCTTTCTATGATACTAACAATAAATTTCATGATTTATTACTAGTGGGAAATAATTTAAACATATCATAGAAATAATTTTCATGTTACACCTCAAATGGGGGACTATATCCACTATTTCAAGTAGTATCCCTTTCTCTATGATGTCTTTATTGAAGAGTTTCATGCTTCACTAAACATTTAAACATGAGAGTTTCAATGGATCAAAATAAATAATTTTATGTGATAAAAACTACAGAAACCCTCAAATATCAAAAATTGATACAAAATATTATTATATGATTATTCATGTCATAAAATTATGATCCATAGAATAACTAAATAGGTATAGTGAATTTGGAAATATTAATACATAAATAATGGTTTCATAAGTGTACAACATAATTTCCATCTACATTTATCAAAACTAGCATGCATATAAAAAAATCATTCATATTATCTTTACACAAAAATTGGGGATATAAAACATATTAATGGGTGAGATAATATCCTATATAAGAGTATATGTTGATATATCAATTATGTTATAGTTATTACTTGAGCATACTATTTTAGAAACATCATGTATTCATTTGAAAACCATAACCTTCGTATCAAATATCCTAATATTGGGTTATGAAAAGAATACTGGCATTTCAAAAGACACGATTCATAAGTAAAAAAAGATACATAATCCATGAGATCAAAAAAATAAATATTTAATAGATTTATGGAATACTTTTATTCATTGAAAATAATTTAATTAGTATTGAAGTGTCTTTTAAAGGATATCATAGTTTATTGGATTCTCCCTCCCAAACCATTAGTATAGTGACCCAAGATTATCATTAAAAAAAAGTATAGCATTTTTTACAATATTCATCACATTACTCATACACCCACCTATGTATTGTAATATTTTATTTTCTTTAGAATAATAAAAACGTAGAAAATATATCGGTCTTTAAGAAAATTAGATTATCTCCCATAATGATCATCATAACTAAAACCCTGACTATAAATATAATATACAATAAATTTCATTATAACATGGGGAGAGAAATGCTAATAAATAGAGATATTAGATGACTTTTAAGGTTAATAGAGGGATATGTATAAGAATAACATAAAAATGATGGTATGAGAGCATGATCATATCATTTAAAAATCATACCCCAAAAATCAATAAACATAATCTTGAGTCATGGAATAAATATTACATTTCATAATACATATATCTTAAGGGAATCTATGTACATGAGCCATGAAGGAATAATATTCCCATATGACCTAGATTTTTTTCTTATATATAGGGATAGGAATTATTATGTCAAGTCTACCCGCTTATATATTCATTAAATGTTTGTCCTTGAGATACCACCCATTTAACTACATCTGAAATGGGATGAACTAACAATTAATATCTTTCAGTATTAGTCTAACCACCAGTGTACCCTTCTTTTTGGGAAATGGAAAACCACATGTATACCCTCGTATATAATAAAAATATTATCATTTCCCAATAAATTGAATTAAGATATAGGTCATTTCCATCCCATTATCCATTCATTTATGTTCATTAAGATCATATAAAATTAAAAATATATGAACTCATGAAACTAAATGTGTCATATAAATCATTCCAATGTCACATAACCCATGGAAAGGAAACATGACCCATAATCATTTCATCAATTCATCATAATATAACACACATTTATTTTATGGTATTTATAAAAATTTTATCAAGGTATAATTCATGGAATATAAATGGGATTCATAAACATCTTTTCATCCTAAACTATTTAGAAAAATAATAAAAATAATATCCTTGGTCTATATCCCAATTAAGGAATAACGTACATCATTGGATGTCAACTGAGACAAAACAATTATTTTTAAATATAAATTACTTGTAATATTTCATTAGTGTCAGAAATATTATATTATAATCACTTTTTAAAACAAATAACATTTTTTAAATCCGTTTATTTGAAAATATACTTGAAAACTTGTAGTGGAGGCATTAAAATAATTTTATATTTTTCATTAGGAAAATATCCTTACAAAATTATATAAATTGGTTAAAAAATACATCTAGAGAAGCCTTTTATAAGATAATATACGTGAAATCATATAATTTAATCTTTATATAAAACAATAGTAATGATAATGAGACGTTTTTTCATTTTTTAAATGTTAAATCAAAGACTCCTAAATTTTTAGTAAGAGAGAACCCAAAATTGTTTAGAAAATGACCCGAAGAATAATTTCAAATATTTTTAGAAAGAAATTCAAAAAAAGGTAAATTATATTTTAAAATATAACTTGAGACTATTATAATATTTTAGAATTCATTTTTTAAATGGCGTCAATAAGAAGATGTATTTTATATCGAAGAGGGAAATAATGTCATATTTTCGAAAAACCAAATAATGGATTTTTTTTATGTACCAGGGAGGGGGAAATTGTTCATTACTTGAAACTATCACGAATAACCAATGGGTTATTAATTATAGGTTTTTCTAGATATATGGACAATAATATTTTTTCATCGAAATCATAATTGTAAACAATCTTGATAAAATTATGATATTGTAACATGAAATCGATACACCATTAGTATCATTGAATCATAAGACCAATAATTTATTAACATAAAATGGAATTTAAACTATCATGATGGTAAAAAAATATCATTATATTTCATTTCGTAGGGTCTCTATATACACGTCATAAAATTAGTACAGTTGCATTTACATAATGTACATCTCACTGAAGGAAAATTCAGACAAAAATACATTACCTTAAGTATTGACATACATCATACATGTCTAAACATCTTATAAAAAAAATTATATTTTTATTATTAATATATGAACAAAATGCCTATTATATCATAAAATATATGACTTTCATGTCACCTTTTATTACATATTTATTAAAAATTCAATGTTAAATTTATGTTCCGGGTATAAACCTCTTTGTTTTTCACATATTTTTTGATTTGTCATTTTTGTTCCTATAGTTTAGATCATGGTTAAATAATATATAAATTTTTCTTTATTATATAAATATCATATATCTTCATTCTATATGTATTTAATGTCATATTTAAAATTTTGAGATAAAAATGAAATAATTATTCATGGAGACGATAGGTTGTATGAACGCAAAACGTTGTATTCATTTTCTATTTTGATTGATAGAAAGAAAGGTTAATGATATAATAAAATTAATGAATAATTTTTTCATATCTATCATATATATTCATTAAAAAAACCTTATTACCATTAATGTGAAGTGTGAATGAATCACATCACTGCACAAGTTGTTAGTCATCCATACATTTGAGTGACATTATAAAATTCCCAAAAGAAAAAATAATAAAGATATGAGGGATATAATAATTGAAAAATAATAATAATATCTTAAATATCATATAAAAATAATAAATCCATAAGGGATGTGGAAGTAGAAAGAAATGAAATCGGATTGTGAGGCTGTAGTATTCCATACACATGATTGATGATTTCATTAACCAATTAATTGATGTGGAGGGGGTTGTAGGTAATAAAATAAATTTTAATGAATATAAATTATATGTAAGATACTAATTTTTATTATATAATAAAAGTATAATAATTAATAAATTAGTTGTGGAAATAAATAAATCAAAAAATCTTATTGATTTAATGTTGCCTCTTCATCAGGTATCCTCTATAAGATTATACCAAAAGCCATTCCAAATATGTCTCTATGTAGAAAATATGGTTTATAGGATGGGATAAGGGATATTTTTAAGTCATTTGGTAAGAAAAGTAACTAAAAAGGGTTTATGGTGTGAATATGAGAGTATATGGGTGGCCTTTTATATGTGAGGTGAATGGAACACTTGTAAATTGTATGAAAAAATAATTCCACAAATGTTTTTTCATGAAAAAATGCCGCAATAATTATTTATTTTAAATAATAGGAGATATGTGGTCTATCTATGGAAATTAAATGCGTTTTACATTAGATTTTGGTTATTTTTAACCTTTATCTTATCAGTTAACCCCCCCCCCCCCCGTTGTAAACATGATTTTACCTAAATTGTGGTAAATAATTCTTAATGTTTTCACTATTAAATTTGGTCAAAAATTAAAATGATAATATAATATATGATACATTATTTTGATTCTAAAGAGAGAATCAATTTTCCTAATTCCATTAAAAATTGTGAAAAAAAAAATTAATTTAAAATTAATGCAACAAACACAATGAGAACGCTTTCCTTAAATAGTAAATGTTTACAAGACTACAAAGTTGTTATATTGAAATTCAATACGAAAATGATTCAAATATGAAAATTTAGAATAATACATATATAATTTATGTATTTTATCTTTACAACCAATTCAAAATATCTTTTAACTTTATAAATAATTTAAACTAAAAATAGTTTTTAATTAAAATAGAGTATTTTTCACTAATAATAAAAAATTAAACAATTTCAGAAAACATTAAAAATCACCATAATCCTATTTTATAAAATTAACTTTAAAACAAAGATTATTTTATGAAAAAAATTATAAGACTAAAAAATAAATTTTAATATTGTCCACATATGTAAAGTAATAATTTTTTATGAAAATAGTATTTTAAAAATATATAAATGTTTTCATGAAAATTAAGTGCTTTTTTATCAACAGATTAATATTATATTAATAAAATATAATAAAAAAATTAAATTTTTTCCACTATTCATCTAGATGATTTTAATTTATTGCTTATAATGGTCTTGTTTGAATAACAATATTAAGTGTATATCATGGTGTTGATAAAAACAAGTTTCATGTTTAAGAAATGATAAACTATGGCTGCAGGTAGTGAATGATTAACATAGTGTTGAATGTAATGAAATCAGAACTAAAATTTTTGTGCACTATAAGTTTAACATGATGTTTTTCTATCTTCAAAAATTAAAATTAATAAATTACTTTAAAAAAATTTATCGCAAAGTCATGGGTTGTTATATTCTACCTTTATTAAATTAATATCTCCTAAGAAATTCAATAAATATTTAAATTGGATAACATTGGAAAATTCCAATATGTAATCCCCAACCATAAAAATGGAAAGTAAAATATCTCCTAAAAATTGATATTTGGAAACATAAAGGATATATAAAGTAACATATAACTGGGATTCCACATATGATAACATAGTTAAGAAGTTGATATTTGTACATGGAAGGAAGGGTAAAAAATTATTGAATGTTATAGAGGTCATTTATCATAATAATGTTGCGTATTCAGATATGTTTAACTCCAATTAAAAAATAACCAAAAAGGGATGACAGTGGTTATTAATATCACCAAAAAATATTAAAACAAGATATAATTTTATTTTAATATCCTTTTCTTAATATTGATTAAAATTTACCAAAAGACACACTTACTATATTTAATTAAATTATATATTCACATTATCATTTTATAGGTTGTTCCTTAATAAATTTCTACTTTATCCATTACTCTAGGAAATGAAGGTGTATTTTTTGTTCCAGATGCACTAACGGACCTTAAGATCCATACATCGAATGATAATTCATTCTATCTATCATTAGCTATAAAAATAGTTAGCCAATGTTCTTTGGTATACATAAATCTTCAAAAGGTGAGGTAATAAATTAATATATAAAGCCTCATAAAAAATCATACATAAATGATTAATTAAATATTTATCCATATAGCCCTTATAAAAATTTATAAATTTTAAATGACATCACTAAATTTCTGAAAATAATAATTAAAATAATACCCAATTTATCAAAAGGTATCTCTTTATTATCCTGAACCATATTTTTGAATACCATATAATATATTTTCAGGGATAATGTTAATAACAAAAATTACTATAAGACCATAAAAAAAACATAAATACTTTATCATTCCTTGAATAAAACAAAAAAAATTAAATATATTACTTAAAGACCATATTTTTGTAAACTCTATAAATTATAACATAAGCTATATTGTCCAAAAATCATTAACCAGTTCCAAGGTTATCAATACTATAATAATTTAATTTTTCAAAATAAATAATATTATTATCCCAACATCATAATCTCACCATAATGAAAATATTAAGGTTTATATTTACCTTAATCATGTGTTTTAATGCATATCACCTTGCCATTATATCACTTTTTTGGGCCATCAGCATATTTCTACATATTTTTTCAGATCCTTAATCACAAAATAAAATTGAAAATTCGTTATATATATCAAAATTCATATGAATAAATTAGTGAATATATATTAATAAATACATAAATACTTACATGTCAATGATTTCCATAGAATATGACCTTTCTTTGTCTTGGATTTAATTCTTAGGCTAGTGAATTAAGATGTGTAATTCACATGTACTCGACACATATGATATTAAAATCCCAATATTCTTTCACTCGATAGACATATTTTAAATAAAGATAACATATATCCCTCCATTTGATATATTCCACAAGGATCATTTTCATACATTCTTCAAAAATAGGAAGCTAAGTATTATTTCTTCTATGTTCATTACCACATGAAATTTTATAAATGTCCACCTCCTTCTTCTTAAATGTGTTAGTAATACCACTAAAGATCATGTTTTATGCCATATATAATGATACCTAAATATGAATAATCCAGATATCATTCTCTCTAGACACAATACAATTTGGTTGCTCATAATTGCTCAATTGTGCACCACAGTCAATATTATCACGACAGTTTCTCATTATAATAATTGACCAAAACCACAAAAAATAGTGTGATAAATTCTAATAGTTATGGGAAACCAAATAATCATGAAAATCATATAAATTAAGTCTAAATCATGGTTTTTATTTAATTTATGAGTCATTAGGTTTATCCTAATTTTTTTACCATCATCATCTACTTAAATACTTATATATGGTTTGTATTGAGTTTGGAAATTTCCAAATAATATCATGTGGGAGAGTCAAACCATGTATCTAGTACATCCCTTGTCATGCTTTGAGTAATGATTGAGTCCATATCAATTAACTATTTTTTGAGTTATTACCCCTTTGTACCTTTGTTTCTGATCCAAATCCAAATTTAGTATCCATACAAGGATGTAATTTCATGGGAATAACTTGCCCTATCCAATACCAGAATTTAAATACATTTTCCTATAACTTAAATCATTATTATACATATCTTTATACATGTACTTAGATATATCAACAAAACTTTTGTTGTTCCATTTATAATGGATAACTAAACCTATCCTATTATACCAACTATAATGACACAATTATATAATACATATATTTTATATAATTTTTTAAATATCAATTACCTTACCTCAGTGCATAATCATAGATGATTATACTTTTTTTGTCTTTGGAATCATTGAATCCCAAACAATGGTTCCATAGGTAAACTAAAGAATCTCCAAATATGGTTTTTATAACTACTACCCTTCCTTTATATAATATATATAATACATTTCTCATAACATGTGAAAAAGAACCACAAAAATGGTGAACTCATTTATTTAGTAAGGGTAAACAATGAAGATATATAATCATAACATTAATATAATGGTATAATAATATGATCATTACATTTTAAAACTGTGTCATCCATATCACTGTTCAAAATCCTAAGTCATGGAATAAATATTTAAAATTTAGATGATATGAATATAATGGGAATCAAATAAAAATATCCATGAGGGCATAACATTGTAAAAAGACATGGATTTATTCCATACACATAATCATTGAAAATATATTTTCATGGATACCCCAAAAAATATAGAACATAATAGTTGGGGGATGACTGCCCATGTACCATTTTAATGCTTGGGAAAACTTATTGTTTACCCTCTTTTGCGCTTAGGTAACCACCCATGTACCCTTCTCTTTGGGTTTGGGATAAACTCTCATATACCCTCTGATCTCTTTGATTATTTATCATATCCCAATTAATTTGAGAGATACATAGGTCCTACCCATTAAATAATCCATTAATTCATATAGCAAAATATCATAGAACATTCATCATTATTAAACCCATTAAATGAAATGGGTTTCATAAAAATTTCCATCATAACATAACCCATGGAAAATAAACAGGTTTCATAAGCTTTTCCTCGTTTCATCATTACAAATCCCATGGAAATGATATGGGTTTCATAATAATTTTTAAATTTTATATCTTGCGAATGAAAAAATGGTTTTCATAAATATATTTAAAAATAACAATTCAAAGAAATAATATGTATTTTTCATTGCTTAATATCACTATTAAATCATAAGATACATCAAAGGATATCATATTATATGGAAAGTGGTTTTTAATAATAAATCAATAAGGTTGTTTCTAAACAAATATAAATTTTTATTGAAAATTTCTTCCTAAAACATAAAACATTTTGGAAGTCATTTTCATTGATGATAAAAATCATAACATGTAAAAGATTCATTATAAATTATTTAATACATTTTTTAGGAAAATATCCTTTCTATTTTAAATAACATTTCAAAACATAAAACATCTTGAAAATACTTATCACTAAAAATTATTATGAATACTAGTAAATTATTATTAAAATAAAATAATTGAAATGATGGAGGGATGTTTTATTTATTCCAAACTTGATAAAATACTGATTCCTTTCAAATTTTTGGTAAGAGTCAAATAGGAATTATTTGGAAAACAGGGAGAATACTATGAAAAAAGTTTACAAAATTGAAAATATGGTTATATTGTTTATAAGAATAATTATTGGATTTGAGTAAAAAAACTTGAAAACATTTTATAAATCATAGTTTAAAAAAAACAAAAATTACTGAGAAAATAGTGTAATAATGTAGAATATTATTTAAAAATATTATCATTTATTTTATGTACCAAAGACATTAGAAATAGTAATATTACATGAAAATATAATTAATAATTATATTAAAAAATAATTTGGTTCATGATAAATGTATCACAATATTTCATCATCAAAAGCATAATAATACACAATGTAGATAAATGATGAAATTGTAACATAAATTCAATTCCACCTTCATATCTTTGAATCACAAGCCCAATCAAGGAATAAGAAGAAAATGGAAAGTAAAATATCATAATGAAAAAATTATTCATGATATTACATGTTATTGAAGCTGTATATACACATAATCAAATAGTATACGTTCATAACATAATGTATTTCTCAATGTAGGATAATTGAGAAAAAATATCATACCTTAATTCATGACTTCATCTTACTTGTGAAAAACTATTTTATAGTTAAAATAATAATATAATAAATATGTTAATGTAAAAAGATTATATATATCATATGATATATTATTTTCTTATGAGATTTTACAATCCATTTATTAAATCCTCATTGTTGATGTAACGTTTTTAGTAATAACCTCTTATTTTCTCATATATGTTTTTATTTTTGATTTGTATAATCTTAATTTGATAATTGTTCTAGAAAATAATAAATATTAAAAATGATATAAATATCATATATACTCATTATATATTTATTTATAATAATATGTAAAATATAGAAATAAAAAATGAAATAGACTGTTAATGGAGACGGTAGGTCATACTTACGCATGAACATTATTCCCATTTTTTTATTTGATTGAATAAATGAAAGTTAAATGATATATTATTATTAAATAATAATTTTTATTTCATCTATATAATATATTGGAATTTAAATTAAACTTGTTACCTTCTATATAAACCATGAATGTATCACATTTATTCACATGACGGTAGTCTGTCGTACAGACGAGCGATGTTATGGTATTCCAAAAAAATTGGAATACTAAAGGTGTGTGTGATAATATAATTTTAAATGAATAATAATTTCATAAAAATAATATATAAACAATAAATTCCACATTATCTATTTCATTGATATATATTAATCAAAAAAAATAATGACATAAGATCACAAGGCAATAATCTACTGTATGGATGTACGATGATTTCATAACCCATTATATAGAAGTGGAGATGGTTTTATATCATTACCATAACATAAAAACATATCATTATAAATAATATAATTTGTTTTTACATCATCGTGGTATAATAATAAATTATTGAATTGTACGAGAAGTTAATAAAATGATCACTCATGAGCTGTACTTACTCTTAGGGTATCATCCATATGCTTACACCAAAATCATTCCCCATGTCGTATTTAAGTCAAAAAAAGAAATATTGGATGATATTAGTGAATTTTATTAGTGATTTGGGTAACTATAAGCTAAACTAAAATGTTTTTACGGTGTGAATAGGATAAGAGAAGGGGTGTCCTTCGATAAGTAAAGTGAGTGGCACACTAGAATTTTTTTAAAAATGACCTACATTTTATTAATTATTAAATAAATTATTAATAATTCCATTAACATAAATAGAAAATTTTAATTTAAAAATAATCTCTCAAATGTGATTTGAATTTTTGTTTTCAAAGAGAAATTGTTCAAAAATTAACAATGTTTCTATATGGACATTCAAAGTGAAGAAGATTCCAATTTTTATAATTGGATAAATATATATTTTTTGAGGTAATTTTTATTTATAACTACAATTAAATGAAATTAAAAATTAAAAATATTTCAAATGAAATGGAATTTTTTAATAAAAATGCATTATTTAATGATATTAATAATAAAACAAAACTTTTCTAAAAAAACACAATAATTAAACCAAAGATAATGTTTTCATCATGGAATAAAAATGAATTTTATTTTATCACATTTATTATCTTAATATATATACAATTAATACTATTATTATTCATGAAGAGGGAAAAATTTCTTATAATTAAATTTCTAAAACATATAATTATTTTAATGAAAAAAAATAACTTTTTTATAAATAAGTTTTTATTATTTAAAACCATTATCAATAATATTTAAAAAATAGTTATTAATATTCATCTTAATATCATTAACGTCATGTATTGAACGATCACTTTTCAATTGTAATTTTAATTTTATATTGTGGTTACATAAAAAATCAGGGTTGTGTGTAATGCATTCTCATTTATAGTTTTATGAAGAAACAGATTAATTTCTTTGTATATAAACTAAGCTAAATATATTTTTTCATTTAACATATGTTCAACATTAATCTTCATGTAAAAAATATTACAAATATTAAAATACTATAATAAAATATTTAAAAACATCTTTGAGTGTTAAAATCTATATTGTTATGGTTCGCACCCAATAATAGAATAGTGGGATAACACCCATTCTAAATAGGGTTGACTCCCCATTCGTTGTACTTATCTCACGAGATATTAAACTTTACCCAATGATGTTATTGTAAATAATGGTCTCTACCATAACATAATCCATAAATTTGTGTACCCATTTATCATAAATCATTTTTCATATCATAACCAATGTAATTTAAATGGGTATCATAAAAATTTTATCATGGAATATCCCATGTAAAAAAATAGGCTTCATAATATTTTAATCATTTAATCCTAGTATAAACATTGAAATGGAAACAAATTCTTAAAAATATATTTATCATAATCATAATACATCTAATGAAATGATAATTATGGTGTTATTAGATCATATCCCACCTAATGAGTTTGTATCATTAATACATGTCATCTTAGATGAAAAATTATTTTAAAATATCAATTTGATCATATCGTAAGGAGAATATCATTTTAACCCGATAACACACTTTTAAAATATTAAATTTCACAGATATTAATGAAAATATTTTATTAAAAAACAACCATGAAATGTTATAATGGAGTCAGTGTGTCATTGTTTGATCATTATGGAGGGAAATATCATTCTTGCTGAACACATGGTAACAAATATTAATTTCAGAATAATAGTGAAAACTAAAAATTTAAAATATAAAAAATAAAAAATATCCCTCTAAAATAATTAAATTATTTTAAAAACTGTAAAAAGTACATTAAAAAACATCATTGAGCTATAGATATATTTTAAAAACCACTTATAGTAAACATGGACCTTGAACAGAACAAATATTCGAATAAAGAGAGAAAAAATTAATATTATTCATAGAAATATTTATTCATTCATTTTAGTTATTAAAGAGTGTAGAATGAAATGAAAAGAAAATGTTCTGTATAATTAATAATATGATAAGAAGAGTTATTATTTTATTCAAAAATAGATCACATGATTTCATCATCAGATTCATAATCATAAACAATCTTGATAAATAATTATATTATAGCATAAAAATGTTACTAATTTCTAAAATTATAATCATATCTACCAAGAATGAAATAAAAATAGATGGATATTTGAATAATCATAAAATTATTAATAATCATCATAAAATAATTTGTAGCCATAATATACATCACATAAATAACAAGTGGTGAATATGAATTCTGTTTCCTAGAAATGAATGGGAGACAAAAATCCATTACCAATATAGAAACATTTGAAATGTGATACCCATTAAATGATAACATCAAATGAAAAATAAAATATCATTAAAATGATTTTATTAATTATATAACATGTCATAGGGGTAGTATATACCCACTAATAAAATAAAAGTGTGGTAAATATGGCATATGTCTCCTGAAATAAAAGAGAGAATAGAAATACAATACCCCAAGTCTCAAATTTCTCTATACACATTTGAAACACCTATATAAAATATATCAATTTTTTATTAATATATTCTAGTACCATAAACAAATATATCATACCATATATTATTTTCAAATATCGTTTTTTCACCTGTTTATTACCAATTCTTTTTTAAAATTTATGTTTTGGATAATAACTTCTTTTTTCATATATGTTTTAGACTAATAGTTTTGGTCTATTCACATCGATTATGTCTCCATATTTTTTATAATTTTAATCATGATGTAAATTAATTATATGTTCATTATATACATATTTAGATTCATCCATTATAGTTTGATATATATATATGATTTACACCCTTTATGGAGATGGGCAGTCGTATGTATGCATTAACGTTGTTTCAATTCTCGTGATAGATTGAATGAAATAAAGGTAAATATTAATTCACTATTATATAATAATTTTTATATCAAATATATCATATATATTCACTTAATCAATCCTTATTACCATCAATGTCAATGTAAAATTAAAACAGTATTACATCAGTTGGTGAAAGACGTAGTCAACACCTACGCCCAAGTGACATTATTAATCACCAATAGATTAGAAGTAAGATTGTAGATATTATATTATAAATCCAAAAGAATAATAATTTCATAAATATCATATAAATTTTTAAAAACCATCATTTCAACTAATCATTTGAAAAATTTATTGGAAATTAATTATAACAGTCACAATGAGGTAATCTATTGTTCACATTATCAATAGTTTATTTTTTCATTTGATAGAGGATACGAGGATATAGATTATTCAGCTAAAACAATAATATATCTATATATGGTAGAGAATAATTTTATTATATATTCATAGTTGAATAATATTTTATCAGGGTATAAAATTAAATAAAATGAAAAGGCATGGTTTAGGACAATACCTCTTCTTGAGAGAGCCACTTTAGGATTACACCTAAATCCCTCTTTAGAGGGTTTCCTAATAAAACTAAGGAATATAGGATATGTTTATGGAATTAAGAAAAAATTTTGGATAGTTTATTCATATAAAATGTATCATGGCTTATGTAAAGAATAGAAGTAGGGCTATCCATTTACATGTGCGGGAGGGTACCTTCATTGAAATTACATTAATTTTCCAAAATGTGTACTACAATATAAAGTCATTCTAATGTAAAATTATTCAAAATTAAATTTGATTAGAATGTGTGATATTAAAATTTAAAAATATGTCCATCCAAGTGAATATTAAAAAAATTTATTGGAAAACATAAAATTATCTTATGGCTTAACCCCCGGTAAACATGTTTTAACTTGATCAACATTAATTAATTTCTATTATTTTCACTAATCAAGATGAAAAACAATTGTTGAACATATTTTTTAATTTTTATTATGATAAATCCAGTTATGTACTCTATAATACCAAATTAAATTAACATATATTGAAGAAAATTAATTTAAAACTATACCTATATATGACAACTTATCATTTTATAAAAATATAAAACAAATTATATAATTATAAATAAAAATTAAATAATTTAAAAGTAATTTTTTAAAATAATTTTTTTAATATTTTGAAAATGTTAAAATTATTTTTAGTTCAAAAAAATTATTTTCTGTCAAATATTTTATTTTTGAACATTATAAAAACATTACATTAAATTATGTACTTATATATGAATGTATTTTATTTTTCTACATCCATCATACATTATTTTGAAAATGTGAGTTTTATGATTTATAATTCCATGATTAAAAATAGTTTATAATGAAAATGTTTAAATAATAATTTTAATATTATAATGTGATTTGAAAAAACTAATTGTTGTGCAAAATTCATGTTATCATAAAAATAAAATTCATTTGAAAAAAATTTCATAACTTAATAGGGTGTTAAATCCCATTTAAGGTGGTGATGAAATGAAAAAAAGGGTTCAGTGGTGGTGGTAAACTACATATATAAATTATCGATTGCTTTTGTTTTACATAAAATGGGGGAAAGGGGTAATGTGGTTTACTATTTCAGAATCAAAAACGTTATATGAATATAATAATTATTTATTAAATATCCATTTTTACTGGCTTGTTTGTTTATAAAGAAAAAGTAAACAAGTTTCCTTATGGAGATTGTAGTTCGCCGAACCCATGAATTGTGGTTTTGTTTTTCTTAATAGGTTATGGAAAAATTATGAATGATTACTAACCAAAAATAAAAAATAAGTATATAAATTAAAATTATTTAATTATATTGGAATTTTAAATCTATAAATTTAGAATATATATATATACATAAATGATGTTATGCATAATGTTTTACTCAGGTAGAACACTTTGAGATTTCTATGAATGATCCCATGGAAATAGTTAAAATATTTTATACTCTATTGACCAGATGATCAAGAGATTTAACTAGTAATATAGGTTAAGGAAAAATATCTGGGTTTTTGGAGGAATCCTTATTCATAGATGGGCACTTAATTGGTGTTTAGAGGCCACATTTATGAGTGGTGAAGATGGAATTTTTATAAATATACCACCTTATATAAAGGGTTCAGATGTTAAATATTTCATGTTGCTGCAAAATTTCAAAATAATTGTGTGTGGAAGATATATGTTAATAAATACCACACACAATCAATTATTTATATGTTTATATCATTTTTATTCCATTTAACCTTGAATTATTGTTTTAACTATTTTAGTTCTTAATATGGTAACTTCTCAATACATAATATAACATAATCATTATCCGAAAAAGTTAAGTAATGATTATGAGTTGATTTGGATCTGTTGATTCTGAATTTTTAATCCAATTATTTTTATTCAATTTATTAAATTTATAAATAATCATATTAAAGTAAAAATTTAGAATGTTTTTAAAACAATTTTTATGAAAAATATTACTTATATTCTAAAATATCAAATATGGATTTGAAAATAAAAATAAAAATTATAATAATTAAAAAATCACATATAAAATACATATTTATTCTTATAAGAAGGGTCATTTATTGTTTATTCATACTTATATACAAATAATTTCATGAATGTCTTTATATTTGTAATAAAGGTATTTTACACTATTCACCTAAAAATAATTTTTTAGAAAGATCCAAAAAAAAATTGTCTAAAGATTATATTATTATAATTTATCTGAAAAAAAATTATATTTTATAATTCATTTTATATAATTTTATAATTCCACATTTAAATTAAATAACAAAATAATTTGGAATAAAGTTAATATTGGAAAAATATATTTGTAAAATTTTAACTATTATTTATTTTATTTCATATGAATAAATTATTATTTTTTTTGAAATTTATTATTAATATTATAAAGTATTTAAACTACTATATAACCATAAAATACATAATTTCTTGAAATAAATTTTAAATTTTAGAAAAATATATTATTAACTGTAAAATTATTTTGATGGTTGTTTTATTTTTATTAATTGAATTTCATTAAAATGAAATGTATCAATAATTTTCTTTATATAAAAATTTTTATAAAGTGGAGGATCATGTTAATAATTTATAATTAAATGTATTTTTTTAAGAAGTCATGATGAATATTTATAATTTTATAAAAATATATCGTAGTTTAATTATAGTTTGATTTTTCGTGTGGAGAAAGTCGTCGAATAGATGTATTTTTTCAAAGGAAGAATGAACTGTTCAGTTATAATATGTAGAAAAATAATTTTTCTCATATGGATTCACTATCAATTATGTGTTCTAAATTTGAGTAATTTCGTAATAATACAAACCAGTTAAATAAGAAAAGGGATTAAGATGGAAGTTGACAACAACAACCTCCTAAACCATGGTACAAAGAAAACGCATAGTCTAAGAATACTATTGAAGTCGATAATGAAGATTTAGTGGTGTTATGGGTTTTTCAATCATGATTTTTGTATTTCTTATGTCATATAAGATACAACAACTATTATCTGTCATGTAATAAATAAAATTTATTAATGGTATCAATATTTTACCCAAATTATATAAATATCCATCATGGTTTATTATAATACGATTCGTGAATATATTATTTCCCTTCCTTTAGAAGAATTTTATGAGATTTTGGTACATTTTTTTCAATCTATAAAAATAATCCATATTAATCAATGAAATAGGAATATACCTCTTCAAATCAAAACATATATATCTAGTGATCTATCATTGGAATGGTGAGTATAAAATCTCCTGGAAAATTATTTCTTATTAAATAACACTTAACTATTATGTGTATTCATCTCAAATTATTTAGAAGAAAAATAATATAGTTTTTTCCAAAAAGAAATGAATATATGTGTTTCCTATTCATTCCCAAAATAATAAGCTGAATATATCTATATAATTTATATCTTAATCCATGTCCATGTTTTTTTATCTTTAGTTATTTTAATCATTGTGTGATAATTAAAATTATAATGACATAATTTATTTTAGTGAGAGAATTTATGGCCCTGATATTTCAGTAATAATTTCACTTTAAAAATAAATAATATATTTAATTTCATTATACATGCATAAAAACAAACTAATATGAGAGACATCATATTAGATTAATACTATTGTAAAATATAAAAAGTATAATAAAATCCTCAGAAAATTAATTATGTGACTCAACTAAAATACCTTAACTTTAGAGGACAAGTAGTAAATATAATTTAATATTAAAAAGGATTTCTATTTCTCAAATATTTTTTTAAGAGTACTCTATATTAAAATATTAAATTAAATTTATCAATTTAAATATATTATTATATATGGACTAATATATATACATTCATTATGTTTTTATTTTGATGTGAAATAAAATTAAGAACATTTGAATTTTAATATTTATCATATGAAAATAATTGTACATTATATTTTTTTAATTTTAAAGATTATTTATAGAAATTTATTAAACAAAATTTAAAAATAAAATACCTTTTATAATGAGCAATAATAAATTTTTTATAGAATAAATTCTTAAAATTTTTTGGGAATAATTAATTTTTATGTGAATAGATAAAAAAATAATTTTTGGCAATAATGTACTTTTACAAAATATAATTATATAATAGGGTCATGTAATTTTATAACACATTTCATAACATGTCTAAATTTAGGGAATAAATATATTCATTTAAAAATTTAATAGTTAATTTAGAAAACAGTACCATATTGAAATAGAAGAAATATTTACATTTTTAATAATATTTTTCTTGTTACTTTTAATTAGGTATTCCAAAGGAAAAATTCTATTTCACATTACATTAAAATTAAATAACACTATTTTTCATTAATTATAATTCAATTAATATCGTATAATTCAAAAACATTGACAATGTTATGTTAATGATATGTTTGATGTGTAAAAATAAACATTTTATAAAAATGGTTTTGAAAAATTATGTTCGCTAATAGTAAATTACTTTTTATCACACTTATAATTTTATTATAAAATGTATTTAATACATTAAATAATTTGGCACAAGTTATTTAATAATGAATCGTTTATATTTTTCTTTTACTAGTAAATTACTTTTGTAAAAATTGGTTACCATGGAAAAACTAAAAAAATGTAAAAGTGAAAAATCAATGAGTAAAAGATATAAAAACTTATACAAAACTATTTATTATAATGTATGGATAATTCTTTGATGACCATACCCTATTCCCAGATATATTATTTTATATTATTAGATCTATTTGACCTTTTATATAATGATTATACCTTTTATGTTATTATAAATATGCCACAATCCAAAATTTTAAAACGAGACATCCACCAAGCATTTATAGACAATATTTTTTAAAATTAAACTAGATCACTATATATTTTTAGATACCCTATAATTGTATACTATGTAATTAATCCCATTGATATAAAAATCCGGCTTATTTCCTCCTTTCAAAGAATTAATACAATGGATTGATCAAGATCTCAACATGAGTAATAATCATACCAAAAACTCATTTCCTCTCTATCTTTATATTCCAAATTTTTTTCTTTTTATAATATAATGAAATTATTATTTTTATTATTATGAATTGTATTATTTTATGTGAATAATATCTACTTTTTAAAAAAAATTATTAAGAAAAATTAAAATGTAGTCGTGTATACTCCCAAACATCACCTCCTAGAATGAATTCTATGAATTTTCCTAACAGCATTTCATGGATATTTTAAAAGGGGTATTTAATGGATTATTATGATATTTATTACATTATTATAACACTTAAATTATAAAACATTATCTATCATACCCCCAATCAATAAAATAAGATTTAACTCTTATGTATATTCATAATATCGGCTCAATGAAAGTAACATTTAATATTATTCATATAATCTATTATTATTAATTAAATTCTGTTCAAATATGATTCATAAACGTAAATGAATCTAAATAATGAAATTATAATTTTTAAGGATTATATTAATGGGTTTGATATAATTATTATATGATCATAAAAAGATGTAGACAATGGGACGAAAATGATATCAATAATCATGAATAATAACTTTTATATAAAACAAAAAATAGGGTTCCTATAAAACAATTAAATGAAAGTAATGATATTCCTATGATAGAGTGTGATAGAGGGATATCATAAAAATAGTGAATGAAGGAACAAGACCTCAAAATGGATGTGGTACCAACCATTGTATCCACTAACGCGTCATGAGTATCAATGATATCTGATTGGGTGATAGTGCCTTCTCAAAATTGATGAATATAGTTTTCTGACGGTGAGATATTATATTTTACATCCATTAAAAACCAAACAGAGGAGTATACCATCCACTTGTATACATGAATCATAAGGTTCCTTGTTTTCAGAAAACATCAAATGTGATTTTGTTTGCTGGGTATAATTCATTGAAAGGTTCTATTTAATTAACAAATGCCTTTAACAGATATTAACACATGAAAACCAAATGGAGAAAATAAATATTATAATTAATAAATATATTATTATTATTCATCACATTCATAATAAAATTATATATAATTGTGATTTGTAAATTTTAGGCATGACATGTATGACACAATAAACAATTCAAATTAAAATATAAAATAACCTATAATATATACAATATCATTATTTATTTAATTATTTATTTATCTTGCATCATTAATGAATTTTTTCATACATCACTTTCTGGAACATTTTAGTTCACATCGAAAAATATTCGATATTCACTAATAGATCATAACAAATTTATACAAAACAACATAACTCTTTGTGAATCCATAAAATCCCATTTGGATATGTTTTCTATCAAACATTCTTTATTTTGAATAAAATGTGTCTCCAAATTTTAATCCCTATCTAATTCTCTATTAAGGTGTCCCTATGGACCTCATCATTATTCAAAACCACTTTAAAATCCCAATTTTATATATGTTGGAAAAGGTCATCGTCGAAAAAAAGTCTGTGATACTCAAGAAACTATAGGGTCATGTGTGATATCCATCAAACGTTCACATATCTCTATACTTATAATTTACACTACTAGATATATCATATAAATAATATGTATTGTATATAAACCCATTGTCAAAAAAATCAATAATCTAGTAGCCATAGATTTTTTCAATCTACTATAGGACTCGGATTGTTTATTTTTTATCCGAAAAATACTAACTATGTATATGAATATATGAAATTTCATTCATCTATTTTTAAATTAAATCACATGACACTTATCAATTTAATTGAAGTCATAATATGTGAAAAAACTAATAATTGACAATAATTTTTTCACTCTAATTCAATCAAATGAATATATCATTCAGTGACATATGAAATGACCAATACTATCGTAGTATTTCTATAAATGATGGAATGACCCTAAATATACCCTACCACCGCCATATTAGCTAAGATTATAGGTTTACATGTCTAATTATTATATAAAAAAATCAATTTTAAGTGGTGGATTATTATTTGTGATTCTATTGACAACAGGAAATTAAAATCGGTTAAAAATATTAGTAATATCACTATGGTTTAGTCAAACTGCTGCTATTTTTTTATTTTAATAATTAAAAATTGTTTCTATTAAACTATCACAATTTAGATAAATCATAATATCCTCCTCATCCTCTGATCTCTCTATGAAATCTTAACCCCAATACCACTCCTCCTTCCCCTAAACTCCTCCCCTCCCCTCCCCAGTGTGACCCTGATCCCGCCACCTCATTGGAGACCCATGTTCCCACCATGCCTCCAACCTACCTCCTTTATCCTCAGCACCGATCCCAACCCATGAAACTCATATCCGACCTCCTTCTACCTGGTGGTTCCCCTCCATGTAAGTGATGCAATCCCCAACCCCCCATCCGACCTCCCTCTCCCAGGCCGGTTCCCCTCATCGATGGATGAGATCCCCTTTTCAATAGAATTTTATACCCCCCATAAAGGTTGTATCCTTTTCAAAAACTCTCAATCTATTATTTATTAGTATTATATATATAATCATTGGAAATAAATAGAGTACATAATTTGTTTTCTAATCATTATACATTATCATATATATGTAATTTAGATTTATAATGTTTTATTTGGGGTTTTAAGTTATTTTTTTGAGATAAACAAAATATTGATTTCGGTTGTATTTGATTAAATTAAATTAATAACTTTTTATTTCAAAAGTTATCTACTGAATCTAGATCTTTCATAATTTAATGGTATTTATATGATATTAATGAATTTTCCATCTTTCTATATATTTTAATGCATCCAATTTTTGACATATACATCATTGAGTCGATTTTCTAACTCATGACTAATTAGTGGTAGGGTTTAAGGTCCCACGTGGTTTCATCTCCAACCCTATAAATTTCTCTAATTATAATGTCTTTCAAAATGAGATTCGATACAATTTTTAAATTTATTAAAATGATTCATGTTTTATGAATAAGTGTAGAATCGTTTTTTTTAATGATTTCTATCAAAAAATGATAGAATAATTCAAGATATTTTTACATGAATGATAATTAGTTATTGGTTATGTTAATGGGAAAAACAATGTAGATTCACTGATTTTATTTTAAATGAAATGATTTTTATGAAACCTAATTATAGTGTGTAGTTTTCTTTTTGTTGAGTAAAATGACTAATTTTTTGTCATTTGATATGAATCAGACACTCCTAAATTATTTTTAAAATATGATATAATATTTATCCTCATCATATAACAATTTATTTTTTTGATCCCATTAATGTAAGAAAAATTATTCAACATATTAATGGATGGACATTAAGACCATATCCACCATACATTCATTTAACGTGAAATTGATGAAATAGGGTTGAATTTCTTCTCCAAAAATGATCCATCTAATGTGCTACTTTCTCTGGAAGAGACAATGCATCGTCAAATATGGTGTGGAACTATAAATGATCTAAAATCATTTTTTTATTTATTTATACTTTTTCATTAAATAAATTGGTTTCAAATTTCCCTATTTTAATTGACTAATTACTTTTAAATTATAGTATGTGGTTTAAAATAAAAATATAGTAGAATGTTTGGAGGTGAATTCACATTAGATACCTCCTTTTCAAGTAGATTTACATCAAGTTGATGTATTATGATGGAGATGGTCTAAATGGTATAATGAGGTATATGCACATATAAAAACAAAAAACATCTATTTTTATTAGTATTGTCAATCCAATAGTCAAAGATATACCAATAATGTATATTTTTCATTAATATTTTCAAAGGGGGAGCTCTTGGTCTTAGTTAGACAATGGAAATTGGTTCATACATTGATCAATGTAGCGAAATATTCTAGGGAATGATAACTCTTTAGTTATAACAACTATGTAGAATATAACATTATCATCTAATCCCATAAAAATAAAATCATCTACATAAAAAATATAATATTTATAGATATTTATCAATATTAATATACATATTTTTTCACACATCTATAAATAAATATTAATTGTTTCAATATTGTATGTAACATCAAATACCATGCTATGTAGTCTTATTCATTCCCATATTGATCCTTGAATAATTTTCATTATACATGTTTGATTAAACATTTATATCTTAATATTTTAATATATATGGAGAATATAATCCATTACCTATAGATAAATGTTGCATTACATTACCTCAAAACACACCTCAGTATGCTAATGAATTTGACGAATTTTGATATTATAAAATTGAAAAGAGATCAATGGATATTATATTAAGGTGTTTGTATCCTAATTCTAAATTCAAGTGATTGTTGAAGAGAAACAATGTATATAATAATTTTATATTGAAATTGTTTCCTACTCGATATGTATGTTATATTTGGAATGGATAATCCAATGTTATAGAAAGTCAAAAAAATAAAAATATTATCAACAAAATTCAAATTGACTCGAGATATGGGAATTCCTTAATATATTTGTTAAATGATGTGTTCTGTTTTCCAAAATAAAATTTCCAATATATTAATACATCAACATAACCATCAGTTGATCTTGAGAAGGTTAATCTTCTTATAAAAATAGTAAAAAAATTAGTTTTATTAATTATTTGAAGATGGGTATCAAAAACTGTTGAAGGGTGTCCCAATTTTTTCATTTCATCTTTTTTATTAAAGATGTATCATATCATGTGCTTTTTGGAATTACAGAAAAAGAAATTTCCCTAATATTTGAGTTTATTTGGGATGAATTTAGTGAATCTAATATCCCTTCATCATTTTATGAGATGATGAAAGTCATTAAAAATATAGAATTGATTATAAAAATATATATGTATTCCGTTGTCATTCGATGCATTACTATGGAGAAAATTATAATAAAGAAAAATGCACACAATTTTATAAAATCAGATTGATGCAAATGAAAATAAATAAATATATATATCAATAAAAACAATGAAATAAATATTCTATGAAAATTCATGAAAATGTATTGCATTAATTTCCTCTGAAACCACACAAAGAATTATTATTCATGTCATATATGTCTATATACGAAATGACTATGCATGAAGAGGAAAATAATTCTGGCTTAATGAGGCATCCAAAAGAATCAACATCATGGAAGTTGTTTGATTTTCAATATCCATATTATTCATCAGTTCCAAGGAATGTAGTTTTGGGATTAGATTATAATAGTTTTAATTTTTATTTTTAACCTCAATAATTACGACATAGAATAAAATGATGTTTCATGTGTCATCATTGATTTCATGATGCTTCTCAAAAATTTATGTTTCTCAATACATGATTCAATAGGGATATTGAAATGGTAATTTCATCGAAGGAGTTTCTAGTTTTGAAATCATTGGAAAATTAATGAATGTCATTGAATAATTTGGATAACGTCGTGAATATAATGAAGGGGAAAACAGTATGGGGTACATTATCTGAAGACTCCGGGACACAATAATGGAATAAAATGATTATATTTTTCAAAAATATTTGTTGGATGTTTAATTTGATATGTAATACTTTTTATGAAATGCATATTTAGAAGAAAATCTATGATTTTGTTTTCAATCGTTAATGTGCAGGGTAAATAGAAGGGTTTCCTTAATGCTCATAATGATTTGGGTTCAATGAAAATAATTCATGGTTTGTGATAAAATGGGGATAAAAAGTATCCGACAATAATTTTTACAATGAAATATCATGATAATGATGTATTCCTTCGATCATTGAAGAATTTAAATGTTCCAGATCAATATTAAAGTAACATATTAAGGTAAAATTACTTTAAACATCAAATGTTACGTGGATTTAAATTTCATGACTCACATATTTTTTGTGGAAAAGTAGATGTTGTTGTATTATGATAATTACTAATCTTAAAATATAATTATGTTTCTAGTTAGGTTCTTTACCTTTTTAGAGTGGTTTGTGAAAATAATATAAATCCAATGGAACTTGATAATTTTCAACACAATTTGTTTGGACTCTAGGTATTTGTAGATGATATCTTCCCATTCATTATTCATAATAATGATTCATTTTACTGTTCATATGGTGGAAGAATATAAAAACTGTGGATCGGTACATTATCAATGGATTTATCCAAATGATATGTATGTTTATATGTTATTATTTTCATGGGGAATTCGATTTTATCAAATAATTGTGTAAAATTGGTTTTTATGTTTCTCACTTTTTTTATTAAACTGGTCTATTGAAAGCATATGTGAGGAATAAATCTCAACTAGAAGGATCTATTTCTAAAGTTTACATAGTGGAAGTGTGCTTGACCATTAGTTCTTGGTTTTTGGATGTGATTGAGACTAGATTAAATCATTTTTGGACATTATGATAACATATCCACAAATTATTGTTATGAAAATAAGTCATCAGTATTTCCAATTATTTGACAATCAATTGGAATGGGTTCAAATTATACATTAACTAAATTAGATTTTATATAAGCACATATATATATGATACTCAATAGTGTTATTGTAGATAAAATTCGTGAATAATTTCAACTGAAAATAGAGAGGTTACTAATCGTTTGATCTCAAAATGATGTATAATTAGAAAAATAATTTAATAAGGTTCTTGGTGAATTTTTCTCGAGTCATTTAAGTATACACACACATTAATATTATTAACCAACAGTTCTTTTTTATATGATAAATTAAACAAATTATATATTTTTTCTAGATAATTATTTTTAACAATAAAGATGAAATATTGAATGATTTTATGTTTTTGGATCGAGATTCCCTAAGGCAGGATAAGAGTTTTGATGCCTACAATATTCATGGCTTCGGGTTTTTTAGAATTTATCAAAAGGACGTGGAAGTATACAATAATGGTGTATTTAAAATTTTAAATGATGGATGCTTTGGGAAACTAAATGATATTACTGAATTAAACTATGATGAGTAGTTTTTAATTATATTATTCAAATTCATGTGATTCATCATTGATAGGGGTATTATAAATGATTCTTTACATTTTACTTTTATCAACTTCTCTAGTTTTTTGGATACCAGTGAACATACAGAATGTGTTATATTTATATTGGATTCACATAATAATATGTCTTATTCTATGGATTACAAAACACATGAATATTGGAGTGTTGTTGTACACTTAAAGCATAATGACTTACATGATAAGGGTGAGGAAGATAAATTGGTGTTTTGTGACAGTTGACCTCATTAACTACAAAACATTTAATTCTTTTTTCCTAATAATTTTAAAATAGTATAACATGGAAGAGATGTTGAAAATGATACATCATCATAATAGTGTTTGAAAAAAATTAATATAATATCGATGATGAGAATTTAATGTATAAATTGGTAATGTAATTATATTATAATTTATATTGGATAAATGTTTCTTATATAAATAAATTTTTCTAGATTTTTATTATTTTAATACATTTTGGTTTTAATTTTTTTGAAATTTAATATATTTATCCATTTGAAATTCCAAAATGCAGATAAAAATAAAATTTGCGGATCATGGCTGACAAGCATCTCGGAGGCTGCATTCACTACATATCATCTTGTGTAGATGCTAGTGATATTTTTGTTCCCATGACTACTAGTGATCTTTCCTTTTCCCTAGATGTTACTAGTAGCCCACTACCTAATTCACCTCTAGTGATAGAGAAGTTGTTCACCCCTCCATCTAGGGAACTTTGGTGAGTGAAAATTATTGGTATATATTTCATTTTTCTGAAAAATTATATATTTTATTAACAGTTTAATTATTTTTCCAAATATGTAAGGAAAACTATAAAAGGAATAAAAAATGAACTGGGAAGATATATGTGACTTGAGGGAATTCAGGATTATCATACAATTTGATGAGTTCGATGTGCTTATATGTTATGCTTCCAAAATCATTTGGAAGATTCTTAGGAAGCTTTCTAGTTATATGGTGATCTTTCCTATTAATTGTAATGTTTAGAGTCATAGTCCTACAACTAGAAAAAACGAGGTATTTTATACTCATGTAAAGGTAATATTAATATAATATTAATTGATAACTAATTATAAAGAAATGAGAAAATTTTTGTAACATATATATATAGTGTTATTTTTCTATATCTAGATATTTTTCAGTTTGATGTCCCCAAATCATGTTCAAACCCTTAGAATTTAAAAAAATTGTGCATGAAATGTAGAGATTGTAAATAGAGATTAGGGAATGAGTTTAATGACACTTCTATAATATCCAAATAGGTGTTTGATAAATTTCCTTAAGACTTTTCTCATTAGTAATATAAGATCTTTGTTCATTTCAATGTAGATGAATATAATGAGTTAATTTCATATTTAACACTATCGTAATAGAATAAACATAATGTAATTATAATTTTTATTAATGATTCTATTTTTTGTTGGAGTTATCTAAAAAATTATTATGAATCGTGATAAGTAACTCATTCCCTACATCACTGGGTCTTAGAGATTTTCAGGAAAAAAAAATAATATTGGTTTGTATTTTATCCATTATTTACGATATCAATTTATTATAACTAATGTTTTTTTACAACTAGATTATATTTTTTTTCATAAATTCTAATTAATTAAGTTGTTTTGTTGGATGAATATATATGTGGTTTAAAGTCGATATGAATCCTGATGGTTGTTTTGTAAAAGGTCATACCAATGATGTTGGATTATGTTTGGTTCATTACATTATAATATTAATTATCAATTAGAAAATAATATTAAGTTATGATATATTAAAAAGTAATTTTTATTATTTTAATATTTAAATATTAATATTTAGGAGTCCTGGGATGAGAACCCTTCCCAACCACCATTGGATTCCCACAACGATGTTGTTTGAATCATTTTAGGGAAGGACCATCTCAAATGTATATGGGGGAGGGTTCTAGGCCAATACGATATGATGTATTTGTTATAGTGGCATAATATGTTTCTTCAACACCCACTGGGGGTTAGAGAAGTGTCATTGATAAAGAAATAAAAAATCAAGATTTAATGAAAGAGTAAAATAACAAGTGACTTATAGGAAAACACTAGATCTCTAGTGGTCATAAATGGAATGGTCATTAGTTTGTATATTTCAGTAGATGACTGGGACACACCATGAGGAATTTACGGTCCTTATAGCTTATCCAGATGAAGTATATTTTAAATTCAATAAATCGTTCAAACATTTTTAAATAACATATACAAAATCCCTAAATTAAACTAAAATGATAATTTTAAATAAAAAACAATAACATCATGTAATACAGACCCCATTGAGATCCGAATTGACCTTTAGTTGGTTTGAACACATCCAAAAGAATAGTTTTTTATTGGTATGTTCAAAAAAATATGATCTTTTTTTGTATATTTGACTCAGTAAAACCATATTAATGTCGAAAAGAATTTAAAAACTATTTTTAGGGGATTAAACTATGTTAATGATGTCATGTTTCCCGAAAATCAATGTACAATAGCTATAGATTTAATTTTGAAATATTGGAACTGATGGAATTCCATTATGAATGATGGTATACCTGTTATGGTCATAAATGCATTTTTAGTTTTTAAAAGACTAAAACAAGTGTCAGATGGTCGATACCATACAAAAATACGTCATATTAACATGTAGACATTGGAAACCCACCATTGAGTTATTTTTTATGTTTACATGTATAAAACATGTTGATCACATGTGTGGTGTGGTCAGAATGACAATGTAACAATTACATTGAGACATAATATCATTTTAACAAAGTGTCGGAGTGTTAAAGGTAGACAATCAACATCTAATTTTTTTTTGAATCATGGAAAACAATCATATATTAAATTGAAATATGTATGAAAAGATATCATGTCATTCCAAATGATGGTTTTCTAATTATCATCATAAACATGTTTTTAGTGTTTTAAAACAGAAAAAAAAATTGGAATAGTAAATAGGAAAAAATGTTTTCATAATGATGTGAAATAATTGTAATCCCAATTTTGATTTATTTTTAGTGAGTATGCGTAGGATACATGTCATTATGATGAATGGTGTGGTCAGAATGACTCAGTAAACACTTTAAATGTACATAATCATGTAAAACAACTATAATGGGTCAAAACTAGGGAAAATACCAAATATTTCCCTAAAATTATTTGAAAATGACACTTTATTTAATTCTGAAATGTAGGACCTAACATTCCATCATTATGAATTATAGTATTCCTGTTATGGTCGTAAACACATTTTTAGTGTTTTAAAACACTAAAACATGTGTAGAATGATCAGAAATATATGAAATGGCCTCATATATGTGTGAAATAGTTGTAAAACATTCTTTGATTTATTTTTTAGATTTAATAACAAAAAATAAGGCATTTCAACAAGTGATGTTGTCAGAATTACTTTTTTACACTTCATTAAGGTACAACATTATTTAAAAAAATTATAGGTGGTAAAAACCAAGAAAACGTTGTCATATTTCTCCCAAATAAATTTAAAATTACCGCACATTTAATATTCAAATGTATTAACTCACAAAGAATCTATCTTAATAATGGTTTTCTAATTATTTTTGTAAATACTTTGTTAGTATTTTAAAATGCTAAAAAATGCATGGAATGGTAAAAATATTAGAGGTATACCTCATATTAATTTGAGATAATTGGATAAGAACCACTATGTTTTTTTATATGTACATGTTGATAACACATAATTGTGACATATAGTGTGTTGGAATAACTCATTAAGCACTCTTAATGGTCTAAAACCCTTTAAAAACAAGGTTTGATGGGTCAAAACCTGGTAAACAATGTATAATTTCTCTAAAATGTTTGGAAAATGATTATTGATTTAATTTTTAAATATAGGAATTGATGGCATAACATTTTTAATGACAAATTTTTCATTAATTCCCTAAACATGTTTTTAGTGTTCTTAAACTCTAAAACCTACATGGATTGGTCACAACCATAGGAAATGACCTCATATTGACAGGAAATCTTTGGAAAACCATTGTGGAGTTATTCTGTAAATTCACGTGTAAAAAACTAGACATTATGACATATGGTGTTGTCTGAATGACTATGTAACCACTTCTTAATGGTACAAAATCCTTTAAGAACAAGCGATTAGGGGAGAAACAATGAAAATGAAACCCGATTTCCCAAAAATAAGGTGAAAACCCATAGATTTATTTTTGAAAAGTAGGGATAGACAAACAATCATTTCAAATTGTAATGTCCCGACCAGGTTCACCTCTAAGACAGTGGTCGGCCCAATGGGTTAGATAACCTCAAGAGCATGTCCCCGAATTCTAGAGTTTTTCGACTAGCAACGAGGGAATTTTTGTGTCTGGGGTGAGGCTATGACTTCATTGGAAATAGGTATCATCACTGAGGAAGTAAACAATGATTAATAATAAATAGCATAAGCATATAAATGATTAAACTGCAGTAGAAGTAATATGAATAATACAACTGAATAATAATCGAGTGTGGAAGCTCACATAACAATGTTATTCCATGATGTCTGTCTAAACTAAAATCATGGAAAACAAAAACTCAATCATGATATCAACTGAAATGAAAATTCATAAAGTGTGAAAACTACATCAAGATAAAGTCTTAGTCCTATGCACTCAGTCTCCATCCTAAGAAGAAAGAATAAATCAAGCATCAGAAGAAGAACACTTCCCTTTTTCAATACCTGGATGTGTATTATCTACTCGGTTGACAATGATTCTCGAGCAAGGTGTGAGAAAAAATCCCAGTAGGCCATCACCCATGGTGTCTAATCCTTTACATTTCATGCAATAAAAAAATGCAGTGTGCCATTATATAAAAATAACATATAATTAATTATGTTCAATCAAATAAATAACTCATCTTGTGATCACAACGACACTCGTCCCGAATCACCTACATCAGCATATGCCAAAATTCTTAAGGAAGTATCTATAATAAGCTGAATACACATATTCTTGTATATGATCCTAGAAAAGTGAGGTAACAAGGAATAGGTATACCACCTATATTGTTCTTTAACATGTTTTCGAAAATATATGTCAACTAGGTGTTCTTCAGCATACCATAAAAATAACACAAATTTCATGATACTCAATGATGCATTAATATAATCCTTTTGTGCATCATTAATAATGTTCTAGTTGAGAGTTGAAGTTTGAGACCATAATGAAGGTATCTCTACAGAACATCCTTCAAAATGTCCAATACCATCGAGCATGTCCAAGGAAATATTTTGAAAGACTATGTATCGCTTGACACATGGCTTTACCCAGTGTCCATCCAGATATTGCAAAAAAAAAGGATCAAGAATCATCTGAGGCCGGTATAGCCACGTTACCAATCGATTTATTTTATATGGCCTCTTTTGGATCTTGTATCACTTATAATTATTGGAAAGTCTAGGAATGTCTCGGTCATGAAAAGCTGAAGACATCGCTTCTAGGTGCGTAGTGGTAACCAGTTAGGAATGGATTGTCTATGTGTGGACCTTAATACGAGACCCACCTTCTTTCCCCATTCTGAATTTAATTATGTTTTTCCTTGCAGCATATATGATATAATAAGCATATGAAATTGCAGCTTGAATACTAAACAAATACACTAGTGAATCGTAGGGTATACATTAAATAATGTAGCATAACAATATTCACATGTAACGATACCCCATCAACATAAGCGTATAAATGAACTTTTAAATAAATAAATAAATAATCTCAACAACTAACAAAGATCCAACAATTCAAATTCATAATTTATCTAAATTATTATTTTAAATTCAACACAACAAAAATAGGCTACGCAACACATGGAGTTAATTAATAAAAATTCCCTACATTCACATTTAAATAAATAAGGTATTCATCAAAAACAACCACTTAAGATCAAATAATTCATAGTTTGTGATTATTCAAAAATAATTATATAAATTAAAGACAAAAAATAGGCTACACAACACATGTTGTTTAATGAATTAATTACCCGGGCTAAAAGAATTTATACTAACCACGTCGTCACACTCAAAGTTTTGTATGACCAAATTTTAATAATTTAAAAAAATTTATTTACAATAAATAGAGATACAAAAATTATGTTGAATAATTAAATTAAAAATATTGAGTGAACTTACAAAATGTTAGAAGGCACGGACGAATGGAAAAAGCATGCAATTTTATAAATCAAAATGAAATGGAAGGAAATAGAGTCGGCTCCCTACCTTATGGTCATAGATGATCTTATTATTTGTGGTAGGATTTATTTTATCCTAAAACATAAGAAAACATATAACATTAATGAGACACCAAAATTGGGTAACATCTTCGGTGGCAGATCACACAGCTAATTTGGAATGATATCGCATGATTCCTGGTGTGTTGAGTAAGCTTTATCGTGAGGTTCACAGGGCACCTGATGCTAATAAAAATGGATGAAGAATATATGTGTTTTGATCTTACAAAGAGATAAGGTGTTGGTCCACACCACCTATTATGAAGGGGAGGCACGACATGAGAGGGGAGGAGATGAGAAAAAGAGAAAGAAAAAGGAAATAAAATAAAAATAAAAATAAAAATAAAACGGATATAAATAAAAATAATAATAATAAAAATGGGGGAAGAAATGAAATAAATAATTAAAATGGGTTTAACTCATTTTAATTATTTTTTATTTCTGTCTAGATGTATCTATTTTAATATTTATTTTTATCCCTCTTTGAATTATATTAATTTCCATTAATGTATTTTTATTCCATTTAACCCTTTAAAATTATTTTTATCCCAAACACATGGCTAGGGCACGATATAAAAATATTAAATAAAACCCAAGAAAATATTTAATAAATTTAATAGATTCTTAGGACCCGTAACAGTGCTCTCAAGCATATGCCTTGGGTCAAATTAATAATTTAGACAATAAAAAATAAATGGTCTTCACCATTATTTAAGTCTAGATAATACATTTATTAAATGTATTATTATTTAATAAAACTAAAAAATGTCACCATTAGAAAAATTAAAACACCTACCATAATAAGGATAAATATTATTAAATAAATATTAATTGAACATTTTTATTTAATTCAAATAATTAATAATAACACATTTTTTAAATTGCATAAGTATTATTTACACCGTAAAACAATTTATTAATTTTGGAAGTGAATTATTATTTTCTGTCTTCAGAAAAACAATAATATTATTAATAAAATTATTATTATTATTCCCAACTGTCCAAAAAAATAGTTATAACACAAATAAATTTTCTTCGGGTGCGATCTGACAAAACGTTATATCCTTACAATGGTTATACCTTTCCTAAGGTAAACCCCACATCCTAAAACAATTGGTTGTTTCAGATTTCTGATATAACGCACCATTTGAGGGAAATTAATTTTTTATTATTAAAGAATATGAATATTAAATTAATTAAAATTAAGGAGGGTATTATCAATTGTGACATTGAAAAACACCCGACACTAATCAAGCATATACCCTTCCTAGGCTAAACCAGACATTCGGGACCTAACAGTGATCTCAGATTTATCATACGACGAATCATATGAGAGTTATTACTTCTTTATTTGAATAAAACACACACATTTATTAATAAAATATATTCAATATTTTTATTCTATCAACGCCGAGGGTCTATGGGTATTTAATCCCCATGTTATCTCATTTTCTAACTATGAAAATAATTCAGAGAATATTTCAATGTTCCAAGGAAGACTTTTACACCTCATTTATTTTATTCCAATTTTAATTTTAATAAAATTAATTAATTATGATTTATTTAAAATATACATCATATTGTAAACAATTGGAAATAAAACGTTCTGACACTTGATTTTAAAAATCGACCTACCCAGTTAATAAAAACATTATATTTTCTACACATTTTCATCCAGTTCAAAACACAAAACCTTAGATCCATCCCACTAATGACCTTATCATTCTTGAGAAGCCTTCAAGAACCGTGTAACCATCATCTGATACACAAGGGTCATGATGTGTCATAGAAAAGTATGGGTTGCATCTACAAATGTCAAACACACGTTCAAGAATTGGTTTGGAAAATGGCACAAAATACATTAATATCTGAGCCATTCCTAATTTTCCAACTGAATCTCCATGACAGTATTTATCCAAGCACTTTTTTCTAGAGACATGACCATGTCATCATCTCATTAAACACCTAGTAAATCTTACATCCCATCATGTGCTTTAATGTTAGAAAGGTAAAATTCTAAGTCACGACACCTTCCCACATCGGAATATCCTCTAATAAACAACCTTAAGAATTCTAGCGATGCCTCTTGAGTGATTTGAAAAATTGATAAAAGTGTAAAATTTCATTGACCTAATAGCCCAAGTTAACCCATTATTTCCTAAAATTACCATGCCGACCCCAAACGAACATGTCTCACCTGACGATGTGCCAGAAAAATTGTCTTTCACTAACCACTTCATAGAACAAGAGAGGGAACTAGTTTGGCTACTCCTACCGAACATTTTCGAAGATGCTTGGCAGAGAAAGGTGGTATCTTACAAACTGAATTGTGATGATTTCTTCCAATGTATCTCTCATTCAACATGAACATGTTCTCCAAAATTTATACCTGACTTCCGATGATGTCCCTTGATTTAATAATCAACATGATCGATAACATGTTTAGGGTAAACTTGGTTTCAAACGTTATGTGTGAAAGGAACTAATGCAAGGTAGTCCATAATCCATGCTTATGAGTGAGACGTTGGTATAAGGATAACACATCCTAAACAGTTCTTTGATTGAACCCAGAGCATCATCCACCTAGTGGTAACAATAGAAGAAATTGTTGGTGTACGAGATTTTGGCTAATGAATTCTTACACAGAAATATAAGGTTCACTCAAGACTAACTAAAGCCTCGATTAGTATGACGCATCAGTGTGAAAAACTGAGAATACCATTATAAAAAATCATAAAAACTTATAAAGATTTAGCATGTCGTAAGACTAATGCAATCATTGTTTATGAAGGATGAAGGAAATATAGGGTAAAAGCTCCTCACTTATGAAATAGAACATTAAGAGGATTTAAAGATCACAAGAAGGGAATCATTTAAACAACTATCTTGAAAGCCCAACCAAATCGACTAGTGTGTCAAAATATCCGAGTTTCTAGAATACATCTTTAAAATTGGAACCAAAATGATTCCTTTAACACATAAATCACTATACATAGATATGACCCGAAACATATTTAACAGCACAAGACTTGGAAATTACACTGAACTCGACTGGTTTGTCATAACGTTAAGCACTCTATGACACCACGTTCATGAATGAATACTACCCTTAGGTGATAGGGAAGCAAGGTGAATTTTAACTCGATGGAAGATGTATAGAATCATCCATCACTATAGAGAAGAAATGGTTGAATGACCTATGAAGCAACTGACCATTACTCACTGCTCAAGATCAAAACAAGAGTCAAGGAAAACATGACCAGCCGTCCAAATAAGGGTTTTATTTTATGCTAGGGGGTCCAACTAGGGACAACGACATGTGAATTTGTTTTCCAAAGAAACGCATGGAGAAACTGAAACTAACATTATACCAGGGTCTAAAAAGAGGACATTTATAAAGGTTACATATCCAATCTCTTTATATTTAGTCATATTTAATCATTAATTGTCAAAAGATTTAATCAAAACATCACGTACCATTTTTTAAAACAAAAAACAAGGTACTTGATCTTAAACAACACCTCAAAAAAACAAGAATGTATTATGAAACTACATTTTCAAACATTTTACATTAACTGAAATCTTGTCCTTAATTAGGAAATCTATCACTTAAATTCCTCTTAAACAGATAAGGTGACTTACAAGGGTCCCACTAAGCCAACCTATGATTATTAAGTTGTAACCCAAAAGAGTTTTATAATTATTAAGAGTCCCAACACCCATACCATGTTATCTCATAAGAAATATGCACTAACTAGCACACATAGTCCTAGTTGTGAATTTAGGTAGTTAACCAACTCATAGGAAATTATAACATCCTCAAACACATATCTTCCTAGATGTATGTGTGACTATCAAACTATTACATGACTGAACACATTACAATTTTTGGCATTTGGATCCGCTTCAAAGGCACCCAATAAATTTTAGCAATGCAACCAATTACATAAAAAATATGTTGACATGTCAATAAAGAAGCTAACAAGGAGGCATGTTATAATCATAGATTCATAACATTTTAATCACAAGAACATGCTAATAAAAATAGATGCATGATAAAAAGAAATAAATGTATTAAATAGGTAGCCGAAAACAAGATAGATTGATAAATATATCACTGAAACATGGTATCTAAAATTGTGTGCTATATAAATACCAGACATGGAATGGAATTCAAAGCAATAAATCATATCATCATGAAACCTATTAATGTAACTACATGACATAGTACTATGCATGCATGTGAATTTGAATGTTCTTATTATTATTCTTTTAATAATTCATCCTTACCTTAATATGATAAGGGTAAAATATCACAAATTTCATAAATTTGTAAGCAGTAGAAATTATACCAAATGCTCGTGGTGAAATCATATAAATTGTAACATCAAAAAGCATGAACAAGAATCCCAACCCTAGACACATAGTCATTTCCCATACATTGGGTGATCAGTCCTATGAAGGAATATAAACCAAGTGCTTACACAGTCCTAGACTACTATCTACTAACCCAAAATAGTAAGACAAATGGAAAAAATATGACCTCTTATACTACATGGTAACATCCCAAACTCAATCACCTCTAAGATAGGGGCCAGACCGGTGGGTTACATAACCTGAAGTGTATCTCCTTGAACGATATAGGTTTTCGACTTGTAGCGGGAGCCTTTTTGTGTCTGGTGCAATACTATTCCCTCATAGGTAATACGTATTATCACAGCAGAAGTAAAAAAAATTAATAATAAATAGTGAAAGCATAAAAATGATAAAACTACAATAAGAGTAATATGAATAATCCATCTAAATAATAATCGAGTGTGTAAGATGAAAAAACAATTTCAGGCCATGATGTCTCTCTAAACTGAAAGCATGGATAAAAAATTCAAACATTCTATCCACTAAAATGAAAATACACATTGTGTGAAAACTGTATCAGGAGAAAGGCTCAGTCCTCTTCCCCCAGTCTACATCCAAAGTAGTAAGAAAAAATCAAGAATTAGAAGCATCAAACATTTCATTGTCAATACCATTAAGCATATAATCTACTCAGGTGTCAACAATTCCAAAGAAGGGTGTGAGATAAAATCCCGGTAGGTCAGCACCACGATATTTATATCTTTACATTTCATGAAATAATAAAATTTAGTGTGAAATTATATAACAATTATATTTAATTAAATAAGTCCAATGAAATAAATAACTTGGACCTGGTTACCAATGACACCCGTCCATAATAACCTACTTTAGCCTAAGCTGGAAGTCTGAATGAAGTACCTTTAATAAGAGGAATACCAATATTCATATATATAAGCCTGGAAAATGGGAGGTAATACAGAAGAGGAATATCCCCAATATTATGGTTTAACTTGGGGTCTAAATCATTTGTCAACTAGGTGTGCTTCAATATATCTGAAAAATATCACAATATTCAGGAGACTTAAAATGGAATTAACATAATCCTACAGTGCATCATTAATAATGTTCAATTTTAGAGTTGGAATCTGAGCCCATCCTAAAGGTATCACTATGGAACATCCATCAAATTATCTAATACTGCTGAGCAGGTTCATGGAGATTTTTCAAAACAACTTGTATCGATCGAGGCATGGGTTTACCCTAAGTTCGTCTTGATCTCACAAAAAGAGCTCGACCGTCATCTGAGGCTGTCTTAGCCACATTTCCAATTGATTCATCCCCAATGGGCCTCTTTGGAGACGGTATCACTCATAAGGGTCAGAAATCCTAGGGAAGTCTCAATTTGGAAAATCTAAAGACACCACCCCTCAATGCATAGTGTAAAGTAGTCAGGAACATAATGTCTAAGCATGGAACATTATATGAGACCCAACATCCTTCTCCACCATGAATTTAATTAAAGATTGAACGGCAATAGATATGACATAATAATCATATGAAATTGCATCTTGAAAACTAAACAGTTACACATATGCATCACAATGTATAAATTAAGTATTGCAACATAACAATCTTCATAAGGAAAGATACAACATCAACATAATTAGATATTTTTTTAATAAATAAATAATTCAGTGCAACAACTACCAATGATCCAACAATTCATGTTCATAATTTATATAAATAATTTATTTAAAATGAAAAAACCAAAAATAAGATGCACAACACATGTAGTTAATTAAATTAAACACCCAAAATGCACATTTAAATAAATAAGTAATTCATCAAAAAAACTACCAAAGATACAACAATTCAAGATTCATAATTATTCTAGTTATATGGTGATATTTCCTATTAATTGTAATGTTCAGAGTCATAGTCCTACAACTAGAAAAAATGAGGTATTTTATACTCATGTAAAGGTAATATTAATATAATTTTAATTGATAACTAATTATAAAGAAATGAGTAAATTTTTGTAACATATATATATATAGTGTTATTTTTCTATATCAAGATATTTTTCAGTTTGATGTCCCCAAATCATGTTCAAACCCTTAGCATTTAAAAAAATTGTGCATGAAATGTAGAGATTGTAATTATAGATTAGGGAATGAGTTTAATGACACTTCTATAATATCCAAATAGGTGTTTGATAAATTTCCTTAAGACTTTTCTCATTAGTAATATAAGATCCTTATTCATTTCAATGTAGATGAATATAATGAGTTGATTTCATATTTAACACTATCGTAATAGCATAAACATAATGTAATTATAATTTTTATTAATGTTTCTATTTTTTGTTGGAATTATCTAGAAAATTATTATGAATCGTGATAAGTAAATCATTCCCTACATCACTGGGTCTTAGAGATTTTCAGGAAAAACAATAATATTGGTTTGTATTTTATCCATTATTTCGGATATCAATTTATTATAACTCATTTTTTTTTACAACTAGATTATATTTTTTTCATAAATTCTAATTAATTAAGTTGTTTTGTTGGATGAATATATATGTGGTTTAAAGTCGATATGAATCCTGATGGTTGTTTTGTAAAAGTTCATACCAATGATGTTGGATTATGTTTGGTTCATTACATTATAATATTAATTATCAATTAGAAAATAATATTATGTTATGATATATTAAAAAGTAATTTTTATTATTTTAATATTAACATATTAATATTTAGGAGTCCTGGGATGAGAACCCTTCCCAACCACCATTGGATTCCCACAACGATGTTGTTTGAATCATTTTAGGGAAGGACCATCTCAAATGTATATGGGGGGAGGGTTCTAGGACAACACAATATGATGTATTTGTTATAGTGGCATAATATGTTTCTTCAACACCCAGTGGGGGTTAGAGAAGTGTCATTGATAAAGAATTAAAAAATCAAGATTTAATGAAAGAGTAAAATAACAAGTGACTTATAGGAAAACACTAGATCTGTAGTGATCATAAATGGAATGATCATTAGTTTCTATATTTCAATAGATGACAGGAACACACCATGAGGAATTTACGGTCCTTATAGCTTATCCAGATGAAGTATATTTTAAATTCAATAGATCGTTCAAACATTTTTAAATAACATATAAAAAATCCCTAAATTAAACTAAAATGGAAATTTTAAATAAAAAACAATAACATCATGTAATACAGACCCCATTGAGATCTGAATTGACATGTAGTTGGTTTGAACACATCCAAAAGAATAGTTTTTTATTCGTATGTTCAAAAAAATATGATCTTTTTTTGTATATTTGACTCGGTAAAACCATATTAATGTCGAAAAGCATTTAAAAACTATTTTTAGGGGATTAAACTATGTAAATGATGTCATGTTTCCCGAAAATAAATGTACAATAGCTATAGATTTAATTTTGAAATATTGGAACTGATGGAATTCCATTACGAATGATGGTATACCTGTTATGGTCATAAATGCATTTTTAGTTTTTAAAAGTCTAAAACAAGTGTCAGATGGTCGATACCATACAAAAATACCTCATATTAACATGTAGACATTGGAAACCCCCCATTGAGTTATTTTTGATGTTTACATGTATAAAACATGTTGATCACATGTGTGGTGTGGTCAGAATGACAGTGTAACAATTACATTGAGACATAATATCATTTAAACAAAGTGTCAGAGTGTTAAAGGTAGAAAATCAACATCTAATTTTTTTTGAATCATGGAAAACAATCATATATTAAATTGAAATATGTATGAAAAGATATCATGTCATTCCAAATGATGGTTTTCTAATTATCATCGTAAAAATGTTTTTAGTGTTTTAAAACAGAAAAAAAATTGGAATAGTAAATAGGAAAAAATGTTTTCATAATGATGTGAAATAATTGTAATCCCAATTTTGATTTATTTTTAGTGAGTATGCGTAGGCTACATGTCATTATGATGAATGGTGTGGTCAGAATGACTCGGTAAACACTTTAAATGTACATAATCATGTAAAACAACTATAATGGGTCAAAACTAGGGAAAAGACCAAATGTTTCCCTAAAATTATTTGAAAATGACACTTTATTTAATTCTGAAATGTAGGACCTAACATTCCATCATTATGAATTATGGTATTCCTTTTATGGTCGTAAACACATTTTTAGTGTTTTAAAACACTAAAACATGTGTAGAATGATCAGAAATTTATGAAATTGCCTCATATATGTGTGAAATAGTTGTAAAACATTCTTTGATTTATTTTTTAGATTTAATAACAAAAAATAAGGCATTTCAACAACTGATGTTTTCAGAATTACTCTGTAACACTTCATTAAGGTACAACATTATTTAAAAAAATTATAGGTGGTAAAAACCAAGAAAACGTTGTCATATTTCCCCAAAATAAATTTAAAATTACCGCACATTTAATTTTCAAATGAATGAACTCACAAAGAATCTATCTGAATAATGGGTTTCTAATTATTTTTGTAAATCATTTGATAGTATTTTAAAATTCTAAAAAATGCATGGAATGGTAAAAATATTAGAGGTATACCTCATATTAATTTGAGATAATTGGATAAGAACCACTATGTTTTTTTATATGTACATGTTGATAACACATCATTGTGACATATAGTGTGTTGGAATAACTCATTAAGCACTCTTAATGGTCTAAAACCCTTTAAAAACAAGGTTTGATGGGTCAAAACCTGGTAAACAATGTCTAATTTCCATAAAATATTTGGAAAATGATTATTGATTTAATTTTAAAATATAGGAATTGATGGCATAACATTTTTAATGAAAAATTTTTCATTAAGGCCCTAAACATGTTTTTAGTGTTCTTAAACTCTAAAACCTACATGGATTGGTCACAACCATAGAAAATGACCTCATATTGATAGGAAATCTTTTGAAAACCATTGTGGAGTTATTCTGTAAATTCACGTGTAAAAAACTAGACATTATGACATGTGGTGTTGTCTGAATGACTATGTAACCACTTCTTAATGGTACAAAATCCTTTAAAAACAAGTGATTAGGGGAAAAACAATGAAAATGACACCCGATTTCCCAAAAATAAGGGGAAAACCCATAGATTTATTTTTGAAAAGTAGGGATAGACAAGCAATCATTTCAAATTGTAATGTCCCGACCTGGTTCTCCTCTAAGACAGTGGTCGGCCCGATGGGTTAGATAACCTCAAGAGCATGTCCCCGAATTCCAGAGGTTTTCGACTAGCAATGAGGGACTTTTTGTGTCTGGGGTGAGGCTATGACTTCATTGGAAATAGGTATCATCACTGAGGAAGTAAACAATGATTAATAATAAATAGCATATGCATATAAATGATTAAACTGCAGTAGAAGTAATATGAATAATACAACTGAATAATAATCGAGTGCGGAAGCTCACATAACAATGTTATTCCATGATTTCTGTCTAAACTAAAATCATGGAAAACAAAAAATCCATCATGATATCAACTGAAATTAAAATTCATAAAGTGTGAAAACTACATCAAGATAAAGTCTTAGTCCTATGCACTCAGTCTCCATCCTAAGAAGCAAGAATAAATCAAGCATCAGAAGAAGAACACTTCCCTTTTTCAATACATGGATGTGTATTATCTACTCAGTTGACAATGATTCTCGAGCAAGGTGTGAGATAAAATCCAAGTAGGCCATCACCCATGGTGTCTAATCCTTTACATTTCATGCAATAAAAAATGCAGTGTTCCATTATATAACAATAACATATATTTAATTAAGTTCAATCAAATAAATAACTCATCTTGTGATCACAACGACACTCGTCCCGAATCACCTACATCAGCATATGCCAAAATTCTTAAGGAAGTACCTATAATAAGCTGAATACACATATTCTTGTATATGATCCTAGAAAAGTGAGGTAACAAGGAATAGGTATACCACCTATATTGTTCTTTAACATGTTTTTGAAAATATATGTCAACTAGGTGTTCTTCAGCATACCATAAAAATAACACAAATTTCATGATACTCAATGATGCATTAATATAATCCTTTAATGCATCATTATTAATGTTCTAGTTGAGAGCTGAAGTTTGAGCCCATAATGAAGGTATCTCTACAAAAAATCCTTCAAAATGTCCAATACCATCGAGCATGTCCAAGGAAATATTTTGAAAGACTATGTATCGATTGACACATGGCTTTACCCAGTGTCCATCCAGATATTGCAAAAAAAGGATCAAGAATCATCTGAGGCCAGCTTAGCCACGTTACCAATCGATTTATCCTATATGGTCTCTTTTGGATCTTGTATCAATTATAAGTATTGGAAAGTCTAGGAATGTCTCGGTCTTGAAAAGCTGAAGACATCGCTCCCTGGTGCGTAGTGGTAACCAGTTAGGAATGGATGGTCTATGTGTGGACCTTAATATGAGACCCACCTTCTTTCCCCATTCTGAATTTAATTATGTTTTTCCTTGCAGCATATATGATATAATAAGCATAAGAAATTGCAGCTTGAATACTAAACAAATACACTAGTGAATCGTACGGTATAAATTAAATAATGTAGAATAACAATATTCACATGTAACGATACCCCATCAACATAAGCGTATAAATGAACTTTTAAATAAATAAATAAATAATCTCAACATCTAACAGAGATCCAACAATTCAAATTCATAATTTATCTAAATTATTATTTTAAATTCAACACAACAAAAATAGGCTACGCAACACATGGAGTTAATTAATAAAAGTTCCCTACATTCACATTTAAATAAATAAGGTATTCATCAAAAACAACCACCTAAGATCAAATAATTCATAGTTTGTGATTATTCAAAAATAATTATATAAATTAAAGACAAAAAATAGGCTACACAACACATGTTGTTTAATGAATTAATTACCCGGGCTAAAAGAATTTATACTGACTACGTCGTAACACCCAAAGTTGTGTATGACCACTTTTTAATAGTTTAAAAAATTTAATTTACAATAAATAGAGATACAAAAATTATGTTGAATAATTAAATTAAAAATATTGAGTGCACTTACAAAATGTTAGAAGGCACGGAAGAATGGAAAAACCATGCAATTTTATAAATCACAATGAAATGGAAGGAAATAGAGTCGGCTCCCTGCCTTATGGTCATATATGATCTTATTATTTGGGGTAGGATTTATTTTATCCTAAAACATAAGAAAACATATGACATTAATGAGACACCAAAATTGGGTAACATCTTCGGTGGTAGATCGCACAGCTGATTTGGAATGATATCGCATGATTCCTGGTGTGTTGAGTAAGCTTTATCGTGAGGTTCACAGGGCACCTGATGCTAATAAAAATGGATGAAGAATAGATGTGTTTTGATCTTACAAAGAGATAAGGTGTTGGTCCACACCACCTACTATGAAGGGGAGGCACGACATGAGAGGGGAGGAGATGAGAAAAAAGAGAATGAAAAAGGAAATAAAATAAAAATAAAAATAAAAATAAAACGGATATAAATAAAAATAATAATAATAAAAATGGGGGAAGAAATGAAATAAATAATTAAAATGGGTTTACCTCATTTTAATTGTTTTTTATTTCTGTCTAGATGTATCTATTTTAATATTTATTTTTATCCCTCTTTGAATTCTATTAATTTCCATTAATGTATTTATATTCCATTTAACTCTTTAAAATTATTTTTATCCCAAACACATGGCTAGGGAACGATATAAAAATATTAAATAAAACCCAAGAAAATATTTAATAAATTTAATATATTCTTAGGACCCATAACTGGGCTCTCAAGCATATGCCCTGGGTCAAATTAATAATTTAGACAATAAAAAATAAATGGTCTTCACCATTATTTAAGTCTAGATAATACAATTATTAAATGTATTATTATTTAATAAAACTAACAGATGACACCATTATAAAAATTGAAACATCAACCATAATAAGGATAAATATTATTAAATAAATATTAATTGAACATTTTTATTTAATTAAAACAATTAATAATAACAAATTTTTTAAATTGCATAAGTATTATTTACACCGTAAAACAATTTATTAATTTTGGAAGTGAATTATTATTTTCTGTCTTCAGAAAAACAATAATATTATTAATAAAATTATTATTATTATTCCCAACTGTCCAAAAAAATATTTATAACACAAATAAATTAGCTTCGGGAGCGATCTGACAAAACGTTATATCCTTACAATGGTTATACCTTTCCAAATGTAAACCCCACATCCTAAAACAATTGGTGGTTTCAGATTTCTGATATAACGCACCATTTGAGGGAAATTAATTGTTTATTATTAAAGAATATGAATATTAAATTAATTAAAATTAATGAGGGTATTATCAATTATGACATTGAAAAACACTCGACATTAATCAAGCATATACCCTTCCTAGGCTAAACCAGACATTCGGGACCTAACAGTGATCTCAGATTTATCATACGATGAATCATATGAGAGTTATTACATCTTTATTTTAATAAAACACACACATGTATTAATAAAATATATTCAATATTTTTATTCTATCAACGCCTATGGTCTATGGGTATTTAAACCCCATGTTATCTCATTTTCTAACTATGAAAATAATTCAGAGAATATTTCAATGTTCCAAGGAAGACTTTTACACCTCATTTATTTTATTCCAATTTTATTTTTAATAAAATTAATTAATTATGATTTATTTAAAATATACATCATATTGTAAACTATTGGAAATAAAAAGTTCTGACACATTATTTTAAAAATCGACCTACCCAGTTAATAAAAACATTATATTTTCTGCACATTTTCATCCAGTTCGAAACACAGAACCTTAGATCCATCCCACTAATGACCTTCTCATTCTTGAGAAGCCTTCAAGAACCGTGTAACCTTCATCTGATACACAAGGGTCATGATGCGTCATAGAAAAGTATGGGTTGCGTCTACAAATGTCAAACACACGTTCAAGCATTGGTTAGGAAAATGGCACAAAATACATTAATATCTGAGCCATTCCTAATTTTCCAACTGAATCTCCATGACAGTATTTATCCAAGCCCTTTTTTTCTAGAGACATGACCATGTCATCATCTCATTATACACCTAGTAAATCTTACATCCCATCATGTGTGTTGATGTTAGAAAGGTAAAATTCTAAGTCACGACACCTTCCAACATCGGAATATCCTCTAATAAACAACCTTAAGAATTCTAGCAATGCCTCTTGAGTGATTTCCAAAATTGATAAAAGTGTAAAATTCCATTGACCTAATAGCCCAAGTTATGCCATCATTTCCTAAAATGACCATGCCGACCCCAAACGAACATGTCTCACCTGACGATGTGCCAGAAAAATTTTCTTTCACTAATCACTTCATAGAACTAGAGAGGGAACTAGTCTGGATACTCCTACCGAACATTTCCGAAGACGCTTGGCAGAGACAGGTGGTGTCTTACAAACTGAATTGTGATGCTTTCTTCCAATGTATCTCTCATTCAACATGATAATGTCCTCCAAAATTTCTACCTGACTTCCGATGATGTCCCTTGATTTAATAATCAACATGATCGATAACATGTTTGGGGTAAACTTGGTTTCAAGCGATATGGGTGAAAGGAACTAACACAAGGTAGGCCATAATCCATGCTTATGAGTGAGACGTTGGTATAAGGATAACACATCCTAAACAGTTCTTTGATTGAACCCAGAGCATCATCCACCTAGTGGTAACAATAGAAGAAATGGTTGGTGTACAAGATTTTGGCCAATGAATTCCTACACAGAAATATAAGGTTCACTCAAGACTAACTAAATCCTCGATTAGTATGATGCATCAGTGTGAAAAACTGAGAATACCATTATAAAAAATCATAAAAACTTATAAAGATTTAGCATGTCGTAAGACTAATTCAATCATAGATTATGAAGGATGAAGGAAATATAGGGTAAAAGATCCTCACTTATGAAATAGAACATTAAGAGGATTTACAGATCACAAGAAGGGAATCATTTAAACAACTATCTTGAAAGCCCAACCAAATCGACTAGTGTGTCAAAATATCCGAGTTTCTAGAATACATCTTTAAAATTGGAACCAAAATGATTCCTTTAACACATAAATCAATATACATAGATATGACCCGAAACATATTTAACAGCACAAGACTTGGAAATTACACTGAACTCGGCTGGTTTGTCATAACATTAAGCACTCTATGACACCACGTTCATGAATGAATACTACCCTAAGGTGATAGGGAAGCAAGGTGACTTTTAACTCGATTGACGATGTATAGAATCATCCATCACTATATAGAAGAAATGGTTGAATGACCTATGAAGCAACTGACCATTCCTCAAGCATGCCTAACCTGATGGGAAGGACTATTACTCACTGCTCAATATCAAAATAAGAGTCAAGGAAAACATGACCAGCCGTCCATATAAGGGTTTTATTTTATGCTAGGGGGTCCAACTAGGGACAACGACATGTGAATTTGTTTTCCAAAGAAACGCAAGGAGAAACTGAAACTACCATTATACCAGGGTCTAAAAAGAGGACATTTATACAGGTTACATATCCAATCTCTTTATATTTAGTCATATTTAATCATTAATTGTAAAAAGATTTAATCAAAACATCACGTACCATTTTTTAAAACAAAAAACAAGGTACTTGATATTAAACAACACCTCAAAAAAACAAGAATGTATTATGAAACTACATTTTAAAATATTTTACATTAACTGACATCATGTCCTTAATTAGGAAATCTATCACTTAAATTCCTCTTAAATAGATAAGGAGACCTACAAGGGTCCCACTAAGCCAACCTATGATTATTAGAATGTAACCCAAAACAGTTTTATAATTATTAAGAGTCCCAACAACCATACCATGTTATCTCATAAGAAATATGCACTAACTAGCACACATAGTCCTAGTTGTGAATTTAGGTAGTTAACCAACTCATAAGAAATTATAACATCCTCAAACACATATCTTCCTAGATGTATGTGTGACTATCAAACTATAACATGACTGAACACATTACAATTTTTGGCATTTGGATCCGCTTCAAAGGCAACCAATAAATTTTAGCAATGCAACCAATTACATAAAAAATATGCTGACATGTCAATAAAGAAGCTAACATGGATGCATGTTATAATCATAGATTCATAACATTTTAATCACAAGAACATGCTAATAAAAATAGATGCATCATAAAAAGAAAAAAATGTATTAAATAGGTAGCCAAAAACAAGATAGATTGATAAATATATTACTGAAACATGGTATCTAAAATTGTGTGCTAAATAAATACCAGACATGGAATGGAATTCAAAGCAATAAATCATATCATCATGAAACCTATTAATGTGACTACATGACATAGCACTATGCATGCATGTGAATTTGAATGTTCTTATTATTATTCTTGTAATAATTCATCCTTACCTTAATATGCTAAGGGTAAAATATCACAAATTTCATAAATTTGTAAGCAGTAGAAATTATACCAAATGCTCGTGGTAAAATCATATCAATTGTCACATCAAAAAGCATGAACAACAATCCCAACCCTAGACACATAGTAATTTCCCATACATTGGGTGATCAGTCCTATGAAGGAATATAAACCAAGTGCTTACACAGTCCTAGACTACTATCTACTAACCCAAAATAGTAAGACAAATGGAAAAAATATGACCTCTTATACCACATGGTAACATCCCAAACTCAATCACCTCTAAGATAGGGGCCAGACCGGTGGGTTACATAACCTGAAGTGTATCTCCCTGAATGATATAGGTTGTCGACTTGTAGCAAGAGCCTTTTTGTGTCCGGTGGAAGACTATTCCCTCATAGGTAATAGGTATTATCACAGCAGAAGTAAAAAAAATTAATAATAAATAGTGAAAGCATAAAAATGATAAAACTACAATAAGATTAATATGAATAATCCATCTAATTAATAATCGAGTGTGTAAGATGAAAAAACAATTTCATGCCATGATGTCTCTCTAAACTGAAAGCATGGATAAAAAAATTCAAACATTCTATCCACTAAAATGAAAATACACATTGTGTGAAAACTGTATCAGGAGAAAGGCTCAGTCCTCTTCCCCCAGTCTACATCCAAAGTAGTAAGAAAAAATCAAGAATCAGAAGCATCAATCTTTTTGTTGTCAATACCAGTAAGCATATAATCTACTCAGGTGTCAATAATTCCAAAGAAGGGTGTGAGATAAAATCCCGGTAGGTCAGCACCACGATATCTATATCTTTTCATTTCATGAAATAATAAAATTTAGTGTGAAATTATATAACAATTATATTTAATTAAATAAGTCCAATGAAATAAATAACTTGGACCTGGTTACCAATGACACCCGTCCATAATAACCTACTTCAGCCTAAGCTGGAAGTCTGAATGAAGTACCTTTAATAAGATGAATACCAATATTCATATATATAAGCCTGGAAAATGGGAGGTAATACGGAAGTGGAATATCCCCAATTTTATGCTTTAACATGGGGTCTAAATCATTTGAAAACTAGGTGTACTTCAATATATCTGAAAAATATCACAATATTCAGGAGACTTAAAATGGAATTAACATAATCCTTCAGTGCATCATTAATAATGTTCAATTTTAGAGTTGGAATCTGAGCCCATCCTGAAGGTATCACTATGGGTCATCCATCAAATTATCTAATACTGCTGAGCAAGTTCATGGAAATTTTTCAAAACAACATGTATCGATCGAGGCATGTGTTTACCCTGAGTTCGTCTTGATCTCACAAAAAGAGCTCGGCCATCATCTAAGGCTGTCTTAGCCACATTTCCAATTGATTCATCCCCAATGGGCCTCTTTGGAGACGGTATCACTCATAAGTGTTAGAAATCCTAGGGAAGTCTCAATTTGGAAAATCTAAAGACACCACCCCTCAATGCATAGTGTAAACTAGTCAGGAACGTAGTGTCTAGGCATGGAACATAATATGATACCCAACTTCCTTCTCCACCATGAATTTAATTAAAGATTGAACGGCAGTAGATATGACATAATAATCATATGAAATTGCATCTTGAAAACTAAACAGTTACACATATGCATCACAATGTATAAATTAAGTATTGCAACATAACAATCTTCATAAGGAAAGATACAACATCAACATAATTAGATATTTTTTTTAACAAATAAATAATTCAGTGCAAAAACTACCAATGATCCAACAATTCATGATCATAATTTATATAAATAATTTATTTAAAATGAAAAAACCAAAAATAAGATTCACAACACATGTAGTTAATTAAATTAAACACCCAAAATGCACATTTAAATAAATAAGTAATTCATCACAAAAACTACCAAATATCCAACAATTCAAGATTCATAATTATTCTAAAACAATTATTTCAAATAAACATTATAAAATAGGTTATGAAAAACATGTATTTAAATTAATTAAATACTCAGGCTAACAGTATTTATACCGACTATCTCGGCACACCCAAAAGGGTGACCAAAAACATTGAAAAAATTTAAATAATTAAATTTATATTAAAAAGGGCTACAATAATTAGGCCGAATAATTTAATTGAAAATATATTGTGAATTTACTCAATTTTAGTAAGCACCGACAAATGGCACAACCATGCATTTTATAAATCTCAACGAAACAGATAGAAATAGAGTAGAAACCCTACATTATGGTTTTACATGATTTTTTGATCTGCAGTAGGAATTGATTTGACCTAAAATGAAAGAAAATAGATAATTTTGGAAAAGCCCAAAATAGAGTAAAATCCTTCGGTGGAAGATCGTGTGATGTATTTTGAATGATATCGCATGATTCCTGTTGAATTGAATAATCCTTATCAAGAAGTTTATAGCACACCTAACTTGAATGAAAATGGACTACAAATGTAGGTGTGGAAATCATCCAAAGATAGAATTAAGTGGTGTGCAACACCTAGGGAGAAGAGGAGGTGCGACGTGAGAGTGGAGGAGAGGAGTGAAAAAATGAAAGAAAAATAATATGAATGAAAAATAAAAATGAAAAATAAAAAGGAGATAAATAAATAAAATAATAAAAATAAAATGGTGTAAGAAAGGAAAAAATAATTAAAATGTGTTTACCTCATTTTAATTGTTTTTAATTTCTCTCCACCAGTATTTATATTATTATTTACTTGTATTCCTCTTTATATTCCTTTGATTGCCTTTAAAGTAATTTTATTTTCATTCAACTATTAAAATTATTTTTAAACCAAACACAGCACTAGGGTGCAATGTAACAATTTTACATAAAACCCAAGTAATTATTTAATTAATTTCATAGCTTCTCGGGACCCGCAACAGTTTGCAAAAATGAACACCTAGGGCCGAATTAAGAATTTAGACAACCAAACATAAATGTATCAGGCCTAGGTTTATGTTGAGGCATTAAAATAAATAAAATTAATGTTATTTAATAAAACTTATCAATGAAACCATTAAAAAAATTAACACAACTACCTGAAAAAAGGATAATGGTTACTAAATAAATATTAATAGTGTGTTCTTATTTAATTCAAACAATTAATAATAACGTATTTATTACATTTCCCAAAAATTATTTACATAGTGACAAATTTTATTAATTTTGGAAGTACATTTTTATTTGTTTTTGTCAAACCAAATAATAATAATAATAATAAATATTTTATTATTATTCCAAAGTGTCCAAAAAATTATTTATAGTCCAAATAAATTAGTATTGGGAGGAATCATAAAAAACATTTGATCCTTACAACAGTTATACCTTGTCTAGGGAAAACCCTATAACCTGGAACTATTAGTGGTATCAAGTTTCTTATAAGATGAACCATTTGAGAGAAAATAAATAATTATTTTTAAAAAATCAGAATAATAAATTAATTATAATTAAGAAGTGTATTATCATGAATGAGGGTGTTAAACACCCGATATGAATCAACGATATACCATTCCTAGGGTAGACCTGGAATTTTAGACCTAACAGTGGTATCAAGTTTCTCATAGGATGCACTATTTGAGAGTAATTATATATTTTTTTAAAAATACACAGACACATATTAATGAATTGTATTAAATATTTTTATTCAATCAATATTGAGGATCAATTACCCATTAAACCCCATGGGGAATCATTGTCTAGATCTAAAAATATTTCATTTAATATTTCAATGATATAAGGAATACTTTTACTTCTCATTTAATTTGTTTCCATTTTAATTTTAATCTAATTAATTTAATAAATTTTATTTATAAGATACATCCAACTGTCTACTATCAGAAATAAAAATTTATGTTGCTCAATTTTAAAATCGACCTGTTCAATTAATAGAAAAAATTTATCTCCAATGAATTTTCATCCAGTTCAAAATAAGAAATGTTACACGAATAATTGTTTTCATGTTATGAACATAAATACTTTTTTGTTATTTTAAAATACTAAAAAGTATATATGAATGGTCAAAACAACATAAAAGGACATATGATTGATGTGAAATAATTGTAAAACCACCATTGAGTTATTTTTTATTTTTAAACATAGGAAACACATCATTATAAAATATAGTGTGGTTGAAGTGACTTAGAAGATAATTCTTAATGGTCCAAAGGCCTTTAAAATAAGAGTTTAGTGTCAAAACATCGAAAAAGTTTTTAATATTTCCTATCATCCGGGGAAAACAATGTTATATTTAATTTTTATATTTTTTATGTGATGGTACATCCTTATTGATGGAATTTTTTCCATTATGGTGGAAAAATCAATTTTAGTGTTTAAAACACTAAAACGTGCATGGAAATGTCAAAAGAATACAAAAAAACTTATAATGACATGACATAATTTTTAAAACAACTAAAGAGTAATTTATTATGTGTATTTAATGAAAAAAACATTATTTTAAAGTGAAATGTGGTCGGAATGCCTTATTAACTACTTATTCAAGGTATAGTAGCCTTTAAAAACAATTTCTGAGGGCTCAGAATAAAAACAAATATGTCGTATTTCCTAAAAATAAGGGTAAAATTACAATATATTTAATTATTAAATATTTGACCTGATTGAATGTCGTTACAAATGATAATTTTCCCATTATGTTTGTGAAATAATTTTTTGGATTAAGAGACAAAATCATTCTTGGAATTGTCAAAATAAAAGAAGACAACCTCATATTGACTGGTAATCATTGGAAAACTAGTACTATGATAATCTTTATGTGTACACATAGACAAGAATATTGTTTTTCTATTTTGTGGTTGGAATGACTCAGTAACCACTTCATGGAGGTATAAAACCCTTAAATCATATTGGCGGTTCAAAATTAGGAAAACGTTGTCATAAAAATCTAATATAAAAGGAAATGACCATAGATCTATTTCCTAAATGTAGTAATCGACGTGATGTCATTCAGAATGATTGTTTTCTCATTATGTCTATAGACAGATTTTTACTATTTTAAAACACAAAAACGTGCATTGAAAAATCACAAAAATAGAAAACAACCTCAGATTAACATGAAATCATTGGAAAACAAATGATTATTTATTTTTTATATGTAGGTAATGTTTTGATATAAAATTATTTGAAAAATATTATTAGGTAATCATCATGCACAGAACATGTAGATTAAGAAATAAATTAGAATATTTACTTTTAAACTTTATGTTTCATGTGTTGGATTTTATCAGAAATATATATGATTATATTTATAAAGTGTTTTTTAATTATATATTATTTGTTCTATGTTAAAATATCTTCTGTTTTATTAACAAAATAAAACAAAATTATGCAACACTCTAACTATATTTGTTGTCCTATATTTTTCTCATTTCTTCTCTAAAACATTCTAGTATTCATTGTAGGTGGTAGATGTTGGCAGTATAGAGGAGGAAAATAATTCCAATATATGAAATTATTCAAAAGGCATCAGTTATTTTCTTAGATTCTTGGGTATGTTAAAATTTTATATATTATTCTCCTTTAATTATGATTTATTAAATTATGTCCTAATTCTTTTATTGTTTCTCTGTTATAGTTTATGAGATGACCTTTTTCATTTCAATTGATGAGATGAAATAGAGATATAATGATGTAGTATAATTAGTGAAATTGATGTATATTGTGCATGTATTATTTTTTGATATTATATATATATATATATATGTTTGTTTGTATTGATGATGTAGGTATTGGTTGAATGATGTATGGTTTGACTTAGATTGTGGCTACGATAAGTCTCCATGTTTGTATATTTATTATGGATCTATGACGTATGTATGATGGGTTTATCATATATCTATGATTTATTTGATTTCATGTCATTTTTTTATATTTAAAATTTTATAAAAAAAAAATTTAAAAACCTCTAATTTAGAGGCATTTTTTGAAATCTCCACTAAATACATTAAATAAAAGTTGTTTAGTGGCGTTTAAGATTATCCACTGATAAAAGAACCAGCCACATATATTTTGTCAGGTTGTTTTATTCGTGTATTTTAATATTTACATGAGATATTTGTTTTTAAATAATAACTTTTACTAAATAAAAATTAATCCTCTGATAAAACCTACAAAAATGACACATAGAAAAACCACTGTGAAATTAATGAAACTACTTCTAATTGACTATAGACCACGCAATACACGAAGATTTTTAAAACCATTTTTATAATAATTATCAGTGGTTTAAACTTCCATTGGTAAAAAAATGCTACAAAATCCCTTCTTATAGTGAATGCGTGATGGGTCTCATGATAGTTATCTCACCAATCTCGGGTAAAAATTTCTAATACTAATAATACACCTCTATGTATATATATTCCCGTATAATATTCTTTTTGATATATTTTCATGGATAATTCTTTGTAATAAAACTCTACATATTACCTCATGAATATATTTTTCATATCTTATAGAAACTCCTTAGGAATGAAAATAATAATTTATTCATCCAAATATTTAATTATCATCTTAGCCTATTATAATATATGATTATCACCAATAAGAGAAAAATCAATGTATATAGTGAGTGTATATTTATAATATGATATTTCATGATAAGGAAAGCTGAAGAGTACATGAATGAATGATAAATGTATATTTCCTTTATAATAAATCCATGATATTTTTACAGCCATACCAACCAATAATTTATGTGTAAAGAAAAAATTAATATAACACAATGCTCATTCGGTTACTAAAATAGAATAATTTCTGTAAAAATAAATCCATATATAATTTATAACACCGCTAAGATTCAATGTTGTGTATGTTCTTCAATAAAATCAATTTATTTGATACCTTACGTTGCACATAACACTGATCTTAAATGAACAATGAATTACTATTAAAAATTAACAGGACCATTGAAATAGTAATATGAATATTGGAATAGTGACATGAAATTTTGGAATATTAATCTATCCATAGAATAGTATCCTCCCCAATTAATTTATAAAAAATATTAGGTATCTTATGATTGGAAATATGTTTTATTTATGGGATGGAATATGTAAATAAATGCATTAAAAATGATAAATTGAGTATTGGAATTTATTGAGACGTAAATTCTTATTTAAAATATTATAACTAGTAAAATTATTTAAAAGAAACATTTATTTCACAAAATATATTAATAAATTAATATTTTTTTCATGTGATTATAATAATCTTTTTTGATACTTTAATTAATTTTTCAATGTGTTCTCGAGATAGTTAAAATTTTAAAATTGGTATATTTTGAATTATCGGTGATTTATATTAAAAATTAAATTTCTAGTATTTATTAAAATATTTTATTAAAATGGAGTTAATTTTTATTTCAACACATTTAAAAATATTATGGGCTAATATTATAGATATTTCTAAAATAGTTGATTTTTGGTGAACAGTGAAATATGTCAATTTACTATCTATGACATTATAATTTAAATAGACTATTTATTGAGTCATCACTAATGGCGTCATGATAATATAAGACAATACATTATTTTTTAATATATATAGTTATAAGGTTTAATACAATGGATAGTCTTTAGGTTATATATAAAACTAATGAATAAAATAATAAAAAACACTCCTCTACACCACTAAAAATACCACACTCACCACCTCATATCCTCACATATTATATGCCTTGGATATCTCTTACATTATTCCATATTTTTTTCTCAAAAACCTTCCAATGGTCGGGGATATTTTTTCCTTAATAATATTCCAAAACCCATGTACCTCAAGAAGGTTCTCAAGAAGAAAAATTCAATCGGAAAAATCCCCTTTTGTTCTCCTATAATTTCTTTTTATTTTAATTATTTTCATATCCTTACCTAATATAACCTATAAAAAGTAACATGTAAAATATAGTATATTATATATAATTTAATTTTGATATGTTAATGTAATATACATCATCAAACCCCTTCTCCTCTCCTATTTATTCTAAAAATAAAAATGTCATATGTGGAGTGTTGATTTTCCACCAACGTCGATGAAACATTTTCATTTTTTGTTACAAAATTCAATGATGATAATAAATCTATTATTAGGAATATATATTATTTAATTATACATAATATAATATATATAATTTTATATAACCCCTACATTTATATAATATTAATTTATAAAACAAAACTACTGCATGATGATTGAAATAAGGCTAAAAGGGTATAAATAGTTATCATTATTGTTTCATCTAATAAAGAATCCCATTATCTATAAAAATCAATTTAAGCTCATTTACTCTTCTAGAAGTTCATTACTGACCTATAATTTTAATGCTGGATAATTACTTCCATTTTATATATTCATTCATAAATGTATACCAGTGAATCAATCATGAAAACTATGGAAACAAACTTCCCCGAATGACGAATTTGAATATTATATCTCATTAAATATATATTAAATTAACATAATAATATTAAAAAAATAAAATAAATATTGATTTAAATTTGAAATAAATTATTAATGAATCTAATTTTATTATCCTGGACACTATGTAAATATGAAGAACACTTTGGGACATATCATAAACCAACATTTTTTTATTCATGTTACGGTTGACCTCTCATTTCACTAATGTAATTTTCATTTTATCTTATTTAATCAAACATATTGTGGGTGTATGTTCCAAAAGCAAATATACATAATAGTTCATCCTTCTTTGATAGGTAAATACATGTTTTAAATTGGTTTACTTTTCATCTTATCCCGATTAACATGCCCGATTTTTTAAAACTTCTCTATTACATACGGATTTTTAAGACCCCCATAATATTTTTTAATATGATATTTTTTTAAAAAAGTATATTTTTTTAATTAAAAACTATATATGTTCATTTTTGGGTTTATAATAATTGTTATGTATTTACTTTTTAAATAATCTTTAATATTTACTAGTAAACAACACTAATGTTGATAATTTAAAATGTTTCTTAAAAAATTAAATGTTTTAACTTTTGTTTGAAATAATTCATCTTGATATATAACTATTCTTGATTATAAATTTCCTAGTATAACATTAAGACATCCCTGTGTGGTTACTGTTATTATATTCCATTTGATTATGCCTTATTCATGATGTATTATTTACGTGTAGTGTATATATACATTGTATTTATTTATGATCATCATTCGTTGAATATTTCATTAAATATACATATTTATTGAATCAAGGGTATTATTATTGTCCTAGTTTTATATAATTTTTACATACTCTGTTTTCTTTGAATTTTGTTTTAACTAGGGAAATATTTATAAATAGGTATTTTCTAATCAATACGAATATTTTCATAAGATATATTGTTCATGAATTTAATCTATGTATGAATAATTACTTGGATATGTAGTGATTGGTGGGGAAAAGTTATAGATATTCCCAAGATGAATCAACAGGTCTCATGAGACAAAACAGTTGCAAAAAAACTTTTTTTCTATCCAAAATCTGATGGGTTTTTACCCATAAACATAAACATTCATGATGTTATAATGGTAAATATTCCACATACATGATGTCAATGGATAATTAATTTTCTCCGTTAAGTATTTTTTTTATTATGTTACATGATATTTTCTCTACAAAAAAAATATATGGATGAATTTTTACCCTCAATTTTTTGTTGGAATGTGTTATTTAGTTATTTAAATTTCCTTAAGGATTATGCCTATTGGATTCACTTAACATATTATTTATTCATGTAACCCTTTTATAGATTTCAATCTCACCGTTTTATTTTTTCTTTACCATGATTATATGTATATAATCATTTAATTTTTTTCAAGTAATTAGTTTATTTTCCATTTCTATGTTCTATATTTAATTATCAATGTAATAAGCGAACCATGTATGTATCTAGTTATTCACGAAAAATAAATGGATTGATCATTAGTAATGAGATCACTTGTATCTATTCTGTTTTAATAAAATAATAATAGACTCTGGGATCCTGGGGTTATGGTTGATATAGTAAGTATTAGATCAAGGTTAGTAGAATCCTAGGGAAATATATGTTAACAAATCATGAGAATTATAATAATTCTTTTTGTGATTTTTTGGTTCATTAATCATGATGATTATGAGATTACATAGTTTGTGCCATTATTTAGGGATGGTTCATAATGGATGAATGGGACTTAATACCTTCAGATAATGTACGGATTTCCCAATATGTCAAATAAACATAGTTAGTGTTGCAGATGAGAAAATCTTGACAATATTAGGACATCTTACATAGGTTATTATGAATAACCATTTTACACTTATGATGACTCGTTTAATTTTGTATAATCTCCCATATTTTAGTGGGAATAATAATCTAGTTGTAGTTATGCACTGGATTATGTCCCTATTAAAGATATTACAATCATTGGGATGTAATGAAAATGAAAATGTCGTACTGAAAGAATATTATCTTATAGAATATTCTCATAAATGGTTGTATTTGATCCAGAATACCAAGGTGGATGATGAAATAGATTAAATGGTATGGAGAACTATTTAAGAAAAATTCTTTGAAAAATATTTCATAGATGACAAATGGTCTAAAATAAGTAGAAAATTAATTAGAATAAATAAAAGGGAATAAGATAATATTTCCAAATTTGAGAATATCATGAAAATACTATCCTGGCATATTATATAATATATACTTGATTCAAAAAACAAAATTGATAATTTATTTAAAGTTCTTAAGCCTTGTAATTGAATGCACTGGCTTCTCTGAAATTTTAACCATATGAAAAAAATTTACTATGTGCCATCAAAATAAATAAATAATGTTCTAGATCATATATGCTCAAGGGAAATCAATATAAGAAGAAGTATTATCATAACTAATGAAAATGGTAAGCTAAAACATTGAATAGGGGAATGAATAAATTTAAATTTTTTGAAGCATGTGGAAATAATAATCATGGGAAATTTTTGAATGGTATGGGATTTTGTTTTATGTAATGAGAAATGGATCATCAAGGAACTGTATGTATGAGGAAGAAAATAATCAGTGATGTACAAAGCTTAAAATATAATGAAATTAGGCATTATTCATATTATTTTCCCAATAATCAAGCGAATCAGCTATATAAGAGGAAAAGGGGAGGTGGCTTTGTTTATTTGATCACCACAACTGATGTAGAAGTACATAATGATGTGGTGGAAAGTTTAATAATTTAGTCATTAAATCATTAAAATGAATTTGTTAAGTTTATATTGATTCAAGATTTTATATGTTACCTCTTTTCAAAGAAATTTAGATTTCACCATTTAATTTAATAAATCAGTTTTCAGTCAAAACACCTAAGGCAAGTCTCATTACAACAAAATTGTCTCTGGTAGTTCCCATTATTGTATGTAATCATGATTTGTTCTAGACTTATCATCATTTCTATGGACTACATTGATATAATGCCCGATATGGTCTGGATTTCTATATATTATGTCTGAATATATTAAAAGAGGAAGGAAATCTAAATCTATGAGGATGATGTTGAATCATTTAATTCGGTGAAGAAACATTACCATATGATTCTTATGTAGATACACCCCCAGTTGAACTACCGAATGAAATTCATAGGGATAAATAGAAATTAATATCTATTTATAAGGAATATATTTTTCAAATTGAGGATATACCAATAGTAATGAAATACATTGATGTATTTCCTTAAGAATTTACCTGGACACCCCCACAAGATGATTTTGAGTTTTCCATTAACTTAATCCTAGATGAATGAACAATATTAGAGACTCCTTGTAGAATAGACACTATTTAATTAGTTTTGATGAATAAAAAACTACTGGAGATGTGTAATAAAATATTTATTAACCCTATTGTTTCTCTTTTGGGATCACTGTTTCTAATTATAAATAAGAAATAAGGATCATTGATGTTGTGCATTAAATATAGAGTAATCAATGTTATTATAAGAAATAAAAAGTGTCAACTTTCTTGAATTGATATTTTCCTTTAAGAAATTCATAGATATCAATATTTTTTAAATATTTACCATCATTCTGGGTATCATAAACTGCGATTAAAGATAGTTGATATTCTAAAGACATCTTACCAAATGAGGTATGAATATTATGAATTTACAATAATTTTATTTGGATTTACTAATTCCACCTTTATATAGGTGTATAATGAACATAGTATTCAAGGAATATCTTGAAAATTATTTTGTAGTTTTCAATAATGGTATTATAGTGTATTCTAAATGTTTTAAATTCAGTAGATCTTTCTTGAGACTCTCAAAAGAAGATATTTATATTGAAAATTTATGATGTTTGAATTATGGATTTAAGAAATTTATTTTCTTTATCATTTTTTCATTCAAGATTGATTCTTATTTGATACAATGATGATAATGGAAATCCCTATATGGCCTAGGTCATGAAAAAAACTAGCCATTTAGTTTCATTGGTTTAGAATGTAAATATCAGTGTTTCAATAATATTTTTGTTCGATTGGATAAACCTTTAACTAAGCTCACATGTAAATGGGTTATATTCTTACCAACAAAATAATATACGTAATATTTTAAATAATTAATGATAATATTAGTCAATGCTCTAATTTTGAAATTACCATTAGGAAATGGTGGGTTTTTAATATACAGTGATTCATCAAAGAAATGATTATTATGGGTCCTTAGGAAAAGATATGAAGTTATTTCATATACATCAAGTCATTTGAGGATTTTTGAACAAAATTATCCTACTCATGATCTTGATTTAGCAGCTTTAATATTTTTTCAGAATATATGGAGACACTATCTCTATTGTGAATTATGTGAGATATATACGGATCACAAGAGTTAGAAATACATATTTACATAGAATGAACTCAACATGAGATAAATATTTTGGATTGAGATACATAAATATTACAATTTCTCAAAATAATACCACTCGGGAATAGATAATAAGGTAGTATTTTCCTTCATAAAGAAAGCATGTTGACTTTTGACCCAAATTAGTATTGAGAAAGATCATATATTCATGGAATTATTAATGGTAAATATTGTAATTGATTATGAAAGAGCAACATAACTCGTTTTTTAAATTATTTCAGAACCATAATTTCTATAGAATATAAAACATTATCAATCAGATGTGAGAACCATTAATAAAATAAAAGACGATAGGGGTGGAAGATTGATAGAATTCTTGTATGATGATTCAATTACAAAATTTTGAAGGGTTTAAGTGTACCATAAATAGGTAATCTAAAAAAGATATTGTTTTACGATGCTCATGTCTCAAAATTATCTATACATCTAGGTAATACTATGATGTATAGTGATCTAAAGTAACATTTTTTGTGAAACAACATGAAGAGGATAATTTCTTACTATTTTTTAGGATTTATAGTTTTTCAACAATTGAAGGATATGAGATATCATCTGAGAGATTTCATTCAACCTATAAATATTCCTATGTGGATTTTGTATTGAATTACAATGGTCTTCATCACTGGATTACCAATGACCCTAATAAATAATGATATGAAATGGTTTATTGTTGAATACATTATAAAATAAACACATTTTATATCTATAAGAGAAGATATACCACTTGAGAACCTATAAATACTCTATATTAATGAAATTTTAAGAAATTATTTTGTTTTTCTATCGACTTTTTCTGATCATGATTCGGATTCTATATGAAAATTAAGGAAGATCCTTCAAAAGGCTTTGGATACTGAGCTTCATTTGAGTACTATTCATCCCCCTCAAAAGGAATGATGGTCTGAAAAGACTATTCAAACATTTGATGACAGTTTGAGATGATTATCACATGACATTAGTGGTGTGTGTAACAATTATTTACCTTTTGAAGAATTTTCCTGTAATAACAGTATCTGTTTTATTATTCAAATAGAACCATATAAATCACTAAATAGAAACAAATTTCATACTCTGAAAAATTCAAAAGATGTTAGTGAGAGAAAACATATAGGACAAAATCATTTTTATGAGACAATGATAAAGGTAAAGACTATCTAATCTCATGTTAAATCATCTCAAAGTTGGAGAAATAGTTATTATAAAAACCAGATAAATATTTTGTAATTTCTAGTTGGGATCTTTTCTTTCTAAAAGTCTTTCTATTGGAGGGTGTCATATGTTTAGTAAGAATGGGAAACATGTCCCCAAGTTCATCAATCCATTTGAAATTATAGATATACTTTTGGGTTTAACTTAACAATGATTATTTCTTTTAAGTCTCTCAAAATTTTATGATGTGTTCTAGATATCATTTCTAATTAAGTACATGCAATATACAACAAAGGTATACATGTATGAATAAATAGAACTAGAACTTGATTATCCTTACTCTGAAGATCCTATCAAGATTCATGACACAATATATAATGTACTCATAAAATATTACAATACTATTAATGCTTATTTTTAGAATCGATATAATAGAATAAGAAATATGGTAACCTAATGATGTTATGAAAAAGAACCAACCACATCTGTAATAAGGAAATGTTCATGAAAAAATTCGATGATGAAATTTCTAAAGTAGGGATGAATAAAACACTCCAAGACCATATGGTATTTATCATCTCAATTAAATCAAATTTATTAGATATCTTATATTTACACAACACTGAGATTAAATGAATAGTTATATAATATAAAAAATTAACATGATTGTTGGATTCATAATGTGACAACTACAATATTAACATGACCATTATGAATAGTAATCCATCCAATAGAAAAATAACCTCACTAATGAATGTATGAATAATATTTAGGGACGTTATGAATTAAAATAATAAAAATATATATATTATATTGAATAAGTACAAAAAATGAAAATTAAAATATATGTATTGGAATTTTTTTGATAAGTAACACTTTATATACCATAATCTAATTAATATGATGATTTAGATGGAAATTTAAATTCAGAAAATAGATTTATAAATTAATGTTTCATTTACTTATGATTGTAACTTAATTTTATGAGATGTTTTTAAATTTTTTTTTGTGTCACAAAATCCGTTATAATTTTAAAATCTAAATTTTTTTAGATAAATGATTACTTTAACTAGAAAAATAAATTTCTAATATCTTGAAAATTAATTTTATAAAATGGTTTTTATTTTTGAGTTTTACATAGCAAAAAATGGAAATATTTATATTTTTTAATTTATCAAATATAGTTGAATTTTTTATGAATAATGAAATACTATAATTTATGGATTGTATCATTATATGGTAAATAAACAATTTCATGAGTAATTTATTATGTAAGCACCATCATCTAGAAATATAATTCATTATTTAATATATTTAGTGATAAGATTCAATATTATTGATAGTATTGTTCCAAAATAATAAAATAATTATTAAAATAATCATAATATCTCATCTCCTCCACTATAAATACCACCCCCACACCTCCTCTTCTCCTTACACCATCCAATCCTTGGAGCATACTTATTTCATGCCTAATTCCTCTCCCAATAATATTCCCTATATTCATGTTATTTAGGTATCAATTAACGACTAATTCCAAATGAATCAAAGAGGTTCACAAGAAGAATAATTCAAGAGGTAAAATCCTCATTAGTTTTCTTTTAATTTCTTATAATTTATTTTATTTTCTAATATTTTTCTCACCTACCCTATCCAAATTTTCATGGAATGGCCCAGACCACTCATGGTCCATTACATTGAAAAATATCTAGTGTTTGGGGGTATCATGGGGACCATAGGTGACTCATTAAAGAGTTTTCCAAAAACACGGTTCCACCAAATAGTTCCACCAAAATGGTACCACTGGTCACATCAGCACTATGATAGTGCCACCGGTCTTGGAGGCACTATGACAGTAGAACCAGTCACAGAAGCCCTGTGATGGTGGCACTGGTTATGGCTGCACTGTGATGGTGGCACCATTCAGGGAGGCACCAGGCAGCTTGACGGTGGCATCGTGGCGGTGGCACTGTGACGATGGCACCGTAGCGGTCACACCGTCACAGTCGCACACTGAAATGGTTACACCATGTACGGTGTTCCATTTAACTAGTGGCACTGTATCGGTCTCACATCAAAACAGTGGCACCACTTACAGTGTTCCATCAAACTGGTTGCACTATTACGGTGTATCACCAAACGGTGTCCCACCCTTAATTTGTTTTTTAGTTTTCAATTTTTTCCAATTCCACTACCAAAACGTATCATTTGACATGAATGTTTTTAATACCCTTTTCAAAGCCGTTTAATTCCCATAAATGATATCTAAAATGCCCAATCATTTGGAGACCCATGATTTACAAAAAAGTGTGGATTTTTTCTTCGGTGGCACCGCTTCTTCCTATACTTTTTAGGTTAGCCCTTGTTACATGGTTTTTCCCAGTTTAAAGGAAACACAATAACTCACAGCCTTTATTTCCACCTCTTTAAGGATAATTATTAAATAATTATTATTTCCATCTTGTGTAAACTCCCCACAACATGGAGATACCACAATCCTTTTTAGCGTCATTCAAGACTTCATATCCTGTAACTCTAGGATCTCTCCTTTTATCGCACATAGTTTCTTTCTCATTATTGGAAAGTCTCTTTTTTATTCCTTGGTCTGTATGGAGTCCCTATTCCTGAGGCTTGTTTTGAGCCCATGCTAGTTCCTATTCCAATTTCTCTTGGAGATCTTTCAGTTCTTCCCTAAAGAGTCACACATCCCCTATTATTGGAAAGGCAAGAAAACATCGTTCTTTGAACATCTAAGAAGGGGTTTCCTTCATCTCTCTTTATTTTTTATCATGTGGGGTGGGTGCTGACATGATTCTTCATGGATGGATGAAAGAAAAGCATAACAAAGACAATAAAATGTTTTCATAGAATAAAGGGCTGTGATTAATGATGCAGGTATACTCTTTTATCTATGCTTAAATATTGTGATTTATAGGGCTTATGTCCACTGAAAATCATGGTTTTTGGTGGTCCTTTCTTGTGAAATAATGAACCTCTATTTTCATGATGATCCCATTATTGAATGTTTTTAACATGGGAACTAGTTAAACATGTAAATTTGGTTGATTAAATAGATTCCCAATGAACAATAATCCTTGTGTGATCATCCCATTTGACCAAATGGAAAGATGAAAAATAATTAATTGTATTATTAAATCAAAGAACTCTATTGATCGGTTCTGATGATGTGTATGGTTTTTTGTTTGATACCTTGTGGGGTGACGTGGATGAGAATGGTATCCCATTTTTTCTGAGTTTTTGATTGTGGACATGAGGCTGTGTGGGGCTGTGCGATGGGGATTGGTTTTTTTTCCAGTACTTTGAGTGATCTCACATATCCCTTTTTTGTGACTTTACAAGAGAACCAGGTGTGAATGCTTAAATTACATCTTGTCTAGTTTCCTTATTTTTCTTGTGGTTATGCATGATATTCTCCAGGTAGTGATGATTTATTTATATTTAGTCACTTGAATATGATGATAAGAACGGGTTTAATAGAGAATTGTTTTCTAGGAATGAGTAGTGCTTTGGTTGTGGTTGTTGTTCATTTGTATGAACGAATAGTAATGAGGTTGTTTGTGTATGAGCTGGTTTTGGAACTCTATGGTTGGTATGGTTGTCTTTCTCCCTATGTGTATAACTTTAGTTCTTGTGTTTATTTATCTCACCTCACCCATGTTGAGCACTTCTTGCCAAACACCTCAATTTCATGGGGGTGTTTTTTCCAACACTCTTATGAGTGCATGGTTAATAGATCTTTTTTCTGCACCCTCTCCTGAGTATCCCAAGACTCCTCGGGTTGTATGTGATGGATGGATGTCCATTATATCCCACGATTCTTTGGGCAGGGTGGTTGTGGTGGTTTGCCGAGGTGTGTGCGACTGGTTTGATTCCCAGGTGTCTCCGAAATATGGGCCAGGTGTCTTCGGGCATGGTAGTGGTTGTGGTGTTATAAGTGATTATAGGAGGGATTCATGGTTGTGGTTGAACATGTGACTATGGGAATGAACTGTGGTTGTGGTGTCCCATTAGTTTGTGATCATGATACACGGTTTTGGTTTCCCATAATGTTGTTTTGGGATCAGCAGTGGGACTGTAGTGAAAATGAAATTGGTGGTATGACGCGTAGGATGTATTCAATTACCAGTGGTAAACTGGTGTAGTTTACCCGAAACATCTATGTGATATTACTATTATTTTACCAGACTTGTGTTATTTGGGGAGTGTGCCTTAGTGAGGTTGGGTGGATAGTTTTCTTCCAAGGTGCTTTGGTTATCTCCTTTTTCTCATGGGGCATTACAATGTCTCCCAACTTTTTCACGATATATTTTTGTTCTCTATATTGAGTATACATGTATTCTCACCCTACATATATAAGACTTTTTTCAGGTTTCTAAGAGGACTTCGGGGACCTGTGGGGTAATACTAGCTCCGACGCCAAGACAGTTTCTGTTGCTATTTTCTTTCTTTTGGTACCTTCCCTTTGGAGTTTTTCTTGTACATGTGTGGGTTTATCCATGAATGTTCATACAGGTATGGGTTTTAGATTTTATTTTACCTTATTTTTGAAGTATTTTTGGTTTTTACCATCGTATCTCCCAATCCTACTAAATAAAAAGGGTAATTCCTTCCAAATTACGTGTGATTATATACACTTGGTGCTAGTCGCCACTCCAATTCTTGTTGAAGGAGGTACATGGGTTTCATTTTCTATCCTTCAATATGATGATGGAAGGTTCAGGCAGCTTGTTGTCCCTTCCATCATCTTTTTGAAGGCAAGTCGTGATAGAATGGTATCATAGGCTTATGGTTGGGAGATATGATGGATCTTGGGGTTAGTCATAGTAAGTATTTCATGGGGTGGTAGGGAAATTGTGTTAGATAATCATGGTGCACAAAATATGCTAGGAATGACTTGTTAGGACATAGGATTTTAGGTCCCCCATGATCCGATGCAATGACTCTGGACCAATAGAATGACAACGTGAGACTACACTGATTGCAGTGTAGATACCCTAGGAAATGTACATGAAACATTATTACATGTGGTCATGTTTGTTCTAAGTGTTTTGGAAATTTATATAAATAATATGCTTAATAAAACATTTAAATTAATCTTCTACACTACTCGGGATTAGGCATTCCTGGTTTACTTTGCTACTATGGCACTCGGACGACGACCATGAGTAGTGTGGGTGATCGAGGCCTAGTAGGATGATATTGTTGATCAGTGGAGGACTCGTCGAGGGGTGGATGATGATTAGTGGAAAATATTCTTTGTTTATTTCAGTGGAAAACCTTTCTATGTAATAAGTAAATGTATCAGACAGGGAGACCTAAATCTGGTTTGAGGAGTTGGTGATAGCTATCAGATTGATTCAGGCTTCGGCTGAGTATTGGGTTCCTCGGGAAGTAATATAGATCCAGGAAGCTATACATTAGTAGTGGATGTTATTTATCGGGGAGAAGAGGGAGGATGAGGTTTTTTGGTCTGACTTTGAGAAGGAGTTCTGGGTGGAACTTTTCTTATATAATGAATGCTGATAAGAGGCAAGAGGTACTCTTCATTTTGAATGGGAGTATCTCAATGAGGGGGCTTGGGATCATGTTCAAGGAACTCATTCATTTTTCTCCAAACCACTTTTTATATGTGGAGTCTCGGGTCAGATGTTTAGAGGAGGCACCCCATCATTCTCTTTATTATTTTGTTACTCTCTTCACTGTACTGAGGTACATAGAGGTTTAGAAGAAGGACGAAGGGGTGGGGGAGGATGCACACGTAGGGAGTTGTACCACGAGAGGGAATCCATTTGGCCTCGTCAAAGGGGAAAGCTGTCAGTAGTAGGCCTCCAGTGTCATGGCCTTCATGTTTTTGTCCAGTGGGGAGTAGGCCCTAGTAGTTACAGTTTCGATCACATGGTCCTCGCCATATCCTTGCGAGCCCAGGACCTAGATGCTTCATCTGTAGATGCATTGGGAACCTTCAGAATTAGTGCTCGGACCGAGTGCAGTACAATGGGGAGGCCAAGCTCAGTGCCCACCTTAGCAGCAGTAGTTTCCAGCTAGGCTCTTTCACCTGTATTTTTAGGGACTGTGAGGTCTAAATCCACTAAGAGCAGACGTTGCATGAGGAGGCTGAACTCAGGGTACCCTTCAGGGACCTCGACTAAGGCATGGTCGAGGAGGCGGATGATAGTGGAGGGGAATAGTTGATGGGAGTGGGCAGTTTCACGCTACAGAGGTGGATGTTGAAAAGGGTATTAAAACACTTTTACATGAATATATATTTTGTTGGAGTTGAACTAGAAAATGTCAGAAACTGGAAAAAAAACAGAGGGTGGGACACCATTTGGTGAGACATCAAAATGGTTCCACCATCATAGTGCCACCATAATAGTGACACTAGTTCAGTGTAAAAATGTATGTGGTGCCACCATTATGATGTGCAACCACTATGGTGCCACCATCCCGATTCCACCGTCTCAGATCCATTTTGATGAGGGGAAATTGTTTAGGTTTTCAATCGTGACAGTGTGACCGCTATGGTGCAATAGTGAACATTTCCACCATTTATGTGGAACCATTTGGTGGAACTGTGATTTTATAAAACTCTTTATTGAGTCACCGATGGTACACATGATAACCCAAACACCAGAAATTTGACAATGTAATGGACCAAGATTGGTTCGGTCCATAACTTTTGATACCCCTCAAACTATTCTCATCCTCACTAATCCAAGAGTAAACATGAAGAAAATATATGGGTCCAAACTACCACCGTGTAAGAAAAATATCAGGAGTAAACCTCCTAGACATATAGGAACACCTCTCCCATATACTGATCAATTTTAGAGGAACAACCAATACCCTCCCTTATGAAACCACTCAAACATGTAAAGATCATATGAGTTAGTCACATTGATTAGGGAGTCCCTTCTTCCATGTAAAGATATTATCTACTTTGGGCGACACTGACTCACCTGCACGTCTTTAATAAAATAAAATTTAATGTGTCTTGACTAAGGGTCAGGTCCTCCCCTCCCTACAATTAGGACTCTTCATACACATTCAGAGAACTAGGGAAACATCCCATCTCACAGTTAACAAGGTCAAGCAATAAATAATAGTCAAGAACCAAAAAAACACATAACAAATCTCAATAAAGCTGGGAGTACTGGGAGCACATATGTGACTACCATCCCAAGGTAGTCTCCTCGAGGCAACCATGACTCCATATCACACGCTCCAAGGGAATAGTCCACCCACGAAGAAACATATCCCCAAGATATTCGATCCTCACGGGTCACTCTTCAAACGCTACGTTTTCCTCGACATCCAGCTTTCTCCCATCAAGGACGTAGAAATAATCATGTAGATACCGATGGAGATGGGACATATGGAAGACTTTGTGCACCTTCAGTATCAGTGGTGGAAGTTCCAGTTAATAAGAAACTTTGTTGGCCCGCCGCAACACCTCTATGGGTCTGACAGACCTATGGGAAAGGATGGGTCCCCTACCAATCCTCTGTTTCCCACGACGTGGGGTGACAATCAAGAACACGTGGTCCTTGACCTAGGACACCAAGGGTATCATCCTATGATTAGGATATGAATTTTTTCGGTCCTCATCCACCATCATCCTCTCCCGCATATCTTAAACCTTCTCAATCATGATATGCACTACCTCTGTGACAAGAACACCTACTTCCACATCCTATTTCTAGTACTCTAGTGAGTGACACAGTCTATCGTACAAGGCTACGAACGAAGCCATGCCAATGTTAGAGTAATAACTATTGTTGTAGGAATACTCTACATAAGGAAAGCATCACACCATTTATCGCCTAATGTCTATAACACATGCCCACTATCGGCCCATTTCTCTAGGGGTGGAAAGTATTGTTGAGGCATCGTTTGGTTCCAAAAGCATGTTGCAATCATTTCCAAACCTGTGAGGTAAACCGTGTATCCTAATCTGAGACTATGGACCTCGGAACTCCATGAAACCTCACCACCTCATCAACATACCCGTTTGATATTGTAGCCGCATTACTCAACTCCATGATAGTGAGGAAGTGAGTTGATTTCATCAGCCAGTCCACCACTACCTAGATAGCATCACATCCTCCTTGAACCCTAGGTTTTCCAATAACAAAATCCATTGAGATATTATCCCACACGCACTCTGAGATATTTAAAGGCTGTAACAGATTTCCCAGAACACGGTGATCAAACATCAACTAATGAAACACAATGCACTTCAACATGAACCCCACCACCATCTATTTCACCCCAGGAAACCAAAACTAATACCTCATTCCTCGGTACATTTTGAATACTCATGGGTGTAAAACCAGGAGTGTGTTGTGGAACTCACCAAAAACTCTATTGGGCATTTCATCTGGGAATTACAACTTTCCATGAAACAACAGCTGATTTTTTCCCTCTTCTGACCATCGTTCCAGAGCATTGCCTTGGATTACACGATTTTGCATCAATTTAGACTCTATTTCCCCCTACTAAGACTCCTTCTATGCTTCGAGAGAGAGGATTGCACTGTAATCTGGAATAGAAAGCCTCTTACATCCTCCACCCTTAGATCTAGGTGTAGGGAAGCCAACTCTTCCATCACCTTCCAAGAATCTCTTGATTCTCGAACTGCATCCTTCTGCAATTTCATGATTAGGGAATCAACCAACACATTACCCATTCTTGAGGTGCAAAAAATCTCAATGTTGTACTCATGAAGAAACACCACCAACCTCTTATGCCTCATTTTCAGGTCCTACTAGGAGAATTTATACCTCAAGATCTTGTGATCCTTGAAGACCATGAAGCATTATATGATGAGGTAATTTCACCATAACATTAGTGTGAACACGACTGTTGTAAGCTCCAAATCATGGTTGGAATAGTTACTCTCATGGGTACGTAACTATCAAGACCCATAAGAGATCACCCTTGATGTTGTATTAGTTCACACCCTAGAACTTGGCCCAAAGTATCATATACAACCTCTAAATCCACAACTTCTCCTGGAAACCTCATCACTGGGGCACTAACCAACATCCCTTTAAAATAATTGAAGGCTTCTTGGCATTACTCGATCTGTACAAAAGCCTAGTCTTTCTTGGTCAAGGATATTAATGGTGCTACAACTCGTGAGAAGATGGGCATGAATCTCCAGTAGTAACTTGATTGAACTAGGAAACTACAAACCTCTTCCATGTTCCTGGGTGATTCCCAAGAAACAACTGCTTCTACCTTCAACAAGTCCAATAGAATTTCGTACTCGGACACCACGTGTCCAAGGAATTTCACCTCTCGTGTCCAGAACATTCACTTAGACAACTTCTTATAGAGTTAGTGTTGTCGGAGGACAACTAAAATAGTCCTTAGATGATCGGTGTGATCCTCCCCTAATCATGAGTAGATTATAATGTCTTTAATAAACAAAACAATGAAGAAATCTAGATATTCTCAGAAGATGGAGTTCATGAGCCCCTTGAGCAAGGCTGGCAAGGTCATAATGTAGAACGACATGACCACGACCTCAATATTCCCATATATTTACCTGAAGGCAGTCCTTGAGATGTCAACCTCCTTTACCTATAGATTTTGATATCCTAACCATAGGTGGGTCATGTAGAACCTTCCATCTCCCTTAGACAGGTCCAAAAGGTCGTCGATCCTCGGGAGGGGTAACAGTTCCTAACCGTTAACTTATTTGACCTCTGGTAGTATATACAAATCCTAATACCACTATGTGCTTTTATTGTTCACAAGACTAGAGCACCCAATGGTAACATGCTCGGTCGAATAAAACCCTTCTTCATCAAATCATTGATCTGAATCTTTAACTCCCACAAATCAGAAGGCATCATCCTATGGGGGGCCATCGAAAATGGATGGGCAATGGGTTGAAAGTATATCCCAAATTCAACATAACATCGAGGGTATTGAGTAATTACCTCTCTATGGAAGACGTCTATGAACTCACAGAAGATCCTTGGGACATCCACCATCTCCTTATATGATGAGTTCACTTAAGGATCAGCTAACAAAGAAAGTAGGGGCTCCTCTCACTAGCTATATTATTTGAAACCCTGTTAGCTATTGAAATTCACTCGTTGTACTCCCATATCTAAAAACACAACCCTTCTTTAGAATAAGTAGATAATGGAAGACAAATAGAACAACCAGTAGATTCCTAAAATGAAATCATACTGCTACATCTGTAATAAAAGAAGGTCCCCACTGGACTGATATGTCCCCAACATCAATCTGCATCCCCAGAAAACATAAGACAAGATGGTCTAACCTCTGATTGGCATGCCCAATACCAGGGGAACAATAAGTATCTCTGATTCTAGACCTAGAGAATTGGCTAGACTGGGTGAAACAAATGAGTGTGAAGATCCTTAATCAATAAAGGCTCATACAAGAGTGCTAAACAATTTTATCATACCTCGAACAACTTGTGGACCTAATAGAGCTGATGGCTCTGTTGCATGGAACTTCCCATGCCCAGATCTGCTTCACCTTGGTTATCGGCGGCATCCCCTACCACACCTTGGTCAAGGACACTGAGTAGTGCATGTGGTTGGCCTCCTCCTACAACATCTTCTCTCTGAAGTGTGGGAGCTCTCTATCCTTAATGAGGATTCTGAAAGGGTCATGCTGAAAACTACTACTGCAAAGGTGGATTTTGAACCTACCCACCCCCCACTGTACATCACTCAGTACAAGCACTAATTCCGAAGGTGCCCATGACTTCCACAAATGAAGCATATTGGTTCTAGGCCCACATGGAAAGGGAGAGGACCGAGAGATCAAAACATGAACTACTGGGGCCTTCTTCCCACTGGACAAAACCTAGATGGCCCTGAAGCTGGAGGCCTTTTGTTGAAGTCTTTCTCCTTTGACAAGCCCAATTGGATCCCCTCTTGCAGTATACCACCTAATTTTTTCTTCCTCTCAACAACATTTATCCTTCTTCTAAAACTCTATGTACATCGGTAGAGTGAAGGGAGTAACATCATTATTAAGAGAGGGTTGTAGTGCCTCCTCTAATATTCTCACCCAATACTCCTCATCCACAAAGTGCTCAAGATAAATACAATGTAGATACTTAAAATTGATCCCCATCAACCTCACTGTCATACTATCCTACTAAAGGGAGAGTAACTAATTTCTCATATCTTACTTTATCGTAAAAAAAGGAAATTAGACATCTCAATGTCATCCCACAAAACCTCATCCACCCTCTTCTCACAATGATAGAGTCTCCACCACGGACACACAACTCCCAACTTTTGGAATATATCTAGAGGAACCCATTACTTTGCTGAAGCCTATATCAAGAAGAAATCAATCACCAACTCCTCATGATATGGTCTTGTCTCTATGTAAAAGATGTCTCCCTCATACATCTTGATGGTTTACAGCTGAAAGGCACAAATAAACTTCTATCACTGGTCATACTCCTCCTCTAAATTATTCCTTTTCTGATTAGTAAGATCATTCTCATGTTATATAACCTCCTTCAATACTCATGGTCATCATCCGGGTTCCATAGTTTCATGGTAAATAAGGAATGTCGAATCCTGAGTATTGTAGAGGATTTATTTTATTTTATTTATTAAAATTCATATTTATTTAAATTCTAAGAACAATCATGACACTGAAGAATACAAGTTATCATGATTTTTATACCTTTACTAAGGTATCTACACTATAATTAGTGTATCATTACATGGTCTGTTGGTAGGTCCGGAGTCCTTGAATTAGATCATGGGAGGCCTAAAATCTCGTGTCCTAGCCGGTCTTCCCTGGATTATTTCATGCACCAAGATTTCCTAACACTTTTTCCAAACAACCACATAAAATAATTATTATGCCTAACCCTGAACCCCAATCAATCTCTCTTCCTTCAGCCTTTGATACCATTATATCATGACATGCCTTCACCATGATGTGGGAAGGGACAAAAAACTAGCAAACCATTCCTTCCTCATGTTGATAGAGAGATAATGAACCCCAAGTCCTACCTTCAATATTCCCCGATGTGGTGACTACCCCCATGGGTATATAATAACACATAGTATGGAAGGAATTACCCTTTATATTTTATAGTATCATGAGATACAATTGTAAAAACTAAAATAACTCAAAAAATGAAGTGAAAAGTAATTCCAAAACCCTTAATTATATAAATGTTCAAAGATAAACCAATACATGTATAAGAAAAATTCAAAGGGAAAGTACCAAGAAAATGTAAACAAGAAATGAAAACTATCCTAATGTCTAAGCTATTATAGTCCCATACTGTCCCTGATGTCCACCTAGAAACCCAAAAGTAGTTTTATATATATAGGTTGAGTATACAGGTATACTTAGTAGGGAAATCCAAAATCTCTCATGCAAAAGTAAGGGGGAATTATAATTCCCTATGAGAAAAAGTAGATAACGAAAGCACCTAGAAAAGAATCAATAAACCCAACCTCACCCATGAACACTCCCCAAAAAATGCATGTCACGTAAAATAATAATAAAAGCACCTTGAGGTTTTGGTACTCCGCACCCAAAGCAGATAGTATTTTGATATGGAGGATGGGACTCCTTAATCCATGTGACAAGCCAGTATTTCCTTTATATGTTTGAGTGGTTTCTTAAGGGAGGGGAGCGGTAGTGCCTCTTCATTTGATCATTATGAGGGAGAGTAGTTCCTAGATGTCAAGGAGGTTTACTCCTGAGAGGTATCTTACAAGGTGGTCTTTCAGACCCCTCTCCTTTCTTCAGATTTACTCTTGAATTATTAAGGATGGGAATAGGTTGAGGGGTATCTAATGTAATGGAACAAACCATTGTTGGTCCATTACTTTTCCAAAATTCTACTGTTTGAGGTGTCATGGGGACCATCGATGACTCATTAAAGGGTTTTCCAAAAACTCAATTCCACATAACGATTCCACTGAAATGGTGGAACCAGTCATGGTAACACCATGATGGTGGAACCGATCACAGATGCATTGGTCACAACAGCACTAGGAATGATAGAACCAGTCACAGCGGCACCGTGATGGTGGAACTGTGGTTGTGGCACTATCATGGTCGCATCATCATGTACAAACTCTGAAATGGTGGCACCGCTTGTGGTGTTCTACTGAACTGGTGGCATCGTGACAGAGGCACCGTGATGGAGGCACCGTGACGGAAGCACCATTACGGTGTCTCACAAAACGGTGTCCCACCCTTTTTTTCAGTTCATGGCATTTTCTTTTTCTCTCCCACGACATATCTTTTCATGTAAAAGTATTTTAATACACCTTTCAAACCCATTTAAATACCCTAAATGATATCTAAAATCACCCAAGATCCGAACGACCCTTGGCATACCAAATTTTTTGACATTTTCCTTGGTTTCACACCTTCTTCCCATACTTTTCAGCTTTACCCATGTAACATGGTATATCCCCATTTAAAGGAAACCCTTTAACTCACAGCCATCATTTCCACCTCCCTGAGGAGAATTATTAAATAACCATTAATTTCATCATGTGAAATTGCCCAGCCATGTAGAAAAACCATGATCTTCCATTAAATAAATTTATGATTTCATATTGTATAACTCCACGATCTATCATTTTATCATATAGAGTTTCTTTATTCTTCTTCCATGTCTCTTTTACTTTCCTTGGTGTCTCTGTAGTACCTCTACCATAGGCTAGTTGTGTGCCCGTGCTGGAGCCCTTTCCACTTTCCCTTAGAGTCCTTGATGTTCTTCTCCTACAATTCGTGCATCCCCAACTCACGGTGTGAGGATAAAACATTGATCGCTGATAATCCATGTATGGTTTTTCTTTTTATCCCTTTACTGTGTATCATGTATGGTGTGTATGATAGTGTTCCTACGGGGATAGATGAATCTAAACCATAATAAAGATAATAAATGGTTTTTAATGAATGAAGTGGTGTGGTTGATGATGCTGATGAACTCATTTATATTTTCATATATGTTTTTATTATAAGGGATTATGCACACTAAAAATCGTGGTTGTTGGTGGTCCATTATTTCATACTAATAAACCACTGTTTTCTAGATAATCTTATAATTGAATGGATGTAACTTTGGAACTAGTTAATAACATAAAATTGGTTGGTTAAATGAATTCAAAATGAATAGAAATCATTATCTGATCTCCCTGGTAAATGAAATAGAAAGAAAAAGCATAATGAATGGTGTGATTAAATATTTGAGCTACATTTATTTGTTTTGGTGATGTGTATGGTTGTTCTATTAGACACCTTGAGGGGTGAGGTGGATGGATATGGGATCCCATGTTGTTTAGTCATTGATTGTGGACATATGTCCATGTGGGGATGTATGATTGGGATTGGTTTGGTTCTAGTACTTCGAGGGATCTCATAGATCTCTTTTGTTGTTGTGACTTTACAAGAGAACCAGGTGTGTAAGCTTAAATTAATGATTGGCAATTTTTCATTCCATGGAATGTGGTTATACCTGTTAGTTGCACAGTAGTAATGATTTGTTTAAAATATAATCCCTTAAACATTATAACTATTATGAGTACAATGGGTAATTTTTTTTCAAAGAATGATTTGTGCTTTGGTTTTGGTTGTTGTGCTTTTGTATAAATGAAAATTTTCAAGTATGTTTGTGTATGGGCGGGTTTTGGAACTGTTAGTTTGATATGAGTTCTTTTCAACGTATGTGTATAAATGTATTTCTTGTGTTTATTTATCCCACATCACCAATGTTGAGAACATCATGACGAACACCACTATTTCATATAGGAGGATGTTTTTCCCAACACTCCTATGAGTGGCTAGTTATTAGCTCCTTATCTACTCCCTCTCTCGGGTAGCCCCAGACACTTTGGGTAGGCTGTGACGGCCTGAGGTCTATTATATGATAATATTCTTTAGGCGGGTTGGTGGTGGTGGTTGGACCACAAATGTACGGGTGTGTTTTTTTATCATGTGTCTATGGGATAAGGTATAGGTGTCTTCGAGCATGGAGGTGGTTGTGGTGGCCCTGGTGTTTGCGAGAGGGATGTGTTGTTGTTGTTGCATAAGTGTCTACTGTAGGGATGTGTGGTTGTGGTGGAAAATGTGTCTGTGGGTATTATATGTGGTTTTGGTGGCCCATAAGGTTATTGTTGGGGTGGTAGTGGGACTACAATGAAAATGGAGGGAGAGTTCTGATTTGTAGGGTGTCCTCAAAAACCAGTTGGAAAGTGGTGAGGGGTACCAAACCATCGATGTGTTATTACTATTATATTACCTGACTTGATTTATTTGGGGAGTTTGCCTTCATGAGGTTGGTTGTATAGTTTCCTTGCTAGTTGATTTGGTTATCTCCCTTTTCCCATGGGGAATTAGAGTGTCTCCCCACATCTGCATGAGAGGTATTGGTTTTCCCTACTAATTATAGATGTATACTATCTCTATATATAGTAAACTGCTTTTGGGTTTCCAGGAGGACATCATGGACTGTGTAAGACCATATTAGCTCAGACATCGGGATAGTTTACGTTGTTGTTTTCATTATTTTTGTACATTCCCTTTTGAGTTTTTCTTGTACTTGTATGAGATTACCTTTGAACATGCATATTGGTATGGGTTTTGGATTTAATTTTACCTTATGATTGGATTTTTTTGTGGTTTTACCTTCTTATCTCCCTATCCTACTAAATAATAATTGTAATTCCTTCTATATTATGTTTGATTATGTACCCATGGTTCTAGTTTCAAATGTGGGGCCTAATGAATGTGGGACTCAGGGTCCATTATCTCTCCATCAAATTGAGGAAAGAGTGGTCTGAAAGTTTGTTGTCCCTTCACTCATCATGGTGAAGGTTGTTTGTGACAAAACATTATGACAAAATAATATTATATATACTAAAATTTTATTATGTTTACGTAATATCAATCATCAAACCCCTTCTCCTGTCCCTTTTTCTCTAAAAATGAAGACATCATTCAGGATGTGTCAATTTACCGCAATCATGGATGATGTGTTTTTATTTTCCATTAGTGTATTCAAGGCTAGTCATAAAACCCTTTTCAAAGTTAAATAATATATTATTTTACATATTTTAAGTTAATGTTTTTTATTGAAACTGTATATATACATAATATTAATTATTAAATGAAAACTGGTTCATGATGATAGAAAAAAGGATAAAATAGTCTAAACTTTTATCATCAACACTTTATCTAATGATTCATCCTAATATATTTACAAAAATAATATATTAGACCATTTATTATTTTTTATGTTCATTAATAATATATGATTTCAATTTTGGGTAACTGCCCTTATTTTACATGATCTTTCAACGATGTATACATGTGAACTAGTCAAGAAAACCAAGGAAATGAACAATACTGAATGATGAAATAGAATCTTATAACACATCAAAAGGCCAAAAAATGAACCTAATAAATTCATAATAAATACAATATATCCACGATATTCTATTAATTAAATTATTGATTAATTTAATTTCATTATCCATGACATTTTGTGAATGTTCATAAAACTGTCAGATATATGATAATGGATTATCTCCGAACCACCATTTTTTCGATTGTATTATTTTATCTCACTCTTTACCCTACATTAATTATAATTATTCTTATTTACTCCTATTATATTCTATTTTTTATTTTCTAATATAATTTATCTCTATCATATCATACTTATTTTACTAGAAAATACATGTTTTAAACATGGTTAATATTCTATTACTCCTAATAAACATGGCTGATTTAAGGGAACTTCCATGTTTCATTCTTATTTCAATTACACTCCATAATCTATTTTATGCAATGAATATTTTTCTACAAATAATATTTTTTCCTTAAAAACTATATAATTTCTTTTCTAGTTTTATAAAAACCATTTTGGATTTTTGTTCTTTAAATACTCATTAATATTTTCTATTAAACAACACAAAAGTGGCTCATTTCTAAAGTTTCATACACAATTTTTTTAAAAAATTTCACTTAATTTGGAAATAATTTATCATGTTCTATGTCTATTTTCTTTTAAGAATGTCGATGTATGATTTTAATTCATTGCATTGTGGATACCAATTTAATGTTTCTTTTGACTATTCCATATTCACCACATATTTCATCTATGTCGTGTTTGTATTATTTCCTTTTATTTATGATCATCATTCATTGATGATTTAATTTAATACTTATATTTCCTATATCATGGGTTTGATTTTTATGTAGTCATATATTATTTATATATCTTGATTTTAATTAAATTTGGTTTTATCTGGGGAAATATAGATAATTATTTATTATATTCTTAATATAGATATTTTTCTAAGTCATATTTTTCTTGAATTAAATATATATACGAAAAAACATTGGTGATGCAGTGAAATGTGGGGCACTATTATATATATCTATTTGAGGTATTGACATGTCCCATGAGACAAAAAAATTGGTGAAAATCCCTTTTTGATTGTTTCCATGAAATATAAAACTGGATTCTACCCATAGACATAAACTGTATTTATGGTATAATGGTTCATATTCCTGATTAATGTTGTCGAATGATTAGGATTTTTCTTCATTCAGTATTCATTTATATCATCCCACGAGATCTTAACTACGTCAAAATATTTGGATGAATTTTCATTCTAATTTTATTTTTGGTATGTGTTTGTATGTTATTTACTTTTCTATAATGGTTATGGATTATTGACATTTATTTACTTGTTATTGATTCATATAACCCATACTTTTCATTTAATCTCATAATTTTATTTTTAGTTTCCTTCACTATGTTTTGAATACATAATAATTGAATAAGTCTAAAGGAAGTAGTTTATTTTACTTTACTATGTTCTATATTTAATTACCAATGTTTTGAGTGAACTGTGTATGCATATGGTTCTTCAAGACTATTATACTGATCAATCCCTGTTGATGCCATCTACCGTATCTATCCAATTTTAATAAAATAACCACTGACTGAGTGATACTAGTGTTATGGTTTTTATATAATTATTTTCACAACCCCATGTAACCATATAAGAAGACAATCCCAATAACTTCTCATTAGTTAAAATTTATGATGAAAGAATGTATGAATAATTTCCAAACATATTAAATATTCCCAAATAAAAAGTCTATTAACTTATATAAAAATCATATAATTCATTAAATATAATATTATAATGTAAGCATCTATTTGTTACTTAAAAAATCATCTAATTACATAATCATCAACATTATATCTATTTAAATTTACTATTTTCATAGAAATCATTTTTTAATAATATAACTATATACATTATCACTTAAATAGAACATCCTAAAATCTTTTTGGACAATGTGATATCCACATCATTATTGTAACTAATGTTACTATATAAAATTATATTTATCAAAATTCCCTATAGAAGTTTATGATAAAAAGTTATAACCATTGTTTATTAGATGATATAAAACATTAGGTAATAGTGATGTTCACTTATTAAGGTAATCAATTTTAATTTATTACATTTTTATTTACCATTACATATCCTCAAAAAACAATTTATATTAAATTAAAAATATCTATAAACATTTACATTTAATATCCTTTAGTTAACATTAATATTAACATTCTCTTAGTAACTAGAAATAACTATTTTATTTTTCTTTACTAATGCATAACCAAACTCATAATGATATTAAGTGAATAATCAAATAAACAGAAACATGGAAAATATTTTATTTTCTCCCTATAAACATCAATAAGTCCAAAAAGTGTCACATTATCCTATTATACATTATATTTCTTTCAAGTAATCGACCTGGGACTCGAAAAAGTAAATTTTTTATTTTAGAAACTGTCATAAGCCACCTCCCTGGTCTATGAACCTCGTCATCTGACCCCATGGGTTTCCTGTAATACCTTGGTTGCCTTCCCAGCACACCATAAGCTATTACTCACTTGGGTCACTTATCATACTAATGAATACACCCATAAGAAAGTACATGTTCTTTCAGTGTGTTTTGTCCTCACTCACACACACCCTGGAAAACCTCCCAGAAGGTCACCCATCCTGATTATTACTCCATGCCAAGAATGATTAACTGTGGAGTTCAAATATTGTAGGCTCTTGAAAAGAAAGGTGAACCTTAATGACATGGGTAGTAACATTTATCCTTTTAAGTATCACTTTTTCAGGGGTGTTACATTATCCAGCCCTTCAAAGCCCAACACCCTCATTGTGGACCCCAAGCCTCATACCCCGGCACTACCTAATCACTTCAGGCTGGGTATTGGCTTTGATACCATTTGTCAAGACCCACCTCCATGGTCCATGAACCTTGTCATATGAACCCATGGTTCTCTTATAATACATTTGTTTCCATCCTAGCACACCATAAACTATTACTCACTAGGGTCGGTTATTATACTAATGACTGGCCCAATAGGCCAACACATTTTCTTTCAGGTGTGTTTTTCCCTCACTCACACACACCCTGGGAAACTTTCCAGATGTTCACCCATCCTGATTACTACTCCAGGAAAAACATGCATAACTATGGATTTCAAATCAGGTAGGCTCCCGAAAAGAAAGGTGCACCTTGTTGACATGGGTAGTAACATTTAGCCTTTTATGTCTCACTTTTTAGGGGGGTTACAAAAACTAAAATTTATTTACTTCAAACAGTAATATGTTTCAAAAAATCTATTTTTCCCATAACATTTATACTATTTTTTTGATTTTTGTATTTCTATTTTGAGTGTGATATTTTTTTAATATCTCATGAATGGATAGAGTAAAATCTTTAACCATATTTTAATATACATCTATATAAATGGATATATCCTCGATTAACATTTTATTATTGAAATATTCTTCAAAAAACAAGTTTCATAAATTAATGAATTTAGACCCATTTTTTTATAATTAATAATCTCATAAATGTTCAGAGTAATACTTTCTAATAAAATGATTTTTATTATCAAAGAAGTGGATTGATCAAGTAATATATCGTGAACTTAAATTATTATGATATTGGAAAAATATTTATATTATAAATTCTTGTTTTGAAACTACATACTTCTTTAAAAGAATATAAATTACAACCTGAATCAATTATTTCGTTGAATATGAATATGAATTTTTATCAAATAACCATAAGAATCGAAAAATCAACATCTATAACATTTATCCATAATATGGACATTCCATGGAGATCCCAAATCCATTTTGGTATTTTAAATATTAACATAATATAGACTTATTAATCCATTTGGATAATCTCATCAGGTTTCAAATAACCTTATATCATTTCATGAAGAATTATTAATGGATCTTACAACAAAATTTCTTCAGTTTTTAAACATTTATCTCTTATTACTATTTAAAAAATAAAAAAAAACAATGTCATGATATTCCTATATCATCTGTTCTCAACATGTTGAGAATATGGAGTTATATTTTATTAAATTCTACAATATTTTTTTCACATTTTCATAGAAGAAAATATAGGAAATTACAAAAGTATAAAATGGTATTTTTCTTCTAATTTATTTGTTACATTTAATGAATAAATCAATGCTTCCATAAGAATCTAGATTCAGTTTAAAATTCAAAATAATTTTTTTTATTAATGATCATTTCTAGAAAATATAAAATTTTCGTTCCTTTTGATATTTTGTTTCGATACATGTCTAAGGATATTTTATATAATGATTATATTTTCAAGGATTAATATGAATTCTATTGGGATGATGTAGATGAATTTATCTACAATAGTAAATTTATTTTATGAATTTTATTTCTTATATATTATCATTAAATAATTTTTATGATATTTCTCTGTAACATCCCCGACTTGATGCTCTATCATGTGACTGAGCTTGTTTTCTATGTGACCTAAATCGTGCATCCATGTATGCCTAAGGCTTCCAACTAGCAGTGAGGCTCTGATTAATATAGTTTGAAGATTAAACCCTCTGGTAGGAGTAGTAATTAAATAACACATAATACCAAAGTCGTGAAAATAATAGAAAAATATAAATAAATAACCAAACAACTAATAATGGGAAATTTAAAAACTGGATAAATCCAAATAATGAAAGAATAATGTAATGAGAATATCAATGTATTTACATGACATATGAAAATTAATAAAAAAGAATATGCAGACTAAAAAAAACTCAAAAAACTAGCCCTGAAAACCCGGTCGGTCCCATATCCAATCTCTAAGAAATACAATAAAAAATCAATCAACTACAATGTCCCCTTCCCTTGTTCAAACCCGCAACCATGTAAACTTTTTAGGTACCAAATGGTGGCTTCAATAGGGTGTCTGTAACTGATGTGGGTCCACACTAATATTTCAAAACAAATCCAATCTGAGATATATAGTGAAATATATATATATATATATTTAATTTAATTAATTTATACTATATAAGACATAATCTTTACAAAACATCTGGTTATGTTTTAACACTAGAGGCCCCCAAACCAACTTGGGTGACCTTAAAAGAATCACTATCTCATTATTGATCCTTCAACATTAGGATTGATCACCTGAAATAATGGTTAATCCTCCCATCAGGATGAATCACTCAGAAAATACCATAAACATGTAGCTTCATACCCTAGTCTAACCAAAATATCACCCTCGGGATATGTATAATCTCTTCCTCGGGAATCATGGGATTGTGAATCTAGACATGAGGAATCCGACATAACTATATACACAAACCTTAGGCATCTAGTACTAGTGCGCCGAGCCCTCAACAATACTGAAACATGCACCCAGACCCCAGGCATTACCAAAATCATTACTCATATCTAAAGAGACTCATAACGAAAAATAGTATCAAACCCTTAGGTATCACTCACTTAAATAACAAAAAATATCATAAGATAAGCAATAAAAGTTAAAATGCATGTATCAAACATACAAAATTTATCGTCGTAATAAACTATGACCAATTAATAAAAATTACCATCTTTCTCACCAATGAATTTCATTAATCCTAGTTCTCAATTATCTTCATAATTATATCAATCATTTTAAATGAATCATTTGACCCTGAGTTAATTAATATATAAATTAACCACTTCAGGAAATGTGATTTTACAATAAGAAATAAAACATATTTTTTATTTTTCAAATTCCAATGATATAGCAATGAATTAATAAATTTCACAAAATTAATTATTCTTGATTCACAATCCCAAACTCACATTATAAATTAAAAAATTAATTTTTCAATTTAAAAATACAATATGCCATAATTAATTCTACAATTAATTATTAAATCAATCATCATATAAAAACAATTGTATACATCAATTAATTAAACAATTAATTAATAAAAAATCACCAATCATATAAATACATCAATTAATTTATTGACCAGTTAATTAATCTCATCTATCTTGATATTTAATTCAATAATTAAATAATCATATAACTCTCATTAATTAATCCATCAATTAATTAATCTCATTATTTAATTCAAAAATTAAATAATCACACAACACACATTAATTATTTTATCATATACTTGATCTAATTATTTAATTCAAACCCTATATAATCTCTTACTCACTTTAAATAACTCATCAATTAATTAATACCATTTTTTCTATCTACAATTAAATATAAACATATCTTATATTAGTTTATTCATCATTAATTATCTCTCATTATTCAATTCTACTATTAAATAATCACATTGGTCACATTAATTAATTTGAATATTAATTAAACTCATTATTTTATTAAAAAACTAAATAATCACATTCACCACATTAATTAATTTTCCAATTTATTAATCTCAATAATTAATTTAACAATTAAATTACCACATTACTCTCAAATTAATTAATCAATCAATTAATCTAATTATTTATTCTAATAATTAAATAATCGTATTCCTCAAACTAATTAACTCACCAATTAATAAATCTAATTTTTTTATTTCAACAACTAAATAATCATATTATTCACATTAATTAATTCATCAATTAATTCATATAATTATTTAATTAAAAAATAAAATAATAACATTTATCACCTTAATCAATTCTTCAATTGATTAAACTCAAAATTTATTTCAATAATTAGATAATAATATTGGTTACATTAATAAATTTTCATGTTAATTACTAATAATATTTATATAAATAATTAAATAATCACATTTCTAACATTCATTTATTAGTCAATAAATTAGTCTCTATAATTAATTTAATATTTAAATAATGACATTTCTCAAAGTAATTAATTCACCAATTAATTCATCAAAATATTTAATTCAATAATTAAATAATCAAATTTCCCACATTAATTAATTTGTCAATTAATTAATCCCATTATTTAATTCAATAATTATGTAATCACATTATTAATTACGTGATAAATTAATTAATATCATTATTAAATTAAATGATTAAATAGTCCCAAAACTCATGTTAATTATTTTGTCGATAAATTAATACTATTATTTAATACCACAAATAAATAATAACATTTCTAACATTAATTAATTTTTCAATTAATTAATCTCATTATTTCATTAAAAAATTATATAATCTTATTACTCACATTAATAAACTCGTCTGTTAATTAGTACAACTATTTATTTCAATAACTAAATAAAAAAATTCCTCATTTTAATTAATTAATTAATTAATTAATTAAATTATTTAATTCAAATAATAAATAATCACATTTCTGACATTAATTAGTTCATCAATTAATTAATCACATTATTTAATTCAATAATTAAATAATCACATTACTCGTATTAATTAATTCCTTTATTAATTAATCGCATTTTTTAATTGAATAACTATGTAATCACATAATTAATCAATTTTCAATTATTTAATCTCATTATTTTATTTAATAATTAAAAAAATTTAGTACTCAAATCAATCATTTCATCATTTAATCATTAACATTATTTAATTCAACCATTAATTAATCACATTACTCACGTTAATTATTTCATCAATTAATTAATATCACTGTTTAATTACACAATTAAATCATCTCAATACTCAAATTTGTCAACAAATGATTTTAGATTAAACAGTTCAATAACCCCAATTAATTCATCACTTGAATGTTCCACCTCAATCAATTCAATATCCTTAATTAATTTATTGACTAATTACTCTATGTCAATCAATTAAATAATCAAAAAAACTACAATAATTAATTCATCAATTAATTATGTTAATTCAACAAGTTCAATATAATAATAATTAGTTCTATAATTAATTATTTAATTTCAAAAATCTTGATCTCATCATATTTAATATAACAACTAATTATTAAAAAACAAAATTACACAATCACAACCATTCCAATTAATTAATCATGTTCAATAATCATAATATTCATAATTTTATAATTATTTCAGTTAATCAATTCAAAAAATTATGTAATTAAATAAAGAACTCAATTTCTAATCATCAAATAGAAATAGTAAATTTATATAAAGTTAATCAAAGTTCTAGACTAAGGGATTTAGTTTTATAACACCTAAATAAAATTTTATTAACACATGGTATAAATCAAACATCACCGATGGTATGTTATTTTGATGACTATCGAATGATAAGTTAAATAAATAAGAATATATTTTTTAATAAAAATATGATCAAAATAACTCATTTTCTATAAAAAGGAATTTTATATTCCACATGACCTAATCAAGATGAATACAATGCCACTTATGGTGTGTTAATTTGATCAATATCAAAAAATAAATTTACAATTGAAGTTTGGAAAGAGATGTAGGGAGAGGAGAAAGAGGTATGTTGGAATCTCTTATATGGTTGAATTTTTTAAGAACCCCTTTAGGCCATGATTTCCCAATTATATTTATTATCATTAAACAATCAATTAATAAGAATTCATCCCTTTCTTCAACCATTGTTGGCATATACCGAGCCTCAATAATATCATCATTATCAATTTTCAATTATTTAACTTATTTTCCCACAGTTTATTATATCTTCCATAAACATCATTTGTTTCAAATTTAAACACTCATAAATTAAAATCCACATTTAAATATGTAATTAATTTCACCCATATATATATAGAGAAGCATACACACAATAACAAACACAGACACACATATAACCAATATATTTATATATACCTTTTATTTACCATTTCAATAATAATAAAAATAGCTCATATTTTTATTATTTTTGAATACCTAATATCATATATACCATTATTATCAAAATAATAACATTCATTAAAGCAATCATTAAATATCTTTCATTAAATTATAACAATAGTAATAATACTATTTTTGACTCACATGTTCTCATTTATTCAACACAACAAATATAATGTTCCTTAACAACTAGACAATATCTGACCAAAAACTCATTCATTTGTATAACACAAATATTACCGATATTATTAATGTTTTAACACCCATAAAATATTAAAAATATAATGTAATATTAAATTATTAGTTTTAAAAACACCATAAATATTTAATAAATTTCTTCACTGTCAAAATTTCAAAACTAAAAAATTTAAATTAGAAAATAACATGGGTTTTTATAATCTCTCCACAAAACACTTCTCTTCCCCCAAGAAGCATTTAAGATCATTGACCACTGATCCCCACAAAAAGTGATTCCATAAATGAATTTAAATTTAGAGCTATATGAATTTCAAATGATTCAAATCTTGGTCAAAATAAAGATTTACCCCAATTATAATCTAATATTCATTAAAGTCATTCATTTTGTTACTACCATCCAATAATTCAATGAATATATTTTCCCAAACGTCACTACACATTAAAAACTGAGGCATTATCAATAACCTAAAAAATCATATACCTTCTTCTTGATTATCAATGTACATTCTCATTCTCATTATAATGTTTCTCATTAAACACCCATTTTTCACATATTTCATCATGTTAGAATTTTAGATATTTTAATGTTAGCACCATTATAAGTTAAAATTTAACCAAAAAGGAAAATAGTTTATGTTCAATAACATACCCAAAACCCATTTTACCTACATTTCTAAAATGATGCATGTAATAAATGGTCTTGAATTCATATAATGATGCATTCTTACTCAACTCTCGTACCATAACAGACCATGGGTAAAATCTATATAAATATAATCAACCATAATCACATCACACAACAAGTGAATCACTCAAGGTAAAATAATATCAACTTTAACAGAACATATCAATAACAACAATACCACCATCTGAACATAGCATTTAACCTCATATATGGGGTAGTTACTCTAATTCATATGAACTTCACCATGGCCTGACTCATCCAAGTCTCATGTGTACCATTCCTAAATATTATAAAAAATGAAAAAAGAAACGAATCCACCTCTAATACCACTTTGTAATGTCCCCGACCGGGTGCTCCCTCAAGTGACTTCTCTAGTAGGATATGTGACCTCAAACGTACCTCATAATATGTCAGAGGCTACCAAATAACAGCAAGGGTATAATGAATATATTTGGGAGATCTTACCCTATCGCAAGACAGGAAATGAATTAATAAATAATTGTAGAATAGAACTAATAAAATAAATAAAATAACCAAAGAATATGACATCCAAACTAAGAATGGTAAAAACTGAATAAATAATCACAATAAAATAAAAATGAAATTAGAAGATGAATGTATCTATATGATATATTGAAAGTCATACAAATGAATTAGTAAGAAGAATAAAAAAATCTAAAACCCAACCATGAACCCCATGTCAGCCCCATATCCATGATATAGCCCATCCAATAAGCCAATAAGGGAATCAACCACGACATCACTTGGCTTGATGACCTCTTGGTCAATCTTCTCCCACTTTATGGAAAATATTTTAATAAAATAACCTCTTTTAGATTCTTTTTGTTTCATTCATTATTTTTAATAAATGGTTCCCATTACATTAATAAATAAATTGTAAGCTCCCTTTCCATTGTCTTAACATGCATCCATGTATCATTTTCTAGTACAAAACAACAACCTATATAGGTTGTGAGTAAAACTCAGTTGGTTGAAACCACTATGTATAATCAAAACCAAAAAATAGATATAGTACATAAAATATAGATATACAAAGGTAATTAATTTTAAAAATCAAAACTCTATAAAAAATAATGTGATCACACATATTTTATGTGTTAACACTCAATGCAATCTGAACATTCTTCACACCCTATCAGGTAACACTGTCTCTAGTCGGATCGTCCAACATTATGATGCGCCACCCAAAAAAATGGTTGATTCTACTATCAATGATGAATCACTCCGAAAATACCATAAACATAATGCATCCTCCCTCAGGATAACCAAAATATCACCCTCGGGAATAAGTTGAATCTCATCATTGGGAATCATGTGATTGTGAATATGGTCCTCTGGCATACAACATAATCAAATAAGCATCCCTTAGGCATCAAATAATAGTGTGTCAATCCCAAGGACAATATGAAAACATTCACCAATCTGTTAAGCATCAACACCAATCTTGAGTCATATCCCAACAACCACAACATGACAAACAATGTCAAACCATCTAATATCAACCATTATGATAAAACACAATCTAATAAGATAAGCTAGAAAAGTCACAAGGATTGTATCAAACATACCATATATATCATCATAAGACACAATGATCAATTTATAAAAATTACAATCTATCTATCCAATTATTTTTATTAATCTAGGTTCCCAATTATATTCATAATTATATCGAACAGATTTAATTAATCATTAAACACTAAGTTAATTAATAAATAAATTAACCACTTCATCCAATACAATATAACGATAATAAATCACACAAATTTATTATTATTCTATTTCAGAAGTTTATGTCAAAAATAAATCAATTTAACTTAATTAATTGAACAATTAATTATTCTCGGTTAAACAACCCCAACTCACATCATTAATTTAACAATTAATTAATTAATTGACATCAACAATATCCCATAAGTTATTCAACAATTAATTATTCAATCAATGATTGAAAAAGTAAAAAAATATACATTAATTAATTGAACAATTAATAAATAAAAACTCACCAATAATAATATTATATCCAATAACTAATTCAGAAGTTAATAAATCCCAGTAATCCTTTTATTCAATTCATAAATTAAATAATCACATATATCACATTAATTTATTCACTAATTATTTAATATCATTAGTTAATTCTATAATTATATAATGAAATTACAAACATTAATTAGTTTTTAAATTTATTAATATCATTATTTAATTCATCAATAAAATAATCTTGTTACTCAGTTTAATTAACTCATCAATTAATTAATACCATTATTTAATTAAATAGCTAAATATTCACATTTCCAACAATAATTTATTCATCAACAGTTTTTTCTCATTATTTATTTCAATAATTAAATAATCACATTTCTCACTTCAATTAATCTATCAATTAATTAATATCATTATATAATTCGTCAATTAAATAATCAAATTTCTCACATTAATTGATTCTTCAATTAATTAATCTCATTATTTAATTCATTAATTAAATTATCACATTAATCATAAATTTATTCATCAATTTATTAATCTCATTATTTAATTCAATAATTAAATAATATCATTCCTCACATTAATTAATTAATAAATTAATTACTCTCATTAATTAATTCAACAATTAAATAATCACATTGCTCGCATTAATAAAATCATATATTAATTAATCTCAATTTTTCATTCAATAATTAAATAATCACTTGCTCACTCTAAAAAATTCGCCGATTAATTAATATTACTGTTTAATTCACCAATTAAATAATCACATTTCTCAAATTAATGAGTTCTTAAATTAAATAATCTCTTTTTTAATTAGATAATTATATTATAACATGATCAATGTAATTAATTATTCAATTAATTATTCTCATTATTTAATTAAACAATAAAATAATCCCATTGCTCACATTAATTAATTCTTCAATAAATTAATCTCATAATTGAATTCAATAATTAAATAATCACATTCCTGAAATTTATTATACATCAAATAATGAATCTCATTATATAATTCAATAATTAAGTAGTCATATTATCAATTAATTTTATAATTAATTTATCTCCTTATTTAATTCATTAACTAGATAATCTCATTACTCACATTAATTAGACAATTAATAAATTAATAACATATTTAATTCAGCAGTTAATTACTCACATTTCTCACTGAAATTAATTTGTCAATTAATTAATATCATTATTTAATAAAATAATATCATCACTCATATTAACTAACTAGTCAATTAATATATAACATTATTCAATTCAGCAGTAAAATAATAAAATTTCTCTCATTAATTATTTATAAATAAATTATTCTCATTATTTAATTCAATAATTAAATAATTACATTACATAGATTAATTAATTCATTAATTAGTTAATCTTATTATTTAATTAAACAAATAAAAAATCATTTTTTATATTAATTAAATCATTAACTAATTAATCACATTATTTAATTCAATTATTAAATAATCTGATTATTAATTAATTCTTTAATTAATTAATATCATTATTTAATCCAATAATAAAATAATATATTTATTCATATTAATTAGTTCATCAATTAATAAATACCATTATTTGATTCAATAATTAAATAATCACATTACACAAATTAAATAATTCTACATTAAATTAATCTCACTATTTAATTCTAAAATTAAATAATATCATTACTCACATTAATCAACAAATTATTCTAGATTAAATAATTCAATAACCCTAATAAATTCATCAAATAAATGATGCACCTTAATCGTTTCAATATCCCATATTAATTCATCATGTAATCACTCTATATCAATCAATTCAATTATAATAACATTATAAAATTTTATATTCTTCATTTAATTATTCCAATTCAAAATATTCAACATAAAAATAAATAATTATAAAATTAATTGTTCAATTTCATATATATTTTACTTATCAAATTTAATTTAAAAAATAAATATTTAAAATCAAAAATTCCTAATCCCTATTATTCCTATTAATTAACTGAACAATTAATTAATTAAGGTTAACAATCTATATATTTCCAATTTCCAAATTACATTAATTAATCAATTAACCAATTTATATAATTTATTAAACAACTCAATTTCCAAACATAAACTAGAAATTATACATCTACAAACACTTCATCAAAACTCAAGACATTGGGATTTAGTTTAGACCACCTACCTCAAATAATATGAACACGTGATATGAATACAACATCACTGATAGTGTTTTTTTAAATCCTTTAAATGGGCATTAAAATTTTTAAAATAATAAATGATACATCATGTTTTGTAATGGTTTAGGTGCAAGGAGACATTAAGTGAAAAGAAAAACAGAAAACAATTAGGATGATACAAATAGAATCAAAAGGAACACCAAAGGTCATAAAATCATTTTTTAGTGAGTGATAATACTCGGAGGCGTGATACGTTTCCCCCTACCTAGAAATTTTCATCCTCTTCTCCACAATTTAACCTGCACCCATGAGCTATCAATGTCAATATAGTGTTTAGTAATTGCATCCTCCTTCGTCACTTTACCTCCTGACACAATGGTGCTTTTCTTCCTAAATTCATTTGCGTCCTCCTTCAAGACTTCGATTCCAGCCATGTTGTTTCTTTTAGTCCCATATTTATCCCTAATAGCCTATGAAATAAGGGATAATGAGTAATGAATAATAATATGCTTACTTACATTATAATGTTGAGTATGAGAAGGGGTTCCAGTTATAGAGGAGCTGGCTATATTCTTTTGTTCTTCATATTGGTTTGTTTTATCATTATTGTCTTGAAATGTCGACTCATAGGAAGCTGCATAGTTTTCAATAGCTTTCATATCCTTTGGGTGAACATTAGGAATAGTTTGAAGAATGTTATTGATAGTTCTAGCCTTATTTTTAGGTGAATCTAAGGTGATGTCTATTTTCCTAAATTTTAGGGCAATGACATCAATAGAACCAATGTCCTTATTATCTAGAGATGTTTTTTCTCTTTCTTTGTGCAGACACATTTATTTTTTACCTTATTTGATGTGTTCTCATCTAAGATAACCTTCCTCTTTTTTTATTTGCAGTATAAATCAATTTACTCTCGTTTAACTATATAACATGACTCCTTTTGAGGTTTTCATTCATTCTCTAATTTACTTTTGATAGATTCAGTTTCATTTTGATCTTCCCCCAAAGATCTAGTCCGGGAATCCTTGAAAGAGAAACATGTTGTAATCTAATTTTATACTTCAACTAGATCATCATATGTAACATTCATACTAGGAGTTTTTGTATCTATCTATAAAATATGATTGGATTCTATTAATTAGATTTTTCTACAATCCCCCATTTATTGGTTCACATAAACTATAGGCTTACTTTTATCATTGAGTTAGACATTTGTCGGAGGTCCATGAAATTTTTTCCATTTGGTATCAATATTACCTTTCATTCTTTTATAGTGTATCTCATCGGGACCCTTCAACATACACCTAGTTCAAACTATACATGAGCGAAACATAGACTTCGAGTGTCCAATGATAACAAAAATATCACAATACCACCTTATCCACTATTATAGAAAACAAAAAATTAAATCTAAAATTCATGAAAAGTGAATGAAACATACCTTTTCTATACCCATATACATTCCGATTGGAATTCTTATTGCATAGGAAATATCATATAGTATTTTAGAGATCCATAGGACCTGGTTCAAAACATAAACATTAACTAAAACATGAGAAAAGGTATCCTCAAAATCATGGAGACTGATGCTATGATCCCATTCATGGATTCTGAGAATTATTGGATTTAAATTAACAGATCCAAAAATACATGCTCAATACTTCAATTCGGTAGAGGGGAACAACATATGAAGAAAACCATTTCCAAGATATAGGGATTTGATGTCCTGGAAACCCAAAATAAAATCTAGGGGATCGTCAAACTGATAATATTTCCAAGGTTTTTCACCTTGATGTAGGGAAATACAGAAAATAAATGTCTTCATTCATATATCAAGCCACTTTAAAATATCTCCCTCTAAAGCTGAAACGTGTTCTATATTTTCATTTAAAGCAATGCGCTGAGCGAAATTATTCTTTAGGATGATTAACTTGCTAGTCAATAAATCAAATACTGATTAGCCTTATATAACATCAATGATCTACACCTTCTTTTAGATGATCAATGTTTGACAGAATTGACTCTGAGAATCAATGGTGATGAGGTTTATGCTTCATGGGTGGATTAGTTCAGTCTATACCCCCTTAGTTGGGAGACACTTCTTTTCCACCTCCATCAATATTACAAATGATCAAAAAAAATTATACACCCTCCTTTTATTAATTCAAATGCAATTCCACTGATGACATGTAAATATGATCAATATCAGAAATGATATTTCTGATTGATGTTTGAAAAGAGAGATATGTATATGAGAGAGGTGTGTTTCAGATTCTCTTTTATTGTTGAATTAATTTAGAACCCCTTAATTACCTGATTTCCCAAATATAATTTTTTTTCATTAAAGAATCAATGAATGAGCATTCATCCCTTACAAGAATCCTCACCCACATGTCATGATCCTCAATTCCTTCATCATTTTCTATTTTCATTTATTAAACAATATTTTCCCACCATTTATTATATCTTCTGTCAACTCCGTTTATTTCATATGTAATTTCTCATAAATTGAAATGCAATATTTAATATGCATTTAATTTCAACCATATATATAGTGAACTTTACACACACACTCACACACACACACATATATATATATAACCATTATATTTATATCTTTTATTTACCTCAAAAATAATCATAATAATAATAAATATTTTTATCATTATTAAATATCTCATCTCTTTTCCTCCATTATTATTCCTAGAATAATTTCCTTTAAAACATTTAGGAAATATATTTCATTAAATTCCAACAATAGTAATGAAAGTGTTTATTACAAACATGTTCTCATTTATTCAAGACAATTAATATCATTTTCTATAATAATTAGACAATATCTAACATCATACTCATGCATTTATATAACAAAAAATATTTATCATATTATTAATTTCTTACCACCAATAAATTATAAAAACTCAAAAATATTATTTTCTTATTAATTTAAAAAAATCCATATATATTATAAAAATTCTCTATTATCAAACTATCAATCATAAATAAATTAAAAATTTCAAATCAAATGAGTTTTCACATTCCCCCACTAAAATTTATTACCCCAAACATCATATACATTAAGTGATACAAGATGCGTATTTAACCATGAAATGATTTCACGTGGGCATTTCGCATAATAATTTTTGAAAGGAATCATCCTAATCCAAATATTTTGGACACTTTTATATCTTGGAAGAGAACCCTTTGTAAAATCTATCATATAGATAAACTTAAATTAGTTCTTCTAATATTCCCCTCAATGGTTTCACACCAATGCAATAATAAAAGATAATTATAAAAATAGATTAATAAAGGCCAACCTAGGGGTGCCCAATTATCGATGAACATAACCAAGAATAATTCAATATCACATATTACATTATTTATTACACAACATAAATTAGGGTTACAAAGAAATAGTATAACCATCCCATATAGTTTATTGATTGAGGTCTGGACCTATTTTTCTTTAGAATGAATCATACAAATAGTGTTCAAAAAAGATTTTAATCTCACAATTATATCTCATGTAATTAAATTCTATATATTCCTGAATCTAGTGATTTTAGTTTGCAATGTTATTCTCTCAACTTAATAATTATGTTCATATTATATTGTTGTATAATTCTATACATAACCAAAAACTTTGTTTTACTTGACCAAAAATAGACATGAAAAACATTTCTAAATATCCAAATTCATCAAATGTTTACACTATATGAATACTTATTGTAAAGGAATATATTTAGATATAATTGATAAAATCTATATGAATAATATGTTATTGATATAGCCAACCCCATTTACATTCATTTCCAAGGATTGTCTTGAGGTATGTAAGTAGACTTACTCCATGCCCCTCTACTCGGGGAGACATTAGTTAATGGTTAATTTGATTTATTAAAAATAAAACACCTAATATAATAAAATTATTACTAAATCATATTATCAAAATTATAAATAAAATTAAAAACTATGGTCAACATATATGGAAACAAATTTATTTATAGAGACATTTCTATCATGAAATGCAATTATTTATCCCAGTAGAAATTTAGCAATACAATCTATGGAATAACTTATATTCACAATTTGTAAATATATTACTAAATAAGAAGAATGCATAGAATAAAATCAAATAAATAAACATTTCAAATATTTAATCATTAGATAAATATTTATGAAAGAATATTAAATTAATGATAATTTGAGAAAGTTCATTTTTTAGAAGGAATATATAAATTTTATATCCATTACAATATAAACTATTTCATATTTATCATTATATAGAATTTCTGTTCCAAATTTATCATTTATTATGAATTATAGAAAAATTATAATCTAATTCATATAATTTACTTAATTTTAAATAATATAAATACCATATAATTATTTATTAGTCAAACAAAAATTAGATCATTCATCAAACTATTTTTTATGTGTCTTAAATAATGTTCCAAATAAATATACATTATTTTTGAATTATTTCAAACTTATTAATTATTGGAAATAATAATTTTCATTATAAATGTTTTATATTTCATCCATATTTCATATTTTTTAATGATTTACATATTATAAATTATTATTTTAGAATAAGAATGTTTATTTATAAGGAATAATAATTAATATATAATTTTTTTCAATTTATTTTGAATATTAATATTTTATATTTGGAAAAAAGGTATTAATTATTAATTTAACTAATTATGAAAAAATTATAAATAATAAAGTAATTTATAAAATCCGTATAAATTAAAATATTAGAAGATATATTTTATGATGATTTGTTAATATTTTATAAATAATGAAAATAGTTCAATAAGTAGAAAACAAAATTGTTACACTTTTTATGATTACCCTAACATATTACCCATACATTGGGTAAGGGTACACATTTATTAACCTAATGAAAATACTATATGTAAGGATAAATGATAATTTTAATAGGTATTTTAATGGTAAATTTTAACATTACACAACATAATACCATTCTATAAATGTAATATACAGTTTACATTTTTCAAAATCCCTTCATTAAATGTATTAATTTTACAGAACTATATAATGTGGGGTTATTTTATATTTTCATACACATTCAAAAAGTAAAAATTTGAGTTATTTATGAAAATCTATTAACATTACGTGTTATTGTTAAATTGTCGATGAACCTTATATAAACCCTTTTCTTAGGGGTAAAACCGTTACAAAACACACGTTCATAATGATAGTCATTTAGGTTACTCTTACATAGACCATATTTGAATGTGTATAAAATAATAATAAAGGTAAAACTACCATTACACAAAATACCCCATTGTCGCGTATGGGTACTACCATTAGACAAATCATTTTCCAAAAGGTACTACCAAGGTTACACATATGTAGACAAACTATATAAGGTTATTACCTTTATATATCGAAATTGTGAGTTTGAAAATCTACTTTACCTATATGTAAGTTGTTTATGGGTTAGTAACTCTATTTTAGTTTTATAAGAATTCTATTTTTCTTTTTTCATTTAAAACAAATGTTTTAAACATATTAAAAAACTGACGAAACTCGCTCTAATATAATTGATGGGTTTCATATGAACATTGTATGATCATAAATAGTTTGTGACAACAAAAAACCATAGGATTATTTTCTTAAAGTTTTATAATGAGAATTTAAAAATAAATAATAGGGTATTTGGGAAAACATGAGTAGTAGAAACATTCTTCTTCCATTGATATATTATTATCGAGGTGGAACTGTATAACCAGTGAATAAAAGAACCCAACCAAGGGCTAGGGGTGTCTATGTATAAATTAATACATCACAAGGATACTCTATATCTGTAAGGGTGCTATAACCCTCTCAAAAGATATGAATAAGGTTTTTAGCGGATGAGAGTTTTCAATATACACATAATACAAAATGATCACATGCAGATCCCATTATATAATATATCCAATTTCTAAGTCTACATGTATTCAAATCATATAAAATTGTTTTTATCAATTAGGCATATGCCATTGAATAATTTCAATGAATTAATGAAAATCCATTAATAGATTCTCATTGATGAAAATAATAAAGATTAAATATATAATATATATCATATATATATATATTATATATAAATAACATTATTGATAAATATATATCATATATATATATATCATGCATCACATGGAAGAAATAATACATGCACAATATACACATATTAAATGTGCTCCCATTTATACATTATCAAATATTATATATATATATATATATATATATATATTTCTCATGAATATTTCATGCATGTATACATGCATCTCAATCATGTACATTTTAGTTCACATCCAATAGTTATTAATCACAAATAATAACTTCCATATCCATAATATCCATTAATTATTGTTTTTTCTTATATGGGACTCTTCAACCACCCATATGAACAATTTAAAACAATTATAAAATTGATGACATAGATATTTAACTCTTTATGCTATATTAAATTAATTAAAAACAGTCATTTTGAATGGTTCAACAATGATTATATTAATATTTAACTTTTTATTAATATATCACACTTATTCTTGTCAAAAATTATAAAAACAATAATTATTCTAACTTTTTCCACAAGAATAATAACTAAAATACATAATAAATGAAATTATAATTGTTTAAATCATTATAGAAATAAATTATTGTACCTAGAGTTATTTCATAATGATTAAAATTTTATCTATAAAAAATAACTTTCACCCCCATTATGAAATAGGTATTAAACAACAACAAAAACTAAGAACATTTGATTATGAAAAAAATATTACAAATATATATATAATAAATTATAATAAATGAAGTTTAAAAAAGTTATAGGATTGAATATAGTGCCAAAATATGTAATAATGAAATATATTTTATATATTCTAGTTGAATTTGATATCATGGAATTTAGGAATTTACTATGCGTTGTTCATTTCAATTTCCCTCATTGAATCATGTCTTAAATGCATCAAATTTTAAGTACATGGGGTGTATACTACCCATTAGAGATGAATTATTTAGAAATATTATTTAACAATGATATTTTATTTCCAATTTTGATCTCTCTCTTTCAAAGGGTTTTTATTAAAATGATTCTTAATCCATAAGGGGTTTCTATGACTCAATATCATTTATTTTGTAATAATAATTCTGCATTGAATATGAATTAGATTATGGTTATATATTATATTCTGATATAATAATTCCATTACTCATGATTTTAATGGAAATTACAATAATTTATTTCATTCTTTATAAAATTTGATGATGTTCGGAATAATTTTCAACATCTTCAAGTGCCCTCTTTCTCATCCATATTCCTGTCACATATTTCCTTGAGTGTTCTCATTTATCATTATTAAATTGAATTATGTTTTATGTATATAGGATTTATAATTTATCTCTACCTATTTCATAATTCAATGTTAATCACTCTTTTTGTGATGTGGGTTCTGATAGTTCATAAAAAATAATTTACTAATTGTTTCTCCTTTATCAATTGTATATCATGTCTTTTACTCGAAATTTAAATTGGTAAACCATTATATATTTTCAAGAATCGACTATTTATTATTTATTTTAAAAATAAATGATTCCTAAAAAATACTTCATCAATTTTAATATGAATTGTATCTTCATTTTTCCTGGCCACATTAAGACATCTTTTTAGAAAGACTTTATTATGTATTTCCTTTTGTGTTCTAGATTAAATCTAAAAGATCTTTCTATTATAGAGTTATATTTTTTGAGTAAACCTATAAATTATCATATGAAATCATTCTTATGGATCATTAAACATTTAACATCAACTTATCATTTTCTTAAAATACTCTTATTGGAAATTATTACAAATCCCATTTTCCCTCCATGGGCTCTTTGTTATGTGATATTTTATTTCATTATTTTGGGAAACATATTTATATAATATAAATATTTAGGTATGATATAGCAGTAAAATAAATTTCTATATCTCATGAGATAAGTATTCTATGTTTGGATATTGTCATGATTGTCATTTTTGATAATGTTTTGTATGGAAATGATCTCATGATTCTATTTTGGCAATATTTTGTGGGGTTTTTATCACATTATTCTTATACAAAAGGTTGTGCATGGATATGAACATGTGATAATTTTTTCACAAATATTTGTCTAAACATTATCGAGTTATTCTTTATATATAGAGTGGTGAATCAATAGTTCGACACATATACTTGTTCACATAATAGTGTGTGTACCTGATTTTTCTATGATTTTTTCACATTATGGTGTACAAAAATGGACACAAATATTTTTTGTTTATATGTTGTTTTAAGGACATCATCACATATAGATATCCAAAGATGACTGTGCTTGGATTTGATCATGTTTTTATTTGTTCACAAGATTATTCCTAGGAAGGATTCCTGTTATCATTAAAAAGAATATTACAATTTCTTATACCTTTCCATAATACATATCTCAATGTTAATTCCCTCTTATTATGAATCATAGATTATTTTAATATTTCACTCTCTTATTATATGATATATGATTATTAAAAAAAGATTACATTTTTTACTATTACCCCTTACAGAAAAATATTACTATTAAATGTGATTTTTTATAAAATATCACTATGGAGAATTTTTTTTCTCATATAATTAGTATCTTACAAATTATGACATGTTGAAAAATTTTCCCTTTATGTTCCTTTTTTCTTACACGTCTATTATACATCCATTCTCTACTTTTGGAAGATTATTATAAATTTTGAGAAGCTATGAATTGAGTTATGTGTTTCTTAATAATATAAAAATGTTTACTAGTGACTCATATTTAGATAATGAGAAAAGACACTACAACATATTCTTTTTGTATTATGATATTATTGTGAGATGAAATATTTATGAAAAGAAGATAATATGTAATATATGAATTGTTGGTTGTGAAATATCAATTTGTTTTTGAGATAGTGTAAAATAAAATAGAACCAAACCATATAGTGCTAGAATTGGGTGCTATAATAATCATTTCATTACTCAATATAAAATAAATTTTAACTATAGTAAAATATCCACTATAAATATCCATTGAAAACTAAAACCTCTGATTTCCGAATCCCATAATCCACCCATCTCTCATATCACATTAGGAATTATTCATCAGAGAAATGAAACATGAGATAAAATGAATACATTAACCGAAATATCTATATGTATGATGTTGAACATATTAACTTATTGGAAACCAACAATAATCAATAAAATGTTTCATCGTGTTTTGGAATAATTAGAAAATTGGATGAATCTCCGTGGATTTATAAATAATTAGAAAATAATTTTTCCTATTTGGATCTATGATAGTGTTCATTTGTATGTATTTATTATGTTAAAATGTTAACTGTAGATATGGATAATGTTGTGAAAATGATAAAAGTGATTTTTTATTAATTTAATGTAGGATTAAGTCTAGTGGTGATAAAATATGTAATTATAGGGATCAAAGTTGGTTTAGAAGTATGGTAATCCCATTATCTCATCCATCAGGGGCTTAGTAGGAATCTACCAAGGTCCTAGTAGAAGACCCCAACCCTAGTATAAAGTGAGGTCCTATTGTTGTTTTTAGGGGTGTTGTTTTGATAAACATTTGAATTCCTTATATATATATATATATATATGATTTTTTAATTGTTTAGTGGCCTCCAATATCTATTTACCTATCTTTCTTCTCCCTTGGTTGTATATGTTGGTTTAGGAGGGAATATTTAATTGATTTTTGTATGTACCTTAACTCTTTTCTCTTCCTATTACCACCCTCATTCCATATAATTTATGTCAATTTTAGATATTGAGTTTATATGTATTTCACTATATCATTTATTGTTCAATACATTTTCATGTGGATTTTCATATTGTATTTTAAGAAAGCTAAGCAGTGATGAACACAACATGTTTCTTATAGTATAGATGTTTGTATTACATCATATTTATTTACTTTTATTTTCAACATTGGTTGATATTTTTTTAAAAAATAAAATGTTAATCAGTTACTTTTACTCATATGAATATGGATTCATTACTCATTCGATAAGCATAGTTTTACATATAAATTTTATGAAAATATTTTTATCTGGTGGATGTAGGAACTTTCTATTACCATTATAATATTTATTTGGAATTAATTGTATGTCGAGAATGTTAATTAAATGAGGATTTATATTTTTAGTTATGGAATTTTTTTAAATGTATATATTGACATTTGATTGGATGTAATTAAATGATTATATTATAATGGGATAACTATATTAAATATATAGAACATACTTAAACTATAAATCGATCAGTTTTTTATGTTTTTTTCATAAAAGGTTATATAAATGCATTGTAAATCACGTCGAGATGAATCTAGTGGATAAAATATTGGATTTTGAATATATGTTAAAAAGGTAACACCTATTCGGCATGGAAAATTCATATTGGTAAGAAAAAATGATCTTATATTGTCATTAAGATCATGTCAACAAATGATACTCATATTTGTTGGGGGGAAAAGAGGTATGGTGGGTGTGTAAGAGTGAATATGGGAGTTATTGGCCTATGTTGGTTCTTCGTGACTATGTGAATGTTCTTAAAATATGATTTCTAATGTGGTCAGTGGTTAGAAATGGATTCACTGTGTTGGTTTTGATTTAAATTAATGATGTGGAATGGTCTATGTTCTCACTATTTACTTCCCACATTATTGTGTGTTGCTAATTTCTATTACTCTATAATTATTTATTCTAATTTATTATTTACAAAATCAATTTTACATTTTTTGGGAAATTAGTTTCTAATTTCATATACTATGATAGTTCTTTATGGTAGTCCATCTCTAATCGACCATTGTCTAAAATAGAGTCATAATTTTTTCGTTGGCCTATCTGAAATAATTTTTATTTATTACATAAGAATCAGACATTGAAATTAAATGTGCGAATTATTATTAATAAATAATTACAATGAAGTAATCTCAAATAACATTATTATGGACGATTTTTTTGGTAAATCACATAAAATCATGACATGTTTTTTAAAAAACCAATTGCAATAGATATATATATCCATTGATAATAAAAAAAATTCAAAATAAAAAATACTAATTAAATAAAAAAATTAAAAAATATTAAAAAAAACATAACTTTATTTCATTATTTCAAAAATTATATTGTTATGAGGCCCAAATTCATCATGGTAAAAATGAATAGTATCAACCCATATGAGGTGGTGGACGATCACTCAAAGGGTTGGAGGGAAAAAACTTCATTCCAACACCATTCATAATACATTTCATATACTCCAACATCTACTCATAACATTGATATTATTTCACATTTACCTCCACCCTCTCTATTTCACTCTTCGTATCTATTGTATCATCACATATTGGGCACTCAATATCTACTCATATAGTACAATGGATGACGATGACGACACTTTATGAGCTCCCTTAAAGATAAATTATTACATTGTAGAAGTTTCAAATTAACTAGTAGGTTTTATTCATGAACCAATAATGGAAAACCAATATTTCTCAACAACATTCCTAGTAACATGAATCTAAGTATCCACATTTTTAAAAATTTTGGTGTTGAGTCCTCCTTTGAATTGTTAAACAAATTAACCTCTTACATTCTAGGTAGAGTGGATCCTATTGCATAAACCGAAGGTCTATAGGAAATTTTCCCAAATACATGGCTCGAAAACACATTTTTGGCCCAAAGGACCCTCTGGTCAATATTACTGCTAAAATACTCAAGATCATATAATACCTGACACAGAACCTCGTCCACTATAGTTCATGCTACAATACCGCCATTATAGTTCCACCACCAGTATATTTTGGCTTCTTCTACAGTGCAACTACAGTACTACTTGAGTAACAACAAATGTCCCCCTACACAGATTTTATCCTATGTGTTTTGGATTCCAAGAAGGATGCTCTACCACATGGGTACATGTTCAATGGAATCCAATAATTTTCAATAAAACATAACTCATAAGTAGACTCTTTTTCACTCTCGGTTTGAATCTTTCACAAATCATAAACAATATCCTCATATGATTGAATAAAAATTTGAGAAATAAGAATAATAATAAAATTTAAATCATTAAAATTTTAAAATATACAAACAAAAATATTACAACATCTGTCACTATCAACCTATCCTATATGACAATATGTGTATACATTATTCAAAAAATTTACCCCAATAATAAAGGGGTGTGTATTGACTTTTATAATATAAAACAATTTGCATTTATATTTTATATTCATTAACAAATAATATTACTATCATATTTCATCAATTTATACAAAATATATGTCTATAGACCAAATGTGTGACATTAATCCTCCTTCTTTTATGATGTAAAAATGATGACCTCAGCATAGAAGTCTCTCCTATTAGTATAAGAACAATCCATCCTATACTTGAGCTATAATGCAGTTAGGTTAGTGGTAGATGCATGAATGGTTGAAAATTTTAGTAGAAGCTCTATTCATGGCTCACTTTCTAAGGCCATATAAAAATCTATAAAAATAATACATGTACTAAAATATCCAAAACATCCTAGAGAGGATCTACCAAGATATAATTTACCAGTGACCATAAATTCAGTATGAAAATTAATAACAGCTTGTAAATTTTTTTTTAATTTAAAATAAAATATCTTATTTTATAAAATATAATGAAGTGGTCATACATCTATTGAGGAACGATAATAAGAACCTATTATAATGACACCAATGTCTTAGTAAAATAATTTCTAAAAAATTGAATAGCCTACCCATTAAAAAAATGTCAAATACTAATAAAATAAATTAAAATTAGATTTTTATTACTAATATATTTAATAAAATTAAAATAAATACCTAAATATAATATATCAATCATCATTTTCTTCCTTATATTCATTGTGTACAATGTATTTAACTTATTATTTAGAATCATTAACTTCAATATGACTTTTAGTTTCATCATCTCTTATTAAATTATCATCATTATCAATATCACATGCACATAACTATGGTGTTTCATCATAAATATTTATATCTCATTGGGTATGTGATATATTAAGTGATTTTTAAATAATAATTTCTATATGTTTACTTCCACATTAACATTTTCATTTTCATGAATTTTTTTGACATGATTTCATTTGTTTACTCTCCATCTATCTTTAAAATACATGAAAACAACATAGTAATATTAATTATAAACTTGATGTTCCATATCATCCAACTCAAATGGTTCATCTAATGTAACAAAAATATTATAAAAATTTTAATGGCTTTGGGCCATTGATGAACATTAAACCGTCAATTATTATTAAACAAATATAATTTATATTTTATTTAAATAATTTTTTACCTAATAATATAAATAAATTATGTCACCATGCATAGAATATTATGATTAAATAGATATAAATTTTATAATAGCTTCAAGTGTGATTAGCTGGAATCCCATATATAATGTTTCTAATAAATATTTCGTCATATTTAAAAATTGATAATATTATTATATAAGATTTGGGAGAACATTCTATGATTAAGTTTCCAAAATATATGGATCAGCTACCACATGTACAAAAATTTTAAATGACAGTTTTATAAACAAAATATATTGTATTTTCTACAAAATTATGATAACAAAGTTGATACAAAAAATTAATCTTTGTCAAAACCAAAATATAGTAGTTAAATTCCATCATTGTCAAATATTTCTAATATCATAAGATCACAATTCTTATATAAAAAATTTATTTTTCAGTTCAAAAAATATTCAATATAAAAAACATAAAATTTTTTAAACAAGCTCATTTTATAATAGACTTACACGAGATCCATTTGGATACTTTAGATGATTTATCCAATCACAATCAAGTAATAGAAACTAGTGTCTACTTCATGAGTCCATTGTTATCTAAAAATAAAAAAAATTGAAAATAATTATATCACATTATGACTAATTAAAAAATATAATATATTACACCATGGAATATTATTTTAAATTATTTCTGACTGAGGTTCTTTGTTATATTTTTATTTTATGGCTCGCAAAGGTTTGACATATTTAAAATAAAAATATTAAAAATATTTTTTATATGTTATATTTTAAAAAATAAATGGAATATCTCACAAATAGTCTGTAATAATGGAATTTTGAGACAATTATTTTGATCTATAAGTGGGGTATATTATAGTTGAAACAAAACATTTGGAGCATAACGTGTTTTGTAACAACACACCTGAGGGTAATTTTTTTAATTTTTTATTTTATTTTATTTTCAAAAAAATTGACATATCTCTTGAATGGTGTTACTTATGGGAAATATAAAAAAACAACATGTTCTATGAAAAATATTTTGTCTATGAATTTAATTGAGGGTAATTAATTTAATATTTATGATATTTTTTATTAATAAAATTTAAATATCCCTCAAACAATGTATTAAATGATAAATATGCGACCAACGTTGGGTCTGGGGTGTGGTTGATTGTGAACATTACATGAGAGGGTAATTTGTTTTATATTTTAATTAAATTATTTTAAAAATATTGCTCTTTATTTTTAATAGTTTATCATATGTTAAATTTGATACCCTAGTTAGGTCCATGATGCAGGGATTACACTATGCATCATAATACTTTTGGGTGTGTCGGTTGATTTGTAACATCCCACTTGAGGGTAAATCATTTAATATATCTGTTATAATTTATAATAATATTCAATTATATCCTATATGGTGTATCATACAATAATTATAATACAATAATTATGTCACGAATGTATGGTTTCCCTAAGAACGATATAATATTTAGGAATATCAAATGGTTTGTGTCATCATACGTGTGGGTAACATATTAAATATTTTATTAATAATATATATATATACATAACAAATTATCTTAATTAAGTAATATTTTATAATTATTTCTGTTATTTCCATATTATTTATTAATTATTAAAATAATTTTTATTACTAATATTTTCAATATTGCTACATTATTACAAATTATTGTGAATTTAAAAAAAATGAAGGTATGTTTTATTTTTTTACAAGTAATTTACAATTTATTATTGATTATTATATATATTTATTATCCAATACTAATTATTTATTAATTATAAATAATATTAATCAAAAAATATTTTATATTTCTATTATTTTTGTTTTTTTAATGATTCCTGACATAGACTATATACTAACAAAAAATTGCTCAAAAAATTATAAACCTCCATTATTTTATTCATGTCCAAATGGGTCCTTTATTAACCAATAATCCTTATTTCTACATTTTTTTTAATATATATATATTATGGAAATAATTTTTATATTTTTTTTATAAAAAAATTATTTTTTTTCCATATATTTTTTTCAATTTTATTTTATAATACATTTTAAAAATTCCCAGTTTCTATTTATTTAATATAGTATATATAGACACATGTATATGTATATGTATATTACAGTTTGTTTCGCATAAATAAACAGAAAATATATTTTTACATGTTTTTAAAAAAAAATATACATTGAAAATATATGTTTACAGATATATATATATATATATAACATATATGTTTTACCAAAACATTAATCTATTTATATTCCCAAATTAATATACATATATATTACATGAAATCGTAATCAAATATTTATACAGAAATTTTTTTTCAAATATTTTATTATCAAAATATATACATTAATAAATACATACATACATATATATGTATATTTATAACCTTATATGTTTTTAAATGTTTATATATGTATATTAAAATGTTAATTTATAAATATATATAAATTTTCACTAATATATATTCACAATTTTTAATTAAATGTGAACAAATCATAATAAAAAACCTGAAATGGTTCAACAATGTTTTGGACCTAGTTTTTTACAATATAATTTTGTCTATCTTAAATGGAATATTTAAAAAAATGAATGAATGTGGGGAGTAGTGTATCACCTGACTAGGGGGTTTGAAGAAAAATATGTAAGAAATCGAGTGTGAAGGATGTTTAAGAAAGAGGGTATCTAAGGGTTTCACGATGGGTATATTACACAATGGGTAGAAATTGGGAGGAGGGGTGAATAAAAGAGATCGAAGAATTTTATTATGTTTTTAATTGAGATAGGTCATTGGTGACATATTATATTCCAATGCTAAAAGTAAATTAATGAGGAAATTGTGATGGGATTCATTACCATTGAAAAAAGGTATTAGAATGATGGAAAATAGCAATAAATATAACAATATCTTGTTATTATCCTTGAAATAAAATGTTCTACATTGGACGGAGCACATTTTCTCGAAAGGTATTTGAAATTGACTTTATTTTCCATCGTAAATAAAACATATTTTTTATTGAAAAATGAGTCCCATTGTGAAGACCTCATTCTTTGGGACTATTTTTGACTGGTATCTTCCCTGTCACAATTGACCCATCACAATTACCCTTTTTTCTAATAGTAATTAATTATCATTCATTATTATTATTTTTAATTATATATAATAACCACATATTCTATGTATTAATTATTTTAATATGAATTAGCATGCATTATTATGATTAATATAGATTAATGGTTAATATTTAGTTTATGTATTTTTTAAATGTGAATTAATTGTTATTTATATGTGTATTTAATTTTTTAATTAGTTAATTATGTTTCTATAAATTAGTTTAATATTTTTTTATATTTTTTTAGTATCCAAAACTAGAATAATTTTTTTGGAAATATTATTGAAATTATTATTCATTTTTCATGATATATTATAGAATATTATCTATCTATATAATATTACATATAGGTATGTATTTCTTATATAAAAAATGAATATTGGAATGATTCTTATGATTAATATATTTTGAAAATTCAAAAATATTACCCATGAAACAATCTGTACTACATAATTATTGAATGATACAAGATAATCTTATATATTTAAAGAAGGGTTTTCTATGTTAGGTATAATAATTATTGGATGTTTGGATAAGTAATAAATCTAACATTAGACATATTATTACTTTTGAGTCTTTTTAAAATTTTAATTGATTCAATAAACCATTCACAACTTTTAGAATATCCTTATTCATCTTATATCATAAGAAAATTATTTTGGGGTTATATTATAAAAGATTAGAAATGTTATTTATATATATAATAAGATATTGTGGAAAGGAATACTATAAAAGGAGATATTGAATATCTAATGAATTTTAATTTCCCATATAAATAACTTATAGGACTTTCAATGACCATAAAATTCCTTCATTTATTAATTAATAAATTTTTACCATATTGACTATTACTGAAAAGGTATATTAAATTTCATGCCATAATAACAGTTATTTTAACTAAGACCAGTACAAGGATATAAAATCCATGGAATATAAGCCAAACAATGGGGCACTCTATTTAGATGAACACTTCTAGAAATATTACAACATCAATGAAATAATTAAGGAATAAAAAAATATTAGGAATATGATAGAAATTTTCAAATAACATGTAAAAACATATTTGGGAATTATTTAGAAAATGATGATATTTAGTGATATATATATAAATCTAAAATGTAAATCTTCGGGGGTGACCATTAAATTACAATTATGTGAGTGTTGGTCAATATATTTGATACGCATTGTGGATATAAGTACTATTTCCATTATAATGTCTCTATTACTGTAATTATTTTTTAAGAGTAATAATAAGATTTATTTTATTGTATAAGGAACAAATAATTGCCTCAACTAGTAAGATATTTCAATTTAAGGAACATTTATCGAAACATGGTAGGTAGGTAGAGTCGCGTGGGTTCACCCTTGACTAATATCGTGTAGAGATTCATCATGTAAGGATCGATTATAATAAACTACATGAGAATTTATAGTTAGAATAGATCACTGATTGGTTAAAGATAGCTAATATACCCTATTAAACTACCAAAATTTAACACCATACCTATCTGGATTATGGTTGTGTAATAATTATTTATGCTTCTATACCATAGTATCATAAAAGTGTAACATCATTTTTATAAATGAAAAAGTTATTTCTTCAATACCATTTTCTCTATTATTTTATTTAATAAAAAAATTGAAAATAAAAATACTTTTGTAAATATATTTTTGGATACAAAAATAATAATAATTATATTGAATAAATTTATAAACTTTTATATAAATTTACGTACTCTTTATAAAATTTAGAATTATGAAATATTATTATAAAGTGTTATTTTTCTAAAAAAAGATTAAATAATTTTATAACATCTTTGGAATTGTTTCTAAGTGTAAGAAATTTCATTAGGCCATAATTACTATATTTTTTCAATATATAAAACACTTTTATTAAAAAAATAATCTTCAGATTTACGAAATTATTTTGATAAAATAAATATTATACTTGAAATCCGTAAATCAAAATTAGTTTAGGGAAATGTTTTGAGAATTTTGTAATAATACATTATTTTTCAATGAATATTAAAATTAATGGTTTCTTTTTCGCTATGTTTTCTGAATTACAAAACTTTTCAAAATGATTTAATAATTGATAAATGTTCATCCAAGTAAATAACTAGATTATTTTATTAATATAACATATATATTTGGATTTAAATCAACATTCAAACCTATAAATTACATTCTAAATTATATATTCGAAATTAATATTTTTAAAAATATATTTTGTAGAAAAGATACTTATAAAAGTACAGAGTTGTATTAAAAATGATTTATGTTCTAATTCATTAAAATATTAAAAAAGATGATATATTGTTCTAAAATATTAGGAAAAACTATATCAAAGTGTCTAGTTTTTCATTTTCCTCTACCTCATATTCTATGACCTATATTTATAAATTATTATACAATTCACCCTCTTTTATTATTATACACACCCATCCAATCATTCCTCTCTACTCAAAATCTCTTAAGATCGAAAATCCACCCATTTCCCATTATTAAATAACCCTTAATGTTTCTCCAAGGACCTATAATTTTCCTATCAAAGCATTTGAATGTTACTTCCCAAGGTATGGAAATTCTCTTCCTTTTTCTCCATTATAATTTATTACATACTTATATAGTAATTTTTTCTTGCTAATTAAACATTCATGTATTTAAATGATTCTGTAACTATCAAAATTATGTTCTATTAATTTTATATTTCCCTACCCACTCATAAATTATATTTAAAAATTCATTTTGTATTATCATTATGCTGATGGAATCATTTCATTAATTTATCTTATTTATAAAAAAATATTCTTATATTGTGAACACTCAGACCTCTTACATATCATAGGATATTTATCTACAAGTAATTTTTTTTTATTTTTTGTAGATTTCCAAGTATTGAATAGACATTTCCTTTTATTATGTTAAAATTATTAAGTTTCCATGCCTATAGCAAAATATATTCTCAAAAATATGATTTAAAACATATTCTTTGTTTTCTGTTGGTTACTGATGGAATGATTTATCATAATCAATATGAACTTCATGAATTATGGCATATGAAGTGTGAACCATGATAGTGCATCAATGAACTATGTTAAAAATTAATCACTATAGATGAAATGTTTTATGATATAATGGTTTATAATATTGGTAATTATGTTTCATGATACATTGGGGATAATCCCTGGGTATATAATAATGAATGCCTTATTAAAATGTTGTATCAACATGGGAACGTTATTATTAATTATATTTATATTTATATATCTGTTATTTTGTTATGATAATGCCCTAGTGTTATGTATCATGATCACATGCTAAATATTTTCTTTTTTATTCCCTTTCATAGTTTTATGACCACCATGTTCTTTTAATATATTCCCCATGAAATTGGATATACTAAAATTTACGTAGGATGGATATTCTAAGATTAATTTCAAGAAGATTATAATAAATCATATATTATTTATATATTAAAATACTAATTTTCATTAATATATATTATTTATTTTTGTAATATGTATTCAATTATATATATATAAAAACTTTGGGATTCTATAGTTGGTATCAAATGATGGTTATCTTATATATGTAAATAAGATATCAGAAAACATTAGTAATAACTAATGTGATAATTCTAAACATATAAAAACATCATAATATATTTTTTTAGTACAATGTGAGTGGTTTCCATGCATTGAAATAAACATATAAATACAAAAATGGAATTTTGATCTACCAAAGTTGTAGGTAAGTGTACTAATCATAAAATTGGGGGATTGGGTATTATATTGATCATCGCCTTCATCAAGAAAAAGGCAACATTCTGGAAAACTGGTTTCATAATAGCATGGGATATTTTCGGTTAATCATATAATTTCTAAGAACCACTATGATAGATATATAGAAAATTTAATTTTTATTTGATGATATTATAGAATAACATATTTGATATATGATTTTTTAAATAAAAATTCCCTTTATGATTATAATATTCCAATCGGTAAAAAGTTTCTAATTAAGGATTTGTTCTTTTTGAAAAATGGAAGGGAATATGATGAACTACCAAATTTAGTATAATAGATGATTCATTATCATGAATCCTAACATGATTTTCTTATAATGGAGAACATTAAGAGGATAATAAATCAACTATCATGGGATAAAAATAATAACTTGAATCATATTGAGCATCATAATTCACCTAAAAGGATACAACATTTATGTTATTCATTAATTCATCAACTAAAATATTCAATTAGTAGATCTTATGATCCTTTAATTTTGATCTATATATTTAATCTATAAAAAATTGAGTTTATATTCTCTTTTCATAAGAGATAAATAAATTCGACATAGTTATAGACAACTTAGAAAAAAATCATATTAGTGGTGGTTATTGATTATGAAAACAATAGTATTATTGGAGATGAAATCTATGTAATTGGAAGCGTTTCATTGAAAATTTTCCTATAAGTATCTTCCACATTTGATGACAAAATATACCATGAATTACTAGTGCTGATGTACAAGAAAAATTAATCAATTTGATGTAATTAATAGAACATTATAATATGCACTTGACACACCTAATACTTATTTAATAGATCCTCATAGGAAGGTTGATATGTTATTTTGTAGAATAACATACCACCTATAAGGTATTCATGAAATTCGAGACTATAAAGGCTATAAAAATATAGTATGGATTGATATAATAGTTAATATTTAGTTTAGAAAGATATAGCGATCTCATTTTATTAATGAAAAAATGTGAGAAGTGAAACCAAAATCAATGAATAATTTAGATCTTATCACACATAGAATGAATTAGACACTACCTAAATGTAGTAAATATGGGATAAATCATTTAGGTAACTATTTTTATTGATGTGTAATGTGTTAGAGGTGTGGAGGATATTGACATATATCATTAAAATATTCTTATGAGTGAATCATGAACATTTCAATAAAAATAAAATAGGTATAATGGTTCATTAAAAGAATTAATTTCAATGCGTCATGTGTGGATAACATGGAAGCATATAAAATTAAAGTATAAGTAAGAAGCTAAAAGAGGGTAACACCAATCAACATCATCATAGGTCAAGGGTGAGTTTTCTGAAATTAAAAACACAACATTTGAAAAAGAGTTTCCAAATGATGTTGTGGAAGGGACACTTATTGTTTTTTCAATTATAGAAAGTACAATGTTTGACTTTGATTTTATGAATTTCATTTATTTTTTCCATGTCTTCAAATAATATAGATTTAAGCACTACACATCAATATGTATAGATATCATTTAAGAGTATATGAGGTATTATCAAATCATCAAAGGTGTATTCAAAATGTAGTGTCAATTTTGGAATGTACAATCTTCTAAAAAATATATTGGTAATCCCCATAATGATAATTGACATTATTATAGGGAAATATTGTATGTATAGGTGTAATGTAAATATCAATTTTAGATGAAAGGTAATTTCAGTTGTTATGAATTGATATCCTATAGTTATTTTCAATGGAGAGATATCCTAGAATATGATTTGTCTAAAAGCACTTCTGATATCCTTTTTATAAATATGATTTGTTAATTTATAGAACAAAATAGAATAATAACGATAAAAATGGTCTTATCATTTATGAATGCATAGATGTATTTTATATAGGGATACATAGACCCCCCGGAGAGAGTGAAAGAATTATACATTGAACACATTACTATATTGAGGAAAATATAGGGTACCACGTATAGAATGGATTGTGTAGAGTTTTATTAATTTATAAGTAACTAAAAGTCCTATTCGAAAAAGTTTTCACTTAAAAACTTATGTCTATATGGCGATATCATGTTATATTTTAAAAATAATGACGAATCAATAATTCAATTCATTCAATATAGAGAGTTCAATTGGATCCTAGTAAAGATGAATACCATATCCAAATGATTTGTGATTTAATTAAACCAATTATAGTGGACCATTTATTCTCTCAAATTCACATTTGATTAAATGATCATCAGTTAAGGGTGACGAAATATGATATATGCCAAAGACATACATATGAACAAGATATGGGAATTTTGAGTTTGTTTTTATACACATTTTCTTAACTAATCCTCCTGTTATATTTATGTATTGATGAATATAATATTTATTGACAAAATTGTTAAATTTATGTTGGCCTTTATTGATGATGTTAAAATATATTCCAAATGTGGTGAAGATCATGAGGATCATGTATGGTTCATTTTACGTACTCTGAGGAACATTATGATTTTCATTATATTAATCTCTCAAAAAGTTATTATCATGGGAAACATCATAAGTAGTAAAGGAATCTCAAGTGATCTATCAATCTAAAATTCCATAGCGGAGTGTCTATCTCATTCAATATTAACTAAGATTCACATATCCCTTATTATAGTGGTTATTTATTCAAATATTTTGAAACAAATATTAATGTATTTATAATACACTATAAAAGTTAAATATAAATCAATTAAGGTTTTCCTAGAATACAATGTGTCATGATTTTTTATAATAACATATGAGTAGGATAGAGAGGGTTCTTGTAATAACTCTACACTCAATTAGTGAAGGATATTTTATATTTAGTTATGCTTATCTAAATTCTCTGGGATGTGTTATCAAGTATAATGAAATGGTGAAAATCAATGCATATCAAAAATTAATTCTACATGAGATTAATTATGATATACATGACATAAATTTGTATACTAACATTTTTCTATTCAAGTAGGGAGTTAATATAAATATGGTTAAAAATATGACATATTCATAGACCGGCAATGCTTGATGTATATATTCAAAAAAAGACCATCATATGAAATAAAAAAGATGGTTAGGTATTCTTAAGGACATTTATTTTTCAATATATTATCACCATATAATAGAAAACCTAGTCATAGATATATTCATATGAGATTTCATGGAATTATTGAAATGATGATGATTGAAGGAAATCAATTAAATAAGGATCTATTAGTTATAAAAATCATAAACATGATGTTAGGAACAACATCAATATTCCCCCAAATTATTTATCAATAATAATTAATAAATATGATCACAAAATCTCAAAGATAGGATCACCTTATGATAAAATAAAATAGAACCAAAGAAAAAGATTAATATTTCAGAATTCAATATTGATACCGAAGGTGTGCTGAAATTTTGTACAAGTATATGAATCATAAAAATTATAGAGAAAAGGAGATGATTAATGATGTTTGATCCAATAAATGTATAATACATCCTGAATCAGTAGAGTGTACTAATTTATTTATAATAAATATTGTAAAAATAATATGAAAAGGGATATTCTTAATTATATTAAAATTTTCATGGAGAGTCAACAAGTTAAGTTGAAGTGGAAACTTTATATAGGGGTATTGAAATTACAAACCATACCTGTATGGAAGTGATTCAACATTACTATAGACTCCATCACTGACCAACCGAATGCATACAATGTAAATAATGATGATTGGGAAATCATTAATCAGTTAAAAAATTCTTCCCATTTATTTCAAAAGAAGAGTTTTTACCCCTAGAGAAACAATATTTCCACAATATTCATGAATTAATAATATACCATGGAGTTCCATTATCAATTTCTTCATCCCCATATCGAATTTTCTCTTCTATATTCTAAAGGATACTTCAAAATTACATAAATATAAATGTAAACCTAACTATATCATATCACCCAAAAATTGACGGGCCGTTTGAAGGAAACATTAAAATATTTTTTGACACATTAAGGGATATCTCACATTATTTTAAAAGTGGTTTGAAATGATATTTTGAACTTGTAGAATTCTCTTATAAGAACTGTTTCAACTATAGTATTCTAATGGAACCCTTGTTAGATTTACATAGAAAACAATGTATAACTCCAACATGATTGGATGATTTTGGTAAAGGGAAACTGTTTGAAAATTCATGTTTATGGAGACTATAGAAAAGATAAAGGTCTTACATAGAAAAAATGAGTCTTATTAAGGTCGATAAAAAATTATACTCAAAACAGAAGGAAGGACATGTAATTATATTATCTATTATGTATTATAAAAAAATTATTAGTGTTATAGAATTATGATGTTTTGAAATAAGAGAATATTGAATCCAAATAACATTGGCCCATTTCAATTTCTAAATCATGTCGAAGTGGTTTCTTATTGATTAAAAATACCTGTAAATATTTCTAGTTTCCATAAAATATTCCATGTGTTCTTATTAAGAATGTATATGTCCAAAAACACAAATAAATGTTCAAAATTTATTGTATATGGAACGTGACTTTACATATAAAAATTAACAAATGCAGATTCATGAATGAAGTGAAAAACTATTATCGAATCACAAAATATAACTTCTAATAGTTCTTCATAGAAATAATATCTCTGAAGAAGTCACTAAGGAAATTGAAGAAGGTATGATTTAAAAAAATATGAAGTATTTCATAAATTTTGAGTGCTAAATTTCATATTGTGGGGAGAATTTAGTATCATATGTTTAATTCCAATTGATTTTAAAGAATATCATTTTTTTCAAAAGTGTATTTGATATATAACACTAAGAATAAATGACATAAAACATATATGTCTATTATATAATATCTGTTAAATTGGATTGAATGAATAGTATCAAATACATTATGCAATTTTTTTAATCAATATAAATATATTTATATAATATTATCATGTAATTTATTAAATTTTAGTAATATCATTTAATTCAACAAAAAATATGTTTTCATAAAATTGATTGTTATTGCTATTTAGGGAAAATATTATAATTATATTGATCGATTGTTTATATTTTTATTAAAATTAACTTTTTCTTTTAAGTAACATTATAATATTTTAATTGGGGTTAATTTTATTGAATATATGAAAAATATGTATTTTTTAATGAATAGCGAATCAATACTAATTTTTGTATAACTACAATTTTTTTAATGACATATGTCATTTAAAATTTAATTTATTATTTGATTTTTTTTTCAACTTACTTAATAAATTTTTTATACATAATCCGATTAATTAAATTTTAGTCATCTCTATACTATATTTTAGTGGATGTTTGTATTTGCACTCAAAAATGATTTTTTCTAGAAACAGTTTTTTTACTGCATAATGTTTCTCCATTAAAAATATTTAAAATTCCCCTTATCTAGGGATTCCATAAATTAAATTAAGAGATTATATATCTATTAATATTAATTTATATTCATATAATAATTTTTACTATTCATATAGTTAATATGAGATCAATTTGTTCTTCAAAAATACATTTCTTGAGCTTTGATCCACTCAAAAGTTAAACTCAACATCACACATATGTAAATATAAGAATCTAAAGTAAGGAACCAAATTTTTTACAAGGTTCACCCACAATGTGTGTGACTACATCCATACATTGTTTACCCCTATTGGTCTATTGGTTTTCACTATAAAATTTAGTAAATAAAATTGGGCAAACCTTTATAAGTTAATTTTTTATCCTTGCAAGAAATTATATTATCTCATAGTAGTTAAATACATCATTATTCATATATGAATAAATAAAATCAACCATAATAATAAAACATTATGCATAAAACTATGTCTTGTACACTTTGTCTATTACACCTCTCTTCATCATGGTTTTGTCTTCATTTCAAATGCCTTCATATGGTGATCCTCATTTTGGTGTGCCTCAGTATGATTTCACTTTGACTGTACCACCATCTATTAGATCTATCTGGTAGTTCTATATAGTGATACTAATTTGACCAATTTATTCCTTAGATGTACTATCACTCTGGAAAATATTCAACACTTCCTCTGTAAGATTATAGATTCATACATTTCTTGAAAATCTGTCACCCCTTTACATAGTCTCACATGTCATAAAAAATATAGATGGTGAATGGGATCCAAATTAAAATTTCATACTAATATCATCTTTTTTTTAACCACCTATAAAGCCTCTATTATTTTGGAGTCATATATATCCATATGAACTTTATGAATCCTCAGTTTCAATGATCTTCTTCATATCTTCCTTAAATATATTCTATAAAAAAATAAAAATACCATCTCAAAAATCTATTAATTAATAGCTTCACAATATTTATATAATTTTCCTAAAATTTTGTTTCAATTCTTTGATAATAACTCGTTTATCCAATAATCCGTCATTTTCTTATTACTATTATGATTTCACTTAATCTGATTTTTTTTCAAATCATCTCAATCCAATAAATTACTCGACCCTTATTTAGAGCTTACCATATGTTTCCTCCATCCTGTGAACTCACATAAGTACTTATAGGTTAATCTATCTAATGTGATACCATGTATTCATATATTCATCCTACTTCTAATAATCCTTCACATGGATCTTGAACGTCTTTCTATGTCTGGTACAATTTCATTGAATCATCTATTTGATGGATTCAATTTTTTTTCTGAAACATCATCAATCCCAAGGTCACATAGAAATTTTTCTAGTAAACTTCTTCAAAATATTATCCAATAGAAATGTATCATACTATCTGAAATAGATAGTAGATTTTTTTATTAGAAAATAATTTTCAATTCAACTGGATGAGAAAAACTCATCTTTATATCTCACTTTAATACTTCACTCTATCTAAAACAATAATATATAGTTAATTCTAGCCGTCAAGTATTTTTTCTCAAATAGAGTTAATATTATTTTTTATACCTATTAATTATTGGTTTTACTCAATATGATTTCCATTATAACATTGGAATATATATTACATAAATTCATTAATATTTGAAAAAATTTGTATCTATCTGGTAAGCACATTTTTTACCCTTAGTCTGGTATGCTTCATAGTTCTCCAACTAATAATGTGTTCTAAATTCATCATTTTATTTATTGAGATTAATTAATCCATTATATAGATATTGTATAATCAAAAACAATAATGAATTAATATATTTTTCATTTTATAGATGTCTTTTTCTGAAGACATCATCTTGACCCACGAAAACCTTTTCATAATCATAAATTATAAAAATTAAATATTATGAAAGTATAATCTGAAATTGCAATGAAAGTAACTAAAAATTTCATATGATAAACAAAAACAATCATTCACATAAAACACAAAAAAGTAAAAAAAATAAAATATTGATACCAAATAAAGAAATTATTATAAAATATACCTAAAATATCTTTAATATCCTCATTTTGTATTTTTTGGACACATTAATATCTTTATTCTCAAATTCCATGAAACATTTCTAATACAAATTGAGTAGACTACTTGATTAAGTAATGTATGTAGGTAATTATATCTCTAGATTGTACAAAAATTTTATATCCACAATGTAGAAAACATTCCCCTCAATTATCCCAATTTCCATAATGGTAACACCCATAAGATATTTTTTATCACCATTTTTATGTTATAACCATGTTAGGATTAAAAAAATATAGGGTATAGTGTTTTATACCCTATCCTCCTTGTAAATATAATCTAATGTAAAAGGGTAATTCATGAGAACATTATTATTTTAATGGTGGCGGATGAAGAAGCAATTCAACCACAATTACTCATTTCATTACTTTATAATATTGTTGGTTAAATTATATAAAATTTGATATTAAATTAAGATATAATCAATAAATACATATCCTATAAATATATTAACCTTAAATAAATAGTATTTAATATCAATGCTCTATGATCGTGAATGCTTTATAATATTTTTGGATATGTAAGTTGAACTTTTATTATCACCAAGAATCATCAATGTATATTTAACATTCACTATCAAATTTTCTTGATATACATTCTTACACATAATTTGTGTGCATGAATTATTGATAGAATTATATTCTATTTCAAATATACTAAATGTAAATTAACATTTTTTTCTTTCTATTAAATCAAAAAAAAATTCTCAGAATAATAATGTTCTCCCAGATGATGATTTTAGATCATTATAATCTCAATCACAATCCTTATTAGTGAATAGTATCATGGTCTTCTCATTAATTAATATATAAATTTGGAAATAAATAGATGTTCCTTTAACATAAATAATTATATTTTTTTCCACTACATTTTTTGATTCCTTAGGTTCACTATAATATAATTCATACTATTTTATATATATTCAATGTCAAGTCTACAATTATTAATAAATAGTACACATATAATAAACATCATTAAGTAATTCTAATTTACACTTTTCCCATCTTCATATTTAGTTAGTCTCATTACTAGAAAAATTAATATGAATCATCGTTTTAACATGACATTCCAAACTAATTTATCATCTCATTGGAACACATTTCCTATTAGTGGAAGAGCTACATTAGTTTCGGTTAACTTGTATTACCACAATGAAATATATCATTTTTAAAATTGAAATCACAATGTTATTCTTAATTTTAACATCAAATTAATCAAATGGTATATCTATATCACCCATTGAAACTATATAATTTGTAAAAATAGTAACAATAAAGGTACATATAATGGAATATTTCAAATATAAGTTCTTATCAGAATTTCCTTTAGAAAATATCAGTTAATTAATCTTTCTATCATTTTATTAATGTTGGGAATAAGATCCTTGTTTCAACCCATAAAAATATTTCTTCAGTTAAAACACCACAGTTACGTAATTTTCAATTATAAACCCATTGTATATATCAATATAAAAATCGTTTATTTAACCATTTAATAATGTTGAATTTTCATAAATCAAATAGATCATTCAATTTAAATGAGTATAAATATATAAAAATACTCCCATTATTTCATGAACCACAATGGGATCAATATACTTTTAGAAAACTACACCATCAACCTATGATTATAAATTTGAAACTAAATATTCTTTACTGGTAAAACATTTTCTGGATTCATTGAGTTTATTTATAAATACCCATTTTTTATATAATATTATTTACATTCTATGAATGAAAAAGATCTGAGGTTTTATTCTTCTCATTTTTTATAACTCTATATTCATTATATTAATACCCTAATAATTCTTAACTACATATGATACAAATTATGATTCAATATTTGAGAGAGGTGATGTTTTATTTTAAAACCTCAATCTCTATATGGTCTGAACTAGTGCATCTGGATTTCTAAATACATTATAAAATTAAACCTAATTTTGTATTTTTGTTATATTATTGGTTTTCATACACTCTTACATTCAGCATTACATGGTTTATCAAAATAAACTTGTATAATATTTGGTGTATAGTCATCTACATTCTCAATAACATATTTGGATGTAAAAATATTTTATCACATTATTTTTATCATATAAAACACATTTTTTTGGGTAGATTAGTTTTCAATGTATTTTACATAAATGTAATTAAGAATATTTGGTATAATTTTATTCAAAACAATTTAAAATGTTCATTGGATAAAATATACCATCAAATAACAATCTAACACTTTTTCAGAAAACAATGCTAAATACATTATTTATTTTTATTAAAAATGTGATCCCAATGTAATAAATGTATTCAATTTTATGGCTCCATTTAAACCACATTTCATAGGGATCCATTTGTTATTCTAGTTGATGAAAAAAATGAATTTAACATGAAATGTTATAATTATGTCCTCTATGTAAATGAATTCTGAAATAATATATTCAAGGTGCATACTTCTTCTGATTTCAACTAATCTTTTTTTCGGACATACTACTTATTTTATTGTGTAATATAAGAAGAATTTATATTGATGTTTATTTCCACTTTTTAGGGAGTTCTAAAAATAGATACCTATGTAATCTTTTACATTATTAATCCTTAACATTAATGTGTATACACCAAACTCTTCCTCAAAATTACTATGGAAACATTTGAGAAAATCGTTAGAATCCAATTTATGTTTCGCAAACATTACAGTAATATTTATTGTGAAATAATCTATCAATGTAATAAATTAATAGTCATCCATTTTGAATTTATGTCTCATCAACCTAGAAATACCAGTGTGAATAAGCTCAAAAGTTTGGGTGTATTGACATTTAACATTCTTAATCTTTTAATAACAATCCACACATTTTTTGAAATTTATAAAAATGGTATCATATTTCCTCTTTAGTTGAGGTATTTAACTTACACCAACTACATATTACATTTTTCCAATAATCTTATATTGTGGATTACCAAATGTTTGATTAAATATCATTTCTTTATCCTCCATATATAAAAATCCAAAATTACAAGGGCTATAATTTGGCATATATTTTCACTGGTTAATTCTCCAATGGTGACTTCATTTGAATCATTCAAATATTAGATTATACATGAAAATATATTATGTATTAGTTATGAACCATCATAATATTGTTATCTTACACATTATGTTTCTCCCAATTCCACTACAAAATTAATTTTTTGACTTCAATATCCAAGATTCAAAATCCTCTATGCCAATTATTCTATTTTTTAAGAAATATACATTATGAATGTAATAGATACACGCTCATATTATTTAATATTGTTTAAAAATTATTTGTCACATGTTGTATGTCACGAATAATAACTATCATAATTCTATGGTTTTTTTCATTTTCCCCATTTTATAATAGTTTAAAAAAAAATTTCTCTATATTTAATATCTTCAAATTTTGTTTCCATTCTAATGTAAGTGTTTTTATCACAAAATTGTTTTTATGCAATATTTGTCTAACTCATCTGATCAGTCAAACCTACCTTAAATATCATTATGGAAATATAATAAATTTTTTCATGAATATTCTATTACATATATTGGATTTTCTATTTCATCATATATCAATAGATAATTACATCATTTTATACCACTCTTTATCTCAGAAAATTTTATCCTACTCCTTTTGATAGAATTTTTTTGACTGTAATTTTGTATCTTACATTTGAATATTCTACAATACCATAAGTATATATTGAATTAAGATCTTCTTTAAATGTCTGTTCTTCTAGGTAATACAGTTGATGAGATTCAATATACTCATTAGTACAAGATTTATATATTGATAGGAAATGATTCATTCATTAGTTACATTTAAAATACATTTATGTTATGTGTTTCTAACATCCTTTCTTAAACCAGTATCTCTAGATATTTATTTCTTAAATAATATTGTTAGTATAATATAATGAAACTTTATGTTTAGTGGGTGTAGATTTCTCTTGTTTCATGGGTTGTTTTTTCAGAAAGATTAATATGATTCATCATATACCACTAAATATTAATTAATATTCACACTAATATATTTCATGTTATTTTTATCCTTTACACGTCTTGATCATGTCATGTATTTCCCATCATCACTTGGTGCTAGATTTTCATCATGACCTGTCACCATCATTCAATACTCTATATCTTTCATCTTTCCATTATTAAATTCCACTACACATACATCTTATTTCTTAATAATTTATTATTTTCCATTATTCATATTCTAAATTTCATTCTTCAATATTCTATATTATTTCAAATTTTCGTTGTTTCGAGAGAGTCATTCCACAAGTTTGATATGAGATTATTGTCCAAATAGTTTTTATCAACATATTCTTCTAAACTATTTGAATTTTTATCCTTCCTTAAAATATGTACCATGAATGATATGAATTTGTATGATTATTCACATTATAAATAACTACATTCATTAATGTCATAATCAAACATTGTAAACAATACACTTATACTATTTTAATCGATAGATTGTATCGTACATCCAATATACTGTTTATCTTTTTGTTGAGGCATTTATACACTTATTCCTCAGTGTATATTCAAAAAAATCATAATTTCCATAATTATTATTTTTGATGTTAATAGAAAAATGTTTCACTTTATCATACTCAAAGAAATTGAGATGGAGTTTTAACTTGTACATTCCTCTACAATGAAAGTAATTTTTATTGATAAGGTACATAATTATATCATAAACACCACTATAATTTTTAGTAACTCTTGATTCACTAAATCATATTACCATAATTTTCGGTTATTCAATTTTTAGGTTCCTCAATGAATCAAAATATATCTCTTTTTTATATGATTTTTGAAAGAAGGATATTTTCCACTTTCATATGAAATAATCTATCTTTTTAATTCATCATAGGATAAAACATATACATATTATAAATAATATATTTAAGGATCAATCGTATTTAGAGTAATCCTTATAATATTTTTAATAATACCATTATATGTTACGAAATTCTATAGTCTTAGGAGTTACTCAAAATTACATTAAATCGAATGAATTAGTCATCAATAGTTTTCTCTTCTGACTTTATAAAATCACTGATATATTTTCACCATATTTAATTTTGTTATTCTATAACACTAATATTTTCATCAAATATAATATATTCTTTTTACTAATATTTATTTTCTATCTTGTGAACCAACATATTCATGAGATTTACCTAAAAAGACATTAGAATTGTCTTTAGAGATTTTTCCTTGATGGATATATTCCATTGTTCTATAAATATCATATAAGAATCATTATCCATGAGTAGAAACCCAATAGTAGCTACATCAAAGAACACCAGTCAAAGCAAAAAAACATAAGTTATAATTATATTTTTATATACATAGAAAAAAAATTAATGAAAGAAGGAATACCTCTTGTATTAATTGATTTTTTATCATCCATTATACAGAATATAAAGATCTTACAGGAAAAAAATTCACCCTATTATACCACATCATGTACCCATGAATGTGTGAATCCCTAACAAGTGTATGTTAAATTAGTGTCAATATTTTATAAATAATTTTCCCTTGAAATTAACTCATGCCATATGATAGTGTTTTTATCCTTCCAAAATTATAAATCCACCTCACTGGTTTGAAAAGATAAAAAACCAAATTAAGACATTCATGTTTTTACAAGGTACTACCCCAATATTGGTGACTACATCCTTTCATTGTCGACGCCTATTAGTAAAAAAATCACTACTTAATAAAATTAATATTATTCATCAAACTCTCATTAAGATCCCTCAATATCTTAATTGGAATGTTAAATATCACACATCATTTAAAATTTTTATTTATTCTTACGATCCTGATAAATTTAGTAAATGAAATTTACACAGAAAACATTATCTATAAATTATATAACTGGTCTACTTGGACGGTTACACCTTTATCTAGTGCACGTCGATTTTTTTACAATATTTACCTTTCCAATGAACTTTAGTTCAATGTTCCTCAGTTTGATGTCTTTTTCTAATGCACCTCTATCGAGTAACTCTCTTAGGTATCTCTATCTATTAACTCTATCTAGTGACTCACATTTAATTATGTTATTCATTTGATGGATTCTCACACTAAATTAACATCATCACTTCCCCCATATGATAATATGAATAATTTTTTTCTCAAAAATCCAATTAACCATTATATATGAAAATATCCTCTAAAAAATAAGAAGTATGTTTGAGATCGAATTTATGATAACCCACTCAAATAAACATTCATTTGACCACTGCCAAAACCTATAAAATTATAGATCCAAATATATTCATATGAACATCCTCAATTATTCATAACTATATTTTCTTTATATATCTCTTAAATCATTGTTATACTAACAAACATTCGAAAAATATATTACTATCATATATATTATAAAAACTCAAAAGTTTAGATTTTATTTTAAAAGTTTCTTTATGATCCCTAAATAAATAATTTTCACCTTATTAGTCATCAAATGTTATTTATTATTCATGTTTCCCTATTTTAATATTATTTTTCTAGTAAACTAAAACGTTTAAATTAAGATATTATTGTTCAGTGCTCAACACATGTTTCTAACATCTAGTGAATTGACATATGTTCCTTAGGCTTGATTAGTCTGATGAGATAAAATTTCTCAATCTGGTCATCCTATATACAATCAAATATTATAATGATATTAATTGTAGAACCTCATTATATCATGATTTCATATAATCATCCATCTGATGTGCCCTCAAAAACAAATACAGTCAATCTTCAAAAAATGTTTTTGATAGATGTTTTTATCTGTATTATGTATAAACACATGAATCTCTTTATCCACTCATTTTTTTATAATAATCATATCATTAAAAACACATCCTAGATAATTACTTCAAATCCTTACTTTGTCTAGTATTATGAAAAAATTTATTTTAGGTAAACTTCTATGAATCCTTCTTCATCTATAGTTACAATATAATTTTCTAATCATTCATTTCCTAATGGGAATGGTTTTTTAACCTTCCTATGAAAAACAATTTTAGGAAATAAATTATTCATTATTTGTATGACATGTCTCTATCTAGTAATATCATTATATTTTTCTCATTTCAATCACCTTTATAGTTCTCCATCCCATCATGTACTGAAACATTATAACTTCATTTCTTAGTCTTTTTTTATATGCAGTCCTTAATTTGCTACAAAAAATATTGTTTATAAATATCATAAAAATTTCTTAAATTTATTTTTCGATTAAAATTTCTTTAAAATTTTGAAATCTTTTATTAATCAGGATGTTTGAAACATTGACAATCGACATCATATCATCTAATATAGCATTGAGTGTACCACATACATTCTGATGAAAATATTAAAATTATTTCACCTAAAACCAATTATATTGAAATTATGATATTGAGAAAAACAATAATTTAAAAATAACCAAAAAAATATCTTTATTGAGACAAATCTATTATGTAAAAGAATCATTTATTTGATGATATAAAGTATAATAAAGGGACATAAATGTGTTCTTAATATTGTATAGTGTTTTAAAGAAATATTTATGAATAAAATAATTATAAAACCATTAGTTTATAATTTAGATAAAGATAAATTGATGTTTTTTGTACGAACACATATATTTGAAATTTATAATGTTAAAATTAATCATTTTTGGTATGAAATACTAAGGATATGGAAACAAATACATTAACGAGAAAGGGGTAAATTTCTATATAATATCTCATATCAATATATAACATGGTTTATATTGAAAAAGAAATATAATATCCAAAAAAAGAGATAATAGAATATGATATATTCAAGGGATAGAATGTTTCCCATTTAATAGAAATTATTTGAGAAGAAAAATAATGAATCAATGAATGGGGGCGGGATAAAAAAAATATACTATGTCTATAGAAAAGAATGAGGTATTTGAAAGGGAAATATAATAATTTTAATGGATCAGTAAATATATTGAATTCATTTATAATTGTGATATAATATTTAAAATATGATTTATATGAAACAAATAAAATAAAATAGGTTCATATTACAAAACATTATCAATAAAAGGAAATTAATTTACAATAATCAAAAATCATTATATTTCATAATAAATAATTCAATTAAATATGAAATTATGAGAAATAAATGATAATAATTTGAAATTAAATAAGAAATTAAATATTATACAATTATAGTCTAATATAAATAAATCATAGAATAAAATTTTTAATGATTAAATTATATAACCCAATGAAAGAAGACTATGGAAAAAAAACTCATACAATGCCATATTTTTGGAAAAATAGATTGAAAATGGGATTATTTAAAGAAATCAAATAACTTGTAAAAAAATGGTGAAATAGATTATAATATAACCATTGGGTTTAATGTTCTAAACTAAGAATAATTAATTTTGAAGCGAAATATTATAACACAAAAAAAGGAAACTTATTTAACAAGAACCATTTCTATGAATTCCAGTTTTCATAGAACTAAATGTTATTTGATAATAAAAATATAATCATGAATAATATATTTAATAATTTTTTTACATATATTAACTTATATATATTTTTTAAATATATAATAATTTAATATATTATAATTTCTTATTTTTTAGTTGTAATTGTTCAACTGTTGTAAATATTATCAATTTCTCCTTGTAAATTTTTGTATGATAGTCCTGATCATCATTTCAAATGAATGAATTAAAAATATCTATAATATTAAAATTAAATATATAATACTTCTATAATGTGATATGAAGTTACATTTTCTTTATATGATATTTTAATTCATGTTTTTTTCTTTCGAAATCCATCGCATGATTTTTGCAGAAATTTTTGAGAAACTTGATTTGTTATATTTGTAATAATATAAATTTAAATTAAAATATTATAGATGAATAAAAAAAAATAACTATTTATTTCAGATAGTATCTATAATAATTTTATATATCCATCCATTTTAAAAAATTTATACCATAATCAGTTTTGGTGGTTTTTCTGAACCAAAAAAGAACCCAATATAATCAATGGATGATTATGATTATAATGTTATTTTTTTATTATTATAATTTTTAAATAAATGAAATAACATTATCTATATGTTATTATTATTGTTAAACATAAATATGAAGTGATATAGGTTGAATATGAATGAAATTAATGATAATAAGTGACTATTTACCAAGAAGAATCGTATATTCTCTTGGAAACCTTCTTAGTTATGAAGAATTGTTGGAATACTATTGACAAAAGTGAATAAAAATATTCAAGTGAATGTTATTAAATAATAAAATTTTGTTAACAATGTTGAGGAATTCAAACACTATTTTTTTAATCAAAAGGATAGAGGTCGTTCCTTTTACAAGTGAGGGGGAATAAGGTTTTTGTAAATAACCACTCATTACTGTATAAGACGACAAATTTTTGATAGGAATACACACAAAAATTTTAAAAGAAGTAATATAGGTAAATATTTCTCTCATGGATTTAATTAATAATTTTTCGATATATTATATCATTTTTCGTCAAAACTTTAACATGTTATCTCATTTTACTATTTACGATGGAATTTAAATGTTTACAAATTAATTTATTTATCATCCATAAATTGAAATTGAACTTATTGCTTAATTTTGAAATTAAAATTCAAAATATTATATCTATTTAATGGGATTTAATTTCAATAATTCATTAAAATTAATTTTAATATAATAATTTATTTCATATATATAAATTTATGAAAACATTTTTTAAGTATAAAAAAGTTATATTCATCTTCCTAAGAATGTAATAAAAAATTAAAGAAATTCTAATTGTATAAAATTATATAAAATAATAAATGTAAATAAAATAATTTTTCAATGATAATAAATTTACATTATTAATTTAAAAATACACTCTATATGGAGAAAATATTCTTTAAAAAATATTTCTTATATCATAAACTGAATTTATATTTATTATTAACCAATTATTAATCAAAAATAATTTTTATTCATTTTTTATATTTTAAAAATACTATATTTCATTAATTATCATAATTTATATATGATAAATTTATCTTTTAATAAAAAATGCAATATTAAATAAATATAATGATTTTAAATAAAATACTTTTTTATACATGTCCCATTAAATTTTTTTTATACACCGTTTATAATTATATTTGTATTTTACAAAATTATTTAAATAATAAATAATTTTGTTTCATCAATCAAATGTTTTTAATTTAATATTTAATAAATAATAAATTTAATAAAAAATCATATTTCCTAAAACAATATCTTTGTATAAAAAGAGTTTCCTAAAACCAAATTTTTATCTTCGTTTCAATTCTATAATCATTTATTTTTTCAAATATATTATTAAAAATGGGCATATATTTATTTAAAATATATTATTTTTTATTTATATCAACTCCATACTGGAAATTGCGAATGTGTAACCTTTTTACAATTATTATACTTAGTAGATCTATATCCTTTTACATTGATTCATATTTGGTGTGAATTAAATTCTTCTCAATTTAGAAATAATAAATCATGAAACATTGGGGATTGAATTCTCATAGATGTTGTTGAGAATGCTCATGGGAGACAATAGAGGAATCCCTTATATGAATCCATGCTCTATCACTGATTTTTTTGCCGTAATCAAAATCAAGACTATTGTAACCAGTGTAGATATTGATGTAGAACCAGAGTCTTGCATTGAGGCAATAATTTTTCATTACAGAGTCTATCTAGTGATTTCTTTCTCTTCGAATGTGGAAAAACTACTCTCTTGGTAATTATTCTTTATTCTTGTTGAGAATTTTATTAGGCTTAGGCCGTATTTGAATTTTTTACTGAAATCACTTGAATCAATTGTTTTTATAGGGTTCCATATCAGCTTTATTAATTCCTATAATGTTGTTTTTCTTCTCCAGTTAGAGGAAGCGTACTATTGGATTTGGGTGATATGGTCATCGGTCTTTGGAGGATATTCCAAGAATGTTATGAAATGGAATCTAGATTTTCACCCTTTTACCAAGTCACCTATTATTCCAACATGGCTTGATTTCCTTGGATAACTACTTCATTTGATTAAACATGTTTCCTTGTTTCTGATCTAAAGTCTCATTAGTAATCCCTTAATGTTTGACATTACCATGAAATCTCTTTCAAGACCCTCGGTTGATAGAGTTTGTTCTGAGATTGACTTTTTCCAGTACCTCCCATCACAAATCTATATTCATAATGGTAGTTAAATATTCTTTTAGGAAGTAAAATATGATAACCTTCCTGAGTACTACAATGAATTCCATATGATTTTTCATTTTTTGAAAGACTGTGGAATTAGAGTAGCATATCCTCCAACATGCAACCTGACTTGGGTTTAAAAAAGGAAAACAAAGGATTGAACTGAGAGAATGAAAAAATTTCAAATATTTTTTGATGTCCCTTCAAAAACATAGGCTTATATTATAGGAAAAAGGGGACGATGGTGAAAAATCTATTAAGGATAATAGTCATGGTGTTCAAAATTTTCAAACTGGGAAATCGAGGAGACATTCATTAGACACTAATAACCCCACAAATTTTTCCATTGCATCTCACACATCAGATAATGATTATATTGATTCCATAACACCTTTGGGATATCAGATAGACCCCAATAAATCCCATGATGTCTATGAAGAGGAGATTAAATGTTTACATTCTTAATATACTAAATCATAACATGATGTATATGATCATTGATGTCATTGTGAGGATGTCTACTTGAAATTTTATACTACGAAAGGTAGAAAATAGTTGATTGATTCAGAATACTTTATTACTCCAAACCCTAAGAAGACTCTGAGATGTATAGATTACTCTAATAATGAAAAAAAATAATTATTATATATCTTAAGGCCTCTATGATGGAAAACAAAAATATTTCCCCATAGCCTAAGGTTTTTAAAATTCCGCCCACATCATATCATGAAAATAGTTTGAGTAACATTGAATCTATTAATGTATATAACCAAGAATTGAGGGATTCATATATATTTTAGGAGGAAGTGATAGAAAAAATTGGAATATTGGATGGAAGATAATGATGATTTTCTTACAAATGTATATAAAATCGGAGATCAATGCACACTATAACCTCTAAATTAGAAAGTTAATGTTTATAATGTTGGTTGTGGAATATATGAAAAATAATGAATTTAATTTTTGAGAAATTCTATTGCAATGAGTTATTTTATTTTTCCCCTCTTAATGATTGCATTCATGGAATTAAAACTTTAGAATAAAATATCTCTATTTTTCTTGGTTTATTTCATTCATTTTTTATATTTATATCATGTTGTTTTATTATGTCTACCTCAATGTCCCTATGAAGATGTTGTATAAAAATGGATTAGGAGGAACAATCTTTATCAAGAATTCAAATTGGTTAGATCTTGTTTTGTTGAATAGAAACCAGCATGTTAAGAAATTATACGGCGGTCTTGCATGCGCATAAAATCTTAATGTAAATAATAAATGAGTTTTCTAAAAATAATTCAATTGGGGGTAGTGACATAGAACATGTTTAGTCTGATGACATTATTTGGAGTGATTATTTATTAGGCTTCTAGAAAAATATGTGATGGAACGTTCTGTTTTGTTAGAAAAATACATTCCCATTTAAGAACATTTATAGTGAAAATTTTTATTTTACTTTTTCCAGGGTGTCCGAAGGTGAATAGATATCTTCTTTTTCTAAATCTTCTCTATTTCATCATCATATATTTTATGGGTCTATTATTATTGTTTTATGTCACTTTTAGTTAATTTTCTTATGGTAAAATATAATTTCACCTCATATAAACGTTTTACTTCATTTATGTTTTAATAAATTCTTGAGAAGTGTGGGATGGGTTTCCATTTCGTTCATCATTCTATTTTAAAAACATAAAACATTGGGAATGAAAATTTATACATATATTTTATACATTAAATTATCCATTAATTAAATAAATCATGTCCACAACAATTTAAATTACTCTCTATACTAAATAAAAACATTATCATGAATCATGATATAATTTATAATGAGATATCAACATTACTACTATGGGTTATAATATAAAGATAATATTTTACCTCTTAATAATAATATGTATTTATTTTAATTAAGCATAACAATTTTTTCAATATATTCCTTAATTACTAGAAAAATAATTGATACCAATGGTTTTAAACCATCCTTATAGGTTTGGGAACAACTGGTATTTGCTACACCAATGGATCCCCAAACCATTGGGTGTCTAGGTGTAGGGATATACATATATCCATATATTGAAATAAAATATTGGTAAATGTTAATTTCATTAACCTATATCCAATGGTTTCATTAAAGCATTTGTAAAAGTATATACCAATGGTTTAGAAATCTGTCAGCATTTCCTTCAATGAATAAACAAACCAGGGAAACCTCCCATCATTGTGTAGTACGAGTACACACCCCCAACACTGACACACACAACCCTAAACAACTAGTATCCAATATTTAAAAAAATAGAAATAAATTAAATCATTAATTTAGATCCAATAAACATTTAAAACATGACATATATTAAATCACATAAGTATTAAAACAATATGTGTCATATATATATCTGTCATAAATAAAGGGGATCAATAAATCTATAAATAAAACCCCAATCATCACAATCGTCACTAATTGACTCTCTAATATAGTCAACACCATCATCATAATCATCATCATCATCATCATCACATTCTTCATTTATATGACCATCAATATCCCAATAACCATTAGTCTCATCAACATCAAAATCACTAGGAAATTCATCTATACTAAAACAAATAAGTCCATAATCTACATTGTCTGATATATCATATAGATAACAAATAATCGATATTCATGTGTCAAAAATTGTGCCAGTATCTAGTTGAAGAGATTAAATAAATGATTTAATAACATTCATAAGTTTATTATTTCTTTTATGGCTTCATTGAAACCTCGTTGTGGTAGTTTTCTGGCATCTCCAGCTATAGTATAAGCCATTGGTGCCTATGAATGTTTTGATTCCTACTCAGTGAAAACCAGAATTGTTATTGGAAATTTAAATGGGCCAATATATATTATAGAGAATAATCTTCCCTAATAAAATTCACAATCTATAATTGTGATCATCTCCTAATATCTTTTGAAAATGACAATTTCAACCCATTTTGTCAACTATCTACATTTCAGGTACCACTAAAGCACACTACATTTTATATTAATAAACTATTTAATTATAAAATAGATATAAAAATTTGAAATCAGAAATTAGAAACATAAAATATTATTTTGGTTCATTTACCACACTTCCTTCAATATTCATTCTGCTTGAGAAACAAAATTCAATAGGTATCCCTCCTTAAATATTCAATACCTATAATAATGAATAAATTTAATGTATAAAACATTATTCTATAATAATGGCTTTTATAACAAAATTAACTCATTATTAATATTATTTAATTAAAATTTAAAAAAAATTAATTAATATTCATATAAATGTGTTGAATTGTCCCTAACAATGATAAAACATAATCAATTGAACAATAATGATCAAAATAAATTTCATCAATGTTCAATAATTGTTCTATAGATTATTAGTTTTCCATAATAAGTGTTTTTTAGTGACAATTCATGTTATAGATCACACAACTTCATGCCACATATTGTGCTATAAATCATAGAATTTTATCACACATTTATAGATATACATCATTTTATGAATCAAATATTTGGATTCAAGAAAATATTGAACTATCATATGAAATTTTATATATCCTTATTCTATATTCATGATTATGAGTTCTATTATTTAGAGGTATCATGAAATGAATTATTCTGAGTAATGTGTTTCGTTATGTGGTGGGAATTTCATGAAATTACCTATGTATAAGACAATAGTAACTAAATAAGAATCTCTTGATAATAGGGTATAATTGTTAGAAAATATTATGATGTCATGAATTACATATTTTCAAAATTCTACTTAATTAAAGCAATTATCGATGAAAAATATATACTTCCAATCATGTTTTGGCATTGTCGCCTACACTAAAGTGTAAGGATATATATTATAATCCATTTCTTATTTCGTTTTGAATATTATTATAAAAAATATAAATAATAAAAAAACATATTGTTAATTAAAATAATATAAATTTTTAACTAGAAAAGAATTCCTAAAACACGTGACACTTAAAAATGTGTAATAATTTCCTGAAACTAAGTTATTGAATACTAATTTAGGATAGGTATATCCTATAAATATAGTCCATAAATAGAAATTCCACCATTATAAAACTCATTATTATATGATATCTATTGATAACTTGATTCCATTACTTATATAGTCCTCATATTTTCACAATCTGTAAAATTATAACGAATATGATACCAAAATAATAAATCATATGAAAAAAAGAATAACATAACATAACATTAAATGTATATTATTAACTATATTGAATCTCAATAATGTTCCTTTATTTCATATTCATGGTGTCTCTAGGGTAGTGGATTGGAATGAATGATGTCACAATATTTGGAAAGAAACTCTCTAAAAATCTATGATTATCTTCCTATTTCTCTAGTCATTTCATTATCCTCATTATACTCAACCATATCCTATGATTGGTGGTTCAAAATATCAACCATGAATGTTTTTTCTATTCCAAATTATAAAAGAAAATAAATACATTAATGAATAAAGGATAAATATTAAATTAGTACTTCTTATAAATGAAGTAAATTATAGTCAAAAAAATATAGGGTTTGATATTTATACATGATCCATGTTAACTAATGTTTCCTAATGGATGCCTAGTATATGATAGATCATCGACATGTATAATACTAGTGGATACTAATATCATATCTTGATGATCATTATTCTGGGGAGCATTTGAATACATTAAAGAGAATGTTGAAGGATAATGAACATAAAAGCCTCGGGAGAATAATGTAACAGGAATGCGATATGGAATAGACATATATTAAAAAGTATAGTATATATAGGGAGTGGGATCCAAAATCAAATGAGGATAATTTATATGAATAGAATCAAACATAAATTGTGGAGAAAATATATGTGGTATCACTGCTACAAAACATCATTTAACAGTGCTATCATGAGCCTTTATCGGTGCAAGAAAAGCATTGACTATCTCAGCACAGTTAAAAGTCAATGGATTTTATCATTGAAACAAATTACTGAAAATGGGTAGATTTATCATCAATTTCAAAAGATGTGGTAAATCATCATTTTATCAGATCCTTTAGAAGCACTGATAATGGACCCCATATATCTGCACATTTATTTTCACTGAAAAAAGTATGATTTATCAACACTTTTTTTCAAATGATATAACTTCCATTTATCAAGGATTTTAAAAGATATGTTAATTATTTACTTCATAATCGCATATATAAGTTCTGAAATAGGAGTTATTATTATTTATTTTTAATGAACTTATAAATCCTTGATTTAAAATTTCATTTAGTAGTGCTAATAAAGGTGAATACAGTAGTGTGATGATGTAGAAAACTACATCACTAGAAATAGGTGTAGTGTGTTGCAACATCACACTCCATCACTAGAAACAACATCATAAATTACCAAAATAATATACAAATACTAAACATAAGTGAAATAAAATTTCAAACACAGATATAAGAAAATGAAAACACTATTATTGAGTATATCAATTGTTTTTTTCAAAGATTAAAGTAAATTATTAATAAAAATGTGCACTTTGAGACACACCAATAAAACTATTTATCATATTGAGGTGTTTATGATCCCTTCACATTACATATGATGTATATATCATCTTACTAAATTACCAAAACAACAGGAATGCATTTGATACATTTTTAGTTTCTTAGTAGTCTTTTCACTAAAATAAAGGGAAATATTGAATAATAAGACACACACGGAGCCATACAGGTCACACAATGCATTGTATTGAGGCACAAATGATCCTTCAACATTCCAAGTGACTCAAAGATCATATTCTAAATGTATAAAACTATATGAATTGCTTTTATTCAGTTTTAGAATGGCACATGTGTTTTTTACTAAAATTTCATTTTAACGTTGAAGCACAAACATTAAACCATAAATGTGGCATCAAGTGTAGGATTGACATGATATTGATTAATACCCATCAAAAATGAACTATGAATAATTGTACCAAATTATCAAGACTATCCTAGTTTGTTTTCATGGTTTTCAGTGACTACCACTTTTTTATTAAAATTTCAATTTTAAACATAGAACAGACACTTGGAGTCATACCATGTGTGTCGTATTGAGGTGATACTGATCCATATACATCAAAAATTACATGTTGTTCGATTTTACTAAACATCATAAACATTCCCAATGCATCTCCATATATTTGACTCTATTAATATTTTAAAAAAAATAATTTCAATTTTGAATAAAAGACACACTTTGAGTCATACCGGTCATACTATGAGTTGAATTGATGTTAAGATGATCCCTGAAATTCACAAATTCTGTACGGATCATTTTCATAAAGTAAAAAAACAACACTAATTCATTTTATCAGTTTTGAGTATATCAGTTTTTTAATCATAAAAAATAATGTCAATAGAGAATAAAAGGATACATATTGAGTCATAACAATCACATAATGCATCATATTGATGTGGGTATGATCAATACATGTCCCAAATGACTCATAGATCATTTTACTAAACTATTAAAATAGTAAAAATGTTTCTTTATTGGATTTGAGTATGTCATGAGAGTTTTTTACTAATATGTCATTTTAAACTGGAAACCTGTAATTTTAGTCATTTAGGTGGAATTGTGTTTGGTTTTACATGAGGCTGATTAAAAAATATCACAAATGAATTATGAACGTTTTCCTCTAATTATCTTTACAATTTGAGGGTGGATGCTTAGGTTTTAGTGAGTGATAATTTTTCATATTGAAATGTTAATTTTAAAATGATAACAGATACTTGGAGTCATACTGATCACAACATGCATCAGATTAAGGTGAACGTGATCCCTATATGTCAAAAATTATTTATAGATCATTTACCTAATGTAAAAACAAATATGAATGTATTTTCTTGATTTTGATTATGTCAAATGTAGTTCCATTAAAATTAATGTTAATTTTGCATAAAACAACACACATGGAGTCATACAGGTAAAAGCATGCATCATATTGATGTATAACTAATCCCTAAACATCCCAGATAACTCAGGGATCATTTTCCTAAAGTATGGAAATAGTAAAATTTTGTTTCCTCAGCTTTAATTATTTCATTATGTTTTTTAGTATATTGAAATTTTAAACTTGAAACCAAAATAATGAATATTATCTTAAGGAAATGGTGTTCTGAGAACTTTCAAAAAATTGTTCTCAAACACAATCATGGAATTCCCATTATTCTACTACATTTCCCATTAATTATATTATTTTCTTACCAGTTATTTTTTCCCTCATTTTCCTCATTATCTCCCTTGTTCATCGCCTCTACCTCCTCCTCTATGATGGTCTCCAACTCAGACTATACCACTAAATTCACCTTTACCTCCACTTCTTCCATCGGCTCAGCCTCCACCTCCAACTTTTCAATTTCTCTATAATTTTATTTTTTACAGGTCAATGCATTTAAAAAAATTGATTCTACCCATTATTCTTCTCATTTATAAATAGATTAAAAATAATATATAAGCATTATGACACTAGTTCATCACACCCCAAATATATTTTGAAGTATGTAACTAGTAAAAGAACACAAACATAGAATGTTATCTCATAAATTTGTTTTCAAAGTACATTCTTACAAAATGTATTCTTCCTCATAAACTCTAGACAAATTGATTTATTCTTTTTATTAAATCCATTGTTAGAAGTATTGATAGTACTAATAAAATATATAAAAAATTATTATGAAATATATTTAAGGAAATTGTAATTATAATTAGAAATTTATAGTTTGGGGATATTGGTCATTTCATGATTTATGATTTCTCTCATAAATTTTCAAACATGTTATCCACAATTGATTTCATTTTAAAATTTTGTACACTACAGAAACATTGACCAAAATAAGTGAATTGTTTTTAAATGTTTTTCATAGTTTCATATTTCTATATATATGATACTTTTTTCTATTTATAGTAATCCACATACTGTTTCTTTTTAGACACTGAACTCACACCATGAATTAACCTATATTGATTGATCTCCCTATCAAAAATATATTATCATTAAAACATATACTGAATATATAATTTGAAGATTATATTTCAAAATTTTGTTGTATTTTATTATATTTTTTCAATATTTATCATATGTGGTCTGTTGGTTTCATATCCATGAATTGAATCTAGAAAATCAATATTTGTGGTGTTTATATTTACTTCTATCAACATCTTATAAATCATAAAAAAATTGTATAATTAAAATATTAGTAATATATTTTTTGAGATTGGGTCATAGAGTTTTACCTTTACAGTGTAGGAATCAAAATGTGTTTGTCATATGATTTTTTTATTATACTCTTTGAGTAACTCATAGTTCTTTCCATCTTATTTTCATCCCCATTAAAAGTAAATTCATCTCAAGAAATGATACATGGATTAATGGATCCAAATCTTGATTCACATGATATTCCCTTTATATAGTTCGAATATAAATGCATGTACAAAATTTGAATAGTTATTAACATTAATAAACATATTTATCACACTATTTAAGAAGATATATTATGAAAATGTACCTTATGTATGTACTAAAAACTAAGATTTCCAAGCATTCATGCTTCAGAATCTCAGTTCAATTCTTTAGACCAATTCCATATCTGAAGGAATATCCATAAAAGTTTTTTTATTTGATATATGAAAAAAAATTATCTTTAAATGTGGTCTCTATATGAATTTGTAATGATATTAAATGTTTCTCTATAACTGATGGGGATAAGGTACTCTTAAATGGACATTTTTTCATGATTGATTCACTATATTTTCATTATTCCAACATTCATTTATCCACCACATTATACATATATAATATCATACATCACTTCAGACCATTTATCATCAACTGTTACATGTTTTACATATGAAAAAATGTGTTCAAGACATACCTAAAATATTTTAATAATATTAGATGATCATGCTATGAAAGCTCCAATATCAGCATTGATTGTAGTAATATTTGAATCATCATGTGTAATAATCAACTGAGAAATCACCTAATAAGATACGTAAATCACCACTCTAATATGTTTTTTTGGAGTGGTAGATTGTGTATCTGGTCTCCCGATATATTATACATTTTACCCATCCCAACATAGTGGTACGTGGGTGTTGATAGATAAAAATCACAAACTAATATACCCATTAGAATTTTTGTAATATAATGTCATCTAAGGTTTAATGATTCACATTAATGAGAATGTGTAATGAAAAAATTGATAACCATCGGTAAGGTATACTATTTGGAGGATTGAACTGACCTCAATTGAAGGGGGATCATTTGGTTAATGTGCTGATAATTTCTACACCACCAGTTCTCTTTGATCATTTCGTATGCATAGCTCTGCCAAACCAAACCAAAAAAATATCTTCTAGTGAGTCTATTTGTGTCTGAAATGATCTGATTATATTATTTGTATCTTAATATGGTTTATCTTCATGAAAACTTGTTTTACGGTAGACTCTAAAACCTAATCATCAAACATAACTATATTGTCTAGGCCTCTTCAATTCTAATGGAAGTCGCTTTCTATCTGGTACAGTCGTTTTCAATTCTTGTTTCTAAAAAATAAAAAATATCAACATATTTTTTTATATAATATCGTAATAAATCATAATGAATTAATATTATAGCATACACAAACATTCTTATCATACTTCTTTTTTTTCATTAAAGAATATACCCTCTATATTAATTGGTGTCTACTTCAATAGCACATGATGTGGGATAGAAGTTGATTTAGAATTTCATTCATCAAAATGCATATAAACAAAGGGAACATATGTTGTTTCATATAACATATTTAAAAATTTATTGTTTATTTAAAATACATACCAATTTATTTTCAAATGAAGCATACCCCACCCATCCTTTGTAATACAGGTATGTTGGTTATTATGAACATTCTTTATTTTTATCATTCGTTTGATGATTCATGAATTAATAATATTGATTCAAGTTGGATAAAAAAAATAATGAAAAATAATATACTATCAGCTATAATTCACCCAAAATGATATCTCATTACAATGATTTTTTAATGTTGTATATATTTCTTACTTTATAATTCGTGCATAACAAAGTGGTGGTGGGGAATTATTTCCCCCGCAACATCCCTAAGATGTATCTTTGTCAGAAGAGTTCCAAATACTTTATGTAATTTTCCAATGACCATTAGGACTATTTTCATATGGAAATATTATAATATAATTAAACTTAACATGGAATAATGGAAACCAAATAAAAACATCAATATATAATTTTTCAGAAAAAATATAGAAAGTATATTTTATCATTATTCATATATCTTTGCAAAATATTTCCTTCATTATAGGTTGGATGAGGCACAATGAGTCAATAACAATTGGAACATTAATTCTTGTCTTGAAACAATGTTTACTAATGGACATTGACTTGTTGGTGTCAATAAGTTGGTCATGTTGATTCCAACCAACTTAAAAAAATTATTCAATATCTTATTTCCATGATAATTTTATTCAAAATTGTGATGTTTCATTGTTATTTTCTTTTTCATCATCAAGTTGTTAATCCCCAAATACATCCACAATATCATCATCAATCGACAGCTCATTATCAAGTTTGGGAACGTCATCATGTTAAAGAGACATTGTCTGTATGAGTAGTAAAATGTTTAATTTTTCATGAATAAAAACAATGCAATACATTCCAGGCATAAAATTCCATAATTTCTTGCATCTTGTATGGAAGAATTTACTGTAAGAAAATGTGATATAACACTTTAATAATACAATAAAACTGACATTTAATAACTTAAATTATTCTAGACATAGACGCTATATTTTCATCAGTCTGTTGATAATTTATTTGAGGACACTCATTCCCTCATTAAAACTATCCTTCCTCCATTCACTATTCTGGTGGTTTTTCATCAATGAACATTGGAACAACAATAATTGGAGGAAGGATAGCTTGATTGACGGGGTCCAATCCATAATCCAGAGATGAAATAAAATCAAGCCTCTATGGATTAATGTGTCCTATGAACCTACACTAATGGAATCACTCAAAATTCATCCTTATTTGAATACTCATTATAATACCTCGAATCTAATGGTCTTGATGAAATGAATCTCAGCCCTACATAGTTCATCACTTCAATATACTCAATGATTACCCACCTTCAAATTTTTGATAATTGTTAAATCCACCATAAGACCCTACTAATAACATAAATCCCTTTAATGGGTAAATTTTTAATCATTTAATTAGTATTGATCTAGAAATTTTTTATTCTTATAATTGAAATTAATATTCTCAATGCAATCCCAAATTTATTGTTAGATATATTACTATAAAATTTTAGAGTAACCATAGACACTTCCCATCATTGAAAATTATACCACATTTCTTGAAGTAGATATATAATTACCTCTTGGACATGATGATCAATATAAGTTCTTGAATACATAAGATGTTCATTTTCTACTTCTTATGTAGATCTAGGGGTCAGATTGGTGAAATATTATATATTAATGTACAGATTCACATATTTTTCCTCTTCAAAAAAATTATAATTCAAAAATACCCCAAATTATGTGTCCCATTCTAAAATTGCATCAAGACCCTCAACACAACCAAACAATTGAAGAAGTGTATATCCAAACAATGAGGATCGTCATATAGAGAAAATCCTATCAAAATAAGAAAATTAACCAACCCCTAGATAACCTTTTCTCAACAGACTCTACATCTAAAAATATATATCCAATCATGGGGTTTGAGATAAATAAGGTTCCAAGTTCCCCACTCGATTTATAGTTTTCCTAGAGATGGAAACAAAATGATTCACCTATAAATGATGGGAGAAATCACAAAGTGGGATATCTTAGGATAAAAACCCACTACTATATTCTTTGAAAATTTAAGGTGGAAAATTTAAAAGAAACAAGACATGAACTCAACTAGTTAATTTTCAACATGTAAAAATAAATATTCCCTTTTAGACAATGTGACAAATCCAAAAGAATTATCACAAAGAAATACAATATAAACAAATTATAGAACATCTTTTTCTTGAAATCGCTATCTTTTAATAAATAGTATTAAAACAATAAAATTGATTAATAACCAAAAAAATAAAGTTTATTAACAGTTAAATTCATTTTTTAATAAAAATTGTTCATTGTAACTCGTTTACATAAAAATCACTATTTTTCATAGCATTTTTTCTCAAAACCCATAATGAAATAAGCCAATTTTAATTATCTTTTATGATATAATAAATCAAATTTAAAATAAAACAATAAAAATATTTAAGAAACTAACATTTGTTTTGTAATATAAGAGAAAACCATTTAACCCAAAAAACATTAATATTTTTTAAAACAGTACACAAAACTAGATCAAATTGATTTCAATAATAGAAAACAACCCCAACCCCTCTTCAAATCACATTCCACAAGTGTGAATTGAGTTTAAGAGTAATTAAATAATGAAAATTGGCTTCAATAATCCTAAAATGAAATGCAAAATTTATTGAGTATTTATTGGAGCCCATAAAACAATCTACACGGGCTCTTCATTGATGGATAGATCATGGGAACCATGTGTGTATCTTCATCTATTCATCCATCATCACCCAAAGCTAAAAAAACCTCAAAATCACATAAAACATATTGGGAATTAAAATATAAATTCTCTTATAAAACACATCAAACCAATTAAAATATAAATAAAATTTCATGAATAATTCATGATGTTCCCTAGAAGATTTATTCTCTAAATGGAAGAGAGTTCTTGAAACTCTCCCCCAAATGTACGTCTTGCGCTCCGACAACCTAAGTCCGAAATACCCATACTATAAAATACAAAAGCAAACATTGATACTTAGGAACTATACAAAACATCTGATGGGATACCATTTTTCAAAAACTACACAGATTCAGGTTTCAATTCTAATAGATAACATGATTTAGAAAGTGTTTAACCTCTTCAATATTTAAATAAATTCAATTTGATCATGCTATAAATCCAATTTTGACTTTTTTGCAGTGTGTGGTGAAAAATATATTTTTTATCCATAATGTACTATAAACATATGATCACTAATCGTATATTATGAAAACAACTTTGTATTTCATCAAAACCTTTATCTATAGAGGAAAACAATGAAACAGAACAACTTGTTTTATTTTAGTAACAATGAGAAGAGATTTAGGGTTTGTTATGGTTTATAACAGTAAAAAATTTACAAACTAGAAACCCCAAACATCATAGAATTATATAGGAAAATTAAAATTAACATACATTGGATTTCTGCATTGATTAATCATAGGGAAAGTAGATGATTCGCGCCAGTAATTGATGTGTTTTGCGAGAGTTTGATAATCACGAGTGACTGAGTCATAGTTATGGGTTTTTTAAATATATTGGGGAAACTATTGAAATCATTTTCAGAGAATCACAGATAATGATCCCTTTTATTAAAACTAAATTTATAAGCTCTGAAAAAAGTAATATATATCAACGCTAAAAAACAATGAAAAAATACATCTTTATCGATGATAATGTTTTGGTGTTGATAAATATCTACATTAACTGTTCTTTTAGCACTGATTAATGTTTTGTCATTATAATTATTTAAATAAATTTATAATTATTTTATAATTATTTAAATAAATTTATAATAAATTTATAATTATTTAAAATATATATTATAATTAGTTTTTTTAATATAAATACGTAATAAAAAGTTATTTGTTTATAATAATTATAAATATAATAAATATACATTTACCAATATATTTATATATAAATGATTTTATTAAAATATATTTTTTACATTATTAATTGATATATAATCTTATATAAATGCCTTTTAAAAAAAGAGTGAAATTGAAGGATTCAAAATGAGTACACATTAAAAATATAGAAAAATAAATATGTTTTATTAATTTAATATAATTTATTAATAAATATGTATATATATATATATATTGAAGTGGGTAAATAAATATTAAAAATACAAATACATAGTAAATAAATAATATTAAATAATAAAATTTATAGATTAAATAATAAATAAAAAACATTAAAAATGAATACCCCAACTATAGTACTAAAAACATATAAATAAAATTGATATATAAAAAACTTAATATATATCAAAGGTATCATGTTATAATGAAATACTATAATATAGTAAAATTTTAATAAATTACATAAATATTATGTGTATGTGTTTCTATATATTTTATAGATATATTTGTGTGTGCATTTATATATACAAATGAATTAACATATATATATATGTGTGTGAAGTATATGAAACACACTATATTTAATATAGGTTAAATGGAATATTCAAACAACATTATAATTGAACAAGACATTAATTTGTTTTTAATTAAAATTTTATATATATAATACTGATTCATTTTATATATCTATATTTTAAATATACTAATTGTTAATATTTATAATTTATATATATATATATATTAAATGTATTCATTTTTTTCAATAATTATATAATTAATAAAATGTTTTATTATTTTATATACTCATTTTAGTTTTATCTGAATAAGTTTTCACTTTATTTTGGACCATTATCAGCCCAAAAAAATTGTTGATAAAGGGAAACATATATCAGTGCAACAAATGCACTGATAGAAGCCACCATTTATTAGTGCTAAATATTTTGAACTAATAAGGGTTTCCTTTATTAGTGCATATTTTAGTTTTTATAAAGATGGACTGTAACATAATTTTTTCTAGTATTGATAACTGAAAATGCTATTATAAGTTTGTTCTGTTTTAGTATATATATATCTTGACTACTAGAAACCAAAAAATCGATAATAAATAATTCTACATTGGATATTTGTGAAAGGTTTTGGATGTGATAGAGACTGTTAAGTTGTTTGAGTAGCTCATGTACCCCCCCTCACATAGACACATGATTAATGTGTATGAGCAACATTTCTAGTTGGGTAGTCGAAGAATAGTTGTATCCTATGTGGTTCTTCATTTTTAATATTTAAAACAGATTAATGACATGACATTATATGTTAGTGATATATATATATATATATATATATTTGAAATAGTATACTCACAACAATAACTAGATAATTAATTCACATCTCTCTCATGTGGTGGTTATTAATAGTATAAGGCCCCAGCCTTAAACCTTACTTAATCTTGAGTTATTACAAGATTACACATTTAGGATCTTATCAGGTTTAGAGTTTTAGAGAATTAGATCATGAAACTTGCATTACATTCCACATTTAAACAAAGTGGTTACATAAAAGATAGTATTCATTCTTCCCATCAACGGAAACATATTTGAAATAAAACATGGGTTCTTTCTTGACACATCCTTAACACTATCATCACATCATGTACCTTTCCCTTAACCTATGAAAAACATTTCAAAAACTTGGGATGAGCATAAAAAGCTCAGTAAGAGTTATAAAAATATGGAAAGTAAACATGAGTTCATATATACATTAGAATGAAATCACACTTTACCCATAAAACATAGGCATATCAAATCATGAATAAATCATAGAAAACATAAGACATAAAGGTAACTTGAGGCATTCATAACATTCTTACATAGGGAGTAACCCTCTTGGTTACTTTTGGAATACCCATCACAGTATATTCCCTAAATCTCTTCAGAGAAACCTTAACGTTTCACTCCTTCGCGTTACCCAATGCATTAGAGAGCTATATTGGGCTCACCCGCCCTTAGTTTATCACGGAACCACCCGTTCTTCATAACAATGCCCAAGAACCATAACATAATCGTATCACATAAAACATGAATAAAGGAAACATAACATTTCCACATTTCAATCACAATATAACATTTTAGGATATTGAAATAACGAATCCATTAAAAACCATTTTCAAAACCATTTAAAACATTTAATAAAGAGATTTTTGAATCAAAGTCTCCCATACCACCTTGAAGCTTAAAATTTTAAACCATTAATATCCATATAAATATATCCTTAAAACCATTTCGAAAACATGGATATTAATAAGAACAAATAATTAAGACATTTAAAACAATATTTCGGTTAAAGGGGTTTTACCAAAATTAGAGACACGTGAATACATTAATTGAGGAATAACATTTAGTCAGAACTTTATAATATCATGAGAATAAATGGATTCATGATATAATACTCCAAAGGACAGTATATACACCATATAATAGTGAGTTGGTGCATAACAACAACGAACCCTCAATAGAAATGTCAAATGTGATGAAATCCCTTATAAAGGAGGTATCCTTAAATTAAGGACAAATCAATCTCAAAAATATGTGTGAAAAATATAAATAAACCCAATATAAGTGGATATTAAGTGTAAAACAATAAAAGGTGATTCACACATATTCAATGGATGACATATTCAATGACTACATGTTGAACCCAAAGAAATCGAAATTGGGTTAAAAAGTTCCCTTGACAGCCTAACTGCATCACATCAAAATGAGTTGATGAGAGATAAAAAAGTGTATCTCATCACTTGGAAATACAATTTACATCAATAAGTATATATGAGAACATATCCCAACATAACAATATGTAAATTAAAAGAACCAACAAAAGAAGTCTTTTAAAAAAAGGAGGGTGAAAGGTTCCCTTACCGACTTGGGTATCTTTCAAAACATACACCCCATGAAAGAAGGACAATAGATCATTGATGTAAATACTCATAAACGAAAGTATATTACACAAAGAGTAGAATAATGGTCAGTACATACACCACTCAATGGAATTTGTGGCAAATGTAGCATAAATATCACGGGAATAAAAGTGAGATGAAAAATCCCTTACGAAAACTCGGCAGCCTAACGGCGCCACATAAAACTTCCGAATATGAATTGATGAGATAAAATAGGGTATCTCATAACATTACAATAAAATATACAGAAAGAGGAATATAAAATAACATCCCCCAACATTACAAAGAGGATCTTAAAAGAAGTGACATAAAGGAGAGTACTTAAAAAGAAAGAGAGAGGTTAGATCTCTTACGAAAGTTCGGCAGCCTAACGGCGCCACTCAAAACTTCCAAAATGGATTGATGAGAGAGAATAGGTTATCTCATCACATGAACATAAAAATTACAGTAAGTGTAATATAAAATATCATCCCAATAACAAGAAATATGAGCTTTAAAAGGAATGACATAAAAGTGTGTACTTAAAAAGAAAGAGAGGAGTAGGTTCCCTTACCTCGGGTCCGACTTGACTCGATCGTTCTTTAATCTCCTGAATAATAAACATGAGTTAATTTATACATCCTTAAGAACCTTTTTCAAGTTCATTATTCCTTTTATATCACTTATTACCATTTCATAAACATTATGTAATCATTAAGTTAATAATGATTATTTTGTCGATATTTGGTTCTTAAGTCGAAGGTGGACTTCTTACAATTACATGTTGTTCGTGTGGACAAATGTTTATTATATACAGAATTTTATTCATGATGTAGATATCATATATGTTATATATATCCAGTACATGAATTAATTTATAACATTACATAATCATTTAGAGGTATGAAATGAAATGCACCGTTCATGGAGACGGTAAGCCGTACGTACGCATGAACGCTACTTTCATTTCTATTTCGTATTTCATAGAATGAAATAATAATGATATAAAGGTATATTATAATTCCAGTATAATATCATATATAATATCACATTTCCATACTTTATACGTCCCACATATGGTATTTAACGAATCAAATCACTTTGAGGGGGCGGTAGTCCGCACTTCCTTAAATGAAGATATCGCGTATAGCCATAATGGAAGCCATAAAGGTAAGACAAAAATAAAAAATACAGAAGAATAAATAAAACATAAAAATATTATATATCATATATAAAAAAAGTGACATCATAATGTCCACCTTTGAAGGTGTTAAATGAGTATTGAACAATCATCGTTTCGGGAGGCAGAATTTCACCATCCACAGAAACCGTATGTTCTTTAACCATTTGATGTAGTTGTGTGAGAGTGTAGCTCGAATAAATCTTATAACAACATCCTAGTATATTGAAGATACTGGTGTTGTTACAAAAGATGTAAATCAAAAGAGTTTAGGGTGTTGGAGAAGCAAAATAAAACAAATGAACATGAGAGAATGAATTACCTTTAAAAGTGTAACTCCTTTTGATTTGAGCCTAAAGGCTTCCTTTGAAAGGATTCTACCCAAAGGGAATCCTCTACGATGAGGAGAGGGATGTGGAGAGAGTAAATGGGCTGGTTTTGGACGAGCCAAAGGCTTGAGGAGGGTGGGAAAAGAGGTAGAGGTGGGGGCCTTTTATAAGAGGAGAGGAGGGGCACTTTTGGAAAGTAAGGAAATATTACTTTATTTGAAAATGTGTTTCGGTTTTAAAAGGTCCCACATTGATATAATTAATGGATAAGGTTATAAGGGTTTTAAATCCACCCATACAATATGTTTTGGACATGTTTAGTTCATAGATATTACATTATATTTCCATTTTATTTTAATCGTTAAATAATGATGTCATCACTGCATCATTATGATGTCATAAATAATTTAATTTATTTAATGTCTAAAAATTATAAAAAAATTACTATGATGTAGGAAATATTTTTATCTTTCCAATTAATATTTATAATCAAAAATATTACTTGTATAACCCCACTTAAAAGTTTTGTTTAGTAAAACATATCATGTTTGTGTCATTTTTAATTTTAACATTAAATAAAAATATATTATTGTCATTTTCAAACTAAAGTGGCTCCATGGGATCCCCAAGTTGGCCCATGGCTTGTATTGGTCGGCCATGACTCACCCAATAGGTGTAGGACAAGTTTCATGGTGTTTTCACATTCTTATAATATCGTTTTTACCTTAAACTTCACTAATTACCACTAATCGCGATTAAAAACTTAATAAGTTACTATTCACCAAAAAATTATTTTAATCTCATTGAACCACATTTTACTTCTTAATGACAACCATGTATGTCGGATTTTTGAAATTCAATACACATTAGTGGTAAACTTTCATTTAACAGAAAAATCAGTTTGCTTGATTACCACTTAGTGGTTTCACTATTCATCAAAAATTGAAGTTTTTCAGAAAATTACCAAAAATTCACCGTAAGCTATATTTGATATTACGAACTCAAAAATGAAGTCCATTTTACAAAATTCACAACATATAAGTTGCATTAGTTAATTTAATAATTAATTCCCACTGTCATGACTAATAGCGTGTTTTTATGAAATAATAATTATCAAAAGATTGGCACTAGTTTATGTCCGATTTCAAAGTGAAATTAATTCCAACGACCTCTATTGGATTTAATGGTAAAAATATTTTCTAATTTCACTTTAAAAACAATTCAAAATATTATCTAATCATATAAATAAATTAGTTTAAAAAGATGTTTTGAATTAGAACACAACATTTTACACTATTCATTAAAAAATGAACTTTATCGGAAAAATACCAAAAAATTACACAAAGTAAAATTTGATGTCCCGATTCTTAATAAGAGTTTTATTTGGTCCAAAAGAATGTATAAGAGTGATCAAAACTATATTTAATGATGGTTCTCCATCAAAAGGCGACAAGTGAACCTTTAGTGAAAACTAGGGCATATACGCCTAAAATTGAATTCTTTCCGTATTTTAAGCCTTTAGATTTTATTGGATAAATGTAAAAACATTTAAAAAACATATATAATCATATTTTAGTTATTTATATCCATTCCCACCATTAAAACGGCTACATGTTATTTAAAATTTATTATTAGAGTGCAACGTAAGATTCCGAAGAAACTCGTTGTTGCGTGTTGGGTACGCCATCGAGCATAGCGTCCCCTTTAAAGTCATATCAATATTTTATTCACAAATATGGATAAATATGAAAATGTCATATTCTTTATTTACCTGGGGTGTTACATCCTTCCCCCTTTTGGGAATTGCATCCTCGTAATTTTAAAAAAATTTGAGCTCGGAAACATCCTTGAACGTCCCACATCGGCACAAGAGTCAGTAGAACAATCACTTTAAAATAAAGAAAGATAAGCACAGAGGTCACCCGAGTTAACCCATACTAGGATTCCAAGTATGAAAATATGGACATGGAGGGAAAAAAAGGGTCATGTTCTGATGTAGAGTGATATAAAACATGTTTAGGAGAAAGTTAACCATGAGAAAATCACAAACTTGTGATGGGTTAAACGGTATTTGATTCCCCAGTAGGAAAAGTTAATAGACAACATTTTTATTTTAAGTTACTTTTTATTGAGGAATTTATTCATAAGGAATCATAATCACTTATCATATTGACTTTCAACTTTTACTAGATTCCTTAGTCAAACTCATATTTTTTCCAAAAGACGAGTATTTAGGAAGACTTGTTCAAATTAAGAGTACTATAATCAACTTCTTGAGAATCACCTAATCCACAAAAAAGAACTACATACTTCCCATGTCTATAGACTTTAACCAAAACCAAAACCCAAAATATTAGTACAAGATCAGATAACCCAGAAAAGGATAACCCATTAGAAAGAATATCTATTCATAATCTCCAAAATTTGTCCAACAAAACCCAAAGTTCAACGAGGACCATCCGATAAACAAATTTGTCCATAAAAATTCCTCAAAGTAAACCAATCTAAGATTGAAACCCAAACATTTTAAGGATTTAGTCACATAGTCTTCCAAGTTAAATCGTAACATTTATCTCCAAACAACATCAGTTGCTCCTAAAGTCCCGTATTGAAAAGTAATTAACCTAATCACATATCCTCCATGATAGGTTAATCATTTTCATAAATAACCCAAAATCATCTTACTCCTAATTCATAAAATCATATAACCAGAAAGAATCATTCAAACTAACCAGGGACTTCACGTAGTCCAGTGGTAGGCGATAAATACCAGTTGCACTTTGGTTGTGGGTTCGATTCCCACAGCTTTGTCCGATGCGACGGGATGTCACACGGTCTGTGTGTTGACCTTTTTCCAAAACTATTTAATTCTTAAAACATTCCCCAAAATGAGATAAAATCTTCAAGAATAATCATAACATATTTTAACCTCAAGTTTATCTCATTCCTTTCATTTTCCATCATATCATAGAGTAACCCATAATTACCTAAAAAGTAAGGATCATATAAACCCTAATGGTTGCCTTAATAATTATTACCTGAATTTCCACATCGAGTTGGCCATCTCGTACATGATGCATTAGAGAACTCACCAAGGTTGAAGTTGTTGATCATTAATCCTTGATATTTGGTTTAGAACAACCATGAGATTCCTCATTGAATCCCCCATCTCATCCAGTCTCTTAATCAGGGAACCACCATAGTTTCCTTCAAACCCATTGTCACTTTGGTGCCTGCTAGATCCAGCCATTTACTAAAACCAAAAGGTCAGTGTGATTATATCAATATAACTATCGTGTAATAATGAGGAAGATAAACACTAAGATATACTTACTCATTCACTTTATCTAAAACTATGACTCTTTATGAAATCCTAACCATTATGGTAATGTCACTTATGCTTAGAGAATACCCTAACCTCTAAAGTTATCTAAACCAACCTTTGATACCAACTATAAGGCCCCAGCCTTAAACCTTACTTAATCTTGAGTTATTACAAGATTACACATTGGGGATCTTATCAGGTTTAGAGTTTTAGAGAATTAGATCATGAAACTTGCATTACATTCCACATTTAAACAAAGTGGTTACATAAAAGATAGTATTCATTCTTCCCATCAACGGAAACATATTTGAAATAAAACATGGGTTCTTTCTTGACACATCCTTGACACTATCATCACATCATGTACCTTTCCCTTGACCTGTGAAAAACATTTCAAAAACTTGGGATGAGCATAAAAAGCTCAGTAAGAGTTATAAAAATATGGAAAGGAAACATGAGTTCATATATACATTAGAATGAAATCACACTTTACCCATAAAACATAGGCATATCAAATCATGAATAAATCATAGAAAACATAAGAAATAAAGGTAACTTGAGGCATTAATAACATTCTTACATAGGGAGTAACCCTCTTGGTTACGTTTGGAATACCCATCACAGTATATTCCCTAAATCTCTTCGGAGAAACCTTAACGTTTCACTCCTTCGCGTTACCAAATGCATTGGAGAGCTATATCGGGCTCACCCGCCCTTAGTTTATCACGGAACCACCCGTTCTTCATAACAATGCCCAAGAACCATAACATAATCGTATCACATAAAACATGAATAAAGGAAACATAACATTTCCACATTTCAATCACAATATAACATTTTATGATATTGAAATAACGAATCCATTAAAAACCATTTTCAAAACCATTTAAAACATTTAATAATGAGATTTTTGAATCAAAGTTTCCCATACCACCTTGAAGCTTAAAATTTTAAACCATTAATATCTATATAAATAAATCTTTAAAACCATTTTGAAAACATCGATATTAATAAGAACAAATAATTAAGACATTTAAAACGATATTTCGGTTAAAGGGGTTTTACCAAAATTAGAGACACTTGAATACATTAATTGAGGAATAACATTTATTCAGAACTTTATAATACCATGAGAATAAATAGATTCATGATATAATACTCCAAAGGACAGTATATACACCATATAATAGTGAGTTGGTGCATAACAACAATGAACCCTCAATAGAAATGTCAAATGTGATGAAATCCCTTATAAAGAAGGTATCCTTAAATTAAGGACAAATCAATCTCAAAAATATGTGTTAAAAATATACATACACCCAATATAAGTGTATATTATGTGTAAAACAATAAAAGGTCATTCACACATATTCAATGGATGACATATTCAATGACTACATGTTGAACCCAAAGAAATCTAAATTGGGTTAAAAAGTTCCCTTGATAGCCTAACGGCATCACATCAAAATGAGTTGATGAGAGGTAAAAATGTGTATCTCATCACTTGGAAATACAATTTACATCAATAAGTATATATGAGAACATATCCCAACATAACAATATGTAAATTAAAAGACCCAACAAAAGAAGTCTTTTAAAAAAAGGAGGGTGAAAGGTTCCCTTACCGACTTGGGTATCTTTCAAAACATACACCCCATGAAAGAAGGACAATAGATCATTGATGTAAATACTTATAAACGAAAGTATATTACAAAAAGAGTATAATAATGGGCAGTACATACACCACTCAATGGAATTTGTGGAAAATGTAGCATAAATCTCACGGGAATAAAAGTGAGATGAAAAATCCCTTACGAAAACTCGGCAGCCTAACGGCGCCACATAAAACTTCCGAATATGAATTGATGAGATCAAATAGGGTATCTCATCACATTACAATAAAATATACAGAAAGAGGAATATAAAATAACATCCCCCAACATTACAAAGAGGATCTTAAAAGAAGTGACATAAAGGAGAGTACTTAAAAAGAAAGAGAGAGGTTAGATCTCTTACGAAAGTTCGGCAGCCTAACGGCGCCACTCAAAACTTCCAAAATGGATTGATGAGAGAGAATAGGGTCTCTCATCACATGAACATAAAAATTACAGTAAGTGTAATATAAAATATCATCCCAATAACAAGAAAGATGAGCTTTAAAAGGAAAGACATAAAAGTGTGTACATAAAAAGAAAGAGAGGAGTAGGATCCCTTACCTCGGGTCCGACTTGACTCGATCGTTCTTTAATCTCCTGAATAATAAACATGAGTTAATTTATACTTCCTTAAGAACCTTTTTAAATTTAATTATTTCTTTTGTATCACTTATTACCATGTCATAAACATTATGTAATCATTAAGTTAATAATGATTATTTTGTCGATATTTGGTTCTTAAGTCGAAGGTGGACTTCTTACAATTACATGTTGTTCATGTGGCCAAATGTTTATTATATACAGAATTGTATTCATGATGTAGATATCATATATGTAATATATATCCAGTACATGAATTCATTAATAACATTACATAATCATTTAGAGGTAAGAAATGAAATGCACCGTCCATGGAGACGGTAAGTCGTACGTACGCATGAACGCTACTTTCATTTCTATTTCGTATTTCATAGAATGGAATAATAATGATATAAAGGTATATTATAATTCCAGTATAATATCATATATAATATCATATTTCCATCCTTTATACATCCCACATATGGTATTTAACGAATCAAATCACTTTGAGGGGGCGGTAGTCCGCACTTCCTTAAATGAAGATATCGTGTATACCCATAATGGAAGCCATAAAGGTAAGAAAAAAATGAAAAATACAGAAGAATAAATAAAACATAAACATATTATATATCATATATAAAAATAGTGACATCATAATGTCCACCTTTGAAGGTGTTAAATGAGTATTGAGCAATCATCGTTTCGGGAGGCAGAATTTCACCATCCACGGAAACCGTATGTTCTTTAACCATTTGATGTAGTTGTGTGAGAGTGTAGCTCGAATAAATCTTATAACAACATCCTAGTATATTGAAGATACTGGTTTTGTTACAAAAGAAGTAAATAAAAAGAGTTTAGGGTGTTGGAGAAGCAAAATAAAACAAATGAACATGAGAGAATGAATTACCTTTAAAAGTGTAACTCCTTTTGATTTGAGCCTAAAGGCTTCCTTTGAAAGGATTCTGCCCAAAGGGAATCCTCTAGGATGAGGAGAGGGATGTGGAGAGAGTAAATGGGCAGGGGTTGGCCGAGACAAAGGCTTGAGGAGGGTGGTAAAAGAGGTAGAGGTGGGGTCCTTCTATAAGAGGAGAGGAGGGGCACTTTTGGAAAGTAAGGAAATATTACTTTATTTGAAAATGTGTTTCGGTTTTAAAAGGTCCCACATTGATATAACTAATGGATAAGGTTATAAGGGTTTGAAATCCACCCATCCAATAAGTTTTGGACATGTGTAGTTCATAGATATTACATTATATTTCCATTTTATTTTAATCATTAAATAATGATGTCATCACTGCATCAATATGATGTCATAAATAATTTAATTTATTTAATGTCTAAAAATTATAAAAAAATTACTATGATGTAGGAAATCTTTTTTATCTTTCCAATGAATATTTATAATCAAAAATATGACTTGTATAACCCCACTTAAAATTTTTTTTAGTAAAACATATCATGTTTGTGTCATTTTTAATTTTAACATTAAATAAAAATATATTATTGTCATTTTCAAACTAAAGTGGCTCCATGGGGTCCCCAAGTTGTCCCATGGCTTGTATTGGTCGGCCATGACTCACCCAATAGGTGTAGGACAAGTGTCATGGTGTTTTCACATTCTTATAATATCATTTTTACATTAAACTACACTAATTACCACTAATCGCGATTAAAAACTTAATAAGTTACTATTCACCAAAAAATTATTTTAATCTCATTGAACCACATTTTACTTATTAATGACAACCATGTATGTCGGATTTTTGAAATTCAATACACATTAGTGGTAAACTTTCATTTAACTAAAAAATCAGTTTGCTTGATTACCACTTAGTGGTTTCACTATTCATCAAAAATTGATGTTTTTCAGAAAATTACCAAAAATTCACCCTAAGCTATATTTGATATTACGAACTCAAAAATGAATTCCATTTTACAAAATTCACAACATATAAGTTGCATTAATTAATTTAATAATTAATTCCCGCTGTCATGACAAATAGAGTGTTTTTATGAAACAATAAGTATCAAAAGATTGGCACTAGTTTAAGTCTGATTTCAAAGTGAAATTAATTCCAACGACCACTATTGGATTTAATGGTAAAAATATTTTCTAATTTCACTTTAAAAACAATTCAAAATATTATCTAATCATATAAATAAATTAGTTTAAAACGATGTTTTGAATTAGAACACAACATTTTACACTATTCATTAAAAATGAACTTTATCGGAAAAATACCAAAAAATTACACAAAGTAAAATTTGATGTCCCGATTCTTAATAAGAGTTTTATATGGTCCAAAAGAATGTATAAGAGTGATCAAAACTATATTTAATGATGGCTCTCCATCAAAAGGCGACAAGTGAACCTTTAGTGAAAACTATGGCATATACGCCTAAAATTGAATTCTTTCCGTATTTTAAGCCTTTAGATTTTATTGGATAAATGTAAAAACATTTAAAAAACATATATAATCATATTTTAGTTATTTATATCCATTACCGCCATTACAAAGGCTACATGTTATTTAAAATTTATTATTAGAGTGCAACGTAAGATTCCGAAGAAACTTGTTGTTGCGTGTTGGGTACGCCATAGAGCATAGCGTCCCCTTTAAAGTCATATCAATATTTTATTCACAAATATGGATAAATATGAAAATGTCATATTCTTTATTTACCTGGGATGTTACAAATAGACTTACCCTTCATTTTTATCTCTTACAAAAAAATATTCATTTCATCCGTTCGAAATGAAATATGTATTTAATTAGAAATTAAAAAAAATTGTAATTTGAAAAATAAATAAGATTTTAATGTGAAATAATTGAGTTATATATTTTTCAATAAATATAAAGATAAGATGATGGTTAACATATTTATATGATATTAAGTGTCAATAATATCAAAACATTAGAGAATGTTTACATAAAAATCAACATATAATAATAATCATGTTAAAAATATGTGTGATGTAATTTTATTGTTATTATTTTCTTTGGTCCAAATCAATTTTTGTTAGGGTATTAGGATTATTTTGGTCATTTAATTTGGTCATTCGAATTTTTTTGGTATTGGTTATATTGTTCATATATTTAGTTAGGAAAATTTCCTATTTTTTTCACGGAATTCATTTATTTGTTTTTATTTTCTTTTTTAATTATTTTAAATTTATTTATTTCAATTTAACATGTTTTAGTTCAAACTAATTTTTTTTCACATTTTTGAATAGTTTTGTAGTATATAATAATGTTCAGTTCAATAAATAGAAATTAAACTCAAATAAAACTAAAACCAATTTATATTGAATGAACGTGATGTTCAAGTTTGATATAACATATTTAAAACCAATAATAAATAAATTTGAATCGTGCCAACATGAAAATACTATATGAAGCTAAACTGAAAGAACTAAAAAATAAAACTGGATATTTTTTATACTACCCACCACAACATTAGCTTCATAGTTAACTCAAATAGTCTAACTATTTTTTTCATCATAAATAATAAATTAATCAAGTCTAATTTGGGATTTGAAGGTTTCCATTTCCCCCAACCATAATATAAAATATTTCTTGAGATTATTTCAAAAATGAAATTGAATTAATGTCTCTGATAACCATTCACAAAGAAAATTGTTCAAAATTGATACAAATATATATTTTATTTCATTAGATAAAATTTTAGTAATGTCAACAAACCAAAATGTACAATCATCAACAAATTTTCCAGGTTAATTATTTGAATCAAACAACTTAAGTTTCAGCATTGTGAATTAGAATGACTGTAATCATCCAATATTTATATTTTCCTAAAAACACCATATTATGATACATTTTTATATCATGTCCAAAACAATTATGCCCTGGAATAAATTTCTTATTATTAAAAAAACTAGTACACCATTGGGTTGTGTGATATGTTTTACTTATTGATCAGTTGAAATAAATTGTTACACATTGATCACAATTGATATGAATTCAAGAAACATTAAATTTGTACCAAAAAAAATATTATTCTATTAGTGTTAGATTTATAAGTTTAAAAAATTATTGAAATATGAATTAATATTATAATTGAAAAAATTTAATTATTTCTTCTTATTTTCATAGTAATTCTACTTTCATTTTTTACCATTCGTAGTACTCCTTATTGTAAACAGTCTTTCTCCCTCTCAATGGTAATGACTGAGAATTTATATTTATAATTTGTTTTAGTCCCCAATATAAAAATATTAATATTTCTTAACACCTAGGTATAATTTCATGATATACTAGAACATTTACATGTTCAATTTACATAATTACTGTAGTTATTGAATAAAACCTAGATAAAAAAGATTGTGTGTTGTTTTATCTTAGTCCCATCAAGGCATCGTGAATTCAATGTATGTAATCTCATAATTACCCTTGATGGGGAAGTGATAGAAAACAAGGTTTAATTTTATCATACTTATCTTATTAATTTATCATTATTTAGTTATGCCTCATGGCCACATCAGATAAATACAGTGAAACAAAATAAATACATTCATAATCCAAGTAAAAATTCACAAAGAAAATGGGGGATTCATGTTATGGATGTAAGTCTTAAATGTGTGTATATTATATCAGTTAGAGATATATAAAAAATGAAACTGGTCCTCCTTATTTAATTCCTTTGGAAAATGGATTATTAGATACAACATGCATTTGAAAAATGAAGGCGGAATGTTCTTCAATAACTAACACAAAACATAACAATTAACCATTCATAATTTTTTGAAAGAAATGCATGGACTAATTTTTAGCTGAAAAATATATCTAGAAATGATATAACCATATCAAGGACACAATTACAATATTAGATAGTAGATGGAGGATTAAAATTGGAATAAACTCATCAAAAATGATTTGATAATCTTGAGTCTTCAATGATTTTAGTTTCAACTCTTTTCAACTGACCCATTTTTATTTTTATCATGAATAACTAGTAAAACAATTATTTTAAATAGTACATCCAAAAAAATTCTAAGGGTTCCATCACATAAAAATCACACACTACATTCAATTTATTTTCATAGATAGAAAAAGTATTAAATTCTAGTCTAATTTCCAAATTCACCTTGTCATTTTAATATTATAAATCATCTTTTTATTTCCCCTTGAAATTTAGAAGATTTAAAAGAATGATTAAAGATATATTTTTTTCAATGTGAATTATGTCTAAACAATGATTTAACATATTGTTTGGACAATATATAAACTCAATAATGACAGCTCTCTTATTCTAATTGTAATTGGATTCCATGATAACATTCTCCCTCAATATATATATTTCCAGAACATTCCAAAATAAATAAATGATATCTTATAGTTTATTAAGAACAATAATTCCATAACTACAATGAGTTGTATTTTTTGTCTTTATGGCATTTTAAATCCTTCACTGATTATTTTTATATGGTGGGTAATTTCCCATGGATCATTAATGTTCCATAAAACCGAAACTATGATGATATTTAAGTCTCTTATGTTGTATATTATTTATAAAAATAAGATAGGAATGTTTTCCCATCATTCTCTAATTAGAAATAATTACACAAAAATGACAAACATTTATCATCTATATAAGTACAATAAATGTGTAGAATATTTATTTTGAACATTAATTGTATATGGTCGCACCCACATTTCAAATATTCATAATCTATTTTAATAAATTTACCATGTATACATCTATAGCATTTCCGGTATCATAATATTATGAAATGATTATAGTAAAAAAAAGTTAACAGTTTTTCTATACTTATCAATGGAGGAATATAAAATATTTGTTTATATTCTCTAAATGTGATTTGGGAAGTATGAATCAGACTAAATATATTAAAACCTTACATAATAGTTCCAAAACCACTTTATATAACCCAGTTGTAAAATTTGGATATCGAGATTCAGATGTATGATATGATAATATATATGAAGGATGAATGATCCCATCATTATCCTTATTTCCCTAAATATAGAATTATTTATTATATATAGATTTTCAATCAGACAAGAAAATATTTTGGAGTCTTGAAATAAATATAAATTTCAATATTACTTCCTATGGAATGAAAATATTGTCTTCCATTATAATTTGGCTTCCATCGAGATGTGACTCATTTTATATACTCATTTAGGTTTGTATCTTCCTACCAAAAAATACTGAAATATTTCAAGGAAGCGTGAATTTTGTTTTTATAATATCCTTGTTGGTAATGTAACATCCATTGCATTAAATGAATTGATATAATTACTAAATAATAAGGAAGTGATTTATTCAATATTATATAAATATAATAAATGTTTGTATTAGAAATTTAATACATTATTTTTCCATGAATCCATCATATTAAAAATTCGATATTTTTTATTTTACCACAATGTAGACATAATGGAGTTGTTGAAGCATAATAATTTATTTCATCCTTCCAACATCATAGTTTTCATTACAAGAATTATAAGTACTTGTATAATTTCCTTATTTAATTCGAATACTTTATCTTCCATTATGATGAATAACTAGAAACATTTTATATAAAAAATTCTATAATATAGTCATTTAAAGAAGATTATAAACCTGTAGAGATTTTCTTTTATCCATATTATATTTCTAGACATAATAGTTAATTTGAGAACCTATTTTTTATGGTTTAAAACAATTTTGTGACATAACCATGTCGTTCTATAACAATTATGAAATGGTAACTATTTACAACATCGATTTGATGCAGTGATAAATTCAAAATCTAAAAAATAATCAATCTTGTATTGAAAATATATTGAGATCCATTGTATTTAATATATAAACTATTATCTAATCTATATAAAAAATTATCTGTCATGTCATAAAAGTGATTATATTAAATTGATAGAAAATGCAGAATAAATTTACGTAATTGAGAATTGATTAATTTATCTCTGTATCATTGGAAAACATTTAAAAATGATTGAAATAAAATCCATTATAAATATCTTTCCATATTTTTTCATAAATACAAAATCGAATATACATTAATGCATCATTAAAAAAGTAAACAAAGTGCCTTATGAATGTATAAATATTTGAAGCGATAATCCTAATTGGAAATAATAGAAAATATATATTTTTCTCACAAATCCTTAATTTCATAACCTAGTCTCATGAGATGAAAAATACACATTTTATAAAATCGAAATATTAAATTACATTATATCAATTATTAATAAATATACATAATGACACACAATAAAGTATATGTATAGTATAAATGATAAACTAGTCTAAATGAGATTTATAATATAAAAGGCAAAAATTTATATCAATTAAGAACCATTGTATATATAATTTTCTAAAATATACATGGTATAATCCAAAAAGGGATTGTATTGATGTTCTCTGATAACTATATTATATTAGTATTAAATTAAGTATGTTTCTAGTCTATAATTATTCATATAAAATAATAACACAATTCAATTAACTTAAAGAAAAAATTTGTAACAAAATATTCTCTTTATATGTATCATAATAAATGAAATTCTCCATTATATAATTATTTTTCTACAAAATTAACATAATTATGAAAGATGTTCATTGAACAAGAAAACCAACCATATGCAACCTTTTATGAAATAATGATACTTTTATCTATTAAAATCACATATTAAATTTTGAATTCAAATATATTTATGACTTAAAATTTATTAATTAAATTATTAAATTACAAAATTGAAATGATTAATTTTATAACCCCATAATATGATCATGAAATAAAAAAAATTATAATAATAAATGATTATATATTTAATTTATATAACATAAAAAATAATAGTTTCATATTTGATTTATATAAAATTAGTGTGGGAATGATTTTAAAAAATATATTACTTGTAAGGATATTTATTATTAAATACAAAAAAATATTCCTAACTAACCATCATTTAATTAATATATATGATTCCATATATAACAGAATAGAGGTTAGTATTTTATACCTAGAAAAAAATGTATCATGACTTAAGGGATGAGTTATTTAGAACCCACATATTAAATGTTCAAAAAAATAACTAATACATGTTCTAAAAAAATATGGTTGGGGATAGAGATGAAAATTGAAAGATGATTTTATGATCAATATGGATGGGAGTAATTGGATGGATGGGAGGTTGTGTGGCTATGGTATTTTCCTAAATAAATGATTATTTTAAAAAAAATTGGTAATGTCTTACTCTATAAAAATAATTTTTACAAACTATTGGTGTATATAATGGTTTACACACAATATTAGGAAACTATGTTTTCATATTTTCCATAAGTGGGATATATCAAATGTTTTGCTAAAACATTTGTATAGGTCAGTGTTTATAGCTCAAATTTACTATAATGATCCTTAGTTTATTATATTTATAAGGATTCTAGATAGAAAAATCACTCAAAACATGATTTCTATGATACTTTTTCTACCAAGTACATATAAATATATGGTTTTTTTATTCATAATAATATTCTCTAAAATGAAATTAAACTATCATCATAAGAATAGATATCAGTCAAAATATGTCTTCTACTTAGAAAACCATCATTTCAACTTATATCTCATTCATATAAAAATGAAATAATCAGATCAGCCTATAATTATCTCAGTTTATCCTAGGTTCCCATATTTTTATTCTGTTAATATATTTAACCAAATCCCTAAAATTAACAAAATTAATCTTTTATATGAACTAATAATACCCCAAACCCATACTATAATATATAGTGCTAAAAACATACATATTAATCACCTAATCAGATAACAAATGAGATAAACAAAACACACACACATTATTTAATATATCATCTTAATATTAATATTGATGCCCTGAACACAAAGGATTAAAGAAATTGATATTATCTAAATACATGTTATAATAAAATTAATCTTCAACATCTCCCACATAATTCTCTAGACATGAAAATCCATTAAAAATATTCTGATTTATAAAATCTTAAGTAAACTTGGAAATAAAAGAAATGTGTAAAATAAAATGATCTGTAAGGGGAAAATAAATCAATGATTCATAGTATAAAAAATTATAAAAATATTATTAAACACATACATAGGGGAGATATATGATTATGAAAAAAGATAATAGGAAGTTATGATCATTGATATTTATATATATAACCATAATAGAGATCATCAACAGACCATGAAATTTAATATGTAATATTATTGTGAAATAAAAATAAAATAATCAAGGGTCACATTGAAAAAATTTAGTAATGAGTTATAACTTGGAAATATAACATATAAATATGGAACCTACATAACCATAAAAAATAATTTCATATGTAATGGTTAATAGGAAATTACAACATCACTTAATTGATACAATCCCATAATATAGTGTATTGAGTTCACACTCCATGCCCATAAAAAATGTTGAATGGATTCACACAAGAATAAATTAGATATCATCTAAGGAAATATAAATCATTACCCAATTCATTTTAGGTTTATATAAATTTTTTTCCACCAATCAAAAATACCACATATTTATGTGTTACACAAATCAATAATTATTCAAACCAACATTGACCCATTAAATTAAGTCTTTTAAAACCTAAACATTAATGAGGCACAAAATTCATCAAATAAATGATTGAATAAGGTTTGCTATTTAAAATTGAAAAATATATAGTCAATCTATTGTTTTCCTCAGTGAATAAATAGGTATGATTATCAAGTTGAATATACTCTTTAATCATAAGAAACAAGTATAGTGTAACAAAAATGGATTGAATTTTTCATAAAGTATATCATTATCTAATGATGACTATAACGAATAAAAATTTAATAATTGATGCGACATCTCAAACATATCACCATTGATACATGTACGTTTTGATGATGAATCATGGGATTATCTCAAATTAAGATATTCAGTAAAAAATATATAATCAGGGTTAATATACAATATGTAACATTTAAAAAATGAAATATAAAAGTGTATAAAAATTGTTTAGAATACATTAGAGGAAAATAACAACTTGTATATGATTTGTGAAAGTGATTGTTTATCTCTTTTGTAATATAGATATAATTAAAAAATTATGAAATAGAAACATTAAAACTAATTTTTAATAAATGACATAATGATTAGTATATTTCAATAAAAATGGTTCTAAAATATTATATAAAAATATATATTTATTAAAAATGAACCTTCGTAATATTGATAAGAATGGTAAGAAAATTCCTAAAAATGGTTTCTGTTATTTTATTTTAATGGTGTTATAAAAACATTGTTATTAGTGACTATCAAAATCATTTTACAAATGGGGAAAAAATACAATTAATATTTTTTTATGATCAATAATCAATACATCAACCATAAAAATGATTAATATTAAATAAACATATAGAAAAACATAGAAAATATAAAAAAAATTAAATGAATTATGAAACTTGTTTATATATTTTTAATGAATAAAACATGAAAAATGGATTTTAAGAAATTTTTTATTTAGATAATGTAAATAGTATTTTTTTAGAAGAAAACCTATATTTATCTTTAAATATAAGGAATAATTTTTTTGCTAATGAAAAATGAAACGGAAGAAAAATACATTAAATATAGAGATAGGTTTTCTTTTATAATGTCAAATCTTAATCAACAAAAACTATTAATTTTATAATAAAATATAATTGACCAATAAATAAAAAATTAAAAAAATAAGAAAAATATAATAGAAGGAATATTTTAAATTTATAATAGTGTTTTCAAGATTAAGGATTATGAATCATGAAATTGATATTGATGCAAAAAAAACTCTTCTGGTATTCATAATGGATGATGTATTTGAAAGTGAAATATAAAATTGCAAAAGGAAAACTAAATGTAATGAATAAAATGAAAATTTCTATATAATATATTAAAAAAAATTTAAATCCCAATATACATTCGTAATATGTTTAATACATAGGGAACATTTTTGTGACACAAGTAGTTGTTTATATGATTTGGCATTAAAGAAGATTCATCTATTTTATATCCTAAAATGGAATCTACTAAACTGGTTTCCAAAACCAATGTCCCACTATAACTCATGTGTGCCTAAAAATATTCTATAGGTTTCCAACTAGCAGAGAAGTTTTGTGAATACATTATTGGGATACTATTCCAATTAAATCAGAGTATAATAACCATGGTAATAACATGAAATAGATATCATCTTTGTAAATATCACAATAAGGTAATGTGATAAAAAAAATAACACATTTAATTTAATAATAAATAAATTACTCATATTTACCAAATCCCGTGTGGGTGAATCTTACATAGAAATAAAAAATAATAAAATAAATAAATATTGCTAATAGCCTATCCCTAGTAAGTTTTGTGCTCTACTTGGTGTCATTTCCCTATATAAACCATGAAAAGAAGACAATATGAATCAACAATAGGCCTACCCATTAAAATAGACCTATGATAAATATATTTTTGATGGCTTCCCTTATAAAATAGATTGTTGAGCACATTATGTGTGAAACACTATAGTCCATCACTAACTATGACCCTAAAATAATTGGCTGATAAGAAGTGAATACATATATTCCATAAGTTAAAACTATAACTATTATTATAAACATTTATATGAATAGAAGAAACATCAATGATTTCTCTATGTTAATGATGACACCAGAAGTTGGCATTACCATTGTCGATAACTTGTCTTGGGACCATGATCAACTATAAATACATTGGCCAATTCCATGGTTTCTCTAATCACATCTGAATAACCATGAAAACCATAAACATCAACATGTTTTCTAGAATATTACCATGTAATGTTTTTTATCATAATGATTCACATAAATTTCATACTATTATGCAATAATTCCCATAGAATCTGATATTTCATCCAAAAAAATTCCTATCACTAGAGATCATACATAATCAAAGGCACTCATCCTAGAATTAGAATGGAATATGAGCACATGACTCATAATTCAAATTCATTGTTGGTATTGTGAGTCTCTTCAATAAACCCACCCCTCCCAATTAAATGTAAAGGGAAATAAATCATGGATCTAATCCATATATTCCCACTCATTTATTCTTCATATATAATTAATATGATAATATTGATATTTTAAAGTATAACAAGCTTAATGGAATCGAAGGATCTCAACCCAATATTTCAAAACATTAGGTGTCAATTAAAAAAATTTGTCAATTAAAATTTTATTTTATTTATTTCATAGAAGGTGCAAGTCACTACATTTACATAATCATCAATTCACTTATTTGGATACATTTGCAATTTCAAAATGAGGATTTATCAATTTTTTTATAAAAAAAACAATTTTGTAATACATTACATTCATATTTAATTTACCTTAAAATTTACCATTCAATGTGGTCAATTTTCCTTATCCATGTTAATTATAAATTCATAATCATGCTCACAGTTAAACAATTGAATTTTAAAAGGAACTTAATCAATTTATACATTACTTAATGTAAAAAAAATTCAAAAAAAATCAATTTATATTCAAATACCTTTCACAATTTATGTTATAATGTTACATTAGGCACAAAAAGATAACACCATTTAAAAATATTAATTGCTGTTAAATACCATTTCAATTCTATCTTTTAAATTTATGTCTCATATTGAAAACATTAATCCATGGATTGAGAATTAATGAAATTAAACCAGTTTAAGAATAATTCATATTTCAAAAAACAAGATGTGAAAATATGACCTTCAAAGGTCTATTTCATATAAAATGGGAGATTTGAATAAGTAATCATCAATTATAAAAATTTATTCATAAATATATTCAAATCACAGTAAATTTTGAATGGACACACTATGCACACATAAAAAATGAAAGAATATGGTTTAATTAAATGTTTCCACCAACCTTAGCCTAAAAGGGCCCTACTCATCTACTATAAGAATTTAATTTGAATTTACATTTTAGAAGGCAAGGTATCAGAGAGAAACCTTAAAAATACATAATAATACATATAAAGGATGTAAAAAAATTGTCCAACCGAGGAAATATTATAAGAGGCTAGATTAGAGTTAGATTCACTATGGTATTATTGAAGGATGGGATAGAAGAAGTACAATCCATGAACTGAGGGAGTTACTCAATATCCAATAAGTGGGGAAGAGGTCCCACAACACACTTAGAATTAAAAAAACAAGAAATTTACAGGTAATATGAAAGGCGGTAAATACCTTAAATGTAACTTTTTACCCTTTCAAAACAAATATGGGGAACCCCATCAGAAGTTATTGTACCTAGAAAGTTGATGGCCCCTGGATAGCTAGTTGGGGAGGAATTGATGATATATGATGCATGGATCATCCACCTCCCCATCTTATTTCATGCTCCAATGCCCAATGAATCCCATTTTTAACCTTAAACCAAGTCTAAATGGGATCCTTTGATGGAAAATCACACGTAAAATAATTTCTTGAAACCCAATTTAAAATATGCTTGCTAAGTAGAATAAAAATTCAATAATTCCCCAAATTCATTACTCTTGTATAGAAATGATCCCTTACAGTATCCACATAATAACACACATAATCTTCTAGATATCTTGTTGGTTAAGAACCAATTTATTCTTCACTACATTAATCATTAATAAAATAAAATTGACTTCATATGGCTTATAAATGTCTGAATCAATACCAAGGAATGACTTCCTACTCAAGGTGATCCTAATATTGAGATCTGGACCCTTACACCTCACTGAAACTGAAATACCATTATGGATCAATCCTAATGCAACATTTCCAAAAACAACAATAGTGTCTTTTATAAACCCATCCCCATAAATTTAACCCTCATAGTCCAAAATGAGTGAATAAATATAATGACACATGAAATATTTATCTAATATTCTACATATTCACAAAAAGAATCAAGGGTATTATATACAAATAACTGGGGGGAAATTACACTCATTAAAACATGAAGAAATAATAATAAGACAAGAACACAATCAGAATATCATCCACTAAGATAATATAACGTAATAGAAAGATCCAATATCAGACAAACAATAAATTTCAAAGGAAACTACAAGAACCAAGAATAAATTCTAAGTAGAAAACACAATGTCCACATATACCCAAAATAATCACCCATGATAAAAATTCCTATCGCAATCACAAATATCATCCCACAGTGTATAAAATATATTTATATATTTATAAGGTGATCATAACATGTATACATTTTAGGATCCTCCTCAAATCCTCTCATGCAATAAAAAGAAAGCATACTAAATCACAGTGAATAAAAAATTATTTAACTCATCACCTAAAAACGAATATAATATTCTTAATAGCTTAATGGATATATATATATATATATATATCCATGAATAACATATATTATTAAATTAACATCAAATATAATATCAATGATTGTACCCAACTACAACCTCCCCACTATTTTTTATCACTTCCATAGCATCACACTTCTCAATCCATCTCTATCCAAATAAAATCCTTCCCAAGGACACTTGAGAAATAGAATTATATCATACACTCTATAAATCATTTCATCCCATAATGACATACCATGAACCTCATGTATCATGTTAAACAACATTTTATCATGCACCCTTTGAATCATATCATCTCATGATCATATACTATGAACATGATGTGTCATTTCATCCCATAATTCCATTATAAATCCAATAATAGTAATTGTGTAGTTTATTAGAGCAACCATAGACTGCATATTGAGTATTACACATCAATCCATAATAGATGATACATGATATTCCTATTTTAATCAATAATATAATATATTTGGATATACCTATGTGTGAAATAACCAACAATAAATATATTCCTTTACACACATGTGTTGTAAATATTACCACCATGTATATAAGAACATAATAATACTAATAGAATATAGAAAGAAATTTAGGGGTAGTTAGGCATCTATTACTTTCCAACCTTGATGATGGGGGATTACCCCTTAAAGAGTCAGTTGTGTAAAACCATGATTTATTATGAAATTAATTTTCCAAAATAAATAATACTTATTAATTTATTTCTATACATCCCACACTTTGTTATGATTTCAGTACACACAATATTGGGTAAGATATTGTTAGATACAATGCCGAGATTTATAAAACCCATGATATGTTATTAAATTTATACAAATGTGACCATTATTTCCTTACAATTAATCTAATATGGATAAATTTTATAAATTTTTTTAAATATAATGTATAATTTTTTATATAATAAAATCTTTTTGATAAAAAAATACTTAATTATCAGTAATGTCTTCATACCTTTCAAAAATAATATTTTCTCCAAAAAATTATTTTTATTTATTTTTTTGAAAAATAATAAAATTAATTTATGAAAAATTTATTAATTTTATTTGATAAAAATTGATTTTTAATATAATAATTCCAAAATTATCTAAGTGTAAATTTTTGGGTTTTTTTTTCTGAAATATTTTCTTTTTTGATAAATAGTGAACATATACATAATTAGAATTACAAAATGATTTTTAATTTTAATATTTGTAAAGTAAAATTATATTTTAAATGTATTTTTTTAGTTATATTATTTCAAGTATATATATATTAATCTAACGTGGTTCACTGTAATAAATTAAATTTTGCATTTTATATAAAAACATTATAATCTTTTGAACATTTTCTCTTGAAAAACATGATTTCTCATCACATCTGTGAGATTAATTTTAAATTAAATATATCCTCTTCACTGAATAGAATATAGAAAAAAAATATTCAATATATTTATTCATCATAAATTATATTATCCAATAATTTCAACATTCATTTTTACCAAAATCAGTAGTGAATGTAGTAAAAAGAAACTATTGTAGTCGTGATAAATATGTGTATTCCATGGGGTTAAACTAAAAGGATAAGTGTATTAAATGACCTATAAACTATTATGAAAAAAAAATCAAGAAATATTTCTACAAATGAACCTATTAGGATTGTGAATTCACCATTTCAGTTCTTATTTACAAATGAAAAATGTGGGACAACTAAATTCATTTCAAAAATAAGAAGTGTGTATTCTATCCTTCTTATTAATGGCGGCCCCTTATTCTCTCTTATTAAAACCTAAAAACCATTTTATTTTCTTCCAAGAACTATCCATATATTAAAAAAATTATCCTAAATCTTTCTTGATGCCTTATTTTGAACATTAATCCGTCTTATTAATACTTTTAGTGAAAACCAGTGGAGGATATCCAACGAAGTGGTAACGTTCATCAATGAGCACTATAATTTTACTTTTTCCCCCAACACCATAAATTATTATTATATAATAAATATATAATATCATAAATATATTCCATAAATTTATATGTTTTTATGTTATTTTAATTACCTACAACCATCTCTACTTACATCAAATTGTTTATGGAATAATCATTTGTTTGTATGGTGGAAAATTATCTCAGAAACTAATGATAATTTCTTTTTCATTACCACTATTAAAGATTATAAATAATTATGGATAAATTATTTATATATGATATTAATTATATTATTATAATTTAATAGTGAAATCACACATACCTTCATGCTTTCGCTCTTGTGCGAATAAGATAATAGCACTCATGTGTACGACCAACTGCATCCTCGTAAAGTGATGTGATTCATCATCCCATTACATGGAATGTATTGAGGATTATTTTAATATAAATATTTCATAAATATGTATTTAAAATTATTATTTAGTTATAACATATATCATTTACCTTTATTTCGTTCATTCTGAAATGCAAATGGAATTAACACTCATGCGTACGTTAGACCTGCCATCTCCAAGAACATGGTATTTCATTTTCTGTCCAAACATTTATGAATTACTATAAATACATATGTACTGAATATATTTGAAATATTTATAATTTTTTATATTTTTGACTCTATTTATCAATAATAAATGCATGTTTATGGAAATTAAAATATTAAAATTGTCTCTGAAAACAATGTGGTTATTACATAGAATGAAATTTTAACAAGGAATAGTAAATAAAATCATATTATAAGAAAATAATTAAACATTATATGGAATAATATATATAATTATGGTTTTATTATAGATTTTTAATAACCTTATAATTATTATACAGTAATTTTATAAATGAAATAATTAATTTGTGACTTACAAAATGTGATATTCATCTTACATTTATCTTCAATGAGAGATGTGTCATATTCACCACCTATTTATTTTATGGGGTTTACTTAATTACTATTATTTTTTTATTATCTTTATAATTATATTTATTTAAATATTAATTTTTGTATCTCTATTTCATTGTTTATATAGCTCAAAAGATAACGAATCGATATGAGATTGTTTTCTCAATTTTCATCCTTTTGGACATAAGTTAGGTTATGAACCTATCCTATTCTATGATGAGTATATACCTACCATTTTAAATTTTATATCATGAATATTATTATTTTCATGATATTTAATGTTTAATTTATTTATATTATTTCATATGTCTATCAATTAAAATTTAACAATGTTTTAAGAGTTTTAAATTACAATCTCATCGTTTATAAAAATTATTTAGGATTTTTATTACAAAGATAAAATCTTAAGAACGATTTCACAATGAAATCATGAATTTTTTAACTGTAGTTCTAAAAATTTAATGAATTTTAACCCTTTATTTTCCTCTCTCTATGTACTCAATATTTCAAAAGAATTTGTTTTTTAAAATTAATATTTTTGGCCTGAAACACCTTTTCATGAAAACCAATTTTTTCTAAAAAATCGTATACAAAAAATTTTAAAAATATGTTTCTGTAAAGACCCGAAAATTTCACAGAACTTTTTTTTCTTATTTTTATTTGGAATTTTACAAGAACGCAGTTTCTAACGGCGCTTGATTCCGAGGCCCGGTGTGCCCGGAATTAATTTCCGAAGTTTAGATCGGGTATGTTTAGTCAACGAACGAGCGGGTTTTTTTTAACTTTTGAACCGGTGCTCAGAATCAAATTTTGAGGGCACCGATGGAATCACAGCGCTGGTTTTTGCTTAGGAGCACCTTTTCCGAAGGTGCGTTTACTAAGGAGGAGTTGTTAAAAATGTGAGGAATAAAAATAATTGTTTTACAATTTTATTTTATTTCATTACTAAGAGGTATAAGTGTTAAGTGAAATAAAGTTGTGTCACAACATTATTTCTCTCTTCTAAGTGGTTTCACATCCATGTGAGGGAGTTGGGGTGGAACCCACTAAATCCTAACTTCTCTTGTTAGGATATTTGTGAGGTGGGGCCCACATGAGCCCCACCCCTTCAAATTCATAAAACACCCTCTTAAGTGTGTAACCCTTAAAAACTCACCATCGATTAGGGTGACTTTCCCTCTCCCCACTTTAATTCAAAGCCAACACATTAACTTAATTATGTGAGTTATGTGTTTTGAATTTTGAGTTTTTGAAAATGTTTTCATAAGTAAATAAAATAAGGCAAAGCCTTATTTTATTTCAGTTTGGTTTTTGCTGTGGAGAATTGTGAGAGGGAGAGTTCTATACTTTGAAGAACTTCATCTTCCATGTTAAAGAACGTGAAGAACGATTCTTCTCCGATAAAGAACATCGACCCATCGACTTAGAAGACTCGGCGACCCAGATTCTTCTGTCTTCATATTCCTCCACGAAAAGGGAGAAGTCGCCGACCGCGGTGAACATCACCAATGACAACGTACCTTCCTTCTTTATCATAGAAACAAGTGAGGAGACATCGTTTCCTCCTCGTACGCACCCCGACGTCCATGGAATCTACGTCTGACCCCATGACGATGTTCTCTGTGACACCCGACGTGGGACGTCAAATATCCAAGTAGGGGTTATTTAATTATTTTTTTCGTGTTTACCACCTTTTTGTTATTCGTGAAAATACGACCAAATGCTATCGATTAACGAGAGGAGGCAGAACCGCACAAACATGGCCGACCCTCCTCCTTTATCCATGTTTGATTATTTGTGGTTTGGAACGAGAATGGCGTGGTGTCGTCGCACCGCGTGTGATTGTGCGACAAGGAATGTGCAGCGCCATCGCGCCGCGCCATGGAAACGAACAAGGATAAGACGTTGTCACGCCGTGTCGGAGAAACCCGAAGACAGTGCGGCCAGAGCAGGGCCGTGGTGGAAGAACACAGCGCCGTCGCGCCGCACCGAATGACCAAGGCTGTGGCTGGTTCCGGGCCGCGGCGAAGCAGGGTGACCGGCGGCCGGAGACGGGCCGCCGGCGTTGGAGCAGGGAGGGGACCGGCCGACGCCGGTCCTGTGGTGGCAGAAACCTGTGGGCCGGGGCGGGCCGGCCGGACAAGAGGAAGTCGGAGGTTCAAACCCCCGGTCGGCCAGCACAACGGCCCCCTCAATGGGGGGATGCGGTTACAAACCAGGGGGGCAGGCGCCCCCACTCCAAAGGGCTCGACCGTTTGGCTGAGCGCCTGGAGAGCGCGCCGGGCGCGCTACGCCCAGGCCGGGCCGCGCCGGCCGGGTTGGGCCGCGCCCAAGCGGGCCGGACCCGGACCCGGTTCGGGCCGACCCTGGGGGTATCGGGCCGGGTCGGACCGGGCATGAACCCCTTAATAACGAATCTTTTTGGTCTTTCGGCCATATCATGAGTTGTAGACCTCTGATCGACACACCGTCAGTGGAGATGCGATCCTTGGATTGAGGCGGTCATTTTGGTATATCGCACTCAAGGTTTTGGAATACTTTGGGTTCGGCCGGGTTGGTTCGGATACGAAACCAACCGGGCCCTCGGAGCGGAAATGCTTATATCTTGAGTTCCGGACGTCCGATTGACGTGTCGTCGACTTTGATGGATTCCTCTAATTGAGAAGGAACTTTTGGCTTACTCCGCTCGAGGTTTGGGATGTCGTCGAAGTACTGTCGGGTTGATTCGCTCACAAAACCAACCGGGCCCCTGGAACGAAAAAGCCAATAACTCACAGACCGGGCATCCGATTGACGGGCCGTCTATTTCGTTAAATTCCTTTTAATGAGACGGAACATTGGGCATACTTCGCCTGAGTTTTGGATGCAGTTGGATTGTGGCCGGGTTGGATTGCACCCGAAATCCAACCGGGCCCTTAGAACGGAAAACCTGATATCTTTCAGACCGGACGTCCGTTTGACGAACCATCAGCGGCGTTGGTGATCACTTTGAGAAAAACAGTCCCTACAAGTATACCCTATGAGAGTTCGGGGTACATTTGAGATATGGCCGGGTTGGTTCGCTCATGAAACCAACCGGGCCCCTATGACGAAAAGGTTAATAACTCACAGATTGGGCGCCTGATTGACGCGCCGTCTGTTGCGTTGAGACCCCTATGACGAGGCGGTACTTTGAGATACTTCTTCATGGTACTTTGTGATACATGGAGTATCGAGTAGTAGCTCGTGGAGCGAACCCGCCCGTAGATGAGCGTGCAGAGTACGGAGACCGTGTAGCCGGCTGAGACCTGACGACTTCTTGACCGACTCGACTTGGAGTGAGTCGACTAGCCTAATGGACGGAGCACTACTTTGTTTGGGTGTAGACCCATGGCGGACGGATCACTACTGAGTTTAGATGCAGACCTGCGGTACTCGTCCAGAGAGTACCTCTGTAGGCTATTAGGGGGTGTGCACTATTGTGTTTGGGTGGCATACCTCGGCGGGAAGCACTACTGTGTTTGGGTGGCTGACCTGCGGTACTCGACAGGAGGAGTACCTCAACATTCTTAGGTTAGTGAGCAGTACCTCGGAGTTGTGACAGGACCACTGTACACTCCAGAGATGGGGCTCTTCAGCAGTTACAGTTTCGATAATGAAAATCCTGGTTTGAGGTGAGAATTTTGACCTTTGTGTTTACCTCATGATTGAGATGGGTCACTTGATAACTTAGGTATATGTATGGGCATATACGTGGGTAGAGTTTATCCATTGATTTCATTAACTTGGTGTTTTTCCCATGATTGAGATGGGTTACTTGATAACTTAGATATATGCATGAGCATATACCTATGTAGAGATTATCTGTTGAGATATTCTTTTTGGTTAACCTTGTTGGTTTTAGTGAGACCTTGAGGGTCTCGGGGTCCCTACTGAGTATCGTTATACTCACCCCTGCACGGGCTATGCCTGCACCTCTTTGTGTTGGATGTTGATGGAGGCCAAGTGTTCGAGGACCAGACGGTACCCGGAGGTGGACTACACGACGAGTCAGTATCTGGAGGTGGACTTCACGGAGAGACGACACTCGGAGGAGGTTGACTGGCGAGAGCGTTGTGGAAGCTATATGTACCTACCCTTCAGGTAGGATCCGTGGTGGACGATCTAGGAGATGCGCCATCTGTACCTACCCTTCACGTAGGATCCGAGGAGGACGACCCAAGAGCTGCTTCCATTCTTCCAGTTGTTGTCTTTTTCTGTTGTACTTTGTTCATTTGTAGTTTTACTTTCATTTGGGTTTGTATTCTGGCCCATTTACCTTTCAGTACTTCTCTTGTACTTAGTGTTTTACTTCTGCTTGTACTCTGTGGTGTTTTGATTACTTTTATAAAGGCAATGCATTCTATGTTATTGAGATTTACGCCTTTGGTGCTAGTCGCCAGCCCCTGGCCTATGGAAGGGGGGCTTGGGGTAGTCATGGCATGGGCCCCGAGGACGGGTTGTGACAAATTGGTATCAGAGGAGTCGGTTCTACCGCAGAACTTATAATTCTGATATTTTCTTTTTGTGAAGCAATAGTGTTAAGGGTACCGAGTGTGGTCTTCAGTTCCGGGAGTCCAGTGTTGGTGTGGGCAGCCGACGTATCCATAAACCAGGACCCTGACAACTGATTTCCGACATTGTGCACAGAAACACTGATTGTGTGTGTGTTTTCAAAGGTTTTCCATTAAAACAGCTCAAACCAGGTCAGTTCACCAGGTATAATCGTTTGACCATGTCACGTTGTTTCTTTCAGGATGCCTTTTCACGGACGACCAACTAGAGCCCAAAGGGATGTGCGTACTAACAGCTTTTTAAGTGATGAGGCTTCGGTACAGATCCCTCTTGCAATTAAGGCACCAGCGGAGGCACCAGCGGTACTACCATACGTTGCGCCATCGATGCCACCAGCCCGAGCAGTAGGCGATGCATGCCACTTGAGTGTACTTCACGATTTCCAGCATCAGAGGCCACCTAGGTTCCGGGGAGAGACGGACCCGCATGCGGCTGAGGATTGGCTGGAGGCTGTGGTGAGTGTCTTCAGGCTAGTGGGGACGCTAGCAGACTTCATTGTGATCTTTGCTTCCAGCCATCTTCAGGAAGAAGCAAGAATGTGGTGGAGCAACTTGTTCTAGTTTTGCGAAGGAATGACCTTCCCATGGGAAGACTTCGAGGCCTTCTTCAGGGTGGAGTTTGTGCCAGTATCTCTACACCCCGAGCGTGTACAGGAGCTTCTGCCTTTGCCGCAGGATTTTCGATCAGTAGTTGAGACATCTGTGGGCAGTAGACAGATGATGCAGAGGTCGAGGAGGACCAAACCAGGATTTGGGCGATCTAGGGTTTTAGGATCGGTGATGCGGGGCACCCGGGGTGGGGTCAGAGCCAGGCGTGCCAGAAACGGACAGTGTTACTCCTGTGACAGGAAGGGTCACCTAGAACGTGACTGTACAACCCCCCGCACAGTTGATCCGTAGGTGTTGGAGGAGCCACCGAGACAGAAGCATCGGCTGGTGCTTGAGCAACAGCCTAGCAGTGAAAAGGCAGTAGAGCTCCGGGAGGAGGTGGACATGAGAGGAACTTGTGGATACGTCCCTTGTACTTCTAGTTCCATGTTGTTGTTGTGTTCATTTCTTTGTACTATGAGCTACAATAATAAAAAGGCTCCTATCTTTGAGATGTTTGCTTTCCTATCCCTTTATTCGGTTGATACTGTGAGGTTCCGATTAAAACTGTTTAATTGACCCTCACATTCAAGATATCTACTGGAGGAGACCTAGTGACCTCACACTGATGCCGACAACGTGACTCGACCCTTTGAGGCGAGAGTGACGGTTGGATCTCATGGTAGTTATGTCAAGGCCTTACGACATCATACATGGCATGAATACATCATTCATGTCAGGATTGACTGTATTAGGAAATAAGCGTGGTTCATCCAGGGGATGAGACCAAGTTTCTCTTTTCGGAAAGGATAAATTTTAGCAGCTCTTTCAGATCATAGGAAAATAAGGTGCAGATCATCCAGGAGCGGATGAAGACTGCACAGAGCAGTAAGAAATAGCAAACCGGCGCCAGTCTTAGAGACTCGAGCGGGTTAAATGTTTCAAGAAGAGGAAGCATTAAGGAGAAATGAGTCTGCGAAGCAGCAGATGTGGAGGCAGAGCTAGCAGAGCAGAATGAGGTGGTGTACATTTTAACATGCTACAACCACCCGCCTTAGTTATCCCCGCCAGGCTCAGGGAGCTGGAGGGCGGAAGAAGAGTGCGGCTGCATGTGGTCTAAGAATGTGATCCAATGGCTCTAAAAATGATTCAAGGGACAGTTTGTGTCCACTACTAGATGATGTAGTAACGGACGTCGATATGAATCATTCCTTGCTTTCACAAATCTTGTTCCAGACCTAGAGTTTCCGGTAAGCCGTGGACTTTACCCTCACGTCTGGAGATACCTTGGGAGGATACTCGATAATCACACTTATGCCGATGGTGTGGTCAGACCCTCGAGGAGAGTGTTTTGGTTGGAATCACTTGGTGGCAGCGTCAAGGCATTACGACGTTAGTTTTATTATAGAATGGGTAATAACTATTCATACTCAAATTGAGAGATTTAGGCAAACGTCGGGATGAGTTTTCCTTGGTAGGCTAAAACGAAAACCTAGGAAGCACAGGATAACTCATGCACAATAGGGTGCGACCGATCACTCATGAGTCGGTTAACCTTACCCTCGTGGTAGCTGTCATTTTGAGTTACAGTTCTAATAGGAATTGGAGACCTCTGGAGTTTGAGGATGACGATCACGTCCTTATACGGGTCTCACCTCGAAGAGGTTAATGGAGATGTGGCCAAGGCGGCAAGTTATCTTCGAGGTTCAGCAGACCTTCTTAGGTCCTCAGCTGGGTAGGCATAGTGGTTTACCGCTTGACCCATCCACCTCAGTTGCACCAGGTGCACGGCGACTTCCACGTATCTCAACTGAGGTGATACATGATCTACCCTTTGCATATCATCGACCATGGGGAGCTGGAAGATGGCGATGTGGTGCCTTTCACGGAGGTTCTAGTGGGGATCGAGGATCGACAGGAGAGGATCCTATGAGGATGATCGATTCCTCGGGTGCACTTTCTTTGGCAGTACGGGAATCTCCAGGTAAGCACATGGGAGCGGAAGGCTCAGATGCGTGCTCAATACCGCTTTTGTGACCCTAGTTTGTGTTGATGCTTTACGGGGACGTAAAGCCCTGAGGTCGGAGTAATTTAAAGATCAGGAAATTTCAAGGAAAATCTTTTCATAATTTTATTTGGATTTTAAAAGAATGCAGTTTCTGACGGCGCCTGATTCCGAGGCCCGGTGTGCCCGGAATTAATTTCTGATGTTTAGCTCGGGTACGTTCAGTGAACAAACGAGCGAGTTTTTCTAACTTTTGAACCGGTGCTCGGAATCGAATTCTTAGGGCACTGATGGAATTGCAGTGCTGGTTTTTGCTTAGGAGCACCTTTTCTGAAGGTGCGTTTACTCGGGAGGAGTTGCTAAAAATGTGAGGAATACAAATAATTGTTTTAAAATTTTATTTTATTTCATTACTAAGGTGTATAAGTGTTAATTGAAATAAAGTTGTGTCACAACTTTATTTCTCTCTTCTAAGTGGTTTAACTTCCATGTGAGGGAGTTGGGGTGTAACCCACTAAATCCTAACTTCTCTGGTTAGGATATTTGTGAGGTGGGGCCCAAACGAGCCCCACACCTTCAAATTCATAAAAATCCCTCTTAAGTGTGTAACCCTTAAAAACTCACCATTGATTAGGGTGACTCTCCCTCTACCCACTTTAATTCAAATCCAACACATTAACTGAAATAAGTGAGTTATGTGTTTTGAATTTTGAGTTTTTGAAAATGTTTGCATAAGTAAATAAAATAAGGCAAAGCCTTATTTTATTTCAGTTTAGTTTTTGCTGTGGAGATTTGTGAGATGGAGAGTTCTATACTTTGAAGAACTTTATCTTCCACGTTGAAGAACGTGAAGAATGGGTTTTCTCTGACGAAGAACATCGAGCCTTCGACTTAGAAGACTCGGCGACCCGGATTCTTCCGTCTTCATCTTCCTCCACGACAAGGGAGAATCTCCGACCGCGGTGAACATCACCAACGACAACGTATGTTCCTTCTTTATCATAGAAACAAGTGAGGAGATGTCGTTTCCTCCTCGGACGCACCCCGACGTCCATGGAATCTACGTCCAAACCTGCGACGCTGTTCTCCACGACACCCGACGTGCGACGTCAAATATCCAAGTAGGGGTTATTAATTATTTTGTTCATGTTTACCACCTTGTCGTTCTTCGTGAAAATACAACCAAATGCTATCGATTAACGAGAGGGGTCCGGACCACACAAACACGACCAACCCTCCTCCTTTATCCATGTTTGATTCTTTGTGGTTTGAAATGATAATGGAATAGTGTCATCGCACCGCGTGTGATCGTGCGACGAGGAATGTGCGGCGCCGTCGCGCCGCACCGTGAAACAAACATGGACACGACACCGTCGCGCCATGTCGGAGAAACCCGAAGACAACGAGGCCGAAGCGGGGCCGCAGTGGAAGAACACGGTGCCGTCGCGCCGCACCGAACGACCAAGGTCGCGGCCGGTTATGGGCCGCGGCGAAGCAGGGTGACCGGCAGCCGGAGACGGGCCGCCAGCGTCGGAGCATGGAGGGGACTGGCCGACGCCGGTCCCGTGGTGGCAGAAACCGGCCAGCCGGGGCGGGCCGGCCGGACAAGAGGACACCGGGGGTTCAATCCCCCGGTCGGCCAGCACAATGGCCCCCTTAATAGGGGGTCGCGGTTACAAACCCGGGGGGCAGGCACCCCCCACTCCAAACGGCTCGGTCGTTTGGCCGAGCACCTGGCCAGCGCGCTGGGCACGCTGTACCCAGGCCGGGCCGCGCCCAGGCCGGGCTGGACCGAGCCGGGCCGCGCCGGCTGGGCCGTACCCGGACCCGGTTCGGGCTGACCCTGGGGGTATCGGGCCGGGTCGGACCGGGCCCGAACCCCTTAATACCAAATCTTTTCGGTCCTTCGCCCATATCTTGAGCTGTAGACCTCCGATCAATGCACTGTCAGTGGCGTTGCGATCCTTGGATCGAGATGGTAGTTTCAGTATATCACACTCAAGGTTTAGAAATACTTTGGGTTTGGCTGGGTTGGTTCGGATATGAAACCAACCGGGCCCTCGGAGCAGAAACGCTTATATCTTGAGTTCCGGATGTCTGATTGACGTGTCGTCGACTTTGATGTATTCCTCTAAGTGAGGCAGATCTTTTGGCTTACTCCGCTCGATGTTTGGGATGTCGTCGAAGTACGGTCGGGTTGATTCTCTCATGAAACCAACTGGGCCCCTAGAACAAAAAAGCCAATAACTCACAGATCGGGCATCCGATTGACGCGCCGTCTGTTTCGTTGAATTACTCTTGATGAGACAGAACTTTTGGCATACTTCACACGAGTTTTGGATGCATTTGGATAGTGGCCGGGATGGATTGCACCCGAAATCCAATCGGGCCCTTAGAACGGAAAAACTGATATCTTTCAGACCGGACGTCCGTTTGACGAACTGTCAGCGGCGTTGGTGATCACGTTGAGAAACGGTACCTATAAGTATACCATATGAGAGATCGGGGTACAGTTGAGATATGGCCGGGTTGGTTCGCTCATGAAACAAATCGGACCCCTTGGACGAAAAGACTAATAACTCACAGACCGGGCATCCGATTGACGCGTCGTCTGTTGCGTTGAGACCCCTATAATGAGGTGGTCCTTTAAGATACTTATTCGTGGAACTTTGTGATACATGGAGTATCAAACAGTAGCTCGTGGAGCGGACCCTCCCGGAGATGAGCGTGTGGAGTACGGAGACTGTGTAGCCGGCTGAGACCTGACGACTGCATGACCGACTCGACGTCGAGTGAGTCAACTAGCCCAGTGGATGGAGAACTACATTGTTTGGGTGCAGACCCATGGTGGACAAAGCAATACTGAGATTAGGTGCAGACCCTTGGTACTCATCCAGAGAGTACCTCTGTAGGCTATTAGGGGGTGTGCACTACAGTGTTTGGGTGGCATACCCCGGCGGGAAGCACTACTGTGTTTGGGTGGCTGACCCGTGGTACTCGACAGAAGGAGTACCTAAGAAGTCTTAGGTTTGTGAGCAGTACCTCAGAGTTGTGACAGGACCACTGTACACTCCAGAGACAGGGCTCTTCAGCAGTTACAGTTTCGATAATGAAAATCCTGGTTTGAGCTGAGACTTTTGACCTTTTTGTTTACCTCATGATTGAGATGGGTCACTTGATAACTTAGGTATTTGTATGGGCATATACCTGGGTAGATGTTATCCATTGATTTCATGATCTTGGTGTTTTCCTCAGGATTGAGATGGGTTACTTGATAACATAGGTATATGCATGAGCATATACCTAAGTAGCAGTTATCTGTTGAGATCTTCTTTTTCGTTAACCTTGTTGGTTTTAGTGAGACCTTGAGGGTCTCGGGGTCCCTATTGAGTATCATTATACTCACCCATCCATGGGCTATGCCCACACCTCATTGTCTTGGTTATAGACGATGGGCAGTGCTGATGGAGGCCGAGTGTTCGAGGACTGGATGGTACCCAGAGGTGGACTACATGATGAGTCAGTATCTGGAGGTGGACTTCACGGCGAGACGACACTCGGAGGAGGTTGACGGGCGAGAGCGTTTTGGAAGCTCTCTGTACCTACCCTTCTGGTAGGATCCGTGGTGGACGATCTAGGAGTTGCGCCATCTGTACCTACCCTTCATGTAGGATCCGAGGAGGACGACCCAGGAGCCACTTCTGTTCTTCCAGCTGTTGTCTTTTCCTGTTGTACTTTGTTCAGTTCTAGTTGTACTTTCATTTGGGTTTTTATTCTGGCCCATTTACCTTTCAGCACTTCTCTTGTACATAGTGTTTTACTTCCGCTTGTACTCTGTGGTATTTTGTTTACTTTTATAAAGGCAATGCCTTCCCAATTATCGGGATTTACACCATTGGTGCTAGTTGTCAGCCCCTGGCCTATGGAAGGCGGGCTTGGGGTAGTCACGGCACGGTCCCCGAGGACGGGTCGTGACAGTTTCAATGAGAAAATTATATTTTTATAATGAAATTTTTAAAATTATATCTAAATACTCAATTATATATTTTATATTTTTCATAAATGAAAAGTATTTTGAAGATTTTTTATAGTTTATAATGATTTTACGATGCTAAAATGATTGATTCCACATGAAATTGTCCAAGTGTCCTTTTAAAATTATTTTCCATCTATGATGAAATCCTCATATGTTACTTAAGATTTATCATGGAAAACATTAAATGATACTATCTGTATTCATTCTCGGTGTGGTCAATGAATTTATTGATGAAATTTTGACAAACCCAGTTTATGTTTCAAGGGTTATGGTATGGTGAATTGATTAAATGTTTATGAAACAAATTTTCATTACATGGGTTACAATTTGAGGATATATTGAATGTTCCATGATATTTTGTCACAAATAATCATGATTTTAATTATATGATGGGTTATACCGATATCTCTATCTAATGCAGTGGGTAAGGCTTTATAGTTCAAGAGATAATCATGGGAAGAATGTTGATGGACTTGATCCCGTATAAAAAATAGGTGTTTTTTTATCCACTATGGGAAATATGTGTGTCCTGATTAACTATAGGAAACATGTGTTTCTTAATCTGCTATGAGAAGATGGTGTTTCCTCATCCATAGTGGGAAACATTTTTCATTGGATCCATAATGGTAATTAATTGATAAGTTTTGATCCACCAGTTTAATGGTCTTTGTAGATTAAATAGACATATGAAATGGTTTATAATATTAATTATGGTTACGAACATTTATGAAATATGTGTATGGGTCAAGATAATTTTATTGATGATTCTAACTCCATTGACCCATGTTTTATTAAATGGTAATGTTATATTCCATGAGTCATTTTAAGATACATTCTATGTTGGGTTTGACCTTTATAAGGTATGTTTATGATCACAAACATACCCTTATTCTTATATTTTTCATTCATATGATCGTAGATTGATAAAACATATGTGTAATGACCAGTATTTTCAACAAGGTGTGGATCATTTTTTTCAGTTTTAAATACTTATTTATTCATATTAAATATTTGTTATGGCCAAAGGAAGTTTCCAGGATCATCTCAGGATTGTTAGAATCCATGATTTTTGGAAATATGGGCAATAGACTGTGCCGCACTATTTGGAGAAGCCATGCAACACAGCATACATGGTTTCAGTAAAACTATGAGGTTAGAGATAGTGGGAACCTATAGGCCTCATGGATTTTTATAAAACTGTGTGTTCTGAGGTGCACAGTTGAGTGATAATTTCTAGTTTTTGGATAGTTGGTTATCTCACGGTTTCTGCATGAATTATAAAATATGCACCTAATGTTTTCCACGTAATTTGAGGTGCAGTGTCCATTTCCCCATCATATAAACTCTTAATCCTCTTTTCATTACATTTTTTTCTCTGGCATATGAAAATGGTATTATTATTTTTTTGAGCTCAATAATCCCACAACCAAGTAATTGGCACAACTTCCTCTTCTAGAATGGGATCCTCAATATGTCAGATGAATTGGATCCTTCTTTGTATGATCCCCTAGTATCATACCTCCTATCTTTGTTTATTTCTGAATCAATCATGTAATTTAAGGGAAATATTTTTTTCCTTATTTTTAGGGAATTAGACCATTTCTCATATCTTTTCTAACCTACTAGATTCTAATTTGGATATTGATCAAGGAATCATCTATATACATGAGGTAGATTGTAACATTCATTTCCCTTTTATTTTTTTATCACGTAACTATAATGTAGTTCCACAATTCAACTTTTTTTGAATGCCTCCATTTATTAGGATTATTCATATCAAATATATCTTTTAACATTAGTACATGTCCATTGATCATTTTTTTGGAATTTAGAGGTTGTATACCCATTATATGGTCTCCCATGTGTGTTCAAAATAGAAATTTCTTTTTGGATAATTTTTTCCTGTACAAAGAATCACTAATTAGTGTTCTTCACGCATATAAAATTATAATTGTCTTATAATGTAAATGCTTAGTTGGAAAAATGTTACTAACCATGTGTTTGAATAACATGGACATAGAATTTCCATGAAGCCAATTACCTTAATGACCATATCAACTTTTAAATGACATTCAACCACCTAACAAGAATTTAAATAAATTTTCTGTTAAATGTAATGAATTTAATTAGGTGAATTATACAAGATTGAATATCTTTATTTTTAGTAAGTGGTTTGGTTTATATTGAAATCCTTATACATGATTGATGCCTTACCTTGAATGAATCAATTGGTTGAATGGAATGACTTCAAAGGATAGTAAGTCCATTCCTTCTCTTAACATTATATTAAATGACCATTTTTAATTGTATTTCCTTAAATGGAATTGAACATTACTAATGGAAAAATTGAGAAGTTTTTACTCTTGTATTATTCTTAAAATTTCAATATTCATAGTTCCTATTATATAGAAGTCTGGCTAGAAAATATATATGTATGGGTGGTAAATCCTGATGACAATTATAATAATGAATATTCCATGATATATGTCATGAAATGATGGTACAGGGCATTAATCATGGAGGAATATCATGAAACCTTACTCTGGGTTTTCAGAATAGCATCTCACACCACTAATATTATACGAGCAATGGGATTTACACACCACATTCCATGATTAGAGTGATGACATGATTGCTTACTCAACATATCGAGTTTCAAGAATGACACCTCACTCTCTTATTGGGATGTTGATAATGTACTCTAATCATTTAGATTATTGGATCATTATACTAGTAGTGGATGTTTTGGTTATGCCCCAGTCTATCCATCAACAATTATTCCTGGTATAAGGACACTTACATTAGAATATACATGGTTCCTATAGGTTGATTCAATATATATATAAATATATATATACTATATAATATATTATACTACTATATATTTATTTATTTTTCAAATTTTACTTTCTTTAATGGTTCTATTCATGTAGACCCTCGATGTGTCCTTTTGGAACATCGTTGGGCAGTTATTTATTTTTTTATACTTTTTCATCAATTATTGTTGCATGCACTTTTTATAGTTATGAGAATTGATTGTATTACAAGTACAAACCATTGGTGGTGACCTAATATGATTTTTATATCAAACCCTACTCGAGTTTCCTTCGGCACACAATATATTATTTATCTATAGGTTTTGATATTGAAAAAGGGAAATTTACAAGTCGTTGATAATCATACATTTAGATGAATCATAGGAGTCGATGGCTGAGCATTCACTCCGAGTGAAATGGAGAAGTTTTTTCATGCTTGATAGTTTCTTATAGCTTGATTTTATGATTATTCCACTATTCCCTTTTTGTATTAGCATGGAATGCATCCATGTATTGGACACTACCTTATAGGCTTTTGATTATATGATATGTGGGTAAATATTTATTTATTCTTACGCATCTATTTACTTGTTATATCTGTTTATAATTGCTTCTCACATTGTCTATTATTTAATGTATCCAGTTAGACATTCTGTAATAAGGGTATAGTCTCCACATTGTACTAAATTTACACCCTCTTTTATACTGTGAAGCCTATGGTGTACCAAAATGTGAGCTTGAGGCTATGTGATCCACCAACCTGAGGCACAAGTTATGTGGACCATAGTAAAAGATGTTATAATGTGTTACCATGGTTCTTTTTTCCCCTTGTCTTAAAATTTGGTAATTAAATAGAAGATTATGAGTTCAATAGATTTGTAATTGACCACGTGCCTTGACGATGCAAACCAACAAATAGGGGAAACTCAAATTCTATGTGATGGGTAATTGTATTAATTAATTCTGATTTTTATCATTAATATGACTTCATCATTGCGTGAAACACATGAAATATGGTGTTATGAATGTTGATTGTAAAAATGATGATTTCATCACTTAGGCTAAATGAAATAAGGGTTTTTCAATTCAACAAGACTCGTTATTAAGAACACCAGAAAAAAATTTCCATTCATTTTTACATGACATGGAAATTCTAAATATACATCTGCGTGTATCAGATTTATAGATCCTTGTATATATATTGTATTTTTCTAACACTTCTTGCAGGGATTAGAAAAAATAATTGATATTTAAATTTCCTTCCTTAACCTAATATTGTTTTCCAAAATATTTTAATGAATACAACTTTATCAATAAATTATGGTAAATTGAGCCATGGACAAATGGTTACATGAGATAGATTGTGTTATGGTGTGGTTCAGGTGGATTCTAGGTTTTTATTCATAAAGAGTATTGGCCTTTATGGACCATAAAATGGTAAACTATTTGATTCCACCATTCAATGTTATTAAAATTCATGAAAAACATAAATTTAATAATAATAAGTGTTATAACATAAAACAACCATATTATATATATATCTAATATAGGGAGTTATACCTAAAATGGCTATAGTAATTGGTAGTGTGGTGTCGTTTATGTTCTTATGGACATTACCTTCTCTTTAACCATCTAGACCAAGATTTTGAAGATGTTCAAGATGTTTGACAATTTATATTTCGAAGGAATTTTACTATTACAATTTTCTATAGGGAAAATTCTCTATTCATTAAATATTTTTTGAGGTGTACCTTTTGGCTTTTATAATTCTTCCACCGCAATATCCTCTAGTTGTGAATCATAATTGATGTGACGATCATAAACTTGAGGTGTTGGGCTATAAGCCACCATTCATACCTCTTGCAGTTCAACCTATAACACCTCTTACTATTCCTAAAATGGAAATTGATGCCCGTTTATGATAAGGTTTTCTTCATATGTTTTAGTCTTTTAAATGTGTAGTTCAACCATCCCTGAGTATGGTAGAGTTGACTAGAGAGTTTCAACATTATCATCCTTCAATAATTTTGACGGATGGAATACATATTTTTATAGAGTATTAGATCTAAGAAATCATGAATATATTGGAGTATCTGAAGACGGCTTTATAGGGGAGGTTAATACAGGATGTGTATATGCTATATGTTTCAGTGAAGCAGTGGTGGGATCTTATCACCTAGGCGGATCGACATTGAGATATGGTCTAGTATGATTTTATGAGCATATTCTACGAATAATTATTTCCCCAGACTCCGAGAGATGATATAGATAGATAATTCATAAACAGTTGTGGAATATATATCTGGTTTCACTGATCTATAGTGGTTTCTTCAAACTCTAGTTGGTGGTTATATCATTTCCACCAATCGATTCATGGATGGAATGGTTAATGATATCCAGTTGCTGGGAAATGTAGTTAGGATGAAAAAAAATCTTATATTGTAATCCAATCCCTCATTATATAGAGGTACTTGAGGGAAGCAGGTAGTGTATGTCTGGGGAATCGAAACCAAAGGCTATTAGTGGAACTTATTATGGGAGCATCTCCCTTATCAAGTATTCTCATAGAGGTAGTATGAACCATACCCATTGTTCAAATAGTTCCATGATCTATCTGTACTGTGGGATTCTAGGGCATACAAAACCACAATTCTTGTGGGTCCGGTAGAGTACAGTGGTTGTGGTAGGATGGTCCATATCCATCTATTATGCATGAATTTTTTATAGTGCATATAGATTGAGGATTTGTGTATAGTTGATGATTTGGTGCTGGGCTAGATGAATAATGATAGGAAGGAAGTTGGAATACCAACAATCAATTAGGTTGATGTGAAATTCAAGTTAGAGGTAGTGAGACATATGATTCTTAGTACCAGTAGAGTAGGCTTGCTTATGTTAGTCATGTAGTGACTCTGGGATGTGGTATAGGCCCGTTACAGGTATTACATCATTTTAAATCAGATAAGAGTTCCAGTACATCTACTATATGATGTATTAATTTTATGGTATCCACTTTAGTGTATTCTTTATTTGGCATTGGTGTGTCTCATGTGTATATATCTATGAATATTACAGGATGTATGGGTTTTGAGATCTAACACTTCCATGCCATTAAAATTATATACACCCTATAGTAATCCACTTAGAGTGTGTTCATATTTCTATGGATTTTCCCCTGCAGATAAAAGGATATATCTCTTAGTGGAATCCTTTTATCCTCGACAGGAATGGCTTTGAAGTAATCATAGGGATGGGCTGGATAGTTCCTTAGGGATACAATATTTATTAACATCATATAAGGGTGTTGTTTGCATCACCATAGGAATTAAAAATGTTCACAATGGATAGTGGGATTTCATTGTGACATGAGTCGGACCTGATTAGTAGATGCTAGATAATTTGACAACTCAAATCCCCTCTCTCTACCATTATGATCTGGGGTTTTGGCGTGCTATTTTTCCTCATATTGTTTATAGTTTAATATTTGTATTTTTTATGACATATAGGGTCTATCATTGTTGTGATATGATGATGATATGACTGATTTTACCCCATTATCCACACAAATGGACATTCCTCTTTATAGTATGGAACCAAATGAGCTTCTAGAGCTCAAGAAACAATTAATAGATCTAGAGGCTAGTGGTTTTATACACCCCAACATATCTCCTTGGGTTTCACCAGTAATTTTCTCCATGATAGTGGATATTGACCTCAGGATCTATTTTGATTACCATCAATTGAATCTGTTCACAATAAATAACTATCATCCACATCCTTGAGTAGAAAACCTTGTTTATCAGATCCATGGAGCCAATGAATTTTTAAAGATAGATCTAAGGTTTTTCAATCACTAGGTGAATTTGAGGTCATGATAAAAATATCGTATAGATTTAAATTGAAGGTATGTTCTATACGAGTACTTGGTTATGTTGTTCGAACTCCCAAACTCACATGTTGTCTTCATGGATATTATGAACATGGTTTTCCACCCGTATTAGGATTCATTTATGGATGTTTTTATTAATGATATGTTGATGTATTCATGCTCTATAAATGATCGTGTAACCCATATTGAGATAATTTTGAATTAATATAAAGGGAATCATATTTATGCTAAGATTAGTAAATTCAACTTCTTTATTGACAATGTCCACTTCTAGGGTCACATCATTTCAGAATTAGGAGTCTAGGTAGACCTAGAGAAAGTGATAGTTGTAGTTTCCTTGGATCATACCATGACTTTATTTGACACATAGTGTTTCCTGGGGGTTTCCATATATTATAAATGATTCATCTATGATTTCTCAGGCCATTCATAAGTCTTTTAGAGTATAAAAATAAGTGTGTGAATTTTTAATGGACAGATGTTTGTAAATATGCCTTTTCATAGTTGGAGAGTATAATGACTCTTGCGCTGATACATGTTCTTCCAAATCCTTGAATGATCTACATTTTATAATTAGATTCATCGTGTATTGGGCTTAAAGTAGTTAAGTGATGAGAAAAGTGAATTTTTGCATACATGCCTCAATAGGTGAGGAATCACGAGCCGAATTTCCTAACACACAACCTTTTGCTAACTGTAGTAGTTCATTGTTTACACTGTTGAAGACTATTTCTACATGGAGATAATTTTATGGTATTCAAATATAAAAAATCTATTAGTACATCTTCACAAAGTGTGATAAAAAATCAAAGGAATCATAGGTAGTTTGAGTTCCTATATTGGTTGGAATCCAAGCTTTCCTATACGCCTAGAATTGTAATTTAGTTGATGATTATCTAAGAAAAATTACTCAGACATAGACAGTTCATGAATCAAGGAATGAATGATATATTATGGGTTTATTCATAGAGCTAAATGATGAGGTTAAAGAGGACTATGGTCAGACTATCCTCTCAACCATAGTTGTGACCTTTAATCTTCTAAATCAGGAAAGGATGAGACAATTATTTGATATTGATTCTCTTTTCATATGGGAAGGAATAAAAGATAATGATATATCTTCAGACTAAACCATACATGTGGTAGATAAATTATTTTTTTCATTGGTGGTTATGGGTCCCCACTAACATCAAATAGAAGTTTATGTGAAAATTATATGTCATGGCATGGACAATTCACCCTATTTTCACCAAAATGTACTGACATCTACAATGCCAGTGTTGGTGACCTTGTATGAAATGTGAAATTGTCATCTTTATCAGTTATTTTTCAACCATTAATCATGTAAAGGACTATCATCAACATTCGATAGGAATTTTATTGTCATTGACCATTCTAATGTGTAAATGAGATGCTATTTAAATGGACATCCGTACTAGATTACCCAGATCACCTAGTCACAGAATAACAATATGGGTTGTGATTGATTGTTTGGATAATGTCAAACAATTCCTACCAGAGTGAGAAAACTTATTGGTAGATGAACTAAGAAGGTTTTATGTTAGAGAATCGGTACATATTCACAGAGATCCTTGTTCTACAATTTATGATATAGATGTTGGTTTTACATCATGATTCAGGTAGGTGTTGTATAAGGAAAAGGGTACACATGTATTTATGAGAACGACTTATCAACCTCACACCGATGTACTAATAGAGTGTACGACTTAGGTTATAGATAATATAATTTGTGCATGTTTCCTTGACATCAGGGGTTCAAAAGAGAAATACATTTCCTTTATTGATTTGTCATATAACAATAGATTTTAATCTTCCTTCGAGATGACTCGTTATGAGGCCTTATATGGTAGGCCATAAAACTCACATATGTGATCTATATAGGCTGGAGAGGTAGCTATGAATTGACCAGATCATAGGCAAGGATCTATAGGGAAGGTCTAGGTGATCAGAATGAACATGATGACAAATCAGTCCATACATGATTCATATCACAATAGATATTGTAAACCACTTGAGTTTGAGGTTGGAGACATTGTTTTTCTGTGAGTCTCACCTAGGATGGTCCATGGATGTATTTTGATGTAGGGTGAGAACATAATGAGGCTTGTATGACACTTTTAGGTTGTGAAATGGATCAAAAAATGGCATAACAATTGGCACTACTTCACAAAGACTATTCTATGCATGATGTATTTCATTTATCTAAACATCACAGATGCGATCCAAACCCAACTCATATACTTCAACCAGAAGAGGATTAATTGGATACATATTCTTCCCTTAAAGAGTATCTTGTTTTTACTATTTATCGATGCATAAAGACACATTTTGGTAGGCATGTTTTTTTGGTATGGGTACTTTGAAAAAAATCCCTAGTATAGGATGAGACCATATAATAAGAAGTTGATATAAATTCTCAATGGGTGGAACCCATTGCTGATGACACCTCATTACCCTCAGAAGTCCATCTCAGGGATGATTTTCTTTAAGGAGGAGATGTTGTAATGACTTTTCTTTTAATGAAGTTACATATTTGTATTTTTAATTTGAATTATTTTTAATGAATGGTAAACTTATAATTAAACCTAAAGAAGGTCACATGAGTGTCTGGGGAATTTTCAGAGCCCAGAGATCCAGAAAATGGGTGAATTACTGGGCTATGTAATTTTTCCAAATTATGTCACCCAACCTACACTGTTTTTTGAAAAGAATGTGGAAGGTGATAGTGGATAATTATAATTCTCACTGATTTACTGAAACCACGAAACCTGATCTTTCAGACCATATGTGAATTTAATGTTTTTAAATAGTGGGTTGTCACACAATTTGTGCATGATTTGTAAATAGTATTCCTAAACATTGAACCACCTTAATATGAGGTAAAAAGTCTATTATCCCCCTCACTAAAACTCTAAAGAATTTTTCTATTATTAATTTGATTCTCAAGGTTAATTAAATGGTTATCTCCTCCTTTTAGATCATGAATCCCTCAACCTAGGAACTGAGAAAAATTCGTCATTTGGCATCCAATCCTCGATCCTTTGAAGAGTTGGATCAGTCTCAGTAAGCTCCCCATGTCTCTTTACTCCTATCTATGTTTATTTCTGAATCCATCATTCAATTTTAGTGAAATATTATTTTTTTTATTTATAGGGTGTTGGAACATTTCTAAGATCTCTTCCAACCTACTCTTAATTAGAGGTTAATATAGATTGAGGCATCATCTATGACCTTGAGATAGGTGGTCACGTCATTTTCCATTTATATTTTTCCACCACATTGATACAACATTTCATTGCACAATGTCTTTTATCAACCTCCTCTATTTATGTGGATTATTCCTATCGAAATTTATCTTTTCACATTAGTATAGGTACATTGTTTCTTTATTTGGGATGTTAGAGGTTTTATACACATTATATGGTAAGCCTTGTGTGTGGAAAATGGAATTGTACATTTTGGATAATTATTTCATATTCCTGGAATGCATAATTAGCCATTGACATTGTTTTAAATTGAGAATTCACTAGTAAGGGATATTCTTGGTTGGTCCCGGAGTACCTCCCTTTTGTTTGGCTAACCTAGACTTGGAATTTACTTTTTTTAAAATTAACTTAATGACCATGTATCCTTTAAATTTACATTATTCATCTTGACAATAATTTCCCCCCAATTTTGGTTAAATGGAAAGAATTAAATACTGATAATTATCTAATATGGGATGTCCTTCTTTTAATAAGTAAGATGGTTTATATTGAATGGTTTATACTTGATTAATAACATACCAAGAATTAATCAATTGGCTGATAATAATGACTTTAAAGGGTGGTAATCCCACAATTAATTTTTATGTTATATTAAATGATCCATGTGGAGTGTATTGCCAAAAATGGAATTGAACACTACTAATGGGGAACATTAGAGGTTTTTTCTCATCTTTTATATTATGAATATGAATATCAATAATGTATCTTTTTTATATATAGGTTACATAAATGATATGTATGAGAGATAATTCCACATGCCAATTATAATTTTGAATAATCATTGATTTAGTTGTGATATGATGGAAAGAGGCATTGAGAATCATTGAAAATCACACTCCCTAATATTAAGTGTTGAGTATGGAATGTATCATCATAGATATTATATGGGTGTTATTCTTTAGGGGCCACAATTCATGGTAATTTTTATGACATTATGTCTCACTCATTATCTTGAGTGTCGTTCAATAAATCTCACAATCTTCCTTGTATGTATGAAATCTACTCAATTGACTGATCTTATAGGCTCATTAATCTAGTAATGGATGTCTTATTTACACCAAGGTCCCGCCAAGAACTAGTATTCTAGGTATATGGCCACATACATCCATACATAATTTTATCATATTGGTTCATTCAATATATATATATATACTATATATATACACTACTATATATATAGTGACTCTTTAAACATTTCTTCTAACAATGAGATAAAGAATATAAAAACAACATCTGTCGATTACGAATCTAAGCATGATGTCATTTAATTATTCATCATTTTCGATTAATTAATTCTTCATGTACACTGTTTAGTTACGATAACTGCTTGTATTACACGTAGACATCATTATTGGTGGTAAACTAATATTTTTATCTCACACCCTACTAGCAGTGCCATTAGTACCTATGTGTATTATTTGTGCATAGGTATTTATAAGGTAAAACGACATGTTACATTTTTTTTATTTCCTCACATTTGGATGGATCTTAAGATCACACGACCTCTCATTTTCTTGGGATTGAAGTGAGGAAATTTTTCCTATTTTTTTCTTTTTTCATTACATGATTGTATACAAGTTTCGAGGTTACCTTTTTGTATTATAATTCCCTGAATCCATGTATTAGAAACTACCTTAGACGATTCTGATTATATTAATAGTTGTTGAGTACTTGTTTAAACTTCTGCATATGTTTTCTTATTATATATGTTTAGCATCTATTCCACTAATATTTATTGTTGTATGTATATAATTATCCATTTTTATGGGGGTATAATATCCCCACTATACTACCTCTACACACTAACTTCTTGTTAAAAGCCTCTGGAATATGGGGAGGTTCTATTGAGTCTATGTGACCCACCTGATCAGGAAATGGGTTACATAGGCCCCGGGTCAGCACTTTACATTTTTTTTACCCATATTGGGAATCTAAGCTCACCCTTTCTTATATTTTGTTTCACCAAGATTATAAATAATGTTTTACTTGGGTTATTACTAAGGGTATTAAAACATGATGAGATCATTATAGAATATTTCGAAGAGTATTCACCCGATTAAAATATTGTGTTCCATGTTTCCAATGTCACTCAAATATTATGATCCTTAGTGATGTCTTCCTGTAATGTAATGGGTATTAATATAAAATTATTGAATATCTATATTTGAAAATATTGGGTCATTATATTTCATATCATATGAATCTTTTAGTTATTATTCCAAAACTACAAGGAGAAACCTTTAGTGAGATCCCAATGGAAATTTCTTACGATAAGTCTATAAATGATTCAGTTTATAATAATATTAACTTGAATTTCCTGTAAAGATAGATATAGAGGTTTCATAGTAATATATCCCTCTATAAATACAACATGTGGATGTGAAACTATGATAGATATTTCTAAACGTGGAAACCCTAAATACATTGTATCGATCTAGAATCAATTGGGAACTGTTGAGTAACAATTGGACTCATTGCACACCCTATTTGACACTCCTAGGTGATATGATTTAAAAATTCACAAATTCATTGTGAATCATCATAAAATATTTAAATACATGGTCACTATGAATATCATATGATAAACCTAGTGTTGTATTGGTTTAAAATAATGCTTCACGGTTTAGAAATCCTTTATGTGATTTTTCATGATTACATGGTTTCCCATGAAGATTTGTGTTTCTAACACATTACATTATGGTTTTTGTAAATCGTTAGATCCAGAATGAACCGTATTAATGTAAAATGCAGTGGAAAATGAAATGATTTTATTCCAAAGAAGCTGAATTTTGTGGGATATGGAATGGGAAATGATATTTCTATGATAACACAAATTTTTAAAGGTGGGAGTCTTGTTGAATTCCCCAATGGGAAAAAGAGAGAAAATCATTTTTTGAATCCTTTATGAGTAAATATCCATCTTCTTTTAGTGAATCCACTGATCCACAGGTTACTGAGAAATGAATCAATACCAATGAAAAGATATTTTATATTATTCTATGTTTAGGGCATGATAATTTCATTTTGTATATTTATCATTTGGAAGGTGAAGAAGAACTATGATGGACCATTGTCAATATTTCAAGGGAATAGACAAAATTTATTTTATAGAATGAGAATAGTTCTAGTTGATATTTCTCAATAAGTACATACTAAATATTCTTTCAATTAAATGGAAAAGTAATTAATTGAACATAAGAAAATGGGGATGAATTTTTTGGAAATTATGATGTTAATTTTAAAAGTCATGTATGGTATTATTCTATTTTAATCATCAAATCTAGAAGAAAAATTGATCCCTTCATTGGTGGTATAAAACCATGTCTTAAAAAGGCCATGGATATAAAATAATTCATTATTTTTGAAAAATAAATTCAATGTGAACTTAAGGTATAAATAGAAATTGGATATTCCCCCCACTCATATTGTTTTGATAAGAAAAGGATGATCGAGTATCATTAAAACCAAAATTATAGAAATAAATTGCAGACATCTGCATGTTAGAAATGATGGATCAATAATCAATGTAATTTTATGAATGAAACTGGGAGGCTACTTAAATATGAATATGTAGGAAATAACTTCAATGAATGTAATAAATTTGGCTTAACTGCCCAAATAATTAAATAGAGGATAGGCGAATTACAATTAATGAAAAAAAAACCCAAACTCAATTGTTTCATGTGCAAGGATTTATGGAATTATGCAAATAGAATCCATAATGTAATGAATAATGTGGATTATAAGCTATATAAACCTCAAATATTACAGGAAAAAATATTAGAAAATAATAGTAGATGAGTTTTATCATGATATATATGGGACATTTATCCTCCAATCATTTCATGGTAATTTCATGTTTATTATTTTATGAATGATACCTATGAAAATATAATTGTTCATCCTTTAGTGAAATTACATGTGATAATCTCCCACTACATGAATCATGGAATAATGAAATAATATTTTATATTCTATCACTAAAAGGCCGAACCCAAGATTCCAATTGAAATATTTTTTTTAGATAAAGACTTTTACAAAGAATAAATGGATATTTTAATTTTGGAAGTCCATATACCTTCATGTAATATTAACATAGGAGTTATAGATACCATCAATAGTTTATGAGTATAAGTTTGATCACAATTTATTGAGACCCATTTTGGTATTCTTATAATTTTCTATTTTATCAATATTAATGATAGTTGAACATAAAATTATGTAAAGAAAACCCTTTGGTTATTTATATTTTATAATGAATAATTTATTTTTGGAGGAATGAATTTACAATTTTTTGACATATAAAAAAAGTTAATAGAAACCATTAAAGCTCATTTTATCTTCAATTTTGAGGTAATTATGTGATTTAGTCAATCACATTATGATTTCAACACACATGATTACTATTAGTGATGATTTATCATTGAATCCTCTTATACCATGACATACATTATGGAAATAGAAAATTTTTATGGCTTACCATATTATATTATTTCATATTAGTGTCTAAATATTACCTTGATGTTTTGGAAAAGACTTTAGCATGATCTTAATACATAGTTGGGTTTTAAAAATACATATCATTCAAAGTTATATGTTATATCTAAGTGAACAATTAAAACCCTAGTGGATATGATGAGATAATGTTTTTTGGATTTCAAAGGTATTTGAGATCAACACCATCTTCAAGTTATGTTTTATTTGAAGAATATATCTCACAAGGTGATTTGGATGGATCATTATGAATCCTTTATTGAAATAACAATAGAACACCATGGTACAGAAATGATGTAGTGGAATGAAATCAAGTGGGATAAGAGGAATTTTATAAGATGACATGGAAGTTAATAAAACATCAGTGACATGAAAGAACTCCAAAAAATTGATAGAAATATTAGGATGGTAATGATTTATGTGATCTAGAAATTTTTTATGGTGATAAGTTCTTTTTATGAGATTCTCCATGGATAAAATAATAACAAACTAATCACTAGGTATATTGGTCCCTTTTAAATTCTTGATCATATTACGGATATACGTTGTAACTTAACACTTACACCAAAACACTCTCATGTTCAAGATTTGTTCAATGTATTTGTAGTATAAAAGTACATATATGATCAATCACATAAATTTACCTGAGAGGTTATTCCACTAGAGAATGATATTTATTATTATGAACAACCAGTATAGATTCTTAACAGAATTGATAATGGTCGAAAAAATAACACTATCTTATTCGATGTTTGTGTGGTGAAACAACCAGGGTGATGAAGATATGTTGGAACCTGATGATTTATTGAGGAAAAATTATCCAACATTTTTGGAAATAATTTGAGGAATTCAAAAGAAGAAATTCAATTTTAATGGGTTATAATGTAACACTATGAATTTTAATGAATATTTTTTGAATAAATTTAATTTAATTTATTGAATGATCTACACACAACACCATTTTATGATTTATCCACACAAAACACATGGTTATATTCAATTATAAACAATACCAGGATTTAACCATTCCTTAATATATTATTAATATTATTAAAATATGAACATTATGACATAGAAATTAAAAATAGAAGTATGAATAGTAATCATTTTTATCAGTATTATTCATAATGTTTTTATCTAAATAAACCATATTGATAGAAAATACATAATTTTCAGAAAAGGATTTATATGTTTCAAAAATACATTTTTCATAAAAACTGATTTTTTATATATTTTTTTAAACCTTAATCAAAATAATTTTTGAGACTTTTATAAAATTTATTTGATTAAACTAACATAATTTTTAAAACCATTATATAAAAATCAGTTATGATGAATTTTTTTCATTATTTGAAATGTTTCATTTTTTGATAAATAATAAAAAAATCTAATCTTTAATTAAAAAATGTAATTTTATTGAATTGTATTATAATGAAAACTTTTATTTGATATTTATTTTAATGTTATATTATTTAAAATATAAATGAATAAATGAAATTTATGTCATTGAAATCAATTTAATATTGAATTCTAAGATAGAAAACATTCTAAAATATTGAAAAAAATTATTTAAAACCCTTCTTTCTCATCATGTGTGTTAGATTAATTTTAAATTAAAATTTAAAAACAAATTAATGGAATTTAAAAAAATGTATTTCATATTTCAAATCAGAATAATTTATATTATATTATAATATTAACATATTTTTTTACCAAAATCAATAGTGCAAGATGTAAAAATTAATTACCATAGTTATGATAAAAATAGTTTTTTTGGGAAGATAAACTAAATATATAAGGGTATAGATGAACAATATAATTATATAAAAACTATAGTATAGACATATTGAGACCCTTAAATATGTAAGGTTTGATAATGTCCAATTTTGGACCCCTTGTACATATGATAAACATGGCAGTACTCAATTCATTTAAAAAATACCAAGTGTGTCCTCTCCACACATATTAATGGATGCATCCTATCCTATTTTAATCACACCATAAAACCATTTTTCCTTTTTCTACCCAACTAACATACCAAAATCCATACCCTCATTCTTGAACACTAATATTGGACTGGAAACCATCCTAGGAAGTCTTTTATTGCAAAACTATGGAGGATTACTAGAGAAGACGTAATGTTCGACAGCGAGGGCTTTTATTTTATTCTTTTATCCACCTCACTTAATTATTATTATACATTAATTATATAATAAAATCAATATATTCCATATAATTAAATGTTTTTATTTCATGGGAATGACCCATAACCTCCCCCACATCCATCAAATGGGTTAGAAATTGATCTTCCATCTGTATGATGAACTACCACCTCATGAATTGATGACATTCTTTATTCAATTAAAACATAAAAAAGATGGAAATAATGATTGATTTATATTTTATATATATTATTTATGATATTATTGTGTATTTATAAGTTTTATTTCACAAATTCTATCGTAATTTAAATTTTTTAATATGATAATGGCGCTCATGTGTACGGAGGAGTACAACTACGTGATGTGATGTGATTCATTCACACTTAAACAGAATTAATTAAGAATTATTTAAAAAATGTGATATATAAGAAATAAAAATGATTCTTGAATTATAATATATATTATTTAACCTTTTTTTCTTTTCTATCTGATATGAAAATGGAAACAATGTTCATACGTATGTACAGTCTACCATCTCCATGAATGAGATATTTCATTTCCTTTATAAAAATTATATGAATAAATATAATTACATATACAAAGAATATATGTGGTATTTATTACATGGTAAAATATATTTATATGATTTAACCATAATCCATTCAATAGGACTTGAAAAAAAATTAAATTATACATGATAAAAACATTTATTACCAAAAACATGGTTTCAAGAAGGAATGGTTAATAAATGTGAAATAAAAGGTCATATATAAACCATATATTCTACAATATATATAATTATGGTTCTTTAGTATATTTATAATAAAATTATATGTATAATATTGGATTCTTGTTAGTTCTTAAAATGAGTATAGACTTATGATAAGGGATTTGTGTCTCACTTTTTACTTCTATGGACACATGCCTTATTAGCCAACTAATTGTTTCATGTGGTGAATGCAAAACTCATGAATTTTTTTTATAATTATAATACAAAAAATTACATGTATTTAATTATAAATTTGATGATCTATATTTTTTTTTCTTTATGGTTCAAATCTTATAAAATTTATATGGTTTTTTTGTCTCAATTTTCCTTTATTGGGATATATGTTATGTTATGAACATATTCTCTTCTATGAGGTGTATATAAAATCCCATTGAAATTTTATATCTTGAATAAAATTATTTTATTGATATTTTATGATTAATTTAATTATGTTATTTTTTGGGGATTATGATTTATTGGTACCAATGTGGTAAGTGTGTTATTGTACAATCAAATCATTTATTGAAGTTATTTATCATTATTAATTCAATGACGGGTTATTAAGACATATATCACATGAGGCTCCTAAATTTTCTTCTAATTTTTTTTAGGCGATATAATGTTATTCTATAATTTTTATCTCTTTATTTCATCGAGAGTTCAAATGAATTTATTTATGAAAAATAGTTATTTTGGTCTAAAACACTTATTCATATAAAACCATGTTTTCAAAAAAAATGTTTTTTCAAATATTAAATGATATTTTACTCATTTTATTTTTTAAAATATTTATAGATATTACATTAGATTTTTTGGAGGTTATTTTCAATGTAATGTATTTCTAATTAATTTAATATTTTTAAAAGATTATTTCAAAGATGAAATGATATTTTACTCAGGAAATGGTCCAGTTTTCCTTTCATAATTATTTTTAATCTAAGATTGTGTATTATCTTGTTAGTTTTTCTTCAAAGGGTATAAAATTTGAAGGATTTCATACTTATTATTTATTAGGATTGTTAATGATTATATTGATGAAATAATTATGAATCCCATTTATTATTCATGGGTTATGAAATGGTGAATTGATGAAATATTTATCAACCCTTATTCATTACATAGTTAATAATGTTATGATATGTTGAATTTTTAATGATATTGTGGAATAAATATTTATTTCATTAATTATGAGCCTATGGTGACCTATATATTCCTCCAATTCATAGGGTAATGCTTTATATCAGACAATATAATGATGGGAAACAAGATCATAAACATCATACACTATAAAAAATAGGTGTTCCTAAATACAATCAGGGAAATAGGTTATCCAGATCCACTATGGTAAAGATCATTTTTGAAATCCACTATGGGAAATAGGTGTGTACTGATCTACTATGGTATACAGTTTCATCCAGATCAACAATGGGAAACTGGTTCACCCTAATCCACAATGGTAAAAAAGTGATGTTTCTTGATCAACTATGTTTATGGTATTGGTAGTTTACATTGTCATATAAAATGTTTTATATAATTAGTATGGTTATATTCTTTATGAAATTACCTTGTTGTTCAAGATTTTATTATAATTATTTATCTCTCATGTGGCCCATGTTTTCTTAAATGATAATTTATTATTCAATGACCCTTTTTTATAATCTATGATTGGTTGGGCATGAGAATTTAATGTAATTTTATTGATCACATACCAATGTCATTGTATAATAATTTCCAATCATCTTATATTATTAAATATCATGTTTACTCGTACTAAGAATCTAAGCTCTCCTTTTTATATGATCCATTCTCTGGGATTATGAATAATGTTTTGGGCATGGTATCGCTAAGGTTACTAATATATGAGAAGATCTTTATGGGATATGTTTAATATATTTCACCAAATTATAATTTTATGATCCATTTTTACAAACACTCTAAAATATTATGGTCCTTGTTAATTAATTCATGTAATGTAATGACTATTCATCGAGAAAGTTGTAATATCCAACTATGAGAATCATGGGTCATTATACAGGGGGTAATTGTCTCCCCACTAAAATTTTAGGGGTATCATATGAAACACCATAACATATAGAATATATATATATATATATATATCACAACTACACTATGTGTATTAACATAGTCTTTGGATGGACACCTAGTCATCGCCACTATGGACTAGATACCCTATAGGCACATAAAAACTCATGAAAATTTTCAATTATTTATATCCATTAAACATTTCACATTATGTTAATGATTTAAATTTACAAGATCAAAAACGTATTTCAATTCACTTTAATAATTAACCTATCCAACCACAATTCCTTCGTAAATATCATTATCATTCCATAAAACCAAAAAATCCATGGTTAATAAATATTATTATTATTTATAATTTTATAAATCCATATACCCTAGCACTCATCTTAAGCTACCATATTCGAGATATAAAACCCATTCACAACATGTTTCCTCAAATAAGGGGTAAATGAATATAGAAACAAAAATATCATCCATCCATCATTTAAAAAAAATCATTAACAACTAATAAACATAACTTTCAGCAACAAAATGATAAATTCAATCTTTTACCCATTCAATTCGTATTCGTTTGATCCTCTAAACCATAATCATATCACTATGAATCCATCCCAACATTATCATTATGAAATTCTTCCACAATCATGGGGCCTCCCTTCCCATGTCTTGTCATCAATCATTTATTCCTATATTAGACTGCATTTTATCACATGGATAACATAAAAATAGTCACATATGGAATTAAAGAATATAAAAAAGGAAACTATAAATCTATAACTGAAAAATTAAGGCATCCATACTTCATGGTAAATTTAATAACTTTTACATGAACATTTATATTTGTCAAAAAACCATTTTTTATAATCCAGAATTAACAAGGTCGTTTATGACATGTTATATCCACAAGTTACCTAAGGCAACAACTACCAATAGCTATGTATTTGGTAAAAATACATTCAGCAATAAATTATAGTTTCATTAAACTATATGGATGAATTTGATCATTTAAACACGTGTCAATAATAAATTTTATTTCCATTATATAATGATAATGAGTTCATTAAATATGTATATTTTTTCTTTAAAATCCAAAATATTAACCATATTTATTTTTTTATCCATCCAAAAATACATTCTTTATTGATTATTATCTAAAAATAATTATCATATATACATTATATATCCAATTTCATCATAAAATATATGTTAAAATATATCATAAAAACATTCTAATACATACCATAGAAAAAGAAAATATATATAACATTATCTAGAAAAATAATAAAAAACTGTTATGATATTAGAAACCTCATGTGATTGTCATAACCAAAATAAATATATGTTCATTAGTCTTGTTTAATTTTTATTATGTATTATTCCACCAACACCCAATGGGATAAATCAACATTAAATTTTTATTTCATATAAAATTGGAGAAAAAAACAATCCCCTTCATAAATTTATATAATTTCAGTTCATCTCTCAAGAACACAATATCTAGATTCAACCACGAGTAGAAGAATCATCAATAAGCCAATGGATGTCTAGTCGGAACCTAATATCTTCAATCGTCCATCAAACAAAACATAGAAAACAACCAAAAGAGGAAATATTTTGATATTTATTAGCTTAAAATACAAATACTGGGTGAGGAGTCAAAATAATTAGAAAATGTATCATACACCAAAAGCATTATAATTTCAATGAGGCATGGGTTAGAACATCAATGATTTGATCATTGGTCAAAACGAGATATACTAACAACACATTCCATGTTACAGTTACATTAATGGACCCTCAAATCAAGACATCACCAAAACCACACCCTATCTTTTTTAGATTGTCTGTAATTTGATGTAACTCAAAAAGGGACTGGTTTGGATCAATTACTAGGGTATATGAATAAATAAAATAAATTTTAAAACTTAAATAACATCACACATGTTTCCCCACATTGATTCATCCCTGATCGATGAATAAAAATAATAGTTTTATTCATTTTATATTAATCATGACATCCATTGTGCCTTCCACTAAAGAATGTCAATGAACAAAGTGTTTCATTAGTACTTAAGACAAAACAACTTATGTTAGGGGTTTCTTGTCATCCTAGGTGATTTTTCTCATTATTCCTAAGGTTATGTGTATTATTACTCCTCCTTTATTATTTTTGGATTTTTGATCCTCCAAGGTGCCACTCTGAGATCCATTCTCTCTCTTGATTGTTTTTGGACTATATATTTTAGATAAATATCATTAGGGATAAAAAACATAGAAAAATTGGTTTATAAGTTGGTTCGTTGTTAGTGATGCAACCATAACCACATGAAAAACCCAAAAAGTCTTGTTAAATCCTCAGTCCTCAATAAATAATTTCCCATGATAGCCACTATGTTGTGGTGGCCCCTATAATGTCAATGACCACAACCCTTTCTAGGGAAACACATCGAAACATACCATATACACCACTATGCCTTGGGAAAACACTATAGACTAATCAGTTATGTCCATACCATTACATTAGATACCATTAAAAAATTCATTATCATGAAATACAAAAAATAATAATATATGTTAAGGGTCATCCCAATATCCACTTCACATGATACATCTCAATAGTCTCACTATCACATGTGCTTAACCACCTCACTTAGGGGAATAAGGTGAAAAACTATAAAAAAAAAGTAAAACCAAAACCCAAACAATTTTTGAGGGGAGATACCTCCCAAATAAGACTAGGGAAAAGAATAAGGCTTCATGGAAGAGTAAACCATTTATATAATTTTTAATGGCCAATAACCAAAAAATATCTATCCAAAATAAAATATAATAACCAAAATACTTATTGTGTTGATTTTGTATCTAGGATTCATGATCCTTGTACCGTATTCCATAGAATTGTGTCACATTATGACATGATCTAATTGAATAAATTACCCATGTAACAACATCATCGTCTGAAACTCAATCTCCACGGGCTTATCCTCAATGGCTTCGTCATCATCTATGTTAATCTCACCCCAATCGATAATGTGAGAGTCGTTATATAGATAATGTTAAATCTTTGAACCATGAAATACATCATGAATTAGGTTCACCTATTGAGGAAGTTAGATCTATTTCCCAGTGACTCAAACATGATCCAAAACATCAAAAGAAAGAACAAAATGTGGATAGAACATTATCCCATAACCAAACATTCACATCCCATGATGCTAATTCTCATTCAAGAACACATAATCTCAAACATCAAAATCCAGAGGTGTTTTCATTTGGTTTGAATTAAACTCTTGATGATATTGTACTACTTTAATCTACTTTCTAATCACCTAAACCATCTCTCTTGTTAATTTCACAAGTTTTGGTGAAAGAATATTGAAAAAAACCCTGGTCTAGTATAATGGATAATGAAATGGTTTTTTATAAAAATGTGAAAATGGTTTCATACTAATGGTGTATTAAAAACAATTGTTTTATAAAAAATATACTAAATCATGGATCCCCATCTGTGAAACACTAAAATCTAGGACACAAGTACTCAACATGTCCCCAAGATTCTGGATATTCCATCTTATCAAAATGTGTTATTAGGGGTGAAAATTATTTTTATGTATTATTTTAGATACATAAGATTGTTGGAGTCCTCTTCATACTATAGAGTATAAATGAGGATCTCCATCTGTTATGATCATCATGGATATAATGAGGATCCTCACTACCACATTAAAATACCACATTTATAAGGTATCCATTGATATCAAATCTTTTATATGTATGAAGTGGGATGATATCAAAAAATGGGAAAATATATACCATATTGAAAAATGTACTTCCAATAATATTGGTAAACAATATCCATTGTGGATTATCCTCTGACCATATATCAAAGGCATCATAATAGACATATTTTCCTCACCCAACATCTAACACGGAATTCCCATTCTAGGATTCCTACATCTACTACCAAAAATTTGGTTGCAAAGTTAACTATAAAAGGTCTAGGTATGACCAACCACAATTATATCAAAATTTAATATTCAGATCTCTTACATTACCCTCCATAAATTTATAGAATTATGAATAACATCAATCTGTGAATTAATTCTCAACATAATAATTATAAAATTATCCTTTCTTAGTTTATATGAAATATAAATGCCAAATTTTTACAAGAATTACATCAACCACTTCTATTTCATGTAAACTTCATACTGGGAGAAGACAATACTCATTTTTTTTATTGGTGGAAAACAAAAATAAGTCACCAATTAGTTAATGTATCTACAACAACATAGAAAGAACAATTTAGTATATATGTAGTTCATCGGTAGAATATTTATGATCATGCATACCCATAATATAGTAATTGTATGATATTACTAATATATGGTTTATTAGAACACTATACATTACAAGATGTGCAACATCATAGAAATACTAAAACTAAAATCCCCCCTTTATGAAATTAATGAAAAGATTGTAGACCCAATTATCATATAGGTAATCAAATTCTACTTGGAACTGGTCATTCTAATTCAACGCAGCATCCTTTATAGTAAATATTGTAAGAGGATTCTCAATCTGAGAGATGTTGGGTATGAAAATCTAATAATATCTTATATTAATATATTAACTTCATAACTATACAAATTACATGGGGATTTATAGGAAAGAACATCGATGAAAATTGAAGGATCCTAAAATACTCCAAATTGGTACATTGAATTCCCCAATAAATAAAATTCATTAGCCAAGAATTCATACTTTTACAACATCTCATCAAAATTCTATTGATTAATAAATCATAAAATTAACTTTATATTCTTTGTGTTCTCTTCATATAATATAGAGTACATAAGTATGTCATCCGTGAAAACTATCCTAAATATATCCATGACTTCTAAGAAAATTCCTTCATCAACCCCACAAACATATTTAGAGTATTCTCAACATTGAACATCATTGCAAGAAAAATGTATCCCCAATAATTTCATTGTAATGTTTTATTTGGAATCTCTATATCCTGAACCCATATATGAAATTATCCAAATTGTATATTGAACTTCAATTACAAAAAAGATTCTTTTAGTTGGTCAAAAAATCATCAATTCATGGAAGAGGATAGTGATTATTCATTTTCACCTAGTTCAAGAGAGAAAAGTTGAGACAAATACCTATACTACCCTCAAGATTATTTACAAAAACACTAGAGCACACTAAGGTGGATTTATCAGTCAACAAATCCTTACTTCATAAGATCATTGATATAAATATAAAACTCTTACAACTCCCAAGGTGTCATCCTATACAAGGAAATTGTGATCTCAGAAGCACCCAATTTTATCTCTATCCTATACTCAATATTTTCTTAGTTTGTGACACCCCAAACACCTATGTGAAGGCACTATGTTACTCTTTCACAACCCTTGGAAAAACTATATGTTGAACCAAATATGTACTCATCATCAACTCGACCATAACAGAAGAAAAGTATGGAAAACACCATTTACCTATCCATGGGAATCTCTCTCGAATGGGCATTGATGACTCTCAATCAGATTTATTGCAAGATTTTTATCTGGAAGTAATACATGATATCCAATACTAAATTTATTCATTACATGTTAATGATGATATCATATGGTTGTATTTGAAATCATAGGTAGTCTTCTCCTGAGTGGGGCTTCTCAAGAACTATCTCACAGTCTCTATAAACATTATAGAGATAATATTGACCTTCGAATGGCATAGTCAATGGTAAAGGAACATGTAGTTTCTCCACCTCAAAATACAAATCACGGTCTATTATAGGTGATTTAGAAGCGTTCCTAGATAATGAATCAAATGTGGCAAGAAACCATGTAAAGAAATCAATTGGCGTCTTACACAATGTCAGGATCACTTGACTCTCACAAAACTGAAGTGTGATGCTGGCCATGAACTACATCACAACACATATGACCCTTGTAATGATCACCAATAGGGCTACAAATTTCACATAGTGGAAGAAGATAATCATGAGGGTTTCATCCCTTACCATATCTACTATATCTTGATATATAGTTATAGAACCATCCTAATAATGGCTCGGAAGGAAATTAATCGATAATGGAACATTAGGTGGATTATTTTCCATATTTTATATATTAAGAATGTTTTATAACTCTTTCTAATGATAACCATGTCCTTCACATGAGAAAAATGTATTTGATCCCTTTGTAGGGGCCTGACAGACACTGCACATAGAGAAACAAGATTAAAAGGTATAGAACCAACCCCCAATTGTCTAAAACACCTTATTATTTAGGAATCTAATAACTGCATACCATACCGATTCTATGTTACGAATAAAAATTACTCATATCTCATGAAGAATTATACCTAGACAACACTATATCAACAACATCTTCTCTTTATTGTACCTCAACATGTGTTTGAGTCATAAACATGTTAACTAGCTACCTGATATATAGATGAAAAGCCTCCTAAAATGTGTCTCCCCAGCCAACTCATCTAGAAACAATTCTAAATCTTATTAGGGAGGGCTCCTCAAACAGATCCCAAATTCATGCATTCAATATCTCCCTTATTTATGAGTAATAAGCTCTTGAAGACTACCCTACTTCATGTTAAATGAACCAAAACTGACTCAAAACTAGTCTCACAACTTCTTCCCTAATATAGCCAACTTCTCATGGTCATGTAGGTACATAACCAAAAAATACATGGCCAACCATGTAGCAATATCAGATAAAAGGAAAACTAGTTCCCCTTTCAAGCATGGGTCAAACTGAATGATATCTCCACCACCTCCAAAAAAGTACTTTTTCATTGATTTTATAATGTCATGGATTTTTGGTGTATTATTTCTAAATATTATATATTATTATTTCAAGACCATACCTTTTGACGGCGCATGATTCTGATACCCAGAGTGCCTAAAATAAATGTTTGAATTAAATTAAACATCAAATAGCGTGCATGAGTGATTTTCCTAAAAAGTAGAATAAAATTTAAACATATGCTTGGATCAGAAATCAGAAAGCATCATTGTGTTTACAGAAGAATGTTTACCTTAGGTGGGGCCTAAAATCATTCGGCGCGGGTCAGTTGCGAAGGATAGTTTTTGGATGTTTTAATGGAAATAAAATAAATTAATAATTTATTTTATTTGAAAGATTCTTTTTTACACAGAAACCTAATTCTTCTCTTTTAAATACCTGTATATGGAATGTTTGTAGGGTTATCATTATAACCCATTGAATTAAGGGAGATCCCCTTGGAACTTTAGAGGAGAACCCGATGGTGGAAGATGATGACGTGTTCAATCAACGCATCTCAGATTCGATGGACCCCACCAAAGATCGCGAGGCTATGATCATTCATATTCCATATCAAGGTAGGGGTTTTTATTTCGATTATTCATTTCCCCTTTTTTTATTTAACAATGAACATGGATCAACCCATGAACATGTTGATCCACGGATCGTTCATTCTTCCATAAGGGTATTATTTTCTATTTCATTGGGGTTTGAATCATGAATATGATTGTGGTAATTATGGGTTTGTCAATTGTTTCACCCTATTTAATCCTTATACCGAGAGTGGATCAACACCATGATGAAAAACAGTGTAGGTTAATTCATCAATTTGGTTTGTTGGATATTCCTTATTCTTTACATTGTGTCCTTCATGTTCTTCATGGGGCGATGAACAATATATCATTGCACATTCATTTCATAACACAATGATCCCAAGTTGTAGACCAGAAATGATGATGACTCATCAGAGGTGTAATGACAATGGGGGATGACTAATCATCTCGGATCAGGAGAGGCCTTTCATCAAGCGTTCTTTGCACGGGTAAATCAGTATGTCTTTTCAGGGCTGATCGGAGACCCCAAAACAATGGAGAAAACTTCGGGACATTGGGGTACCTTACTCATCATGTTTCATGGAAAATGGATGGCTGTATTAAAGAATGGATCTCCACCTAAGGCATGATAGGAGAGGATCGTGATTACGGAAATTTCAAGAACACATTGTGTGTATTCCAAAGAACATGTCATGTATATCCAGCAAAATGGCGGCTATGGTTATACAGTGCGTGAAGTGAGGACACATTGTGTTCTCCAAGGACAAAAACATGTGGGTCCATACACGAGACACAACAGGTATCATAGGTGATACATAGACATGAGGTGGAGTACACGTTGTGTACTCCACCACACGGCCATATGAGGATAGTAATGCAGGTCACCCTGTGTGCTGATTACACAAGTTGGCACACATGGGCTGATGATGTGTATGAGATCATAGAAAACATACACTGTGCAGACCCAAGATACATTGACACGGAATGTGACCCTTTCTACATGTCGTGTAGTTAAATTTTACATGATGAGCCTTGCGACATGGGCCGTTGTATAGGGGTAGTACCTGAAATCAGAAGACACAGCATGTGACACTTCTACACGTCGTGTACTTCTCAATACAAGGCTTGATCTTCTTGACTGTTGTATCTTGGACATGTTTCATTGTGGTTATTTCCCCTTTTTCTCATTCCCATAAAAGATCATGTATATTTTCCTTCGTAATGAATATGATCCCTTCAGCAGGACTTCCCAAGATAGAGTCATGTATCCCTCCGAGAGGCCTAGAGAAAGATCCTTTATCCATTCATGACCCTATGTAGAATCAGGCATTGATGTGACTATCCCCATAGGGCACTGATCCTCTACAATTCAGGTGAATATGTATGAGTCATGGTATCCTCCAAGGCCATGGTAGTGATCCTCATCTGTGTATCGAGATCTTTCCCCACTCAGGAGTGTGTTCACATGGAATGAGTGTATCCATCTCTCATGACCTTTTCCGATGAACAGTGCATCTCGGACGAACAACATCAGAGCTATCTGACTCATAGATTGGGTTCTCCCAGAGGAGTGCTTCATGAAATCTTTGAACTGAATCCCATGCAACAGTATGTAGTTGTATTACTTGTCTCTAGACTGTAGCTCTGGTTTTTGAGTATATCTATGTTTTTTTACACTATTATATTTTTATAATTCATATACTGTGTAGAACAGATTGTACCTTTCCTTTGAGTATTTCTTTGTTGTTTTCGAAGTCTTTTACTGAGTATTTCTATACTCACCCCCGCATAGACTTTTCCTACACATGTGATGTCTTGTGAAGACGAGCGGCCTTTGGATGATGTCCAGGCCGAACCTGGGTTGGAAAGGGCTTTCTTTTATCCCTAAAATTTGATGTGTTCCTACGACTATAAAAAGCTGTCATAGTACCTCTTTGCACTTATAGGTTAGATATTGTATTCTACAGTCTCTTGTTTTTGGTTGGATTCTATTCAGGACTAGTTTAAATTCAGTACATTAAGTTCTGTTGTACTCTTTTGGTTTGGTTTATTTGTATTCATTCAGTTTTTTAATTAGTGGTTTTTTCATTTCAACATTTGTGGGCTTGGAGATGTGTGCGTGTGTACAAGAACTTTGGAAATTCCTCCCATTTTAGTAATATACCTACTTGGTGCTAGTCACCAGCCCCTGGCCTATTGGGGGCGGGTTTGGGGAGTCGCGGTGTGGGCCCTACTAGGACATGTCATTAAAGAGTGGTATTAGAGCTGGTCAACTCTACCTTAGACCCAAGAGTTTGTGAGATTGGTTTGGGGCAACAATGTTAAGTGTTTCGAGCTCATTGTTTAGGCCAGAGACTCGAGTGTTGGTGCAGTCGCCCTATAAATCTATACACCAGGACTCTGATAACCAAATTTTTGACTCAGTATATTAAAACACTAGTTGCAAGTAAATAATATATTGTAACACACATCATATCGGAATGGGTTGTGTTTTCCATGTCCTTTTTTCAACTATCCATACATACTCTTTGATCATGGTACATCTTGTTCCTTATAGGATTCATCCGCGATGCATACCTGCTAGGATTCAGCAACGCAATCATGAGGATGACCCCCCTCAATGACAAGGATTTGATATAGGGACATGTTCCCTAGGCATTACCTCCAGATGGTGCAACTACTATGCCACCACTAGTGGAGCAGCCCATGGTACCTGTAGTACCGGTAGATGAGTGGTGCAGGTTGAGCGCACTCCATGAATTCTAGAGATAGAGACACCCCAGGATCTGAGGAGAGCCTGGCCCTCTGGGGGCTGAGGACTGGCTTGAGGTGGTGACCAAATTTTTCCGTCTCTTGAGGACACTGGCAGACAGATGGTGATCCTTGGAGTGAGCCTTCTTCAGGGTTTGGTGGGACAATGGTGGTGTATGACCACAAAGACTCGTGACGATGAGACTTTATTGTGGACGGAGTTTTAACGACTCTTTAGGGAGGAGTTATCATTGGTTATGCTAAGAGCAGTTCATATCCAAGAGCTTCTTTGGCTCTATCTGGGCAGTTTGACAGTGGCTGACTATTCATCGTGTTTCACCAACCTCTCTTGGTACATGATGGATATGGTTATGGATCAATACATCAGAGCTCAAACCATCTAGTGAGGACTATGATGGTACATACGATCTAGTTTAATTCCCCTCTGCAATCCGACTTATGCTGGAGTGATCAAATGGGCCTTGGTGATTGAGAGCTTCTTAGTAGAACAGAGACATCTGACGCCAGTAAGCAGCAGAAAGAGAGGAGTGGAGACCTCAGTAGTAGGGAACCGAAATCACGCACAGGGATCAAGACATGGGAGATGTCATAAGAAGACCCCGTACAGGTATTTCACATCTGATGGATCTCAGTATGGATCTAGTCATCCTAGGGAGAGGTTATTCTTCTCATGCGACAATAGGGGACATCTTGATAGAGATTGTCTAACCCATCGGGCTGCTGACAGGGATGTGGTGGATGGACTATCAAGGATAAGGAAAAGAGTGGAGCAAACATATTGTCCAGGAAGCAGACGTGGTAGAGGAATAGGGGGATCTTTATGTGGTGGATGACACTTCAATCTACTCCCACCACCACCCCCAGGTGGTCCGCACTCGGCTCAAGGAGCTAGGGGACAGGGGCAGGGACAGCTGTATGCGGTTGAGGCATATGACCCAGGGACTCCAGTGATGATCCAAGGTACAATATGCATCTTTTCTACATATTTTTTATACTTATAGACATAGGATCCAGTCATTCATTCCTTCCCACATGTCTTGTGAGAAACCTTGAGATTCTGATAGAGTTGTTGAATCAACCCTTATGCTTGGAGAAACCTATGAGAGGAGACTCGATGATCATGCACCTTCTCTGAAAATGTCATCTCACCCTTGGAGGTGAGTGTTTAGGTTGGAAGCTCTTGGTGGTAGTGTCGAGGCCTTATGAAGTCATTCTCAGTATGGATTGGTTATCCATGGTCCAGGCCAAGATAAACATCTTTAGGAGATGTATGTGGTCTGTTTGCTACGATGGGATGTGGTTTTCCTTTATCGGTTAAAGGGTGACTTAGGCAGCACAACAGATCACTTTTGAGTTGGCTAGCCTTACCCTTGATGTAGAAGATGTTGCAAGCTTCTAGTTCCTAGTAGTAGTTGCAAAATACGAGGAACTATTTCCCACAAATGATTCAGGATTGCCTCCCTACTGGGAAGTTGACTTCTGTACTGACTTACACCTCGGGAGGACACTGATATTTTCATCAGCATATTGGATGCCTACCACAGAGATTCTAGAGCTAAGGGTGCAGTGGGAGGATTTGCAGAGAAAGGGTTTCATGAGACCCATCATTTCACCCTAGGTGGCCCCAGTTTTGTTTGCCATGATGGAAGATGTGAGTTTGAAGTTGTGTGTGGATTACCGGTGCTTGAACCAGGTGATGGTGAAGAACATGTATCCACTACCAAAGATCGAGGACCCCATTGACTAGCTGGGAGGGGCACATTGGTTCTTGGAGGTTGACCTCAGTAAGGTTTCCACCTATTACGAGTACGGGATGATGATATACCAAAGACAACTTTCAAATGTTTCTATGGTCAATATGAGTCCTTGGTGATTCCTTTCATCATTATGAATACCCCTATAGTGTTCATAGGACTTATGAACCGGATCTTCCAACCATACTTAGACTGGTTCATAGTGGTATTTATTGACAAAATCATTGTGTACTCGGTGTTAGAGGAGTAACACGTGAGACACGTGAAGATGGTTCTAGACGTACTCTGAGAGAACCAACATTATGGGAAGCTCTCGAAGTGCCAGTTATAAATTTGGGAGGTCAACTTTTTGGGACCTGTCATTTTAGCAGATTGGGTAGCTGTGGACCCCGCCATGGTTGATGCACTGTTATCATGGGATCCACCTCAGAGTGTGATGGAGGTGTAGAGCTTCCTTGGGTTGGCAGGATATTACTGAAGACTCATTCATAATTTCTCCTAAATACCAGCACCGATGACAGCTTTGACCAAGAAGGGGAAACCCTTCATGGGGACGGAGAATTTCTAGTAGGATTTCAAGCAGTTGATGTCGAGTTTGACTAGCACCCCGTTCATGAGATTGCCAAAGGAGGGTGTCGAGTATAGTGTTTTCTATGACACATCAGGGACCGGGATTGGATCTGTCCTGATGCAGAGATGTGAAGTGGTTGTTTATGGTTTGTGCCAACTTTGGCCACATGAGATGAATTATGCAACCCATAATCTTGAGTTAGCAGTGGTAGTCTTCACATTGAATATGTGTGAACACTACCTTATGGGTGAGCAGTTAATTATCAAGTTTGACCGCAAGATCCTCAAGTACATCTTCTAGAAAAAGCTCTAGATTTGAGACAAATATATTGGCTAGAGTTCCTCCTGGACTATTATTTCAAGATTATCTATACTCATGGGAAGGGGAATAAGGTGGCAGATTCTCTTAATAGGGGATCGAGATCACATCTGTTGAGTGAGGGGACATAACAGTTTTTCTTGTCACAATTGTCCTTTGTTGATAGAGAGGATGTAGCTTACCTTCACTAGATAGTTGTCACCCCTCCACTATTACAGTGAGCTAGGGAGGCACAAATTGGGGATATCAACTATAAAGCTTTACGTGCTTATATATCCTCATTGCATGCCCCTGATGGATATTTTCATGGTGGGAGCACATATTTTATTTCAGAGGACACATTATTGTACCCATGGCATTGTAGGAGGAGATCAGGAGGGATTTTCATACATCCCCCTTGGCAGTACATCCTGGAGTGGAGAAAATGTACCAGGTTCTCCGATGAATGTTCTGGTGGTCAGGCATGAAGAAGGCAGTAGAAGAGTTCGTTTCTGGATAACTTACGTGCCAGCAGGTCAAGGCTGAGCACCAGGTTCTAGCGGGATTAGCTTACCCCAGGAAGTTCTAGAGTTGTTGTGGGATGTTATATCGATGGTATTTGTGACGGTCATTCCACAGACATCCACGGGGCATGAATACATTTGGGATATTGTTGTATGACTCATCATGTTGGCACACTTCATAGATATCAGAGAGCATATTTCCATAGAGGGCTTGGGACACCTCTATATGAAACAGATAGTTCATATTAATAGAATCCCTTAGAAAAATGTCTCACATCGAGATGTCCTCTTCATATCCTGGTGGTGGAAGGGATTGAGGAGGATTTTAGAACTCAGATACGCTTGAGAACATCATTCCATACCCAAACAGATGGTCAAGCTGAGAGGACTATTCCAGTTCGTGAGGATATATTGTGGGACTCTATCATGGACTTTGGTTGTAGTTGGGAGGACCACTTACCACTGGTGGAGTTTGCATACAATATTAACTATCACTTCATCATTTGTATGGTATCGTATGAGGCATTATATCGGAGACCATGCTGGTCCCCGCATTGCAAGACCGACCCCATAGAGTCAGCAATCATGGGTCTAGATTTGGTGTGAGCTAATACTAAGAAGGTGCAGATCATCTAGAAGCAGATGAAGACTGCACAGAGCCATCAAAAGTCTTATGATGTCAGAAGACATAGACCTCTGTAGTTTGAGGAAGGGTACCATGTATTCATTAGGGTCTCACTTCGATGAGGGTTACAGAGAATTTTTCAGGGTGGAAAGTTATCTCTGAGATTCATTGACTCTTTTCAGATAATACGAATAGTGGGAGAGGTGGTGTACCTCCTAGATCTACCGCCACAGTTGCATCAGGTACATGATGTGTTCTAGGTGTCCTAGTTGATGAGATACGTTGTTGACCCATCGTACATCATCAACTAGGGAGATATGGACATTGAGGATATAGAGACCTTTACTAACTACCTGGTGGAGATCAAGGATCGGTATGAGAGGATCCTTCATGAATAATAATTTCCCTTTGTGTGTGTTCAGTGGAAGCATGAGAATAATCAAGAGGGAAAGAGGGAGCGGGAGACTCAGATCTGTGCCCAATACCAGCATCTTTTTATGTTTCCCCTGATTTAGATTTTTTGGGACCCAAGGCCCCATGGAAGGGATAATTTAATGTCTTGGATTTTCCGTGGTTTATTTTTAAATATTAAATGGAATTATTTCATAACCTGGCCTTTTTATGGCATACGATTCTGATGCCCGATGTGCCTGGAATAAATGTTTGAGTTAAATTAAACATTAAAAATCATGCGTGAGTGGTTTTCTTGAAAAACTATAATAACATTAAGATGGGTGCTTAGATCAGAAATATGAGGGCATAGTTACCTATACTGAATTGAATTTACCATAGGTGGTCCCTAACATCAACCAGTGTGGTTCAGCAGAGAGAGTTATTTTTTGGATTTTTTAACGTAAATAAAAATAATTAACGATTTTTTTATTTAAATGATTCATTTATGCACATCAACCTAATTCCTCCCCTTTAAATACCTACTTATGGAAATTTGGCAAGGTTACCCTCATAACCCTACAAATGTAAAGAGATCATCTTGGAGCTTTGGAGGAAACCTATTGACGGATGACAAAGACGCGATTGATTGACACATCTGAGATTTGATGGACCCTTCCAATGAAGGTGATGTGACGATTGTACTTCATCCAAGTCAAGTTATGAGGGGTATTTTGATTCTTATTTTCACCATTTTTAATTTAACGATGAACTCGGATCAACCCATGAACATGTTAATCAATAGATTGTGCATTCCTATGAGAGGGTATTATTTGTTGTTTCAATTTGGTTTTGAATTTGGAATATGATTGTGGTAATTGTGGGTTTATTTTTTGTTTCACAATGTTTAATCCTTCAAACAGGAGAGGATTAATTCCATTCCAAATGACGGTGGAGTTTTGTTCCTCAATTTGGTTTGTGGGATTTTCCTTCCTCTTTCCTTTGTGTTCTTCATGTTATTCACAAGGCGAAAAACAATAGATCATTGCACATCCATTTCACAATGAAATGATCCAAAATTGGAGACCTAAAATTGAAAAAAAAAAACTAAAATTCAATGAATATGACAGATGATGAATCAACTTGGATCAAGAGAGGCTATTCTTTGAGTTTTCTTCGCACGAGTGGATTGATACGTGTTTTCGGGGCCGATCGGAGACCTGAAAACAATGGAGACAAGTATGGGATATCGGGGAGACCTTAATCGTCAATTTTTGTGGAAAACAGAAAAACGGATCGAAAATTAGAGCTCCACCGAAGGTAAGACAGCGAAGGATCACGATTTTAGAAATTTATAGAATAGATGGTATGTATCCCAAAAAAATGGCATATATGTCCGACTAACTGGAGTCTAGGGTTCTATGGTGTGTGAAGCGATGACATGTTGTGTTCTTCAATGAATATGGTATGTGGGTCCTTACACTAGACTCGGTGTGTATCCTAGGTGATACACGGGCATGGGGTGAAGTACACGCCATCTACCCCACCACACATCCATACGAGGCCAGTAGTGTGCATCACCATGTGTGATGATTACAAAGGTTGGCACACATGGGTTAAGGCCATGTACGAGAACACAGCCAGTATACATGGAGCAGACCCCGATACTTTTACAAGGAATGTGACCCTTTTGACATGTATTGTAGTTATGTTTTACCCGAAGAGCCTTAAGACATAGGTCTATGTACATGGGTAGTACCAGGGGCCTGAAAACACAGTGTGTGACACTTCCAAATGTCGTTTACTTATTAGTAAATGTCTTTATCTTCTTGTACAACAAATCTTGGACATGTTTTATTTGGGTTGTTACCCATTTTTCTCATTCCCCTGAAGGTCATTTATCATTTCCTTCTACATGAGTTTGATCCCATTAGAAGGACATACCATAATAGAGTCAGGAATACCTCCAAGAGTCTTGGAGCGATATCCTCTATACATTATTGACCCTTATTAGAGTCAGTTATCTATGTGGATATCCCCACATGGTCTTTGATCCTATAATTAGTAGGTGAATCTGAATGAGTCGCAATATCTACCCTGTCCCTGGCAGTGTTCCTCACTAGTGTATCAAAATCATTCCCTACTTAGGAGTGTGTTCTCCCAGAATGAGTGTATCCATATCTCGTGACTTTTCTCGACAAACAGTTCTTCTTAGGTAGACAATGTCAGAGCTCTCAGACTTATGTAGTGAGTTCTCCCAGACGAGTGCTTCGTGGAATCTTCATATTGAATCCCTAGCAGTAGTATGCGGTTGTGTGACTTTTCCCTAGGCTATAGATTTGGGTTTTCAATATTTCTGGATTTTGTTCTCTTATTGCATGTTTAGAAGGCATATAATGTGTATAGATGACTGTACCTTTACATTGTGTATTGCTTTTTGGTTTTTGGGGTCCTGTAATGAGTATTGTTAAATTCACCCCTATGTGGGCTTTTCCTGCACATGTTGTGTCTTCTGTTGATGAGCAGCATTTTGGTGGAGTCCAGGGTGGATCAGGGCAGGACTGGGCTTTCTGAGGTCCCTATAGTTCGAGGAGTTCCTACAACTATAAGATGCCCTCCCAGCACCTATCTGTGCTTACAGGTTGGACTTGTAGTTTGTTGTCTCTTTTTTGGTGATATTTCATTCTAGCTCAATTTACATTATGTACATTACCTTATGTTGTACTCTATTTGGTTGGGTTTTCTTGTATGCATGCATTTTTGTTCCTTGGTTGTTTTTTCATTTCAGCATTTGATAGCTTGGAGATATTATTGTGTGTGTGTGCATGTACATAGGCAATGTCTCCACAGTTAGTAATATACCTACTCAGTTCTAGTCACCAGCCCCTGGCCTATTGGGGACGGACTTGGGGAGTCTCGGCATGAGCCCCACTGGGATGGGTTATGAAAGGTTATAAAATGAATCCCCCATACATATTTTTAGTATTGGACCCTAAATCTGATTGTTTCCCCTTGTATTATAATCATAGACCTCAAATATTTTGAAAAATTATAGAATTTACTAGTGAATATGTTTAGCTTGAACCAGAACTAGATGTCGAACATGATGTATATGAATAAAAGAAAAAATCATCAAGTAATCCTAAACCTATAATTTATAACATTTATGTCTGTTTATTTACTTATTCATATTCAATCCTAATACCAAGCTCTACCCATTTCAATCAAAACTATAAAAAGAATTGTTGCATGATCATTTCCTTGGTCTCAACCCTAAAAATAGTATCCCAGTGCTTATTATGAACCTGAAACATAAAGGTAAATGTATAGAATCATAGGGGTACCTAAACAACACTATACTATATATTATAATTAATTTTCATTTTATTCTAAACAAATATGACATAGTTTCTCTAACATCACATGCATTACACAAAACTCTCTTCCTCTAAACTTCATCCAATCCCTCAATAAGAATATTTGATACACCTATGTCACAACCCCCTCTAGCCAATGGCAACCCTCGTGGGCTTAAAATGATTAAATCCAGATAATATCATTCAAATCCCCTTCTAATAGGTGAAAGATCATAGAAAATCAATGAGGTTATAACAAATAGATAAATGGGGGAAATACTAGGTAAGTTAGATGAGGAACGATAGATTACTCAATTACACCAATAAGCAACATATTTCTAAGATAAATACACTAATACATATTTTTAATGGTAAAAAAGTAAGCCAATATTCAGGAAACTATACGAACATGTGCATATCCATAAAAGTTAGCTTTATGCCCCCAAATAATGATGAATAAGAACATAATCTAATAAAGTTAAGATTGATAACTATCTATATTTTGAATTCTTGAAAATTAGTATATATATACGTATGGTGATCAAGAAATGTTTATTCATTAGTATTATCCTTATATCCATTCATAAAAAATATAAATAAATAATTGTAAATAATAATGAAAAAAATTTACAATGCCAACTCATCACTTAAATTGATAAGTTATATTAATAGCCTCATCCTCATTATCTTTCACCAAGTACCACATTCATGAATAAAATAATATCCAACAAAGTATTAATGATGGTGCACCATAACCACTTTTACAATGTGTCTTCACTCTTCCCCAATAACGCCCATATCGATCCATCTCTCTCAAAATATATTCATACCCGAAGACACCTAGAAACTTTTACCATATCATGCTCCTTATGCATCACATAATATTTTAATTACATACCATAAAACTAGTGAATGAAATAATATCATCATCATATTCCACATACAAAGGTTTTTACTAGATAGTATTTATGGTCCACCATAGCCTATATATTGAGTATTATATATCAATTCATAATAGACAAGGCAAGAAATACCTATAAAAATCCATATGATGCTATATCCAGATATATGTGTGTAAAATAAATGAAATCCTATATATCCATGTACACAAATTCTTTGAAGAGATAAAAACCATGAATACCTTAATATAATACAACTGAGAGAAGATATTCAATGAAAAAGGGCAGTCATCCATCCATTTCTCTCTAAGAAGGATCTGGGAGAAAACATCATCATAGAGTCCAATGGGAGTCAATGAACCTAGTTGGATAGTTGGGGTATCATATGAAATAGCATAACTGAAATATATATATACGTCTCCCAATCACACACTAGGAATAAATATAGTCCTATAATTAACTATATCTATCATCACTCGGACACCATGATTCCACTATTAAGGATTTTATATTTGATAAGAACATAAACACTCAAAAAAACATTCTATTATTTGATTCCATTAAAATTCTAGTATTACATTAAATATTTAAATCTAAACTATGATAAAGTAATTTACATAGCATCTAGAAGTAACCCAACCTATCCATTGTTTCACAAAATTAATCATTATCCTTCATTTAAAGCACCATTTTGATTGTTGAAAACATTTATTATTCATTATAATTCCATAAATTCATGTTATCAAAGAATATTCCAAAGTTACTATAAAATAGATACGTAAACCATACACAACTAGATACCTCATTCAGTGGGTGAAGGAAAATATAAATAAATATATGAACCATTATTATTTTCAATAAAATTTATTAATAAGCTAGCATTCCAACAATCATAAAAAAATACATGACCAGCTTTATCTCATTCAATCAATCAGGGTTCCATCCTTGACACCACTACACATATCACCACACATCCATAAGTCCATCTCTGGAACAAATGTATTCTACAAATCTAGGCATCCCTACACATTTCTCATCAACCACCAGCGAATATTGTCTCACAGAGTCACACATTTTAAGGCTCACATACTGATTTACCACACAGGATTTTAAGGGAAAATAGTTAATCAATTGGTTTATTCCCTAAAAAATTATATTTTATCTTTTATAGAAAATGGGGTAACACAACCCAAAATAAATATCTTTATCAAAAAAACATGTTCATTAACATCAAGAAATAATCCATTATTTAATCACTAGTCGTATCCACTGGTATCTTAAGGTATCATCTATCAGCAAATATGAATTATTTAAACATTATTTTTGGAATAAATTTAATTTTTTAAGAAAAATTGAAATGTGATATTATTTAAAGTTGTATCAGGGATTAAATTTATTTTCATTAAATTATAAGAACCTTTTAATTAAATATTCATCTTTGTTATTTTTTATCCATAAGTATGACCAACTTCATTTCTCATTATCCCATAATTGTTAATAACTTATTTGTTCTTTATCCAGTAAGCATGAATACATTTATTATAATAAACAAATTTTTTCATATGAAATATTATAAAAAATATAATAATTTTTTTTAATCTAATGAGGAACATAAAAAATGATAGATCAAAATCTATAATAACAAGATGCATGCCATTATCAAGGTGAAAAACACATGGGATCAAAATATAAAAAAGATGAATTATTTTATCCAATATAATATTCATAATGGTTAATTATACCATCACCGAATTGAATAAATCATGATAAATTTAAGATACCACATAAAATAATATATTTAATGAATCTCATACATCAATTTATAAGTTGGACATTCTTTCCATATGAATGAATGGCCAAGGATAAAACATCACCTGAAGAAACACCACTAAGATGAATGACCACTAGATGTAATAGAATATCTAAAAACCTCCATAAAATAACTAGTATATTTGAAAAACAAAATATTATGAAATATTTATTTTCAAATAAATTTAACTTCTTTGATAGCATGTGATGCATGAAACATCGAGTTTTAATGTTCTATGATATAATATTATTTTTATTATTTAAATTTGATAGTTATAAACTACGCAGTAAACATGGAGTTATTAATAGGAATACACTATTTTTTTAAATAATACAAAAAATTTTTATATATAAAAATATTTATTAAAATATACTTAATTTTTTTATATGGGATAAAAATGTATGATAGTGTATTTTTCTCAAGAAAATGAATTTAATTACCTATTATGATATAATAATAACTATATATTTCTAAACATTATGAAATTTTATGATATAAAATCAATATATTATTTGGTATAAATATTTGAAAACTATATTTGGGTTAATTTCTAGTATTTGTTTTAAAATTTTATTTTTTTTAATGAATACTGAAAATACTAATTTATATTTAAATATAAATTTCCCAATAAATCATTTACAAAGTAATATTTTTCAAATTATTTAAAAGTAAAAATATTTCAATTTTTTCATAATTGATCCAATTTAGTTCTCTTAATTAAATATAATTTTTACTCATGATATAAAATTTTTTATACTTATGATTTGTTTGGAAAACTACTTTTCCCTCGATCCTATAATTTCTTATTTAAAATAGAATTATCCCACATATATAATTTGAATTTTATTAAAAATATTAAATATTTTTAAGTTGAATAAGTAATATTATATAATATGATCTACTGATCTTTTGGTAAAATTGAATAGTGGAAAAATAAAAAATTCATTACAATAGTTAATGTTAAAATTGGTTTTTTGAGGCTTTTAACCCAAATGATAAGGGCTCAATAACCTAAAGACATGTTCAATTCATATTAAATAGAAATATTTCAAATATATATAATATAATGTTGAATATTAAAGAATTTTGGATCCTTTTCTATGTGTAAAATTTTGTTATACCTTTTTCAAATAAAATATTTCAACTCTTTCCTCTCCCTATTTTATAAAAGGACATCCCATGTACTCTCATATTCATAGTTCCTATTTTTTGGAAATTAACTACTAAAGTATATTCTTTAATTATCTCCCTCATAATATATTCCTTATTTTTATTAATTAAAAAAATTATTATTTCTATATTTATAAACATAAAAAGGTTCTCAAAATAAGAGGTATCAATCTTAACAATGTGTTTTCATTTTATTTCTTCTATATCATCTATAAAATAATTTTCAACCACAATGATATATGAAAATCATCAAATCCCGTATACTAATATGTTATTAAACTAACTTCATAACATAAATTTTTCTACTCTTTCTTCAAATAGAAAACCAACTTTTCAATCGTGTGTACGGAAGACAACCACTTTTTGAACCAAGGTAATTTGTTTCCATCATCGCCTCTCATAGATGGATATAATAATAAATTTTACATATGTATATGATACTTACTAAATAATTTTAAATATTGATTTTTTATATAACATATCACTTATCCCCATCCAATCCTTTGTAAAATTATATCATCTCTCATGCATATGTTTTGACTACCACCCCCACAAAGCGATGTGACATATTTTTTCACTTTATTTTGATATGGATGGTAAATATGATAGATTTAATGAAAATATTTGATATAAATTGTTTTAAAATGAATCTGAATAGGTGAAATATTATTTTCCTTTATTATTAAATTTTTTTTAGTAAATGAAAATAGTATTCATAAGTACCTACAACGTACAGTTACCATGAACGGTGTAATTAATTTTTTTATCTATAATTTATGGATGAATCTATATATTAATATAATTAATGTAATTAATATTTATTTAATTTTTATAATTATGCGTAGTTTTTCATTATAATAAATTTACAATAAATTATACTACGAAAACAAAGGATATATGAAAAGTGAGGTTCTTATCCCTCGAAACATTGAATTAAATAGACAATTGTATGTAAATAGATGGTAAAACGTTATAAGTAAATGATTTATGGAAATATATACATGAATATAGTTATTTAATATATTTATAATAATACATTATATTTTATATTTTATGTTCAAACACATGTTTAGATAGTTGATACTTGAGTTAATGGATTTTCATATCACTGTTATTTATATGGTACATCTGTTATATTAACCACTTGTTTTCTTTATGTGGTGTATATAATTCTTATGTATGAATTTTATTTGTTTTATGTTATAAAAAATATAGAAAATAAATATCCATTTATGGAAATTAATTTCATGGTACTTACTATTCAAATTATACTAATGTGGTAGTGGTTTTATGTTGTAATATCTTTTTATTGTGATTGTATATGATTAAATTTTCAATAATTGAATATTATGATATAGCTCTATAAACACATTTTTTAGCATTTTTTATTTCTATAGAATAAATTATTTACATTATTTTCCCTCTCTAAATGTACTTAAGAGACAAAAAATTGTTTTTAAGGAAAATCACTATAGAATCCCGCATTTTTAATACATAACTTTGAATTACATTTTACGTACCAGGGATCATTTAAGTTTAGTGTCTTGGAAACCAGAATCATAAAACATGAAAACAACATAAACATTCTTTTAAAACAATTGTAATGCTTCTTAATTGTTCATCCTAAGTACATTAAATTATCTCATAACCTGGGAGCATATATAAAAGGAAATGGTGAGTAGAAGGCATAGTAAGGGAAACAAGAGAAACATTTTACATGTGAACTTGAGATGCATCAATAATGTCATGATAAATAACTTTAAAGCATGATAAATAGACCATGAGTCATATCATAATAAAAATAATGTGTTTTCTAACTTGAATATGTGGCTAAAACATTTAACTAATAAAATTATTTTTGTATCACCAAGGTCTATCCCCAAGGTGTCATTAAAAAATTTACCAAGGTTGTTCACCAAGGTATTGTTAAAATGGTCATCTCTAGAGATTAATTCTTTACCCAATGCATTGGAGCGCTATTAGGGCGCACCCTTAAATTTGTCATTACCATCATGTGACCCACATATATAATCATGAAACAGTTCATAAATAACCCATATAACATAAAAGAAATGGGTTTCATTTGATAATCATAACATTTTAAAAACATATTTTAAGATATGATCTTTATGTCATTTTAAACCCACCAAAAAGTAAAGAGGCTTTCATGTATGTGAATCACATAATTAAAATAGAACATTTTGATATATATGTGAATTCCTTGGTAAAAGTAATAGCTTTGAGTATTCATTTAATAAAATTTAATAATTTGAGAAAGAGAGAGAGGCTTTTTGAAATGAAATTTTTTTAGAATAACGGCTATGTTACAGGGTTTTAGAAAACATTTAAAAGAGAGGGGACATGGGTTACCAACTCATAAATGATCCAAAAAACAGTATAGGGACATCATATAAAGGACATAGGAACATGGTAATGAAATTTTAAAGACATACCATATGAAATGAAATACATTTAAGGAAGAAAAAAAATAAGATTTCTCTTATGAAAATTTGGAAACCTAACGGCGTCAGTTAAAACTTCAAAAATTGAATTGATGAGATCAAATAGGGTCTCTCATAATATTAACATAAAATAACAGTATTATGGATATAGAGATCATACCCCAACATAATAAAAAATAACTTCAAATACTTGACATGAAAATAGATCTTGAAAATGAGAAGGCTGAAAGAATCCCTTACTAAAATTCGGCAGCCTAACGGTGACAACTAAAAATTCATAAAATGAATTGATGAGAGAAAGAGGGGGTATCTAATCATAAGAAAATGAAAAGGATAGTAGGATGAATATAAAATAACATCCCCAACATAAGAACATGGAGCTTAATATAAATGACATAAAGAGAATACATGAAAAGAAAGAGAGAGGTAGGCTCCCTTACAAAAATTCAGCAGCCTAACGGCGCCACATAAACATTCATAAAACGAAATGATGAGATTAAGATGGGATATCTCATCATCTGACCATGAAAATTGATGTAATAGGAATATATAATAACACCCCTAAAATATGAACATGGGGCTTAAAATAAATGACATAAATGAGAGTACTTGAAAAGAAAGAGAGAGGTAGGATCCCTTACATAAATTCGGCAGCCTAATAGCGCCACTTAAAAATTCATAAAATGAAATGATGAGAGTAATAGAGGATCTATAATAATATTATCATGAATATGGTAGTAATAGGAATATATAATAACACCCCCTACATAATAACATGGGGCTTAAATTAAATGATATAAATGAGAGTACTTGAAAAGAAAGAGAGAGGTAGGATCCCTTACCTTGAAGAGTAACTTATAAATATTGAGGTTTGGGACCATGGGAGGCTTGAGGGAACCTTGGGAGGACTCATTGGGAGGTAAAGAGACCAGAACTTTGTTGGGGGGGGATTTTGAAATGAAATGAATTAGGGAAAGTCTAGGTATTTATAGGAGAAGTGAGGTGACCAAACATTAATTACCAAGGGAAACCTCATAGGTGGTATTGGAAATACCATGGGATTTCCCATGGTATTTTCCCACGGTATTGTCCACTTGGGACACATCATACCTTATCTTACTATTCATAAGTCGAACAGAATTATTTCATAATTATTACATCATTAATGATGTGATTAAACACCCGAAACTCAAAAACTGTATTTTCACTATTCACTGAAAATCCATCTTTCTCAGAAAAATCCTAAAATTTTACCTTAACCAAACATCGATTCTCTGATTTCAAAAATGAACTCCATTTTATGAAAATAATTTTATAAGTATTTTTTTATTTAATATTTAAATAAAAACACTATTCACTGAAAATTAAACTTTTTTAGAAAGATCACCAAAAATCACCTTAACTTAATATCGATGCTCAGATTTCAAAAATGAACTCCATTTTATGAAAATAATTTTGTAAATATTTTTAATTTAATTTTTAAATTAAAATCACAATTCACCTAAAAAAAGTAATGCTTAACCAATAATTTCTGAAAAATTTAATTACCTACTTTATTGAATAACATTACTTAATCAATGTGACTAGATTATGTTAATTCTTTCATAAGTGAGGTTACTTAATCCATTTGATCTCATTTCTAATAATAAGCGTAAAATCACTATTCATAATTTACTATTCATCAGAAATTAATTTGATCTTATTAGAATCTAAATTTCATTCTGAACACAATCGTAAAATATCATTTTTTGAAAATCATTACACATTTTTAATTATTTATTATCTACATAAATATTTTAAAATATAATTTTTCTAAAATTCATTAATAATATGCATAGTATATTTTTCCAGACATTTGAAAATTCAGAAACTTCACCATAAGAAGACATCACAACATTTTATTTAAATAAAAGGATTACACAAGGAAGATATTGTCTCGTTACATATCCCCTTATAACACCAGCATAGGACATAAGAGTAAGGTGTGCTAGGGATATAGAATTTTGGGGCGGCTCAGCCAACATTTCTTGAGTAGTAATTTCTATCAACATGAACTTCTCATGAAGATGATTCCGTTCCAGCTTCGCATGATGAAGTTCACCTTGGGTTTTGTCCAAAGGAAAGCCCATAGGTGTTACCTCCTTCCTGACTTCCTTCAGATGGACTTCAATCGGCCCAAGACTACTGGATGGGGCCATTGAATCTACTTTCTATATTAATTAATCAAGATAACATGTATTTACAGTCAATACGCACAAAATTTAGTATCCAATGATCATATTGACCATCAGTCATATAACAGTCAAAACTCAATGGTCTTATTTTAATTATACTCATTTTATTAAATGAAAATGTTTTATTGAGTAAAAAATAAAATAACACACAAAGTTAGGAAACAAAATTTTTTCAAAAATTTTAGGTCATTAAAATCTTCCCCCATTAAGAAATTGCATCCTCGCAATTTTAAAATTGGTCTTGGAAATTTCATTGAATGTACCACATTGGAAAAAGAGTCAGTAAAATTATTAATTTAAATGAAAGAACGGAAGTACAAAGGTCACCCGAGTTACCCAATTCTAGGATTCCATGTAATAAAACATGGATATGGAAGAGAAAACAAAGGGTCATGTTCTGATGGAGAGTGATAGAAAACATTATTAGGAGAAAATTTACCATAAGAAGTCAAAAACTTAAGATGTGTTAAATGGTCTTTGATTACCCAGTAGGAAACGTAAACAAACAACATTTTTGTTTTACATTCCTTTTCATAATTTTGAGGAATTCATTTACTACATTGAATGATAACCTAAGGAAATATACTTACCTTCAAGTATAGTTTCATCCCTTAATATGTTTCCACCAAGACTATTCTTTTCTCCAAAACAATGAGCATTCAAAAAGACTTGGTCATACCAAAAGAACAAGAATCATCTTCTACAGAATCACATAATCCACAAAATAATAACAATATTTTCACCTTTCCTTTAGTCATCAACTAATACTTAAAATTTCAGTACGAGATCATATAATCCACAAAAAGGTTAATCAATTATAAAAATAAAAATGACTATTAATCTCCAAAATTCAACAAAAGTACCCAAAGTTCTCGAAAGACCATTCAAAACAAAATCATCCTTAAAATTCATCAGAATAATCCAAACTATTATTGGAACCCAAAAATTAGAAGGATTTAATCACATAGTCTTCCCAATAAATCTTAACAATTATCTCCAAATAACATCGACTATTATTAATGTCTCATACTAAAGTGTAATTAAACTATTCACATATTCTCTTTGATAGGTTCATCATTTTCCAGAAATAACCCAAATCACAATATGTCCACAATAAATACATAAAAAAATCAACCATTCCTCCCCAATTTGAATCCTTTAGTATTTTATTTCCCTTAGGAATATAATACTCAAAAAGGGAAAACATCGTTCAAAATAACCTTTATTAATTAATCACCAATTCCTTTTCCCATACAAAGGATATCCATTTGATAAAACATATGTTTCCAAAGTAAACTTATTCTTGATCCATAATAATAGCAGTTGCATTAGTTTGCAGGGAATAACAACAAACTCATAATTCCCATTTCTTGATTGGAATGTAGTTTTTAAAATATCATCATTCTTCACACTCAATTAATGATAACCATAACGAATATAAATCTTAGAGAAGAATTGATCCCCATAAAGTTGGTCAAATAAGTCATAAATTCATGGAAGAGGGTATCTATTCTTCACTTTGATCCCATTCAGTTCTCTATAATAAATACATAGCCACATAGATCAATCCTTCTTCTTCACAAAGAGAAATGGTTATCCCCAAGGACACACACTTGGTTGGATAAACACCTTCTCTAAAAGATCATAGAGTTTTTTCTTTAATTCCTCTAGCTCCACATTTTCCATCAAATAGGGGGTATTTAACATCGAATGAATCCATGTACGAGTTCAATGGAGAACTTCACCTCTCTATATGGAGGAGGATAGGGTAACTCCTCCGGAAATATATCAACAAATTCCTAGTTGATAGGGAAATTTTCTAAAATAAAAAATCCTTCATGAGAAACTTAATTAATTTACTAATCTTTTAACTAAAAAGGATTTTATGTCTTAAAACATCAGGATTAAACAATTACATTTTTCTATAATTCCTTCATAATAATTCCTAAAAAGCATGCGATTAACCAAACATATCCCCTAGGAGTGTCGTAACCAAGAGTACAGTAAGGCCCGTTGTTGTGTACCAGTTCCCGTTCGAGTCTAGGTCAAAGAGATTTTTTCGGGTTTTAAACCTATATGCATATGTGTGAGAGCCACCTCTACCTACTTGTATCCAAATAGGGATGTATTTTCTTGATAAACAACTTACTCAATAATCACCAAAATACAACGAATGATTTCTTATATTTAAACTTTTCTATAGGGTTATTACTAATTCTTTCATATCCTAATTTCCATAAATAACTACACTATCCATTGATACCAAATATATCTTCCCGCCTTTTTAATACATAACTTCTCATTACATTTTACATATAGAGGATCTTTAAAGTCTAGTGTCTTGGAAACCAAAATCATAAAACATGATGATATTCATCTAGAAATTTTTTTTATTTGGTATGGAGTCGACCATAGATCATGTCCCATTTACCTGGGAGTACCTTGTGGAATACCCCCAATTCTGAGCTTCATGTTATTCCTCTCCAAAACACTTGTCAGATTCGGGGCATCCCCTTTTGATTCGATGGAATGGGATGACAGTTTCTCAAATATAAACATTATTCTAAACAACTTTTAAGGCTTCTTCATTGTTCATACTATTTTAATTATATCATCTCATAACATGGGAGCATACATCAGAGGAAAGGGTGAGCAGAAGGCCCAGTAAGAGAAACAAGAGAAATATTTTACATGTGAATTTGAGATACATCAATAAAGTCATGATAAACAACTTTAAGGCATGAGAAAGAGATAATGAGGCATATAGTAATCAAAATAACGTGTTTTATAACATTAATATGTGGATAAAACATTTAAAATAGACAATAATTTGTGTATCATCAAGGTCCATCCCCAAGGTGTCATTAAAAAAATTACCAAGGTTATTCGCCAAGGTATCGTTAAAATGGTCATCTCTAGAGATTAAGTCTTTACCAAATGTGATGGAGCACTATCAGGGTGCACCCTTAATTTTTTAATTATAATCATTTTACCCACATATATAATCATCAAAAATTTCATAAATAACCGATATAACATAAAAAAATGTGTTTCATTTCATAAACATAAAATTTTAAAAACTGCTTTTAAGACATGATCTTTATGTCATTTTAAACCCACAAAAAAGGAAAGTGGGTTTCATGTATGTAATTCCCAGAATTAAAATAGAACATTTTTATATACATGTGATTACCCCATTATAAGATTGATAATTGATTATTCACTTAATAAAATAATAGAATTTCAGAAAAAGAGAGAGACATTTTGAGACGAAAATTCTGCTGCATAACGGCTATGTTACAAGGTTTTAGAAAACATTGAAATGATAGGGGACATGGGTTACCCAATTATAAATAATCCACAAAACAATATAGGGACATAATATAAAGAATATAAGAACATTTTAATGAAATTTTAATGACATACCATATGAAATGAAAAACATGGAAGGAAGACAAAAAACATTTCTCTTATGAAAATTCGGCAGCCTAACGGCGTCACTTAAAAATTCAAAACATGATTTCATGAGATAAAAATAGGATCCCTCATCATATGAACATAAAATAAAATTATGATGGATATATATATATATATCATACCCCAACATATTAAAAAGGAACATGAAATACCTGACATGAATATAGCACTTGAAAATGAGAAGGGTGAAATAATCACTTACAAAAATTCGCCAGCCTAACGTTGCCACTTAAAAATTCATAAAATGAATAGATGAGAGAAAGAGGGGGTCTCTCATCATAAGAAAATGAAAAGGATAGTAGAATGAATATAAGATAACACCCCCAACATTATAACATATAGTTTAAAATAAATGATATAATGGAGAATACAAGAAAAGAAAGAGGGAGGTAGGATCCCTTACAAAAATTTGGCAGGCTAACAACGCCACTTAAACATTCATAAAACGAAATGATAAGAGTGAGAGGTGATCTATCATCATATTATCATGAAAAGGGAAGTAATATGAATATAAAATAACATCCTCGACATAAGAATATCGGTCTTAAAATAAATGACATAAACAAGAGTACTTGAAAAGAAAGAGAGAGGTTGGAACCCTTACAAAAATTCGGCAGCCGAACGACGCAACTTAAACATTCATATAACAAAATGATAAGATTAAAAGGGGATATCTCATTATATTATCTTTAAAATGTAATTAATAGGAATATAAATGAACACCCCCAACATAATAACATGGGGCTTAAATGAAATGACATAAATGAGAGTACTTGAAAAGAAAGAGAGAGGTAGTATCTCTTACCTTGAAGAGTAACTTAGAAATAATGAAGTTTGGGACATTGGGAGGCATGAGGGAACCTTGGTAATACTCAATGGGAGTTAAAAAGACCAATATTCATTGGGGAGGATTTTTAAATTAAATGAATTATGGAAAGGCTTGGTATTTATAGGAGAAGTGAGGGGACAATGCATTAATTGCCAAGGGACACCTCATCGGTGGTAATGGAAAAACCATGGGCTTTCCCATTGTATTTTTCCATGGTATTGGCCACATGGGACAACTCATATCTTATATTACTATTCCTAAGTTTACCATAATTATTTCATAATTATTACATCCATAATGATCTCATTAAACACCTGAAACTCAGAAACTGTATTTTCACTATTCACTGAAAATCCAACATTCTCAGAAAAATCCCAAAATTTCACCTTAACCAAATTTCGATGATCTGATTTCAAAAATGAAGTCCATTTTATGAAATAATATTCTAAATATTTTTTTATTTAATTTTTTAAAAAAACACTATTCAGAAAAAATTCACCTTTTTTAGAAAAATCCCCAAAATTCACCATAACCTAATATCAATGCTCTGATTTCAAAAATGAACTCCATTTTATGAAAATAATTTTTTAAATATTTTTAATTTAATTTTAAAAAAAAAATTCACTATTCACCTTAAAAGAGTAATAATTAACCAATAATTTGTGAAACAGTTATTTACCTATTTTATTGATTCAAATTTCCTAATCAAGGTTCCTAGATTATGTTAATACTTTCTTAAGTGAGGTTACTTAATCCATTTGAACACAATACTATTCATAAGCATAAAACCACTATTTATTATTTACTATTCATCAAAAATTAGGTTGATCTTATTTGACTCTAAATTTCATACTGAACACAATTTTAGAAGACCATGTTTTGAAAATCATTGAACATTTTTAATTATTTATGGTTTATAAAAATATTTTAAAATATCCTTTTTCTAAAATTCATTAATAATATGCATACTATATTTATCGGGACATTTGAAAACTCAAATACTTCACCATAAGAAGACATCACAATTTTTAATTTAAATCAAAGGATTATACAAGGAAGTTATGGTCTCGTTACATAGCCCCTTATAACACCAGCATATGACCTAAGAGTAAGGTGTGCTAGGGTGATAGAATTTTGGGCGGCTCGACCAACATTTCCCGAGTAGTGATTTCAATTAGCTTGAACTTCTCGTGAAGGTGATTATGTTCTATCATCACATGATGAAGTTCAGCTTGGGTTTGGTACAGAGCAAAGCCCAAAGGTGCTACCTCCTTCCCGAGTTCTGTCAGATGGGCTTTAATCGGCCCGAGACTACTGGATGGGGCCATCGAATCTTCTTTCTATATTAATTAATCAAGGTCACTTGTATTTACAAACAATAATCACATCATTTTGTTTCCAACGGTCATATTGACCATCAGTCATATAACCATCGAAACTCAATGGTTTTATTTTAATTATACTCATTTTATTAAATGAAAATGTTTTTTTGATTATAAAATAAAATAACACACAAAGTTAGGAAACAAAATTTTTTGAAAAATTTCAGTTCGTTACAATCACTGTTATTTTTCACTTTGGTTGAAAGTCCTTGTTCCTTCCATGACTATCTTTTCACAAAATATTTTAAATGAACTTTTTCTATTATCCATTAAGTTTTTTAGAAAAAATTTCAATGATTGAACTTTTTGTGAAATGGTAAAACTGATGTCATCTTTTTAATTTTTTAAAGAGATATTTTTGGCTAACTATGAGAAATTTGGAAGGAATCTTTATATTAACATGTACAAAATCAATTGTATTTTCCATCTTTTGAACCACTCAATGATTCAACTATTATTTTAAATGTTTTCAATGTTATTTTCAAAGAATATGTTTCCATAATATCTTTTATTTGAGTTTATTTTAAATTTGTGATTTCAAAGAGACAATAATATATTCTTCATGAAATGTTCTATACAATCTCTCAAAGTCATTTTTCTACTTAAATGACATCCTTTGATGTTATATAAGAATTCTTAGGGATATGTGTAACATCCCGAGATTTTATGAAAAATATTCTTTTTAATTTCATTAATGTCTTGTGTTGTACGCTACACCAAAATGAGCTTGCACAACACGCATCCTTGTCTTGCCTTTCATTACATGCAATCGCGACCTTCCTTGATAGCGTGTGTAGTACGCAATACCGAGTTTCACAAAACAACGATGTGCTATTAAAATATTATTAAAACTAGCTGTTATGAATAGTAATAACCACTTTTTGAAATTTTGTAAATTTTATTTTTCAAAATGGACTTCATTTTTGGATTCATAATATCGAAATTAGCTTAGGGTGAAATTTTGGTAATTTTCAGATAACTTTCATATTTTAATGAATAGTGGAAATTACTAAATTTTAATTAAAAACAACTTTTTCAATCAAAATAATTAATAGTGATAAATTATTAATTTTAGTGGTTTTAAAGTATATTTAGAATATATTTTTACAATTTAATATAATGATGGTCATTGGATGTAATTTCACATTTAAACCAGTTATAAACAAGTTTCAATCTTTTGATAGTTATTATCTCTTAAAAACACGCTATTTGTTTTGACAACGGGAATTAATTTTTAAATTAGTTAATGCAACTGATATGTTTTGAATTTGGTAAAATAGACATCATTTTTGAGTTCATAATATCAAATATTTCTTAGGCCTCATTTTTGGTATTTTTCTGAAAACTTTCAATTTTTGATGAATAGTGAAACCACTAAGTGGTAGTTAAAAAAACTGAATTATTCATAAAACTTATTTTTACCGCTTCTATGAGTGGAATTTCAAAAATCAGAGAGACACGGTTAATTTCAGTAAGTAAAATGTGGTTCAATGAGATGAAACTAATTTTTTGGTGAATAGTAACTTTTTACTTTTTTTTACCACGGTTAAAAGTAAATAGGGTAATTAAGGGTAAAGATGATATTATTATTACCCTAACACATGTCCTAATTCTATTGGACAAGTGTAATTCGACCAAAAACAAACTTAGGAATAAAATATTACCATTTAGTCCCACATGGATTAGATTAGGACATTTATTATTAATTTATTTAAAGAAGGGTTAAAAGAGTTAAAATGAAAGTTTATTTACTAAAACATTTTTAATATGGGGTTATACATAAGATAAATTCGACTATAAATATTAATTAGAAATATAAAAAGATTTCCTACTTAATGGTAATTTATTTTAAATTTTTATACATTAAAAATTTAATTGATTTATGACACAACGATGATGTAGTAATTATCTTATTAATGAAATATTGACATAATTGATGTTATAAATACCCAAATAAATAAAATTTGATACTTTTTATGAATTACACTAATTTTCTAGGTTAATATGACATATTATTATTGATTTAAGTAAATTTGTTCGAACTTATCATTCTGTTATGATTTTCACAAAAATCAATTACTAAATAGTGTCAAAATTGACATAAAATAGTTTTTAAAACAAATATTATATTATTAATTGTTATTTAATTCCTAAAAATCTAAGGTTCGGCCAAATGAATTATGTAAGTATAGATATATTAATAATAAACAACTTGGGATTCGTTTGGCTTGTAATGATAAGTTTATTAACCATATAGTGTAAGAAAACAAAAAGACACGGTAAAAGTTAAATTATTTAACTTAGAGTTAAATCTAATTGATAAGGTTAAAATAATAACCTAAACTTGTCTAAATCCTATTGGATGAGAGTATTTCGACCCATCCCCACCTTAGCCTCAAAATAAATCAATTTGGAGCTATTTAAAACCCAACATGACTTTATAATAAAATAATAGTTTTAGTTATTCCAAAGGTGCCCCTCTCCTCCCTTATAAAAGGGCACCTCCTCCCTCTCCTCCTCAAACCAATTTGAGAATTAAAGCTCGGCCAACCCCTGCCAAAATCTCTTCTCCACTTCCCTAGTATCATCCTAGAGGTCCTGTTATTCTTCAAATACCATCCTTAGTTCTTTAAGTGTAGGTTAAATGAAGGCGCGTCAAAAAGAGGTAATATCCATTACCGATCTTTTTCAATTTCTTTCTTCTTCAACTTCTTCTTATTTAGTTGTTTCATGATAAAGTAATAACATCAATATTTCTTATATACTGATATGTTATTATAAATATGAAACAACTCTAATTAACCTTCTATCCATCCTACGGAAAATGGAAATCACCGCGCGTGCGTACGTACAGAATAACGTCTCCACGCCGTGGTGTAATCTATTTTCCACCACCACCTTAATTGGATGGGTTTAATGGTGTAATGAGTAACTATATATGATTATTATAAAGTGATATTGATACTTAAATAGTATACATACACTTCAACGCAATTTCACGATCATGAGAACGATATCATCGCTCGTGCGTAAGTACGGACTACCGTCTCCACGGCGCGATGAGATTCATTCTCCACATTAACCATTCATGAATGATTATAAAGTATATATAATGAATAAAAATGAAATATATGACATGTTAAATCTACTGTATTTTTTTATATATATATATGTATGTCATCTACTTACTTCCATTGAAGACAATAAGGAAAGGAAAACAGCATTCATGCGTACGTACGGACTACCGTCTCCATGAACGGTGTGTTTCATTTAATTTATCTATCTATTATATATATATATATAATGAATATATATTATATATAAATCATGTTTTATATTCTGGAAGTAAGTGAATCATTATATAAGTAATAATAATTTCAAGAACAACAAGTCCAAACACCTACGATAAATGAAACGATTTTACCCAAAACGCTTCTTTAACATGGAATTTACAAAAGAACGGATAATATAAAGTCATAAGTGAACCATATATGGTATAATAACAACTAATATGATTCTGTAATAAGTTAATGACATTATTTAAATCATTATACAGGAGTTTCGGATACGTACAATGCCTATCGGACATAAGGTAAGGGAAAATCACAATCTCATTTTTATCCGAGATTGTTTATACTTTGGCATTTACTGGGGTGTATTTTATCATCCACATAAATTTTTCCTCAATATGTAATATTATTTCCATTCACCTACAATTTTTTAAATCCTATTTTACCCTTCGGTGAGTTTTTAGTAAAATATATGAAAGGAATCTTTTGTCGTTTTTCGTATGAGGTACTTTTTTGACTTTTCTGACAAAAGTACGAGAAGAATGTTTTTTTTACTTATACGGAATGAATGGATTTTTAAAACATTATTTCCAATAAGCTTCCTTTAAAATTTTTCATGTTTATTTTTAATCAACCTCTTTTAGTTTATAATAGTATGACATGTTAATAATTGAAAAGTGTTTTTGAAGCAGAAAGGATATTTTCCTCAAGAATGGAGTTCATGTGTTTTATCAAAATTATTTTCCATCTAAGATAATAAAGGGTTCTGTATTTTTATCCCTATTTATTTGATTATGTTGTGATGGAATTATATTTTTATGAATTCCTTTATCTTATATGAATTGTTTTACAATGTCACAATGTTTAAGATTCCCATTTCTATTACATGGGTTATGCAATGATGTATGATTTATGATTTTGTGGCACACATTATAATGGTATCATTATGAGATGGGTGGGACCAATATCTACCTCCAATGCATTGGGTAAAGATTTTATATCTCATTAGATAGACATGGCAGGAACGGTAGGTTATACCGGTTCAGTGAAACAGGACTGAAACGAGGGTCACTCAGTTCAGAAAGGGACTTTGTCCACTAAGATAGTCTTGGAAATGAGTCTTGACTAACAAGAAATGATTCTCTATGATTATGTGTGTATGCCACAAAGTTTCATGTTTTATGTTATGATTTTTGGGACTTCATTTCACTACTAAGATTTATCCCATGTTATGAAATTATGCTCTCTTTTGCAGGTTAAGATTTCCAAAATGTTATGTTATTATGAATATGATGTGATTGATATTTCTTTTGTTTACCCTTACTGAGCATTTGAGCTCACCCTTTTATATTTTCTTTTCCCCAGGATATAAAGAAAGGTTTTAGGTAAAAAAAGGGAATATCTTTATGATAGATGTTGAAGAACATTCACCATGATTAGAAGATTATATTCCGAATTTCCAAAGACACTAAACTATTATGATCCTTGTGTGTGTGTTTTTGTTATGTACTAAGTATTCCGCAAAAGTAATGTAATTTCCATGCACGTCAGGCTTCAGGTTTCTACAGTTGGTATCAGAGGAAATGTTTAGTCAACCTTTGGAAACTAGGATGCGAGAACGTTAGTGATATCCCTAGAGATATTTCTAAGGTATGTTCAGGGATGTCCCTAAGGATAAGTATACGTATAGGATATAGTCCTTGAATTGTGGTAACGATCATAGAATTTAACCTAAGATGTTAGATATTTAAGGTACTACCCCTTGATTATGTTATTTTCCTTGTATGATTTTTTCCTCTCACAGAATTCTTTTTGTGTTTTAGTCAATGGAGGGAACCAGAAGGAATTCGGTTAGAATTGAATCCAATAGACAAATTGGTGACTATGAGAAACAAAATTGCATAATGCCTATAGAGAAAGATATTGTGATTATGCCAAATCAGTCATCGCGATATATGATTAACAAGGTGAAATTTAGTGGTATGCCTAATTCATCAAATAAGAGGAAGATAGACTTTTATGCATGTTCGCATGTTGAGGAGCGTAAAGAAAGGAAGATTGAGATTTCTAAAGAAGGGAAGAAGAACCTTGAGGAATACCTCAAATGAAGGGACCAATGTTATCTGTGTGGAGAAAAGGGTCATAGAGTGACAGACTATTATGGAGTTCAATGTCTTATTTGCGGAGAAAATGGGCATTACCCAACTCAATTCCCTGACCTAAAAAGTTACTTCTAAATCAAGGAAGGACTTATTCCAGGACAATCATTGAAGTGGATGGACTTAAGTGTTTATGTATTGGTATTCAAGAATAATGTTGTTGATGTACTTTTATGGTGTATTGAAATATTTATGTATTGTTCTATTGAGGTTTTCAATAATTTTAAGGTACCGGTAACCTTGAAAAGTGATTCAAATATTTTGGAAAGTAGATGATATGCGCATAATGAAGGGATAAGGAGAAAATGAAATGTTTGACAGTATTCATGAGCTCATGATTGATATAAGGACTAAGTGATATCATGGTTTGAGTATATAGAATTTTGAGGATGTTGGTATGTGGAAAGTGTTAACATTTAACAGCACTCATGTTTTCAATAAGGATCAATGGGTATTCAAGAGAGTACAAGATTAAGGCCTTTAAATGTTTGGAATGTGACCAACAAGATATATCTTATGATATATGGGGATCAACGATGGTATTAAATCTCTGAGAGTGGACTGCAGTATTATGGATAAGCCTAAATATTGGAGTGGATTATGTTGTACATAAGTTAGTATTGTTTGATTTTCGATATTATTGATGGGATGTTATAGTAATATAGTTTTAGAAAAAGGAAAACCTGCAGGACGGGCGACAGCCCATCGCGTCGGACAAGGCTGTTCGAATTGAACCCACAACCGAAGTGTGACTAGCCTTTATCGCCTACCACTGGCCTACATAAAGTCCCTGGTTAGTAGAAACTAGTTTTATTTTATTAAGTTGTATGATATATGAAGTAATAGTTCATTTTTGGAACCATATACGATTAACCATAAGATGGACTTATAACTTTTCCTAACCTTTTTTTTGATAGAGATGGAATGACCCATCATTCTATCACATGATCTGCTAACACATCACGAATGACAAAATTCAACTTTATTCCTTTAAGAGATGAAGTGGAAATTGTCCAAAGAACGTCAAACGGTGAGACTATACCAAAATCACAAAAGTATTTCTTCTAATTCCAATTTCATCAACTATAGGGAAATGATCTTGAAAACCAAAAATGTTGTCCTAGTGCTCTTATATCTGATGAATCAGATGGTACCTTAGATCGTCACAAATTTATGGCTTTGTGATTGCTAGCTTTTCCATAGCCATGTTATCTACCACTCTCCATCAGAACATGATGGTTATATTTCTCTTCCATATCCATATTTTCACCTATGTGGAAACCCAGTGATTAGTTTATTTGGGTAACTGTTGCGTTTCATACTTTTGTTTTTAAAGATTGGTTTTGGTATTCCTTTTTACGATGTGGGTTTCGATTAAAGAAACTTTCAAATAGTAAACCATTTATAACCCCGATGAATTTTGAGGGCGAAATTCATTTTAAGGGGGGTAGAATGTAACACCCTGAGATTTTATGAAAAATATTCTTTTTAATTTCATTAATGTCTTGTGTTGTACGCTACACCAAAAGGAGCTTGCACAACAAGCATCCTTGACATGCCTTTCTTTACACGCAATCGCGACCTTCCTTGATAGCGTGTGTAGTACGCAATATCGAGTTTCACTAAAAAACGATATGCTATTAAAATATTATTAAAACTAGCCGTTATGAATAGTAATAACGACTTTTTAAAATTTCTTAAATTTTATTTTTCAAAATGGACTTCATTTTTGGATTCGGAATATCGAAATTAGCTTAGGGTGAAATTTTGGTAATTTTCGGATAACTTTCATATTTTAATGAATAGTGGAAATTACTAAATTTTAATTAAAAACAACTTTTTCAATCGAAATAATTAATAGTGATAAATTATTAATTTTAGTGGTTTTAAAGTATATTTAGAATATATTTTTACAATTTAATACAATGATGGTCATTGGATGTAATTTCACATTTAAACCAGTTATAAACAAGTTTCAATCTTTTGATATTTATTATCTCTTAAAAACACGCTATTTGTTTTGACAACGGGAATTAATTTTTAAATTTGTTAATGCAACTGATATGTTTTGAATTTGGTAAAATAGACATAATTTTTGAGTTCATAATATCAAATATATCTTAGGCCTAATTTTTGGTATTTTTCTGAAAACTTTCAATTTTTGATGAATAGTGAAACCACTAAGTGGTAGTTAAAAAACTAAATTGTTCATAAAACATAATTTTTACCGCTTCTGTGAGTGGAATTTCAAAAATTCGAGAGACACGGTTAATGTTAGTAAGTAAAATGTGGTCCAATGAGATGAAAATAATTTTTTGGTGAATAGTAACTTTTTACTTTTTTTTACCATGGTTAAAAGTAAATAGGGTAATTAAGGGTAAAGATGATATTATTATTACCCTAACACATGTCCTAATTCTATTGGACAAATGTAATTCGACCAAAAACAAACTTAGGAATAAAATATGACCATTTAGGCCCACTTGGATTAGATTAGGACATTTATTATTAATTTATTTAAAGAAGGGTTAAAAGAGTTAAAATCAAAGTTTATTTACTAAAACATTTTTAATATGGGTTTATACATAAGTTAAATTCGACTATAAATATTTTTTAGTAATCTAAAAATATTTCCTACATAATCGTATTTTATTTGTAATTTTTAGACATTAAAAATGTAACTGATTTATGACACAACGATGATGCAGTAATTATCTTATTAATGAAATATTGACATAATAGATGTTATAAATACCCAAATAAATATAATTTGAGACTTTTTATGAATTCCACTAATTTTCTAGGTTAATATGACATGTTATTATTGATTTAATTAACTTTTTTAGAACTTATCATTCTGTTATGATTTTCACAAAAATCAATTACTAAATAGTGTCAAAATTGACATAAAATAGTTTTAAAAAAAAATATTATATTATTAATTGTTATTTAATACCTAAAAATATAATGTTTGGCCAAATGACTTAGATAAGGATATATATATTAATAATAAACAACTTGGAGTTCTTTTGGCTTGTTATGGTAAGTTTATTAACCATATAGTGTAAGAAAACAAAAAGACACGGTAAAAGTTAAATTATTTAACATAGAGTTAAATCTAATTGATAAGGATAAAATAATAACCTAAACTTGTCTAAATCCTATTGGATGAGAGTATTTCGACCTATACCCACCTTAGCCTCCAAATAAATCAATTTGGAGATATTTAAAACCGATATTGACTTTATAATAAAATAATATTTTTAGATATTCCAAAGGTGCCCCTCTCCTCCCTTATAAAAGGGCACCTCCTCCCTCTCCTCCTCAAACCAATTTGAGCATTCAATCTCGGACAAACCCTGCCAAAATCTCTTCTACACTTCCCTAGTATCATCCTAGAGGTCCTGGTCTTCTTCAAAGACCATCCTTAGTTCTTTAAGTGGAGGATAAGTGAAGGCGCATCAAAAAGAGAAAATATCCATTACCGATCTTTTTCAATTTCTTTCTTCTTCAACTTCTTCTTATTTAGTTGTTTCATGATAAATTAATAACATCATTATATATTATATACTGATATGTTATTATAAATATGAAAGAACTCTAATTAACCTTCAATCCATCCTATGGAAAAAGGAAATCACCGCACGTGCGTACATACGGAATATCGTCTCCACACCGTGGTGTAATCTATTTTCCACCACCACCTTAATTGGATGGGTATAATGGTGTAATGAGTAACTATATATGATTATTATAAAGTGATATTGATAATTAAATAGTATACATACACTTCAACACAAGTTCACGATCATGAGAATGATATCATCGCTTGTGCGTACGTACGGACTACCGTCTCCACGACGCGATGAGATTCATTCTCCACATTAACCATTCATGAATGATTATAAAGTATATATAATGAATAAAAATGAAATATATGAAATGTTAAATCTACTTTATTTTTGTGTATATATATATATATATGTATGTCATCTACTTACTTCCATTCAAGACAATAAGGAAAGGAAAACAGCGTTCATGCGTACATACGGACTACCGTCTCCATGAACGGTGTGTTTCATTTAATTTATCTATCTATTATATATATATATATACTGAATATATATTATATATAAATCATGTTTTATATTCTGGAAGTAAGTGATTCATGATATAAGTAATAATAATTTCAAGAACAACAAGTCTAAACACCTACGATAAATGAAACGATTTTACCCAAAACGCTTCTTTAACATGGAATTTACAAAAGAACGGGTAATATAAAGTCATAAGTGAACCATATATGGTATAATAACAATGAATATGATTCTGTAATAAGTTAATTACATTATTTAAATCATTATACAGGAGGTTCGGATACATACAAAGCCTATCGGACATAAGGTAAGGGAAAAATCACAATCTCATTTTTATTCGAGATTGTTTATACATTGGCATTTACTGGGGTGTATTTTATCATCCACATCAATGTTTCCTCAATATGTAATATTATTTCCATTCACCTAAAATTTTTTAAATCTTATTTTACCCTTCGGTGAGTTTTTAGTAAAATATATGAAAGGAATCTTTTGTCGTTTTTCGTACGAGGTACTTTTTTGACTTTTCCGACAAAAGTACGAGAAGAATGTTTTTTTACTTATACGGCATGTATGGATTTTTAAAACATTATTTCCGAGAAGCTTCCTTTACAAGTTTTCATGTTTATTTTTAATCAACTTCTTTTAGTTTATAATAGTACGACATGTTAATAAAGGAAAAGTGTTTTTGAAGCAGAAAGGATATTTTCCTCAAGAATGGAGTTCATGTGTTTTATCAAAATTATTTTCCATCTAAGATAAAAAAGCGTTCTGTTTTTTTATCCCTATTGATTTGGTTATGTTGTGATGGAATTATATTTTTATGAATTCCTTTATCTTATATGAATTGTTTTACAATGTCACGATGTTTAAGATTCCCATTTTTATTACATGGGTTATGCAATGATATATGATTTATGATTTTGTGGCACATATAATAATGGTATCATTATGAGATGGGTGGGACCTATATCTCCCTCCAATGCATTGGGTAAAGATTTTATATCTCATGAGATAGACATGGCTGGAATGGTAGGTTATACCGGTTCAGTGAAACAGGACTGAAACGAGGGTGACTCGGTTCAGAAAGGGACTTTGTCCACTAAGATAGTCTTGGCAATGAGTCTTGACTAACAAGAAATGATTCTATATGATTATGTGTGTATGTCACAAAGTTTCATGTTTTATGTTATGATTATTGGTATTTCATTTCACTACTAAGATTTATCCCATGTTATGAAATTATTCTCTCTTTTGCAGGTTATGATTTCTAAAATGTTATGTTCTTATGAATATGATGAGATTGATATTTCTTTTGTTTACCCTTACTGAGCATTTGAGCTCACCCTTTTATGTTTTCTTTTCCCCAGGATATAAAGAAAGTTTTGAAGTAAAAAAAAGGGAAGATATTTATGGGAGATGTTGAAGATCTTTCACCATTATTAGAAGATTATATTCCGAGTTTCCAAAGACACTAAACTATTACGATCCTTGTGTGTGTGTTTTTGTTATGCACTAAGTATTCCACAAAAGTAATGTAATTTCCATGTACGTCAGGCTTTGGGTTTCTACAATATGATCCAATGATACCTCCTTATTATTTCTCTATATGGTTTCTGTTTATAATGAAAATATGTATAGGATAGTATTTCTTTTCTATTCCTTATGCTTTAATATAAATTTGAAATGATTTTGAGACTTTTTTCGTTCCATGGGTTACACCATGATGAAATGTTTATGAAACCCATTTCATTCTATGGGTTATTCTATGAAAAATTTCAATGTTCATGGGGAATGCGTTTTTATTATTTTCATTATGGGATGAGTGGGACCTATATCTCCCTCTAATTCATTGGGTTAAATTTAATATGATAAATAGTAATTAAATATGGAGTGATCCTAATTAAATAAGGTAGATGATCCACTATGGTATTATTTGGAGTGAAACTTAATTTTATGTTGTTTTGAGTAGTGAATAAATTCAACTACGATAGTCTTGGAAATGAGCCTGGATTTATAAGTAAATTATTTTCTATTTTTATGTATATAATACAACTAAATTTCATCTTCCTATGTTATGATCTCATGGGTTATGTTTATTGATTATTTTTTTATTAATTTCTTATGAACTACCAATATTTATTTGTGATAGCTAATGGTTATGATATTTTAAATATATATTATTATTTTCAAATGCTATTCTCGTTTTTTCATAACCATTCACTCAAGTTATGAGTATGTGATCATTTATATCTCCCTTGTTTACCCATACTACGTATTAACGATCACCATCTGTTATATTTCCTTTCCCTGTGGTATGAAGAAATGTTTTATGTATGATATAACTACAAGATTTCTACTTAGTAGAAAATGTGTTGGTGAATAAGTACAATTCATATGAACCAGTTGTTTATATTTCAATGTTTTAAATATAACTAGACCGAATATAATTATAGGGATTTTCTTTTTTTTATATAATGAATTTTTTTTATATTATGATTTGATATCAAAGTATGAAAAAGAATATGACACTATAGATTGTATTAGAGAAATTATAGTTAACTATTAAAATATATGATGATAAAAATTTATTGAGAACCTTATCGATAAGTGAAAGGATACATCTATGTATATGAAAATATTCTTGAATTTTGGTGAAGGATTCAAAAACTGGTTTCTAAGAAATTACACCATTCTTTAGATACTCTATGAAGCTGTGGATTTGGAATAGTTGTACCTAGGGGTAAAAATCAAAAAAGGGATGATTGGGATTTTACTTGATCATCACCTAGTATATAACCATGTAACATGCTAAAAACCTGGTATAATACTCTAAGGGTATATTCCTTCAAAATTCATAAACTATTTATGAACCATCATGTACTATTTGAATAGATAATGACTATAATTGAGCTACATTAAACCAATTATGTCATAGAATAAAAATAAGGTACCCCATAATTGATATCATATGAATGATTGATCACTCTGATTTGAGATTTATGAAGTTTTTGCAAACCATTTTGGTTTTACTAAGTAAATGGAGATAGGAAAAATGATTTTGGGGTGGTTATAGGGAAGCTCAAATATTGAAGAGTCATTTTTTTCACTTTATATAAATTCTATTTTATCATTAAATTTATTAGGAATATTAATTTATATCGTTAATGATTATAAATTTAGTTAAATGTGAAGATTCTTAAAGTTATGTTCGTTTCATCATTACTCTATGTTTTTTCTCTAGTTGACATTTATGGGATACCTATTCCATTAAAAAAATTTATCCCCCATTTGGCTGAAATTTATTTTATCATGGAAATGAATTTGATTTATCTACATAAATACCACATAAATTGTAGAGGAATGAAATCCACGTATGATATTCCAAAAAACCTATATCATATATCCCTATGATGATACATTTGTATGATTGATGGATATTACACCCATTGTATGAGTTATGATTCCAATTAAAAAGTGATGTCATCTCAGATGAGTTAGGAGAAACTCAGCATCAACGATATTCCTATTAATTCGGTGTTTGTTGATGTATTTATAAAATATTTACCTAGTATTTAACTTAAAAATGAATTTTACATCTCAATAAAACTTATTCATAGTGTTATACCAATTTCAAGGACCGTATATATAATGATCTCAACTTATTTATAAAAATTGAAGAATCAACACAAGGGTAATATCGAAAAGGGATTCATTTATCAATGTGTGTATCATTATGGTCCTAATATTTTATCATGTAAAGAATAATGACATAAAAATGCCACTCTACATTTATTTTTAGAATATAAATAAAATCAAAATCAAAAAAAATTATCATATACCCCACATTGATTATTCTTTTGTCCTAAAGACCAGATTTCAAAACATTTTTATGAATTACCTTCATTATGGATGTCATCAATCATGGGTTATGTGGGATGATATTCTAAATACATAATTCTATACAAGTAATGGGCATATGAATTTAGAGTGACACCATTTGGACTTTCTAATTCCGGTACTATCTTCATGGATTTAATGAATATTTTATTTAAAGAATATTATTACCATTTTATGATAGTATTTATTTACAAAAAATTTAATTATTCAATGGAAAAGGAAAAGAATAAAGATCACCTAAAGTTTTTTTAAAGACACTATGGAAGTAGTTTTCGTATGAAAAATTCACCATGTGTGATTTTTTGCTACAAAAGGGTACATTTTTTGTGAATATAATTTCAAGAACTGGTATATAACGGGATCCATCAATAATAGAGTCTATTGAAAAATTCCCGATAACAACCATATTCACTGAGAACCATTGATTTCGATTATTTTCCTCATATTATTAATGAATTGTAGAAATTTTTCCATGGGTTTTCAATCCAATTACCATGTTAACACATATGTGATCCAATTTACATTTGATAAAAAAATGTGAAGAATTCGTGGTACTAAATATAAGTTTCTTAATTTCAGTTGTGCATACATTACCTGACATTATATAATGGGTTTTTAATATATACTGATACATAGATGAAGGGATGTTAAGAATCCTCATGTAAAATGATATAGTGATAGCTTAATTTATTAAGACATTTTACGTTAAGGGAAAAATTAACCAACTCGTGATTTGGGAATACTTGAAAAGAATTATGAATGATATGGATGCATTATATTAAAAATAATTTTATTATAAATATAAACTAATCATTACTGCTTAATGTATATATTAAAATATAAATAATGAAAAATGATCCACAGAAAATTGTTGGAGGTAATTAAAGATTATAAACTCTTAATTCATTACCACCTTAGGAAAGAGAACAATGATGTTGATGATTTTAGTAAAAAGTATCATACTAGTTATTTGTAATGAAGATCACAAAAGTTAAAATTTTTATTAATTGGAAAAGAATTTATTTTTCAATCATGAAGGAATGGTCAGAATCATATCATACTGACATTATTTCTAAACCATTAATTCAAGTGTGGATTAAATAGGCACAGAATGAAGATGTAGAGCTATAGAATGTGAGAAATGATCGTTAGTTTAACCTTTAATATAAAAGAATGATAATGTTGACAAATGATGAATGTGTGACATACATTTCATATATGAGGATGGAGCTATTAGGGGAGTCTCATGGTGATCAATTCTCCAATTATTCTATAATTATAAATATTTATAGATATTTGAATGAGTATTTATTCTTGGATAGCATAAAGAGATATATAGATGAATTTTTATCCTGATTTTTGTTATCTCAATATGTTATGTTTGAGAGACAAAATTATAAGTGAATTTTATAACTATTATTCATACCATAATTTTAAATGGGAGAACATTACCATAGAGTTTTTCATCAGGCTACCAAAAAATATAAATAGAATAATGATTTATGGGTTGTAATGGATCACCATATAAAGTTGATACACTTCATTTCTATTAGAATAGATTTCAATAAAGATAATATTTCATGGAAATAAATTATGAATATTTAAATGTAACATGGAATACCACATTATATTGCATCTGATTGGGATCTAACATTTACCTCAAAGTTCTAACGAAGTCCTCAAAAAACTATTGATTTTGAGTTATGATACATTAATACCTTTCATAATAATATATATAGATAGTATATGATGAAACATAAACCCATAAAATATATTATTATTTCTTTTTATATTTATTTGAGAGGTGTTATGGATAAACACCAATATGTAGTTGGGTTTTTATAAAACAATATCCTTCCCTCAATCATTCAGATTTTTTTTTATGAATCCATATATAAAATTTAGTGTACAAATCCAAAGTGTTCAGATGATGATAGATAAAGAAATATATTATGACCAAATATGTTTTATGAAATGCTATATAAGGTTAGATATATTCAGAAACAGAAAAGTGTATCACATTATTGACAAATGTTAGGGTACAATAGTCGGTTTGATCTATATTTTGATGTTAGTGATACAGTTTTTTATTTAATTTTATTATTTAAGTCGGTTATTAGATTAAATAAGAAATGAAATTTAAAAATTTTATTTTGGACCTTTAAAACATCGTTATCAAGTAGTAATGGTTGGTTATTTCTTGGATCTTCCACCAAACCTCATTAATGTTTGTGATTTGTGCCATGTATATCTCTTGAGGAATTAAATAGATAATCCTTCACATGTAATGAACTCATATTTCATTACACTAGGTCAGGATCATTTTTTGGGGTATTTTTATGTAGATTTTAGATTGCAGTGAGAAGGTGATATGACACAAGACTACTCATATGGTCAATTTGTTTCATGAAACCACCAATTTGAGGAAGCTGCATGGGTACCTGAGGATATTATGAGTCTTAGGTATCTTAAATTGTTTATATACAAGGGAAAAATTATCCGGATAAAAATTAATTATATAGGGGATAAATTTTATTTCCCTAATATTTTAGTATTTTTTATCACATAAAATTAATTTCATTAATGGATTTCATTACATGCAACACTGAGTTTTAACAAACCATGATACACTATTAATATTATTATTTACACATGCCAATTTTATCTTATCCATTAATAATGGTTGTATCAATAGAAATAAAACTATATTGAAAATAAAGTATAATGGCTTTTTACAAAAAGTTATATGGATAAAAAAATATTTATAGTACAATATTTATATGGTTCGAAAATAATTTTTTCCCAAATATAATAATTTTTATTTATTTTCTTGAACAAAAAAATAAAATTATTTCCCCATTTAGAATTTCTTTTTGAAATAAATGATCCTGATTTCTAGAATTAAAAATATTATATTAGGGTTCATTTTGGGATTTTTCTAAAAATTTAAATTTTGTAAAGAATCGTAAAAAGAGTGAAATTTATTGACAAATTTCATTTCTTTTAAATCATTTACAATGATCTATTTTCTTAAAATATTATAAAAATTAAATTTAGCTCAATTATTTTATAATTAATACTATTTATTTCATTTCAATTAGTTTCATTTCTATTTTTGAAATTAAATTATTATAAAAATATTAATATATGTTTTTTGGAAAACCACTTTTTCATTGTGTCTATAGAATTCATTTTAAAAAAAATTATATCACTAATGTGAATAGAATTTTGAAAAATAAATTATATTATGGGAATAGAAAAAAATATTATATAATAATTTTAACTTACTTTTTTGTCAATATGAATATTAAAATCAGAAGAAAAAAATGAGTTCTTGGTTAAGGGTAATATTGGTTTACTAAGGGTTAAAATGACACTATATGAGTTAAAATTACCTAAATATTATCCAGTTACAATTCTATGGAAATATATTAATCTTTTATAATCATAGGATCAAGAATGTTCCATTTTGGGTCCTTATGTCATGTTTACAACTATGTGATAGATTTTTCTTTTTGAAAATTCTAATTATGTCCATTACCCAACTAATAAAAGTTAACTCCTATCCTCTTATCTCGGCTCATCCAAATTTTTTTTATGCCAATAACATCCCAAATATTTTAATTTATTACCTTCCCATTTCCTAGAGGACAAATATTTATTATGGAATCATCTTATTAAGGCATTAGGTATAATCCTAAAGAGGTTCTTTAAAAAAATCTTAACTGAGCGTTTATGTTTTATTTATTCATAAACATCCTTCAAATCATCTTCATCCATGAATATACAATAATATTATTATATATCATATCAATATATTATTTTATGTTAATTTCATGATAGTAATATATATCCTCTTCTCTCTATAGGGAATGAAAACCATTAATCATGTATATGGTGAACTGTCGCCTCACAAAACAATTGTAATTTTTTTTCTATAACATCATCTCATAAATGGATATAATGATGTATATAACTTATGTTTATGATATATATTACATGATTATTTTTAGTTTTATTATATCTCATATATCATATAACCATCAAGTTTGTTGGAAAATGATAACAATGGTCGTTCGTATGTGTGGTCTACCAACTCAATGAAGCAATGTGATATGTTTAAAATTTATTTTTGAATAGATGGTAATAAAGATAAATTTAATATATATATATATATATTAAAATGACACTGGAAAAGGTTAATTATTATTTATATTTCTTTGATTACATCTATCATGAAAATTAAAACAATATGTATGTGTACGTATAACCGACTTTCTCCATGAAAGGTGTAATTCGTGTTTCTATTGGTAACTATAACGAATGACTCTAAATTTTATATATTGAATATGTGTGCTATTTATAATGTGGATAAAATTTTATATATGCTAGAACCATATTCAATTCTCAAATACTTAGACTACCAAACCAAAATTAATATTAAAATGATGTACTTATCACACTTAACCATGATTTTTATTGAAAATATTCAATAAAATAGTAGAAAATATTACAATTAAATATTATTTTTTTTTAATTTTTTAATTACTTGTATAATTAATTAATTTTTAGTAAAAAAAGGTTCTAACATCTATTATGAAATTAGACACATGGGGTAAGGGATGTCCACCTCCCTTTTATTTCTATAAGACACATGCCCCATTCACAACTAATTTATTTTTTGAGATTTATATATTTGCCATGAATAGATTTTATTATTTTAATTACTAATTTTAGAGGATATATATACATCAATTTATCCTTATTTCAATAGGACTACGAGTCAATCATTACCAAAGTGGAAATTGTTTTATGTTCTAATCCTAATGATTAAAAGTATATATTTTGACTATATTTATGATGCTGATATGTTATATAATACCACTCATGAAAATAATATTTTTTATTCTCCTATAATTATTTCTAGATAAGAAATTATTTCCTTTAACTTTTCTCTCTTAAAGAAATTATGATACTGAATGAGTGTTTTTCATGAATATAATCTTTATTTATCTCTTAAGTTGAAAATATTATTTACTCTATGTCAATATTTTCAGAAAATGTATTAAAGAACGTTTTAAATATTCTAAAATTGATTATTTAATTTTATTTTTTCCCATTTATTTCATATTAATAACAGACTTTAAAATAAATATTCATTTCATTTTACAAATAAGGTAAATTTTAATTTTTACTCAAAACATGATGGGAATCTTTGTTTTAACATTAACAAAATGAACAGTATCTTCCACCTTCATAACTGATAAATGATTTAAATATTCATATACTTGTTTTCAATTTTATTTTAATATAAAATTTTCCATTGATATTTTGGGAAATTTTAAAATTATTAATAAGTAATTTCAATGAAAAAATATATTTTCCTCAAGAATTGTTCCACATGATCTTTCAAAATCCTTATCCCCTTAATATGATATCATATGATGTTACTTTATATTTACATGGTATATAATCAAATGATATCGTCATTATTATGTATATAGATGTTTTATTATTATGGTAGATATTTATTTGTGAACCCCATTCATTTTCCATTGGTTATTCTCTGATGAAAAGATTAAATGTTTATGGAACATGTATCTGTACCACTAGTTATGCCATGATGGAATTTTTATGAAATTGATTTATTTCTAAAGGATATTATATGATAAATTCTTTACAATATTATATAATTAATTCAAATGATTTTCATTATGTTTAGGGTAATACCTATATCTTCCTCAAATGCATTTGGTATCGATTGATATCTCACAAGGTAAAAATGACTATAATGTTGAGCGAATCATCATTATTATAGGACATTTTTCACTATGATTGAAATGTGAGTAACCCTTTTATAATTTGATTATTTTTATATTTAGCCCATTTCTCTATGACATCCTTATAAATAATCCATGTATACAGTGTAAATGATTTTATATTCTTATGTTTGTGCCATAAATCCATGTATTAGTAATATATTATGCTCCCATAGATATTGTTCTTTAAGGCCATTATGATTCATGTATTTTTATCTACCAATATTGATTTCCTAACTAAAGGGTATTATATTTGATAAGAATGGTATCGTTTTAAAATAATATTTTCTTGTTTACATACACTTATTCTCATGTTATCCAAATGTAATCATTGATATCGTCATTTTTACTCTTACTGAGCATCATAGCTCATAGTTTATTATTATTTCGTTCCCTAGGTTATGGAAAAATGATTTATGTATGATATTTATAAGAAGTTTCCTAGTATTGAAGAACTATGTGGGAGATGATTTAGAAATATTATGAACAAGTTATTTATGCTTCCAAGTATCTAAAGGAATTGGAACTATTTTATTCACGTTTGAATCATATTATTATGTAATAAATATTCATATATTAAAATGTAATATCTATGTATGAAATGTTGGGGAGTCTGTATTGAAAACACCCAATATAATGGGGATTTCGACAAAAATTATGCAAAAAATGTATTAATGGGTTAAGGGGAAGGGGGCAGTACCTTGAAATATAATAATATGATTCTCCATGAACCAGAGTACATAATATCAAGTAATCTATCACCATTTACCAAGGAATATAGAACCAATTCTTAAATAATGAAAATTATGTCCTCCGAGCCTAAACAAGATAGATCAACAAAACCATATCATATGATTATCATATTTTCTATTATTAAAATAAACTCAAAAATGTAGAGGAACAAATAGATAACCAAGATAAATTAAGGAATTAAAAATGAATCTAAAACCCCCATAAAACCCAATTTTTTACACGCATTGATCCATTGAATATCAATGAAGAACGATGATGGTTTTCAATAATCCAAATAATTCTTAACCACAACCATGGGTCTACACAAAGTATTTCCATGTCCATGGCGTTTCATTAGCATTCCAACTAAAATAGATTATTCAAGGATATTCATTCATCATCTTCGGGTGTTACAATCACCATGTCATTGACCAAAGGTGTGGAAAATCACCTTTAGTTTTCTGTATAGGATGTAACATAGGGTTCCACATCTAGTTCCATGCCCTTGGAAGATCATTTTTGTGATAGTATTTTCATATATAAAGTCACCAAGGATAACAAGGACTAAAAATATATCTTGACAAACAATCATGTTAGACTATGTGAACCAAGAATCACATGTCCTTCCCATAATAGATTGTTAAATCTCTTACTTTAAAAGGGACTTCACCACACCCACCATAAGGGTGTAGTGTCCCCCATAATTTCCAATACAACTCTTTAGCCTACAAAACACCAACAAACATATTCTTGACACCACCATTCCTTGGGAAAATAGAAATGGAATTATGATAGGGTTTAGACTATTATATTTTCATTTTCCAAATTCTAAACGTGCATAAGGTTATCCACTCCATAATCATCATCTCCCTGTGATGAACTCTAACCCTTTATACCAATATTATTATCAAATATTACTTGAACATCCTACTCCCACTCTAATTAGTAACATTACATGGTTTCAAAATCACCACACCTTATAATACAAGAGAATGTTTTTTGTACATTGTCACATGTCCTTGTTATCTAAAATGAACCAAGCATGGATACATAATCATAATCCATTCAAAATGCATAAACATATAATCTTTTCTTAAAAATCATGTTATGATTCTATATATGCACCCATCATATCCTATATATCCCACTAGATGTTTTTAACATATATCATCCATTTTCAAATATGAATATATGTTTGATAATACTTGGATGAGTCATCTCAAAAAACAAAAAACTATACAGGTTGAAACAAAAACCTAATTGGTTATGGTGACCTCGTGTTTGGAAGCATCCTGTGAACACTCAAACAACTATCTGGATTCTATACATAAGGATTTTTATATATTATATGATTAATGATCCAGATATACAATCTTTCCCTATTATAGAATTACACAACACAAAACCAAAAACCATTAGTTCATGATAAAACAATTTAGATCCTGAATCTGAGGGATAATACTAATCCAACACCATATTTGGTTTCTCATTTTACATTCCTAGAAGAATCTAGTTATGAATATTTTTTCCTCATAACTAGAATCTATATTCATCCCTAAATACTCCATGGTCAACGGCATGTTCCAATGACCCTTTTGGTACACTGATTTTATGTTAATGACCAATACACCGTTGTCCAATAGAGAATGGTCCTTATAATCACATAAAATGACCAAATCCTAACTATTGTGTCCCATGTTTCACTCATATCCATACTCAATGGTTGGGTGTGGTTCTCTCACCCTCACCCATGTGATAAGTGAAGTAAAAAACAACCACTCATTCCAAAAATTTAATTACAACACCAATGAAATTCTTTGTTAACCGTTATATAAGGAGGACCTCGCTCTCTGATAAAAGATAGTTGACTACACAATATGTAAATTATATATAACACTCCTCAACTTCATCCTCTATGTTTATATCTAAAATTAACATGTTACACAATTTTGATACATGATAAACACATCATCGACACAAACATCATTATCTAGGATAATATATTCTTCCAAGACAACATAATCAGCTCCATCAATGATGAAACCTCTCACTATTGGGAGATCTAAATACTCAATTCAAAGTCTCAATCCTACATGGCCAAAAAATACTCATCAAATATCATTAATCTCACATTGAAAAGAAATCGTCAAATTTTGATCAAACATTGAACCCCATCACTCTTCCATAATGCATTGAACCATTCCTTTCAAGCAATTTCCACTCTCAAAGCAATCTATAACCACAACTGAAATTCAAATGATTTTCCATGTTATAAAAAATTTACCCCCTAATGATATATATCCGAATATACCATACCGTTACCTAAAAAAATATCAATCGGTTATTAACATCATGCCATGTGATCACATAACCCAATAAACATCGCAAATCTCTTACACATTATTTCCACCATTACCCTATAAAATCCTTAAGGGGGGATGTGTTTTCCCCTATGAATATTTCCATACCTAAATCATGATCTCAGTGCTTTGACACATCCAAAATTCTTCTCATGTTATCACTTAAGAATCTACCAATGTCCCTGAGCATTCTATTCCCATCACGCTATTGGAGTCTCTAATTCTATCATATCAGATGCCCAGAATTCCATATAAGTAATGATTAAATGCATGAATAACCACCCTCAAGGATATCATTAAATGATTAAAAGATTTTACTCAATCTCTATTAACCCCAAACCAATGTAACCTTTGTCAACATAAATTACTACCATGAAAAATCTTTAGAATATTAGGTTCAAGCATCTAAATGAACCTTCCATATATTACAATTATTATAACTAAAAACATGAACTCAAATATCATCTCTTAGAAGATCCAAGTCATAATTACACTTTACAGGAAACTAGATAGAACCATTATTTCATTGAATATTTAGGGAAAATCATCTACTCATGCCTAAACACATCTAGACCACCCCATACACCTAGAATTAATCCTAACGATCATACTAGATTACAAAAGTTGATAACTCAAGACCAAAACTCAATTTATACTCAAAATATGACTTTGATCTACCATCTAACCCTTGAGTCTTTATCCCAGTACTACTAATGGTCATGGTAAGCTCTCTTATCTAAATTCCAAAACACAAAATGTCCAATGTGACATCAATATGAAACCAAATACTTGTTCAAACATGTAAAGTATGTTAAAAACCATCATGAATAATAATAACAATTCTATAAGGTAATATATAATATCATATAAGTCACAACCCAACATTGTTAAGGTCTTGCAACTCACAACCAAGGTTCTAAAAATGAGAAAATATCATTTCCCAAAACACCCATAAATAGGGATCATATGTAAACATCAATCATGCTCATTACTAAGTTTCCTAATGGGACCATTACTTATCACTTTATCATAATTATACATAACTATTTAAACCTAAGGAATCACATTCTAAATCTATTGTAATGCCTCAAACATAAAAGCACATATTTGGTGTAGTATTTTAGTATATTACCATTATTACATGGAATCAAATCCTGAAGGACCAATCCATTTAACAGTATTGGAAGACCATATTATAGTTATGATACCCATAATATATTGTAAAAAGTAAATAAAACATTATACAATATGAAATAAATGGAATCCTTGGAAGCTTTTTCTTTGTTTTCTTATTCATTACCTAGTGAAACGAAACATATGAAAGGGGTGAGCTTAGATTATTTATAAGGTTAAGTAATAAAATTGAAGTAATCATATACATAAACATTCAGAATGGTTCATAACTAAAAACACATTCCTTTAAATATAAACATGTTCATAATATGACATGAATTAATGCTGAGTAAATAAATCTGTATAAATGTTCACATAAAAATACACCATATATATTCCCCTAGTTGAATAATAAAATGGTTTATCAATTTTCAATATCATTATTAAGGAAATGTATAGTCTATAAACTTAAAATATAACGTCAAGGACTTGGTCAAGACATCTAAAAGTTATTAACACCTCGGCCAATACCATATCTTAAAATGGGTAAGGCCTCAACAAAGTCTATATCTATTTGTCTCATGAAACCTACCGATGCATCGAGAGGCTATATCAGGCCCAACTAGTTAGATTATAAGTTCAATACATTCTTTATATTAATGGGGATATACATAACCATCACATATATGTTCAATGTAAATAAATTTCTGCAATATATAGACATAATTACAAACCATTTAGAGTAATATGGTGAATGGAAATCAATATAGAACATCGATAATCAGATTAATAAAAAACACATCACCAACATATTTTAAATGGTATCATATGAATAAACCATAATGAACTCTATGATTCAACAGAGGATTATGACATGTATTAATATACCTTTAAATGAGACATTTCAAAATTCATTGGAAAATAATGCTAAAACAATTTAAATTGGCCCATAACACATTGAAACATTCAGATAATATTCTATTAGAATATCATTAGAATAAGGTGAGTGATCTTATGAAATATAAAATTTAATTATATACACCACATGCAAGGAATAGGTGGTGAACAAGTCATATATCTCATAAATGTCAAAGTGTGATGAGAAATATCCTTTTTTTACTTTCGAAAGAAGAGTTCTTTGGAATATAATTTTTATTTGTATTGAAATAATATTGTAAACATTTATATCAAAGAAAATAAATCATAATAAAATTAAAACTATAATTTATGTATAATTGATATCCCACTAATGTTAAATCATGTAAATGGTGTTCTTAAAAAGCTTTCGAAATAAAACAATTTAGTTCTTTTTAATGAAAATAATGAAGATATTTTAAAGTAGAAGGACATTATTGTTTAAATAAAACAAGAAATGAACCAAGATAGTTTATAATGATATAATTTATGATTTTATAAAATAATTATGACTTAAAACAGATAAGAGAGTTCACTTCAATTAAAGTAAGAATTTGAGAAGTTCCCTTGAAGAGGGCTTGTAGTTCGGGGATAATTTTTGAAAGATCCTATTAAATCATGTATATACACATAATATGTAGAATTAATCTTGTTTGTAAACATATATAGAAAATTAATAAATAATTTATGAGTCATATATAATAATAAATAAGAATTTAATTATCAATAATAAAGGGAAAAAATTAACCTGAATGAAAATGGAGGTTCAGGTAGAAAACCCTTACCAATTTATAGTCAATTCAATTATATTACCCAATATTAATAATAATAAATTATAAATATAATACCACGAAAATAAAGATAATCATGATATGATACATTAATGGGATGTATACATACACCATACACCAGAAATAGTGGTGAATAAGGAGTGTCTAACATAAATGGAATTCAGATGCGGGATCCATTACCTTATTTCCGGATGTATTCTACACATGATCTTAATGTCATGGATAATCAAATTAGATTAATTAAGTAACAATAAAATAACCTTATATATAGGTAATTTATTAATTATATCATTATTATTTTTATTTTACTCCTTATATATTTGGTAAGAGATTCAATTTCATTATTTGGGAGTGAACGTTTTCTTAGTTTTCATGATCGGTTCATTTGTAAAAGAGTGTAGAGGTTAATGTGGAATGTAAAATAAAATATGGAACCGATGTTATGAGTTACTATTTATCATAAATATGGATAAATTATCATATAAATCCTTTCATTATTTTTTAGAGGTTGAATAATATGATTATATTTTAATGAAAAACTCTTGGATTAATTTGGTTGTTTTTTTGATAACCACAAATCAATTTTAATTTATAATATTATTCCATGTGTAAAGAATGAATCTAGAACATTAAATATGAGATGTTAAAAATATTATGATCATTTTAGACCATAAAAATGGTTTCATTACCATAATTGAATATGTTAATAGAAAAAGAATACTCTTTGACCTTGAGTGTGATAAATTAACACATCTCAGACGGTGTTTTCATTATTAGCATAAAAGGAAGGGGAAAATGATATAAAGATTAAATAATAAATTAAAATAATATAATTCTTATAAATTTATGTTACTGGAATTATAATAGATTTTCGATGAGGGGATGTGAGTAGAGAGAAACAGTATAATGGAACAAGTAAAATAAATTGAAAGAAAGAGGAAAATTGGATTGCCACTTGAGAAATCCTCCTTCAGAACCTCCTTGAGGCCATTTCTTTTTTCCTGTTGGTGAGACCAGAAGAACATGGACATGAGTAAAAGGCTTCTGGAAAGATTTTTTTATTACATAGAAATTGGATCAAAGTTTTATTGGTGTGAGAGGAAGAGGGGGTGAGGGGTGGTTTTTATAGTGGATAAGAGAATGGGTTTTCCGTTGTTTTAAAACTTATTTAAATATTTTGGATCAAAACAATGAATCGTCGTGATTAATGTGACTAAAAATAGTAATAATTGAATTTGATTGCAACGATATGGTCATTTACAACATTTAATAATCATGCATGATGCATAAATTCATTTATATAGCATATTTCGTAAATTAACTTATTTTCACTATTCGGTACAAATTCATGCATTTCAAAAAAATCCAAAAATTTAAATCTAACCATTTTTTGATGTTTAAAATCCAAAATTGATGTCAATATTATGAATATAATTTTATAACTAAGATAAATTTAATTTTTAATTATAACCACCATTTAATTGAAAAATATTGTTTTTAAAATTATAACATTTTTTATAATATCCAAAAAAATAACTAAGGTCTCATTAAATTGCCCCAAAATCCTTGGAATAAAAATTATTTAATTACATATAAAATTTATGAATTATATTTTTACATTAATTTATTAATTATTAAATTTAAATTTAATATCTTGTTAAAAAAATACCAACACTTAATTATTATTTTTTAAAATTTTCATTTTCAGTTATAAGGCACCTAAATTTTATTTATACTTACCTAGGTGAAGTTACTATTAATAAGTTTACATTACTATTTATATGGGTAATGTTACTATTCATAATTGTATATTACTATTCATAAGGGTTAGTTACTATTCATAAAAAAAAGTTGATCCTATTAGAGTCTAAAAAACATACTAATCATAATGGTGTATATCCATTTTTCTGAAATTCAAACCTCATATGAGGAAAAATTATATTCATTGGCTAGGTTATATTAATGTGTTGTTTAATAGTGCCTTTGTGTTTTTGGCATATAAGAAAACTAATGAATTGAAATTATTTAAGAAAAATACTCCATAGAATCTTCGGGTGTCATATTAATAGTGAATAAATTCATAACATAATTTAGTATTTATCAAAATAATTATAATAGTCACTATATGTATTATTATATTAAATATTAAATTAAATAATATATTGATCAAATACATATAATCACATTAAAATATTACTTGATGGAAAATAATAGTATAAAATTTTATTTTATTTTTTAGAACATTCATTATTTAATTTGAAATGTATAAATTATAATTATATATATGTATTTTTATTAATTAAAATACTTAATTTTAGATTATTTAAAATTATTAATATAATAGATAATATAAAATTATTTAAAACTATTAAAAAATTCCATGGTGTTACATTATCCCTCCCCCCTCAATAGAATTATGTCCTTGCAATTTGAAACAGCACTCTGAATGTTAAAGGTTGATGCATGAAGATTTCTTTTTCAGGAAACCCACATCATAAATAGGGTTAATAAAATATCCTCTTAAAAATAGGTTATAATATATGATGTGGTAACTATAAAAATTATTCTTTCAATTGAGGTGATGTTATTTGGAAGTAAAAACCTGGACATAGAAGAAAATTGAACTGTGATTTTCAGATGGAAGGCGAGAGAGAACTTGTTCAAATGAAGGTTGATTACTACAAAATTATAAAATGCTATAACAAAAAAATCATTAATATTATCAAAGGTATTGAAAATTGGGAAAAATATTATTTACAACTCTTTTTATTTAGTTGAGGAATCATTCCACTATGTATGTGTATAAATATAAGTTTCTATTTCATATACAAAATCTTATCCTTTTATTACACCTTGAACTATTTATACTTAATCACTTGCGGAGGGTGGGTCATTTTGTGAATTAATACATTAACCTATAAAAACTCATAAAATGATAAAGGTATACCTTCATAAATGGTTTAACATTCCGAATTATAATGATTCATCGCTTTATAAAGAAGGTATTTGAATTCCCCATATTAACTTATCATTATCCCTTAATCATCAAGTATTATCTATAAATTTTCAAATTCCAAATATGTGAATAACTTCATCATGTACCCTCTTGAAATATAGTAATTACTCGAATTAACATAGAGGCATATAGGAAAAAAAATCCATCCTTACTCCTTGAGTAGTACCCATATTATTGGATATATTACTTATATAAAAAGTTTGTAAACTCTATCGATGATATTATAGACTACATGTATATGTGTCATTAATAAGTTACAAGGTAGTCATCAATTACTCAAATAAATCATTTATTCATCATTATCTCAATATCAGGAATACATTTAGTGTTTTTTTCCCTCAATCAAGCATTATCAAAAAAGAATAACTTTCTTCTAAACATGTTTTCTATTTTCTATTCCACTTATGGTCACAAATACATATTGAAAAATTACTACAGTACAATACTCATATATTCTATAATTCATATAACTAGTACATTACTGATAATATATTCAAATGATAAGATTCTTGAATATTCATATTAGTAATTCCACATCAGCTGCAACATTATAATAACCTAATAATTATTTGGTAACATCATTTGTGGTATATTCCATCGACGCTTTAAACACTAACTCGCATAGTGTTTCATCTCATATTAGTTGAATAATTTTACATTAGAAACTTTTTTCTTACCCTTTCAATCAAGAAAATGGTTTCCTTTTTCTCCAAACATATAACAAAATCACATTACCTTCAAGCATTTACCAGGGTGATTCTTTCAATAGTTATCACATGTGGGAAAAACCTTGTTTCCCTTATTCACCTCGAGTGATTTGTCTAATTTACACTACTTATGGATTTCTGTATTTTATGTTGTTTTACCGATGGGTTGTTAAGGTATGGATGAAGCATTTCATGCATCATAATAGGCACATAGGAATTGAAATTCCATGCATAGATACATGCCATGTAGTTTCATTCATTGGTTTCCTACTAATATGATTGAGTGATTTTAATTCTATTCCATGTATTGTATTTATTTTTTATTCCAATTTAGATATCATGTTTCAGTGATATATTCAGCAAGCTAGCATGATTCCATGCTACCTGTTTACTAGCATGTTTTCCTTCTATCATTCTTAGGTACTAATTAGCATGTCTCTATGATTAAAAAATGTCATGTTTCATTGATTGTTGTATGTTTCATTCTATTAGATGCATGTAGTGACATGCTATCTTATTTGATATGAAATTTGTTTCTTATAAAAACAATTATTTGTTTCATTAAAAAATATCCTAGTGACTTCTCTGTCAGCATTAACTACAAATAAGGTTGGCTCTTGTGCTTTTTAAGGGGCTATACCTTAGTAGGTAGAACCCTTAGAACATACAAGCATTGATAATGGCATGATTTTTATTCCTTTTTAGTGTCATCCATGTGTCATTTTCTTTATTCGAATCCCTTTTGAAAATGGCTTCCCTGTTCGGATGGGTTTTCATGTAATCATGGACATTTTTTTCTGTCTAGAGCATATGATAACGCTCATTTTCATTAGGTTAGACATGCCTTGGGCATGGTCTAGTTCATCATAGGTCATTAGACACTCCATTCTACACATTTTTGGATGAATTAGAATGTCCTCCTATGAGTTAAAAGTAATCATGCTTCTATATCACCTCAGGATAATATGCATTCATGAACGTAGTGTCGTCGAATTATTAATGTATTTATGAACTGTATGTGTTCATTGTAATCGCTAAGCCTTGTATAGTAAAATACTAGTACTCCTCCAATGCGATGCATGACACTATAAAATAATTCTTATTATTAATTATATATTACTATTTATAAAACATAATAGTTTATATCAATTATGAAGAAGTAATATAAATATTGAAACATTCAAACTGAAATAACAATTGTTTCAGAGTTGATTTTCAATAGAACACATGGAATAAAAAATGGATTGTTTGGACACATTTTTTATTTATCAAAGAGTTGGGTGAAAAATATTACAGTAACAGAATACTGTAATATTATATGGTGTCCACTTTGGAATGAAACTAAATTCAATAAATTGTGGTAGTAAAAACCTTCCAAATTTGGGTTCCTGTGGGGCTGCAGTAGACATGTATTGGTGGTTGATGGTTGGTAGTAATCTCGTACATTCACATGTTTTTAGAAATAAGTTAAAATGTGGAAAAAAAATTTAGATATCATACATACACAATAGCACCAGTTTCTTCCTCTACTATTCTTGAAAAATCACACGACCATGCAAACATAGAAAGGTAAAATGATCCTGAAAATTAAACAAACCAAACCATTATTCCATTTGAATCTCACCATAATTTCAATTAGCCTCATTTCAAACATAACCTGAAAAATATAAAAGCTAACTAAAGTATTTTTAATAGTAGGAGCACAAAAACACCAAGAAAAAAGACGTAATACACAACTTTAGAAATGAGTAAAAATGAAGGAAATGACAAACAAGCTTAACCAAAAGTACTCATCCATCAATTAAATCTCTTCATTTACAATATAGTGGACTCCTACAAAAACTAATGAACGGTTTATAACTTGCTACCTTTTAATAACAATAACACACTGCAATGAATTCTCTCAATTATCAAATATGCATTAGAGAATATCACCAATAACCTGACAGGATTTTTTTTGTAGTCATAAAATCATAAGTATAAGATAGCCAATCTTCATGTGTTATGTAATTTCATTCACATAAACCATACAATGAGTCAATACAAATGTAATGCATTTCATTAAATAGGAACATACTTTGAATATATATATGGAGTTCCTTGAAATACACCACCACCCCAGGTTGATATTGAACCTGCAAAGATAAGTTAAAATTAGGGAATCATAAAATTAATGTTTAAGTGATTAAATTTCACTAAATATGATCAAAAATATTATATATAACAATCCCAACTTGCATATGCAGTTTGATCATTCTTATATTTTAGTTACCAACTTAATAACTAGAAATTTGATTAAAAAACATTACACATGTCTAAATCTTAATGTTAACATAATAACATTCTAGTAAAAATTATAACCACATTCTAGTTTCAAAAAATTCCTCTTTGGGCTGAATTGAAGATGGATGAACGTATAAATTCCCTTAATATTGGCGTGGAAAAAAACTAAACTATCCAAACATACCAGCCCCCTCCCCCACCCCTCCCCCATGCCCAGCACCATCCCCCACCAGGACCCTCTCCCCTGCACAGTCACATCCCCAACAGCCCCCTCCCTACTTCTCTGCAGGCCCTGCCCTCTCCCCCCCATGCCTAGCCTCTCCCCTCCCCTTTACACCCCCTACCTAGCACCATCGCCCACCAGGACCCTCTCCCCTTCTCAGCCACATCCCCACTAGGACCCTCTCCCCTTCCCAGCCACATCCCAACCAGGCCCCTCCCCACTTATCCATAGGCCCTGCACTCTCCCCTGCCCCTCCCCTCCCACATGCCTAATCACTCCCCTCCCCTTTACACCCCCTACCCAGCCCCTCCCCTCCCACCTAACCAGAATAATCCCCCACCATTTCCCACCACCTCCCCATCCCCCTCCCCTATGCCCAGCTTGTCTCCTCCCCTGCTTCTCCTCCCACCCCCTACCAACACCTACCCCTCCCACCACCCTGCCCAGCCCCATCCCCCACCAGCCCCCTCCCCCATGCCCAGACCCTTCCCCCACTAACATTAAAACACCTAAATTGAAAATTTTTATGTAATAAAAGAAGAAGAAACCAATGTCATAAACAGTAAGATAATAGTTATAATATAAAAACAATGACATTCTGTAGAAATAATATCAAAGGTGTTCATATTATTAAAGGTAAAGAATTAATATAAATTACAAACTTTTTAAAAGTGTATTAATACATTTAGTATTTTATAATAATAATGTACTATATGCATTTAAATAAATATAATTAAAATAAAATGAATAGTAAATCAAAATAGTTAAAAAACATACCTAAAGGATTGTTCATGAGAAAAATTTGTATAGAGTTTCAAAACACATACTCAATTTATATGATTGGTCATGATGCTTGAAAAATAAAAGGTCATGAAATAGGAACCCCACAACAGGTTCAACCATAATTGATATCACTAGGCTATAGAGTACCCTGAAACCAAACTTATATAGTTAAATATTTATGTCATAATTTTTTTGTTAAAAGTATAGCAAATATATGACCATCCAACTATAAAATAAAAATTTAAACTTTATATGGATTTAAAATAACTGTATTCTTCACTAAACTAAAACAATTTCAAAAAATGTATAGATTACATGATACATGTGGTTGTCAAAATTCACAATAATCAGCAGATTTCATGACAGACATGTTAAACATGTTTGCAAAAACAATTACATATTTTGTGAGAAAATGTTAAAAAAATTGTTAGAAAATGATAAAAATGTAATGAATGTATAGTTTATAGATTTCAGAAATCTTGAACGTGTTTGTCAATAAAATATATAGATTTAAGATAGCAGAATGCCATGGGTAAATGATTTTAAATATGTAAAAATTACCTACCTACATGAGAATGTTAAACAAGTATTTCAAAAAACACACAAATCAGTATTAATGTTATCCATTTTTAGATGATAGTAATGTTAAACATGTTTGTCAAAAAATATATAGATTATAGATAGCAGAAATCACACTAATCAGAAGATTACATGAAAAACTTATTTGTCATCAAATTTAAGTACTGTAGGTTCTTAAGCAGATAGAACAAATACTAAAAATGTAAATATTACATGATAAAGAGGTTTTTCAACAATGGTTACTAGAGATGGTGTTAGTTCCATCTCTGTGGTTCATTGTCATGATAAAAAAAGATGGAAAAAATTGAAATATTTATGACAATACTAATATTTCAATGTACACACTTCTGTAACTGCAGACAATTACGAGATGGAAAGAAAAGTTTGTTTGAAAGACTTAGAAAACACATTATATATTGTATTAATACACATGTGTTTATGTTAATGAAATTAAATTAGTATTCATTAAATATAACTATAGAATACCTGAGCAGTGGACATATTCAAGGTTCTAGTATCAAATAATGTGAAAATGCTTGAAGTCCTTAGAGAAGACCTAATATTTTGATGCTCCAATCATGAATTGATAAAATTAACAAAAAACTAATAATAATTTAAATTATTAATAAAACAAATTAAAAACCAAAGAAATTTTACCTGCACATATTCGATGCCACTACATACTTATTAATTTTATGAAATTATAACGGAAACTAAATTTTTTTTGTCAGCTGGCTAGAACAGTTTCAAAACCAAATATGAGAACCTTTTTCTTTTTGATATCTTACATTTTGATGTGTAATTTTATGAAATTGAATTAAATAAATTAGAGTAAAATTAAAATGAAAATAAATTAAATTAATTGTATATACATTCTGTATCATTTTCAAATATTCAATGAAATATTTTCAAAAATAGGTGATTTATAATTGCGTGATTCCAGTTCCCATAGGCCCTCAACATTGATAGAATAAAACTATTAAATTTATTTTATTCATATGAATGTGTGTTTTTTTCAAAAAAAATGAAATATCCCTCATTTTTTTTGTCATATGAGAAATATGGGACAAATATTAGATCCAGAACGATGGGTTTACCCTACAAAAAGTTTAAATTTTATGCACATCGAGTGTTTGGAAGCCTCATATGTGATACTTACCAATTTATTTTTAAATAATTTATCATTAAACTTTCATATAATAAATAACTATTCTCTCAGAAATGGGGGTTCATAAGTGAAATCTGAGATCACTAAGAGTTCCGAGATGTGGTGTTTATCCTAGGAAAGGTATAGCTTTTATGAGCATTAGATGTTTTTTTAGATCGCACCCGATGATAATTTAATTGGGTTATAAATATTTTTTTGGGAAGTTTAAAATAATAATAATAATTTTATTATTAATCTTGTTATTTTCATTGATGAAAAAAATGAAAATTTACTTCTACAATTAATAAATTATGTCGTAGTGTAAATAATAAACAAGAAATTTAATAAATGTGATATTATTTGTTGTTCTAATTAAAATGTAAATTTGAAATCAATATCAATTTATTAGGTGTTATCTTTTTTTAATAGTTATAGTCCTTAAAATACTAATGTTGTGATTGATGGGTTTTATTAAATAATAATAATTTTAATTGTTGTTATTATTATTATATTGGGAATGACATTGATGTATATATATATATGATGTATATCTATACATATGGGGAATAAATATATATATTTTTATATGAAAATTCTCATGTGTATATATATATATATGTGTGTGTGTGTGTGAATATATATATAGATGTTTTTATATATAGAACATGTATATATATATATGGGTGGATTTTTATTATTAGGATAGATAAAAAATTATTATTTACCCATATAAATTATTGGAACCTCTCGACTTAAACCAGGGTGAATACCGTTTAAATTTTTTGTCCAAATATTTAAAGCGATATAGGGCGAGTGCCAACACACCGTGATGTGGCTCCCAGGATGCTATTAACATTAATTAAATATTTTCTTCTACTTTTTGTAAATTTTTACATAGTGCCTTAGCAAAACGATCAGGATCGAGTAATTAATGTGAATAAAAAATATTAAAAGGAAATATTAACTAAATCAAAAATAATTTAAAAAGGATATAAAAATAAATAAAAAAATAAAAATGGTTGGATAGAAATGAAGAATGGTTAAAATGGATAGGTCTAATTTTTAACCATTATAAATTAAATAAACTACCTTGTTAAACCTTCATACCCTTTTGTGATACATTTTAAACTTTTTAAATTATTGAAACATCATTGGTTACCCTATTGGGTGTGCCGACATTCTTGGCATCTTTTCTATTATCCCCAAAATAATTAAATTAATTAATTAAACATTTTGGGTGATCTCTTTTGTTGAGTTTTAATAAAATAATAGTTTTGGGAAATTGTGAACAATGATCATTTGTTATGTTGGTTAATTATTTCCCAATGAATTTCTTCCTAGTTCAATTATTGTCTTATTTTTCCTTTATAAATCAATATGTGTGTTTTTTTCATTAGCTAATAAATTTATTTGACTATAGATTCTTGTTTTAAATGATCATTTTGTGTGGCCGAGTTACCTATAAAATTTAGTTTCAACTATTAATTCAACTATGTAATACTTATTATGTGACATCTAATTAAATTATTGTGTAGTGAGAGAACGAGGAACTTTTTTGAGGACTCCTTCTTGAACTCCTTGTTCCTGACTGATTACCTTTATACACTAGCAGGGAAGCTTTCTTAGATTATTCTACACAATTACATCCCCGGGACATCTATATACTTTTGGGTTATTTCGTTTCCTGAAGGTAACATCGAGGATGGACCGTTGGAAAATGGCTATGCTAAGACTCAGGTGATACTCGACCCCTTTAGTGAGAGATCTGGACAGACTCATGGTAATTTTATTCCTCAAGTGATACTTGGTCTTCCAAAGGATTTCCTTGGAATGTCTCACAGTATTAAATATATTTTAGGATGTATTATAGTGATACCTTCGTGATGGGATTATACTCTAACTCTACAACTTGACCATAATAATAATAATGATGCGTGGAGTGTGATTATTTATGCAGCCTTTGATATCCCTCTTGGATTTTGATTTTTTTCGGAGGTCTTATGTCACTCTTTGTGACACATAAATCGGACCAACAGATAATTCATGATATTTTAGGTATGTTTCCTTATTTTCTACAATCTATTTTCTAGCCTTTTATATACATACATCCTTCTTTTTTACTGGTACACATTTCATATTTCAATCTTAGGCCAAAGCAGGAGGTAAGGGAGGGGTGTTTTTTTAGGAACCCATACCAGGTTTCTATTTTACATTTGTTACCACTCACCATTTAATTTATATGGTGCACTTCTTAATTTAAATTGCATTGTCTTGATTCATTTAGACGTTGGTGGTGTCGGCCTACTGATATTTATATCTCACACCCTACTCGTGATACCATTGAACTACGGTACCCATGTAGACCATTATTGATTGATGGAATACAAACCATCTTTGATTTCTTATCTATTGTTGTCTGTATCTAGGAGTTATGATAAATTAACTGAGCTTGGGCTTAGGATTCTCAGTGAGATCTCTCATGGGGCATTGGTTTCCATTACTTTTTATAGCTCAGTGTTTTCAACAATGTGGTATTCTTTATTGAGTTTTACATTCTCACAATGACATACAATCATTTTTTTTTATAATTTGGCATTGGCCACTTCCATAAAATTATTAAATATTGTCTTTCACTCCCCTATCAATTATTTATTTACTAGTTCTTATTTTTCCTTTTACTTTTACCCTGTAATAACAATGTGAATCTCTAATGTATGAGGGAATAGTCTCCCCCAAAATACACCATAGGCCCTTGATACTAGCCGACAGCCTTTAGCATTCAGGTAGATGTGCTTGAGGTCATGCCACCCACCAGTCCATCCTTTTTCCTAAAGGTGAGCTAGCTCGAGACATTAGAATGTGGTTTTAGAGGTGGTTTTTTCCTTTTTATTATGTTTTTAGGTTGGTAGACAAGATAATATAAATATTTCTATGCTTGATCAATAGTCATTCTTGGGGATAATCACCCCACATATAGAAAATGATCAGGTATCTAGGGCTGGGATTTTTGTTCATATTTTTCGATATTACATTTGATATGATTTCACCTCGAGTGATTTGTCTAATTTACGGTACTTATGGATTTTTGGAGTTTATGTTATTTTACCCATGGGTTGTTAAGGTGTGGATGAAGCATTATATGCATCATAATAGGCACATAGGAATTGACATTCCATCCATAGATACATTCCATGTAGTTTCATTCATAGGTTTCCTACTAATATGATTGAGTGATTTTAATTTTATTCCATGGATTGTATTTATTTTTTATTCCTATTTAGATATCATGTTTCAGTGATATATTCAGCATGCTAGAATGTTTCCATGCTACCTATTTACTAGCACGTTTTCCTTCTATCATTCTTATATACTAATTAGCATGTCTCTATGATTAAAAAATGTCATGTTTCTTTGATTGTTGTATGTTTCATTCTATTAGCTGCATGTAGTGACATGCTAGATTATTTGACATGAAATTCATTTCTTATTAAAAAAATTATTTTTTTCATTAAAAAAGAACCTAGTGACTTCTCTGTCGGCATTAACTACAAATAAGGTTGGCTCTTGTGCTTTTTTAAGGGGCTAGACCTTAGTAGGTAGAAACCTTAGAACATACAAGCATTGATAATTCCATGAGTTTTACTCATTTTTAGTTTCATCCATGTGCCATTTTCTTTATTCGAACCCCTTTCGTAAAATGTCATCCCTGTTCGGATGGGTTTTCAAGTAATGATGGATATTTTTTTCTGTCTAGATCATCAGGTAATGCTCATTTTCATTAGTTTAGACATGCCTTGGTCATGGTCTGGTTCATCATAGGTCATTCGGACCTCCCTTCTACAAATTTTTTGATGAATTAGAATGTACTCCTATGAGTTAAAAGTAATCATGCTTCTATATCACCTCAGGGTAATATGCATTCATGTATGAAATATCGTCAAATTGTTAATGTAGTTATGAACTGGATGTGTTCATTGTAATCACTAAGCCTTGTATAGTAAAATACTAGAACTCCTCCCTTGCGATTCATAACACTATAAAATACTTCTTATTATTAACTATATATTACTATTTATAAAACATAATAGTTTATATCAAATATGAAGAAGTAATATAAATATTGAAACATTCAAACTGAAATAACAATTGTTTCAGAGTTGATTTTCAATGGAACACATGGAATAAAAAATGGATTGTTTGGACACATTGTTTATTTATCAAAGAGTTGGGTGAAAAATATTACAGTAACAGAATACTATAATAGTATATGGTGTCCCCTTTGGAGTGAAACTAAATTCAATAAATTATTTTAGTAAAAACCTTCCAAAATTGGGTTCCTATGGGGCTGTAGTAGACAATTATTGGTGGTTGATGGTTGATAGTAATCTCGTACATGCACATGTTTGTAGAAATAGGTTACAAATGCGTAAAACATTTTTAGATATCATACATACCCAATATCACCACTTTCTGCCTCTATTATTCTTGAAAAATCATACGACCATGCAAACATAGATGGGTAAAATGATCCTGAAAATTAAACAAACCAAAGCATTCTGCCATTTGAATCTCACCATAATTTCAATTAGCCACATTTCGAACATAACCTGAAAAATATAAAAGCTAACTAATGTAGTTTAAATTGTAGGATCACAAAAACACCAAGAAAAAAGTCGTAATACACAACTTTAGAAATGAGTAAAAATGAAGGCAATGACAAACCAACTTAACCAAAAGTACTCATCCATCCATTAAATCTCATTAGTTGCAATCTAGTGGACTCCTACAAAAACTAATGAATAGTTTATAACTCCTTACCTATTAATATCAATAACACACTGCAATTAATTCTGTCAATTATCAAATATGCATTAGATAATATCACCAATAACCTGACAAGATTTTTTTTGTAGTCATAAAATCATAAGTATAATATAGCCAATATTCATGTGTTGTGTAATGTCATTCACATAAACCATACAATGAGTCAATAAAAATGTAATGCATAACATTAAATTAGAACAGACTTTGAATATCTATATGGTGTTCCTTGAAATACACCCCCACCCCTGGTTGATATTGAACCTACACATATAAGTTTAAATTAGGGAATCATAAAACTAATGTTTAAGTGATTAAATTTCACTAAAAATGATCAAAAATATTATATATAACAATCACCACATGCATATGCAGTTTGATCATTCTTATATTTCATTCACCAACATAATAACCAAAAAGTTGATTTAAAAACATTACACATGTCTAAATCATAATTTCAACATAATAACATTCTAGTAACAATTATTACCACATTCTATTTTAAAAAAATTCCTCTTTGGGCTGAATTGAAGATGAATTAACGTCTCCATGCCCTCAATATTGGTTGGAAAAAAAATAAACTAGCCAAACACACCAGCCCCCTCCCCCAACCCTCCCCCATGCCCAGCACCATCCCCCACCAGGACCCTCTCCCCTGCCCAGCCACATCCCCACCAGGCCCCTCCCCACTTCTCTGCAGGCCCTGCCCTCTCCACCCCCATGCCTATCCTCTCCCCTCCTTTTTACACCCCCTGCCAAGCACCATCCCCCACCAGGACCCTCTCCCCTTCCCAGCCATATCCCCACCAGGACCCTCTCCCCTTCCCAACCACATCTTAACCAGCCCCCTCCCCACTTCTCTGTAGGCCCTGCACTCTCCCCCGCCCCTCCCCTCCCCTATGCCTAATCACTCTCCTCCCATTTACACCACCTACCCAGCCCCTTCCCTCCCCCATAACCAGAATAATCTCCCACCATTTCCCAGCACCTCCCCCTCCCCCTCCCCTATGCCCATCTTGTCCCCTCCCCTGCTTCTCCTCCCACCCCTTACCAACACCTCCCCCTCCCACCCCCCTGCCCAGCCCCATCCCCCACCAGCCCCCTCCCCCATGCCCAGACCCTTCCCCCACCAACATTAAAACACCAAAATTGACAATTTATATGTTATAAAAGAAGAAGAAACTAATGTCATAAACAGTAAGATAATAGTTATAATATAAAAACAATGACATTTTGTTGAAATAATATCAAAGGTGTTCATATTATTAAAGGTAAAGAATTAATATTAATTACAAACTTGTTAAAAGAGTATACATACATTTAGTTTTTTATAATAATAATGTACTATATGAATTTAAAGAAATACAATTAGAATAAAATGAATAGTAAATCAAAATAGTTAAAAAACTTACATAAAGGATTGTTCATGAGATAAATCTGCGTAGAGTTTCAAAACACACACTCAATTTATATGCTTGGTCTGGATGCTTGGAAAATAATAGGTCATGAAATATGAACCCCGCAACAGGTTCAACCATAATTGATATCACTAGGCTATAGAGTACCCTAAAACCAAACTTATACAGTTAAATATTTATGTCATATTTTTTTTTAAAGTATTGAAAATATACGATCATCCAACTATAAAATAAAAATTTAAACATTATATAGATTTAAAAGAACTGTAGTCTTCAATAAACTAAAACTTGTTCAAAAAATGTTCAGATTACATGATACATGTGATTGTCAAAAATCACAATAATCAGCAGATTTCATGACATACATGTTAAACATGTTTCCAAAAAAAATTACATATTTTGTTAGAAAATGTTAAAAAATTATCAGAAAATGATAAAAATGATAAGAATGTACAGTTTATAGATTGCAGAAATCTTGAACATGTTTTTCAATAAAATATATAGATTTCAGATAGCAGAATGCCATGGGTAATTGATTTTCAATCTGTAAAAATTACCTACCTACACGAGAATGTTAAACATGTATGTCAAAAAACACACAAATCGGTATTAATGTTAACCATTTTTAGATGATAGTAATGTTAAACATGTTTGTCAAAAAATTTATAAATTACAGATAGCAGAAATCACACTAATCAAAAGATTACATGAAAAACTTGTTTTTCATCAAATTTAAGTACTGTAGGTTCGTAAGCAGATAGAACAAATACTAAAAATGTACATATTACATGATAAAGAGGTTTTTCAACAATGGTTACCAGAGAAGGTGTTAGTTCCATCTATGTGGTTCATTATCATGATAAAAAAGATGGAAAAAGTGAAATATTTATGACAATGCTAATACTTAAATGTACACAGTCCTGTAACTGTAGACAATTACGAGATTGAAAGAAAAGTTTGTTTAAAGACTTAGAATATACATTATATATTGAATTAATACACATGTGTTTATATTAATTAAAGTAAATAAGTAGTCATTAAATATAACTATGGAATACCTAAGCAGTGGACATATTCAAGGTTCTAGTATCAAATCGTGTGAAAATGCTTGAAGTCCCTAGAGAAGACCTAATATTTTGATGCTCCAATCATGAATTGTTAAAATTAACATAACAGTAATAATAATTTCAATTATTAATAAAACAAATTAAATACCAAAGAAATTTTATGTAGACATATTCGATGCCACTACATACTTATGAATTGTATGAAATAATAGCGGAAACTAATTTTTTTGTTAGCTGGCTAGAACAGTTTTAAAACCAAGCATGAGAACATTTTTCTTTTCGGTATCTCAAATTGTGATGTGTAATTTTATGAAATTAAATTAAATAAATTAGAGTAAAATTAAAATGAAAATTAATTAAATTAAGTGTATATACATTCTGTATCATTTTGAAATATTCAATGAAATATTTTCAAAAATAGATGATCTGTATGTTCGTGATTCCAGGTCCCATATGCCCTCAACATTTATAGACTAAAACTATTAAATTTATTTTATTCAAATGAATGTGTGTTATTTTCAAAAAAAAAATGAAATATCCCTCATTTTTTGTGTCATATGAGAAATATGGGACAAATATTATGTCCAGAACGACAGTTTTACCCTACAAAGGGTATAAATTTTATGCACATCGAGTATTTGGAAGCCTAATATGTGATAGTTCCCTATTTATGTTTAAATAATTTATCATTCAATTTTCATATAATAAATATCTATTCTCTCACAAATGGTTGTTCATAAGAGAAATCAGAGATCACTGAGAGTTCCGAGATGTGGAGTTTATCCTAGGCAAGGTATAAATTTTATGAGCATTAGATGTTTTTTAGATCATACACGATGATAATTTAATTGGGTTATAAATATTTTTTTGTGAAGTTATAAATTATAATAATAATTTTATTATTAATCTTATTATTTTCATTGATGAAAAAAATGAAAATTTACTTCTACAATTAATAAATTGTGTCGTGGTGTAAATAATAAACAGGAAATTTAATAAATGGGATATTATTTGTTGTTATAATTATAATGTAAATTTGAAATCAATAACAATTTATTAGGTGTTATCTTTTTTTAATAGTTATAGTCCTTAAAATACTAATGTTGTCATTGATGGGTTTTATTAAATAATATAAATTTTAATTGTAGTTATTATTATTTGATTGGGAATGACATTGATGTACATATATATATATGATGTATATCTATACATATGGTGATTAAATATATATGTTTTTATATATAAATTCGCAGGTGTATATATATATAGATGTGTGTGTATGTGAAAATATATACAGATGTTTTTATATATAGAACATGTATATATATATATATGGGTGGATTTTTATTATTGGGATAGATAAAATATTATTATTTACCCATATAAATGATTGGAAGGTCTCGACTTAAACCAGGGTGCATACCGTTTAAATTTTTAGTCCAAATCGTTAAAGCGATATAGGGCATGAGCCAATGCACCTTGTTGCGGGTCCCAGGGAGCTATTTAAATTAATTAAATAATTTCACCTGCTTTTTGTAAATTTTTACATAGTTCCTTAGCATAGAAATCAGGATCCAAATAATTAAAATGAATAAAAAAGATTAAAAGGAAATCATAACTAAATAAAAAATAATCTAAAAAGGATATAAAAATAAATACAAAGATAAAAATGGTTGGAGAGAAATTAAGAATGGTTAAAATGGAGAGGTCTAATTTTTAACCATTCTAAATTAAATAAACTACCTTTTTGTGCCTTCATACCTTTTTGTGATACATTTTAAACTTTTTAAATTATTTAAACATCATTGTATACCCCATTGGGTGTGCTGACATTCTTGGCATCTTTTCTATTTGCCCCAAATTAATTAAATTATATAATTGAACATTTTGGGCGATCTCTTTTGTTGAGTTTTAATAAAATAATTGTTTTGGGTAATTGTGAACAATGATCATTGGTTATGTTGGTTAATTATTTCTCAATGAATTTCTTCCTATTATAATTATTGTCTTATTTTTCCTTTATAAATCAATATGTGTGTTTTTTTTCTTTAGCTAATAAATTTATTTGGCTATAGCTTCTTATTCTAAATGATCATTTTGTGTCGCCAAGTTACCTATAATATTTAGTTTCAACTATTAATTCAACTCTGAAATACTTATTATGTGACATCGAATTAAATTCTTGTGCAGTGAAAGAATGAGGATCTGTATTAAGGACTCCTTCTTAAACTCCCTGTTCCGGACTGATTACCTTTATGCACTAGTAGGGAATCATTCTTAGATTGTTCTACACAATTACTTGCCCTGAACTTCTATATACTTTGGTGTTATTTTGTTTCCTAAAGGGAACATTAAGGATGGACATTGGCAAATGGCTAAGCTAAGACACAGGTGATACTTGACCCCTTTAGTGAGAGATGAGGACAGACTCATGGTAAATTCATTCCTCAAGTGATACTTGGTCTTCCGAAAGATTTCCTTGGAATGGATTGGCGGTATTAAATATATTCTAGGATGTATTATAGTGATACCTTCATGATGGGATTATACTCTAACTCTACAACTTGACCATAATAATAATAATGATGGGTGGAATGTGATTATTTATGCAGCCTTTGATATCCCTTATGGATTGTGATTTCTTTCGAAGGTCCTATGTCACTCTTTGTGACACATAAATTGGACCCATAGATAATTCATGATATTTGAGGTATGTTTCCTTATTTTCTGCAATCTATTTTCTAGACTTTTATATATATACATCCTTCTTTTTTACTGGTACACATTTCATATTTCCATTTTAGGTCAAAGCAGGAGGTAAAGGAGGGGTTTTTGTTTAGGAACCCATACCAGGTTTCTATTTTACATTTGTTACCACTCGCCATTTAATTTATATGGTGCACTTCTTAATTTAAATTGCATTTTCTTGATTCAGTTATAATTTGGTGGTGTCGGCCTACTGATATTTATATCTCACACCCTACCCATGTTGCCATTGAACTACGGTACCCATGTAGACCATTATTGATTGATTGAATAGAAACCATCTTTGATTTCTTATCTTATGTTGTCTGTATCTAGGGGTTATGGTAAATTAACGGAGCATTATCTCAGGATGCTCAATGAGATATCTCATGGGGAATTGGTTTCCATTACTTTTTATTGCTCAGTGTTTTCAAAAATGTGGTATTGTTTATTGAGTTTTACATTCTCACAATGACATACAATCATTTGTTGTATAATTTTTCATTGGACACTTCTATAAAATTATTAAATATTGTCTTTCGCTGCTCTATCAATTATTTATTTACTTCTTATTATATTGCCTTTTACTTTTACTCAGTTATAACAATATAAAACTCTAATGTATGAGGGAATAGTCTCCCAAAAAATGCACCCTAGGCCCTTGATACTAGCCAACAACCTTTAGCATTCGGGGAGATGTGCTTGAGGTCATGCCACCCACGAGTCCATCCATTTTCCTAAAAATGAGCTAGTTCGGGACATTAGAATGTGGTTTCAGAGGTGGTTTTTTCCTTTCTCATATTATTTTAGGTTGGTAGACAAGATACTATGAATATTTCTATGCTTGATCAATAGTCGTTCTTGGGGATAATCACCCCACATATAGAAAATGATCATGTATCTAGTGCTAGGATTTTTTTTCATGTTTTTTGATATTACATTTGATATGATTTCACCTCAAGTGATTTGTATAATTTACACTACTTATGGATTTATGGAGTTTATGTTATTTTACCCATGGGTTGTTAAGGTATGGATGAAGCATTAAATGCATTATAATAGGCACATAGGAATTGACATTCCATGCATAGATACATGACATTTAGTTTCCTTCATAGGTTTCCTACTAATATGATTGAGTGATATTAATTTTATTCCATGGATTGTATTTATTTTTTATTCCTATTTAGATATCATGTTTCAGTGATATATTCAGCAAGCTGTCAAGTTTTCATGATACCTGTTTACTAGCATGTTTGCCTTCTATCATTCTTATGTACTAATTAGCATTTCTATATGATTAAAAAATGTCATGTTTCTTTGATTGTTGTATGTTTCATTCTTTTAGTTGCATGTAGTTACATGCTAGATTATTTGATATGAAATTCGTTTCTTATAAAAAAATTATTTGTTTCATTAAAAAAGAACCAAGTGACTTCTCTATTTGGCATTAACTACAAATAAGGTTGGCTCTTGTGCCATTTTAAGGGGATAGACCTTAGTAGGTAGAACCCTTAGAACATACAAGCATTGATAATTCCATGAGTTTTATTCCATTTTAGTGTCATCCATGTGTAATTTTATTTATTTGAACCCCTTTCGTAAAATTTCATCCCTGTTCGGATGGGTTTTCATGTAATCATGGACATTTTTTTATGTCTAGAGCATCGGGTAACGCTCATTTTCATTAGGTTAGACACGCCTTGTGCATGGTCTGGTTCATCATAGGTCATTCGACCCTCACATCTACACATTTTTTGATGAATTAGAATGTCCTCTTATGAGTTAAAAGTAATCATGCTTCTATATCACCTCAGGGTAATATGCATTCATGTACGTAGTGTCGTCGAATTATTAATGTAGTTATGAATAGGATGTGTTCATTGTAATCGCTAAGCCTTGTATAGTAAAATACTAGTACTCCTCCCATGCGATGCATGACACTATAAAATAATTCTTATTAATAACTATATATTACTATTTATAAAACATAATAGTTTATATCAATTATGAAGAAGTAATATAAATATTGAAACATTCAAACTGAAATATCAATTGTTTCAGAGTTGATTTTCAATGGAACACGTGGAATAAAAAATGGATTGTTTGGACACATTGATTATTTATCAAAGAGTTGGGTGAAAAATATTACAGTAATATAATACTGTAATAGTATATGGTGTCCCCTTTGGAATGAAACTAAATTCAATAAATTGTGGTAGTAAAAACCTTTCAAAATTGGGTTCCTGTGGGGCTGCAGTAGACAAGAATTGGTGGTTCATGGTTGGTAGTAATCTCGTACATGCACATATTTGTAGAAATAGGTTACAAATGAGGAAAACATTTTTAGATATCATACATACACAATAGCACCACTTTCTGCCTCTACTATTCTTGAAAAATCACACGACCATGCAAACATAGATAGGTAAAATGATCCTGAAAATTAAATAAACCAAACCATTCTATCATTTGAATCTCAAAATAATTTCAATTATCCTAATTTTGAATATAACTTGAAAAATATAGAAGTTAACTAAATTAGTTTTAATTGTAGGAGCACAATAACACCAAGAAAAAAGACGTAATACACAACTTTAGAAATGAGTGAAACTGAAGGCAATGACAAACCAGCTTAACCAAAAGTACTCATCCATCCATTAAATATCTTCACTTTCAATCTAGTGGACTCCTACAAAAACTAATTAATAGTTTATAACTTGTTACCTTTTAATAACAATAAGACACTACAATAAATTCTTTCAATTATCAAAAATGAATTAGAGAATATCACCAATAACCTGACAGGATTTTTTTTGTAGTCATAAAATCATAAGTATAAGATAGCCAATCTTCATGTGTTGTGTAATGTCATTCACATATACCATACAATTAGTCAATAAAAATGTAACGCATAACATTAAATAAGAACATACTTTGAATATCTATATGGGGTTCCTTGCAATACACCCCCACCCTAGGTTGATATTGAACCTGTACAGATAACTTAAAATTAGATAATCTTAAAATTAATGTTTAAGTGATTAAATTTCACTAAAAATGATCAAAAATATTATATATAACAATCACCACATGCGTATGCAGTTTGATCATTCTTATATTTCAGTCACGAACATAAAAACCAGAATGTTTATTAAAAACATTACACATGTCCAAATCGTAATGTCAACATAATATCATTCTAGTAGCAATTATAACCACATTTTAGTTTAAAAACATTCCTCTTTGGGCTGAATTGAATATAGATGAACGTCTCAATGCCCTCAATATTGTTGTGGTGAAAAAATAAACTATCCAGACACACCAGCCCCCTCCCCCACCCCTCCCCCATGCCCAACACCATCCCCCACCAGGACCTCTCCCCTGCCCAGCCACATCCCCACCAGCCCCCTCCCCACATCTCTGCAGGCCTTTCCCTCTCCCCCCCATGCATATCCTCTCCCCTCCCCATTACACCCCCCTGCCTAGCACCATCCCCCACCAAGACCCTCTCCCCTTCCCAGCCAAATCCCCACGAGGACCCTCTCCCCTTCCCAGCCACATCCCTACCAACCACCTCCCCACTTCTCCACAGGCCTTGCACTCTCCCCCGCCCCTCCACTCCCCCATGCCTAATCACTCTCCTCCCCTTTACACCCCCTACCTTTACCCTCCCCTCCCCCTAACCATAATAATCTCCCACCATTTCCCAGAACCTCCACCTCCCCCCTCCCCTTTCCTAGCTTGTCCCCTCCCCTGCTTCTCCTCCCACCCCTTACCAACACCTCCCCCTCCCACCCCCTACCCAGCCCAATCACCCACCAGCCCCCTCCCCCATGCCCAGACCCTTCCCCCACCAACATTAAAACACCTAAATTGACAATATATATATAATAAAAGAAGTATAAACTAATGTCATAAATAGTAAGATAATAGTTATAATATAAAAACAATGGCATTCTGTAGAAATAATATCAAAGGTGTTCATATTATTAAAGGTATAGAATTAATATTAATTACAAACATGTTAAAATAGTATCCATACATTTATGTTTTTATAATAATAATGCACTATATGCATTTAAATAAATACAATTAAAATAAAATGAATAGTAAATCAAAATAGTTAAAAAAACTTACCTAAAGGATTGTTCATGAGAAAAATCTGCATAGAGTTTCAAAACACATACTCAATTTATATGCTTGGTATGGACGCTTGAAAAATTAAAGGTCATGAAACAGGAACCCCGTAACAGGTTCAACCATAATCGATATCACTAGGCTATAGAGTACCCTGAAACCAAACTTATACAGTTAAATCGTTATGTCATAATTTTTTGTTAAAAGTATTGAAAATATACGATCATCCAACTATAAAATAAAAATTTAAACTTTATATGGATTTAAAAGAACTGTAGTCTTCCATAAACAAAAACTGGTTCAAAAAATGTACAGATTACATGATACATGTGATTGTCAAAAATCACAATAATCAGCAGATTTCATGATAGACATGTTAAACATGTCTGCAAAAAGAAATTACATATTTTGTGAGAAAATGTTAAAAAAAATTGTCAGAAAATGATAAAAATGTTATGAATGTACAGTTTATAGATCACAGAAATTTTGAACGTGTTTTTCAATAAAATATATAGATGTTAGATAGCAAAATTCCTTGGGTAATTGATTTTAAATCTGTAAAAATTACTTACCTACACGAGAATGTTAAACTTGTAAGTCAAAAAACAAACTAATCAGTATTAATGTTAACCATTTTTAGATGATAGTAATGTTAAACATGTTTTTCAAAAAATGTATAGATTACAGATAGAATAAATCACACTAATTAGAAGATTACATGAAAAACTTGTTTGTCATCAGATTTAAGTTTTGTAGGTTCTTAAGCAGATAGAAAAATACTAAAAATGTAGATATTACATGATAAAGAGGTTTTTCAACAATGGTTACCAGAGAAGGTGTTAGGTCAATCTCTGTGGTTCATTGTGATGATAAAAAAGATGGAAAAAATTGAAATATTTATAACAATGCTAATATTTAAATGTACACACTCCTGTAACTGTAGACAATTACAAGATGGAAAGAAAAGTTTGTTTGAAAGATTTAGAATACACATTATATATTTAATTAATACACATGTGCTTATGTTAATGAAATTAAATTAGTAGTCATTAAATATAACTATAGAATACCTGAGCAGTGGACATATTCAAGGTTATAGTATCAAATCATGTGAAAATGCTTGAAGTCCCTGGAGAAGACCTAATATTTTGATGCTCCAATCATTAATTGTTAAAATTAACATAATAGTAATTATAATTTCAATTATTAATAAAACAAATTAAAAACCAAAGAAATTTTACCTGGACATATTCGATGCCACTACATACTTATGAAAATTCATTACATTGATCTCCCTATTCAATAATGAAGAAAAATTCAGTATTTTTTGTATTTTTTTCTAATATAAATAGAAATTTTTATACACTCTTACCCAAATTTCATGAAATCATTCAATAAATCTACTGATGTAGTTGTCATTATTGTTGATGAAAATTACTTTGTTGATTTTTTTTAGAGAAGCATTCAAAATCACGTCATAGAAGATGAGTTCAAGTTCATATAGTAAACCACATGTTGAGGTGTTAATGCTCTCCAACAATAGTAAAACGATACACACTGAATTAAATGTCCATTAAACTTCGATGTATCCTACGCATGAATTGAAAAATAGTTAAAAAAAATTACTATAAATATAAATAGATGATATTATGGGCATATTAAAAAATAATAATTTCTAAGTCTAGAAGAATCTTAAGGAGATACCAAAAAGGAAACAGTACATCTAATTAAAAAGGAAGAAAAAACAAAAAAGAATCAAAATTTCAAAGATACTTAGACCCCTAACTTTAATAGTATGCATTGTGACTAGAAAACAGAAATCTATAGTAGTTTTTTAAAGGATGTTCATACTTCGGTAACAAGAAATTTTGATTTCCAGGCTTTACAAAATCCGCCAATTTCTTAACAGACATAATTTTTTTTAGAATGAAGTTCAATCAAACAGATGCATATAATAGATATTTTCATTCATAAAAAGTATTTCTAGGTATGAATGCGATCATATAAAAAAGGAAACAGTACAAAAAATTAAAAAGGAAGAAGAAACATAAAAGAATCAAAATTTCAAAGATACTTGGTCTCCTAAAATGAATAGTATGAATTGTGACCAGAAAACCAAAATCTATAGCAGCTGTTTCAAGGATGTTTATAATTCAGTAACAGGAATTACTGATCTCCAGGCTTTACAAAATACATCAATTACTCAATGGACGTGATTTTTTTTAGAATGAAGTTCAATAAAACGGATGCATATAATATATCTGTGCATTCATAACAAGTATTTATAGGTATCAATGTGATAATACAAAAAAATCTATGGAAGGTAGTCCTTCATACACCATGGTGATTGGGAAACTGCAAATAAATTTCAAATTGCAACATAAATATCATCTTCAAGACAAAAAAGATCATTTCTTAAACACATTTAAACTCATTCTATGTGCTTGTGTTTGTAATATTTATCTGTAGCACACACACAAACCTAGCTAGTATCATGAATAGGTATGTGATAAACCCTTATTTTATATATGAACATATATCTTAGAGCAGCTCAAATTGAATTCAAGTATATCCTTGCAACTCTTAAATAGATGTTCTATTCCGAGTTCTATCACCCTTAATAAAATTTGGATTTAGAGACCCATCATTCATGGAAAAGATTACAGATTAATCATCTAGTAAAATAACCATAAAAAGTAAAATACATTAAGACATGAAGATCATTGACAATGGTTTATATATTTGACACTGGTTTATAATGCAGGCTCCTGGTTTTAGTGTGTTGGGGTCTTAGTACGTTAAATGGAAAAAATAATATTGTTTGAAATCAACAGTGAATCAAGGGATAAAACAGGCCTCATGGCCATCATAGTTTAACAAAAATATAGTTACTACGTCAAACCTGAGCAATTGTCTAGGTTATCTTTGGATCTGGCTGTGATTGAGATCTTGGCATGAAGTATGTCATCAAAAGACGATCATTCAGAAAACCTGAGCACCTTAAAACCATTCACCACAAACATCTCGAAATAAATAGAGTTTTCTGCTTTTGAGCCAGTGAGGGTCCTGGTGGTTTGGCATAATGTGTGATGTGAAAGGAGAGGGGAGTAGAGGAAGGGGGTGGAGAGTCACACAGTGTGGATAGGGGTTGAGTGATTCGAGGATGGAGGCGATGCTGAGACGGGGAGTCGGGGATGGAGGGAGTTAGGTAGGAGGAGGGAAATCGAGGTGGTGGGAGAGTAGAGCCGGGGATAGAGGAAGTGGATGGAGAGGTGACTTAGGGATGGAGATTAGGCGTAACCCAAGGCGTATCTAGTCTTTAATTTCACTTGTTTGATCATGCATAAATTGTTGTCTGAGATGTAGACTGTTTAGGCATTGTAGAAGAAGTTAAAAATAACTAATTTGTGTTAGTCTGTAATGTAGTTAGAAGTATAGGGCTTTAGACATGAAAATTTAAACAGAACTATCCATTGATAGAAATAAGTGTTCATGGAATTAATGTAACTCTATATGTGATGTCATCGAAGAATGATAACAAATAATATATTTTTGGAAATGAACATTATAAAAAACTCACAATTGTTTTGTCATTCTATCATTAGTAGTCTCATATGAAACATTGAATCACTATAGGTTTAAATCAGAGAGTGAATAAATCAAAAAATATAGTATGGATTTACACATTGAAGAAAGAATAAATCGATCAATGTAGTGATTGTCCCACCATAATCCGTTACCAACTTCATCTGAACCTTCACTTTTTCTTGACAAAATATTTTATTCAATTCGATCTCTTCTCTTGAAATGAATATAATCCATATAATAGAAAAAAAAGTAAAAACACTATTAATTTGACATCAGGTAACAAATGAATCAAAAAATCTAGTATGTATTTACATATAATAACATGAAGAAATTAGAAACATAATTAATCTCATACCTGAAGTGCGAAGATGATGTGGAAGGGAATAGGAGTTATAGGAAGCAAGCTGAGAAGATACAATAACAGACCTAATACTAACCACAGTATAAGATTGTTATTTTGAAACATAACATGAAAAATCAGACAACTAAATTTTCACCTGAAGTGATATACAAGTGAAATGATATGAGAAATGCAGAAGCAAGAAATTCTGTTTTGGAATAGGTAATTAAACTGATACATGAACTCCAAAGTAGATGCAGTAGGGAATGGGATAAATAAATTTTTGAGCATAAAAACACTGAATTCCATGTATTGAATAAAATAAGGTAAGTATACCAGTGATAGAAAATATTATATGGAGTTTCTAGTTGCAATCATTTGGCACGAATAGTGTGTCTTGATGTAGTTAACTGTTGTTGGAGTCGTAACTGTAGTGATAAAATAATAGCAGATTTGTGTCGTTCCTTAATTAGTAGTATCATTTGAATCATTTCATCTCTATAGGATGACATGATATCATAAATGAATCAAATAATATAGTATGAATTTACACATAAAAGTGAGAATAAATATAACATTGTAGTTACAGTCACAACACAATCTATTACCAACTTCAACAGAACCTACACATTCTCATGAAAAAAAATTTTATTCAAATTAATCTCATCTTTTGAAATCAATATCCACATAACACAAATCATAAAAAGTAATAAATTCCATTATTTTGACATCAAAGAACAAATGAATCAAAAAACCCAGTATGTATTTACACATAATACCAGGAAAAAATTAGAGACATAATTAATATCATACCTGAAGTTTAAAGATGTTGCAGGAGGGAATAGAAGATGCAGGAAGAAAGTTGAGAAGATATAATCACAGAACTAAAATTAATTATAATATAATCATAATAAATATTGTTGAATAAACAATTCCTTAATGACATATGAAAGGAGTAGTTGGAGTATCCGAATTGGAGATTTATACTATGAATGTATTAGTAAAGATTGTATTACTACAAATAAATTAATATCTATAGAAGGTTGAAAATTTCTGTGAGATTCGGATAAGATACATGTTGCAGAGATGTGGAGTCATATGATTTCGATCAATCAAGGGTTGCGGGGGTTTGACGTAAAGTGCAACGCAGAAGAAGAGGGGGCCAGTGAAGGGGGTGGGGAGTGAGGCAGTGTCACGAGGGGTTGAGGAGGGTGGAGGTTACGAGATGGGTAGTCGAGGATGGACGTAGTTAGGGAGGATGAGAGAAGTCGAGGTGTAGGAAGTGTATAGGTGAAGGTAGAGGCATGGGCATTATTGGAGAGGCGAGTCGGAGAGGAAGATGAGGATATTCAGAAACCCTTATCGGAATAGAGGAAAATCAGTAGCACGAGGAGAAGAACAAACCTCACTGCGGGAATCCATTTCTGGAGAGAGGTAGTAGAAGGGGGTTTCGGATGAAACCATAGGATGAACATGTGTAGGTCAAGGCAAATCGATCGATAGAGGTGGTAGGCGGGTGAGGATGAATAGGCAGAGGCGGTGTAAAAATGGTCTGAACCCTAATCACAGTGGAGGGTAATCTCGAGCGAGGAATCCCGAGGGAAATGGGTACGTGGACAAGGGACATGCAATTTTGGAGGGAGGATTTTGTTTTTAGGAGATACAGATTCTTTCTATTGGTGATACATAACCATGAGAAAGCATGTTTTAGTATAGATAGTAGATGTCACAGGTCTTCTATGTAGTATAATTACATGTGATTTAAAGGAATCAAGTTCATCCCAATATTCAGGATGACTTCCAGAGACTCAGTAGTTTAACAATACGGTTAGTTTGGATTTGATTTAATTACTTTTTTTAAACATGTTCCTTCTGGTAATTTTCTAATCCACGCATTTTACTCTTTCTTAAGTGATGAGCAAGCCAAAATCTTGTCTTTATTTTTTGATACACTAAAAGTGTGTCGGTCCTATGCCACCATAAAGCTTTAAATTTTTTAGGCTTTTTAGGGTGGCTTTATCAGTGTTTCACGCAAACAGCTGGTTCTTATTGAGGATTTGGTTAACCTTGACCAACCCTTGGATTTCATTGTAGGAATTCCTTGAATTATCTCTTGTATAAAATAGATTTTATCTGACCTGACTGCCAGGTTGATGCCGCTCTGGGATCAATCAATGTTTTCAAATAGGAATCACTCCCTTGTACCAACATATCACTAATAAACATGGAGTATGTACTACCTTGATTTAGTTTCATTTAATCATGTTGTTACAATACGAGGTTATCCCAGACCTGTTTTCGGCATTGGTGATTCCTAAATTAAGGAACATCACCAGAAGTTAGTTATTAACATCAGTGGATGTGTTAATGATCATTATGAGATACATTTGAAGAACAAATCAAATTTCGGTTTGTAAATCAACTATAGTCTAAGCCAAGAGTCTTCTGAAATGGTCGGTCAGAGTGTCTCGAGTAGTTATCTATCTTATTTAAAGAATCGGTCAATGATGGACCTTTTTCTGGAAGATCATCATATTAGATGAGTGAATTTTAGTTCGTCTAGGGTTTTTCTAAATATAATATTTGACTTCCTCTTTTGGGTTAATGGGAATCCACCATTTTATCAATCTTATAAATCATTCGAAACTCATTGTAAGAATTCTTAAGGTAGTATCTTGTAGGAAATCTTGATGGTGGAAGGTTTCATGACTCGGAATTTTCCACATTCTAATGTTAAAGCCTATGGTGGGAAGTAACTTTGACCTAATGATTAATGAGATGACAACATGGTCATGTGTCTAGATAAATTGGTTTGGGATAAGTACAGTCTTATAGTTTCTGTTTGAAAATGATCATTTCCTCAAATCATAATGGATTTCGTGCCGCTTTCATAATCAATTATTGAATGTGTGTTGGAAATTTGGAGATGAAAAATGACCTTTGCACGAGATATCATGACAATTATAGATCGTATTATGGTTATATTATTCCTGAAGTCTTCTCATGGATGAGATGCTTTAAAGAAGGAAGGTTGTAACGTCACATGTTTTCAACTGAAAGAAAAAATAGAGGAAATTAATATTTTCCATTATATGGGAAGACCATTTTTAAAACTGAGTGTCAGAACCTTTTTCAATATTATAAGTGACACTACGATTTGAATTTTAATAAAATTTAATAAAATTAATGAGAATAATATTAAAATTGAAATAAATTAAATAAAGGGAAGTGAACTTCATTAGCACATTTAAATATTCAATGGAACATTTTTAGAGTTAGAAGATGAGTCAATATGGAATTCTGAGACCCGTAGACCCTCAAAATTATATTAAATTTATCTTATTCATATGCATATGTATTTTTGAAAAAAAAATGATATAACTCCAAATGATGTGTCGTATTAGAAATATGAGACCACTGTTAGGTCCATAACGTTTAGTGTACCCTATGAAGGAAATACTTTTTAAGTGTTTCTGGTGTTCGGAATCCTTTAATATGATAATACCCTCTTTATATTTTATTAATTTATTATTCAATTTTTTCATATAATAAATAACTATTTTCTCCCAAAAGGTGTGTTGTATGAGAAATTTGAGTCGATCACACCTGAGGATAATATAATAGGGTTATAAATATTTTTTATACAATTAGAAATAATAATAATAATTTTACTATTAATATTAAAATTTCATTGAAAACAAAAAAATGAAAATGTACATCCACAATTAATAAATTTGGTCACTGTGTAAATAATAACTAGGGAATGTAATAAATGTGATATTATTAATTGTTCAATTAAAATGAAATTTTCAAATCAATATCAATTTTATAGGTTTTATCTATTACGAATCGTTATTGTAATTAAAATAATAATGGTTTCATTGATGGATTGTATTTAATAATAATAATTTTAAGTTTAGATATTGATATTAGATTGGTACAAAAACATTAATGTATATATATATATGAGGTATATCTATATATATGGGGATTCAATATATATATAGTTATATATAAATGTGTTGGTGTCTATATATATATATATAACACGTAAATATATGGGTGTATATTTATTGTGGGGTTATAAAAATATTATTCTTTTCCCATATAAATTCATGGAAGGTATCGATATAAACCAAGGTGCAGACCATTTAATTTTTTATTCCAAATCATTATTGTGGCCCAGGGAATGAATCTTCACACCCTATTGCTAGTCTCGGGAATCTATTAAAATTATTTAAAAATTTCCTAATTATATTTACAAATTTTTACATCACCCATTATTGCAACGTTCATGATACAAATAAATAAAAGGAATATAATGATTAAAAATATATTAAAGAATTCAAAAAGAATTTAAAAATTATTAAAAATAAATAAAAAAATAGAAAAAGTCGGAGAGAAATTAATAATGATTAATAATGAATGAACCTATTTCTTTTAATTTTTTGTATTTCTCCATCTGATTTTATTTTATTATTTTATCTGTGTCATTTTTATTTTATTTTTTCTATTTTCCTTAATGTTCTATATTTTATTTTTTCTCTTTTTCCTTTTTTTTCTCTCATACTCTTCTCCATCACCTTGTGTGTCGCACATGAAGCCCCCCTCCATGCCTTGTGGTGCACCTACTCTCTTACCTCTCCATTGGAATTCCACTTCATCCTCATTTATCCTCTGATTTCAATGTTGCCTAGTGTTTTTTGAAGATATCCGTAAGGCCAACATCAAAAAAAAAAAATCTTTCGGACTCATTATAAATTTCTCATGCAATATATCATAGAATGATTTTACATGAATTTGGGATTTTTTAAAATTGTATGATTTCTTCTATTTTAGGTTAAATCATTGATCATCGCGGAGTGTAGGATCTATTATGAGTATGATGTATATTGTATACTATCTTTCTCATCATTTGGTTGAGTCATTTAAATCACATGTTGTGTTGCTCATTGGTTCCTACCGGTGAGGTCTGATTTTAACCATTTCAAAATTAATGAAAATTCCTTGCTAAACCTTCACACCATTCTGTTGGAAATTTTATCATTTTAAAGTATTTATAAATAATTGGATACCCCTTTTGGTGTACCTATGTTCATGGCCTATTTTATATTTTCCCCAAATTAATTAAATTAATTAATTTCACATGTTTTTTGATCTCTTTTGTTGATTATTGATTAAATAAATTATATTGTGTAATTATAAACAATAATCATTGGTTTTGTTGGTTAGTTTTTTCCGAATAAATTTTTCCTTCTTTAATTATTATCATGTTGTTCTTTATAAATTAATATATCTATTTTTTTCTTTCTCTAATAACTTTCTTTGTCTATAGTTTATCGGTTTAAATGATCATTTATTGTTGAAAATTGGCATACATTGTTTAGTTTCAATTATTAATTCAACTCTGTGATACATGTTCTATGACATCTAATTAGATTCAGGGTGATGAGAGAACATGGTTCCATATTAGGGACTCATGCTTGAACTCTCCATTCCTTACTGGTTTCAATTATTCACCGGTTGGGGTGATGTTTTAGGATTTTTCAAACAATTACTTCCGTATACCTTGTATATACTTTTGGGTGTCACCCGTTCCTAAAAGGATCACTAAGGATGGAGAATTGGAATGTTTATATACCTATCCTCGGGTGATAATCGACCCATTTAGTGTGAGATCAGGACATACTAATGGTAAATACATTCCTCGAATGATACATTCTCGTTCGAAGGATTTCTTTGGTTGGGATCGATGGTATTAGATTAATTGAAGGATGTACCATAGCAATGCCTTTGGTACTGGATCAGACTACAACTCTATAGCTTGATCATAATAATAGTAATAATGTGTGCAATGTGATTATTTATAAATCCTTTTATTTCTCTTGTAGAATGTGATACCATTCTGATGTCATGTGACACTCTTTTTTTACACATAAATTAGACCCAAAGTTGTATCATAGGATTTGGGGTATGTTTCCTTTGAATCTGACATATTTTTTCTATCCATTAATATATATACATCCTTCTTATTACAGGTACTCATTAAAAATTTCTAGCTTAGGTCGATGTAGTATGTATGGTATAGGAGTCTGTTTAAGAACCCAAACATGGTTTTTATTTTAAATTTGTTGTCCCTAACCATTTATTTTACATGGTGCAGTTATTAAGATACTTTTACTTATTTTTATTGTGTTATACTTTTTTTGGTGTTGACCTACTGATTTTTATATCTCACAACCTAATTGGGACTCTATTGCACTAGGGTTACTGAGTTGATCCTTCTTGTCTATAGAAATTCATACCATGTTTGATCAATTATGCTTTTTTGGGTGTATCTGGGAGTTACATGTAAATGACTGATCTGGATCTTAGGATGCTCGTGGAGATCACCTGTGGGATTTGGTATTTTTTAATGAGTTGTATATTCTTACAATAATACACATTCATCTATTTTATAATTTGTAATTGGTCACTTATATAAAATTGTTAAATATTTTCCTCTAGTTCTTTTTCAATTATTTATTTACTAATTTTGTTATTGTCTTTTACTTTTTCCATGTTATACCATTGTGAAAATCTAATCTATGAGGGAATAGTATCCTCATAGACACACCCAAGGCCCTCGCAGATAGTTGAATGCCTCTACCAATTGGGTAGATGTGTTTGTGGTCATGTGACCCACCGGTCTAGCCACTGTCCTATAGTTGATCAAGATTTAGACATTACACATTTTTATTCCTATTCATTTATGTTTTCAAATTCTTCATCCATTTTATTTCTTCTATCAACAATCAAAATATAATTCCATTTATAGAATGGTGTTCACCTATATTCCATACATAAATTGAACGGGGAAACTATTGACCTAAATGTAATCACATTGTCTTTATAATAAAACTATCATTTTATCTATTAACATTATGAAGGGGTATTTACCTATAATGTTTTTGAAATTCATTGGATGCCCAATTATTTTCCATAGTTTTATCTTTTTCATTTCATTTTTGGAATTATAAATGTATTCCCAACATGATTCCATTTGAAAAGGATTTTAATCCCATTTCGATTCCGTAGATTCTTAATGATATGATGAATGATTAATATCAGTTTGAAATAATATATATGGAAGATGACTGATGGGGTCATATATCACCCTTTAATTCATTGGTTATATTTGATATCTCAAGGGATAGTGAGGAGTGAGTATGATGAGTTTTCTTTTAAGGAAGTGCATAATGTGTTTTCTCACATTTTTAAGTGTGGACAAGATAAGTTGTTTTAAAAAGGAATTGTTCTAATTAGTTTTCTCATAAGATTACCTATGTTAATAATTGTTACACCTTTCTATGTGTATTTTCATTTTTGGGTATCTTACATTACATTTTTATTCCAATTTATGTAGATATTACATACTTTTATGAAATTTTATTCCTTAGTACATGATTCATGATATATTCTTTTTTGTGAATTACATTATTATATATCTTGGTTATTCCCATATTCTAATATTCTTTTCACTTATAATACTTAATTATTATGGCTTAGGATTTACCTTACTGATAATCTGTTATCACCCCATTCATTTATTTCAATTTCCTCATATAATGAAGAAATGTAATGGATATGATGTTCCTAGGGGAGTATCATGTGTTTAGAATATTTGAGGGATTTTTAATAATTTCAACTCAATAATTATACACTTATATTGTTAAAAAAACATCCACTAACCAAGAGAGACATGAATTTTGATAGATATTTTTCCCTAACAACCTAATAATCTAAATCAAAATGTTAATGAGAACTTATTCTAATGAATTATTTCCATCAAATAATTAAATTATGATATAGTCACATATTAGTATCATTGTTGGTATCCGAGAAGGATTTAGATAAATTTATAGCTTTATATATTAATACTTGAGGATAATTTATTAATTATGAATGTCACCAAGAGATTGTATGTTAAGGTTGATCGTATTTTAAAATCTATATATTATATTTTCATATTTAAGGTTGATGTAATATTGAATATTTTATTCATTTTAAGGATTAAAATGTTTGAAAACTAGTGAAAACACTTGAGGAAATACTATGTATAAGAGGGAATTCTAAAATTTTGGATGAGTAGAGATTGATTTATTTTCCATTAAATTAAAACTTTTTTAGATATTGTTAGTGGATAGAGAATTTTTAATATATATAAATGTGGTTAATAACCCAGATAATGGTGGATTAGTAGGGGTGTTAAATTAGTGGTTTACATTTTACATATTTTAATATTTAAAAAAATTAACCCCTTCAACTTCTAAGAGAAATTTTTCCTTATTTTATTTTTATGAAAATATCAAAAACATAAAATGATATGAATGTAAATATTAAAATGAAAGTTTTTTATGGTTTGGCCTCACTGTGAGAACCTATATACTTTACATGGAAAATCCCATTATTCACTAGAAATTAAATATAGGCATATGTGAATACCACTTTAATCTAAATCCCATTAGACTCCTTCTATCTAATGATATGAATTATTATTATTACACCCATCATTAAATAATTTTTGGCTAACACAGCTTACCCAACATCAAACATATAAAGAATTACAAAATTGATGACTTTAATTTCATCTGGATTGCTCCATCTGATTTCCTCCATCTAGTATTGTTTCACTGGTGCGCTCTTCCTCCACTGAGTCAGACTCTAAATAAAAAATATAAATAAAACTACCCATCAAATTCTAAATTGTGTATATTAGTTTAAAAAATTACTTTTCCTCAAAATAAAATTCTCAAAAACATTGTTCGATTTACTAAATCATGTTTCTCTATAATGAATAAATTTTTAGTATTTGACTTCACAAAACCGTATTTAGATAATCTCATTAACATAAATGTAAACATTATTTAGAAACTTATACTATCCCAAAAATATGTATAGTTTTATATTGTCATATATATGGTTAGTTTTAAGTATATTTTCACTTTTTACCCAATTTATAAAGGTCCTCCAAAAGTTGAAAAATGGGTAAATAATTTCACATTAAATGTCACTGAAAGTCCAAAATAAAATATTCCCACTTATTTTAATATGTAATGGATGCATCTAGACTTTTCTAGAATATAAAAAACATTCGTAAAAAATAACGATTTTTCCAGTGTATCACTTTCTTTGAACACTGTTAAATTTTAATGTTAATTAAATCAACAAAACAACATAAATGGTGGAGAGATATAAAAAACATAATAAATAGAACATCATCATCATTCATTAAAATGGATTTAAAAATATTTAACTAATGAACCTAAATCTCAATCAGCCTGATGAATCCTTAAGAATCTCCACTATCTGGTGAGGTATTTTTCTGATCCTTTTAAAAATTCTCTTTCATGTTATAACTTTTTTAACCATCCTTCCTAATATTCAATTCAACTAATTACCTTTATAATAAATGTTTTTTTGGATTGATCGATGTTTCTTCATCTGGTTACTTTGACTTTCCTCAAATATTACACACATCATGGATCAACCATATTAGAAATGTTCATCTAATAAATTTCTATTTGATGGTTAAATATCTAATGTCACTTTTTTATGGCCTTTCATAAACAACACATCACATAAATTTTTCAATAAATCACTTCATACTATTTGAATGAAAGATCACTACAACATGAATCTTTTTGAAAACTACCTATATAGAAAACACCATTGTCCTCTCATTTATAAAAATAAGCTAATTTAATATGGTTAAATACATTTTTATATATTATAAATACTTCAGTCACATTAAAAATCATAATCTCAAAATGTTGTCTTTAACTTTCTGAATTATTTACCACTATACTTATATTTTCAAATTATATTTCATTCACATTTTCTGAAATTTTAAAAACATAACAACAGGAAGATATTACATTCAATACGATTAGGATTTTTTAATGATCTATGTTTGGTCCACCAAGGGACTATTTTAAAAAATTCTTACAAAAATAAATAATTGAAAACATATTGGTACTACTCTCTCCTTCTGCAAAATTTTACAATCATCAGCCTGAATCAGAACATCTTCATGATGGTTAAGAACTTGAATGGGTAGTATAGCTTCGTTTGGATATTATAGATTGTTTCTTAACAAACATAATGTTTTCTCAAAAACATCATGAAATCATTTTGTTAATAAATATTGGTAACTAACATTCTTAACAACATTCAGGAAAATTATTTTTCATTTTTACAAAAAGTACTAAATAAAATATGAATTTAAATTTTTTTTTGGAAAACATAAACAAGTATCATAAATATCCCCCCTTTTAATTTATTTATAACATTTACTAACACCTTTTAAAAATTAATCAAATGTTTTTAGAATATTCCAATTTTTTAAACTATGTTTCATCAAACCATGACCATTCTAAAAGAGAGTGTCTGGATTCCACACTAATATATAATGAAATGTTTGAGATGAGATTATATCCCTTATAGACAAGATTGTTTTCCACTAAAGACAAACACCCTCTCAATTTCATATTATAAATTTTCACACTCCCAATGTTATTCAATATTTTATCTCCCACATTTTTTGATAACTATATATTAAGAATCTTATAAGAAATATTTTTAAAAACATACTACAATGATTTTTCTCCCACACTGCCCACAACATTTTCTACATAATCCAAAATCATGGTGGGAGTCCATAAATAAATATTATAAGCTTTTTTATTAGATACTGTACATGAGGTTGTATCCATAGTTCTACAAATCCTTATTTTTTTCATAGCAATAGTGATAAAAATTGAAATTTCTTACATATTTTAAATGTATTGAATCATGAAATATAATATATTGACATTATATTTTGTAAAGTAATACTATATATCAAAGTGTTCTGATCTCAAATATAGTTCAAGATTATGGAATGATCAATAGAACATTGATTATCATAAATAATCATCAATTACATCTAACCATTCACATTATTAATCTCAACCTAGACTTTTATTCAATTCATTTTTTTATAATCATGGGTGGTGCCAACATATTATCATTCCACTATACTCAATGTAACTAAACATTGTTTCTTACTATGATAACTAACACTGCATTTTCCAATGAAATATGTTAATCCAAAATTTTATTTTCTATTATTTTATTTTGTATCCCAATAATCTTCTGTATATCAATGAATATTTATATCAAAATTTATTTTTTACAAAAAAAAACATATGAAAATTTTCTTTTACCATATCTATGATTTTTGTTTCGATATAGAATATGTGATTCCATTGGATAACTCATATATCTCACAAAAAGTGTAAAAACATAACCACTCTGAGGCCTTTAGGCCATATCATATATTAAACATCTTCGAAATGATTATAAATAATTATGATTTATAATTTTCTAAAATCATATATACTCATCTTAATTCCAATTTAAATATCATTAGAAAATTGTATGGTATTATCTATTCAAAAATTTTGCACCAACTCCTTAGAATACATTATCTATGATAGAAATATATATCTGACCCTCTATTGAACTTGAAATCCATGAATAAAAGTTATTTGGCAATGAATTAAAATATAAAAAATCATAATTTATTAAGAAAAATCGGTGGATTAATTTTCATTATGCAAGAGAGAAAATGTGACATCAATGTAAATAATAACAATCATGGAACCTGAGATTGACTCCATTATAGATATGTTTCTATCAATATTCCCTTTAAAAAAATTCAATTTTTTAAGAAACCACCATGTTTAATGTACCATGAACGTATATATTACCTCAATTCATATAAATACCTTTAGAACATATATAACTAGGTTCAATATTTATCCAAATCCCACTTGTTTTTTCATAATAAAATCATCAACAATATCTCCATTTAAGAAGAACGACATGAAATTAATTTGATATATTTTATAAAAATGATGAGCATCCACTTTTTAGAACATTTTTATAGTTTTTAATAATTTAGTAGGGGAAATGTTGCATCAAAATCCAAACCATTCACATGTAAAGACCTGGAATTTCCATGTAAATTATTTTAAAATAAATGGAAATTTTATGAGTCCATGAAAATGGATGGCACGTGATTCCAAGGCCTGGTGTTCCCGGAATCAATTTCTGATGTTTTTTGGGTACGTTTAGTAAACATACAAGAAGGTTTTTATAACTTTTGAACCATTGCTTAGAATTGAAATCGGAGGGAACCATAGATCTCGCAACACCGGTATTCACTTATGGAGACATTCACCGCGACGACTGTTGGTCGGCGGTGGAAGATAGTTTTTGGGTTTTTCGTGGGAATAATAATATAAAATAAAAGAATTTTTTATTTTATTTTTATCTGTTATACCCCCCCCCCAAGTGGGAGTTAGACATGCGTACCACCACACCTTAACCTCACATGAGTGGTTATGGTGGTGGGGCCCACCCGAACCTTACCTCCCACGAGAGGTTATGATGTAGGGACCACCCGGGACTACACCAACCTAAAAATGGTTGGAGAGGAAAACCTCTCAACTCCATAAATTAATGAGGGAGAGTCTCTCCACCCCCTCCTTTAAGGGTGTCAACCCTTCCTCTCTTTTAACTATGCTAACCTCATGTACAAATTAAGTGGAACCAACTTAATTAATTCACCCAATTTGAATTCTTCTACCAATGAATTAATAGATTTTATAATCTATTATTCATCACTACCTATTCGTTTTATGGTAAATGAGGAAGAAGATTTTGAGTGAAAAGTTATTGCTAATAAAGAATGAAGACCCAATAACGCATTCTTCCAATAAAGAACACCAGCAATGAGCGTCTTCGGCTTCTTCCTCGGAAGCACTTTGCGGAATTAACCACCATGGGACGTCTTCAATCACTGACCCTCCCTCATCATTGTCATCAATGAACCGACATAAGATCTTGGTATTGGAAGTGTGTGGTAGACGTGATGTATTATGACAACTCTGTATTCTTCCTTGCGACTCCATCAGCGAACAATGAACAAAGGTACGGGAATTTTGTGATTTATTTTATTCCCTGGTTTCTTTGCTTCCAACACAATGAACAAGGAACAACTTATTATCAAGTTGATCCATGGATGTTTTTCCTTGAGGGTTCGGAATAATTTGTTAATGAGTTATTATGGTATTTTTGTTTTTAAGATATCTTCCCAGTTCGTTCTTTGCTTCATTCTTGTGAGCCAAATGCTATCACCCTAAATGCGGAAGGGTGCGGGCCAAACCCACGTGGTCTCACCCCTCCAATGATTTTATTTGCGATGTCCTTTGGTATGGGGATGAGGTGATGAAGGTGACGATGGAAACCTGCACCACCCCCACGATGCTCTGGCACCCCGGGCCAAACTTCACCGTCTTCCAACATTCGAGCCACCCCGGCCGCGCTGCCCGCAGGCCATGCCAACCACTAGCTGAATCGGTCGAGCTGTGATGCACCCCGCTCGAGCCACGCTATGTCCAAAAAGTGCCCAAGCTCCTGATCTTCATACCTACCATGCCGCTCACAGTGCCCTCTCGAGCCCTGGCCGAGCCAGCCTCTGCATGCCCCAGGCCGCTGCGGGTCGAACCGGCCCACCAGCCTCCACACGACTCGAGCGCCCCACAGCTCCGTCGTCCGCCTTCCATGTGGTTCCCCGGCCCAGTTGGCCTCCTTTCCATGGCCATTCCACCCTGTCCCTAGGCCGAGCCACCCCAATTCAACCCCTCGCGGCACCCTCCGGGCCGAGACGCGCCCTCACGGTGCCCTACGGGACGAGCCACCCACGTGGCGCCCTCCGGGACGAGCCACGCCCTCACGGTTACCTCCTAGATGAGATGACCATGCGAGGCCCTCCTGAAAGAATTTCCCTTGCACTGAACCATGGCCGGTTCATACCATTGTGACCGGTCCGCACTCCAATGGCCCTTTGCGACCCCTCACGTCCTGTTAGGTTGGGCCCAGCGGGCCTAGCTGAACCTAATAGGTTGGCCCGCCTAACAGGCTGGGTCAGACCCAATGGGTCAGGCCTGGTCGACCCAGACTGGGTCGGCCCAGACGGGGTCGGCCTAGGTTGATCCGACCAGGTCGGACCATACTAGGGCCCACTACGACCCTTTACTTTCTTTTGGCCATATCTTTGGCACAGTGTGTTTGTTTGATGAACCATCAGCGGCCCCAGTAATCTTGGAGTATGACGGTACCTTTGAGTATACCCCACTTGATTTTTGGGTATATATGAGATATGGTTATGTTAGATCGCGCACGAATCCAACTGGGCCCCTGGGACTAAAAGGCTAATAACACACAGAACGGGGGTCTGATTGATGCGTCATCTCTTGTGTTTAGACCTCTATGATGTGGAAGACCTTTGAGATACTTCATATTGGGACTTCATGAAAGTTGGAGTATCGAAGAGTAACTTGAGTAGAAGATCTTTCCAGAGATGAGTGGATATAGTGTGGAGACCTAGTAGCTGGCTGATACTTGACGACTGTTGACCAATTGACTCAGAGTGACTCGATTAGCCCAGTGGGGAGCGCCTGGTTGTGGCGGTAGACCCATGACGGAGGAGTGCATGGTTGTGGAGGTGGACCCGAGGTAATTGACCGGAGGAGTACCCCTGCAGGCTATTAGAGAGAGCACCTGGTTGTGGAAGCAGACCCACGGTGGGGAGTGACTTAGTGACGCAGCAGACCCACGGTACTCGACATGAGGAATACCTCAGCAGACCGAGGTTAGTGGTAAGCACCTTGGTGTCGTGGCAGGCCCACTGTAATCGATAGAGCAAGATTTATCTAGTAGCCATAGTTTTGATAATATGAATAAAAAATCATCATTGAGCGGAGTCAGAAACTTTTGAGTTTTCCTTCTAATTCAGATGGATTACTTGATAACATAGGAATATGAATGGGTATATAACAATGTGGGGTTATCTATTGATTTCATACTTTGTGGGTTATCTTTGTTGGTTTCTGTGACACCTTGAGAGTCTCAGGGTCCCTACTGAGTATCATTACACTCACCCCTGCATAGGCTATGCCCAAACCTCATTGTGTTGGATGCAGATGATGGACAACATGAACTGAGGGTGAGAGCACCAGGACTGGTCAGTACCCGGAGGTGGACCATACGGACCCCTTCATAGGGTATGTCCACACCTCATTGTGTTAGAGTCGATCTGTACCTACCCTTCAGGTAGGAACATCGGAGGACTACCCAATGAAATTTTTTCTTTTCTTCAGTTGTACTTTCATTTTGTTTTATTTTATAGTTTGGCTTGTATTTCCAGCCCCTTTTACTTTCTTCACACTTTTGTTATACAATTTTACATAGTTATTGGTTTTCATCTTGTGCTTTTTTGTCTGTATTTAAAGGTTATAAAGTCAATGACTTCCCAGTTTTAGAGAATTACGCCTTTTGTGCTAATCGTCGGCCCCTGGCCTATGGAATGCGGGCTTGGGGTAGTCATGGAACAGGCCCTGGGGGACGGGTCGTCACAAATTGGTATTAGAGGAGTTGGTTCTACTACAAAACATAGCTCTCTAATATTTTCTGTGAAGCAATAGTGTTAAGGGTACTAAGTGTGGTTTTCAATTCAGGGAGTCCAGTGTTAGTGCAGCAGCCAACGTATCCAAACACTAGGGCCCTAACAACTAATTTCAAACTCAGTACATGAAAACACTGATTGCATGTGTGTTTTCAAAAGTTTTCTTTATGTTGGCTCAACCAGGTCAGCTCACCAGGTATTACCATTTGACAGTGTCGCATCTGTTTCTTTTAGGATTCCTCCCCATTGATGACCAACTAGAGTCCCGAGATTTGTATGCAAAAATATCCCCCCGAGCGAAGAGGCCTCAGTGTAGGGCGATTTTCCAGTAGAGGCACCAATGGTACCCCTCCCCGTTGGTCCACCAATGCCACCAGCCCTAGAAGGAGACTATGCACGCTGCTTGAGCGCATTGCACGAGTTCTAGCTCCAGAGGCCACCCAGGTTGAGGTGAGAGATGAACCCACAAGCTATAGAGGATTGGCTGGAGGCTGTGGTGATAGTTTTTTGATTGGTAGGGACACCAGCCTACCTCATGGGGATTCTTACTGCCAGCATTCTATAGGAAGCAGCAGATAAATGGTGGAGCTTGATGATACAGGTTCATGATAAGATGATGACACTCTGAGCAGATTTTGAGAGCCTGTTTCATGCGGAGTTTGTTCCAGTGACCCTCCGTGCAGTGCACATATATGAGATTATTCATCTGCAGCAGGGAAACATGACTGTAGCTCAATACACAGTGAGGTTCACTGAACTCTCATGCTACTCCACCAATATGGTGTAGGACCCATTCTTCAAGGCATGGACCTTCGAGCAGGGGATCAGATGGGGGATCATAGCTCTGATGATCTCACTAAGCATCCCGACGCAGGTTGGGGTTCTAGAGAGAGCCATCCTGGTGGAGAGTTTCCTTACTGAGTAGTCTCCAACATCGAGATCCACCACCTTTCAACACGTTGAGGAGTCTTCTGCAGCTGGAAGTAGACAGATTTCATAGATTTCCAAGAGGACCAAAATTATAGATGGATGACAGCATGAATCAGGATCTGTTGGGTGTGGCACCCAGAGCAGAGACATACATGCTAGGAGCGGGCGGTGTTTCACATGTAGTGGGTAGGGTCTCATGGCTCGTGACTGTCCGACCCGTCGTTTGGATGTTCACCATATGATTGAAAGACCACCCAGGCAGTGATAGAGATTCGATCGAGGTGGTCCGCATGGAGCAGGTGGAAGTGGTAGGGGAGTTGATCATGTAGCTTGTTGTGGATGACATTTTGAGGTGTTACCTCCACCACCACTAGTTTTTCCACCCCGACCATATGGAGAATATGGAAATGTGAGATCTCGGCTCTAGGAAGCTGAGTCCTACGATCACGGAGCTCTGGAGATGATATGAGGTACAATTTGTGTCTATTCCACCTTAACTACAGTTCTTATAGAAATAGGTGTCTGCCACTCTTTCATATCCACAACCCTCATTTAGAGCATGGAGATTCCGACTGAGTAGTTGTCTCGATTGTTACGTCTAGAGACTCCTACGGAAGCATATTTGAAAATTTTTCACTGGTGCTGGTAGTGTGAGCTTACTCTAGGAGGAGAGAGCTTCGACTAGGATATCTTAGTAGTGGCATCCAGGCCTTTCGACGTCATCTTGGGTATGGAATGTTTATCTACATTCCATTATTAGATAGACTGTATTAGGTGAAAAGTGCAGTGTGTTTGCACAGATGGGACTAGTTTTACCTTTACCATTACAAAAGGAGCCTTTGCAGCATAGGACAAACTTACCCGAAAGAGGGTGCAGTCAATCAATCATCAGTTGGCTAGCCTTACCATTAGAGAAGTTGATGTGGAGAGTCCGAGCTGTCCTATAGTGGTGGACCTGTACCCTGATGTTTTCTTTAATAATGTCCCAGGTCTACCTCCTCGCGGAGAGGTTGACTTTTACATTGACATGTACCCTAGGAAGACACTGATATCTACACCAGTGTATTGGATGGCTCTGGCAGAACATCACAAGCTGCGGGTACAGCTAGAGGACTTTCAGGGGAAGGGATTCATCTGGCCTAGTGTTTCTCCCTGGGAACCCAGATTTTATTTTCCCAGAAGGCGGATGGGAGCTTGAGGCATTTTATTGACTATCAGTGCCTGAACTAGGTGATCATGAAGAACAAGTACCCACTCCCAGGGATTAACAACCTCTTTGATATGTTGAATGAAGCATGGTGGTTCTCAAATATAGACCTAAAATCAGGCTATCACTAACTCAGATTTCAAGATGAGGATGTGTAGAACAAGACCTTCAGATGTCGGTACAACAATAATGAGTTCTTGGATATTCCGTTCGACGTAACCAATTCTTTATTAGTGTTCATTAAACTCATGAATAGGATTTTATAGCCATACCTTGATCGCTTTATCATTGACTTCATCAACAACATTCGGATCTACTCGACTACTGAGGAGGAGCATGCCTATCATTTGTGATTAGTACTGGACACACTCCATGAGAAAAAGATTTATGGTTAGCTCTCAAATTTTTGGTTCTGGATCCGAGAGGTTTGCTTTCTAGGATATGTCATCTTAGAGGTTGGAGTTGCAGTGGATCCAGTGAAGATTGAGTCAGTAATTTCTTGGGAGCCACCTAGGAGTGTGACGGATGTACGAAGCTTCCTAGGTTTGGCTGGATACTACTGGAGATTTGTGCTAGATTTTTCAAGATTTGCAGCACCACTATCAACCTTGAAGAAGAAGGGGAAAACCATAGTGTGGTCCGAGAGATTACAGAAGAGCTTTCAAAAGATGAGGCATAGGATGAATAGTTCCCCCTTCTTGGGGTTTCTAGAGGAAGGCATTGGGTACGTAGTGTATTGCGATGCATTAGTGACCGGACTCAGATGTGTCCTGATGTTGGAGCGAGCAGTGATCACTTATGCTTCATGACCGCTGAGACAGCATGAGCATAACTATGCTACCCAGGACCAGGAGTTAGCAGATGTTGTCTTCACCTTAAATATGTGGCAGCACTATCTGATGGGTGATCATTTTACAGTGTACTTTGATCACCAGAGTCTTAGTTATATCTTCTCCCAGAAGGACCTAAACCTAAGACAGCGATGTTGGCTTGAGTTCCACCAGGACTATGACTTCAAAATAGTCTATACTCCTGGAAAGGGTAACATTGTTGCAGATGAACTTAGCAGGAGATTTAGTATACATATACTAGGCGAGGTGACCGAGAAGTTGGGTGCTTTACTGATATCCTTTGTGGATAAAGATGGAACAGCCTTCCTTTAGTCTCGTACAGTCACTCCACCACTTCTTCAATGATTCAGGGAGGTGCAGCGTGGGGACAGCGGCTACGAGAGATGACGTGCTAAGATATCCACAAGGCAGGTACCTGATAGATTTTCAGAAGGTATAGAGCACGCCATCTTCTTCACAGGATGTACCATGGTACAAGTGTCACTTTAGGAGGAAGTGTTGAGGGAGTTCCACACATCCCCTCTAGCGGTACATCCCGGAGTGGCGAAGATGTACCAAGATCTTCGACGAGAGAACTGGTGGCTGGAAATGAAGAAAGCAGTTGCAATGTTTGTCTCTTAATGCCTCACTTCTCAAAAAGTGAAGTCGGGGCACCAGGTACCAGCAGGCTTGGTGCAGCCATTAAATGTCCCAGAGTGTAAGTGGGATTGGATATCCATGGATTTCGTGATAGGACTTACACGTAAATCTAGAGTTCAAGACTTGATCTAGGTGATCGTAGACCGACTCACCAAGTCGGCCCACTTCCTACCGATCAGAGATCAGGGTTTAGTAGAGATCGTGGGAAGACTCTATGTTTAAAAGATTTTGCGGCTACATGGAGTACCTTTGACAATTGTCACCGATCGTGACACACATTTTACTTCCCGACTATGGAAGGGGTTACAGGAAACTTTCAAGACAAAACTTCGTTTGAGCACCACCTTCCATCATCAGACGGATGGTCAGACTAAGCAGACCATTCAGACCCTTGAGGACATTATACATGCTTGTGTCCTCGACTTCAACTATAGATGGGAGGACCACTTAACTATGGTGGAGTTTTCATACAAAAATAGTTATCACTCCACCATAGTGATGGAACCCTTTGAGGCACTGTATGGGCTACCTTGAAGATCACCTTTGTGTTGGACTGACCTAGGGGAGTCAGCACTAGTGGGACCATAGATCGTACAAGCTACCACATAGAAGGTTCAGATCATACAGGAGCAGATGAAGACTACACAGAGCAGGTAGAAGTCGTATGCTGATAGGCGATGGAGACCTCTAGAGTTCAAGGATGCAGACCACGTCTTTCTACGGGTCTCACCTCGATGAGCTATATAGAGATTCGTCCACGGTGGAAATTTATCTCTGAGATTCATCAGACCTTTTCAGGTCCTCATTGGAGTTGGCGAGGTGGCATACCACTTAGCTCTACCACCTCAGTTGTACCGGGTGCATGACGTCTTCCACGTATCCCAGCCGAGGAGAAATGTGCACGACCCATCCCACATCATTGACCATGGATAGATGGACATCAACTATGTGGAGACATTTATGGAGGTTCCAATAGATATTGAGGATTGATAGGAGCGGGTCCTTATTGGATGGTTGATACCTCTGGTGTGCTTTCGGTGGCAGCATGGGAACCACCAGGAGAGCACATGGGAGCGGGAGGCTCAGATGTGTGCTCAGAACCCCCACTATTTCCCTTAGTTAGGAGTTGTGGCTTGTGGGGAAATAGATCCCAGAGGATGGGAGAATTTAAAGACCCGTAATTTACATTTAATTCTATTTATATAAATAGTAATTTTAGGAGTCCCCGAAAATTGACGGCGAGTGATTCTGAGGCCTGGTGTGTCCGGAATCAATTTCTAAAGTTTTGTTCGCGTACTTTCAGTAAACATATGAGAGGGTTTTTATATCTTTTGAACAGGTTCTAAGAATTTAAATTTGAGGGCACTACTGAACTCGCAGTGCATGTATTCTCTTATAGAGACCTTCACCTCAACGGCATCTCGTAGTGGGTGGAAGATAGTTTTCTGGTTTTTCGTTGGAGTAATAAAATAAAATAAATGAATGTTTTATTTTATTTTTATCTGTTATTACCACCCAAGATGAAGTTGGAGGTGGGGACCACCACACCATAACCTCCCATGAGAGGTTATGGTGGTGGGGCCCAACCGAACCTAACGTTCCATGAGAGGTTACTATATGGGGACCACCCAGGATAAACCCCACTTAATAATGTTCGGAGAGGAAAAACTCACAACTCCCCTCATTAATGAGGGAGAGTATCTCCACCACCCTCCTTTAATGGTGTCCACCCTACCTCTCTTTTAAATCTTCCATTATCATGAATGAATTATGTGGATCCAACATAATTAATTATTCCAATTTGAATTCTTATTCCAATAACTTGATAGATTTTATAATATATTATTTTTGGCTACCTATTCTTTTGTTTGCAAAGGAGGAAGAAGATTTTGAGAGAAAATCTATCACCAACAAGGAACTAAGAATGCGTTCTTCAAAAAAAATAATTTCTAGAATGAGTGTCTTCGACTTCTTCCTCAGAAGTACCTAGCAGAACCAACAAACGTGGACATTTTTGACTACCGAACATCCCTCCTCATCGTCATCAACGAACCGAAGCACGAGCTCGGGATTGGAAGTCTGCGGCGGACACGACAAACAATGACAACTTCGTCTTCTTCCCTACAACTCTATCAGGGAACAACGAACAAAGGTAGCGGATTTTTGTGATTGATTTTATTCCCTTGTTTCTTTCCTTGAAAAATAATGAACAAAGACCAACTTATTATCAAGTTGATCTGTGGATGTTTTTCCTTGTGGGTTGGGAATATTTTCTTAATGAAGGATTATAGTATTGTTGTTTTTAAGATATCATCCAGGCTCATTCTTTGCTTCATTCTTGTGAGCTAATTTCTATCACCCTAAATTTGGAATGGTGAAAACCAAACCAACGTGGTTCAAACCCTCCGCCAATATTCTTTGTGATGTTCTTTGGCATGGTGATGAGGCGACGAAGGAGAAAAAAGCAACATGTGCCGCACCTACAATGCTCCAGTGCCCCGGCCCGAACTGCGCCGCTCTCCGGATTCCAAGCCGCCCCAGCCATGCTGTCCTCCGTCCGCGCCACACTCCAGTTGAACTGCCCAAGCCACGCCACACCCCATTTGTGCCGTGCTCCCGCCGCACCATGCCCCAGCTCCTGACCGCCACGCCTCCCGGGCCTCCCGAACCCCTCGTGGTGCCCTCCTGAGCCCTGGTCGAGCCATCCTCCATGTGCCTCATGACTCTGCCATCCCCGCACCCCACGGGCCCTGTGCACCTCGTGCAGCCACGGGCCAAACCGGCCCCCCGGCCTCTACATGCCACGTGCGCCTCGCGGCTCTGCCATATGCATGCCTTGAGACACCCCAGATGGGCCGGCCCTTCATCCATGGCCACACTGGCCTCCCACGCCTAGCCACGCCACCCCGGACCAAGGTTGGGCCACCCCGAGCCGGCCCCTCGCGGTGCCCTCTAAGCCGAGCCACGCCCTCATGGTGCCCTCAGGGTCGAGCTGCCCACGCGGCGCCCTCAGGGATGAGTCGTGCCCTCAAGGTGTCCTCTGGTCTGAGACGCCCATGCAGTGACCTCTAGGCCGAACCTCCCTTGCACCAACCCACAGCCATTCCGTGCCCTCACGACTGGTCCGGCTCTCGCAGCCCTTCGCGACCCCTCACGGCCTGTTGTGCTGGGCCCAGCAGGTCGGGCCGAACCTAATGGGCTGGCTAGCCTAACGGGCTGGGTTATACCCAACGGGTCAGGCCAGGTTGACACAGACCGGTTCGGCCTAGACAGGGTCGTTTCGACCGGGTTGGACCGGACCTGGGCCATCTACAACCCCTTACATTCTTTTGGCCATATCTTTGGCATCGGTCGTCTGTTTGATGAACTATCAGTTGTCCTAGTAATCTTGGAGCATGATAGTCCCTTTTAGTATAACCCACTAGTGTTTGTGGTATATTTGAGATGTGGTCAGGTTGGATCATGTATGAATCCAACCGGGCCCTCGGGACTGAAAGGCTAATAACTCACAGACCGGGCGTTCGATTGACGCACTGTCTGTTGTGTTGAGACCACTATTATGTGGTGGACCTTTGAGATACTTATTCATGGGACTTCATGACAGTTGTAGTATCAAATAGTAGATCTTGGATTAGATCCCTCCAGAGATGAGCAGATAGAGTGCGGAGACCTTATAGCTGGCTGATACTTGACCACTGCTGACCGATTGACTCAGAGTGACTCGACTAGCCCAGTGGGGAGCGCCTAGTTGTTATAGTAGACCCATGGTGAAAGAGAACCTTGTTGTGCCGGAAGACCTGCAGTACATGATAGGAGGAGTACCTCTGCATAATATTAGAGAGATTTCCTAGTTGTTGCGGCAGACCCACAGTGGTGAGCACCTTAGTGATGTAGCAGATCCACGACACTCAACAGGAGGAGTACCTCAACAATCCAAGGTCAGTGGGAAGTGCCTTGTTGTCTCGGCAGGCACATTGTACTCGATATAGGAGGAGTTCTCCAGCAGTTGTGGTTTCGATAATGTGAATAAAATTCATTGTTTAGCAGAGTCAGTAACAATGGTGTTTTCCTCATGATTGAGATGGTTTACTTGATAACTTAGGTATATGTATAGACATATACCTAAGTGGGGTTATCAGTTGATTTAATTGTTTGGGGTTTATCTTTATTGGTATTTGTGAGACCTTCATGGTCTCGTGGTCCCTACTGGGTATCGTTATACTTACCCATGCATGGGTTATGTGTGCACCTTGTTGTGTTGGATGCAGATGACAGACAGCGCTGACTGAGGCTGAGAGCACCAGGACCGGACGGTACCCAGAGGTGAACCATACGGTTTGACGGTAGATGGAGGAGATAGACGGACCTAGAGTGCTGTGGATAGATCTGTACCTACCCTTCGGGTAGGAAACTCATAGGACAACCCAGTGATAATTTTTCTTTTCTTCAGTTGTACTTACAGTTTCTTGTACTTTACAGTCGGGCTTGTATTTCTGGCCCCTTTTACATTCAACACACTTTTCTTATACAATTTTACTTACTGTTTTGTTTCCATCTTGTTCTCTATTATGTATATTTACAGGTTATAAAGGAAATACCTTCCCGGTTTTAGGGAATTATGCTTTTGGTGATAGTCGCCATCCCCTATCCTTTGGAAGGTGGGTTTATGGTAGTCACAGCACGGGAACTGGGGGATGGGTCGTGAAACCACATGTGAACGAACTATACAAAAAATACATCCTTTTATTATTGAATCATCCCCATTTTCATTTAGAGTGTTTCTCTGCATCATTTTTTTTCAAAATAATATACTTTACTACTATTCATGGTACAGGTTATTTTATGAAATTCTTCACAATATGATCTAAATATTCCTTCATAGAATCAAATGATTATTTTTATTGAAATAAATTTGAAACTAATTCCAATAAACCCTTTGATATATGTTATTTATGGTTCTATAATGTCATCATTATTAAGGTCTTTATTAGAGCTCTCTAATTGCCAATAATTTTCTATGATTCAACCTATTATTGTAGAGTATAAAATTTTAGAGTTTTTCCTACATTTAAACTTTCATTTCCACATGATTCAATAGAAACTACATCCAACTATTGTGGATCACTTCCTTTTTTACTTTTTTATTTTGGTTGGAATTCATAAATTTATCTTCCAAATCATATTAAAAAAACATTGTTTTGGAAGATGTATTTAAAAAACTATCACATCATAATGATCCACCAACTTTTAAAAATATTTTTTAAAAAATATATAATTCATTCAATTTGATGAATATCCCATGAAGATTCCTTCCTTTGAATTTTAATGTAATCTTATAGTTTCTGGGTTTTTATCTTTATAGAGAAATGAATCCAAAAAACCTTAAAATATCTTAATTAGGCTTTTCTGTACACACAAGTTCATAGGGATTCTTGAATGGTTTTTTAATAGAATATTTTAGTTCATACATGTAATGAATTTATAATATATTCTCTTTAGAATATTAATAAATTTTAAATTATTCAATGATACATATTTCTATTTTCACTAATCATATGTCTTTTACATTAAAAAAATTAGTTATTATGGGTTTATTGAGAAATATATTAATTTTTTATTCTAATTTTAATCATGTATGATTCAAAATGACCTCTATTATAATCATTTACTTTTTCTATTCATTATTATATAAACAAACATTTTTCATTAAACTCAAATTATCAAAAAATGTAACATTCATACACACTCAAATTTTTTTTCATAGATATAATAGAGGTCACCTCTATGAATTAATTTATGAAAGATTTAAATTAAAAATCATTCATTTTAAATTAATTCATCATTGACCCATAATGATCAAAGTGAATAAGATAATGTATTATAATAGACAGAATCCAAGCATTCTTATGTGTTTTAACAATCTTCTCTTTCAAAAATGTTTTAAAAATGACATATTCTATTTTTTTTATTGGTGGTATGTTTCATATGGTATATAATTGGAAATTTTTATTAATTATTTTCTTTCCAATATTCCCAATCATGTGATTCAACAACAATTTTTCTTCATAAGCACTAAAATAAAATTAGTTAAAAATTTCTATAAATTAAAATAATGTTTCTCTGGTTCTTTCTCCTCTGGTTGAAAATTTTATGTGTTCCACATATCTAATGATACAAGATTCATTCAAAAATAAAATGTATTTACTGACATCATAAATTTGGATAACACTCTATATGTTATGTTTAATCACATTGACATATAAAACATCATTATATTTTAGTTTATAAGATTTAATCTAAGAAGTACTTATTATTTTAATTTTTAAGGATCTATCTTTTCAATATATGATTTCTCCTACTTCACTATATTCAGTATATATAATGATCTTTAAATAACCTACCATATGTGAGAGACAATCACAATCAAAAACTAATACTTTATTCCTTTTTTATATTTTGAGTGATTTGTTAATAACTACGTGTAATTATTCATCATGAGTCATTCCAACATCATTTCATCTTCTATAATATAAATCTTTTCCTGGAAGAATTATTAAACACTACCTAATAAAGTGACCTGGTTGGCCACATATTATATAAACACCCTCTAGGAATATAGACTTGTTTTTCATTCGAAACAGTCAAGAATCTTATAATTTTCCCTTCTTACATCCTATGTTATAAGAATGTTTTTCACTTTTATTACACTATTTCTCTCATTTTTTTCATAACTATTTTTTATATAGATACATATTGTTCTATTAGTTATAATAATTATGCCCATAAAATAGTCATGTCTAGGAAAAAACATGGAATCTAAATCTTCAATGGATGTAATATCATTCCTTGTATAGGGTTTTTATTGGTTTATAACATTTCATATTCATCATACCTCCCAGTGTGGGGAAATTTTTATCTAATGGTTATTCACTTATTTTATTTATGTGGAATATTTTCCACATCCTTTAACAACCCATGTTTTCTCAATATTTTTCCGAATAACTACATGGTTTTTAATATTATAAGAAACATTAAATTATCTTTAAAGCCTCATTGTAAATTTTTCTCATATTTATTAAGGAGATTTTATTCTCAATATGTTTTCACTAATTTTTATTGACATAATATTTTATTTTATATTCATTCTTACCAATATATTTTATTTTCTTACCTTGTTATATAACTCTTAGTTTTTTCTTTATGGTCTTTTGATGTAATAATATTCCTATTTAAGAACATCATTCCTTATTTTATTTTTATTTCCACTTTATTTTGTTATAATTCGGATAATTTTCTTTAGATTTTTGTTTTAATAAATACATGACACATATTCTATTGTTAGATGATATTCCCTATATGTTTCATTACATCTTTCTTACTTTTCTTAATTTGGGGAATCTTTCTTCCTTTCTCCATTTTTTTGAAAAAAAATCCAATATTTCCCAATTTTTGTCATATAAATAAGTAATGTCAACAGAGGTATATTCATCATTCTTTCTCAACAATCATATTATATTTACAAGGATATTTTTCTTATAACAAATTGGTTTTTTATCTTTTATATATGTTTTTTTCTACTTATTCCTTTGAGGTTAGTCTTCTCATCCATATTCATATACCCCAACTTTTTCATAGGACAAGTCATTATAACGTGTCCAATTCATCCACACATGAAATATTTAAGTTGGAGCCTTCTCCAAAACATTATTTTACTAGTATGATAATTTTGGTAGATAATAGTCATAAACATTTAACTCATTTAATCATCTTCATTATCATTTAAATTAATGTGGTTGAAATTATTATCTTCATTGATGTTTAACATTCTCATTACATCAAACCTTTTTTCATTTAATCACCTTCTTTATGAATGTTGGATATTTCGTCATATCATATGAAAAAAAATATTTTGAAATTAACCATGACATAAATAATATTTATCTTATAATGATATATTTTGGAATTAATCATACAAGTAATATTTCTTATGAGATTATTAACTATTATAGAATCTGGTATTACATCAATGAATCCTATGATGTTTCAAACTACTTCATTGTTTTTTATTTGATTTAATCCTAAAATATTTATTCATCTCTCATTTATATGTCTAAGAATATGATTCTACATATTTTTTTCTTTTCCTCTTTTACTTTTATGTTTCAATTGACGATACATTCATGTTCTACACATTCTTTTTAAACTATTTTGAGACCCGTCACATTTAAAAGAAAATTCTATAACAAGGACATTAGAATACAATTTATATCATCACTGTCAACCTTAATTTTTATATTATTTTAAAAATCTATTGGATCATTTTTATCAATGGGTGAGAACCCAATTTTTAGTCATCAACAACAACCAGGACTAGGGATATAAGATAGAGTATAATTTTATTTTTCTTACCATGATAATTTTTCCATAAAATGTTGAAATACCTATACTATTCAATATATTGTTATTATCTATGATTAAGATATTAGAGATGAACCTTCACTCTAATTCCATTTGACATTCTATAGGATCATTGAACCACTGAGAAGATGGAGATAAATTACTAGTTTTTTTTCTGAATTTATAAAATTTAAAATTTATAACCAAATGTTTTTTAGAAATATTATCAAATAATTTTCTAAAAAAATATCTCAATAATGTAGTGATAAGAATTTAACCAATGCATACAAAAGTTTCACCTTTTGACCATAGTGTGAGAACTCACATCATTTCCCCGACAACCCCAATCAGTTCATGGATATTCAATATTTGAAATATGTTACTAAAATTTTGAGATAACTCCCATATAATTGAATCTATATTCTAATAGTAATGATTATAATGAATCCAATCCATTTATAATATTTTTCTTACAAAAATAATACAATTAAAATATATGAAACTTTTTAAAGTCTTCACAAAAATATTTCCCGGAATAATACATCAGATTTATTCCTTCCCTTAATGTTCAACTGGTGCACTGATCCTCTATCTTGTGAATGTATGTTTGTGGAAGATCATAGAAAATATTCATGAAATTATAACATGTATTCTACCATCTGAAAATATAGTACACCTCAAGAAACCTATTTAGAAAAATTATTTGATACTCTCTAACTGATTTCTCGACATTGGAAAACATTTTTAAATCCCTCTTCACTAAATCTATATCTATCAATTCTCTTGATCCTAAAAGTAATCATTGGTTGGAAACTCAGAATGTCATTAAATATTCATGGTGTTATATTTTAATATGTGTGAGAAATTTTAAATATTGTTTTAATTTCTACTATATTTTTATTGGATCTCCCAAAGTAGAAACGTTGTGAAACTGATTTCTATTTTTGACATAGTAAAATTACTAAATCAATTATTTAAAATTATTATCAATTTCACTAGACTCTTCTCAACTCATTTATAATTTTTTAGAACATTCTTGAAACAACATTATTTCTCCATATATCACAATTTCCTCAAACGTTTTTCAAATCGGACAATATAGAAGTCACTCCAACATCAAAGATATTGGATCTACAGAAAAAACATGAAAACTAATAGATCATAAGCATTAATGATATGTTATTTACAAATATTTTCCTAAAGAGAATAATTACATGAAAATTATATTTTCATCAGATGACTCATTTATAAACCCCACCATATAGTGATATGGCTATCTCATTATTTCGTTACAAAATATGCATACCGTTATACTTTTTCTAATGAGCCTTCCTCACCTTTACATTCACTTATTCCCTTAAAAATTTTAATTCTGATGAAATAAGAGTTTCTTCATCTTGTTACATTTCTTTATCTTATGATTTATAAACAATTTAATTTAACCATCTATGAAAATACCATCATTTGAATGTTTTTAATGGTTCCTCATTTTAGGGATCATTGTTTGATGTTTATCCTTAAACATTATATATCATAACTTTTTTAACCACAATATTTATATAGTAATAAAATAATGATATTTTAATAATAAAAAATTAAATAAACTTCTTGTCTAGAAAACTACACATTAAAATTCTTTTTATACATGATCCAACTATTGATAGATGACTATATTTTTGTAACTTTTAAAGACATTAGTCACTTGAAACATCTCTATACAGATATTTTCGATTCATCTATTTTACTTATCCCAATTTGTAATTATATTTTAAAATATTAATTCTTTCAGATTTTTTGAAATTTATAAACCATATAAATAAACACTTATTACCTTCCACATGATTTGGTTTTTCTAATGACCTATTTGTGGACACTATAGTAACAATGTGAAAACATTCTTACTAAATTATTTTATGAAAACCTAGTTATACTCTTATCCATTTTAAAAATAGATAAAAAATTTCTCTTGAGTGAAAAATATTAATGATATTTAATTAATTTAATGAGAGGTATAGAATCTTTTGACTAAGATAGAGTGATTCTTATCAAAAATAATCATTCATACATCAAATTCATAACAATAATATTGTAAAAAATGTTACATTGAAAATTTTCATTAACATATTTTTATTATAATTCAATAACCTTTTAATAAAAACATAAGAATAAAAATATATTTTGAAAAAAAAATGATAAATATATTAGATAGAAAACATCCCATTTGATATTCATTTAGGTATCAACTTAATCATCACCTTGTGTATATCAAATATTCCTAACTATATACCTATATTTTGAATCTCTGGGATATTTAATTGTTAATTCAAGATGTATTTAACGTTCCATTCTACGGTGGTTGAATATTATGATCAAAAAATTGATCAGAGAACATATTAGAAAAATTACTATAAATAAAAAATTAATGAAAAAAGTGATCCATAGGTTTAAAATAAATTATAATATCATAAAACAGAAGGTATTATCGAGTGAGACATATTAAAATTTATGTTTTCATATTCATATTCTAGATATTATATTATCCATTTTGGTCTTTTGTATTTGGTTGAAATGGTACCATGATAATGAAGCTGTGAAATGTACATATCTTGATTACAATATGTTATATAACAAAAAAAATGGGAATATTTAAATTTATTGTAATATTAATACATTCATGTTATGATATAAAATCAGATATTCCTAGTATTAACTAAGGTTGTGAATTTTATATGTTATCAAAATTTGAATCTTGATGATCGTAGTTGTGTTTTTAGTGAGTTATACTTTTTATGATATTTAGTTATATTCTAAATTGTATGAGGATTATGTGAAAAATATATGATTGTTCACTTGTAATTATATTATAAAGGATTGGAAAATATATTAAATGGTATAAATAACCCCAAAAATTGATATTATGATCTGTTTATATTTTTTAATTACTATAGAAGAACACATTATTGATTCATGTATAACTATTAAGTTTAATATATATTTAATGATGCGATAATAAGGTGTTTCTTGATTTAGAGAAATTATGTTAGAAAGTATTGGTAAAATTGAAATTGATAATTGATTCATCGTTTTTTAATGATGTTTATCAGAATTTTCTGGATTATGGTGTATAATTTATATTGTGTGATTTTATAGACTATAGATTAATACCTTTTATTGGTTACCAATAATGCTAGTTTTTTGGAAGAATATATGGTTTAATTATGGTTTAATATCATTATGATTTAGATGATTTTGGGAATTTTATATTTTCAAAAATATATAATTAAGGTATACACATACTTGAGTATATGATTTTATAAATTATAAATGTCATTTGTGGAAAAATAAGTAACATAATATATCCTAATCAAGTAAGATATATGTCATATTAGATGTTGTCTCGAGATTTAAAAATATTTTAAAAATACCCTCACCAATATTAATCAATGAGTTAAAAGTAAAATTGTAAGGAAAAAATTAGTTATATTCATTTTTATCTAATGATGAGATATTTAGGTGTATTTTTTTATCAGAATCAACATTATCATCGATAGCTTTCTTGACACGCAACACCAAACTAAACTGAGTTCAAAACATATTATGAATATTAAAAAAATAACAACAAAAAATCCTCTCATAAAAAAGGATTGTAATGTAAATACCAGAAACTTCCATGGATGTTTTTTTTCTTAAATTCAAGAGATTTTTTATGAGTCTGTAAAAATTTACGGTGCTTGATTCTGAGGCCTGGAGTGCCCAGAATCAATTTCTGAAGTTTTGTTTGGGTATGTTTATTAAACGTATTAGATTGATTTTATATCTTTTGAACTGGTGCACGGAATTGAATTCTGAGTGTACCGTTGAACTCACAGCATCAGTGATTTCTTAGTAATACCTTAACCGTAGATGCATTCTGACGAGAATGGAAGTTAGTTTTTGGGGTTTTTAATTAAATTAAATAAAAAAAGTTTTATTTTATATTTATTTTTTGCGTTTTAATACTCCAAGGGGAGGTTGGAAGTGGGGTCCATGACCCCCTAATCTCCCATGGGAGGTTATGGTGGTGGGTCCCACCATGGCATAACCTCCTTTGGGAGGATATATTTGGTGGGTCCCACACGAGCATTAAACCCCCTTTTTAACTCCCCATTTATGTGGGATGTTAACTCACCACCTTCCACCATTAATTTTGTGGCAACCATCATAAATAATTATTTTAAATTCTTTTAATTAATTTTTGTCTTTTTGAATTATTTTTAATTCTTTCCCACCATTAAAATAATAGATAATCTATTATTTTTTGGCTGGAAAATCTTTTGGTGGAGATTTGAGTGGGAGAACTTCATTCATCCAATGAACAATGCCACACACCACCGAAGAACGACGAACTTCTTCATTGATCTTCGATCGAACCAAAAGAAAAGGAGCCGACTACAAAGAAAGCTGATGATGCTTCATCCTCAAATGCTTCCCGACGTCTATTAATAAAAATTCTATTTTCCTCTCATTCCACCATCAATGATTGACAAATACGAAGTAGGGGTTGATTTAGGAATGAGTTTTTACCCTCTTTTCTTTGTGATTTTGTTGTGCACTTATTGCTGATTCATATCATCATAACGAGGAGGGATCAGACAGCATGAACATAGACCGACTCTCCACCATTGTTGTTTTTCTCATTCTGTTGATGGTGGAGGTGGAGCAACGGTGGCCAGCATCGAGCCGACCGTGAAGAAAACCAGTAGTGCAAGGTCATCAGGTGGCCAAGAGGGAATTACACTGTCGTGCCATACTGAAGGAGAGTCGCAGGCAGGGCGGGCCGTGGTAGAGGTGCATGGGGTTGTCGTGCGCGTGGAGTCCAGTAGAGGATCGCGGCTTGGGCGGGCCGCGGTGGAGGGGTGTGGCGCCAACAGGCCGCGCTAGTGGAACAAGGAAGCTACTGCTAGGGAGGGTCGCGGCAGAGGGGTGTGGCACCGTCGCGTGGCACCGTTGGTTGGAGTGGTTGGCCTCTCGGGCCAGCCGGGAGGTGCGGGACCCCGTCGGGTCTCGTTTCTGCTGGACCGCCGCCACTTGGCACTGGTTTCAACTCACAACCAAAGAGTAGAGTCGTTCAGATGCCAGGGGAACGCGCCTCCCCCTAGGCGTAGCCAGGGCAGGATGTCGGGGCACCTTGGGTCAGGCTGCCCTCGGTCGGGACACGCCATTGGGCCTGGCCGCTTCCTCAGACTGGATCGAACCCATGGACTGGGTCAGACCCCAGTCCGGAAAAGTTCGGGCCAGAACGGACCAACTAGGTCAGACCGGACCTGGACCCATTTTTCCTAGTTTACACCTTTTTGCCCCTATCTTGGGCTACGACTGTCCAACTGATGAACCACCTATGGTGATGGAAGGCTTGAAGTGAGACAGTTATTTTGGAATACCCCACTTCAGGTTTGGACTAATTTATAGTAAGTTTGGGTTGGTTTAAACCTAAAAACCAATCGGGCCCCTGTAACAGACATGCCAATAGCTCACAGACCGGGCATCCGATTGACGCTCCATCTTTCTTGATGGAACCCTTACGACATGGCAGACCTTTGGGTTACTCTTTTGTGGTGTTTATTAGTGTTCAAGGTATGACCGATATCTCGTGGGAAGATTCTACGGAACTTGAGAACACCAGTGTGTGAGGAATCTAGTGGCTGATAGTGAGGAATAGGTTAGAGATAGATCTTATGGGGGTCAGCCCTCAGTGATCCTGTGTGGGTCAGCGCATACTGATCTTGTGTTGGTCATATCAAGTTTTAGTCAATGCTTAGCGATCCTGTGTTTGTGACGGCATACCGATCATGTGTGTCAGATCCTGTGTGGGTCATTTCGGGGGTTAGTACCTATCTATCATGTGTAGGTCAGACGTCGTATGGTCAGAAGTAGTGCCTCTTAATATAATAAGATGATCTAGATTCACGACTAATCATATATACTTATATACTTCACTAAAATCCTGGTCTGAGCTAAGATAATTACATTCATGTTTTCCTTATGATTGAGATGGGTTACTAAATAACTTAGGTATATGTATGGGCCTATACCTAAGTAAGGGTTATCTTTGACTTTGTACTTTGTGGTTATCCTTGTTGGTTTTTTTGATACCATGAGGGTCATAGGGTCCCTAATGAGTATTGTTATATTCACCCCTTCACAGGCTATTCCCAGACCTCTTTGTGTTGGTTGCAGACGACAGACAGCACTAATCGGGGCAGAGTAGCAGAATTGGACGGTACCTGAAGGTGGACGACTTGGCAAGTCGTACACGGAGCGAACAAAAAGACTTGGGGTGTTGAGGAGTCCATCTATACCCACCCTTTAGGTGGGAATGCTAGATGATGACCTAGAATATTCTTTACTTATTTTCTTTAGTTTTACTATCTTTTCAGTTGTTTTATACTTTACTATGGGGCTTGTATTTCTGGCCCCTTTACATTCAACACACTCTTTTGTATTCTGTTTTACATAGTGTTTTACTTCCTGTTGTGTACTCTGTTGTGTTTTTTTACTATTATAAAGGCATTTTCTTCCCAGTTTAGGGTTTTATGCCTTTGGTTTTAGACACCAGCCCCTATCCAATGGAAGGCGGGCTTGGGGTAGTCACGATACGGACCCCGGGGGACGGGTCATGACAAATTGGTATCAGAGGAGACAGTTCTACCGCAGAACATAGGACTCTGATCTTTCTTTTCTATGAATCAATATTTTTAAGGGTATCAAGTTTGGTTTCAGATCAGGGATTCCATTGTTGGTGCGGTGGCCGACGTATCCATACACCAGGACCCTAACTACTTATTTTTGACTTAGTGCATGAAAACACTGATTTCATGAGTTTTTTAAAAAGTTATTCATTAAATCATCTCAACCAGGTCAACTCACTAGGTATAAATATTTTGACCGTGTCGCATCTATTTCTTTCAGGATGCCTCCCCACAGACGACAAGTTAGAGCCCAATGATTCGTACACTCTGACAGCCCACCAAGCGTTGAGGCCTCGGTGTAGGGCCCTTTACCAGCAGAGGCACCAGCGATACCACTTTCCATTATGCCACCGATGCCAACAACCCTAGAAGCAGATGATGCATGCCGCTTGAGCGCATTTCAAGGGTTCCAGTGCCAGGGGCCACCCAGGTTCTAGGGATATAAGAACCCACAGGTGGCTGTGGATTGGCTGGAGGCTGTGGTGAGAGTCTTCTGGCTGGTAGGGACACCAGTAGACCTCTTGGTGATTCTTGTTGCGAGTATCCTTTAAGAATCAGTACGAATATAGTGGATCATGATTCTCCAAGTTCACAACTAGGTGACACTGCTATGGATGGACTTCAAGAGCCTATTCTGAGCAGAGTTTGTTCTAGCTACCCTTCGAGCGATGCGGATTCCGGAGCTACTTAATCTGCAGTAGGGCATCATGACAGAAGCTTAGTACTCATCAAGGTTCACCAACCTCTCTCTCCACTCTACAAATATGGTACGGGACCCATTTTTCAGGGCGAGACCATTGAGTAGGGTATCAGGAGACAAATCAGAGCCTCAATGATCTCCCTCAACATCCCAACGCAGGAGAGGGTGTTAGAGAGAGCCCTCTTAGTAGAGAGTTTCCTTGCTGAGTAGTCCCCAACAGTGAGACTCATTGCTCGTCAACAAACATCAGAGTCTTCTGTAGCTTGCAGTAAAAAGATGACGTAGAGGTCCAAGAGGAACAGACCCACTGTTGGTCAACCATAGGACTCAAGATCAATTGTACGGGGAGCACAGAGTAGAGACTTATATGCTAGAATCAGACAGTGCAACACATGCAGCAGGCAAGGTCACATGTAATGTGACTGTCTGACCCGCCATACAGACGATCAGCAGTCGGTTAAGGGACCTCCCAGGCAAAGGTATAGATTCAATCAAGGCGGTCTGTAGGGCGCAGGCAGATGTGACAGAGGAGATGGTTAAGTAGGTGGTGGGGGATGATGGTTTGAGGTGTTTCCACCACCACCACCAGGAGGACCACCCTGACCATAGGGAGCTGGTGGACAAGGAAAGGCACAGCTTCAGGCAGATGAGGCCTACGATCACGGTGCTCCGAAGATGATTCGAGGTATGATCTATGTCTATTCAACCTTAGATTCAGCTCTTGTAGATACATGTGTCAGTCACTCTATCATTTCCACATACCTCATTCGGAGCTCAGAGATTCTAACGGAGACATTGGCTCGATATTTATGGTTAGAGACTCCTACAGGAGCAGACTCGAAGATTACGCAATGGTGTCGGCAATGTGAGCTTACTCTAGGAGGAGAGAGATTCTGCGGGGATCTCTTAGTAGCTGCATCAAGGCCTTACAATGGCATATTATGTATGGAATTTTTATCTACAATCCATGCATAGATTGAATTTATTAGGTGAAAAGTGCGGTGTGTCCACACGGATGGGACCAGGATTACGTTCACCGATGAGAAGGGAACCTTTGCATCACATGACGGACTTACTCGGAGGAGGGTGCAGCCAATCACTCACCATTTGGATATCCTTACCCTTAGAGAAGTTGATGTGGAGAGTCCGACTTATCCACTAGTGTTGGATGAGTATGTGGATGTTTTACCTGATGACGTTACAAGACTACCTCCTCATAGAGAGGTTGACTTCTACATTGACATGTACCCTGGGATGGCACCGATATCTACTCCAGTATATCGGATGGCTCCTACTGAGCTTCGTAAGCTATGGGTATAGCTGGAGGACTTGTAGGAAAAGAGATTCATCCATCCCAATGTTTCTCCATGGCAGCCCTGATTCTATTCGCCAGGAAGGCGGATGGGAGCTTGAGGCTATATATCAACTACCGTCACCTGAACCAGGTGACTGTGAAAAATAAGTACCCACTCTCAAGGATTAACAACCTCTTTGACCAGCTGAAGGGAGCACGGTGGTTCTTGAAGATAGACATCAGATCAAGCTATCACCAACTCAGAGTTCGAGATGAGGATGTGCAGAAGGCGGCCTTCAGATGTCTGTATGACCAATATGAGTTCATGGTTATTCCCCTAAGCGTAACCAATGTTCCAGCAGTTTTTATATGTTTTATGAATAGGATCTTCTATCCATAACATGATCGCTTTGTCGTGGTCTTCATCGATAATATTCAGATTTACTCGACTATAGAGGAGGAGCATGCCTACCATTTGCAGGTAGTACCAAACACACTCTGAGAGCACCAGCTTATGGTAAGCTCTCTATGTGCCAGTTATGGATTCGAGAGGTTCACTTCATGGTACAAGTAATCTTGGATGCTATATTTGCAATGGATCCAGCGAAAATTGAGGTGGTACATTCTTGGGATCCACCCAGGAGTGTGACGGAGGTACGAATTTTTATGGGCTTGGCTGGATACTACTGGATATTCGTTCCAGACTTCTACAGAGTTGCAACGCCACTATCAGCCTTGAAAAAGAAGGGGAAACCCTTTGTGTGGTCGAAGAGATTCCATCAGAGCATTCAAAAGCTGAGGCAGAGGATAACTAGTTCCCCTCTATTGATACTTCTAGAGGAAGGTGTATGGTATGTAGTCTACTACGACGCATCTGAGACTGGACTCGATTGTGTCCTGATGCAGGAGCGAGCAGTGATCACATATGGTTCTCAGCAGCTGAGACAACATGAGCAGAACTATGCTTCCCATGACCTGTAGTTAGTAGCAGTGGTCTTCGCCTTGAAGATTTGGCCGCACTATCTTATGGGTGAACATTTTATAGTGTACTCTGATCACAAGATTATTAGGTATATCTTCTCTCAGAAGGACCTGAACCTGAGACAGTGGTGATGGCTTGAGTTCCTCCAGGACTACGACTTTAAGATAGTCTATACTCCATGCAAGGGGAATGTTGTAGCAAATGCTCTCAGCAAGAGGACAGGTATTCAGCTACTATGAGAGGTGATAGAGTAGTTGGCTGCCTTATGGATATCCTTTGTGGATATTGATGGTGCAGCATTTCTACTGTCTCTTACAGTCACACCCCCACTTCTTCAGCGAGTCATGGAGCCGCAGCATGGGGATGCTGACTTCAAGACACGATGTGCTCATATGTCCATAGGGAAGGCACTTGATGGATTTTCTGAAGGTGGGGAGCACATTATCCTCTTCAAAGGATGTACCTTGGTACTAGAGGCACTTCAGGAGGAAGTGTTTAGGGAGTTCCACACAACCCCTCTAGCGGTAAATCCAAGAGTGGTGAAGATGTACCAGGACCTTTGACGACAGCACTGGTGGCCAGGTATGAAGAAGGTAGTAGCAGAGTTTGTCTCACGATTCCTCACTTGTCAGCAAGTGAAGGCGGAGCACCAGGTACCAAAAGGATTGGTTCAACCCTTAGAGGTCCCAGAGTGAATGTGGGATGGGATATCCATGGACATTGTGATGGGTCTTCCACGTACATCCATGATTCACGATTCGATATGGGTGATCGTTGACCGACTCACCAAGTCATCTCACATCCTACTAATCAGAGAGCAGGGCTCAGTAGAGATCTTGTGATGGCTCTATGTGCAAGAGATTGTGCGTTTTCATGGAATACCTTATTCTATTGTCTCGAACTATGATGTATGGTTTACTTCTCGGCTATGGAAGGGGTTTCAGGAGGCTTTTGAGACACATCTTCTCTTGAGCACCGCATTCCATCCTCAGATAGATGGCTAGACTGAGTGGACCATTTAGACCATCAAGGACATGCTTCATTCATGTGTCCTTGACTTCGGTCATAGCTAGGAGGATCACTTACCTTTGGTGGAGTTGGCCTAGAACAACATCTATCACTCCACCATCGGTATGGCACCTTTTGAGGCCTTGTATGGTCGACCTTGCAGATCACCACTATACTGGACAGACCGAGGAGAGTCATCACTAGTGGGACCGAAGATGGTATGTTCTACCACAGAGAAGGTGCATATCATCCAGGAGCAGATGAATAATTCACATAGAAGGAATAAGTCATATGCTGATAGGAGACGGAGGCATCTAGAGTTCGAGGATGGAGACCACGTCTTTCTACGGGTTCACCTCGATGAGGTCTATGAAGATTTGGACGAGGCAGAAATTTATCTCTGAGGTTCATCGGACCTTTCCAGGTCCTCATCAGAGTAGGTGAGGTGGCTTACCGCCTGGATCTTCCACCTCAGTTGCACTAGGTGCACGACGTCTTCCACGCATCTCAGTTGAGGAGATACGAGCATGACCCTTCTCCCTGCATCAACCTTGGGGAGTTGGACATCGATGACAATGATACTTTCATGGAGGTTCCTGTGGGGATTGAGGATCGATAGGAGTGAGTCCTGCTTGGATGTTTGATACCTCTAGTGCGCATTCGCTGGCAGCACGGGAACCTCCAATAGAGCACATGGGAGTGGGAGGCACATATGCATGCTCAGTATCCCCATTTGTTCCCTTCCTGTGAGTTTTAGAGTATGGGGACGTAAATCCCTAAGGTGGGGAGAATGTAAAGACCCATAAATTCCATGGAATATTCTTTCCTGAAATTCATGGGATTTTTTACGTGTCCGTGAAAATTTACAGCGCTTGATTCTGAGGCCCAATGTTCCCAGAATCGATTTATGAATTTTTGTTCAGGTATGTTCAATAAATGTATAAGAGGGAATTTATATCTTTTGAACAGGTTATCAGAATTGAAATATGAGGGTACCGTTGAACTCGTAGCGTCAGTGATTTCTTAGTAAGACCTTCACCGCAGTTGCATTCTGATGAGAATGGAATTTAGTTTTTGGGGTTTTTAATTAAATTAAATAAAAATAATGTGTTATTTTATTTTTATTTGTGGTGGTTTAATCCTCCAAGGGGTGGTTAGAGGTTGGGGAAAAGACACCCTAACCTCCCATGGGAGGTTATGGTGGTGGGGACCACCTACACATAACCACCCTTGGGAGTATATCTTGGGTGGGGCCCACACAAGCATTAAACACCATTTTTAACTCCTCATTTATGTGGGATGTAAACTTTCCACCTTCCCCATTTAATTTTGTGCCACCCCACACAATTAATTAATTGAACATATTTTAATTAATTGGCACACTTTTGAATCCTTTGGAATTCTTCCCAACCATTAAAATAATATATAGTCTATTATTTTTGGACTGGAAAATATTTGGTGGAGCTTTGAGTGGGAGAACTTCATCCTACCAATGAAGAATGCCCCACACCACAGAAAAATGACAAAATTCTTCATTAATCTTTGACTGAGCTAAAAGAGAAGGATCCGACTACGAAGAACGCTGAAGACCCTTCTTCCCCGGGAGCTTCCTGATGTCGATGAATAGACGTTCGCTTTTCCTCTCCTTCCATCATCAACTATCGACAAATACGAGGTAGTGGTTGATTTATGAATGAGTTTCTACCCTTCGTTTTTCTTCATTTGGTTGTGCTCCTTGTGGCTGATTGATATCATCTCAACGAGGATGGATCAGACCGCAGAAACATGGTCTGACCATGCCCCCTTGCTGTTGTTCTCATTGTGTTGACGTCGGAGGAAGAGAAATGACGACTGACATCAAGCCGACTATGATAAAAAAATGATTGTTCAAGGTCGTTGGGTCTCTAAGAGGGCGTGGCACTACCATGTAGCATGAAAGGAGAGTCGCGGCAAGGGCGGACCGCGGTGGAGGCGTGCAGCACGGTCGCACTGTGCGGAGGCCAGCATAGGGTCGCGACCAGAGCAGGTCATGGTGGAGGAGCGCAACACCGTCGCGCTGCACTGTGGTGTGGAGAGGCTTGCTGTTCGAGCCATCCGGAAGGTTTGGTACCTCGTCGGGTCCCACGTGTGCTGGATCGGCTCCACTTGGCTCCGGTTTCGTCTCACACTTGAATGATAGGGTCGTTCGGGTGCGACGGGGGTGTGCGCCTCCCCCCCCCGGGCGTGGCTAGGGTATATCTTCAAGCCGCTGTCGGTAGGGCCGCCCTCTCCCGGGCTGCCCTCAGCCAGGACTCCCTCTCCCGGGCCTCCCCCGCCCGGGCCGCACCTTCCCGGGCCACCCCCGCCCGGGACGCCCCCACCAGGGCCGCCCCCGCCCGGGCCACCCCACCCCGGGACGCCCCTGCCCGGGCCGCCATCGCCCGGGCTGCCCTCAGGCTGGGCCACCCCTTGGGGCCTAGCCGCTTCCTCGGATCAGATCGAACCTGCGGACCGGGTCGGGTCAGGTCGGATGACTTGGTCGGACCGGACCCGGACTCGTTTGGCCATTTTACACCTTTTCACCCCTATCTTAGGTTACGGTTGTCTGATTGATGAACTGCCTACAGTGATGGAAGGCTTGGAGTGAGATGGTTCTTTTGGAATACCCCACATGAGGTTTGGACACAGTTGGAGTATGGTCAGGTTGGTTTGAACCTAAAAACCAATCGGGCCCCTGGAACAGAAATGCCAATAACTCACAGACTGGGCATCCGATTGACACACTTTGTGTCGTGTTGGAACCCTTAAGACATGGTAGACCTTTGGTTTACTCCTTTATGGAGTTTAGTGGTAGTTGAGGTACAACCGATACCTCTTTGGAAGATTCTACTGAACTTGAGTGCACTAGGTGTGAGGAATCCAGTGGTTGATAGTGAGGCGGAGATTGGAGACAGATCATTCGGAGGTCAGCGCTCAACGATCCTATGTGGGTCAGCGCATACCGATCATGTGGGGGTCAGATCTTATGTAAGTCAGCACTCTGTGATCCTGTCTGGGTCAGCGTATACCAATCTTGTGTGGGTCAGATCTTGTGTGGGTCATTGCTGCGGTTAATACATGTCGATCCTATGTGGGTAAGACTCTGTATGGTCTAAAGTAGTACCTCTTGACAGAATAAGATGATCTAGCTTCGCAACTAATCATCTGTACTTATATACTTCACTGAAATCCTAGTTTGAGCTGATTCAATGACTTTCGTGATTTCCTCATGATTGAGATGGGTTACTGAATAACTTAGGTATATGTATGGTCATATACCTATATAAGGGTTATCTGTCGACTCCATACATTCTGGTTATCCTTGTTAGTTTTTGTGATACCTTGAGGGTCTTGGGGTCCCTACTAAGTATCGTTATACTAACCCCTACATGGGATATTCCCGCACCTCGTTGTGTTGGTTGCAGATGAGAGACAGTGCTGATAGGGGTAGAGAGTAGCAGAACTAGATGGCTCCTTGAGGTGGACCACTCGGTGAGACGTACACGAAGCGAACGGAAGGACTTGGGGTGTTGAGGAGGCCATTTGTACCCACCATTCAGTTGGTAATGTCGTAGGACGACCCAGTAGCTTCTTTACTTCTTTTCTTCATTTGTACTAGCTTTTCAGTTGTTTTGTAGTTTACTCTTGGGCTTGTATTTCTGGCCCCCTTACTTTCAGCACACTCTTTTGTATTCTGTTTTACTTAGTTTTTTAATTCCAATTGTGTACTCTGTTGTGTTTGTTTACTATTATAAAAGAAATGCCTTCGCTATTTAGGATTTTACTCCTTTGGTGCTACATTCCAGCCCCTGGCCTATGGAAGGTTGACTTGCGGTAGTTACAATATGAGCCTTAGGAGATGGGTTGAGAATTGTCATTTGTTTGAAAATCATATACAAATTATTGGAAACACATAATGTTTTTAAGTGGTGTTTCTGAATTTAAGAAATTTTTATTTCAATATTATATTATCATTGAAATGGTAAATTTACAAATTTATAATTTTAAATTTAGTTAAATGATTTCTATTTTATAATTCTACAAAGAAAAGTTATCATAATATTTTTTTGATATTTTTTCAAAATTATTTTATAAATTAATAGTGGAAATACATTTTTTATGAAAATTATAAATTTTATGATATTATATTTGTATAAAAAATACATAAACAATTATGAAACAAGTTAATTAATAAAATAAGATACTAATGGATAAAATTATTCATTTTAAATATTATTCTTAATATATAAATCCTATTTTAAATTTTTATAACTAATGAAATATTTTATTACAATTTGAATATAGTTTAAAATATTATCTTTAAATAAAAAAAATTAATTGATATATTAGGTATTTTATTTTAGAAAGACACAAAATATTATTTTATTAATAATTAACAATATCATGTCCTAAAAATTATCATTAAAATATTATTTTAACCAAAAAATAAGTTTTAATCTTCAAAAACACTTTGTTTCTAAAAAATGTTTGTATGTGTCATGTAAAATAATTATGAAATTAAATTTTCTAAAAAAAATATTTTTTATTTTATTTTATTAATACTCAAAATCAGTATGGTCAATTTAATCAATAATACTAAATTTAATGTTGGTTATTATATTTTATTTCAAAAATTATGAATTTCTTATTATAGTCAATGGTTAATTATGGTAAATGTTTAAAACAATGTATAAGAGCTATAAATAACTAACTATTGTATCCAAATGACTTTTGGAGAGGATTATAGACACAATGGCCATTATAAATCAATTAGATCCATTTTTTTACCATTAACCATGGAATATTGTAATTATAATTGTGACAAATATTGTGTAATCACAGAAGTTCCTTTTCATCAAATTCAAAATGGCCACCGTCTCATCACTTCATGCACACCAATTCAAAGAATTTCACACTAAAAATATCCCACTTTTATCATTCTATAATCATCTATCATGTTCATAATACATTGGTCTCAATTAGATAACATATTCCCTCTATTTATAAGGTTATATTCAATAAAAATTGTATTTTCTCAAAGTACATATTTCATACACCATATCCATTTATTTTTAATATTTATATTTATATTTTTTTCTATATACCATAATTTAATGAAAAAAAATTATTAATATACTATATTTTTATTATATTAATAGATAAGAAATTATAAAATCCTTTATATCAACTAAGAAAATTAAAACAATTTCAATTGTGCATATGTGTGGACCACCGCCTCCATGAATTAATATGGATTGATTTTCAAAAAAAACTCTCAATATTGGAAACCAAGATATAATTAAGAATGTATATGATTAATATTTATAAATTATTATTTTTTATTGATAATTTATCATATACCATCATTCCATTCTATTTTTAGAGAAATAGAATTTTTAATACTATGTACGTATAGACTATCGCCTCAATAACATATTGATTTCTTTATCATGATATTAATTAATTATTAAACAATATTAAAATATGAATTAATATTTATATATAAATAATATTCTTATTATTCTATTACAATTATAATATTCCAAATTAAATCAAATTTCATCGGCATACTCTTTCCACAATTATGATATATTCATGTTTTAGTCATTCACCATCATTAGAATTTACATCCCAAAAATGTAGAAAACCATCACTTCTCTAAAGGAGTTGTGGACATTGTTCTTTAATTTCCCTCACATGTTTTAGTAATTAAAATAACCGACATGAACAATGTTTTTAAATAATTTCATGCATGAATATGAGAACATTATTAAAGATAATATTGTATATAAATAAATATTTATTTTTTTTTTATATAATAGTAATATTAATATTAAATTTTTTAATTATGATACTAATGTTTGTTCATGAAAAATCATTGAAACATGGTCATCATTAAATAACAACACTATTATTACAGAACCAGTTCAAATCGATCAATATTACATGCCCTTAATAGTAAAAATAGAAAATAAATAACTAAAATATTTGTACATAATTATTTTAAATGAAATTTATAAAAGGTTATATATATTAATATCAGTATTAAATATTTAATTGGGATATTTGTTTTTATTTTTCATGAATCTTGGTGGATGCACAGAGTGAATCAAGACTAAAGGAAATAGATTCGTCATCTAAAATTAAATTTCTTAAGATATAATTGTTTTGAACAATGGTATAATTAATATTGTGTGGTTACCTTCTAATTAATTTATCTTTACATAATAATATACATAATAGAGGATTATGAACTATATCATTATCTTTCTTAAAATTCCTTTAATTCATTAGATGAAAAATTTGTAACTAAACATCATTCATTGAGAAAAAATAATTCTACTTAACTAATTTCATTTAAGATTAGGTTCATCCCACCTATGAAATTATTCATGGTATAATTTACTATACTATTATGGGGAAGAATTACTCTTTTATATATATTTTTTAACATGGTGATTCCTTTCTAAAAACTCAATATCATAATTGAGAATAAATCTCATGTGAACATCATATTTCACATCTAATATTTTAAATTTTTTTCATTTCACCTGGTATGTAGTGTGACTTCAATAATTGTTTTTTGAAATAATAAAAAAAATTAATTTCAAATTCAAATGTGTTTTATTTTCCACAATATTTCTTTTTTATGGATTTTTTTATTTTCAAGTATCAGTTATTTCATTTTAATTTTAAAATTAAATATTTTACAAATTATTAATTTTGTATTTTAAACCATTATATCTTCTCAGGCCTTCATTATAGAGGATAATATTTAAAATAAATCATTTTCATATGTTTCCAAATAATGTTTTCAAATAAATATCATATTAATGTGTCCCATAAAATATACTATTATGAAAATATTAAAAACATTTCATAACAAATATTTTTTATTTTTTCTTCTATTTTCTACATTATCTAAAAATGATTTACATAGATATTTCATTTCATGAAATTTATGCTAAATTCACTTATAAATATTGTGGGTATTAAACTGATTGAAATTCATTACTATATTTGTCTTTCCTTTCCATTTAAGGTTTATGAATTTTCCTCTAATTTTTTCATCTATCATAAATCTCCATTTAGTTTCATTAATTGAAGTATCCTAACATAGATTTAAAATATAAATTCATTATGGAATTTACTAGATTAACTGTACACCCTTTATCAATAAAATATTAATACTATAAGATTTGTTCTTTTGATAGAATGTTATTTTACTTGAATTTTATTGAATATATAAGTAAATTATTTTATTTTCCATTGGTAAATATTTCATTAATTATTGATGGAATAATGAATTTTATCTTTAAATTATTCACTTTGAAAAGGATACAAAACTCATTTTATTTCAATGGATTCCTTGTGATATGATGAATGATGGGGTTCAAGTGGCCCACCTAACTATTGAAGATGAATAGTGGGTTCTTATATTTCCATACAATTTATTAGTTAACTTTGATTGATCATGGGATAGTAAGTTGTGTACATAATCAGTTTTCTCACAAATTCATGGGAATATTTATGTTTTTTCACATTTTATTTTTTGTAAATAATAAGTATATTCATGAAGGCAGTCTATTAATAAGTTTTCTCACATTTTAATTATTGAATATATTTATAATATTCACAATGACATTGGAATAACTAGTGTTCTTACATGGTTTTTTATTCCTATGATCATGACCCTATCGTCAGTTTCTATACTTTTTACGAAATGTTATATTCGAGGTTTATTTCTTATTTTAAAATATTTTTCACTTTTATGTTATTCCATTCCATAATCCATTATTATTGATCTATTATTTTTTTGGTATAATGTTTTTATGTATCCTTGTTAAACATATATTCTAAATTTATACTCACTTGTGATCATTCATTGTTATAAATTTTATTTTCCCTTTATAATAATTTATGTTCACCAATTTGTTATGTTTCCATTTTCCTAGTTTATGATAAAAAATAATATTTATGATATTTCTAGAAGAGTATCATTAGTTAAAAAATTACATACGTCAAATAACTATTATATATTAATGATTTTTTAGTGGGAAAATGTGTTTAAAGTAAAAAAAATTTGGGTTTTGTTAGTTGATGATTTTTCTAAAACCACTAAAACTATAAAGAAAACACTACCTGTGAATGTATAGTAATAAAATATTTTGTTTAAGAAAACTAATAATAAGATCAACATTTATGGGGAATCATATGGATGAATCATATGTTTCCTTATCATTTCCCAATAATCATCGATGTATTAGAGGCTACAACTAATAGATTTACTCCTTTTATTTATGGTGTGGTGATGATAGAATATTTTATAAGTAATCATGAGAATAATGGACATGAAAAATATAAATATTTTCTATATTTCATTTTATGTATGATTTTTATAATATAAAGGGAATAGAGAAATAATAATTAATGTTAGATAAACTATAAAAAATTTATGAAGGAAATAAAAATGTTAGTTGAGAAAATATACAGATTTGAAGATTAAAATATAATGATATAAAGATATTAAAATAAAGTATAATATTTCCATAGATAAATTATTCATAAGTTATAATGAAGTATTTTTCATTGTCTAGATTTTTAGTGATAAATTTGACGACACACCTATTTTTTAGAAGATATTGTGTGGATTCCTATAAATATTTGAGGTTCAAGTCTTGACCTTTAATATATAGATCCTAGTACAATTCCTATATATGATCTAAAGAGTGTTCATATATCCAATTATGTAAGGAATAAAAATGTTACCCAGAATAAGGTAAGGATAAAAATGATCCATATTTTATATCATTAATGAGGGAGAAAATAAACAATTAATAAAATTATGATGCAATTAGATAGTCTAACTTGAAATAATAATATGATGAAATGATTTATAATGTTTTATCCGTTATCTCTAAAAGAGAGAAAATTCAAAAGTGAATGTGTAAGGGAAATATTCTATTTAAAAATTAATAAATGTCGATAAAATGGACACTTAATAGTAGAATATCGAATATTAATTCAAGAATAATCTGGTGATAATGAAATTGAAAGACATGGATGATTATAAATGAATAAAGTAACTCTGAAAAAATTTTCTTCTAGAATAAAGAGTAATTTTTTCTCTGATAAATATATATATAATTTTTATCAAAAAGAAAATAAATTTAAGTAAGTGATATATAATATTATATTTAAATTTTTTGTGATATTGTTGAATTTTTTTGGTTTTGATGGTGAATTAATAATGTCTCGCTATTAATTATATTATTAAATCTATTAGTAAAAAAGATTTGCGAATGAGGTTTTTTTCTAATGGTAATATTTTGGGGGGTTTCATTCAAATACTATAAAATTTAATAATGATATTATAAAATTGAAAAAATAAAACATGTCCACTAGAATCACAAAAACAATTTATATATGAAAATAAATGTTGTTAAAAAATTGTCATGATTTACAAATGGTTTTATATTATTTAAAAAAATTCAGAATTAATTTTGAATGAATAAAAATGAAAATTAATATGAACATGTTAAATTTAAATTAATCGATACCAAAAATGAATTGGAAAATCTCATATTCAACATTCAAAATATAGTTCATGATATTTAGGAATGATATAAGAATAATTATGTTCAATAATACCAACCAAGAATAGTAGAAAGAAAAGAATAAAATAAAGAAATTTTGATGGGATGATTTAATTAACAAAATAGGTAATGATTGCCAAATTCATTTTCATAAATAACTAAATCATAGAAATTATAAATTCTAGTTATATATATATCAAAAATAAGAAAATCTACCACTCATTATTCTGAAAATGATGCAAACTGGACAAGACCAAAATATTTTGTGTTGGGAGACTAAAATAATTTTGGTTCAAAAAGATTATCCAATATAATTTGTAAAATAATAAATAAAATATGGATTTCAACTTATCAATAGAATAAAAATTATATATGAACTTATTACTTTTATTATCAATGTTGTAATTTTTGGGCTTTGGTAATATAGAAATAATGTTTTGGTTCAACAATAATCATTAATAAGAACCCATAAATTAAAGGTGTTTGAATATAAGTTGTTGTTATATTAATCATAACTAATATTTTCATTTGAAAGTATAAAATTATTCAATAAATATAAAAAATAGTTTTACACAAATTGGAGATATTAGGGGGGGATGTCAGAAAACTATCCACCATTTTGATTTAATCCTTACTACATTACCATATCTATATATCATGAATTATTATACTCATATTTATTTGGTTTCCAATTAGTAAGGTAATGAATGATCTATTATTTTTCAATATCAACTAATTGATTCAAAAGTGGAATGTTTATGAATAACAAATAATTGATTCTATTAACATATAAAAATGGAAATAATGTTTTTTTATTATTATTGAATATTTAACTCATCTACCTTTTTAAAAGACGGATCACTCAACACAAAATGAGTTAGTTCATCTATGTAGGGAAATAAAATTCTAGAGTCTAAGAATATGAAATATTTTAATGGAAAAAACACAATTTATTAAGTATTTCTCAACTATAATATAGAGTAAATGAGTTGATTTTTAAGAATAATATATTCTTGGTTTAAAGGATATAGGATTAAAAATTTATTAATAGAGGATACTTAACAATGTTTCATTTATTTCAAGATGTATTGATTTATAATTCATTATATATAACTGTGGAGTAAGAATGCCAACTATTGAAAAAATTGATAATCCATCAGGAAAAATGGAATAGGGGTAAAGAATACCAATTACAATATATTCATGGTAATCATATTATAAATAGAATTATGTATTATACATTATACACATGCCATCTATAGAAATTTAGGAGTTTTTCACATTAGAATATTGAGATTCATACACATCATCCCTTATATCATTATTATTCTAATATTTTAGTACCATGAGAATGAAAAACAGAAAGATAACTATATTAATTCCTTTTCCATGAATTCACTCACTTTACATAAATTTTTATTATTAACCATAAATATGATCCACTATATAATTTCAATAATTTCAAGAAAGGTTTTCAAATGATCTATAGATACTTCTTGAAAAATATCTTCAATGACAATTGTTTTGAGTTAAAATATTGAATATATAAATCATATCTTTAGAATAATGGTATTCACCATGAATACAATGCACTATATACACCAAAAAAATAATGTTTGGGTGAATGGAAGAAAAATGTTCTTAGTAGAGACAACTCAAACAATGATGAAAGATCATGAAACATTTTTGGATTTTTTGAGATACAATAGTAGACTAACGATTCATATTAAAAATTGATAAAAATATATATATATATTAAAATACATAATGTATACTAATGATATATATTATAATAATACCCAACTTTTTAATTACTTATGTGTATTTTTATGTCCCATTATTGTCAATGTTAGAGGTAAAGATCTATAAAAGATTTATAATAGAGGTTTTGGTGGAATCTTCTCTCGTTATCCTCCAAATAAAAGAGAATATTATTCATATGATAAGGAAACATGGAATGTGATTGAAATTTTATATCTTTATTTGATATAACATTCATTGAAATAAGACATACATATTGTAAATTTTCAAGAAGTGATGAATATGAAGCTATTTTAGTTAAATTGAATGATGATTTTTTGGAAAATGGTGAAAATTTTGATGATGCTCGTGTTATAGATGGTGATTCATCCAAAACTATGGATGAAATTAAAATATTATCATTACATACAAGCTTGAAAAAATATTTGGAGGTTAAAAATTCATTGGAGGTCAAGGAATATAGATTCAATCTTGAAGAGTGCGGAGAAAATATTCACGTGCCTCACTATTTTCATTGGGTGAACCAAGAGATTTTTAAAATGTAATAGGTATTCTAGTGTGGTTTATTCTAATTAAGTAATAATTAGACCAAATAAAGAATAATGATAATATTGAGCTGATACCAAATCAAGAATATAAGATTATTATTGGAACAAAATTCACATTTGAAAACATGTTAAATTATTGAGGAGATATTGTAAAAAATAATTCAAGACTTATGTGAAAGGGGTCATCATAGGTTGACTGATTTTTTTTATGAGACCCTTTCACTAGTTTCTATTCTATAAAATAAAATAAAATTCCTTTATATTGTAGTAAAGTGTAAATATATGATTTACAATATATATTTCAACTCTCTCTTTATCAGTAGAGAGACAAATGAAAAGTATTACATTGAGAAACCATAAGGATTATATCTTTTTAAAAATTATATCTATATTTCAAAGTTAAATAATGATCTATATGGGATAAAAAAAGACCTAAAAGAGTAGTATTCTATGTTATAAACCTATTTAATGAATTTAAATTTCATTAATATAACTGTGAGAATAAATATCTATATTAATGATAAAAAATGTATTAATTGTTTTTATTGTTTATATAAATGATTTAATTTGGATTGAAATAAATTTCCTTCATGTAAAGAGTTTTATATAGAGATGATGGAGTTATTTTAAATTTTTTTACTTTATAAAATGAGATATAATTGGAGTTGAAAAACATTCAAATCATAAGAAAACATCATTATTTATCAAGAGAGGTATTCCCGTGAGTATGTAATAATTTTTTTCATGTAGTATTAAATTTTGATCTCTAAACATATATTAGTGGGAAATGATGAATAATGTGGTCTACATGTAAATTTTTTTTTATTTTTAGAGAGAGTTGTAAATATTTTCATATAATTAAATTGAATTATATGAACTTGAATACTAGAAAAAAAAATTGGCTACTCTAAAATCCACCACACAATTGGTCGGGTTAAAAATCATTTGTAATTTCTCAATGTGAATGTGATGATGCCACTACTTTAAGGATGTAATAATCAAAGTCCCATTATTTATTCGAAGAATCTTATTTTAAATATAGGTTGATAGAAAATATATATCTAATATCAATTCATAAATTTTATCATGGAGATAAATTTTTATAGTATTTAATTTATTCCTACCTTGGATAAAGTGTTATATGTGTTCACCGAACCTCATCCAAAGTATATAATTAAAATATAGAGGTTGGAAATAGGAGTTTAGAATTATTACTCACAAAGATAAGGTGTGGTGATTCATTTCCCTCTCTTATATTTTCCTTTGAATGTTTTTTTCAAAGGGGGAGAAAAATACAATATAAATATTATTATGCATAATATCATAATTTATGCATAATTGGGAATATAAAATTTTTTGTTATATTATTCATATTTATGTGTTCTTATTATTTATGGGGTTCATATATTTTTAGAGATTTATTAACATTGTAAAGCCATGAAATCAACCAATTTGATATATTTATGATCTATTTATGAAAATTAAAATAGTATTGTGATTATATATGTAGTATTATATTCCTAAAAAGATTAATTAATAGATTTTTGAATTTCAAGAAGAGTAAGAAGAAATGTTTTCATGTAACATCACAAGTGATATCAGAGGCTAAGAAAACATAATATTTTTATTATGTCTCAAGAAGAATATTGAGAAATAAATAGATGAATATTATTAATTTTTTATTGAAAACAATTTAAACTATTTGATGTTATTATTTCATACACCATATTTTTATCAGTATATTTATAATTATTTATGAAGATTTAATTATATGTATATTTATTTTGGAAGAAATTTGTATTACATGGTTTAAAAAAATTCAGTCATTATATGTCATAATATTTTATGGGATTATGTTTAATACTTGTGGTAAATTTTTTAGACTTGATTATAATCTGTATTTATATGGTGTTGAATTGTTTCCCCTAGAATTATGTATTTTTCTAGATAAGTCATGTTAAAATTTAAAATGATATTTTTATTGTGTTGGATATTATTTCAATTAATATATCATAGTGGGGATTTCTATGAAAACCATAATCAATCATTCGATGATTTTTGTTTAAGAAATGTAACAATAAATATGTTGTTTCTTACCCATACCATTTTTTAACATTCACCATTTGATAAAAAAAGTGAGTCATGTGGTTGAAGTTTCACTGAAGGATGTAGATGTTCTTATCTGGGATAACTGGTATTTTCTTTGTGGAAATATTCTTACTCCTCAACCACTAATAAATTATTTATAAGAACCATTAAATTCCTATTTTTATTACTTTGATCTATATATCCATGATTATATGAATTTTATAGTTTAATTCAACTCTAAATATGAGCACTATTATTATTTATGTTTGAGATTATCAAATTTAAATTCCTATTCCATGATGTTTTTTAAATTGTATCTTAAATTTGATATTTTTCATGAATCTCATATAGTACTACTTTTCATAATATTATTGGGTCTTCTTATGCCAAAGTTCAACCTTGTTTCTCTTTTTTATATTTCAATAATATCTACTGTACTTATTAAAAAAATTTCCTCTACCTCACAGAAATATAATCCTTTTTATTATTGTATTTTTTTTATAGGTGAACTTATCTAATTCATTTCCTTCTACAGTTTTTATAAAAAATGGACACTGTATATTTCTAACTAAAATTTTATATGAAACAATCTAAGAATATTAAATGGAGTTATGAAAATTGTTTCACCATACTATGGTCTATGGATAGGTGTGACCATAATATTAATATAATGTTCAGCTTCCAATTTATTTTGAAAAACTACAAGGATTATATATGGGAAACTAATATATATGGACATAACTAGACCTTATAAGGCCTAGGCCCCTCATGATTTTATCATTAATAGAATATATGAAACTACCAAGACTACATAACATCCTTCCCTTAATAAAGTTATAACTTTCTTGGATTATTTAGAGTCTACTACCAATACATTTTCTTCTATTGATAAGTAATGTAAGGAATACTCAAATGAACCAAAACAGATCCCATTTGATTGAAGTTATATCATTACTTCTCCTTTCAATATAATAGGAGTTCACCCTTTGAATAGAATGAGTGTAGTGATTCATGATGTGAACCAATAGAGTCCATTCATGATGTATATGAAAAATATTCAGTGGATTATATAATATTACAATAATTGGAGATATAAAACAGAAATAATTTGATGGTGGATATGGAATACATCATTAATCAACAACCCAAAAATACTAATAAGGGTATAAATTACTCATTGTAAGAAATAACCATTTTTATGGATTATCATATAACTATACTATTGAAAATAAGGTAATAACTTCTCAATGAAAAGTGTTTGAGGTTATGTTCCCACATAACAAGGAAGAAAAATAGGAGGATTTTAACAAGATCAATGATAGTCATATTTTAGAAGAGGTAATTTGAAAAGAATTTATCCAAGAACTGTTGAATAAGATCTACTAATTTTCAAAAAAATATAAATATAGTCATATATATTGATTAATATCTAGAAAACAATAAACATGATTTAACAAAAACTGAGTTATAATTTTAATTAATCCTCTACATTTCCATTTTTTTAATTTCATGGAAGTAACATTATATTGTAGAGAATGTATTTTTTACGATAATAAGTGTGTTTATGGGTATGTTTTATAATTTATGTACATTTAATATTGTTTTATTTTTCAATGTATTGTGATCAAATAAGTACATCTTTAACACTGATGTAAGCTATATATATTCCCATTAATGAACATATTTTAGAGAAAAACTCACTAATTGTGTGCTAATGTTTCCCTTGAGAAAAAGAGATATAAATATTTCATGTTTATATATTTTCATATCCTATGATGATTTTTGTGTTTACACAATTACTTTTTTAAAAAGATTCATAAACAATGTCATTTCTCTATTACCAATGAAATTTTTTATAAATTCTTGTTTCTATGGTTATCATAAATATAATAAATTATTAATAATTTTTATTAATCTGAAGTTTTTGGGTCTTGGAAGATAACATACACTACAAGATGGAATGAGTTATTGACCGATTCCAATCATGGAATATTTCACATTTTACGTACAATTATTGGTTGATTTAGTGTTTGGGAGGTTTTTTACATAGATATGAGTTTTCTATGGGAACATGGAATATCTTGATGAAAATTCATGGTCGTGAGGATAATTATTTTATGGTGAGTTTTCATACTGATTATATAGATGAATCTTATAGGAATAAATTCTTACATATTCTTAAATGTAAGTTTTCTACAATTTTAAAAAAAATATTTGACTATTCTTTGTGTGAAAACTATTTTTTACAATATTTAATGATAACAAAAAATAAAAAAAATCTAATATGATATAATATTGAAACATTCATGATATAATTATTATTATGGGATGTGAATTATTTTCAGTCATTTAGAGATTTTTGGAACATATATAGAGTTGTTTCAATGGATTATGTAATTTTTCAATTAAAATAAATGGATATTAAGATCATGAACACCAGTTGGTGGATTATAAAGTGAAGATATTTTTGAAAATATTTCAATGTCTTGAATTACTATGGATCCTTTTTGACATCATAAATATGATTTCATATTTTATAGTAATGATGGGAAAATTATTAATGATAAAATATGAGTTTATAAGGATAATCTTATCCATCGTAAGGATCATTAAAAGTATATATAGATAATTTTAGTACAATACAAGGATGATCACCAACTTCATAAATATGATAGATTTTTTTTGTCTTAAATTTCATAAGGATGAACACTATCATCATAATGATGATTTATAACTTCATAAGGATATGTTTTGATGTTTTAGAGATAAATCTAAACATCATAAGGATGATTCTTATTATGTTAAGATTGTAGGATTTTTAATGTTCAAAATCCTAATAATTTATTTTGAATCATAAGTTTTATTACTTTTTATAAAAAATAGTTAACTAGTAATTTTAATCTGGAAATGTTTTACTCATTTAAAAATCATAAATATTACAGGTTATTCATCTAAACATTTTTTAAATCCATAATTTATTTTCATTCAATTAATGAATAAAATAGAATATCATGGGGTGATTTTCTTGAATTTTACAAAGATTAATATTTCAAAATAATAATCAATGGTTAAATATCATTTCTTTAAAGAATATTGGATAGAAATTATCTTGTAGTCGGGATTGGTGGGATGTTTATATATTTCATTAATTATATAATATTCATTAAAATATATTTAATAAGAAAATGAGAAAATAAAAATGTGACATTTTTAATATTCTAATAAAAATTATAATAATTTTTAACTCATTATTATATAGTAAATTCTATGTATTGTGGATGAAGAAGAGAAAATATATATTAAAAAGAGATACATGAATTATATGTGAAGTACAAGAAATATAAATGAAACAATCATTATGGGGACAAAATGGTTAATTTAATAAATTGGATAATGACTCTCTTATTATTTCAAAACACAATTTCAACATTATAACAATATTGTACACACATACACAATCAAGATACTTGTGACAGAAGTTCATGGAGAGACATTACTCATTGTAATATATATGTTGATAATATTGTGTTGTGTGATCACAATTAATTAAGAATCAAAATAAGGATTTTCCATCTATTATTGAGGTTTCTATATTTAAATAAAATGTTCATTTCCCTATCTGAGAATTAATTTTGGAAATATGTGGTAATAATCACATAAAAATGATTTTTTTAGAAACTAGAAAATATTCATAGAGGTAATACCAATGTTATAAGAGAAAAATATAAGACATTAATATTAAAATATGAATATTTTAATATGAATGATATTAAATAAATAGATTATTTACTCAAAAGGGTTAACAAAATAAAGTGAATAATAAATAGTTTAAGCGACAGATCTGGTGATACGATATTTTTTAGAAGATACTATGCATCATTATTAATATGTATAAAGATAATGTCACCCCACTTAAATATAATCATACACTTACTAAATATTATCTAAATTGTTTCTCATAACCTATAGATAAATAAGAAACATGTTACTAAAAAAATTATATGGATCAAAAATAAATTTATTTTAAATCCATAATAATAGTTAAAAAGATATATTGATGATGGTAAATATAGCTGGTCTAACACAAAAAAGGAAAGTGAACAAAATCTTATAATGAATATTCTCTTATATATTTAAATGTTATAAGAGGCATGGTAACTTTCAAGGTTGTGATTTTAATAAAATTAATTGTGTTTAAAGATAATAAAAACCATATATAAATTTATGAAAAATAAAAAAGAATAACAATTTGTTGATGAATAAGATAAATGACCATTATTATTATCATATAATAAATCACCTATTTCAAATATTAATTCTAGATGAAGGGTTTATAAATATTCCAAATACAAAATTATAAATGTCCAATCCATGTGTAAATAAAGTGAAAAAAATATAAATAAAAAATAATTAATCACCGAATAATACTAATGAGAAGATACTAATTAAAAATATTAATGATGAAATTATCACAAGGGTTTAAATTTTTTAGTGTAGGTGTAATGATGTTATTATTATATACTTTACATTAAATATATATTTAAGGTTCTTTATTTTTTAGATGAAAAAGTTGAAAATATATATCATAAAATCGGTCAAAAGGTATTCCTCATCTAAAAGTGAATTATATATTTATATATGATAAAATTATATTTTTTGAATTAGGATAATAATTTACAATGAAAATTGATTATAAAAATTCTATAAAAGTTAATATGGATGATGTAATAAAGTAAAATTAGAATGATATTAAAGGTAGTCATCTGAAACTACTAGTTATAAAAAATAATTGCATGAATCATATTCAAGATTTGTAATTTAGTTCAAGAAATAAGAGAAGGATCTATAAAGAATTATGTTATAGAATATCCACAAAACTCCAATGGAGTAAAAATTATATGAATATTTCTATAATGTCTAAATTAGAGAAACTATTTAAAAAGACCAATTTTATGGAAATGAAAATTGACTCTTTGAAATCCAAAAAAAAATAACATAGACATGAAATCAAAAGATTCAACAAATAAAAATATTTCAACCACTTGAAATATCATGTTGGGATTTCATAATAAATTTTGTTTTAAAAAAATAATCCAATATCATTGTCCAAAATAAGGATAAAATTCAATTGTAAACTTTGGGAATAAATACCATCTTTATAAAAAATTATGATTTTCATAGTTATTATTACATGTTTGTAGGAATTTGTAATATAAAAATAATTTTTTGGATTATCCATAAACATTATAATAAAATAAGAATTTTTTGATGAATAATTTGGGGGCATATTACTAAAATAAAAAATGTTTGTAGGGATGTAAAAATGTATAGATTAAAATTTTTTAATATATTTCAAAACATTAAATAATTTTATAGGATATTTTTCCAAATTGGTTACCATTCTAATGTTTTCATAAAATTTTTACTATAAGAATTTTTCATGAATTTAAATACTCATAATTCTCAAGAGAAAAATTAAGAAAGGTAATGGAAAATATTTTATTTTTAAAGTTATATAAAATGATTAAATTCTATAATGTCTATAGATACTAGTTAGTAGAATATCTATACATATGAGATGGGGAATAATGTAACTTAAAATTTATTATGACTATCGAAAATGATTAGAGTCCAATGTGGTGATAGATTAGTCCAAATAAGTAGAGTTGGATCCTCTTTTATTTGAAAACTAAATTTAATGTCTAGAAATACACTATATGTTAATTGGTTGAAACAAGACTTGTTAGGAATTTATCATCTCTCTGACGATGGAAATAAATTTACATTCCAAAAAAGATGGTTTCATAGTTAAAGGGATATGTGATAGAATAATTTTGATAAGAGGATGTTTTCCCAATGGTAATTTATATCAATTTTGGGACTCTCATAATTCATGCTACCTAAGTGTAAAATAATAAACCAAATACGTAATTGAGGTCTTGGGTATCATGGAAAAATTATAATTGGAAATATTACACAAATAAAATTTTTTGTTTATAATCCTTATATTATTTGAGAGAAAGAGAAATAAGATATTTTCAATGTTACACCATGTAATTTTTTAGATATTTTTTTGAATAAATTTATTCTTTTCAATATTTTTTATTACACGCATATATGAGTTTTAATTACATTACACACAAAAATGTCTTTATGTATCATTATAGAAAGTAATGGGGTTGTCTTGAATTACATAAAATAACAATTTATTCATTCCTCACACATAACACTAAATTTCTCTTTCTTTTCATGCAACACTATGTTTAGATTTCATTATAGGAAACATCGAGTTTAAACAAAACATGACAATTATTAATCTACTTTTTTTTCTATATGATAGTTATCATATAGCCATTGGAAAGGTTGTAATAATTATTATTATTTATATTATGAATCTATATGTTTTTTACATTTATATATATTTCATTCCATGGTGATAAATTAATAATAAATGATAACAAAAACACAGTTGGAAAAAATGGAATCTTCTTGTAAAAAAGTATTTATATGATCACAAACATGTTTTATCTCAATAAAAATATAAATTAATTTTATTTAAATAATTTAATTAAATATCTATGATATATTAAATACTATTTTTAATTTTTATATTATGTTTTTTATAGAAAAAAGATAATAAGAAATCAAATTTTACACTTAAAATTGCATTTTTCTATATAGTAGTTTTATCACATTTTGTAAACATATTTTAAATTTAATTTTAAACACTATTAGAAATTATATTTAGAAAATTGAAATTCAATTATGAAATTATAAATTAAAACTTATCTTAGGGTGTATTTTGATAATTTTCTACAAATATTAATTTTTCAATGAATAATGAAAAATACTGGTTATTATTAAAATTACAATTTATTTTAAATAATTTTGAAACATACAAAAAACTAATATGGTCATATAGGTAATATTATATCCATCATATATCCATTAATATAATTATTTTATTTTAAATCAATTTAATATTTAGTTTTTAAATAATGTTTTTTATACATTTGACCATTTTCTGTTTGGAAAACCTCTTTGTTGCCAAGAGTACCATATTAATTTTAAATTATAATTTTTCCCCATATTTTAATGGTATTGGAAAAAATGGGTTCCATATTTTTAATGAGAACAATTTTTATTTTTTAATAATTTTATTTTAATTTTTCACCAAAATAAATAGAAAATAGTAAAAATTATATACCACGGTTAAGGTAAAAATTGCTTTACTGGGGGTAAAACTAAAATGATATGGGTTTAAAATGACCAAAAATATTTATATATAGACCTTTTTATGAAAATATTTAAAACTTATATCTTCTATTATCTATAATATCACACATTGGGTCCTTTTTCATTTGAAAAATGTGGTTACAACATTACTTTCCAAAAATTACAAATATGCCACTCACATCACTGATAAAAGGCCACCCACTGTAATCTCCTCTTCACACTTACAAAAAACAATAGTTTAGAAAATATTTGACAAAATAACATCCTTCATTCCATCATATAATCCTAGAATAATTATTTTTTTCATATGGAAAACCTATGAAGAATTTCAGTGCAAACCAAAAAAAGATGTCTGGAGAACAGATAATGTCCCCTACCGAACGTTTTGTTTTATTTATTCACCAAAATCATTAAATTATTGATACTAAAACATTATATAATATAATGATTATCTTACATATACTGATATGATATTATTTTACTTAATATAACCTTAATTCCTCTCCTATTCCATCAAATTGATTATGAAATCATCATTCATGTGTTCGGAAAACTACATCTTTCTAAACTAATGTAATTCATTTATCATCACCACATATAAAAAATGTTTACAGTGATTGATATATTGTTTTCATATGATATTTATGATATTATTATGCTTCTATAAAAATTATATCACATGATACTCCTCAAATTACATTTCTTTTAAATATATTTATGTCATTCATGTGTGTGGTGGACTACTGCCTCACGAAGTGATTTGATTTATTCACACTTTTCACCGAATGTTATAATGATGTTTCTAATAAAAATTTGTGATATAAATGACATAAAAATTATTCTATAATTTTAATAATTTATTTACTTTTATTTATTTATTTCTATTGGTAAAATGGAAACAACATTAATGTATACGTATGGCATGTCATCTCCATGAATGATGTACTTCATTATTTCTATCAACAATTTATGGATATGTTTAGAAAAATATATAATTAATATGTACTATTTTTATATCCATATTAAAATTTATTAATTTATGGAATAATATTTTAATAAATTGGAACAAAAAATCTAATCATACATAAAAAAACAGTGTCGTTATTGCCTGAAACAAGACTTTAACAAAGAAATGTTAATAAACTGTCATAATTACATCATAAATGGTTTTATATATAAAATTATTGTAATTTAATTTATATGTTATATACATATATTTATTATACTATATTATCAAACACATAATAAGAAGTCATGACTTATGTTGAGGGATTTTAGTCTCTCTTTTATTTTCTGTAAGACACATTCCATATTCACCATGTGATTCTTTTATGTGATGTATATAATTCCAAATAATTTATGTTATTATTATTATAATAAAAAATATTTTTATTTACATATTTATTTGATTATATATCATTCATGGGTTTTACGTTACAAAAGATTCCACGATAGTAACGATTTTATGTTTCATTCTCATTGTTTATTATTATGATTTATGTTTATGCTTTAAGTGATGAAATATTGTGATACATATCACAAAAAACACTTGAAATTTATTATACACTGCTTATTTATTGATAACACATGGTTTCCCTTCTTTTTCCTATCTATACGTACTCATGAGTTCAATGTGATTATTTTTAATGAAATTTGACTTTATTTTTAACTTCTGCTAAAAATCATAATTTTTCAAAAATAATTATTTCTAAAAACTATTTCATAATTTTTCCAAATCCTCCAAATTAATTATAAAATAAATATCCAATAATTATTTTCAATTTTAAATAATTTTTTAGGAATATTCATTTCATTTTTCACATAATGAACATTTTACATCTACTAAAAATGTGAAAGGAATAATTATTTTAACATGTAAAAAATGAACTACATTTTCATTCATAATTAACAAAAAAAATGTTTTATATATTCCACCACATGTTGAAAAGATTATTTCCCATGAAATTAATTTCAAAAAATGGTTTATGAATTGTTATTTTTAATATGTGATTCCCAAATTGGAAAGGATATTTTATTCAGGAAATATTTCTAATTTTTTTTAAAGATTCCTTTATAAGATTACATTTTTATTTTTAATATATATTATTTTTAGTATGTTTTATGTTTTAAAAAATTGTTTACAAATATATTCCTCATGAAAATTCTATAGTAATCTTCAAAAATCATTTTCCATCGAATCATTTTTTGTCACTTATGCTTTATTATGGATATGATTGAATGATATCATCTGTAATCCATATCTATATTGATAATTCTTTTTTTATTAACTTTTTATGAAACCCATTTATTTTTCTAGGTTTATATTAGGGTTGATTGATTAAATTATTATGAAAAACATTTACATTTAATGGGTAAGTATTTGATAATATAATGAATGATTTATGATACTGTGAAACACATGTGTATGGTTATCAATAAGAGGTGGTGGAGCATATATATCCCTATAATTTATTGAGGAATGATTTATATCTCTTGAGATAACAATGGGAAATAAGTTTTTGGGCTTGATAAACTATAATAAATCAGTTTGTCCTGATGCACTACATGAAACAAGTGGATCATGATCCAATTTAGGAATAGGTGCATCTTGATCCACAATAGTAAATAGGTGATAATTTTGGATACACTATGTTGGTGGACTTGGTAGATAACCAGATATATGAAATAGATTTTATATATTTATTATGGTTCCAAAATTTTATAAAATGATATTATGGTTAATAATTGATTTATGTTGATTTCTCACTCTTGTGGGCCATTTTTTTAAAATGATAAATTTTTAGGCCATGAATCATGTTTATAGACAACAATATGTAGGGTTTGAAAATCCTAATTTTTTTTCATGATCAAATACACTTAAAATTATATTATGATTTTATCTGATCGTAGATTTATATCTATTATTTTTTCCATATTAATAAATTGTACTCACCCTTTATTCTATATACATTGAAATATTTTTAATAATGATTTATGTATGGTATTTTTTAGGGAATTCATATGTCAGAAGATATTTGTGGGATATGTTGAAGATAATTAGTTAGATAAGAACATTGGGTTTCTGGTTTCTAAATAAAATAAACTATTTCATTCATTGGGTATGTGTTTATGAAATGTATTCAATATTAATCTGAAAATAATTTATATTTAGGTATAAAATCCTAGGGAAATTATATTTGGTATCAAAGAAAATCTTTAGTAAATGATTGTAGACTAGAATTATAAAAACATTACTGAGATAACTAGGTATATTACTATGTATATGTATGGGATACTTCTAAGGATATCTCTAAGAATAGCCTAAGGATAATTATAATTATAGGAATTTATTATTGAATATTTTAATGATATTGAATGACGTATCCATGATATTTTATCCCTATAAAGGCACTATAAGTGGATGTAGCTGTGGAACCTCGGTACCTAGGGGTAGGAAATCTAAAAAGGGACCATTGAACTAGCCTTGGTCTTCATCTGCGGAATAGAAATGGGCCTTTCATCACATCAGGTTCGGCACTCCCATCATATATTCATTGGAAATTATAAAAACACTAAAACATATCTTGATGGATTTAAATAATGAACATGAATGAACTCAGTTAATTCTACAGTGTCATAGAATGAAAATAATGGTTCGTTATTTAGGCATCCTATTAATTATTTTTCATGATTTGTGGTTTTCACCTATTATTTTTGTTTCTCATGCTATGATTTATGGTTTTAGTCAATGGGTGGAACTTAATGGATCCATGTTAATATTGGGTGTTATGTAAAAAATGAAGTGATTTTACTCCTGATAAAAAATCATTATGGGATATGGAACAAAAAATCTTTTGTATATTCTCACATAAATTTATCAAGATATGATTCAAGATGATCTTCCAAATAATCAAAGGATTTAATAGTGGTCTATTGATTTCTTTAAGTAGGAATGTCTTAATTAAACTATTATTATATTGATACAATAGTTTTGAATAAATATATTGATACCAATTATGTATCACAAATTACATTACAATATTTTTATTTTACTATAAATTTAATTTTTTTCGATAGATTGTGAAGTATGCAACACCAGGTTTAAACAAAACCATATTTAGTCATGATTTTCACAATGAATTTGAAAATTATTGTTTATAATTTCAAGAAATTTATTTGAAAAAAAATCTTCATATTTGAAATTATATTATCAAAATTATCTTTGGGTGATTATTTTTGTTTTTTATAAATTATAATTTTTTTTATTAATACTGAAATCTATGAAATTTCAATTAAAAACATCCATCTAATTTAAATTATTTATAATTTTATATTGTATCCTTAAATAGTTTTAATGTTTAATTATATTAATTATACATCTAATACTTAAATTTATTTCATTTTAATAAATTTCGTATAGAATATATAAATAAAAGCATTTCAATTTTTTGAACATTTTTAATTAAAAACTGTCTTACTCGTCGCGTTTTCTAGATTTATTTTAAATTAAATTTTCCACATATTAAAATTAAAATTTGAAAAAATTATTCCATATTTAGAATAATAAAAATATAGAATTTCTAATAACTTCAACATATTTTTTGACTAAAATGAATATTGATAGTAATAAATATTAATTACAATCGTTAAGGAAAAAAGTGATTATGAGGGGGTTAATCTATAAAGATAAGGTTAAAAATGGCCAATAAACATTTTTAAAAACTATTTAATTACAATATTTCTACCCTTAAACATTTATTGTACTATAAGGGTCCACTTATTATCTCCAATAAATTTTCAAAATGTGGGAGCACTCAATTATTTTAAAAATTACATATTGTGTCTTCCCCCCCACATATAATGTCTAACCCCTATCCTCATATATTAAATCTATAAAACCAATTTTTCTCATCCAATATCTAAATAAATCTCATAATAACTAACCTCCACTCATCCTAGAAGACATATCTTGTGTATAAATCGAATCTTCGTAGGAATTAGTGAAAACCTATTGGGGATTCCCAAAGAATATGTATTGTTCTTCACTATACCTATTTATGATATTTCTTCCTCCACATCAATAATTATTATTCAAACATGATTATATGATAACCTGAGTACCTTATATGTATTGTGATTTTTTTATAATAAATTAATGACCTACAGTCATCTCTACTTTTATGAAATGGGTTATGAAATCATTGTTCAGGTGTGCGGTGGACTATCACTACCAGAATCGATGTTGTTTGTTCTTCCATTACAAACATTCAATGTTGGTTGTGATAATGGATATAAAGTATATATATTATATATAAAATACATTTATACTTTTATTTACATTATATCAAACAAAAATTGTTACCTTCCATTCTATTGGAAATACGATAACATTTCTCATTCGTATGATGGGAGATCATATCACGATTCCATGTCATTTTTCTTTCACTAATGCATGACATGGAATGTGATAAATTTAAAATTAATTATTTATTACTATAAAATGAAATAATAATGATATTGGTTAAATATATTTCATTATATAAATATATTATATATCATTTTCTTTTGATCCTTTTCACCCATGATATGATGATCACATCATTCATTTATATATAGACAATCACCTTCATGAATAGATGTGACTCTCTTTTCATCAATATACCACATTGATGATATATATTTAATTATGTAATATGGTATATATTATATTATTATAGACCTATTCAGATAAAATATTACTTACCTCATTTCCATAATCATCATAGAATAATGGAAATGTTACTTAAGTGTATGTATGACCTACCCTCTCCATGATCATAGTGTACTTAATTTTTCCTAACCATCATTAAAGATTGTTTTTAAAAGTTAAATTATTTTAAAAATATGATAATTATCTCTTGGTTATTGTTTTATAAAATTTATAAAAATATAACATGATCATGGACTGGATCTTTCATTATAAAACTTGCATGGGAAAATAAGGAAATTAAAACCAAAAATAATTAAAATATTTTATTATTGTTGATGAATGAGTGATATGATGTAATAAGAGAATAATATATGATATTATAAATATTAATATATTTTTGGTATTTGGAAAATACATGTTTAACACTAATACCTTGAATTTTAAAAAACTTTTAACTAAAACTAATCAAGTGGTAATTGATTTCAGCTCAATTTTATATTCCATTGAATCTTTTTTGATATTTTAGACCAATGAATTTTTAAGTGGTGTATATACGTCCCCATTGGAATATAATCTATTAAATAATTTTTTATTTATTGTATTTTATGTTTCCATTTTTATTATTTCTTCCAATTGGTTTTTTCTAGAAAATTTCCAAATGGTTATAGTTGTTGTGAAATCTCACTTTATTTTGTGATTTGTAACTTCCTCTTGAATCAATAAATTTAGTGTAATAATTTTTCATTGGACATTTAATTTATCTCAAACATATGTATTCATCTATTATGGATATGATTATTTATTAAACCATACACCATATTTACATATGATGGTTACATTGAATATAGATATTTGATAAGAAAAATTTTTTATGAATTAAATTTTTGTTTGGTTTATAAAAATGCATTGTAAATTCAATACACTATTTGGGTACTGGTTAAAAAAACCCCTTTGATTCATCAGTAATCTCATGAGTTGAAATATTTTTCCAAATCAGATGGGTTTTCCCTGTTATGTCTTAAACATTCTTGAGGATATATCATGATAGTAAAGGTATAAAGATCCTAGGAAACATGATGTCTAATAATTAAGAATTTCCATCATTTATAATTATGTTATTATTATTATCCACGGAATATTCACAATGATTTTATATTTTGGTTTATTTCATTATAACATTATTGATTAAATGGAATGCGTGTTTAGTTATTTACCTTTTTATATTGATAATTCATTTTTTATTCATGGTAACATGATTTTTTACTTTAAACCTAATGATAATATGAGATAACCACTCTTTTTTCCATTACCTATGATCTGAATATGAATCTATTAAAAGTTTTTTCATGGATTTAGTTTATTATATTGTTTTATATATTATTTTTAATTTTCTACTCCCATTGTAAAATGGGGATCATATATGTATCTAGTTCTCTATAAATACTAAACTATTTAATTCTTTTGGATTTTACACATCATAACCAGGACACTATAATAAAAAAATAACTTCAGACTATTGGGTTCATTAATGTTGGTATTTGAAAATGTGTATTAGAAACCTTAGAAATTAGATTTAGGGAAAGAAATTTGGAATATAACCCTATGATATAATAAGTATATAAAAACATATTAATATTTTTTAATGTAATTATTATGTGGTGTTTCATTATACTGTATCCATATATGAATACAAGACATATAATTGGTTCTATAAATTGTATACAATAGGTTAATGACTCCAAAAAATGTAAATCAGGTTTGACTCAAGAGTTTCCCAGTACACAACAATGGGACTTACTACACACCCTTTCGGACACTCCCTTGAGTTATAATTAGGATAATTTTCATTTTTATTACAAACTATTGTAAAGGTTTTGAAAATAATTATTTCCACAAAGAAAAAATGTTTTCAATAGTCACATTAACAAAGAATAAATTTTATTTTATGATATTTTTTACATTATATTATTAATTATACATTATGATTTGATGCTTTTAATTTTATGATAAAATATATTATAAGCAATCGTTTAGAAATGGATTCTAGAAGAAAAATTATATCAATATTCATAGAATGTATAGAAATTTCCTTAACTAAGAAACAATTAAATTAGTATTGGAATATAGAAAATTAAGGCTATTTTAGAGAATACTAATCATATTTTGACAAATAACCTTACCTAGGTGGATAAGCCTACTCCACTGTGAGATTATCCTATGTTGGATAACATTATTTGACAAAATAACCAAAACATTGGTTGGACTGCTGATATAATTACTTATGATAAATGGATTAATTCTCTATATAAGTCGTTTATGGTATTATGAATGAGTGAAAAGTAAAAATTTCCAATTTCACAATATTGTATCATATGTGATATTGATCAATAGTGGTGATTGATCTAGAATACTATAGATGATGAGGAAATAGAATTCATGGAATGTAAATACATAATGGACACATCATTTGATCAATATTTTCCTCATGAAAAGATGTAGATAAAGTAACCTACCTTAAATAAATATGAGGTTGAATTTATTACCATGTATGAGGATGAATTTACAAGGCTATCCTAGTGTATTAAGGATTTCATCTACAATATGATGTGATATATGAAGAACATATTTAAAGGTATTAACAAGACTATCCTAAGGGGATTGCTTTCTCAAAATGTATTATCATATGATGAAATTGATTTATGTTTTGTCAATAAATAGACGAAATTCTCAAGATCTTACATATTAAAGTGAAACAAAGAGAGAAGGAGTTCATACAATGAAAATTAAAAATGGAATCATCAAAGAGTAATAAAAGAATGAATAAATTTCTATCATGTGATACCTATGGAAAAAATCATCATAGGAAATTATTGAGCGGGTTGGTAGTTTTTTATATGTGTGTAGTAATGGTTCATCTAGCTAAAGAATGAAAGGTTGAATAAGGAAAACACTACTCTCCAATGTTTCAATTGTATATATATTGGTAACTATGCAATCAAATTCCCTAATAAAAATGGGAATCTACCATAGATGAGGCAATGATGAGAAGGTCAAGATTATGAGATCATTATAGATGAGGTGGAAGAACCTAAGGATATAGTGGTATGTAGTTTAATCCTATATTAAAATTTATATATTTCATTATTGGATTATAGATCCAATCACTCTTTTATATCTTCCTAGTTTTATATGAAAATAAGTGATTTCCCTTTTAATTTATGGAGGGAGTAGTCAGCCAAAACTCATTAGGGAATTCTCATTGAAAATAAGGCTCTTCTAGGAAGTCCACATTATGACACACAAGAATGATTTATTTACTAACCATATTATTATACTTTTGGTTAACCTATATATAATACTTTATATGTTCTTAATTTCTAAATATGATCAAATAATATATTCTATGAAGAGGGAAATTATGATTTGTGAGGAAGATATATAATTTCATATCATTATAGTAGATAAGTTATCATATAGTTCATATCAATATCTAGCCCCATTAGCTTTATTGAATTATATTCTTATGGAAAAATAAAAGATAAAATCTTGGGTTGGAATAGATAATTGTAAAATTGAGGATGTACTTATTATAAAAGAATACATTGAGGTATTTCCTATGGAATTACCCAAGAAACCCTCAGAGAATAAAGTTGAGTTTTTTATTTATTTAATCCCTAATTAATGACCAATATCAAATACATACTATATAGTGGAAACTTCTGAATTTGGTAAATTTAAAGAACAGCTATATGATTTGGTTGGTAATGGATTTATTATGTCATGTGTTTCAATTAGGGGATCCCCTATTATCTTTTTTAAGATGAAAAATGGATCAATTAGGTTGTGCATTGATTATAGGGAAATCAATTCCATTAAAATAAAAAAACATCACATACCTTTCATTCATGGCTTGTGTGATCAATATCATGGATCCGAATAATTTTAATTTCTTTTTGTGTATCATCAATTGCAATTAAATAAGTTAGGCATTATAAAGATAGAATTTTGATCAAGGTATATAAATTATGAGTTTATAGTAATTCTATTTGGATTTAATAATTCACGCTATATTTTTATAGATCTAATGAGTAGAGTATTCATGGAATATTTTTATTTATTTTTGTATTCATTGATGAAATTTTTGGTGTATTATAAAATCTATTAAGACTATGATAATTATTTAAAGACCATACTTAAGACTTTTATATGGAAAGAGTTATAAATTTAATTTAGTAAATGTGTATTTTGGATTTAATAAGTATATATTATTATCCCTATTCTTTCCAATAATGGAATATCAGTTGATCATCCAAATAAAAATGAAGTCAGAAAATGGACAAAAAAAATATTAAATGAGTTACATAGTTTTATTGGTTTTGCATGATACTATTAGAGATTTTTTTGTAATTATTCCCTTATTGGGTAAACCATTAACCAAAACTATATGAAATGGGGTTACTTTTTTAGATAAATGAACGTGAAGAATGTATTGATAAAATAAATAGGAGATTTTCCAATGCTCTAATTTTTTACTCTACCTTCTGAAAGTGATGGGATAATTATATATAGTGATTCATCGAATAAAGAGATTCATTGCATCCTAATAAAAATGATAAAGTTATTAAATATGTATCAAAGGATTTAAAGACTCATGAACCAAATTATCCAACCCATGACATTGATTTGGAAACTATAATCTTTTTCTTGATGATATGGTGACATTATCTCTATTGTGAAATTGTGAGATATACATGAATTAAGAAAATCCTAAAATACATATTATAAAAAAATCACAATATGAGACCAGTGGAGATGGATAGAGCACCTTGAGGACTATGATTTCTCAATACACTACAACCTATGGAATGAAAATAAGGTAGAGGATTCATTGAGTATAAAATATCATTAAATTATGTACCAAATGAGGTTTGAAAGGTATCATATGTTCATTGATCTTGTAAATATTGATTTTTATGTTAATTTGGAAGGGAATACATCAATAATTTTTAAACTTAGTGAAATACAATCATTATTAGAGATGACAAATAATTCAGAATGTGATTATGTGATCTTTTAGAAGAAAATTAAAGATGTGAATAATGAGAAATTATAGGACATCATTTGAGAATATGGTATTATAAAATTTTGAAAGATATTATGTGTAAAATATATACCTTAGATAAAAATGGAATTATTGGATGAAACTAATAGCCCAAATATCCCTATACTCCCATGTAGCACAAATCAGTATAGGGATATGAGGAACACTTTTAGTGTGATAACATGAAGAGGAACATTAATGATTATGTGTCCAGATAATTTCTCTATAAAAAAGTGAATGTTGTGAGGAATCCTCCCTAAGGTTTCATAAAAACTTTTCCTCTTGACAACCATTAATAACTATATTAATTATTATTAAATTATTCATGGTGCACCAATTTCAATTATTTTTTATTTGGATACCTTCATTACATTTAATTTCTGGAAGAGTCTTTATGAGGATCTTGATATTGAGCTCCATTTGAGCATTTCCTACAATCCTCAAAGTGGTGTACTATAAGGATGAACTATTCAAACAATTTAATACATGTTTATGTCATGCTCACTTGACTTTAATGGTTTGTGTGATTAGTATTTTTCCTTGGTATATGTTCTCTATAATAGTAGTTTCCATTAAATTATTCAAATGTCACCATATAATGCATTATATAGAAAAAGATATTACACTACAACTTGTTGGTATGATGATAGTGAAAATAAACATTTAGTCCAAAAACCTTTTGAAGATACAAAAAAAGTTAAATACAATTTATGGCCACATTAATGAAGCCCGGTGTTGGGAGAAGCCTCATGTCAATAATCAGATGAAATATTTGGAATTCCAAGAGGATGATCATGATTTATTAAAGGTTTCTATATGGAAGGGTGTTATAATGTTTTCTAATAAATGGAAACCTATACCATGGTACATTGGATACTTTAAAATTATGGAAAGAATTGTATTTGTTTCTAACCATTTGGTAGTGTTGCTAAGTCAATCAAAAGTCCATGACGTGTTTTGTATATCTTTGTTAAGGAAGTACATTCTTGACAAAAAAACATTTCTCACCTCTAATAAAATAAATTTGGAAACTAATATATCTTACTATGAATAAACAATCAATATTATATATACAATATATCAAATTATGATGAATCAAATTCCTTGTTTAGTAAATGTAATTTTGAGAAATTAAAAAAGGAATCAATGTGGGAACTAGAGGATATTATGAAGAAAACCCACCCATATATATTTATATGGTCTGATATCAGAAATAACAAGGGAAAAATTATAATAGGAATAATGTAACACACCAATACATTATAATATAGTTCTTATAGAATAAATTTTATTTCGTTAATAGCTTGTGATACTACAACATCAGCTACAAAAAATCACTATCTAGTCACAATTTGAAAAAATAATATAAAATTATATTATAATATTTATATAATATTTATTTGAAAATATATAAATATTTATTAGAATCATCACATTAAAAATTATATTATTTTAATTTTATTGGATTTTTATTAAAAATTTCTTTTTTTGATAATTTTTGAAAATACTATATTTTAATTGAAATTTTATTTTTCATGTAAATTATTTATAATGTAAAATTATTTATTCAATATTTATTAAAGTAAAATTAGTATAATAATAAATCCACTAATCAAATTTATGTCATAAATAGAATTTTTATATAGAAATTTGATAAAAATAATTTCAAACTGTTGAAAAGTTTTAATTAAAACCCTGTTTTCCGTCGCTTTTGGGTGATGAATTTTTAATTAAAATTTTCAAATTATGTGAAATTAGTTTTTAAAAATTGATTCCATATTAGAGATAATAATAATTAATAATTTATAAGATTTTCAACAAAATTATTCAACAAAAAGAATCATGAATAGAATAATAATTAATTACAATAGTTAACGTTAAAATATGATTTCTAAGGTTTAATCTAAAACGATAATCTTAAAAATTAAATATTCATTTTTAAAAAAACATTATAGAAAATTTTCAAACCATAAAACTATATGGTTCTATAATGGTCTATTTTGGACCCTTTTGAAATCTGATGAACATGATAGAACACAATTCATTTAGGAAATACCAAGTGTTCGCCTCCCCCTCTTAGAAAAGGCCACACCATCTACTCACTTATACAAACATGAAAACCTCATTGATTCTGAAAATACCTACCCAAATAACTTCCCAAATTCTTTCCATTCATTATATAAGCCTTTGTTTGGGCCAATACCAAACCTATTAATGTAGTTTCCCAAACCTAAGGATGACAACTGAAGAAGAAGTAATGTTCCTCTGTATCCTTCATTATTTTATTTCATCCATCACCTCCTTAAATTACTATTAAACCATTATCACATAATAAAATTATTACATTATGTATAAAATGAATTTATCAAAATAATTTCATTACCTAGAGATATATATACTTCCATCTTATTGGTTACAAAATCATCTTTCATGTGTACTGCAAACTATCACCTCACAAACTGATCTCGATTGTTCTTCCACTACAACCATTCATTGTTGGGTATGATGTTGTGTATAAAGAATATGTTGGATATTTATAACATATTTATACCCCTGTATTAATTATATCATATATATGTAAATTATTAACTTGAAATCTATAGGATATATGATAATGTCGCACCTGTGTACGGCGGACTACTGCCTCGCAAAACGATGCTATTTGTCTTTCAGTAATGCTTCACATGGAAAGTGATAAAGAACATTTCCATGATTATGTGTGATATAAATGACATAATTATTGTATTAATTAAATTATTATCACTTATATAAATATAATATATATCATTTTATTTATTTTTATTCCACCCATATAAAGATGATAACATCATTTGTGTACGTCATGAAGGTATGTGAGTATATTTTCATTACCAAACCACGTGGATGATATCAATAAATATATAATTTTTAAATGTAATATTTTTAACATTATATGAAATTAAAATATCACGTACCTCCTTTCCATAATGATCCCTAAACAATGGAAACGTTACTCATGCGTACATACAATCTACCATCGACATGATCATAACATACTTAATTTTTACAACCATCATTAATGATTGGTTTTAAAAGAAAAAATTATGTAAAAATATAATAATTATTCCAGTATTATAATTATATAGATTATATGACTATATATTATGTTAATAACCAGATCTTTCATGATGAATCATGAATAAGACAACAAAGAAATTAACCCTTGAAACAATAAAAATAATGAAATAATATTAATGAATCGATGATATGATTATGAAAAAGGATCATATATGATATTATAAATATTATTATAGATTATTTATAATTTAATAACATGTTTAAAACAACTATAAAATATATTAAATAACTTTCAACCAAATAGAAGTGTGGGTTAAGGGATTTCATCTCAATTTTACATTCCATTGACATATGTTTATTATTATACACCAATTCATTTTTATGTTGTGTATATACTACCCCATTGACATATAATATCATTTATAATTAAATATTAATCTTATTTTACATTTTAATTTGAATTAGTTCATCTACATGTATCTGACTAGAAAATTTTCACATGGTAATATTTATTATTCAATATCACATTCTATTGTGATTTTTAACTTCCTCTTGAATCAATAACTTTTTTGTGTTAATTTTTAATTTGAAAATAAATTTATATAAAAAATAAATATTACTTTTTCGATGGATATAATTACTTTCTAAAGTATATACCATTTTTACATTAGGTTTTTACTTTGAATGTACTTTGATTAATTATAGAAAAAAATGAAAAATAGGTCTCCATTAATCAATAATGATATTTGATAAGGAAAATTATTTATAAATTAAATAAATTATTAAATATATGACGAATTCTTTGGGCATGAAATATATGGGTTTGGGACCAGTTAATGTAATCCCCTTGATGAATTTCTATTCTTATGAGATAAATTATTTGGCTAATTCCTATGGGGTTCTACCTATTGTGATTGAAACTATCTTCAAGATAGATCATGATTGTGAAGGTATCATTTCCCATAAAAAAATGAAGTCTAATAATTAATAATTTAATTTATTCGTAATTCAGTTATTATTATCCATGTGGTTTCCACAATTATATTATATTTGGATGTATTTTTTAATATATTATTGATTAAATGGAATGTGTATTCAGTAATTTTCCTTATTATAGTGATTATTCACTATTTATTCATTATATCATCTATAGTACTTAACCATTAATGTGAATTTTTTGTCACTATTATTTTTCATCCATTACCATGGTGATGAGGATAAATCCTTTGAATGTTTTTTCAAGGATGTGGTTTATTAAATTTTGTTATGTATTTTTTTTATATTTTCAATATAAAATGGGAATCATGTATGTATATGGTTCACCAAAATGACATAAATATTTAGGCATTTGGGATTTTACCCATTGTATCAATCCCAATGTAATAAATTAGGCATCAGCTTCAGGCTACTAGTGTTGTTGCTGATATAAATGAAAATATATTTTCATTTCATTATTTTTTGGGGCTTGAAAATTCATTTTGGTTGTCTATAATTTTTATGGACAATACAATTAGTGAAAAACTCTTATTATAACATAAGGTAATAATTAGAAATTTAATATATGGAATGGGTATATTCCAATTGGATATTTCTCCATAGGTACATCCATTGTATTCTAAAAACTAATGGAGAGGTAATTCCTTGAGCATAATAAATAGTGTGAAAAATATATTTGTACATATAAAGAAAATTTTACAATAAATTCAAATTATTCTTATAATTTAATAATTATACATGAATGTAAATATTATTGATTATATGTTGTCTTAAAACTAGTTCATCAAATTCATTATCTATAAGGGACTTTAGTAGCTTTGAGAAAGCTGTTTGATGTGCATTGGTGGTATAAAAAGAAATTGTATATTCCCAACATTCCTATTATTTTGATAAAAAAGTATGCTTTATTCTCCTAAAAACTAAAATGGTGGAAAGAAATTATTTCTTAATATATTAAATAGAAATGGGATAAGATTGAATTGTGTAAATAAAGATCATAAGTTCCTTGAATGTGTTCCATGAAACTCTCTTGAAAAAGTAATTACCTGATTCTTCCCTATTACTAAACATAGAGGTTGTACAACTATGTAATAAGATTTATTATATGGAATAATAATTTTAGATATTATATCATACATAGAATGTGATATGAAACAAGAAAACTCAACTAGTCAATAAGTTATTGAAAAAACACCATCTTTTAGAAAGCAACTACCTGAACAATATTATAAATAAATCATGTGAAATTTAATTATGTGTCTTATTATGTAATATGGTTATAGATAACACTTAATCTTATTTGGTTTTATTATATCCTATTTGTATTAATTGACCATTATTCATTTTCACTATTCATAATATAGTCATTGAATAGTGAAAAAATGAGTAGTATAAATATAGGGTTTTAACAAATCCAATTCACACATATAAAGGAAATGATAGACTAATGTAGTAGGATCGCACCGTATGAATCCCATTTAGAAGATCTTCTAAGATATATAGAATCAGTATTCTTTTCCCTTTATGAGTCTCAAGTTTAGATCCAACATCTTAAGCATGAGTGAGGTCGTTTATGGGAGAAGTTCAAGACTATTGAGATCACGGCCCAAACCATGTACATTGTACCACACCATGAAAGTATCAAAGTCCAACACCTTGCTATGGGTGCATTTTCAGTTTTACTAAAGGGGTTTATATCAATAATATAGTTATATAAATATTTCTATTGGATATAATAAGAAATATATTTAAATTTAATTAATATTACATTATATATTATTTTGATTTTTATACAATAAAATAATAAGTGTATTTTCCGGTAACAATAAAATTAAATTAAGGAATATTTTTTGATTAATTAATAAATTTTTTATAAATATTATTTTAATAAAATATTATTAACAAATAATATTTTTCCAATTTAAATGATCATATAATTTTTATGATGTAATATGTAATTTTTATAAGGGTTCAAAAATTATTATTGTCAAAAGACCATCATTTCTCAATAAATATCAAATATTATTTGAAAATTAAAAATATGCATAGTTATAAAAATATTTCAATAAAATTAACATATTTATTTGGAAGGAGAACATCAAAAATTCTTGATCAATTAATTTTTGATAATTTCCGTAGATATTCGGATTTTTGGGTGAAAATTAAACATGGGATAAATATATGTTGTGTATTGTGACATCACAATGACAAAACGTGAAATAATAAATAAAAAAAGTGTATTTATAAAAAAATATATTTTTTTCATTAATATAATTTTATTTTTTATTTATTGGATTATGTTTATAAACCCTGTGTGAATCCTCCAAAAGCAATATTATATTTTAAGGTTATAAATTAATTTCTTTAAGTGTATGACTCACTTTCAAATAAAAAAGTGTATTATTTAATTATGTTCTACCCATGTTATTATAAAATATCTAATTCCACTACCATTTGGTAGAATCAATGGGAAAAATTTTGTGGAAGGATTTTCGTTATGGTTATTTTTGTCATATGGATTCCAAAACCTATGTTATCTGATATGATAGTGAACTCCCCATTCATTAACAATTTAGTCCCAACAAGACCCAATTAATCATACATAAAAATCCTTGGAGAACATCCTTAATATTCCCTCCTATATCTAGATTCCAGCCAAAGAAACCCATGCTCTTAAGAATCACCTCCCAAGCATGTGGAGTTACATAATCAATTAAGGGATCCTCACCTTATTTTCATTATTAATGTTTCTTTATTATCTTATGCTTTCTATTTAAAATTTATAAAGTTGGGATATATCATCTCATGTCAATATGACATCCTATTTTATTTCAAAATTATTAGAAAAGCCTTTATCTCTAATAAACTCAATTTATGAATTTTTATGTGATGTCATTATGTTGACAAAATTTCACCATGATTTTAAATGAAAATACAATTGTGTAGTGAATACATACCCATTTTCTATCAAGAGTATTCACCTTTAGATACATATACTTATTTAATTTTGTAATTACTTATATTTATTCAACACTCCTTGATAGTGGAATAAAATATGATGTGGAATGAATCCATGATGTATGATTTATGTGGCACACGTAAGAATGATAATGAAAACAAAGTGACTGGTGCACCATAAATTATATAGAACCCAATACATAGGTTAATGATTAGTCTCATGAGATGTTTTATTGGGGATGGTATTTAAATTGATTCCATTATGTGACTTTCACATCATTATTTCTTGTTAGTTATCCAAGACATGTGTTTTTATGAAATTATTTACCTTTCATCCACATTTCACATGATGCCTTTATGGATATCATAATATATCATGTCTCATTGTTCATGTTTATGATTCTCACCCCATTAAATCTCCATTTATATACCTACTTAATAGCATTTATTACCTTATTTTATATTTATTCCCTTTCATTACTTTATAGATCATCCCTTTATTATTTATGTCTCATGGTTACCTAGGGAAATTTTAAAATCCGTGAAATTTTTGAAGTAAGTTAAGTATGTTTTTCAAAAATGTTCCAGTATCCCATGTTCAAGTTGTCAATCCATGTACCTAATTCAAAAATACACTGGTCATATCATTCTCTTAGAATTTATTATTTGTATTTCTATATAATAAATCATTTATTTCTATGTAACAATGATAAGGGTTATTATAGTTGGTTTCAAAGGAAATGTTTAGTTATTTTTTAGATTAGGATTACAAAAACATTAGTGACAAGACTGAGTATAAGAAAACATATACAAATTTTGGAAGGTTTATAGAAAGTTTTTTATCATAAAAATAAATACATGTCTAGATACTACAAGACTATATGGATCTAGAATCGATGTACATAGGGGTAAAACCTGAAAACACCATATTGAGCTAGACATGTCCGGGAACTGATGCATAACTACAGGCCTTGCTAGATAACCGGTTTGGTAATCCTAGGGTATATTATTTAGTATTCTCATAATCCATTTATGAACCATTATTAATTGTAAAAATACCATAATGATTATATGTTATGAAACAGATAATAGATAACATAGATTGAATCCTTGAAATTCATAAGTAAATAAAATAGATGAAATATTTACATTATACCATTGATTTTATTTGATTATAAAATATTTGTTTAATAGTTAAAAAACACACATCCCTAATTTTACAATTTCTTCTAGCCAATGTTTGTAAGTTTGAATAATTTTTTAAACAACCAATGTAATGGGAAATGGGAGTATTGACCCAATGAGATGCCCAACCCGGTGGTAGTGGGAATAGAAAACATTATGAAAATACTCTCTCATCTGACTTTTGTTTTCAATATATACCTATATTATGAGGAGTGACCAAATCTCCCAATCATAGAACATACTACATTTTAGTATTTTATGTGAAAAAGGATTCTGACTTTCAATGAATCATATGATCCCTTAATCACTGAACAATGGATTAACTCCATTGAGAATATCTTCTTAATAATTCAATTTTCCAAATAATAGAAGGTTATAATTGTTGTTTATCATATTTTGTGAGTAGCTCATCAGTGGTGGAAAGTAAAAAATATATGATAATTGATAAAATGATTAATGTGATGGGTTGGATGGAATTATAAAAATTCATTTTTTTAAAAATATTTTCCATTCACTCTCTGATATAGAATGGAAATGAAATTCCATTAACTCTAGAAAAAAGATGACCAATTTATCGGGGTGTGCGAGGAAAACATCACAGGACTTTGATTATACACCACCATCTTTCACATTACCCTTGAATACATGGTTGACCGCTTATTTGGTGGGATAAAATATATTCTTCAAAAATCATAGTGATTAGAGACTTTTATATCTACAAGTAAATTGTCAGATGTTCCCTCAATGTCGAAATTGAAATCAAAAAATCTCAAGGGTGTCATGGGGATAAGAATAGAAATTTTGAGTTTAATTCGAGTAGTCTAATGGGAAAATCTAATTGTGCCACAAAATGGTAACTTCCCACTGGTCAAATCTATAGAAATAAGCACCCCAGAAATTCCGAAAGGGGGGATAAGGAAATGATTTAGTTGCGGAATGGAATGACACCTATCTAGAAACTACTAATAGAAGAACCCAAATAATATATTGGGGGAATGAAAATCTCTCGTAAAACCTCAATAAATTTTTCATTCCTTCAACAACAAGGAACCCGGGAACATTCTAAACCTATCCACTCAGCCAAGTGTAATTTGTGACAAACAACAACCTCCAAGGTATCAATAGAGATATTTTTTCATCACAACAAATTAGATGGTTTTAAACAATTATGTAGTGACAGTTTTTCTAGTTATTCATTCAAGAATATAGAATTTACTTTTTTATTTTTATTCTTCACATTCTTTAATATCACAAATTCTTAATAGAACTATTCAGATACCACCAAAAAACATGTAAGTATAGTTGTCGGTGAAAATTAAAAATTGGGAAATTATTTAATCCCATGTATATAACTCTCCCCCTATAAAACATTTAGGGGAAAACATTAAATTGATTTGTATCATATTTCCTTTGATGGAATTTGATTTAGTTACAAGTATATATTTTCTTCCCTTATATAGAATAATCATTCAGTTCTGCAAGAAAGAAATCAGTATAGGTATCATGAATCATCCCCTGATTCTATTGATGTGTAAGGGGGAGGATGAATCTTATTTAGTAACAACATATCAATAATGTAAATTATTTACTTATGAGAAAGTATATCTAGCTCAAATGATTTATTATAATGAAAGAAACATCCTTCATGACAAGCATATTTTGAGGGATTATGCTAATGTTTTTACTGAGGAATTTATTTGTCATCCTCTAAGATGAGAAATTGAATTTTCAATCGATCATATAACTTGGTAATAGCCATTAACAAAGACTCAATATATAACGGATGTCACGAAAATTTAGGAGATTAATAAATAACTATATATGAATATGGATAAAGGGTTCATATGCCAAATTTATTAAAAATGGGGTGCAAAAGCCCTCTTCGTGAAAAAGAAGAATATGCCAACAATCATTTAAATTGATTATTGTAAGCTCAAAAATATCAAAATAAATAAAAAGTATCAGCTTATATAGATTGTTAACTTCTTATATCAGCTACATAGAGAAAAATACTTTAATAAGGTGGATCTATGTTTTTGTTATTACCAATTTAGGGTGAATAATGATGATATCCCAAAGACTGATTTTCATAAAAGTTATGGGCACTATGAGAACATTTTTATTCCATTTTACACAATAATTCTCTTGTAATCTACATGGGAATGATTAATAATATCATTATAGTTTACTTTAAAAAAAATTGGTACTATTTTTATATTTTATTATAATATAATCCAAAGGCAAGGAGGATCATGAGGAGAATCTTGTCATTGTGTTAATGACCATAACAAATTAAGAGGTTTATGAAATATACTAAAATTTTGAGTATAGTTTGAAGGAAGACTCATTAATGGGTCCAATTATCATAATAAATGGGATATATATTGACCCTTAAAATAAAGAAGAAATTGATGAATGGTCATTCCCAACATTTTCAACAGATATCTATAGTTTTGTTGGATTATATGGGTACTATCATCAAACATTTTAGAAATTTATCATGAATGTCAAGTAATATAACCAAGAATACATGGAATGGGTTAATGTTTACTTGGAATGATGAATGTTGAGTGATCTTCAAGGATTTATAATGAGTATTATCACTGAGATAATTATTTGGATTGGGTGGCTCTGGATTTCCCCAACTCGCTCTGCTCTCTCACCTGCTCATCCCTCTCAATTTCATGGGTTTTCTCCTGATTCTCCTCTAAGATCAGTCCTCCAAACCAATATTCATCTCACCTATCATTCTATATATCATTCCATTTATTCTCATAGGGTTCATTCTCAAACATCCTTTCATGGATAAACCGCCCTAGAATTTCTCTTCGGACCCATCCTTCATTTTTTGCTACAATGGAAGCCCTTCGATCATACTCTAGGTTGTTGTTCCACGCTCTGGGATTTCCTTCCAATTATCTCTTCCCGACCAGATCTAAGAAGTAGATACTCATAGGTTTTGGGCTGAGGGTCAGGGGTTTTGGGTTTTCCTAGAAACTTCTTTTCTTCTATTTTTGGTTTTATCCACCGTTTTTCATACTCTAGTATTATCTATGGATTCCTTTTATGTTTCATCCAAATTTTCTAGTTCTCACATTTTTTATCATGCTCTTTTGCAGTTTATTGTTTATTTTTTTGGTGTTTCTGTTCTCATTTTGTGGTCTATTTATGGGGGTCTTGAAGATGAGGTATGTCGTGGTCTTCATCGACATGGTTTTCAACTACAACTCTAGGTCCTCACTAGTCTCTTCGTGGGGGATATAGGTGGTGTTCATCCCAGTTCTTTGGGATGTGAGGTCTTTTAGTCTTAGCTCATGGTGGAGTTATCATAGTTGGCATCAGCTGGATGACTGTTATGGCTTCATTGGCTTAGCTCTTTGTTAAATGTATTTTTTGGCGATGTGGTGAATGGTGGATTTTGGTGTATACATCATTGAGTTATCTAGGAAATGAGTATTTTAGGTATTTTTATGATTTTTTTAATATTGTGTATCATAATGGTGATCACTAATGTGGAAGGTTGTCAGGAAGATAATGGTGCATGATTCAAGTGGTGGATGTCATAGAGAGTTCGACGGAGACCAGCAGATGAGGGTGACCTCGATGAATGACAACCTGTTGATGGTGACATTGATTTGTAGGTGATATTGGTGATGGAGGTGAGGTGATGTGGTCATAGATGATCGGTTTCTTATTTGACGCAGTTTCCCCGGTCGGTGTAGGATTTTATAGATATTCTATGCAGATGGAATCATTGAAAATTTTAAATAGGGTGTTCCTACATTGGAGAGATGAAGGGTTTTATCTTATTTTGAAATTTGAACAGTGTAATGTGTAATGTGTGTTTGTGATGGTGTGAATTGATGGTACAGGATGTTTTATAGGACCCCATTTACCCTCAAAGTGGATTTTCAATAATATATAAAAAAAATGGATTGGAAAAAAAGTGGGTTTATCACTTCATATATGATCATACTACCCAGATGTGGAAACAGTTTCATGGTATTCAAGGATATTTCAAATAAGGGATTGGGATGTGTGTTAATATATAATGAACAAGACAAAGCCTATACTTCATTGCAGTATAAATTTCATGAATAGAACTACCCATTGCATGATCTGGATTTAGATGTAGTGATATTTTCTTTGAAAATATGACAGTATTATCTATTTGGAGTGAATTGTGAAATATATATTTATCAAAAAAGACTCAAGTGTATATTCCCATAAAAATATATAAATATTCACCAATGAAGATGGTTAGAGAAGATCAAGGAAAATTATTTCTCAATTCACTATAATATCAATAAGGATAATAAAGTATAGGACACTCTAAGCATAAAGGATACAATTATTTTGTCATAGTTGAGAATTGAGAAGGTTTTTATCTTCTTATATTTCAAAATGATTAATGTGGCAATCATAAAGGAAGGAAAATCATAAATCCTTTAATAGATAATTTTTCAATTTTCCATTCAAGAGAGGTTAAAGTATTCTAAAAGAGATGATATGGGAGTTTATAAGAAAGTGGAAACTATATGAAAATGGAAATCATTGGAGTTCAATTTTAAAGAATACTGAATTGTGAGATTTGGGACAACACTATGTGTACCATAAAATCATGAGTTGTTGAAGGATATGTTGGATGATGCACATAGCTCAACCTTCTCCATCTGAGCAAGAATCAAAAAGTTGTATTGAAATCTCTATGAAAAATATTAGCAGGAAAATATGAAGAATGATATTTTGAAATGTAAATTAAGATTTCTTATATCTCATAAAGTGACAATAGAAAATAAAAGGTCCAAGGGGATAGTGCAACCATTACCCATAACAATATGGAAATGGGAAAACATTAGCATATACTTTTTCACTTGTCTTCCAAAGAATCCATTGGAGAATAAGGCTATATAGGTTTTAGTGGATCATCTTATAAATATTGAACTCTTCATTGTGATTTTATAGGATTTATCACGTGATGAACTTGCAAGTATATACATTAGAGAAACATTTTGGCTGCATGGAACACCGGTATAAATTATATCTAATTGGGACCAAATATTCTACTCTATATTCTAGAAGAGTACCTAACATTCTATAAATATAGATTTGACCTTCAACATGGTTTATCACCAAAAAAATTGATGTCCAATCTAACAGAACTATCCATACATAGGAGGATATTTTGAGAGCATGCTACACTGATTTCAAGGAATGATGGGATAAAAAGATTCCTATATTCAATTTCTCATACAATAACAGTTTCCAATCGAGAATCCAAATATATCCCTCTAAATCCATTTATGGGAATAGGTGTAGAACACCTACATTCTAGGATGATGTTGGGGAATGCAAATACCTAGGTCCTGAAATGGTCCAGGAAATGGTTTAAAAGTTTCAGGCCATTCAACATCACATCAAGGATTCTCAATGTTGACAAAAGATCTATGCTGAAAAATGATTTTGAGACCAAGAATTTGATGTTAGAAAAATTGTATTCTTATACATATATTTTGGGAATAAATTCATGAGATTTGGGAATAATGGAAAGCTTATTCCATGATTCTTCAGGCCCTTTGATATCCTTGGTCGCATCAGAGAGATGTTTTATTGACTAACTATAAGGACATGTCCTTAAAACATTACATAATCTTGAATTAAATGAATAATTCACATTGAGGATCTTTTCAGGTTTATAGTTTTAGAGAATTAGGACATAACTATTAAATCTCAAAGAACACAAAGTAGACATATCTACTCAGTTTCAATTTTTCACATAATAAAAACTCTTGGACAAAAGAGTCATTTCTAGTTCCTTATTTTAGACAGCCTGACATTTCCTTGATCCCATCATTGCCCCTATTCAACTTTATGTCCTGTGAAAAACATTTTAAAAAATGGAATGATCATAAGAAGCTCAGTAAGGGTTATAACAATACGGAAAGAAAACATCAGTCCATATATACATTAGAATCAATTAAATCATACATTACTCATAAAACATAAGCACTTAACATACATCATGAAAACATAGATTTATGAACAACTCATAGAAATCATAAGACATAAAGGTAACTTGAGGCATTCATATCATTCTTACGTAGGGAGTAACCCTCATGTTTACGTTTGGAATACCCATCACAGTATATTCCCTAAATCTCTTCGGATAAACCTTAGATTTTAACCCCTTCGCGTTACCCAATGCATTGGAGAGCTATATCGGGCTCACCCGCCCTTAGTTTATCACGGAACCACCTGATTTCATAAACATTTCCCAAAAACCATAACATAATCATAACACTTAAAACATGCATAAAAGAAAAATAAAATTTCCACATTTCTAAAACAAGAGATCACATCATGATATTATCAAAAATAAAAACATCTAAAAAAAACATTAAATATCTATGAGAGAAAAATCCCTTTATACTTTGAAAATATTAAAAGAAGACATTTAAAAGAGATTTTAGAATCAAAGTGTCCCATACAACTTAGAAACATTTTAAAGGGTTTTAAAACAATCATGTCCATATAAATAAATCCTTAAATCCATTTTTTAAACATGTACATGGATGATAAATTTTAAAAAGAATAAATCTTTAAAACCATTTAAAACAATTTTTTAATAAGAGTCGTTTTCCTTTTTGAACATTTAAATTATAAGCCACATGAAAGTAGACCATTTTAAAAACATTTAAATGAATTTATTATAGACATAATATGGATATGGAATGTCAAAGGGGATGTATATACACTTTATAAAAGAATAAAAGTGCATATCATTAAGAAATTTCTCAATGAGAAGAAATTGAGATGTAATACCAATCAAGGATCATACCATTTAAGCAAGGATAAAGAAATGACATAATTATATGTGAAAAATATAAATAAACCAAATATAAGTGGATATTCAGTGCCAAAAAATCATATTTCATTCACACATATTCATAGAACGACATAATCAAGAAGTACAAGTTTAACCCAATGAATTGAAATTGAGTTAGAAGTTCCCTTGCAAAAATTTGGCAGCCTAACGACGTCACAATAAAATTCCGAAAATGAGTTGATGAGAGAGAAAAGGGTATCTCATCACTTGGACATGATATTTATAGAAAAAAAATATAGAACAACATATACCAACATAACAAGATGTAAGTTAAAAGACATAACAAAAAGAAGTCTTTTAAAAAGAATGGGTGAAAGGTTCCCTTACCGACTTGGGTAACTTTTGAAACGTATACCCCATGAAATAAAGACTATTCAACATTGATGTAAATACTCATAAACGAAAGTATATTACACAAAGAGTAGAATAATTGGTATTACATACACCACTAAATGGAAATGGTGGAAAATGTAGCATAAATCCCACGGGAAAAAAAGTGAGATGAAAAATCCCTTATGAAAACTCGGCAACCTAACAGCGCCACATAAAACAACTCAAAATGGATTTATGAGACAAAATAGGGTCTCTCATAATATAAAAATAAAAAATACAGAATGAGGAATATAAAATAACATCCCAAAACATAAGAAATATGATCTTCAAAGAAATGACATAAAGGAGAGTACTTAAAAAGAAAGAGAGAGGTAGGATCCCTTACCTCAATTCCGACTTGTCTTGTTCATTTCTTTATATTCATGAATAATAAACTTTGCTAAATTTATAATTTTTTGATGACATAATTTAATTTTTATTATTCAATAAATATCACATATTATCATTTTATAATAATTAGTTAATTATGTGATTTCATATCATATGTTTTGTCGATGTTCGGTACATGAGTAAAAAATGATCTTGTTTGAAAAGGATTGTCAATGTAGTTGTAATTACATCATATATAGAATAGTATTAATGATTTAAATATCATATATATCCAGTATATATACGTTTTATACTTATTAAATAATATTTGGAGATAAAAATAAATGAAATGCACCGTTCATGGAGATGGTAGGCCATACGTACGGATGAATACTACTTTCATTGCTTTAGCACATTAATGGAATTAAAACTATATGAGATATATATATATATATTATAATTATAGTATAATATATATGATATATGGGTCACATAAGTTCATTAATTTCATTCTTTGTACATTCCACGTATTGCATGAACGAGTCACATCATTTGAGGGTGCGATAGTCTGCACTTTCTGAAACGAAATTATCGCATTTGCACAACATGAAAAGCATAAAGGTGTGTTTTAAATATAAAATACAGAATCATATAGAGGACATAAATATAATATATATCATATATAAAAATATTTACATCATAAAGGCCACTATGAGAGGTTGTAGGAGAAGATAGAACAATCATCGTTTCGTGAGGCAGTAATTCGCCATCCACAGAAACAGTATGTTCTTTAACCATTAGACGGATGTGTGTGTAATTTTAGCTCAAATACTTATCATAAATACATCCTAGTATGTTTAATATACTTTTTTAGTTACAAAATCATGGAATAAAAATAGGTTAGGGGGTTGGAGAAGCAAAATAAAACAAAATAACATAAGAGAAGACATTACATTTAAATCGGGTAACTCCCTTTGGTTTGAACCAAAAGGGTTTCTTGAAGAGCTTCCTACCTATGTTGAGGCTTCAATGATGAAGAGAGGAATGTGAATAGATGAAATGGGCAGGTTTTGGCCGAGCCAAAGTCTTGAGAGGTGTGGGTATGGAGGTAGAGGTGGGGGCCTTTTATAAGAGGGAGGAGGGGAACTCTTGGAAAGTCAAGAAATGTAACATTATATTAAAATGATTTTCGGATTTTAAAGGTCCCACATTGATATATTTAGATGAAAATGTGGTAAGGGATCGAGATATACTTTTTAAATAGGTTTTATACAAATTTATGTCTTAGATTTTACATTATAATTTCATTTTATTTAAATCGTTCATTAATGAGATAATCTCTCTATCATCATTGTGTCAAAAATAAATTAATTTATTTAATGTCTATAAATTATAAAAAAAATTACTATGATGTAGGAAATATTTTTATATTTCCAATGACTATTTAGAGTCCAAGAGATCATTTACACACACAAAACTAAATTTTTTTTACATGGGTGATACATACTTTGGTTATACTTTCTTTTTAAAAACATAAAATTAAAAAGTGTCATTATCACCCCAAAGGTGATTCCATGGGGTCACAAAGTTTGTCACAAGGCATCCCATGGTCGTCCATGACACAACCAGTAGCATTAGGACACATTTTGGGGTCATTTTGTATTATTATGATATAATTTTATTACCCTTAACTACCCAATTACTAATTAATGACGATAATTAAAGATAATTACCATCGTTACTATTCATAATGTCTAAAAACAAAAGAGTCTTAATTACAAAATTTGGACCTTCTGATTAAAAATATGGAATCCATTTTCCCATATTCCAAATACAGAAGTTGCAATAATTAATTTAAAAATAATTCTCGTTGTCAAAACAAATAGCGGATTTTTTTGAAGCAATATCTATGAAATGTGTGGCACTTGTTTATGTCCATTTTCAAAGTGAAATTAATTATAATGACCACCATTTAATTAAATGGTAAGAATATATATTAATTATAATTTAAAAAAATTAAAAATATAATCTAACCATATAATTAATTTATATGAAAAATGAAGTTTTAAAGTAAAATGTAGTATTTTTCACTAATCATTAAAAATTGAAGATTGTCATAAAAATATCAAAAATGTATCCCAAGTAAATTTCAATGTCAAAATTCTAAAGAATAAGATTATTTTGACCAATATATATTATAAAATTGTCAAAAGATATATTTAAAAAAAGTTCTCCATCAAAAGGTGGTAAAACAATCTTTTAAAAAATATTAGAGTATTTATTCATAAAATTGGATTCCTTTAAATTTTAAGCCTCTAACATTTATTGGTTAAATGTAAAAATATTTAAAAAACATATGTAATCATTTTTTAGTTTGTTCTATTCATTCCCGCTATTACAACAACTAGGCATTAACTATTTAAAATAGTATTATATTATTAGTGTGCAATGTAAGATTTCAAAGAAACTCGTTGTTGCGTATTGAGTACGCCATCAAGCATAGCATTACCTTTAAAGTAATATTAACATTTTATTCACAAATATTGATAAACATGAGAATTTAATATTATTTATTTACCTGGGATGTTACACTAACACTCACACTGTAACAGCCCAAGATTTTATAAAAAATATTCTTTTTAATTAATGTCTTGTGTTGTACGCTACACCAAAAGGAGCTTGCACAACACGCATCCTTGACTTGCCTTGCATTACACGCAATCGCGACCTTCCTCGATAGCGTGTGTAATACGCAATACCGAGTTTCACTAAACAGCGATATTCTATTAAAATATTATTAAAAATAGTCGTTATGAATAGTAATAACCACTTTTTGAAATTCTGTAAATCTTATTTTTCAAAATGAACTTCATTTTTGGATTCGGAGTATCGAATTTAGCCTAAGGTGAAATTTTGGTACATTTCGGATAACTTTCATATTCTGATGAATAGTGAAAATTACTAAATTATAATTAAAAAACAACTTTTTTAATCAAAATAATTAATAGTGATAAATTATTAATTGGAGTAGTTTTAAAGTATATTTAGAATATATTTTTACAATTTAATACAATGTTGGTCATTGGATGTAATTTCACATTTAAACCAGACATAATCAAGTGTCAATCTTTTGATAGATATTGTTTCTTTAAAACACGCTATTTGTTTTAACAGCGGGATTTAATTACAAAATTAATTAATGCAACTTTTATGTTATGAATTTGGTAAAATAGACTTCATTTTTGAATTCGGAATATGAAATATAGCTTAGGATGAAATTTTGGCATTGTTCTGAAAAACATCAATTTTTGATGAATAGTGAAACTACTAAGTGGTAGTTAAAAAAAACTGAATTTTTCATAAAACTTAATTTTTCCGCTTCTGTGAATGGAATTTCGAAAATCCGAGAGACACGGTTAATATCAAGGACTAAAATGTGGTTCAATGAGATGAAAATAATTTTTTGGTGAATAGTAACTTTTTACTTTTTTTACCGCGGTTAATAGTAAATAGGGTAACTAAGGGTAAATATGATATTACTATTACCCTAACACATGTCCTAATTCTATTGGACAAGTGTAATTCGACCAAAAACAAACTTAGGAATAAAATATGACCATTGAGGCCCACTTGGATTAGATTAGGACATTTATTATTAATTTATTTAAAGAAAGGTTAAAATAGTTAAAATCAAAGTTTAATAAGTAAATCATTTTTCATATGGGGTAATACATAAGATAAATTCGATTGTAAATATTCATTAGAAAGCTACAAAGATATCCTACATGATGGTATTTTATGTGTAATTTTTAGACATAGAATAATTTAATTTATTTATGACACAACGATGATGCAGTAATTATCTTATTAATGAAATATTGACATAATTGATGTTATAAACACCAAAATAAATGTAATTTGAGATTTTTTATGAATTACACTAATTTTCTAGGTTACTATGATATATTTATGTTTATTTAATCAACTTGGTTCGAACATTTAATTCTTTTATGACTTTAACAAAAATCATATATCAAATAGTGTCAAAATTGACACAAAATAGTTTTTAAATCAAATATTATATTATTAATTGTTATTGTATTCCTAAAAATCTAAGGTTCGGCCAAATGACTTATCTAAGGATATATATATTAATAATAAACAATTTGGGGTTCGTTTGGCATGTTATAGTAAGTGTATTAACCATATAGTGAAAGAAAACAAAAAGACACGGTAAAAGTTAAATTAATTAACTTAGAGTTAAATCTAATTGATAAGGTTAAAATAATACCCTAAACTTGTCTAAATCCTATTGGTTGATAGGATTTCGACCCATCCCCACTTTAGCTTCGAAATAAGACCCTTTGGAACCATTATAAACCGATTTTGACTTTAATATAAAATAATATTTTGAGATATTCCTAAGGTGCCCCTCTCCTCCCTTATAAAAGGACACCTCCTTCCCCTCCTCCTCACACCAATTTGAGCACTCAAGCTCGGACAACACCTGCCAAAATCTCTTATCCACTTCCCTAGAAACATCCTAGAGGTTCTGGTCTTCCTCAAATACCAATTTTAGTTCCCTAAGAGGAGGTCTCCAAAAGGCGCTTCAAAGAAGAGGTAATTACCGTTACCAATTCTTTCATCTTTATTTCTTCTTCCACTTCTTCTTATTAGGTTGTTTCATTATGAAGTAATAACATAAGTATAACTCATATACGGATATGTTATTATAAGTATGAAACAACCCTATTTCACCATCTATCCATCCTGTGGAAAAAGAAATCACCGTGCGTTCGTACGTACGGAATACCGTCTCCACGCCGTGGTGTAATCTATTTTCCACCACCACCTTACATGGATGGGTATAATGGTGTAAAGAATAACTATACATAGTTATTAAAACATCATATTGATTCTGATATATTGTATAATCCACTCCAATTCAATTCAATATTTATAGAAATGATATCATCGCTCGTGCGTACGTACGGACTACCGTCTCCACGACGCGATGAGATTCATTCTCCATGTTAACCATTTAAGAATGATTATAATGTATATATAAGAAATAATAAAGAAATATATGAAATTATAAAGCTACTGGATTTATGTATATATATACATGTCATCTACTTACTTCCATTTCAAGACAATAAGGAAAGGAAAACAGCGTTCATGCGTACGTACGGACTACCGTCTCCATGAACGGTGTTTTTCATTTTATTTATCTACCTATTATATATATATATATACTGAATATATATGATATATAAATCATATTTTATATTCTGGAAGTGAGTAAATCATGATATAAGTAATAATGATGTCAAGAACAACAAGTCAAAACACCTACGATAAATGAAACGATTTTACCCAAAACGCTTCTTTAACATGGAATTTACAAAAGAATGGGTAATATAATGTCATAAGTGAACCATATATGATATCATAACAATTAATATGATTCTGTAATAAGTGAATAACATGATTTAAATCATTATACAGGACGTTCGGACACTTACAAAGCAAGTCAGACCTAAGGTAAGGGAAATATCACAATCTCATTTTTATCTGAGATTGTTTATTCGTAAGTATTTACTGGGGTGTATTTTATCATCCACATACATGTTTACTCAATATGTAATATTATTTCCATCCACCTAAAATTGTTTAAATCCATTTTTACCCTTCGGTGAGTTTTTAGTAATACGTATGAAAGGAACCTTTTGTCGTTTTTCGTACGAGGTACTTTTTAACTTTTCCGACAAAAGTACGAAAAATGTTTTTTTTAACTTATACGGCACGAACGGATTTCTACTGTTTTATAAAGCCTTATTTTCAGGACGCTTCCTCTAAAAGATTTCATGACTATTTTCAATAAAATCTCTTTCTTTTAAAATTGCATGATGTTTTGTGAAAAGAAATTGATTTTGAAGAAGAAAGGATATTTTCCTCAAGAATTCAATTCAAGTGTTTTATCAAAATTATTTTCCATCTAAGATAATAAAGGGTTCTATTTATATCCATATTTTTACATTGATTTGACTATGTTGTGATGGAATTATGTTTATGAATTCCTTTATCTTATATGAATTGATTTATGATGTCATGATGTTTCAAGAATCCCATTTTTGTTACATGTGTTATGCGATGATGTATGTTTTATGATTATGTCGCACACATAAGAAAAGATTCATTATAAGATGGGTGGGACCTATATCTCCCTCCAATGCATTGGGTAATGATTTTATATCTCATGAGATAGACAGGGCTGGAACGGTAGGTTATACCGGTTCAGTGAAACAGGACTGAAACGAGGGTTACTCGATTCCGAAAGGGACTTTGTCCACTAAGATAGTCTTGGAAATGAGTCATGACTAACAAGAAATGATTTTCCATGATTATGTGTGCATGCCACAAAGTTTCAAGTTTCATGTTATGATTATGGGGATCTCATTTTCACTTCTATGATTTATTAAGATTTTATGATCTCTTTTGCAGGTTATGATTTTCAAAAAGATATGATATGATTTTTATTTCCTTTATTGCCCTTGCTTAGCATTTGAGCTCACCCTTTTATGTTTTCTTTTCCCCAGGATATAAAGAAAGGTTTTAGGTAAAAAAACGGATGTCCTTTATGGGAGATATTGAAGAACTTTCACCACGATTAGAAGATTACGTTCCGAGTTTCCAAAGACACTAAACTATTACGATCCTTGTGTGTGTGTTTTTGTTATGTACTAAGTATTCTGCAAAAGTAATGTAATGTCCATGTACGTCAAGATACGGGTCGCTACAGTTGGTATCAGAGGAAAGGTTTAGTCAACCTTTGGAAACTAGGATGCGAAAACGTTAGTGAGATCCCTAGAGATATTTCTAAGGTATGTCTAGGGATGTCTCTAAGGTTAAGTATACGTATAGGTTATAGTCCTAGAATTGCTCTAACGATCTTATAATTTAACCTAAGATGTTATATATTGAGGGTACTAACCCTTTATTATGTTGTTTTCCCTAGCATGATTTTTTCCTCTCACACTATTCTTTTGGGGTTTTAGACGATGGCTGGAACTCGAAGGAACCGTGTTGATCAATGCAATGGACAATGCAATGATTGTCCCCCTGAGCAACCAAACGATATGGGAGCTGGAATGCAAAATATTGTAGCCATGCTCACACAACTTTCTCAAGCTATGAATCATGCAGGACTTCCAAACGAGCAAAGGAAGGAGCAACATTCTGTTGAATCCTTCATGAGGCAGCGTCCACCTTCTTTCAGTGGGTCTACTGATCCATTAGTTGCTGAACAATGGATTAGTACTACTGAAAAGATATTTTCAGTTCTTCAATGTTCTGAACATGATAAAGTCATCTTTGCAGTATATCGTTTGGAAGGTGAAGCTGATCAATGGTGGAATCTTATCAAGAATACGAGGCAAAGAGATGAAATTGATTCCATGGAATGGGACGAGTTCAAGAACTTGTTTTTCAGTAAGTACTTCCCTCGTATTCTTCGAACGAAGATGGAGAAGGAGTTTCTTGAACTAAAGCAAAAGGATGATGAATCCGTTGGTATATACGAAGCGAATTTTACAAGACTTGCAAGGTATGCATCTGGCATTATCATCCAACCTGAAAGTAAAGTTGATCGATTTTTCAGTGGCTTAAAACCAAGTCTTCGAAGGGAATTAGCTATAAGAGACTTCAGTAGCTATGAAGAAATTGTGCGTTGTGCTATCAAGGTAGAAATGGAAGTTGGAGTTACATATCCATCTCATGGTTTTGACAAGAAACGAAAGATGGAGTTCAAGGAGAAATCTCAGAATAATGGTGAAAAGAAGATGAATGTTTCCTTATGCACAAAGTGTGGAAAGAAGCATGGTGGAGATTGTCTTAAAGGGACTAGAAAATGTTTTAAGTGTGGAAAAGAAGGTCATCGAGCAGCTGAGTGTCGAAGTAATGGAAAAAGGGATTCTAATGAAGTGAATAAAGCAAACACTGCAGAGAACGCACAACCAACACTTCAATGCTTCAAGTGCAAGGAGATGGGACATTATGCCAATAAATGCCCTAATCCAAGGGTTAGTGATGATCGACATGAGCAACCGCTTAAGGCAAAGGACAAAGGGAAGTCACATGTGATCACTATTGGCAATGTTGAATATGACAACGATGTGGTGGAATGATTAAGTTTTTATGTAATGGGATTCCAAAATAATGTTGTATCATGGAATATTGGAATATTTATGTATTGGTCTAATGTGGTATTCAAAGTGATTGAGATATTATGCGCATAATGAAGGGAAAACGAGAAAATGAAATGTTTAACAGTATTCATGAGCTCATGATTGATATAAGGACTAAGTGATATCATGGTTTGAGTATATAGAATTTTGAGGATTTTGGTATGTGAAAAGTGTTAACTTTTAACTGCATTCATGTTTTCACTAAGGTATTCAAGAGAATACACGATTAAGGACTTTGAATGTTTGGAATGTGACCAACAAAACATATCTTATGATATATGGGGATCGATGATGGTGTTAAATCTCTGGTAATCATTTTCAATATATTATGAGAGTCGACTGCAGTATTATGGATAAGCCTAAAAGATTGGAATGGATTATGTTGGACATAAGTTAGTATTGTTTGTTTTTTCGATATTATTGATGGGATGTTATATAGTTTTGGAAAAAGGACAACCTACAGGACGGGCGACAGCCCATTGCTTCGGACAAGGCTGTGGGAATCGAACCCACAACCGAAGTGCGACTGGCCTTTATCGCCTACCACTGGCCTACAGGAAGTCCCTGTTTAGTAGAAACTAGTTTTATTATATTAAGCAGTATGATATATGAAGTATAAGTCCATTTTAGGAACCATATATGATTATTCTCACTATAGATTGACTTATGCATATAATTTTTGCTAACCTTTTGTTTGAGACAGATGGAATGACCCGTCATTCTATCACATGATCTGCTAACACTTCATGAATAACACATTCAACTTCATTTATTTAAGAGATGAAGTGGAAATTGTTCAAGGCACGAACAACAGTGAGATTGTACCAAAATAAAGTAAGTATTTATTCTAATTCAAATTTTCAACTTTAGGGAAATGATCTTGAAAACCAAAAATGTTGTCCTAGTGATCTTATACCTGAGGAATCAGATGGTACCTTATATCATCACAAATCTATGGATTTGTGATTACTGGCTTTTCCATAGCCATGTTCTCTACCACTCTCCATCAGAACATGATGGTCAGATTTCTCTTCCATATCCATATTTTCACCTATGTGGAAACCCAATGATTAGTTTATTTGGGTAACCGTTACGTTTCATACTTTTGTTTTTAAAGATTGGTTTTGATATTCCTTTTTACGATGTGGGTTTCTATTAAAGAAACTTTCGAATACTAAACCATTTATAACCCCGATGAATTTCGAGGGCGAAATTCATTTTAAGGGGGGTAGAATGTAACAGCCCAAGATTTTATAAAAAATATTCTTTTTAATTAATGTCTTGTGTTGTACGCTACACCAAAAGGAGCTTGCACAACACGCATCCTTGACTTGCCTTGCATTACATGCAATCGCGACCTTCCTCGATAGCGTGTGTAATACGCAATACCGAGTTTCACTAAACAGCGATATTCTATTAAAATATTATTAAAAATAGTCGTTATGAATAGTAATAACCACTTTTTGAAATTCTGTAAATCTTATTTTTCAAAATGAACTTCATTTTTGGATTCGGAGTATCGAATTTAGCCTAAGGTGAAATTTTGGTACATTTCGGATAACTTTCATATTCTGATGAATAGTGAAAATTACTAAATTATAATTAAAAAACAACTTTTTTAATCAAAATAATTAATAGTGATAAATTATTAATTGGAGTAGTTTTAAAGTATATTTAGAATATATTTTTACAATTTAATACAATGTTGGTCATTGGATGTAATTTCACATTTAAACCAGACATAATCAAGTGTCAATCTTTTGATAGATATTGTTTCTTCAAAACACGCTATTTGTTTTAACAGCGGGATTTAATTACAAAATTAATTAATGCAACTTTTATGTTATGAATTTGGTAAAATAGAATTCATTTTTGAATTCGGAATATGAAATATAGCTTAGGATGAAATTTTGGCATTGTTCTGAAAAACATCAATTTTTGATGAATAGTGAAACTACTAAGTGGTAATTAAAAAAAACTGAATTTTTCATAAAACTTAATTTTGCCGCTTCTGTGAATGGAATTTTGAAAATCCGAGAGACACGGTTAATATCAAGGACTAAAATGTGGTTCAATGAGATGAAAATAATTTTTTGGTGAATAGTAACTTTTTACTTTTTTTACCGCGGTTAATAGTAAATAGGGTAACTAAGGGTAAATATGATATTACTATTACCCTAACACATGTCCTAATTCTATTGGACAAGTGTAATGCGACCAAAAACAAACTTAGGAATAAAATATGACCATTTAGGCCCACTTGGATTAGATTAGGACATTTATTATTAATTTATTTAAAGAAAGGTTAAAATAGTTAAAATCAAAGTTTAATAAGTAAATCATTTTTCATATGGGGTTATACATAAGATAAATTCGATTGTAAATATTCATTAGAAAGATAAAACGATATCCTACATGATGGTATTTTATTTGTAATTTTTAGACATAAAATAATTTAATTTATTTATGACACAACGATGATGCAGTAATTATCTTATTAATGAAATATTGACATAATTGATGTTATAAACACCAAAATAAATGTAATTTGAGATTTTTTATGAATTCCACTAATTTTCTAGGTTACTATGATATATTAATGTTGATTTAATCAACTTGGTTCGAACATTTAATTCTTTTATGACTTTCACAAAAATCATATATCAAATAGTGTCAAAATTGACACAAAATAGTTTTTAAATCAAATATTATATTATTAATTTTTATTTTATTCCTAAAAATCTAAGGTTCGGCCAAATTACTTAGCTAAGGATATATATATTAATAATAAACAATTTGGGGTTCGTTTGGCATGTTATAGTAAGTGTATTAACCATATAGTGAAAGAAAACAAAAAGACACGGTAAAAGTTAAATTAATTAACTTAGAGTTAAATCTAATTGATAAGGTTAAAATAATACCCTAAACTTGTCTAAATCCTATTGGTTGATAGGATTTCGACCCATCCCCGCTTTAGCTTCGAAATAAGACCCTTTGGAACCATTATAAACCGATTTTGACTTTAATATAAAATAATATTTTGAGATATTCCTAAGGTGCCCCTCTCCTCCCTTATAAAAGGACACCTCCTTCCCCTCCTCCTCACACCAATTTTAGCACTCAAGCTCGGCCAACCCCTGCCAAAATCTCTTCTCCACTTCCCTAGAAACATCCTAGAGGTTCTGGTCTTCCTCAAAGACCAATTTTAGTTCCCTAAGAGGAGGTCTCCAAAAGGCGCTTCAAAGAAGAGGTAATTACCGTTACCAATTCTTTCATCTTTATTTCTTCTTCCACTTCTTCTTCTTAGGTTGTTTCATTATGAAGTAATAACATCAGTATCACTCATATACTGATATGTTATTATAATTATGAAACAACCCTATTTCACCATCTATCCATCCTATGGAAAAAGAAATCACCGTGCGTGCGTACGTACGGAATACCGTCTCCACGCCGTGGTGTAATCTATTTTCCACCACCACCTTACATGGATGGGTATAATGGTGTAAAGAATAACTATACATAGTTATTAAAACATCATATTGATTCTGATATATTGTATAATCCACTCCAATTCAATTCAATATTTATAGAAATGATATCCTCGCTCGTGCGTACGTACGGACTACCGTCTCCACGACGCGATGAGATTCATTCTCCATGTTAACCATTTAAGAATGATTATAATGTATATATAAGAAATAATAATGAAATATATGAAATTATAAAGCTACTGGATTTATGTATATATATACATGTCATCTACTTACTTCCATTTCAAGACAATAAGGAAAGGAAAATAGCGTTCATGCGTACGTACGGACTACCGTCTCCATGAACGGTGTTTTTCATTTTATTTATCTACCTATTATATATATATATATACTGAATATATATGATATATAAATCATATTTTATATTATGGAAGTGAGTAAATCATGATATAAGTAATAATGATGTCAAGAACAACAAGTCAAAACACCTACGATAAATGAAACGATTTTACCCAAAACGCTTCTTTAACATGGAATTTACAAAAGAACGGGTAATATAATGTCATAAGTGAACCATATATGATATCATAACAATTAATATGATTCTGTAATAAGTCAATAACATGATTTAAATCATTATACAGGAGGTTCGGACACTTACAAAGCAAGTCAGACCTAAGGTAAGGGAAATATCACAATCTCATTTTTATCTGAGATTGTTTATTCGTAAGTATTTACTGGGGTGTATTTTATCATCCACATCCATGTTTACTCAATATGTAATATTATTTCCATCCACCTAAAAATTTTTAAATCCATTTTTACCCTTCGGTGAGTATTTAGTAATACGTATGAAAGGAACCTTTTGTCGTTTTTCGTACGAGGTACTTTTTGACTTTTCTGACAAAAGTACGAAAAATGTTTTTTTTAACTTATACGGCACGAACGGATTTCTACTGTTTTATAAAGCCTTATTTTCATGAAGCTTCCTCTAACAAATTTCATGACTATTTTCAATAAAATCCCTTTCTTTTAAAATTGCATGATGTTTTGTGAAAAGAAATTGATTTTGAAGAAGAAAGGATATTTTCCTCAAGAATTCAATTCAAGTGTTTTATCAAAATTATTTTCCATCTAAGATAATAAAGTGTTCTGTTTGTATCCATATTTTTACATTGATTTGACTATGTTGTGATGGAATTATGTTTATGAATTCCTTTATCTTATATGAATTGATTTATGATGTCATGATGTTTCAAGAATCCCATTTTTGTTACATGTGTTATGCGATGATGTATGTTTTATGATTATGTGGCACACATAAGAAAGGATTCATTATAAGATGGGTGGGACCTATATCTCCCTCCAATGCATTGGGTAATGATTTTATATCTCATGAGATAGACAGGGCTGGAACGGTAGGTTATACCGGTTCAGTGAAACAGGACTGAAACGAGGGTTACTCGATTCAGAAAGGGACTTTGTCCACTAAGATAGTCTTGGCAATGAGTCATGACTAACAAGAAATGATTTTCCATGATTATGTGTGCATGCCACAAAGTTTCAAGTTTCATGTTATGATTATGGGGATCTCATTTTCACTTCTATGATTTATTAAGATTTTATGATCTCTTTTGCAGGTTATGATTTTCAAAAAGATATGATATGATTTTTATTTCCTTTATTGCCCTTGCTGAGCATTTGGGCTCACCCTTTTATGTTTTCTTTTCCCCAGGATATAAAGAAAGGTTTTAGGTAAAAAAAACGGATGACCTTTATGGGAGATATTGAAGAACTTTCACCACGATTAGAAGATTACGTTCCGAGTTTCCAAAGACACTAAACTATTACGATCCTTTAGTGTGTGTTTTTGTTATGTACTAAGTATTCCGCAAAAGTAATGTAATGTCCATGTACGTCAAGATACGGGTCGCTACACACACCTATGCTATATCAAGTATGTGATGTGTTCCGTGTACCCCTCTTGACAGAGTACATACCAGACACCACATATGTACTGAATCCTGATTTTCTCCCACTGGAGAATGATCTATCATATGAAAAAGATTCGACAAAGATCTTAGATCAAAGAGGAAATGTTCTAAAAAATAATACAATGAACCTGGTCAATGTGTTGTAGAGAAATATATGTTTTGAGAAACAATGTGGGAACTAGAGGAAGTAATGAAACATTGTTTCCCACTTCCTTTCTATTATGGGAAATGAAAATTTTAAGGATGAAATTTCTGACGTGGTGAATATTCTAAACACATGAACATTTATAAAAAAAATATCCCTTGTTATTTAATTACATGTCCTATTATCTAATATTGCTATAGAGAACACATATAGTTATTCGGTTTTGTTATATTCTATTATATTCAAATTACTATTAAGAATCATTATTATTGATAATATATTCATTGAATAGTGATCACAGGATTAGTATGAATATATGGTTTTATAAAATACAATTGACATATACATTGTAAGTGATAGTCTCCACTACTATGATTGTGCCATATGAATCCAATTTATCAGAGCATTCGAGGGAGATAACATCACTAGTATTTTACCTTGACCGATCCCATGGTGAGATGAATAACTTAATAATAAGAGAAACTGTTTAGGGGAGACAGTAAAACTCAGCAAGATCACAACCCAAACCATGTACGTTGAACCACCCCATTTAAGTCTCAATATCATGCACCTAACTATAAAAGCATTTTTTTTTTGTTTATCAAAGGGATACGTATCAAGAAACTTGTAATAAGAATATTTATATCATATATAATAATTAATATATTTTCATTTAATATTTTACTTTATTAATGATTTTTATATCTATACAATAAAACCAAAATTGTATTTTCGGGTAATATTAAAAATAAATTTAGGAATATAATTTCATGATTTAATGGATTTTTGTAATAAATTATATTTTTAAAAATATTACTAATAAATATTTTTTAATCAAATATAAATTATTATATAATCTTTATGAAGTCAAATGTAATTTTTATAATGGTTCAAAAATAGTTATTATCATAAAACCCATTATTTCTAAATAAATGTACTTTATAATTTCAAAAGTGAAAATAAAAATATTTATAAAATTATATTGGTAAATTAATATTATTTTGAAATAATAACATCAATATTACCAAATTTTTAATTTTTTATAATTTTTTGAGATTCGAATTTTTCGGTAAAAGTTAAATACGGTATAAATATACAGTGTCTATTATGCCATTATAATGACCCATAAGTGATGTAATAAATACAATAACGGGTATCCATTAACAAATATATTTATTACATTCAATATAACCTGATTTTATGTTTATTTTATTAATTTTATAATGGCTTTGTGAATCTTCCAAATACACCAACATATTTTACTATTTTTTAGATCATTTCTTTATGAGTTTGACCCACTTTCACATAAACAAGGATATTACTTTTTACATTTTGACCTTGTCCATATAAAATGATGAAAACCACTCCCATTTTTCTTAGACCATTGGAAAACATGGAAAATATTTTTGTGGTTATTTTATTATATTGATACCAAAACCTATGTTTAATAAATGATGAATAATTCCCCACGCATTTCTTATATAAACCCATCCATGAACCAATTTATCTTCAATAAAAATCCTTTTATAATTTAATTACTCTTCCCTCTCCTCTCTAGATGTAAAACCCCAAGATTTTATGAAATATATTTGTTTAATTTCATTAATGTCTTGTGTTGTATTGTACACCAAGATTACCTTGCGCTATACGCAACACTGTATTAGCTTGCAGTATACGCAACACTATTCTGGGATCGTGTTACACACAATTTTGATAACAGTTATTCCACGCAACATTGAGTATATATATATATATATATATTCAATGTATAAATGAAATATGGTTATATTCTGTTATACGAAACAACGAAGGATTCTTTCACAACACGCAACCCTGACTTGGCTTGCATTACACGCAATCGCGACCTTCCTCGATAGCGCGTGTTGTACGCAATACTGGGTTTTAATAAACAATGATATATTATTATAATATTGTCATGAACTAGCCGTTATGAATAGTATTAACTAAATTTTGACTTTTATAACATTATTATTCATCTTACACATTTTCTAGAACATGGTATAAGAACAAAATAATTTTTTCGGGTAAATTAAGTATTTTTCAAAAAATGCAGTTTTGCCGCCTTTTGATGGCGCACCCACTTTAAATCTAGTTTTTGACAGGTTTATATGTTCAATTTGACAAAATAAAATTTTTATTTTGAATCAGGATATAAAAATTTACATTAGATAAAGATTTGATATTTTTCTGATAACTTTCATATTTTAATGAATAGTAAAAACACGCTATATTTTAATTAAAAACAACTTTTTTCATCATAATATCTTATGTGGTTAAATTATCATATTTAATGGTTTTAAAGTATAAATATAATACATTTTTACCATTTTATATAATTTATGTCATTAGCATTGATTTTACCTTGATTTCGTAGGTTAAATCAATTCAATCTTTTGCAATGTTTTAAAGAAAAACCCGTTTTCTTTCGACAACGGGATTAATATTAATTTAATTTCTGCAACTTTTGTGTATTGAATTTGGAAAAATGGATTCCATATTTGGAATCAGTGGATCCAAATTATGTTAATAAGCTATTTTTTATTTTTGGGAATTATGAATAGTAACTACGGTAAATTTTATTTACCATAGTTAAAGATAAATTGGGTAATTAAGGGTAAATATAAGATTATAAAATTACCCTAACACTTGGAAAAATCTTATTGGATGGCTAAAAGTAGACCCATATAAACTAAGTGTCGGATTAGATTCATTTTATGGACTTTTTTCTATGAAAATAATTTAATTATTATTAAAACCAAAGAATGTGACAACATGTCACTTTCTTAAATCTTATAAGTATAATAATTTTAATTTAGTGATAACCTTCATGGAAAATAAAACATGAATAGTCTCCAGAAATATAATACAATTATCTACATCATAGGAATTTATTTAGAATTTTTAGGGATTAAATAATTATCATTTATTATGACACAAAGATGATGCAGTAATTGTCTTATTAATGAAATACTGACATAATTGATGTTATAAATGCCCAAATAAAGGTAATTTGAGACTTTTTATGACTTACACTAATTTTCTAGGTTAATATGACATGTTATTGTTGATTTAAGTAACTTTTTTTGAACCTATCATTCTGTTATGAATTTCATAAAAATCATGTACCAAATAGTGTCAAAATTGACATAAATTAGTTTTTAAAACAAATATTATATTATTAATTGTTATTTTATTCCTAAAAATCTAAGGTTCGGCCAAATGACTTATATAAAGTTATATATATTAATAATAAACAACTTGGGGTTATTGTGGCTTGATATAGTAAGTTTATTAACCATATACTGTAAAAAAATAAAAAGACACGGTAAAAGTGAAATTATTTAACTTAGAGTTAAATCTAATTGATAAGGTTAAAATAATAATATAAACTTGTCTAAATCCTACTGTATGAGAGAATTACGACCCATCCCCACTTTAGATTCTAAATAAGTCCTTTTTGAACCATTATAAACCGAATTTGTCCTTAATATAAAATAATATTTTGAGATTCTCCTAAGGTGCCCCTCTCCTCCCTTATAAAAGGGCACCTCCTCCCTCTCCTCCTCACACCAATTTGAGCATTCAAGCTAGGCAAACCCCTGCCAAAATCTCTTCTCCAATTTCCTAGTATCATCCTAGAGGTCCTGGTCTTCTTCAAAGACCGTACTTAGTTCTTTAAGTGGAGGTTAAGAAAAGGCTCGTCAAAAAGAGGTAATATCTCTTACCGATCTTTTTCAATTTCATTCTTCTTAAACTTCTTATTCTTTAGTTGTTTTATGATAAAGTTATAACATCAGTATTTATTATATACAGATATGTTATTATATATATGAAACAAATCTAATTAACATTCTATCTATCCTATGGAAAAAGGAAATCACCGCGCGTGCGTACGTACGGAATACCGTCTCCACGCCGTGGTGTAATCTATTTTCCGCCACAACCTTAATTGGATGGGTATAATGGTGTAATGAGTAACTATATATGATTATTATAAAGTGATATTGATACTGAAATAGTATACATACACTTCAACACAACTTCATGATCATGAGAACGATATCATCGCTCGTGCGTACGTACGGACTACCGTCTCCACGACGCGATTAGATTCATTCTCCACATTAACCATTCATGAATGATTATAAAGTATATATAATGAATAATAATTAAATATATGACATATTAAATATACTGTATTTATGTATATATATATATGTATGTCATCTACTTACTTCCATTCAAGACAATAAGGAAAGGAAAATAGTGTTCATGCGTACGTACGGACTACCGTTTCCATGAACGGTGTGTTTCATTTAATTTGTCTATATTATATATATATATACTGAATATATATGATATATAGATCATTTTTTATATTCTGGAAGTAATTAAATCATGATATAAGTAATAATAATGTCAAGAACAACAAGTCCAAACACCTACGATAAATGAAACGATTTTACCCAAAACGCTTCTTTAACATGGAATTTACAAAAGAACGGGTAATATAAAGTCATAAGTGAACCATATATGATATCATAACAATGAATATGATTCTATAATAAGTTAATGACATTATTTGAATCATTATACAGGAGGTTCGGATACGTACAAATCGTATCAAAAATAAGGTAAGGGAAAATATCACAATATCATTTTTATCCGAGATTGTTTATACTTTGGCATTTACTGGGGTGTATTTTATCATCCATATTCATGTTTACACAATATGTAATATTATTTCCATCCACCTACAATTGTTTAAATCCAATTTTACCCTTCGGTGAGTTTTTAGTAAAGGATATTAAAGGAATATTTTGTGGTTTTTTGTACGAGGTACTTTTTTGACTTTTTCGACAAAAGTACGGGAAGAATTTTTTTTTAACTTATACGGCATGAATGGATTTTTAAAACATTATTTCCAAAAATCTTACTTTGCAAGTTTTCAAATTTATTTTTAATCAATTTCTTTTAGTTTAAAATTGTATGACATGTTAAGAAAGGAAAAATGTTTTTGAAGTAGAAAGGATATTTCCCTCAAGAATGGAGTTCAAGTGTTTTATCAAAATTATTTTCCATCTAAGATAATATAGGGTTCTGTTTCTATCCCTATTATTACATGGATTTGATTATGTTGTGATGGAAATATTTTTTATGAATACCTTTATCTTATATGAATTGTTTTATGATGTCATGTTGTTTAAGAATCCCATTTTTACTACATGGGTTATGCAATGATTTATGATTTTGTGGCACACATAAGAATGGTATCATTATGAGATGGGTGGGACCTATATCTCCCTCCAATTCATTGGGTAAAGATTTTATATCTCATGAGATAGACATGGCTGGAATGGTAGGTTATACCGGTTCAGTGAAACAGGACTGAAACAAGGGTGACTCGGTTCAGAAATGGACTTTTTCCACTAAGATAGTCTTGGAAATGAGTCTTGACTAATAAGAAATGATTCTCTATGATTATGTGTGTATTCCACAATGTTTCATGTTTTATGTTATGATTATTGGGATTTCATTTCACTACTATGATTTATATCATGTTATGAAATTATTCTCTCTTTTGCAGGTTATGATTTCCAAAATGTTATGTTCTTATGAAAATGATGTCATTGATATTTCTTTTGATTACCCTTACTGAGCATTTGAGCTCGCCCTTTTATGTTTTCTTTTCCCCAGGATATAAAGAAAGGTTTTAGGTAAAAAAAAAGAAGATCTTTATGGGAGATGTTGAAGATCTTTCTCCACGATTAGAAGATTATATTCCGAGTTTCCAAAGACACTAAACTATTACGGTCCTTGTGTGTGTGTTTTTTTTATGTACTAAGTATTCCGCAAAAGTAATGTAATGTCTATGTACATTATGCTTCGGGTCTCTACAGTTGGTATCAGAGGAAAGGTTTAGTCACCCTTTGGAAACTAGGATGCAAAAACGTTAGTGAGATCCCTAGAGATATTTCTAAGGTATGTCTAGGGATGTCCCTAAGGATAAGTATATGTATAGGATACAGTCCTAGAACTACGGTAACGATCATAGAATTTAACCTAAGATGTTAGATATTGAGGATACTCCCCCTTTATTATGTTTTTTTCCCTAGCATGATTTTTGCCTCTCACACTATTCTTTTTGGGTTTTAGACGATGGCTGCAACCCGAAAGAACCGTGTTGATCAATGTAATGGATAATGCAATGATTTTCCTCCTGAACAAAACAATGTTATGGGAGATGGAGTTAAAAATCTTATAGCTATACTTACACAATCTATGAATCATTCTGGACTTCCAAATGAGCAGAGAAGGGAACAACATTCTATTGAGTACTTCATGAGGCAACGTCAACCTTCTTTTAGTGGGTCTTCTGATCCACTTGTTGCTGAACAACGGATCAGTACTACTGAAAAGATATTTTCTGTTCTTCAATGTTCTGAACCTGATAAAGTCATCTTAGCATTATATCGTTTGGAAGGTGAAACTGATCAATAGTGGAATATTATCAAGAATACGAGGCAAAGAGATGAAATTGAGTCCATGGAATGGGATGAGTTCAAGAACTTATTTTTCAATAAGTACTTCCCTCGTATTCTTCGAACAAAGATGGAGAAGGTGTTTCTTGAACTAAAGAAAAAGGCTGATGAATCTGTTGGTATATACGAAGCGAATTTTACAAGTCTTGCAAGGTATGCATCTCGATTTATCATCCAACCTGAAAGTAAAGTTGAACGATTCTTCAGTGGCTTAAAACCAAATCTTCGAAGGGCATTAGCTATAAGAGACTTCAGTAGCTATGAAGAAATTGTGTGTTGTGCTATCAAGGTAGAAATGGAAGTTTGTGTTACATATCCATCTCATGGTTTTGACAAGAAATGAAAGATGGAGTTCAAGGAGAAATCTCAGAATAATGGTGAAAAGAAGATGAATGTTTCCTTATGCACAAAGTGTGGAAAGAAGCATGGTGGAGATTGTATTAAAGGGACTAGAAAATGTTTTAAGTGTGGAAAAGAAGGTCATCGAGAAGCTGAGTGTCGAAGTAATGGAAAAAGGGTTTCTAATGATGTGAATAAATCAAAGACTGCAGAGAACGCACCACCGACACTTCAATGCTTCAAGTGCAAGGAAATGGTGCATTATGCTAATAAATGCCCTAATCCAAGGGTTAGTGATGATCGACATGAGCATCCACTTAAAGAAAAGGACAAAGGAAAGTCACATGCGATCACCATTGGAGATGTTGAATATGACAACGATGTGGTAGAATGGTTAAGTGTTTATGTAATGGGATTCCAAAATAATGTTGTATACAGTATCGTGGAATATTGGAATATTCATGTATTGGTCTATTGTGGTTTTCAATAATTTTATGGTACCGGTAACCATGGAAAGTGATTGAGATATTTTTGGAAAAAAGATGATATGTGCATAATGAAGGGAGAAGGAAAAAATGAAATGTTTGACAGTATTCATGAGCTCATGATTGATATAAGGACTAAGTGATATCATGGTTTGAGTATATAGATTTTTTGAGAATTTTGGTATGTGAAAAGTGTTAACTTTTAACTGCATTCATGTTTTCACTAAGGTTCAATGGGTATTCAAGAGAATACATGATTAAGTCCTTTGAATGTTTGGAATGTGACCAACAAGACATATCTTATGATATATGGGGATCAACGATGGTATTAAATCTCTGGTAATCGTTTTCACTATATTATGAGAGTGGACTACAGTATTATGGATAAGCCTAAAGATTAGAATGGATTATGTTGGACATAATTTAGTATTGTTTAAGGATAAAAGTTTTTTGATATTATTGATGGGATGTTATAGTAATGTAGTTTTAGAAAAATGACAACCTACAGGATGGGCAACATCCCATCGCGTCGGACAAGGCTGTGGGAATCGAACCCACAACTGAAGTGCGACTGGCCTATATCGACTACCATTGGCCTACAGGAAGTCCCTGGTTAGTATAAACTGGTTTTATTTTATTACGCGGTATGATATATAAAGTATAAGTTCATTTTTGGAATCGTATATGATTAACTTCACGATAGATGGTCTTATGTATTTTTGATAACATTTGTAACCTTTTGTTTGAGACAGATGGAATGACCCATCATTCTATCACATGATCCGCTAACACTTCACGAATGACAAATCCAACTTCATGTCTTTAAGAGATGAAGTGGAAATTGTCCAAAGAATGACCAACAGTGACACAGTACCAAAATCATGAAAGTATTTCTTCTAATTCCAATTTCATCAACTTTAGTGAAATGATCTTGAAAACCAAAAATGTTGTCCTAGTGCTCTTATATCTGATGAATTTGATGGTACCTTAGATCGTCACAAATTTATGGCTTTGTGATTGCTGGCTTTTCCATATCCATGTTCTCTACCACTCTCCATCAGAACATGATGGTTAGATTTCTCTTCCATATCCATATTTTCACCTATGTGGAAACCCAGGGATTAGTTTATTTGGGTAACCTTTACGTTTCATACTTTTGTTTTTAAATATTGGTTTTGGTATTCCTTTTTATGATGTGGGTTTCTATTAAAGAAACTTTTGAATAGTAAACCACTTATAACCCCGACGAATTTCGAGGGAGAAATTCATTTTAAGGGGGGTAGAATGTAACACCCCGAGATTTTATGAAAAATATTCTTTTAATTTCATTAATGTCTTGTGTTGTATTCTACACCAAGATTACCTTGCGCTATACGCAACACCGTATTAGCTTGCAGAATACGCAACACTATTCTTGGATCGTGTTACACACAATTTTGATAATAGTTATTCTATGCAACATTAAGTATATATATATATATTCAATGTATAAATGAAATATGGTTGGAATCTGTTATACGAAACAACAAAGGATTCTTTCACAACACGCAACCCTGACATGGCTTGCATTACACGCAATCGCTCCCTTCCTCGATAGCGTGTGTTGTACGCAATACCGGGTTTTAATAAACGACGATATATTATTATAATATTTTCATGAACTAGCCGTTATGAATAGTATTAACTAAATTTTGAATTTTATAACATTATTATTCATCTTACACATTTTCTAGAACATGGTATAAGAACAAAATAAATTTTTCGGGTAAAATAAGTATTTTTCAAAAAATGCAGTTTTGCCGCCTTTTGATGGCGCACCCTTATTAAATCTAGTTTTTGACATGTTTATATGTTCAATTTGACAAAATATAATTCTTCATTTGAATTAGGATATAAAAATTTACATTTGATAAATTTTTGATATTTTTCCGATAACTTTCATATTTTAATGAATAGTAAAACACACTATATTTTAATTAAAAATAACTTTTTCATCGTAATATCTTATGTGGTTAAATTATAATATTGAATGGTTTAAAAGTATAAATATAATATATTTTTACAATTTAATATAATTTATGTCATTATCATTGATTTTACCTAGAATTTGTAGGTTAAATCAATTCAATCTTTTGCAATATTTTAAAGAAAAACCTGTTTTCTTTCGACAATTGGATTAATTTTAATTTAATTTCTGAAACTTTTGTGTATTGAATTTGTAAAAATGGATTCCATATTTGGAATCATTGGATCCAAATTATGTTAATAAGCTACTTTTTATTTTTTGGAATTATGAATAGTAACTACGGTAAATTTTATTTACCATAGTTAAAGGTAAATCGGGTAATTAAGGGTAAATATAAGATTATAAAATTACCCTAACACTTGGAAAAATCCTATTTTAGGGCTAAAAGTAGACCCATATAACCTAAGGGTCGGATTAGATTCATTTTATGGACTTTTTTCCATGAAAATAATTTAATTATTATTAAAACCAAAGAATGTGACAACATGTCACTTTCTTAAATCTTATAAGTATAATAATTTTAATTTAGTGATAAACATCATGGAACATCGAACATGAATAGTATACAGAAAGATAATACAATTATCTACATCTTAGAAATTTATTTAGAATTTTTCGAGATTAAATAAATATCATTTATTATGACACAAAGATGATGTAGTAATTGTCTTATTAATGAAATATTGAAATAATTGATGTTATAAATGCCAAAATAAATTTAATTTGAGACTTTTTATGACTTACACTAATTTTCTAGGTCAATATGACATGTTATTGTTGATTTAAGTAACTTTTTTCGAACTTATCATTCTGTTATGAATTTCATAAAAATCATGTACCAAATAGTGTCAAAATTGACATAAATTAGTTTTTAAAAAAAAATATTATATTATTAATAGTTATTTTATTCCTAAAAATCTATGTTTCGGACAAATGACTTATATAAAGTTATATATATTAATAATAAACAACTTCGGGTTCGTTTGGCTTGATATAGTAAGTTTATTAACCATATAGTGTAAGAAAACAAAAAGACACGGTAAAAGTTAAATTATTTAACTTAGAGTTAAATCTAATTGATAAGGTATAAATAATAACCTAAACTTGTCTAAATCCTATTTTATGAGAGTATTTCGACCCATCCCCACTTTAGCTTCTAAATAAGACCTTTTGGAACCATTATTAACCGAATTTGACCTTAATATAAAATAATATTTTGATATTTTCCTAAGGTGCCCCTCTCCTCCCTTATAAAAGGGCACCTCCTCCCTCTCCTCCTCACACCAATTTGTGCATTCAAGCTCATCCATCCCCTGAAAAATTATCTTCTCCACTTCCCTAGTATCATCCTAGAGGTCCTGGTCTTCTTCAAAGACCATCCTTAGTTCTTTAAGTTTAGGTTAAGAAAAGGCGCGTCAAAAAGAGGTAATATCCCTTACCAATCTTTTTCAATTTCTTTCTTCTTCAACTTCTTCTTCTTTAGTTGTTTTATTATAAAGTGATAACATCAGTAATTCTTATATACTGATATGTTTTTATAAATATGAAAAAACTCTAATTAACCTTCTATCTATCCTACGGAAAAAGGAAATCACCGCGCGTGTGTACGTACGGAATACCGTCTCCACGCCGTGGTGTAATCTATTTTCTGCCACCACCATAATTGGATGGGTATAATGGTATAATGAGTAACTATATATGATTATTATAAAGTGATATTGATACTGAAATAGTATACATACACTTCAACACAATTTCACGATCATGAGAACGATATCGTCGCTCCTGCGTATGTACGGACTACCGTCTCCACGACGCGATGAGATTCATTTTCCACATTAACCATTCATGAATGATTATAAAGTATATATAATGAATAATAATGAAATATATGACATCCTAAATCTACTGGATTTATGTATATATATATATGTATGTCATCTACTTACTTCCATTCAAGACAATAAGGAAAGGAAAACAGTGTTCATGCGTAGGTACGGACTACCGTCTCCATGAACGGTGTGTTTCATTTCAGTTATCTATTATGTATATATATATATATATATACTGAATATATATGATATATAAATCATGTTTTATATTCTGTAAGTAAGTAAATCATGATATAAGTAATAATAATGTCAAGAACAACAAGTCCAAACACCTACGATAAATGAAACGATTTTACCCAAAACGCTTCTTTAACATGGAATTTACAAAAGAACGGGTAATATAAAGTCATAAGTGAACCATATATGATATCATAACAATGAATATGATTCTGTAATAAGTTAATGACATTATTTAAATCATTATATAGGAGGTTCGGATATGTACAAAGCATATCATACATAATGTAAGGGAAAAATATCACAATCTCATTTTTATCCGAGATTGTTTATACTTTGGCATTTACTGGGGTGTATTTAATCATCCACATACATGTTTCCTCAATATGTAATATTATTTCCATCCACCTACAATTGTTTAAATCCAATTTTACCCTTCATTGAGTTTTTAGTAAAGGATATGAAAGGAATCTTTTGTCGTTTTTTGTACGAGGTACTTTTTTGACTTTTCCGACAAAAGTACGGGAAGAATGTTTTTTTTAACTTATATGGCATGAATGGATTTTTAAAACATTATTTCCAAGAATATTACATTACATGTTTTCAAGTTTATTTTTAATCAACTTCTTATAGTTTAAAATTGTATGACATGTTAAGAAAGGAAAAATGTTTTGGAAGTAGAAAGGATATTTTCCTCAAGAATAGAGTTCAAGTGTTTTATCAAAATTATTTTCCATCTAAGATAATATAGGGTTCTGTTTCTATCCCTATTATTACATGGATATGATTATGTTGTGATGGAAATATTTTTTATGAATTCCTTTATCTTATATGAATTTTTTTATGATGTCATGTTGTTTAAGAATCCCATTTTTACTACATGTGTTATGCAATGATTTATGATTTTGTGGAACACATAAAGATGGTATCATTATGAGATGGGTGGGACCTATATCTCCCTCCAATGCATTAGGTAAAGATTTTATATCTCATGAGATAGAAATGGATGGAACGGTAGGTTATACCGGTTCAGTGAAACAGGACTGAAACGAGGGTGACTCAGTTCAGAAATGGACTTTGTCCACTAAGATAGTCTTGGCAATGAGTCTTGACTAATAAGAAATGATTCTCTATGATTATGTCTGTATTCCACAAAGTTTCATGTTTTAATTTATGATTATTGGGATTTCATTTCACTACTATGATTTATCCCATGTTATGAAATTATGCTCTCTTTTGCAGGTCAAGATTTCCAAAATGTTATGTTCTTATGAAAATGATGTGATTGATATTTCTTTTGTTTTCCCTTACTGAGTATTTGAGCTCACCCTTTTATGTTTTCTTTTCCCCAGGATATTAAGAAAGGTTTTAGGTATAAAAAAAGAATATCTTTATGGGAGATGTTGAAGATCTTTCTCCACGATTAGAATATTATATTCTGAGTTTCCAAAGACACTAAACTATTACGGTAGTTGTGTGTGTGTTTTTGTTATGTACTAAGTATTCCGCAAAAGTAATGTAATGTCTATGTACGTTAAGCTTTGGGTCTCTACACTAGAGGACTCCCATCATTCCCCTATGATATCAAGAAGCTCTTTTCAAGCATTTGGAGTCACACAGTTATGTAAGGTATCTTCACATTCTTTTCTTTATTCATGTTTTTCTATTATATTATGCATTCTATTACCAATTACTAATGTTGGGATATGAATTCTCATGTCCAAATTAATTTTAATTTTTATTAAAATTATGATATACACATTTCTATCTCATTAAATTATTTTATAAATTATAACATGTTATCATTATGTTGTCAAACATTCACGGTGATTCTCCATGCCAAACCAATTGTGTAGAGAATTGCATAACCATTTCCTATCAGGGGTATTCAAAACTATACACATATACATATTTTATTAGGGATTCACAAGTGTTTATTACCCATACCTTGATTATGGAATAAAATATGTTGATGAATGAATCCATGTTGTATGATATATGTGGGAAACAAAAGCATGTGAACAAAACAAATGTGACAGGTGTTCCATGAATTATATCGCTCTCCAAAGCATTCAGTAATGTTTAGTCTCATGAGATATCATTTCGATATGCGGGGTGAACCTTATTACTTTATGGGAAATTTTCTATTATGATGTCCTCAAATTTATCCTTGACCAATGTTTATGATGCAGTCTTTTAAGTCGTCGCCACATTTCCCATGATTCCTATATAATTATGATAAAATATCATGCCTCATTTTTCATGTTTATGATTCTCACTCATTTTATTCAGAATTTATTTTACTATTTTAAAACATGTATTAACATATGAAATGTTCATTCCATTACTTTTATTTAAATATCATCTATTTCATATGTATGTCCCAAGGTTATCGCATGGATTTTTTACATATAATTTTAGAAGTATATCAAGGTAGTTTTTAAAAAAATTTATTATATCCCATCTTCAAGATGTTATGATGTGTATAAAATCCCCATATTCAATATACTTCTTGATATTATTGGTTTTATTATGTGTACTTTTGTGTAATAAATAATTTATTAATGTATAATAAAAGCAAGGGTTGTTATACTGCAGCTACGTGGGAACATAAAGATGTAATGAGGTTGAAATATTCTTAGTTCTTGTTACAAAAGAGGTGAATTTTGAGGGTAAAATTAAAATAATGGGGAGTAAAATATTACCCCCACAGCTTTTAAAAAATATATTTTTTGAAAAAATTAAATATTTTGGCTAATTTTTTAATTTCACACAAAACAAATTTTTTCTTGCATTACATTAAACACTGAGTTTACCATGTTTTACAAGAAACACTAATTTTATGCTTACTTACAAACAAAACCATGTTCTTTTTTCAATACATGTAACACTAAATTTATCTTATATTACTTGAAAAACAGAGTTTAGCCTATGTTACATGCAACACTTAGTTTAAACTAAACGTGACGTACTACTAAAATTTTACTATTTAATATGAAAGTAATCACCTAGATATTAGAATGGAGGGTCATAATAATATTAACTAAATTATTAAAATAAATTTTTTACACATGTATATATAATTAAATGATTTATTTCTATTTAATTGTAAAACAATTATTTGAAAATAATGGGAATTTCTTTCTCAAAAACTATCTTAATGTTCACAAGCATGTTTTATCTCAAAAATTAAAAAACATTTGGTGAATTAACATAATTAAATTTATATATTATATATTCATTAAAATGTTTAACATTAATCATATGTTTTTTCTAGAAAACATATATTAATAAATCCAATTCTCCACTAAGAAACATTATTTTTCTAAAGAGTAGTTGTGTCACATTTTCCTATTTATTTTAAAATTTATTTTTAATTTCATAAAACTTAATTTAAAAAAAAATATTTTTGAAATCATTAAAAAAAATTATATCATGGTGAATGATTTAATTTTTTATAAAATAAATTTTTCTATTAATATTAAAAAAAATTGGTTTCAATAAGTTTAATCATTTATTTTAAAGAATTTAAAAAAAAATAAAAATTAGTTTATAATTATTTTAAAGTTTAAAATAATTAAAATATATATATATATATATATTGATACAGTTTAGGTCATCAGAATTTATTTCACATTTAATTTTTATATAAAAACTTTTTAATCTTCTCGATATTTTCTCTTTTTGAAATAGCTTTCTCATCACATACGTTTCTTTAATTAAAATTTTAAATTTTCCCCTTTATATGAATAGAATTTTGAAATATTTATTCCATATTTTTTAAAATAATAATTTATATTATCTAATGAGTTAAAATTATTTTTTAACCAAAATGTATTCTATAAATAGTTAAAATTATTTATCATAGTTGTGGTAAAAATGGGTTTACTACGGGTGATACTAAAATAATAAGGGTTAAAAATGTGCCAAAAATTTTCCAAAACACATTGGTTGGAAATATTTCATTATTTTTTCTTTTAGGTTCTATAATTTTCTATTTTTTTAGCTTTATCAAATGTGAAAATATTGGTTAAAAATTTCTTTTAAAAATTTATTAGTTTTCCACACACCTCACGTAAAAATGACCACTCCATATCTTCTCCACTTCACACTCCCAATACTAATTTTTCACCTAATAACTTCTCAAGTCACTTTTTCAATTCCCTAATAACATACTATATTCCTTTATTGGTCAAAAATACAACATACTAATCCATTTTCTATAAACAAACTAATGCTTTCAGAAGAATAGGTAACATCCCTTATAGAGTGTTTTATATTATTTATTCCACCACATGATTAAATTATTATTAATACAAGAATTTAAAATAACCTTAGTATCTCCCATATAATGAAATGTTATTATTATTATGTAATAACCTAAATACTTCTCCCCTTCCATCAAATGTGTTGTGAATTCATCATTCGTTTGTATGGAGGGAAACTGCCTCACGAACTGATGTTAATCATTTTTTCATAACCACCAATCAATAATGAATATATTGATGAATTTATTGTTTATATATGATATTTTTGATAATTTTATTCTTTTATTAATTATTATATCACATTTTACTTCTTAAAATTAATTTTATGGGAATATGATAACTTTATTCATGGGTACGACAAACTACCGTATTGCATATCGATGTGATTATTTCACAATTTACATGGAAGAAAATCATGATGAGATTAAAAAAATGAGTGATAAATATGACATAAAAATTAATGTGTAATTTTAGTATATTATTTTAAATTTTTTATTTATTTTTTTCTAGAAATATTGAAATAATGGTCATGTGTTCGTATAGCCTACCATCTCCATGAATGGTGTATTTAATTTTCAATCTATGAATTTTATTGAACAGTGTAAATATATATATTTATAATTTATATATATATATATATATATGTGGTTTATATCATGGTTAAATTTCTAGATATTATGGAACCATGATCAATGTAAGAGTACCAAACATAAAAAATGAAAATATACATGAAAAGAATAGTTATTTCTTGAAACATGGAATTATTAATAAAAATGTATGAAAAGGTTATAATTAAATAATATATGGTATGATATATATATATATATATATATATTTGTTTATTTATATTTCTCCAATTGTTTTATAATAAACATAAATTTATTATACAGTTGTTTTGAATGTCTAAAAAAGAAGTCAATGACTATGATAAGAGATTTCCATCTCACTTTATTTCTATGACACACATATGATATTCATCACGTGTATCTTTTATGTGGTGTATATATATCGCATTAATTTAGTCTCTTCTTATAAACCTGAAAACTATTGGTATTTATCTGGTATTTCTTGTCATAAGGGAAGAGGCACTAGGTGTCGTGGAGAATGATAGCCTGACCTATCATTGAAGGATGTATCAATATCGATAGTATGGTGGATACAATTCATGACATTCATATGAAGCTAGCATGGGAAATTATTGAGGAACGCACCCTATGGGGGAGGACCATGTCTCAAAGTTTCAAGGATGGTGTTGTAGTCCTTTCACCCAGGGGTTTGTCCTTGTGGTCCTTGGTTTGTATTATTATCCTGACTATCCTTACACACTCACAATGTATTATTGGGGAGGGGCATATTTTCTATTAGCATCATAACTGGTCGGGTAGTGTGCTGGGATATTCAGGATGCTCGACTCCTTTGATCTCCTTCACGGAGGAAAGCATGCACCCTCTGTTTTTTAGTCGGTTCTGGACGCACCTCAATAGGCAGTATTCGACTCTATCCTTATAAATTCCTAGCAAGACAGTTGTGTTTATACACCTTCCACCTTAGGGAAGTTCAAGTAGAAGGACTTCTACAGGACTACTGTTTCTCAGGGGCAACAGGAGAGCTGGAACAGAGTGGATTGGGGCAATAAAATTCCTACTAAACTCAAATTCCTAACTTGGCAGATCTAGTATAATGTTTTACCCTCTGATGTTAATATTAAATCCTTAGGGATAATCTTGGATTCCTCATATCACTGTTGTGCAAATAAAAAGGAGGAGAAGATGTACCATATCTTCTTTGAGGGATATTGGGTCTGTCAAGTATAGAGATTCTTTGGTATGTTCACGGGATACTCCATCCAAGATTATAACTATGAGAGGTTCATGGAGAATTGATTCCAAGAGACCAATGGTAACACGAACGAGGTCGAGGCATGTGCTATCATCTTCAATAAAGAATGCTGGGTGTTATAGAAAGCATGGAATAGAGCCATGTTTGAGGGGTCTCTTCATCAGGTAGGGCGGTGGTGTCTAGAACTAGATGTTTTCGGATTGACCTTTTAAAACATACTGGTATTGGGAAAGAGGTGCCTTGTTTCATGTGTTGCAGGTCCTACAACATATGGTTCGGTAGTGCGGTCCCGGGGTGCAGGGGAGATGGATCTTCTGGTTTCCTCCAGAGTGTGGCCTAAAGTTGAACATTTATGGTTCTTGTTCTATGGGTGTCATTTGTGGAGGATGGGTTCTTTAATATTATAGAGGGAGTGTGGTTTTGGATTTCACGACGCACTATGGTTATGGAAATTTTGTTCAAGTAGACGCTCTTGCGGTTCTCACAGGGTTGTTCATGTGTATTCAGAGGGACCATAGAATTGCGTAGCTTGAAATGGAATACTTGTGTTTTCATGGTGCTTTTCATGTTAGAAGCACTCCCCCTAGTCCATCACTTATACTATAAGACAATGAAAATACATCATTAGCAGCAACATCAGAGTATCCCACACTTGGCATGAGGGGAACAAAGTGGCGGATTACTTGGCCTCTCTTGTAGTCCCTGAGAATCCTATTTTCTATTTTTCTATTGTCTCTCTCCTCAAAATAGAGGGAGTGAACTTGATTAGGGGTGATTCTATTGGTCTCCATTATTTTTTTCGCCCTAGGTAAGGGTGTTTTTACCCTTGTATGGTCATCTTTCTTTTTGGAATAAAAATATTAATGTTGGATGGATCAAATCATTTGTCGAGATTATTTAGGATTTTGATTATTATGATAATATAATATGATACATATCTCTTAAAAATCATGAAATATATAATAATCCTTTTACATAAGGATAATATGTGTTTTTCCTTTATTTTTCTCAATTTTTTATCCATATTGAAAAATTAATGACATTTAGTAAAAAAGACATTATTTTTATCTTCTAAAGAAAATTACATTTCTTCCAAAATCATATATTCAAAATTGGTTTTCATAAAATATATTAAAATCAAAAAATGATTTATTAAATTCATTTATATCCATGTTATACCATTTGAAAAAATTCTAATAGGAATCTTTTTATTGTTTTCTAAATAAATCTCATTTGGATTTTATCGAAAATGTGAAAAGAATGTTTGTTTTAACATGAATAACATAAACTATATTTTCCATTTTCATGAATAAATAATTTCTATAAATTATCTTTTATATGTTTCAATTTATTCTTCAAATAAAGTTATATACTATTTTTTTAGTAATTTATTGCCTTAAAAATATATTTTCAAAATGGAAAGGATATTTTATTCAAGAAATTCATTAAATAGTGTTTAAATATTAAATTATAAGTTTCCAATTTTTTTTAATGAATATAAGTTTGAAAATATTTTATATATTAAATATTGTTTCTCAAAGTATAAATCCTATATTTCTCAATAAAAATTTTAAGTGATATGTTGAAATAATTTTCCATCTAGGTTGACATCCGTTGATGTTACTAATGATTTACTGATGATAAAATTGAATCATACCAATATTCTTATTTCCATGTATGGTTAATGTTTATGTTGATGAAAAGTTTATAAAACCAATTATTTAATTGGATTTTGTAGGATGAATTGATGAAATGTTTATGAAATCTATTTTTACATGGTTTATAATGAGATTATTTAATGAATGTTTTATGATATTATGTAATACATATGTATGTATTTCATTGTCACAATGTTGGTAAATATATCTCACACAAATGAATTGGGTAATTCTTCACAGATTCTGATGTAACAATGAGAATCAAGTGTACAGGTTTGATCCACTATGGGAAACATGTACTCCCTAATCCACTATGGGAAATGGGTGCATCTGATCCACTATGGGAAATAGGTCTGTCCAAATCCACAATGAAAGACATGTGATAAGTCTTGATAAACAATGTTGATGGTCTTGGATGTTATCTTTTAAATAAGAAATTATGTATATATATTTACGATGGTTCCACAATTTTATGAAGTGAGATTATGGTAAATGGTTGATTTGTGATGATTTTTCACTCTTATGGGAAATGTTTTATGAAATTATATGGTTTTATACCATGACTCATGTTTATGATTTATGAATGGGTGGGTATAAAATTCATATGTTTTTTCATGATCACATATCCTCATGTTTATCTTCTGATTTCATATTATCATCTAAAAATATATTATATTTTTTTCCCTTACTGAGCATCTGATGTTGCCCATTCTTATGATTCCTTCGATAGGTTAAGAATAATAGATTAGGTAGGATATTCCATAGATGAGTACTATGTGAGTAGATATTTGTGGGAGATGTTTATTTTCAATACCATAATAAGAATATTATGTTTCTACTCTCCAAAATCATTAAACTATCATGGTACTCGTGCATGTGTTTATGAAATATATTCTATATTCATCTAAAAATATGTAATATTTATTTTTAAAATAATGGGTCACTATAATAAATGTCCCATGAGGGGAATATTAATAATTATTCACACACGAATGTGGAGATTTATACTTATAATTACTTATAGAATATTTCTTTTAAAATTTGTGTGCCCATGAGAAAGTAATCTATAAGGAGAGATATTTATTTAACACCATTTATGAAAAAATTCAAATATATTAGTTGAATTAAAATTATGAAACATAAGTTTGAGTTTCATATGTTGTTCAATAGCTTCAAGAGATGTGATGAATGGTAGTGTGGTTATTCCTAAAAGAATATAGTGATAGATAGTTGTATTGATTATAGAAATGGAATATTTTAATCATGCCTTGAGAATTATTTTATTCTCCATGAAATTAGTGATACATATACACCATAAGAAACTAGATAAAGAAAATAATACAATTTCAGTTGATTTGGCACAAACATGTTGAAATATCATGAAATTTCTAATTAAATTTAATGTTGTGAAATTATAGAAGTTGTTAAAATTCAAAATCATTACCTATATATGAAAAAATCATGTTCTAAAACCTGATGTTTTACAAAAAATACCCCATTTTTGAAGTATTGAAATTTGATTTTTTTTTTTTCCCAAAATTATCATTGTAAAAGGGAAACATATTTGGATGTTTTATAAAATAAATATTGAAGGAATATTATTATGTTATCCTTTAAATTGAAGATTATCATTTTTCTTAAATTAGGATAAATGGAATATAATTTACCCAGATGATGTTAATATACAAGAAATTTCAAATAATGTAGTAATACATAATGTTTAATGATTCATATGTATAAAAAATGAAACCTTTTTTGTTAAATGGAATGAAAAATATTTAAAAAATTGTGGATATTTTGAATATGTTTATTTTGAGAATATTGGTTCAATCAAATATACTAATAATGAAAATACTAAATCATCTCATCCATGGAAGAGAATATAAGTGGATCTCAAAAACATCCTTGGAGATTGATGATATCATTTTCCAACTAGGATGAAATTTATTATTTATTTATATACCTAAATGATTCTACAGTTGAACCAAAATATGTAAAAAACTATATGGTTCATCAAGAGTGGGATGATTATTTTTATAAATCATTTGACTATATATATAATAATTAAAAATTGAAACTCATAACTAATCATGATGATAATAATGTTAGTGTAATGGAATGGTATTTCAAAATAATTTGAATGAATGAGGATAAGTTGTGAGAAATAATAAACACATGTGTTTAAGGGGTACTCTAAAGTTAAAGGAATTTTTTTAACAATATAATTATATTAGTTTCTATGATAGAAACCATTAGAATATATATTACTATTATAAAAAATTAAATGAAATATTTTAAATCAGGTTTCCAAATAATCCCTCTTTAATTATGAGCTATAATAGTAGGTTTAATTTATGTATCGATGTAGAATCGTTCAAGATATAAATAAAAACTATATTTTATTTTTATAATGTCTCTATATAATTACAAATAATCCCAATGATATTTTTCCCTTATTGTACATATCTTTGAAGAAGTATTATTTATATTAATGGATGATTAGACAAGAATCCCATCATTAATGGTGACAATAATGAATCACTCATTATCATAATTTATATAGATTATATAATTTTTTTCATGAAATAATGACAGTTGATGTGATGAGTTTTTTAATAAGGTGAAGAATCTATTTTAAATTTCCATTCATGGTGTAATGAGTTATATTCATGGTTTAAAAATTTATCAACAGGAACATCAATTATTTATTCCTCATGTATGATAAATAGATTCTAAAAACGTTTCCTATATAGGATTAAAATTTCTTTCTACACTTGTATTAGTGAGAATTAAATTATAAAATCATATATAAGGAATGTATGTTAATCAAAATTAATTCATAATGCTTATTGGGTTTTTTTATAAAAGAAATATTCTATATAAGATATCGCCTATGCTTACACAATTTGTGAGATATTTCATATTCCACTAGAAATGTCCCATCTAATGGATAGAAAAATAATTCTGAACTGCATATAGGGAACAACTAATTTTGGGTTGAAGTATGATTGGAAGGTAGGGATTTATCTTTTCATCTATAAAGATATAGATTCAGTAGAAAATATTCATATTAAAGATCTATATTCATAGGATTTTTCACATAGGGTGAGTGTTTTGTATGTTTAATCATAAAGAAGTAAGGTTTTATAACCATGTGTACTGGTGAAATAGAATATATAGTTGAAAATCATGAATATATCTAATCGATGTTGGTAAAAACATTGTAGGAATATCTAAAGGTATAAGTGGATATAAATTATATTTTGGCTTGTGATAATAACAGTTTCATTGATTTTTCGATGAATCATGTTCAACATGAATGATAGAAGAACGTTCATATAAAATACTAATTTCTCAAATAGAATGTGGATAGAATTTGGTTAAATCTTGATATTTTTCCTATCTGTGAAAAAGTATCAATTTTTTTTACCAAAACACTACCAAAAGATGCATATCAAAATTCATCATAGAAATATGAGTTGAACTTAATTCCTCCCAAGTATATGGTATATATTATTGATTCCCACTCTCATATTGTAATCTTTTTCATTGGATATTTATTTCAATGGGTATTAAAAAACAAAAGGACATGTATATTTAATACCATTATGTATTTAAAAGTGTGGAGGAAAAATATATAGGGGACATATTCATTTAAATTTGTTTTTCTTATATAAGGATAGTATAAATTCATAGAGAATTATTAAAATAAATAACACATATAGTTAACATGTTTGATTTGTTTTTAGGCTATTGATGAATAATTTTATCCATTTTGTGATTATTTAAATAGTAATATATTTCAAAAAGTTTTACTGAAAATATTACTAATGTGGATGTAGTAGAATAAGATTATTTTCTCATGTAATATCAAACATAATTTTTATGTCTGAGAGGAGTAAATGTTTTCATGTTGTCTAAAGTAGAAAAATTATTATGAAGATAAGAATGTAAATAAATATTTTTTTAAATGTATTATTATTCAGTGTTCTATCTTCCAAAACCATTTTTACTCATGTAGGATTACAATTTATGAAGGATTATTCATAAAAAAGTATATTATTTTTAAAACTTATTTTTTTCATATCTCCCCATAAAAAAAGTGGAATATTTTTTTTATTCTTAGATCTATATGGATGATGTTGTGTATATAGTCAATATTATCATAACCAAAGTATATTATGATTTTTTTAGTGTTTATAAAAAATCATATGGTATTTATCAATAGAATAATACATGATGAAATTTAATTAGATATATTTATTTTATGGGATTTTTATTTTATTGAATAAATTATATTCCACATCACATCATATGAGGATTATTATGTGGGTGAATGATTTTTGGTTGTTTGGGGATGTTTGGAATAAGTTTGGAGTTTCATTGATGTATTTTATAAATTATTTACTTGATTTATAAAAAATGTCTATGTTTTATGAAGATCATAGGGATCTTTCACTATATAGTAAGGGTCCTCTCAAACAACTAGTTTTATAAATATAACAATGTTATGTATTATTATGATCATTAATGAAATTGTAATGATTATTTCGGTGCTTTTAATATTGATGGGAATAAATTTATATACAATTAATGTGTTAATAAGGGTTTTATTATACATTTTAATGATCATTAATAATTTGTAAGAATAATTTCATTACAATGTAATGTTGATCTCCCACATTTAAAGAATAAAAAAATTATTTTGATTATCTTAGAGTTCATAGGAATGAACATGAACATTATAAAAAATTGATTTATAATGATAATCCTTGTTTTCGTTAATAATAAATTAAAAAATCGGAATGATTATTCCTACTTTTTAAGGATGGTAGACATTTAAAGGTTATCATGGATGTTATGGTAGTTGTGTCTGTATAGTGTTTTATATTATTAAAAATCAAAAAATATATAAATTTAATTAGATAATGATTTATTAGTTTTAAAATATTAAATACCACATATTTTTTATTAAATCCATTATTTAAAATAAAATTTTTATAGATTTAAATAGATAATAAAATAGTAGATCAATTGGAGATTATATATATATATATATATATATATAATTTAAATATTTACAACAATTATCCATTATTGATGTTATTACATTTTAGATATCACTTGACTAAAATAATCATGAAACCAAAATTGAGGAATAATTCCTATATTTCAATATGAAAATTATAATCTTAGAAATATGTTCAATATAAAAAATAAGAAAATAAGGTGAAAATATTTTTATGTTTCTGTAGATAAATAAGAAGAGATAATTATTACTTTATTTAATTTCAGACTCAAGATATCAGTGATACAAAGAGATTAAATAGAAAATGAAATATATTTATTCTAATTTATATGAAATTAAATTATAAATAATAGGAATAAAAAGTATAATGAGAATATATTTTAATTATTAAAGTAGTGAAAGACACTCAATTATTGTGAAACACTATATTATCATCATAACATTTTTGTATTCATATAAAGGGTTTGGAGAATATTTGTGTAATTTTATGGATATATCCTACAAATTGTAATCCATTGGTTAATACTTGTGATTAATGTAATCTTGGGTGATTTGAAATCTCACAAAGGATTTACATTCTTGTTTTCATATATGATCCAAGTAAATCTATTATTCCTTATTCTATATGTGTATTTGTTTGTTTAGAAGATAAGTGAAATACATTTTACTAATGTAAAGGGTAATTTAAATAATAAATTAAAAATAACATTAAATCACTAATTTAATACCCCCACCACACACAAAGTGATTTCAATGATCATATGGGTGTCTTTTCAATATTAATGAATATATATGCACAATCCAAAACATACATCATAGAAGGGTAATTGAGAAGAAAAATATTATAATTATATATTTCATGAATTAAGAAACAATTAAAATGAATTATATAAGAAAAATATTAAATTCAATTATATAAATACTAGATTCAATATAATTCAATCATTGGATATAACAAACCAAACATAGAATAACATTCTAATAGTCTAAATTATATTACATAATTAAAGAATATAGAGTCAAAAAATACTCTTAAGATGTACTTTGTTATTATTTAAGAATAAATATATAATAATAATTTTAAATAAATGAAAATAATATACATAATAAGAGAAAGTACAGTATAATTCAATCATTGGGTATGATTTAAAGAAATTAATAATGAAATTCTAGAAGAAATATTTAAACACATTGAATAGAAATTAATTTAATAAAAACCCATAACATTGATGCACTCATTATTAGATGTAATCTAGATTCCACTATAATAATAAATATCTTGTGAACATTCAATTTCATAAAACTATTAAAATTTATTATCTTTTATAATAATATTTTGTATAAGTTTTACAAATTTATTAATTATTTTTATTATTTTTATAATAAATTATTTTTTGTTTCAAATGTGATTAATATGTTTGAGCATGAAATTTCCAATCATAATTCCTAATTAATGAGTTCAAAATCTATGTAATAATAAATATACATATGTATTGTATCCATAATATTTATCACTTTTTATTTTCACTCAATGGGAGTTTCAAGTATGATTCTTAAAGATAAAATCCATAATGAGCTTGTTATGGTAATATTTAACAAAAGTGGGTTGTCATGAAAATAATGAGTTTAAGAAATATATCCCCGTTAAATTTATATAAATATAATTATTTACATTCTAATCTCTTATATTACATTAAATTAATTATTAATATCTATCCAATAAAGAAATTTATAGTATTGTCTATACTGGTGGTTAAACCATCCAAAATAAGAACATGAAATAATTATTGGTTGAGGATGATTATGAAATTATTATTATTTTTTGATATCATTATTCTATAAGTATAAATATTTTTTTGAAGACATTAAATTATTAATAAAACATATGAAGAGGTAGATGAAGAAGATAAATGAAAAATATACATAATAATACATTTCTAACAACAAAGAAATTATATCTTATCTAAGAATCCTTCTTAGTAATGATGGATTTTCATTATATCTAGATCCATGTGTCTATAAACCCTAAGGAGAAATTTATTAGGAAGAGATGTTTTATTATATAGTGGAAAATTATCATTTTTGTTCTGGTTTAGAAATAATGGTGGAAGGGAACTTTTATATATGATGAGGACTATTATATTCACAAATAACCATTCCCTCTTGGGGATGAAAAATAATTGTTCAAAGGAATCCACATAAAAATTTGGAGGGATGGTAGTTCAATATTTATATCATTAATAAATTTAATTGATAATTTATGGAAATATTTTATCTATTTTAATCATTACTTTAACTATTTATATCATTTTATCATTTATGGTGGTAATTAACTTTTACCTGAGTAATCGCTTTTTTCCAAAAAAATGGAATTTACCACATTATCTAATTATAAAATTATTCTAACATATATTAAATCCATTATATATTATTTAATTTCTAAAATCCATAAATGTGAATTTTAAAATTAAAATGCATGACACATTGAAAATATTTTTTATTAAAATATATTTCTCCCCAAAAAATATCATTTATTCTTCATCATTATTGAAAGGTAATCATTAATTTATATATATATATATATATCATAAAAATCATAAGTCTGTATTGAAAAATTCATATTATTATGATAGGAATACACAACATATAAAAACACAAATCATTGAAAAAAAATATTTTCAATATCAAATGATATTATATTTATTTATAACTAATAAATTACCAATGAATCAATATTTATTCATTTTATTATTTATATAAAAATTCATATTGAATAATTTAATAGTTTAGATATGATAAATTTTACATTTAAAAAATAAATATATTATATAATAAAAATAATGTTTTGTGGTAAACCATATTTCATTGTCTATGAATCATTAAATTTTTATTATAACCCCTTCATTATTCCTGGGATATTATTTAAAGTTTTTACATAGTATTATTTATATTTCATCAGTCTAATTTATTTAAATCATTCTTTATAAGAAATAAATTTAACAAAAATTAATTATTCAAAAAAAACTAATAAGAAAAAGGGAATTTCATTAAATAACATTGTATATTTATTCTATTTTAAAATCATTTATATTATTTATAATAGATATTTTATAATGAAATAATATATTAATTAAAACTAAGAAAAAAATATTTATATCAACTAAATACTAGTAATTCTAAACTCATATCATATTTACTTCTATTATACATAGTGGTTATGCAAACATATAATATGATTCATATCATTTACGATTTATTTTCCACTAATCATATAGTGACTAAAATATTTGACATAAAAAAATAAAATGCATACTTAAATTTGGGAAGTTATAACCAACCTATGGTAAATTAAATTGTATGTGTGGAAGCTTAAATATAAATAAAATGGAGTCTTGTAACCGTTTTATTACTTTAAAGGAACTAAAACTTGTATTAGACTAAAATTATTCATAAAATTTTATATTAATGTAAACTAATCATGCCAAATGTATGATTAATAAAATTGTTGAAAAACACAATTTTGGGAATTTCAATGCTTTGAGTATTCGTATGAGGATTATTGTTGGGATCATTTATAGAATTAAAGGTATCTTTTTATATATTTTGGAATGATATATGAAAAAGTGTTTTTTAATAGATTAATATATTCAACCTTAATTTCAAATTTATATTTGGGTAAAATATGTGAAATCTACATATTAGTTACAACCAAATGTATTTATACACTACAAACAAATATATATTAACATGGATAATTAAATAATTATTTTAGTTCGTATTTAAATAGAGTTTGTCAGGAACCAGCCAAGATATTACGGTAGCCTAATACCTGATCCAGCTCTAACATTTCTTAAAGGGTTGTCCCAATACAAAATGTTAGGTGACTAGTACCGAGAATCATACAATATAAAAGAGGGAAAAATGTTTTCCACAAATGTATAGAAGAAAAAAATTCAATTCCGTATGCACAACACTCCAAAAAGATGAATGTACCAGAATCAAACATGTAGAAACCACCAAAATATTACATCATAAAAGAAGAAGAAAAATCCATCAAGATATATTATCAAGAATCACATGAAATGAGAGGATAATATCTCTGTCGGTCACCTCCATAACTCGGGGTCATAAAGATAACGAACATCCACCACTTCTAATTGGCATGTTCCCTTTTATTAGACAAGGGATAAGATAATCTATAAATACATAAAGAAAAAGGTTGGGTGTTAGATGAATATACTCTTAAGGTCTCACCAAGTGTTCCATAAGTAATTAATATTAATTAGTCTACTATACAATCAATTTAAATAAATAAAGGCACTAAAAATCATTAATGTATTTAAAAAAATAGGCTTCCAAATCAAATTATTGAACATATATCAACACTATAGTAAATAAATATTTATATATAAAAATTTATACAAATATTTTTTCATGAATAAAAAATTCTATAATAAATGGAATGTGAAATAAAATCATTTAATGCAGTGAAATTTGATAATAATCCCTGCACTGTGGTAGTTTTGGTTATAGAATCCTCACATATCCCATTTATCAAAATGTACCTATAAATGTGTGTATAGTGAAATAAAAACATAATTATGGGACCCAATATGGTAAATTGTTCTATATCCTATTAGGGGATCAACTATGGTAAATCAACTAAACGTGGTTAATTTAGTGATGTCATTGTAAATCCATTTCTAGCATGTTAAAGTACTGGCTTAATGGTCCTAGTTAATTATTAACTACGTAGTGTAATATATGCTCAAAAAATCAATAAATCATTAAAGGTAAAGTTATATCAACACCTATTTATTGGATCAATTCTAGGAAATACTATTTTTTAAACAACTCAACTTTCAAAATTCAATTCAAAAAAAATATTTCAACATGTCCATTTAAATTTAAAAACCAAAACAAGATTTTCCTCAATTAAATTAATTTTTTAAAACATTTTTTAATTTAAAACATTTAACCAAGCAATAACAACCAATAAATTTCATCAAATCAATTTTCAAACCCATCTATCAATTTTTCTCAAACACACCAAATAATTTCAATTCCATTGAAAATAGGGGTTTTCATAAATTCCATGAAAATCTCTGAAAAACGTAAATAATTTCATATATTGGGTTTCAAATTATTTAAAAATTCATTTTTAATTAAATAGATTTTTATATTGATTCAAATATATATAATTTTATTATAGAACCATGTAAAATAATTCAAATACTCACTAATAAAACTCTCTATAGTATATCAAATGAACAATGACATACATGATATCAAGAAACACCACCTAGAATAGATATCAATTAAACAATGTTTTAGATCTATGATTAATATTATGATCTATGAATATCTAATAATGATATATGAGATTATGTGATGAATCCATATGATATAAGATCTACATAACTAAATGACTTAAAATGAGATCATTTGTGCTTCAATCAACCAAGAGAAGGGGTGTAAGAAGCCAAAATTGCATACTGATATCCTTAAATCCAAATAGAAATTATTTGGAGAAAAGGGAGTTCCATTAATGGTTAATCTAAGGTTCATGGGATTCTAAAATTAATTTTCTAGTTATTAAATACTCGGTTGTATGGTTTATGGAATTGGAATCATGGTTAGTAGTAACCATGCACCAAAACCATGCTACAGCCATGTTATTATTTTTAGTAAATGGATTGGCTAAATGGTTACGTTAACCATCTAGAAACCATGATAAACCAAACTTTTCATTGTAGTTTTTTAGGGTGTATTCACGCGGTTTGGACAAACCATTTTCCCCATTCTACTTGGTCCAACATGGTTTCACAGTTTTTGGGGCAAAACTGTATGGTTTTCCATAACCATACACATCCCATTAAGGATAAACGATTCTCAAAAAATAACCTGAAATAAGTAGAAATTCACCCTAACCAAATTAAAACCAAATCATTGGTCTATAAGTACCTGTAAGAATCTAACATTATGGAACATACTCCCATACATTAATAATTTATTTCCCCATAAGGCATATTAGGAATATTCCTTATATAAGAGATGAGGACACTACTCTTTCAACTATACCACACACTCCCACATATCTTCTGAATTTGATCTGTGTTATCATGGAACATAGAATAAATGTAATCTTACTTCCATGAATTACATTTGTTTGAGAATCAATAATTTCAAATGGTTTCTTAGTCACAGATAAATCCGGATCAAAATAAAGATCATCCATGGTCAAAACATGACAAGAGTTAGAAGGATACATCCAAAGATGCAATATGTAAATACTTTTCTGGGTTTATTTCATGTCTTGGGGAAGTGGTAATTTATATTCCACTTTACCAACTCACATAACAATATAAAAATGAACCAAAAACTTGATATAATTTTTCCCCATTTTAAAAGAGTTAGTGATCCAATTGAGGTGAAACTATTAATAATGATAGGTTGCAGATGGAGAACTCCAATGGTTGGCATCAATGATCAGTATAAAATTTAAAAAAAAACATTGTTCCATGTAAATTCACTAAAAAATCGTCAAAATCATCACCTTAATATCTAGGACCAAACTCAGTCTAACCCAAGAATTTTCACAAATCTCCAATTTGCAGAATATATAATTACATGATCATCCATACAGGGAATAAAAATGATTTATTAGAATTACATATTGGTAACTAGTATCATAATAAAATTCAAACAATTCCTAAATTATTTCCAAGGTCCACCAATGTCGTGAACATAATCCCAGAGCATATCATCAAGAATAATTATAGCTCAATCTATCTAACCATCCATTTTTGGATGATAAGTCATACACAAACACAAAAGGGATCCTAGGGATTTATAGAGGCATCACCTAGAGCAAGATGTAAAATGGGGATATCTATCTGACACAATAGCATTAGTAACTCAATGTAAAAATAAAATATCATGGATATAATGATTTCCCATCTCCTAAAAATTGGTTGTATCTCTAATGTGTAATGATTGATCGAATATGGTCATCCAATTGATCATAATCCATATCACATCCCTTTCCCAAGAGGTACGTGGAAACCTAACCACAATTTCTATAATTTTTTTATCCCACTTCCAAGTCATCATTGTAAGTGCATAAAGAAAACAACAATGTATATGGTGATCTAATGTAACATATTGGCACGTAAAACAATAATAAAAAAATATGCAATGAATTATCTCATACCTAGCCAACAGAATCCTATTCATTTTTGATAAAACATATTGTTTTTTCTTGATTGCACTGCCCATTGTGAATTTTGTAAGATAGTGTTGGGACCACTTTATATATGAAGATTGTATTTGATGTCAACAGTTGTCAATGCTGGTCAAAATGAAGAAGGATATGAAGAAGAACTCCAAAGTTAATGGAGATCGGTTGAAGTGAAGTTGCCTGGAGAATTGTTATGGAATCATAGAATTGGATTTCATAATTGAGCAATTCTCTTAGACGATAAATTCAGACAATTGTTGAGCTAATCCTAAGTTCAAAGAACATGTGTCAATGGTGACACATTGTTTACAACAATGAAGAATGGAGAAGTATCATCCATTTGAGGATGATTGGAGCAGAATGGTGAATTATCATCTATCTAAGGATGGTTGAAGAAGAATGAGGATTTTAAGAAGACAATGCAATGATTTATGATTGCATGTGAACCATGCAATAGCTTACTTGAAGAATAGAATCATATGATTTTCAGAATGATGGTTATGAAGAAGAGAAAATGTGGAAGGGCTTGACATTCTGAGGCACACAGGCATTTCACATTGTATCCAAATCAGACGATGCTTTGCTGGTATGTATTTCACACAAATCATGAGTTAGGAGAACTTGTGATGCAAGCCTTATGAAGGAAAGGGGGAGAAATGATGATGCCAGTCAGATAATGTTTTGATTGGAAGGGATGATGCTGCTGGAAGATAGGAAAGATTCAGTTCCCATTGCAACTCTGACGATGCTTAAGCTGATCTATCAAAGGATAAATATCACGATAGTGGGATTCGTGATAAGAGCAGAAGAATGGATATGGGAAGCAGTAAAGAGATAAAATGGCAAAGCAATAGACAATCTGGGGATGGCAGAAAAGAACAGTTTAAGGTGGCGTCGTTTTCCAGTGTTTGCCAAATTTTAGGGCCTGAAAATCGGGAGATGAAGAAATCTGCTTGGCAATGGATGTTGCGCTGAAGATAGTTTATACGTGCAAAAGAGTTATTCAAGGTCAGAACTATGAAAAATGACAAAGGAATGGAGTGCGCGGAAATTTAGGCACGTTTCGCGCAAAAATAAAGTGGTGCGCGCAATATCTGCGGGATGCGCGAAATAGTAGTGGGTTGCGCGAAAAATCTACGGGTTGCGCGAAATATTGGCATGGTGCGCGAAATTGGGGAATGAAGTTTTCGCGCAAATGATGATTCGAGATCAGAAGATCAAAAATTGGCAAAGGCATAAAATGCGCGAAATATTGGAGCAGTGCGCGAAATCTGATGTCGCAGGAAAGATTGGGTTTGCGCGCAATATAGAACACGGTGCGGAATTTTGCGCGCAATTGGTGCTTCATTCTTAGAAGGATGAAAAATGGCAAAGGCATGAGGTGCGCGAAATATTGAAGCATGGCGCGAAATATGAAGTTGCATAAAAGATTTTTTACGTGCATGGAGGAGGTTTTACGCGCAGGAAGAGTTTTTTATGCGCAAGGTCAAAAATGCCTATAAATATGAGGTGAACCCCTCTCATTATGCAATGCTAGACACATAGACAAATCCTGAGCTCTGACGCGCGGAAAAATTGAAGTATAGAGTATTGCGCGAAAAGAAGAAGCGCTGCGCGAAAAAGGAACTGCTGCGCGAAATAGGAAGTTCTGCGCGAAAAGGAAGAGTTGCGCGAAAAAGGTTTTTCACGCCAAAAGGTGTTTTTCCGCGCAAGGCTTGAATTTTATGCGCAAGTCGCCTAAAAGGGTGCGCGAAAAATTTGAGGGTACCGCAGACCTTCGATAGGTGCATTGCACTCTCGAAGCAGCTTTGTGAAGAAGAAAGAACTGTGAACCATTCGGTTTCACAAAGAGAAGTTGAACCGCACTCACACGACTGGTGTTTAACACTCTCGTTGTGCTTTGCGAAGTGAAGAAGAACTTGACGTGCAATTGAACTCATATCTGCACACAGGAAGAATTCAGTATACCAATACACTCAGGTGTTGGTATTGAGAAGAGAAGGAAGAGAAGAAGAAGAACAGAGTATGCCCAATTGAAGGCTGACAATTATTCAGGGCAGTTTAATTCAGATGATGCTTTGTGAGCAGATTTTCAGTGTTTGAATAATCACATTGGTGTATGTGATTCTAGCTAATGAAAGAAGGTGTTTAGTGCAGTCAGTTGTTGCACTGAGAGGAAGAAGGAAGAAGAACTAGTGCAGTTTGTTTTTTCACTAGAGAAGAAGAGAAAGAAAGAAGGGAATTGCTTGCCTACTGCATTGCAAGTAATCAAGTGAAGAGCACTACAATAGATCAAGAGCAGAACCAACCTTTTGAAGAAGGAAGAAGACTGTCTCGATAGGCAGTATAAAGAACCAGCTAGAGGCTGCAAGTTGGACTTGGCTTTCACCAGTCCAGGGAAGAGGATTGTTTCCCACCCCCCCTCCAAAGTGTAGGGACTCACACTGGCTAGAGGATTGTTTTCCTAGCCACTCCATTGTAACAACATTTTTCTTTATAGTGGATAATCCATGCAGTGGTCATACCCATTCATGGCAAGAACGTAGCTACTCTTATTGAGTGGTGAACCTTGTAAAAATATCGTGTGCACATTTTTACTTCTTTCTATTATTGCATGCGACATGGAAAAGAGAATAAGAGAATCAAGATCCTAACAGGTCTAGAGGTACAGGGATAAAAGTTGGAATTGGTTTAAAAAGTCTCCAACACTGATTCACCCCCCCTCTCAGTGTTAGGTATATCCCAAACTGGTCCTTTCAATTGGTATCAGAGGGACAGGTTCACCTCTATTGGATTCTCTATAGTGAAGTTATTCTCTTTTGAAGACCTGAGATTCTTTCCTGTGTTATCAATGAAGAGCAGTGTTTGTAAAGATTCAGCTATCTCTGAGCAGAAAGATATATCTACAAAGACCATGATGAACAGGAAAAAGAAAGAGAAGAGAAAGTTGAAGAATAATTCCCTCGTATCTAAACAGGAGGAAGCATCTGGTTTTCCATATTTGGCTGATGTTGACGACACACCAGACTTGGAAAGTTATGAGAAGGTGGCTCAAGTACCCACCAAGAAGATGGAAAACCTTCCTACCTCAACTGATCAAGAGGTATGTGTTAGTACATTTGGAAATTACCCTCATGATGAAAATGCTAGCACAAGTGGTGATGAACAATCTACAACATCTCAAGAAATATCAGTTGATAGATTAAGAATTATTCTACATGGTATTCCTGAAAAGAGTGCATCCCTGGTTTGCGGGGTATTTCAATGCATGCAAGAAAATATCACTCAGTTGGAAGAAGAAACTGATGTTTTGGAGAAAGGCTTACAAGCAAAAATTGTCGAATGTTTAAAGCTCTCCAGACAGGTTGGAGCCTTTGAAGCAACAAAGAGGGGATTTGAAGAAAATTCTTCAAAGTGGCTCAAGGATGTTGAAGAAAAGGAGGGAGTCAACAAGACTCTGGAAGACAAGATCCATGCACTAGAAGATGAGCTAAAAAGGGGCAATGAAGTCAAGAAGTTATATTTGGAAGATAACTCCCAGAAGATCAATGAACATGACTCTTTGTTACAAAACAAATTAAAGATGCATGAATATGAAGTTGAAAGATTAAAGAAGGCTTGTGAAGAGAAGATGACTATGATTGAAAACCAGGAAGTCATCCTCAATAGGAGATGTCTAGAATTGGAAGCTGAACTAACCAATCTTGAGAAGACACATATTGAGTCTCCACAAAAGAAGGAAATTTTAACTGTTGGAACTCAATGTTCTCTGGAAGATTCTACTATCAAAAGACCTCCAACATGTGATAAGAAGATCATGGCTTCACTCATTGATCTATCACAAGTATCTGATAAGAAGGTACTATCCATACCAACTTGTACTAATGTTTCGAAAATTTTTTCTACAAAAAGTGCAGGTTGGAAGAAAATTTCTAAACAAGTATGGATGAAGAAAAGTGGTAAGAAACCTACCACCATGGTTAGGGTGGTTAGGGGAAAGAATGTGGAAGATATGTCCCCACAGAAAGCACAACATACCAAGAAGAAGATTCAGCAACCTTATCAAGAAGATGACAAGAAGTCAAGGCTTGTTGGTCAATGCTGGTGCTGCAATAGATTTGGGCATTGTGCACTGGATTGTTGGTACAATCCCTTAAATGTAAAAGTACAGAGAAAGTACATTTCAAGGGGGAGAAAGCCAGAAGAAAAGAAGCAACATCCACAGGTCCAGAGACGTATGTTTACTGCAAATAGTTTTGGATTACTTGACAACATCTGGGATGATTGCAAAAGTGGTCAAAAAGATACATGTCAATCTCCAACTGTGTACAGAGCTAAAAAGAAGAGAAGATCACTGAACCTGGCTAAAATGGAATCCTTGGGAAGCAAGAAGAAATTTGAAGATGCTCCCAAGAAGGTTTTGAAAAAGGAAAAGAAGTCCTTGGAGTCTAAATCCAAGAATGGTGATGCATCCAGAAGGACCACCAAGAAAACATGCTTCTACTGTGGAAAGAAAGGACACACCATGGATCTTTGTGAACAAGCCATGGAACTGAATAGAAGCAGACTGGACTCAAACAGAAAATCAATCTAGATGAAGCATAAGGGATTGATTTAAAACAAGTTTCCTAAGAAAGGTAGCTTGAAATCATCGAAGGAACAATGTGGAATATCCAGAACTGAGGCCACACTTCCAAGTGACTTACTAGTCATATGGCCAAATCAGTTGCAACTTGCCAAAGATCTGCAAAGAGCTGAAGATGAAGCACTGGCATTTGCCAAGGCAAAAAGGAAACAAAAGATTTCACATGAAGATGTGTTGAGATCCACACCAGCACAATCATCATTGAAGATCAGATGTGAAAGTGTGAAGAATGATGAAAATGGGACATCTTGGTTGAGAGAATCTTCTCAACCTTGTTGTTCACATTGATGAACCAAGGAGGTTCCATCTTATTCCCTTATACTTCTGGTATTTACATGTGCTAACATTGCAGGGAATTGAAGATGACGATCATTCTCATCTGGAGAGTGGTTTGGACAGAATGGAGTGCACCCCTTGAGGGGGAGCCAATCTGTAGAAGATGGGATTCTGATAATATAGGGAATTGAAGTTGAAGCAAGATCTCAGGGGAGAGATCCTGAGATTCAATGATAAGAAATGTTCCCTTGAGCGAGAGACACACGAAGAAGCTATCAGAGTCATTATCTCAATCAATATCAACATTTGTTGGTATAAAATTCAATTACTCTGAATATTGTCTGATGATCATGTTGTTGGAAAAGGTATGTCGTTTCTTAATCTCTCATCCTTGGTTACTCAAAATAAATATATTTTTATGAAGGGGGAGTAACAAAGATAATCAATGACATAAGAAGAGTGAAAGTTCCCCAAGGTCACTTATCCTGCCAATTGAATAAGAATGTTTTTGATCCATTTGTTGAAGTGAGTGCAGGAATTTCAGGTTGATTATTTCTTTCACACTCAATATCTTCGGCCTGGAATGAAAGTGAAAAACCCTTGAAGACAAGTGTATGAGTTCTCATCTCATGAGGTGTCATATTATGTGGGTAATGGACAGCTTTGTTGTCTAAATCAAATCCTCTTGTTTTCTACACCGAGCATTGCTCAAGTAGACTTAGAGTGAAATGATTGATGGCACATTGCTTAAGTACGGAATGATACCCTCTCTACCATGATCTTTGTATTTCTTGTCAATAAGGGGGAGAGAAATGAAATGAATGTCTAGGAGAGAAAATGAAGTAAAGGGAGAGAGATTAGATTCTCATTTTGACATTGACACATTCATCTGAGGAGACTTTAATGTATTGACAACAAAATACAAAGGGGGAGATTGTTGGGACCACTTTGTATATGAAGATTGTATTTGTTGTCAACAGTTGTCAATGCTGGTCAAAATGAAGAAGGATATGAAGAAGAACTCCAAAGTTAATGGAGATCGGTTGAAGTGAAGTTCCCTGGAGAATTGTTATGGAATCATAGAATTGGATTTCATAATTGAGCAATTCTCTTAGACGATAAATTCAGACAATTGTTGAGCTAATCCTAAGTTCAAAGAACATGTGTCAATGGTGACACATTGTTTACAACAATGAAGAATGGAGAAGTATCATCCATTTGAGGATGATTGGAGCAGAATGGTGAATTATCATCTATCTAAGGATGGTTGAAGAAGAATGAGGATTTGAAGAAGACAATGCAATGATTTATGATTGCATGTGAACCATGCAATAGCTTACTTGAAGAATAGAATCATATGATTTTCAGAATGATGGTTATGAAGAAGAGAAAATGTGGAAGGGCTTGACATTCTGAGGCAGACAGGCATTTCACATTGTATCCAAATCAAACGATGATTTTCTGGTATGTATTTCACACAAATCATGAGTTAGGAGAACTTGTGATGCAAGCCTTATGAAGGAAAGGGGGAGAAATGATGATGCCAGTCAGATAATGTTTTGATTGGAAGGGATGATGCTGCTGGAAGATAGGAAAGATTCAGTTCCCATTACAACTCTGACGATGCTTAAGCTGATCTATCAAAGGATAAATATCATGATAGTGGGATTCGTGATAAGAGCAGAAGAATGGATATGGGAAACAGTAAAGAGATAAAATGGCAAAGCAATAGACAATCTGGGGATGGCAGAAAAGAACAGTTTAAGGTGGCGCCGTTTTCCAGTGTTTGCCAAATTTTAGGGCCTGAAAATCGGGTGATGAAGAAATCTGCTTGGCAATGGATGTTGCGCTGAAGATGGTTTATACGTGCAAAAGAGTTATTCAAGGTCAGAACTATGAAAAATGACAAAGGAATGGAGTGCGCGGAAATTTAGGCACGTTCCGCGCAAAAATAAAGTGGTGCGCGCAATATCTGCGGGATGCGCGAAATAGTAGCGGGTTGCGCGAAAAATCTACGGGTTGCGCGAAATATTGGCATGGTGCGCGAAATTGGGGAATGAAGTTTTCGCGCAAATGATGATTCGAGATCAGAAGATCAAAAATTGGCAAAGGCATAAAATGCGCGAAATATTGGAGCAGTGCGCGAAATCTGATGTCGCAGGAAAGATTGGGTTTGCGCGCAATATAGAACACGGTGCGGAATTTTGCGCGCAATTGGTGCTTCATTCTTAGAAGGATGAAAAATGGCAAAGGCATGAGGTGCGCGAAATATTGAAGCATGGCGCGAAATATGAAGTTGCATAAAAGATTTTTTACGTGCATGGAGGAGGTTTTACGCGCAGGAAGAGTTTTTTATGCGCAAGGTCAAAAATGCCTATAAATATGAGGTGAACCCCTCTCATTATGCAATGCTCGACACATAGACAAATCCTGAGCTCTGACGCGCGGAAAAATTGAAGTATAGAGTATTGCGCGAAAAGAAGAAGCGCTGCGCGAAAAAGGAACTGCTGCGCGAAATAGGAAGTTCTGCGCGAAAAGGAAGAGTTGCGTGAAAAAGGTTTTTCGCGCCAAAAGGTGTTTTTCCGCGCAAGGCTTGAATTTTATGCGCAAGTCGCCTAAAAGGGTGCGCGAAAAATTTGAGGGTACCGCAGGCCTTCGATAGGTGCATTGCACTCTCGAAGCAGCTTTGTGAAGAAGAAAGAACTGTGAACCATTCGGTTTCACAAAGAGAAGTTGAACCGCACTCACACGACTGGTGTTTAACACTCTCGTTGTGCTTTGCGAAGTGAAGAAGAACTTGACGTGCAATTGAACTCATATCTGCACACAGGAAGAATTCAGTATACCAATACACTCAGGTGTTGGTATTGAGAAGAGAAGGAAGAGAAGAAGAAGAACAGAGTATGCCCAATTGAAGGCTGACAATTATTCAGGGCAGTTTAATTCAGATGATGCTTTGTGAGCAGATCTTCAGTGTTTGAATAATCACATTGGTGTATGTGATTCTAGCTAATGAAAGAAGGTGTTTAGTGCAGTCAGTTGTTGCACTGAGAGGAAGAAGGAAGAAGAACTAGTGCAGTTTGTTTTTTCACTAGAGAAGAAGAGAAAGAAAGAAGGGAATTGCTTGCCTACTGCATTGCAAGTAATCAAGTGAAGAGCACTACAATAGATCAAGAGCAGAACCAACCTTTTGAAGAAGGAAGAATACTGTCTCGATAGGCAGTATAAAGAACCAGCTAGAGGCTGCAAGTTGGACTTGGCTTTCACCAGTCCAGGGAAGAGGATTGTTTCCCACCCCCCCTCCAAAGTGTAGGGACTCACACTGGCTAGAGGATTGTTTTCCTAGCCACTCCATTGTAACAACATTTTTCTTTATAGTGGATAATCCATGCAGTGGTCATACCCATTCATGGAAAGGACGTAGCTACTCTTATTGAGTGGTGAACCTTGTAAAAATATCGTGTGCACATTTTTACTTCTTTCTATTATTGCATGCGACATGGAAAAGAGAATAAGAGAATCAAGATCCTAACAGGTCTAGAGGTACAGGGATAAAAGTTGGAATTGGTTTAAAAAGTCTCCAACACTGATTCACCCCCCTCTCAGTGTTAGGTATATCCCAAACTGGTCCTTTCAGATAGTCATCATTAACATTATCATGGGAAAAGGTATAGAAAAATAATTCGAAACACATATGATTCTTTAATAAGTGAACTTCCAATCACCACTGGTCTAACTGATATAAATAAAGTCTCAAATTCCATAGAATAAACCATCATGTATTTTCTCTTGAAGAACCATCTCATAAAGAGTGGAGGTTAATATAAAAATATCCAGTACAACCTCTGCATCATCCTTCTAGACTTGCAACTTCAACTGAGAAAAAAGAGTCATCTAGTTTTACATTTCTGGTGATTCTTTCGTGACAAGGGTTTCATGTTTTGAACTATATGCATCAACAATGACATTACCCTATATTTAGTTATAATAAATTTTTAAATAAAAAGTCTTTAAGAACTCCTTTATCGATCAATGGTCCAATATTTTTTATAGAAAATATAAATCAATCCTCTTTGGTTGGATAATATGTTAAACCTTTATCCAAAAATGAAATTTCACCAACTCTTAAGGGTATGCATCATTGCAGAAATGTATAGATCATCGGTTAGATTATTTTTATTCTTTGACCTAAGATGCCTAGAGCCACAGACTACCACTTGATAACCATATATATAAACCCAAACCAAACCTAAACCATATACACCACATAATACCACATATATCTACCCAGCCTCTCGATGAGTCCACACTAGATTAGAATTAAATATATTATTATATTCATAAAAATAACTCTAAAAACATTCCTTCTAATTAAACTTTCCTCCCTTTCGGATTATAGTGTTATTTAGAGAAACCATCATGGATAAATATTTAACAAATCTATGCTAATACCCCTCCAATCCCACGAACCCTTATATCTTGAAAACATTACATTTTTTATCCCATGTCATAATAGCCTTCCCCTTATCATTATCAACTAAAATTACTTGTTCTAGAATCATTTTTTTCATTAATATCAACTCTCATATCTAAAAATTATGTTTTTATGGATTAATATAATGTCTATGATCTCCCAAGATTTCTAAAACTACTCTAATTTACCACCTATGGTCTTCCTTTTTACTATAGTAATCCAAACTATCATCCATAAATACCACCATGAATGATTTTAAGTACTCAAGAAATATTCAACTCACCAAATCGATAAGGAATTTAGATGAATTTCATAACCAAATGGAATGAATAGATACTAAAAATGGTCAAACCTTATATTAATGTAAGACTTCTGAATATTATATTTTTTATTCTCAATTAGTGGTAAAAAATGTTGAGATCATTCTTTGGGAACCACTAATCCCATTTTAAACTAGTCAAATATATCATCATTCCATGGAAATGCATACATGTTCATTACCATAAATCAATTAAGCTTTTGGAAATCAACACGTAGGCATATTGCTTCATTATATTTCTTCATAAAAAAATAGATACCCAAGGTGACACACTTGTTTTAATAATTCCTTTCCCAATTAATTCATCCATCAAAGACATCAAAACATTCAACAATTCCATTTCTATATGGTAGAAAGTAATAGACAATAGTTGAATGCTAGGAATGAAATTAATAAGAAGAATATAATTCTTTTAGCAATAGAAAATCAGATAATGTGGATGGAGATGCATTGGGAATGTCAAAGATGACATTTGTGAAAAAAGTACTCATATATTATCAATCCATGTTGATAAAAACAATGATATTACCCTTCCTAACTCAATAAATTATAGTCTAGATCTATCAAAACTTGAGTCTCATTCAGCATGAATCACTTGGCATACCCCATCTGGTATTGTAATGGAGATGCATTGATGATAACAATCAATTTGGGAGTTATTAGAAATTATCCAATACTTTCCATTGATGACTTCAAAAGGATTTATGTCGCCAACTAGAAAATCCTTGGCAAGGACAATTATTGATGAATAGAATACATAAGTAGGACATCGATGAACCCTCTCTATCTACTTTTGAGGGTTGTACTAATATCTTTTACATAAGATAAAATAACTATTATAAGATTTATAAATATTAAAATACAAGTTGATATAAACAGGTGATATTTACTATTATCAATTAGTATATACACTAAATATGAAGCTATTGTGATGATACCTCTCACATTAGCTATACCTACATTCTCTTCCTCTTACTGCACCTTACCGATTTAAATATGATTGGTTCCAAATGATTGTGGATGGAAACCCTTAGATCATGATTTATCTGATTGAACATCATAATTTTTCAGTTATGATGATCCTAATGCAATGCATGAAGGAAAAAAAGAAATGAAAAATGCTTTCAGGTGGCAGGAATATCTACATGGACAACAAATATTGGGTGCCTTAGTGAAACCACAATTCAAATTCCCAACTATTCCCCACTAGAACAAAGTAAAAAATTTAATATTATAATAAATACAATAGGTCCTGAAGACACATTCTATCTAGATCCACCATGTGACTCATCACACATTATCATTCCCTTATTGTAACTTACTAAACTATCACTCAGAAAAAAGGAAACTCCAATCCACGCTGATATACCAGCCAAACCAAGAACAGTAATAAATGATATATCTATTATTTCAATGTAATAAGTTACATTCAATATGAAAATTTATGATTTTTTATAATCATGATTAAGAATCTCAAATCTCTGAGGCATTAATTTATCATTAGTCAAAACCTCAAGAGAATATTATATGACCTTACAATAATAGTATATAAACTTTGTCATGGTCCTATCACACTGTTGGAGGTTATGGATCTCTATTAACTTCTGAAAGACCATTCAATCTGGGGAGAACAAATCAATTGAAATACAAAATATTTATTTCTACTCAAATCCATCATGCTTCTTCGATTTCACTAATGAATCCTGTTATATCTTCCTAAGAACATGATTCTTGAAGGATGCACACATTAAATTAAATGATCAGGTGATTCCAATTACTCAAAATTAATCACGTATTTTTTATCCAATTCAAGTCCTCCTAAGAATCACTATATCCTTAGAATGTATGGGTATTATTGAAAAGGAAATCTTCATCACAATTTTGAGATCCATACCATTAACATTCCACAACTAGTGACTAAATGGGAATCTATGTCGGTACCAATAATACTGCTTGGACAACACACACCACTATCTCAACAATATATTGATCCCTTGAATATTTTTTCACTATGGTTCACTAGAAGATTACCAATTTGGCCTATTAAGTAATTTTATTTGAGGTGTGATGCAACAAAACATCAGTAGACAACACTTAAAGCATTGTTAAGGATATATAGATAAAGGATACATCAATGAAGGATACGTTAATATTAATTCCATCAACCAAATTTATGATTGGTTTTTCAAAAACTCAAAAAAATGGTCGGAATAAGAAAATAACCTGATTAAAAATTCATCAATGAAACTCTTCTAAAAAACGCAGTGTTACTTAATGCTTGTTACGATGATATCTAAACTGAAACTCTCTCATAACTACCTCCTAAGTCCCAACAATCTTACTACCTATCTACCATGGTATCCTAAAATTAATATTCACATAAATGAAATATGTGCAACCAACACATTGATACCAATTGTTTATCAACAATCCTAGATACGAGGGTACCTTGATACCCAATACAACATTAACATAGCACAAAGGGCATTCCTCATCCCCACGGGATGCTGACTAGTACTTAAAATAATACAATTTCAATGGGGGAACATTCTTTTACGAAATAGTGGAAGATAATGATGAAAATTGATTTGATTGACACCCAAAGAAGGAGAATATTCCATAATGAGACAAGTAATCAAAACCCAAAAATGTACACCATCAAAGTACCCAACATATTTCAAAATGAGATCTATGACAACTAATTAAATGAGTGGATAAAATAACCATAGATCACCTCCATGAATTTGGGTCTCAATTATCATTAGACAACACCATTTCCATGTGGTGTTTTATCTTTATATGTATCAGGGATTTGATAATCTATAAACACCTGCCAGAAAAGGTGGGGTGTAATCTAAAAAGCCCAGTTAGTTCTTATTAATTTTTCAAAAAATAATACAATATAAATATCTTAATTAAGAGATCAATTAAAAAAAGAAAATTCCTGAAAAAATAAATTATTTATTTATGAAAAAATTATATTCTATTAAATAAAATTATTGAAAATATATTAAAACTAGATAAAAAAAAAATTTAAATAAAAAATTTGTATAAATAAATTGACCTGAATTAAAATGTTTTGTAATCAATGGCATGTAAAATCAAATCAAACAATACTAATCACCCTGAAAACCATCCCTATAGTATGATAGTTTCTAGTAATAGGATCATCACACTTCTCATTTATCAACACATCTATAGAAATGTGCACACACTAAAATAGACACCCAATTAAGGGATTCACTATGGTCAACCAATTTACTTATATTTAGGTGAGACACTAATAGAAATAATCTTAACCTATTTTAGTAATTTTTTCATCCTAAATCTATTTTTAGTGAGTTTGAGTACTTCCATGCATGTCTTAGATACCAACTAACTACCCAGGCTTACGTGTTCTTTGAAAATCAATCAACCATTTTTTGGAAAATTATTTCAATACCCTGTGTGGGGACCCATTTTAAGAAATAAAATGCTTCAAAACAATTCATTATTCAAAATTTAATTTCCCAATAATTAGTTTTCAAAATTACCTTTTTCATTTATAAAATTCTTAGTGTTCATAAATATCATTACCATTTTAACATATCATTGAATTTAAGATATTTTATCAAGTATAAACATCCATTAAAGATTATTAAATAGATATGTTAAAGAAGACATATATGTTTCTCAAATACATCCAACAATTTCAATTCCAATGAAATTGTGGGTTTTTTAAAAATTACATGCCAACCTCAAAAAATTAAACATCAATAATTTCAAAAATGGTGTTTTAAATGGTTTAAAAAATCATTTAAAATTTTTCAAGGAATATTTTGTTTTAATTTAATGCAATGGTATTACAGAACCACCTACCTTTAATCACACGATCAATGATAAAATCCATGATGGGATTACAAGTGAAGAATGAGGTGAAGGAGATCATGAAACAGAGACAGTAATAATGATCCATCTAAATGAAGTTAATATCCATCAATAACATGATTATATATAAAACTAAATTTAAGAGAGATGAAAGTATTTGAATAATGCACATGAAAGAATATCTACTTACCTGAAAGAGATCAGTTGAGATTCATCCACCATGAGAAGGGGTTTGGTGTGCCAGAACAATATATTAAGATCCATCAGGACAAAGTGAAATGATTTATGGTCAAGATAAGTCAGTTTAGGGTTACACCAGAGGTATAAGGATTTTAAATTTAATTTTTGGGTGATTGAAAACTTATTCATAGTGTTTTCACTATAGGACACATGTTTATTAATAAGAATACACCCTAACATTGTTCCCCTAAGATTATTTTTTCATAATATGTCTTAGATACATAATTAATTTAACTATACACAAACCCTACTAAAAACCATTGTTTGAATCTGTGCAGTTTGAGGGAGAGGTTACCTGGTGTGGAAAATTAATGGGACCCCTACCAGTGGCTCTAATAGGGTTGCACCATTTCATAAGCTAAATTTAATTGTTTTCCCTAACCATTCACCAACCATACGTGTCCCCTTAAGAGTGTAAAACTCTAAAAATTTCACTAGAAACAACCAAAAATAAACCTGAAAAAATGTAAAACAAGATAAATGTCAAAGAAAATACATTTTAGAATGTACTAGTATGTTATAGAATTTATCTGAATACAATTTTATGGGAGATCATAGTGGCAATAAAAAATCATAAATCAAAACTATTTTAAAATAATGTATATATTCTTACAGCTTTAGTAAATATAGAATATACAAGGATCTAAGAAACATTTTTACTTGATTGATTATAAAATAAAGAAGCTTTGAAATGGATAAAAATATTGTGATATTATATATATATATTATATTTATAATAATATAGAATAAATCAAACATGAATTGCCTAATGAAATCCTGCTAGAAATATACACTAACATCTATTCCAAATCTACAATGATTTTTCCTATTCTTTTTTTTATAGTATTATAATTCCTTAATTGTTTTGATATTGAGTATAAGTATGAAAAGAGAAAGTACTTATTATATTATTATAGATTTAAAATATTAAAGGAAGAAGAATAATAGAGATATAATTTCTATTTTACTACCATGAATTTACAACTGAAGTCCTATTATAAAAAATAATTCATGTTGGCATTTTTCAGTTTTTTTGTTTTTTGGGATTTTCTATAGAAAAGTTATAGAGTATAGAAGACCATTTTGTGTTTATAATGGAATGGATCAAGATGAGTTTGAAATTTTTTGATAAAAGTTAAAAAATATTTAGACCTATAGATGAATTATCGGGCAAAGTAGATGGACTCAGAAAGACAGATGTACTCAAAGAACTAAAGATAAATTAACTTAGTTCTACTCATGACATCAAGGTGATGAATTTTCTACAATCATAAAGGTATTCTTGATTCATGTATTCTAAATATATTTTTCTATAAATATAGATCTAACTATATTATTTGTAATGGAAGAATACTAAGAGGAGTTATTAGTGATCTATATTCTTATTTGACATATGTGAATGTAGTTCTTACATGAAGACACATAGATGACCAATAGTGTAATTCTTAAATAAAATATCATGAGTTTGTTATTTTGTTATTATTCTCATTAATTGTGCACAAAAAGCGGTTACATGAACATTTCTGCAATTTACTATGGTCTCAGGGGTAAATTGGTGTTCATAATTTTAGTGAAATAAGAATATCATGATAAACCAATAGTTGTAAAATCAAAGAAAATTTAGTATATCTATTTATTACTCTAAATGAATAGTTAGTTCACATTATTTTATAGATTACTGAGTTCTAAAATGATGATTGGTTGTAACTGAAGGGGGATAACGATTCGACTATGACCATTATAAAAATAATTTTTCTTATATATTCTTGTAAATAACCCCATGATTGTGTATGTGAATTAAAAATTCCATAAATATCTATGATATTATATATTACCAAATATTGGTTCTTATACTGAAATATATATATTTAAAAATAATTATATTTAATACTTTACGGTATATCATATATTAGGATATTAGATATACTATATAAGATACCATAGCTAGTTTTATTTTTTAAGTTATAGGAATATCAGTTCCAAGATTCGTATGATATGATTCATTTTTGAGTGGTGTGATTGGTCTAATTAAATTGTGTTTTAATGATTTAACTTGTGAATATCCTTCACATATGTTATCATTTATTACTCATTTCATAAGAGGAAATAGATTGGATAGTGTGTTTCAAAGTGTTTCAGGAGATTTACCCATTACATTTAAGAATGATCTAATTTAAATTTTTTCTTATATGGTAGTCCATATTATTAACTAGATTAATTGAAACTTTAGCATGAACAAAATTCAAAAATCCTGAAATGAATGGCCTAGCAGGATAGGGAAATAATCCCATAAAATTTTTTATGACCCAGCTAAATTATAATTTTCTCTCCCAATAACCTATTCATGTAAGAATAATGTCACCACATAAAATTTATAATAGTATGTAGTCCCCTTAGGTATAGTTTCACAGGTTGTTGATGGGTTCTATATACCTTCTTCTCCCCTGGGAGAAGATTACATAACCTGGTGACTTATTTTTATCTGATCAATAATCTTAATGATTCTCCAAGAAGAAAAACCTTATCAACTTCATGGACTAAAAGGTCATATGGAACATTTCCTGGATATTTATTTCATGTAGACCATATATCCAAAAGTCCCATGGATAGACTGAATACCCGATTGCTTGACAGACCATTTCAAGTGAATAGTGTTTATTCAGTATTGTTGATATAGTAGCTGCTATAGTATTTCATCAATATAATTAAAATTTACCCTTTCCCACATTTGAACCTCAAAATTTCTATGATGTTTATTTTCAATTTAAAAGTAATACAACCCCAAAATTAATGGAATTTACTCATTCATTTGAGGAACTCATGAGTAAATTCATGGTCTTTGAGAGAATCCTCATATCCTATATAAATGATCATACTCACATATGATGATGTATACTTCCTTGTGGATTTATATTGTAAATGACATCAATAATATATCTCTCCTTACATTCACAACTTTAATTCATAAAACACTAGCATGTCATAAATAATGATAGGATCATACATCTGTATTGATCAATTTAGTTTAATCCATCGATACATCTAGATGAGGGATTTAGCATGTTTTTGAAGATGATGGGATAGTTATTGAGAATTATGATATTCAATGCACCCCATATAATCCTATAGAGGATTAATTTCATTTATTTACACTCATGTGATATTAATTAGGCACAAGGAGATGAATATACAAAATTTAATGTTATGGTGTAAAGTACACATACAGTATTTTTGTAATTTTACAGTATACATGATTTTTTCCTCTTTCAGGGTAAATCGTATATATTGGATTATATATTACATGAACTATGTTTATAGAATTTAATTAGCACCACTAAATCATAGAATTTGTGTTAATGTAATGTTTAATGAGTTAAAAAATTCCTACAAATTCTCATGTATGAGTGGTGACAAATCTCGACTCTACACCCATGGGTTCCTTTACTGATGCAAATAGTTTCATAGAATTTTTTTTGGGAAATGGATTTCATTGATAGGTCCATATGGATATAAAATTATAAATTTTCATATAATTTAATGTGATTATAGAATATTTATGGAATCAGATAATAAACATTTGTTCAAATATTGAAATAATGTTTTTAAAACACATGGTTTTGAAACATTGATGTATTTCATTTTCTCTTTCACTAAACACAACTATAAAATTTGTTCTCTCTAATTTTCCCATGGATTATTATATGGTAGATCATATCCATCAACTTAATAAAAATCCATTGGTCTAGTATGATTCATATCATGCGACATAAGGATATCTAATTTAATGATAGAACATTGTCATGGGTTCAAAATAGAGTATCTCATCTTCTTAGTGATATTGATGCTGATTGTAAGTACTTATACGTAAGGATTAATCCAATTAATTGTTAGTTATTAAATAACTAAGGTTATTTATTTTTTGTGGATGTTGAAAAACATTAAATAACACCTTATCATAAGCGATGATTGGATTAATAGTCAATGAGTGTAGCTGATGGTGCGTAAATGGTTTAGGTATTATAGCCTTATATGTATGTCATTAAGTTTGATTGAAAAGGAAAATGTAGTTTTCTTAAAATTAAAATATTAATTGAACTATATAAGTTATAATTTTTTTTTAAATTATAATAAAAGGTATATTTTGATATTTATTAATTTATAAAAGTTTTTAAAAATTAATTAATTATATTTTTTATGATTTATTATTTAAATTTTTATAAAATATTTATCGATATATATTCGATATTTATAAATAATATTATAGAAATAATGTTTTTAAAATTATATGGAATGAATTTTTATTTTGATACACATTATTTACATGGAAATTATAAGTGTAATTTATAAGGTGTTTTAAATTTAAAATAAATATGGATAAATATAATTAGTTTTGTAATTAAAATTGTGAATTTATCATAATTTTTAGTTTGACTTTTTCAAATTAAAGAAGCATTATGAAATAAAAATAGTTAAATAATATCAATTGTTTGATAAATTACTCTGTAAATTGTTAAATGAATATTAAATATGTGATATTTTGAATTTTTTAGAATTATTATATATTAGAAATTGATAAAGAAATAATTTATATACTATTAAATATATGATATTAATAGTAAATATCATATAATTAATAATATTATGGAGTTTATATTAGGGAATAACATTAAAGTGTTAAAATTTATCTAATTATTTTGTTTCTATAATGAATAAATAATTTATAAAATGTGTATAATTAATACTATTAATGAATTATTCATAAACATTTATATCATATTCAAATATGTGAAATATTCATTTACTTAATATTTATTCCCTCATTTCATTGTAATTATAATTTTTATATTATGAATTTGTTGGTATTCATTAGTTTAATGTCATAAAATGCATCTATGTTATTATACATGCATCTAAGGAGTAACATCCTTGGTATGATAATAGATTAGGTTTTATTCTACCTTCACATAGTCTTATATAATATATGGCCATGAATCAAGTCCTTAATTATGAAATATACATATTAGGTGTTATAGTTATAGTAGAATTAATATCCCTCTAGAGTAAAGTGTCTTTGGGTGAAGGGACTTTGGGTAAGACTTCCCACTAACATAGAGGAGTATCCCATGTTCTAACAAATTAGTAGTCAACTTTTTTTAAATCCAAGAATACTCATGTATGGATTTTTGATTTCATATAATTTTATTCATTTATCTAGAATAATTTTAAATTCCTTATTCATACAATGAGTTTTGATATTTCTCAATATAATTTCCCATTAATTTTTTTATAAAAACATATTTTGAATTGTGCATATAGTAAAATGAAAACATTTTTTTAATATATTTTTATAATGGTAGAATTATTATTCCAAAATAAATCACTTGAATCATTTATACATCTAAATATAATACATGATACAATATGGTGAGATTATATCGTCTTCGAAATAATGTGTTCGATTCCATCGTGAGTAAAACTAGAAAAGGGATAAATAAACAAACTCAGTAGTTTTAATCTATAGTTGGGTGCCCCTAGATTATATTTTAAAATGAAATAAACTAATGAGGTGGCCTTAATGGATATGTTCTTAATTATTTTAATTTGGTTTTGGGTACACTTACTACTAAAAAATGCTAATTATAAATGTTTTTAAAATGTCGATTTGCCCATACATGGTAGCCTCCCACTCTCACACTCAGTACCCCTTGCCATATCCACACCGTTTGTATAAAATGGGAGCCATGAGTATTTGATCACCAAACCTTCTGCATCCCACCTAACCATTTATCCAACTCCACCATTCATGTTATGGAAAAAATTCTTATATTTATATATATATACCTGTGTTTTTTAAACATGACTACCCCCATCCCTAGTACCCTCCCCCTCCCATAACTGTTACCCCCAATCCGTCTCACTCTACAATTCCTTGCGTACAACATGGCACCACAAAGTACCTCTTTCTAGACCCTTTTCACACTATGAATAAAATAGGATCTACCGGTATTCGATCACCGGACATAGTTATTACAACCTGAAACCGGTAGATCCCCAAAAAGTACTTCTTTCTTGAACCTCTACACACTGTGAAAAAATGGGAGCAAAAAATATTCAATCACTAGACTTGCTTCTACGCACTTAAACCATTGTCCAAGTCAACCATTCATGTTATGAAAGAATGTTATATTAATATAAATAATATTTATTTCAGTAACCATTACACCTACGTGCCCCCTCATTCATGGTACCCTCTCCCTCTCACTTAAACCCCATTCTCGAACCTCCGTATACAGTGAAAAAATGGTAGAAAAAAATATTCAATCACTATACTTGCTTCTAACCACATAAACCTTTGTCCAAGTAAACCATTCATGTAATGAAAAAATGTAATATTAATATAAATAATATTTATTCCAGTAACCATTACACCTACATGCCCCCCCCACCTTCCCTGGTACCCTCCCCGTCTCATACTCTGAACCCCCTTCTCCATCCCCCACACACCTCTCATACCCAATTCCCTGCCTCGCATACCACAAGGCCCCACAAATTGACTATTACACAACTCTATGCACACTGTGTATAAAATAGTAACCAGTAGTATTCGATCTTTGGACCGGCTACATCCCTCATAAACCTTCGTCGAACTCAACCATTCATGTAATGAAAAAAATTTAATATTTATATATATATTATAGACTATAGTACCCATTACACCTGCCTTCCTCCCATCCTTGGTACCCTCCTCTCCTATAACTAGTACCCTTGTTCGTCCCCCACTCACCCTGCCTCCAGTGCCTAGCCTCGCGTACCAGAGGTCCCCACAAAGTACCTCTTGCTCCACCCTCCACACTCTATGTATACAATGTGATCTTGTAGTATTTGATCATTGGACCTGTTTCTTCCCACCTAATCCATATTCCAAATCAACCATTTATGTTCGGATAAAATTTTTTATATTTGTATATATATTATAGATTCTATTACCCATTACACTTTCATGTGCGCATAATTTTTTTTCTGGGTTTTTGATTTTCTTTTGCCTAAATGGGTTAGGTTGAGAATATTTTTAAAAATGGGTCCAAGATGTGTGAACCCCATTCACGCATCACTGACCCCGGGAAGATGCTTGAATGGGGTTCACGCATCATAAGCCCGCTGAAAGATGTGTGAAACCCGTTCACGCGACCTCACAAAGTTGATGAAGGATGCATGAACAGGGTTCACGCATCCTACAGAAACATTTTTTTATATATTTTTTTAAAAAAAATATTTATATATATATATATAAACAAAACAAAAAAAATCAGTAGAATTTATCTTCTATTTAATATCCAGCAGTATTAGCATTATAGTAGTATAGATTCTGACAGAAACAATCACCCATGGATCTCTTTTATAAGAGGGCTTGCCCAGGAAATCATTTTGTATTTTCGATGTGGGATTCAGGTTCTCTTTTTCCTTCGCAAAACATTCTGCATTTCTGATGCGAGATTCTATTTCAAGTACGTGACATTGAAAGACTGTATAATACAAACTATAAGACCAATATAAATGAAACATAAAACATGGATTAAACATATAAGAAATAGTTGAAAATAAAAAAAAATTCATAAAAAGGGTTGATGAATAATAATTTATAAGATTTCAAAACCACCTACTTGAAACATAAAAATGTTTTAAGTACGTGACATTGAATGACTATAAAATAAAAACTACAAGGCCAATATGACTAAAACATAAAACATGGATTAAAGAAACAAGAAATAGTTGAAAATAAAAATAATTTTATAAAAAATGTTGATGAATAATAATTTATATGTTTCAAAACCACCAACATGAAACTTAAAAATGTTTCAGGTATGTGTCTTTAAAAGGTGAAAATCTACAAACTATAAGACCAATATTAATGAAACTTAATATATGGATTAAATATATAATAAATAGATGAAAATAAAAATAATTTTGTAAAAAAATTTATTTAAAAATAATTTAGAAGCTTTCAAAACCACCAACTTGAAACTTAAAAACGTTCACCTGCCTTTGAAAGCCTATAAAATACAAACTATAAACCAATATAAATGAAATTTAAAATATGGATTAAACATATAAGAAATAGTTAATAATTAATTAGTTAATTAGAAATATAATTATTAATTAGTTAATATTTAATATAATTATTAATTATTAATTACTAATATACAATAATTAATTAGTTATTTAGTAATATAATTATATAATAATTAATGAGTTAATTAGTAATATAATTATTAATTGATAATTACATAGTTAATTAGTAATATAATTATTAATTATAATTATTAATTATATAATGATTAATTATTTAATTAGTATTATAATTATTAACAATAATTATTTATTATTTATTATACAATAATTAATTAGTTAATTAGTAATATATTTATTAATTATAATTATTTATTATTTATCACATAATAAATAGTTAGTTAATTTGTAATATAATTATTAATTATAAAATAAGTAAATAATTAACTAGTAATATAATTGGTAATTATAATTATCTATTATAATTATTAATTATTAATTAGTAATTATAAATTAGTAATTATTAATTATTAATTATATAATAATTAAGTATCTAATTACCAATAAATTTATTAACTATTAAAAATTAATTAGTTAATTAGTAACATAATTATTAATTATAATTATTAAATATTAATTAGTAAAATATTTATTAATTATAATTTGTAATATAATTATTAATTATATAATAATTAATCAGTTAATTACAAATATAATTATTAATTATAAAAAAATTAATTATATAATAATTAATTAGTTAATTAGTAATATAATTATTAATTATAATTATTAATTATTAATTATAAAAAAATTAATTAGTTAATTAGTAATATAATTATTAATTATATAATTAATAATTATAATAATAATTAAAAATTATATTACTAATTAACTAATTAATTATTATATGATTAAAAATTATATTACTAATTAACTAATTAACTAATTAATTATTATATAATTAATAATTATATTACTAACTAAATACTTTATTATTATATAATTAATAATTATATTACTAATTAACTAATTAAAAATTATGTAATTAATAATTATATTACAAATTAACTAATTAATTATTATATAATTAATACTGATATTACTAACTGACTAATTCTTTACTAATTAATAATTATAATACTAATTAACTAATTAATTATTAACTATTTTTTATATGTTTAATCCATGTTTTAATTTTCATTTATATTTTATTTTATAGGTTTTCAAAGCCACATAATTGAACAATTTTAAGTTTCAACTAGGTGGTTTTGAATGCTTATAAATTGTATTTCTTCGAAATTTTTTACAAAATTCTTTTTATTTGCAACTATTTCTTATATGATTAATCCATGTTTTATGTTTCATTCATATTTGTCATATAGTTTGTATTTTATAGTCTTTCAAATACACGTGTTTGAAACATTTTTAAGTTTCAAGTTGGTTGTTTTGAAAGCTTATAAATTATTATTCATCAACCCTTTTTATGAAATTCCTTTTATTTTCAACTATTTCTTATATTTTTAATCCATGTTTTATGTTTCAGTCATATTTGTCTTATAGTTTTTATTTTATAGTCTCTCAATGTCACATACTTGAATCATTTTTATGTTTAAAGTTGGTGGTTCTGAAAGCTTATAAATTATTATTTATCATCCCTTTTTACAAAATTCTTTTTATTATCAACTATTTTTTATATGTTTAATCCATGTTTTAAGTTTCATTTATATCGGTCCTATATTTTGTATTTTACTGTCTTTCAAAGTCACGTACTTGAAACAGAATCTCGCATCTGAAATGCAGAATGTTCTGCGTAGGAAAAAGAGAACCTGAATCCCACATTGAAAATGTATAACGATTTCTTGGGCATTCCCTTTTATAAAAGAGAGCCATGGGTTAGGGTTTCTGTCAGAATCCAGATTGCTGTAATGACAGTACTGTTGGATATTAAATAGTAGATAAATTATGCTGAATTTTTTTGTTTTGTTTATATATGTATATATATATATAACAAAACAAAACAAAAATTAAAAATTAAAAAAAATTGAAAAAAAAAATTTGTAGGATTCCTGAAGCCCATTCACACATCCTTCATCAACTTCGTGAAGGATAGGTGATTGGGGTTCTCACATATTTCAGTGCACTTATGATGTGTGAACCCCATTCATGCATCTTCCTGGGGTCAATGATACGTGAACGGGGTTCACGCATCTTGGACCCATTTTTAAAAATATGTTCAACCCTAACCCATTTAGGCAAAGAAAATAAAGAAACCCAAATAAAAAATTACTCTTCATGTGCCCTTACCACTGGTACCCTCCCCTCCCATACCCAGTACCCCCTAACCCTCCCCCACTCCCCTCTCATACCCAGTGCCCAACCTCACTTACCGCAAGGCCAGACAATGTACCTCTTGCTCGAACCTCCGCACACTATGTGTAAAATGGATCTAGGAGTATTCAATCATCAGACCTGCTACTTCCCACCTAAACCTTCTCTTAACTCAATAATTCATGTTATGAAAAAAATTATTTTATTTATATATATAATATAAATTATGGTACCCATTACACATTCTTTTCCCCATCCCCAATACAATCCCCCCCCCATACCCAGTACCCCCTCCTGCCCCAACTCCCCCTCTCGTACCTAGTGCCCCACCTCATGTACCCCAGAGCCCCACAATGTACCTCTTTATTAACCCTCCACAATCTGTGTATAAAATGGGAGCCGGTAGTATTTGATCGTTGGACCTATTGCTTCCCATATAAACCATTTTCTAATTCAACCATTAAATTTAGGGAAAAATTGTTATATTTTTATATATAATATAGATTCCAATACCCATTACACATGCCTTCCCCCATCCCCGGTACCATCCCCCTCCCATACCTAGTACAACCAGCCTCACCCCACTCCCCCTCCCATATCCAGTGCCCAGCCTCGCGTACCGTAGGGCACAATGTACCTTTTGGTCTAACCTCCGCACATTATGTATAAAATGGGAGCCAATAGTATTCGATCATTGGACCTACTTATTCCCACCTAAACCTTATTACAACTCAATCAATCATGTTATGAATAAAAATTTTCATATTTATATATATAATATTGATTCCAATACCCATTACACTTGTCTTCCCCCATCCCTAGTATCCTCCTCCTCCCATACCCATTAAACCCTTCCCCATACCCCAGTCCCCCTCCCATATGTTGTGTCAAACCTCATATACTGCCTGGCCCAAAAAGAACTTCTTTATCAAACCTCCTCACATTGAGTATAAAATGGGAGCTAGTATTATTTGATCATCGGACCACCTAATTCCCACATAAACCTTCTTCCAAGTCAACGAATCATGGTATGAAAAAAGTGTTATATTTATATGTATATATAATATATTTCAGTACCTATTAAATAAGGATTCCCCCATCCCCAATACCCTCTCCCTAACATATGTTGTACCCCCTCCCCCCCTCCCGCTACTATACCTAGTTCCCCACCTCTCATACAGAAGGCCCCCACAAAGTACCTCTTACTCAACCCTCCGAACACTATGTATAAATTGGGAGCAAGAAGTATTCGATTGTTGAACCTTCTTCTTCCCACATAAACCTTCTTCCCACTCAACAATTAATGTTATCAATAATTTTATTTATATATAATATATATTGTAGTACACATTACACCTATCTTCCTCTCCCCATCCCTATCCAATAAACAGTACACCTCCCCCACTCCCCCTCCCATACCTAGTGCCCAGCCCCACCCGCTTGGTACCCTCCCCATATCATACCCAGTAGAGGTTTTTTTCTACTCTTTCTTTTTTCTAAAACATCGTAGGTTATTTTTAAAAAATCTATATACCGCTCCAAGGTGGCATCGCAGATGCTACCATTACCATAATATAATTTTTTTTCTAGTTTATATTATGTTTTTTATATATTTAAAATTTTAATGTTTTATTATTATGTTCATATGATTATATATATATATATATAACTTAATGTTTCAAAATAATTTCTCTTTTATTCAAGTACGTGACTTTTATAGCCTATATAATATATATTGTACGTCTAATATGAATGAAATTTTAAACAATGCTTAAATATATAACTAATAGTCCAATATACAAATAATTTCTTAAAAAAATATCTGTGAAAGATTATATATAAGCTTTTTAGTCCACCTACTTGAAACATAAAAATGTTTCAAGTGAGTGACTTTGCGAAGCTATATAATATAAATTATAAGACTGATATGAATGAAATTTTAAACAATGCTTAAAAATATAACTAATAGACTAAAATAAAAATAATATTAAAAAATATCTGTGAAAAAATATTTATAAGCTTTCTACTCTGCCTACTTGAAACATAAAAATATTTCAAGTAAGTTAGTTTGTTGGCCTATATATTAAAAACTCTAAGACTGATATGAATGAAATGATAAAAATTGCTTAAACATATTACTAATAGTCCAAAGTAAAAATAATTTCTTAAAAAATCACTGTGAAAAATTATTTATAATCTTTCTTATCCACCAACTTGAAATATATAGATGTTTCAAGTAGTCGACTTTGAAAGCTGTCAAATATAAATTTTTCCTAAAATATAAATGAAAACTGAAATACTGGATAAATATAAAAGAAGAACTAATAGTAATAATAGTATTTTGATTTTAGTAGACCTTAATCATGTAAACAAAAACGTACAGTCAATGTCTATGTTTGTGGTGAAGAGATTTTATCCCACATGGTGGTCTATGAATATGACATCTGTGTCTAGGGTGTAGTGGAGTCTGATGACCAAGAGAAGGCTGATCATCGAGCACTGGAATGTCGACTGACACATTATGCATCTGTGTGTCAGTGGGTGGAGCTGTCAAGTGCATCTCCTACTACCCTCTGGATCCTTCTCCCACTAGGGTGGTAGAAGGACCTACCTCCATAACAGTGGGGAACCAAGCATGCAATGGAGATATACCCCAACACGACGAGGGATTTGAAATCCAAGGCTACGATGGATCCCAAGGCTGCGAAGGATCTGGAACCCAAGATGGATATAACTGTGGATATCCTACCATGAATGACGGATCCCATTCCACCTAATCCACATCTTGAATCAGCTTATCTTGGATTACTAGAGGTCCAACATCTGCCTATGGAACTGGTGGGGCCTCACATGCAGCACGATGATGTCTAAGTCGTTGTGGTCGTGGCTCCATAGCACCATTAGCTACTGCAGGTTGTTTCTCTGGGGCATGAAACTCCTCTCTCTGATCTTGATGTGTGAATTAGCTCCCAAAAAGCACATGAAAAGATTCCCTCACCTCCATCGTTGTAGCATAGATATTTGTCTGGCTAAAGACCCCCTCCTTCTCTTCATCACTCATTCGAACAGGCTACATTGGGTGAATTCCTTGTAAATATATTCAAATTGAATTAGAAAATAGTTCAATAAATAGAATAATGGATGTTTATTGACTCACCATCCTCTACATATTTATGTCGGGTTGGGAAAGATATAGTATAGACTTCATTCTATACCATGGTGCATACTCAACATGCTCTGAAAGTGAGAATCCATTTACAAGAACACCCCGAATGCAAAAATCAACATGTTTGTTCCAATAGTCAATAAAGTTGGCATGCACTCTGGAAAATTCATCGTCCTGCCCCCATGTCAGCTTCATCCCATGAAGTTGGTATGTCTATCTCGATGGTAATCAAATTTGCTGAGTACGGAAAAACCGGCACATGACATCGTCAGGCTGATGCCACTCAATAATATGGAAGAGAATGAGGGGCGCTACAACCATAACATCCTCAAGCCCTACAGTACAGTATTCTAGAAACTTGTCCATAATAAATTAGTAATGTAATGTCCCAGAATTTCCATGTAATTTTTTTTAAATATATGGCAATTTTACGGGTCCTCAAAAATTGACGGCGCGTGATTCTAAGGCCCGAAGTGCCTAGAACAAATTTCTGAACTTTTGTTCTGGTACGTTTAGTAAACGTGCGAGTGAGTTTTTTTAACATTTGAACTGGTGCTCAGAATTGAAATTTGAGGACATCGTTGAACTCGTAGCACCATTACTCAATTAATGAGACCTTCACCTCAACTGTAGTGGGTCGAAAGTGAAAGATAGATTTTGGGTTTTTCGAGAAGGAACAAAATAAAATAAAATGGTGTAACATTATTTATTTATATTATTTTGAAACCACCCATGTAAATATTTCACATGTGGGGACCACCTAAACTAAAAAATCCCATGAAAGTTTATGGAGGTGGGGACCACCTGAGGTTTAAAACCCCTTCAATTCCCTCATAAGTGTGGGGAAGCCTCTTAAACTTCCCCCACATAAATGGTGCAACCCCCTTAAATTTATTATTCCAACCTATGAAATTAACTAACCAAATTTAAAATTGTGCCAAAAATTAAATTGGGGAATCATGTCATTTTGGTTACATTGCATTTTTGTGGATTTGGGGAGAGGAGAAATATTGGGAGGATTTCACTTCTCCAACAAAGAATTCCATCAAAGAACGTTCTTTGGAAATAAAGGAAGAGGACGATGAGTGAGCCCGACATCGAATCATGGTAGGAAGGGAGTATTGTTGGTACTATCTTTTCCTTCTTCAACTTCCTTCTCGCGCCAACGTCAACGAACAATCCAAGGTAAGGGATTATTTTTGGTTTGGGAATTTGTGACTTCCTCTTCCCTGTTCTAGAATTTATACGAAGAATGTGGTCAACCGACTATTGGGTTGACAATCAATTCCTTTGTCTTTGTGGGATGATGTTGTGGGATATCTTGTAGGGGTTTATTTGTGAATGATTATTTGCGGGAAATTCAGGGTCTGTTGTGCAGGGCACACGAGACAGATCCAGTCATACCAGGAGCAGGCAGTGTTACGCATGTGGCCAGCAGGGTCACATAGCTCGTGACTGTCTGACCCACCGTATGGATAATTAGTAGACAGTCAAAGGACCGCCCATGCATAGATAGAGTTACGACCAAGGATGTCCACATAGAGAAGGAATATGTGGAAAAGTAGCTGGTCATGTAACTGGTGGTGGGTGACAATTCTAGATGTTACCGCCACCACCACCAGGTGGTCCACACCGACTACAGGGAGTAGGAGGAAAAGGGAGATCTCAGCTCTAGGCAGATGAGGCCTATGATCACAGCGCTCTAGAGATGATATGAGGTATGATCTCTTTCTACTCCACCTTAGCTACAGTACTTATAGATATAGGTTCTAGGGATTTTTTTATTGTCACTACCATCATTTGAAGCTCGGAGATTCTGATAAAGTTGTTGGATCGATCCTTATGGGTAGAGACTCCTATGGGAGCAGATTTGATGATTACGCATGGGTTTCGGCAGTGTGAGCTTACTCTAGGAGGTGAGAGCTTCGGTTGGGATCTCCTATTAGTGGCGTCGAGGCCTTATGATGTAATCTTGTGTATGGAATGGTAATCCATAGTTCATGCTCTGATAGACTGTATTAGGCACAAAGTGCATTGTGTCCGCATAGATGGGACCAGTTTTACCATCACTGGCAAGAAGGGAGCCTTTTCAGCACATAATGGACTTACCCAGAGAAGAGTACAGTCGATCACTCATCATTTGGATAGTCTTACCCTATGATCAGTTGATGTGGAGAGTCTGTGTTATACTATAGTGGTGGACTAGTACGCAGTTGACTTCTCTGAGGAGGTTTCGCGTCTACCTCCTCACAGAGAGGTGGACTTTTACATTGACTTGTACCCCAAGACAGCACCAATATCCACACCAGTATATCGGATGGCTCCTGCGGAGCTTCATGAGCTGGGATTATTTCTAGGAGACTTTCCGGGGAAGGGACTCATTCAACCCAGTGTTTCACCTTGGGCATCCCCAATTTTGATCGCCAAGAAGGTAGATGGGAGCGTGAGGCTTTGTGTTCACTATTGGTGCCTGAATCAGGTGACAGTGAAGAACAAGTACCCATATCCGAGGATTGATGACCTCTTCTATCAGCTGAAGAGATCACGGTGGTTCTCGAAGATAGACCTTATATCATGATATCACCAACTCAGAGTACGAGATGAGGATTTTCATAAGACGGCCTTAAGATGTCGGTACGACCATTATGAGTTCTTGGTTTTTCCATTTGGTGTAACCAATTGTAATACCCCGACCCCAGTTACCCAGAGTTGGTGCATTATTACATAACATTAGCATGATCACAAGAAAGATCAAATCTCGAAAGACGGATTGGTTTAGTAGCCTTGGAAACACTAGATATATTCATAAAGTTTTACATTACATCATAAAGTGAAAAACTACTACAACAACATATTTTCTCCATATTCCACACTATTATCCCCTCAAATTATCCCTGCAGGTCATTCATAATTTAAAACTTTACATCCTGGGAAAAATAAAACCTAGAAACGTTGTGAGCTCAAATGCCCAGTAAGGGTAACAATATAGCATAAACTTTCATAAACAAGAATAAACATTTAAGGAAATGTATAACTAAAACAAAAGCCTTTTAAACTTGAACTTCATTATAGTATGGAAAAAATGAAATAATTCCATTTACTTATTCACAAGGATATTCTACTAATCGAATAATCACATGCCATATCAATAACCACTTTCAAAATGATGGAATGCATAATGCCAGACTATCATAACCACATATCCAAGGCCTCGTGCCAAGACTACAAATAAGATTGTGCCAGGGCCTTGTGCCAAGACACTAGTTTGTCTCATGAGACCTACCGATGCATCGAAGAGCTATATAGGGATCCACCCATCACATATTAAGTCCTATGAATTCCCATATGAAAATGTTTAAACATAACATAAACATTCGTATTAAAACTAGCATACGAAATGTCAACACTTTCACCATAAACCATGAATGGTATAAAAATAGAACATCCACAGTCAAACATATCACAAAACCTTCAATACAATATATATGTTTTGTATCATAATAAATCAACTTCAAATAAGCGTAAAATCCATCAAAGGTGTTGGCATAGATGAAATCAAAACTCTTTTTAGAGAAATATCTCTTTCTATTTGGAAATCATTTAATTGTCATATATTTATAAAATAAAACATTTTCTTTGAAAATATTATTATAATCTTGTAAGGGAAGCTTCGATGATTTTATAAGGGCGTAAAATAGCCGCACTCGCCGAGTAAGTTAAAAAAACATTCTTACCTTAATTCTGTCGAAATGGTTAAAAAGCACCTTTTTTAGAAAACGACAGAAATATTGTTTTAAAAAAACTCTTATAAAAAGTCAAAAAAGGGTATAAATGACTTTAATCCATATTATTTTAAATAGTAAAAATGTTTTTAAATACATTTTTAAGAAACATGGATGTGGATGATAAAGAGATCCTAGTAGATTATTACGTATAAACAACCTCGGATAATGAAGAGATTGTGAAATAACCCTTAACTTGTACTTTTCCTTAGTTGGGGGTAGGGTAACCTCCTGTATAATGGTGAAATATTTGTTATTAAATTATACAAGAATCATATACATTAATATGATATCATATATGATCTTTTAATATTGATTTGTTAATAATATCTTAGTATTATCGTTGTTTCGGGTGTTAACTTACTCGTTTTCTTTTATATGTTTTGTTACGTAAGCTATGTTTGTCATGGATAGGTTGTATCTTAATCATATACATAATGATATCAAGTCCTTAGATACTATTATTAAACATCAAATGAGAACTATACTTGAATGGATACGATGGAGAATGAATCTCATCGCGTTCATGGAGACGGTAGTCCGTACGTACACCCGAGCGACAATATCATTCTTTTGATATTAAAATAATATATAATTGGATGGTATATCATATATAAAGAATAATTATCATGTTATATTTATTATTTACATGCGTTACACATCATTATTATACCAATCCAAATAATAATTTATTGAATAACAATTACACCACGACGTGGAGACGGTAAACCGTACGTACGCACGTATGGTGACATGTTATTCAAAGGATGGATAGAATACTGAATATGGTTGTACCATATTTATAATAACATCACAGTATATATAAGATACTTGAATTATTATTATATAATGGTAATAACAAAGAAGAAAGAAGTGGAAGAAGAAATGAATTTGAAAAAGGGTGGTGAAATCATTTCATCTTCTTCGGGTTCTTCCTTTTGATTTGATCAAAAGAGCTACTTAAGTTGGATTTATGACTAAATTAAGGATTCTAGGATGAATTTAGTGATTTTGAGAGAGTATTTGGTCATAGTTAGTCCTAACCAAAAGGCTTTGAAGGTATGAGTTAATGAGAAGGGAGAGTGCCCTTTTATAAGAGGGGTGAGGGTTACCTTTGGAAAAGCTAGAAATATTATTTTATAATAAATTCATATTCGGTTTCTAATGGGTCCAAAGTGGATTATTTAGATGTTAAGGATGGTATAGGTCTAAAACCACTCAACCAATAGAATTTAGACAGGTTTGGGTCATTATACTAACCTTATCTTTAAGTATTAACTCTTAGTTAAATAGTTTCACTTTTACAATCTCTCTTTGTATTTTTATATTATATGGTTAATAACCTTACTATATACATCCAAGAGACCCCCAAATGGTCCATTAATGATAAAAATATCATGATATAAGTCTCTTGATTGAACCTTAGATTTTTAGGAATTTAATATTAATTAATAATATAATATTTGTTTTAAAAACTCTTTTATGTCAATTTTGAGACTATTCAATAATTTATTTTTGTAAAAGTCATAACAGAATGACTACTTCGAACAAGGTTAATTAAATCATTCATAACATGTCATATTAATCTATAAAATTAGTGTAACTCATAAAAAAGTCTCAAATTATATTTATTTGGGTATCTACAATATTAATCATTTTAATTGTTCACTATTATGGTAATTACTACATCACCATTGTGTCATAAATAAATTAAATTATTTAATATCTAAAAATTATAAATAAAATACCATTATGTAGGGAATCTTTTTATATTTCTTATTAATATTTATAGTTGAAATTCCATCATATATAACCCAATTTAATAATTGTTTTCCGAAAAGATATATGCTTGTGTCATTTTTGTATTCATTTTAACTTAATTAAAATAAAGTGTCCCTATCACTTACAAGTGGCACCATGGGGTCCCAAAATCGACCCAAAGATGCCCATGGTCAAACATGTATCAACCAATAAGGTTAGGACATGTTTTAGGGTAATTTGTTCTTATTATAATATTATTTTTGAACCCTCATTTAACGGATTTACCCTTTAACCATGGTAAATAAAATATTTACCGAAGTAATTATTCAAAATGTCTAAAAATAAAAGTTACCTATTTACCAAATTTGAACATCCTAATTAAAAATATGGAATCCATTTTTCCAAATTCAAAACACAGAAGTGGCAGAAATTAATTTAAAATTAATTCCCGCTGTCAAAACAAAAACCGTGTTTTTAAGATATAATAACTATCAAAAGATTGATACTTGTTTATGTTCGGTTTAATTGTGAAATTATGTCCAATGACCAAAATTGTATTAAATGGTCAAAAATTATTCTAAAAATACATTAAAAACACTGAAATTCAGAATTTATCACTATTAATTATTATGAATAGAAAATTTGTTTTTAATTAAAATTTAATAATTTTCACTATTCATCAAAATATTAAAGTTCTCCGAAAAGTACCACAATTTCACCTTAGGCTAAATTCGATACTCCGAATCCAAAAATGAACTCCATTTTGAGAGATAAAATTTATAAAATTTCAAAAAGTAGGTATTACTATTCATAACAGCTAGTTTGATCGGTTTTGGTGTGTTAGAACTCGATGTAGCGTACAACACACGCTATCGCATTATTCAAAAAGAAACGTACCATAGAAGCTTGGGGTGTTACATTCTCCTCTCCTTAAAATAATTTCATCCTCTAAATTTCTAGAATACTACCACATTATAATATTTGGGTGTTTCTTCATCATAAGTTCATCGGGTTCCCACGTTGCCTCTTCCATCTTACGGTTTCTCCAAAAAACTTTTACCAGACGCGTCGTCCGGTTTCTCAGTAGTTGTTCTCTCGTATCAAGAATCATGACGGGCACTTTGCAATAAGACATATCGGGTTTGAGTTCTAATTTCTCATAGGTGAGTACATGCGTTTGGTCAGGCATGTATTTCCTCAACAGAGATACGTGGTACACATCGTGAACTTTGGAGAGACTCGGCGGCATTGTCAATTGGTAAGCTACAGCACCAATTCGTTCTAGAATTTCAAAAGGTCCGATGTACCTAGGACTCAATTTACCTTTCTTACCAAAACGTATGACTCCCTTCCATGGAGGTACCTTCAGGAAAACAAGATCACCGACTTGAAATTCCAAATCCTTCCTTCGATTATCGGCATAGCTCTTCTGCCTACTTTGAGCTAATTTGATGTGATTTTAGATTACCTTTACCTTTCCATTGTATCCTCTACCATTTCTGGACCTACAAGTTTTCTTTCACCAACTTCATCCCAACAGGTTGGTGTGCGACATCTCTTTCTGTATAACGCTTCATATGGTGCCATCTAAATACTCGAATAGAAGCTATTGTTATTGGAAAATTCTACAAGAGGTAAATATTGATCCCACATACCCTGAAAGTCAAGTGAGTAAGATCTAAACATGTCTTATAAGGTTTGAATAGTCCATTCTAATTGTCCATCTGTCTGAGGGTGGTAGGCAGTGCTCAAATGAAGATCAGTATCCAGGGATTTCTGAAGACTTTTCTAGAATCATGCAGTAAAATGGGGAGCATGATCAGAAACAATCGATAGGGGTACTCCCTGAAGTCTCACAACTTCATTAATATATAATCTTTCTAGACGTTCCAGTGGTAGATCTTCTCTTATAAAAAGAAAATGTGCCGACTTGGTAAGGAGATCAACAATGACCCATATTTCATCATTCCTTCTAGGAGTATTTGGTAGCCCCATGACAAATTCCATCGTAATATTATCCCATTTCCACTCCGGTATGGGAAGAGGTTGCATGAATCTTCCAGGCTATTGCCTTCCAGCTTTCACTTGTTGACAAACCATACATCGTGACACAAAATCAGAAATCTCCCTCCTCATGTTGTCCCACCAAAAATGTTCCTTCAAATCTCTATATATTTTGGTGCTCCCAGGGTGTATAGAGAAATTGGAACTATGAGAATCATCCAGCAATTCTCTTTTTAGATCAGGTATATCGGGAACACAAGGACTCTTCCCATATTTCAAAATTCCATCTTCATACACAAAGTATCTCAATCTCCCATCATTCATAGCTTTAATCTTCTTTTGAAATTCTTCATCATAGGTCTGAGAACTCTTAATACTTTCTAGTAATGATGGTTTGGCAACCATTTGGAAAAGCATTGTTGTTTCACCTTCCCTGGTTATTCCCATATCCATCTTCACTAGATCCATGAAAATTGGATCCCTTTCAATTCTCATATTGTTCAAAACTCCATGGTCTTTTCTGCTCAAAGCATCTTCAACCTTTTTTGCCTTCCCCGGGTGGTAGTGTATCGTGCAATCATAATCCTTGAGTAATTCAAGCCATGTCCTTTTCCTCATGTTGAGTTCTTTTTGTGCGAAAATATACTTCAAACTCTTGTGATCAGTATAAATCTCACATTTTTCACCATAGAGGTAGTGCCTCCATATCTTCAAAGCAATTATCATAGCTTCAAACTCGAGATCATGAGTAGGATAGTTTTGTTCATGAATTTTCAACTATCGTGATGCATAGGCAATAACCCTATCATTCTGCATAAGGACACAACCAAGTCATTTCTTCGATGCATCACTATAAATAACGAACCCATCATTCCCCGATGGTAGAGTCAATATAGGAGCATTGAATAATCTTCTCTTCAGTTCTTCGAAACATTATTCATACACTTTTTTTCAAACAAATTTAACCCCTTTACCTATGAGCTTCGTTAATGGGTTAGCCAATCGGGCAAAATTCTGGACGAAACGTCGATAATAACCTACCAAACCAATAAAATTATGTACCTCAGTTATACTCGTAGGTTCTTGCCATTCATGGAATGCCTTGGTCTTAGAAGGATCAATAAATATTCCATATTTAGAGAAAATATGGACAAGAAAAGAAATCTCCTGATTCCAGAATTCACACTTGCTAAACTTCCCATATAATTCCTTTCTTCTCAGAGTCTTCTGGATAATGCGCAAGTGATTTTAATGATCTTCGTAGCTTTTGGAGTATACCAAGATATCATCAATAAATACCACCATAAATTCATCGAGATACTCCTTGAAAACAATATTCACCAGATCCATGAATACATAGGGTGCATTAGTCAATCCAAAAGGCAATACAGTAAACTTGTAATGCCCATACCTGGTTCGAAATGCTATCTTTGGAATGTCTTCCTTCTTCACACACAACTAATGGTATCCAGATCGAAGTTCAATCATTGAAAATTATTGAGCTCCATGCAGTTGGTCAAATAAATCATCAATGCGAGGTAGGGGATACTTGTTCTTTATTTTTATAGTATTGATCTCCCTATAGTCGATACATAACCTCATAGATCCATCTTCCTTTTTTTTTAAAGAACAGGGGCTCCCCATGGAGAAACACTAGGGCGAATAAATCCCTTATTACTCAATTCCTCTAGTTTTTTCTTTAGTTCCATTAATTCTATTATGGCCATTCTATAAGGGGTCTTCGATATAGGCCTTGATCCAGGAATTAAATCAATGGAAAACTCAACTTCTCGTTTTGGAGGATGTCTAGGTAAATCTTCTGAAAATACATCTACATATTCTTTCAAAATTGGTACATCCTCTATTTTAACCTTCCTTTACTCACCCATAGTCATCTCATTCTCTTCCTCCCCAATAATTGAATTCAGTTGAGCTACTGGGGGTGGAACTAGATAAGAATTAGGTGGTGAAGATTCTGCTCTAAAGATAAGGTGTTCCTTATCATCATCATCAAAAATCATAACTTCCTTCTCTTACAATAAATCTTCGCATCATAATCCGAAATCCAATCCATACAGAATATTATATCAAACTCAGTCATAAGTATGACGATGAAATCAGCAAATAAAGAACATTTATGTGCTCTGATGGGGACTGATTCACAAAACATTGTTGCAATGATACTTCCCTTAAAAGTTTTAACTGACAAATCCATTGTTAAATCAAATTGGAAATATCTAATTTTCTTAGTAAACTGGGAAGATATGAAACAATGCGATGATCCTCAATCAAATAATGCATTTTCTAAACTTGAGGAAACCATTAAATTACCCGCCACCACGTCTTTTGGAGCTTCTACCTCAGCAGTATTGATAACAAAATCATTTCCTTGATCCCTTGGAATTTTCTGAGGTAATTTCCCCTAACTCTTAGGAAATTCATTTTCATAATGTCCCATCTCCCTGCAATTGTATCATTGAACATTGGTAGCTTCCTTCTTCCCTTTTTATTCACGAGCTTGGTGGCCTTTTTCACCACACTTGTAACAGACACCCATTCCTTTCAAGCAAGTACCAGGGTGTTTCTTCCCACATTTACCACAGGATGGATATTCAACATTTCCCTTCTTCCCCTTATTTCCATTCCTAGATTGATCTGTAGATCTATTCTTCTCTTGATTTTCTTTAAAGTTATAAGACTTAGATAATTCCATTTCTGTCTTGATAGCACATGAGACAATGTCTTCGTACGACGAAAAGATTTTGAGACTAATGCTCGATGGAGAAATGGTTTTAAACCATCAAAAAAATGATCAATCTTACTTCTTGGGTTACGTATATAATCTCCAGCATACCTTTCTAACCTTGTAAAGTTAGCCTCATACTTTACGACATTCTCATCCTCCTTTTGTCTCAGACTCAGAAATTGTCTTTCCATATCTGCTCGATGGTCACGAGGAAAGTATTTTTCTAAAAACATATCTTTGAACTCCCTCCATTCCATATTTGATAATTCATCATCTTCTTTCGTGTTTTGAATCAATGACCACCATTGATCAGCATCTCCAGTGAGGCGGTCAACTGCCATGATAACTTTTTCCCTTTCACTACTCCACAAATCCTGAAATAGTTTCTCTAGGGAACTTATCCACAGCTCAGCTACTAAGGGATTTGTACTCCCATTGAATGTTGGTGTTTTTTGCCTCATTAATCGATCTAACATTGATCCTCCATGCTGCGGATCAGGGTGCTCCATACAGGTAAGGTTATTATTCATAACCTGAGTGCGTTGTCCCAGTATGGTGATTAGCTGATCGGCACCAGTTGCATCACCAGCTCCACTATAATTATCTTGAGCAGGAGGGAAATCCCTACATGGAGTGCGTGCATTGATACGGTTTCCATTTCTTCCACTAGGCACCATTTCTAAACAATGGCATAAACTAGATCAGTTTATTAATCAAAATACATAATTCCATACTTATAAAACACTTAACATAATTTGAACTATTTATGGATATAATCCATAATCATAAAAAAATGATTTCTTTGAGAATGTATATACTCATAAACCCTTCATAATGATTTGTAAAGAAAATTAGATTTATCCTAAGCATATCCCCCAGGAGTGTCGTAACCAAGAGTGCAGCAAGGCCCATTGTCGTGCACTAGTTCCTAATCGAGTGTAGCTCAAAGCGGTGTTTTTGGGTTTTACCCCTAGGTACATCTGTGCCAGAGCTGCCTCTACCTGCTCGTATCCAGACAGGGATGTATTGATCGGAAAAGTCACAAAATCTCTACAATACCAAAATTCTAGGAATTTCTTCTATACTAATCCTCAAATTTCATCTTAGGTCTATGTGCTCTAATCAGAGTTTATCTAAATCTAGCTTCCAAGGTTTGTACTAAACTTCCTCTGATACCAACTATAATGCCCCAACCCCAGTTACCCAGAGTCGGTGCATTATTACATAACATTGTCATGATCACAGGAAAGATCAATTCTCGAAAGACCGATTGGTTTAGTAGCCTTAGAAACACTAGATATATTCATAAAGTTTTACATTACATCATAATGTGATAAACTACTACAACAACAAATTTTCTCCATAGTACACACTATTATCCCCTCATATTATCCCTGCAGGTCATTCATAATTTACTTCTTCACATCCTGGGAAAAATAAAACATAGAAAAAGGGGTGAGCTCAAATGCCCAGTAAGGATAACAATATAGCAGAAACTTTCATAAACAAGAATAAAACTTTAAGGCAATGTATAACTAAAACAAAAGCCTTTTAAACATGAACTTCAACATATTATGGAAAAAATGAAATAATTCCATTTACTTATTCACATGGATATTCTACTTATCGAATAATCACATGCCATATCAATAACCACTTTCAAAATGATGGAATGCATAATGCCAGACTATCATAACCACATAGCCAAGGCCTCATGCCAAGACTACAAATAAGATTTTTCCAAGGACTTGTGCCAAGACACTAGTTTGTCTCATGAGACCTACGATGCATTGAGGAGCTATAGCGGGCTCCACCCGTCACATATTAAGTCTAATGCATTCCCATATGAAAAGGTTTAAACATAACATAAACATTCGTATTAAAACTAGCATACAAAATGACAATACTTTCACCATAAACCATGAATGGTATAAAAATAGCACATCCACAGTAAAACATATCACAAAACCTTCAATATAATATAAAAGTTTTGTATCATAATAAATCAACTTCAAATAAGCGTAAAATCCATCAATGGATGTTGACATAGATGAAATCAAAACTCTTTTTAGAGAAATATCTCTTTCTATTTTGAAATCATTTAAGAGTCATATATTTATAAAATAAAACATTTTATTTTAAAATATTCTTATAATCTTGTAAGGGAATCTTCGACGATTTTATAATGGCGGAAAATATCCACACCCGCCGTATAAGTTAAAAAAACATTCTTAACTTAATTTTGTCGAAAAGTTTAAAAAGAACCTTGTTTGGAAAATGATGGAATGATTCCTTTATAAAAAATCTTATAAAAATTCAAACAAATAAATGACTTAACCAATATTCTTTTAAATATTAAAAATGTTTTGAAATACATTTTTAAGAAACATGGATGTGGATGATAAAGAGATCCCAGAATATTATTACGTATAAACAACCTCGGATAATGAAGAGATTGTGAAATAACCCTTACCTTGTACTTTTCCTTGGTTGGGGGTAGGTTAACCTCTTGTATAATGGTGAAATAAGTGTTATTAAATTATAAAATAATCATATACATTAAAATGATATCATATTTGATCTTTTAATATTTATTTGTTAATAATATCTTAGTATTATCGTTGTTTCGGGTGTTAATAATGATGTGTAACTCATGTAAATAATAAATATCCATAATGATATCAATCTTTTGACATTAAAATAATATATAATTGGATGTTATATCATATATAAAGAATCATTATCATGTTATATTTATTATTTACATGAGTTACACATCATTATTATACCCATCCAAATAATAATTTATTGAATAACAATTACACCACGACGTGGAGACGGTAAGCCGTACGTATGCACGTATGGTGACATGTTATTCAAAGCATGGATAGAATAAATAATATGGTTGTACCATATTTATAATAAAATCACATTATATATAAGATACTGGAGTTATTATTTTATAATGGTAATAACTAAGAAGGAATAAGTGGAAGAAGAAATGAATTTGAAAAAGTGTGGTGAAATCATTACATCTTCTACGGGTTCTTCCTTTTGATTTGATCAAAAGGGCTCCTTAAGTTGGCTTTCTGACTAAAAGAAGGATTATAGGATGAATTGAGGGAAGTTGAGAGAATATTTGGGTAGAGGTAGGCCAAATCAAATGGCTTTGAAGGTGTGAGTTAATGAGAAGGTAGAGTGCCCTTTTATAAGAGGGGTGAGGGGCACCTTTGGAAAAGCTATAAATATTATTTTATAATAAATTAATATTCGGTTTCTAATGGATCCAAAGTGGATTATTTAAATTTTAAGGTGGGTATAGGTCGAAAAAAACTCAACCAATAGAATTTAGACAGGTTTGGGTCCTTATACTAACCTTATCTTTAATTATTAACTCTTAGTTAATTAGTTTTACTTTTACAATGTCTCTTTGTATTTCTATATTATATGGTTAATAAACGTACTATATAAATCCAAGAGACCCCCAAGTGGTCCATTAATGATAAACATATCATGATATAAGTATCTTGTCTGAACCTTAGATTTTTAGGAATTTAATATTAATTAATAATATAATATTTGTTTTAAAAACTCTTTTATATCAATTTTGAGACTACTCAATAATTTATTTTTGTAAAAATTATAACAGAATGACTACTTCGAACAAGGTTAATTAACTCATTACTAACATTTCATATTAACCTATAAAATTAGTGTAACTCATAAAAAGTCTCAAATTATATTTATTTGGGTATCTACAATATGAATCATTTTAATTTTTCACTATTATGGTAATTACTGCATCACCATTGTGTCATAAATAAATTAAATTATTTAATATCTAAAAATTATAAATAAAATACCATTATTTATGGAATCTTTTTAGATTTTTAATGAATATTTATAGTTGAAATTACAACATATATAACCCCATTTAATAATTTGTTTCCTAAAAGATATATTCTTGTGTCATTTTTTTATTCATTTTAACTTAATTAAAATAAAGTGTCCATATCACATACAAGTGGCACCATGGGGTCCCAAAATCGACCGAAAGATTCCCATGGTCGAACATGTATCAACCAATAAGGTTAGGACATGTTTTAGGTTAATTTGTTATTATTATAATATTATTTTTTAACCCTCATTTACCGGATTTACCCTTTAACCATGGTAAATAAAATATTTACCGAATTATTCAAAATGTCTAAAAATAAAAGTAACCTATTTACACAATTTAAACATCATAATTCCAAATATGGAATCCATTTTTCCTAATTCAAAACACAGAAGTGGCAGAAATTAATTTAAAATTAATTCCCGCGGTCAAAACAAAAAGCGTGTTTTTAAGATATAATAACTATCAAAAGATTGATACTTGTTTATGTTTCGTTTAATTGTAAAATTATGTCCAATGACCAAAATTGTATTAAATGGTAAAACCCTATTCTAAATATACATTAAAAACACTCAAATTCATAATTTATCACTATTAATTATTTTGATTAAAAAAGTTCTTTTTAATTAAAATTTAGTAGTTTTTATTATTCATCAAAATATTAAAGTTCTCCGAAAAGTACCAAAATTTCACCTTAGGCTAAATTCGATACTATGAATCCAAAAATGAAGTCCATTTTGAGAGAAAAAATTTATAAAATTTCAAAAATTAGGTATTACTATTCATAATGGCTAGTTTGATCGGTTTTGGTGTGTTAGAACTCGATGTTGCGTACAACACACGCTATCACATTATTCAATGAGAAACGTACCGTAGAAGCTTGGGGTGTTACATTCTCCCCTCCTTCAAATAATTTAGTCCTCTAAATTTATAGAATACTACCACATGAAAAGACTCGGGTGGTTCTTCATCATAAGTTCCTTGGGTTCCCACATTGCCTCTTCCATCTTTGGGTTTCTCCACAAAACTTTTACCAGACGCGTCGTCCGGTTTCTCAATACTTGTTCTCTCGTATCAAGAATCCTGACGGGCTCTTCGTAATAAGACAGATCAAGTTTGAGTTCTAATTTCTCATAGGTGATTACATGTGTTGGGTCAGGCATGTATTTCCTCAATAGAGATACGTCGAACACATCGTGAACTTTGGAGAGACTTGGCGGCATTGTCAATCGGTAAGCTACTGCCCCAATTCGTTCTAGAATTTCGAAAGGTCCGATGTACCTGGGACTCAATTTACCTTTCTTACCAAAACGTATGACTCTCTTCCGTGGAGGTACCTTTAGGAAAACATGATCACCAACTTGAAATTCTAAATCCTTCCTTCGATTATCGGCATAGCTCTTCTGCCTACTTTGAGATACTTTTATGTGATTTTGGATTACCTTTACCTTTTCCATTGTATCCTCTACCAGTTCTATACCTACATGTTTTCTTTCACCAATGTCATCCCAACAGGTTGGTGTGCGACATCTCTTTCTATATAACGCTTCATATGGTGCCATCTAAATACTCGAATAGAATCTATTTCTATAAGAAAATTTTACCAGAGGTAAATATTTATCCCACATACCCTGAAAGTCAAGTGAGAAAGATCTCAACATGTCTTCTAAGGTTTGAATAGTCCGTTCTGATTGTCCTTCTATCGAGGGTGGTAGGCAGTGCTCAAATGAAGATCAGTATCCAGGGATTTTTTAAGACTTTTCCAGAATCATGAAGTAAACTGGGGATCACGATCAGAAACAATCGATAGGGGTACTACATGAAGTCTCACAACTTCATTAATATATAATCTTGCTAGACGTTCCAGTGGTAGATCTTCTCTTATAGCAAGAAAATGTGTCGAATTGGTAAGACAATCAACAATGACCCATATTGCATCGTTCCTTCTAGGATTCTTTGGTAGCCCTATGAAAAAGTCCATCGTAATATTATCCCATTTCCACTCCGGTATGGAAAGAGGTTGCATAACTCCTCCAGGGTATTTCCATCCATATTTCACTTGTTGACAAACCATACATCTTGACACAAAATCAAAAATCTCCCTCTTCATGTTGTCCCACCAAAAATGTTCCTTCAAATCTCTATATATTTTGGTGCTCCCAGGGTGTATAGAGAAATTGGAACTATGAGAATCATCCAGCAATTCTCTTTTTAGATTAGGTATATCGGGAACACAAAGTCTCTTCCCATACTTCAAAATTCCATCTTCATACACAAAGTCTCTCAATCTCCCATCATTCACAGCTTTAATCTTCTTTTGAAATTCTTCATCATCGGTCTGAGAATTCTTAATCCTTTCTAGTAATGATGGTTTGGAAACTATTTCGAAAAGCATTGATGTTTAACCTTCCCTGGTTATTCCAATGTCCATCTTCAATAGATCCATGAAAATTGGATCCCTTTCAATTCTCATATTGTTCAAAACTCCATGGTATTTTCTGCTCAAAGCATTTGCCACCTTGTCTGCCTTCCCCGGGTGGTAGTGTATCATGCAATCATAATCCTGGAGTAATTCAAGCCATCTCTTTTTCCTCATGTTGAGTTCTTTTTGTGAGAAAATATACTTCAAACTCTTGTGATCAGTATAAATCTCACATTTTTCACCATAGAGGTAGTGCCTCCATATCTTCAAAGCAAAGATCACAGCTCCTAACTCGAGATCATGAGTAGGATAGTTTTGTTCATGAATTTTCAACTGTCATGATGCATAGGCAATAACCCTATCATTCTGCATAAGGACACAACCAAGTCCTTTCTTCGATGCATCATTATAAATAACGAACCCATCATTCCCCGATGGTAGAGTTAATATTAGAGCATTGACTAATATTCTCTTCAGTTCTTCGAAACATTCTTCATACACTTTTTTCTAAACAAATTTAACCCCTTTACGTGTGAGCGTTGTTAATGGGTTAGCCAATCGGGCAAAATTCTGGACGAAACGTCAATAATAACCCACCAAACCAATAAATCTATGTACCTCAGTTATACTCATAGGTTCTGGACATTCTTAGATTGCCTTGGTCAAAGAAGGATCAATAGAGATTCCATATTTAAAGACAATATGGCCAAGGAAAGAAATCTCATTAAGCCAGAATTCACACTTTCTAAACTTCCCATATAATTCCTGTCTTCTCAGAGTCTTCTGGATAATGCGCAAGTGATTTTCATGATCTTTGTAGCATTTGGAGTATACCAAGATATCATCAATAAATACCACCACAATTTCATCGAGATACTCCATGAAAACTTTATTCATCAGATCCATGAATACATAGGGTGCATTAGTCAATCCAAAAGGCATTACAGTAAACTCGTAATGCCCATACCTGGTTCGAAATAATGTCTTTGGAATGTCTTCCTTCTTCACACACAACTGATGGTATCCAGATCGAAGGTTAATCTTTGAAAATTATTGATCTCCATGCAGTTGGTCAAATAAATCATCAATGTGAGTTAGGGGATACTTGTTCTTTATTTTTATAGCATTGATCTCCCTATAGTCGATACATAACCTCATAGTTCCATCTTTCTTTTTAAAAAAAATAATAGGGGCTCCCCATGGAGAAACACTAGGGAGAATAAATCCCTTATTACTCGATTCCTCTAGTTGTTTCTTTAGTTCCACTAATTCTACTATGGACATTCTATAAGGGTTCTTCGATATAGGCCTTGATCCAAGAATTAAATCAATAGAAAACTCAACTTCTCGTTCTGGAGGATGTCCAGGTAAATATTCTGAAAATACATCTACATATTCTTTCAAAATAGGTATATCCTCTATTTGAACATTCCTTTCCTCACCCATAGTCATTTCATTCTCTTCCTCCCCAATAATTGAATTTACTCGAGCTATTGGGGGTGGATCTAGATAAGAATTAGGTGGTGATGATTCTGCTCTAAAGATAAGGTGTTCCTTATCATCATCATGAAAAATCATAACATCCTTCTTCTTACAATAAATAATTGCATCATAATCCGAAAGCCAATCCATACTGAGGATTATATCAAACTCAGTCATAGGTATGACGATGAGATCAGCAGATAAAGAACATTTGTGTGCTCTAATGGGGACTGATTCACAAAAATTTGTTATAATGATACTTCCCTTAAAAGTTTTAACTGCCAACTCCCTTGTTAAATCAAATTGGAAATATCTATTTTTCTTAGCAAACTAGGAAGATATGAAACAATGCGATGATCCAGAATCAAATAATGCATTTTCTAAACTTGAGGAAACCATTAAATTACCTGCCACCACGTCTTTTGGAGCTTCTACCTCAGTAGTATTGATAACAAAATCTTGGCCTTGATCCCTTGGCCTTTTCTGAGGTAAGTTCCCCTGACGCTTAGGACATTCATTTGCATAATGTCCCATCTCCCTGAAATTGTAGCATTGAACATTGGTAGCTTCCTTCTTCCCTTTTCATTCACGAGCTTGGTGGCCTTTTTCACCACACTTGTAACAGACACCCATTCCTTTCAAGCAAGTACCGGGGTGTTTCTTCCCACATTTACCACATGATGGATATTCAAACATTCCCTTATTCCCCTTATTTCCATTCCCATATTGATCTGCAGATCTCTTCTTCTCTTGATTTTCTTTAAATTCATAAGACTTAGATAATTCCTTTTCTGTTATGGTAGCACATGAGACAATGTCTTCGTACGACGAAAAGATTATGAGACTAATGCTCGACGGAGAAATGGTTTGAACCCATCAAAGAAAAGATCAATCTTAATTCTTGGGTTACGTATATAATCTCCATCATACCTTTCTAACCTTGTAAAGTTAGCCTCATACTTTACGACATTCTCATCCTCCTTTTGTCTCAGACTCAGAAATTGCCTTTCCATATCTGCTCGATGGTCATGAGGAAAGTATTTTTCTAAAAACAGATCTTTGAACTCCCTCCATTCCATATTTGATACTTAAACATCTTCCTTCATGTTTTGAATCAATGACCACCATTGATCATCATCTCAAGTGAGGTGGTCAACTGCCATGATAACTTTTTCCCTTTCACTACTCCCCAAAGCCTGAAATATTTTCTCTAGGGAACTTATCCACTGCTCAGCTACTAAGGGATTTGGAATCCCATTGAACGTTGGTGTTTATTGCATCATGAATCGATCTAGCATTGATCATCCTTGCTGCGTATCAGGGTTCTCCATACGGGTAAGGTAATTATTCATAACCTGAGTGTGTTGTCCCAGTATGGTGATTAGTTGATCGGCACCAGTTGCATCACCAGCTCCACTATAATTATCTTGAGCAGGAGAGAAATCCCTACATGGAGTTCTTGCATTGATACGGTTTTCATTTCTTCCACTAGGCGCCATTTCTAAACAATGGCATAAACTAGATCAGTTTATGAATCAAAATACATAATTCCATACTTATAAAACACTTAACATAAATTGAACTATTTATGGATATAATCTATAATCATAAAAAAAATGTTTTCTTTGAGAATTTATATACTTATAAACCCTTCAAAATTATTTTTAAATAAGATGAGAGTTATCCTAAGCATATCCCCTGGGAGTGTCGTAACCAAGACTGCAGCAAGGCCCATTGTCATGCACCAGTTCCTAATCGAGTCTAGCTTAAAGCGGTGTTTTCGGGTTTTACCCCTAGGTACATCTGTGCCAAAGTCGCCTCTACCTTCTCATATCCAGATAGGGATGTATTGCTCAGAAAACTCACAAAATCTCTACAATACCAAAATTCTAGGAAGTTCTTCTATACTAATCTTCAAAGTTCATCTTAGGTCTATGTGATCTAATCAGAGTTTATCTAAATCTAGCTTCCAAGGTTTGTACTAAAATTCCTCTGATACCAACTATAATTCCCCGACCCCAGTTACCCAGAGTCGGTGCATTATTACATAACATTGGCATTATCACCAGAAAGATCAATTCTCGAAAGACCGATTGGTTTAGTATCCTTGGAAGCACTAGATATATTCATAAGGTTTAACATTACATCATAAAGTGAAAAACTACTACACCAACAAATTTTGTCCATAGTACACTCTATTATCCCCTCATATTATCCCTGCAGGTCATTCATAATTTACTTCTTCACATACTGGGAAAAATAAAACATAGAAAAGGGGTGAGCTCAAATTCCCAGTAAGGATAAAAATATAGCAGAAACTTTCATAAACAAGAATAAACCTTTAAGGCAATGTATAACTAAAACAAAAGCCTTTTAAACATGAACTTCAACATATTATGGAAAAAATGAAATAATTCCATTTACTTATTCACATGGATATTCTACTAATCGAATAATCACATTCCATATCAATAACCACTTTCAAAATGATGGAATGCATAATGCCAGACTATCATAACCACATAGCCAAGGCCTCGTGCCAAGACTACAAATAAGATTTTTCCAAGGACTTTTTCCAAGACACTAGTTTGTCTCATGATACCTGCCAATGCATCGAGGAGCTATAGCGGGCTCCACCTGTCACATATTAAGTCCAATGCATTCCCATATGAAAAGGTTTTAACATAACATAAACATTAGTATTAAAACTAGCATAAAAAATGACAATACTTTCACCATAAACCATGAATTGTATAAAAATAGCACATCCACAGTCAAACATATCACAAAACCTTCAATACAATATAGAAGTTTTGTATCATAATAAATCAACTTCAAATAAGCCTAAAACCCATCAAAGGATGTTGACATAGATGAAATCAAAACTCTTTTTAGAGAAATATCTCTTTCTATTTGGAAATAATTTAAGAGTCATATATTTATAAAATAAAAAAATTTCTTTGAAAATATTCTTATAAGCTTGTAAGGGATGTTTCAACGATTCTATAATGGCGGAAAATAGCTGCACCCGACGTATAAGTTAAAAAACATTCTTACCTTAATTCTGTCGAAATGGTTAAAAATCACCTTGTGTGGAAAATGACGGAAAGATTCCTTTATAAAAACTCTTATAAAATGTCAAACAATGGTATAAATGACTTTAACCAATATTCTATTAAATAGTAAAAATGTTTTGAAATACATTTTTAAGAAACATGGATGTGGATGATAAAGAGATCCCATAAGATTATTACGTATAAACAACCTCGGATAATGAAGAGATTGTGAAATAACCCTTAACTTGTACATTTACTTGGTTGGGGGTTGGTTAACCTCCTGTATAATAGTGAAATAAGTGTTATCAAATTATACATGAATCATATACATTAAAATGATATCATATATGATCTTTTAATATTGATTTGTTAATAATATCTTATTATTATCGTTGTTTCGGGTATTAACATACTCATTTTCTTTTATATGTTTTGTTACGTAAGCTATGTTTGTCATGGATAGGTTGTATATTAATAATATCCAGAATGATATCAAGTCCATAGATACTATTATTAATCATCAAATGATAATTATACTTGAATGGATACGATGGAGAATGAATCTCATCGCGTTCGTGGAGACGGTAGTCTGTACGTACGCACGAGCGACAATATCATTCTTTTGATATTAAAATAATATATAATTGGATGGTATAGCATATATAAAGAATAATTATCATGTTATATTTATTATTTACATGAGTTACACATCATTATTATACCCATCCAAATAATAATTTATTGAATAACAATTACACCACGACGTGGAGACGGTAAGCCATACGTACGCACGTATGGTGACATGTTACTCAATGGTTGGATAGAATAATTATTATGGTTGTAACATATTTATAATAACATCACAGTGTATATAAGATACTGTATTTATAATTTTATAATGGTAATAACAAAGAAGGAAGAAGTGGAAGATGAAATGAATTTGAAAAAGTGTGGTGAAATCATTACATCTTCTTCGGGTTCTTCCTTTTGATTTGATCAAAAGGGCTCCTTAAGTTGGATTTATGACTAAAGGAAGGATTCTAGGATGAGTTGAGGGAAGTTGAGAGTGTATTTGGTCAGAGGTAGGCCGAACCAAAAGGCTTTGAAGGTGTGAGTTAATGAGAAGGTAGAGTTCCCTTTTATAAGAGGGGTGAGGGGCACCTTTGGAAAAGCTTGAAATATTATTTTATAATAAATTCATATTCGGTTTATAATGGCTCCAAAGTGTATTATTTAAAATTTAAGGTGGGGATAGGTCTGAAACAACTCAACCAATATAATTTATATAGGTTTGGGTCATTATATTAACCTTATCTTTATGTATTAACTCTTAGTTAATCAGTTTCACTTTTACAATGTCTCTTTGTATTTTTATATTATATGGTTAATAAACTTACTATATACATCCATGCAACACCCAAGTGGTCCATTAATGATACACATATCATTATATAAGTCTCTTGACCGAACCTTAGATTTTAATGAATTTAATATTAATTAATAATATAATATATTTTTTAAAAACTCTTTTATGTCAATTTTGAGACTATTCAATAATTGATTTTTGTAAAACTCATAACAGAATGACTACTTCGAACACGGTTAATTAAATCATTCATAACATGTCATATTAACCTATAAAATTATTTTAACTCATAAAAAGTCTCAAATTATATTTATTTGGGTATCTACAATATCAATCATTTTAATTTTTCACTATTATGGTAATTACTGCATCACCATTGTGTCATAAATAAATTACATTTTTTAATATCTAAAAATTCTAAATAAAATAAAATTATGTAGGGAATCTTTTTAGATTTCTAATAAATATTTATAGTTGAAATTACAACATATATAACCCTATTTAAGAATTTTTTGCCTAAAAGATATATGCTTGTGTCATTTTTGTATTCATTTTAACTTAATAAAAATAAAGTGTCCCTATCACTTACAATTGGCACCATGGGGTCCCAAAATCGACCCAAAGATGCCCATGGTCGAACATGTATCAACCAATAAGGTTATGAAATGTTTTAGGGTAATTTGTTATTATTATAATATTATTTTTTAACCCTCATTTACAGGATTTATCCTTTAACCATGGTAAATAAAATATTTACTGAAGTAATTATTCAAAATGTCTAAAAATAAAAGTTACCTATTTACACAATTTGAACATCCTGATTCCAAATATGGAATCCATTTTTCAAAATTCAAAACACAGAAGTGGCAGAAATTAATTTAAAATTAATTCCCACTGTCAAAACAAAAGCGTGTTTTTAAGATATAATAACTATCAAAAGATTGATACTTGTTTATGTTCGGATTAATTGTAAAATTATGTACAATGAACAAAATTGTATTAAATGGTAAAAACATATTCTAAATATACATTAAAACCTCTCAAATTCATAATTTATCACTATTAATTATTTTGATTAAAAAAGTTGTTTTTAATTAAAATTTAGTAATTTTCACTATTCATCAAAATATTAAAGTTATCCGAAAAGTACCAAAATTTCACCTTAGGCTAAATTCGATACTCCGAATCCAAAAATGAAGTCCATTTTGAGAGATAAAATTTATAAAATTTCAAAAAGTAGGTATTACTATTCATAACGGCTAGTTTGATCGGTTGTGGTGTGTTAGAACTCGATGTTGCGTACGACAAACGCTATCGCATTATTCAAAGAGAAACATACCGTAGAAGCTTGGGGTGTTACACCAATGCTCCATCAATGTTTATGTGACTCAAGAATATGATCTTTCAGCCATACCTTGATCACTTTGTAGTAGTGTTCATCGACGACATTCTGATCTACTCGGCTACTAAGGAGGAGCATGTCTGTCATTTACAGGTAGTACAGGACACACTCCGAAAGCACCAGCATTATGGTAAGATCTTGAAGTTCTAGTTCTGGATCCGAGAGTTTCACTTTCTGGGACATTTCATATTGGAGGCTAGAGTTTTAGTGGATCCAACGAAGATTGAGGCAGTACTGGCATGGGAGCCACCAAGGAGTGTGACGAAGGTACGAAGTTTCCTGGGTTTGGATGAATACTACCAGAGATTTGTGCTAGATTTATCCAGAGTTGTAGCACAACATTCAGCATTGATGAAGAAAGGGAAACCCTTCATATGGTTGGAGAGATTCAATTAGAGTTTTCAAGAGCTGAGACAGAGGCTTACTAGTACCCCCATCATGAAGATTCCAGAGGAGGGAATAAGGTACATAGTCTACTGCGACGAATCAAGGACCAGACTAGGATGTGTCCAAATGTAGGAACGAGTGGTGATCGTGTATGGTTCTAAATAGTTGAGAAAACATGAGCAGAACTATGCTACCCATGACCTAGAGTTAGCAGCAGTTTTCTTCGCCTTGAAGATTTCGTGACACTACTTGATGGGAGAGTGCTTTACAGTGTACTTTGATCACAATAATATCAGGTATATTGTCTCTTAGAAGGACCTGAACCTGTGATAGTGACGGTTTCTTGAGTTCTTCTAGGATTATGACTTCGAGATATTCTATACTCATGGGAAGGGGAACGTTGTAGCAGATGCACTCAGCTAGAGGTGTGGTATATAGCTACTAGGTGAGGCGATGGAGAAACTATCCACTTTGCAGATATTCGTTGTGGATAGAGATGGAGTATCTTTTCTTCATTCTCTTACAGTCACTCCCCCACATCATCAATGAGTAAGGGAGGGGTAGTGTGGGGATGCTGACTGCGAGACACAACGTGATCAAATATCCATAGGACAGGCACCTGATGGATTTGTTGATGGTGGGGAGCACGTCATCCTCTTCAGAGGACATACCATGGTACTAGTGTCACTTCGAGAGGAAGTGTTGTGGGAGTTCCACAAATCCCCTCTAGTGGTACATCAAAGAGTGGCGAAGATGTACCCAGATCTCAAGCAATAGCACTGGTTGTCAGGGATGAACAAAGCAGCAGTATAGTTTGTCTCTCAGTGCCACACTTCTCAACAATTGAAGACGGAGCATCAGGTACCAATAGGATTGGATCATCCTTTAGAGGTGCTTGAGTTGAAGTGGGATGAGATATCTGTGGACTTCGAGACGAGCCTTCCACGTACATCCAGGGGTCATGACTAGATTTGGTTGATCGTCGACTGACTCACCAAAGTCATCCCACTTCCTACCGATCAGAGAGAAGGTTTTAATATATTTCATGGGATGCATCTATGTGCAAGAGATTGTGCGGCTATATGGAGTACCCCTAACGATTGTCTCCAATCGTGATGCACATTTTACTTCCCGGCTAAGTAAGGGGTTGCAGGAGGCATTTGGGATGCAGCTTTGTTTGAGCACCGCCTTCCATCCTCAAATGGATGGTCAAGCTGAGAGGACCATTAAGACCCTCAAAAACATGCAACGTGCTTCTATCCTCTATTTTGGTCTTTGTTGGGAGGATCACTTACCATTGGTGGAGTTTTCATACAACAACAGTTATCACTCCACCATTGGGATGTCACCTTTCGAGGCCTTGTACGGGCAACCTTGCAGATCACCTTTGTGCTAGACTGACCCAGAGGAGTCAGCACTAGTGGGACCAAAGATGGTATGGGCTACCACAGAGAAGGTGTAGCTCATCCAAGAGTGGATTAAGACTACATAGAGCAGGCAGAATACTTTTGCTGATAGGAGACGGATACCTATGGAGTTTGAGGATAGCGGCCACGTCTTTCTACGGGTCTCACGACAACGAGGATTGCAGAGATTTGGTCGAGGCGACAAGTTATCTATGAGGTTCATCAGACCTTTTCAGGTCCTCAACAGAGTTGGTGAGGTGTCCTAACAGTTACCTCTTCCACCTCAGTTGCACCGGGTGCATGACATCTTCCATGTGTCCCAGCTGAGGAGATACATGCACGGCCTTTCTCAAATCATCGACCATGGAGGGCTCGACTTCAATGATGGGGAGACTTTTATGGAAGTTCCAATAGAGATTGAGGATCGATCGGAGCAGGTCCTTCATGGATGGTCGATACCTCTGGTGCGATTTCGCTGGAATTATAGGAACCACCAAGAGAACACATGGGAGCAGGAGTCTTAGATACGTTCTCAGTACCCCCCACCTGTTTACCATGTTTGAGTTGTGGATTATGGGGATGTAGAGCCCTGAGGTGGGAAGAAAGTAAAGACCAGTAATTTCCATGTAATTTTTTTAAAATATATGAAAATTTTTTGAGTCCACGAAAATTGAGGGCACATGATTCCATGGCCTGGAGTGCCCAGAAAGAATTTATGGACTTTTGTTCAAGTATGTTCAGTAAACGTATGAGCAGGTTTTTTTGTCTATTGAATCGGTGCTCAAAATTGAAATATGAGAACACTATTGAACTCGCAGCTCCAGTATCCAGTTAAGGAGAAATTCTCCTCGACCATAGTGGGTCGATAGTGAAGGATAGATTTTGGGATTATCATGAAGGAATAAAATAAAATAGAATGGTGTAACATTTTATTTTTATTTTATTTTGAAGCCACCCATGTGGATATTTCATAGGTGGGGACAACACAAGGTTTAAAACCCCTTGAACTCCCTCATAAGTGTGGGGGGCCTCTTATACTTCCCCAACTTAAATGGTGACACCCCTAAAATTTATTATTCCAACCTATGTAATTAATTAACCCAATTTGAAATTGTGCCAAAAATTACATTGGAGAAACATATCATTTTGGATACTTTTCATTATTGTGGATTTGGGGAGAGGAGAAATATTGGGAGGATTTCACTTCATCAACAAAGAATTCCATCGAAGAACATTCTTAGGAAATCAAGGAAGAGGATGACGAGTGATCCCGACAATAAAGAGTGGTCAAAAGTGATGATCATTGGCACTCTCTTCGCCTTCTTCAACTTCCTTCTCGCACCAATGTCAAAGAACAATCCAAGGTAGGGGATTATTTTCTTTTGGGTGTTTTTGACTTCCTCTTCCCCGTTCTAGAATTTATATGAAGAACTCGGTCAACCGACTAATGGGTTGACCCGCAATTCCTTTGTCTTTGCGAGAAGATGTTGTGGGGTATCTTGAAGGGGATTATTTGTGAATGATTATTTGGGGGAAATTAAGGGTCTGTTGTGTGGGGAACACATGACAGAGCTAGTTATACCAGGAGCGGGAAGTGTTATGCTTGTGGTAGGTAGTGTCACATAGCTCGTAACTATCCGACCCGATGTACAAATGATCAGCAGATGGTCGAAGGACCACCCAGGTAGAGATAGAGGTTCGACCGAGGAGGTTCGTAGGGAGCAAGAGGACGTGGAAAAGGATCTGTTCATGCAGCTGGTGGTGGGAAACAATTTCAAATGTTACCACCACCACCACCAGGTGGTCCACACCGACCATAGGGAGTAGGAGGACAAGGGAGAGCTCAGCTCCAGGCAGCTGCGGCCTAAAATCACAGCGCTCTGTAGATGATACTAGGTACAATCACTGTCTACTCCACCTTAGTTGCAGTACTTATAGACATAGGTTCCTTTAATTATTTTATTTCCACTACCCTCATTTGGATGTCGTAGATTCTGACAAAGTCATTGGCTCGATCCTTATGGGTAGAGACTCCTACGGGGGCAGATTCGACGATTACGCACTGGTGTCGGCAATGAAAGCATACACTAGGATGCGAGAGCTTTAGATGGGATCTCCTTGTAGCGGCTTCGAGGCCTTAAGACATAATCTTGGGTATGGACTGGTTATCAACCGTCCATGCTCAGATATACTGTATTAGGCGCAAAGTGCGGTGTGTCCACACAGATGAGACCATGTTTAACATCACGGACAAGAATGGAGTCTTTGCAACATAGGATGGACTTACCCAGAGGAGAGTACAGCCGATCACACATCAGATGGATAGACTTAACCTCAGAGCAGTTAATGTGGAGAGTCTGTGTTATCCTGTAGTGGTGGACTAGTACACAGATGTCTTCCCTGATGATGTTCCAGGTCTACATCCTCATAGAGAGTTGGACTTTTACATTGAATTGTACCCCAATATGGCACTAATATCCACACCAACGTATTGGATGGCTCCTGTGGAGCTTCATGAGATGTGGTTACAGCTAGAGGGCTTTCAGGGGAAGGGACTCATTTGACCCAGTGTTTCACCTTGGGCAGCACAAATTTTGTTCGCCAGGAAGGAGGATGGGAGCATCAGGCTTTGTTTTCCCTATCAGCACCTGAATTAGGTGATTTTGATGAACATGTACCCACATTCTAGGATTGATGACCTCTTTGATCAGGTTAAGGGAGCACTGTGTTTCTCGAAGATAGACCTCAGATCAGGCTATCACCAGCTCAGAGTACAAGACAAGGATTTGCAGACAACGACCATAAAATTTCGGTACGACCATTATGAGTTATTGGTTATGACATTTGTTGTAAGAAATGATCCAGTAGTGTTAATGGGACTCATGAATAGGATATTTCAGCCATACCTTGATCGCTTTGTAGTAGTATTCATCAACGAAATTCTGATCTACTTGAATACTGAGGAGGAGCATGCCTATCATTTACAGGGAGTACCAGACACACTCTGAGAGAACCTTATTTATGGTAAGCTCTCAAAGTGCTAGTTCTGGATTCGATAGGTTCACTTTCTAAGACATGTCATATCGGATGTTGGAGTTGCAGTGGATCCAATGAAGATTGAGGTGGTACTACTTTGGAATCCACCAAGGAGGGTGACGGCGGTATAGTGTTTCCTGGGTTTGGCTGAATACTACCAGAGATTTGTGCCAGATTTCTCCAGAGTTGAATCACCACTTTCAGCTTTGATAAAGATGGGTCAACCCTTCATGTCGTCAGAGTGATGCCAGTAGAGTTTTCAAGAGTTGATACAGAGGCTAACTAGTTCCCCCATCATGAGGCTTCTAGAGGAGGGCATAGGGTTCAAAGTCTACTACGACACATCCAGGACTGTGCTAGGATTTGTTCTAATCCAGGAGCGAGTGGTGATCATTTATGGTTCTCGATAGCTGAGACAGCATGAGCAAAACTACGCTACCCATGACCTGGAGTTAGTTGTAGTGGTCTTCACCTTGAAGATGTGGTGACACTACTCGATGGGAGAGCGCTTTACATTGAACTCTGATCAAAATAGTCTTTGGTATATCGTCTCTTATATGGACATGAACCTAAGATAGTGACGTTTTCTTGAGTTCCTCCAGGACTATGACTTTGAGATACTTTGTACTCATGGGAAGGGGAACGTTGTAGGAGATACACTCAGTTATAGTTTGGTATACAGCTGCTAGGTGATGAGATGGAGAAACTATTCGCTTTGCATATATCCATTGTGGGTAGAGATGGACTAGCTTTTCTTCTGTCTCTTACAGTCACTCCCTCGCTTCATCAGTGAGTTGGGGAGGGGCAGCAAGGGGACGCTGACTATGAGACACAACATGCTCAGATATCCATAGGACAAGCACCTGATGGATTTGTTGAAGGTGGGGAGCACATCATCCTCTTCATAGGATGTACCATGGTACTAGTGTCACTTCAAGAGGAAGTGTTGATGGAGTTCCACACATCCCCTCTAGTGGTACATCAATGAGTGGATAAGATGTACCAAGATCTTCAGCGACATCACTAGTGGTCAGGGATGAAGAAAGCAGCAGCAGAATTTGTCTCTCGGTGCCTCACTTGTCAGCAACTGAAGATGGAGCATCAGGTACCAACAAGCTTGGTTCAGCCTTTATAGGACCCTGAGTTGAAGTGGGATTGGATATCCATAGAATTCGTGATGGGACTTCCACGTACATCCAGGGGTCATGACTTGATTTGGGTGATTATCAACTGACTCACCAAAGTTCGGCCACTTCCTACCAATCAGAGAGCAGGGTTTAATAGATTGGTTGGGACGCCTCTATGTGCCTGAGATTGTGTGGATACTAGGAGTCCCCCTGACGATTGTCTCTGATCGTGATGCACATTTTACTTCCCGGCTATGGAAGGGGTTGCATGAGGCTTTTAGGATGTAGCTTTGTTTGAGCATTGCCTTCCCACCTCAGACGGATGCTCAGGCTGAGATGACCATTCAAACCCTCAAGGATATTCTACATCCTTCTGCCCATGATTTCGGTAATATCTTAGAGGATCACTTACCATTGGTGGAGTTTTTATACAACAATAGTAATCACTCCACCATTAGGATGGCACCTTTTGATGCCTTGTACGGGTGACCTTGTAGATCACCTTTGTGCTGGACTGACCTAGGTGAGTCAACACTAGTGGGACCAGAGATGGTATGGGATATCACAGAGAATGTGAAGATCATCTAGGAGCTAATGAAGACTACACAGAGCAGGAAGAAGTCTTATGCTGATAGTAGAAGGAGACCTCTGGAGTTCGAGGATGACGACCACGTCTTTCTATGGGTCTCACCACAATAAGGTTTGTAGAGATTTTTCTGAGGCAGAAAGTTATCTCCAAGGTTCATCGGACCTTTTCAAGTCCTCAATAGATTTTGAAAGGTGGCTTACCATGTAGCTCTTCCACCTCAGTTGCACAGGGTAATGAAGTCTTCCACTTATCCTAGCTGAGGAGACACATGCACGACCTTTCTCACATCATCGACCATGGAGAGATGGATGTCGACGATGGGGTGACTTTTATGGAGGTTCCAATAGATATTGAGGATCAACAGGAGTGGTTCCTTTGTGGACGGTTGATACCTATGTTTCACATTCTCTAGAAGCACTGAAACCTCCAGGAGAGCACATGTGAGCGGGAGGCTCAGATACGTGCTCAGTACCCCCAATTGTTTACCATGTTTGAGTTGTGTATTACCGGGATGTATAGCCATGAGGTGGGGAGAATGTAAAGACCCAGAATTTCAATATAATATTTTTAAATATATGGGAATTTTACGAGTCCTAGAAAATTGGCAGCGCGTGATTCCGAGGCCCGGAGTGCTTGGAATGAATTTCTGATCTTTTTTTCAGGTACGTTCAGTAAACGTGCGAGCATGTTTTTCTAACTTGTTAACTGGTGTTCGGAATTAAAATTTGAGAACACTGTTGAACACATTTCTCTAGTATTCTCTTATGGAGATATTCTCCTCAATTGTAGTGGGTCGAGAGTGAAAGATAGATTTTGGGTATTTCATGAAGGAATGAAATAAAATAAAATGGTGTAACATTTTATTTTTATTTTATTTTGAATCCACCCATGTGGATATTTCACAAGTGGAGACCACTTGAGGTTCAAAACCCCTTGAACTACCTCATAAGTGTGGGGGATCCTCTTAAACTTCCCACACATAAATGGTGCCACACCCTTAAATTTATTATGCCAACCTATGTAATTAATTAACCCAATTTTAAATTGTGCCAACAACTAAATTGGAGAAACATATGATTTTGGGTACTTTGAATTTTGGTGGATTTGGGGAGATAAGAAATATTGGGAGGATTTCTCTACTCCAACAAAGAATGTCATCAAAGAACATTCTTTAGAAATCCATGAAGAGGATGATGAGTGAGCCTGATATCGAAGCATGGTTGGAAGCGATGATCGTTGGCACTCACTTCACCTTCTTCGACTTCCTTCTCACGCCAACATCAAAAAACAATCCAAGGTAAGGGATTATTTTCGTTTGGTTTTTTTTTGACTTCCACTTCCCCATTCTAGAATTTATACAAAGAATTCGGTCAACCAAATAATGGGTGGACCCACGATTCCTTTGTCTTTACGGGAGGATGTAGCAGGTTATCATGTGGGGGTTTATTTGTGAATTATTATTTGTGGGAAATTGTAGGGTGGTTTTTTTGAAATTATTCTCCCTTTATATTCTTGATAATTTCTTTTTAATTCAAGAAGGAATTATAGATGCTTGCTACGGCTCTAACGTGGAGAGTGTGGGCCAAAAAAACATAGACCGTCCTCTCCACAAACCTTGTGGTTAATTGTTGATCGTGATGGAGGAATGGCTACGAACCACGGTGTGGCACGAGAACAGCGACATGCACCCCCACCAGCGACGACAAAGGTGCCAGCGCAACGGCGCCATCCCGTAGCCACCGCCGCCTCGCGGGCTCCATGCCCCACAGCGCCGCCGCCTACGGGCTCCATGTCATCCGCTGTCGGGATGTCTACCTCTGTGGTCGAGCCACCGATCGCCGCTGAACCGCCCTATTTCTCACGGAACCACCTCCTGCAGCCTTTGTGCCATCCATGGATGGGCCAACACCCTCTTTGGTCGAGCCGCCACCCGTGGTCAGGCCGCCGCCCCGCGACCGAGCTGCCACCCTCCACGACCGAGGAGCCGCCCGCGGCTGATCCGCCAACGCCTCACGGCCAGGCCGCCGCCCTACGGCCTCCACCCTCCCAGCCGAGCCACCCCACACCCTCATGGAACCACCCATTAGAGCCACCCCGCGCCCTCACGACACCACTTAAAGGAGCCACCCCGCCCCCTCGTGGCACCCCCAAGGCCAAGCCGCCGTCTACAGCCAGGCAGCCTTGCGACACCAACTGCCTTCGCTCTCTCTTGCAACCCTCACGGTCTACCAGACTGACTAGTAGGCCATGCCGGACTTGACCCAGTGGGTCGGGTTGGGTTGATCCGAACTGGGTCGACCCAGGCTAGGTCGAGTCGGGTCGATCAGACCTGGTCGTACCGGACCCAGACCTGATATGAACCTATACTATACTCAGGCCATAACATTGGCACGGGACATTAGTTTGATGAACCGTTAGCGGCGCTAGAAATCTTGGAGTGACATGGTCCCTTTAAGAATACCCCACTGAAGTTTTAGGTAATGTTGAGGTATGGTCATGTTGGTTTGAGCACGAATCCAACCGTGCCCCTGGAACTAAAAGGCTAATAACTCACAGACCGGACTACTAATTGACGTGATGTCTGTTGCGTTGAGACCCATGTGACATGGAGGAACATTAAAATACTTCTTCGTGGAACTTTATAGTAGTTGGAGTATTAACCAGTGACTTGTGGAGTGGATCACCCCAGAGATGAGCTGTCTTAGTGGGGGAACCCATTAGCTGGCTGTGACGAGAAAAATGAATAGTGATCCTGTGTCGGTCAGCTTCTAATGATCCTGTGTGGGTCAGATACTAGAGATCATGTGTGGGTCAGCTCATAGCGATCTTTTGTGGGTAAGATCCTATCGATCCTGTGTGGGTCAGCTCCAAGGGATCCTGTGTGGGTCATCTCCTAGAAATCCATTGTTGGTCAGCTCCTAGAGATCCTGTGTGGGTCAGCTTTAAGAGATCCTGTGTGGGTCAACTCCTATAGATCCGGTACGGGTGAGCTCCTAGTGATCCTGTGTGGGTCATCTCCTAGTGGTCCTATTTGGGTCATCTCCTAGTGATCCTGTGTGGGTAAGTACCCAGAGATCATGTGTGGGTCATCTCCTAGCGATCCTTTGTGTGTCATCTCCTAGTGATCCTGTGTGGGTCAGCATCTTTACAAACTATGATGATTCAGTAGTTTCATCTAATCGTCACTACTACTAAATATAATTTTTACCTGGTATGAGCTGAGTTCGAACCTGTGTGGTAATTTTCCTTCATGGTAATACCTTGGTGGTATTCTCCTTTGTGGAGTACCTATGTGGTACTTGCCTTTGTGGTTTTTCCTTCCATTGTGGAACAATTGAGTTTTGAGATTTTGATTTAGACCTTGTGTTTCCTCATGATTGAGATGGGCATACTAGATGACTTAGGTATATGTTTGGGAATATACCTATGTAGGGTTTCCACTGGTTTACGTTCTTTTTGGTCTATACTTGGATGATTTTGTGAGACCATGCGGGTCTCTGGGTCCCTACTGAGTGTTTCTATACTCACCCCTGCATGGGCTATGCCAACACATCATTGTGTTTGGTGTATACGACGGACAATGCTAATTGAGGATGAGAGTACCAGGACTGGACGGTGCCTGGAGGTGGGCCATACGGCGTGTAGGTACACAGAGGATACGGGCAGACGTGGAGTGATGAGGAGGCGATATGCACCTACCCTTCAGGTAGGAACCTCGGAGGATGATCCAGTATTTGTTTTTCTCTTTCTTCAGTTGTATTTTATTTCAGTTGTACTTGTTCCTTCACTATTGGGCTTGTATTCCATCCCCTTTTACTTTCAACACTCTTGTGGTTATACAGTTTTCTTGTGTTCATATCTTTCTTTGTGCTTGGTTAAATATTGTTACAGGTTATAAAGGCAATGCCTTCCCAATTTTAGGTAATATGCCTTTCGGTGCTAGTCATCTGCTCCTGGCCTATGAAAGGCGGGCTTGGGGTAGTCATGGCATAGGCCCCAGGGGACGGCTCGTGACAAGTATGGAAGCCATGAAATCTGAAATGACATAGTATTTTGTCAATAAATCACCTAACTATAAACCAAAATTGATTCTATATATTAATAAATATGTTAGAATGTGATAGATTGTATATACATATTTGATCAGGTAAGGGATAGTCCAACTATATCTGATATACGCCCAAATGCTATCTCGGAACCATGTAAAAATTGGTTCACTGAATCCACCTGCAAAATACATAAACAATAGTGAAAAATAATGAGAAATTATAGTCAATAACTCATAGTAGAATGATTAACCAATAGAAATTACTGACTATACTAGAGTCCATGCAAAATGTCATGCATCACCTCCATGGAAACCAGCGGACTAGAAAGGTCAGGGTGGAATGCTGGGATGTGCTCCCATGCCCACATCTGAATATGGATAATGCATCCCCCGAGACCTATGTTGTCCCTGTGGGAGAGCCTGCATAATGAACTGTATGTGTATGCCAAGTAGGTGGATCCCTAGTTGAACGTCCCAGCCAGATCAAAGTCCTCTAGTAGGGGTAGATACATCATTTTCACATGTATCCTCAAGTGATCTGTACACATTGTCATGCCAATGAGACATAATATTTATGCCTGGGCATAACACGTGATAGTCTTCCATCAACATTCCTGTAAATGTGGAATCTGTGACTCTAAACATGGCATAGATATGGACGCTCCATCTGTATCCCTACGGTCGGACAAAATATCAATGCCTAACAAGCGTTGAGAAAGGTCTGGCCAGGCTGCACAGGTGAGTCCAATAATAGGTCTCCCCTGGATAGGAAGACCGAGAAGCACTGCCACATCCTCAAGGATGATGGTCATCTCTCCCTCAGGTAGGTGGAATGTATGTGTCTCTGGTCTTCACCTCTCAACGATGGAAACAAGTAGGAACTGATCTACAGATGTGAAATCTGATACAGTAAGGCCATAGAAGCCAGCACGGTGCAAGTATGGTCTAATGGCATGTGGAGGATCACTATGATAGAAATGGTTCACTCGATGCACATTGATCAATCGATTTAGATGACCCTCTAACACGGCCTGCGAAATATGGGTAGGCTGTTGAGTGAGTAGTATGGTATCATCAATCAAAACATAAACAAATGAAATGAGTCCTAAGTGTAAAATGTAAATATAGCATTATGGTTATCATAATGTTATTACTTGTCGAATGAAATACATGACATGTTTATTCACATTTTTTTATGAAGTGATTTTTACCGAAAGAAATTTAATTCTCCATTACTTTTTGTTCTGAATGGTATAAAGATAACAAGATGAAAGAACAGAAAAAATAGATGGAAAAAATTATGTTGTGAAAGAATTTTATTAATGAAAATAACTTTGAATGAATTTTATTACGGTTGAGGAAACATGTTTCTGGGTTATGTGTTATGCTTTTGTGTTTTTGGGGTTTATAAAACCATGAAAAAAAAAGAAGAGATAACAATATTTACTTTAAAATATGGTGTAAGTGTTCTGCTTTTGGATTTATGAAAGTAATTCTATTATCTAAGATTTTATTTGATGAATATGGAGAATGTTATTTCTTGAAAGCAATATTTTTTTTATAAAATATGTTCTATTATCTAAAATAATGGGTCATGGATTTTGTTAAGACATATTTTTGAGGAGCATTATCATTAACTAAATATGGATCAGATTAAGATAAACTAGGTTAATTACATATGATGTTTTAGGAATATATCTATTTATATGTATTGAATTACTTATGCTAATAATTATGATACTATTTTTTATATAATAGTTTATTGAAATATGACACATTATTGAACAAAAAAACATGGCAAAGGGAAGATATTTTTGGGTTGGGGTTTAGGTTTTACGGTTTAGGGATTCAAATTTTAATATTACGGTTTAGAAAACATGTTTCTTGAAAGAGAGAATTTTTTTATGAAATATTTTCTATTATCTAAAATATTTGGGTCTTGAATTTGGTTAAGACATATTTTGGACGAGCATTATCATTAACTAATTATGGATTGGATTAAGATAAACCATGTCAATTACAAATGATGTTTTAGGAATTATATCTAATTGACTAAATTGAATAACTTATGATAATCATTATGATACTATTATTTTGTTATATCATATTTTATTAAAATATGACACATAATTTAACCAAAACCAATGGAAAAAGGAAGTTGTTTTTGGGTTAGGGTTTAGGTTTGATGGTTCAGGGTTTCCGATTTTGATATTATGGTTTAGGAAACCTGTTTCTAGGTTAAGTGTTATGATTTTGGGTTTTGGGGTTTAGAAAACCGAGGAATCAAATAAGAGATAACAACATTTACTTTACTATATTGTTTAAGTGTTCTGCTTTTGGATTTAAGAAATAAATTCTATTATCTAAGATTTCATTATGGAATACAGAGAAAGTTATTTATTGAAAGAAATAATTTTTTATGAAATAATTTAAATTATCTAACATAATGGGTCTTGAATTTTGTTAATACGTATTTTGTAGGATCTTTATCATTATCTAATATGAGAATGTCATAATGAAGACTGAGAAAAAAAAGAGATAACATCATTTACTTTACAATATTATTATGTCACAATGAAGATAATACATCATTCTGGATGAGACTGAGAACTCGACCCAACAACTTTATGTCATTGTTTCTTGTTATGACTTTATTTATGACATATCATGCATCACAAACTCTGACCTTGTTCTTGAGGCCAATCCATCTCATTACACATCCTACTGGCCTTCAGTATCCCATGAGGATGTAACTGAATCATGTCAGGTATCATTATTAAATGTCCTTCGGACATTGGGAAATAACTATACTACCCAATAGGTGTCCATGGTGCATAATAATAGTTAGAAATGGTATCCATCTGGTACACTGGATCAACATATGATTCCCATGAAATGTTTAGAGAGGCACATGTTGTGATGGAGTGTGTGCATTGAAATCATAAGGCCTGAAAGTTTCCACATTGACATTGCCTTGTTTCCAATAATACCACCATTTTTTCACCGATGTGATTTGTGATGGGGTCTGAACTTTCTTAAACATCAAATCGGGAGTCTTATCTTAAAAAAAAGAATACGTGATAACCAAAAGCTTCTTCAATTATCTTTTCAATCTCTCATTGAATGTGTCTTCTGTATCGTAGCCCCTGCTGTATTCCTTCTGATGCTAGTTTTTTTCTATCAACAATGTACTCCACGGATCGATATAATGTCTCCTAAACAATGGAAGTTATAGGTAGCTTGTGAAGCCCTTTGAAGACACCATTGATGAACTCCACAATGTTTTTCATCATCTATCCATACATCTTCCCCCCATCATATGCCAATATCCATTTTTCTTTTTGAATCTGAATCTTATAATTATAAACATCTTGATTTTCCAAGAATATTTCTTCAAAATGTTCTTCAAACTACCATTGGTCCGACACATATGCTACACAAAATAAATGATATTTCACAAAAATTGATTTTATCTTTATGTTGAAATAGTAAAAAATAATGAACACAATACATATCAAGCATCGTTATTGCCTTCTTCATCGGTTCATTGTGGAATTGTTTAGGCACATTTCTAGAAATGGGTCTAAGGAAGAACCGATGATGTTCATTTGGGTATCTCCTTGTATTAGGATCCACATTGACTGCCTCATTAATTGCCCGATATCGATCAGATATATAACAAACACCCCTAATGATGGTGAAATGGTTAATGATACATGCCTGAAACCAACTCCATGATTCATAGTTTTCTTTCTTAATAATGGAAGAGGAAAGCAGATGTGGTGAATTGTTTCCATCTTGGGTTGCCACAATCACCAATATTCACTTGTGTTTTTTGTACAGAAATGTTCCATCAATATGAATAAACTATTTGCTGAAATGAAATGTGGATATATAGGGATGGAATGCCCAGAACAACCAATGAAATTGAACACGAGATGGATCAAGATTGGCTTCATGAGACACATGTTATATTGTATCTAGATGGATGAAAACATATTTATGATTCCTCAGTATGGCTTGAAATTGTGGAAAAACTCAATATGAGTCATCCCAGTCACTATAGACCATCACAATTGCCTTCTTTTTCGCCATCCATGCGTTATTATATAAAATCTTATAACTGAATGTCTGTTGATTCCTCTCTTTCACAAGGGCTATTGGAATATCTTAACATGTCCTAATCATCTCGACAACAATAGATGACACAAATTATACATCCAATTATGTATGATATTTTGTGAGGATTGGTTGAATTCAAGCGTGAGCCGCCTCAATCCTTGAGATTCTCTAACCTTTAAATTTAATGTCCGAAATAACCCTCAAGAAAAATCTACAATCAATCCCATACTTCTCACATTGTATGAAACATTTACTATGGCATGATTTTTGAACTATATATCTACAGTTCCTCTCAATATGAAATCTATTTAATATGTTTTTTAATTCATATTTACTTTCCAAATTCCTTTCAATATATAAGGTTTTGTTCTGAAAACTAAACCTATCTTGTATAACTCCAAGGAACTCATTTGCCGGTGTGAGAATATTATTGCCTAAATCAAGCATTGTGTCATTTCTTCTGACCAAGACGAAAGGAGTGGTGGATGATTTATTGTATGTCTAGGTTGATGTCCAACTAATGCATTTCTCAAAACCTCCTTCCTAACTTCAGTTGATCCCTCCTCATCAACACTATTGTCACCATCTGGTCTGTCATTACAAAAAATCCTTATCAAAAGTTGGATTGATATCTATTTCTGGGAGATCAGTTAGGATGTCCTCTTCTGCTGCATCATTTGGAATAGGCTCAATATCATGTGGTGGACTGTCATCAACCACTCATGTAATTCCATGCCTTCGTAAAACTGGAAGTTGTTGTTGTATAGTAGAAACATCAACATATAACTCCATCATGGTACCATATAACCGTTGAGAAAATAAATTAATTGCTTGGATCCACTGTGCATTAGCAACTAATAGACAAGCTAGATGCCATAGTGATACCATGAATTTCAAATGTATATAACTCGTAGACTTGATCTCTTGATCAGGTCCCAAATTTAAGGAACCAAGAATTCTCTCTTGAAAGTCACTTATGGTTACACAATCAGTTGTACTAACCACTATTATTGGTTCTGTACTATAATAAGCTTTTTATTCTATTTGAATAACCCCCCCATAGCAATACACACAGGAAAACATGACTCACTATTCCAACAATGTTTCATTCATCAGAATTATTATATTGTAACAAATATTAATAGTTATTTATAATAAAATAGTCATATGTATTCATTTTCAATCCTATGATATCATTAATTAATCTATAATTAATCATTACTAATATTATGTATTATTTCTAAACTATATATAACTAACTAAACTACATAATACATAACATCTTTAATTACTAATAATAAATTTTTTAATTAATTACTCATTATTTAATCACTAGTTAATCAATAATTAGTTATTCATTAATTATTTATTCTTTAATCCTTAATCATATTATATTCTTTAGTTGTTTATAATTATATAATTAGATGTATTCATTTTTTATCCTAAGTTATCATTAATTAGTCTATAATTAGTCATTACTAATAATAAGTATTATTTCTATACTATATATAACTAATTAAATGACTTAAACTGGTTTAATTACAAATAATAACATTCACTCATTAATGATTTTGTCCTTATTTCATTCTATAACATCATATATATCATTTTATCATTGATAAATATTCTAGTTTAATTTATTTTATTTTATTTTTGATATTTCAGTATTTATAAAGAAAAATATGAATCATCTTAAGCATATCCCTTGAGATTGTCAAACCAAGAGTGCAGTAAGGCCTGTTTTCATGAACCAGTTCCCATTCAAGTCTAGCACAAAGGAGTGTTTTTTGGTTTTACCCCTAGATAAATTTGTGCCAGAGCCACATCCACTTGTTTGTATCCAGACAGTTATTTGATTGCTTTGATAACCAGGTGATCATTAAGCTACCAAAATTGCACAATACTTAATTCTAAGTTAATCATAAGTTAATCCATACTTAATCTATACTTAACATATACTTAATCAATACATAATCTATACTACTAACAATAATTATTTCAAACTATATATAATGAATTACAGAACCTAATAAAAAAATATTAATAACTACTTAATCTACTTAAAAATTAAATATTTAAAACTAAAAATAATTTAATAAAATAAATAATAACATTAAATTAAATAAATAAAAATAACTCTAAATGATGTTTCCAAAAATATATATAGAAAATGGATTTTTTAGAGAGTGACTAAGAGAATTTAGGAGAGATGAAGGAAAGAGTAGTGTGAGGAGGGGGGGCTTCCCTTTTATAGGGAGTTGAGGTCAAGGTGGCATCGCTGATGTCCCCTTTGCCTCTATGTAAGGCTGAAGGCGACATCGGTGGTGCCGCCTTCGGCCATACCCATAGGCGAAAGGCAGCACCCCCCCCCCCCCCTCCGCCTTTACCATGTCATCGATCTTGACCAAAGGCGATGCGGGGGAGCAAAGGCAGCAACGCCGATGCCGTCTTTGTATCATATGTTTTTTTTTAAAAAATTAACCTATGCCATTTTAATTTTTGTAGAAAATGTATAAAAACACTACTCAGTACCCCCTACCCCCACCCTCGCCCATAGTACCCTCCCCCACCCATACCGAGTACCCTCCTCCATGTCACTCTCTAGTAAATTGTAATGCTCCCCCCAAAGCACATTCCTGGACCCAATATTCCTGGTACAACTACACCCCCAAGTACTGCCTTGCTCGACCCTCTAGTACCAGTTCCCCAAATACCACCTTGCTTGACCCCCCTATACCCACCCCATATATCGATTTCCCTCTAATACTTCATGTACCACTAATCCCCAAAACAGATCACCTTCTCGACCCTCCTCAAACCATGTATAAAATGGGATCCAATAGTATTTTATCATCGGGTCTGTTGCTTCCCACCTAATCCTTCTTCTAACTCGCCCATTCATTTTATAGATGGAACATTTTATTTTATTATTTATATATGTTGTTTTCAGTATTTAGAAAATGAATATATATATATATATATTTCTATTAATATACATATATTAATATATATGTTTATATTATATATATGTTTATATTATATATATGTTTATATTTTATATTTTAAAATTTATAATTTATGTTTATATATAAATATATTATAGTATATATTTGTTTATATTATATAGTATTTTTGAGGCTTTCGTCGAGGCCTGCACGTCCATCTGATTCGGAGATGACAGTGCTATTTGTTGCCACACATTACTGCTTTCAAGAAGGCATGTGACATTCATTCCTTATTCAGGGACATTTTCTCCTTGATCGAAACAGGATGATGGGATGTCGGTTCTTCCTTTTGTGGATTCCTCCTCGAAACTTGTCACCTATTCTGGGTTTACCTTATAGATTTAATACATTGTTCGTGAAACTCTTCCTAGAGCCATATCTTCATGAATGCCATTTAATTACACTGCTTCTATCATAAAATTCCAAGGGGTCCAGCCCGGGAAGGAACCTTCGGTCGGGGGTAGTAGTGATGTTGGAAATCACTGGCGTGTCTGGATGCAAGAACACAGAATCTTTTGTGTTTCTTCCCCTTATTATAGGGCTTCTTTAGGGAGCAGAAGCCCGATTCATCCCACATCGATTGTGGGAAATTATATTCCATAAGCATGTATCTGAGGTTTTCCTCAGTTTTCCTTGTTTAACACAGGGTATGTCGTGAGTTAATCATCTATCAGAGACGGATCAGATTGATCGGAATGATGACTATAGTAGATTAGATAGGTGTAACCCCTTGGGGTAACACTGATGTTAGGGCTAATGCGTGGTTAGTTATCAAGTTACTACTAGGAGCAACGAAGAGGTGAATTGGCACGATCTCATAGGAATGTGGCGGCCCGGGTAAAATCATAATGGATGATGGTTGGTTAAGTGAAATTGATGGAGAATGGGATGGATTCAACTTGAGGGTGATGATTATAGTGGGATTGAACCTCAAAGAGACCTTTTATGTATCCCCATGGAAGGGAATCAATGTCTGTGTGGTTTGGTGAATGTGGTTCATCTTGACAATGGCTTAACGTTGTAAAGGGATGAAAAGGGATTATGGATGAAAGGGGTAACAACGACATACCATTTTATGGGGTGACAAAGGATTACCACTGTATTGGTATGAACCTCAGGGATTCTTCTTACGTACCATGTCTAAGTGATAGGGATCAAAGCCCACATAGTTTGGGTTGGTGTGGGTGAACCGACGTGAAGGAGGTCAGAATGACCGGGTGTTGGTCTTGAACATCATGGAGGCTTCATATGCTACTTTCCATGGAAAATATCAATGTCCATGTAGTTCAGGAATGGAAGATTCATTTTAATGTCATATAGGACGAAAGGGGGCATGCAGTTTAACGTCACACAGGACGAGGGTGGTCCGACGTGATGGGGGTCAGAACTAATATATGTTGGGCTTCAAACTCAGTGAGGCTTCCTACGTACCATGCCTTAGCAAAGATCAATGTCCACATCGTTCTAGTGGGGGAGTCGGTGAACCGTCGTGAATAAGGACATGGGGTCCAGATGGATGGTGGGCTTGAAACTTATAGAGGATTCTTGCATACCTTGCTTTAGTAAAGATCAAAGTCCTCATATTTCTAGTGGGTGTGTGGAGATTACACTCTAGGCTTCCCAGAAAGGATTTCATGTTTGATGCTTACTCTAAGCCCACATGAGTCATGCTTGATGTGATAAACAGGAGGCAGTAAAGACCTGACAATCACATTGCGAATGGTGTGTTTGTGGGAAGTGGAATGGGGCTTACACGTGGTTAGCGGCCCAATAAGGAAACATGGTCTTATGTATGGTTAGAAGCCCAAAGAGGAAACAAGGGCTTAGGCGTGGTTAGCAGCCCAGGGAGAGAAAGATTTGGAATCACTTGAGGATGGAGGCCTGGATGGTGACAAAGCTTATAGGGAGAGGGAAGGGATAAAAAGATCTCTGTCCCTATCTCTCCTCTTATTATTTGGCATGGAAGAATATAGGAGGAGTAAAGGTAATACATCCTACAAGAAAAGATAGGGTCATACACCGAAATGGTTTCCCTTTTCCCGCGGGCAACAACATTCCAATAAATAGGATCTCATTCCATGTGAGGAATGGTCACACTCCTATAGAGACCGGTGGGCTTTTAGAATGTCCAAGATGGGGTTCCCTACCTAGAATGTGTGGGATGGGGTCACAGTTTATATCCATGTGTTAAGGATGAGGGTGCTTGGCAGTTTAACATCCTGTAGCTTAGACGAGGTGGGTTCACTCTGCACCCCTAGGACTTACATGATTGGTACCTCCCTCCCCATGGGTAAGGGAAGACATCAGAAATTCCATAGTGAGGGGTGTTATGGAGAAATCCATTAGGGGTCCACGTTAGTGTGGATTTGTAATGATGCAATAGCCGTTAGCATGCCTATGCGAAGAAGCATGAGGTGAAGCAACACAACAGGAAGTAATGACCAAGGGACATTGAAATCACTTTGTGCAAACCTGGAGGGTCGCATAAGAAAAGTAATTTCAAATAAAATGAGTTCATAGGAAGTCGGGGGCCTGTGAAGCTCTGGTTCTCCATGTAGTGTAGGGTCACTGTGAAGGGGTATTCTTCGTGAGGTGTAGTGTTCCAGCCTAAGCATAGTGCATCAGTTCATATGGAAGGAGCTTTGTGAAGTGGACAGAAATTTGTGGAGCATTTCCTAGAGAAACAAAGGTTCCTCATGAAGCAAGGTGTTGTGAAGAAGTGTGCTTCTTGAAGTACAGTAACCCTACCTTAGCATGTGGATTGCATGTACATGAATGGTGTTTTTCAAATCACAAATTCTTCGTGATAACCCAGGTCCCCTTAGGGATCCCCTTCCTTTGCAAAGGCTCATGGGCTCCCTGAAAGGCATAGCTTTCTAAAGAAGGGACGAATTAATGCAAGGGGGATGAATTTTTCGATGCAAAAATACCTCGTGTAGATCATGGTTCACAGAGTAGAGAGTTCTTCACCATTAGGGAGCTAGGAAGTTGAAAGGTTAGATGATCCGTCCTTGGATATGGGGCAAGTCAAATTCGTTCACGGAGCATCCCACCTCCTTGCTCTGTGATGGGTCATGAACGTCAAATTCGTTTGTGGAGCATCCCACCTCCTTGCTCCGTGGTGGGTCGCAAATGTCAAATTCATTCACGGGTGCATCCCTCCTCCATACTCTGTGGTAGGTCGCAAACATCAAATTCGTTTGTGGATCATCCCGCCTCTTTGCTCCATGGCGGGTCACGAACATCAAATTTGTTCACGGAGTATCCCACCTCATTGCTCCGCTGTGGGTCGCGAACATGTACTTTGTTTGCGGAGCATCCCACCTCATTTCTCTGCGGTGGTCGCGGGGCCTTGGGGGATCCATGAAGGGTCTCTGTGAGGCAGACATGGAGGCTTTCGTTTGGTCTTTTCTGTCCCCAATTTTGGCACCAAAAATCCCCCCCCCCCTCCTCAGACTTGGAGCCGAGGACAAATCAAGGGCCAATGTCTGAGGGTCAATCGCCAAAATCAATCGAAAGTTCGTGATGCTATCTCACAATGGAGGCTCACGTAGTAGGGATGTGACAGGCTGGCTGAGCATGTTGCGGTTCTCACCATGGTTCCGACATGCCGTGAGGTTCCGAAGATCATCGCTTATAAATAGGGGAGTTGACCTCTCTTTTCTATTTTCCCTCCATCATGATTTTGAAATTTAGAGCTCCCGATTCATGAAGCTCCACGTACTCCATGATTTCTCTCTAAAAATAGTGTCTTCTGCTCAATGTCACACAATGAGTCTTTTACTCTATGAAAGGGCTTTGCGATCTTGCGCATGAAAGTCGGGCAGGGTTCCATTAACAGTTTTCATGAACGAGCTCCGTGATCGCGCTACGCAAACGAACATTACAAACCAAACCCAAAAATAAAAAATAATCAAAACTGAATGGCTCATAAAGAGGCTTCCAGGTTGGTCCTTGTAGACGCTACCCAAAGGGATGAGATAGCGAACAGTCTGGGGCTAGGGGAGTTAATACGGAGTCATTCTGACCATGGTTAGTTGGTGGAGCAACTATCAAAGAGCTAGAGGAACTATCCATTGTGAAAGAGGTTGTCTTTGTACAACTTCAGACTGAGGGATAATGTCTTCATTGCTAAATCAATTAGGGATGAGCCAACTTACTACTTTAGGAGCACATCGTTCCTCCGCTAGTGGTTTAGGGCAGCTGATGACCATGCCCGACAATCCTCACGCTCGTCGTTGCTGACTTCTTGTATAATAACTTGAATTACATGGATGGGAAGGCGTTGCAGCTGGAGACACCCCCCCCCCTCTACACTAGAGAATCTTGAAGGCATTATTGAGGAACCTGAGGAAGGAATGGTCTGAGGAGTGGGACCTGTGCCCGAGCGGCAACATGACAAACGATTGGGCCTGGGCCTATTAGTTGTGCCACATGTGAGGAGTTCGGGAAGAGATAAAGAGAGTGGGTTTGTATGAGGTGTGTTTCGGTACGGATGTGCGTCGGGTTACGCTGTTCCGCCAGGACGCGTTCGTGCGTGTACTCGTCAACCCGAGGGGATGGGCGCGCGGCTTGTGGTCCCGCAGTCCCGCTTTCCAAGGGTGGGCGGCATTCGTCCCTTATTCAGGGGCGTCTGCTCCTTGATCGAAACCGGGATGATGGGATGTCGGCTCCTCCTTCCGTGGACGTCTCCTCGGAACTCGTCGCCTAATCCGGGTCTCCCTCATAGATTTAAGAATGTTCGTGAATCTCGTTCCAGGCGCCATATCTTCATGGACACCGGTTAATTACGCTGCTTCCGCCCGGACGCTCCAAGGAGTCTGGTCGGGGCAGCAACCTGCGGTGAGGAGACCGGGTGGCTCCGGGTGTCGGGGGCGTGTCTTAACACTGCGCCTCTGCATGTCTGCCTTCCGTCCCTAATAGGGCTTCTCGAAGGCGTGATGGCCTGAGGCATCCTGCGCTTGGCGCGGGGAACTGTGTTACCTGAGGTTTTCCTCAGCTTCCCATGTTTAAGACGGGGTATGCCGCGAGTTTAACGTCCAGCGGAGACGGCATCGGACTGATCAACACGAGGAGTGGATCAGATGACAGAACCCCTTGAGGGGAACCTCCGACGCTGGGCCAGCACATGGGCGGCTTCCCGAGTGAAGTGGAGTGGAATGAAATGGCATGACCCCACCGGGATGTGGCGGCCCGGGTAAGGATCAGGGTGGATGATGGAGTGAAGAGCTTGGACCCCGTAGGGGCTACCTACGTACCGTGCGTTAGCGCGGATCAAAGTCAGCGTAGTTCGGATATACAGTTTAATGTCATGTTGGACGTCGGCAAGCCGACTCACAAAGAGATCGAGGCCGCCGGGTGGAGGATTGAACCGAACCACCTCGCACAGAGGGGGATGGAACGGCAGGGTGGATCACAGTTTTACGTCATGCTGGACGTTGGTAAGCCGACTCACAAGGAGATCGAGGCCGTGGGGAAGCACAATGGAGATACACACGTGCAGTCCCCCACATAGGCGGATTCATAGGTGAATCAACGCAAGTGTGAACCCGGGAGGGGTCCACTGATGGACGAACCGACGTAAATACGACCGGGACGACCAGGTGGTGGGCTTGAACCTCGGAGAGGCTTCCTACGTACCCTGTTTAGAAGACAGGGATCAAAGTCCACGTAGTTCGTTCTGTTTGCAACAATCTACCCCCGTGGACGAAGGCCACTCCAATCCCGACATCCCTGCAGAGACGAGCGGGTGGGGGCCACATCCAAACCGGGAGGACCCTGCGCGTGAGGCACGGGATCGGGTGAAGCGGACGGTTTAACGTCTTGTCGGACGAAGTACAGTTTAACGTCGTGTGTTGAGGACGAAGCGGACGGTTTAACGTCTTGCCGGACGAAGTACAGTTTAACGTCGTGTGTTGAGGACGAAGATGCTTGGCAGTTTAACGTCTTGTAGCGCGGACGATGGGGGCTAGGCATTTTAACGTCATGCAGCTTGGACGTATGCAGTTTAACGTCGTGCAGGACGTGGTGTAGTTTAGCGTCATGCAGGACGAATTACAGTTTAACGTCGTGCAGGACGAATAGCGTACAGTTTAACGTCTTGTAGCTGGGACGAAGTGCAGTTTAACGTCGTGCGGGATGTTGAAGCCGCCGATAGGTCCGTGTCACTTCGCGCGAGCCTAAGGGGGCCGCACGGAAAGACGACGCGCGGTGCGGGCACCTGGGATGAGGGCCGTCGGGTGCCACGCAGGCGGGTACCCTCAGGGGGTCAAAGGGGACGACCCTGGCGGTTTGCGCGCAAAAGAGGAGCTTTGCGCGCAATACCGCGGGTTGGCGCACAAATGGGCGGGCTGGTGCGCGATTGGGCCAGCACTTTACGCGTGAATGATAGAGATTGCGCGCACCGGGCTTCAGATAGCGCACGGGGGCAACGGCTCATTCTCTAATGAATGGCCACTTTGGAAAAAGGGGGGGTGCGCTTAATCGGGCTGGATTGCGCGCACCCCGGGGGCAATTGCGCGCAAGAGGCTTCTTTTGCGCGCGAATGCCTTTGGTTGAATATTTATTCAAAGGAAAGGAGCCTAAGGGATTGCGCGCGAAGGCGAACCCCAAGGCTTCCTTTCGCGAAAGAAAAGAGGTTACCTGAAGATCGGCATTGCGCGCGGAAGGGGTTGGATTACGCGCACGAGAGACCTTTCGAATTCTGGCAACCTTCAAAACGTCGGGGGTCACCTTATATTTATAGGCCACCGCGGGCGCGGAATCCAGTTCGCGGGCGTGAAATTCTCTTCGCGGGCGCGGAATCGGGGCCGGCGTGCAAGGGAGTCGCACGGGCCACTCGCGCGCAAAAGTGCGCGCCGGCCCAGCGCTTTGCGCGCATCCCGGGAGGTTTGCGCGCGGCTCATCAACTTTGCGCGCGGGCCTCCAAAATTCCGCGCAAGCCCTCCGGGCCCTCCGAAACGTGCTTCCGACTCCAAATATGATCTCGCTTTCCGCATCCGGAGCTTCGTTTGGGAACAACGAACTTTTCCGGCGTCTACAAAAGCCCCCCCTCGGAATCTGATCGGCGAGAGGTCGCAACGATCGGGTTCCGAGGGAGACGCCGGAATGCCGATGTCCTGGGTGGCGCGGGACGGTGGCGCGCAAAAACGGGCGTCGGGCGCGAAATTTGCTGTCGCGGTCGCACAAAGCGCTTTCCACGCAGCGCGGACTCCCGGCCTTGCCTATAAATAGGGGCCCTGGGTCCCCCGCACCGTACATTGGCCTTCCGCGCGATAAGAATTCGAGCTCTCGTGCGCGAAATTGCCTTTTCCGGCGCGGAATTCGCCCGCTCGTCGCGCAAACCTGTCCGGAATTCGGCCTGCTTTTGCGCGAACACCCGGGGTTTTACGCGACGGACTTCCCGATTGCACGCCGTCCACTAGGATTGCATGCCAACTCTCTAACTTCTCTACCAGCCTCATCCGATTCCGCACGCTTCATCCCTTAACCCGCACGACTCCCGAAACTTCTGAGATGGCCGCGAATCAAGGAAATGAGGGGGATGCCGCCACTCGCAGAGCTGAGATGGCGACGAACGAGGAGGTCTACGGAGCCAAGGAGATTGTTTCGAACAATTAATCCTTGTTCGACTTGCTGACGCTGGCCCAGAAGACATATCCACTGTCAGACAACCTGCCGCTCTGGAACTTCGGCATCCTAGATGAGGTTCCGGTGCCAGGGTTCGAGGTTGATGCGCCACGGACCTGGGTGACTCGGGAGGACGAGCTTCCCCGCTATAACATCACCAACAATGGGCATCCTGCCGGGGAGACCAGGCATTTAGATGTCTATGTCCTGAACCCGAGGACGCGAACCATTGACGGGGGTGAGCCTACTGCGGAGAATTCTCCAGCCCTCTACTCGAGCACATATCGCCAGAGTGTTACTGACGACACCAAGGGCTGGCTGAAGGACTGGGACTTGCGGTCTGGGGGAAATTTCACCAGTGAGTGGGCCTGGGCGTTCTGGGTACACCACACTTGCGATCACTTCGCGGAGGAGCTGCGGTACATCGGCCTGTTTGAGGCGGTGTGGACATCGCAGTTCCACTTCTACCAGCAGTCCGAGCTCGGGCCGGAGCTATTCACCCGCTGGTCCCCGGATACCAACACCTTCCATCTTCACCATGGGGAGGTCGGCATTGGTCTCTGGGACATCCACTGCATCGGAGGTATCCCGCTGGAGGGCTACCAATACGATTAGTTCCTGCCCCCGAAGAACATCTGGGAAGACAGGTCACGGACTCCCATTCTGACATGGCATCTACTTGACCTGGCGACGCAGTGGCTTGGGATCAAGGACTTCCACAAGGACATAGCCTACAAGGAGTGGTTCGGCCAGTTCTTGGAGCATGACCCAGCGGTCAAGATGCCAGGCAGGGGGAAGCGGTGCCCGACCGCGGCTCAGAGGAGCCGGAACGGGTCGTACTGGCGGGTCCTGGAGACAGGCGACTACCGCTCATGGGGGTACCGCGTCATCGAGGCCCGGGACCCAAATGTCCGGTACGCGGCGTTCCGGGACGCCTTTCTGAGTGGGTGGCTCCTGCCAGTGCGGGACGCGAGAATGGGCATCCGCCCGGCGACACTGGCGATGGCGGGCGCTATGGCCGCCAACAAAAGATATAACCTCGGGGTCCCAGTGTTGGCTAAGCTGTACGCCATCCTGGGACGCATCTCACGAGGGGGGTCGCCACGAAGGATCTGTGGGCCCTTCCAATTCTTCCACGGCTGGGTGGCTGCTCACCTTGGTGGGTACACGTTTCCGAACGCCATCATTCCTCCGGGCAACGGCCTGCGACCCTCCCTGCTGAAGATTGCGGGGGTCGCTCCGATGACCCTAAGTGAAGAGGGCGTGAGGATTCGGATTGGCAATCATGCCAATTTCAACTTCAGCCCGTTCCCCACTCCCGTCGGCCAGATGATCGACAATGGGCATGGCCCGCTGGAGCAGCATGAATACTTCCTGAACATGCGGGGCGGGGTGCTCGTGGCTCGGATCGACGGGAAGGTGATCGGCGATCCTTGCGTGCCAACCCGGTTCTCCAAGAAGTTCGGGTGCCTTCAACGGATGCCGAAGAGGGTATTCACTGCTGTTCGGGAGGAGACGAACCCCGGCGTCCTTCGCCAAATGTGGCTGATGTTCGTCGCCTTTGGCTCTGGCGACGTCATCACTCTCCCTCCTACCGGGGTCGACGCAGGCTTGGAAACCGAGTACGCCGAACACTGGGCCATCGCGTACCCCGAGGGGCTTCTACGGAAGCCAGTTCGGCGGCTCGAGGTCACCCGTGCGGAGACCGGGCGTCAAGGAAGGAGGTGAGGCGCCGTTACACGGGGGAGAACGGAGGTGCGCCAAGCAGCGGAGCCGGCGCGAGCAGGGACTTCAGCGGAGGGCACATCGCAGGCTCCCGCTACGACCTCGGTGCCCAGAGAGGGGGCACGTGCGGTGGTCGAAGAGCGGCCCGGGAAGCAGGTAAGGCGTCTGCTCGAACCCTCCCGCGATGCAGTCTTCCCGGCGCTGTGGTCGGCCTGGATGACCCTGCGGCAGTCACTGGGGACCGACGCCATCTGGCGAAAGATACTTAGAGAAGGAATCCATCTGCCAGAGTTCGGGCGCCTCCATATTTCCGATAGGGTGGACTTCAACCGGAAGTATGCGTATCTGACAGCCATGGACGAGTACGCGCGCCAACGTGGTCAGCGTGCGGAGCCATCCCTTCTGGTGAAGGTGATGCTCGGTCTAGAGCCCGCTCCAGAACAGATGCCGCCGGCGGAAGATGACAGTAGCAATGACTCCGAGGAAGAGGAGGAGATGGGGGAGGATGAAGGCTCCGAGGGAAGATCCCATCAGGGGAGCTCACGGGAGAGCGGCGAGGTGGCTGGCTCTAACAATGTTGATGTCACTGAGCTCCTCGAGGTCCGCTTCTATCCCTACTCAACCTGCTTCATCCATTCTCTTATGCAGCTTCTAACCCATTTCTCCACCTTTCTCAGGAGCGCACGGATGTTGGTCAGGCTTCCTCAGCGGGAGTAGGAGAGGCACCAGCAGGACAAGGCGGGGGCCAGACGCCCATCATTGAACTGACAAGCGTTGAGGGTTCCCCTGCTGCAACTGTTCCTGCGGCGGCCGAGATAGCGGAAGGTGACGCCTTGGATCCCCGTAAGTCTCCTTACCTTACTGCTGGTGCTTTCCATTTACGATCCGTGACTAACCACGGCATGCCTTGCGTAGTGATCTCAACACTGGAGGCTCGTCGGGTTGCCGAACCCGGGCCATCCACGAGTGGACCGGTGGCAGACATGCCGCCTGCTCCGGAACAGACTTCCCACACCGAGCCGGCCCCACCAACTGCTGATCAAGGGGCTACGGACGTCGGCGGTGCTGACATCGGAGAGAGGTCGGGGGCTGACGAGGGTGTCAACGCCGCTGGGGAGAGAGAAGAAGGTCGCCCAGATGTTGGGGAACCTATCCCCCATGAGGACATCCCAGGGGCGGACCCTGCAGCAGACCTGCTGGCTGCCTTCCCTGCCTATCGGCATGCCGACCCCGAGGAGATGGACGACTCGGATGCGGAGGCGGTCGAGGAGAGCCGGATAATGCGCCGCAGGGGGTGGAAGTGCATCCAGCGCTTCCTCAAGCGAGACCCATCGGAGTGGCTGGAGTGCATGGGATCACTCCAAACCTGGCTGCGCTTCCTGTGTGCCGGGGGAGCTGATGCTCAATGCCTCCATCTAACGGTCCGTGATTTCATGGCCGAAAAGATGCGCGAGAGCTGCCGACGTCGCACAAAGTCAGGACATGTCGGATAGCACGCGGGCGCTTCTTGCGGCGGAGCAGGAAGTCCGGCGTCTCGAAGGGCAGGCGGCAGAGAAGGAGGCCTTCGTCGCAGCGTGTACTGAGCTTGTGGAGCAACTATCGGCCCAACTGATCGACGCCCAGGTACAGCTGACGGAGGCGGGCCAACAGATGGTCACACTCCAAGTCGAGCGGGAGCGTGCACAGGCCAGTATTGACGAACTGCGTGCTGCGACCGCCGACGAGGAGAGGGCACGCAGAGAGCGAGAAGCAGCCCTGGAGGCCGCCAGCCAAAGGGTAGCGGCGTTAGAAAGACTTATCCACCACGCTAATCCCTAGGGGCTTTGTTTTTGCCACTCCCAGAACATTTTCCTCCGCTACTCAATATTTTGATCCATTTGTATGAATCACCATATTTATCTGCATCTTTTGGTTTAACATGCTCGACCACAATTCATTGTCTTGCGGGAGCGTTAACCAAGCTTCAGGCATCCGTAATTGGGCCTGGATTTCTAGAGAAAAGAGGGAGGTCATTCCTAGGAAAGGAGACCTCAAGCCTAATCAATGTATCATCCCCCCAACTTGTTCCGACACACGAGCGGGACAATGCTAGGGGCGTTGAGATTTTATCCGAACATAGGGAAATGAGAAAGGGTGAATCGCGTGTCCCGAATTCAGAAATCCACAACGGTTGGCCTTCCAGGAAATGCCCAAGACGGCAAGCGGACAATGGATCAATCGACCATACTACTGCGATAGACGGACCGAAGGTCATCATCCATATTGCAGGAGGCGGATCACATGTCATCATCAATGCCGCTTTGGGGGTTCCTTCAGGCACAAGGGTGGAAATCCAGATCAACAGGGCATGCGAAGCGTGGGGCGAAGTGACGATTTGTTCGGATAGAATCCAACGCTCTCAAAATTGTGCCACCGTGGGGAAAGCGTATTAGGCGGATGCACTAATCTGGCCGTGAATCACCCCAATTCTCAGACAGAACCTCTTTGACGAGGAAACCGTCGCTTCCCATCATTGCGATGGGGCATCCCGAGCTGAATCGGGGAGAATATCACAACTGCACCACTCTACCCGAAGTCAGGCCAGATGGCCGGCAACGAGGAGGGGCGGGACCTAGCGATCCCTGAGGCTGGACCCGAGTCGAAATGCCCGGGCGTTCCTACGTACTCCATCAGGCTGGAGATCAAGCCATACGTAGTTATGTGAGTGCAGTTTAACATCATGCAGGACGCAGAATCCCATTTGGGGAGATCTTAGTTTAGGGTCGTAGAGCTCGGACCATAGGGGTAGATCTTAGTTTAAGGTCTTAGAGCTCGGACCATAAGGGTAGATCTTAGTTTAAGGTCTTAGAGCTCGGACCATAAGGGTAGATCTTAGTTTAAGGTCTTAGAGCTCAGACCATAAGGACCTCAAAGTACGCTGCATCGTGGTCCTATCCCCTGGATATGCGAAGATGCACTGAGGGATAGTGTCAAGAGTGTCGAGATTTTTCCTGGTCAGAATGGGGGGTGGAAAAAGTGATGTGAATCATACGGCCATTCACTCAAGGACTGGGGGCACCGGCGTAATGATATGGGAGTACTGCCGACCGTGGCGGAAAAGCAGCATCAATATCGCACTAACCGTTGATGGAATGAGGCAGCAAACGAGCATCGACCGCTCAATCGCAGGATTCATATCGATTTGCTGCCCGAGGCCATTGGGGGTACCAGCCCGAGTCAGTGGGAGAGCACTGAGGCATTGTGTCCAAACCGTTCACGGGGGCTCCACCCAGGGCGTAGGCGATGGGTCCGAATGAAAGGGAGCACGAAGCCTGAAAATGGAAGGAACCTGACCAAGCTAAACCTGACCCTCCTGGAAATAAACCAGAGTACTCTTGACACCAGTGGACCACTGCAAGGGGTCGAGGGACATGCCTTGAGGGTGGCCTGAAGGCGGTGGATTCCCCAGAGAAGGGGGGAATCATTAAGAGGTGGGGGGGCTGGACCCGAAGTTTCAAACATCCGGGCGTTCCTACGTATCCCATGAGGATGGGAATCAAGCCACACGTAGTTCTTGAAGCGCGACGCAACACAATCGGGCACCAGCGCGGGGAAGGGTGCGTGTCTGACCCTCGCACACAGAAGAAGCGGCATTTGATATTTCTTGTTTGTCCTAAAAGATGGATGGTTTTTCGTGCAGCGACATGCCTGTGATTAAGGAATCCCTGGCGTCGCCAGAATAATCAAGCCATGAAAGGCATTGATGAATGGTGTGGTTATTAACCAGCGCCCAACGTGAGTGCCCCCTGAGGAGGACATCACGATGCAGTGCCGTTTCTCATCGGGTGGCCAAGACGGTCACAGTTTACGGTCGTGTGGTAGGACCAGACAACACAGTTTAAGGTCGTGTGGTTCGGACCATGGAGGAATCCGCTTATCGCGATACGGCGGACTCAGCAGAGGTGGGAACATACCCAGCCCTGCGGTCACGCACGATTCCAGGAGAAGGATCCTGGGATAGGGGCCTGCGTATGTCCATCACCCGAGGGGCAGAGATGCTAGCCTCCAGATATACTGGGCCCAAAACGCGATTGTTCGGGCGACTCATTCCTCCTTATGGGGACGAAGGTCCAGCTATACATGGCCCTTAGGGAGGACATCAGCATATACCCTTGGTGCTCAGATCGTGGGAGCCTCGACAGACACCATTATCCTGGTTGGCCTGCCTAACGTGTAAAGGTGTACTGAAGGTCAGTATGAGGAGAGTGTCGAGATTCCACTACAACGCACAAAGGCGGAGTGTGATGAGGACCGTGCAACCAATGTTCGGAGTCTAAAAGAGCCGACATGGCGATCAAGGATGTCACTGACCATATTCGCAACACAACATCCGATCGCGTCATCCCAGAACTGGGCAAGCAAACGAGCATCAACCGCTCAATCGCAGGATTCATATCGATTTGCGGCCCAGGACCCGCCGGTAAATCAACCCGGAGCGGTAGGAGAGCACTGAGGCGTCGTACCCAAACCGCTAACGAGGATCCCTTTGAGTGAAGGCTCGAACAAGAGGAAGCGCGCGGCCCGACAAGCAACACGGGACTTGCCGGAATTGCATCCGACACTACAGGTCATAGACCAAAGTACCCAAAACATGTTAACAGATCACCGGAAAGGGTCGGAGGACTCACCCTGAGAGCAACCAAAAGACGGTAGATCCCCGTGATCAACCAGGAGACGGGGCTGGACCTGAGACACAAGCGTCCAGGCGGTCCTACGTATCCCATAAGGATGGGAATCAAGCCGCACGTAGTTCTTGAAGTGCAGTTTAACGTCATGCAGGATGAAAAGAGAAAAAAAGGGGGGAGCAGAAGGCATCCCCAAATGTGGGGGGGGGAGTACAGCGTGACGAGCAAACCGACGTGAATGAGGGCATAGCCCCGCGCTCACACCATACGCCGCACACCCGGGGGCAACTGGGCCGAAGGCCCGAGATGGGATGGAAATTCCCGAAGGATGGGGCTGGGCCTGAAACATGAATGTTCAGGCGGTCCTACGTATCCCATAAGGATGGGAATCAAGCCGCACGTAGTTCTCGAGAGGCAGTTTAACGTCATGAAGGACGAATGCTGAACAGTTTAACGTCTTGTAGCTCGGACGTAGTACAGTTTAACGTCGTGTTGGACGAATGCTAAACAGTTTAACGTCTTGTAGCTTGGACGAGGTACAGTTTAACATCATGTTGGACGAAACACTTGGCAGTTTAACGTCTTGCAGTGTGGACGATATGCTAGGCAGTTTAACGCCGTGCAGCTTGGACGTATGCAGTTTAACGTCGTGCAGGACGTAGTACACTCAGACGAAGTACTGCTTGAGGAACCTAGCATTGGTGGGAGGAGTGACACGCTCACCATCCATAGTCTCTAGGGAGTACGCGCCATTGGGATAAACTTTGTGGACGACAAGAGGTCCCTCCCACTTGGTCTCCAACTTGGGTGGCTTCCTGCCGGGGATCATTGGCGCTCTTAGGGCTAGCACTAGGTCACCCTGCAGGAAGGAGCGGAGGCGAACCTTCTTATTGAAAGCTCGAGCCATTCTGCTTCGATGCCTCTCCAAGTTGTGCAAGGCGCGAAGTCTATTCTCATCCAGTGCTTCCAACTCGACTAGACGGGCTTCAGCAGCTCTGTCCGGCGCTTGTTGGTCGTAGACCGCAGTGCGCAAGGACGGTAACTGGATCTCGATGGGCAGGACGGCCTCAGCTCCATACACCAGGGAATAAGGGGTCATCTGGGTGGAATTGCGAGTCGTCGTCCGATAAGCCCAGAGGGCGTTGGGGAGCTTGTCCGGCCAACTCTTCTTGTTCTGACCAACCATTTTTTGCAGAATGTTAGAGAGGGTTTTGTTAAACGCCTCGATCTGTCCATTCGCCTGCGCATGATAGCGAGATGTATGGTTCGAGAGAATGTTGTATTTGGCGTACAACTTCTTCAACTCGGCTGCTCGGAAATTGGCTCCGTTATCCGTGAGGATAGCGTGAGGCACTCCAAATCGATGGATGATGTTGGAGGTCACGAAGTCAGCGATCGAACAGGATTTGACCTCTCTGAGCGGAATCGCCTCTACCCATTTGGAGAAGAAGTCCGTGGCGGTCAGAATGAACCGGCACTGGCGAGCCGTCGCCGGCGGGTAAGGTCCCACAACGTCCATTCCCCAGACTGCAAAGGGCCAAGAATACCTGGTGGTATGGAGAGGCTCCGGCGGCCGATGCACAAAGTTCGCATGAACCTGGCACGCATGGCACCTCCTGGCATACTCGATGCAGTCATGGATCATGGAGGGCCAGAAGTATCCCAACCTCCGAATCTGGTGGGACAGCTTCGGCCCAGTCTGATGGGCGCCGCAAGAACCAGCATGAACCTCTTGCATGACTCGCGGGATCTCAACTCCCTGAAGGCAACGGAGGAGAACACCATCAAATCCGCGTCTATAGAGGATCTGCTCCAGGTCGGGACTGCTCTGGAGGACAAACTGCGACGCGCGGCGTCGAACTCGCTCGCGCTCAGCCCGATCCGGCGGGAGAATGCCATGTTGGAGGTACTCAACCAAAGGCGTCCTCCAATCAGGGGCTGGTTCGACTGCCATATCTGGGTCACTCGTGGCTCCGGGCACAGGGGCAACCGTGGTGAGATTACTTACCGACGAGTCGCGATCTCCCTCTGGGAAAACGAGAGTGATGAGCCTGCAGCGCGTCACGCGGACGGTCAGGTTATCCTGTTCAGGCTCCGCAAGTGACGCAGCAAGGCTGGCCAAAGCATCTGCTCGACCGTTCTGCGACCGGGGAATATGGACAATCTCTGGCCGAGAAGGGAACCGGGCCATCAGAAGGAGGGTGCACTCCAGCAGTGGCACAAGTTCCGGCTTCCTGACAACATAGTCGCCATTGATCTGCTTAACAACCAACTCGGAGTCCCCTTTCACACACAGATGGGGCACGTCGATCTCGAGAGCTAACTCGAGGCCGGTGATGAGGGCATGGTATTCCGCCTCATTGTTGGTACAGCCCTCTGACAACAGGAAAGAGTATGGCAGCACGGCTTGCTCCGGGGTAATGAAGACGATACCCAAACCCACTCTGTTGAGCTTAGGATTATCAAGTCTTCTACCAGTGGGGCTCCAGGAGGCACCGTCAATGTGCATCTGCCAGCATGGACCGGCATGATCGACCGAGAGAATGGCCTCATCAGGAAAGCCTAGATCCAGCGGCTGATCCGCGGAGGTTGGGTGAGCAGCCAGAAAGTCTGCCAATGCTTGCCCTTTGATGGCCTTCTGAGACACATACCCGATGTCGAACTGCTGGAGAATCACAGCCCACCGCGCTAGACGGCCAGTCAACATGGGCCGGCTCAGGATATATTTCAACGGGTCTACCCTAGAAACCAACTGTACCTCATGGTGCTGCAAGTAGTGCCGTAATTTCTGTACGGAAAATACGAGCGCCAGGCAGCTCTTCTCGATGGGGGAATACCTAACTTCCGCATCGAGGAGCATGCGACTGAGGTAATAGAGGCTATTCTCTGTTCCCTCGTTGTTCTTCTGGGCGAGAAGGGCACCCAGGGACCGTTCCAGGGCGGTCACATAGAGGACCAGCGGCTTCCCGGATAAAGGCGGCATCAGAACCGGAGGTTGCATCAGGTACTGCTTGATTTCCTCGAAAGCGGTCTGACACTCTTTATCCCATACATAGGTGGCACCTTTCTTCATGAGCTGTGAAAAGGGATTACACTTGCCAGCCAGATTCGCGATGAATCGGCGTATATAGGCTAAGTGGCCTTGGAACCCCTGCAGTTCCCGGATGTTACCTGGGGGAGGCATCTGGCTAATCGCCCTGATCTTCTCTGGGTCGATCTCAATACCCCGGTATCTTACCACAAATCCAAGGAACTTTCCGGAGGTGACCCCGAAGGCACACTTCAACGGGTTCATCTTCAGGTAGCGAGACCGGAGGAAGCCGAACACTTTCTCAAGATCTTTGAGATGGTCCTGACGCTGGCGCGATTTGACTACCAAGTCGTCGACGTAGCATTCCACCAGTGTGCCGAGGATTGGCTTGAATATGCGGTGCATCGCCCGTTGATAGGTGGCACCTGCATTCTTCAGGCCGAAAGGCATGACCCGGTAACAGAAGGTACCCTGGGGGGCCCTGAAGGCAGTGAACTCCTCATCCTCAGGGGCCATCCGAATTTGGTTGTATCCAGAGTATCCATCCATGAAGGAGAGGGCTTGGAACCCTGCCGTGGCGTCAATCAACAGCTCTGTCACTGTAAGGGGAAAATCATCCTTCGGACAGTGGCGGTTGAGATCACGGAAGTCGATGCAGACTCTGATCTGCCCGTTCTTCTTCCTGACCGGCACAATGTTGGCCAGCCATTTGGGGTACTGGACTTCCCTCACGAAGTTGGCTTTGATAAGCTTATCAACTTCGGCCTCAACCATGGCACCATGGAATGGGTGCATCTTCCTGGGAGGCTGCTTGAACCCGCGATGGTTCTCCGGGAGACCAAGGCGGTGGACGGCTACCTGAGGATCTAGCCCCGGCATCTCGTCATAGCCCCAAGCGAACACATCGCTGTGCTGCCTGAGAAAGTCCACATACTGCTGCCGCTCCTCAGAGGGCATGGCGGCACTGACCAATGTGGGTCTCGGATCTGCTTCGGTTCCAAGGTTCACTTGTACTAACTCATCGACCGTGGCGGAGACGCCCTCCTCAAAGTCTGGGGGTGCATCTTCCACGTCCTCTCTACTCGGGGAGGGATCGTCCACGGGAGAGGCTGCGTTGGCAACTACATTGGGGCTACCAGATCCTGCTGGGCCGCTGGTGCTGGAATGGGCGGTCGCGGTCATCTCATCAGGAGACTCACAAGCAGTCGAGACCATGGCTACGTCCAACCGTTGAATCGGGAGGACATAAGTGTCATCCAAACTTGCCCAGTGATCACTTGCAACAGCGACAGGCTCGACCTCACCTGCCAGGATCTTCTTATCCTTGCTCTTGTAATAGTCCGCGTCCAGATAGCGGGCTTCACATGAGGAAAAATGAGAGGCATCTCCCTGAAGCACGCCTACTCGACCATTAAGGGAGTATTTGAGGCATTGGTGGTATGACGAGGGAACCGCCGCATGAAGGTGGAGCCAGGGCCAGCCCATCAATGCGTTGTACGCAGTGTCTTGAGAGACTACCATGAATTCGGTGTTGGCAACCAAATCACCGAACTGGGTCTTCAAACGTATCTTGCCGACCGGGGTTTGCTCGGTGCGGTCGTACCCCTGGATCTTGAGGTCGGAGGGAATCAAGTCATCCTCAGACAACCCCAATCTCCGGAGCGTCCGAGTGGGAATCAGGTTAATCCCGGACCCCGTGTCGACAAGACAACGCCGGACTTCAAGGCCATTGAACTGGCCGGTAACATACAGCGGATGAATGTTCCCCTGTATAGGAGGGTCTTCATCCTTACCAGAAAACGAGATAACTGCCTGGCATTCGGCGTCCTCAATCGTTTCGGCGTGAAAGGCCTCTGCAGCCGCAACCTCTGTCTCAAACTGGAGGGGGCTCTTCAGGGCTTCAGCGAGTGCCTCGCGCATCTTAGATGACATGCGCAGAGCCTCAAGGATGGAGAGTCTCGCTGGGATGTCGGCCAAGTGCTTCAGGACATCATACTTTTTGGCCAAGCGCGAGCCCCTGGTTGCAGGAGGTTGCTCTGCGGTTGGAATCATGACGGGCCTTGCCGGTTGGGCCGGCGGCCGACTGGTGCTTGGCGCATCTCGCTGTTCATTGGTTGAAGCCCGGGAAATGGTCACCGTACTGGGGTCAGGAGGCCGGGATGGACTCGTGGCAGGGCGGAGCTGATCGCGACGCGGCTGAGGCGGTTCTGCCTGATCCCATACCACAAACAGTGGAGGAGGCGAATCTGTCACCCCCGGATGGGGGGGCTGCGCATGCTGAGCTCGGTTTTGAGCCTGCTGCCTGGTCTCAGTGGCGTGCACGGACTGGCTGGAGGTACCAACTGCTGTGCCCCGGCGACTCCTTTTGTTGCGGCTCCTCCGACGGTGGCGACGACCGGGGACACTAGGGAGGTCCACCTGGTGTTCTTCAACGTCGGGAACCGAAAAGGGATTTACCAGCTCGACGGTATTAACCGAAGCGTACCCAATACTGTCATCGGACGAATCATTCACCACTGGGCGGATCCGAGGAGGGATCCCTATCTCCGGGGGCATGAAATCGCCGAGAGTGCGGGATAGTGGCGGAACTGGCGGGGCGCTCTCTTCCTTCTTGCGCCGCCGCCGTTTGCTCTTCTTGGAAGAGGCAGGCTGGGATGACGATGCTGAAGCAGCACCCACAGATTCCGGGGGCTCAGGCTGATTCAAGAGCGCACGGATGATTCCATGGGTGCGAATGATCGTCTTGCGGGCCATCCAGTTTTTATACTTCTGGGATCCGCGGTCGGAGACCAGCTGCCATTCGTCCTCATTGCCGCTATCGTCATCTGACCCCACGAACACGCCCGCCACTTGTGCCGGAGCTGGGCCCAACCTGATTACATTGTTGTTAATCTGGTCTTGGAGCCAATCCTTAAACACATAGCACCGCTGGATGGTGTGCCCCAGGGCCCGATGGTAGGGGCAGTAGCGGGGGTTATCCGTGAGATGTGCCTCCTCCGGCCTCCAACACTCAGGCAGTCGCACAATCCTCTGCTCCAGGGTGCTCCGAAAATAACCGGGGACCTGATCCTCGTGAAATGAGTAGGTCAGGTATCGCGGGCCCCTGGGAGCATGGTCTTGACGAGGGGATGGAGGGGCCTGCCGAGGAGGTGGACCCTGATTATCTCGCCTGGGTTGTGGCGGTACATTACGCGGAGGGGCCGGCCGGTTCTGAGGCTTCCGCTGCTGGGCCGGGAACTAAGCCCGTGGAGGCGGATTCCTGTGAGGCTGTGGAGCTGGTCTCACCGGCAATAGCTCCAACGGCCTGGGAGCCTCTATCTAGGCGACAGCAGCGGGCTCAGCCCTGCTGGATCTCCTTGCAGGAATCATAGGAGGCAGCGGGTGTACCTGGCTAGCCTGTTGCAGGGCTTCCTCAAGACGTTGAGCTTTGTCTGAGAAGTCCCTGAACCCTCCGGGGTAATTCTGAGTGATCATGGAAGGGGCCAGCTCGATCTTGACGTTCCCGACGCACATTGTCAGCAACTGCTCCTGAGTCAATGGCATGTCAAGGGAATACGTGAGACCCTTCCATCGTGCGACGAAGTCCGCAACTTGCTCGTCAGGCCTCTTCTTGCACTTGAAGAGGACTGTGATACTCGTCTTCCGGGTCGTGGAACTGAACTGGTAGAGGAATTGTCTACGAAGGTCCTCCCAGCTAGTTATCGACCCGACGGGGAGCTGGCTGTACCAGACAAATGCTGGCCCTTCCAGTGTCTGGACAAAGCAGCGAAGCTTAGCGGCCTCTTGCTGTGCCGGAGTCCCCAGCATAGGCCCGCACCTCGAGTTTAAATGGGCCAAATGTTGTGGCGGATCTCCAGTCCCGTTGAAGGGGGAAAAAGTGGGATTCCCAAATCCCGGAGGTGCTGGCATGTCATCCACCCATGCTGGGTATGGCTTGCCGTCCGGTGGGATTGCCACTTGCCGAGTCTCCAAGGCCTCCAAGCGGGCGATGAGTGCCGCCATCGGATCGTCCGGACATGGGTTCCAGTCCTGGCGAGGATCTCTAACCACGAGCGCATTGCATGGCCCTTCAATCGGGTCGTCGACCGGGTCGTCAAACTCAGCAGCTCGTGGGATGGCGGGCAGAGCGGCCCTTGGGGCAGCGGGAGGAATCCGAGCGGGGTCTCTCAGGTAGTCACGCCGCTCGGGAGGGTGTGGTGAAACATACCGCGCCCTCTTGCCATAGGCGATGGCCTCTCTCCTGTCGGCGAACCCGGCATAATCACGGTTACCCGGGAGAGTCTCATCGAGGAGTGGCTGTTCCTGTCCCTGCTGTCCGGGCCTAGGATCACCGTAGTCATGCCGCTGCCCTGCAGCGCGCTCGGCGAGGAGCTGGTCAACCAGCTTCTTCTGCTCGGCGAGCTGTTGACGGAGCGTAGCCTTCTCGGGATCCTCGTCCTCCCTCTGCGTGGAGGCAGATGGGTCGGCGGGCTTTATGTCCTCACCGTGCTCCTTACCTTTATTGACGTTTCAGCTCAACGTCAGTGCTTCAGTGGGTGCGGGGAGTCCCAGGAGGTTCCTCTGATGATGAGTAACTCTCACCGATGGATCCAACAACGGCTTGTCTTCGGGGGGAGAGCCCCCGTCGAGAAGTTCCAAATTGTTCCCCTCCCTCGACAGGTCAGCCATATTGACTGTTTCCGTCCCTGGGGATGTATCCTCAGGGCCACCCAGTGAATCGGGCTGTCGGCGAATCGCACTGAAGCGTAGGGCAGCGTACTGCCCCCATCCACGGATATACACGTGGGGAGTGGCTTCCTCGATAACCTTGCGGAGTACTTGAAAACACTAAACGCATCGTTGTTGATGGGCCTCGTGGTGCCCAAATGACCCGGGGTGCCGAACCGCGGGGAGCGTGGCCAGGTCAATTTGACGGCACTGCTCACCAATATCCTCCAGGTGTGCTTGACTCCCGGGATATGGCATTTGTAAGCGGTGAAGATGGGAGTGAGTCTCCCGAAGAGTTCGGCGGAAGCATTCGAACTCATCCGGGGTGAGCGATTCGGGTGCATCAAAGTCCGGTCCTGCGACTGGCCAAAACTTCTCAGGGAAGTGGCCCTCTGCAAGGACGGTCCAGAAGCTCCACGACTCAAACTCGGGACCCAGGTCTCCTTGGTCCTCTTCAATGGCTGGGAACGGACGGGGAACCGGCAGTGGTGTCGAGGCGGGCCGCCGGGCCGACGGGCTGGCCGGGGGTGAATATGGCGAGCAGGCCGATTGGCCTCCATATCCCGGGCCGCCCTCTGAGGGTGGCGGTGCCCTGGCTACCACATCACGATAGGACGGGCCGGCGAGCGAACATCCTGCCGTAGCGTCGGTGCTCTCCGAGGGTGCACTAGATCGTGGTTCGACTGTCGGTCCCCAGAAAAAGTCTCCGGCTTCTCCGATTGAGGTGGAAGGCACTTCCGGAGGGGCCAGTACCAACCGCAAGCTTGATCCTTGGGGGTCTACCAGGCCCTCGCTACTCCGGATATACCTTCGGAGAGAAGCAGGGATCATATTGATCTCGCTCTCGGGGAGTACGAGGCTGACGTGCCGCATTCCTACCCCTGCCCTTGACTGGCGGGATTGGGGGAAGGGCTCTGTCGCCGAATCGTACTCCGCCTCTGTATCAGAGAAACGAAACGGTCGGATCTCTGTCCGGAATTCCGTAACATTTCTCCCTCGGCGTCGACGCCTTGCCTTCCTACCCCTGGGTGGTTCTTCGGGGCAGGGCTGACCTCTGTCCTGGCGTCCTCCGGCCGCACTGGTGCTGGGGCCAAGAGGACTGGAAACCAAGGTGCGAGGAGCAATGGGACAGATATCAAAGGGGACGCGGGAAGAGATGATTCCGGGCGGGCCTCCGGGCCGAGATCGGAAGGTGGGATGACCCATGCCTCTTGGATCGGCCACACGGAGTAGCCCCTGTTGGCGAATAGCGCTACCGCGAGGTGGTCCGCGGTGGCTATTGTCTGTACCAGCAACCGGGAGAGTCAACCCAACCTGCCTTTGGGGCGGTCGGGGCCTCGATCCGGGTCGGGCATAGAAGTGCCCCTGCTCAGGATGCGCAGGGGCCTGGTGACTGGAGCCAGCATTGGCTTGAGCCAACGCGGCCGCTGTTGCTAGGGCCCCAAGGTGGGCATCCTCTTCCGCTCGTGCCCGACGTTGGCGTCGAGACAGACGAGTCGGGATGAGCGGCGCGGGTAGGTGGAGAGCATGTTCCTCGACTTGAGAGGCCTGGCGGCGATGTCGTTGTGGCCTGACAGGAGCCCTCATCGCGGATCCCTGGAGCGAATCCCGGATAGGGTGGTCCCGGGCATCTTCCACCTCATCCGCATAGGGGAAGGAACTGTCGGAGCGTTCCGGGGATAAACTCCCGAAACGGTTGGACGTCGAGGTAGGCAGCGGTGCCTCCCTGCGCGGCCCTCGGGGGCGGCGTTGGTGGCGAGGTGCAGCTCCCTCGAGGTCTAGGCGAGCCATGTCCCTGGTGGGGATGACTCCCTCTTCCTCATATCTCCGCACCAAGTTATTGATCACCCTTCTCTGGATGACCTCTGAGGGGGAGAGAGGGCGTGGTTGTCCCGCAATTGCGGCTGCTGGGACGGCTGTGGAACGGGCGGGACCGCGCGGAGTAGCCGCGTCGGTGTTTCCCCTACCCCTGCGCCAGTGGGAGGGTGGCGATCGGGCGCTGGATTGGGCGACCTGATTTCTGAAAGCAGGGAGAAGAACCCATTAACACTGACAGGAAAAGGAATCAACAACCAACCATTAGTGCCATGACGCCTTCCCTGGGGGGGACCCAGGCCCTCAACGTCGCGAGACGGAGTGCCCGAGTTCCCTTCCTCAGCCCCTGGCGGGTAAAACTGAATGCTCGGTCGAGCAGCATGCTGGTCTTCCAACACCTCTGAAAACCATCGGTCTTCGTATTGAGGAGAAGAGATTCACGTCGGGTTCACCATTTTTCTGTTTCGGTGCGGATGTGCGTCGGGTTACGCTGTTCCGCCAGGACGCGTTCGCGCGTGCACCCGTCAACCCGAGGGGATAGGCGCGCGGCTTGTGGTCCCGCAGTCCCGCTTTCCAAGGGCGGGCGGCATTCGTCCCTTATTCAGGGGCGTCTGCTCCTTGATCGAAACCGGGATGATGGGATGTCGGCTCCTCCTTCCGTGGACGTCTCCTCGGAACTCGTCGCCTAATCCGGGTCTCCCTCATAGATTTAAGAATGTTCGTGAATCTCGTTCCCGGCGCCATATCTTCATGGACACTGGTTAATTACGCTGCTTCCGCCCGGACGCTCCAAGGAGTCTGGTCGGGGCAGCAACCTGCGGTGAGGAGACCGGGTGGCTCCGGGTGTCGGGGGCGTGTCTTAACAATGCGCCTCTGCATGTCTGCCTTCCGTCCCTAATAGGGCTTCTCGAAGGCGTGATGGCCTGAGGCATCCTGCGCTTGGCGCGGGGAACTGTGTTACCTGAGGTTTTCCTCAGCTTCCCATGTTTAACACGGGGTATGCCGCGAGTTTAACGTCCAGCGGAGACGGCATCGGACTGATCAACACGAGGAGTGGATCAGATGACAGAACCCCTTGAGGGGAACCTCCGACGCTGGGGCCAGCACATGGGCCGCTTCCTGAGTGAAGTGGAGTGGAATGAAATGGCATGACCCCACCGGGATGTGGCGGCCCGGGTAAGGATCAGGGTGGATGATGGAGTGAAGAGCTTGGACCCCGTAGGGGCTACCTACGTACCGTGCGTTAGCGCGGATCAAAGTCAGCGTAGTTCGGATATACAGTTTAATGTCATGCTGGACGTCGGCAAGCCGACTCACAAAGAGATCGAGGCCGCCGGGCGGAGGATTGAACCGAACCACCTCGCACAGAGGGGGATGGAATGGCCGGGTGGATCACAGTTTTACGTCATGCTGGACGTTGGTAAGCCGAATCACAAGGAGATCGAGGCCGTGGGGAAGCACAATGGAGATACACACGTGCAGTCCCCCACAGAGGCGGATTCATAGGTGAATCAACGCAAGTGTGAACCCGGGAGGGGTCCACTGATGGACGAACAGAAGTAAATACGACTGGGACGACCAGGTGGTGGGTTTGAACCTCGGAGAGGCTTCCTACGTACCCTGTTTAGAAGACAGGGATCAAAGTCCATGTAGTTCGTTCTGTTTGCAACACTCTACCCCCGTGGACGAAGGCCACTCCAATCCCGACATCCCTACAGAGACGAGCGGGTGGGGGCCACATCCAAACCGGGAGGACCCTGCGCGCGAGGCACGGGATCGGGTGAAGCGGACGGTTTAACGTCTTGCCGGATGAAGTACAGTTTAACGTCGTGTGTTGAGGACGAAGCGGACGGTTTAACGTCTTGCCGGACGAAGTACAGTTTAACGTCGTGTGTTGAGGACGAAGATGCTTGGCAGTTTAACGTCTTGCAGCGCGGACGATGGGGGCTAGGCATTTTAACGTCATGCAACTTGGACGTATGTAGTTTAACGTCGTGCAGGACGTGGTGCAGTTTAGCGTCATGCAGGACGAATTACAGTTTAACGTCGTGCAGGACGAATAGCGTAGATTTTAACGTCTTGTAGCTGGGACGAAGTGCAGTTTAACGTCGTGCGGGACGTTAAAGCCGCCGATAGGTCCGTGTCACTTCGCGCGAGCCTAAGGGGGACGCACGGGAAGACGACGTGCGGTGTGGGCACCCGGGATGAGGGTCGTCGGGTGCCACGCAGGCGGGTACCCTCAGGGGGTCAAAGGGGACGACCCTGGCGGTTTGCGCGCAAAAGAGGAGCTTTGCGCGCAATACCGCGGGTCGGCGCGCAAATGGGCGGGCTGGCGCGCGATTGGGCCAGCACTTTACGCGCGAATTATAGAGATTGCGCGCACCAGGCTTCGGATAGCGCACGGGGGCAACGGCTCATTCTCTAATGAATGGCCACTTTGGAAAAAGGGGGGGTGCGCGCAATCGGGCTGGATTGCGCGCACCCCGGGGGAAATTGCGCGCAAGAGGCTTCTTTTGCACGCGAATGCCTTTGGGTGAATATTTATTCAAAGGAAAGGAGCCTAAGGGATTGCGCGCGAAGGCGAACCCCAAGGCTTCCTTGCGCGAAAGAAAAGAGGTTACCTGAAGATCGACATTGCGCGCGGAAGGGGTTGGATTATGCGCACGAGAGACCTTTCGAATTCTGGAAACCTTCAAAACGTCGGGGGTCGCCTTATATTTATAGGCCACCCCGGGCGCGGAATCCAGTTCGCGGGCGCGAAATTCTCTTCGCGGGCGCGGAATCGGGCCCGGCGCGCAAGGGAGTCGCGCGGGCCACTGGCGCGCAAAAGTGCACGCCGGCCCAGCGCTTTGCGCGCATCCCGGGAGGTTTGCGCGCGGCTCATCAACTTTGCGCGCGGGCCTCCAAAATTCCGCGCAAGCCCTCCGGGCCCTCCGAAACGTGCTTCCGACTCCAAATATGATCTCGCTTTCCGCATCAAGATCTTCGTTTGGGAACAACGAACTTTTCCGGCGTCTACAAGGTGGCCTGGGCTTCTCAATTACACATCTATCAACTGAAACAGCTGATGCCAGAGTGGTTGAGTTGATGGTCGTTGAGGGCCAATACATTCCACTAACACCATGGGGAGTTCGGTATCAGCTTATGGGATGTCCACCAAATCTCAGGTGTCTCGATACTAGGGGCTATGTATGATGAAGTCCTCCCTATTATGGGTGTGTTGTAAGATCCATAGTATATGACGTCGATGGTGATGGCTTTCATGGGGATGGTGCCCAGGGAGGAAAAGTATGCAATAAGGGATGTCCATTTCAGACGGTGGTTCAAGTAGTTTCTAAACATCCTGGTAAATAGACAGTTTCTAGTGAGGCCTCATACTTTCCCAAATGGGGCTCAATGGGGCAAGGAGAACTCGTACTGGTCACTCTTGGAGGAAAGACAGTGTAAAACCTTGCGGTTTAGTGTCAGCACCGAGCAGCAGCTGATATTCAGGTTGGTAGCGTTCATCGCGGCTCTCATCTATGGTTGGATCTTGTCTGTGATGGATAGAAACATGGGTGTGTGACCAAGAACATTTATTATTTCATCCATGTTGGTGACTGAAGGGCGAGTCATCCTTGGGATCCCGATTCTCGCCAAATTATACAAGATGTTGTGGCACATCTGCGAGGGTAAGAGGCCACAGAAGATATGAGGGCCATTCCGCATCCTGTATGGGTGGATAGCGGTGCATGTTAGGGGGGGTTATGAGTACCTAAACCCCATCTCTCCTCTGAGGTCGAACATCAGCCCATCAATCCTAAATGCTACTGGAACCTTTTAGGCCATGTTGACCACTATGTTGGTACTGAACCGAGTGTGGAAGGTGGATGAGTTCAATTTTCACCCGCTTCTATTGGGAATTAACTAATGATGAGCTTGCCAACAGAACCAACTGGGACGAGACAACCTTTGATGAAGAGGACAGAAAAATAGTCCATCGCTGATTATGGAAGTTGTTCATGCGCTTCATCAATGACACCCCCGGCACTATGGTTGGATGAGATGGATAGACTTCACTCACGGTTGTATGAGCTTTGTGTCAAGGGAGTGGATGACCAGCATCCCCAAATTCTCGTCTGAGATCTTATGGCATAAAAGATTTGGGATTATGATCGTGGCCTTGGTGTGGGCTAGAAGTGGATGAAAGAGGTGAACATCAAAAGGCTCCAGGAGGCTAAAGATGAGTTTCAACGACATAAAAGCCAGGAGGAAGAGCACTCAGCCTCCCTCAATGTAAAATCTGAGCTAGTGTTGTGATTGAAGGCCGAAATGGAGGAGGACGAAGAGTTTATCGAATGATCCTCTGAATAAATGGTCATCATCCAGACTGGCATGGAGTAGGCTCGGGTTGTAGCTAATTAGATAAACTGCATCACTACTGAGGAGGAACGAGAGATGAATAGGCGGCAGAAAATCCTAGATGCCATATGCTAGAGGGTGGTGGAGCTGCAATGCTCTTTCGAAGGGGTCAACCCTCTATGGTAGGTATCAATCCTCAGGTTTTGTAATTCTTGTAACGGTTGAACGCCCTTTCATGAATTTATTATGTTATTCCAAATCTATGCATGAGTTATGTCAGTTGTGTTAGTTTATTTCATTCATGTGACATTTGTGGAGCGTCCAGTGATCAATCCCTAAGCTCACGTGGGTCAGGCCTGATGTTAGAAATATGGAATGATCACCTTATTATTCCACAAAAATGTGGGAGTGCAAATCGAGCTTCAGGCATCCAAGGTCCTGGATAGCTAATCCGGATTCCTAGAAAGAAAGGGAAATGTCTAGATGGAGGGGGAAGACCTCAAAATGCCCAAATTTCCATTTTCTTTAAGTGCTCTAGTGCACGATCGGGGTAATGCCTGGGGCACTGGAGATCAATCTGAACATAAGGGAGTAGGAAGCGTGAATTATGATACCCCAGATTCGGAACACTGTGGGGGAGGCATGATAATAAAGGATAACTGCTGACCATGTTCACAACATAGTATCCTCGATGTATTAGCCTGAAATGGGGAATACAAACGAGGTCCGGCAGAAGACCATGTTCGAAACATGGGGCCTAACACAGAATGTTACCCATTAATCTTCAAAAATGTTGGCCCATGATAGTAGGAGAGCCATAGGTCGAGCATCCATACTTTTAGGGGGTTCCTTTAGATGTGAAAGAGGATGAGGTTCCAAATAAAAGACATGAAAAGTGTGGAAGGTGGATAGGTGGTTTGTTCGAACAGAATCCAACACTCTTAAAATTACGCCACCGTGGTGGAAACGCATTAGGTGGGCATATCGGTCTAATCATGGATCATTCATACTTTCAAACAGGACCTCTATGGCGAGGAAACTGACGCATCCTATGATTAACATGGGGCGTCATGAACTTGTTTAGTGTAGAGATAGAATTTCATGGTTCCCAAAAGATTTCCATCCAAGGGAACAAAAAAAGACAATAGGGGGTAATGAGACTTAGGATTCTCGGGGCTGGACCCATTACATAACACTTGGATGTCTCTACGTATCTCATGAGAATAAGAATCAATCCATATGTAGTTCTTGAATATCGCATGGCCGGGGGGCCAACACTGATAGGTAAGATCCTCCCTAGCAAGGGAACTGGTGCATCCCATGATTAACACGGGGCATCCTAAACTTGTTCAGGGTCGAACCGCGGTTTGGTGTCATGCGTCAAGGACATAATGGCTCGTGTAGTTTAACGACATGTAGTTGGATGAATAGTGAAAGGGGAGATCCGAGGAAGGGAGTATGTGGTGTGATTGCTATAAACCCGATGTGAATGAGGACTTGGAATTAGGATCACACCATGTATCCTCGGAGGAGGATCTTCAGGTCATGGGACCAAAAATGACAGTTAGGATGGGCCCAAGGCAAGGTGTATGGATGTTCCTAGGTACCCTTTTAGGATGGGAATCAAGATTCATGTAGTTCTGTGAGTGTATTTTAACGTTAGGTAGGACGAAGGGCATGGCTGCGCTAGTACACATCCTACTAGAACTACTAAGCCCACATGAGTCGTACTCGATGCGGGAAACAAGAAGTAGTGGTGGGACTTTCCCAGTGTTGAAAGGAACATGTTAGGGGAGAATGAATATTAGGTTAATGTTCTCCCAATGATGCTAACCCGTCCATGTAACACACCTAGGTGCACGAATAATTACAGCCAAGTATGTCAGAATTCGAGTTGATCATAAGGAAGTTGAAATATGTGAATCATGATGATCGAGATCTGGACCACGATGATAGTGGCGTGACGATAGGGTATGGTTGTTGGCCATGTTTGAAACACAACATCCATATAGTTTTAGCCTGATATGGGGATATATAGATGAGGGACAACCACTGACCATGTTCGAAACACGGGACCTGTGGAAAATGTCATCCAAGGACCTTAGGGACATTGGCCGAGATGGTAGGTGAGATGAGGCAGCATGAGGCCAGGCTGTGAAGGGGGTACCTTCGGATCTGGAATAGGGTGAGGATCCAAATAACGGGCTCATGAATCCTGTACATGGAATGATGGGAATGTCCCTATAAAAATTACACACTTCGGGCTCTTTGTCAAAACGCATTTGGTCACGACAATGATACGTATCAGATTGAGGGAGTTGAGTCCCTTCCCAAGGACAACGGTCTTGGGGCCGCACATTTCTGACCTAAGGTACTTGGGTGGACCATTAAGGGGTGGCATGATTTTATGGAATGTGCGCAGGTTGGAAAATAGACAAACAAGATGCACATTTCCCATAGGGAGATCCTAGTTTTTGGTCATAGAACTCAGACCAGGTTGGGAAAAGACATGGGAGGCACTTGGTGCGGCTATTAAAAAACCCAACGCGAATGAAAATCTGATAGGTACATGCCACACCATATGTTTCCATTAGGTTTTGGGCCAAGGGACCAAAAAAGAAATGTAGGATTGTAGATTCCTGGGCTGGACCCAGATACATGATGGCTAGGCGTTTCTATGTATCCCATGAGGATGGGAATCAATACAAACGTAGTTTTGGAAGATGTCATGCAGTTTAACGTCTTTTGACAAGGACGATGGAGTGGTCTTTGTTTATGGTCATAGAGCTCGTACCATGGAGATTATGAAATTAGGGAGACACACGGTGGGTTAATTATAAAACCGGCATGAATGGGAACCTGGGGTTCTGACCACCATGTGTTCTTTGGGGAGGTTTTAGGTCAAGGGACTGAAAATGAAAGTTATGTTGGGCCTGAGGAAAAGTGCACAGGCATTCTTACGTACCTGATGATGAAGAGGATCAAGCCATACATAGTTCTTGATGATGGAACGGTAAGATACCAATTCTAGGGTTAATAAGGTTTCATGGGTCTGTCCCTTGCACACAAAGGAGTGGTATTTTATATATCTCATTTGTCTTTTAGGATGAATGGGTGTATTTTTGGGAAGTGACAGACCTAAGGATAGAAAATCCAGGAATTTCCACAAGAATCAAGCCTTAGGCAGGTGTTGAAAAATGGTATGGTGTGTGACTGATACTAAAAATGACATCCCCTCATGTGAGGATACCACGATGCAGTTCCGTTTTTCATAATGCGGCCATGATGAAAATGTCACAGTTTAGGGTCATGTGATGGGACCAGGTGACATAGTTTAACATCATATGGTCTGGACGTATATAGGAGAGATGAGGTTCTAGATGGGAATGTCCACACTACGATAAAGTATACCTGACGTGAATGAGAACCTGGTCCACATCACACAACAAACAATTCTATGAGAGAAACCTCAGGATGAGGGTCTAGAAAATATTGGTTGAAAAGGGGGTAAGAGAAACTAGCTCCTAGTTGAGCTGGACCAAAAGAAGAGATGTCCGGGGGATCCTATATATCTCATGGGAATGGGAATCATGCCATACGTAGTTCTGGAAGGCCATGTAGTTTAACGTCTTGCGGGACAACATATTGTTTAATGTCCTGTGGGACAGGAAGTAGGGGGTTAACTCCAAGAATGGGGTGCAAATATTGCGGATAATGCAAACTCGGTATAAATGGGGACATAATCTCATACCCTACCATGCAATCTCGTAAGAGTTAAAGTGTAACACCCCAGGATATTCTGATAATTATTCTTTTTAATTTCTTTGATGTATTTTGTTGTACGCTTCACCAAGATTAGCTTGTGCTATACACAACACTGTATTAGATTGCTGTATACGCGACACTATTCTTGGCTTGTGATGCACATAATTTCAAGTTATTTTGAATAAAAATCATTTTAAAAAAACCATGTATAGATTTTGATCACTGTGTAACTGAACTATATTTTGAGTATGTTATACAGAATATCAAAGGAATCATTTCCTACACGTAACCCTGACTTGGCTTGCATTACACGCAAGAGAGACCTTCCTCAATAGCATGTGTTGTATGCAATATCGAGTTTCACTAAACAATGATATATTATTATAATATTATGAACAAGCCATTATGAAAAGTATTAACCGAATTTTGAATTTTATAACAATATAATTCATCTTACACATTTTCCAGAATGAGATATGAAAACAAAATCAATTTTTCGATAAAAGAAGTATTTTTGAAAAATACAGTTTTACCCCCTTTTGATGGCGCACCCATTTTAAATATAAATTTTGACAAGTTTATAAGTTCAATTTAAAAAAAACTTCTTCTTTTGAATCATGATATAAAAATTTACCTTGGATAATGTTTTGTTATTTTTCTGAAAACGTTCATATTTTGATGAATAGTAAAAACACGCTAAATTTTATTTAAAAACAACTTTTTCAATTAAGATAATTTATATGGTTAAATTATAATATTGAATGGTTTTAAAGTTTAAATAGAATATATTTTTACTATTTAATATAATTTATGTCATTATCATTAATTTTACATTGAATTCGTTTGTAAAAACATTTCAATCTTTTGCAATGTTTTAAATAAAAACCCATTTTTTGGACGATGGGATTAATTTTAAATTAATTACTTAATCTTTTATGTCTTGAATTTGGAAAAATGGATTCCATATTTGGAATCAGTAGTTCCAAATTATGTTAGTAGGCTACTTTTTATTTTTGGGCATTATGAATAGTAACTACAGTAAATTTTATTTACCACAGTTAAAGGTAAATTAGGTAATTAAGGGTAAAAATAATATTATAAAATTAACCTAACACTTGTCTTAAGATAATTGGATGATTATATTTCATCCTAAAAAATAATTGGGTCAAAATGATATTTATTAGAACCCACTTGAATGTGATTAAGACCTGTAATTTAATTTATTTAAATGAAAGTGAAATATGTCTCACTCAAACATTAATAATTATATTATTTTTAATATAATGTTATAAATAATATAAATTCCATTATAAATACTCATTTGAAAGATAAAATGCTTTTCTTTATCATGGTAATTTATTTGTAATTTTTTTGAAATATATAATTACCTTAACATCTTAAACATTAATGATCCAGAAATGATTTATTTAGTGAAAAATCAATAATATAGTTCTTATTAAACTAATAATAACTATTAAAGGCCAAAAACCCTGATAAAAACATATTGTGCATGTACATGTAATCCATAAGCATCCAATGGTCGAATAAATGACCATTTGTAGCCTTATAAATGCGATTATGACACTTATATTATTTTATTTTAAATGATGTCAAAGGTGTCACCTTCATAATTTAATAAATATAACAATTTAAATGTTGGGAGTTTTAGATGATAAATTCGAGAAAAAGTATTCTTATGGAAGACATTGGATTTATCTGAATCATAGTATTTTATTTTTAATTTTAATAAAACAAATAAATATGTTAAATAATTATACAAAATTTTTGTAGTAATTATTTTATTAAATGAAATATCAATTAAATGGTTTTAAAAATATTAAAATAAATTTTATATGAACAAATTAATGTTCTAAATGAATTTTTTAGAAGAATATGACATATTAGGAATCTATTGAATATTTTTGTTTGAAAATATCCTCTGTGTGTATTTTATTTAAATTCAAATAAATAAATAGTGTAAAAATTGAGACTATTGTTATTTTATAAAAATAACATATTATTAAATTGTTTAAAAATCACAAAAATATTTAAAAATTATAAAATGAAATTTATACGGCCGTAAATGTCATAAACTTTCCAATTATGGACAATTCACAACACATAAGTAATTATTTATAACAATTTAAAATTTAGAATATTATTACCCTAAATAAAATTATATAGTTTTAATAAGGATAAATCAAGTTGATAAGGTTTAAAATAATTTTCCAACATGTGTAAATTTTATTGGCTGATGAGATTAAAACCCTATCTCATATCATCTTCTGATTTGAGTTATTTTTGGAGGATTTATGTTGGGATTGAGTTTATTATATATTAATATTTTAATGGTTTCCAAAAGTTCCCCTCTCCTCCTTATTAAAAGGGAACCTCTTCCCTCTCCACTTCACACCAATTTTGAGCTTTCTAATTCTTCCAAACCCTGCCCATTACACTTCTCCACTTGCCTAGAAACCTACTAGTGGTCCTGGTCTTCTTAAAAGACCAAATTTAGTGCCCTAATAGGAGGTTAATAGGCAGCATGTCGAAGAAGAGGAGGTTCTAATACGTACAAAGCATCTCGGACCAATGGTAAGGGATAATTTTTCAATCTAATTTTTATCTGGAATTGATTATACATAAGTATTTACTAGGGTTATATTTTTCATCCATTTCCATAAAAAATTTTTCATAAAGTGTTTAATATTCTTCCATGTATGTTTAATGTCATGTTTACCCATTTTTGACTTTTACTTTGTGTTATGGAAGGAATCTTTCTTTTGTTTACCATACGAGGTACATTTTGACTTTTTTGGTAAAAGTATGAGGAGAATGTTGTTTTAACTTATACACTATGAAAAAATTTCTACGGTTTCATAACCCCTTTTCTTCATGAAGCTTACTCTACAAGATTTCATGGTTATTTTCAATAAAATCATTTTCTTTTAAAATTCCATGCCATTTTCTGAAATGAAAATGATTTTAAAGAAGAAAGTATATTTTCCTCAAAAATTCATTTCAAGTGTTTTATCAAAATTATTTTCCATCTATGATTACATTATTTATCTAGTTTATGTTTCAAGTATAATGTCTGTATTATTTACATGGTTTTATTTTTTTTAAATTCTATCCATTTTTTTATATGGATTATGTCACGATGGGATGATATTTATGAAATCCATTTTTTTCTCTGGGTTATGATGAATTATTTATGATTGTTTTGGGGAACATATAAGAATGATTTAAATATGAGATGTGTGGGATCTATATCTCTCTCCAATGCATTGGGTAAAGATTTATATCTCATGATATAGACATGGCTGGAATGACATGTAAATATGGTTCAGTAATACAGGGCTGGAATGACAAGTAAACCCGGTTTATTAATTGACTTTGTACACTATGATGGTCTTGGCAGTAATGCCTTGGCTACTATGGAAATCATAACATGTTCTTAATGGTTTGCCACATTTTCATGTTTTATTCCCATGCTACTTTATCATGATTGATTTACCTTTATGATCTATGCCTTATGTACTACCAAGATTTATGTCATTTCTCAAGATTTTGATTTTTTATGTTCATGTTTTTACGTTCAAATGTTTATGGATTATTTTTACGTTCTCAATGTTTACCCTTAGTGAGTATTTGAGCTCAACATTTTTATGTTTTCTTTCCCATAGGATATAAAGATAGATTTTAGGTAAGAAAACAAAAGGGTAAGGTCATTATGGGAGATGTTGAAAATCTTTCACTATTATTAGAAGATTATGTTTCGAGTTTCTAAAGTCACTAATCTAATACGGTCTTTGGGTGTCTATTTTTGACATATATTATGTTTTCTACAAAGGTAATGTAATTTCCTTGTACGTTATGCCATGGGTCTCTATAGTTTTTATTAGAGTGATGGTTTAGTTAACCATTGGAAACTAGGATATGAAAACTTTAGTGATATCCCTAGAGATATTTCTAATGTGTATCTAAGGATGTCCCTAAGGTTTAGTATAACTAAATGTTAGAGTCCTAGAATTATGTTGAAGATCATGAATTACATATGGTGAACCTAAGGCATCATGGATTAAATAATTTGTGATAATTTTGACTTTTTATGATTGTATGGTTCCTTGTTATTTTAACTATTTCTTACACAATAGTTTTGGGTTTTAGTCAATGGAGGGAACCAGAAGGAATTGGTTCAACATTAAATCCAATGGACAAATTGGTGACTATGAGAAATAAAATTGCATAATGCCTAGAAAGAAATATATTGTGATTATGCCGAATCAGTCATCATGATATATGATTAACAAGATGAACTTTAGTGGTATTCGTAATTCATTAAATAAGAGTAAGATGGACTTTTATGCATGTTCACATAGTGAGGAGCATAGAGAAAGGAAGATATAGATTTCTAAAGAAGGTAAAAAGAACCTTAATGAATACATCAAATAGAGGGGAAGATGTTATCTGTGTGGGGAGAAGGGTCATAGATTGATGGACTGTTATGGAGTTCAATGTCTTATCTGTGGGGAACAAGGGCATTATCTAACTCAATGCCCTAACCTAATAGGTTACTTCTAAATCAAGGAAGGACTTATTCCACGAAAATCATTGAAGAGGATGGATTGAACTATTTATGTATTGGTATTCAAGAATAATGTTGTTGAGGTACTTTTATGGTATATTGGAATATATATGTATAGGTTAATTATGGTTTTCAATAATTATATGGTACTGGTAACCCTGAAAAGTGATTGAAATACTTTTGAAAAGCAGATGATATGTACATAATGAAGGGATAAAGAGATAATTGAATGTTTGATAGTATTAATGAGCTCATGACTGATATAAGGACAAGTGATATCATGGTTTGAGTATATAGACATTTTGGGATTTTGGTATGTGGAAAGAGTTGAATTTTAACAACATTCATGTTTTCACAATGATTCTATGGTAATTCATGTTTTAAGGGAAATACATGATTATGGAATTCAAATGTTTGTAATTTCACCAACAATATATATCTTAGGATATATGGGGGATAAATGTTGGTATTCACATGCTTGGTTGATAAACTTTCTAGTAGTCATTTTCTATATACTATGAGATTGGATAGAATAATTTTCGATAAGACTAAAGGTTAAAATTAATTATGTTGGACATCATATAGTATTGTTTAAGGCTCGAAATTTTTTATATTATTTCTATAATATTTTAATAGTATAGTTTTAGAAAAAGGACAACCAGAAGGACAGGAGACAACTCGTGGTGTTGGACAAGGTTGTTGGAATCGAACCCACAACTGTAGTGCGACATGCCTTTATCTCGTTCCACTGGCCTATAAGAAGTCCCTGGTTAGTAGAAACTAGTTTTATTTTATTAAGAAGTATGATAAATGAAGTATAAGTCCATTTTGGAACCATATACGATTAATCTAACCATAAGATGGACTTTTTCTAACCTTATGTTTGAGACAGATGGAATGACCTATCATTCTATCGCATTATTGATAACACTTAACAGAAGACAAATTCAACTTCATTTCTTTAAGAGATAAAGTGGAAATTGTTCAAGTCACAAACAATAGTGAGATTGTACCAAAATCAAGTAAGTATTTCTTTTAATTTAAAAATTCTTCAAAATTAGGGAAATGATCTTGAAAACCTAAAATTTTGTCCTAGTACCCTCATATCTGATCAATCAGATGGTACTTTAGATCATCACAAATTTGTGGCCTTGTGATTGTTGGATTTTTCATATCCATGTTCTCTACCAGTCTCCATCAGAAATTCAGGGTTAGATTTCTCTTCTATAACCAAATTTTCACCTATATTCTCCTATGTGGAAACTGACTGATTAGTTCCTTTGGGTACCCATTATGTTTCTAACGTTATTTTTTAAAATGATGTTTTAGTATTCCTTTTTATGATGTCGTTTTTTATGAAAGAAACTTTCAAGTAGAAAACCCTTTATAACCCCGATGAATTTCGAGGGAGAATTCATTTTAAGGGGGTAGAATTTAACACCCCGGTATTTTATTAGAATTATTCTTTTTAATTTCTTTTATGTATTTTGTTGTATGCTTCACCAATATTAGTTTTTGCTATACGCAACACTATTTTAGCTTGCAGTATACACAACACTATTCTTGCCTTGTGATGCATACAATTTCAAGTTATTTCAAATAAAATTCATTTTACACAACACCAAGTATAGATTTTGATCAATGTATAACTGAACTATATTTTTAGTATGTTATATGCAACACTAAATGAATATTTCCCTACATGCAACCCTGACTTGGCTTGCAATACACGTAAGAGCAACCTTCCTCAATTGTGTGTGTTGTACGCAATACTGAGTTTCACTAAACAATGATATATTATTATAATATTATGAACAAGCCGTTATGAATAGTATTAACTGAATTTTGAGATTTATAACTTTATGATTCATCTTACACATTTTTGAGAATAATATATGTAAATAAAATCAATTTTTCAACAGAAGTAGTATTTTTAAAAAAATGCAGTTTTACTGCCTTTTGATGGCGCACCCATTTAAATATAATTTTTTGACAATTTTAAAAGTTCAATTTTACAAAATAAACTTAATATTTTGAATCAGGATATAAAAATTTATGTTGTATAAAGTATTGTTATTTTTCTGATAACATTCATATTTTGATGACTAGTAAAAACATGCTAAATTTTATTTAAAAACTAATTTTTTCATTAAGATAATTTATATGGTTAAATTATAATATTGAATGTTTTTAAAATATAAATATAATATATATTTTCAATTTTATATAATTTATGTCATTATCATTAATTTTACATTGAATTCATAGGTAAAAACATTTCTATCTTTTGCAATGTTTTAAATAAAAAGCCATTTTTTCGACAACTGGATTATTTTTAAATTAATTACTCCATCTTCTGTGACATAAATTTGGAAAAATGGATTCCATATTTGGAATTTTTTGTCCAAATTATGTTAATAGTCTAATTTTTTTTTTGGGCATTATGAATAGTAACTACGGTAAATTTTATTTACCACAATTAAAGGTAAATTAGGTAATTTAGGGTAAAAATAATATTATAAAATTACCCTAACACTTGTATTAATATAATTAGATGATTATATTTCATCCTAAAAAATACTTGGGTCGAAATTATATTTATTAAAACCCACTTGTATGTGATTAAGACCTTTAATTTATTTTATTTAAATGAAAGTGAAATATGTCTCACTCAAAATTTAATAATTAAATTATTTTTAATATGAGGTTATACAGAATTTAAATTCAGTTATAAATACTCATTTGAAAGCTAAAATGTTTTTATTTGTCATGGTTATTTATTTTTAATTTTTATGAAATATATAATTACCTTAACAGCTTATACATTAATGATACAGACATTATTTATTTAGTGAAAAATCAATAATATAGTTTTTATTAAATTAATAATATCCATTAAAGGCCCAAAAACCTGACCAAAACTTATTTTTCATGTACATGTAATTACTAATCATACAATGGTATAATAGATTACCATTTGGAGCCTTATAAATGCGATTATGAGACTTATATTATTTTATTTTAAATGACATCAAAGATGTCACCTTCATAATTTAATAAATATAAGAATTTAAATGTTGTAATTTTTAGATGATAAAGTCGAGTAAAAGTATTCTCTAGGGTGATATTAGATTTATCTGGTTAATAGTATTTTATTTTTAATTTTTATTAATGAAAATAGTACGTTAAATAATTATACAAAAATGTTGTAGTAATTATTTTATTTAGGGAAATATCAAATAAATGGTTTTTAAAAAATTAAAATAATATTTATATGAACAAATTAATGTTCCCCATGAATTTTTTAGATGAATATGACATGTTAGGAATATATTAAATATTTTTTTTCAATATATCCTTTTTGGGTATTTTATTTAAATTCAAATTAAAAAATAGTATAAAAATTGAGACTATTGTTATTTTATAAAAATAACATATTATTACATTATTTAAAAATCACAAAATTATTTAAAAATTATAAATTAAAATTTATATGGTCGACAATTTCATAAAGTATCCAATTATGGACAATTAACAATACATAAGTAATTGTTTATAACAATTTAAAATTTAGAATATTATCAGCACAAATAAAATTAAATAGATTAAATAAGGATAAATCAAGTTGATAAGGTATAAAATAAATTACCCACATGTCTAAATTTTATTGTATGATTATATTAAAAACCTATCTCATCTCATCATTGGATTTGAGTCATTTTTTAAGGTTTTTAAGTGTGGATTGAGTTTTTTATAAATTAATGTTTTAGAGGATTCCAAAAGTGCCCCTCTCCTCTCTTATAAAAGGGAACCTCCTCCCTCTCCACTTCACCCCAATTTTGAGATTTAAAATTCTTTCAAACCCTTCCAAGTTCACTTCTCCACTTCCCAAGAAACAAACTAGAGGTCCTGGTCTTCTTCAAAACCCAAATTTTGTGCCCTAAGAGGAGGTTAAGAGGAGGAACGTCTAAGAAGAGGAGGTTTCGATACGTACAAATCATATCAGACCAAAGGTAAGGGATAATTTTGTAATCTTATTTTTAACTAGAATTTCTTATACGTAAGTTTTACTAGGGTTATATTTTTCATACATGTCCATAAAAATTTTTTCATAATGTGTTTAATATTCCTCCATGTATGTTTAATTTCATGTTTACCCCCTTTTTACTATTACTTTGTGTTATGGAAGGAATCTTTTTTTTTACCATACGATGTACTTTTTGAATTTTTTAGTAAAAGTATGAGGAGAATGTTTTTTTAACTTATATGGCATGAATGGATTTTTACACTTTTATAATGCATGTTCTTCATGAATCTTACTCTACAATATTTTAGGGTTATTTTCTATAAAATCCTTTTCTTTTAAAATTGCATGTAATTTTGTGAAAAGAAAATGATTTTGAAGAAGAAAGGATATTTTCCTCAAAAATTCACATCAAGTGTTTTACCAAAACTATTTTTCATCTAATATGAAATTATTTATCATGTCTATGTATCATGTATAATGTCTCTATTATTTACATGGTTTGATTTTTATGAAATGATATCGATTTGTTTTATATGGATTTTGTCATGATGAGATGATATTTATGAAACCCATTTTATTCTCTAGGTTATGATGAATGATTTATGATTTTTTTTGGCACACATAAGAATTATTTAAATATGATATGGGTGGGACCTATATCTCCCTCCAATGCATTGGGTCAAGATTTATATCTCATGATATAGACATGGGTGGAACAAGAAGTAAATCTGGTTCAGTAATAACTTGGGCTTAATGGTTTTACATAGTTCCATGTTTTATTCCCATGATATTTTATCATGATTAATTTTCCTTTATGATCTATGCCTTATGTACTGCCAACATTTATGTCATTGCTCAAGATTTTGATGTTTTATGTTCATTGTTTTACATTCAAATGTTTATGGATTGTTTTTAAGTTCTCCATGTTCACCCTTACTGAGCATTTGAGCTCAAATTTTTTAAGATTTCTTTTCCCCAGGATATAAATAAAGATTTTAGGTACGAAAACAAAGTGGTATGATCTTTATGGGAGATATTGAAGATCTTTCACCATGATTATAAGATTATGTTCTGAGTTTCCAATGATACTAAACTAATATGGTCATTGGGTGTCTGTTTTTGTCATATTTTAAATTTTCCATAAACGTAATGTAATTTCCATTTACGTCAAGATTTGGGTCTCTACATAAAGAACCGAAGGTAGAATAGAAGAAATAAATTAGTCGAACTTGAGCTGGACCCAAAGACTAGATGCCTAAGAGTCCCTACGTGTCCCATTGGAATGTGAATCAAGCTGTACGTAGTTCTAGAAAAGATCTCAGTTTGTGATCTTAGATCTCCGACCATGCAGAAGTAGAATCCTTCCAAATAGGAACAGACCTATGTCCAATCCCTAAGCCTACGTGAGATGAAATATGTGTGGGAAACAATGGTAGATGAGATCTTTGCAATATATGGAATGCCCTTAAAGGGGATGTTAGTACGGATCCCCGAAGAATGCCTTACCATGGCTTGTTCCTCCTAACTTGAAAATTTTCATTGAGGGATGACACCCGGAGTGTCGAGATTCCACCTGGACACGATGGGGTCGAAAATTGATGCGAATCATGTGAGTGATATTTTGGGCTTAATGGGGTTGGTGTGACTATGGAGGATAACTTTTCACCGTGTTTGAAACACAGTATCCATATATTGTTACCTGAAATGGGAAAAAATGAGCATCGACCACTGATCGTATTCGCAATGTGGGACTTGTATCAATTTTTTGTTCGAAACCCTCGATGAGCATGGATCGTAATGGTAGGAGGGCCCTTCGGCCGAGTATCCATGCCATTTGGGGGGTCCCATCGGCCGTGAAAGATGGTGGAATCCCTAGTAAAGGGGAACAAGAAGCTTGGAATGTGGGTGGAAACATGTCCGGGTAAAGTCTGACACTCTAGGAAATGAACTAGAGTACTCTTGGTCACATTGGGGAATCACTGTAGAGGGGCAAGAGGCTCAACATGATAGTAGCCAATTTAGATAAGATGTGTATAGGATAAAGAGACAGAGAACTCTCCGGATAAAGAAGCACATGGTTTGGTAGTTACAAACCTAATTTTATTGAGGACAAAAGTCCATACAACACCATATATCCCTCTCAGGGAAGAATACAGGCCATGGGGCCTAGATAATAGGGATGTTTCTGAGAGATGGGGGCGGGACAACAGATGATGTGTCTGGGCATTCCTACGTATCCCACATGGATGGGAATCAAGTCACATGTACTTCTAAAGATTTTATGCAGTTTAACATCTTTGTGGGAAGGACAAAGAGTGATGGAAAGATACCCCAATTTAGGTTGTTTGCGGTATGATGAGTAACCCGAAGTGAATGAGGGAACAAGGCCATACTATACTACACAATCCCAAATGGGGATTTTGGATGAGGAGCCTGAAAGGGTCGAGGAACCTGAGGGTAGGTCACAGAAAGGAGGACCATAAATGCCTAGTTTAATTTCATATACATGGGACATGTGAATGAAAAGGTGGAATCATCATGCCTATGGAAGGCTACAGGGTGGAAACAATGATAGAGGACAACTATTGACCAAGTTCGCAACACAACATCTCCCCCTCTTATATGACTGAGGAAAGTAATTGGGCATCGAATGTTGACCACATTCACAACATGGGACATGTACCAATATTTCTCTCAAAATACTTGGGGACATTGGCTTGAAATGGAAAGAGAACCCTTAGGCTAAGTATCCATGCCATTTGAGGGTCCTTTTAGATATGAAAGATATTAGAAACCCAAATTACGGTGCTCACAAAACATGGCGGGGACTATGATCACGAAAGGGGCGATAAATGGAAGGAGTAATGTCTCATGGTGATGTGTGGGGAATGGAAAAATAGACCGACGTGAACGAGGATGTGATTCCTCACCACGCCGCACGGTCCCAAATGATGACTAGGGAAATGGGGCCGAAAGAGTCAAGGGAACAAAAGTTATCGAGGGACCTGAGGGTCGAGGGACCCAAGGCCGCATGTCCCAGCCAACTGTAACTTTATGAACCCTCATGCAGGCATTGCCTCATTATAGCTCCTAATAATGACTTGAATGAGAGGAAGTTGGCACCATATCATGTGTTCTGACCTAAGGGGAGATTATAGAGTTTGGGTTGGGCCAACAGACAAACTTTCTGGGTCATCCTACTTATCCCATGTGGATGGGAATCAAGCCACATGTAGTTCTGGAATTCTATGTAGTTTAGTATCATGTAGTCAGGATGTGGGAGAATAGAGGAATGAGAAAGAAGCACATGGTGGGATCCTCATACTCCTAACATGAGTGGGATCTAAAGAAGCATCCACTACACCATAGTTTTTTAGGAGAACTATACCCAGGGGGATAGTCGATGAAGAGAGTTTGGGGTTGGACTCAAGATGAAATGTTTGAGCATTCCTAAATATCCCATGCGGATGGGAATCTAGCCAAACATAGTTCTAACAAGGTACATTTTACTATCTTGTGGGATGATTTATAGTTTAATGTCGTGTGGGACATGGCAGTTTAAGGTCATGCGGGACCAACAGTTTAGGGTCATATAGGACCATGCCATGCAGTTTAATGTCATGCAGGACCGAATTGGGATTATGAAAAGTGTTTCTTATGTAACAAGGCATTGGTGGGAGTAGTTATACGCTCACTATCCAGGGTGACTAGGGAGTATGCCCCATTGGGGTAAACCCAGTGAACAACGAATGTTCCTTCCCATTTGGGATCCAACATGAGTGGTTTCCTGCTAGGTATCATTGGTGTCCTAAGGGCCAGTACCAAGTCACCTTGAAATAAGAAGCGGAGGTGAACATTCTTGTTGAAAGATCTAGTCATATTGTGTTGGTGCCTTTCCAAATTATACAGCACACGAAGCCTGTTCTCGTTGACTGCTTCAAGCTCAGCCAGATGGATTTTGTCTACTTTATCTGGTGCCTATTGATCATAGACAGTTGTGTGAAATAAGGGAAACTAAATCTCAATGGGTAGGGCAGCCTCTGCTCTATACACCAAGGAATATGGGGTCACCTAGGTGTAATTACGAGTCATTGTACGATAAGCCCAAAGGGCATTGGGGATCTTTCCCGGCCAACTCTTCATGTTATGACCAACCATTTTCTGCAAAATGTTAGAGAGGGTCTTGTTGAATGCCTCAATCTTTCCATTTTCTCACGCGTGGTAGCGGGAGGTATGGTTAAAACTGATGTTGTACTTGGAATACAATTTCATCATCTCAGATGGTCAAAATATGGTGTCGTTATCGTTAAGGATGGCGTGAGGGGCTCCAAATCAGTAGATGATATGGAGCTTACGAAGTCAACAGTGGAATGGGCCTTGACCCCCTTGAGAGGAACTTCTTCTACCCACTTGGAAAAGAAATCTGTAGTGGTCAGGATAAACCGGCACTGGCGAGTTATTACTGGTGGATATGGCCCCACGACATCAAGTCCCCAAACTGCAAAGGGCCAAGAGTAATCGGTAGAGTGGAGAGGCTCTGGCGGCTGATGCACAATTTTGGCGTGAATTTGGCATGTGTGGCACCACTTGGTGAACTCGATACAGTCAAGGATCATGGAGGGACAAAAATACCCCATTATTTAGATTTGATGGGAAAGCTTCGACCTAGTCTGGTGGGCACCGTACGAACCGGCATGAACCTCTTGCATGACCTGAGAAATCTCAACACCTTGGATGAAACGGAGGAGGAAACCATCAAACTCATTCTTGTAAGGGATCCATTCATGACTAGGGACATCATAAAGGGTTAATTTTAATGAACAGTGTTGGATTCGCTCATACTCATCCCGATATTCCTGGATATAACCGTTTTGGTGGTATTACACCAAAGGTATCCTCCAATCGGATAATATTTCAATCACTGAATCTGGGGGACCTAGAAGTCTTACTGTGGAGGCATCGGTGGTAAGATGGCTTACCTGTGGGCCATAATAATCAATTCGAATGATGGGAGAAATGACTCTCCAATGTACCAAGTGGATAATCAGGTCATCCGGCTCTGGCTCTGTGAGTGATGCAGCTAGGCTGGCCAAGGAATCATCTCGACCATTCTATGACCGAGGGACATGGGTAACCTTCTGCTGAGAAGAAAACTGGGCCATTAGCTAGAGAGTGCATTCCAACATTGGTATGAGTTCTGGATTCCTGGTGACATAGTCACTATTGATCTATTGGATGACTAGTTCAGAGTCCCCTTTCACGTGCTAATGGGGAACGTCAATCTCTAGGGCTAGCTCGAGGCCAGTAATGAGAGCCTGATACTCTACCTCATTGTTAGTGTAGCCTTCATAAAATAGGATCGAATACGGCAGAATGTCTTCTTCCAGGGTAATGAAGACGATACCCAGTCCAACTCTATTGTGTATGGGGTCATTGAGCCTTCTACCAGTGGGGCTCTGGGAGGCACCATCTAAGAGAATTTCCAACCCAAGATGGAATGATCCACCGAGAGGATTGCCTCATCGGGAAAATACAGATCTAGAGACTGGTCTGTGGGGTTTGGATGGGTGATGAGTAAGTCTGCCAATGCTTGTCCCTTGATAGGCTTCTAAGGCACAAACCTGATGTCGAACTGCTGGAGGATTACCGCCCACCGAGCTAGACAACCTGTCAACATGGGTTGGTTCATGATGTACTTCGGTGGATGTACTCAACACACTAGTTGTACCTTGTGTTGCTCTAGGTAATGTAATAACTCTTGTACAATGAAGACTAGCATGAGGCACCTATTCGCGATAGGGGAGTATTTGGTCTCTGTATCGAGGAGCATGCCACTGAGGTATTAAAATATATTCTCTATCCCCTCATTGTTTTTCTGGGCAAGAAGAGCACCGAGAGATCGTTCTAGGGAGGTCACATAAATTACCAACGGCTCTCTGGAGATAGGTGGAATTAAGAATGAATGCTGGAGTAGATAATGCTTTATTTCCTCGAATGAAGTCTGAAATTCTTTACCACAATCATAGAGCGTGCCTTTCTTCATGAGCCAAGAAAAGGGCTTACACTTTCCGGCTAGATTTGAAATGAATTGAAGAATTTAGACTAATTGGACTTGAAAACCTCAAATATCCCAGATATTTATTAGGGGGTACATCTGGCAGATGGCCTTGATCTTCTCCGGTTCAATCTCGATGCATCGGTATCTGACAACAAAGCCGAGAAACATGTTGGAGGTAACCCTGAAAGAACACATAAATGGGTTCATCTTCAAGTATCTAAAACAGAGGAAGATGAAAACTTTCACAAGATACTGGAGATGGTCCTGTTGCTGGAGATATTTTACCATTAGTTCATCCACATAACATTCCACCAATGTCCCAAGATTAGTTTAAATATGCGGTGCATGGCCCACTGATAGGTGGCACCTACAATATTTAAACCGAAGTGCATGACTTGGTAAAATAAATTACCTTGTTGTGCCCTGAAGGATGTATAATCCTCATCCTTGGGGGCCCTTTGGATCTAGTTTTACCCAGACTACAAATCCATTAAGGAGAGATCTTGGAACCCAGTCGTGGTGTCAAGAAGGAGTTCTATCACAGGAAGGGGAAAGTCATCCTTCGGATAGTGGCGATTGAGATCTCGGAAGTTGATGCAGACTCTGATCTGTCCATTCTTCTTCCTGACTACATGATGTTGGCCATCCATTTGTGGCACCAGACGTCCTTAATGAAATTGGCTCTGATGAGCTTGTCAACTTTGGCCTCGACTAGGGAACTGTCATAAGGTTGCATCTTTTGGAGAGGATACTTTAAACCATGGTGATTTACCAAAAGACTAAGGTGGTGGATGGCTACCTGAGGATCTAGTCCTGGAATCTCATCGTAACTCTAGGAAAACATGTCACGGTTCTGTTTAAGGAAGTCTACATACCAATTTTGTTCTTCAGGGGCATGGTGGCACTGATAAATGTGGTTCATGGGTCTGACATGCTACAAAGGTTCACTTGTACCAAATCATCAACTGTGGTGGAGACACCCTCTTCCAAGTTAGGGGGAGCATCTTCTAAATCAAATTTTATACTTACGAAGGAGGGATCCTCTGCGGGAGGAGTTACTTTTGATATGGAAGACCCTGATGAGAAGTTGGTACCATCCTGAGGGAAAATAGAGACTATATCAGGGGACCCTTGTGCAACCACAACCATAGAAATGAATGATGTTGATCTAATCCCATATAGTCTTCGACAAAAGGGTCCATGCTTGATGATGTCGAAGCATTATTGGTGTGTTGGCTTGAGCAGATTTATCCCAGCCCGGTGAAATAAGAAAGTATGATGTAGCATCGTTTCCATTAGGCGGACATCCCAATATCTTATGGGTGTATGAGGCTCCAGGGTCACCTGAGCTTTATTTGAATAGGAATACGAGGTGATTTTACGCCGTCTCAGAGTCTTTGGATAGTGTTTCCCCCTCATCCTAGAGACAATGAATCATTGTCCTGCATCTTGGGTGGTAGCCTCCAATCAGTGGATTGGAAAGATGTAGGCATCATTCAGATCCATCCATGGGTCGGTCGGAACTGTGGCATGCTCGACCTCATTGGTCTGAATCTACTATTCGTTGCTCTTGTAGTAGTCAATATCCAGATAGAGGGCTTCACAAGAGGCAAAGTGAGACACCTCACCTTGAAGCACACCCACCTGGCCCTTAAGGGAGTACTTGAGGCACTGGTGGTATGATGAGGGAACTTTCGCATATAGGTGGAGCCACGACCTGCCCATCAATGCATTATAGTTAGTGTCCTAAGAGACAACCATAAACTTGGTGCTAGAAACTAGGACAACAAACTATATCTTAAAGAAGATCTTTCCGACTGGTGTCTGTTTCGTCTTGTCAGAACCCTGGATTATTAGGTCAGAGGGGCTCAAAGCATCTTTACACAATCCCAGTTTTTACAGTGTCTGAGTTGGGATTAAGTTGATCCCAGAGCCTATGTCAACAAGACAACGATGGACCTCCACGCCATTGAACTAACCAGTGATGTCCAATGGAAGAATGTGTCCTAATATGGGTGAGCCTCCATCTTATCCAGAGAATGAGATAATGGCCTGTAATTCGGCATTCTCAATTTCCTCAACATTAAAGGCTTCTACGACTGCTACATTCATCTCAAACTGTAGGGGGATTCTTAATTACTTGCTGAGGGCCACATTCATATCTGACGACAGCCGAAGAGCCTCTAGGATAGATAGTCTTGATGGAATGATGGAAAGACTTTTGAGGATGTCATACTTCCGTGCCAGGCGTGAAATTCGGCTTACAGGAGGTCGCTCTATGACAGGAGGTATAGTGGTCCCCACTGACTAGATTGACGGCTGACTGGTGCTGGGAATGTCAAACTGCTCACTAGTCGAAGCATGTGTAGTGACTGTCGAATGAGGACCCGACGACTCCAATTGGTTCGTGGGGAAGCATGACAGATCGCAGCGAGGTCTAAGCGTCTCTGCCAGATCTAGTATCATGAACGACGGCGAAGGCAGACCTGATGTCATTAGATGAGAAGGTTGTTCTTGTTGAGCTCTACACAGCGCCTACTACCTGGTTTTAGTAGCATGTACAACCTGGCTGGACGTGTTGACCAAAGCACTTCAACAACCCATATAGTAACGGTTCCACCAACACTGATGACGATTGGGGATGTTGGTAAGGCCTTCCTGATGCTCCTCATTGTTAGGAGTCATGTAGGGGTTTACCATCTTTGTGGTATTAACCAAGGCATACCCTCAACTATCACTTGAAGTTTCATCCTCTACTGGGAGGATTCTGGGTGGAATCGGCATCTCTGGAGGCATGAAGTCGCCAAGAGTACGGGATGAAGATGGCATCAATGGGGGACTTTTTTTCCTTGCGTCGTCAATGCTTTCTCTTTTGGGAAGAGTACGCCTGAGATGACGATGCAGAAGTAGTGGATGCTGCTTCTGAAGGCTCTAGCTGATTCTGGCATGCACAGATGACACCATGGGCACAAGAAACTATTTTGCGAGCCATCCAGTCATCATACTTCTGGGTTCTATGGTTAGAAACCTGCTGTCACTCACCCTCTTTGTCACTATTGCAGTCTGGTCTCACGAAGATGCATGCCACCAGTGTTGGGGTAAGGCCCCACCGGACTATGTTGTTATCTACCTAGACTTGGATCTATTCCTTGAACACATAGAACTGTTTTGAGAGTGTTCCCTAGGATCCCGTGATAAGGGTAGTATTTGGGGTGATCAATGAGGTTCTCTTCATTTGGCCTTCTCCACTCAAGAAAACATATGATCCCCTGCTCTATGGCACTGCAAGAGTAACTGGGGACCTGAGCCTCATTGAACGAGTAGGTCTAGTTTCTTCTATCTAGAAAGGGGTCCCATGGAGATCGTCCCTGAGGAGGATCTGGAGGAGCATGTCGAGGGGGCAGAGCCTGGTTATCTCACCTCTGTGGTGACAACACATTACGTGGGGGAACCTGCTGATTTTGAGGTGGGAATTGTTGGGTCGGAGACTGCGCCTGAGGTGGAGGGCCTCTGCGAGGCTGAGGATCTGGTTCCACTGGTAGCAATTCTAGTTTCGTGGGGGCCTCTATTTGGGCCACTAAGGCAGGCTCGGCTCTGGAGGCCCTTCATGTATAAATTACAGGAGGCAACGGACGTACCTAGATAGCCTATTATAGGGCTTCCTCTAGGCACTGGGCCTTATCAGAGAAGTCCCAGAATCCCCCAGGGTAGTTAAGGGTGATCAAGGAGGGGACCAGTTTCATCTTGAATTTCCCACACGCATCGTCAGTAATTTCTCCTGACTCAGTGGCATGTCAAGGGAGTATGTGATCCCTTTCCACAGGGCGATGAAGTCTATGACATGCTCATCATGCCTCTGCTTGCACTTGAAGTGGTCATCGATACTCGTCTTCTAGGTGGTGGAACTAAACTGGTAGAGGAATTGCATATAGAGGTCTTCCCAACTAGCTATTAACCCGATGGGGAGCTGGTTGTACCAGATGAACTCTGATCCATCCAACATTTTCACAAAACACCGGAGTTTGGTAGCTTCCTACTAAGCTGGGGTCCCCAACATGGGCCCACTCCTGGAGATGAAGTGGGCCAAGTGTTGTGGTGGGTCCTTAGTCCTATTAAAGGGGGAAAAGGTGGGATTCCCAAAACCCAGGGGTGCTGGCATATCATCCACCCATACTGGATACGGCTTTCCATCAAGTGGGAGTGCCACCTGTCGTGTTTCCAACGCCTCGAGGTCGGAAATGAGTGCGCCATTGGATCATCTGGTTGGGGTCCCTATCTTGACGAGGATCCCTGACCACCAGTGCATTTTCGGGTTCTTCAACACAGTAAGCAGGTTGAGGGGCTCATGGAGCGGCTAGAGGAATGACCAGTGGGGTATCTGGGGGAGCCCGAGCTGGGTCACAGGGGTTGTTACGCTGCTCATGAGGATTTGGAGATATGTAACACACCTTTCTACCATAGGACTTGGCCTCAACCTTTTCTTCAGGAGAAGGATGATCATGGTCACCCAGGGATAGCTCACTGAGGGGAAGTTGTGCATGCCCCTAGTGTCCTGGCTGAGGATCACCATAGTTTGGTCGTTGCTTCACAGCGTGCTCAACCAGGAGGTCATCGGCCAACTTATTCTGTTTGGCAAGCTGCTAATGTAGCGCGACCATTTCAAATTAATCCTCCATCTTCTATACTGAGGCGTACAGGTCGGATTGTTTAGTGGATCAGAGGTGTTTTATACCTTTACTCTGATTCCGACTAAAGACTAATGCATCGGTGGGCGCAGGGGTACCCTACAGATTTCTCTGTTAACGAGTAACCCTTCCCGATGGACCCAATATTGGTGTCACAACTCCAAGGGGAAGGTCCTCGTTGAGGAGTTCTAGCTCATTCTTCTCTTTTGATAGGTTTTCCATGTTTACTGCGACCCTTCCTGGGGGTATGTCCTCGATATCACATGGCAGGTTAGGAATCTGCTGGATAGGACTGAAGAGGAGGGAAATGTACATCCCCCAACCATGGATCTGTATGTGGTGGGAATCCTCCTTGATGATCTTGATGAGTACCTTGAAACTCTGGCTACATCTTTACTAGAGGGCCTTATGGTGACCTGGTGACTCAGGGCGCTAGGCCACGGGGAGTGCGGCCAGATCGACCGGACAACATTGTTCGCTGATGACCTCAATGTGCACTTGGATATTTGGGTAAGACACTCGATGATGACGAAGATAGAAATGAGTCACCCTGTGGATCTTGCAGAAACACTCAACTTCCTCTGGGGTGAGGGATTCTGGCGCAGAGAAATTTGGTACTACAATAGGTCAGAACTTTTTAGGGAAGTGGTCAACAGTGAGGATATCCCCCAAACTCCAGGGCTCAGATTCAGGGTCTGGCCCTTCATTTCCCCACTCGTCAACCAGAGGTGGCTGGGGAACAGGTTGTGGTACCAAATCAGACCGCTGGGATGGTAGGCTAGCTGATGGATAATACGGCGAGCGAGATAAAAGACCTATGTATCTCGTTTTTTCCTCTGAAGGGTGTAACGACTTAGCCACCACATTGTGGTAGGATGGGCTAACAGTTGTAGTTCCTGGTGTCGGTACTTGGGATACTGAGGATGGACCAAGCTACTGATCGTCCACCATTGGTCCCCATAATAGCTCTCTATGATCTCTAGTCGAGGTAGAGAGTGCTTCTAGTGATAATGGTGGTTATTACATGACTGTGACTTACGAGGTTGCCATGTTTTATTCCTCCTGGATATACCTATGGAGGGAGGTTGGAATCCAGTGTATTTTGCTTTCTGGGAGTACGAAGCTAATGTGCCTCATTCCTGCCCTATCTCCTAACATAGAGGACAGAGGGGAGGGTTTCATTGTTGAGTCATACTCTGATTCAGAATCCAAGAAGCAGACTGAATTGATCTCTATCTGAATCTTCTCAATTATCTTTTTATGGTGGTGACGACCTGCCCTCCTACCCCAGGATAGTTCTTTAGGATAGGGTAGATTTTCAGCAAGAGGAGGTCCTTCGGCCGTACTGGTGCTGGGGTAGAGATGATTTTCACGTGAGTTAGCCGGGGTGCGAGGATCACCAGGGAAGATATTGAAGGGGATGTAGGGAGAACCTTCATGGGAAGTGCTGGAGCAGGTAGGACCTCCACTAGAGCTAACATGAGCCCCGTGTAGTACCTTCATTCGTATTTACCCTAGTGATGTCAGTGTGAGGAAGGTCTTCATACTAGTCAATCCAAATAGGGGTAGGACCTCCGTGTTGGGCGCTACTGAAGTGAATCTAACCTCCACCCCTCTGATTTCCAGTGCGAGGAGGACTTTCGCTTGCTACTACGAGAACATGGGGAGGGCCCCCACGTTGGAGAGTGACTGGATGTGAAATTTACCGACCCCAATGATCTGTGGCAGGAGGAATGACTCCATTACCTGTGTAATGAGCATGGGAGAGACTCATGTACTGAGTGTTTTCATCGTCAGGGAGACCCTCATTTGTGTTGAAGGTGGCATGGGGAATACCTCCATGACGAGAATGGATTTAGGGAGGACCATCACTTTCCATGGTGGTGGTACGAGGAGGACCTCCGTTCTGGGTGTCGCCACTGCGGATTGGTCCGCAGTGGCCACTTCATGTACTGGCGACTAAAAGAGTCGACACAGCCTTACCATGGAGCTGTTGGGGTCTCAATCTTGGTCGGGCATATAAATGCCACTGCTCAGCATACGCAGGGGTCTGGTGATATACATCGGCAGTGGCTCGGGGCACAGTAATTGTGGACATTGATGCTCTTTGGTGAGTATCCTTTTGGCTTGCACCCAACACTGGCATCAGGTCATATAGACTAGGGTCGGTGGTGCAGGAATATAGCTTACTTGCTTTTCAGCTCGGGGGGACTGGGTGGTGGCGTTGGCATGGCCTGGTGCGGCCCTCCTTGGGGGCCCCTGAAGCGGGATCCTGACTAGGTTGGCCCAGGCATCCCCTACCACGTCGACATAGGGGAGGGAGTCATCGAGGCATTTTGGGGAGAGGCTCCTGAAATGATTGTACGTCAGAGTGGGGAGTAGTGCCTCCCTGCGCGACCCTTTGGGGTGGCGGTGGCGATGAGGCATAGATGCCTCCAGGTCCTGGCGGGCCATATCCCTAGTCATGATAATTCCCTCCTCCTTGTACTGGCGTACGAGTTCCTTGATCACCCTCTACTAAATGGAAATAGAGGGGGATATGGGGCATGGGCTCCCTATAGACATGGATGTGGAATTCATCACAGAAGTGGAGGATCCATGCAAGATTGCCGCATTGGCATTGCCCCTGCCCCTGCGTCGGTGGGTGGGTGGCGATTGGGCTCCTGGTGCAGAAACTTGGTTTCAGAAGAGGGGATATTTGACCATTAGTGCTAAAATAAGGAAATCGACATCTAGTGCCCCAGTGCCATTCCATCTTCCATATTTGTTAAGAGGGATCCACGCTGACAACGTCGCAAACCGATATGCCCAACATTTTGACTACCCCAACTTCTGGTGGGTTTCACGCCAGGCCCGTTATTTTCTTTTTGGGACCCAACACCGGATAATTGGATCTGGTGACATGCAAATATATTGATTTCTTGAATGCTACTAATATATACATTGAGGAGAAAAAGTTCACATCGGGTTCACCATTTCTGTTTCTGATGCTTTCACCAGGGGGCCCGCGTCCATCTGATTTGCGGACGACGATGTTGTTTGTTACCCCGCATTCCCGCTTTCAAAAGTTGGGTGGCATCTGTTCATTGTTCAGAAACATTTTCTCCTTGATCTAAATAGGATTATGGGATGTGAGTTCTTCCTTAGGTAGATTCCTCCTCAAAACTCATCACCTAGTCCGGTTCTCCCTTATTGATTTAATACATTGTTCGGGAAACACTTCCTAGTGCCATATCTTCATGGATGCTAATTAATTACACCGAATCTGTTGGTACATTTCAAGGGGTCCATCTGGGGAAGCAAACATCGGTTGGGGGAGTAGTCACGATGGACATCACTAGCGTGTCTTGATGCTGGAATACTAAAGAATCTTGGTATCATCCCCTTATTATAGGGCTTCTAGAGGGTGTGGAAGCCCGAGGAATCCCACATCGAATGTAGGGAATTATATGCTATAAGCATGTATCTGAGGTTTTCCTCATCTTCCCATGTTTAACACAGGGTATGTCGTGAGTTTAACGTCTAGTGGAGACAGATCAGACTAATCATAACACTGATTAGAGAGGATCAGATAGGTGTTACCCCTTAGGGGAACACTGATGTTGGGGCTAACGCGTGGTTAGTTATCCAGTTACAACTAGGATCATTGAATAGGTGAATTGGAATTATCTCACTGGAATGTGGTAGCCAGGGTAATAATCAGGATGGATAATGGGTGGTTAAGTGAAATGGATGGATAATGGAATGGGGTCGACTCGAGTGTGATGATGATAGTGGGATTGAGCTTTGAAGAGTCCTCCTACATATCCCTGTGGTTGGGAATCAAAGTTCACGTAGTTTGGTGAACGTGGTTCATCTTGACAACAGCTTACTGGTATAAAGGGACGACAATGGATTACCACTGAGAGGGGTAACAATGGAATACCATTTTATGGGGTGACAACGACTTACCACTATATGGGGCTAAACCTTGGGGACACTTCCTACATACCCTGTCTATGAGACAGGGATCAAAGAACACATAGATTGGATTGGTGTGGTTGAACCAACGTGAAGGAGATCGAAATGACTGTGTGTTGGGATTGAACATCATGGAGGCTTCCTACGTACCTTTCCTTGTCAAAAATCAAAGTCCACGTAGTTCGGGAGCGGAAGATGCATTTTAACGTCATGCAGGAAAAAAAGGGGAATGCAGTTTAACATCACGTAGGACGAGTGTGGTCCAACGTGAAGGTGGTCAGAACCAAGGGATATTGGTCTTGAACCTCAGAGAGGCTTCCTACGTACCTTGCCTTAGAAAAGATCAAAGTGCACGTTGTTCAGGTGGGGGAGTCGGTGAACTGACTTGAATGAGGACCTGGGTTCCAGATGGATGGTGTGATTGAACCACATAGAGTCTTCCTATGTACCTAGCCTTGGAAAAGATCAAAGTCCTCCAAGTTCTTGTGGGTGTGTAGGTCTTACACTATAGGCTGCCCAGAAAGGATGTCATGGTCGATGCTTACTCTTATCCCACGTGTGTCATGCTTGGTGTAAGAAACAAAAGGAAGAAAAAACATAACGATCACATCATGAAAGGTGTGTCCATGAGAAGTGGAATGGGTCTTACACCTGGTTAGTGGCCCAAAGAGGAAACATGGGCATATGCGTGGTTAGTAGCCCAAAGAGGAAACCGGGAGGCTTCCTATGTACCTTGAATTAGCAAAGATAAAATTCAACACAGTTTAGGTGGGGGAGTTGGTGAAACGATGTGAATGAGGACATGGGGTCCAGATGGATGGTGGTCTTGAACCTCATGGGGTCTTACTACATACCTAGCCTTGGAAAATATCAAAGTCCTCGTAGTTCCGGCGGTTGTGTGGGGCTTACACTCTAGGATTCCCAAAAAGGATTTCATGGTCGATTCTTACTATAAGCCCACGTGAGTCATGGTTGGTGTGAGAAACAAGAGGCGGCAGAGACCTAATGATCACGTCGTGAAAGGTGCATCTGTGGGAAGTGGAATGGGGCATACATGTGATTTGCGGCCCAAAGAGGTAATATGGTCTTATACGTGGTTAGCAGCACAAAGAGGATACATTGGATTAGTTGTGGTTAGAAGCCCAGGGAGAGAAAGATTGGGAATCACTTCAGGATGGAGGCTATTATGGTGAAAAAGCCCAGAGAGATAGGGAAGGGTGAATAAGATCAATGTCCTCATCTCTCCTCTAACTCTTTGGAACAAAATAAGATAGGAGGAGTAAAGTTACTACCTCCTACAAGAAAGGCTAGGGGCTTACACAGAAATGGTTACCCTTTTCCCATGGACATATGCCATTCCAATAAAGAGGATCTCATTCCATGTGAGGAATGGTCACACTCCTGTGGAGACCAGTGGGCATACAAAATGTCCAAGGTGGGGTGCCCTGTGTAGAATGCATGGGGTTGGGTCACAGTTTAACATCATGTGTTGGGGACGAGGGTGCTTTGCAGTTTAACAACCTACATCTCGAACGAGGTGGGTTCACTCTGCACCCCTAGGACTTACATGACTGGTACCTCCTACCCCTTGGGGAAGGTAAGGCATCAACAACACCGTATTTATGGGGTGTTATGGAGCGATCCATTGGGGGGTCAATATTAGCATGGATATGCAAATAATAAATAGACATTAGCGTGCCTATGTGATGAAGTATGAGGAAAAGCAATGCAATGGGATGTAATGTCCAAGGGATATTGAAATCACTTCGTGAAAACCTGGAGGGTCGCACGGGAAAAGTAATTTCAAAGGAATGGAGTTCATAGGCAGTAGGGGTCCTATGAAGCTGTGGTGCTTCATATAGTGGAGGGGATTTGTGAAGGGGTATGCTTTGCAAAGTGTAGTGTCCCAGCCTTATAATAGGGAATCAATGAATATGGAAGGAGCTTTACGAAGTGGATAGGAATTTGCAGAGCACTACCAAGTGAATCAAAGGTGCCTCGCGATGTAAGGTGTTGTGAATAAATTATCTTTGTGAAGTACAGTGACCCTGCTTTAGCATGTGGATCATGTGTACATGAAGGGTGTTTCATGAAGCATAAATGCTTCATGACGACTTGGGTCCCCTTGGGGATCCCCTTCCTTAGCGGAGGCCCAGGGGCTCCGCGAAAGGTATCCCTCTCTAAAGAGAGGACCAATTAATGCAAAGGGGGAGGCATTTTGCAATGCAAAAATACCTCGTGTAGCTCATGGTTTATATAGCATAGAGTTCTTCGCGATTCGGGAGTTAGGACGCTAAAGGGTTGGATGATCCATCCTTGGACATGGGGGGGAGGCCGATATTTATAGGCAACAGGCGCTGCAAATAAGACCTTGCTCAGTGCGAAGACAAAGAATTCTCAAAGGAGGGTTGTGAATGACAAATTCGTTCGTAGAGCATCCCACCTTCTTGCTCCATGGTGGGTCACGAATGTCAAATTTGTTCACAGTGAATCTAGCCACCTTGCTCTACTACGGGTCACGAATGTCAAATTTGTTCACGGAGCATCCCGCCTCCTTACTCTGTGGTGGGTCACGAACATAAAATTTGTTTGCGGAGCATCCCGCCTCCTTGCTTCACGATGGCCATAGGTCTATGGGGGCTCTGTGAAGGGGCTCCACGAGGAAGCCTTGGAGGCTTTCGTTTGGTCATTTCCATCCCAAAATTTGGCTCCATAATATATATATATATATGTATGTATGTACGTATGTTTATTCTTTATATGATATATTTATATTAATATTTTATGTTTATTTATATTTTTATATCATAATAAATATGTGTTTATATATATATATATATATATGTGTGTATATATTATACATTTTTATTAATACATATATGTTGATATATATATATATATATATTTCTGGGGGGTTTAAATATATATGTGTATGTGTATATATATATTTATCCATGTTTTACAGCACATGTACAAATGTCATTATAATAGTTATGTTTTCTTAAAAATGTGACTAAATTTAAAATATTTAATTTCATTATTTTATACATATATATATATATATATTAGAATCTACAATTTAAGAATATATATATGATTAAAATTTACGTTTTATGTTTATATGTAAATTTTTATATTATATTATATTTATATAAATTTTTAGATTTTATATTATATATATATGTTTATATTATATACTTATGTTTATGCTTATATATATATATATATATATGATTATATATTATGATAATATATATATATATTATGTTTATTTACATGTTTTTATTATAATATATATTTTTAATTTATGTGTGTGTGTGTTTATGTTATATACATATATTTTCCTATATATACAAATTTATATTTCGTATATATTATATGTCTATATTAATATAAATATATTTGTGTGTGTGTGTGTGTGCGTGTGGGTGTGTAAAAATATATGTGTATGTGTACATATATATAAGTATAATTACATATATATATATATATATAGAAATTTTTTTAAAAAGTGCTAAAAATGGCACTAAAATATCAACATTTTTGTCAAAACGTGTCAAAATGAAAAATATATATTTGTTTTTATATATAAATTTATGTATATATATATATTCACATATTTTTGTGTGTGTGTGTTTATATATATATATATATATATATATGTTTATAAATATGGTTCAGTATTTATACATACTAGTACTCGCCTGTGCTATTGCACGACGCATTCGATAACTGGGTTGTTCTTTTAATAAAAGATTAATATTTATAAAATTTCAGAAGAAATAATAATGTTGAAAAAAACATTACAATGATGTCCAAATTGGAATGATGATAATCGTTGGCAGAAAACATTGAAAAGGAATATCATTTAAATAACTACCAAAAAGATGAAATGCAGAAATGGAAAATACAACACTCCAGTTGACGAACATCAGAAATCAACAATATGAAAAACTCTATCTAGATCCAACATTTGAAAACACCATTTGGAACCACCCTATGGATATCATAATTTATCACCAAAATCCTTATTCAAAGCATCCAAACACCGTACATGCTAAATAATATTATCAAAAACATCACCATATATATCACTAATCGAAACACAACACCATTTCATCTATAAATTTATGAACAAACCAATAATTATAGCAGCCGCTTCTGGTGGAGTTAAAGAGAATCACAACATTTTGAAATGAGAAGGAATCTGTAGAAATATAAGGCCAGGTTTATCCAGAATGATATAATAAATATGATATAATTTGAATGAAAACATGAAGAAAAAGACTAACCTTCTTTAGAGTAACACATAGGATTGGTGTGATCACAAAAAGTAGCTCCTTTATGCATCAAATCTTCTTAAATTCCAACACCTACCAATGATTCTTTAATTCCAAGACCTGCACACTAAGGAAAATCAGAATAATGAGATCTAATTGCTAGACCAACAATAGTTTGATTCATTTTGTAGAAATAAATAAAATTGAGATATCATAACATAGGATATAATTTTTTCTACAATGAAACATGTATACTCATAAAATGTTTAATCTGGAAACAATCATTAGTATTGAGAAAATGGTTTTCTTGTTTAACCAGAAGCTATAATCATGCATGGATTCCGACCAGAATGGATTGGAAAAGGATAATAAAATAAACTATGAATTTCATTGAGATTTATACACTATTAGACTTCATTGATTTCTAGCAGTCAAATGTATAAGAGCACAATATTGCAATAAAGCATGTTGATGAAAAAGATAGAACAATGGATAATTTACATCATAGATAGCCCAGTCACATAAATGGACTTCTATAATGGAAAAAAGTGAAGATATAATTACATCAATTCATCGAAAAATACATAACAGTATTGAATATGAATGATAAAAAAATACAATGGGTAAAAACATAGAAACATACCCACAGGAAGACTAATATCATCACCTGAAATCAAACACCCTAAATAGGTAAGTTAATTTTTTTGATAACAGGTTGAGAACTGAAATCAAATAAACTATTTCCAAAGGAAACTGAAATAAACCATAGCCAATGAGAGATTATGAAAAAGGAAAATGGATAAACAATGGGAATAGAAATTGATACCATCAAATATTCCAGCACTGGTATATTGATAGGATATTACAGTACTGGTAGTATTCCAGTACTTGTAATCCTATTCAGTTGTAGATAAATTTCATTCACTTCAAAACCTAAAAAATAGTGTCAAATCAATGAAATGTAAATCTGTAGAACTTGGATCCCATAACCTTTAATTTAAATCAATGTTAGGGTCACCCACATAACGTCAAACTATTTCCAGGATCATGTTAATGGAAAAAATTGATTCTGTAATGCTGGAACAATTAAACTTGTAATTTTGTTATAATGGAAAACAAAAATGACCCTAACCTAAGTGAATATTCAAGTACTGGTAATGTAACCATATTTTACAATACTGGTAACAATTCCAGTACTGGTTAATTTGCTCAGTTCTGGTTAAATGTGTTTCCCTACAAAACATAAAAAACAGAGGCAATTCCATGAAATGTAAATATGTGCAACTGGGATCGCATAAATTGATATCACCATCTATTTTTGCATCACCACATAATGTCAGAGTCTTTCCATGATTAGGTTAATGGAATAAAAATGACTATAGTAAAGATGAAATTACTACACTATTAATTTTGTTATACTGGAAAACAAAATTGACCATAACATCACTGAATATGTGTAATGGTAAATTGAAAGGAATTTACAGTACTGGAAAATATTCCAGTACTGGTAAATCTGTTCAGTTTTAGATTAAAATTTTTCACTAAAAAATTAGTTTCAATTCCATTAAATGGAAATCTGTTCAACTGGAGACAAATATAGCAATTCATAATGTGGGACTACTTTATTACTGGAAACTATTAATACATATCATAACATGGATTATATGTCTTAATGTATATAATTTTCCCATAAAGATTAATGTTTTTATGATATTATCCCTTAATTATTGTGTATTACCAAACTACTTTATAAGACGAGATAACACTGGAGAATGTTTCTGTAACAGGTCGTTTTAGAATAAAATATTGTAGAATGTGTGTTACAAAATCGGAGTTTTGAAATACAAACCTTTAGTCAAGTATGTTTTTTTAATCATTAAGTTTTCCTTTACATGAATACAAATATCAAGGGCATCAGTTGATGGTGGTTTTGAGTCACCAGTTAGTGAAATAAAAGATGATATATTAACATATTAGATAGTATAAATGAATTTATCACATACCCTGATTGATTTAGGAGGCTGTAGGAATGATGGAGTAGTGAATTCTTCGCGGTGGGAAGTATTCTTCATATTCACAATTCCTGAAAGTGTTATTAGGAAACTGAAAAATGAATGCATATTCTATGGTACACAAGAACCTAGAAATAGTAGGTACCTTTAGAATTTTTAGTTCAAGAATTCTGGTGGAGATGCATTTCAGTTCAATATCATGGGCAGCTCAGGCATTCTGGTGGAAGAACATTTCATCCGGAATACACCTTCTATTTGCAAAAGCAGTAGGCTATGCACTGCAACACCCTTCAAATCTCATAAGTGAATATCTATTTACATCACAGTGGACATCATTGAATAGAAACATATTAAATAAATAGTAAACAATAGATTAGGTTTTGAAAAAACCGTATCTGGATACATGCAGACATGGAATGATGCGATGAACAGGGGTCATGCCACGATAGGCTCTCTTCTTCTATCGTGCCCCATGTCTGAAGAAATTAGTTGTAAGTGAAAAAAGTAAGCCTGTTAACGTTACTTATAAGTCTAGTAAATTGGAAACATTTTAAATCCCATACATATATATAAATACTATGTTACTATAGTAGGTTTCATTACAGTTCATTCTAATTGTTTTAAAATCATAGAAGCTAGTGCATGATCAATTTCAAACTGCCCTAATTGCCACTTATAATAAAATTTCAGCATACTGTTGTAGGTGTAAAAATTATAGTATGTTTCAGAAATATTTAATTCCATGAAAACATATTTGGTGAATTTTATTTCATTTTTGGTATCCAAAAACTTCAATAAATACTTGCAGGACCTGCTACTTGGGTAAAAACCTTCTTTGATAGACTGAAAAAATACATCAGTTTCATCCTTGAGAAGTAAATTAGCTTCTAGGAAACTGATGATTGGATTCATCCAAAAGCCATAATAGAAGGTTGTATTTAAGGTACATATTATGCTAATATTTACCTACCTTGAATAAATAATGTATGTCCCTTCCTGATATCTCATAGGAATGAGTCCTCGAGGATCATTCTAAATAGAAGTTATCCATTTCATGATCTTTCTAAACCTTGATTGTTTTGAAATGTGACTGTGTCCTGATACCAAAATCAATATGACATGAAATTACTTCTTCATTCATATGATACAATTATAACTTGTTTACTTGAAATTTTATTTCAAGCAATGAGATGCCTTAAAAAGTGTGTACCAACAAATTATCCAGGGAACAAATCCAAATCATGGGGTGGACCAATTAAAATTTTTTATTGGAGTTCCAACTGCTTTGGCACCACTAGTTCAGTTTCCTAGCCCCATGTTGAGAAATATCTTTATATTACCATATTTACTATGAAAATATATAACATGATGAAATGGTGAAAAATTACTTCAATAAAACTGGAACAAAAAGATTCAGGTCGGCTATAAACATCATAGAAGAAACATTAATGGCTAGCCACATACCATGGCAGCATAGGCATCTGATTTTCCTCGACGTGTAGACTTGTTAAGGCCTCTGGTAGAATTTACAAAAAGGTAACTCAGCTTCCCATAAATCAAAAAAACAAAACATCTCAATATGAAAGCTCAGGATTTGGTACACCCTTCCCTCTTCAAGACAAATTTCTCAGTTTCCCACAAAATAAAATGAAAAGGGAAATCCAAGAAGTTAATAAACCAATACAACAATAACTGGTCTTCTAAAATCAGACAAACAAACTTGCAGTTGGATATGAACATGGTAAATTGAAATGTAATTGGAATAAGTTGTGCTTGGAACCTCATATAGGAAACCAATGTATAACTAACACTAAGTGAATGCGAACAGTTATATTGGATAAGTAGATCCAGACATGCGGTTTAAATGATTTAATTTTTCCATTATGAATATATGTTATTACCTGTAGTGAAAAGATGAAGTGGGTGTGAATTTTAATAGCCTAAAGACTGTGGAGATCTAAATGATAGTAGTTATAAAATAGGAATCCAAAAAATTCCTGGAATACCAGACTGAGATTATAATATGAAGGGGGTGTCGCCTGTATGTAAATGGAGCGGTTACAATCAGATATTATGGAATTAAATCGAACATAAACGATGTAGTGTAGGTTTTTGAACGATTACCTAGAGGATGAGATGTTTGGTTCAATGGGTTCCACAGGTCAGTCCTGAACATTGGAAATCCGAGTGCACCTTCAAGAAGGATAGAGGTGTATGCTGCAACCGGTGCATGGAGGAAAACTATGTGTGAGAATGACGGTCTTCAAGATATCCGGGAGGTAGATAACGACTGCATGCACAGACAACTAGAACCCTAGGACCTCAATAAACTTACCCCGACCCAAACCGGGAGAACCCTAAATCGCTGAGAACGCAGTAGAAATCGGGTCGTGGTGGTCAGCGGAGGATTGCTGATAGATTTGTTGTTGGCAGTGAAACAGGGGGCGTTCGAGGGATCGAGAGGCCCAGAGGGGTGAAGTTTCTGTCGGGAGAGGTAGCAGGAGGTGGATGAAAAATTTTTACTCACGCGGTGTGCACTGGACTAAAATGGGAGAAGACTCGAGTAATGCAGGTGTGGAGCTCTGTTTGAGAGGCACGTATGAGTTTTTTGATGTGGAAGAACCGTAGGTTGACACATATAGGTAGGAAATCCAGGATTATTAGATATATTAGATTAATATAAAAAATATATATCTAAATATATATTTACATCGATATGGGGAAATGATCTATATATTTATTTATATTTCGAGCGAAGTTTCCTGAAAAAAAAAATTAAATTTAGGGGAATTTCTTAAACAACATCACTTATTTAGTATTATTTCCTAACCTGTTTATCATTGTTTCCTAAAAAACATCACTAATTTTGTGATGTTATTCATGAAAGGTCACTAATCCAAAAAAATTTATTTCCAAAAATTTCAATAAAATGGAAATAAATTTCTGAAAATGTCAATAATTTTGCATCATTTTCATGAAACATCGATAAATTTAAAAATTAGCATTGTTTTTATAAAACATCGCTACATTATAGTTTTTTAAATGACTTATCCAAGGGTCCATAATCAAATTAGGTTACCAAAGGAACTTATTTATGTTTTTTATTAAAAGGATTAGGTAATGGAATACATAGAAAACTGTACAGGATTCATATCTCAAATCATCTAGATGATTGCTTACCTAAATTACTAATTGTTGCGAGAAAAAAATATATTATACTCGTTTTATAGATAAATATATGTATCTTTCCCCACTAATTTATATGATAATATTAAAAGGCATAATCTTTTTTGGGGCCCATTAAATAAAATTCCTTATTAAAAGAATATAAAAAATGATACTCATCTGTAAAAATATTCTATTATAGATAAATTTATTATCAGTACTATAATCATCAAACATAAATTCGTGATCCACCTTAGTGAGGAGAGAATGTTATTGTAATAAATTCCTAATACTATTTACTTAATAAAAGTTATTATGTAATGTAGATTTTTATGTTTATGAGAGACCCAATCCTATGTAATAGAGTGTTCCATTTATTCAAAATGTTACTCTAGTTTCTTTCAAAAATTATAGAATGATTTACTTATGGGTCTGATGTCATTATATGACAAATGAACTAATGAAATTTAGTCTCCACTCAAACAGTGAATGTGATTAGTTTTTCTAAGAACATATGAAGTCTAATAGAATAATGCCATGTTAATCATTATATAAATAATAACTTAATCTAATTATTCATATAATACATTTCAGAAATAGTAGCACAATCTAGGGACTGTAAGGATTATTTTATTGGATATTAGTTATATAAAATTATTATTTTAAAATAATAGATAATATTTCTCCATAATCATACCCTACTAGAACATTTTCTATATACCTCACATGACATAATCATATTTATATTCTTGGGATTGGGAACATAAGAATATGGTCATCTAAAATTATCAATAACATAAAAACATATAATAATGTAATAAATCATATACGTGGAGTATACCATGAGTAAAAGGATAAATATATTATTAATATATCATAAGTCCTTATATGATAATCACAAAGATTTTTTGAGAAATGTAACACTATAAAATGATTGTTAAGGAATCATAACAGAGAAATAATATTACATGTAAATGTTAACAAAAGTAAAAAAAATCATTATATGGAATAATCATTAGAACATGGAATTTCATGGATGTGAAATTAATATTGAAATTTTTTAGTAATGTGATAATAAACTATGAAATATGGCCCAACCGTAAACATAGGAAAACAAGTGTATGAGAACTCATTATAACTATACTTATGTGACTCAAATCATTATTTCAATGCCTAAAAAAGTGGCCAAACCCTTCCTTCTCCTGCCTATGTGAAAAAACTAATTACATCCACACCTGAATATATCAATTTATATAAAAATAAACCTATAAATTTTAGGGAGATATATGATTCTACCCATCATCACTCATATATATCAGTTCCACTTAAAATCAATCATTAAACTATCTTAATAAACCCATAGAAATTAATGGGTTCTCAAATTACCTAAAATTAAGTATTCATGGATATAAAAATATAATAATAAAATGGAATCATAACACAATAAAAAATACATTATGATCAAAACACCACATCATGAGAGATAAATCATAGAGGGAAAAAAGAAGGGAATATACAAACTTTTTCAAAAAACAATTTAATTTTTTTTATGAAATATAATGTGTAAATTACTTCCAAAAAACAATTTTGAGAAGGGAAAGAGAATAAAAATTAAAATTATTTATATATATATCTACAAATAAAAAATATATTAAAATACATAATGGTTATCAAAAATAATTTTATGTAGAAGATAAAACATTTTATTTTACTAAATGATGGAAAACATTTCTCTATATTTGAAAGAACCATTGTTTGAAAACCCATATTGTTAAAAACTATCAAAAAATATAATTTTTAAAAGGTCTTAAAAGATTATTAATAATAATATAAATTAATTCATATTAAATTTTCAAAAAAATGGGAAACTAGCTAGGAAGTAACAACATAGATTTTGAGGGACAATATTTAAAATAAATAGGTATTAATCTTAAAAACTGAAATTTTAAAGTCAAAATTGAATCACTAAAGAAAATAATTTTTGTATGAATAATGAATTTCCAAGAAAATATGTTTAAAATAAAATATAAAATTATTATAGGTTATAATATATCATTATTGAATGAAAATTTTTAAATATGAGTTATTATGACTACAGGAAAATATTTTACTCCTGAAAACCCATTACATCCACTATAACTCTTAAATAGAATCCCCATGAAGGATATAAATTTAAATATATCATATAATATCATGAAATATAATTGTATTATTTTACAAAATTACATAATGAATTTATTTACACCGTTGAAATTGAAATATGATATACAACTTAAACTTGTCTCGTGGGTTTCAAATATGAGACAAAGAAACCCTTACCCTGAATTCTCACATTGTCAAATGTGATGAAAATTACTTTATTAAAAATAATAAATACCTTCATATACTATTTTATACCCATCTATACACCTAAAAAATTTATATTTTCCATTTATAATTATTATCTATTTATATTTTAATTAGTTTTACCCATTTTCCCACATCATGTGTTAATATCCTATACTATTTGCACACATATTATTATGTTGATACTGATACCCACTCTTTTATTCCATATTTTTTATCACATAATATAATATAATATATAACTTAAATTAATTTAAAAATATATCATTAAATTCTATAAGTGTTTTAGTTACATTGTGAGAAAATTGAATCAGTTTTGGATTATTTCAATTATTTTATTGAATTGTAAAGATAATTTAATAATAAGTTAAATAGTTAACATAATATTTCTATAACCATATTATAATAATTAATTTATTATAATATTATAGTTAAATTATGATTTACTTTCACATAGTCATCATTGATATAGTTTTAGATCATCTATCATGTAGGTGGTTAAACCAACCAAAAATTGAACATGATTAAACTCGATTGGTGAGTATGGTTAATGAGGTTTTTATTCATACATAATATCATTATAATAGATTAATAATTATTATATTTTTATGTTGGACAAAATTTTAGGATTCTTTCAAAAAAATTAAAAAACATAAAAAAAGGAAAAAATGATTCTTTCTAGAGGTGGTTGTTCAGACACACACATGATTGTGTAGCTGTATATTTGGGTCAATGAAGACTCAAAAAAATGCTTATAACATTGTTTTTTTCATTTTATTGGGTTTTTAAAGTTAGGATTTTACATTTTACTCTATTTATTTTAAACTAGGTAACTCCTTTTTAACAAACCGATCTTATGTTTTACTAACCATATAACATAACCCATGTGAATTAATTTGGGAGTGATGGAAATAAATTAATCCTATATTTAATCTAATTTTATATTTTTTAATATTATAGAATTAAATTTTAAATTATAAAATATAATGAGTTGAAATATTATTTTAGTATGAAAATTAAATTTAAATCATTACAGATTCTAAATATTATTTATATTGATTACTAATTAAATGAGAATTAATATATTTATTTATGAGTTTATAAATAATATTAGATTTATTATTTAAAGGAACTTAATTTAATTAATTTTATATAAATTACTTTATATTAATAAAAAATTTAATTTAAAATAATTTTTAACCATTATCGTGGTTATTAGCATTAATACTAATAATATTGATTTTATACCTAAAAAAGAAACTGTTTAAAATAAATAATAAAAAAAAATTATCTTGAATATAATAATAATTTTAGTAAATAAACATTTTATTTCATGAGAAATTAATCTTAACATTAGCGCATGTAGTAGGAAAAAAGTATTTTTCTGAGAAATGTACTTTTAAGGATAATTTTTATGTATATGAAATTAATATCAATGTTATTGATTATAATTATATTAATAAAATTATAATTTTTTAAATAATATTTTGGTGATAAGAAAATAAATCCAAAACCAAATTTCAACTTGTGTAAATTTAATTAATGAATCGTACAATTTTTTTGTAAAATATTTATTCATTTTATAAAATGATATTCATGTGTTTTATAAATTGATGTAGTATTTTTAAATATTTTATTACACTATAAATAAATATATATTTTTTTTATCTATAAGGTTTCAAAATCATCAAATCATATGAATGTTTCGTTAATATCAAAATCAGTTTTTTATACTATTCACCTGAAAATGAGTAATTTTAGAAAAAAATTAAAATGCCTCCTAATCAACTTTCTATGCGGGGATTTATAAAATAAATTTTAATTTCTCAAATTTAAATTCTAAAATTTCAAATTTTATATTTATATTCTAAAATATATAATATAAGAAAACATTTTAGGGATGAAAATAACCATTTCAAAATTAACTCATAATAATTATTTACCTTATATTAGTAATAGATTTTAACAATTTACCATCATAGTGTTTATTATAGTTTTACCAATAATGAGTTATTTATATGTTCATGGGTTTTTTATGTTGGTTTTATATTATGACACATGTTATGGTACATAGTATGTATTCGTAAGGATCTGTTATTATAGGTCGATACATTCAATGACTATTAAACAAACTACATCCACACAACTCAATTATCATTTACATGAACAAATAGATAATGGTGGAGAAACCCTTGACATTACTCATGATATGATCTCTAATGAAACACTTATTTTTTATATCCTTTTAAATGAAATGTATCACATAACAATGTATTGGGGCCTATGTAAACTACTTGGTCTTATTAATGTATATTATATAGTTTTCCTTGATCTAATAGTTGGTAGTAGTTGATTTAAAATGTGTTTTCCTTATTCTATATTTTATTATCGAGGAAAGGTGAATGTATCAATTCTATTTTGAAGATCGAGACAATTTTTTAAATTATTGTATTATGATTTTTCAAATTATTATTTTGACAAACATAATAATGATATAACTAAATGTATTCCATAAAATAAAAAACACAGCGCATAGTGACTTTATGTTCTTAGAAAACACCCAAGATACAATATGGGTGATAGAACTATAATATATCCACTAATTTAGGGGGGAGTAAGTGAAACCTAATTACAATTATTCTCTTCATTGAATGTCATTGTAAAGGTTACTACTTACACTAGGGTCATTGATGTAATGGAATCCTTCTATATTCACCAATTCATTGATTTGGGAATTGACATCGCTAATGACTAGGTTTTCCAAACATAATTTATTGAATTATTATTGGTTCTAGAGGTTGATTTCTATCTTATTTCCTCATTTTAAATAATCTATTCATTTTCCCACAATAATTTTATACTTGATGGCCTACTTTATGAATAAAAAATTATTCACTTATACCCTTAAGGAAATTACCTTGGATCTACATAAACATTCTTGACACATTGTAAAATGAGAAACTTTTCCATTATCATTTTAATCACTTGACCTTACTAAGACTATATCTTTTGATTCATTAGTGTGGTTGTGACATTGAAGATTTTCACATTATTTATGATATTTCATGATTTATAGTTTGAAATAATAACAAGGTTTTTCATTTTAAATCCCATTATATTAGGTTGTTTTTTAGGTAATATTTTCATTACCACTCTCACCCCAAGTGGCTTCTGGATCCAAGTTAACTAAAACTAAAATGTATGATATTACATATAAATTTAAAAAATGAGGTAATTATCATAACCATGAATGGAATTAAACCATAAAATATCCATTTCTATAAAATTAATTACATTAGACAATAGATCCTTTAGTTTAACCTATGTAAATATTAGTTTGATGTGGGTTACATTATGTTGTGTTGTCATATATTTCAAATTATTTCCTCTATGTAACTGAGAAATAAAACCACTATTGTGGTTTTTAAAGATAGTTTGATCAACAGATGCCTATTCCCATAGTGTGTCAAAAAATCTGTTCAGTTAGGCCTCTTTTTTATACCCCAAGTGACGATATAGTTAATATTAAATCTAGAATTTTCATGGTTATTGTATATAGGTTCATCTATTCTTGATAATGAACCCACTTTTAGTGTCATGAATGGGATTAATTACATATAAAACAACATAATAAATTCTATAAAAAACTAACCCATGTCAACTAAACTAGCCAACTGATTATTCCATCAGATAGTGAGATATAAAAAATACAAAAGAAACAAATCTTTTATATAATGAAAACAAGAAATATAACAAATTCATAATGCGTAGAAAAGAGATACAATAAGATCCATACAACCCAATTCATATTTCTTAAACTATAAATGTATAACTAATTGAAAATAAATATTCCCTATGTGACTAATAAACACCACCAAAACATTCTGTTATGAAGGAAATGACAATGAGTGAAACTGACATGCTACATGGTAAGGTTCCTTTTACCTGGATCCTACAATGCAACATCTACAACCACCAGAAGGATAAAGTAATCGGTGATCACAAAGACCAATAGGATAACACCGAACAGTCTATACAAGGACTAAAAATATGAATTCTATAGTTATATCTTTTAAAAAATATATTTCTAAAAATAATTTTCATAAATTAAATCCCATTTTTAAATCATTTCCTTTGATTTTCATAATAGTTAGTCATATTTAAAAAGTATGGAATATAGAAAGTATAATTTATAATAAATGTAACGCCCCGAACCTAGTTACCCAGAGTCGGTGAATTATTACATAACATTGGCATGATCACAAGAAAGATCAAATCTCGAAAGACCGATTGGTTTAGTAGCCTTGGAAACACTAGATATATTCATAATTTTTACATTACATCCTAAAATGAAAAACTACTACAACAATATAATGTCTTCATAATCCACACTCATATCCCCACATAATATCCCTGAAGGTCATTCATAATTTACTTCTTCACTTCCTGGGAAAATAAAACATAGAAAAGGGGTGAGCTCAAATGCCCAGTAAGGATAACAATATAGCGGAAACTTTCATAAATAAGAATAAACATTTAAGGAAATGTATATCTAAAACAACAGCCTTTCAAACTTGAACTTTCAACATTGTATGGCATAAATAAAATGAAATAATTCAATTTACTCAATCACATGGATATTCTACTAATCGAATAATCACATGCAAAATCACTAACCACTTTCATAATGTTGGAATCCATAATGCCAGACTATCATAACCACATACCCAAGGCCTCGTGCCAAGACTACAAATAAGATTTTGTCAAGGCCTTGTGCCAAGACACTAGTTTCTCTCATGAGACCTACCGATGCATCGAGGAGCTATAGCGGGCTCCACCCGTCACATATTAAGTCTAATGCATTCCCATATGAAAAGGTTTAAACATAACATAAACATTCATATCAAAACTAGCATATGAAATGTCAATAATTTTACCATAAACTATGAATGGTATAAAAATAGCACATCCACAGTCAAACATATCACAAAACCTTCAATACAACATAGAAGTTTTGTATCATAATAAATCAACTTCAAATAAGCGTAAAATCCATCAAAGGATGTTGACATAGATGAAATCAAAACACTTATTAGAGAAATATTTCTTTCTATTTTTGAAATCATTTAAGATCCATATAAAATAAAACATTTTCTTTAAAATATTCTTATAAGCTTGTAAGGAAAGCTTTGGATATTTTATAACGGTGGAAAATAACCGCACCCGCCGTATAAGTTAAAAAAACATTCTTACCTTAATTCTGTCGAAACGGTTAAAAAGGACATTGTTTTGAAAATGACGGAAAGATTCCTCTTATAAAAAGTAAAACAAGGGTATAAATGACTTTAACCCATATTCTTGTAAAAATGTTTTGAAATACATTTTGAAGAAACATGGATGTGGATGATAACGAGATCCCAGTAGATTATTACGTATAAACAACCTCGGATAATGAAGAGATTGTGAAATAACCCTTACCTTGTACTTTTCCTTGGTTGGGGTAGGTTAACCTCCTGTATAATGGTGAAATAATTGTTATTAAATTATAAAAGAATCATATACATTATTATGATATCATATATGATCTTTTAATATTGATTTGATAATAATATCTTAGTATTATCGTTGTTTCGGGTGTGAACTTACTTGTTTTCTTTTGTATGTTTTGTTATGTAAGACATGTTTGTAAAGGATAGGTTGTATATAATTCATATCCAGAATGATATAAAGTCCTTAAACATCATTTTTAAATCATCAAATGATAATTATACTTGAATGGATACGATGGAGAATGAATCTCATCGCGTTCGTGGAGACGGTAGTCCGTATGTACGCACGAGCGACAATATCATTCTTTTTATATTAAAATAATATATAAATGGATGGTATATCATATATACAGAATCATTAAAATGTTATATTTATTATTTACATGAGTTACATATCATTATTATACCCATCCAAATAAAAATATATTGAATAACAATTACACCACGACGTGGAGACGGTAAGTCGTACGTACGCACGTATGGTGACATGTTATTCAAAGGGTGGATATAATACTGAATATGGTTGTACCATATTTATAATAACATCACATTATATATATGATACTGGAGTTATTATTTTAGAATGGTAACAACAAAGGAAGAAGAAGTGGAAGAAGAAATGAACTTGGAAAAGGGTGGTGAAATCATTACCTCTTTTTCGGGTTCTTCCTTTTGATTTGATCAAAAGGGCTCCATAGGTTGGCTTTATGATCAAACTAAGGCCCCTAGGTTGTATTGAGGGAAGTTGGGAGAGTATTTGGGCAGAGTTTGGCCGAACCAAAAGGCTTTGAAGGTGTGAAAAAATGAGAAGGAGGAGTGCCCTTTTATAAGAGGGGTGAGGGGAACCTTTGGAAAAGATAGAAATATTAATTTATAATAAATTCATATTCGGTTTCTAATGGCTCCAAAGTTGATTATTTAAATGTTAAGGTGTGGATGGGTTGAAAACAACTCAACCAATAGAATTTAGACAGGTTTGGGTACTTATATTAACCTTATCTTCAAGTATTAACTCTAAGTTAATTAGTTTCACTTTTACAATGTCTCTTTGTATTTTTATATAATATGGTTAATAAACATACTAAATACATCCAAGATACCCCCAAGTGGTCCATTAATGATGAACCTATCATGATATAAGTCTCTTGTCCGAACCTTATATTTTTAGGAATTAAATATCAATTAATAATATAATATTTGTTTTAAGACATCTTTTATGTCAAATTTGACACTATTCAATAGTTTATTTTTTTGAAACTCATAACAGATTGATTACTTCCAACAAAGTCAATTAAGAAAATCCTAATATATCATATTATCCTAGAAAAGTAGTTTAATTCATTAAAAGTTTCATATTATATTTATTTGGGTATTTATAATATCAATTATTTTAATTTTTCACTATTATGATAATTACTACATCATCATTGTGTCATAAATAAATTAACTTATTTAATCTCTAAAAATTGAAAATAAAATATCATCATGTATGAAATCTTTTTAGCTTTTTAATTAATATTTATAGTCGAAAATCCAACATATATAACCCTATGTAAAAAAATTTTTTCTAAAAGATATATGCTTGTGTCATTTTTGTATTCATTTTAACTTAATTAAAAAAAATGTCCCTATCACCTACAAGTGGCACCATGGGGTACCAAAATCGACCCAAAGATGACTATGGTCGAACTTGTATCAACCAATAAGGCTAGGACACGTTTTAGGGTAATTTAGTATTATTATAATATTATTTTGTTAACCCTTATTTACCGGATTTACCCTTAACCATGGTAAATAAAATATTTACCGCAGTAATTATTCAAAATGTCTAAAAATAAAAGTTACCTATTTACACAATTTGAACATCCTGATTCCAAATATGGAATCCATTTTCTAAATTCAAAAAACAGAAGTAGCAGAAATTAATTTAAAATTAATTCCCGCTGTCAAAACAAAAAGCGTGTTTTTAAGAGATAATAACTATCAAAAGATTGACACTTGTTTATGTTCGGTTTAATTGTAAAATTATGTCCAATGACCAAAATTATATTAAATGGTAAAAATATATTCTAAATATACATTAAAACCACTAAAATTCATAATTTATCACTATTATTTATTTTGATTAAAAAAGTTGTTTTTAATTAAAATTTAGTAATTTTCACTATTCATCAAAATATTAAAGTTATCCGAAAAGTACCAAAATTTCATCTTAGGCTAATTTAGATATTCCGAATCCAAAAATGAAGTCCATTTTGAAATATATATATAATTTAAAAAAGTAGGTATTACTATTCATAACGGCTAGTTTGATTGGTTACGGTGTGTTAGAACTCGGTGTTGCGTACAACACACGCTATCACATTATTCAAAGAGAAGCGTACCGTAGAAGCTTGGGGTGTTACATTCTCCCCTCCTTCAAATAATTTCGTCCTCAAAATTTCTAGAATACTACCGCATGAAAAGACTCGGGTGGTTATTCATCATAAGTTTCTCGGGTTCCCACGTTGCCTCTTCCATCTTATGGTTTCTCCACAAAACTTTTACCAGATGCGTCGTCCGGTTTCTCAGTACTTGTTCTCTCGTATCAAGAATCCTGACGGTCTCTTCACAATAGGAAATATCGGGTTCCAGTTCTAATTCCTCATAGGTGAGTACATGCGTTGGGCCAGGCATGTATTTCCTCAACAGAGATACATGGAACACATCGTGAACTTTGGAGAGACTTGGCGGCATTTCCAATCGGTAAGCTACAGCCCCAATTCGTTCTAGAATTTCGAAAGGTCCGATGTACCTGGGACTCAATTTACCTTTCTTACCAAAACGTATGACTCCCTTCCATGGAGATACCTTCAGGAAAACATGATCACTGACTTGAAATTCCAAATCCTTCCTTCGATTATCGGCATAGCTCTTCTGCCTACTTTGAGCTGCTTTGATGTGATTTTGGATTACCTTCACCTTTTCCACCATTTCCTCCACCAGTTCTGGGCCTACAAGTTTTCTTTCACCAATGTCATCCCAACAGGTTGGTGTACGACATCTCTTTCCATATAACGCTTCATATGGTGCCATCTGAATACTCGAATGGAAGCTATTGTTATAGGAAAATTCTACCAGTGGTAAATATTGATCCCACATACCCTGAAAGTCAAGTGAGCAAGATCTCAACATGTCTTCTAAGGTCTGAATAGTCCGTTCTGATTGTCCATCTGCCTGAGGGTGATAAGCAGTGCTCGAATGAAGTTCAGTATCCAGGGATTTCTGAAGACTTTTCCAAAATATTGAAGTAAAACGGGGATCACGATCAGAAACAATCGATAGGGGTACTCCATGAAGTCTCACAACTTCATTAATATATAGTCTTGCTAGACGTTCCAGGGGTAGATCTTCTCTTATAGCAAGAAAATGTGATGACTTGGTAAGACGATCAACAAAAACCCATATTGCATCATTCCTTCTAAGAGTCTTTGGTAGCCCCATGATAAAGTCCATCGTAATATTGTCCCATTTCCACTCCAGTATGGGAAGAGGTTGCATGACTCCTCCAGGCTGTTGCCTTCCAGCTTTCACTTGTTGACAAACCATACATCTTGACACAAAATCAGAAATCTCCCTCTTCATGTTGTCCCACCAAAAATGTTCCTTCAAATCTCTATACATTTTGGTGCTCCCAGGGTGTATAGAGAAATTGGAACTATGAGCATCTTCTAGAAATTCCCTTTTTAGATCAGGTATATCGGGAACACAAAGTCTCTTCCCAAATTTCAAAATTCCATCTTCATACCCAAAGTCTCTCAATCTCCCATCATTCGCAGCTTTAATCTTCTTTTGAAATTCTTCATCATCGGTTTGAGAACTCTTAATTCTTTCTAGTAAAGATGGTTTGGCAACCATTTGAAAAAGAATTGATGTTTCGCCTTCCCTAGTTATTCCCATGTCCATCTTCACTAGATCCATGAAAATTGAATCCCTTTAAATTCTCATATTGTTCAAAACTCCATGTTCTTTTCTGCTCAAAGCATCTGCCACCTTGTTTTCCTTCCCCGGGTGGTAGTGTATCGTGAAATCATAATCCTTGAGTAATTCAAGCCATCTCCTTTGCCTCATGTTGAGTTCTTTTTGTGAGAAAATATACTTCAAACTCTTATGATCAGTATAAATCTCACAATTTTCACCATAGAGGTAGTGCCTCCATGTCTTTAAAGCAAAGATCACAGCTGCTAACTCGAGATCATGAGTAGGATAGTTTTGTTCATGAATTTTCAACTGTCGTGATGCATAGGTAATAACTCTATCATTCTGCATAAGGACACAACCAAGTCATTTCTCTGATGCATCACTATAAATAACGAACCCATCATTCCCCGATGGTAGAGTCAATATAGGAGCATTGACTAATCTTCTCTTCAGTTCATTGAAACATTCTTCACACTCTTTTGTCCAAACAAATTTAACCCCTTTACGTGTGAGCTTCGTTAATGGGTTAGCCAATCGGGCAAAATTCTGGACAAAGCGTCGATAATAACCTGCCAAACCAATAAAACTACGTACCTCAGTTATACTCGTAGGTGCTGGCCATTCTTGGATTGCCTTGGTCTTAGAAGGATCAACAGAGATTCCATCTTTAGAGACAATATGGCCAAGAAAAGAAATCTCTTGAAGCTAGAATTCACACTTGCTAAACTTCCCATATAATTCATGCCTCCTCAGAGTCTTCAAGATAATGCGCAAGTGATTTTCATGATCTTCGTAGGTTTTGAAGTATACCAAGATATCATCAATAAATACCACCACAAATTCATCGAGATGCTCCTTGAAAACTCTATTCATCAGATCCATGAATACAGAGGGTGCATTAGTCAATCCAAACGGCATTAAAGTAAACTCATAATGCCTGTACCTATTTCGAAATGCTGTCTTCGGAATGTCTTCCTTCTTCACACACAACTGATGGTATCTAGATCGAAGGTCAATCTTTGAAAAGTATTGAGCTCCATGCATTTGGTCAAATAAATCATCAATGCGAGGTAGGGGATACTTGTTATTTATTGTTATAGCATTGATCTCCCTGTAGTCGATACATAACCTCATAGATCCATCTTTCTTTTTAACAAAAAGAACAGGGGCTCCCCATGGAGAAACACTGGGGAGAATAAATCCCTTATTACTCAATTCCTCTAGTTGTTTCTTTAGTTCAACTAATTCTACAGTGGCCATTCTATAAGGGGTCTTCGATATAGGCCTTGATCCAGGAATCAAATCAATGGAAAACTCAACTTCTCGTTCTGGAGGATGTCCAGGTAAATCTTCCGGAAATACATCTACAAATTCTTTCACAACAGGTACATCCACTATTTGAACATTCCTTTCCTCACCGACAGTTATTTAATTTTCTTCCTCCCCAATAATTGAATTAATTTGAGATACTGGGGGTGGATCTAAATAAGAATTAGGTGGTGACGATTCTGCTCTAAAGATAAGGTGTTCCTTATCATTATCATCAAGAATCGTAACCTCTTTCTTCTTAAAATAAATCTTTGCATCATAGTCCGAAAGCCAGTCCATACCGAGGATTATATCAAACTCAATCATAGGTATGACGATGATATCAGCAGATAAAAAACATTTATGTGCTCTAATGGGGACTGATTCAAAAAACTTTGTTGCAATGATACTTCCCTTAGGAGTTTTAACTGACAACTCCCTTATTAAATCAAATTGTAAATATCTAATTTTCTTAGCAAACTGGGAAGATATGAAACAATGTGATGATCCAGAATCAAATAATGCATTTTCTAAACTTGAGGAAACCATTAAATTACCTGCCACCACGTCTTTCGGAGCTTCTACCTCAGCAGTAGTGATAGCATAAGCCTGGCCTTGATCCCTTGGCCTTTTCTGAGGTAAGTTCTCCTGACGCTTAGGACATGCATTTGCATAATTCCCCATATCCCTGCAATTGTAGCACTGAACATTGGTAGCTTCCTTCTTCCCCTTGAAATCACGAGCTTGGTGGCCTTTTTCATCACACTTGTAACAGACTCCCATTCCCTTCAAGCAAGTACCAGGATGTTAATTCCCGCATTTACCACAAGATGGATATTCAACCTTTCCCTTCTTCCCCTTATTTCCATTCCCAGATTGATCAGCAGGTCTCTTCTTCTCTTGCTTTGCATTAAAGTCATAAGACATAGAGAATTCATTTTCAGTCTTGATAGCACATGAGACAATGTCTTCGTATGACGAAAAGGATTGTGAGACTAATGCTCGACGAAGAAATGGTTTTAACCCATCAAAGAAACGATCAGTCTTACTTCTTGGGTTACGTATATAATCTCGAGCATACCTCGCTAACCTTGTAAAGTTATCCTCATACTTTGTGACATTCTCATCCTCCTTTTGTCTCAGACTCAGAAATTGCCTTTCCATATCTGCTCGATGGTCGCGAGGAAAGTATTTTTCTAAAAACAGATCTTTGAACTCCCTTCATTCCATATTTGATACTTCATCATCTTCCTTCATGTTTTGAATCAATGACCACCATTGATCAGCATCTCCAGTGAGGTGGTAAACTGCCATGATAACGTTTTCCATTTCACTGCTCCCCAAAGCCTGAAATATTTTCTCTAGGGAATTTATCCATTGCTCGGCTACTAAGGGATTTGTACTCCCATTGAACGTTGGTGGTTGTTGCCTCATGAATCGATCTAACATTGATCCTCTACGCTGTGGATCAGGGTGCTCCATATGGGTAAGGTTATTATTCATAACCTGAGTAAGTTGTCCCAGTGTGGTGATTAGCTGATCGGCACCAGTTTCATCACCAGCTCCACTATAATTATCTTGAGCAAGAGGGCAATCCCTACATGGAGTGCGTGCATTGATACGGTTTCCATTTCTTCCACTAGGCGCCATTTCTAAACAATGGCATAAACTAGATCAGTTTATGAATCAAAATACGTAATCCCATACTTATAAAACACTTAACATAAATTGAACTATTTATGGATATAATCCATAATCATAAAAATGTTTTCTTTGAGGAAGTATATACTCATAAACCCTTCATAATTATTTGTAAAGAAAATGAGAGTCATCCTAAGCATATCCCTCGGGAGTGTCGTAACCAAGAGTGCAGCAAGGCCCGTTGTCGTGCACCAGTTCCCGTTCGAGTCTAGCTCAAAGCGGTGCTTTCGGGTTTTACCCCTAGGTACATCTGTGCCAGAGCCGCCTCTACCTTCTCGTATCCAGACAGGGATGTATTGCTCGGAAAACTCAAAAAATCTCTACAATACCAAAATTCTAAGAAGTTCTTCTATACTAATCCTCAAAGTTCATCTTAGGTCTACGTGTTCTAATCAGAGTTTATCTAAATCTAGCTTCCCAGGTTTGTACTAAACTTCCTCTGATACCAACTGTAACGCCTCGACCCTAGTTACCCAGAGTCGGTGCATTATTACATAACATTGGCATGATCGCAAGAAAGATCAAATCTCGAAATACCGATTGGTTTAGTAGCCTTGGAAATACTAGATATATTCATAAGTTTTACATTACATCATAAAATGAAAAACTACTACAACAATATAATGTCTCCATAATCCACACTCATATCCCCACATAATATCCCTGAAGGTCATTCATAATTTACTTCTTCACTTCCTGGGAAAATAAAACATAGAAAAGGGGTGAGCTCAAATGCCCAGTAAGGATAACAATATAGCGGAAACTTTTATAAATAAGAATAAACATTTAAGGCAATGTATAACTAAAACAACAGCCTTTCAAACTTGAACATTCAACATTGTATGGCATAAATAAAATGAAATAATTCCATTTACTCATTCACATGGATACTCTACTAATCGAATAATCACATGAAAAATCACTAACCACTTTCATAATGTTGGAATGCATAATGCCAGACTATCATAACCACATAGCCAAGGCCTCGTGCCAAGACTACAAATAATATTTTGTCAAGGCCTTGTGCCAAGACACTAGTTTGTCTCATGAGACCTACCGATGCATCGAGGAGCTATAGCGGGCTCCACCCGTCACATATTAAGTCCAATGCATTCCCATATGAAAAGGTTTAAACATAACATAAACATTCGTATCAAAACTAGCATATGAAATGTCAATAATTTTACCATAAACTATGAATGGTATAAAAATAGCACATCCACAGTCAAACATATCACAAAACCTTCAATACAATATAGAAGTTTTGTATCATAATAAATCAACTTCAAATAAGCGTAAAATCCATCAAAGGATGTTGACATAGATGAAATCAAAACACTTCTTAGAGAAATATTTCTTTCTATTTTTGAAATCATTTAAGATCCATATAAAATAAAACATTTTCTTTAAAATATTCTTATAATCTTGTAAGGAAAGCTTTGAATATTTTATAACGGTGGAAAATAACCGCACCTGCCATATAAGTTAAAAAAACATTCTTACCTTAATTCTGTCGAAACGGTTAAAAAGGACATTGTTTTGAAAATGACGGAAAGATTCCTCTTATAAAAAGTAAAACAAGGGTATAAATGACTTTATCCCATATTCTTGTAAAAATGTTTTGAAATACATTTTGAAGAAACATGGATGTGGATGATAACGAGATCCCAGTAGATTATTACGTATAAACAACCTCGGATAATGAAGAGATTGTGAAATAACCCTTACCTTGTACTTTTCCTTGGTTGGGGTAGGTTAACCTCCAGTATAATGGTGAAATAATTGTTATTAAATTATAAAAGAATCATATACATTATTATGATATCATATATGATCTTTTAATATTGATTTGATAATAATATCTTAGTATTATCGTTGTTTCGGGTGTGAACTTACTTGTTTTCTTTTGTATGTTTTGTTATGTAAGACATGTTTGTAAAGGATAGGTTGTATATAATTCATATCCATAATGATATCAAGTCCTTAAAAATCATTTTTAAATCATAAAATTATAATTATACTTGAATGGATACGATGGAGAATGAATCTCATCGTGTTCGTGGAGACGGTAGTCCGTACGTACGCACGAGCGACAATATCATTCTTTTGATATTAAAATAATATATAAATGGATGGTATATCATATATACAGAATCATTAACATGTTATATTTATTATTTACATGAGTTACATATCATTATTATACCCATCCAAATAAAAATATATTGAATAACAATTACACCACGACGTGGAGACGGTAAGCCGTACGTACGCACGTATGGTGACATGTTATTCAAAGGGTGGATAGAATACTGAATATGGTTGTACCAAATTTATAATAACATCACAGTATATATATGATACTGGAGTTATTATTTTAGAATGGTAACAACAAAGGAAGAAGAAGTGGAAGAAGAAATGAACTTGGAAAAGGGTGGTGAAATCATTACCTCTTCTTCGGGTTCTTCCTTTTGATTTGATCAAAAGGGCTCCTTAGGTTGGCTTTCTGATCACAATAAGGCCCCTTGGTTGTAGTGAGGGAAGTTGGGAGAGTATTTGGTCAGATTTTGGCCGAACCAAAAGGCTTTGAAGGTGTGAAGAAATGAGAAGGAGGAGTGCCCTTTTATAAGAGGGGTGAGGGGAACCTTTGGAAAAGCTAGAAATATTAATTTATAATAAATTCATATTCGGTTTCTAATGGCTCCAAAGTTGATTATTTAAATTTTAAGGTGTTTCTGGGTCGAAAACAACTCAACCAATAGAATTTAGATAGGTTTGGGTACTTATATTAACCTTATCTTTAAGTATTAACTCTAAGTTAATTAGTTTCACTTTTACAATGTCTCTTTGTATTTTTATATGATATGGTTAAGAAACATACTACATACATCCAAGAGACCCCCAAGTGGTCCATTAATTATGAACCTATCATGATATAAGTCTCTTGTCCGAACCTTAGATTTTTAGGAATTAAATATCAATTAATAATATAATATTTGTTTTAAGATCTCTTTTATGTCAAATTTGACACTATTCAATAGTTGATTTTTTTGAAACTCATAACTGATTTATTACTTCGAAAAAAGTCCATTAAATCAATCCTAATATATCATATTATCCTAGAAAATTAGTTTAATTCATTAAAAGTTTCATATTATATTTATTTGGGTATTTATAATATCAATTATTTTAATTTTTCACTATTATGATAATTACTTCATCATCATTGTGTCATAAATAAATTAAATTATTTAATATCTAAAAATTGAAAATAAATTTCATCATGTAGGAAATCTTTTTATCTTTCTAATGAATATTTATAGTCTAAAATCCAACATATATAACCCTATGTAAAAATTGTTTTTCTAAAAGATATATGCTTGTGTCATTTTTGTATTCATTTTAACTTAATTAAAAAAATGTCCCTATCACCTACAAGTGGCACCATGGGGTCCCCAAATCGACCCAAAGATGCCTATGGTCGAACTTGTATCAACCAATAAGGCTAGGACACGTTTTAGGGTAATTTAGTATTATTATAATATTTTTTTAACCCTTATTTACCGGATTTACCCTTAACCATGGTAAATAAAATATTTACCGCAGTAATTTTTCAAAATGTCTAAAAATAAAAGTTACATATTTATACAATTTGAACATCCTAATTCCAAATATGGAATCCTTTTTTCTAAATTCAAAACACAGAAGTGGTAGAAATTAATTTAAAATTAATTCCCGCTGTCAAAACAAAAAGCGTGTTTTTAAGAGATAATAACTATCAAAAGATTGACACTTGTTTATGTTCGGTTTAATTGTAAAATTATGTCCAATGACCAACATTATATTAAATGGTAAAAATATATTCTAAATATACTTTAAAACCACTAAAATTCATAATTTATCACTATTAATTATTTTGATTAAAAAAGTAGTTTTTAATTAAAATTTAGTAATTTTCACTATTCATCAAAATATTAAAGTTATCCGAAAAGTACCAAAATTTCATCTTAGGCTAAATTAGATATTCCGAATCCAAAAATGAAGTCCATTTTGAAATATATATATAATTTCAAAAAGTAGGTATTACTATTCATAACGGCTAGTTTGATTGGTTACAGTGTGTTAGAACTCGGTGTTGCGTACAACACACACTATCACATTATTCAAAGAGAAGTGTACCGTAGAAGCTTGGGGTGTTACAATAAATGAAATAATTTTTATACAACATAATTTATTAATGTAATCAGACCTCTATAAAATAATCCATCACAATAAATGATTTTCTAAAACTACATTTAAAAACAAGTATGAAATGATCCATGACAAAATCCATTATGTTATAAACAAACCATAAATGAAAAATCATTCCATATTGGGATATATGATATAGTAATATGTAAAATATAGAAACAACGCCTAAAGCAAAAATATGTTTGTACAAATAAATGAAACTTCCTTCCACAGTCAATATAAAAACTCGTCTTGTGGTATTACACACACTATGAGTCACATGTGAGTTCCAAATGAAACTATGGTTCCTAATGTTCCAACATTGTAAAAACACATTTAAAAACCATGTTTAGTGTTTATAATAACATTTTAAAATCCATCCAAATCCACTGATTTGTATGAAAATCCATATTTGATCCAAAACTATCATTTATGAATTTTATCATAATTTTTTTTCACAAAATCATTTTTAAATCAAACCCCATTAAAAACATGTTAATTTCCATGAAATATATTGAAAAAAAATTAATTTAATGAATATCCAAAAGTAATTTTAATGAATTATAATCAATTCATCAAATTAACACATTTTTTAGAAACACCTACCTTAATAATTAATGTATAATTATCTGTCAATGATAAAAAAGATTGGGGAAGACAAGATCGATTCCTCATAGTCCATGATATGATCATTCAAGAACAAATGAAATTAATCAAGGATCCCTAGATAGAATCCTCTAGACCTATGTGTAAGTATTATGTCAATTCAATAAGATATTATGGGGTTATTAGAGGTTAATATGAGGTACCAAGGATTTAAAAAAAACAATTTTGAATTATTAAAAAATGTGTGCATGTCTTTCAAGGGAGGTAGTATGGTTAGGAGTAACCATGGTTGATAACTATGTGACTTATATAGAGCTCTTGTTTTGGGTGAATGTTTTAGAAAAAACTATTACTTTAACAATGAAAAAACTATGCATAAACCCTCTTATAAGGGGTGCATGTTTTGGAGGGTTGGTTGTATGGTTTGGAAAAACCATGCACACCCATCTTTATACCATAGTTGGCCACACGGTTTCCTAGCCCAAACCACATGGGTTTTCCTATCTATTCATCATCCATGCATATCCCTGAGGGATTCCAAAGTTTTCAAAAAAAATCCAAAAATAACTCCAAATAAGGACCCAACCAAACACAATTAAAAAATAGGTCAATAAATACATGTATGAAATTAAAGAAACAAAACAATCTCCCAACCATAAATGATTTATATCCATATAAAGTGGTTAATATTTTGGAATCGCCAAAATAGATTTTTCCCTACTACCTAATCAAGTATTACCAACCCCATGTCTCAAGGCTATAACACCCTCACAACCATAGTTACTATACTAATGTAACCATTTTAGCATGATGTACATTACCTTGGAAATCCATAATCTGAACTTGTTTCTCAACAATGATGTTCTCGAGAACATGATCAACATGCTCCCATTTAATCACAATGGAACTATATGGGTGATACCTCCTCATTTTGGAATCATGAATCAAATCAAGGATATATTTCAAACAATATACTAGGTCTATTCTATATTCCACCTTGATAAGTCACTCTATGATCTCAAAGGGGAAAAACTCATTTCCATCTCTCCATACTAGCCCAATCGATGATGTACCATGTGTCACTAAACTCTAAGAAAAACTATATTAGCAACTATAAACCCTATAAGTTAATGAATATGTTCCACATTATATTTATAAGGAATCGATATTGTGACTAACCACTTTTAGATCAACTTTACCCTTTCTCTCATCTCCCGAACGATGCTCATGCCAACCAAGGATGTCTTTCCCATTTCATCCCATCAAAAAGGTATATCTACTTTTCCATCCATATAATGCTTCAAAATGTTCCATATTTATAAAATCATAATAATAGTTTTTATAGAAAACTTTGACCATAGCAAAAGTATTTTCCCAAGGTCCACCAAAATCATGAATGAAATGTTGGTGCACATCCTCAAGAACATGGATATATTTCCCATTCTCCCCATCCATCTATAGATGAAAAGTCATTTTAAATTTCAACTGTTAACCCACCACCTTTTCCATAACACTTATATGAACCATGGTTCCCTATTATATATACTTGTTGGGGGAACTCCATCAAGTCTCACAATATCTCAGATGTACAAGACACGAATATATTTCACATTCTCCATCTCTTTAATAGTTATGAAATAATAAAAATTCATAATTTGATCATTGAACAACCAAATCAAATCACTCCCCCTATAATTTTATGTAAAACCAATGAATAATTCCATAGAAATAGCATCCATATTCAATACAGTAATGGGTAAAACGGATGAAAAGATTATTAGGACTATGTGGTTCTTCATTAATTTTTTAACCACTAAGACACAATGAAACAAAATTTGAAATTGACTTCTTAATCCCAATCCACCATTATTCATTTCTCATTTCATGATACATCTTAGTATCCCCATGGTTTAAAGGGAAACTTTTCTAGTGTCTACTATTCATGACTACTATATTTGAGAAAATGAGACAACCAACCAACTAGAAGATCACAAGACTCCAATAGGAGATCGAGACCACTCAAATGAGGTCTCCCTACCATACAATATTTTTTAAATGCATTGGAACTCAATATATATCACTAAATAAAGATAAATTCAATCATAAAAAAGGTGAATCATCTTTCATCAAATCCATGAACACCTATCCACAACCCTCTTCCATGCTAAATCCTATCATTGCAAACAAACACATCAGAGAGGTTAACTCAACCAATTCCTTCTTGAATTGGGTTTATAATTTTCTTCTCATCAAATCACCATCAACATTAACTTTCCAAAGATTGTATGTAACATCAAAATAAAATTTCTAATGATTCTCCACCAAGAAACTTTTTAGCACGTTCAAATCCCCCCCAATAAAAATATAATTTCAGATCTTATGATCTGAAAACACTATAAACTACTTCACAAAGAGATAGTGATTCCATTATTTGTGTTTAAGCATAAAAACTACTGTCTCATGATCATGGTTATGTTATTTCCCCTAATAAAGGTTTAAATTTTTATATCCACAAGTCTCTACTTATTTCTCCTTCATCAAGACACATCCCAATATCATTTCATAAAAATCATAGAAAAAATCATTATCCGAACATGGTTATCTATGAAAAAAACTAGCGATAAAGTCAACATCACCTTCAGTTCCTCAAACGATCTCTAACATTTATCATTCCATTCAAACAATACATTGTTTCGAGTTAATGTTGTCATTAAATGTGGGATCTTGGATAAATCCTTAAATAATTTCATATAATAAAAATCCAAACCCAATAAGTTATGGATATCAAACAAATTTCTAATCTTCTCCCAAGACATAACTTTTAGGATATTTTTAAAAACCATTGAGATAACTATCTCATATATCAGAATCCCTAAAAATTTCAATTCTGAGGTCCAAAACTAAAATTTGAAAAGATTAATATATTGATGATGTTATTTTAAGGTTCAAGGAATTATACCCAAACATTACATATGCTACTCCTTTGTCTTGTAGTACACACAAATATAATAAATGAACACAAAAATGAAATTCTCCAAGAACCGATGAATGATTTGGTTCATTAAAACCATAAATATCACATTAGTGTTAGTTAGACCAAATGGAGTAACTGTAAACATGAAATTACTATACCAAATACTAAATGTTATCATAGGTATGTCCTATTATTATGCGTGCAACAAGTGGTACCCCAAACAAAGTTCAATATTTGAAAACTAATATTCCCATCTAAATTGGTCCAAAAGATCATTAGTAATGGGAAAATGATATATGTTCTTAACAGTCACCATATTAAACATTCAATAATCCATTGAAATTTTAATACATCTTTCTACCGTTTTAGAAAAGAGCATAGGTGAAGCCCATAGTCACATTCTACAATTACTAAATCATTTTCCCTTTTCATTTTCGAGCTAATTTTTAACTTCTATCAATATAGTAGGATACATGTGATAATATGGAATTGAAATGGATATCGTAATGGGTAAAAGTTAAATGGTAAATTCTACCTCTAACAATAGTGTAAAAGTAGAAAAATCAACCTAATAAACATTAAGGTATGCTAAAAACACATCATGATGTTAACATCCCAAACAAGGGTCAATGACATGGAGTAAAATATATGGGAACTAGCATGATATTTCCCCAATATTAGGAACAAAATTTCCTTCCATTATGGATTTGTTATTCCCCTCACCCAAAAATCATTATTTACCCCATTGGAAGATAAAAACTAAACCCAAAGATGATAATAGTCTCTCTGGCCCTTAACTCTAATCGTACAATGCATTCCATGTATCAAGTCTAAGAAGTTAATATTGAGAAATAAAAAAGTCCTATATCACCATGTAGTTTGAAATCATCACCTAAAATGTGGTACAATTGAAACCATGTTTAGACCATAACAAAAAAAGTGTGGAAATATCCAACAAGTACATAATATGTAACAAATAAAATATGAACACATTAATTAAATTTAATGATAGAAAATATTGAGTATCACCTATATCAAATAAATAAAACACCATATAAGATTATATAAAAAATGTACCTCTAACAGTAGTTGTCCTTGCTTGAAATTACTCTAGTATATACAATATCATAAAAATTCATCTAGTCTTAGACACATAAACATCTCCTTTTGCCTAAGGATTATATCGAACACCCTTGAAAGAATCATTTTAAACCTATGAACACTTGGTGAATGTGGGTCTTTCATTGATTCCATGAGATATCCTTTCACATAAATGCTTTATATGACCATGTTTTCCACAGTGATGAAAAGTATTATGAGCCTCCACACAGTTAGTCATTGAATAAAAAAACATTCTACATTAGTGGTAGATGTCATGCTACTTCCCTAATGAATCCCCTGAATCTTATTATGTAGGAATCTGACCACCCTTCCATGATCATTTCTAGAATGAAAATACACCCTAGAAAACAACATCACCAAACAAGTCCCCACCCAAACCTATATCCCTGTCTATTTCTTCTATAGGAAATGATTATTTTCAACTACCACCATGAATGTTAGATAACACATGAGAGTAAACATCCTCCAAATATCCATCCTCAATCCCAACATAATCCTTCAATATTTTATGTACACATTTTTTGTAGGATATTGTGCTAGATGCAACAACATAGAAAAATTGGAAGAATACTTTAGGAAAGTATGATGCCCTTTATCAAAGGATAGAAACTCATGGGTCACCACTACACATAGCATCTCAGGTTACAATTACCGATCGAATATTTTCTTGAAATAAATCTAGATGAGGTCCGCATGTAACATAGATTTCATGAGAGTCTCCCCATCTCACTTAGGGTTCTTCATTCATATACATAGAGAAACCCACCTTAGTGTCTTCAGGCATCTTTAAAAAATTTAAGATCCTCTTACTTTTCTCAATCCACTCCTCATATTCTTGGGGTACCATGTGACCTTAGAATTTGTGTGGATGTGCCTTAGTAAATTCTATGTTATGATATTCTTCTCATCCCATTTTTTGACACCCACAGGTCATAGAGTCTGAATTATATAGATTACGATTTCAACCAAAGAATATTCCACTAAAGGATTAGCCTGTGGATCTAATCTTATATCATTATCACTCATATTTGAAAGATATCTTATCAGTGTCACCGTTTATTAAGAACATGAAAATGGCCTCTCATCTTTATATAATGTTCTTAATTCCTAGGACCAACATCAAAAATTTGAGTCATTGTCAGAAAAAAACAATAATTTAAAGAAATAATGAATTATAAAATAGAAAGATGACTCATTTAAGAAAAAAACATATAAATAAATTCCCCATATTTGTTTACAAATGACCTCAAACACCAAGTCTAAAACCTTATAATAATCTTCCTACCACCCATGGTAACTCAAATCCAGACATTAAATTGAGATTTCTATGAACCATCCCAAACATACTACCAAAACATTAATGGTTACAAATCCTATCTAACAAACCCATAGAACCAAAAATAGGAAGTTTTAACATACTTCTAGGTGATCATTACATTGATACTTATTTATAATGAATCAAATTATTTTATCTAAACCAACCACCCAAACTTTTTGTAACATGATGAAGAATAATAAGGATATTGGAAACAATTCTTTTTTGTAAAAAAAATAAAACATACTCCTAGAGTCTAATATGGGTAAATAAAATACAAAATGATCCATATAATTTGATAAAAATATGATAAACCAGAAAAGTATACGTAGAGGAAGCCAAAAATTCTCCAAGTGACTAGTCATCACCACTAAACCTTACCTCTATGAAGGTTGTTACAATGAGAGAAACCGGAATGATACATTTTCCCTTCTGATTACATGGATCCTACAATAAAAAATCTATAAATTATCAAAGGAAAAAATGGGTTCTTATCTAAATGCCAAGTGTTATACCACAATAGTGTATATACAAGGTCTAATTCAAAAAAAATGTAGCATTTCATTATTATAAACCGAAATCAGTTTTATGGACCATTTTTATAAATCCAACACAATTTGTAAATCATTTCCAATTATTTTTATAAAATCCTTTCAAGTTCATAAATATAATAATGTGACATGTATATGTGATAAAACTGGAATGCATATTAATACACCATAATTTAATAAACTAAACACAAATCATTGAAATAATCCATGTTCTGAATCCATGTGGCACAACCTCATGTGAAAATAGGTAAGAAACAATCCATTACAGAATCCATTATGTGTTAAAGAAAACATAAAATAAAAATCACATTGTATCTGTCCCTGTCTTATGGGAATAATTAATAGATATAAAATAAACATAAACCACGAATATTTTTCTTCCAACTGATATTGATTTCTGTTACGATTTCTTTGATATAAAATATATATATATTGGAATTATGCACCCTTCTAGTGAAATGTTTGTTCTTGTATCACCCAAGTTTCAAAATGTTTCACGATTGTCAAAATCAATTCCAAAATCATGAAGAATGTTTAAAAATCATTTTAAAATACCATCCAAACCACATTGGTGTTTAAAACCCCATTTAAAAAACAAAACCACCATTCATGCATTTAATCAAACACTTTCTCTGAAAACCCCGTTTTTTTAGGAGAACCCCATTTAAAAACTTCTATTTATTCTTGAAATACTAGGAATAAATAATCAGTTAAGTTATGTTATTAACCTAAATTAATTATATAAGAAAAATAATAAATTCATATAATTGACCCTCTTTATTAAAACACATACCATAAGAACTGAGGTAGAATTGTTCTCATTCCAAAATGGGGAATAGGGAAGAGTAGATTGGGTCCCCACAAACCTTGAGATGATCCATAAATAAAAAATATAGATAAACATATAATTCCAGGATAAGGAAATATAGACTAATTTGTAAGGATTATGTTGACCCAATATGAGATTAAGGGGACAATAGATTTTAAACAGGATTCCTGAGGAATTTGTTTAAAAAAATCAGTGTATAAAATGTTGTCCACATAGGTTTTTTGGGAAGTCGTATGGTTAGGATTAATCTCCCACATTAGCTCTGTGCCATAAACAATTCATCTATTTAGGGTGAATTATTTTCCCACAATATTTACTTAACTATGGTTCATCCATGAATAAGCGCTCTTCATAGTGTTGCATAGTTTATAGGGGTGGTCGCATAGTTTAGACAAACCTTTCACCCCTTCTAGTAAACCATGATTTGTCACAGATTTTCTAAGGTCAAAATGAATTGTTTTCCCTAATCATGATAAAACCATGAAGAACAACACAAAATTAAATTTTCATTGCAAGACCTCCTGAATGAACCTCAATGAGAGACCGAACCAATGAACAATAAAAACAGTCAATAAGTAAATGTAATGATGTAATAGAAAATTTCACAAACATTAACAGAATAATAAGATGTTATATTAAAATTATTCTTAGTATTTTTGCAATGTTTCCTAAAATAATCTCTAATATTCACTAAAATATTATATAATTCCAACTATAGAATCCTAATATAATCAGTAAATTAAGAATACATTAATCAAAATATTTAAATAATATATCTCACAAATATTTTCACATCCTATGGACTTAAAGAGTTGGTCCCCTATATATTAACTACATAAACATATTATTTTACAATAATTGAAAAAAATTCTTCATACTCATGATCATAAAAAACCTTTTCTAAAAAAATTACATAAAAAAATATTCTTAATAACCTAGGTATTGGATACATAAGAATGGGTAGGGCTTAAATTCACAGTAAGGGAGAAAATAAAAAAATTAATAGATCAATAAATGGAGGATAAAAATGGTAAAACAGTAAATTTTATATTAAAAGATCATAAAGTCATAGAATGAAATCATAAACCATTTATTAGAAATAAAATATCCTAAAAAATTTAATGAGTAATAAAAGATAAAACATATAACATTATAACATGAAATAAAAGTATGAAATACATAAAAAGGAATAATCATGAGAACATTGCATTTCATGGAATTGAAAATCATCCTAAAAATAATTCATAACATGATAAAAACATGGAAATGTTGAATGACCATAAACATAAGAATATGTATGTGAGAAAACTAAATAATCCCACACATATATGAAAAAATCAGTATGCCCATGCCTAAAAATGTGACCAAACCATTCACACCGAAACATATGTGAACAAACCGATTTTATCCACACATGACTGTATAATGAGATTTAAACTTAAAGCACTAAATTTTAGGGTAATATTAGATCCCACTCTTTATCATCTCTATATTTCTATTCCACATAAAATTAATCATAAACATGTCTTAATAAATCCATGGAAAGGGAATGGGTTTTCACATAACAGAAAATATAGTATTAATTTATATAAAAAGTAAAATATTAAAAATTGAAAAATATCATGATATCATATAACAAATGATCAAAACATCACTTTATGAGACATTGGTGGAAATATATGTGAAAATAAAAAAGTTTTCAAAAACACTTTTAACGTTATTATAAAAGATTATGTGTAAATTTCATCAAAAAAATGTGAGGGAGAGAGAATGATTTTAAAAAATATATTATAAAGAGATCCAAATAAAATACCCTAAAAATTACATAATAGTTATCCCAAAAACATTTAGTGGAAAATAAAACATTTTATTTATTCAAATGATGGGAGCCCTTTTTAATTTTTTAAAAGAGTGTGTTGGAAAACCCAAATCCATAAAAACAATATAAATATTTACTTTTGAAAAAGAGTAAATATATTTACAATAATCCTATAAAAATTCCATATATTCCTTTAATTTAAAGATCATAACATTGTGGTGGAATTAAAAACATGTATATAGAGGAAATTTTTATTAAATGAAATGGTAATTATTCTTTATAAAATTTCATTATAACGAAATAGTAGAGTTAGGAAAGAATAAAATTTATGATTTAATAATTAATTAAACATAAAATAAGGTGTAAGTATATCATAATATCATCATAGGTTATAATTGATCAATATTTAAAAATAAAATTAATATATAGTTATTATGACCTAATGAAAATATTTGTGGCATGAGAAACCCTTTCAACCTTCATTACATTTGAATAAAAACCACATGAGTGGTATAAATTTGAATAAAACATTAAATATCTTGAAATATAATATTATAATGATAAATAATTTAAAATATGGTACTACTTGCACAATTGAGAAGTAAAAATGGTGCATAACTTAAACATATCTCAACAGATGAAAATATATGACAAAGAAACTCTTACCTTGATTTCTCAATTAGTCATATGTTCTCTAAACTCCTACAAAAAAATTAAAATATTTTTATACTAATTCATAAAAAATAAATACATTAAAAAACAAATAATTTATATTAAAAAATTTATATTTATGTATAATAGTGTTTTTTCTGATTTTCCCACAATGGGTGTTAATATCTTCATCAATTTTCAGACAATATATAATGTTAATATCATTAAAAAATAATTAATTATATGTTATATAATTTTTTAACCTATAAAATATAACATTTATTTATTGAGAAAACTTTAATATCATTGAATAACTCTTTAGTTATGTTGTGTGAAAATGGAATACGCGTTGGCTTATTTAAGTGATTTTAATGAACAAAAATGATACTTTAATAACAATATAAATATTTAAATTATAAGTTTCATAAAAATATACCAATAATGATTTTATTATTATGTTATATAAATATCATTATTTATGTTCATTTACAGAACTATTATAGTGTTTTAATCATTGTTCAAGTAGATTATTAGAGTAACCGAAACTTGGACGCAGATTATCTAGATTGGTGAGTATGGTTAAGTATTTTTTTTATTTCGACACAATATCATCATAAAATTAATAAAATAATGTTTTTAATTTTTTATAATTTTTTTTCATATAGAAATATGTTTTTATATTTAATTAAAAACTAAGAAAATAAAAAGACAATTCTTCATGGAGGATTTAGTCCACGCACACTAACAATTTACATCAATTTGTTTTTATAGGTGGATGGAAGTGAATAAATGAGGGTTATGATATTAATATAATTACATATAACTATAATAATGACACAAAAATATAATGTTATTGGGACATTAATGAGAGGATATCTGGGTATAATTCCAAGAATAATCAGAATTTTATGTCTATGATTGAATTTTTATAACTGATCCATTTTTATACATGACAAGTTCATCCAGATGAAAATCTCATTACCATTTATTAAAAATAAATTAAAAGGTACATAAGAGTGGAAGATGGGGTCACACAAACAGAAATTCCACCATCCACCAAAAACAGATCTAAAGATCGTAGTATGATATATCATTTCCATAATCAGAGTCACCAGTTGTATCCCACTATGATTAAGACTTATCTTGATTGAATGTTTTCTAGATATTTTTATCCACCTTCTGTGACACCATAGACGATGATCTGGTAGACATATTTCTAGTAACATTATAATAATACATATGTGGTCTCCACTTTGAGGGGACATAGGTGAAACCCTCACTAGCTTTAATCTTTGTATTGCCACTTATGATTTCATCCTTATAAGAGGCATGTACACCACTGCCTGAGACCCTAATTGGGGTACCCACATTGTCATGTTCATCCTTAGAAATGGTCCCCCATTTATCAGGTAATTCATAAACTTGAAAATTCATTTGGATTTCTTGCTGGAAATCAATATTTTTCTGCGCATCATTCTGATTGGAGACGTCAACCTCGGAGGTACCAGGGATCATCGATCCTGGGGTCTGTATATGGGTGTATGCAACTTGAGTAACCTCTTTAACCAAATCAAACTGAGTATTATAGGGGACACTATAGGATTTCTTCTGGGATACATCAATTAACAACCCTTTTCCAGTAACATATTTCCTAGCAATCAGCATATCCACAATGGTGGGAACTAGAACTTTAAGTGAATCACCATTATGAGCAGTAGACTTTGACAATGTCAAATCCTTCACCTTTGAATTCCTACAATAGAGAGCTGTTGAATATCTTGTCACCCCACATTCCTCACAAGAAACATTCTTCCGACATAACTCTAATGAGTGTCCAACAGCAATAAATTCATTGCAAAAAATAGGTGGTTTTCATACTATACATCAATTTGAATGTTATTAGAAGGATTGTTAAGGGTTACCTTTTCAATAAGAGTCGTGATAAGATCAACCTCCACCAGAATCCTTGAAAAATGACCAAACCTGACATCCTCAATCTCTTTGTCAAGCTGAATCAGAGTCCCAATTTCCATGCTAATATCTTGAAAAAAATTTGGATGCCATAGGACCCAATTAAGTCCATAAAGATGAATCTATATCTAATAAAAATCATTTCTTGCACACTATACATTAAAATAAAATGAAAATTCATGTAAATGAATCCATCCACGTTTCAGAAAACTGGTTCCCATTCTCCATGCTTGATGCTTCAAATCATCAGATGGAAAAAGGCAGTGGAAAAATCCTCGACCAATAGAAACACATTACCAATTAGAGAAACGCCACAAATGTGAGGTTCTATGGATAAAATCATAAAGTCTCCACAGTTGTGAACCTTTATGAAGAATAATTTGTAAAATCAATGATTTTTTTACAATTTAAGTTCTATCATAAAGCTCTTGAGGGTTAGCATCAACTTGGGATGATGAACCCTTATGAAGAATTCAACTAGGACCTTAGTCCTTCAATAGCGCAAATGAACATTATCCATCCAGTTTCATCCCTGCATTTGATTTTCTCATCACATCAGAATAAGATTGAGATCCAGGAAAAAATCATTGTGGGTCAGAATAGGTTCTTGTAGCAACGCCTCAATAGGATCCACATTCTCATCAACCTCCTCCCGACTAGATGACATCGACAAGTCGTCACTCCTCGCGTCAATCATCAAGGTTGTTGGAGATCGCTGCAATGCCTCCACATATATGGTGCAAGGATTCAAATCTGCATGAAAATCGTCTGAGATATTTGACTTCACTACAACCATAGGGTTAAAAACATCATCTAAGAGACGAGGATCATTATCACATGTCGAGGAGGAAACCATCGACACCATGCCACCTAGATGAGAAAGACGATTGAAGCCAGAGAAGAATGAGATCACCATGGCCAAATGGAAATCCTAAAATCCATCATTACGGAAGGGATCACCTGCATCCCATAGCACCATCTCCTCCATAACCCTCTTCAGATCCCCTTTTATATTATAGGAAAAGATAACTTTTGGAAACATCCTTTATATTTGAATAATTCCATAACACTATTCCATGTAAAATGGATCCAAATTTAATATTTAATTGTTTTTTGTGTATGTTTTGTTTGAAAAAGTCCCAACCTTTTTTCCTCATATGTTTTAAACATTTATAGGGTTCTTACAATTAATAATTCATATTTTACTCTTTCAATTTCAAACTACATAACTGGTTTCTAACTATGTGATTGAATGTTTTTCTTAAACTATACAAATCATAAGATTATATTTGGGAACTATGGAACTATATTTATCCTCTATATAATATAATTCAATTTAATAATATTATTAAAATAAATTTTAAAATAAAACATTTTTTTTTTAGAAAAATTTTTTAGTAGAAAAAATGACATTTTCATCATTACAGGCACCTAATCTAATTTACAATTGATTACAAATTAAATGAGTGTTAATATATATATTTATATTTTAATAAATAATTTTATATTACATATTTTATTTATTAAATTGTATTTTATTTTATGTGAATTCCTTGATATTAATAAAATTCTAATTTTAATATAATCATTTCATTTTTGTAGTGGTAATTAGTATTAATCTTAACAATCTAAATATTTATATAGAAAAGTGACGTTAAAATTATTAAATAAAATTATTGTTGATGTCTAAAATATTTGAATAATTCTTTCAAATTAATATTCTATGTTTTTGGAAATTTATTTTAACATTACTATAACATCCCCAACCTGAAGCCACCAACCGGTCCTCTGAGTCGGGTCATCACATGATCTTAAGCACCCCTTCATGTATACTAGAGGTTTTCGACCAGTGATGAGGGTCTAATAAGCCATGTGGAAATAATATACCCTCTTTACCAATATAAGACACATTAGATAAGAATTTAAATTTCATAAATAATAGTAATAATAAATACTAAATCCTAAAAATCCAATTCCCAAATAGGGTACATGTCTACAACCAAACTGTAAATTTTTCATGACATTCTCACTACACCAAAATGTAGGAAACCCAAAAAACAATGATAAACATGAAAATCCCCAAAATAGATCCTGAATCCATGTTTTAATCCTTATCCATGCGTATACCAACTCTATCTCAACTACCTAGAACAAACCCTTTTCCCTTATCCCGACCTACAAATATGAAATCTACTCGGGTACCCAATAGTGGCCCAATCAGGTTGTGAGTACCACTCAGTAGGCCACCATCAATATTTTCAATATACTATCCAGTCTAAACATATATTGTGTGCATCCACTAATTAAGTCATGTGGAAATAAAAGGCAGTTTTGGAACCAATAGTTAACAATAATTACATTAACCATTACAATCCTTTGTACCAATTTCTTAATTTTCATCTTTACATAATTCATTACCATGATGTATTCCATGGGTTAGGAATTTACATCATTCATAAAGATGTTTAAATAATTAATCACTAAGTAAAATAGAATAAGTCAATTCCCTATCTCATTAGTGAGAAACACATCATAATAAACCCATTATCCTAACCTCAAATCCTTAGTTCGGGTGGAATGAAAATATTAGGAGAATAGAGATTCATCCCTTTCCCTAACTCGGCCCTTGTTGGGTGGAGTTTAGAGAATTAGTATAACTCGACCCATGGATGTAGAACCTTAGTCAACACCCCACACTACCAGGCCATGTGCACATTACATATATATATCCACTAACCACATACCCTATCACAAACCATTCACAATAAATACACATACCAATGACAATATATAAAAGTAATATAGAAATTTACATCATTTCATAACCCATTAACTCATTTCCATTTACATTAATTTTCCATTTATCCTCATTCCCATTTCTTTTTATTGGATTCATTAATCATATTCACTAGTCTCCACACATAAAATAATTTATCATATTCATGAATTATCATATGTTAAATCACTTAACACATTAATAATTTTACATTTATTATCCCATTTAACCTATTCCATAATTCCATTATGAGAATAAAATTAATGTATCCCCAATTTAAAAGTCACTAATAATTTGGATTTTTCACTATTTCATATACACTAATCCTATTAGGAATTTTAACCCAATTCATATTCAATTTGACACAATTCAATTAAGATAATTGATCCATTTTCATGACATTCCAAAAAACTCATTAAACTATAACCATTCATGGGACCAACTATCCATATCCCATATTAATCATCAAATTACCCAACAATCATGTTAATTTTGGGATCTACCTATGCACAATACAATTTCATTCTTAAAATATCTATTATCCAAGTTTTGGAAGGTCATACCACCTCATGGGTGGCCCTAAATAGGTCAAATAATCCTCAATGAATCCCAAAATGATCATGAGGGGTTCAAAATTTCATTTAGACACCCATCTTGCCAAATATTACTCATATCAATATAACCACACCATGTTGGAAAAGGAACACAATCTCATATGCACAAATCTATATAAAAACTAGGGAATATAACTTCCAGACCACCTACTAAGATTTTTTAACAAAAAACTACTAATAATAGCCTTATATCCTGATCCAAACCCCCATTGAAGTCCTAACCTAGTTTCCATTAGAAAAAAGGGTTTTTATCATCAGAATAACTTGAGATAAACTAAAACCCCTACTCTAATTAATAGATGAAAGGGATGCATGAGACTTACCCTAAGCTTTTATCCTCAACCAACAATGCTTAAAATGGACTAGATGTAATGGAGAATGTCCCTTAGCAAGATATTGTCCTCCATAGTCATGACTAGGGTTGCAAGGGAGGAAATTGAGAAGAAAATCGGATAGGAAATTAATAGTAAAGAAGTGGAAATTCTATAAAATTTTCAACATTAATGGGATTCATGGTTTACCCACCCGGTTTGTAAAACCATGTGAAAATCATGCACAATCCAATGTCTATGGGGATTTGGCCACACGGTTACCTGGTATGCCCCACATGGTTCTGAAAATGTTTACCAATATTATAGAATTCCTCTGTTTTTTATGTTGCATGATTTTTGTGGGAAGGCCACATGGTTTACATAACCATGCACCTTGCACAGGTTGGTCTGGTTTTCCTTCCTTTAGTGTCCCAAACCCCCAGTACACCCCTGAGGCCCCTCATGCTTCTAGGAAACATTTCTTTGTCGAATAAGGAGATACTGGTGTCAAAATTTAAATAGAGACATACCTACATTAATTTTAGTATCTTAAAACCTCAAAACCTTATAATAGCTAATCCTCAAGCAGTGCTCCCAAGCCATAATGAGTTTTGAAGAAAATAGATCGGGCCACTAGGCCCAAATATTCAATTATAATTCCCATGTTTCTTCCTAAACATTTCTATGATACAAAAAAACTCTATCCAGTGGATTAAACATTCCTCACAAAACTTTCTCTCTATGGTCCACAACAAGAACCAATTTCTCCTCAAATGACACATTTGCCTCATGATCAACATCATCAATAGTAAACACATGAGAGGGATCAAGTTGATTCTTTTGAAGACTGAAAACACAAAAAAACATCAAGAAAAAAACTATACCATTTTGGGAGATCCAATCAATAACCACTAGTTCTATCCTACCAACAATTTCAAATGGACCCACATATATGGTTGCCATCTTTCATTGTTTACAAATTCCATAGAGACCCAACCATGGTGACAACTGAAGAAACATATTATCACCATCCATAAACTCAATAGGTCTACGACTTCAATTAGCATATGAATTCTACATAATATGGACCATTTACATACATTTATGAATTAATTGAACATTTTATTACATTTCTTATACAAGACTCCGCCCCAACATCCCAGACTCCCTACATTCTAACTAACATAGAGGAGATTATATGGTCTCCCAAAGACTTCCTCAAAAGTTGTAATATAAATTGCAGCATGAAAAAAAAATTTGTAGGAAAACTAAACAAAAAAAACAATTTTTCCACATGAACCACCATAATCTAGGACAAAAGACCACAAAATTTATTCTAAAACATGAATCGTACGCTTTTACTACCGACTATTTGTGGTTGAAAATTCATACTCAAAAAACATCTGGGTAAGAAGAACCTTTGGTAATCCCTATCAGAACCATGATGGGAAATGGGAATCATGATCCAAAACTGTAGTTTTTAGGACACCAGGAATCTAAAATATCTCTCAACCATATATCTCACCCAAATAGTCAATAGTGAATGTCTCCTGGATTAGCAATAAATGGGCCACCTTAGTCAACTGATCCACAACTTCCCAGATTTCATCACTCATTTGAGGCATCCTCAGAAGAACCACTACTAATTCCATCATTACATCATCCCACTTCCATTTCGAAATAGGAAAATACTTTAATAAACCAACTATGTGCTGATACACACACATCACATGTATACTTCTAGGACATCACACCACAACCCTCCAGCCTTTGTCATCATCCCTGACCACTAATATTTTCTATGAAGATGAAGATACATCTTAGTCAAACCAGGAGTCATAAATACTTAGACTCATGAAACTCATGTATTAACTCTTCTTTCATACCCATTGGAACCACAACATGTCCATGAACAAGAACATACTCACCATCACCAATAATCCAAAAAGTAGGTGACTTCCCACCCTTAAGGAATTCCTTCATGGCCAAAAACTTTGGATCTTCAAGATAAATCTTTTTGAGAAACCCCAAAAGCATGGACTTAAATAATTTTTATTCAAGGGTAATCTTTACATGGATATCTCATACTTTCAGGAGAATCCTCATAAAAATGACCATATCTTCCACTCAGATCTGGACTTCTAAATAGTCAAACTTTGAGTTTTCTAACTTAAATCATCTGCAAAATTTTTTCTTTTTCTCATTGTATAAACGAGCTCACAATCAATTGATTGAATGTACTCTACCCATCATCGCTTTCAAATATTCAAATAACACTATGAGAAAATGTATTTAAGACTCTTATGTTCGGTTTACCCCATAAATTATTCTTCCAACAAGTAATGAAATAAAATATAATTTCATAGACTTCTATATCCAATTCAAGATCATGTGTAGTATAATTTCTCTCATGTAGCCTCAACTTTCATAAACTATATGAAACAACCTGATCATCTTGCATCAACACTACTCCTACCATGGCACTCGAGACATCCTAAGGAAATTTATTCTTTGTACAAGGTTCAAGTAAGATTGTTATTGGTGTGGTATTCAACCACTTCTTCAGTTCTTAAAAAGAATTATCACATGCATCAAACCACCCAAACCTAATACCTTCGGTGGTTCATCCCGAAAGAGGTGATTCCAATGGAGATAAATAATTTATAAACCTTATATAATATCCCACTAAACCCAAAAAATATAATACATTAGAAACATTATTGGACTGATCCTAAGAAAAAACTTCATGAACATTCTCTGGGTCCACTAAAATGGATTCTTTATAGATAATATGACCCAAGAAATTCATTATGTCAACCGTGAATTGAAATTATGATAGATTGGAATATAGAAAATGCACTCTTAGTCTACTTAGGATGATTTAAAGGCGTTTTTAATAATCATCATGTGTTTATGATTACAATAATATGGCATCAATGATTATAGATACAAAGTGATCTAGAAAATTGTGAATGATTGGACTCATTTAATCCATGAAAATTATTGGCACATTGGGCAACCCGAAATGAATCATCATAAACTCCATTAATATTTACATGCTCATAAATGATATCTATGGTATATCAGAAGGCCTTCCCTCATCTAGTTATACCTATACATTAAATAAATCATAGAAATTATTAAATCACCTCTCTGTTGTTGAAACATATCATCAATTCAAAGGAGATGATATCTATTCTAGATTATCATCCAATTCATCTTTCTATAATCAATGCACAACCACAATGACCCATCATCCTTCTTGGTGAACATTACTGGAGGTCCCTAATCTGATGTACTAGGATGAATAAATTCATTATTATCCAATTCCTCCAAATTAGTTTTAACCTACTGGAATTCTTCTTGTTCCATTCTATATGGTGGGATGGAAACTAGCTCTACCACTGGTAGAAACTCTATCGTAAACTCAACCTCCCTCTCAGGTGGCATCCCCAATAATTTCTTAGAAAACACATCTTAAAATTGATTCATCTTAGTAGGAAATACATGATTCTCTAATCCTCAATCATCAAATACAATAAAATAAACATCGAATATGATTCCTCTTAATGGGTGGAACACTTTCCTTGAATAGCCTACTATAACATCCCAATCAACAAAGAGGGCACATGTGTCTCCCTTTATATATGTGAAACATACGAGATGATGGTAAAATTTGATATGGTATTTGTACAACACCAACATATACAAAAAAAATTAAAAAAATTCACATCTTGAAGATAATAAAGTCCAACAAAAAATGCTACCCACTAACCACATTAGAACAACCCTTACATTGAATTATATTCTCATATCTCACCTTCGGTATAGTATCAATTAACATAACCCCACACCCACATTCCATGTTAGTCCCAACATAGTAACAAACTATACTAAGAAAGAATAGTGTGTGGCGCTTTTGTCAAATAAAGAACTAAAAAATGTGGATGTTCTATATATCGTACCTCAAATAGTAGATGGTCCATCCTCACCACCTATATGTTTAGAATTCACTAAGTGAACCTAACCATCCCCTATACCCTATGTTCCGGCTTGAGTACCCCACATTGTACTAAAATTCTGATATTGATGATCTCACAATAATGTAACACGACCACTACCCCATCTGGTATGGCCTGTGGAACTCCAAAAGCCGGCATCATATGGGGTATCTTACCCCATGATTGCACTCAGAGTGTTCCTTTGACCTCTATCTATGACCATTTATTAAGCGTTCCAATAGAACCTATGTATGTGTATGTACCTACCACATGAACAATACTCAACTGGTTATTGGGGACAATGAATATACATGTTCATAGGCTTGTTGCATAGGTAATAGAATACATGATCGCCACCCTGAAAGGTTGTTTGTCTCTTCCAACTACCTTTCACAATTCTACCCTGATAGAAACTCAAAAAATAGTTCTTCTTTAGCTCGGAAGTCGCACCACTCATCCACCCAGCTGGTGCCACATGTTCATTACCTGAATCTCCCTCCAGGTTACCTTATGAGATAAGGGCTTGATCCACAACCTATTTCAATGGATGCCATTCACCTAGAAACTGATCTCATGCCTAAGACCATCCAAGAAGAATTTTCCATGGTTTCCTAATCTCTTTCAAACACAGGAATGAAGAGACACAAGTCAGTGAAACTACTACCATAATTTATCACTAAAACAACCCCTAGTTTCCAAATAATAAACATCGCAGCCTTCTCATTCCTCGTGTTATCTTAGTAGATATTTTATGCTAACTTTTCCTAGAATTCATTCAATATTATTCCTTTGGCCTACACTATTTGAGTCATGATTTCCCACCAATTCTGTTTCTGACCTCGAAACATATAGGCTGCTAACATGACTCTCTTTTTAGAATGAGTATCCCGATGTTCAGGAATAATCTTGATTGACTCTATCCAAAAATAGGATACCTCTAGTCCACCCTCTCCAGGCTTCTAACATGACTCTCTTTATAATTTCAAACTTGAGCTTTAGAATAGATAACATCAATATTCCATAATTCATTAAACAAATATGCTCTATACTTTCTATAAATAACATGTTCTCATATACTATCCCAAAGGTCATCACCACATCCCAAATGTTACACTTGACCATCTATACTATAGGTCACAAGTAATCATGTATTAAAACAACATAACTGATTAAATTGGTCACCATTTCAAAAATATTTCCACACTCACAATGAAAAACATTCCCCCGAGGCACAGTTCCCAATTTTCAACTTGTTACAATCAAAAATTTTAACTCACATACAACATTTTGTTAATAAAATTTGATTAACCATAATAAACCATAAAAAATCCACTATATTATGGTAGTTGGGATGCATAGTTACTCATGAAGAATTGAAATGTTTGGAAACCATACCCAAATTGTGCATAATCCCTATGTTTCCAGATTCACATTTTTTCAAGGAAGGTCACTCGATTTACATAACCATGCACCAACGGTGCACTAACCATTTATAGGATCGAAATAATGATGTAGATGCTCAAAATACAAGAGGGGGGTGAATTTTATATTTTAAAAATTCCTTTGAAACCTTTAAAGTTAGTTATGATTAACTATGTTTTCCTTAATAAAAGGAAAGGGCTAAGTTTAACAATGTTTAACTTAAGCAAATTCACAACACCTCTAACACCAAATGAAAACTTGGAAAGAGATTCCGAATATAGGTTCCAGAAATATGGTTCCTGAAATTGAATCATAACAAAATATTACAATATGAGATTCTACCTTAAAGCATATAGAATCTAAATGAATCAGAGTACAAGTAAAGAAGTATAAGAAAGTTATACTTTCCTTATAATACAAAATGCAGCGAAAATAAACAAGTAGTAAAACTACAAGTAACAAGATATAAGTCTTTTAACCCAAAGATAAGGGTATCCAACAACCTTGGATAAAGTTCCCTTGATTTATACTTTCAATCAAGTCTGTCTTACCCACACCAGGGTAAGCCCTCGATACGAAGATCAGAGTCTCTGTCTTGCTATCCCCGCAAGCCCTCAACTTCAAGGTAGTTGGAAACCTCTGTCTTCCTCAGTAAGGAAGCCCTCGAACTTCATGTTAGTTGGAACCTATGTCTTCCTATCCCCGGAAGTCCTCAAATGTAATCACCAACATTCGGAGTCACACGAAGAAAAAACTGAATGAGCGGTTTAGTGCGCACAAGGCATGAAAATCTTTCTCTCTCTAGAAATCACCTTAGCAGTGTGTGGTCTCTAGATTGATCAACTTTATTCTCTTTATTATTTTGATATCTTTCAAATGGGCTCCTATTTATAGGAAAATTCCAATGGTCAACTCCTTCTTCCAACGGTTATATTTTCCATGAAATTTGGAGGGACCTGTACACGTGTAACTTAGCCAACGGTTAGTTTAAAACAGAATAGATTACATCGTTTTATAACAAAATAAGTGAAACAGAATGTACGACATCATTTTAAGTCTAACTCAAAAGTTCAGAGTGTAAACAAAAAGTCAAAGAGTAGTCAAATTATAAATGTGTAAGAAAAAAGTAAGTTCGGAGTCTAACCAAAAATAATTTTCGGAGTCGAAATAAATTCGGAGTGTATAAAACAAAGATGATCATATTCTATTTAATAGGTGAATTCAGAATGAGAATTCAGAATGAGAATTCATCATCAGAATTCATAATGAGAATTAATCATCAGGTTTCGTAATGAGAATTCATCATCAGAATTCGTAATGAGAATTCATCATCAGAATTCGTAATGAGAATTCATCATCATAATTCGTAATGAGAATTCATTGTCGAACTTCATAAGGATTCGTATCCTGAATCTAGAGTAGAAATTAATCAGAGTTCGTATCCGGAGTTCGGAATGAATCTTTATCATAGTTCTCATTCTGGATTTCGGAGTGAAGCTTTATTATAGTTATTGTCTAGAATTCGGATCCTAAAAACAGAATACATCATATCAAAGTTTCAGACAATTCCGAGAAAATAGAAATGAATCCAAATTTTAGACTTAAGAAAAATATGGATGAAAATATTATAAGGATAATTTTTCTTACAAAAGCAATTTTCCTTATAAAAGAAATTTTCCTTATAAAATCAATTTTCCTTATAAAAGCAATTTTACTTATAAAAGAAATTTTCCTTATAAAAGAGATTTTCCTTATAAAAGCTATTTTCTTAAAGATAAGGTGTTTTTGATTTTCAAAACAAGAAGGAATGGAAAATTCATAAGGAAAACCTTATTGAATCAACAATCTCCCCCTTTTTGGAAAGCACAAACATCCTTACGAAAAAGAAATTCTAAGAAGAAAGAAAAACATTAAGGCTTATCTCCCTTTGCTTTAAGGATATTGATGAATACGACAAACTCCTCCTTAGGCATTGAAACTCTAAGGATCATATTCTAGATTTCCGGAGTGACATTTCATTACAAATAAGAAAATCTCATTTAATGAGAAACTCCCCCTTAGATAAACTCTATTGGAGTTTGTTTTCTTTCTCACCCTTTGTTAAGATTCTTTTTCCCTTTCATTAGAGTTCTTTTCCTTCTCCCCCTTTGTGATTTTCAAAAAGAATTCGAGGGAATGAAAAATATAAAAAAGTACCTGAATAATTAGTAGTAACAAGAAAACAAATGAGGAAGCACAAATTTTCATTAATTTTGAAAAGCTCAACAACAATGAAATTTAGATACAACAAAAGATCGGATCTGTCTATTTTGGATCTTTTTCCTTCTCCATGAGACCCTTAAGAATAGTCTTTATCTTATTTAAGTCTTCATGATCTTCTTCAGTTTGCTTCTCTAACACAACAATTCTTGCATTTTGGGCTTCAATCTTTTCTTCCTGGGCTTGAATCTTTTCTTTCTGAGTTTTAATCTTGTCTTCCTGAGCCTTCAATTTCTCTTCAAACTCAATCCGATGATCCCTTTCAAACTTCCAGTTTTGAGAGACAGAATTCATTTTCCCATTCAGATCTCTGACTTCTTGAATCCCGAAGTTCTTTTCATCTGTCAGCTTCTCTTAAAAGGAAGAAGTCAGCTCATTTATCTTCTTGTCCTCAGTCTCAAAAGCATCCTTAACATTATCTTGAAATTCATCAAAGAGCCTCATTTCTTCCACAGTCTTCCTCGACCAGCTAGTCATCCTCTTTCATGATCTTTTGTGGGCTTCATAGCCGACAAAGAACGTTTTGAACTGAGCCTCTATTTCAACACACTTGTCCATAACCATAGATACGAAGTTTGATTTATGATTCAAAGCATGTTGGAGCATTTGGCATCTTGAATCAATGCTTGAGAAAGTCGGAATAGAACCTACCAGCTTCTTTAAAGACTAAACAACAAAATCATTCCCCAATGAAGATGACTATGAATCCTAGACTCTGCTTGGAGAAGTTTCTTCTTCAACTTGGTCAAGCTTTCTCTTTGAGGAACTACCAACTTCATTTCTCTTCACCACTACTGAGCTCGGAGTATCAGCAACAATTTGATTTCCCTTGTCTCTTTTTGGAATGGAGTCCTGTTCCGGAGTTCTCTTTTCACTATCATAAACCTTGGACAAAATTGTCTTCCTCATCAGTAACTTTCTGAGCAGAAACCTCTACATTTTCCATCTGAGCAATATAATGTAGAAGTTGTTCTTCCTCTACAAGATAAGTTACTTCTTCTTCTCCTTTATCCTCATCCATCGCTGGAGTGACTAGCTTAGAAGATTCAGCTTCTGAAGTTCGAAGCGACAAATGTTCTGAAGGTGTCCCCTTATAATCATCTACTTGCTTCAACACATCTCTGGTTTCACCACTTCCTTCATCAACAACTTCTTCTTCTTCTACTTGCTCAATCTACTCTATTTCCTGAACAGGCTTAGCATCTGTCTCTTCCAGAGCAACAAAGTTCCTTCCTGGGGTCTCAGGTAGAGATTCTAAAGAAAAAGATCTCGGAACAGGAATATTTGTTGAAACCATTTCATTGAACTTCAACAAATCTTGAGCTACCTCAGCTTCAGACATCTTCTTCTTAAGCTTATTTTCTTTAACTTGTTTTTCTAGCTTATCCGCAGTCCTTTCCTTCAAGGCCTTAGCCTCCGTAGGATCCAAGCCAAACAGAGGCTCCCCTTGCACTCTCTTTTCTTTCATCTCCCTCCATTTAGCAACTACCTCATCTGGGTAAGCTTTCTTCTTCTTAGGTTTTGGGGGTGTGGAATGAACTTCTTTAGACTTAGGATTCTCTGCTTCAACTTCAACTTCTTTCAACTTTCTCTTCCTTACTGGCTTAGAGGATTCCGGATCTGCAACTCTCGGAACCGCTTCTTCTTAAGAAGGTAAATCAATAAACTGACTAGTCTTCTTGTCAAAAGCTGCATCCATTCTTTTGAGTGTACCATCACTCACCAGCATAATCTTGCAAACTCTTGGCTTAGACTTGCACGCCTCCTTGAAACACTCAAGGCACCGAACTATCAACTTTGAGAGGATTGCTGGATACATTATAATCTGAGCTCTCAGATTCCCTTTCTTAAAATTCTCAAGAGTAATGAGAATGTGCTTCATCAGGTTAAACTTCCTCAGATTTATCAGAAAATATAGGATGTAGATCTCACTCTTCTTCAGACTATCTTTGTCACCATTCTTCGGTACGATAAGACCTTGTACCCACAACTCTAGAATTTGAAAATTCGTAGATAAACTAGAAATCTTTGGAGCCTTGTCATCTAACAGTCTGAGAGTTTCTAATGCTTTTTCCTTGTCGAAGCTACCCTTTGAATCCGGCAACACATGAGATATGAATTCGGCTTCACCTTCATTATTCATCCCTACCAAGCTGGCTGCCTTGGCATATGAAAGCTTATAAGTCTTACCATAAGACTTAAAAGGAAACTTCTCCCTTTCATCTTCCTAAAAGAAGGAAAGTGTTTCATAGAACTCTACAAGCAAATCTGAATACACTTCATCTTGATTCCCAGTTTTTGACACTGAATCATCTTCCCATCCATTAAGCTTAATATTCTTGGAAATAAGAGAATCGTACTTGTTGAAGAAATCCAGATGAACCAGCCTCTCTCTATATACTAACCACTTCGAAATCGGCTTAGGAGAAGACATGTCTTGAGAAGCTTCTTCCACTGACATTCAGATCTGAAGGCCTCTGAGAAGTTTGGAACGGAGAAAGATAATGTTTGAAACGGTCTTAAAACAGAGAGGTAGAGCTTCGAGACACTGGAGCTTGAAAACTGATGCGGGATAACTACTTGGGGTCCTCTTTATATAGGAAAATAGAAAATGATTCATCTTCCACGGTTGATCGAACGGTTGACAAGCTGAGATCAGATCTGACGGTAGAAAACCAATTATCAAGAAAACTTGAATTCAATCTTTCGAGGTTTTTATTAAAACAAAGAATTAAGAAAATTGTAATTCGAAAACAAAATATAAGAAAATTCCAGCAAGTATAGTATGATTACGAAAACTTGAGTAAAGAAATCATACCTTTCGGATCGGCTTTGGAAAATTATTCATAATTGGTAACATTCTTAAGAAAACAACGAATAAAAAATCATTACTACGAAAAGACAAAGTTCGCATAACTCACTACGAAAAACAAACTCAGTACGAAAAACTCAGTACCAAAAACAAACTCAGTAAGGAAAACTCAGTACGAAATTTCATTCCAAAATTTTAAAAAAAAACTCATTATGAAAGATTAGGTACGAAAATCCCATTATGAAAATACCAGTATGAAATTTTCCATTCCGGAAGTTTTCAATACGAAAATTTCCATTCCAGAAGTTTTCTATACGAAAATATCCATTCTGGAAAATTTTGGTTCCGGAGATTCTTATTCCGGAATTTTACTTCTGAAAAGTTTGAAAAACTAACTTTGAAAAACTTTGTTATTCTAACAATCAAATGTACTCCCCCTATGAAAAGGATTTTATTTCTATAAGGATACTTTTTCAACAGAAAGTTAATTAAGAAGGATTACATTACGATTATCATTCATAACTTCTGTTTAATGTATTCAAATCTATCAGAAGGCAAAGATTTTGTGAAAATATCATCAAGTTGATCTTGTGTTATGATAAACTGAAGAATAATATCTCCTTTAAGTGTGTGATCCCTAAGAAAGTGATGCCTAATATCTATGTGTTTTTCAAGAGAGTGATGTGAAAGGTTCTTACTGAGGGCAATGGAACTTGTGTTGTCACACAAAATTTGTGTTTTAGTAAAACTCAACCCATAGTCTGTGAGTGTGTGTTGCATCCACAACACTTGAGCACAACAACTTCCAGTTGCTACATATTCAGCTTCAGCAGTGGAGAGTGCTACAGAATGTTTCTTCTTGCAGGAACAAGATACTAATGAATCATATAAGAAATGACAGGTTATGGATATACTTTTTCTATCCATTCTACATCCACCAAAGTCAGCATCAGAAAAGATTTTTAGGATAAAATCATTTCCAGAAGTATAAAATAATCCTAGATCCATGGTTCCCTTAAGGTAGCGAAAAATTATTTTTACTGCCTTTAAGTGAGATTCCTTAGGATTGGATTGATATCTTTTCAAAATATCTTTTGTTACCAGTCATGTTCCAGGAACATCCACTATCCATGTACCATGTATTGTTGCTGATACTCTCTTTATTTTCCTGAAATCAAGAAGAAATTTAGACTTTCGGAATCCAAACTTGTTTGGATCCAAGATTTCCATATAACAAAATTTTAGGTACCCACATCTTCTTAGAGAAATAATCTTTGTGAATACCTAAGGATTGGGTTTTGTTTAAGGAACAATTCTTTGCCCAGTGACCACCACATTGACACTTGGTACAAAATGGGGCACTTTGAGGAACAAAATAATTGTTACTAAAAATTGGTTTTTCATGGGTATAACCAAATCCAAATTTATTTCGTAAAGGTCGTATTTGGGAATACATTTTATCAAAATTTTCCATACCATGGGTAATGTTTGATAAACACTTCTTTAAGGAAAAAATTTCGGACTTGAGTTTTATAACCAAGTTTTTATCCTCAAAATCATTAGTTTTAGAACTAGATCTAGGCTCAAAAACATTTTTCTTAGAAATTACTTTTTCTAATTCTTTAGAAAGTTTGTTCTTCTCAGAACTTACTTCCTAAAGATTTTTTGAAATACTTTCAAAATCAGCATTTTTCCTATCAAGATCTTTAGAAAGATCTGATATCTCTTTTGTAAGAATAGAATTCCTAGAGTTTGCCTTATCATGTTTCTTATTGAGTTTGGAATTCTCAATCTCAAGAAGTTCAGCAAACCTAGAGACTTCTTCATAAGTAGGTAATGTATTTTCTTCATCAGAAGAGGATTCTTCATCAGAAGAGTTATAATACTTACTATCATTATAATTTAAAGAAACATTGGTCAATGATTCAGTATTTCGTACCTTAACCATAAAACAATTATTTTCAATAGGTAATCTGGCTATAAGACCAAGATTCATCTGTCCTGAAGATTCGTAATCAGAAGATTCATTTGAACAGTCACCACCACTTGCACTCCTGGTATCATTAGCTTTCAAAACTTTCTTAGCTTTGGAATTATAATACTTCTTTCTGTTTCTATCTAAATTCATTTCTTTCCTTTCTTTCTTTTTAAGCAAAGGGAAATCTGGTCTAATATGTCCAGCTCTTTTTCATTCATAACAAGTGACTTCTCCATCTTTCTTATCTTTCCTTTCCTTTTTCTTATACTTGGATTGGAAATTTCTCTGGACAGCTATCTTGTTCATCCTTCGATCAAGATTTTCTAATTCATTTTCTAATATTTCACTCTCACTAGAATCTGATTGAACTATCATCTTCTTAGACTTGAATCTAGTTACTCTCTCAGTAGTCTTAGCATTCATATGATTTGATGTTTTTGCAAAAGAAACAGTACCATTTCCATTTTTCTTCTTGATGTTGTCAGCATCTCTTTTCATTCTTGTTTCATGTTGGAGAAGAGTTCCAAATAACTCATCAAGAGAAATTTGAGTGACCTTCCTGTTCTCATCTATAGCTGTTCCTTTTGGATTCCCACTCATTGGGCATAATATCAATTATCTTATCCACAAGTGCTTCATCATCTAACCCTTTTCTCCCATAGACTGTAGGCTATTGACGATAGTCATAAATCTCTGTTGAACCTTACAGATTGGTTCTCCATAAGGAAAATTGAAGCCATGATATTCTGCTCTAAGCATAGCTCTCCTAGTCTCAATCACTTAAGAAGTTCCAAAGTGTGTAACCTCTAACTTCTTCCAGATACAATTAGCTGCTTCACAAGAAGAAATTTGGCTATATATATTTCTAGTCATTGAAAAACGTAAGGTATTGCGTACCTTATAATTGAGTTGATACTCTTGCTTTTCCTGGTTAGCAAAAGTTCTAACTTCCTTATTAGGAATTTTATAATCACCAGTAAGCATAACAAAGTTGTCTACTCCAGTATTGATAACGAAAGTCTTCATTCGATCTCTCTAGTACTCATAATCATTACCATCAAATATTGGTGGTCTTGTAGGATTTAGATTATCAATAGAACCAACATTAATTCCTTCCATACTTAAGAAATACCTTCGGCACACAAACTTGTTAGTAGAAAAAGTTCATAATAACAATTTTCGGAAAGAGAAAGTTAGGAATGTGAAAGTTCAGAATGGGAAAGTTCGGAATGGGAAAGTGAGCAAGAATAACTTATACGTGAGTACAAGTATTTCAGAGACCTACTCTGATACCAATTGTAGGATCGAAATAATTACGTAGATGCTCAAAATACAAGAGGGGGGTGAATTGTATATTTTAAAAATTCCTTTGGAACCTTTAAAGTTAGTTATGATTAACTATGTTTTCATTAAGCAAAGTAAAGGGATAAGTTTAACAAAGTTAAACAGAAGAAAATTCACAACACCTCTAACACCAAATGAAAACTTGGAAAGAGATTCTGAATATATGTTCCGTAAATATGGTTCCGGAAATTGAAACTTAACAAAATATTACAATATGAGATTCTACCTTAAAGCGTATAGAATCTAAATGAAACAGAGTATAAGTAAGGAAGTATAATAAAGTTATACTTTCCTTATAATACAAAATGCAGTGGAAATAAACAAGTAGTAAAACTACAAGTAACAAGATATAAGTCTTTTAACCCAAAGAGAAGGGTATCCAACAACCTTGGATAAAGGTCCCTTGATTTATACTTTCAAGAAAGTCTGTCTTACTCACACCAGGGTAATCCCTCGATACGAAGATCGTAGTCTCTGTCTTGAAATCCCCGAAAGACCTCAACTTCAAGGTAGTTGGAAACCTCTGTCTTCCTCAGCAAGGAAGCCCTCGAAAATCAAGGTAGTCGTCACCTCTGTCTTCCTATCCCTAGAATTCCTCGAATGTAATCACCAACATTCAGATTCACACGAAGCAAAAACTGAACGAGTGGTTCAGTGCGTACAAGGCATGAAAATCATTCTCTCTCTAGAAATCACCTTAGCAGTGTGTGGTCTCTAGATTTATCAACTTCATTCTATTTATTATTTTGAGCTCTTTCAAATGAGCTCCTATTTATAGGAAAATTCTAATGGTCAACTCCTTCTTCCAATGGTCATATTTTCCATGAAATTCGGAGGCACCTGTACACGTGTAACTTAGCCAACGGTTAGTTTAAAAAAGAATAGACGACATCGTTTTATAACAAAATAAGTGAAACAAAATGTACGACATTGTTTTAAGTCTAACTCAAAAGGTTCAGAGTGTAAACAAAAAGTCAAAGAGTAAACAAATTATAAAAGTGTAAGCAAAAAGAAAGTTCGGACTCTAACCAAAAATAATTTTCAGAGTCTAAATAAATTCAGAGTGTATAAAACAAAGATGATCAGATTCTGTTTAATATGTGAATTCGGAATGAGAATTAGGAATGAGAATTCATCATCAGAATTCATAATGAGAATTCGTCATCAGGTTTCGTAATGAGAATTCATCATCAGAATTCATAATGAGAATTCATCATCAGAATTCTTAATGAGAATTCTTTGTCGAACTTCATAAGGATTTGTATCCTGAATCTAGAGTAGAACTTAATCAGAGTTCGTATCCGGAGTTCGGAATGAAACTTTATCACAGTTCTCATTCTGGATTTCGGAGTGAAGCTTTATTACAGTTCTTGTCCAGAATTCGGATCCTAAAAACAAAATACTTCATATCAATGTTTCAAACAATTCCAAGAAAATAGAAATGAATCTGAATTTTATACTTAAGAAAAATATGGATGAAAATATGATAAGGATAATTTTTCTTACAAAATAAATTTTCATTATAAAAGCAATTTTCCTTATAAATGAAATTTTCTTTATAAAAGCAATTTTTCTTATAAAATCAATTTTTCTTATAAAATCTATTTTCTTAAAGATAAGGTGTTTGTGATTTTCAAAACAAGAAGGAATGGAAGAGTCATAAGGAAAACCTTATTGACTCAACACCATTCACCGTGAATTGGTTGGTCTGGTTTTCCTTTCTATGATCTCCCGAACCCCCAGAACAGCCATGAGGAACCTCATACTACCCTAAAACATTTCATTAACCAAAAAACAAGAGATTAGACTCAAAAATAAAACAAATAAATACCTCCCAAAATTTCATGATGTTACTGTTATTGCATGTAACCCATAAAAACCATTATCAAGAAAGTATTATTTTTAAGCATCGAAATAAATTCAAAACCTAATTTTTCCATGCAAAAATTCATTAATTAAAATAGATTAAAAAAATATTTCCTAAAATAATACATGATTTTTAAGAATGGTATTCATGGGTTTTATAAACTGAAATATTATTTTTTAAATGATCTCCTTTAATTTTAAGATATATATATTTTTATATAAATGGTATCAAAAAATTACTTTTCATATAAAAGGTACATTATTATAAAAAGTTTATTTTTACTATTTACCATAAAATCAATTATTTTAGAAAATTATCAAAAATATATTCTATGTTAATTTTTTTTTGGAATTCACAAATTACTTTTACATTATAAATTTTAAACTAAAAAATTTGTATATTTAGTTTTTTAAATTATAATATATCATATAGAAAACACAAATTCTCAAAAAATAAATTTTAAATATTAACTCATATTAATTATTTAACTTCTTAAAGTGATAAAAATTAATGGTTTACCATAATAATAATTTTTATGGAATTCTTAATATTATCTTTTCAATATATTGTATTTTTTGGTGTATAATTTGAAACATGTTAAATAAAATAGTATTTATTTTATAGGATCCAAAATCTCATGTTGTTGCACAATAAAATCATATAAGTCTTACTATAGTTGTAAAATTCATTCTATTTTTGTCACTGGAAATTTTTCAACATCTTCAATGAGTTAAACAAAATTTTAAAAAATATTTTCAGGGACTTTATGGAATTTTAAATGGGCATGTGATTTATAATTTCTATAATCTTTTTACTGTATGGGTAGGGAAAAGGTCAAATGATTAGATGAAAATGTAATTGGAATGTCCAAAAAATTACTTGAATAACCTATCAAGGCCTTTAAAAAGTAGATTATTTAGGAAAGGGGTATTTTCTCCATTATTTTTAATTAACCTCAATATCTTAAGGGATTTTATAAATATAATTTAATTTACATGGTATGTATCAGTGTTATATAACTTTTTATTTTATTTTTATTTATAACATGCTTATAGATTAAAAATGGTGTATATTTAAAGGAATCAAAAATCAATGAATTATTTATGAATCCTATATATTATATTGATGAGAACATGAAAAAAATTTCTTCATCAATGATTTGAAATGAAATGAATATATCCATATTATATAGATCATAAAAGTGTACATGTAAAATTATCTTATTTATCTTATATGATAAATTGAATTTTTTAGAAATGTTTTGTTATAAAACATATGAAGATAATGTGTTGAATTAAACTTTTTTACAATTCATAACATTCTATAAAATTTTAATAAATGAGGAAAATTGAAAAAGTTTCTTTGATATAAGTGTGTATCTATATGTATTTTAAATATAAGGAATTGAAATTTCACTATAGTTCGTTTCATATTTTAAAGAAAAATCTAATTTTCATGAAAATAATCCAAACACTTATAATTCCATATAGTCTATAAAAACAATAGTATATTTTTTAAATATTACTATTAAATGGAAATAAGTGTTATTTCAAAACACAAAGAAGTTTATGTATATTATCATGATGTTATCAGAAAAAAATAACATTTATGTAGCTTGAGGAGTTTGTTTAAACATAGATAAATAAATCTTAAACAATAATATATCACACTAGTGAAATTAAAAAGTGAGTTTATATTAATATACTAAATTAATTTAGGGTATATCGATCAATATAAAGGCAATGAGTTACATTTTACCATAACAATGGGAATTTCACTATATTTTAAAGGAGTTTAGGATATATGTGTAAAGAATTACCAATATATTTCATGAATAACATTTGATGGAATGGGTTTCGAGAATTATTATGATGTTATTATAAATATTTATAAGTAAATAACATAAGTTGATATATTAAAATTTTTGTTTTTGGAGTTAATTACTCTGAATATATTCAAAGTTTTGGAAATTATTAATATGATTCCTAAGTCACACTACTTTTAAAATTGTATTTCACAAATATTTATCTCACTAATGAGTTTTGTTGGAGGATTTTATCAAGTCACCACATAGTAAGGTGGATAGAATTTCATATATATGTAATGGGTCCACAAAATCATTAAAAGTGTGGAAAAATTAAAGGTGATTAATAATTCTATTATATATGTTATTATATATAGGATCTTATATATAGTTTTTTTATTTATTCATAAAATACATTAAAAATATAAATGGTGTCATGTTATAAAAAATTTAATCTCCATTTTATCATTATTTCACATTGTAGAATTATATGTATATATTATTATAAATTTTGTGATGTGTAATGATAATTGACCTCTCAAGGTATGAAATTAAATTATACATAATAGCTATTTTTTTGATGTATTGTAGGTTATGAATAATTTTTAGGGTTATAGGGAGTATTATTCTTATATCAGGATATAAAATATTCTCATGAATCACTAATTGGTTTTGTGCACTGAATGATACAAAAAGAGTGCAACATGGAGAGTAATAAACAATATATTTTTGAAAATAATGGTGAACTGATTATATTTAGAGTCCCCACCACTATATTTTGATGATATACCTATCGTGATAACGATAACTGTGGTGACCCTATCTACATATATCACTATTTTATAACACTTTTAAAATAAAAATATTAAAACTCAAAAAAACCTCACAATCCCAAGAAATGAAGGCATTGATCATTTAAGGACTAGATATATAATAAAATTATTAAAAATTATTGCATCAATATATTTCATAATCAACTATATATAATACTTAATTATATTTATAGTCGTGAATATAATTTCCTATTGAATGGAAAACAAAAGAAAGGGTAAGACAAAAAAACTCAATATGGGAAACAGTTTATTGACCTTAACTGGTTGAGGTCAAATACGTGTAAGAAAACCTGATTTAGAGGATAAATATCATAGTAGATAGGACCTTTAATAATAATATATAATCATAATCAATGATATAAATACATGAATAATGGCATGGTACAAAAGAATAATCAATTAGGAATAAAAAATATACCATAAAATGGAAACAAATGAGAATTGTAATAATACATGGAAGCATAAAATTAGGTCATAAAATAACAAGGAAATGTAAAATAGCATGAAAATGATAAATATTATTAGAAAATTGGCATAAAAATAATCAATGTAAAACCTTGGGAGAAAACACAATCATGTACATGCTTTGTAAAAAATCACAATCATGTCTATGCTTTAAAAATGTAATCAAACACAATTACACCCACACCATTCAATAAATCATGAGTTATAAAACCATAAAAATTAATTATAGTGAGATATAAGATCCAACACATCATCATCCATACATATGTGTTCCATATGAAAAGGTTATTAATCAACTAATAAGGAACATAGATAAAGAGAATGGGTTTACTAAAATTTAAAATTTTTTACATTTAAATATAGTATCCATAATTTGATTGAATAACTCTAAAATAAAACCACCCAAAAAAGTATTATTATAAAATAATTTAGAGAGTGATCAATAAATTTTATCTATATTATAGAGACCATTTAGAGAAAAATCGACTTTAAAGGACAAATTATTTCAAAAGATATGATATTATAGGTAATAGTCTAAAATAAATTTCTTGAATAAAAAGAAAATAATATTAAAAATGAAATCCTAAAAATAATATTCACTAATATAACATTAACAATAAATAATGAACAACCAAATAAATGGTTTTTAGAAGATAATAACCCATCTATGAAGATGAAATTACCTTATTAATTTGTAATACCTTTATTTAACCCCACCTCATTAGAAAGGATAATAAATACTCTATTTAATGAATGAAAAGAAATATATAATGATCTCAGGAGACAAAAAATATTTTTTATTTTCCATTACTAAAAAAATAAAATTTTCAGGAAGAAAAATACGGATATGAAATAATTGTTCCATTAAAAAGAATATGATTTTTGTAAACAATGAAACTTTTTTTGAACAGAGGAACTGATCATAGAGGAATATTTTTAAATAAAAATCATTAGTAACAAGGAAAAGGAGAAAAATATAATATATAATAGAAAAAATCCATAATAAAAGAATCTTTTTGGAACATAGTCATGGAATGTTTTAACATCCCATTACCTTGATCGGGATTGTTTTCTCTTTTTCTATGTTCTCTTTTTGTTGAAAGTCATTAGAAGTTGTTTTCTGGTTGTTCTTCAGGCTTAGAGCAGTTACACATTTTTTAAATAGAGTATAAAATGTGTACTAGAGGTAGAAATCATAATCAGGTCCTAAATGATGTGACTAGACAAAAATATATTTTCTTTCATGAGGAGATGGGTTTTTAGGCATAAATTATCTAGCGTAAAATAAACATCGTGTACCTGGTTTACATGTCATGACTCAGCCAGTGCCCATTTTTAATTCACATATTTGGCATTTTTCTTGGTATTTTATTTCAAGACCTCTTGTCTCTCTAATCGTAAACCTTTCTTGGTGTTTTTCATAGGCACCCCTCTTTATAGATCTACTCCTTTTGCTTTTGAACGTCCTTTTTCTTGTGGTGTGATTCCCAGGTAAGTGTTATCCCTCGTTGTTTCTTTTTATCTCTTTCTCCTCCATTTTGTTTTCAATGGATCATATAGAAATTGATGTTTCACTTCATTGTGGATTTAGATCATTCTTCAAGGTTGAGTTTTTTGGTCTTCCACACCGTCGTTCTTATTGAGTGGTACCATTGTGAGGGTTGAGTTTCCAGAAAAAGTAGTTGGTTCCGTCATTATTTTTCCAACTTGGTTACAATGGTATTTATTGATTTATTTCAATTAGTAATTTAAATTAATTTTCTTAAATTTTCATTCAATTTTGTTGATAAAACTCACTTCTTGTGAATTGGTAAATTGGAAATGGGTTTGGTCAAAATTTTGGAAACCCCCATTTCCATTTAATTTGGGGTGAGTTTTTTGGAAATTAAATGATTTAAATTTGTGGAATTTAAATTGTGGATCTGATAAAAAAAATTTCAAATAATTTGTTGAATTTAATTGTAAAAATAATTAGTGTAAAGGATGGAATTGGTTTTGAATATAGATCAAACTCATGAAAATGGATAAAAATGATTTGATAGAAACTCAATGGATTTCTAGTGAAAGAAAATTGTTTTTGAATAAAACCCTCTATGGAATTAAATGTATTTTTAATTGGATTTTTTGAAATGGAAGATTTGGATTTGTTGTATTTTAAGAAGAATTAAAATAATTTTCCCGTAATATAAGAGAAACTAAAAGAATTAGGTATTTGGTGAGTTATTTGGATACACTCTACGCTATTAGAACATTCTAAAACACCCATATGGTGTGTCACATCCTTGATGGGAGTATGACATGTCACCTATGGACAATATCAAGGGCATGTGAGTGATCTCAAATTTCTTAAGATCACATAGAGTGTGCTGAATCCTATAGCTGATTAATGCTGTTATAAATTTTGGAATATCACCATGATGCTCGCTTATTTATTTATATATGAGGTATATATGTATTCCATTGTTTTCTAAACTTGTTTACATACCTTCAGAATTTATATAAATTTTTTTATATATATTCTTTAAATAAGCCACTATTTTTGAAATATTCTATCTCTTGTGAAGAAAATCATTTTCTTTAAAAATATCTTTCCATCCTTTTGAAAGTTTATTGAATGTTTTGTTTAAATATTCTTTGGATTTTCCAAACCTATTTACCTTGAAAATTTAAAAGCATCTCTTTGGATAATATATATTTGGAATCAGTTATGGAATAATTTGTGGTATCCTATTGGGATTAGGCTCACACACTACTTTCATTATCGAATGTTTGTACACATTCTTCATCTAGGTTTGGTTATAAGGAAAAGATATCATAGAGTTGGATCGAGCTGTTGAACCATGGTCATGGTGAGTTGTTTCCTTATGGACATTGGGGGTTGATTTTTCATTTTTGTACTTTGGATTATATTTATTTGACATTTTTTCCTTATTGTATTATGGTATTTTACTCCTAGTGGATATTTATTTTGAAATGCATATTTTCTTGTTTCTTTTAAATCCTATATGTATTGTGGAAAAGTCATTCGCACTTGTGTGTTTTATGATGAAAGGTGCTAGTTTCCAACCTGTGGGGATCAGAAACACCCTTTAGGTCATGTCAAGGATGGTTCCGTAATCTTTTTTCCATGATACCTAGGATGGTTGGTGTCAAACTGGTATAAAAAAATAGGTTAAGTATATTGTCGTGATGACAGTAGTAATTTGAGTATCATGTTGGGACTTAGGATGTAGTTATGATTTAGTGTCTAGACATCTCTCACTACAATGAGCCTCAATTCACTAGGGTTGGTTATGGAAAGATGTCATGTGGATTAATTATAGTATTTTCCTTATTGATATTTTTATCGAGAGAAATTGGAATCTGGTTTCTTACATCTGTGCAGAACATTTTTTATTTCTTGTCACTTAGTTTGACTATTAAACTAATGTTTTCCTTTTATCTACTGATGTTGTGTAGAATCATACCTTTCAGTAGTCATGTGAATCCGATATAGGGATATGTTTCTTCTTAACCTCAGAAATAAAATCATTTTGTTGATATGAATCTTGTTGATGTGATTGTGTGCATTTTCCATGCTCTGCGACATGCACCAAAAATAGTTCCCACTGAGGCACCTACAATGGATCCTTAGGTGATGTTCTTTGGAATCGTTCTCAAGAGTTACTTTTCCATAATACACCAATCTTTCAGGGCTCTACTAACCCTCAACCGGATGAGGATTGGTTGAGAAATATATAACGTTTGATTAGGTTCTAGGAGAAACCTGATATGATCAAGGTGAAGTGTTACACTTTCATGCTATAAGGATTGTGAAGGAGATGGTGGGACATGATGTTGATGCTAGGGGAACCTGAGGGATTAGAGTGGAAATACTTCAAGGTTCTTTTCACTGACCATTTCTATCCAGTTCAATAGTGTTGCCTAAAGATGTAGAGTTCTTCAAGATTGAGTAGGCCAATAGAATCGTGACTGAGTATTCAAATCACATTATTTAGCTATTGTAGTTTTCTCTTGAGATTTTATCCAATTAAGGGACTAAGGATCAATGTATTGAATTAGATCTTTGATCAGATATCTTTTTTGGGGTCTTCTTACTGAAGCTTTCCACTTAAACTGATGTGATGGAGAGGGTGATGATGGTTGAGATGGACATAGCTGGGAAGTCAGGGTTGACAGAATATCCTTTTCCTCCTAGTGAATGCATTGTATACTTCAATGTAATATATAAGTGTAATTATTCTCATTGGGATTCTTAATTGTACATTCATTTCAGATATCTTACTTCTCTAGTAGGAATTTCTCAGGTTTAATATCACTGGGGAAAGTTAAGACTTTATATGAGGGTTTTCACTGATGCAACATGGGACTGTAGTTCCGACAATCATTTAGGACGGTTATAGAGGTTCTTTCATAATTTATATACTCTTTATAGTGGGAAAGGATCATTAACACCTCATAAAAATTAGTTTTAATCAAATACTTCACCTTCAAAAGTGTTTCCGGCACACGCATCCAGAATGAAGCTGCGTCAAAAAGTGGAAGTGTATCCAAAAGAAGTAGACATGGGTCCAATGAATGTGATAGGTACAATTAATATAGAATCATCATTAGTGACTTATCTATTTGAATCTAATTCATCCCAATCTTTTTTTGCATCTCATATTGTTAACCTAGTTAATCATCTAATGGAGAAACTCTCTTGTGTAGTGGATATTACTACACCCCTTGATACGAAGAAATATTAGGGGATTTGTAGTCCATCCTGTGTCTTATCCATATCAGATGTCAAGATATCTTGTGTTTTATTGGTTCTTGATATAAAATATCTTGATTTCATATTTGGGGTGGATTGGATCATTTCCAACAAATCCTTAGTTGATCGTTATCTTTAATGGGTTTACTTTACTACACCTAGTGGTGTGCCTCCTATTTTTCAAGGAGATTAAGACCCAAGGATGACCAGAGCTAGCCCTTCTAATCCAAAATTGGGGTAAGTGATATCAGTTTTTTCTTTCTATAAGGAGAGTGATTCAATGAGTGGTAATCTATCTCCAGTCATCATATAGTTTTTTGACATGCTTCTTTCATATTTATCTAGTATTCTATAGGTGAGATAGGTTGAGTTTTCTATTTACTTAATGCGTGGAACTAAAACAAACTCTATTTCCTCTTACTGAATGTCTCCATCTGAATGAAAATAGATGAAGTCATAGTTGAATGATATTATTTAGAAAGTATTTATTCACCCATGTGTGTCACCATGGGCAGCGCCAGTTTTATTTTCCTTGAAAGACGATGGTTTTCTTCACCTATGTGTCTATTATAGAAATCTCAATCGAGTTAATATTAAGAAAAAAATATTTATTTCCATATATTGATGAAATGTTTGATAAGTTGAAAGGGGAGAAGTGGTTTTATAATATTGAACATCGATCTAGTTACCAAAATTTGAGGATAAAATAATTTTACATTCAAAAAACAACTTTTTGGAATAGGTACGACCATTGTGAGTAAATTGTTATGCCCTTTGGTTTAAAAAATTCTCCTAATGTTTTATTGGATTTAATGAACATGATTTTTCATTAGAATCTAGATACCTTTGTGTTAGTCTTTGTGGATGAAATTCTTGCCAAATACATTTCTTAGGAGGGTCATGTGCAACATCTGAAGATAGTTCTAGGTCATCTATGAAATCATCTCCCTTATGCCATGCATTAAATGTGTGATATCTGGATTCAGAAAGAGAAAATCATGGTACACGTGGGTTCTAGACTAGGTATATCAGTTGATCCTAAAAAGATGAAGTCTTTCATGACTTGGGATCAACCATGAAATGTCATTGAGATCTGGATCTTCTTGGTCTTAGCTAGATATTAATGACAGTTTATGAAATAATTCTCAAAAGTGGCATCTCTGATGACTGTTATGACTCAGAATAGGGTAATGTTTGTGTGGAATTATTAATTTCAGAGCTCTTTTTTCAAGATTAAATTTATGTTGATTGCTGCACCAATATTGTCTCTTTGAGAATCTGGGTAGGGCTATATAGTTTTTTGTGATGCATTAGGTTGAGGCTTGAGTTGCGTTCTTATGCAGGGTGATCATGTATTAGGATATGGATCTTATCATCATTGGACACACATGAAGAATTATCTTTCCCATGACCTATAATATACTAAATTTATGTGCAAACTTAATAGTGGGTGGCACTACCAATTTCACGTAAGGTTTATTGTGTATTCAGACCACAAAATCCAGATTTATATCTTTTCTCAAAAAGATTTAAATATTTGATAAAGGCATTGGGTGGAGTACTTGTATTATTTCTACTTTGACATATTTTATACACCAAAGAAATGGAATTTCATTGTTGAAGTGTTGAGTAGGGAACTTATTTCCCATACATTGAATGAATCCTCTGAATAGTGGAATTTTATAGCTCTCTTTACATACTTGCATATTAGAGTTCATGAGGAAAAGGGATATGTTTTATTTAGACATTTTTTAGTTTATATCTTCCCTTATACAGTTGATTCTTCATGATAAACAAATTAATGATGAGTTATGTTGCATTATAAAATCTGTTTATGGTGGGGATATAGTTTCCATGTGTTCTTTCTCTGAATAGGATGTTATGCACTATCTGAACTGCTTCATTGTTCCTTTATTAGAAAGGAATGTTGTGATGGGAGAATGTAATAATTCTAAATGGTATGTGAACCCAATAACAAAAAAAATGTTCTATTATGTGAAACATTAGTTTCGGTGTATCGGAATATGGTAAAACATTTCTAATTTTCTCTATCGTTGTTATATGTGCTAGTAGGTGAAGCCTGAGGATCACAAACCATTGAGTTTACTTCTACCTCTTCTAGTTTTAATGTGGTAGTGGTATGAGATCTGTAATGACATTGTGGTTGGTTTTCCATGTATCCTGAGAAAGAATATTTCATCTTGGGTTGTGATTGGAAGGTAGACCAAGGTGGATCACTTTATACCCATTCCAGATATAACCAAGCTCAGGGAGTTGGGAAGTCTCTATGTGAAAGAGATTGTTCATTTTCACTGGGTTCCATCTGATGTAGACTTTAATAGGGATACTTAATTTACTTCTTTCTTTTGGAGAGGCCTTTAGGCGGCACTGGTATATCAGGCTTTTTTGAGAATGGCCTACCATCTGTAGAAGGATGGACAGACATAAAGAGCTATACATATTCTCGAGGATTTTCTTCATCCCGGTGTTCTTGACATCAGTGGTTCATGGGATTATAACTTAGGGATGGATGAGTTTTCGTAAAATGACTATTACCAATCCACAATCATAATAGAATCTTTCAAGGAATTGTATGTATAGCCTTTTAGATCTCTATTGTGTTGGTTAGAGGTGGGTGAAAGTTACATGGTTAGACAAAGCTTGGTTCAAGAGATGACATCTATGATTCAAAAGATTCATTAGAGGATGTTGACAAAAAAATATGATATATGTCTTATATTGATTAATACCATAGAAATTTGTATTATTCAGTTGGTGTTTATGTTTTCTTAAATATTGCACCCCAATTGGATCATTTTTCGATTAGGATCTAAGGGAAGCTTTCTCCTTGTTTTGTGGTACCTTTTGAGGTTTTTGAGAAGGTTTGGAGGGTTACATACATTTTGGAACATCCACCACAACTGATGTTGTTGCATAATAATTTCCATATATAGAAGCTTAGAAAGTGTATGTCTAATCAATCTTGTGTTTTGAGTTTAAGTGATCTTGGGATCGAGGATGATTTTTCTTGGACTGAGCGACTGGTCAACATAGTTAATTCTGAGGCCATGGTACATTGGGGAAGGACAATACCTTTTGTCTTTGTACTATATAAACATGGATCTTATAGTCACGAGATATGGTAATGTGAGGCACTTATGAGGGATAAGTTTCCTCATCTATTTGAAATGGAAGCTTCTTTATATGCTTTTTGGGGTAGAAAGTTTATATGGTGGGGAGGTTGTAACATCTCATTGCCTTGATCAAGTAACTTTCCCATTTTTATAAGTTCCCTTTTGGTTCAAAGGCCTTAAAATTGGTTTTCTGGTTTTTCTATAGGCTGTAGAGCTGGTACACGTTGTATACCTAATGTATATGTCATGTATATGAAGTACACGTCGTGACCAAGGCCTACACACAATGACTGAAAAAATAATAGTTTTTACCCAGAGGTGAATAGTTTTTAGGCGTAAGTTATCCAGAATGGACTACACATCATGTACCTGAGGTACACGTCGTAACCCAACCTGTGTCTAGCATTAAGTAAAATGTTTGGAAGTTTCATTAAATATTTTATTTCTAGACCTCTTGGATCATGAACTATTACCCTTATTTGGTGTTTTGTAGAGGCGCCCCTCCTTCTGTATTCTCTCATTTGTCTTTCGATCATCCTTTTACTTGTGGTGTGATTCCTAGTTATGTTTTCTCCCTCTTTCTGTGAGTTTCTATCATTATCCTCTCTAGTGTTTTTTTAGGGATAATCTAGGAATTTCTAGATATCTTCCCTATATTGTTATATCTTGCTTCTATATTGATTTTATAACTCTTTTACACCTTTTGTCATTGATGAGTGTTGTTGGGACTGTTGTGTTTCAAGGAGTGGTAGGTGGTTCTATCTTGATTTGGCCAACTTGATTACCATTTTATTACATTATTTATTTCAATTACTGATTTAAATTCAATTTCTTAAACTCAAATTCAATTACTTTTATAAAACAAAATTCTAGTAAATTTAGATATTTGGATTGGTTTTGGTGAAAAAATTTGGAAACCCCCCAATTCCGTTGAATTTGGGGTGTGTTTTTTGGAAATTGGATAATTTAAATTTTTTGATTTTAGATTTTTTATTTGATGGATATTTTTTCAGGTAAATGGTTTAATTTAATTTTTAATATGAATTATGGAAAGTATGGAATTTGTTTGGAATTGATTTTGAACACAAAAAAATGGATTATATTGATTTTATAGAAACCCAGGGGTTTTATCTTATGTAAGAGGAATGTTTTTTAATAAAACCAATTTTGGTTTTAAATGGAAGGAAATTGGAATTTTTGAATTGCATGAATGAGATTTATTTTTCTTTAAGAAGTATTAAAATAAATTTCCCAAAATGTAAGAGAACAAAAATCCTTTAGTAGTTGCTGAGTTATTTGGATACACTCCATTCATTTACAAAATTCTAAAACAAATCTAAGGTGGTTCGCATCCCTTATGGGAGGAAGACGAGTTTCCTATGGCTAGTGTTAAGTGGACATGAGTATGCTCATTTTTTTAGATCACTTAGCGAGTGCATAATCCTATATCTAGTTAAAACTATCGTACCTTTTATAAGATAACCATGTTGCTCCATTATTTAATTATATTTATGATATAAGTGTATACCACAGTTGTTTAAACTTATTTACAATGATTCTAAATTTATAAAAACTATTTTATATAAATGTTTGACTTGAGCAATTGTTTTAGAATTATTCCATATCTTGTTAAAGGAATCATGTTCTTAAAAATTATCTTTCCATCATTTTGAAAATGAATTTCGTGTTTTTTTAAATATGATTTTGATTTTTAAAACCTATTTACCATGAAATTTTGATTTATTATCTATGGATAATATATTTTTGGAATCTATTATGGAATATTTGGGGGTGTCCTTTGGGATTAGGCTCACACCAAACATTTTCCTTCTGGTGTTTTTTAGACTTTCTTCTTCTAGGTTTGGGTATAGGGAAGGTAACTCTTGGAGGTGAATCTAGCTGCTGAATTGTTTTCTTGGTGACTGGTTTCATTTGGGACCTTTGGGGGTTTTCCCATTTTATTACTTTAGGTTGTATTATTTTGGGATTTTATGAATTATTTTATTCTTGAATATTACTCCCAGTGGTGTTTTCTTTTGGTATACACATTTTCTATATTCTTTTACTTCCGCTGTGTTTTTTGGGAAATGTGTTTCAACATGCATGTTGTATGATTCTAGGTTCCAGTCACCTACCAATGGGGGTCGTGAATTCCCTTCGATCCATTTCAGGGTCGGCTCGGTTATCGGGTTACTAGGGTACCAGGGCTGGTTGGTGAAAAATGTAGTTTACTACACAATGAATGAAAATTGAGATGAAGAAAACCATTACCATGAATTGTTTCCTGTTTGAAGGTGTTATAAATTCTTTTATAAAAATATTATAATAAATAATCATATATTCTATAAAATATTTCATATTTATTAATATTTTAAATAATATTTTGTGATCTTTTAATGTGTAATTTTTACCGGTTTTAGTTAACATTAATTATCTCTATAAGGTGGATTTAACTGTTCCATATTTAATTTTAAATAACGGTTTCCATTGATACTTTCTGTCAATATGTTATTATTCATTATAATAGTGATTTAACTAAAAAATTATGTTACATAATATTTTAGGATATTTCATGATCGTTCATTTAAATTTTAATGTTTGATTCAAAAAGAATAAAATTATAATATACTTGTTTCGATAATAATAATTGTTCCATTTTTTATAAGGCTATATCATAATAAAATCATTACAAAAGAAAGAAAATAGAATATATTAATTTCATAAATTAAAAACAATTAAGTTTCCATAACCATCCATAAAAAAATCATAGCATCATTCATTTTGGAGATGAAAGAGACTAAAATATGAACTTGAAATAATAAATTGAAGAAATGTGATTATAGAATGAATTTAATAAATTATCCTAATTATATAATTATTAGAACATCTAAAATTAATAATTATTTTATACTATTAATAGTATCCCTGATTTTGTATCATTAATGATATAATCATTATAACATTGTTCACATATGTGGTATAACTGACCCAAATAGATGTGTGTTATAATGAAATGATGAATAAGATCAAGATATTTGATAATTACAATATTAAATTTACCAAATAATGATTAAAAAATATTATATTATATTCCTAATAATTATTTAATATAGGTAAGAAAAAAAACAATGTTAACAGTGGTGAAAATACATACATTAGAATCATCTCTAAAAAACATTCATTATTTTGAAGGGATATGGAATATATATATGGGGGATATGTTTGGAAAAAAATTTATATGATTATTTAGGATTAAATTGGTTCATATTAAGGAATATAATTTGATTATTTATATTATAATTGAATGTGTGGTGTGATATTTCATTTGTTAGTGAGGGTTGTGGCACACATTTTATTATTAAGAACTCAAAAATATATTACCTTAATCACTAATAGTATTCAACTATAATTTTTGAAAATTTTCTATTATCAGAAATTTTTTGGAATAAATACACTCATATAATAAAACTATGGTATTTTTTTGTGATAATTTTTGTCTTGTTTATTAGGTTAAAACTCCATTAACATTTTAACCCAAATTTTGGTCACAAATTTTTTCCATGGTAACATATTTGTTTTCCAAAATACTAAGTTGACCATCTAACAAAAAATTGGATTCTATTATTTCAAAATATGTAGTTCATTTTATATTCCATTATTTATGTAGGTTGTATAAATTTAATTTAATATAAGTACTAATTATATAATAATAAAAATACTTTCCCTAGTTACTAAGAAATCATCTTTTCCATAATATTCCCAAAATAATCATCGATAGCATATTTCGATATGATTAATTTAAAATTGAATTAAATTTAATTAAAATAATACTATAACGGTGATTAAAATTAATTTTATTATTATAACACATAATTTGGAAAAAAATTAAAAAGAATATTTTTTACCACAAAATGAATCGGTTATTTTTAATGAAAAAAACAATTTATTTGAATAATAAATACATAATTTTATAATATAAATACAAAATATAAAAACTATTTAGAAGATTTAATAGGATATAAGGTTAAGATAGGCAATAATTTCTATCACATGTGTATGTTTAGCTATCAAGGATCTTATAGTAATGTTTTAAAGGTTGAACTTCTTCTGAAGAAAATGTTTCTTAACCAATACTTATTAAAGATCAGCTTGGGAATACTCAAGAGAAATCCCTAAAATTAATTTCCCATTGGATGATTTTATTTAAATACCTATACATATTAATTCATCCTAGATGAATAGGGAATTATGACCCAGATATTTTCAAAATTTTCCTATATATCAAAACCATATTTCTACTCTCTTACCTAATGCATGTTCTGGAGATATCGATAGTGATCATTATAATATATATTTGGAGGCATTATTTCATGCATGTTTAACTTTTTCTACATGAATATATATTTTATACTCAAGTTATTATTATATATATTAAACTTTTCAACATAGAGGTAATTCCACCAAATATATAACATAATGATCAATATTGATAGCTCCAAACCATGAATCATGTAATTTTACTCATTATTTTTTAATTTTTATGTGGAATAATAAAGTAGCTTATCTTTTTGTGTGATTATTTATAAAAAAACCTTTAATGATGCATCATTATATATAAAAATATATTCTCATCAACCATATAATGTAATAATTAGTGTGGTGACCAATCTCAACTTAATATACTTGAATCATTCCTTGCATTATTATGTTAAGAATATGATTACTCATATACATAATATATTAGATTGAGGATTAGGTAGTAATCTGTGATTTTTCACTATCCAGTTGTATTATCAAGCTAATCTATGAAGAAGTCATCTTTATAACAAAATGGTTTCTATCATTTATTCTAAAATCATGAATTTCTTTGATGGATCCAAAAATATACAGTGATCATTATTGTATTACATAAGGACAATTTATTAAACTAGAATTATTATTTACTATATTTAACATTATTTTTTTCAATCATAAGGTCTTTAGAACAATACTAATATTCTATTTATTTTCTTTTATGATATGAGAATATATTTGAATATCTTCAATAAATACTACTATAAATTTTTCAAACTAATCTATAAAGACTGAATTTATCATATCCATGAGTATAGCTAGAGAATTTTTAAGCATGAATGGTATCATAAGAAATACACAGTGCCACATTTTTTGGAAATATGTGTTGGGTATATCTTCTATTTTTACCCTTAATTGAGGATATCTAGATTGAAGTAAAATCATTGATAAGTATTGATCTCCTACTGGGTGATGGGACAAATAATTAATATTATGTAGAGGATATTAATTTTTGATCATGATCTTGTTATATTAATGATTGTTAGTTTAATAGACACATTGATCCATCTTTTTTATAAATAATGAGAACTAATACACCCCATGGTGAATCACCCATTGTAGAAAACATTTACCCCAATTTTATAAGGGTTTTTTATGAATTACTCTAATGAATTAAGATTAATATTTTAAGAATTATTTGATATTGTCATTTCACTAGGTATTATATCAATTATAAACCTAACCTCACAATCTAGGGATATACAAAGAACTTTTTTAATAAATACATCAATATATTTCCACAAAATATGAATATATCTGATATTGTGTTCATCACAAACAATTTTAAATAAATACACATCATAGTTGGGAATTAAGACACATATAATGGAATTAGTTTTTATAGAAGGTTAATAGATCAAATTTCACTAATAGAAGATTGTGGAATTATTTAAGATATTAATTTTGAAATATTTATCATGTAAATTAGTATGTTATCTATAAAAATATTGATAATGCATTCCTAAAATCACATCCAATTAAACCAAATGAAGAATTGTAATATTTTTAGGATGTTCATTCCCACAAACCTCAATTAGATATCAGTGAAATACTTGATATGTAATTATCACCACATAAAGAGTATTCAATGATAATTTAGTATCTAATCATTGGGGTGGTTATTTGATTACAATATAATATTTTTCATATGTAAAAGAGTTGATAGAATTGTAATAAAAAACGTTGTTAGTATTAGTGTGAATGACATGTATGCCTTTCATAACATTGTTTTAAATACCCACTTTAATTGTTATTTTATTATTAGATTTACCATATTTTTATATCATAAGAGGTTTTTAAGTTGATAATTTCCATTAACCCATATATTATAATATTTATTAATGTAATTTTAATTGTATTTTCATTTAAATAATTGGTGTATTAGTAAACCGTTATATGGGGTATTCTTCTACTTCATGATTTTGATCGATCAGTTATCATTAATTTTTCACATGTTTTCTTTGTTGAATTATTTTATAGATTTAAAACCCTATATTGACCCTTCATTGAATTATTAATGTTATTACTTCAATAGTCTTGATATGTAAGTAGTGATAAATTTTTTACCCAAAGAGACATATCATTATAGATTTTAGGATGACATCCTTTCCATTTTTCTCTCTTAAATAGAGTCCCCAATTTTAATCTCCACCTTAATCACACATAAAAAATCATTATTGATTCCAAATTATCTTATGAATAATGACTTTAAAATAATTGGATTTAGGAAACTAAAAAATAAACTGATCTTTTTTAGATAATAGTAAAACTATTGGAATACCTTTCGTGTCTTGTGAATTTTTCCTTATATGAACTAATGAATTCAGATTCTGATTTTTTTTCTAAGGAAATTATTATTCCATTTTTTAAATGAGTCTTGGAAAATATTTATCAAATAATACTTTAATGAACTCTTATCGTCCCATAGAGTAAAACTGTTCATTTTCTATTGTATTTTAATTGTGTTTCTACTATTGGTATGCCTCACCTTCCAAATTATAGAATAATAGAACAACCTTCTCTTAATATGAGCACTATATAAGGAAACAAATTATCATTTTCATTAATCCATCTATAAAAAATTACTAGCTTGGTTAAACCACAATATGTGGGTGGATATTGTCTTATAAAGAAATATAAATAATGTTTCCATATCCTTAGTGACTTCAAGATCGCAACACGGTTGACATTATTATTCATGTATTTAAAATTTCATGAAAATATTTCCCAAAGGTTTAACACCCTTTCTCTTATCTAGTTTTTTTATTCAATAGTAAAATCATCACATTTTCCTTCACACCCATTTTTATCTCTCTTATTACTCGTTCAGGATATTTAATATAAAAAAAATTATGGATGAGAATACTAACAAAATGAAGAGTATGAACATAGAATAATGAACTCATGAATATTTTTTATACCCTAATTAATGATGATTTAGGTATCATTATAGGTTATCCATTATAATTTACTAATATTAATTATAACATAAATATATTTAAATCATTCATAATTTTTCACAAATAGAATTTGAATTAACCAAATAATATACCATAGGGGTGTCATAATAAGATTGTAGTTATACCTAATTTTCATGCATAAGTATATGACTGCGTTATTAATTAACCATACTTTTTGGGTTTATAACCCCTAGGAGAATCTATTCTAGAGCCTGTATCTGCATGTTTGAGTAGAAATAGAGGTTTTCTTTATAGGAGACCATAAAATGTCCACTTTACCAAAACATAATGATTTTATCTTATACTTATACTTATCCCTTGATTTTTCACTAAATGTATCTCATATATATCATAAAAATAATTAAAATAATATCCCTAAAATAACTAAACGTGTATTTGATTCTAAAAATGTCCATAAAACCTAGTCATATATTTATTTTGAATAATTTTCTTAATATAAACATTAATAATCACAAATAATCTCATAATCACAAGAAATAATGCTTTATCGACATTAAGGACTTGAAACAGAAGAAAATTTTTGCACATTATTACTTAAAATACATTCATAATAAACATTATATATTCCATGATTTTATGGATAATAATGCATATAATATCCATTAGAATAGAAAAAATATGAATAGGTGACCTCAAACTCACATTGAGAGAAATAAATCAATGACCCAAAATATATTAGATCAGAAATGTATGTGAAGAAATTTAACCAAGGATAAATAAATTATCATATAGAAATTTAAATTATAATATAAAACCATAAGAAAATATAGAATATTAGGGCCCACGGAATAATATAAAATAACGATAGTTAAATATTAAAACATATACCATTGATTGGAAAAAATATTTAAACAATCTATGTAATGGGAATATAAAATTAGATCATGGGATCACATGGATATGAGGAATTACATAAAATGAATTAATATATTTATAAATTGTAAATAAACATATCCTTATGAAAAAAAAGTAAGAAAACTCAATAATTCCCACACTTTAGGAACAAATCAAATCATATACCTATTTTAAAAATGAGAGAAAACATAGCCATGTAGAAGAAAGTTATTTTATCATGAAATATAATATATAAAATAATGTATTTGTGGGATATATTAGATACAACTAATCCTCATCCATGAAAATGTATACCACATGAAAACAATAATTTATCATCTTTTACGAAAACCATGGAAATAAAATCTATTTCAAAACATTTACAACTGTTATCAATGCTAAATGGTATCAATATTTTAATCATATGAGTGAATACCCTAATAAAAATATTCCATGTGTGAATTTAGATTGTGATATTTATCAAATATCTATAGGATATGTATCATAGAGATTAAAATAGAGATAAAACATAAAATTATTCATAAGACATTTTTGATGTTGTTGTTAAAATATGAAACTACAAGTAACTCTCAGAAATAATTATGTAAAATGAACGGATGGAATTTTTAAAAATATCCTAACATTATAATCTCTAATAGAAAATTTATTAAAATAATGATAAATATAATTATATTTAATTGGAAGAAAAAATCAAGCCTTGAAAAATAAATTCCTTTATTATTTTAAAATAACAATATTGAAAGACAGATCATAAAAAATCATAATTCAAATATATATAAATTATGTAAATGGAGATATAATAAATATTTATGCAAAAAATTATTTATATTTCAAATTAATAAAATTATGACATATTTGGGATGAAAATATGGATATAGAAGTAAAAGATCCATTATAAATTGTTGGAATTATTCTTAAAAATATGATTTTCTCAAAAATAAAAAAACTAATCATAGCATAATATTTGTATGAGAAAATTAAAATTATTTGTAAATAAAGGATAAATAAACTTATATACAATAAAAATGTATAAATAAAAGAATACTAGATGTGAATAGTTATGGGAAGTATTTTATATCTTAATGAAAGCAAATTGAGTTGGTGAATATTCTTACCTTAAATTCCTTCTATGTAAAACATGTTCTTACACACTTTGTAACAATAATATACTCATTAATATTATATCTTAGAACCTAAATCATTTTTATTACAATTATTCAAATTCCATTTTGTTGATTTATTTCATAAAAACTAGTTTTTTTACTTAACACTCATTATTTGTAATCAGGGGTTTAAATTGTTCTATGTATGTTTTGGTATTACATATATGATTGCCACTACATGATTGTAAGTTAATATTTAAAATAATTTTTAATAAAATAGAAAAATAAGTTCAATAATTATTATGAAACATCCATAAAAATTCTGTGGAACAATGATGTATGATTTGTGGATGCATAATTTAGAACATGTTTGTTTTGATATCCATTATCATGAAAAATCATATTTATTTATATTCAACTTAAATATTAATATTTCCATTAATGAAAAAAATACATTAATATTTTATCATTAAATAAAATATTTTCCCTTAACAATCCTTGATAAAAATTCATATCATCCTTTATTTATATGGATAAACAAACCAAAATAAGAACATGCTAGAATTAATGAAATAAGTATTATTATTGGATTATCTTATTATTGAATCATCATTACATTATTATAAGGATGTAAAATTAATAATTATTAAATAATATTACCATAATTTAAAATTTACTAATAATTCAATAGATAAAAATTATAACAATATTTCCATTGATTGTAAAACCGGCCCAAATTGATGCGTGTTATATTGTGTTCATAAATAAAATCTATCAATTTAACAATGATAATATTGCATATAATATAATATTAATTTAACTAAAAATATATATTTTAGTGATATATCATATTTAACATTAATTATTAGGATAATCAATGATATAATTACGTGATATGAGAAAGTATTTACATAATATAATTTTTTATTTTTCTTGGAATCATTCTCGATTTAGGTAATATTTGTAAAATCTATTGGGGAAAATGTAAATAACATGGGATTTGATAATTTTTTAAATAAAATATTTAATTAATTTTTTACTATAATTTTTACAGTGAATTTTATGGGGAGGTGAATCGATCATTGTAGGCACACAAAATATGGGTAGAGGAAAAGGGAATGGAGCAAAAGCCGAATTCAAGAGGCTGCCCCGCGAAGACCAATCGCAGAGCCCCAGAGCACTGGGCCGAGAAAGAGCTGCCCCCCTCCCAGGCACTACGAAGACAAGACATATGAGGCTATGTGATCCTCCTGACATTTTCAAAGCCTATGTGGTGTAAAGAGGTTGGAGGATTCATGATCTTCCTGACGTTTTTTAGGCATCCGTGAAGTAAAGTGGTGGTAGGCTCTACGATCCACCGGACGTTTGCGAAGATACCATGAAGAAAGAGGTGGGAGGCTCCATTTTTATGACAAAGCACCATGGGGATTCACAAAAAGAGATCCCTACTTCACACTGCATCTTGCCTATAAATACCAGGCTCCCCTCAAACCCAAAGGATGGATACACTGAACTTTTTCCTTCTCAGCTCTCAAATCACGAATCCCATTCTGCTCTATGAAACATGAGCTCTTAGATGTACTTTAGCATTGCGAAGTTCCTTTCCATTGGCTTAAATTCAACCCCTATTCAAATATTGATGCATTTAGAAGATACCATGGGCCTTCGCAAGGTAGGGGATCCCCAATGGGACTCAGGTCTTTGGAGAGCACTTATGCTTCGTGAAGTACACTCCATGCACATGTAAACCAAAAGCAATGGTAGGGTCACAATGCTTCATGACGCACACTACATTGCATTTCTACGCTTCACAGGGCTCCCTTTCTACATGAAGCACTACTCTATGGAAGCTTTTCCACTTTACGAAGCACATTCAATATGCACTTATACCCTATCCAAGGCTAGGCTATTCCAATTTGTGAAGCAGAACCCTTCACGAATCCCCTCTCCTACGTGGAGGGCCAGAGCTTCACAAAGACCTTTCCTGTAAGCCTATTTTCTTTGCATTCCCTTTTCCTGAGTGACCCCTAGGTTTTTATAATGTGTTATCAATGTCTCTTCAGTGGTGATTTACATTGCATTGATTAACCTTATGCTTATTCTCACAGTCACTCTAACATCTATTGCTTCTTCACATAGCCACACAAAAGTGGGTCCCTCAATGGATCACTCCATGACACCCCCTCACCAAGGAATTGTTGATTCCTTCCCTTCCCCAATGATGGATAGGTATCAGTAATGTATGTTCTAGGGGTACAGAGTGAACCCACCTCATTCAAGCTGCATGACGTTAAACTGCCAAGCACCATCATCCTCAACACATAACGTTAAACTGTGACCTCGCCCCATGCATCGTACTTGTGGCGCCCCATCATGGAAATTATCCATGCCCTCTCATCTACATGGGAGTGAGATCTTCCTTACAAGTAATGATATCCTCTTTTCCAGAGTGGTGCCTATCCACAGGGAAGGGAAACCACCTTAGTTTAAGCCCCTAGCCTTTCTTGTAGGAGGTAACATCCCTTCTCCTCCTCTCTTCTTCCATTCCAAATACTAGAGGAGAGATGTGCATGGGTACCTTCATTGCCATGTCCCTCTCCCTCTGAGCTTTGTCACCATTGGGTCTCTATCCTAGATTAAGTCCCAATCTCCATATTTTTTGGATACTAACCATGCATAAGGACTTGTTTCTTTTTTTGGGCTGCTAACCACGTGTAAACCCCTCTTCATTTTCCATGGGAGAACCTTTTGTGACGTGGTCATCAGGTCGTTGTTACCTCTTATTTATCACACCGATCATGGATAACATCATATTAGAGTAAGAATCGAGCATGATATCATCTTTAGGCCTCCCTAGTGTGTAAGTCCTAAACTCTTTAGAACTACATGAACTTTTATCCATGCCAAGGCATGGTACGTAAGAATCCTTCCTGAAGTTCAATACCAACACATAATAGTCCCAACCCCTTCATGTTGGTTCACCAAACTCTTCTGAACTATGTAGAATTTGATCACTGCCTCCTAGGAAGGGAACTTAGGAAGCCTCATAGAGGTTAAATCCCAACACTTATTATTCATGACCCCCTTCATGTCGGTTTACCAAAACATTCTAAACTATGTGTAATTTTATCCTGGCCAAGGCAAGGTACGTAGGATGCATCATTAAGTTCAAGCCTGACAACTAATTATCCTGAATCCATTCGAATCGGTTCACCAAACTCTTTGAAACAACATGGACTTTGATCCTTGCCAAGGTAGGGTATATAGGAATCCTCCTAGAGGTTCAATCACAACCCCTGCTGGTCCCAAACCCTTCTTGTTGGTTCACCAAACTCTCCTAAACTACATATACATTGATCCTTGCCATGGAAAGGTACATAGGAAGCCTCCCTGAGGTTCATTCCCAACACCTAGTTGATCTGATCCCCCTTCACATCGGTTCACCTTCGCCCCTCATGACTTCAAATTGTACGCCGCTTTTTTTCCTGCAAGTTGTTAAAATGTGCCCATTCAAACTACATGGTTTTTTATCCACATATACTAGATAAGGTACATAGGAAGCCTCCCTGAGGTCCAACCCCAATTGATGGTAAGCCATTGTGTTTCCAAATCAACGATGAGTTGTTGTGTTCCCCAACCGATGGTAAGCCATTGTGGTTCCCAATAGACGGCAAGCTGTTGTTTTTTCCAATCGACGGTAATACATTGTGTTCCCTAATCAGAAAAAGTAAGTTGTTGTACCCAATCCAGCAGTAAGCTATTGTGATTCCCATCCAATGGTAAGCTGTTTTCAGTCCCAATTAGCAGTAATACATTGTCATCCCCAACCAGCAGTAAGCTATTGGAACCCCATTCAGTGGTATGTCATTGTACCCAACCAGCGATAAGTCATTGTGGTCAGTAATCAACGGTAATCCATTGTAGTGCCCTTTTTTGGGACCCATAAATCTGGTCCGCCCCCGTGGCACCAGACCATACTCAGACTACTAACCATGCATAAGCCCCATCATGTCCCCAGATCAATGTCCTCTATGTACTCCCCGATTCTATGCCCCCATCCTGAACTATGTGGACTCTGATCATTTCCATGTCAAAGTACTTAGGAAGCCTCCCGGAGGTTCATGACAATCTCCCATGTCTCATCCTGGTCTCTCCCTCGAGGCTATGCATTTCGGGAAGGCCATACCCCAACCATGAGGTTGCACTTCCTCCGGGTTCCATCCATATCGGTTGCCTCCTCAGGAATCCCATCACCCCACTAAACTACATAGATTGTGATTCCCTACCACGGGGATACATAGGAAGTATCAACAAAGCTCAATCCCAACACTACCATCACCTTCATGACTGTTCCATCTCATTCCCCCAACCACTTCATTCAAATCTCCATCATACATTATGATTCTTACCCGGGCCACCATATCCCGGTGAGATCATGTCATCCACTTTCTCGCTTCTCCTAGTAGAAATTAGGCTACCAGCCACACATTGGCCCCAGTATCAGTGTTTTCTGTAGGGGTTTCACCCATATAATGCACTTCTATCAGTGTTCTAATCATTCTGATCCATCTCCACTAGACGTTAAACCTATGGCATACCATGGGTAAAACATGGGAAGTCGAGGAAAACCTTAGAGACAATCCAATGGCATATAATTCCCCGAATTTAATGTTGTATTCCTCAGTCATCCACCCCCTCGAGAAGCCCTATCATAAGGGGAAAAAACCCAGACGTGCCAGGGTTCTAGCATCGAGACACGTCAGTAATGTCCAACATTACTACTCCCCTGAACGAAGGATTCTTCCGTGACAGGACCCCTTGGATTTTCCAGACAGAATTTGTATAATTAACCAACATCCATAAAGACATGGTACTAGGAAGAGTTTCACGAAAAATGTCTTATATCTATGAGGGAGTCCCAGACTAGGTAACGAGTTCCATGGAGTAATCCAAGGAAGGAGGAACCGACAACACATCAACCTATTTTGATCAAGGATAAAACATCCCTGAATAAGCGACAGATTCCACACACCTTTGGAAAGTGGGGATGTGGGAGAAAAATTGTGCATCCTCCAAAACAGATGGATGTGTTCCCTGGTGAAAGTGTCGGAAATAGAAATTTTGAACCCTATGTGAAATTATTCTCCTCAATGAGGAGATTAGTAGCATTCGAGACATCAGTGGACTAGCATGTCACCATATCCAGTTATCCTACTTCAGGTCCTATCAAGAAAATAGTGGGCCATGCATGAATCTCACCAGAATATGGGGCAGTTGAATGTTTGACATCCCAGTCTACAACATTGTCAGCATGGATCATTCTTACCTGCCTCAGAATATAGAATGTTCATGGGGCACTGGACAACGATTTATTTGTTATAGCACTAATAGTTTAATCTCCCTACATTCCAGGACCAATGTTGTTGTATGAGTAAATCGATCACCACCAACCTAATGACCCAGGGGAAGGGGAACAATAACTATGGAAATCCCAAGTGGCATCGTTTCCCCCATGGAATCTTCTAAATCTACTGCTTCTGGGATCTCACGCACCATCTCCCCATATGAGTTCATTTAGTGAAGGGTGATAAATGACATCGTTCACTGATATAAACATGAGGGGATTATCCCAACTCAAGATCTAGCCTATCAAGACTTAGAGGAATCTTTACCTCGTCACTTCCACTACTCCCATGGGATGCGCAGGGAGCCACTGTTCCCCACTCTGATGCACAACCCTTTTGGGAGACTCCACCTGGAATGCATCAATGACTCCCTCCCATACACCGATGAGGTGAGGGATGTCTAGGCCAGCCCAGCAGGGATCTTGTTCTAAGTGCCCCAAATGAGGACCCCAACTATGCCGCATCAGCACTACCACTCGGACCCATGGGTAAAAGAAGAGGTAAGATATTCTCCTGCACTGCCAACCCCAGTCTGGCTGACCCGACACCAGCGTCAGGCATATACTGAGGAGGACGCTCGCTAAGGGGCGTCAACATCAGCAACTAGCATGGACCATGCCACCACTGATGCATACCATCTGTCCCCTGTCTATGATGAGCAGGGGTACTCATTTGACTGACCCGGATCAAGGCCCCAACCGCTCGATGGAAAGGCTGGTTCGACTCTCCTAGTTGTCGATGCAGGTAGCACCCGTTGTGGCCTGACTCGTGGAAATAGCACCCAGATTGGAGGTCCTCCCTTTATCACCACCATTGATAATTTGGGTCCTCCTCGCTCCCAAGATCAATGTGGAGGTCCACCCCATGCCACATTCAATCCAAATGAGGGTCACCCTTGTTGCAGTGACACTCATTACAGAAGCATCTTCCATGCTCATGGCCTTAGGTATGGAGTCATTCCTCCTGTCGTCGGTCATCGGTGTGAGACGTTATGTGTCCGGTCGACCTACAGTGTGGGGGTCTTCCCCATGTCCTTACACCCACTGATGAAGGTCCTCATAGTCCCAGTAACCATCACGGAATTCCTACTACTTTTATGATAGACTACTATGAGGACCCTCTTCATACCGACACTGTTAGGGGACACAAACTTGGAGGTCCTACCCATACTCCCACTAGCTCCAATGGAGGTCCAAACTTCTTCGACACTTCTTGTAGAAATTCTCTCTGCACATCAGTCAGTGGAAGTAGAGGTCCTCCTCATCGTCCCTTTGACATATGTCTAGGTACTCCTCACACCCTAGATCACTCAGGCGGATGTCCTCTATGCCCCAACATCATTTTGGACGAAGGACCTCCTCGATCCATTAATCTACCTTGTCCCGAAGAACCATCCTAGGGAAGGATGGTGGGTCATCACCACCAGAAAAAGAATTCCAGGATGATTCAGAATAATATTAAACATGTCTGCTTCTCAGATTCTGAGGTAGAATATTATTCGGCAATGGAATCCTCACCTCGATCCCCTATATCGAGGGTCGGGGTAGAAACAAAGGCGCATCCACCACATAATTCCAAAATGAAAGGTCCAATGGATCCATGTATCCCTCCATAGATACATCTAGGAGGATGAGGATTTTGACTCCCCCCTAGGTCTGATCGTTAAATAACCACCATCATCGCCAGTTGCACTCTCTACATCAACTAGAGATCACAAAGAGTTATTCTGGGGAACGATGGAGAACGAGCATCGGCATGGTGCACCAACAACATCTGTAGTCCCTACGCTATAAACTGTAGTCACCAACTAGTATAATTTTGATGTGGTGTCTATGTCACTACACTCGTCAAAGGATAGCCCGAGATGCGGAATCTTGTTAGCTAGATCCTCATATTCGCCACTATCCAGACTACCATATCAATGATTTGCTTCAGTATCGCTACCTGTCCCCCTGTTTCATCCAGTTGACAAGTGGAGCAACCAATGGCCAGACCCCGAGTTCGGTCTGAGAAGCTTGTGGGATATTCTTTCATCAGACAATTTCCTAGAGATGTTTTGGCTAGTTGCAATGCCGTATTTTAGGGCACCGAAAGTACTCACCCAGGATGGGGTTTGAACCTTTCTCTAGACCCTTTGGGTGACACATTTCCATCTTCATCATCGAAGAGTGTCCTACCCCAAGGTTTAGGATCACATTGAAGACATTGGTCAACAATTTCATTTGGTTTATTTGGTCGCACTCCCTGTGGGCCAGAGCCCTGAGTCACCAGGCCGCCATAGGACCCCCAAACAATGAAGCGTCCAGAGATTTAAGGCACTTGGAATGATTATCAAGGAGGATTCCTACACGTGTAGATATATGGTTGGGGTAGTATGCAGCCCTCAATTTCAGTTCTATCTGGTGCCAGCCCCACATTCCAGGAGATATAGAGGATATGCCTCTGGGCAGAGTCACGGTTAACATGGTCGATCTATCGGAGGAAGAGATGGAGACATAACTTCTTGGGGAAAACATACCCCCAGGGGAGTGCCACAACATTTGGACCTATCGAGAAGGGTTACTCTCCTGTATAGAAACCTACTCGGTCTTCCTGTTTCCACCGAGGCATTGATACTCAACAGAACTCCCAATAAGCGAAGGGGCACCTCAGAGCCATCAAACTCTACAACCATCTGGATCAGTACAAAAGGCAGAGGATGATCCTGAAAAAGCTGTTTTGCATCAACAGCAAGCGGAGCACAATAAAATGGCCAATGACCTCCTTGTTGAGCATTCCCCCGAGCGACGGCCAGACTACGGTGATCCTCATCCTGGACAGTACGGACAAGCACAAATTCCTTCGACAAATTGCCTCCAGGTGACCCTGACCATCCTACCCACGTAGATAGGGTTGATGCTGGAACTTATGGAAAGACGGCATTGTATGTGTCACCAAATCCACCAGAGCGTAGGGATAATCCCCAGGACCCAGATCAGGTCTTTCCATCATCTCAACGAGCTGCTGGGACTATTAATCATGTGGAAGAACCCTCCAATGCATGGGTTGTCATGGATCCCTGTCAAGACTAGAACCCCTGCCCAGATGATCCCATGGTGGCGCTCAATACTCACCACGAGGCATTAGAAACATGATAGGTGACAATCCCTCCTAATGGAAATCCATATCCGATGAGGGTGGATGACATTCTAGCACCCCTGGGTTTCAGAAATCCCACCTCTTACCCCTTTAATGAGATGGGTGACCCACTGCAACATCTTTCCTACTTTATTTCAAGGTGCCGACCCATGCTGGGAACTCCGGCATAGAAGGAGGCCTGCAAACTCAAATGCTTCGTACATACATTAGAAGGACCAATGTTTGTCTGGTACATCCAGTTATCCATTGGGTCAACATCCGGCTGAGAAGATATTCACAGGTAATTTATTTACCTGTTCAGTTCCACCACACAAAAGACGAGTATTGCAGACCTCATAAAGTGCAAGAAGGGGTTTGAGGAGTGTGTCACGGAATTTGTCACCCGGTGGAAAGGGTTCACATACTCCCTTGACATGCCACTAACTCAGGAGAAACTACTGATGATGTGTGTAGGGAATCTCAAGATAGAACTGGTCCCCTCTCTCATTACCCAGAATTACCCTGGGGGATTTTGAGATTTCATTGATAAGGCCTAGCGCCTAGAGGAATCCTTACAGCAGGCTAAGCAAGAACATTTGTTTCCTCATGCAATTTCGGTGAGGAGGGCCGCCAAGGTTGCGCCCACCACGGTGGCCCAGATCGATGTCCCCAGGAAAATGGAGTTATTACAGGTGAAATAACCTCCACAGCCTCGTAGAGTCCCCCAACTGCAAGTGCAGCCTTTGGCCCAGCAGCTCCCACCACAGAATCAATAAGTTCCCCCACATAATGCACCACTGTGACCTAGGTGAGATAACTAGGTCCCACATCCTGGGAAGGCTCCTCCATCCCTTCTTTAGGGATAGGATCCTAGAGCCACTTACCTTACAAGAGAAATTAGACCAACTCATTAAACAAATCTTAGGTTTCTGACTGTTTCCAATGTGCCATGGAATAGGGGATTGTTCGTTTTTTTTAATGATGGATATCAGAAGCATGGATCTCACATATCTCCCCAAATACTACCCATATCACCAGATCCTAGGGGACACCTTATATAGTGGTATGTTTTTAAATACTAGCTTCAAGAATTGGTTGATAACAATGTAGTCAGGTTAGGCCTAGCTCTGGAACATGTGGCCTATGTATTCGTGAAACCCGGTAGCAGTAGTGACAACAAAGGCGAGAAACATCTGTTTTCTAACTACGGGTCCCATAAGTTCAATGACGGGATGCATCATAGGGTAGTCACCTATGCCCATGGTATTATTATTTCACGTCTGAATCGACCTGAACCTTCAAAATATTCTGCATCACCCGCAGCCAGTATATCTGTGTCAACGGCTCAGTTGTCCTCTTCTAAGAAGAACAAGCATCGAGGGAGCAAGGGAAAACAAAGTCCCCCAATGATGTCATCATCATCACATACTATCTGAGAGTTCATGTCCTCAGAGATGGAAATTCACACTAGAGTCCATCCAGTAGTAGATGACTATTCAAGTGTCATCCATGGGTGCTCCATGGTTAACACCATGGAGCTGGTAAACCCATACATGATTCCCGACAACGAGGATCCCCAAATGGATCTTCCCAACATCCCCAGATGACACCAATTCTGAAATATCCATGGCTATATGGTTCATTTGAGTGCCTCAGTCAGCACTTCCAGCAAGGTTGTGCATGCCCTTGATGCAAGACAGCAGGCCCAGCGTAGAGTTCAGCATGCACAACCTTCTCATCTGGTGTCATCAGATCCGCTTTCACCGCCATTTGTATTGCTTTATCCAGGGGATCCACCTCAACCATGTCGTGATTAGACACACTTTGCTATGGACCGAACTCTGTCATATGGCCCTCATCCAGTAATCAATCCATAGGCTTTATCCAGTGAGCAACAGGATATTCCCAGCACCAGCCATCTATCAGTCCAGCCAGAAGGGCCCTCCATACCTCCTATCAAAAAGTGCCCTCCAATAAGAGGAATCTCACACCTGAAACAGAAGTATGATGTCCTCATGCATCTTTCTAGAATTCATTAAATTCTCTCCTTCTTTGAGGCCCTACACCTATCAAAATATATGTGTGAATCCCTCGCTGAGGATCTAAGATCCCCCCTCCAGTTCAAGATAGAGGTTAGAGACACATAAGCCTTCCATGTTGAGGTATTAAAGTATGCTGAATGTCTGACCATCATATCATTCAATGGATAAGATCAAGGCTCTACCATATAGGGGAACATCCACCCATAATACATCACCAGCCTTTTCAATGGTGTAGAGGATCATCGATTTCATGTCAACAAAGTCTCCAGGATCAACCTAATCCCGACTCATATACAGTGAAAACTAGGGTTGACCGAGGATGATCTGAGTCCCCCTGACATAAAAATACAAGGTTATGATAGGATGGAACAGACACCGATCTGAAAAATTCTCCTAAAGACTCGGTTTGGTGGTATGTTATCCAGCATCAATTCATGGTTATCTCCCAGGACACCACCTACAATGCGTTGATGGGAAGTCTATGGATCCACCTTCATGCAGTGGTCCCTTAATCATATCACCAGTTCCACAAGTTCTCTCTTAATTGTTGATTGGATGCACTTCAATTTGACACATCTCCCTTGGCCTCTTGAAAAGCCCACTACGAGGATGCTAACTATTAGAAGAGCATGGACTAGAAAATTCAGCCTAACAAAGTCAGACATGCGACGACTATGACCGACCCAAGGAAAAATCTCGATAAATCCTATATCTTTCCAATCTACTGATTGGAGGAAATGACCCTAAATATAGGTAAATGCTTTGATGTCTCTAGAACAAGGGTAAAACACATTCCAAAGTCTAAGAAACATCAGAAGATCCCCTCTTATTCCTACACAAATTAGTCTTGGGTGATCCCAGATCCCCCTACCCTTATAAGGCATTAGGATGTCCCCACTATGGTGATGGAAATACGTCATAATTTTTTGTTCTTCCAAGGTAGGATAAACAGGCACAAGCCAATGTTTCATTTTTTTTATGATATCATCATGTGTGCCCCTTGGACATAAAACCATATGGGATCGGATCAACAACCTTCATCCCTATGGTTTTGACAGCACATGAGTCCTATGATGTAGTGGCTATCACCTCTCAGGTAGGCAGCAGCCTCCCATCAGGATATATGGATTCAGAGGAAGCTCCTCTTGTCGAGGATCCCTCCCCCATAAGAGAAGAAGATGACTTAGAGGGTGATCCTCCTGAATTTGAAGAGGGTGTCTCGACTATTGTCGATCAATTAGTATATGTGAACCTCAGTAGCAAGATGGATCTAAAACATACATTGATTGGTGCCACTATGTCTGTTGTAGAGAAAAATTAGTACATGGAATTCCTCAAACAACACCATCATGTATTTTCTTTGAGATATTACAAAATGATGGGGCTAGATGCCAAGGTATCCATCCATTGCCTTATTCTCCTAGAAAATCACAATAGGTTTATACAACCTCCCAGAAAGATGAACCCTTCTCACAGTCCCATGGTCAAGGCCAAGGTTGATAATCTCATCAGAGCCAATTTTTTCAAGGAGGTCTGGTACCCCAGATGGATTTTCAATATTGTGCCAATCAGGTAGAATAATAGATATATCAAATTCTACATCAACTTCTGAGATCAAAATCATTCATATCCAAAGGATGACATTCCTATTCCTGTGACAGAATTTTAGATTGATGCTACAACCAGTTTCCATGGCCTCTCTTCCATGGAAGGGTTCTCTAGGTATAACTACATCTGAATGGATCTGGAGGATGAAGATTCTACAACCTTCAGGGAACCACAAGGTAATTTATGGTACCAATTCATGCCCTTCGGTCTAGGTAATGCAGGTTCCACCTATCAGTGATCTATGCATCACATATTTAAGCTGATCCTCATGACATTGTTATAATTCTACATGGATGATCTAGTGGTCAAATCTCTCCAGCGTTAGGACCATCTCAAAGACCTTGAAAAATTGTTCAAATTCTTCCGTTCTCTCCACTTGAAGATTAACCCCTCGAAATATTCCTTCAGTTTTACCTCTAGAAAGCTTTTTGGCTTCATTTTCAGATACCGGGGCATTGAAATTGACCTAGAGAATATCAAGGCTATTAGCTAGATGTCTCCCTCGAGCAATATTCAGGAGCTTCAAGGCTTCCAAGTCCACATGTCCTACATACTCTGATTCATTGCGAATTTGGCTAACAAGTTTAATCCCTTTTCTTTGATCATGATGAAAGGAACTGTTTATTAGTGGGAAGAAGAATGGAATACTTTTTCGAGGAAATCAAGCCATATTTAATGCAGCCTCTGGTATTGATGCCGCCTGTTTCTGGAAATTTGTTAGTCCTTTATGTGACCTCCCTTAAATGATCTCTCGGTGCCCTTATCGCCCTGAAGAAAAATGAGGGAATAGAGAACAATATCTACTATATCAGCTGAATACTCCATGATACGAAGACCATATACTCACCTATAGAGAAAATTTTCACTACGCTGGTATTTTCAGTATAGAAATTGTGACACTACTTGCAGCAGCACGAGGTACATCTGGTGTCCCAATTAGATCTGTTAAAGTAAATCCTAAACCACCCCATGATGACATGTCATTTTGTATGGTGGGTAGTAATTATCCATCAGTTTGACACCTGGTTGGTTCCATAGATGGATATCAAGGTGCGAGCATTGGCATATTTCCTCGCTGATCATCCAACTCTCGTGGACCAGTCTCTAGACCTCGATTTTCCTGATGAGCCAATACTCTCAGTAGACCAAGTCATTTCGTACTAGAAAATACACTTTGATGGTACTTCTTAGAGACCTACCTCTAGATATTTCTGTGAAACTAGGATCAACAGAGTAGGCTTGGGTATCGCCTTCATCACTCCAGCATAATCAGTTTTCCCATATTCATTTCTGCTGTCATAGGGTTGTACCAACAATGAAGCTGAGTAGTAGGATCCCATCACTGGCCTCAATCTGGCCCTCAAGATTGATGTTCCCCACTTTCATGTGAAAGGGGACTCCAAACTAGTCATCAAGGAAATCAATCGTGTCTATATCATCAGAAAGCCAGAACTCGTATCACTATTGGAACACACCGTAAGATGATGTCCTAGTTCCCATATCAGCCAGAAGTTAGCCATGTCCCCCATTCCTATAACGGTCGAGTTGATGCCTTGGCCATCCTATCTACATCTCTTGCAAAGCCTGATCGGTATGATTTGATTATCCTCATGGAACACCTAAGAGTCATCGCCCACATCACTCCACATGACAATAACAACCCACTGGTAAGCTACCTTACCATCAACACCTCTACGTTAGGACCCCAGTTTCCCCTGGTGTGGTTACTAAAATGACTCATGACTAGGGAACCTCCTTTTTTCAGTACCTCCAGAATGGTAATCTCATGGAAGATCAATCCAATAACAAGTTAATCTGATGTCGCATGTTGTAGTTTACCCTCCAGAGTGGGCATGGTTATGATAAGATCCTCTATAAGTGTGGTTTTGATAGGGTTCTACTCCATTGAATTCAGGGAGTTGAGATTTCTCAATTCATTTGGGTGGTTCGTGCAAGTTCTTGCGGGGCTCATCAGACTGGGCCAAAACTATCTCACTAGATCCAGAGACTGGGGTATATTTGGCCCTCCATAATATGTGACTGCATAGAGTTTTGCAAGAGGTTACATGCATGCCAAATTCATTCCATCTATGTTCATCGTCCGCCGAAGTCTCTCCACACTACCAATTACTCTTGGACATTTGTGGTTTGGGGACTCGATGTTGTGGGACCATGTCCACTGGTGATGGATCTCCAGTGCTAGTTCATCCTGACCGCTACATATTTCTTTTCCAAATAAGCAAAAGCGGTTCCCTTCATGGAAGTGAAGGACCATTATATCATTGACATTTTGTGCTATAATATCATATACGGTTTTGAGTCCATCATGTCATCCTCACTGAATATGGTACTAAAATTCGAGCGTCCGAGTTAAAGAAATTGTATGCCATGTATAATATCCATTCTAACCATACCTCCCACTACCACACTCCAACAAATGGGTAGATCAAGGAATTTAATAAAACCCTCTCTAACATCTTATCGAAAATGGTTGGTTAGAACAAGAAGAGTTTGTCGGACAAGCTCTATAACACCCTCTGGGATTATTGAAGAATGACTCGTAATTCCTCACAGGTGACCCCATACTCCCTGGTGTACGAATAGAGTCCATCTTTCCCATCGAGAGTCAGTTTTCGTCATTACGCACAACTATTTATGATCAAAATACACTAGATTAGATAGTTAAAATATGTCTGGATGAGTTGGAATCACTTCACGAGAACATGATTCATGCCCTACACAATCTAGAAAGGCATCAGAACAAGATAGCTAAATATTTCAATAAGAATGTTCACCTTCGTTTTTTCTTGCAAGAAGACTGGGTGTTGGCCCTGAGAAAAACAATGATACCTGGTATGAAACCACCCATGCTAGAGCCCAAATTGGAAGGACCATACATCATTCACAAAGTTTACCCCTATAACGCATACTCAAAGATTTCCATCGATGGTTAGCATATAACTCCTCCCACCAATTCCATATTTCTAAAGAAATACTTTCCCTGAGTAGAGGGTCCTACATGACCGTAAATTTTCAAGTCCCACATGAATTTAAACTGCATGTCGTCCCGTAGGATGTTAAACTGTATCCAGTCCTACACAACCGTATATTGTTATGTCTCGCATGACATTGAACTATATTTCATCCTGTAAGATGTTAATCTTCTCCTCATAAACTACCTAAGGCTTGATTTCCCTCCTCATGGGATACGTAGGAATGCTTGGACACCTTGTCTTGAGTTCATCCCCCGAAAAGCTTCTCTTCCACTACCCCGCAGGTGTAGTTATCATGGAGGGTCCTGCATAGTGTAGTGCATGATTCTTTTCCCCCGCTCATGCCAAGATTACGATGATTACACTATGCTCCCTTCCTCATTCATCTATCCTCCCACATCTTTACTGCATGATTCTAAACTACATGGCCTTTTTAGAACTACGTACGGATTGATTTTTGTCCTCATGGGATATGTTGGAACATCCATATATTTTTGTTTGTAGGCACATCCCCAAGATTCAAGATCACCCTCATTGGTTCGACCCCTTGGCCTAGATACCTCCCTAGATGCATGGCAGAGTGCATTATTATTTCTACATTTCACTGCTGGTTTATCATAATTATGAATTATGCCCCCCCTCCTTTGCCATTTCTTCCCCTTCCGCCATCCTTCATGACACTAAGCTACATAGGCATATTCATGCTTCGTGTGTCCCATCATTTGATTTTTCCACCATCATTCATATGAAAAAGGATCCTCGAGTGGCATGGATGCTTAGACCTAGGGCTCTCGTACCATTTCAGGAAAACATCCCAGAGGATTTCGAGAGACAAGTTGATGCATGTCCCGTGTTGCGAATTCAGTCAACGGTCAACACTCAATTGTTTTCCCCCAAACCCTGTACACAAAAATACAGATACTGTGTTGTGAACTTGGTAAATCGTTATCCTCTATTTTTTTGTAGTTTTTTTCCATAGGCACAATAATTCACCCTCTCCACTAACTTGTCCCATGAATATGAATTTAAACTGGTCATCTATAGTCCGGGTCCGATGACCTTAATCTAAGAGCATCATCTTCCTCGCCATAAGAAGTTAAACTGTGAATTGGTTTGTACCTCCCATATTAGATCCTAAATCTTGTCAGCCCCTTGGCCCAAGATCTCATTTGGGATTGTATGATGTGGTATGAGCTTGTTTCATCATTCACATCGGGTTACCCATTTTGTTGTGTGCATCTCCTATTGAGATACCTTTCCCATATCTACATCCTTACCACATGATGTAAAATTACACTTCATCCTTCTTCATAACTATGTGTGTCTTGATTCACATCATCATGGGATACGTAGGACCACCTGAACATTTAGTCTTCAGGTCCATCCCCATTTCATAGAAACCACATTATAGTCTTGGAAACATGTCCTGAGTTCTTCCAGGAGAGGGTTACATAGTGTGTTATGGGCATATATCCTAATTCACGTCTTGTTTGTAATAACCATGCGACATACCTCTTTTTCTTGAGATCCCTTCATCCCTCTATCCTATACTCATCTTTTTGAGTTATATGTTCTTTAGTTTTGCCCCTCGACCCTCTTTGGCAGTTCACCAATGTGCCCAGAAGCACTCTGGTTTTGGACCTTGGGTATTGGATTATATAGACATGTCATAACCCATTTTTTTAGGCTTTGTGTTCTCCTTCATTTGGGATTTCATCAACTTTCACCTCTGAATAGACCCCCAAATGGAATAGATGCTTGGCCCAGGGGCCCTCCTACCATTTCAGGTCAATGCCCTCAAGATTTTTGAACAAAAAACTAATACAATCCCCGCATTGCGAATAAGGTTAGTAGTTGATGCTCGTTTGTTGTTCCCACATCAGGTCACACGATATGGATATTATGTTTCAAACATGAAAAATAGTTATCCTCCATCATCTTTCCAACCCCATCAATCCCTAATTTTCAGTTGCATGATTCACATCATTTTCCACCCCCATCATGTCCAAGTGAAATTTTGACTCTATTGGTACTATCCCTTAGTGCACATTTTCATATTAGGATGACAATGTCATGGTAAGGTTTCATTCAGGTATCCATACCAATTTCCCCTTTATGTGTCTCTCATGTGTTGCAAATACCACTTCCATCCTTGTTTCCCACACCGATTTTCACTCACATGATCATAAGGATCAGATCAAGATATGCACTCACTTGGAAGTGTTTTTCTTCTCCATGGTCCGAGATCTAAGACATTAAACTAGGATCTCCTAATATGTACTCACCATAGAACTACGTATAACCTGGTTCCCAGGCTCATGGGATTTGTAGGAATGCCCAGACATCTCATATTTTGGTCCAACTCAAGTTCCACTAATTATCACTTTTGTTCAGCCTTTTAGTCCCCAAATCTTATAGGATTATGTGGTGTGGTGTGTGTGGTATTTTGTCCTCATTCATGCCAGGTTTTCAATAGTTTCACAACGTATTCCCCTTATAGGATCTAGTATCTCCAACCACTTGTCCCACATGATGTTAAAATGCACTCTTAGAACTATGTATGGCTTGATTCACATCCTTATGGGACATGTAGGAACACCTGGACACTTCATCCATGGATCCATCCCCATATTCTCTGACCTCTTCTGGCCCCTCGGCCCAATGTTTCTTCCCTAGAATTATGCATGGTATAGTGTGGACCTAGTCCTCATCCACATCATGTACGCTTTATCACTCCATGCACGTTCTCCTATAAAACCACATTTCTTCTTGTTTCCAAACCATATGACATTAAACTATGCCCCCTGGTCCCACGCAACATTAAACTATTGCATCTTCATTGCATGACATTAAAATACATTGGTTGGTCTGGTCATACGACTCCAAAATATGACATTATTTTCCTAGTCGCACGATGAAAAACGGAACTGCGTTGTGATGTCATCATTCGGGGGGGGACATCATGTTGGTAATTGGTCATCCACCATACCATTTTTCAATTCCTATAAGTGTTTTGATTCATGTAGAGACACCAGGATTCCCTCTCCTCAGTATATTGCTTCACAAAAGACACACATCTATCCTAAAGCACAAACCTGATATGTCAAAGGCCGCTTTTTTATGCATGGACCAGACCCACACAACATTATCATAACTGACACTGGATATTTACCATGTCATATCTATAACTATGTATGGAATGATTTCTATTATCATGGGGTATGTAGAAACACCCCTGGGATTTGTCTTGGGCACAACCTAACTTTCATTTTCATTCCCTTGACCTAAGATCTCCCCAAATAACACATGTTGATATGGATTCCTAGTCCTCATTCACATCGGGTGTTTTAGTAACCTCACCATGGGTCTCCCTCATTACTTACCATATCTGGTCCAAGTTCTAAGATCTTAAACTAAGACCTCTGTATGTCCTTTTAATAAGGCGTAAATATTACATTCCCATAACTATGTATATATTGATTCGCATCGTCATAGGATACATAAGAACACTTAGACATTCCCTATTTGGGTCCATCCCCAAGAATATTAAAATCCTACCAACACATTTTCTTTGGCCCCTTGGACCGAATTCTTTTGTGAACATGTGGTATGATGAGTGCCTTTTTGGGGTATCATTCATGACAAGATATATACTGCACCTCATAATCCCATTCGGGGTAACAATGTAACTGCATCTCTAACCTGAACAAGTTCAGGATTCCCTATAATAATTATAGGATGCGTCAGTTTCTTGGCCAGAGAAGGTTCTCTCTACCAGTGTTGGTCCCTAGTCATGATGTGTTCAAGAACTACATTTGGCATGATTCTCATATTTAGGGGATATGTAGGAACTACCAGGCATTATTCCTTAGGTCCAGTTATAGGGTCATCATCCCTTCACGCCCATCCGCCCCCATTTAGGTCCTGGAAGTATGACCTTTAAACTATGTGCACCATATTCACCGTATGACATTTAAACTACGTGTCTATCATCCTTATTGATATGATTTAAAACTACAGGGTATTCTAAGTCTTTACCAGATAGGTAATGTTCAAAAGTGGGTATGATCCCTGATTAGACTGATGCACCCACATAATGTGTTTCCACTGTAGTGGCGTAATTTCAAGAGTGTTGGACTCCGTTCGAACAACCCATGAATCCACCCTCCATGCGTTGTGTGCCCTTTATTTGGTCCATCATCCCATTTCACATCTAAAGGAACCCCATAATAGTATGGGTGCTTTGCCTATGGTTATCTTATTCACATGGTCTAATATTTTGGAAGACCAATGGATAATATTTCGAGTCAGGTGTCCTATTTTGAACATGGTTAGTGGTTAACCCTCATATGTTGTCCCCATGACAAGATAACTCAATATTGATGCTTTTTTTCAAACATGTTCAATATTTATCCTTCATTGTCAAGACACCTTCATAGAATTCCAAATTTTTGGTATCATGATTCATAATCTATACTCCATGTGTTCAGATTGATTTTGATGCCCCTGACTTTGCCCCACTCGTCCATTAGAGCACATTTGGAAAATGGAAAATCAACTGTCCCAAGAACTTTTCCTTCCAGTTTGGCCTCTTTATTTCTTCCTAGAAATCTGGAATGGTTGTCCAAACCCTGGATACTTGAAGTTTTGTTGGCACTCTCACACTCGGGTGGAATAACAAGGAGGTCATCCCTTGTTTCTCACATCAGGCCCATACCACGTGAGCTTACTGATTGATGGTTAGAGGTTTCACGAATGTGATAGAAATGTAGTAGGTCAAAGATAATAATGGACCTCATTCATGCATCCGGCATAAATAATCAATGCATGAATGTATGTTCAAAAGTAACATGAATTACATCACCCAAGTATCAACCCCTCCCATGGATGGGTTGACCCCGTTAAAAGAGCATTGCAACTCCATTACTCTCTAGATTATGGCATCCAGGATTCACTATCACCTGTTTAGTTCCCGCTCCTCCTCTATAGAAATGGGGATTAGTTCATCATCCAAAATCTAGGCCTGCACCTTGTCGCTCAGGATGATAGCCATATCCTCATAGTCTTGCTTCATCCATTCTTCGACCTCGAAAAGCTGGGCCTTCTACTGTAATATAATCCTGGATTTCATGTTGAAGAAAGAAGAGTGCTCATCTAACCGCACCTATAGCCGTTGAATATCATTTTCATCCTCCTAGATCCTATTTATGTTCACCATGTTTCTCCGCTGTCATCCCACACCAATGTCATGATCATATTCCCAACTCTTCTCTACCATGAGATCTCTGATGACCATGTGATGACGTTGGGAATCCACTCCCCTAGTGCACAGTTCACATAGTCAGGACCGAATCCTTCCCATCTGGTCCATCCATTGTACTTGACGGGTATCATCGATGAAGCACTTGATCAGATTCCATGACAGGCGACATACAATTTTTTTTCATCCTCATCATAGGTCGTCTCGTCCTAATCTGTGGGGACAGTAGGTTCATATGCAAGGAACACCACTAGGAACTCGTCAGTAGGGTCTACATCTAGTGTTTGATCGGGAATGTTAGGACATGTGTTGTTCGATCGATCCTCATCGTTGGATCCCACCTCAATGATCTCTGGCTCTATCCGGCTAGTAGTCCCACCTGTGATCGGGAGCGTTGTAGCTTGGTCAGTTTGGGTAGACGCCTCCACGACCACCGACATTTCCCTAGGAAATGAGCCGCTATTAGTTCCATCCATCCATTCCAAGGCACCCTATGCCATTTGATGAACTATGCATAGTAAAAGTGCAAGAATGTCAGTTAACATGATCAATGGGCGGTAGTCATGAATTTTGTAAAGTAGAATCACAGAGATCAAATAGGTTGTCCCACTCCTGGGTTGTTTCCATTGGAACCCCAAGGCATGACCCTTCATATATTGTTGGAAATTATGAAAAATCTAGAAGAACCACCCCTGGTCTCCCATCCAAAAAAAGTGTGGTAACCTCCAAAGTCATAGTCACAGATCCCAAAGGCCCCATAACTACATCTGATGTTTGGTGGGAGTGGCTTTTTGCATATAAGTCCCTCCTTCATAGTTCAAATATCAGTTGATAAGTCCTATATAACCTGGATGAAGACTCTAGAGATGTTGTTTAGGGTTTTATTTCAAGGGCCTCTTCAAACTCTTCCAACTCTGGGTTTGAATCGTCAACCTCACACTCTTCTAGTGGGCTCCCTCTACCGAACTCCTCCCCCCTAGGATGGATCATCTAATTCTTCCGGCAGAGGGAAGCGATCCTTCAATTCAACAGTTGATAATTGCAGAGGAGCATTTCGGTTCAGAAAAACCTTCACATGATCTGTCATCAGACGCATAGCACCCTGGGAGTGCATAAATTCCACCATCTCGACCATGTATTTCTCCCCCTCTATTTGGTATACTGCAAAGTCATCCATAATAGGACCGATTCTTGAAAAATGAATCTTGAGATGATTAAGTGTGGCCGAATCTCGGAAGGGCTAAGGAATTTCCTGTTGACATACCAGATATCCCAAGCCTCTGAGAAGACAACATTCTATGGCATATCTATATGGCACAGGCACTTCCCCAGAGCCCGGGTGGATATCCTGTGAAACCCCCAGGGTGAACTCCCCTATAGATAATTTTGTCCTTCTGGGATCACTTGATCCACTATTTCTACATCTCTTTTGACCAGTACAGGCCTCGCCGCCACTGTAGCCTCACCACCATGAGATGTCCTCGCTGCCTTCCGGCCCCAGCCTCAGAAATGGGGAGAAACCCCATCATTGAACCGAATGGTTTGATGCTTCAGCATCGCCCCCGAGTAAGATGCCTCTCAACTCTTAGCATAGTCTTTCGTTATCCCGAAGACGGTTATGGGTGGAGGCATCTCATTTAGCATCTTCTTATCCTACTACATGTACATGATCTATAGTTTCCTCATCTCACACAGGTACTCCTTATGGTACACACCCAAGTAGACCCATGGGGTCAACCACTACATGCACCAGAATTGTTTCGCGAAATGGTGTGGGGTGTACAGTTCGCAGAGAGACACGTATTCAACCTGATCCACCAGGACTCCACCTCGAATGTCTAGGAGTTAGGACAGATTCTCTTTTGTTCCCTAGCTGACATCAGTAAACCATCCTTTTGGAAACATGAACAAGTGGAAATTGAACTCGTCTTCCTTCCAGACCTGGTTTAACACTACCTGTAGGGTCAGCATGGTCCGAATTCTCCCTACAACATTCAGAATGGCTGGGTGGAAAGTCAACCATGGAGGGGAGATAGAGTTTAGATATTCATAGACACCCCTAACATGCACTGGTATCCACCCATAAAGAAGGTGAAATGGCCCGCATATCCTTTGCAACTTTTTTCCCTTGTAGATATTCCACAGTATCTTATACAACTTGGTGAGCATCGGGATCTCGAGGTTGACCCGTCTCTCTATGGCCAACATGGATGCCATAATAAGAGTTCTCGGTTGCACGCCCATGTTCGTGTCCCTCACTGGGAGGATCCAACCACAAATAAGCTCCCAAATGAATGCATCCAACCAAACCATTGATTTTTGATCGGTACTAACACTGATCCCCCATGTTTTCCACTAGCTGTCCTCCATGAGTTTGCCATATGAGTTCTCTTTGCCTTGTTAGACCCCCTTCAGGCATGTTTGAATCCTCACAAGGGATTTTCCTATCTTTGGGAATTTTAGAAACTACTTTAACCAATGCTTGAAATGGACGTCTCTCACTGACTCCTTGTCCACTCTTGGCACCAGGTCCATCAATGCCCTCACCAGAGGTGGAATTTGCTCTAGATCCACCCATGAACTCACAATAAGGGAGGAACGCATCATACATCACCCCTAGTATTGGGACCCTCTAAATCTTGTGTAAGTCCCATAGGCTGATGCAGACCTCTCCATGGTGAAAATGGAATGTGTTGGTGGTCGAATAACATCTTCTCAGAAACTTGGGCATTAGATGCTTTGGATGATAGATATGAAATTGAGAGGCCCAATCCACCTCATATAGGCCCACTCACCCCAGCTCTTCCCTGAACTCCTTGCATGAGGCACCTACTCGGTAGGCCTAAGTCCACTTTTCTGTAATGTTGCCACCCTGGCATAGATTCCACCTGTTGGTCCACCCCATCTCTAGGTTCCCCAAGGCTGCCTTTAGAATATTGTGGTACAATGGGGTAGATGTCTTTGGTTGCAATGCTTTCCCATCAACATTATTCACTTAGTTGTATATGAAGTCAGTATTGACAAGCGTGAAGTCCTCACAAGTATGGTCATCAGCCTCCATGAACCACCATCATTGGCATGGCATGCTCTTTAACTAGTAAGATAGATTGTCTATTCTTGCTTCACTGATGAAGACATCATCTGTAAGGCCAAATCCATATATAGGAAGCCTCCTACGCAGCGGGTAGTCATTCTGGATCTTTGAAAATATCTCCACCAATGAATCATGGTCTGAATGGATTCGTAAAAGTTATTTGATACCCAATATATTTGATATATCTTCCCTCTGGGAGGAATCCAAAACGACCCCCTAGAAGCTCCCTATTGAGCCATTCATTTTTTGATATTTTTACCTTTTTGGTTTTAGTTCACGAATCCCTTTCATAAATCCCATCCATGATTCCCATTTTCCGAGATCAGTCCCAGCAAAAAACCATAGAGCCATGTCCCCTATCTAGAAGACACAAGCGGCGGAGCGCACACTCACAGATTCGAAGGACTCATTGTGCACTGTGAAGCAGAAATCCCCGATTCATCGAGTGCAATCATAGAGCATGCAGTGCTTCATGAATTGATGGAACTATTTCCAAAACACAGGGATAAGAAAGGAAAAAAGAGAGGTTAGCCTCCTCTATTTATAGGCAATGACCCCTTTTGAATCGCGACACTCTCAACCCGTGTGTTGCCTCTCTACATTGAGACCCTCCTTCGCAAACCTTCATTGTGATTGACAAAGAGTTTTGGTGATTGACCCTCAGAATTAGACCCTCGTTTTCTTCTCAACTCCATTTTTAAGGGGGGCATTTTTTGCTGTTAAAAATATGTGAGGAGGAAAAGGACGTTGATTGAAAGTCGAATCCAAGAGGCATCCCTACAAATACTAATCGTGGATCCTCATAGCACTGCAGCCTGCACAGAGCGCCCCCCTCCCCCCATCACAGATGCCGCAATGCAAATAGACTGAAGGCTCCACAATCTACCTCACATTTGTGAAGACTCCATGAATCCAAGAGGATGGAGGATCCATGATCTTTCTGTGGGTTGTGAAGCTGCTACGAAGAAAAGTGGTGGGAGGATCTAGGATCTGCCTGACATTTGAAAATCTGTCACGAAGTAAAGATGTTGGAGGCTCCACGATTACGACAAACCACCACATGGCTTCGCATAGATAAATCCTTACTTTGTGTCGCCTCATTCATATAAATATTAGGCTCCCCTCAAGCCCAATGGATAAATACTCTGACTTTTTTCCTTCTAAACTCTCAAATCATGATTCACTTTCCTCTCTATGAAAAATGTGCTCTTTGAGGTACTTTAGCATCGCAATGTGTGTTTACCTTGGCATTAATTCAAACCCTCTTTAAAGAGGGATTCCTTTTGTGGAGCCCACAGGACTTCACAAAGGAAGGGGGTCACTAATGGGACTCAGGTCTTCACAAATCACTTATTCTTCCCAAAGTACCCTCCCTGCACAAGTAACCTACATGCTAAGGCATGGTCACTCTACTTTGCGAATCACATTGCTTCGTAGTGCTACACTTCACAGGGAACATTTTCTTTGTGAAGAAATTCTCTGCAAAAGCCTTTCCACTCCACGAAGAACATTCCATATGCACATATACCCTATGTCAATGTTATTCCATTCCACGTCATGATGTAGACCCCTTAACAAAGCCCTTATCCAATGTGGAACAATAGAGCTTCACGAAGACCTTTCCTGTAAGCTAGTTTTCATTTCAACTGATTTTCTCGTGCGACCCTCCAGATTTGAAAGAAGTGATTTCACATTCATTTGGGTGTTAATTTACATTGTATTTCTTAGACTTATGCTTCTTCTCATAGGCATGCTAATGGAAAGGGAATCTTCACATAGCCACGATAACATGGGGCCCTCAATGGATCACTTCACAAAACCCCCTCACCATGGCATTGCTGATGTGTTCCCTTCCCCAAGTGTGTATAGGTATCAGTTATGTAATTCCTAATGGAATAGAGTTAACCCTCCTCATCTGAGATGTAGGACGTTAAACTACCAAGAACCGTCGTCCTAAACACATGACGTTAAACTGTGACCCCGCCCCATGCATCATATGGTGGGTGTGCCATCTCAGACATTCTCCATGTCTGGTCATCTCCACAAAAGTGATATCATCTTTACATGGAATGAGATCCTCTTTGTCAGAGAGGTTCCTATCCACAGGGATGGGCAACCACTATTGATTAATACCCTAGCCTTTCTTGCGGGAGATAGCATCCCTGCTCATCCTCCATTAGTCGGTGCCAAAGATTTGATGAGAGATGGGCACTAGGACCTTAATTATCCTATCCCTATCCCTCTAGGCTTTGTGACCATTGGACCTCCATCTTGGACTAAGTCCCAATCTCCATCTTTTTGGGCTGCTAACGATGTAGAAGCCCCTTTTTCCTTTTTTGGCTGTTAAAAACGTGTAAGCCCCACTTCACTTCCCATGGGAGAACGTTTCATGATGTGATCATCCGATCATTGCTCCCTCTTGTTTCTCACTCCAATAATGACTCAAGTAGGCTTATAGTCAGCATTGACCATGAAAAACTCTTCAGGATTCCCTAGAGTGTAAGCCCCAAACTCTTCCGAACTACATAGACTTTTATCTTTGCCAAGGCAAGGTATATAGGAATCCTCCCTAAGGGTCAAGCCCAGCACCTACTAGTCTCAAACCCTTATCATCGGTTCACCAAAATCTTCAGAATAATTTGGACATTGATCCCTGCCTCTGAGGCAGGTTATGTAGGTAGCCTCACTGAGGTTCCAGCCCAACACCTATTAGTCCCAACCCCCTTCCTGTCGGTTCACCAAACATATCTGAACTATGTGGAATTTGATCCCTGCCAAGGTAAGGTACGTAGAAAGCCTCCCTGAGGTTCAATACCAACACCTATTGGTCCTAACCCCCTTCTTGTTGGTTCACCAAACTCTTCGGAACTACGTGGACTATGATCCTTGCTAAGGAAATGTATGTAGGAATCCTCCCAGAGGGTCAATCTGAACACCTACTGGTCCCAACTTCCTCATGATGGTTCACCAAACTCTCACAAACTACATGGACTTTTACCCATGCCAAGGCCAGGTTCATCAGATGCCTCCCTGAGGTTCAGTCCCAATACCCAGTTGTTCCGACCCTCGTTCACGTCGGTTATCCTTCGTCCCATATGACATAAAACTATATTCCCATTTTCATACTGCAAGACATTAAACTGTACCCATTAGAAATACGTGGGTTTTAATCTTTATCTCCCAGGAAAGGTAAGTAGGAAGCCTCCCAAAGGTCTATCCCCAATTGATGGTAATATTTTTTGTTTCCCAAGAGATTGTAAGTCATTGTGTCACTCAACCGACGGTAAGCCGTTGTGTTCCCCAATCGTCGGTAAGCTGTTGTGTTTCCCAATTGACAGTAGGTTTTTGTGTTTCCCGATCATCAGTAATCTATTATACCCCATCTAGTTGTAAGTCGTTGTGATTCCCATCCAGCAGTAAGCCATTGTAAGTTCCAATAAGCGGTAAGCCATTTTCATCCCCAACCAGTCACTACTGGAAAAGGGCCTATAACCATGGTTTAAAACCGTGGATATAGCCCCCAAAACTGTGGGTATAGGATATTCACACGGTTTTGGGAACTGTGGGCTGGAACAGCGTCAGTATAGGGGTCTTGACCTATACCCACGGTTCTACCAAACTATGGGTATAGGTGTGTCACACACCAACACCACGCTGTACAGCGTGGCAGGGCACTCCCACCACAGTTTGAGAACCGTGGGTAATTTATTCAGTTCATTTTAAAAAAATCATGTTCAGCATGTTTAGAACCCTATATAGAATGCTTACCAGTGAGCTCCTGGACCAACCAAGCCAATGCCGCTACTAGTATTAATATATTTAATACTTTTATTATATTAATATATCCATTTATATGAAATAAAATGCCGAGAATCGAACACCTGACATATCGGGGATCGAAGCCACACTTTACCAACTAACATGATAACATTTTTATCTTGTATGTTTATGTCTTTTTTCATATAATTATCAAAATAAATTAATTGAAAAAAAATGGCTAGAATTCAAACCCAGTATCGTGCTAAATAAATTAACACCCAGACCAACTAAGCTATAGATAGTTTTAATATATATCTTTGTATCTTCTTAATATTATTAATAAAAAGCATGTTCCCGCAAAGAAAATTTATCATCCTGCGTAATTTTTTCACCCGCCAAAACACCGGAAATCTATAACCACAGTTCTCTGAAACAGTGGGTATAGGTCTTCAAAAAAAAAACCCTGACATGCATGGTTTTTAAAAACTGCGGGCATAGGTTTTCGGGGAAAACCCTATACCTACAGTTTGACCAAATCGTGGGTATAGGGTTTGAAAAAAACACATATACCCACAATTTTTCAAAACTGTGGGTATAGGTGTTCCAAATAAACGTATACCCACAGTTTCAAGAAAAAGCGTGGGTATAGGTGACCTATACCCACGGTTATGGAAAACTGCGGGTATAGGTCCCCATATTAACCCTATCCCCATGGGTTTTCAAAACCATGGGTATAGGGGTACTCTATACCCATGTTTTTTTATAAAACTGTGGGTATAGACCCATTTTCCAGTAGTTAGTGGTAAGTCATTGGAACTGCATTTAGTGGAAAGTCATTGCACCCTACCAGCAGTAATCCATTGTGGTCAGTAATCGATGAAAATCCATTTTAGTCCCCTTTGTTCGGACCCATATCTCTGGTCTTCCCCTGTGGCACCAGACAAACCATGGGCTTCTAACCACGTATATGCCCCATCAGGTCATCGGTTCATTTTCCTCTACATACACCCCAATTTTATGCCCACATCCTGAACTATGTGGACACTGATCCTTACCATGTCATGGTACGTAAGAAGCCTTCCTGAGGTTCGATCCCATCTCCCATGTATCATCGTGGCCTCTCCCTCCATCCTATGCGTTTTGAGAAGGCCATGCCCCGACTCTGAGGTTTCACTTCCTCTGGGTTCCATCCATATGGGTCACCTCCTAAGGCATCCCATCACCCCACCGAACTACATGGACATTGATTCTCTACCATGAGGATACGTAGGATGTCTCTTCGAGGCTCAAGCCCAACACTACCATCACCTTCATGATGGTCCCATCTCATTCCACCCACTACTTCATTCAACTCTACATCATCAATCAAAATTCTTACCCAGGCCACCATATCCTTGTGAGATCATGTCACCCACTTTATCGATTCACCTGGTAGCAATCGGGCTACCAACAATGCATTAGCCATAGTATCAATGTTCCCTCCAAGGGTTGCACCCATATGATCCACTCTCGTTAGAGTTCTGATCAGTCTGATCTATCTCTGCTGGATGTTAAACCGATGGAATACCCTATGTTAAACATGGTAAGATGAGGAAAACCTTAGAGACAAGCCTATGGAATATTATACCCCACATTCAATGTGGGATGCCTCAAGATTCCACACCCTCGAGAAGCCCTATTATAAGGGTAAAAACCCTGACACACTAGTGATCTAGCATCCAAACATTCCAGTGACATCCAATGTGACTACTCCCCTGACCGAAGGTTGCTGACCTAACTAGACCCCTTGGAATATCCTGACAGAAGCAGTGTAATTAACCAGCATCCATGATGATATTTCCCTAGGAAGAGTTTAACAAACAATGTCTTAAATATATGAGGGGGACCCGGACTAGGTAACGAGTTCCAAGGAGGAATCCCAGGAAGGAGGAACATACATCATATCATCCCATTTCGATCAAGGAGAAAATTTCCCTGAATAAGCAATGAATGTTGCCCACCTTTGGAAAATGGGAATGCGGGGTCATAGCTGTGCGTCCTCCAAAACAGATGGAAGTGATCCCAGATAAAGTAATTAGAAACAATCATTTTATAAGTAAAGAGAGTGAAACTCTTGTAAATATTAATAACTATTATATATAATAAATGTCAACATGATGGAAAGTGGCTCTTATTTTGTCCAAAATTAATGATATTATATTTTAATGTACAAATAAACTCATGAAAAATGTTAGTATGGGTTTTAGTGATAATTGTGGACTTATCTCTTACATTAACCCCCTATTAACTCTTGTACATATTGTTATGGTGATAAATATTTACCATGATAAATTATTTATATGTCCAAAAAATAACTAGACAATATTAAATATTTTTTATGATGATAATTCTATATTTGGAATCAATTTTAAAAGATTAAATTTCTATAGGTGATTAATATTAATTTTAATAGAATTCAATATCATATAATAAAAATAAATTTCATTATTAAAAAATATTCGTCTTTTCCAAAAAAATCACTATACTTTAACTCTAAGATAATTTTAAAATACTATGATAAAAATTTAATTATCTTTTATTAAATTACATAAATAATATTTATTAAAATTTAATTCATTGTGAAAACCCAAAATGTGGAAAATAATATTCAAATTGATATTTCTAGCATAATATGAATCAATGAATTATTATGAAGAAAATAATTTATTTCACTAATAAATGCATGATTTCATCATCTTATCTCCTATATCAAAAATCCATCATGATTACAATATATGATCTAATGGTATCATATTATTTAGTGGCACTTTAAAGTGATAGATCTACTAGTATGGATCCCATTGTGATTTTCACAAGCTTAGACTACTCATGTAAACTATTTCTCTCATGGTGTAATTGTTGATGTTGAGATTGGTATTGTCTTAGAAAGAACTAAACCTATGAAAAATCCTTTAAATTGTTAAAAAAATAGATTCTTAGGGAAAACTCAAATATCATGATTCCATTTATTCTCCATTATTTTTAAATTTCATTATTCAATTATCATTGTTTATACATATTAAATCACAGGTTATGTTATTATGATCATATTTAAAAAATTTATTTTGTTAATATATCACTATTGGTATTAGTTTAGTGTTTTGTATAAAATAATATATTCCACAAAATATTTATTAAATGAAAAATATATAATAAAATAATGGTTTGGTACATTAATTAAATGAAATAATTCTTACTCAAGCCTTGAGGATTTGATAATTAGGGGTGGTTGGATTTGTTTTTTATAAATTCATTAGTTATAGATCATCTAATATGGTATTTTTCCTCTCATACAAAGAGTATGAAACCTATAATATTGATTGATGTAGACTAGGGATGTGTATAGTTCCACCTTGATAGTGAATATGATTTGCTTATAGATTCAGGTGATGTACATGTAATGTGATCATCTATATAGGTGAATGATATGTGATGTATTCATGGAAATGGTCTTCCAATACTAAGAGAATAAAAAACATAATATTTTGATGTATTTTATTAAAATACTCTACACCCCATAGTCACTCGATCTTTTGTAAAAATAAATCATATGATAATGCACGCCTATATATAATTTGTTGTGTATTAACATGTATATAAATACATGTGTCTAATAGAGGTCATTCTATGTTACAATATAGGTTGAGTAGAATTGGTTATTTTCTAGATTATATTATATTTATGGGTCTACATATTCATATTTATTGTCAACTCTACAAAGGTCCATGGGGTCACAATTTTTGGATGACTGTATAGGGATTGAGATTAGTTAAAAGGGATCCTATAAAATATTTTTTAGATATTAAAAATGTTTATTGTATGGGTATTCTTATGGTAGTTCAGATAGTGTGATACATGGTGAATTTTATTATATCATTACAAATGAATTTTCCCGATGATATCCAAAAAGATTTTTGGAATTGATTACACAAATTATCATATATGAAAAGATATAAGGTTAAACAAAATTAAATTATTTTTTGGTATTAGTTTAAGTGGGTGATTCAAAGTAATAATCACTAAAACCATTTTATATCATATTCTATCATTTTTGGATTCATAGGGTATGCAATATATTTTTAAAAAGGGTAATATGTAATCCTCTATGGAATATCATATTTTACAATGTAAGTTACATCATATAGACTTCCCAGGCTAGTCATAGTTTGTAACATAGAGGAATCACAGTTCCATTTACCATGTGGTATAATTAATTTAGAAATACTAATAATAATTTCAGGCAGGGGAGTGTAAATTAGTTAAAAATCAAATATCATACATGTATGATATCATTGATCACATATTTCATAACATGAATCATATGGGAGAGTTTTAGGTTTAGGGTTACATGGATATAATGGAGTACATTTACACCTGACTTAATGAAATTCACTGTCTTGGAGAGAATCCACATATCCCATTTAAAAGATCCTATCTCCATATGATAGTTCATTATTTCTTGTGCATTCCTTCTTATAAATCCATTAGTCTGGTATATCTATTCCTCATTATCATTTACCTTCATGTGGAAATGACATTTCATTGGCTATGGAAAGGTCCCACTCAAGAATATTGTGATTTAGAAAAACCAATGGATACCTCTATAAGAGGGATATCATTTTTTTCTCTTATATTATCATTATTAATCATATGATTATAATGATCTGAAAATTATTTCCATGTTTTATAGAAAAAATAATAAATTATTCAATTTATATTATTCATTATTTTGGTAACAATCATGTTTGATCGGTGATTTGGATTCTATATTTCATCAAAAAAAATTATAATTTGTTATGATACATTTGAATCCTAGTACTATGAACCTTACATTATCCTAGTTCTGGTGAAAGAGGTTAAAAATATTGTGATTCCTTTTCATCTTGTTTTATAGCTTAATATCCATTGTATAAGAGAGTGGTTCTTCCACGAATATTCGATCATGTTCATTGGAGATGTATATTTAATGAAACATACAAACTTTGACTTGGTAGTCCATTATATTTACCTAAGACATGTAAGTAATAAAATCAGTAGGGTATTTTTTTTCTTCAATAGAAATACCCTTAATCATTGGAAGCATCTTATGCAACTTTATTTCTATTAACTGTTAGTGAAGGTTTACATGGATACCATTGATGAGATTTCAATCATCATGGACATTAGATATTAATAAACTAGAGATAAAATAATGTTATATATCTATTCAAATCGAGTCAATGTGTTAGGGTGATCATTGTGCAACACAATCTACATGACGGTGATATCTCTTAAATACACACTCAATATAGGGAAAATATACTTAGTATATATTTTCTACTCAATGTTACATGAATAAAAATAGAATGTTCTATGGAACAAACTATGTGTACATTAAGATATAATGGAATGAATATGTGGTTTCATTCATTGATTGGTAAAATATGATTGCATAAGATATGTATGGACATAGAGAAAACCTAAAATATGTTATGATCATCAATATAATGTTGAAAACATTTCAACCCAAGAATAACATATGTCTCTATGATTTATTATAAATATATAGAGAATCCAACTTTTTATTTCATTAATAGTAATCTTGTTACATTTTACACGAGGGATAATGATAATAAGGTATTTGAAAAATGAATTGTTAGAATTTTTCATTTAAGGAATTGAAGAAGCCTACCATAAAGAATAGTCAGTAATAAGTTTATGGTAATGAATTTCTGTTATTTATTTAGAAATATTTTAAAAATGGTTAATGTAATTTTAGAGGTAAAATTATATGAATGTGATTTCTATGTTGAAGGGTTGGTCTATTTTTAGTAAGGTGTCCAAATAGGATTAAAAAATTTGATGATGATGACGAATTTATTATGAATAAATATTCAACTAATGAGAAATGTAAGTGGATTACAATGTAAAACTTATTCAACAATAATAACCTAATTTCATCACAACAATATATATTATAAGAAATAGAAGTGAAAAAAATTGAGACGTGTCGAAAAAGGATGATAAACTTATTAAAATGAAATATTATAAGTGATAGTTGATCTAAAAGAAGATTTAGATGTTTGAATTGAGGATAAATATGATTAAATTTCTAAAATAATGAAATTTAATAATGTGTTATGTGGCATACCAATTTATACATTGCAGTAAGAAGAAGATAATTTTGATATGATGGTTAAAATGTAATTTAATAATCTCAAAATAAAATAATCATAATGAATTTTATTATGTATAATCTCATGATAAATGTGAATATATGTATTATTTATTATTTTACTCACACAATAAATCAATAAGTCAATCACATTGAAATACCTGAAGATAATTCATAGTTTTTCAGTGAGAAATCAAGGATCAAGAGAGACTCTTGATTCCTAATATAACATTAAGAAATAAAAAAAAAAATTTTGCAAAAATGATGAAGGATAAGAATTGATGTATTGAAATAGAATTACATAATTTTAAATAGAAATAAATGACAAACTAAAATGAAAAAACATTTATGTGGATTTATAATAAGTAAATGGATTTTATTTTTGAATACAACTCATAATAACAAATTCTTATGATGAAACATTGAATTTTTTATAACCTATAATCAAAATCCTCATCTTTACAAAATATACACTAGATCTGCATCATAATAACAACAGATAGACATTAAATTAAGATAATTTATTAATAAATATGTCATATAAACCATGAATGTGTTCAATGGATGAGAGATGTTGGTTTCTATAATAGAAACAAATAAAATCAAGTAAAACTCCACATCATATGAATTAAGTTAATGGATATTTTTTTGATGTGTTGGATATTGACATATATATAGGAATTTCCCATCAACAATTTAGAGTAATGTTTTTATGATTACCCAATGTGGTTGTACGTAGGATTATAATTATTTATAAAGTGGGAAGATTAAGGAAAAATAATTTATAACTTTTAAGGATGATATTGAGCCATTATATTTACAGTAGGATGGGACATTCTAATAATCATAATTTGTATAGTAAAATAAATATATCAAAAATAAATTAACTGAGAAGAAAAATGTTGTTGAGATCATGCAAAAGGAATCCATTCATATTGGTATATGGATTTTATATAGAAGATATACATAAAATATAATGGGAAAATGATTTAGTCACCAGTATCATGTATGATAGAGAATGTGTCATAAGATTTGGAATCAATGAACGAATGAATATTATTGGATCATGAAAATATAGAATTATAGGAAAATTCATGATGAAATAAGATTTCTTGTTTATTAAAGGTCATAGTCACTACATGTTATGTGTTAGTCAACTGTGTGACTTGGTATACTTAGTGAGTTTAACCAATAGTATATGTATTAGTAATTGGGAGGAAAATATAGTAGTGATTAAAGAGAAGTGAAGAATGGGGGATCTCTACCACATTATTTGGGAGGAATACATGTTCTTTTAATCTATGGAATAAGAAAATGATTTGTGGAATAAAATTATTGGTCACTTGAGAACAATATTCCATGGAAGATTTGATAAATAATGAGAGATAATGTGTTGTCCCTAGAAAATAACTTGCTCAAACTCACATGTGTGATATTTTATAAAAAGAGAAGATTATTTGGGAGACATACAAGGTAAAGGACAATAAGTAAAAAGATTCATGTCTTATTAATATTTTTTCAACAATATCACTAAGATACACTATTGGAAATATATGCTATGTGTTTTTAATTATTTAAGGATCTATCATTGAACATTATAGAATCTTAATTTTTATGTTAAGAATCCATTCTACTACATCTAAAAAGATTTTCATGTTTAGAGTTTTATAGAATTAGGACATGAAACATACATATGAAAACCATAAAATATAAAGTGGATACATCCTATTAATTTTCATTTCTCCCATTATATAAAACATTTAAATAAACAGTTATTTATTTTCATGGAAATATCCAGGAAGTTCATATTGACTTCTTCCTTTCCCTTACCCATACTTGAATATTTTGAAAAACATTTTAAATATTTTGGATGAGCACAAAATAATATAAAGGGATACAAAAAGAAAGAGAAGTGTCAGTCTATTGAAAAAAAGAAAAATCATGTAACAGTTACCTTTATCTTCACAGTTATTTTAGAATAAAAATAAATCATTTTTTCAAAAAAAATTAACACAATTATTTTATATGGAATAATTTAAAAAACCCATAGCAAGCAGTTAAAGATACCTTTTGGGGACTTATATAATCACATTCATAACCTGTTTTAAACCCATTTCAAAACTAACTAGAGCCTAATTAAATCCATAAGATAAGTCCTTTAGTAACTCCATCCTTTTTCCTTATTAATACAGGGATCATTACCCGATGGATTATAGTGTTAGCATGGTGCATCCATTATTTTATCTATAATGGGATCACCAGATGCTATTTGGGCTTCCCCATCATTTAAATTATAACTGGATCACCCAGTGCTATCTAAGCTTCCCCATCATATAATAGTAAATTATCTCAACTGTTTATTTCTAGGAGTCCCCATAATATAATATTTAATGTTTTCACCCATTCCTATCTAGTACAACTTACCGTATAAGCTGTAATGGGTTCACCTAGTGGTATCTGGGCCACCTCATCACCTATGCTATTAGAGAATCACCTGACACCGTCATGGCACACCCATTTCTCATTTATAATCCAAATTTACCATATAATTAATAAAACAATTATTCTTTAATATTTTTTATAAAAAATATGAATAATGTACTCTTTAAAGCTCATAATAAAATGACTTTTGGATATCAAAAACCAGTTTTTTTAAAAATTACACATTCAATAATGGAAAAACCTTTTCATTAGAAAACAAATATCAAAGAAAAAAACCCAAAAGGAAAATATTTATTCTTTTAATAATACATGAATACTTTCGGTGGAATCTAGAAATAGAATAACATCCATGATGGAATAAAATTAGTTTTCACCATATAGAATATTCCATTAGTCATTTTTCAAAGAGTTATACATAAAATATTTAATAATATTCCTTTTTGAAACCCTTTGAAATAAATATAAATAGTCATAAAATGTAATTTATAAAAATAATTATGTACCTATATTTTTTCTAATAAATTCATTATAAAAAACATGGACATGGAAAATAAATAGTTCAAAGGAAAACATTAAAAATTTAAAGAATAATACCTTATCACATTACAAGTATTCGAAGCATAATCCCCATTAAGGAATAAAATTAAAAAAACTATGATATTATAAATATTCATGATATAACTTGTCAAAAGGGATTTATTTACTCCTTATAAAATAGTATAGGTGTATAACATCAAAATATGCATCAATTAACAAAAACTAAAATGAAGTCCCATAACTAGAGTCTGACATGTAACATGCTCCATTATTATCTTAAATAATTAGAATATGTGAATTATTTACTTTCATGAGAATATTTTTCATTTTTAATATTACTTTTATCACAACTATTATTATTTTATATTCAATTATATAATTAATTAATTTCATGTCATTTATTCTGACAATATTTGGCTTATGTTTCAAAAATGAATTTCGTATATTGATTATAGTCTAGGTGGAAATTATTTAAAAATATACAAAATATTATTAATAAAATAGTTATCATATTCATACTTTGATTATACTTTTAAAAACAATCATGAAATTCGGTTTTGAAAAATTATGTATGTTACTATCATGGAGATGGTGGGTCGTTTGTACACGTGAGTAGCCTTTCCATTTCTTAAAAATCATTATATAATGTATTTAAGTAATAGTTTACCATTAAAGGATGATAATAATTTCATATATACTATATTATTTCTTTAAATATAATTTTATTTGGAATTTATGTGTTATGGTGATGATAATAGAGGCACATCACTTTGTGAAGGTGGTAGTCCACATGTACAAGAATGACATCATCACTTTTTCAGTGAGTGAATATTTAACAAATAAAATGATATATTATATTTAATGAATGAAAAATATGTAATTATTATCAAAATTATATCATATATATAACATATTTTCATTATTTTTACCCATATTACATTCAAATAAACATGTTAGTGAAAACCAAATCACATCGCTTAGTGAGGCAGTAATCTATCATAAACACAAACGATGTTACAGTATCCCCTATAGGATTAAATGAAAAGGGAATATATGATATTATGACTCTAGTGGTATAATTCTGTTATAAATAACATATATATTCTTTATATCCATCATAATACCCAACACTAGTTAGTGGAAATGGAAAAAAAATGAATGACATCAGTTCATGACGAAGTAGCCCATCGTAAAAAAGAATGATGAATTCCTAACCAATTTGATGAAAGAGGGAAATGAAATATTTTATTCCATTATTTGAATAACATCCCATTATATTTAATATAATTATGTTATTATATAATCATGGTTTATTAATAATTTAAGTGGTGGTGGAATAAAAAAAATTACATTGACAAACATTATCTCTTCTTCAGTTAATATCTATTGGGTTTAATTAACTTCCTTACCTGGATGAATTTTCAACCAAAATATGGATTTTATGATCATAAAATGGATGTTTTAAGTGATTTTTATGGTTTTATTTGAGCCTTATATCTTGAGATGTTTGAAGAAGTGAGGGGAGTGAGTGCCATTTTATACTTGAGGAGGAGTTGTATTTTTTTAAATACCCAATACTGTTCACTATTGGGAGGTCAATCATACCTAATGAGGATAAAAAATTATTTATAATGCATGGTATTTTTTATTAGTTCTAGATAAACCTGAAATACACAAAAAGAAAAATATTTTTATCATGTTATTCCTTAGTCTCTATGTTTACACAATTTTACCACTTTAATTTCTACCACTATAATTAGTTTTTATCCTATTAAATAAAATAGATAATGTTAAATTAAAATGGTCCATATTAGATATTTTTAACTTAATTACTAGAAATATGAAATCCATGTTATTAAAATTATATCTTATTTGTGGAGAATTATTTATAACACAAGTACAAAAATTTGAAAAACTCTATTTTACCCTTTCACATGGTAACAATATTTTTACTTTTTATGGGTCATTATTATTATTATAAAAGAATAATTGGTACATTAATGGACATCTATTGATATATTTGAACGTATAAAAATAATTTTTTAGAGGATATTCTTTTAATAACTTTAAAATCATTAAATAAAATACTATTTATTATAAAATGTCATTATTATAGTTTTTTACACAATTCCTTTACATTGACCTTAATAAAAAAAATATAGAAATTTAATTTGAATATAAATAATAATAAAATCCTTTATATGTTATATTAGTTTTCAAAATTAATGGAACACAATAAATAAATAAGTACTACATTGACGTTGCAAAAGATTTTAAGGTAATTATATCTTACCTAAAATTTAAAAAAATATTATCATGATAGAAATTCATTAAACTCTATAATATGTATTTATAACATAATAGAGGTCGTATTGGTCCATATCCTAGAGAATTATATGTACTAAAAGAAAGTAATGAACAATATTTACCTTTTTATTTAATTAACTAATTATATAGATAATTTTAAAAGTTAAATTGTAATAAATTTACATAGTATTGAATATTTTTGTAAAATGACTAGAATCACTTTAATAATAAAATTTGGATAATTTTTTTTAGTAATTTAATCCCTTATTATTTCAGTTTGACCCCTGGTAAACTAGTTTTCACTTTAACCGTGGTAGACTATTATACTATAATTCACTATTAATTTTGGTCAAATAATAGGATAAACTTATTAGATAATATAAATTATATAAATTCCTAAGTGGAAAATTTTAATTTTATATTAATCCTAAAGACCTAACAAGGAAGCATGATTTCCAATAGAAAAATGTCCAAAAGGATAAAATGTTTTTTTGACAAACCACAATATAAAAAATATTTAAATATCCTAATTTGGATTAATAGATGTATATATAAAGAAATTTAATTTTAAAACAAAATTAAAATATAATTTATCTTTATAAAAATTATAAGTGATTTTTTTTCAACTAAAATTAAGTATTTCTCACTCTTCATCAATAAATGAAATGTTTTTAAAAAATCCCAAAAAATCACCCATAGAAAAATTTTATATTATAATTTAAAAAATTATATTTATTTTAAAAATATTATTTATAAAATTTGTAAAAATTAATTTTATGTTACGTGTGAAAATCACAACTAAACATAATTTTAGGAAAAAAATATAGTTTTTCAAAAAACCATTTATTTTTTGTTTAATGGATTCTTATTTTATTTATAATAATTAGAAATCCATAATATTTATAATTTAAATTGTACTTTTAATACATTAAAATTTAATGGCACTCCCTGTTATGGTTTATTTCAACTCAGGTTATCTATTCTGTAAGATATTTAATATATTAAATTTATTTTAAATGAAATATATAGTAAAGTATCGGGGTGTCACCTTCTCATTTAAGATCAGTGTTTCATTTCATTTACACTATCCAACCTAATTTTATTATTTTATAATATTTGGGTGTTTCATCACCCTCCCCCTAACTGAATTATATTCTCACAATTTTAACTTTTTCTCATAAGTCAAAAGATGGATATTTGAAAATACTTTTTCTTCAACCCACATTTTCAAAAAGGGTTAATAAAAATAATCTTGATAATTTATAAAAGGTTGTATAGTGGTAATATATAATACCACATAAATAGTTTTTTATGTATAAGAAAATTGGTGGGAAGTGATGATATAGACAGAGAAGTAAATCATAAATAAATATAAATAGGGATTGATGTCATTGATCAAAATCTTGTGTATTATAAATGGACTGTTAAGGGCCTGAAATCTTTATATCTTTGATGATTTAATGGAAATTTTGATTGATAAAAAAATTCATAGGATAAAATTTTCCTTAAAAAGATATATTTTTTAGATATGGGGAACTCCATTACAATATTTATTTAATAACATTATGAAATATACATACATTTCTAGTAGTATTTCCTCAATTAATCAATTTACACCAAACTCTCTTATTTTTTACAATGATGTGAATAAAAAAAGAAATTTTTCTACTAAAATAACTAAAAAATTTATAATGGATCATGTAATACATTAATGGATAAAATTATATTACTCATATTTTTAGACAATAACTACAACATAAATGGTTAGAATAAGGTAAGATAACTCCAAAAAATTAGGGTGATCCTCTTTTGAAACAACAATAATCACCTAATGAAAAAATAAATTTTTAATCCCATGGTTTTCAATATGATCAAATATATGTTATGGAAATAAACATTATCATTATCATTCAAACCATCTATTTTAAAATAATAATTTCTTAAAATTAGGACATCTCGTACAATAGTGGTAGTCGTTTCAACCGTGTTGACCTTCGGTTTTGAGTTATATCCCCAATGTCATGACAGTAATGATAGTTTATCTCTTATGTTTTGAGCTATCCATTTTCATAAAATATCTTCATAATAATTTTCCAGGAAATAAGATCAAAAACCTTAAAAACAATAATAATCATCAAAGGTCCTATATAGCCTAAATGTTATAAATACCTTAAAACTCATATCGAAAATGTAAACACATACATAACATTAAACTAAAGCCTTACATAAACATAAATCCAATAAACTCTTTCCCAAAATCTAATTAATCACTTTGATAACCCATAACATTAAACCTCAAAAGTAGTGTTTGAATCATTGATCTTATGATTAAACTTTGAAAAATACCGAGAACCCAAGATATTCTAACACTTCACTAGATGGCTCAACATCAACTGTAGTAGTAGAAAATGACTTTTGAACAATTTTATTCTCTTTATCATGATGATTTCAACCTTGAGTATGAAAATTTATAAATATATTATAATAATAACCTAACTCAATATATCTAAAACATCTCACCATTTGATGGATATTAGTTACCCCATTATTTGGTTGTCCAAAATGATCTCCATTATAGCCATGATCCTTCTGACCAAACTGACTAGACTATAAAAACTTCCCAGATACTACCAAACATTCCTTAAAATATATTTTACCACACTTGGAACATGTATTCGGTTTACCTAAATGATTCTCATTTTGATTCTTCTCTATTTATAACCACCTTGACCTTTTTTTACTATTTTCATCTTAGGGAACATACATATTAGGATACTCCATATCTAAATTCTCATCATAATTTACACCTTTATCAAGAATTTTAAATTTACATTTGATTAAAAATATTTTGAGACATGGTATCAATATCGAGTAAAATTAATTAATTTTACTATTAGTTTCCTGAATAGTTTCTATAACATACCTGGATAATATTTTGAAGTTTTATTCATTTTTTGTAACTAAATCTTCATGACTTTCCCTTAATTAAATGAATTATTTCTCCTTTATAATTTGGAATTACCATTGGGAAATATTTCTCATAGAAGATTTGCTTAAATATTTCAAATTCTGTGCATTAAGGACATATTTCTTTCTAGTATTAGAATCCAAATTATAAAATAAATTAGAATCACATTCAAAATTTTAAATTGAACAATTCTCTTTTAGATGTTCTGAACATTCCGAGGCTCCAAATATATTTTCTAGTTTATGGATAAATGTATAGACTACCACATACTAAGATTATGAACTAAATTATGGGGGATGAGGCCTCATTTAATTCTCCACTCTAGTCATTTTCATCCATGGTTGATCATGTAGCTCTCTAACAAGGACACCTGCACCATTTATCTCTTGTTTCAATTGATTCATATCTACATAAAATAGTTCTATTCCAATTACAACAATCTTAGAAAACTGACCTAGAAGGATAATTTCCTTTGTATTCCTTCCCACTACATATTTCATGTTTCCTCTATAGAAATCATTCTAAAAATAAAAATATTAGATAAAGAAACCTAGTAATAATAAAATACAATATCATTTCAACTTAGCCATAAATTAAAATCCTTCAAGGGTATTACATTAATATTCTCTTATCATGTAATGTTATCTAAACCTTCTTATGATACTAAATGCATGGAAAACCCTATATATATTACATAATATTGGGTTCTATTTCCAAAATCTATACTCTTACACATGAGGATCACATCATGAATAATGTATTAGAAAATTAGGCCATAAATCATACATAAAAAACCATAAAATATAAAGTGGACACTTAGTATCCATTTTTATTATAATATAAAACTTTTAAAATACAAAATTATTTCATTTCATGGAATATATAAAATACATTCAACTTGAATTCTTCATTTCTCGTACACATCCTTAAATCCTTTGAAAAACATTTTAAAAACATTTTATGATCACAAGAAGAATAGTAAAGGATATAATAAGAACGATAAGTGTTATTCTAATGAAAAAATGAAAAATAATGTAACATTTACCTTTAAATTCAATGTTATTGGAGATTATGAAGTAAATAATTAATTCCATAAAAATAGAACACAAGATTTTTTTTCAAAGGATGAATTTAAAAACCCAAAGCATGAAACTAGAAATACCTTTTCGTAACATGGAACATGACATTGACAAGATATTAAAAAACTATGTCAAAAGTAACTAGATCATAGTTAAATCCAAAAGTGAGACATTTTTTAAATTTATCCTTCATTCTTGTTAGGAAAAGGAACATTTCCCAATTCATTGGAGTGCTATCTAGGTTCACCAATCATTTAATCTAGAGCAGGTTCACCCGACACTATCTACGCTCCCCAATCATATAAGATGTAATGGGATCACCCGACACTGTCTAGAAAGCCCCATCATAATATATGTTATGGGGTCAACTGATTCTATCAAGGACACCCCATCATATAAACAATAATGGGATCACCCAACACTATCTCGTACACCCATCATATATGCTATAATGAGAACACTTGGGTCTATTTGGGATGCCCCATCATATAAGTTGAAACGGGCTCATCCAGTGATATTTAAGCACACTCATTTCACATTTATAATTATCAAGTACCATATAATGAATAAAAAAATTAATTAATTAACTTTTTCAACAATATAAATTTGAATTAATACTACTTAAAACTCAAAGAAAATCACTTTTGGATATAAAAATACAATTTTTTTAGCACCCCATTTTCAGTAACAATACACACTTTTCATTGAAAACCCATTTTCAATAACAACATACCCAAAATAAGTAAAAGGGGTTTAATTTTAATAAAACATGAAATATAGGAAAGTCATATATAAATCAAATAACGGTCATGATGATGGAAATTCATTGTCTCCGTATAGTACATTCCTTTTGACATTTTTCAAAACATTCCATAAAATCCAAGTAAAAAATTCACTTTTGAAAAACATTAAAATAATTAAAAATATGAATAAATTTTATATAATAAAATATTTCATGTTCATATAAAATTAAAATCAATTCATTATAAAAACATAAAAATGTAAAATAAATATTTTCAAGGATATATTAAAAGATATTTTTTTAATGTAAAGTCCCTTATCACATTAGAAAAATTTGAATCATGATCCACATGAAATAATAACATTATAAAAAACTATAAATGCATCAAAAATATATAAATTCATGATATAACATGTAAAATGGGTTTTCTATTCACCTTTTAAAATCATATTGGTGTATAACATCAAAATATGCCTCAACGAAAGGGAATTGAGATGAAGTCCCTTACCATGAGTCTGACTTATCATGTGTGTCTTTATCTTCCAGAATAATAAAATTTTGTTAAATACATACTTTCTTCAGAATATTTTCCATGTAAATTATTTCTTTTATTATACGTATTATCATTTTATATACAATTACTTAATAAAATATGTTTACATCTTATGTTTTTACCCTATTCAACTTATGTATCCAAAAAGACCTTGGTAAATTGATTATGGTTACGGGGGTAATTCTTTAAAAAAAATATAGAATAATAAGCATGGAATAACTATAATATTTATATATAAATTAAAATTTTAGGAATAATATTCACATTTTGTTTTTGGAAAATAATTATATAACTATCATAGAAATGGTAGGCCATATGTATGCATCAGTAACATTTCCATTTATTGACAATCATTATAGAAAGCATATAAGTACTATTTTATCATTATATAAAGATAATAATGTCACATATAAAGTATAATTTATTTAAATATACTTATATATATCATCCATGTAGTGTGACTATGAAGAAATATTCAAATTGCTTTGTCAATGTGGTTGTCCACACATACACGAACGATGTTATCACTTTTTTCATGACTCAAAAAGAAAAAAAATAAATGATATATTATAATTTAAGAATTATATATATATCATGAATATCCTATTTATTTCATTTATATAACATGTATTTATTATTGTTTCCATTATATCCTATCATGTAATGTGTTACTGAAAAAAGAATCACATCACTTCGCGAGGCAGTATTCCTCCTTACACACAAGTAACATTATTCTATCTCCTTTGGAATGGAATGTAAAACTTTATAAATGATATAATTACTAAAATGGTGTAATTATGTTAAAATATCATAAATATACTTTGGATCTATCTTTATACCCAACTAAGAGAGGGGGTAATGTAAAAATGAATGACATCAGTTTACGAGGAAGTAGTCCTTCGTACACTTGAATGTTGAATTTGTTACCCATTTTCTAGAATAGGGAAATGTTTTTGGTTATTAAATTAACATAATAAAAAAGAATTATATTTAATAAAATTATGTTATTAAATAAGGATGTTTTAAAAATAATATAAGGGGGTGGTGGAAGAAATAATATTGAAACGCTCATTGAAAAACATTACTTCTTCTTCGAGTAACTTCATTTAGTTTTCACACAATTACATCATTGGATTTATGACAAAAATAAGGGTTTTGATATTTTATAAGGGTGTTTTATAAGTGTTTTTTATGGTTTGGTCGATAAAAATGTCTTGAGAGGTTTGATGATGTGAGGCGGGCGAGTCCCCTTTTATACATGAGTAGGAGTGGAATTTTTTTATATACCAAAAAGTATCCACTATTGGGCGGTCACACTTACCTCGTGTCACTCAAACATTTATTAATAATTTATTGGAGGTTTTATTTGATAGGTAAAAAACTCCAACAGACAATGATTAATATATTTTTCTCATGTTATTATTTAGTCATTATGTTTAATCAATTTGACTACTTTAATTTCCAACATGATAATTAGTTTTTAAGCTAGGTAGATAAATAATTAAGAGTAAAATAAAGTATTCCTTATTGAATAGTTTAGACCTACTTATTCTAAATATTAAATCATAATTATTAAATAAAAGCCCTTTCTTTTAAAAATTAGTTATAACACGAGAGCATGAAGCACACAAAACATTGGTTTACCCTTTACCATAGTAATTGTGTTTTTACTATTTAGGGGTAAATATAATTTTTATAAATGGGAAATTGGTCCATGAATGTAAGTTTATTGATATATTTAATAATATATAAATAAATTTTTATAGTATATGATTTCTATAAATATTAAATCGTAAATTAAAATATTATTTATTATCAAATATCATTGTTGACAATTTTGACACTACTACTTTACATTGATCTTAATAACATCAATACAGAATGTCAATTTGAATATAATCAATAAAAATATCCCATAAAAGTATATTTTTTTAAAAAATTAATGTAACATAATATATCATTCAAATTTTATTTATCTTAACATTAAAAATATTATTTATTTTAGGTTCCTATTAATTTAATAATTTCAGCATCAATGTTACATAATATTTTAATGTAATTATTTATTCTCTAGAAATTAAAACTAACATATCATGATAAAAAATGTTTAACTTTAAAATTATTCTTTATAAGTTAATATATGATGTGTTTCACCATATAAAAAAGCGTTATAGATATTAAAATCAAGTATTGTTATTTTTTTGGTCTTATTCATTACATCACTTGTTATATTGGTAATTTTTTAAGGAATGTGGAATGAAATTACAATATATTATATAATTGAATGTAAAATTTATTTAAAAAAAATATCTAATAAAACTTATAATTGTAATGGAGATATTTCAACCCTTATCATTATATTATAACCCCCAATAAACCAGTTTTCACTTTAATTATGGTAAAAGATTATTTCCCGTCTCACTGTTCACTATAGATAAAAATTAATTTAACCTTATTATGTGTTATAAATTATTATGATTAAAAATATAAAATATATTTTTCCTAATTAAATTCGAAAAATTGAAAATTGTTAATTTAATATCAATCCCACCAATGTGACAATAAAATGGTCTTTCAAAGAGAAAAATTTTCAATAGCTTATATGTTTTTATCAAAATTCAATAAGAAAAAAGATTCCATTGGTATAAATTGTATTAATAGGAATATAACTAATATTATTTTACTTTAAAACCAGTGTATTATAAAATTAATATTTATTAATAATTTAAACAAAATGGTGGGTTTAAATTAATAATTATTATTTTTCAATATTCAATAACAAAATTAAACATTTCATAAAAATACAAAATATTGACCATAATAAAATTTTAATATTATAATATCAATGATTATGCTTATTTTTTCAAATAATTTTTCTAATAGTCTTAATAAATAATTTTAAATTATGGGTACCAAGTGTGAAAAAACTATCTTTTAGAGAAAAAAATACAATTTTTCAGAAAACACTTATTTTAAATTTAATTGATTCTATTTTGGTTTCTAATAATTATATACCCTTAAGTTTCATTATTTAGTTAGTACTATTAATACATTCCAATTTAACAGTATACTATATTATGATTAATTTTGACTTAGTATTTTGTGTTATGTAAGCTATTAAAGAGATTTGATTTATTTACCAAGAAATATATTTTATTCTCTTGGGTTATTTCATTCTCTTCTTAACTTATTATTTCATATTTTTTAAGCTTTCAAATATAATTTTCATCAATTAAAATATCAGGGTTTGACACATTAACAACTATAGTGTGATGGAATTTATTAACATAATCACCCAAAATTATGAGTTATTCTATTGCATTATTCTGTATTAGAGGAAGGATAAAAATGTACATGAGTAGAAAATTAAAAAATATAAGAATGATAGTATAGATACCCAATCCTTAAAAAAATTATTCCATATTTTCCCCATACTTTTACAAAAAAATAATAAACCAATGATCTATAATTTATGTTTCTTTGGATTATTTTTTATAATAATATATCACCTTATATAAAAAACAAGATCATTATTTAAAAATCTAAATAGAGATCCTAATTCCCATTGATATTCTAAAATGAAATATTTTATCCTACAAAAAACATACATAAGAAAAATATCTCACTATAAATCCTAGTAAGGCAATAAACATGGAATTAAATTATAACTTGAGATTCAAGAGGTGTACCATGATATCATAAAGATGATGATTATATGTAAGGACACATTTAATAAGTATATAGAATCAGAAGATAATGGAAGAATAGAATATGTGTAAACAACAGAAGTCATGAAATAAATAACTTATTTCAATGGTCACTAGCAATACCAATATCATAATGTGGACAATGTCCCATGATGGGTTGGGTTGACTCCCCATCCAAATAAATTATGTGGAAAAATTCCTATGTGGATTTGGTTACCTCCCTAATATCATATAAAAAAATCTCATGATATAAAAATATAAACCCAATTCTTATAGGGATCTATAATTATATTACCACAGATCAAATTATGAAAATCATACATATGTGTGCCATATATGGAAAATAAATCGTAAGTATGATCAAACAAATTAGAAGGAGGATGGTTTCATAATTATAATTCATTAAATAATTTAAGTAAAATTCATAAGGATTTCAAATATTATATGGAATTAAATAATTTTTATATTCATATTTTAAAAATATATATATTTCCAAAATTCTAATATAAGGGATTTCATGAGATTTACTTATTAGAAGAATGAATAAAAAACATACCAATATGGTGAAGCTTTATAGGTAAAGGATATTTTTTAAAAAGGAAATACCTTATTGTTTTTTATAAAAAAAATTAACCAATAAGTTTATTAATGTAATAATGAGTGGTTTTTAATATATTCCAGATATAAAATCAATTTATGGGGTTGATCCATGACTTGAGTCAATAAATAGGAATGTTGTTGAAAATCGGGATTATATAAAATTACAAATTTCAAAAGGAACTAAAAAATGCAGAATCCCAAAAATTAAAAGGATATTTCATGAGTTATATATATAATGGACATATATAATAAATATAATACATATATAATTTGTATATTTCATAATAGGGAGAAATATAAAGCTAATGTTTTATCAACTAGGTAAGGAGTTATAGATGATCGAACCAATGATCATAGAAGGAAAACTATTTCAAAATAATTTTGATGAAATCTAAAATTATAAAATAAAATAATTAAACAACATTTTGAAAATATAATAAATGAATTATTATTATCAAGTGAGATAAACCCTAATTAGGTATCTAATTAAAAATTGGAACATTGATGGAATATGAGATTATGGGAAATATGGGAATTCGTCCTTTAAGGGGATTGGGGTTATTCATCACGTAATTTTGTTATAATGAAGGTATATAACTAATCAGTTTGGAATATTTGAATAAAAATTTTCTCACTAGTTAGAAATATGTCTTACCATTTAAAATGAAGGGAAAACTAAATAATAAATTTTCTAACTCAAGAAAGTTGATTGATTTAATAAATACAATGAATATTTTAGGCTAGAAGTCAACCATAGACCACAACAAAGAATAATATAAATATAAGATTAGATTATATGTTCAATATTAATTATTGATATTATTATCCATAGTGGTAGTATAAACATCATACATAAACAAATTAATACATGATATCAAATAATTCCTCTATGAAGGGTGATTCATACAGAATCTCTTATGGCTTAAAAAACATAGTAAACAAAACATTATCTGTGAAAAATCAAGATGTATAAATTAAAATAAAATTTATAAATAAAATTTATCATATTGTATATAAAATTATTTTTAAATACACATTTTAAATGAAATTGTTTGTATAAAATAAAATGTGTCTTGAAGAATGAAACTCTGCGATGAATCCCCAACCCTCTTCCATATTCATTCTGAACATGTAGCTAACATAATTAATAATCAAATTATGATTATTATATACCTTATTAAGAACCTTATTCTTCTATATATAAGTTAACATGGACAATTTGTTATTATTTTATATTTATAAATTATATATTTTTTCATTACGTTTTCATAATATTTAAATCAGTGTCAGTTTATTTTAGAAGTTTTAGAGACCATTGTAAATATGTTAATAATATAATTACAAAATAATATAACAATTATAGATCCAAAAAAAGTTATTAATCTCCAATTTAGTTAAAATATTATTAATATTTATGTTAATTTTGTTATCTTTGAAGTATTTTTATGCTATTATTCATGTATGTGTTTAAACAAACCCAAACATGAACAGATATTATCTGAATGGGTGAGTATGATTATGGAATTTTATAATATAGATATAATTTAAGGATATTGATATTATTTTTAATTTTTATTGTTTTTTAATCATATTATAAGTGTATTTTATAATGAAATAAAATTTTGATGAAAAATAAAAAATGATACTTTGTGGAGGCATTAGTCTACACAATGCAGAGTTAATATTTTTATTTCTCAAATAATGGGAGTGGATTAGGGTATATTATAAATTTTCATTTTTGAATAATAGATACATTAAAAATATCATATTTATGGAAAAATACCATCATTAAAAGCAGCCATGGGATATGGTATGAAAAATTCATGATCTCTCATTATGGAGGTGGTTGTCCAGGAAACGCACTAAAGAAAACTTTTTTTATTAGAAGGTGGATATGAATAAATAATGGTTAATAAATTTTTAAAATAAATCATAGTATAATAATGAGACTTATAACATTAAATGTTAATATATGTTTGTGAATTAAAAGATAAATAATAAGGGTAAAAAGGATGTGAGGAAGGTAATACTTACAATGGAGAGTTCATCTTCGCTTAGAAATGTCAATATAAAAGAAATAGTTAAGATATCATCTATAGAATATGGGATTATGTATATGAAAATGACTTCTTGGAGAGGTATTATGGATATTATTTGGGAATATTTTTAAATATATGTTTCAACATGGTGGGTGGACGTCATCCCCTTTTATATTTAAAAAAAGATCTTTTGGGAGTACACTTTACACTTCCATGATATCATTACACTATTCCATGGTCAATGATTCAAAAAAAATATTTTAATAACTGATTTTAGGGTGTTATTGAGTTGTTAAATCCTCATAAAATACTTTCTACACATGATATAAACATGTTACATGTAATTTACCATAGGTTTTTACTTTCTAACATTTTGATTTTACATTGGTAAAATAATAACCATGTAATATTAATTTTATTAAAAATTATCAGGTAACTCATTTTAAAAAATATTAATATATAGAAAATAAATTATTTGTAAATATATTTTATGGAAATATCTGTGTATTATAAAATAAACATTCGAATAAAAATATATATTATATATAATAACACAATATTTTTTAGAAAATTGACTTTTAACAATTATGTGCTCTTCATATTATTTAGTATTCAATATAAAATGAATGAGTTGTAATATAATTATATTTATGTCAAATAATAATATTTAATTCACCATTTTTATTAAATCGTTTTAATTTATTCTATAAAATTTACACAATATTAAAATAAACAATTTATTTAAAAAAACTATTTTATTATTTTCAAGGTAATTAACTTTTACCATAGTAATAATGAAATTATACAAACAATTGTTTTTAAATTTTTATATAATATTTTATATTTTGAAATAAAATAAATTTAATTTTACTTATATTACGTTTACAAAATTGTTAAATGCTAATTTTTAATATGACCAGGTACGAATAGTTTTTTGTGTGAAATATGAAATGAGAATAAAAAATGTTAAACTTGTGTTTTATAAATTCAACATAGTATTTTTGAATTTTTTATGTTTTGTATTAAAAACATATTTTTCCTATAAAAGGGGTTAGTTAAACATGTATTTCATACTTCTATATTAAATTAATAGTTCTTAGAGAAATTGTTATTTTTACTATTCACCTAAAAATAAATTATTTTAGAAAAAACAAAGAAAAATAATCTTAAGATAATATTGAAATTTTAAATCCAAAAATGACATTTATTTTTTCAAATTAAATTTATAAAATTTTCTATTCTAACTTTTAAAAAAATCATAAAATAGTATGGTAAAACAATTTATCAAAAAATAACTCGTTAAAACATTACTATTTGATCTTATTCTAAATTTCTATAAAAAATAATAAAGATTGATATAGTTAATCAATATTATATTTCACTGAAATAAACATTTAACACAAGTAAAAATATTTTTTATTTTATAAAAGTTTATTATCATAATAATGATAGATTATTAATTACTATAATAATTGAAATAATTTTTTGTAAAATAACCATTATAGATACACACATATATATTAATAAATTTCATAATTAACATAAAAATATTTATACATGGTAATTAAACTACTAGGTATTAACTATCTAACAATTTTTTTATTTCATTTTAGTTTGGTTTTTTATTCAGATAAATATATAAAACATATTTGACATAATTTAGGGAAATCATATATTAAAATATGAGGTGATTTTATTCATCCCTCCTTAAATGAACTATAAAATAAAAATTTTAAATCTCATATGACGGGGTTAATTTCTATTGAAAATTAAAAATTAAACATACACTATTAGTTGATCATTTTTTGATTTATGATATAGTGTGAAATTTCATAATATGAAAGTTTATGTAAGCCCTTTGTAAAAAGATATAGTCTATTCATAATAGAACCATAAGATGTAAATAATAGATAAATATAATAGTTGTAAATTTACTCAGAATTTGATGAATTTTCATATACTGTGGATATAAAAATTATACATGAAATAATTTTTAGTTATAGCACAAAACCCAATAGGTAAAATCTAACATGAAATAAGATATTGAAAAATATTGATTAAAAAATCACTATCTACCTCAATAAAATTCTTACTATAAGATTTTCCTTATTCCCATGATATAGGTGGTGGTTTGATTTGATTACCTATTTTAACCCTTGTATTGGTGCATGGGTTTCATAGTTCCAAAATTACTCACTTATAAAACATAAAATAGAAAATGTATTTGTGGGAAAAAACACTACCCTCTTCATTGTATCTTTATTTTTTCCATGGAAACATGTTTCTTAGTTCCCTTTGTAAACCAAATTTATGCATCTTCCAATCTATGTTGGGAAATTCCTTTGGTGCTTTTGGAAACCTTTTTGACATGAATTAAATTGAGACTTTTTAATTCATTATCTTTTTTATCTGAACATTTATAGGACTTTATCATTCTCTTCCTTAATATACACATGATTTTTTTATGGTTACATTGTCAATAATTTTTCTGGATAGACGGTTTGGTATAATAAATATATTTACTCATATATCATCCATTATAATGTGTTAGTCATTGAGGATACCATATTGATATCTATAGAACCTAAGGATAACTTAATTACACCTTTTTTCCTTTCATCACTAAAACCTAAAGGGTTAACATTATGGATGAAAATTTAAAATCATAAGGGTATTATAAAACTAAATTAAATAAAAGGGATTCAACCATAAAACATTTTATCATTTTTCCTCATCATATTTTATTATAATTCTTATCATTAAACCTATATTAATATTTTCTTACACTAGTTAATTTAACTTGGGTTATTTTATTATTCTCAGCCTAGTCCCTCAATGTTACTAGAACATATTTTATCCACATAAGTTTGTATAGATTATATGATTTACCAAAGAATTTCCCCCATTAATTTCAATATAGGTGTGTATTCATAGTCATACTCATCATGTATCTGAGTGATAATAGAGTCATTGATCTACCATCTCTTCTTGGTGTAATTACCAATTGGTGCATTTTTTCCACAACTGCATCCACTTTAAAGTAGCTAGTAAGGGATAATGTTTCTTATAAAACGACCTTGTAAAAACATTTCCTATGTTCCATGATTTTATTCTATACATAGACATATCCCCTAGGATTTTCACTGATTTTTTTACATCATATTTTTCAAAAATAAATAGATGTTTCTATGATACCAACTATATTAACATAAGTCGTAAAAATTCATTCCATAAATTTTTCATATTTTCCCAGAAATAAAAACCCAGGATTTAGATTCCTAGTTTCTTTGGATGATTAGGAAGAAAAAATATCATCTTAAATATACACATTCTATACCCCGACCAAAATCATCATGTCTAAACTAGAGTTCCACATGACCACATGTGTGACTCCTCATACACAAGGGGCTTCCTACTAATGCACAGTTTCTAAATCCATTAGTGGGGTTACCCTACCCTGAGTATCAATTCATCATAAGAATAAATAAGAAAATAATATAATAAATAGTCATTGTAACATATGGAAACTAAATGATACATGTCATATGATAAATTGAAAACATACCCCCATGATGTCAATCCATTTGAAGTTATAAAATTTCAGTAGGTAAATAAGTAAAAAATATTATTATGTCTCTTATAGTACATCATAATCCCTCCATTATCTATATTATCTAATTCTTATCCATCTACTACAAACCCATTCCCCTTATGCTTATCTATATACATGAAGTTTTTCACAGACATCAGAATTATGATGTAGGGTGTGAGTGATAAAACCTAGTAATATACCAACAATTCTTCCTTAAAAATTTCCACATTTATAAAATTTGTATTATAAGATGAAAATAAATTCATAAGAATTCATAAAAACACACAATCAAGTATTAAGAATTCATGATTTAACCAATATTCCTCAAACTGTTAGTCATACTTCATTTGGAGCTATGTTATAATGATGATTGATGATGTCAAAAATGATAAGAACTAGCCTCATAAGTGTTAACATGTCACTTTTTATAGATAATTAATTTATTAGAAACACTATATATAATTCACAAGTCATTGAGTCTACTAGCAACTCAGAATCCAAAAGGCATTATGTTTCATCACATACTATAGAATCATCATGGAACTGAGATTTTTTCCAGCCATAAGTCTTCCATGCTTCTTGGTTTTCTATATCATATATCTTGTGTACTTCCCCTCCAAGGAGTAATCATACCATGATAGTCACCTCTCTTGTATACCAATCACAAAACCAAAAAATTCATGATAATACACAATAGGGTAAATCTTTATAAGCGTAAATAACATGGAATCATGGGAAATATTATTTCATCAAAAACACTATATGAATCAAAATTGAACATAGAGATAATATACTCTAATAAAACTCATGGATTGAGGATCTTATATTGGTATCATGATAATTCACACCCCCATAAGAAGACTCCATCACTTGAGGGAACAAACTATTCTAGTGTATGAATCAACCATTTCAAAAAAGAGAATACGTGTTACCAAAATTGTAAGGCACATAGTACCTCATCATGATTGATGTTTATATAAAGGTTTTTCAAGGAATAATCACCTATATCTGTTCAAAACACTATTCACGGACTTCTGTAACTAATTATAATTATTTTTTTTCCAAAATAAATAATCAATTTATACTTACTAACACTTTCACAATTCTGTATATTTTTTAATTATAATTTTATTTTATGGAAGGATATTATATTTCATCCTTATAGGAAATCATAATTTACATATGACTACAACTTTATACCACAACAATAATATTACATAAACTTTAGATAACATTTCTTTATCATTGTTTGATAATTTACATATTATTATCATTTAACAGTTATTTATCATTTATTTATTAAATATTGGGTGGAAATAGATATAAAATATTAAAAAAATACAACTTCTTAAAATATAACATTGAGAAATTATGCTTTTAGTAATAGAGTAGAGAGATAAATAGAGTTTACCTAGTCTTTGGAAAATCAAGAAATTGACCTAGTTTGATCACAGAGAACATTATGGATTCTATTTTAATGGTTTTCTAGACTATAAAAACACATGAATGGATTCAAAACTAATGATAATAATGTCAAAATATTTTAGAATAAGGAAAGTCCAAAATATATTTTCAATATTGAGAGCCACAAATTAAATTCATAAATTAATTTTTATTTTATGAAATTATTAATTTTATTCTATTTAAATTCATCTAAAATATGTTCCATGAACATTAAATGATTTAAATAATTAAATTACATAATTTTTTGATTTATAATCGACAAAATCATGTTACATAATTTTCCAGAGGAAGAAGAAAAGAAAAACCAATATATTAAATATTTTTCCCCCAAAAAGAGGATTGTATAAGTGTAAAATAGTTTTTCAAATATGAATCTATTAGGAGTCACATAGGGTGGAGGGATGCCATTATGAACCCTATAAAATGTTTTGGTTACCCTTATTCCACATAACCTACAATTACCCAATAGTTAGGTTACCCTTATGTAACCATTAGAATTTAGAAGTTTCCATAACATAATTCTGGCTTACATTTACTCAATTCTAAGTTATCCTTACACATTAATTTGGAATCTAATTTTACCATTATGTAGTGAGAAAATTAGATTTACATAGTTCCTATTTACCCTTACATAGTGTCTTGGTACCATAACACAACTACATGTTTACCCTTACAAAGAATTAAATGAAATACAGGATAATTGTATGTAGTTCCTTGCTACCATTATACACCCTATCAAAAAATAGGGTTCCCCTTACCCTTACATAGAAGCTAAATTACCCAAACAGAAAACATATAAATAACGATTTAACCTTACATAACTTTAAAATGATTCCCTACCTGAGGTTATAGGAATTTTTTAATTTACCTTGGACCTAGTTCATATATATGGGTAAAAACATAGTTGATATTATTTATTTTTATAAAAAAATAATGTATAAAAAATAAAGAGGAATATTTAATGAATTTTAAAACATGATATGTTACAATTATACCCCTCTAATGACATGTATTCCTTGAGAAGTTTCTCTAGCAGTCTTACCTGAATATATGATGACACTAAGCTCAAAAATCAATCTAAGGCTCACACATCACCTTCTGGATATGTCCATGTTTTTGTAGGATCCATAAAATGGTAAAATATTTCCTCTAACTAAATTATTTCTCTTGACGTTGATTCAAACCAGGAACTCCTCATATTATTCTTCATACATCACCTCACCATCCTAAACCAAGATGACATGCTTAAGATCTGGTATGTTCCTCCAAAATAGAGACACATGAAACAAATTATGCATACCTCAGTAATGTGAAGGAATATACATATTTTATTCTACTATCATATCCTTATCGCTGATCTTGAAGGTCCCAACATAACATAAGTATATCTTCCCATTATTCCTCTAACATCAATATCAAATCTGAGGAGTCTCTCTCAAATAAACCTAATCATCCAGAGTGACCACCAAATATCTCTTCCTGTGGTCATTATGTGATTATTTTCTATTATAATGCGAGATCAACCACTTTGGAATTAGTTTGACTCACTAGGAGGTATATTGAAACAAAATCAGTCCCACAACCGCAACCTAACCAGGCTTGTGTCAAAAAAATAAAGAACAACATAGCCTCCCATATAGAGCCTTGTATAATACAATCTGAATATAATCCTGATAAAAAAAATTATACAAAATTGTTTTGGTCCAAGGTGGATCATTTCAGGGTGATGATGAAATGGTCAGATGAGAATCATCACTCGTATATCCTTCTAAAATAATTTTCTCAGAAAATTCACCAGTTATTCTGTTTCAACCTATTCTGTATCATTATACTTTAAAGGAAGGTTGGATTAACCCCATGGTGACAGGGTTAATTTACCCCTTCTATATTTTGAAGTAGATTCCACAGTCAGATTGTCCCAGCAGGCGATTGCATGGGGTCATGTACTTGTGCAATCAGTCCTCCTAGGATATAACTTCCTTAGATGTTCTCCAAAGGGTTTATTCATGGATCCATAAACACCTAATAGACCTAGTATCTAGGATTCATGGACCTTCTTTCCAAAGGTAGGTTCTCATTGGATAATGATTTGGCTAAAGACATTTAAGGACTCTACTGGTCGAGATTATGGGAAGTCTGGCTCACCGCACCACTTTTGGGAGGGACTATTGGATATTTTAGGATTATCTTGTAGATTTAAGTATTTTTCATATTTTAATGAATCCTTGGTTCATTATTGAAGAGTGTATATATGGTTTACCTCTAGTTTTCCAAATCATCATAGTCATACATTGATTTCATGCTACAGAGGTAACACTTCCTTAAGCCATACAATAAAAACTCCAGAGTTTTTCATCATCCATGGGGGACATAAGGTGACTTGAGGTTAGGATAAGACCCATAAGATGGGATTTTGATGTATCCTCATGAGAGGAACCAAAAACAATGTAGTTCAGACTTGTTGGTTCTTATTCATAGAAGCTGCCCATTTGAGGGGACACGATTGGGTGAATACATTTGAAAAGGAACCCTTTTGAGCTCGGTCCTTCGCGCATGTGTTCTACATATCCTAGTATGACCAGGAATTAGAGTTCTCATAGTATAGAATTGTGTGGATGTTGTAATCCCTACAATCCTCTAATCCCACGTGAGTAAAGCTCGATGTGAGAAACTAGAGGACATGAGAGATCCAACCAACCACATACCACCTCTCCTACTAATAGGAGAGGGAAATACTATGATAGAATAGGCTGGGGAGACGGTGTGTGAGGGAACATAGCGACTAACCTTTTACTGTGAAATTACATTAAACATCATGCGGCTCAAACTTCGAAATACTGGGGACTTACCTCTGTGGGAGTTCCCCAGAACACGTTCAAGAAAAGGGGAGGAGTGTAATCCTCATTACAAGAGAATGTGAACATAATCCCTTTGACTAATCACCATTCCTCATTGAATGGAAAATCAGGTGATCACCCTTAATCCCTAGAATGGGGAGGTTTAGTTCAGAATCCAATGGTTGGACTCTAGGGGATAATGGGAATCTAGACTTACATACATCCTTGGAGTCCGAACCATTTTGGGGAGAGCCTTCTTGACTCCACTTATCATGGGTATATAGACTCAAGGGGCACTCTGTTGCACCCAATGGTCAGATCATATAGTTATGGTGGATTTGGGTGCAGATTTGGCCTGATGTCATGGGACTGGTTTTCCGAGTGACTATGGAGAACTAGATGGTAATGGAAGGCTTAGATTGGAACTAGATAAATGAATACCCAAAAACACCCTACTCTATCTAATATTTTCTTATGAGGGATAGGGGAAGCTCTACATGCCATAGTGGTATGCAGCCAGAGGGATCATCCACGTACCAAAGCAGTACATGGGCTAGGGAAGAGACCACTATGTACCATAGTGGTACGCAGGCTTGAATACAGTCTTTCATGCCGTTTTGGGTTCCATCCATGTATTGATGTAGTATGCGGAACTGAGTTAAATTTGTGTAGCATTACACTTTGTAGATTACCATATTGAATGAGGGTATAGGGGGACTTTTGTTCATGGGGAGTTCATCCATGAGAAATATGTGGTTTTTAGTTCCACTAATTAGGTTCACAGTTCTTTTATTATTATTAATTTCACTCATTTTATGGTTCGTGGATAGTTGTACCTACAGAAAATATGGTTTGAAATTCGGGCTTCGGCAATGATTCATGACTGATGCCGAAATCTTCTTTGAATTCTTTCTTCCTACCTTTTGGGTTGCTATATAGCTTTCTTCATCTTCCCCCTATCAATTCCTTCTATGATCCATTTATAGAGCATTGGGGAAATCATATCTACGGGTATGTGGCACCATTTGTGAAGGCCCATGAAGAGATATCATGGCTCGTAGAAGACTCGGTGAAACGGGGTCTGCAGATGCTACGGATCGTGATTCATGGTTTACAGAAACCTACTGGATTGCTTTGTCTGTAACCTGATGAGTTCACGAGATGGTATGTGGATGGCCTTCGAGTGCATTATTCCTTTAGCGATGCAGTTTGTGGTCCCCTGGGTTCGATGGCCATCGCTTTGTGGGCCAGTTCCTCATGGTTCATTCCTCATACTGATGGTTCGTGGTCCATACGGTCCACAAACCCTTTCTAGTTATGGTATGTTGGTCACTTAAAATCATTTGAAAACATTAATTCTTTCAAGTTTCTTATGACTTTTTTAACTCTTTTATTGTTCATTCGCGTTTCTATGCTTGTAGGAATGCATTCTTCCTTCTACAATGTGATTGAAGAGTATTTTATTCCCTTGGAAAAAATTTCATGACCCTACAAATGCCCCCATAAGAATGGGGTCCGTTCATAACGATGAGAAGATATTCCAATATAGACATGGTCTTAACTGAAGTGGTTTGTGGTAGATCAGATATGTCTGGTAGGAGAGGACCACACCTATAAATAGGATCCCATTTCATTTGTCTTTTCCTGTTTTAAATGGTGAAAAGTGCTCTCAACTCTCCCCCAGCATCCTCTTCCTTTGTGTAACATTTATTTTGCAAAAAATCTACTCATGAACCACATAGTATGTGCAAAAAAACCAAAATTTTCCCAATCTATCTGACCATGAACTGAATTTTGGATTTTGAAAATGTTTTTTTGGAGTTTTCAAACTAAAATCCTAACGTTGTGTAGGAGAACGATATACTTATTGTGTGACCAAACACCAAGATTGAACTGTAGAACCAAACTCTAAACCATATTAATATGAAATTTTAAACCACATTTTTCTGAAAATGGACTTGTTGAGTCCTTGGTTTGTGGAATCCACTTTCTATGAACCCTTATATTTCCTTAACAATGCTCTATGGGCCACCACCTCATGGATGCTTCACATAACATTGATGTACGCAGTATAAATTTTCCTTGTACCACATCAGTATGCAGGAAGTATCTCTGTGTATCATGAAACATACAAGAATTTCTTCTATGTATCAGCTTTTGGATCTTCCTTTTCATGCTAGAATGGCTCTTTCATAGTCTTCCGCTGGCATAACGTTTTCTTCTATGGATAGTACTACTACCCCTCATTCTGTTATGGATGAATGATTAAATAACATGGCATCTTTGATCGACAAAATAATTCGAGTCATACCAATACTCAAATCTATGGAGAAACCACTTACAGTGAGTCAAAGGGAGTACCTAACATCACACAGGCTTCCGTCTTATGGGTTCGGTCTATTGTCTGATATAGCGATCCCAGCACCAAATTCATCCAATTAGCATTCTGCCAGGATAATTAACACCAATATCTCAATGGCATTAATTACTTCTGAGGGTTGTTACCTTTAGCGGGATATGGTCTTTGAGTCCTTGTTGAACTACACACCGCAAACTTTAGAGTAAGTGCAGTGAAGTCCCAACCAGACAACCCACTACTAATAGAGCGTTACATAGAAATCTACAGCGAATGAGTAGAATGGTTTGTCATCTTGGTGGGTACTTCAATATGGATGCTTGTTTGGCTTAGAGTGGGGGTAGCGTTTTTAGGTTCTCTATATCTACGAATAATTTATAATTGAGTTGTAGGAACTAGAACTATACGAGGATTCTTGGGTTCTCAGGCATACACTCACCATCCCACATTCCCTATCTCTCACCTCCTAAGCAGGTGAAACCCAAACACCAATACCTTTAATTTAACCCATGAGGAGGTTAACATCTATCTTTCAAACATCCGACTAATCTTGAGAGTCAATATTGTCGGGGACATGTATGATGAATTCCTACCTTATTCCTCTATTTGAGATTACAAGGAATTACCCCCATGTCCCTAAAACTCATCATTCATGTGAAGATGCTTTTGATGGAAATAGATCCATGTATGAATTAGGACGTTCCTCTTGATGAGTAGTTTTGTGCTTTTTTTAGGCATACTAGTCTGGAGCCCGATTCACAGTGACCTAGGGAATGTCTTACCAAAACCACCCGGAGGTGAGTGGGTACCTATTAGACCACCCTAGAAGAGTAAAATTTTCATAAGTGGGGATGGGGGATTATCCTTGACTTAGATCGATTACATTGACTAACATCTTTCATGTCCATGTATCTGAGTAAGTTCTTCTTACCTGTGAGGGAATCTGGTGTTGTAAGAGCCTAAAAAATTATCATGGCCAATTAGTTGTCCACTGATAGATGAAAAAATTTAGTTATACCAGTATAGGCCATGATTTTCCACATACTAGGTTGAATAAGTGAGGGGGGCCATACCAGATGATTGGGCCCCTCCAAATCCTTTGGGGCTAGATTGAAGCCTATATATGAGGTTATTAATTCATCAATTCCTAACCAATTACACATTCCACCCTCCGACCGTATCTTCAGAGTACCAACAAGTTCATGACAGTGGCTTGGGCTTCACAAGATAAGAAACAAGAGAAAACTGAAAAGAACAAGCACGACTTATTGGATTATCTCAAAATTTACAAATGTTTACCTTATCACCCTTATGATTCCCCTACTGGTACTATTATGAATAATTCATATGAAGACTTTGTAAACTGAGGTTACTTTTTTTCTTTGAGAGAAGTCATCCCGGTTGCTTGTATCAGAGGGGAGTTTATTAATGAGGGATATGCACCCTGAATATTTATTCATCAATTTTACGGTGTCCAGATGTTTTTTCCTCCCACTCTCAATAGTGATCATCATGGAAAGCATCTGATTATAGACAATAAACTATGGCTAATGTTTACCCGAGAGGACACCTAGTTCCAGGAAAAACCTCCTGATCCAAAGGATTTTATGCCCTTCCATACCAAAAACTATTGTGAGGACTTGGTTAAATCATATCCCAATGTCTAATTAGCCAACATAGTTCATATTTTGAAAAATTCCAAGGCATCTAGCGAAAAGGGAAAGGAGATACAAAATGGTGTTTTTGAACACTCTTGATCGACAAAATTCTTATGAAGGCCTCTTGGCTCCCCCCCTCCCCATGGGGAATTGTAAAAGATTGGGTCGCGACCTCACGGGAGGTCAAATGAGATGTTGAAACTACTTCTAGGAGTCTATTATCTATTCCCCCTGAGGCCAATTTTCCATTGGCTTAGAGGCAACTGGACCTCTTGAAAGGCCATCCATCTACCCATGATCTATCCCCTCATGATATTTGGAAACTACTCCAAACTAGGAAAGTTTCCCTTTATGCCATTGCCTATGTGTTAGCACCTGCTAATTTTTCTTTTGATGAGGATCCAGAGAGGTTGGGTTGTTACTTTGAGGACCGCCAGAACCCAATCCATTCCCAAGGTGGTTGTCATAAATACTCTCATTGGGTAATTTCCAGGCTGTGATTAGAGACTGATGATGAGGATGAAGACGTCGTTGGCTCACTTATTATGGCTTCCACGGAAAAAGATTCTTACATTCTCCAAACATCTCATAAAAATTCATCTTTTAGAGGTCATGAGTATATATATATACCTAGGAAATATTTATGATTGACGAAACATGCTCTTCTCCCCTGCACTATCCTTCTAGTGTTGGCCATCCCATTTACTGCTATATTTCCATATGCCTGGAGATTCTAGGATGAAATGAGGGAAAAAACCTCAAATGAAGACCTATGGAGGATTCATCAGGGGGGTTGTTTTGACTATCCGTGATTGGGTATCCATTTACCATTCCATAATTTCATCTGACGAAGAGCCTGAAGAGGTGGCTCCCTACATGAATGAAATGGAAAATTGTCTCCACGCTTCTACAGAGAGGCATTACTGGTTAGACTGCATGGTGTCGAGGGAATTACTACCATGACTAGCGAGATAGGTTGTTTTATCTGCAACCTCTAACCCAAAATTATTTTGATGCAATGATTCTAATGGTTCACCCACCCGTTTTCATTTTTCAGGGGCCTTCATTGTTCTGGGAAATGGATATTTCCTCGATTTATTCTATTGGAGGTACTGCAGCTGGGGAGTTTGCCCTATCAATGGTATGGGGTACTGTGGAATGATCCTGTAGGGCCCAAGAACACATGGATTAGGTCATTGTAGACCCTTCCAGATAATTTCCCCCTCCAACTCCTCTTGATTATCTTATTCAAGATTCAACCCCCCAACAATGAAAGAAACACAAGCAAGACTCACAACTGGAAAATCGGATTAGGAGGGGAATCACAAGTAATAATTTTTTCACATGGTGATTGAACCGAGTACCCTTCTCTTGTCTACACACTGGTACATGTATGTATTTTGAGTCAGGTCCTATCGGTAACCAAATGATGACTGCTAAGGCATATATAGCTACTGTCCCCTTTATAGTAGAAGAAGGGTCTCCATTTTTTGTTGCTCACAAAAATAGGTAAACATGGCCAGGTGACGAGACTAGGGGTACTATTGACCCCTCAGGTGTTCCTTCTCCCGCTCAAAAAATATCTACCCCAATAATAAAAATACATCCATTAGATGAAGGCTCACATGACAATGTTGGGCCGACTTTCATAGAGAGAGACAGGTTGGATCTTTATAGTAGGGGTCGAGTCTAGTGGTGAGCCCCAGGCCCTTCTGAATTTTGAAGGGGCTTCAAATCTCAAGGATAAAATCAATCCTGATTGAATGGATGGTTCCCCTATAGAGGGAGTCACTTTAGATATTGATATTCTTCCTTCTCATAGTGGCTCTATAGATGACATAATCAGGGAGGTTGATGTTCCAACCCCTGAAAATTTGGAGCAGGCTATCAAGACCTTTTTCCTAGTTCTAAGAGAAGTTGTGTTTTATGCCCCCAGTATCTTAATACCAGTACCCTTATCTTGACAGACTATCCCTACAAGACATACATTAATCAGAGAACTTTTGAGGGCTATTATGAGGGTGACTCTTTCAATCAAGTTTGATTTTGGGTCTTCAGCATTCTCGAGTAACCACATAGCACAAGTGATGATTAAAGATGTAGCTCCACCTATGTTAGATAGTGGTATTGCTGTGGGGGTGGGAGGTACTAAATTATTCTCTTCTATATTCTCAAAATCAGAACCACAATCCTTAGAAACAATAGTATATATCCCCATTATATCCTCCATTGTAATTACTAGAGATAAGGTTGTTACCGTTCCGAGCCACTTTGTAGCTGCTGAATCCAGTCCCTATCGTGTAACATTCATTTATACTATATTTCATCATTAGGGACTGATTCTGATACTAACCCAAAATTCATGGTCAATCTTCATCCCCTTCGTCAAAAGGCATTAAGGAACATTTGGATATTAATTTCTCAGACCCAATTGGATGAGATGGCAGAAAAGTTTCCAAAATTTCACCACTATTTTGTAGTCCTTGGTTTAGTTGATTTGACTATCATGGTATTCATGATATTGGGAGTTATGTGGTCTCTTCTTGAGAAGTAACTTATATGCATGAATCTCAACATTCCACTACAGATTTAGCGGCTCATCTTGCTGCTGCACGAAAAATTCTCATTGACGAAGCTGCCAATCATGTTATATCCATTGCAAGGTTTAAGGATTAAATCAGGAAGCATGTTTTACTGATATAACAACTCAACCATGTTGTGGAGAACGAAATCCAGAAACTGGAGCAACATAAACAAGAGAAGGCCCGAGCCGCAGCTCCCATTGAAGTGGGGTAATGGAAAATGAATGAAGGAAAAAAGGTTTGACCTCGAATCCATTAAAGATGAAGAGGAACTAAGGGAAAGTGTGGAGTCCAAGACTATGAATTTATTAGATATTAGCCAAGACATTAAAATTCACATCAATCATTGATGCATCTCTATGACCCTATTAAAAATCTATTATAATGATCATGTATTGCTTACGAGGTGAGCCTCCAGGCTGTGGATGCCCACCATATATTTTATGAAATATAATGGAACCAATTTTCCCACAAATGATTATTCTTCCAAATAATTTTTCATATCAATTAATCTAAATAAATCCTATAAATATCATTTCAATCAGGTTATACTTTTAAACAATGATTTGAAACCAGCAAATTAAAATAATTGAATCGGGCTCTAAATTTTTCTTGAGTCATGGGCCTTAGCGAGCGTAGTTCTACTATTTATGAGGTTGTATGAGACACCTCACAATCTTTTCTGTCTTTTACATTATTACCCTATTTTTTTCTAATCCTTCTCGACACGGGCATAGCAGGTATAACATTTCTTTTTCTTAGTCCGCCCTTTGCGGGTTTTCGACCTAACAATTTTCTTGTATCTTTTAATAGCTTGAAAAAAAATTCCATTTTAAATCTTGTACAACATATGTTTAAAGAATAGATACTCAACTTTTATCTAGAGGTTCCCTTTTTGGATTTTCACTCTATCAATTATGGTGTCTTTTTTGCTGGCAATTGAGAGTCCTATTAATCAAACTTATTACTGATCTTTTAGGTTGAACAAGTTTGACCAAACCTAAAGGGTATGGGGATCCAATTCAGGACTCGTCATCCTGGAATGTTCTATTATCCTTCAGACATGGATTAGGGATTTTTATTGACCCTAGATTTTTGAATTTTGGACATGAATGATTCATGGGATCCATTTTAGGCATACAGAGGTTGGAGATAACTCTCATGAGAACAAATTTTTTTGTGTTCGTCGGTTGTTTTGTAGGTGACATATACAGAGCCCCTGGGGAATGATGTGCATAGTCATGAAAAGGTGTCCACAAGGCACTGGCCATTCATCTCTAATAGCCTATTAGTATTTGAAACACTTTGAATTTGTTCTGATGTTGGTAGCCACATTCGATGGCCAGTATAGGTTATGTTGTCTGAAAATCATTGGGAATCTCATATCAGCTTTGAGCAGGAAATTGTACCCACACGATTCTTACATGTGTAGAGGAGATCTTTTGATTGGTTGGTTCCATTATAAATATTTTTTATGTTAGGGAATTTGGAAAGAGGAAGGTATGTAAGTTTTTATATAGGGGTTCACCAAATCCAGGGGTGTGATAGGACATGAATTTCATCTGATCGTATAGAAACTGGAAGTGATTCCCCTAAGAACAAATTTTCCTTTGATTCACAATCATATTGTAGGTAGTATATGTAGAGCCTCTGAGACAAGACGTGCTAGTTATACAAAGGTGTCTATAAGACACTGGACTTCCATCTCTGATGACTATGAGGGATTTTAGATATGGGACATTTTTGAATACGGTATATGACCTTTGACTAGGGGTGAGACTGAACAAAAAAGGGATATTTCTTTTAACTGAACATTTCCTAGAAACTAAAAAAAGAGTGGTCGCCTATTTATTTTTTATGCAGATAAACTTCATACATATGGATGGGGTATATTTAATTTATAGAAACATGAAAAGAGACTAGAGAGGAATCAGGCCTACATGTTTTGATATATCCAGGATGTGTAGAGAAAGAGAATGTAAACCATTACTTTGATGTTTCTTGAATCCAGAGGGATGTTATGGGGATCATAATCCATTGGGTGTTATATGATAGGAAATGACTCTCCTTAAGTCATATTTTACTTTTATTGACAACCATTCTGTAGGAAACATTTGCAAAGCCACCAGGGCATGATGTGCATAGCCAAAGAAAGGTGTCCACAGGACACTGTCCTTCCATCTGAGATGACCATGGAAGATTATGGGGATTCAAGATCACTCAAAGAACATATTTTTAGGTATGAATAGAGTATACCAAGATATATTAGAGACATCTGGGTTGTTATTTACTCATGGAATCAGTTATCACTTATGTAGATTAGACTCACACACATGGTGATGCATTCTTCCCATCTTTGGGGTACCCTGTCATTTAATGTCGTATAGCCAGGACATGCGGTTCCTTACAGGGAAGGGAACTATGACATTCCTTTTAGGGTCGTGCTACTAGGACCAAATTCCTGGACTATTTTACATAATTTCATTGTGGATCTATCGCTAAGATCCTTAAGATCACGTGATCTATGCTCGGTGTGAGAAACAAGTGATTATGGGGATTTAGGGTCACCATCTAAGAATATAAAAATCAATATTAGAGTGAACTTTAGGCTTAAACCAATTCTAGGTAGTTTAACGTTGTACATCAAGGAAAATTTTTCCCCTGTAGCATAATTTCATGTGGTGATGTCATTATGATATCACAACAATCATTAATATATTTTATTTGATCATGATCGGGGTTTTCTAGCATTCTATATACATGAGTGATTATACAATGTGTAAAACATATTCTTCGGGGTAACTTGAATCAGGAGGGTTGACATGGTGCTTGGAATCCATCAGGCGTACCGAGATAGAAGAGGACTTTCCTACAGACAAATTTTCCTTTGATTGATGACTATTTTTTAGGTGAAAAATGTAGATCCACCAGGGTATGATGTGCATAGCCAAACAAAGGTTTCCACTGGACACTGGCCTTCCATCTCAGATGTCTATGAATTTTTATGGGGATCCATGTTTTCCTAGAGTATAGAGTTTGACAATGGGGAAAAATGTGTCATGGAATGGAAAAACACCCATACCATGATTAATTGTGAACTACGATAGATTCAATATAGATTTGAATCATATGTATAAGAAGAAGAAGGATATTTTTACTTCTTATGAGTGGTGGGGTCATTCATGGGATCTCGTAATATTGATAATTGGGCCATATGTGACTCTTGAAGAATCCTACAGTTTACTGTCATGCGGTCATGACCATTCATGGATTCTTTACACAATTCTAGCTTAAGAACGGGGGAAGGGGTAGTTTTTTAATAGTGTCTTGGCTGAGATTCTAGATCAAATCATCACTATGTATCATGCAGGGTTAGGAATAAAGCCGTACGTAGTTCTCAATGTTTCCAACTAATATTTGTTCCATTCCTAGTGAAATGAGAGGGGATTTTTTAGGTGGTTGGGTCATGATGTAAAATCTAAGCATCACTACATATCCTACAAGGGAATGAATCAATCAGTACATATTTCTAAATGTTCCCTATACTGATCTATCTCATGCATAGGGGTTGGAGAATTTTTGTTTCATCTGCTACGGGTGTCGGGACTACCATATTTCTCTATAATTTGATTTCATAGGGTAATCCTTACCAATTATCCTAAGCTCACGTGAGTTATAATCATTTTTAGAAATAAGGAGTGACAAGGGATTTTAGTGTAAATGTGGGGAGATAGAGGATCTCATAGAGGAATTTTTTAGTGGGGGTTTGGCCATGATCAAGGATCTAGTTGTCACTACATATCCTATAAGGGTAAGAATCAATCCATAAGTAGTTATCTGAGGGATCTTTCAGTTTATCATCATGTTATTAGGACACTTTGTGCTATCCAGTTTAATTTCTTTTCTCTTAGACTCTATACTTTTCAGTTTAGCATGATGCATCAAGGACATGAGTCACAGTTTAATTTCATTTTTCAAGGTTGAGTTCTGTATAGTTTAATTTCATGTAGATAGGACTATAACTCGTACTTTAGGTTCATAGAGTTTGTACCATGATATCCCAATACTACAACTCATAGTTTGGGGTCATAGATTTTGGACTATGACATCACAATACTAAAACTCATAGGTTAGGTTCATAGATTTTAGACCATGAAATCACAGTACTACATCTCATAGATTAGGGACCTATAGTTTGGAACATGACCTCACAGTACTACAACTCATAGTTTAGGGTCATATAGTTTGGACCATGACATCACAGTACTACAAATCATAGTTTATGGTCATAGAGTTTGGGCCATGACATTAGTGTCACTATTATGTAAAATACATCTTCAGAAAATTTGAATTTGGGGGAGCCATGATGAGATGTCTTTCCATTGATATCAATGTGTATTCTATATTGGAATAGACCCTATGTATAAAATATGGTCCCTCCCACATTGGTTCAAGCATTGGGTGATTCTTTCCAAGTATCATCAAGGGTCTTAGGACTAACACAGTCTCTCCTTCAAGGAAATATCAAAGGAAAACCATTTTGATAAAGTCTCATGCGATCTGATTTTGGTAGATTTTAAATTCAGTAAAGTGTGCAACCTTTTCTCATCTAACTACTCCAACTTGTCAAAACGTCTCTGGGATTTCTCTTCGATGGAAATTTGATAGGAAATGGACACATGAAGTGATGAAACTTGAATTTCGATCAGAAAATCCGCCTCTACCCCATATACTAGTGAGTATGGGGTTTATTGGGTGGTTGTGCGTGTCGTGATCCAAAAATCCCACAAAGCATGAAGGAGATTATCTGACCACAATTTCTTATCCTTATATACCATATTTTGGAGTGTATTGGATAGAGTATTGTTGAAAGCCTCTATCTGACCATTGGTCATTGTGTGGTAACAAGATGAAATACTGGCTTTTATTCCATACACATGGTATGATTTTTTCAACTCTACAGAGCATAAGTTGGTGTTGTTGTCTATCAGTATTGTATGAAGGACACCAATTATGGTAATGATTTTGGCCTTCACAATGCTAACAAATATTTTCTCCCCAAATTATTTAAGGGGTATGGCTTCTGGCCATTAGGAAAAGAAGTCAGTTTCTATGTGTATGAACATGAATTTTCTGGCTGTGGTAGAGGGATATGGTCACACAACATCAATCCCCCATGCGGAAAATAGCCATAAGTACATAGCTGTATGTAGTAAATTCGGGGTTTTAGAGATAAAATTAGCATGAACATGGTCAGAATGTCACTTCTTGGTGAATATGGTACAATCTTGTATCTTAGTGGGCTAGTAATACCTGAGCCTCCAGATTTGATGAGAGAGCATGGTTGCTGATTGGTTCACTCCAAAAGCTCTGACATCCAGGTCTTTCATTACAGCAGCAGTCTCTTCACCATTAATGTACCTAATAAAGACTTTATCAAGGACACTTTTGTAGAGAACCTTTTATTTGTTTACCCCATTTTTCAAGACAAAGTTAAATGCCCGTCTTTGGACAGGTTCCCTTCCATCCCTATCTAGTGGGAGTTCCCCCTTCCAAATGTAATTTTCAATGGGCATCATCCAGCTGATAGTGTGACCATGAGGCTTAGAAATGGGGCTAGAATCATCAATATCATCTTTATTGTTTAGGATAGAAGGAAATCCCATCTGAAAATGTTAAATGATAATGACTGTTTCATCCCGATCTGGATCAGCTAAGGATGTGGCCACATTTACCAAAGCGCCAGCTTGAGCACTTTGTGACTGAGGGATATTGGACAGTGTTGGTTCTAATGGTAATTCTTCCATTAGATCCCAAAAATGATTCATCAAGGGGCCAATACTTCTTTCTTATTGGCATAATCACCATTGATGTTTTTGATGACTAGCTGTAAATCACCTTCTATCTTGAGGTGTTTGGTGTGTGTATGGAATTCTTATTGTAGGCCCCCAATGAGGGCCTGATATTCTACTTCATTATTTATACACCCTTCCTAAAGAAATAAATAGTAAAGCAATAACACCTTTTTGGGGGATACAAGTATAACTCTTAGCCCTACTTTTTAGAGCTTCGGATCCTCCATTCTTTCCCATGTCAGGCATCTGGAAGCACCAACAATGTACATCTCACATGCTTGGGGGTCCTCATGGATGGAAAACACTTCTTCATCTGGATGTTCGGCATTCAACAGTTTTGTTTCTTCCAATGGGTGCACTTCTATAAAGTATGATAATGTCGATCCATTGATGGCCTTCTAGGGTACGTAACATATGTCAAACAGTTGTAGGATTACCACCCATCATGATAGGCATCCAGTTTGCATGGGACGATTGAGGATATATTTGAGTGGGTTATAAAGGGATACTAGGAGGTCCTCATGGAGCTACAGGTAATGACTAAGTTTCTTAACTGTAGTGATTAGGTCTAGGGAGTTCTTTTAAATTTATGAATATCGAGTTTCAACATCAATAATTGTTAGGCTGAGGTAATAGAGGTTGTTCTCACTGTTGGCATCATTCTTCTACGTAAGGAAGGTGCCTAATGACCTTTCCAAGGTAGTTACGTAAAAAATGAGTCGTCTACCCTCAACTGTAAACATCAGCACAAGTGGGACTAGTATATATCCTTTGAGATAGTTAAACACTTCTTGTTAACCATTATCCTACTCATACATAACCATTTTTCTTAATTAACCTGGTGAAAGTTAAACATTTACCTTCCAAGTTGGCTATGAAGTGTCAAATATAGGCCAGGTGCCCCTAGAGACCTCTCAACTTAGTGAGTTTGTGAGGTGGGGAAATTCCAACAAGAAATTATGTCTCTTGAGGGTCGACTTTGATGTCGTGATGGCATATGACAAAACCGAGGAATTTCCCATAGGTAACGCCAAAGGGTCACTTTAAGGGATTAATCATTAAACTATGCTATCACAGTTTGTTAAAGACAATTTCATTATCGTCTAGATGATTTGATCACTTTCATTATTTAACAACCAGGTCTTTGACATAAAACATGATGAATTTTCCTAGGAATGGCTTGAAAATGGAATGCATGGCATGTTGATATGTGGTGAAAACATTTTTTTAAACCAAAGTGAATCATCGTATAATAGAACACTCACTAAGAGGCCATAATGTAGTAGCTTCTTCATCTCCTTAGGCCATCCAGATCTGGTTGTATCCAGATTAGTCATACATGAAAGAGAGGGCCTTATATATTTCGGTTACATCGATCATTAATTATGTGATCAAGACCAGGAAATCGTCTTTTGGACAATAACAATTAAGGTCCCTGAAGTCAATGAAGATTCAAATCTGTCCATTATTTTTTTGATAGGGACTATGTTTTCCAGACAAATCAGATACTAGACATCTCGTTTGAAGTTGGATCTGATTAACTTGTCATCTTTAGCCTATATTTTTGCAGAATTAGTCGAGTGGGTCCTCCTGGCTGCCTTCTTATAACCCAAGTGATCTTCTGGTAACCCCAGATGATGAGTGGCGACCTAAGGAATGAGGCTCGGCATTTTTTTGTAGTTCTAGGAGAACGCATCTCGATTCTTCTTTAAGAAAGAGGTATATTTATCCTTCTACTTTACAGGCATATCCACACTAATCAGAGTGGGGCATGGGTCATCTTTGGTGCCCAGTTATATCTCTCTATGTTCATCGATTATGGTGGAGACACCTTCTTTGAATGTAGGAGGTGTATATCTGAGGTCTTATTCTTCATATTCTTCTTCATATTCTTTCTCATATTATAGAGAGAGAATTCTCGAGATAAAATCCCCAAATATGGGAGATAAATCATCTAATTCATTAGTGAGTAAGGCGAGGGAAATTTCGGGTCTCGAGAACAGGTCAGGAGCATCTTTGGTAGGGATTTTTCTGTCATCATAGGATTCAGCCCAATCTTTTATGTCATTGGAATTTGGGGCCATAACAGATATCATGTAGTCAATTGAGTATGTATTTATCACTTTCACTTATTCATTGAACTTGGTTGATGGGTAATACATACTCTTCCCCAAGCTGCTGGAGGGGGTTGGCTGGAGACATTTCTAATCCATTTAGTGTTGTAATCCAATCAATGTTGTCAACCAAATATTGTTTTTCTTCTAGTTCATAGAAACCTATGTTTATGGAATGTGACTGAAAGGAATCAAATGGGGATTTATCGACATGCAATTTACCGTTGTTCTATCAGTTCAATATTTGATGCACTAATGGTATAATGACGGAATTGCAGCATGCTGACGCATCTAGGGCCTCCATAACAGAAGGTTGAAGGTCGTACATTTACCTAGTACCATGAACATAGAATATGACATGAGGTATCCAAGCCATGTTTTATGTTTGATTCAATCCAATGGTTTCTGTTCACTTTTCTCATATCCCATAAGAGTTGTGGTGCAAGGTGTCAAGTTGTCTTCATCATAGCCCAGTCAATGAAGTGTTCATAGTGAGAGGAGGTTGACTCCAGATCTATTGTTGATTAATATACATAGTATATCAATTATATTTATATTTTCAGACACATATAAGGGTATTATTTGTTGTTTCATGATGGCGTCTTCATCCCTATTTGTGAAGGAGATGATGGCAGGATATTATTTGGGATTGGTCTCCTTCTGATAGACTTCAGCTACTACTACTTTGTCCTCGAATTCCAGGGGACTTAGTGAGGCTTCAATGAGAATCTCCCTAATATCTGGGGATGGAAATAATGCATCTAGGATTGACCTATTTATTGGTATGAAAGCCATCTTCTTTATAATATCATATTTCTGCTCTATAGGTCAGTACTTCCTGGCTCAGGGTTGATCTTTCACAAACACATTAGGGGCTTGATCTATGGTCGTAGATGGTTAGACCTCTCTGATAGGGTTTGGTGTCACTATAGTCATTTCTAGGTTTGTACAAACCGGTCAACTTGTACACATTGGCTGATTATATATTTGTTCTTCCTTCGACAGATACTCAAAGATAATTGGTCTTGGATTTCATCAGGTGTAGGAGGAGGAGCATTCGGGTTCCCATTGTGTATTTGGGATGGTCCTTCCATGATTTTCTACAATGTTATCAATTTTTGTTATGGGGTGGCCAAAAATATGACTCCTTCCATTGGCATGCCTTCCAGGAAACCTCTAGCCTCTGTGGCATCTTCCTCTGGCTCTCTTGTTGGGCTTATTCTCATGGACATAGTCTCCATTAGAGAAGGGTCCATCAAGTGAATGAAATTAATGGATCCAAAGATGATTTCTTGATCCAACAATGTTTCTATCTAACTGCCTTTTTCTAATTGTACAGTTTGGTGGGGTGGTGCCTATTGCACTGTTTTGTGAGGTGGTGCCAGTTGTACCATTTGGTAGGGCGGTTCCCATTGTATCATTTGGTGGGTAGTTCTCGTTGTACCATTTGGATGGGCGGTTCTTATTGTACCATTTTTCAGGGTGGTTCCTATTGTACCATGTATGTTTCTATGATGTTCAAAAGTGTCAACACTGACTTCAACTTTGGTGTCAGCCCATCTTTTAGCTCTTTCATTCTTCCCCTCTAGCCATATGTGGACTGTGGGGTTGATGATGACAATTTTGTTGCATCATGAGATTTTGGGGGAATGTTAGATTGTTTCACCTACATTTTAGGATTCCATGAACTCAGTTGATTGTATTCTGGGTCATCCACTTGTCAAATTTTTCATCCTTCTTACATGCGACTATTTTCCATTCAACTTCCTCTCTTGGGTCTGAGGTGGAAACATGCGCCACTTGTGTTGGTGGTGGAATTAACTTATCATTACATGAATCCACCATATTTTGTTAGATATATTTTGGAGGATGTATTCCTGGTTTGTCTGTTCTAGTATCGAGTGATAGGGGTAATAATTTGGATGGTCTTTGATACCCACTTCATCGACTCAATTTTGATCTAGTAGCATGAGCATGTTGCAATTCATGGCGGTTATGATGGAACTGCAGACCTGGTTATCTTGAAATTAGTAGAAATTATTTCATCATTAATCAAATTGATTTCTTTTAGAAACTCATCGCTCATCTTTCGAAGGTGGGGGTGGCTTTTGGCATCCATGGGGGTCTTGCACAGTTTGGTGGAGTCCTCACAACTAGAGCTGGTGCAGCGGGTGTCTTAAGCATGACATGAATTGCTTCATCATTTCTAACTCTTTTTCTTGAGGCTGATGAGGCCACTCAAGACTTGATATTGGTCCATTGAAAGGATTATTCATTCCTTTGTATAATGTAAGAGATATCTTGGAACCCACTTATATACTTCCCTAGGATGAGATATGTTTTTAATTCATCACGATGAGTATCGATTCTCATAATAAGAATTTCATATTGGGGAAGAGGGATGTTCAGGGAATAAGTCAGTCCTTCCATCTGTAAATAATGTTTGAGACTCTTTTGTTCTCTCTTTTCTTGTAGTTCATGCAATAACTGACCGTTGTCTTGGGTAGTGTTGAACTGAACTAAAAGAGAAACTATCACTAGAGATCCTTCAAGCCTGTGGTTGAGTTGGATGGAAAGCTAGTATACCATATGAAGGACGAGCCCTACAGGGTTCACACAACGCATATGAGTTTTACTACTTGTTGCGACTCTAGAATTTCTATCATGGGGTCATTGTAAGAGGAGTAGTTCATTAAATGTTATTTCAGGTCCCCCAAGACATTGAATACTAGTAATAGGGGGTTTCTAAAGTTTGGTGGTGGTGGAACACTGCCCACCCAAACCGGGTCGGGATTGTGCTTTAGTTGTATCAGAGAGTGCCTCTCCTCCATGGCTTATAGTTGAGCTATCATTTGATCAACTGTGTTGAAGATCCCTTGATGCATGTCCTACCAGGCTTGATCTTGGTCTGGTGTGGAATTGGCCAAAGCTGGAAGGGTGGATACCCATCTAGGGGTATCCGTTGTGGGTTTACCTAAATATATTTTGGATTCCTTCTCAGTGTGGAGGAGGAGTCATGATGTCCTTATCTAACTGGGATTAATTAGGTTGATGATCCTGTTTCTAGATTGGATGGGCCTCCGAACATGAATTAATTCACCAGGATGAGTGACAATGGTAAGGGAACCTCTTTTAGGAATACCTGCTGACATTCCTCATGGGGAACACATCCAACAAGGTAGCTCCCTCGACACAGCTCGACATTAATTTTCTTGAGCTATTTAATTTCATCCTCATGCTTGGAGAATCCTTCCTCGAGAGTTAGGTGAACACTTACAGGGGGAGGAGGAGGGAGTTCATATATAACCTTGGATTTATTCTTCTCCTTTTGGGGGTTTCATGATGGAGTTAGTGACAGCTTAATTAAGGGGGAGCCCAAATTTTGGACCACTCTCTGGTTCCAGGTGTGCAGACCCTCCGCCTAGGTGTGGGATGCCTTTGGGATGGAACCATATTCCTTTCCTTCCTCTCCCTATGTATCATTATCATTAGGATCCATGGGGTTTATATTTAACATGTTTAATGATACATACCATATTGGGGGTGGTGTACCATGTGTCGAATGTTTGGAAGGCTTTCTGCATCATTTGTTGGACTTTATCCTTCATTTTGTAGTATTCTTTGGGTTTCTTGGTGAATATTGACCTTAAGGGAGCCCTGATCTGACCTCATAGTGTGCCTTTATCTTGGGGGGGGAGAACCCTGAGAAAAGGTGGAATGGGTAACTCCTTTTCGCACAGTTCTTCCTATACAGGAGGAGACAGATGTACACTACATGGGAACATGAGGTAATAATGCCCTCAGCCCTTTGGGGTGGGGTTGTTCCCACTCTTCTGTATATGCTCTATGTCTTGGATTGGTTGGTCTTATAGGTTTGTTCCCGCATCGCGGTGGTAGCCACCACTATTTCCACTTTTTTGATTTCATGCGCTCCCACATGGATATGAGTTGAGTATGGAATTGGACCTTCATGGAGTCTAAGGGATTTTGAAGACACGGGGACTAATTTTTGGTTGGATTAAATTAGGTGGGAAGTCTTCTAGATGTTCTTATCTTCCTGACTTATAAGCTTTTTGATGGTCTAATCCCTTCTATCCTATCACTTTTTAGACTTACTCACATTCAAGTTTTTTGGATTATCCCATCAATCATGAGCATGGATTTCATTTAATTTCCACATTTGGGTGGTGAGTTTTAAAGATGACATTTTCAATGAGGTTTTCTTGACATGACATAGGGTGATGTTTTGAGCTCTATTTTCTCCCCATCCATGAATATGAACTCCAGTCAGGGTGTCTCCAATAAGGTGACGCAACTTGTGCAGTGCACAGAGGCAAGCTAGTTCAAGGTTTTTCATTCGCCTTTCTGATCGTGGTTTTCATGTGGACTAGGGGAATATTGGTTGATTAGACAGAGAAGTTCCCCTAACATATTGACATGGTCTGAATACTCTTCATAGGGAATGAACTTTTCATTCAGCTGACGACGATTCATCCTTATATTGTGGTTAATGCATACATTACCCAGAAAACTCCTCTGGTATGTCAAAGGTAGATGTTTTCATAGGCCAATACATCACTGGTATATTATCCTTAGCTAGTTTTCATCTAATAAGTGACATATCCTATTGTTTTTCTTCTGGGGGAACCTCTTCTTGATATGCCCAACTTGACAACTTCTTAAAAATTTCATTCCACGCAACTAGGCTGGTGGGAGCCTCATTGATATGAGAACGGTGAGGTGGTGTCTCATAATATGAGTGTGGACCCAAACCGTCCTCTGGTTGAGAAAGGATATCACTATTCTTAGAAGATGTGTCTGATATGTCTGACTCTATCTTTTTTAGGGCTTAATCGTAGGAGGGCTTTCTCACATTTGTTTCGGTAAGGGGAAGAAATTCATTCAAGTATGACTTTTGATTGTTGGGAGGACCTCCAAAATCAATGCCTTAATGGAGAGGGATAGCATTGAAACTCGATTCCCGACCAAAGAGAGTCTTCTTGTGGTGTATACCCTAGGGAGGACCTTCAGGTCTGGCTTTAGTGAGGGGAGGACCTTATAGGTGCTTGATGTCACCGAGGGGAGGACCTTCTCAGCTATAGTGAAAGGAGAACTTTCTTGCTACTTGATATCACTAAGGGGAGGACCTTCTCGATTACTTATAAGATGGTGAGGACTACTATCACAACATGATGCCTAGATGCAGGGAGAATTTCTTTAGTGTACATCCTGCAGAGGGCCTTTAGGATGTACTACAATGAGGGGAGGACCTTCTCGTTGCTTCATGTTACTATGGGGAGGACCATCACAAAAACCACCATTGTGGGGAGGGCCTTCACAATGACTGTCATCATGGTGAGGAATACCATCATGAATCGACATCCGACTGTAGGAAGAAGCATATCTGTAGCATATACCCTGGGGAGAACCGTCATGTTGGAAAACAACAAGGGGAGAAAATTCTTATTATATTATCATCAGGTCAAGGGGAGGGCTACCCTGACGTGCATCATGAGTCATGCTCTCGTAATCAATAATTCCTATCCCACATTGTGATCATTTTTGGGTGCTCTAGGGTGGACCTTCAGAGGTTTATTAGCGACATTGTCGGGAGGGCCTTCTCAAATGTTACTGCCTCATCCATAATTTATTAACAGAATGATAGGGTCTCGATCCTTTATTGATATATGTTTGAGGGCATCAAGTAACCCAGATTACAACAAAGCAGTATCATGTATGCACTATTCATCTTCTGGTTACCTTTAGTGAAATTCATTTTTGGGTGTTCTCTTATAGGTAATCAGGGTCTCCTGCAGTTTGCAATAGATTTCATGTACGGGTCCCTGTCTTTTTTGGTCCTTTGGTGTCGTTGAGAAATACTGACTTGCATCTTGTTTTTGGTTGTGGTATATGCCTTCCCTAGAGCATCCACAACATTGGATCGCTGTCCCCAATCTAGATTGGGTATTTTTTCCCGATCTGGTTATCCGAGTATCGTGGTATATTTCCTTCAACCCTCTTGGACTGGATCAGGGATGCATAACTGCTCTAGAGTGATCATACCATTTTGCGAGTATGTCATTCTATTTGAGGAATCTAGGTCTTTGGCCTAGTTTCTCACAATTACCGCCAATGTAATAATGTCTTGGCATGTTTAGATTATATGGTCTAGGATCGACTTCTGATGTTTCATCTTTTCTAATATGTGATGTGATACATATTTTCTTAGAAAATTTATAAATTCCCATTCTGATATCACAGAATGTTTTTGTTCCTTCTCTTGTCCTCCATGGGTTACCAATAGATACTGGTAGTTCTTCTACGTTGGGACAGTGGGATGAGTCTTCCACCAATTATCTTCTCTGGTTTCCACCATATTTTAATGGTTGGATTCGCCTTTACGAGCGGAGATTTTCATCAACTCTCTTTTTGTTGTATTTGTCTCACGATCTTTGTATGAATCCGTGTGAATTTTACTCTACCCATATTTTATTACTACCGAATTTGGGTAGAAAGCTTGATATGAGTCAGCAGGTTTTGGTGAATATGTATAACTAGTTGTCATCCTATAAGGATGATGAGCTTGTTGCACATCAGAATATATATGCATTTTCCTATAGTTTTTCACTCTGATGGGACCAGTGATCACTAGCAGGAACGTGCACGTGCTCATATTGTGCCACCCTATTTCTTTGGTGGGCATGAGTGTAGGGGCCTGAGTTGTATATCTGCCCATTGAATTCCCCTGTGTCTGTATGGTTGATTTTCCATTAATGAACCAGGGTAATAGTGTGTTCATGAATATGTATTTTCCGCCATTGGCAGGAAGCCCGAGGGGCCTGGGTCTCATGTACATCAGTAGGTGCCCTCAGTATAAGGTCCGCTTCAGCGTGAGGATATCTGATAGTTCATTGTCAGTGATGAAATTGTCTGGTAGGGTCCCATTATTAAAACCCCAATATGGTTGAGATGAATTTTTCAGCATTAACATCATCTGCCTCCCTAAGAAAATGGAGGTCATCAATATCACATTCTAGGAACAATATCCTGGAATGGTTTGAGATGGCCTTCGGGGCCACCTTGTGTTGCGGCCCCAACTGCGACTGAGGGGGTGAATGGAGATCCTTCGCAGACTCGAGGGATTGTCTTCCTGCCTCCACCGTGTAGAGAGTAATTTTTTGATGGTACTCTCTAATCAGCATGTTGGATAACTATCATTCAAGATGCTGGGTAGCCGAGGGGTCCTTCTCTTCATTGAGGCCTCAGCAACCTGTGGGATCTCTAATGTGTGTGTATGACTTAGTCATTTTGATGTCATTTGGATCAAAGGATGATCAGCATAAACCTACAATATACATATATGTCATACATACCACATAACCCTGTCAAAGTATCATTATTTTGTACATATTCATATTTGACAATTAAGTTTGGACTCCCCCATTTTTTTTCTATTGTGAGGCGATGGGGCTTGAGTTGGGTAAATCTACCATCTTGGTTAAGGATTTACTCCAGTTTCACCATTTTTGTTTCGGCCCATGGTGGCATGTTTCGGGGTGGTGATGAAGTGGTTAGATGAGAATCATCAACAGTCTCTATTTCCAAAGATGGTTTCTAATCAAATTTACCATTTCTTATATTTTGACCTATTCTACATAATTATCATATAAAGGAAGGTTGTATTACCCCCACAAGGACTAGGTAAATTTCCCCTTCTATATTGTGAAAGAGATTCCACAATAAGATGGTCTCAGTAAGTAATTTCATGGGGTCATGTACTTGTGGAATCGGTCCTCTAAGGATATAACTTCCTCCGATGGTGTCCAAATTGTTTATTTATGGAGCCATAAACACCCAAAGGACCTGGTATCCATGATTCATGGACTTTATTTCCAAAGTAAGGTTCTCGTTAGACTATTATTTGGCCAACATCGCATAAGAACTCCATTGTTCGAGAGGATGGGATGATGGGCTCACTACATCCCTTAGGGGGGAGACTATTGACTATGATGGGACTCTCTTATATATTTATGTCATTTTCATATGTTAATGAATACTTGGATCTTTACCAATGAGTGTTTCCATGGGTTACCCCTGGTTTACCACATCATCATAGGAATACATGGATTTGATGCTACAGAGGTAATGCTGACTTGAGCCATACAATAAGGCACTCTGGAGTTTATCATCATCATTGGGGGTAAGGTGAATTGGCTTTGGTATCATACCCATAATATGGATTTCCTATATATTCTTAGGATAAGAACCAAAACCCACATAGTTCATAATTTTTGGGGCTTAATCATAGATGATTTCCATTTGTGGGACATGATTGGGTGAACCCTTTTAGAAGGGAACCCTTTTGATCTCGGGCCTTTGAACAGGCTTCCTATGTATCCAAGTTTGATCTAGAGTAAAATTTCACATAGTTTAGAATTTTGTGGATTTTTTAATCACCAAAAACCCTTAAGCCCACCTGAGTCTTTCTTGGTGTGAGAAATAAGAGGACCTGAGATGTCCAACCAACCACATGCCTCTTATCATACTAATGGGAGAGGACGTGCCTATGGAGGAAGTGGACTGGGTGACGGTGGGTGAGGGAGTATAGTGATGAACCTTTTAATGAGAAATGACATTTTAGGTCATGTGGCTCGAACTTATAAATAATGTGGACTTAACTAAGTGGGAGGTCCCCATAACTCATTGTGGGAAAGGGGATGAGTGTTGTCCTCATCGCAAGGGGAAGCAAACATAATACCTTTGACTGATCACCATTCCTCATTGAATGGAAAATTAGATGATATCCATTAATCCCTATAATAGGGAGGTTCATGTTGGAATCCCAATGTTAGAATCTGGGTTACCATGGGAATGTATATTTATAGACATCACTTGAGTCCGAACTATTGTTGGGAGAGCCTTCGTGACTCTGCATACCATGGGTATGAAACTCAAGGGGTGAAATGATTCACCCGATGGTATGATCATATATTTCTGGGGAATTTGGAGGAATATTTGGTCTAAAGTTGGTGGACTGGTTTGCAGAGGGACTATGGAAGAAAGGACAGTAATGGAGGGGCAGTATTGGAATAGGAGGAAGGAATACCTGAAAACACCCCATTCTGCATTCAGTTTTCTTTTGTAGGATGCGGGAGGCTCTGTATACCATATTGGTATATGGTAAGAAGGTTCATCCATTTACCGAAGAAGTATCTGGGTTAGGGCATAGACCATCGTGCACCATAGTGGTACGTGGTCCGGAATATGGTCTGTCACACCGTAATGGGTTCCACCCACGTACTGATTCAGTACGCAGTGTCGTGTTAAATCTGTGTAGTGATACACTACATGGAACACCATATTTGAAGGAGGTTCTAGGGGAATATCATTCATGGGGATTTCATATGTGAGAAATATGTGGTTCTTGGTTTCACCGATTAGGTTTTCAGTTCTTTTATTATTATTAATTTCTGTCGTTTATGGTTTGTTGTTGGAATTACCTACAAAAAACATGGTTTTCAATTCGGGCTTCATTGATGATTCAAGACTGAAGATGAAATCATATCTGAAATCATTATTCTAACCACTGGGGCCCCTTTGAGCTTTCATCCTCCATCCCCTCTCAATTCCTTATGTGCTCCTTTTATAGGGAATTGGGTAAATTGTATTTATGAGAATGTGGAAACATTTTGTGGAGTCCCATGAAGAGATATCTGGATCCATTGAAGACATGGTCAAGTGGGCTTTGCAGACTCTATGTTTTTAGAGTCATGTTACACATAAACCTACTGGTTTGCATTGTCAGTGAACTGCTGAGTTTGCCAGACAATATGCGGATGGCCTCCGCTTGCATGATTCTTTCAGCGACACAGTTTGTGGTCCACTGGGTTCGATGGCCATCGCTCTGCGGGCCAGTGCATCATGTGTCATTCCACATACCAGTGGTTTGCGATTCATGAGTTATATGAAACGTTCTTGGAGATGGTACATGGATCACATAAATCTTTTAAAAACTTGAATTCCTTCATTTTTCTTCTGAATTTTGTTACATAATTTTTGTCCATTCACTTTTCTAGGAATGTAGGACTACTTTCTGCCTTCTACAAAGTAATTGGGGAGTATTTTCCTCCCTTATAAATTTATTTAGGACCTTAAAAAACAAACCATGGATAGGTGATCATCCCATGATCCACAAAATCCTAGAACATAATCTTGGATCATATACTCTATTATTTGAATCATTATATATGACTTTCCATCTGTATTAGGGTGGTGTGTTGTTCTTAACCACATTTGATTCTTTTGGGCCTTCTATAATCCCAAGAAAAATCATGATAAACAACATGTTCATATTTTAGAAAAAATTCTAAATGGAACTCCTCATAAATTCACTATCTCATAAACATACCTCTGTCTCATATTGTCCACTGAGGGAGTCTACCAGATCATTAATTAATGAAAAAACTTCTTTAGTAGATTGACAATCACCCAGAAATCATAAATAATTATCTAGATCCTTTAAAAATCCCTAAAAAGTCTATAATGATGTAATATCACATATATAATGGGTCTTTAGGTTTTTGGATCTAACAATCAGGACACTGGTGCTTGGAATTAACTGTCTGTCACACAATCCATTAGTATAAAAAAAATTAATGTCCATCTTTATCCCTAACCACAAAATTTGTTACCTAAGGTCCTGGTATATCATTTTTACATGAAGATATACCACCAATATAAATGTGTGGATGCCTCACATATTATTATCCATAATGAGGACATGGACTACTACTCTCCCATGAACAAGGATCACATCATTGTCCCCCAATGAAAACCCCAGTATTAGGTTACCTCTATATAGATATTCTATTATCAAAACATACTCCAATTAAGTTTACTATCTATTCTTTACCCAACATACTAGATAGGATCTATACATCAATTTAGAACATACCATTGATACCTTCTTATAAGAATATTACATCCTAAAATGAGCCAACATGCCCATTAGGTGGCACTCATACTCTAAAGGCTTCTCTCTGAGATCTTGAGATACCTACATCATATAGATAAGATAAGTATATAGGAAATTACTTTTACATGGTATATAATATTCCTTAAAGTAAAAAAGTCGTAAGTTACTTTATCTAGTTCCTATGTCTCATGATTAGGTTCCAATGTATGAATATGTAATGGAGGCTCGTTTGGATAGTGTAGAAAACAAAACCCTTAGTGAAGAGATAGATAAAAACACTTCAGAGTAAAAACCATGGATACCATATCTCAATATTTTTTGGCATAATTATTATTATGTATTCATAGCTATAATTACTCATAATATACTATCTTCTTGATATAAATCAGTAATTATCTCAAACCAATGCTCATTGCATCATTGCAAACAAATTATTTAATTCCAACCCTATTATTTTTCATTTTTGCAGTTATAGTAAACCTCCTCTTGAGCTCATGAAATACAGGTTCAAAAATTTCTGAATATTTTAACATTACATTATTATTTATTTATGCAGTCATAGTTAATAATAATTGGGATATATACTGGATAAAATGTATGTAATATGCTGTTAAACCCAAGAAACCTTTGGTCTCAAACACATTCTAGTTTCATGATTATGACATCACTAACTCCACATTCTCTAGGTACATGGATATACCTACCTCATGCCCTAGAATCATTGAAAAATTCCACATTAATACAAAAGATACACTTTAAATTACTAGAGTATATTATTTGTGTTCAAAGCATACATAGTACAATCTCATGATTTCTGTAATTTTGCATTGTTTTCAGTTAGTTGATGATATGTTGTCAACAAAGACTAGGAATAATGATTCTATGTATGGGAGAAATATATTTTTCATGGTACACATTATAATTTTCATAACATTATTTAAACCTAATGGCATCACTAGATAATTATACTACCCATACATTCTTTGAAACACCATCTTCGGAATGTCCTCCTCATTAACCTCTAGTTAGTGATAGCCTAACTAAAGATCAGTAATAGAGAACCATTGGTCTCCTCTTAACTATTTAAAAAGATTAAAATTCATAGGGAAAGTTTTGGTTTTATTCACTATCATATAGTTCATCTTTTAGTAAACAATTTGGTGTAAAATACTATTGTTCACCTTCTCAGAGAACAACATAGGTGTGTCACGTGATGAAGTACTATTCTTGATAAAGCCCTTCTGCTCTAAGTCAACAAGATACACTGTGATTCCCTTAAACTCAATAAATTCCAATTGATAAGTTGGTGTCGAAATAAGTTATCCACCTTAAAAAATATATATCTAATTCAACTCCTCTATTTGGAGGACGTCTTGTGAATTCACCCAAAAATACAAGCTGATAAAGGTTTATGGCCAGTTGAAAATTTGATGGGGTTTTCACAAATCATAATGAAATATCCATTTCCTATATCTACATAATTAATTTCATTAGCTTACTCAACTCTAGAACAAATATACCTACCCCAGTTCACTCTGTCTAGTCAGGATGAACATATATCCCATTAGCGAAGGGAACGAAACCCATATATTATATAAATCAATGTGATCCTAGAAGCAGTCCAACTGATACATGAATATAATAACATTGAGGATATTAACATATATAATCATGAAGTCTCATGGTTGACCATAACCATAAATTACTATTGGATATTCTAGGAATCATTTAAAACGTTTTTATTCATTTTTAATAATGTTTCATGTGAATGTAAATCAGAGGATAACATGATAAGTTAGTTAATTATAGCTACAAATTTTTTATATTTTAAGGAATGGGATGCATCGGTATAAAATAAGGAAGTAGATAAAGTATAGGTGATAAAAATCATACCGCTAATAGTAGACGGTCCCTCACCACTATCTATTGGATTCTGATTTAGTATGTACCAATGGACTTCCTCAGATCCATCACATTTTCCATGAGATTCATGACCATTCATAGTCATCTTATGAGTCTACTAATGAACACCCCAGGTGGATCCCTTAATCAAAGATCATGTCGATCCCCTACCACTATGAAACCTCATCCTCGAATAACTAGAAAAATCTACTGATTATTCCCCAAATTTTAACAGTACTGAAACATTATCTATGGTTATTTAAATATCTTACAATAATATCCTGCATCTCTACCATTAATTATATATGGATATCCTCCAATGTAGAAAAATGAAGCAATACTCTACTCAGTCCACGAGCCACTGGGCTTCTATATATCCCCATACATCCTCTCTCTATAACAATATGTGACACTCAACATAGAAATTGGTGGTCAACTAGTCAGTGTGATTATGGGTGAAAGGAAATAATGTACTTGATCCTCTTAAAATAATCTTCTCTACCAAGTGGGATCTGTATAGAAAATGAGTAGAATTTCTCAGATCAAAGATACTATCCTAAAATATCAACTCTTATTGATAACAAATCTGAAAAAAAATTATCTTTATATACCTCATATCTATCAATGAGTGGATAAATGTGAAGAATCTATAATAAGGATGTTGAGTATGCATAAAATATCATTGATCCCTGATGAAGATCAATAATCTTATTTCATTGGTCTAACTTCAACTTGTCGATAATTTACTCTTTAAATAAAGGGTCCTTGAACATCACACATTTGAGACTCTCTCACCTTCCATCTTATATCATATCATCCCACCAATATCTTGAAAACCATGTGGCATAAGATTTACTTTATTCACTATCCAACCCTCTAGGGTCTCTATTAATTTTAAGATCCCCTTTAAAATCTCAAATTAATTCACAACATTATGCTGGAATATATGTCCCTAAAAATATAGAGTATTTTTTGTAGCTGAATGTTTGGAAAATAGTCAACCATATATCTGGTGACTCCCCTACCTTAGGTGGTCAGTAGATAGAATACTCCAAACTAATGTGGATTTCCACCTATACTAAAGGATAAGTTGTATGTTCATTCTCTATAGTACCATCTTGAATAGTAACCAATCCCACTAATCACCTACACCATAGAATCGTATATAAAAAAGAATGAAACATATAAAATATAATCTATTATGTATTCACTGTATTATGTGATCACTAAAAGGTTTCTCAAGGATTCTAGCCATAAAATGAGGTTTATACCCTCAAAAAATAACCAATGTTCTTATTCCCTTCACATTAGTCATATTTATATATATATAAATGAATCATAATTTCATTCTCAATTATACTAGTTAATGCCAATAAGGAAATATCCTACCAGCATTGTAAATAGATATGTCACACAATGATAGGTACACGTCTATCATAAATGGGTAGAACACACCAATGGTATCATATTTATGAATTTATATAAATCCATAAAAAAAGTATGTATATAAGGAATGTTAACCTATGCACCTAATCATGACTTATAGACACAACTAAAATCTCATAAAAACATTGACATCAATCTCATCCATGGTAACTCAGAGGTCTATTACTCGTGTACTAGCTTGGAAAATAGCCAATCCCTCTCCAATGCCCTACAAAACTATCTCATTTGTACAATGTCTTAGGTTTATCTAAAAATAAATGTAGAAATAATTTCTTAGATATCATTTTTTATTTCTCCAACTAGAATCCCCAGGTCATAACTTGAGTGCCACAAAACATCACATACCCCTCACCATACACAATATGATTCTAACTATAAATGAGGGTCTAATATTATCGATGTAGTTACTATACCATCGGGATCATGTCACCGATAAAATAGATAAATGTACAATATAATAATAAAATGTAAGCAATAGATAGTAAATTGAATAATGGAATAAATTTTTTAAAATAGACAGATAAGGGGATCCCAATGTGGGAATCCAATCAAGAGTATAAATTATAGTAGGAAAATAAGAAATTAAGGTATAAATAACTCTTTGAGTCTATCCTAGTCTCACCATCAGACCGTGCTCCTATCCCAATAAATTGGTTATTGGCCCCTTGCACATACTTAGATCCTTATACATGTAATCTTCATGCACACTAGAATTCTCATATAGGTTGTGAGAAATAAAACCTAATAGGACACCACTAATGAATTATTATCAAATTTAAACATGTATAACTTGTGTATTCAATGATTATATAAATGTATATGAATGTATAATAATATAGAATCACATACTGAGAGGTCATTCTCTCTCCAAGATTTCATAAAACCTTTGTTTTACCTACTTCAGATCCATTCTAGAATGATGTTCAATTAATTACAACTTGGCTCAATGTTTCTATAAATTTACTCATCATCGACAAGTCATTGAGTTGAAATGCTACTCAGAATAAGTAATTAATCTTGTTGTCATGCTACTTGGAATCCAAAAGAAATAAATATATCATGAATTCTTCATAATACTCAAGTAATATAGTTCAATGAATCCTTAAAACTATAATGTTCAACCTTCATCATTATGAAATATCATGTATGCTTCCCCTCAAGTGGTAGTCATACCACAATGGTCATCTGTCACATGTACCAAGCACCAAAACTCAAAAAATTAACATAATACACAAAAAATTAATCATGATAAACATACATAACATTCAATCATGATAAATATGGTAGTTTCACATATATCACATAAATCAACATCAATAATGAAAATAAGACACTCTAATAAAACTCATCGATCGAAGAGCATATATGGGTAACACATATATTCATACATCAAAAAATAATCACCATCAATAGTGAACATTAACCATACAAACACATGAATCAACAAACTAAACAAGTTTATATGAGTTCCTCAAATATTAAGGCAATTCTTACCTCAATATAATTGGAATAAAAATTATTTTTTAATAAGGAATCATCACCAGAATCATGTCAATGTACTTGTTAGTTCAAAATGCACATGGGGGACACCTATAACTCATTATATTTATTTTTATTACATTAAAAAGAATAATTTTACATGTGGTAACCCATTATATCTCTAGGATAATTCCAAGTTTTCATTTTATTTTATCATATGTCCTATCCATCCTTCCTTATAGAATGTCAAAATTTAAATAAGAAAATTATTTTCCCTCTTTATAATAATATTGGATTAACTTGAGACAAAAACTCATTATCATTCACTAATAACTTATAGATAATTGTCATTTGATAATTATTTGTCCTTAATTTCTATATTCTTATTAATAATTAGACATAAAATTTGAAGAAAAATATACAATGATAGATATCCTCTTAATAAAATATTATATTAATAATATAGGAAGGAGAGAGTTTATCAATTATTGGGGAATGTAGAAAAATAACCTAGTTCGGTCAAGGAGGTTGTAACGCCCCAACCCCAGTTACCCATAGTCGGTGCATTATTTTAATACATTGGTATGATTATAAGGAATCATGTCTTGAAGGACCGATTGGTTTAGAAGCCTTGAAAAATAGATTACATACATGAATATTACATTACACATAATGACACACAAAACAACATAAATAATCCTTTATGAACAGCATTATTCCCTTGGATTAACCCTGCATATCAATCACAACACACTTCTTGGAATCCTGGGATAAATAAAACATAGAAAGGGGTGAGCTCAAATGCTCAGTAAGGGTATGCAATATAGTGGAAAGTTTCAAAAATAAGCATAAACATTTAAGAAAATGAAAAAAACTAAAACAAAATCCTTTTTATCATAAACTGAATCATAATCTGGAAAATATAAATAAAAATAATGTCATTTACTTAATCACATGGATATTCTACTAGTCGAATAATCACATGCAATAACAATAGCCACCTTCATAACGATGGAGTGCATAATGCCAGACCATCATAACCACATAGTCAAGGCCTTATGCCAAGACTACAAATAATATTTTTTCAAGGCCTTGTGCCAAGACACTAGTTTGTCTCATGAGACCTACTGATGCATCGAGGAGCTATAGCAGGCTCCACCTGTCACTTATTAAGTCCAATGCATTCCTCATATGAAAAGGTCTAAACATAACATAAAAATTCGTATTAAAACTAGCATATGAAATGTCAATACATTACCCATAAACCATGAATGGTATAAAAATAACACATCCACAGTAAAACATATCACAAAACCATCAACACAGTATTGAATATTTGCATCATGTTAAATCAACTTCTAAACAACTTTAAAATCCATTAAATAATTTTGACATGGATGAAAGTGATTTGTAAAACTCTTTGAGAAAAATACCCATTTTAATGAAAACATTTAAAAGTCACACAATTTAGAAAAGAAGTAATTTAAATACCTTTTTGAATCAAAGTGTCCCATACCACTTTGAAACTTTTGAAAGGTATTAAAATTTTAAAAACATTCATGTCCATATAAATAAATCCTTAAACCCCATTTTGATGACATAGACATTAATGAGAAAGATTTAGAAGAATAAATATTTAAAACATTTGAAATGATGTTTTAATAAAAAAACTCCCATAAAATAATCCCTTTGAAAACTCTTTCATAAAACATGGACATTGATAATAAATATTTCCCAGTAGATACTTACGTAAAAACAACCTCAGATAATAAAGAGATTGTGAAATTAACCCTTACCAATTTGGTATCTTACGAAACATACAACCCAAGAAAGAGGTATCATAAAATGAATATGTAAATACACATAAATTAAAGTAAATTACACAAAAAATAAAATTATGGGTAGTAAATACACCACACAAAAGGTAATAGTGGCAATATGGCATGAATCTCATGGGAATAAGGAGTGAGATAAAAACCCCTTACCTTGCACATTATTTTAGTCGACGGTACGTTAAACCTCCTGTATGAAGACCATAGTATGTTATTAAATTATACCATAACCATATAAATATTTATGATATCATTCATTATTCATTTATGAGTTTATACTACCCAATTAATAATAATTTCCATGTTATATTAATATTTCGGGTAATAATCGCTTTCTTTATCGTATGTGTTTTAACTTGTTACTCCTAATTGTATCACATAGATCAGGATTTAAATACTTAAAGAATATAAAGCATAATTTATATATCATATATATTTAGAATATAAATATTTATAATATACATATATATGAAATGGAAAACACCATTTATGGAGACGGAAATCCGTACGTAAGATTAAACGTTGGTTCCATTTTCATATAGTATTGAACGGAAGTAAGTGAATAAGATATATGTAAGTAAATAAATACTTATATATATAAATATATATACCACAAGTAGAATTATTATGTAATATATTACATACTTATTAGTAATATATATATTTTTATTATCTTCGATGAATGGTGAACTTGGAAATGAATCTCATAGCGTCGTGGAGACGGTAATCTGTACGTACACACGAGCGAAAATATCATTATTTTGATATTATAATAATATATAATTGGATGTTATATTATATATACAGAATCATTATCATGTTATATTAATTATTTACATCAAATAAACATCATTATTATACCCATCCAAATAATAATATATTGAATAACAATTACACCACGACATGGAGACAGTAAGCCGTACATACGCACGTATGCTGACATGTCATTCAAAGGGTGGATAGAATAATGAATATGGTTATAACATAATTATAGTAACATAAAATTAAATAAAATATACAGGATTTATTATTTTATAATGGAAACAACAACGAAAAAGGAAGTGGAAGAAGAAATGAACTTGAAAGAGGGTGGTGAAATCATTACCTCTTCTTCGGGTTCTTGCTTTTGATTTGATCAAAAGGGCTGCATAGGTTGGCTTTCTGATCAAACTAAGGCCTTTAGGTTAAATGTAGGATATTTTAGAGGATATTTGGGGAGGGTTTGTCCGAGCCAAAAGGCTTTGAAGGTGTTAATTTGAGAGAAGGGGGGGGTACCCTTTTATAAAAGGGGTGAGGGGCACCTTAGGAAAAGTTATAAATATTTTTTTATAGTAAATTAATATTCAGTTTCTAATGGTTCCAAAGTGGATTATATAAAGGATAAAATGGGGATGAGTAGAAAACAACTCAATTGATAGCTTTTAGACAGGTTTGGGTCACATTATTAACCTTATCATTTAGTTTTAACTCTTAGATAATTTGTTTGACATTTACCATGTCTATTTGTATTTTTATATTATATGGTTGATAAAAATAATATAAACTTCAAATAGACCCCCAAGTGGTCCATTAATGATACACCTATCATTATATAAGTCCTTTTTTTGAACCTTATATTTTTAGGAATATAATATCAATTAATAATATAATATTTGTTTAAAAATCTCTTTTATGTCAATTTTGGCACTATTGGGTATTTTGTTTTTGATAAATTCATAACAGCATTATTACTTCAAAAAAAATTATATAACCAATAATAATATGTCATATTAACCTAAAAAATTATTGTAATTCATAAAAAGTATCAAATTTCATTTATTTGGGTATTTATGATATCAATTATCTTAATCTTTCATTAATATGGTAATTACTGCATCATCATTGTGTCATAAATAAATTAAATTATATAATGTATAAAAATTATAAATAAAATACCATTATTTATGAAATATTACTAGATTTATAATGAATGTTTATAGTAAAAAATATTAGTTATATAACACCATATAAAACTTAATTACTAAAAGGTTTTTGTTTATGTCAATTTTGGCTTCACATTAAATTAATTAATCTAAAATGTCATTATCATTCATAAGTGGCTCCATGGGGTCCCGAAATCGACCCAATGATTTCCATGGTCGCAAATTACTCATCCAATATGGTTATGACATGTGTTATGGTAATTTTTAATTATTACAATATTCTTTTTTAACTTGAATTACCCTATTTAACTTTAACCGCGGTAAATAAAAGTAAAAAGTTACTATTCACCGAAAATTATTTTTATCTTATTGAACCACATTTTACACCTTGATATTAACCTTGTCTCTTGGATTTTCAAAATTCAACTCACAGAAGCGTTAAAATTATGTTTTATGGGAATTTTTAAATTCTCCTAGGAGGCGGGTAAAAACGGTGAAAAGTTCAATAAAACCTTTATATATATAAAATTATTATTAACTAAATCCAATGAATTAAAATGAAATTATATAAGTATTATTTATCTATTTTGACATAAATTAATTTAAATAAAATGAATAATTATTTAAATAAAAACGGTTTTAACCAATAACTCATTGTTTTTCACTATTCCTAAAAAATTGACGTTTCTCAGAAAAATACCAAGAATTCAGCCTAAGAGATATTTGATATTTTGAATTCAAAAATGATTTCTATTTTACCAAATTCAAAAAATATAAGTTGCACTAATTAATTTAAATTAATTCCCATTGTGAAAACAAATAGCGTGTTTTTAAGAAATAATAACTATCAAAAGATTGACAATTTTTTTTGTCCGGTTAAAATGTTGAATTATGTCCAATAACCCACATTGTATTAATTGGTAAATATATAATCTAATTATACATTAAAATCACTCAAATGAATAATTTATCACAATTAATTATTTCGATTAAAAAAGTTGTATTTAATTAAAATTTAGTAATTTTCACTATTCATCAAAATATGAATGTTATCATAAAAGTACCAAAAATTCACCCTAAGCTAATTTAAATATTACAAATCCAAAAATGAAGTTCATTTGAATGATAAAATGTATAAAATTTCAAAAAGTGGGTATTACTATTCTTAACGGCTTGTATGATTGGTTGTGGTGTGTTAGAACTTGAAGTTGCGTATAACACACACTATTATATTATTCAAAGAGAAGCATACCATGAAAGTTTGGGGTGTTACATTCTACCATCCTTTAATAAACTGCATATTCACAATTCGATATTATTTCTCAAAAATAAAAGGTTGAAAATAGAAAATACCTTTGGGAAAACCCACATCGGAAATTAGGTTAATAAAATTTAGTCTTAATAAGAGGAAAAGGGAAATGAAAGGGTCACCACCAAATTATGATCTAGATTAGAAGAACATTGGTGGAAATTAGAGACATATAATTGGAGAAAAACATAAATATTTATTTTTAGTGATTGAGGTCATCAATAAAAAAGAAGTGTAAAATTAAGGGCCTTAAATTCACCAATCTATGGTGATTTAAAATATCATCGGTTCAACAAAACATATGGTATTAGGATAACACATTCTTGGATTTAATATCCCTTCACTAAAGTATAAGAATAAATTTCTCCATAGAATAATAGAAGAAGAAAAATATATACTTGACAAGTAGAGTCCCATCCTTCAACTAATTTCTACCACAAACTCATCATTCACTCTGAAAGATAATAGAACATTAAAATAATATACTATTTATCCTATTCGTATAGGGTTCAAAAAAATGAATTTATAATTCATATACCAAATTTTTTTAAAAAAAACAACATTATTCAATCCAGGACATCACATGGGCCAGTGGTAAATGATACACCCTTGTCGCCTTTTGGTTGCGGGTTCAAGTCTCGCGGCCTTGCCGGACGCGACGGGTTGCTGCCCGACCTCCGGGTTATCCTTTTATGGCGATCCAAAAATAATATCAAACTAGAATTATCCAAAATAATTCCGTCCAAACTCATAATACAAAATTTATAAGGAAGGTAAACACAATGAAGATCCTTTTCCCACTTAATAACATGTGAACACCTTCATCATGTATTCTTTTAAAACAATGCAACATCCTGAATTACCATAATACCTTATTGATTACATTCATGATCCCTTATTCCTTATATAATATTGGATATACTCCCTCTATCCAAAAATGTTCTAAAATCCAGCAATGACAAATCATTAATCAGTTTCATGGTAGTCACAAATATCCAATATAATTTATTCAAATCAACCATATCTTATTCCAAAATCTCTACCTCGTTATCGGGACTATATTAAGGATTACCTTTCCTTCAACCATGTATTTTCCAAAAATTTAACCTTTTACTGAGTCACTTTTGTTGGTTCCACAAAATATCAAGTTCTTAATGAAATAGTACTGCAGTACAATCCGTATATACTCTATAATTATTATAACCAGTACATTGTTGATACAACACTCAAATGACATAATTCTCTAATAACAACATAAGAACTCTAATAATTCTTCCTCATCTGTGGTAGTATCATGACTTTATTATTATCCCGTAGCATCATTTGGGGCATACTCTGATGATTTAGACAATGGTTCACGTAGTGTCATGATTCCTTGTAGATGAAGAATTGTACATTTGAAACTTTTTTCATACCCTCGCAGTCACGTATATGGTGTCCTTTTTCTCCACACTTATAACAAACTCCCATTCCCTTCAGGCAACTTACAGGGTGTTTCTTCCTACAGTTATCACATGTGGGAAAATTCTTCTTTTCCCTCTTCCCTTTATCCATTTTCTCTCTTCCATTCTTTTCTTCTCTTGCTTCCCATCAAAGCCATAGGACTCAGAGAATTATTTAATTATCTTATTAACACATGATACTATTTCTTCATATGTTGGTAATACATGGGAGACTATTTCCCTTATTAATGTTGGATTAATACCGTGAAATATATGATCATTCATACTCTTTGGATCATATGTATTGATGGAGTTAACATTCCTTCTACTTGGAACCATATCTATACAATGGCATAAACTAGGTTAGTTTATTAATTGCAATGAATAATTACAAACATGTATAATACATAACCTAAATTGAATGGTTTGTGGATATAATCCATAATCATAAAGATGTTTTCATTGAGGAAATATATACACATAAACCCTTCACAATTATTTGTAAATAAAATTAGAATTATCCTAAGCATATCCCCTGGGAGTGTTGTAACCAAGAGTGCAGGAAGGCCCATTGTCGTGCACCAGTTCCCATTCAAGTCTAGCTCAATGTGGTGTTTTCGAGTTTTACCACTGGGTACATCTATGCCAGAGTCGCCTTTACCTGCTTGCATCAAAACATGGATGTATTTGTTTGGAAACTCAAAAAATCTCAACATTAATAAAATTCTAGGATATTCTTCTATACTAATCCTCAAAGTCTATCATAGGGTAATGTGCTTTAATCAGATTTTATCTAAATGTAGTTTCCAAGGTTGTTGATAAACTTCCTATGATACCAACTGTAATGCCCCGACCCCAGTTACCCAGAGTTGGTGCATTATTTTAATACATTGGTATGATTACAAGGAATCAAGTCCTGAAGGACCGATCAGTTTAGTAGTCTTGGAAAATAGATTACATACATGAATGTGACATTTCACATTATAACACACAAAAAAACATAAATATTCCTATATGAATGCCATTATTCCTTTGACTTAACCCTGTATATCAATCACAATACACTTCTTGGAATCCTGGGAAAAATAAAACGTAGAAAGGGTTGAGCTCAAACGCTCAGTAAGGGTAAGCAGTATAACGAAAACTTTCTAAAATAATCATAAACATTTAAGGCAATGTATAAAACTAAAAAATAACTTTTTATCATAAATGTAATCATAATATGGAAAATATAAATCCAAATAATTCCATTTACTTACTCACATGGATATTTTACTAGTCTAACAATAACATGAAATAACAATAGCCACCTTCACAATGATGGAATGCATAATGCCAGACTATCATAACCACATAGTCAAGGCCATGTGCCAAGACTACAAATAAGATTTTTTTCAAGGCCTTGTTCCAAGACACTAGTTTGTCTAATGAGACCTACTGATACATCGAGGAGCTATAGCGGGCTCCGCCCATAACTTATTAATTCCAATGCATTCCTCATATGAAAAGGTCTAAACATAACATAAACTTTCATATTAAAACTAGTAGATGAAATGTCAATAATTTACCCATAAACCATGAATGGTATAAAAATAACACATCCATAGTCAAACATATCACAAAACCTTTAACACAATATGGAATATTTGTATGATGACAAATCAACTTCAAACCAAGTTTAAAATCCATTAAAGAATTTTGACATGGATGAAAATGATTTGTAAAAATCGTTGAGAGAAATACCCCTTTTTCATGAAAACATTTAAAACTCACACAATTTAAAAAAGAAGTAATTTAAATACATTTTTGAATCAAATTGTCTCGTACCGCATTGAAACTTTTGAAAGGAATTAACATTTTGAAAACATTCATCTCCATATAAATAAATCCTTAAAACCCATTTTGAAGACATGGATATTAATGAGAAATATTTATAAAAATAAATATTTAAAACATTTGAAATGATGCTTTAGTAAAAAAAAGTCCCATAGAAGAATCCATTTGAAAAATCTTTCATAAAACATGGACATGGATAATAAATGTGTTTTATTAGATACTTACGTAAAAACATCCTTGGATAATAAAGAGATTGTGAAATTAACCCTTACCAATTTGGTAACTTACGAAACATACAACCCATGAAAGAGTTATCATAAAATGAATATGTAAATAGACATAAATTAAAGTGTATTACACAAAGAATACAATTATGGGAAGTACATACACCACGCAAAAGGTAATAGTGGCAATATGGAATGAATCTCACGGGAATAAGGAGTGAGATGAAAACCCATTACCTTGCACTTTCCATTATTGAGGGTATGTTTAACCTCCTGAATGAATACCGCAGTATGTTATTAAATTATACCAGAACCATATTAATATTTATTATATCATACATTATTCATTTATGACTTTATACTACCCAATTAATAATAATTTCCATGTTATATTAATATTTTGGGTAATGATCGCTTTCTTTATCGTACGCGTTTTAACTTGTTACTCTTGATTGTATCAAATAGATCATGATTTAAATACTTCCAGAATATAAAACATGATTTATATATAATATATATTTAGAATATAAATATTTATAATAGACATATATATGAAATGGAAAACACCGTTTATAGAGACGGTAATCCATACGTACGCATAAACGTTCTTTCCATTTTCATATAGTATTGAACGGAAGTAAGTGAATAAGATATATGTAAGTATATAAATACTTATATATATAAATATAAATATCTCCAATTGAATTATTATGTAATATATTTCATACTTATTATTAATATATATATTTTTATAATCATTGATGAATGGTGAACTTGGAAATGAATCTCATCGCGTCGTGGAGACGGTAATCCGTACGTACACAGGAGTGAAAATATAATTCTTTTGATATTATATTAATATATAATTGGATGTTATATTATATATCCAGAATCCTTATCTTGTTATATTTATTATTTACATCAAATACACATCATTATTATACCCATCCAAATAATAATGTGTTGAATAACAATTACACCACGATGTGGAGATGGTAAGCCAGACGTACGCACGTATGGTGACATGTCATTCAAAGGGTGGATAGAATAATGAATTTGGTTTTACTATAATTATAATAACATCACAGTATATATAAGATACTGGATTTATTTGTTTTGAATTTAAACAACAAAGAAAAAAGGAAGTGGAAGAAGAAAGGAACTTGAAAGAGGGTGGTGAAATCATTATCTCTTCTTCGAGTTCTTCATTTTGATTTGATCAAAAGGGCTCCATAGGTTGGCTTTCTGATCCAAATAAGGCCTCTAAGTTGAAGGTAGGATAGTTGAGAGCATATTTGGTCAAGGTTGTTCTGAGCCAAAAAGATTTGAAGGTGTGAATTTGAGAGAAGGGGGAGTGCTCTTTTATAAGAGGGGTGAGGGGCACCTTAGGAAAAGCTAGAAATATTATTTTATAATAAATTAATATTCGGTTTCTAATGGTTTCAAAGTGGATTATTTAAATTATATGGTGGTAATGGGTCATCAAAAACTTAATCAATAGGTTTTAGATAGGTTTTGGTCACTTTATTAACCTTGTCTTTTAGTTTTAACTCTTTGTTAATTTTTTTGACATTTACCATGTCTATTTGTATTTTTATATTATATGGTTAATAAACATACTATAAACTTCCAATAGACCCCCAAGTGGAAATTTAATGACACACCTATCGTGATATAAGTTCTTTTTCGGAACCATAGATTTTTAGGAATAAAATATCAATTAATAATATAATATTTGATTTAAAAACACTTTTATGTCAATTTTGGAACTATTGTGTATTTTGTTTTTGACAAACTCATAACAGCATTATTACTACAAAAAAATTCATATAAAAAATCCTAATATTTCATATTAACCTATAAAATTATTGTAATTTATAAAAAGTTTCAAATTACATTTATTTGGGTATTTATAATAACAATTATCTTAATGTTTTATTAATACAGTAATTATTGCATCATCATTGTGTCATAAATAAATTAAATTATATATTGTATAATAATTATAAATAAAAAATTATGTAGGAAATGTTTCTATATTTATAATGAAAATTTATAGTAAAAAATATTACTTATATAACACCATATACAAATTAATTACTAAATTTTTTTTGTTTATGTCAATTTTGCCTTTACATTAAATTAATTAATCTAAAATGTCATTATCATTCATAAGTGACTCCATGGGGTCCCAAAATCGACCCAAAATTCCCATGGTCACTCATTACTCATCCAATAAGGTTATTACATGTGTTACGGTAATTTTGAATTATTATAATATTCTTTTTTACCTTGAATTACCCTATTTACCATTAACCGCGGTAAATAAAACTAAAAAGTAACTATTCATCAAAAATTATTTTTATCTTATTGAACCACATTTTATTCCTTGATATTAATCGTGTCTCTCAGATTTTCTAAATTCAACTCACAAATGTGGTAAAATTTAGTTTTATGGGAATTTTCAAATTCTCCTAGGAGGTGGGTAAAAGACGATCAAAAGTTCAATAAAATTTTTATATATCTAAAATTATTACAAACTGGCTCCAATGAATAAAAGTGAACTTATATAATTATTCTGTATATATTTTGATGTAAATTAATTTAAATAAAATAAATAATTATTTAAATAAAAATTCGGTTTTAACCAATAACTTAGTGTTTTTCACTATTCATCAAAAATTGATGTTTCTTAAAAAAATACAAAAAAATCAGCCTAAGATATATTTGATATTATGAATTAAAAAATGATGTCTATTTTTCCAAATTCAAAACATATAAGTTGCATTAATTTATTTAAATTAATTCCCGTTTTCAAAACAAATAGTGTGTTTTTATAAAATAATAACTATCAAAAGATTGACCCTTTCTTATGTCCAGTTTAAATTTGAAATTATGTCTAATGAACCGCATTGGATTAAATGGTAAAAATATAATTTAATTATACATTAAAATCACTCAAATGAATAATTTATCACAACTAATTATTTCTATTAAAAAAGTTGTTTTTAATTAAAATTTAGTAATTTTCATTATTCATCAAAATATGAAAATTATCAGAAAAGTACCAAAAATTCACCCTAAGATAATTTAGATATTCCGAATCCAAAAATGAAGTTCATTTGAAAGATAAAATGTATAAAATTTCAAAAAGTGGGTATTACTATTCTTAACGGCTAGTATGATTGGTTGTGGTGTGTTAGAACTTGAAGTTGCGTATAGCACACGCTGTTGTATTATTCAAAGAGAAGCGTACCGTGAAATCTTGGGGTGTTACAAAGGTATTCATAAATCCTTATTTAGTGTTTTATATACATCCTAAACAGAATAAATTATTTAAAACTAAATATATTGTGGTTCATATATTTTTGGCAATAGATAGCCACATACTTATTCATAACATTAAAACCCACCAATTATGTACATCATTTGATATTTCATTTAATATATTGTTAATTAAATGTGATAAAGTTATTATAAAATACGAGTCATGAATTTTAAATGTGTCCAAGAATTTATTTGAAAGATTTAAGTATTTTAAAATCATCATAAATGTGTTACATGATCCTTATGGGGAATAATAAATAACATCAATGTTTTAATTATTTTTAATTCAAAAAGTGTTATATGTAAGGGTAGAACTGTTTTACCCTTACATGGATCTTAGTTATCACGTATGTGTATAGGGGTACACTTATGTATATTTATTAAATGATAGGTTACCCTTATGCCTCTCAACCTAACCTTACACAGTGGCTAGGTCACCATTATGTAACCTTTGTAATTTTTGAGTTACCCTTACACACCTCAGGCGTGTCATTATGTAGTGCCTTGATATCCTTACACATCATTTAGGTAAGATATGTTACCCTTAAATGGAGAGGAAAAAACATTGTGTAGCTCATGTTTACCCTTATGTAATGCCTTTTTATCCTTGAATAACACCAAGGATGCCCATTTTCAGCATATATGGATACCAACATACCATTCTATTGCACCTAGGCATCCTTACAAAACCTTAATAAACATGGGGTTACCTTGCACATAATACATAAATTCCCCTTATCCTTATATATCTAATGAAGTAAACATACGCAACTCATATAAATAAAGATTTTCCCAAGTGTTACTCTAACAAAATACACTTTATAAGGGTAGAATCCATTTTACATTAATAGAATCCACAAGACACTAATAAGGGTATAAATGAAGTTGAAACTTTTAATTTTTTCAAAAAAGAACTAATAGAAATAAAAGGGGGGTTTAAAACATTTAAAAACATAGGATGTTACAAAAAACAACATCTTTATTTAAAACTATACATAGTTATCCTAACATTAATAGATTATCTAAAACCTTATATGTCATTCCATTGAAATTAAATAATTAAAATGGTGATCTATAAATCATAGTAAGGGAATAAATATGAAAATAATGCATAACATGAGAGTCAATAGGCATAACATAGTATCAAAAATAGGATGATCCTAAGAATATAATCATTGAATAATTAAATGTAATCATAAGATCATGTAATGAGAGAATATATGGAAAACATATACGACATGACATCATAAACATATGATAGGGGTCACTCCAAAGACCATCAAGATAATGTGGACAATAATTCATGGTGGATCAATTCCACTACCAATAATAATATAAATAGTGGTAAAGGTGATATAGTGTATTTGTTTCATTATTTAATAACATATATAACATATTAAGAGATATAATGTTTTACCCAATTAATTTTAGGGGAATATAATTAAATTACCACTGATCACATTAATAAAAATCATATATATGTGTGCTATGTGAGAAAAAACATGAAACATAAATGGTTAAAGATGAAACCCATGGAAAGGAAGTGTGTTTGATATTCATTATTCAAGGAATAGTGGAAGTCAAACTCATAAGGATTAAAAATAGAAGATTTATTTAAATCCTTTGAATATTAAAATTTCCAAATGGATCATATTTACTGAACATTGAATTATAATACTTATAATTTCATGATAATGATCTAGTCTAAGAAATAATAAAAATGTTCTACTCGGGTGAAGCTTTATTTGTAATGAATCTTTTTAAAGAAGAAACCACCTTAATAGTTTTCATAAAACATGAATTGAAATAATTAGGTTGTTTATAATATAATTATTTATTTTAGAATCTATTCATATTTTTAATATATTTTATATTGGTGATTATGGACATGAGAATAGAAACGAAAAATTTCCCTAAAATTAGTTCTATATAAAAGTGGTAATTTTAAAGGGATCCAAGACATGTATAACCAAGATAATGAAAGGAATATTTAACAAGGTACTTAAGTGTGGTTTATATATAGAAAAAGTGAATAGGTATTTGAGAATACTATTTCTTAAAAGGGAGAAAATTGAATACAATGTCTAACCGATATTTCACGAAGGATGTATGAAAGATACAAGAAATGGTCAAGGAATGAAAACCACATTAATGTATTTGTTTAAAAATAAAAAAGTTTATCAATGTTTGATGAAACATCATTTTGGAAATATAATAATTTAACTATGAGGGTTGTAAGAGATAACACATAATTAGAATTTTGATTCCAATACGATCATTAGTGGAAAGGTAAATTATGTTCAATAAGGGAAAACATTCATTTAAGGGGATAAGGCTTATTATTAACATTTTTACATTTTAAAGAAGGAATTTAACTCATAAATAAGGATTATTTTAAACAAAAATGATTATACCAAGATATAAATTCTATATACCATAATAAATGAATGATAAAACTCAAGGAGAAACATTATAACTTATGAAATAAAATTGATTTACGATAGACTTTTCTGATTTATGGAATACATCAAATATTTCCCACAATAGGTGGTCATTAATTGAAATTGTGTTTCTATGTTTAATAAAAATTATTATTATGCATGGTGGTAATTTCTACAGCATGAAAATGAATATTTATCAGTACTTTAATTACATGCCTCAAGGAGGGGTGATTAGGACGAAAACCCTTATGACTTATGATAAATTCTAATAAAAAACTCATGAGAGTTAAAAATCATGATGAAAAATTAAAAATAAAATGAGTAGTAAAATATTATGATATTATAGATGTTTTATTTAGTATACAAACTCTTTAAATAAAATTAGGTGTATAAAAGTAAAAGTGTCTCCAATTAGGAATTTTTGAGATGAAACTTTTACCTTATTCCAGATTCATTCTAAACATGTGGGTTAAATACAAAAAATCATGTTAAGTCCTTTAAATAAATTATTAAGAAAAATAATACTATATATTCAGTTTAATATCAACCATTTATTATTATACTTTGTTTATTTAAAACAAATCCTATGTTTGGGTAAAAATTTAATTTTTCTGGACTTATTTTGGTAGTTTTAGTGATCTATGATGATAATTTAATAATAATATAAGTTCATAATATTATAATTATTGAAACAAAACCCAATCATTTATTTATATTTAAACTATAATAATTTTATTATTTACGTTCCCATTGTCATCCATGATAGAGTTTTATAGTATTATTCAAGTAGGTTATTAAACCAACCCAAATATGAACGCGCTATATCTCAATGGGTGAGTATGTTTAAGGAATTTTATAATATCATTATAATATAATTATAATTATATTATTTATCTATTTCTATGTTATTGAATAATATTTTCAATTTTTTTATAATGAATGAAGATCATGACGAAAAATGAAAAACATTAATTTTTGGAGAAGATTTCCCTCACAATGAATAATGATAGTATTCATTTCTTAAAAAATGAGAGGGAATCAATTTATATTATACTTTTACAATTAATATTTATATAAAATATATAAAATATATATCATATTTATTCATTAATAAAATCATTAAAAAAATATTAGAGGAGTTATGAAAACAAATGATGTCGTTATGTGGGGCCGGTAGTCTACACAAAATTCTAAAGATGTTTTTAATTGTTTAAGGATGGAAATGAATAATTAATTTTCTTTCTATTAATATATTAAAATATAATTGTAATATTTATAAATATGTTATTATATTTTTATTTATATAATATATTTGGAAGTGGAATATTATGGGAGAAAATTTTATGAAGAAGGTAATGCTAATGTTAAGCACTCAATCTTCTCCAAGATATCTCATTGTAAAAGATGTACGTAATATCAATTTGTGAAAATGGAGGCATAATTATGAAAAAATATATTATCATTGAGTGATTTTTGGAAATAAATATAAGGAAAATCTGAATGATAAGTGTAACAATGGAAGGGTGTATAATATCCCCTTTTACAAGTGACAAAAATTGTAATTTTGGGAATACCATTTATCCATTGGGATATCATTGCACTATTCCATGGTCAATGAATCAAAAATTTCATAAAATTTGAGTTGAAGGTGAGATATTTTTTAGAAATACTCATCCAAAACATTCCACATGTTTTTTAAATCTTTTTCTAATTCTTTAACCAGTGTTTTTTATATTTTTACAATTTTCTTACCTTGGTAACTACTTTTTAACTAAATAATGTATATTTTATTTAAAATATATTAAAACACATATTACAAAATTTTAATTCCTAGAAATTAAATTTAATATCTATTTAGTCTATTTTAATTCTTAATATGATAAAACTATATTTTAATTTAAAATAATATATATATATATATATATATCATTTTGTAGAAAAATCACTTTTAACCCTTTTTTGTTTCTATTATTATTTATTATTTATTACCATTTGAATGATTATCAATATAATTTTATGTATCTTTAAAAATCATATTATATTCGTCATTTTAACTATGTAAATTTAATTTTTGAGATAAAACATTCAAAATAGTATTCAAAAAATTCATTTTAATTTTTTTTACCATTATCATGATAAATAAAATTAATCTTACTAGTATTATTTTCATGAATAAAAATTAATTTTTAAATTTTTACTAGTTTTTACATGATGAAATAAAAAATAGAATACATTCTTTTAAATTTAATTTATGAAAGTGATAAATTCATGTTTTTAATATTCACCCATCATGACAATTTTTAGTGTGAAATATTATATTAGTTTAAAAAATGATAAACTTTTTTTTGTAAATTCAAAAAAGAATTTTTGAATTCTTTATACTAGTTATTAAATGTAAATATTTTGTTAAAAGGTCTTATTAAACTTTTAACTAATTATTGTATTATAAATTTGATGATGTGGAGAGAAATCCTTTTTTCACTATTTAGATAAATATAAATTACCTTAGAAAAAATAAAAAATAATCATAACCTAGTAATGAAAATATAAATCCAAAAATAATATTAATGTTCTTAATTTGTTTTTATATTATATAGTTTTACTTTATAAATAATTATTTAATTTAAAATTATAAATGTTTTTTATAGGTAAATATCTTTCTAAAAAGATACTATTTGTTCTTATACTTAATTTATATAAAAAGCTAATAATACAAGGATTAATCAATAAATATTATATTTTAGAAAAGTCATTATTTAACAAAAATATACATGGTTTCTATTAATAAAACCTACAATTCATAAAAATTTAGATTTTTAATATCAATAATGAATTAAATAAATTTATATGAAATTAATTTTTTACATATTATTTTATTTGGTAATTTGGTTAGTCCTACTAATACTTACTATTTCAATGGATAAGTTTTAATGATATAATCAAATTGTAGTTCTGATTTAGTTTTCTGTTCTTTGTGGGAAAATCTATCAAAAATATTTGACATAATTAGAGGAAACAAAATATTTAAATATTGGGTCTTCAAAGATAATTGAATTATGTTTACCAATATTCAAATGGAGGATTATCTTGAGAAGTAAGGTACAAGGCTCTTTATCTCAGTGGCATGACTCCTCAACAAAACAGTATAGTTGAGTGTAGAAATTGTATCACACAAAAATATGTTAAAAATGATTCTTGTTGATAAGTACCCACCTTAAAATATTTATAAGTATTAATTCATTACATCAGTATAAATTTCTAATAGAGATTTATTATGTCTCAAAAAGAAAGGACTCTTTATGAGATATGATATTATAATAAACCAACATTGAAATTCATTTGATTTAATTTAAATAAGTGTTTTATTATTAAAAAATAGAAAGACTTGATTTTTTAATTTCTTGTAGATGAATTGATTTTCAAAGGATAATCATTCAATATAAAGTAATAAAAAAACTAAATAAACTAAATCAAAAATTTACCAAAATCAAAGACATCCCTGGGGTGGAAAATCTATATAATTTTAAATAGAATGGTAAGATAAATCATTAGTAATGTAATGATATATAAAACATCTTAGATAAATCATAAGAGAATAATTTTCAATTATTATAAGGCATTGATTGTGATCTGAATGAAATTTGTCATGATGTTTCAAAGAATATGAAAATTAAAGTTGAAATTGATGAACAAAATAGCATTGATGATTAGACGGAGTCAATGAAATTGTGCATAATGAAGTCTCAATATAAAAGAAAAATCTATTGTCTAGAATAACCCCTTGGGATTTTAATATTATATTAATGAAAAACACAAGATCCAATATATTCTTGAAGATCATAGATGGGTTTATAAGAACTGGATAAGGGTTATTTTTTGAATGTCAATGAATAAGAATGTCATCAGGATCAAATGTATTTTTCAAAATAGTATAAATGAATGAAACATGGTAATTCAAAGTAAGGAACTAATTTTTTTAAGGGATACTCACAGATTTAATGTATCAATATAAATTAAATGTTTTCTCTTATAGATAGATTGGAAACAATTGATTATTCTTGTATATAACTAATAATATGTTATTTGAGGTATCCTAGATAGATTAAAATGAAGAATTTATAAATTTATGACATGAATAATAGGATTTCATAGATCATAACGATGGTTTAAGTATAAAAACCTGTGAGAAAAAGAGATTATCGGCCAATAAAGGTGGTGTATGAGTTACAAGACACAACAAGAGCATGGTATCCTTGTCTAAATCGATAATGACGAATCCTGGGATTCAGTGTATTGAGGTTGATTATAATCTATATATCAAGAATTAAAATTAAAAATTGGTGACAGTTATCATATTTGTTGATTTCATAATATTTGTTGTAATGAATGAAGCATAGTGGAAGAAGTATGCAAAATTTATGAGATGGGATTTTGAAATTTCAATGATTATTGAGATTGGTTTTTTCTTTAGTTTGTAGGTGATAGAAGGAAGGAATAGAAAAATAAACTCATAATACTAATATTCAAATGATGTTTTAAAAATATTTATAATACATGATTTTAAGTAAGTAGTGATTTAATATATTACCTAATAGAGGATTTCAAGGGATGATGATTAAAAATATAAAAACAATACCGAGTACTGGAAGATCCTTGGCAGTCGATTGTACATAACAACAATAAGTCCTAATACAGTTTATAAAATGTATAAATTCATGATGTACTAGTGTAATACTAATGAATTCCAATTTTAATAATTGATGATAATACTATAGTATATTAAAGTAATTGTGTATTTCAGTTCCATTTATTGTGAAACATACTGAAATGGCCTAAAGGCATTCTATTTTTATTCATTTTTGATAATCCCCATTTTTATGGTTGAAGGGGAACCCATACATGTCCCATAGGCTTCATGAAATTTCCCAATTCAAAGGTCTTAAAGGATTTGGTCTGTTAAATATATTATAGAAATTAAACTCTCGAAAGTACAATCTATCTTTTTATATTGTGGTTTTATTAGATTAACAGGAATTGATATTTCATTTCAATAATAATTGAAGATATTAAATATATTTCATACATTCAATATTTCACAAAACTATTTTTCATGAGGAAACAACTTGAGGATATGGGAGTGGAAGTGAAGTCTCCTATCAGAATAAAATGTCAAAACTCTAGTGTTATTAACTTTATAAATAGTATTATATCCCACTTAGGGATAAAGCACGTTGAACTCAAGACTCGCTTCGTATAGGAGAATGTTTTGCATCGGTTAGTGAAATAAAAGTATTTTTTACCCCATTACAAATCGTGGATATCATGATAATGGACCTAACCAATAGAAAATGCAGAAGAATTAGTGGTCTCTAAGAGTCAATTAAAATCTATAAACTTAAAATAGTATCAACTCAATTCCTACATATGTTTGTTATTAAATAATGTTGTAAAATTTATAGAGTGGAGAATACCATGAGATATTATTGAATTAAAGTATCTATAGGAGTGGAATTTTTTATTAATGAATATTGTGTAGTAATTTTGAGTTAAGGATGAACTTTCATGAATATTAGATAAACTCACATAAATAAGATTCACTTACAAATATAAAGTCCTAATATATAGTGATAGTCATGAATTCAAGGGGACACAACACATGTAATCATAAAGGGTTTTAGGATGCATATTTTCTGAATGCATGATCCTTATAAATTGATAACTAATATCATAATTTGGAAGTGGAGAAGAATCATAGAGAATATGAGTGAATTTCATCATGTTGGACTGATGTAAATATATTTTTCATGAAATTTTTTTTATAAAGTCGATATTTCTAGGTATAAATATCATTTCATAGAAAATTTTTGTACAAACACTCTTATTAGTACTGCATAAAAGGGATATTTTTTATCCATTATAATATTTACCATTGTGTCTGTGTTAATGTGGGGTTCATCATTTTGGTGAAAGAAGAGAATAATGGAAAACAAATTAATGTGTAATGTAAGTTTATTCAATACATATAAGAAATAGTTTGAATGAATTTTGAGGAGACATCAGTTGAAACATTAGAGAGTTCTCAAATCATGAGTGTTTATAAAGTAGGGGGTAGTGAGTCTACTCGAGAAACTATTTGAAATAAGTTACCTTTGTAATTATGGCACATCAATGCATCATTATTTTATGCTACATAGATTATCCCTATTTGGATAAGCAATGAAAAAATTTCTTATCTACATGTTAACATGCGTTATTAAATTTTGTCTAGAATAAGGGGGTATGTTGTTACTACTAATAGTTGAATAAAATCATTAATGAAGGTATTTTCATGAATTCAACATGACATAATTCACCCAAACATTATTTGGGTATTTACTGTAAATAGGGACAAAAACCATTTTTAATTATAATCATAAAATATCGACAAGTTCTCTAGAGATCTTAAATTATCTTTTAATTTAATACACTTGTGTATTGATCCATATTTCAATTTATATATCTATTTATTTTGTATATAAGTGAAAACATCATGAAAAAAATTAGGGTGAGAAAACTTATAATATATTTTTGAGGGTGATCTAAGAAAATAGTCTTATAACCTTTTAGACACTATCTTTCTGTATGATGAACTAAACAATGATATACCTAGAATATGGATCTAAATAAAAAAATACATGTATTGAGTTATGGTGGAAAGACTTGTGTATGTTCTTTATATTCCCACACCACATTCAAAACCTATTGTGTAAAAGAAATTATTACATTTAACATAAATCATAAATTTTTTTAAAAATAGAAAGGATAACCAAAAAAATTTTGATGTGAAAAAATTTAATGTTAAAAATATTTATAATATTTAAATTTAATTGAAATAATTCACCCCCACTGAAGTCTTTTTCAATATCCTAACTTGGAAAAAAATAAGTATCGTAAACTTTTCTTTTAGGATCACTGATTTTGACTATTATTGAATCTATTACTGAAAATATGTATTGTAGAAAATTTCTTCATTTATATACCATGTTAAATTCATTTATAATGTTTTATTTCACTTCTTCATTATTCCACTTGATACCATCAATCAATATCATAACTTTATATTTATGAAAATTATTTCTTATTAGCCATAAGACATTAGAGATAAAATGATCCAAAAAAAATATTCATCTTTGATAATATAATTATCGATCAATGAGAAGTTATTTCAATAGAAATATCACCTTTTTCAATTTTTTGAATTATGGATTCTGAAGATAAAGAATTATTATCTACTTGATGAATCATACCTTGAATGATTACATGAAAATCATTAATCCTTTTCCATATTCATACAGATTAATTTGAATTTTAGAATACTATAAAAGAGGCTAATTATGATATAAATTCTAAATCCATGATTGTTATTATTTTTTGAATATTTTTATTTTAACCTAAGGCGAGCATTGAGAGAGAAGATAAAATAGTCTGATGGGAATCATCACTCATCTATTATGGTAGAGAGTTTCACATCACCATTTTTTTGTTTCAGTCTGATCCACATCATTATAACTTATGGGGGAATTGGATTGACCCCTTGGGGACTGGGGAGTTTATCCCTTTTGTATAATTAAAAAAGTTTTGTAGTCAAATGGTCTCATGCAGTGATTTAGGGGATTATGTATCTGTGAAATAAGTCAACCTAAGATATAATTTCCACAGATTGTCCCCAGCCATTTATTCATGGATCCGAAACACCCAATGGCCTTAGTATCCATGATTTATGGACCTACATTCCAAAGGCAGGTGCTCATTCGATAATGATTTGGCTGACGACACTTATGGACTCTATTGTTTGATGGGATAAGCGATCGGGATCATTACACCCTTATGAGGGGGTTATTGCCTATTTCAAGACTCTATTATAGATTTAATCCATGTTCATATGTTCATGAATCCTTGGTTAAATCGTGAAGAGTGTATCCATGGGCTACCCCTGAGTTGTAGGATCATCATGTATATATATGGATTAGATTCTATGAAGGTAGTGCTGACATGAGACATGCAATGAGGTGATATAGAGCTTATCATCATCCAGGAGAGAGGGAAGGTGGTTTTATGCTAGGTTTGGACCCATAATATGGGATTAATATGTATCCCCAGGAGAGGAATCATAGCCTATATAGTTCATTTATAAGGACTTATAACACGGAGTAAGCCCTTTCGAATTTGAGGGAAAATTTTATCAGGACTGACTTCTGAGGATAACCACCCTCGAGCTCGAGCCTTGCATAGGTGTCCTACATATTCTAGTTAGAACAAGAACCAAAGTCCTCATAGTTAATGTAACTTGGGTCTTACACATGATTGGAGGCCCACTTTGTTTTAGCATAACTAGGTTAACCTTTGGAAGGGAACCCCTTTGAGATATGGCCTTCATGAAGGGATCCTCTATTTCTTGGTTGGAGCAAGATTCAGATTTTTCATAGTTTTTTTTCTAGGGTCTTCCAATGTTGTATCATCACTTACCTCTATGAACACATGTGCCATGTTTGGTGTGAGAATCAATACTATGTGAATGATTCAAAAAGGGAACATATTCTCCACTCCAGTACTTGAAAAAGAGGATAACAGTAGTAAAAGATACAGTGGCTATGATCCTTCCGGGAGAGGGAAAGGGAATCTTTAAGCATGAATCCCCCATGTGTGTTGATATCCTGGATAGTCATGTCATGGTGATCTATCCAGACCCGTCCCAAGATGAGGTTTAAAGGGTAAATAGTGATACCGCTCACAAAAGTTTAGGGTCTTACCTCAGGAGTAGTGACCTTATAAGGGTACTAGGAAAGGGGATGAGCATCAGCCCTGGTCATAGGGGAAGAAAATGGTCATCTTTTTTTCTTGTCATTACATCTCATTGAAGGGAAATTACATTGGTTGCCCCTAAACCCAAAAATGGAGAGTTTCACATTGGCATATCGAATACGGTTCTAGGGTTACCTTGGGAATATAAACTTAGAGACATTTCAGGGGTTCAAACAATTCTGGGGATAACCTTTTCGCTATGATTACCATAGTTAGGTAGATTTATAAAGGAGTGCTAGTGCACACAATGATCTAATCATATGGGTCTAGTGGCTTTAGAAGAGGCTTTGGCCTGATGTCAGTGGACTAGTTTTTATAAGACCTATGGAGGTCTGGATGGTAATGGATGGGAATGATTCGAGCTAGAGGGAAGGACACCCAAATACACTCCATTCTACATACTGTTTTCTCATGAAGGTTGAGGGAAGCCCTTAATATCATAATGTTGTGTGGGTAGAGGGGTCATCCATGTACCGAAGTAGTAAGTTGATGTGGGTATGAACCAATACATTCCAAAGAGGTATTTGGTCCTTGATTTGGTTCTCCAAGATGCTCTGGGTTCCATCCTCATAGTATTACGTGGTTCAAGGTTCGATCATCAATTATAATTATGTACTATGTGGAGCGCCAAATTGAAAAAGGGCCCTTGAGCCTGTGGTTTGAGGGGAATTCATCTGCGAGGAATTTATAGTTCACGATGGAACCAATTAGTTTCATGGTTCACCAATTATTATTATGTTCCTTCTTTTTATGGTTTGAGGCTTTCTATACCTGGGGAAAATGTTGTTCGCGGTTCATACTTCATCGATGATTCGAAACCAAAGCCAGGATTTTTTTCCCTATCTGAACTATATTCTAGTATCTATGGTCTCCTTCAGTCACTCTTCCCCTGTGTCTTCTCACCTATCCAATTCCTCTTGTTCTCCATTTATAGTGCGCTGAGGAAATCAAGCATGTGGGAATGAAACACCATTTTTAGAATCTCATGATGATAGATCTCAATCCTCAAAAGACTCGGTCAATCGGGGTTTTTGGAGGTTTTGGTTCACGAGACGTAGTTTATAGAACCCTACCATCTTGCTTCATTTTCAAACTACTTTGTTTTTTGGGATGGTATGCAGATGACATTTATACACTCTATTTCTCCAACTACATGGTTTAAGGAGACTTGGGTTTATTTTCCATTTCCCCACAAGCCATCCCCCCATGGGACTGTCCTTGTATCGATGGTTCATGGTTCATGCACTCCATGAATCATTCCCAGTGATAGTACATAGTACAATAAAAACACTTAAAACTTTTGATTTCATCAAGTTTTTTCTCAAATTTCCAATCCAATTTGCGAACATTTTCTTTTCTTCACCAGTAGGAATGGTTTCTTCCCTCAAAAAAGTGTTTTTGGTTTTATTTATTCCCATTGCGATGTTTTCACAAACCTATAAATGCCCCATCAGAATGATGTCTGATTGTAATCAAGTTGAGGCTATTCCAATGTAGAGGCAACATTGAACTAAATTTGTTCATGGTATAATATGTACATCCAATATGGGTGGAATAATGCTTATTAATAGTGGCCCATGTCATTTTTCATTCACTGTTTCGGATGGAGAAAACCATTATCAACCTATCCTAGACTTCCACTAAGTCCGCATATCAACCCCTTTGTGAAATCCATATTCATGAACCACTCTGTAGGTTCCACAAACCATAATCTTCATAATTTATTTTTACCAAGAACCAAATATTGGGTTCGTGAACTACATCATGGAATTTAGGACATAAGTCCGGTCTTCCACATAGGAGAACACCATGTGATTTTCATGTTCCACACACCAAAAATTCATATGGATAACTAAAATGTTTATTTGTTAAACCGAACATTATATTTCAGTAGAAAAACATTTAACATCTGCATAGAAAGGCCTCAGTTCATGGTATCTATGTTCCTAAAACCAATTAGTTTTCTAGCCATCGCTCTGCAGGACAGCACTTCCCAGGCCTTCCACATACCGATGTAGTATGCGGGAAGTGGATTCAGTTTACAGATGAATTACATAGTAAATGGATTACCCATGCCATTTCCAAGAGCAGTACTCAATTCCCCATGCAGACAACCTTTTTTCAATTATATTGGAATTTTTTGGGGCTCTTATCCAAAATATTTCTCATTGGAATGACTTTTTATGGCTGTTTGGTTCTTTTTGTGCATACCGCAATGGATCTTCCATGGACCTCTACTGATGTTTTTGTTACTACTGAGGCTGATGCTACTAACCATCTTTCTACTACTAATGAAATATTTATTAACCTTGCGAACTCGGATTATGAAATAATTCTTGTTTCCCAACTACATAAATCTCTTGAAAATCTAATTACGATGAGTCAAATGGAGTATCTGGCTTCAGACAGACTTCTAACTTATGGGTTTGTTCAGCTGTCTGATAGGTTGATTCTAAGAAGAAATTATCTTGATCATCCTGATGCCTTGATTAATAACACCACCATCCCAAAGTCCCTAATTTCATCTTGAGTATGATACATCCATGTAGATATTTTCACTGGGTCCATGATGAGTTATGTACCTTCAACATTATGGGAGGTTCAATGTAATCAATACAATACAACCCATTGTTATAATGGAATTTTGTGGATGTCCCCATTAAATGAACAACGTGGTGGATCATACATGCAGGAGCTTCACTCTGGAGGCTCATTTATCTTAGATTGGGGGTGGCCTTTCTGGGTTCCCTAGAGCTACTATGAATTTCAGACTAACCTGCATGTAGTGGGACTATATGAGGATCCCTGGGGATCTAAAACATACAATCATCAACCCAACACCCTTATTTCACAAATCCAAAACTGATGGAGCCCAGACACCAATAAATTTCATTTTACCCATGGGGAAGTCAACATTAGCCTTTGGCACATCTGGATAATTTCAAGAGTCCTTATTATCATGGACATGTATGATGAATTCCTACCTCATTCATCCAATTGGGACAACTAGAAGTGGACTCCTCCTTTGTCCAAGAAACTCAATGTTCAGGAAAATGCACTTTAGAATGAAGTGGATCCCTATTGAAATCAGTATATTCCTTTCGTTGAGTGGTTTAGTGTCATTTTTTGGAAAAATAGTTTATATCCCCACCCATAAAGACCCAAGGCATTCCCTCCCAAGGAATCCTATATATGAGTGGGTACCTTTTATCCCACCTTGGAACAAGGTAAATTTCATGAATGGGGATGGGATCTTGTCCCTGATGTTGATCAATTATTTTGACTGGAAAACTTCTTGGCCATGTTTCTGAGCAGAAGGCTCTTACTAGTATGGGACTCTGGTGGTGTGACAGTCTCAACATTCATCATGGATACCCATCTGGCCACTGGTAGATGTATGAATCTGGATATTCTAGTGCCTTCCAATATTTATCACTTGTTAGGTCGTATCGGTGATGGGAGACCACCTTACCGAATGAATGGTCCCTTTCAAATCCTTTAGGGATGAATATGAGCTCACATTGAAGGTTATTCATTTATCAATGCCTTGTCAATTCCCCATTTTTCTCATCTGACCATACATTCATAGCACCAGCGGGGTTATATCGATGGCTTGGGTCTTGTAGGATAAGCAAGATGAGCAGAATGAAATAAATGAGCAAGACATAATGGATCATCTCAATGTCCCTGAACATTTTTACTATCATCCTTATGATTCCACCCTCGGTACTATTTTGAATAATGAACATGAAGGATTTTTCAGTTGAGGATACTTTTTTACAATGATAGAAGCTGTCTTGGTTGCCCTCATCAAAGGGGATCTTATCTGTGAGGGATATGAACCTTGCATATTCAGTCATAAATTTAAATATATCCAGAAGTTGTGTCCTCCCATGCTCAAAAATTCATGTTATGAGAAACATCTTACAATTACACATAAATGGTTGCTGATGTTTACCTGGGAAGACACCCAGTGCCTGGTCCGACATCCAGATTATAGGGATTTCATACCCTTCATCACCAAAATCTATACTGAGGTGTGGGTTAAATCATATAGAGATGTCCAATTATCTGATCCGGTCTAAATTATAACAACATCCATGGAATTCTGGGACAGGGGGAAGGAGAATCAAAAGGATGTTTTTGGTCACTCTCGGCCAGTAAATGTCCTTCTAAAGCCTCTCGTATCTCCCCAAATAAAGGTTGTGACAGAAGGGGTTTTGACTTCATGGATGGTAAACCGAGCTTTTGAAGTTGTGGCTAGGAGTCAACCATACATCCCACCTGAGGCTGATTTTTTAGTAGCCTGGAGGCAATGGGACATATTGAGTGGCCACCAACCTACTCATTACCAGTCCCTTATTTCCTTATATAAGTTCCTCTAGACGGGGTAGGTTTCCCTTACCGGCATTTGTTATGTGTCAATGCCTACAAATGTCTCTTTTAATGAGTATCATTTTAAATTTGGTCATTACATTGAGGATATCAAGACCCTAGTCCATTCTTCGAGTAGTCACCATAAATACTTGCATCGGTTACATTCCATGATGTTCCTGTAAACCGATGATGAGGATGACGATGTTGTTGGCTCACCCATTATAGCTACTTTGGGAGAACCTTCTTACTTGCTCCCATAGTCCCATAAACATTTGACTCCTAGGGGTTCCAAGACTGAAAAAGCACCCATGAAGCATTTATGAATGATGAGACCAACTCCACTCCCCCATTACAGTCCTCCAACACTGACCAACCTAGCCACAATTTCATTTCTAGATGCTTGGAGGGTATGGGATGAAGTGATGGAAAGTGATTTTGATGAGGAAATTTGGAGACTACTTCAATGAGTATGCTTTGACCTTCCAGGTTTTGAAGGAGAAATTTCCCCACCTATATTTATACTAAAGAAGATCTAGAAGTGGTGGATTTTTATTTGAACAAAAAATAAAAATGCCTTCTGGCCTCCAAATATTGGAATTACTGGCCCGACCGAGTAGCATTGATGGCAGTACTCCTATGGTCGATGTCCATAGATGGAGGGGTTGTTCTATCTATGAACCCCGGCTTCATTTTTCTTCATTTTAGAGACACTAAATCCCCCCCCCTCCATTTTTTATGTTATAGGAACCTACAGGGTCTGAGGAAATGTTCATTTCCCTAATTTATTCCTTCTGGGGAACTATAACTTGGGGAGCACACCCTCCCGATTTTAGAGAGTGATATGAAAGGTTCTCTTGGAGCCTGAGAGCATATGGAAGAAGTCATCGTAGAACCTAACATGCAATTTCCTCCTCTTACTTCCTTAGATTCTCTTATTCAAAAACCATCTCATTGGCAAACCATGAAATAGAAGCATGCATCCTAACTATCAAGGTGCATTAGGGGGGGTATCACAAGTAATTGTTCATTCACCTGGTTGTCGAAATGAGTGTCATAATCTTGTTGACTCACTATTATGTGTGAATTTTTATGCAGATCCTCCAAGTAACGAGGTGGATGTTTCTCAAGCATCTACAAATTCTATTTCCTTTATGGAAAAGTAAGAGCCGCTAGAAATTGTTATTGACAAAAATAAAGGAACATGACTAATTTATGAGGCCAGGGTATTGTCAACCCTTTAGGCATTCATTTTCCTACTCAAACAAACTCTACCTCAATGATAAAAGAACATTTATGTAGAGGTCACAATTAAACATGTTGATCCTATTTTGATAGAGAGATACAATAAAACCTTTATGTTAGGGGATAAATCCAGTGAAGTGCCCTATTCCCCATAGGATGTTGGAGGGAATTTAGTTCTTGAGTAACAAATAGTTCTTGATCAAATAGATTTTCCTCTTTAGGGGGAGTCCCTTGGGAGATTACTGCTCTGCTTTCACATGTCGAATCTACCTCTGTAGAAGTCACAACAATTGGGGAGGATATTTTCCCAACTATTGAAAATGTGGAGTAGGCGATTGTCTGTTTTTCTCCTATTCTGAGGGAAACTATGGTATCAGCCCCCAGAATTTGATGACTATTACCATTTTTTAGACTTATTATCCTTGTATGCCTAATATTAGTGAGTGACCTTTTTAGGGATATCCTGGAGGTTTTTGTTTAGTTTGGCATGTTCATGGGCTATTGATGCCCATTAGAAATCGTAGGATGCAGCTTCTAATCAAAGACGTGGTGCCACCTTTGCCGGGAAGAGATATTTCCCAGGAGGTGGGAGTTATTTAAGATTCAGTAGATGGATGTTAGTTCTCCATTCATTCAATCATACCTTTTTTGTTTTAGGAGTCGGGGATATTTACCCGTAATATCTCCACATTCAAAATTTTAAACCCAAGAGTTATCAATTGTGATGGACTCTCCCACTTGGTCCCCCATTGAAATCATCATAGGCGAGGCTACTGAGCGGTCAAGTTGTGTTAATGTTGCTGAATCGAGTCCCTCTCTTGTGACGTTCATACCTGACTATATCTCATCAACAAGAAGTGACTCTAAGACTGGCCGAGAAGGCTTGGTCGAGATTCATCACATATTTAAAAAGGAATGGATGAATGTTTGGAGATTATTCTATAAGAATCCCTTAGATGAGATGTCGATGAAATTATTGAAATTATACTGCCAGTTTGTAGTTTTGGGATTCAGTGGATCTGACTATCATGGAATCTATGATATAGCAAGAGAAGTTGTTACTACAAGGGAAGCATCTAGAATGCTTTTTTCTTTTTTGAAAATGGAATTCCGTAGTGTGGCCTTTTTGAACCCTCCACGCAGAGAAATCCCCCTCCCCCACGAAGGCGTAGTACCCGCAGGCCGCTCCCCGGCTGGGGAAGGAGGTATTGCTAGCCGAGATGGCAGAGCATCCCAGAGGGTAATGGCCTAACAGCGATGGTTTGTCACAGCGATCTGTCAGCAATTGGGTCGTGCCTCATTTTTCCTTCCTAGAGGAGTCCAGGTATCCCAACAAGGTGGGTGGATCCTGGGGGAGAGGCTCGCCCCAAGAGCAGACTCCCAGGATTCAAACCCAGAACCTCCCAAAGAACGACCTTGTTTTGGAAACTCACCTTCACCACCGCACCACCACTGAAGTGGGTAACTCATCTTGTAGAGTCGATAACTCATCTTTCTACTGTGAGGAAAATACTCATTGATTATGCTTCCAATCTAGATGGATTGGTTGTGAGGTAATAAAATAAGCTCAGGAAGAAAGAGTAATTTGTGGAAAAACATGACCAGGAAGTGGAGTAGTAGATTTGGACACGGGAACAACATTATAAGGATAGGGAACATGTTGTAGTCATTGGTGAGGAGGGGTGATGGATGATGGAAGAAGAATAAAGGATTGGACTCAATGCTATAAGGGATTTAGAGGCATTGCAGTCATGTGTAGAGGTCGATACCAAAAACTTGTTAAAACATTGTCAGACTATAGAGGAGTCACATAAATTTTTAATTCATCTTTGTGAGTCTTTAGAACGTATCTTCTAATGATCATGTCCCACCAACAAGTAGAGGTTCCAGGCTATGGATTCCCTCACTATATCTATGGAAAATAATGGAACTATTTCTCCCTCCAATACATCTCATCTTCATTTTCACCGAAATTTCAATCAATAAAATTCAACCATATAAACAACACTTTGATCGTGTATTAATTTGTCCATGATTCGAAAACGATAGATTGAAATAATCAAATCAGACACTAATTTTTTCTAATTTGTCTGATTCATCAAATATAGTTCGACAATTACTATGTTTTCATGGAAAACCTCCTAAACATTCATGCATGTTTCATTATGGCCCTAATTTTTTCCTAATCCTATTTGGTATGGGATTAGTTAGTATAAAATGAATTTTTTTCTTAGGCCACCCATTGTGGGTTTTTGACCCAACAAGAATAATGAATTTTTTGAATATTTGATAGCTCAAATTTTTTTCCAAAACCATACCTATTATATGTTTAACGAGATGGTACTCAACATTTATCCAGGGATTCCTATTGTGGGTTCTCACTCTAGAGAGTATTGAATCTTTTCCATTAGTGATTTATATTCTTACCAATAATATTTTTTACTGATTTTTTAGGTTGATCAACTTTGACCAAAATTGATGGGCCAGGGGCCCCGATTTGTGATTTATCAGCTAGGAATGTATTAATAAATCTTAGAAATGAATGAGAGATTTTTATTAACCATGAATTTTCTTTTTTGGATGTATATGAAGCTTGGGATCTATTTTAGGAGTATGGAGGGATAAAAGGACTCTCTTGAGGATGATTTTTTTTTTGTTGATAATTGTTTTGTAGGAGATATATGTAGAGCCACTGGGGCGTGATGTGCATTGTCAAACAAAGGTGTCTGCAGGACATTGGCCATCCATTTCCGATGGCCTGTGATATTTTTAACACTTTGGACTTATTTTTTGGTTGGAGAACATAATTGGTGACAAATCAAAGGGATGATTTCCTAAAGTACTAGGGAAAATAGTATTTTCTCTGAATGGGAAACAGATCCCATAAGAATTTTTCATACTTAAGGGAGAGTCAGTTAATGGTATTGTTTAACATCATAAAACCAGGACACTTGAAACTTATAATGGGATATAATTTTACTATAATGAAGAGAGAGTAAATGATTCAACAGTTTAACTAGAAATTATATTCAACTTTGGGAATTTAATAAGGGAAAATTATGTAAACATTAATCCAAGGGGTGTTCGAATCCAGGGAGTGATATGGGACATAAATTTCATTAGGTTATATGGAAATAGGAAAGGTCACTCTTGGGGAAGACTTTTCCTCTATCTGACAATCATTTTTTAAGAAACATAGATGAGCCAATGGGGCATGATATTAATAGTAAAAAAAGGTGTTTGGCTATGAATGATTATAGGGATTGGGACCTTTATGGACATAGTGTATGGATTATGAAAATAGGTTTTCCAAAACCTGAATGGGGTCATTTATTTGGATGAATGTTATCGAGAAAATAGAAAATATGTTTTGGAATTTCATTTCTTTTATGTGGATAAACTTCACGCATGTATATGAGGCATCATTATTTTATAGATTCCTTGAGAGACTGGAGCTGAATCAGGTTAGGAAGTTCTAATATATCCATGAAATGGTTAGGAATGAGAATATAAACCATGACATTGAGGATTCTTGAATTAGGAGGGATGTCACTGGTCTTGGGAGCCATTAGTCATACCGAAGTATGAGAGGAATCACTTGAGGATGCATTTTCCTTTGATTGAAGGTCCTCTTTTAGGAAACATATGGAGATCCACTGGGGAATGATGTGAATAGTCAAACAAAGGTGTCCATAAGACACTTTCCATCCATCTCCAATAGCCATGGAGGTTTATGGGTATCCAAGATTACTCAATGCACGGAATTTGTTGTGTGGAAAGAGTGTATCAAGATACATTAGAGATATTCTGGATGTGATTAACCTAGGGGATCAAGTAATCCCCAACATTTTTCTTGATCATACATAGGGTGAGGCATCTGTTATTTAACTAGAGTACCTTGCAGTTTAACACCATACGACAAGGACATTGGGTTCCTTATGGGGAAGGGAACCATAACATTCTTTTAAGGTTCATGCTACTATGACCAAAATCATATACTAGTTTGTCATGGTGCTATGGTATATATATTATTGAGGTCCCTAAGCTCACATGATCTATGCTCGGTGTGATAAAAAAGGGATTTCAATGATTTTGGGGCACCACTTAAGAATAGAAAAATAAATGGAATGGAGCGTTTTATGTTTAGAAAAACATCTTGTAGTTTGAAATATGGCAGCAATGATGAATTCAACAAAATTTATCATCATTTTGGGTGGATGTAGTGAAATACCATCATGAAAGAAGAAAAATATTATTACCCTTAAGTAGTCCTGTAAATAGGAATTATCCGTGGATTCTATTTTTTTGATTCAATTCATGCAGAGAGAATGGGACGTTTCAATACTTTCTATGGATGAGTTCAGATCATAGGATTTTATTCTAAAACACATTTAATTGGGAGAAAAAGAGTTATATAGGATTCCCAATAAATATTCATTGCGGAGGTCTAGCCCATACATAGGTAATAAATGAATTTTGTTGGTGGAGACTGAGCCTGGAAAAGAATCTAAGAATTATCATTTTGGGGGGTAGTTTAATTTCATTCAATCAGAACAATTCTGGCCTAGCAGTTTAGTGTCATAAGGTATGGATGTGGCAGCATGATTTACCATCGTGATTTGGAGACATCTTATCACAAAAAACATAAATATCATTAAGTTAATCATGGTGGGATATTATGGGATTCTGTATGCATGAGAGATGATAGAAGGTTCAAACCATAATCTGAGGGGCCCTTGGATTAGGAGGAATGACATATAGATTGAAATTCATTGGGCATTTAGATATAATAGAAGACTATGTTGGAACCGGGTGTGAAACAGGAGCCTGAAACTGTTGGGTTTTAAAAAATTTCAATTGAAGAACAATGTAAACTTGTCAACGTTAGTGAACATCAGCGACTTAGCTGAGGACTACACGTGAAGGATTTTTAGAAGAAAAAAAAATTTCAAAATACCTTGTTTAATTCCTAAGTCGTGCTCGATGTCTGGTTGTTTTTAGTGATCGCAGCTCGAAGAATCTGACATCAAACTCGTCTATATCATCCAAACATTCATCAAGAAATCTATGGGATCACCGTTCATCATAATCCGGGTTCTAGAGCATAATTTTGATGTTTCCGTCAATGCTCCAACGATCACTGCATCGCTTCACAAGCGATGCCTAAGAGAGTGCTTGATCCAAGCTCCATGGACCGAGATCCTATCTCTCTAGATAATGGGAGATAAGAGAAGAGATTGAATCACCATGAATTGTCTTTGTAAAAATCCCCCTCTCTTCTATATATAGTGGTATATTAATTACCTGGAAATGCCATCCTGGCCCCGAATACTTAACGTACTATCAACTGCATTTTATGACTATTAAAATGAGTCATAAATATTATTATAATTTATTTTTAATATATTAAAATACATTACATTACAATAATTGAGTCATTAACTCAATTCATCATTCCCATAAACATTAATTAAACCTTTAATAAATTTAATATTCGTCAATTAATATTTTTATTGTATTTACTTAAAACTCATAAATACATTTAATAAATAAATTCAATACTCCTTATTCTAAACTCATATAATATGAATTTATTTATTTTATTGGTGAACGTTTTCCCCTGGAATAATCTCGGACCCTAGTGGTGGGGCCCACCATGTCCAAAAACTCATATTCAACTGAATAGGGATGAATCATGAATACGTTATTGTGTGTGACCCTCTAGGCCCTTATCATAACAGTAGTGAATAGTATTCATACACCAAGAGCGGGATCTAGAAACCCATCATGGCCCTTGAAGAGTTAAGGATTGTTATAGCAGTGACAAACAACCTACGAACATGAACTATGTAAAATAATTTCTTTATCTGTAATATCTCATAATGTAGTAAACACACTTGTGTCATCGCCCATTTATCACATTATTGTTTGTTTATTTATCTAGAAAGATTTATCCTTTACTACCATGTCCAAGGTCTTATAATGGTACATCCATCCATATCAACATGGCATGAGATATATTACTTCCATGATCTGGAAGTGAAAAATCCATTCTTGACCATTCAACCAATGTCATGCCACCAATGACGCACACAACACAAACTACCTCACCATGAATTCATTAGAATGTTTTTTATCTTACATCAAATTTCACAATCAAATGACATACATTGGTAATGAAATCATGTTAGGAGACCATTACACATGATCATAGATAGAAACATCCAATGACACCGGAAACATGTGGTGCTCCTATTGGTGGGTCAGTCCTCATGACCTCACTACTAGATAACACCAAGTGCGAATTTAATAAGAGGAAGTCTCATTTAGTATGAGAACCTAGCACCTTATAGTCAAACATCTATGGTGTCCGATCAGTGAGAAGTATCTATACCATAGAACATATATTTAAGATTAATGTCATAGTATATAGAGGCTCTCATTATAATCTAGGATCTGGTATAACCTTTTGATATGACAATTAATCTTTGGACATTACCATTATGTACTAGATGTAGAAATTTCTACACTGTAGTGGTAAGATGGCATCATGTACAACATACTGTATACACGATATGTTAATGAAAATCATTGAATAGTTGGGTCTAGGGAACCAACTATTTCAACACTCCCACTTGCACTAGATCCAACATGATAACTAAACTTGTTAGCTACTCACATGATAATGATAATTTTTTTTGATGAGTACTCGATTTAGATACTCTTCCTACCATAGTTCTTCTGCATGGAAATTCTTCTATAGCGACCTTATCTCCTTGAGTAAAACTCCTCAAGAGATGGTATCCCATGTAGATCCCTCTTGTCCACTTTCATAACATTACATCTTGGCTAGTAAGAATACCATAATTAACATTATGATAATATTTTTCTCACCAAGTGAGATTCCAAGAACTAGAACAAATCATTGCATTAATCTACTTCTTAGCTGCCTTAGATGTTACAACATACTCGGTCGTAGTAAGTATGGCTACCACTGGCCGATATGAGCTTGACTCAATCATCATCTTTAGCCTCACTACAATACTAGATCATATTGATCTATGAAATACTATTTTATGTCCCCTAAAAACTAGTACCCTTTCTTACCCATTTACCATGTTCATATCTTTTGAAATTTCCAAAGTACAATTTGATAGTTCTGACTGCAACCCTTGTAGTGCTCTTGGATACAACTGATATTTTCCTACTGTAAAATATACCTTGTAAATATCAGTACTTGTACATATCATGGAATCCATGATTGATCCATTGATTCAACATATAGATCTAACTCATCATGTTAATCTTCTCCCATGTCCCAGACATGTCAACTTGAATAGAGTATTCCATGTGACATAAACAACAATTCATCCCTTGACTTGTTCCAACTTGTATTTTTCAATACAATGTCACTATATATATATGATTGACTAGAACCAAGAAACCTATAGATCTACCTCAGTAGTTCATTTTCCCTATAACTTAGGTTGATACATTAATTCAATCAGTGGATAATAATTTTCATATTGGTCATAACTATCTGTGAGACCAATGTCTGTTTTCCAAATGTTTCCAAACAAATTTATTCATGGAAAACAATGACGCTGCCACTACCCTCTCGTAGACACATGGAAATAAGTTGTTTCAAATTAAAATTCTATGGTCACGTTTCATACTTTAAGCATAAACAAGACTCTAGTACCTTGCAACCATTTTTAGAATTGTGTGACATTACCATCTCTTTATAGATGCGTCATATAGACACCATCAATGATTGGTGGTTATGACATCCAATGATATATAATAGATCATAAATATTAGCTATGATAAGTAAAATTCTAACAGATTTAGGCATAAAACTAGGTGAAACTAATTGGGCTTTATTGGTACTTCCCTTGTACCACACATGTATCAACTCAGTTGAATGCACACCGCAATATTCAAAATAATAAGCCACTTTTCACTTTAATACATGGAATCCATTAATTGAATTTTAGTTGGACTTATCAGTTTTAGCTGATTTCCATATACTGCTTACTTGTATGAAGTATTATTCATATTGAATAATAGATCACCGACTATGGTGAATATAAAAACCATCACCATGATTTTATCCTTCCTACGTAGTATATATCTAGAATATACTATGTCCCTCATGCGCTTGTGGAACTAGTTCCTATGCCAACTATATGTGAATCTTCATCACTGACTAAACATGAGTCAATATAGCTTCGACTATATCTAATAGAGATGTGAAACCTTATATAGAAGTGTAGTCTATCACTGGACAACAATTTTTCTATCTGAGGGATTTATGTAATATCCTAAACAATTGTTAGTATAAGTACCATAGATTTACAAATTTTTTCTCTTGATGGAAATTTGTTTGTATCCGAGCAAACTATATGCATCCAAACACATGTACATACGAAATTATAGATTTAAATAATATTATGACTCGTATGATATCATTTGGACATTTTTTTTGGCATATGATTATGGGATTACACCATTATTTGAGAAGAAAATCATGAATTATAATGGAAGTTTCTTCAAGTTTCAACATTGATACTATATACATCAAAATTTTGATGTAAAACATATGTGTTTAAGAATTTATCCACATGGAATGTTTGTTGATCAATGTAGATAAGTAAGACTTAATAATCATTCCTGATCATTAACATCATTTTTGTGTTATTGATAAGATAATGTGCTTTTAGGAATTACTCCACACTACATTATCAGGATTGACGAATGCTTGGTCAAGATATTCTTTGTTATCCCAACCTGAAGCAACTCATATATTCTGACCATGCATATAATCCACTTTATTATTACTTAATTACATAAGGGGATTTTATAAATTATATATACCTAGATATTATATTTGGAATAGTTTACTCTTACTTGTTGAAATATTTATAAACGCTTTGTGACAAACATTTATTTCAAAAGTCCCTTTTGTCCAAACTAAAGATGTTGATAATACAAAAAATATTTAGCTGTGTAGAGACTAAATACCACACTTGTTATATTCATGAAATCCACTTTTAGTATTACTTGAAAAAGAATTATCATGTCACAACTGGGTATAAGTATTACATTTATATTCATCATTAATTTCCTTTGATTCATGTATCACTAAACTAGTGATTGAGTTTACCAAAAACAAAATTCATTCTAGAACCTGAATGAATGTCTCCTTGCATACAAGGACACATGACATTAGTGTTTGTGTTTATACTCAATAATATTTCGACATGAATATTTCACTTGGAAATTAATGAAGTCATGTATTTCTCACCATTGTCTTATGTATCACCTTTTCGCAGCTACTTGGAGAATACACCTGACTTATAGTAATATTTATATCTATACTTGGTAACTATATTTATATTCAAATATGTAAAAATCATATAGTATTAAATACCCAAGTAGTAAAAAGGAAACATTACATTGATGAATATGCCTGATGTAGAAGTGGAAACATTCATCTATAAATTAGTTTATTCATTTTAATCTTCTATAGTATTATTATATAATATTCATTGCAATTAACCTTTGATAATACTTCATTAATTGTAAGATGTCGTCAATGTTTCACTGTCATTAAATTCCTTTGACCTTTTCATATTTTCTTTCAATTTATTCTCCATAAGAATTAAAACTTTACAGTATTTTATTCTTATTCAATTGGTGAAACATAACTTAATTGTTAATGAAGAATTTACTCAAAACATGTTCATTTTATAACAAAATTTTTTTAAAGGGGTGAAAATGATATGAGAAAGGGATCCATTTAAAGATCATGATCAATCATTCAATTTACACATGTCAGTGTAACATCACCTTATTCATATCATTTCTTCTATTTCTCCTTGAAAACATATTGGAGATGAGACATCATTTATTATCATCCATGTCTTGGTGTAGCAACCACAACTTACACCAGACATCGATGAAAGCCTAGTGATATCACTATCATATGTTTTGTACATTAGTCTCCTATAATAAATTTTTACCATCGCTTCTTAAGGTAGTTTAACAGTGTTGGGGACACTGAAACCTTGATTTTCCTAAATAATAGTACTATTCCCACATGCTTGTACTATTCAAGGAAACTTGTGTCAATATGGACAATTACTTTCTTTAATATTTATCTTAGTTTATAAACTTCTATAATATCATTACATTTTCTACAAAAATAGATTTTAGGAGATTAGTTCCTTTTATCTAGATTACCAATTTAGTCATTTTGATTAATTACATAAATCATTTACTGTCTCCCACTATTTTATCATATTCTAGGAACCCACTATGCTAGAATCTAAATAATCTTTCTCTTGAGTATTCTTGTGTAAAGGATCTCGGATCCTTCCCTTATAATTTAAAAGCTATGGATACTCCCCTACTTGGAGGGTTCTATGTGGGATTTTGGTCGGCCGATCGGTTTAACTTGTGGCTCCTTGATCTGTTGAGTGAAGTCCCAGCTTCTTAAAATCAGAACCTGATTTACTCAACGCTTGCCTCTAAAATTAAAACAAGCTGGATATAGCTATTTATTTGCTGCAATTTCAGTTAATTTAACCCATCATTCTTATAATAACTCTTCAGTAGTAAGAGGAACCCTCATCTATAGCATGAACAACACCTAAAACAGCCCGTTTTGTCCAAATTTTAATGACGGAAGGCTGTTTTTGACTTAATATTTCTTTGAGGGTTTTATGAATTTTAATAAAATGAAAAAAAACATTTTTGTATTTTTATAAACACATACTATGTGATCACACTCACATCTGACCTTGCAAGAAATAAAAATTTCATCTCCTCGCATGTTCTTTTTATCTTTCAATCTTGTTTATTATTATTCTATGTGATCACTCTATAAACTACACATTCATATAATAATAAACCATATAGATATAAAATCAAAAAACCTGATCATGAGCCCATTCTAATGGTAGATCCGTTGAGTGAATAACGAACAAACCTAAACACAAGGGGTCATACCTTGTGTCGTGTTGCCTACGACTCGAAATGCAGCATATGCCCCTCCAATGCATCGCATCCTGTCTGGTGTGTCTCCATCACTTGGTGCAAAATTCTTCACACCTCATCTCATAAATATAACTATACTCATACACAGGTGAGGGGGTATTGGTGTATAAATATACAACTCTGATAATGTGAGCGTAGGCCCTTATACATACAATGACATTTGAGACGAAACACATATCCTCTTTTATTTAATTATACTAATTATTACAAATTGACATGAAATAATTAAATAATTAAATAAATGAAAAAAAATAATTAGTCAAGAACCAAACATTCATTCGTCAGTCTCCAGCTCATGATCAGTATACGCATTAACTCGTGTATATAAAATAAAAGCAGGAAAAAAAATTAAACATTCATTAAATAAATTATGAGGGCATTATTTATTGAATTAATATTTTACTCTTAATTTAATTCAACAAATGTCGTCATTCGGTCCCAATTAATTTATTTAATTTTAAAACTAAAAAAAATTATAAAAAATTAATTTAGTTAAACTCCCATTTAAATAAATTATTTTTCTCTAATAATTAATCCAAAAATTAATATTTAATTAATTTAATTATCAACTGTAATTAAATTATTTATATTAATAAATTTTTTATTATTAAATTTCCATGCCCCTCGAAAACTGAGCAGGGACTGTGTGGATCGGGGAAAACCCGCACAAGCTCAGCTAGTGCCATCCAGGTGATTTCAGTACAAAGGAGACCATGCATTGGTTACCTTTCCACTCGAATGACCAGGAAGTGACCAAAATCAGGCAGGGTTCGAGGCGTCGTGGGCTGGCCAGCAAAATGCCCTCCTGAATAGTGTGTGTGAGGTACACTGAAGTGCATGTGATGCTGGCAAGGAGGCAGGGGTGTTGAGAATAATGGTAAAGCGACAAACGCACAAACAAAAGAAAAAGCGAATGTGAAGAAACAATTGAATCTTTCCCCCCAAATAGAAGCAGATGTGCAACGACAAAATTAAATGTGCAGAAAAAAAAATTGACACCGAAAATTTTTACGTAGAAAACCCAAAAGGGAAAAACCAAGAAACCTAGTCTAGAAAGAGTGAGCCACTAAAATCAAGAAGTACATGGTAGAGACTCCCCAAAATGGAAGGGATCTAAAAAGTAATACTCAAGAATACAAGTGTTGATCAAAAGGTGGAGAGAAAGAAAGATGTACATCGAAGAAAGGCGATCATCAAATGGGATTTTCTCTTGGTGTTTTTGCTGTCGGTGATGTTGAAATTCGCTGCCTCTACCTCCTTATATAAGAAAAGAATCAGTGTCAAATAATGTCGTCGTGTCAAAAAAGTGTCACTGCGTGAATTAATTCACGTGGTCTTGGCCCGCATTAAAACACCACATTAAAGGATAAAACCACATGATTCTCCAACTGAGGAGGCGTTACCCGATGCGCCATCCCGGAATGCGCCCAACAAACTCCCCCTCCGACTCAAGTGGGGATCACCGCCAACCCTGCAATTTTTTGGTATGTCTCGAATTTTCATCTGGGTAAACTCTTGGTCAACATGTCTGACCCATTGTCATCAGTGTGGATCTTCTCAAGCTCTAACGGCCTCGAATCAAGGAAGTTGCAGATCCAATGATATCGAACATCAATATATTTTGACCTACCATGAAATGTGGAATTATTTCCAAAACAAATAGCACTCTGAATATCACAAAAATAAAACATACCAATGCAGATTTAAATTGAGATCTCGAATAAAAATTTTCATCCACAACAATTCTTTTCACGCCTCAGTAGCTGTAATAAACTCTGACTCTGTGGTAGAAAAAGCAATACATCTCTACAATGTATACTGCCAAGATACAGCTCCCCCTGCCAAAGTTATCAAATAGCCTGAGGTAGACTTCATCAAATAGATATCTCCTACCATATCTGAATTTGTAAAGCCACAAAGCATAGGTTCCCCTTTTCCAAAACATAATCTTAGGTCAGAAGTACCACAAAGAAAACAAAAAATTTACTTCACTACTCCCTAATGATCACTACCTGGATTTTATAGAAAATTACTAACCACACCAACTGCATGAGCTATATCATGTCTAGTACATACCATTTCATACATCAAACAACCAACAACAGATGAATAAGGTATGTGATGCATCTCCTTATCTCTCTTCATCAGTAGAAGGTGACTGACTAGTACTGAGCTTAAAATGTAATGAAAAAGGAGTACTAACCAATTTATCTCTATCCATAGAAAATCTCTGAAGAACAATCTCATTGTATCTCTCTTGAGATAACCACAAATACTTGGCCTTCCTGTCATAGGAGATCGTCATGCCAAGAATCTGTCGTGCTAGCCCCAAGTATTTCATCACAAAAGACTGACAAAGATCCTTCTTCAATCTGTCAATTCTTGAAGTATCATGGCCAACAATGAGCATATCATCAACATAAAGAAACAGTATAATAAAATCATCATCATAAAATCTCTGAACAAAATCAAAATGATCAGAAGATGTCTTCCTGAAACCTCAATGAGAAATGTCATATTTAAACTTCTTATACCATTGCCTCGGAGCTTGCTTCAAACCATACAAGCTCTTCTTCAACTTTAATACATGATTTTCCTTACCTGTTTCAACAAAACCCTCTGGCTGCACCATATAAATCTCCTCCTCTAAATCACCATGGTGGAAAGCTATCTTCACAGCCATCATCTCATTATACATATCTAAACTGGTATCCAAACCAAGAACAATCCAAATGGAAGACATTTTGACAACAGGTGAGAAAATCTCATCAAAATAAATACCTTTCTTCTGACAGAAGCCTTTGATAACTAACCTTGCCTTGTATCATGGAAGGAATCTAGATTCATCATTTTTAATATGATAAATCCACCGATTTTGCAAAGCTCTCTTCCCTGTCTGTAACTTCACCAGCTCAAAAGTGTTGTTGTCATGTAATGATGTCATCTCGTATCCATTGCAGCAACCCATCTGTCTTTCTCTTCACTCTCCATTGCCTCATCAAACGATTCTAGTTCTCCCCCTTCAGCGAGGAGTACATACTCATCAGGTGAATATCGAGTAGAAGTGGTGCGATGCCGAGAGACCTTTGGAGTGGAACTGCGGGTTCATTAATAACCCCTGGAACCGGATCATCATAAACAAAAGGTGCATCAGAAACATCAACTCCAAACAATTCACCTTGAACATCATTATCTACATCAACATGATCAATAGTATCAACAATACGAGTAAAATGTGAATTAGAACTTGGATCAAGACTGAAAAAAAACATTAGAAGTTGGAGAAGCATCTTTTTCTCCCTTATCAATGTCTGAAATAGTCTGATCCTCCTTAAACACTGCATCGTGGCTTCTGACAAGTTTCATCATAATAGGATCATAGAACCTATACCTGAACTCATCGTGTCCATATCCAATAAAAATACACTGGTGTGACTTACCATCCATCTTGGATCTCTCATCTCTAGGAACATGAACAAAATCCTTGTAACCAAAAACATGCAAGTGATCGTACCTGATCTCTTTGTCACACCAAATTTTGTCGAGATTGTCTATCTGCAAAGCAACCGCAGGTGATAAATTGATAATATAAGCAGTAATAAGTAAAAACTCACCCCAAAAATGTCCAGGAAACATTGCTTCTGAAAGAAAACAACGAACTCTTTCCTGAAAAGTTCTGTTCATCTGCTCAGCTACACCATTCAGCTGAGGTGTCTTGGGTGGCATCTTCTGATGCCAAATACCTTCCTGCCTGCAATACTGATCAAACGGACCACAATACTCTCCCCCATTGTCAGTGCGAATACATTTCAATTTCTTTCCTGATTCCCTCTCAACTGAAACATGAAATTGCTTAAAAATATTAACCACCTGGCTTTTGGCTTTCAAGACATTAACACAGAGCTTTCGTGAGTAGTCATCAATAAATGTTACAAAATAAAGACTTCCACTAATGTTCTTTGATTTCAAAGGACCAAAAACAACAAAATGTACCAATTCAAGTACCCGTGACTTCCTATGTGGAGGATGTCTACTAAAACTCACTCTTCTCTATTTCCCAGCCATGAAATGATCACATGTGTCCAATTTGACACTCTTAAAATCTGGAATAACATTTCTCTTGGACAAAACAACCAAGACTTTTATCACTGATGTGACTGAGCCTTTTATTCCACAACTTGTAGGAAACACTGCACTCAACAACGCAAGCAGTATCACAAAAAATAGAAGCTCTAGTCCAGTACAAACCTGATTGCTTCTTCCCTTGAGCCACAATAAAAGATCCCATGGAAAGATTCCATTGGCAATCACTAAATGTGCTGATAAACCCTTCATCATCAAGAACACTGGTAGAGATATGATTCAAACGAACCTCGGGTGCATGTCGGACATTCTTCAAAATCAGCTTACTTCTGGTACTTGTCTTCAAACAAACAGTCCTGATGCCTACAACGTTAGCATGATCATCATTTCCCATCTTTAAAATCCAAAAATTACCTGGGCTATAATATGTAAAGAACTCCTTCTTTGATTTCACTTGAAAACAGGCACCACTATCAACAACCCAGCAAGAATCATTAGATGCAATGTTAATGGAGTCATAAACAATAACAAGATCACCCACTATAGCAGCGGCGACATGATCATCTTCATCTCCATTTTTCTTCTATGGATCTTCCTTCATTTTGTTCTCTCTTTTAATCTAATGACAAAACTTCTTAACATGCCCCTTCTTACCACAATGATGACATTCGAAATCTCTCTACTTTGATCTAGATTTGCTTCTGACTATGCTCTTACCTTGACTACTCTGCCCCCAGTCTTGACTTCTCCCCCTGTTCTCTGTGACCAAAAGCTCAGAAGAAGATTTCTCCTGAGTACGTCTTCTGACCTCTTCATTTAGAATAGCATACTTGACAAAAATAAATGTCACAGCACCATTAGGAGCAGAACCGGTTAGAGTAATACATAAAATTTCCCATGAATCAGGTAAAGTGTTAAGCAGCAAAAGAGCTAAAACCACATCTTCAAAATTGATACCCATGCAGAAAACTAATCAAATAATCCTTGATATTCACTTAAAAATCATAAATAGACTTACCTTATATGTACCTCAAGTTCATCATTTTCTTGATAAGAAACAATTTATTGTTTTCTGTCTTCGAAGCGTAGGTCGTCTCAATCTTCTCCTACAAAGTTCTGGCATGAGAGATGTTGACAATGTGGTTCATCACGTTCTCTTAAACCCATTGGTGAATGAATCCACAAACCATCTCATGCTCGAACACCCATTATTCATCTAACATCCTCTCCGGCTTTTGAGTACTAAACACTGGAAGATGCATTCGGTTAACAAAAAGTAGTTCCTTCATTTTAAGTCACCACATATGGTATTTGGTAACATTAAGCAAAATCATTCGACTGTAATTGGCCTCCATAATAAAAATGAAAAAGAACCAAACCCTCTAATACCAGATGTTGGGAAATACGGGAAAGTGATGAACGTTTAAACAAAAGAAAAAGCGAACATGCAACGGAAATTGAATCTTTCCCCCCAAATAGAAGCAGATGCATAGTGACAAAATTAAATGTAAAGAAAATAAATTTGAAACCAGAAATTTTTAAATGGAAACACCAAAAGGTAAAAACCACAGGACCTAGTCCAGAAAGAGGGACCCACTAAAAACAAGAAGTACACGGTAGAGACTCCCCGAAATGGAAGGGATCTCAAAAGTAATACTCAAGAATAAAAGTGTGGATCAAAAGGTGGATATCAATAAAGATGATTGTCGAAGAAAGGAGATCACCAAATGGGATATTCTCTCGGTGTTTTTGCTACCGGTGATGTTGAAATACCTTGCCTCTACCTCCTTATATAGGAAAATAATCAGCGTCAAATAATGTCACCACGTCAAAATAGTGTCACCGCGTGAATTAATTCACGCGGTCTTGGCCCGCATTAAAACACCACATTAAAGGATAAAACCATGTGATGCTCTTATTGAAGAGGCGTTACCCGGTGCGCCAACCAGAAAGGTGCCCAACAAGGGTCTCTGATGAGGTAGTGGCAGGGCAGTGCGAGGAGGAAAGGCCAATGGAGGAGGGGTTGGCCGGTTGTTCGCGCCTCTGTGGGAGGAGGAGAGGTGTCTCGGGACAGGGAAAAAACTACATGGTGCACCAAGAAGGAGCCGGTCGAGGCCACATGGTGTGGGTTGCGTAGAGCACCACTGCGGGAAGGGTTGGTGGGATGAGGCATGTCATAGGAAGCCGAACTGAGAAGAAGGAGCGTTCGAGATTGACCCACCAGGCCTTTTTGGCAGCGCCTGGTGTAGTTGGAGAAGACATCTTTGGCAGGCCGATAGTAGAGGTGCTGTTACGGGGCATCCGTTTTCTAGCCTAATGATGGATATGGGTGGATGAGATGCTGGTGCGTAGGGATGAACGAGTTAGCCTGGTGCACTTGTTTGGGAAGACCAACCAGGAGGGTATGCCTGGCCATCCTCGTTGGTGGAGGTCCTCCGGCCGGGTGCTGAGAGGGAGGGTCCTAGGCCCACTGCGCGCTTCTGCTGCTTTGCATGCAGCAGAAGGAGGCGATTGGGACAGGATTGTTGGGTGTATTGCTCTGGTTGCGGGGAGGGTGGTAGCGGCCTCCGGTAGGGAGGCCATGCTGAGATGGTGCTCGCTGGGTGGCCTAGTGCGGTGATGGCCGCTACGCAGGAAGGAGATGTGGTGGCCCTTCTGGGCCGCCCCGACTGCGAGACGGGGGGCCGCTAGGCTCCCAAGACCTATTTTTTTGTCCACGAACCGCCAACCCTCTTTCGTTTTTTGATTTTATTTATATCTTTTTTAAAAGACTTTCACATGTAGTTCTGCCACCAATTGTTTGTTTCTTTTTTTTAAACATGCAAGACCTGCAAAGCAGGTCTTCCGCCCAACCTTTTTTTTCAAAAAACAGAATGACCTGATCTTCCTTAATTATTTTCTAAAACCTACTTATACTTTGAAAATAATAATATTATTATTACAATGAAATTATTATAGTGATAATAATTATGAAAACTCACTAAAAAACACTATTCCAATGGAAGCAAGAGATTTGGATGATTGAATTGAGTTTCATATATTAAAAACATCATATATATTAATTGGTGTTAAATCCAATCTAAAACTTCAGATGACTTCAGAATGGTCATCTTATGTCGGATTAATACATAGTCTATGGCGTTGGGACCGTATAGATTCCCTTCATTATATTTTATAAAAATTTAATTTATTTGGCTTAAAATCAACATGCATCCCTCTAATACCACTTGTTGGAACCGGGAGTGCAACGGTATTCTCAAACAGGTGAGTTTTAAAAAAACTCAACCAAAAAATAATGTAAACTTGTCGTTGTCGGTAAAGAGTAGCCTGGTCTTGTCCGAGGACCACAGGTGCAGGATTTTAACAACAAAAATAAACTGTCAAATACCTAGATTAATTACCAATCTGCGCATGACATATTCCCATCATTGAAAATTGCTACTTGAAAAATCTAACATCTAACTCCTCTAGATCATCCTCACGTGCATCAAGAAATATGCAGGAGTGCCATTCTTCATAATCTGGGATCTAGCATGGATTTTCGATGATGCCTTTGACGCTCCAACGATCACTGCATCACTTTTCAAGCGATGCCTGACAGAATGCTTGATCCAAGCTTATTGGATCAAGAGCCTCTCTCTCTCTACATCATGGGAGATAAGAGAAGAGATAAAATCATCATCATTCCTCATTGAAAAAATCCCCTCTTATATTTATAGTAGTTAATTAATTACCTGGAAATGTCAACCTGACCCCGAATACTTAACGCACTATCAAAGACATTTAATGACTTCTAAACTGAGACATAAATATTATTATCACTTACATGTAATATATTAAAATATATTATATGATAATAATTGATTCATTAACTCAACTTGTCATTCCCATAAATATTAAATTAACCTTGAATAAATTTAATATTTTTCATTTAATATTTTCACTTGTATTTACTTAAAAATCGTAAATACATTTAAAAAATAAATTCAATACTCATTATTCTAGACGTGAATAATATGAATTTATTTATTTTATTGGTGATAGTTTTTCCTTGGAAAAATCTCAAACCCTAGTGGTGGGGGCCACCATGTCCAAAGAACTCATATTCAACTGACTAGGGCATATTCTTAAATACAATATTGCATGTAACCCTCTAGGACCTTATCTTGATAGGAGTGAATAGTATTCATAGACCAAGAGCGGGATCTAGCATCCCATCATGGCCACTCAATAGATAAATATTGTTATAGTAGCGAAAACCAACCTACGAACACACGCTATGTAATATAATTTCATTGTCTGTAATATCTCATAAAGTAGGACGCACTCACGTGTCATTGCCTTTTTCTCGATTTATTGTTTGTTGATTTAACTGGATGGATTTATCATTGACTACCTTAGACAAGGTCTTATAATGGTACTTCCATCCATATCAACATGGAAAGATATATATTACTCTCATGACCCAGAAGCAACAAATCCATTCTTTCCATTCAACCAATGGCATTCCACTAATGACACACCCAATACAGACTAACTCGCCATGACTTCATTGCCATGTTTTTTGTCTTGCATCAAAGTACTAAATCAAATGACATACAATGGTAATGATCTCAAGTCAGGATACCATTACACATTATTGTAGATAGGAACATCTAATGACACCCGAAACATATGGTGTTCTTATTGTTGGGTCAGTCCTTACGATCTCTCTACTAGATATCACCATGTGTGAACATCATGAGATAATGTCTCAATGATTATGAGCCCCCATTACCTGATAGTCAAACATAACTACTATAAATATTGGCTTCTGCTCCAGCAAGCATTAGAGACCGCTTTTGGCGGTCGTAAAAGGGGGTATTAATGACCGCCAATGGCGGTCGCTAATTCTGTCAAAATCTGGCATGATATTTCCCGCTTCCAGTCATCTTCTTCACGGGTTTCTTGTTACAGCACATTGTCACCACCCCAACCGCCTCCGCCGTCACACACGTCACCACAGGTGACCTCCGAACAACCTACGAAGTCCATTGTTGTACGTAATGGGTCTTTGCATCATTATGACACCTCCCCACGACATCTTCCAATGTAGCTTCATCCTTCCGACCATCGTGCATCTTCCATGGATGACGACTGAAGGTTTTGGGGTCCCTCCCTGTCACCCCCACCCCGTATCACCTTATTTAATCGACAACAAGACACACACAAAGTGGGTGTTTTCATGGGGAAGTTTTAGTGGCTGCCATTGGCGGTCACTATTGAGCTTCACCGAAAAAGCAACTGCGACCGCCAAAAGTGGTCGTTGAGAGGCCACTAAAGGCCTTAGAGACTGCTTTTGGTGGTCGCTAAAAGCTATTATTCTAGTAGTGCATCTATTTTGTCTGATCAGTGAGAACTATCTAGACCATAAAATATATATTTAAGATTAATGTCATAGTATATAGAGGTTCTCATTATAGCCTTTGATTTTCTATAACCTTTCGATATGACAAATAAAATTTGGACATTACCATTATGTAGTGGACACATAAAAGTATACACTGTAAAGGTATGTTGAAATCAAGTAAAACTAACTGTATACACTCTATGGTAATCAAAAGAACTGAATAGTTGGGTCTAGGGAACCCACTATTTAAATAGACTCTCTTGTGAAAGAAATTGCATTTGAATGACAATTGTTTTGTCGGCAACATATGCAGAGCCAATGGGAAATTATGTGCATAGTCAAACAAAAGTGTTTGTAGGAAACTGGCCTTTCATCTCTGATGGTCTTGAATGTTTATGGGGACCCAAGATTTCCAAGACTATGGAGTTTGATAAACAAGACAGATGTTTCTAGGAATGTAAGAAATATTCATACCGTGATTAACTGTGAACTACTGAATCTTCTACATAGATCTAACTCATATGTTGGGGGAAGCATGATCTTTTCACTCCTTCTTGGCGTCAGAATTTAGACTTGTAATTTCCGTCATCCCATTTCATTTTGTTGTGTTGAAAATTTGAGGAATGTTTAGGATCTCCTAATACTGAGAATTGGGCCTCACTTGATTCTTACAGAACAATTCAATTTAATGTCATGCGGGTAGGACCTTCCATGGATTCCCCTATGCATGTATGACCTATACACATAGGAAGTGTTATTTTCCTTTTTATTAAATGATGGTTGGAACAGGATGGAGGATCTGGGTATCACCACGTATCCTTCAAGGATAGGAATCATGCCACACATAGTTCTGGAAAGGAATTACCTACATAGGTCTAACCCATATGTAGCAAAAGGGACATTTTTATCTCTTTGTGGCTAAACTGAGATTTTGGGTCATGTTGTCGCTTACTATCATGTGAGGGCAAGAGTCAAGACACACATAGTTCAGGAAATATCCTCCCTATAAAGGTTAGGTCCATATATAGGGAGGGTGAATAAATTTTGATTGATGATTAAACTGGGATATGAGATCCATAAATAACTATGTATCCTATTCAGATATGAGTTAAACCATATGTTTTTCTACAAATTCCCTCCCTGTATTTTTCCAGTCCATACATAGGGAAGGGGGGGATTTTAATCTTGGGATGATGGATGTGCTAGGATAGATGATCTCAGTGTCACTACGTATCTGGAAAGGGTAGGAATAAAACCATACATAATTCTAAATTTTCACTACATAGGTCTAGTCCATGTGTATGGAAACAAGAGGGAATTTTTCATTGATTCGCGGCTGGGTTAGGATGTAAAGTCTGGACATCACTACGTATCCTGCAAGGGTTGGAATCAAGTCATACATAGTTCTACAAACAATATTATCCTTATACTGATCTAACTTGGACATGGGAGAAAGGTCATTTCAGTTTCATCCTCAATGAGTATTGGGTCTATCGTATTCCTCTATGATTTGTTTACTCAATAGAACCCTTATCACTGATCCTAAGCTCACGTGAGTTATACTTGATGTGAGAAACTATGAGATACAATGATTTCAATCATATTATGGGTTAATAGAGGATATAAAAGGGGATTCTATTTTATGGGGTTGTTGGGACAAGATCAAGTGCTAAGGTGCCGCTATGTATCCCATTAATGAATGGGAATCATGCCACATGTAGTTCTATAATTCCATTCTTGTGTTGGTCTGATCTATGCATAGAAAGGGGGAGGGTATTTATATAATTTTATATCATGAATTCGACATATATAAAATGGATTGTTACACTATACCTACCAAGAAGTTTAATGTATTGTGGTTAATATTAAGATTTTATGGTGTTTAGCGTCATGCAACAAGGATGATTTTCGACTAGCAGTTTAACAACATGTGGTGAGGAAGATTTTGGCCTTGTAGTTTAATGTCATGTGGTAAGGAAAAAGATATTTTTATTCAGTTTTACATCTCATATCTAGGACATTTTATGTAACTATTCAGTTTAATGTCTTGCAGCTAAGATGTATGTGTCGCAATTATGATATTTATTTCTTCAGAAACCACGCATTGATTGGAGTTGTGATGAGCTGTCAATCCCATGATGTTAAGAAATATTCTCTATTGGAGTTGAATTTATGTATGACATATGGTCACTCCCATTTTGGATAAATCTTTAGTGGTTTCTTCCAAAGTATCTTCGGGGTTATGAGGACCAATACCATCTATCCTTCAAGAAAGGGCCAAAGGAAAACCTTTTGTTTGAAGGCTCGTGCGATCCGATTTAGGTATACTTCCCAATGGTTTAATGTGTGAAACCTTTTCTCATCCCGTCGCTCTAACTCATCAAATCGTTTTTGGTATTTCTGATTCATGGAAAATTGATCAAAAACGGAAACACGGAGTGATGGTAGTTGAACTTTTATGGGAAAACCACCTATGTCTTGTATACCAGTGAGTACGGGGTTTCCTAGGTGGCAGTGGAGGTCGTGGTATGCTATGCCCATGAAACATTGGGGATATTTTCTATCCACATATTCTTGTCCTTGTCTTCTATCGTCTGGAGTATATCAGACAAAGTCTTCTAAAAAACCTCTATCTTCCTGTTGGCTGTTGCATGGTAGCAGGATAAATGGTTGGCTTTGATTTCATACTCCTTGTATAACCATTCCAACTTAGCAAAGAAGATGTTGTGGCCATTATCCATCAGTATTGTATGAGGTACACTGAATCTGGTAATGATGTTGGCTTTCACTAAGCTAATAATATTTCTTTCCCTAAACTATTTAAGGGGTGAGACATCAGCCCATTGGGAAAAGAAGTCGGTTTTTGTGAGAATGAACTTATATTTTCTGGCTATGGTGGGAGGATATGGTCCCACGACATCCATCCCCCATAAAAAATGACCAGGAGTACATAGCTATGTGAAGTAGTTTAGGGGGTTAGTGAATGAAAATGACATGAACACTAATGGGATGACACTTCTTTAAAAATTTAGCACAATCCTATATCATAGTGGTATAATAGTATCCAAGCCATTGAATTTGACAGGAGAGATTTGTTTCTGATTAGTGTGCTTCACAAGATCTAGCATGCACATCTTTTATAAAGACAACAATCTCTTCTCCATTGATGCACCTGAGAAAGACTCTGTTGAGGCCTTGTTAATAGAGAACATTTTCTTGGTTCGCGTCATTGTACAAAAAAAATTGACATCCTGACACCAGATCTATTATCTTCCAACCCAAACTGGTAAGACTTCCCCCTCCAGAAGTCATTTATAATGTGATTCATCCAACCGGTGGTGTGACCGTTAGGTGTTGGAACAAAGATAATCTCAGCAATTTCTTCGATATTATTCTGAATAAATTACAAGGACATCTGACAGTGTGAAATGAAGATGACTATTTCATCCCAGTATGGATCAGTTAGGGTTGTGGATATATTTTCCAATGCGTTATCTTGATTATTTTGTGACCGGGGTACATAAGTCTGTGTTTGTTCTTATGCGAATTCTTATATCATCTATCAAACATGGTTCAGTCAAAGACCAAATACTTAATTATTAATGGAATAGTCACCATTGAAAAACATTATGACTAGATCTAAATCATATTTTACCTTCAGTAAATTGGCTCAAGCATGAAGTTCCAGCTCCAGGCCTGCAATGGGGAAATGGTATTCTGCTTCATTATTTGTACACCCCTCTGAATGACGAAAGGAGTAAGGAAGGAGAGCCTTTTCTTGAGATATGAGTATAACTTCCATACCTAATTTTTTGATGTTGGGATCCTCCATCCTCTTCCCTATTAGAATTCTAGTGGCACCATTGAAGTACATTTCCCATACCTAGGGGCCTTTTGGGTGGATAATACTTATTCAATAGTATGTTCTGTATCGAGGGAGTTCATTTTTACTGAGGGGTGATACACCAGGAAATCAACTAACGCCTGTCCTTTGATGGATTTATGGGGGACATGCCATATGTCAAACTATTGTAGGATGACTTCCCATCATGTTAGGCATACAGTTAGCATAAAAAGGCTAGGGATATACTTGAGTGGGTTGTAGCGGGAGACCAGATGGACCTTGTGGTGCTTTAGATAATTCTTGAGTTTCTAAACTGCAAAGATTATGGCTAGGCGGCTATTTTAGATTCATGAATTTCAAGTATCGTCATCGAACATTGTTCAGCTGAGGTAATATATACTATTCTCCTTACTTGTATAATTCTTCTATGTGAGAAAAGAGCATAGCGACTATTCCAAGGAGGTTATGTACAAAATGAATTGCCTTCCCTCAACTGGTGGCATTAACACTTGTGGGCTTAGGATATGCCTTTTAATATTGTCTAATTCTTATTGAAAATAATTATCCCACTTGTGTATAACCCCTTTCTTCATCAATAGGGTGAGAGGAAAACACTTACCTACAAGGTTGTCTATGAAGCTCCAAATGTAGGCCAGGTGACCCTAGAGACCCCTCAACTCAGTGAGGTTGTGAGGTGGAGACATGCCAAGGATTGAATTTTTTTTTCTCAGGGTCTAAATATATGTCGCAATGGTGTATGAGGAAGCCAAATAATTCCCCATAGGTAACACCAATAGAACACTTTATAGGATTCAGCTTTAGACTTTTTTGTCACAATTTATTGAAGGCAGTTTCATGATCATTTAGGTTGTTTGAGCACTGTCATGGTTTAACCACCAGGTCATCGATGTAGCACTTGATGAATTTTCATAGTAAGGGCTTGAAAATGTGTTACATGGCTCACTGATATATAGATCCATCATTTTTCGGACCAAAGGGAATCACATTATATTACAATACTCCTCAGGGTCCCTGAAAGTAGTGTCTTCTTCATCTTCTTGGGCCATTAGGATCTAGTTGTATCCAGAATAGAGAACCATTAAAGATATGTCTTCATATCCAATGGTCTCATCAATCAACAATTCCTTGATCGGTATCAGGAAATCATCTTTCGGGAAAAGCCGATTGAGATCTCTAAAGTCAATGTAGACTTTGATCTGTCCATTCTTCTTTTTGAAGGAGACTATGTTTGTCATCCAAATCAAATATTGGAATTCCCGAATGAAGTTAGATTTTATTATTTCATCATCTTCAACCTCTGTTTTGGAAGCATGTGATGGGTGAATCCTTCTAACAGCCTGCTTGTAAACAAGATGGTCGTCTAGACGACCAATGAGATGAGTGGTGACCATAGGATTCAGGCCTGACATTTCTATGTAGTTATAGGAAAAAACATATCTATTTTTATTTAGGAAGGTGGTACATGCCTTCTTATCCTCAAAAGTTAGAGACACACTAATCATAATGGGATGTGGGTCATCTTCAGTGACCATGTTTTTCTCATTAAGTTCATATATCTTGGAAGAAATGCCTTCTTCGAATGCGGAAAGGGAATCTTTGAGCTCTTCTTATTATTCTTATTCTTGATCCTGATCCTCTTCATCCTCTTCTACGTCTTCTAATGGAGAGACTATTCTCGAGATAGACTCTCCAATGTTTGGAGAGGAATCATAGCTCTGATTTATGGAGACTAAAATAGATCCATTTTCTTGGGATGACTACAAGGAATTTTCTGAAGGTGATGGAATGGGGGTATAAGAGTTTACATAATTTCTATTAGTGACAAGACAATGTCTTCTACCTTAGTAAGTAAGGCAGAGAATTTCTGGTTCCCTAAGGATGGCCTGAGAGAATTTTTTCTTGAGCCTTCACTGTCATCATGGGGGTTATCGTGCTTTTCAGCGTCCTTGGACTTTGCGATTATCAAAGAAATCATTCCGACAGATGAGTCCACATCTGAGCATGATATTTTTTACTCAACCTAGTTGATGGGTAATACATACTCTTCACCAAGCTATTAGAGGGGATTGATAGAATCCATTTCCTATCTATTTGGGGTAGTGATCCATCTATCATCGTCAGCCAAATAATACTTCTCATTTGGTAAATAGAACCCTACATCGATGTAATACAACTCACATGATTTGAATTAGGATTTATCAGTGTGCAATGTCCTATTTTTCCCATTATCCCAATAGTTAATTCACTCATGGTATAATGATGGAATTGTGGCGTGATGATGCATCCTGGCCCTACACAACAGGATGATGAAGGTCATATTTTTCTACACTACTAGAAGCTCATAGTCACACATGAGGTCAACAAGAAAAGTTATAATATTGACTCATACTCATGGATTTTCCCTCTATTATCAAATCCCAGTAGAGTTTTCCTTTAGGGTTTTAAACTGTCCTCATCATATCCCAACCAACGAAGTGTTCACAGTGGTAGGAGGTTAACTTCCGAGCCATTGTCGATTTTGAGACATCAGTGTCATTAATATTGAAATATAGGTATAAGGGTTTTATAAGTCCTTGTATGATGGAATATTCACCAATATCAATAAAGGAGATGAAAACTTTTCATTCTGAGGGCTTGGTCTATGTCCAATAGACAACAACTACTACTACTTAAGAAGCGAATTCCATGGGACATAGTAAATCATTTATGACTTCCTCCCTCTAGTCTGCTAGAAAATTCAAGGCATCCAGTATCGATATATTTTCCAGTACTGATGCTAGATGTTTTAGAATATCATACTTCTTATCTAAAGGATGGAACATTCTGGCTTGGGGATGCTCTTTCATGGGCTCTTTAGGGGCTTGAGCTTTGGACGTAGACTATCTGGCCACTATGATAGGTGATGATGGTGCTTCTGTATATTCTGATTTTGGAAGAACTGGTTTTCCAATATTCCTAGAGTGATTATACATCTTCTATTCCTCCTATGGATACTCCATGACGATTGGTCTCTTATTTCTTCCAGTAGGGGCTAAGAATCATTCTGGTTCATGTTTTGTCAGTTGGAAGGTCCTTCATTGAGTTTCTTCAATATTAATGGTTTGAGTTAAGGTGTGGAAAATAATTTGACACCATCAAAAATCACGCCTTCCATGACACCCTCGACCTTTATGGCCTCTTCCTCTGGATATTTGGTTGGATGCAGGGAATTCAGGTTCATGGACACATTCCCCATCAGATAATGGGTCCATAATGTGAATGACATTAATGGAGCTGAAAATCAGTTCTTGATATGAAAATAATTCTGTCTGCAAGTCCTCTTTTGGTGATTCTATTTGGCTGGGCAGTGTCCATTGTCACATTTATTGGGGTGGTAATCATGGTCTCAATTAGTGGGGTGGTGCTCGGGGTCCCATTTGGTGGGGTTTTTTTCATGATTTCTAGTCTACTGGCATGAATTCCAAAATTTTCAAGACCAGTTTTTGATTTGGTACCAACTCATCTTCTCACGCCATGTTTTTTCCTTTTGAGTCCTTAGAGTGTTGTGGGATTGAGGTTGATGGTTGTGGTGCATCAGGAGCTATTGGGGGAATATTTTTTTATTAAACTATTCATAAAGGATTCCATGATCTAAGTTGGATATTTTTCGAGTCATCCAACTATAAATTTCTTTCTCCTTTTTTATGGTGACAATTTTCCACTTCTCTTTCTCTCTTTGTTCTAAGGTGGATACATATGCCACTTTTGATAGAATGGGACTTATCTTGACTTGTTCTGAATCCACTATCATTTTCAAGTGATACTTGATGAAAAATCCCTCATGGATGTTATTTCCTTGTATATGGTGGTAGGTTAAATAATTTGGATGGTCATTGAGACCCACATTATTGGCTCACATTGGATCTGGTAGCTTGATGAAGTTGAAATTCATGGAATCTAATAAGTATCCATGAACTTTTTCATCTCATAATGAGTTGACATTATTTCTTCATTCCTCGAACTAATTACTTTTCGCACCCATTTGATTATATTTTCAAGGTTGGGGTGTTTCTTTTCATCTAGGGGGTCTTATACAGTTTGGTGGAGGCCTAACAACTAGATATGTTTCCATGGTGGATTAATCATTATAGAATCCACTTCATCTTTTCTTGTTCTTTTTTCTAGGTCCAATGGGTCCACTTGAGACTTGATATTGGTCTGCTAAAAAGAGTCTTATGTCCTTTGAGAAATGGTTGAAACTCTCAAAACCCACCTGTGTACTTCACTGGGATGAGTTGTGTCCGCAATTCATCACATATATTATCGATCAACATAGAAAGCATTTCATCCGGGTAGAGTGGTCAGTTTAGGGATTAAGTTTGGCCTTTCCATTTGGAGATGAATTCTAAAACACTTTTATTCTCTCAATACTTGAAATTAATGAGATTGGTAACTATTTTATTGGAAAATGTCAAACTAAACTGGTATAGAAACTATTGTTGTAGGTCCTCCCAGCATGTGTTTGACTTAGCTGAAAAAAATGTATAGAACATGATGACTGAACCCTATAGATTTCGCACAAAACACCTAAGTTGCACTTATTATTGTTGCTTCAAGGTGCCCATAATGGTGTCACAGTAATATGCATAGTGCATTAGATGTTTTTCCAGATCTCATGAACTATTGAACACTAGGAATTTAGGGTTCTCGACATTTGGAGGTGGTGGAACATTTCTCACCCAATCAGGGTAAGGATTTCATTCTAGTTTTATCAGAGCATGTCACCCTTCAATGGCTTCGAGTCAAGATTTCATTTTATCAAAATAAATCTGGATACCTTTATGCATATCTTCCTGGACTTGAGCTTTGGTGGGTGAAGAAGGGGGTAAAACTCGATGTTATGGAACTACTAGATTTTGGGGTGGATACCCCACCTAGGGTATCCTTTGTGGGTTCACCTGAATGTATTCTGGATACTTTCCTAATGCAGGTATGTCATGATGTCCTTCTAGAGACAGATTAAAGTAGACTGATGGTCCAGATGTTGGATTTGATAGGAATCAGAGCATAGTTTCATATACCATTATGAGTTCTTGTTGTAGAGGAACCTCTTCTCGGAACACCTACTGAAATTCTGCTTGAGGAACACATCTAGAAATATAGATTCCCCAACGTAGCTCAACAATGATTCTCTTGAGCTCTTTAATTTCTCTATCCTCCTTAGAGAATCATTCCTCAAGAATGAGGGACACATTCTCAGTGGGAGGAGGTGGTGGTTCCTAAAATTCCTTGGATTTATTCATCTCCTTATTAGGGATTCATGAGGGAGGTAGTAATGGTTTTGCTGAGGGTGTTCCCAATGTTAGGGAAGCTCGCTGATTCCTTGTATGCACACCATCAAGCTTAGTGTGGGCCACCACCATAAGGGAACCATCTTCTCTTACAACATCTCCATTTGAATAATTTCCTATGAGATCCCTGGGACTGAAATTCACTACATTCACTGATGCATAGCACATTGTGTTTGGTGGACAAGGTTCTAAATGTTAATAGATATTCTTGTGTCCTTTACAGGATTTTCTCCTTCCATTTGGTGGTATTCATCATATTTCGTAGAGAAGATCGATCTGGAGTGAGCCCTACCCTGACCATGAAATATTCCTTCATCCTAAGGGGCATGGACCACAACACTAGACTGAATGGATGACCACTCTTCTCATCATTATTCCCAGCCAGGAGAAGATATAAAACCATTGTGCATGAAGTTGAGGTAAACATATCCCCATCCCTGTGGGTTGGTTTTTATCCCATTCCTCTGTTTATTCACTATATCATGGATTCATTGGTCTTACTGGGGCATTTAGAATTAAAATTCCCCTATCCCTGTGGTTTGGGTAGGTTCCCGTATTGCAAAGGTAGCTACTGCTATTGTAACCTTCTTTATTTCACGCAATTTCACGTGTGTGTGAGCTGGGTATGGCACTGGGTTTGTATGAGATTTATTTTCTTTTGAGGTCATGAGAAATAATTTGTGGTTAGCTTCCATTTGGAAAGAAATTTTCTAGATGTTCTCAGTTTCCTTGCTTAGAAGTATGTTGATGTCTTGATGTCGTTGGGCCCAATTATTTTTAGACTTACTCAAGGCCAGTTCTAGTTGAGCATTTCACCTTTCCTAAGAATCAATGTAATTTGATTGTTTCATTTGGGTAATTACATTAAAAGATGGAATTCCTAATGAAGTCAGTTATACGGGAAGCATGGTGACTAGTAGATCCCCATGTTCACCCCATCCCCATATATGAACTACAAATGTGGAGTCACTGATGAGGAAATTCAACTTGTGTAGCACGTGGAGGTAGGACAATTCATGGTCTTTTTCTTTGACGTTTCTGATTGTGGCCTCCATACAGAAGGTATGGATTCCAGATCGATTAGATGGTGAAGCTCTCCTAATATGTTGACATGGTCTGAATACCATTCATTGGGAAAAAACTTTTCTTTTAGATGGTGGAGAGTTGTCTAGATTTTGAGATGATTGTTATCCATACATTCCATAGAAAACCCCATTGGCATGTTGAAGTGAGAAGTCGTCATGGGATAATACATAACTGGTATATCATCCCTAGCTAGTTGTCTTCTCATGAGCAACATATCATTTTTTTTATTCTTCCAGGGGCTCCTCTACATGATATTCCCATCATGACTACTTCATAATGTTTTTGTTCCATGAAATAGGGTTGACAAGAGCTTCATTGATATGTGAGCAGTGCAGGGGTGGCTTGAAAGATGAGTGTGGCCCTGGACCATCCTCTAGTTGTGAAAGGATATCAGTCATCATAGACATAGTGTCTAACAGGTTTGACTCCATCTTTCAGAATGCCTCAACGTAGGAGGGCTTTCTCACATTTTCCCCTGCATTGAAGGGCCTTCTTACCAATGAGAATTTTGATTGCGGGGAGGACCTTCACAATCAGTGCTACAATGGTGAGGGACACCATCATGGACAACAACAACAACAACAAGGGGAGAACCTTCTTGATGCTTGATGTCACTGAGGGTAGGACCTTCTCGATGACCACTATAATGTCGAGGACTACTCTTACAGCTGATATCTGGATATATGGTGAATTTTTGCAGTGTACATCCTGAGGAGGGCCTTCAAAACATATTAAAATGAGGGGAGGAACTTCAATTTTCATGACTTTTCTATGGGGAGGGCCTTAATATAAACTTACATTTTAGAGAGGTACTTCGCAATGGTTGTCTTTATGGAGAGTTCTACCATCATGACTTGACGTCTGACTATAGGGAGAAGCATATCTGTAGCATATACCCTGGGGAGGACCATCAAGGAAGATGAAAACAAGGGGGGGCCTTCTTTCTGTCAAATATTCTTTTCATGGGGAGGGATACATAAAAATCATCAGGAGATATGCTCTCCTGATCGATCATTCCTAGACCAAGGAGTAATCCCCCATGGGTTCTCTGGGGAGGACCTTTAGAGCTACTAATTGCAACATTACGGGGAGGGCCTTAAAAACTGAAAATTCCACATCCATAATTTTGTAATGGACTGACATGTTCTTATTCCTCTATTGATATATTCTCGAGGGCATTAGGAACAATATCTTACAAGAGTGTAGAATCATATATGTGCTCTTCATTTTTCAGTTTCATTTGGAACATTTAATTTTTTTGCACTCTCTTACAGGAAGCTGAAGCCGTCTGCTATTAGTAATGATCTTTATATACAGGTCCCTGTTTTTTTGTTCCCATGATTCCATTGGGGTACACCGACAGACAACTTGAGCTTTTTTAGGGATATTAGCCTTCCCTAGAGTAGCCACCACATTGGGTCGGTGTCCCCCAGTTGGAATGAGTATTTTTTTCGATTCTATTGTCCGTGTATTACAAGATATTGTCATCAACCCTCCTAGAATGGATAAGGGATACATAACTACTCCTTAGTGACCAACCCATTTTGTGGGTAAGTCATTCCATTCAAGGAAACTGATTTTTGGGCCCAGTTACTCACCTTTTCCGCTAATGAAATGATATCATGGCATGTATGGAGCATATGATTTGGAATCAGCATCTGGTTTTACAACATTTTCAGGATGTGTTGAGATACATCTTAGGATGGAATAGGTATGAAGGCCCTTTCTAAGGTGGGGGTAGGAGTTTGTGCCTGCTCTGTTCCTCCATAGGTTGCCAGTGGATACTGGTAGTTCTCATGTGCTAGGACAGAGGAACGAATCTGCCCGCTGGTTTTCTTCTCCTATTTCCACCATATTAGATTGTTTGGATTCATATTTACAGGCTATAGGTTTCATTGGATAGCTTGCTTCTATATTTATCTCATGCGATTTATATGAATCCACAAGAATTTGACTCTTCTCATATTTATTTTCTTCCCTATTTGGATGGAAGACATGGTATGCATCAATAGGTCTTTGTGTCTACCTATAGGTATTTACTGCTCTATTTTGATGACAGGCTTCTTATGCATCGGCAGATATTTTCATCTTCATGTAATTTTCCACACTATCATCATGGCGGTACTGGTGAGCACTAAAAGGAATAAACACATGTTCGTATTGTGATACCCTATTTCCCTGGTAGGTTTTAGTGGAGGGGTATTATTGTATATCTGACTGTTGAATGCCTCCACATTTGTATGGGGGAGTTCCCCCTCCAGAATCTGGGTAATGGACTTCTCCAGGTTATATTTTTTCCACCCTCGGTGGGCTGCATGAGGGGCCCATGCACTTTAGGTTTCAGCTGGTACCCTCAGCTTAGGATCATCTTACTAGTAAGGATACATGGTCTCCCAGTGTTGGAAGAGACACTCTTCGATAGGGGCCCATGAGTAGGACCCTTGTGTAGTTGGGTTGAAGTCATCAACATCGACTTGATCAACCTAATAGGGATAAAGGAGGTACATGTTGTGACGTTTTGGGAAGAGGCTCTAGAAATGGTACGAGACGAACAATGGGGTCGCCATGTGTTGGTGTTCCGGTTGTGGCTGAGAAAGAAGATGGAGGAATTTTTCAGATTGTAAGGGATTGTCTTACAGACTCCATGGTGGGGAAAATACCATTTTGGTGGTATTCTCCTATCAATGTGTTGGATACCCAGTGTTTAGGATGTTGTGTTGGTGAGTGGTCCTTCTCTTCATCAGGGACCCCTCTACGTGGGGGATCACTGAGGTGTGTGTCTGCGTTGGTTGTTGGTATTCCATTGGGATGAAAGGTTTCTTTGGAAACCTACAAAATATTACATATACAAATAATAAAACCTATTCATAGTATTATATTTGGATAATATGGATATTTTATGATTCAGCTTATCCCCTTCCATTTTGAGGTGAAGGGGCTTCAGTGGGGTACACCCTCCACCTTGGTTGAGGATTCATGTCAGGCTCACCATTTTTGTTTCGACCCTATATGATTATTGAGGGATAAGACAAAATTATCTGATGAGAATAATCACTCATCTACTATGGTAGATAGTTTCACATTGCCAATTTTTATATCGGCCCGATCCACATCGTTAAAATTTAAGGGGAATTTGATTGAAATCATGGGGGTGATCAGTTTATCCCTTTTGAATTATGTTGGCGGATCCATAGTCAAATGGTCTTATATGGGTGATTGTAGGGGGGTTAAGTATTTTTTTAATCGGTCCTCCTAGGATATTATTTCCTCATTTGTACTGCAATATGATTATTCGGGGAGCTAAAAACACCCAACGGTCCTAGTATCCATTATTAGTGGACCTACATTCCAATGGAAGTCACTCGTTGGATGAATATCTGGCCAACAACACTTAAGGAATCTATTGGTTGAGAGGATGGGAGGTCAGGCTCATCACACCATTTTGGGGGGAATTATTGACTATTCTAGGGATCTCTTATTGATTTATGCCATGTTCATATGTTTTTGAATCCTCATTTCATTCTTAAATAATTTATCCATGGAATACCCCTATTTTTCATTATCATCATAAATATCCATGGATTTGATGCTACAGATGAAATGATAACTTAATCCATGCAATTAGGTGCTCATGTGTTTTTTTTTTCATTCATGAGAGACAGAAGGTGGTTTGATGTTTGAGTTAGACCCATAAGATGGGCTTCCTATGTTTCCTCAAGAGAGGAATCAGAGACCAAAAAGTTTGGTTATCGAGACTTATAATACATAGGAGTAATCCCATTATAATTTGGAGAACATTTTATATGGACTATCTTTTTTGGAGAACAACCCTTGAGATCAGGCCTTGGATAGGCATCCTGTGTATCCTGGTTGGAATAGGAGTCATAGTTCTCATAGATCAGGTAGCTTGGGACATACACCTGGGAGGAGGCCCATTTTTTGGGGGAATAATTGGGTGAACTTTTTGGGAGGGAACCCCTTTGAGCTCGGACATTCAAGAAGGTGTGCAACATATCCTGGTTGGAGTAGGAATCAGAGTTATCATAGTCCATTATTTAGGTTTTTCCAATGTCGTGTCATCACAAACCTATAAGACCAGATGAGTGATGATCATTGTGAGAAAAATAGGATGTGAAATAATCAACAAGGACACATATTCTCCTCTCCATTGCTGGAAAAGGAGGAAAACAACATCATAAGAGGTAGGGTCTAAGAGCCCGCAAGGATAGGGACAGGGGTCATTAAAGCATGAAACCCTCACCCATGTTGAGGGTGAATAGTGATAACTCTCGTAAAAGGATAGGGAATTACCTTAGGAGGAGTGCCCCTATAATGGACTTGGGAAAGGGGGCGAGAATCATCCCTAGTCAAAAGGTAAGGAAAGGGTGACCTTTTTTCTTTTTACTAGCACTCCTTAAGAGAATGTCCAATGGTTACCCATAAACCAAAGAATGGGGGGGTTCACATTGGCATTTCTAAGCCAGTTATTGGGTTACCTAGGGAATTTAGACATAAAGAAATTCGGGGGTGTCTAAAATGTTGTGGGGACAACCTTCGTCACTCTACTTACCATAGGTAGGTAGATTTAGAAAGGCATTCTGGTGGGCCTGATGATCCGATCATATAGGTCTTGTAGCCTTGGAGGAGGATTTGTCCTAATGATGGTGGATTAGTTTGTGGAGGAGCTGTGGAGGGCCAGATGGTGATGGAGGGGTATGATTTGAGCCAATGGGAATGATGCCCAAATAAACCCCATTTTGCGTACTATTTTACCATGTAGAATGGGGGAAACCTGCATATCATAATGTTATATGGGTAGAGAGGGGTCATCTGCGTACTAAAGCAGTATGTGAATGTGGGTATAGACCCCCACATACCAAAGTGGTATGTGGTCCTGAATGTGGTTCACCACGCCACTAATGGTTCCATCCACGTACTAATGCAATACGTAACACAAGGTTCAATCAACTTAGAAAAGCGCTATGCAGACAGCCAAATTGGAGAAGGGTATTGGAGCCTGTGGTTCGTAGGAAATTCATCCTTGAGGGATTTATGGTTTGTGATGTCACCAATTAAGTTCATGGTTCACAAATTATTATTATTATGATATTTTATTATATGGTTCACGACTTATTATACCTATGAAAAAAGTTGTTCTCATTCCGTACTTCATTAATGATTTGAAATTGACAACATAATTTTCTCCTTATCTAAACTCTATCTTACATTCTCAATGGTTTTTTTCATACTGTATTCCCCTGTCTCTGATCTCCTTTATAATTCATCATGTTATCCTTTTATAGAAAATTTGGAAAATCATATTTGTGTGCAATAATCACCATTTGCGGAATCCAATGAAGATATATCTCAATCTGCGGAAGACATGGCCATCTGGGGTTTGTAGATGTTGTGGTTTTCAAGAGGTAATTCATGTATCCCTACCAGCTTGCTTCATTCAAAAACTTCTTTATTCATGGGACGATATGTGGTTGATATTTATACACTCAATTTTTCCAATGACAAGGTTCTAGGTGACCTAGGTGTACTGGCCATCACCTGGTGGGCCAGTGCCTCATGGGTCCTTCCTCTTACGGATGGTTCGGGATTCATGTGCTCTACGGACCTTTCCCGGTGATGGTAAGCGGTACACTATAAACACTTAAAAAAAATTCATCAAATTTATTGTCAAGTTTTCAATCCAATTTGCATATATTTTATTTTTTGGACCTGTTAGAATGTTTGATTCCCTATGAAAAGTCCAAGTGAGAGTATTTACTACTCTTGGAAAGGATTTCAGGACCCTAAAATGTCATATTGATATTATTCATTTTCCTCAATGTGTTACTTCTCATGAAACGTGGGAAACTATCATTTTTCCTTATAGAGGAACTGTTAATGTTTGATAAAATATGGTTAATTGAAAATAGATAATTTTTTATACTTTTAGGATTCATGGTGGAGAAGAAATATATCAAATAAAAAAAAGAATCATTGAGATTGTAAACAACATTATTGTTTTTTGTTGATATAGTACCATAATGAGAATAAGATTTAAATATTATTAGAGATCATCCTAATAAATAGAGTAGAACATTTGTTGAAATTGGATAATCTTTACTAATTAAAGGGGAGGAAATGAAACATATAATTGAAACACTAATTATTTAAGATACTAAAATACAAGATGAAATGACTAATTATAAGATAGATAACTAGGATATTTCTTCTTTGATATTCACTACATCAAATTATGTTAAACATATAAAAAATAAAAGAATAAATCAAAATAGAAATCTAATATAACCCATGGAATTATTAAAAGAGATAAATAATTGGATAGTGGTTTGAACATGATTTGAGTGTTGTTGAGATATTTATATATGGGTAGAATTATGTTGGATGATGTTATGTGATTTATGGAAGGAATAAATAATTATGAGGTGAAGCTGAAAAAACAATTAATATATAGATCAATATATATTTATTCTATAATAATTGTATTATTCATTCATTGAAGATTGATTTATTTTTTCATCAAATGAAATAACTACATATGAGAAATTGAAATTCATTGTACAAGTCATTATAAACAATGTACATGTTCTTATAGACTACATATGATGATGTATTTTCAATGTATGAGTCATTTGATGTAGTTTATAAATATTTTTATAGAATATATGAGTCCTTAGACTCCATATATAAGTCTTATGAATGTTTTATATGAGTCTTTCCTTAGGAAAATTATTATATTTCTTTAGATAGAAAATGTTTTTTTGAATTTACTTATAAATATCGAAATAAAACAAATGATTATATAGTTGTTCTACAATGTTCAAAAATTCAGAACTAATGTTTGAATAAAGAATTATTTAGAATAAATTATTCTTATTATATAGATAAAATAGTTATTCATGGTAATATCCAAATGAGATGTAATAAAATTTATATGAGTTTATTTTAAATAATAATCCATATTTCAATTTTCATGATGCATTATTGATCATTACATACAAAATCACATAAAAATGTTGTAATGATTCTAGTGGAGTTATGTTTATTGTATTTTATATATTTAAGATATGTTTTAATGATTTGTTTAGATATGGGATATCCTTCATATCATGATTGTTGTTCTGATGGTATTTTGTAAATGAAAAAAATTTAAATAATGTTTTTTGATTTTTATTTAGAAGATTAAATATAATATTTCAAGAAGTTGATGAGCGGGAGGGTATTTATCAAAAATTAAATTAAAACATTGGATATAATACCACATCTATGTGTTGATGATAAATCCACAAAATATCATAGGGAACCAAAAATATAAATTTTATAACTGTTTTTTAGATTGTGGTTAAAAAAGTCTTCTACGTATCCCATTTATTTTTACTAAAAGTTTTTAGAGTAATTTAATCATATAAAATTGTGTTATTTGGAAAATATAAACGTTTTTGAAATTTTTGATCAAGAAAATAATAAAATATCATCTAACTATTTTCAAATAGTTTTCTATGAAATACTATGTGAAATTATTGAAGAATAAGAAGGTGAGTCTAAATCTGCGATTGTAGGAAATATTGTAGAACTATTTTTAAATGAGTTTCCATAAGTTTGTTATGATAGAGAAGAATAAACATCCCCATAAGGGATTTCACTTTATGAGAAACATTAGTTCCTATGTTTCAATACATGTAGATCTTATGGTCTATATTTATTGAACAAGTGAGTAGAAGTTCTTAGGCATTCAATCTACTAGCTACAAGAGGAAGATCACTCATTAGTTGTTGAAGAAATTCACATATATCGAATATATTACTATGTTGGGGGTATTTATTTTCATTATACCTTTCAAGAGAGAGTAAATCCTATGGGATGTAGTTTATTATATTCAAGCATGGGATTTGAAAAATATTTTACCCAACCATTTTTATTTATAAAAATATATTTCATGAATTTTTTTTCATGGGATAAAAACTACTTATAATAAGTATTACACTCTAAAATTTGGTTCAAACCATTTAAAAAATTATGTGGGACATGATATTTAGTGTTTTCAAGATTTGAAATCCATCGATAAGAATTATAGCTAATATGAGAGAATCGGATTAAGACTATCCATAGGGATTAACTTCAGATACAATATGTAGAGACCCAAAGCCTGACGTACATGGACATTACATTACTTTTGTGGAATACTTAATACATAACAAAAACAGACACACAAGGACCGTAATAGTTTAGTGTCTTTGGGAACTCGGAATATAAACATCTAATTTTGTTGAAAGATCTTCAACATCTCTCATATCGATCTTCCCCTTTTGTTTTCCTACCTAAAACCTTTCTTTATATCCTGGGGAAAAGAAAACATATAAAGGGTGAGCTCAAATTCTCAGTAAGGGTAAGGATGGATAAAATAAGACATACCATATACATTTCAACTTAAAAACATGAACATAATGTTTAAACATCAAAATCTTGAGCAATGACATAAAACATGGAAGTACGTAAGGAATAGATCATAATGGAAAATAAATCATGATAAAATAGCATGGGAATAAAACATGTAATTGTGGAAACCATTAAGAACATGATATGATTTCCATAGTAGCCAAGGCATTGCTTCCAAGACCATCTTAGTGGACAAAGTCCCTTTCTGAATCGAGTTCATTCCTCGTTCCAGTCCTGTATTACTGAACCAGTTTAACTTGTCATTCCATCCATGTCTATCTCATGAGATATAAATCTTTACCCAATTCATTGAAGGGATATATAGGTCCCACCCATCTCATAATGATACCATTCTTATGTGTGCCACAAAATCATATACCATACATCATAGCATAACCCATGTAATAAAAATGGGATTCTTAAACATCGTGACATCATAAAACAATTCATATAAGATAAAGTAATTCATAAAAATAATTCCATCCCAAAATAATCAAATCAATGTAATAATAGGGATAGAAACAGAACCCTTTATTATCTTATATGGAAAATAATTTTGATAAAACACTTGAACTCCATTCTTGAGGAAAATATCCTTTCATCTTCAAAAACGCTTTTCCTTTCATAACATGTGATACAATTCTAAACTAAAAGAAGTTGATTAAAAATAAACTTGAAAACTTGTAATGGAATATTCTTAGAAATAATGTTTTAAAAATCCATTCATACCATAAACTTTAAAAAAAATATTCTTCGTACTTTTGTCGGAAAAGTCAAAAAGTACCTCGTATGGTAAACAAAAGAGAGATTCCTTCCATACGATGTGGTAAAAGTAAGAAAAGGGTAAAAATGTCTTAAACATACATGGAAGGAAAGTAAAAATTTTATGAAAACATTTTGATAGCATATGGACATGGATAATAATCATAACCCCCAGTAAATACTTACGAGAAAACAATCTCGGATAAGAATGAGATTGGAATAATTATCCCTTACCTTAGGTCCGATATGCTTCGTATGTATCCAAACATCCTGTATAATGATTTAAATAATGTCATTGACTTATTACAGAATCATATTCATTGTTATTATATCATATATGGTTCACTTATGACTTTATATTACCCGTTCTTTTGTAAATTCCATGTTAAAGAGTGTTTTGGGGGAAATCGTTTCATTTTCCGTCAGTGTTTTGACTTGAAATTATTCATATGATTACTTAGATCATGATTACTTAATTCCAGAATATAAATAATGATTTATATATAATATATATTCATAATATACATATATATAATAGATCAATAAATGGAAAGAAATACAGCGTTCATGGAGACGGTAGGTCGTACGTATGCATGAATGCTGTTTTCGTTTCCTTATTGAGTTGAGTGGAATTAAGTAGATGACATACATATATATATACATAAATCCAATAACATTATTATGTAATATATTTCATGATTACTTATTATATATACTTTATAATCATTCATGAATTGTTAACGTGGAGAATGAATCTCATCGCGTCGTGGATACGGTAGTCCGTACGTACGCACGAGCGATGATATCGTTCTCATGATCGTGGAATTGTATTGGAGTGTATGTATACTATTTAAGAATCAATATCACTTTACAATAATCATATATAGTTATTATGTACACCATTATACCCATACAAGGAAGTTGGTGGTGGAAAATAGATTACACCACGGCGTGGAGACGGTATTCCGTACGTATGCACGTGCGGTGATTTCGTTTTCCATAGGATGGATAGATGGTGAAATAGGGTTTTTTCATACTTATAATAACATATCAGTATATGAGTGATACTGATGTTATTACTTCATAATGAAACAACCTAATAAGAAGAAGTGGAAGAAGAAATAAAGTTGAAAGAATCAGTAACAGACATTACCTCTTCTTTGAAGCGCCTCTTTGAGTCCTCCTCGTACGGCACTAAAATTGGTCTTTGAAGAAGACCAGGACCTCTAGGATATTTCTAAGTAAGTTTAGAAGATAATTTGGCAGGGTTTGGCCGAGCTTGAAGGCTCAATGTGGTGTGAGGAAGAGAGGGAGGCGGTGCCCTTTTATAAGGGAGGAGAGGGGCACCTTTGAAATTCTTAACAATATTAATTTATAATAAATCTAAACCCATTTAAAAACCTCCAAAAATGACTCATATTCGAATATTAGATGATATTGGGTTTTTATATCATCAACCAATAAAATTTAGACATGTTTGGATCTTATTTTAAACCTTATCATTTTGATTTATCCTTATTTAATCTATTTAAGTTTATTTGTGGTAATAAAATTCTAAATTTTAAATTATAACAAATATTTACTTATTTGTTGTGAATTTTCCATAATTGGTTAATTTATAAACTTATAGACCATATAAATTTAAATTTATAATTTTTAAATATTTTTGTGATTTTTAAACAATTTTATAATAATTTATTTTTATAAAATAACAATAGTGTCAATTTTGACACCATTCATTTATTTGAATTTAAATAAAACATATACAGAAGATATATTCGAAATAAAAGCTTTAATAGATTAAAAAAATGTCATATGTATCTATAAAATTAGTTTATCACATTAAATAGTTCATATAATATTTAGTTTGTTATTTTTAAAACCATTTATTTGGTTTATCTCTTAATAAAATAATTACTACAACATTTTTGTATAATTATTTAATATACTTATTTTTTGCATAAAAATTAAAAATAAAATTCTATGATGAAGATAAATCTATTACCTTTCACAATAATACTTTTACTAGTATTTATCATCTTAAAATCATAATAGTTAAATTGTTATATTTATTAAATTATGAAGGTGACAACTTTGGCATCATTTGAAATAAAATAATATAAGTGTCATAATCACTTTTATAAGGCTCCAAATGGTTATATATTAGGTAATTGGATGATTAAGGTGTAGATATGCACTAAAAAAAAAATTTCGGGTTTTTGGGCCTTTTAATGGGTATTATTATTTCAATAAAAACTATATTACTGATTTTTCACTTAATAAATAATTTCTGCGTCATTAATGTATCACCATTAATGAAAATTATTTAATACCTAAAAATTATCAATAAATTATCATGACGTATATATTTTATTAGATTTCTGGAGACTATTCATTTTTGATGTTTTATGATTTTTATCAGTAAATTAAAATTATTATACTTATAAGATTTAAGAAAGTGACATGTTGTCACTTTCTTTGGTTTTAATAATAATTAAATTATTTTCATGGTCAAAAGTCCATAAAATGAATCTAATCCGACCCTTAGGTGATATGGGTCGACCTTTAGTCATCCAATAGAATTTTGGCATGTGTTAGGGTAATTTTATAGTATTATATTTACCCTTAATTACCAGATTTACCTTTAACTATGGTAATTAAAATTTACCGTAGTTACTATTCATAATTCTCAAAAATAAAAAGTAGCTTATTAACATAATTTGGACCCAATGATTCCAAATATGGAATCCATTTTTCCAAATTCAATACACAAAAGTTGCAGAAATTAAATTAAAATTAATCCCATTGTCGAAAGAAAACGGGTTTTTCTTTAAAACATTCCAAAAGATTGAATTGATTTAACTTACGAAATCAAGGTAAAATAAATGCTAATGACATACATTACATTAAATGGTAAAAATATATTATATTTATACTTTAAAACCATTCAATATTATAATTTAACCACATAAGTTATTACGATGAAAAAAGTTGTTTTTAATTAAAATATATCGTGTTTTTACTATTCATTAAAATATGAAAGTTATCAAAATAATATGAAAATTTTATCCAAGGTAAAATTTTATATCCTGATTCCAAATAATAATTTTATTTTGTAATATTGAACTTATAAACATGTCAAAAACTAGAATTATTGTGGGTGCGCCATCAAAAGGCGGCAAAACTGCATTTTTTTGAAAATTACTTATTTTAACTGAAAAAATTATTTTGTTCTTATACCATGTTCTAGAAAATGTGTAAGATGAATAATAATGTTATAAAATTCAAAATATAGTTAATAATATTCATAACGGATAGTTCATAATAATATTATAATAACATATCGTTGTTTAGTAAAACCCGATATTGCGTACAACACACGCTATCGAAGAAGGTCACGATTGCATGTAATGCAAGCCAAGTCAGGGTTGCGTATTGTGAAAGAATCCATCATTGTTTCGTATAACAGAATCCCACCATATTTCATTTATACATTGAATATATATATATATATACTCAATGTTGCGTAGAATAACTATTATCAAAATTGTGTGTAACATGATCCAAGAATAGTGTTGCGTATACTGCAAGCTAATACGGTGTTGCGTATAGTGCAAGGTAATCTTGGTGTAGCATACAACATAAGACATTAATGAAATTAAAAGAATATTTTTCATAAATTCTTGGGGTGTTACATTCTACCCACCTTAAAATGAATTTTGCCCTCGAAATTTGTCGGGGTTATAAATGGTTTACTACTCAAAATTTTGTTTAATAGAAACCCACATCGTAAAAAGGAATACCAAAACTTGGATTTAAAAACTAAAGTATGAAATGTAACGGTTACCCAAATTAACTCATCACTGGGTTTCCACGTAGGAGAACATAGGTGAAAATATGGATATTGAAGAAAACTCTAACCATCAAGTTCTGATGGAGAGTGGTAGAGAACATGGCTATGAAATAGCCAACAATCACAAAGCCATAGATTTGCGATGATCTAAGGTACCATCTGATTCATCAGATATAAGGACACTAGGATAACATTTTTGGTTTTCAAGATCATTTCCCTAAAGTTGATGAAATTGGCAATAGAAGAAATACTTTCGTGATTTTGGTACAGTCTCACCATTGTTCGTTCTTTGGAAAATTTCCAATTCATCTCTTATAGAAATGAAGTTGAATTTGTCATTCGTGAAGTGTTAGAAGCTCATGTGATAGAATGATGGGTCATTCCATCTGTCTCAAACAAAAGGATATAAAAGTTATCAAAAATACATAAGTTCATCTATAGTGAGATTAATCATATATGGTTCCTAAAATGGACTTATACTTCATATATCGTACTGCTTAATATAATAAAACTAGTTTCTACTAAACAGGGACTTCCTGTAGGCCAGTGGTAGGCGATAAAGGCCAGTCGCACTTTGGTTGTGGGTTCGATTCCCACAGCCTTGTCCGACGCAATGGGCTGTCACCCATCCTGCAGGTTTTCCTTTTTCTAAAACTACATTACTATAACATACCATCAATAATATCAAAAAAAGTTATATCTTTAAGCAATACTAACTTATGTCCAACATAATCCATTCCAATCTTTAGACTTATCTAAAATAATTCGGTCCAAGCTCATAGTATAAAGAAAACGATTAATTGAAATGTCATCAACCAATCATGTGAATACCATCATTTATCCCCCATGTATCTTGTTGGTCACATTCCAATAATGTGAATACCTTAATCATGTATTCTCTTGAAAAATGAATACCCATTTAACCTTAGTGAAAACATGAATGCTGTCAAAAGTTAACTCTTTCCACATCCCAAAATTTTTATATACTCAAACCATGATATCACTTAGTCCTTATATCAACCATGAACTCATTAATACAATCAAACATCTCATTATCTTCTTCTCCCTTCATTGTGTGCATATCATATACTTTTCAAAAATTTCTGAATAACCTTCCATGGTTACCAGTACCATTCAACATATACCTTCAAATTCTTTAGGAAAAACAATAGTGTAACAATCCTTAGATGATTCTTTATTCCATAGTACCGTACATTATTCTTTATAAACATACAATCATTCCACTAACTTCTTAAACCACTATCTGAGCTTCATCATTTATTTCATCTCATATTTCATTCGTAGTCTCTTCATCATCATCCACATAAATACTACCCGTATGACCATGCTGATTCTCTTCATGAGATTTTCCCTTAGGGAATTGTTTTGCATAATTCTCATACATTCCACATTTAAAACATCTAATCATTGTTGATGTCGTAGAAATACCATTATCCTTGTCCATGGTGTTAACTGAACCATTTCCTTTGCCCTTACTGGCTTTCTGTCCTTCTTTTCCACACCCAAATCATCTTCCAGTTCCTTCGAAACAATCTCCTTGATGCCTCTTCCCACATGATTTACATGAGGGAAATTGAACTTTCTTTCCTCTATGATCATCATGACACTCCATATTTCTCTTACTACCCGAGTCAGGAAACTTACCAAATTTTAGTTTATTGATCATATTATGAGATTGATGATTCGGCATAATAATAATGTTTGGACTTCCAAATCCCATTTCATTTGGTTTCTCATGAATAATATCATTCCATTGTCCATCACATCCTCCATTATTGTGAATCATCTTGTTTTCAGCCATTTTCTAAAACCCAAAAATAATAGTGTGAAAGAAAAAAATCATAATAAAGGGAGAGTAACTTCAATATCTAACATCTTAGGTTTAATCTAATATCGTTACCATAATTCTAGGACTATAACCTATGCTTATACTTAACCTTAGGGACATCCCTAGACATACCTTAGAAATATCTCTAGGGATCTCACTAACGTTTTTTCATCCTAGTTTCCAAATGTTAACTAAAGCTTTCCACTAATACCAACTGTAGAGACCCAAAGCCTGACGTACATGGACATTACATTACTTTTTCGGAATACTTAATACATAACAAAAACAGAAACACAAGGACTGTAATAGTTTAGTGTCTTTTGAAACTCAGAATGTAAACATCTAATCCTGTTGAAAGATCTTCAACATCTCTCATATCGATCTTCCCCTTTTGTTTTCCTACCTAAAACCTTTCTTTATATGCTAGGGAAAATAAAACATATAAAGGGTGATCTCAAATTCTCAGTAAGGGTAAGCATGGATAAAATAAAACATACCATATACATTTTCACTTAAAAACATGAACATAATGTTTAAACATCAAAATCTTGAGCAATGACATAAAACATGGAAGTATGTATGGCATAGATCATAATGGAACATAAATCATGATAAAATAGCATGGGAATAAAACATGTAATTGTGGAATCCATTAATAATATGATATTATTTCCATAGTAGCCAAGGCATTGCTGCCAAGACCATCTTAGTGGACAAAGTCCCTTTCTGAATCGAGTTCATTCCTCGTTCCAGTCCTGTATTACTAAACCGGTTTAACTTGTCGTTCCATCCATGTCTATCTCATGAGATATAAATCTTTACCCAATGCATTGGAGGGAGATATAGGTCTCACCCATCTCATAATGATACCATTCTTATGTGTGCCACAAAATCATATACCATACATCATAGCATAACCCATGTAATAAAAATGGGATTCTTAAACATCGTGACATCATAAAACAATTCATATAAGATAAAGGAATTAATAAAAATAATTCCATCACAAAATAATCAAATCAATGTGATAATAGGGACAGAAACAGAACCCTTTATTATCTTATATAGAAAATAATTTTGATAAAACACTTGAACTCCATTCTTGAAGAAAATATCTTTTCATCTTCAAAAACGCTTTTCCTTTCTTAAAATGTGATACAATTCTAAACTAAAATAAGTTGATTAAAAATAAACTTGAAAACATGTAAAGGAAGATTCTTAGAAATAATGTTTTAAAAATCCATTCATACTATAAACGTTAAAAAAACATTCTTCGTACTTTTGTTGGAAAAGTCAAAAAGTACCTCATATGGTAAACAAAAGAAAGATTCCTTCCATACGATGTGGTAAAAGTAAGAAAAGGTTAAAAATGTCTTAAACATACATGGAAGGAAAGTAAACATTTTATGAAAACATTTTGAGAGCATATGGACCTAGATAATAAACATAACCCCCAGTAAATACTTATGAGAAAACAATCTCGGATAAGAATGAGATTGGAATAATTATCCCTTACCTTAGGTCTGATATGCTTCGTACGTATCCAAACATCATGTATAATGATTTAAATAATGTCATTGACTTATTATAGAATCATATTCATTGTTATTATATCATATATGGTTCACTTATGACTTTATATTACCCGTTCTTTTGTAAATTCCATGTTAAAGAGTGTTTTGGGTAAAATTGTTTCATTTGTCATCCGTGTTTTGACTTGTAATTATTCATATGATTAATTAAATCATGATTACTTAATTCCAGAATATAAAACATGATTTATATATAATATATATTCAGAATATACATATATATAATAGATCAATAAATGGAAAGAAATACACCGTTCATGGAGACGGTAGACCGTACGTACGCATGAACGCTGTTTTCGTTTCCTTATTGAGTTGAGTGGAATTAAGTAGATGACATACATATATATACACATAAATACAGTATCATTATTATTTCATATATTTCATGATTACTTATTATATATACTTTATAATCATTCATGAATTGTTAACGTGGAGAATGAATCTCATCGCATCGTGGAGACGGTAGTCTGTACGTACGCACGAACGATGATATCGTTCTCATGATCGTGGAATTGTATTGGAGTGTATGTATACTATTTCAGAATCAATATAACTTTACAATAATCATATATAGTTATTATGTACACCATTATACCCATCCAAGTAAGGTGGTGGTGGAAAATAGATTACATCACGGCGTGGAGACGGTATTCCGTAAGTACACACGCGCGGTGATTTCATTTTCCGTAGGATGGATAGATAGTGAAATGGGGTTGTTTCGTACTTATAATAACACATAAGTATATGAGTTACACTTATGTTATTACTTCATAATGAAACAACATAATAAGAAAAAGTGGAAGAAGAAATAAAGTTGAAAGAATCGGTAATGGACATTACCTCTTCTTTGAAGCACCTCTTTGAGTCCTCCTCTTAGGGCACTAAAATTGGTCTTTGAAGAAGACCAGAACCTCTAGGATGTTTCTAGGGAAGTGGAGAAGAGAATTTGGCAGGGTTTGGCCGAGCTTGAAGGATCAAAGTGGTGTGAGGAAGAGAGGGAGTAGGTGCCCTTTTATAAGGGAGGAGAGGGGTAGCTTTGGAATTCTTAAAAATATTAATTTATAATAAATCTAAACCCACATAAAAACCTCCAAAAATGACTCATATTCGAAGATTATTTGATATGGGGTTTTAATCCCATCAACCAATCAAATTTAGACATTTTTGGATCTTATTTTAAACCTTATCATTTTGATTTATCCTTATTTAATCTATTTAAGTTTATTTGTGGTAATAAACTTCTAAATTTTAAATTATAACAAATAATTACTTATTTGTTGTAAATTTTCAATAATTGGTTAATTTATAACATTATAGACCATATAAATCTAAATTTATAATTTTTTAATATTTTTGTGATTTTTAAACAATTTTATAATATGTTATTTTTATAAAATAACAATAGTGTCAATTTTGACACTATTCATTTATTTGAATTTAAATAAAATATATACAGAAGATATGTTCGAAATAAAAACTTTAATAGATTAATAAAATGTCATATGTATCTATAAAATTAGTGTATCACATTAAATAGTTCATATAATATTTAGTTTATTATTTTTAAAACCATTTATTTGGTTTATCTCTTAATAAAATAATTACTACAACATTTTTGTATAATTATTTAATATACTTATTTGTTCCATAAAAATTAAAAATAAAATCCTATTATTAAGATAAATCTATTAAATTTCACAATAATACTTTTACTAGAATTTATCATCTTAAAATCATAATATTTAAATTGTTATATTTATTAAATTATGAAGGTGACAACTTTGACATCATTTAAAATAAAAAAATATAAGTGTCATAATCACTTTTATAAGGCTCAAAACGGTTATATATTAGGTAATTGGATGATTAAGGTGTAGATATACAATTTTTTGTCAGGTTTTTGGGCCTTTTAATGGGAATTATTATTTCAATAAAAACTATATTACTGATTTTTTACTTAATAAATAATTTCTGAGTCATTAATGTATCACCATTAATGACAATTATTTAATCCCTAAAAATTCCCAATAAATTATCATGATGTAGATAATTTTATTATCTTTCTGTAGACTATTCATGTTTGAAGTTTTATGATGTTTATCACTAAATTAAAATTATTATACTTATAAGATTTAATAAAGTGACATGTTGTCACTTTCTTTGGTTTTAATAATAATTAAATTATTTTCATGGTCAAAAGTCCATAAAATGAATCTAATCCGACCCTTAGGTGATATGGGTCGACCGTTAGTCATCCAATAGAATTTTGGCATGTGTTAGGGTAATTTTATAATATTATATTTACCATTAATTACCCGATTTACCTTTAACTATGGTAATTAAAATTTACCATAGTTACTATTCATAATTCCCAAAAATAAAAAGTAGCTTATTAACATAATTTAGACCCATTGATTCCAAATATTGAATCCATTTTTCCAAATTCAATACACAAAAGTTGCAGAAATTATATTAAAATTAATCTCATTGTCGAAAGAAAAAGGGTTTTTCTTTAAAACATTGCAAAAGATTGAATTGATTTAACTTACGAAATCAATGTAAAATAAATGCTAATTACATAAATTATATTAAATGGTAAAAATATATTATATTTATACTTTGAAACCATTCAATATTATAATTTAACCACATAAGTTATTACGATGAAAAAAGTTTTTTTAAATTAAAATATAGCGTGTTTTTACTATTCATTAAAATATGAAAGTTATCAAACTAATATAAAAAATTGATCCAAGGTAAAATTTTATATCCTGATTCAAAATAATAATTTTATTTTTTAAAATTGAACTTATAAACATGTCAAAAACTATATTTAAAGTGGGTGTGCCATCAAAAGGCAGCAAAACTGCATTTTTTTGAAAAATACTTATTCTACCCGAAAAATTTATTTTGTTCTTATACCATGTTCTAGAAAATGTGTAAGATGAATAATAATGTTATAAAATTCAAAATATAGTTAATAATATTCATAACGGCTAGTTCATAATAATATTATAATAACATATCGTTGATTAGTAAAACCCGGTATTGCGTACAACACACGCTATCAAAGAAGGTCACGATTGCGTATAAAGCAAGCCAAGTCAGGGTTGTGTATTGTGCAAGAATCCTTTGTTGTTTTGTATAACAGAATCCCACCATATTTCATTTATACATTGAATATATTTATATATATACACACAATGTTGTGTAGAATAACTATTATCAAAATTGTGTGTAACACGATCCAAGAATAGTGTTGCATATACTGCAAGCTAATACGGTGTTGCGTATAGTGCAAGGTAATCTTGGTGTAGCATACAACACAAGACATTAATGAAATTAAAAGAATATTTTTCATAAATTCTCGGGGTGTTACACAATAAAAGAATTTTTTAATGTTATCCTATAATTATTCATCCCCTCTTAGTGTATCCATTTGATTCTTGGGATCATTATGTTTGTATAAATTCCATGGTTGGGAAAATAGAATGATTATATTTTTTTTCTATGGGTCTTGAAACACCTGAAGTAGCCACAATGATATTTCAATCAATAAATAGTGTTTATGAATGAACATTTTTTTATAAAATTAATATTTAGGTTGATAGGAAATTCTATAATTCGATTATGAATCCTCTATTTGAGAATTATTTTACCAATGTGATGGGATTATAAACTGTTTAAAATATTTATGATAACCATAAAAGAAGATATAAACAAAATATAAATTTTAAATAAGTTTAGATAAAAATTTGTATAAGATGTTTTGATGATATAATGATGGTTTAAGATGAATCTATTGATGATTACAACACTAGAGTGAATGATATGGAGAGAAATATTTACAATTTTGTTGAAAAACATGGTAATTCCATTATTATGAATAAACTCATGAGGAATTTTCCTAATTGTTTTGAACATAAAATTTTTAATCATTAATATAAGAAATAACGCTTATTATATGAGTTACATAATATCCTCAATGCCTTTTAAATGAGAAAAAACATTACATTAAGACAAAAGTGAATGAATTGGTCGATTTTGAAGAAATAGGAAATCTAATTATTAAAATAGAAGAACATAAACCATCTACTGAGTATAATGTCAATTTTATTGGTGATATAAATATTGGAAACAAAAGAATAATGTCTATTACCTCCAAAATTTCAAGAATAATAAATGGTAAATATAATTGGGTAACATCCCTTGAAATTTTTCAAATTTTGATGAATTAGAAACTTTTCATTCAAATGTACAAATAATAAAATATATGTGTTTGAGGATAATTATAATGATAAAAACATAAAAAATAATATGGAAAATATATAAAAAAACTAATAATTTTTTTGATAGTAAGAGAAACTCCCAAAAAGAGATAGAATAAATCTGATGAGTAAAGCGGAAGAGGAATACACCTCCTCAAGACATCAATTTGAGAATGAAGTGTCAAAATAAATCACCAATATCATAGAATATGTCAAAAGGGGATAAAAATCCTTGTGAAGTTGTCAAAAAGGTGGTAGAGAAATATAAATTGAACAAACGATCAAATTTGAGGTAGAGACTTTTCTAGATCAAAATACCACAATAAAGAAGAATACTAAATTATTCAAGAAATTTGATGTGAATAAAATTTAATCAAATGAAGAATATCTCAATATAGTGAGTAAAAGTATTGATGAACATAATAAATTTATGTTAAATTTTTTGTATCAGGATAAGATAAAAAATATTGATTCTTAATAAAATATGCTTAAAGGAGAAAAAATGATAATGATGAATTCAAAAACCCTTACAAGTGTATGAGAGTACAAAATTGTGAAATAAGACATCAATAAATTAGTTTATGTTTAGGATTAATCATCTAAAATATATGAGATTAATTTTACATCAATTTATGTTAATGTTTCACATTATATTAATCAAATGGTCGAATATATTTTTCCTAAACATGTAGATTCCAATTCCACATATAGACATGTTTGATTTATAAAAGTTGATGAGAAATGCTCTTTTAAATATATAAAAGGATTAATAATGAAAAATATAATATCCTCCTCAATGAAAATGAAACATCATTTATGATCATGATAGAAATGGAAGGAATTTGTAATTCAGTTTCTTTAATAATTTATGAATTTAAAAAATGATTTAGACTCTAGCTATTTTGTTTGTTGTATTTTTTTCCACAAATATAACACCTAATGTAAAATTATGTCCATACATAAGACAATTCATGAATCAATGGTATATTCTCAATAATAAAAATAATTATGGTTTAAAGATGAAGTTAGTAATAAAAATTTCTATAGGTTTCCCTACATAGAGCTGGTTTGGAATTCTGATGGAATTATATTAGAGATGTGGGAGTGTAATAAAATGTAAGTATAAGTGTATAGAAAAATTAAATGGACTGTTTTCCTACAAAAAAGTGGGAAATATGTAAATAATAAAAATAATATAGAAGAGAACTCATTCATATAGAAAGTGTCATTGGTGGAATGTATGAGAAATAAACATTGATCTTTTACATTTTATAATCATTACACATTATTAGAGACATAAAAATCATATAAAATAAGAAAAATCATGAAGGTGGAGGAGTTATGTTCAATAATGATATCTCTTGGAAAATCAATGGTGTTCAAACTACTAAGATTGTGTGAAACGGAATCAAATCCAAAAAACAATTTGTATAAGTACAAAACAAAATTTTCTTAGTGTTTGAAAATTATTTAATAAAGGAAATGAGGTTGTTTTTTAATTGATTTCATGAATAATTATTTGTTAAAAAGGTGTAGAAGTTTCTACCAGATGTAAAGGAACAAGTGGGAACTTGCTTCATGTTGGAAAAACATATACTTCAAGTTATATGAGTTTCAAATATGAGAATGATTTATGAAATAAAATAATAGGCCATTTTATACCAAAAAATATTTGGTATGATTTTCAAACATGAATTGGTACAAGACCTTCCCAAACTAGAAAGGGATTGTGAGTAATTTTTTTCACATTCATAAAAGGGTTGATTGATCAAGGTATGAACAATAAAGTGGATATCTAATCAACTATCCATTGGAACATAGTTATTCAATTTTTTTGGTACTTTGAGGGATAATTCGACTATGAGTGATCTATATTTCATTACCATCATTAATTAATATACCAAGATGACTAATATTCTTTCCATATGGAAAAATTAATAGGCCATTAAATTTAATAATATAATAACAAGGAATGTTGAAAATGCATATGGTGTTTACCTTAAAAGGGTGAGATATGTTCATATCAATGTATATAGATGAAATACATTTGAGGGATTATTATAATAGAATTTAATAAAACATCAATATAGCAGACCAAAAAATACTGAACCAAATTATCTGGATGAGAGGAAAAACAAAATTACTATTGACATGGGAAAAATTATTCAATATAAAAATGTAATCTTATATTTATTTTTGAGAGGAGATGTGTTCACAGCTATGTACTTTCAGAAAAGATATTTTTTGAGACCTGAGTCATAGAAGACTCCATATGATATATGGTTCTCCAGAAAGGAAACTATAAAATACATTAAAATATTTCATAGTCCCTGTTACATGATGTTACAGAAAAAAATATGAGAAATTTTGAAGAAAACGTTGAAGAAGGGGCCCTTTTGGATATCATTTGAATGGATGTGGATATAAGTTGTCAAAAAAAAGAACGATAATAGAATTTTAAAATTTTAAAATCCTTGAAAATCATTATAAAATAAGATTAGTTATTAAGCTTCTTGTTTAATCTTCTAAAGCTAGAGACATGTATATTTTTAAAAAACAGATTTCTGAGCAATATAGAAACGAAAATGTTGTGGTTTGTATAAAATCAAGAAGTGACTAGGGATGATGAATGGGTTGAGGATAAGAAGAATTTGAATAAAATGAATATTAGACTTTTTATTATGAAAAAATTATTATAAATAATATGAAAATGATATCAAGGATGCTACATTCACAAAAAAATCTAGAATGTGCACCAAGACCTAAAATATTTCTTGGTATATTCTATATTTTTATGGGATGTCATTAAAATGTATGTAATTTCTACAAATTGAATACTTTTTTGAGAACGATATATGAATAGAACAAGTAGTTCTTCCAAACTGGGTCAAATTACAAAAGTAAGGGACCCAACTTCATTGAATCAATTCATATCAATAATATTATGAAACTTTCTATAAATTATTCTCCCTAGAAAATTTATTAGAGGTTTGGATTGTATGTTCCCATATATTATTTCTCCAAAGCAACACGGTTTCATAAAGAGACATAATATTAAGGGATGATCAAGATTGTAATCGAGATGGTGAATGACATAAACATGAAGTGTATCAGATCTAATTTTATGATCACTGTGGATATGCATATGGCCTATGATCACATGGAATGTAGTTATATTTTTAATGTTATGGATAATTTCTCCTTTAGAAATTGATCTTGAGTTCTTATTTTAAGATTATTCACTTACCCATTGATCTCAATGTCATTAATGGGGGGAAATTTTGAATTTTTTAAATTAGTTTGTGGACTAAGGTTGGAGGAACCTCTTTCACCCATCCTTTTCATCCTTGTGCATGAGGCCCTTTCACGTAACCTTAAGAAATAATTTGACAGAGAGAGCATTAATTTTTTTAGAAACAGTTCCAAGATGTTATTGTTTCTCACATGATGTAAGAAGATGATATTTTATTTTTCATTTATAGAAAAACAATAGTCAATTGATGGATTGAGGAGAAACATGAATTCTTATATGTACTGGAGTAGAAAATGAATTAACTAATAACATGGAAATGTGTATCTTCTAAAATATGTCTTGACACAATGTGTAAGAGATATTCAGGATAAGTTTTGTATTCAATAAAGAAATATTCTAATGGATTATCATATAGAACCCATATCATATGAGAAGATCAATATATATCTTTTTGAAAACTAGAATAGTAAGATAACAGATCATATTTTTAATGGGCAATATAGGTTTCTATCATTTGGTGGTACGATCGTGCTATTAAATAGAGTCCTCTCACCCATCCCTATGCATTAATTTTCTATTATAAATCCACCAATGTTCACTATAAATTACATTGAAAAAATGATTAACTATTTTATTTGGAACAACAATGAAGAGGTGAAGTACCAATGGGTGTCATGGAAGTAGTTGGAAAGACCAATTGTAGTGGGTTGTATTAACCTTAAAAAGTTGACTTAATCCTTTCAGTTCATACATGAAAATGTTGATTGAGATACTATTGAGTGGAATTATATGTGTAACCAGATCATGAGGGGAAAATGTGGGGAGGATTATAAAAATTGGAATTCCCAACAAGGCATGATTTCATGTTTGGTGTGGTGTAAGAAAAACCATTTTGATATTTTAGTTGAGAAGGTGCAGTGAGTAATGTAAGAGTTCGTGTCCTAGAAGAAACTAGTTTTACTTTAATTACATGAATATTTAATGTATTTAAATACTAAACATCTTATCATATATTCTCCATTGTTCGACATGACTATGGTGTAATAATGTCCTAGAGTATTTTTTGCATTGATAAAGTCATAGTAGTTCCCTAATATGATCAAAATATTGAAATGATATAAAAATATTATAAAATATAGTTTTTTGGTTAAATGACACACTGTGATGGGACACATAGCGTACATACCGTCATGTGTGAGTTCTCGTATGAATATGAGACTTCCTCTCATGATGTTCTCACATGGTATCTTCAATGGAGGAGATAATGAGAACATAACCACCAGTAGAAATTCCTCCTGTGTTGGTGTCATCAGATATTTTTATTTGTGAGTGTATTTAATGATCCTTATACTTTGAGATTGTCATTAATATGTATCACGACTCGCACACTCTGATCTACTGATGAAAAATGGAATGAAGACAGTTGGCGGGAAGTAGGGTACGTTGGGTGCGTCATGAGTAGCATATTATTAATGGATAAGTCAAGAAAAGATTTTTCCTTTCCATTTAAAGAAGTTGATATCTCATCCCTTGATTTAAATAGAACCATCACACAAAATTTGATGGACATGGTGTAACGATGATTTTGTTTCATGTATTCAAAGAACAATGTATCAAGAATAAATGTTGATGACACTATCATGAAGCCAACTTGATGAGATATTGAGATAAATGGATTATATTACATAGTGAGTGTTTGTATGTGGAAGTCATCATTGTGACTTTATGTTCTTTCTCTTGGGTTCCATGACCCATTTCTAGACTGTACTCTTGTACTTTAGGCAAGCCTGCATAATGATAACGAGAATAAGTCCTTAAGGGCCACCAAATATGTGTTTCCAGTTGTCTCAGTTAAATTATATTTGAATTTAATTAATAAATATTATTCCCAAGAGTGTGGAATAATTTTATTCAATTTAAAATTATTGCATAAATTAAATAAATATTTATTCACTGGATTGTGTGTAAAATATATTAGTTTATTTTACTTAACATTTAATAAATATTTATTTACTAGTATGTAAATTATATTTTTCTTAAGTGAGTATATTATATGTATATTTATTTAGTTGTCCAATAAATGGAATTGGAGTTCAACTGGACCAAGGCATGTCCATTTGTAAAATTATTATTTTAAAGATGATAAAAAATTATTTAACTATTTGGTAAAAATTAAAAATAATGATGCTATTATTTTGTGACGCATAATTTTATTTATAATTTTGTTTTGAACATGTGGGTGCACCATAAATAAAGACATGGTATTTTTATTAATAGCATGGGTTTTATCTATGCTTATGAATGTATTTAATTACTATTACACAATTGAATATTGTAACTAGAGCCGAATCACAATAAATAGACTCATACGTCTATTGTGCCATGTACCGAACTGCACGCCCAGTGAAATGAGAATTGTTGAGCTAAAAAATTTCTCTCTGGAATCCTCCTCCCACCAATATGAAGAATGAGTGACTTTTTTCAAGGCTAATGTACGAGTGATCAAGAATGGCTAACACAAGACACTTGCATCGTCGTCCTAACACCTGGAGAATGAGTGGTGTCAATCGGAGGCCATTAGAGAATATGTGGATCACCGCTAGAGGGATTATTATATGGATCCTTGAAAGTGCAACGATATAATCTAGAAGTTTCATTTCATAAAATCAACATCATCAATGAAGAAAGTACCGAATATCTAGGTATTTTTTTTATGAAATTAATTAAATTAATTATAAACAAGATGTGAAAGATCCTCTCCAAAGGATTCAGGCCTCTTCCTTCTTTATCTAAATTTTGATTCTATTCTATTGGGATTGGAATTTATCATCGTATTGATCCCAAAATAATCATTGATCATAGTAAAAAGTATTATTGGGTGTCGTCCCAACTGTGCATCCTCTATGCCCAGAACCTACAAGTGATATCAGAGCGGTGACATCATAGTTTATAAATATTTAAATATTTTGTTGATGATATACATGTTTAATTATTTAGTTGTTTCAGTTCAAGTTAATCGATCTGCATATATGAATCTTGAGATTTGTTCCCCCTCTTTTCTTCCTCATTTACCTTATAGAAATGATATTTTCTTTAAATATTGATTAAAATAAATCAAAAGATCTCTTCCGTAGGAGCCAAAGGTTCCTGGACGTACAGCACCACAACACATGAAATGTATTCAGTAGTATTCTCCATGTAGTCAAAGTTCAATGCAATGGGTCTGGTCCTCCAAACCAATCATTTTCATTTTTTTTGTCTAAGTCTTAATGACTCATTCTGTTGAATAAGAACAGCTGGCACGTGTTTTTCGGATTACACTCAATGTGGCCCACTGGACATGACATGTACTCCAATCAGGTAAGGGTTGGACCATGTACCTCATACCCAGCTTGCCCAGCTAGAGACCATGTAACAAGGAACTACATGATGTGTGGACCACTGAACACATCGTGTACTCTTAATATTTCTAATGTACACTCACACAGGGTATCCCCCGTTGTGTACTTCGAATGGATGGAAAAAAATAGTACACACCATCTTGTTGGATCTACATGTCGTGTCCTCATCCAAATTACACAGATTTATTAATATTTATTATTATATTATTCAAACACTTGATATGTGTACCATGGTGTAGGCTCAAAGATTCGGCACAACACGTGATAGGTGTTTTATATAAATGTGTTTAATTTAACATCAGTGTAATTTTCATGTATACTCATTGGGTAGTTACGAAAAGGAATTCACAGAATTTACTCTAAGGAACATTTTACGTTCGATAATAAATTTTAATGAATTTATTTGTTTAAAATTTTGATGGATGAGAATCTCATGGAAATTCATAAAAGGGTTAAGATAAAAGGACTGATTAATTAAAGAAGATAATTAATTGAATCGAGTGTGATTTATCTTAAATGAGAATGATTAATGAATTGAATGATAGTTTTATTTATTTTTAAGTATCATTTCATGTATGGATGATACTTTGATAGACCAATACCTATGTATGTGGATTGTTTCTTTTAATTTATTTATTAAAAATAATTTTTTTCCATGCAAGCCATCTCATCATTAATTTGTAGGGTCTGCGTGCCCAATGATTATTTTAGGTAAAACCCCCCTTTTCCCCTCACTTGTGGGTGAGTTAAAAATGAATGTGTAATGGATGGAACTCCCAAGAGAGTGGATTTGTTTCAAGATGGAGCCGAGATGAAATCAATCATAGGAGATACAAAGGTGGAAAGGTAAAAAGATGTAAACATGAACTCAAAAGGTTCAAGGTGTTTATCCCCTAGTTCAGGGTTATATTATCAACTAATAGATAAAATAACCATTATAAATGCTCATTATCATGACCTTTTCTTTATTTTATTTCTTTTAGATGCATGGTTTCTCATTATGGATGTGTTGACACGATCACATAATTAATGAATTAAAAAAGCATGCAATATGGAACTAAAATAAACACGGAATATGCATAAATATTATCAAGTTATGTTTAATCAAAAAAGTATCTTCCACTTAATATTAACAATCATGTTATAATGATAATAATAAATTAACGCATAAGATATAAACATCCTTCAAATAAAATATTAATTCATACCAATCCTTCTGTTAATTGATTAAGGGAAAAACTCAATAAAACTATATGTTTGACCAAAACTTGTTTGGACAATATATTTTTTACCAAAAGCCCATATTTAAGGTTTTAGGTTGACTAAAATAGATTAAATCAAGAAGAGTATCTCATGATAGACTTGGTGGAACATTGGGGGAATGAGATGAGGAAATCTAATGTCTGTATTTCAGGATTGTGGAGTGCACTCAACAGATCTTGGAGATGGAAGCCCATAGTCGGAAAATACTTGCTGACCTAAATAACTTTAAATATCATGACCAACATTTTTTGGGGTTAAGCAATGGGGAATATGGACCCCTTCCACTAGAATGTCCTTGAAAGTGGACATTATGAGTTCAATGGTGAGGGTCATTAGGCTTCGATAATATTATGAGAGACTTAATAAAATTAATTTATTATTTCTTATAAAATGTAATCAAGAAAGTACTAATGATATGCTCATTAAATTGTACAATAAAAATGGAAATATCATTGACTACACTTTGCATGCAGTCAATTCTGGATAAAGACCAAATCCTCACTAGCAGTAACTTCCAGGAATGGTTAAGATGACTTCGGGTTATCCTTCACCATGAACGTAAGTCTTATGTGTTGGAGATAGCATTAGATAATCTTCCTACCAAATTGGCGAGTGATGAGGATTTACTAGTCTTTGAGAAACATATGAATAAAATTGTCGATGTTCAATGTTTTATTATATCATTAATGTCTAGTGAACTCATGAAGTATCACAAAAACATGGATGCTTATATCATGATCGAGCATCTCATTGGTCTTTACAATGAGAGAGCAAGACATGAATGGTTTTAGATCCTCATGTCACCCATTCTGAGTAATACTGGAGCGGGTGCCCCAACTAGGCCTCATGCAGTCATGATCATTGGCAACATTGAGAGCCTAGAGGCTCTAGTGTTTAAACTCCCTAAAGAACCGGGCACCAATCTCATTCTCGCATCACTCCTTCAGAGAATATCCATATTGGTTATTAATTTAAACATAAACAACATTGAGAAGTCTTTATCTGATATTCTTATACTCATTCATGAATTAGACAAAGATATTTAGTGTGACAAGCCTTCTGTCCTAATGATGATTAAGAAGAAATGGAAGGAAAAGAGATTTAAGCTCAAAGCGTCTTCACTCCCTTCCAAGAAACATAAGATCAGAGGGGAGGCAAGTGGATATGAAGCTATTTGTTTTGAATGTGGCAAGAAGGGCCACATGAAGAAAAACTACCCCTAGTCCAATAAGCATGGGGAAGATTCATGTGCATTTGTTATCGAATGCAATCTATCTGTTTCTACAAATTGGGTATTAGATACAAATTTTGGTGCTCATATATGTGTCCAAATAAAAGAACAAAGTAAATTTAAGAAGATTGGTTGAGGGGTGGTTGATCTACGAGCATCCAACAGAGCAAGATATGTTGTTGTACCTTTTAGGGACTATCATCTCATGTTTACAATTGGGATGATGTTGGTGTTAAAGGGTTGTTATTATGTGTTTTATGTTACTAAAAACATTATTTCTGTATCTATATTAGATAAAGATGGATCCTATTCCAGAAAATATGGATGGATGAAAATACTAAGGACTAAGAGCCCCACATGCCACCCCCATTTCTAATTTTCCCACCCGTTGCAGCCCAACCGTCAGTTTCAGCCATGGCTCCCCCTGGCCCGACACCCACCTCCCAGGGCTTGTCCCTTGCCACTTTGCCCGATGATCCCAGCTCATCCAGTGGGGTTCCCCAGTGGTGTTACTCCTTCACGGAGGCTTTGTGTGGCCCTTCTCTTGGTCCCTCCGACCCCCTTTTCTTTGGGATTCCCTCCCCCCAATGGTCTCACACGACGGATCATGTATGTCATTGTAGGTCCCTACGGTTTACTATGCCCAAGAAGAGTCTTGCTTGATGTGGACCCTGGTGGCGCGGTTCTGGGCGGAAAAACCTCCACTGGCTGCCTTCCAATGTTTCATTCGCTCCTGGGGCCTGGATGATCCGGTGGTGATCTCAGAAATTCAATTACATGCTTTCTTCTTGGTTCTTTATTCGGAAGCCGATTTTGTTATTGCCTGGTGTAGATCCCCGTGTCTCATGGGGAGGTGGCGTTTCTCTCTAGCAAGATGGTCGCTAGAAATATACAAGGGAAAATAAACTCCCCTCACGGCTGTGTGGTTGTGCATCCCTGGTATTCCACTCCAGTTCAGAAATAAAGGCTTCATCGGAGTTCTTGGAGACCCCCTGGGGGGAATCCGGTGCTCAAATGTCCAAACCTAGAGATGCTTGGTCATTTTAGAGGCCCAAAATTGTGTGGAGTTGGACACCTCTCGCCCTCCCCTGGACAGAATTTTGAACATGGTTAATGACTCTTTTTCATGGTCCCAGGATATCTTATACCCTATCTACGCTAGGTACTACTCATCATGTCTCCTGCAGGGTCACTCTTAGTAGTTATGCAGGAAGTGTCATCAAGGTGGCCCTCCGCATCCTCCTTGGACAGCTCTAGTTTGGTCCCAGGTGTCTGAGCCTCCCCCCATCCCTCATTCTCTCAGCCACAACCTTATGAAGATATAGATGTCTCTCCTCCAGTCCATGCATCCCATGATGATCCCTCTCCAGTGGCATAGTACTTAGGATTAAAAGCGGCGATGGGGCCTCTCGTTCCTTGTATGCGCAGTAGAACCGTTACCTCCATAGGTCTAATCATGCCTAAATTCCTCATCCCCTTGATGGCCCCCCGAAGAATTTGACCTGGTTTTCATGCTTGGGATTTCCCTTAGTCTCTTGCCTCCTGATTCTTCCTCATAGTCACCCATAGCACATTTTAATGTTCTCGTCTTCTTCCTCGGCTGGAAATTGAGGCATTTCAGCCACTTCCATCTCAACCTTCACGTCCTCAGCCCAGAAGTGCCTCTGGCTCTGTCTCCATGGTCGGTGCCCTTTCCCCAGTTCACAGTATAGAGAATGTGAACTCTCCCCCCAGTCCCATGTTGTTACCTATGCATTTGCGCTCCTCTTTCATACGGGGAGTCAAGATCTACTGACGTTTCCCCCTTCCAGTAGCACAGACATGTGCACCCGATCTCATTCAAGGAAGATGAGGCTGAATTCTCTCTCATGTCATCTGAAGGCTGGAAGCACTGGGTCCAACACCAAGGCACACCCCATTTGATGATTCCTATTATCATCTGGAATTCCCACAGTCTTGGTGACCGGGTGAAGATGGATTTTATTACTGCTGAAATCTGGTAACACAAGGCACTCCTCGTTGCCATCCTAGAGCATAAGCAGGATTCTTCCAGAATCTCAGTCTTATCTCGCAAGCTCAAAATGCACGCCTTCATGAATAATGATCATTTGAATGGGAATATTTGAATCTTTTGAAAAAAGAACATGCATGTGGATCTCATCCAGGTGGGTGATCAGTTCATCCCCACCAAGGTCACCCACAACGGGGGCTCCTTCCTTGCCTCATTTGTTTATGGAAGCTGTGATGCCCAGCGTTGAGTGGATCATTGGAATGACCTTAGTGGTTTCAATCATGGTCACATCCCATGGATCGAGGGAGGAGATTTTAACATCATCACAAATCCTGAAGAGAAGAAGGGAAGGGGTCCCTTCCTTGGGTAGGCTAGTATGGATTTCCACCGCTTTATGTATAGAAAAGGCCTTATAGACCTCAGGTTCACTGGAGACATCTTCACCTAGTTTATCAACCTTCACGGGGCTCGTCATTCCTATAGTCGGCTGGATCAGTTCCTGGAAAACATGCATGCAATGCTCTCTTTCCATAATATCAAAGTGTCTCATCTTTTGTGAGGAGTCTCAGACCACACTCCGCTCCTCGTTTCTCTGGCTCCATCTCATGTTGACAGGGACTCTTTCAGAATTTCCTAGAATTGGTGTGGTAGGCCTGATTACCACTAGATCATCACTACTGCTAGGTCTGAGCTAGCCTAAGGAAGCCCATGGATCGTTCTTCACTAAAAATTATACAGGCTTAAAAATATCCTTCAATCCTAGGCTAAGAACATCCCTCCAGATGACTTGGACTTATACAATTCAATGAAGGAGGTGGAACTTCTCGAAATATCCCATGAGGAGGCATGGGATGATTAGGTATTTCATGCTCTATCGGTCAAAAAGGACTTTTTTTCTGACCTGATCCTTCGGCCAGAGAAAACGGCGAGGGAAATATCGAGGATTTGGTGGCTGGAAATGGGTGGTAGGAACATGGAATATTTCCAGGCGTTTACCAAGGAGAGGAAGCGCTCGGTTGCTCCTAACATTTTAACGGAGGATGGGGAAAACTCGAATGATGCAGAGGTGGTGGGTAACTTGGCGCTCAATTTCTTCAATGATCTTATGGCAGGTCCAACCTCGTCCATGCTCAATTTCTACCTAGGTGGTCTGGAGGAGGCACTTGATGTAGTACTGAAGCTTGTGTCTCCCCAGGTCAAGGAGTTGTTGATGTCCTTTCCCGATGAGGAATAGATCCACAAGGAGAATATGATCCTCTAGGTTGATAGTTCACCCGGTTCGGCTGGGTTTCCTGGTATCTTTTATATGGAATCCTGGGATGTGTTTAAGGGTGATCTATTGAATTCCATCTATGAATTCTTCCATGGCTGGAACCTCCTGTGGGTTGCGGCGACCACTCTGCTCATCCTTCTTTCCAAGAAAAAGAATCCCTCCTACATCATTCAGAACTTCCCAATCAGTATGCGCAACTTCACCTAAAAACATCATGGTTGCATCATCAATCATTGGCTAGTTTACCATCTCCCCCAATGGGTCCCTAAAGACCATCACGATTTTGTTAAAGGTCAGACCATTCAGGGCACTATTATGCTTTCCCAAGAGATGTTTCATGATCTTAACAACAAGACTAAAGGATCTAATATGGCAATAAAAATGGATTTTCCCAAGGGCTATAACCGAGTCAAGTGTAGCTTTATCAACAACTTTCTTTCAAGTATGGGTTTCTCCTCTGCCTCCACTGACCACATATTTTGATGTTTCAGTTCTTCCTGGCTGGTAGTTAATATCATTGGTAAGTCTCACAGTTTCTTTAAAGCATCTCATGGACTAAGGTAGGGTGATCCCAGCTCTCATAGTCTCTTCATTCTCACACAGTACTTCTTCAACCGCCTTATTCACATAAGTCTTATTAGTGGGGAGGTGCAGCCTTTTCGCAGGAAGGGGAATCATCCTACTGTTTCTCACCTCATGTATACAGAAAATACTCTTTTATTTTCAATGCCAGAAAGTGGTCCAATAGAGATATGGTCCAAGCGTTTCAAACATATTTCAAGTGGAGCAGTGTAGTCAAAAACTAGTCAAAAAGTGAGGTTTTCCTCTCCAAACACTGCCCTCCTAGTCGGGCAGCCTGGATCTACCACACCCTAGCCATGCAATGTGGTAACCTACCAATGTCATATATGGGCACCTCGATCTCTTCATGCTGACTTCAGATCATATAGTTCGACCCTATAGTTTCCAAGACTGCAGATAAAGTCCTCAATTGGAAGAATAAATATCTATCTTTCAGAGGTTGCATTGCTCTCTTCAACCGCATCCTCCTGGCCACTTCGGTTCTTGCCCTCTCTGCAATCATTGTCCCGAAAGGTGTCATCAGAGGTTTTAACAAGATTCTTTCCCACTTTGTCTCGGATGATCGTGCATATGGGAAATGCCACTGGGTGGCCTAGGAGAAGATAGAAATTCACATTAGGGAAGGTGGTATTAATGTGTGTATCTTGGAAGACACTCTATTTTTCAGTCATGCAAGTCTATCCTAGGATATTCATGACTTACGCACAATCTCGTGTAAGATTATTAGCGGGACTCTGGAGTTCAACTCGATATTGGCGATGAGCCACATGTCAACCTTACTCTCAACACTTCTTCCCATTTTCTCTTCCCTGCATCCTTTGGCCCACTGGATCGTCGGGGAGGGGACAACGTCCTTCTGGCACCATAACTAGTTGGGATCGTGTCTGAGTTTCCTTGGGTGTCCCGCCACCGCAATCACATTCACTGAAGCCAACATGTACCCCTAGTTCATCAAGGTGTTCCTTGATGATTACCCGCATCATTAATTTCATCTTATAAAGACCTCCATGGACACAGATGGGTGTGTGTTCACTATCTCCAGCTCAGGGGCCTTTTGAGGTTGTATTTTTCACCGGTTCTTGGCCCCTGAGGGGTAATGGAATTGCTGGAATGAGGCCTTGTGGACTAAAAATATTCCTATGAAGATCAATTTTCTTATGTGGAGGCTACTAAATAGCATTGTTCCTACCGATGAGAATGTGAGAAAATGTGGTGTTTCTCGGGCCTCCTGTAGCTCATGTTGTAAGCGTTACCAGGAATAGATAATCATCCATCTCTTTTTTGAATGTGAATAGGCATGAGAGGTTTGGTCCTTCTTCAGAACGTTTACTGATTTATCCTTCCTGCCCTCTCCTTAGTTACCTTCCTGGTCCTTTGGTTTTACAACTCAAGTGGAAATGAACCGGAGAGACATGCCCACAACCTGATTCTCTGTGCCAGCGGTTGGTGCCTTTGGCAAGCCCGTAATAAATCTCACCATGAAGGGGACTCTTCCTCCAGGAGGGAAATCATTGCGATCACTCGGAGACTCCACCTGGACACGGTCAAGCTCTTCTACTCTTGGAGGGACTCCCCTTCACTATCCATCTTACAGTACATTCCCAGTCCTATGCCTATATAGGCACTCCGAGGGGCATTTGGGTTCGATGGATTCCTCCTATATGTGCCCTGAAACTTAACACCGGCGGTTCTTGCATCTTGGGGACCCTGAGAGGAGGTGGTCTAGTCCTCAACCACAATGACATGGTTGTCTTGGCTTTAACTGATTTATTCAGCCCTGACACTTCCCTTCGAGCAGAGGTTCTTTCTGTCCACACCAGCCTCTCCCTCTACTAATAGGGAGGAATTACCATTGCAAAAGCTGAAAATGACTCCCTGATCCTCCAGAATTTGCTGCGGATTGCTTCCAACACTGCCTAGTCGATTACTTCTATTATCTGGAAGTGTTTTTCTGAGTCACACGTGGCGGGAAGGTAACATGGAGGCTAATCATCTAGTGTCCATCACGGGATAAGGATCCAGTGCCACCTATTTTTCTAACATGAATTTTCTAAAAATGGAGTGTGTGAACATAATTAGGGGGAATGATCTTGGATTCCACTATTTCTGACCCCCTTCGATCCGGGATACCATTTGTTGTCCCTCTTGTTTTTTTTTCAGGTTTTCCTTATAAATAAATAATAATGATGATGAATAGATACAGTGGGATTTGTTTTTAAGTTTGTAAATGAATGTTGATTCTTTTAAAAAGATTTTATTTTTTTGGTAGGGCACATTTATACAACAGACATTATGTGTTGGATTACACAAACCAAGTAATGGAAATCGATAATAAAGATACATCACATGACTCATACCACACCCAAATTTGGCATCACTCTCTAGGTCTGTAAATGAGAAACACATGCAAAGTTAAATCAAGTTGGATATTTAGATTATTTTTAAATAAAACCACATGGAATATTTCATGCATGGTTAAAAGGAAAAATGTACATGGCCCCATTTAGTCAGAAATGTGAAAGGGCTAAAGAGATTCCGAAATTGGTTCATACTAATGGGGGTGGACCATTTCTAGTTGAATCAGAGGGAGGGAACTCATACTTCTTAATTTTTGCTGATTATCTTAGTATATATGGATATATTAACTTAATGAGGTATAAGTTGTATTCTTTTGGTATGTTCAAAGAATACAAGAAAGAAATTGAAAACCACCTTAGAAAAAATATTAATAAACTCCACTTAGACTGATGTGGGGAATAACATAATCAAAACTTCATTGATTACTTATAGGATTTTGGGATCCTTTCCCAACTCACTCCTCATTACACGACCCAGTGGAATGGTGTGATTGAAAGGACGAACCATACCTTTTTGGAAATGGTGTGATCAATGATGAGTCATTTGAGTCTTCCATTATCCTTTTGGGAATATGCGTTATAAGCATCGGTACACATACTAAACCAAGTACCAACTAAATCGATAAATGACATTCCATACAAGTTATAGAGTAGAATGAAATCCATGTTATCAAATTTACATGTGTGGGGAAGCGATGTGTTTGTTAAGGCCTATTCAGGTAACTTACTTGCACCGCGAGGTTCAAAGTGTACCATAATAGGATACCCTATGGAAACAAGAGGATATTACCGATACAACCCCTCGGAAAAATGATTATAGTGGAAATACATGACATATTCATTGATAGGGGGAACATAATGAAAAGAAATAGTGGGATCAAGATATAATTCGATGAAGTTGAGGCTCATGGTACACGATAGTTGGTACATGAGATTATTATACATAGCCCAATGGAAGAAAGAACTATTCCAGAGACACAAGAACCGCATAGAAGTATAAGAGAGGTTAGAGAACCAGAATGATTTGGTTTTCTAGTTACCAAGGATGGTGACTCATTATTATTTGATAATAATGATCCTATTATCTACAAGGAAGAAGTAAGTTGCCCAGAAGTATCCAACTGAAAAGAAGCCATGAATTCTAAAATGTATTCCATATACCAAAACCAGGTATGGTTTTTGGTAGAACCTCTAGTTTATGTAAAGACTATTGGTTGAAAATGGGTATCCATGAAAAAACTGGGCTTGGAAGGACAATTCAGTACCTATATGGTGCGACTGGTTCCAAAAGGGTTCAAATAGAATCAAGGCATTGACTATGATGAAACCCTTTCACCAGTTGTAATATTGAAATTCATCTGAATTCTATTGTCCATTGCCACCTACCATGACTATTTGATTTGGAAATTGTATGTCAACACAACCTTCATTAATGGGAACCTTCAGGAAGATTTATACATGACACAACCAGAATGGTTTGTGACTCCATAGGATGCCAATATGGTATGCAGGTTACATAAATCCATTTATGGATTAAAGCAATCATCTAGGTCATTGAATTTTTTTTGATTAACCCATAAAAATTTTGTTTTTAACAAGAACGCATGTGATCCTGGGGTCTACAAGTAGTTTAGTGGGAGTGAAATTATTTTCCTAATAGTATATTTTTATGACTTATTACTTATTGGAAACGAGATACCAATCTTATAGTTTTTTATGGAATGGTTGAATCAATGCTTCTCCATGATTTACATGGGTGAGTGTTTCGTAGTTCCTTGAAATGTGTTTTATAGTTTTAAGAATCACTGTTTCCAGTTTGTTTCTATTGGATTTATTTATGGAACCAGAAACATTCAATAGTTATTTATCCAAAAGGGACCTTATTTCCAATGGTAGGTGTTTGTTATGTTTGAAATTTACGATACTTAAGAATGTGCAATGGTTGAGAGGATGGGAGGTCAGAATCATCACACCCTTTTAGGGGAAATTATTGTCTACTTTGAGACACTCTTTGTAAATTAAAGATATTTTCATGAATCCTTATTAATTCACCATGTATATAATAATTATCCCTTTGAATTTACTATCATTTATTAACATGTGTAAAATTTAGAATCATCAGTATGAATTATAGGTTCTTTATTAAAGGAAGTATCTATATTTATTTGAGGTTTTCCATTAATTGTATCCTCTAATATACTTCATAGAGATTCTTTTAATCATAGTTGTGATGATATTGGTTTTTGAGCCACTCAATGGGGCACTCTAGAATTTATTATCATCCAGGGAGATGAAGGATTATTTTGATCTTGGGATCGGGCCAATAAAATGGGATACCTACTTATACTTGTGAAAGGAATACGAACCCTCGTAGTTTGGTGCTGCTTAATAGGACACATCATACCTTTTATGGTCATGTGATAAGGACCTATAAGAGGAAGGTGCTTGGTCAAAACTTAGTGTGGGACTTATACTTAAGCAGCCCAGGGAACATGGAAGGGATATGGGTTTCCAAGTAAGATCAGACCCTGATGGGAATATGGACCAAGGAGAACAGGGTTTATTTAGGGTATTGGGTTTGAACCTCAAGGATGCTTCCTCTGTATCCTATATGGATTGGAATCAAAGCCCACATAGTTTGATATGCCTTATAGGAGAGTATGGTTCTTTGAGAGAGATGAGTTCAGGATTACATTCTGAAAAGGATGCCTTGATTATTTGGGGTTTAATTTGGGGCTTATTCTTAAGGGGGATTCCCAAATTAAAGGAACTAGGGTTGGAGTCCTGAAGAGGATGTACAGTGATCTCGGGCCCCGAAGAGGGCTCCCTACATATCCTGGTTTGAACAGGAATCTGAGTTCTCATAGTTCCTTCAATTGTTGAAATGTTGTGACCATGAAAAATCTCTAAGACCACATGAGTCATGCTCGGTATGAGAAACAAATGTATGTCAATGATTAATCAAAGGCTTTCAAACTTTAATATTTTTTGTCCTATGCTGGTGGAAGTGGGAACACCTATGGCGGCGAGGGTGGATGAGGTCGAGGCGACCGTGGAAGAGGTCAAGGTGACAAGCCCTCCCTCTGTTCTCTTCACATTAGAAAGAATCCGGTGGATGGAAGAAGGGATGATGGTTAGGGGCTTACACCATGATGGCTGCCCATTGCGACAAAGCACAACGAGATGGGGATAGGGTAATAAGAGTCCCTGTGCTCATCTCTGCATTGGTCTTTGGCACCGAATAATAGAGGAGGAGAAATAATGCCACCTTCTCAAAGAAATGCTACGGGCTTATTCCAAGATGGATTCCCTAAAATTGATCCTAGTAGGGGAGGGGGACTTCTCCATTATAATTAAAAGGAAAATCAGGTATGAACTATATCTTCCCCTACCAGAGACCTGAGGTTCTGGGTCATCTCATTGAAAAGGAGAGGCCAGGACCCAACCCTCCTCCAAACCGGGTACTTTCCAACACTGTTTTTGGGAGAAAGGTCCATGTGACTATGAATATACAAACTAACATACACTCCATGAATCCTAATCCCATTGTGAAACAAATGTGGGAAACCTATGATTGTGGAAATAAAAACCCAAATAATAGACATGCTAATGTTCCTTTCCCAATGTTTTCATTAGTCATGCGATTTTTGTGGAGGTATCAACAGAATCACTTTTAGACAAGGGAGACAATGAAGAAGAAACCTTGCCATGAATGGCTTTGAGGAAGGCTGGATGGCTTGTAGATTTAAGAGAGTGAAGAACATAATTGAATCAAGGAGGGGCTCCCAAGTAGAGAAGGGTGCACAAGTATGGCTATGCAAGTAGTTAAGGTCATGTAAGTAAGGGCACACAAGAAGGCTTGGGTGACCAGATGTTCACTTAGGCGATGAAGAACCTGTATGGTAATACTCTGCGGAGACCTTGATCAAGCCATCAAGATTATTCACAGGTGATCTATGAAGTGGGGAGCTCATGTTCCTATGAGAGGAATGGGTGGTGCCCAAGTATTTCTAACTTGGGGAGGTTGGGCACTTTAGGCTTTCTAGTGTTATAGTTTTCATACACTAAAAGGACTTATGTCTAATGATCCTCCCTTAAATCCTCCACTCAACGTGTTGAAGAACTACCTTGAATGCTTTGGAAGAATGCATAAATGTACTAGGGTGAAAAAATCAACAACTAGGCTTCAGGGAAATTCATCCGTACAAATGGGGCCCCAAAGGTCTATTTATTGCCAAATAAGTGACCTTGGGTGAAATAAGTTGGGAGCGAAAGAGACTTGCTCGCCAAATTTGGGGCGCGCAAGGTAATTGCATGCCGACGGGGTTTTGGATAGACTAGGGAGACACATTTAGGACTTATACAAAATTATACTTTCATTTATCTCTAGCATGGTGGCGCACAAGTGGGATACATGACAAATATGGGCGCACAAGTAGGCTATTTGCCGATAGAGTTTTGGCTAAAACAATGGCTGCCAAAAACTTATGACTTTAAAAATATTTCACTTTTCTTTATGTATTCCACCTTTTCTTTCTAATGGATTCCATAATCACGTTTTTTAGAATATTTGATGGAATGGAGTGTCAAAAAAATCCTCCCCTCATAATTGGATCTGAAAATGAAAAGAGAATCCTATACTAAGGTAAAGAAATGATGTAGAAAAAAAGGAGCACTGGGGTGTGTAATTGTTGGCGCTCAAGTTCACTTGGGCACACAATTTTGCAATGCATAAGATTTCTAGCATGTAGGGTGACCTGAATCGCTTATATATAACGTCTTCACTTCCACAAAAAGTCTCGCAACTTCCAATTTTCATCTCTCATCATGCAAGTCATCTTCTATTCTGGTGTTTCTGTTTCATCATGCTTCTTCTATAGGTTTTATAGCTGCGTGCTATAAGTGGGGTGTCGTACTTGTGCGCCAACTTATACTTGCACACCATGTTTTAAACATTCACTCCTTAATGCCTTTTCCATTTTTTTGTAAATTACAAAAAAATGAACTTACTTTTAAAAGATGATCTCTATCTTTTTCTAGGATCAATGCCTCCCAAAATAATTGGAACTGCTAATGGGATATCCATCAAGGGGATTGATGATATGATTAATGTTGTTGGTTACGATTACATGGAATTTTTTTCAACCCACCCTTCCAGACATAGAAAAATATTTGAAGAAGCTTCATTTCAACTTTCCTCAAATCACCTATCTGCCTTTGTATAGCTATGCCCATTTGCAAGATGCTAACATTCCAGATCTAAAGAAATATGACCCACATTCTTTATATCAGAATCATACCAACTTCTCAACAGACAATGTTTCTATTTGGGGAACATTTTCTAATGCTGGGAGAGTAGAGAAAGCTCATATTATGCATCATAGCCCGTGTGCTCCATATATGAAGGCACACACACCCGAGTTACAGCCACAATTCTATTCATCAATCTTTCCAGATTATCAAATAGATCAGTCCAAGGGTTGGAAGATAAGTTGGGACATCCTCCCAAGAGTAGGTTTAAAACTCACATGGATGTGGGAATACTGGGTGAGGTAGAATTGTGCAGAATTTTCAGATGATTTAAGAATCGTCAGGATTTATGAGGTTGTCTGGGTTGGGAAAACCTATGTGTATAGGAATGATTATTTCATTCCAGAATTATTAAGTCGATGGGTCCCATAGACTAATTCCTTCCATTTAACCCATGGAGAGGTAGGTATCAACTTTCGGGATGTTTACAAGATTTCTAGAGCTCAAATCTTTAGAGACAAGTATGATGAGTTTATTTTTCACAAGGTGAAATGGAATGACTTGGAGAGGACACCATATTAGGGTCGTGAGTTGATGAAAATATTTTACAAACACAAGAATTAAATCACCATGAATGTAACGACCCGAAATTTTAAATAAATATTGTTTCCTAATTTTATGTGTTATTTTATTTTATTTTTATACTCAACCAAAATGTTTCATTTGATAACATGAGTATAATTAAAATGAGACTGTTGGGTTTTGACTGTTATTTGACCATTGGTCAATATGACCGCTGTAAACTAAACGTTTTGACTATTGTCTCTAAATATAAGCAATCTTGGTTAATTAATATAGAAAGAAGATTCGATGGCCTCACCCAGTAGTCTTGGACCGATCGAAGCCCATCTAACAGAACTTGGGAAGGATGTAGCACCACTAGGCTTTGCTCTGGACCAAACCCAAGCCGAACTTCATCGTGTGAAGCTAGAACAGAATCACCTCTGCGAGAAGTTCAAACTGATAGAAATTACTACTCGTGCGATGTTAGCCGAGCCTCCCTCAGATTCTCTCACCTTAGCACACCTTACACTTAGGTCCTATGCTGGTGTGATAAGGGGCTATGTAAGGAGACCGTAACTGCCTTGTGTAATCCTTTGTTTTAAATAAAAATTGGTATTTCTTCTTATGATGAAGTTTATGAATTTTTAAATGACCGGATAAATATAGTATGCATATTTTTTATAAATTTTAGAAAAAAAATATTTTAAAAATGTTTATGTAAACCTTAAATAATTAAAAATGTGTAATGATTTTCAAAAAATGGTCTTCTACAATTATGTTCAGTACGAAATTTAGAGTCTAATATGATCAACTTGATTTTTGATGAATAGTAAATTATGAATAGTGATTTTATGATTAGGATTAGTAATGTGTCCAAATGGATTAGTAATCTCACTTAATGAAAGTATTAATATAATCTAGGTACCTTGATTAAGTAATGTGATTCAATAAAATGGTTAAATAACGGTTTGATAAATTATTATTCAAGTATTAGTTTTTTCAGGTAAATAGTGTTTTTTAATTAAAAATTTAATTAAAAATATTTAGAAAAATATTTTTATAAAATAGATTTCATTTTTGAACTCAGAGCGTCGATATTATGTTATGGTAATTTTTGGGGATTTTTCTGAAAAAATGAATTTTCGGTGAATAGTGTATCTATTTAAAAATTAAATAAAAAATATTTAAAAAATTATTTTTATAAAATGGAGTTCATTTTTGAAATCATAGCATTGATATTTGGTTAAGGTGAAATTTTGGGATTTTTCTGAGAAAGTTGAATTTTTAGTGAATAGTAAAAATACAGTTTTAGGGTTTCGGTATGTTTAATGATCTCATAACTGTGTCATGATGATGTCATGAGATATTTTAAGGGATGGCCTGCCAAAGGTGATGAATTATTGTATTGGGGGACCCATGTGACCTAACTCCATGGGAAGTACCATGGGAGGGCCCATGCTTTTGAGAAAACCACTTTTGAGGTGTCCCTTGGCCATTAATGCTCTGTCCCCTCACTTTCCCTATAAATACCAAGAAATCCTCTCATCCTTTCGACTCCACACTCTCCCCCAACGAAGTTCTGGTCTCATTACCTCCCAAGGAGTCCTCCCAAGGTGCCCCCAAGCCCTCAAGGTCCCAACCTTTGAGTTTTAAGAGTTGCGTTTTAAGGTAAGGGATCCGACCTCTCTCTTTCATTTCAAGTAATCTCCTTTATGTCATTCCTTTTATGCTCTATGTTATTATGTTGGAGGATGTTCTTTTATACTCCTCTTACTGCCCTTTTCATGTTCATATAATGAGAGATCCCCTCTTACTCTCATTATTTCGTTTTATGAAGTTTTAAGTGGCGTCGTTAGGCTGCCGAATTTTTTTGTAACGGATTCTTTCTCTCTTCTCAATTTTCAAGATCTATTTTCATGTAAAGTATTTCAAGTTCCTTTTTGTTATGTTGGGGTATGATCTCTAAATTTATCATACTGATCTTTTATGATCATATGATGAGATACCCCATTTGATCTCTTCAATTCAGTATTTTGAAGTTTTAAGTGGCGCCGTTAGGCTGCCAAATTTTTAAGTGGTTCTTCACCCTTCTCGTTTTGAAGTTCTACTTTCATGTCAATTATTTCAAGTTACTTTTTGTTATGTTGGGGTATGATCTCTATATCTATCATACTGGACTCTTATGTTCATATTATGAGAGACCCCATTTGATCTCTTCAATTCAGTATTTTGAAGTTTTAAGTGGCGCCGTTAGGCTGCCGAATTTTTTAGGGGATTCTTTCACCCTTCTCATTCTTTTCAAAGTTCTACTTTCATGTCAAGTATTTCAAGTTCCTTTTTAATTATTTTGGGGAATTATATCTATATCTATCATACTGAACTCTTATGTTCACATGATGAGATACCCTATTTGATCTTTTCAAATCATTTTTGTTGAAGTTTAAGTAACGTCGTTAGGCTGCCGAACTTTCATAAGAGAAATTTAATTTTTGTCTTTCTTCAATGTTTTTCATTTCAAATGGTATGTCCTTGAAATTTCATTACCATGATCATGTATCCTTCTTATTCTATCCATATACTGTTTTATGGGTCATTTATGAATGTTTGACCCATTTTCCCTCTCTTTTTAATGTCTTCTAAAACCTCGTAACATAGCCGTTATGCTGCAGAATTTCCGTCTCAAAAATGTCTCTCTCTTTTTCTAAAGTTCTATTATATTATTAAGTGAATACTCAAAGATATTTCTTCTAAATGGGTATTCACATATATACCAAAATGTTCTATTTTAAATTCTGGGATTTACATACATGAGACCCACCTTCCTTTTCTGTGGGTTTTAAAGTGACGTAAAGATCATGTCTTTAAAGCAGTTTTTAAAACGTTGTGATTATGAAATGAAACCCATTTATTTTATGCTATATGGGTTATTTATGAAATGTTTGATGATGATATATGTGGATCACATGATAATAAAGACAAATTTAAGTGTGCGCCCTGATAGCGCTCTAATGCATTGGGTAATGATGTAACCACTAGAGATTACAATTTTCACGATACCTTGGTGAATAACCTTGGTAATTTTCAAATGACACCTTGGGGATGGACCTTGGTGATATGTTCATGATTGTCTATGTTAAATGATGTAGCCACATCTTAAAGTTATGAAAAATGTTATTTTTATTATGATTTGCCACATGATTTTTTTTATCATGCCTTAAAGTTCTTGTTCATGACATAGTTGATGTATCTCAAGTTCACATGTTAAATGTTTCCCTTGTTCCCCTTACTGGGCCTTCTGCTCACCCTTTCATTTGATGTATGTCCCCAGGTTATGAGATGCAGTAATGAACCTAGGATGAACATGAGAAGAATACTTTCAAGTGTTTAAGAAGAATGTTTTATGTTTTCATGTTTTATGTTCCTGGTTTCCAAGACACGAAACCTTAAAGATCCTCAGTTTTGTATAATGTAATGAAATTTTATGTGATAAAAAGGCGGGATGCTATAGTTGGTATCAAAGGATGGTTTAGTTATTTTTGGAAATTAGGATATGAAAACTCTAGGAAGAACCCTATAGAAAAGTTTAAATATAGGAAATCTTCCTGGTATTTTGGTGAGTATTGAGTAAGGGGTTGCCAAGCAAATACATCCCTGTCTGGATACGAGCAGGTAGAGGTGGCTCTGGCACAGATGTACATAGGGGTAAAACCCGAAAACACCGCTTTGAGCTAGACTCGAACGGGAACTGGTACACGACAACGGGCTTTGCTGCACTCTTGGTTACGACACTCCCGGGGGATATGCTTTGGTAAATTCATAAGCTTAGTATGAACCATTGTTAAAGGAACAAAGATAAAATAAAATAAAGATTCACATAAGAATATATGATCATGGATAACCTAGATGAGAACCTAGGGGATCACAAGTTAGGGTATAATTTTCTTCTACAAGTTATCCTTATATGCTTTAAGTTCCTTTTCATGATTATTAGCTAAGTATTTAAGCCCCTAATTATACTTTCTATTCTTAGTTAATGGTGGGAAATGGAAGAACATGTCCCAACATCCAATGTGATAGGAAATGTGACGATTTCCGTATTAATATGAAAGAGATGATTATGGGATTAAAAGATGATTATTATTTTGTAAGGCGTTCACTATTTTGGGGACCCTATATGATCGAGGTAAATATATTACTACGGTATTTTCATTGAGGAGTAAGGTTGACTTATATTTTGAAGAATCGATGAATTTAAGGTAGAATTATAGTAATTTAGGTTACTTATGGGAATGATTAACCTATCTTGGAAAAAATATGTTTAGGTTAGCTACTTTTGTTATAAGATTTTAGGAGTGGTTGATGTTGTCTGGAGATGAACAATGAAGTTGTTTTGGAAGACTATGTTATCAAATCCTTCTTGTATTTGGGTTTCAATCTTAGTTTAGTTTATTTTGAGGAATTTTAAGGACCGTTATTTATGGAATGGTCTATGATGAACTTTGGGTAGTACCATGGAACTTTGGAGATTTAAAAGTAGTTTCCATTCCTATGGGATTCATTCTTTTTGAAGAGTTGTTTTACCTTAACCTTTCTGTTTTTTGGATAATGTTTAAAGATAGAAGAAATAGATAGTTAATCTTTTGTAGATTATGTGATTCTCTAGAAGATGATTCTTGTGATTTTATGAGACCAAGTGTTTTTGAAGTCTCATCATTTGGAGAAAAGATTAGTGTTGGTAGGGACTTATTAAAGGATGAAACTCTACTTGATGGTAGGTATATTTTCTTATGTTTTTGTTCTATGTAGTAAATGAATTCCTCAAAATTATGAAAAGAAACGTAAAACAAAAATGTTGTTGGTTTACGTTTCCTACTAGGTAATCAAAGACCGTTTACACACATCATAAGTTTGGGATTTTCTTATGGTTAACTTTCTCCTAATAATGTTCTCTATCACTCTCCCTCAGAACTTGACCTTTGGTTTTCTCCTCCATGTCCATGTTTTCCTACATGGAATCCTAGTGTGGGTTAACTCGGGTGACCTTTGTACTTCCCTTTCTTTCTTTTAAAGTAATAGTTTTACTGACTCCTTTTCCGATGTGGGACTTTCAATGAAATTTCAAAACCCAATTTTAAAAAAATTGCGAGGACGCAATTTCTTAAGGGGGGAAGATTGTAACGACCCGAAATTTTAAATAAATATTGTTTCCTAATTTTATGTGTTATTTTATTTTATTTTTATACTCAACAAAAATGTTTCATTTGATAACATGAGTATAATTAAAATGAGACTGTTGGGTTTTGACTGTTATTTGACCATTGGTCAATATGACCGCTGGAAACTAAACGTTTTGACTATCGTCTCTAAATACAAGCAATCTTGGTTAATTAATATAGAAAGAAGATTTGATGGCCTCACCCAGTAGTCTTGGACCGATCGAAGCCCATCTAATAGAACTTGGGAAGGAGGTAGCACCACTGGGCTTTGCTTTGGACCAAACCCAAGCCGAACTTCATCGTGTGAAGCTAGAACGGAATCGCCTCTACGAGAAGTTCAAACTGATAGAAATTACTACTCGTGCGATGTTAACCGAGCCTCCCTCAGATTATCTCACCTTAGCACACCTTACACTTAGGTCCTATGCTGGTGTGATAAGGGGCTATGTAAGGAGACCGTAACTGCCTTGTGTAATCCTTTGTTTTAAATAAAAATTGGGATTTCTTCTTATGATGAAGTTTATGAATTTTTAAATGACCGGATAAATATAGTATGCATATTTTTTATAAATTTTAGAAAAAGGATATTTTAAAAATGTTTATGTAAACCTTAAATAATTAAAAATGTGTAATGATTTTCAAAAAATGGTCTTCTACAATTATGTTCAGTACGAAATTTAGAGTCTAATAAGATCAACTTGATTTTTTGATGAATAGTAAATTATGAATATTGATTTTATGATTAGGATTAGTAATGTGTCCAAATGGATTAGTAATCTCACTTAAAGAAAGTATTAATATAATCTAGGCACCTTGATTAAGTAATGTGATTCAATAAAATGGTTAAATAACGGTTTCATAAATTATTATTCAAGTATTAGTTTTTTTAGGTGAATAGTGTTTTTTAATTAAAAATTTAATTAAAAATATTTAGAAAATTATTTTTATAAAATATATTTCATTTTTAAACTCAGAGCGTCGATATTATGTTATGATAATTTTTGGGTATTTTTCTGAAAAAATGAATTTTCGGTGAATAGTGTATCTATTTAAAAATTAAATTAAAAATATTTAAAAAATTATTTTTATAAAATGGAGTTCATTTTTAAAATCAGAGCATTGATATTTGGTTAAGGTGAAATTTTGGGATTTTTCTGAGAAAGTTGAATTTTCAGTGAATAGTAAAAATACAGTTTTAGGGTTTCGGTATGTTTAATGATCTCATAACTGTGTCATGATGATGTCATGAGATATTTTAAGGGATGGCTGGCCAAAGGTGATGAATTATTGTATTGGGGGCCCCATGTGGCCTAACTCCATGGGAAGTACCATGGGAGGGCCCATGCTTTTGAGAAAACCACTTTTGAGGTGTCCCTTGGCCATTAATGCTCTGTCCCCTCACTTTCCCTATAAATACCAAGAAATCCTCTCATCCTTTCGACTCCCCACTCTCCCCCAACGAAGTTCTGGTCTCATTAACTCCCAAGGAGTCCTCCCAAGGTTCCCCCAAGCCCTCAAGGTCCCAACCTTTGAGTTTTAAGAGTTGCGTTTTAAGGTAAGGGATCCGACCTCTCTCTTTCATTTCAAGTAATCTCTTTTATGTCATTCCTTTTATGATCTATGTTATTATGTTGGAGGATGTTATTTTATACTCCTATTACTTCACTTTTCATGTTCATATAATGAGAGATCCCCTCTTACTCTCATTATTTCGTTTTATGAAGTTTTAAGTGGCGCCGTTAGGCTGCCGAAATTTTTGTAACGGATTCTTTCTCCCTTCTCATTTTTCAAGATCTATTTTCATGTAAAGTATTTCAAGTTCCTTTTTGTTATGCTTGGGGATGATCTCTAAATTTATCATACTGATCTTTTATGATCATATGATGAGAGACCCCATTTTATCTCTTCAATTCAGTATTTTGAAGTTTTAAGTGGCACCGTTAGGCTGCCAAATTTTTAAGTGGTTCTTCACCCTTCTCGTTTTGAAGTTCTACTTTCATGTCAATTCTTTCAAGTTCCTTTTTGTTATGTTGGGGTATGATCTCTATATCTATAATACTGGACTCTTATGTTCATATGATGAGAGACCCCATTTGATCTCTTCAATTCAGTATTTTGAAATTTTAAGTGGCGCCGTTAGGCTACCGATTTTTTTAGGGGATTCTTTCACCCTTCTCATTCTTTTCAAAGTTCTACTTTCATGTCAAGTCTTTCAAGTTCATTTTTAATTATTTTGGGGCATTATATCTATATATATCATACTGAACTCTTATGTTCACATGATGAGATACCCTATTTGATCTTTTCAAATCATTTTTGTTGAAGTTTAAGTAACACCGTTAGGCTGTCGAACTTTCATAAGAGAAATCTAATTTTTGTCTTTCTTCCATTTTTTCCATTTCAAATGGTATGTCCTTGAAATTTCATTACCATGATCATGTATCCTTCTTATTCTGTCCATATACTGTTTTATGGGTCATTTATGAATGTTTGACCCATTTTCCCTCTCTTTTTAATGTCTTCTAAAACCTCGTAACATAGCCGTTATGCTGCAGAATTTCCGTCTCAAAAATGTCTCTCTCTTTTTATAAAGTTCTTTTATATTATTAAGTGAATACTCAAAGATCTTTCTTCTAAAGGGGTATTCACATATATACCAAAATGTTCTATTTTAAATTCTGGGATTTACATACATGAGACCCACCTTCCTTTTCTGTGGGTTTTAAAGTGACGTAAAGATCATGTCTTTAAAGCAGTTTTTGAAACGTTGTGATTATGAAATGAAACCCATTTATTTTATGCTATATGGGTTATTTATGAAATGTTTGATGATGATATATGTGGCTCACATGATAATAAAGGCAAATTTAAGGGTGCGCCCTGATAGCGCTCTAATGCATTGGGTAATGATGTAACCACTAGAGATTACAATTTTCACGATACCTTGGTGAATAACCTTGGTAGTTTTCAAATGACACCTTGGTGATGGACCTTGGTGATATGTTCATGATTTTCTATGTTAAATGATGTAGCCACATCTTAAAGTTATGAAAAATGTTATTTTTATTATGATATGCCACATGATTTTTTTATCATGCCTTAAAGTTCTTGTTCATGACATAGTTGATGTATCTCATGTTCACATGTTAAATGTTTCCCTTGTTCCCCTTACTGGGCCTTCTGCTCGCCCTTTCATTTGATGTATGTCCCCAGGTTATGAGATGCAGTATTGAACCGAGGATGAACATGAGGAGAAGAATTTCAAGTGTTTAAGAAGAATGTTTTATGTGTTCATGTTTTAAGTTCCTGGTTTCCAAGACACTAAACCTTAAAGATTCTCAGTTTTGTATAATGTAATGAAATTTTATTTGATAAAAAGGCGGGATGCTATAATGAAAACTCACACCATGAGGGATATTCATTCGAAGGAATGGATGGAAATATTTTTTATAAAGAAGAAAGAAAAGTGGCCCACTTACACCTGTCCGACTAGCTGTCCAAGGGTAGAGAAGATAGGCACACCTGACACCTTTTGGACAACATTGGAGAAAAGATAATTTGATAAATGGGGGTATGAAAGAAACAAAACAATTCCGGCACACGTCTGGAAGGTTTCTTAACCATGTGGCTTAGTGTGTATTTATTACCAATCTAAGACTCCAAAGGAGGCATGAGGCTGAGAACCTTTATTATTGTAGCTACGCTGGCGAAGAAAAGGATGGTAGGGTGGGAAAATCCTATTTTGACCAAGAGTTATAGGAGTTTTCTGCATGTTTACAAAGAGAATTCTCCCTTTAGAATATAGGGACCATTCCATGTGTTGTGGGGATGGATTTCTACTCACATTAGAACTTATGTTGTACAATGTGGAGTACATGTTTTTGGAATTTCTTTCCAACCGTCTATTTAGGCCTTTTCTAGTATTTCACCCTTGTCCTTGAATGTAAATTACATCAAGTCTAGAATGAGAATGCATAAGTAATTCCAATTCTTTCTTTATGGGAATCCATATACGGGGCGATTTTTTGATGATGGTACTACCAATTTGGCATTGAGGGAATATATTCTAGCTTGTAGAGATGACATGTTGGCCACCAGAATCAATGGATAAATCATATTTGAGGCTTATTCTCCTTATAGATTTGGGCATCAATTCAAATTTCTACAACAGAATATTGTATCCTCTCCCGTGCATGTCATATTAGAGAAACACCTAATGGTTTCCCGACAACTATGGTTGTTGACATCTGTAGAGAAGACTGGGGAAATATTTAATTTACCTATCGTAGATGCAGTAACCAGATTGACCATATGGTATTCTGAAAACTAGGTTGCATCATACCCAGAAGGTTTATTAAATCATGTCGTCCCTCGAGAGGGGATAAAGAGAAGTAGTAGGAAGGAACCACTTCATTTGTAAGATAATTCATCATCATCAGGGGCTGACTTGCATGTATCAGAGGGTGGAGGTGACGATGCTCCAAATTCACCGTAGAGAAATTGTTCCATATATAACCCTCCTGTTAGAATTAAGAGCGCTACTCCATCAATCCCTACTGAATCCATATCAAGGTGATTTGGTTTCCATCATTCTGATGAGTGGCACATTCCATTTTCTAATCCTTCATCCATGACTGTGAGTGCTCGGAAGAAACTCAAGTCCATTGTTTTAGGATCCTCTTCACAACCCTCCAACATACATTCTGAATATATATGACCGAAGGTTGTTTGAACATGGAAGAATATGTACTATGATGCTGAAACCATGGGGATGGATTTATGTGAAGGACTGCATATTCTATGAGGAAGAGATATGTGGGATTCTTCTGAAATTATTTTTAAGGATAATCCCAATGAGGTGAGGACCTATATTAGAGAGCTATAAATGATCATATACGCCACTGATGAATCAATTCCTACCACAAAGTGGGTAAAAGAAATGATAGATTGTGTTGCCACTGAAGATATCAATCCTTCATTAGATGAAGAGTGGAGTGGCTTTGTATATCCTTAGGATTTAAGGTTCTTTTATCTCGCATTATCATCCATTTTTAAACTACAAATTTAATCAAAACATTGTTACATAGAATAGATATCATCTTAACAAACAATTTGGTAAAGGAAAAACAACTGATGTTCCATCAACACAGTATAGCCCTAGAGGCACTACTCTTGGAGGTATTGGGTCACCCTGTGAATCAGGCGAAATATCTCAGGGCCAACAGGCCATGGAGGAGAAAATAGAAATTGTACTTGAATCTATGATACCTATCTTTATAGATGATGATGCAAGACCTCCCAAAAAGGTGAAGAATAAAAAGAATAGAAGAAATAAGACCATGGTAATGTTATTTCTTAGATGTGGTAATTATTCCTGATAATCATGAATTTTAGCCTTTATTAATGAAAATGTGTTTAAATTTTTTAAGATTATAGGTGCTTCTTTTGTTTCTTATTTGAATGAAACTACTGATGAGTTTCAAGGAGCCGTAGAATTTGCTGCTGAGCAGACACAAATTCATGCAAATCTAATGGTTCATAAAGAGGAATTGAAGAAAAAGGAACCAACATATGTTCCAAGCACTGATTTGATTCTTTCTTTCAGAGGAGAGGAAGATTCTAGTAAATCAATAATAATTCATAAAGCATCAAATAAAACAATAGCTAACATCCATTTTGTGATTCTTTTAGGTTCATCAGATGCACCGGACCATCTAGAAACAACTGTTGTTGACCCCAAAAATTGTTGCTGAAGAAGCTACCCGGGGTCCAATGTTTCCAGAAGACGGTTGTGAAGTAAACGATCCAAGTGCTCCCATGGGGACTAACCTAGGATATGAGATATCATTGGATGAAATGATGAACCTTGGAATGTATTTTGAAGAAATATTAGAACATATTAATATATCAAATTCTTTAGATAATTTTGGAGTTTCTTATATAGAATCGACTAGATATGGGTTCTCATTATTCATCTTGTTAATCTTTTTATGATTGACCTGCTAACCACGGTTGATTGAAATATGCAGTTCTATCTAAAGAAACAACTTCTGCAATGGTACTTGAAGGAAGTGTTGATATTAACGTCAACACCACCATTACAAAGACATTGACTTAGGTGGATCTTTATATAGCAGGTCTTACTGATATTCACTCTGAAAATTCTGAGCATATTAAAGATAACACTCCTCGTCCACATACATTAAACAAAATTGCAAAAACTGAGAACATTGGGGAGGATTCTTCTTGAGCTGATGACCTACTGTTTGGTAAGAGATATTGATATTGTTATTTCATTAAATTTTTTTATCTCTTGAATCTAATCATAACCATAATAATTGATTTACCATATAGGGATATCAACATCAATTTCTAGGTTTGGAGGTGATTCCTCTGCATCAGCCCAAACAATATTAGAAGGGGAATCAACTATTGTTCAAGAAGGAATAGAACATGGCACTTTTTTAAGTGCATTAGTCCTAGAATATACCCCTCCTTATGACATTGATTCTAAATGAGAACTAGAACCGTAGAAGGCTCTTCGTCTTGCTCATCGAAAACCATGTAAAAACATCTAGAAGATAATATCTGATATGCCCCATGAGTAACTACATGCAAGAATCACAAGACTTTCATCTCTATTTATCACCCAAGGATTTGGCGGTTTTGAATACCATGAAAATCATATTGTGGTGAAAGAGATTATCCAGAGGAGGGAAAAAGAGAAAAATCTTTGAAAAGACTTGAAAAAAATCCAAACTATCAATCAATATTTTAGATTTCAAAGAAGCACTGTCCCAAGCTGAGGCTAATCATAATGAAAAGTTTAAGGGGATGATGCAGATAATTAAAGAAAAGTCTGTTCAGAAATTGTTCCTTCAACAGGAGTTTGATATCATTTCAAGGGATCTCGACCAGCTTCATAGCTCATTAGGAGAAGTCTAGAAGGATGGTGCAAAAGCCATTATAAATTCTATAGAATCAATTCATCATGCTGAAGAGAGCGAGACTGTTAAAATAGAGAAACTTATACAAGTAGTTGATGGCTGTCAAACAAATGAGGAATTATGTAGAAACCATTTTGTAATTTTTGAAAGAGATACTTAAATTGGTGTATGTTCCTCTATTAATGTTTTCTCCATAAATGAAAATTATTTTGTCTTTAATCATTTATGTTTTCACTTTCACTAGATTCTTTTGTTTTAACTAGGCCATTAGGCCCAATAAGAATAGTTTATTATTTTAGGGTTATATGGACTACCTAACAAACTTTATACCTCTTGACTTTTTTTTGCTCAATATTACCTAAACCATAAAAAATTCACGTTTAGTGAGTTGGGACTCGACATTTGTTTAGAGTTCCTTTTTTGGGTTCTCAATATAATGAGTACCAAGTCTCTTGTTGTTAGCTGTTTAGAGTCATTCATGTTGGACTATAAAGGGCTAGCATTTAAGGTCGAATAGCTTTGACCATAAACATTGAAAATAGATCCCAAACAAGACATTGTGGCTAAGAATTTATTTAATATTATTTAAATATTTCCAAGGTGAATCTTAAGCCATGATTTTTATGGTCACCAGATTTAAAAATTGTGTCAACATAAGGGGTGTATTTTCCAAGAACGAAGTTACCATTATTTAACAAACCCATTATGGGGGTTGTGTTATGTTGGGCCAACTAGGGCATATACCACATAGCCAAATAGTGGCATCTTTTAACTGACATGCATGTTATGTTGGCATCTTATGCAAGGTTACCTAAGGGAACATGCCGCATAGTCAAGAAAAGGAGATCATTGATGTTTAAAATTTTGCTGTTGATAGATAGGGGAATATAAGATTTGGGTGACTCAAGACCAAAGTGGGTGGCTTTTCCAAAGAAAAAATTTTATGAATGAAAAGGGATATTTTAGACCAACATAAGTCATGAATAGGAAGACCATTACTATACAAATTTGGTGTATGAATAACGTTTAAAATTTATCAGAAGGGGGAATTTATGAAAAAATATTGTGTAGTTTTAAGTCATGAAGAGAAGACATTGGTACTATGCAGTTTTATGTCATGCAGTGAGGAAATTGGTACTGAGCAATTTTCATTCATGCAATGAGGACATTGGTATTGTGAAATTTTAAGCCATGTAGTGAGGACATTGGTACTGTGCAATTTTATTATTCTTCAGTGAGGACATTGGTACTGTGCAGTTTTATGTCATGCAGTGATGACATTGGTACTGCGCAATTTTAAGTCATGTCTTGAGGACATCGTACTGTGCAGTTTTAAGTCATATTGTGAGGACATTGGTACTGTGAAGTTTTATGTAATTCAATGAGGAAATTGGATGGCTTTAATTTAAGGTCTTTAACTCTGACCAAAGGTATGAAACTCTCCCATTTTTTTGACAATTTTTTTGGAAACATACTATCATATTCATGTATGGAAGGGAAAAATTGTAAACTGTGATTTGGGAATTTCTGGAACCGATGAATGATATGGGAAAAGGGATAAAAGCATTAGAGGAAGTATTTTCCAAGAATGAAGTTACCATTACTTGAAAAACTCGTTATGGGGCTGTATTATGCATGGTCAACTGGGGCATATGCTGCATAGGCAAATAGTGGAATATTTTTACTGATAGGCCTGTTATATTGGAATCTTATGCAAGGCTGCCTAAGGGCATGTACTATATAGTCAAATAAAAGATCTCTTAGAATTTAGACATTCTATTGCTAAAAGTCGAAGAATGTTTATGAAGATTCAGATTTTCAATGAATAGAGTTTGGTTTATAGAGAAAGGTACCTAAATATGGAAATGGTATTTCCACCCAAGATGGCCAATGAATCAGAGGAATAAGAATTTTACGAAGGTCTGACCCAAATATAAGAGGTATGGTGTCTGTAGTTTTAGGTCAAACAAATTGGACTAGAAATGGAAACAATATATAATATTTGGCCAAGTGATTTCAAGGTTATTTCATATTGTATTGAACACATGGTGAGGGAAATGTGGAAACCATGGTCTTGATGACTTTAAAATTGTGTGAAAGATAATGGGACATGTATACTTGAATGACTGTTTTGAAATACAGATTTTTGTATATTTTCATCAAATATTAATGGGGATAAAGAAAATATAACCAAGAATGAAGTTACCATTATTTTACAACCCCGTTATGGGGGCTATATTATATTGGGCCAATTGGAGAATATGATATATATCCAAATAGTGGCATCTTTTGACTGACAGGCATGTTATGTAGGCAACATATGCAAGGCAGCCTAAGGGCACATGCTGCATTGTTAGGAAAAATAGTTCTCAGATATTAAAAACCCTGTCACAAAAAACTGTAAGAAAGATTATGAAGATATGAATATATTCAAGATTAAGAGTAAGAAATATGGAAGGGGTTTACATCCAATGCATATGGTAAATATTTGAACAAATATTGGCCATGAGATTGACATCCTTTACATTGATTTGACTCATATGTAAAATGGGGACTTTCTATGACTCCTCTAAATTAATATTGTGATGTACAGTTTTAGGTCATGCAATGAGGACATCATACTATGTAGATTTACGTCATGTAGTGAGGACATTATAATATGTAGTTTTAAGTCATGTAGTGAGGACATTGATAGCTCTATAATAAATTGAAACACTTTAGTTATATAAATAATCCACTTACCCAATTCCTAATCCCACTTGAGCTATGTTCGGTGTGAGAAAAAAGGAGCAGTAGGGGTTTCTTTTATAGTGAAAAGGAGACAAAAGTGAATAATATGGTTGTTATATTTCCATGCAGTTTAACGTCATGCAGTAAGGATGAAAATGAACCAATGTAAAAGGAAACAAATATTGTAACTGGATTAATGGATAACACCTAAGTGTCACTAGGTGTCTTGCTAGGGAAAGAATCAAGTCATACATAGTTCATAAAAAATTCCCTTTGAAGGTTTGATTCTTAAATAATAAATAAAGGGTTTTTATCATGGTTGGGCCCAATATTAGCGATCTAGGTTTCTCTACATATCTCATTGAAATATGAGAATCAAGACATAAGTAGTTCTTCAAACAATCATTTCTCATGCTAAACGAGTTTGACATGAGGAATGGGGGATTTTGATACATTTTTGGAGAATAGTAAATCTTAATATATAAAATGGTATAAGGACAAAAATATATATCTTAAGGAAACACTTTGTATAGATCTGATTCATATATAGGAGGAGAAATGAAAATAAAAAGATATTGTGATTGTGGTTGTGGCCAAAATTGGAGATTTAGTCATCTTTATGTATCTTATTAGAAAATGAGAATCAATCCATATGAAGTTCTTAAAACAAGGTCTCTATGTATATCTGACCAAGACCTAAGAAAAATAGGGACTCATGTACTACTAATGAGTAGTGATGATGTCAATGATGTTTTCTTATGGTTGATTCTAACGTCAAATGGGGAAAACGTTAGTTGTACAAATGATGTCATGTAGTTTAACATCATGCAATATGGATGAATATGCTACACATTTTAATGTCATACAACAAGGACACTTATAGTTATTATGAAGTTTAGTGTCTAGTAACTTGGACATGGGGGCTGTGTAGTTTTATGTCTTGCAGCATGGACATGGTACTATGAAGTTTAAAGTATTGTAGTGAGGATGAAGTACTGTGCAGTTTAAAGTATTATAGTGAGGATGAGCTACTGTGAAGTTTAAAGTCATACAGTGATGACAAGGTACTATGCAGTTCAATGTATTGCAGTGAGGATGATGTACTGTGCAATTTGAAGTCTTGCAAAGAGGATGAAGTACATTACAGTTTAATGTCTTGTAGTGAGGACAAAGTACTGTGCAGTTTAATGTCTTATAGTGAGGATGAATTACTATGTAGTTTAAAGTCTTGTAGTGAGGACGAAGCACTGTATCATATAAAGTATTACAGTTAGGAGGAAGTACTGTGTAGTTTAATGTCTTGCAGTGAGGATGAAGTGATGTGCAGTTTAAAGTCATACAGTGAGGACGAATGTGCACAACTACACAAAGTATTTCTTCAGAATATCGTATTGGTTGGAGTTTTAATAAGTTCTCTATCCCTTGAGATTAAGGAATAAGCCCCATTTGAATAAACCTTATTTATTGAATAAGGTCTTTTCCACATTGGCCCAAGTTTTGGAGGTTTCATTCCTAGAATCATTGGAGTCCTAAGGACCAATACCAATTCTTCTTCAAGAAATGAATGGAGGTGATCATTCTTGTTAAAATCTCATGATAGTCTATTCTGATAGACTTCTAGATTATGCAAAGTATGAAATATTTTCTCATCTAATCGTTCCAACACATTGAACTGTTTCTGAGACATCTCATCTATAGATAACTGATCACATATTGATACTCTGAGTGAAGGCCACTACATTTCAGTTGGAGAAACTGCTTTGGTTCTCTATACCAATGAATAATGAGTTTCTTGGGTAGCAGTACGAGTAGTTGTCCGATAATCCCATAAATTATTCAAAATACTATCAGGCCATGATTTCTTATCATTATCCACCAAATTATAGAGAATATTTTATAAGGTCTTTTTGAAGGCCTCTATCTGTCCATTGGCCACTGCATGATAGCGAGATGAATGGTTTGATTTGATATTATGTTCCTGATATAACTTTTTTACCTCAGTAGAACAAACATTGGTACCATTTTCCATCAAAATAGTATGAGGGACACTTAATCTAGTGATGATAATAGTTTTGAAAAAACTAATAATGATTTTGGATCCAAATTCCAGGAGAGATATTGCCTCATCCCATTTAGAGAAGAAGTTAGTAGCGTTGAGAATATACTTGAACTGCTTAGCTGTGGCTAGAGGATAAGGCCCTACTACATCCATTTCTCATGTGGAAAATGGCCAAGAGTATTTAGCTGTATGTAGAAAATCTGGGGGTTGATGAATGAAGTTGTCATACACTTGGCATGGATGACATTTTTTTGTGAAATATGTACAATCCTGTGTCATTGAAGGCCAAAAGTATCCAAGCCTTTGGATTTGATCAGAGAGTCTATGCCCAGACCGGTGGGAACCACAAACTCCTGAATGTAGTTATTTCATGACAACTATAGGCTCTTCTCCATCAATAAATCAGGAGAGAATTCCATCAAATCCTCTCTTAGAGAGGATCTTTTGGTGGTCTAGACTATCATAAAGTTTTAAATTAGATGCTTGTCATTGGATTTGTTCTTTTTTATCCCTATCTGGTGGATGTATCCCATTTTGAAGATATTCCTTGATGGATGTTCTCCATCCCATGGTATAACCATATGGTTCAGAAATAGGGATAATTTCATTAATTTCCTTCATTTTGGTTTGAAAAATAATTGAGACCATACGACGATGGGATATGCTGATGACTGTCTCATTCTAATTTGGATATTCCAAGGTTGTAGCTGCATTAGTCAGTGCATCTGCTTGAGAATTTTGTGATCGCGAGACATAATACATTGTCAACTCGGAAGGAAATTTAGCCATTAACCCTCTAATGTAATCACTTCAAGGGATAATATCTTATTTTATGATAGAATATTCCCCATTAATTTGTTTGATTACAAATTTTGAATCACCTTTCACCTTTAAATGATCCATTTTCACCTAATGGGACAATTCCAATCCTGTGATGAGAGATTGATATTCTACCTCATTGTTGGTACCACCTTCTGACAACAGGAAGGTATTATAGAATACTTCCTTTTCTGGGGAAATAAGGACAATCCCCAACCCAACTTTTTTGAGTTTATGGTTTTCCATTCATTTCCCTGTTGGACTTATGGAAGCACCATCAAAATACATTTACCATGATTGGGAATTGTCCTGAATAGATAAGACATCTTCATTAGGAAGATTAGAAATAATTGATGTATCTTCTATAGATGTATTCTCAATAAAAAATTCATCCAGAGCATGGAATTTTATTGTCTTTTGAGGCACAAACTGAATTTCAAACTATTGAAAAATAACTTCCATCATTCCAGATGCCCTGTATGCATTGGAAGATTGAGGATAAATTTGAGTGGATTATTACGAGACACCAATTGGACTTGATGATGTTGCAGGTAATGCCTCAATTTTTGAACTGAAAAAATTAATGCTATGCAACACTTTCCAATACTTGAATATCAAGTTTCAGCAACATGTAAAGTTTGAATGAGATAGTAATGGTGATTTTCATTCCCACCATCATTCTTCTGGGTGAGGAAGGCACCTAGTGATTTCTCTAAAGCTGTCACATAGAGAATAAGTGGTATTCCTTCAACAGGTGGCATTGATACTGGTTGAATCAAGATATATTTAATGAGGGTATCAAATTATTCTTGGTAGTATTTGGTCCATTGGTAGGTGACTCCCATCTTTTTTAATCTTTTGAAAGGCAAACACGTTCCGGCCAAATTGGTAATAAAGCACCAGATATAAGCCAAGTGTCCTTGGAGTCCTCTTGATTCTTTCAAATTTCGAGGAGGTGACATAACAAGGATTGATTTGGTTTTCTCAACATTAACTTTGATATCATGATGGCATTCAATGAATCCAAGGAACATTCATGAGGTTACCTCGATAGCACATTTCAAGGGGTTCATCTTCAAACTGTGTTGCCGAAAATTATGGAATATAGTCTCCAAATCAGCCAAGTGATTGAAATAATATCTCGATTTTAGCACCAAATCATCCACATAACATTCAAAAAATTTACCTATGTAGGGTTTGAAGATATTCTGAATTTCATGTTGATAGGTTGCACCTTCATTATTTAAGCCAAATGGCATTACCTGATATAAAAACACACCTTGAGGGGCTATGAAGGCTATGGATTCTTCATAATTTGTAGATCTAAGGATATGATTATACCCAAAGTATCCATCCATGATTTAAAGAGCTTCACATCCTGTCATTGAATCAATTAAAAGCTCTGTATTCAGAACTGGAAAATCATCTTTAGGAAAATGACGGTTAAGATCCCTGAAATCAATGCAAACTCTAATTTATCCATTCTTATTTTTCACTAAGACAATTTTATCCAGCCATTTGGGATACTGAACTTCCCTAAAAAAGTTATCTTTTATATTCTTATCAACATTAGCTTCAATTTTAGAGGCTTGTATTGGGTGTGTTCTTCTTGTTACCTGGTTGAATCCATGATGTTCTTCAGGAAAACCCAAATGATGGGTGGCTACATCAAGATTAAGACATGGAATTTCTGTATAATTCCAAGAAAATATATCTTGATGTTTCTTTGGAAATTAAGTATACACCTCTTGTTCTTAAGAGGTCATGGACTCACTAATTAGTGTGGGGTGTGGATCTTCTTTTGTACCCAGATTTATTTCTCTGAGCTCATTCACAGTGGTAGAGACACCTTGCTCAAATTATGGAGGAGCATCCCTAAGATCTTCCTCTTCTTCTTCATTACACATTTCCTCTATTGTTTCCACATGCATTGTAAATGACTAGGAAAAACATCCAGAGCTAGGGGAGGAGTCAGTATTTGAACATCCTGATGAAGATGCCACCATATCTGATCCTACTATCGATGAAGGTTCTTCCTGGGGTAATAAAGTGGAGATGATAGATTGAGAATCAACATCTCTGTCTTTATCTAGCATTGCTATAATCTCTTTTACTCTGGTTAACGAAGTAGAGGCTTTTTGTAGTTTAGTGGATGAAATGAAGACATCCCCTTTTAAACTTCCATCACTAATCAGTGGATTAGCAACTTATCCAATGTTGTTGGGCTCAATTGACTTAATTTACATTATGGAAGTTATTGGACAAGTGCCTAGATTTAGGTTTACCTTTTCAATTTGATTTATAGGTAACACATAATATGTACTCAGATGTTTGAAAGGATTTTTTGGGATCTTTTCCAATCCATTTGGACCATTATCTCTAGTTATTTCCTTTTTCATGGACTTCATTCCTTTTGTGTGATAAAACTATGCCTCAATGTATTGAGATTCACATGTTTTGAACAGAGCCTTTTCACCATGCAATGTACCAACTTGAACATTGAAATAGTACTTAAGACATTGGTGGTATGACAAAGGTATGGATACATGTTGATGCAGCCAAGGCCTTCTAAGCAACATATTGAAAGCTGTGTCTTGAAAAACAACCATGAAGTCTAAATTTGACACAAGATCCCCAGACGAAGTTCTGAGTGTAATCTCACCCAAAGTTTCTTGTTCATTCTTATCATAATCTTGCAACATTAAAGTGGAAGGAGATATTTTAGATTCAGTCAGGCCCAATCGACGAAGTGTATGAATGGGAATGAGGTTGACTCCGAAGCCATAATCAATGAAGGCTCATCTGATGTCTATATCATTGAACTTTCCAGAAAAATAAAAGGGTCTGATATGCCCATGCACAACATCATCTTTATCTTCATCTATAAAAGATAAAACTGCATGAAATTCTATAGGATCATTCCTTATATGTCTGACCTCAACAACAGCCACCTTGGTATAAAACTCTTGAGGACTTGACAATTCCTCAATGATTGCTTCTCAAAGTTCTTTTGATAGATTCAAAGCATCCAGAATTTAAAATATGGTTGGTACATGAGCCAATTGTTTCAAGACATCATACTTTTGGTCCAATGGTCTGTGTTTTCCTGCATGGAGATGCGGTTTTTCTGGTTCTTTGGAAGTCGATACTTCTTATGTAGCCGTATTTTGTGTCGAAGTAGAAGATATAAATATTCATGGATTTGGTAAATTAGATTGACTATATACATTCACATTCTAAGAAGAGGATAGTTTTACTTCTAATCGATCCCCCAGAATAATCATGTCAGAACTGAACAAGTCTTTCATGGAAGAAACTCCTTGTTCATGTTGGGCCCGCTGAAGGGATCATCTAAGAGATTCTTCCACATATATGGTTCGAGTAGGGGTTGAGTTAAAATGTTGGTCTCTAGAATTCCCATGTCTTCCCATGTATCCTTGAACTTGGCCTCTTCCTCTAGTTCCCCAATTAGGTACTAGGAATTTTGGATCATTATAATCAGAGTCACCATTGGCGTAAGGATTTGTTAAATGGATAACATTAATAAAACCAAAGATCAATTCATCATCTAATTAAGATTATTCTTGACAGGTTAATTCTAGTTATGTCGTTTGGCGGGGTTGTGCCTGTGATTTTGAAACAGATGGCATAAAACCTTCCAGGGTCAATGAAAAATTTGTACTTAACATGATCTCATCTTATTTTGATTGATCTTTTCCATTATAATCACTTCTTTTCTTTGAGGAATGAACTGTTGATGAAGACGGTTTTACTATAGCAGGAGTGGAAGAAGACACAATCGGTTGTTTCAACTGTGTTCATAAAATGGCATGAGTTCATTTGATCATTTTCTTGATCATACAATCTTCATATTAATGCACATTTTTACTTTTGACCTTTTTCTATTCTCGTTCTTCCTCTGGATTAGTATAAGAAACACATGCTACTTGAACTGATGAACTTTTCAGTTTTACATTCCCAGAGTCTACCATATTTTGTAGAAGGTCTGTGAAAACAAAACCCTCCTAGATTAGAAGCCCTAACATCTGGTGAAAGTGATAATAATTTGGAATATTTTCATCTTCTTATTTATTTGGTTTCTTCAGCCTTGGAAACAAAACCCCATTTTTCCCAGAGTTGAGATGAAGTAACCATGAACTTTTTCATTATGAAAAGAATAAACTTTATTCTTTATTTCCTCAAACTGTTTATGCATTTCATCTCTCTGATCATCTTGACGAGGCGGTCATTTCTGCTGAGGCTCAGGAGGTGGATCCATTCAGTATGATGAAGGTCTTGAAGTAGAAGAAGGTATATGTGCTTTCTTGAGTGTGACTGTATCCGCTTATTCCTTTCCTATCTTCCTCCATAGAGCTAATATAATTACCTGAGTTTTAGCCTTAGTTTCTATAATAGAGTCTTCTATCTGTTATGATATTGATGTACGGTCTCGAAACCATCCTGTGTATTTCACTAGAATAAATGGTGTGCATATCTCATTACATAGATTTTCTACAAAAATTGGCAAAACTCATCTTGAGGGAGTGCTAGACTTAAGGAATATGTTAATACTTTCCATCGAGTAAAGAAATTTAGAACTCTTTTATTTTCCCTTTTTTACAAATGTTATGATAAAAAACTATCATCTTTGGTAGCATTGAGCTAAATTGAATAATTAATTTCTAATGGAGATCTTACCATCTAGTAATTGATCGAGATTGTAAACTTGTATACCAGACTAAATCTGTTCTTTATAATGATTGCACAAAACATCTAAGCTTTATTGCTTCTTCTTGTTGAGAAGTTCCCATCATGGGATCACAAGGAGAACCAAAATGTGTTATGTGTTCTTACGGATCTCCAGAAACATTAATGATTGGGAATGTGGTATTTAAAAAATTTGGTGGGGGAGGAATTCCATCCACCCATTCAGGGTAATCTCTCTTTTTTGGCTGAACTAGTGCACGTCATTCCTCTATAACATCTAATCGAGTCGTTAATGCCTCAATTGTGTTCATAAGAATTTGGGGAACATCTGGATGAGCTGGAACATGTGTAGGTATAGAAACTAGATCTTGAGATGGGGAAACGACCGACAAAACCAGTGATGGTGGTGCTGATATCTGCCTTGGATAACCCACAGGAACATGCTTATCAGGATGTATATGGTCCTGTCATGATTGTGTACCCAGTGGAGGGAATTCATTATCTGCTTCTGTAGTTACTACAAATCATCTTTGTTGAGGAGCTCCTATAGGATTTAAAATTTTAGGACCTTCCTAGTGAGTACGTCTAGTAGAAATAATGTTTTGAAGTAACTCTATATTGTGTCTTTTCCACTTCTTTATTTTCACTTCTTGCTATGAAAATATATCTTCAAGGGAAAGATATTGACCTTCTCCCGTGAAAAAGTGAGATGCAATCTGAATTTTTTCCTTTCCACTTGTTAAATGCCTTTCAGAGAGGGGGGAGTTGATTATTTTAAGGCACACCTAGATTATGGGTATGCCTTTGATTTCAAGTACACACACCTTCTTCATTTGTCTCAGTGTGTAATGTATTATGGAAAATAAATTCATCTTATAATTTCCCTGAACTGGACTCATTTTCCATAAGATCTTCTGCAGTGCTGTTAATGGAATTTACTAACTCATAATGCATCGATGATATTCTATTAGTGATTTTGCAAGATTGTATTTATTTGTGTCTTCTATGAGACTTTGTTCTCCTATATGACAAATTCCCTAGAACTGTTTTCCAGACAGTAACCTGAAGAGAATCCTAGGATAGTTCAGTTGTATGCTCTCCTTGTGGATTATTTCATAATTTGGAGAAAACTGACTTTGGTTTAGGAGGGGATTGTAGATGTGAAAAATCCCCCATACCTATAGGCTCGGGTTGTTCTGGTTTTTCTTCTTTAAATATTTGAACATTGTTGAATGAATTAAAAGGTGGAATTGAATGAGCCCTTAGTCTTCCAAGCTGGGGTGATTCTTGAACTTCTATGGCTGAAATTCATGCAACTAATCTTCAGATTTTGGGGATTTTGGTTCATACATTAGTTGGGTGCATCATCTGACAAACACTTAAATCATCTGTTTCAGAAGATCATTGATCTATTTCTGAAATTTTCATTCTCTGACTCCTGAAATCCTCTATACGGGATGCCTACTCAAGATTCTTAGATTCTTGATGTAAAATTAACTCAACAACTTTTTTATTTAGTCCTGACTCTGATGAGATCTAGTTGAGTCCTATTCATGAGCGTACATTTGATTATATACAAAAGTTATTGATTGTGGCCAACTATGGCCAATAACATTTCATGAGACCACTTTTGGAGTAATTTGTTGATTTAGGAGTGCAGTGAAATTCAATGCTCTATATTCACCCCATCCTCTGATATGAACACTAGACGGGGAATCAGAAATTAACTGGCTTAGCCTCTTCAGAGCATTGAGATATGTACGCTGAAGGGTTCTCTACTGTTTTTCAACCTTTGGATGTTTGGAAACTGATATATATGCCAAGTCAATATGGCGTTGGAACCCTTCTATTGCATTTATGTGATTTGGATATTCATCATATGGTAATACTTTAGTTTTCAAATGACTAAGAGTTTTCCATAAGTTGATCCATATGTCATGAATGCAATCTCATGTCATCAATTATGGAATTTTATACTAAATTTTTTCCAAAGTCCAGAACATTACAGGTATTTCTCCTTTAGCTAATTGTTTCCTCATGTTTAACACATCTTCATCATCTTTCACTAGAGGTTTCTCCAATTTGTATTAACAAAGTGGATTCTCTGTATTAGAAGAGAAATAACCCAAGGGAGGTTTGGAGAATGACTGTTCCCTTAAGATGTCTTCTGGTTATGAAAGTGTTTCACTAGTAAATGACAATGAATCATACATGACTAGCATTGCGTTTGTAAGTTCCTCAATATATGAGGGATTTATTATAGCTACATTTTCAATTATGAAATTGTCTTGACAATGAGAAATACTACTGTGGAGAGGACATTCAAAGTGAATTCCATCATGGAGAGGATCACCATGATGGATTACATTAAGGGATAAATCTTCTTGCTCCTTGGTCTTCAGGCCACATGGAGGGTTTCTGTGGCTCTGATTCGGAGATAAGCACTCTAGATTGATAAAATTTTCATGATGAATGAATTCATGATGAAGTTTATGACAAGGAACTTCTGAATTACAACTACCACTCCCAAAATATGGTAATGAGAGGGTATGATCATGAGCTGTAATAGATATATGGCTAAGGGATTCAAGAACTCTAGCATTAAGAGTTGGAAAATTACTTCTTGACTCTTTATTTACAACAGTGCTTGGTTAGAATTATTTTTGGAATTTCTCTTATACTTAGTTGGGGCCACATATAGGGAAAAGCGGTTATCATGGGAAAGTGTTTGTGCCTGCCTGGGAGTGGTTACCAGAACATGCTGATTTCCTCCAATTGGAAAGGTTGTATGTTCCCAATATTGTTGTCTGTATGATATAGGTGAGTATTCCCCATGACTCTCCTATACTAGAACAGAGGTATGTATCTACTCCAGGATGGAAATTAGATGTCTCATCCCATGTGCGGGGACAAATTTATGTGTCTCTTCCCCTGATACTACTGAATTAGTTGTTATAATATCTTGGAATGCTTCCAAAATATGGACAAGGATTTTCATCTTCCCTTTCACCATTGGTAATATTTTTTTGGTGACATTAGTGGCCTAAAAAAGAATATACATCCATTCTGTATCTAGAGTAGGTGTATGTGCCTGCTCCTGTCCTCCTTTTCCAATCAATGGGTATTGATAGTACTCATGCATGGGGGTAGAGAGTTGGGTCTGCCCCAAATGTTTTGTCAGAACTTTCTGACTGACTTCTCTGGGTTCTACCAAATGAGACTGTTGGAAAACATGATGAACATTGGTAGGTGAATGTGCATGATGGATTTTTCCCGCCATGTATGCTTGAAAAACTTCCTTCATTAGTGGTAGACGAGACAACTGACAGAATTGTTGATTGTAAATGGGTGTATGTTCCTGTTTACTAGTTGCCACCACATTTGATTAGAAGGTTTCTTTAAATGTAGTTAGATGAGCCTACTGACTGGATGATAACTTATAAGTAGGTGTATGTGCCTATTCATGGAACTCCACCAGATTTATATGGTGAGATAGGTGGTTTTCTTCTCGACGAGTTTGCTGAACAAAAAAATTAGGACGGACGTGTGTTTGTGCCCACTTGTTGTTTTCCATCAAGATAAGTTGATGGAATTATTTGGAGGAGGTAGAGGTGAGAAACTGCTCCCTGTTGAACAAACATTGTCCTTGATGGTTCTTTTTTCATTCATGGGTCTGAGATACGTAGGCTAAACATCCGGATTCAACACCCCCATCATGTGGGGGGTAAACTAGCTTGTGATTCTAGTAGCAACTGCTGGGGGGAGTCCTCAGGAAGGACTCTTGCATTATTGAATTGAGGCCTTGAGTGGCCACTTAATCCAAATACATGTATTATTGGAGGGATTGATTGTTTTGTTTGAGGGATAAAGACTCGAAACGGTTGTAGAAAGTGGTTAGAACCGTTTTCTTCTTGATCATTGGTCATCATTAGACAAATGAGCAAGGATTGTTATTAACTAGGAGGGCATGTCGAGTAGCCTCAAAAGTTGGGATTGTAAAATGCTGGCAATATTCCTTTTCCAGCACATTAGAGACCCAGCGTTGATGATGTTAGGTTGGTGATGACATCCATCCCGTGGATGGATTTCCAGCTTGAGCAGTGGTCAGGATGTTTACAGATGTTGTCTTCGAGAAAGCCATTTTTGAAATAAAGGGAATTCTGAGAAGAAAAACATGAACACAATAAAAACCACTATTAAAGAAACATAATTTTAGATGGATAAGTGCATGATTGATTCCTTTTTCTTTCTTTCCTTTATCAATTGATAAGGGCATAACAGGTGGGTAACATTATTAACTTGGTTATGTATTCACATTGGGTTCACTAGTTTTGTTTCGTAGTTCCTTGAAAGGTGTGTTCTAGTTTTATGAATCCGTATTTCCAGGCAGTTTCCATTGGATTTATTTATGGAACTGGAAACATCCAACAGTTCTTTATCCAAAGGGGACCAACTTTTCAAAGGCAGTCATTCGTTAACTTTTAACATTATGATACTTAAGAACGTGCATTGGTCGAGGGGATGAGAGGTCAGACTCATCACCCCATTTTGGGGGGAATTATTGTCTACTACAGGACTCTCTTTGTAAATTTCAGATATTTTCATGAATCCTTATTAATTCAACAAGTATATCATAAGTATCCCTTGTAATTTACAATCACTTATTAATAAGTGTAAAATTTAAAATCATCAGTATGCATTCAAGGTTCTTCATTAATGGAAATATCTGTATGTATTATAGGTTTTCCATCAATGGTATCCTCTAATATGATACATAGAGATTATTTTAATCATTTTTTTTGTTGATACAAGCTTTTAATCCACCTAGTGGTGCACTCTAGAATTTATTTTCATCCAGGGAGATGAAAGTTTGTTTTGATCTTGTGATCATGACCATAAAATGGGCTACCAACATATCTTTGTAAAAGGAATCAGAACCCTCATAGTTTAGTGTCACATAATAGGAAACATCATAGCTTTTAAGGTCATGTGATAAAGACATATAATCAGAAGGTTCTTGGTCAAAACATAGTGTGGGACTTATGCTGAAGCAGCCCAAGGAACTTGTAAAGGATATGAGTTTCAAAGTAAGATCATACCATGTTTGGAATGTGGCCCAAGGAGAACAGGGTTGATTTAGGGTATTTGGTTTGAACCTCAAGGAGGCTTCCTAAATATCCCATGTAGTTCGATAAGTCTCATAGAAGAGTATTGTCCTTTGAGAGAGATGAGTTTGGGGTTACTTCATAAAAATGTTTCCTGGATGATTTGGGGTTTAAATTTGTGATTATTCCTAAGGAGGATGCCCATATTAAAGAAATTAGGGTTGGATTTTTGAAGAGGATTTCCAATGATCTCGGGCCCTGAAAAGGGCTTCCTCAGTATCATAGTTTGAACAGGAATCAGAGTTCACATAGTTCCTTCTATTGTGAAAATGTTATGACAATGAAAAATCTCTAAGCCCACGTTAGTCATGCTTAGTTAGTGTAACAAGAGGATGTCAAATATTCAACAAAGTAATTCTCACATTAAAATTCTTCCTCCTCTACTGGTGGAAGAGGGCACACCTATGGCGGTGAGGGTGAACGAGGTCGAGGCAACCATGGAAGAGGTTGAGGCGACAAGCCCTCCCTATGTTCTCTTCACATTGGACAAGGGTCCAATGAAAGGAAGAAGGGATTAATGTAAGGGGATTACACTAGTATGGATTCACATGGAAAAAAAGTGTATCAGGAGAGGTAAAGTGTAACAAGAGTCCATGTGCCCATCTCCCCTTTGGTCTTTGGCAGCGAAGAAGAGAGGAGGAGCAATAATGCCACCTCCTGTAATAAAAGCTATGGGATTATGCCAAGATGGTTTCCATAAAATTGATCATGGTAGGGGAGGGAGACATCTACTTTACCTTTAAAAGGAAAATTAGGTATGAACTATATCTGCCCCAACTAGAGACCTGAGGTTCTGGTTCATCTCTTTGAGAAGGGAGAGGCCAGGACCCAACCCTCCTCCAAACATGGAACTTTTCCAACACTGTTTCTGGGAGAATGGTCTATGTGAAAGTTGATATACAAACCCAAAAACACTCCATGAATCCTATCCCCATTGTGAAAAAAATGTTGGAAACCTCTAAATGTGGAAATACAATCCCAAATAGAATACATGCTTGTGTTCCTTTCCCAAAGGTTTGATAATTCATGACATTTTGGTGGAGGCCTCAATAGAATACCTCTCAGACAAGGGATCCAATGAAGAAGAACCCTTGACATGAATGGATTTGAGGAAGGCTTGATGGATTTTAGACTGAAGAGAGTGAAGAATGTAAGTGAATCAAGGAGGGGTGCCCAATTAGAGAAGGGCATGCAATTATTTGTGCACAAGTAGTTACAGGTGTGCATGTAAGGGCACACAATCCGGCTTAGACAACCCGATGTTCACTTAGGCGAGGAACAAACTGTTTGGTAATACATGGGAGAAAACTTGCTCAAGCCTTCAAGAGTATTCACAAGTGATCCAAGAAGTGGGGTGCTCAAGTTCCTATGAGAGGAATGGGCGGTTGGCAAGTATTTCTTACTTGTGGAGGTTGGGCTCTTTTGGTGCGCAGGTGTTATAGTTTTGAAACACTAAAAGGACTTAAGTACAATGGTCCTCTCTTAAATCCTCCACTGATGGTGTTAAAGAACTAAATTGAAATATTCAGAAGAGTAGGGAGAAGTAATAGGATGACTAGAACAACAATTAGGCTTCATGTAAATTATTCCATACAAATAGGGGTCCTAAGGGCCAATTTATAGTGAAATAAGTGACCTTGGGCCAAATATGTTGGGTGGCAAGTGACCTGCCCGCCTAATTTGTGGCGCGCAAGTACCTTGCGCACCGATGGAGTTTTGGCTAGACTAGGGAGACACCTTTATGAATTATCCAAAATTAAACATTCAATTGTCTCTATCATGGTGGTGCGCAAGTGGGCTGCACGACATATAGAGGAACACAAGTTGGTTGCGTGCCGATAGAAATTTGGCTAAAACTAAGGTGGCCAAAAATTTATGCCTTTAAAAATATTTGACTTTTCATTATGTATTCTACCTTTTCATTCTAATGGTTTCCCTTCATCATGATTTTTAGACTCTTTGATGGAATGGAGTTTCAATAGTGAGGCAATATATATTCCTTGGATCAAGATCTGTTGGGATAGATCCAAGAGATTATTGGGCCCAAGTCCAAGCACATAAATTGATAAGATACTGAAGAGATTCAGTATGGAATAATCCAAGTGGGGATTGTTTCCAAGGTCACATGGCATTTATTTTTCTAATAAAATTTGTCCTCAACCACATGAGGAATTAACTATAATGGAAAGGAATCCATACACATCAATGATTGGGTATTTCATGTATGTTATGTTATGTACTAGGTTGGATGTCACCTACGCATGGACTGTGGTAGGCATATATCATACTGACCCAGGTGGATGCCAATGGATGGAATTCAAGACAATCCTAAATTATCTGAGGCGTAATAATGATTTTTTCTTGTTTTATGGAGTAGATGAGGAAATATTCGTCAATGGATATGAAGATTCTAGTTTATAGATAGATCAAGTTGACATGAAGTTGCAAACATGATACATATTCACTTTGAATGGAGCTACAATGAGATAGAAGAGCTAAATGTAGAGTGTGGTCGTAGATTCTATAGTATATTCTGAGTATATCACAACTTTTATGGTAGCTAATGAAATAGTCTTAATGCAAAACATCATCTAGGAGCTAGATGTGATACCTAGCAGTGAAGATCTCATCAAAATGTACTGTGATAATATTGCAGCAATGTCTCTCACAAAAGAACCAAGGTCACATTAGTAGACAAAGCACATAATTTGGAAGTATCATCTCTTGAGAGATTTTGCTCATATAGGTAATGTTTTAGTGATCAGTATTTATATAGAAGACAACGTGGTAGACCCGTTGACTAAATCCTTGACTCAACAAATACATGATCACAATGTGAGTTCTAACGGAATGAGAGTCGTTGGTAGTTGACTCTAGTACAAGTGGGATTTTGTAAGAGTTGGTGTCCTAGAACCAATTGGTTTTACTCTTATTACATGTTTATTTAATGTATTTAAATATAAAACATCTTATTACATATTATTCTGCATGAATATGATGTTATAATGTCCAAGAGTATTTGTTTCATTGACAATGTCATTTCAGTTCCCTACCACAATGAGAACCTTGAAATTATATAACAATATTATTGAATATAGTTCAGTGGTTGGATGTTATACTATGATGGTACACATATCATACATACCTTCAGGTGCGAGTACTCATACACAAATGAGACTTCCTCTCATGAAGTTTGCACTTTGTAATCTCTAAGACATGAGATTATGAGAATAGACCTATGAGTATGAATTCTATATATTTTAGTGTCATTGGATTATCCTATTTTCAAGCATGTGTAATGATCCTTAGAATTTATGATTACCATTAATATGTATCACGACTTGTGCACTTTGATTTAATGATGAAAACAATCATGTAGATAGTTGGAGGGAAGTAGGGTACATTAGGTACATCATGAGTGGAATGTTATTAATGGATAAGTTGAGGAAAGAATTTTACCTTCCATTTATAGAAGTTGACATATTTGCTCTTTTGTTGAAATAGAACTATTGCGTGAAATTCCATGGACATGGTGTACCGATGAGTTTATTTTTGGTATTCAAAGAACGACGTATCAAGCATAATGGTTGATGACAGTATCCTGAAACCAACTTGATGAGATATTGAGACAAAGCGATTATATTACACAGTGAACGATCATATGTGGATGTCATTATTGATACATTAACTTCTTTATCATGGGTTCCTTGACCAGTTTCTAGGCAATACTATTGGACTTTAGGCATGCCCACTTAATGCCAATGATAAATAATCCTTCAGGGTCACACACAAAGTGTTTTTGGTGGCCTCGATTAAATTCTATTTTAATTTAATTAATAAATATTATTATCAAGATATTGCAATAATATTATTCAATTTAAAATGAATTCATAAATTAATTAAATATTTGTTCACCAAATTTTGGGTAAACTATATTAATTTATTTTATTGAATATTTAATAAATATTTATTTACTAGTTTGTAAATAAAATATTTATTTAAGAGAATAATTTATTTATTTATTTATATGAGTGTTCAATAAATTGAATTGCAATTTGAGAAAACCAATTCTAGTCCGTTTTTAAAATAATTATTTTCAAGACAATAAATAATTATTTAAAAAGTTGGAACAAATTAAAAATAATGTGACTATTATTTTGTGACACGTAATTATATTTATAATTATGCTTGGTGCAAGTTGGAACAACATAAATTATTAATCAGTATTATTCTTAATAGAATTTGTTTTCTATAAGTTTATGAATGTATTTAATTGATGTTAAGAAATTATATTTTGTAACTAAAGTTGCAAGTCAATAAATGGACACATACGTCTACTGTGCCATGTACCGAACTACATGCCCCGAGAATGGGGAATTGTTGAGATAAAAAATTTCTCTCTTGAATCTTCATCATGCTCTTCTATAGAACATGAGATGTTCCTCAAGGCTAAAGGACAAGTGATAATGAACCAATGACATAAGACACTCGCTTCATCGTGCTAGAACCCGTAGAACGAGTGCTGTCGATCGGAGTCCATCGAGCACGTGTAGATCACCGCTAAAGGGATTCTAGTTTGGATCATAAAAAACAAAATGAGATAATATAGAAGGTTCATTCTAGATGATCAAAATCATAAACGATGAAAGTAACAAATAACAATGTATTCTTTTTTTAGGAAATTAATTAAATTAATTATAAACATGATTTGTAATATCCTCTCTAATGGTTTTGGGCCTCTTAGTTCTTTATCTAAATAATTGATTCTATTCCATGGAGACTAGAGTTCATCATCGTATTGATCATAGAATAATCAATGATCATGGTAAAAATTATTGTTTTGTGTCATCCCAACTACTATTCCACTGTGCCCGGAACCTACAATTAATAGGTTGTGGTGGGATCCGATTTTGGATATACAACCAGGTTGCCCAATAACTTTTCTTTCCAGGATTTCCAGTTCTAGAGATTTCCTTTAAGAGGCTAGAATATATCAAAGTTTATCACATTCACACTCAAATATTAGAAAACAAGTCTATATGAAAGGATTATTATTATCGAGTTTCTTAATAAAATCATTTTTAGGGAGTTGATGTCATGATCTTTTAGCACAAGGGATATATATTATTCTATATGTGTGAATAATTATTTCGACTTGTGGGTAAGAGAAATATTGTGTAAATGATTCCCGGTGAAGATGAATTTACTTTCCTAGAATTTTGGAAATGATGTTATTCCAATGGATGAGAATTATCAATAAAAATGAATCATTTTCACTTCATGGTGATGGTGTTGTGAGAAGCTGAACAATGAATCCATCTGGCACTTTTTATTCCATGGTGAATATAAACGATTCTCCTAGAACCTGGTTGGTCAAAAAATGGTGTTTTTATAGAGGTGGGGAATATACAAAAGATTATAATTTTCTAGTTTCATGGTCCGGATGTAAGTTTTGATGAGTTCAATGTCCGAGGAATGACTTTTTTAGAAGTTTTTTGGAGATATAGAAATTAAAGAATAAAGGCCTTGAATGAATCCATAATTCCTAAAAAAAATGAAAATTTAGGTTCAGGTTTTGGTGGCTATAATCTATGCCTTTATTGAAGGAGGTGAGGACTGGGTTGTAGAAAAAGGATTCACCACTCAAAATAGAATTTATGTAATCATAGCTGGACAAGGCAGCTAGATTAAGTGGATCTCACCCCAAAGAATGTTATAAATTCCAACATAGTTGGATCAGGTATATAGGGAAATGTGAGCAGTGTATGACTCTTCTTTTACTACATAGGGTCAATTATCATTGTGTTCAGGACCATCAATGGAGTTCATACACTAAAAAAACGTGGGAAAGAGAAGTGCTTAGGTTTTATTAGCCTTAATCAGAAAGTGCTACTAAAAGGGGGGATTTTATCAGCGCAAGAAAAATACGTTGATAAATCTAACCTTTACCAGCTCTATTAAAATGCACTGATTAAAAGTGGACTTTATCAGCACTATTAATAGCAATAATAAATATTTTTAATAGAAAATATTATCAATATTTATAATTTTTTAGTTATATTAACAAATAATGTTTATCTGTATAGATTTAATAAAAAATGCTTGTTTACTATGTTTATTTTTTTTATTATGTTTATGTGTTTTATTTATGTTATTATGTTTATTACTTTTAGTTATATCATTATTATATATTTATTATACAATATGTTTATAATATTATATATAAATATTTTTTAATATATATATATATACAAATACTTATTAAATATATTCATATATTTAAATAATTTTATATTTCCAAATAAATGCGTTAATTGATTCGTAATGGAAATTCATATTGATCTCACGAATATGTTCATTATTTACCCTAATGTTGACCACATAGATTATAGTACTATACTTGGTGTATTCATTCATTTTCTATATATATGAAGATTTATATTCTCCTAAATACTTAAAATCATGATAAATATATTTTAAAAAATAAATGTATTTATTATATTTAGTTATATTTAATTATATACTTTTTAAATATATAATATATATTTATAATTATATATAAATAACTAAATATAAATATGATTAAATAATTATAAAATTATAAAATATTTTTTAAAATAATAAATATAGATTTATAACCTTTTGAATATATTTATATATATCTATATGTATTTAATGAATATATACACAGACATAGAAATATATATATATTTAATTAAATAGTTTTGAAATTGAAATTAATATTTATATAAAAATTTATTTATATATTTTTATACATTTAATTATAATTTAAATTATATAATTATATTTATATATTTAATTATTATTTATACATAGACAAAGACAAAGACACACACACAAAATTATAATTTAAATTATTATATTATAATTAATATATTAATTATATATATTTATAAAATTATAAATGTAATTAATATATTGGTTATAATGTTATTATTATGAAAAATGGTATGTTTTATCAGTGCTAATTCAAAAGTGCAGATAAAACATACATTTTTCAGTTCATTTTAGTAGAACTGAAAAATATTTCCCACGATTTTTATAAATGAACCCGAACTGTGTCCTCTTCCTTCTGCACCCCTCAAGATCTTGCGAATGCCTATCCCTATGTCGCCCAATCCTTCTCCTTCTCTTCTAATTCTTCCCCCTCCTCCTCTGTTGTGACTGTCAACTCATCCTTCTCATCCTCCTCCTTCTCCTCCTCCATCACTGCTACTTTGAATATTTCCTCATGCTCATTCACTACCGTTTCCACCTCATGCTCCTCCTTCTCCACCATGACCGCCTCCTTCTCTTCCTATTTTTCTTCCACTGTTGTCATTTCCTCTGCCACTACCTCTTCTTCTGACTTTGCCACCTCTTCTGACGCCACTACTGCTAGTAAGGGTACACTCCCTGCTATAGTAACATCATTTCTTCTTCTTATTCTTGAAATAATAATACCCTCCATTGTTTATTTTTTCTCTTGGTTTAGTTGTTATAATTTTTTTTCCAAATTTTTTCTCATTTTTTCGTGATATGATATTGTGGAATTTTGATCCATATTGAGTGTATTGGTGATTTTGGGGTCACTTTGATCTCTCGGGGTGAACAAAAGAGATGATCCCAATTTTCAAGGTTAAATTGCATGGTCTAGAATTATGTAGACACCAGGTAGTTGGTTCTATAACCATTATGATGGTTTTTCATGGTTTTTTAATGGTTATATAACCCATATGGTCAAACTGTGCTCAATTATTCTTCCCCCTATATTTTTAGTCTTGAACCCATTGCATTTTTCATTAATCTCGACTGTTTCTACCATTGGTGTGTGGTTTAATAAGAGAATTTTAGGGTATTTTTACATTGTTGGGTGATGTTTAAATTATTTATTATGGCCTTTTTGTGTGGTCTTGTGTTTTGAAAAGTCGATTTTATGTTATAGAAAAAATTATTTTTTTTAGGAAAAAGTAGATTTTGGTGTTCATAAAATTGTTTGAAATGGTAGTCTTCCACTTCATTTTGAATTGGGATTTTATTTTGAATAGAATTTTTTTTAATGTACCTTGGTTTTTAAAACTAAACATAATGGTTTCCTTGTAATAAATTTTTTGATTATCTTATTGTTTATAAATTTGTTTTATTTCATTATGGAAATTAAAATAGAAATTAGAATAGATAGAAATTTTTTTGAAATGATTTGAATTTTTTAATATATTTATAAGTTAATGTGGGTTTTTATTTTTATGTAAAATTATATATTTTCAAATCATGTGTGTGATTCGGGAGCAACGATTCCTTAGAATCCTTTAAAATATGTCAATATAAAAGAATTTTTTTTGTGAGTGTTCTAATTTTAGTGAAGCATTTTTACAAGGTGTAGGATTGTTTAAAAAGCGTGTGTGTCTGTAAACATAATTAATATGGAAATTTTTTAAAAGGGTTGTTATTTAAAGAAGATTGAACATATTTAAATAATTTTTTATACGTTTTGGGCTCAATTTTTTTTGTGAATTTATTTATTTATTTAATGTTAATTAAGATTATTTTTTTATCCCGTGAAACATGATTGCGATAAATTCATATTTTAATATGTGTTATTTTTTCCTCTCATAAAAGACTTTATAATATGTGAAGAAATATCCCCTAAGGTGAATTATTTTTATGAGTAGGTATATCTATTTGGGTTTTGGTATTTACCCAAACTTCGGATGGGGAGGTGAATCCATATCATCATTTTCTTTAGGGGTTATTAAATTTAAATCCTTCTTTTCATTGTGATTAATGTCCTCCTAAGATTGTGATGTGGTTAGGTTATTTTCTAGAGTCTATTGAGTTGAATTACTGAGAGTTTTCTGGGGTGATTGTTTATTTTGGAGTTTTTTCTTATTGAGTTGGAATGTCTTGAGGCTTTGTGGTATTATTTATTTTATGTATTCCTTGTTGTTTATTGGTTCCTCGTACTGGAGGGTTTGTTTATAGAGGTTGTGAATATTCATTACTATTTATGAGTCATTATTTATCATCTAGGGTTTACTATGAGATGTTTCTCTCATGATGTGATGTCCTATATCTCCAATTAGCATCAATTTTGCAACCCAATGTTATATTCACTACATAAGGATATCGTAGGAACTATATAAGGGTATAATATAATTAAAAATACTTCATATAGGTTACCCATGATTAAAAAATGACGTGTAAGGGTTTTTCTGGAGTTTTATATGGGTACCTAGGTTATACTTATAGATTAGAAGGATCTTTAGAAGAAACTCTCTCATAATTATGGAATGCATCAATTATGTTGGGAAATAATCCACTAATGAACATTCAGCCCACATTATCCTTGATCGGTGTGGGAAATAGGTATTATATACACATTACCTTTGTTATACAAGAGAACACAAAAGGATCAAATGTGTTGGGGTTGGAATGACATATTGTCCAATAGATGAATCCCAAAATATTGGGTGGTTGGTTAGGGAAATACCTTACAAGAATGACTTGATTTACTAGTATATATAGTTACATGAGGGGGTAAGTACGTGGGTATTTTAATTCTAGTATAATAAAAGAGAGTGGAAAAATTTTGCCACCATGAATTGGGAACTTTATCTGGAATGATAGTATAAGTGAGGGTTAAACATTTAGAGAGGATCAATGTAAGTGTGTTAAGCATGGTGAGGGAACCAAATAAAGAGGGATCTAACATAATGTATCAAGTATGGTTGTAAAGTTAGGACTGAAGATTGTATTGTTTAAAAAAATGTATACATTGTATCTCTTGGGATTTATATCTTTGTGAAAATGCCTTAGTGGATCTTCTAAAATGATTCATGTTTTTTGAAATGTTTATTCAAATATTATATGTGATCAACATAACCTTTTTTTTGTTTAAAAAAGATTTAAAATTCATTAAAAATGAATTGGGGTTTTGAGAATGGATGTTTGGAACTAATTGGGTTATTTTTAAAAGACTATGTTATTTAAAATAGAAATATGTGTAAATGGTTGGTTTTTTCTGGGATTTCAACAGTGAATTTTTAAAGAGATTTTAACTATTATTTTTAACGCATGTTGTTTTTTTATAAATAGTTTTTTAATGGTATTTCAACTGTGTAAATGGTTTGTATAAATTATCTATTTTTATTTTATAAATAGTATTAAAAAGAGTGAGTTATTTTAGATTGGGTTAATTTTTATATCCTCATTTTCTGTTTTTATTTTTTTAAATATTAATGTCACTGAATCAAATATGATGAACATGAATAAAGAATGGATGGATTAAAATCGTCTGAAAATAAAGTATAAAGATGGTATAAAAGAGTTCATCATGTTTTCAAAAGATCATCCATATAATCCTTCTCGAATCATTTGTCCTGGTTTAAGTAGTAATTATTGAAGACATGTTAGTCCAGAAGATTGGAAAGAATATTTGATCTGTCATGGAATATATAAATGTTATAAATGTTGGAATAATCCCTGGAAATAAAGAGAATGTAGCTAGTGATAGGGATAACACTGCATTTTATGAATCATTTGATATGATGAAAAGTTTGGACAATTAAGAAGACCATATTGAATATGTGATTATATATGTGAATGATGATGAATATAGTAATAAGGAAATGATAAGGACAATTGAAGATTAACTTAGTGATTACCGAAAATTGTTTGAGCAGATAATTTTTTTTGAAAAGATTCCATTATATGATGGTTACACTAAATATATAGCATTTCCACTAATACTGAAGCTGTATAATTAGAAAAAGGAAATGTATACAGTGATTACAATTTTTTAGAATTAGTTTCTCACTTGAATGTCATGCTACTAGAAGATAATGAGCTCTTGAGATGAAAATATGACGTAAAATTAATGCCATGCTCAATGGGTATGATCTATGAAAGAATACAAAAATTTTCTAATTATTTTATACTATTTTTCAAGGACCAAAAATCACTTATATAATGCCCAAATTTCGGTTATTATAGATACAAAGAAGATAAATCTAGTCTAATAAAAGTTTCATCGTACTTTCCAATCATTCCATGGTTTAGAAGCCTATATGGAAGTGACGAGACTATAGGGAAATTGAGGTGTCATGCAGACAAAAGAAATAAAGATTAAAAAAAATGGCACTCGACAAAATCTCCTTAGTGGAAGAGAATAGATCATGAGTTTCCTGATTTTGGGAATGAGCAGTGAAAACATCGTCTTGCATTATCAACAGATGGAGTGAATCCTTTTGGTTTTCAAAGCAGCACTCACAGTACATGGCTGGTTATGTTGGTAAATTATAACATTTCACTGTGGTTATGTATTAAATGAAAACACATCATGTTATTTATGATTATATAAGGACCAAAATAATTGGGTAATGATATTGTTGTTTATTTCAATCCATTGATCAAGGATTTGAAATTATTGTGGGATTTAGGTGTTACGATGTATGATACTTATAGAAATGAATATTTCATGTTGAGAGACATGTTGTACGGGATGATAAATGACTTTCCTTCTTATGGATTTTTTTTCAAGATATAGATTTAAAGGATCTCTTGGGTGTCCCATATGCGAATAGGGTACACAATCAATTAGGTTTAAACATTCATCAATGTCTATGTTTCTAGGACATCAAATATTTCTACCCCGAAGACATAAGTACCGATATTGGATGAAATCATTTGATTGATGTTTAGAATAACTTGAAACACTTTCACCACTAATACGTGATCAAAAGTTTGATAATGTTAATGATGTATACATTGCTTTTGGTAAACAATTTTCGAAGAACCTTATGAAAACTGGTTGAAAAAAGAAATCAGTTTTTCTTTAAATTACCATACTGGAATTGTCTGAACGTCAAGAAATATCATGATGTTATGAATATGTAATAAAATTTATGTGATATTGTCATTGACATGTTGCTAAAGGCACCCATAAAACAAATGAAGGAATTAAGCCAAGGTTTGACATGGTTGACATGGGAATACAAGAATGGTTTTCACTAGTGAAGGGTGAAAACAAACATTTCTTCATCCAATTTCTTAGAATAATTCTAGACAGGAGAGATATCAGTTATTCAACTTCTTGAATGATGTAAAGGTACCATAGGGGTATGTATCGAATATGAAGAACATCATGTTAATTCATGATTTATAGTTAAAAGGTCTAAATTCACATGATTGCTATGTTTGGATAAAAGAACGAATTCTTATAGCTTTAAATTTTATTATAACCAAGATTAACTAGCATACATTAATAAAGCTATGTTTCTTCTTAAACTCCATATGTAGAAATGTTATAGACCTGGAGAAATTTCTGACTATGGATGGGGAAATTGTCGTCATATTACGTAAATTTGAAATATTTTCCTGATGACATTCTTTGATATGATAGTTCATTTGATGATTAACTTGGTGAGAAAGATTAGGATATGTGGTCATGTACACTATAGATGGATGTACCCATTGAATTGTATATGATGATTTTTAATGGGTATGTCAAAAATCCATGTCGTCCAGAGGGTTGTATTGTAGATTGATATATTATTGAGGAAGTCATAGAATTCTTTACCGAATAACTATCTGCTTTGAAAATCATTGGTCTAAAAAATCTCATCACATTGGGTGACTTGCGGGTGAAGAAATTTATAGAAAGTAGGTTGTCACAATCAATATTAGATATCGGGAGTAGTCCCACCTTTAAGTCTATTATAACAGTTTGGACATTGACCCATTTTTTGTAACCCACAAAAAAATACTTAGGAATTTAAATCCAACAAGGGATGAAAAATGGGTATCAAATAAACACAATAAACAGTTTGTAGGATGGTTTCAGGACCATATTTTAAAGGAGTCAGATAAAAATAAAGACTCAATTTTAGAATGAAATCTATGGCTAGTCAGAGGATCAAGTGTGTACGTATTATCATACAATGCTTATGTAATTAGTGGTTATAAATTCTATACTAATGAACATGATAAAGATAGTACTAAAAAAATAGTAGAGTTACACTTGTGATTGAACTGATGAATACTTCTGGTGCTAAGGACATAAATCCAACATATGCGAATATGTCATACTTTGGCATCATAAAAAATATGGGAGTTGGATTATATGACATTTTGAGTGCATATTTTTCAATGTAAGTGGTTTGATGATAAAAGTGATGTTAAAATAGATGAGTTGGGATTTGTGAAATTTGATTTCCATAATGTAGGTTAAAAAGATGAAGTGTTTATAATGGAATTACAGATGGTAAAATTATTTTATGTTCTATATCCCGCTAACCAAAACAGGTCATTTGTTCTGTTATCAACCAAAAGCATTGAAGCGTCAGATTAAAATTCAATGGAGGTTGACCATTTCATTGGGACACCATCATATTTTTACAGTGGTCCTAGTGTAGAAGGCGTTTTTTATGTCAGAGGATACCACAATAAAGGGATTTAGATAGTCGATAGATGCGTCAAATCCCTTCAATAATTTAAAAAAGATAGTTCAATAATTAGGTTATATTTTTTTAATATACTTAGTGTTACATAATGTTAATATCTATTCAGTGCTTCTTTTATGTTATCTAAATTAAACATTAAACCACTTTTGCAGACAATGACTTCTTCATATGATGATGCTCCCAATCCCCAGGCACAACAAGTTTCTCAACCTGCTTCTCCTCATAGTGCAGACTAACAATAGGTTTCTCAACATGTTTCCATATGGTAATATATGTTCACTTATGTTTTTAAGTAATCTAAATTAAATGTTAAACCAAATTTTCAGATAATTTCTTTTGAATGTGAAATAGTTTTAGGCCTTCTAAAATCATTTAACATAAAAATTAAATATGATAGACTCTTCCGAATACCAATTATGCAGTAGAAAAATTTTACAATTTAATCCTATCAATTTTATTTTATTTTATTTCTTTACTTATTCCTTTTTGTGTTTTTATGCCGCATTGGATGCTCATTAAGATCAACATGGATACTCCCAATATATAATTTTTTGATTCAATGCATGGATATCCAACAAACGGACCACACATGATTACAATATTAAATTTTTAATACACTACATCTAATATTTTAGAACTAAACATAAAATTATATAATTTGTTTTATCTTTTAATGAGGATTCTATTATGACAGGGTGGTTCATGAATATCGTCTACATCATAGAATGAGCCCAGGGGAAAATTTCAAGAAAGCTGACAAGCACTAAGACTAGATAGGTATCAGTTTATATATAATAATATTTTAGTATCCAAACACATATAAAAAAATAACATATATTTCTCAATGCTTCTGTTGTGTTCTAAACAAGAAAATAGAAAAGACTATGGTTATTATGTTTGTAAATTTATGAGAGAGATCATATTTCATGAACAAACTAGCATCCCTAATAGTTATTTTCAATGATAATTTCTATTTTATTTAAAATATTTATTAATCCTTTGTGTATTTATATTTTTTCACAACTTCCATGACAGCTGAAAAAATTTATATTCGCAAGATGATAGAGATATTCTTACAATCAAATGGGCATCATACGTGATGAAAGGATGTAAAAAATAGCATTAAGATGGTAAACATATCAAATAATTTCGACTTTAATAGTCTTATCTACCTTATCATTCTCTTAGATCGATGGTAATGTTGTGATTTGTATGGGATAAATGCCCAACCGAAAATCATATTCCATGATGGTCTGTGTTCGCACACAAAATAAATTTCATGTTGGTTTGTTTTTGAAAATAAATAGGTGGTCCGGATTTATAGGGTATATGTGCTATTGATAGAACAAATAAGATAATGAGTATCCAAAAGGGGTTTCCCTATCCCATGAGTTTTTTGTGACGTATTGAGACATTATGGGCATAAGATCTTACTCCAATATTATCTTTTTCAACAACAAGAAGGGTTTTTCTCCAAAAAAACATCGATTCAATATGAAACATAAGTTGTTCCCCTCTTTAGTCAACCTAGTGAAGAACTAACAGTCGTATATTCATTTGGAGGTCTTGAATACATGAAATTTGGTTCTTCACTAGGCTGACTAAAGCTATGATGCAAAAATAAGTTGTCATTATATGTCAACCATACATGGATAAAAGGTTTTTCTATAATCCTTCTAAACTAGGTAGAATGAGCATATTATGTAGGTCAGTTCTTTTTTTGGGTTCAGAGGCAAGGTTGCATTGATTTTCAGGTAGAAAAATGTATATAAAGTTTGTTCTAATAAATTAAGACAATGATCCATCAACTATTTGTGACGTCTAGGAATCAACCACAAATCAATAAGGTGCATTGTGTCAATGGTATGACTACAAATGTGTCTTTATTTAATATTGGCATTAATTCATGTAAAAAACACAAAATAACAAACTGAAAACTGTGGAAATGAATTCGGATTGTTTTGATACTTTAAGTAAATGATCTATCAGTCATTTTTGATGTGTTGGAATGAACCACACCTCAATCTAACACATGGTTTCCCAGTAGGACTAAAAGTGTCCTCTATTAGCTTAATATTGACATTTTAGCTCAAAATGTGTCACTCACTAAAAAGAAAGGACACACACTCTAATTATCGTAAAAATTAATACATCAATTTTTTGGTTATTTGTGAGGTGTATGAAGTAGTATCACATCAAAATGAAGTATGATGAGACCTGTATGACTCAAATTGCATGTTTTCAGTTTGAAATGAAATTTTAGTAAAAAAACACAATTTACATATTAAAAAAATGAGGAAATGAATTAAAATTATTTTGATACTTTAGGACATTGATCTATCAGTCCTCTTTGATGTGTAGAAATTTACCACACCTCAATCCAATGAACATTGTCACCAGTATGACTCCAAATGTGTCTTCTTATATAAAATTTACATTAATTCATAAAAAACACAACTAACATACTGAAAACTGAGAAAATTATTTCATATTATTTTGATACTTTAGGACAACAATCCATGAGTCATTTGTGATGTATAAGAATCAAACCCTCCCCAATTTGACACACAGTGTCACTGGTATGACTAAAAGTGTCTGCTATCAGTTTAAAATTGATATTTAATTACAAAATATGCCACTCAATTAAATCCAAGAAAACAAAATCGGATTGTATTAAAAATTAAGTACAATTATTATTTAGTTATTTGTGACGTGTATGAAGTAGGCTCACATCAAAACAATACACGATGCGATCAGTATGACTCAAATTGCATGTTTTTGGTTTGAAATGACATTTTAGTAAAAAACACAATTTAATTACCTAAAAATTGAGGAAATTCATTCCAATTGTTTTGATAAATTATGATAACAATATATAAATCATTTTTTGACAAGTAGGAAACAAACGAACCACAATCCGATGCACAATGTCACTGATATGACTCCAGAAGTGTCTTCTTATTTAAAATTGTCATTAATTAAAGTAAAAAACTCTACTGACATTCTAAAAACTGATCAAACACATTCGTATTTTTTTGATACATTAGGAAAATGATCCATGAGTCAGTTGTGATGTGTTGGAATCAACCCCACCTCAATCCAACAAATGGTGTGATATGTATGACTAAAAGTGTCCGATATATGATTGAAATTGATATTTTAGCTCAAAATGTGTCACTCACTAAAAACCAAAAAATGAACTTTTATTGTCATGAAAATGATGGAAAGAGATTCTTCATTTATTTGTGACGTGTATGATGTAATCTCACGTCAAACAGACGCACGATGCAGCCGGTATGACTCAAATTTCATGTTTGTTATATGAAATGACATTTTATTAAAAAAACAAAAATGAAATACTAAAATACCAAGGAAATTCATTCCAATTGTTTTGATACTTCAAGAAAAAGATCTATCAATATTTTTTGAGGTGTAAGAATCATCCAAACCTCAATCTGATGCATGGTGTATTTGTTATGACTCTAATTCTGTCTTGTTATTTAAAATTTACATTAATTCAAGTAAAAAACACAACACACATACTGAAAAATGATAAACAAATACAGATTGTTTTGATACCTTTGGAAAGCTATCCATGAGTCAGTTGAGAAGTATAGGAAATAACCCCACCTCAATCTGATACAAAATTACAATTGTATGATTAAAAGTGTTCGCTATCATTTTCAAATTAGTATTTTATCTAAAAATGTGTCACTCACATAAAACCAAACAAACACACTCTGATTATATTCAAAATTATGGATAGAGAATAATCACTTATTTGTTACATGTATGAAGTAGTCTCACATCAAAATGACACAAAATGTGGCCGATATGTTTCAAATTGCGTGTTTTCATTTTGAAATGACATTTTAGTAAAAAAACTGACATACTCAAAAAATGAGTAAATTCATTCCAATTGTTTTGATATATTAGTACAATGATATATTAGTCATTTTTGATTTGTAGGAATAAAACTAACCACAATTCGATGCACAGTATCACCGGTGTAACTCAAAATGTGTCTTATTATTTAATTTTTGACATTAATTCAAGTAAAAATACAAAACTAAGATACTAATAACCAAGAAAACGAATTTGTATTGGTTTTATATTTAGGAAAACAATCCATGAGTCATATGTGATGTGTAGGAATCAATCCCACCTCAATCAGTATAATGGTGTGACCGATATGAAAAAATGTGTCCACTATAATTTTAAAATTTATATTTTAACTCAAAACATATCACCCAATAAAAACCAAGAAAATGAACTATGATTTTCTTTAAAATTATGTTCAATGGGTTTTCAATTATTTTTGACGTGTATGAAGTAGACTCATGTCAAAACGATGCACAATGTGATAGGTATGACTCAAATTACTTGTTTTTGGTTGGAAATGACATTTTAGTAATAAAACACAAGTGACATACTAAAAAACCATGTAAATGCATTAAAATTGTTTTGATACATTAGGAAAATGATCTTTCCATCATTTTTGACCTTTATTAATCATCCTCACCTCAATCTGACACATGGTTTGACCGATATAACTCCAAATGTCTCATTTTTATTAAAAATAGTCATTTTAAGGTATTCTTTATATCAATGTTTAATTTATTTATTTATAGTATTAATAACATAATATTTTTTTTCTTATATAGGTGGAACCTATTTCTCTAATTGGGATGATTTTTTATGTGACAATTTCTATTAGAAGACATTTTTTTATTGGGGACCAAAGATGTTAATAGAGAAAACATTTCTGTTTTTAACTATTGTTGGATTGTTGTAAATGTAATTTTGTAAAACATTTTTTAAAATGTATATCTAATTGTTTTTTTGGTATATACATGAGTGAATATTTTATTATTATTCATGATTGAAATTAAATGTATATACGATTGTTTTCCAAGCAATTATGTGTGCTTCTTGTTTTTTCATTATTTACATCATGTATGTTGTTCTTTGGTATATACTACGGGTGGGTTTTTATCATGTTTTTTGCTAGTTTGTGCATGTTATTTTTTCTTATTTTGTTAATTTGGTATACTGTTTGGGTATTGATTTTTTTTACAGATTCCTAGGTGTATTGTTATATAAACAGCACACCCAGGCAGGGAAGCCTTTATCAGGGTTTTAAATTGCACTGATAATTGGGGACTGTATAAATGCTTCGATTATCACTGATAAAGGGGGCCCTTTATCACTTATATTTTAGTGATAATAAAATCCTATTTTGTAGTGATGATAATTCCATTGGGGTAGATACTAGAGCCATTCTCAGTGGACTATAATTGTGTAAACTTACCAACATTAATATTATAGAGGAGGAATCAGATGATTGACTTTATTTAGGAAAGTATAAAACCACCTTGGTACCTTTTTTATTTTATTATAAAATATAAGCCTCTCATTGAAACTGGAATAGAGAACTCTCACACTAGGATTGGGGGGAACTTTGTTGCTGAATTCTTTTTAAGAAAAGGCATTAATACTAAATGTCTCATTCTGTACTATATCACAAGATCCCTTCCATGTTATTTTATTATTATTATCAGTTGATATGGCCTTGGGCTTCACCACTTCAGACTCCAATGAGGTTCATAGTTTTTTTTGAAGGTGAGGTACAAAAGTTAATTTTCAGTGGGTGATTAAATGGGGATGGAATAATGAGATGAACCTGTATTCAGATTTTCATTTCATAATCAATTTAGATGCATATCATACGAGGAATATTCAAATTAAAAAAATAAAATTAAATCATAAAAATATGAAATTATCTAAAGATATAATCAAAAACTATTTTTTCCATGAGGGAATGAAAAAATATTTTACCAATTAAATAAAAGAGGTAATAGATATTAATCTTCAGAGAGTGGATCTAAAAACATCAAATTTGAGAAAAAACATTCACATATTTAAAAGTACCATGTTTTTAAAAAAATATACAATTTCAAATATTTATAAGGGTTTTTTATGGGATCTCACTGAATTAAAATTTATCAACATAAATACCCCTCCCCCATACTAAAATCTCAATAATGATTCCATTTTTGAACTCAATGTGGATGAACCCTAAGAATTTAAATGTTTTTAAATATTTTCAATTCAGTAGTTAGAATTAATGTATGTCACAATTAAGAACAAAATTTATTCTTCAACATAAAATTAACCAATAAAAAATGCATAAGAATAACTACTGATTACTACTTATAATTCAAGCACAAAAATATAATTTATATGAAATGTTCCATTCTAACAGTTTGAATTTAAAAATTTTATATTAATTAAAACACCAATATGAGCATTTTAAAAAATAAATTAAGCATTAAATGATTTTAATACAATATCATTTACTATAATTTTTTACAAATTAAATTAACCATGTAAAGTAACATAAATAAAAACCATGTAATCAATTGTTACACCCTATGAAACAAGAATAGGATGATGTTTAAAAAGAAATTAAAATAAATAGATTCTTTGAATTTACAGATCCCTATAATAGAGCTTTAGAAGTACAATTTCATCCTAATACACTTCCCCTTAATGTTTATTAACTCCTATGGAATAAAAAAATTAAAACTCCTAAAAAATAAACAATATATACACACATTTATAGAATTTTATATTCAAAAAATAATTAAACTAGAAATAATATATTTGCATGTTATCCAATTTTATCTAAAAATGAAGATCCTTTAACATTGGTTCACACTCGAACTCCTCCATGTAATTATCAAAAATAAATAATTGAAAACATTAAATCCATTTTTAAAAATTAAACAAAACAAATAAATATAAAATTATTAGTTTTTTAAATATAGAGTAGCACGATTTTGATAAGATGCAATTTTATTCATTGAAAGAGAAAAATTAAAAACAGGAATGAATATCATTAGTTGGATCCTATGAAGTGGTACATTATAAATCTTCATTAAAAATTGGACTCTAATATGTTATAAAAATTATCATTCAAGGGGAAGGATTCCTTTTTGGTTTTCTAGTAATTGATTATTGAGAAAAAATTATATTCACATTTGGAATTAATTACACCAACTTCATGCGACATGCTTCCTGAATACTACAATTTTATATAATTCAACCACATTAAACGACCAAATTTAGGTCTAATAACTTTAAATAGTTAATTTATCATGGAAATAAGAATCCCAAAATTCTCAGAATATGGAACAACATTACTTCCCTAATGTTCCTCTGTACATGATGGATTGAGAAATTTATAATTAGTGGAAATAGTTTCTAAAACCCGATCAATATTATCCTCATGATAAAAATAAAAAATTTTCCCGTATTTATGTAGTGTACGATGAATCAAGATAATCTACATACTTATCAAAATTATTTAAAAAAATATCATCATTAAAATTATGGAAAGAATCATATTTGGAAAATTTCTAAATGATTTCTACATAATTCCCACTACTAAAAATATTATTATATTCATATCCCTTTTGTGATACAGTGGAAACCTCTTAAATATTTCCTATGAATTATTTTATCTCTTTAACATAAAAATAATATTCTAAAAAAATTACATCAGTAATAAAAAACTTTTTTTTTTTCAGATTTGGAAAACAACCTAGATTTTAAACTTCAACAATTTGAACAAGTTGGGGTGAATCATTATTAGTAACTACTATCCCAACATTTTTCCCCAATCTTAAAATACTCACATTAAATAGAATAAATGCTAAATATATTATGAGACTTCTCATGTTTATGGGAATAATATGTTTTTTCCATGTTGGAAATAGGATATGGCTATGAACTTTGAATGCCATATTGATAATCACTTTCAACATGAAATCATTGGTGTAGATAGACAATATAATTTTCATGAGAAATGTATTTCCTAATCAGATTATAATGTTTCATTATCCATTCCAAATCATGTGTGGATGTATATTAGACAAAATATTCATAAAAATGATCGTTAGTTTATCTTTTTTTATGCCACCAAAAGGATATTGATTATATTTCCTAATATCATCTCTACAAACTTACACTTCCAAATTAAACAATTTATAGCTAACCACATGAGGTGACTCATTTAAAACATGGAACTCCTCATGATCATCACTAGTCGGAAGGGTCACTTTACCCATTTAAATAGAAATCATTGCTCAAGTATTGGATAATATCTGTCTTCATAATATGATTGTAAATTTATTATCACTATCAATTTTAGAAATGATAAAATCAGTAGGGAGTGTGAGTTTTCCTACCATAATATAAATGACATATACACTTCTATTAGGAAAAAATTGTGTCCTATCGGAGAATTGTAGTTAAAATTAAGATATTTTTTTCTCCAAAGATCATGAATAAAGAGTATGGAATAAGATTTATACTTTCACCTAAATCAAAAACATAATATCCTCACTAACTTTGATTTTATAAGATATGTTAAAGGAACCAGGGTCTTTTAATTTTGGAGGAATATTTTTTTGAACAATTGAATATAGTCCTCATTCAAATTATTCATTGAGAACTCATCCAAATCCATATTAATCACCTAGAATATTTTATTAAATCTTATAAAATAATAAACATTATTCAAATACCCAAAAAATTGATATTGATATTAAATATCCTAAACACTCAAAATAATTTCATGTAATATTGTTTATTTTTATTTTTAATAATTTGATGGAAAATATGAGAGGGTGATAATTCTCAAAGATTAATAGTTCACTCTCCTCATCTTAAACCCAACCTTCTTATTTTAATCCATAAATAGTTAACACTTAATCATATATTTTTTCTTAATTATTCCCATCAGATTATTTGACATTTTTATAATTATGGTAATTAATTTCTGGAGTTCAACTTTTGGTATTTTTATAGTTTTCATTTTTAGGTTTATTTAAAAAATCAGGTTAAAAACTACTATGATGTCCACTAAACAGTTCTTGAGTTTTCAGACCTGATTTGGTAGTTATATCCATCACATTTTACATGGTATTAATCACAACAGTTCTAGGAAAATTTCCCTTCTCTATTATACCAATGTAGCTAACTAGTAGGCCAATTTTCAACTCAAGATTATGGATCCTAGAATTTGTTTTATCCCTATATGAATCAAGTATAGAATTTTTGGAATATATCTAAAATTTTTTAGAATCAAATATTCTTATTAACTGTTAAAACATACCCATAATATCCACTTGTCAATTTGAGGATTCAACATTAAATTGGTCCTAATATGAAGGTCTATATTATTGAGGATAAACTAGAGCAAAATGTTGTTACAAAAAACCATGTTCTATCAAATAAATATTGGGTTGGTTTTTATATCTAGAATTAAATTGATTAAAAAAGTCTTTTTTGATAGCTTGGTTTCTATCCCTAAAGTCATAAAATTTGTAACTCTCTTCATGATGCATAAAGAGATCCAAATTGGGACAAATATTTTGAGAATTGCAATACACCCCAAAATGAGTACACAACTCCCTATATGAATTTTTGCTAACAATATAAGTATAGGAATTACATTCAATCGTAATGATAAATCTCTTCCATGTGTTTTTTTGAGACTATTTGGAGTGTCTTAAAAATAATTAAGTTCAACCATTATCATATTAGAGAAAATACTAAAAATATTTATTCAATAATATTTTGATTAGATGGAGTGAGACTATTATTGAATGTTTCCATCAATAGATAAGTGGAATATTGGTGATTAAGAATATTTTTAGGTCCCCTAATCCTATACCTTGTTTCTTGGATAATTTCATTATCTTATTGAATGATACCAGTGATTTTAGTACTAACTTAATTGGTGGTATTCCTAGTTTATAACATGGTAAAAAATAAATTGAAATGTTGGCCCCATTTGTTAATAATTTCATCATATAAATTTTTGAACCATATTCAAGGATTTTTATTTTAAAAAATAATACTCTCAACGAAATATCATCCTCATTCAACTTTTTCAAGGGTATATATTTAATTACAATAAAAAAATCTCGAATGAAATATAAATATTCATCACCAGACTATCCATTAATGTAAGGTAACATAGAGATGGAAGGTTGTTTAAATTAATAATTCATATAACTTATGGACAACTGTATACATAAATAATTACTTGATATAGTTGGGAGATAGAATCAATAATCCTGTCCCTCCCAATAATTTATTTTTTATGTTGAGATTCAACATTTTTTTATTTTTATTTTTAGTAGCCCTTTTCATTTAAAAATTTGGATTTGGATTTAAATTTTCCTTTACATCACTATCTTTCAATTTAGTAAGGGAAAAAATTGGAGTTTCCTATATGTATTCTTTAAAAAAATAAAAAATGGGTAGGTTTTGTTTTTTATAATGTGTATTCAAGGTGGCAGCCCCACCGCCGCCTTTCTCCCCGCACACCACCTTTTGACCCAGATAAATGAAATGGAAAAGGTGGTGGGAGGGGTGTCTCCTTTCACCTATAGATAACCTGAAAGATAGAATTTGGGTACTAACATTCACATAATGTAGAGGTGAAAGGTGGAACCCCCTACCACCTTTTTCTTAATGCCATATAAAATGGAACCCCCTTATCCTCACTTCCAATAACACTCCTCTCTCTACATTCTAGAGATTACATATCTTAAAAAGTCCTTTTTTTGTGTGGTGGGTCCAGTGGTCTAAAAGAAGTCCCTATTTGTTTTGTGAAGAATCTTTTTGGCATATTTTGAATTTAATTTAATGTTTATTATTTATTTAATTGAATCATTTTAGTTAGTTAAAAATATTTCAATTATTAATTAGTTTACATAGTTCTAAATATTTTATTTATTATGTAGTTTATTTAGTTGAATACTGTTTCAAATAATAGTTATAATTAGTAATGATTTAGTGTAGATTAGATAATAAATAAATTAGGATTAAATGTTCTAAAATTTTGGTAGCATAAATATTTTGTGGTTATCTATGAAATAAAATCCCTATCTGGATACAAACAAGTGGATGTGGCTCTAGAAATGATGTACCTAGCAGTAACAACTCTAAAAATGTGTCTCGAGCCTGACTTGGGGAATCCTGGTACACGACAATGGGCCTTGTTGCATTCTGGTTTGACAATCTGGTGGATATGCTTTAGATGATTCATATTTTCTTTATAAACTAATAAAATACCAATGAAACAAAAACATCAAAACAGTATATTTATCAATGATAAAATAAAAATAATGATCGTATAAAATGAAATAGATAAGTACAAATACATTAAATAATGAGTATCATAGTAATGATTATCTACTAAATAAAAATTATTCACTAATTAAATAAATTTCCAAATAATGATTAGTATCATAGTTTATAAATAATAGATATTATTATTAATGATTATGTATTGATTAATTAATGAATAAATTAAGATTAAAAAATGAATACATGTAATGATTAACTAAAATACATTAACTAACGAATATCATATATTTAATGACTGAAAAAGGAATTATTATACACTAATTAAAGAATAATTTACTAATAATAACATAATAATGATTAAATACTAATTAAATAATGACTAAATTGTTAAAAAATATACTAAGAATCATTAACACCATTATTTAGGATAAAATAGATGTTCTAAAATTTTAGTATCTTATAGATTATATTGTCTAGAAATAATTGTTATTATTAGTAATGATTAAGTATAGTTTAATTAAAGAATAACATAGGATTAAAATATAAATATATATAATGATTAGCTAATAATACATATCATTGATAAAATGAAAATTATAATCATATAATGTGAAATGAAGAAGAAAGAACATGCTAAATAACAGATGATTTTTTTACAACATACAAGAAATACCTTGATTTTTTTTAATTAAACACGGTTTTGATGGGATGAGCTAGTCTTGGTAAGTGACATAAAATCCATTTTATTTTTATTTGGAATCTTGATAACAGATTCTAAATATATATACATAAGTTATTAATTATATATCTTTTGAAGATGTTATTAAGTGACCAAATAAAAATATGATGGATTTTACCTTACTTCAAAAGTTATGCTCATCTCATTCAAACCATGTTCAATTAAAAAATATTTATATTTCTTGTATATTTTAAAATATTCATGTGTAATTTAATGTTTTTATTATTCTACATTACACTTTATATGATCAAATTTTCTATTTTATCAATGATAAGTAATGTTATTTGATGTTTTATCTTCTTTTTTACATCGATTTCGAAAACATTATGTAACATATATTCTAATAAGAATTAGTATCATATGTTAGTTTATAAGAAAAGTTTTAAAATTTAAGTCTAATCAATATTATATGGTATTCCATAAGATTTAATATTACATATACCATCATAATTTTGGTCAAAAAACATTTTTTTGGCAGAGAGAGTCCGGTTTTTTTTTGTGTGTACTGCTATGAAGAGGTTATTCAAACTGAGCAAAGAGCTTCTTATAGTACAAAAACAACGAAATTTGTTAGTACAACTCATTTTGTAACCCTAAGTAAGCTTCATGATATAATATTTAGTTCCTTAAATCTAGGACCTGATCTAGATATCAAATATATAAGTTATAGACATTTTCAATTCCTTGAAACATTGTGGCTTATAAATTTCCCAATTTATTGATGATGTGTAGTGGTTAAAAGAAATAAATTTATATTTTAAATGGTCATATGGTACCATGATAGATTTATATGTTTATTTATCTACTATACAACAACAACATCTAGTTGTACAACGATGTAGACAAATAAGAGTGCTTGAAGATCTGCCGCATGAAATTGATAATATTCAAAATGATTTAGAAGAGGATAGACTAGATGATCTCCCTAATATACATGTCAATCCAAATTTTGAAGAGAAATTTCATAATGAAGGAAAAAATGGTGATAAAAGTGTTGTTGGGGAGGGAGTAATAGATGTTGGGTAGGATATTTCTAGAAATATATTAGTGGTACAAAAACCTCGACCCGTAATAAATCTTCCACTGCTCATTGATTCTTGGTCAGAAGCAGTGACTCGTGTTAAAAAATATGACTAAAATGTTCTCATGCCCAAAACTATGTTTCCCAAAGTTTTACCAGATTAGTTTACTAAGTTATAAAAAACGTTATGCATTGGAATGAATTTTCTATGTAAAGAATTATTAAAAAACATGCTAAATATATTTTACATTGAGAGGCACTGTCGATATTTAGTTCAGGAATGAGGCTATAATAAATACCTCATATGGTGTGAAAATTATGGGGATGATTATATATTCCTCTTATCAATTCTAGATATTACATTTAGAGGATGGAGAATCTTGAATATTGAGACAACTCATACTTTCATTCATCTAAACCTAACAGAAGATCAGACCTCATTGGATACTGAATTTGTTTCATCCATTTTTGTCAAGATGATTAGGAAATGTGAATACGTTCTTATTTCCCTTGTGAAAGAGAGGATAAAATAAACTTTTATATATATGATTTATTATAATAACTCATGGTTAGTGAAACAGAAGAAAATTGTGAAGTTATATGGTGATAAAGATGACTCAGGTCGAGTGTTGCAGTAATTTCTATCCATAACGAGAGATGATAACCATGTTGTCATCCATCTTCATATGAATGAACACGTGTCTCATGATAATAGACATGTTCAACATAATGTTAAATACCATCTGTTGTTTTGGGTATTTCTCCCATACATCTCAGAATATTGTTTCCGCAAACCGTTCATACAGATTGATGGAACTTTTATATATGGAAAATACAAGGGACTATTGTTGATTTTGGAAACCCAAGAAGGAAACATTTCACCACATCCACTTTCCTTTTCCATTGTAGAGAAGGAAAACAATGAAACATGTGTTTGGATTTGGACATGTATCAACAACAATTTCACTAAGATTCAGGGAGTCAGTTTGATATCAGATCATCATTGGTCAATCAATAAACAACCAATATAGATCATAATATAGGGCACAACCAAATTACCATCATCGATACAACATCAAACACATTTATAGCATGTTTAAAGAAAAAAACTCTATAATGAACCAATAATGATTGGAATCACAAGACATGGTACTTATTGTCTTTGTTTTTTTTACTATTTTAATGTAAATATAAAATCAATTTATTTGAAATATAATTTTTTTCTTTGGTTTATAGGATCTGGATCAATGGATATTTGAAGAGTGTTTGAAACAAATATGCAAGTCTAATCAAGAAGTGTATGATTATATAATGCATATTTGAAATGAAAAATAGACATTGGCATATGGGGGGGGAGAGGTATGGACACCTGAACACCCATATTGTGGAGTGAATCAATGGTGTTATTATGGGGGCGTCAGAAATTACCTATAACTACCCCAGTTCATGAGACATTTTATTATTTCATGAAGTACTTCATTGATAGAAAAAAACTAGCCTCTGATGGGATTCAACAAAAGTTAAGGTACATAAGGCACTTGCAACGTGAGATTGAATAGAATTGTAAAATCTTATGGTTTTTATGTATGCCTTTTTCACTTAGGAGACTCCCAATTTTAAGATCAAGAGCATTAAGACCCCATCAGTAATATCACTAGTGAAAAAAGATGGCATTGAAAGAAGTGAGGAAATGACAATTTGGAAACATTCAGGACATACAGTTTCCATGCACACACTCCATCATAGCATGTGCCTCTTTGAATGTATAAAGGGATGTGTATGTTGATTCAATGTACTAGATAGAAACCATTGCTAACTGTTATGATGCACCATGGTTACCTATTTGCGAGTTTTGTTATTTCCCAATGCCCAATGGGCATCTGAGAGAGATAACTAACACCAACTAGTTGCATAACCATGGTAGACTGAAGGCTAGTACAATGTAGAATGAGATGGACTGACCTCATTAATAACGGAAAAGTTTGAGATGTGACATATGTCATAACTAAGTATATAACTATAAATGATGCCGTAACTTTATTGGGTCAAGTTCGCACTCTCAACCATAATGATGCATTGTCTATATTGTGATATTCTCATATTGTGAATTACATGGTGTTATTTAATGTGTTTTTTCATCTCCATTTCAGTTTATATAATCATAATTGTCATTTTATCAATGATAATTGAACTTATTTTTTTATATTATATTACCATTTGTTTCCAAAACATTCTGTGACTAATATTCTAATAAACTTTTATATTACAAAAAATAGTATCATATATTATGGTATAATAGCCATTATAAAATTTCTATATAATAAATATTTTATGATAAACCATTATTTTCAATGTTAATTACACTATTAGAATCATGATCATAAAATTTTATTTTACATAGAGAGTCATGTTTTCCTATGTGTACTGTTTTAGGGAGGTTATTTAAATGGGAGAATTTCTTCTTATAGTATACAACCAAAAACAGTGGTTAGTACAACTGATTTTATAACACTATGTAACCCTTAAGACAAAAATTATGGGAAATGAACACTAGCATTGGACGAATGATGAAAATGAAGACAATGATGACAAAAACCCATTCCATAACCGAGAAGAGGGAAAAAGTGAATAACGTGATTAACTATGTTGAAAAGTGATGTAGAAAGAAGAGAACATAAAATAAATTTAATTAAAATTGACAAATTGACAATTATGATCATATAAAGAAAAATTAATAAGTACAAACACATTTAATAACACATATATAATTTACAAAATACAAGAAATATGTTGAAATTTTTCAATAGAATATGTTTTGGATGAGATGAGACTCACTTCAGATGTGAGGGAAACCCCATCTTATGTTCAGTTAGTAGTTTAATGACATTATAAAACAATATGTACGTAACATTGGGGTTTTGAAAATCATTCAGCCTTCTAATAACATCTAAGATATCATCTAAGATATGTTATTATAAGGACAAAAGGTTTTAAAAATTCCAAATTTATGTACATACCTTTAGAAGATGTTAATAACCTATAAATTGAATATAAGATGGATTTTACCTCACTTCTGATGTCTGGATTAGCTTATAAAAACCATGTTTAATTGAAAAATTTTCAAGGCATTTAATTTATGTTTTAAAACATTCATCTGTTATTAAATGAGTTTGTTCTTATCCATTTCTTGTTATATGATCATAATTTTCATTTTGTCATTGATAATTAAATTGATTTGGTGATCACTTATTTTTGGATCACATTTCAACCTATTTCTTTGTTTTATTCGCTTTCTTCCTCTTCAGTGTTATGGAATGGGTTTACATCATCTTAATTTTCACTGCTCCTCCTATGAACTGGTTCATATTACAGTTAACTTTTATTTAAGTCCACTTCATGTTATACAATCATATATACTAACCACCTTTGTTGGTTGTGTACTATAATAAGCTCCTTTCAGATTTTGAATAACAACCCTATAGTAGTACACACATGCAAAACATTTTGGTACTCATATTCTAATAAAAAAAATTATAAAGAAACATTAGTATCATATTTTAGGTTATAAAAAGATATTCTAAAATTTCACTATAATTAATATTATATGGTCAACCATCATTTTAAAAATTAGTTACACTATCAGAATCATGATCAGTAATCATTTTTGAGAATCATGTGAGAAAATAATCATGAAACGTATGATCCTGTGGGAAAGGATACATATATTACAATGAAATCCATTTTCTAATAAACATTATATAAAAAAGAAAAAACTTTTTTATATATAAATATATAAAACCAATTCTTACAAAACACCCTTTTCTAGGTAAAAGCATATCTCAAAAACACATTACAACTATTCTTTGAGAAACATGACGACATGCCCTTTTATTTTGATAATAAATAACTTCATAAAACAATTTTCATAAACATGGAATTTTTAACATTCTAAAAGTCGTAACATTTAGTGTACCATAACATTATATTTATATTTTACACTTATGAATCATTTCATTTTATTACATAAATATGGAGGATGTTTTACTACTCACTAAGAAGGCTAAGCATATTTCATACATCGTGCTGAAAGGTTGTGTGGTTTGAAATATCAGGGTGTATCGAGATAGCAGTTTTTATCACAGGATGCTGCCATATGCCATTATACTATACCTATATCATGTTGGATTCTATGAAATTATAGTATCTGATTTCAAATTTTTAACCATTACCTGCTTGCTACCCTCATGGAGTGGTGGAGATCAAAGACACACACATTCCACCTACCTGAGAGAGAGATGACCATCACTCTTAAGGATGACGCAGACCTTCTAGGTCTTCCTATATTGGGGGAAACTGTTATTAGACCCACCCAAGCATACTAGCCTAACCATGTTCAAATATTTCTAGGCATCAAAATTATGGCCGACCTTAGGGCTAAATATGAAGGGTCGATATCTATACCTTGGCTTGAGATGCACTTTCAGAATTTACCAGATATAAATGATTGGAAAATTGTCTTGCGTCATGCCTGTGCATATATATTACTAATCATTAGGGGGAACCTAAGTGTTGATCACTTGGGAAATATTTTTCAGATGATGTACCTAGCCCTACGGGATGAATTTGATCAGGCATGGACTTATAGCTGGGGATCTTCCTACGTATATTAAAGATACAGGTAAATATGCACCACATTCCATAGAGACCACATGAATCTTGATAGACGTTTCATCTTTCTTTAGATGCGGAAATTAGAGTGCATCTATATAGTCTTCCCTAATCTTGTTAAAGAGATGGTGCCTATTGAGGTGCTTCATGACCCTCCACATGGATGCTGGTATGATCACTCATCTCTATTGGTTTCTGAAGCTAGTAAGAGTTATAAAATATAATTTTTTTATTACTTATCACTTTCTATGTTTTATTTTACAGGTGGACTCAGAGACACAACTACCGGAATATTCTGAAACACCATTTGGGTGCATACCATCTCATGTTAGATAGTATTATATCCAACCATGTATATATGTACAATCTGTCATTATCATAAAATTTTAGTAATAGAAACAAATTTGGTTTTTAATAAGGTTATTTTTTGATAAATCTAACATGTAATTTTAGATTTCATGGATTCCATATTGGGCTATATCAGATCAGATACTAGAATACTTCACTACAAGACTACATGATCCTAGGGATGTAGTTCCACCGATTAACATTAATATTATTGATTGGAACCAACCTTATATAGTCATGTGCTAGTTTGGATGTGTTCATCCCATTACATTCCTATCACCATTGACACAAAATCTTAATGAGTTAAAGCTGACTAGGATATAAGATAAGGATTGGAGCTAACAGAAATTTGACTTTCAAAACCTCTGGGGAAGATGAGCCGAATATCATATCCAGGGTATAACTATGATATGATTCTACATTTTAGAGTAATTGGAGTATAAGTGATGATATAGACTGATGTCTATATTGTATATCACCAAGAACATGATAGTGCTTCATGATATCATATGTCAATAAATTTCTATTATTTTTTTGGGAAAATATTTTCTAATTCATTTTGGTTATATTTCCAGAGTTCACATTTAGAGCAACTTATTCACATGATTGATCCTGAGGAGGAGAGGGTCGGTAGGCTAGTAGTTATCTGTACAACAACACTAGTGTTGATGCCAATTTATTTGGTTATTCAAATGATCCTCTTCTATCGACCACCTCATAGAGTGGAGGTTCCTTCTTAGGAACCTCCTCCTACTGCACCTCCTCTAAGAGCTGTTGATACTAAGGAGAAATGACGATGACGATGACATAAACCACATAATCCTTCATGTGAGCCCTCAGAGGTTCTACAGGTAGTGGTCGAACCTCTATTAGTCTAGCCATAGCCCACTATGGATATGCATCAGGCGGAATGGGATCCATCCTTCTTGATAGGATATCTATAGTTATCTCTATCTTGGGGTCCATATCGATCATAGGCTTGGGATCCAGATCCATCAGAGACATGGTTCCCCGCTACGATGATGGTAGGTCCTTTTACTACTCTAGTGGGAGATGGATTGAGAGCATAGTATTAAATTTAGTTGAACTCTCCTACCACTAACACACATTGGTAGCATGAGACAACTAACATTCCAATTCCAGAGGATCAACCCTCTCCAGGTCATTAGACTCCACCCCATCACAGAACTTGGAAATCAAAATTATGGCATACCTTTCACATAAATCCATGTCGGATGGAATATCATCCCCATAGACATATATTGCACTTGTTCATGTATATGTATAATGACTATTGAAATGATCATATTTTTATTACTAATTGTCATTTTTACATGTTTATCTAGTGTTTCTGTTTTAATTAATATTTTAGTCATAGTTTATATTTTATAATCTTCAAAGTCAGCTACTTGAAACCTTGGAAAATGTATTAAATTTCAAGTAGGTAACATTGAAATATTATAAAATATAAAATATAAAAAATTAAATATAATTTGAAACATATCCTAATCATCTATAAGATAGTTGAATAAAATATTAATTTCATAAATATAATAAATAAACTCTATTCAATTTTTTATTGACGAAGATCACATACATTTAATTACATCATCATTATAATAAATATATATATTATACTAACAAAAATAAAGAGTTACAACATCATTAGGAATTGGCTACATGATAAAAACATGAAAGTAGTCCTTTATTCCCATTTCTGTACTTTATCCTAGACCTCACCTTACTCTTACAACGTGGAATATCTTAGAGATATATAATGGAAACAAAAATGTAATTATTATAAGACATCACATAAAAACATGTCATGAATGTCAAATATCATAAGAGAATGGTAAAAATAAGAGATCATAAAGCATGGCACAAAAATAAGACATTTCTTCATAATCTTTATATTTATAATGTTTAATAATATCATAGTTATCCAATAATGACAAAAACTACTATTTAACAAAAAAAATTGAACAATAATACCCTATATAAGTTATTTCTAACGATATAAATATTAATAAAAATATAAAAAATAATATATTAATAAAAATTAAAAGAATGAATAATTTTGTTTTTAAATGTGGTAGTTTCCCTACCTCCATTAGTAAACATTTTTATAAAAAATTAACCTACAATTTTTTACGTTTTTTAGAAAACAAATAAAAAAACACCAAAAAAGTGTTTATATATTTTATAAATTAATCATTGAAATTAGAATAATAATTTTCCATATTCCCATAAAATTAATGGTCAATAAATTTAAATGTCATCACAAATATGTGATTGAAATAATAAGTGATAAGCAATTTTTTTTAAAAAATTAAAATGGAATAATTGATTTTAAAAAATATATATATTTTTATATCTTTAGCCACATGCACCCCAACAATAGTTCCAAAATTTGATGACATCATCATTGGGATCGTGAATGTTTATTTATTTTAAAATGTACTAAAAACTATAAATTTGGTAAGTATGAGTATTGATTACTTGGAAAGACAAATAGATGTGTGACCCTAGAAACAAGTTCAAAAGAAATAAATTTAAAACCTGGAAAACAAGGAAAATAAAATGATATAATGTATCAGAAAAATTATGATGAAGATGATATGACAGGAAGACAAAATAAATTGAAGCATTAGGGAATCAGACTATACTACATTGATAAAAATACTTTTATATTCTAACATCAAGTTGTCACATCAATGATAGTGCTATTGAGAATGTGTATTTGGTACCTAACTATTGTTAAATGATCTATCGAGAATAGTGATATCTCTATATTATTTATTTGTCAATAAAAACTATGGAAAGGATAATTCTTCAATGGAAAAGATAAGAATTATCCTTTTTCAAATTTTTAGTAGTTTGGTTGATCAATGAAAGAAAATTACCCACTACCTTCACCTATCGATACGTAGAATAGTGTAAAAATGATTCTAAAAAAAAGATAAAAAATATGAATGAAAACTACACTGACATGTAGATGAAAAAAATAGTAGAAGACAACTTTAAATGCATTGCAATCTAATAAAACTAAAAATCATTAGCTGATCATGATTGGGGTATCAACTAAAATTATGTTCAACTGATTTAAAACACTAACAGAAGAATGGAAAAAAGAAATAAATAATGGAAGAAATATTCTCTATAGAAGAAAATTTACCCACTTTCTCAAGCATTATCAAGTATTCATTATCATTCAGCTGCTCCAAATATCACTCAGATCTCTAGAAAATGTAAATATTTCACCTATGTAATAATTTGTATCCATCAATTTTTTATCTCCCTATCAAAGGAAAAGCTTCCAAAAACACATAATTCCTTGGTTACTCTCCAATAGAATAATTACTTTCTTCCCTTATGTCACTATCCATGTGACATTAACAAAACCCTCCAAAAAGTTTTTACACCTTTATACGAAATTAATAATTTAATCTGATAACATGACTACTCTATGAGGTCATAATCATTTCCCTAGTGTCCTAATCAAATAATCACGAGATAATCACCTTATCCCTTTAGTTGACCAATGATATTAGGAAGGATGATAATTCACTCAAAAAAAAATGAAATAAATCAATCCAACCACTCATAAATGAGTCATTCGATTTCCAACCAATCAATGTCCAATGACATAGAAAATTTATATAAGATACCACACATATGATTTGAACAAACACCTACTGTACACACCTTCACAAATAACATCTGCATCCATGGAGAGAAATGATAACCACTACACTATCTCCATCCTTCATAAGGGAAATTAGGTGAAACATAAAATGAAAACACAAGAGAAATGGTCTAGGAAATTACTCAATTATGATCATGAGAATGAATTATAGTCTCAGGGCCATATTCTTCTTTTAATGAAAAACTCAGTCACATGGATTCACTAATATGCCTCGGAAATGTTTTTCTCTTCAAAACTACATGGAAATCATCCTCATATATTCATAAAAGAATGAATGATCTTAAAATAGAACCTTCAATCATGACGTGGCATAGATGGATCTCAACAAATTATGAACAGTGACTGATAAGGATTCAATGGACCTAGTATTTGAGGGAAATCATCAATGGTGACAAGGTTTGGAAGAGTTCATCATGAATTTATTTAAGGTATGTTGTGTCAAATTGGTGAAAATCATCTTTAGTCACAACATTAACGTGCGATAGTGAGTTTGTCAATAGGAGTTGCCTTCATACTAGTTAGCTGAGTTTGGTCATCAGACCATCTCAATATACATTCATCAATGGACAAATTTTGTCTCCATCCTGATAAAAAATTTTAGGTAACCCAAAAAACCATACACTTTGTACAATTGATAAATGGAATAAAAAAATAAATGGATTTAAAAATAAAATAAATAAAAATAACATAAATTAACAATAAATTATGTTAAACTAAATAAATATAAATTATTGAAATAATTAATAGATTTAACATTAAAAATAATTCAATTAAAATACTAAAATTAATACTTAATAATATTAATAAATAATATATATGAATAAATAAATAATAGTAATTTAAAAGCATAAAATTTATTAAATATTGAATTATTTTTAAAATAAAATTAATTAATGTTTATACATCAATTAGTTAATATATTCATGTAATATAATAAAAAATAAGATAAATAATAACTAATCATAGTGAAATGAAAATTAAATTAAACTCAAAAAAATATTCAAATACTCTATTTAAACAAAAAAATAATAAAAACATTAATTAATAATCAAAAGAATAATGGATATGTTGATTTAATGATAAAATGATAATTTATTTATTAATAATTTAATTTTTTTTATAAAATCTACAACAAACTAAGCCAAAATAAAAAAATTCCATATTAATGTTAAATTAATAATTAGAAATATAATTTGACAACAAAAGTGATGTGGCCAAAATTATCAATTTAAGGTCACATTAGTGTGACACTACAAAATATCCAATGTTCGAGCTTGTATTGTCAATCAATGTCCATGAAGTCCTCTGTAATCATAAAAAAAATTATATACATGTGGTCAGGATAACATGAATACTCAAGACAATAATACCAAAATTATATTAGGAACATTTGAACAGATCATACAAACTCACCCATGATCGAATTGAATAACAAATTATTACATATATTGGTAACTAAACAAAACCATCCTCACTAGGGAATGTTAATCAAATAAAGGATAAAATTATAATTTTAAAATATGAATCATATTGACAAAGAGTGTACCACATAAAACATTCCAACTTATTTTTTCTCTCACAACCTAACATCTTATGTAATGTAATTCCCATATCTTCCATATCATCCTTCTCGATAGTTCCTAGTCCATTACATCACACCTCTCCCGAAGACTCCTGGTGTATCTCATTAAAAATTAACAAATTTTATAATCACAACAGTTGGGTGTCAAGAATGATAAGTACATAAAACTTATCCATCCTCCTTCCATGAATGACCTCCACTATAGACCACATAATCATCTCATCAAACACATCCAAAAGTTCACTACAATATGAAAGACTTCACAACCAATGCATATCTTACATTACCAAAAGAGAGAGATAGAGAGAGAGAGAGGAAGGGAATGTAGGAATCCATCATTCTACAACATCTATATATTCAAAAACACCCCCAAAACATTTGGGTTTTATCACATAGTACTTGACATTTGTTGGGTTACAATAGAAATAAAAATGATCATATATTTTGTATAATTTTTACACACACAATCCCAACATATGGATCAAAATCCATAACACCATCCCAAATCAAAACATCACACCCAAGCACTCACACCCTCTTACATCATCCCTACCACCTATAAATGCATTACACTAGACAAGAAACCAACAAACAAAAAACAACATTCCATTATTCTTTTCACGTTAATTCAAATCCCATATTTACTAATTCCAAACCCTTATAATTTAATAATAAAAAATTCATATTAAAAATCAACATCATAACCACACATCCCAAGTAAATTTAACCATTCATTAATTATTCAATCTGATTATCCAATTCATCCCATTATCAATTTTGGTTTCATTTTTAATACTTAATCACATTACTATTAGGAAACTAGAACCTTATTTCTTGACACAACAACACAACATCCTCTGTATGTCATCATGTACCATACTACCATCATTTTACATCAAATCCAATTTCTCATCATTAACACTAGATATCAAATAAAATTATCATAACAAAATCCCATTTAAACCACCACACCACCACATAACATATTTACAACACCAAAATTTTCACTTTTTCATTTTTAAATTAAAAAAGGGTATTTCAATTTATTTCAATATTATAAATTGGATTCTTACATGAACCATAATTTCCATGAGAAACCAATTTAATAACTTAATATACATTGTTATCCAAATTCAAGTGTGGTGAGATTATATAACTAGCACAATAAGGTATTATAATTCAACATTATAAACAATATAATGAAAGTAAATATAATCCACGGCTGGATGAATAATAATAATGATCAACATATTGTGAAAACACAATAATAGATACCACAATAAATTTCTTCCCTTCCACCAACAATTTAAATTAACCAATTAATTGGTTTTATTTTTCTAGTGAAAACTATCTTTCTAATATAAATAAGAATGATCCCCACTGTACATGAAAATAATTGAATGATTAACTTTCCCTTACTTTCTATTTTCTACTTATAAAACACTATATCCAAAGGATAGAGGATATAAAGGTTTCTACCTCACTTTTAAATTGAAAAATAATATCCTTAAAAATAGAGAACCTCATCGGCATGAACATTTGATGTTGGGGTTTTATTGATGACTAAAAAATATAGAAGGAGAATGGAAAAATAGTTTGAGTATTTTAGAAATAGAATATGTTCGTGTTTGAAAAATAAAGCATTGAAACACCCATTTTAATTACCCAGTGGGTTGTAGTTCGAAACATAATTAGGGATCGATTGAACGATCCATAAATGATTAATAAATAATTAAATGAGTTGAAATTAATTAATTAAATGGTTTTCTAAAATTAATAATGTTTAAATAGAACCTTGATGGTTACAAGTCAAAGAGTAATATGAAAACTAGATAAAAGGGTAAAAATTATACAAATTCAATATCTTTTAAAATATCTAATGAATTTATAAAAATTATCTTAAACCAATAAACAATAAGAAATAAAAAAGTAAGGTATTAGGGGAATATGGGACCCAATAAGTGATATTGAAGAAGTGGTTTTCATTGATCAAACAAAGAGTTTTCTTCTTGAAAATAACTAAAGTGTGGTGTGAATGCCTAGAAATGTTAATATGGACTAAAACAAGCCCTCATTGCCTGTCAATGAAACCCAATACATTTCCTAGACCTAGTTCAGACTAAATGTGACCCTCATAACCTCTATACAATATAATATCTCAATATAAAATATTTTACCATCATAAATTTCTAATTATTTCTATTAAAAGATACACAACGTCCTTTACCACTGATCACCCCCTCATACAGATCAACACTAGAGCGTTTAACTAGGTTATTATACTAAACTAAACTACCATAAACCACAAATGGACAACATACATGATTAATAGATGAAAAGGTAAATGAATATTTACAAATATCAAAATTATAGAATTTTATTAATGCTCATTAAATTAATAAATTTTAACTCCCAATATCTCCACGTTCAATTAGTAACAAATGAAATAATGACATATATACCTCCCCAAGGTCTCCACCTTAAAAATGATCCACCTAACTTGGTTATTTAAAATGAACCAAGTCCTTGAATAGAATCACATGGGCCCTAAAATCATGTTTCCTATTTAGTATTCTCTAGCATATGTCTCACACCATGATCATTTGGGATCAATTCCCAACAGTCCAATGAAATATTTATAGTTCCATACTCTAAAATACATCATATCTCTCCACAAAAACATTCATAATTTTTTTGACCCCTCCCGTAAAAGGTACCCATTCTAGGCCAATAATGGAGACATATAGATAATTAACCCTTTTAGTAAGCATTGATATTGTAATTAGAACTTAGAGTTTAAAAATATCACATATTGAAGGTGTAACACTATATAATGAGATGTTACTAGGATATATGAAAATTTACCATGAAGAAAGTCTATGAAATAATATGAATTAAAAACCAAAAACCATCCCAAAATGAATTTTTAAAGTAAACAAATACAATTGAGTCACCAAATAAATACCCAAATGAAATTCAAAATGGTTAAAAATAGAAAAATATCCAAATTACAGGTTATAAATCTATAGAATATTTCATGAAGTCCTCATGTAAACATAAAAATATGTTACATATATTTGGTGTGAATATAAAATGTATACATTTTAGGATCATAAACAAATTATCTCATGCACATGTCTGATGTACATACTAATATACCAATGAGGAAATAGAAGAAGCAACATATATAACATAAGAATATGAACTAAAAAAACTCCACATCACTAATACATGATAAAAAATACACATATTGACATAATAAGATAATAATAATAATATAAATAATGTTGGTACCCCACACCAAATTCCCACTAATTTACAAGTCACACACTACTACAATATATTCCTGTGAACTCTAATCACTTCCATATAATTCTACCAAAAAATACATGGTTTATAAAAACATAGTTAATGTTAATTATCTTTTTGATGGCTTAATAATATTCATGAATTTCAAGATATAGGTATATTAATTATATAAATATTTAGTAACTTTTTTATTAAAAAAGAAATTAATTTATTCATATTAAATCCTTTTATAATAAGGTTTTATTTATAATTTTATTTTCTAAATTTATTGACTTAAAATATAAAAAATGAATTTTATTTTTTAAATTATTTTATCAAAATTACCTTTGGGTGGGTTTTTTAGAATTTTTTTAAATGATTGATTATTGAATAAATATTAAAAATAATTTTTTTTATAATTATATTATTTTTTTCAAAAATTAACAATGATTAAATTTTTTTGTCATTTCAAATTGTTTTTAGTTCAATAATATTATATATAATATAATTAATTATAATAGAATCATACTTATACCTGATATTTTTATAAGTTAATTTTATGATTAAAAAACATATGTCTAAAAACCATTTTTTTAGTGTTTTTGTGTTATTCTTAAATTAATATCTCCCCCATGTAGTAATTGAATATTGAAAAGTAAATTCTATATTTTTCATTTGTAGTTCCATATTTTGTAAATATGATGCTTTTACTTTTGGTTATTATGTATCGTCACCTTAGTAAGAATTTATCATCACGGTAAGGTTTAATCGGGAAAATAAGGTTAAAATTAATTTCATAATTCAAAGAACACTCCCTTAAAAATTTCATTAATATATTTTATATTTTTTTCATTAAAAGAAAATCATCTATCATGTGTGGAAATTTAATGCCACTTTTTGTTGATAACGTCCTTAATATAAATTTAAATAACGAATAAAACCAAAATATTACATTATTTGTCAAATATTTTTATAGGGATAAAAAGAGGTTGTGTTCTTTAAATTATTATTTTAATGATGAAATAATTTTTTATCATTGTATAATATTTATAATTTTTTATGAAATAATTCCTTAAATGTTTATGCAACACCGATACAGTGCTTATACAAGCAGTAAAATAATCATGTAAATGATATCAAAAACACTAAAATTAATATATTTTGGGTGAGTTAATATATTCCATTACATTTAATGATAAATATAACATATCATAAATGATTTAAAGGTTTATATTACTATTTTATTTCTAGAATGATATTTTCAAAGTTTTATTATGTGATTTTTTCCAAAAATGACCTTAATTATATTTTATAATAATTCACATTTTATTAAATGATTAAAAAATAATAAAAAAGTAATATTTTTAATAATTAATATAATATGGTTTAAAATTTAATAAATGTTACATTTATGAGTTAATTTTACTATTATATTATCATTATTGACAACAAATAATAAAAAACATCAATATCACTATAATTTTTAAATGGGTTATAAGGGGTAAAAAATATGAGATAAGGTTAAAAACATAATCTAAAAAGCCTAAAATTTTATTTTATTAGATTTGATTAAGTATTAATAATAATAAATTCTATATATATACAATTCAAAGCATTTTTTGATGAAAATTTATTAATATTGATTTAATCCATTAGGTAGTTCAAAGAGCCCCCCACTTATAAATGGGAACACGCTCCACTCATCCTCAAAAATTCTATGCACTATTTTTCAGCTAATATCTACCCATATCTCGGCCTAAATACACTAACCACTTCCCCGAATCCATTTTTTTTATAATTCCCTCCAGTTAAGACATTTTGTGTACAACTAAAGTGTTTTTTCGAAGAATACGTATAGTTATTAAATATTCTTTTTTATTTTGTTTATTTATCTACCTCATTAAAATATTAATCAGACATTATGATATAACAACTAATGTATATTCAATATAACAATACATTATTATTTTAATGGAATAATCCATATTCATATCATATTCTATCAATAGGGAAAAGAAATTGTCATTAATGTGTATTGTGGACTACTATCTCAGGAACTGATGTATTTCATTTTCCACAACTTCCTCCCTTGGATAGTTATAATGGTGGATTTAATGTAAATATAAATATGATATTCAATAAATAATTAATATTTTCAAATGCTAATTTATCATCTATGTTCTTTCCATTTCTTCTGTTGATATTTTATAACATCATTCATTTGTAGATATAGATAACCACCACTACAAAACAATGTGATCATTTTCATCACCACATAAAATGGATAATATATAAGTTTATTTATGGAAATAATATGATAATTTTATATAATAATAATTATGGTATGTTAAAATAATATTTACCTTCATTCCATCTTGATTGTTGAAAAACAGAAATGTCACTTATGCACACATAAAACCCACCTTCTCCGTGATACAATCATAGTTCATTTATCATAACCACGATTCATGTTTTGTATTAAAAGTATAACATATGTATAAGAATTATTATTATGTGCTTATTATTACTCTGGATATTTTTGTTTAATGACCACTTTCATAATAGTCAATTTACCAAAGACATTTTGGACTTATGAACCAAATATCATTAAAACATCTGACATTAACTTAAATGATTGGGTAATTTAATAGGACATCGTAATAAATAAAATAAAATGAATAATAAACATAATTTTTTTATTAATCATGTAAATAATTAACATAATTTTATTATTCAAGAAGAAAAATCATGTACGAATCTTGTGATAATTGAGGTAAAGGACATTTTAATATAAAACCTTCTTTTAAATATTTTAATGAATTGTTTTCTAATTATTTTTCATACATGAAGACACCCTTGATTTTATATTATATATATACATATATATTTATATATTTATATATTTATATTTTCATAAATTATTTAAAAATTACATTTAATTATCTCTTTTACTTTGTTTAATGGTTTTCCAAATAAATATTTTAATTTTTAACATAATGTTTTGAATTTAATTATAAAAGGGAAAAAGAATGTTATAATTAAATGTATTTAAAATAAATATATTTTCATTCCATTGAAAACATTATTTTGGGTTTTTCTATTTTATAATATTCTTTGTTTTGTTTAATAGAAAAAACAGTTTTTTCCATATTTAGGGTATTTTAGTTTCGAAAATAGATTTTTAAATGAAAAGGTATTTTGATAACCAAAAATGTTTTTCATATTTGTTGGAAATTGTTTTAAAAGGATTTTATGAAGAAATTGTGAAACAATAAAATTCATTATTCATGACATGGTACATGATAATTATATAAGATGGTTTTTAACATGATTAGTCAAATAAGATGGGTGATGTCAAAATAGATTATATGATGGGTGAGACCAATATAACATATAAAATGGGTGGTCCTACTAGAACTTATAAAATTGTTGATACTGATATATCTTTCTAATTATTTTTTTAATCTAACAAGACTTCAAATTATTTTTGGGAGTTAACTATTGTGCTTTCCTCAATAGATTTAACTAGGATCTAGTAAATTCTAAGATGGGTTATGAATATAACACTATGAGTCACCTAAAACACTTTCTATTTTCATACTATGGGTATTAATATTTTATTTACAAAACATTTACTTGTTTCGTGTGTAAAATATTTATTTCATATTCTCAATGAATACTGTGATGGTGGAAAAATATTTATGGGTTTTTTCCTATGGACTAACAGATTTCAAACTTTTATAAACCTCCCTGATATTATTGTTCACATCCCAAATTTTAAAATGTTTTTCAAATTTTATAGATATATAGAAAAAAAGAAGAATACATATTAAAATTCATAATTTGTTTTTATTAAAAGAAAACACATTTCAATTTAAATGTTTTATATTGATGGAAAAGTAGATACTGAGTGGATGTGTCCAATTTATAATGTATGAGATTTCTATGTAAGAGTTGTGACCAAGTTATCTAAAACTATAAAAATCAATGTTATTAAGGAATGAAATAAATTTAATTCTAGTATTAAGATAATATACTATTTAATTTTTATGGATGGGTCCTTAATTGGTCAATCACATCACATCTCACCTAAAGACACTTGTGTCATCACATTATATATCTACCATATTTGTAACAAGAATATTAGGGTATGGTGAAAAATAATGTAAATCAACCACATATCCTCCTCCTACCATGAATTACCCCCAATATAAATCAAATAATCCTTTCATTAAATAAAACCCTACATGTACTACAATTCACAAACCATCACAACCCATTTATATCAATCTCAACTAAAAGAGATAGTGGGTATGATGGGGTAGATTTACATCCATCATCACAATCAGAGGTGTTAGGAACAATACCTTAATAAAAATTTGGTATCATTACATGGTATCTTATCTGGTTGGTGTGCATATATAAATCAAATTGAACATACAATCTCTATAATATGAATAAACACATCAAAACAGCACAAGTATTTATAGAATAATAATTTTTCACATCTATTAATATTTATAAATAAGATAATAATTTTACATTAACCAGGAAACTTTGTACGATATCATACTCGACACAAAACAATTGGTTTCTCTGAAATCTTATATTGTACACAACATTGAGTTATATCAAAAAATAATACAATAATAATATTATTATTTTAAATGGTAGTTAATAGCAAGTTGTTGTATTTGAGGGAATGAAAAAAATAACTAAAATATGAATACACTTGTTTGTGAAATGTTTTTACATTAATACAATAAATTTTATATGCTTAAAATAATAATGAATTCAATTTTAAGCATAAAATACTCTAATATTTTTAAAATCTCATTTTACCACCATTTGGTGGCGAAGCATTTTTAATTGCTATTTTTTTTACTTTTATATGTTCTATTTGAAATAATAAACATATTAATTAGAACAAGGACATCATAATTTACTTAGGTTGAATTGTGTTTATTTTTATGATAAAATTCATATTTTAATGAATAGTGATAAAAAATTGCATTTTAATTCAAAACTACATATTCATATAACATATTTATATAGTTAGATTATCCTTTTAATTTGTTTTAAATTTTAATTGGATTATGTTTTTATCATTTAATCCAATTTTTTTTATTATATGTAATTTCACATTTAAATCGGACATAAACACATGTCAATCTTTGGATAGTTTTTACTTATTAAAAACATTCTTTCTGGTTTTTACAACTTGAATTAATTTTAATATAATTACTAAAATTTCAATGTTTTGAATTTGGAAAAATTGATTCCATATTTGGAATCATAATTTCAATTTTTTTTAAATAGGCACCTTTTATTTATAGAAATTCTGAATAGTAACACCATTAATTAATTTTTATTTACCATGGTTACGGGGTAAATTAGGTAAATAAGGGTATAAATAATATAATAATAATACAAAACTAACCTAACACATGTCTTAATCTTATTTTATGAGTCATGGGAGATGGAACCAATCCTTATCCCGATCTTTTGGCATTAGGGAGCCACTTTGGCATGAAAATGACATGTTATAAAAATTAATTTAATTTAAAGAGAAATATAACACAAACATGTATCTTGTTACTAAAAAAATTTAATGTGGGGTTATATAATTCCTGTATTTTAATATAAATAGTACATAGGAATATAAAAATATTTTTTACATCATGGTATTTTATTTATAATTTTTATACATTAAATAAATAAATTTCTTTATGACACAATGATGATGGATTGATTACCTTATTAATGAAATATTGAAATAAATGATATGATAAACATTAAAATAATGTAATTTGAAAATACTAATTACATACATGATTTTTTGGATTATATTAACATGTTTGGGATGAGTTAATTCCCTTGGTTTGAAGGAATTTTTTTTTTACATTGAAAAAAATTATTTACTAAATATTGTCAAAATTGACACAAATAAGTTTTTTAAAATATACGATTTTATTCAAAGATATAATTATCCTAAAATTATAATATTTGGACAAATATCTTATATAATGTTACAAATGTTATTAAATATCCACTTTTTTCGATTGGAATTTTATAGTTACTATAGTATCCAAATATTAGGATAATACAATAATACATGGAAAGAGTTAATATTTTTAACTTAGGGTTAAAGAAAAAATATAATGTTTATTTTGTGACCTAAACATGTCAAAAAAATATTTATTGTGATTATTTATACCCATCATAATTTTATACTCTAATTATATCACTCTGGAGCTATTATAATTAGAAAATAAATTTTTAATAAAATAGCATTTTAATAGTTTCCTAAAGTGCACCTCCAACCTCTTATAAAAGGCCACCACATATTCCCACTAACTCACACATCTCAAACCCATTTTATCATAAAAAATCTGATCAAGTAATCTCACAAAACAACTAAATTTATATTATAATCCTTAACATGGGCATAAGTCAATTCATTAAAGCTTTTTTTCTCAAATAAAAAATAGTTTCTTGATTTTGAGGTAACGTCTTCTCTCAAGCTAATTTTCTTCATTTTCCATCTCCAATATATATGATATTTTTATTATAGGATTGAATTAAAAAAACATTAACCTAAATATACAATAATTTTTAATTTATATTTATTCAAGCTACACTTACACACACCTCCATCTAATTGATACGAACATATTGTTTCTGTGTACGACGAAATACTGCCTTGGAAAATGATGTTTTTTCAATTTTCTCTTACCAAATCTCATGATCTCCATTATGATGGTAACATATTTTTATAAGTTATATATTATATTTATATTTTCTCTATTATTCTATTATTTTTATTTACAACATACTTTTATACTTTCAATAATGTGTAAATATGATATTTTCATTTGAAGAAGTGCAGACTACCACCCCCTCAAGGTTATATGACTCAGTCAAGCAGTACATGGAATATAAAAATTATAGAATTAATGATATTATGTAAAATATATAACATATATATTATACTATATTTAAAATATAACTATGTATAATTTATTTTTCATTCCTTTAATATGACAAAGAAATGAATGTAGCTTTCATGTGTATGTACGACCTATCGTCTCCAAGAACTGTACATTTCATTACCTATATAAAAATATTACGGACATAATAAATACATATATTATGAATATATATGATATTTAAATAATTATTTATTACATTATGGATATGATGGAATTTTGATTACATGGACAAGTGACATCAAAACAAGTTCAATTTCGACTCGAGTTCTGAATATAGACAAAACATCTGATATGGACATAAATAATTTTGTAATTTTTATAAAATAGAAATAAGTGATATAAAAGGAATAAAAAACATTAATACGTTTCTCAAGAATGTAGAAATTAACCTATGTTTATTAATTTGGATCATAATGATTGAACATGACAAGTCAGGCTCAAGGAAAGTGAAATGTTAACTCAATATTATTTCATTGAGTAATATATCCATGTCATTTGTTTTGTTTTTACAAAAATATTTTTGAAAGAAATCATATTATTTTACACTTAATATCCAATTATATTGGGTTCATTCATATTTTTCACACATAATTATGTCATTTATTTATCCTTAATCAAGGATATGATCTTTTTATGGGGTTTCATCTCAATCTCCTTTCATTGAGGCATATCTTGTTCTCTTGGACATTTATTTTCCTAAAATATATATGTACAAACCATTTGACACTTTATATCATGAATTATTATATTCTAAATATATTTAATGTTTTATTTTATTTTATTCTTTAATAATTTTTATTCATGTGTTTCTCAAGTGGTAAGGGACTCTTTAACTAAAACATCATTTTAAATCCATTAAAGATTTATTAATTTAAAACTATCTATTACAAGTAAATGTTATAAAAATAGTATTTTGAGAATTTATTTATATATACATTAATGTTTTAAAATGGTAATTCATTTTAAATGTTTTTAAGTGTAATGATACAATTTGCTTCAAAATTATCTTTATTAAATGTTTTAAATGGATTTGGAAATGGGTTAACATTCATATATCATAAAATCATCTCTTGTGGTTATAGTATGGAAATGATATATTTCATTTATGTTATTTATGTTTTATTATTATTAAATGGTACTTAGACATATGGAGGGTGGTTATGTGATAAACCAAGATGGGTAGTTAAGTGATAAACCAAATGATGGGTGGTTCTGTGATAAACCAATGATGGGTGGTTATGTTATAACCTCCATTGCATTTGGTATGGAGTTCGACTACATTGCTATTCCATTTTTAAGAGTGATATGTGTGGAAGTCGACCATATGTTCCATTTAATTAAGATTATATCCCATGTTAAATTTATATGTTGTATGTTACTTTTTATGGGCTTTCTGGCAATATTTAGGTTACAAAAAGGGTCTACAACAAACGTATATTCAGTGAAGTATATTTACTACTTCTTAAAGTTGAAAAGTATAACTTTTTGATAAAGTATACAAGATTTTCTTGTTTTCCCAAGACTAACATTTTTTCTTCTTTGTGTATCTCTTACTGAGGTTTTTATTCTCATCCCCTATTTTGAAATGTTTTTCATAGGACTTAAAGAAGAATTTATTCAATGATGAGATCAAGGAAACATTATTTTGTTAAAACATGAAATGATACCAGGTTTCATATTAAAGGATTTTTATTTTATGAACAAAATGGATAGTGATTAAATGTTTCTACTTGTAATATTTATGTTTCTATGTATGAGTAACGACCTAATTCTCTAAAACACTAAACCTGAAAATATCATTAATTTGAATTAAAGTCAATTGTTGACTTTTCTCAAGATTAAGTAATGTTTCATTCTAGGTCCTTATAGTTGGTATCAGAGGTCGGTTTATATAAATTTATAGGATATGGTGTTATTTAAGCATAAGTCACATGTTTTATATAACCATCATGGTTTTCATATTAGAAAGGTTAATAATTATTTTAGATAAATTGAATGAGTTTTAAATAATATGAATAAGTATATATTAGTGCTTATCATCCTCATATTATTGTATATGATGTTTTTATTGATATACTCACACTAACCCTTTTTATTTTTAGTATGTGGCTGGATCTAGTAGGCACCAAAGTAACAATGGTTGTGAAGGAAACTGTGTTGGTCTTCTGAATAAGAAACTGAATAAAATGGGAGCTGTAATGAGAACTCTTGGTGAAATTATAATCTAAATATATAGAGTAATGATTGAACACTTGATCCTTGTTTATTTTTTAAGGAATAATATATTAGAGAAACAAATCCATGTGGGGTTTTAAGTAAAAATCATAAATGTAAGTATATTCAATAACCTATGGGTCACATATGTAGAAAAAAACACCTAGGAAAATGTTTCAAAGGTATGTGAAGATGTTAAAGATGTGGAAATGAAGGTCATAAATAAAAGACCTTCCATAGAAAAAGGAAAAATTCAATTGACACAATGAAAGAGAAAGAACTTATTTTTGGGGGATCAATTGAATGTTTTAAATGTGGTGTACATAGTAATTACCCAAATAGATGTCCTATGAAGAGGGTTAAAGAATGCGATCAGCAAGACCATATAAATATATGTTTACCAATACTTAATTCCATTCAAATTTAAGATGAGTAAACTGAAAATGACTTATGAATGATATGGATTATTTATTAACTCATGTTTTGATATTATTGAATCATAGGACATTATGCATGATTTTGTTTTTTGGAATGTAATATTAATGAATAAGATGAAGATACATGGATAATGGATCATGAAGTATGTTTGATGATCAATGTGTCCAAATTTTAGGAATTGAAGTGTTATGTTGGATCTATGGATGATAATATATTTAAATGTATTAATAATGGGATTACATTGGAAGATTTATATTATGTTTAAACCTTATGTTTTTATGAAAAAATGAGGAAGAATAATCTTTTATTTTGTGGATATAGTTATAAATAACCTTTAGGGTTTATATGATCCTTGAATTTGAGGCATTTACACGTTATTACATTTTGAGATGAAAAATGAAATTCATGAGATAAACTTGTGGATAAATTATGTTATGGTTACATTTATGATTTTATCTCAAATCAGAAATGTTATAAGAATTATATATTTTTAGAAAAAGTATGGCCTGTAGGATGGGTTACTACCTGTCCTACCCAGTAATGCCATGGGTATCTAACCCACAACTAAAGGGAGATAAGGAATTTCCTACCACTAGCCTATGAGAGGTCCTTGGTTAGTATGACTTATTCTCTTTAGTAAAATGATTTTATGGATTAATTATAAGTTAATTTTTTAACATATGTTTTATAAAATGGATATCCTTAGTATAGGAAAATGATTTGGTGATTAAGTGATAAATGTTATTTTGGAAGACATTCTCTCATTTGGGAACAATATATGACTAAGGAAAATAGAATACATTTTTATTTCATTTGAGAAGTAATTGTGCTATTTTATTTTGGAGGAATCTTTCTTTTTATTGTGGAAAAATGGAGATTTGGGTTATTTGTGGAAATCATTAACCTATCATCGATAAAATATGATTAGGTTAATTACATTTTTGTAAGAGGCATTAAGATTGGTTGATGTTATCTATAGATAAATGATAAAATTTGTCTTGGAAAACAATGTGATCATATCCTTCTATGTTTTTGGTTTCAATATTAATTAGATTATTTTTGGGAATTTTGAAGATTTTTTTGAATGTTATATATAGAACTTGTGTATTTATATTTAATTTTGGAGATTAAAAGTATTCTTTTTTCTTATAATTGATTATTTTTTTGTGGGAATTATCTTATCTTATTGTAAACTTTTTTTTTCTAGTCATTTTTTCCAGATAGGATGAATAAATATTTAATATTTTGTGTATTTGGTGATTTTATCGATGTTTATTCAAGTGATTCAGGTGCGACCAAGTCATCTTGAATACACTTTATTTAAAGAAAAATGATATTATGGTATAAATTTATTAAAGGATGAAATTATACTTGAAAAATAAGTATATTTCTTTAGGTTCATAGTCAAGATTGTAAATAAATTCCTCAACATTATGAAATAGACCTTAAAACAAATGTGTTATTTGTTTTATTTTCCTACTATGAAATGAAATACTATTTAACCCATCATATATTTGTGGTTTTCTGATTGTTGTCATTCTCCAGATCATGTTTTCTATCACTCTCCATTGGAACAAGATGGATAGTTTTTATTTCATATTCATGTTCCCCAACATAGAATCGTAGAATGTTTTACCTCGGGTTACCTTTGTACTTATCTTACATTCTTTTAATGTTGTAATTTTATTAACTCTTTTTCCAATGTGGGATTTTCAATGAAGTTATCGAGCCAAATTTTGAAATTGTGAGGATGCAATTTCCAAAAGGGGGAATGGTGTAACATCCCATGTATTTATAGAATGATAATTTTTCATATCAATTAATATATATGAATAGTATATTAATTTTATGTTAAAGAGTACCCTTTTTCTAATAGCATACTCAACACATAACAATAGGTTTCTCCAAAATCTTATGTTACACACAAAATTGAGTTATACCAAAAAATATAACAATAATAATATTATTATTTTAAATGGTAGATAAAGCATAATCTTTTTATTGGAAGGAATGAACCGAAAAGGCTTAAATATTATTACACAAGTTTTTTTAAGTGTTTTTACATTCATCTAATAATTTTTAGATGCTTAAAAATGAGAATGAATCCAATTTTAAGCATAAAATACTCGAATATTTTTAAAATATTATTTTACTGTATTTTGATGAAGAACCCATTTTAAATATATATTTTTTGTCACTTTTAAATACTCTATTTGAAAAAATGAACATCGTATTTAGAAGTGGGACATAAAAATTTACTTTAGTTGAAATTTTGGTATTTTTCTGATAAAATTAATATATGAAATAATAGTGAAAAGTACTGCATTTTAAATCCAAAATACCTTTTAACCTAATTTATTTATATAGTTACATTGTCCTTTTAATTGTTTTTTATGTTCATTTATACTATTTTTTTATAATTTAATCCTATTTTAGTGATTGGAAGTAAATTCACTTTTAAATTGGACATAAACTCATGCCAATCTTTTGATAGTTTTTACTAATTAAAAACAAGATTTCTGGTTTTAACAATGGTAATTAATTTTAAATTAATTAGTACAATTTATATGTTTTGAATTTTGAAAAATTAATTCTATATTTTGAAACATATTTTTCAAATTGTATGAATATGTAACTTTTAGTTTAGGACATTATGAATAGTATGTTCAAATTTTTTGTTATTTACCACAGTTCAAGGGTAAATAAGGTAAATAAGGGTAAAAATAATATTATAGTAATAAAAAATACCTTAACACGTGTCCTAATTTTATTGGATGAGTCATTGGCGACCAAAATAATCGTTAGAATAAACCATTGGTTTTTGGAGCCACTTGGGTTTTAAAATGACATGTTATAATAATTAATTTAAAGTAAAGAGAAATATAACACAAACATGTATCTTTTTTCTAAAACAATTTTAAGATGGGGTTATATAATTAATATATTTGACACTAAATATAAATTATAAAGATAAAAATATTTCCTACACCATGTTATTTTATTTATAATTTTCAGACATTAAATAAATAAATTTATTTATGACACAATGATGATGCATTGATTTCCATATTAATGAAACATTCATATAAATGATATTATAAACATTAAAATAAATATAATTTGAACATTTTTATGCTATAAAATAATATTTTGGATTAAAATAACATTTTAGGGATGGGTTAATACCTTTCTATGTAATAATAATGTGGTTATGATTTTAACAAAAATAAATTACTAAATATTTTCAAAATTGACATAAATTATTTTTTAAAACAAATACTATTTTATTAAATGATATAATAGTAAAAAAAAATACTATTCTCTAAATTTAATTATTTATTGTTAAAAAATTTATTAATGGTCCACTTTTGGTTCTATTTGAAATATATAATAACTTTAGTAACAATATATTATGAAAATTAAATAAGACATGGTAAGAGTTAATGTTTTTAATTAAGGGTTAAAGCTAAAAGATAAGGTTAATTTTATGAAATAAATTGTATAAACACTATTGGTTGAGTTTATTTAGACCCATACTCATCTTATCCTATAATAATATCAATTTGGAGCTATTATAAATCTAAAAATAAATTTTTAATAAAATTATATTTCAACACATTCCTAAAGTTCCCCTCCAACCTCTTATAAAAGGCCACCTACTCTACCCACTTATTCACACCCATCAATCTAATTTGATCATGATAATTATGCTACAATAATACCAAAACATCACTCCATTACTCCTATAATCCTTAACACGGGCGAAAGATAATATAAGAAACCCGTTTGGATCAAATTAAAAGGAGTTAACAGATTTATATGTAGCATCTTCTCTCAAGCTCCTTTCCATTATTTTCCTTATCCAATACCTATGATCTTCGTATTATATGATTAAATTACAACACCAGTATCCAAAATATTCTAGGATATCATTATTATAAGGATAATAACTACAAATGAACACACCTCTATCTAACAGATATGAATATACTATTCCTGTGTATGGTGAACTACGACCTCACGAAATGATGATTGGTCAATTTTCTTATACAACCTATAATGGTGGCCATTATAATGGAACTGTATCTATATAAAATAAATATCATATAAATATTTTTTTTATTCTTCTGTAATTTTAAATTAGAACATACCTTTTTTTGAATAAAAGAAGAATTCATTAAAAACTGAGATAAGCAGAAGTACAAGCGTGAAGCCATGACAAAAAGTGGTCTAGCCAGAGCTGGTCATCATCAAGAGGGCCAGAGTCCGCCAGCTGGTGGGCAGCATTGTTCCCTTCCCTTCTGATGAAGGAGAAGGTGCATGAAATGAAACAGTGATGGACAAAGTGGATTTTCCAGATGAGGGGGCCGTAAGATTTAAGGTCGTCGTCATTGCGGTTGATGGCCTTGATAATATTGAGACAGTCCGATTCAAGGTGGATTTTCTCCCATACACGATCTTTAGAAATCTTCATCCTGATGAGGATGGTAGCGGCTTCGACAAACGGTCTCCCAAAGAGCACGATGGGATTCATGTTTGGCTGCGATGATTTGACCCAAATGATCCTGGGCCAGCAGACCAAGGCCAACAAGACCATCCTTGGGGAGAGACGAATCCACATTAATCATGAGGATCCCTTTCGGTGGAATACACCAATGGGAGGAAGGGGAGAGGGATCTAAAGGGATTCTGTTGACCAGAGTGATGCTCCCATCCCTCAATCTAGGATGATGCCTATTCAATCCAGAAATCGGGAGCCTTATAGACATGGTTTAACACAACATCGTTATGATGAACCCAAATGATCCAAGCCATGATCTAAAGTGAGCCCGCCAAGGTCAGAGAAGTGGAAGAGCACCAATGCCTCAGGAGTGAGGGGAGTTCAGAGGACAAATCCAGTGAAGAATCCGCGAATGAGACCCATTTTTTCCAAATCTCCTTTTCCCCCAGACATTGGATGATAGCATGGAGGGGAGATTCTGGGACATCCGAGCAGAAGGGGCAGAATATGTCACTGGAGAAATGTCAGAAGGCATGGAGGCTCATGGTAGGGAGGATGCCTGAGCACACCTTCCACTAGAATGGCGGATTTTTGGGGGGACGTTGAGATTCTACATCGAATCCCATGGCCCCACTTCCCTAACGTCTGAATAAGTATAGAAAGTGAGTCGATAGCCGGTTTTCACCATATAGTCTCTCGAGATGTCATTGATCTAGAAGAGGTGGTTGGGGCTTGCATCCAGAACACAAAGGATACTCTTGATAATCCTTATGTCTCTTTCATTGAACCATGAGTGAATCTTTTCCATGAACCACCCATTTCCATGATCAGCAAACAGGAACCACACAGTGGAACCTTCGATCCCAAGTGGGGCTAAGGATGATGCCCGCCTGCCATCCTTATCGATCAGTCCGGGGTCTATACAGATAGAAACAGATGAACCATTCCCAATCCTCCAACCTATCCCTCTCTCCAGGAGGCTACAGGAGCCCCAGACACTTCTCGAGAGGAAGCTGGGTCGGAGGCCAAGAGAGGAATCCTAGAAATCCTTGTGGGGGAAGTATTTATCACGGAGAACTCGCGCATAGAGAGAGGATAGGTTGTTAATAAGGCACCATCATTTCTTTGCCAGCAATGCATCCTTAAAGTGAAGGAGTTCCCGGAAACCCATTCCTCCCTCAGATTTTGGCTGGCAAAAATTTATCTAGGAGATCCAGTGGGTTTTATTCCTTCCACTGTTTTGTCCCCACCAGAAGTTTTCTGTGGACGAGTGGATCTGGTTGACAACCACAACAAGAATCTTAAACATGGACATAAAGTAGATGGGTAATGATTGAAGGGAATCCTTTATGAGGGTTTATTTAATGGCTTTGGAAATTATTTTTGGGGTCCATCCTTGGATTTTTTTCTCTATCCTATCATGAAATGATGCGAAGATTTCTTTTTTGGATCAGCTGATCACCGTGGGTAGCCTGAGGTTCTTCTGATGCTTCTCGACCATATGAATGCCTCCAATGGCACAAATCTCTTCTCTTTTGGCAAGTGGGACCCCAGAGCTGAAGGATACATCTAACATGCCATGATTGATTGTTTTCACAGAGGCCCTCTCATACGGTTGGATCACATGGCCTATAGTGAGGCACTCATTATGTGTTTCTCTGGAGAAAAGAAGGAAGTCATCGGTGAAATAAAATGTGTGAAATCGGTGGGCTTCCACGACAGACCTTTTCCCCATGAATTGAATGAGAGGAAGCTTCCCTGGACAAGAGGTTATAAAAAAAATCATCCACCAAGATAAAAAAAATGGGGAAAGAGGGTCTCCCGGGAGAAGGCCACAGGTTGGGGAGAAGCCACGGGTGAGCACCCCATTAACATTAATTCGGAAGGAAACAGACGAGACATAGTGCATGATCATCTCAGTCCATATAGAGCAGAATCCCATTTTCAGCATCATGTATATAAGGAAATGCCATTCCACTTTATCGTAGGCCTTGGTCATGTCTAGTTTCCACGCCATGGTTCCTCTTTTCATGGTGGAGAGTGTTTTCATTGAGTGGAACACTTCATGGGCCACAATGTCATTATCAGTAATCAGTCTCTTATCCACTAAAGCACATTGATTTTCTAAGATGATATCAGGCAACCATGGGAACAATAGATTAACAAGGATCTTTGAGTAGATCTTGTATGAGACATTGCAGAAGATGATAGGTCTGATATCAGGGATCACGAGGGGTTTCATGATTTTGGGGATGATGACGAGGATAGTTGCGTTAATGTTCGAAAGGCTTGTTCCCCTAGCCCAGATCTTCTTCATCAGATTGCAGATGTTAGGACCAATATTGTGCCAATATTGTTTGAAGAAGAGGGCGTGGAAGGCGTCTGGGCCCAGGGCCTTAGTAGGGTGGATATGTGTCAAGGCCAGATGAATCTCATCATCTGTCACATCTTTGGTAAGTTGCCTATTAATTTTTTTGGTGATCACATGTCTGATGTAGTCCTCCACTTCAACAGAGATGTTAAGACTTCCTGACCAAAAGTGATTCTGGAAATAATTGGAGATAGCTTCTTGGATTCCAACATTGTTGAAGGATTTGGTACCATCCGGATGGGATATTCAAGAGATAAATTTCTTTCCGGCACTGTTAGGGCCAACAGGGGCCTATATACCCTGAGAGGGGGGGGGGGGTGAATCAGGGTATGGATATTCTTTTTCAAAGTTCTTCCTGCCCCACTGGATCTTGACCTCTTTGTTACAAGGGTCACTTTGTTTGCACTTGTGTGGTTACTGTGATCACTTGTCTCCTTTACCTGATGATGATGCTTTGAATGCAATGCAGGAAAGTAAGCAGGCAGACAGAGAGATTTTTACTTGGTTCACCGCTAAGGGCTACGTCCAAGGAGCATACGCCGACAAGTTGCCGGTTCATACCAAATTCCACTAGACTTCACTAGCTGTGGATTACAATGTTCGGGCTAGATCACTTCTATGCCCAGGCTCACTGCCTATACAATGTTTAGGGTCAGCTCACTGCTTTCCCAAGGGTCACTCCCTATTTCTCTCTCTCTGGCTCACTGCTGGTGGAGAGGATCATCTTCTTCCTCTTCCTAAGCTCACTGCTCTTGGAAGGGATTCACTCACAGTTTATAGACCTGTAGGTCTCCTCATTTCCATGAAGGAATGCATCTTCCTCTGTATGTAGATGCTCTGTTGAAGTCCAACTTTCACCCGCAGATGAATCTCACTTTGCACCGGATGTACCGGGCAACCTCAATTTTTACGCGCAACCCTTACGGTGTCTTGCGCGCAATTTCTATGATTTGCGCAAAATTCCTTTTTTCACGCAACCTCCAAATATTACGCGCAGCCTGGAAACTGCCTTGCGCGCAATTCACTGCTTTCGCGCGAAATCTACTTTTCGCGCAACCTTCAATTTTTACGCGCAGCCTGGAAACTGCCTTGCGCGCAATTCACTACTTTTGCGCGATATTCACTTTTCACGCAACTGCTGACTTTACGCGCAAACTTTAAGTTTACGCGCAACACCCTTTCTAACTTCAATTTCGCGCACCAGAGCTCGGGTATTTTCTATGTCTTGAACTCTTCTGAATGGAGGAGGGTCACTTCATATTTATAGGCAAAATCGACCCCGCGCGAAAAACCCTCCTTGAGCGCGTAATCCGCTTTGATCTTCCACGCACAAACATGTTCCGCGCACTGCTCCATAATTTCGCGCACCTCATGCCTTTGCCATTTTACGAGCTTCGGACCTCGTAACACCTCTTGCGCGAAATACTTCATCCGCTATTTCGCGCGCCACTTCAATTTTCCGCGCACGCCTCCAAAATTTCGCGCGCCTCATGCCTTTACCGATTTTCAAGCTTTCGGCCTTGAAACATCTTTTGCGCGAAATACAATTTCGCGCAACCCGCTGTTTTGCGCGCCATACTTCAAGATTTCGCGCAACCCGCTAATTTTGCGCGCCACGCTTAATGCTTCCGCACACCTCCTTCATTTCTCTCTCCTCAACCTTCGCCAACAACATATCACTCCATTTTCCATTGGTGATTTTCAGGCCCAAAAATTTGGCAAACACTGGAAAACGGCGCCACCTTGTACTGCTCTTTTGTACCGCCTCCAGATCGTCCTTTCCTTTGTCAAAGTTCTTTGTCAACATGGAATGTCAACAACTTCTCGGGAACTCGACAATTCTCCATGGAAACCTGCTTTGTCAACAAACACAATCAACCCAAAAATGCTGCAATGTTACCTTGAGGGATTTTTGCCCAACAGTCTCCCCCTTTGGGTTTGTTGACAACTCTTCACAACTCTGCTCAGAAATATTTTCTGCACTTTGATACCTCACTGAGTCTTCTTCCAGCTGCTACCACCATTCGCCTCTTGCGATTATGATAATGTTCAAGGATTCACTTAACATGTACTCTAAGCCCACATGAGCAATGCTCGGCGTGAGAAACAAGAGTAGTATAAAAATTTCATCAATGAATCACTTCATGTCAGACCCCAATTGTCGATTCCACCCTGATACCAATTCTTAAAATAAAACCAGTTGTTGAACCACACTGATACCAATTGGTGAATTCTTAAGTTGATACCAATTGTTGATAGCTGGACACCGTCTCACACCATTCCAACACCACTGTTCTGCTTTTATCACGATCCTCAGCTGTCGTGATTTCTATGATTTGATCGATCACTTCTAGCATCGTCAGATTTCATACACTCCCCCTTTCTCATTGCTCCCCCTTTCTGGATGCTCCACCTGTCAGCTTCTACCCGTATCAATTATGATTTATCAAATATCCGCACGATTTTCTCCCCCATTAACAAACACTTTTCTCCCCCTTTGTCAACGAAACCAAAGGTCACTCCTTTGTAGTCTGCAACAGAGTAGAGAACACATATCAGCGCATTAGGTAAAAACACACCATACCTCGGGGAGAGGGGGTGTGACCGACATCCACTCTATTTCAAGTGTGGGGAATCGACTGAACTCCCAAATCCAGTCGATGCCTCTCAAAATCTTCCTTGGGTAAGGCCTTTGTCAGAATGTCTGCAACCTGTAGCTCTGTAGGCACAGACTCCAACTTCATGATCCCCTGCTCAACCTTCTCCTTGATAAAATGATACTTTATCTCAATGTGCTTTGTCCTAGAGTGATGGACGGGATTTTTGCTGAGATTGATAACACTTGAGTTATCGCACTGGATTCCGATCGGAGACTTCACTTCAACTCCCTTATCTTCAAGCTGCTGCTTCATCCACAATAACTGTGTGCATGCTTGAGTGGCCGCAATAGACTCAGCTTCTGCGGTGCTTAATGAAATGCAATCCTGCTTCTTGCTTAACCAAGCAATACATAGTCCGCCAAGATAAAATGCACCACCTGACGTTGATTTTCTATCATCTGCTGAACTGGACCTGTCTGCATCAGTATATCCCAATAACTCTGTCTGAGATTTGTCGTTGTAGGTCAAGCCGAAGTCCACCGTGCCCTTGATATACCGAAGTATTCTTTTCACTGCAAGCATGTGACTTTCCTTGGGATTACTCTGATATCTCACTTCTTGGCATGTGGCGAAAACAATATCAGGCCTTGTTGCGGTTAAGTACAATAGACTTCCAATGATTTGCCTGTATTCTGTGATATTAACTGCCCTTCCACTGTCATCTTTTGATGATTTCATCTGGGTAGAAACCGGAGTCTTCATCTCCTTGGAATTTTCCATTCCAAATCATTCCAATGCATCCTTGGCATACTCGGATTCAGAAATGAATGTTCTATTCCTGCCTTGTGTAACTATGCTTCATCTGATCTTCCAAATATTATGTCTTCTTCCTTGACCAGCCTCACCATCCTTTGATTACTATTGTTGTTGAAATAAATATTGTAATCAAATCCCCCACACTGAAAACCAATCTTCTTCAAATACTGATATAGCCTTCAGTACCATTCTCTTGGGGTGTATGCTTTGCACGCCAGTCGTGCTTTGTTTCGAATCATTGTGCCATCTTCGTTCATCTTGTCTAAATAGACCCATTTTGTCCTGATGATGTTTTTATCATCTGGCCTCGAAACAATTTCCCAGGTCTGATTCTTCTCAATTCTGACCTATCTCTTCATTCATGGCATGATCCCAGTTTTCATCTTCAGCTGCATCAGCAAAGCATTTCGAATCAACCTGAGATAGTAATGATGTCTGCTGTAGTGATTTCATTCTCTTTGTCTGAACTGGATCTCACTGATCACTGATGATAGTCTGCCTGTCAATTTCATCTCGATTCTTTGTATTTTGTGCAGATAAGGATTTTACATCCTTGTACTCATCATCAATATCTTATTCTGAGTCACTCTCAGCCACTTCTTCTCCCCCTGTGTTGCTTTCTTCCTCAGCACTTTCGTCAGGAAATTGTTCACTGACTCATTTTTCAGTGGCTTCATTTCTTTCAGCTACTTTTCGCAGCTTCTTGGTATCCTGAAAAACAGTCAGCTGATACCACAATGTTAGATCAAAATAAATAAGCATGAAATGCTTGATCACTGCTGCTTCTCTCATAGTATGTCTTCTCTCGATAGACAACTCTTGAGCTGGGTCATCCAATTATTTCCTTGATGGATCTGGCATCTGATTTTGTTGTTGAATGCTCCCCCTATGTTATGCAACACTTCCTGGGGTTAGGCCCAACAGTTTAGACCCATAACACGTATTTTCCTCCTGCATCATTCGTTCTCATCTTCCAATCAGATTTGAGCCACTAACAAAATCTCTAAGCCTACGGAGTTGAAACTCGGTGTAGGAAACAAGAGATAAAGTTAATAACACAATCACTTCCTATTGTGCTCTGTTGCTCTCCTTCTTCTTCAACTCTAGTATCTGATTTGAATCAATTGAAACTCTAGAGCATATCATTTCTCCACTTCACATCCTTAGATGCCACTTCCCCTTGGATTGTATCTCCCTAAAACCTGAAACACAAGAATCATCAGTTAATAGAATTTATATACATAGGGAGAGGGGTTTATTCCGGACTCCTCAAGATGAGGATTGTGGTTGATCCTGATGGGTCAACCCTTTGATTCTTTCTTGGAGGGAATCACACTCCTTTCTTGCTTCCTCCAACTGCCTGACCAACTTCAACTTTTCTGGCCATATGACTAGGCATTCATTGCCTACATTCTGAGACTTTTTCTGATATGTAGATTTGGTAGGCTCGGCCTTTCTCACCGCTTGGGGTATAAACCCACTAGTACACATTTCCTTCATTGAGGTTCTACCAAAATTCCATTTTCCTTGATTATTTTTCTGAGTAGGAACCTCTCTATTTGGAATCTTCCATTTCTTCTTCTCCCATCTTAGGGGTCTTCCTCTTTCCTTCACTTCTCGCTGAGAAACATGACATGTGGATTTTTCAATGCGTTCTTTGCTAATCTGCCTTTTATCAGATTTATGAGTCGCCACCCTTTTTTGCATTGGTGGTGGGTCCTCCACTGAACGTTCATTATTCTTTATCACAACTGGAGTAGATCTTCCCTTAATCTTCCAGGTTTGTTCACATTCTCTCCTTGAGAGCTGTTGTGAGTACGATAGAGGAGGTGACTGATACACCTTTCGATCAGCTCCATGTGACTTCCCTGAGGCTCTAAGCCTATTCTTCTCCTTACCACTTTTTCTCCCAGTACAGGCTTCTTTCTTGTACACTTCTTGTGGTGGAGATCCTTTTTCTTGTTCCTTTCCCTTTCCTGCTTTCTTCTTACTGCAATGTCTTGCCATGTGCCCATAGTGAGAACATATAAAACATTTTCCCTCAAAGGCATACCTCATTTCATCATCTCTCTGCTGAGATGTTGATGCACCTTGAGTTCTTCTTTTGATATTGGGCTCTTGAGCTTCCTGACACGTACTCATTGTGTGTCCCATTATTCCGTAGTAATAGCATCTAACATATGCTTTCCTCTGAGAGACTCTTCTCTCTGATTTGTCATTATACCTCTTCATGTTCTCAGATTTATTGAAGTTTCTATTTTCACAGCCTGAGATGTACTCCAGAGCCTCTATACAGAAGCTTGATGTGTGGCCATGAACTCCGCAGAAATAGCACATATCATCACTCCTTGAAACTACCCTCATAGGCCTATCTCCAGCACCTACAGGATTTTTCTTACCTTTGGAATTTTTCACTACATTTTTCTTATCAGCCATAGGAGTGGGATTATCATATCCAATTCCGGATTTTCCCAAAAAGGATGACCTTTGGGAAGATACAATCCTTTCATGCTTCTCCTCTGATGCAGCATATTTGGACTTCATTTTATCATCGCCTGCTGAAGGATAATCAAATAATAGGTGCAAGGCATCCTTCATTCTAGGCTTTCCTTCAGCATTGCCTTTCTCCATTTCCTTCTTCACTGATTTTAGCTCCTCTTCCAACTTTTGAATCTTCATATCCCTTGATTCAAGTTTGACATCATTTTCTTCCTTGAGAGTCTTCCCTCTACTCATCTCATCTTCCAGTTCATGCTTCAACTCATCAACCATGTCATTTTGCTTCTTTACCTTCAATTTTTCTTGAGCAATAGAATCAGAGCAACATGCATTCTCTTGCTGTAGTCTTTGATGCTTCTGAACTAGTTCAAATAGTTGTGTAGCCAAATCATCACTTTTGGCTTTCAGATTCCGAACTTCATCGGACTCTTGATTCTCTTCATAATTGTCATGACCCGACCCAACGGGGCTCGAGCCGCGACTCCCCAAGCCCGCCTCCAATAGGCCAGGGGCTGGCGACCAGCGCCGAGTAGGCTATCACACACATGGGAGGCATTAGCCTAAGGTACCTGTACACACGCACCCACAAACACCTCCATGCAACAGTGCAGAGATATAGAAACTGAAAAGTAAATGCATGCATACAATCTATCCCAAACCAGAGTGCAACAGTAAAAGTACAAGGGCAAAACAGGGCCCACCAAAAGAAAACTACAAGCGCGTCCAACCTGCTCTGAAGAAGGGGAACGCTGCCACAAACACCCGCCGGAAAGCTCGCTCGGCACAGCTCCGGTAAACACCCCGGTCAACTCGCTCACAAAGATCCGCCTGCTCCGGGTCCTCCTGGGACTCCGTCAAAAGGCCTGTGGTCTGCACAAGACACAAACATGTGCGGGCAAAGCCCGTGCAGGGGTGAGTATAAACATACTCAGTAGGCACCCCAAAAACCCAAAACCCCAGGGAGCAACTGAAGGCAACAGTCCGCTCAACCCAGCCAGAGGGAACCCATACGAGAGAGAAACTCCATATCGTGACCATCCTCGGCTAAACACAACAAGTCAGCTCAGCTCAGCTCAGGTGTATGCCCATACATACACCTTGAACAATCCGGATATACACAGCTCACGCCACAAAGCCACAAGAGGTACCGACCTCGTCACCAGCAACTGTCCCAACCAGGAGAGTACACCACGAACACTGTCATACCAGATGACACTCATCCGAGAGATACACTCCATCGGGATACTCGCAAACATCTCAGACGCTCACCCGTGAGACCACGCTCGTCGGATAGCATCACCGAGGAAACATCACCGGAACACCATAACCACCAAAATCCTCGGATAGGGGATCGCCGCTAGGGTCCGCTAGGGGATACCAGGACCCACTCCGGTATACGTAGCTCACAGATAGGGGATCACTCCCAGGGTCCGCTGGGGGATACCACGACCCGATCTGGCATACGTAGTTCTCACAGATAGGGGATCACACCCAGGATCCGCTGGGGGATGCCACAACCCGATCTGTCGCTCGGCAGAAGCTCCACACTCAGATAGAGGATCATCGTCCATATAAAGATGGTCACGACGATACCGGAACCCTATCTGGTATCACTCACGATGTAGGGGATCGAACCAACGATGCCGCAACCCTACCGAAACCACGCGCTGAGTAGGGGATCGTATAACCAACGATACCGCAACCCTACCATAAACGCCATGCTGAGTAGGGGATCGTAAACCCGACGATGCAACAACACTACTGTGCACGACCTACCGCGTAGGGGATCATAAGTCCGATGATGGCACAAACCCTACGGGGTTAACCTGCTAGATAGGGGATCGCCGCCCGTAAATAAGCGGTCACAGCGATACCAAGAACCCGATCTAGGGTAAAGATGTTAGAGGATCCACTCCGGCCCACCGGAGGGATACCACAACTTAACAGTTTAAACACCCCATCGAGAGGATCAAAAACCCATACGAAGGTTGTGATGCCACACGAACCCTCGTGGGAACGAACCAAGGGAGAACCCTCAACCACTGCTGGTCCAAACGTCGCTAACCCGAGCGACCCGCCACAACGCCACACTGCGCACATCCTAGGCCAAAACCGAGGCCACCATCGCGTTCCACGCGGAAAAACACGCAGGATAGGCTGTTTACTCGCCCGAAACGGAGCACCGGTGAAAAAGACACTATTCACCGCAGCTAGCTCGTGCGGGGCCCACACAAAGATCCCGAAACCCATCGAGCGGATCACACCACGGCGATCCCCTAGGAAAAACAAGCGGAATCGACTACTCGCTCGCCCAAAACGGACACCCGGTGAAAAAGGTACTATTCACCGAAGGCCGGCTCGGGTGGGGCCCACGCCTGGATTCCGAAACTCGTCGAACGGATCGCGCCATTGCGATCCTCTCGGAAAAACACACAGGATTGACTATCCATCCGCCAAAATCGGACTCCTGGTGTAAAAGCTGCGTTTCCCCGCAAACGCCAAAACCCGGCCTCGTGGGGCCCGCACCCCGTTCGCAAACCCAACACCCGGAAACCATCTCAAAAAGTCCGTCGTACCATCAGGGTCTCAACGCCACTGACGGCACGTCAATCGGACGCTCCGGGTAGAAGTTACAACGGCCCGAAGTCGTAAAATAATAAAATAATATTATTTTATACGACGTTTCACGCTCCCGGGACACGATCCCGAACCTTTAAACCCTCGAACCCATACCGGAGGGTTCGCCTCGTCGTCAGGGTCACGTCTCCGCAAACGGCACGCGAATCCGACTCCCGAGGTGCAAGATACGGGGGTTTTAAAGACCCCCGTATGCGAAAAAAAGGCCGGACCGGCCCGCCCTGGCCGGCGGCGCTCCGCCGCGCGCCACCGCGGCTCCGCCGCGGGCCGCCGCGCTGGGCCGCCGGCCGCCGCGGCTCCGCCGGGCGCCGCCGCGCTGGGCCGCCGGCCGCCGCGGCTCCGCCGCGCGCCGCCGCGCTGGGCCGCCGGCCGCCGGAATCCGCCGGCGCCGGCGCCGCCGCGCCGGTGCCGCGCCGGCGCAACTTCCGCGGACCGCCGGGGGCACCCCGGTGGTCCGTTTTGCGATCCGGAGGCGCCTACGCGACCCTCGGGACCTGATCTATACTGCAACGGTTTCAATTCACAGAAAAAACGCAGTAAAAACGGGATCGGGGATTAAAACTCAAACCGCCTACCTCGCGGGCGAAACGCCGACGTTCTGCCTCAGATCCGCGCTCCAAAGCTTCCGCTGCGCGCTCCTGGAACGTCCGCCGTCGAATTCTGAGCTCGTGGGCGCTCCGTTGGCTCGATTCGGCAGAGTGGCGGCGAAGAACGACGAAGAACGGCGAAGAACGATAAAAGAGGGGGGGGGGGGCGCTGATATTTATATCAGCCGCCCGCCGGCGCCAAACCAGCCTCGGACCCGTCGCCCGATGCGAACAAAAGTAAGGTCACCCTTAGGGTAAACGCGCCGTTCTGAACGCAACGGCGGTCTCAGATTTTTAATCCGAGACTCCGTTCAAAAGTTATTCGAGCCGACGCTCGCACACCAACTTGCCACTTATTTACGGAAACGCCCCTGATGGCGTTTCTCACCGCAGGCCCGCGCCCGCAAAGATTACACCCCGCCTAGGGTAAACGGCACGTTCCGGACGCAACCGTGCCCTCAGATTCCCGTTCTGAGCTACCGTTTAGGAGATATTACACCCCCCGCCACGTGCATAGTATAAAAAAACTTAATATTTTTATAAAATTAATTCCGGGCACACCAGGACTCGGAATCGCACGCCGTCTTCGCGCCTAGCTCTGGAATTATTCGTAGAAATATTCCAAAGTCTGACAGGTCCAAAAACCCGAGTCGCTACATCCTCCCCCCCTTAGAACTTTTCGTCCCCGAAAAGCCCTAAGCAAAAGGAAAGCGACTGGACTCTCAACTGGGTCTCACACACCAGCGAGCTCACCAACAAACAACCACTCAGGATCTTACCAACGCCCTGAACAAAACTCGAGCAAGCAACAAAAGGAAAGAGTACCGCTAAACAGTGTCTATCAAACTACTGCAGTTAGTAGAAAAGACACAAGGCGTACCTCTATCCATCTGTGGTGCCTCTGGGTCGACTGCCTCCAGGGCATGCAACTGTCCTCGCCCTCGACCACCAGCTCCCTGAGCTTGGCGTGGACCACCTGGGGGTGGGGGTGGTGGCAACTGGTACTGTCTACCACCGCCTCCCGCTGCACCAGCTCCGACGCCACGTCCGCCGCCCTGCGGACCTCCTAGCTCGAGACGCTGCCTCTGCCAAGGCGGTCCATCGACCGGCTCCCTCTCAGCAGCACGTCGGGTCGGACAATCTCTAGCAAGATGTCCCCGACCATCGCAAGCGTAACACCGCCTCTCCTGCGGCTGACCAAAACTGGCCTGCGAGCCCTGTGAGCCCTGAGGCTCAGATCCTCCATCCTGGGGTCGCCTCCTGAAACGTCGGCCACGTCCAGACCCCTGAGTCTGTCGTCGGCTACCAGATGCCGATCCGACCGACGAAGTCTCAGCTCCCGAGTGCCCAGCACGAACAGGGGGAAACTGCTCAGCCAGAAAACTCTCCACCACCAACGCTCGCTCCAGCACTCCAGCATAGGTGGGCAGGCACAAGGAAACCACACCTGCTCGGATGTCCCTGCGTAAGCCCTGCTTGAAGGTCCGAGCCCGAAAGAACGGGTCTCGAACCATATCCAGGGAGTAGCGCGACAGGTCTGTAAACCTCGCTGAGTACTCCGACACAGTCATGCTCTCCTGACGAAGCTGCAGAAGCTCCTGGATCCGCACTGACCTCAGCGTCACCGGATAGAACTCCTCCCTGAAGAGCCGCTCAAACTCTGCCCATGGGAGCGTCTCCTCGTCATGGGACTGCGTCACCAAACTCCACCATCGCCCGGCCGAACCATGCAGAAGGCTCGCCGCTAGGACCACCATCTGATCAGGCGGTGTCCTCACTAGGCGAAAAACTCGAGTAACTGCCTCGATCCAGTCATCAGCTGCCTGGGGGTCTGGATCACCCCGAAACCTCAGAGGTCGCTGCCTCTGAAACTCGTGCAACGCACTCAGCCTGCGTGCAACCTCGTCCTGCACCGCCGGCACAACCAGCTGCTCAACAGGTGGTGGCTCCACTGGCAGACCACCTGGAGGTGCAACCTCAGAACCTGCGCCCTGCTCCACAGCCACTACACGGGGCGGGTCATCAGCACAATCCTGCGGCGGAACCCTCACTGGCTGTCGTCGTGGAGGCATCCTGAAACACATTCAAGACACACCACAGTCAAAGAGTATATCTGGAGAGCTGACTCAAGAAGGACAAGGAAAAACCAAAAACCCAGTCCTATATGATGCATGTACCATGATGTCCCGGCGACTAGTGTACGAATGTCCCGAGTCGAAAGGCAGGTTATCAGAGTCCTGGTGTATGGATACGTCGGCCGCCGCACCAACACTGGAGTCCCTGGCCTAAAAGCCGAACTCGAAACACCCTAACACTGCCGCTATGCAACCCAAACCAACTCACAGCTAGACCAGCTACGCTCTGAGATCCCAAAGGTGGAACCTCCTCTGATACCACTCTGTCACGACCCGACCCAACGGGGCTCGAGCCGCGACTCCCCAAGCCCGCCTCCAATAGGCCAGGGGCTGGCGACCAGCGCCGAGTAGGCTATCACACACATGGGAGGTATTAGCCTAAGGTACCTGTACACACGCACCCACAAACACCTCCATGCAACAGTGCAGAGATATAGAAACTGAAAAGTAAATGCATGCATACAATCTATCCCAAACCAGAGTGCAACAGCAAAAGTACAAGGGCAAAACAGGGCCCACCAAAAGAAAACTACAAGCGCGTCCAACCTGCTCTGAAGAAGGGGAACGCTGCCACAAACACCCGCCAGAAAGCTCGCTCGGCACAGCTCCGGTAAACACCCCGGTCAACTCGCTCACAAAGCTCCGCCTGCTCCGGGTCCTCCTGGGACTCCGTCAAAAGGCCTGTGGTCTGCACAAGACACAAACATGTGCGGGCAAAGCCCGTGCAGGGGTGAGTATAAACATACTCAGTAGGCACCCCAAAAACCCAAAACCCCAGGGAGCAACTGAAGGCAACAGTCCGCTCAACCCAGCCAGAGGGAACCCATACGAGAGAGAAACTCCATCTCGTGACCATCCTCGGCTAAACACAACAAGTCAGCTCAGCTCAGCTCAGGTGTATGCCCATACATACACCTTGAACAATCCAGATATACACAGCTCACGCCACAAAGCCACAAGAGGTACCGACCTCGTCACCAGCAACTGTCCCAACCAGGAGAGTACACCACGAACACTGTCATACCAGATGACACTCATCCGAGAGATACACTCCATCGGGATACTCGCAAACATCTCAGACGCTCACCCGTGAGACCACGCTCGTTGGATAGCATCACCGAGGAAACATCACCGGAACACCATAACCACCAAACTCCTCGGATAGGGGATCGCCGCTAGGGTCCGCTAGGGGATACCAGGACCCACTCCGGTATACGTAGCTCACAGATAGGGGATCACTCCCAGGGTCCGCTGGGGGATACCACAACCCGATCTGGCATACGTAGTTCTCACAGATAGGGGATCACACCCAGGATCCACTGGGGGATGCCACAACCCGATCTGTCGCTCGGCAGAAGCTCCACACTCAGATAGAGTATCATCGTCCATATAAAGATGGTCACGACGATACCGGAACCCTATCTGGTATCACTCACGATGTAGGGGATCGAACCAACGATGCCGCAACCCTACCGAAACCACGCGCTGAGTAGGGGATCGTATAACCAACGATACCGCAACCCTACCATAAACGCCATGCTGAGTAGGGGATCGTAAACCCGACGATGCAACAACCCTACTGTGCACGACCCACCGCATAGGGGATCATAAGTCCGATGATGCCACAAACCCTACGGGGTTAACCTGCTAGATAGGGGATCGCCGCCCGTAAATAAGCGGTCACAGCGATACCAAGAACCCGATCTAGGGTAAAGATGTTAGAGGATCCACTCCGGCCCACCGGAGGGATACCACAACTTAACAGTTTAAACACCCCATCGAGAGGATCACAAACCCATACGAAGGTTGTGATGCCACACGAACCCTCGTGGGAACGAACCAAGGGAGAACCCTCAACCACTGCTGGTCCAAACGTCGCTAACCCGAGCGACCCGCCACAACGCCACACTGCGCACCTCCTAGGCCAAAACAGAGGCCACCATCGCGTTCCACGCGGAAAAACACGCAGGATAGGCTGTTTACTCGCCCGAAACGGAGCACCGGTGAAAAAGACACTATTCACCGCAGCTAGCTCGTGCGGGGCCCACACAAAGATCCCGAAACCCATCGAGCGGATCACACCACGGCGATCCCCTCGGAAAAACAAGCGGAATCGACTACTCGCTCGCCCAAAACGGACACCCGGTGAAAAAGGTACTATTCACCGAAGGCCGGCTCGGGTGGGGCCCACGCCTGGATTCCGAAACTCGTCGAACGGATCACGCCATTGCGATCCTCTCGGAAAAACACACAGGATTGACTATCCATCCGCCAAAATCGGACTCCTGGTGTAAAAGCTGCGTTTCCCCGCAAACGCCAAAACCCGGCCTCGTGGGGCCCGCACCCCGTTCGCAAACCCAACACCCGGAAACCATCTCAAAAAGTCCGTCGTACCATCAGGGTCTCAACGCCACTGACGGCACGTCAATCGGACGCTCCGGGTAGAAGTTACAACGGCCCGAAGTCGTAAAATAATAAAATAATATTATTTTATACGACGTTTCACGCTCCCGGGCCACGATCCCGAACCTTTAAACCCTCGAACCCATACCGGAGGGTTCGCCTCGTCGTCAGGGTCACGTCGCCGCAAACGGCACGCGAATCCGACTCCCGAGGTGCAAGATACGGGGGTTTTAAAGACCCCCGTATGCGAAAAAAAGGCCGGACCGGCCCCGACCGGCCGGTCCGGCCGGCCCGCCCTGGCCGGCGGCGCTCCGCCGCGCGCCACCGCGGCTCCGCCGCGGGCCGCCGCGCTGGGCGGCCGGCCGCCGCGGCTCCGCCGCGGGCCGCCGCGCTGGGCCGCTGGCCGCCGCGGCTCCGCCGCGCGCCGCCGCGCTGGGCCGCCGGCCGCCGCGGCTCCGCCGCGCGCCGCCGCGCTGGGCCGCCGGCCGCCGCGGCTCCGCCGCGCGCCGCCGCGCTGGGCCGCCGGCAGCCGCGGCTCCGCCGCGGGCCGCCGGAATCCGCCGGCGCCGGCGCCGCCGCGCCGGTGCCGCGCCGGCGAAACTTCCACGGACCGCCGGGGGCACCCCGGTGGTCCGTTTTGCGATCCGGAGGCGCCTACGCGACCCTCGGGACCCGATCTATACTGCAACGGTTTCAATTCACAGAAAAAACGCAGTAAAAACGGGATCGGGGATTAAAACTCAAACCGCCTACCTCGCGGGCGAAACGCCGACGTTCTGCCTCAGATCCGCGCTCCAAAGCTTCCGCTGCGCGCTCCTGGAACGTCCGCCGTCGAATTCTGAGCTCGTGGGCGCTCCGTTGGCTCGATTCGGCAGAGTGGCGGCGAAGAACGACGAAGAACGGCGAAGAACGATAAAAGGGGGGGGGGGGGGGCTGATATTTATATCAGCCGCCCGCCGGCGCCAAACCAGCCTCGGACCCGTCGCCCGATGCGAACAAAAGTAAGGTCACCCCTAGGGTAAACGCGCCGTTCTGAACGCAACGACGGTCTCAGATTTTTCATCCGAGACTCCGTTCAAAAGTTATTCGAGCCGACGCTCGCACACCAACTTGCCACTTATTTACGGAAACGCCCCTGATGGCGTTTCTCACCGCAGGCCCGCGCCCGCAAAGATTACACCCGCCTAGGGTAAATGGAACGTTCCGGACGCAACCGTGCCCTCAGATTCCCGTTCTGAGCTACCTTTTTGGAGATATTACACCCCCCGCCACGTGCATAGTATAAAAAAACTTAATATTTTTATAAAATTAATTCCGGGCACACCAGGCCCCGGAATCGCACGCCGTCTTCGCGCCTAGCTCTGGAATTATTCGTAGAAATATTCCAAAGTCTGACAGGTCCAAAAACCCGAGTCGCTACAATAATCACCAGCCTTTTGTTTTCCTTTCATTTTAGACAGCTTTTGTAGTTGCTCACCTTGAGAATCATTCTTCTCTGTTAGGTCAGTAACTATATCAATAAGCCTTTGATTTAAGCCTCTTAGCTTGTTGATCTCAGTTTCCAGATCATGGATCCGAATGCCTTTATATTTAATTTCCTCAGTGGATTTCTGATCCAATTCTTTAGCCTCATGGAAAAATTCCACCTTTTTGTTCAGGCCATCAATCTCTCTTTTCTGTTCTTCAACCTTCAGCTTATACTTACTAACTGATTCTGAGTTCTCTGATGTTGATAACTTAAGTTTCTCAATTTCTTCCATCATCTCAGACTTCTCTTCTTCTTGCTGCTGCATATAGAGTTTGGCATCGCGAACAATTTTGTTAGCTTTCTTGGTTTTGGCCCTCCAAACATCTATCTCTTCAAGAGCAGCCTCCAACTCAGCTCGCATATCAATTCTTCCTTCAATTTCTTCTTCTTCACCGTCAGTGGTTCCAACGTCACTTGGAAAGTCAGGTTCTTCACTCATTCCATCAGCATCATTGACTGAGTAAGTATTTTTGTGGTATGATTTATCCAAATCATTTTTCTGTTCACTACATGATTCCTTCAGTAAGCTGTTTGATTCTTTTAGTTGAATCACACTTTTTCCAAAAACACTTCCACACTGAGGGATACCACCTGACTTCTGATTCTTCTTTGAAGATTTTCTTTTTCCCATGGTAGACCGAGATAAGCGCAAACAATATCTTCAACTACACAGATCGATACACCAAGTTAAAGCAAAAAAAAATCTGATAAAAGCAACCTATCCCTCTGATACCAATTGTTAGGGACAATAGGGGCCTATATACCCTGAGAGGGGGGGGGGGGTGAATCAGGGTATGGATATTCTTTTTCAAAGTTCTTCCTGCCCCACTGGATCTTGACCTCTTTGTTACAAGGGTCACTTTGTTTGCACTTGTGTGGTTACTGTGATCACTTGTCTCCTTTACCTGATGATGATGCTTTGAATGCAATGCAGGAAAGTAAGCAGGCAGACAGAGAGATTTTTACTTGGTTCACCGCTAAGGGCTACGTCCAAGGAGCATACGCCGACAAGTTTCCGGTTCGTACCAAATTCCACTAGACTTCACTAGCTGTGGATTACAATGTTCGGGCTAGATCACTTCTATGCCCAGGCTCACTGCCTATACAATGTTTAGGGTCAGCTCACTGCTTTCCCAAGGGTCACTCCCTATTTCTCTCTCTCTGGCTCACTGCTGGTGGAGAGGATCACCTTCTTCCTCTTCCTAAGCTCACTGCTCTTGGAAGGGATTCACTCACAGTTTATAGACCTGTAGGTCTCCTCATTTCCATGAAGGAATGCATCTTCCTCTGTATGTAGATGCTCTGTTGAAGTCCAACTTTCACCCGCAGATGAATCTCACTTTGCACCGGATGTACCGGGAAACCTCAATTTTTACGCGCAACCCTTACGGTGTCTTGCGCGCAATTTCTATGATTTGCGCAAAATTCCTTTTTCGCGCAACCTCCAAATATTACGCGCAGCCTGGAAACTGCCTTGCGCGCAATTCACTGCTTTCGCGCGAAATCTACTTTTCGCGCAACCTTCAATTTTTACGCGCAGCCTGGAAACTGCCTTGCGCGCAATTCACTACTTTTGCGCGATATTCACTTTTCGCGCAACTGCTGACTTTACGCGCAAACTTTAAGTTTACGCGCAACACCCTTTCTAACTTCAATTTCACGCACCAGGGCTCGGGTATTTTCTATGTCTTGAACTCTTCTGAATGGAGGGGGGTCACTTCATCTTTATAGGCAAAATCGACCCCCGCGCGAAAAACCCTCCTTGAGCGCGTAATCCGCTTTGATCTTCCGCGCACAAACATGTTCCGTGCACTACTCCATAATTTCGCGCACCTCATGCCTTTGCCATTTTACGAGCTTCGGACCTCGTAACACCTCTTGCACGAAATACTTCATCCGCTATTTCGCGCGCCACTTCAATTTTCCGCGCACGCCTCCAAAATTTCGCGCGCCTCATGCCTTTACCGATTTTCAAGCTTTCGGCCTTGAAACATCTTTTGCGCGAAATACAATTTCGCGCAACCCGCTGTTTTTCGCGCCATACTTCAAGATTTCGCGCTACCAGCTAATTTTGCGCGCCACGCTTAATGCTTCCGCACACCTCCTTCATTTCTCTCTCCTCAACCTTCGCCAACAACATATCACTCCATTTTCCATTGGCGATTTTCAGGCCCAAAAATTTGGCAAACACTGGAAAACGGCGCCACCTTGTACTGCTCTTTTGTACCGCCTCCAGATCGTCCTTTCCTTTGTCAAAGTTCTTTGTCAACATGGAATGTCAACAACTTCTCGGGAACTCGACAATTCTCCATGGAAACCTGCTTTGTCAACAAAAACAATCAACCCAAAAATGCTGCAATGTTACCTTGAGGGATTTTTGCCCAACAGGCACCTAGCTGAGGCTTTCAGATGAAAATAGCAGGTGTTGTCGTCCCCTTCTTTAATGTGGGTATCATGTGCCCGCATAGCCCAGAAGCTTTCCTTGATTTGCATGGAAGCATCTAGATCCCTTTGGATGGAACTGACTTTGGAGATAGTGAAATTGGATGGGGGTTGGTTGAGAAGCTTGCACAATTTTCCTTCGAGGAAATCACAGTGCCTGTAAGGTTGATAGATTTTTTTATTGCTCTACATCCTCAAATCTGATGCAATCTTTTAGAGATTTTACCCAATGTCTGCATGTCCACTCTTCCAGCCTGAACGAATCACATCTTCGCATTCACGTTCTTTAGTCCAGAAGCTTTCAAATCTGAAGGGTCTTCTGCCTTTATTGTTGTGGTCTCCTTGGGTGGATTCAATAACAATCAGAGAGTGGTCCAAGCAATTGAGTGACATGTGCTCAATGTGAAATATTCTGAAAATATTCATCAAATCCGTTGAGCCTAGAAATCTTCCGAGGTGATCTGTGATACGGGATTCATCCGTGTTGCCCTGAAACCAAGTGAATGGACTACCCGTGAATCCCAGATCGACCAGATTTGCCCTAGTAATTGCATCCTTAATGTAAGACATCGACGAGGAGGGTCAAAGAGCTCCACTATTTTTTCCTTCTAATACAAGATCTCGTTAAGGGAACATCCAAAGAGAAAAGGGCTTAGCAAATCACATCACCGATTGCAAAGGAGATCCCATGACTTCCACTTCTCAGTGTGGGATGGCCAACCATAAAAACCCACAAAGGTCCACGGCAGGGTATGGGCATCATGGATAGTCACCACCACATGGTGCAAGGAGAAGGATAAGATCCTAACGTCAAAATTCTCCTTTCATAGGAGACAGAGACCCAATGAGTGTCCTTGTTGGGAAACCGAGAGGCAGCCCTCGAAGCCGCATTTCAGAGCAAGGCCAATGGTGTCCTTATTTTCCAATATGGTTTCGGACATGAAAACCATATCAGGGTTACTTTGAACACAATGGCACTGAATAATTCGAACCATTTGTGGGTTTCCAAGCCCATGGCAGTTCCAACATAAAATGATCATTGCTCTAGGAGGGGATAGGACATACCCGTCTCCGCCTTCGATTCCTCCGGGATCATTTTTTCACCTATCGCTTTCCATATTCTTGGGATGTTTTCATCCAATGTACACATTTCAATTTGTCATTTTAGCTCCCCTGGTTTTGGATTAACTTCTTTTCCTTCTCTGTTATCACAGTGCGCCCTCTTCCAAGTTCGACGAGTGATGGGGCCTGGTGTCGTTAATCATGTAATCCTAGAGTTACCTTGTAGACAAATGTCTGATGTGGCCATTTCTAGATCAGGGTCGGGATATGGTGGTTTGGTGCACACTTGATTTGGGTTCTAGCTTTGTTCTGTTGGGTTCACTAGTTTTAGAAATGACTCTATTGGTGTTGGGAGATTATCTTTCAGGGGGGTAGAATCTATGCCTGATTCGATGTCTTGCTTCTTCGTTCGACTCTCCGGGAAAACCTCATTATTGCACATGGGGATTATGATCTGGGAAGGTCTACCTGCTTCCCTATGGATAATTGGGCTTTCATCAGGGAACTCTATAGGTCCTAGTATGATGACTTTAGATTGTTCAGTTTCCTCTCGCCCCATGTGAGCCATCATGAGATGATCACGATCATTTTTTTCCGCCTCTGTGATAAAGACAATCTTTGTCATTTTGGCTCATAGATAGTGACCATATTATAGTATGATATTACCTAATTCATTCCTTTTCTTTGCGTCACATGCTCTCTCCATTTGGAAAATACACCCACAGAAGAAGCAGAAAATTGGGAGTTTCTCAAACTTGAATGATATCAACATGTGAGCGTCATCAAGCTTCAAAAACACGCCCCTCATAAGAGGCTCTAACACTTCAACCTTGACTTTATTCTAAACCACTGGTCCCCATTAGACTGGGCCCGAACAGTTCCACTCAATAAATTGGCCAATGAGATCCCCAATATCTCTCAGAACCCATTTCATTCTCCCATGAAATGGAATTCCTTAAATACATATCCAGAAGGGGGATCAGGTAAGGTTAATGTGCTGGATATCAGCCCCACCTTCAAATTCATCCATGATGAGGAGCTGGTTATCAAAGTAACATGGCCTCCCTTTAAGAATTTTCTCTCTATATTTGTCATTGAAGAACCAAAGACAAGGAGATTGTTCTATACTTCCCAGATGGCCACTCCCGCTTCCAGCTTCCATAAATTTTGAAGTGTGTTTCTTAGGGACCCCTGGTTGACTTTGATTTTTTCCACAAATCTTCCAACAACTAGCAGTGACATGCGTTTTTCCAGCAGCATATCTTCATTTCTTTGAGCCTCAATCGATGCTTTTTCTTTGTCCATCAAGGACAATTTCTTCCATTGAGACACAAGATCCTCTTCCATGGTGCGGGTCACATTGATTCTGATTTTCACATCTGCTTCAAGGATCAGAAACCGGTGTGTTCACACACACCCAAAGACAATCATGCACCATCCTGGCCCAGACCAAGGTCCCTTTAGTCCCGGCGCGGCCCAGAAGTCCTCCGGCCAGGCGCGACCTGAGAGAAACCGCTTTGCACACTTTGACTACGGCCAGACCACTCATCCAGAGTAGCGCGACCTTACTTCACGATGAGGCTTCACGAAAACTCCTCTCGCGGCCAGTCCTTTGTAAAGTAGAAGGCGACAACCTCGTGAACAGGGCCTTTTATGGTCAGTCCTTCACAAAAAAATGCCTCTCGCAGCCAGTCCTTCGCGAAGCATAAGGAAACGGCCGAACGAATAGGACCATTCACGGTAAGTCCTTTGCAAAAAAACAAACGCTTCTCATGGCCAGTCCTTCGCAAAGCACATGTGTCTCCGCAAAACAGGACAGAAAGCCACCAGAGTGCACCGATTTAAGAGAAAAACATAAAGGCCGAAAACATGGCTCAAAGAGGTTCGTGGATCAGAAACCCCACTCCGATGTGACAGATCTGTTTCGAAGGATCAGTCACAAATTTGTGAGAGGGTTGCAGATCTGGTTCCCGATTTGACAGATCTGGTTCTCTGAAAGACAGAGCATGACAAAAATGATTTCGTGATTCTGGAATGAAGAACATATTCTATTTGAATCCGTAACTCAAAAGCCGTTTACCTTTCCCCTCTGCTTGCAGGTGCCAGAGGGACGAGTACAAGCTCGAGCTTGGACTCAAGGTGTTAGAATCAGGGCCTCTGTGGAACCAAGTATCTAGATGCCAATGTATCCTGATGATGTCGGGTCTACAGTCATTGAAACAAAGGTGGGAGAGGGGTCCGTAGCCAAAGCGTGGGATTCTGAGGAAGGTGACGACTATCGTTCCCACTCAGCCACATGCCACCACAGTCCAAATGGGAGGCACCACCACAAACCCTAGGAGTTCCCAGGAGAGAAAGCTCTCATAGTGGGAGAGCACTACATATATATTAGAACATACCTTTATTATTTCCATAATGTGTAAATACGACAATTTCATTTGAGAAAGTGCAGACTACCGCCCCCTCAAATTGATATGACTCGTTCACGCTATATATGGAACATAGAAAAGATATAATTAGTGACTTATGTTACATATATAACATATATATTAGAATTTAATTTTAATATACCTATGTATCATTTATTTTTCGTTCCATTAATAGGGAAAAAAATGAAAGTAGCGTTTATGCGTACGTAAGGTCTACCGTCTCCATGAACGATGCATTTCATTTCATATCTCTGAATATTATGGAAATAATAAATACATATATAATGGATATATATGATATTTAAATCATGAATAATAATATTATGTAGATGATGTACTTCTGGCGACATAGACAAGTTACATCAAAATATGTTGATTTTCAACCGAAGTAATGAATATCGACAAAATGTCTGATATGAATATAAATAATTATGTACTTTTTATAAAATGTTAATAAGTGATATAAAAGGAATAAGAAACATGAAATAGGTTATCAATAATGTAGATATTAATCTATGATTATTATTCCAGAATATAATGATTGATCATGGTGAGTTAGTCTCAAGGTAAGGGAAATCTTAACTCAATCTCATTTCATAGAATTATATATCCATGTCCTTGGTTTTGTTTTTTCTTGAATATGTGTAAATGGACTCTTATTGTTTTACATTGGATATCCAATTATATTGGGTGTATTTATATTTTTCACACATTATTATGTCATTGATGTTTCCATAATATAAGGATATGATATTTTTAAATTATTTCATCTCAATCCCCTTTCATTAAGGCATATCTTGTTTTCATGATAATTTATTATCCTATAATATGTATATAAATATATTTTGACTATTTATATAATTAATAAGTATATTCTCATGATATTTAATTTTATGTTTAATTTTATTCCGTAATGATTTTTATTCAAGTGTTTCTCAAGAAGTAAGGGACTCTGTAACTAAAAAATCATATTAAATGTTTTAAAGATTTACTCATTAAAAACCTTCTATTTCATTTCCATGTTTTCAAAATAGTATTTTATGAATAATTTATATGGAAATTAATGTTTTAAAATGATAATTTATTTCAAAATATTCAAATTGGTATTGGACACATTGATTCAAAATTCTATTTATTAAAATTTTTAAACGGTTTTGGAAATGGATTGAATATTTCTATATCTTAAAATTATCCCTTATGGTTTTTGTGTAGAAATGGTAGTTTTTCTTTATTCTTATTTTATGTTTTATGATTATTAAATTATAATTTGATAATAGATTGGTTGTTACGTGATAAACCAAGATGTGTGGTCATGTGATAAACCAAATGATAGGTGGTTTTGTGATAAACTAAAGACGCACGGTTAAGTTATAACCAAAAATATATTGGGTATGGACATCGACCATATGGATATTCTATTTGTAAGAGTGATATGTGTGGAATTAGAATGTATGGTTAGTACATTTAAGTATTATTATGTCCCAAGTGACCATTATATGTTATATGTTGATTTCTTTGGGATTTATGTTAATATTTGTTGTTAGAAAAAGGGTAAGCAATGAGCTTACATTTAGCGAAGTATATTTAATACTTCTTAAAGGTAAAATTTATTAATTTATGATAATTTATTAATGGTTTTCATGTTTTACAAATACTAACAGTTTTTCTTCTTGTGTATCCATTATAGATAATTTAATGTTCATCCCTAGTTTTGAAATGTTTTTCACATGACATAAAGAAGAATAGATTCACGGATGGGATCAAGGAATGGTTATGTTATTAAAACATGAAATGATACAATGTATCTTTTTATCGAGTTTTTGTTTTTATGAAAAAATGGACAGTGAGTATAACTTCCTACTTGTAATATTTATGTTGTTATCTATGAGTTATGGCCTAATTCTATAAAACTATAAACCTAAAAAGAGCCCCATAGTGAATTAAAGTTAATTGTTGACTTATTTCAATAATAAGTAATGATTAAGGCTAATAACTTATATCCCATCCCAATATATGGGTGTATAATTGGAATACCATCCCAAGTCAAAAAATTGTTCCAATGCCTCAAAACCTACCCCACCTTCACTACCGCCTCTAAATTTATCTCACCACATAAGAAAGAAATAAAATTAAATAAACATTCCATATTTCATTTAAATTGAATAAAATTACACTAATTACTAATTTCAAACCATCTTCATTTATTAATCCCATTATAATTCATATTAAGCATCAATAAATTAATAACATATACCATGTTAATTTAAACATTAATTATTTATACTAAACATTTATCCAATTGTCCCATTAGGCATTCCAGTATCATTATAAATATTTAATTTCACTAAAACATGAAATATATCACAAAAATACTCAACACAACACAACCCATGGCCCTCTTATCAAAAATACCCACAATACCACCATTTCACATCACAACCATTGCCTCAGAACAACTACCACATATCTCATCAATAAAATACAACATATTCCCATATGAACCACCTTAAAAAAACATAAAATATTAATAACCCAAAAGTTTAAACATATATTATTTCATATTAAATAATTGGATTTAAAATTAATTCAATAATCTTAAGTGAATGTTCACACAAACTTGAATATCGATGGGAAACCAAATTATTAATTGGATATAAGTTATTATCAAAATTATTGTACAGTGAGTTTAAAAATCATTTATGAAATTTATAAATAATTTGGATTACCAATAATATAAAAATTAAATACAGTCCAAGTTTGAATGAATAACATGAAATCTTAACATATTGAAAAAAATAAAAGAACTTGAAACCTCAGGTGATTTCTTCCCTTCCCCTTCAATATAAATTAACCAATTTATTATCTTCATTATTATAGTTCAAACTTTCTCCCCAAAGGAAAAAAATTGTGATACCACCCATGTGTAAAAATAAAATAAGGTTAAAGGATCCCCAACTGGGCATTTTCCACTTATAAAACACAATAGTAAATGATATAGGAAAGAGATATTTCTGCATCACAAATAAATTAAGAAGGAAGACATCATAAATTGGTAAACCACTTCAACATGATGAGTGGGATTATGGGGGGGGTGTTATATGAGATAAAAATGATGGAATATTAATGGAATAAGGCTTTAGGTAATTTATAAATTAATACAACACATATCTAAAAAATATAGTATCAAAAAACCCATTTTACTTTCCCCATAGTTTATAGTTTGGAACGCAATTATAAATTGATAAAACATTCCAAGACATATTTTTACATCATTAAGAATGTTCATGGAAATTAATTACACATTTTTAGGAATTTAATAATATTGATAAAGAACATAGGTGGTTACTAGTCAAATAGAAAGATTAAAATTAGGGAAACTTTAATCAAAATTATTCACATAAGAAAGTTTGGGGTTCACTATATGGGTAAAATGTTTTAACCATATTCAGTGGTATAGATGGGATGAAAAATGGTTATATTTTGGTTACCCTTGCACAAAAATTATAATATAATTCTTACCCTTACAAAACTCCACCTTTACATGAGTTGGTACCCTTACACAATGAATAACCTTCCTTTTTGTAGCCTTTATAAACACTACATTACCCATAAATAGTGATGAAAAACCTCAAATATTATTAGAAATAACCCTAAAAAATCATATATAAATGCTCACTTACCCTTACACAATATGTTAGTACCTTTACAATTTATTTAAGAACAACCCCTTACTCTTTCTCAGCACTATGTAATACCCTTATGTGAGTATTGAAAACTTATGAGAACCCTTACAAAACTCTATAATTTTGGATCTTCCTGTATGTAGTTTAGTAATGGACCATATAAAATGTATAGAAGTTCCATGTTACCATTATATAGTCTTTAAAATATTGGATTACACTTATACAACACATAGTGAACTCTCTTTACCCTTACTGAACTGCAAAATCATGCACATGGGTAATAATTTTCATTTAAAATATACTATTTTTTTGTAAAATATCTAACTAAAATTTATGAAATGGTTTTAATAATTCATTAAAAATTATAAAACATTAAAAAAATATAGATTCATTTTAAATAATTCTAAATTAATTTCAAAATAAAATTTTAAAACATTTAACATAATTCAATGATTTGAAAATTTATTTTTCTTATAGTTTTTTAAAAAATTAAAAAATTCTTCTAGAATTTAAGAAACTACATCTAAACCATTAGACACCCCCTAAAAACTTGAGAGGATCTCAAAAAAATATTTTCCCTTATAGTAGATCTTGATGAAGATATTTTCATTGATCAAACTAATTATTATCATGTTGATAAAAGTGGAAGTGCAGTTTGAATGGTTATGAAATCTCTATATGGCCTAAAATAAGACCATATTGCCTAGTATACTATGAAAAAAGGATTCTTGAGGATTTGTGATTTCTCAAAAGAAAATATTGATCATAATATAAATTTTAAGGAGTTTTCCATGGGGATTACGATTATCATAGTATAAGATGATGAATTTTTTTTTTGTGAAATAGATAATATTTATAAAGTGCTTACCAAGGAAATTAAGTTTCTTTTTGAGATGTCCATACTGGGTGAAATTTCATAATTTCTATGGTTACAAGTAATAAAATGAGATTATCATATTTTATACCTCACGAAAAATAATCCATTAAATTTTAGAATGTATGAATCGAAAGGTAATTCTACACCTATAGATATTGGAACTAAACTAGAGAAATATTAGGTTTTTACAACTATTCTTAAAATGGCTAAAAATAACTTATTGGTAACATTAACTACTTAATGGATTCAATACCAGACATAGTATTTTCCATGACAACATGTACTTGATTTAATAGTGTTCCCTTATAGACTCAAGAGTTTATATCTAAGGGAATCTAGAGATATATTAATAATAAATTGATTTTCATTAGTAAATATTAAACCATTTTAGATTTGACTTTATAGGGATCATAAATGTTTATTAGGATAGAGATTAATTTAATTTTAAATCCACCTTAGATAGTAGATTATTTTTTTGGGATTGGTGTTGCATAAAATAGAAATAATAAACATTTTTTTGAATTGAGAAGAGTTAAATAGAAGTGAATAATATCTACACTTACTCGTTCTTAGATGATATAGATTCATATTCAACTACAAAACATGAGAGTTATTGATGAGATTCTATTATTCATTTCCTAAACAAAAAATGTTTTTTAGTTCATTTAATTAATATGTTCATAAACTATAGATCCAAGGACATTGATCTTATATAAAATTTAATCAAATAAAGTGTATTAATAAGTAATGTGGCACTTTTTTTATTATCAACAAAGAATAAGATATAGATATTTCGATAAAATCACTTCTTAAGGGGAATTTCGTTAAATTATAGAATAAACATCATATTAATAATCTCATAATCACTAAATAATATGGGGAATCATAACCATATAAGTCTTTTGATTGGATTGTAAAAGGGGGAGAGAAAAATGAAACAACTCTTACTTCGTTATTCAATAGGGAGAAGATTGTGGAAGGCTGAGTGTGATCTTATTTTTTCATCTAGATCAATGTATATTAAAAAATGATATAATTTATGATGTCTTATAGGAATTTAAAAGAAATAATAATTTCAATCACTTTTAATATTATTGATTTTCATTGTGGGATGAAATTTTCATAAAAACAATCAATTTTATTATGGTGTGGTGTCATGATTCATTTAATTTGAGATATGATATGATTTAATGACTCTTATGTGGATTTATTAAAATAACTAATTCCTTTAAGATGATTTATTTGTAGTTAAAATCATGTTAAAAAATCCAATGGGGGAGATTATGTGACCCTTTTAATTGCTTATGGCTATTTTTTTCAATTACTAAATATTATACGTGGATAATGAGATGAAACATTTTTAGAGTATTATTGAGATTTTTTTAGATAGTTCAAATTGAGTTTGAAAAAGTTATTGGATTTTATAAATTAATATATAATTATTAGGTGACGCTGATAAATTGAAAGTATATATCCATGTATTATCCATTTAATTTCTATATATGAGCCATTATCCACATATTGGTGTATTTTTTGACATGGGTATGAACTCTGTATGACTAATTATCTATATGAATACAAGACATTGTAAATTATGTGTGAGTCATTATAGATTGTGTATGAGTCCATATGTCTGGTTTATTAGTAATATATGGTTGTGTATTATTAATTTTATTTTTGTGTATGAGTCGTCAGTAATTGTGTATGAATCATATACTATTTTTTTAGTCATTCATTATAAAAATTATAAGATTATCTATAAACTAAAATTCATGTTTCCAAAAGTAACTTCAAAAGAAGAAAATTATCTTGAGGATACTAGATGTATTCATCAGTGATAAAAACATCATAAATTATTTATGATTTAGTTAGAATTAATAATTATAGATCCCTATTCTATAAATATTGAGATCGATATTTAGAAACACTATAGGAGAAGAACTAAAATGAATATGAGTATGTTTTAAAGAATAATTTAGATATTAATTCTGATATTGTTTTGAAAATACTCAATTGCATTTTCACTTAAAAATGATGTAGTGATTCATGTTGATATATTTTTGAAGACTATGTTAATATATAGCTATTATTGAAATATTAGTTGATATGTGAGATATCCTTCATATCATGAGTGAAATTATATTGGTCATTGGTAAATGTAGAAATTAAAATGATTTTTTCAAGATCTACAGAAAAAATAGAATCTAATATTTTTATAAGTTTAATTTTTGGATGGTAGTTTTGGAATAATTCATGAGAACATGGGAATCAGACCAACATGAAGGAGTTGGTGATAATTACATGAATAATCATGGGAAAAAATGGATATTTAATAATTTCACTTTTAGCTAGAGGATTCAAAAATCATCTTCCTATTCAATATTAGATATAGAAAATGAAATATGTCATTTAATTATATTAAATATGGATATTTTTAAAACACAAGGGTTTTGATAAATAAGGTAGGTGAGAAATTACAATATCACATCACTATTATACATTGGTTTTCTTTGTGGGACTATGTGAAATTGAAGAAGAATAAAGTAGTTCTGATATTATGTTATTGGAAATATAAAACACTAGTGTTATATGATAAAACTAAGTTGGGTCATGAATTAGAAAACAAATACAACATAGAAAGGGTTTCCATGTAGTTAGTAACATCGTTTTAGAGGATTGCCTCCTTCCATTACTTCTAGGATATAATTCTTGAATAAGGGAGTTTGATATTATGTAAATTGAATATACTATCTTAAATAGGATGTTAACTCATCAATTTGTGACTCAACCAACATCTATTTAAGGCCTTTCTTAAGGTGGATGTAATGACCCTGAGCCTTTTAAGACAGAGTTAGTGGTTTCTATATTTCCTTGTCATTAAATAAAGTTAATCACATCCTAATGGAAAATATTGCTTAATACTCCTGGAAAACTAACCATATACTTGAATCCTATAGTAAAAATGAAAAAATTAGATACAATATTGTATTTAATTTTTGGAAACCATTATTCCTTTTAGCATATCCATCCATAAAAAACATAACACAATTTAGAAACATGGGGAAAGGAAAAATAAGAAAGGGGTCAACACAAATACTCATTAAGTGTATAAATACATCGAATAAAGTCATTGAGAATATAAAACATAAATAATATAGACTAGATAATAATAAAATTTTCCACATATTTAATACTATAAATGAGGGGGGATAAATCCATTTATAACATAAAAATAATAATCAAATCGATATTAATAACTAGTTTCATAAAAACACAATTCATAATGGTTAAAATCATAATCTTGTGATCAGAGCCTCATGCTAAGGTATCATATATATATGCGTAAGGACTTAGAAAAATAACTATATAGTTTTTCTCATGGTACCCAATGATTCATAAAAGGGATATATTGGGCCTCAAGCATTACATAATAAGTCTAATGCATTCATCAAATGAAAATTTTGAAACAAAATCAACATGATGATTCAATTATTAAAAAAACATAAAAAATATAAATAATTACTCCAATAAATAGACATAAAAAATATACATGTTAATATAGAAAATGGTATAAAATTGTACCCCATAAATAAAGAGTATGGGGCTCGAAGCATTCAACAAACAATAGTTGATGCATTCACATTTCACTCTAATATGGGGCATCCACCTCAACAATCTTTTGGTTGAGGTAAACCTTCAAAGAGATGGAATCCACTTGTTCTCTAGATGTTCCATGTTCTAGAAGCATTAGGAGGATGTTAACCACCTAATTCTCTCCTACAACGCATTAGCTTCTCTCTGGAATTATGTGTTTGATCTTTTTTAACTTCCTATTTCGCAAGTTGTTATTATCTCACACTTACTGCTGGGCCTACTTTCCTTCTAGCTCTCAAAGCAGGTACACTCTATCTTCTTGATAGCCAATGTAGAGGTCATTCATACAATCTAGAAAAGAAAAAATAAATGCTGACATGATGAGGTTGTTCTCACCAACAATGTTCCCTTCTCTGCCATCCCGCTAGTGGTCCATCGATCCAATGACTTGCATGTTGAATGTTGTAATAACTTATCCAGGGACCTTGTAATCAGGAGAATGTTTTTCATTCAAGGTAACTTCCCTAAGCCTCATGGAACCATTGAATTGTTCTGGCTACCTCTATTTGTAGGTTGGGTTAAATGCAATATATATGGTGCCGTAAGGGGTAACCCAAGACCTACTAGCTATAGAATTGCATTCATAGATCCCAACTATGATTTTCATGAGGGGGGGGGGGCATAGTCCATGTGGCCACGCCATAACGCTTGATGTATAAATACATTGATTTATTAAATCTATTGAAATTTCAGGATAAAGAAGTTGGAACTCTGTCTGGTTTAATGGAGATTCAACCAAAAGTGTTAAAACAGTTAGGATGGGTATGATTTGCCTAGCTTGGATGCTCACAAACAAATGGAACAAATTCCTGTGTACCCTCTATGTAATTAAATTCTTCATTACATATATTTAACGTGAAGAAAATCAACTTTCTGACCATCATTCCAACAAAGGATCCTTAAAATTGAATTACACTCACTAATCTAACATCATTGATGAGTTGGTGACCATCCTTCAATGTGACAAATGTAATTTTAAATTTTTCCAACTTTTTATACAACACTTTTAATATTTTTAAGCCGTTATACATGTTTTTTTTAAAAAAATATTTACATATATTAATATACTTGAAAAATAGCAGTAAAGAATTTATTGAGTAAAATATCATATTTACATTTAAATAACTTATTTAATTTCTAAAATAATTGTAAAATTTTAATAAAAATATTTCATTAAAAAAATAATTGTAAAATTTTATTGTGATGTTCAAATAAATTAGTGTACAATATGGTAGGAAATACTGTAAATGTCATTAAAAAAATTCCTTTTACACTTTTGTAAACAGGTCAAAAAGAACCCTGTTCAAAAAATGAAAATAAGATCCCATTAAAACATTTTAAAAAGAAATAATTAATTGGTAATATTTTATTAATTAAATAATAGGATAAATATATTAAACATTATTATATATAGTTTGATGAAAAAATGGATACATGAGAGAAAGTTTGCCGACCGAGTTGAAAAATAATGTTTCTTTCCCTAAAAAAAATTTGTCTGGTATCTTGAGTACATAAAGATAGAAAATTTATAGTTAAACTTATAATTTATATAATTAACTAGATTATGAGAAAATATATTAGTTTTATGAAATAATGATAACATAATTTACATTATTGATACAAAATTAAAAAAATCCCTAATAATGAGAATATTGTGAAATAAACACATACATGTGGATTGAATTAGTTCATATGTGTATGAAACACTTGTATAAAAAATATATGTTTATTAAAAATATATTAAATAACCATAATAATATGTAACATAGAATATATTATTTACTTATAATCTTTTACCAACTTTTTATTAATAATTCTTTATTGAAATTACAGTTATGTGTAATAAGTACTTCATTTTCATGTTTGTTTTTAGGTAGGTAGTTTTTTTAATTATATTATAATAATGGTTACATCATGAAAATAACTATAATAATGATATTAATATCATATATAATCATTTTAAATTTATTTATAGTAATACATAAATGTTACATATAAAAAAATGAATGAAACTATCCAAGAAGACGGTCAACCATAAGTAGAAATGAATGCTATTTAGATTTTTTGATGGATAGAATGAAAGAATGGTCAGTTTTAATTCACATTTATAGAATAATTATTATATCATATATATCATGATCATTAATTGAATGTAACATTTTTACCATCCATTCAAAAATAGAATGAAAAATGTGTCACATCACTTCATGGAGGTGGTAGTCCACAAGTACACAACGACGATGCTATCATTTTCCAATAGATTCAAAGGTAAGATTGTATATTATATGTCATAAATAATTCAGTATAATTATTTAATTAATATAATATATATAAATTAAATCCATAATTATATCCATCTGTGAGAGAAGGTAATGGAAAATGAATTACATCGGTTCCCTGGTTGTCCGTAGTACACATGATTAATAGTTATGTTTCTCATTTAATAGAATAGGGGATAAATATAGAATATTAAATTAAAATAATAATATAATATTATATATAAGAAATTTATTTCATTATTTTATCATATTTTTATAATATTTTAAAGGGTAGAGGAAGAAATAAAAAAGGCAAACTAGTTTGAACTATACCTCTTCTTCGGAGAACTATATTATATTTATACATAAATCCATTAGGGGAGGGGTTTATGATCAATAAACGTACTCTAGGTCATGAGGAGGGATGTAAATATGATATCTGTGAAATTATTTTCCAACTCAAAACGATAATGAAGTGTGGACAATATATGATGGACTATGAACATTTATATGTGTGGGTGGAGACCCACATGAAAATATCCAAAAAAGAATTCAAAATGATAAATTTATTCCAAAGAAAAAATATTCCAAAAGGCCATATATTAACATATCATAATTTATAAGGTAATAATATATTCATAAAATAGTATTTACATATGTTTTATTGGATAAAAACTCTTATCTTATGGTTTATCTTTCTCATAAACCGGTCGTAACCTTAACAATGGTAATTAATTTTTACTAGTTTTAGTATTCATTTAAAAAAAATTAATTTGTAATTATTAGATAATATTAGTTTTTATAAATCCATATATTTAATACATATTATGAAATTAAATTAATATAATTAGAGAAATTTAATTTAAAATCCAACAAGAAGGCATGATGGGTTAGATTTTTCTAAATAAAAAATTTCATCATGTATAAAAATTATTTATATAACATTTTACAATAAAATTGATTTAAAAGAACAAAAATTGGCTTCATAATTATATAATAGAACTAATTTATCATTTAGAAAAATTATCAAAAAATATGAAACTTTTTAAATGCATTAAATGAAAATGCAGTTTTAAATAAAAATCAGTAATTTTCATTAATGGTAGAAAAAATTTACCTTTTCAAAAAAATTATCAAAGAATTAATTAAAGATTATTTTGAATCTATTATTTCAATAATGAAATTAATTTTCAATAAAATTAAATTTTAAAATTGTCAAAAAATAATTTTAAAATAAATTTTTAGAACACGATGAATCAATATTTTGAAAATTACAATTTTATGCCTAAAACTAGATCTATCAATATCCCATTCATAGAAAAACAATTAGGCGAATGATAAATTTTTTATTGAATGTATAATATATAAATTTAAATTAAGTAATTCCCCAATATTGATTAATTTAATTTATTAAGATAAAAATATATTTCATTCACGAACACATTTCTTTTACATTCACATATTTTTAATTTTATTAAATTTTTATCAAATAAATTTATTTTATACATTTGAGAAATATAATATTTTAATAATTTTTTTATATTAAAAAATTAAAATTTAAAATATTTATTAAAATGTTATACTAAAATACGGTTCATTAGGCTCATGGTTGCATGTATCATATACTATCAATGATATTATATTTAAGAAAATATATCATAATATATATGGTAGATAAAATTTCCCTCTATAAAATAATTTCATCCTTGAGAAATCCATAATTTCACCTCATTAATTTTTTTTTCTATTTTATCATCATAATTTTTATTGCTTATCAAAATTCATCATCTAAATTATGATTTCTCTAAATTAGCATTACTAATTGAGTCATTTTATTCCTCAAAACTTATTCTATAGTGCCCAGAATCTGGATAGGCTCTTCAATGTAAGATAGACTAGTTTCCAACTATATTTCGTTAAGGGTGAAAACATGTTTTTAGGAATAGTTATACCATCTTTCATTATTCATAAGGACACAACAATGTCTCTTCTGCGATGAATCACTACATATTAAAAATATATAATTTAGTGATGGTAGAATAAAAATAATAGAATTATCTAATAACATCATCAATATATAAAACCATTCTTTATATTCCTTCTTCCATTTGAAATTTACCTATTTAAGAGTATGATTTATTAATGTATCTTCCAATTGATAATTTATTTTAAAAAATCACTATGAGTAACCATCCAAACTAATGAAACAATGTACCTCAGTTATGTTTTTTGGCGCAGTTCTTTCTTGGAATACCTTTTTATTCATATAATCAATAGATATTCAAACCTTAGAGACAATATATCCAAGAAAATAATATTTCTGAGGTCAGAATTGAATCTTTAAAAATTTTCTTTATAACTATTTTCTTTTTAGAGTTAAATAATGATATAAATGTGGTTATCATGGTCCTAATATCTTTTATAATACCTTAATATATCATCAATAAGTGCCAGAAAAATATCATTAAGATATTCCTTGAATAATATTTCCATTAGATACATGAAAACATAGGGGGAATAATTCTTTCAATATAGTGTTTTTGTAAACTCATAATGTCCATACCATATTCAAAATATTATCTTTTGAATTTCTTAATTATTTACTTAAAATAGATGAAACCCAAAATAATGGTAAATATATAAAAAATATTTATCTCATTGATGTTTATTGAATAACTCATCTATTTGGGGTAGATGATACTTCTTATTTTCCATAATAATATTGATTTTCCTATAATCAATGAAAAACCTCATAGATCCCTATATCTTCTTAATGAATGATTAAGGGATCCACAAGATGAAACAATTTTGGGTATAAATTTCATATTATCAAAATACTCTACGTTTTTACTTAATTTCACAAATTCTATAATTTCCAATAAATAGGCACTCTTAAATTTTTTTCTTATATCAGGGGTTAAATCAATGAAAAACTCAACTTCGCACTCTATTGGATAGATTGGTAATTACATAGAAAATAATTATACAATAAGTATATCATAAATTTGAAGATTTACTTTTCCATCCAAATATTTTCACACCCTTATTCCCCAGAAATCTCATTCAAAAGAGCTACAAGGAGTGGATCTTGATATAACTCATATGATGAGGTTCTCCCATCTAAGGAAAACAAATTCAACATATCCATAATGAATATAAATTTCCATATATTTAAAATAAAAAATTTCACCATATTTTGAAATCCATTATATATTTGGGATTATATAAAATAATAAAAAATGTTATAATAAAAAGGATAACAAATACAGCTTCTTTGTGAGTCAAAATGGTAACTGATGTAAACATACTTATTGTACTGTGAATTCCATTAAGTTATATAACTGATAACACTCTTCTTAAGGTAATAGGTAAATATATAATTTTCAAATAATACATGGAGAATATAGAAGAGTTTGATTATCTAAAATAAAATAAAGAATTAGATAAATATTTTTTATAATTAACTTAACAACTACCACTTCTATAGGAACCTACTCCTTGGATGTTGTGATCAAATTTTTTTATCCTTACTCCCTTTATATTATTTTGGTCTATTTAATTTGACCCCAAACATAATAATTTTCATAGTTATCTATCTCCATACAATTTGATCTTTTGACATTGGAAGCTTTTTTTTCTTCAACTTGAAATCATGAGACATATGGGCTTTAATTATACACATAAATAAAACTACCATTCCTTACATGCATGTTCCATGATTTTTCGTTCCACATTTAGTAAATGTTTGAAATTACACCCTTCCCTACTTCTATTTTTTGTGTTTATCTTCACAATTATCTTAGTATCCTCTTTATTATATTGCATTAATTCAATATTATAACTTTTTTAAAATTCATTCTCTGTCTTTACACTATATGATATTAATTCCTCATATGATGTGAAGGTTCAAGAGACTAGTTCCCTTCAAAGGATTGGATTTATCCCATCAACGAAATGATAAATCTTACTAGTTGAATTTCATACATAATCTATAGAATTGAATGACAACATTGTAATTTTTTCTTCATACTTATAAATATTTTCATCTTTCATTTGACATTGACTCAGGAATTATATCTCCATGTCCCCTTATTTCTCATGAGAAAAATATTATTCCAATAATTAAACCTTAAAATACATCTGTTTCATGATCACTATTTCTTTATTATCCTTAGTGATTTGATTAAATTTACACAATTGATCAACATATTTAGAGAGTTAATAAGAATCCATGAAAACCTTCTATGTTACATTATTTCCAAGAGTCAAAAATATATTCACTAAATAACTTATTCATTTCTAACCAACATTATTATAGGTATTAAAATTAAATAAATGTGGTTAATTATGAAATAATTCATCTAAAATTGTTAATCTATATTTTGGATCATTTGGAAACTCTATACCCAAATGTATATTGGTCATAAGCAAAGTTAGAAACACCAATATAGTTATAATTTGTTCAACACCGGTTGCATATATACCTCCAGCTTTATTATATTGACTATGAGGGAAATTTATATATGGGTTAAGTAAATTGATATATGTATCATTTCTTTATAGGTGAATCATTACAAAAAAATAGTATACACTATATTAGATCATAAAATTATAAAACATAATGTATTATTCCAAAAAAAGTAAAGAACAAAACATAAATTGAAAAATTTATTCATGGCATATATCAGAATCATAAACATGGTTTATTTGCAAAAATATTACAACAATAAAGATATTTTTAAATCCATAATAATGATTTTTATTGAAAATGGTAATTAACCAATTCATATCCCCTGTGATTTTCAAACAAGGGGTGTAATAAGGGAATAAACTTTGTTTACTAGAATTTGAGTCCTGATAAAATAAAACAAACTTTTTTGGGTTATTACCCATAGAATACTCTGTTAAAAAATAAAATCCACTTGTATTATATAATACATGATGTATTTATCGAAAACCACATAATATATAACATACAAAAACATTATGAAGTTATCATATACATAGGGTAGTCCTTAAAGTCAGACATACAATTTTATTCTCTTGTCAATTTTTTCCCTAAATATAGTTCCCAAGAATTCATCTAAACATCCTCTTATTTGAATACTGAAGTCCAAAACCCTAGTATAAAAGTGTTAGTTGTTTTATTATTAAATTTTCTCTAGTTACATGTAATCAAATCCAAAAGGGCCAAATAGTTTAGCTATCTAGGAAAACTATCCACAAACTTGAATGCCACCTTAAAAATTAAATCATAAGATACAAAATAGAATTTTTTCTTGAGAAAAACATTATTAAGTTTATCATATCCCTATATATCAATCAAAATAAACTTCTTATAATCATAAGGAAAGGAAACCTAATAAGGGGGTGAGATTCAATACTTAGTTGAGGTATGTGTACTATTGAATCTGTGATGAAAAAAATATAAAATGATTAATATGGCCATGATAATAATCAAATATTCCACACGACTAATATAATAAAACATAAGAGTAAATCCATGTATAAAATAACAATATAAATAATCACATGGATAATAATAACTAGTTTCATAATGATTGAATGCATAATATTGGACATCACAAACATTCCATCAAGGCCTCATGCCATTAAATCTCACATAGATGGGTGAAGAATCACCCATGTATCATAAATTATTCTTCTTAAGATACTTAAAGATGCATAGAGGGTATATAAAGGGCCTAACCCATAACATACTAAGTCCAATGATTTCATTAAATGATTGGGGTGAAACATAATAAATATTAATATTAACATTAAAAAACTAACATATAAAATTTTAATAATTTCAATAATAAATAAACATAACAATAGAAACATAGTGTAATATAGAGAACGATTTAAAATAGTACATTGTTAGTAAATAACAATATTTTAAAAATAATGATTATATATATAAATATACTTTAAAAATATTATTGTAAAATTTATTGAAGAATTTTCCATTTTCACAAGGATATCACTTTGTTAAAGTATAAAATACTTCTCTGATGTCAAGGAAAATATTTTATTTGAATATAAATATTTAAACCATTAATATAATCATAAAATAATTTTTTTGTCATTATGGTGGATAATGTCAAAATTTCTTTAAAGAAAACATTCATTTGACACTATTATAAAAAGATCTAAAAAATCCTTATTCTGAAAAAGATAATAACATTCATTTTATAAAGTTTTATAAAAATTAAAAAATATATAAAAATATATTTAATAAATCATTATATATTGATAAAAACATACTTTCTTACATTTATAAAAAATATTTACATGAAATAGAAAAATTCTTGAGGAAATAGAAAAACTATTTCGATTTTCCTTAAAAAGATCTATTTGGTTTATATTGTACTTAAATAATGGACCTTAAAAACACATATAACTTATAGAAATAAATATTTTATAATAAAATATATTTTTTATGATATAAACATAATATAATTTCACCTATGGAGAAAAATCATAAAAAATCCCAAATAAAAAGGAGATTGTGATGGAAACTATAACATATGATTTCAATTCTTTAGTATGTGTCTAATACTCCGATATAATAGTTATATATTCATTATAAATCTATTAAAAAACCATAATCATATAAATCATACCATATATTATTTAATTATAATATTTTACTACCCAATAATTTAGAAATATTTGTTAAATTACTATTTTGAGTAATAACTACTTCATTTTTCATGTATGTTTTTACTCAATAGTTTCAGTACATTATATTATTTTTAGTTACATTATATATATAATAATAATAATGATATAAAGATAATATATGATCATTATATATTTTTATATAGTAATGTATAAATTTTAGTGATGGAAAATTTAATTACACTAATCATGGAGACGATCGATTATACGTACACAAGAAAGTTATTTCTATTTTTTGAAGGATCAGACGACATAAAGGTAAACAATAATTTACCATTACAGAATTATTATTATATAATATATATCTTATATATTTTTTAAATCTACCCATTTTAACATCCTTCTTAAAAATAATTAATAATGTATCACCTATGTTTGTGGATGTGGTAATCCAGATGTACACATGAGCGACATTATCATTTTCCAATGGATTGAAAATTTAGAAGGTAAATGTGATATTATATATATATATATAAGTATAATGATTTCATAAAGATAATATATATATATACATTATATTCATAATTTATATACATCTTAAGATGTGGTCATGAAAAATGAATTACATTTTTTTGTGAGGTGGTAGTCGACTGTACACAGGATTGATGGTTTCATTGACCATTTGATGGATGAGGGGCGAATATAGGTTAATTAATTATCATAATAAAATATAATTATTTGGAACATATTTATTTAGTTATATTTTAATAGTTAGATAATATTTTAAGATCATATATTAAGAATTAAAACGAAGAGTTGTTGTTAAGTATTATTCAACCAGTTCGAAGAAACTCTTTGGGATTATACCTAAATCCCTCCTAGGATGGTCTTATAATATATATATATATATATGTGTGTGTGTGTGTGTTTGTGTGTGTGTGTGTGTGTGTGTGTGTGTCTAGAATCCAGGTCAAGGGGAGGGATGTAAGGAATATATTTTTCAACATTTTTGATGTTCCAATATTCTCATGAAGTGTGGAGAAGAGAGAAGATGAGTATCATTTTACAAGTAGGGGAGGGAACACACTTTGAAATATCCTAAAAGAATAAAAAATGATAAAGTAATTCCCAAACAAATTATAAAAAATGGACATATATTGTATGTAAGGATATTATAAGGTCTAAATATTTATATCCAATATTATTTATACATCTGTTATTAGAAATAATACCCTTATCCATTGGATTTACCACCATATAAACCCATTTATTTACCTCAACCGTTATATTTAATTTTTTTTACTATTCACTAAGATGGAAAATTAATTTTTTTCACATTAAATAATATTTATTATTATTATTCCGAATATTTAATCCAATTTAATAAATTAAATTCACAGTATTGGAAGAATTTAATTTAAATAAATAATATTATATTTATAAAAACTGTAAAAAAAATATTTTTGTAAACTACTTAATATGAATTGTTTCTTTCAGTAGAGATTATTTTTTTAACTATTCATTGATAAAATTATTGATTTATGAGATATATAAAAAATTCACATTAAGATAATATTGAAATTTTTATTTAAAAAATAAATTTCATTTTTAATATAATATTTCAAAACTTTTAAAATATTTATTTTAAAATATGTGTTCAATACACGACAGAACAACTCTATCTAAAAATATGGGTTTTGAGCATAAAACATGATTTATTATTATCCTCTATTATAAATATAAATTATATATAACAACTCTTCATTTTATTACACACATAATATGAATTATTACATAAACCCTTAACTTGATACACAATGAAAGATCGAGAGGTCTACTATATTTTGGTCTTAGGAATGTTACATATCATCTTGAAACATGAAACACAACATCTTTGTTGAAAAATTCCTTTACATGAGCACTACATTCCCTTGTACTTAGAATTTCATGGGATAACCTGAAGACACGCATAAGAAAAAGTTGAGCTATACAGCTTAGTAAGGTATTAAACATTGAATAACATGAGGAATACAATGAATGTTAGGCAATAGGCATATCAATGGATCACAAGAGAAAAATGAACATAAAGGCATGATAAAGTATGATAATCATAACATGGAAATGTGTCAACAACACTTAACATGGAATTAGCATGATCCAAGGCTCATTGCACTTGGATCATGAGTAAATACTCATTTCACATGAATCATGAGTAAACACTCATTGTAATTCAATTATAATGAGTCAAAACCTATTGTACAAGATGTATCATGATACTATACTTTACCCAATCCATTGGAGCGCTATCCAAGCACACCCTTCTTAATCATTTCATTTCATGCATAAGTGTGCCACACAAATCATATAACATTGAATCAATCAAAATCATAAGTTATTCTTTGATTAAGGAATTTAGAATAAATACATGAATGTACCATTAAATATGTATATGTGAATAAAGGTGAATAACCTTGATTGAGATAATGGTATGATATTCACTAAAAAATGATATTGGCTTGGAAAAACGAGGTGCAATTTTGGCAGTATATCCACAAGACATAAAAATTCATAAAAATGTTTGATGATAGAGAAATTGGTGTCTCACCATATGTACATGAAATGGACTCTATGGGGGGTCATATAGATACATGTCCTAATAAATTTAATGGATTTCAGATTTGCGATACAAAAGAATTACTTGAATGTAAATGAGGAGAGAGAAATTCCATAAGGAATTTCAGTATGTTAACCGATGTACATGGGAGGCATTTAATGAGAGAGAAAGGGGTCCCTCTATATTCAAACATAAATAGGGCAGTATGGGGGAGGTGTGAAATCATATCCTAACATTTATAATTGAAATTAATGGGCATAATAATATTATGGACTTGGATAAAAATTGAAAGGTATGAATCCCTTACATGGAAGTGTGCTTCCAAAGGCTTGGGAGAGGATTAAGAGAGGATTATTGGGAACTAAGGGAACCTTGTGAGGATTCTATACAGAGGAGGGAAGGGGTTGGTCAAACTACTAAGGCTTTGAGTGGGGAAGAAGTGGGAGATTGGGTGGGTTTATGTAGGAAATGAGAGGAAAAATATTTATGATTTAGGTTTGGGACACCACATATTAAACTAATCCAAACCAGAAACCAACCAATGGTTTTTGCCAATATTTTTTTCCAAAGTGGAGTGGGAATTTTTTTATATGTCCAATGGCCAAACTTCATAAAATAATAGGGTTGCTTATGTGGAGGTGAGTCACACTCTTAAGGAAATCAATTTAAAAAGCTAAAATGTTTTATAAGTTTGGAGGGTCCATTAAAGCATTGTAAAATAAATAAAAAAACCTAAAATCACATTATATTAATGGTAAAACATATATTGGATGGACATAATGTTTATAGTATTTTATTACATCACTATTGAGTCTTTATGATGTCCTAAAACACATTATATATTTAAACGATATATAATTTTTACCCAAAAATTCGATTGTGTCAGAAAATAATGAAACATTCACCATTGGAAAATTTCAATGTTCTAATCCCAAAAATAATATTCATTTCATCTAAATAATTTTCTAAATATGTTAATTTTCACTTTTAAAATAAAAACCGATATTTATTGAAAAATCATTGCTTTTGACAAAAACAACTTTCAAACCATAATAAAAATTACAATTGAATTCATAATATTATATGATAATTTATATTTAATAAAAAGGTATTTAATAATAATAATAAATAAATTTTATTAAAATTTTATTTAAGTCAAAAATCCATTAATTAATAAAAATAGACTTCTTAGTTTAATATTATCTAAAAATACTATTTGATCTTTAAATACAATATACAAAGTAACAATAATAATATGAATGTATATTCATTATTATATTAAAAAATAATTCACATAATCATAGTGGTAGGGTCTTGTTACATAACCCCTTAAAACACCATTATAAGACCTTAGGTTAAGGTGCGCAATGGTGATATACTCTTTTGTTGGCTCAGATAAAATCAATCGAGTGGTAATCTCTATCAACTTCCACTTCTCCGGTAGGTGGTTCTGTTCATGTTTAACGTATTCAAGCATATCTTAGTCTTGATCAAGAGTGAAGCACAATGATGCCACCTCTTTTTTGATCTCCAACAAATGGGCTTCGTATGGGGAAAGTATGCTGGATGAGGCCATTGCTTCCTTTGCCTCAATATATTGGATTCATTAAATCCCTATATTTATACTAATCATGTGATCACTATTCAATGGAAATTTTAGCAACTGTCAGAGTTCATAAAGGTATTTTAAAATCCAAAACATAAAATAAAAAAAGTACATATATTTTATATAACCATAATAAGACATTTAAATAGACCATGAGGGGTTTTTATTAATGAATTTTTGGGTTGTTACAATATTTTACCCTTAAAAAAATTGTTTCCTCGCAATTTGTTTACATACAAAAAGAACTCTGAAATTTAAACATGACTTCGGGGTTGCTTACCAACCACCATTTAGCATTCCCGAACCCTCATTATCACATCGATCATGGAGAGCGAGGGTCCACCTAGTGCAATAATACCTCATTGCACTTTCAAAGTCTTCTAATTCCTTAGTCCATACATAGTCCATGCAACTTGTATTGTACTGATGGATGTGATGTAATTTTTGAAAATAATTATTTCTAACATACAGTTTCAAAATATCACCATGTACCAAGTTTTTGTAATATAGTTTGATAGAGTCATCTTTGAAATTTAGAAAATATGTTTCTTCTAATATATAGCCTGAATTTCCAAAAAGACCAGAATCCAAGACAATATACATATAGGCTGCTCAGAGTTCTCCCTCTTTGACAACTATCATAAAATAAAATAGTGCATCATACTCTCTGGATAGGGTGAAGTATTTGAAAATACCCTAATAGTAACCCCCTTTCCATGAAATGTGAGAGTTTTGGGAGCTTAATATTTGATCATAAGTGATCCATGATAGTTGTTGATTTCACAGTATGGAAGATGTGTTTGATATGTTGTAGAGAATAAAGCAAATATATGTTGGAAATTTGAAAAGGTTTCGATACTCTGTGATCCTGGCTTCTCAATAATTATAGCTATTAAGTCCCTAGGAAGGGACAATAGTGTTTTATGAGGTTCTTTCCATTCCATCTCAAAACTATCCTTTATCCCCATGACAAAACATTTCAAATTTTGAGTTACCCTTTAGACATGATAAAATTGTGATATTAAACTACTTGAATTCTAACGATTTATTATTCCTTAATGAATGGAATGTTAGGGGTAACCCATAAAGGGAAAACCAAGGAAAAAGAGGATGAATTATAAATTACTTTTGTTTCCATAACTTATGAATCTATAAGTTTAAACATATGTTATCCATGATCTACTTTCTAACATGTATTCTTAGAGGCATTTTTTTAATTCCATTAATAATGGTTCGTACTAAGCATGTGAATTTACCAATGCATATACCCCAGGAGTTTCATAACCAAGAGTGCAATAAGGCCCGTTTTCATGTACTAGGATACGCCAAGTCAAGCCCAAAACTCATTGTTAGGGTTTTCACCCCTAAGTACATCTGTGCTAGAGCCACCTCTACCTGCTCTTATCTAGATAGGGATGTATTTTTTGATAATACACTTAATCAATACTCACCAAAACATAGGTATGATTTTATTATACATAGTCTTATTATGAAGGATTCAGTAGGGATTTCTAATCATAATCCAAAAAAAAACTAAACCTGCCTCTAATACCAACTATGACTACACTGCTTTTTATTACACACTTAACATGAATCATTACATAAAAATTTCAGTTGTTACAACATGAAATATCGAGAGGTATAGTGTATTTGGGGATTAATAACATTACATAAAAACATAAAACATTAAACACAACATCTTTATTTAAAATTTCCTTTACTTGACCACTATATTCCCTCGTACTTAGCAGTGCATAGGATAACCAGAGAACATGTATAAGAAAAGGGTGATCTATAAATCTCATTAAGAGAATAAACCTGGAATAAAATGGGGAATATAATACATGTTAGGAAATATAAATGTCAATGGATCACAAGAGAAACATGAACATAAAGGCATTATAAATTGTGATAATCATAACCTAGAAATGTCAAAACAACACTTAACATGGAATTATCATGAGTGAAGGCTCATTGCACATGGAGCATGAGTAAAACATCATTGCACATGAAGAAAGAGTAAACAATCATTACAATTTAATTAGTATGAGTCAACACTCATTTCTCTTGATGTTTCATGATACAATACATTACCCAACGCATTGGAGCGCTATCAAGGCACACCATTCTTAAACATTTCATTTCATGCATAAGTGTGCCACAAGGATCATATAACATGGAATCAATCAACATCATAAGTTTTTCCATGAATAAGGAACGTGTAATAAATACATGAATGCACCATTTAATATGAATAAGTTCATATAGTTGAATAAACTTGATTGAGATATGGGTATGGTATTCACTACACAATGATCTTGGCTTTGAAAAATTTGGTTCAATTTTGGCAGCATAACGGTGTGACATAAGAAATCATAAAAATGGTTGATGAGAGAGAAATGTGTGTCCAATAATATGTACATGAAATGGAAATTAAGGGGGTCATAAGGATACATGTCCCAAAAAATGTAATGGAATTTATATTCTTGATACAAAATAATTACTTGATTGTAAATGAGGAGAGAGAAAATCCTTACGGAATTTTTGCATGGTAACATGTGTACATTGGAGGCATTTAATGAGAGATAAAGGGGTATATAATCATTAAAACATAAAGAGGGAAGAATATGGGAGGTGTGAAATCATACCCCAACATTTATAACTGAATATAAAAGGGAATAACAATATTAAGAATCTTGGATAAAAAGAGAAAGATAGGAATCACTTAATTGGAAGTGTGCTTCCAAAGGCTTGGGAGGGGCTTGATAGAAGATTATTGGGTGCTTGGGGCACCTTCGGAGGATTATAGAGGGAGTTGGACAGAGGTTGGTTGAACTCCAAATGCTTTGAGTGAGGAGGAAGTGGGAGCTTTGGTGGGTTTATATAGGAAAGAAGTGGGGATTCTTTATTATTTAGGTTTGGGACACCACTAATTAAACTAATCAAAATCAAAAACCATACCATGATTTTTGCCCATGGTTTTTTTCCAAAGGGGAGTGTTAAAAAAATATTTTATAAGGCCAATGGATGAACTTATTTAAATATTAGGTTTGTTTATGTGGAGGTGAGTCACACTCTTAAGGAAATCAATTTAAAAAGCTAAAATGTATTATATGTCTTGAAGGGTCCACTAAAGATTTGAAAAATAAATAAAAAAAACCCAAAATCATATTATTCTAATAGTAAAACTTATATTTGGTGAAAAAAATGTTTATAATATTTTATTACATCACTATTGAGTCTTTATGATGTCATAAATCACATTATATATTTAAATACATTTAATTTTTACCCAAAACTTTGAGTGTATCTGAAAATTATGAAAAATTCACTGATGGATAATCTCGACGTCCTGATTCCAAAAATAATATTCATTTTATCTAAATAATTTTTTTAAATATGTAAATGTTAATTTTTAAAATAATAACCGACATTTATTGAAAAATCAAGGGGTTTGACAAAAAAATTCAAACCTTAATATAAATTACTATTGCATTTATAAATAAATACGATCATTTATATTTAATAAAAAATAATTTAATAATAGTAATAATATTTTATTAAAATATTATTTAATTCAAAAATCCATTAATTCATCAAAATATATTTCTTATTTGAATATTAACAAAAAATATTATTTGATATTTGAAAACAATTTACCAAGTAACAATAATAAAATGAATGTATATTTATTGTTATATACAAAAATAATGTACATAATATTATTGCTAGGGTCTTTTTACATAATCCCTTAAAAACCCACATAAGGCCTTAGGGTAAGGTGCATGATGGTGACAACCTCTTTGGCTAGCTCAGATTACATCACTCGAGTTGTAATCTATATCAACTTCTACTTCTCCTGTAGGTGGTTCCGATCAAGTTTGTCATTTTCAAGCTTAGCTTGGGCTTGGTCAAGGGCGAAGCCGAATGACTCCACCTCTTTTCTGAGCTCTGATAAATGGTCTTCATACAGGGTAAGTCTACTAGATGAGGACATCATGTCCTTTGTATGAGTAAATTGGATTTTTTAAAGCCTTATATTTATACTAATCGTGCGATCACTGTTCAATGACTATATTAGTAACTATCACAATTCATTATTCTATTTTAAAATACAATACATAAAACCAAAAAAGTGCATACATTTTATATAACCAGAAGAAGACATTTAAATTGACCAAGTGGAATTTTCATTAATGAATTTTTGGGTGGTTACATTATAAATATTTTCTAATGAATATATAATATATCAATTTCATTAAAATAATTCACAAAATTTTATTATATTATTTTATTATGATAAATACATAATTTTCACATGAAAAAATTTCTTTTACTTTAAAAGGATTTTTATTTTTTTCAACTGTGAACAGATGAATTTATTTTATAAATAAATAAATAATATTTATTTTCCAATATAGGTAATACTATTCACACTATCCAATTTTAAAGATAGGTTATAAATCTATATTAAATTTCAAATATTTTGGATTTGTGTTTGTGTGTATCATAAGATATCAAAAATATTAAATTTAAATAAAAATATCAAAAAATATAGATGTGTTACATTAGAATTATATTTCATTATAACATTTGGGAGAAAATTAAACCTATTGGAGGAACTATTTTACTGGGAAACATGTGTATTAGGATAATAACATTCCCAACCACACAAACTTGTAAAAATATATTCCTAAAAAATTGTGGAACATGGAATGAAAACAATAAACAACAAGGTGAATACTCTCACAATGAGCCTGAAATTGACAAAAACATGTGTCCATATTTACATAAATTATTTTATAAATTTATCATCCAATATTGAGACTTATTATTATAGGAATTTAATCAAATTATAAGATCTTATTGGTGTAAGTTTCTAAAAAAAGAAATTTTAAAAATTTCCCTACACTGCTTTAATCCCTTCTCAGTGTAGGAATTTAATAATATATGCATTACAAAGTCAATTAAATCATATTAAAAAAATAAGGGAATGATATATATGAATTATAAATGGATATATTATAAGGATTCATGGGATTATTCTCATTTTAATTATGAATATGAGAAATAAAAAAATGGGTCTTATGGATCTGACAAAAGAGGTACAATAATTTTTTCTCAACTATGTCAAAATCCATATATTAATATTCAGATAAGAATAATGATGATAATTTAATTATTTAAAATAAATATGACCCATTAATAAAATCTTAATATTATTAATATGTATTATGATTCATTTATTATTAAAAAAGCTATCAAATTTAATCATCTTACAGATTTAAAATCCATGTTCGATAAAGCTAAAAAAATTTATGCTATACATGATACATGAGATAATGAATTATTATATAGAGTTAAAATATTGAAATTTATTTGTATTATGTTTATTTAGAGATATGAATACCTCAATAAACTTCATTGTATTCAAAAACATTCCAATGGTAATAAAGCTATGTGAAGTGATGGATAAATTTTAAATCTTTATAAATATTATTTTTTACATAGTTCAAAATTAAATACAATTTATTCAAGTATTTTTCACTAAGATACTACTAGAAATTATAATAATTAGTAACTCTTTAAAGTTTGTAAAATGTTTGGTATTAAATAATCACATATTTCTAGAAATTTATCAAAAGTAAAATCATGATGTCATACTACTAACAGGAATACTTTGTTACCCTAATCCCCTATTTTTAGTACTTTTAGTCCCAAGGTATATGAATATTAAAAATCATTCATATTTGAGATTATTTTATGCAATCATCCATAGAATAAAAAAAGGTTAATTGTATATTGAAACTTCTTACATAATACATATGTGTATAAATATCTCAAATTTCAACTCTATCCAAAATTGATAAAGGAAAAGTTAATTTTGGATATAAATATAAAGTAATCATTATTAGAGCTAGAATAATATAAATTACATAACCATACTTTATCAATAATATATATTATGTTACAGTCATAAAAAACAAGATGAGTTTTTGCAAACATTTTGATGATGATTACTCTGTTAGTTTTTCCAAAAATTCATATTATTATTTAAGGAAAGATTACTTGAGTTTAAATAAAATATAAACTAAAAAATTTATGCATTAGATCATGAGTCATGGTGTATAAATAATATAATTTTTTTAAATCAAGAAACTAAATATACATGGATATTAGTATACCAATAACCCTAATTCTATGTTTTGACGCTCATATGTAGTTATATTTAATGTATTTTTAGAACATGTACTAACAAAAACATCCTAATAATGTTTATTAATGTATATTATTTTTGTCTTTTTGTTACTACCATGATTTAATTTAACTTATTTTCTATACTGTATGAGTAGTTAGATAATACTTAATTATTTATATAATTTAATAGCAATTTTATTCTTTCATCCACTAGAATGATAACTTGAATTGATCTGTTATATTTTCGACATGTAATATTCCTTACAGACTATATCTAGTTTACATTACATATGTTGATCTATTTATATATAATTAAATAAACATATTTTATAATTCCTTGATTAAAAATAATAGATATTTTGGGATCCTTGGAATAAACTATTTAATTTTGGGACATATCGATTGTGGTGATGTTTTCGATCATACCTACTTAAGTATTGAATTTTTTTTATTGTCTTTTTTCTTATTTAAAATTGTATTATTTATTCATATTTAGGATTAACTAATTTATAAAATGGAGTAGTTTTCATAACATTCACATCTACCACCCATCTACAATATATAGTTTGATTCATTATAATGTTTAATTCGGTATAGACTTACCCATTTGGTTTTTCAAGGAATATCCATATATGTCATTATTTTATCTCTTAAATAGACATAACCTCAAAATAAATTAAGAAAATATAACTATATTAACAAATTTTATTCCATTTGATCATGCGGATCTGGTTCTATTAACATTTAAAAATGTGGATTTAATGTGAATTATTCTAATTAATAGGTTGGGTTTACACCATGTTTAAATTATTCTACTAATTATTATAGTTGTTTTAAACGACCACCTAGAAACAATAACATGTTAATTGATAAGTATTTTATGAGTTATAAATTTTAAAACATCAATCAATTTAGGTTACCCAAGGCACTCTGAAGATTCAAATGTGACCTAAACCAGTCTATATACCTTGGAAAAAAATTCATTACAACCAAAATGTATAAACTCATTATTATAAATACAATAATTTTGGAATATATTAGTTAACCTTTTTAGCTTTGTGAATATGTGTTAACTATTTTATTATTTATTCTACTAACATGTACTAAATAGTTAGTTTCATATTTATCTTATTTTCAATATTTCTCTAATTTTTTGAATATTTTTTATAGTTTCAGGGAATTATAATGTTATTAATTTTATAATGTGATGTTGATAGTGACAGATCATACACTAAAATATCAATTAAAAAGGAATCATGGATTAAGGGTTGTTTTTTAAACTGAATCGACATTTTAGTTTTTATCATTTACTATCAAGACATATTATGTGTTATTTTTTGGGTGAGTTCTATTTTTTTTATATTAGTGGAGAATATTATTTGTTATATTTTATGACCATATTATATTTTAAATAATTATTTAGCATGAAATGTTTTTTAATTTATTAATATGTGTGGAAAAATTAAATTACTACTTAGGTCCATATTTCATTGGATATATTATGTTTGATTTTTTTTATGAATTTATTTAATTTGTATTATCTTTTTTATCTTTTTAAAAAACATGGGAGTGTATTCAGGTTGTTTGATAATCATGAAGGGGATAATTTTTAGTGTCTTATTACCACTATTTTTTTCCATATAATAACAATTCCTCTCAAATTATTTTATTTATTTATAATTTATTATTAGAAATTGTTATTATATTTTGTTTTGTTATGTATGTAATTTATATTAATTAATTTCATATGAATTTTTATGTATTAATAGGTTTAATATGAGACCCTTTCATTGTATTTGAGTTATTTTTTTATGCATGCGAATAATTTTTTGTTATTTATTTGATTAATTGTTTAATTAATTATTGTTACTTTAATTAATTGGTTTAACATTTAATTATATAATGGCCAAATTTTACAATGTATAGAATATTAGATATGGAGAATTATTTCTTACAAATAATATTGAGTATAGAAGTTTTCTTACATTTTTCATGTTTTAACTAAGAAAAAGTATTACGTTTGAAAACATCGATTCTGCAAAATTAGTGAATGGTTAATAATAGTATTATGTATTTAGTAAAATATTTTTTTGTTATGAAAATTAAATTTGGTTAATTTGGTTATTACATAAAATTAATGTATGAATCATATTTATTTATGAATATTAGGTGTTTGAGATCAACTCACATATAATTCATAAAATCTGTATTAATTATACGCATTATTAGATGTGTTTTGGTGCTACATCATAATATTTGAGAAATTACATTATCTAAATAAGAAGAAGATGAAACATAAAATAAATATGTATGAATAAATCTAATAGCCATTTTTATTTTTTCCATATATGAATATGACATGTGATATGATCACCATATAAGGATAACTTCTATGTTTTGAAACGCGCTTCAAAATAAGTGGAACAATCATTATTTTACCAATGTTTCACTACAAGAACTAAAGGTCGTTAATTAAAAAAAAATCATAATCTAGTTAGAATCATATTAATCCAAAATCATATATTTTATTGTGATGTTATATGGTATCAAAATCACATCATATTACATTAAATAGATCATGCATCATTTAATGTGAACCAAATTGTCCCAAAACTCAAGTATTAGAATTTTATACATTGTATATTCAAATACAGACAATTTCATGGATCATTATGATAATTAAATTTGGATTGTAATCTAATACTTAAAAAATGTATTAAATTCTTATTTTAATGGAATAATTTAATTAAAATTTAATTTAAAATGTATGTTTCTATATTTTGAATTAATTTATTATGTCAAAGAGGTAGACTAGTGTCTTTATACATTATAGACATGGATATCTTTAGATAAAAATTATAACTTTTCTTTCTGTATAGATTTAAATGGATATTATTTATGTTAATTATATGTAACACTACAATGGCTATGAAGATCTTAAATTGATTTTTTTAAAGGTATTTTCAAGAAATAATGGTAATGGTTAGTAAAAATGATACTGTGATATAAAGATTTTTTTTTGAATGATTGACTATCAAAAAATGATGTGTTGGAATAATTAAAAATATTGAGATCTTCTATATATATACATTATCCGTATAAAAACAGTAGACACAAGGCATATCAATTTTCAAAAAAAAATATTGAGAGAAAAATAAACTATAATTTTTCATGTAGATACTATAATTTTTCCTGTATTACTTCTTTAGTTGAGGGATTCCCTATTTATTAATTTTTTTAAAATAAATAAGATGGTGAAATGGTTGTTTCAACTACTATTCACTGATGAGATTATAGGAAAAAAATGAATAGAAATGTTATCATTTTCATATTACCTTAAATATACAACTGAAGGAAACTTGTCATAGCTATAGATAGAAGATTTATATATTCTCATGGAGGATTCAATCATATATCAATTTTTGAATATAATTATTTGATGAACTATATTTCAATATATCTATATGTTCATGTTTTTTTGTAGAATTCAAATATTATCTTTGTGAGGGATTCCATATAACATCCATATAAGGGTAGGGGAAATTAAAAACAAATGTAACCCTATACACTCTAAGCGTCAACTACATTCACTCTTTTATGAGATGTTAAGAAAAAATATTGGAATACCAATGACCATGCATGTATTTAGTGATGGTGGAATATACTATGGGATGTTCTTTATATCCCTAAACCACTATAAAGAAACATTTTCCCTGTTCGTTATTTTTATTTAATTTTTACTACATATCTATTTAAAAGTAATATTAAATTATAAATAATTTTGAAAAGGGATGTTTTATAAAGTTTTATAAAAAATAAATTGTAAATTTAGATGACTCAACGCACCCTCACACATGATTCATAGTCTACTACAATATTGTAGAAACACAAAGGAACATGGACATGACCTTTTTCTGATTGGGTAATATAGAATATCTTGGAATTTGAGAGGCCATTTTTGATAAAATCATGTTAATAAAACATCCACTAGACAGAATAAAGAGTGGTTATACTAACTATAATGATATATATTTTGATGGCTATGAGGTTAACACTAATTTTTTGTTCTGCTTAGTGGATTAGGGAGTGGTGTGTATAAAAACGAGACGTATATGCTATAATTTCACCAATTGGGTGATCAATGGATTGATGGAACTAGTTTTTTCCTTTTTTACATATTTATTATTTGATTAGTTAGTGAATCATTCATCTTACTTCATCATGAGTCAAGGAATCAAAATAAAATCTCCTATAATGTGGGTTGAGTGATCATCTAACTAATGATCTTTAAGAAAGATGAGTGGTCCATTATTTTTGGAAAATTTTATTTGGTCCAACATAGTATAATATATTCTATTTATTTATGATCAATAAAACATTATTTTATTTCAATATTAAATTTTGATGATGTCTGTTCCATGTAATTTTTCTACTTATAATATTTTATCAATATAATCTATGTTATTATATTTAAGTTAAATAATGTTCATTATGTATATAATTTTATATATAAATAAATTACCATTAAAATGATTAGTCAGGATCATAAATTAGAGAGACTAAATAAATATTCCCAAACTAATCATCAAATTTTTAATACATTAATCTCTTGTTTAAATAATTCATCTAAAAAATAGTCACACAAACTAAGAACCAAATGGTTTAGTGTCTTGGATATTAGATATATAAAAATATTATTTTAAAACACTTGTGAATATATTTCTATAATGATATCCTAAAAAAAATTTTATATATACCACACATGACATAATAATCCTCATAACTAGGGGATTATAAACTTAAGAAATGGGTCATCTGATAATATCGGTAAGGAAAAAAATATCATATTGTAATAGATCATACAGAAGAAGAAAAAAATAAAATGATTAATATATTATTTAAATATCATAAGGCTATATATTACAATCCTAAAACATGTTAGACCAATATATGATCATAAAAAGGTCATTAAGGATGAATTGAAGATATAAAACATAACATGTGCACCTGGCTTAATAGTGTGGAATAAATAAACAAGAACAACCATGTATTTAGGGAACTTCAGGGAAATGAAATGAATATTATAAATTTATCAATAAATTATAAAAAAACAATTAAATTTTTAACAACTATAACCACATGAGAAGTTGTGCAAGAAAACCCATTATGACTATGCTTATGTGAACAAACACATTATGTCCACAACAAAAAATATAAGAAAACCCTTCATTCCCCTACCTATGTGAACAAAGTCATTATATCTACACTTGACTATAAAATTAGATATATAAATAAAAAAATTAATTAGAGGAAAACATTGGGCTCATCCAATAATCATCAAAATATATGTGTGCCATGTAAAATCAATCATAAGTATATCATTAAGAAACCATAGAGAAAATAATTTTTTTTAACATAATAAGAAATTATTTTATCATTGATATCAAAATATCATTATAAAAAATGAATTATAAAATAATATCATATAAAGGATTATCAAATCATAACATCATAATAGGTAAATCATAAAGGGAAAATAGATGTTAAAAAAACAAGGTTTTCTCAAAATTCTAGGAATCATTTTTATAAAATACAACGTGTAAATTAATTTTTAAAAAACATAGTTTCATTGATTAGAAAAAGGATAATTTTTTAAATCCCAATTATAATGACATCCAAGTAAATTATCATTAGATATGATTAATTTTTATACAAAAAAATATACATTGGATGAAAATTCATTTAATTTTTCGAAAAGATGGAATACAATTTCATCTTTTGAAATTCTATTATTTTATAACCCCCATTATTAAAAATAATATTAATATTTCCTTTTGAAAAGACTTAAATAGAAATATGATAAAAATATAAAATAATTCATAGTATATTGTATAAAATATGAAAAATTGGGGGAAGTAAAATAACATGGATTTCGATGGAAATCCTTTAAAAATGGAATTATTCTTATCATAAATACATTTTTAGGAAATAATTGAATCATCAAGGAAGAATAATTTTGGTTAAAACATGAAATAACTAGAAAATAATGTTTAAATACATTATAAACTCATCATAGTATTTAATATATCAAAATTTAAAAATAATGATGAAAGATGATTTATTATTACCCAAGGAAAAGGTTTAAGTCACAAACCCCCATAAAACCATTATAACTTTTGAATCAAAACCCAATGAGAGAAATAACATTAAATAAAACACTAAATATTAGTAAATATTATTGGATTATGATAAGAAATTACAATATGATTTTATTTAATTTATTGATAAGGAAACATGGCGGACAACTTAAACATGAATCAAGGGATTCAAATTTTATACATAGAAACCCTTATCTTAAATATTAGATTAGATATATTTGATATAAAATCCTATAACAAATAATAAAAATATAAAAATATTATTTAATTACTATAATTATACATATAACTCTTTATAATTGACATTTATAATCATTATATTATTTTATTTTAGTTATATTTTACCTTTTTTCCCACATAGGGTGTTAATATCTTCCATAATTTTGCATGGTTTAAAAATTTTATATTATTACTGAATAAGTAGTATTAATTTATTTCATTTTATATACAATAATATTTACCTTAATTATATTTATTAATCTATTATATCATTCCATATGTGTTTTAGTATTATATTGTAAAAAAGGTAGTAGTGTTGGATTATTTCAGTTATTCTAGTAAACGAAAAACATACTTTAATAAAAATTTAAATGGTTATTATAAAATTTTAAAAAATAATATTATAATAAATATATTATTATTATATTACAATAATAACTATATTTATGTTTGCATATTCACTTATTATATAGTTGTATATAATAGTTTATATTGGTGGTTAAACTAACACAAACATGAACATTCTTTAACTCGATTGGTAACTATAGTAAATGAGATGTTTCTTTTGACATAATTTCATTATAATTGAGGAAAAATTATATTATTTATTTATTTTATGATAATGAACTATATTGAATTTTTTTGGGATAAAAAATAAAAAAATGATACATTAAGAGAATTATTCTTTGTAGAGGCAGTAATAATTCACACAGACACATGATAAATGTTCATCTATTTTTTTAAATAGTCGGTAATGAGTAAAGAAGATCAATATACTAATTAAACATAATTCCTTATATTATTATGTAGATAAGACATTTTTATGTGTAACATTAATAAGTAAAACATATGAATATAATACTTTCATTGGGGACTTGATATTTCCTAGTAATACTTCTTGAAATTTAAGGGATTATGATGACATTGTGTGATAAAGGGTTTTATAAATTTTGATAAACTTATCAAATAGGATACATGATCCGTGTTTTAGGTAAATTTCGAATCATAGTAGTATGATTGAAATGGTTTACATGATCCCCTTTTATATGAGATTAAATAGGATCTTCTGAAAAAACTGTTTCTATATTAATAATCCAATGACATTATTCCAAGGTAAATGGATTAAAAGTTTTATTAATTAATGTAGTGTGTGGTGTGTTTGAGTTCATTATGGATCAAAAATGGTTTCTTTTTTGAAAAAATTCCCTAAGGAATCATCTCCATGTTTTTTTGGTGAATATTTTGGTCGACAATGCCCAATGACCATGAATCAATATGGTTGGTGTTACCGAAGCATATTTTTTAGGAGGCACGGTTTCCTAGTGTTCTTAAAAAACTTTTTCCCAAAAATCAGGAATATATTTTATGGAAATGATGTGTTTTCTGCAAAGGAGATCATGGAAAGAATTTCATGGACCGAAACGTGTAGATTTTGGAGTGTGAAGCACATTTTCATACCACAATGGAGGTATGTGGAATAGAAAAATGAAATATTTCTAAAATGAATAGGAATGAAGATATATTACCACACTACGTGAACCACAAAGGAGGTTTGTAGGGAGATTGAAATTTTATAGACGAGGGAATGATTTGATGTGTCGTGAGGACAGTTCTTAGTAGGCATGCCATTTTTTGAATGAGATAGTGATGTTGGCTACCACAAACGGATTTAATTTGTGGATGAAATAGGTTTTCATAATGTATTCTGGTGCCATGTGGACTACATAGAAGTTTGTGGTGGAGATTTTACCACTTCAATTTTTTTGTCAGATCTTATTAGCGGGTTTTATGGATCTATTTACCTATATAATGACTCATAATCAGATTATATAAAAGGGAATTATATTAGATAAAATCATTACTATGGAGAGAATTCAAGGAAATCTAATGTAGTTCGCAAGGGAGGATTATACAAAGGAGAAAGTGGTTCTCAAGGGAGGATTCCAATTAAGAGAAGTGTTTCATGAAGATAGTTCATAGAAAAGGTTTTTTTCAGAGATCTTTATGCTGCAAAGGAAAAGGGTTTGAGAAGCAATGGAGGTCTTTGAAGCATTAGTAGTTCATTGGGAATCATCTATCTATGAAGTAGAGGTGGCCTATGGAGTAAATAATGTTCATACAACACTCCTACTATGAAGTATAATGAAGTTAAAAGAAGATACACAATATTTCACGGTGAGTGGATGGATATTTTCAAAGGAAATAAAATAATTTGCAAAGGAAATTTACACATGTTAAAATTACATGGGAAATTTTATTTCATCTACCAGGGGAAACAAGAATTCAATGGAGAATCTACCTACAGTTGATAATGCATTTTTTACTGATAATGAGGAGACTAAAATGTCCCTAAACTATGTGTGGATCCTTTCAAGAGTAATAAGAACTTGAAGAGGAAAAATGTGATCATTTCCACCAGCAGTGAGAAATCTAAAGGGAGTTAAGGAGTGACCCTTGAGAAAGTAGGGAATTGACCCTAAACCATACAATGGAAACGATACTGGTCATAGAAGTGATCTATCCCAAACCTTGTATTTTGACATTGATACTTATTGGATTTTGTACATGGGAACATTTTTGTTGTATGTTCCTTAGATGTATCCCAGTGAGTGGGAACCTAGTAAAATTTCTATGTCTCGTTCATGCTTTAATTTTTATTCATACATTGCTATCAGAAAGGGAGAGAAAAGAAATTTTTTAATAAAAAATAAGAATTCGATAGGGAATTTGTTTTAATCTATTATACCCAATTTCACACCCCTTTAGGTTATTTATCCTTGTATGGATAGTAATTTGTATTATGGATAAAGGGTGAAATTATTGGGTTATCTCTCAGTATAAGAAATGGAGGATTTCAATCTAAAAGAGATTCCAAACATTGATGCATTTTTTTCCAATTATGTACGAAACGAATGCAAAACTACATTCGATCATTAGTAATGGATGTCTGTACAAAAATTATGAATTAAATATCAGACAATATTAACTGTGGTGATTTATCATAATCTAACCATAGAGAATTAGATACTGATGCAAAAGGAATAAATTATTTAGAGGATCCTAATCAAATGAAATGTATATGACATTAATGTCATGTAAGTCATCACATTCTATGGGGGGGGGATTTCTGAATATTTATGAGGGTGACTCAAAATTCAGAGAAGCAAAGCTATAGGTTCTATAGAACAATTATGAGGATCTCAGAATACACCCTAATGAGTCTATTGATGTATTCGTTGACTAGGTGATTGTTATTGTGGAAGACATGTGTGGTCTAGATGAAATTATTGAAGATGGATATATTTTGAAACACACCATGAGAGAACTTCAACCTTAGTTCAATCCAAAAAATGATTGTTTGAAGATAAAGATCCAAGGTACCTTACATTGGATAAATTAAATAGTAATATTATTGCAAACAAGATTAGAAATGATGATAATGATTCTATTGAAAATGGGAAGTCTAAATCTGTGGCATTAGAGTCCATGAAAAAGATCACTATTGTAGATGTCTATGGAGAAGAAGAGATAGATGGAGTAATGTCATTCATTTCATCAAATTTACAATGAGTAAAGGGGGAGTTCAAAGGGAAACTCCCACTTCCTTTATTTCTATGTTGTATGGTTGGTCATCTTATAGAAAGGTTCCCTAAGAAGTTTCAAAAATATGATGAGGATAAATTAAAAATTTCTAGGTAGAATTCTTCTTCCTATATAAACTGTGAAAAAAAATTCATGAAAATGAATAATTTCCATTCAAAAGAAGATGATAGTTTAGATGAATCCGAGGTAGAAGAGTTGGAGCACTGGAGGATCTTGAAGCAGATACTATTGTGTAAATAGATAGAAATTCCCAACCATGGGAAGATAGTGAGAATGAACATAGTGAATTCAAAGGAAGATTTTACCTTTATGTAATATTAGAAGCGAAAAATGAAGAGATACATGGTTAGAGAGCCAATAAAAGAATGAAAACAGGGGGTTCATTAACCAAACTATTTATGCTAGAGAAAGAATAAAATAATTTTGAGCTAATATATAAAATTGAAAATATTATGTCTTTCAACCCATCAAACTCAAATACGATTATTCAGTACAAGATCATAGTGTATAAAAAAAGTGATCAATGGATTGAATAATATAATAACAGATCAAGAAAAACAAATCCAACATATTATTATAGAGTTTTTAGACCTACGAAGGAATATTATTGATCATGAGAAATTGTTGACTCTATAAATGCATATCATAAATGTATTTGAAAATGGAAATGTTCAGTTTAATGCACTTGTTAAACAAAAAAAATCAATATCAAGATAATAAAAACATAGATCCGACCATTACATCTAGTATGGTTCTTGATCAAAAAAATAATGCAGTAATGTTTGATGTCAGACCACAGAAACCCACTATGATATTGAAGATTAATTTGGGTATTAATCAAAACCATAATATTCAGATAACTTAATGGGAAAATAGTAGTACATTAGTAACACAAATGAATGAACACCACATTATACCTTATTGTTTTAGAAAGATGGGAAACTCACAAAATGTATATTCTATCACTAAGAGGTATCAAAGGGAAGAAGACCAACATAGAAATCTATACATAGCTCAATATTCAAAGGATATAATTTTATGGTCACTTTTTTGGGTGTTGATGATTTGGACACTCAAAAATATATTCTTAATCATTAATGTAGTGAAATATGCCGAATAATACTAGAAGTGGTCATAGGAATTAGTCAAATGTATCATCCAATGATGTGAAAATAAAAAACTATTTTCATATCTGGAAGATGAAGTTGGTACATCTTACTCTAAGGAAAGATAAATATTATCAATTGATTCTGGGTATTTTGTAAAAAACATGGATGAGAAAGAGATAGGTTAATAGGATTTGGTTGTAGATATTTAATTCAAATAATTATATCATAATAGAATATGGATCATTGATACTGAATTCACCTCACATATAATAGGAAATAAAGAATTATTGATATGAATAATATGAAATACATAATGTGTTGTCAAATTTGTTAATAGTGAAGGTATAAGAATTATTGGCTCTGAAAAATCCACATTTGGGGGGAAATACATGAGACTTGTAGATGCCTTGGTTGTAGGAGGTATCATTCATAATTTTTTATCTATATGTAAATTGTGTGACTCAAGGAATGCCATTATCTTTTCAAATACATTATATTCCATAAAGGAAAAAGGTGGTGCAATTGTTTTTCATGGAAAGTGTATGAATTAGAATATATACATTGTGAGTAGATATTGAGATATGTACATTCATTCTATGGAAGAATAAAACAAGCTATGTCATAAACATATTGGCCACTTGAACCTAACATTCTTAGAAGATCTGGTGAAATATGATGATGCTGAAGGCCTCCCTAGGTTATCACGTGATTGAACTCATATGTGTTATGCCTGTAAACACGGGAAGATCATTCAAAAGGAATATAAATAAAAATAAAAAGGTAAAAAAATTTCTTTAGTTAGTGAATATTTATGTTTTTGGAAATATTTCACCCAAATATATTAATGTGAGGAGATATTATTCTCTTTCCGTTGATGAATTTAACTGAATTTCATGGGTTTTTGTCATCACTCCCAAATCTGAAGTGTTCAATTATATATCAATTATTTAATTAAAGATGAAAATATTCTCTTTTAAAAAACCAGAATATATGAATTGATAATGGAAAATAGTTAAAAAATATCCATATAGAGGATAATCTCTAGAAACATGGGATAAAGATCCATTTTTCAACAGTAAGAACTCCACAACAAAATGAAGTCATTGAGAGAAGAAATCAAATTATCAACAACCTAGATATAAAATTTTCATTTAGAAAGTCATTACATAGATTTTTTGGAATGAATCATTGATGAAATAAGTATATCCATCAAATATATATTTATTACAATAAAAAAAGAAAGGACTCAATATTGGTTATGGTATAGAAAGAATCAAATGTTAATGTACTTTTGAGATTTCAGATGTCAGTGTTTCATTCTCAATAAAGAGAAACATATGAAGTTTAAAACCCATAGAGATGATGGAATATTTATTCAATAATAAAAGAAAAGAAAATAATAAAAATACATTAATAAGTTTCTAAGAAAGGTAGTTGAATGAAATGATGTAACTAGTGAAGATAATGAAAAAATATTTAGCAAATATAAGATCAGTCTCAGGGGGATACTGATGAAGTGATAAGTAGGTCAGGGAATGTTCTAGTTATAGAGGTTATTTTAGAAAAATATTTAGATAATTAACTAAATTAATATAAAATAATATCTTCACAAAGATCGATGAGAAGACCTGAAATTTATAGACAAAACATAATCATCAATCAGATAGTGCTAGTGACGATAATTAGGATTATGACTCTAAAACAAGACTCATTCTTATCACAAGTAGAGAATAAATGGTTTAAGAAATATTTTGTAGATGAAAAATAAATCTAGGATATGAATGAAGAGTTTGACCAAATTTAGAATAATTATAAATGATAGATTGTTTAAAGATAAACAAATATGATTGTCATCAGGAGAAAATGGGTCTTTCATAATAACATGAATGAATATAATGAAGTGATTAGAAACAAAACATGGCTAGTGTGCATAGGGTACTCCCAAATAGAGGGTATTAATGTTGATGAAACAGTTTCCCCAATTGCAGGGCTAGTGAAAGTCATATTATTCTTTGATATATTGGTTCAATGTTTTCCAGATGGATGTCATGTATGATTTTCTTAATGGGGTTCTAGACTAAGTATTTTATATTGATATGCCATATGTTTTTCTCATTTATGAAGATGAGAAACAATTTTTTTTGGCTGATGAAGGAATTTTTTGTGTTGAGGAATGAATCGATGACATGGTATTCAAGATTTTATCAGTTTCTGAAGAAGATCAGTTTTCATCATGGTAGAGTTGATTACAATATTTATATCAACCATGATAGTAATCAAAGGATGATGGTGGTGGTATATATTTATTATATAATACTTCGTGGACCAAATGAAGATTAGTTTAAGAAATTAATAGGAGTCATGAATAGTTATTTTAAAATATCAATGGTTGGTGAATTGACATTTTCCTTGGTCTACAAGTGACAGGGAAATAATTGTACATTAATTTCTCAATCCAAATTAGTGAAGGATATTTTAAGAAGAAATGGAATGGATAATTCCAATGAGATGAGGAATCTGGTGGGTAACTAGATGAAAATATCATGGGATGATGAATGTAAATTAGATAATTTCATAACATACAGGAATATAATTAGAAGCATCTTATGCTTAAGATAAAAACTAAAAAGTATTATTTTTTCCTCATGTCAAGAAGCACTGTGTCAAATAAATCCCTCAGAAACCCACATTCTTATATTGAAAACAATGCATCATTTTATCATGTGAATGGTGGATTTCAATTTTATATATAATGAGATATTTGTACAAGATTTATTGGGATATATAGAATCACATTGTCCTAATTAAGTGAATGATATAAAATCAACATCATGTTGTTTATTCTATCTCAGAGGATTGTCTGTTTCATAGCTAATCAACAAAAAGTATTGTATTTCATTTATAACCACATAATCTAAATATACTGCGACCACTCAAGATTGTACACAGATATTGTGGATGAAGTAGAATATTGATGATATAGGTGCTAAAGTGATGTCTCTGATCAGAATATGTTATGATAATTCAGGTGCTATAAATTTGAAAAAAAAATAGTCCATCACTTTAGAAAAAAGAACATTGATATCATGTATCATTTTATCAAGGATAAGTTGGATAATGGTCTTGTGATGTTTGATTATGTTCCTACTGAACTAAAAGTTTCATATATTCTATCGAAGATGTTACCCAAAGAATCATTTGAATGGAATCTAATAGTTCTTAGATTTCAGTCAACTCTCAACACTTTAAAAAGTGCGGATGTGGGATACCCTCTCCCCGAGGTATGATTTATTTTTCCGTAATGTGTTGATTTATGTTTTTTCCTTGATTCACAGTACAATGATGTGATCTTCATGTTCTTTAACAAAGGAGGATAAATTATTGATATTACCAGGGACAAAATGTCTTAAAAAGTAACGGGGAGAAAATTATAGGGGACTAGTAATGTATGGACAGTTCTAAATATGATGATGCTAAAGGTGATAAAATAAAGTTTATATATCATGATAGATGAGGTTCATGATTAAAGTAACAGAGGGGTTTTTCATGAAGTGATTCATTAATGAAATTTACATGCTACTCTTGTTTCTCACATTGGGCATTGCTCACATGGGATTAGAGGGCGTGTTGAGAAAATCATTGATCACTATCTGAATCACAAGTAGAAAATTGTGTAAACATATGGAAGAAGGTTCGATGAGTTATCAAAATGTGAATAATTTTCCACAAACCCAAAGGGTTTATTTTTGGGAAAATCCCCCACGGTATCATCTCAATGTTTTGGGGTTGATTGTTTTTATTGAAAAATCTAGTTGACTGTGAATCAATATGGTTGGTGTTACCGAATAATATCATTAAGGTGGCACAATTTTATATTGTTTTCCAAAATTTTGGTCCCCAAAATCAGGATTATTCCCTATAGAAAAGGATGGTGTTTCTACAATGGAGTTCACATATGGAATTTTTTGGACCACAATGGAGGTACTTGGTTTCAGAAAAGGAAATATTTCCTCATATCAGTATTATACAGACCAAAAACCATGACACAAAAACAAAAAAAATTATGTTTGTGGGGATATTGAATTTTTGAGGATGAGGGAGGTGATTTGACGCACCACTGGGACAATTCACAGGTGGTTTGTAATTTGTGGAATAAGGTGGTGATTGTGGATGTCGTAAAGGGATTTCAATTGTAGATGAAAATAAAATACGTGGAGGATTAAGGTGCTGTTAGAACCACATAATAGTTCTTGGTGAAGGCGATAACACATTGATGTTTTTCTGAAAATATGATTAGTATCTTTTGAATAACTATTTTATTATATAATGACCCCTAATCAGATCATTTTAAAAGGGGATTTCATTAGAAAAATTTATCATTGATGGGATACTTTGGGGAAGTCCAAAGTCATTGTCACACCCAAACCAGTGCATTTAATTTATTTATTATTTATTTGTCCCTAAACAATTTTTATGGGGTTTGAGGTGATCCCCGAAAAAAATTTCTGAGTTTATGTTAAAAGGTTCGCATTTTTGGTTTGACGTCGTTGGATGCACGGGTGGTGTGTAATGCTGCGAGGCTCCTCCCAGGTAGATGTGTGGTTTTTTCATCTTTGAATAATTAAAATGAATAAGTAAATGTTAATTTATTATGTATTTTAAAATTTTTATGGTTATTATGATTTTTAATATTTTTATTTTAGATGAAAACTAAAATTGATAATTTTATTATCATTAAAATGAAATAAATAATTTTATTAATTCAATTTTACCATCATGATATTAATAATAATAATAATATTATTATTATTATACATTTCATTACCATTATTGTTATTATTATATTAAAATTATAGTTACATTTCATTTCATTTCATTTTAGATTAGTTTTTATTAATTTATTTTTTCTTTTTAGGCTTTCTCGGTGTCAGTTCCTCTCTCCCTCTTTTCCCCTACATGGAGTGTGAGCCCCACATCTCCACCTCATTAGTGTGTGGCATTCCAAAAATCTCCTCCCCCTCATCTCAGCCTTCCTTTCTCTCCCAACACTACAACCATCACTCCCCCTCCATTCACTACAGTGCCGTTGGTGCGCACTCCCTTCAAGCACGCCCGGACGTGCCATTTGGTGCAGCACCTATTTCGTGTCACAGCAACCTGAGCCCCTCCTGAACACCAACTCTGACACCACCCTGACCATCTTCTTCTCTAGCGGCGTGCCCTACCTTCTCCTTCAGCATGCACATCCTCTACTCACCCCTTGTCCCTCCTTCTCGGCACAACTAGGCACCTCTTCGGCCTTCCCCCTGTACCGACCCAGCTGGATCCTCCCTCCCTTATGAGAGGACCAGTTTGGGATATACCTAACACTGAGAGGGAGGGTAAATCAATGCTGGGTACTTTTGAAGCCAATTCCATCTTTCTCCCCATATACTGCTTGACCTGTTAGGATATTAATTCTCTTATTCTTTTATCCCTACCAAATGCAGCAATACAATGTAGTATAAATATGGACACGATATTTTTATAAAGATAACCACTCAATAAGAGCAGTTATCTCCTTTCCATGCAGGGTAATGTACAGTGAATGGATTATCAACTATAATGTAATATGATGTTACAATAGAATATATATGAAAAAAATCCTCCAGCTAGTGTGAGTCTTTACACTTTGGAGGGGGTTGGGAAATAATCATCTTCCCTAGACTGGTGACAGCCTAGTCCCACATTCAGCCTCTAGCCAGTTCTTTACACTTTTTATTGAGATAGTCTTCTTCCTTATTTATAAGGAATTTTTTTCTCTTGGTATTCTTTAGTGCTCTTCACTTTATTACGTTCAAAGCAGCAAGAAAGTAATTAATCCTTCATTCTTTCTCCTCTTCCCTAGTGGAACACTAACTGCACTAGACATCTTCTTTCTTCTTCTCAGTGAAAAAACCAACTACACTAGTGCTTCTTCTCTCTTCTTATATAGAATCACGTACATCAATTGTATTATTCTGGAAATGAAGATCGGTTCACTTGGCATCATCTAAATCAATTATTTACTTCTTATTCATGTATGAATGTGATCATGCATATGACATTAGGGTTGAACTCTTCATTCTCCTTCTTCACATATGTTTACACACAATTTGGTTCTTTCTTTTGAGTGTCTTTAAATATGCATGTTCAGGCATGCATGCATGCATTCACATATTCTTCGTCTTTTGTGAGAACCCTTATTGGGTATTGTCCTTTAAACAGACACACACACTCGGTCTCTTATACTCTTCATATTATTTATTCTCCTTATTCCTCTTTCACTAGGTTAGGGTGCTTGTTTAGGGTTATATGAGAATATTTCTTCAAACCCAAATGGGTTAAACCCTTTCCATGTGTGATCTCCTTCTTCACACATGTGTACATGAACTATGGCTCCTTCAACCAGAGCTCATGCATATATGCATGCATTATTCCTCTTCACTTGCAAACACCCGAGCCCTCAGGTTTCTTCAAATAAAACACACAATTTCATGCAAGTCACCACTTTAAATCTCTATCTTCTTCAAAAATGAACCCCTTTTCAAAATAGAATACATAAATTCAAACAGGAGGGTGTTCTCACCTTTCTTCGTGAAACTAAGGTGGCCACAATTCACTTTCTTCAAAAATGGATATATAGATCTTGTTCGTGCATGAGGTGCACAGTTTTGCCTCTTTAAAAAACTCATTGAAAGAGTATCTCAAGCACTGGCTCAGGATGGAAATGCATTCACGAAGAACAGTGATGGTTTTACAAAACCTATCATGTGTTTGAATTCTAGTTCATCACGAAGTAGTTAGATGCTATGTAACACCTATCGAAGGCTTGTGGGATCTCTTCTTCATGGATCCTGTAAGGCTTGAAGTTCTATACATGATCTTAGTGATGTGATGAATAGGAATATTCATTGTTTTTAAAAATAGGAGATCTCAGGTATGTGGGGGCAACAACTCTTCTCGTATCAGGCTTCTCCTTTTATAGGAGAGTGATACAACCACTTCCGCATTCAAAATCCTCATATCTAACATTAAGATTAGGGCATTGAATTCTCGAGATCTTTGGATTCATGATATGCTGCGGGTCAAGGATAATATGAAAGTATTGGGTATTTCCTTTTTCAAACGTGGAGTCTTATCTTCTTGCATGGAGTCAAGATCACATGACTAATTCTTGTGCATGAATCTTGCTCGAACCCATGTGGCCATTGAAACTCCGTTTGCCTCCGCGAAAGCTTCTTCATTGAGATATCGCATGCATGAACAATATATGTTTCATTCATAGTCTCAATTAAATCCAACGATCCTTATGGTGTCAAAATAATAAGGCGTGGTGGTACGGATGTGATCATCCATCATCCTCGGTGAGATACAGCGGTGCTGGAAAGTGGTGGAGGTTGAAGACGATAGCACAGATGGTTCAAATCTGTGGGAGGTTTAGAGGGATTGAGTTTATACTAACGTGGAACAGGATTAGAGGATGATAGAGATTAGATCCATCTTTTGTGGATTGAACAAACGGTAGGGCGAGACCTGATATTGGATGGATAGATGATATTACCGCCGTGTTTTAAAAATTTTCTCCCACAACAAAACAGAGATACAGGTTTCCTGTGGTTTATCAATAAACTCCCCATCCAACCACAAAGAACTATCCTCTCCCATCTCCAATTCCTCCCCACAACAGTTCTCTATGGGAGCACTTATGTGCCAACCCATGCCTCCTACAGGCGTGCTCCTAGCACCAACTATGCACTCCTACCTCTGTGATTCCCCACAAGGTTGCATGTGTTACGCACACAATGCCACTCTTAGCCCTGGCCTCATCCTAGATTCCCCATGGGTACGGTTGACCCCTAGTGGTCCCATATATGCATGGACTCCTCATGATCAAGAACCACTTATTCTACCTTCTTATTCCTCCTTTTCTTTTTTGTATTATTATATCCAATGTACCTAAATCATCCTCAAAAGGATTCTAGTTCAATGTTTTAAATGTTTCATCACACATGATACAAGTTCTTGAACTTTCAAGGTTAGTGAATCAATCAGATGATTTTCCATTATCCATTTCACTCAGTACAGTTTTGTTTACCATCATTTAAATTCATTGACCTCATTAAAAACAAATACAACTCAATTAATATAGGGGTCCCAACAATATCCCCCTTTGTATTTTTTATAAATACCCAATGATTTTCTACTAAATGAATATTTCAATATGAGTTGTGATCCTTCACTTCTTTCTCTCCATTAATCCTTCATTTTACTACTTTCCCCATTATTGAAAAGATATACAAAGTTCATGGGAATAAGGGTATCAATCCTTACACAATAAATTCTCCATCAATCATTTCACTTGAAGTCTACTTGATCAGTGCTCAGTGTAGAAAACTAGAGGATTTGATTTAGACAACAAATCTATAAAGACCCATACTTTACATACATGGTTATTACTTCAAAATTAAATCATACTTATTACAACATATAACAAACCATGAAAGAACCGTATAGGTATTGTGTCTTTAGAAACTGGGAAACATAAACAACTGGTTCATAGAGCATCTACACTGTCTCCCATTTATTTCATCATATCTATAGTCCCTTTTGGCATATATAACTTAATAAACTTCTTCCTAACCTGGGGAAAGAAAACATACAAAAGGGTGAGCTCAAATGCTTAGTAAGGGTAAATAAAAGAAATATCAATCACATCATATTCATAAGAACATAACATTTTTGAAATCTTACCCTGCAAAAGAGATCATAATTTCATAACATGGGATAAATCATGGTAGTGAAATGTAATCCCAATAATCATAACATAAAACATGGAACTTTTTGGCATACACACATAATCATATAGAATAATTTCTTATTAGTCACGACTCATTGCTAAGACTATCTTAGTGGAGAACGTTTATTTCTGAACCGAGTTCACTCCTCGTTTCAGTCCTGTTTCACTGAACCAGTTTAACCTGCCATTCCAGCCATGTCTATCTCATGAGATATAAAATATTTACCCAATTAATTTGAGGGAGATATAGGTCCCACCCATCTCATAATGATACAATTCTTATGTGTGCCACAAAATCATAAACCATACATCATAGCATTACCCATGTAATAAAAATGAGAATCTTAAACATCGTGACATCATAAAACAATTCATATAAGATAAAGAAATTCATAAAAATATTTCCATCACAACATAATCAAATCAATTTAATAATAGGGATAGAAACAGAACCCTATATTATCTTAGATGGAATTTTTTTTTGATAAAACACTTGAACTCCATTCTTGAGGAAAATATCCTTTCTACTTCAAAAACATTTTTCCTTTCTAAACATGTCATACAATTTTAAACTAAAAGAAGTTGATTAAAAATAAACTTGAAATCTGGTAATGGAATATTCTTGGAAATAATTTTTTAAAAATCCATTCATTCCGTATAAGTTAAAAAAACATTCTTCTCGTACTTTTGTCAGAAACGTCAAAAAGTACCTCGTACGAAAAACGACAAAAGATTCCTTTCATATCTTTTACTAATAACTCACCAAAGGGTAAAATTGGATTTAAACAATTGTAGGAGGATGTAAGTAATATTACATATTGAGGAAACATGGATGTGGATGATAAATATTCCCTAGAAAATTCTGAAGTATAAACAATCTCGGATAAAAATTGAGATTGCAAGATTGTCCCTTACCTTAGGTCCGATTTGCTTCGTAAGTGTCCGAACCTCCTGTATAATGATTTAAATAATGTTATTGACTTATTCCAGAATCATAATTATTGTTATGATATCATATATGGTAATATTATTAGCTTCTTATTAGTAATATTTCATTACTACTTGTTATTCGGGTATTTATTACTTTTTGTTCTTATGCGTGTTTTGTCGAATAAATTCTTATTCTTCTCTTTAGGTTATAGATACCTCATTTCCAGAATGTTATTAGTGTACTATATATAATATTTATTCATTAAATTCATTTATATAATCATTATGCAATGAAGATCATGTAGAACGAATCACATCACATCGTGGAGACGATATTCCGTACGTATGCACGAGCGATGATATCGTTCCAATAATCGTGGAATTGTATTGGAGTGTATGTATACTATTTAAGAATCAATAAAACATTACAATAATCATATATAGTTATTTAATTTCACCATTATACCCATCAAAGTAGGTGGTTATGTAAAATAGATTACACCACGGTGTGGAGACGGTATTCCGTACGTACGCACGCGCGGTGATTTCATTTTCCGTAGGATGGATATATGGTGAAATAGGGTTGTTTCATAATTATAATAACATATCAGTATATGAGTTCTACTGATGTTATTTATTAATAATGGTACAAATGAAGAATAAGAAGTGGAAGAATAAATAAAGTTGAAACAATCGGTAACGGACATTACCTCTTCTTTGAAGCGCCTCTTTGAGACCTTCTCTTAGGGCACAAAAATTGGTCTTTGAAGAAGACCAGGACCTCTAGGATATTTCTAGAGAATTTGGGAAGTTAAATGGGCAGGGTTTGGCCTATCTTTAAGGCTAAAATTGGTGTGAGGAGGAGAGGGAGGAGGTGTCCTTTTATAATGGAGGAGAGGGGCACCTTTGGAAATATAAGAAATATTAGATTATATTAAATCCCAACCGCACTTAAAAACTTCCAAAATGACTCATATCCTAATATTAGATAATATAAGGTTGTAATATCATCAACAAATAAAATTTAGACATGTTAGAAATTTATTTTAAACATTATCAACTTGATTTATCCTTATTTATCAATTTAATTTTATTTGTGGTAATAATATTAAAAATTTTAAATTATTATAAATAATTACATATGTGTTTTGAATTTTCTATAATTTGACACTTTATGACATTTTAGACCATATAAATTTTAATTTATAATTTTTGAATATTTTTGGGATTTTTAATCAATTTTAAAATATGTTATTTTTATAAAATAACAATAGTGTCAATTTTGGAACTATTCATTTATTTGAATTTAAATAAAATATATACAGAATATATGTTCAAAATAAAAGCTTTAATAGATTCATAAAATGTCATATGTATCTATAAAATTAGTGGAGCACATTAAATAGTTCATATAATATTTATTTTAATATTTTTAAAACCATTTATTTGATATTTTAATTAATAAAATAATTTCAACATCGCTATTGTGTCATAATTAATGATAATTATCTAATCCCTAAAAATACTAAATAAATTCCTATGATGTAGATAATTGTATGATATTTCTGGAGACTATTAATTTTCTATGTTTCATTAAGTTTATCACTAAATTAAAATTATTATACTTATAAGATTTAAGAATGTGACATGTTGTCACATTCTTTGGTTTTAATAATAATTAAATTATTTTCATGGACAAAAGTCCATTAAATGAATCTAATACAACCCTTAGGTTATATGGGTTGACTTTTATTCATCCAATAGGATTTTCTCAGGTGTTAGGGTAATTGTATAATCTTATATTTACCCTTAATTACCCAATTTACCTTTAACTATGGTAAATAAAATTTACCGTAGTTACTATTCATAATGCCCAAAAATAAAAAGTAGCCTATTAAAATAATTTCGACCCACTGATTACAAATATGGAATCAATTTTTCAAAATTCAAAACACATAAGTTGCAGTAATTAATTTAAAATTAATCCCGTTGTTAAGAAAACGGGTTTTAGAAGTTAAAACATTGCCAAAGATTGAAATGTTTTTACCTATGAATTCAATGTGAAATTAATGCTAATGACATAAATTATATTAAATGGTAAAAATATATTCTATTTAAACTTTGAAACAATTAAATATTATAATTTAACCATATAAATTATCTCAATGAAAGAAGTTGTTTTTAATTAAAAATTAGCGTATTTTTACTATTCATCAAAATATGAAAGTTATCAGAAAAATATCAAAAAATTATCCAAAGTAAATTTTTATATCCTAACTCAAAATAAGAATTCTATTTTATCAAATTTAAATTATAAATATGTCAAAAAATAGATTTAATGTGGGTGCGCCATCAAAAGGCGGCAAAACTGCATTTTTTTTGAAAAATACTTATTTTCCCGAAAAATTTATTTTGTTCTCTTACCATGTTCTAGAAAATGTCTAAGATGAATAATAATGTTATAAAATTAAAAATTTAGTTAATAATATTCATTATGGCTAGTCCATAATAATATATCTTTGTTTAGTGAAACCCGATATTGCGTACTACACACGCTATCGAGGAAGGTCGCGATTGCGTGTAATGCAAGATAAGTCCGTATTGTGTTCTGTGAAAGATTCCTTTGGTGTTGCGTATAACATAAGACATAAAAAAAATATTTCTCATAAAATCTCAGGGTGTTACATTTTACCCCCCTTAAAATGAATTTCGCCCTCGAAATTCATCACTTCATTACAAACAGATGAGGATACCTCTCCCTCATCATATCCTCAAGTTCCCATGTAGCTTCTTCTAATTGGTGGTTCCTCCATAAAGCTTTCACCAAGAGAGTGGTCTTGTTACGTAGGACTTTTTCGCTACGATCCAGAATCTCTATCGGCTGTTCTTCATAAGAAAGATTTTGCTCCAGCGGTAAAACTTCTGAGCTGAGTACATGTGAAGGATTAGGTATGTACTTTCTCAGGAGAGATACATGGAACACATCGTGAACTTGAGAGAGATTCGGTGGAAGCGCCAATCGATAAGCTACCTTCCCAACACGATCCAGGAATTTCAAAATGACTGATATATCTAGGGGTCAACTTTCCCTTCTTTCCAAATCTCATGACCCTCTTCTAGGGAGGTATTCGTAAGAACACTTTATCACCCACTTAAAAATCTAAGTCTTTTCTTCGGTGTTCGGCATAAATTTTTTGTTGACTCTGAGCTGATCTAATGTGTTGTTGAATAGATCTGACATTTTCTGCCATCTCTTCATCAAGATCAGGTCCTAATAGATTTTTTCCCCAACTTCATCCCAGCAAGTTAGAGTCCGACATTTTTTTCCATAGAGAGCTTCATAAGGAGCCATCTGAATACTGGATTGAAAGATATTATTATAAGAAAATTCCACCAAAGGTAGGTGTAGATCCCAACCACCTCTAAAATCAATAGAGCAAGCTCTCAACATATCTTCTAGAGTTTGAATTGTCCTCTCAGACTGACCGTCTGTCTGAGGATGATAAATAGTGATGAAACTCAACTCTGTATCCAGAGTATGCTGAAGACTTCTCCAGAACATCGAGGTAAACCTTGGATCCTGATCAGATATAATGGAAATTAGTAATCCATGCAATCTTACCACTTCCTTTACATATATACTGACAAGATTATCTAGAGAGAAATCCTATCTAATAGCAATGAAGTGTGCAGACTTTGTAAGACGATCAACTATGACCTAGATAGAATTATTGCCTTTGGATGTTTTAGGAAGTCCAGTGACAAAGTCCATAGTGATGTTTTCCCATTTCCATTCTGGTATAGGTAATGGTTGTAACATCCCCTTAGACTTCTGTCTCTCAGCTTTAACTTGCTTACAAACCAAGCATCGAGAGACATATTCAGAAACATCTCTTTTCATTCCATCCCACCAGAATTACTCTATCAGGTCCCTATACATATTCGTGCTTCCAGTATGAATAGAGAATGAAGAACTATGAGCCTTATCCAGCAGATCCTTCTTTAATTCAGGGATGGTAGGAACACAAACCTGATTCCTGAACTTTATTATCCCATCACAATCAAGGTTGAATTCAGTAAAATTTCTCACCTTCTTTTGTAACTCTACATCTTCTTTCTGTGCCTCTTTAATCTTCACATGTATAGATGGTTGAACATTCATTTGAGAAAGATATGATTTTTCCCCTTTCATTATAATTCATATATCCATCCTTTTTAAATCCATAAATGTTGGATCTTTTGTGATCCTCATCATGGATAAGCTAGCATTGTATTTTTGACTTAATGCATCTGCCACCTTGTTGTTTTCCTAGGGTGGTGATGAATTGGGCAGTCTTAATCCTTAATCAGCTCCAACCAACTTATTTGGTACATATTCAGCTCCTTTTGTGTGAAAATATACTTTAAACTTTTATGATCAGTATAAATGTCACACCTTTCTCCATAAATATAATTCCTCTAAATCTTTAATGCAAATATTACTACAGCTAACTCCAAATCATGAGTTGGGTAATTTTTCTCATGGATTTTCAACTGTCGTGAGGCATAAGCTATCACCATATCATTTTTCATAAAAACACACCCCAATCCCTTCTTGGATGCATTACTGTATATTACAAACCTTTCTCCACTATAAGGCAGTGTGAGCACAGGTTCACTGGATAACCTTCTTTTCAACTCCTTGAAATTCTCTTCACATTCCTCCGTCCAAACAAACTTAACTATTTTCCCTGTCAACTTGGTGAGTGGATTAGATAATCGTGAAAAATCTTTCACAAAACGTCAATAATATCCATCCAAACCAAGAAATCATCGGATATCGGTTACTATTGTTGGTCTCGACCATCTTTAGATAACCTCTTTTTTTGCTGGATCCACAAATATCCCCTCTTTTGAGATTATGTGACCCAAAAATGCAACTTTTTGAAGCCAAAATTCACACTTGGTAAATTTGGCATAAAGATTCTCCTTTCTTAGGGACTTTAATACAATTATCAAGTGATCGTCATGTTCTTCCTTGCTCTTTGAATACACAAGAATATCATTTATAAAGACTACCAAAAACTGATCAATATAGTCTCTAAAGACTCTATTCATCAGATCCACAAAGATAGCAAGGGCATTAGTAAGACCAAATGGAATCACTATAAATTCATATTGTCCATACCTTGTACGAAAAGTCATCATTGGTATATCCTCCCTTTTAACCCTTAATTGATGATACCCTAAATGAAGATCAATCTTGGAAAATTATTGAGCTCCATGTAGTTGGTCAAATAGGCCATCAATGCATGGGAGAGGATATTTGTTCTTGATAATAATCAATGCAGAGTCTCATTGATCCATATTTCTTCTTAAAAAACAGAACAAGTGCTCCCCAAGGTGACGCACTAGGGCGTATGAATCCTTTATCAAGATTCTCTTGGAGTTGCTTCTTCAATTCCTGCAACTCAATTGGGGCCATTCTATAAGGTGTCTTTGAAATAGGCAAAGCACCCGGTGCGAGTTCTATTGAAAACACTACTTCACAATTTGGTGGAAGACCCAGAAATTCCTCTAGAAAGACATCATCAAACTTCCGTACAATGGTCATATTCTTAATCATGAGTTTCTCTCCAACCATTTGAGATAAATAACCCTCATTTAGTAGAATCAATACCCATAAGATAGATGAAATTTCCACTGGAAGCTTATGTTCATCCTTGCATCGATAGACGATCATAGATTGATCTGGAATATGAAATGTGACTTTCTTTAGTTGGAAATTGATATGAGCTCCATATAAAGAATGCCAATCCATGCCAAGAATCACATAAAATTCCACTATAGGAAGGATTAAAAGATTTTCAGGAAGAACTTTCCCACAAACTTCAATCGGAGAAGAATTATGAACTTTTGATGCGACTGTTGTGCCATTAGGGGTTGTCACAGCTAACTCAACATCTAATTATTGAGGTAATAAAGCGATACCCTTAGAAAATTCTTCAGAAATAAAAGAGTGGGTGGATCCAGAATCAAATAAAACATTTGCTACTTTAGAGTGGATGGTAAGTGTACCTTTCACCCATTTGTTATTGTACTCCACATCACTGATAGAAATTGCATGTGACTTTCCTTTGTCTTTGGCATTAAGATTTTGTTGACGTCGATCATCATCATCTACCCTTGGATTTGGGCATTGATTGGCATAATTCCCCATCTTCTTGCACTTGAAACATTGAAGTGTAGTAGGTTCATTCTCTGTATCCCTTCCTTTGTTTTCATCATTATACATCTTCTTCCCATTATTTCGACATTCAATTGCCCGATGACCTTTTTTACACACTTATAACATTTTCTTGTCCCCTTAAGACAATTTCCTCCATGTTTCATTCCACACTTTGAGCATAAGGGAAAAATCATCTTCTTTTCAGAGTGGTCTTTAGATTTTACTTTGAATTCCATTTTCCTCTTCTTATCAAACCCATGAGACAGATGGGTCACACCAATCTCCATCTCATCCTTGAGAGCACATCGAACAATTTCCTCATAGCTATTGAAGTCCCTTATGGCTAACGCCCTTTGAAGACTTGGTTTTAATCCACTAAAGAATCAATCGATCTTACTCTCAGGTTGGATAATAATTCTGGAAGCGTACCTTGCAAGTCTTGTAAAATTTTCTTCATAGGTACCAACAGATTCATCATCCTTTTTCTTCAGTTCAAGAAACTCTATCTCCATATTTGTTTGAAGAATACGAGGGAAATTCTTATTGAAAAATAAGTTCTTGAACTCATCCCATTCCATGGACTTAATTTCATCCATTTTCCTCATATTCTTAATAAGATTCCACCATTGATTAGCATCACCTTCCAAATGATAAACTGCTAAGATGACTTTATCATGTTCAGTTCATTGAATAACTGAAAATATATTTTTAGTGGTACTGATCCACTGTTCAACCACTAATAGATCAGAAGACCCGTTGAATGAAGGTGGATACTGCCTCATGAAGGATTCAATAGAATGTTTCTCCTTCCTTTGCTCATTTTGAAGACATGCATGATTCATATCATAAGAAAGTTGTGTGAGCATGGCTACAAGATTTTTCATTCTAGCTCCCATAACATTTGGTTGCTCAGGGGGACAATCATTGCATTTCTCATAGCATTCTGCATTAACACAGTTCCTTCGGGTTCCAGCCATTGGCTAAAACCAAGAAGAATAGTGTGAGCAACACTAATTAATAATAGGAAAACCACATAATCAAGAATAAAATTTCACACTTAAGGTCTTATCATAGGTTGTTCATGGCCATTTCTAAAACACTATGATTGTATTATATTCTTAGACATATCCTTAGGTTTCTTACTATGGATTTCACATCCTAGTTTCCAAAGGTTGACTATACCTTTCCTCTGATACCAACTATAACGACCCATAATTTACATACATGGTTATTAATTCAAAATTAAATCATACTTATTACAACATATAACAAAACCATGAAAGGACCATATAGGTATAGTGTATTTAGAAACTGTGAAACATAAAAAACTTTTTCATAGAGCATCTACACTATCTCCCATTTATTTCATAATATCTACAGTCCCTTTTGGCATATCTTACTTAATAAACTTCTTCCTGACCTGGGGAAAGAAAACATACAAAAGGGTGAGCTCAAATGATCAGTAAGGGTAAACAAAAGAAATATCAATCACATCATATTCATAAGAACATAACATTTTAGAAATCTTACCCTGTAAAAGATATCATAATTTCATAACATGGGATAAATCATGGTAGTGAAATGTAATCCCAATAATCATAATGTAAAACACAAAACTTTGTGGAATACACACATAATCATAGAGAATCATTTCTTATTAGTCAAGAGTCATTTCCAAGACTATCTTAGTGAACAAAGTCCACTTCTGAACCGAGTTCACTCCTCGTTTTAGTCCTATTTCACTGAACCGGTTTAACCTGCTGTTACAGTCATGTCTGTCTCATGAGATATAAAATCTTTACCCAATGCATTGGAGGGAGATATAGGTCCCACCCATCTCATAAGGATACCATTCTTATGTGTGCCACAAAATCATAAACCATACATCATAGCATAACCCATGTAATAATAATGGGAATCTTAAACATCGTGACATCATAAAACAATTCATATAAGATAATGGAATTCATAAAAATATTTCCATAACAACATAATCAAATCAATGTAATAATAGGGATAGAAACAAAACCCTATATTATCTTATATGGAAAATAATTTTTATAAAACACTTGAACTCCATTCTTGAGGAAAATATCCTTTCTACATCAAAAACATTTTTCCTTTCTTAACATGTCATACAATTGTAAAATAAAAGAAGTTGATGAAAAATAAACTTGAAAACTTGTAAAGGAATATTCTTGGAAATAATGTTTTAAAAATCCATTCATGCCATATAAGTTAAAATAACATTCTTCTCGTACATTTGTCAAAAAAGTCAAAAAGTACCTCGTACGAAAAACGACTAAAGATTCCTTTCATATCTTTTACTAATAACTCACTGATGGGTAAAATTGGATTTAAACAATTTTAGGAGGATTTAAATAATATTACATGTTGAGGAAACATGGATGTGGATGATAAATATTCCCCAGTAAATTCTGAAGTATAGACAATCTCGGATAAAAATTGAGATTGTGAGATTGTCCCTTACCTTAGGTCCGATTTGCTTCATAAGTGTCCGAAACTCCTGTATAATGATTTAAATAATGTTATTGACTTATTCCAGAATCATAAAAATTTTTATGATATCATATATGTTCATATTCTTAGCTTCTTATTAGTAATATTTCATTACTACTTGTTATTCGGGTGTTTATTACTTTTTGTTCTTATGCGTGTTTTGTCGAATAAATTCTTATTCTTCTATTTAGGTTATAGATACCTCATTTCAAAATTTTTACTAGTGTACTATATATCATATATATTCATTCAATTCATTTATATAATCATTATTCAATGAAGATCATGTAGAACACATCACATCTCATCATGGAGATGGTATTCCCTACGTACGCACGGGCGATGACATCGTTCCCATGATCGTGGAATTGTATTGTAGTGTATGTATACTATTTCAGAATCAATAATAATTTAAAATAATCATATATAGTTATTTATTTGCACCATTTTACCCATCAAAGTAAGGTGGTGGTGGAAAATAGATTACACCACGGCGTGGAGACGGTATTCCATACGTACGCACGCGCGGTGATTTCGTTTTCCGTAGGATGGATAGATGGTGAAATAGGGTTGTTTCATACATATAATAACATATCAGTATATGAGTGATACTGATGTTATTAATTGATAATGAAACAACTAAATAAGGATAAGTGGAAGAAGAATTAAAGTTTAAAGAATCGGTAACGGACATTACCACTTCTTTGAAGCGCCTCTTTGAGAGCTCCTATTAGGGCACTAAAATTGGTCTTTGAAGAAGACCAGGACCTGTATGATGTTTCTAGGGAAGTGGGTAAGTGAAATGGGTAGGGTTTGGATGAGCTTTAAGGCTCAAATTGGTGTGAGGAGGAGAGGGAGGAGGTGCCCTTTTATAAGGGAGGAGAGGGGCACCTTTGGAAATATAAGAAATATTAGTTTATATTAAATCCCAACCCCACATAAAAACTTCCAAAATGACTCATATCTGAATATTAGATGATATAGGGCTTTAATCTCATCTACCAATAAAATTTAGACATGTTAGGAATTTATTTTAAACATTATCAACTTGATTTATCCTTATTTATCAATTTAATTTTATTTGTGGTAATAATATTCTAAATTTTAAATTATTATAAATAATTACATATGTGTTGTGAATTTTCTATAATTTGAAACTTTATGACATTGTAGACAATATAAATTTTAATTTATAATTTTTAAATATTTTTGTGATTTTTAAACAATTTTATAATATGTTATGTTTATAAAATAACAATAGTGTCAATTTTGGCACTATTCATTTATTTGAATTTAAATAAACTATATATAGAAGATATGTTAAAAATAAAAGCTTTAATAGATTCATAAAATGTCATATGTATCTATAAAATTTGTGGAGAACATTAAATAGTTCATATATTATTTATTTTAATATTTTTTAAACCATTTATTTGATATTTTAATTAATAAAATAATATCAACATCACTATTGTGTCATAATTAATGATAATTATCTAATACCTAAATATTCTAATTAAATTTTTATGATGTAGATAATTGTATTAGATTTCTGGAGACTATTCATGTTCAATGTTTCATTAAGTTTATCACTAAATTAAAATTATTATACATATAAGATTTAAGAAAGTGACATGTTGTCACATTCTTTGGTTTTAATTATAATTAAATTATTTTCATAGAAGAAAGTCCATTAAATGAATCTAATTTGACCCTTAGATGATATGGGTCGACTTTTAGTCATACAATAGGATTTTTTTAGGTGTTAGGGTAATTTTATAATCTTATATTTACCCTTAATTACCCGATTTACCTTTAACTATGGTAAATTAAATTTACCGTAGTTACTATTCATAATGACCAAAAATAAAAAGTAGCCTATTAACATAATTTGGACCCACTGATTCCAAATATGTAATCCATTTTTCAAAATTCATAACACATAAGTTGAAGTGATTAATTTAAAATTAATCCCGTTGTTAAGAAAACGGGTTTTAGAAGTTAAAACATTGCAAACGATTGAAATGTTTTTACTTATGAATTCAATGTGAAAGTAATGATAATGAAATAAATTATATTAAATGGTAAAAATATATTATATTTATACTTTAAAACCATTAAATATTATAATTTAGCCATATAAATTATCACAATGAAAAAAGTTGTTTTTAATTAAAAATTAGCGTATTTTTACTATTCATCAAAATATGAAAGTTATCAGAAAAATATCAAAAAATTATCCATAGTAAATTTTTATATCCTGATTCAAAATAAGAATTTTATTTTTTCAAATTTAACTTATAAACATGTCACAAAATAGATTTAATGTGGGTGCGCCATCAAAAGGCGGCAAAACTGCATTTTTTTTGAAAATTACTTATTTTACCCGAAAAAATTAATTTTATTCTCTTACCATGTTCTAGAAAATGTGTAAGATGAATAATAATGTTATAAAATTCAAAATGTAGTTAATAATATTCATAACGTCTAGTCCATAATAATATATCATTGTTTTGTGAAACCCGGTATTGCGTACTACACACGCTATCGAGGAAGGCCACAATTGCGTGTAATGCAAGCCAAGTCTGTATTGTGTGCTGTGAAAGATTCCTTTGGTGTTGCGTATAACATAAGACATATAAAAATATTTCTCATAAAATCTCAGGGTGTTACCAAATCTGTCCATTCTCCATTGATCATGACACCTCATGAGATGAGCAATTATGTACATGTCATCAAGGATCTTCCACTACCATTCCAAGATAATAAGTGTGATATGAAATAATCAATATAAAACTCATAAACTCTCTCCAATAAAAGGATAAAAAGAATTCATGTGTAGTTGGTAGGATATGTGGCCTTGGGAAACATTATCTCTTCTTATGTCATTGATTAACTTTGTTAGTCCCCATTTGTAGAATGATATTTATTTTTAGTAACCAAGGATGATAAATTTAGAAATAACATACCTTTTCCAATGACACGCCCTATAGAAAATCATAACGGTAATTGGATTTTATACCAACTAATGTTGATATTTATTGAGATAATGACTCAAGCAGCTTATTCATGTGTCTCACCCTCGAGGGAACACTTCTCATCACTGAATATAATGTTATCCCCCTAAGATATTTCTTCACCTTTAATTCCCTATAAGATAAGAACAAATAAGATACATAATGATTTAAGGGAATAAGGTGGATCCTTCTTGCTTCACCAATGTGAACAACAAGGTTGAGATGATTTTCTCAACCAAGATATTTCATTCTTCATGCATTCACAACTGATCTTCAATGATGATTGGGATTGAGTGGGCCTCAATACATCTTCCATTACATTGGGTGTGAGTCCTCTATCTTGAAGGGATTTAAAAGAACTAGAATCTTCTAGTGAAACATTCATTTTCTTGAGGAATTATTATTGGGTTGGAGTAGATTTAATTTATCTTCCAACAGTGTGACCAGACTTGTTTCACCATACACATAGAACTTCTTTGTCTTATTATTGATTCTTATTTTTGTTTTTAGCACTCTCCTTAGCTTGTAAATCTTTCATCATCCTTATTCTGTACATATCATTTGGCAAAACCACTAATATGTCATTAGGGACCGAGGAATCATGATTAGATCTTCTACACGGATTCTTTTGAGTGTCATCCTTCTTAGTATTTCTTTTGGATGCACTACCCATAAAATTATTGGATTTATAATCCAAGGATATTTGTTTTCACATTATTCATCTGATTTCTTCCCAATGATGCTTCTTCGTTCTTAGCCAGATTATGTGGTCTTCATTTCTTATCAACTTTTGGTACCTGTTGAAATGAACATGCACCATTAATGCGACGAATCCTATAGCATACATCACAGATGTTATGTAACATTCCAAATATGTTTTTACTATATAGATGCATCTTGATATGTGTATATTACTTATTATTCTTTGGATTTCTCCCCCTTGAGATGGGATTTATCTGTGCTTTTTCATTTAATGGGTTGTAGCAACAATCCAGTGCACAGTTCCCAAATCTATTATAGCACCAGAATTGACCAAAAAAACCTTGATTTCTTCCCATCTTATTTATAAGTTGCTAAATATTCTTCTTTATTTATTTTTCTTTATGTGGGGAGTTACCTTCCAAAATCATTCCCCTATCCACTATATCCTTGGTGATATTTTTCTTCTCGTTCTTCTTCATCCATACGTGTTTATAATTTTTCTTCAAACCTGTAATTTTTGTAGAAACAATTTTACAAACATGAGTACAAGTTGGTATGGATGGTACCTTTACATTCTCAACTACATGTGATAGTTCAATTAGTGAATTCATGATCTTCTTGTCACATGTTGTTGGAATTTTGATAGTAGAATCCTCCAGTGAGCATTGAGTACTAGTATCAACTATTTTATTATTTTTTGTAGACTCAATATGTGTCTTCTAAAGATTGGTAAACTTAACTTCCATTTCTAAATATCTCATATTGAGGATGACTTCATAGTCTTTAATCATTGTCATCTTCTCTTCACAAGATTTCTTTATTTTTTCAACATCATTTTCAGGAATATTTACTTGGTTTGGTAACAAAGAGTCAAGTTCTTTTATCTTCTTGGAGTATTCTTCCAAATATAACTTATTGACTTCATTGCTATTTTTCAGTTCATATGCATGTGCATGGATCTTATATTCTAGAGTCTTGTTGACTCCCTATTTTTTTCATCATCTTTGAGCCAATTTGAAGAACTTAATTCAGATACCCTCTATGTTACTGCAAAGACTCCAAAATGTCCGAAGAGCTTCAAAAATTGAACAATTTTTTTGTAATACTTTCTCTAAAACATCAGTGTCTTCTTCCACCTGAGTGATATTTTCATCCTTGCATTGAAATAATCTATAAACCAGGGATTTATGTTCTTTAGGGATACCCTGAAGAATCATTATTTATATATCAACTAATATTTATTGATATTTTCTAGATTGATCATAACCACTTGTTCATCCATTTTTATCATTAGAATAATTTCCAAATGTACTAAAACATAACTCTTGATCAGTTGAGATAGGAAATTTGTCAATATTATTGGTGGGGACTTGATCCACCTTCTCATTACATTCCAAGTCTGGTGTGTCTTCAGTGTCATCCAGATATGGAGAACCAGGTGCTTCCTCTTCTTTAGATTAGAGGGACTACTTTTTCAACATTATCTTTTCCTTCTTTTTCCTGTTCATCATGGTCTTGGAAGATATAAACTTCTGTTTAGAGATAACTGAATCATTACTGAAATTACACTTCATTGGTAACTCAAGAATGAAACTGATGTATTCAAAAGATAATAAGATCACTGTAGATAATCAAATAGAGTTGAACATGTCCCTTTGATACCAATTGAGAGGAACAATTTGGGATATACCTAACCCTGAGAGTGGGGGGGGGGGGTGGATCGGTGTTGGGGAATTTTGAAACTAATTCCAACTTTCTAACCCTATTCCTCTTAACCTGTTAGGATCTTGATTCTCTAACTATCATTTCCTCATCGCATGCACTAATAGAAAGATGTATAAATAGGCACACGATATTTTTACAAGGATAACACTGAATAAGGGAATCTATGTTCTTGACATGCAAGGAAATGACCAGTGAATGGATTCTCCTCAATAATGTAATATGTTGTGACAATGGAATAGATAGGAAAACAATCCTAAAGACATTGTGAGTCCTTACACTTTTGCGGGGGTTGGGAAATAATCCTCTTCTCTAGAATCCTTATATCCTAGTCCATATTTCAGCCTCTAGCTGGTACTTTATACTACCTATAGAGACAGTATTCTTCCTTCTTGATAAGGTAGGTTCCTATCTTGGTCTTCTTTAGTAATATTCACTTGATTACTTATGAAGCAATATGCAAGAAAAATTTCCTTTTTCTTTCTCTTCTTATATAGTGGAACACCAACTGCACTATACTTCTTCTTCCTTCATCTTAGTGTAACAACCAACTGCACTAATACTTCTTCTCTATTCATGGCTAGAATAACATTCACAAATGTGATTATTCAGGCAATAAAGATCAGTTCACTTGGCATCATCTGAATCAATTATTTTTTTCTTCTTCATGTATGCATGTGATCATGCATATGACTTTAGGGTAGAACTCTTCCTTCCCCATCTTCACATATGTGCACACACAATTTTTTTCCTTTATTTTCAGTGTCTTCACATATGAATTTTCATGCAAGAATGCATGCATTCACCTATTCTTATTCTTGTGTGATGACCCTTAATGGGTATAGTTCTTTATGCACAAACACACACACTCGACCTATTCAAATCTTCTTATTCTTTCATCTCCTTATTCCTCTTGCACTAGGTTAGGGTGTTTGTTTATGTTTATATGTGTATGTTTCTTAAAACCCAAATGGGTGAAACATTTTCCATGTGCGAGCTCATTTCTCACACATGTGTGTATGTCCTCGATATCCTCTAACCAGATCACATGCATATATGCGTGTATTCTTCATCTTCACATGGAAACACCCATGCCCTCGGGTTTCATCAAATTAAACACACACTTTCATGAAAGTCACCAATGGAAATCTCATTCTTCTTCAACAACGAACCCCTTCACACAGTAGAATAAAAACATGAAAATGGGAGGGTGGTCTCACCTTTCATCATGAAAATAGGGTGGCCACGGGTTACATTTTTCATGAAAGGATGCACATGTCTTCATTGTGCATGAGGTGCATAGTTTTTCCTCTTCACAAAGATAAGTGATAGAGTATATCAAGCACTGGTTCATGATGACACAACTTTCGTGAAGCAAAGTGAGGGTTTTACAAAACCTATTTCATGTTCGGGTGTCAGTTCTTCACGAAGAAATTAGAGGGTGCGTAGAACCTGTCTAAGGTTAGTGGGGTCTCTTCTTCATAGAGCCCTGAAGACTCGTGGTGCTATACTTTCTCTTCACGAATTGATTCATAGGGAGATGCTCTATTTTTCGAAACAGGATCACTCAGGTATGTAGGAGCAGTATCTCTTCTCGTATTGGGCTCCTTCTTTTATAGGCGAGTGATAATTCCTCTTCCTCGTTCAAAATCTGAGTATCTAACATTAAGATTGGGGCATTGAATTCTTGATATCTTTGTCTTCAAGATAATCTGTGAGTCAATTATTATCCTATATTTTTGGGTATTTACTTTTTGAAATGTGGGGTATTATCTTCATGCATGGAGTCAGGATCGCCTGAAAAATTCTCGTGCATGAATCTCACTCAAACCCACGTGGAATTGGAAACTCCGTTATCCTTAGCTGATGATTTTTCATCAAGATATCACATGAATGAACAACGTAAATTGAGTGCATGGTATTGGTTTGATCCAAAGATCCTTATGTTGTTAAAATAATAAATCATGGTGGTTCGAACATGATCATCCATCATCTCTGGTGAGATACAGTGGTGCTGGTATGTGGTGAAGGATGAAGATGATGGTGTAGCTGGTACAAATCTACAGGAGGATCAGACAGCTTTGGATCATTCTCACACGGTGTGAGATTAACGAATGATGGAGTTTAGATCTATCTTCCTTGGATTGATCAAATAGTAGGGGTGAGAATCAAGATTAGATATATGGTGTAAATAACATCCGTATTTTTAAAATGTTGTCCCACATCAACATAGAGATGAGGGTTTCCCATGGGTTATCAATCAACTATCAATGCCAACCACTCATAATTCTCCTCCCTCCCCCCTTTGGTGCTGCCCCACACTGGTTCTCTATGGGCACGTTATTAACCCACCCATGCCTCCTGTGGGCGTGCTCCTAGGGCCCACTAGGAACTCCTACCTCCATGCCACACCAGATGGTGGCATGACCTATGTGTGCACTGCTGCTCTAGGGTCTGGACTCAGCATATCTTCCCCATGGGCATGGTTGACCCCTAGTGGTCCCATATATTCCTTGGGTGTAATGATGTCCGGTTACCACAAGAGTTTGCCCAAATTTTTGTAAGAAAACAACCATCAAGGTGAAATGCATGGCTTTAGTAAATAATGTGCATGGCCCCCTCATGGTCAACAACCCATTCTCAAACATTCTTCTTCCTCATTTTCATTTAGGATTATTAAATCCAAAGTACTTAAATCATCCTCAAAAGAATTCTAGATCAATGTTGTAAACATTGTATCACACATTATATATGTTTTTGGAACATTCACGGTCAGTTCCTCAATCATCTAATTTTCCATTCTCCATTTCAAAGGGTATGTCATTAACTATCATCAACTTTCATTGACCTCATTTACAACAAATACAAGTAAATTACTAGATGGGTCCCAACACAATATAGAATTCCCCAACACCCCTTGGGACCCCCTACTTCCCGGAGCCTATTTTGTGACTGCCCAACTACCTCCCGACCTCCCATACACATCCCCATCGTGTTCCGAGCTTCCAACCATCCTCCTTGTTCAGCGGTGAAACACCTCTGTCATGAACCTTCCCTTGGGGCCCATGCCGTGAGTACCCCAAGCCTACCTTCCATAGGCCAGGGGCTAGAGACTAGCACTGAAAGGAATATTCCCTAGAACTGGGAAGGCGTTGCCTTTATAACCTATAAAATCACATAACCAAGAAAACAAAAAGAAACGAACACAAGTAAACTATATAAAAAAATGAGCGCTGAAAGTAAATGGGGATGGAATACAAGCCCAACTCTAAAGATACCAGTACAACTGAAATACAATACAAATAGAAAAAGAGAAAAGATAGCTACTATATTTTCCTCAGAGGTTCCTACTTGAAGGGTAGGTACAGATTACCTCCTCAGCACTTCTCATCCACCCGTCTCCTATGCGTACCGACACACCGTATGGTCCACCTTCGGGTACCGTCCAGTCCTGGTACTCTCAGCCATAGTCAGCGTTGTCCAAAGTCTGCATCCAACATAAGAAGGTGCAGTCATAGCCCGTGTAGGGGTGAGTATAACGATAATCAGTAGGGACCCCGATACCCTCATGGTCTCACAAAATCCACCATGGATAAACCACAAAGTATGAAAATAAAAGATAACCCAACTTAGGTATATTCCCATACATATACCTAAGTTATCAAGTAATCCATCTCAAACTTGATGAAATAGAGAGGTTCTGAATCATCTCAAACCAGTTATAACTTAGGTACCATAGTATTGATGATTAGATATATCTACTGAATCATCTTACTCTGTTAAGAGGCTCTACTGCTAACCTGAACAGAATCACAATGAGCTGACCCACACAGGATCACTAGGAGCTAACCCACATAGGATCACGGGATCTAACCAACACAGGATTGTTGGGACCTGACCCACACAGGATCGCTGGGAGCTGACCCACAAAGGATCACTGGAGCTGACCCACACAGAATCGCCCGAAGCTGACCCACATAGGATCGCTAGGAGATGACCCACATAAGATCTCTTGGAGCTGACCAACACAGGATTGCTGGAGCTGAGCCACATAATATCTCCAGGAGCAAACCCACACATGATCGCTAGGAGTTGACCCATACTGGATTGCTATGAGAGCACTCTTCTCATCACATCTAGCTACTGGGTTTCCGAACTAGGCTTTCTCGTCTCCAGGAGAATCTTCTCCCTAAGCCATAGGTCAATAATAAAACTACCATGAAGTCCCATGAAGATTTATCTCAAAGGACTATCACATCATAGGGGTTTCAACACAATATACGGCGCGTCAATCAGACTCCCGGTCTGTGAGTTGTTAGCCTTTTTGTTTTGGGGGCCTGGTTGGATTCGTGCTTTATCCAACCTGACCATACCCCATCTTAACACAAATCTATAGTGGGCTATACTCAAAGGGAACATCTCACTTCAGGATTTCCAATGCTGCTGAAAGTTCATCAAACAAACGTCAGGTGCTAATGTTATGGTCAAAAGAATGTAAATGGGTTATAGTGGGATCGAGTCCGGTTCGATGCGGTCGAACATACCCGGCCCGACCCAGTTTGGGTTGACCCATCCTAACCCGCTGGGTCCGGCCCGACCCATTGGTTTTGGCCCGGCCCGCTGGGCAACCCAGCCCACTCGGTCCAGCCCAGCAGGCCGCAGAGGGTACCGTGAGGGCACTAGACTATGGGGCGGCTTGGCCGAGGTTGTTTGTCCTGAATGGTGGCAGCGACTTAGACGGTGGCTTGGCCCGGATAGTGGCGACGACTCAAACAATGGTAGTGCCTCAACCAGGACGGCAGTGGAGGCTCAGACATTGGCGACGACTCGGCCCGAACGGTAGTGGTGGCTCAGACGGCGGCAACGACTCAGCTCGGATGGCAGTGACGGCTCAGCCCGACGGTGTCGGCTCAGACGACAGTAGGGGATCAGCCCAACGATGGCAGCTCGGACGGCGGTGATGGCTCGAATGGAGGCGACAACTTGCGTGGTGGCTCGGCTGTGGATGGCGGCGACAGCTACCCAACCATGGATGACGGGGCGCCGTGCCTTAACCGGCGGCCAGTTTAGCCGACCTTTCTCTTCGTTCATTGTCATAGTGTAAGCCACATTATTCCATCACGAAGAACACAATAAGGAAGAATGACAGAGGGGTTGGGATATGTTTGTTTGGCCCACACCCTCCGCATTAGAGTGGTAGTTAGCGGTTCAAAAAAATTAAAATTCAAGAAGGAAAAAATCTTCTATTTAATTGAAATCGTGGATCAACCCATTTTGGTTGATCCGTTTTCACCATGCTTTCCAAGAACAAGGAACATAAACAAGAGAATTCAACAATTTAATAATAACCCCTACCTCATTCACTTGAAGATGTCAATATGGTCATGAGGAAAATGACGACGTCATTAGGGAGGGGAAGACGATCGTCGATTGAAGACATCCCACATTGGAGGATGTCCTGAAGAAGATAGTCAAAGACGAGGTCAGTGTTCTTTGTTGGCGTTCTTCGTTGGAGAGCTTTCATCAAGATCTCCAACACTCTCTCTTTTTCCAACCCTTTTCTCCAATTCCACTAATATGAAAAGGTATCCCAATATAATAGATTAGGATATCTATTATTTAGTTTGTTGGCACAAATTCAAAATAGCCTAATTTAATTAAATTGATTTGGCATAGTTAAAGTATGGTTTTGGCACAATTAATGTGGAGGATGCTCAAGAGGGTCCTCCACATTAAAGAGGGAGTTGATAGTTTCTCCCTCATTAAGATGGTAGTTCAATAGGTTTAAGCCCCGAGTGGTCCCCACCACAATAACCTCTCATGGTAGGTTAGTTCAGGTGGTCCCCAGCATAACCTCTTAAGGGAGGTTTAGGTATGGTGGTCGCCACATCTCAACATCCACATGTAATAAAAATAAAAATAAAAGATAAAGCTACAAAATTTTATTTTTATTTTATTATTTCATGAATATGTGAAAAGATAACTTCCACCCTTTACCTACGACAATCGAGGTGAAGGTATCCTTAAATTAATATCAGCGCTGCGAGTTCATCAGTGCCCTCGAATTTAAATTTTGAGCACTGAATCAAAAGTTATAAAAACTCACTCACACTTTTACTTAACGTACCTGAAATAAAGTTTAGAAATTCATTCCAGGCACTTCGGGCATCGAAATTATGCACTTTCAATTTTCGCAGACTTGTAAAATTCCCATTTAATTAAAAAAATACATGAAAATTTTGGTTCATTACATTCTCCCCACCTCAGGGATTTACATCCCCATAACCCAGAACTCATAAACAGGTAAACAAGTTTGGGTACTGGGAATATATCTAAGCCTCCTCTACCATGTGCTCTCCTGGAGGTTCCTGTGCTGCCAGCGAACACACACCAGAGGTATCGACCATCCAAAAATTAACTGCTCCTGTTGATCCTCAATCTCTACTAGAACCTCTAAAAAAGTTTTTCCATCGTCAACATCCAGCTCTCTGTGGTCGATGATGTGGGAAATATCATGCAGGTATCTACTCAGCTAGGATATGTGGAAGATTTCATGCATTCAGTGCAACTGATGTGGAAGAGATAAGCGGTAAGCCACCTCACCAACTCTGGTAAGGACCTGAAAAGGTCCTATGAACCTTAGAGAAAACTTACCGCCCCAACCAAATATTCAAAGACTATATCGAGGTGAGACACGTAGAAAGACGTGGTCTCCATCCTCGAACTCAATAGGTCTCCATCTCCTATCGGCATAAGACTTCTTCCAACTATGTGCAGTCTTCATCCACTCTCAGAAGACCTGCAGTTTTTCTGTGGTAGCCCGTACCATCTCTAGTCCCACTAGTGTTGACTCCCCTAGGTTTGTCCAGCACAAGGGTGATTTGAAAGGTCGCCCATACAATGCCTTGAAACATATCATCCTAATGGTGGAGTGATAGCTGTTGTTGTAAGCAAAATACATTAAAGGAAAGAGATCCTCTCAGCTACAATTGAAGTCGAGGAAACAAGCACGCAACATTTCCTCGAGGGTCTGAATGGTCTTCTCTGTTTGGCTATCCTTTTGAGGATGAAAGGTGGTGTTCAAACGAATCACTGTCCCGAAAGCGTCCTGAAACTCCATCCATGTTCGGGAAGTAAAACATGCACCACTATCACAGACAATCATCAAAGGTACTCCATGTAGCCTCACAATCTCCTACACATAGAGGCATCCCATGTTCTCTATTGAACATTTATCTCTGATCCGTAAGAAGTGGGCTAACTTGGTGACTAGGTTGAAGATCACACAAATCGAGTCCTGACCCCTGGATGTACATGGAAGTCCTGTCACTAAGTCCATGAATATCTCACACCACTTCCATTCTGGGACCTCTAAAGGCTAAACCAAGCCTCCAGGTACTAGATGCTTCACCTTCACTTACTAACAAGTGAGGCATCGAGAGACAAACTCTGCTACTGATTTCTTCATTCCCTGCCACCAGTGATGTCATCGGAGATCCTGGTACATCTTCACCACTCTTGGATGTACCACTAGAGGGGATGTGTGGAACTCCATCATCACTTCCTCCAGAAGCAACACTGGTACCATGGTATGTCCGCTGAAGAGGATGACTTGCTCCCCACCTTTAGAAAATCCATTAGGTACATGTCCTATGGATATCTGAGCATGTTGTGCCTCGCAGTAAGCATCCCCATGCTGCGCCTCCCTGACTTGTAGAAGAAGTGGGGGAGTGACTGTAAGAGACTGAAGGAAAGCTACCCCATCTTTATCCACAAAGGATATCTGCAATGCAGCCAGCTGCTCTGTCACCTCGCCTAGCAGCTGTATACCAGGCCTCCTGTTGAGTGAATCTTCAATAACGTTTTCATTCCTAGGAGGATATACTATCACAAAGTCATAGTACTGGAGGAACTCAATCGAATGTCATTGTCTCAGGTTCATGTCCTTCTGAGAGAAGATATACCTAAGACTCCTGTGATCAGAGTACACTGTAAAACATTCTCCCATCAGATTGTATCGCCACATCTTCAATGAGAAGACCACTGCTGCTAACTTTAGGTCATGTGTAGCATAGTTATTCTAATGTTGTATCATATGTCGAGAACAATATGTGATCACTTCTCACTCCTGAATCAGGACACATCCAAGTCCGGTCCCTGGTGCATCACATTAGACTACGTACCATACGCCCTCTTCTGGATGCCTCAATATGGGGGCACAAGTCAGCCTCTACCTCAGATCCTGAAAACTCTGCAGGAATCTCTCTAACCACATGAAGGGTTTCCCCTTCTTCTGCAATGCTAATAGTGGTGCTACAACTCTGGAGGAATCTTGCACAAATCTCTGGTAGTATCCGGCCAAACATAGGAAACTCTGTACCTTCGTCGCACTCCTAGGTGGATCCAAAGCAAGTATCACCTCAATAATTTTTGGATCCACTGAAACTCTAGCCTCCGATATGACATGTCTGAGAAAGTGAACCTCTCGGATCAAGAACTGGAACTTCGAGAGCTTACCATAAAGCTGGTGCTCTCGGAGTGTGTCCAGTACTACCTAGAAATGACCGGCATGTTCCTCCTTAGTAGTGAAGTAGATCAGAATGTCATCGATGAAGACTACTACATCGAGATCAAGGTATGGCTGAATGACTCTATTAATGAGTCCCATAAACACTACTGGGTCATTGGTTACAGTGAATGGCATAACCAAGAACTCATAATGGCCATACCGACATCTGAAGGATGTCTTCTGCAAATCCTCATCTCGTACTCTGAGATGGTGATAGCCTGATCTGAGGTCTATCTTTGAGAACCACCGTGATCCCTTCAGCTGATCAAAGAGGTCATAAATCCTCATAAGTGGGTGCTTGTTCTTCATGGTCACCTGTTTCAAGCACTGATAGTCCACAAAAAGCCTCAAGCTCCCATCTTCCTTCTTGACGAACAGAATTAGGGATGACTAAGGAGAAACATTGGTCCAAATGAATCTGTTCCCCTCCAAGTCCACTAGCTATACTTGTAGCTCAAGAAGCTCCAAGGGAGCCATATGATATGCTGGTGTAGATATCTGTGTTGTCCTGGGGTAAATTTCAATGTCAAATTTCACGTCTCAGTGAGGAGGTAGACCTAGAACATCATCAGGGAAGACATCCTCATAATAGTCCACCACTATAGGATACTTCAGACTCTTCTCATAAACCGCTCCGAGGGTAAGGATAGCAAACTAATGTGTAATTGGTTGCACCCTCCTCCAGGTAAGTCTATCATGTGCTTCAATGGCTCCCTTCTCATCAGTGAAGGTAAACCTAGTCCCATCCCTACAGACACAACGCACTTTGCATCTTATGAAGTGCATCTGAACATGTACTATAGATAACCAGTCCATACCCAAGATGATGTCTTAAGTCCTCGATGTTGATATAAGTAGATCCTAGCCAAAGCTCTCACCTCATAGAGTAAGATCACACTTCCATCACCAGTGCGTAATCGTCGAATCCTCTCTCGTAGGAGTCTCTAGCCATAAGGACTGAGCCAACAGATCCATCGGAATCTCTGAGCTCTGAATGAGGGTAGTGTAAATAATGAATGACTAGAAACTATGTCTATAATTACTTTAGATAATGTGGATTAGACACAGATCATACCTCATATCATCTCCGGATCTCCATGATCATAGGCCTCAGCTACCTGGACCTGAGCTTTCCCCTGTCTACCTACTCCCTACGGTTGGGGTGGAACTCCTGGTGGTGGTGGTGGTAACATCTCGAATCATCTCCCACCTCCACCTGCACGATGAAATCCTATTATATTTCTGCCTACTCCCTATGGACCTCCTCGGTCTAAACTATTTCTCTTCTTAGGCGGTCCTTAAACCATCAGCTGATCATCTGTACAGTGGGTCAGACATTCACGAGCCATGTGATCCTACCCGTCGCATGTGTAACACTGCCTGCTCCTGGTATGACTGGATCTGCCTAGGGTGCCCCGCACAACTGATCCTAAGTCATGAAGTTTTCCACATGTGGGTCTAGTCCTCTTGGAACTATGTGACATCTGTCTACTTCCAGCTGCAGAAGACTCTGCTACTTGATGAATGGTGGTGGATCTCACTGTTGGTGACTGCTCAGTAAGGAAAATCTCCACTAAGAGGGCTCTCTCTAACAAACCCACCTCTGTCGAGATGCTGAGTGAGATCATCGAAGCGCTGCTCTCCTACCTGAGTCCCTGCTCGAAGGTTTGGGCCCTGAAGAAATGATCCTGCACTATATCGGTGGAGTAGAATGAGAGGTCAGTGATCCTCACTGAGTACTGAGCTATAGTCATGATGCCCTTCTACAGATGAGAAGCTCCTATATGCGCACTGCATGAAGAGTGGCTGGGACAAACTCTGCCTAAAATAGGATCTCAAAGTCTACCCAGATAAGAGTCACCTCATCGCGAACCTAGAGCATCAAGCTTTACCATCTGCCTGTTGCTGCCTATAGAATGATGGTAGTAAGGATCACTGTGAGATCATCTGGTGTCCCTACCAGTCGGAAGAATCTCACTACATCCTCCAACCAATCCTCAGCTTCCTCTGGGTCTGTCTCTCCCTTAAACATGGGTGGCCTCGGGTGTTGGAACTCATGCAACACACTCAAGCGGCATGCACTGTCTACTGCTAGGGCTGGTGGAATCGGTGGCCTAATGAGGAATAAAAACACTGGTGCCTCCTCTGGTTCCTCTATTGAAAAAAGGCCCTATACTGAGGCCTCATCGCTCGGTGGGATATCAGTGTGTGCTACTCTCAGAACCCTAGCCAGCTGTCTGCGTGGAGGCATCCTGAAAAGAAACAGGTGTGCCACAATCAATAAGTTATACCTAGTGAGATGAATTAAGATATCTAAAGAAAACTATTGAAAACACACTCACAATCAATGTTTTCATGCACTGAGTTGGAAATCATAAGTTAGGGTCTTAGTGTATGGATATGATGGCCACCGCACCAACACTAGATTCCCTAAAATAATAACCACACTCACTACACTTAATAATATTGTTGTTAAAAATAAAGATCAGAGTCCTATGTTCTACAATAGAATCGACTCCTCTGATAAAAATTTGACATAACCCATCCCCCAGGGCCCACGCCGTGACTACCCCAAGCCCACCTTCCATAGGCCAGGGGCTGGCGACTAGCACTGAAAGGCTTATTCCATAGAACTGGGAAGAAATTGCCTTTATAACTTGTAAACTCATGTAACCAAGCACACAACAAGACACGAACACAAGCAAACTATATAACAAAAAGAGCGATGAAAGTAAAATGGGTCCGAATACAAGACCAACTATAAAGATACAAGTATAACTAAAATACAATATAACTGAATAAAGAGAAATGACATCTAATGGATCATCCTCAGAGGTTCCTACCTGAAGGTTATTTATAGATTGCCTCCTCATCACTCCATGTCCACCTGGCTCCTCTGCGTATCGAGATGTTGTATAGTCCTCCTCCAGGTATCGTCAAATCCTGGAACTCTCAACCTCAATCAACTCAATTCTTCATCTTCATCCAAGACAATAAGGTTTGGGCATAGCCCGTGTAGGGGAAAGTATAACGATTCTCAGTAAGGACCCCGAGACCCTCAAGGTCTCACAAAATCCACCAAGGATAAACCAAAAATTATGAAAATAAATGATAAACCTACTTAGGTATATGACCATACATATACCTAAGTTATCATGTAATCCATTTCAAACATGAAGAAACACATAGGTTTTGACTCAGCTCCCACAAGGTATAACTTATGTACGGTAGTAGTGATGATTAGTTATATCTACTAAATCATCTTACTCCGTTAAGAGGATTTGCTACTGACCTGCACATAATCACTATGAACTGACCCACATAGTATCACTAGGAGCTGACCCACATATGATCTCTAGTATCTTACCCAAACATGATCACCAGGAGCTGACCTACACAGGATCACGAGGAGAGCGCTCTTTTTGTCACAGCTAGCTATTAGGTTTCCACACTAGGCTTTCTTGTCTCTGTAAGAGTCTACTCCCCAAACCATAGTTTGATTCTCTAAATGCCATGATGTCCCCTAAATAAGTATCTCAATGTACCTCCACAACATAGGGGTCTCAATGCAGCAGACGAAACATCAATCAGACGCCCAGTCTGTGAGTTATTATCCTCTTTGTTCTAGGGGACTGGTTGTATTCATGTTTGATCCAACCCGACCGTACCCCATATTAACCCAAATATCCAGTGGGATATACTCAAATGTACCGTCTCACTCCATGATTTCTAGCACCACTAACGGTTCATCAAACGGATGTCTGGTGCCACTGTTATGGTCAAAAGAACGTAAATGGGTCGTACTGGGCCCGGGTCCGGTCCCACCCGGTCAAACTGACCCAGCCTGACCCGGCCTAGGCTGACCTTGTTCGAGTAAAATCAGCCTGCTGGGTGGGCCAGCCTGATGGGTTCGGCCCAGCCCATTAAGTGGCCCTGCCTGCTGGGTCCAGCACGGCAGGCCACTAGGGGACGTGGAGGGCCTCGGGTGGGCGCGAGTCCACAGGGGGTCGTGAGGCCGCGGAGGGCCCGCAAGGGAGCGAGTCCATGGGGCGGCTCGACCAGGGAAGTTAAGCCGGAAGGGTGGTGAAGGCTCAGGTGACGGCTCGACCCAGAGACTGTGACAGCTCGGACATCAGATCGGCCCGACAGTGGCGACTCGGCCCGGATGGTGGCGGCGGCCCGGCCCAGCGGTGGCGGCTCAGACGGCAGTGGCAGCTCGGACCGACGGTGGATGGGGTGGTGGCTCATCTATGGAAGGTAGGGCACCATGCCTTCATCGGTGGCCGGTTTAGCTGACCTCTCTCTTTGTTCATCGTCATGGTGTAATCCAATTTCTTCCATCATGAAGAACACAATAAGAAAGAATGGAGGAGGGGTCGGGCCATATTTGTTTGGTCCACACCCTCCGCGTTAGAGCGATAGAAAGTGGCTCAACAAAATTAGGAGACATGAATGACAAACTCTTCAATTTAATATGAATTATGGATCAACTCGTTTTGGTTCATTCATGTTCACCATGGTTTCCATGAACGAGGAAAATGAACAAGATAATTCAAGAATTTAATAATAACCCCCTGCCTCATTTATTTGATAACGTCGACAAGGCCATGAGTAAGAAGATGAAGTTATTGGGGAGGGGAAGATGATTTTTTATTGAAGATGTCCCACATTAGAGGACATCCTGAGTAAAAAAGTTGATGACGAATTTGGCATTCTTCATTGTCAGTCTTCATTGGAGTTATTCATTGGAGAGCTTTCTCCCAAGTTCTCCAACGCTCTCTCTTTTGCCAAGCCATTTCTCCAATTCCACCAAAATGAAAAGGAAGCCCTAGATAATAGATTATGATTTCTATTATTTAGTTTTCTGGCTCAAATTATAAATATCCTAATATAATTAAATTTTGTTGTCATAATTAAAGTATGTTGTTGGCACAATTAATGTCGAGGAAGCTCAAGAGGCTCCTCCACATTAAAAATAAAAATAAAAATAAAATCTACACAATTTTATTTTTATTTTATTCTTTCATGAATACGTGAAAAAGATAACATCCACCCTTGTCCTACTACGGTCGAGGTGAAGGTATCCTTAAGAGAATACTGGTGCTACGAGTTCAACAGTGTCCTCAGATTTCAATTGTGATCACCAGTTCCAAAGTTAGAAAAACCCACTCGCACGTTTACTGAACATACTCAAAATAAAGTTCATAAATTCATTACCGGCACTCCGGGCCTTGAAATTATGCTCCATCAATTTTTAAAGACTTGTAAAATTATTATTTAATTAAAAAATTACATGGAAATTCCGAGTCTTTACAACCTCTCCCCAAACCAGCCTCATGTTTCCCTTGCCGCATCCCCGGCCAACCCCTCCTTCCAGAATGCGCAACTCCCATATGATGGGTATATCATTGTTCAACCATTTATTTCATACCCCATTTTATATTTACATTTTATTCATATTTTTTTACCATGGTTTGATTAGAGGTTTTGGTTTATTATATGTTTTTTTGGGTAGGTTTGTGATTTTAATACCCGCGTCAAGCGTCTCGGAACGCGCAATGTTTCATCACGCCTTGGTTCTAAGGTAGGATTCACATTAAATAGTTCTTTCTAAATTAATAACCATATATTTTATGATTTTCACACCTTCTATAATTAATATGTTCTATTTTCAAGATTTGGTTTTAATTGATTTTGTGTGCAAGCGTTTCTTTAAACTTGTTGGATGATTTTTTAATTTGTTTTCTGAAATAGCGCACACTGAATTTAGGGTCATGTTTCACTTGTATTTATAATTTTATTTTCATCTATTTATTATTGGTTTCCTATTATCTGAGGGTTAATTTTCATTGTGAAACATTTTGTTAATTCACTTGGTTTAAAAAATGGACTGTTCTGGCCTTATTTTATGAAAATGCTATTAACCAATTATAGTTGTGCAAACTATTTTTATATTAAATGTTTTATTTGGTCCTCATCTGATTTGTTGTTTTAGAACCTGATTTAGCATTTTAAATAAGTTCATGACATGCAAATTGGTGTTTTATAACTTTTTTAGTGTCTACTGAAATGTTTTTTTATGAATTGGATGTTTAGACCCAGGAATGGATCCTGGTTAGATTTTAGAAGTTAAAAGTGATATAAAATGTTTTTTTTTTATTTTTGGAAAAGCATTGGATGCATTCAAAATTATGTTTTGGTCTCTTTATATGGATTTCCAATGTGGTTTTACTTTGATGATAAATGAATTTCTTGTGAAATAATGGATTTTGGGTTTCTTGAAATGGTGTCAAATGTTTTAATCTAAGTGAAGTGTGAAGTTATCTTTCTAAAAATTGGTTTGTTTTGTGATAAGAAATTTTAGGTGGTTGTCATTTCCACAATGGATGGTTTTTTTTGAAAGTGTGCTAGTAATTTTTTAATTGGGTTTTACAAATTCTTTTATATGGTAAATGGCGTGCCTTTCTCCTATTTAGAAATTTGTTATCATATATGGTAAAGAATGATTTTATAGAATGTTTAAGGGAAATTTTTTCACTATGAAAAAAATGAGAAAAAGTGTTTTTCAGAAAATCCCTAATTATGTTCCTCGTGCCTTGGCGACATGGGATGGTTGGGATGTCCTTAGTATGGAATCCCTAGGTTCTATTATCTGGGACCCTTGGTTGGGAGACCTTGGTAATCCATTGAATTTATGGAATGGGAGAAATACTTGGGCTAACTCAGGGTGATACCTACTCTAAAATATTATTATAAATATAGTAAGTGATTTGATGCCCTACGACATATATTGGATCACCTAATTTTATATTTACGACATACAAACCTAGCATATTGATATAATTTTATGAGATGAGTACTGCACTGGTAGGTTATGGTAGTGACTAGTGGCCCATAGTAGGAGGATATATATGGGATTATTGATATGGGATTTTCCGTCGGACTGTCTCAGAAAGGATGACCGAGCGTTTTGGAGCATTATATTTCATCGTATGTGGAATGCTACTGTAGATGGGGTCATAGGTATTAATGTCGTCTAGATTATTATCAATCTCTTAGGTTTTCCTATGTCTATTGGTTTTTAGATATTAAACTTTTTCTGTGATACATGCATAGAAATTTATATTTCCCTTTCTGTATTTTCCTTGGTAACCTTGTGTGGTGTTTTTCATGAAAATTACATTTTGGTTTCTTAACTCCAATAAAAAATTTTTTCAAAAGAAAATGTGTTTCAAATGCTTTTGTTCTGATTTTTCAATTGATTATGTGAAATGGTTTCTAATTTTTTTTATGTAAAAATTGTATAAATGCATACATAAATAAATTGTAGTTAAAAATAGAAATGATATTTCAAATTTTTAATGGTAGTTCATTGGAAATAGATATCGGGAAAACATACTGCGTTTTAATACTCCTGCCTATAGTTCTCTTATGTTTCTAGTCCTTGTGCAGATTCTAGCTTGGGTGTTTTCCCCTTGGGTGAAATTTTATTATTGAGTCAGAGAGTGACCCGTGGGGTCACACAGAGTTAGTTCAGACGTCGAGATGGGTTAGTTTTATTTTCTTCAGTTCATGTTTAGTCATTTTAATTAGTTTATTTATTCTTCACTACTCTTTATTATTACCTTTGTTTTTATTTATTTATTTTGGGTGAAATAATTCCCATCACCTCCGTCAATTCCCTAGCTCTTTTCTCCAGCTTGGGTGGATCAAGAACGCTGCTTGGGCCTTTCTGTGGATCATCTTGGGTGACCGGTTCAGGGTCCACCTGGGTTGGTTAGTGAAAAAATGGAATTAGAGGAGGTTGACTCTTAGATGAACTCACTTTTCAGAGCTCCCATTGTTATTTATTAATGTCAAGGTAGATGCAGTTGGATTTTCTAGAATCGAGGGGTTGGTTCGGGAAGAGCGTTGCGGAATCTTGCTCATGCTGATCCTCGAGTTTCTATGTGATTTCTGGTATAATTAACTTCTTTTGTTTTTATGGAATGTTTTGTGATTGGGATATGACAAAGGGAGTTTGAAAAATACTCCTCGTGAGCTCTCATGGCCTAGAAAGCTATGTGGATCTATAAGAATGGTCCTGAAAGGCTCTTGGTGTCAGTGAACTGTTTGGAATATGGCCACAAAAAATATGGCCAAGTCAACCACCAACACTAGTTCTTTGTTTGAGTTATTTTGGGTCCCCTATGATTTTTGAAAGTCTTTTGAATCAGAAAAAAATTGGTTAAAAAAATTGGAATGATTTGTTTAAATTTTTTATTGTTCAAAATGAAATGTGATGAATGACATGTTTTTGGAAAATGAACTTTTTTTTGTCTTTCCATTGGTGTTTCTAGGGGTGTTCACATTTATAGTAATATGAGGGAATGTGGAAGGATGTCTGGTATGGTGGATGGATGACCAAGGTGGCACAAAAACATGCATGTGGGTGAGACTCTAAGGAATACTGCTGGTGAGTGTTTAACCCACCAAACATGTTTTAAATTAAAGATGTTTTCAAAAGGAATTTTTTTTAGTTTTGATGGCTCATTTTCTTATGTTTAGATCTTTTCAAATATGCAGTGTTTGATTTTGAGGGTTTTTATTTATTGAGTTGGCCTCGATTGGGTTCTTGACTTTTCTTGTCTAGCGGTTGTCCCCTTGAAGTTTCGAGGGGTGATGCTAGTGCGATTGATCAACCTACAGATTTTATGCTGGAGTTTCGGAAGCTAGATCCACCTCTATATTATGGTCATACAGACTCTTCTATAGTGGAGGATTGGATGTGGAAGATTAAAAGGGATTTTAACCTCATTTATTTTCTAGAGTCGTTGAAGGGAAAGTTTTAAAATATCATGCTTGAAGGTCGATCGAGGATGTAATGGAATTCGGTGTCTCGGAACAAGCCCCGTCAAGAGATTACATGGGAGTTTTTCAAGGTTGTGTTCATTCATTAGTTTTTCTTGGAGGAAGAAAGGGTGAGAAAGGGGATGGAGATGTGTTATCTATAGCCGGGCGATAGATCTGTGTTGGAATATTTTCAGCGCTTTGTGGAGCTAGTCCCTTATGATTCAGGGTATGCCACAGATGACTCCATAAAGGATCGACGTTTTGAGGTGGTGTCTATCCCGGTCTACAATTGAAGGTGTCATCGTCTAACATAACCTCATTTACTAACGTGGCGAGATAAGATTTTCATGTTGAATCTGTGATGGTAGGAGTGCTCAATGTTGTCCTCTCTCCTTCAATCCCTATGAGGAGTGGTGAAGATTCTATAAAGGATATGTGGAAGCGATCAATAGTCGATGGAGAATGTTGTGGAATCAAAAGGCCTCAGGATCATTCATCAACCTCTTCAGAGTGAGAGATCCTCATATGTTATCAGTGTGGAAAGTAGGGTCTTAAAAAGTTTTCATGTGCAAACACACCAGATCCCTACCAGGCATGTTGACACCTGGGTGATTTTCAACAATTCTGTCGGGGCATTTCTAGAAAGCATCATGGAGGATGTTCTTAGAAGTGATGTTCTATAGGGTTTTCTATTAATGATTCTTGTGTATGTTTCCTTCTAGTATAAGAGGACTCTTATCATGGAAGGTGTAGATATAGTGTTTTGGGGTTTTCATATATTTGATAATGTCATGGTTATTTTGATGAAATCCGGTTTTCAATGCCCATGTGGATTTCATTTCCAAATCATGTCCTTTATTTCATCAAATAACAAGTTGTATGTTTATTATTGGGATTATCAGAACCCGACTGTGAGGTAGGATCACTTCATCCATTAGAGCTCCAACCAAAAGGCCTCAAGGTGAAGTCAGTGTGTAGTTAGGAACCCTTGGGGAAATTTTAAGGAGTCCAGTTAATGTAGAGCCTCTATCGTGGTAGTGAGGTAGTTTTAGTGTTTCTGTTCTGGTTTCTCTGTCGTTGTAATTCTTCTCTTATCGCAAATAGCAAGATGGACTTATCCCTCACACAATGTCATTAATTGTTCCTTTTTGGATGTGAGTTTCCAATCAGTGGCCTTGTGTGGACCATCCAAGTGAATCAGTTGCAAATATGGGTTGTATCCATCACAAAGTGATGTGTCGTGAGTAGTTATCTGTTGTGGTTTCATTGATCCAATCCTTGGGCCCTCCCTCTCCTCCCATGGGGATATGGTTTTTGGTTTGTTCAAAAATTTTAGTTCATCTCTTATACCTTTTGGACGAGAGTGAGTGGTTTAAATGCTCTTGTTGTGTTATTCTATCTTCAGTAATGCCCGGTTTAGGACTATGACGGTTTTTTGTTTGGCCATGTGTAGGTTGGTTTTTATTGTGGGGATACCCACTATGAGTCTATTTAGGTTTTCTCTTAATTCATTATCAAATTATAGTTGAGTTCTTATGGTGGGGACTCTATTAAGGCATCCCCTCTACTAGTTATCTATTTTGAGAAATGATATTGAGCCCCATTTGTGGTCGAGGGAATGTCCATAGAATAATAGGTTGGATCATGTTTGTGTTGAATCCTCAGGTTTTGATCAATTGGCTGGAAAGTGTTGTGGCTTTCTGGGGGTTGAAAGCGTTATGGTGGGGAAAATTTTCACACCCCAACCCACGGGTTTATTTTATTTTATTATTTCTTTATCCCTAAATAATTTTTTGGGCCCGGGGTGAGTCCCAGATAAAATTTATGAGTTTATGTTAAAAAGTGCATGTTTTGGGTTTGATTTTGTTGGACACACGATCAGAGCGCGATGCCATGTGGCTTCGCACAGGAAACTGCGTGGCCTTTTTGTCTATGAGGAATTAAAATTAATATGTAAAAGTTAATTTATTATGTATTTTAAATTAATTATGGTTATAATGAATTTTAGTATTTTTATTTTAGATTAAAATTAAAATTATTAATTTCATTATCATCAAAAAGAAATAAATAATTTTCTTATTTTTACATTTTCCATCATGATATTATTATTATTATTGTGGTTATTTTATTTATTATTTTCCATACCATTATTATTATTATTATATTATAAATATGTTTATTTTTCATTTTATTTTATTTTATTTCAGTATCTATTTATTTATTTTTTCTTTTTGGGGTTCCTAGGGGTCAGCTCCTCTCTCTCCCTCTTATCTCCTGCATGCAGCGTGAGACCCACATCACCGCCTGCCTTGTGTGTGGTGGACAAGTAATCTCCTCCCCCTCACCTCGGCCCTCAATACTCTCCCAGTGCAGTAGCCATCACTCCCCCTCCCTTCACAGCAACACCGCCGACACGCACTCCATTCCAGTACACCTGGACATGACCTACGGCGTGACTCTTGTTTCCTGTCGCAGCAACCCGAGCCCCTCCTGTGAACCAGCGCGGACCCCCAGCCAGCTTCTTCTCCAGTGGCACATCCTTCCACCTCCTTCAGTGCACAAATACATTGCTCGACCCCTTGTCCATCCTTACCGGCTCACCTAGGTACCTCCTTCCCTCCCCATGAACTGACCAAGCCGAATCCTACCCCCCTCATAGTAGGCCCTAACACCCACCTCAGAGACCCTACTTCCCAATGCCTTTTCCCACGACTGTCTAGAAACCTTCATGACATCCTGGACACCTCCACGTCCTGTGATGATCTACTAACCGTCCTCCCTATTCAGCAGCACAACACCTCTCCCCCGATCAGACTCTTATTTCCTTTGCTGGAGCCCCGACCGACCCCTCCTTCCTGTGTGTGTAACTTCCATCCGATGGGTAAACCATTATTAACCCATTTATTTTGTACATATTTTTATATTTCTATTTTATTCATATTTTTTTACCATTGTTTGATTTGATGTTTTGATGAATTAAGTGTTTTTTGGGGTTGGTTTAAGATTCTAAGACCCGTGTGAAGCGTCTCTCAACGTCCGTTTTTTCATCGCGCCTTGGTTCCGAGATAGGATTCCCATGAACTAGACCATTTTAATTTAATAATCATAAATTTTATGATTTTTAACCCTTCAATGATTAATATGTGCTATTGTCAATATTTGGTTTAAATTAGTTTTGTGTGCAAACATTTCATTAATATTATTTGATGGTTTTTTAAATTCTTTGGTGAAATAAACCACACTGAATTTAGGGTCCAATTGTGCTTGGATTTATAATTTGAGTTTCATCTATTTATTCCTATTTTCCATTTATGTTACAGTTAATTGTAAAGACCCATAAATTTCAAGGGAAGTTCTTTTTAATTTTCTTTGGAATTTTACGAGTGCACAGTTTCTGATGGCACCTGATTCCGAGGCCCGGTGTGCCCGGAATCAATTTCCGAAGTTTAGCTCGGGTACGTTCAGTGAACGAACGAGCGGGTTTTACTAACTTTTGAGCCGGAGCTCGGAATCGAAATCTGAGGGCACCGATGGAATCCCAGTGCCAGTAATTGCTTATGAAGACCTTTCCTGGAGTTGCGTTTTCTCAGGAGGAGATGTTAAAAAATGTTAGGAATAAAAATAAAATTGTTTTACAATTTATTTTTATTTCTTTACCACTGGGTTAAGTGTTTGGAAAAAGAAGATTCTAGGAAGTTGGGGTGGGGCCCACACGAGCCACCAACTCCTTCAATTTCCTCAAAACCCCTTTGAAACCTCCCTCTAGCATTTAATTTTGCAGCTCCCCACTTTTAATTACATGCCAATTAAACGACTCATTAAATGAGACAACGCACGTTAATTAATTCATAAATTCAATTTGATTTTCGAATTAATGTTGGTGTGTGTGTGTGTGTGTGAATAAAATAAGACAAGGTCTTATTTTATTGTTGGAAAATTCATTGGTTGGATCAAAGAGGAGGAGACTCTTGCGCTCTGAAGAATGTTCTTCCTCGTTGAAGAATGCGAAGAATGACGAAGAACGCCAGCCTCCGACGGAAGACGACGAAGAGCGCAAGTTCCTCGGATATCAACGATTCTCTTCTCCGTGATGTCGACTATCCTCTTCTACGACACTGAAAATTATCTTCTCTGTGGCGCTGACAATCCTTTTCCGTGACACCGTCTTCTGTGACATCTTTTTCCGTGACGATCCTCGCTCGACAACTTCTTCAAGGTAAAGGTTTTTTTTGTTTTTTGTCGTGAATTTATCCTTTGTCGTTCTTCGTCTTTATCTTTGGGCCACCTGTTATCATAATAACGGGAGAAGGTCGGACCACACGAACACGGCTGACCCTCCTCCCCCTTTTGTTGGTTGTACTTGCTACGACACGAGCAAAGGAGGCGCGATGCAATGGCACCGCACGGAAACGATGATGAACGGGTGAAAAAGCGCGGCACCATCGCACCATGTCGTTGCGATGATTTGAAGGCTCCGAAAATTGTTTAATTGATGGGGGATCGACGAGTGATGAAGAAGTAGGACGCAAGGGTGTTTTGTACCCTTAGCAGTAATCTACGGATCCCGGGGAAGCCGCAGGCGAAGACAGCGTGAAAAATGGACCACCAAAACGCATCCGGTGGTCCGCGGAGGGCGCTGCCGGCGCAGCTAAAGCCGTGGCGGTAGCGGGATGACTGAATCCCGTGGCCGCGCGATATTTGGGGGTGACGCAGTGCTCACCGTGTCCACTGGTGAAGGAAGGGGGGGACCGCATCCCCCCAGGCTCGGCCACTGGCCGAGCCAGCGAGCCACCCAGCCGAGCCGGGCTGGGATGCGGGGACCGGACCAGGCCGCGCCCAGCCGGGCTGGGCCGCGCCCCCCAGGCCGGACCCTGACCTAGTTCGGGTCGACCCGGTTCGGGCCAACCCAGGGGGGTTGGGCCGGGTCGGTCCGGGCCCAGACCCCCCTTTTTCAGACCACTTTCAGTCTTTTGCCCATAACATGGGCTACAGACCTCCGATTAACACACCGTCCACTGTGCAACGATCCTTGGATCGGGACGGTCATTTCGGTATATCACACTCAAGGTTTCAGAGAACATTGGGAACGGCCGGGTTGGTTCGAACATGAAACCAACCGGGCCCTCGGAGCGAAAACGCTTATAACTTGAGCTCCAGATGTCCGATTGACATGCCGTTGACTTTGTTGGATTCATCATAGTGAGATGTACCTTTTGAATTACTTTTCTCGAGGTTTGGATGCATCTGGAGTGCGGTCGGGTTGGTTTTGACTTAAAAACCAACCGGGCCCCTAGGACGAAAAAACCAATAACTCTTGGACCGGGCCTCCGATTGATGTGCCTTCTGTCGCGTTGTGTTCCTTTTGACGAGACGAAAATTTGGGATACATCAACTTCGGACTACGTGTCAGTTGATGTGTCAACCTCTTAGCTCATGGAGTGGACCCTCTCGGAACGAGCGTGCTATGTGCGAAAACTCTAGAGCTGGCTGCGACTGCGACAACGATGAATTTAGTACTGGAATCCTCTGTGGGTTCGGCGGTTATGAATACGATACTTTCAATCATTATGAAACCCTAGAGCTGGCTGAGACTTGATGACTACTGATCGATCGACTCAGAGTGTTTCGATAGCCCAGTGGGAAGCGCTTGGTTGTAGCGGCAGACCCACGGTGGAGGAGCACTCGGTTGTAGCGGCAGACCCGCGATACTCAACAGAAGGAGTACCTCTATAGGCTATGAGGGGGAGCGCTTGGTTGTAGCGGTAGACCCATGGTGGGAAGCACTTGGTTGTAGCAGCAGGCCCATAGTACTTGAAGGTGGGAGCGATTGGTTGTAGCGGCAGACCCACGGCGGAGGAGTTCTCGGTTGTAGCGGCAGACCCGCGGTACTCAACAGAAGGAGTACATCTATAGGCTATGAGGGGGAGTTCTTGGTTGTAGTGGCATAACCATAGTGGGAAGCGCTTGGTTGTAGCAGCATGCCAACATTACTTGAAGGGGTGAGTTCTTGGTTGTAGCGGCAGATCCACGACAGAGGAGCGCTTGGTTGTAGCAGCAGACCCGCGGTACTCAACAGAAGGAGTACCTCTGGAGGCTATGAGGGGGAGTGTTTGGTTGTAGTAGTAGACCCATGGAGGAGGAGCGCTTGGTTGTAGCAGCAGACCCACGGTAGTCAACAGAATGAGTACCTCTGGAGGCTATGAGAGGGAGCCCTTGGTTATAGCAGCAGACCCATGGTGGGAAGCACTTGGTTGTATGAGCAGGCCCACAATACTCGATAGGTAGAGTACTACAGCAGTCCATGATTAATGGGAAGCGCTTGGTTGTAGCGGCAGACCCACTGTACTCAATAGAGGAGGAGTTTCCCCAGCAGTTGTGGTTTCGACATCATTATTAAATCCTGGTTTGAGCTGAGTCTTAACATTCAATCATTATCTACGATATGATTGACTTGCTTTCCTATGTGAATTGGTTGTGCAATTCTGTGTGGACGTGATCGAACTTGGGCTTGGATGTTGGAGCCGAGCTGTGACTGATGACTTGGGTATATGTATGGGTATATACCTAAGTAGTGTTGGAAATTACTTCGTGATTGTATCTTTTCTTTTCGGTTTATCCTTGTGGATTCAGGGAGACCTTCAGTGGTCTTGGGGTCCCTTCGGAGTATCGTATACTCACCCCTGAATGAGTTTTTCCCGCACTACGTTGTGGTTGCAGACGACAGACATCACTGATCAAGGTTGAGGCTTGTAGAACTGAGTCGATGCCTGGAGGTGGATATCACGATGAGTCGGTACCTTGAGGTGGACTACTGGACGGGACACATACAGGGCGGACGACAGGACCCGAGGAGCTGAGGAGGCAATCTGTACCCACCCTTCAGGTGGGATTTCTAGTGGACAGCTTGGTGTTTCCGCTTTACTTTTCAGTTTTTGTACTTCCTTTCCAGTCGTACTTTACTTTCAGTTTGGGTTTGTATTCTGGCCCACTTACTTTTCCGCACATACTTTTGTACCATGTTTTACTTAGTTTTTTCTTATGCTGGCTTACTTTTTGGTGTTTGTTTACTTTATAAAGTCAATGCCTTCCCCTTTTGTTGGGATGTACGCCTTTGGTGCTAGTCTCCAGCCACTGGCCTATGGAAGGCGGGCTTGGGGTAGTCACGGCACGAGCCCCGAGGATTGGTCATGACAAATTGGTATCAGAGGAGTTCGGTTCTACCGCAGAACTCAAGACTCTGGTCTTTCTTCTATGTGAAGCAATAGTGTTAAGGGTATTGAGTGTGGTTACAGTCCAGGGAGTCCAGTGTTGGTGCGGCGGCCGAAATATCCGTACACCAGGTCCCTGACTTCTGATTTCCAACTCAATGCACGAAAACATTGATTGCATGTGTGTTTCAAAAGATTTCTTTGTGATTAATTTGTGTCAGCTCACCAGATATACTGTTTTGACCGTGGTGCACCTGTTTCTTTTCAGGATAGCCCCACTATGGCAGCCAGCTAGGGTTCTGAGTTTTGTGCGTGACGACAGCCCACCGAGCGACGGGGCCTCCGTGCATGGCCCTTTTTCAGCAGAGGCACCGACGGTACCACTACCCGTCCAGCCACCGATGTTACCAGCCCCATCCGCTGAGAGTTCACGTCGCCTTAGTGCACTGCACAAGTTTCAGCGTCAGAGACCCCCCAGGTTCCACGGGGAGATGGACCCTCAGGTAGCCGAGGATTTTCTAGAGGTGGTTGTGCGAGTTTTCAGGTTAGTGGGGACACCAGCTGACCTCATGGTGATCCTTGCAGTGAGCCTCCTGCATGCGGCAACAGGCATATGGAGGAGCCTGATGATCCAGGTGCACGACGAGGCATCTCTCCTCTGGATAGACTTTGATAGCCTCTTCCGATCGAAGTTCGTCCCAGCCACCCTTCGTGCGGTGCGCATCCAGGAGCTTCTACAGCTGCGGCAGGGCAGCATGACGGTTGCCCAGTACTCGGCGAGATTTACCGATCTCTCACACTATTCGATGGACATGGTACGAGACTCATTCTTCCAGGATAGGACCATCGAGTAGGGACTGAGTCATGAGGTCAGGTCATCAATGATCTCCCTCAACATTCCGACATAGGCAGGGGTGTTGGATCGAGCCCTCTTAGTGGAGAGTTTCCTTGTTGAGCAGTCTCCAGCAGCAGGACCCACCACTAATCGGCATGAAGTCGAGTCTTCTGCAGCGGGCAATAGACAGTTGAAGAAGATCTCCAAGAGGGCTAGACCTACAGGAGGTCGACCGCATGACACATGATCATTTGTGCGAGGCACCCGAGGTGGAGAACGACTTGCCATGAGCGGACAGTGTTACTCCTACGGCGGGGTTGGTCACATGGCTCGTGATTGTCCGACCCTCCATACAAATTACCAGCAGATAAACGAAGGACCTCCTAGGCAGAGGTAGAGGTTCAATCGAGGTGGACTGCAAGGAGCAGGAGACCGTGGCAGGGGAGCTGGCCATGCCGCTGGAGGTGGACGACGCTCAGAGGTGTTGCCAACACCACCACCAGGGAGACCATCCCGACCGCAGGGAATGGGTGGACAGGGGAGAGCTTAGCTTCAGGCAGTTGAGGCCTATGATCATAGAGCTCCGAGAGCAGATGGACAGGAGTGGGACTAGCTCCAAACATGGAGACTTTTGTTCATGTTGCTTCTAGCTTTGTTGATGTTTGTTTGTGGATGCTTTGTGTCTTTGTACTTGAGATGCAATAATAAAAGACACCTTCTTTGTGGAATTTACTTCCCTGTTGTCTCTTTATGTTGTTACTAAGAGGTTTCAGTTTAAACTATTGACTTGACCCTCACTTAGAGATACCTACTGTAGGAGACCCAGTGACCACACACTGATGCCAACATTGTGACTCAACTCTTGGAGGCGAGAGTAACGGTTGGATCTCTTGGTAGTAGCGTCGAGACCTTACGACGTCATCCTTGGTATGGATTAGTATCATCCATTTCAGGATTGACTGTATTAGGCAATGAACATGGTTCATCCAGGGGAAGAGACTTGACTTCTCTTATCGGCAAAGAAGAAATCTTAGCAGCTCTTGTAGGACCAGAGAAGGTCCAGGCCATCCAAGAGCGAATGAGGACAGCTCAGAGCTGGCAAAGGTCTTGTGCTGACAGGAGGTGGAGACCACTAGAGTTTGAGGATGGCGACCACGTCTTCTTGTGGGTCTCACCTCGACGTGGATTATGGAGATTTGGCTGAGGTGGTAAGTTATCTCCATGCTTCATCAGACCATTCCAAGTCCACAACAGGATATGCGAGGTGGCTTATCGCCTGGCTCTACCACCTCAGTTGCACCGAGTGCACGACGTCTTCCACGTATCTCAACTGAGGAGATACGTGCACGAACCGATGCATATCATCGACCATGGGGAGATGGACTTTGACGATGAGGCAACTTTCACAGAGGTTCTAGTGGAGAACAAGGATAGACAGGAGCGGGTCCTACTTGGATGGTCGATTCCTCTGGTGTGCTTTCATTGGCAGCACGGGAAGCTCCAAGAGAGCACATGGGAGTGGGAGACCCAGTTGCGTGCTTAGTACCCTCTTTTCTTCCGCTAGTTTGTGATGTAGCTTTACGGGGACGTAAAGCCCTGAGGTGGGAGTAATGTAAAGACCCGTAAATTTCAAGAGATTTTTTTTTAATTTTCTTTGGAATTTTATGAGTGCGCTGTTTCTGACGGAACCTGATTCCAAGGCCCGGTGTGCCCAGAATCAATTTACGAAGTTTAGATCGGGTACGTTCAGTGAACGAACGAGTGGGTTTTCCTATCTTTAGAACCGGAGCTCGGAATCGAAATCTGAGGGCACCGATGGAATCGCAGCGCCATTAATTTCTTATGAAGACCTTTCCTGGAGTTGCGTTTTCTCGGGATGAGATGTTAAAAAATGTGAGGAATAAAAATAGAATTGTTTTACAATTTATTTTTATTTCTTTACCGGTGGGTTAAGTGTGTGGAAAAAAAAGATGCTAGGAAGTTGGGGTAGGGCCCACAGGAGCCCCCCCTCCTTAAATTTCCTAAACACCCCTTTGAAACCCCCCTCTAGCATTTAATTTTGCAACTCCCCACTTTTAATTACAATCTAATTAAACAAAACATTAAATGAGACAACGCACGTTAATTAATTGATGAATTCAATTTGATTTTAGAATTAATGATTTCATGTGTGTGTGTGAATAAAATAAGCCAAGGTCTTATTTTATTGTTGACAGATTCGTTGGGTGGATCAAAGAGGAGGAGACTCTTGCGCTCTGAAGAACGTTCTTCCTCATTGAAGAACGCAAAGAACGACAACGAATGCCAGCCTCCGATGGAAGACGATGAAGAGCGCATGTTCCTCGGAGATCGACGATTCTCTTCTCTGCGACGCCGATGATCCTCTTCCGTGACACCGATGATTCTCTTCTCCGTAGTGCCAATGATCCTCTTCTGTGACACCGTCTTCCGCGACGTCTTTTTCCTCGACGATCCTCACTCGACAACTTTTTCAAGGTAGGGTTTTTTTTTGTTTTTTGTCATGAATTTATCCTTTGACATTATTTGTCTTTATCTTTGGGCCGCCTGTTATCGTAATAACAGGAGGAGGTCGGACCACACGAACACAGCCGACCCTCCTCCCCCTTCTGTTGGTTATACTTGCTACGACACGAGCAAAGGCGGCGCGATGAAACAGAACCGCACGAAAACGATGAAGAATGGGAGAAAAAGCGCGGTGCCATCATGCCATGCCGTTGCGGCGATTTGAAGGCTCTGTAGATTGTTTAATTGAAGGGGGATCTACGGGAGATGACAAAGCAGGCCGCAAGGGCGTTTTGAACCCTTAGCAGTAATCTACGGATCCCGGGGAAGCCGCATGCGCAGAAGGCAGGAAAAACGGACCACCGGAGGGCGTCTGGTGGTCCGCAGAGGGCGCCGCTGGCAGGAGCTGCCCCGGCTGAAGCCGCGGCGGCTACGAGGTGACCGGATCCCACGGTCGCACGAGATCTGGGGGTGACGCGGCGCTCGCCGCATCCGCTGGCGAAGGAAAGGGGGGACCGCATCCCCCCAAGCTCGGCCACTGGCCGAGCCAGCGAGCCACCCGACCGACCCGGGCTGGGTTGCGCGGAACTAACCGGGCCACACCCACCAGGCCGGACCCAGACCCGGTTCGGGCTGACCCAGGTGGGTTGGGCCGGGTCGGTCCGGGCCCAGACCCCCCTTTTTCATACCACTTTCGGTCTCTTGCCCATAAAATGGGATACAGACCTCCGATCAACGTACCGTCAGTTGCATAGAGATCCTTGGATCAAAGTGGTCATTTTGGTATATCAAACTCAAGGTTTCAGAGAATTTTGGGAAGGGCCGGGTTGGTTCAATCATGAAACCAACCGGGCCCTCGGAGCGGAAACGCTTATAACTTGAGCTCTGGACGTCTGATTGACGTGCCATCGACTTTGTTGGATTCTTCTTAGTGAGACAGACCTTTTGACTTACTCCTCTTGAGGTTTGGACTCATCTGGAATGTGGTTGGGTTGGTTTTGACTTAAAAACCAACCGGGCCCCTGGGACGAAAAAGCCAATAACTCTCGAGCCGAGCATCCGATTGACGCACCGTCTGTCGCGTTGTGTTCCTTTTGGCGAGACAGAACATTGGGATACATCAACTCCGGACTATGTGTCAGTTGATGTATCAACCTCTTGGCTTGTGGAGTGGACCCTCCTGGATTGAACGTGTTGTGTACGAAAACCCTAGAGCTGGCTGCGACTGCAACGATGATGACTTTCGTACTGAAATCCTCCGTGGGTTTGGCGGTGACGACTATTGTAATTTAAATCATTATGGAACCCTAGAGCTGGATGAGACTTGATGACTACTGATCGATCTACTCGGAGTGTTTTGATAGCCCAATGGGAAGCTCTTGTTTATAGTGGCAGACCCACGACGGAGGAGCGCTCGGTTGTAGCGGCAGAACCGTGGTACTCAATAGAAGGAGTAACTCTGTAGGCTATGAGGGGGAGCGCATGGTTGTAGCGGCAGACCCATGGTGGGAAGTGCTTGGTTGTAGAAGCAGACCCACAATACTTGAAGGGGGGAGCACATGGTTGTAGCGGCAGACCCACGGCGGAGGAGCGCTCGGTTGTAGCAGAAGACCTGCGGTACTCAACAGAAGGAGTACCTCTGGAGGCTATGAGGGGGAGTGCTTGGTTGTAGCGGCAGACCAACGGTGGAGGAGCGCTTGGTTGTAGCGGCAGACCTGAGGTACTCAACAGAAGGAGTACCTCTAAAGGCTATGAGGGGGAGCGCTTGGTTGTAGCGGTAGACCCATGGTGGGAAGCGCTTTGTTGTAGCAGCAGGCCCACAGTACTCGACAGGTGGAGTACTACAACAGTCCAAGATTAATGGGAAGCGCTTGGTTGTAGCGGCAGACCCACTGTACTCGATATAGGAGGAGTTTCCTCAACAGCTCTGGTTTCAACATCATGATTAAATCCTGGTTTGAGATGAGTCTTGACTTTCAATCATTATCTATGATATGATTGACTTGCTTTCATATGTGGATTGGTTGTGCTATTCTGTGAGGACGTGATCAAACTTGGGCTCAGATGTTGGAGCCGAGATTTGACTGATGACTTGGGTATATGTATGGGCATATACCTAAGCATTGTTGGAAATTACTTCGTGATTGTATCTTTTCTTTGCGGTTCATCCTTGTGGATACAGGGAGACCTTCGAGGGTCTTGGGGTCCTTACTGAGTATCTTATACTCACCCCTACACGGGATTTGGCCGCACTACATCGTGGTTGTAGACGACGGACATCACTGATCGAGGTTGAGTCTTGTAGCACTGAGTCGGTGCCTAGAGGTGGATATCACGACGAGTCGGTACCTGGAGGTGGACTACTAGACGGGACGCATACAGGGCGGACGACAGGACCTGAGGAGCTGAGGAGGCCATCTGTACCCACCCTTTAGGTGGGATTTCCAGTGGACGACTCGGTGTTGCTACTTTACTTTTCAGTTTTTTTACTTCCTTTCCAGTCGTACTTTACTTTCAGTTTGGGTTTGTATTCTGGCCCACTTACTTTTCCACACTTACTTTTGTACCCTATTTTACATAGTGTTTTCTTCTACTGTCTTACTCTATGGTGTTTGTTTACATTATAAAGGCAATGCCTTCCCCTTTTGTCGGGACGTACACCTTTGGTGCTAGTCGCCAGCCCCTGGCCTATGGAAGGCGGGCTTGGGGTAGTCATGGCACGAGCCCCGAGGACGGGTCATGACATTAATTATCATAGTGCATCATTTGGTTAATTATAATGGTTTGAATAATGGGTAGTTTCGACCGTGTTTTATGAAAATGGTATCATCCAGTTATAGTTGCGCACATAATTTTTTTATATTATATGTTTTTTTGTCTACACCTAATTTGTGTGTTTTAAAACCTGGTTTAGATTTTTAAATAATTTCCTAACATTCAAATTGGTGTTTTATGACTTTTTGAGTGTCTACTAAAATTGTTTTCTATGCCTTGCATGTTTGGTTATCATAATGGTTCTTGTTTGAATTGTAGGTGTTAAAAGTGATATATAATGTTTTTTTTGTTAATGTTTTTTCTATATGAGAAGTTATGTTTTGGGGTATTTATATATATTTCCAATGTGGGTTGAATTTTATGATAACCGTGTTGCTAATGAAATAATGGATTTTGGGGTACATGAAAAGGCATCATATTTTTTAAACTAAGTGAAGTGTAAAGTTAGATTTCAAAAAATTCGTTAGTTTTGGGAAAAGGAATTGTAGCTCGGTTGGAATTTTTACAATTGTTTGTTTTTGTTTTAAAGTGTTCTAGAAATTTTTTAAAGGGGTTTTAAAAATTATTTTATATGGTAAATGATGTGTATTCCACCTCTTTAGAAATTGTTTTTCATCTTTGGTCAAGAATGATTTTATGGAATGTTAATGGGCCAGCTTAGCTACTTTGAAAACAATGCTAAAAAGTGTTTGTCATAAAACCCCTAGGGATGTTCCTCGTGCCTTATCAACATGCGATGGTTGGGATGTACTTGGTATGGAATCCCCACGTTCCATTATCTGGGTCCCTTGGTTGGGAACCCTTGGTAATCCCTTGAAATTTAAGGCATGGGAGAAATCCATGGGGAGACTTGGGGTGAGACCTACTGTGAAATATTATTATAAATATCGGTTGTGATTTGATGCTCAGTGACATCTGTTATCTCACCTCAATTTAAAAATTCAACATTCAAACCTTGCATATTGAGAGAATTTTCTGAGATAAGTACTACACTGGTAGGTTATGGTACTTACCAGTGTCCCATAGTAGGTGGATATGTATGAGTTTATTTCTATGGAAATTTACCTCGTCCTGTTTGAGAATGGATGGATGATCCTTTTGGAGCATTAGATTTCATCGTATGTGGCATGCTGCTGGAGATGAGGTCACATGTATTAATTTCGTCCGTATTATTCTCAATCTCTTGGGTTCTCCTATGTCTAGTGGTTTTTATCTACTGAACTATTGCTGAGATACTTGATTACCTAATTACACTGTGCTTTCCTTATTTTCATTAGTACCTTAATGTGGTTTTTATCTTGAAAAGATAAATTTTGGTTTTATAACTCCTATGAAATTTTTTCCAAAATAAAATGTGATTCCAAATATTTTGTTCTGGTTTTTCATATAATTATGGGAAATGGTTTATTCATTGTTTTCAAGTATAAATTGTAGAAATGTATACATTAATATATTTTCGTTCAAACATAGGATTTACGTTTCTTATTTTTAAAGATAGTGCATTGGAAAAATCTACTGGGCTAACCTACTGTGTTTTATTACTAACAAATATAGTTATTTTATCTTTCTATTCCTTTTGAAGATTCCAGCTTGGGTGTTTTTTCCTTGGGAGACGTTTGATCGTTGAGTTGGAGAGTGTCCCACAGGGTCACACAGAGTTAGTTCGGTCATCAATTTGGGTTGGTTTAATCTTCTTCAGTTCATATTTAGTGTTTTAATTCTTTTATTCATTATGTACTACTCTTTAATATTTTATATGTTTTTATTTATTTTTACTGGGTGAAGTCATTCCCATCACCTATGTTGATTCCTTAGCACTTTCCACCAGCCGGGGAGGATTGAGAATGCCTCTCTGGTGTTGCCACAAATCAGCTCAAGTGACCTATTCCGGGTTGACATGGTTTGGTTTGTGAAATTAGTTTATGAGGGTTGATTCCATAAAGGATAATAGGTTCATGAGTTAGGATTACATGAAGGACAAGAGTTACATGAAGATAGTTCATGGAATGGGTTTTTGCAGATCTCTATAGCCCGCAATGGGAAAACAACTAATAATAAAAGGTGGTCCATGAAGAATCAGTGGTTCATAGGGCATCTATCATATATGAATTAAAGGCAATCCACATTGGAAAGGAGGCCGAAAAAGAAATCACACCACAAAGTACAAGGAAGTTCACGAAAGATGCAAAATAGTTCATGATGAGTGAAAAGAAGTTAGAGAAGGGACTAACATTGTTATTCAAAGAAGTTTTGGCAAGCTAATAGTATGGGGGAATGGGAATTTCATCTAATATGTGAAAAATGACTTCAACATAGCATCTAATTATAGTTTAGGTTTCATTCATTATTGACAATGAAGGGAACTTCATGTCTATAAACTATGTGTGGATCCATTCCTCAGTAGTGAGAAAAAGAAGTGGAAGAGGGTGATCCTTCCCCCCAATAGTGATCCATCAAAATAACATTAGGGAGTGATCCTTGTGGAAGTAGTGAATTGACCCTAAACATTATAAAGGCTATGATCCTAGGCATATATGTGATATACCACAATCCTTGTATTTTGGTAGTGAGCATTAGTGGTTAGGTACATCGACACATTATTATTGTATAATCCTTGGATATAGCCAATTGAGGAAGAACGAAGAAAAATTGATGTGTCTCATGCATTCTTTAATTTATGTTCATATACTGCTATGTGAAATGGAGGGAAGAGTTTTTTGTTTAATGATGAAAGAAGATCCAAAGGGGCAGTGTTTTTAATTATTCATATCATGATTCACCCCCTCTAAGGGTATTTATCTTTTTTGGGATAACAGTTTCAACACTTGTTATTAACAAGTAATAACATTTTAAGCATTAATTTTTCAAATTTCAAATAAGGTAACAAGATTTAAACTAAGTTATTTTATATTTTATTGATCATATAACATAACCCATATAACTAAAATTGGTCATGATGTAACTAAATATAACATATATTTAATGAAATAAATTTTTTAATAATTATAGAATTAATATTTTATATTATAACTCATTATGTGGGGGAAACTTGTTTTAGATGAAAAATGAATTTTTGACCATTTTGGATTCTAAATCTTATACAGTACTGATTAGAAATTAAATATTTGTTAATAAATTTATTAAAGATATAATAAATTATATTAGATTCATTATTTAAATTAATTATATTTATTTAATTCCATATTAATTCTTTGATATTAATATAACATTTATTTTATAATTAATGTTTCACCATAAACATGGTAATCAGAATTAATATAAAAATCTAAAATTTATAACAAAAAATAAAATTGGAAACATTAAATAATTTGAAAATTATAACCTCATATATAATAATCATTAAATGAAATTAATTAACTATGTGTATGGAAAATAATATTACGGTTTGGGTATATAATGCTTAAAAACATTTTTCTAGAAATATATTTTTACGCGTAATGTTCATGTATAGGAAAATAATTTCGAAGTTACTAGTTCTAATGATATTAAGAAGTTAATATATTTTAATTAAGCCTTATGTGACATGAAAATAAATCCAAAAACCTAATTTCCCCATGCATAGATTTAATAAAATAAACATGCAAAAAATAATATTCATAAAATATTTCTTTATTTCATCTAATGATATTCATGGGTTTTATAAATTGACATGGTATTTTTGAATAGTGTATTTTATTATAAGAATAATTTTTGTTCATATAAAATATATTTCAATAAAATAAAATTCAAATAAAAGGGACGGTTTTAAAAAAATCGGTATTTTTACTATTAACCTAAAAATTAATTATTTTAGAAAATATCAAAAATATATCTTAAGATAATTTTATTTTGACAAGTTCAAAAATTCATTAAATCCATCAATTTCAAAATCTAAAATTTTAAAAATTAATTTTATAAAAGTAAATATATAATATAACAAAAACATATTTTTTGAAAATGACTATTTTAAAATGAACTCATATTAATGATTTAAATACTAATGGTAATAAATATTGATGGTATATCATATTTTAATTATATTTTTATTAATTTTTTTGATTATGTTATTTATAGTGCGTCAAAAGTTAACAAAAATAGTATGTATTTTAAAGGAGAAAAAATCTCTGGTCATTACATTGTACCCCCTTAGCAAAATTGTGTCCATGTAATTTAATTATATTTTACCTGCAGGCATTGATAAAAGAGGAAAAAGGATTTACATTCATTAATATGTTATTTTTAATAATATATTATCCTCAATATAACAAAGAAGAATAGAAGACAATTATTTTCCCAAACTCATTCAAGGAAATGATTCTATGAACTATTTATTAAGACCTATGTGAAATATTGAATTTTCATTATAGATAATTAATAGTTTTACATGCACTAATAGACGGACAAAGTTTATTTAAAATTCCAAATTCTGTAAATTCTTTTGAAATCAATGTGACGATATACATTTAATTTTAAAATTCATCCCATATTTTTTAGAGGAGGGTATTATGATTTTTTAAAGTATATATCCCCATTAATAATAGTCATACAATAAAATATATTAGGTATAATTAAAATAACTAAGGGTAGTGACTTGAAGTTCTTAGAAATCACCCTAGATATAATATGGTTGATATAACTAGAATAGATCAACTAAATCAGGGGGAATGTAAGTGAAAACTAACTACCAATATCATCTTCAATGTTATTAATTTCATATAATCTTATTTATTCCCAAGTTCTAAGATGTTATAGACTCCTTCCATATTCCACAATTAATTTATTAGGTATTTCACTTAGATAATTTCATATTATTCCCCAAATATGAAATTGAATAATTAGTGGTCACATGTTTTAGTTATTCATTATTTATTCATGTTAACTAAACTCTAAATTATCTCTCCACAGTTTGATGATTGAAGGAATCATATACCACATAAAAATATTATTCTAGTCCAAAGCATGAAATTCCTTTTATTCCTTCATAAAATAATGTGGAAACTTAGAAAATTTAACATTTCTTCCATCATCATCTTCATCACTTGGTCTTTCATGAGAATGTGTATTTCCATCCTTTGGTGTAGTAGATAATTCAACTATATTCACATTTTTAATCATATTTCATTATATATGGATTTTCAAAATCATTGTATTTCTCATTATATCACCCATTATAAAGGGATGTTCATTTAGGCATTCCTTGTGTTGTTACCCACACCCAGGATTCCTTCTAGTTCTATAAATTACTAAAAACTAAAGGGTTTTCAGGACTAAAAAAATAACAACACGGGTAAATTTTCATATACATAGAAGAAATTCAACCATAAAATTCTGTGTTAATTTAAATTTTCAGGTGGTCCCATAGTTCCTTTAGTTAAACCTATTTAAATCTTAGTTTGACCTAGGTTACTTTATAATGAGTTATCATACATTCTTCAACAAGAAACCTCAATGTATCTAGGAAATCAATTATTTATAGTGGTCAATAAATATCATATGATCAACCAAAAAATATCCCCTGTTATTTTCATACGAGGTGTGTAGTTAGGCCTATATTTCATTGACCATGTGAAGACTGATTTTATAACCAATTTTCTGTTTTCTAGGGTTTTACCCCATGGTAAAACTATTCTAGAGCCTGCATCAACTTACAATACATTGAAAAGGTTTAATTGATAGTAAAATCACACAATCTGTACTTTTCTAAAAAGTTGCGATATTATTGTAATCTTATCTGTTAGAATGTTTCTAATTTTCATTAAACCAACCTCCAATATAACTAATCCCTCCTCTTATAAAAACTATAGAAACGAAATCTAATCTTATCATTAATAATAAAATAATACTATTATTTAAATAATACGTCTCATAAATAGTTACCCAACCCCATGGCCTAATGGTTTATTCTCTTCAAGATTATATATATAAATAAATTATTTTATAACGCCTACAAATTTTTTCAATAATCATTATATTTTAGCCCATTTTCAAGATACAACAATTTTCATAATCATCATTAAAACCTAGGGATTAGAAACATAACAAAGGGGTGAGATCAAATGCTCAGTAAGTGAAAAACATATCATTATGTAATATATCCTAAACATGAAGGATGACATGAGGAAAATGATAAATATATTAATAAAAACTAAAAGTGATATATATGATATTTAAAAAACATGTTGGAGAAATGTTATATCATAAAATATTCTGTAAGGATGTATAAAAAATAGACATAAAACATGCGAACATGACAAAAAATCAAGGAATATTTAAAAAAGTAACAATATGGAAAACATAACATTTTATGGAATTGAATGCATTATGAATTTTTTTTCATAACATTACTATGAAAAAATTCCATTAACAGTGGATGAAATGGACTTTATTAGTTCTATAAAATCCCTGACAACTTGAGTGAGGTTAAAACCTCTAGTCTTTTACTAGCACGAAAAATGTGCTGATAAAAGGGTCATTTATCAGCACTAAACAAAGCCCATATAAATAACACTTCTATCTATGGTTTTAAAATTGATAATAATGGAAACATTTATCTACGATTTAATTTAGTGCTGCAAAAAGAACCATTTATCAGCGCCGATAAAGGGTTTTTTATCAGCACTTATAAAACCGCTGATACTATTTACATTTTTCTACACTTATAAAAGTGATGATAAAGGTCCTTTTAGAAGTTATTTTAAAAGAACTAATAAATTATACATTTATCAACACTTTTAAAAGTGCTGATAAAGGGCCACAGTGTAGTGTGTTGTAACATCAAACTACAACACCACTATAATGGGTTGTAATAGTACACTACAACACAAAAAACACCTCTGATATCAATAGAAAAAAGTACCAATACAGATTTTAAATGAAATGATATTTACAACATAAACACAAAAAACACTATAATAGGCATTTCAAACATTAGTTTATATAATTACATAAATACAAATTATTACACATATTCAAAAACATCAATTTTCATTTATCTTTTAACCCTAACCTAAGTCATGTAATTTCAAAACAAGCCACCCCTACTCAAGAAAAATAACACACCTATATAAGAACAATTTTCTTATTTTAGTAAACATATAAAGAAATAAATTAATATAACGTGTTAATTTTAATAATATTGATGTCAATATTAAATATAAATATGCCCTTTCCATAATACCAGTCACACCATGCATTGGATTGAGGCGTATATACTTAAAACACGGCTCAAACGACCTATGGAATGTTTTCCTAAAGTATCAAAATAGTCTGAATATGTTTTCTTGCTATTGAGTATTTTGGTTGTATTTTTTACTAAAATGTCATTTTAAACTGGATACACACACTTTATTCTCATTATAGTCACATCATCCATTGGTTTTACATGAAACGGATTCTTACACATCAAAAATGAAATATAAATCATTGTACTAATATATCAATAAAATATGAGTGTGTTTGATCGGTTTTCAGTGAGTAAAACTTTTTGTAATAAAATGTCGATTTTAAACGTATAATAGACACTTTGAGTCATACCCAGAACATCGTGTATCAGATTGAGGTGTGACCAATTTATAGACCTCAAAAATGTCTTATATATCATTTTTATAGTATAAAAACAATTAGAATGTGATTGATTTGGTTTGAGTAGGAAAGTTGTCCAATTTACTAAAATTGAAGAAACTTTTACATACAAATACACACATTGAGTCATACTAGTCACATTTTACACCAGATTGAGGTGAGTATGATTCATAGAAATCCTAAATGTATTATGTATCGTTTTACTGATATTTTAAAATAATTGGAATGTGTTTTCTTAGTTTTGAGTATGTCATATTTTATTATTACTAAAATGTATTTTTGAAATAGAAACACACACTTTGACGCAAACTGATCACATTGTGTATTGTGTTGAGGTGTGGCTGATTCATACACATCAAAATAACTTGTGGACAACATTCATGATGTATTTAAATAATGTGAATGAGTTTACTTGGTTTTGAATAGATCTGTAAGCCTTTTATAAAAATTAATGACAATTTTAAATAAAAATATCCGCTTTGAGTCATTCTGGTCACACCGTGCATCAAATTGAGGTGAGGATGATTTATACACATCCCAAATTATAGATGGATTATTTTTATAAACATTTAGAACAATTTAAATTTTTTTCTTGGTTTCTATTACATCAATTATATTTTTTACAAAAAATAAATTTTAAAATTTAATCATGTACTTTGACTCATACTGATCACAATGTGTGTGAAATTATGGTGTGGAGGATTCCTACACATCACACATGACTTATAGATTTTTTTCTTAATTTTTTATAACAATTTGATTAAATTTTAACTATTTTGAGTGGGTTAGTTGGACATTTTCTAAAATTGTTGTCAATTTTATATAAAAACATGCACATAGAGTCATAACAGTCACACGACACGTCATATTCAGGTGAGACCAATTCCTACACACACGAAATCACTTATAGATAATTTTAATAATGTTTAAAAATTATTTGAATGTGTTTTTTTAGTTTTGAGTATGTCGCTTTTATTTTTTACAAAAATGTCACTTTAAAATTGAAAGATGTATTTTGACTCATACCGATTACAGTGTGTATAAGATTGAGTTGTGGTTGATTACTAACATACAAAATGACTTATAGATCATTTTCATAACTTATTTAAACAATTTGAATTAATTTTATTGGTTTTATATATATTTTTGCCCTTTTTATTAAAAATCATCTCAATTTTAAATAAATACACACACTTAGAGTCATACTGGTCACCCTATGCGTCAAATTTTGGCACCAAAGATTCATGCACAAATAGAATCACTTATGGATCATTATCCTAAATTATCAAAACAATATGAATGTGTTTTCTTTGTTTTGAGTATTTTGTAAGTCTTTTTTTACTCAAATGTCATTTTAAAATTGAAACATGAACTTTGAATCATATCAATTACATTGTTTTTCAAATTGTGGTGCATATGATTACAAAACATTAAAAATGACTTATGTATCACTTTTCTAATGTATTTGAATGATTTGAATATATTTTATATGTTTTGAGTAGTTTAGTTGGCCTTTTCTAAAATTGATGTCAATTTTAAATAAAAACACACACTTGGAGTCATACTTGTCACACTGTGCCTCATGTTTAGGTGCAGCTAATTCATTCGCTTATAAAATAACATAGGGATCATTTTCCTAAAGTATCAATACAATTTTAATATGAATTTATTTGGTTTTGAGTTGACCAGTTTGTTTTTTTACTAAAATTATTTTTAGTTTTAAATAAAGGAAAACGTAGAGTCATACCAATCACATCGTGAAATAGAATGAGGTGAAACTGATTCCTACACACCCCAAATGAAATATGGATCATTTCCCTATCATATCAAAACAATATGAATGTTTATGCTTGATTTTGATAACAAGACTTTTATTTTTCACTAAAATTTAATTTTTAACTCGAAGAAGACATGTTTTCTAATATGTATCACATCGTGTATCTGTTTGATGTGAGAATGATCCATACACATCAAAATTGATTTATGAAACAATGCCTAAAATTTTCAAAAAAATCTAAGCATGTTTGCACAGTTTTTAGTATGTGACATTTTTTAAAGTCAAATGAGGATTTTAATCTGATAACTGATACATTTAGTCAGACCAGACACATCATGCATCAGATTAATTTTTGGATTATTCATAACCAACAAAAATGACTTTTGATTCATTTTCTTATCATAACAAATCAATATGAATATTTTAGATCAGTTTTGAGTATTTTCGTTGTCTCTTTTACAAAAATTAATGTAAATATAAATAAAAGGAAGTACATTGAGTCATAATAGTAACATCATGTATTAGATAGAGGTGAGGTTGATTCCGATATGTCCCAATGACATAAAAAAATTCTAACTATAATTGTTACTAAAAGTTCCATTAAATTTATTTATCGAACTGCCTGTAACACTATAAAATGCATTTTTTTCAATATGTGTGACATGAAGATAATATCTGAAAAACAAACAATTACAATACAATAATTTAATTAAAATATATATCATCATCCAAACTAATTTTTCAACATTATTTTAAATTGGTTTACCAAAAATTGTGTAAATATATTTTACTTTATTATACTGGTGTTTACCCGTTATTGGAGATGGTGATATAACTTGTTCGATATTCCCATCGATTGATGTTGTCAAGGATCTGTATTTATTTCATCAAGGTAAAAATTTCATATGTCTTAAAATCACAGTCTTCAGCCAATGTTTCAACCAAACTGAGCATATTCATTCTTCACAAATGGTATCCCTAAACATTCTTTTAATGCTATATGTGGATAAATTTCCATAAGTGGGGAAGTTATTTATCATTCCATTCAACATGACCCTCAATATGTTTTATTTACTTTTATGAGCATCATGAATTGTAACACCAATATACCACATCTAACTCAGATCCTAGATCAATGTATCCAAATAGAAATCAATATCATTACCAATTTTATATAGTCAATATATAAGAGTCAACATAATGTATTTGGGCTTCATGCATTACAATGGAATCAAATTATAATTTACCAAACTAAAAGGCCATGTACTGTGAGAATTACTATGTACACAAAATGTATTTATTCAATCTATAAATAATTCAAGATTAATGTTTCTTAGTGCATCTCAAAATACAGGAAACTTGTAATCAATTTTCTTCCATTGAGGAGAATTTTCTAGATGGCATTGGTTTTGATCTTTAATTCTTGTATCTGCATGCCATATTAATTATCTCATTATTTCCTGACATACATATAGTCTTGTAAATAATGAAATGATAGGAAATTACCATAAATTCATTGAAGGAATTGATTCATGTATCTTTTATAGATCTACACCACACATAAGGTATTAATTTACTGATTCATGGCCCTTGTGAAACAATATTCAATAATTTGGACATGTATGTTTTTTTATAGATCATTCCCATTAAATATTACATTCATTTTTTGTTATATGTTTGGAATGGTAGGTAATTTTCTTCTGGTAGTATTTAATTTATAAGACCAAGTAGTTCTATAAAGCTGTGGCCACTTTATTTGTTTCCATCTTTAAAATTATCAAACTTCAATACAACTTACAATGTTGTGTATTTAGTATAACAGATATACATTTTTTTCAAATATCTATTTAACTCCACAAACAATTTCTTAAATTCATGTAGGTTAATATCAATTTTCATTTTTCATATCATTCATGTTATCCCTATCAACTTTCCTAAAGGTATTCATATAAAATTTTTTTCAAACTATGTTGGACTATTTTTTTCATCAATAAAAACAACATACACATGGATAGAGAATTTAGAGGGTTCAGCTGCATTCTTTCTTTCAAACATGGTGATCTATTTAACTCCATATTCATATTCATTTGTCAAACGATTAACGTGCATCCATTTTTGGTTAATATCCATCCAATTGGGTTAAAAAATGATTAATTTTATGCAATATATAAATAAATAAACATAAGATATTAATTATCAAAACTCAAAGTTATATAAAATTATAATAATGGAAACTCAATATTTTATTATTTCAAATAATTCTAGATTGACGATGAAAATGGGTGATTGAATTTTAGAATTTTTTTAATCCACATCATAAACTTCATAAATCACCTAAAAATAGAAATATAATATATACAATTAATAAAAAAAATGAAATAAATATGATAAAAATAATAATAAACTATCATTAAATCTACTAGTTCAGTTGTTTCTTGGATCGAGGACTAATGCTAATGATAAAAGGGAGAGAAGTGTCATTTTTTAGAATTTTGGTTCATTTGTAAAAAATGGAATTATTCTATGTTCGAGGGGGTTAATAATTCGAGGAAAGGAAATAGGGGTCATTTATAATAGAATATTTGAGTTCCTAGATATTCCAAATCTAATAATATGGGTGTTTGCGATTTGAAAAAATAATGGGAGGTATAATATAATGATTAATAACATCACAATCAATAATCATTAAAATACAATAAATATAGTTTTATATTTGTAGATAATGGAAATTTAATTGAGTTCATCACTTTTCTTATGATCTAAATTGGAGAAGAGAATCTCATATTGGGTGAATTTTTTTTAAGTGGTACACACACAAATACATTATATCATACCCAGAATAAAAGTTAATTTTTTTTGAATCCCTTATACCAAATTATCAAGCACATAGATAGAGTTAGGGCGAGAAGGATGCATATAGAAGAAACATATCAGATGAATCAAATATTGGATGAGTCATGTTATTGGTTATGTCGGTAATATAAGGATACAAGATGAATACATGGGTTGATACACTATGATGAATCATCTTGAATAATATGATAATGAGAGGGTGATAAAATCATACAATAAACGATATTATCAATAAAACATATATGTGTAAACCAAAAAATGGATAGTGTAATGACCCTAGCCTGAATTATAGAAAAAACACTAGGTCAGTTCATCATATGACCTCTAACACACTTCAATGTCATGAAATGCTGGATTAATCTTTGGGTGTAAACAACTATAAATGGGAGGCGGTGCCCTCCATAAAATTGAAATAGTGAGTACCAGAGGTCGAAAAAAATTCTAGCATAACCCTTGGGGTTAATGGACATAGAGACCCAAAATCATCATTACTTAATATAAGCATACCTATTGGACAAAATACTATGGAAATAAAGGATGCAATATCTATATAGACACACATACATGTAACATATAAAAATTAACATATAGTCGATAAGAAATATCAAATAGATAAAACATGATATTCAAACATTACTTGAACTAAAGGGACCAAAATGATTCAAAAATTGAAGGCTTGATGTGATGAAACCTCATGTGATTATCTGGGGATGGCCCCTTTGAGTCTTGTTCATAAGAAAACTAAGGGCCATAGTGAATTATAAAAGAAACTAGATCCTATAATGCATAAAACACTACAATAAAATAGTGTTTTAGTGGTATTTTTCAAAACCGACGCAAAAAAACCACTCTAAATGTTTTTTAAAAAATTAAAATATTTTTTATAATGTATTCCAAAACATTCACAAATCATGTTGTGACAATTTTTTTAAAAAAACCACCTTGAAATTGAGGAAAAAAATTTAAAACAAATTTATATATTAATTATTAATTATTTTTATTTATTATTTACAATCAGATATAGTTTATTATTTATAATTTTAATTATTTATAAATTTTTATTTATAATTTTTTTATTATTAGTTAATAATATATTTAAATTGAAAACAAATCATCAATAAGTTGAAGAACAAACTTTGACATCAAATGACCATAATTTCAAATATGGGAGTCTATTTTAGCTCCAAAACCGGTCAAATCGAAGATTATCAAATGAGATAAAACCAAGTGATATTTAAATCATGTGATAATCAAAGGAAGAAAATATATTCCATCTTCAAAAGTTAAAAATTGAACTCGATCTTCAGATGACCATAAATTTTAATCCGTGTTTCCATTGGTAATATACCACATATCAAATTGAATCCTACAACGAGATCTATACCACTTAGGTATTCTACCGACACTTTGGGTATTGTACCCTTATTATTCTACTAGAAAGGCCCAGAAGGCCTCTGAAAGAGTTGTTTTAATTGCAGACCTTGATATCTTAAAATTCAAACATTTATAACTTTCGATCCAGGTCAATGTTCAGCCTATACAACATATCATATCAAATCTCATTTCATGATCTTCGATTTGACTTTATGTGGCATGAAAAAAGGAGTATCGGGCAAGATTTTATATCCATTTTAGTGTTTTTAGGGATTTCATAGATTCTTAATGTTTAATGTTTTATTTATTTATTTAATATTAATTTACTAATTACTTAGTTTTTAATCAATTGACTAATTATTATTATTTATTTATCTATTATCTATTATTTATTTATTTATATATTTATCAATTTATTTATTGATAAATTTATTTATTTATTTATTTATTTATCCTTAATTCATTATTATTGAATGATAAATATATTATTTATTTATTATTTATTTATTTAATATTAAATATTGAGTTAAATATTGATTATTAAATATTAATTATTAATTGTGATTTATTAATTTTTAGTGATTAATTTTTAAATATTAGTTTTTATTAATTATTAGTTATTAATTATTAAATACTATTTATTATTTATTATTTATTATTTATTTATTTATAATTTAGTTATTTAGTTATTATTTATTTATTTATTTTTATTTTTTGTATTAATTTATTTTTTAATTTTCTAATTGTTAATTTATTATTAGTTTGTTATTCATTTATTGTTTATTTATTTAATATTTGTTTATTTATTCAATATAGATTTTTTATTAATTTTTTTTAAATAATTTATTAACTATTTTAAAATTTATAAATATTTATTATGAATTATGAATTAATAATTCCTAATGATAAATTATTAATTATTAGATATTAATAATTAATAATTAATAATTAATAATTATTTACTATTTACTATTTATTATTTATTATTTACTTATTATTTATTTATTAGTATATTATTCAATAATTTATTATTAATTTTTATTTCCTTATCATATATTAAATTATTTTTTAATTAATTTATTATTTGTACATCACTTATATGTTATATGTTATATATTATATATTATCTATTATATATTATCTATTATGTATTAAACACCGCTTCAACCTATCAAAAAATCCAATGAACATCAGCTCATCAGGTAACACCAAAGGCTATTTTGGAATACCAACATCACTTATGCTCACTGGGAAAGACCGCTTTCCAGTGCCACCATAACCCAAGACAATCACCACTCGAAACTTGGGGGTCATTCCTTGATCATTCTACATTGGTCCTTCAAGGGAATCCTTCCTGTGCAACTTCATATGATCCATGAAATAACCATCACGAAGGCCAAAGTTATCATACTGGAGCTCCTTCACCTTCTTATTCAAAGACCCACTATGGATGACCGACGCTAGATGTCCAAGTCAGTTGCAGGATATACAAAAATCCATCCACAATTCAAATTTAACAACCTGCCTCCACCAAAAAAATTTTCCATCGGTAATCCACATCAAATATTTCAGCGGCTTGGATAATTCCACCTCCACACAGATACAGGGGAAAACAAGATGGCACACAACTTCTATTTTTTGCACTAGAACACAAATATCAACCACCCATATTCCCCAAAAAAATTAAAATTGAATGGTTTAGGAAGGGGTGTGGGAGAGCGGGGATACTTACCCAAACTACTGTAGTCAGATTATCCCTATGTATATGGAAATCAATGTTCCATATAAGAAGAGAGAATTAAAATCCAACGCATCGTCACGAGCTGCGGACCAAGCAATGATTAAATCTTACATCAACCCAAATCGGATCATAATATGCATTCAATCAAGAATCCCAACAACCGTGTGATCTCATAAACCCCAAGCTTCAATGATGATATGGTCGAACAGATCAATACCTCTCCAAATAAAGTCTCATTCAAGTATTTCTTCATGCAAGGGAAACAAAATGATCTTCTCCCCATAAGCGCATTCCAAGGAAGGACTACTCTAACATGCCAATAAACATTTCAAAAAAGTCATTATCAAAGATGTTAAGGAAGAGTGAAGCTGAGGCATTTAAATACTTCATAAAAGGTAACTCTCTATCTGACTAGGAAACAACGGATGAGTTTGGTCATGAGACTGATTTCACATACTATGATTTGTAATCATTGGATGTGGGAGTGCTTTGCTTGTCTTTCTACCCTTCTCTTTTCTAATAAATTTTTTAGGAGCAGGTTCACCTATCTCTTGAACATTCTAATCTATTATGTATTATATATTATATTTTATGTATTATGTATTATATATTACATATTATATATTATGTATTAGATATTAGATACTAGGTATTAGAAAGTAGATATTATGTATTATATATTATGTATTATATAGTATGTATTATATATTTTGTATTATATATTTTGTATTATATATTATGTATTATATATTATGTATTATATATTATGAATTATATATTATGCATTATATATTATATAGTATATATTATGTATTATATATTTTGTATTATATATTATATATTATATATATTTAGTATATAGTATTTAGTATTTATTATTTACAAGTTACTATTTACTATTTACTATTTACACTTTATTATTTAAAATTTATTATTTATTATTTAGTATTTTTTATTTACCATTTATTTCAATATTATATATTTCTTTATTTATTATTCATTAATATTATATTTATTAATTTTTATTTTTTATTTTTTAATTATTAGATATTAATTATTAATTATTAATTATTAATTATTAAGTATAATTTATTAATTATTAAATATTGATTAATCACTATTGATTATTAATTATTGATTAATATTTATTTAGTGTGTATCTATTTGTTATATATTATTTGGTTTTCCAATTAATATATATATATATATAAGTATATTAAATTTGATTTATTAACCATATGAATAGCATGTTGGAGTGGTAAAGTCTTTGAGGAATGTTCAATTAGTAAGGGATTCAAATCTCACCCAATATAGAATTTCTATATATAGCATGGGCATGTGCATGGACATGGACTTATGCATGGATATGGGCCTGAGTATGGTAATAATAAATAAATAAATAAATAAATAAATCACGACAAAAAATAATAAAAATAATAAAAATTCAAAATTTAAACGATTTAGCATTGGTTTAAACAGTCGGTAAAAATACCTCTGCTAAATCATTCTATAAAGGTTTTAAAAAAACACCCTTAATTATTTTTTGACTCATGATTTAGCGACAATTTAAACATTCTTTAAATGAAAAAAATCACCACTAAATAAACTTTTTGTCTTAGTGTAACCACTATAGGAACATATTTTACTCCACTAACTAGGTTCCTGTAATTTACTATATGCCACTGCATGTCCACTAATGTGTCCATGCAAGGTGTCATCATATATATAATCATTTGGGAACCCCCAATATGCCTCAAATCGGTATTCAATAAAAAATAATATACATGACAATTAATACACATTTATATACATATATAAATAAATTATTTAGTATGATGATATAAAAGATAGCAGTGAAACAACAATAAATAAATCAATGGTTCAGTGTTAGATATTACCAATAACTGTATATATCGAGATGTGCATACATTAGTAGTCAATCGAGAAATAGATCATAAAAAAATCATTCTCTTCATAATAAAAAATAAAAATATTATACAATCGTCGAACCAATAATAACTACATTGTCAAAGAAGAAATCAAAAACAAAACCAAAAAACACAATGAAAATCAGATGGCCTACCTATCTAGGATGAAGAAAATACGAGACCATCTTTATAAACCTTACCTGAAATCAAAAAATGGATGTTGGACATGATGTTTGACCAACCATTGGCAGTTGAGTTGTGTAATTCGAGCTTTAATTCATTAAGGATGAGCGAAAACAACAGATGGCTTCAATGGAAAGCTTCTGATATCGCAACTAGTTCGTAATTGGTTAGGGTTCTTCAAATATATCAAGACACTTTTATCTATATTTAAGTAATATGAATTGATAAAAGGACTCTTTATCAGTGTTAAAGTTATTGTACTGACAAATCCTCATCTTTATCATTATGAAAAAAGAGATAATAAAGATTCTTTTATTAGTGCTTATAAAAGATTTATAATTATAATTATAAATAGTTTTTTAAATATTTTTATATACTTAATAAATATATATAAATATAAATATAGTAAATATATTCCCATTCAAATATATTTATTAAAAATTTATATTTATTTATTTATAATTATAAAAATTTTCTAAAAAAATTATATTTATATCATTATATATATTTATATAATTATACACATATATTTAATAAATAAATATAAATATAACTATAGTAAATATATTCTTTATTTAAGTAAATTAATTATAAATTTAATAATTATTTAAATATATATAAGTATTTATTTATAGTTATATAAATAATATTAAAAATTATTTATTTATAATTATAAATATACAATCTATAAATATATTAAATATAAATTTATAAATATATTATGATTATAAATATATTTTTTTCAAATAGATTTTCAACCTTATTAATGAATATCTAATTTTATGTGCATATATATATGTTTAAAATGAGTGAAATTGAATAAATTAAGAATAAAAAAACTTTAAGAATATAGAAAAAGTGGACATGTTTTGTGTGAGTGCAATGTATATAAAAATACATCAATTAGTTATGTGTGAAATCAATATAACAAATATTTTATTTATGTTAAATTAAAAAATCCGAAGACATTCAATTATATGTCGAGTACTATTAAATTAGTCAATATTTTTTATTCATATGTATTTTTAATTATAAACTATTATTTAATAAATAAATGAATATTTAATGTAAAGCGCAAAAATATTTTGTAAAATATAAATCAAATGTATATGAAATAATAAATATCAATATATTTAATATACACAATCTAATATCATTATTTATCATAATTATCTAATTAATAAAATGATTAATATTTAATAATTTAAATCTGTTTATTTATTTTTATCTATAATTATTTAATAAATAAAATTTTAAATTCTTTAAAACACTCATTTTTAATTAATTAATTATTTATTTATATTAGGTTATTTATTCAGACCTTTATCATCACTAAAAAAATCAATAATGATAAAAATATTTATCAGTATGAAAAATAATGCTCTGATAATGGGTACCCTTTATCAACATTAAAAATAATGTGTTGATAAAAGCTTAACTTCATCAGTGCTAAAAATAATACCCTGATAAAGGATGCCCTTTATCAGCATTAATAATAAAGAACTGATAAAGGATTCATTTATCAATACTAAAAATGAAGTGCTAATAATGGTTCCCATTATCAATGCTAAAAAAAAGATGATAAAAGGTTAAATCAATCAGTGTTTTTTTAGAGCTGATAAATATTCAATTTATTAGTGTTTTTTATAGCGCTGATAAATACCAATGATGCTAAAAACGGGTTTTGTAGTATTGTAACATGATAAAAGCCTTGGAAATATATCACAAACATAAACGTACAAAAAAATGTGTTAGAAAATCATTACACCCATGCCTATGTGGATAAACTCATTATGTCTACAACAACAAAACGTGGATATACCCATCAAGCCCACACATTTAAGAAAAAACTCATTAAGTCTATAAATGAATATCTCATGTGATATAAACATAAACCAACACATTGCATAGTGATATTAGACCCCACTAGTTATTATCCATACATATGTGTGCCATATAAAATCTCTCACAAACCTATCCTAATGGACCCCTGGACAAAGAATAGTTTTCCAAATCATAAATATAATAAATCATATAAAATAAAATATCTTCTTCACAATGTAATAATAACATAATAACATATAAATTTTAATCAACACATCACTTCCTGATAAATAAAACATGGAGGAAATAGATGTGAAAATAAAAACGTTTTCTCAAAATCCTTTTAAAAATTATTGTTATGGACTTTGTGTAAATTACATTATTTTTTTTTATTAAAATTTGATATATAATAGTTTTATAAAACCATCTTAAAAAGAGTTTCAAATAAAATATAAATGAAAATAAATTACGATTATCTATAAATGTTGAGTGGAAGATAACATATATTATTTATTGAATGGATGGAATTTTTTTTTATCTTTTCAAATACATTTTTTTTATCAACCCACATTATTAACAAAAATGTATTAAAGTTTCACATTGAAAATATAAAAATACAATTATATGATTCAAATAAAATAAACCATATTAACTTTTCAAAAAAGAGAGAAAGATTGGGGGTAACTAAAAACAAGGATATTGAGGAAAAATAAATTAAAATAAATGGGAATTATTCTTAATAAAATTATTTTTTTGAAGAAAAACATAATCATAGAGGAATAATAATTTAGATTAAAACCTGAATTACCCATAAAATAAGGTGGAAATATATCCTAATATCATCATCGGTTAGAATATATCAATCATGAATGATTAGAGTAAAAAATAATGATAATGATGCATAGAAAAGATTTGACTCATCAGAACCCATTATAGCTATTGTATCTTCTGAATAAAAACCACATGAGAGGTCAAATATACTTAAATATAGTTGGATCATGAATTTGTTTTTCAATATTCAAGTATTTATATCATCCAGAATGAAACATGGTGTATACCATTAATATATATCAACTTAATAAAATTTGAGACAAAGAAACTCATACATTGAATTATTTCTTAGTCAAATACACTCCAACCTCATACATAAAAAACATAACTATAATAATATACTATTTAATAATAAAATTCATGTTGGAAAATATTAATAATTTTCATTTTTTTCAATATCTGTATGTTTTTTAGTTAGTTATATCTTATTTTCTGGCATTGGGTGTAAACATATTTACTCATTTTCACATACATTATAACTTTCATAAGATTAACCTCTCTTTCAAGAAATGTTATATCATTATTTATTCTATAATATATTATTTATATTGATTTAACAATCTATTATATCTTTCTATAAGAGCTTAAGTAATGTTGTGTGATACTCTAATTTGGGATAGATTATTTAGATGAATTTAGAAAATGAAAATGATACATTAATAATAGGTCAAATACATAAATAAAATATATAGAACCATATTCCAATTAGTATTATCATATTATAATTTAAAAATATCCGTATTTATCATTTAATAGTCATCCATTATAGAATTATATAGCATCATTAAAATAGGTTATTAAATAGACCCAAACATGGAAACATTGTAACACGATTATTTAGTATCAAGAAGGGATGAATTATTTTAAATAATAGAGTTATAACATTAACATAAGTATACTATTATAATTTTTATTATGGTGATCCATATTTCAATATATTTTAATAATGAATTATAAACTAAAAAAATGAAAAAATAATACTTTTTGGAGGGGATAGTTTGTGCACACACAAAATTTATGTTCATTTGTTTTTATAAGTTGATAGAAATGAATAACTATAGGTTTTACCATCAATATATTCACATAACATTATAATAGTGAAATTGAAGTAGCCATATTATTATAGGGATAAGGTAGTTGGAGGAGTAATTTTATGAAAAAACATAAGGATATAATACTTATGGTGTTGACATGATCATTTTATGGAATACTCTAAAGAATTAAATAATATAGGATATCATAGATTGAACATGGGATTCTAAAAGTGTGAGTGAATTATCAGAGTGTATATTTGGTAATATTTTCAAGAACTATCAAATGTGAGTTGTATGTTTGAAAGGTTATAAGTGATCCCCTTTTACAATAGAGTTAAATAGAATTTTGAGAAACACCCTTCATATTTCAACAATTATGGGAGCATATTCCAGGGAAAATGGGCCGTGTTTTATAAATAGTGTATTTTATGGGATTTTGGGTTTATAAATGATCAACCATGAGTTTCAATATATATTTTCTAATGGTACCATGGAATGTAGCAGAATAAAGTGGTTTTGGAATATAAAATGTTTCATCATAGGAGAGACAAGACTTTTCATCCCCAATTATCTAACCCCCAGTAGATGTTCAAGGATCACATATGAATTAAATAAGTACAAAAAAACTGAATAGATACCTTGTTTTAAAAATGATGTGTAAGTGACTAAAAATCATATCAGAAAACCATTACTTGAAGGATATAATGTTGAACCACTATAAATCCTCCACAAACAGTTCATTAATATAATAATTAATCAATCATCATATTCTAGGATCTAGTATGGAGATCAAATTAATCATTTGGCATCGTGATGATTTCCTCGATCCCATCTTTTTTATTTTTTGAAGGCGTTCCTAGATTAGTTGATCAGAGAGACATTTTTTCTCTCTAGGAAGTAGGAAGAGATATATTATATCATTTTAAATGAGTGAATATTTTGGGAAGGAATTTCTATCTCATATTTATATTTTTGGAGACTCAAATACCCTCATTGTATTCTCAAGCCCCTGAAATTAAAATTGTCACTAAAAAATAAACAAATAAATAATTTTGACAAACTAACTGGGTCATAAATATTATTTATACGTTTTAACATAGGGTTAATATATATTAAATGGAATACATCATAAAATGGAGCTAATTAACTTGACTCATAATTCTTTATAATAATAATAATAATAATCAATGAATATTAAAATAATATATTTTTGATTATTTTTTTCCAGTATTATATTAAACGCTTATAAATACATAAAATAATTAAATTCAACACAATTATTCTATTCCTTATGAGTATTGAATTTAATTATTTATCTGTTATCGATTACATGGAAATCTCTCAGACCCCAAGGGGGGAACCATGTCCACAATTCATATTTAATAGAATACAGTAGAATTCTGATTGCATTATTGTGTGTGACTCTCTTGGACCTTATATTGATAGTTTTGAATTGTGTTTACATACCGTGAGTGGAGTCTGGCTACCATCAAGGCCCCTAAAAAGATATCAAATAATCATAAAAATGATAACCATCATACAAACACATATTGTGTAATATAATCTCTTTTTATTTATATATCTCATAAAGTATGATTAACACAAGGGTCATCATCCTTTATTTATTTTTTATTTTTTAATTTAACTAGACGAACAAACCATTGAAAACCTTGAACAATGATTTATGAAAGTAATACTATCCTGAAAAATATTTGTAAGATATTACTTCTTCTACTTATAAGATACAAATTATATCAGGATCATTCAACCAATAAAATACCACCAATGATGCACCCACCATTAGCTCCCACACCATGACTTCATTATCAGGTTTCTTTCTTTGATTCAGAGTATGTAATCAAATGGAACACATTGATAATGATATGATATTAGGAGGCCAATAAACATGTCTATTGATAGAAACATCCAATGACATCTAAAACATGTCGTGTTCCTATTAGTGGGTTTTTTCTTATGATCTTACCAACTATAGATCAAAATGTGCGAACTCCATGAGAAGAAGTCTGAATAATTTTAAGCCTCCAACACCAGATAGTTAGATATCTACAAAATCTAGTCAGTATCATGTACTTTAACCATAAGTAATATGTTTAAGATTAATCTAAAAATATCTAAACGATCTCATTATAACATAGGAACTACTATAACCTTTTTATATGATAAATTATCGATGGAAACTGCCATTTAAATAGTGGATACATAAATATCAACACTATAATTGGTAGGTGTAAATCATGTATAAAACACTATATCCACAATATTATAATAAATATTAGTTGTTTATTTGTCTCTAGTTCACCCACAATTAATACATTTTAAACATTTTATAGGTTTTTTACCATTATGTTTTTTATATTTTATTTATTTAATTTTAAACTATGTAACTATTTTTTAACCAAGTGATTTTATGTTTTATTAATCATATAATAAAACATATAATTAAATTTGGCGGTATTAAAAAAATAACCTAAATTTAATCAAATTTAATTATTAAATTTTTAAAAATTAAAAATTAAATTTAAAAAGTATAATCGCTGTAAAAACAATTGTAGTAATGAAAAGTCATTTTGATCATTAGTGATTCTCAATCTTATTTAACAATGGTATCCAATTATTTGGGTGTCAATTTATATATTTGTGTATTTATAAATAATTTTTTATTATTTTTTATATTATTCAAATTTAATTATATTTATATAAATTCATTGATGTTAAATTAACCATAAATTTAAATTAGTTTTTTTTCATTATCTTGTTATTTGTCATTAATCTGAAAAATAAAAATTTTATATAAAAAAAATTAAATTTCACATGTTCAATAATATTAATATTATTTTCTAAAATATATGATATGTTTTATAAAATTAACAATATTGGTTTTTGGAAATAAATATTAACTTTTGAATTTGTAATGTGTAAAAATAAATTTTTAGAAAAGTGTATTTTTATGCATGCCATTTATGTGTAGAAAATAGAATTAGAAATTTTATTGATTCTATTGATTTTACGGATATTATAATTTTTTAATGATGTGTTATGTGACATTAAAATAAATCCAAAACATATTTTAACCTTAAATAATTTTATTTATTGAAATAGATGATAGACTATTTTTATAAAAATTGACAAATTTTCTAATATGATATTCTTGGTTTTTATAATATTACATTGAATATTTATATTATTTATTTAAATTATAATTATTTATTTTTAATTTCAAAATTATTTCAAAAAAATTAATTAATATAAAAGAAAGAGTAATATAAAAATTCTTATTTTTTTTAATACTAACCTAGCAATGGATTATTTTAGGACAATCATAAAATATGTCCTATACTAATTCTATTGTGAGGAATTCCAAAAATGATATTACATTACCAAATTAAAATTATCAAATTTTTAATTTTTTTTATAGATGAAAATATCTATCATATAAAGAAAATGAATTTTATTGAAAATAAAATTTTAAATATTATGTCTAATTAATTATTTTCCTTATAATGGTAATAACTATTAATGGATTACCATATTAGTATTTATGAAAACATTATAAATAATGTATTTTTAACATGTAGTTTTTTTTATGTTGGGTGATACATGTGAAACATTCTATAGAACATAGTATGGATTTTAAATGATCCAAAATCTCATGATGTTTTATTAAAAATTTCATATAAACTTTATTATGGTTGACAAATTTATTCTATTATTGTAAAAGGAAATGTTTTGAAAATGAGAATGATATCAAGAAAATATTTATTTACATTCTCAAGGTATTTGGTATATTTTAAATGGTAATGTGATGTTTGGGTTCTTTTCTTGGGTTTATATTATGAGTTGGTAAAATTTAAATGAAAATATGAAAAATTATTCGAAAAGACTAAAAATATTTCATCAAATAACCTTTCAAGGATATTCAAAAATGTAGTTATTGAGAAGGGGTGTGATGTTTCCATATGATAAAATTATATTATGTATCTAAATGGATTTTAGAAACATCCTTTAATTCCGATGTCAGGTATTTGTGTTATGGAAGTTAATTCATCACATTTCATGGGATCTTAATAAATAATTTATAAGTTTGAAATGGTATTAATATAATGGAGTTAAAAATCATGGAAAATATAGATAAATCATGTAGTTTACATTGATGTGATAATGAAATAATATGTATATGAATGATTTGAATGTAAATGAATATATCAAGCTCAAATAGAACTTTGATAAATATGTCTATAGTTATCCAATTTCACTTATATGATAAATTTATTTGTTTTTAATAAAATTTTATTATAAAAATGAGAAAAATGTATCAACTAAAAATAATTTACAATTAATTACATTCTATATCATGTGTTAAATAATATAAAAAGTGGAGAATTTATATAGTATAAAAGTATTTATCATATTGTTTGTTAAAATATTAAGAATTGATATTCTACAACCATCAGTGGAATATTTTAACTAACATTATTATTTTCATTAAAATTATCCAAACACATAGAATTATATATAAAATACAGAGAAAATATTTTATTTTTTAAAATATTTTTATTAAAAGTAAATAATTAATAATTTATAACATAATTATTATATATTTTAATAATATGTTATGTTCATTTATTGAAAAAAACTACTTCTTTTAATTAATACAAATTATCGGTAATCACTGAATTTAACCTTTACATGTTTATTTTGGTATATTGATTTTTGTAGTTACTCCATTTTTTATATTCTTTTTTATATAAAGATAATGGGACAAACAATTTTGGTTCTATAATGGTTTAGGATTTTTCATGACCATTGTTTTGACATTAAAGGTATGATTTATTAAGAAAAAATATATAATGGATTTGTTTCGATAATACTAATCATTCAAAATAGTGTTAATCAATATGAGTTTATGTACTAATAATACATTTAATAAATAAAACACCATTTTTTAATAATTTCATGTCATGAAAAAATATTATCTTTCCATAACAATTCATGATTAAAATTCATATCATCATTCATGTATGTGATTTAGTAGACTAAAAGAAGAACATGCTTGAATTAATTAGATATGTAAAATTATGGAAAAATTTTATTATAGTAAAATCATTATATTTAAAAAACAATTCATCATTAGTTTTTAATATTATGATTATGTATGATTTAGTTATTATTTGAAAAATAATAAGTATTATATTGTTCATGTATGTGAAAAAATTGGCTCAAACGGATTCCTATTATATTAGATGAATGAATAATATAAGGATACATAATTAATCTAATATTACATTCCCACAAGCCTTTGAATTAAAAAAACATTATTTTATAGTGATAAATAAGATTTTAAAATAGGTAGTATTATTATAAATGAACAAATTATAAGATATTTGAAAATAAATAATTAGAAGAAATTAAAATTCAATTGAAACCATTATTTATTTATAACAGATTTGGAAAACTTATAGGGACTAGATTATAAAAAACATGGAATATGATTATTTGGGAAGGATTGGAACCATATTTGTGGATATAATTTTAATATTTATTGAGGATTTTTTGTAATGGTATAAGGACCCTTTTACATGTAGTGGAGTGAAATAATTATATTTATTAAAATTATTTAAACATAAAAAATTCCTTTCTCCAAGTATGTGGCTCCAATCAATACTACAAATTTTTGTTTATAAGTTTTTATCCTTTATCAGTGCTTTCTAAAAGTATTGATAAATTCCCCCTTTATCATCACTAAAAATGGATAATAAATGGGGTATTTTATCAGTGCTAAAAAAATAACACTGATAAAGGGGGGCCTTTATCAACACTAGAAAAAAAGAACTGATAAAGATAGACCATTATCAGTGGTAGAAAAAACCATGATAAAATCCCCTCATTATCAGTATAAGAAAAACAATCACTGATATTGGGGGAATTTATCAATACTATAAAAAAACTTCAGATAAAGGGTATATTTCAAAAAAAAATACAAGTCATTAAAAATATTAAATTAATATATGTATATATATAATTTTTTTATTAAATATGATTTAGATAAGGTAAACACAAATTTACACTTAATGTAAAATTTATTTAGTTAAAATTGATTATAAAATATTTAAAAAATATAATAAAATGTTTTTTTATTAATATATAGTAATATTCAATTAATAATTTTTTTACAACATACAAATATTAATTAAATGTGCATAAATATGTGTCTGTGTGTGTGAGAGAAATTTATGCCACTTTGATTAATTATGTGAGAAATATAAATTCACAATTATGTGTGTAAATATGTGTATGTTTGTGTGTGAATGTGTGTTAGAATTATATAAATGCATCATATATAAATTAAATTTTATAAATAAATAATTAAAATTATCATTAAATATTTTATATTAATGTATTAATAGTAAATATTTATAAATAAATAATATAAAATATATATGAAAATATAAAATTATTTTTGAATATAGATATATAGTAATTTTTAAATATATATACACATAAATATATATGTAATGTATTAAATTTATTTCTATCCATATTTTAAAATTTTAGTTTTTATCTACAAACATTTTAAAAATGGATTTCTATCTAGATATACAATATATTGACATTTTTAAAAACATGTATGTAAATTAATATATAACCATTTTTTAAATTATAAAAATATAAAAATATATATATATATTAATACAAATGTAAATATAATGTCTATATATACATAAGTGTGTGTATAAATAATTTTAAATATAGTTATACATATATACAAATTTATGTAAATGACTATTAATATATAATATATTTAATTAAATATAAATATACAGATTTCTCACAAAGAAACAAATATTTTATAAATGAATTTAAAAATTATTATATAAATATATAAATATAAAATGTGTATTTATATTTATAAATCAACAGAGATATCATATAATATATAGTAAAAAAATGTATAGTGATGTGGTAAAGGCATTTATATTGTAAAAGGAGGTCAAATGATCAAATCTAGGTTTATACAAAGGTGAAAAAGAGAATGGCCATTATAAAAGAACTGAAAAAGGGGGTTTTCAAGTATGGAAAAAGGGGGTGGAAGATGCGAGCATGAATGCTACAGGAGGTGGAGTCAAGGGTGGTGGAAAAGAATATAAAAAGTTTAGTAAAAGAGCTAACAACTGGAGTGGGAAAATAAATATATTTTTTAAACAATCAATCACCACTTTTTAAGCACTTATAACAGACCTGTTTATAATCATTTTTCTTAGCGTTGATAAAATGTGAGTCTTTACATCATATAGATTAATTGTGCATCATTAAAGATAGTAAATCCAATTTCTAATAAATTTAAAGTGAAAACTATATTATTGAATTTAGTCAAATTTCCATGATATGATAATTTATGGTACATATCCACTCATAAAAAATTGAATAATTATGTAGTGATAATTGTGGTATTTCCTTATATATTAACACCCCATTAATCCTTTAACCCTTACCATGTTGTTAAAATAATACCATTTACTTTTCTCAAAGCCTTTATTTACCATACTAGAAAATATTGATTATTTTAAATCAAAATATGTTATGCATTTTATAAGATTAAATTTCTAGTGTTTGTAAAGAATTATTTTCAAATAACTATACATTATATAATAAAATATATATTTACTTGTCACTAAGAAATCATATTTTCTAAAAAATTTCCAAATATTCACCTTATTTGTAGAATCTCTCCATGAGTTCCACTGATCTATACCATAAGATGGTAGACCACATGCCCTCAAGTATATGTCCCTGAATGCCTTAAGATTTTGAATATGAATGGTGGCTTAGGGTGTGTTCGTGGAGAGACTATTCCATCTTAGATCAAAGTACGCACATTAGTAATAATAATTACTGAACTGTGGAAGCATAAAAATAAGAATTCAACAACAAAAGTAAGATATAAAAGAGTAGTATACGTAAATATCTAGAGGAAGAGGAATATCAATACAAGAAATAATGGTAATCAAGGCAAGTCACGAGTCTATACAAAATGAGATTTCATTGATATAGGGGTACAATAATTTGATGCATACTAAAAAAATAAAAAAGACCCAAAACTAATACACATCATCTTGAGAAAAGGCTCAGTCCTCTGTATGAAATCTCCATCCAAAATAGAAATAAAATAAATCATCAGAGTCAGTACACTTCCATTTTCTATACCTATGATCATAAAGTCTACTCGGGTTCTAAACAATGCTCGAGCAGGGTGTGAGATATAAATCTCAATATGTTGTCATCCATAATGTATATAACTCTCAATATTTGTGAAACAGATAATATGAAGTGTTCCAATATAAATAAAAACATATCATTAAATAAATAACCATTGATGACTTGGTCCATGTTCCTAAACAGACACCTATCTATAACCACCTATTTCGGCCTATGATGGTAATCTAAAAAAGGTACCTGTGCAAGAACAATATCTATATAATAGACAATAATAAAAAAAGAAATCCAATAAAAAATATCTCGAATATTTCACCTTGTCATGGGGTCTAAATCACATGTCATAACTCAAGTTCACTAGTATAATAAGGAGGAAACATTACATGTCCATAAGAAAAATAATAATTATCAAGGATGCATATTATATAAATAATAATAATTCAATATTTCAAATCTAATGGAGGAGTCCAAGAATATCCAAGGACATCTAAACACAATCCTAATGTTCTATATAGTATATCAAATATAATCAAATAGCACTATTTCAATCCAAGGTGACCCATATGACATCACTTATATCACTTGAGGCATGGTTACTCAGATTCCATACGATTTTCTCCCACAGGGCATCGAGTATCACTCAATGGTTTTATCAACAATTTATCTCCTAGAAAATTATTATCAATCATGAGTATAAGAAACTTCCCAAGAAACCCTTGCATGAAAAAAAAGCCTCACACCCTACGTGTTGAGTCGTAACCAAATGAGCATGATGAGTCCATCCATGGATCCTTAATATGAAACCCATGTTCTCTACTAGACCATATCATGTGAACCAAGTATACATGAAACATCACAAGGAAAGAACATATGTATAATCATATTCCAATAATCAATCATCTAAATACAACATGCTTACCATTTAATCAAGCTATGCAGTTTAACCCAAAAAATAATGAAACAACTCACATGACAAGGAAATAAGCGTTAAACAAGATAAAGCATTGTCATGAGTCATATTTCTATATAACAAGAAATCAATCTTACCAAATATTTACATATAATTCATAACAATAAAACAATAAATAAGAAGTTAGAATTTGACAATACCGTGAAACCAACACATGCCATCAAGTAACCATCTTAAAAGCATAAACTATCTAGCTTGGCCAAACATGGCATTTCAGTTCAGCCCAATCCCTTACTACTCAATTAAATGAATATTTAGAAAGGAGATTTACATAGAATATGGAATAACATATATTATTAAGCATATGAATTTTCTAGAGGGAAATAAAATATCAATAAGAAGGAACTTTAGAATATGGTATTACACAGGGGGATAAACAATAAGAATTAAATATTTGTACTATCAAGGGCCCCAATACATGGTTTGACACCCATATTTTATCAATTTATCAATTTAAAAAATTAATCAAAGGTTTTACATGAACACCCAAGGTGAATAAAACTCAAGGAAATAATATATTAGGCCATTTAAGATTGCACACCCAAAGTGGTGGATAAAGGCAAGGAGAACCCCCTATGAATTGGATTCACTATAAGATATGGTTATATAAAACATGGAAAATAATTCTGGTTAATTTAAAATGAATGAATAATGCTTTTTTGGAAGGATTGGGATAGCATCAAAATGAAATGATATCAAAAAAAGTGATGAAAATGATGTTAAATATAGTAGAAACCGTAACTCATAGTCATATTACTACACACATCTGATAAAAACCATTGATTTCAACTAAAATAAAATAAATCAGAAGATTTAGAAAACCCCTATAGAGAGGTCACAAACACATCACACAAAAATAGCGTAACACGATAAAGAGGAACCAATAAATAAAGGATTGTGAATCAGCAATATTATGAATATGATTATGGTGCTTCTGATGATGAAGAGATTAGAGGAGAAATAAATGAGATACGACAAAACCCCATGATTTGGGGTAGAGCTTCGTGCACCATAGAGGAGGAGAAATTTGGAAATAGAGGTAGGTAAAAAAGAATATAGGGATTAAATCATTATTAAATGGAAAATTATTAAATTTACCCCTATTCGCATTGTGCATGGTTTGCCTGTAGTTTTCTTCCTAAATGTCTGAAATCCATGGAAAATGATCTACTTTACTGGGGTACAATGCATGGGTAAGGAAATATTTTTAATAGACATGTGAAAACATTGATATGAAACACCGAAAAAAAGATATCACATTCTACACATTTTTACACTTGGATGGCTTGTGTCTGAGTCTTATAGATCAAGGAATATGCCAAGGAATTTCCTTTACTAGGTTTATAGGAAATTTAAAAGTCAAACAGATGTAGTTATTCCACCCACACACATGGTCTCATGTTCAAGTCCCACTGAGTAAATATAAATTTGTGAAATTTTTTATCCATGTTTACAAAAAAACCATTTTCAAATAGATAGTGCCTCCAACATCAAAAATAGTGAACCACATATGATAGTTGGAGATCATTAGTAGGATTATTCCACACTTGAGGCCTCAAATAGTGGGATCTATAAGCCACAACTCAACCATCATTCACAGGAATTGCACCCCATATGATACCTGAACCATCATAATATATTATATTATTTTTCCCATCTCAGGCAGAAGCTAGATCGACACTAAGGTGGATCTTCCAATTAATTTTTGAAAATAATTATCATAATATTTAGATGATAGGAACTTAACACCTTTATTTTTCAAGGATGTAAAAGGTGCTTCTAAGTGGGAAATGTCCTGAATGAACTGACTATAACAGCCCACAAGCCCTAAAAAGATTTATATAACAAACACATTCTTGGTATTCTACTAGTAAATCATGACACTTTCCATCTCTGGGTTAATAGATATGCATGAATCTATTATTATATGACCCAATAAGTAAACCTTACTAGTCCTATATTGGAATTTATAAGGAGTTACATATATATAGTGCTCTCTCATTGTACTCATCAAGATCTCAAGATGGGTTTCATGGTCAGTTATGGTACATTATTACACCAATATATCTCTTACGAAGACTACCACAATGGAATAGAGGTATGAGTGGAAAACTCAATTCATCAAAGACACAATGATTTTCTAAATGTTCTTCATACCAAGAAACATAAAAAAGTAATCATATAAGACATACATGATCTAGAATTCCATACATGGTATATCTAATTGTCTCACACGAACCTCATGACATCCAAAACTCAAATAGATCCTAAAGAAAACAATTTCTCCCCGAAGCTAGTCGAAGAGGTCATCTATATAAGGAAATGGATAATTGGTATTTGATGTAATTTGATTCGACCACCTATAATCCACCAAAATATATGGTTAACATTCTCTTTCATAGGGAAAAGTACAAGTGAACCCAATGATGATGTGTTGGGTTTGATAAAACACTTCACCTCATTATCATTAATCTTATTCTTTAGTTCCTAGATCACTGTAGGTTACATCATATATTGAGGAATGGAAACTGATGCCGCACTAGGAATTAGATCTATGGGGAACTCAACCTCTATATTATAAGGTAATATGATGAAATAATCAGGGTGTATATCACTGAAACTATCCACAATAGATGGTAATTTCACAATATTCATTCCCCTGTCACTCACAATGAGACTTGCCAAATGTGCTTCTATTCTGCTAAGACTAGTTCTTTTAGGTCCACATCGATCTTCCTGGATATCACATTCACCATTGTGTATAAACATTCTTCCCTTAGGTTATGTGAAAGGAAAACACTAGTGATACAAATCCACTATGGCATGATAAATCACGAGCTAGTCCATAGCAAGAATGACTTTGTTGATTTTCATTTCAAGTAAGATAAATTTTCAAAAAAATGGTACCCAAATATCTCAAGCGGAACTCCTTACATTGTCGTATTTCCTCTGTTCTAACCTATAGAGGATTGTGGAGACATATAACACCACATAGGAACATGATATCCAGACCATGACATTCCACACATATATATGATATGAAATAGTTTGGTGCACTTGTATAAAAAATTATAGAAGCTAATGTATAGGTTACCATGATAGTACCTCTAATTGTATATGGTTTTAGAATATACTCCTCTACCACTATATGCACTTCATGCAAATTTCATGAACCACAACCTTGAGATGCCACCATAATAGTCTTAGGAGATCCACTCTATTGTCAGTGAAGATATGGATCATGAATGCCTTAGAAATGACCACTACATCATCATATGAATAATCCAATAGATGAACAACTCCTATCCTATCATGGAAACACAAATATATCACCTGATAGAGGTGATAGTATAAATTCCATTCCACTGGATGCTGGGGGAAAATAATGACAGAAGCGTTGAAGATGACCCTTCCTACCACAAGCACAACATTCCATTGGGTTCCTCATGCATTGAGGATTATTATGGAATATTCTAACATAGTGGTGAAACATGATAGAAGTTTTAGTGTGTGTCACTTGGCTAGAACCACCACCACTTTCACCCTTAAATCTGTGCTTCATATCGCCTGATGAACCATCAATCTATCCCAGAATGGAACAACCATGGTTTACATGACCAAATTTTATGAGATTTCATTGTGTAATTAGGTAATTGATTACTATATATATATCATGGTAGTCAAATATATGGTTTTCACCAATGATATGACAACATTCCCAAGGCCACCATTAAGGTGGATCAAAATAGCTGATTCATATCTTGTCATAGATGGAGAGAAATGTTAAATATCCAAAAATGAGCAGAATACCCGAGAACCATCATAGATCTATATTGAAGATGATTTAATTCCTGGCCTTAATCCAAACTCAAAGTATGTGGAATGAACTGATCAAAGAATGTTGTGTGGAAGTCTTCTAAAACCATGCCTCTGTAACACTCAGACTGAGAAATGAAAACCAACCAATTCTTGGGAGATTTCTAAAGCATGTAAGTATCAAGCTTTAAAATACATTATTGGGGAATCTCATAATGATCAAAGATTGATAATATACCCACTAACAATAACATTTTAGGGATAGGTTTTGTATCGCTGGAGAAGGTGGGATGATGTTACTGCTGAAAGTCCCATGTATGCTCTACCATAGTTGGGGAATGATAGGGAGCCTCCTGAATAGGCTTCATGAATTTGAGAAAATTATCATTAAAATGATCATAAATTCTCAATGGAAGAACATAAAGAGGTCCCTCAGGAGGTAATATAGGAGGTATAGTGTGTGGATCTGGCCCCAACACTTTCTATGTGTACTAATCACCGCTCTCCTAGAATAGAATAGGATGAAATCACACTGGCATAGCTCTAAAATTTCTATACACTCACCTCAAATAGATTTAATAATTGATAGGGAAAGGAGACAAGAATTTAGTAGGAAGGGAATGTACAATGCCTTCATGAAACATGGAACAACATATAAGGAATGCGATAAGAGGGACATGCACATAGCCTGCCTCTGAGAATAGCAAAAGCCACAACCATCCCCTAGATCCATGATTAGATAAGAAGGAAGGACCTCAGACATATCCCCATACTGACAACCCACAACCCATTTCCAAAGTAAGGTAAAAGTCTGGAATTTCTGTATAGCTATCAATTTCATTTAAAATGTGGTGTTCTTTACAACCAGTTAATTTATTTGAACCCCTTTTTATGAATTTAATTATGTGTATCACTATTCCAATTTATAAGGTCCCATACACGTTACATATTAAAATTTTAATTTCTACTTAACCAAATTCATAATATATCTCTGCATTTATATTTTCACATTTTTATATTTATAAGAAAATATCCACTGAAAGATATAAAAACTAATCACGACAATAAGAAGATGAAAATAGAAATATGCAATCTAAATATAAACATGGAATATTATATTCATGTCATTTTAAACCCTATAGTTTTTAGTATTATTCGTGGAATGAAATTAATTATTATCATTAGGCTGAAGTAATTGAAACTATCATCTCAGAAATACCAACATCAATTGAAACACATAACAAGTGTGTCACCCAATGGTGAAGTCATTTCAACCATAAAGGGAATAAATAATAAATAAATTCTTAACCTTGGTAATTTGGATTCCCCCAACACATGGATTAACTACATCCAAGAACATTTTAATGTATAAATCAAAACATTTTCATATCCCGTCTAAACCGAAATATAAGAAAAAGAAAAAAGGGATCAGATACCTCTTTGTGGCATCCCACCCTGAGTACTATAGATTGGTGTCTCGATATTCTAGGACACATGACCTTAAGTGAATCTCCATAAACTCTGGAGGCTTCCGACTAGAAATGATGGCCTGTGGTGTGTTTGTTGGGAGACTATGCCCTCATAGATATGATTATACACAATAGTATTAATAAGTAATAATTTTAATAATCATATAAATAAGTAGGAATGAGTATAATTAAGAGATAAACATAACAATATTGGTAAATATCTAGAGAAATAAGAATATTAATAGAAGATATAATGTTTTTCAAGGAATGTCATGAGTCTATAGGAAAATGACTATTCATGTAAATAGGGCTTCATGCTAAAAAACAAAACATTACTACAAAAATTCATGAGAATACACTCAGTCCTCTACCCCAAGGATCAATCATAAACAACTAGAAAATGAAGCACTAAAAGAAACATGATTCCCTTTATCCATACCTGCATCCATAAAGTCGACATGGGTACCAAACTGTTCTTGAGTAGGGTGTGAGATAAAAATATCTGTAGGGAAACATCCACTGTATCTAGACCATTAATTTTCATGAAATAAATAATAATAATTGTTCCAAAATAAATAAAATAATACCCTTAAATAAATAATCATTATTCACTTTGTACGGGTTCCTAAACAGACACCCGTCTCATACCACCTTCTTTGTCTTATGTCAAAAGACTGGACAATGTACCTGCATAGGTACAACATGTTTTCAAGGTCCAATAGTAATAAAAGTAAATCCATGAATTCATACCAACATTCTTAGGCTTCGTTATGGTTTCTAAATTGCATGGATCAATTAAATTCACTAGTAAAACTAGGAGGAAGCATCGCATGTCCATAAGAAAACTTATAATAATAAATAATGAATCTCATATAAACAAAAAATCATTCAATACATCAAATACGGTGGTGGATTCTGAGCCCTTCCAAAATGATCTAAATAGAATCCCAAGATTCGCTATGGTACATACAATATAATATAATACTAATGATACCTTCCAAGGTGACCCATACGAAGTCCCATGTATCACTCGAGGCATGGTGAATCTATGTATGTCCCCAGTATCACACATAGGGGACCGAGTATCACCCATGAAATGGAGTATCTATCTTTCTAATGGATCCATCCACGATTTCTCTCCTAGGGAACTAGTATCACCCATTATTATAAGAATCCTCCTAGGAATCCCTTTCCTAGAATTCCAAAGAATCACCCCTGGTGCGGTGAGTCTTAACCAAACGAGCATGGTGAGTCCATACATGGATCCTTAATACGGAACCCATGTTCCCTCTCAGTCTGTATCAATTGAACCATTTTTCAAAGGAGTATCACAATGAAATCACATATATATAATAATATAGAAACAATCAGTAACATCAATACAAAATAATTACCAATTAATCAAGCTATGTTGTTTAAGAATTAAAAAAATGGTATAACTCCTATGACATAGAAATAAGCATTAAAAATAGATCAAGCATGTGAATGAATAGTATTTCAATATTACAAGATACCATGAATTCCAAATATTCCCATATAATTTAATAAGAAAAAAATAAAAAAAAGAATTATTTATTAATCATTTGGAATTACCATGTAACAAACACATGTCATCAAGTAACCATCCAAAAAGACAATGAAATTTCAATTAAAGACACTACCTTATGGATCAATGAAATAAAAAATAATCAATTCAGGGTACATATCACATGAAATAATATATAGAATCAAGCATAAGAATTTTCTAGAAGGTGAGAAACAATAAACAAGAATGCACAATGGAATATGACATTACAGAAGGGGATAATGTATAAAAATTAATCATACATAATGTCATGGGATCCAATTCATGGTTCAAAACCAATCTTATATCAAATTTATCAATTTGAAACATTTAACAATGGTTCCACACACACACCCAATGTTAATACAACTCAAGGAAATAGGTAATTTATTCCATTAAGGATGGAACATCCAAAGGGGTGGAAAAAGGAATTATAATCACCCTATGAATGTTTTTATCCATATGCTATGGTAATTAGAAAAATAGAAAACCAATCTGATTAATTTAATATGTATGAATGAATATTTTCCACAATAATGCAGCTAGAGGCATAGTAACACAATATAAAAAAAATGTTGAAAATGAAAGGAATGAGGGTAGACACACTGCATCGTAGTCATAGTACTACACACATTCATTAAAAACATGATTAGACCTAACATGGATGAAATGAGAACAATTAGAAAAACACTAAAAATATGGAATAAATCTATTTCCAAAAAATAACATAATAATATAAAGAGAAACTAATAAATATAGAAGTGAGGATGATACAACATACAGAGATGATTCCACTACTTTTGATGGAGAAGATATTGGAGGATAAACAGAGGTGAAAAATCAAAACCTAATGAGGGAGAGGATGAGAGATTAATTCACCATGGAAGAGGAAAAAACTAGCTAGAGAGGTAGGGGAAAAGTAAAGAGGGATTAAAAAATTAATGAAGTGAAAATTCATATATTCACTCCCATTTTCACAGTGATTTTTTTATTCCAAATCATACACAAGGTTTTACTTCTCTTGGGCACCTCGCATAGTTAGTTGCATGATTTGACTATGTAAAAATTGTGCATTTTCTCACTATCGAAGAACTGCAACTGGCCACATGACCGTGAACCCTAGGTTAAATAGGTTTAGACAAACTAGGAAAACCAACCCATTGTCCCCTTTTTTAGTGATCTAGGCTTCAAATGATCCCTAAGAACCCTCAAGACCTCCATTAACCACACTAGCATCATTTCAAGAGACTTTTCAAGGATTTTAAATAAAAATATTATGGAATGTACCTTTGAATAATGCCGAAATGTTACATTAATATTATTTTTATATACTGAATTTAGAAATGAATTTAATTTCATTAAATTAAAATTATAAAGGTGATTAATATTAATTTTATTATTAGAACACATTTTTAGGATAACCATTTTCAAAAGGAAAATTCAATGCTTAAATTGATTTGATGATTTTGAATGTAAAATTAAAATTTATTTCATTAACAAATACATTTTTATATCATCCTAAATCTGACTTACACTACCACTTAGGAACTTATCATAATATATAAGGGTAAGATATGTAGCGGTTCTGGTCATAGGTGGGGAATTAGCTAGTATTGATCTCATAATGATTTACATGAGCTTGAACTTCTCACATAGATGATTTCATCTTAATCCATGCTTGTTTAAGATTATCTTGGGATTAGTCTAGAATATACCATAAAAATTCTACCTCCATTATAAGATAATATATATGACCTTTAAAGGGATGACTCATACTATATGACTCCATTATTTCTTATTCCAAAATAAATTTCATAATTTGGTTATATATATTTATAAATACCAATTAAATTATTATGTTATAATGATAATATTTTATATTTAATTTTATTAATAAATCATGATTGATTTTTTTTGGGATTTTTTTTGAAATCATCAATTTAAAATAATTTTCATTCATGAAAAAATACTTAATAAAATCATGGGTGGTAAAATTATACCCACATAAAAAATAATTTCACCCTCAAAATTTCCATACATCAATAAAAAATGATAGGGTAATTTTTTTCTTATTAAATAATATGGATCCTATATACCATCCAATTTTTTTTTATTTCCCTATAAAATGTTTAACAAATGTATTTTATTCTTCCACCACACATTTTCTCTCTATTCATGAATCTCAACATTTTATTCCTCATATGGGACATCAAGTTTTAATGGATAGAATTCTATGTTCTGTACAAGTGAATGTTATGGTATGTACATCAATAAAATTGAAATGTTGAACCTATCATGTACATCGTAGATATGTTTTGTAAATTGTAAGAAATAAAATAAATCTTTGATATAATCATGGATATCTAAGGGGTAAAAAAATATTTGGGATCAAATTCACATTCTTTGCAAAAATCATAACCTCCATCCACGGAGATATAACGAGGAACACCATATAAAAATCCTCAAATACTAGATCTCATTGGATATTGTAGAAGATCACACTTCTATCAACATTTTTTATTATTCATTTGTTAATTTATGGTTTGAACCTTCTACATCATTTATAATGCGTTGTCATGCTATATCATTTTCCTCTACCGAACATCATTCCATCTTTTCGGAGTCTAGAATCACATATCATATATATCCCTAAATTGTGATATATGGAATCTAGAAGGGAGTATGTTATTATATGATTACTCTAACAGTTGGAGGAATTGATCCAAACATTCATGGAAATCTGTTGAATATGAAATCATTATATTTTCAACTGTTTGAATAGTTTTTGTAGACTAAACATATGTATGTGGGTGATAAGGAGTGATGAAACTCATTGTAGCCTCCAGTGATTTTTGAACAATTTTTAAAACCTATATACAAACCTAAAATCTTGGTTATATATAATGTATATTCGTACTCCATAAAGCCTTACCACTCCCCCTATATATATCTTGTTGAGTTAGCATTGTGAGAAATCTTCTTTGAAGAAAATAAATTTCATAGAATTCATAAGATGATTTCCTACATTAAAAATAGTACCACACCCGTTAGATGTCTTGAGGAGTCCTAAAAAACCATAGTGATATTTTTCCCATTTACATATTAGTAGGGGTTATAGTTGCATCAACCCATTAGAATTATATCAATTGACTATAATATTTTCTTAAAACATGATTTGAGATATGTATTATAAATTCTACCTTTTCTTCTTATACCATTAGATGTTATTATTTAGGAAAATATATATGTTCATACTTCAACAATGAATGGAAAGGGATGAGCTGTGTGCATCATCCAAAAGTTCCCTCTTCTTTTTTTCATTTTTATGGGAGTTATATCTAGGTTTAAAACCTTATAACTCTATCCTTTTTAAATAAGAACTCTAGAATATTATCTACCTTTTTCAATATCTTTAAATCTTATCTCTAGGATTCATTGAACTTTTTTATGGATGGATATTTGATAAGTAATTGGGGAAAGATAGTATTTATGAACATTCCCATGTTAATTCCAAGTCCATCCTTTGAAAATCAATGATTATTGTGTTATTTTAAACCATCATCATGGATAAATAAGCATGATATTTCCCACTCAATGCATAATCCACCTTATTGGCATTCCACAAGAGATTTTATGTTGAGAAATCATAGTCTTTGATCAACTATAACTGTCACATTTAGCTCATTATTAACACCTTATATGTGAATATATATTTTAATCACATTTGATTAGAATATATATCACATTTTCACCATTGAAATAATTCCTCTAAATAGTTAATGAAAAGATCACCACCACTAGTTCAAAACCATGCATTGAGTAATTTTAATCTGATCAGGTTGTAAGTAACATGTTGAATAATCAATTATCTAATAATTATATATATATATTCATGCCAAAAAGATTAATGTAGCATCAAAATTCATTGAAATACATTATCCACTACAGGATAATGTATGACCACATATAGTGACCAATCTATTCTTATGATCCTTGAATCATTCATAGAATTCATCCCTCATGAAGAACATTACTCATGTCCATGTTAACTTGGTTAGAGGATAAGAGAGTAATTATAAATTTATCATAATAGATCTATTGTATCTAACTAATTTAATAAAACATCATATTTTTTTTACAATAGTTGGTTTCGACCATTCATCAATCACATTTATCTTCAATTGATCAAAAAATATACCCCAATGTGTTATTTCATGATTTAAGGATACATTCTTCAATGAGAACTCACACTTACTAGATTTGGAATATAATTTATATGATTTAAGGGTTATTTGAGAAATCCTAAAATTATCATTTTGTTCTTCCTTGATCATATAATATATTAAAATATCATCAATATATACTACAACAAATTAATCAACATAATCTCTAATGACTCTATATTTCATATCCATAATGATAGTCATGGAAAATTTAAGCCATAATGGTATCATAATGAATTTATAGTTTATATATCTTGTGTATAAATTTTTCTTTAGTATATATCCTTTTTTCATCATTATTTGAGGATATCTATATTAAAGATCAATCTTTTTGAAATATCTACCTTCTCATAGATGGTGAATAGGTCATCAATATAGGGTAGAGGATATTTATTCCAGATCATGATCGTGATATGTTCATGAAAATAAATATATAGACACATTGATCTATCATTCTTCCAATAAAATTGAAATGATACACTCCACTGTGACTCACTCAGGTTAATAAAAACATTAACCCATTTTCACTGAGTTTCGTCTTAAATTCCACTAATTTAATCAGATCCATTCCATAACAATACAATGATATCAGTATAGAATATTTACAGAGTTCAATTAAGAACTCAACTATATGATTTTGGGATATAACATTAAATATTTTAAGAATAGATCAATATATTCCAAAAAAATATGAAAATATTTGATTTTTTTTTCTTAAAAACCCCATTTGTGATAAATATCCCTCATGAATGGGTATTAAGACCCACAACATAGAAGTGGTTTTTATAGAAGGTTCATAGTTTGGCATTCATTGATAGATGATTGTGGGATAATTTTTGATATTATTTGTTAATTATTTATCACTGAAATTTACATTGGATATATATAATGATAACAAATACATGCCTAAAATGACATCATATTCAATAATATGAATAATATTAGATTTATAGGAATAACATTCCAAAAAACCTATATTTTAGTGCATTGGTATACATGATATTCCATTATCATAACATATTTTTTTTTCAAGGATAATTTAGTATCTAATCATTTTGGTGGTAATTTGATTTATTTATCAAATTTACCATATATAAACAAATTAGTAATTCCACAATTAAAAAAATTCATAGATTCAATGTGAATGATAATTATTTCCTTCAAAACATGTTTATCATGAGCCACTTATATAGTTGAGATAACATTGGAATTCCTTTGTTCCCTTGTCTAAGGAGGTTGTGGAAGTATTTTATTTCTATTATCCCTTGTATAGGGGAATTGAATCATGTAAATTAAAAAATCATTTCATTCGAAGCATTTGAGTGTTATTGGATTACTCTTTGGGGAATTCTTATCTATTATAGTGTTACTTAGTCCCTTGGTATTACTTTTGAGGTTTTTTTCTTAGTGGTATTATTTTAAAAACATAAAACACATCCATTATGACTTAAAATTTTAATATGGTACTTCTATAGAGATTATTAAAATATTGGCAGTTAGAAAATCATTCCATAAAGTGATATTTCATAATATTTTTCATGACACTCAACTCTCCATTTTTCTCTATAAAATAATTGAATTCCCCAATTTTCATCTCCAATTTATGAAGAAATCAATAAATTAATTTACAAATTACAAATAATAATAATGTATAATTTAAACCTAATACATAGTTTTAGACCAATAAATAATAAATTGATCTCATTTTTGGATTTAATAATAAAAATTTAGACATGCCTTCCATGTCCTATAATGATAGCCTTATAAGTAACAATATATTAATGTTACTTTTTTCTATAAAAATCATTAGTCAATTTAGTGTGTTGATTTTGGGAAAAATATTTGGTGATTAATATTTTACTGAACTCCTCCAATACCATATTTTAAATGTTTTCCTTTTATGTTGTATATTTATTGAGTTTACAACATTATTAAGCCACATAATCTAATGTATAGAAATCTAGACCAACCATCTCTTGGTCTGAGCACTATTAAACAAATCTATTTTTCAATATTACATTTCTAAAACAATACTAGGTTGTAAAAATGACACATGTATGGTGAAAATTTTCTCATAAATGACTCAAAAGTTGGTTTCTTGTTCTTTATGAGACAAGTTGCTCAACATGGTTTAGATTATTATTCATATCTTGAAGAACTTTTCCAATCATTGTTAGAATTACATGCATCTGATACCCCATCGTGCTTTATTGTTCCTTGGGTCACTCACTACATTGTCCTCAACACCCATTTTAACTTAGTTCCTCATGATTGCATCCATTTACTAAAAGACTAAAATTCATGGATGTGAATTCTTACAAAAAAATGAGAACATATAATAAATAAATCATAAATAATTCATATACCTTAACTTATAAATAACAAGGATTTAATCTAGAATATCCATTATATTTTACTCATAGTATTAATGAAGTAATTATATTTAAGTCCTTCATGATTTTTCAAAAGTAAATTAGAAATTATCGAAATAATATAACCTAGTATCTCAAAAAATGTGTACAGATATGGCACTTTTTCATGAACTATGAGAGGATCGATTTAGTACTCAAAATTATTTTTAGGGATATTATCTCAATGTCAATCTATGATCGAGTATGCGTCCACTTGTTTGAATATAGGTAGGGATGCAATTTCATGTAGACCACAAAATATACATTATACAAAAAATTTTGGATTTTTTCATATACTTAGACTATGGTAGCCTGAACCCACACTTCCTGATTCGATACTAAAAACACACCATGAATATATTTTAACAAATAGTAACTATAAAATACATAGTGCATAATACAATCAAGGATATTTTTTAGTCTAGGTTCTAAAAAATAAGTAAAAATAATATATATGACATCATAGTTACTAAAATTAAAAAATAGCTAATTACCTTCATGTGTGATAAGTCCTTAATTAAAATCCATTAAATATAGAAATTATATGATAACTTTGAAAATTATTTTGAAAACACTGGATGAGCATAAAATAACCCAGTAGTGGTTCTTGAATCCTATGAAAAATACTTTTAAATTCTGTTGAAATATCTTATATCAAATACAAAACATTTGATATTATAAATAACATTCCCAAAATAATAAGCTAGTGATTTAAGAAAATTTCAAAAATAATTTTTTTATTCAAAACGTTTAAAAAATAAAAATACTTTGAAAATCCATTTCAAAATTAACCTTTGAAAACTACTTGGATTTTAACTCAAATGAATTTTAAAATAATAATTACATTATGTATTAAATTGATACAAAAATATCTTATTAAATCCATGTGGCTACTTAGTAGTATCACTTAATGAGAAATGTCTTATTTTCATCATGGGTTCACTTTTTATTCCTCATTATATAATTCAATACCATGTTCTTAACTTTTAAGGAATGTTTTCTATAATTCCATACTATTTATTATAAACTGTTATAAATTATTACATAGACAATTTTCATATATAAACTAAATATTATATCTTTAAGATAATAAAAATAACTTTTAATTACATCTGTATAACAAATAATAATTTCTAAAATAATTACATAAATTTTAAGAAACATAAATATAAAATCATTGAAAAAAAAGTAATTGTATTTGTTCAATTTATAATATGTCAAAATCAATTTTAGAATATGTCCAAATATATTAATATTTATAAAATTTAAAAAACAAAAAAAGGTATACATAAAATTATAGATTTTATCATTATAATTAATGTTTATAATTTTGAAAAATATTATTCCTTTTAAAAAATAGTCTAAAAATGAATATTCAATAAAACATTTTTTTTAAAATGAAATAAAACTTTAAATTTAAAAAATAATTTTTTTTAAAAAAAATAATAACTTCCCATACCTCAAAAAATCAACTAAATAGTTTACTGCTAAATGCTTGAACTCGCTTAAAAGAATATGAACCTAGGAAGCCTTTAATCGGACCTTAGAAACATATAATAGATAAAACAAGGAAGAATATTTTTCCATATTTTACCCCCAAAAGAAACTTACCTATTTATAATCTCAACTACACTATTTATATTTATATATAATATTAAATTAAGGTTTAATATATTTATGATGAGTTTTTTTTTGTTTTTCATAATCTTGATTTTTATATATTTAGTAGATCTGAAAAATTATTCCTAAAGAATAAAAATAAGAAATACAGTTGTGATTTTATATCCACTGAGTAAGAGCATCAAAATATAATTTCCCTGGATTAATGTGCAAGTTGAGAGGTTCATATAATCTTGAAAACTATATGTATTAATATAAAAATGAAAAATTATCTGTTAATTCAAAATTATATATATATATATATATATTATGAACTCATATCTAGTACTAATGACCCAAAAATGAAAAAAATAAGTGTAGGCCAACCATTTAAAAAAAACTATTTTGAATTAATACAATAATTAAATATAGATGTTGTGTTAAACATGATATTTGGGAGGAATAAAAATAAAAAATGATGATGCTATTTAATTAATAAACTAAAAGAGATATTAGAAACTAGATTCAAATACCAGTAAAATAAATACACGAACACCAACCAATACATCAATTTACAAGAGGAAGATGATTGGGTTTCTACGTTGAACAATCAATGCTCGAGTTATATCCCTTCCTTGTTTGACTCTCCTAATACAAAATTACCCATATTTGGCAGTTGATCTCCACCATCTAGGATCAAATCCCATCTACAATCATCCTCCCATTACAAATTGAAGCCCTTATGAATCTTATCCCAATTCCAATGCTTGATCCTTCAGTTATGTTCAGTCACCCTTTGTTATTTCGACATCGAACTCCTGAAATCAAAACCCCTGATTTATTAGGTCGACCTATTAGTTTCCTTTTAATCAAAAAAAAACTAATAATAATACTAATAAATTTCACATAATATTAATAATATATTAAGTTAAATATATTTATTATAGATTATTCATATTAATAATATATTTATATTCATAATTTTATATATACTATATTAAAAATTTATAATGAAATTCTATTTATTACATATAATTTATAATATTTATTATGTTTTTCTTAATATATATATGTGTGTGAGTCTGTGTAACCCTTAACTATTATTATAATTTTTAAAATTATTTTTTATACATTATATTTAACTCCCAAATTAACTACACAATACACATATTTTGATAATATTTAAAAGTATTATATTTATAATTTCATACATTTTAAAATTAAATATATTACCCTAATATTCATGATTTTATAAAATATTATATTTAATATTTGAAAATATGATTATTCATATAGACATATTTACATTAATGTTTATAACTATTAAGATACAAGGTTTTGAACTTTAATTACAACTGTTTTTATAAAATTATTTTTTACAATAAAATTAAACTATAATTTAATTTTAATAAATATTTATATAGGGGTTTCATTAGAATTTATTTATACATTTAATTTCTTTATGTACTTATTTTTTATTCACTACCATTTTTATTGTTATAATCAAGTCCATTGGGTTAAAATATATTTTTTTATAATTATATTATTTTATCAAATATTAATTTGGATTAAGGAAAATCATATCATAAAATATTATTTTTATTTTCAAAATATTATCATTTACAATATCTAGTTAATTCTTAAATAATTTTACTAAGGGAAATAATAAAATAAATAATTGTTATATTGAAACACATGATCTTACATTCCCCCCACTTTGAGTAATTGAACCTTACAATTTGTTCATCATATTTATGAAAATTATGATTTTCAATTATTATACATAGGAAAACAAGGAATTTCAAAACATAAATACTCTTAAGAGAACATAAATACATTTAATTTCAAAAGAAAATTCTATCTCATATATTTTTCCTGAAATGAGAACTCAAAATCTACATGGTTTTCTAAACATTTCCTCTAGTACCACTGTGATAGACTGAACCTACACATATAGATTTATTACTAAAAACATATTGTGTATTTTTTTTATTAAAACATAATTGTAAAATATATTGTTCATAATAAAATTGAGTATTCAGTTATATCTTTGTTCCAGTGAATCTGATAAAATACCTTACATAAAAAAGGTTAATTTTTTTTTACAAATTAAAAATTTATTTCAGAAGCTATAACTCCTAAAAATATAAGATTTTAGAACATCTATGTTTCTTGTGAAAATTATTTTAAATACATTGCATGAAAAACGAATTTCCCATAAATGGTTTTTAAAAATATTTAAAAATGCTTTTGAATTCCTTTGAAAACATTTTATATCAAAGGAAATAAATTTGATAAATTTTATATTAACTATAGATTATTTTTTTATATCAAATAAAATATATTTGATATTATATATAACATTAAAAAATAATATTCTTGGGATTATAGAAATTTTAATTAAAATATTAATTTTCAAAAACTTTTAAAAATACTTAAATTTTGAAAATCCATTTCAAAAATACCCTTTAATAAATTCTTTGATTTATCCTTAAAAATCATTCGGAAATAGTGTTTTCATCGTGGATCAAAATTTTAATATGTAGATCTAGTGAAATTTATATGGGAATATAGAAATATCAGTTATAGGAAAAAAATTCATTTTGAGGTATTGGTTTCACTTATCATTACAAATTTTCTCATTTAAAACCAAGATCTGAATTTTTAAGAAAATATTCATAGAATACATGCCTTTATCAATAATAACCCACTAAAAACCATTCAAAATTATAACATAAATTATTTTAAAATATTAATATAATTATATAACATTAAGCTAGAAAAAATTAAGTTTATGTATATCATAATATGAAATCAATATTTCTAAAATAATTACTTGTATTTAAAAGAAACATAAACATGAATTATTTGAAATTAAAACTAATTATTTTAATAAAATTAATAAACTTTCATGATAAATTACAGAATATGTTCACATCTAATAATATTAATGAAATTTATAATAATTAAAAACAATGATACACATAAAATGATATATTTTATCATTAGAAATTATTTAGAGAATTTAAAAAAATCAAATTATTGTAAAAATAATGTTTCTAAAATAAAAAAACTAACAAAATAATGTTTTTTAATTGTTTTTTATTCATCAATAATACATTAACATTTTTGAAAATGTGTATTTTAAAATTAATAAAAACCCCATACTCAAAAAATTAAGTTAAAAGCTTACTACTACAATCATAAAATGATTAATAAAATATGAAAATAAGAATAATTTTTTCAGAACATGGAAACATAAAATAGATGATGTTTCAATGAACATGTTTCCTAGTTCAACCAACCAAAGAAACCCACCTATCTTTAGTCTAAATTACAATTTTTATAATTATATTTAATATTAAACAAAGGGTTGATATATTAATTATGAGTTTTTTTTGTTTTGATATTCATGACTTATTAATCATCAATAGATCTGATAATTTCATTATAAGGAAGACATAAGACCAAAAAAATTATGATTTTCAGACTCCTAATTATTTGTTGGGATATATAATTTTCTTGGCATACTGAGAAAGTTGAATGGTGCATTAAAACATAAAAACTAAATGTATTAATGTTGAAATTGAAACTGATATATCAATTCAAAAAGATATATATATATATATATATACTGTGAACTCATAACTTCAATAGAAGATCGTTAAAGAAAACAAAAATCTGAGGAAAATCAAAAATATTGACAAAATTGGTTATCAATTAATATAAGAATTAAATATACCACCTTTAATAAATATGGCTGGTGGGTGGAATATAAATCTAAAACAAAGATGATCATTAATTAATAAACTAAAAGCAATCTTAGAAATTATATTCAAACACTGAAAAAAAAGATAAATACCAACTACAAATCGATTTACACAAGGAAGATAATTTGGATTCTATTGTAAATAACCGACCGTCGAGTTTTACCCCTTACTTGTTCGACTCACCAATAACAAAACAATCCATATTTGGTAGACAATATCCTTCATCCATCTTTGATAACAATCTATGTTTGACCTCCCCATATGAATCAAATCCATTTAGAAAGCTATCCACGTTCCAAAACTTGAGCTATCAATTCCATTTGACCACCCTTCTATATTTCGACCTCAGCATCACAAAATTGAAACCCCTGATTCTTTATGTTGAACGTCATTATTTCCATTATATCTACTATAAAAAACCAATAGTATTATAAAAACATTTAAAATAATATTCATAATATATTAAGTTAAATATTTTTATTTTAAAATATAATTAATAATATCTTATTAATATTCATAACATTATATAAAATATATTAGATCTAATAATAAAATTTGATTTATTTAAAATAATCTATATCAATAAAAATATTCCTAAAAAATAATATGTGTTACCGTTATCTATTTTTATTATTTATAAATCATATTTTTTAACAATACCTTTTACTCTCAAATTAACTGCTTAATACAAATATTTTCATAATTATTAGAATTTGTATATTTAGAATTTCATATATTTTATTATAAAATATAATACCTTAATGTTAAAAAATTTATAACATATTATATTTAATATTAAATAATATGATTTTTCCTATAGAAACACGTACATTTATGTTTCTAACTATAAAGACACAATGTTTTCATCTTTAATAACACATTTTGTGTATGATTTTTTTTATATAATAATCAACTATAATTTAAGATTAATTCATTTAAAAGTTTATTACAATTTATTTATTTACATTTTTTATTGATAAATAATTATTCACAGCCATTTTTATTAATATTATCATTACTATTAGGTTAAAATATAATTATTTTTAATTGGGTTATTCTATCAAGTATTTATATTGATTGCATAAAATCATTTCATTAAATATTCTATTCAATTTATTTAATATTAATATTAAAAATATTGAGTTAATTATTAGATCATGTTAATAATAAAAATAATTATATAAATAATTATTAAACTAAAAATATGGATGTGATATTCTCACCCATAAATAAATTTTACCCTCACGATTCATTCATTGTATTTATGAAATCATTAAATTTACATCTTTAGAATAAAAAAAGTATTCCAGATGATCTTCAGTATTATTTAAGGATATTAATTACTAAGAAGTTTAGAAACATATACTTATTATATTTTTACTCAAATAAGACCTCAAAATATCCAATTTTAGTTAAACCATTTCTTTCATAACACCGTTATAACCCAAACCCACTATTTCATATTCAATACTTAAAATATTTTTTTTTATTTTTTTTATAAAAAGTAACTATAAAATACATAATTCATAATGTTATTGTATATATTTTCTACTGTAGGTTCTAAAAGATTAGGAAGTATACCCTATATAATACCAAATATACAAACACTGTTAAATAATTGTTTGGATTCACATGCGCTAACTCCATAAAAAAATCCATCCATTTTAGAACATATATGATTCTTGTGAAAAATATTTTAAAAGAATTTCATGAGAAAAAAAATCCAAGTAATGGGATTTAAAATGAGTGAAAAATATATTGAAATTACAGAGAAAAATATTATATGAAATAAAAAATATTTTATATTATATACAACTTCATAAAATATTAACCTATGGTTTTTCAAAAAAAAAAATCATAATAAAAATGGAATTTATAATCCTTTTAAAATAATTACATTTTGAAAATCCATTTGAAAAATACCATTTGAAAAATAATTTGATTTATCCATTAATTCATTTGAAAATAATAGTGTTTTATTGATTAAAATGACACACGATGTATATAAGGAATCTCTTGTGGACACTTAATACTAATACATGAAAGAAAATTTCCTTTTTAGGTCATGGGATTAATTCCCATTCCACTATCTCTCATTTAATAAAAATTGATAATTTTTTAAGAATAACTTTTTATAATTCCATCCATCCTCATTATTACCCATTTGAGTCCTTTGGGAATTATTATATAAATTATTTTCAAAATAGAAATAATTTTAAATAATTTTAAATTAAAAAATAAATTTTTAGTAGATCCCTAATAGAAATCCATATTTATAGAATATTTACTTTAATTTAAATAAAACATAAACATACACACTTTGATATTAAAACTAATGCTTATTGTAAAAAATATGAAATGTTATGAAAAATTATAGAATATATCCAAATCGTTAAATATGAATTACAATTACAAAAATTAAAAACCATGGTACACATAAATAATCAATATTACCATTAAAAATTATGTATATAATTTAATAAAATAATATCCCTTTAAAAAATGGATTTAAAATTAAACAACAATAAAAAATTGTTTTGTTATTATTTAAAAATATGAAATAAAACATTGAATTTAGTGAAAATAAAATCATTATTTTAAAATAAATAATAATATACCTTACCTTATAAAATTATCTATTCATCTTACTTCTAAAAGCATGAAATCACTAAATATAATATTATAGTTGCTATCCCTCTTTTAGATCTTGTGTACATTGATCATATGCAACGACAAATCATATATTTCAATGTTGAACCACAAAATTCAACCTCCCAATTTATAGTCTCAATTCAACTTTTTATAGGTATATATAATATTAAATAATGATCTGATATATTTAATATTATTTTTTTTTGTTTTTAGAATCTTGAATTATATATCATCAGTATATATGATGAATTCATTGTGAGGAAGATATATAACCCAAAACATTGTAATTTTAAATTCATTGAGTACGTGAACCGATGTATAATTTCCGAGGCCTACTTAGTAATTTGAGATGTGAAGTTAAACAAAAAAAATATATGTATTAATATAAATATTAAAACATATTTATTAATATATATATATATATATATAATGTACTCATCACATCTACAGAAGATCCAAAAATGAATCAACATGCTGAGGCCAAATAAAAACATTGAAAAAAATAATTTTTTATTTAATATAATAAATGAGTATAATCATTATGTTAAATAAAGATTTTGGGGGGAATAAAAAACCAAAACTATTTTGAGTAGTAATTAATGAACCAAAATAAATTTTACAAAATAGATTTGGATACATAATAAAATAAATTCTTAAACACCAACCGAAAAATCGATATATAGGAGGACGAATATGGGTTTTCTAGCATGAACAATTGATTTTCTAGTTTTACCCCTTTTGTGATTGAATCTCCTATAGAAAAATGATGCATCTTCAAAAATATTTCTACCTCAAAAAGGTTTGAAATCCTTCTGCACTCATCCTCCCCCTTTAAATCAAATCCCTTCTAGAACTGATCCCTATTAAAATTTGTGAGCCTACACCTATGTTCGACCACCCTTTGGTATTTTGATCTCAGTCTTGAAAAAGAAAACCCCTAATTTCTGAGGTTGATCATTATTTTTTCCCTTCTATCTGATAAAAAACTAGTAATAATATATTTACATTTAACCAAACATTCCTATGATATTATCTTAAATATAAATTTTTTAAAATATTCTTAACAATATCAAATTTATATTCATAATTTCATATAAAATATATTTTCATTAATATTCAAATTTGATTTATTTTATATATTTTATTACAAAAATAATTTTTTATAATAATAATAATAATATGTATTACCTTTACCTACTGTTATTATGTTCAAAATTTCTTTTTATACATTACCTTTTACTCTTAAATTAACTACTTAACACACACATTTTTATATTTATTCTAATTCATATATTTATAATTTAATTATATAATAAAATATATTACCTTCTTATTCATAATTTAATAATAAATTATATTTAATATTCCAAAATATAATTATTCATATAGAGATATATAATTTTAGGTTTTTAACAATTAAGACATAATGATTTAAACTTTAATAAAACATTTTTTATGAAATGAATTTTTAAAATTAAAAAAAACAATAACTTAAATTTCAAAATTATTCAATTAAGTCTTTCCTTAAAATTTCAATTTTTATTTAATTTCTTTATTTATTGAAAAATTGATATTCAATAACCTTTTGTATAAATATTATCATTACCATTGGGTTAAAATATTTTTTTATAATTGGATTATATTATCCAATAATTATTTTGATTAAGAAATTCATATTTAAAAAATATTCTTTTCAATTTATTTAATATTTTTGTTACTAATATTTAGTTAATTATTAAATCAAGTTACTAATGTAAATAACAAAATAAATAACTCTTTTAATAAAAATCTAGATGTTATATTCTTCCCCATTAAGTAAATTTTCCCCTCACAATTCATTCATTATATTAAAAAAAATTCTAAATTTCCATCTTCAGAATTAGGAGAACCTTGTTCGAATGAACTTTTTTATTCATAAGGGAACTTAATTACCTATAATTTCAAATGAAAATTTTAACTCTTTTATTTTTCCTCATACAAGAACACATTATAACCATATTTTTCTGTGTCTTTACTTTGATACCATTATGACAAACCAAACCTAATCTTTCAGATTCAGTATTAAAACCATGATATGTATTGATGTGTATTTTTTTTAAAAATAAATAAAAAATACATAGTGCATAATAATATCAAGTATTTTTTCTAGTTTAGCTTCGAGAGATTCATGAAAAATATCTTACATTATATGAGAGTTAAAAAATTCTAAAATATCTAATTGGATTTAGGTCAGATAAATCCTTAAACAAAATACATCCATTATATAAATCCAATGGTATATGTGAAAAATATTTATGAAGTATGGGAGGAGCATAAATTTTCCTATTAAGGGGTTGTAAAACCATTGGAAATTATTTTAAAATTACATTGAAAAAATTATATATCAAATAAAAATTATTTGATATTAAATATAACATTCCAAAATAAAAATTCGAGGTTTTTGAATATTTTATAAAAATATTACTTTTCAAAACCATTTTAAAATACATACATCTTCAAAATCTGTTTCAAAAATACCCTTTAGAAAATACATGGTTTTATCCTCAAAATTCAATTTAAAATAATATTTATTTTATGGATTAAAATGATACTTAGTAGATCATTTGTGTGACAACTGGGTCCTAGTGACAGCATAGACACACCCATCTTAATAAGGTGGTCGGGTCTTGGCCTGTCAGGTACCACCAGTTTCCCCACAGACATGAGGTTCCCACCATCTAGCCCACCCACGTTCCAAAACTGGTCATTTGACTAATGACTATCCCCACATTCCAAGACATTTCTTTTATAGTGTGAGTTGTCCTCAATCACAAACAACATGAGAAACATTCCATAGGGTCACCCATCCTGATCACTACTCCAGGCCAAGCATGATTAACTATGGAGTTCTACCTAGGAAGGCTCCCAAAAATAAAGGTGCACCTTATTAACATGAGTCATATCATTTATACATTTAACACTTTATAATTCTAGGGTGTTAAAATCACCCACCCCCATTAGAGCACAATTGAGTCCCGATGATAGCACAGACACCCTTCCTTAACTTGGTCGTCAGGTCCTAGCCCGTCAAGTACCACAAGTTTCCCCATAGAAAAGTGGTCCCCACATTGGGTCCCACCGAGGTGTACGAACGAGTCATCTAACTAGTGACTATACCCATAGGTGAACACATGTCCTTTTTGGTGTGCATTGTCCTCACTCGCACACAATGTGAGAGACACCCCAGAAGGTCACCAATCCTAATCACTACTCCTGGCCAAGCACGCTTAACTATGGAGTTCTAACCATGAATACTCTCAAAAATTAATGTAAAACTTATTTACAAAAGACATATCATTTAGCCATTTAACCCTTTATCATTCTAGGGTGTTAAAATCAACCCCTCCCCTCTAGAGAACAACTTACCCATTGTGGGCCCAACATATCAACCTAGGTAGTGCACCACACTTAAAGCTATGTGCCACATCTAATTCCAAATGAAACAATTGGGTCCCTATGACAGTATAGACACCCCTCTTTACCATGGTCTTCATGTCCTGGCATGCCAGGTACCACCAGTTTCCTCGCAAAAAGGTGGTACCCACCCTGGGGCCCACAGATGCACCTGAACGAGTCATCTGTCAACTAAATATCCCCACAGGTTGACCCATGTTCTTTATAGTGTTCTTTTTCCTCAGTCACACACACCCTGAGAAGCTTCCAAAGAAGTCAGCCATCCCGATCACTAATCCAGGGCAATCATGCTTAACTGTGGAGTTCTAACCAGGAAGACACCCTAAAAGAAATGTGCACCTTGTTGACATGAGTCACAACATTGAGTCATTTAACCGTTTATCATTCTAGGATGCTAAAATCACCCTCTTTAGATAACAACGTCCTCATTTTGGCCCTACATCTCAACCTAGACAGTGCACTGCACTTAAGGCTGGGTACCACCTCTAATACCAAATGAGATAACTAGGTCCCATTGATAGCACAAACACCGCGCCTTAACCAGGTTGTTGGGTCCTCGCCCGCTAGGTACCACCAATTTCCCCAAAGACACATGGTCCCCACCCTAGGGCCCACCCACATGTCTGAATGGGTCGTCTAACTAAGAATTATCCTCACATGCTCTCAACCCAGGAAGTGCACAACACATAAGGTTGGGTACCCCCTCCAATACCAAATGTGACAACTGGTTCCCAGTAATAGTACAAACACCATGAATTAACATATTTGTCTAGTCCTGGCTTGCCAGGTACAACATGTTTCCCCACAGACACGTGGTCTCCACCCTAAGGCCCATCCACATACCCAAATGGTTCATCTATATAATTATATTCCCCACCAACCAAAACATGTCATTTCCACTGTGCCTTTTCCTCACTCACACACACTGAGAGAAACTTCCCTTAAGGTCACCAATCCTAGTCACTACTCCTGGCCAAGCACACTTAACAATATTGTTTAAACCCAGAAGGATTCCAAAAAAAGTAAGGTTCACGTTGTTGACATGAGTCATATCATTTATCCATTTAACCCTTTATCATTATAGGGAGTCACATTATGAAACACATGTGGCTACCTAATAGTCTAAAATATATGAAAATTTCTTGCTAGTGTTATTGGTTCACTCCTTATTCTTCATTCTCTCTTTCAATACCAATAGATGAATTTGTAAGAAAATATTTTTATAATACACGCCTTTATCATTCACAACCCATTAAAAACCATTCAAAATTTTTACATAAATTAATTTCATAGATGAAAATAATTTCATACCCTTAATCTTGGGAAAATAAAATTATATTAAATCCATAGGATAAATCAATATTTCTAAAATAATTACTTACATTTAAAGAAGTATAAAAATAATCACATTAAAATTAAAATGAATGCTTGTAGTAATATGAATGGAATTTCGTGATAAATGTTAGAATATGGGCTCATCTACTAATATCCAGAGAATTTAAATAAAAAACCATGATTCAAATAAAATAAAATATTTTATCATGATAAATTTAATAAAGAATTTAATAAATTCATATTCATTAAAAAATGGTTTTAAAATTAAATAATAAAAAACAATGTTTTGTAATTGTTTTTAATACAGACTAAAAACATTTAATTTTAAAGAATACCATTGTATTAAAGTAAATAATAAAATCCCTTGCCTAAAAAATGAAATATGAATCTTACTACCAGATACTTGAACATAATAAACAGAAGATGAACCTAGGAGACCTTCTACCAGAGCATAGAAATACAAAATAAATGAAACAAGTAATAAGACTTTTCCATGTTTAAGAACAAGAATAAACCTACGTATTTACATTATCAATAATACTATTTATATATATACACTATTATATAAATGTTTGATATAATTAAGTTGAGTTTTGATTAGTTTTCAAGATCATGACTTATACATCTTCAGTATATTTGATAAATTTATTATGAGTAAGATATATAACCAATAAAATTGGGATTCTAAAATCACTGAGTATATGATGTGATATATAATTTCCCTAGAATGATAATCATGTCGATAGATGCATTTAAATAAGACAAATATTTGTATCAATTAAAAAATAAAAATCGATCTATAAATAAAAATTAATATATATATATATATATTATGAACTCATTGCTGCTACTGAAGATCTAAAAAAACAACGAGACAAATCAAACTAAAATCATTGAAAAAAATGATTTTCATTTAATAAAATAATTGAATATAGCCTATGTATTAAGAATGGATGATGGTAGGAAGTAAAATAACAAAATGATGATGAGAAGTGATTAATAAACATATAATGTTCTTAGAATCTAGATAGAGATACCTAAAAAAATAAATACAAAACACCGTCCTTCAATGCAATTTACAGGTGCAATATAATGGTGTTTCTTTCATGAACAACTGATTTTTGAGTTTTTACCCTTCCATGTTCGACTCTCCTACAACAAAAAAATCCATCATCAAAAGTCGATCTCCCCGATCCATGTTCAAAATCTATCTAATTCTCGAAAACCCCTATTTAATCAAATCCACTCAAAAACCGATCACCAATATAATTCTCAAGCCTTCAAATACATATGGAAGCCCTTCATTATTTTGACCTCGGCCTCCAGAAATCAAATCACCCAATTTATGAGCTTGGATTTTTGCATTTCTCTTTTATATAAAGAAAAACTAATAATAACATTAATACATTTCTCATATTAATCATAATATACCTATTTAATTATTTTTATATTAAAATATTCTTATCATTATTATATTTATATTTATAATTTCTTATAAAATATATTAGAATTAATATTAAAATTACTTTTATTTAAAATAATTTATAAAAATATTTTTTTTTAAAAATGACTTTCCCATAACTATTAATATGATTTTGAAATATTTTTTATAAATTAATTTTTACTCTCAAATTATCTACTTAATTTACATATTTTTATTATTATTATATTAAACATATTTATTATTTAGTACATTTTTTAATAAAATATATTTCCTCTATATTCAAAATTTTAAAATATAATATATTAAATATTTGATTATATGTTTATTCATTTGAAAATATGTATATTTATGTTTCAAGCGATTAATCACATAGTTCTGTAATTTAATAACATGTTTTTATGAAATTAATTATTAACATAAAATCATATAATTGATGTTTACTAAATGATAATTTTAGTATTTCATTACAATTTCATTATTTATTTTTTACATTATTTATTGATAAATTTTTATTCACATAAATTTTTTTATATTATCCTTACAATTGGGATAAAATATATTTATTTATAATTGTATTATTTTTTCGAATATTTTTTTTGATTGAATAAAATTATCACATAATATATTATTTTAAATTTATTTTATATTATTATTAATAATATAGAGCTAATTATTATGTCAATTTACTAATGGAAATAATAAAATAAATAATTCTTATATTATAAATCGTAATTCTACATAGACAAATCCCTTGAGTTTTCAATAAATTTATACTTTCATAATTCTAGAAATAACTAAACATAACCAAATATATAAATAAAACCATCACTAATATCAATTAAGGTGACCCAATATATTAATATATTTATTTTAATTAATATAAATAAGATAAAAATTATAGCTCAAAAATTATTTCATAATTCCAGGAAATAATGGATTAGTGTCTTTATTGGCTTGTTACATGAGAATCTTATTACAGATTATTAATTTAAAATATTTTGTAATAAACACTAAAAAGACTTATTTTCACACATAATCATATATATAACTTATTTGAGAAAGTTTAATAGTATAATGGGGGTGAAAAATTTCTAGTATGTTGAAATTATCAATGATCCATAATGGGTTATATAATAAAATTGTGAGAAAATCTAAAGACCCCGACCCCAGTAGCTCCGAGTTTGTTGTTACTTTAATAAATTATCAACAGGTATAACATATCACATCCCAACAAACCAAATACAATAGTAATCCTTTTAAAAAAGATATATACATTAATTTCACATACATTTGAAAACATCTATGGTACCTCACCTTTTTATTACAAAAATTTTCATAACATTTTACAAACAGAGGATAGTTTCACGTTTAGTTTCTTGGAAAAAATCTTAATAATAAATAAAAATATAAATCATTCTTCTAGTTCCATATGAATACACCTTTAATGGTTAATACTATGTTATATTTAATGAATTTCAAAACATCAGTACATATATCCAATGAATGGTGTTTTCATGAGCCCCATTAAGGGAAGAAGAAAACGATACATATGGCTTATGATCTTGAGACAAATCAATAATAAAATAAGGAATATAGATAAGTAATGTAAAAGAGGCATGCCATAATAAAAAAACATTAATAATAACATAAAAATATTTCTACAACATTTAAATGAGATATTTACACTAATATCGCTAGGGTATATCACTAAGGTGTCATAAATGAAAATTAACGAGGTTATTCACGGAGGCTTTGTAAAATATGTTATCTCTAGAGATTAAATTACATAATTAATGAACTATATAGATATTATGGAGAAGCATTCATATGTATTAGTTTCACAAGAGAAACATGTATCATAATTTATAATTTCCTTAGTAACCAGTGGAGAATAAAGAATGAGTTTCTTATTAAAAATGAGGCATACAAAAGAGACATGATCATTATGTCAATTTCAACCTAGAAATTGGTAATTTGGGTTTCATGTATGTTATTACATTTAAAAAAATAATTTAATTTTATATATAGTTGAATACCCATCAAAATTAAATTGGGTTGGGTATTCAAACAAATGAAATAAAAGATAATTTGATAAAGATAAGAGATTAATTTTGAGAAGTAAATTTAGTGGCATGAAGGGTATAAAACATGGTTTTGAAAAATTGAAAAATAAGAGGGGAGAAGAATAAAAAATTGATTAAAAACTCTTATTATTGTAAGAGGATAAAATAATTTTTAAAAAATAATATAGTTTTGAAATTAGAATACATACCCAAAAAATAGTGAACTCGAATGAAAAAGAAAAGTGATGATTTTACCTTACATTGAAGAATTGATCTGAAAACATGAGGATGAAACCATGGGGGAATAAAGACACAGTGGGGGAAGTACATGGGAAGGAAAATCACCAGAACTTTGTAGAGGATGGTTTGGGAGTAAATTTGAGAGGTGAAATAGGTAGTTATTTATAGAAAAAGTGGAGGACTTTTTGATAATTTTCAAATATAGGCCTTGGAAATATAAGCTGTGGAAAATGAAAACCCATCAGTAAAATCATGGTTTTTTCTCATGGTTTTATACATTTCGGTCACAATTTGTATTATTTTAACCTAACAAAACCGAAATTAATTTTTAGAAACTTCTTTTGGCATGATAAGGTGAATATTCCATAAGGTATGTTTTAAAAAATAAATATTCTTTTATAGGATTTGGAAAGTGACTTATATTTTTAAAAATTTAGTAAACTCTATTAAAATAATAAATATTAGTAAAATAAAATATTTGAGGTATTGCATTTTTATAAATTAATTATCACGTCATTATTAAATAAGTTTGTTGTCATAAAATATACTGAAACTGAAAAACTATATTTTTTTCCATTCATGAAAAATAATTTATTTCAAATAATTATAATAAATTCAACATAAAATAATTTCAACTTGATGATCTCAAAAATTATTCTTATATTATAATAATAACTCTCATAATATGATAATTTTAACTTTTCAATATAAAAAAGGTAACACCCTGACTGTAGTTATGCAGATTCAGTGCCTTATTACATAATAGTTTCATGATTACATGGAATCACGTCCTGAAGGGCAAATTAGTTTAGCAGTCTTGGAAAATAGATTACAGACATGATATTCACATTATAATTTCTATCTTAAAATACAACCTAGATAATCTATTAGAAATTACATTATTCTCTTTGATTAAACCAATATATAAAACATAATACACTTCTTGGAATCCTTAGAAAATAAAACATAAGAATGGGTGAGCTTAAATTCTCAATAAGCATAAAAAATCTAGCGGAAGTTATCATAAATAATCAAAAACTTTTATGGAAAGGTATAAAATTGAAACACCTTCCCTTTAAACATAAATTTCAGTATAATATAGAAAATATAAATTATATAATTCCATTTACATATTCACATTGATATTAAACTAGATGAAAAATCACATGTAACATCTACAACTAATCTCATAATGATGGAATACATAATGCCAGTATTCTTAACCACAATGTCTATGCCTCATGCCAAGACTCTAAATATAAATATTGTCAAGGCCTTGTGCCAATACACTATTTTGCCTCATGATACCTACTGATTCATCAGAGGGATATAGTGGGCCCCTACCATGACATACTAAGTCCAATCCATTCTTCACATGAAAATGGTGAAACATAATCTAAACATTTGTATTAAAACTAGCATACAAAATGTCAATACATTTACAACAAACCATGAATGGTATAAAAACCACACATACACAGTCAAACATAAATCAAGAAATACAATATGGAAGATTGTATTATAATAAATCAACCTAAATCATGAGTAAAATACAATGAAGGATATTGAAATTAATGAAAATAACCAGTAAAACTATTTGAGTGAAATATCCCCTTTTCCAGAAAACATTTCAAAGTTGGATAATTTATCAAAGAATCCATTTAAAAGTGATTTTTGAATAAATGTTTCCCATTCCACATTGAAACTTTTGAAAGGAATTTTAATTTCAAAACATTCTTTCCCATATAAATGAAAACATAAAACCATTTATAAAACATGAACAATAATGAGAAATATTTAGAAGAAGAAATATTTAAAATGATATTTTAGTAAAGAGTTCCTAACCAAATGAGAGACACTTGAATACAAATAATTTATGAATAACGTTAATCAAAACATTATAATATTATGATAATAAAGTTATTAATAATATAATATTCCAAAGCACAATATATAAACCATATAAATGTGAATTGGAGTATAATAATAAAGAAGTATAAATGTAATGTAAATTGAGATGAAATCCATTATAAAGACTCTACCATTTTATTATGGATAAATAAATGACATAATTATGTCTGAAAAATAAAAATACACTCAATATGATTAGATATTCATTTTAAATCAATCAGAAGACATTCAAACATATTCTTGTAAAAACAATACAAATGACATGGATTTTTAACTCAGTGAATGTAAATTGAGTTAATATTACCCTTAAAAAGTTCATAGCAATAAATTGAGAATTTATAAATGGACTGATTATGTGTATCAAAAGTATATAAACACAAAGGGGAGTTCAAATTACTACATAAATAAATTAATAGTGATTCCACAGCTAATCTGGGATTAAAATAATCAATGAAGTATGCATAAAACCCAATGAGTGGAAATTGAAATTTCAAATTCCATTACCGATTTGGTGACATAAAAAACATAAAGCACATGAAAGAAGGATCGTACAATGAGAATTTAAATACACATAAATTAAATTATATTACACAGAGGATACAATCATGGTAAGTACTAAAAAACACCAAAAAGAAATAGTGGCAAATAGAGCATGAATCTCACAAGAATAAAAATTGAGATGAAAACCCCTTACCTTATAATTTACATTAGTCATGGGTATTTTTAACCTCTTTTATAATGGTTAAATAATAAATATTAAATTATAAAATAACCACATACATAAATATGATATCATATATGATCCTCTAATATTGCTTTGTTAATAGTATTTTAGTAGTATCATTGTTTTGGGTGTAAATTGATTCGTTTTCCTTTATATGTTTCATTATGTATATCATGTTTGTTATGGATAGGATGCATTTTATTCATATAAATAATGATATTAAGTTCTTAAAAATTATTTTTTAAAAATAAAATGTAAAATTTTATAGAATGGTTTTGATGGGGAATGAAATCTCGTTGCGTCGACGAGACGGTAAGTCGTGCGTATGCACGAGAGACAATATCATCATATTTATGGTGAAATCATATGTAATTGGATGATATATTATATATAAATCATCATTTACATGTTATATTTCTTACTTACATCAATTATACTCATTATTATACCAATCCAAATAATGAAGTGTTGAATAGCAAACTGCACCATGACATGGAGACAAAAAATCCGTACACATACGGGCATGGTGAATTGTCATTTATAAGATGGATAAAAAAATGATTATGGTTGTAAACTATTTATAATAACACCAAAGTATTTAGAAGGTACTGGAGTTATTTTTTTTTGTTTATAAAAATATAATATAGATGAAGTGAAAGAAGAAAAGAACATTGAATGAGTTGACAAAATAATTAGCTCTTCTTCAGGTTCTTCCTTTTTAATTTATAAAAAAGGGATTATTAGGTTGGATTTATGATCAAAGTAAGGCAACTATACAAAATTTAGGGTAGTTGGTCAAATATTTGATTATGGGTTGGCCGAGCCAAATGGAATTGGATGTGTCAATTTGAGATAAGGTTATGTACCCTTTTATAAGGGATGTGAGGGGCACTTTCGGAAGAGCTTGAAATATTATTTTATTATAAAATCATTTTAGGTTTATATTAGCTCTAAATAGATTTATTTCTAGGATAAGGTGGGTATGGGATGAACACTTCTCAACCAACATGTTTTAGACAAGTTTAGGTAACCATATTAACATTATCTTTTAGATTTTACTCTTAGTTATATAGTTTAACTTTTTCCAGGTCTTCTGGTATTATTCTAATACATGGTTAATAAAATTACTATAAAAAGACAAGAGAACCTCAAGTGGTTCATTAATGACATATATATCATTATATAAGTTCTTTTTTAGATCCTTATATTTTTAGGAGTATTATATAATTTAGTAAAATAGTATTTGTTTTAAAAACATATTTATGTCAATTTTGACACTATTTAGTATTTGGTTTTTGTGTAAGTCATTACAAAATTATTTATTCAGTAACAATAAATTAAATCAACTATAACATGTCATATTAAATTATAAAATTCTTGTATGTCATAAAAATATTCAATGTACATTTATTTTAATCTTTATTATATCAATTTTTTAAATATTTTTTTAATAAGGTAACTACTACATCATCATTGTGTCATAAAAAATTTACTTATCTAATGTATAAGAATTATAAATAAAATATTATTATGTAGAAAATATTTTTATCTTTATAACAAATATTTATAGTCAGATTTATCTTATCAATAAACTTATATTAAAAAAGGTTTAGTTATTAAAATTTAAATTTCAAACATTTAACTCTTCTTTATATAAAATATAATAAATGTCCAAATCTAATACAAATAGATAAAAAAGAATCAAATTTTTTTCCTATGTTTTATTTTGATCGAAATACATCTATCCAATAGAATTAGGGCATGTGTTGGGGTAATTATTATATCATTTTTACCTTTAATTATCTTATTTACTTTGAACCGTGGTAAATAAAATTCAAATGTTACTAATCAAAAAATATTATTTTCATCCTATTAATAAAAATTTAAATTAATTATTTCAAACATGTCACTAAAATTTTTGAAAATCAATTCACAGAAGTTGTAAAATTATGTTTTATGCAAATTTGCAAATGTTCCTAGAAGGTGGGTAAAAGAAGGTAAAAAGTTCAATAAAATTTTATATATCTAATTTTATTATGAAATGACTTAAACAAAGTAAATTGAACTAATATGGGTATTATTTATCTATATTTACTTTAAAAAAAATTTAAATTAAAAATAATAATTTAAATAAAAAGTAGGTTTTAAACAATAACGTATAGTTTTTCACTATTCATAAAAAATTGTATGTTTTTAGAAAATTATCAAAATTCACCAAAATTTAATTTTGTAATTCCATATTCAAAAATTATTTCTATTTTACCAAATTAAAATCATATAATTTGTATTTATTATTTTAAAAATAACTCTGGTTGTCAAAACCAATAAGCGGGTTTTTGAGAAGTGAAAACTATCAAAAGATTGAAATATGTTTATATCCAATTTAAATGTTAAATAATTTCCAATGACCAACATTGGAATAAATGATAACAATATAATCAAATTATACATCAAAACCTCTCAAATTTATAATTTATCTCAATAAATTATCTTGATTAAAAAATGTATTTTTAATTGAAATTTATTATTTTTCCATATTCATAAAAATACGAAAGTTATCAAAAAAATGATCTAAAATTAATCCAAATTAAATTTTTATGTCCCGTATATAAATAATATGTTTTTTTCAAATTGAATATATAATAGTTTCAAATATTGGATTTAAAAAAGGTTCGTCATTACAAGGTGGAAAATTTTAATTTTTTTAAATATACTTCTTTTAATTGTTAAATTAAATTTGATATCTTATTTGGTCTAAGAAACACATAATATGGATTGTAAAATTATATGGAGTATATAAAATTTAAAATTCAGTTAATATTATTCATAACCTCTTTTTGAACGGACAGTTTGGTAAGTTGTGGTGCGCTAGACCTCGGTGTTGCGTGTAGTGAAATCTATTTAATTACTTTAAAGAAAATATCTTACTATGAAATCTCGAGGTGTAACATTCTTCACCCCTTTAAGAAATTGCATCCTCCCAATTTTAAAATTTAGTATGGTATCTTCATTTAATGCCCCACATCGAAAAAATAGTCAATAAAAATATAACTTTAAAATAAATAAGGAGAAGTACAATGGTCACCCAAGATAACCCATACAAGGATTCAATATAGGAAAACATAGATATTTTCGTTAAACTAAGTTTCATGTTTTGATGGAGACTGATTGAAAACATGATTAGGAGAAAATTAACAATAAGAAAACCATAAACTTGTGATGGGTTAAATGGTCTTTGGTATCCCAGTAGGAAAAGTAAATGGACAACATTTGTTTATTATGTTCCATTTCATAATGTCTAGGAATTTATTTATGAGATTTATTAATAACATAAATAGATTTACCTAGGTTTACAATATAGTTTTATACATTAATAAGTTTCTACCACTATATCATTTTTTCTTCAAACGATGAGTATTCAAGATGACCTAGTCACACCTGAAGTGCTAGAAACAACTTTCAGAGAATCACATAATCATAAAAAGATGAACTATATATTTACATTTTCTTTTGAGATTAAACAAAACCAAAATGGTTTATAAAAGATCAGATGATCCCAAAAATTGATAATTCTACATAAAAATAAACACTAATCATAATTTCAAAAATTAAACTAAAAATAGCCAATATTTAATAAATACAATTCAATAAACAACTTTACTTAAAATACTTCAATATAATCCAAACTAAGATTAAAACCCAAAACAAAGTAGAATTTAATCACATATACATTCATAATAAATCTTACAATTTATCTCCATATAACATCAAACACTCTTAAAGACTCATAATGAAGTGTAATTAACAAAATCAAATATTCTCTATGATAGGCCAATCATTACCATTAATAACCTAAATCTCTATAAGTCCTTAATAAAAACATAGATTCTTCCAAAATAAAAATCCACCATTACTTTTCAAATTAAATCCCATAGTATTCTATTTTCCTTAGGCATATAGTGTTCCCAACAGAGTGAACGTCTTCCAAAATAACATTTATCACTTACTCACCAAATCATTTTCCTATACTAAGGTTATTCATTTGATAAAACATAAAATCCTAAATAAACATATTAATGATCAATAAAATCATTTAACTAAAAATAATTAGTCACACTAACCCGGGAATTCAGGTAGTCCAGTGGTAGGTGATAAATCCCAGTCGCACATTAGTTGTGGGTTCGATTTGGGTAGCATTGTCTGACGTGACTGGTTGTCACATGGTATAAGTGTTGTCCATTATCAAAAAAAATATTTTATAACATTCCCAAAATGAGATAAATTACTCAAAATAACCATAACATAATTTAACCACAAATTTTATCTCATACCTTCCATTTTCATCTCAAAAATTATTAACCAGTAATTTCTTCAAATTTAAGGATCATATAAACTCAAATTTTTCTTTATAACTATATCTACAAAAGAAAAGATAATTATTCTTCAAATAAAATTTTCACAAAACAAACTGCATGGTTAAACATACAAGAGAAATGTCTTCCATTGTAATCCCATCAACCATGATCATTAATACTTTTAAAATAATTTCCATCCATTTATTTACACATAGGTTCTTCCTTGACCTAGTTGTTGTTTTATAGAATAGGGAATTGACTCGGGAATTCCCAGGTCCCCTACATTTAGGGAAAATGACTATAAATGGATTATTGTGTTCATTTTAATTTTCTTCCATAGTATAATTCATTTTTTCTTAGGAATTATTTACATTATGTCCTTCTTTCCAATACATAAAGCATTTCATTTTTCCATTGATACACTTTACTAGGTGTCTCCATCCATATATCCCGCATAATGGAAATTGAGATTCCTTTTCTCCATGTTCTCCACTGTTTGAGATCTTATAATTCTCAGCCTTTATCTTCATTGTTGAGTTTGGGAGTATTTAATGTATATCTTGTAGATCATATTTATGTAAACCTTCTTTGGCATGAAAATGATATATTTTAAGCCATCAACATTAAATTTAGTTGCTCATTTAAAACATTGTTCCCACCTTGTACATCTTGGTCAATGTTACAATGAAACTCTTGGAATCCAACTGTTGAAAAAAACCATAATTCATAGTGTGAGTAACGATAATCATAAAATCATTCAGAGAATATCAATAAACCTTATTTTCAATCTAAAACACCTTATGATTAACCAATGTCATTTATTCCAATCTTATTTTAAAATCCATCAAATCAGTTTGTAATGAAAATGTTAATTATCCTAAGAACATCCCATGGGAGTGTCAAACCTGGTGCGCAGAAAGGTATGTTGTCTTGTATGAGGACACCTCAGGTCAAGAAAAAAACTCCTTTTCAACATTTTTACTCTTAGGTACATCTATTCTAGAACCATATCCACTAGTTGTATCCAGACAGGGATTTATAAATAGGAAAAATCACAAAATATATAAATTACTAAAATTCTATGATGTTCTTATATACTAATCCTCAAAGTCTATCCTAGGGTAATGTTTCTTAATCATGTTTTATCTAAATCTAGTTTCCAAGGTTATTGTTAATTTTCCTTTGATACCATATATAATTCCCCGAACCTAGTTTCCAATTGTTGGTGCATTTTTACATAATATTGGCATTATTACAAGGAATAATGTCCCGAAGGGCTGATCGATTTATCAGTCTTGGAAAATAGATAACATACATGAACTTCACATTACAATATGGAACTTAAAATACAATATAGATAATCCTTTAATAATTCTATTTTTTTCCTATCATAAAACTGCATATAAAACATAATACACTTCTTGGAATCCTATGAAAATAAAACATATAAAAGGGGTGACCTCAGATTCTGAGTAAGGATAAACCATATAGCAGATTGTGTCATAAATAATCATAAATTTCTATGGAAAGGTATAAAATTGAAATAAAATTTTTTCATACAAAAAATTCAGTATAATATAGGATTGATAAACTAAATAATACCATTTACTTATTCATATAGATATTCTACTAGTCGAATAATCACATGTAACATGAATAACTAATCTCAGAATGATGGAATTCATAATGTCGGACATGTTAACCACAATGTTAAGGCCTTCTGCCAAGACAGTAAATATAAATTTTGTAAAGGCCTTGTGCCAAGACTAGTTTGTATCATGAGAACTACCGATGTATCAAGGGGCTATAGCAGGCACCACCTGTCACTTAATAAGTCCAATGCTTTACTTATATGAAAATTTTGAAACATAATCTAAACATTCATATTAAAACTAGTATACAAAATGCCAATACTTTAACCACAAACCATGAATGGAATAAAAATTGTGCATCCACAATCAACAATAACTCATTCAATACAATATGAAAGATTAAATTATAATAAATCAATCTCAATCAAGAATAAAATAAAATGAAGGATATTTACATAGATGAAAATAATCAGTAAAACTATTTGAGAGAAATATCATCTTTTTCTTGAAAACATTTAAATGATTCATTATTTATCAAAAAAGTTTTTTAAATATATTTTTGAATAAAAGTGTACCATACAACTTTAAAACATTAAAAAAAATTATTTTCAAAACCTTCATGTCCATATAAAAAAATATTTAAAACCATTTTTAAAACAAGGATATTAATGAGAATGATTTAGAAGAATAAATCTTTAAAATGATATTTTTAGTTATAGATTTATTTATCAAATGAGTGACAATTGAATAAAAATAATTGGGGAACAACATTAATCAAAACATTATAATATCATAATAATAAATGGATTCCAAATATAATATGTCAAAGGATTGTATATACACCATATAAATTTGAATTGACGTATAACAATAAAGAAGTCTCAATGGAATGTAAATTGGAACGAAATCCCTTATAAAGACTGTATCCTTAGATTAAAGATAAATCAACGAAACAATTATGAGTGAAAAATAAAAATACACTCAATATTATTGGATATTTAGTGTAAATAAATAATAGGACATTTACACACAATCTTATAAAATCAAAACTAATGACTTGGATGTTTAACTGAATGAACAGAAATTGAGTTAAGATTAACCTTAACTTGTTCATATCAATGACTTGAGAATTTAAAAATGGTGTGATTATGTGTTTCAAAGGTATATCCTAACAAAGGGGAATTTAAATATATACATTAATAAATAAACAGTGACTCCACCCATAATCATGGAGTAAAATAATCAACGAAGTATGCGTAAAACCCAGTGAGTGGAAATTGTAATTTGAAATTCCCTTACAGATTTGGTAACTTATGAAACATACACCCCAATAAATAAGGATCATAAAATGAAGATCTATATACACATAAATTAATATATATTACACAAAAATACAATCATGGGTAGTACATACACCACACAAAAGAAAATATTGGAAAATATAACATGAATCTCACAGGAATAAAAAGTGGGATGAAAACCCCTCATCTTATACTTTCCATTATTAGAGGGTAAGTTAATCCTCATGTATAATGGTTAAATCATTGTTATTAAATTATACAAGAACCATGCACATAAATACGATATCATATATGAACTATAAATTTGATTTTTAATAATATTTCAGTAGTATCATTGTTTCGGGTGTAAACTCATTCATTTTCTTTTATATGTTTTATTATTTAAGTCATGTTTGTTATGGATAGGATATATTTTATTTATATCCATAATTTAATTATGCTCTTAAAAATTATTTTTTTATCATACAATGAACATTATTCTTGAATGATTACAATGGTGAACATAATCTCATCTCATCGTGGATACGGTAAGATGTATGTACGCACGAGCAGCAATATAATTCTATTGATGGTGAAATAATATGTGATTGAAGTGTATATTATATATAAAAAATAATTTACATGTTATATTTACTATTTACATCAATTATACTCATTATTATTCACATCCAAATAATGGTGTGTTGAATAAAAAACTACACCACGACATGGAGATGGTAACCCGTACACACGCACATGGTGACTTGTCATTCATAGGATTCGATAAAAAAATGAATATGGTTGTAAAATATTTATAATAAAATCACTGTATATATAAGGTACTTGATTTATTATTTTGGTAAGGAAGAAACAAAGGAAGATGAAGTGAAATAAGAAAATAACATTGAAATAGGTAATGAAATAATTACCTCCTCTTTGGGTGCTTCCTTTTTGATTTGTACGAAAGGGCTCATAGGTTGGATTAATGATCAAAGTAGGTCCTATAGGATGAAGTGAGGGTAGTTGGGAGAATATTTTAGCAATGTTTGGATGAGAATAATTCTTATTGAGGTTCTAATTTCACAGAAGGGGAAGTACCCTTTTATAAGGGAGGTGAGTGGCACTTTAGGAAGAGTTTGAAATATTATTTTATTATAATATTATTTTTTATTTCTATGAGCTAAAAATGGATTTATTTAAGGGATACGGTGTTTATGGGTCTCAATACTCTCAACCAGTTGGTTTTAGACAAGTATAGGTCACCATATTAACATTATATTTTATATTTAACTATTTGTTATATAGTTTAACTTTGACCATGTCTTCTGGTATTATTATAATACATGATAAATAAAGATAAAATAAAATTAAAAAAAACCACACGTTGTTCATTAATGACATATATATCATTATATAAGTCCTTTGACTACACATTATATTTTTAGGAATATTATATAATTTTATAAAATAGTATTTGTTTTAAAAACTCCTTTATGTTAATTTCGACACTATTTGGTATTTGGTTTTTGTGAAAGTTATAAAAATCTGATTTCTTAAAAAAACAATAATATGAATTCACCCTAACATGCCATAGTAACCTAGAAAATTCGTGCAGGGCATCAAAAGTTTTAAATTTACATTTATTTTAATATTTATAATATAAATTATTTTAATCATTCATTAATAAGGTAAATAGTACATCATCATTGCGTCATAAATTAATTTAAATATCTAATGTCTAAAAATAATAAATAAAGTACTATGATTTAGGAAATATTTTTTTCTTTATAATGAATATTTATAGTCAGATTTATCTTATGTATAACCCTATATTAAAAATAGTTTAGTTATTAATATTTGAATTTAACATATTTAAATCTTCTTTTCATAAAATATAATAAATGTCCTAATCTCATCCAAGTAGATAAAAAAGAATCATATTTTTTCCAAAGGTTGATTTTGGTCGAAATACACATATCCAATATAATTAGGACACATGTTGGGGTAATTATAATATCATTATTACATTTAATTATACTATTTACTTTTAAACGTGGTAAATAAAATTCAAAAGTTACTATTCACCAAAAAAATATTTTTCCCTATTGAACCACATATTACTTAGCGATTTCAATCATGTCTCTCAGATTTTTGAAATTCAATTTACAGAAATTATAAAATTCTGTTTTATGCAAACTTTCAAATGTGTATACAATGTAGGTAAAAGATGATAACAAAGATCAATAAAATTTTATATATCCAATATAATTATAAAATGACTTCAATCAATTAAATTGGACTAATATAGGTATTATGTATGTGATTTTAATTTTAAATAAATTTAAATTACAAATAATTATTTAAATAAAAAATTCAGTCTTAAACAATAACGTAGTTTTTTCACTATTTATAAAAAATTGAATGTTTTTAGAGAAAATACCAAAAATTTACCCAAATATTATTATGATATTAAAAATTCCAAAATGGAATATATTTTACCACATTCAAAACATAGAAGTTGTATTAGTTAATTTAAAAATATTTCCCATTGTCAAAACCAGAAAACTTGTTTTTGGGAAGTAAAAACTATCAAACGATCGATATAGATTTATGTCCAATTTAAATGAAAAATTAATTCCAATGACCAAAGTTGGATTAAAGGATAATAATATAATCTAATTATACTTCAAAACCATTAAAATGTATAATTTATGTCTATAAGTTATTTTGATTCAAAAAGTTGTTTTCAATTAAAATTAATTATTCTTCACTATTTATCAAAATATTAATGTCATCAAAATAGATCCAATAATTTATCCAATCTAAATATTTAAGTCCCAATTATAAATAATAAGTTTAATTTTTCATATTTAATATATAAATGTGTCATATATTCGATTTAAAAACGGTTATCCCTTAAAAGGCAGAAAAATTGCATTTTTTTAAAATACTTGTTTTATCTAAACAATTCAATTTATTCTTATATTATGTCTAAGAAACACATATAATGGATACTAAAATTATATGTAGCATATTAAATTCCAAATTCAGTTTATATTATTCATAACCACTTTTTTAATGTCTAGTTTGGTAAGTCATGGCGCGCTCGAACTCGATGTTGCGTATAGCATAAGCTGTTGAATTGCATTTAAAGAAAATAATTTACTAGGAAATATTAAGGTGTTATATTCTTCCTCTCGATTTGGATATTAAATCCTCAAAAATTTTAAAATTTATCTTGGGAACTTCATTAAAGGTTCCACATTTGAAAAAGAGTCAATAAAACAATCACATTAAAATAATTAAAGAGAAGTACAAAGGTCACCCGAGATAACCCACACTAGGATTCGATGAAGGAAAAAATTGATATGGAAGATAAACTGAGTTCCATTTTCAGATTAGAGTGATATAAAACATTATCATGATATTTTTAAAAACAAGAAAACCACAAACATGTGATGGGTTAAACGGTCATTGGTTTCTCAGTAGGAAAAGTAAACAGACACTGTTTATGTTTTAAGTTCTATTTTATAATGATGTGGAATTTTTTATGAGATTGACTAAGAACATAAAGAGATATACTTACTTTTCAAGTAGAGTTTCATCCCTTAATAAATTTCTATAACTATCTTATATTATCTCTAAACGATGAGTATTCAAGATGACTTTGTCACACCTGAAGTGCTAGAATCAACTTCTAGAGAATCACAAAATCCACATAATATAACTATATATTTACATTCTCATTAGAGATTAACCAAAACCAAATTGGTTTGTATACGATCAGATGATCCCCAAAATGGATAATACTTTACAGAAAGAAATACTAATCATAATTTCCAAAATTAAACAAAAAATACCCAAAGTCTAATAAATACCATTCAATAAATAGAAGTCCTTAAAAACTTCAATACAATCCAAACTATGATTGAAACCCAAAACTCAGATTAATTTTATCACATAGTATTTCATAGTAAAATTACCATTTATCTCAAAATAACATCAAATAATCATAATGTATCATACTACAGTGTAATTTACCAAATCTCATATTCTCTATGATAGGTTATTCATTTCCATTAATAACCTGAATCTCTATAAGTACCCAATAAAAACATATATTCTTCCAAAATAAAAATATAACATTACTCCTCAAAATAAATCCCAGAGTATTATATTTTCCTTATGCATATAGTATTCCCAATAGAGCGAACGTCTTCCAAAATAACATTTATCAATTAATCATAAAATCATTTCCTTATATTAAAGATATCCATTTATTAAAAAATAAGATCTCAAATCAACATATTATTGATCAATAAAATCATTTAACTAAAAATAATTAGCCACACTAACCAGGGACTTCATATAGTTTAGTGGTAGGCGATAAATCCCAGTCGCACTTTGTTCGTGGGTTCATTTCCCGCATCTTTGTTCAACGCAATGGGTTGTCACATGGTCTGCGTATTATCCTTTTTTAAAAACTATATTTTCTAGAATTATCAAAATGAGATAAATTCTTCAAAATAAACAAAACATAATTTAACCACAAATGTTATCTCATACCTCTCATTTTCATCCAAAAAATTAATAACATGTAATTTCATCAAATTCAAGCATCATATAAACCCAAATGGTTCACTATAACTATATATCCACAAAAGCAAATATAATTCTTCCTCAAATAGAATTTTCACATAACAAACTCCGGGGTTACTCATACAAGAGAAAAGTATTCCGATGTAATAACATAAAAAATAATTAGTAATAATTTTAATCATTTTTCCATCCATTTATTTCCACATAGGTTTATCTTTGACCTAGTAGTTATCAAATAGAATAGGGAATTGACTCGTGTAATTCCCATGTCCCCTACATTTAAGGTAAATGACTATAAAAGGATTCTTAGGATCATTTTTATTTTATTCCATTGCACTCTTCATTCTTTTCATTGGAAATTCATTAATTTATGTTATTATTTCCCACACATAAATCATTTCTTTGTTCAATTAAGACACTTTCCTTGGCGTCTCCATCCATATTTATAGCATGATGTAAATTGAGATTTTTTTTCTACACATTCTCCACTACTGGTTCTCTTATCATTCTCTGCCTTTCTATCCTTTTTTGAGTATGGGAATTCCTTAATGTATTTCTTGTTGATCACATTTTTGGAATCCTACTTTGGAATGAACATGTTTTCATTTACACCTATCAACATTCCATTTAGTTGCACATTTTCACCATCGTTACCACCTTGTACATCATGTTCAATGTCTCTATGACTTCCTTGGAATCCAGCAATTGACTTAAACTAGAATGCATAGTGTGAATAACAATAGTCATAAAATCATTCAGAGAATACCATGACACCTTATTTTCAATCTAAAACACCATAGTATGAACCAAGGTTATTTATTATCATCTTATATTATAATCATTCAAATATGATTGTAAAGAAAATGAGAATTATCTTAAGAATATACCCTGAGATTGTTAAACCAGGTGTGGATTAAGACCCGTTGTCTTGTACCAGGATACCTCAGGCCAAGACCGAAACTCTTTGTTAGAGTTTTCACTCCTAGGTACATTTGTTCCACAACCATATCCTCTTTTATTATCCAAATAGGGATGTATTTCTTGGAAAATAGACAAAATATCTAAATTACCAAAATTCTAGGATGTTATTCTATAATAATCCTTAAATTCTATCTCAGGGTAGTGTTTCCTAAACAGAGTTGATCTAAATCTAGTTTCCAAGGATATTACAAAACATCCAATGATACCAACTATAACAACCAGACCCTTGTTACCTTGAGTCAGTGCATTATTACATAACATTGGAATGAATACAAGGAATAAAGTATCGAAGGGCTAATCAGTTTACCAGTCTTGGAAAATATATTACATACATGAACTTCACATCAAAAATTCTATCTTAAAATACAGCATAGATAATCCTTTGAAAATTACATTATTCTCCTAGAATAAACTTTCATATAAAACATAATACACTTTTTGGAATCCTGGTAAAATAAAACATAAGAAATGGGTGAGCTCAAATGTTCAATAAGGATAATCAGTACATCGGAGTTTATTATAAAAAATCATAATCTTTTATGGAAAGGTATAAAATGGAAACACAAGCCCTTTAAACATAAACTTCAGTATAATATGGAATGGATAAATTAAAAAACACCATTTACTTATTCATATGGATATCCTTCTAGTTGAATAATCACATGAAAAATAAATAACTAATCTCACAATGATGGAATGCATAATGACATACATATTAACCACCAAGTCAAGGCCTTGTGCCATGACTCTAAATGTAAATTTTTTCAAGGCCTTGTTCGAAGAGACTAGTTTGTCTCATGAGACCTACCGATTCATTGAGGGGCTACATCAGGACCCACCCATCATTTACTATGTCCAATTCATTCTGTATATGAAAATGGTGAACCATAATCTAAACATTCTTATTAAAACTAGCTTACAAAATGTGAATACTTTAACTTCAAACCATAAATGGTATACAAATATCCCATCCACAGTCAAACATAACTCATTAAATACAATATGGAAGATTTTAATATAATAAATCAACCTCAATAATGAATAAAATACAATTAAGGATATTTACATAGATGAAAATAATCAGTAAAACTATTTGAGAGAAATATCGCCTTTTTCTTGAAAGCATTTAAATGTTGAAATATTTATCAAAGAAATAATTTAAAATATATTTTTGAATAAAAGTGTCACAAAACACTATTAATCTTTTGAAAATAATTTTAATTTCAAAATGGTCAAGTCCATATAAATAAATCCTTAAAACCATTTTTAAAACATGGACATTACTGAGAATGATTTAGTAGAATAAATCATTATAACGATTTTTTAGTGGAAGTGTTCCTAACCAAATGAGAGACACTTGAATAAAAATAATTGAAGAATAAAATTAATCAAAACTTTATAATATCATAAGAATAAAGGGATTGATGATATAATATGTCTAAGGATAGTATATACACTATATAAAAGTAAATTGGTGTATAACAGTAAAGAAGACTAAATGAAATGTAAATTGAGACGAAATCCTAAATAAAGATTGTTTCTTTAGATTAAAGATAAATCAATGACATAATTATGAGTTAAAAATTTAAATACACTGAATATTACTGGATATTTAGTGTAAATAAATCATAGGGCATCCACACATATTCTTGTAAAAATAAAACCAATGACTTGGATGTTTTACTCAATGAATGGAAATTGAGTTAGGATTACACTTAACGACTTCATATCAATGACATGAGAATTTATCAATGGACTAATTATGTGTATCAAAACTATATCCACACAAATGGGAGTTTAAATTACTACATAAATAAATAAATAGTATCTCCACAAATAATCTTGGTGTTAAATAATCAATGCAGTATACGTAAAACCCATTGAGTGGAAATTGAAATTTGAAATTCCCATACCAAATTGGTAACATACGAAACATAAAACAAATGAAATAAGGATCATACAATGAAGATGTAAATAACCATAAATTTAAGTATATTACACAAATAATACAATAACGGGTAGTACAGACACCACACAAAAGGAAATAGTGGCCAATATAATATAAATCTCACAGGAATAAAAAGTGAGATGAAAACACCTTAATTTATTCATTCCTTGAGTCGAGGGTAATTATGATATCCTTTATAATAGAAAAATCATTGTTATTAAATTATAAATTAACCACATACATAAATATTATATCATATATGGTTCTTTAATATTGACTTGTTATAAATATTTCAGTAGTATCATTGTTTCGGGTGTAAACTGATTTGTTTTCCTTTATATGTTTCGTTACATAAGTCATGATTGATATGATTATTTTTTTCATATCTGGAATAATATTAAGTTCTTAAAAATAATTTTTTATCATCAAATAATAATTATTCATGAATGTTTATGAGGGGAATGAAATCTCATCGCGTCGTGGAGACGGTAAGCCATATATACGCATGAGCGAAAAGATCATTTTGTTGATGGTAAAATAATATGTAATTGGATGGTATATTATATATACAGAATAATTGACTTGTAAAATTAATTATTTTCATCAATTATACTCATTATTATACCCATAAAAATAATGAAGTGTGGAAAAAAACTACACTAAGACATGGAAATGGTCTGCCGTACGTACGCATGCATGGTGACCTGTCATTTGTAGGATGGATAAAAAATGAACATGGTTGTACACTATTTATAATAACATCACAACATATATAAGGTAGTTGAGTTATTATTTTGGTATGGAAATAACAAATAAATATTAAGTGGAAGAAGAATATAACTTTGAAAGATGTGATGAAATAACTATCTCTTATTTGGGTGCTTCCATTTTTATTTGTACAATAGGTCTTCTTAGGATTAATATAAAATCAATGTAAGACCTCTAAGATAAATATATGGTTGTTTGGAGATGATTTGAGCATGTTTTGGCTGAGCCAAATGGCTTTGGAGGTGTGAATTTGAGAGAAGGGGATGTACCTTTTTATATGGGAGGTGAGGGGCACTTTAGGAAGAGTTTTAAATATAATTTTATTATAAAATCATTTTCGTTTTCAATTATATCAAAATGTATTTATTTATAGGTTAAGGTGGTTATGGGTCTAAACCCTATCAAACAATGGGTTCTAGACATGTTTAGGTCACCATATTAACCTTATCTTTTAGATTTAACTATTAGTTAAGTAGTTTAACATTTACCAAGTCTTCTTGTATTATTATAATAAATGGATAAAAAACATCATTTAAAATTCCAAGAGTACCTCAATAGGTTCATTAATGAGATATCTATCATTATATAAGTCCTTTTCCTTATCCCTAGTATTTTAGTACAGTTATATAATTTTATAAAACATTATTTGTTTTAAAAACTCATTTATAACAATTTTTACACTATTTAGTATTTGGTTTTTGTAAAAATCATAAAAATATGATTTCATAGAACAAAATACATAAAATCTACCATAAAATCTCATATTAACCTTGAAAATTCGTGGATGGAAACAAAAGTTTCAATTTACTTTTATTTTAATACTTATAAAATCAATTATTTTAATATTTCATTAAAAAGGTAATTACTGCATCATCATTGTGTCATAAATAAATTTAATTATCTAATGTATAAAAATTATAAATAAAATAATATTACGTAGGAAATCATTTTATATTTTAATTAATATTTATAGTTGGATTTGTCTTATGTATAACCCTATATAAAAAATGGTTTAGTTATTAACATTTGAAATTAACACTTTTAACTATTCTTAAAATAATTTATAATAAATGTAGTAATCTAATCCATGAATATCAAAAAGAATTTTATTTTTCTTCTTAAGATTGATTTTGGTTGAAATAAACTTATCCAATAGAATTAGGACATGTGTTGGGGTAATTATAAAATCATTTTTACCTTTAATTGTCCAATTTACTTTTAACTGCGGTAAATAAAATTCAAAAGTTACTATTCAGAAAAAATTATTTTCATCGAGTTGAACCACATTTTAATTAATAATTTCAATTGTGTCTCTCAAATTTTTGAAATTCAATTCACAGAAGTAGTAAAATTATTTTTTCTGCAAATTTGCAAATGTCCCTATAAGGTGGGTAAAAGATGGTAAAAACTTCAATAAAATTTTATATATCCTATATTGTTATAAAATTACACAAATGAATTACATTAGAGTAATATAGTTATTATTTAACTATTTTTAATTTAAAATAAATTTTAATTAAAAATAATTACATAAATAAAATGTCAGCTTTAAACAATAACATTGTGTGTTTTACAATTCATCAAAAATTGAAAGTTTTTCGAAAAATAAAAAACATTACCCAAAGCTAATTTTGATATTCAAAATAAAAAAATGATGCTTATTTTACCATATTAAAATAATAGGAGTTTTATTAATTAATTTTAAAATAATTCACGTTGTCCAAACTAGAAAGCAGGTTTTTGAGAAGTAAAAAACTATCAAAAATTGATATGTATTTATGTCAAATTTAAATGTAAAATTACATCCAATTACCAAAAATGGATTAATTGATAAAAATATAATATAATTATTATAAGGCCCCAGCCTTAAACCTTACTTAATATTGAATTAAATGAATAATTCACGTTGAGGATCTTTTCAGGTTTAGAGTTTTAGAGAATTAGAACATAACTATTACATCTCAAAAGATTACAATGTAGTCACTTCTACTAGGTTTCCATAAAATAAAAACTTTTAAAAAGAAAGATTTCTAGATTCCATGTTTTATATAGCATGACATTCCCTTGATCCCATCCTTGACCTTATTCCACTTTAAGTCCTGTGAAAAACATTTCGAAAAAACTTGGGGTGAGCATAAAAAGCTCAGTAAGGGATACAGAAAGAATGAAAACTGTTAGTTTTTCAAACATCAAATAAACCATATATACTCTATCAAAGTAATACCTTAACCTTCATGAAGTAGTAAAAACTCTTTACTGAATAAAGTATCATTACTTACCTTTTTGTAACCAAAGGATTACCATAAAATCCATAAAAAGAACACATAACATTTATAAAGGTAACTTGGGACATAAACATACTTAAGTGGAGTAACCATACGGTCGACTTCCACACATATCACTTAATGGAATAGCCATACGGCCAATTTCCATACATACTTAATGGAATAGCCATACGGCTGACTTCCATACCCAATGCATTGGAGGTTATAATGTAACCACCCGTCCTGGTATTCACGGCACCACCCGTCATATGGTTTATAACGTAACCACCCGTTAAAATGTACAAGTACCAATATAAAATCATAAAACATAAAACCAATATAAAGGAATGATAACATTTCCACATTTCAATCACAATATATCATAAATATATTGACATAATAGAATCCTTTTTCAAAACCATTTTCAATACCAAAATACATAAAATAGTATATGGTATTTATTTTATTCTAAAAACATTACGGCTTGTTGAGAAAGCCAAAGATCAAATAATACTCGCGGCGGCGGAAAAAGGTCGTTGTCACCGCGTACGTTAAAAATAAACATTCCTTTTTGTCGTTTAGTAAAACGCTTCGTAGAAAAAGATTCCTTTTTTATAAAAGTAAAAGTCAAAGGAGTTTATACACCGTATAAAAGAAAGTTGTGTATAAAACGAAATATGCCTCAATGAAAGGAGATTGAGACGAAGTCCCTTACCTTGGGTCCGACTTGACTCGATCGTTCTTTAACGTCCTGAATAATAAACTTGAGTTAATTTATACTTGATTAAGAACCTTTTTAAAGTTCATTATTCTTTTTATATCACTTATTGCCATGTTATAAACATTATGTAACCATTTAAGTTAATAATGTTTGTTTTGTCAATATTTGGTTCTTAAGTCGAAAGTTGACTTCTTACAATTACATGTTGTTCATGTGGTCAAAAGTTCTTTATATCCAGAATGAAATTCCCGATTTGGATATAATATGTATCATATATATCCAGCATATACATGTACTTATAATATTACATAATAATTTAGAGGTAAGAAATGAAATGCACCGTTCATGGAGACGGTAAGCCGTACGTACGCATGAACGCTACTTCCATTTCTTTGTCATATTAGTGGAATTAAAACTAAATGAGAGGTATGTATATTTTAATTCCATAATTATATTCATCATTTAGATATATCATTAATTATATATATACATTATATACATGTAATTTTAATAGTACATTACATTTGGGGATAAGAAATGAAATGCACCGTTCATGGAGACGGTAAGCCGCACGTACGCATGAACGCTACTTTCATTTCTATCTCATACTTTAATGGAAATAAATAATAATTATATAGAGTTATATTATAATTCCAGTATAACATCATATATAATAACTTTAAATCCATCCTTTACATGTCCCACATATGGCATTAACGAATCACATCACTTTGAGGGGGCGGTAGTCCGCACTTCCTAAAATGAAGATATCGTGTTTACCCATAATGGAAACCATAAAGGTATGCCCAAAATGAAAAAAACAGAAGCTTAAAGAAAAACTAAACATATTATATATCATATATAAAAATAGTGACATCATAATGGCCACCCTTGAAGGTGTTAAATGAGTATTGAACAATCATCGTTTCGGGAGGCAGAATTTCTCCATCCACGGAAACCGTATGTTCTTTAACCATTTGATGTAGTTTTGTGAGAGTGTAGCTCGAATAAATCTTATAACAACATCCTAGTATATTGAAGATACTGGTTTTGTTACAAAATAAGTAAATAAAAAGAGTTTAGAGGGTTGGAGAAGCAAAATAAAACAAATGAACAAGAGAGAATGAATTACCTTTAAAAGTTTAACTCCTTTTGATTTGAGCCTAAAGGATTCCTTTGAAAGGATTCTGCCCAAAGGGAATCCTCTAGGATTAGGAGAGGGATGTGGAGAGAGTAATTGGGCAGGGTTTGGCCGAGCCAAAGGCTTGAGGAGTGTGTGAAATGAGTTAGATGTGGGGGCCTTTTATAAGAGGAGAGGAGGGGCACTTTTGGAAAGTAAAGAAATATTAATTTATTTGAAAATGTGTTTCGGTTTTAAAAGGTCCCACATTGATATAATTCGTGGATAAGGTGATAAGGGTTCGAAATCCACTCATCCAATTGGTTTTGGACATGTGTAGTTCATAGATTTTACATTATCTTTCCATTTTATTTAAATCGTCAAATAATGATGTCATCGCTACATCATTATTATGTCATAAATAATTTAATTTCTTTAATGTCTAAAAATTATAAAAAAACTACTATGATGTAGGAAATCTTTTTATATTTCCAATGACTATTTATAATCAAATTTGGGACTTGTATAACCCCACTCAAAAATTATTTTAGTAAAACAATTTATGTTAGTGTCATTTTCACTTTAACATTAAATAAAAATATATTAATGTCATTTTCCAACTAAAGTGGCTCCATGGGGTCCCCAAGTTGTCCCATGGCTTGTCTTGGTCGGACATGACTCACCCAATAGGTGTAGGACAAGTGTCATGGTGTTTTCACATTCTTATAATACCATTTTTACCTTAAACTACACTAATTACCTCTAATCGCGATTAATGAAAAAAATTACTATTCACCAAAAAATTATTTTAATCTCATTGAACCACATTTTACTTCTTAATGACAACCATGTATGTCGGATTTTCAAAATTCAATACCCATTAGTGGTAAAATTTCATTTAACTGAAAAATCAGTTTGCTTGATTAACACTTAGTGGTTTCACTATTCATCAAAAATTGAAGTTTTTCAGAAAATTACCAAAAATTCACCCTAAGCTATATTTGATATTCCGAATTCAAAAATGAAGTCCATTTTACAAAATTCAAAACATATAAGTCACATTAATTAATTTAATAATTAATTCCCGCTGTCAGAGAAAATAGCGTGTTTTTATGAAACAATAAGTATCAAAAGATTAACACTAGTTTAAGTCCGATTTCAAAGTGAAATTAATTCCAACGACCACTATTGGATTTAATAGTAAAAATATATTCTAATTTCACTTCAAAACCAATTCAAAAGATAATCTAATCATATAGATAATTTAGATTAAAAAGAGGTTTTGAATTAAAATACAACATTTTACACTATTCATAAAAAAAATGAACTTTATCAGAAAGGTACCAAAAATTTACACAAAGTAAATTTTGATGTCCCGATTCTAAAGAAGAGTTATATTTGGTCCAATAGAATTTATAAGATCGATCAAAACTATATTTAATGATGGTTCTCCATCAAAATGTGATAAGTGAACCTTTAGTGAAAATTATAGTATATATGCCCTAAAATTGAACTCTTTCCGTATTTTAAGCCTTTATCTTTTATTGGGTAAATGTATAAACATTTAAAAACATATCTAATCATATTTTAGTTATTTCTATCCATTCCCGCCAGTACAACAGCTACTTGTTAACTAACATTTAAAATAATATTATTTTATTACTAGTGTGCTACGTAAGTTTCAAAGAAACTCATCGTTGCGTATCGGGTATGCTATCGAACATAGCAACCCCTTTAAAATAAAATTAATATTTAATTCGTAAATATTAATAAATATGAAAATTATTTATTCTTTATTTACCTGGGATGTTACATCCTTCGCCCCTTTGGGGAATTTCGTCCTCGCAATTTTATTCACTTATCAAAATAAGTGGGGGTATTTATCCCTCATAGCATTTTCAGATTCCCACGTTGCCTCTTAAATCACATGGTTTTTTCACAAAACCTTTACCTGATGAATCACCTTATTCCGTAACACCTGCTCCCTGTGGTCAAGAATCTGGACCGGTTGTTCCTCATAAGATAGGTTCTCTTCCAGCTGAACTACCTCTGGAATCAAAACATCAGATGGATCTGGCATATACTTTCTCAACATTGAAACATGAAAAACATTGTGTACCTGAGATAAACTCGGAGGTAAAGCCACTCGGTATGCAACTGATCCAACTCTTTCCAGAATTTCGTATGGTCCAATGAACCTTGGACTCAACTTTCCTTTATTACCAAATCTCATCACACTTTTCCAAGGAGAAACCTTGAGAAAAACATGATTACCTACCTTGAAAGATAGATCCTTCCTCCTGTTATCCGCATAACTTTTCTTCCTACTCTGAGCTATTCTCATGTGCTTCTGAATCAGCTGAACTTTTTCTGCCATCTCTTCTACCAATTCTGGTCCCATCAACTTCCTTTCACCCACTTCATTCCAAAATGCTGGAGTTCTACACCGCTTCCCATATAATGCCTCAAATAGTGTCATCTGTATACTGGAATGAAAGCTGTTATTATAAGAAAATTCAACCAAAGAAAGATGTTGGTCCCAACTTCCCTGATAATCCATCAACAAGCTCGTAGCATATCCTCCAATGTCTGAATTGTTCGTTTTGACTGCCCATCTGATTGAGGATGAAAAGCTGTACTAAAATTTAATTCAGTACCCAACGACTTCTGAAGGCCTTTCCAAAATTTAAAAGTAAACCTGGGATCATGATCCGATACAATGGAGAGAGGAACTCCATGTAACCTGACTATCTCTTTAAGATACAAATGAGAAAGTTGATCTAGAGAGAAAGTATCTCATATAGAAAGGAAATGAGTAGATTTGGTCAAGCGATCAACAATAACCCAGATTGCATTATTACCTCGAGATGTCTTCGGTAATCCCACAACAAAGTCCATGGATATATTCTCCCATTTCCACTCTGGCACTGGTAAAGGCTGAAGCATCCCTTTCGGTAACTGCCGCTCTGCTTTAACCTGTTGACATGTCAAACACTTCACAGTAAAAACAGCAATGTCTCTTTTCATTCCATCCTACCAGTAATACTCCCGCAGATCTCTGTACATCTTAGTACTTCCAGGATGAAAAAACAACTCATTCTTCAACTGTGAATCACAAGGCACACATAACCTCTTCTCAAACCTCAAAACACAAAGACAAACTTATCCGAGAACTCATGGAAAATTTTATTCATAAGGTCCATGAATACAGCAGGTGCATTGGTTAACCCAAAAGGCATAACTACAAATTCATAATGGCCATATCTAGTACGGAACGCAGTCTTCGGAACGTCTGCTTCTTTTACTTTCAACTGATGGTACCCCGACCTCAAGTCAATCTTCGAAAAATACTGAGCTCCCTGGAGCTGATACCACTTCATTCGATGGCCCAACATCTGTTGAAGTTATTGCAAAGGATTTCGCCACCCCTTTCTGCTTGTAGTCTGGCTGCATTCCCCTAGTTGAGTTCTTCGTTGGACACTCGTTTGCATAATGACCCATTTCGTTACACTTAAAACATCTTAACGTTGGATTTTCATTTCCTACTTGATCATCTTCCTTACAGTTACGAGCAATATGACCAGACTTACCACACCGAAAGCACTTACCAGACATGGATAAACATTCTCCAGGATGCATTTTACCACACTTCTCACAGGATGGATATTTGGTTTTCTTACCTCCTTGCTTCTTTGATGAATTCTTCCCCTTTTCCTGCCAACTAGACCTCTTATTCTGTTGTTTGTCATAGAACACCTTATCATCAGAAAACTCCATTTCCACCTTCTCCGCACATCGAACAAGTTTTTCATAACTTTTGAACTCACGAGAAGCTAAAGCCCTTCGATACTTTGGCTTTAACCCTGAGAAAAAACGGTTTATTTTACTATCAAGATCTCGTATGAAGTTTGGAGCATACCTTGCCAATCGAGTGAACTTTTCTTCATAAGCAGCCACTGAATCATCCTCCTGCCTCAATTCTGGGAACTGTTTTTCCATCCTAAGATGAACCACCTTAGGAAAATATTTCTCAAGAAACATACCTTTTAATTCGTCCCAGTGAAGATCCTCAATCTCATCACTATCCCTTATATTTTTCACCATCGACCACCACTGATCAGCTTCACCTTCAAAACGGTAAATAGCAAGACTAACCTTTTGATGTTCTGAACACCCCATGACATCAAAAATCTTCTCCAGTGCTTTAATCCACCCTTCATCTTGCACAGGGTCAGATGATCCTCTGAATGATGGGGGATGTTGCCTCATGAAATGTTCCACCACTGACATGTTCCTCTACGGTTGATCCAGCTGATCTCGTGCATGGATACCACCACCATTTATAGCCTGAGTCAACTGTGCCATCACTGCAACAAACTGTTCAGTTCCAATTCCGACCATCTCAGGTTGCTGATTTGGAAGGTTATCTTCCTCCTGATGTCGTCCCAACATAGCTGCTTTGTTTCCTCCGCGAAAAACCATTCTGAACACAGAAATATCTTAGGCGAAGCAACATGGTAATCCGTAAATGCTATATCATTTCAATCATATTATAATTTAACACTTTTCTAACTCCTAAAGTTGTCTAAACCGACCTCTGATACCAACTATAAGGCCCCAGCCTTAAACCTTACTTAATATTGAATTAAATGAATAATTCACGTTGAGGATCTTTTCAGGTTTAGAGTTTTAGAGAATTAGAACATAACTATTACATCTCAAAAGATTACAATGTAGTCACTTCTACTAGGTTTCCATAAAATAAAAACTTTTAAAAAGAAAGATGTCTAGATTCCATGTTTTATATAGCATGACATTCCCTTGATCCCATCCTTGACCTTATTCCACTTTAAGTCCTGTGAAAAACATTTCGAAAAAACTTGGGGTGAGCATAAAAAGCTCAGTAAGGGATACAGAACGAATGAAAACTGTTAGTTTTTCAAACATCAAATAAACCATATATACTCTATCAAAGTAATACCTTAACCTTCATGAAGTAGTAAAAAATCTTTACTGAATAAAGTATCATTACTTACCTTTTTGTAACCAAAGGATTACCATAAAATCCATAAAAAGAACACATAACATTTATAAAGGTAACTTGGGACATAAACATACTTAAGTGGAGTAACCATACGGTCGACTTCCACACATATCACTTAATGGAATAGCCATACGGCCAATTTCCATACATACTTAATGGAATAGCCATACGGCTGACTTCCATACCCAATGCATTGGAGGTTATAATGTAACCACCCGTCCTGGTATTCACGGCACCACCCGTCATATGGTTTATAACGTAACCACCCGTTAAAATGTACAAGTACCAATATAAAATCATAAAACATAAAACCAATATAAAGGAATGATAACATTTCCACATTTCAATCACAATATATCATAAATATATTGACATAATAGAATCCTTTTTCAAAACCATTTTCAATACCAAAATACATAAAAGAGTATATGGTATTTATTTTATTCTAAAAACATTACGGCTTGTTGAGAAAGCCAAAGATCAAATAATACTCGCGGCGGCGAAAAAAGGTCGTTGTCACCGCGTACGTTAAAAATAAACATTCCTTTTTGTCGTTTAGTAAAACACTTCGTAGAAAAAGATTCCTTTTGTATAAAAGTAAAAGTCAAAGGAGTTTATACACCGTATAAAAGAAAGTTGTGTATAAAACGAAATATGCCTCAATGAAAGGAGATTGAGACGAAGTCCCTTACCTTGGGTCCGACTTGACTCGATCGTTCTTTAACGTCCTGAATAATAAACTTGAGTTAATTTATACTTGATTAAGAACCTTTTGAAAGTTCATTATTCTTTTTATATCACTTATTGCCATGTTATAAACATTATGTAACCATTTAAGTTAATAATGTTTGTTTTGTCAAAATTTGGTTCTTAAGTCGAAAGTTGACTTCTTACAATTACATGTTGTTCATGTGGTCAAAAGTTCTTTATATCCAGAATGAAATTCCCGATTTGGATATAATATGTATCATATATATCCAGCATATACATGTACTTATAATATTACATAATCATTTAGAGGTAAGAAATGAAATGCACCGTTCATGGAGACGGTAAGCCGTACGTACGCATGAACGCTACTTCCATTTCTTTGTCATATTAGTGGAATTAAAACTAAATGAGAGGTATGTATATTTTAATTCCAGAATTATATTCATCATTTAGGTATATCATTAATTATATATATACATTATATACATGTAATTTTAATAGTACATTACATTAGGGGATAAGAAATGAAATGCACCGTTCATGGAGACGGTAAGCCGTACGTACGCATGAACGCTACTTTCATTTCTATCTCATACTTTAATGGAAAGAAATAATAATTATATAGAGGTATATTATAATTCCAGTATAACATCATATATAATAACTTTAAATCCATCCTTTACATGTCCCACATATGGCATTAACGAATCACATCACTTTGAGGGGGCGGTAGTCCGCACTTCCTAAAATGAAGATATCATATTTACCCATAATGGAAACCATAAAGGTATGCCCAAAATGAAAAAAACAGAAGCTTAAAGAAAACCTAAACATATTATATATCATATATAAAAATAGTGACATCATAATGGCCACCCTTGAAGGTGTTAAATGAGTATTGAACAATCATCGTTTCGGGAGGCAGAATTTCGCCAACCACGGAAACTGTATGTTATTTAACCATTTGATGTAGTTGTGTGAGAGTGTAGCTCGAATAAATCTTATAACAACATCCTAGTATATTTAAGATACTGGTGTTGTTACAAAATAAGTAAATAAAAAGAGTTTAGAGGGTTGGAGAAGCAAAATAAAACAAATGAACAAGAGAGAATGAATTACCTTTAAAAGTGTAACTCCTTTTGATTTGAGCCTAAAGGCTTCCTTTGAAAGGATTCTGCCCAAAGGGAATCCTCTAGGATGAGGAGAGGGATGTGGAGAGAGTAATTGGGCAGGGTTTGGCCGAGCCAAAGGCTTGAGGAGTGTGTGAAATGAGGTATATGTGGGGGCCTTTTATAAGAGGAGAGGAGGGGCACTTTTGGAAAGTAAAGAAATATTACTTTATTTGAAAATGTGTTTCGGTTTTAAAAGGCCCCACATTGATATAATTCGTGGATAAGGTGATAAGGGTTCTAAATCCACTCATCCAATTGGTTTTGTAAATTTTTAGTTAATAGATTTTACATTATCTTTCCATTTTATTTAAATCGTCAAATAATGATGTCATCGCTACATCATTATTATGTCATAAATAATTTAATTTCTTTAATGTCTAAAAATTATAAAAAAAATACTATGATGTAGGAAATCTTTTTATATTTCCAATGATTATTTATAATCAAAATTGGGACTTTTATAACCCCACTCAAAAATTATTTTAGTAAAACAATTTATGTTAGTGTCATTTTCACTTTAACATTAAATAAAAATATATTAATGTCATTTTCCAACTAAAGTGGCTCCATGGGGTCCCCAAGTTGGACCATGGCTTGTATTGGTCGGCCATGACTCACACAATAGGTGTAGGACAAGTTTCATGGTGTTTTCACATTCTTATAATACCATTTTTACCTTAAACTACACTAATTACCTCTAATCGCGATTAATGAAAAAATTACTATTCACCAAAAAATTATTTTAATCTCATTGAACCACATTTTACTTATTAATGACAACCATGTATGTCGGATTTTCAAAATTCAATACCCATTAGTGGTAAAATTTCATTTAACTGAAAAATCAGTTTGCTTGATTACCACTTAGTGGTTTCACTATTCATCAAAAATTGAAGTTTTTCAGAAAATTACCAAAAATTCACCCTAAGCTATATTTGATATTACGAATTCAAAAATGAAGTCCATTTTAAAAAATTCAAAACATATAAGTCACATTAATTAATTTAATAATTAATTCCCGATGTCAGAGAAAATAGCGTGTTTTTATGAAACAATAAGTATCAAAAGATTAACACTAGTTTAAGTCCGATTTCAAAGTGAAATTAATTCCAACGACCAATATTGTATTTAATAGTAAAAATATATTCTAATTTCACTTCAAAACCAATTCATAATATAATCTAATCATATAGATAATTTATATTAAAAAGAGGTTTTGAATTAAAATACAACATTTTACACTATTCATAAAAAAAATGAACTTTATCAGAAAGGTACCAAAAATTTACACAAAGTAAATTTTGATGTCCCGATTCTAAAGAAGAGTTATATTTGGTCCAATAGAATTTATAAGATCGATCAAAACTATATTTAATGATGGTTCTCCATCAAAAGGTGATAAGTGAACCTTTAGTGAAAATTAGAGTATATATGCCCTAAAATTGAACTCTTTCCATATTTTAAGCCTTTATCTTTTATTGGGTAAATGTATAAACATTTAAAAACATATCTAATCATATTTTAGTTATTTCTATCCATTCCCGCCAGTACAACGGCTACTTAACATTTAAAATAATATTATTTTATTACTAGTGTGCTACGTAAGTTTCAAAGAAACTCATCGTTGCGTATCGGGTATGGTATCGAACATAGCAACCCCTTTAAAATAAAATTAATATTTAATTCGTAAATATTAATAAATATGAAAATTATTTATTCTTTATTTACCTGGGATGTTACAATTATACTTCAAATTCCATTAAAATTTATAATTTATCTCAATAATTTATTTTGATTAAAAAAGTTTTTTTCAATTAATTTTTTTTTATTTTTCACTATTTGTCGAAATATAAAACTTATCATAATAGAACAAAAATTTAATCCAAACTAAATTTTCCTGTCCCTATTCTAAAAAATAAGTTTAGTTTGACAAATTTAATATATAAAAGTGTTAAATAATGGATTTAAAAAAGGTTCTCTATTAAAAGGTTGTAAAATTCCATTTTTTAAAAAATTCTTCTTTTATCTGAAAAATTGAAATTGTTCTTATATTATGTCTAAAAAACCCATAATATATATTTTAAAATTATATGGAGTATATAAAATTCAAAATTATGTTAATACTAATCATTACCTTTTTTTGATCGGCTATTTTGGTATGTTGTGTTGCTCTAAAACTCAATGTTGCATGTAGCGAAAGCTATTAAATTACATTGAAGAAAATAACTTACTATAATATCATGGGGTGTTACAAAAAACCTTGTATATTTAAAAATATTAGATATTAAGACACATTAAAAATTTTAAAACCAATAAGCAAAATTTCCTAGGACTTTATCAAATTATTTTGTAATTTATTATTTAAATAAAAGTTTTTTAAAATACAATTTAATTAAATCAAATGCACTTTAGAAACAATGATTTATATTTAAAAATGTATATATTATCAATAAAAATAAAATTATTTTTTATTTTAATCCAATAATAATGGTATCAAATCTACCTTAAATAAGCATATATTTTATTAAGAAAAACTATTATTAAAATGAATTGATAGGAAAATCATTTTATTTATAAAAAGGATATTACACTTAACTAACTAATGTATGGACACATATCCCCTTTTTACACCTGAATACACCCTAAGAGTAAGGTTTGTGATGGTTATAGTTTTGTGGGGTTACATGGCTAACATCAGCCAAGTGGTAATCAACACTAACTTGAACATCTCATGTAGACAATTTGTTTTCATGCATAACTTGTTGAAGCTTGGTTTGGGCTTGGTTAGGGGGAAAAAAGGTTATACCTCCCTCTCATGTTCTGAAAAATGGGATTCAAATGGCATGAATCTACTACTTGAGGCCATCAATTAAATTTTTTGAATCCACTATCCCTTTTTCATTGTACTTAAATACATTAATTATAACAGTAAAATTATCAACCAAGTGTAGCATTTATAATAGTCTTATTGACTAATGATCATATTTGACCAATGATCATATAACATTCATATCCTGATTTTCAACTTTCTCTTAATATTATATAAATTATACTTCATTGTTAAAAATATTTGTTTTCTTGTGTAAAATAAAATTACACAAATTTTCATTAAACAAAATTTCATTTAAAAAGTCTGGGTTGTTGAATTCTTCCCCGTATGAAATTTCATCCCTAAAATATCAACACATTTTCTCAGTTGAAAAAATTTGAATATACATATGTCTCATTATCTTCTCTGGTACCCACATCGCTTCTTCATATGTATGGTTCCTCCAAAACACTTTGATGATGTGGGTAGTCTTGTTGTGAATAACCCTGTCTCTATTGTCCATGATCTCTATCGAATGTTCCTCATTAGAGAGGTCATGTTCCAGTTGTACTATCCATAGATTTAAGAATTTTACATATTAGGTAATTACATCCTCAAGATAGGTACATGGAATATAACATTAAATTGACATAGATTTAGTGGAATTTCAAGTTGATAGGGAAATGCTCCTATGTGTTCATGGATTTCATAGGGGGGAATGTACCAAGGCCTAAGTTTCCCTTTCTTTCCAAATATCATTAATCTCATCCATGTTGATATTAAAAGGAAATATTTGTCTCTAGTATCAAAATCCAATCCCATTCTATGATTGTATTCATAGCTAAGCTTTTGACACTCAGTAGACATTGTTTGCTTTTGGATGGACAGAACAATATTTGTCATTTCCATCACAATATTGGCCCCCTGAAATATCCTCTCACCAACATCATCCCAACATGTAGGAGTTATATATATCTTTCCATATAGAGATTCATATGGAAAAATTTTAATACTCGAGTGGAATCTATTATTTCATGAGAACTCAAATAATGAGAGATGTTGATCCTATCCACATTTAAATTCTATAGAAAATGTTCCCAGAATGTCCTCAAGTGTCTAAATAGTCTATTTAGTTAAACCATCAGTTTGAGGGTGATATTTCGTAATGAAATTCAATTAAGTATTCAGATCATTATGAATAATTATAAATAATTTATATGTGAACCATGGATCATGATCATAAATGATAAATATTTCCACCCCTTGCAACCTCAAAACTTCATTTACGTATATATTGGAAATTTTAAAAAGAGAGGAATCATACTGATTAGCGATAAAATGAAAATTATTGTTGAGATGATCCATTATAACTCATATTTAATGTTTACCCTTGGATTTTCTTTGGAGATCAAGGACAAAATACATAGTGATATTATCCCACTTCCTTTTTGGTATGGGTAGTGGTTGTAATAAGCCTCTAAGAAATTATCACAATACCTTCACTTGTTGACAGACCAAGAACCTTTCAGTGTAGTCAACAATCTCTATTTTCATATTATCAAAGAAATAATGATCACTAAGGTCCATATACAATTTAGTGAATCTAGGATTTATAAAGAATTTATAGCTATGTTCTTCATCAATCACCTCCTTATTTATCTCTAGGATAGATGAGATAGATAACATTGTACAAAATTTCAGAAAAAAATTATTGATCAATAATGAACTCAAGAAGCTTCCCAATCTTCTTAGACTCTATCTAATTTTGTAATAAAATATCTTATCTTTGATCTTTATTGACATTTTATATTAATGATGTTTGAGAAATAATTTGGAATACGTTTTATGATGTCACATCCCTTATAATTCCATTTCTTGTTTTTCTAGGTCCTTGATCAAACTACCTCCCTAAATCCTCATTATTCCTAGAACAACAAGATATTTCCTACATAATGCATCATAGAAACTATTTTCTCTTCCAGGGTGATAATAAATTGAACACTAAAAGTATTTAAGAAGTTGAAATCATCTCCTTTGTCTCATGTTCAATTCATTTGGAAGGAAAATACACATTATTCTATTCTGGTCTGTGTATATATCATATTTATCACCATTAAGATAGTGCATCCATATTTTCAGAGAAAAAATAACTGCAGATAGCTCTAGGTCATGCGTTGGATAATTATTCCCCTGAAGATTTAACTGTCAAGACATATAATCAATTACCTTTTCATTTTTCATGATGAAAACCCCAAGACCATTCAAAGATTCATCCCTCTAAATAATGAATTCTTCTTTAATAGAGAATAGAGTAAAAAAGGTGAATTTTCCAATCTATTTTTTAGTTCTTGGAAACTATATTCACACTACTTTGTATAGATGAACATAACCCCTTTTGGAGTTGACATGGTTAATGGATTAAAAAGTCAGGGAATGTTTTTTAAAAGCCTCATATAATATCCTTCTAAATGTTAGAAACTATGAATTTGAATTACTATTATAGGATGAGGACACTCTCCTATAGAATATTTCTTGAAATGATCATCTCAGATTCCATAATCATCTAGAATGTCCTCCAATAATGAAACATGATATAACCATAAATAAAATTTTCTAAAATTTCAAAAAAAATTCTCCTTCCTTAGAGTTTCCACGATAACACTGTTATGACCCTCATACTCATCAAGACATTTTGAGTATATCATAATTTCATCAATAAAAGCTACCATGAATTTATAAAGGTAGTCCTTAAAGACCCTACTCATAACATCTATTAATATTGTAGGATAATTAGTCAATCCCAATGGCGTAACAAAAAATTCATAATTCCTATATCTTGTTCAAAAGTGTTCTATAGAAAACCTTCTTTCTCAAACCATAATTTATGATAAATAGATCAAATATAAATCTTGTAGAAGAATTGATCCTCAAGATGTTGGACAAATAAATCATGAATCCTTGGTAGAGTGATATTTTTATTCACTATGATCTAGTTATGTTCTCTATAATATATGAATAACTTCATTGATCCATCCTTCTTATTCAGAAATAGAACATGTGTACCACAAAAAGACATATATGGTTGGAAAAAACCAATCTATAGGATATCCTTTACATCTTTCATTAATTCTTACAACTCTATATTTTCCTTTTTATATTTGGTCCTCGATATCAGACTGGATCCTGGTATGAGTTCAATGGATAACTCTACCTGAATTTCTAGGGGAGATCTAGGTAAATCATCATGAAATATGTAAGTTTGTTCCTTAATGATGGGAACATTCTCTATAATTATACTTTAATTTACTTCTCCTTATTCACAGATCATCTACATAAAGAAGGCCTTTAGGAGGTGTTTCTAGAAGAAGATAATTCCAGGATATCTCTCCTTTTAAAATGATTGTGGGTTGAGCATTACTAACTACTAAAATTTCCATTCTTTTATAGTTGATATTGTCAATATACTTTTTGATTCAGTCTATCCCGAGTATTGGTTAAAATTCCACCTTGGGAGTGACTATAATATTTGTGATGAGATTGGATTATCCAATGATAATACTATAGTTTATATACATTTTTTATGCTAGAATAGTTCCTCCAGGAGTCTTGACTGATGACTCTTGTTCTAGAAATTCTGGGATTGATTATATAATCTTTGAAATCATGGATGAAGTAATGTAATGCTTGAACTAGAATCAAACAACATATATGCCATATTTCAGGGCACGATGAGTTTATTTTCCACCACATCTTTCAAAGCCTCCACATTAGATAGCATGATAGAAAAAAACCCATTCTTTCTCAATTATCCATAGTTAAGGATTATGTTGGTTTTCACTATAATCTTATGATTTGGAAATTGATTAGAAAAGTACTAATGTTTTCCACACATGAATAATTGAACTTCTGGAAGGAACTGTACCATCTTCCCTTTGTTTTTAGTGTTGAGAGGCTAAGGATTTACCTCACTACAATAGTTTAGACCTATATGGCCATCTCTACCACACAAGAAAAATTTTAAAGATGCAAGAAATCTATTTTCTATATGCCTCTTCTGACATTTTTTCATTTATGAAGATTAATTTTCATTCATCTTCTTATGTGATCAAAGTTCCTCCCTATGTTTGTCTCCAATGATCACTTCTTTTAATTCTATTTTTGTGACTAATTATTCTCTCCAAACTCATGTTCAACCTTTATATCACTCTACACTGTCTCTTCATAGCTATCATAATCTCAATTGGCTAGATTCTTCTCTAGATTGGGTCTTAGTCTACTAAATAATATATTAACCTATCTATTAGGATCTATAACAAATCCATGGGTGTAACAAGAATGTTTTTTAATGTTCATATCATTGATTACCACAAATTTATTTTCCTTTTTCTTTACCTCTAGGAATTACTTACCCATTTTTTCACATTGAATATAGGAAATATTTGTTGAAACATATTCCTTTGAACCATTCCCACTCCATGGAATTAATCTCCCTTCTTGACATATTTTTTTGGATCAGTTTCCACCAATGATTAGCTTCTACTTCTAAGAAGTGTACATCCATGGTTAACTTTCTCTTACTCCAAACAATGGAGTACAGAAAATATCTTTTATATGGATATTATCATTTTTTATCAATCAATGTGTCAGTATATCAATATCAAGAAAGTGGTCATTGATGCATGAATGACTCATTGGAATGTTATTCCCTTCTATGATAATTAGGTCCCTCAAATTGATTTATGTTATTATTCATAACCCGAGTTAGTTTATTCATTATCCTCGTGAATTTTTCCATTACATGTTCAATTAGAATGCCATCAGTTCACCAACCATTTCACTCATCATTTACACAGTTCATATTATTTTTCTCCAATTTATAAAATAAGAAAACCTCAAAGATAAATGTGTTACTTTTATGAATCATCAAATAATATGGGATTTTATGTCATAACACCAAATTCGTAAATATATTTTTAATCTATTCTAATAAAAATCACATTTTTTTATATATCCTTCATAAGTGTTCATAAAATGATTATGATTAACCAAAAATATCCCTTGAGAGTGTGGAACTGTGAGTGCATCAAAGACCATTATAGTGAACCATTTCATTTTCAACTCTAGGTCAAAGTGGTGTTTTTGGATGTTACCCTTATGTACATTTGTTTTAGAGCAACATCCATTTGTTTTTTTCCAGAAAAGGATATCTTTTACCAAAAACCACTTACATAAAACTTAACCAAAATACTAGGACATTTTCCTATAATTATAATTTTAAATAGGGTTCTTCCAAATGTTTTCAAATCCTAATATCCCCAAATAACTAAACAATACATTTATACCTACTATGAAATCTCTTCCTTTTCATAACAATTAATTACATTTTACAAACATATGATCTATTCATGTTTAGTTTCATGGAAAAAGGTGCATAATACATGAAAATTTAAATCATTCTTCTAATTTCACTTGAAGCCACTTCGTGGGTTCTCCTTATGCCACATTTACTACATCACATATCATGGGGAAATATATTAAATGAATGGGGAGATAATGTGTCCATATAATGGAATTAGAAAGAGTGATATAAAAAATGTGATATTAAAACATATCAATAAGAACATAACACTTAATGAAAAGGCATGAGAATGATGTGTATAATTATAATAAGAACATGAATAATAAAATGAAAATATGCCTAAAACATTTAAATGAGAAATTCATAATCATATCACCACAGTTTATCACCAAAGTATCGTAAATGAAAATTACCAAGGTTATTTAACTTGTTATCTCTAGATATTAAATTATTTACCCAATTCATTGGAGAACAATCAAGAAAACACTTACATATGTCTTAATTTCATTTGAGACACATAAACCAAAATATACCATTTCAATAATAACCCATGGATAATAAAGAAGGTGTTTCTTATTAAAAACATGGCATACAAAGGAGATATGATCATTTTTTCATTTTCAACCCACAAAAAGGGAAGATAGGTTTCATGTATTTTAATACCTGATTCTAAAAAAATAATATTTTAATATTGGGTAATACCCCTAGAAAATAAATATGTTTAGGTATTAATAAAAATAAAATAAAAGATAATTTCTTTAGGAGAAAAGTTAAAAATTGTGAAGTAATTTCCACAAAAACATGGGTAAAATACATATTTTCAAATAATAGAAAATGATAGTGGAAAAGGTTCTATCATTCATAAAAGAATCTTAATACAGTAAGGGGATAAAATAATGTTTGAAAAATTACCCAGTTTTTAAATTGGATGACATACCACACAAAAATTGAAATTGAAAGAGAAGTGGATATTTACTCTTAACTTGAATGGATAATCCTAAAATGTGAGGATGGACCGTTGGGTTCCTAAGGACACCTTGGGGGGACTCCCTAGGTGGAAAAATCACTAGATCATCGTGAAGGATTAATTCATAGTGAATGGGATAGGTGAAATGGTGGATATTTATAGAAAAAGCAGAGGATTTGTTTGATAATTTCCAAATATTGGCCATGGAAATCTAGGTTATAAAAAATGAAAATCAAGTAGCATAACCATGCTTTTTTCACATTGTGTTGGACATTTACGAAATATTTTATGTTATTTTAATACACCATAACTGAATTAAATTTTTAAATAATTTTTTTCTTGGGAAAGGTGAAGAACCCACAAGGTAATGTTTAAATTTTTTTTTTAAGATTTAGAATATAAATTATAGTTTAAAAAATCAAATAAAAGTTATTAATATATGTAAAATAAATAAAATATCCTAATTTATCTCATTTAATGATTTTAAATAATTATTAAATCATTGTGACATAATTATGATAACATAAAATATACCGAAACTCAAAAACTGTATTATTTACCATTCATGAAAAAATAAATTATTTCAGAAAATTATCATAAATTCATCCTAAAGTAAATTTTACATGATGATTTTAAAATTAATTTTCATTTTATCACAAAAATTAACTAAAAATAGGAATTTTACCTTTTAAATATAAAATTCATAATTTTTTAAAAAATAGTTATTTTTAAGACACAACCAAATTTAAGATACTCATATAAAAATTCATATGAATTTATAAAATTATATAAACATTTATTATTTAAATAAATGTTTTCTAAAATACCATTTAATTAAAAAAAATATTCATAATACCTTGGTTTATTATAAAAAATTGTATATATTTTATAGAAAAATACATTATTTTTAATTTTCATCCAAAATTAAAATTACCAAATTCGTCTCAATTAGAATTATATTTTATGAAGAAAAAGTTTTCCTAAATTGAATTGATGGATTAATCCTTTTTTATACCAATGATATTATACACTATGAAACAAATTCTTGGACATGTAACCCCTTAATACACCCGCAAACAGCCTAAGAGTAAGGTGTGTGATAGTTGTAGTTTTGTGGGGTGCCTCAGCTAATATCGAATGAGTGATAATATAAAATAACATAAATTTATCAGGTAGGTGATTTCATCCAAGATTCAATTTTTTAATATCATGTTGGTTTTGGTCAAGGGATACCCCAGAGATGATACATGAGTCCCATATTAGGAGAAATGGGATTCAAATGGAATGATTCAACTAGTGGACACCATAGATTCTCATTTCAGTATGAATTATACTTTTTACTTCACTACATATAAAAAGTAATTATAATGATTAAATGAGAAATAAAGGGTATAGTTTCTAATGGTCATATTGACCAATAGTCATATTTTACCAATTTTCATATAACAGTCGAATCTCGATTTTCATATTTCCATTTATGTTTTATAAACACCACTTCATTATTAAAAAGACATGTTTTTGTTTTGTGAAATTAAATAAGAATCATTTTTTGTAAACATACTACAATTTAGACTGTCTGGGTCATTACAACATCAAATAAACAATGGGTTTTATTTGAGAATTTCATTATCCCATAGAGTGTTTCCCTATAAAGAAATCAAAAACACTTCCTGGTATCATAGGTAAAATAAATCATAATAAAGGGGTAATCTAAAATTCTTGGTAAAAGTAAGTACATTGAAATATATCATGATTAATTAGAATAATCAATATCTCAAGGTAAATAACAGAAAAACATTCCAATTAATCAATAAAATGAATATAATTTGGAAGAAAAATTGGCGATCACAAAACGGCATTTAAATATTCAGATGATAATAAAATATATCAATGAATGTTATAACAATTCAAATAATCACATACACTTTAGTAATTTATTTTATAGTGATGCAATTCATAATTCCAAACATCATAAATAGTCGACACCTTTCATATGAAAGATTAAATATGTGGGTTGAAACCCAACTAATTTGGGTAACTAGTTTGTCTCGTTAGACCCTTAAATATATTTAGGGTGTGTTAATAACTTTGAGCTATTGGTCACTAACTATGTAAAATTTATTCCTAATATTAAATTGGTGAATCAAAAACAACCTAAACATTCATATTGAAAATGAAACATATAAAAATTTAATAATTACCCAAGATAATAAGTATAATCATAAACTATGCACATTAATATGAATGGTATAAAAATTGTACATCCCCAAAAATATTATCATAAATTATCAAGATAAATTTTAATGATGGTATCATTAAAGGATTTCCATAGTAGAGCATATGTACACTAAAGGGTTTATTTGGTTGATGAATATACATACTATAAAAGACCTATAAATCCAAATTTGAAAAAAATAACCATTGAATTTTGAAAACCACGATTTAAAAGAAAAAGTTCACAGAACTTATTGAAAATTCATATATTTTAGAATAAACAAGAATCTTTATTAAAATAAGTTTTAAAACATGGAGTGGTCAAGGAAATGGAAAATTCTATTGATTAAATCTAAATTAAAACTAATTTTCCATTCAAATTTATAGTAAAATATAATAGAGAATAGTTTTTTAAAAATTAAGGAAGAATCCATTAATAAAAAGTAAAATTTAAAATTTGGAAAAATTTTATTCAATAAATAAAATTTAAATGATTTTGAAAACTTATTTTTTTTATAAACATGTGTTGGGAAGAAAAATGATTTCAGGTCGAAGGGAGAAATTTATCATATTTTATTAAAAATATTTTCTCTATCATCATTAGTACCAAAGAGAGGAAAATAGTTCAATTACATGAAAATTTTCATTAATAAAATGTCACAAACCATCCCCCAGGACTTGTGCCAGGACTACCCCAAGGCTGGCTCCCGATGGCTAGTGGTGGTAGACTAGCACCGAAGGCGTTAACCAATATGTGTGAGGAATTATCCTGAGTACTTGCACCCACACACATGCCCAACCACATCCCAACACATTGAAAGGGAGAAATAAGTACCACTAAAATAAGGATGAGTTCACATACAACTGAAGGTAAGTGAGCCAGAATACAATCCCAAAAAAGACATAAAATAGCTAGTAAAAAAAAGGATTCTCTAATGGAAATCCACAAACACCCCACCTGATCGTGAGAGTATTGAAGCTAATATAAGCCAAAGTAGTATGTCATGTCATCTTGGTATTATTGGGCCCTACCTGGTCCTAGTCCACCAAGTCCACCGTCGCAGCATCCGCCAGTCCCACCTCTGTGAGAAGCCTTGTCAAAATGTTGGTTGTCTTCACCCGACATAGTACGTGAGGGAAAATCCCATGTAGGGGTGAGTAACATAGTACTCATTAGGGACCCCAAAACAAAAAGGAAAGACCAAAAATCAATTCCTTAAAATAAACCGTGAAACACAAGATATTTCACATAAGTATATTCTAGGATAGTAACAATAGAATCATCTGTCACATCTTCGAACTCCTCAACTTCTAGATAAAACCTCCTCTAACGAGTATAGTGGGCCAACAATGTAAATAAAAAGTGTGTCCCGCTAACCTTTGACTACTTAGGTACACCTCCTCATCATGTTCTGTGGGCCTGCAAAGTCGCACAGAAGTGCTTCCCAATATTTTTTACCAAATGATTTACTCCTCTTCATCGTGTACCATGGGCATGAAATGTCACAGATAAGTGCTTCCCATTGTTTTCCTACAAATTCATTGAGATGTACTTCTCAATGGGCCATGGTCGAGTCATACATAGTTGAATATCAATAGTCCTCATGTTTATGCCAACTGCAAGGTTCCGTGCGTTTCCCGCCTATGAGAACCGGTCCTCAATCTCCTTGTCTCATCACAACATCCTTTAAAGTCAAGAAAGAGACTTCCAAAATATTTTCCTCATCAAGATTTTACCAACGCCACTAACATCTCATCAATCAGATACACAGTTTTCTTGATACCTGCCTTTTTGTAACTAGGGGACCAGTTGCAACAGGGCCTGGTCCGACCCAGTCAGACTGTCCTGACCAACCTGGTTCAAGGGTCCCACAACCACCAGTTTAAGATCGATTGACTCAACCTGACCTATTTTGGGTTTGGGTAGGTCTAGTTTGGTCTGGAAAATGGGTCTTGCTGGACCTGACCTGGTTTGGATGAACATCCAACATGATGGGTCGCCCGGTGACCCTGTTTTGTCTGGCCCGACCTGAAGGGTGTGGGTTTGGCCTGCCGGTAGGGGTCTGGCCCACTGGGTGCTGGTCCAACCCACCGGTGCGGGTTCAGACCACTAAGCTATGGGACTAGCCCATTGGGTTTTGGGTGTGGCTCGCTAACTAGGACACGTCCTGCTGGCTTATGGCCCGACCAGATGATGTGGACATGATGCACCTCCCGACCGAGACACGACAACTGCGCCTCACCCCGCCCACTCCACTAGCCCCACGAATGTGGGGCCACTCTAGCTGCAGTTGACAGAACAAGACTCACCGATGCCTGGGTGTCCTTAATGTGGGCCACCTGTTGAAATAGTGGGTGCCTTAGACCCAACTATTATGTGCTTTTGTTTACCATTTCGTGTATAGAGTTAACTATTCATGATTTCATCTTACCATTACAGTGTATGATTTTATGTGTCCACTATTAAAATGGTAATGTCCAAAGATTAATTGTCTTATCGAAATGTTATAGTGGTTCTAAGGCTATAATGATAACCTCTAGATACTATGGCATTAATCTTAAATATATGTTCTATGGTCTAGATACATCTTACTAATTAGACATAGTATATGTCTGACCATTAGGTGTTGTGGGATCATAATCATTGAGACATCTTCTCATGAAGCTCGCACTTAAGGATCTCTAGTAGTGATATCATGAGGACTGACCCGCCAATAGGAACTCCACGTGTTTTGAGTGTCATTGGACATTCCTATCTATGATCATGTGTAATGGTCTCCTGACTTGAGATCAACACCAATGTATGTCATTTGATTGCATACTTTGATGCAAGACAAAAACCAGGATGATGAAGTCGTGGGGAGGTAGTTGTTGTCGGGTGCGTCGTTGGTGGCATGGCATTGGTTGAATGGTAAAGAAAGGATTTGTTGCTTCCGGGTTATGGAAGGAATGTATCTCTGGACATGTTGATATGGATGAAAGTACCTTTATAAGACCATGGCCATGGCAGTCAAGGTTAAATCTCTCCAGTTTAATCAACAAATTATAAAGCAAGAAAAGGGCGATGACATGTGAGTGCATCTTTCTTTATGAGATATTAGGGACAAAGAGATTATATTACACAATGCGTGTTTGTAGGTTGGTTGTCACTACTGTGACAATCCTTATATCATCAGGGGCCATGATGGGTTGCTAGATCCCACTTTTGGTCTATGAATACTATTCAAGGCTGTCGAAATAAGGGACTAGAGGGTCACACACAACAGTGTATTCCTGAATCTACCCTATTCAGTTGAGTAGGATTTTTGGACATGGTGGGCCCTACCAAAGAGGTCCACGATTTTTCCAAAGTTAAATGATCACCAATGCAATAAATAAATTCATATTATTCGAGTTTTGAATAATGATTATGGAATTTATTTATAAAAGGTATTTACAAGTTTTATGTAAATACTTGAAAAAATATTAATTGACGAATATTAAATTATTCAAGGTTCAATTAATATTTATGGGAGAAACGAGTCCAATTAATGACTCAATTATTATCACGTAATATATTTTAGTATATTACAAGTAAATGATAAAAATATTTATGACTCAGTTTAGTAGTCATAAATTTCATTGATAGTGCGTTAAGTATTCAGGGTTGACGAGGCGATACCAGGTATTTTGATTGAGCACTATAAATAGAAGAGTATGGGCCTTTTCCAAACACTTTTCCTATATTTCTCTCTCCTTCCTCTCTCCCAAATTCTAGAGAGAGATGCTCTGGATCCAAAGGGCTCTCTCTCTCGGGCATCACTAGAGATGTGATGCGGTGGTCGTTGGAGCATCGAAGGAAACATCAAAAATCCACGCTAGCACCCAGATTATGATGAATGGCGCTCCCACGGATTCCTTGAAGCGCGTGTGGATGATCTAGAGGAATTCGACTTTGGATTATTCAAGTAGCGATCGCCAACGATGAGCAGACATCTGGTGCAGATTCATATTTAAACAAAGTATTTTGTGGATTAATATTTGTGCTTAAAATCTTCAACGCGTGGTCCTCAGCTAAGACCGGGCAACTTCTCTCCGATGTTGACATGTTTACGTCGACCGTCGGTGGAAATGTTTTAAAACCCACCTGTTTGGGGCTTCCAATGCATGCTTGGTTCCAAAAAAGTTGTATTAAAGGAATAACTTGCCGATTTTAAGCCATGAAAAATTTGATTTGCATTAAAATTTAAAGATGGTGTCGATACGGTCCTAATGCCTCAAATGGAATCTGAATCGGATGTCGGATGTTCGATTTGCGGACATCCCATGTTATGAATTCAGAATTGCAAAAAAATTGTAGGTCACCGGAATAGTATTTTCTGGTGATTCAAATAATTTTTATTATTATAATAATTATATAATAATAATAATGGTTTATCTTCATATTAATTTTATTATTATAATTTTATTATAATAATATTTTAATATTATTATAAATTTCTGAAGACTAAACAGGCTATAGATTTTTTAAAGGGGTGAGTCTTTGTTTAAAAATAACATGGGGAGAAGAAATAATTGCAAAAGGAATTCTAAATTTTTTAAAAAATAATAATAATACAGGGGAGCATCAACCTGCATGTGCAGGTTGTGAATATTTTTTTTAATAAAGGGGTATACTGGTTATGTGGTTGATGTTTAAAAAAAATAGGAGTCAAGTGGGGCGGACCTGCATTTGTAGGTCCACTGAAAAAAGGGGAGACCCGATCGGGTCTCCCTCATGCAGCGCATGCCACGACCATGAGGGCCGCCTCCTCCCTCGGCCGACTGTGGCCAACTCCTAGCACGAGGTGCCGGAACAGCACCCCGCAGGCCACCATGGCACCCCGCTTATTCATCCTCTACCACACAGCAAGGGCGCTGCCCTGCACCCCATCCTCTCTTTTCCCGAAACAGACACCTACACCGCCCCCCTGGTGGTCTTCCTTATATTGAGCAGTCAGAGCTGCACTAGGCGCCCAGCTCACCGGGCCAAGTCCATCCTCCTGCACACCTTTCCTCTTGCTCCCGTGGAGGTGTTCTACACTGGGTGGCATTCTTCGGAGTAGCCAAACCCAGGACGACACCCTTCTACAACTAGACCATGGCGGCACCTCCCTGTCTAGTGCACCGCCTGGGTCTGCCTTCACCAGGACTGCACTGCGGTCTCCCTCACGCGAAGCAACGACGCACCAAGCCTAAAGGCCAGGCCGCACCTCTCGGTTGCTCCACTCATGGCCGCCGTGGTGACTCCACACCAACCGGACTGTGCCAACACCACCGACCAGCAACGGCGCAGGACCGCAGCGGACTTGCCTCCGCCCCTCTTGGGCACACAGCAGGTGCAGTGGTCTAAAGACCAAGCGGCATATTGCACCTCCAACTAGCCTGCTCCCTCCTTTCCGCTCGCCAACATCCCGCATCATACCCATGCGGCCTGCGCCTTCGCGCCGCTGGCGAGCTGGCCCTCACCTCCGACGAGGTAATCCCCTTGCCGCTCCACAAAGATCACACCACCTGTGAAATGTGTCCTGGAAGATTGGCCCAGCCTGAGATGGGCTTGAGCAGACCTGCTCGGCCCATAACGCCATTGCATGGTGTTGAAACAGCCTGGACTAGGCCTCCGCAGGTTCTCCCCGACCCGCATAGGCCCTGCCCAATGTTTTATGGGCCCGAGTGATTTAATTTAATCAAAATATATTATAATAATTAATTTAATTATAGTTGATAATTAAATAAATTTAATATTAATTTTTGGTTATTAAATATTTCATTTGGCATAATTAATTTAATTGTGAAATAAATTAAATTAATTGGGACCGAATGATGTTAATATTAGATTAAAAAAATTAGAGTGAATTTTTTTAATTCAATTAAAATTCCCTCAAGTTTAATTTTAATGAATGCTTAATTTTTAATATTTAATTTATTTAATATAAGTGAGTTAAATGTGTATATGTTTGATCATGAGATGAGCCCAACCAATGCAGTTTGGTGTATTTTATTTAATTATTTATTGAATTATTTATTTAGTTAATGAATGTAGTTTTTGAATAATTATTTTAAAAAAAAGGCGATCTGTGTGTTTTCTCAGAGTCATTATATGTATAAGGGTCTGTGCGGCCATTCTCAGAGTTGTAATTTTACTCCCTGGGATCCCCTCGCCTACATGCGAGTACAATTGTATAATGACGAGACGACCAGTGACGCTTTTCGCACCAAGTGACAACGACGCACCAAACAAGAGTTGGATGCAATGGATGAGCAGACATTGCTATTCAAGTTGATATACACACGAGTAAATGTATTTACCCATAGGGTTTCGGTTTGTCCGTTATTCACTCAATGTATCAACCAATAGTCCCGGCTCATGATCAGGTGTTAATTTTATTTCTACATGGTTTATTATTTTTGTGCATGTGTAATTTTATTGTGCGATCACACAGTATAATAATAAAAAATCATGCAAGATAAAATGAACATGTGACGCGATGAAATTTCTATTTCTTGCACAGTCAGTTGTGAGTGCGATCACATAGTACATGCTTATAAAATATGAAAATGATTTCTTTCGTCACACTAAAAATAATAAAACACACAAAAGATATATTAAGTCTAAACAACCTTCCGTCATTCAAATTTGGACAAAAATAGCTATTTGAGGTGCCAGTCATGCCTTAGCTGAGGATACCTCTTACTACTGGGGAGTCCTTATAAGAATGATGGTTCGACTTAACTAATGTTCTAGTAAGTATTATCCATAGATAATTTGCTATCATCTTAGAGGAAAGCATTGAGTAAATCAAATTTATTACTTTAAGAAGCTGGGACATCATTCAATAAATCAAGCAACCGAAAATTAAAGCGGTCAGCCAGCCAAAAGCCTACCTAGAACCATCCAAGTAGTGGCGTAGCCTTATCTTGTAGACAATAAGAGGTGGTTCTGGGATCCTGGCCACTAGAATACTCAAGCAACAGAGTATTCTGATTCTAGCACAGAGGGTTCCTAGAATCTGATAAAATAGTGGTAGACATTAAATGATTTATGTAATTAATCAAAATGTCTAAACTGGTAATCCATATATAAGGGACTCATCTGCTAATTTTTTTTGTAGAAAAATGGCAAGTTATACCACATGATTAAAACTGAAATTTTATAATTGAAAAATTTAAAGTCCCCACTGATACAAGTATCCATGAATAGTACAGGCGCATGAGCATAGTACTATGATATAAGAAACTCAAGGTGTTAGTGTCCCAAACATTGTTAAACTACCTCGTGAAGTGAGAGTGAAAATTGATTACAAGAGACTAATGTAAAAAGTATATGATAGTTATATAATTATGCTTTCATCAATGTCTGGTGTCAGATGCGGTCGCTACACCATGACATAGATGATATAACATAAAGTCTCATCTCTGAGATGTTTGCATGGAGAAAGCGAAGCAATAATATGAATATGGTGAAGTTTACACCAGCATGTGTAAATTAAAAGATTGATCCTGATCTTTAAATATCATTTTCACCACATTACTCAAGTCTCGTTTTAAGTTAGAAAACAATCAAGTATTGAGTAAATGCTTCATTACCAATTTAGGTGAGGTTCTCCAAGTGAATAAGAATAAAAGGCAATTAAGATTTAATTCTTATGGCAGATAAATTGAAAGACAATGTGAAAAGTTCAATGGAATTTAATGCGAATTTCATATTTGCGATGGACTTCAATTAATGAGGTATTAACATAGGTTATTTTCATTACATATTTAAAATAATACTATGGATGTTTAAAAGCAACAACCTAATTTAAAAGAGAAAGTTGTCCCTTCTACATAAGGCATATTCATCAATGTAATATTTCTCTTTTACTACTTGGGTATTAAATACAATATGTTGGTAACATATGTGTATTCTAATATGATAAACAAGTTACTATAGGAACCTTACAAGAAGTCAGGTGTATTCTCCAAGTGGATGTGAAAGGGTGATACCTAGGCCAGTGGTGAGAAGTACACGACTTCTTAAATTTCCAAGTGAAAGATTCATGTTGAACTATTGTTAAGTATAACAACAAAAATTAATCTCATGTGTCCTTGGATGCAATGATACATTCTTTCAGTTTCTAAAATGAATGTTTTTTTTGGTAAACTCAATCACTAGTTCATTAATATATGAATCATAGGCAATTAGTGATGAATATAAATGTAAGACTTATACCCAGTTGTGACAGGATAATTCATTGTCAAGTAAAACTAAAAATGGAAATCATGAATATACCAAGTATGGTTTTTTGGCTCAGCACAGAAAAATAATTTTGGTATTATCGATGTCTTTAGTTTGGATAAAGGAGTCTTTAGAAATAATGGTACGTCACAAAGCTTTTGGAAATAGTTCAACATGAAAGTGTGAACTATTCCAAGTATAAGCTAGAGGTATATATACTTCGTAAGATTATTTTAAATAATTAAGGAATATAAAAGTGATGTATTTTCATGGTCAAGAGATATGAGTTGCTTCAGGTTGGGATACTGAAGAATATCTCGACCAAGCATTCATCAATCATGATAATGTAGCATGGAGAAATTCCTAAACACACATTACCTTATCGACATCACGACATTGATGTTAATGGGGAGGATTGATGATGATGTCTTACATATCAAAATTGATCAAAAAAATGTAGCATGGAGTAATTCCTAAACTCACATTTTATACATCAAAGTATTGTTGAAATTAATATCAATGTTGGAACTAGCAGAAACTTCCATTATATTTCATGAAATGATTTGAAAATAACAATGATATCCCACAAACATATTCCAACTATAATGAAAAACGGATATCATACGAGTCATAGTATGATGTAAAACCATTATTTCATAAGAACATGTGTTTGAATGAAAATAGTTTGTTTGGACATAAAAAACTTGCGTCAAGACAAACACATTGTGCATTTAGTGTAATAATTCTAATAGTTGTTTAGGATGTTACATAAATCCCTAAGATAGAAGACTAGGTAGTCATGAAATAGACTACACTTCTATATATAGATGAACATATCTATTAGAGATAGTGGGAGCTATATTAACTTTTGTTTAGTCAATGCTCAAAATACACAAAAATTTGGCATAGGAACTATATCCACAAGCGCATCTGGAACAAATTTTGTTCCAAAGATGCATACTGTGTAGGAAAGATAAAACCACGGTGATGGTTTTTATATTCACCACTGTTGGTGATCGATTATTCAAAGTGAATAATATTTCCTACAAGTATGCAGTATATGGAAATTAGCTAAAGCTGATAAGACCAACTAAAATTCAATTAATGGATTCTATGTATCAAATTGAAAATGGGGATTATAATTTTGAATACTACGGTGGGTATTCATGTTTGTTGATACATAGATGGTACAAGTGTAGTACCAATAAGGATTGATTGTTTTCACCATGTTGTTATGCCTAAATCCATTAGAATTTTACTTATAATAGCTAATATATATGATCAATTTATTTAGCATTGGATGTCATGACCGCCAATTGTAGATGGTGTCTATACGACACAACCAAAAATGGATGGCCATGTCATAGAATGCTAATAAAGGTTGCATGTTATAAAAATACAGTTTAGGATTAAAGTAAGCAACATGATAATAGAAAATAATTTTTAAAAAAATGGTTTCCATGTGTCTACGTGAGGTTAGTGGGAGCATCAATGTTTTCCAAGAAGAAACATGTTTTGAAATATATGGAAAACAGACATTGGTCTTACAAGTATTTAAGACCAAAATGAAATTTACTCTACAATGATTGACTTAATGTGGAAACCTAAGAGTTAGGGAACAGGATCTACTAAGGTAGATCTATAGGTTCCTTGGTCCTATTCAATCGTACATATAGTGACATTGTAATAATAAAAATATATCTTGGAAAAATTCAAGAGATGAATTTTTGCCTATGTCCCAGGGAGTAATCTCTCCATGTTGACAGGTCCGTGACATGGGAAGAGATAAATGCGTTGATTTGAAATCCATACCTCGGAGCGATGGAATAATCACATATGCCATGATATATACAAGAACTGATATTGCCAAGGTATATTTTACAATAGGAAAATATCAGTTATATCTAGGAGCACTATAAGGGATGCAGTCAGAACAATCTAATTGTACTTCGGCAAGAACAAAAGATATGTACCTGGTAAGTGGAGAAAAAAGGATACTAGTTTTTGGGGATATAAACTAGTCTTCCATAAATCAATGTGATCTAGTATTTTAGTTAGGATAAAGGTGATGAATGAGTAAAGATCATATCAGTCAGTGGTGGGCATACCTACAAGACCGAGTACGTTGCATCCTCTAAGGCAGCTAAGAAGCAGATTTGTAACAATTTGTTCCAGTTCTTGGAATCGCACCTGGTGAAAAATGTATTATCATAATCTAAATTATGATATTCTTACAAGCCAAGATGTAATGTTATGATAGTGGAAAAAGGTATATACTCGGAATACCATCTCTTTAGTTGTTTTAATCAATGAGATAAGGTCGCTATAGCAGAATAGCCACGTGGTGGAACCGTGGTGAACCTAGTATCTAAGGCCTTTACTTAGAAGAAACATGATGCTTATCATGTGAGTATCTAACAAGTTTGGTTAGCATGTTGTCTCTAGTGCAAGTGGGAGTGTTGAAATAGTGGGTGCCCTAGACCCAACTATTTTGTGCTTTTGATTACCATATCGTGTATAGAGTTAACTATGCATGATGTCATCTTACTATTATAGTGTATACTTTTCTATTTCCACTATTTAAATGGTAATGTCCAAAGATTAATTGTCCTATCGAAAGTTTATAGTAGTTCCCAGGCTATAATGAAAAAACTCTAGATACTATGACATTAATCTTAAATATATGTTCTATTGTTTAGATACATCTTACTAATTGGACATAGTAGATGTCTAACCATTAGGTGTTGGGGGGTCATAAGCATTGAGACATTTTCTCATGAATATCACACATGGTGATCTCTAGTAGTGAGATCATGAGGACTGACCCTCCAATAGAAAATCCACATATTTTGTGTGTCATTAGATGTTCCTATCTCTGATCATGTGTAATGGTCTTCTGAGTTGAGATCATTACCAATGTATGTCATTTGATTGCATACTTTGATGCAAGATGAAAACCAGGACGATGAAGTCATGATGATGTAGTTTGTGTCGGGTGCATCGTTGGTGGCATGATATTGGTTGAATGATCAAGAAAGTATTGTATGCTTATGGGTTATGGAAGTAATATATCTCAGGCCATGTTGATATGGATGGCAGTACCATTATAAGACCATGGCCATGGCAGTCAAGGGTAAATCTGTCTAGTTAAATCAACAAACTATAAAGTAAGAAAAGGGCGATGAAACGTGAGTGCATCCTGCTTTATGAGATATTACAAACAAAGAGATTATATTACACAGTGCGTGTTCGTAGGTTGGTTGTCGCTGCTGTGACAATCCTTATTTCTTCAGGAGCCAAGATGGGTTGCTAGATCCTTCTCTTGTTCTATGAATACAATTCACGGCTGTTGAAACAAGGTCCTAGAGGGTCACACACAATAGTGTATTCAAGAATCATCCCTATTCAGTTGAATAGGATTTTTGGACATGGTGGGCCTCACCACAGGGGTCCGTGATTTGACAAAATTTAGACGATCAGCAATGGAATAAATAAATTCATATTATTCGAGTTTAGAATGAAGTGTATTGAATTTATTTATTAAATGTATTAATGAGTTTTAAGTAAATACATGAAAAAATATTAATTGAAGAATATTAAATTATTCAAGGTTCAATTAATATTTGTTGGAGAAACGAGTCAATTTAATTACTCAATTATTATCACGTAATATATTTTAATATATTACAAGTAAATGATAATAATATTTGTGACTCAGTTTAGTAGTAATAAATTATGTTGATAGTGCATTACGTATTTGGGGCCAGCGAGGAAATGCCGGGTATTTTAATTGAGCACTATAAATAGAAGAGGAGGGGCATTTTCCAAATACTATCCATGGAGCTTCTCTCTCCTCTCCTCTCTCCCACATTATAGAGAGAGATTCTATGGATCTAAAGATATCTCTCTTGATCATCACTAGCGATGCGATAATCTGGTCGTTGGAGCGTCGAAGGCATTGTCACAAATCTGCACTATCACCTGGATTGCGACGAACGACACTCCCGCAGATTCCTTGAAGCATGTGTGGACGATCTAGAGGAATTCGACTTCAGATTCTTCAAGCCGCGATCACCAATGATGAGCAGACGTCATGCGTGGATTCAGATTTAAACCATGTATTTTAAGGATTAATTTTTGTGCTTAAAATCCTCCACACGTGGTCCTCAGCTAAGACCGGGATACTCTTCTCTGAAGTTGACATTTTTATGTTGACCGTCGGTGGAAATTTCTTAAAACCCACCTGTTTGGGGCTTCTGCTGCATGCCCGGTTCCAATACCACCCTCCTCCATGTGACGCCCCCTAGCGTCGAGATTCCCGCCACCATATCCGATTGGTCGCGACATCCTGCCACCGTGGAACATCACCGTCCACCATCATGGTCTGCATGGGTTGGCCGCCTTCGTTGTTGCAGTGGTGTAGGTTGGTGTCACCCTCTTCACTCGGCCTGCACAGGCTGGCCACCCCCGCCAGCGGTGCCGCACCGGCGGCACCTTCCGTGGGCCACCAGAGTTGCTCTAGTGGTCCATTTTAAGATATATCTAGGCCTATGGTCCTCTGGGGTCGCCTCCATCCCTGCTCAGGCCTTGAAATTGAATTTCTACCACTTTGAAAATGCATCCACCAAGAACGCCTGAGCATAGTTTCTTGGGCCCGGTTCCTGTTATCTAGGGCCCTCTTTATTAGATGTTTAAATCAAGGGGGAGGTTTAGAAATTGTAGTTCTACTATTTCATGAAAGGTTCAAATACCGTATAAAGAATTCATAATAAAAGTCACCCTCCCGTATAATGAATGAATCTCATATCAACATGTTCATGGGTTGATCAAAGTTCATTGTTTCTAGAAAGGGATGAATGAGGAAGAAATTTGAAATAAAACTCAAACTCCTACCTCTTTGACGTTCTTTGTCAAAGATTTTATCCTCTATGATTCAAATGACAACGTTTTCATATATGGCTCCATTCTTTGAGGTCTTTTGAAGTCGGTGGAGTTTCTCAGATGTTCTTTTTGTTCTTTTTTGGAGTGGAATTCTAATTGGATTTTCATTAGAGAGTCTCCAAGGTTTAATTACTTCATCTCCAACATTCCAAAATAATTAAAGGAAACAAAAGCACAACATTGTTGCGTCAGTTAATGATGCTAATTAAATGGGCCACATTTAATGAGCCACATTTTGTGAGTCATTATATAATCAACAATGCAGTTTCAAATATGACATTATTGGTTCTCCATTAATGCACCTGATCATCGTCTCATCGCTGCACCACCACATCGTTGTTCGCCACCCAATGGTGTGAATGAAATAAAAAAATTCCTTTACATTATTTTATTATTATTCTCAAAAATTCTGAAAAATAGATTTTTTGATCAGCCCTTGACAACCAAAGTTAATAAATTTTTAGGAACATCTTGGCATTTCAAATTCAATGGTACAATCAGATTTTAAATCTGTTCACCAGTTGAAACAATAGAAAATCCCACAAGCACATTTACTAAATGTACCTTATAAAATGTTCGAAATTTCATTCCGAGATCTTTGGACCTCAGAATGACGTGCTGTCTAATTTCACGGTCTAGAAATAATTCCATTTAATTAAAAAAATAAAATAATTTTTGAGACATCACATTCTCTCCAACATAGGTATTTACATTACAAAAATTCAAAAAAACTAATCAAATAGATGGGGGTACTGAGCCCAAATATGAGCCTCCTGCTCCCATGTTCTCTCCTAGAGATTCCCATGCAACCGCTGAACACCCCCCAAAGGAATTGAATATCTTCATAGGACCCACTCATGTTAATCCTCTATCTTCACCAAGAATTCTAGAAATGTCACCCCATCATCAATGTCCAGCTCACCTCAGTTGATGACATGCAATGGATCATGCGCGTACATAATCAGTTGTGACACATGGAAATATCATGCTCTCGGTGCATCTATGGGGTAAGAGCTAGGTGGTACACAACTAGCCATCTCTGTTGAGGATTTAAAAAATTCTGATGAACCTCAGAGATATCTTGCCACCCTATATTAATATCTGCAATCCTTAATGTGGTGAGACCTAAAATAAAACAAGATCTCCATCCACAAATTCTACGGTTCTCTATATCTTATCCTCATAAGACTTTTTCCTACTCTGTGTTGTCCACATCCACTTATAGATGATCTGAACCTTCTTGGTGGTAGCCTATACCAACTTCGGACCCATGATTACTAACTCCCCTTGGTCTATCTAGAATATGATTTATCTTCGAGGCCGTCTATAAAAGGCCTCAAACATTGCCATTGTGATGGTGGAGTTATAGCTATTATTGTATGCAATCCCCACCAGTGGTAGATGGTCCTCCCAAATATGAACAAAGTCATGTACACAAGAAAAAATCATGTCATCCAGAGTTTTTATGGTCTGCTATGTCTGTCCATCCATCTGGGGTTGAAAATCAATCCTCAAATGTTGTTGCATCCTAAAATTTTCCAATAATCCCTTCCTCAACTAGTATGTAAAATAGGTTTCATGATCTGAGATGATCATTGAAGTCACCCCAAGGAGTCGCACTATCTCTTGGATGTAGAGGCATCTCATTCCCTCTTCTAGTCCATGTTTTTAGATGGGTAAAAAGTGATTCGACTTGGTGCATCAGTTAATGATCATACAAATAGAATCATGGTGCTTGGATGTATGTTGTAACCCTATCACGAAGTCCATCAAGATACCCTCCCATTTCCACTCTGATACCTAATGTGGCAGGGCCAAGCCTGTTGGAACTTGATGCTCGGCCTTCACCTTTTCTCAAGTGAGGCATCATGAAATAAAATCATCCACTAATTTCTTCATCCATGTCCACCAGTTTTGATGTCGAAGGTCCTTGTACATCTTCACCACTCCAAAATGTACCGCTAAGGGAGATTTATGAAACTCCATCAACACCTCCACCCGCAACGTCACTGGTACACTGATACACCCTTGGAAAAGGATGATGTGCTCCCCAAATATATAAAATCTATCAGGATCATGTCCAGAAGATAACTGTGCATCTCAGGCCTTATAGAAAACACCCACCAGATGTTCCTCCCTTACTCACTATAAGTGTGTGGGAGAAACATTCAGCAAATGAAGGTATGATCCTCCATCATCATCCACAAAGGACACTTGAATTGTGTATAACTTCTCGATCACCTCACTTAGCAGCTACAAACCGGTCCTCTTGCTGAGTGTGTCTGCCACCACATTCCCATTCCATGGAGTATAGACTATCTCGATGTCATAGTCCTATAATAACTCTATCCATCGCCATTGTCTAAGGTTCAGGTCCTTCTGGGACGAGATATACCTGTGACTCTTGTAGTTGGAGTAAATTTTAAACTGCTCACCCATCAATTAGTGATGTCACATCTTCAAAGAAAAGACCACTACTGCTAACTCTAGGTCATGGGTCATATAGTTCTTCTCATGCTATCCCAACATTCATGAGCTGTAGGTGACCACCACTCACTCCAACATCCAGACACAACCCTGTCTGATCCTTGATGCGTCGTAGAAAACTACATACTCAATGCCCGCCTCTTGTAGTATCATGATGGGGGTACTAGTTAGTGTCCAGCTATGCTCTTTGAAACTCTACTGACATTTCTCGATCCACATGAAGGGTTGTTCCCTCTATGTCAATGTGCATAAGGGTGTTTCTACCCTGATAAGTTTGGTAAAATGCTATAATAATGACCATCCATCCCCAAGAAGATCCAAACCTCAGTCACAACCATGGGCGGCTAACAAGGAAGAACCACCTCAATCTTCACTAGATCCACAACAACTACAGACTTTGAGATGACATGTCCCAGAACATGGACTTCCCAAATCAGAAACTGAAACTTAGAGAGCTTACCATAAAGGTGGTTCTCTTAGAGTGTATCTAAGACTATCTGCAGGTGTGTACCATGCTCCTCTTATGATGCAGATTACACCAAGATTCCATCAATGAATACCAAGATGAAACAGTCATGGTAAGGTTGGAAATCCTATTCATGAGGCCCGTGAACACTTCTGGGGAGTTGGTCATGCAGTAATGCATCATCAGAAACACATAATGGTTATACCCTAACTTTAAGGGTGTCACGGGTAAATCCTCACCCCTTACCCAAAGCTGGTGATAGATTGATCATAGGTCTATCATTGAGAACCACTTCGCTCCCGTCAGCTGGTCGAAGAGGTCATCAATTCTCACCAGTGTATACTTCTTATTCACTGTCACCTTGTTCAGGTATTGGAAGTCCATGCACAACCTCAATATCCAATCTTCCTTCTTCAAAAAAAGAACCAAAGCTGCCCATGGAGAAACATTGGGTCATACGAACCCCTTCTCCTGATATTCCTCTAGTAGTACCCTTAGCTCGTGAAAATCCATGAGAGACATCTGATATTCCGGTGTGGATATCGGTGTTGTCCCGATGTATAGGATGATTAAAAGTCTAACTCCATGTGAGGAGGTAGTCCCGGAACATCTGCAGGAAAAACATCATTGTAATCATCAACCACTATAGTTAATCTTGGACTCCACTCTTCCACTTCCCTGAGGGTGAGTCTAGCCAACCGGTGATTGATCAACTACACCCTCCTCTGAGTTATTATGTCTTATGCTGCAAGGGTTTACTTATCACCAGTGAAGGAAAACCTAGCCCCATTTCTGCAGACACACCACACTATATGCCAGATGATGTCTTAAGGCCTCGACGTCACTACTAGGATATCCCATCCAAGGCTCTTACCTCCTAGAGTAAGCTCACATTGTCGACACCAGTGTGTAATCATCGAATCCCCTCAAGTTAAAGTCTCTATCTATAGGTATTGAGCCAATAGATCCACCAGAATCTTCATGATATGAAATAAAGTCATGTAAAGGAAGGAGTGACTAGAACCTGGGGTTTTAAGAACTATAGATAGGGTGGAGAATACAAAAATCATACATTAGATAATTTCTAGAGCATTGTGGTCACAAGCCTATGCTACCTAAAGCTGTGATATCACCTGTCCACCATCTCCCTGAGGATTATGTGTGCCACCTATGGGTGGTGGCAGTAACATCTCGAACTACCACCCACCATCAGCTTCTCGACCAACTCCCATGCCACATCTTCCGCCCTACGGACCTCCACGCTCGATCCACTGGCACTATCTCAGAGGCACCTAGACTGTCTTTTGGTCATCTGTAAGGATGATTGATCAGTTATGAGCCATGTGTCCCTTCCATCCACATGGGTACTATATCCTGGTTCCTAGATGACACCCTCATCTCTGGGAGCCTTACACTACCGACCCTAAGATGTGGGGTCATCCTCTAAATGACATGGCCCTCTTGGATCCTCACATATGATGTATGCTACCTTCTGAAGACTCTTCCACCTGGGTTCTTCTAGAGGATGTAGTTTTCGGTTCCATCACCGCCAAGATTCTCTGTACAAGAAGGTATCCCTCTAATACATAAACCTAGGTAGGGATGCCGTGAGACAACATTAATGCCCTGACCCCCAACCTATGTTCATGTTAAAAGGATCAAGCCCTGAAGAAAGGGTCTCGTACCATGCCTGAAGAGTAGGGAGATAGCTCAGTGAACCTCATTGAGTACTCGACTACCATCATGATTCCCTCCTGAAGGTGAAGCAGATCCTGAATGTGCACTGAGAGCGAGGCCCCCCGGAAAAACTCCTCTCAGACAAGTCGCTCAAAGTCTGCCCAGGAAAGGGTCACCTCATCATGCGTCTGGGTGGTCAAACTCCACCATATGCCTACTGAGCCTTGTAGAAGGCTCACTTGCATGATTGAAATCTATTCAAGCAGTGTCCTCAATTGAAAAAATACCCATGTCATAGCCTCCATCCATTCCTCATCAACCTGAGGATCTGTCTCCCCCCTAATAATGGGAGGTCACTATCTATAAAACTCATGAAGGGAACTGATCCTACGAACATACTCTTCTGGAACCACTAGTAGTAGAGGATGACCATCTAGTTTTGGTAGGCTTGGTTCACCACCTAGTGGGACCATCTCTAGAACTAGTCCCTAAATGGACGCCTCATCTCTAGGAAGTCTATCCTCACGACCTCATATCAGGATCTATCCTAGTCACCTGAAGGAATCGAAAGATATATCATGATGTACCACGGTAAGAAGTTTTTACCTAGTGAGATGACTTTTATTAAAAAAACATAAAAATACACTTATTCCACCACCGATTCCATATCTTAGGCTGAAAAGTAGAATTCATAGTTCTGGTGTATTGATACGTCGGTCGCCGCACCAATACTGTACTCCCATTATCATAAAGTCAAACTCACAACACTAAACATAGTTAACCCAAAACAAAACAAAGACTCCTGATCTTTGTAGTAGGACCGACCACCCTCTTATACCACTTTTTCATGACTTGTCCCCCAGGGCCCATGTCGTGACTACCCTAAGCCTTCCTCCCAAAGGCCAGGGGTTGGGGACTAGCACTGAAGGAAATAACCAACAAGTGGGAGGCATTTTCTGAATTACATGTATGTGCACACACACCCAACCACATTCAAACACACTGAAAGGGAGAAAAAAGTACCACTAAAACATGGTTGAGTATAAGTGAAACTGAATGTAAGTGGTCCAGAATTCAAAACCAATAAAATAACTAAAAACAACAAGTAAAAAAAAGAAAACTCCAATTACCATCCATAGAAAAGCCCACCTGATCATGATAGTAGTGAAGCTGCTAGAAACCTAAGTAGTATGTCATGTCTGCCCAGTCCTACTAGGGAAAGACTGGTCATAGGGAACTATGTCCACCGTGATAGAATCCGTTCGTCTCGTCTCCCTGAGCACCCATGTCAAAAAATCAGTTTTCTGTACTAGACATAATACATACCAGCGAAGACCATGTAGTGGTGAGTAACAAAGTACTTATTAGGGACCCCATAAAAGGAAATACCTCTTCAAAATTCCTCAATGTAAATCATGAAACACCAGACATCTCAAATGAGGTATATTCTAGGATAGTAACAGTAGAATCATTAGTCACATCGTCAAAAACCTTAGTTGCTAGAGAAATCAACCTCTAATGAGTACAGTGGGCCTTCCAAGTCAAAAAAAAGTTATTCCCACTAACCTTGGACTGCTTAGGTACACCTCCTCGTCACATACCATGGACCTACAAAGTCACATTGAAGTGCATCCTAGTAATCCTGGCCAACTGAGGTACTCCTCCTTGTCATGTATCATGGGCCTACAATATCACATAGAAGTTATTCCCACCATGGGCCTACAATGTCAAAGTTAAGTACTTCCCACTAGACTATGGTCGAGTCATACAGTGTTGAAAGTCAACAATCCTCACGTCTCATCCATCCATAGTGTTCTGTAAGTAGCGCGCATGGGAGAACCACTTCTCAATCCCTTAGTCACATCTCAACATCCATTAAAGTCACCATAGATAATTTCCAAATATTCACCTCGTTGAGAGGGTCCTAACACCTCAAACATCTCATCAATCAGACACATAGTTTGCCTGATACCAGCATTTTAGTAACTTGTGGACTAGTTGGGATGGGGCCCGGTCCGCCCCGATCGGACCGACCTGACCAACTCAGCTTGGGGTCCCACATTCCCCAATTTAAGATCGACTGACTCGAACTGACCGAGTTCAGGTTTTGGTCTGTCTGGTCTATTCTAGACAATGGGCCATGCTAAATGGGCCTCACTAGACTCGACCTGGTTTGGCTGAGGGTCCAGCCCACTGGGACGCCTGATGACTCAGTCTAGTCTAGCATGGTCCGAAGGGAATAAGTCTGGACCACTGGGTGTGGGTCCAGCTTGTGGGCACGCGTCTAACCTGCTGGCTAGGACGTAACCCGCCGACCCCTATCTTGGAAAATGAGTCGTCCAGTGTGCGCAGCCCAACTGAGACACATCAACCATGCCGCATCCCGCTACCACTGCTGGACCCGCGGATGTTGGGGCCCTCCAGCCACGATCGACTCTCTCTGTCTCACTGGTTCCCTAGTGGCCCAAATGTCGGACACTCTACTCAACTCGGTGACCACTAGGCACCGTGATTCCCATCGTCATGTTAGTGGTGCCGCACCGGTGGAACCTTCAACAGGCCACCCAAAGTACTCTAGTGGTTCTCTTTAGGATCTATCTATGCACATGGTCCTCTCAGGTCACCGCCATCAATTATAAGGCCCCGAAATCGAATTATTTCCACATTGATAATGCGAACACAATGAATGAAAAAAGTGGAGGTGCTCCGGCCTTATTTGTGTTGGGCCAAGACCTCTGTGTTAGAGGTTTAAATCAAGGGGTAAATTCGAGGATATTAGTTCAATAATTTCATGCATGGTTTGAATCCAAGATAATGAAACTCTAAGAAAAGTTACTCTCTCAAATAATGCACAAACCACATATCAACTTGTTTGTGGGTTGATCTGAGTTCGTCATTTATAGAAAGGGAAGAACAAGGACGAACTATGAAATAAAACTCAAACCCCTACCTCTCTGATGTTGGATGCCAAAGAGTTCGTCCTCGAGGGTTTAAGATGTCGACGTCTTCACAAACGGCTCTATTCTTCGAGGTGTTTCGATGTCGGTGGAGTCTCACTAGTGTTCTTCACCGTTCATCGTTGGGGAGGAATTACGATTGGAGATTCGTCAGAGAGTTTCCATGTTTTAATTCCTTCATTTCCAACATTCCAAAATAATTAATGGAACAAAAGCATAGCATCACTACATCAATTAATGATGCTCATTAAGTGGTCTAAATTTAATGAGAAATATTTAATGAGTCCTTATAAAATTAGTGTCGCGATTTCAGATGAGCCATTATTGGTTCTCTATTAATGTGCCTCATCGCAGACTCGTCGATGCATAGAGGTGTCTTCATTTGACACCCAATGGTGGTAAAGAAGTAAAATAGTTACTTGAAATTATTTCATTATTTTTCTCGAAAAGTCCAAAAGAAAACTTTTTTGGTCATCCCTTGACAACTAAAGTTATGTAATTTCTATGTGAATCCTGACGTTCCAAATTCAATAGTGCCCTAATATTTTTGATCTAAACACTAGATCAAATGATATTGAATCCCACTCACATGTGTATTGGACATACCTTAAAAATGTTCAAAATTATGTTCCGAGCCCTCCGGACCTCAGAATCACGTGCCGTCGAATTTCATGGTCTCAAAATAATTCCATTTAATTAAAAAAAATTCACAAAATTTACAAGACATTATTTTTTGGGATGTTACATAACCATAATAGACTAAAATTTACAGATTTTACAATTTAAATAACAAATAATTTCTAGTAAGATATACATAAAATAAATCCAGAGTAATGTTTGGATTGTGAAATATTCCCTTACCACTTTGGTAATTAGTAAATCATAATCCCCATAAGACAAAAAAATAAAATGAAACTTTAAATACCATGAATATAAATAAATAAATAAATAAATATATATATATATATTACATATCATATTAATGGGTTACTATATACACCCCAAGGATAAAATATTTCTGGAATATGGAAAATTTATCATAGAAGTAAAAGTGAGATGATAATCCATTACCTCTATTTAATCTTCATTCATATGTGTTTTAAAATCTAGTATAATAAATATATATCTTTTATAATAAATGTAATACAGAAATATTATAATATATATCATACCATACATGATCCTCTTATGACATTCTACCACCAGTTAGTGAATAATACTTTTTTATTTTAATTGATTTGGTTGTTAATTTCCTTGATTTTTCAAGATTGTTTGGTCATGAATGATATAGTTTTTTTACATTGGATAAACTTACATCATATCAATAATGATAATAATTTTATAATTAATATTTTATTCCTTAGATATATCCTTATAAATATTATTGAAAATTTGAAATAAAAAATGAATCGCATCACATTGTAGAGATGGTGAATCATATACATGCACGAGTGAAATTATAATTCCATTAAAAGGTAAAAGGAAAAGGAAGTGTATGATATATTAATTTTATATAATTTATATCATGTCATATATATCACTTATATTCATTATATTCTCCGTGGTTACTTTCCATGTAAATTAAATATGGAAAATGATTCAAATCACTCCGTGAGGGGGTAGTCCTCTGTATATACGTGAGACATTATCACAATTTAAATTGAATGGAAATTAAGATTTTATATTTGATATTATCCCTAAATAAGTATAGTTATATCATAGAATATATATATAAATTATATCAATCATTATGTACAACTATGAGATTTTTTATGGAAACAGGTTACATCAGTTCCCGATGTGGTAGAGTATCGTACACATGATAGAGGTTTTTATTAAATATTTTATGAAATTATATTTGGATACATATTATTCCATAAAGATTATTAAATATCATTATAATTTGGATAAAAGTTTTATAGTATTGGAATAGTTAAAAAATAATTTATAGCTGTAAAAAAATAAAAAAGTATGAGTTTAGTGAAGATAATTACCTTTTATTGGAGAATCCTCATTTGGATAAATTCTTAAGGATCACATAACTTGTCTTTTGAGAATATATGTACTATAAGATTTTACAATATATTTTGGGGGGATTTTTTCACGGGTTCTTCACAAAAAATATCTTGATATGTGTAAAACTTTTGGTGGAGTGGGTTTCATTTTATAATTGATGAGTAGTCTCATTGTTGTAAATACCCAAAATAAATCAATATTGGGAAGTCACTGACACCCCCATTTGGATAATATATTGATAAATAAATGGGTTTAGGGATGATATTTTTCATACACACCTTCGCCACACAATAAATTCTATGTTTTAGGCTTGTTGTTCCTTAAAATATAAGTTTCATTCCTATTTCCATTTTAGTTTTCATTATGGTATCTAGTATTTTTAACATAACTAATTTACCAATAAAGAATAAAATAAAATGACACACATTAGATAGTTTGGATCAACTAATTATAAATATTAACTTTAATTTAAGAAATAAAAATCATATAGATTTTGAAAATTAAATTTAACACAATCGCTTGTAGCATGCAAAAACATAACTTTAACATCAATAATTGTGACAAAGTCTTTAATATATAGGGTTCTACAAATTCATTATAAAGAAATAAATTATCCATTAATGGTCCATAGGTTATATTTTGAACATTTATCAATCTCTTGAATGAAGATAATAATTTAGGGAATTTCAAAACATTTGGTAAATTATCAATAATTAAAAAGTAACCGTAATGTCAATTTTGACAATAAACGTTTAATTTGAATTTAAAAATATCAAGGATATAATTAAATAATAACATATTCTATTAATATCCATTTATAATTATATATTTATTTATAAAGTAATGGAACCTAATAATTCATTCAATTTAATTTACTTTAAATATTTTTAGTGTCATTGATTTTATATTTCTATTAATTAACTTATTATTGTATTTCTATTGATTATGAATTTAAAGTAATTATATGAGTACTAAAAACAAAAAAAAATTAGCCACATAATATCAATTTCAAAATTCTTAAAATTACTATAAATGTTCATTCACATATTTCTTCATCTCTATGCCAACACATTATTGAAATTTAAAAGAAAGAGGGTAACATTTTTTCTTTTTTCTTTACATCAATTTTTATATACGTCAATTTCATATAAAAGTGTCCCAAGAACTCATAAAATAAATAATAAGGATACTATTTTAATGATATGAATACAAAATATAAAAGTCATGTTTTTAGTACAGTTGAACCCTTATCTTTTTAGTTTAACTCCTTGGTAAAAAGAGTTTTACATTAATCATGGTAATTAATTTTTACTATTTTCACTATTAATTTCTATAAAAAATTATGTTTTCTCTATTATATAATATAAATTATTTTAATTAAAAAATATTCAATCCTTTTTTCTAAATTTAATTTATACAATTGGTATAATTCAAATTTAATTAAACCAAAAATGTGATAAAAGTGTGGTTTGGCAATGAGAAATTTTCCATATGTTGATAATGTTTTAAGAGAATAATTAAAAAATTAATTGATTCCAATGACCTATGTTTGTGAAATTTTAATATTATTTAAATAATTTTACTTTAAAAAATGTATTATATATAGTTTATGTTTGCAAATTATTTAAATTAAATGTTAGTTTTCAATAAAAATCATAATTTCTCACTATGCATCAAAAAATTAATGTTCTTAAAAAATTCTCCAAACATAACCCTAAGATAATTTTGAAAAAAGGATCATAAAAGTTAATTTATTTCTATTAAATACAATTTCTAAAATTGGTAGAAAATAATATTAATTTCAGTAAAAAAACACAACTAATTCACCATTCAGAAAAATACAATTTTCAAAAACAATTCCCTTTAATGTGATTCTTTTATTATTTATAATAAATTGATAAACATTTAATTAATTTCTTACATGTTTAAAAAATATAATTTCATAATTTATAAATTACTATTCATTCCATCCTTCAAAATGTTTATGCAATAGTGGTTTTGTAGGATTACATGTATTTATAACATAATAATGTTTTATATCTATTAATACTTAGGAATAAAATATTAATTTTATGTTAAATGGAATCTTTGTATGATATCATAATCGACACATAAAAATGGGTTTCTCAGAAATCTTAAGTAGCACAGAACATTTAATTATATGAGAAAATAAAAAATATTATTATTTTAAATGGTAGTTAATATAAAGACGTTATAATAGAGGGAATGAACATAAATAACTAAAATATTATTAAAATTATTTTTTTAATGTTTTTACATTTTTCAAGGAATTTCAAAGGCTTGAAATGAAAATGAATACAATTTTAAGCATAAAATACTATATTATTTTTAAAAGGATGATTTACCACCTTCTAATGAGGAACCCTTTTTAAATTTAATTTTTGTCACTTTTATATTCAATATTTGACAAAATAGACTTCTTATATTGAATCAAGACATCAAAATTTACTTTTTTTAAACTTTTGATAATTTTCGGATAATGTTCATTTTTAATGAATAGTGAAAAATAATGAATTTTAATTCAAAAATGAATTCTCATCTAATATACTTAGTTAGATTATAATTTTTATTTGTTTTAATGAGTACATGAATTAAGCTTTTATAATTTAATAATATTTTGTCCATTGTAATTTATTTCACGTTTTAATTGGATATAAACACATTTCAATCTTTTGATTATTTTTCTTCTTAAAAACACACTTTCTAGTTTTGAGAATGTGGTTTAATTTTAATTTAATTTATTCCATTCCTTTGATTTGTGTTTTGAAAAATGGATTCCATAATTGTAATAATAGGTTCAAAATTGTGTGAATATGAACCATTTAGTTTTGGAAATTATGAATAGTAACTTTAGTAATTATTTTTATTTACCATGGCTAAAGGAAAAATCTGGTGAATAAGAGCAACAAATAATATTTTATTAAAATTAAAATTTCATAAAATGTGTTTTAATCATATTGGATGAGTTATTTCTATCCATGAGAATTCATATTTCTAACTGTTGGTATTTTGGAGCCACTTGGGAGTGATAATGTCATGTTAAAATAATTAATTTAAATTAAAGATATAAATAACATAAACATGTAGCTTCTTACTAATTTTTTTACATGGGGTTATTCATGTGATATATTAGAATATAAATAGTAATTAGAAATATAGTAATATTTCCTAAATCATGATATCTTATTTATAATTTTTAGACATTATATAAATAAATTTAATTATCAAATAATGATGATACAATGATTACTCCATTAATAAATGATTCAAATAAATGATATTATAAATTTTTAAAAAAATTATTTGACATAAATAATTTCATAAACTAATTATATACAAGAATATGAAATTTTAGTATTGATTTGCTGTTTTTTAAAAGGATTCATGTTTTTTATGAATTTTTAAATAATAAATGTATGAATAGTGTCCAAAATTGACATAATGCACAACTTAAAATATAAAATAGTTTATTAAATAATATTAAATGCCAAAAAATCTAAGATTCATCCAAATAGTTTTAATAAGTCCGAATATTTCATAAATATATTTTTTGGGGATCGTTTGATATGATATAGTAACTTAATTAACCCACAATGTGTAAATAACATGATATGACTATAAGATTAAAAAAGGTAAAATAAGGGTTAAACAAAAATGATAATTATAAAAAAATATTCAACACTTGTCAAAAAATTATTTTATAACTGTAATTAGAACCAAATACTTCTTATATCCGAATTAAATGAGTTATGGACCATTTATAAGTGAAATAAAATTTATCATAAAGTAATATTTCAAGACATTCCTAATGTCCCCCTCCTCCTTCTTATAAAAGGCCACCTTCTCTACCCATATAGTCACACCTCTCAAGCCCATTCGAACATAAATATTATGCTCAAATAAGCTCCAAACGTCCCTAATTTTCTCTTAGAATCCTTACCTTGTGTATATGGAAATCTAAGAAAGCATTTTGTCTCAATTCAGAAGAATTTACCCGATTTAGAGGTAACATCTTATCTCATGTTGCATTCATTAATTTTCTTCTTCACTCCCTCTGATCTTATAATTCATTTATTATAAAATAACACCATTATAAAAAATATACTAGGATGTTTTGATTAGATTTATTTGAACTACACTTACACACACCTCCATCTAATGGTTATAAACATACTCTTTCTGTTTACAGCAAACTACTACCTCACGAAACGATGATTGTTCAATTTTTCCCAACGACCTCTCCTGGTGGCCATTATGATGGAAAATTATTTATATATGATATATATTATATTTATATTTTCCCTATTATTATTTAATTCTTTATTGAAAACATACATTTATGCTTTCTATGAAGTGTGAATATGATAATTTCATTTTAAGAAGTGTGGAATTCCCCCTAAAAGTGATATGACTCGTTCATGCTATACATGGAATGCATAAACGATTGTTTTTTTAAACAATGAGACATACATGAAATAAATATAATATTGGTATTATAATATACAATTATATCATTTAATTATTATTCTTTTAATATGAAAAAGAAATGAAAGTAGCATTCATGCATACGTACCACCTACCATCTCCATGAATAATGCATTTCATTTTATATTCCAAATATTATGAAAATTATAAATAAATATATACAAGATATATATGATATTTAAATCATGAATAATATTTTGGATATGATGGAATTTACACCATATGGACAATTTAGATCAAACAAGTTCATTTGAGACTCATGTACCTAATATCGACAAACCGACATATATGAACATAAATAATTATTTAATTTTTATAAAATTCCAATAACTAATATAAAATGAAAAATAAACATAAAAAATCTTCTAATGCAAGTAAAAATTAACATATGTTTATTATTCATGAATAAAAATTACGAACGAGACAAGTCAGAAACAAAGTAAGAGATTTTGTCTCAATATCTTTTCATTGAGCCATATTTTGATTTATGTATGACCCTCTTTTATATTGTGTATACTTATATCCTTGTTTTTAATTATATTCATCAGTTTAAAAAAGGAATATCTTTTTTATGAATAATTTTACTAAATGATAATATGAATGTTTTTTAACATATTATGGCGAAAACAACCTTTCTACTCCCACGAGCATTATTTGATTTTAGGATTCCTTAACAATCCACAACGTTTTTAAAAAGAAAATAAATATCATATACCCTTTTTAAATATTTTGATATTTAAAATTTTTGTGATAAATCATTGATTATGTCAATATCTTGAAATTATATATTTTGATTGCAATGAGGAAAGGATATATTTCCTTAATACTTATTTTATGTGTGTTGATTATGTTATGGTTCATAGGAATTGTTAACGTATATGGATAGTTCTATGATAAACTGAGGGTGAGTGAGACCGAGAAAGCTCTCTAATACATTAGGTAAGGTTTCATAAGAAAACTTTTAGGTTTCTTCTAAGAGATTTAGGGAATATACTGTGATGGGTATTCCAAACATAACTATTAAGGTTACTCCCTATGTAGCTGTGAAAACTACGATGTAAGTATTTTATGGATTCCACAAGTTGTGTTTATGATTTATTATTTTTATGAGTTATTCATAAATCATATGATTTCAGATGGTATATTAAAGAGAATATATTTTAGATTAGAATGTAATATTCCATTGATTAGTATGTATTAATGGAATAATGTTTCATTTCATTATTTTATAACCCATTATGATAATTTTATACTCATCCCATGTTTTTGAATTTTTTTTCATAGGGTATATGGAAGGTTAAGATATTGTAATAATTCAAGAATATTTTCATCAAAAAACAAAATTATTTAAGGCATTTTATTATTGTAAAAAATTTCGATAGAGTATAAGTCTCTACATTATAATATTTGAGATGTAATGTAATAGTTATAGCCTAATTCTCTAAAAATATGAATATGAAATGATCTTGAATGTAAAAGAAAGTAAATTCTTTATAGAAAATAAATTTTATGTAATGTTTAAGGCCAGGGCCTTATAATTGGTATCATAGGTCTGTTTAGATAACTTTAGGAGTTAGGATATAATTAAATGAATATTTATAAATTAGTTTTATATTATGGTAAGATTGAAATGATATTTCATTTACAGATTATCATATTGTATAATATATGATATGTATGTGTTCAGAATGGTTTTCTGTAGAGGAAACATGGTAGCTATGATGGGAAGACACCAAGAGGAAACCAAACTTCCATATCAGCAACCAGAGATTGTCAGAATCAGAACTGAATAGTTTTTTGTAGGAATGGCATAGTTGACTCAAGCTATAAATGGTGGTGGTATCCATGCACAATTTCAACTATATAAATAACAACATAACATGCTGGTGGTGGAGCAATTCATGAGGTAACATACACCATCATTAAGAGAATCACCTGACCTAGTTCTAGCTGATGGGTGCAATAAAGTATTGGAAATGATTTTCGATGTTATGTGGTGTTTAGAAAATCAGATGGTTAGTCATTATGTTTATCATTTTGAATATGAATCTGATCAGTGGTGGTGTGTAAAGACCTAGAGATTCCGTGGAATTTTTTTTGATAAATACATGAAATTTTACTAGTCCATGAAAACTGACGGCGCATGATTATTAGGCCCGATGGTCCTGGAATCAATTTATGAAGTTTTGTTCAGGTATGTTTAGTAAACGTACGAGTGGGTTTTTATAACTTTTGAACCGGTGCTCAGAATGGAAATCTGAGGGCACCGTTGAACTCGCACCACCGATATTCGCTTAAGAATACACTCACTTCAACGACAGTGGGTCGAGTTTAAAAGATAGTTTTTGGGTTTTTGGGGAAAATAATATAGTATAGTGAGCTTCACATTAGGTTTATTTGAGCCTCCATGTGGGTGTTTGGTGGTTAAAACCTCCTCAAGGAAGTTGGAGGTGGGACCACCACACCTTAACCTCCCATTAGAGGTTATGGTGGTGGGGCCTACCCAAACCTAACCTCCTACGAGAGGTTATGATGTGGGGACCACATGGGGCTAAACCCCCTATTGATGGAGGAGAGTAAAACCTCACAACTATCCCTCCTTAATGAGGGAGATCCTCTTGACCTCCCCTTTAATTAATTGGTGCCAACTCCCCCAATTAATTTATGCCAACACTCATGAATTAATTAGGTGGGGCCAATAAAATTTAATTCACCAATTTGAATTTTTTCCAACAACTAAAATAATATAAAATCTATTTTGTTGTTGGAATTTCTCATTTGGTGGAGCTTGGGAAGAGAAGAGCTTGGGAAAAAAGCTCCCAACGAAGAACGAAGAATGAAGAACGCTGACGAGGAGCGACTTCAACTTCCTTCCTCAGATCCTACTGATGTGGAGTGTTTTCCACAAACAACATTCCCTCCGCATCGTCATCAATGAGATGACACAACTCGGGATTGGATGTGTATGACTAACATGATGAACTGCGAACTCCTTCATCTTCTTCCCCTGACTTCATCGTCGACGACCAACAATCAAAAGTAGGGGGTTTATTTTGTGTAACTTCCCTTTTATTTTTCTCTTCTTCGGATTGGAAAAGAATTTGTGAGTGGTTTTAAAACAATTGTTGTTCATCTTTCTTAATCTTTGATGAGCCAAGTTTTACCACCCTAAATGTGGAGGGTGTGGGCCAAACCAACATGTCCCGACCCCTCTGTCATTCTTATTTGTGTTTTTTCTTAGCATGGTTAATAATCGGCATTAAAGGAAACAAAGGCACAGGAAAATATCAGGCTTTTCGCATCCTCTGTGAACCTCACCTACCTCACAGAATTCTCGTGCCCTAACTGAGCTGGCTCTGTGGGCCGAACCATCGCTGGCCTCCCAGGTGCTCGGCCGCACTGTCGCCAACCTCCCACATGCTCCAGCCGAACCCCGCCGGACCGCGTCGGCCCGAGATGCGCCGAACCCCGCCGGCCCGAACCATGCCGGCATGGCCTCCCAACCTCCCGAACTCCTGCCGGCTAGGCCGCGCCCTGCTTGGCCACCCATCAGCCTTCCTGATGCACTGCTCGGCCGCCCGTCGACCTGCCTGGTGCACTGTCCTGCTGCCTGATGGCCTGCCTGGTGCCCTGCCCGGCCTCCTCCTGGCCTCGCCCTGCCCTGCACAGCCGCCGACTGGTTGGCGTGGAGTCGTGCCCGGCAACATGCCCGCCTAGCCATGGCCTACCCGGGAACCTCCCAACCGTCGTGCCTCCCCAACCATCCCACGACCCCCCTTGTGGTGCCCTGGTCGAACTAGCCTAGCCGCGCCCTCTGGGCCAAGCCGATCTGGCCAGCGCCCTCATGACGCTCCGTGCCGAACCGTCCCCAAGCCCAAGCTGAACCGTCCATGCGGCCCATTGGGCAGGGCCTAGCAGGCCATGACGAACCTAACAGGCTGGCCTACCCAATATGTCGGGCCAGAACCAACAGGTCTGAGTGGGTTGACCCAAACCGGGTCGGCCCAGATCGGGTTGGGCTGAGTCGGTTCGACCGGGTCAGACTGGAGCCAGTCCCACTACTGACTCTTTACATTCGTTGGCCATAACTTTGACACCGGATGACCATTTGAAGAACCGTCAGTGGCACTTGTTTTCTTAGAGGGCGATGATCCCTTTGAGTATACCCCACTGGAGTTCGGGGTAAAGTTGAGATTCCGTCAGGTTGGATTGTACACAAATCCAACCAGGCCCCCAGGACTAAAAGGCTAGTAACCCACAGACCGAACGTCCGATTGATGCGCCACCTATTGCGTTGATACCAATATGATGTGGCGGACTATTGAGATACTTCTTCGTGGGACTTCATGGTAGTTGGATCATCAACTAGTAGCTTGTGGTGCGGATCTTCCAGAGACGAGCGAGCACTTGTGCGGGAACCTAGTAGATGGATGAGACCTAAAGACTGCTGACTGTTTGACATGTAGTGACTCTACTGGCCCAGTGGGGAGCGCCTTGGTGTCACGGAAGACCCATAGTGGGGAGCGCATTGGGGATGAATCAGACCCACGATACTCGACAGGAGGAGTACCTTAGTATGATATGAGGTGAAGGGACTCTATGTGACGCGGTAGACCCATGGTGGGGAGCGCCTCTATGTGACGCGAAAGACCCATAATACTTGATAAGAGGAGTACCTGCGCAGTCCAATGTTAGTGGGAATGCCTCTCTGTGACGCGATAGGACCACTTTATTCGATAGAGGAGGAGTTCTCCTGCATATGAGGGTTCATATTGATACTATACATGGAATAAAATTCTGGTAGAGCTGAGTCAGTAACATTTTGTATTTACCACATGATTGAGATGTATTAAATGATAACTTAGGTATATTTATGGGCATATACCTAAGTGGAGTTATCATTTGATTTCATACTTTGTGGTTTATCCTTGAATGATTTTGTGAAACTTGAGGGTCATGGGGTCCCTACTACATATCGTTATACTCACCCCTGCATGGTCTATGCCCTCACCTCGTTGTGTTGGATGCAGACGATATACAACACTGACTGAGGCTGAGAGTACTAGGACTGGACGGTACCTGGATGTGGACCATACGATGTGTCGGTACACGAAGGAGACTGATAGACGTGGAGTTCATAGGAGGCTATCTGTACCTACCCTTCAGGTAGGATCCATAGGGGATGATCCCGGAGATGCTCTTCACCATTCAACTGTTTTGTCATTTTTAGCTGTACTTGTTTTCATTTGTACTTGTATTTTCTTGGTGGGATTTTATTCCATCCCCTCTACTTTCAGTACTCTCTGTATACGCTATAATTAGTGTTTTGGTTCCATATCGTAATTTGTTGTGTGTGTTTTCAAGTTTTAAAGGCAATGCCTTCCCAGTTTAGGGATTTACACCTTTGGTGCTAGTCGCCAGCCATTGGCCAGTGGAAGACAGGCTTGGGGTAGTCACGACACGTGCCCTGGGGAACGGGTCGTGAGAAATTGGTATCAGGCGAGTCAATTCTACCACAGAACATAGAACTATGATCTTTCTTTTCTGTGAAGCAATCGTGTTAAGGGTACTGAGTGTGGCTTTCGTTTCAGGGAGTACAGTGTTGGTGCGGAAACCGACGTATCCATACACCAGGACCCTGACTTCGCATTTCTGACTCAGTGCACGAAAACACTTATTGCATGTGTGTTTTGAAATGTTTTATTTATGTAAGATCAACCAGGTCAGCTCACCAGGTATAATATTTTGGATGTGTCGCATCTATTTCATTCAAGAAGACTCCCTGTGGATGACCATCTAGAGCCCTGAAATTTGTACACGCAAATAGCCCACTGAGCGATGAGGCCTCGATGTTGGGCCCTTTTCCGGCGGAGGCACCAGCGGTACCACACCCCATTGGTCCATTGATGCTACTAGCCCTAGTAGCAGACTATGGACGCTGATTGAGCACATTTCACAAGTTCAAGCGCCAGAGGATGCCTAGGTTCAGGGGAGTGATGAACCCACAGGCAGTTAGGATTGGATGGAGGCTGTGGTAAGAGTCTTCAGATTGGTAGGGACACAAGCCAACTTCATGGTGATTCTTACTACCAGGATTCTACAGGTAGCAGTAGGCAGATGGTGGAGTATGATACTCCAGGTTCTTGACGAGATGACGCTTCTCTAGGCAGACTTCGAGAGCCTGTTTCTGGCGGAGTTTGTTTGAGCGACTCTCCGTGCTGTGCATACACAGGAGCTACTTCATCTTTAGTAGGGCAGCATAACAGTGGCACATTACTCAGTAAGGTTCACCAACCTCTCACACTATTCCATAGATATGGTGTGGGACCCATTCTTCAGGGCCCAAACCTTCGAGTAGGGGATCAAGCGAGAGACCAGGGCTTTGATAATCTCCCTCAGCATCCTGACGTAGGTAGGGGTGTTGGAGAAATCTCTCCTAGTGGAGGGTTTCCTTATAGAGAAGTCTCTAGCAGCAAGACCCACCACTAGTTGAAATGCATCAGAGTCTTCTGCAGCTGGAAGTAGACAAATTTTATAGAGGTCCATGAGCACCAAACCCATGGGTGAATGACCGCATGACTCAGGATCGGTTGTATGGGGTACCCGAGGCATAGACACACACCAGAAGTGGGCAGTGTTACTCATGCAGCAGGCCTGGTCACATGGTTCGTGACTGTCTTCCCTCCATTCGTATGATCAGCAGACGGTCGAAGGACCGCCCAGGTAGAGAGAGAGATTTGATCGAGGCGGTTTGCAGGGAGCTGGCAGACATGGAAGAGGAGCTGGTCGAACAACTGGCCATGAGAGACGTTTCGAGGTGTTAGCACCACCACCACCACCAAGAGGTCCACCCCGACCACAGGGAGCAGGTGGAAAGGTGAGAGCTTATCTCCAGGAAGATGAGGCTTACAATCATGGTGCTCCAGAGATGATTTGAGGTACGATCTATGTCTAATCCACCTTAGCTGAAGTTCTTATAGACAGAGGTGCCAGTCACTCTTTCATTACCACCACCCTCATTCAGAGTTCAGAGATTCCGACAGAGCCGTTGGCTCGATCCTTACGTCTAGAGACTCTTATGGGTGCAGAATCGACGATTACACACTGGTGCCGGTAGTGTGATCTTACTCTAGGAGGCGAGAGCTTCAGCTGGGATATCCTAGTAGCGGCATCGAGGCCTTGCGACGTCATCTTGGGTATAGACTGGTTATCTACAGTCCATGATCATATTGACTATATTGGGCACAAAGTACAGTATGTCCACATATATGGGACTAGGTTTACCTTCATCAGTAATAAGGGAGCCTTTGCAGCTTAAGACAGACTTACTCAGAGGAGGGTGCAGCCAATCACTCATCAGTTGGTCTGCCTTACCCTCAGAGTAGTTGATGTGGAGAGTCCATGCTATCCTGTAGTGGTGGACCAGTACGTGGATGTTTTCCCTGATGATGATCAAGGTCTACCTCCTTGTAGAGAGGTGTAATTTTACATTGAAATGTATCCCGAGACGGCACCAATATCTACACCATCATATCGGATGTCTCCTGGTGAGATTCATGAGTTGCGGGTATAGCTAGAGGACTTGTAGGGGAAAGGATTCATCTGGCCCAATGATTCTCCTTGGGTAGCCTCGATTCTATTCTCCAAGTAGGCGGATGGGAGCTTGAGGCTTTGTTTCAACTAATGTCTCCTAAATTAGGTGACCGTGAAGAACAAGTACCCACTCATGAGGATTGAAGGCATCTTTGATCAGCTGAAGGGAGCACGGTGGTTCTCGAATATAGTCCTCAGATCAGGCTATCACCAGCTCAGATTTCAAAATAAGGATGTGCAGAACAAATCCATAAAATGTTGGTATGACCACTATGAGTTATTAGTTATGCCTTTTGGAGTAACTGATGCTCTAGCAGTGTACATGAGACTCATGAATAGGATTTTCAAGCCATACCTTGATCACTTTGTCATAGTTTTCATCGATGACATTCTGATCTACTCGACTACTGAGGAGGAGAATTCCTACCATTTTCTGCTAGTACTAGAAACACTTCTAGAGCACCGGATTTATGGTAATTTCTCTAAGTACCAGTTTTGGATCTGAGAGGTTCACTTCTTAGGACATGACTTCTCAGAGGATGGATTTGCAGTGGATCTAGCGAATATTGAGGTGGTACTTTCTTGGGAGCCACCCAAAAGTGTGACAGAGGTATGATGCATCATGGGTTTGGCTGGTTACTACCGAAGGTTCATTCCAGGATTCTCCAAAGATACACCACCACTATCAGCCTTTATGAAGAATGGGAAACCCTTCATGTTGTTGGAGAGATTCCAGGAGATCTTTCAGGAGCTGAGGTAGAGGCTGACTAGTGCCCCCATATCGAGGCTTCCAGAGGAAGGCGTAGGGTACATAGTCTAATGAGATGCATCAAGGAACAGACTCAGGTGTGTATTGATATAGGAGTGAGCAGTGATCACGTATGGTTCTCGACAGATGAGACATTATGAGCATAACTACGCTACCCATGACCTGGAGTTTGCAATAGTGGTGTTCTCCTCGAAGATGTAGAGACACTATCTGATGGGCAGATGTTTTTCTGTGTACTCTAATCACAAGAGTCTCAGGTATATATTCTCTAAGAAAGACTTGAACCTGAGACAACAATGATGGATTGAGTTCCTCCGGGACTATGACTTCGAGATAGTCTAAACTTCTGGAAAGGGGAATGTTGTAGCAGATGCACTCAGCAGAAGATCTGGTATATAGCTGCTAGCTGAGATGACAGATCAGATGGCTGCTTTACAGATATCCTTTGTAGATAGAGATGGAGAATCTTTCTTTCATTCACTAACAGTCACTCCCCCACTTCTTCAGCGAGTTAGGGAGGCACAACTTGGGGACACTAACTACAAGACACGACTTGCACAGATATTAATAGGGCATGCACCTGAGGGATTTTCTGAAGATGGGGAGCATGTAATACTCTTTAGAAGACATACTATAGAACCAGTGTAACTTCATGAAGAATTTTTTAGGGAGTTACACACACCCCTCTAGCGGTACATCCAGGAGTAGAAAAGATGTACCAGGACCTCTGACGACAACATTGGTGGCCAGGGATGTAGAAAGCAATTGCAGAGTTTGTCTCTCGATACCTCACTTGTTAGCAAGTGATGGAGGAGCACCGGGTACCAGTAGGCTTGGATTAGCCTTTAAAGGTTCCAGAGTGGAAGTGGGATGGTATATCTATGGACTTCATGATGGGTCTTCCATGTACTTCTAGAGGTCATGACTCTATCTGGGTGATCATCAACCGACTCACCAAGTCAGCCCACATCCTACCAATCAGAGAGCAGGGTTCATTAGAGAGATTCAGACGACTTTATATGCAGGAAATTTTATGGTTACATGGATTACCTTCTTCTATTGTTTCTGATCATGACGCATGGTTTACATCCCAGCTATGGAAGGGGTTACAGGAGTCTTTCGGGACGCAACTTCTTCTGAGCACCGCCTTCCATCCTTAGACGGATGATCAGACTGAGCGGACCATACAAACCATCGAAGACAGGCTATGTTCTTGTGTCCTCAACTTCGGTGGTAGTTGGGAGGATCACTTACCTTTGGGGTATTTTTCCTACAAAAACAGCTATCACTACAACAACGGGATGACATCTTTTGAGGCATTATACAAGCGACCTTGCAGATCACCCTTGTGCTGGACTGATCCAAGGGTGTCAGCACTAGTGGGACCAGAGATGGTATGAGCTACTATGGAGAAGGTTAAGATCATCCTGGAGTGGATTAAGACTGCACAAAGAAGGTAGAAGTCATATGCTGACAGGAGATGGAGACCTCTAGAGTTTAATGATGGAAACCACATCTTCCTACAGGTCTCATCTCGATGAGGACTATGGAGATTTGGTCAAGGTGGCAAGTTATCTCAGCATTTCATCAGACCTTTTAAGGTCCTCAGTAGTGTTGGTGAGGTGGCATACCGCTTAGCTCATCCACCTCAGTTGCAACGGGTGCATGACATCTTCCATGTATCCCAGCTAAGGAGATACATGGATGACCCTTCTCACATCATCGACCATCGAGAGTTGGACGTCAATTATTGGGTGACTTTCATTGAGGTTTTAGTGTTGATTGAGGATTGATAGGAGTAGGTCCTATGTGGATGGTTGATAGATCTGGTGCACGTTCTCTGGTAGCATGAGAACCTCCAGGAGAGAACACGGGTGTAGGAGGCTAAGATATGTGCTACGTAACCCCCACTTGTTCCCTTAGTTCAAGTTGTAGCTTACGGTGATGTAAATCCCTGAGGTAGGGAGATTGTAAATACTCAGAAATTCCATGGAATTTTTTTCTTAAATAAATTAAAATTTTACTAGTTCGTGAAAACTAACGGCGCGTGATTCCGAGGCCCAGTGTGTTTGGAATAAATTTCTGAAGTTTTGTTTAGGTACCTTCAGTAAATGTATGAGAAGGTTTTTATAAATTTTGAACTGGTGCTTGGAATTGAAACTTGAGGGCACCATTGAACTCACATCGATGGTATTCACATAATAATACTATCACTTCAAAGGCAGTGGGTCGAGTTTAAAAGATAGTTTTTGGGTTTTTGTGGAAAATAATAAAATAAATTGAGCTTCGCTTTATTTTTATTTCAGCAACCATGTGAGTATTTGGTGGTTAAAACCTCCTCATGGTAGTTTTAGGTGGGACCACCAAACCTTAACCTCCCATGATAGGTTATGGTTGTGTGGCCTAACCGAACCTATCTTCCCGCGAGAAGTTATGATGTGGGGACCACATGAGGCTAAACCCTCTATTGACGGAGGAGAGTAAAACCTCTCAAATCTCTCTCATTAATGAGGTAGAGCCTCTTGACCACCCCTTTAATTAATCGGTGCCAACTCCCCTAATTAATTTGGGCCAACACTCATGCATTAATTTGGTTGGGACAATTAAATTTAATTCACCAATTTGAATTTTGTTCCAACAACTAAAATAATAGCAAATCTATTATTTTTGGTTGGAATTTCTCATTTTGTGGAGCTTGGAAAGAGAAGAGCTTGGGAAAAAAGCTCCGAACGAAGAATGAGGAACGAAGAACGCCAGAGAGGAGAAAATTTGACTACCTTCCTCAGATCATACTGATGTGGAGAATTTTCCATAATAGACCTACCCTCCACATCTTTGCTGACGTGCTGATGTAGCTCGAGATTGGAAGTATACAGCGGACGAGACGAACGACGAACTCCTTCGTCTTCTTCCTGCGACTTCATCATCAACAACCAACAATAGAAGGTAGGGGGTTTATTTTGTGTAACTTCCATTTTATTTTTATATTATTTGGATTGGGAAGGAATCGTTGTGTGGTTGTAAAGAAATTGTGGTTCATCTTTCTTACTCTTTGATGAGCCAAGTGATACCACCCTAAACGAAGAGGGTGCAGGCCAAGCCAACAGGGCCTGACCCCCCTCCATTATTGTTTGTGTTGTTTCTCAGAATTGTGATGAAGCGGCGTTGAATGTGAACAAGGAATAGGTAAAGGGAACGCTTCCCGCAGACTCCATGAATGTTGCCCCCCCACAGCATTTGGGTGCCCTGACCGAGCCGACTCTAAGGGCCGAACCACAGCCGACCTCCGGCGTGCCCGACCACACCGTTGTCGGCCTCCCGAGCTCTCCAGCCAAACCATGCGGGCCTGCGCTGACCCGAGCCGTGCTGAACCATACTGGCCTGGCCTCCCTGCCTCCCAGCTATCTGCTGGCTGAGCCACGCCCTACCTGGCCGCCCGCCGACCTGCCTGGCGCCCTGCCTTGTCGTCTCCCGACCTGGCCGCACCCTGCATGGCCCCCTCCCAGCCTGGCCGCGTCCTACCCGGCCACCCACCTGCCTGCCTGGCATCCTTCCCAGCCGCATGCCCACCAGGCTGAGCCCTGCACAGTTTCCTCCTGGCCTCCAGAACCAACTCTCGGCCCCCCTCACGGTGCCCGAGCTGAACCGACCACGAGCCTGGCTCAAACCACCCTCGTGGCCTGCTGGGCTGGGCCCAACATGCCCAGCCGAACCTAACTAGATGTCCTCCCAATGGGCTAGGGTAGACCCAACAGGTCTGACCGGGTCGGACCAGACCCGGGCCCACTCCTGACCCTTTACTTCCTTTGGCCTTTTCTATGGCACCAAACGACAGTTTGACGAATCGTTTGCGGCACTGGTTTTCTTGGAGCGTGACAATCCCTTTGAGTATAACCAACTAGAGTTTGGGATAAAGTTGAGATATGGTCAAGTTGGATTGTACACGAATCCAACCGATCCCCCAGGACTAAAAGGCTAATAACTCACAGACCGTGTGTCTGATTGACATGCCGTCTGTCGCATTGAGACCTCTATGACGTGGCAGACCTTTTAGAAACTTCTTTGTGGGAATTCATGGAAGTTGGAGCATTGATAATTAGCTTTTGGAGAGGATCATCTGGAGATGAGCGAGCATTTGTATGGGAACCTAGTAGCTGGTTGACACCTGCAGACTGTTGACCGTTTGACTCAGAGTGACTCTACTGGCCTAGTGGGGAGTGCGTTCGTGTCGCGGTAGACCCATAGTGGGGAATGCCTTGGTGATGCAGCAGATCCATGGTACTCGACAGGAGGAGTACCTCAGTAGTCTATGAGGGGGAGCACCTCTATGTGATGCAGCAGACCCATGGTGGGGAGCGCCTCTGTGTGACGCGGAAGACCCACAATGCTCGACAAGATGAGTACCTCAGTATTCCAAGGTTACTGGGAAGAACCTCTTTGTGATGTGGCAACCCCACTGTACTCGATAGAGGATGAGTTCTCCAGCCGCTGAGGTTTTAGATTGATAGTATCCCTAGAATAAAATACTGGTTGAGATGAGTCAGTAACTTATTATATTTACCTCATGATTGAGATGGATTACTTGACTACTTAGGTATATATATGGTCATATAACTATGTGGGGATATCTATTTATTTCATACTTTATGTTTTATACTTGTTGGATTTTTTGAGACCTTGAGGTTCTTGGGGTCCTTACAAAGTATCGTTATATACACCCCTGCACGGGCGATGCCCGTACCACGTTGTGTTGGATACAGATGATAGACAATGCTGACTAAGGTTGAGAGTACCAGGACTGGATGGTACCCAGAGGTGGACCATACGACGTGTTGGTACAAGGAGGAGACCGACATCCGTGGAGTGTTGAGGTAGCTATCTGTACCTACCCTTCAGGAAGGATCCATGGTGGATGATCTAAGAGCTACCCTTCACCTTTAAGGTGTTTTTTCCTTTTTAGTTGTAGTTCTTTTTCAGTTGTACTTGTATTTTCCTGTTGGGCTTGTATTCCGGCCCCTCTACTTTCAGAAATCATTGTATACAGTTTACTTATTGTTTTTCTTCCAGCCCATACTCTGTAGTTTTCATTTTCATGTTTTAAAGGCAATACCTTCCCAGTTTAGGGATTTGCTCCTTTGGTGCTAGTCTCCAACACCTAGACTATGAAAGGCGGTCTTGGTGTAGTCACGACACAGGCCCTAGGGGATGGGTCGTGACATGGTGAATGCTAAACAAATATCAGCAATAGTGAGGATAATTATTCTCTTGATTAGGATGCATTCAAAGGTATGTTCCTGGAGAAATATTTTCCAAAGGAAGTTTGACTTAGGATGGAAAAACAATTATTGGAATCGAGGTAGGAGGATGACCGAATATCTTCTTATGAAGAAAAATTCACTCGACTTGCAAGGTATTTTCTAAATTTTATATTGGATCATGACAGTAAAATCAATGATATTTACTCATGATTAAATACAATGTATCGAAGGTCATTAGATTCTTGTGAGTTCAAAAGTTATGAAAGTATTTTTTTTATATGTAGAGAAGGTTGAAATTCAGTTTTCCAATGATCTTGTATTTTTTTTAAAATAATAAATTAAGAAGTCAGGTTGTTAGATTCAGGGTAATAACTCGTCAAAAAATATTGATGATATGAAACATAATTTTACATTTTTTGAAATTTGTGGTAAAAAGAACACTAGGGAATTCCATTTGAATTCTTGTAAGTAATTCTGATGTTTTAAAATGGAAAATAAGGCTCGTAATTTCATTGTAAAAGGTCAGGGTAATGGTAATACAGACTCTGATTTATAGTCATTAAATTTTTTTATGTATAATAAAATGGGTCATTATGGAATTGAGTTATCGACAAAAAACACAAATGATTGAAAGCTACTAGATTACAAGAATTATTTTTGGTGAAATCCTTAGAAACTATTTTACGAGATGTTGGTCCAACAAATGAAGTAGTATCAGGTACATTGTTTGTTTATTCATGTTATGCTAATGTGTTTTTTGATTTTGGATCTACACATTCATTCACTTATGAAATATTTTCTAGTATATTTGGAATTACATATCAAGATATGAATCTTTAACTTGTGGTAAAACCACATGGGAGAAATGCTGAGGCAAAAAGAAATTATAATATCCTTCTTATCCTTGTGTGCAGAAAGAATCTACCAGAAAACCTTATTGATTTACCTGTAGTAGATTTTGATGTTATTTTGGGTATGGATTGGATTTTTTTATCATGCTATGATTGTCTGCAGTGTGGAAGAGGTTTCTTTTCAAAAAGAATTTTAGTTTTTCTACAATAATGAACCCTTACTATTGATAAAAATTCTGGAAGTTGAGAATCTAGTAATAGATGGAAATAAATGATACCTTGAACATATTGTAGAAAAAAAGTAACTGTTGAGATTAATGATGTGCCAGTGGTCAATGAGTATATTGATATTTTTTCAGACGAGTTTCCTTGTATAATACCAAATCGAGATATTGAATTTACTATTGACTTGGTTATTGATGCTATGTCCATTTCAAAACCCCCATTATCTAATGGATTAGATTCAACTTTTAGAGTTAAAAAATTAGTTACAATAATTAATTGATAAAGGTTTCATTCATCCTAGAAATCTACCATGGGTTTCTCCTATCTTGTTTGTTAAAAAAAGATGGTTTAATTAGACTATGAATTGACTATAGAGCCTTGAATAACATCACTGTTATGAACATATATCCATTTCCTCATATCAATGATTTGTTTGATCAGCTCTAGGGAGCTCAATATTTTTCAATGATTGACTTGAGGTTAGGGTACCATCAGTGGAATGTAAAGGCAACATACATTCCAAAGAAACATTTCATACTAGATATGGCCATTACAAATTTATAGTTATGAATTTTGGGTTAACCAATTAACCTTTCATATTAATGGATCATAGGAAAATAATTTTACATTAAATCTTTGATACGTTTGTGGTCGTGTTTATTAATGATATTTTGGTATATTCTAAAAATAAAGAGGATTAGGAAAGTCATTTTTGGGGTGTCATGCAAACCATAAAAGAAAATAAATTGTATTGGAAATTCAGAAGGTGTGAGTTTTGGTTACAAAAAATTTATTTACTTGGTCATATTTTTTCTAAATATGGCATAAATGTTGACCCATCTAAAACAAAAGTTATTTAAGAGTGGCCCATAACTACTAATATTACTGAAATTTGTATTTTTTGTGGTTAAGTTGGTTATTATCGGAGGTTTTTTGAAAACATCCACGGTTATCAAGCACACTGACTATGTAAACATGAAATGATATTAGGTTCATCTGGACAAAAGAATGTGATGAATGTTTTATTGAATTCAAAAAGGATTGGTGAATTCTCCCATTTTGGAATTTCCTAACACAAGTGGTGAATTTTTTATCTATAGTGATTCATTATTGAAAGGACTATGTTGTTTCCTAATTTATAATGTTCTGGTAATTTCTTATAATTAATTTCAGTTGAAAACACCTAAGCCAAATTTCCTTACACATGATTTGGAAATAGATGTTGTTCTTTTTTATTTAAAAATTTGGAGGCATCATCTATATTGCATTATGTGTGAAATATATACTAATAAAAAATGTTTGTAGTGTATATTCACTCAGAAATTAATAAACCCGAGACAGAGGAGATGTCTAGAATTAATCAAATATTATGAGTGCACAATTTATTTCCATCTTAGAATGGCAAAAAAAGTGGATGGAACATTGTGTCGAAAGAGTAATACTATATTAACCATGCTACATTTGAAACAAGATCACTTAGTTCATTATTTGATGAATATTGGATTATAATTTGTTGGTGTAGGGAATTTGTCTGTTTTGTTCAGGTGATAGTGAAATCATATCTCTCAGAAAGAATTAATCATGAGCAGAAATAAGGCAGTTAGTTGTAGAAAATAGTTAAATTGGTTCATAAGGGTAAGGTACCCAAATTTAACATTTATAAAGATAATTTTTTGAGGTTTGGATAGGGATTATGTGTGCCTTTTGATTCACAGATGATGAAAGAGTTGTTTTGTGAATCTCATAGTTCTCTGTTTTATGTTCATCCTAGAAATACTATGATGTACAAAGATCTCTGGGTGTATTTCTAGTGGGATGGAATGAAAAGAGATATTGTTGACTTTACTATGAAGTATTTGACGTGACAAAAGGTTAAATAAGAATGACAGTAACTGAAGGGGTTTCTTCAACCATTTCCAATGATACAGTGGAAATGAGAAAATATATCCATGTATTTCATTGTGGTATTTTTAAATAATTCTTGAGGTAACAATATAGTATGGGTTATTTTTGAGAGATTGATTAATCTACTCATTTTATTACTATATGATACACTCTGTCTCTAGATAAACATTATCAATTGTATATTTAAAAGAAAGATAGGATACATGGAGTTCCTTTCTCCATTGTATCTGATCATGATCACAATTTCACTTCTATCCTTTAGAAAGGCCTTCATAAGTTGTTAGGTACTAAATTAAATTTCAGTATATCTTTTCATCTACATTCAAATGGGAAGTGAGAATGAATAATTAAGGCATTGGATGATATGCTACATTCTTGTACAATAGATTACTAGGGAAGTTGGGATAAACATATTTCTTTAGTTGAGTTTTCATATAATAATATTTTTAATTCCTTTATTCAAATGGAACAATTTAAAAAATTATATGGAAAGTGGTGTCAAACTCTTGCTTTCTGGGATGAAGTAGCTAAATTGAAGTTGATGGGACCAGAATTGGTAAAAGTGATGGTGGAAATCTTTAAGTTGATTCTGAAGCACAAGATAACTTCTTAGAGAAGGTATAAATGTTATGTTGATAATAGGAGGAAGGATAATTATTTTGATGTAGGAGATCATCCATTTCTCAAAGTTTCTCTATAGAAATAGTGTGATGCATTTTGGTAAGAATGGAAACCTGAGTCTAAGGTTCATTGGACCCTATGAAATCTTGGAGAAAGATGTATTAGTTTCCTATAGGGTTGATTTATATCCATGTTTATACTAGGTACACAATTTGTTTTCATGTTTCAATGTAGTGAATGTATATGTCAGATCCATCTCATGTTATGAGTCCATAAATAGTTTAGTGGGAAGAGAATATTTCTTATGAGGAACAATGTGTACAGATTCATGAACACGGAGTGAATGTGTTACAAAATAATTTGATTCATCATCTAAAAGTGTTTTAAAAAAACTATATGATTAAAGGGGAAACATAAGAATATAAAAATGCTATGAGGGATTAATACCCCCAAATTTTTGATAACTAAATAAAATTGTGGGAACACAATTTCGAAAAAGGGGGAATGATGTTGGATCTGATGTATTTAAAAAATAATACTTTTTATATCTATTAATATTTATGAATATGATATCAATTTTATGTTAAAGGTACTCTTTTCATGATAACTTACTCAACACACAACAACATGTTTCTTTGATATATTACACTACACACAACATTCAGTTATACCAGAATATAATACAAAAATATTTTTATTATTTTAAATGGTAGTTAATTCTTAGCCATTATATTGGATGGAGTGAAAAAAAAACTATCTAACATATGATTAAACATGTTTGTTAAATTTTTTTACATTTATCCAAGGATTTATTGAGGCTTCAAAATAGAATGAATCCAAATTTAAGTATAAAATACTCTAATATTTTAAATAGGTCGATTTACTGCCTTTTGATGGAGAACCCTTATTAAATATATTTTTACAACTTTTATATGATCTATTTGACAAAATAAACTTCTTATTTAGAATTAGGATATCAAAATTTACTTTGATTAATTGTTTGGTAACTTTCTGATGAAGTTCGTTTTGTAAAGAATAGTGAAGATATTACATTTTAATTCAAAACTACCTTTAAATCTAATTTATTTATACAATTAGATTATTAATTCAATTGTTTTTAAAGTGTAATTTTGTTATGGTTTTATCATTTAATACAATTTAGGTCAATTTAAGTAATTTCACATTTTTATTTGACATAAACAAATGTCAATATTTTGATAATTTTTACTTTTTAAAAACACACTTTCTGGTTTTGACAATAGAAATTTATTTTAAATTAATTTATGCCTAATATTTTTTTTTAGTTTGGAAAAATGGTTTTCATATTTGAGATCCGAATTTCCAAATTGTTTGAATAGGTACCATTTATTTTTTGACATTATGAATAGTAGTTTCAGTAATTATTTTTTCTTACAATGGTTAAAGGGTAAATCTAGTAAATAAGTGTAAAATATAAAATATTAATAGTATAAAACTTCCAAAAAACGTGTCCTAATACTATTTAATGAGTTCTGTCTAAACATGAGCATCGTCATACCAAAATTTTGTCATATAGTTGCCACTTGGGAGTGATAATGACATGTTATAATAATTAATTTAATGTTAAGAGTAATATGACATAAAAATATATCTTCTTAATAAAAAAAATATATGGGGTTATAAAAGTGATCTCTTGGACTATAAATAGTCACAATAAAGATAAAAATATTTCTTATGTAATGATATTTTATTTATAATTGTTGGACATTAAAGAAATAAATTTAAATATGACATAATGATGATTCAGTGATTGCTTCATTAATAAACTATTCAAAGAAATGATATTAAAAATATCAAAAAAAATATTATTTGAGATAATTAATTCCATAAAAGAATTATATAAATTAATATGACATGTTATGATTGATTAAATATTTTTTTTGAAGGAATCCAGTTGTAATTAAGTTGTTTAAAAAATTCAACTATGAATAGTGCCCAAAATTGACATAATTCATAACATAAAATATACAATAGTTTATTAAATGATATTAAATTACTAAAAATATTAGAATCAGAAGATTTATTAATATAATTACAAATATGTCATAAATGACTATTTTTGTGGGTCATTTGATAGGATATGGTAATTACTTAACCGACAATGTTTAAAAAACATGATTACACTATAAGATAAAAAGGGTAAAGGGTCAAACCAAAAAGATAAGGATACAAAAATTAAAATCATATCTAAAAATTATTTTATGATGTGTATTCAAATAAAAATAATCTTATATTTAATTTAAATGTGTTTGTAACCATTTTATTTGAAAATTAATTTAAAATAAATTAATATTTCAAGATATTTCTATGGTGACCCTCCTCCTTCTTATAAATGGCCACCACCTCTACCCTCTTACTCACACCTCTAAAGACACTTGTCTCATATAAATTTTACTCAAAAAATATCCCAACATCTCTCCTTCCCACTTATAATCCATAATTTGGGTAGAAGGAAATTTGAGAGTTCCTTTTAGCTCAAATCAAAAGAAGTTACCAAATTTAGAGGCAACATCTTCTCTCAAACTCCTTTCCTTTATTTTCTTTCTTAATTACATATTATATAATTATCTATTTATTAAATAACAACACCATTATCCTAAAAATAGTTGTATTTTTTATGATAATGATTTGATCTACACTTACACAGACCTCTATCCAATGGTTACGATCATATTGTTTCTGTGTACAGTGAACTACTGCCTCACGAAACAATGGTTGTTCAATTTTCCTCTGCAACCTCTCATGGTTTACATTAGGATGGAATTGTATTTATTTATGATATATAATATATTTATATTTCCTCTATTCTTTTGTAATTTTTATTTACAACATACCCTTATGCATTCCATGATCTGTAAATACGATAATTTCATTTGAGGAAGTGTACACTACCATCACCTGAAAGTGATATGACTCTTTCATGTTATACATGGAATGTATAAAGTATAGTTTTATTAAAACTATGATAGATAATGACATAAATAAAATATTGGTATTATAATATAAATTTATATAAATTTATTATTAATATTTGAATATGACAATGAAATGAAAGTTGTGTTCATTGGTACATATAACCTACCATCTCCTTGAATGCTGAATTACATTTCTTATCTCCCAATATTATGGAAATTATAAATAAATATATACTAGATATATAAGATATTTAAATCATGAATAATATTCTATAGATGATGGACTTCTTACCACATAGGAAATTTACATAAAAAAAATTCATTTTTGACTCAATTACCGAATATCGAAAAGTCGACTGATATGAAATTAAATAATTATGTAATTTCTATGGAATGAATATAAGTAATATAAAATGAATAAAAAACTTGTAAAAGGTTCTTAAGAATGTAGAAATTAACAAAAGTTGATTATTCAGTAATATAAAGAATAAATGAGACATATCAAACTCAAGGTAAGGGACTTCGCCTCAATCTCCTTTCATTGAGGCATATTTTGGTTTATACACATCCTTATTTTATACAGTGTATAATTATATCATTTTTATTTTAATATAACTAAAAGTTTTTCAGAAGTAATATTTTTATATGAATCGTTTTACAAAACAACAAATGAAATGTTTTTGTTTAAAGCACGTGGCGATAATTACCTTTCAACCGTCGTGAGCATTATTTGATAATTGGCTTCCTTAAGAAGTCATAATATTTTTAAAAGGATAAAGAACTATATACCCATTTTATTAATTTTTCCACTGAAAATGGTTTTGATAAATAATTTATTATTTCAATATCTCAAAATTATATATTGTGTTTTCAATGTGGAAACATTATCTTTCCATTATACTTTTTTATGTGTTATGATTATGTTATGGTTCATGGGAATTGTTTATGTATACGGGTGGTTCCATGTTAAATTATGGTTGGGTGAGCCCGAGATATCTCTCCAATTCATTGGGTAATGTGACAGAGGTAAACGTTAAGGTTTCTCCTAAGATATTTAGGGAATATACTGTGATAGGTATTCCATACAAAATAAAGAAGGTTTCTACCTATGTATATATGAAAGCTACAATGTAAGTATGTTATGGATTCCACAATTTACCTTTATAATTTATTATTTCTATGAGTTATTCATAAATATTATTTTGTTTTATGAGTGAAAAGTTTTATTTCATTGATTTGTATGTATTCCTGGAATAATCTTTTCTTTCCTTGTTTTATAACCCTTACTAAACATTTTATTCTCATCCTATGTTTTTGAAATATTTTCATAGGTCATAATGAAGGGTACGATAAAGGAAGAATTCAATAATATTTTTATCATGAAAATAATTCATTTTAAGGCGTTTTATTATTATTAAAAATTTTGATATATTTGAAGTGTATGATTTGTAATACATTAGTTGTAATGTAATATTTATGACCTAATTATGTAAAACTCTAAACCTAAAAAGATCCTTATTTTGAAATAAAGTAAATTACTGATCAAAAATCAAGATTATGTAATGTGTATTGATGGGTCCTTATATGTTATGTTTAAATAATAACATTTTAATAGAGTATTGCTGTTTTTTCAGACATGGTATTACATGGATTACAAGTTATTAAAGAAATTGAATTTATATATAAATAAATATATCATATATTATTGGTGTGTTGTATTTACTTCTACGTTTTTTGTTCTGTTTCATCTATGTTATCCAACATCATGGTCGCCTTTTAAAATTTCAACATGTTACATTATACCCTCCTTAAATAAATTGGGTTTTCATAATTTTTACTTGATCTCAATAATCACAGGTTTGAAACGTAAAAATAAACTTATTAGAATCCCACATAACGAGAGAAGTTAATAAAAAATCATCTTGATATGATAGAAAGTGATGTATGGTGGTCATTAGGAATAAACATATAACCAGGATTCTACATAAGAGAACACAGGTGGGAAGTGAATATATTGGAACTAAAGAAATGTATAATTCCCAAATAATGGTGGAGGGGGATATTTTTCATTAATAATAATAAATTGAATTATAAATATAAAATTATGAACCAAAAAATCATAAATTTATGAAGAGTTATGTGACTATTGGATTCATCAGAAATGAATACACATGGATAATTTTTTTTTCTCAAGATCCTTCTCTAAGTGGTGAGGAATTCATTTAGAATCTAGTCTAAGAAAATATAAGAATATAATTAATTTTCATCGTTCTATTATATATATAATTTTTTATCCTTTTGTTATTCTTCATTTAATCCCCACTTCATTTTATACTCTTTCAAATGAATATCAAAAATGACTTTTTATTCTCGAATAACATTTAACAAATAATTATAATGGAAATACATTCCTCTTATATATATATATTTTAAAAAATTGAAATGTATAGAAAAATTTATCCAGAACACCAAATGTTGAATTTAATATATTATATATTATTTTAACCATTAGAATCATCCAAAATATGACAGTCCAAAATTAAAGTCCAAAAAATTGGAGAAAGGTCACTAACTTAAATTCATATTCCTTATAGAATATGAATTTGACCTTAACATCACTTTAAAAATATTTCAATACCATGATCACCATAAAACCATAATTAAAAATTGGATTCTCCCAAAAATAAATATTGAAATCATTTATTTTTTTTCCATAAATCAATACTTACAGTAAACTCCAAAAAATATGATATAAACCATCAAAACTATAACAAATATTATTTTCTAAAAAACTATCCCATAAAAATATTTTTATTAACTCAACATACGGAACATTATAAGGGTTATATCAACTCAATATTTTTTTACAAAGATTTCAAATATACACTGAATCAACTTTCAAATTTGTTGATACCATTCATAAAATGCTTTCAAATCCTTAAAAAAAAGTTCTACATCACAATACCTTTACATTTCAAAAATCTTATAACCATAATATCATTAATAAAATAATAATGCAAAATAATTATTGAGTTAAAAAATTAAATAATTTATTCATTACACCTTTTCATTGTAATAACATTGTCTTTACCATAATCCCATAGCTTCTTCTAAGCGGTATTCCCTTGATTCTTGAGGTATTCGTTTATGTAGTTACCAATATCATTAAAGTTGAAATGATAAACATAAAAGGATTCATTCATACCATTTAAATAATGACCATGGTATACTTTCTCCCAACACTTACCACCATCTCTAATTCCCTTCAAATACGTTTCATAGTGTTTCATCCCACAACTATCACTTAGGGAACAAATCCCTCTTTCTATTCTTCCCTTTATACATCTATTTGTCCTTATTCACCTTCTTATCTTTATTAAATTAAAATCCATAAGATTGTAGTCTTCTTTAACACATGATTCTATTTCCTTGTATGATGAGAATGTTGCAGTGACTAATTCCATTAGAAAGATTGGATTTCATTAAATTTTGATTTCATGCATTGATATGTTTCCCATTCTGTCCACTAGGTTCCAATTTTAAATAATGTAACAAACTAGATTAATTCATAACATTATTTATCATTATTTATATTCCAAAAAATAGCTAAACACATAACATAAATTGAAAATATATGCATTTTTAATATCTTAATCATAAAATTTGTTTATTCAAGAATGTTTTAAAATCAAGAAAAAAATTACATCCCATTAAAAATGGTTTGTAAATATAATGAAATTTATTCATGGAATATCCACTAGAATTTTCTAATAATTTCCATTTTATGTATACTTTTATTTTAAAAATTAATGTGAAAGTCAATCCTGAATCTACATATTCATAGTGGTTATATCTATGTACATCTGTGCCAAAACTATGCCCACTTATTGTACCAAGAAATGGATGTATTTATAGGAAAAACCACACAATCCATATATTACCAAAACATTAGGATGTTATTATATAATTATCCTCAAGGTCTGTCATAGTTTTATGTTACCTAATATATGATTCTTAAATCATGTTCCCATAATTTCTAATAAATTTTCTATAATACCAACTATAAATACCCCTACACATATAGCCTACAGTTGGTGGATACTTTATTACATTAAAACAAGATACAAGGTATAAAATAACATTGGGATGAATAGTTTATTATTATTGGTTAACTAGATACATAATTGAATTACACATACATTTGAAAGAATAAAATATATATATTTTTCTTTGAGAATACCATTATTCTGCATATTTTATCCCTTCACATCAACCAAAAAACACTTCCAAGTATCCTGGTGAAGATAAAAAATAGATATGATTGAGTTTAAATTATCTATAAGAGAAAGTGTATAGTTGATTCTATCATGAATAAATTAGAATAATCAATATGGTAAGGTAAATAACTAAAAAATATTAAATTTAATCTTTAATCTAATTATAATATGGTAATAATAAATGATGATTAAATAAATCCATATAAATAATAAAAATATCATTAAAATTATCCATGTATATTCTATCTTAGAAAATAATCATATTGAAATCATTAAATGATTTCATAATAAGGGGATGTATTATTCTAGACATCTAAAACTATCATGATCTTTTAGAAGAAATTTTAAATATGTGGGTATAAACACATCTAATAAGGACAAATAATTTGTCTCATGAGACCCACCGATGAATCGAGGGGCTATATATAATGGGGACCCACCCCAATCTTACTATATATAATTCATTTCCCATATAAAAGGGGTAAATCATGATAAAAAAATTTATATTTAAAATATATCATATGAATTGTTTATAATTACAAATACTAATAAACATACTCATAAACTATCCAGAGTAATATAAATGATATAAAATTGATAAATCCATAGTCAAACAGATCATAAACTATATATATAAATAATAATGATGGTTTCACTACAATATATCCCTAGTAGAGCATAATAACAATAAAATGTTAATGTTGTTAACGAATATAAATATTTAAACATATATCTAAAAAATGTTTTGGGGAAAATAACCCTTTCATTTTGAAAATAAACTTTTAAAATTTGTATTCAAAATTATTTTGAAAAAAATATTTCACAAAAAATAGGGTTTTTTCTTTTTAAAATATGTTTTCAATAATTTATTGGTCTTGATGGTGTAAAATTCTGTTCATGTTGTACATGTTAAAACAAGTATTTTATTCTCATTTTTGGCAATAGAAAAATGATTATTGTTTTTAAAATGACATGAAAATTACGTAAAAAAGGTCTAAAAATTAACAATTGCATTAAAATATCCTTAATATTATTTCAAATTATTAAATATATTCTTTAATGTATTGTAAAAAAAATGGATACTATGTAAAAACAGTTTTCGACCAAAGAGATAAATAATCTTGTATTTTATTAAAAATAATTTCTCAATAATCTAAATTACCAAATTGTGTAAAAATGGTACATTTAAATTAAAAATTTCATTAATAACCAACAGATAAAAAGTTGATAGATTTATTGATAGAGATATAAAATAATTCCCCATAGGGATACTTATAAAAAACCAATAATAATGATGAGGTTGTCAAATATGCCATTACAGCTTCAGTACATTTTAAATTGAGAGCCCTCTTAGAGAAATAATATCAAATGAAACATCAAATACCATTAATTTATAAATATTAATTTTAAAACATATTAAATGGGTAATATATAAAAAATAAAAATACGTGGTGAATATGTCTTTTTCTTATTGAAGTAAAAGTTGGATGAGAAACCTATACCTCTGGTATAACTTATTTCATAGGTGTCCGGAACTATTATATAATAAATACAAGAGTATTATAACTATCTTAAAAGATCATTCAAATATATCTCATACAATATATGATCATATTATAAAATTTTACCACATGATTATTATTAATATATCATTATTTTCATTATTTTGGGTTATAATTTTCATATTGTTTCATGCATGTTTTGATATGAAAGTTACTGTTATTGTACATAGGATTTCGTTCAATAATATCTATTATTAAATTAATATAATATATAATTTTCTTCATTATATGAAAAATTATATCCTTTCATAAAAATTGGGCATATAAAATGGATCACATCGCTTTGTGGAGATGGTTGGTCGTACGTACACACGAGCGGCAATATCTCTCCCTTAAAGGGTGAAATGGTATGAAATTGTTTGAGATATTAGTTTTATATAATTTATATCATTATATATATAACATATATTCATTAGATTTTTACTTTTTACCTTTCATGTATATGTCATTTTAAAAATGAATCATATCCACTCGCGAGGTGGTGGAATACCGTACACATGAACGACGTTATAATATTTTAAATGCATTAGAAAGTATTGTGATATATGTATTATTAAAAATAAATTTTTATTATATATATATCTATCATAAAAATTATATATATTTAATAAATCAATTGTTATATCAAACTGTACGAAGTGTTGATTGAAGAGGAGTTACATTAGTTGACAAGGTAATAGCCCGTATTACTCACAACATACAATTTCATTTCCCATTTTATAAAAGTTTATATGAGTAATTATTATTCAATAAAAATAATAAATTATCATTATATAACATATTATATATTTATTATATTTTATGTGTTTATAAAATATTTATGGATTAAAAAAAATGAAAAAAATGATCTTAGTGAAGACAATTACCTTTTCTTAGAGAAACCTCATTCGAATAACTTCTTAAGGACCACATTGATGATATTTTTGGAATAATTGAATATCTATAATGTCTATAAGGATTTTGGGGAGGTATATATTAATTTATTTAAGATAAATATCTTGAGAGGTTTGGAGATATGATGGGAGTTAGTGCACTTTTAATATTTAGGAGGAGTGATATTTTTGTAAATACCAAAAATTATTCAATAATGGGAAACCGCACTCCCCAAATGTTGATAAAGAATTGATAATTTAATATTTTTAGGGATTATATATTTGAACCACACCTCCATCTCATAATTTAAAATATGTTTTAAACATGTTGTTCCTTAACATCTATGTTCATTTCTATTACCATTTTAGTTTTCACTATGGTTACTAGTAATTTTTAACGAGGAAATTTATCCTTTAAGAATAAAATAAAATGTGTCTTATTATAAAATTACGAACCGATAATTATAAATATTACAACAAATTTATTCAATAAAAAACCAATTTTTGGTGAAAATTAATTTTAAAACAAGAATATGTATTGTATAAAACATCGTTTTAATATTAACCGTCTTAACGATGTTTTTACTTATTGTGAATCAACATATTCATTATAAAAGAATTTTTTTCCCATAATGTACCTTATTTTATAATTATAATCATTCAAAAATAATTTTGGTTAATATATTAGTTTTATGAATTATAAATCATTTAATAAAATATCATTTATTATATAATAACATTGATGTCAAGTTTGACTTTATCAATTTAAATTGAATGAACAATGATAAAAAAATTATAGAATAAGAATATTTTATGTCAAAACCTAAATAAAATGTTATATTTATATAAAAACATAATTTTAAAAAATAACCACTAACCAATTCAATTTATTTTACTTTTATTATTTTTAGTATTATATATACTATTTTCCTATTAAATAAATAATTACTCTATTGGAATTATATATGAATTTAAAGTAATTACATGATTAATAAAAATAATAATAAATGGGACTAACAATATTAATTATAATAGACTAAAAATTACTAACCAAATTCATTCATATATTTCCTTTTAACCTTTTTGAACACATAATAGAAATTTACAATTAAGAGTGTGAAATTATTTCTTTTTCATTATATAAATTTATTTATATGTAATTTTCAAAAAAAAAGTATAAAAAACTAAAACAAATTTAAAATAAGTAGATTTGGGTTAATATATATTTATTATATATTAATTGGACTTTTTTATGTCATGTTAACCCTTTTTTTGTTGAGCCCTATAGTAAACTCATTTTTACCTTAACCATGGTATGTAATTTATATTGATTTAACTTTTCATTATTATAAAATATTATATTGAACTAATTATATACACTAAATTAGTATTATTCCAAATATTAAAATTATTTTTCAAAATTAAATTGACATAATTTACAAAATTCAAGTACTGTTAAATTGGTAATGTAATAAAAAGTGGGGTTTCAAAGAGAAAATTTTCTTATATATGTAATGTTTTAATATAAAAAATTATATTTCAAAAAGTAAACAAAATTTGTAAAATTTTAATATATGTGAACTAATTTTACATTATAAAATTTGAATTATAATTAAAAATTGAAAATAATTTAAACTAAAAGCTTTTTTCAATAAAAATTAGTATTTTTCAATACTCATCAAAAGAATTAATCTTTTCAAATATTTCCAAAATAACCTTATTATAATTTTGATATTATAATGTACAAATAAATTTTATTTTATCAAATACATATTATAGAAGTTGTAAAAAATAAATTTTAAATTACGTTCAGAAATATTTATGAATTCACCTTTTAGAAGAATATTCTTTTTCAAAAAATATTTCATTACATTGAAAATGGTTCTTATTTTATTTCTAAAAAATAGATAAATAGAGAATTTATTTTATTCATGTTTGAAACATATATGTCTCATAATTTATTTATTAATATTCATACCCACCTTAATAATTTCTTGCTTATAATAGTCATGTTAAAATAATAAAATTTAATAGAGTATAACAATTCATGGAAACCCAGTGTTGCATGAATTGATAGATATTTAAGTAATTTAATTTATTATAAAATAAATATATCAAAAATTATTAGGGAGTTTCATTTTCTTTTAATATTGGTTGTTTCGTTATTATCTCTATAGAACCTAATGATTATCTATTAAAAAATTATCGGGGTGTTAGAAAAAAACTTATATAATGGAGAAATATTTTATTAAATGGCCCTTAGAATCATAATTTATAATCATAAGAAATGAAAAAAATAATTTTAAATTGAATGATATAATATAATTATCAGTAAAGGATAAAACATATACTATGGATTAAAAAAAATTAAAAAAATCATAAGTGATTGAAATATTAAACTAAATCATGGGATAAAATGGAAATATGTGAGAGCATAAAATTTTGTCACATATTTATAAAATTTTCACAAAGTAATAATTGGATAAAAATGTGAGGAAACCCAACCATTTCTATGATTTATGATCATATCCAATCATTTTCATGTTTTTAAAATGCCACCAAAAACAAAAATGCCCGTGAATTTTATTCTCTCTTAAGATGTAATATCTTAAATAATTAATTAAAGGTATATATAGGACCTATATCATTATAATCCATTCATATTTAGGATAAATAAAAATAATAAATCATTATCTCATAAATAAACTATGAATATAAAATTTGTTTTATAACATATGAAACTACAATCAAATAAAAATGGTACCAAGAATTTATTTGAGGAATCCAAAGCCCAATAAATAAAATTGTATTTCATTAGTGAATTTATAGGGTGATCTATAACAATTATCTTATGGATATAAGTCAAATATATTGATAAATAAGTGGAAAAAATATTTTTCCTAATATAAAATTAATGATTTCATAATAGAAGAAAATATAAATAACTATTGGTAATCATTTTCTAAATTATAAGAGTAAATTTGTAATATTGTCATCCTAAACCTAATATTCAATAATATGTTTTTAAAAATAATTATAAAGATAAAAAATATGAATTAGATGATACAAATCTCTGAAGAAAAAATATCAATTATTGTTAAAAAAATTACAAGAACCGACATAATAAAAAATTAAAAAAACCTATATTTCATTCTTGTAAAGGGAAATTTAAAACATATAGTAGTTAAAAATTATTTGTGATTAAAATTAATAAAATGATTATATTTTTGGGAAGAAAATATATGGATAGGGAAGAAAAAAGAATCATTATAAATTGTAGGAATTATTCTTAACAACATAGATTATGAAAAAATGTAAAAATTAATAAATAGGAAATATTTTAATTTTAAAAATGTTAACTAAATAGATAAAACGTTAAAAACCTATTATATAATTGAAAAATGTAATAATAAAATTATCTATCATTATCCTAGTAAAGTAATTTGTTTATGACTCGATGAAGGAAAATGTAGTTGAAATAAATCGCGTGATTTTCGACTCACTCGAACATGTTTTTATATACCATATAAATAATTTAGAATAATTATTAATATATTATAGAACCTCAATAAAATATACTAAATTATTTTATATTATATTAATTTTATTTATTACTGAAATATTACTTATTTTTATTTAATATTAATTATTGGTAATCATGATTATTAACCATTCCATATTTTATAGGTATTAGAGTTCTGATTGTCAATCCATATTTGTAAGATAATATTCTCTATTATGGTATAAAATGATTAAATATAATTTCAATAATGGTTTTTTATGTCTTATAATCATTATATATAATATTAAGGTTTAATTCATAAAGGTAAAATATAATATGTGTGTTTTGTTAACGTTTACTCTTATAATGTTTATTTATAAATTTTGAGAACATATTCAAAATTATATATTCTAGAAAAAATTATTGAAACAATATCATTATATAAATTATGTTTTCAATACCATCCGTCTAAAAAAATGAATGCATCAACCGACCAAAACAAGAACATGTAATCATTAATTGAATAAATATGATTATGGAATGATTTTAGTATATTATGATCATTACATAATTATTATAAAATAATAAAATAATCATTATTAAATAATATTACCAATAATTTATATTTCATTATCATTCTTGATATAACTATTGATACATTGTAATCATTTCAAGTATAATTGACCAAAACAGAAGTGTTTGATAATGACTAGGCTAATAAGATCATGATATTTACTAATGGTAATATTACATTCATAGAACATCATTGAATAAATAAAATTATAATATAGTGATAAATAATATTTAATATATTTTCGAAAAATAAGAAAGGAATAATTATAAGAGAGGAGAAAATAGATGGACATAACAATTTAATGTTTTCTCGCAAAAATTATTGATTAAAAATGGATTTGTGATATCTATAAGGGTAAAAAACTAATGAAAATTAAATATTATTATTTAATAAATAAAATTAGGTTGATTAGTATATATAATTATAATTTCTAGTGTTAATTTGAAGGGGAGGTGAATGATGATTTTATACGTGAATGGAGAGACAATCTTGTAAATATTAAAAAAATTTCAATATAATAAATTTCTTTCTAATGAAAAGTGGAAAAAATTTAGTCAAAAATAAATTATATAAAATTTTAATGTATATATGCACTCATAATTCCAAATTGGGATAGGTTTTAGGGATAATTATGGCCATATCTCTTAGGTTAACCCCTATTAAACATTTTAACCCTTGTTTTGGGGACATCTTTTTACCATGGTAACTTATTATTATGCCCAAAAATATATTTTACCTTATTAGAATTTTTTTGTGATGATAATTGAAAATTTGTTTTCCCAATTTCTATATTTAATATCTATATATTCATAAAATTTAATTTTCATAGAATTCCACATTGTATAATACAAACAATATTTTTACTTTTCCTTAAAAATTCACATTTTCCAGAAATTTCTCACAATATCAATTTGTAAATTTTTTATATACTAAATATAAAATTGAATTACATTTTATTAAATTCAAAAAATAATGTTTCTAAAAAATAATTTCATTATGATAACATATAATGTTCAGAAAATAAATTTAAAAAGGATATTTATAACCATATAATGAATTAATGCATTATTATGAAAATTATAATATATTCTAATAATAAATACATTTTTATATCAACCTATAACCCAATAATAAAACCCTAAAATACATCAATATAATATCTAAGGTTAATATAGGTAGTTGTGGAACTCACTGTTGGTGGCTCATCTGTCCTGGATCTCATAGTGATCTGGAAGCACTTGAACTTATCATGTAGAATATTTGTCTCAAGAAGTGCTTGTTGAATATCATATTGTGAGTATTCCATAAAAACCATACTAATGGTGACTTATTTACAAACATTTTCTAGTTATGTATATGAAATCTAGTCCATTTATTGATATATATGGGGGAAGTCTGTAGTTTCACAATGATAGTGAATATGATGTGCTTTTCCATTTTAGTGAGGGGCATATTATATTCTGATGAATAAAGGTGAATGAGAAGTGATTTATTCATGGAAATGTTAATTTTATAATAATATACTCTAAAATAGTTTATTTATATACATTTTATGAACATACATAACATCCCATGGTCACTTGATGTCTTTGAAAAATGGATCATATTAAAATGCATACTAAAATATAATGTAGTGGCTAGAGACAAGTGTATAGTTAAATATTTTTTTATATATTTCATGTAATTATACTTTATAACATGATTAATAATGATTATTATTTATATTTTAAAATATTAATGGGTCAGATGAATTATATATTTTTCAATGTTATAAATTAACATGTGGTCTCACTTTTTAGATGAATAAATTTGGATTCAATTTGACTAAGAGAGTTGGTCCAAAAGTGTCTTAGAGTAAATAGAGAACTATATTTAATATGTATTCATAATATATTTAATATGATGTGACATAATATGAGTTTAGTTATATATTTACAATAAAATTTATGAGATATCCAGATTGAGTCTTGGATATGATTTCACTTGTTATCATATACGATATGATAGAAGATGAAATTTCATGAAAGTATTTTTGAAATTGGTGCACGTGAGAGATTTAAGGAATATTCTAATAATACATTTGATGTGATATTTTATGATATACTCTTTCATAGTGTATGAAATATGTATTGAAAAATTATATTATATAAATATTTTGAGAATATTTTTTCTAAATTGTAACAGATATCATATAGGTTACCTTGGAAGGTTGTATTTTATATCATAGGGGAATGACAATGAAATTAAATATATAATATAATTAATTTTTAATTACTATTAATAATAAAATTTAGTGTCATGTTAATGAGATAAAAATAAAATATCATATATAAGAGTTATCATTGATCAACTACTTCATAAGATGAAGCATATGAGAGAGTGTGTGGTTGAGGGTTACATGGATTCAATTGAATACATCTATGTTTTCTTTTATGAAACCCACTTGTTAATTCATGGTAATGAGTATAATATGCATATCCTATATAAAAGATCTTATCTCTATGTGATAGTTTATTCTTTCTTGTTCATTCTTATTTTAATCACCCTTAATATTGTTGCCCTCTTCCACATATTCATTTTCCTTCATGAGGAACAAGATTTTTTCTATTGGTGTAATTATCTAGATCAAGCATTATGTGATTCAATTAATATCATATATACCATTGGAGGAGTGATATAATGTTTTTCTACCATATTTTCTTCATTTTGAATATTAATACATAGATTAAAACACTTGTTTTATAGTGTTTGTTACAAAATAAATAATCTATTTGGTTTATAATATTCATAATTTTGATGAATTTCTTATTTTACCATGGTATAGGATTTTTTACATCTTATTTTGTGTTTAAAATGTTTCATTATAGACTTTAAAACCATGTATTATGTACCTTGGAATAGCTTAATTAACGTCAACCAAGTTTAATTTTCTTATTTTGTTATTTATAATTATTTTTTCTTCATATACATTGTATAAGAGAGTAGTTATTGAACTAATTCTGGAACAAAACACTAGCGGGGTATATTTAATGAAATATAGATACCAAAATTCACTAACTCAATGTACATACCTATGCCATTGTAGTAAAATATAACAAAGGGATTTTGATAATTGATTTAAATAACTATACACATTAGAAGAATCATATGAAAAATGATTTATGATTTTATGTATGTATTTCTATGTAGTTACTATTCATAGATTTAAATAATCATGGACATTGTAGAGTTATTATATGTTTATTCAAAAGGATTTGGATTTCGAAAATATGGGTGTTAATGTGTTATGGGGAGTTATTTCCTACATAATAGAAAAAGAGTTGACATTATGTAAATCATCACTCACTATGAAGGATTTTTTTAATATCCATCTGTGTGAATCAATGGTAAGAGAATATATATTCAAACCTATATGAAACAATTTACATAGGCTTGAAGATTCACCTAAATGAATCTATGGATGAATTTTATAGATTAAATATGATTATAAATAATATGTATGGATGTAGGGAAATCCTCAAATATGTTATGATCATAAAGAGAATATTGTTAATACTTATACATTATTTTATTATATGTATATAATTCCCTGAACCCACTCTTCTGGACTCTTTGTTTGAAAATACTGTGTAATTTTCTATTATAAAAGTGAATAAAAAATTACCAAACAATTACCACAAAATAGATCCTTTCAATGGTGTATGTTCTTGAGGATTATAAAAAACAATACATTTATTAGAGTTGACCGAAAATAAAACAATTACCTACTATGAATCCACACAAACTAACACCAAATGTATCAAACGTCAATTTATAAAATCTATGATTTCTTTTGAATTTTTTTAAACAATGGGGTAAGAATTCAATTGCTCGGTAATGGGTTTGAGAAATATCATTCTGAAAATACATAACCCTTTTGAAACAAAAACATTTGGAAATACCTTTGAAAAATATTTTGCTAAATATAGATATTACCTTCGATAAATACTAACTACTTTGAAAAATATAAAAAATACATTTTGATGATAACTATGATTTTTCTATTGCTATAAAACCTGTGAAAGTATTTATGCTTTGTAAAATAATAATGCTTCAGAGTACCCTAAAATAAACATGTGCTTCTCCAAAAAATACTATGCAAGATTCTGAACACAAAACATTTAGTCTACAAAATCACTGAAGGTTTTCTGGGCCTACCCACTTATTGGAGGATGGGTCCACTCTCCATTAACCTTCAATATTTACAATTTTTTTGTTTCCATATTTTCTAGAAAAAATGGTTTTATTTACTTATATATACATTCACTAAAGTATTTGATTGTTGAAAACTTATTAATACATAAATATTCAAATACATTTATATATAAGCATATATATAAAAATATATAAACATTCATCTGATCATTGTTAAAACCAAATCTCAATCCAAAAGACTTTTCATGAAATGTGTTCAAACTATTCTTTCACGGAATACATTTATTATTCTTATAGATAATACATGTTAATATCTTTCATATGAAGTTCTAAAAAATTTCAAAGCATGAATAAATCAATGTTTGTAATAATTTTAGATAGTAGACCATGAAATTAAATAGAAAATATGAATGAAATAAGAAAAAAGGAATGTCGATTTTATGCATAATACATGGCCACAGTTAAATGAAATTGAGACGTCCTTAATATAACATAAAAACAAGCATAATTATCTTTGTGCAATGAAAATGTCAATAAAAATTTGTTATATATAAATGTGAAATGAAATATATAATTTTAATTACAAGAAATGATAAATGTAAATATCAGTTGGCAGGAATGATATGGAATTAGATTAAAACATAAACATTATTAAATACATATACCCATGTGCAACAGTGATTTTATAATCATAATTAAATTGACAAAATTAAATTAAATTTTGACAAAGTAAATGTTGACGCTCCTTTCGTCACAGAATCTAAAGATTGGAAAAGGGGAATATCTGAGCTCAAAATGATTCAACCTTTGAAGAAAATATCAAAAATCGGCAAAGGCATGAACAAGTGATAAAAAGCACCTGTGCCGTGCAAGTTATATCACTGTCGTGCAACTTCACTTGCGCGACGCCTTATGGTCGCACAAGTGACATGCGCGACCTAAGTGATAACCGCCCGGTAACCACCCGAGGTCTTCTCCTGCCTATAAATAGACCCGGTGGGCCCCCCATTCGGGGAGGAATTTTTCCAGAAACTCGGATTGAAGTTCCCGACGCCCAAGTCTCTTCTCAAAGCTTTCGGAACACTTCTCAGGTAATTTCTTTCCTAGAACGGAAGATCTAAAGAGAGGGAGGAAAGCCTAAGTGTTGATACTCATCAATGCTTGCGCGCCTGAGTGGCCAGCCCTTAAGGGAAGTGGCCACACTTGCACACCGCCTTACTCCTTCGATAGAACTTGCGCGTCCCTTTTCTGGAAGAACCTCAAGAGAATTCTAAAGGCTTTAATAAAGAGTCGCTCAAGTATTTCAATGCTGGTTGAACATCGCGCAAGTACCCCACAAATGTCGCGCAGGTATACCTGAGCGACCAATACTTGCGCTCCCAAACAGTACCTGTGCGCCTTCCAATACTTGCACGACCCTTCCTTTTCTGGGTGCCCATCTTGCCCATTTTACCCCTCTTAATCCATTACACCTTTCCTATTCAAGATTCAGTCTTCAAGACACTCTTCAAATCCATTTATGGCATGATTTCTTGATTTGAATTCCTTATCTGAAAGGAATTCTCTGGAATATCTCTCAAAACTTAGTGATTTACATATCATTATGTCACTAAAGATTGAGAGTTCATTCATTCAACCTCATCCTTTAAGATGAGAGAATCCTTAACGTGGGACTCCTTTTAAGGAATAATCCCCAGTTATGTGTCCTTTAACCTGGTTCTCTTTTCACGAATAATCCCCAGTTATAATTTTGGGCATCCTCCTCAGAAGTAAGCCCCAAACCTTAGTCCCCTAACCTGGGCTTCCTTGTTAGGAATAAGCCCCAGTCATAAATTTGGGCTTCCTTTTTCAGGAGTAAGCCCCAAGTCCCCTAAACGGGGCTTCCTTGTTAGGAGTAAGCTCCAGTCATAAATCTGGGATTCCTTTTCAGGAGTAAGCCCCAAATCCCTTAATTTCTCTTTAACCAGTCCTAATTTACCTTTGATTTGGGATTCCTTATCCGGAGTAAAACTCAATCATCAATCCTCTCATAATCTGGGCTTCCTTTTCAGGAATAAGTCCCAAGTTAGAGTATTCAAATCTCCATGAAGCACATATACCTTTATGGACCCTGTTCCTGGATTTTCTCCCTAATGTAATTCGTAATCTTTATTTATTTGGGCAGTCATACATACATAAGCCCCAATCCATTTCTTATGATTACATCTTTCATGGCCCAATTGTCAATTTTATTACCAATACCTCTTGTTTCTCACACCGAGCATGACTCACGTGAGCTTAGAGAGTAAAAGTAATTATGACATCCTTCTCTGAGCCATCAATCATAAACATCATACTCCCTTACTCGAAATACATGGGTTCTGATTCCTTTTCCAAAACAAAGGATATGTAGGTAGCCCATCTACGGGTTTGATCCCAACTCTGAAATAATCCATGTCCTTCTGAATGACAATAAACTTCAAGTGGCCCACTGAGTGGCTTTAAAACCAGCCTGGTCATCATAATGACCAAGAGTCTTTTATAGAAATGTTTTGAAGGATACCATTGACCAAGAATCTCTAAATAGATACAAATGATTCTCTATTGATGAAGAACCTCGAATACTTATAAAAGATTCTCTAAATTTCTTACATATTTAATCATTGATTGTAAAAACTGAAGGAAAAGCTCATTTTATACATGGTAATGTAATAAGGATTCATGAACATAACTTAAATCTATAAAGAGAGTCCCAGAATAGACAATAATTCCCCTCAAAAAGGTGCGATGAGTCCGACCTCCCATCCTCTCTACCAATGAAAATTCCTAAGCCTCATCAGTCCACAAGCTAATGAGAACCTACCTTTGGAAAGTAGGTCCTAATGGATGTGGAATCATTGGATGTTTCCGGTTCTGTGAACAAACCCGTTAGAAACCGATCGGAACGTCTGAATCTCCCATCCAGGAGGTCATCCCCAAATTTCGAGGGAAACAAAAAATGGTGAACCCGACGTGAATCCTTAACCAAGTTAAAAGGATGTTTTACCTATTTGTTAAGCCCCTATTTAAAACTCAATAAGAGGGCTAACAAAAACAATCATTGACATGTGTGCTCATCCAAAATATGAAGTGGCTGAATTTATCTTGATTACGTCTATTATATCAAACAAGAACTCTTTTCCAAGATCTTCTATATTTCCATAATGGCTGCTCTCAAATTCACAAATGTGAATACTGCTGCTGCAAATACCACTGCTGCTATTCCTATTGGATCATCATCCGATCTGAGGATGACATCACCTACTCAGCGTCTTAAACGCTGGGTATCAAATGCGCTGTTTAAAGAGTACCGTCAACACGGTACCATCCCAACTCTGGAGGCTGCCCGACATGCCCTCCAAGTGAACAACTCACACAGGTCATCTGGAAAACGATGACCAGTGATCAAGAGGTAGGCGGTGCTAACTACCGTCTCCAACCGTTTCGGGTCGTTATCCCTGGAACGCAATTTCCATTCGCTCCCTTACTCTGAGGAAGTGAATGAGCAGGTCCCTCAGGACCTTAATTCAAAAACACAGGAGTCCTTCCCGAGGGCTCCCATCAACAATCACTGCCAGACTCATGCGACAGTGCGCCCTCAACATGATGAGGGTACCGACTCCAGGCGTTCGGCTCAGGTTCCTCAAACCCGAGCAGGCAAGACGAACCGCCAGAGGCGGAATCTGGTTAATAATGTGCAGGTTCTCATCCCTGCCATCTCTAGAGAAGTCCACCAACCTAACTTGGTGGCGAAAAATGAGCAGGCACATACACCTACCCGTTTTAATTCTGCTGTCCAGCAGACTCGTCTGGCAGCATCACGCCAATTCCGCTAGGCAATTCCGGCGGAGTACTATAGGCAGGAACATACAGCTGCTTATACATCATTAGTTAGTTAGCAGGCTCTCCTGACAACATATGATGGATCTCGTCAACCGCTTTTGGCGAAGTCTAATCAGCAGGAACATACACCTGCTAATAATAATCAAGCCTACCAACAGTCTCACTTGGTAGCGCACAGAGAAGTCAGTCAGAAAGCTCCGACAACAAACAGGAGGCAGACTCAACTCTCTTCCCCAACACTTGAGTACTGTCAGGATTCACTGACAGGAAAAGGAGGACAGGATCAGGCACATACACCTACTCCAATCCCGGAATGGACGTATATCCCCATTCCGGCAGCTGAAGTCACCAAGCATATTTTTTCAATGGTGAAAGAGCAGAAGCAAATTCCTGCTCATATTCTGGATGCTTGCCAGGATATTATCACAGCTTCAGCATCATCTCAGGGAAAGACACATAAATCTATCCCTAGTAGTTGAGTGACACATCAACGATTCACTCCGGAATAGACACACACATCTGTTCCAGTCCAAGAGGGTTATGGGGCGTACTCCCCCATATCATATGGACAACCAAGTTAGGCACATACACCTGATTTGAGTGAAGATCATTAGCCTAACCTGACCATCTTTCCTGATCAGGCACATACACCTGCTCAGAGCAACCACTTTCATCAACAAGTGGTTTCCAAATCGAGTAAGAAGGCATCTAAGAAAAAGATCCGCCCAGCACAGTCAGGAGATCAAAGGCCAATCTGTAAGAAGGCCTTACTCGATGCTGGAGTTCTTGAAGCCCTCAGACATTTATCTGTTGGAATTCAAGATTCTACTCCCTCAGTTCCCAATAACGGGAACATTAATTCCGAAGGTCTTCAATAGACACTTCCTCACGAAGGCTTGCTTCGTGACAATTCAGTCAATCTTGAAGTTTTGTCTTTAGATAAGAGCCACAGGAACCCTCTATGTGGTCAGAAGACCAAAGAGCAAGAGATCTCATCTTTTGCTGTAACCCATTATGGTGGTCCTCCCCATGATGATGAATTTCGCTGCGAAAGTCCTCTCCGCAGTAGTGATTCACATTGCCTGGAAAATACTCAAGTGGACAATGTAGTGCTGAGAAAGCCCTCTTATCTTGAGGCATTTGCAAATGAAAAACCAGTCATGTCTGATGCTTTATCGCTAGCAAGTGAAATAATTTCTCAATCAGAAGATTTCCCAGGGTGTAGGCCATTATCCGAACCACCCCTAAGTCATGCATCTTCTAGTCTGATCAATGATCTCTCTACCAATCTTGTTGAATCTGATGAAGAAACAAGGAAACACCAACTCTGGTCAAAACAGGTAGAAGAATATTCATTTAATGATAAAGAGGAAATGCTGAACATGAGGAAAAAACTGGCGAAAAGTGAGATACCAGTCATGTTTTGGCCTTTGGCTGACTCCCAGTATGACATTCCAAAAATGTTGACGGAAGATGAAGTCCATGATATTCGTCTCAACATATGGAAATCTCTTTGTCAATTGAAGAAGAAGGTATTGTGTTATGATGAATATGAAAATCATATTAAGATAATAGAAGGGATACAACTTCAGATTGATTTGGCATCTCTATCAGTCTCTCAGTATCCGAAGGCTGAAAAGCAGCAGAGAACCCTTCAACGTTCATGCCTTCGCGCACTAAGAAAATTGCGTCAGTTAATTTCCAATGCCCCATTTGGTGTTCATATCAGAGGATGGGGTGTTCAGGGAGCACTAAATTTCACAGTGCATTCTAGTCAGCAAAGCCCACCGAAAATGGTCTCATGCAATGTTATTGCCCATGGCCGGCCACAGTCAATTGGCTTTGTTTGTAATCAAAAGCTTGCTCAAGAACAGGCTTCAACTAGTTCCTCTCAAAATCAAGCATATAGAGAACAAGTTGTTGAATTGCTCCTACATCAAGCAGGCGAGAATATCGCACAAGCCTCTCGTATGGAGAAAACACGTCATCAAATGACAGATGTTTCAGAAATCATCCAACGGTCTGTTGAACCAGGTGATAAAAGTGGATACCGGTTAATGCATCCAGCTAATTTCCAAACTAAGATTCTCAAGATCAAGAGAGCTTTTCAGAAGATCTCAGACATAGCATTTCAAGAGCCACCCCAGCTTGTCAGACTGGGGACTCCTTTAACCCAACCCTCAGAATCAACAAATGGGATTCGAGGAGTTGAGCGGAAACAACAGGAACATCCCTAGTTCACGAGGTTGGGGACCCTTTCAAATCATCAATCCCCTCCTCAGAGAATGTCGGTCTTTTCTCAATTGGGGATGAAGCCCCAAGAGGAACGAAGATCCAAATTATCAGGAGATTCCCTCCAAGTTATAGCTCATCAAGAAGTACCTAAAGGATTGAATCAACAAAAGGCAATTTCTTATCAAAGACATGAAAGAAGACAATATCACAGAAATGTTGATAGAAGGGATGCGATGCATTATGCATCAATCAATGTCATCAATGCCGTTGTTGCTAATCCACTAGAGGAGGCTCACTCAGGGGACTCAGATGAAGAGCATCCTGCTCAAGAAAATGTACGCACCGATACAAATGATAAAGGTGTGCGTACACGAAGTCAAAGGATTACTTAGAAACTAGGTAATCCACTTCCCTCTCTCAAAAAAGTATCCAACAAAGGGAGGGGAAAGAATTAGGTTACATATCCTTTATCTGTAGAAGTTAAATCACTCTCATTAGAGAAAAGGTTTGCACAACAGGAGTATGAAATGAAAGAATTAAGAAGGTTGAATGTAGAACTACTTCAGAGTAGTCTTCTTCTTAAGAATGCTGGAGTCTGACAGCTGAAGGAATTTGTTGCAGCTATTGAGATGGATTAGGAATATCCTCCTTTATCAGTACTCCCTCAGAGGTCTAATCCTACAGGTCAAGCGCAACAACGGTTGGCAGTGCTACCATTAGTTGCAACACCAACCACCACATCTGTCCAAGCTCCATTCATTGCACCTACCCAAGACCAAATTCAACCGGATGTTTCTCAAAAGTTAATAACTACTATTGAGTCATTAACAGCTCAGTTAGAAACTATGGAAGGGAAACGGGCGCAAGTTCAACCAAAAAAGAACGTTTACCCAGAATGGGTAGATTCAATTTCTCCTCCATCCAGTTTTGGAAACCCTGTTTTCCCTACTTTCAATGGATCAGGCGACCTTGAACAACATTTGACACATTACGTGTCTTGTTGTGATCCTATGATGGGAACTCCAGAGCAGCAAGAAGCAGTGAAACTCAGATGCTTCGTGCGAACCTTGCAAGGACCAGATTTTGTCTGGTATACAAGCTTGCGATCCCGGTCAATCATCGGATGGGAGGATCTTCGCCAAAAATTCCTTCTTCAGTTTAGCTCAACTTTTCCAAAAACGATAGTTTTCGATCTTACAAACTGCAAGCAAAGGGAGAATGAAAGAGTCTCTGATTTCATTGCTCTCTAGAAGGGATTAACATATTCCCTGATTTTAGCACTCCCTCAGGAGGAGCTGTTGCCAATATGTGTGGCAAATTTGCGTGACAAATTACGCACGTCATTGATCCCTATGAAATACACAGGAGGGTTTCGAGACCTTACTTCAATCGCTCAGCAGATTGAAGATTCCCTTATACAGGCTAAGGCTAAATCTCGTGTAATTCCATTAGTTCCAGGAAGGAGAATGGGTAAAGCGGAAACTGCTACAGTTAAGATTAAACAAGCGCCTGTACCTATTTCTACTTTAAAACCTTCATCTTCTCGAATGGATCCACCTCCTGAACGCCAACAACCAACACCATTTCGTCCAATTGATCAATGAGTTCAATGATAAAAACTATTTGAGGATTTGATGATTAAAACATACTCTTTCCGAAATGAGCAAGTTCCTGGTTACTTCATTTCAGCTCTGGAAAATAATTTGGTTCAATTACATGTGCCCAAGAGGCCAAACAAGGAAGGAGATGAAGACCGTCCCAATTATTGTCCCTTTCATCAAATGTTGGGGCATCCCATCCAGGAGTGTTTTGTCTTCAAAGAACTCCTGCAAACGATGGTCGACTTGGGAAAATTCAATTTGAAAGGTTCTTCGACTCAGGTAGCATGTGTTACTGCTATAGTTACAGAAGAGGAAGGTGAATGGCAAGAAGTCAAAAGCAGAAATGCACAGAAGTATGATGATTGGATGGTCAGAAAGACAATCAATCAGACTCATGCCATTTTGTGAACACAATTAAAGAAACCAATTGTGTCTTCTGCCATGAATATTGTGGTAAAACCCTCTTCGTTAGAGGGAAGTCCTCAAAGAAACGGCTTGATTTAAAGAAGGAAAACGAATCAGAAGAAGATGAGTATGTGTTAAAGACTAAATTGTCCTTGACTCTGGCAGACTTTATGCCACCTACTTCAAAGCCACGGGCACCGCCCCATCAAACAAAACAGCCTAAACAGGCTAATCAGGCAGAGTCTTTATCAGACGAAGAGCTAATCTTCGGTTCTGTTAATATGATTCAATTAACAGATCCGTATTCCAGTATTAATTTTAATTTTGATGAGCCTGAATTACCTATATCAAATAAGGGAATCCGAGGAAGTTCCAGAGGTTCAGGATACAAGGGAAGACGTGGATCTTTTTGAAGCCACTACTCCAATTCTACCCCTGCTAGCACTGTGTATGCAGCAGAAACTCGTGGTAGAGTCCTTCTGCGAGCTCAAAAAGAACAAGCAAGTTCTTCTGCCAATAGCCAACTCAGTCTTGGCACAGTTATTTTGGAAGACCGATTGAAGGTTCCATCTTCTTTATCTCATCAAGTAAATGGATCTAATTGGTCTAATATTCCAAAACCAAGGATATTGCCAACTTCTATCCCAATACAAGATGCATCAGTTTCCAAAGCATCTGCTTCCAAGGTACCTGCTAAACCGCATATTCCTATTGGGAAACACAGACCTCTAGATCAAAATAATGATATATTGAAACACTTTGCCCAAGTACCATCCAAGTTATCAATTTTGGATGCTTTGAATCTGTCAAAAGATCGTCGGGAAGCACTCATCGAAGCTTTGTTAAGTCCTCAGGAGTTTGAAGCTGAAATTGCTGCAGCTGAAGTCTATCACATAGAGAATAATCCTGCAGAATGCCATGCAGTGATATCTTTTACTAATAAAGATGAAGATGATGTTGTGCATGGGAAAATAAAACCTCTTTACTTATCTGGAAAATTCAATGGTGTAGATATCCGAAGAGCTTTCATTGACAATGGTTCAGGAGTCAACCTCATGCCCATTCGTACACTTCATCGATTGGGCCTCACAGAATCTGATTTATCTCCTTCTACCATGATGTTACAAGGATATAATAAAAATGAACAAGAACCACTGGGCGAAGTTACACTCATAACTCAGTTTGGAGATCTTGTATCCAATTCGGATTTCATGATTGTTGATCAAGACTCAGCTTTCAACGTCTTGCTTGGAAGACCCTGGCTACATCAGCATGCGGCTATCCCTTCATCATACCATCAATGTCTCAAATACTGTTTCAATGGTCAAGTTGGAACATTGGATGGAGATAAGGCCCCGTTCAAGACATGTGAGTCTCAGTACATTGAGGTGGAATTTTATCACATGAAGGGAAGAGAGAAATCTACAATAAAGGAAATTACCAAAGTTAATGCTCCATATGGTTTGGATAAGATTCCAATAAATCCATTTACACATGTGAGTACAGATTATGTGTTACCTATAAGTCAAATTGACAAAATAGCCCAAAATCAAAATACTCTTATGGAAAGATCCATAATGTCAATTACAGCAATTGAGCCAGACAACATGGGAGAAATTGGTAACCTACCAAACAGTGATGAAAGCAGAAGTGGTGATGTTTTCATTTCATTTTCTGAAATCCAACAGGTCTATACTTCGCCAATCAGGCTAGAAGAAGTTATAGCAACATCGGAGGTGAATAATGATGTCGATTCTCAATCCATCATCTCCTCTTTATATCCCAAATAAGACCCTTTATCATCAATAGGGTCGGAAATGGAAGCTTCTTCTTCAAAATGTGCAAATTTTGACATCTCTTCTGATCATGAAAATTTCGTTTTGTCATCTACTATGCAAGTAGAAACAGAAGAAATAGCACATGATGAAGAGGAAGAAGAAGATCTTAAAGATGCTCCTCCAGCATTTGAAGAGGGTATCTCTACCACTGTGGATGAACTCAGAGAAATAAATCTGGGTACATAGAAAGATCCACGCCCCACTTTAATTAGTGTGGCCATGACCCTTAAAGAGCAAGAGATGTATATTTCTTTTCTAAAGAAAAATAAAGATATTTTTTCTTGGAACTATACAGAAATTCCTGGGCTTGATCCTGATGTTGCTACTCATCATTTGGGTTTACCAAAAGAACATCAAGGATTTATGCAAGCAGCGAGAAGAAAACACCCAACTTATGCTTCCAAAATTGAAGCTGAAGTGGATAAGCTGATCAAAGATAACTTTGTCAGAGAAGTTCAATATCCCAAGTGGTTGGCTAATATTGTCCCTGTAAAGAAGAAGGATGGACAAATTAGGGTTTTCATTGATTTCAGAGATCTTAATCGGTATTGTCCTAAAGTTGATTTACCAGTTCCGATTACAGAACTCTTAATTGATGCGACAGCTGGTTATGAAGTAATTTCCTTCATGGATGGATATTCCGGATATAATCAGATCTGAATGGCCCCAGAAGATGAGGAATCCATAGCCTTCAGAGCCCCTTAAGGTGTGTTTTGTTACCGGGTGATGCCCTTTGGTTTAAAGAATGCAGGTGCAACATATCAATGCGCCATGCATTGTATCTTCAAGCCTTTCTTAGGGAAGTTTGTTGAATGCTATGTAGATGATTTGGTGGTTAAATCCAAACAACGTTCTAATCACTTGGCTGATTTGGAAGTCATATTCCACAAGATTCGACAACATAATTTGAAGACGAACCCCTTAAAATGTGCTTTTGGGGTAACCTCAGGAATATTTCTTGGCTTTGTTGTAAGCCATCGTGGTATTGAAGTCAATCCTAAGAAGACCAAGTCAATCATTGGTATGTCACCTCCTCATAATTTGAAATAATTAAGAGAACTTCAAGGAAACTTAGCCTATATTCGGCGTTTCATCGCCAATTTGGCAGGAAAAAGTTTACCCTTTACCAAATTAATGGAAAAGGAGTCACATACCAGTGGACTGAAGAATGTCAAGAAGCATTTGATGTTCCCAAGAAATACCTCTTGAGTCCACCAGTACTCATGCCACCTGTTGAAGGAAGACCACTTATCCTATATGTGACAGCTCTAGAGCGATCATTGGGTGCCTTTCTTGCTCAAAAGAATGATGCTGGGAATGAAAATAGCCTCTACTATCTCAGTAGAACTATGCTTGAAGCAGAAACCCGGTATTCAAGTATTGAGAAGTGCTACCTGTCATTAATCATTGCAGTTCAAAAACTGAGACACTACCTGCAACATCACGAGGTCCAATTGGTATCTCGCAATAATCCGCTCAAATTCATCCTTAGTCATCCAATGCTTATAGGACGTCTAGCAAGGTGGGAAGTTATTTTGCAGCAGTTCGATATTCAGTATGTGTCTCAAAAGGCGATAAAGGGCCAAGCTCTGGCTGATTTATTGGATGAACATCCTTCAGTGGAAGACACGTCTTCAGATATTAAACTCCCCGATGAGGAAGTTTTCTCTATTCAATAGAGTCCTCAAACATGGGAAATGTATTTTTATGGTGCTTCCAGAAGTCCAACAGGGTAGAAAATAGAAAATCCTAAATTCAACAAAGTTGGTTTAGGAATTGTGCTCATTTCTCCAGATAAGGCAATGTTACCTTATTCCTTTTTATTGTGGGAAGGTGGTACCAATAATGAAGCCGAATACCAAGCTCTTACCACAGGCTTGGAGTTAGCTCTTCAAGCACAAGTGAATCACTTAAAGGTGAAAGGTGATTCAGACCTGGTAATCAAACAAGTCAATGGGGATTATGCCATCAAAAAAGAAGAATTAAACCCTTTGTATGATTACGTTAGAGAGTTAATGGTGGAATTCCCTTCAGAACTGACATTTTCTTATGTCCAAAGATCATAAAATGCTCAAGCTGATGCGCTGGCTAATATAGCCACAGCTCTAGCAGATCCAAATTGGGACGAGACAACCATCAGTATTGCCCACCATCGTGCAATTTAACCTTATGTTCAAGCAAGAATAGAGGAAATTAATGAAATTAGTCCCATTCCTGAACCATATGGTCATACTACAGGATGGATGACACTTATCAGGGAATACCTTCAAAATGGAACACTTCCACCTGATAAAGCCGAGAAAGAACAAATCCGGCGACGTGTGGTCAATTTTACTCTTTATGATATCCCAAACCACCTAGAGAAAATTCTCTACAAATGTGGTTTTGATGGAGTTCTCTTCAGATGCATTGATGGTGAAGAGACAATGGCTATCATGAAAGAAGTGCATGTAGGAGTCTGTGGTGCCCACCAGTCTGGACATAGATTGTCTGATCAAATTCGAAGGCTTGGATACTTTTGGCCTTCAATGATACAATATTGTGTTAATTTCACAAAGAAGTGTCATTCATGCCAAGTACATGCCAACTTCATTCATCAACCTCCAGAGTTTCTTCATACAGCTAGATACTCGTGGCCATTTTCCACATGGGGAATGGATGTGGTGGGACCTTACCCTTTAGCTATGGCCAAGCAGTTTAAGTACATTCTTACTGCTAATGATTTCTTTTCCAAATGGGCAGAGGCAGTACCTATTAAAGAAGTCACTTCTAAATGCATTGTTAGCTTCATCAAGTCTAACATCATTACTAGATTTGGTGCCCCTCATACCGTATTGACGGACAACCGAACCAACTTCTGTTCTTCTGAGGTGAAGAAATTGTATCAAGAATACAACATTAAATCCAACCATTCATCTCGGTATCATGCGGCGGCCAATTTCCAAATAGAAGCCTTTAACAAGACTCTTTCAAATATACTGCAAAAGATGGTGGATAAAGATAAGAGGTCATGGCCTGATAAACTCTTTCATGCTTTATGGGCTTATCGTACTACCACCCACAATGCAACGCATTCAACTCCATATTCATTGGTATATGGAACCGAAGCAGTCTTGCCAATTGAAGTTCAATTTCCCTCACTCAGAGTAGCCATTTGTGATCAGTTATCTACAGATGAGAAATCTCAAAAGAGATTGAATGAATTGGAACGGTTAGATGAGAAAAGATTGTGCACTTTGCACCACTTGGAAATCTATGAGAATAGAATAGCACGAGCTTTTAACAAAAAAGTTCATATTTGTTCATTCATTCAGGGAGAATTTGTATTAGTTCTCAGAAATCCAATGATACCAGGAAAGAAACCGCCCAAGCTTGAGCCAAAATGGGAAGGACTTTATTCAATACATAGGGTCTACTCCAATGGAGCTTATTCATTAATCTCGATGGATGGAGAACTCATTACAACTACAACTAATGCCAGATTTTTGAAGAAGTATTTTGTATAAATTTCAAAATACCCCTAGATGTCCCCGCAACATGACACTAAACTATGCGGCACCGGTTCGTCCTTGCTATATGATGTTAAACTATACAGCAATGGTCCAGTATGACCTTAAACTCATCCATGGTCCATGTATATGACCCTAAACTATTCACACTTTTGTCCGGCATGGCACTAAACTGATGAAGAAGAAAAAAATCCCTAATTTTTCCTCACTGCATGACATTGAACTACACAGTCCCCCTTTCGTCCTACATGATGCTAAACTGTATTGTCTCTGCAACATGACATTAAACTGTGAAGCACCAGTTCGTCCTTTCTATATGACGTTAAACTATAGAGCAATGGTCCAGTATGACCTTAAACTCCAACTTCATCCCACACGACGTTAAACTGTGAAAAAGATCCCTAAAAGGTCCTGTATGACCTTAAACTACACCATGGCCCTGTATGACATTAAACTGCACCATCCATGGTCCGTGCATATGACCCTAAACTATTTGAAAGTCCCTTACGTCCAGAAAGACGTTAAACTACATAATCATCAAAGGTCATGTATGACCTTAAACTATACTTATGTCCAGCATGACATTAAACTGCACCATCCACGGTCCATGTATATGACCTTAAACTATTCTCCCTTTTGTCTAACATGACACTAAACTGTAGAAAAAATCCCCAATGCGTCCAACATGACGTAAATGGTGTGTTATTTTGTCCTTGCTACATGACACTAAACTGTGCAGCACCAATAGTCCTAACTGCAAGACTTTAAACTGCATAGTCCCTTTAGATGTCCAACATGACGTTAAACTGTATTGTCCCCATCGTCCTAACTATATGACGCTAAACTGTACAGAAAGTCCTTGATATGTCCTACCTGACATTAAACTGTATAATGTCCCTGCAACATGACACTAAACTGTGTGGCACCAGTTCATCCTTGCTATATGACATTAAACTATACAGCAATGGTCCGGTATGACCTTAAACTCCCCCTTTCGTCCAACATGACGTTAAACTGTAATGTCCCCACAACATTACACTAAACTGTGCGGCACCAGTTCATCCTTGCTATATGACGTTAAACTATACAGAAATGGTCCAATATGACCTTAAACTCTTCCTTGGTCCAGTATGACCTTAAACTATTCACAAGATGTCCCCGCAACATGTCACTAAACTGTGCGGCACCAGTTCGTCCTTGCTATATAACGTTAAACTATACAGCAATGGTCCAGTATGACCATAAACTCCCCTTTTTGTCCAACATGACGTTAAACTGTATTGTCCCTACAACATGACATTAAACTGTGCAGCACCAGTTCGTCCTTGCTATATGACGTTAAACTATACATTAATGGTCCAGTATGACCTTAAACTCCCCCTTTCGTCCAACATGACGTTAAACTGTAATGTCCCCGCAACATGACACTAAACTGTGTGGCACCAGTTCGTCCTTGCTATATGACGTTAAACTATACAGCAATGGTCCTGTATGACCTTAAACTCCCCCTTTCGTCCAACATGACGTTAAACTGTAATGTCCCCGCAACATGACACTAAACTGTGTGGCACCAGTTCGTCCTTGCTATATGACGATAAACTATACAGCAATGGTCCAGTATGACCTTAAACTCCAACTTCATCCCACACGACGTTAAACTGTGAAAAAGTTCCCTAAAAGGTCTTGTATGACCTTTAACTACACCATGGTCCTGTATGACATTAAACTGCACCATCCATGGTCCATGCATAGGACACTAAACTATTTGAAAGTCACTTATGTCTGGAAAGACGTTAAACTACATAATCATTAAAGGTCTTGTATGACCTTAAACTATACTTATGTCCAGCATGACATTAAACTGCACCATCCACGGTCCATTTATATGACCTTAAACTATTCACTCTTTTGTCCAACATGACACTAAACTGTTGAAAAAATCCTCAATATGTCTAACATGATGTAAATGGTGTGTTATTTTGTCCTTACTTCATGAAATTAAACTGCGCAGTCCCCCTTTTTTGCCCAACATGACGTTAAACTGTATTTTCCCCATCGTCCTAACTACATGACGCTAATCTGTACAGAAAGTCCTTGATACGTCTTACATGACATTAAACTGTATTTGGTCCCGGCTACATGACACTAAACTGTGCAACACCAATAGTCCTAACTGCAAGACTTTAAACTGCATAGTCCCTTTATATGTCCTACATGACATTAAACTATGCATCGTTAAGGTTGTTGTTACCTCTTGTTTCTCACACCGAGTATGACTCACGTGAGCTTAGAGAAAACCTCAACCATAACACACTCTTTGGCCGCTAACCATGTATAAGTCCCAACAACATTTTTTTAGGTCATTGTACCCAAGAACAACTTGATCATTAATTCAATCTTTAATTGAACTACGCGGATTTTGATCCTTGCCTTCCAGGCTGGGTATGTAGGCAACCTCCCAAGGTTCATGCCCAAAAAAACAATCTCTTCACTTCGGTTCACCTTCATCTCATATGATGTTGATTTGTGAAACCGCCCTTAGAATCAATATCTTTACATTTGATTCACTTTCGTCCTTGTTATACGACGTTAATCTATACAAAACTTTTGTCCGACACGACAATAAACTACAATACTCTTTGATTTTTTCATTTGAGAGGGAACCATTATTTACATTGATTTTTCAATCATGTTTCATTTCAAAAGACTACGTGCATACATGGTAATGCCTAAACTTTTTATCTCGGGTTAAACCATCATTGTACTAAACTCCCCTTTCACCCTTCACATGTACGATCCAAATTTGTACAAAGTGTATTACTAGAACTACGTGGGCTTGATTCCCATCCTTATGGGATACTTAGGAACGTTTGAGTATCCCTCGAATCTAGCCCCAAGTCTTTTAGGCCTAACCCCATATTTCACTTTCAGTCCCTTGGCTGAAAAGTCCTCATGAAAACACACACTGTTTCCTGCACGATGTAAAACTGCATTTCAAGAACTACGTATGGCTTGATTCTCATTCTTATAAGATACATAGTGAAGTCCAAAATTTCAATTCAGGACCAAGCCACAACATGATTATGGTTATCATTGACCTATGTATCTCTGTATACATTGGACGATACCCATATTTATGTGTTATAACCCTAACCATAAATATTTTCAGATCTTCATAACCCTTTTCATGACTTTAGGTCACAAAAATGTCAAACTTATGAGAAGTCTTTTGCCTGACTATGCAGCACGTGCCCATAGGCAGCCTTGCATAAACAGTCCACATAACAGACTTGTCAGCCGAAGGATACTATTTATTTGACTATGCAGCCAATGCCCTTAGGTGGCCCTACATAATTCAACCCCCTAACGGGTTTGTCAGATAGTGGTAATTTCATTCATAGGAAGAATGCCTCTTTTGTCCTTATTTGTCTTAAACGAAAGTATGTAGGGATCCGCAAAAAAATATCCATCCTTAACATATTTGTCCCATATCCTTTTTCATGATCTGAAACTATTCAAGTCTATGGTTTATACTCTCCATATTCTCTTTCCCTACGTTTGGGTCAGACCTTCGTAAGAGTGATATTTATTCAATTATTCGATAGTCTTGTTCAAAAATATCTTCTCCATATTCATGTACCTCTTTCCATACAACAATCTCTATACTTTAGAAAAATTGAATCTCCATAAAATTTCATTGGCTTTTAGCACTAGGAAAGTAAATTTCTGAGAGTTCTTTTTCCTGACTATACAACACATTCCCATAGGTGGCCTTGCATAAACAGTCCACATAACAGACTTGTCAGCCGAGAAATGCTATTTGTTTGACCACGCAGCCAATGCCCTTAGGTGGACCTGCATAATTCAACCCCTAAGGGGTTTGTCAAATGATGGTAACTTCATTCTTGGAAACTACTTCTTCTGATGCCTTTTAGCTCTTTTTCATATCCTTCCTCAGATTCAAATATTCTTAAGCCATAGTTTACATATTTTCTCTCATACTTGAGTATAGTAATATGTTTTCAGATAAATTGTCAAGGAATTGAATCAATTTTAATCCATTTTGGTCAAAACTATTTCGAACTTAAACATTAGCCCCTTTATGTCCGACATACATGACTTTAAACTGCCCACAAAAGACAAAGGAACTCTGAATAAAAGTCAAGTTCCAGCTCACTAAATATACATTTTTGTATGATTTAGGTAATATTGAGCAATTAAAAGGTTCAAAGTTTGTAGGGATATTTATAATAATCATAGTAAAAATGAAACTATGCTTACTAGGCCCATTGGCTTAGGTAAAATCTAAAGCATGTAGAAAAAGAGAATGCAGGTACAAATGAGTTATGGTGAAAGTGTTTTTCATTGATGCACAAGAGTTAGAAGGACATCCACAGACTGGAGTCTCTTCTCTTTTTCAAGAATTACAAGAGGCTTTCAACATAACTCTTCATTTGATTTACGGCACCCCGAGCTTCATCAGCAATCACTTGGAATTCATTCATTCAGCTGAATACAATAAGAGATGATGTAATACTAGCTCTTCTTGGAACAGTTGTAAAAGGATGTTCTTGAGTGCGGTTTGAGAAAATTTTTTGATGATCAAACAGTGACTCTATTTCTGTCCCAGAGACTTGGAAGATGGATACATGGATTTGAGAATGGAGCATTGGAAGTAAAGAGCCATTTGGAGAGAGTACTATTTTCAGATATTGCTCTAATGCCATGTTTGTCTTCTCTCCACCAACTGACAGCGGAAAAAATTTCAGCCCATGGGTTTTCCATTTTCATATCTGCAAGAAAATGACATGGAGGAAGAATTTGAAAGTTCAAACTATTGTTGTTGCTCTTAATGCGCAACATAACCGAAATAGAGGAGTGGAAATGTAGCTGCATTTCAGACATATAATTCTTTGCATCTGGAACATTGACTCCTTGCAGATGACCATGACCATATAGAGGTAGGTAGATGCTCTGTGGGAAATTAAGATGATATTTATTCAAGTACTTAACCAAAGCTGGGAGAGTGCTGTCACAGATATCATAATAATCATGGCCAATGATGTTCATCATGTCATCAATCCGCTTGCTAGCCAATTCATCAGCCGCTTTAATTCCCTTAAGAGCCATTGAATCTGCACAAAAGTTGAATAATCTAACTCTTAAATGGGTTTATTTTTCATAAAATTTGTGAAAGAATTCAAGAAAAATGGAAAAGGCATTAAGACGCGCAAGTCTAAAACTTGGCGCGCAAGTACGGATATGCCGCACAAGTATTTGGTGCACAGGTATTACCGCGCAAGTCAAAATACCTTGACAGCAGCGCGCCATCAAGGAAACATTGGAAAAAAGAGAAACCTGCGTGGTTAAGATGACCTACGCGACGAGAGCATGAGAGTTTTGAAGTCCGGAAATACGGATGCTTTGTACGGAGGTGAGGCTGTGTATTTATAGACCAGGGGACCTACCTGCGCGCCGTACCCAGTGCACTCAAGACCTGCGCGGTGCACACTTGTGCGCTTCCCTCTGCGCACTGAAGACTTGCGCACCACCTTTTCCTTTGGATGTCTTCAATTTCCTCAGAGTCAAATCCTCATTTTCTTTTGGATCCAACTCTGAGGGGGGACTTTTGTTGATGCTCCTTTCATCACAGAATCTAAAGATCGGAAAAGGGGAATATCTGAGCTCAAAATGATTCAACCTTTGAGGAAAATATCAAAAATAGACAAAGGCATGAAAAAGGGATCAAAAGAACCTGTGCCGCGCAAGTTATATCACTGTCGCGCAAGTTCACTTGCACGACGCCTTATGGTCGCGCAAGTGACTTGCGCGACCTAAGTGATAACCACCCGGTAACCGCCTGGGGTCTTCTCCTGCCTATAAATAGACCCTGTGGGTCCCCCATTCAGGGAGGAATTTTTCCAGAAACTCAGATTGAAGCTCATAATGCCCAAGTCTCTTCTCAAAGCTTCCGGAACACTTATCAGGTAATTTCTTACCTAGAACGGAAGATCTAAAGAGAGGGAGGAAAGCCTAAGTGTTGAAACTCATCAACACTTGCGCGCCTGAGTGGCCAGCCCTTAAGGGAAGTGGCCAAACTTGCGCGCCGCCTTACTCCTTCGATAGAACTTGCACGTCCCTTTTCTGGAAGAACCTCAAGAGAATTGTAAAGGCTTTAATAAAGAGTCGCTCAAGTATTTCAATGCTGGTTGAACATCGCGCAAGTACCCCACAAATGTCGCGTAGGTATACCTGAGCGACCAATACTTGCGCGCCCACGCAGTACCTGCGCGCCTTCCAAGACTTGCGCGACCCTTCCTTTTTTGGGTGCCCATCTTGCCCATTTTACCCCTCTTAAGCCATTACACCTTTCTTATTCAAGATTCAGTCTTCAAGACACTCTTCAAATCCATTTATGGCATGATTTATTGATTTGACTTCCTTATCTAAAAGGAATTCTGTGGAATATCTCTCAAAACTTAGTGATTTACATATCTTAATGTCACTAAAGATTGAGAGTTCATTCATTCAACCTAATCCTTTATGATGAGAGAATCCTTAACCTGGGTCTCCTTTTCAGGAATAATCCCCAGTTATAAGTCCTTTAACCTGGGTCTCTTTTCAGGAATAATCCCCAGTTATAATTTAGGGCATCCTCCTCAGAAGTAAGCCCCAAACCTTAGTCCCCTAACATGGGCTTCCTTGTTAGGAATAATCCCTAGTCATAAATTTGGGCTTCCTTTTTCAGGAGTAAGCCCCAAGTCCCCTAACCTGGGCTTCCTTGTTAGGAATAAGCCCCGGTCATAAATTTGGGCTTCCTTTTCAAGAGTAAGCCCCAAATCCCTTAATTTCTCTTTAAACAGTCCTAATTTACCTTTGATTTGGGATTCCTTCTCAGGAGTAAAACTCAATCATCATTCCTCTCCTAATCTGGGCCTCCTTTTCAGGAATAAGTCCCAAGTTAGAGTATTCAAATCTCCATGAAGCACATATACCTTTATGGACCCTGTTCCTGGATTTTCTCCATAAATTAAATCCTAATCTTCATTTATCTGGGCAGTCATACATACATAAGCCCCAAACCATTTCTTATGATTACATCTTTCATGGCCCAATTTTCTATTTTATTAACAATACCTATTGTTTCTCACACCGAGCATGACTCACGTGAGCTTAGAGAGTAAAAGTAATTATGACATCCTTATTTGAGCCATCAATCATAAACATCATACTCCCTTACTCGAACTACGTGGGTTCTGATTCCTTTTCCAAAACAAAGGATACGTAGGTAGCCCATCTATGGGTTCGATCCCAACTCTGAAATAATCCATGTCCTTCTGAATGACAATAAACTTCAAGTGCCCCACTGAGTGGCTTTAAAACCAGCCTGGTCATCATAATGACCAAGAGACTTTTATATAAATGTTTTGAAGGATACCACTGACCAAGAATCTCTAAATAGATACAGATGATTCTCTATTGATGAAGAACCTCAAATACATATAAAAGATTCTCTAAATTTCTTACATATTTAATCATTGATTTTCAAAACTGAAGGAAAATCTCATTTTATACTTGGTAATGTAATAAGGATTCATGAACATAACTTAAATCTATAAAGAGAGTCCCGGAATAGACAATAATTCGCCTCAAAAAGGTGTGATGAGTCCGACCTCCCATCCTCTCGACCAATGCAAATTCCTAAGCCTCATCCATCCACAAGCTAATGAGTGCCTACCTTTGGCAAGTAAGTCCAAATGGATGTGGAATCATTGGATGTTTCCGGTTCTACGAACAAACCCATTAGAAACCAATCAGAACATTTGAATCTCCCATCCAAGAGGTCATCCCCGAATTCCGAGGGAAACAGTAAATATACACTGTTACATCATTATTTAAATTTTAATTATACACAAACATATATATATATCTTTTAGAATCCAACATATATTGATAAAATAGAATAAAAATAAACAACTCAAGAATCAAAAATGAAAAATTAATTTAATAACACCATAATAGAAAAAAACACAGTACCATATCTTAAGATTAAATAAAATTAAAAACATAAAATAAATAAATACTTATACAAATTAAGTATTCCTCATAAAAAATAAAATTGAAATGCATAGTGATTATTTGAAGACAAATAGTCACTTACGCAAAACTAGAAAATATAAATTATAATTTAATGAAAAAAATGTCCCTTACATGGTATTTAGAGAAAACATATTTCTATTATTTCTGGCATAACATGAACTCTCATGCACCCATCCCACACGATGTGACTTTTCCTCAAGGGAACTCATAATTAAGATAATCACCATCACTACCTTTGTCTTGATAGATAGTGCAGAAATATCAAAATGAATAAACTTATTTATAATTAGTGTTACTATTTAATATATATATTTCTTTAGATCAATTGATTTATAGATGGGTTTAGTGGGAGTAAAATTAGAGATTAAAAACATAATTTAAACATTAAATTTGAGAAGACTACGTCAAGGATGAGTTTGAATTTGATCTGAAACAAGCAGTGAAAACAATCGCAGAAGAGATAATGTAGTGCATCGAATAAGATCAATAAATTTAATTCAATGATAGATTTGAACAAACATATTGGAAAATGACAATAAATAAAATAAAATAATATATTCATTACATACTGATCATATTAGTTTAAAATCTCAACAAAAAATAAAAATGAGATAAGGATAGCTAGTCGAGTTAGAAACAAGTGGACAAATTAGGTGATTTTTTAGAATATCTCAATTACATTAAGATAACAAAAATAGATAAAAAAATTACTTTCATATCATATAAGATCATCCAAATCTGGACCTGAAAACAAAAAAACGAAGAAATGTTTAACGATTTATACATAGATGATGTTTGAAGGTTGAAGAATCTCCATACGAATTTGAATTCACAGTCTATGACTCTTTAAAAGGTCATGAAGAAACTGGATATTGGTTTTGTATTGTCCACAACTCCTAAAGATGAAGATGAAGATGAATAAGAATTTGAAACCAATCTATATGGATCTCCCTCGACATAAACTGTCGCTCAACCTCTATGGATTTGATGGTTGAAGAAGTGGTGATTAACTTCATATGTAAATCACTTAAAACTCGTCGTTCCCCATGCTTTGGCCTCCCAAAACCTAAAATACGGTTCTACATTTAATTTTATTTAAATTTGTTATTGTTTTCTATATATTCCTTTTCACTATATATATTTATAATAAAACAATACTAAAATAATTTTTTAATACTCATATAATTTATTTAATTTAGTAACTTTAATATTTATCAATTGGAGCAAATTATAATCATATGTATATAGTATAAATTTAATAATTTAATGTAATATATTACCATATAATTCATTATTTTGATTGAAAATAAGTTTTTCTAATTTATAAATGACCTCTTTTATGTTTAAGAAATTTTATTATCCTTCCATTGTTATAACTACTCAAATTTTATTTTACACAATAGTTTATATTATATAATTTTAAATTTATTAAGAAAAATTTATAATATTGATAAAATTATAAAATATAAATAAAAATTTATATTTTACAAGTTATAATTGTAATTATATTTATATATATAACATTTTTCCAAAATAAATCAAAATAATTTTTATAATAATTTTTTTTCAAATGTCAAATTACATTATTATTTGAAAATATAAATAAGGGAACATTAGTAATGAAAAAAATATTTGTAACATAATTCATTAATTATAATAGTCAATTATTTTAAAATATTTTTCTAAATATATTCTTGATAAAAAATATGGTCTTCCAATTGGAAATATATATAGTAGTTTGAATTAAATTAACTAAAATACTTAATATTTAGTTATTATTTTCAATATTAATTTTAATAATTTAATATTTTGTTTGTTTTGACACTAAATTAGTCTATTTATTATAATATTTAAACCATGTATGAGATTTTCTGGGCTGTTAAATTATCCACTCTCAAAAGAATTGTTTCCTCACTATTTATTTTGTCTAACAAAAAGTATTCTGAATTTTGATCCTCAGAATTAAGAAACACTAGGACCAATAAACTTCTAGCGTTGACATCATCTAATCTTAAATGTTCTCTAAATCGTTCCTCAGATGCCAATTATAACACCCCGAGTCACCTCTTCTGGACTCAGCGCTTGAAAATACCACGTATTTTTTTTATAAAAGTAAATAAACAATTACAACACACTTAACAAAAAATAATAACTTTTATTAGTCTAGGTTCTAGAAGATTATAAAAAACCATACATTTATCAGATTATAACAATAATAAAAAAATTACATACTATGCTTCCAGGCATGCTAGCACCAAAAGCATCGAAGTCCAATTTAGAAAATATATGATTTCTTGTGAAAAAATTTTAAAAATAAAGGGGTGATATTTCAATATCTCAATAAGGGGTTTGTGAAAACCCATTATGAAAATACGTTATATTTTTTTAAAGGAATGATTTCACAAATACCTTTGAAAAATATTTTTTGTAAATATGAAAATTACCTTCAGTAAATACTTAATCCATTGAAACATATAAATAAACCCTTTTAAAGATAAATATGCTTTTGGAAATACTATAAAACATATGAAAGTAGTTACACTTTTGAAAATTCCTCTGTATTATATAGTGACCCAAGCCTTTTACATATAACAATTCATGATTTTAAACATAATTCATCATCATAGGACAAGACAAGGATCGTTAAGTCTAGTGTCTTGGAAGACTAGGTACATATAACACAAAACATGGGGCTAAAAAACACTTCATTATTTAATCTCTATAATGACCTCCTAAATTCCTTTGAGCCCATACATCTGCATAGGGTACCGTGGGGAACACATGAATAAAGGGATTATCTAAAAATCCCAGTAAGGGAAAGAACATAAAGATACATCTCAAGCATATGAGTTAGGATGCATGACATAATGATATCCAAAGCATGAAACTTATAAAATCATTTGATATAAGCATGGGATCATATAAACATGGAATCATATAAATGTGGCAAAATCATAAATCATTTCTTTAGTACGGGTCAAGGCTAACCACCAATCCTGTTTCCCATTTCAGTACAGGTCATGGCTAACCGCGAATCCCATTTCACATCGCATCTCATGAGACTAAACTCTACCCAATGCATTAGAGCACTATCTCGGCACACCTGTCTCAACATAATCATGAATATACTTTCCACATAAATATTCTTACCACATATACAATCATAAATATTCAACCATACACAAACATAAGGGTACCAATGAAAAGAATTGGGTGCCACAATCATGACCTCAATCATAACGAATGGGTGTATCATGAAAGTGTCCATATATAAAATTAATTAGAAACATATGGAAGTTCATAGGGTAAAATAGGTTTATAACATCGTATTTGGTTTCAAACATAAGTGAAAAAATATGAGAGATGTATTTTAGAAACAATAGCATTAAAAAAAATTTATGCGGTTTTAAGGAAAACTCCATAGAGCTTTTACAAATAGTAGAGAAGACATTCTATTATATAAAACCATAATTGAACCAAGAAGTTTTTCATAATTAAAATACATAATTTACAAAGATAATGGTGTCTTAAAATAGAAGGTAGAGTGCTCTTAAAATTGGGTAAATTTTAGGGAAGTTCCATTAAAACAAGTGTGATTATTAGGGAATTATCGAAGAGAGATTCACTTATAAGCATTTATAACCACAAAAGAGAGTGAGAGGTGGATCTTGTAACATGATACTGGAGAATATAAATAGAATGTTGAAATTCTACATAAAATAAAAGACAACAAAAAAATAAAGATAGAGCAACCTGAAGGAATAACAGAAGTTCGGGTAGAATCCCTCATTGTTTTCTAGCATGGTATCATGTATAATTAAATGGGATTGATGAGAGAGATAAGGGGTTTATCATAACTTATAAAACATTAGGGCAGTGTGGGGAAGTTGTATAAATGTACCCCATTTATTGGTATTACACAAAAAGGCATAGCATAGAGATCAATCTTGATTATCAGTAAAAAGGGGAGGATAACTTAACGTAAGTCCGTTGGTGTTCTCCACTTAATATTAATGACCTCAATAGTCAAATTAGGTTTATTAATCAATAGGTACAGAACCTTATATACATGTAAAATATTTATTATAACCTCTTTAAGTTCATTCATACCCATTTTGATTGATTATAAGGTTCAATTTCATGGTTCGAGTCTGTTTGTTTCCTTGGTTTTAATGATAAGTTCACTTGAATTTAGGTTCGGATAAAATGTAAGATGAAATTGGTTGTCCATAATTGATGTTATATAGCATTAGTGAACATACATAAGGTTAAAAAATTCATTTGGTTAATTGGTGTGAAAGAGAACCATGACATAAGACATTAATGATAAATGCTTGAATTAATTTTAGCGATTTTACCCATAATTAACTTGTTTTGTATTATTATTTGACTTCATCAGTGTATAAGGATTAAAGAACCATAAATAGAATATATAAAATAAATAATAATCTGGTTTAACCCTAACATAAATGGTTTCATGACAAGAAACAATGATGATTAAATAAATTGAAAACACATTATCCACGATGTCAATCACGGATGATGTTTTAATTTTAGAACATAAGGGAGAGGAGAAGAAGCATGATGATTGAATTTTTACATAAACATGATTAACATCAAGAATATATGAGATTCTAGATCTTTCATGCCTTTTGGATAAGGGAAGGGAAGAGGGTATAAGAAAAGAAGGAAATTGAAAACAAAACACTTGAAAATGAAAGGGGATCCTTACCCTTTGATCTCCTCTCTTTGAGATCCTTCTTAAGGCATTTTATTTTGGAATTTTGGTAAGAACAGATGGCCTTGGACGTGGGGAAGGAGCTTGGGAGGATTTTTGGGAAGCATTTGGGCTAGGAACAAGGCTTGATAGGTGTGTGGGAAAGAGGTAAGGAGAGGGCGTATTTATAGTGAGGGAGGGGAGGTTTTTCCCATTATTTTAAGTATTAGTTTATTATTTAAGGCCAAGACTACGAATAATTGAGAATTATCATAAAATATACTAAAATGATCAAGGATGATTCGGGATTATCATCTTAAATCAGCCATACATCACCTGTGATGTAGTATTTAACATTTATTGTAATTTATTGTATTTTACTATTCATAAAGAATCCAAGTATTTCAGAAAAATGTCAAAAATTCACCCTAACCAATTTTTAATGTGTAGAATCCAAAAATAAAGTCTATTATTCAAAAATAATTTTTTAAATATTATTATTTAAAATTTTAATTAAAATAATAATTTATTATCAAAACCAGTTTTAAAACATTCATTAACTCATTCTAAAATATAGGTATATCGTACTTCCAACTTGAATATTATTTTTATACCACCATAGGTGAGGTTAATATTCATTAGGGTATATCACTATTCATAAGGGTATGTTACTATTCATTAGGGTAGGTTACTATTCACAGAAAATTATTTTTGTTTTATTAGACTCCAAAAAACATTTTGAACACAATCGTGTATGCCGGATTTTCGAAATTCCAATCACAGAAGTGACAAACTTATGTTTAAAGGTCACTTATTACATAGTAGATTATTATCTTATGCTTTCTTGAGGTTTTATGACATTAATATAAGAAGGGAATTTCCATTGAAAAACTTTGAGTCGTTACATTCTTCCCCCCTTATGAAATTTCACCCTCGAAATTCAGGTTTACATTCTAAGTCAAAAACAGGTGTGGGTTATTTTCCTTCATTGATTCCTCCAATTCCCATGTTACTTCCACAAAATTATTGTTCCTCCACAACACTTTGAAAAGATGGGTTGTCTTGTTGCATAGAACCTTATCTCTCTGATCCAGAATCTTTACTGGCTGCTCCTCATAGGAGAGATCATCTTCTATCTGCACCATCTCTGAGCATAGTATATTTGAGGGATCGGGTATGTACTTCTTCAAGAGTGATACATGGAAAACATCATGAACTCGAGCCATATTAGGTGGAAGTGCATGTCGATACGTCCCGACTCCTATGCGGTCAAGGATCTCAAAGGGGCCAATATACCTTGGTCTTAGCTTCCCTTTCTTCCCGAATCACATGACTCTCTTCCATGGAGATATTAGAAGGAAGAATTTATCTCTAACGTCGAACTCCTAGTCCCTTCGATGTTTGTCAGTATAGATCTTTTGCTGACATTGAGAATATTTGATGTGTTTCTGGATGACTTGAACCTTCTTTGTCATCTCTTGAATATGATCGGGTCCAAGTAGATTTCTTTCTCCATCTTCATCCCAATAGATTGATGTTCTACATCGCTTTCTATACAGAGCTTCATACGGAGCCATCTGAATACTTGAGTGGAAGATATTGTTGTATGAGAACTCAACTAATGGAAGATATTGATCCCATCCACCTTTGAATTCTAAAGATAAGGATCTCATCAAATCTTCATGTGTCTGAATAGTCCTTTCATATTCGCTCTCAGTTTGGGGGTGATAGGCCGTGCGGAAATTTAATTCAGTACCCAAAGCATGTTGAAGACTCTTCCAGAATTTAGATGTGAACCTTGGGTCGTGGTCAAAGACAATTGAGAATTGAACACCGTGTCGTCTCACCACTTAATTAAAATATATAATTGCATGTTGTTCATGTGATAGATCTTCTTGAATAGAGAAGAAATGAGATGTCTTGGTGAGTCGGTCTACCACGACCCATATCGCATTATTTCCCTTTGACGTCTTCGGGAGACCCATGACAAAGTCCATAGTAACATTTTCCCATTTCCACATGGGTGTAGGAAATGGCTGCATTATACCATTGGACTTTGGTCACTCAGCTTTAACTTGATAACATACCAAGCACCACGATATATATTCTGCAATCTCCTTCTTCATGTTATACCTCCAAAAGTGTTCTTGGAGATCACTGTATATTTTGGTACTCCCAGGTCGGATAGAGAAGGTCGAGATATGTGCATCATTCAATAGCTCTTTATTTATCTCTGGATTAGATGGTACACATAATTGTGTCACAAAACATACAAATCCTTCCTCATCAATTTTGAGATAGGAGGATTTACCATTTTTAACATCTTCCAACCTTTTTTGAATTTCCACATCCTTTCTTTGAGCAACCTTTATTTTCTCTATGAGGGATGGTTAAGAAATCATTTGAGAAAGGATTGATGATGTTCCTCCCTTAATGATTCCCATGTCCATCCTTTTCAAATCTAAGATGATCAGAGCCTTTTCAATTCTCATCATTGATAAAGATGCAGGATCCTTTCTACTTAGAGCATCTGCCACCTTGTTTGCCTTACCAGGATGGTAGTGGATTGAGTAGTAATAATCCTTGATGAGCTCTATCCATCTTCATTGCCGCATATTAAGCTATTTCTGTGTGAATATATATTTGAGACTCTTGTGGTCAGTATATATCTCACATTTCCCCCAGAGAGATATTGCCACTAGATTTTCAACTCCAAGATCACAAACACCAACTTCAAATCATGCGTGGGATAGTTTTTCTCACGGATTTTCATCTGCCTTGAGTCATATGCTATCAGTTTTCCATTTTTTATTAGCACACAACCTAAGAATTTCATAGAAGCATAAGTATACACCACAAATAGTTCTCCAATTGAAGGGAGTTTGACTACCGGCACAGTGATAAGCCTCTTTTTCTACTCCTTGAAACAGTCTTTACATTCTGGTGTCCAGACAAACTTTACTCCCTTCTGTGTCAGCATGGTCATCAGATTTTTCAATCGGGAAAAGTTCTTCACGAATTTTCGATAATACCCAGCTAGACCTAAAAAGATACGGATCTCTGTTACAGAAGTTGGCCTCAACCACTCTTCAATTTGCTTCATCTTATAAGGGTCCATAGATATCTCTTTCTTGGTGATAACATGCCTCAAGAATGATACTTCCTCCATCCAGAACTCACATTTATTTTAAATTACATACAACTTCTCCCTTCGCAAAGTCTTTAACATGGTTTCCAAATGCTCCCCATGTTCCTCCTTGCTCTTGGAGTATATCAGAATATCATCAATAAAGACCACCACAAATTTGTCTAGGTAATCTCTAAAGACTCTATTCATTAAATCCATGAAAATTTCTGGAGCATTAGTGAGTCCGAAGGGCATCACTATGAACTCATAGTGTCTATACCTCGTTCGAAATGCAGTCTGAGGAATATCTTCCTTCCTCACCTTTAGTTGGTTATATATCGACCAAAGGTCCACCTTAGAGAAATAACTAGCCCCACGAAGCTGATAGAACAAGTCATATATCCGTGGAAGGGGATACTTGTTATTTATCATGATTTTATTGAGCTCATTATAATCAATGAAGAGGCACATTGATCCATCATTCTTCTTGATTAAGAGGACTGGAGCACCCCACGGTGAAGCAATTGGGCATATAAAACCCTTCTCCATATTCTATTGTAACTGATTCTTCAGCTCTTACAGCTCTATGGTGGCCATTCTGTAAGGTGTATTTGAGATTGGTAGAGATCCAGGGATAAGTTCAATTGAGAACTCAACCTATCAGTCATGGGGAAGAACAGACAACTATTCAAGGAATACATCAGTGTAATCCCTCATGATGAGCATGTCTTCAAGCATGATTCTCTCCTTTTTCCATATCATTTTAGCTAGGTATGCATGCTCATATGAAAGTAATATCCAAACAGAAGACGAATATTATAAAACTGACTAATCTTCCATCTTACAATTGTAAATAATCGAAGGATTCTTCGGGATGTGAAAAGTGATTTCCCTTTCCCGACAGTTGATGTTGGCTTTGTACAAAGATAGCCAATCTATGCCCAATATTGCGTCAAATTCAACTAAAGGGAGTATGATGAGATTTTATGGGAGGTTAAGTCCACAAACATCAACCTGGGAGGAGTTATAAACCATGGATGTAGTGATCTCCCAATTTTCTGTTTTCACATATAACTTTTCCTCCAAATTTTGATGTGGTTTTTGAATAGTCCTACTAAACATGCATGATATGAAAGAATCAGTAGAACCAGAATCAAATAGTATGTTCGCTATTCTTGAATGAATAACAAGAATACCTGTCACAACATCATTTTCTGGATCCACCTATGTAGTAGTGATTTTATAAGCCCTTCCTTGTTGCCTTGGAGGTTGTTTTTTATTGGCTCTGAAAACACTCAGCTTAGGGAAATTGTTCGCATAATTCCCAAGTTCCTTGTAGTTGAAACACTACACTGTAGGTTGAGTGTTGTTCTGAACCTTCCTTTCTTATTCAACATTAGTGAGATTTTTCATATCCCTTTGGCAGTTCTTACCCACATGACCAAACTTTCCACATTTGAAGCAATTCCTGGTTCCCTTGAGACAGACACCAAGATGCTTCTTCCCACAATTCTTGCAAGGGGGAAAGTGAGGATTCTTACCATCTTGGGATTTGTTTGATAAAACACCCATGTTGTTCTCCATTTTTCGATTCTTTTCACTAGTCCCATGAGACCACTGAGAGTCTCCAATCTCCATTTCAACCTTGAGGGAACAATGAAAAATCTCTTCATAGATGTCGAAGTTTCAAATCGCCAACAATTTCTGTAGACTTGGATTTAGTCCGCTAAAGAAGCGATCCAACTTTCTTTCGATGTCCATGACATGGCCAGAGGCATACCTTTCAAGCCCTGTAATGTTCGCTTCATACACCCTGATGGAATCATCTTCCTTCTACTTGAGTCCTAGGAACTCTCTGTCCATCTTGAGATGGAGGGTTCAAGGAAAATATTTGTTGAAAAAAATCATCTTGAATTCCTCCCAATCTATTGAACCAATTTACTCTTAGGAATTTTTATTCTTGATTAGTGTCCACCACTGATCATCTTCCCCATCAAAATTATAGACTGATAGTGTAACTTTTTCTTCTTCCGAGCACTGGAGGACATAGAAAATCTTTTCAATAGAGTTAATCCATTGTTCTATGAGGAGGGGATTAAAAGACCCGTTAAACATGGGAGGCCTTTGCTGCATGAAGGATTCTATGGAAACATGATCTTTCTTAGAAGAAGGGGGACGTTATACATGATTCAAGTTATTATTCATAACTCGTTCCAGCTGAGCAAGTACTATCATGATGTTTTGAGCACCTGCTTCCATCACATCAGGCATGTCATTAGGGCAATCATTACATTCCCTATCACATTTTTTGTTGGAACGTGTTCTTCTATTTACAGCATTAACTAAGAAAAATAACGTGTAATTAGAGGTCTTGAATACTTAGATATTGAGAATAAAAAGGAAACATATAACATTAAAGGATAAAATTATAAAGAATAAGTACATCCTAACTTGTGATTCCTTAGGTTTATATCTAGGTTATCCTCGATCTATTTCCAAACTTATATTCTTATGGGGATTTTTTGTCTCTTAATAATGGTTTTTACTAAGCTCTTGAATCTACCAAAGCATATCCCCTAGGTTTTTTGTAACCAAGAGTGTAGTAAGGCCCATTGTCATGGACCAGTTCCCATTCGAGTCTAGATCAAAGAGGTGTTTTTGGGTTTTACCCCTAGATACATCTGTTCCAAAGCCTCCTCAACCTGCTCGTATCCAGATAGGTATATATTTTCTTGATAAACCACTTACTCTATACTCACCAAAATTTATGATTGTTTTCTTATACATAGTTTCATTCTTAAGGTTCTCACTAAGGTTCTCTATTCCTAATCTCCCAAAAAAACTAGACCATCCTCTGATACTAACTATAGCGACCCGAGCGTTTTACATATAACAATTCATGATTTTAACCATAATTCATCATCAGAGTACAAGCCAAGGATCGTTAAGTCTAGTTTCTTAGAAGACTAGGAACATATAACACAAAATATGGGGAAAAACAAACACTTCTTTATTTAATCTCCATAATGATCTCCTAACTTCCTTTGAGCTCTTACATCTGCATAGGGTACCCTAGAGAACACATGAACAAAGGGATGAGCTAAAGAGCCCAGTAAGGGAAAGAACATAAGGATACATCTCAAGCATATGAGTTAGGAGGCATGAAATAATGATATACAAAGTATGAAACTTATAAAATCATTTGATATAAGTGTGGGAGAATATAAACATGGAATCATATAAATCTGGCAGAATCAAAAAGAAATTCTTTAGTATGGGTCAAGGCCAACTGCCAATCTCGTTTCCCATTTCAGTACGGGTCAAGGCTAGCTGCCAGTCCCGTTTCACATCGCATCTCATGAGACATAACCTTACCTAATGCATTATAGCTCTATCTGGGTGCACCCATCTCAACATATTCATGAATATCCTTTCCACGTAAATATTCTTAGCACATATACAATCATACATATTCAACCATACACAAACATAAGGGTACCCATAAATGAATTGGGCCCCACAATCATGACATAAATCATAACCAATGGGCGTATCATGAAAGTGTCCATATAAGAAAATAATTAAAATAGATGGACGTTCATAGGGTAAAATAGGTTTATAACACGATACGTTGTGTCAAACATAAGTGACAACATAGGAGAGATGTATTTTAGAAACATTAGCATTAAAACATTTTTGTGCGGCTTTAAGGAAAATACCATAGAGCTTTTACAAATAGTAGAGAAGAAATTCTTTTATATATAACCAGAATTTTACCAAGAAAATTTTCATAATTAAAATACAGAATTTACAAATATAAAGGTGTCTTAAAACAGAAGGTAGAGTGCTCATGAAATTGGGTAAAAGTTCGTGAAGTTCATTTAAAACAAGTGTGCTTATTGGGAAGTATCGAAGAGAGATTCACTTATAAGAATGTATAACCATGAAAGAGAGTGAGAGGTGGATCATGGAACTTGAGTTTGGAGCATATAAATAGAATGTTGAAGTTCTACATAAATGAAAAGACAACAACAAATTGAAAGATAGAGCAACCCGAAGGAATTAAGGATGTTCGGGTAGAATCCATCAGGGATTATTAGCATGGTATCAGGTATAATTAAGAGGGAATGATTTGAGAGATAATGGGTTTCTCATCACTTATAAAACATTAGGGAAGTGTGTTTATGGTGTATAAATGTACCCCATTACTTGGTATTACACAAAAAATCATAGCATAGAGATTAATCTTGATTATGAGTAAAAAGGGGAGGATCCCTTACCTTAAGTCCGTTGGTGTTCCCCACTTGATAATAATGCCTGAATATTCAAATTATGTTTATTAATAAATAGGTACAGAACCTTATATACATCTAAAATATTTATTATAACCTCTTTAAGTTCAATCATACCCATTTTGATTGATTATAAGGTTCAATTTCATGGTTCAGGTTCGTTTGTTTCCTTGGTTTTAATGATAAATTCATAGGTATTTCAGTTCGGATAAAATGTAAGATGAAAGTGGTTGTACAGAATTGATGTTACATAGAATTATTGAACATCCATAAGGTTACAAAATTAATTTGGATAATTTTTGTGAAAGAGAACCATGAGATAAGACATTAATGATAAACGCTTGAATTAATTTTAGCGATTTTACCCATAATTATCTTGTTTTGTATTATTATTCGATATCATCAGTGTATAAGGATTCTAGAACCATAAATAGGATATATATAATACATAATAATCTGGTTAAACCATAACACAAATGGTTTTAGGACCAGAAACAATGATGATAAAAGAAATTGAAAACACATTATCCACGATGTCGATCACGGATGGTGTTATAATTTTAGAACATGAGGGAGAGGAGAAGAATCATGATGCTTGAATTTTTACATAAACATGATTAAAATCCCGAATATATGATATTCTGGAGCTTTCGTTCCTTTTGGATAAGGGAAGGAGAAGAGGGTATAAGAAAAGAAGGAAATTGAAAACAAAACACTTGAAAATGATAGGGGATCCTTACCCTTTGATCTCCTCTCTTTGAGATCCCTCTTATGGCCTTTGATTTTGGCCTTTTCGTAATACCATTAGGCCATGGACATGGTTAAGGATCTTGGGAGGATTTTTGGGTAGAATTTGGGCTAGGAACAAGGCTTGAGAGGTTTTTGGGAAAGAGGTAAGGAGAGGGGGTATTTATAGTGGGGGAGGGGAGGTTTTTCCCATTTTAAGTATTAGTTTATTATTTAAGGCCAAGAATATGAATAATTGAGAATTATTATCAAATATAATAAAATAATCTATGATGATTCGGGATTATCATCTTACATCAGTCATACATCAACTATGATTTAGTATTTAGCATTTATTGTAATTTATCGTATTTTACTATTCATAAAAAATCCATGTATTTCAGAAAAATCCTAAAAATTCACCCTAACCATTTTTCGACGTGTATAATCCAAAAATGAAGTCAATTTTTTCAATAATAATTTTCTAAATATTATTATTTTAATATTTAATTAAAATAATAATTTATTTTCAAAACCAGTTTTAAAACATTCATTAACTCATTCTAAAATATAGGTATATCGTACTTCCAACATGAATATTTTTTTTATACCCCCAGAGGTGAGGTTACTATTTATTAAGGTATATCACTATTCATAAGGGTATGTTACTATTCATTAGGGTATATCACTATTCATAAGGGTATGTTACTATTCATTATGGTAGGTTACTATTCACCAAAAATTATTTTTGTTTTATTAGACTCCAAAAAACATCTTGAACACAACCGTGTATCTCAGATTTTCTAAATTCCAAACACAGAAGTGAAAAACTTAGGTTTAAAAGACAGTTATCACTTAGTAGTTCATTATGTTGTGCTTTCATGTGGTTTTATGACATAAATATTAGAAGGGAATTTCCATTGAAAAACTTTGGGTCGTTACACATTAGAGTACTCAAAAATAAACTAGTACTTCTTTAGAAAATACTAATAAAGCATATGAAAAAAATGTTGGTATACCTAAACATTGGAAGATGTATGGGCCTACCCAGTTAGCGAAGGATGGGTTCACTCTCCATTAACCTTCTATATTTACAATGTTTATGTTTCCAGATTTTCTGAAAACATTTTAGGCTTTCTTAACTTATATATAGATTCATGAGATTTTTTGAGTGTTGAAAACATGTCAATTCATTAAGATGAAATTGAATTTATATATAATCATATATATATATATATATATATAAACATTCATGTGATCATTGTTACAACCAAAGCTAAAGCCATATGACTTTTCATTCAATGTATTCAAACATATCTTTAATGGAATACATTTATTATTCTTATAGATAATAAATGTCTATATCTAGCAAATAAAGTTCTAAAACATTTAAAAGCATGGTGAAATCCATGTATATAATAATCATTGATAGTAATCCATAAAATTAAATTAAATAACATGAATGAAATAAGAATTAAAGGAATGTCTATACTATGCATAAAATATGGTCATGGCTAAATAGAATTGTGACATCCTTAATATGACATAAAAACATGCTTAATTATATTTTTTCAATGACAATGTCGACAAATATTTGTTATATATATGACATGGAATCTATAATTTTAAATCAATTCTTAAATAAATGTAAATATCACTTGGCAGGATTGCTATCAAATTTTATTAAAATATAAACATTATTAAATACATTTACCCAGGTTAAATAGTGGTTTTATAACCAAAATTATATTGAGAAAGTAAATAAAATTTTGACAAAGTAAATATAGAATATTACATCATTAGTTTTAATGTAATTATACACATACATGTATATGTATTTTAGAATCAAATATAGACTAAAAAATTTGAATAAAAAATAAAAAACTCCTGATTCAATTCTGAAAAATATATTTAATAATTCCATACTAGAAAAAATATACCTCAAAAAATACTAAGATTAAATCAAATTAGAAACATAAAATAAATAAATACTTAAAAAAACTAAGCATTCCTCATATATAAATAAAATAGATATGCATGGTGATTATTTGAAAACAAATAGTTTCTTACACAAAAATTGAAAATATAAATTATAAATTGAAATATATAAACAAACATCAATTACATGGTATTTGGAGAATACATAATTCTATAGTTGTTGGCATAACATGGACTCTCGTACTCCCATAAGACACGAAGTCACTTTTCCTCCTGGGAACTCATAATAAAACTAATCTCCATCATTTCCATTTCCTAGATAGACAGTACAACAAATGGAAAATGAATATACTTATTTATAGTCGGTGTTACTATTAAATATATATATATATATATTCGTTCCATTGGCTGATAGATGGGTTGTTGTGTAGTACAAAATAAGATAATATATATAATTTTAAACATTCAATTTATGAATAATACATCAAGGATGAGTTCGAATTAGATCCTAAAGAAGTAGTGAAAATAACCATAAGGGAGATAATGTAGTGCATCGAATAAGTTAAATAAATATAATTCAATGTCAAATTTTCAAAAATATATTAGAAAATAAAAATTGATAAAATAAAATAAATTTTTCAATACAAACTGATCGAATTGGTTGAAAATATTGAAAACCAATCAGTATGAGATAAGGATATAATGTCGAGTTAGAAACAAGTGGAAAAATTAGGTCACTGTTTATAAGATCTCAATAAGATTAAGATAACAAAAATCAGATAACATAAAATAAAAAAAACCCACATTCATATCCAATCAGATCTTCCAAATCTGAACCCTGAATCAGCAAAACAAAAAATAGATTAACAATTTATACCTAAACGGTGTTTTATTGTCAAAATAATCTCAATCCATAATTGAATCCATGGTCTGCGACTCTACAAACACTCTCGAAGAAATCATATCTTGGTTTTGTGTTGGCCACATCTCTCAAAGATGAAGGCAAATATGAATATGGATACTATCCCAAACCATATGGATCTCCCTAATTATAAATCTTCACTTGTCCTCCAAGGATTTTTCGGTCGAAGAAGCGACGCTCGACTTCATCTGGACCTTGCTTGAAACCCAACGTCACCCCGTGCTTTAGCCTCCCAAAAACTAAAACATGGTTCTTCATTTATTTTTTTAAAAATTTGTTGTTTTTTATATATTCGGTTTCACTATTTATATATATATATATTAAAACAATACTAAAATCATGTTTTAATACTCATTTTATTTATTTAATTTAGTAACTCTAATATTCATTAAAAGAAGTTAATAATAATAATATATATAGTATAAATTATATAATTTAAAGTAATACATTACTATATAATTCTTAATTTTGAATGAAAATTAGTTTATGTAATTTATAAATGATCTATTTTATGTTTAATAAATTTTATTATAATTCTATAGTTACAACTGCTCAAATTTTATTTTACACAATAGTTTATATTATATAATTTTAATTTTATTAAAAAATTATTAATATTAATTGTTTTATTATACATTAGACAAATTTATAATTTATAAAAAATAATTATAAATATATATATCATATTTTTCAAAAATAAATAAAAATAAATATTATAATAACATTATTATTCAATTGTCAAATTTCTTAATTATTATAAAATATTTAAATGGGAACATTAATAGTGTGAATGTATTTGTAAAATAATAAAATAATTATAATATTCATTTCATTTAAAATATTTTATTTGTGATCTTAATGATAGAAAATATCGTATTATAAATGCAAATAGATATAACAGTTTTAATTAAATTAATAAAAATAATAAATTTTCAGTTATTATTTTCAAATGAAATTATAATAATTACATTTTTAGATTTTTTTAATATAAATTAGTCCATTTATTATAATATTTGTACTACATATGATATTTTTGGGTTGTTACAATGTCACGTTTTTCGGAGAAAAAACCATTGAAGATAATGGTTCTTAGTCTTTGCAGTACTCTTTTTACTAGTAACATGAATGATAGTGGCAATATATATGTTGAAAAAAAGACGTTTTGGGGAGTGGAATTCAAGGAATTGAAGATACATTTAATGGAGAATAATTTTGAAGAATATGTTGTAAATGAAGTTATGTTATATATTTTAATATTTTCGAAAATGGTAAAGTGATTTTAAAAGGGAATCTTCTACTCCTATGATTTTTGTGTGGAAAAGATAGTAGTTCATAGTAAAGTGGCCAAATATGTTTCCAAAATATGATGATGATGATGATTTTCCTATGAATAAATATTCAAATAATTTTAATGTGAGGGGAATTAATAATAAAATATTCCTCAATAATATGGTCCTACTCTCATTACTAAATAATTGTTAGATGAAATTGAAGTGTAATAAATTGAAACAAATAAATAAAAGGGATGATAGAAATAGTCATGAAAAAAAGAATATGGGAGAGTTAATGTCAATTAAGGGTTACAGGCTACACATGGTGATTAATTTTTTTGAAGAGGAAAAAATAAATCTTATAATGTGGTCTTTGATTTCAAACACTACATCCAGCAGGAAGAAGAATAGAAGTCTGAGTTAAAGGTGTAAATTAAAATGATCAAATCTAATAAGCAATAAATCGTGATTATGGTTCTTAATTATATGCTCCATATCTAATTAAATATCAATATTATTATTGGTTTGACTAATATAAACAAATATGAAGTTAATAATATTGAATACCATGAGGCAAAATCATCAGTTTTTGGTGAAAATGATAAATCAGGAGAGACTATTGATGGTCAAAATGAAATTGAGAAATAAAAATAAAAAGGTTACATAAAATATAAAGGAGAAGCACTCATTTCTAGAAATAAATTGATATAATATTATATTAAAAAAATTTCACATAAAAAATGAGAACATTGGTGTATGTCTTGACCATAAAAATGTATTGGTTGATTCCAAACCATAACCATTAATTCTAATGTTTGAAATCAATTTTCTTATAACTTAGAATAATAAATATCAAAATAGAAATGTAACACTATACTTACTATAAAAATGCTGATGATGCACCATGGTTTTCCAATTATTGAACTATAAATGGTTTGTATACTCAAAGTGTGACTTTGGTGGCCACGATATATGGTATGGCATAAGTGAAACTAATATAATAAAGAAAAACTCAATATCCGTAGTTTTTTTTATTTCAATTATTTTCAATGTGTTGTATATATACACATAGAGATTTATTTTTCATAAAAAATATTGAGTAATGTGTTTATGATGACCCAAATTGGTTGTAAATAGAATCCTATAGAATCATCAATTGGTATGAAAATGAAAAATTAGTTTGTAGAATTGTAAGATGAATTAGATCAATCATACCCAGAGGGGGATAAAACATAATATTTATCATGAGCTGTGAAGGAAAATTGAAGTATAAAAATAAATGATATGATAACCAGACAACTGTGAAAATATTCCTAAAACCCTAAAATCATGTTACTTATTGTATTTTTATAGTGGATATACTTATAATATTATGAGAAACATGTATTTGGCCATAAAAGCAAGTATGAAAAAATAACATGTCAAAATATTTTGAAACAATAAAGGAATAAGGATTATTGGATTATGAAAACAATAAATTGGAAAAAAATATATGAAGCAAGAGTATATTTTGGTTATTTAAGATCTTATTCACACGTTTTTTATGTGTTAGTAAACAATGTGAATAAAGGTATGCAATTTGTTTCACCAATAATAATAAATTCATCAATCAGAATGATGGTACAATTGTGATGAATGTGAAGTGTATAAAGGGGAACATCTACCTAATTAAGAGAGAATAAGATGTTTTCTATTAATTTAATTAAAAATAAAACAAAATTTGGTATAAATTTCTTTTCTTCAATAGAAAAATGTCCCTTGATGATTTTATAAATAATGATAGAGAATGATTTATACCTAGACAATATCATGATCATACACACATGTGTGATATTTTCTAAAAATGGATGATTTTTAAGGTTAATATAAGATAAAAGATAGAAAGTCCAAAATAATTCTTCAGATATTGATATTTTTGGTAAAATTTCACTATGATCCATTATTTAAAAATATATAAAATGTGTTGTAAATTGATGACTATATTTGGATGGAATGTTTTATGTTTAAAATCCATAATTATGAGGTATTTAGTTACATTACATGGTATTAAGGGAAGAATAAAAAGATAGATGAGTAAAAAATTAAGAAATATAAGACTGATAATATAGATACCAAATCTTTAAACACACATTATTTCAAATTTTTTCACATTATTTTTTATCAAATACTAACCGAGGATCTAGACACTATAAAAATGCTAATTAGAGACATTTTGATTTCTTGGGAGATGTTTTGAGAGTCACTAAATTATTTACCAAATTTTTTGAAATACATCGGTAAATGTGACGTCACTAATTTAGTGTTGTTTATAAATGTCACTATTTAGCAACACCCCATTTATTGAGATTTTTTGATAAACTTTGGTAAATAAAATTACTAATTTATCAAGGATTATAAATGATGTTATTTATAAACACATTGTTTACCAATATTTTTCAGAAACATTGGTAAATAGAATCTCATTTAATGACATTTTTTTAAAAATATCGAATATTTTTATTTTGAAATTAAATTTATTTTTTAATTTAAAAAAATATAATATTTGACCGACGTCGATGGATATCGTTTTGAACGGTTTTTACAATACATAAATTTATTTATTTTGAAATTTATTTTGTTTACAATTTATATATAATGCCCACCCACTCCACACTTGGAATTACATAGTTGTGCACGCCACCAACCTACCTTATATTCCATTCCTTACATGTCAACGCCTCTCAACGCAAGTAGGATGACCCTTTTACCTCTATGGCTGACCACCGACACATATCCATGCATCCACTCCACACAATTCTAGTTTAAATTCCCCAGAAGAAAGGATTTAAATACTGAAATTCTACCTTCACACAAGAAGAACGAACCAACTCACAGGTGATTGTTTTGTAATTTATAGTATTATATTTTATTTATAAATACAAATACATCTTAGTATTCTAGAAAAATAATATATATATATATATTCATATTTTATATTATATATATATTATATATATATGTTTTTTTATTATATATTATATATATGCTTATATTTTATGTTTATTTTTTTGTTTATATTATATATATGTGTGTGAATATATATGTATATTTTTTTATTATATGTTTATATATATATATATATGTTTATATATGTGTGTGAATATAAATATATATTTGTATGTATACATATATATAATTATATATATATATATATATATATATATATAATTAGCCATGTTTTAAAACACCGTTAAAAATATAACAAAAATGACCTTGTATTCTTAAAAAAACTTAAAAAATTTATAATGAATATGTGTTTTAAGATTTAAATATATATAAAAATATATTTATATATGTGTGTGTGTGTTTAAATAAATATATATAAATATCTTCTTGTGTTTGAATATATTAATATATATGTATATATATCTAAATATTTGTGTCTCTGTTTATATATTTTTATATATTAGTTTCAGTATTAAACAATTAATATTTTATATGTATGTTTATATATGAATATATATATATATATATCTGTGTTTTTATTTTATATTTTATATTTTATGATAATATATACAGTTTATATCATATTGTGTGTGTATATATATGTTTATATTATACATATATGTTTATATGTTTATATTTATATTTTATGTTTATATATATGATTATATTATATATATGTTGATATTTTATATGTAATTTGTGTTTATATTTTATATGTATCACAAGTTTAATTATATATATATATATCATATGTTTATATTAATATATATGTGATTATATTTTTTATATATATGTTTAAATGTATTTGTTTGTCTTTATATATATATCTATATATTTATATATATATATATATATATATTTTATTAGTGTGTGTTTGTGTATAAATATATATATGTTTCTGTACAAATATATATATATAAAAATATAATGATATATATATATAGTTAGCCACATTTTAAAACAATTGAAACAATATCACTAAAATAGCGCTACCACCAAACGGGGCAAGGCCAGTGCCACCCCTTATCAGCGCTAACAAAAAAGCGCTGATAAAGGTACCCCCTTTAACATCGCTCTTTTTTAGCACTGTTAAAGGGTACCCCTTTATCAGCACATATTTTAATAGCGCCGATAAAGGGTCGACTTCCAAAAAAATCATTAAAAATATATATTAATATTTAAATATATAGATATAATTATATTGATATAAATATAATTTATATATTTTAAATATAATTATAAATATATTTTAGATAAGTATAAATATACAGTTACACTTAATATATAAGATATTTAGTTAAAATGTCTTATAAAAAAATTAAAAAAATATTTTTAATTAATAATTTGATAATTATTATGTAGTAAAAGTCATTTAATAACAATTTCAAGACAAAAAAATTAAAAAAAAATTAAAAAAAGAAACAAAATATGTTGAAAATGCAACTCGAACTTCAAACGATCATAACTTTTCATAAAGGTGTCCGTTTGAGCTCTACCATATATCAAATTGAAGCTTGCAACGAGCTCTACACCCTTATTATTTGGGGGGACCCTATTCAAGGTTTTTAGAGGCTAAAAATGACCCAAAAGGCCTCCAAAATTGAGTTTTTACTCGGGATACACCAATATTTTGACATTTTGTGGATTTTCAGCCTCATTTAAGGGGGCATTGTTTGCTTTTTTAGGGGACTGAATTTATTTCAAGGTATAAAATTCATATTGATATTATGACTTTGAAATTTTATTATTTTTTATAATGCACTGTAATTTATAATCAAATATATAACAATATATACATATTTTATATATATTCACAAATAAAAATTTAATTATAAATATAAATAATAAAATATATTTAAATATTAAATATAATATCTTTATCCAAATAATAAATAGTATCCATTTTATTTAAAATAGAAATATATGAATATTTATATACCTATATATTAATCTAACTATATATATATATATTAATATAACTATAAATCTATATATTAATAAAAATATATATTACTATATGAATATATATATATATATATATATATCATGAAATGGAAAACAAATCAAAATGGAGGAGAGGTAAGGGCTTAGGCGGGTAGGGTGGGAGGTCTTGAGTTCAAAACCTGGTGGAGGCAGGGGCATGCACGCATGAGGGAATATGGGAGCTATCACTGATAATGGGTAGGGAATAGCATTGATAGAGGGTGGATGAGGTGCGTGGGGGCCCTGGAGGTGCAGGAAGGCGCTGATAAATGGGGGGCTCAAGCACTGTAAAAACCCCCTGGGATTGCTAGGATTTTATTTAAAAAAAATTAGTTTTTTAAAATTTTATCAGCGCTAAAAAAATCACTGATAAAAGGGGTATTTTATCAGTGCTAAAAATAAAGCGCTGATAAAGGAACCTTTTATCAGCTATTTGTTTTATCACTAATAAAAGAACCATTTTATCAGTGCTTTTTAATGTAATGATAAAGGGGACGCCCCTTTATCTATGCTGACTTTAATAGCACTTTTCTAACACTGTTAAAGGCCATTTTTAGCACTGATAAAAGCGGTATTTGTAGTAGTGTAGCCACATTTTATAAAAAATTTGAAAAATTTTAATTTTTAATTTTTTTTATAAGTAATATATATATATATATGTGTGTGTGTGTGTGTGTGTGGGTGTGTGTGTGTGTTTGTGTATGTGTTTATATATATGTTTATGTGTTTATATAAATTAATATATATATATATATATTTACATAGATGAATGATAATGAGCTATATAAATAAATAAATAAATATATATATATATATTTATATTCCAATGTTTTTTGAAAAAAAATCACTAAATTAGTGATGTTTAATAAAAAACATGGATAAATTACCGAATTTCTTTAAAAACCTCACAACATTGGAGATGATTCTTTAAAAACATCACTAAATTATCCACATTTCCTAAAAACAATCATAATTTAGTGACTTCATTCAGTAAATGTCGATGAATTAGTGGTGTTTTTCTAGAAATGTCACCAACATTACAGTGTTCTGTAGAAAGTGTCTCTAAATTAGTATAAGTTGCTAGAAACATCACTAAATTATAAACATTTGTAATCAAATTTGACTAAATTAGTGATGTTTTTAGGAAACATTGTTAACTTAAATCTTAGTGACGTTATTAATAAACATTACTAAATTACAAATTTTTTATAGTGAGAGGTCTTATGTCTACAAATGATTAAAAATACAAATATATCATACTAAATATAAATATATCATATTTATTTGAAACTAAAAATATTTTTCATAATTCCACTATAAATTATAAATTTCCATACAATATTCTATGATAAAAAAGAAAAGGGTGGGTAGGATAACATAGTTAGAGAATAATCAGGGAAATAAACCATATCATGAGAGTCCAGATGACAAATATGATATCATAAAGAGGATGATCATAAGAATAGAAATCATATATAAGTAAATTAAACAAAAATATTATAGATATATGGAATATTTGGAAACAATAAAATAAATGTATTTATAATCATAATTCAAGGTTCACTCTTACGACCATCATTATAAAGGGGACAAATTCCCATGATTGATTATTTTAAATATTTATTCTAATAAAATTAGTTTAAAATGTCCCATGGTGGATTAGGTTCACTACCTAATTTTATATAAAACATAACATAATATCTAAATATTTAATAAATGAATTATAGGGCTCTCTAATTATAGTCCCACCCATCACACAAATAAAAATCATAAATATATGTGCCACATAAGAAAAATAAATCATAATTATGATCAATCCCATGAGAAGGAATTGGGTTTCCTAATTTAATTCAAGGAATAAAATAAGGCCAAATCCTAATGATTACCAAGAGAATGAGGAATTAAATCAATTTTATATTTTTATTTGAAAAATAAACATGGTTCATGAACATTTTTATCTAATATAAATAATTTCATTAGAGGTTCTTGGAGAAGAAAGAATTAAAAAATACCCCTTAAGTGAAGTATTGTAATAAGGGATCTTTTTAATGAAGTATATAGATTATTGTTTTATGTAAAACCATAATTTAAAAAATTGGGTTATTTTAAAAATAATCGATGTTATTAAGAATCTATTCATGGTATAAAAGTATTTTGTGGGGGAGATTCATGACATGAGACATGAAATAATAATGTTTCCCTAAATCAGGTTTACATGAAAGCATGAATTTCAAAGGGATCTAAATCATGTATAACCCCAAAAATTAAATGGATATTTAACTTGGTATATATGAAAGAGAAATATATTGAAATATATAATAGTTATTTGAGATGATTATATCATAAAATGGATAAAGATAATGGGAATTTGTAACAAACAAGTAATGATGGAGGCATAGGCGATCCAACAAATGAATAAGTAATGAAAAAAAATTCTTTTCTCTGAAATCCCACATTATAAAAAGGGATGATGAATATATCTTATTAAAAGATAATAAGTTAGTTATTAGGGTTAAAATAGATAAACCATAATTATGTTACCATTAAAAGGTGACTGTTGTGAGAAAAGAAATTAATGGAAAAGGTGGAAATTTTCCATTAATTATAATTATTCCAAACATAGATTCATTATCAAGATATAATATAACTAAAAACATAAAAATTTGAATAAAAATTTACTCTCCCAATATTTAAATATGAAAAAAATATGAAAAGAAATAAAAAACCCTATAAAAAATATTTTAGCTCTTGAAAGTGGATTAATTTATGAAATACCCATATAATTCAGGGAAAACAACAATCCATGAAAAGAACAAGTAATATCATGGAAATAAGTAATTTTCTATGTTTAATAATAATTTAAAAAATTATTAGTCATGGGGGTAGTAGTTACATAATACTAATAATTACCAATACATTCCCAAATAAATGGTGATTGAGAGAAAACCCCTATGACATAATGAAAATTGTAATAATACACTATTAGGTGAGGTAAATCATTTTGTTAAAATTAAAATAACCTTAATAATGATAATTAATGATATTTTATTTCCAAAATGTTGAATACAGAACATTTAAATGAAATTAAGTGTATAAAAATGTGTCAAAATAAGTGAATTTTGAAATAAAGTCATTTTCCTTTTCCAAATTCATTCTATTCATGTACATAAATTCCTGTATAATCAAATTATATTTATTAAATTCCTTATTAGAATCCTTACTCTTCTTTATTTAATTTAATATCTAAAATTTATATCATTTTTATTTACTAATTAAGTAATTCAATTATGTTATTGTATTAATATATATTTTGTCTGGTGATTTCAATAGTTTTATCCATGAAAGATTATATTTTAAAAATATTATAACTACATAATATAAAAAATCTAGAAATAAGAAATAAATAATTTATTATTAACTTATTATAATATTATTATTTATCTTCCTATAGTCATCTATGATAGTGTTTTAAATCATTTTTCAACTAGGTGGTTAAACAAGTCCAAACATGACTAGGTTATATCTCAATAGGTGACTATGGATAAGGAATTGTATAAAATAATTATCATATAAAGATATTGATTTTTTTTTAATTTCTAATTTTTTAAATCATATTTTTTGTTTTCTTTATAATGAAAAAAATTTATAATCAAAAATGAAAAACATTTCTTCATAGCAGCGGTAGTCCACACAATGCCCAATTAACATTTTTATTTCTTAAACAATGAGGGGAAATTTTGGTATATAATAATTTTAATCTTCATAATCATTTTCATATTATAGATATCATATCTATTCAATAGTTCCATCATTAAATCCAACCGTTATTAGAATTAATAATAATAGAAGACATCACTTTGTATAAGACTTAGTCCTCCCAATGCACTAATAATGATTTTATATTTATAAGCACATATAGATGAATAAATAATGTTTATTACATTTATATAATAAAATATTATCAATATAACGATAATTATTTAATTATATGGTTGTTTATATACAATATTTCTATGTGCAATAATAATGATAAAATGATTTATATACAGTAATACTTATGCCAGATACATGATCATATTATTTAAATAATGTTTTTTACATTACATATTCATATTAATGTACATATTATTTAAAAAATATTAGAGACCCATTTTCCCTCAATAAATATATTTTATGATTTTTTATGTGACGTTATTAGGTTTTCATAATTTCATAATGAAATTCCTAACATATCTTTTCCATTCTAGTTATATTCTATTAGGTATGACATTAAAAATTATATAACATGTTATTATATTCATTTTATTATGTACCTCAACTGTATTATGAGTCTTTTATGAAGGGTGATCTCTATCCCCTATCTTTTTAATGTTTTATAAAACTATGTTTCATACGCATTATGCTATGGAATTTTCATCTCAAAATCTCTCTTTTTCTCAAGAAATTATTTATGTGAATAGAAAACCTCTATAATTTCTAGTGGTATTCATCAATACATTAAAAATATTTATTTTATTTTTTAATTAATATACATAAAACCCACATTCCCTTTCTATAGTTTATAATTGAAATACTGATCTTGTTTTTAAGAACTTTTTAAAACTCTATAATTTTGATATGAAACCCAAATATTTTATTCTATATGGGTAATTTATCAAACGTTTGATTATGATCAATTTGGATAAAATGAAAATAAATAGATATTAAGGGTGTTCCTAATAGCGCTCCAATGCATTGGTTTAAGAAATCAATCTCTATAGAGAATAAGTTTTATGATACCATAGTGAATCACATTGGTAATTTTTATGACACCTTCGGGATAAACCCTGGTGGAATGATTTACAATACCTTGGCAAATATCCTTGGAAATTTATTTCAAACCTCTGTGATAAACCACAATAATATTCTTTTATGATACCTTGGTGAATAACCTTTGTAAAATTTTTATGTCCCCCTGGGGATGAACCATTATGATATACTTACGATTTTCGAAATTAAATATTGTAGAAATATTTTCAAGTTATGATTAAATTTATTATTATTATTATCATATTCCTATTTATCATGCCTGTATTTAATTCCTCATGTTCTTATTTATATTTCTCTTGTTTACATGTAAAATATTTCACTTCTTTTCCCTTATTGGACCTTCTTCTCACACTTTTCATTGATTTATGTCCCCATGTTATGATATTCAATAAATATACTTATGATAAAAATTTAAAAATCCATTCAAGTGGATTAGATGAATGTGTTTTAAGTTTTTAGGTATTTTGTTTTTTTATTTCCATGACACTAAAACCAAATGATCCTCTCATTTTAAAATTCCTTGTAATGTAATGTAACAAAAGGTGGAATTCCATATTATTTATATTATAAATTATATTAAATTAGTTTTAGAAAATGAAATCTTATATTTCGGGATATAATATATCAGTACTAGAAAGTCCACGAGTATTGAACCCATAACTGAAGAATGATAATGTTTTCACGCCTACCACTAACCTACCAGATATCATCGTTGGTGTCAATTAGTTTTATATGAATAAATATTTATGATGAAAAAGGAGTGTTATATTTTATTATTAGAGATTACTGTATTTTAAATAATTATTTCTATGGATAGATAGAGACAAATAGTTCTTAATTTCATTATTTTATGGGCCACAATATTTGTTAAAACTGTATTTTATTTCTTCAAGTATCAAAGAGAATATCTTGAAATCAATTTCATGATGTAATGGATGAGTTTTAAATATATAAATGCATAAAGAAAGAATGGTATTTTTTTTAAAATATATTAGGTTTTTATATTTCATTTTATTCTTTGTTAATAAATTAACTACTCAAAGATAATATAATGATTTGATAAAATGTGTTGTCTTAATACTTTAATTTTTGTTGGACTGATGGGCTTTTAAATCATCAAAATTTTATGACATTGAGGCCCTAAAATATTCATTAATAATTCAATTGATTATGATTTATGACCTCAATAACTCTAGATAAATATTTACCCTTTTCTTCTATGTCCAATCATCACTCCTAACCTATGTTTTCTTATGTGGAAACGTAGTTATATGTTATTTTGGGTAACCTTTATAGTTCCAACAATCCATTTTTGGGGATGTTTTAGTATTAATATATTTGATGTTGGTTTATAAGAATAAATATTTAATTTATTAATCCTTTGATATCGTAGATGAATTTTTTGAGAGAAACTCATTTTATGTGGGGTACAATGTAACACCCCGATATTTTGGGATTTTTTTTAAAATTTATTTAATCATTTTGATATTTTTCATTTTATACAACACCAAAAATAGTTTATTTAACATGTTCGGAATGAATTATACACAAAACCATGTTAATAATTGACTACACATAACATAAATTTTATAATTATCTACCTGGAAAACCATGTATCTCATGTGTTACACAAAAAAAATGACTTTCCCCAATGGCTTTTGTGATACGGAAGACCAAATAATGATAACGATATATTATTAAAATATTATTTGATATAACCATCAGTTAAATTAGTTTTTATTAAAAGGGTTTACTAACTTATGAAAATATATGGTTTACTCAAATATAAACTTAATTAATTTGTCACAAAATAATTAGAAATTAATATGAAGATCGATTGAATATAATGGAAAATATTAGCATTATTATGCCAAAAATCTATTTTACCCTAGTAAATTAAATTAATTAAAATTAGAGAGTGATATTAATGTGATATATGTGATATATATTCAGTAAAATATTTTTCATATTAATCAAACAGATTTGATAGTTTTAAGGTAAAAAATGAAATTTTATGTATAAGATACTTTTTGTTTATTAAGGCATTTTTCCAACATTTTAATGGAAAACCATTTCTAAACATTTTATATCGATATTATATGGATTATATATATTGAAATAAATTTTATATTTTAAATAGAAACATAAAATTTAGGTTAGGATATATTTTTTTTCTATTTTAATGTGTGGTTTTATTTTTTAATGAATAGAAAAAAATTGAATTTTAATTCAAAACTTCATTTCCGTATAATATAATTATATAGTTAAATTATATTTTCAATTTATTTTAATTTTTAATAACATAATATTTTTATCATATTACCCAATAAAGGTCATCTACATCAATTTAATATAAAAATAGGTTATAAAAACATACCAAACTTTTGAACACATTTACATTAAAAACACCTCGTGCCGTCTCTTCTACAGAGTAAAATTTAAATTAATGATTTACTTTTATGTCAGTATAATTTGAGAAAATGGATTAAATATTTGGAATATTAATAACGTATAATTTGTTATAATATCAGATTAATTATTTTTAAAATATAAAAGTGAATGTAGTTAAATGTAATTAAAGTGATGAAGGTAAAATTATGCTTGACAAAGGACAAACCGTAAAATTAAGGGCCCAAATGAATTAGAAACTTTTCCAAAACCAATTGGATGGACATATGTTTTCCCCAAATATTACATTATTTATTTATTTTTGGTTGTTATGATAGTTTAGGTAATAATGTGGGTATTCCTAAATTATTTTCAAAACTACCATGTGAGTCTTTTACCTTCCTTATAAAAGGCCACCACCTATCACAAATCCTCAATCCTCTTAAAAAAATAGTTTCAGAAACTATCTAACAAATACACTTACCGACAACCCTAAATAACTCTGTTAATCATCCCTTTTGGAATAAATATTTACATGTAATCCCTTAGGTGCAAACCAATAGGTGTTACCCGGTTAAGAGGTAACATCCACCCCAATGATCCATTCTTTTATTTACATTATCCACTCCATGAAATATTACTATTTCATGAATTTATAAAAAAATTATTTTAAATTTAATATGATGTTTTAATTCAAATTTTTACCTAAACATTCACACAAATTCATATAATGGGTAATGAACATACCATTTTCATGTACGACATACTATCGCATCATGAAACGATGATTGTTCATTTTACATTATCACCTCTTATGGTTGAAATTATGAAGGAAAATCTATTTATATATGATATATAATATATATATAATATATATTATTCAATAATTTTTATTTATAGCATAGCCTTATGATATAAATATTGTTTAAATATTATAATTTCATTTGAGGAATTGTGGTCTATGTCCCCCTTAAGGCATTTTTATTTGTTTATACACTACATGGAATATATTAAGGATATGTTTGGTGAAATTATATGAAATATAAAAAGATAACTCTACTGGGAATTTATTATACACACACACACACACACAGATAGAGAGATACACACACACACACACACAAATTCCATTCTATTTATTTCTTTCATTACGGTAATAAAACGAAACAATGTTCATGCGTACGTACGACCTATCATCTCCATGAATGATGTATTCAATTATCATACTTCAATATCATATATATTATTATAAGAAAAATATAATTAATATAAATTATATTTATATCATGTTTTAAATTATTCAAATCATGATATAAGAATAATTACAAAAGATATAACTAATTAAGACACTTGGGAAAAACAAAGTTAATATTACCTAAAGTTAAACCTTAACAGATAAATGTTTATAAAAATATAATATAAAGTCATAATAATAAAAAATATGAATTTATATATAATAATATGGTTCTTTGATAGATTTATAATAAAATTATATTATTATTAAGGAGTTATGAACGACTACGACAAGGGTTATGACACAAGGTAATGGGATATCATCTCACTTTTTATTTCTCTCAGATATATGCCTCATACACCACTCATTTATTATTTATTGATATATAATTCCCATGAATGTATTATATAACTCTTATATTTTTATTTAGGTTCATTTACATATCCATTCTATTATCATTCTCTCATCTGGTTTATGTTCCAAAATTTACTAAATTGGTAAATTATTTTCATCTGAAATTGCCTTCTTTGAGAGACATTCCATATTTCTCACATATATCATTACATAAGGTGTATATAATTTTTTAGAAATTTTATATAATGAATATACCTCTATATAATATGTGTTATTCTTATTATCATGTTATCATTTCTATTATGTTATGATTTAGTGTTACCAAATTGTTAATGGTTAATTTCTACAATCTCACTATTTATCGAGATTGTTTATGATTATGATCGATTGATGAAATATTATAATCTATAACTAAAGAACTATCATAATTTTCTGTACATTATTTAAATTTCTGTTTTATGTAAGTAATTATAAAATTTTCCCACTATTTGGTACATAAGATGGCTGAGAATGTATTTTTAAGAATGATAGACTTTACTTCTCTCTTTGGTCAGAAACCTATGTTGCTTCAAAATAATTTTTTATAAAAGTTTTTTATAATAATTCCTCTATTCTTCATTGACCATAAGATTCATTTTTACTCATGTTTTACCATTTAATCAAAGGGGTCTACAAAAAATAATATTATTGTCATTTTCCAATTAAGGCACTTTTCTAAATGTTTTGCGGTGAAAAAGGAATGTCTCGAATGTAATGATATACCCAATGTCAAGAAAACCATTCCCATGAATATTATTTTTATATAAAACAAGTTTGTTTTCATTTAAAATAATATTATTTCTTAATAATAAGGGAAATTTTCATTATAATGAGTTTTTTATGACAAATTTTTTCATAAATTGTTTTATTTATAAAAAATTGTTTTAAATGAATTTCAAAACATCCTGTATATCATTAAAAAATATTATTCTTCAAAGAAAATTATTTTAATTATCTCAAATTTTATTTTATATGTTTTCAAATTATTTTCATGGAAAACCACTTTCAATATTTTTTAATATTATTTTATATGTTTTCAAGGAAAAATGTTTTCAAAATGTTTTCAAGATTATTATATATGTTTTGATAGAAAATGTTTTATAAATTTTTTTCAGACACTCATTATATGTTTTTGAAGAAAGATTTTTCAAAACAATTTTTAAATCATTCTATAAAATATTTTATGTTTATATTCATGAAAATGGTTTTTAGAAGGTTTATATATTTTAAAGAGACTTTTTTAAATAAGAAATGATATTTACATCAAGAAATGTTTTAATACCATCCTTCAAATTTATTTTCCATATAATATATAATTTTTTAATGTTACTCATATTCTTCTAGGAAATAATCCATGTGATCAATTTATATTCATTCATGATTGGTATATGATTTTATGGAATGATTTAATGACACCTATTTCTCATTCATGAGTTGTATACTTAATAATCCTAATTTTTTTCATTGGTTATGATTTGATGAAATGATTATGAGACCAATATCTTTTCTATAAGTTATGATGTGATGAAATGTAAATGAACCCATTTAATTCTATGAGTTATGAATTTATTTTTATAGAACCCATGTATTTTTCTTGCATATGATATGATGAATGTTTTATTATATTGAGGAGCATTTATGAATTATTTTATTATGAGATGGGTGGGACCAATATATCTCTCCAATGAAATTGGTAAATATATATATCTAATGAGATAATGACTGGAAGGAAGTCTCCCTGTTTTATCTAGTATGAAAAGATGGGGAATCCTGATCCCCTATAATGAAAGGACTTTGACTAGGGAGGAGTTTGTGTCCTTACCAGTAGGTGTAGTCACTGTGAAGATGAAATATAGGGAAACCTAATATATAACGGGAATATGGGGTAAGCTACTCCAATATAAGGAAAATGATGTAACTAGGAATGGAGGTGAGTCCCACCTAGTAGGTGTAGTCACAATGAAGATGGTAGATGGAGAAACCTGATCCAATATGAGAATATTGGTAAAACAGATCCCTTATAAGGATATAAATATGATTGGGAATGGTGGTGTGACTAACACAGTTGGTGTAGTTCTCATAAAGTACCCTGATAAGTTCTAGAAATTCATCTTTATATATGTGGAATTATATCACATTTTTATGTCTTCTACAATTCCATGTCTTATTCCTATGATATGATTTAATGGATTATGTTCTTAATTTACATAATGTTCATGACTTATGAACTACCAAGATTCATTCCATGATACATGTTTAAGATATTATGATATGCAGGGTATGATCTTATAATGTTATGATCGCATTCTCATAACCCTATACTAGTTTTTATACTTACATGTCTTTGTTTTTACCCTTACTGAGAAACAGATCTCACCCCTTTTAATGTTTCCTTCCCCATACTATGAAGATACATATTATGTTTGATGTGTGTAAAAAGGGTGCAACTCAAGAAGAACCTCGTGGGAGGAAATGTATCTCATTTATATACCAGTGTACACATTTCAATGTTTCAAAAGATACTAAACTAATATGGTAATTTGTTTATTTATTGTTTAATTTTTTAAGTGTTCTGAAATATTGATATAACATTTATATACATTACGACTGGGGTGTTATACCATTTCATTTACAATCTACATAAAATATAAAAGGAATCAAGATTCTACACATTCATCGGATTCCTCAAGGCATTGATTTAAATGTAGAAACAAGGTTATCAAGAACCACCTTCATAAATGTCACATATCATGCGTCGTTCACCTCCATAGGATAGTTATACCAAAATGATCACCTATATCATGTACCATGCATAAAAACTCCAAAATAAATATAATAAAAAATAATATCAATTATGATAAACATATATAACATGGAATCATGAGAAATATGGAATTATGAAAAACATCTTGTGAATCAATACTGAACATGGAAATAAGATACTCTAATAAAAAACCTGGATAATGGATCATATATGAGTAACATGAAAATATAAACAACCACATTAAATCACCATCTATTTAGAAAAAACCCCATTCTAACACATGAATCAACCATTTAAAAAGTGTATGTAAGAACCCAACATGGTAAGGATATTACATAACCAATGTTTTTAACATTGACGTCATGGTTCATCCTAGAATCATCACTTGAATCATGTCCATGTAATGTTTAGTTCAGGTGTAACCAAGGAATCCTATAACATATTCAAAATATTTTATCTATATGAGTAATAAAAACATCAAATGTGGTAAAACATTCACTTTTCTATATTATTAAAAATCGCAGTTTCATGTTATGGAATGAGCTAAACGTTCTTTATTATATGAAATTATAATTTACATAAAATAATAATTTTCTCTTTCTAGAATAATCCTATATAAACATGAGATAATAATTCATTATAATTATTTGATAATTTCAAAATTATTATCATTTAATAACTCATTATCCCTAATTTATAGAATCCCAGTAATAAGTAGATTTACAGTTTGAAATAAAAGGATCCCTTGAAAAATATCACCTCTATAAAATCTTCTCTTAAGAATAGAGGAAGGAAAATTTTTGTCCACAAATGGGAAAATCCAAAAAATGGTCTTTCTTAATCAAGGATGTATTCATAGATCATGGTTTAACTATTTTATATATTTCTTAAACACCAGGAGTTATTTTAAAATAAGGACAGTGAAGTAAAAATATTTTATATGAATGCTTGGTTCGTGTGGATTCATATGGGTAAACCCCATAAATTGAATTCATCTTTTAGTTTTAGTTTTAAGAAATTATTAATTATAGTGTGTTCTAAAGCATCCATAATTGGATTCATCATTTCTAAATCGTTCGAAGAATTTATTTTCATGATAATATGTTTTTAAAATAATCCGAACTTTGTGACATGGTCATGATGTAGAAGAAGAAATGAGAACCTGATTGTTTAATTATTTTTCTCTCAAAAAGGGAATTGCATAAGTGTAACATGGATTTAACCATACAAATCACACAGGTTTTGTTTAATGGTATAGGGATACCCTTACACATACATTAAAAAAGAGTGTTTGTACAAACTCATCTTATCTTACCCTCAATAAATAGATGAATTACACTTATGAATCATTTTTAATTTATGTGTTACCCTTATGAATCTTTGGATTTCCTTTATATATTTCATATGTATCTTTACACAGCCTTTAAAAAATATAATTTTACCTTATATATTGAGTAAAATACCCTTATAATTCTCTTGTGTACCCTTATATATCTCCTATCTACCCTAACCAAACTCCAAGATTCCCCTTCTGATGTGTATAATAATTCCATCTTATACATATATAACACATTGGTACACTTATGTAACCTATAAAAAATAGGGTTACCCTTATGCAGTGTATATAAATTCCCTTTATAAATATGCAGCAGCTAATCTTAAATTATGAAACTCATACAAATAAGTAGTTTTCCCGACATAACATAAAATAACATCCCCGCATAGGGGTAGATTCCTTTTACCATTATGTAGAAACTATCCCATTCATAATGGGAAAAATAATATTTATTTTGAAAATTTTCCCCAAAAAAGAACTTATGAAAATCAAAATAAGTTTTCACAAGAATTAAAAACATAGGATGATTCCAAAAAAATTATATTTATTTAAAATCCCAAATCATGGTCCAAACATTAATAGATATTCAAAAAATTCATAGGATGACATTGGAAAAATAAATAATGAAATGGGGGAGATATAAGTCCCAATAAAGTAATAATCATAGAAATAAATCAAAACATGATATTCAAGAGGCATGACAAGGTATAAAAAAATAGTATGATCATAATCACGAATACATGGAATAGGTAAATTGAATCATAAGATCATGGAATCCTTTAATATATAGAAAAATGATAAGACATGACATATTAAAAATCAGTAAGAGGTCACTAACAATACCATCATTATTAAGCGCACAAAGATTCACGGTGGATTAGGTTCAGTACAAATTTTGAAAAACATATTGGGAAATGTCCCATGGTGGATAAGATTCACTCTATAATTACATACATAACATATTATTGGATATGAAGATTTACCTAATGAATTTTGAGGAATATTTAATTACTATAAGACCTATCACATAACTAAAAATCATACATATGTGTTCCATATAAAGAAAATAAATGAAACATAACATATGAATGATGAAACCCTTTAGAAAAAAGTGGCATCCATATACATGATTCAAGGAATAACCAATGTCTATAACATAATGATTCAAAAGGGATGATGGATTTAAATCATTTGAGTATTCATGTTTGAAATTGATATATAGTTATTGAAAATTGTGTTCCAACATAGAGAATTTCTTAAGAGGGATTTCAAAGAAGAAGAATAAAATAATACCACTTAGGAGACTATTTATTAGTAAAATATTTTTATATAAGGAAAGAAATTATTATTCTTTCTAAAAACATAATTGAATTGAGAGGATTATTTAGAAAATAATTATTTTCTATAATATATTCATGGTTAAATTTTAGGGTGATTCTAAACATGGGACTAGAAATGGGAATGTTCCTATAAAATGGGTTTACATAAGTGTGGGAATATAAATTTCAACTATAACATGTATAACACCAAAATTATAAACGATATGTATCATATCATATTGGTAAGTGACATATATAAAATATAAAATAGGTAAATGATTATAACATTGCATAAATGAATGAAAATGAAATATAATGACTAACAAAAAAGTCCAGAAGGAGTTGTAGAAGATCTAACAAACTATCATGGATGGAAACATAATTACAATATATTTATAAAAATCTAATTTTGAAAAAAGGGATGATGAAACATCATTTTAAAAATATAATAATGGAATTTTTATGGTCATTAGTAAAAACCCATAATTAGTTTTCTCATTGCAAAGGATAACAATTGGTGAAAGGGAAATTATGGGCATGGAGGTAAAACCATTGTCTTAGAGTATGTGAATTATTCATAATATAGTTATATTTTGAATAATAAATATATTTCATCGATGTGGAAAATTAAAAAAATTGATACTCTAGTGATATAAATGGAATATACCATATGTTATAAAATAAAAAAATCAAGGATAAACTTTATAACTCAGAAATAAGCTTGAATTACGAATGAGCCTTATTTTTTATAGAAGACCTAAACCATATCCCACACCATGGAATATCATCAATGGAAATGAATATTCTATGTTCCCTAGTAATTTCATGTATTATTATACATGGGATATTTTTAATGCCATTAAAATCAATATAGGTGCATAATGTTAATACATTTCCGAATGAAGATTGATTGAGATGGAAACCATTATGGATTGAGAAAATTCTAATAAAAACCCATGAGAGAGATAAAATAATAACATGAAGTAAAAAATATAAGGAATAAATATATTTCATGATAATATATATCCAACTTTCATGTATACAAACCATTTAATTAAAACTGGGTTTATAATTTTTTTTTGTCAAAATGAAATTTTTTTAGATGACAATATTACATTTTTTGGATTCATTCTATGAATTTTCTTGAAATATAGAATAATCAAATTAGGTTTATTAAATAATTTTTTAATCCTCATTCTTATATATTTATTTTAATATGGACTATTTATTATCACATTATGTTTGGGTAGAAATTGAATCGGTGCTAGTATATTAAAATTGTTTCATGGATCCAAAAAGAAATGTTAATGATAAGATAAATACATAATATAAAAATTACAGAATCAAAAAAATATAACTAATTAATTATTAACATATAATAATAATATTATTTATATTCCCATTTTCTTTAATGATATATCTTTATAGTATTATTCAAGAAGGCGGTTAGTCTAACCCAAACATCAGCACGCTATCTCAATGGGTGACTATGATTATGGAATTTTATAATATAATTATAATTTAATGATAAGGATATTATTTAAATGTTTTATATTATGGAATACTATTTTATGTTTTTCAGATAATTATTTAAAACAATGATGAAAACAATATAATATATATAGAAAATATTTTTTTGTTGACAAATGACATATAACCATTATGTGTTCTAGATATTTTTTAATATTTGTTACAAATTTAATGAGGTTTAATATAATTATATATATATATATTTAAGAATCAAATTAAAACTTCCATTAAATTATATCAATATAAATGATTAGTTAAAAATGACACAATATAATTACAAACATTCATTTTAAAAAAAATTCATCATTATCCTGATAATTTACTTTAATCATACTCATATTCTCATTATAAAAATGAATTTAGAATAGTAATATAATATTTGTATTTTCATGTAAAATAGGAAATAAATCATTTCTTATTTAACTTCAATATGTGACAATATCTAATTTTTTATATTATTGCATAAGAAATTACTATGAAAATTTACTTGAGTTTCAAAAATGTTAAACAGGTTTTTATAAATTCAAAAATGTATTTTTTAAAGATTTATATTTTGTTTTAAATATTTTTTTATATCAAAAATATTTATTAATGTTTTATGTCATTTCAGTACAAAAAAGTGACGGTATTTATTGAAATCAGTATTATTACTATGCACATAAATTTCAATTATTTTAGAAAAAACCCAAAAATTAATCATAATAAAATATTGAAATTATAAATCCAAAAGTGATTTTTATTTTTAAAAATTAAATTTTTATAATTTTATATTTTATATTTTATATAAAATCTTATAATACATCGAGAAAATATTTCTATAGGTAAATATACTTTTTTATTACTATTTATTCTTGTTTATAATTTATATAAAATACTTATAAAGCTAGAATTAATAAAATAACTATTATATTTTATAAAAATTATCTTTTAACAATTATATATATATATAACAATTTTTCTTTAATAAAAAATACAATGTATAAAAAATTATTAGGAAAAGTAAGTAATTAAATAAATAAATGAAAAATAAAGTTTACATATATAATCACATATATTAATATATTTCATTATTTATTTAAAGTAATTAATACCTAACTAATTCAACTAAAAGGCTTTATAGATTGAAAAATATCACAATTTCTTTGTTTTTCATGGTTCATGTGCAGAAAGTTATTGAACAAATACGACTTAATTAATGGAAAACATATATTAAAGTCATGGTTCATTATAGGTAATGTAATTATATTGACCTATAGTCTAGTGGAGGATTATTCTAAGAATCATGAAATATGTCCGGATGTCATAATGGCACAACTCCCCAAGAAAATCTTGTAATTGAGATAAGAAATTGGATCATAAAAAACATGTCTAAAAATATTATTATTTAGAATGATTTTCCAAATAATATTTAGAATATAAAGTATTAACATTATCCAAAATCAACACTGAGATTTATTTGTCTGAAAAAAATAAAATACTTCATACGATATATTGTATGAATAAAATCCAACATTGACATAAGTTTGAATAATTGAAAATAAGTGATTTATTCTCAGTAAAGATAAAACTGGATGTTTTATTCTCAGGGAGATTAATGGTTTTTACATGGATAATAGCTCAAGAGAAATTTATAAATGTATTTCAATAATCAACTTGAAATTTATATCAAAATCTGGAACATCATTGTATTGGAAAATGAGAGGAATTTTCAACACAATGATGAGAAAACTATTAAGAAAATTAATGAGGTGTTGAGAATAACAGGGGGAATAGGGGAATAATGTTAATTATACTAAATGAATTGATGATGAGATAAATGAAATTGGCAAAGTAGATGTACATATTTTGAAAATTATTATTGTAATTAAGGAAATAAATAGTATCGATCCCTGAATATAGAACGTGAAAGTGATGATTATGAAGAAATAATAAAAAATATAAGTTTTTTATCAGGAATATCTATATTTTTTAAATAATGTATTAATGTAAAATAATGGATCCATAATTTCATGAAGAGATTGGATAGAATGATATTAATAAAATTTGGGATACTTTTTTAAGGACAACAAAAATTAATGTCATCAGGATCAAATGCGTTTCTAAAAAGATTAAATAAATGAATCATGTAAATTTATAATGAGGAACTACAACTGTGTAAGGTATAATCCTAGATTTAATTTATCAATTTAGATGAAATATTTTCTCATATAGTTATGTTAGATGAAATTTTATTATTCATGTATATTTTTTACTTATATGATTTTAAAGGTTTTATATATTTATTTCAACCTAAATTTCAAAATGGATTACATGAATAATAGGAATATATACAGAATTAATATAATTTTGTTATAAGAAAATTAAAATTATTTTATTGGATAAATATAGTGTTGTATGGGATGAATAAAGAACCGTGATCCTAGGATCCTTGTATAAATTTATACTTGAGGAAACTTGATTTTTAGTGTGCTTGAGTTATTCATTATCTCTATATCAATATAGATAGCGGTCAAAGGATGATAGGTCTAATATGTATTGAATAAACAATATTTAGTGGACTGAATGAAGCATAATAGATAAGGTCTTCATAATTCATGAGTTAAGAGATCAAATTTTTAATGATCGTTGAGATTTAATTTTTCATTGGTTAATAGGTGATATAAGGAACTTAGGGAAAATTAATCTCATAATAGAAATGTGTAATGGAGGATCCAAAAATATTTGGAATTGAAGATTTAGTGTAAATGGTGATTTTGACTATAAATTGATTACTTTTTTGAGGAATGATGGCAGAAAAGAGTCAAAAATCATAAAGTATTGGTTAATTATTAGTATTTCATTGTAATTAATAACAAGAAGAACAAACATGGTGTATACTACATGTAAATTCATAAGGCACTAGAGTTATCCAAAAAAAATCCACATTTATTAGGTGAACATAATACTACATTATATCAAAGGTATAATGGAGATTATATTTTTTTATTTTGTAATAAATCATAATGTGTTGCTTGGATACACAGAAGTATATTGGGTGTGTTCAATAGATTCTAGAGATTCAACATTATGTATTGTATTCTATCTTTAAGGATTGTGTTTTTAATATATTAACAAGAAACAAGATTTCATTTCAGTAAGAATTTATTAATTTAAATTTATTTCATACACTCCAGACTGCATATAACTATTTTGGAAAAATAAATAACTTGAGTATATGGGAGTTGAAATGAAGTCTCTTATATGAAAAAAATGAGAAAAATTTAGTATTATGATCCTTATCAGAAATATTAAACAACACTTATGGATTAAGAAAATTGAATTCAAGTCTCACACCAAAAAGGATAAATTATAGCATGGGTCTATGAAATTTTAGTATGTTTCTAGACTAAAATAAGACATACTTTTAATATCACTATAATCAGACTTTATTAGTGCTAAAAAGGTGTTGATAAACATATTATTGCTATAAGTTAATCAATTTTTCAGTAATAAAATAGAACTGATGAAAGACCCCATTTATCAGTTCATTTCTATAGAACTGATAATTTTCACCCTTATCAATGCTTTTAAAATAGCTGATAAATTGTGTTTTTATCAGTGATATTATTTGCGCTGATAAATGTCTGATTTATTAGTGTTTTTTTCACTTATAAAAGTTTGATTTCTCAGTGAATTTTAATTCACTACTATAGAAAGACACTATCAGAGCCTATATAAGAATTGATAAATGACCACTTATTATATCTTCTAAAAGAACAGATTAAGGAAATATTTATCAGTATATATAGTAGTGCTGATAAAAGTGTAAACTGCACTATGATGCTTCCACACACTCTATCACCAGAAACAAGTGTCGAATGGTCCAACAACATACTACAATATTATAATGAACCACAAAAGTTACCAAAATAATAAAAAAATACTGAATTTAGATGATATAAAATTTCTAATAAAAATACATTAAAAAGAGAACATTATTATAGATTATCCATTTGTTTTTTATTTAAATTAATGTTTATTTTGAATAAACATGATGCATTTGGAGTCATACCAGACACACCATGCATTGAATTGAGGCAATACCAAATTCAACACATCTCAAATTATATATGGGTAATTTTCAAAATGTATCAAAATAATTGGAATGTAGTTTTTCATTTTTAAGTATGTCATTTTTTTATTAAAATTAATGTCAGTTTTGAATTAATAGATTTACTTGGAGTCATATCAATAACAATGTGAGTCGGACTGAGGTTCATCTAATCCCTACAAGTCAAGAAAACATATAAATTATTTTCCTATTGTACCAAAAATATAGGAATGTATTTTCTTGTTTTGAGTATATCAGTTGTTTTTTAGTAAAATTAATGTCTTTTTGGAATAATAAAGAGACACATTGAGTCATACCGGTTACATTGTATGTCAAATTGTCACACAACTAAATTCTACACATCCCAAATGACTTTTGGACCATTTTCCTAAATTATCAAAATAATCTGGATGTGTTTGCTCAGTTTTGAGTATGTTAGTTGGTTTTCTAATTAAATATAATGTCACTTTCTATTAAAAAAATACATAGTTGGTGTCACAATGGTAGCACTGTGCATCAGATAGAGGTTCACCGGATCCCTACACATTAAAAATTATGTATGGATATTTTTCCTATTGTACTAAAACAACCCCAATGCATTTTTTCAGTTTTGAGTATGTCAGTTGTTTTTTTACTAAAATTAATGTGGATTTTAAATAAAAAAGACACACATGGAGTCACACTTTGAATCGAATTAAGGCACGACTAAACTCGATATATCCTACATGACTCATGGATAATTTTTATAAAGAATAAAAATAATTGAAATAAATTTTATCAGTTCTGAGTATGTGAATTGTTTTTTATTTAACATCAATGTCAATTTTGAATAAAGAAGACACTATTGGATTCATACTTGTAACACCATGAATCAGATAGTGGTGTGGTGGATTCCTACACTTCAAATATTATGTATGGATAATTTTTATATTGTACCAACAAAATATGAATATATGTCTCATATTTTAATATGTTTGTTGTTTTTTACAAAAATTAATGTAAATTTTGAATAAAAATACCCACTTGGAGTCACAAGTATGTAATATTGAGGCACGGTTGAATGCTGCATGTCCCAAATGAGACATGGATCATTTTACTAATGTATAAAAACAATTATTATGAATTTTATCAATTTTTAGCATTTCTATTGTTTTTTTGATTAACATTAATGCCACTTTTGAAAAAAAATGTAACTGTTGGAGTTAGACCAGTCACAAAATGCATCAAATATAGGTCTGGTTGATCCCTAAACATCAAAAATGAAGTATGGATCATTGTCCTAATGTACCAAAATATTCCAAATGTGTTTTATTGGTTTTTTGTACGTCAGTTTTTTTTTAGTAAAATTAATGTCCAACTTGAATAAAAAAGACGCACATGGAGTCACACTATATGTTTGATATATGCACTGTTAAATATTAAACATCCCAATTGACTCATAGATTGTTTTTTTAAAGTATCAAAATAATAATATGGTGACTTCTTAGTTTTGATTATGCTGGTATTTCTATTATAAATAATGACAGTTTTGAATAAAAAGAAGTAGTTGGAGTCATACTAGTCACATCATGCATCAGATTGAGGTGTGGTTGATACCTACATGTCACAAATTATGTATGGATCATTTTTCTAAAGTAAAAAAACAATACATATGTTTTTTCTAGGTTTTAATTATTTCAGTTAATTTTTACTAAAATTAATGAAACTTTTTAATAAAAAACTGCACTTGGAGTCATACCGGTCACACCAAGTATTGGATAGTGGTCCTGTTGGTTCCTACATATCCAAAATGACATATGGATTAATTTTTTAAAGTAATAAATCAATAAAAATGTGTTTTCATGGTTTTGAGTATGATAAATTTTTTTTACAAAAAATTCCATTTTAATCTAAAAAGACATACAATGGATCTTATCATAAGTGACTTGGGTTGTGTGCACATTTAAATAATTTTACTCAAACAGAATATTGTTATGATACTTATTCTACTTAATTTCTTACCAATTTTATTGTTCAAAAGTCACCACTTCTTATCCTCCTCCACATCGTTTTCCACCTTATTCATCACCAATTCATCCTCCTCCATCTTAGTCTCTAACTTCGACTCTACCTATGCCTTCAAAAATGCCTCTACCTCTTCTGATTCCTCTATCTATGCCTCCGCCTTCACCTAAAGTTTTTGAAAAAAAATTATAGTTTATAGGTAAGTGAGTCTAAACAAATCGATTTCATTCGTTAATATTTTCCTTGAGAATGAGATAAATAATAATATATAAGTATTCTAATAGTAATTATTGACACATAAAATATACTTTGAAGGTCATAACTCATACTAGATCACAAAAATAGCTTTTAATCACCTAAATTTGTCATCGGCGTACATTATGACCAAAATTACACCACCCACTCGTCTCTAAATAAATTGATTTATTCTTTTGAGTAACACTTTTGTCACCAATCCTAATCGGATTGAAAAAATAAAAACAATAAAATTATAATGAAATATATATAATAAATTGTATTTACATTAAAAATCCCCTATTTAGGGATGCTGATATTTTCAAGATGTATGATTTTTCACCTAAATTTAACAAGATAATATCCATAGTCGATTTCATTATCTTATTTCAGACACTGCAGAATCATTGACCTAAATAATTATTTTTTTTAATTTTTTTTATAGTTAAATATTTCTATATATAGCTTAATTTATTTCTATTTGAATAAATCCACTGGCTGTAGATTTTCAGAGACCAACATCATGCCATGATGTAGAATGTGTTTTACCAACTTCCCAATCATAAAACAATTATAGTTAAATCATTTACTGAACATATAATTCAAATTTTATCTATAAAATATTGATTATAGTGAATTACATATTCACAATAAAAATAATGTGTGCTTTTTTGGTGGAAAATACACGTATTAAATCAAAAAAATAAGTATATGGTGTATCTATGTTGACTGCTATCAGCATCTAGTGGTTCCAAAAATAGAATAACATTTATTTAATGAAAAAAATTAAAAATATGTTTTATGTGATAAGATTATAGATTTTTATCCTTGAAATGTTTTCATTTAAAAGAGTATATCGTCATATTTTTTTATTAAATTATTTGAGTAAATCATCTTCTTTCTTCTTTATATCATTCATTTCTAAAGTAATATCTGACGTAGAAATGATACTGGGATTACTGAATCCAAGTCGTGCTTCACATGATCATCCTTTTATATAGTTTTAATATAAATGTATGTAAAAAATATGAATTGTTATTATGTTCAACAAACATTTCCATCTCAATATTTGTGTAGATGTATTATGAAAATGTACCTTATGTAAGTATTCATAGTTTATATTCCCAACCTTTCATGATTAGGAATCTCATTTAGAGACTCAAGACCTATTTAATTTATAATGGATGCTCCAAATCTTTATTCCTCAATGTGATCATAAGACATATAATTGTCATTAAATATGGTCTCTATATGAAGTTGTAATGTTAATAAGTTTTTATCTGGAATTGGCTGAGAGAAGGTACTCTTAGAAGCTCATTTTGTTTTTTTAGTTGATTCAGTTGATATTCTTGATACGACTATTCATTTCATTATTGATTTATCCATTTTTAATATTCTTCTTCACATTATACCATTTATTATCATATGTTACATGTTTCTAATATTAATTTTTTAAATACATATATCATTTGTCTTTATAAGATTAGATGACCATGCTATGAAAGATCCAATAACATCATCAACAGTTCTAATATCTAGATCATCAAGTGGAACATGAAACTCAGAAGTGAGATCATTATCTTCCTCAACCCCCAATATCATGTGATATTTTTAGTGTGTTTTATTATGTATCTATTCTCTTGGGATATTATAAATTTTACCCCTCATAAAACAGCAGTAAGTTGGTTTTGACATAAAAAAATCACATTCAATTACACCTTGAAGAATTTTAGTAATAAAATGTTATAAAATGTTTTATGATTCCAATTTAATATAATGAGTAATGAAAAAAAATTGATTACCCTGTGTAAGGTTTGGGGGTAATGACTTCCCTCAAATCCAGTTGGATCATTTGGATCATGTGTGGATCTTTTCCCCACCGCCAGTTCTCTTTGATATTTTCTTAAAAATTAGTCTGCCAAACCAGATAGAAAAATAATATCTTGCAGTGATATTATTTATTTCTACATTAGTCTCATCATATTATATAAATATTCATGTGGATTTATCTTGATGGAATATGTTCCAGGAGGGAATACAAAACCTAATCCTCTAACATGTCCATATTGTTCAGGCCACATCAATGATACTGAATGTTTCTTTCCTTCTGACGTTGCTGATTCTTATGTCTAAACCATATAAAAATAATGTATATGTTTATTTTATGTAATATTTATATAAATTGTAATGAATTCAAATTATTTCACACATACACATGTTTCCCATACTGCTTTTGTGTTTTTGTCAACTAATATACCATCATTATTTACACGAGCCTCCTTCCATTAAATATGACATGGGATGGATGTGGCTTCATATTTTGATTAATCAACCTATATATAAACAAAGTTACATATGTTAATTTGTATCAAATAATTAATATTTAATTTTCCATTAAAAATAAAAACCAATTTTTTCTATAATGAAGCGTACCACATCCATCCTTTGCGATAGGGGTAGTGAATCTTGGATTCATGTTCTTTATTTTCACCATGATTTTTATATTCCATTAATTAAATATTTGGAATCAATATGGATAAAATAAATAATTTCAAGTAATATATTATTGATCTCAATGCACCTGAAATGATTTCTCATTTAAACGATTACTGAAAGAATTTTATGTGTCCCGCTTTATAGTTTTTCCATAACAAAGTAGTGGGTGTTTCTTTATTTTACCAATAAATTCCCTAAGATGTAACATCTCAGATGAGTCCGCAAGCCTCAATGGGCTTTTCAAGTGGCCATTAGGATAAATTTCTTATGGAAGTCTTCTAAAATAAACAATTTTTCCAAGAAATAACTAAAACTAAAACAATGATTCATTATATAAGTTTTCAGTAAAATAGAGGAAGTATAATATAACATTACCATTATATCATTCCAATGTTTTTCCTTCATTACATGTTAGACGTGGCACCATGAGTCAATACGAATCGAATCATTCATCCTTGTTGTGAGCCCATGATAATTAATGAACATAGATTTGTTTGGATTCGTAGGTTGGCTGCTTTAATACCATCAAACCTAAAATTTTATACTCTTACTTCTTCACTTCATAATTATATTCAAAACTGTGATGCAACATCATTGTCATTTTTCTCAATTTTTTCATCAACTATTGTTGATCCCCTTATAATTCCACATTTTCATCATTAATAATCTGTTCTTACTCCGGATTAGCAACATCATCATGTTCATAATCCTTTATCTTCATGATTAGTATAACATTTATTGTTTGTTTATTTACTACTACCCAATACACTCTATGCTTAAAATTAAACATTTTCATCCACCTTGCATGAAATCTTCAAAAGAGATATAACACTTCAATACAATAGTAAAACAAACCTACAGTTTATTTATTTAATATATCCTCAGACACTTGATTGTCTTCCATCTCTTAATGATTGGAGGAAGACTATTTTGAAATAGGGAGTCCAATACATCATCATGAGATGGAATACAATCAAATTCTAAAGGATTAATTTTTCCTAGGAACCTACACTAATGGAATCACTAAAAATGTCTCGTCAATTTATATATAATAGCCATATGATATATCTAGAAAAAAAATACTTCATATCATAATATATTATATTGGAATAATAAAAATGAAATTTATTTATTCAAAAAAACAAATAGATTAAAAAATTGTGTTCGTGAAGAACATGTCTATGGTACCACTTATGTGATGAAGGGTATCATTCTATAATCATTAGAGGGATAAAGAATCAAAAAATGGAAAACTTATCAAAAGTATAAATGTGAATGGAAGCAAAGAAAAAAAAACCTATGACATACTTATAATATCATATTAGTGGAATCCTTCTTTAAGATTCAATGGAATATGTTTCATTTATAACGCTAATGTAGAAACAAATATTATAGCCTTTGAGAAGATTACAATAGACTTTAATCTCTGAAATATTCATGAGGACCCTTGATCACCGAAGTAGTGCTATCCACGTAACCTAGTGATAAAGAATGATCAAAGAAGAAGGGAATTTTGGATATGGAATGAAAAAATGGTTAATTACAATATGGAGACTGTATCTTGATTTTATTCATTTTGGACATGGATAAAAAATGATCATGACTTGTAGAACATAATGATACAAACCATCAAAACTAGATTTTAATTAATCTTTCTTTTATCTATGGTTATTCACCATGTTATATGGATTTTAAAATTATTTTTTATCGAATAAATTATCTATCTCTCTATTCGTATTAGTAAACATATAAAAAAAAATCACATCTCATAGTTTTCTTTTTCAACTATCAAACAATGGTTAACTCACTTAATTTTTGGAAATACACTCTTTATATGATGTTTTGTATTTCTAAGTTCATTTACCAAATGATCTATCAAGTATATATAATATTGGGAGTTGTTTTAAAGAATTGAGCATAGTTTTTTAACCAAATGAATTCCTCATCATTGTTGGTAACCCATGTTTAATGTTGAATAATAATCATGAATTAATTATGAAAAATCTCACAACATGCATCACTAAAATAATTTTTGGAATTTGACTATTTAATATTTTTTTTTTGAATTCAATAAATAATTATTTACCAAAATCATAAATCTAAATAACCAATTTCATGGTTTAACAATTTAAATGAATAACCAAAATCTAAAAAACATCATTTAATGATTTTTACACTTACCTTGGTACCTATATGTATATCACCAATAAATGGGGGATGCAACATGGTGTCCCCTAATCCAAAAAATCCCTCATAATTAAGCCTTTATAATATATAATCTATTATATTAGATGAATTAAATTTGATAATCTACATAGATATCAAAAACCCTATATTACTTAATTGATGATAAAACTAACGGGGGATGAGTGGTCTCTTTGTTAATGTCAAGAATAGAGTAAACCATCAATGTGTGTATCTAGATAAAATGTCATTGACAGTAAAAAACGTGTGAAAGGAGAAAATGATGAAATAGGACTATAGTCATCATATTTCAGTAGTGATGAGAAGATATGTAGGGTTCATCATGTTTTAGAATAGATATAAATCACAAAAATCAGTACCCAAAACATCAATAAATGATACATGAAGGGTTGAAAATAACATACATTTGATTCTAGCCTTGATTAATGTGAGGGAATGCAAAGGAGTTGCACTGGTATTAGAGGAGTTTTGCGAGATCTTTAGAATAGTGAGTGACAATTTTGTGGTCAGGGTTTTTTTAAATAGATTGGGAACACTATTAACAGTGCTTTCAAAAAATCTATTAAAAGTATATTCTTTTCAATTCTATATTTATAAGCACTGATAAATTTTTCTTTTCTATGTTCTTTTATAACACTAATAAATATAGATCTTTATTAGCAATAAAAATCACTAATGAAATACATATTTTTTAGTGATATAGTTTTAGCACTGATCTATATATCCTTTAATAGCGCGTAATTAATTCTCATAAATATTGATCGTCATGAGCTATAAATAATAACTATAATATTTTTTGGGATTATAATTACTTAAATAAATTTACCATACTTATTATAATAATTTGAATAATATATTTTTAATTTTATACTTATTTAAATATATAGAATTATTTATTTATAATTATATAAATACTCATTTCAAAATAATAATTGTTTATTTATAATAATTATTAATACAGTGAATCAAAATTTCCCCAATGGGGTGGCCAAGTGGATGGGTCTTTTGATTGGTTCCTCCGAGTCGGGGGGTCTGATTCCCACCAGTAGTGTTTTGACATAGTAATTTCACCACCGTTGAATTAATACCCTCTATTGTGCTAGGTGACATGGGGTGGGGTGTTTTTATACAGTATTAACCATGCGATGAAGGGATATCCCAAGGCTCTATAACTGGTTTATTGGTGGTGGAGTACTAAATTAAAAGGTTAAGATGTGTAATGGGGGGTGCTGTGGTTTCCAATCAAAAGAAGAAAATATAAATTTATTATTTATTTTTAAATATTTATTTACAAATATATTTTAAAAATTTTAATAGAAATATAATCATAAATATATTCATTTTAAAAAGGAGTGACATTGAATAATTAAAAATTAGTAAACATTAATAATATTGAAAAAATGGATAAGTTTTATTAATTAATTATATGTTATTAAAAAATATAGACATATACATATATATACATATATTGATGTGGATGAATACATATTGAAAATACTAAAACAAAATAAATAAATATATAAAAATAAATGATAAAAAATTAAAAAATTAAAAAAAAAACATAAAAAATGAATACCCTTACTATGGTATAAAAAAATTAAAATCAACTATTGATAAACAAAATAAATATTAAATGTATCATTTTATAATTAAATTCTATAATATACTGAAATATGAATGAATTACATAAATATTTAGTTTATGTGTTTCTGTATATTGTGTAGATATATTTATTACTGTGTCTATGTATACAAATGAATTAACATATATAAAAATATATGTATGTTAAATAAATGAAACACATAAAGTTTAATATAGGTTAAATTGAAAAATAAAACCACATTAATAATGAATAATACATTAATATGTTTTTAAATAACATTATATATATATTGTACTTGTTCATTTCATATATCTACATTTAATATGTACTATTTATTAATATTTATAACATATATATATATATATTAAATTTAATCATTTTTATCAATAATTATTTAATTAATATAATGTTTGATATTTTTCATAATTTACTATTTTTTATTCTCATTTTATTTTTCATATCATTCTAGACCCACATCAATATAAAAAAATGGTGATGGAGGGAAAATTTTATCAGCGCTAAGAAGACACTGACAAAGAAAACCTTTTATTAGTGATATAAATGAACCAGTAATACATGTTTCATTTATCAGTGCTAAAGTAAAGTGTTGATAAAGGTTAACATTTATCAGTTCTAAAAGGAAACACTAATAAATGGGGCATTTTATCTATATTTTTTTAGTGCTGATAAAGGTATTATTTTATTACTACTTATTTTAGTGCTGATAAAATGAAATTTATCAGTGAATATTTAAAGCATAGATAAATGGAAGCTCTATTATATAAGGGTTTTTAGTAGTGTTACTAATTTATAAATCATGGATATAATTACAATGGCCTTTCCTGAGTATAATTTTGAGAAGAATTAGTGGTCTCTTAGAGTTTAGTTGAATATCTACCCTTAAAATAGTGTAGACTTAATACATCTTCTCCCGCTAGAATTTTATGGGTCCCGAATTTTATTAAGATTGTTTATCCTTTTGAAACTCACAATAAAGTGAAATTTAGGTTTATTAAAGAAGGAAAAGAGATTTATTAATAAATGTGGACAAATTATTATATCTATTAAATGGGGAGAGTATCTTAAAATAGATAAAATGTAGTGATAATTTTTTAATGTTCGTTTAGGGGTAGAAATTATGAAAATGAGTTTATGAAAAATTATATTCTAATCAATATTAATAAGGTGATTCGTTGATAATCATAGTATATTTTTTTCTCAGGCCAATAAAGACTCATTTGGACTAAGAATTCATTTTAAGTGATTATTTTATCATTAACTAGAGTTTAAAATTAAGAATTGGAGTTTTAAGAATAAATTTAAAAATATTTTTCAATTAGATTGATAAAGATATTGGAGGAATTATAAACAAACAAAAAATGTGATATTTTTAGAAAACATCAATCATATTGAGTTTTACTATATTTTGGGTTTCTTTTGTTTACAATTAATATTTAAAAATTTAAAAATTATATAATACTATGCATTATTAATTAAGGGAGCTATCTATTATTTTTCAATGTCGGTTCAAGAATGTTATGATTTAATTTTTAAATAAAGATTATTTTCCATGAAAATTCGATGAAGTTGGAAAAATTAGATGGACTTGTGAATATATAGTCATGAAAACATAGTGAAATTCATGAGAACAAGGTGAAACATTTTATATTATTAAAATTCTGTCATGGTGTATGCCTTTTTGATGGATTGTAACTATAAATTGAGAACTAATCTTTCCATTTGGATGTGCAGAATAATTAGAGTAGAGATAAGTAATTTTCATTTATGTAGGACATATGAATCCATATTTATTGTTCAAAGACATTGATGTAGCTAATATACCCATATAAAAACAAAATTTCATGAAATTTTGTTTGTGAAAACATGATCATCAATTTTGCATAAAATTGGGATTTTGAAAATCATTAGAAAATTTGGAAAAGTGACTCTGTTAATGCGGGGTTAATCAATATGGTGAAAGAAGAGCTTCATGAAAAGTCAATTATAGTGTAAGATAAGTTTATTAAATCCATGTCAGGAATATTATGATGGAATAGTGAGTACACATAATTTGATAGAGTACTGATTTGTCAAATACTAAGTGGTTATAAACAATGGGTTAGTGAGTCAACACAAAAAATTGAAGGAAATAAGTTCCCTTAGTGATTCTATAACATCAATGCATCACTAGTGTATTCTTATTTGATTATCTTAGTTTGAATAGAAAAAGTAAAAAATTACCTGTGTCCCTATTAGCTTTATTTATCACATTATATCTATTATGAGGGGTGGTGATGTTCATACTATTAATATAAAATTATCATTTGTGAGGGTATTTTAATGAAATGTGAATACTATAATTCACCCCAATTCTTATTGCATTTACCATTTTTAGAAGTTTTTTAAAATTTAAAATGCTACACATTAATGATTTATATGTTCTCTGGAGGGAATCAATTATATTTCAATTATTTTATACACATGTGTGAAAATTATTTCTAAAATTTCAATACATTTTCAGTTTTTCAACACGTGAAAACTTCTTTAAAAAAATATGGGAGATATTCTTTTTATTATCCTTGTGAGGAAGATCCCAAATAAATATCTTGCAACATTGTAAACCCTAAGATATTTTTCATTCCACTCACCTATGAGATCTATAGGAAGTTGGTCTTAATATTAATCACTATAACTATATTTGGTTATGATGGGGTAGACTAGGTGAAATTCTTTATTTACCCAAACCAATATCAAAACCTCCTGTCTACATATATTGGATAAAATGTGAAAGGATAGCCAAAGTAATCATGTTGTTTGATGATTGAAAAAGAATAAATTTATAAATTTGTAATTTAAATGACATAATTAACCCCCCCCCCCACTTCTGTCTTTTTTGGTAAATATATAATCCTTCCCTTCCAGATTTAGTGCTAAAACCATGAGGGTTATTTTTAATTTTTAAAAGATAACTAAGAAATAAATATTGATTTATAAAATGCTGGACCTTTTACAATCTAGGTTCTATAGAGTTAGACAAAATAATACTATAGATTATACATATACAAAAATAATAATTAAAATAACCATTTCTCTTCATATGCTATAAACCCTTAAGTGAATTCATCCATCTTAAAATTTCTAAAATACCAATGATTGTTTCTTAAAAACATGGTATGAGCGTTAAATTCCACATTAATGTGTTTTCAGAAAAGTAAAAAATAATTTAATTAAAATATATTTTAATAACCCTTTTAATAAACTTTATATCAAATATAAATATATGATATATACAATACTTTTTAAAACATTTCAAAACTACTTAGAATTTCAGAAATTCCATTCACAAGTTCTTATTTGAAAACACATGGATTTCTTCATTTGAATTTTTTTTAAATAATAATAAAATAATTTTGGATTATTTTTATATTTGGATGATCTTATGAACACCATTTTCACAAAAGAAATATCATTGGTTGGACAACGTCCGATGAGGTTGTGGGTTCACCCCCAATTCCTCAAAATGTTTTTTGATACCCATGTGTGAGACATAATTTCCAGTAACTTTTGTAATAAAGATATTCTTTTCTAAATCACAACACATTTAAAAAATTTCAAAACCATTCCTTAATTATTTTCATGGATAAAAAGAACTTCCAAACATTTGCCATAATAAAATAACTTTGTAGAAAAGGTTTACTAAAAACACTTATTTATAAAATAAATACATCAGTTAAAAGAAAAAAACTAGGCACATTGAAATTAAAACAAATCCATAACCAAAATGCCTTAAAATTCAAGAATTATAGATTATGGCCATATCTAAAAACATGTATGACATTTGTTGAAATAAAAAATCAGCTTAAACATTAAAAGATTGCTTTTATCATTATAAATTTACATCAAAAATTTTAAAAAATTAAAATTGTTTTTAAAAAATAGCTTTAATTTTAAAAAATAACAAATTTATATAGTTTAAATTTTTTAAATAAAACGTTGAAAATTAAATATTGATTTTAAAATAATTATTAAATATAGTTATTAATTTTTTTTTAAAAAATTAATTATAATCATAGAACATAAATATCAATAATTTTGAAAAATGGGTTTTTATAAAATAATAAATTTTCATTTAAATAAGATAATAAAATCATTGTATAATTGTTCTTACCAATTTAAATCCCTGGGGAAAATATATTTTTTAATTAAATAAATACCTGAAAGAATAAGTGTTCCACTTATGTTTTATCTGTATGATACTTCTTCTTCTTATAGTTAGAAGAAACTCATTAACTTACTCTATTATTGTGTCCCCTACCCCTCACACAAGAATTCACAGAACTGGAAAACATGGTTAAGGCCTTTCATTAAAATTCTCTCTCTCCACACACACACACACACACACACATATATATATTGTCACACATATAACTTATAATGAGTTTCTAATAGAATTTATTCAGTCCCCAACACAAATAGACAAAATAATTTAATTTTATCAATGATCAGAATCAATCAACAATCTAGAATTAATTTGGATGAAATTTATAGAGTAGGTGAGAAAATTAAGTTAACATTAATAAATGATACTTTTTTAGGATCAAGTTAACATGAAAGACCAAAAATTTAATAAATCACATAAAATATTTTTTATATATCCATATAGGAAAAGAATGTGTTTCATTAATATCGATTGAAGGAAATAAATTCAGTAAGACTATAGGAATTTATTGTAACTGATGCTGACTGAAATTTTTCGAAAAACAAATGAAAATATATTCTTGATTTTAATTGAACAATAAAATAACGAACAAAAATAGTTGAAAATTGTGATTTAAATTAATAAAAACATTGAATGTCGAGGAATTACACAAGGTTGTTGGATGAATAAAAATCGTAAAATTAAAGGACAATTTAAGGAGATATAAATATAACTAAAAATAGGTATAATAAAGGTTATATACCAATTATGAACACAAAATATTCAATTAACCTACAAATATATATTTTCTACATAAAAGAAGATGAATATCTAGTGATAGCTTGACTGGAAATAAAATATTGTTACACCCAAAATTAAAAATACAAAAACTCCAACCTCTGATAAGAAGCAAATCAAAATTTTGGTGAATGAAGATGATGAGATATCAGATTGCACTTGACTTTTATCTCTTCCATAATGGAACCGCGGTCAGATCTGATATTTAACACCACGCAGTTGCCTATCTCCTCCAATTGAGCTCGACTCCTTATTTGGTAGTCGAATCAGGTTTCTCAACCCTACCTTCCATATACTCTACCATATTAATCAGTCAAAATCAATGCCCTCTGGTACCTCCGCGCTTGAAACTCTACTCCATACTCGGATCATACGGATGTTGAAGCCCTTGAAACCCCCAAATTGATTTACCTCAAAATTTGGTCAAGCCTCAAAAACTCATTCCCAAATTTTCTTTAATTATTATTAGTTTAAATAAAATATTGTCCATATATTCTCTTATATATTCATAAAACAAATTTAATATTAAATTTATTAATATTCATATATTTTTTGAATTACAATAATTCAAATATATTCACAATTTAAAATAAAAATTTAATAATAATAAAAATTTAATGTTTTCAAAAATTATTCTATTTATATATTCATAATTAATATTTTATGTTGAATTTGTATTTATAAAATTTTTCATTCATTGTTTATGTATTTCTGAATTATATTTATTTAAAATATTTTATAATTATAATATTTTAATTACATTTGAAATTAGATATATAATATATTTTTCATTACATATATATTTATATTATATTTTATTAAATTGTAATTGTTTTACTTTTAAAATAAATATTTGTTATAAATAAAATTGGTTTTTAAAATATTTTTTCTAAAAAAATCAGATATATAAATTTTTATTAAAATATTCTTTTAAAATAATACCAATTTAATAAATGTATAATTTTTTTATTGTTTTAAATTTACTTAAATTTAAATCATATTTCTATAAATCGATATTTTTATAATATATTATAACAAAATTTTTACAAATTATAAATATTTCATTTATTTACATTATTAATTGATAATTTAATATTCCTTATTACTTTGTATTATGAATATTATTTTTTTATAATATGGAATCAATATAATAATAAATAACTTTTATATTAAAACACTATATGTTTCATTCTCTCAACTTAAAATTAATTTTCCCCCACAATTCATTCTTCGGAATTATGAAAATTCTAAATTTTCATCTCTAGAATTTTGAAAGCTATAATTTCTTAGGGAACATAATTACATAGATTTCTATTCATCCAAAATCAATATTATTTTTATTCAAATTAAACATCTAGAGTTTTAATATAATATGGAATCCATATACTAATAAACTGATTTTATCACCATTGTTTTTTCATTAAATGTAAAAACCTAATCTACAATGTTGTGTAGATTGTTCCTCTAATACCAAATGTGACGAAATAAATTCATATTTCCAAAATTAGTGTTTAAAATATATTGTGTATTTTTCTGTTAACACTAACTGAAAGATATACAATTATTTATAGAATCGAGGTCTTTTCCCAATATAGGTTCTGGAATATTAGAAACAAATATTGAATTTATCTGAGTTTTATAAAGACATTAATATAAACATTTCTCTTAATGTGTGATAAGTCATTAATTGAAGTCAGAAATCATATAATTTATAAAATACTAGTGAAAAATATTTTAAAAACAAGGGAAGAGCCTTTATTTCATTAGTATGGGGTTTTGAAACAAATAAAAAATAGTTTAACAAAAATATATATTATCAATCTTCTGAAACATGTTATATCAAGTATAAATATATTATATATATAGAATGTTTTAACCTTTTATAAAATAATTTTTATTTTGAAAAATAATTTCAAAAGTACATTGAAAACACTTAGATTTTTCAATTGAAAACATTTTGAAAATATTAATAATTTCTTTACATATTATTTTTATACTTGATGAATCATATGAAAACAGTGTTGTCACAAGAAATATTACTAGTATAACAATGTCCCATAATTCCATTACTCCAGTCATCATTCCTCACCAACATGTTTGATACCAAAGTTCCCTAAATAATTTTGAGAAAACATTTTACTGAAGATCTTCATTTATCAATCAAAAACCATTTAAAACCTTTAAAAACTATCCATAAATTATTTTCATAGATGAAAATAATATTCGAACTATAATATTGGTAAAATCACTTTTTATAATTGTTTTAGAGGAAATCCATATTACTAAAATATATGCTTTATTTAAAAGTTATAAAAACAAGATCATTAAATTTTTTAAAATTTCGTGAATAAAAATTCATGAAATGTCAGGAATTTTAGATTATGGAAATATGTAATAGTGTTCATGACTTTTTTCACTATATAAAGATCATATAACTATTGATAATATATCTTTTATCATTATAAATTTATATATATAATTTTAATAAATTGAAATTCAATTAAATAAAATATATCTATAATTCAATAATAATAATTTATTGTTACATTAAATTACAAAATAATACAATTAAAATAAAACCACATTTTTTAAAATAAAAATAAATACCCTTATTAATTTTAAAAATAAATCTTTATAATAATTGAACATGTTTATCCATAATCAATATATAAGGGGTCTTAGAAAATAATAAGTTTTCCTTTAAATAAAACCATAATTTCATAGTATAATATTTATTACAAAACAAATTCCCATGTGATAGTATAATTAATAAATAATTAAATATTTTTAAAAAATATATGTTCTTATTAAATTTTAATTTTTTGATTGTTCTTCTTCTTGTTGTTGGTTGAAACTTAGTCACTTAATCTCTTAATGTCCCCTACTCCATAGAAAAGAATGAACAGAAATGGAAAACATGACTATAGTGTTACCCGTCCAATTATATCCACAGACACAGACACACAAAAGTGGATGGAATAATGAAAGTGGTTCAATGATCAAAATTTCTCAAACATCAAGAATTAATTTTGAAGTTATGACTAATGTAGGAAATAGAGAAATAATGAATCTTCCATAAATAAAATATGTTCTTCCTATGGTCTAGTACACATGTAAGATGAAAAATTGAATGAATCACATAGAATAATCCTTATAATTTCACATTTAAATCGATAGTTTTTCATTGAAATCAATTAGTGGATGAAAATTACATAATACATGAAGAATTTAAAACAATGGATTCCAACCAAATTTGTTGGCAGAACAAACAAAAGTAGCTTGAATATTTTAATTAAGCATTAAATTCAAAAATCACAATTGTTGAAAAACATGATTTAAATTAATATAACCATTTAAATTATAGGAATTAATCAAATCTGTTGGATGAATAATAATCCATAAAGATAGTAAGAATTTAAGGGAGGCCAAATCAAACCATAACATTGTTAGAAAAAATAATATAAACCTAATACAAACCAAAAAATATTTGTAAACCAGGAAAATATATTTTGGACATAAAAGAAGATGATGAAAGGGTGACAACTTAATCGAAAGTCCAAGATTTGTACACATAGAGTTAAAAATATACATACACTTACCTCTAATAAGAAGAAAATAAAAAAAATAATACAATGAAGATGATGAGATCTCATTTTGGGATTTTATTTTACTCCTTTTATGGTCAAATGTCATTTGGACCAGACATTTGACTCCCTCTAGCAGCTAATCTGCTTCAACCATGATCAAAACCTCATTTGAATATCAAGTTCTTTTTCTCTCAACCCTGCATGTGCTCAACACTCTAATCTGATTTAGTCTAAATTGAATACATCAGGTTCCACATTATTCAAAATACTCATCTTCACTTGGATCCCTATGAAGATGAAGCTATTTAATCCCTCAAATCTCATTACTTAAAAATAAAGTCAATCCTCGTTAATGAATATAATATATTTTATTATTATTATTATTTTAGATAAAATAATATCCTTATATTTATGTTAATATTGGTAAAGAAAATTTTATAAGAAATTTAATAATATTATTTTTTAATAGTTACCATAATAAAATTATATTTTCAATATAAATTAATAATTAAATAATTGTAGCATTTTTTATTTTCATATTTTCATATTTATATGTTAATAATTAATATTTTAAAACTAAATTATTTTTATAATATATTTCACTCATCTTTTATGTATTATATAATTTTAATCATTTAAAATATTGTATAATGATTATATTTTTATTAAATTTCATATTATATTCTAAATATATATTTAATAACATATATATGATTAATTTATTTTTTAAAATGTAAGTTTATTAATTTCCAATAAATGATTAAAACATAAATTATTTATTAAAAATATTTTATACAAGAATTTATTTTTATAAAAAAATCAAATCTATATATTTATGTTAATATATTATTTTAATATAATACCACATTTATGAAATAATTATTTTTTTATATTTTCTTAGACATTAGTTAAATTCAAATCATCTTTCTTGAAAATAATAATATTTAGAAAAAACAATCATAACAGAAGATTTAAAAATAATACTTTTTTCATTTATTTACTTTATTAATTGAAAATTTTATATTAACTTATTTTTTTGATTAATATTATTATTTGAATTATTGAATAAGGATACTAATAAATAAATCATATCTTAATACTCAAGAAGTTACATTGTGTACTACAGAACAAGGATAAATTTTTTATCATAGATTTCTCTTTTGGGATCCTTAAGCATGACTACTACAATGAATGAAACCAATTGTTTCTAATGGTTTCATGTTATTAAGTTATCTAACATATTTAGTTAATGTATAACTTTTTATTTAACTTGTTTGTATTTATAATTGATACCAGTACTCATTGTCATTAACTGATCATTATTTAAGCTATATAATATTTTCCCTAACTAGTTGGAGTTAAAATGATCCAATAGAAAAATATTCATCTTTGGGGTTATAGTTCCATATTTATGAAAATGTACTTCAATGGTAATAAATAGATATTTCAATGGTGATACTTATGGTTTCATAAAAAGATGATTATCTACATGATGAATCATTCCTTGAATGTTTACATAGAGATAGTTAAGACTGAAAAAATTCCTTCTTATGAACATGAATTGTGGAGTTCTCATAAAGAGGCTAATTACAATCTAAATTCCATATCCCTGGTTTCTATTATATATAGATTTTGTCTTTATGAGTTCAATAATTTTTGGAAATGTGTTACTTCTCATGATATGTGGGAAACATAATTTTTTCTAATAAATAAACTAATAATGTGTATTAATTGTGATATGATACTAAAATGGTAATGATTTATATATTAATGATTCATTATAGAGAAAACATATCACAAATGAATAGAAGACTAACAAATATTTTGAAAACTAATTCTACATTGGAAGCTAATTTACCAATATCAGATAAATATTTAATAGTTATTTGATATCAACCTACTATGTGGAGTGGAAACTTTGTAGCAATCCAAAAATATACTCTACTAAATGAGTTGAAAATAAAAACTATTATTGAAAAACTCTTGATAAATTATATTTAAATACAATGTTAATAAGATACACATAATATGTTCATATAGGAAAATGATTCTTCATAATTAATAAAATCAATAGATGGTATGAATCATATAAATAAAAGAATAAACTGTAATAGAAACATAATCTAACCCATGGAATGACTGATACTAAGATAAGCTATGGATAATGGGTTGGAATATATTTTTTGATTTTTTTGTCAATATTTAATGATTTATAAAATTTAGAGGTATGATGTTCTATGTAATTAATATGGAATCATGAGTAATGAGGCAAAGCTGAAAAATATAATAGTATAGATCCACATATGTGTCATTTATTAATTTGGTATGTGTCATTCTAGGAATATTATTGTATTATCACATAAATGGAATAAACTAAATATTATTAATTTAGATTTATTATGAATGTTGTTAATGTTATTTTGAACTACAAATATTTTCAGTGTAATAGTCATTATTTGATGTTAATCACTAATTCCAAGCTATATATAAGTCCATGTGCACTAATAATGAGTTATCTATTGGTTTAATACGAGCCATTCCATTGGATAATTATGATATTCCTTTATATTACCAAATGATGTTTCTATAATTTACTTCTAAAAAATAAAATAAACTAGAGGATAGTAGAGGTGTTCTATAATGGTAAATAATTCACAAATTGTGTGATTTAAGTATTATTAAGAATATGTTATCCTCATTTATTGAATAAAATTTTGACTCATAATAACAACCAGATTACAAGAACTAAATTTAATCTAATTCTATTTTCATGAATAATATTGATTTTAAGTTTGATTATTCACAATTTATCCTTATTTCTATAATCACATGATACTGATTTAATGATTTATGTTGAGTTATATTTAAATTTTGAGATGTTTTGAAGCTATGTTTTGAAGAAACTTTTAGCTATGGGATATCCTTTATATCATTAGATTACATACTTGTATAAAATATTTTCTCTATATTCCAATTTTGGATATTGAAAATTAATGGAGTATTTTAATGTCATCTACTAGTGAGATTTTAAAATTATCAATGTTACTCAAAATTAAGAAAGTGGAATGAATAAAATATCATCTCATTTTTTTCATTGGGTGTGAATATGATACAATGTGAATGTAAAGAAGAATAAAGAGAGTCTTACGCTATGGTTTTGTGAAATATGAAGAACCAGTTTAATATGAGTTTATAGTATCTCGAGATAATAAATCCCTTTAGAAGTAGTATATTGTTATGTGTACGGATCTTGAGAATATTATTTACTTATCTACTTGTATTAATTAAAATATATTAGTGTAAAATCTATATCCTGGGAAAAAATAAGCTGAAATAAGTATTAGGATCTAACATTGAGTACAACCACTTAAAAAAATATGTGTTCCATGATAATCTTTATGTTCCACATTTACCATCCTCGAGTGAGTATGATTATTAATTTTATAGAATTTGATCTGAATTGGACATATGGGTTAACATCAAATGTGAATAATAAATTTGAGAAGCTGGACTATATCTTTTTACCCCCTCTCTGTGTGTCCATATGATTATATGATACATTCAATTAGTATTAATTTTTAAGGTTCCATATGATATATTTATGTTGGTAATAGAATTATGGAATATATGAAATCTATTAATACTATAACATTTACTATATTTTATGGAAATAAATTCCATATTTGGGAAAATATAATATTTTTATATTTTTCATTATTGTTTCTTGAGGATCTTGATTCATCCACATTGGGATTTAAAAGAATTCAAAGGGTTGACAAAGAGATTTTTTTTATAAAAGTAACCATGATGGGGATGATAAATCTTAGAATTCTTTTTTGATTCTAATTTCAAATAATTTAAAACATTGATGAAAGGTGATGGGAATAAAATTAAATTAGATGTATAATATCACAATATAGAGGAAACAATAGTTTGAGAAGATAATAAAGTTAAGTTAAATGTTGTCAATAATGAAAATATGAAAAATAATTTCTTTGAAAACCATATATTTATATGATAATAAATGAGAAAGACAGAATTGAAACTCCTTACAGTTGGTTATGTTTCAAAAAGGGTGAAAGAAGACATGAAAAATTCTATTAAAATAACAGATTTATTATCTACAGTAGATGAGATTACATTCTTATCAAATTGTGTTACAATTTTAGAAAAAATAACTCAAAATATTATACCACTTTGTCCTAACCAAGAAGGTAATAATTCAACCTTTAGTTAATTCTTGATTAGAAATGATAATTATAATCTATCATATATATCTAGTGAAGAAAAAAATTCCAAAAATTAAACCGATTAAAATAAAAACAAAAATTATGGAAGATATATAATGAAAATGAAATAATATTGAATGTATTTTTCATAAAAAATTTATGGAACTAATAGAAGATTCAGATTCAATGGAGATATTTGGTTTTGTGGTATTTTTTCCAAGAAATATTATTCTTAATGAAAAAAATTCACTTAGTTAGGAGATTTCATCAATATAGGGGAAAATTTATGAACTTAAAATAATGAATCTCCAAAGTTGATTTTTTTTAAATACATTCTCTTGGAATCCCAACATAGGGTATATTTGAATGTTTAAAGTAATTATGTGGCATATGTGAGATTCCCTAGAATTTCGATGAGATGTGTATGGAAAATATATTGGGAAATTTCCCTTACAAATTAAATTGGAAGTAAATATATAAAGAAAATCATTAATACAAGTCATTAATAATGTATGTGGAGCCTATGGCATGTAAGAGATAAATAAAATTTATCATTGACAGTGGGTTTTAATACAGATTTCTGAAGACACAAAAATCATGAAATATATGGAAAACCATGAAGGAGGGGATATTAAATTCGGATATAATAACTCGATAAGAGTTAATTAGGGTGACCCTTATTTCTCATACATTTACATCACATTATAATAGATGAATATTCAGTACATAACAAAACGATCCATGTTAAAAATGTATGGGCCTTGTGCCTTTGGAAACATTAAAATATAAGAAACATGTTCCTAAACAAACTATATCATCTACCACTTTTTCATTCATAACTAGAACCCTTTTTATAATTATTATACATAATTAATTTTTCATAATCTAGGTAAAGGAAGCATTGGATATGGTGAGATCAAATTCTTAGTAAGGGTAAACAAGGGTGATATCAATATAACAAGAGTAAATAGTTTTGAGAAGATCAGAAAAAAAAATGTATACCTTATATATCATAAATCTTAATCATATGTCATTAATTAAATTATGATAGTTCATAATAGCTGAATCATACATGAATCAATGAACATGAGTGATGAGAAAATTACAATCTCATAAGACATAAATTTGTGGAATATATAGAGTCATAGAAAATCTATTCTTTAGTAGTCAAAGATCATTTCCAAACCAATCATAGTGGAATGAGATCACAAAAAACCATCATAGTCGTCAAGTTTCACTCCCTGTACTATTATAATGGACAAATATCCTTACTAAACTAGGTTCATGCCCCACTCCAATCTTGTTTATCTCATGAAATATCAATATTAACACCATGAATTGGAGTTTTATATATTTATTATTCCACCAATAAGATAATGAGAACCATATAGATGTTTTCCACAAGATTGTATAACATTCATCATATCATAACGTAAGAATAAAAAATAAGTTTTTCAAAACATTTCATCGTAGTGTAACCCATGAAAAAGAAATGTGCTTCATAATCATTCAATCAATTTATCACAGTATAAACCTTAAAAATGGGACAAGTTTTCTAATTAAAATTCATCATATTGTTAAAACATCCAAATAACAAATTAGTATGGTATCCTAATATCACATACTGAGTAAATATTGATTAACATCAATGGATGTAATCTTTGATCGAAAATTACTTTAAATGATCATATGTAAATTTTCTTGAGTAAAATGCCCTTTTCAAATTGAAACCACTTATTTAAAACAAAAAAACTAAAATATATTAAAGAGACAATTTTAATTTAAAACAAACATGGAAACTTGTAATTGATTCTTTAAATCATTGTGAGTTTATGATGGTAGTATATATTTTACACCTCACACAAGATAAAAAATGATTCCTTTCCTGTTTTCTATAAAAAGAGAAAAGAAAACTTTTCAGAAAAAAATTGATTACTTTTAAATAATTTTTTAGAAAGTAAAGAAATATATAAATTTGTATTTAAATAGTTATTATATAATATCAAAAACCTTTTTAGATTTTTTGTATAAAACATGATCATTTAAGAAAAGATATTTTCGATCGAAGTGTGATATATAATGTTGATATTTCATAAAATTACCCTTTATTTATAGTGAGTAATTGTATAGATTATAATAGAAATAAATAGTTTATTCTACATAAATAATTATAGTAAAATAAAATTATCTGGTTTCTTGAGAGTTATATCATAATATTTATATATCCAAAAACATAGTCATAAACAATCCCAAATAATGATGAGATTCTAACATAAAAAATTTACCACTTTGGTAAATTTTGAATTTTAAGCCCCATTAAATATGTAAAATTAAATTGATATGTATGAAAAATAATATTAATCATAATATTCATAAAATAAATTAATATTTAGTAGATATATCACATAAAAGAAACATTTCATGATTATGGCTTGTGTCATAAGAAAATAAAAGTAAGATAAAAACCCCTTACCTAAAGTATTTATTTTTCTCACACACACTATAACCTCCTATATAATAAATATAGGATTTTAATAGATTTATTACTTAAAAATAATTTTGCATATCAGACCATATATTACATACCTATAACATTTTATCACCTATTTATTAGTAATTATTTATTAAAATCATTGTTCCTACTGAAAACAAAATCATTTTTCATATAGGTTTTGGTTTTCATGTTTTGTTCATTGTACATTGATTTTGGATACATAATCCACAGAATATTAAAAATGATATATATATTATATATATTCGTTATATAATTTTTCAAATTAATCTATAGATTTTATTGATAGGAAAAGAAATTACACCATTCATGGATATAATAGGATTTAAATACGCAATAACTCTGTTTATATTTTTAGATGTATGGAATGAAAGGTAGGTTGTCACGACCCGTTCTCGGGGCCCATTCTGTGACTACCCCAAGCCCACCTTCCATAGGCCAGGGGCTGGATACTAGCACCAAGGCGTAAATCCCGGTAAAAAGGGAAGGCATTGACTTTGTAAAGTAAACAAACACCATAGAGCAAGCAAGCAGTAGAAGTAAGCACCAAGTAAAAACTGAGTACAACAGTAAGTGCGGAAAAGTAAGTGGGCCAGTATACAAACCCAAACTGAATGTAAAGTACAACTGGAAGGGAAAATAGCAACTGAAAAGTAAAGCAGCAACGTCGAGCTGTCCACTGGAAATCCCACCTGAAGGGTGGGTACAGATAGCCTCCACTGCTCCTCGGGTCCAGCCGACCGCTCCGAGTACGTCCCGCCCAGTGGTCCACCTCCAGGTACCGTCCTACTCCGCAAGCCTCAACCACGACCAGTGCTGTCCGTCGTCTGCAACCAACACAACGTAGTGCGGGCATAGTCCGTGCAGGAATGAGTATAAGCTACTCAGTAGGGACCCTGAGACCCCCTAAGGTCTCTGAGAATCCACAAAGGATAATCCACAAAGGAAAGATACAATCACGAAGTAACATCAGACACTACTTAGGTATATGACCATACATATACCTAAGTCATCAATTCTCGTTCGGCACCAACATCCGAGGCCAAGTATAACCAAGTCCACACAGGAAAGAAAAACGTAAATCCATACAGGATAGCACAACACAATCCACAAACGAAAGCAACATGATTCAACTCACACAGGTATACTTCTTTGTATGACGATAGAGATGATCACATATATCCAATGATTCATCTAAGCCATCAGACCCACAAAGGATCGAAAGGTACTAACCCCCGCAATGACCCAAAAAGGATTTGACCCACACAGGATCGATAGGTAACTATACCCCCAATGAACCACAAAGGATCTGACCCACATAGGATCGATAGGTAACTAACCCCCACAAAAGACCCACACAGGATTGGACCCACATAAGATCTGTAGGCGCTGGCCCACACAAGACCGCTGAGCGCTGACCCACACAGGATCAGACCCACACAGGATCAGACCCACACAGGATTGGTAGCACTGATCCACAATGGATCACTGAGTGCTGTAGTCGTCGCCGTTGAATCCACTGAGGATCTCTGTACAGTCGTCGTCGTAGTAGTCATAGTCGCAGCCAGCACTAGGGTTCCCGCACACAGCAAGCTCATTCGGGAGGTTCCTCTCCACGAGCCGAGATTCTGATACATCAACTGACACATAGTCCAGAGTTGATGTATCCAAAAGTTCCGTATCGACAACAGGAACTCAACGTCGCAGATGGCGCCTCAATCGGACGCCCGGTCTGAGAGTTATTGGTTTTTTTGTCCCAGGGGCCCGGTTGGTTTTTAAGTCAAAACCAACCCGACCGTGCTCCACCTGCATCCAAACCTCAAGAGGAGTAAGCCAAAAGATCCGTCTCACATAGAGTAATCCAACAATGTTGACGGCACGGCAATCGGACGTCCGTAGCTCAAGATATGAGCGTTTCTGCTCCGAGGGCCCGATTGGTGTCGTGTACGAACCAACCTAGCCAAACCCAAAGTACTCCGAAACCTTGAGTGTGATATACCGAAATGACCGTCTTGATCAATGGATTGCATCGCCGCTGACGGTGCATCGATTGGAGGTTTGCAGCTCATGTTATGAGCAAAAGACCGAAAAGGTCCGAAAACGGGGGGTCTGGGCCCGGACCGACCCGACCCAACCCACCTAGGTCGGCCCGAACCAGGTCCGGGTCCGACCCGGTCCGCATAGCCCGGCCCGGCCAGGGTGGCCCTGCCCGGCCTGGGCGCGACCCGGCCCGGCCGGATGGTCGGCTCGGCTGTTACGGCGAGCTGCGGGTGGGGGGCGCGTTGCCCCCGCATGAAGAAGCCGCGGCCCTGCGTGGGGCCGCCCTTGCCAGCGGACGCGACAGCCGGCCATGTCCCGTGCTCCTTCGGTCCCACGCGGTCGCAGGACCACGCTGCTGCCACCGCAACTTCAGCCGTGACGGCTCCCTCCGGCGGCGCGCCCGGCGCCGACGCCATCTACCGCCGGCGCCGCCGTGCCGGCGCGGCGCGCCGGCGGGCTGCTTCGCGGACCACCGGACGTGTTCCGGTGGTCGGAAAACCTTGTCGTCTTCACCAAAAGCCCTCCCAGGGTCTTTCCTTCACTGCGAGAACCTTACATCGTCCGGGAAGTTGATTTTTTCGACGTCCGCCATTTCACACACCAAGAACGAAAGGGGTGGTGGGTTCGGACTTGTTCGTTAGTCCGCACCCACCGTGTTAGCGGTTTTAAAAGTCTCCCAACAATTTTTAATCAACACCGCGGGTATAAAATCACAATGATTTAAAGAATCAAAACCCCTACCTCGTCATTGTTGTCGGACGTGAGTTCTTCACGGGATTGATCGTCGCGGAAGAAGAGGATCATCGCGTCGCGGAAGGGGGCATCGCGTGGTCGCGGCACACGGCGTCGCGTCGACAATCTCTGAGGGATAAAGAAAACACACAGATTTAATTGCACGCTTAAACCCATGTTGAGGATAAAATCCACAAAGAAAACGAGAACTGTAATCCCCTACCTCAAGTAGTTGAAGATCAGAGATTGTTGTGGGGAAGAAACGTCGTGGAAGAAGCGTCGCGGAAGAAGCGTCGCAGAAGGAGAATCGTTGGCGTCGCGGAACACGGCGACGCGTCGTTGATCTCCGAGGGTTCGGCGTTCTTCATCGTCTTTTGTCGAAGGTTGGTGTTCTTCATGTTCTTCTCATTCTTCATTAAGGAGGATGAAGGTAGAGTTTCTCCAAATCCTCTCAACAATCCGCACCCAAGAATAACGTGTATGGTCTTATTTTATTATTATGCCAACAGTTTGAAAAACAAGTTAAGAAATGAACCATTAATTCGGTGAATTAATGGTAACGACTTAAATGTCCAATTAATAAGAGTGTTAAGAGTTTAGAAAACGCACCAGTTGACTTTCATTAAAGAGGAGTTTTCGCGGGTGCATTACTTAGAGGAAAAGAAACGGTGGGGCTCATGCGGGCCCCACCTGACAAATATCCTACCAAGAGGGTAGGATATTTTGGGTTCCACCCTATCCGCTTCAACTTAGTTTAAGTTTCTTTATGTGGCTTTAAGTGAAATAAAAATAAATTTTTCACACCACTTTATTTTATTTTTTAACTTAACTCCAAAAATTAAAAAACCAAACCCGAGCAAACAAAACTCCAGAAAAGGCGTTTCTAGGCAAATACCAATGCTGTGATTTTATCAGTGCCCTCGATATTCGATTCCGAGCACCGGTTCAAAAGTTATAAAAACCCGCTCGTTCGTTCACTGAAAGTACCTGAGCCAAACTTCGGAAAATCATTCCGGGCACACCGGGCCTCGGAATCAGGTGCCGTCAGAAACTGCATTCTTGTAAAATTCCAAAGAAAATTAAGAAAAAAATTTTATTGAATTTTTACGGGTCTTTACATCACTCCCACCTCAGAGATTTACGTCCCTGTAAAGATACATCATGAACTAGGGAAACAAAAGTGGGTACTGAGCATGCATCTGAGCCTCCCACTCCCAAGTGCTCTCCTGGAGGTTCTCGTTCTGCCATCTGATGCACACAGGAGGAATCGAACGTCCACGTAGGACCCGCTCCTGTCGATCCTCAATCTCCACTGGGACCTCCGTAAAAGTCGCACAATCATCAACGTCCAGCTCCCCATGGTCAATGATATGCGACGGGTCGTGCACGTATCTCCTCAGCTGAGATACGTGGAAGACGTCATGCACCCGGTGCAACTGAGGTAGTAGAGCCAAGCGATAAGCCACCTCTCCAATCCTGCTGAGGACCTGGAATGGTCTAATGAAGCGTGGAGACAAATTTCCACCTCAGCCAAATCTTCGTAATCCATGTCGAGGTGAGACACACAAGAAGACGTGGTCGCCATCCTTGAACTCTAGTGGCCTCCGCCTTCTGTCAGCATAAGACTTATGCCGGCTATGAGCTATCCTCATCCGCTCTTGGATGACCTGGACCTTCTCTGTCCTGGCCTGGACCATCTCCGGTCCCACAAGTGCTGACTCCCCAGGGTCCGTCCAGCACAAAGGAGATCTGCAAGGTCAGCCGTACAACGCCTCGTTTGGTGCCATCCCGATGGTGGAGTAGTAGCTATTGTTGTATGAAAACTCCACCAAGGGTATGTGGTCCTCCCAGCGGCGACCAAAGTCGATAACACATGCGCGGAGCATGTCCTTGAGAGTCTGAATGGTCCTCTCCGTCTGACCATCCGTCTGAGGGTGAAAGGCGGTGCTTAGACGTATCTGCGTCTCGAACGCCTCCTGCAATTCCTTCCAAAGCTGGGAAGTAATGCAATCATCTCGATCGGATACGATGGATGATGGCACACCATGAAGCCGTACAATCTTCTGAACGTAGAGACATCCCATGCTCTCCACTAAGCCCTGCTCTCTGATTGGTAAGAAGTGAGCCGACTTGGTGAGTTGGTCGACAATCACCCAAATGGAGTCGTGACCTCTGGAAGTGCACAGAAGTCCAGTCATGAAGTCCATAGATATGCCGTCCCACTTCCACTCCGGGACCTCCAAGGGCTGTACCAAGCCTGCTGGTACCTGGTGCTCACCTTCATCTACTGTCAGGTGAGGCATCGAGAAACAAACTAGGTCACAGCCTTCTTCATTCCCGGCCACCAGTGCTGTCGTCTGAGATCCTGGTACATCTTCTCCACTCCAAGATGTACCACCAAAGGAGAGTTGTGAAACTCTCTCAGCACCTCCTCCCATAAATCAAATGGTACCAAGGTACGTCCTCTGAAAAAGATGTCATACTCTGCTCCAAAGGAGAAACAATCAGGTGCCTGTCCTGAGGATATCTGCGCACATCGTGTCTCACAGTTGGCGTCCCCACGCTATGCCTCTCTGACCCACTGTAGTAGTGGAGGAGTGACTGTGAGTGACTGAAGGAATGCTACTCCATCTCTATCCATGAAGGATATCTGCAAAGCGGCTAGCTGCTCCGTCGCCTCCTCAAGTAGCTAAATGCCCGTCCTCCTGCTGAGAGCATCAGCTACTACATTCCTCTTCCCAGGAGTATAGACTATCTCAAAGTCATAGTCCTGGAGGAACATGAGCCATCGCCGCTGTCTCAGGTTCAGGTCCTTCTGAGAGAAGATGAACACGAGACTCTGATTGTCATAAAAGACTGTAAAGTGTTCGCCCATCAGGTAGTGTCGCCATGTCTTCAGAACAAAAACCACTGCTGCTAACTCCAGGTCATGGGTAGCGTAGTTCTGCTCATGCGGCCTCAAATTACGTGATCCATAGGCGATCACCACCCACTCCTACATCAGGAAACATCCGAGTCCGGTCCCTGATGCATCACAGTAAACTACGTACCCTACTCCCTCCTCAGGAAATCTCAAGATAGGTGCGCTGGTCAATCTCTGTCTCAGCTCCTGGAAGCTCTGCTGACATCTGTCTGACCACAAAAATGGTTTTACCTTCTTCGTAAGGGATAAGAGTGGTGCCGTAACTCTGGAGAAGTCAAGACAAAATCTACGATAGTATCCAGCTAGTCCCAAGAAACTCCGCACCTCCGTCATGCTCTTGGGTGGCTCCCAAGCTAACACTGCCTCGATCTTCGCAGGATCCACTGCAACTCCCACCTTAGAGATGACGTGTCCCAAGAAGTGGACCTCGAATATCAAGAACTGAAACTTCGAGAGCTTGCCATAAAGCTGGTGCTCTCGGAGTGTGTCCAGTACAACTCACAAGTGGTAGGCGTGCTCCTCCTCAGTCGTCGAGTATATCAAAATGTCGTCGATGAAGACAACGACAAATCGATCGAGGTATGGCTGAAAGATCCTGTTCATGAGTCCCATGAACACCGCTAGAGAATTGGTTACGCCTAATGGCATAACCAATAACTCATAATGGCCATACCAACATCTGAAGGCCGTCTTTTGCACGCCCTCATCCCGAACTCTGAGCTGATGATAGCCTGATCTGAGGTCTATCTTTGAGAACCACCATGCTCGCTTGAGCTGATCGAAGAGGTCATCAATACTCAGTAGCGGATACTTGTTCCTCACTATCACCTGGTTCAGGATACGATAGTCGACACAAAGTCACAAGCTCCTGTCCACCTTCTTGGCGAACATAATTGGGGAAGCCCAGGGTTAAACACTGGGTCGGATGAATCCCTTGCCCTGCAAGTCCTCCAACTGTACCCGTAGCTCTCGAAGCTCAGTGGGGGCCATCCGATATGCTGGAGTGGATATCGGGGTTGTCCCGGGGTACATATCAATATAAAAGTCTACCTCTCTACGAGGAAGTAGTCCTGGAACTTCGTCGGGAAAGACGTCCGCATACTGATCCACCACTGCAGGAAAACTAGGACTCCGCACGTCAACTGCTCCTAGGACGAGGCTAGCGAACTGATGAGTGATGGGCTGTCCTCTCCTCTACGAGAGTCCATCCTGTGCTGCGAAGGCTCCCTTCTCGCCGGTGAAGGTGAACCTGCTCCTGTCGATGCGTACACATCGCACCTTGCGCCTAATATAGTCAATATGTGCATGGACTGTAGATAACCAATCCATGCCCAAGATGACGTCGTAAGTCCTCGACGCCGCTACAAGGAGATCCCAGTCGAAGCTCTCACCTCCTAGAGTAAGCTCACACTACTGGAACCAGTGCGTAATCGTCGAGTATGCTCCCGTAAGAGTCTCTAGCCATAAGGATCGAGCCAACGACTCTGTCGGAATCTCCGAGCTCCAAACAAGGGCAGCAACTATGAAAGAGTGACTCATTCCTGTGTCTATAAGAACTACAGCAAGGGTGAAATAGACACAGATAGTACCTCAAATCATCTCGGGCGCACCATGGTCATAGGCCTCCGCTGCCTGAAGCTGTGCCTGCCTCTACCCGCCAGCTCCCTGTGGCTGGGGTGGACCTCATGGTGGTGGTGGTGGTGGTAGAGCCTCAAAGCGTCGCCCACCACCTGCTGCTCGGCCAGCTCCTTTGCCTCGTCCGCCTGCTCCCTAGGGACTGCCACAGTTGACCCTCTGCCTCTGCCTGGGTGGCCCCTCGACCGTCTACTGCTCCTCAGCACGGCGGGTCGGGCAGTCACGAGCCATGTGGCCCTGCCCGCCGCATGAGTAGCACTCCCTGCCTCTCGAAAGACTGGCCCCGCGCTGTGTGCCCCGCACAGCTGAGCCAGTGTCCTAAGGTCATCTGCCTGAGGGTATGGTCTGCCTGGACCCATGAGTCATCCGTCGAATGCCTGCTGCAGAAGACTCTGCTACGTGCCACCCCGCGGTAGGTCTCGATGCTGAAGAAGGCTCAGTAAGAAATTTCTCGATCAAAAGGGCTCGCTCCAGTACTCCTGACTGAGTCGGAATGATGAGGGAGATCAGTGACGCCCTGATCTCATGTCTCAATCCCTGATCAATGGTCCGGGCCCAGAAGAATGTGTCCCGTACCATGTCTGTTGAGTAGCGCGAGAGATCGGTAAAACTCACAAAGTACTGGGCGACCGTCAAGCTGCCCTGCTGCAGCTGAAGAAGCTCCTGGATGCGCACTACACTGAGGGTGGCTGTGATGAACTCCGAGTGGAAGAGGCTCTCAAATTCTGTCCAGAGAAGAGATACCTCATCATGAACCTGGAGCATCAAGCTCCCCCATCGGCCCACTGCCGCGTGCAGTAGGCTCACTGCGAGGATCACCATGATGTCTGCTGGTGTCCTCACTAACCGGAATACTCGTACCACTGCCTCCAGCCAGTCCTCAGCTGCCTGGGGGTCCGTCTCCCCACAGAACCTGGGCGGTCGCTGGCACTGGAACTCATGCAGTGCACTAAGGCGATGCGCATCGTCAGCGGCTGGGGCTGGAAGCATCGGTGGCTCGGCGGATAGAGGTACCGCTGGTGCCTCTGCTGTCAAAGGGCCCTGTATCGAGGCCTCGTCGCTCGGTGGGCTGTCGTCACGCTCAACTCTCGAAACCCTAGATGGCTGCCATTATGGGGACATCCTAAAAAGGAAACAAGTGTTCCACGGTTAGAACAGTATACCTGGTGAGATGACACAAAGTAATCACAAATAAAACCTGAAACACACACATGCAATCAATGTTTTCGTGCATTAAGTCGGAAATCAGAAGTCAGGGTCTTGGTGTACAGATACGTCGGCCGCCGCACCAACCCTGGACTCCCTGGACTGATAACCACACCCAATATGCTAAACACTATTGCTTCACATAGAAAAAAGATCAGAGTCCCAAGTTCTTTGGTAGAACCGAACTCCTCTGATACCAATTTGTCACGACCCGTCCTCGGGGCCCGTGCCGTGACTACCCCAAGCCCGCCTTCCATAGGCCAGGGGCTGGAGACTAGCACCAAGGTGTAAATCCCAATAAAAAGGGAAGGCATTTCCTTTGTAAAGTAAACAAACACCACAGAGGAAGCAAGAAGTAGAAGTAAACACTAAGTAAAAACCGAGTACAACAGTAAGTGCAGAAAAGTAAGTGGGCCAATATACAAACCCAAACTGAAAGTAGAGTACAACTGGAAGGGAAAACAGCAACTGAAAAGTAAAGCCGCAATGTCGAGATGTCCACTTGAAATCCCACTTGAAGGGTGGATACAGATAGCCTCCATTTCTCCTCGGGTCAGCCGACCGCTCCGAGTACATCCCGCCCAGTGGTCCACCTCCAGGTGCCGTCCTACTCCACAAGTCTCAACCACGATCAGCGCTGTCCGTCGTCTGCAACCAACACAACGTAGTGCGGGCATATCCCATGAAGGGGTGAGTATAAGCTACGCAGTAGGGACCCCGAGACCCCCGAAGGTCTCCCAGAATCCACAAAGGATAATCCAGAAAGGAAAGATATAATCACGAAGTAACATCAGACACTGCTTAGGTATATGCCCATACATATACCTATGTCATCAATTCTCGTTCGACTCCAACATCCAAGCCCAAGTACAACCAGGTCCACACAGGAAAGAAAAACATAAATCCATACAGGATAACACAACACAATCCACAAACGAAAGCAACAGGATTCAGCTCACACAGGTATACTTCTTTGTATGACGATAGAGATGATCAGATATATCCACTAATTCATCTAAGCTGTCGGACCCAAAAAGGATCGAAATGTACTAACCCCCGCAATGACCCAAAAACGATCTGACCCACACAAGATCAATAGGTAACTAACCCCCGCATTGACCCACAAAGGATCTGACCCACAGAGGATCGATAGGTAACTAACCCCTGCAAAAGACCCACACAAGATCGGACCCACACAGGATCTGTAGGCACTGGCCCACACAGGACCGCTGAGCGCTGTCCCATAGAGGATCGGACCCACACAGGATCGGTAGCACTGATCCACAAAGGATCGCTGAGTGCTGTAGTCGTCGCAGTCGAATCCACTGAGGATCTCTGTACAGTCATCGTCGTAGTAGTCGCAGTCGCAACCAGCACTAGGGTTCCCGCACATAGCAAGCTCGTTCGGGAGGGTTCGCTCCATGATCCGAGAGGCTGATACATCAACTGACACATAGTCCAGAGTTGATGTTTCCAAAAGTTCCGTATCGACAACAGGAACTCAACGTCGCAGATGGCGCGTCAATCGGATGCCCGGTATGAGAGTTATTGGCCTTTTCGTCCCAGGGGCCCGACTGGTTTTTAAGTCAAAACCTACCCAAACGTACTCCACCTGCGTCCAAACCTTGGGAGGAGTAATCCAAAAGATCCGTCTCACATAGAGGAATCCAAAAAAGTTGACGGCACGTCAATCAGACGTCTGTAGCTCAAGATATGAGCGTTTCCGCTCCGAGGGCCCGGTTGGTTTCGTGTATGAACCAACCCGGCTAAACACAAAGTACTTTGAAACCTTGAGTTCAGTATACCGAAACAACCGTCTCAATCTAAGGATCACATCTCCGCTGACGTTGCGTCAATCGGAGGTCCGCAGATCAAGTTATGAGCAAAATACTGAAAAGCTCCGAAAACGGGGGGGTCTGGGCCCGGACCGACCCGGCCCAACCCCCCTGAGTCGACCCGAACCGGGTCCGGGTCCGACCCGGTCCACGATGCCCGCGCCGGCCAGGGTGGCTCTGCCCAGCCAGGGCGTGACCTGGCCTGGCCGGCGGGTCGGCTCGGCTGTTACGGTGAGCCGTGGGCGGGGGGCGCGCTGCCCCCGGGTGAAGAAGTCGCGACCCCGCATGGGGCCACCCTTGCCAGCGGACGCGGCAGCCTGCCGCGTCCCGTGCTGCTTCGGTCTCGTTCAGTCGTGGGACCGTGCTGCTGCCGCCGCGGCTTCAGCCGCGGTGGCTCCCTCCGGCGGCGCACTGGGCGCCGCCGCCGTGCTGGCGTGGTGCGCCGGCGGGCTGCTCTGCGGACCACCAGACAAGTTTTGGTGGTCGGAAATCCATGCCTTCTTCGCCAAAAGCCTTCCCGGGGTCTGTCCTTCACTGCGAGAACCTTACATCGCCCGAGCGGTTGATTTTTTCAACTTCCGCCGTTTCGCACATCAAGAACGAAAGGGGTGGTGGGTTCAGACTTGTTAGTTAGTCTGCACCCACCGCGTTAGCGGTTTTTAAATTCTCCCAACAATTTTTAATCAACTCCGTGGGTATAAAATAACAAAGATTTAAAGAATCAAACCCCCTACATCGTCGTTGTCGTCAGACATGAGTTCTTCGCGGGATTGACCGTCGCAGAAGAAGATGATCATCACATCGCAGAAGGGGGCGTCGCGTTGTCGCGGCACACGGTGTCACGTCGACGATCTCTGAGGGTTAAAGAAAACACACAGATTTAATTGCACTCTTAAACCCATGTTGCGGATAAAATCCACAAAGAAAAAGAGAACCCTAATCCCCTACCTCAAGCAGTTGAAGATCAGAGATTGTTGTGGGGATGAAATGTCGCAGAAGAAGTGCCGCGGAAGAAGCGTCGCGGAAGGAGAATCATTGGCATCGCGGAACACGGCGTCACATCGTCGATCTCTGAGGGTTTGGCGTTCTTCGTCGCCTTTCGTCAAAGGTCGGCGATCTTCGCTTTCTTCGCGAAGGATGATGAAGATAGAGTTTCTCCAAATCTTCTCAACAATACACACCCAAGAACAATGTGTGATGGTCTTATTTTATTATTATGCCAACAGTTTGAAAAACAAGTTATGAAACGAACCATTAATTTGGTGAATTAATGGTAACGACTTAACTGTCCAATTAATAGGACCGTTAAGAGTTATGAAAACGCACCAGTTGACTTTCATTAAAGAGGAGTTTTCGTGGGTGCGTTACTTAGAGGAAAAGAAACGATGGGGCTCGTGCGGGCCCCACCTCACAAATATCCTACCAAGAATGTAGGATATTTTGGGTTCCACCATATCCGATTCAACTTAGTTTAAGTTGCTTTAAGTGGTTTTAAGTGGCTTTAAGTTAAATAAAAATAAATTTGTCACACCACTTTATTTTATTTCTTAACTTAACCCCAAAAATTAAAAAACCACACCCGAGAAAATGAAACTCTAGAAAAGGCGTTTCTAGGAAAATACCGGTGCTGTGATTCTATCGGTGCCCTTGGAATTCGATTCCAAGCACCGGTTTAAAAGTTATAAAAACCTTCTCGTTCGTTCATTGAACGTACCCGAGCCAAAATTTGGAAAATTATTCCGGGCACACCGGGCCTCAGAATCTGGTGCCGTCAGAAACTACGTTCTTGTAAAATTCCAATGAAAATTAAGAAAAACATTTCCTTGAATTTTTACGGGCCATTACATAGGTAAATGTTTATTCACATTTAGAAAATCATTTTTATATCGTATATATCATATATATTTATTAAATATACAAATATTTTCATCTATCTTAGAATAAAATTAAAAACATATCACAACGATTTGTGGAGGAGATAGTTCATATGTATGCAAAAGTGATGTTATCGTTCTCCAAAGGATTGGAAGGAATTAAGATAGATAAAAAATTATAATTTCAAAGTATTATTATTTCATAAATATCATATAAATATTTCACCTAATTTATTATACCCTTCTAAGAGATGTGGTTATAGAAAATGAAAAACAATGGTTCGTGAGGCGGTAGTTAGTCGTAGACATGTTCGAATGTTTTATTTCCCATTTTATGGAAGGGGATGTCGATATAGGTTATGTAATAAACAAAATAAAAATTTATATATGAGAAATAATTTTTTATATCATTATATTTAAAATATATTGTATGTAGCTTGAAGTATAAATAACACAAAATTTCTTACTTAAGAATGATACCTCTTTTTTAGAAAAACTCTTGAAATTTGCATAAAAAAACCTCTTATGAGTATTTCCTAAAAAAGCCTATATTGAGTGGCTATGGAAGTTATAATGGGATTCTGGTAGGTCTTGGACAAACATAATTGGTTTTTAATTGTAAATAATAGTGTATATGAGTCTCATTTTTTAATTGGGGGAGAAAAATATATGGAATTTTTAAAAAGAAAAAGATATACCAAAATTTTACAGAAAATAGAAGGAACCAAAATTCCTAATTATCGAAACATAGATGTGATCAGGTTGAAATAGAACCATGAAAGAGTAATTGGACATGTTTTAGGACATTTTAACGATTATAATTTTATTTTTACCCTCCTCTAATACCATTTTAACATTAATCATGTTTTTTATTTATAGTGTTTTACTATATCTTGTATTGAAAAATTAATTTGTAATTATTATATATTATTATTTATTATGATTCCAAATATATAATATAATATATCAAATTCAATTAAAATATTTTTTTTAATTTTTTTTGAACTTAAAAAAGTTGTCTTGAATAAAAAATGTGTTTTTAATGAAAAATTTCTCATAAGTATAGAATTTTTTTATATTAAAATTCAAAATAAAATTTATTTCAATAAAATAAATTGTAAAATTAATAAAAAATTTAACTAATTTAAATTTTAATACCATATTAAACTAAATTTTAAATGGGAAATTCATTAAACTAAATGATATTTTTCAATAAACATTACTATTTTTCAATATACATTTAAAAATTTTCTTTTTAGAATTTTCTCATAAAATATTTCTAATATAATTTTTACATGTTGATATAAAAATTTAATATAATTATATAAAATAAATTTGTAAAATGGGAAAAAAATTATTTTATTAACTTCTCACAAAAATAATAAAAAACATTTTCAAGAAAAAATAAAATTTTGAAGCCTATAAAGACATTAAAATTATGTTGTTATTAATCAATATAATTTTATTTTCTTAAAAAAATACAGAAAATTTTAAAAATGAGTTCATTCCTATTTATACCACCATGTTTTATGTATATTTTATAACATTCATCTATAAATAATAATATTAATAGTATATTTTATTTTGTTTAAAATCAATGTTGAGTGTGATGTAAGATATCAAAGGAATTAAATTTATTTTAATGAAAGTATTTAATAAAAACATAGGGTGTCACATAAATGGTTTTGAAACCTATGAAATTGTGTCAAAATGACTCAAATATGTTTTTTTATTTTTGGATGGACTAAAACTCAATTTTTCTTTGTTTCAGAAAATTATTTGATGATGGAAATGAGATGTTTTTAATGAACTCACGAATAATTAAGAGTTGAATTTATGGAATCATTGTTACAAGAGGTGAAAAAGTAAGAACATTTTTGAAATTGGTGACCAATAAAATTATGTTATGTGAGTGTTAGATATGATAATTATTTATAAAATAAAATACCTGTCTATATTAGACTAATAAATGAGCAATATTTCAATCATTAATTAGTATAAGACCTTCAGAAACAATAAAGGTAATGAGAATAAATTTATGTCAAATTAGTAAAAGGGAAGATATATGAAGGATGAAAAAAAGAGAATATCCAATCAAATAGGCAATCAGAACTTATATATTCATATGTGTTTGGTTCTAAGAGGAATAAATCAACCATGGGTGATATTTATTTCATTAAATTCATCAATTACTATACATGGTTAATTAATATTCTATAAATAAAGAATAAATTAGAGGTTATTGAAATCCATAATATATTTAAAAGTAATTTCAAAAATGAGTTGGGTGTTTACATAAATTAGGTGAGATCTGATAATGTCAAAAAATACACATGAAATAACATTGATATCTTATTATAAAAATATTGAGTAAATAATCAATACAACACTCCATACACTCCACAATAAATGTCCTTTTTAGTGGAAAAAAATTATTTTTTACATGGGATAAAGCATTCTTTTTTAAATCATTAATTTATAAATACTTCCCCGATATGTTTTATGCAATGCTATGGACATTAGAAATAGATATTCATTTTGACCTGAGACAAAAAATGAACAATATGATATGGGGTTCCCTAAAAAACTATAAAATAAATTCAAATATATTAAATCACATTTTAAATGAATAATGAACAGAAATATGGAGAATTTTTAAGAAATATATTTAGAAGGGACACTTTTGGATACCATTCAAATGGAAGTGGATAGAAGTGGTAAAAAATCATCAAAATCTATGAGAACATTAGAATTTTAAAATAATTTAGAATCAATATAATATATGTGTGTTTATTGATATATAGGGTGAAACTTCTATTGCTGAAAAAATGTTGATTTATAAAAAATAGACATTTGAGGAAGACAAAAATGAGAATCTACTAGTTTGAATTCAATCATATGTCACCAGTGATGAAGAAGAATATGGGGATAACATATAGAGTCACAAAATAAAAAAAATACCATATTGATTCTTAGAAGATTATTGGAAACAAGATGATGCTTTCAAAAATGGAAGATGATTATTAATTTCGAACCAAAAATAACATATTTTTTAAGTTTAACGTCATACTATTTTAATTTTATTTGGGAATTGAGAATGGATATTTTTTTAAGGAGTAACATAATCAAATAGATAAGAACAGTTTTTTAGAGTAGGTTCCAAGACCCAAAATTAGAAACATATTTAGAATATTGTAGGTTTTAAAGAATGAACTGAATGATAAATGTAATTTCATAAGGAATAATAAATGTATGGATTGAAATGGGTATCCATAGATATAAAGAGTTAACATAGAAGAAATATCTTCATTGGTGGAAATTCATGAGAACCAAAATATGTTCTTATTGGTGGAATATCAAAAACCTTACAAAACAAATGAAATATATTTGATGTCTTCTTTATGTAATGGTTATGTCACATCCCCCTCCCTTATTGGGAAACTAACCATGAATGAGGAAAATTTTAAATAATTAAACCATGATTCCTACCTTTAGGAGGCCCACGTTGGAAATAAGAATTGACTATATAAAAATATCCCATATGGAAGGCATTATCCCCTATAATAATATTAGATCGTGAGATAGTATAAATGAACACAAAGAAAATCTGTGATGTAATATGAAATAAAACCAAAAACCATATAGTTATGAATGTATAATGTAATTTAATATGAAGAGTATCAAAATAAATACCCAAAATATTTATAATGAATAGACATATAAATGAATCCATATTTTGAGCAAGTAATGTTCTACATGGTCCATAAAGTCTGACTAGAAATATATATATATATATATATATGGGGTTATATTAACATGTATACCCAGTAATATTATATCAAATATATGTTGTGCACATATGAAAAGTGATAACTAAGGCACCCTTGAGAAAAAAGTAGAACCAACATCACAAAAGAATGCTAACTATCCAAACTCATCCTCACAAAAGAACAATAACCAAATAATACAAACAATTATTAGCAGAAAATAACAATTATATCGATAAATAGAGTACCCCACACCACTTTACCACTGATTTTCAACTCTCAATGCACATCATATTATGTATTAGTTCTCCCATAAAATCTATATAATCCTACATGAAAACAACTTGTCAATAATGTGACATCGTTCCCAAATACATATGGGCCATCACATTATATCTCTACTATAGTCTTAACTATAATAATAGGGAATCATGAATTAAAAGGACATAAACCATCTGCCCTCCTATATGAAAAACATTATAATCTCATCAAACATACCAAAAGGTTCACTAAAATATAAAATCCATCAAAACATATGAAAATTGATCTCGCCTTGAAGAGTGTACGGGGAAAATAAGACAACCAACCATCCATACTGACCATTTATATATTCTGAAATGTACCCCATACTCATTTGGGTGTTGTAACAAAGAATTCAATATAGGATGAATGTCTATATAAATAATGATGAACATAATATATATATATATATAAGATCCACACACACATAATCCAATATATAGTTCAATATAAATAATACCATCCCAACTCAAAAAATCTCCCCAATGGCCACACAACCTCTTTCACCTTCGATGAAACCTCTATATTCACTACACCACAAAATAAAGGCAGACAAACTATCCAAATTAATTCATTTTTCTCAAGGTAATCAAATTCATAGATTTAAAAATTCACAATGAACTTCATTTGTTAATCCCATTGTTTTTAATATTATTCATCAAACACTTAACCACACTATGTATGTCAATTTAGGTATTCATAAATTATTCCTAATAATTATTTAGTTTATCCCATTATCCATTATGTTTTCATTATTAATATTTATTTTCATTACTATGGGGAAACTAGAAAAACACCACGTCACCCAACAACAATAACAACTCACCCTCCCAATATGAAATACCCGCACATTACCACCATTTCACATCACAACTATTTTATTATCAAAATACTAAGAAATTAGAATCCCAAATTAAAACAAATTCCTGACACAAAAACCTCACCACTACATAAAATATTCATAAAACTACACTTTTCATATATATTATATTACATTAAATAAAAGTAACTAAATTTAATTTAATATTCTCAATGGAATTCTCATGTTAACCATATTTTCCATAGGAAGACAATTTATTATTTAGTATACATTCTTATCCAAATTCATGTGTGTGGAATCTAAGAAACATCCATAACAACTCCTCCTAATTATATGTTTTCAGAAATATAGAAAAAAAGAACATAAGAAGAGGATGGAAGAATAACAAGAATTCTCAACTTATTAGAAAAACATAAGAACATGTAACCACATTAGACTTCTTCCATTCCCAAAAAATTTTAATTAACCAATTTATAATCATTAATAATATATAAAAAACAATATCTATAATGAAAACTAAATAATAATCCATATAGGGACCCTCACTTATCATACAATAGAATTACATAAATTTTGATGAATACTTAAAAAATTATACCAATATATTCCAAAAGATCATACTAGTTTAGTGACTTTGGAAACATTGAAAACATAAAAACTTGTACAAAAATGATCTAAATTATCTCTCAATAGGTTCTTATTGACTATCACCCTTCTTATAACCATCAAACATAATACATATCATCATAACCTAGATAAGAAAACACAGTAAGAGGTGAGCTTAAAAGCTCAATAAGGGAAAAAGGGAGACATATAAGTAGATCATGATCAAAATGGTATGAGAACATGATCGTGAAATAGAATTACATACCCTGTATAAAGAAGATCATTTTCATGAACAATGTCATAAGTCATGGTACTTCATAAGACAATAATCATACGTAAATAAAGAAAATAATCCATGAAATGATAACATATGAATAAAACAAGTAATTTTAGAAGAAATATAATCATATAATATGATTTCAATAGTATCAAAGTCAACCCTATCAAAATCATCTTGGTAGTACATGTTCACTCCCCAAACCATCTTTATAGTCATGGTTCATTACCATGGCCACATTGGTAGAATGAGTTCCCTCCACATTCCATATTGGTGGTAATAGTTCACTCACATGGACATATTAGTAGTCGAGGCTCATTCCCAAGACTATATTAGTCTATCTCATGAAAAATTAATATTTAACTAATGAATTGGTGGGAGATACATGTTCTACCCATCACATAATTAAAGAATACATACATGTTCCACAATATGATAAGTAATCATATCATGAACCATTCAATGAAATAGATTTTATAAACATTTAATCATGTCATAACCTGTGGAATGATAAAGGTTTTATTATTATATCATCATAAACATAACTGATCAAAAGAAGCGGGTTTCAAAATAATATAACCCGTGAATGAGAAATGGTTTTCTTAAACATCATTAAAACAAAAAATAATATATTCAGTGAATTAATATGAATGGAAAAAATTAATAATTTCCCCAAAAGGCATGATTAACATCAAAGTATATTATCTAATATGGGAAATAATTTTGAAATAACTTTTAAAAACATTTTTCAAGGAAAATATCATTTTTTCATTGAAAAACAATTTTAGAAACATAAAATGATTTGATAACATTTTTATTTTAAAAGATATTTGAAAAAAAGTAAAGGAATATTTGAAAAAATTAAAATATTTTAAAAAATTATTTTTCCTACACAGTGGTCCTCAAGGATATTTTGAAAATATTTTTTAAAACATCATTTCTAAATACATTATACTTCCATCCTAAGGGAGAGACAATTTGATTTTACTTAAAAATGTCATATTAAGTACCAAAGAGTTGAAAAATGGTACTAATAATTTATATATCTTGAATAAACCTCGGATAACGAAACACAATAGTGTCCATTATATATGGATCATACAATTTCATCAGTGCAAGAATAAATATAAACAATCTCAAAAAGAAATGAGAAAGTTTCATTAAACACTTATAACAAGGTAACATGGGATCATATTATTAATTTAAGAAAAAACATAATATTAAGCTCACATTATCATTAAAATAATTAAATTCATGATATATCATGTAAAATCGGTGTATATACACAATGAAAAATAATTTATGTGCATAACAAAACATAAATCTCAAAGAAGGAAAATTGAGACAAAACATTTTTACTGATTTGATATCTATTGAAACATAGACCACACGAATCTAATGTCATAAAATGGATATGTGAATAAACATAAATTTAAGTATATGATACATGGAAGAAAATCATGTGATGAATATATTCCTCCAAAAAGTAATGAGTATTGAACATAGCATGTATCTCAGGGAAATAAAAATTTAGATAAAATCCCCTTACCTTCTCTCTTGACTCTCATTGTACTCATACAAACCACATATATAATAAATATAAATTCATTATAAATATATTATAGAACTGTTATATTATATCTAATACCATATATGGTTTTATTTGGACCTTATATTCCCCTCTTGTTAACCATCCTATGTTAAGGTTTCACTTCAGATAATATTCTCCTTGTTATTCGCATTTGTCTTAATTTGTTATATCGTTAGTAATTATATTTATATAAAGATTTAAAACATTAATACAATATTAAAATTATATATATATTAATTATATGTGTATCTTAATAATATCTAGAATATATAATTATGAAGTGTAACACACTGTTCATGGCGATAGTAAGACATATGTACACAAGGATATTGTTTCTATTTTTTATTTTCATATTGAAAGAAGGAATGAAAAGGAAATATGTGTATAGTTTTATATAAAATCATTAATTTAAAATAATAATTATATATAATATAATTTCACTAAACCCATCCTTAATACAATCTATGTAGTGTGTGAACTAATCACTTTGCTTTGATGGGGAAGTTGTCCACACATCCTCAAACGATATTATCATATTTACGCCAAATGGAATGTAAAAATAGATATGTGTTATAAAAGGGACAAATAATCTTAATGATCTAAAAAATAATATATATAAACATATATGAACTTATTTTACATCATAATTTCCACCTTGATCTGCGGTTATTAAAATTGAAAAATCATCATCTAGTGAGGTGGTAGTCCACCGTACACTAAAACTATATGTTCAGTATCCATTAGATAGAGATATGTGTATGTTTAGGTTGAAACCATACCATAAAAAATAAAGGTATATTTATGATACTGGTTTTTTTATCCAATAATTTAAAAATTAAATTGGAAGGGGTGGTGAGTGAAAATATAATAATTGTTTTAAGAGAAGGAATTACCTCTTAATCGTGTAACCCGTTTTGGTTTCATTCAAAAGGCATTATGGGAACGATTTCTTCACAAGGAAAAGCTTATTGGATTAAGTGAAATATTTTTAATGTGTATATGGTAGATATTTTATGAAATTAAAAGGTTTGAGAGGTGTGAGTAAGAGAGAGATTTGGTTTCCTTTTATAAGGAAGGAGTAGTGGCACTCTTTTAAATATTTGAAGAGAGAATTACTCTCACATTTTTCATGTTGAAAGTGGATTAAATATTGATCCAAACTGGATATAAGGGTGGATAGTGTCTATATATGTCCAATAAATATATTTTAGGCTATCTTACAGGGTTTTTTCTTTAGGATATGCTTTAGTCCATTATGAATCTTAATTTAACCTTTATCTATGTAATCAATTTAAATCACGTTCACTAATATTTTTTGTCAAAATATATGTTGTAATTTTTATAAAAAACAATTATTCTAACTAAAAATATGGAATAACTATTTTTATATTACAATTATAGAAGTGTTATGAATTTTTTTAAAATTAATCCCACAGTTTGGTCGATAATGTGGGTTTTTAAATTAAAAATGACTAAATGTTTGCTATTTTTATATCAAATTTAAATGTGAAATTGATTCCAGTGACACAAATTGTAAAAATTGATAAAAATATAATATAATTAAACATTTAAACCAAATTAAATTTTAATTAAACCTAATAAATAACGTATACAAAAAATAAATTTAGAATTAGAATACTATAGTATTCACTATTCATCAAAAAATGTGGTTTTAGAGAAAAATACCAAACACTCACTCTAAGATAATTTTTAAATTATAAATTAAAAAATGATGTTCATTTTATCATATTAAATTTCTAAATGTGACTAAAATTATATTTATTATTTAAATTTGTTCATTTAATAGAATAATATTTTTAAACAAAAAAGGAATTTACCATAACTTAGATCATTCCTTACCAATATGTTTTATTTATAAACAAATTATAAAAAATATTTTATAAGTAGTTATTTATATTAATATTATTATGTTTAATTTATAGAATATAATTATCTCATTTAAATAATTAAAAAAAAATAAATGATGCTTCATAGAAACACTGGTGTTATGTGTAATGTACGCCAAGTTGGTGTTGTGTGTGACATACACTGAGTTTATGTTCCATGTAATGTATTCCAAGTTGGTGTAATCCAAAATAAATAGAGTTTGTGTTGAGTAATGTATTCCATGTTCCTGTCGTGTGAATGGAATATTTGACTGAGTTCATTGTAAGATATATGGGAAAATTTATTTTTTTCAAGAAAAAATGGTCCATTCAAACTTGTGGTGTTACATTCTATCCCCCTTAAAATCATTTTCCCCTCATAATTCATCACTAGGGTAAAAAATGATTATAATAAAACATCATCATATCCTCAAGTTTCAACACAACTTTATCTAACTAGTTATTTATCTAGAAAACATTGATATGGTGAGTGGTATTATTTCATAGATTATTCTCTATACGATCTATAATTTCAATAGGTTTCTCTTGATAATATTGATTAGGAAGAAATATTATAAAATAAGAGCTAAGTACATGTGAAAGGTTTTGAATTCAATTCCTAATTAGAGATATATGGAATACATCATGAACATGAGAGAAATTTGGAGGTAGTTCCAAGCGATAAGATAATGTTCCGATATAATCAAGAATATCAAAGAGAATAATATAGATAGGGCTTAGTTTCCATTACTTCATGAATCTCATAACATTATTCAAGGGTGAGATGCAAATAAAAAACTTTTCAAAAACATCAACTTCTAAAACTCACTTCTAGTTATCGACAAAAATATTTTTCCAACTTTTAGTTGCCTTGATATATAGTAGAATGTTTGTAAACATCATAATAATTTCTTTAGAAATAATTTGTTTGAATAGCTTTATTTCTATAACTTCGTGAATAAATGTTGGAGCTCTACATTTAATCCCATAAACGGATTTATAAGGATCCATCTAAACGGTTGATTGAAATTTTTTTATGTAAGAGAATAAAACATAAGGAAGCTGTTGACCAAAACCACCATTGAAATTTGGTACATAAGATCTCAATATATCCCCTAGGGTTTGAATTGTTCATCTAGACTAACCATATGTCTGAGGATGATGAGCAGTGCTGAAACTGAATTCTATATCATGTGCTTGATGAAGACATCTACATAACATTGAGGTATACCTCAGATCACGATATAATAAAATAGAATGTGGTACTCCATGAATCCTTACCACATCCTTAATGTATATCATGGAAATATTATATTTAGGGAGGTCTTATATGATAGAGATTATGTGTGCTGAATTAGTATGTAAATTAACAAACACCCATATAACATTAATCCCTTTAGTGTTTTTGGGTAGTCCCATGAAAAAAACCCTAGTTATGTGGTAACATTTCCATTCTAGTATTGGTAATTGATGCAACATACCTTTTTTTCATTCAGCCTCAACATTTTTGAATACCTAGCACAGAGATACAAACTCTGTGAATCTCTCTTCATTCCATCCCAACAGATGTATTCACTCGCTTTCCTATATATCTTTTTACTTCTAGGATTAATAAAGAATGAATATCATTGAGGTTCCTATAATATGACCACCTTAAAATCTAGTATGGAAGGAATACACATATGGTAATTGAACCCTATCATTTAAACCTGATTATGGTTAAACATAGATATATTTTTTACTTTATTTTTTAACTCATCATTATCCTCTTTAACCTCCTAAATCATAACATGAATAGAGGGTTGAACATTCATATGAGAAATATAATACTTTTCCACTTCCTTCAGCATTACTATATCAATCCTTTTCATATACATAAATATTAGTTAGTTTTTAATCCTCCTCATGGATAAGGTAGCATTATACATCAGTCATAAAGCATAGGCCACATAGTTTAGTTTCCCAGGCTGGTAATTTATGAAGAGGTCATAATAATTTTTCAACTATTACTATTTTCTCTAGAAGAAGTTAAAATACTTCAGTGTAAATATATATTTTAGGCAATTATTATTGGTATATATATATCACTTTTCCTTATAAATATAATGCCTCTATATATTTAATGCAAAAAATATAATTTCTAACTCCAAATCATTAGTTGGGTAATTTTTCTCTTTAAAATTCATCTTCTGTGAGGGATAAGAGATACAACATTATTTTTCATAAGAAAACATCTCAATCCCTTCTTGGAAGAATCACTAAATATTACAAACCCTTCGATATTATAAGGTAATGTTAAAACATGTTCACAGATTAGACATCTCTTCAGTTCTTTGAAATTTACCTCACATTCATCTATCCAGTGGAACTTAAAACCCATCCGAGTAAACATGGTTAGAGGATTAGATACACATGATAAATTCTCCATAAAAAATCCATAATATCAAGATAAACCATGAATTCTATTGATGGCAATCACTGTGGTTGGTCTAGGCTATAATTAAATAGCCTCCATCTATGATGGAACTACATCTACATTATCTTTTGAGATAGTGTGACCTAAAAATAAAACCTTTTGCAGCAAAAATTCAACAAATGTAAATTTTTTCAGATAGTTTCTCCTTCCATAGGGTCTTTTATAGAATTCTCTATTCATCACCATGATCTTCCTTTCACTTGGAATATATAATAATATAATCTATAAATAATACCAAAAACCGATCTCAGTAATCTCTAGAGATTATTCATTAAATCCATGAATATAGTAGGAGATCTAATAAGACTAAAAGGCATTACTACATATTCATAGTGTCTGTAAATTTTACAGAATGCGTTGTTCTGTTTAACTTCATTCTTTACACTCAATTAATGATATCTATAATGATGTTAAATCTTGGAAAAGTATTGATCATAGTGTAATTGATTAAACAAGTCTTTAATATGGGGAGATGATACTTTTTCTTGATCATGATCTTGTTCATCTCCTAAAATTCAATGTAGATCTAGATTGATCCATCAATCTTTAAAAAAATGGAACATATGAACCCCAAGGTGATACACATGTTGAATGAATCCATAATCTAGTTTTTCTTGTAATTCCTTCTTCAATTCCTAGTACTCAATGGAAGCCATTTTAGAAAGATTATTCTAAATTTTTGTGGAACAAGGTATAAGTTATATAGAGAAATCATCATCACATTTTAGTGGAAGACTAGGAAACTATTCCAGATATACATCCAAAAAATCGTAGATAATAGGCATATCATGGATGTTAAATTTCTCCCATGCATTTGAGAAATAAATAATTATAATTGAAATGAATAGATATACAATGGATTTAGTATCCACAAGAAGTTCATACTTATCATCACATGGATGGATAATCTAAAGAGGGTTCAAAATATCAAAAGTAACTTGAAATACTTGACATGTTATGTTGAGAAATCCAATCCATTCCTAAGGTAACATCAACCTCAACTAAAGGAATAATGACCCGATTTATAGGAATCACATTCCCACATACATCAATCAGAGATGAATAATATAATTGAGATGTAATAATTTTACCATTATGGGTTTTCACTAATAAGACCACATATAACTATTTGGGTAGATTATTACCACCCTTATCATATTCATTAGATAAAAATAGTGGGTAGATCCAGAATTATATATGACAACAAAATTTATATAGAGTATGGTTAGTGTAACTTTCATCAAATTTTTAGTTCACCCCTTGTCAAAAATACAGATTCCATGATATTTCCCCTTTTCTATCAACATAATAGGATTATGACATTGATCATCATCCCCATACAATGGGTTTGGTAAGTGGTTAGAATAATTCCCATTATCCTTACTCTTGTAGCACTAAATCGTTGCAGTAACATTCTATGCCATGTTTTCCCCAATCACAAACCTATCTAACTTGTTCCCATAAATTTGAAAATCAAATGAGTGATAGACATCCCTTTCACACATAAAACATTAATTAGAATCCGTGAGGTAATTTCCCCCATGATTCTTCCCACACATAGATCATTAGGTGATGCTCATCTTCTTATAGACTTTATATTTTTCATTAACCTCCATCTTCCTCTTCATGTCAAAAATTGAGATAGACAGTTGACTCAAACCTCCTTATAATCCTTTATTACAAAACACAAAATATATTCATTACTACTAAATTATATTATGTAGAAAAACCCTTTGATACGTGGATTTAAGCCACTAAATTACAGATCATCTACAATTTCTGGTTAGATGATAATTCATGAAGCATACCATGAATGTCTAATGAAATTAGCATCATAGGTACCAAATGATTCATCATGACTTTGATTCAAATTTGGATATATTCATCTATCCTGGTAAAAAGAATCCATGAAATTTACTAATTAAAAAAATATGTTTCTAAACTCATTCCAATCCATGTATTCCATATCATCATTCTACCTTATATTCTTGAATAGCTTCAACTACTGGTCTGTATCTCCTTCTAACTGATAGATACCAAGAAAGACTTTCTTAGGATCCAAACATTAGAGAATGGAGAATATCTTTTCTTTACTATTGTTTCATAGATATTAAACAATTGAATTAGAAGACCCTCTAATAGAATGTGGACGTTGCCTCATGAAATAATCGATAGAATATTTTTCTAGTCATTTCTCATTTGAAAGTACACCATGATTCATAGATTCAGAAATATTTGTGAGGATATCATTGATTTTTTTATTTCAATCTTCCATTTTATTCAATTTCTCTATAGGAAATTTGTTGCATTTTCTATCATAATCACCATTAACATGGTTCATTCGGGGTCCATCCACTGAAGAAAACCAAAATCATAGAGTTAGAATTAGTTATTACAATAAGAAACACCATAATCTGGAAAAGTCACTTATATAATGTCTGTGTTATGGAACCTTCCTTAATCTATGACACTATAGGTTTTTTCCTAGGTTATTCACATATAACTTATTTTTATAACCTTTATGATGGTTTGTGAAGAGTTTTTGAATTCCCAAATAATATCCCCTGAGAGTGTCAAACTAGGTGTGAAGCGAAGCATGTTGTCATGTACCAGATAACTCCGAGTATGGCATGGAACATCTTGTAAATATTGTTAACTATAAGTACATCTATTATATCCATCCAGGTATTTATTGCTAGGAAACCACTCACAACATCCTTCACTAATATTGAAAGTCATTTTCATATGATTTTAATTAACCTTATACATATCCTTAGACATTCCCTTAGGTTTCTCACTAAGCTTTTTGCATCCAAAATTCAAAAGGTAAACTAAAAACTTTATCTGATGAAGAATATAAACACCCAAAATTTTCATACCATAACATTAAATAAAAATTTAATAATACATAAAATATTATACAAACAAATACCCAAATACTGTACTAGTATGGTGCCTTCGGAGACATGGAAAACAAAAACACTCTTACATAAAGGAGCTACAATATCTCCCACTAGGTTCTTCTTGAATATCATCCTTCTTACACACATAAAAAATAATACATATCTTCATATCCTAAGGAAGGATACATATTAAAGGGTGAGCACAAATTCTCAGTAAAGGTAAATAAGATAGATATGTAAGTATTATCATGTTCATAAGTGTATGATAACTTGATCATGAAAATAATAGATCGTACCCTATATACTAATGATCATTTACATTAATCATGGAATAAATATTGTTAGTTAATAAGACATCAATCACAATGAAGGTATACCATATAAAAAACACATAATTATGGAAGACACAAATGCATATCATATGATTTATAGAGTAGCCATGAAATCGCTACCGAGACAATCTTGGTAGTATAAGTTCACTCCCCATACCATCTTGGTTGTCAAGGTTTACTCACATGACCATCTTAGTAGCATGAGTTCAGTCTTCATACCATCTTGGTAGTAATTATTCACTCCCATGACCATATTAGTTGTCAAGGATCATTCCCAAGACCATTTTAGTATATCTACGGAGATATAAATGTTTTATCAATTCATTGGAGGTAGATATAAGTACCACCCATATCATAATTTAAAAAAAATCATAAAAAACAATATCATTATACATTCAATTAAATGAATTTTATAAACTTGTTATCATATCATAAAATATAGAAAGAGAAGGGATTCATAATCATTTCATCGGAAACATAACCCGCGAAATGAACCGGGTTTCAAAAGCGTACATCCCATGAAAGATATATAGGTTTTATAAACATTATCCCATCAAAAGAAAACAAATTAAGAGAAAGAATAAGAATGGAAACATTGAATAATTTAACAATAATGTAATGAGTAACACCAATGAGTATTATTTTAAATGGTAAATAATTTTTAAAGATCATTTAAATAAATTTGTTGAGGAAAATATATTATTTGAATTGAACAATGTTTTTAAAAACATAGAACAATTTTATACTTTTTTTGTTGAAAATATATATGAAAATTTATAATAAAATTTTTGGAAACAATATATCATTGTAATAAATCATTTGTCTATGAAAATAGGCATCAAATATCTTTTGAAAGCATTTTTGAAAGCATTTTTGAAATCATTTTTTAAAACATTGTATTTCAAAACAATAGATTTCTGACCGGAGAGAGAGACGATCAACTTTTAGTCAAAAATGTTATCCTCATTACAGAATAATATGAAAATGGTAATAATATATTTAATAAACAGATGATAACTAATCTCCTGAGTTTTCTTTAGAGGTGGATAATATGTTTTTATAAATTCAATCATAAAATGAAACAATATTGAAAAGTGATGAGATTGTTTGAATAGAATAATTTAACTAAGAAACATGGGATCATATTTTACATATACGAAAATAAAATTACATGAAGTAGAAAATATCATGAAAATAATTAAATTCATTATATAAAATTTATAATGGAAATATATACACCTTGAAAAAGATTTTGGATTCATAAGAAAAAATGTGTCCCAATGAAGAAAAATTGATACACAATAATTTTACAAATTTTGTAAATTTTGATACTTAAACCCCATGACCGAAATTTCATAAAATGAATTTGATAATACCCATAAATTTAATTATATGAAACATATAATACAATCATGGGTTGTACATAAACCACATAAAAGTAAATAGTGGTGAAAATAGCATGTATCTCAAGGAACGGAAAAGTGAGAGGAAATCCACATACCTTGTGTCTTGAATCTCATCGCAATCATTAACAAAACCTATTTAAAAAATATAAATGTATTATAAATATTATAAATAACAATATTATTATTTCTAATATCAAATATGGAATGATTTTGACCTTATATTATCCACTTGTTATCCATTATATTTTAAGGTTTCACATCGGATAATATTCACTTTATTCTATACATGTATATATATTTGTTATACCTTTGGTCTTTATACATATATCATGATTCTAGAATATAAAACATGATATAAATATATTTTATATACACTATATTTCTATTATAATAATCTATAGAATATTTAATATTTAAATGGAATACATTGTTTCTGGAGAGGGTATGCCATACGTACACATAAACACTGTTTGCGTTTTTTATTTCCATATTGAAAGAAAGAAAGTGAATAAAATTTGTGTGTATATGAATATATGAATATTATATAATTATAGTTTCATTATAATGGTATATATATTTAATAATTTCACTAAAACCATCCTTATTACATCCCATATAGTTTGATAATGAATTAAATCTTTTTGAGGCTGATGTAGTCCACACATCCTCAAATGAAAATATCTTATTTACACCAAATAGAATGTAAAATATATATGTGTTGTAAATATAACAAATAACAAATAATAAATAAGAAATATAACATATAACATATATAATCATAGTTTCCATTATTATATCCACCTAGAGAGGTGGTATGGAAAATTGGAGAATCATCATTTAGTGAGGTGTTATTCCGTCGTACACATAAACACTATCTTAGTTATCCAATAGATGGAGGCGTTTTATGTGTAGGATGAAAAAATACCATAAAAATTCTATTATACTTTGGATAAATGTTTTTTATACAAGAATGGGAAAAATTAATTTTTATGGGTGGTGAAATAAAATAAAATAAAGGACTTGAGAGAATACGATACCTCTTAATTAGGTTACTCCTTTTAGTTTGTCCAAAAGAATTACATTGATAGCATTGTTCCGAAAGGGAGGATTCAAAGTGTAAGAGAGTGTTTTATAGAAGTGTATTTGAAAGATAGTCTCCGAATATAATATATTTGAGAGGTGTGAAGAAGAATGTGAGATAATGTCCTTTTATAGGGATGATGGAGTGGAACTCTTGTTAATATTTAAAGAGAGAGTTCCACAAACATTTTACATATTTTATGTGGATATAATAATGATCCAAATCCAATATAAGGGATCATAGATTCTAAATATGGCCTTAAAATAGATTTTTGACAAGTTTACAGGTTGTTTTGGGCCTTAAGGATGTGGTTTAGTCTCTTATTAAGTGTAGTTTAACCTTAATCGATGAATGTAATTTTAATCACATTCAATAATATTTTTTGTAAAAAACTAATATTACTTTATTCTATAGTCTATGTTATTATGATTCCAAATATGGAATCTAATTTTCAATATTGGAATCATAGAAGTTTCTGAAAATAATTTAAAATAAATACCGCAGTCGGTTCGATTCAACCTTTTAAAGAAAAAATGATCAAAAATATGATATGTTTTAATATCCAATTTTAATTTTAATTTTTTTCCAACTACCCACATTATATTAAATGATATAAATATAGTAATTTAACTTTTAAAATAAATATACATATAATTTAACCTTATAAATAAATTAGATGAAAAATAATTGATAAATTAGAATAATGTGTTTTTAACTATTCATCCAAAAATGGCATTTCTCCAAAAAATACCAATATTTTACCCAAATATTATTTCAAAATTATAAATTAAGAAAGTAATTTTATTTTACCAAATTAAATTTATAAATTTTCCTAAAATTAATTTTTTAATTAAAACCGGCTCATTTAATAAAATAGAATTTTAAAACATAAAATGAATTTACCAAAATTCATATCATTCATTATCAATATGATTTATTTATCTAAAAAAATTTAATTTTATTAAAAGTAGTTATCAATATTAATATTACTAATTTTAATGGATATGTTATAAATAACTTATTTAAATAATTATAAAACAATATTATGTTTCATAAAAACATTGGTGTTTCATGTAGTGTATCCAAAACAGGTGTTTTCTGTAACGTATGCCAAGTAGATGTTATGTGTAGCATACAAAAAGTTGGTGTCATGTAATGTATGTAGATTTAGTGTTTTGCAACATACACCATGCCGGTGTCATTTGAATGAAATGTTTGATATAGTGCATTTCAAGACATAAATGAAGATTTAATTTATTTTAAAAAAAGGCCAATAAAAACTGAAGGTGTTAAAATCCCTATTGCACATACAAATAAAATAATAATAAATGATTACATACCTAATATTTCCCCCTATAAAACACCATAGTAAATGCATAGAAAATATAGTGGGGTTTTCCTCACCAAGAAATTTGAAAGGAAGATCCTATTAATTAGTGAAGCTCGTCAACTTGAAGAATGGGTGTAAGGGTCATCCAAATGAGAGGAAAATGAATGAATAAGATTGGTATAAGGTTTTTTGGTATCTCAATAATAAAATCAACATGGTTCCAAAAAATAATTCACTGAATCATTCATTTATGTATCCCAATGTATTTTTGTTGAGTAAAAAGTTATAGATCAATAAAACCATTCAAAAATAATTTTTAAATCATTTAATGAGTAAAATGTAATTAATTTATATACAAGTAATTTAGGAATATTGAAATACCACTTGGGTTGTAATAAATCAATTAATAAGAATAAAACCAAATAAAATGGGGTATAAATACTACCCATATATATTTTAGGGGTTCTGTGTAAGGGTATATTATTTAATCCTTATATAGTTCTACGGATGGGCTCACATACGGGTAGATTTATATTACCCTTATGAAAAATTCACAATAGAACCCATACCATTATGCAGGCATTAGAAAACTTGGATGACCCCTATGAAGGTATAATTTTACCCTTACAAGAGTTGGTTCCCTTAAATCCATACTTGTGTGAGTTGGTACCCTTACACAAGGAAAAACCAACATTTTTAAAGCCTTTAAAAAGTCCCTTATACCCTTACACAATGATTATATTCCATTATAAATGTCTGTAACATCCCTTAAATAGTGTATATAAACACTCATATACCCTTATTAAAGCTTCTAATACATTTACATTGTACATTAGAACACCCCATACCCTTACACACTAATGGGGATTATCCTTATGTATGTATTTAAAACTAGTTGGTACTCCTAAAATAATCTAGAATTTTGATGATATCCATATAGAGGATTGGAATTTCTAGTATGCGACATGAAGAAGGTCCATGATTCCATTATTTCGGGTATTATAAATGGGATTTACCCAACACAACACATAGATAACTCTCCTTACCCTTAAGATCCTCCAAAATTCTGTGTATGGGTATGTACTATCATAAATTTTTTACATTTTTATGTTAACATACTTAATAATTTTTAAGAAAATGGTTTAACAATAAATTAAAAATTCCATAAATTTTAAAAACTACTGATTCATTTTAAAAATATATAAATTTATTTCTAAATAATGTTGAAAATACTTTAGAATTACTTCCATAATTTCAAAACCCTTTTTAATTATATATTAGAGAATAATTTTAATAAAACATATTTTTTAAACATCCTTCTGAACCACCGAAAACCCCTTAACAACAATAGAAGGGATCCTGAAAATCAATTCCTTGAATTTAGATATATATTTAACAATTATTGTCCTCGAGAATCAAAACATACACAAATAATAGAATGGAATTGAAGGGTTTGAACAACCATCCTGTGAGATACCTATCAGTGATATCATTACTGATGAAAATAATACAATATCTCAAACTAACCTCATGTCACCTACCTCACATGATAATTTTCACCACTATTACATCCTCTATACTTCTCAAGCAAATGAATACAAATATAAAGACACAGAACATAGAAAAGAAAATAATCATGGAAATACACATCACATATCATGATATTATCCTCTTAAGGGGGCTCTGACTCACCAACAATATTTTAGAATATTCTATATAATGTGAATTAATTAGGAAATGGGGTTTCACCTATTTATATTTGTGATTAATTAATACACATAATCATCAAAGGGAAATCACATCTCAAAAAACAATTAAGATTCATGTATCACATCATAAAAGAAAATAATGTTATACAAACTAAAAAATTCTTTGTGAAAAGGGAATGAATTTTGATATTTTATTCCTAAGTACTCACCTCCAAGAGACGATTCATCTACAATACATGAACCAATGAAACAACATGTAGACACAAAAATGTCTCCCATCAGTATTTAATACCTTCATTTTATTTCAAGAATGTCATTCAATCCCAGAACTCCAAGTATCCCATTCAACAACATGGGGGTCATCATGAAGATATCAATGCAGTTGATACATGTGGAAAATTTCATAATTATTTTCCTTCAGTGGTGGATGTTCTAATTGACAAGACACCATACTAACACAAAACAATAACTCGAAAGGTCCCATGAACCAGGGTGAAATATTAATCCCCTATCATATGCCAACCGCCTGAGATGAGGAGATACCATTAAGAATAGATAGTACCAACCCTAAAACTGAAGGGGAATTGTACTATGATCAACAAAATAATTATGCTGATCTTGTTTTGCCGTCATCCTCTCACTAACAACAAAAACCTTCACTTTTGTGAGTTACAAAACATTAGGACTGATAATTGATGACTCCAAAAACCATATCCATATAAAATAGAGATCAAAATGGTTACAAAAAATTACTCAAATGGGGACATGTCTGTGTGTGATTGGTATTTGTTTATATATAAAAACATTACGAAAGGTGTGTTTTTTCTCAAGAAATATCAAATTTTATGATAAATGATGATATCATATCCATTATCATCATGATTGTTTAACCATATTCCTGTATGTATGAGGGTAGAATGAAGTGTTGAGGTAAAACTAGGCCTTAATGTGTGTTAAAATACTCTCAAACTTGTGTACTAAAAACGAACATCTCGATCAATGAAAATGGACTTTGGAAATCATTATAACCTCACAAACTCATCCACACACCTCCATTTTTAAATATCCACCATGCTAGGCTCTAAATTTCTAGTAAGTGAATTGAATCCATCTACCAATCTATGATTATTGATTTATCATCATAACCCCCCCCCCTTGTGAGAAGGGTAAAACAATGATGAAGTTAATTGAGATGGCATCCAACATCCCTTTAGAAACATACCAAGACTAAAATAATCATCTAGAAACCCTATTCATAGATATCACCTTCCAGAAAAATTGACATTGATCAAGATACTCTACCACCACCAATTTTATACTGGGATAAAAAAATATGTCCACAAACGATGATGCATCTTATATACACCCTGATTCACCACTAATGGTAAGATGTAAAACTCAATATAGACTCTATCAATAATCTCTAATAGATCAAATGGACACCACTAAAAAAACTCTTGTTTCCTTCAATCCTCCATTGATCCATCCATTGAATCATTATGTCCAATAAGGCTGCACAACACATCTTCTTCTTATTCTCCCCACTATGTCTCCTCCATATACTACATCAAATAATTATATACTATCTTTTGAAGAAGGAAAACTTCTTTATCAACCAACCTTATATATAGGTCAAGGGATTCTGCCTCCTTCATCACCCCCAAGAATCTATAGAAAACATAAAAACTTTCTTCTATAAAATCCTAATCAATGAATCATCCTTGAAATTACCCATTCCTATAGTGTATGAGATATAAAATAAATTGTATTGGAGAAACTCCATCCACCTTTTTTTCCTCTTATTCATGCGAGACTATGGAATCATATACCAGAGGATATTATAATCAATGAAGAGAATAATATGTTCTCCAATGAGATAATGTCTCCAAAAATTAACTTAAAACTCAATCTTTATATTCCCTTGATAATGGGTGGTATAGTTATCCTCATGGAGGTGTATCATTTTAAACACATTATAGCTCACGACTGGTTTTAACATCAAGATATATCCCAAGCCCAGGTAAGAAGCATAATAGAACAAATCAAACATCACCATATCCTTTAGAAATGAATGGACCCTTTAGGGATTAAAACATTTATTAATATTGATTTGTGTGGATAAATAAGTGGCTCTTATTTATAATATCTACTAAAGGGATCACAATCCATGAGAAGTTAGACACGAACTTTTAGTAGTATCCTAAAAGATTGAGAAAACTAGTATCATATGACACATTACGTTGTGTTTCCAGAGAAAAAACTACCAATATTATGTTGGTTTATAGCCACACCCTTCTGGGACACCACATTCCTAATGAAATAGAACTCCTAATTCTAAAAAATATAGATAGAACAATTTCCATATAGACAATGTCATTAGAGAAACTAAAATTAAAAACTATTATAATAAGCTTACTAATCCCCTAAATTAATGTATATAAATATGTCATCAATTAAAATTACTATAGACTATTGTATAAACTCAATGAATACTGAGTTTAGAAGCCCCTTGAACACAACTACAACATTTGCAACCTGAAAAGATATGACCAAAATATCAAAATTCTCATACCCTCTCAAAATTGAAATATTTAGGATATATTCTTCCTTCACCAAAAGTTAGTGATTCCTAGAAAATAGACAGTTATAAAAAAACTACCTCATTCCTCTCTACAGGTCAAATATGATCATAAATCCACATTATATGGTACTGATTCTGGATCATCACCTGATTCAATCATTGGTGGTATATTAACAGCCTACACCTATCATTCGCTTTCATGAAAAATAATATTTGAGCACCTCATGGGGATACACTAAGTCATATGTAACCCTTATACATCCGATCATCTATCTAAATCATCAAATCTCACAAATTTTTTAGTGAGGTCATAAATGGATCCATCAAATTTGGAGAATCTCTTTGATATAAATCTATCCAAAACCCTATATCACATCTTTGGGGTAGCATCACAAATGCCTCGAGGAAAAAAATCACAAAATTATATGATTTCCTTGTGGGCCCTCATAATCCTAGAACCTACTTATTTAACTTAAAACTATATGATAAATTAAAAAAATGTTCTTTATAGGATTAAAACCAAACAAATAACCGTTTTTTCAATTAAAACATCACATTGAACATCCATATCTGAGAACCATACTCTCCTCTATAATAAGTCGATAAGCACATTCACAGAATACAACTAGTTGATATTGAGGACAAAATATCAAATCTCTATATTTATAATGAAAATATCTCCAATCAACTAATGATTTCTCATCATTAGTCTTCACTCTAAACACATCAAATAAGCCCTTCTAACCTCTAACATACAATATAAAAACCAAGGGAACCGAAAGCATCTCAACATCTAGTCCTAAAGAGATGAATAGTTTTATTTTATAAATAGAGGGATGTTTTAATAAAAAAATTCTAAAATAAGAAAAATATAATAGATAGAGCTTGTGACATGTGGAAAAGAGCTTAAAAAAACCATAAAATAAATTTCTTTTAAATTTAATGTCTTTGATATCTTACAAAACAGAAAACCTCATGTATAAATGCACCTTATTATAGTATAACATTATAACCTTGAAACTAAATTTTATTATATGAATATAATAACTATATTATGAATATTATGGTAATATATTGATTATAAATAAAATAATAATAATTTAAAATAAAGGGATATTGTTTCTAATTAACTATATGTTTTTTTTCTAATAGACGTTTTGTCAAGCTTTGAGAAAAATATTAATTTGAGTTTTTACCACTATTATAAAATTTATTTGAAAAAATAACATTCAATTAATTTATAATAATATAAAAACTAAATTATAATGTATTTTAGGGATTTTTCTGAATGTTTTTTGATGAATTGTGAAAAATTAGGAATTTTAATTAAAAACCAAAACTTTTTTGGAATTATTTATAATGTTTAATAATAAATTTTATATTTTTAATATAAAATTAGTAAAATTATATACCTATAAAACAAATTTAAGTCATTGGAATAATTTCTAAATTGAATATTCATATAAAAACATTGTAAATTTTTGAACATTTCATCCTTGAAATCCTAATCTCTTATTGCCTCTATAAGATTAATTTTAAATTATATTTTTATAATTATAATAATTGACTTTTTCAAAATGGATTAAATATTTTTAATAATGATAAATTTCATTAATAATTAGGAAAACCTAACTTTTAACCATAATTAATAGTTAAAATAGTAAAAATTATTTACTGTGGGTAAGGTAAAATGGTTTTACTAGGGATTAAACTAAAATTTGTATGGTTAAAATAACATATAATCCTTTCCAAATCTATATTATATCCATATATATACCTTATAATTTTTAAATATCATAAACCCATTTTTTCCTTTTCCAGGTGAAAAACGTTGGAACACCCTTTCATTACAAAAATTATTAGAGTTTCTCTAACCTCACTTATAAAAGGTCATCCCCTCTCCTATCATCTTCACAACATCAATCCCAGTTTAATCAGACAATACATGGAAAAATAAATGCCCATATTACTTCCTCATATACTTGAATAAATATTTTTGGTAGAAATCAAACTGAAGGGTTAATTTGTTTTCAAACCTAAGGAGAATGCCTGAAAAACATGTATTGTTATTCTGTAAGAATTTTTATTTAATATCTTCCTCCACCTCATTCAATGTTAATTAAAAAATACTATATAATAAAAATTGTATATTTAAAATAATTTATTGTTTTTATATAATTTTCACTACCTTAATCCATCCCCACTTCCATTAAATATGTTATGATATCATCATTTGTGTGTACGGCGGATTACTGCCTCACAAACTGATGTCATTCATTTTTCGATTACCAAATATCATGGATGGGTATGATGATAGATATAAATTATATATATGATATTCAGAAAATATATTTATCTATTAATTAATTATAATATATAAATCTTTTTTTACATTCTATTCTGTAGGAGATACAATAACATTGCTTATGTGTACAACAGAGTACAACCTCACTATGTGATTTTATTTGTTTCTAACTAAAGAATTAAATAGAATGTAATAGGTATAAATTTATTGAATATATATTATATAAATTAACTAATTATAATACACATGAAATATTTATATTTCTTAAATATAATATATCAATTTTGTTTAAAAACTCAAAAATGTTAACATCATTCACATACACGTGGAATATCACATTCAAAAAGAGATTTGACTCTATCTTCATCAAAAAACAACATGGAATATATATATATATATATATCGAAAAAAACATGGTATATATAGTATTATTATATTTTTATATAGATAAAATATTTTTACCTTCAATCAATAATAATCATTGGAAAATTGAAATGTCACACATGTGTGGAAACGACCTACATCCTCCATGATCGTAACACACATCATTTCTCAGAACCATACCTATAAATTTAAATTAAAGGTATAATTGATATATAAATATGATCATTATTTGATCATTATTATAATGGACATGATTTAACTATATAATATTTTTAATAATCAAATCTTTTATAACAAAAAACGTATGAGAAATCAAGGAAATAAACACTTGAAACATTGAAATTAATGAAATAAAATTAACAAATAGGTGATAATATGTTATAAAAGGATTATATATGATATTATAAATATTAATATGGTTATGGTAGATTTTAATAACTTATTTAAAAAGACAAAATAGAGGTTAAAACATGTTAAACAAAAAGGACCCATGAATTATGTTACTTCATCTGAATTTCACATCATTGAGGAATATTTAATTATTATAAACAAAATTTATTTTATATGATGTATGAATTACATTTTTATAAGTAATATCCCGATTCATTTATAATTTATGGTATTTTAGGTTTCAATTTAAAATATTTCATCCTAGGGTATTTTAATGAACATATTCCTGGTTGTAAAGATTTTAAAATCAGAATTTCATTTCAACAAGTTATATTACATCTTCATCATCACTGATATCCAATGATTATGTGATTAATGTCTATTGATTATATTTTATTTTATTTAAACTTCATTATCTTTATTTAAAATTGGTAAACAAATTTGATTCATTGATTAATTATCACGTCAATATTATGGTCAATTAAGGGTTTATTTCATAATCATATTCTAATTGACCTAGTTTATTATTAAATTTTAGTGTAAGAAAATTATTTTATTTTTATATAATAACCCCATTTCATTTTCATATCCTATGGTTATTTAGGATATTTTCCTATAATAGTTCCTTTTCACAATGTTTTACTTAAAATAATTGATAAAGTATTTTCATAATAAGCCAACTTCATCTCATTAATCAACTGTAAATCCAATTTCTTCCAAAACCATGTTTTATAAAAATATATTAAAATAATGTTTTTAGAGTTTTCAACATGATATTTTAATATATTATTAATAATATTTATTTTTACAAAAAAATTAATGTAATAATATTTTCATTTTCAAAATAAGGCTTATTTAATTTTTACTAAAATTGTGAAAGGAATATCTTTTTTAGCATAATCTACATGTATGGTATTTTCTACTTATATGGAAAATAAAATTTTGAAAACATCCTTTATATGTTTAAAATTATATTTGCAATGAAATGTAATTTCAAATTTTATTTTGAAATTTTATTTTTTGAAAATAATTTTGAAAATAAAAATGATATTTTCATCAATAATGTTTTTATAGATATTTGTATGATATTTATATTCATCAATGAAAACAACCCTTTATTCATAATCCAATGGGTATATTTTATATTGATAGAATCTGTACTCTTTATATGAATGGTTTGTGATCATTAGATAAATGTAAATTATTGATATTCATTTTCTTGTTTCATTTTTTTATTCATTACCATTCCCTTGAATTATTCACATTCATGTGATCACTAAACCTTAAATTTAACCAAAATATCCCTATTAATTTTTATTTTTAGTCATATTGTTTAAAATATATCACATTTACACAAATGGTTTATTAGTTTTATTGTTATTTGATTGATTGGGAAAATATTGATAACATGTATTATTTCATAAATATATATATTTGGGGATAGGGTTAATTGTCATTAATTAAATAAATTATTTGATACATGAGGATTTATTTGGAATGTAAGATACATCTAGGGAATGGTGGTAAATATCCCCATGATGTATCGATAGGTATTATGAGACAAATAAATTATCTTGTTGTAGTTAAATGTGTTTCTGTTGTATACTTAACTGCCTATATTAAAATGTGTTGTGGATTGAGATTTATGATAGAGGTATCATGTAACAGAAACATGATGTTAAATAATTAAGGATTTTTTTAATTAAGAATTTATTTTTTTTACTCACACTATTTTGAAAATGATATTATATATGGATGAATTTCATTCTCATATTATTGATTAAATGGATCATCGTTAGTTATTTAGGTTTTTATATGGAATATGACTCATTTATTCATTATAGTCATGTTATTTAAATGGAATCTATGTTTATTTATTTAAATTTACATATTCATTCAGTCTTATCTTTTCATGATAGTCATGTTATTTTAATGGTATGTGTGTTCATTTATTTAACTTTTCATATTTATTGTGTATTATATTATCATGATTGTAATGTTGATTAAATGAATTATATGTTTAGTTATTTACCTTCACATTTTTATTAATATTATTGATTCATGATAGATTCCAAAATACTTTCCTCTTACTGGGCCTTTCAGCTCACTCGTATTTTTTGTTATTTTCCCAAGAATCCTTTAAGCATAATTTGTTTGATATGTAAGCATATATTTGAGAGAATATTTTAATTCTCATGAGAAAATTATGTTATAATTATTTTCTAATGTAATATTGGAATCATATATGTATATTTTTTACGAAGACTATCAAACCATTCTGTAATTAATGATATGATTCACTGTGACTTATTAAAATGAAATAAAAATGCACTTGCTCTAGGATACTGGGTTCAGGGTTGCTACATTTATTATCAAATAAAGATAAATATAATACATTTGAATTATTTTTAGGAAAATATAGATTAGGGATCATAAAATTATGATAAACATTGAGGATATGAGTCAAATAAAATCCTATTTTTTGGTAATGTAGAGATTATGTGGTTTTAACATTCAATACAACCATGTTTGTATAAAATAAGTAAACTAGGTTCTGGAATATATGTACCTAGGCATAATAAATCTTAAAAGGGTTAATTGGGTTGTCCCAATCATCACATGGTGTAGAAAAATGGGCTTTACTGAACACATGGTTTGACACTCCTGTGGGATATTATTAGGATAATTTGTATTTTCTTTAAAAATCATTATGAATTATTTGAAAGAAGATATATCCTGAATGAATCAATGTTTATGATTGTGATATTAGATATGCATTGTTTTTTTTTCAATTTATGTTTTTTATTTCACTAGTTTTGAGATTATACATTATGATTCATATTGTTATGATCTAATACACTTTATTACATAAATTAGAAATGGATTTTTTAATAAGTAATGGTAACCAATACAGTTCACAAAAACCATTGAGTAAAAATTATTATTTTATTGATCGAAGTTATCCAATATTTTATATGGAAATAGTCTCCCAAACAATATCATCATATGAGGATACAATAACATATACTAACAAGATATATAAGAAATTAAAAAGATTAATGTATTAATAATTAAGCTTAGAAAGAATATAATGATGGGGAAAATGGATAGAGGGAAGAGGGGAATGATGGATTTTCACACTTGTTATAATTATGGAAAGAGACACCCTAGAACATTCTTAAAGGCACAGTAGTTTGATACACATGTAGATAGCAATGACACCATTATTTTGTTCAAAAGGGTTGTAAAAATGGTTTTAAATGTAATGTTATTCAATTTTGAGGATAAGGGTCACCACAGAAATGAATGTCTCAAACATCAAAAGATTATGCCTCAAAATATTCTAATGGATCATAGAAAAGATTAGGTTATCAACACAAATGATGTGGAACAATTAACATTCCTCGTTTTGGATTCAAATTTTATTTAATTTGATTTTTTTATCAATGATATCCTGGTGATAATAATTTTTAAATGTATATGGATTTCATTAAAGTAAACATTGATTAAGGAATAGAAATCATGTGTTGAACGATATGGATGACTAAGAAAAAAGACCGAGAGGCATGTTAAAATTCTTAAAAATAGATAACTGAAGGACATGAAAAACATAAAATTTTTTGGATGTTAAGTTAATGATATTTTTATATAGAGATCGTTGACATGGATAATATAAATTTTATAGTATATACTAACTTGGGAGTGATTAATGATTTTTAAAAAAATATGTTTACTATATCATTGATGGACATTAATGAGTTTTGGATTTACGGAATATTTCCAATAATATTATTTTACCTAATAAATATGGAAGAATGAATATTTTCTTTTTGGTTTTATGGGAATTTTGGTTATTAACAATTTTAAAGATAATACATGATGAATGTATTAACATATTTTGTATGTGAAGATTAAGAGATACTTAATGATTTTTGGGGGATAAATGATATGTTCATTTGGGAAAATTAGTGACATTGTTTCTAGAGTTTTGGATAAAAATATTTTAAATGAGTAATAAGGTTAACAATTTATGAATGGTTTATGTTGAACATTGAATGAGTATTTATAGATTAATGTATTTCTTCACGTTATATAAATATATTCATATTAGATAACCTGTTCAAACAATTTTTCATAATAATAACTAAAAATAAAAGTAATGAATTAACATTCTATTGTGGATTTTACAATCCATTAATATTTATTTATAGTACATCAGGGATAAAAAATTCAATTTTAGAAATTAATTTGTTATAGTACACGATTAATTTGAAACTGATCAAATCACAACTATAAGATAAATTTGTTATCCTGAAATTGAATGATTTAAATTTATTTTATTTACTTATAGTCATTTAATGTAAAATAATTCCTAAAAATTATTAAAATAGACCATGAAATAAAAAATTATCTTATTACCTTCATATTCATTGAATAAAATGGTCTTTTAAATCAAGTAAATGTATAGTTTTGAGGCCCTTATCAATCCTTTAATCATCTACTTTATTTTTATAAAAAACCTCAATCCCTCTCTATAATTATAATATATTTTTCCATGTCCATATCTTCAAATTCCATAAATTTTCTCCTACATAGAAACCTAGTTATATTTCATTCAATATAACCTATGTACATCCATTTCTATCTTATTATGTGGATGTTTTTATCACATTTTACGATGTGTGGTTTTCAAAAATTGTATTTCCAAATAAAATACCCTTGATTAAGAGATAAAGTTTAAATTTAGAGGATAAAATTTATTAAATGTGTGAATAAATTAACACAATAAAATTATAAAAGAATAATAAAGTATTCAATGCCATGTGTGACTTTTAACATCGAGCTTAAACAACCCATTAAATTTTTTGAAAAAAAATTATCTATGTGATTCACTGTAGAACCCAAGACTCTGAGTCTAAATAAACTATAATATAATATACCATTATATCATATTAGTTATAAATTAAGTGAATAATTTTAAAAAATAAATTATGAATATTGTGGTTATCTATTTTTTATAAATAAAATTATAATCATTTAAGAGAAACTGAAATGTTTTGTTGGTGAAAAATATTTCTTTCTAAAAGACTATTTAATCACTCTTTATGGGATTAAATTAAAATAATTTTTTCCCAATATTATAATATTATCATTAATGTTAAACATCATTTTCAGAAATTATTATTTCAAAAATTATCATTTCATAAATATTTTAGACATTTATAAAAATATTCAATTTTTTATTCATTTTTTAAAATACAAAAATTTAATTGAAAACATACTTTTTTAAATTATTTATAAGGTTAAATTGATTGATAGATTTTCTTTAATGAAATATTAGATAAAAATATATATATTAATCTAATTTAGGAAATTATAATTATTTTCGTATTTAATATTGACATAAAATATTGTAAACTATTTACAATTTTCTCTTTGAAATCCCACCCTCTTATCGTGTATATGAGAATAATTAAACATTAAAAGTTTTCAATTATAGAAATTTAAAAAAGAAAAATGGATTCCATATTTTGAATAATAATAATTTATATTTTTATATAATTTAAATATAATTTTTGACCATTATTTAATGTTAAATAGTAAAAAAATATTTACCCTTGTTGTGGTAAAAATTCATTTACTAAGGGTTGAACTAAAAAGATAAGGTTTAAAATGACCTAAAATCTTCTACAAAATTTATTTTCTATAAATATTTTCTCCTATATAATATCAATGTCTTAATAATACTAAATTTGGGACCCTTTTGGAATATGAAAAAACATTGGTACACCATTATCTTTTAAAAAATTACTAGTGTCCCACTCAAATCGCTTATAAAATCTCACCCACTATATCTCATTTTCACAACACTAACAAAACATGGTTCTGCTAATACCTACCCAAATCACTTCAAAACATCCATACTATCATTATAGAGGCCCTATTTTCAAAATAAAGATATCCAAGGAGGTGTTTTCATGAAAAACTAAGGGGGTTACTGAAAGAAGAGGTAATGTTCTTCAACATGTGTTTTTATTTTTTTCTACCTCTATATGTAAAAACAATGATTTTGTTATTTATTTAAATTAATTTAAACTTATTGTGATTTTTTCTTTCACACCACACTGAATATAGCATGTTTTATATGAAATAACCATGTTATTATTTATTTTTATTCAATACCATGTCGAGCATGTTCTAGACACAAAATTTATCTTATCTTGTTGTACATACAACTGAATGTTTAGATTGTGTTATAATAAAAGATGACTTCCTTCGATAACATTCCCGACATGAATGGCCTTTTTTTACAAAACTACAATGTAATGTTAATAAAATTATTAAAATATTATCATATAATCACCTAGCCATTGTAAAGGTGGTCATGAATAAGATTAATTAATTTAAAAAAATTTTCTTTACACATGAATTTGAAAATAAATATTTGTTGACCAATTAACTCTAAATTAAAAAAAACCCTTTTGAAATTATAAGAATTATTTTTCTAGAAAACTATATTTATGAAATTAACCACATTTTACCTGAATTAATTAATTAACCCAATGTTGATTAATTATTTTAGTAAAATATATATATTATATTCAATAGACTATTTAATGTTCGTATTATGTGTTTTCTAGAAAAGTGATAAGAATAAATCAAATTTTATGCATAAAGATATATATGTTAACAAAATATAATTTTAAATCCATTTAATAGAGAACCTATTTTAAATATAATTTTTGGTAATTATTAAAATTATATTTAATAAAATAAAATATATTTTTGAATGCATAATATAAAAATTTACTTTGAATTAATTTTTCTTATTTTTATGAGAAGGTACATTATTTTATAAATAGTAAAAAATACTGAATTTTAATTCAAAACATCGTTTTCATATAATATAATTATTTTGATAAATTATATATTTTTGATTTAAAGATAACTTAGATCAATTTTACATCAATAAATCCAAATTTGTTAATTACAATCCATTTTAAACTAAAATTAGATATAAAAACAATTAAATTTTTTCAACATTTTTACTTTAAAACAATGTTGTTCCATCTCATCTGCGTGATTAATTATATATTAATTTTTGAAACTTATTTTATTATAATTTTTCTAAATTGATTATATATTTTAATAATAATAATAATTTTTGTTTTTTATTAGGTCAAATTAGTATTTACTAAAACTGTTAGTGAATGTAATTAATTTAATTACAACGACTGAAGCAAAAACAAGATTACTTAGTTGATAGATATTAATTAAAGGGGGAAAATAACCTAGATACATGTAAAAAATAACTTTTATGGTCATATTTCCACCATTTATTATACTATATAGATAATGGGAAATTATTAGAGGTATATTATGCAAGGTATACCTCTCAAAAGTTTTTACCTTTTAATAATTACAAGAATGCCACTCATCCTCCAAAATAAAAAAGGAAACCCATGCCCGATCTTTTATACACCTATCAAGAACGTATTTTATAAATACTCTACCAAATATCCTTAAAAATTCTATCCCTTCATCCAATAGTTTGTACTTTTGGTAGAAAACCAACAAATGAAGACCTTTAGCAAAAACCAAAAGTAGTTGCCCAAAGAAGAGGTAACATCCTTCCATATGCTCTATTATTTTATTTTAATTATAAAACCCATAAATTATTCTTATTTAGTAAATAAATAGTAAAAAGGTATCATAAATATATATTTTTTTATTTTCTGGTTTCTACCTACAACTATACACACTTCCATCAAATTGGTAATGAACTTACCATTTATGTGTACAACCGACTACCGCCTCGCAAAACAATGTCATTCATTTTTTTCCTATACCACCTATCCTATATAATAATTTCCATGTATATTATACTTTTATATAATGTATATGATATTTATGATTTATTTATTTTAATTTAATTAGTATATAAGAAAATCCATCATCCATTCTATTATTTGTAAATATGATAACTCTGTTTGGGATGTGTTGACCATCACCTCCTAAAATTTATGTGATTTTTTCACACTTTAAATGTAATTTATTAAATATTTTTTAGTAAATTAATTTAATAAACATTAAATAATAATTCTAATATAATTAAAATATATTTATTTCATTGTCTTTATTTCATTCAATATGACAATAAAATGGAAACACTGTTCATGTATACATACGACCTACCGTCCATATAGAAAATATATTGCATTTTATATTTGAATATTTTATATATTATTATAAATGTATATATAATGAATATATATGATATTTAGATAATTATTTAGCGTCCTTAAGTAAGTAAATAATAATTTAAGTAAGAATATCAAGAATAATAAGTCAAAACATATACAAAAAACAAAGTAGATATATGAAACATGAATTTAACATGGAATTGTTAGTAAATGGGTAATATAAAGTCATAATCAAATAATTTATGGTATTATATATAAGAATATGGTAATTATTAAGATTTATAAAAAACTAATATTTATTAAAAATTATTTTCTTTCTTGTGTATGAAGAATGTAAAGACTTATGTGATGTTTTTTGTTTTCCCACATTTATTTCTTTGAGATTTATTCCTTATTCACTAATCATTTCATTTGTGTGGTGTAAATACTTCACATGAATATATTATCTTTTTAGTATCATAATATTTATGGGTATTAACATGTAAAATTTATAATCTATCTTTTCATGGGGTTTATGTTTCAAAAGCTACCAAATTGATAATATAATTTAGCTGGGATTTTTGTTCATGGAGAGATAAGCCTTGTTATGGTCCTATATTATTCTATGAGGTGTATACATTACAATTTGAAATTTTTTATAACTAATATACTTCATTTAATTATATTTTTAGCTTCATGTAATGTTTTTACTTCATGGGTATATTTATTCAATGATACTAAAGTGGTAACAGTTTATTATAACAATCTCATCGTTTATCATGACTTTTTATGAGGATGATTCCATAGATGAAATATTATTATCCATATTTCAATATTTCTCATGAGTGTTCTTAAATTACATTAATACAAGATATACTATTGTATTACTTCCATTTTGACACTATTCAGTTCTTATGATATTGAAGAATGTTTATAAGAAAATCTATCCTTATTTCTATCTTCACTCAGGAATCTGTGTTCATTTAATAAATGCGTCCAAACATGTTTTCAAAAAATATTTTAAAATGATAAAATAATCTATTTTTAAAATAAAATTATTTTTATTATTTTTATGGTTGTAAAATATTTATTTTAATTTTTTAAAATCTACATTCAATGAAAAAGGTCAAAAAATAAATGTTCAATGATTTAAATATAATTTTTTGAAGAAGAAATGAATTTTTTATAAAGAAATAATTTTGAATGATTTATAAAAAATTACTTTTCATTGATGATGGAATCCATTTGTGTATCTCTTTCATTATAGGTAATATGTTCTAAGGGTTATATTCATATTCACAATCTGAATGGATTATGTTTTTATGGCGTGATGTTTACGAAACCCATTTTTCTATCATGGGTTATATGTTTTTAAAACAAAATTCTTTTTAACATGTTAGATTTTTATAAATTACATTTCTCATTCACACATTATATTTATATGAAACACAATTCTATTTATATGGTTATGCTATGAAGAAATGGTTATGAAAGCTATCTCTTTTCCAAAAGATATGTTATGATTATATGTTTAGGATACCCATTTCATTTCATGGGTTATGATATTATTTTTAATAATATTTTGCAACACGTATGTGTGATTTCATAATGAGATAGTTGGGACCAAAATTTAATCAATCTCAATTGGGAAAATATTTATATTTTATGAGATAGGCATGGCTAAATAAGAGAGTGAACATAGTTCATTAAAGGACATTTATGGTAAGATGATATTGGGAGTGAACCTTGATAACTAAGATAGTCATGGTAGAGAACCATGAGTACTAATATAGTTTTGGGAGTGAACTCATAGCACAAATATGTTCTATCCAATGATTACTTGAATACTATGGAAATATTTTTTTTATGTTTATATGTCTTCCATAATTTCATGTCTTGGTCTGATGTTATGATTTCAATGGTTATGCACTGGATTACCTTATGATTCATGTCTTAGTAAATACCAATATTTATGAAATGATTCAAATTTATCATCTTTGATATAAATGGTTTTATCTTCCAATGTTGTTAACCTATTCATATTTCGTTATTTTCATGATTTTGCTTACATATCTCCCTAATTTAACGTTTATGGGCATCCGAGCTCACTCCTTTTTATGTTTCATTTTCCCATATTATGAAGATATGTATTATGTATGATGTATCCAATAAGGGTTTTATCTATGAAGATCCTAGTGGGATATAATGTAGATCACTTAGGTACCAATGTTTATGATTCCATGTTCCCAAAGGGAGTAAACTAAAATAATTCTTGTGAGTCTATTTGTGTAATGTATTATGTATTCTGAAAAATGATGTATTTTATATTCATGTTAAGAGATGTTATCTATAGTTGTTATTAGAAAAATAGTTTAGTAAACATTTGGAAACTAGGATGTGGATACTTTAGTGAGATCCATATGGATATTTCTAAGGATATGTTTGGGGATGTCTTTATAGATATGTCTAAGGATGAGTAAATATATAGGAACTTGTCCTGGAAATTTTGGTAAAGGATAGAGATAGTGGTTTCCTAGAAATGAATTACTATATGGATACTACTAGAGGATGTAGCTCTATCACAAATTTACATTTGGGTAACAAACCTGATAACATAGTATTGACCATGACACAATTGGGAACTAATTGACGATAATTTTCCTTGCTACACACCTAGTTTTTAACTCCTAGGGGATATGCTTTAGAAATTCAAAAACACATTACAGAAAATAATGAACCAAATAAATAGTAGATTAATATGAATAACATAATATAAACTTAAGATTTCATACATTAAATAAATAAGAATCAATATTTAGACATCGTATAAGTTATTTTCATGATTATTCGGTTTCCCATTATGATAAGTGTTTATCCCAACATGCATGTTAGTTTTAGTATATTGTGTTAACCAGAATGAGTTGGGTTAACACTGAATGTTATGGAAGATTTGTTTGATGAGAAACCAAAGCAGTTTGTTTCTAGAGTTAAGGATGTTGTGATCATGCCTAATCAATTTTCACAGAACATGATTAACAACATGTACCATAACTAACTCCCATACTTGCAAGATAAGAGAAGGAATAATTTAACATATTTTTTGGGTAATTTAGACCATGGGAGGAGTAATATTAATTTTCCATTGGGTTAATTATGTGGGAGAAAAATCCAAAATGATTTTCATAAAGTAAAATAATGATGTTTTGATTGTGAAAAAGAAGGATATATAAAATGTAACTGCAAGATGAAAATTGCACGTTCAGTTATCCCAATAAATGGGAATATTATCCTTTCCATGATACTATGAATTGAATAATGATTTAATTTTGTAAATTGTAATAGCCCGAGATTTTATAAAAAATATTCTTTTTAATTTCATTAATGTATTGTGTTGTACGCTACACCAAAATGAGCTTGCTCAACACGCATCCTTGACTTGCCTTGCATTACACGCAAACGCGGCCTTCCTCGATAGCGTGTGTAGTACGCAATACCGAGTTTCACTAAAAACGATGTGCTATTAAAATATTATTAAAACTAGCCTTTATGAATAGAAATAAACACCTTTTAAAATTTTAGAAATTTTAGCTCTCAAAATGGACTTCATTTTTGGATTCGGATTGTCGAATTTAGCCTAAGGTGAAATTTTGGTACTTTTCGGATAACTTTCATATTCTGATGAATAGTGAAAATTACTAAATTATAATTAAAAACAACATTTTTAATCGAAATAATTAATAGTGATAAGTTATTAATTTGAGTGGTTTTAAAGTATATTTAGAATATATTTTTACAATTTAATACAATGTTGGTCATTGGATGTAATTTCACATTTAAACCAGTCATAAACAAGTGTAAATATTTTGATAGTTATTATCTCTTAAGAACACGATATTTGTTTTGTCGACGGGAATTAATTTTTAAATTAATTAATGCAACTGATATGTTTTGAATTTGATAAAATAGACATCATTTTTGAATTCATAATATCAAATATAGCTTAGATCTAATTTTTGGTATTTTTTTGGAAACTTTCATTTTTTGATGAATAGTGAAACCACTAAGTGGTAGTTAAAAAACTGAATTTTTCATAAAACTTAATTTTACCGCTTCTGTGAGTGGAATTTCGAAACTCCGAGAGACACGGTTGATGTCAGTAAGTAAAATGTGGTTCAATGAGATGAAAATAATTTTTTGGTGAATAATAACTTTTTACTTTTTTTACCACGGTTAAAAGTAAATAGGCTAATTAAGGGTAAAAATGATATTATTATTACCCTAACACATGTCATAATTCTATTGGAAAAGTGTAATTCGACCAAAAACAACCTTAGGAATAAAATATGACCATTTAGGCCCACTTTGATTAGATTAGGACATTTATTATTAATTTATTTAAAGAAGGGTTAAAATAGTTAAAATCAAAGTTTAATAAGTAAATCATTTTTAACATGGGAATTTGACTATAATTATTCATTATAAAGCTAAAACGATTTCCTACATAATGATATTTTATTTGTAATTTTTAGACTTTAAATAATTTAATTTATTTATGACACAATGCTGATGCAATAATTACCATAATAGTGAAAAATTAGAATAATTGATATTATAAATACCTAAATAAGTATAATTTGAGACTTTTTATGAATTAAACTAATTTTATAGGTTAATATGACATGGTAGGATTGATTTAATTAACTTTGGTCGAAGTAATCATTCTATTATGAGTTTCAATAAAATCAACTGTTGAATAGTGTCAAAATTGACATAAAATAGTTTTTAAAACAAATATTATATTATTAATTGTTATTTTACTCCTAAAAATCTATGGTTCGGCCAAATGACTTAGATAAGGTTATATATATTAATAAAACACAACTTTGGGGTCTCTTGGATGTATATGGTATGTTTATTAACTATATAATATAAAAATACAAAGTGACATGGTAAATGTCAATATAATTAACTAAGAGTTAAAACTAAAAGATAAGGTTAATATAATGACCTAATTTTGTATAAATTCTATTTGATGAGAGGATTTAAACCCATCCCCATCTTATCTTAAAAATAACTCAATTTGGAGCTATTTAAAACCGAACATGACTTTATAATAAAATAATATATTTAGTTATTCCAATGGTGCCCCTCACCTCCCTTATAAAAGGGCACCTATTCCCCCTCTTCCTCACACCACTTTGAGCCTTAAAGCTCGGCCAACCCCTGTCATTTTCTCCTCTCAACTTTCCTAGAGTCATCCTAGAGGTCCTGGTATTCTTCAAAGACCAATTTTAGTGCCCTAAAAGGAGGTCTCAAAGAAGCACTTCAAAGAAGACGTAATATCCATTACCGATCCTTTCCAATTTCTTTTTTCTTAAGCTTTTCTTCTTTAGTTGTTTCATTATGAAGTAATAACATCAGTATCACTCATATACTGATATGTTATTATAAGTATGAAACAAACCTATTTAACCATCTATCCATCCTACGGAAAATGAAATCACTGCGCGTGCGTACGTACGGAATACCGTCTCCATGCCGTGGTGTAATATATTTTCCACCACCACCTTACTTTGATGGGTATAATGGTGTAAATAATGACTATATATGACTATTATAAAGTTATATTGACTCTGAAATAGTATACATACACTCCAATACAATTCCACGATCATAGAAACGATATCATCACTCGTGCGTACGTACGGAATACCGTCTCCACGATGTGATGCGACTCGTTCTACATGATCTTCATTTCATAATGATTATATAAATGAATTGAATGAAGATATATGATATATATTACCCTAATACCATTCTGGAAATGAGGTATCTATAACCTAAAGATAAGAATAAGAATTTATTCGACAAAACACGCATAAGAACAAAAAGTTATAAACACCTGAATAACAAGTAGCAATGAAATATTACTACTAAGCAGTTAAGAATATGACCATATATGATATCATAAAAAATAATTATGATTCTGGAACAAGTCAATAACATTATTTAATTCATTATACAGGAGGTTCGGACACATACACAACATATCGGACCTAAGGTAAGGGAAAATATCACAATCTCATTTTTATCCGAGATTGTTTATACTTTGAAATTTACTGGGGTGTATTTTATCATCCACATCCATGTTTCCTCAATATGTAATATTTATATCCTTATACAATAGTTTATATCCAATTTTACCCTTCGGTGAGTTTTTAGTAAAAGATATGAAAGGAATCTTTTGACGTTTTTCGTACAAGGTAGTTTTTGACTATTCCAACAAAAGTACGAAGAATGTTTTTTTAACTTATACGGCATAAATGGATTTTTAAAACATTATTTCCAAGAATCTTCCTTTACAATTTTCAGGTTTATTTTTAATCAACTTCTTTTAGTTTAGAATTGTATGACATGTTAAGAAAGGAAAAGTGTTTTTGAAATAGAAAGGATATTTTCCTCAAGAATGGAGTTCAAGTGTTTTATCAACATTATTTTCCATCTAAGATAATATATGGTTCTGTTTCTATCCCTATTATTACATTGATTTGATTATGTTGTGATGGAATTATTTTTATGAATTCCTTTACCATATATGAATTGTTTTATGATGTCATGTTGTTTAAGAATCCCATTTTTATTACATTGGTTATGCTATGATGTATGGTTTATGATTTTGTGGCACACATAAGAATGATATCATTATGAGATGGGTGGGACCTATATCTCCCTCCAATACATTGGGTAAAGATTTTATATCTCATGAGATAGACATGGCTGGAACGGTAGGTTATACCGGTTCAGTGAAACAGGACTAAAACGAGGGTGACTCGGTTTAGAAATGGACTTTGTCCACTAAGATAGTCTTGGTAATGAGCCTTGACTAATAAGAAATGATTCCCTATGATTATGTGTGTATACCACAAAGTTTCATGTTTTATGTTATGATTATTGGGATTTCATTTCACTACTCTGATTTATCCCATGTTATGAAATTATGCTCTCTTTTGAAGGTTAAGATTTCCAAAATGTTATGTTCTTATGAAAATGATGTGATTGATATTTCTTTTGTTTACCCTTACTGAGCATTTGAGCTCACCCTTTTATGTTATATATTCCCCAGGATATAAAGTAAGGTTTTAGGTTAAAAAAGGAAGATCTTTATGGGAGATGTTGAAGATCTTTCACCAAGATTAGAAGATTATATTCCGAGTTTACAAAGACACTAAACTATTACGATCCTTCTGTGTGTGTTTTTGTTATGTACTAAGTATTCCGTAAAAGTAATGTAATGTCCATGTACGTCAAGCTTCGGGTCTCTACAGTTGGTATCAGAGGAAAGGATTAGTCAACCATTGGAAACTAGGATGCGAAAACTTTAGTGAGATCCCTAGAGATATTTCTATGGTATGTCAAGGGATGTCCCTAAGGATAAGTATATGTATAGGATACAGTCCTAGAACTACAGTAACGATCATATAATTTAACCTAAGATGATAGATATTGAGGATACTCCCCCTTTATTATGTTGTTTTCTCTAGCATGATTTTTTCCTCTCACACTATTCTTTTTGGGTTTTAGACGATGGATGGAACCCGAAGGAACCGTGTTGATCAATGAAATGGACAATGCAATGATTGTCCTCCTGAACAAACAAATGTTATGGGAGATGGAGTGAAAAATCTTATTGCTATACTTACACAAGCTATGAATCATTCTGGACTTCCAAATGAGCAGAGAAGGGAACAATATTCTATTGAGTCCTTCATGAGGCAACGTCCACCTTCTTTCAGTGGGTCTTCTGATCCACTTGTTGCTGAACAATGGATCAGTACTACAGAAAAGATATTTTCAGTTCTTCAATGTTCTGAACATGATAAAGTCATCTTAGCAGTATATTGTTCGGAAGGTGAAGCTGATCAATGGTGGAATCTTATCAAGAATACGAGGCCAAGAGATGAAATTTAGTCCATGGAATGGGACGAGTTCAAGAACTTATTTTTCAATAATTACTTCCCTAGTATTCTTTGAACAAGGATGGAGAAAGAGTTTCTTGAACTAAAGAAAAAGGATGATGAATCTGTTGGTATATACGAAGCGAATTTTACAAGGCTTGCAAGGTATGCATCTGGATTTATCATCCAACCTGATAGTAAAGTCGATCGATTCTTCAGTGGCTTAAAACCAAATCATCGAAGGGAATTAGCTATAAGAGACTTCAGTATCTATGAAGAAATTGGGCGTTCTGCTATCAAGGTAGAAATGTAAGTTGGTGTTACTTATCCATCTCATAGTTTTGACTAGAAACGAAAGATGGAGTTCAAGGAGAAATCTTAGAATAATGGTGAAAAGAAGATGAATGTTTCCTTATGCTCAAAGTGTGGAAAGAAACATAGTGGAGATTGTCTTAAAGGAACAAGTAAATGTTTCAAATGTGGAAAGGATGTTCATCGGGAATTTGAATGCCGCAATGATGGGAAAAAGATGTCTAATGATGAAAACAATGGAAGGGATACACAGAATGAACCAACAACACTTCAATGCTTCAAGTGCAAGGAAATGGGGCATTATGCTAATAAATGCCCTAATCCAACGGTTAGTAATGATCGAAATGAGCTACCACTTAAGGCAATGGACAAAGGGAATTCACATGCGATCACCATTGGCGATGTTGAATATGACAACGATGTGGTGGAATGATTAAGTGTTTATGTAATGGGATTCCAGAATAATGTTGTATATAGTATCGTGGAATATTGGAATATTTATGATTTGGTCTATTGTGGTTTTCAATAATTTTATGGCATCGGTAATGATGAAAAGTGATTGAAATATTTTTTGGAAAGTAGATGATATACGCATAATGAAGGGATAAAGAAAAAATTAAATGTATTCATGAGCTCATGACTGATATAAGGAAAAGGTTATATCATGGTTTGAGTATATAGAATTTTTGGATTTTGGTATGTGGAAAGAGTTAACTTTTGACAGCATTCATGTTTTCACTAAGGTTTAATGGTTATTCATTTTTCAAGAGAATACATCATTAAGGTATTCACATGATTGGAATGTGACCAACAAGATATATGGGGGATAAATGATGGTATTCACATGCTTGGTTGATGACATTTAAAGTTATTGTTTTCTTTATACTATGAGCTTGGATCGAAGTATTTTAGATAAGCCTAAAGATTGGAATGGATTATGTTAACCATAAGTTAGTATTGTTTAAGGATAGAACTTTTTTTGATATTATTTATGTGATGTTATAGTAATGTAGTTATAGAAAAAGGACAACCTGCAGGACGGGCGATAGCCCATCGCGTCGGACAAGGCTGTGGAAATCGAACCCACAACTGAAGTGTGACTGGCCTTTATCGCCTACCACTGGCCTACAGGAAGTCCCTGTTTAGTAGAAACTAGTTTTATTATATTAAGAAGTATGATATATTAATTATAAGTCCATTTTAGGAACTATATATGATTAATATCACTATAGATGGAATTATGTATTTTTTTGATAACTTTTCTAACCTTTTGTTTGAGACAGATGGAATGACCCATCATTCTATCACATGATCTGCTAACACATCACGAATGACAAATTCAACTTCATTTCTTTAAGAGATGAAGTGGAAATTGTCCAAATAAAGACAAACGGTGAGACTATACCAAAATCACGAAAGTATTTCTTCTAATTCCAATTTCATCAACTTTAGGGAAATGATCTTGAAAACCAAAAATGTTGTCCTAGTTCTCTTATATCTGATGAATCAGATGGTACCTTATATCTTTACAAATTTATGGCTTTGTGATTGCTGGATTTTCCATAGCCATGTTCTCTACCACTCTCTATCAGAACATGATGGTTAGATTTCTCTTCCATATCCATATTTTCACCTATGTGGAAACCCAGTGATTAGTTTATTTGGGTAATCGTTACATTTGATACTTTAGTTTTTAAAGCCAAGTTTTGGTATTCCTTTTTATGATGTGGGTATCTATTAAAGAAACTTTTGAGTAGTAAATCATTTATAACCCCGACGAATTTCGAGGGCGAAATTCATTTTAAGGGGGGTAGAATGTAACAGCCCGAGATTTTATAAAAGAATATTCTTTTTAATTTCATTAATGTCTTGTTTTGTACGCTACACCAAAAGGAGCTTGCTCAACACGCATTCTTGACTTGCCTTGAATTACACGCAATCACGACCTTCCTCGATAGCGTGTGTAGTACGCAATACCGAGTTTCACTAAACAACGATATGCTATTAAAATATTATTAAAACTAGCAGTTATGAATAGTAATAACCACCTTTTAAAATTTTAGAAATTTTAGCTCTCAAAATGGACTTCATTTTTGGATTCGGAGTGTCGAATTTAGCCTAAGGTGAAATTTTGGTACTTTTCGGATAACTTTCATATTCTAATGAATGGTGAAAATTACTAAATTATAATTAAAAACAACTTTTTTAATCGAAATAATTAATAGTGATAAATTATTAATATGAGTGGTTTTAGAGTATATTTAGAATATATTTTTACAATTTAATACAATGTTGGTCATTGGATGTAATTTCACATTTAAACCAGTCATAAACAAGTGTCAATCTTTTGATAGTTATTATCTCTTAAGAACACGCTATTTGTTTTGACGACGGGAATTAATTTTTAAATTAATTAAGTCAACTGATATGTTTTGAATTTGATAAAATAGACATCATTTTTGAATTCATAATATCAAATATAGCTTAGATCTAATTTTTGGTATTTTTCTGGAAACTTTAATTTTTTGATGAATAGTGAAACCACTAAGTGGTAGTTAAAAAACTGAATTTTTCATAAAACATAATTTTACCGCTTCTGTGAGTGGAATTTCGAAAATCCGAGAGACACGGTTGATTTAAGTAAGTAAAATGTGGTTCAATGAGATGAAAATAATTTTTTGGTGAATAGTAACTTTTTACTTTTTTTACCACGGTTAAAAGTAAATAGAATAATTAAGGGTAAAAATGATATTATTATTACCCTAACACATGTCTTAATTCTATTGGACAAGTGTAATTCGACCAAAAACAACCTTAGGAATAATATATGACCATTTAGGCCCACTTGGATTAGATTAGGACATTTATTATTAATTTATTTAAAGAAGGGTTAAAATAGCTAAAATCAAAGTTTAATAAGTAAATCATTTTTAATATGGGGTTATACATAAGATAAATTCGACTATAAATATTAATTAGAAAGATAAAAATATTTCCTACATAATGGTATTTTATTTTTAATTTTTAGACTTTAAATAATTTAATTTATTTATGACACAATGATGTAGTAATTACCATAATAGTGAAAAATTAGAATAATTTATATTATAAATACCTAAATAAGTATAATTTGAGACTTTTTATGAATTAAACTAATTTTCTAGGTTAATATGACATGTTAGTATTGATTTAAATAACTTTGGTCTAAGTAATCATTCGTTTACGAGTTTCAAAAAAAATCAACTATTGAATTGTGTCAAAATTGACATAAAATAGTTTTAAAAACAAATTTTATATTATTAATTGTTATTTTACTCCTAAAAATCTAAGGTTAGGCCAAATGACTTAGATAAGTTTATACATATTAACAAAACACAACTTGGGGGTCTCTTGGATTTATATGGTAAGTTTATTAACTATATAATATAAAAATACAAAGTGACATGGTAAATGTCAATCTAATTAACTAAGAGTTAAACCTAAAAGATAAGGTTAATATAATGTCCTAAACTTGTCTAAATTATATTGGATGAGAGGATTTCGACCCATACCCACCTTATCTTCGAAATAACTCAATTTGGAGCTATTTAAAACCGAACTTGACTTTATAATAAAATAATATTTTTAGTTATTCCAAAGGTTCCCCTCTCCTCCCTTATAAAAGGGCACCTCCTCCCCCTCTTCCTCACACCACTTTGAGCCTTAAAGCTCGGCCAAACCCTCTCATTTTCTCCTCTCCACTTCCCTAGAGACATTCTAGAGGTCCTGGTCTTCTTCAAAGACCAATTTTAGTGCCCTAAAAGGAGGTCTCAAAGAACCACTTCAAAGAAGAGGTAATATCCATTACCAATCCTTTCCAATTTCTTTCTTCTTCAAATTCTTCTTCTTTAGTTTTTTCATTATGAAGTAATAGCATTAGTATCACTCATATACTGATATGTTATTATAAGTATGAAACAATCCTATTTAACCATCTATCCATCCTACGGAAAATGAAATCACTGCGCGTGCGTACGTACGAAATACCGTCTCCACGCCGTGGTGTAATATATTTTCCACCACCACCTTACTTGGATGGGTATAATGGAGTAAATAATGACTATATATGACTATTATAAAGTGATATTGACTCTGAAATAGTATACATACACTCCAATACAGTTCCACGATCATAGGAATGATATCCTCACTCTTGCGTACGTACGGAATACCGTCTCCACGATGTGATACGACTCATTCTACATGATATTCATTTCATAATGATTATATAAATAAATTGAATGAATGAATATGATATATATTACACTAATACCATTCTGGAAATGAGGTATCTATAACCTAAAGAGAAGAATAATAATTTATTCGAAAAAACACGCATAAGAACAAAAAGTTATAAACACCCAAATAACAAGTAGCAATGAAATATTAATACTAAGAAGCTAATAATTTGACCATATATGATATCATAAAAAATAATTATGATTCTGTAATAAGTCAATAACATTATTTAAATCATTATACAGGAGGTTCGGACACGTACAAAGCATATCGGACCAAAGGTAAGGGAAAATATCACAATCTCATTTTTATCCGAGATTGTTTATACTTTGAAATTTACTGGGGTGTATTTTATCATCCACATCCATGATTCCTCAATATGTAATATTTATATCCTTATAGAATAGTTTATATCCAATTTTACCCTTCTGTGAGTTTTTAGTAAAAGATATGAAAGGAATCTTTTGACGTTTTTCGTACGAGGTAGTTTTTGACTTTTCCGACAAAAGTATGAAGAATGTTTTTTTAACTTATACGACATAAATGGATTATTAAAACATTATTTACAAGAGGATTCCTTTACAATTTTTCATGTTTATTTTTAATCAACTTCTTTTAGTTTAGAATTGTATGACATTTTAAGAAAGGAAAAGTGTTTTTGAAATAGAAAGGATATTTTCCTCAAGAATGGAGTTCAAGTGTTTTATCAAAAAAAAATTACATCTAAGATAATATATGGTTCTGTTTCTATCCCTATTATTACATTGATTTGATTATGTTTTGATGGAATTATTTTTATAAATTCCTTTACCTTATATGAATTGTTTTATGATGTCATGTTGTTTAAGAATCCCATTTTTATTACATGGGTTATGCTATGATGTATGGTTTATGATTTTGTGGCACACATAAGAATGGTATCATTATGAGATGGGTGAGGCCTATATCTCCCTCCAATTCATTGGGTAATGATTTTATATCTCATCAGATAGACATGGATGGAACGGTAGGTTATACCGGTTCAGTGAAACAGGACTGAAACGAGGGTGACTCAGTTCAGAAATGGACTTTTCCCACTAAGATAGTCTTGGAAATAAGCCTTGACTAATAAGAAATGATTCTCTATGATTATGTGTGTATGCCACAAAGTTTCATGTTTTACGTTATGATTATTGGGATTTCATTTCACTACTAAGATTTATCCCATGTTATGAAATTATGCTCTCTTTTACAGTTTAAGATTTCCAAAATGTTATGTTCTTATGAAAATGATGTGATTGATATTTATTTTGTTTACCCTTACTGAGCATTTGAGCTCACCCTTTTATGTTTTCTTTTCCCCAGGATATAAAGAAAGGTTTTAGGTTAAAAAAAGGAAGATCTTTATGGGAGATGTTGAAGATCTTTCACCATGATTAGAAGATTACATAACGAGTTTCCAAAGACACTAAACTATTACGATCCTTGTGTGTGTGTTTTTGTTATGTACTATGTATTCCGAAAAAGTAATGTAATGTCCATGTACGTCAAGCTTCAGGTCTCTACAGTTGGTATCAGAGGAAAGGTTTAGTCAACCTTTGGAAACTAGGATGCGAAAACTTTAGTGAGATCTCTAGAGATATTTCTAAGGTATGTCTAGGGATGTCCCTAAGGATAAGTATACGTATAGGATACAGTCCTAGAACTACGGTAATGATCATAGAATTTAACCTAAGATGTTAGATATTGAGGATACTCCCCCTTTATTATGTTGTTTTCCCTAGCATGATTTTTTCCTCTCACACTATTCCTTTTGGCTTTTAGACGATGGATGGAACCCGTAGGAACCGTGTTGATAAATGAAATGGAAAATGCAATGATTGTCCTCCTGAACAAACAAATGTTATGGGAGATGGAGTGAAAAATATTTTTTCTATACTTACACAAGCTATGAATCATTCTGGACTTCCAAATGAGAAGATAAGGGAACAATATTCTATTGAGTCCTTCATGAGGCAACGTCCACCTTCTTTCAGTGGGTCTTCTGATCCACTAGTTTCTGAACAATGGATCAGTACTACTGAAAAGATATTTTTAGTTCATCAATGTTATGAACATGATAAAGTCATCTTAGAAGTATATCGTTCAGAAGGTGAAGCTGATCAATGGTAGAATCTTATCAAGAATACGAGGCCAATAGATGAAATTGAGTCCATGGAATGGGACGAGTTCAAGAACTTATTTTTCAATAAGTTCTTCCCTCGTATTCTTCGAACAAAGATGGAGAAGGAGTTTCTTGAACTAAAGAAAAAGGATGATGAATATGTTGGTATATACGAAGAAAATTTTACAAGGCTTGCAAGGTATGCATCTGGATTTATCATCCAACCTGAAAGTAAAGCTGATAGATTCTTCAGTGTCTTAAAACCAAATCTTCGAAGGGCATTAGCTATAAGAGACTTCAGTAGCTATGAAGAAATTGGGCGTTGTGCTATCAAGGTAGAAATAGAAGTTGGTGTTACTTATCCATCTCATAGTTTTGACAAGAAACGAAAGATGGAGTTCAAGGATAAATCTCAGAATAATGGTGAAAAGAAGATGAATGTTTCCTTATGCTCAAAGTGTGGAAAGAAGCATGGTGGAGATTGTCTTAAAGGAACAAGTAAATGTTTCAAATGTGGAAAGGAAGGTCATCGGGAATTTGAATGCCGCAATGATGGGAAGAAGATGTCTAATGATGCAAACAAAGGAAGGGATACACAGAATGAACCAACAACACTTCAATGCTTCAAGTGCAAGGAAATGGCGCATTATGATAATAAATGCCCTAAACCAAGGGTTAGTAATGATCGACGTGAGTAACCACTTAAGGAAAAGGACAAAGGGAAGTAAAATGAGATCACCATTGGCGATGCTGAATATGACAACGATGTGGTGGAATGATTAAGTTTTTATGTAATGGGATTCCAGAATAATGTTGTATATAGTATCGTGGAATATTAGAATATTTATGTTTTGGTCTATTGTGGTTTTCAATAATTTTATGGCATCGGTAACCATGAAAAGTGATTGAAATATTTTTGGAAAGCAGATGATATGCGCATAATGAAGGGATAAGGAGAAAATTAAATGTATTCATGAGCTCATGACTGATATAAGGAAAAGGTTATATCATGGTTTGAGTATATATAATTTTTGGATTTGGGTATGTGGAAAGAGTTAACTTTTGACAGCATTCATGTTTTCACTAAGGTTTAATGGTTATTCATTTTTCAAGAGAATACATCATTAAGGTATTAACATGATTGGAATGTGACCAATAAGATATATGGGGGATAAATGATGCTATTCACATGCTTGGTTGACGACATTTCAAGTTATCATTTTCTTTATACTATGAGCTTGGATCAAAGTATTTTAGATAAGCCTAAAGATTGGAATGGATTATGTTAACCATAAGTTAGTATTGTTTAAGGATAGAACTTTTTTTGATATTATTTATGTGATGTTATAGTAATGTAGTTTTAGAAAAAGGACAACCTGCAAGACGGGTGACAACCCATCGCGTCAGACAAGGCTGTGGGAATCGAACCCACAACTGAAGTGCGACTGGCCTTTATCGCCTACCACTGGCCTACAGGAAGTCCCTGTTTAGTAGAAACTAGTTTTATTATATTAAGCTGTATGATATATGAAATATAAGTCCATTTTAGGAACTATATATGATTAATATCACTATAGATGGGCTTATGTATTTTTTTGATAACTTTTCTAACCTTTTTTTGAGACAGATGGAATGACCCATATTTCTATCACATGATCTGCTAACACATCACGAATGACAAATTCAACTTCATTTCTTTAAGAGATGAAGTGGAAATTGTCCAAAGAACGATAGACGGTGAGACTATACCAAAATCACGAAAGTATTTCTTCTCATTCCAATTTCATCAACTTTAGGGAAATGATCTTGAAAACCAAAAATGTTGTCCTAGTGCTCTTATATCTGATGAATCAGATGGTACCGTAGATCGTCACAAATTTATGGCTTTGTGACTGCTGGATTTTCCATAGCCATGTTCTCTACCGCTCTCCATCAGAACATGATGGTTAGATTTCTCTTCTATATCCATATTTTCACCTATGTGGAAACCCAGTGATTATTTTATTTGGGTAATCATTAAATTTCATACTTTAGTTTTTAAAGCCAAGTTTTGGTTTTACTTTTTATGATGTGGGTTTCTATTAAAGAAACTTTATAGTAGTAAACCATTTATTACCCCGACGAATTTCGAGGGTGAAATTCATTTTAAGGGGGGTAGAATGTAACAACCCGAGATTTTATAAAAAAAATATTCTTTTTAATTTCATTAATGTCTTGTGTTGTACGCTACACCAAAAGGAGCTTACCCAACACACATCCTTGACTTGCCTTGCATTACACGCAATCGCGACCTTCCTCGATAGCGTGTGTAGTACGCAATACAGAGTTTCACTAAACAACGATATGTTATTAAAATATTATTAAAACTAGCTGTTATGAATAGTAATAACCACCTTTTAAAATTTTAGAAATTTTAGCTCTCAAAATGGACTTCATTTTTGGATTCGGAGTGTCGAATTTAGCCTAAGGTGAAATTTTGGTACTTTTCGGATAACTTTCATATTCTAATGAATAGTGAAAATTACTAAATTATAATTAAAAACATCTTTTTTAATCAAAATAATTAATAGTGATAAATTATTAATTTGAGTGGTTTTAAAGTATATTTAGAATATATTTTTACAGTTTAATACAATTTTGTTCATTGGATGTAATTTCACATTTAAACCAGTCATAAACAATTGTCAATCTTTTGATAGTTATTATCTCTTAAGAACACGCTATTTGTTTTGACGACGAGAATTAATTTTTAAATTAATTAATGCAACTGATATTTTTTGAATTTGATAAAATAGACATCATTTTTGAATTCATAAAATCAAATATAGCTTAGATCTAATTTTTGGTTTTTTTCTGGATGAATAGTGAAACCACTAAGTGGTAGTTAAAAAACTAAATTTTTCATAAAACATAATTTTACCGCTTATGTGAGTGGAATTTCGAAAATCCGAGAGACATGGTTGATGTCAGTAAGTAAAATATGGTTCAATGAGATTAAAATAATTTTTTGGTGAATAGTAACTTTTTACTTTTTTTCCACAGTTAAAAGTAAATAGCGTAATTAAGCGTAAAAATGATATTATTATTACGCTAACACATGTCCTAATTCTATTGGACAAGTGTAATTCGACCAAAAACAACCTTAGGAATAAAATATGACCATTTAGGCCCACTTGGATTAGATTAGGACATTTATTATTAATTTATTTAAAGAAGGGTTAAAATAGTTAAAATCAATGTTTAATAAGTAAATCATTTTTAATATGGGGTTATACATAAGATAAATTCGACTATAAATATTAATTAGAAAGATAAAAATATTAACTACATAATTTTGTTTTATTTGTAATTTTTAGACTTTAAATAATTTAATTTATTTATGACACAATGATGATGCAGTAATTACCATAATAGTGAAAAATTAGAATAATTGAAATTATAAATACATAAATAAGTATAATTTGAGACTTTTTATGAATTAAACTAATTTTCTAGGTTAATATGACATGTTAGTATTGATTTAAATAACTTTGTTCGAAGTAATCATTTTGTTATGAGTTTCAAAAAAAATCAACTCTTGAATAGTGTCAAAATTGACATAAAATAGTTTTTAAAACAAATATTATATTAATAATTGTTATTTTACTCCTAAAAATCTAAGGTTCGGCCAAATGACTTAGATAAAGTTATATATATTAATAAAACACAACTTGGTGGTCGCTTGGATGTATATGGTAAGTTTATTAACTATATAATATAAAAATACAAAGTGACATGGTAAATGTCAATCTAATTAACTAAGAGTTAAAACTAAAAGATAAGGTTAATATAATGACCTAAACTTGCCTAAATTCTATTGGATGAGAGGATTTCGACCCATCCCCACCTTATCTTCGAAATAACTTAATTTTGAGCTATTTAAAACCGAACTTGACTTTATAATAAAATAATATTTTTAGTTATTCCAAAGGTGCCCCTCTCCTCCCTTATAAAAGGGCACCTCCTCCCCCTCTTCCTCACACCACTCTGAGCCTTAAAGCTCGGCCAACCCCTGTCATTTTCTCCTCTACACTTCCCGAGAGACATCCTAGAGGTCCTGGTCTTCTTCAAAGACCAATTTTAGTTCCCTAAAAGGAGGTCTCAAAGAACCACTTCAAAGAAGAGGTAATATCCATTACCAATCCTTTCCAATTTCTTTCTTCTTCAAATTCTTCTTCCTTAGTTGTTTCATTATGAAGTAATAACATCAGTATCACTCATATAATGATATGTTATTATAAGTATGAAACAACCCTATTTAACCATCTATCCATCCTACGGAAAATGAAATCACTGCTCGTGCGTACGTACAGAATACCGTCTCCACGCCGTGGTGTAATCAATTTTCCACCACCACCTTACTTGGATGGGTATAATGGTGTAAATAATGACTATATATGACTATTATAAATTGATATTGACTCTGAAATAGTATACATACACTCTAATACAATTCCACGATCATAGGAATGATATCATCACTCGTGCGTACGTACGGAATACCATCTCCATGATGTGATGCGACTCGTTCTACATGATCTTCATTTCATAATGATTATATAAATGAATTGAATGAATGAATATGATATATATTACACTAATACTATTCTGGAAATGCGGTATCTATAACCTAAAGAGAAGAATAAGAATTTATTCGACAAAACACGCATAAGAACAAAAAGTTATAAACACCCGAATAACAAGTAGCAATGAAATATTATTACTAAGAAGCTAAGAATTTGACAATATATGATATCATAAAAAATAATTATGATTATGTAATAAGTCAATACATTATTTAAATCATTATTCAGGAGGTTCGGACACGTACAAAGCATATCAGTCCAAAGGTAAGGGAAAATATCACAATCTCATTTTTATCCGAGATTTTCTATCCTTTGAAATTTACTGGGGTGTATTTTATCATCCACATCCATGTTTCATCAATATGTAATATTTATATCCTTATACAATAGTTTATATCCAATTTTACCCTTCAGTGAGTTTTTAGTAAAATATATGAAAGGAATCTTTTGACTTTTTTCGTACGAGGTAGTTTTTGACTTTTCCGACAAAAGTACGAAGAATGTTTTTTTAACTTATACGACATAAATGGATTTTTAAAACATTATTTACAAGAATCTTCCTTTACAATTTTTCATATTTATTTTTGATCAAATTATTTTAGTTTAGAATTGTATGACATGTTACGAAAGGAAAAGTGTTTTTGAAATAGAAAGGATATTTTTCTCAAGAATGGAGTTCAAGTGTTTTATCAAAATTATTTTCCATATAAGATAATATATGGTTCTATTTCTATCCCTATTATTACATTGATTTGGTTATGTTTTGATGGAATTATTTTTATGAATTCTTTTACCTTATATGAATTGTTTTATGATGTCATGTTGTTTAAGAATCCCATTTTTATTACATGGGTTATGCTATGATGTACGGTTTATGATTTTGTGGCACACATAAGAATGGTATCATTATGAGATGGGTGAGACCTATATCTCCCTCCAATGCATTGGGTAAAGATTTTATATCTCATGAGATAGACATGGCTGGAACGGTAGGTTATACCGGTTCAGTGAAACAGGACTGAAACGAGGGTGACTCGGTTCAGAAATGGAATTTGTCCACTAAGACAGTCTTGGCAATAATCCTTGACTAATAAGAAATGATTCTCTATGATTATTTTTGTATGCCACAAAGTTTCATGTTTTAAGTTATGATTATTGGGATTTCATTTCACTACTATGATTTATCCCATGTTATGAAATTATGCTCTCTTTTGCAGTTTATGATTTCCAAAATGTTATGTTCTTATGAAAATGATGTGATTGATATTTCTTTTGTTTACCCTTACTGAGCATTTGAGCTCACCCTTTTATGTTTTCTTTTCCCCAGGATATAATGAAAGGTTTTAGGTTAAAAAAAGGAATATCTTTATGGGATATGTTGAAGATCTTTTACCACGATTAGAAGATTACATTCCGAGTTTTCAAAGACACTAAACTATTATGATCCTCGTGTGTGTATTTTTGTTATGTACTAAGTATTCCGAAAAAAGTAATGTAATGTCCATGTACGTCAAGATTCGGATCTCTACAGTTGGTATCAGAGGAAAGGTTTAGTCAACCTTTGGAAACTAGGATGCGAAAACTTTAGTGAGATCCCTTGAGATATTTCTAAGGTATGTCTAGGGATATCCCTAAGGATAAGTATACGTATAGGATACAGTCCTATAACAACGGTAACGATCATAGAATTTAACCTAAGATGTTAGATATTGAGGATACTCCCCCTTTATTATGTTGTTTTCCCTAGCATGATTTTTTCCTCTCTCACTATTCTTTTTGGGTTTTAGACGTGGATGGAACCCGAAGGAACCGTGTTGATCAATGCAATGGAAAATGCAATTATTGTCCTCTTGAACAAACAAATGTTATGGGAGATGGAGTGAAAATCTTATTGATATACTTAAACAAGCTATGAATCATTCTGGACATACAAATGAGCAGAGAAGGGAACAATATTCTATTGAGTCCTTCATGAGGCAACGTCCAGCTTCTTTCACTGGGTCTTCTGATCCACTTGTTGCTGAACAATGGATCAGTACTACTGAAAAGATATTTTCAGTTCTTCAATGTTCTGAACATGATAAATTCATCTTAGCAGTATATCGTTCGGAAGGTGAAGCTGATCAATGGTGGAATCTTATCAAGAATACGAGGCCAAGAGATGAAATAGAGTCCATGGAATGGGACGAGTTCAAGAACTTATTTTTCAATAAGTACTTCCCTCGTATTCTTCGAACAAAGATGGAGAAGGAGTTTCTTGAACTAAAGCAAAAGGATGATGAATCTGTTGGTATATACGAAGAAAATTTTACAAGGTTTGCAAGGTATGCATCTGAATTTATCATCCAACCTGAAAGTAAAGTTGATCGATTTTTCAGTGGCTTAAAACCAAATCTTCGAAGGGAATTAGCTATAAGAGACTTCAGTAGCTATGAAGAAATTGGGCGTTGTGCTATCAAGGTAGAAATGGAATTTGGTGTTACTTATCCATCTCATAGTTTTGACAAGAAACGAAAGATGGAGTTCAAGGAGAAATATCATAATAATGGTGAAAAGAAGATGAATGTTTCCTTATGCTCAAAGTGTGGAAAGAAGCATGGTGGAGATTGTCTTAAAGGAACAAGTAAATGTTTCAAATGTGGAAAGGAAGGTCATCGAGCATTTGAATGCTGCAATGATGGGCAGACGATATCTAATGATGCAAACAAAGGAAGGGATACATAGAATGAACCAACAACACTTCAATGCTTCAAGTGCAAGGAAATGGGGCATTATGCTAATAAATGCCCTAATCCAAGGGTTAGTAATGATCGACGTGAGCAACAACTTAAGGAAAAGGACAAATGGAAGTCACATGTGATCACCATTGGCGATGTTGAATATGACAACGATGTGGTGGAATTATTAAGTGTTTATGTAATGGGATTCCAGAATAATGTTGTATATAGTATCGTGGAATATTGGAATATTTATGTTTTGGTCTATTGTGGTTGTCAATAATTTTATGGAATCGGTAACCATGAAAAGTGATTGAAATATTTTTGGAAAGAAGATGATATGCGCATAATGAAGGGATAAGGAGAAAATTAAATTTATTCATGAGCTCATGACTGATATAAGGAAAAGGTTATATCATGGTTTGAGTATATAGAATTTTTGGATTTTGGTATGTAGAAAGAGTTGACTTTTTACAGCATTCATGTTTTCACTAAGGTTTAATGGTTATTAATTTTTCAAGAGAATACATCATTAAGGTATTCACATAATTGGAATGTGACCAACAAGATATATGGGGGATAAATGATGGTATTCACATGCTTGGTTGACGACATTTCATGTTATCATTTTCTTTATACTATGAGCTTGGATCGAAGTAGTTTAGATAAGCCTAAAGAATGGAATGGATTATGTTAACCATGAGTTAGTATTGTTTAAGGATAGAACTTTTTTTGATATTATTTATGTGATGTTATAGTAATGTAGTTTTAGAAAAAGGACAACCTCCAGGACGGGCGACAGCCCATCGCGTCGGACAAGACTGTGGGAATCGAACCCACAACCGAAGTGCGACTGGCCTTTATCACCTACCACTGGCCTACAAGAAGTCCCTGTTTAGTAGAAACTAGTTTTATAGTATTAAGTAGTATGATATATGAAGTATAAGTCCATTTTAGGAACTATATATGATTAATATTACTATAGATGGACTTATGTATTTTTTTGATAAGTATTCTAACCTTTTGTTTGAGACAGATGGAATGACCCATCATTCTATAACATGATCTGCTAACACATCACGAATGACAAATTCAACTTCATTTATTTTAGAGATGAAGTGGAAATTGTCCAAAGAATGACAAATGGTGAGACTATACCAAAATCATGAATGTATTTCTTCTAATTCCAATTTCATCAACTTTAGGGAAATGATCTTCAAAACCAAAAATGTTGTCCTAGTGCTTTTATATCTGATGAATCAAATGGTACCATAGATCGTCACAAATTTATGGCTTTTTGATTACTGGCTTTTCCATAGCCATGTTCTCTACCACTCTCCATCAGAACATGATGGTAAGATTTCTCTTCCATATCCATATTTTCACCTATGTGGAAACCCAGTGATTAGTTTATTTGGGTAATCGTTACATTTCATACATTAGTTTTTAAAGCCAAGTTTTGGTATTCATTTTTATGATGTGGGTTTCTATTAAAGAAACTTTCGAGTATTAAACCATTTATAACCCAGACGAATTTCGTGGGCGAAATTCATTTTAAGGGGGGTAGAATGTAACAGCCCTAGATTTTATAAAAAAATATTCTTTTTAATTTCATTAATGTCTTATGTTGTACGCTACACCAAAAGGAGCTTGCTCAACACGCATCCTTTACTTGCCTTGCATTACATGCAATCGTGACCTTCCACGATAGCGTGTGTAGTACGCAATACCGAGTTTCACTAAACAACGATATGCTATTAAAATATTAATAAAACTAGCCGTTTTGAATATTAATAACCACCTTTTAAAATTTTAGAAATTTTAGCTCTCAAAATGGACTTCATTTTTGGATTCGGAGTGTCGAATTTAGCCTAAGGTGAAATTTTGGTACTTTTCGGATAACATTCATATTCTAATGAATATTGAAAATTACAAAATTATAATTAAAAACAACTTTTTTAATCGAAATAATTAATAGTGATAAATTATTAATTTGAGTGGTTTTAAAGTATATTTAGAATATATTTTTACAATTTAATACAATGTTGGTCATTGTATTTAATTTCACATTTAAACCAGTCATAAACAAGTGTCAATCTTTTGATAGTTATTATCTCTTAAGAACACACTTTTGGTTTTGACAACGGGAATTAATTTTTAAATTAATTAATGCAACTGATATGTTTTGAATTTGATAAAATAGACATCATTTTGGAATTCATAATATCAAATATAGCTTAGATCTAATTTTTTTTATTTTTCTGGAAACTTTCATTTTTTAATGAATAGTGAAACCACTAAGTGGTAGTTAAAAAACTGAATTTTTCATAAAACTTAATTTTACCGCTTCTGTGAGTGGAATTTCGAAAATCCGAGAGACACGGTTGATGTCAGTAAGTAAAATGTGGTTCAATGAGATGAAAATAATTTTTTGGTGAATAGTATCTTTTTACTTTTTTTACCATGGTTAAAAGTAAATAGGGTAATTAAGGGTAAAAATGATATTATTATTACCCTAACACATGTCCTAATTCTATTGGACAAGTGTAATTCGACCAAAAACAACCTTAGGAATAAAATATGACCATTTAGGCCCACTTGGATTAGATTAGGACATTTATTGTTAATTAATTTAATGAAGGGTTAAAATAGTTAAAATCAAAGTTTAATAAGTAAATCATTTTTAATATGGGGTTATGCATAAGTAAAATTCAACTATAAATATTCATTAAAAAGCTAAAAATATTTCCTACATAATGGTATTTTATTTGTAATTTTTAGACTTTAAATAATTTAATTTATTTATGACACAATGATGATGCAATAATTACCATAATAGTGAAAATTTAGAATAATTGATATTATAAATACCTAAATAAGTATAATTTGAGAATTTTTATAAATTAAACTAATTTTCTAGGTTAATATGACATCTTAGTATTGAGTTAAATAACTTTGGTCGAAGTAATCATTCTGTTATGAGTTTTAAAAAAAATCAACTATTGAATAGTGTCAAAATTGACATAAAATAGTTTTTAAAACAAATTTTATATTATTAATTGTTATTTCACTCCTAAAAATCTCAGGTTCGTGAAAATGACTTAGATAAGGTTATATATATTAATAAAACACAACTTGGGGGTTGCTGGGATGTATATGGTATGTTTATTAACTATATAATATAAAAATACAAAGTCACATGGAAAATGTCAATCTAATTAACTAAGAGTTAAAACAAAAATATAAGGTTAATATAATGACCTAAACTTGTCTAAATTCTATTGTATGAGAGGATTTCGACCCATCCCCACCTTATATTCTAAATAACTCAATTTGGAGCTATTTAAAACCGAACTTGAGTTTATAATAAAATAATATTTTTAGTTATTCCAAAGGAGCCCCTCTCCTCCCTTATAAAAGGGCACCTCCACCCCCTCTTCCTCACTCCACTTTGAGCCTTAAAGCTCATCCAAACCCTGTAATTTTCTCCTCTCCACTTCCCTAGAGACATCCTAGAGGTCCTGGTATTTTTTAAAGGCCAATTTTAGTGCCCTAACAGGAGGTCTCAAAGAAGCACTTCAAAGAAGAGGTAATATCCATTACCGATCCTTTCCAATTTCTTTCTTCTTCAACTTCTTCTTATTTAGTTGTTTCATTATGAAGTAATAACATCAGTATCACTCATATACTGATATGTTATTATAAGTATGAAACAACCCTATTTAACAATCTATCCATCCTACAGAAAATGAAATCACCACGCGTGCGTACGTACGGAATACCGTCTCCACGCCTTGGTGTAATATATTTTCCACCACCACATTAATTGGATGGGTATAATGGTGTAAATAATGACTATATATGACTATTATAAAGTGATATTGATTCTGAAATAGTATACATACACTCCAATACAATTTCACGATCATAGGAATGATATCATCACTCGTGCGTACGTACGGAATACCGTCTCCACGATGTGATGCGACTCGTTTTACATGATCTTTATTTCATAATGATTATATAAATGAATTGAATGAATGAATATAATATATATATCACTAATACCATTCTGGAAATGAGGTATCTATAATCTAAAGAGAAGAATAAGAATTTATTCGACAAAACACGCATAAGAACAAAAAGTTATAAACACCCGAATAAAAAGTAGCAATGAAATATTACTACTAAGAAGCTAAGAATATGACCATATATGATATCATAAAAAATAATTATGATTCTGGAATATGTCAATAACATTATTTAAATCATTATACCGGATGTTCAGACACGTACAAAGCATATCAGACCGAAGGTAAGGGAAAATATCACAACTCATTTTTATCCGAGATTGTTTATACTTTGAAATTTACTATGGTGTATTTTATCATCCACATCCATGTTTCCTAAATATGTAATATTTATATCCTTATACAATAGTTTATATCCAATTTTACCCTTCGGTGAGTTTTTTGTAAAAGATATGAAAGGAAACTTTTGACGTTTTTCGTACGTGGTACTTTTTGACTTTTCCGACAGAAGTACGAAGAATGTTTTTTTTAACTTATATGGCATAAATGGATTTTTAAAACATTATTTCCAAGAATCTTCCTTTACAATTTTACAAGTTTATTTTTAATCAACTTCTTTTAGTTTAGAATTGTATGACATGTTAATAAAGGAAAAGTGTTTTTGAAATAGAAAGGATATTTTCCTCATGAATGGAGTTCAAGTGTTTTATCAAAATTATTTTCCATCTAAGATAATATATGGTTCTGTTTCTATCCCTATTGTTACATTGATTTGATTATGTTGTGATGGAATTACTTTTATGAATTTCTTTACCTTATATGAATTGTTTTATGATGTCATGTTGTTTAAGAATCCCATTTTTATTACATGGGTTATGCTATGATGTATGGTTTATGATTTTGTGGCACACATAATAATGGTATCATTATGAGATGGGTGGGACCTATATCTCCCTCCAATTCATTGGGTAAAGATTTTATATCTCATGAGATAGACATGGCTGGAACGGTAGGTTATACCGGTTCAGTGAACAGGACTGAAACGAGGGTGACTCGGTTCAGAAATGGACTTTTTCTACTAAGATAGTCTTGGCAATGAGCCTTGACTAATAAGAAATGATTCTATATGATTATGTGTGTATGCCACAACGTTTCATGTTTTATGTTATGATTATTGGGATTTCATTTCACTACTATGATTTATCCCATGTTATGAAATTATGATCTCTTTTGCAGGTTAAGATTTCCAAAATGTTATGTTCTTATGAAAATGATGTGATTGATATTTCTTTTATTTACCCATACTGGGCATTTGAGCTCACACTTTTATGTTTTCTTTTCCCCAGGATATAAAGAAAGGTTTTAGGTAAAAAAAGGAAGATCTTTATGGGAGATGTTGAAGATCTTTCACCATGATTAGAAGATTATATTCCGAGTTTCCAAAGACACTAAACTATTACGATCCTTGTGTGTGTGTTTTTGTTATGTACTAAGTATTCCGCAAAAGTAATGTAATGTCCATGTACGTCAAGCTTCGGGTATCTACATAAATAATGAAAATTGTTAAAATATATTTTCTAAGTAGAAATTTCATAATGAGAATCAGCAACATGGTATCTGTAATGATTATATTTATGATGATGAAGTGGAAATAGGTGAAACATGAAAGGAAATATGTTTTAAGTAATTGGATGAGGAAAAATTGTTAATTTCTAAAGTATTAAGTGGAATAATAAATGTTCATAGATATTTGGATTCAATAATTATAAATTGTGAAATAAATAATTATTTTTCAGTTTAAATTTTCATCTAAGGATTTACAATAACATATTTAATGGTTCTAATGGACATGAAAATTGATGATATGTAAAGGCTATATTCATGGAAAACAGATGATTAATGAAAATATAACCTTTAATACATTCCTTATGTTTAGATAAGGATGTTTATATAAATATATGTTGGATATGAATAATAAAATTAGACAGTATTAATTACCTTGGAACTGATTAAGGATTTTTTGAAAAATTTCCATATTTTATCATAAATGATGTTTACAATTTTTGGGATTTAGGGAATATATCAAATAATATTTTAAATACTAAAAAAATGAATTTTTACAATAAGGATTTATGAAAATTCATGTTATTATCATGTGATAAGAGAATACATAATAATGGTATTCAAATGGTAGTAATGTGAAAACCATGAGATACCTTGTGATATATGTAGGATCAATGTGAAGAATCTCAATCTAAATCATTACATTTTCATATGTTGGAAGGGTGAAAAGGATGTCCATTTATGGAATGGTTTAGGGTATAATTTATATCATGTTTTAGAGATTAATGTATTATATTTACATGTGATGATTTATTCATATTCGATAACCTATTCTAACCTATTGAGGTGTTGATAACGAAAGGCATAAAGAATTAAATATCCCTCTATGTCATGAATTGTTAGTACATCAATAATTAAAAATTCAACATCATTTATTTGAGTAAGAGATGAAGGGTAAATTGATCAAGGAACAAAAATGGGTGAGGTTGTCCTGAAATCATGTATGCATATAGTTTCATGAAATATATTTATCTTTAGGGAAAGGGTCTTGAAATAAAATTCTATCTCATTATCATCATTTTTCATGATATCAATGAACTTTTTATGCCTCATTGGGGTATATATTTGTGATCATTTACTTTCTCCTACCCATATTCTCTATCACTCACCATCAAAAAGTTATAGTTATATTTCTCATCAATGTATATGTTTAATACTTTCCAACCATGTTCTCCTAATTGAAAACCTTATTGTGATTTACATTTGGTAACTCTTAGGTTTTGAATTTTAGTATTAAAGAAATTTTTAGTATTCGGCTTTATGATGTGTGTTTCAATTAATGGAACATTCAAGTGTTATGAAATTTATAATCCAGAATAATTTATATGGATAAATTACTCTTAAGTGGGGTATAGTATACCACCCTAATATTTTGTGAATTTATTTTCAAATTAATTCATACTTTTTGATATTTTCATTTCACGCCACACAATATAAATCTTCAATTATATAAAAGAACAATGTCATTATTGATTTATACATTACACCATATTGTGATTTCACTAATTAAAACAGTATCTAATCCTGTGGTTCACATAAAACTAGGTTTGGTTTGTGTTACACACAATTCCATCTTCATTCGTTACCATGAATTACACGCAAGACCAAGATTTAGAAAACTACAATATGAAATTAATAACACTATAATAATTTTATTATATTTATCACCTTTTAATAAGAATAGTGGTTTTGAAAATTAATAATTATTTTATGAAAATAATGTTTACACATGTATATAAGAACAATTATTTGGTCACAAATTAACTAGAATGAATATAAAAACTTGTTGTAAATATAATAAATCATTTACTAGAAAGCTATATTAATGATATTTAAAATGTTTTACATAAATAAATAAATTAAAAATAGTTTATATATAATGTTCATTATGTATATAGATAATATTATATAAAATATTTAATATTCATATTTGGTTATTTCTCTGCAAGAAATAAGAAGAAAACCAAATTTAGGCATAAATATATATAATTTTCTAAAAGAAAATTTTATCGCTTTTTAATGGAAAGCCTATTTTAAGACAAAATTTTCCCCTTTTATAAATTATATTTTAGAAAATAAACTTCATTTTGGAAATTTTAATAATAAAATTTACTTTGGATGATTTCTTTGTATTTTCTCAGAAGTTTCATTTTTTGATGAATAATGAAAAATTCTTAATTTTAAATCAAAACTACTTTTCATAAAATTTATTTATATTCAGAAATTATATTGTACATTGGTTTTAAATTAAATTTATATAAATAAAATTTTGGTCATTTTAATTAATTTATCTTTTAAATTTCATATAATAAACAATTAAAACTTTTGAACATTTTCTTTTAAAAAAACAAGTTGTTTCAACCTGTCTGTATTATTATTTTCAAATTAATTTCTGTCAATTATGGGGTTAAAATTTGTTAAAATTGATTCAATATTTTGAATCATAACAAATTTTAATTTATAGTATTTTCATGTTTTTTTCAAAATATTAGTGGTAGTAGTTAAATTTATTTACAATGATTATGATAAAACATGACCACTTCATGGATAAACTTTAATATAAGTGGGCAAATAACCTAGGGACTTGTCCACATGACATTTTATGGACATATTTAGACAATATATCCGTTTTTATCAAAAATTAAAAATTATTGGTGGCACATGATTTAATGGAGACATTTAAATAGTGTTTTCTATTTTATATTTACAAAATGTCACTCTTACTCCACTATAAAAAGGGAACTCACCACCCACAATTCAACACAAATATCAAGCCCTTTGAATTTTCCAAAGTCATTACCAACACCCTAAAAACATAACTCAATTAATCATATAGTTCTCACTTTGATAATAATTCAAACCAATGAATCTTTTTGTTAAAAACCAAAAGGAGTTTCCCAATGAAGAGGTAACATCCTTCGACATGATCTTTTGTTTTATTTTCATTATCCACTATTAAACTATTATTATTATATGATTATATAGTAAATTATATATCATTAATACAATGATATTTCTTTATTCTATGGGTTCAACCTACACCTACACACACATCCATCAAATGGGTAACAAAATTACTATTCATTTTTATGGTGGAATACCACCACACGTAGTGATGTCGTTCATTTTTCCATTAACACATATCATGGTTTGGATTTATTCTGTAAATACTATATTTATATGATATTTTTGATATTTTTGATGTATTTGTAATTCTATAATTTTTATATATTACATATAATCATTCTTTGAATTTTTTACAAATAAGATAAATTTATCAGTGCACGTGTGGACTACCTCCTCCTCAAAGCGATCTGATTCACTCAAAAATTAAATGGAATTTAGTAGGGGGGTATAGAAATCATATATGATATAGATGCAATAATAATTATACTTAAATGATAATATATACATTTAATTTACTTTCTTTCAATAAGAAAATAAAATATAAACAATATTCATCTGTATGTACGTCCTACATTCTCCATGAATTGTTTATTCCATTTCCTATTTATATATTTTTTAGATAGATATTAATATTAAAATACTAAATATATATGATATTTATATCATGTTTTAAATTATGGATATAATTAAACCATGATCTGTGTATGAAGATCAAGAATAAAAATTCCAAACATACTAAAAAACATAGTAGATAGTACAAGAAACATAACATTAACAAGGAATTATTAATAAACCATTAATATAATTTCATTATAAAGTTATATATATTATTAGATATAATAATACAGTTTTTTTGTAGATGTATAATAAATTTTTTAAGTTTGTATACAATATTTTGGAAGATGTATATAGAAATCAAAGACCTAATGTAAGAGTTTTCTCGTTTCACTTTTATTTCGGTAATATTTATTCCCTGTTCACTACTACATTATTTTATGTGGTGTATATAATTACCATAAATATATTCTATGATTATTATTTTTAATTTTATGGGTATTTAAACATCAATTTTCACATTTCTTTTCATGGGGTTAATGGTTTAAAATTTACAAAATCAATAAATTAATTTTTTCTCAATTATCCTTCATTGAGACACACGCCATGTTACACACATATATTATACTACGATATGTATACACTTACCATTGACATTATATATCATGAATATAAATATATTACATATATATTTATAGTCATGTAATTTTATTCTTTGATGGGTATTATAATTTAATGATACCAAAGTGGTAACCATTTATTGTTACAATATCATCTTTCATTGGGATTGTTTTTTATTATTCTGTTGTTGATGAAATATTATGACCTATATTTCAAGAAAACTTGTTAATCTTCTTCACTTATGTTTATCCATTATATCCTTATTTATTATTACCCATTTTAAATTCTTAGTTACTTAAGATAACTGAGATTTGTTTTAAGAATATCCAACCTTAATTTTCTATTTAGTAAGGAATATGTTATCATTCAATACAGTGTTATTAAAAATATTTTCAAACATGTTTTTGAAATTTTATCTTAAGCTCATTTTAAAGGAAGGTGTATTTCAAAAATATTTATGGTTTTAAAATATTCATTTATATGTTTTCAAATATATTTTCAAACAAAAATGTTTTCAAAAATGTTTTATGTTTTAAAAAACATTTTTCAAAGATGAAAGGTTATTTTACTCAAGAAATTAATTTAAAATGTTTTTCCCAACTTATTTTACGTATATAGTGAAATGTGTTGTTATTACTCATTACATACTAGGAATATTTTTCTGGTGTTCTATTCATATTATATATATGAATGGTTTATGTTTCGATGACATGATGTTCATGAAACCCATTTCTCTTTCACAAGTTATATGTTTATGAAATCTATTTCTAATTCAAGGGTTATATTTTAATAAAATAATTTTCATTTCACAAGTTGTAAGTTTCTGAAACCCACTTCCCTTTCATGGTTTAATTTTGGATGAAATTTTCCTGAAATGGGAATCTTTTCTACTAGTTTTAATATAATTCCATGTTTATGATATAAATTTTATTTAATTGTTTATGATTTGATTTTTATGAAAATTTGTTACACATATATATGATTTACTTATGAAATGGGTGAGACCTATATCTCTCTCAAATAAATTGGGTAATTATTTATATATCCTAAAATATAATTGGCTATAATGGGTAGTGAACTTGGTTTTCAAAAATAATTTTCCCACTAAAATGCATTCAGGATTTTACCTTAACTACAAATACTTCCATGGGAGTGATGCATGACTATAAATATTTCTTGGGGAGTGAACCCATACAAATAATATTGCCTTGTTTATGATTCCAAAACAACCATGGAAAGCATTTTATAGGCTTATGTGCCTCCCACAATTCCATATCTTATTCATATGTTACACTTTAATGACTTATGCTTGGAATTTTTATATGATTCATTTATTATGAACTGCAAATGTTAAATCTATGTTTCATGTTTATAATATTTTATACTCATGGTATGATCATATAATTTCATTAAAATGTTAAAATACTCTTATCCCGTGATTATTCTCTTACACATCTCACTTGTTTTCCCTTACTATACATTAGAGATCACCCCTTTTTATGTTTCCTTTTCCACGTCCATAAAGATATGTATTATGTATGATGTGTCTATGAATTGTTATTGTAAAACAAATAGTGGGAGATAATTTAGATCACATATGTAATAGTTTTTATGTATCTATATTTCCAAATTCACTAATCTAATATGGTCTTTTGGCATCTATTTTTGAAATATATTTAGTATTCCGTAAAAATGATGTAACATATATGCATCCTAAATGGGGGTCACTATACATTAAATTATTTCTAAACAATGATTTTATAATAACCAAAATATATTCCATTTAATATGATAATCTTATGTTATTTTAATTATTTACACCCAACATCACTTACATCCAATGGGATAAAAAATCATCATTTGTGTGCACAGGGGGCTGCCGCCCTGTAAACCAATGGCATTCGTTTTTCTATCAAAACTTATCACGGTTTGGGTATTATCATAGTTCTAAAGTATATATACATGTGTGTTATTTATAACATAATTATATTTATTCAGTAGTTATATCACATAAAACATTTTAATATCAATTTTTAGGGGGGCGATAGCGTCACTCGTGTGTACGGTGGACTAGCAACTCACAAAGTGATGTGATTTTCTTTTCACGTACACAATATATGAAAGGTAAAAAAGATAAATTTAATGAATATTTTTTCACGTACATGAAAAAATTATTATATTTCTGACATAATTATCATTCTAAAAAAATAATATATCATATATTTTCTTACACTAAAAAATGATTACATCATTCTTGTACATGTGGACCACCACCTTCACAATGAGATGCAATTCTATTTTCATCACCAGACCACTTAGATGATATATGTATAAGTATATTTCAAGATATAATATTTTATATATGATATTATAATCATTATAGAATGAAAAAATATTACTTACCTTCTTTTGATAACGTGCTTTGTAAAATGCGAACTTTACTCATTCATACATATGTCGTACCATCTCAATGATAATAACATACATAATTTATCAACACCATATTTCAGGATTGGTCATACATTTATAATTGGTATATAAATAAGATAATTATGACATTATTATTGTTTTTTTGATGATGAAACTATTCAATATGCGTAAATAATGGATCTTTCATAAAAAAAACACCTATTAGAAAACAACGTAATTGATACCAGAAACAATGAAAAAAAATAAAATATAATTAAACAATGGCTGATAAGATTAAATAAAAGTATTATATATGATTTTATTAATTTTAATATGGAAATTATATTAGTTAATAATAAGTTTAAAACTACTATATAAGAGGTTAAATAATTTTCAACCAAAATCAATCTTGAGGTAAGGTACTTTTTCTCAATTTCCCAACATTGAGGCATATTTTATTGTTATGAGACTAATTTGTTTTATATAGTTGACATAATATATTTTTCACATGTAATATCTTGATTACATAAAAATTCTTTTTATTTTAAGATTCAATTTGAATTATTACATCATTTTGGATTTGATGTCAAAGATACCAAGTGGTGATAAATTTTATAACTCAATTTACTTTCATTAGGTTTTTTTAATTCATCATCATCTGTAACATCTCCTATCTGTTACTCTATCATGTGGTCTGAATGGGATGATTATGAGCCATCAAGCGCTCCTCCTCGTACACCAGAGGATTCTGACTAGCATTTGTGGTGTGATAAGTATAGTGAGGATACTATTCTCCTAGTTATGGAGTGTAATCACATTGTAAGTAAATATATAACAACGATAAATAAATATCATAGTACAAAATTAATGGAAACAATCTGATATAATATATAACCAACATTAAAATCCAAATAAACAATTCAAAAAATAATAATGTAATTTTTTTTAATGACACTATAGAATGTAACTATGTTTCATACTATAAGTAATAAACAATAAAACACCATAAGACTCACTAAAAGACTCAAATTTTCTGGATACCAAACCCCATGCCCATCCATCTTAAAAGACTTACACATCCAGCAAAAAAACAGTCAACATAAAGGTCCATTTCCCTTTCTCAATCCTATATCTATCTAATCTCTTGAGGTACCGAATGACGGCCCAAAATGGGTGGGAGTATAACCCATTTTATCGAAACCACTGTATCTAAACAAAACCAGTTAGATTAAATGTGTATACAATAATGAAACAAATAGGTGTATTAATTAAATAATAAATTAAAATTATTACCACATCAACCAACTTTGGAACCATGCTATAATTTCTCTGAGTATGCCTCACAACCATGTCAACCATAACTATATAACTATGGAATAACATAACCTTCCTCAGTGCCATGTTGAAATATTCTCGGGAAAGTTTCACAACTTTTCCATCCATAACATCACAAACTTGGTGTAAATTACACAATATAAGTCAAAATCGACTATGTTTTAATTTAATCCATCAATTTGGTATGGTAATAGTATATAATAATTAATTCATGTCCCAATTCCATGAATTATATATAAAAATTTTAGTATTTGTCAGCACTGAGATCTGTATATAATAATTTTAGTATGTCTCAGGGAATGCACATGTATATAATAATTACATCATGTCTCATGGAATAAACCAGTAGATAATCATTTCAACATGTATAAGTGAATATCGGGGTATATAAAAATTTCAACACGTAACTAATTCTAATTCATCATATAGTCATTTCAATATAGGAAATAACAACACATGTCATAGAAACAAGGATATCAAAATATCACATCATCAGGATCAATGGTTTATTATGAAAATTACCATTTATATATAAATATTACATTTCATTTATCAATTTGTCATATATAATAAAATTCTAGTTATCTAAATAAAATATATATGCCAAGGTGAGTTTATGTCATGTAAACCCCCAAAATCCATGTCATGCTAAACACACATTGAGCCATTAAAAAATTCATTAAATTGAAGGTAAGATCATGTGAATGGTAGCCACATGATATGTTAATATCCAATTTGATCCAAAGGGAATTCAAGTAATAATAATTTTCATCATTTAATAAATTTAGGTGCATATATGTTGACAAAGCTTCAATATTAAATATACTTGACAAATATCAAACCATAGGGTTAGGATTTTGACCACCTACCATTAATTAATGATCACCCAATGATTCTTGCCAGATTAAAAAATAAGAAGGAAGGTTAAGATTATTGAAATATGGTTATTACATCATAATTGAGAAATATTAGAACCAACAATGCTCACAGTCAAGAGATTACACTGCAACAAATGAGGAATGACATAAGAGAAAAGGGGATCGAATCAAAACAACATTACGGGAATTGATCGCACAAAAGGAAAATATATAATAAAGGGAAGGGGCCCAAAATTTAATTAATGATATTCCTAGGTCAAGAGGATGAATTATGTATGTGGGTGAGAGTAAAAATGATATTCATGGATCTTTAAATATCCTTATCAGGAAACTATCCAATGTGTAATTTAGTTACACGTCCTTTATTTCATTTTAAATAGATATGCAAAAAATTTGTCCCCTCATTTTATTCATTAAATATCCCAAACATTACATGAAACCTATTTTCTACATGACATGTCACCATTTTACACCTTTTATTTGTTTCATGACATGTGTATAGAAGAAATTAAATGTCTTGTAATTCATTTACATGGTGTGTAATTATACTAAATACAACATTCATTCCCCATTTCCCTGAATAATAATACTGACACCTCCAAATACAACCAATCATGGAAAACCCTCATAAACCGACTGAGCACATTTATTCCTAAACTCTATTAATACAAAAATATATATCCTTTCACTTTAAGTGATTTTCCCCACAAAGGTTCTATACATAGATCCTCTCCAGTTTTATCATGTTCTATCACAATCTAGGCCTATGTTTATTAAAATAGATATCCATGACAAAACATGAACAACATGGTTTAATGATGAATAAAAATATAGATGAAATTAGTTTCATGAAAAACTGAAAGAGAGATATACCTAGAAAATGATAGGATATAACATCCTCACCACTATATAGATGATTATCCCAAATATTTTCCAAGTATCACTTTGGGTTCTTGATGAACATTTCTAGAAACTGTGATCACATATTAGACCCCCTCTCTAAATTCACATCCTTTAGTCACCCATGTTCCACTGCACATAAACCAAAGGAATCACCTAACTATGGATATGCTTCTCACTATAGTCCACATTCTGTACTAGATACTCTGCAAAGGATGCATCAACACTAAGATCGATGTAGTCTACCTATATGTCATGAGAATGGTGTGAATAATATCTTTGAATCAATTATATATGAAAAATGTATTACATGGAACTATATAGATGGGGGTGGGATAATCAGTATGTTGTTGAACTAACCATATCCACTATCTCAAACTGACTGAAAAACCTAGGTACCATCATTCACTTTTTCCAGAAAAGGCATTTCCCTATCCATGGAATCACCTGAAGGAAAATATGATGACCAACCTCAAACTCTAGAGTTATTCTCATATAGTCATCATATGATTCCTTAATACTCTCAATGGTTAGAAAATAATGTCATATCTACTGAACCTACTATGACATATACAGTACAAGATTAGGACCAAAAATATCGGACTCACCTTCCTCCAATAAATAACGACGTGAATGGAATGACCTTCCATACAAATCCTCAAAAGGTACCATCTGGATCGAAGCCTTTAAGTGGTTATTATATTAGAACTCCATGAGTTCTATATTATTCTCCCATAGATCATTGAAATATAGAACAAAATCACATAACATATCCTTCATAACATGAAGAGTCCTCTCAGATTATCCATTAGTATGAGGATGATAGACCATAACAAAATGAACATGTCATGTGAGAGCTTTATGAATACCATAACAGAACTATGATGTTAAAGGAGGATATCTGCCTGAAAGGATACACCATTGAAACCATACAACCTTAGAACCTCACACATGTAATGACTTCCTAGATCGTATACTATGTAGGTCTCCTTGATTGGAATGAATTGGGATACCTTTGTCTCTTGATCCATAATCAACCATAAATCACCGTTCTTATTCTTTTTCATGGGTAACCCTATAGGAAAATACAATATTAGGTCATTATATTTTTACTCATGAATGGTAAAATCCTATAAAACCCTATCTGACCTCCGATTCTATATTTTTACTTACTAAAAAGTGAAACATCTCACCAAAAATAATGCTACCTCATTCTTTATTCATTACCACTTCTGCTATCTACAAAGATGATGATACATATTTTTCAATCCAGGATGTACCACCGATTTATAAGCATGAAAAATTTCTATCATCTCCTCATAAATGATTGCTGGAACCCATAATCATCAATGGAAATGAAGAAAATTTTCACCACCAAGATATCAACCCAATGGTGTGTCACAACAATATAAGTTATTTCACAAAGCTAAAACCTCCGGATTAGATAAATTATCTGTATTCAACAAGTAAAAATGATTGGGTTTAACATTTTTGATATTAGAGAATATTTCCCCTAAGACTAATAAACATATTGATGCATGTTTACTAATAGGGCTATCACATACCATTCATCGTAAGACTCTCATACTAACTCTATATACAACATTCAGCTCAATTAATCAGAAATGATATTTCCCTTGATTAGTGTACATGCCAAATCAATGTCAAAACTCTAAAGATACTTGACCCGCCTCCTCTGTCTAAGGGAGATGACCTTTATTGAAACTATATACTTAAATCTCCTATGGTCTGTGTATAACACAATCCACTTACCCATGAGATAATGTCTCCAGCATCTCAGGTAATGTAACACTGCTACTAAATCCAAATCATGACAATCATAATTCCATTCATGTGGTCTCATTTGTCTAGATTCATATTCAACTACATGATCTTCTAATATTATAACTTCTCCATGTCCATCAATGGATGCATCACAATACACAGTATAAGCTTTAACCAACACAGGTAATATGGGGATAGGTGTTGAGGTCATCATTCATTTCATCTCTTGAAAATATCTCACTTAAGTGTATGACCATCAAACATCACTTATGTCTTGGTTAACCCTTTGATTAGTACTTGAAAATAGAATATTTATTGGACGAAACATTGATAGTGACCTTTTAATTATTGAATGTTATGAATATAAAATACATTCTTGGGGGTCCCCAAAGATATCATGACTACAAATTTCACGGGGCCCACTTATACTCTTTCCTTTGAGATGATAAGGCCCATAAAGTGATCTTAATCAAATACAACACATCATTTGGTTATCATATAATAATGATGATTGTCTCTCAATATACCCAAAAATATTTGAATGTATATGGCATGAGCGTCTATTAATAGGGTGTACAGTAAGATGTTATTGATAAATAGTACCATAAACAAATTTAGAAAAGGATAAAATATCCTATTCATCAGGCCCTGAATACTAGAGTTACGTTAAAAAAAATAAACAACATCACAAAAAAACACATAAAATCCACACCTTATCCTAAAATAATTCTGAAGTCTATTTGATATCCTAGCACTCAACTATTGGAATCTTTATCTCACATCAATCTTGGATAATATCTTATCACCTTGCATTTTATCAATGAGATCATCGATGTGTTGAAGAGGATACCAATTCTTGACCATCATCAAGTTCAATATTTGATAATATACACACAAGCTCAAATTCCCATTATCATTTTTGGAAATGAAAATTGGATAACTCTGAGGAGATTTACTAGGTTGTATGATGACTTCAATTACCAAATGTTCCAACTAAATATTCTACTCCCATGCTATATTTGTCCCATTATATATGGCATAATGGAAACTAGATCTCTTACAATCACTGGCTACATTATAAACACATTTTATCACTCAAGATTTAATCCATAGAAATATTACAAGAAAACGTCATAAAAATGGTCTACTACTTGAGGAAAAGAATCATGTTGCACTCCTCCATCATCTATAGAAATATCGAATATTTGAACCACGAGACAATCAAATCTTCACATAATTAGTCCTATATTACTGGACTCAATATCCCACTAACCTATTAAGAATATATGCATCCCCCTAGTGATTAAAACATAACTCTCCTTTGGTAAAAGTCAATATTATCTTGGTATAGATCCAACCTATACATACCGAAATTCAATTTTATTTATATCATTTCCATATTGAACAGTTCCCAAGATAAAAATTAATAACTGGTCTCTATAGAACATTCATTTCAACATTGTTTATTGTCTGATCGCACTCCCAATGGTGTGTCGATGATCAAAACACCATCCAAGATTTCCTCATTCATCACCAAACCATATATAAAAAGAAAATATTAAAAGGATTTTGATTCTATTATATAAAAAAAAAACACAAGATAGTGTTATCCTCAAAAGGGGAATAGATAACTTGTGAGTGGTGGATCATGGTATGGATATTATTTTGAAATTTTTTCCTACCACAATGGATATAAACATCTTTTTTATAAGGGTCAGTTTATTTTCACATAATTATTTGTCCTAATCTTAGTCTTTAAATATTTATCTGATGATGACGAATTCAAAGTGAAGTAGAAAATCAAGAACACAGACACATATATATTCATTTGGTTTACCATCACTGGGATACACCCATGAAGCATACAACGATGATGTACTATCATACCCACTCCACTATGGATCATTGCCAAAATATTTTTCAGGATATATCACTTCTATTCCCAGGATCACTACATTTACAAGATTTGGGTTATGTCATTGCTTTCCCACAGGTCACTCCCTAACTCACATTGTCAAGCTCATTACATGTGTAAAGGATCACATTATTCATCTTCCATTGATCACTATTCTTGGATGGGTTTCAGAAACATTTTATGGACTTTTAGGTCTCATCGTTATGAATAATGAATGCATCTTATACTCTAGATAGATTTTCTATTTATGTCCCACATTCATCCACATTATGAATACCCATTTACTAAATAGATACGTAGAAACATATATCATTCATAAAAATTTTGAGTATCTTGTGTCAAACATTAACACCATACATTAAAAAAATGTTCATTTCACACAACACCGTATACATAGAAATCCTTTTTCATGAAACACTTGTTATGTGAAACTCGTTTGTTTCAAAACACTTACATGATTCATATACTTGAATTTATTATAGGTTCAACCCACTAAATGAAGGGGGTAGCCACTTATTTATAGTAACGTCAATCGTTGCACATAAGACTATAATGTATCTTACTATGTGTGCATAAGATCTCCTCTAAGTGAATAAAATCAAATTTTACATCGCATTGGGTGAATAACGTTATTTCACATGGGTCAATTAATTTTTAATTCCATGGAAGGTGAAACTATACCCTTTGCGTGAAAAATCCTCTTTCATGCAAAATCATATATTTCACATTATTTTTTTCCTTCTCCTCATTCTTTTGTGGTGATATCAAAAAATGAATTACATACATATTTCCAATATAACATCAATCGTGAATGCGGCATTATTTCCCAAAAAAAGTCATTCTCCATTCTCTAAATTTCATACCCAAACATTTCTCAAACACTTTCAAACAACACCAAATTGTATATGAATTTTTCGTACCACCAACTTAGTTTCCATTCATGTGTCTTGGATCATTTCCAAAAAATATTGTTGAAAATATCAATGTAGTTCCATAACTGACCAAGGATGCCCGATTTGTCAGAAAACACAATCAACCCAAAATCAATGCAATGTTTCCTTTAGGGATTCATTACCAATAGATATTTTAGATGATACAGGAATCATTGATTTGACATTATACAATCCTTCATCCACACTAGATAAAGTAGACTGTATAACGTGTAGTTGACCATTCCCTCTTCACAGGGCTCTAGGATGCATCCCCTGATATTTAAACTCTATATCGTAATATTGTTCCTACTCTAGGGTGCCATGTACCCTACCTGGACTTGAATGTCTCATGGAACTCTAGATACATGAATGCTATGTATTATCTATGTTCTTCCTAGACTCTGATACCTATCCTGATTCCCTCTCACAACTCTACTAATATATTCCCCTTAAATAAATCTATAGTGGTCTTATCTGCAGTAATAAAGACAAAAAGAATAGTGTTATAGAAACTGAGTCTATTTTTTCCATTATTTCCACACTGATACCACTACAAGGGGACATGGTCCTAATAAGGTCACCAAATTCACTAACTAATCTCACCAATGCTTCCACAGAAAACATATCATAGTGATGCTTCTTTCCACTAGGAAAGGAGTTCACAATATTCCCTATTGGAATATCCTTCCTACTACTCGGGGGATCTCTCAGATCCCCTTCTATGATGAGTTCCTAACTCATCACATCTTTAACATTTCTCATAGGGAACACATACACTTATGACCTGATCAAATAGAGAAGACCATCTTGAAATATATATCCCTATAGATCTCATCATCTTCCAAAGATAGCATAAATCACTACATGTTTTGAAATGTTTTTTATTTTCAATCACTGACATGACCTCCCATGTGTCGTGCATGACGTAATTTTCCTTCTTATCCATAAATGTATCATGATATAAATGGATCAAAAATATTATCTTGATGTACTTCTAGGATAACTCCACCTACTTCCCTTCATGATCAATAATGTCCCACCAATGATTGGATGATCCATGAAGTGTATATGTAAAAATATTTACCTCCTATATGTGGGTGCCATAATATTTTTATATATCATATGGAATGAATTTTTAAATTACTTGCCTTCCTTGGGGCACCTTGCCTAGTGATCATAGGTGGATGCTGCAACTGAAACTCACTCTTCATCTCAATCATAGAAGGCAAGGTGTGAAGATTATCACTTTCCATGGATTTCATGACCCTTTGTAAGTAATCGTGATGCTGAACATACATCCAACCCTTAGTAACAATAAGAATCTCTGGTTTAGCTATGTTATAAGTGTCTTGATATCCATGCTACTGATTCTCAACATGAAGATGAAAATGAGGAGTTTTTTATACAACACAAACACACTCTATAGAACATCATCTATAACTATGTCAACCTCAATAGGTGATAAAAAAAGAGAGCAACCGAATCTTGGTATCTAAAATGATGTCTTCATAGAGTTTTCACACTATATTATAGTTTATTTAATTTAATTTATCAGATATAATAGGTATGTCATATCACAGTTCTATAATAATGTTTATATCCCATGCAATAAATATTTCCCTATCACGAACACTGCATGGAAATATATATCCCTATGTGTCTTTCATGAGGAATACAAACTCATCACATGCCATAATATGAAAAAAGTATAAATCTTAGGAAATAAAAAAATCATGTAATATTAATCTCACCCACCAAATGAATCAATGAGGGTTAAATAACATCAACTGTAACAATAAAATTGTATAAAATTCATCCACCCTTGGGAAAATCATTTTTCCCCCATACATGGGTTTCTTACACCCATGAAAAAGCTTAGTAAAAATTGATAAAAAATCCTATTATCCTTCCAAAATTTTCAAAATATTAGAGAAATAGAAAAATAACTTATTCTTCTGAAACCACTCTGTAACATCCCCAAATATGGTACCCTCTTTCATGGACATAAAGTGTTGGTTACATGACCTCAAGTGAACCTCCTTGAATACCAGAGCCATCCGACTAGTATTGGGGGGTGTGATATGTATAGTGGGGAGACTATACCTCCTAGTTATAGAGATAAAATATGATGAAATAAACATATAAAAATAAATATATATCACAGTGTGAAAATAATAGAAATTATTCAATGTAGTGGAAAACTACTAATATAATCATACTGAACAATATAATAAATAATAAATGAATAATATAATAAAATTATCGAATGTTACTAAATTTCAAGTTATATGTAATACAAAATAAAATACAATAAGGTCCATAAAAGACCCAAAATCCACCATTACAAAATGCCATTTATGTCTGTCTCTGAAATCCAGCCCTTCCCACAATTAAACACTCAACAATATGGTCACCGTTTTGTCTAATATTTCATCCATGTAAACTGATCAGGTATCAAATGGAAGCCCAAATAATATGTCAGTATAACTTAGTAGGTTGACACCACCATGTCTTGAAAACCCAACCAAATAATAATTCAGATAATAATGCAATAAAAATGTGCATTAATTAATTAGTCAATTAAATTAATACAACATCAACCTTATAAGAAATTATTCTAGAATCTCTCTATTGATGTCTCATGACTATACCAACCATAACCATATAACATTTGAATAACATAACCTCCATAAGTGTCATACTAGAATATATCTGACCATGTTTCATAAACATGACAACCAAAACCTCATATCTAGGGTACAAATTACACAATATGGGTCCGAAATAATTATATATTAATCTCAATAATAAATTAGGGTCATTGGTAGTATATTAAAATTTATGTATGTCTTAGTTCCATTCTGTGTATATAACAATTTCAACATATGTCTATGCCAATCCTGGTTTATTAGAATTTCAGATTCTCTCAAGTAATTTCCTTGTATATAATCATTTCAGCATGTATCTTGGAATATGATGGTATAAACAAAATTCAACATGTCTCTAGAAATATATTTTTATATAATAATTTTTTCATGTAAACATGGTCAATGAACAATATAATCATCTCATTATAAGAAATCATACTACATATCAAAGAAATAAGGATATCAAAAAGTCACATCATCAAGCTCAATGGTTATTTATGAAAATCACCATTTATCAATTAATTTCACCTATAATTTATCAACTTTTCATAACCAATATCATTATAGTTATCTCAATAAAAAATCCAATCCATAGTGAATCTATATCAAGGAATCACCAAAAATGAATAAATAGTTAAACACACATTAATCCATTTATCAACACATTTAATCTTATGTTCACTCACCTGAATGGTAGCCCCAATATAGGCCAATAACTAACTCGATCCATAGAGACTACAAGAAAAAATACAATAAATCATTTAATCAATTTTTGTTCACATTTATTGGTGTAGTTTCAATACCTAACATACTTGAAAAATATCAAACCATAGGGTTAATATTTAGATTTCCTACCTTTAACTGATGATCAACCAATGATTCCAGTAATATGATCTAACAATAATGAATGTTAAGATTATCTCATGAAGGTTCCTATATCATAATTAATCAAAATTTGAACCACCAATGCTAACTTTTTTGATATTACACTACAATGATTAGAGAATGATGGAAGACAAGAGAGAACCAAATAAAAAAATATAATATTGACTGATCACAAAAAATGGAAGCCCAAATTTAATGGAAGGGGCCTATAATTACCTGGATTATTTCCCAATGTTCATAGGAGAAAATCATCATGTGGGTGAGAGTAAAAAATATTTGTGAGACACTTTTAAAATTCTTCTCTAGAAATTACATGGCATGTAATTCAGTTAAATGTCATGTATTTATTTTTAATGGGATACTAGAAAATTATACCACCTATGATTGTTATTTAATAAACCCAAAAGTTACATTATATGTGCTTATCACATAAAATTTCACCATTTCGATTCCAATATTTATTTCACGACATGTGTTTGGAATAATTTAGACAACATGTAATACCTTTACAGGGATTGTAATTATCCATCCAAAAACTATGAGCCCCCATTTCAATTTATAAGGGTCTTGAACACCTCCAAATCCTTAAAATCCAAGAAAACCATAATAAACCCAATAAACACATTTATACTCGGAGCCCATTAATTTCAAAAACATGAAACCCTAGACTTAAAGTAATTTACCTTAAATTTGTCTCTCTAAGTATATAGTCTCTGATTTTCTCAAGTTTCTACAAAACCCAACTATTTTTTAGTCAAAAAAACATACAACCATAATTAAACATGACCATCAAGGTTTAAATATTAGTATAAATTCAATAAAATTAATTTCAATGAAACATTAAGAGAGATACATACCTGAAAAAATGGGACCTTACATCATCTGTGATTTTCTAATAATATGTGTGTAATGAATTTTGGTTATATTATTTTCAATTTATACTTGATTTATATTTAACTATACTTTATATACATAATTTATTAATGATTAATTATCAATTTAAAATCATAGTCATTTTGAGAGATTATTTCACAACCTCATTCATATAGAGATTATTTATTACTGAATTTATAAAGAAAGAAAATTATTTAATAATCATTTAACAAAACCTGTTAATTTTATTCACCTTTATTTAATCATGATATTTTTTTGTAATAGTTCTGTTTTTCACACTTTGGTACATAATGTAATTCAGATGATGTATTTATGAAAATACAACTTTATTTCATTCTTATGTCTAAAATTTATTTTCATCCAAATCCATGGTTGGTAAAAATATCAATTGTTTTAGAACATTATAAATGATTTATTGAAGAAATTTTATGGATGTGGATACTTTTCAACATGTTTTTAAATAAATCTCCAATCCATTTAAAAAAATCTCATAAGGTTGTTACCAGAAATTTGAATTGAATATTTGTTTTAACATACTCAACATGTACAAATATTATTATCAACATATCCAGTACATGTTCTAAATTATCCATTGTACATTTTAAATATTATTTTTATGGAAATTTATTTTCCATATTTTTAATGAACTTTTAGCTTTAAAAAGTGAGTTTCAAAGTGAAAAGGTTATTTTCCTTAATACAATATTAAACATCTTTTTATGGAATTTTTATTCATCAATGAGAAAAAAAATTTACTCTTACTCCAATGTGTAAATGATTTATTGATAAAAAATTTCTTATTTATATGGACGTTTTATTATAAATTTTACAAGGAATATATTAATAATTACTTTCTTGATTCGTTTTTCTAGTCATTAACATTACCTTGAGATATTCACTTTCCTGTGGTCATTAAACAATAAATTTCAACTATATATTCATAAAATTTATCATGGATATGATTATTTATGAAACTGTATCTCTTATATATAAATATAGTTTATAATTTTAATTTTATTTGATTATCAATTGAAATATTGATAATTTTTAAAAATATTGATAATTTTTATTCATTCATCAACATAGATTTTTGATGATAAAGTATATTGTCATGAACTAAATAGATTATTCAATATATGTGGAATGATTTAGACATGAATTAATTCGTGGGTCCTAGGTATAAATAGCCCAAGATGTGTCAACATATCTCATGAGATGAATAAGTTGGATAGCCTTAGTTAAACAAGTTTCATGTTTATAACTACCCATTATATTTGAACTATATTCTTGATTGGTAATAATGGTAGAGGTATCATTTTACTAAGTCATGATTTAAAATAATTTATAATTAAATTCATTATGAATTGAGTTATTATTTTCCAGGATATTTTAACAAATATAATATCTCTAGATTCATTTTATTATCATTTTATTAATTAAATGGAATGTTTTATGTTTTTTACCATGCCGTATAGATTAAACATTATCTATTATTCATAGTCATGTTATTTAAATTGAATGTATGTTTATTTATTTTCCTATCCACATTGACTATTCATTATCTATTCATTATAGTCACATTTTATAAATGTATTGTGTGACCAGTTATTTAGCATTCTATATTGATTATTCCATATCCAAGGATGATATTTTTTGTTTTTAAATGGGGTTTTTAGTTATTTACCATTCCATGTTGATTATGATTATTGATTCATGATATCTTCTATTTAAGATAACCCATACTAAGCATCTGATTTTGTCTTTCTTTTTTTTCAAGAATCAATGAAGTGTAATATTATTCATATTAAATTATATCCTATGGGGTATAAATTTTTTATTGAAACAATTTATGTTGCAATTTGTGTTTTAAAATGAAATATGGGAATCATGTATATATCTCATTTACCTATACCAGAAAAATATTTCTTCTTTCATGGTGTGATTCCTTTTAGATCATTCAAATGTAATAATGTAGAAACTAGGTCTGAGTTATAGGTGTTTAGTGCCTTATAGTTTGTATTAGATGATGTGTAATAGAATCCATGGAACAAGATTTAGGAAAACATTGATTAGGGATCATGACTGTATGATATACTTTAATGGTAAGTATAGAAGTGCATCCTAATATTTTTTAAAGGATATTTTTTTATTTTTCCTTGCAATACAATTATATAGAAATACTATAAGTGGATGTGGTTTTGGAAATTATGTAACTAGGGGTAATAACTATAAAAATGAAACATTAGTTTTCACATGATCATTAAATGGTGAATGAAAATAAGCATTATTGTTCACCTAGTTTAAAACTCCAATGGGATATGCTTAGTTTAATTCCCATTTTCTTTAAAAATCATTATAACTTTATTATAAATAGAAATATCACTAATGAAACCATATTTATAATTATGATATAACATTTTTTTCAATATATGTTATGAAATTCAATATTTTTTGGAATAAACACTTTTTTTAAACCAATATAATCTAATATAGAGTATTCCATCATTTAAAAATAATGTTTATAGGAAATAATGAGTACTTCAATAATGAATATACTCCAAAGATTAAGAATGATTGTTTGTTTAATGGTCTTAAGAAATATTTTTGAAGGTAACAAGTGTAATAACCCAGGTACAAATAATATAATATTTTTTCATTATGGAAGTAAATATTTATATTCATTATGAATTTATTTTGAAATAATTGATATTTATAGAAATTATGGAATTTATACTGATGTAAGAGTAACATGACTATATGAATAGTAATTTGACCCTTATGAAAATGTAAATCAGCCAATAGAGTAGTAACCACATCTATGAAAGTATTAATAAAATTTATGTATCTTATATGAGAATATAAGATATATTTATATCTTAGAATGAGTAAATAAATGTTTTAAAAATGATAGACTATGTGTTTGTTTTTTTTAAATCATAAATTTTTATTTAAAATTTTATAATTCATATAATGATATTAATGAAAATTTAAGTTCATAAAAATAGAATCATAAATTATTATTTTTCTTCTCATTATAAGATAATTTTATGATAACTTGACTAATTTTTCAGGGTGTTATAAAATTTGTTATAGTTCTTAATAAATTATGATTTTAATTAAAAATTAAATTTATCACATTTAGAAAATTAATTTTCAAAAATGGATTTTATTTTTGAATTATACCTGTAAAAATTGTTTAGGGATAATTTTTTTGATGTTTTTTGAAATTCTAGAATTTTTGGTGAATAGTGAAATATGATAATTTAATAAATAATAAAAATACCTTAATTATTGAGTCATGAATGATGATATGTTGATGTATACACCCGGGGTTTGAACTCAGAAGCACTAATTAATGAATTTAGTCACAATAACCAATAGTATTTCTTGTCTTCTAAAAAATAGTAAATTATTCATTGAAATAATTTAAAACTATCCTCACCTCCACTATAAATACCACCCTCAGACCCTCTTCTCCTCACACCTCTCAAGATATGAGGCATGTCTAATTTCTTCCCAAAACTCTTTCTAAGACCCTTCCCTACATCCAAGACCTTTTGGATTTACCAAAAGTCCAAAGACAAGGCCTAAAAGAGGTTCTCGTGGAAGAGGATTCAAGAGGTAAAAATTATATTTAATTATACTTTTATATTCTTTTGAATTCCCTCTATTTTTGTAAAATCTTTTAACCTCCCATTATCCAAGAGTCATGAAAAATAAAATATCTTATATATACTGGAATTTTTTCATGTTTATATAAAACATATTCATCAAACATCTTCTCCTCTCACTCTTATTCAAAAAATAAAAACATCATATCTGATGTGTCGATTTACCGACATCGTGCACAATGTGTTTTCAATTTTCCATTACCACCTTCATTTATGGTTATAAAACCATTTTAAATGGTGAAAAAAATATTAATGTTTATGATATAGACACTTTAATTATCTTTAATTAACATATATACATAATATTAAATTATATAATGAATCATGTTTGTGATTATCAAAGAACCACCAAACTGATCTAAAAATTATCAATAATTTTTTATTTAATTATCTATCATCATATCTGAAAAAATTGATAAATGGTATAATTTAATATTATAGAAACATATTAATACCATTTCTTTCCACTTTTTTAGTTTCTCGTCTATTCGTCATCAAAATCCCTTATGAACTTACCAGGGAAATCAAGTAATGAAGGATCCCTAAATAATGTAAATTACAAAATATTATTAATAAATTGGTGAAATGAAGTATAAAATGGCCATATATGGTTTATAAAAAATAATATTTTTCTATGTAATATTAATTACACTCTTTTAACCATTATACAAGAGTATTAAACCCTTTCATGTAATATGAACCAGAGGTAAGGGAATTTTGATCTGAATTTCGATTATTTGGGTTAACCTTATACTTCATTTATTATTCCATGCTAAGATTATTTATTACAATAATATTTAATATAGTATTTTTTAATATGTGGAACTAAATTGATTATACATATTACTTCCATTTTATTAATTCACCCTTCAATGATATGGTATATGTAAGGGACTCCTTTTTAAAAGTCCACTTTTAAATTTATATATATTTTTTTTAAAATAAAAAATATTTTTTATGCAAGTTTTCATGTTTAATGATTATTTTATTGTTCTTGGTAATTTTTTATGATGAATGTTTGGACCTATATATCCCTCCAACGCATTAGGTGTGTTTGATATGGAGGTTAGATATATGGTTACTCCTAGTGTAACTACGATGGTTACACCATAAGGTGGCCATGATAGTAACATTATAAGGTAGTCGTGAGCATTACATTAGAAGGTAACCGTGATGGTTAAAATTAATATAGTATCTATGATGGTTACAGTCTTATTTATGTAATTCCCCTTGTAACTTATATGGTTTATTTATGCTTTCTATATTCTATGAAAATATCATGTTTTCACAATGTAACTATAAGATATATATTTGGGTTCAAAGTATGTCTTATGAAAATGATTTCATATGTTTATAAGTGTTTATGTACTTAAAATTGATCTCTTACTTTTTATATCCCTTATGGATCTTATTGTGCTAATCCCATGTTTAAAAAAAATAATACTGTATAATGATTGGTAAGATAAATGTTGAATAAAAGATAAATGTTGTGATTACATTTCATGAATTTATTTCATGTTTCTTTGAAAATTTTTATATTATGAAAAAGTGTATATTTTTTTATCAGTATCCACTTTATATGATTATGGGTTGATATGTAAAAAATATGTTATAATTTTTTAAATCTCTAAACATAAAAAAATCCTCAATTTAAAAAAAAGGAAAATTCATGTCTAAAACTCAATATGATGTAATGTTTATGGCCATGAACATATAGTTTGTATCAAAGAATGGTTTATATAAACATTGGGATATGATGATGATAATAGAAACCCATAAATGTGTTTTAAATTATTTTTATGATAAAATTTTAGATATTTTCAAGATTTACATGTTTCTTCATCAATGATATGATTATTAAGAATGTATTTCTATAGAAGAAACCACGAAGCTGATGTAGGAAGGCACAAAGAAGCTAATGTTTTTCTGAATATGCAACCTGGACTTATGGGAATTGAAACTGACTTGTTTTTTATAGTAGTGGCTCAGTTAACAAAAGTAATAAATAGATTTTCCATCCCTGAAAGATAAATACTAAAACTAACATGAAGGAACATAATGATATTAGAACATTTTATGAGGAAAAGACCTTCTACTTCCCATGGATCTTCTAACCCATTTGTAGTTGAATGGTGGATTAATTCCCTTGAAAGGATATTTGATTTCTTGGGGTATTTGGATAATCAAAATGTTAGTCTTTTTTATTTACTATTTTTGAGGAGAAGAAAACTATTGGTGGTCAATGTTCAACAATATCAGGGATAAAAAAGAGATTGATGCCTTGGAATGCGATCAAATCTCAAAAAAATTTATTGAAAAATATTTTCCTAAGGTTTGTTCAACATATTTTGGAAAATAAATTCAATTAATTGTTGAAAAGGTAAGATGATTTAGTGGTTGTCTATAAAGAAAAATTAACCCTATTATAATGTTATTCTCCAAATCTTCTTCAGGTTCTTGGTAAGATAATCAATCATTATTACTCAGGATTAATGCCACGATATGAAAGCGCATTGGATTCCGCTGAATTCAAAATTACAAAGAAACTATTATAATGTTTTAGAGGGAAGAAATGGATTTTGATGATGATCATGTTTAATTTGACAACAATAATAATAAGAGGTCTAAATTACAAGTGATTGGAAAGAATAAATAAAAAAATTTATGTACGAATGTGCAATTTCCTGTTTGTGAAATTTGTGTTAAAAACAACCTTCAGGAATTCCTCAACAAAACTTGTATGTGTTTTTGATGTGCTGTGTTTGAACATATGGGCTGACACTAAAGTGAAGATTATCTTAAGATTTATTCTTTTAATAATTTGGTAAAGTATATTAAATGTGGTGAGATGGTTCATTATGAAAATAATTTCCTAAAGAAAGATATGAATAATGGAAATCGTTATGATTATTAGAAAAAGGGGTTGTTATATATTTTGGGACTCTGTCCTTATATTTAGATTTATGTAATGAAGCGGTATTTGGTATATTGTTTTTTTACTCAAATTTTTCTAATGTTTTGTTTGATATGGGGCATAAACATTTCTTTATTTTTGAGAAATATTCTTATAAATTAGATATTTTAGCTCAGGAAATGAGACCAGAACATATGGTTAAAACAACATGGGAGATATTATAGTAAAAAAACTTATAAAATCTTCCTGTTATTTTATATGGAAATAAATTACAAGAAATTCTTGTTTCTTTACCCTTAGTAGAGTTTTATTTCATTTTAGGTATGGATTAGATTTTTTTATCATGTTAAGATTCATTATTGATCTAAAGATGTCATTTTTCAGAAAGAGTTTTAGTTTGTATGGAAGAAGAAACCCATATAATTGAAAACATTTAATGATGCTGAGAAACTATTAAAATATAGAAATGATTGTCATATTGAATGTATCATTGAAAATAAGGGAACTATTTAGACTAATGTTGTTCTTGGGGTAAACGAATAGCTAAATATTTTTCATAATGAGTTTCTGAATGTTACACCTGATCGGAAATTTGACTTTAACATTTAGTTATATCTTGATGCTAATAAAATTTTAAAACCCCCTTATCGAGTGGATCAAGTAGATCATATTGAATTTCAAAAGAAATTTGGATTTTATTGATAAATGAATCAATCATCCTAGAACTTATACATGTGGTGATCCTATTATGTTCATTCAAATAAAATACAGTTGTATAAAAATTTTCATAGATTATATATCATTGAATTATATTACTGTTAAGAATAAGTATCAACTACCTTATATCGATTACATATTTGATCAACTCTTGGGAGCTCAGTATTCTACCAAGATTAACTTGAGTTCTGAGTACCATCAATTGAAGGTGAAAAAGGATGACATTCGGAAAAAATATTTTTATACTAGATATGGTCATTTGAGTTTGTTCTTATGAAAATTGGATAGAAAAATTACGTTTTTGAATTCATGGATCTTATGAATAGAGTGTTACATTAACATTTAGATAAGTTTTTTTATTGATAATATTTTGGTCTTTTCAAAAAATTATGAGGATATTGAAAAACATATAAGGATTTTATTGAGAACACTCAACGAAAAGTTGTTATATGAAAAATTTAGAAAATTGTATTTTTAGTTAAAAAATGTTTATTTTCTTTTGAAAATTGTAAATAAGGTTAGAATAACAATTTATCCTATGAAAACAAGTGTTTGATGAATGGAAAATACCTCAAAATGTTATTTATATTAATAGCTTTCTTGTATTATCATGTAATTATTTATTGTTTGTTAAAAAATTTCACAGTTATCTATTCCACTAACCATGTTAACACAAAAATGGGTTAAATTTTTGTGTATAGAAGAATGTGATGTTTTTTTTTCAGGAACTGATAAAGAGATAGGCGAACACTACAGTTTTTTTATTTCCTTCTAGAAATGGTGAGTCTATCATCTACAATGATGCTTCATTTAACAGACATGGTTTTGATGTGATATATAAGGATTAGGTAATTTCTTATGCTATATGATATCTAGAACATCATGATTTTTTTTTGCATACATGATATGGAATTAGTAGTTGGGGGTTTTTCATTGAGTAATTAGAGGTAAAATTATATAGAGCCAAATGTGAAATATAGACTAACCATAAGTGTATAATGTATATATTAACTCAAAAGGAATTAAATATGAATCATAGAAGATGGATTGAATTTATAATGAATTTTGATTGTATGATCAATTACCATCCTAGAAAATCAACCCATGTAGAGGATTCCTTAAGTTGATAACATAATGATTCATTAACCACATTACATATAGAATAAGAAACCTTTATTAGTGATTTGATGAATTTTTTTCTTTGAAGTTGTTGGGGTTGAAGATTCTAATATTTTTTTCATGTGTTACAATAGTCATTAGTATTAGATATAGGTAATCATGTAAAGAAAGAAGACTGTGAGTTGTAGAAAATGGTAGAAATTGGTAAGATGATATTTTTATAGAATTTAACATTGATAAAGATTGTGTTTTTAGATTTCGAAAGAGAATATATGATCCTTGTGATTCTTTTTTGAAGAAATAATAATTATGTGAAACTCATAGTTATCCATTTTGATTTCATCCAGGGTGCACAAAGATGTACAAATACCTTCGATATTATTACTTGTGGGACGGAATGAAAATAAATATTTATTATTTTATCATGAAATGTTTGACTTACCAAAAGTTTAAAGCAAAGCGATAGTTATTGAAGGGGGTGGTTTACCTATTTCCATTTCATGAGTGGAAATAAGAAAAAAATATCCATGGATTTCATGGTGGGTCTACCAAATAAATCTCAAGGTAATAATGTGATCTGGTTTATTATTGATTATCTTACTAAATATGCACATTTCTTTCATTTTATAGACCATATTTATCTAGATCGTCTTTCCTGGTTATACCTCAATGATATTTGTAGTTGTCATGGATTTATACTCTCTATTGTATATGACCAGAATCTGAGGTTTACATATAACTTTTCAAAATACCTTTAGAAGTCATTGAAAAATGAATTAAATGTCATCAGTTCTTTTCATCCTCAATCAGATAGACAGACTGAGTGAACAATTATGTCCATAGAGGATATACTCTAATATTTTTTAATGGATTACCAAGTATAAGGGAATCTACTTCTTTATTTAGTAATGTTTTCTTATAATAATAGTTATCATACAGGTATACAAATTGAACCTTTTGGGGAATTATATATAATACTATGTCAAACACTATATTTTTCAATTGATGTAGGGGGAAAGAAGTTGACAGGACTAGAATGAGTATATGAAGTGTAAGTGACGGTGATGATGATCCAGCTACACATGAGGAAAAATCAGAGTAGGTAGAAATTTTGTGACGATAATAAGAGGGATAACATTTATTTTGAGGTAGGTGATCATGATTTTTGTAGAATCTCATCATGGAAATGTGTTATAGATTTTTATAAGAAAAGAAAGCTATGTCCATTGTTCATTCGAACATATGAAACCTTATAGAAAGTTACAATAGTAACATAACAAGTAGATTTTCATCCAAGTTTATTTTAGGTACATAATTTTTTTTCATATATCAATTATAAGAAAGTATGTGGCAGATTAATATCATTTTTTGATCCCATAGTAGTACAACTAGAATAGAACATTTCTTATAAATAGAATACTATTACGATTCTAAATTTTAAAATGATAGTATTGTGCAATAAGGTAGTCTACTGGGTTAAGGTTTTTTGAAAAAACCACATGGTTGAAGATGCAACATGGGAATTTAAAAATGTATTGAGGGAAAGGTACCTAACTTTTTTAATATATGAATAAAAATTGGGATGACGCAGTGTCCAGAAATTTAGAAGAATTCCACATCCCAGGTACATATAAAATAAATTTTTTCTATAATAATATATTTTAATTTATTATAAATTTATAATTAAATAATTGATATTTATAAAAATTATGTAATTTTTACTAATTGAATAGTAACATGATCTTAGGAAAAGTAATATGGCCCATATGAATAGTAAATTGGCCAATTTAATAATAAACAAACCTATAAAAGTGTGAATAAAATTTATGTATCTTAAATGTGAAAATATTATTTATTTATATCTTTGAATGATGAAATAAATGTTATAAAAATGATAGACTAAGTGTTTATTTTTCTCGTAAAACATTAATATTTATTTATGATTTTATAATTATATATAATGATATAATATAAATGTTATGTTCAAAAAATTAAAATCATAAATTGTTAATTTATTGTCTTATTGTTTGAAGATAATTTTATGAGGCATTTTTAAATTTTTCAATGTGTTAAAAAATAAGTAAGAGTTTTTAAAATGTTATTTTTTGAATAAATTATCATTTTATTTAAAAATTAAATTTATCATATATAGAAAATTATTTTCAAAGAATATAGTTCCTTTTTAAATTATACATGTTCAAAAATAGTTATGGTTATTTTTGGTGATTTTTACAAAATACAACGATTTTAGGTGAATAGTGAAATACAATAATCTACAAAAATATGAAAAATACATGAATTAATGAATCATGAATGATGTTATACTAAGGTAAGATCCCATGGTTTGATATCACAATAACTAATTACTTTATTTAGTCACACAAGCCAACAATCATGCTTTTCTAGATAAAAAAATAATATAATGATTGAAATAATGGAAAACCCATCCTCTCCAACACTATAAATACCGCCCCTCACCCCTCTTCACCTCACATATCTCAAGCTTCGAGACTTTCAAAATTTGTTAACAATATTCTCACGAAGCCACTTTCCCACGTTCAAGACCTTCTGTTATCAGGAAATGGCCAAAACCAAAGGCATTAAGGAGGTTCTCAAGAAAATGAATTAAAGATGTAAAAATCCTCTTTCATTTTTCTTTTAATTTTATTTTAAATTATTTTTATTTTCATAAAATATTTTCACCTCTACTTATCCAAGAGATATAAAGACCCTTGTATCATATATATATACTATAATTTTATCTTGTTTATGTATAAATTCACCCTCATAATTCATCCCCCCTCTCTCTTATTCAAAAAATAAAAAACATCATCTATGATGTGTCGATTTACCGATATTGTGGACAACGTGTTTTCAATTTTCCATTACCACCTTCATTTCATCCATAAAACAATTTTAATCGATGAAATAGATTTTAATTTTTATTAAACAATACTTTTTATGTTTTTTAATAATCAAATTTACATAATATTAATTATATAATGAAACAAGTTTGTGATTATCAAAGAACCGCCAAAATGATCTAAAAAATATCATTAATGATTTATCTAATGATTAATCAAAATATTTGAAAACAAAAAGATTTGTGGTATCATTTTATATAATTAAAACATATTAATGACATTTCATTTCACTTCTTGTGTTTCTCTTCCATTCTATAGGAAACTCCTTTATGATCGGACTATAGAAACCATATAAAGAATGCAACTGAAAGAATAAAAAAAATTATTAATAAATTGTTTGAATGATTTAATAAAAATAATAATATTAAATGTTATAAAAAATAATAAGTTTCTTTATAATATTAATAACACTCCATTGACCATTATAAAATATTTTTAACCACTTTTGATGTATTATGAACCCTATGTAATGGAATTATTATCCAAATTTACATTCATTAGGTTAACTTTCAACTTCATTGATTTTATCCTATTAAACATATTTGTGAAATTAATGATTAATATATTATGCTGTATTATGTGGATTTATATTGAGTAAACATATTACATTCATTTTATCTATTCTGGCTTTAATTATATGGTATATGTAAAGGACTCCTTTTTAAAAACCACTTTTTAAATTTCTATTTTTACAAAATTCAAAAGGAATGTTTTCATGAAAGTGTTCACGTTTTATTATTATGTTATGGTTCATGGGAAATTTTTATGATGAATTTTGGGACCTATATCTCATTCCAATTTATTGTATATTTTTATGTTAGAGGTTGGTTGTATGGTTACTCCAACTGTAACTACGTGGGTTACACCATAAGGTAGCTGTGAGGGTTAAATTGTAAGGTAGTTGTGAGGTTTCCAAATCATATGTTACCCGTAATTGTTAAAATAAAATGTAATAAATTTTCCCAATAAAAAATTTAGTTAATTTATGATTTATATGTTCTATAGAAATCTTATGTTTTCAAAAACTAACTATACAATGCATATTTGGTGTGAAGTATGCCTTGTGAAAAGGATTTCATATGTTTATAAGTGTTCATGTACTAACAGTTTCTTTTCCTATTTTTGTATCCCATACTAAGATTTTTTTCCTCTTACATTGTTTTAGTAAATAAATTCACACGTTTTTTAAGGGGTAAGAGAAAATGAAATGCCAAGTTGAGTGTTGTGAGGATTTTCATGAATATATATCATGCATTTTCTGAAAACATATATATAATGAAAATGATTATTGTTCTAGTAGTATCTACAAGGTATTCTTATGGGTTGATATATATTAATTATGTCATAATTTTCTAAATATATAAACTTGAACAGATCCTCAATGTAAAATAATGAAAAATCTTGACTAAAACACAAAATTATATAATTTTTATGGTTGGGTCCTTAGAACTAGTCTCCCATGAATATTAATCATATGAGTACAGAGTATAATGTTCTAAAAAAAGAAATAATTAAGTAGTATTATGGATTGTATGGGAAGCATGAGAAGAAGTGTATGGTTGGGAAAAAGACGCATTAGTAAAAGATGAGAATGAATTATTTTCCCAAAGTCGATAATTGTGGAATGAAACAACCTGATACTTTCTTAATGGAATGAGAGTTTTCTAAAAGGGTGGATATAAAGGCCGATGTTCTTGTGATATCATGGATTGGAAAAATTATTTACAATAAAAAATGATTCACCTATAAAGAGAAGTGTAACTATGAAAATAAATGTATGAAGTAATAAAATAATATACAAGAAAAGAAGAAAATCTATAATTGTAATGATTAGGCTATAGCCATAGATGATTTGGAATAATTAATTTTCTTATATTGGAATTCAATAATTATGTCAGTTTGAATATTTTGACAATGATATCATGGTTATGGTAATTATTAAATGTATAAGGATTTTACTACAATACTTTTTCATTATGTATTTGAATGTGTATTTTGAATCGTACTGATGAATAATAATAACTATCTTGGGAATGTTTAAATTCTTGGAAAAAACATGATTTAATAGAAGATAATGGTTAATATTATCCTAATATTAAGATAATTATGTTGGTTTAAAGAGAATATGAACATGGAAAATTTATAATTGATAGTACTAAATACCATGGGACTGATTAATTATTTATTGACTGGGTTTTTTATTATGTCATTCATGTTGTTTACACATTTTTTGAATTTAAGGAATATATATAATATTAACTAATTTACATATGGAATAATTAATCATTAATTTTTTCAATAAGTTTTTATTGTAATTTATGTTATTAACATGTTTCAAAATAATTCATTATGAAGGTATTCACGTGTTATATATGTGATGTTTAGGAGATACTTAATGTTTTTTGGGGGATTAATGATATGTTAATTTTTGAAATTATGATTCCTTATTTATATTTTTTTATCATAATCTATTGAATGTTTCATATTGTATACCATTTATGAAATATTTTAAGTTAATCATTGTATGAGGTTTTAGAGATTAATGTATTACATCACCATATAATGATTTATACATATTAGATAATCGATTCTAACCATTTTTCGTAATAATAACATGAGATTTAAGGAATGAATTATTATTATATAATGGTTATTAAGACACATTAAAATATAATTATAGTGATTTAGGTATAAAAAACCTTTTTAGATATTCATTTTAAGGAGTGAACGATGAATTATAAATTAATCAAAGCTCAACTGGAGGATAAAATCTTGCTTATAAAATAGAAATATATCAAGTAATTATATTTCCTTATATTCATAGAAAGCAACATAATTCCACAACATTAGGAAAAATTATCTTGAATCAAACGAATGAATCATATTAAATTTATATCCAATTTATCATATTATATTTTTAATTCATCACAAATTTATGGTTTTTGGGTCCTTAACTCTACATTGAAAATTCACTTTCTATTGTCCAATGTCCTCTATCACCATCTATAATAATTTAATTTTTTCCCACTTTCATGTATGAACATGAATAAAGGCTCCACTACATAGAAACATACTTCTGTGTTATTTCATATGACCATTGTACATCTATATCTCATTTAATAAGAGGATTTTTATAAAACCCTTTTTATGATGTTGGTTTTTCAACAATGGTATTTCCAAATGTCAATCCCTTTATTACAAAGATAAATTTTAAATTATGAGGATGAAATTTATTTATGTTTGGGAGAATTTAACCCCATGAACATATACAATAATAAGAATGTATTCAATATTTTATGTGACACATAACACTAAACTGAAATATGCTCTAAAATATATTTTTTAAATTTATTCTCTTAGAAAGTTTTTAAAACATGCAACCCTAAATATAAATAATCCATAATTTAGTATAAAATTATAATCTAGTAATTTTATTATAGTATATTCATTTAAATAACTAAATTACTAATATTTTGAAAATATATTGAATTGAAAAAATAAGAATAATTTAAAATGAAATGAAATGTTTAATGAAAAAGTATATTTCTTTCAAATAGATGGTTTACTCACGTTGTTCCCACATAATATAATATTAATTTTTGACACATGTAAAAATTTTATTGAAAAATATCATTTTGGAAATAAGAATATTAAAATTATCTGCGGTGATTTTTTGGATTTTCAAAAAAAAATTCAATTTTTTTGAAATTTTGATAATATGGAATTTTAATTGTAAACATACTATTTTAAATTATTTATAATGATAAATTTTAATTTTAATTTGATTAAAATGAAAAATAGTAAAATTTTAAATCTCTTAATCCAATAAAGTTTATTAGAATCATTTTCATACTGATTTGTAATATAAAATCTTTATATATTTTTTAGAATTTCCTCATTTTAAACCGTCTCTCTTGTGCATATGTTGGATTAATTTTAAATTAAAATTTCCCAATTATGTAAATTGAATTTGAAAAAATGTGTTCCTTATTCTTAATAATAAAATTAAAATTATATAAATTTTTAAATTTAATTTTTAACCATTATGAACAGTGAAACTCGTTGATGTTATTTATCTTTGTTACGGTAAAAATAGATTTACGAAGGGTAAAAGTAAACATATAAATGTAATAAATGTAATAAATAATTTTCATAATTACAAAAGATTACTATATTTAGACCTTATAATGTATAAATATTTAGCACAATCAATTTTTACAATTTTTTAATATGAAAAACATTGTTACACATTTTTCTTTTCCAAAATTGCATGTGTGCTAATCACCTTACTTATATAAGGCCACTCCTCTCCACTCCTCTTCACACCATGAAACCACTTTGGTTCATCCAATACATTACCAAAATCACTTCTAAACTTCAATTATATCATTATAAATGAAATAATTATGTCAAAAATCCATCCAATGAATTATTTTTATGCAAACCTATAGAGGTTACATAAATAAGAGTTAATGTTATTCAACGTCCATTTTTATTATATTTATTCCTATTCGTACTTAAATCATTATTAAAATAATATTTTATAAAAAATTAAATAAATTCAATAAATTCCATATAATTATATGTTTTTATGCTTAAATAATTTCTTAAAACCATCCCCACTTCCATTAAATGTGTTATAAAATCATCATTTGTGTGTACGGCGGACTACTGCCTCCTGGACTGAGGTCATTGTTTCCATTACCACCTATAAAAGATGGGTATGATGATGAATATTAAGTATATATATGATTATTATAACATAATAATTACTATTAATTTTTTATATTATGTATACCTTCATTAATATATATTCTATAGGGGACATGATAAAGTTGCTCGGGTGTACGGCAGCCTACCACCTCTTGAAGAAAACTGATTCATTTTTTCACTAACACATTACATGAAAAGTAATAAGTATAAATTTAATAAATATATGGGATATAAAATAAATATTTTTTATATTGATTAAATATTTATAATTGTTAAAAATATATATATCATTTTCTTTCTTACATTAAAAAATGATAAGATTATTCATTTATGTGTGGACTACTGCCTTTACAGAGCGATGCGACTCTCTTTTCATCCCTGTACCACATGGATCATATATATAAGTATATTTAAATAAATAATATGTAATATATAATATTATGATAATTTTTTAATGAATAATATTACATTCAGTATTTCCATAATGATCATTAAAAAATGGAAATGTTACTCAAGCATAGGAACGACCAACCATCCCCATGATTGTAACAATCCCAATTTCCCAAAAATATCTTTAATAATTGATATTAAAGGAGTAATTGATTTATAAATTTTATAATTATGTCATTATAATTATTATAGAGATACTGTAACTGTGTAATATGAAAATAAACTAGATCATTCATATTAAAACATTCATGAAAAAATAACTTAATTAATACTCTAAATAATTAAAATAATTGTATATAATTATTGAGAGAATGATAATATGTTATAAAATTATCATATATGATATTATAAATACAAATATGTTTCTTTTTATATTTTTCTAACAAGCTTAAACCCCATTTACATATTTTAGTGAATGTTTAAACAAATGGAAGCATTTGGTGAGGGACTATGCCTCAATTACACATCATTAAAGAATATTTTATTATTATGAACCAATTTTATTTTGTTTGATGTAAATGAATACCATTTTAAATATAATTTAATTATTAAATAATAATTATTATTATTTTAATTTTCCATTTTAATTATTTCATCTAAGGGAATTTTACTAAAAAGTTGCCTTATGGTAATGAATCGAATAACACAATTACTTTTTATTGGGTTATATTACTTCATCATCAACTGTGAAATAAAATTATTTTTTTGAAATTTTATTTAAAAGAAAAAAAATTATTATTTGGTTATATTTTATCCAATTATTTACATATAAATCATTTGATTTCTTAATTTTAAGATTATTTTTAGTCTTAAAAATAAATTTTTTTCTCAAATGTTTTTTAAAGTGAATAATGTTTCTAAATGTTAATTAATTAAAATAACCACTAATGGGGAAATAATTAAATAAAGTTAATAGATTAAATTTCTATAAATAATATGTATAATCCTTTTAATTTTTTTTCTTTTCATACTATAAATATATTATCACATTTTCATTGAAAAATGTAGTTTTCAGAAAATTGTCATTTTCATGTATATGGGTTTTATATTAAATTAAATTATTCCACATCTATGAATTGAATTTTATAAAATTGATTAAATATTAATAATATAAATAATTTATAAAATTTAATAAGTTAAACTTTATTTATAGTCATAATTATATGTAAAAATAATAAACACATAGTTATGGTAGAAATTTTTTTAAAATGGTAAAGTGAGTAACCTTTGATGTAAAGTAGATAAGATTTTTCAAACCTTTTAAATATTAGTGGTATATATTTTTCATCATTATATCTCCTTCAATACATTATATAAATTTTTTGGAAATTTTCTTGGGAGTGACTTCACATTATTAAATAATTTAAGGTATTTACAAAAATGCTACTTCCCATCAATCATAAAAGGGAACTTGATCCACTCACTTAGTCACACATCCAAATGAATTTGGATATGAAACACATAAATAAAAATATCCCTATAATCCTTATACATAATATTGTTATTATTTTATTCCCAAAGTACCTAACTTAGGGTCCTTAATAAGAGATCCAAATGAGGTCTTTCTAATTGAAGGTAATTGCCATCACTAATCTCCTTTATTTCAATTCATTTTTTATAACATCAATTACTTTATAAAATTATTAATATAATAACACCAATATATCATATATAATATGTTTTATTATGATTGTTACAAAATATTTATCTATCTATTCTTCAATAAAATTTTAAAGGATGTCATTTTTCATGTGTGTGGAGGACTACCACCTTGCGAATCAGTGTAATTGGTTTTCCATCATCAACTCACATAACCATTTATGAACTTGGATTTAATGTTTATTTATTAAATTAATGAAATAATAATAATTCTATACAATTAATAAATTATATACATTCTTACCATACCATTCATTGAAAAATTGTAACATCGTTAGTGTGTGCAGATGGCGACCACCTCGTCAATCAATGTGAATCATTTTTTTATTTCTGAATCGCATGGATATTATATGTATGTGAATTTGATTAAATAATATGAAGTTTATTTTATTATGATCATTATTTAATGATAAAAAATATTTACTTTATTTCCATATTTATTGAATAAAAATTGAAATGTTAAACATGCATATATATGAATTATCGTCTCCATGATTAAAACATTGTTCATTTTTCATGACCATAATTAATGGTAATTTTTTTAAAAAAAATTTACGTAAAAAAATTATAACTGTTTAATGATTATTTTTATAAATATTATAGAATAATGACCCATTTGATCATGGTCAACAATCTGATGTTGATTTGAAATTATGAATTTAGAATCCTCTAAACGCCAAACCAAAACATAATTAGTTATGTAATTAAATACACCATTAGAACAAATAAAGTAAATGGATTATGTATAAGGGATTAAAAAATGAAATTTAACTTATGAAAATAAATATTTTATTTAAGTTTATTATATATGAGATAAATACATACACAATAGTGTATAGACTCGAGGTAAGGGTTTTCTCTCAAAATATATTTCTTTGAGACACAAGTTTTTATGAACCTAAATTATTTTAAATTGTGTATATATTGAAATTTTACAAATTATATCATTAATCCTATATAAATATTACTGCATTCCTTGGCTGGATAATGCGTAACAAGGATGGTGAATCAAGGGGTAACGTGGGATCTGTGGGTTTCAGTGCTATTTTTAGAGATCAGAATGGAGATGTTGTTGAAGAAATTTATGGTCCATGTGGACATGCCTATACTCTTGATGAAGAAATTATAGTATTCATCAAAGTAGTGTGAATTGAAAAGAAACGGAATTGGATCATGACATGGTTTGAGTTGGAATCTTTTACCATCATGCAAGCGGTCAGGATGGGTGTGATACATCTATCATTAAAATTGACAAGACGATAGGATAACTACATAAACACGGTTTTTTCCATGAACTATATCATAACACATGCTTATCGGGAGGTGAATTATCTTGCGGATGCTCTTGCCAACAAGGGAGTCACTGCATAAGTTTTTCATCACTCTATCTCATTATCTGATGATACTAATTCCTTTTTACAACAGGATATGTTTAAGACTCCTTATTTATAACTTTTTTTGTACTTTTACTTTTATATAAGAGACTTTGTGTGCATATTTGTTAAATAAAAGTTACCAGGGTGTTAAGAATTTATGTTTCAATCTTATTTTAATCTGGATTATTTATGATTGAAATTATATTAAGGGAAATTATTTTATCATTTTATAATAATAAAATATATTTTTATTATCCTATTTTTATTCATGAAATTTTCAATTAATAGTACATTTTTTTGTTATTTGATACTTAAAATTATTGATAAAATGTTTTTAAGAAAAGATGAATTTATTTCACAATTTTATTGAGAGTCTTTTTTAATCTATATATATTTTTTCAAAATAATATTTCACCATAAATTTGACATTCACTATATGATTTATTAAAATAATTTTAACACAAGATTTATTTTTTAAAAAATTGATTTAAAGGAATCATTTTGTTATTTTCCTAACTAGTCACATTTTATCCTTTTAAAAAAAATTTAAATAAATTTTTATTTTAACTTATACTGTAATTATGAAATTACACACAATCATTACTAATATAATATTTGAATATTTCTTTATTTTTTCCCATTTTTATTTTTATGTAATTTTTTTAATTCAATATATTTTATTTTTTAAAATTAATTTCATTATAGAAATTATATATTTATCATGAATTACTCTATATAATATTTTAAAGGCTTTTTCCACGATGATTAAATCCTTTAATGTCATAGATTAATTTTGAATTATTTATATATGTATCTTAAGTATATTAATAAATTATTATCCATTAATTTTTTAGTGGTAATACATTCCACATTTTTATCTCTCAAATTCTTTCATTATGGAATTTATTTTAATTATGACATGAGAAAAGATAATCCAACCCCTTTCTATCCATTAGTAATTATTATTTTTATTCCTTATGATTGATTTTATTTTATGGAACACCTAATCATGGTCATGTTATGATGTGTGTTCATGGATAGAGCCCTAATGACTTCGATGTTTTTTTAGTCTCATATGGTGTCATGTATCAAATTAGGGAGTAAACCTAATTCACCAGGAGACTTTGTTGACAATGTGATATTGTATGGGCTGTAAGCCTTGAAAAAAGTTTATGTAAATTTATTTATTTATTCCTTATTTAATATAATTCTATGATCTTATAAAACCATTTTATTTCTGTTATTCTACCATGTGATTACTCTTAGGACATCTCTTTTTAATATATAATGTTATACCTTCGATCCACACAACGTTTTACTATCATGTCAATTCCCTTTCTTGGATTTTTATTTTTTCCCTTTATTCTATGTATTTCATAGTTTATCCCATGTAGTTTTAGGAGCTTTAAATGAGTTTGGATCACATTATATAGAAGAAAATAAATTTTTTTTATCCTCACATTGTTGTAATATGAAGATAGTTTTAAAAATACACTCGGCCTCATGATCTTTTGCTTGTAATTAGTAAATGATTAGGTTAAAAATAATGTATTAATATGTGTAAAGGGATTCAATTCCAATATTATTAGTCATGGGGTCACTATTTAAACCATGAGAATGAATATTGGTTTGTAATGTCAATGCATGCCTCAATAAAGGGTGATTGAGATGTACACCCTTATGGTTAAGAATAATTCTAATGAATACCGATTAGAGAGAGAAATATTTTATTTAATTTTAATATATAATGAATAAATATTATTCATTGTATTATATACCAAATTGGTAGTATACAAAGAATTTAAATTAAAATAGTTCGATAAAATAAAATTTATCTCAATGAAGAAAATTTTGATATGAAAATCTTACCTTGTTATTTATTCATTCAATGAATGTGCCTAAATTATTTAATAATAAAATTTGTTTACTTAAATAAAATTTTATAATCATAATTATTCCATATTTAGATTAATATTTATCCTTTATTATCATATTATATTTATCAAATAAATATTTTTTCTTGTGTTTTGGTAAAAATTTAACTGGTGTCATCTTATTTAAATAGTTTTACCAATAAAAGATGTCATTTTAATAATAATAAAAATAAATAATATAAACATTAAAAAACCACAAACCAATAATTAATTTTTTTTTATATTTTAATAATACTAGTATTTATGTTACATTTTCATCTCTAATAGACTTGTGTAGAATTATTCAAGTAGGTAGTTAAACCAAACCGAATTTGGACATGCTGTATCATTATTAGTGAGTATGGTTAGGAAATTTTATTATATCATTATAATAGATTTATAATCATATAATTTCAATTTTTTAAAAATTTGAATCACATTTTATGTTTTTTATAATGAAATAAAGTTGTGTTGAAAAATGAAAAATAATAGTTCACGGAGGTTTTAGTCTACACAACAAAGAGTAAACATTTTCATTTTTTGATGAATTTTTTATAATTAATGTATATTGTAATTTAACATTTAATAATTATAATTATATTATATATATCATATTTATTCACTTATAACATACAATAAAAAAAACCATCAGATGTTGCTTGAAAAACAGAATACACTGCCTTATAGAATTAATAGTTTTCGCAACATACTAACAACATTTTTGTTTGTATTAGCGAATATAGTAGAATGAATAATGGTTATTATATTAATTTAATAAAAACATTAGTAAAAAATCATAAATATATAATTATAGAATATTTTGAAAAATAATGTTATGTGGAAAAATGTTACGAATAGTGTATTTCTTACGTTGGATCTTTTATATTATCTTAGAGATATCATTTGAAAATAAGGGCTCATGATATATTCGAAATTCTAGCAGCTTAAGGATGGGAAAATTAATTCAAGCTTATTTATTTTAGGAAAATTTTCAAGGGAAATTTTCATGATAAGTGTACCCATTAAAGGGGGTATGTGATCCCTTTTTATAAGTGAAGAGATTGGGTGTTTTGAGAATACCGTTAACACTTTCACAAAAACATTACATTTTTCCATGGTCTATGGATCCCTCATTTCATAATAATTGAGTGTGGGTTTTTATATTATTGATCAATATTCATCCATGTTTTTCCACAAAATTTTTAAATACGTTCAAAATCTTTTACAGAAGGTTCTTACATTTTCACAATTAGATTTTAATCTTGGTAACTTATATTATCTAAGTAATTTATATATTATTAAAATTTTATTGGAAACCACTATTAAATTTGTAATTTTTTTGACCTAAATTTAATCTCTATTTAGACTTTTTAAATTTTTTAATATGATAAAATCAACTTGGAGATAAAAATATCAAATATATAAAACTATTTCAAAAGAAAAAAATGAATTTTGAACATTATTTGTTCTTAATATTAATTTTTATTTAATAAAACGTGAATGAGGGTTAATATAATTATATAAATCATTAAACGTAAAATTAAAGTCCTCATTTAAGTTATATCATCTTAATTTATTATATAAAAATTACACAGTATTATTAAAAAAAATCATTAAAAATGGTTTCACAATTATTGTCACAATTAAATTTAATATTACTTATATTGTAATTATTCATTAAAAATTCATTGATCATTTTTCCAATATTTAAATGTTGAAAAAAAATAGGAAATAAATTCTTTTATATATAATTTTGATAAGTTATAATGTATAAATTTAAATATAAGTGCGCCAAAACAGTTTTTTTTGTAAAATATTACTTGAATTTAAAAAATGATAAGCATGTTTTTTTAAATTTAAAATAGTAATTTTGAGAGATTTTAATAAATTTTTAAATATATAATTCTTAAACCAAAATATTTTTTAAAACATAAAATTCATTTTATTTTTAAAATTGACAATTTTTATGAAAATTGGTATTTTCTCTATTCACATAAATATAAATTAGAGAATAAAAATACTTAAATTTCATCCAAAACTAATTTTGTGATTATAAATCCAAAAATGAAGTTTAGTATATGAAAATAAATTTCAATAATTTTTTATATTGTGTTTTAAATAAATTGATAAAATATAATGAGAAACTATTTTATAGGTAAATAACTATTTTTAATAAAAATTCTTCTAATTATTAATTTATATAAAGCACTAAGAAAGATAGAGTTAAAAATTAAAAATTATATATTAGTAAAATATTTATTTGACAATAATATACACAGTTTACATAAATAAAATATATAATACAATAAAAAGAAAGATTCTTAAGCTCAATATTTTAGTAAATATATTTTTATAAAATGACATATATATATATACTCACACATATATTAATATATATATTTATATCATCATTAGGTTACTTCAATTCATCCTTACCGTTTCAATTACTAGGTTTTAATAATCTAAACATATTGTGGTTTATTTTTTGGGTTCTGTTGTGTGGGGAGAAATATATCAAACATATTTTACATAAGTAGAAGTAAAAAATATTAAAATCATTTGTTGTTATAGATAATGGAATGAAGTTTAGAAATAGTTACCTATATAATTACCTTGAGAATCATGGGATAAGGAACTGTTTCATAGTGGCATGACTCATGAAAAAATGGTGTTGTTGATAGATTAAATTTGATCCTAAAAAACATTTCTATGATGATTCTAATTGAGAAATACCTATCCGAAAATGTTTATAATTATGATGTTATAACATCAGTAAATATTTCTAACAGAGCTTTATTCTATCTCAAAAAAGTAAATACACCATTTGATATAGGGAATGGGATGAATATTACATTAAAATAATTCCAAATATTTATATATAATTTATTTATTCTCAGTAAAGTGAAACAAATGACTTATTAATCTCTTGTATAAGAATGAATTTTTCAAGGATACTCATTCAATAAAAATCATACAAGTGTTTCATTAAATAACAAGGAATGGTTATCAAAATTCAAGAAATAAATGTGGGGAAAAAGTAATATATTATTCATTGATCATTGATATATCTATGAAGGGTAGGTTCTAAGAATTCATGTTGTATTCTAAACAATATTTTCTAAATTCATTACCTAAATATTAGGAATACATTGATAAATATGATTGTTTTACTATACAAAAATATGATAAAAATGTTTATCAGCTGAAAATCGGTAGTATGTTATGAAGAAGGCACTGAGGGAATGATATCCTATTCTAAATCAGTCCTTGATGACACTCTATATTTAGTGTGGTGGATTTAATAATAATATTTATATCAATAATGAGATATATTAATGTTTAATTATTCCAATATGTGTCAATTACATAATATTTTATAGATTAGAAAATCATAGTAGATGAAGTTTTCAAATTTAGGAGTTTTGTATTTGATATTTTAATGATTGATGAGACTAAATTTTATCTTGTTCTGCAGGTGATATAAAAAAGGAATGGAAAACTCATCTTATAATATACATAATCCATGGAGAATCTAAAAAAATTGGGAATTTTGGATACAATGTTAATGGTGATGTGATCTATTACCTGACTGATTTTTTTCAGGGATGACGAAGGAATGTTTTCCAACATTAGTGATTATTTTTGGTCATTGGGATTTTATTTTAATTAACAATAATATAAACGAACATGGTGTTTGACACATTGAAATTTAGAATATACCTGAGTAACCTTATAGATAACAAATTTTATGTGGTGGAAATAATACTACAGTATATAAAAGGCTAATGGATTTCAGTTGTTTATTTTCAAACAACCTAGAAAGTGTTTTTGGGATACACATATACATATTTTTTTAGTTTATAAGTTCATAAAAGTATAAATTTATGAAGTTCATTATTTCATTGATGGTTTTTTGTTTCATTTTAAACAAGAAAAAATGTACTTAATGGAGCATTGAAGAGGATAAATATAGTCCATTCACCAAATCTTTCACTCAACTATTTTAGATATTGTAATAAATTGGGGATATGGGAGATGAAGTAAATTATCTAATTAGAATAAAATGTTACAACCCTAATTTTATCTACCATATTGAACATTTTATAAATTTATTAATGATTAATAAATATTAATTCCTGTGTCACTTCAAAAAATATAAAGTCAAAAATGGATTTGGATGTGAAAAGTAGGTGCTATAGGCCTCTTTATTTCTTCATCTATGCCATAGGTGGTGGTGATAGTCTCCACACATGTCCCTCCACTATCAGAGGGGACTAGGAACCCCATTATCAAGGGCATATCTTCAATCTTTTATACTATTTTTTCAACAACAATTTCATTCTTACATTTCCTTAGGTCACACTCACCCCTAAAATTCTTGTCCTATGTTATGATATCCCCAACTCATTATTTTGACATTGAAGTTCACCAATGTTTCAGATCTCTCAAACCAGACCATGTTTCCTTGATTTCGCTCAATTCATCCATTAGTTAACTCATTTGAATGATTTTTTTCTTGGAATCTACAAGGGAAGGAGAATGTTGGCCTCCTTGAGAAGTGGAATATCATGGTTTCTTTCTCATCTATTGAAGGTTTGTTCCCTTTATGGTCCAAAGCTCCTCAGACTTACAATAAATCCTATTTACTCCTCTTAAGTTGGACCTAGGATTTTGTTATGAAATGGGACACCCCAAAAACGACTCTCTAGTTAAGATTTTCCAACGTACCATTTCCTTTATAAAACCATACTATAATCCACATGCTTTAAAATTATTTTGATTATTTTTTGTGCTCGGACAAATGAACCAATACTGTCTATCATATGATATACCCATTTATATTATTTTATTTCAATAATTCAAAACATTAGGTTGATGGGTTTTGGATCACGGTTGGGGAAATAAATTATTCTCAAAAATATTTGGTGTTTGATTTAGGGATATATTTATGATTGTCTTGTAAATACATGGGGAACGTATTCTCATTGTGTCAGTGAGTATGGAAAATAAATTAATGGTTCATTTCTATTCCTGAGATGAGTGGGTTAGATCACTATACCACCATTTTCAATCACTCAAATAAAATAGAGTCATCAGATGATTGTATTCCTCTGTATGGTTTGTATACTATGTGCGCTAATCTGAAGGTGGAAGTCAACTTTATAAGATTGAAAAATGATTTGGGTGTTACCAGTTTGATCATGATTGTCCAAAGAGACATTTCACCGTATCTTAAAATGTTTTCATCCTCCTTTATTAATGTGGTTAAAGTTGGATGTGTTGTAAAAGTGCAGTAGCTAATTCAAAACTCTTCGATAGAGGTCCACTCTAGTTTGAATTCATTCTCTTTAAGGTGGAGGAATCATTTAAAGATAGACTCGCCATTATCACTACTGCTACAAAATCATATTAAATCCTTGAATTGGTAAGATAATGATAATTTGTATCTATATGGATAGAGAAAATAGATTCCAAAATGGAAAAGAAATAATTTTGGATAAGGGAAACCTCATGATTCTAAAGTGAGAAAAAAGTAAAGGAACTCGCAATCAATGTGAGACTATTGGAAGGACCCTCTCAGGGTAATGAGTGTTGGGTCTGGATTAAAAAAACAAAAACAAAGTAACCTGATTATTGGAAAATTCCCAATAAATAAGGGAAGTAAATGAATATGTATAATGAACTACAAATTTTTTGAAAAAATAGTGGTTACCAGATATTCAGGTAAAGTAAAAAACATATGGTATAAAGAAAAGGCTGGTAGAATCTACCTAGGTTGATAATGTTATTTAGATGATCAGAATTAAGGAAAAGAATGATCTATCTTCCAGTGAAATGGATGAGTAGTATTATTGTGGAATGGTAATGAATTTATAAATTATTATTAGAACTATTATTGATATAAAAATTATCTTATAGGAAAAATCCATTTCGAATTTTAGTGCATTCAAAGGTTCAAAAAAGGGGGTAGCTGATAAGGAGGTAGTTTAGAAGCATATCATTCACTCTAATTAAGTTATTTTAGAGGAATACATAGGATAAATATATCCATGTATGATTCTCACAGAATGTTTGAAATACAATAATAGATCAATTTTAACAAAGAATGGGTTTCTTTGATTGATATGAAGAATCTGATTCTGACATGTTGATTCTTTTAGGGTGTGAAAATCTTGGAGTAACATGTTTAGACGTGGAAATAGATTGAATAATAATTTTTCTAAGTTTTAAAGTAAAATAAGGTCCTGGAGGGATCCTCTTTCTAGTAGAAACTATATAGGATTCATCATTCTACCTCTTTTAATTTTATTTGGAATGACCAATCTTTTGATTTCAGGTTTTTTTTTCTAATTTTTTACTCTGTTGGTTTCCCACTATTCCTTAAAAGTGCATCATGAAATAATTTTTTTGAATTGGTGGTCTGGAACATGGGTTTGTGAAATTGAAGTATGTTACTAGACCATTGTAGACTATGGATATCATGACTATGACCTATCAAAAGGAGACATTTTTGATGAATGAACGAGCATGAATAGTATAGTTTACTCTACACAATTAAAATAGTATAGACTCGGCACCCTAGCTCCCCAAGGATTATTCATCATTCTATCATCTGTTAGATATTTTATAAACTATTTTATGAAAAAAGGAGTGAATGTTTAGTTCATTGATGAATGATATGATATTTTCTTATAAATGTTAGAGACACTACTACTACCATTAAATGGGTTGAGTATATTAAGATTGACAAAACAAGGTTTGATTTTTTAATGTTCAGTTACGGGGAGAAAATATAGTATTAAATTTTCAGGTGACAATTAGATGGGAAAGATTAATGAATTGCTTCATTGATTATCTTTAAATATTACTACAATCCCATGCCAATATCGACTCATGTGGATATAGAGTACATGTTAAGTGAATATTTTAACTTTATATAAAGTTTCAAATATAGATTTAGAGTTTTAATAATAAAGTTACAATGATATTTCAATAATATGTTTAAGGTATTATGTATCATTTTCCAAAAACCCAATAGAGAAGACTATTAGAAAACGTCATAAAAGTAAAATTTTAATATATTTTATGTTTTATTTATTATCAAATAATGTTATAAATGTAATAAAGTATAATATACCATAATATATTCATGATAGATGGGATATATTTGATTTGAATTTCTTTTAAAGAGGACTGTGAAGCAATTTTAAGCTATGAATGTGTTTCCATGAAAAACAGATAAAATCATACAAATCATAGAGACTTATATATATTAAATCATTTAAATAAAGTATTTTTTTGAACTCAAGGATAATCATTCTAATGAATAAAACTTGGTTATAGGATCCATGCTTTTTGGATGGATTTTCAATATAAATTTTGGAGTAATGTAATTATTATAATGAGAAGAATAATTACAGAATTTATGAGTGATTTTACTTCATATATGACCTATGAAAACATATTTATTGTGAAAATACATTTTTTAAATAATAATTCCCTGTTGAAATAAAAACTTACTAACAACAATTTGTGAAAAAAAACTCATTTGGTGTGCATAAATAGGATATTGTGAATATATTAATATTACTTACAAATGTTTTTATAATAATATGGGGATTATCATTTTGGTAAAAAAGTTATTCATAAAACAATAATTATTGTGTAATCAATGACGATTCAACACAAATGAGGAATATTTTGAAGTAAATGTGAGTACAATTCAATTGAAATGGTAGAAATTTCATAATTAATGAGTTATTTTAAACCTAGTTATAGTGATTTTACTCTAAAAATTGTTGTTAAGAATTCCCCTTAGTTATTGTAGAAAATTTTCACATCATTATTGTACGTGTCTTAGATTATCTCAGTTTGGATAAACCATGTGAAAATTAATTTTTTGTTTTATTCTTTACATGCATTATTACATTATATCTATTCAAAGGGGTTGTAGTTTTCTTAAAATTAATAGAATTAGGTATATGGTGAGGTACTTTTAAAGAAATTTACATAACCAAATTCACCTTTATTATTTGGTTATTTACCTTGCTTGGGGCCAACAAAAAACTTTTTCAAAGATTCACAAAAAAGATTTATATATTCTATGGAGATCTCATATTATATTTCAATAATTTATCATAATTGTGTACTAATATATTTCTAAATGTTTTAATATTTTTTGTTTTTATATAAGTTCACAATTATTCAAAAAATTGTGTGAGAGATTCCTTGCAATATCTGTGTGAGGGAGATCCTGGAAAAACAACTTATAACCTGTAAAAACATACTACTAACTTCTTATAATCTACTATGAAATCCCTATTAAGATTATCTAAGTAAAAATCACTATAAATATAATGGGTGATGGTGGAATAGAAAAAGGATAAAATCATTAATTTTGATTTGGTATGTATTAAAAATATTAAAAATATTAAAGATGAAATTTAAAAGGAAAACATACACCCACCTTTATTCTTTTCTTACTACCAAACTGGGAAAAAATGGTTTTATAGCCTTATATTTTAGTATCATTGATCTTGAATGATATAATTACAAATAATAAAACCTTCTATTAGATCCTTGATCTATATTTCTCTACCATTAACGGTTAAACTATACAGTTTGATTTCACATATTCATCATTCTAACTTATACTACCACTATGTATCATATTGTTATATTTAATCAAATTATATCTTGTAATCCCTAACAAGATAAAAATAAAATGATCTTAAAAAGAAATATTTTTTGTATTATATTCCAATTTTTATGGAAGTTAAGTCAATCGTAATAGAATCTTATTTAAATGGTGAGAAATATGGTTTCTTAAAAAAATAATGAGCATATATTTGATGAATATTTTCTTGAATTTTTAAATGAATAAGTTTAATCCTTACATAATTACTACTAAAAGACATTATTAATGGACATGTAAACAAGAGTATTATTTTGGCCTAAATTTGAAATCCACTATTTCAATCATTTTTTGGATTATTGCCTCACGAGTTCAATAATTTATTAAAATGCTTTACTTCCCAGGATATGTGGAAAAATAATTGTTTCATTGAAATTAGGTGATAATTTATTATAATTTATATATAAAAATGAATAGTTAATGTTTGATACATTCATGAATCCTGATGGAGAAAATATATAAAAAATGAACAGAAAAACCATTATAACAGTGATCAATATATGAAAATTGGGAGTTATATTACCATAATCTGAACAACATTTGAAATGTCTTATAGTTTTACATATAAAAATATGTGTAATATTTGATTCAATCAGATAATATACACTAATCAACAAGCTTAAAATGAAATATATTATTGAAATAATGATGGTTTATAATGATAAAATAAATTTTAATGGATATGAACATATGATTTTCATTCAGGATAATTCTACATTCAATGTCACTACTTCAAGATATTAGAATAATTTCATAAATAATAGAATAAATAAAAATGAAAATATAATGTTATCCTTGGACTTATTTATGGTTATATAATATATGAATAATGGGTTGGAACTTGGATTGAGGGTTGTTTAGATGTTTATGTATTGATGATAGTGTGTGGGATTATGTTCCATGATTATTGGATGTAATCTTGATTTTTTAGATGATGGTGAAAAGAAAGAAAAGTTTTGATCTAAATAATTTCATTTATAAACTGTGTATGATTAATTCGTGGAAGATATAATTATATTTTCTTTAAAGAAATGAAATACATATAAGTAACAGAGAAACATTTTACAATCCATTATAAACCATGTTAATGTAATTCTATATTGTGTATCATTCGATATTTATTATGTATTTTTCATTAGATATAGTGTATAGATAATTTAATGGTATATATGAGTCTTTATAATCTAGATATGAAGCATATATATGTTTCATATAAATCGTTAAATCGTAAAATTATGATATTTTTTCCAAAACAAAATGATGTTTCCTTTAAGAATAAAATCATCTTAAGATTCTAGAGCCTTTCTATAGTGGTAAAAAATTCACAAAAAATGTGTGATTAATGTAATATTAATAAATAGTAGTCCTCATTCCATAAATAAAAAGGTCATCCAAATAAAAATAATATAAGAAGAACTAAAATTTTTACGATCCTATTTTCAATAATAAAATTGATGTTAAATGTGATGATGCTTTATTGATCTTTGTTTCCATAAGCACATGAAATTGATATAGTGATTCAATTTGATTTATATTTAATGTAAGAGTTATTTTTAATGTTATTTTCCAATAGAAGTTTAGCTATGTGAAATCATTATTATCATGATTGTAGTTTTGTAGGGAAATTTTAAATGTAGAAGATATAATGATTCCCACTGAGTTATGATGATAATATTGAAGCTTTTATTTTTAGATTTTGATGAAAGGGAGGGTAGATTTATATAATTACATGAGTTCATGGAAAGTATTTAGGTATGAAGTAAAATTTGATAAATTAATAAAAAATCTGGGGGATCCAAAACATTGACATGTTATAATAATTTTTTTTGTTAATGGTTGAAAAATCATCTTAGTATTTAATTTTTTAATATTAAAAATTAATTAAGTAATAAATTTTTCCCAACTAATGTGATTTTAAAAAATATCAAGGCTATTTAAAATTGTGATAGTAAAAATATATATATATTCTCATTATTGTATAAAAGATGTGTGTATAAGACTATGTGATAGTGTAATAGAATAAGGTGAGTCAAAAGATATAGTCATATGTAATATGATAAACCAGTTTTATATAAGTTTCCATTGTTGAGTTGAGAGGAAGATGATGATGATGTTGAGAAAATGTTTTTCATGTTATCATAAATATGATTTCAGTGGTTTCTCTAAATGTATATATTTTGGTCTATATTTATCAAATAAGTGAACATAATTTATTATTCATTTAATCTAAACAGTTCAAATGGAATAACACTCATTAGTTGCTGATGAAACTCACATCTATTGAATAAATTTCTTAGATGGTGGTATTTATTTTCATTATAACTATTGGGATATGGTAAAACCTATAGGAGTCAATTTTTTTCTTTTAAGTATGGGTTTTATTATAATAATTGTCCCAAACACTTGTATTTATAAAATAACTAGTGAAAATATTGTTTCATAAGATAATAGTTATCTATAATAAGCATTACGATCTAACATTTTGGGAAAACCATTTAATACTTATTTCTTTTTTGATATTCCTTATTATTTGAATTTAACATAGAAGTATGAGTATTATTATTAAAATAAGAGAATAATATCCTACCCATCCACATTGTTAATTTTCTAAAGAAAAAAATAATAAATTTTTAATGTTATCTTATAATGAGTTATCCCCTCTATGTGTATCCATTAGATTCTATTGTCCTTTAAATTTGTATAAATATTGAAGGTTCCCTTTAACCTATTCTCACGATATTTAAGAATGTGAATAATATCAATACAGTGGAAATTATATATTTGAACACCTTTTAAGGAATAAAATTTAATGGTTGGAAGAATAAAAATTTTCTATATTAGTTGTGTGTGGTTATTTAAAATCATAATGTATCCATAGTGGGATTTGTAAAAATGAAAACTGTTGAGATAAAAATTTAATTAAAAATAACATTGGTATTTATGAAAAATCCTATAATTCCATTTTGATTCCCCCTCTTAGAAGTTATTTACCAAAGTTATTGTATTAAAAATAGCTAAAATGGTATAGAAAAAATTAGAAATAAGTTATGAATGAAAACTAAAAGTGAAAAAATATAAGATATAAATGTCTATTAGTGGGTTTGGTGATATTAATATGGATATGGATTATTTCAATGATGATTACACTAAAAGAGAGAATAAGATAATGTTAAACAACAAGGGTTTTTTTCAACAGAAGTAAATGATTTGTAAGAACCCAGACCTTCTTTTCAGGTATGTTTTTTTCCTTTTTCTTTAGTTTTTGAAAAAATAGGAGTTTCTAGAAATTTTTAAAGTACACGCCATGTACTTTATAAGTACACGATGTGCACTCTCTTACTGCGTGAGGTAGTGTGCTGGCCATGTCCGGGCCACACACACAACCATGTAGGGATGATGTGGGGGCCGCTTAAAGCAGTGTACAGAAAATCCTAGTACATGTTGTGTACTTTATTTCACTAAACGGACCGGGGTCGCGTCTAATCGCCATAACATGCTTCTTCTCCATCTTATTCAACCAAGAGAGTTCCATACGGCTGAAAATATCCGCTGAGCCCCCGCACCTCCGTCTGTTCTCTGAATCGACCACCATCGACTGCATTGGAACCACATCGGTAAGCTCTTCCTTCTTCTAGAGCATCATTTTCCAATTACTCTACTTTCTCACGTTATCGGGGGTTGAGTGTTTTGTGCATTTTCGTAGATCGACGACGTTATAAGGAGATTAAAGCCTTGTGGTTCATGTATATCGATCTCCTAACAGCAAGGTAGGTGGTTTGTGCCTTTCCGTTCAAGGTCTCTGAGTTTTATGAGCAATTTCCACCAATAACCTTGAACGGGGTATTGCGTGTTTACTATTTTTCCCCTATTGTTTTCCTTCCTTGATTTTATGCTTGAGTAGAGGAAATTCGGTTCTGTATGAGGATAAATGATATTCTTGGATGTTTTTACCATTCCTTGTTCTGTATATGACCTTTTGGTCTTTTTCAGCCTTTTGCTGTTATACATGTTTTCAATGCATTGTGACCATAGGATGGAGTGTTCTTCCCTGACATAATTTTTATTCTATAGACTGGTTATCCAATTATCTATGTAGGATTACTTTGGCCGTGTAGCATTATTATGCATTGACTGGCATGGGGCTGTGAGAACCTAGTGCTATAGACATTAAGGGGATAGACCGAGTGAGCATTATCAGAGAGTCTTGGACATTATAGACTATAGGGTATAGACTAAGTGAGCTTCCTATAGAGTCTTGGATATTATGGACTATAGGAGGATGGACTGATTGAGCTGACATAGAGAGTCTTGAGAATTATAGACTATACGGTGGTAGACCGAGTGAGCTTTTTCGAAGAGTCTTTGTTTTTTGAATTCTTTAAACTATTCTAGGATATATGAGGAATTGACCGAGTGAGCTTCCTCAGAGAGTCTGTGATAGACCTGAGGGTATAGAAGGAATTGACCACATGAGCTTACTTTGAGAGTCTCTAGAAATTGGTCCTATAAGGGGATTAGACCACGTGATCTTCCTTTGAAATTCCTTGACTACCTTAGACTATAAGGGGAATTGACTGAGCGTGCTTCCTCAGAGAGTCTTATAATTTAGTATGACCAAACCAGAGGGGTTAGGTTGAGTGTACTACCTAGAGGGTTGCTGGAATATTCATGGAGAAGACTAGAGGGGTTAGCTGTGAGTACATCCCAGAGGGGTTTCTTGTTTGCGGTTAGTTGGTTGCTTCACTGCTGCTTGTTGATCTCTGGATTGTTTACTATATGTATCATCCTATTTACTGTTCACTATTTACTGCTTATTGTAATATTACCTTCCATATGCTCACGGACTGTTAATCATAGATCTTTGGGTGGATTCCTACTAAGATTTAGTCTCACACCCAGTTTGGGTCATGCTTTTGGTGCCAAAGAGATTATATTGTTGTAGGTATAGACAAGGGTAAGAAACCTTCGACTTCAGGTACATGACTGCATTAGAGCAGGAGAGAATGGGACCAAGCTGAGGCTTGCGATGTTGAGGAGTTTATCTACTTTATCTTTATTTTGTACTTTGGGTTTCACTATTGTATTACCAGTATTGTGACTTTTTTGGATACTTTCCTAGACATATGTATCACGAATCATTACATATATATACGGGTGCTCCAGTTTTTTATTGTTTAGTTTTCTGTTGTTTACTATTGTTGGATAATACTACTTCCGCTATTGTATGTGTTGTTTACATCTGCTGTGTACTCTACCAATGAAGGAATAGTTTCCCAACTAACACACCCAAGGCCCTCACTACAAGTTAGCAGCCTCTGGAGTTTGGGGAAATGCACTTGAGGATATGAGACCAACCGGGTACGGGGAGACTCTGGGTGGCTTTTGGAACCAGGATGTTACATGATTCCATTATTTTCAAGAAACTCATCAGGAAGTTTTCTATCATATTATAACCTAAAATTTTTAGTCTTGAATAAAGGAAAAGTCTCTTATTAAATGAGTCACATAATAGCCTCATTAATTTTGAAATGATAATGAAATATATCTTTAATAATAAAGTGAAAGATGATATGGATATCAAAACATTAATAAAGCTAAATCAAAAAATAGAAGATGTTAAACCTTCTTGTGTGTCTAAAGATAATAATGTTTATATAGATAATTACATTAAAATAATAATATATCTTATAGTAATAAATTTATGAAAATAAAGGGTAAATACAAAGGGAACTTTTCCTTGAAATGCTTCAAATGTATTGGAATCCTAAATTTTGAATTCCAATGTTCGATGAATAATGTGAAAGGGTTTTATGTTGATGATCAAGATGAAAAACCTAAAACTATGTGTTGGGGAAAGAGATCTAAAAAATGAATAATTTTTGGAATGTTTGAGGAAATTTACATGAATAACATGATTAAATTTGATGAGTAAAGAGAATGATCATGAATCATACACTAGCTTCCAATCATTAGATGTGGTAGCTGAAAAAATCACCAATTTTATGGAATATGTGTGTTGGTGAGAAACATTATCATGCTGTTATAGATATGTTGGTGAAGAAAAATATATAGAACACATGTTCATGTCTAATTTAGAGGCATTTCTTTAGCCGAATATGAAATTGGAGAAGAATCCTAAAACAATCATGAAAACTAATGGGAATAAAATTTAATAAAAGGTAGAATATCTCAATATAGAGACTAAAAATATTAATGAACATACTGAATTTATGTTAAAATTTTTCAATCATTATAAGATAAATATGAATTATTAAGAAATAAAATATATTGAAAAATAAAAAATTAGAATGATGATATTATGATTCCATACACCTGGACCTGAATTAAAAATGGTGATAAATGGATTCAAAAAATCTACTGATGTTAATTATTTATCATCTAAAATAGATAATATTTCATTCAAATCAATTTAAGTTGTATCTATCCCTAAAATTAATCAAAATGATAAATATGCTTTTCCAAACCATGTGGGTCCTATTTCAACACCTAATGAACTCTAGAGAATAATCAAATTTATAGAAACTCTCATATACATCTAGTGAAGAAATAATAGTGCAATAACAGTCAACCTCATTGAAGAAAAATAAACCTCATTGAATATATAGACTATAAAGAGCTAAATCTAGGATATAGTTTTGTTCAATATATTATTTTTTTAGTAGAATCCTTTTATTCAATGGCTATTTCCAGTGTTTTGGAATTTTTTCTAAAAAATACTACTTATTATGAAAAAAATTTATTTATTACAAGAATTAATTAATCAAGGAGAATAAGTTATAAATTGGATATAATTAATCTCTAAAGAATAATGTTAAGGAAAAATATTCTACAAGTCTCTATACTTAGAATGGCTTTGAAAGGTTTAACAAATTATATGGAATAGGTGGAACTAAAGTCATGTAAGAGAGGAAGCCCCTAGATCATTAATATTGGGTGTTCATCACTCATTACTGGTGGCACCAAAATCATGAAATTCATGGATGATCCTAAAGTACAATACTTTAAATTTGGATATGATAGATCCTTCTGAATCATGGGTTTTAGATATATAGAGATTGAGTTAAAAGTAATCAAAATAATGATTTTTTATTTGTGGAAGGTCAAAAACAAATTTTTTTTGTGTTAGAAAATTGTTCGATGATGTGAATTGAGTTTTTTATGAACTAATACATCACTAAGAGTAGAAAAGATAGATAATTTTTTAGAATAGGTAAAGGAAAAAGTGGTACTTATTTAAAATTATAGGCCAATAAAATTTGACTTATATGAGACTAAAATTTGAGAATGATTTATGAAATAGAAGACTTGGCCATCATTTAACAAAACATTTTTGTAATATTTTCAAACATGAATTTGCGTGAGACCATCACAAACTAAATGTGGATTTAGAAGAAATGATTCTCACATTCATATCTGGTGATATGGTTCCAGGGATGTGAATGAAAGGGGATATCCAATAAAATAAACCATTAGAACATATATATTCATATGTGTTTGGTCCTATAAAGAATAATTCATCTATGTATTATCTTTATTACATTACCATCATTAATTATTATACATGGATGACTAATATTCGTTTTATAAAATAAAAATCCCATGCCACTAAAAATCATAAAATCATTTAAAGGAACGTTGAAAATGATATTGGTGTTCACATAAAAATGGTGATAAATGATCGTGGAAATAAAAACACATGTAATACATTAGAGAGTTTTATATTAAATCATGGAATAAATCATCAATATAGCACATAATATACTCCTCAACAAAACTGCTCAGCTATGATGGAAAACAAAATTATTGTTTCCATGGTACGAACCATGATACCTGAAAACAATGTTACTTATTTATTTTAGGAGATAATATTAGGTAACATTACTAAAAATTCATAGGTAAAAAAATATCTTTTAAATATTTATAATATTTGGAATCCCCTGTTCCATACAGATTAAGCATAGAAATTTAGAATATTTTAAAGAAAGAGATGATGAAAGGAACCTTTTGGATATCCTTCAGATGGAAATATATTAATGATATCGATAAAAAACACACAATCAAATATAATATTCAAACATATTAATCATTTAAAATAATCATAAATGTGGTGTGGTAATTTAATAATAATATGAAACTAAAAGAGTTGGATAAAAATAGATTTAAGAAAAAACCATTGAAAAAGATAAAAATCATAAATTTATAGTTGGATTTTCTATAAATGTGATCATTTATGTAAAACCATAATAAATTATGATATATTTCCTTTAAAATAAATAAAATCACTTTGATAAAAAGTGATGAATGAAACACTGAGTTTTAAAAACATATGACACTTTATTTAAATATTTAAACATGATTGTCATAACCTAGCTTCTATATTGGTGGCTATTAATAAAAATAAATTAATTATGGAAAATATATGGTTTAAACATTTTTAGTTTTAATCTAATAATTAAAAATAAAAATATGAATCATCTCAATATATAGGACTATTTTCTAAAAAACTGTATTTTTTTGAAGAAAACTGTTTCATCATGTTTTGAAAAAATATTTGAAAATTAAATTTTACCATATTTAAAATAATATATTATGAAAAAAATATAATTTATTTTTTATTCAACATATCAAAATTATGTAAGTATTAATTTTTGGGATTTTTTTAAAATAGTTAATTTTTTGGTGAATAGTGAAAAATACTAATTTTTATTATCAATATTCATGTTATTTAAAGAATTTAAAATTTCAATTTTGATTAAAAAATTATTTAACAAAACAAATAATTCAAATTTATTATAATTAATCCAATTATTTTAATTTTAATAAATCTTATGTTCTATTTTTTATATAAAAACTTTTTATAATATAAAATTTTTTCATTTAGAAAACCATTTTTCGTCACATTTACAGGTTTAATTTTAAATAAAATTATGCTAATTCAAGGATTTAAATTTTTTAAAATGAATCCTTATTTTTAATTATCATTATTAATTTTATATAATAATTTATACTTAATTTTTGACCATAACAAATAGTGAAAAGGTGAATAATTAACTATCACAGTTAAAGTGAAATTCTTTTTATCGAGTGTTAAACTAAGAAGACAATTGTTAAAATGACATATGTCAATTTAAATTACTATTTTATGGATTTATTTCAACCTTATATCATTTAATATATTATAATGGTTCATTTTGGGGTCTTATTTCATTGTAAAAACATTGGGGTAATTCATTTGTTGGAAACATTCCAAAAATGTCCTTCCCCCCACATATAAAAGTACAATCCCTCCCCTCCCAAATAAAACATAAAAAGATATTATGATCATAAAATAAAAAAATATCCTTAAATACTACCCTACCAACATCTTATAGTCCATTGTTTTATGAAAAATCTATCTTAAGAAGTCTTTTAGTGAAAACCAAAAGAAGATGTCAGAATAAGATGTTACATTCTTAAATGAGAATTTCTATTTCGTTTCTTCTTCCAACTCTTTTAAACAATATTTAAAAATGTTTAAATTATAACACCATTCTTTAAAATAATATTTTAATTTAATAACATATATCTATATCCTCTTCCATCCAATGGGAAACCAAACCATCGATTGTATGTATAGAAGACAACCACCTCGTGAACCGTAATAATTTGTTTTCCATATGCACCTGTCATGGTAAGATTAAAAGATTATATATAGATATATATATTTATATATATATTATGTTAAAAATTTATACTTTTTATGTTACAATGTCACATATACCTTCTTATATTCCTATATGTTGGGTATATGATAACGTTGATCGTGTTTTTGGTGGAGTACGGGCTCTTGAAGTTGTATGATTCATTTTTCCCTAACAATATACATTGATGGTAATAAAGGATAAATATGGTGAATATTTTTGGTATATATGGAATTATATTGATTCTATAAAATTAAAATTTCATAAACTTCCTTAACCATTCACTCGTTTAGATAATGATATTGTCGCTTGTGCGTAAATATGGATTCCCGTATCCACGAAGAAATGAAAATAATTTTCCATGAAATAAAATCAAGAATGGTACTAAATATTTATACAATGAGTAAATAAGATATTGCATACATTTTTTCAATTATTTAGATGATTTATTTATATCATATGGGTTAGAAATAAAACATTCATGCAAAATGTGCATGATAAAATAATGCAATTAACTACTTAAATAATGATAAAAATGAAATATTTAAAAAATGGGTGGTAAAAATTTATAAGATTATTATATATAATATTATAAATATGAATATTATTCTAGTAAAAATTAATAACCTTTGTAAAACAACTATACATTAGGTTGAATGGAATTCTACTAATATAGGGCATAATGTAAGGGATCATGTCTCAATTCCAGTTCAATGATACATGTTGTAATAGTGGGAACCTATGATATTTTTAGGGTATATATATTTAAACATTTACATGTATTATCATTAATCTTTCATACTTAATGTTATTTTATGTTTTAATGCAAAATATTTCATCCAGGGTGATTTAACAAGAAAATTACCAAGTGGTAAAGAATTTCATATCTCAATTTCATTTCATTAGGTCATATTACTTATTCATTATAATTATTATTATATTAATATGAATGTATTAAATTATTATTATCTTATATTATATTTAAACTTTTATTATATGGATTTAATTTTAATATGCATAACTTATTCACTAATTAATTCTCAATTAAATGTTATGATCATTGAAAGCACTTATTTCCTATTTCTATATCATTTGGGATTATTGTAAATTATGAACCTATTTACTTTAATGTGGTACATATACATCCCATTTCAGGAATTTAAAATGAAGTTGTAATTATTTATAATGATATATTATTCAATGAAATTTATTATTTAATGAGGGATATTTGAATGAAAATCAATTCTTATTTATCTATTAATTGGTTATATTTTCTTTCATTTTCCTAATTTCATGATTTTACAAAAAAAATATATTTTTGAATTTAATGTCATATTCCATTTAATATTTGGTAAATAAATTTCTATTGAAGCATTATCTTTCATATGATCATTGTAAAATTAATTTTCACCAAATATGCATTATTTATTTGGGATATTCTTGTTAATTAAACCGTATATCATTCTAATATAATGTGCATTCATAGAATCTAGTTTTATTAATTGGAGAAATAGTAAAAATGTCACATTCTTTACAAAAAATGTATATTTCTTGATAATTCATATTTTTAATGAATAAAATCAACCATTCATTATAGACGAATTAATTTGGACTTATAGTGGTGGGTTAATCCTTATTATCGATATTCCATCCATGCATCAGTTGGTCTCATAAGAAAAATATGTTTTCTAAATTAAATTGGGTTTTACCCATTGTTTTATCCTATCTTGTGAGTGGTCTTGAAAGTAGATGTGTAATTGTTACATGAATCAATAAGGCTAATATTAAAAAATTCATTCATAAATAATTTAGTTATTATTATTATCCATTAGATTTTTACATAGATATTATTTTTGGAAGAGTTTCATTGTAATTTTATATATTAAATATCATGTATATTTATTTATTAAAATTTCTATATTTATTATTACATAACTAATCATGATAGTTATTTCATTGAATAAATGGAATTTTTGTTTAGTTATTTACCATTATGTATCGACTGATCCTTATTAATTCATGATAGATTCCACTATAAGTTTCCTTTACTATGAAATTGAGCTTACCATTATTTTTTTCCATTCCCTAGGGTAGGAAGATGAATCTTTTGAATGAGTTTCAATGATGCTAAATTTTTTATGGTTTTATTTTCTAATCCCAATGTAAAAAGGGTATCATTATTTTATTTCCTTCTCCAAAGATTCTAAAATGATCGTTTTTTGGGATTTCTACCCAATTTTTCTATGCCAATATGATAAATGACACACCATCCTCAAGTTACAGAATTCAGGGCCATTACAATAGGTATTTTAATTTTTTTATAGAAACTAGGGAAAGTAGATTAAAGAAAACATTGATTACAAAAAATTAGCCTATGATATACTTGTGGATAAGTATTAAACCACATCCTATATTTTTTGAGAGGATATGATTATGATTTTTACCAAGTAATACATCCCTTTCTGGTTTCTATATGTGGGCATGGTTATAGCATAGATGTACATAGTGGTAATAACTCTAAAAAATGTGATTCAGGATTGGATCAATCAATACCTGGTACATGATAATGGGAATTACGATGAAACTCATTTAAAACACTTAAAGTATATACATTTTCTAATTTAAATTTTTTATATACACCATTTCAATAGATATGATATTATTCTAAAATTAACCAGGATTATGTTTCTGAGATTAATAATTCATAAATTTTCAATGTTTGTTAAGCGTCACGCAATATTTATATTTATAAAATATTATTTTCAATTTATAAATCTATAAGTTAATATATAGTAGTGTACCATGATAATGTTATGAAAAATTTACTTAGATAAATTATAGAACATATTTTTTCACATTATAATTCTCCCTTGTTAGATCACATCATTTTAAAGGGACCCCAATCATATAGTGGGACTAAATATCCAATGGTAGTTGAGCAATGCATTTAGTCCCTTGAGAATATATTTATGTTAATGGGGTTTGATGAAAATGAAATGGTTACACCTTTAGTGTATTTTCAAAAATGATATTAAAATCAATGGGGTTCACTAATTCAATATACTAGGGAGGTACTAAAAATAGAAAACATTGAGTATAAATATTTAAAGGATATATTCTTTGTAAAATATTTCGCTCAAGATAAATGAATTGAATTGTATAGAATGTTCTTTAGCATAATAAAATAAAAGGAAGAAACTATTTCAGATTACAAGACTTCCTTTACAAAACTATCAATGTATTTAATGGATTAAAATGCACAATAATGAATACAAGCTTGAATATTTCATTGATGGACATAAAAAAATTCCCCTAATGGAATTAGTCTCTCAAACTTTTTCATCAAACGATGAAATAGTTTTATGTGCCATAAAAATATTGAAATAATTTTATAGATCCTATATATTCATGTTTATTCAAGAAATGAATAGGATAGATGAGAATAAAAAAGATATGGGAAAAATAGAATGAAGGAAACTCCCACATATGAGAATTGTGGAAAGAAATTCCATGGGATGTGCTTTACGGGAATGAGAGTTTTCTCAAAGTGTAGTGAGAAAGCCCATAAGATGAGTGAATTCATGGGGATGAAATAATCCATTATTTTTTTTGTGTTTTAAATTTGATGATATAGGGAACTACATAAATTAATTCCCTAATATTTAACAGAATACAAATTTGGATAAGCAAATAGATAATGCTCAGTCTGAATTTATTACTAAATTCAATGTCATGTCATGAAATTTCTTGTTTATTTGGATTAAGTAATTATGTTATAGAAGTATTTTATCAATGAAATTAGCATTATAATATCCATGAAATGAATAAGGGTTATACTATAGTAGTTTTTCTTTATTTATATGAAGGTATATGTTGAATGGTATAAATAACCAAGAAAAGTGAGTTTGTAAAATGGTGATATCATTAGAGAACATGTTATTAAAGGAATTATACACCTCCAAATGTTCTAAGTGTTTATTTCTTGTTTTTTATAAAATATATTTATAGATGAATTAAATGGTACAATATAAATAACCATGGAACAAATTAGTGGTTTGATGAAAAATAAGTTTATGTTATCTTTAATTGAGTATAAAACATTTTTTTATAAGGGAAATATATTTAATAATATGTTATTTTATTTATGGAATTAAGAGGGTGTTAATTTTTCAAATCATTGATAATTTATTTATGGGTTTCTGGTATTATAATTTATTTGAATTCTTTAAGAGAATATATAATCAAGGAATTCACATATTTAGTTTCTTGCAAAATGAGCTACATTTTGTTGTATGGGTAAAAATTTCTGATAAAATCATTTAGATTTAGGGCTGTTGAATTGTTTTAAAACATATTTTATAGGAGTATTGTTTTTTAAATACTACCATTTGAAGAATAATATGGTCAGAGATGTCATACTATAACATGTTCATATGATGTTGGTCAAAGGAAGGTTGTATTCCAAGAACATATTGAAGAAAAATAAAAAAATGGTAAACACTATTTAGGATTATATTTAGCTAAAAGAAAGAGAAAAATTAATGTTGACAATTAGAAAAAATAATTGGAATTTTATGTCAGAGATCATGTTTTCTTGAAATTACCTCAATAAAATAGTGTTTTAAGGGGTGGTAATAAGGGAATGTTGAGCCCACGTATATCAGAACCTTTTAATTTTTGGATACAATTGGATCCATGGAATACTAGTTTAAAAATCCACCCAATATCTCTTAAGATCATGATGCCTTCAATATATCATTATTAAGGAAGAACATGCTAGACCAAATTCATGTGATAACCTTTGAAGAAATATTATTTCTTCTTAGTCAATTTTAATATGAAGAGCCCATCCAGATTCACCATTCTAGAGAGAATGTTTTGACGAATCAGGTGTATCAATTGGTAAATGTACATTCTGAAAATTCTAAAATAGATGAAGGATTGTGGGAACTCCAGGATGATATAAAGAAGAACTACCCTCATTTTTATATATGATAGTATTAATGATGTTTTTATAATGAATCTCTTATTGGAAGGAATACTATAGCAACTTGAGACATTATGATATATTTTCATTTATATAAATTCAATCTCTTTAATAACTTGTGATTCACACAACACAAGGTTTAAACGTTATATAATTCACTATTAAAATATTCAAATATGTCAATTTTAATATAGACATGAATTTTGAACGTATAAAATGAAGTAAATTTATTATGTAAAACATATTTTTTAAACATATAAATTGGTTGTCTTTTGATTATACAAAAAAATAAAATTCATTCCAATGTAAAATAAATGTTTTCAAAATAACAATATTTTTCAAAGATTAAAATTTCAAAGAATTTTGAGAACATAATATGAATTTTTTTACAAAACATCTAGAAATAATATTTGAAAAAAATAAAATTTATTTTTAAAATCATCATATTAAAGTAAACGATTGGTGAGTTTTTAGGATTTTTCTGAAAAGTTTCATTTTTAAATGAATAGTGAATAATACTGGAATTTATTTAAAAAACACTTTTATATTTAAAATTTACCACTTACATTTTTTAAATATTATTTTTATGTAATAATTAGAAATATTATATCTCAATTAATCCTCTTTAGTTCATTTTAATAAATTATATGTTCATTTTTAAAAGAAAAGAATATTATACTAATTAAAACTTTTCATTTGGAAAACTGTTTTCCATCAAGTTTGAATGTTTAATTTTGAATTAAATTGTACCACATTGTTTAGATGGATTTTTTTTAAAAATTATTCCCTTATTTTTAATCATAATTATTAATATCATATGGTAAGGTCAAATTAATCTTTTACCATAATGAATAGTTAAAATAAGAAACATTATTTACGATAGTTAAGGTGAAAATAGGTTTATTTGGGGGGTTAAACTAAGAGGATAAGAGATAACAATTACATACCACTTCTCTAATTGTTACATAATTTCTATATTTTGAACATATTACATTAAAGGTTCTATAATCTTCAATTTTGGAGCCTTCTGTCTTATATAAAATGTGGTTTTATATTATTCTTTTCAAAAATTCATAATGTTTCTTCTCCACCCTATTCTAAAATCCAAATCCATTTAGGTCAGAAAATAACTTATCAAATGAAATCCTTAATTACGTAATAAAATACTAAATTATTTGGTTTGATCATAAATTCATCCAAGGAAGCATTTCGGTTCAATCATAAATAAGTGGTCCAAAGAAAAGGTAACATTACTGAACGAGTGTTTTTATTTTTATATTTATTCAACATCTATAAATTATTATTCTATCATACTCATATAATAATATCATTAAATTTCATATACATATATATTATTTTTTTAATTTTATAACCTATATCCATACCTTCTATCATTAATTGTGTAATGAAACCATTGATTGTGTGTATGACAGACTACTACCTCACAAATTGATGTAATTGATTTTCCATAAACACCTATAAGGATTGAATATAATTATGTATTTAATATATATATAATATTTTTCAAAATATTAAACTTCTATTATTATATTATCACATATACCTTTGTAATTTTCAATATTTTGTGGATACGACAGTGTGGATAGTGTGTGCGACGGACTACCACCTCGTGAAGCGATATGATCCATTTTTCACTAATTATTTACATGTTTTGTAATAAATGATAACTTTTATGAATATATGTGATATATAAAAAATGATATTGATTCTAGAAAATTAATATATCACCCACTTCCTTAACATTCCACTCATTAAGGTAATGATGTGATCACTCCTGTGTACATATAACTCACTGTATCCCTGAAATGATGAGATTGATATTCCAATTAAAACTTTATATAATGGTTATAAAAAAGAGTATAATGATTAAATGAGACATTTATATCATTCTTATTATTATTCTAAATAAGATTTATTTATATTCTATTCTCACAAATGAGAACACTCATGAAAAAACATGCATGAGAAAACAAGGTGATTAACAAACCAAACATGTATAATAGTGAATTGTTGTTTTCAAGTGGGTGGTAAATTTTATAATAGGATCATAAATTATAATATAAATATAACAATTTTTATGGTATAAATTAATAAAATTCAAAAACCATTATATAATTTGATAAATTGTGTTCAACTATAGGACTGAATGAGGAAAAGTATTTTGTCTCAATTTTCATTCATTATGGCCTATTGTAATGTTATGGACATAATTTATTTTATATGGGTTAAATACCACAAATTTTACATTTAATATCATGAATGATTCATAATATATGTAATTATATCTTTAATTTTAATTATATACTCCAAGAATATTTGACATGAAAATTTCCATGTCGTAAAGATTTTCATAACATAATTACTTTTCATTAGTTTATATTACAACTCAAATTTATTTGATACTATAATGTCTGGAGAGTAATTAATTTGGATTATTTTATGTGGTATTTATACATTTATTATGTAGATTTAAAATTAATACACTGAATCAAGTCACTGATTCTGTGTTATGATCATCTTAATGGATTTCATCTCAATTTCAACTCCATTGGGAGAAAATTGAAATTATGCACAAATTTATTTTAATCATCTTTATAAGTATATAAATTGAGGTCATTAACATTAATATGTACATATTAATGATGATATATGATTTTATTAAACATATTATTTTAAGAGGAATATTTAAAATAAAAAATCCTTTTATTGCTTTTTGAACCAGTTATATATTCTTTCATTTTCAAAAAGACACAATTTTGACACATAATGTATAATTATAATTAATTGAATATAATCTATCATTTATTAATAGTTAATTTATAATATATTGGAATAATTAATTTATTTTGATCATTGTAAATTGAATTCCCCAAAAATCCCTATTATTTATCATGGAAGATCTGGTTTCTTAAACTGTAAATCATTCCTACATATGGTGTTTACTTTGAGAAATATTTTATTAAATGGGGAAATATTAATAAATTTGAATTATTTAATTCATATTTATATTTTTCGATAAGTAATAATCTACCGAAATCAAATTGATCATTCGATATACGAGTAATTATTTCAATAAGGTTTGCTGAGTGGGGCCCAATTACAAATATCCCTTTAATACATCATATGTCTCATCGGGAAAATTATATGGGAAAATAAAATGGTTTTTACCCATAGTTTTATATTTTATTTTGAATGGTCTCGAAAGTATATGTATCATGATTCTTGAGATCATGGCATCTATTAATAAATTATTTCCATCATTGAAAATTTTGTTATTATTATTACCCATGATACATTATCATCATTATTGCCTATCTATGAATTTGATTCTTTGTTCAATGATTAATTTTTATTCATTTTCAGTTAGTTAAAATTCATATAGATAATACCTTTTCAAATAAAAATAATTTAGTTATTAATTAAATGGAATATGTTTTCAATTATTTTCCATATCATATCAATCATTCCATATTTATTGATGATAGATTCAACAGAAAGTAACCCTTACTAATCATTTTATCTCACCCATATTTTATTTCATTTCCATAATATACAAGGATGAATATTTTGAATAATTTTAAATGATTAAGTTGTTTTTATTTTGTTATGTTTTATTTTATATTCTCTTAGTAAAACTAGAACCATATTTGTATGTAGTTCTCAAAAATTATTATACAAATCAGTAGATTAGGATTTTACCACTTATATCTATTCCATTGAAATAAATTTGATATGAGATATAGGTTACTACATATGAGATAATTATAAGGATGATTGAGAAGTTAAGAATAAGAGTTAGAGGACTAAATTTCAAATGAAAAATATATATTCATTGAATATTAGTAAAAAGAGGATTTGATTATCCAAACTAGAAGAAAATTAATACTTGAGAACCAAACTACACTTATTTCTTAAGATTGTCCTCAAGCTTTTTCAAAGGAATTTTATCATGAAAAAAGATAACATTTACTAATGATTAATTTAATCAAATACAGTATAACCCCACTTTGGAGTACCGTCTAATAAAATAAAACAAAAACATAATACAATGCATCTGGGTTTTAAGGAGTACAATGAATGAGAAAGATGAAGTAATAAGTAATTAGTAATTGATGGTTTGGAAGGGGTATTATTTGATTTAATTAGTTAAAATTTAAGAAAAGTTTTCCATGGTGGAATGTCATGAGACCATAAAGTTTTTATTTTCAGTGGAATATCCAAAACATTATACGAGCTATCTAATTTATTTAATTTATGTCTTCTATAATGTTGATATCAAGATCCCCTCCCTCCTATGGTACACCCTTTATGCTGATAAATGGGAAAGTGAGATAATGACCCGTTGAGTCCCATCTATAATAGGCCATGGGATGGTGATGAGCATCGAGTGTATAAAATTATAACATATGGATGACAGTAACAACTATAATAATATAGGATTTTGAGATAGGACAAACAAACACTGTGAAACTTCATGAAATAATAAGAAAGTATAACCTAAAACAATTTCATTTTTTATGTATATCATAAATAGATACCAAGAGTCTCCAAATAGATACCAATTTTTTTCCGGAAGCAACATATTAATGCTTCATATTCAGAGCATGAAATGTCCATCCCTATGAAGACCCATACCGAACATAAAATAATGTTTTTATGTGCGTGTGGTCATCAGAAATTTTCTATTATGTATGACCATACCGAAACTCCCTCATGCACATATAAAAATAGAATATTAATGTACCTATGAGAAAACTGCAAAACCGATAGCACAAAATCCTTTCAACTAACCATACCCATCCTTACCAAGGAACACTCACTGAATTTTTCATATAATCATAATAAAATAATATGAAGAATATCGATAAATAGGATCCATGTATCACTTTTACACATATTTAGAACATTCAAACACCTAATTTTATATTTAATATAGCTCCCATTTGTTAGAGATAATCCTGCCTAAAAACCCATGTTCACCATGCACATATCTCATGAATACAAATGGTCTATCACCATATATGTCTACCACAGAATTTACTAGAATAGAAGGGTATCATGAATCATAAATACATCAACCCTATGCCCTCATACATCCTTGTATGACCTAAACTATAAGAAAATAATCTTTTTATAAAAATCAGGAACATAAATATGTAGTCTATCACATCCTATGTATATCAATCTCCCAAATATTAGAGTGTTAGAAAGAGTGGGTAACCAACCATCAATCCTCACTATCTAGAGGTTATGAATATACCATGAATTTTTTTTCTATTATCGTCTGGTTTTCAACATTGGATGGGTGAATATAAAAATCATGAGGAATTGAATTTATATATAATATACATAAACACACACAATCCCAATCGATGTGTCCATAACAAGAATATCATCCTGACTCTAAACATCTCCCTCAATTCCTCACAACAGCATCCACCATTGATGCCACCTATAAAATAATTAAACCATAGAATTAATCCAGAAAAAAACAAACCACATTCCATTATTATTTTCAATTTAATCCAATTCCAAGATTTACCAATTTACAACCATATTCAATAATCATGCTCATTCATTTTCATATTAAGAATCAACCACATAACTGTACTTCCAATGGTAATTTTAGAATTGATTAATTATTCTGACCCATTATCCAATTCATCACATTATCCATTCTGGTTTCATTATTAATATATAATTCCATAGAAATTGGGAAACTAGCAGAACGCCATGCAACCCAACAATGTCCCATTCTTATCATTTAAAAAATCCACACATTATCATAATTTCACTTTATAACCATTTCCTCATCAAAACATAAAAAATATCACAACCATGTAATTCAACCACTCCCCATCACAACCACCCTAATACTGTGAAAAAATATTCACTGTACCAAACATTTAACATTTTATATTTTATAGTAAATGATGGGATTTTGATTTAATTTAATATTGTTAATGCAATTCTCACATAAACCACAGTTTCCATGGGATACCAATTTATTGTCCCGATGTATTTTTTTATCCATAATTCATGTGTGGTGAGTTTATAAAACATGAAAAAAAAGTTTTCTATTTTAATATTCCAAAAAATATAAAAAAACATATTATATTCATTGGATAAATAATAACAAGAATTCTCGACATATTGGTAAATCATAAGAACATGTAATATTATGTGATTTTTCTATTCCATTATAAATTATATCTATCAATTTATTATCTTCATTAATCGTGTGAAAACTATCTCATCAATGGAAATAAAATCATGATCACCTCACCCATAAAACTTAATGAATTATGAATTATCCTCTAATTGGTATTTACACATTATAAAAAATTATTTCTAAATGTTAGAGGAGGGAGAGTGTTCAACCTCTCCTAGAAATCAAAATGGAAGATACTATTAACTAGTTAATCCCATTAACATAAAGAGTTGATTTTGAGGACATCTGGATGAGAGGAAACTGAATTATGAATAAAGAAATAGGATTTCAGGTAGCTCAAAATTACTATCAATGCATATAAAAAAGTATATCATTAGAACCCCTATTTAATTATACTTATGTTTTGATGTTGAAAATGTTATTGTGGTTTTATAAAGACTTAAAAGCTGTTTTTTGAAATATTTAAATGGGTTACCGGTAATTAGTAACCTCATTTTAAGAATTTAATAAAGATGACACAGAAAATGGGTCATTATGGGTCTATGAGGAAGATGAATACTTGAGAATATATGGTAAAAATTCTACCCATATGTTATTTAAGGGATTTACATAAGTGTAAAATGTTTTACCCTTGTATATCTCTATGGAAGGGCTCACATAAGGGTATCATGAGATTACCCTTAAGTAATTTTCATAATATTATCCTTATAATCCCTCAATCATTAAAAAACCCATATAACCCTTACACAAGTTAATTTTTACCCCTTTGTGAGTCGACTCCCTTACATAACTCCACCCTCACATGAGTTTATACCCTTACATTAGGTTCAAACTACCAATCATTTACCATTCAAACCCCCCTTTACTATCACCTATTGGTGAAGTACCCTTTTCAAGTTTTAAATTACCCATACATAGTGTATATAAAAAATGTACTTTCCCCTATAAAAGTTAGTAAGACCTTTCTATAGTTCTTGTGAACACCCCTTTCCCTTAAGAAACAGTAAGGACTACCATTTTGTGTGTATTGAAAACTAACAATTACCCTTTCTCAGCTCTAGAATTTTAGAGGTTCTCTTATACAGGCTAAGGAGAACACTTATATAGTTCCTATAAGGTCCATTTTACCATATATATTGTTTTAAAAAAGAGATTACCCTAATGTAACACAAAAAATTATATCCTTACATGTATATAACTATAAAATCATGAATAAGGGTAAGTATTTTCTTGAATGTTCTACAATTTTATGTAATATGACATATTAATAATTATGAAAATGGTTTATTATTACGATAAAATTCTAAAACGTTTAAAACCTTAAGATTCATATTTAAAACATATATATTAAATTCCAAATAAAATATTAATTTATTAAAATTAATTAAATAATTTAAAAAACCTTATTAATTATAATTATAAAATTATTTTTAAACGTCATCTAGAATTTACAAAATTACACATGAACTACCAGACACTATAGAACAACTATGGACAGGCTCATAAATATCTAGTCCATTATATCTGAAATGTTAAAAGCTATTCTCATCCTTGAGAATCAAACCAAAAGTGGATATTATAATGGGATAGAAGATTATGAGAATCCATCTTGTGAGATACCATTAAAGAATCTCATTACAACTAAATCATGACCACTATCACACACCAAAAATAGGAAATATGCCACCCTTTACTATCTAAAAAATCATTCCATCCTCCACACATACCAATTCAATGATTACAATATTCAATATATATCATGGGACTAAGCACACAAATCAGGGTAATCCACTTCCCATATAATGATATTAACCACTTTAGGTGGCACTGACTCACCCGCATGATTTTAGAATGTGTCATGTAATATGATTTAATTGGAAAGAGATTTTTCCCTCATCATATTATTTAATATTTAACAAACATCATCATCAATGAAAATTAATATCTCATAAATCAATAATATTCTGGTACAAACATCATCAAGGGAATCTAATCATAATAAACACAAAACAAATCTAGATACTATGAATTTATTGATGTATCACACTCTCATGTACTATAATCTATTAAATAGTACCCCATATCAAATGAACTTATGCAATGGTCTGTACATGCATCACCTTCCCTCATCAGTCCGAGATAATTAATGGTTGCTCCATGAATATCACATCTTCCTTGAATTCAAACACTATTAAGTCAATGAAATGGGTGTTTTATTGAAGATACTAATATAGATAAGGAACATTGAATATTTCATGGATGAAACTGAGATTTTTTAGAAGTTACAAATAATAAGACACCTCAACATTATGCCCCAACACTTTGAATGTTCCCACTAACTAGGAAGGAATCATACTCCATTTCCAATTCCAAATGCTTGTGATTAGAGGAAACATTTAAAAATACATGTTTTACAAACCATAAAAACAATGGACTCCTCTTATGAATAAAATACGACTTAGTTAGGCCATGCTATAACATTATCCTCTCTTGAATAACATGATCCTTATCTACTATGACCCACACCACATCAGGAATGATAACTAGGGACTTCTTAAGATCAACCCAATATAATAGAACATGAAAAGGCCACCCATATAAATCATCAACCAAGTACATTGTAATAGATGTGTGGTAGCCATTATTATAGGAAAACTCAACCAAATTCTTCTATTTTTTCCAATACATTTCAAAGTCCACGACAAAATAACACAACATATCATCTAGTTTTTGGATGGTATACTCTATATTCCCATCCATATGCGGGTGGAAAATAGTACAAGGGGGAACCTATCTAAAAAATGTGTGTTTCAATACTCTCCAAACTTATGAAGTAAAATTATTATCCTGATCCAATAAAATAGACCTTATAAATCCTTGTATCTGCACAACCTTATCGACATACCTCCAATCCAAAAAATCTATCTTTCCTAGCACTATGATTTATATGAAGTGAGACAAAATCATCATATAAATATAATTACTTATATGTCATCACAGATTCCATTTGATCCAGGTAATCATTTAATTATGTCTATAGATATGGAATCTGTCTTATACTCAATAGTATACAAGGGATTTAATAAACCTGTTGAACACCATGTTGAGATTTTACCTGCTATAAAACTATACATCGATATAAAAACCCTTCCCCCACCAATTTCATCACAGGTCACTAAAAATGAATCCTAAAACGATGGAAAATATTATATACTCATCGATGTATTGCTAAAGGTTAACATTTAATCTCACAAAGAAATCCCTCACCCATCAATATTAGAATAAAATGGGTACCCCTGATATAAAATCTGATTCTAAACATCCACTCAACATCATTTTATGGAATCACAATGGCCAATAGGGCCGCACAACACCATTCCCTTTGTGTTTCCTCATGGGAACTCCACCATATGTTTCATCAAAGAATATCTCACTATCATAAAAATCAATCTTCTTCCATTACTAACCAACATTGAATCTAGGTTAAAGGCATCCAACTCCCCCATTTCCCTCTATGAATATTTGGAATCCTTAAATACATACTTTTAGAAATTCACTTTTTTCATTTTATCCATGTTATTATCCTTTCCTAATGCGTAGGTGATCTCGATATCACAGTACAGTAGAAACTTCATCCAAATCTATTTTTATATATTCATGTCACAAAGAGAAAATATATTCCTCAATCTCTTATAATCAATGAAGAACGCCATCTGTTATCCAATGAGGTAATTTTGACATAGATTAACTTGAAAAAAATTCAAATATTACTTCAAATCATGTATGGAATAGATAAACTCTTGAGGGAGTAACTTCCTAGAAATATAATAGATCATCTCCTTCTTTTTCATCAAAATGTATCCCAAATCAATGGGGATACCATAACAAAACACATCAAACACCACCCCTACAAATGGAAATTGAATGAATGTAGGATTGATCAATATTTCCCTTCACAAATTAAAATTCCACATAAAATTGATCAATATAGATAAAATAATATTCCTTCATTGTTAGAGTTTTCAATAGGACAAAAATCCATGACAAATATGACATGAACCACCAGTAATTTCTCTTCTGACTAATGAAAACACACACATATACAACATAATTTATTGTTTCCCAAGTTATAACTAACCCCTTAATGAAATATTATTCTTCCAAACCCTACTAAGACACTAAATTCCTATGGAAATTCACCTCATAAGTCGAAAACATGCATTTCTATAACATTACATAGAGTAGGAGAAATCGAGGGACCTATGAGAATACTCATAGATAATCAGAATTCTCATACTATTACATTGATTATATCAATATGTATTTGATTAAAAAATATAATAAATAGCCTTGGAATTCATGGGACTCTTAGTTTATGAGAACCTTAAATATATCATGTGTGTTTGTGGAACCAAATGTCATTACAAAAAACTCATGGTGTCCGTGCCTATACCAGAAGTATTCTTTATGATACATTACTCCTTCAACTTCAACTAGGGATGACCATATCAAAATTTTATCCTGTAAAACCATCTTTGTAATATCAATTTGTAAAAAATAATATCAATCCTTGGAAGAGTGTAGTGATTCTGGTTCTTTACCTTGTTCATCCTTTGAAAATCAATAAGCAACCTCAAAATATAATCTGTTTTATTGATGACTAACACTAGATCACAATAAATTTACATAGTATTCCATATGAATCCATTCTACATTAGATCATCTATCAAAATTATCTTATATCATAACAATGGGGTTCTATCCTCTAAGGATCCATAAAAATTTGGAAAATCAATAGGAAAAAAATCTCTTCGGTACTCAATAACACATTGAGGGTGTAGTGAATCAACCTCCTTGGAGAATGTATATTGAAATTAATTGATGACACTAGGATTCTATATTATGATAGTGCCAAAATATTAGGGCTAAACACTTACTTCATAGAAATATGGTTCTCCAAGAATCTATTAAAAAACTAATATCCCCAATCTTCAAAGAAAATTTCATGTGGATCAGCCACACCCAAGAAACCGAAACTCCTTTAAATGAAGTTAATAATAAAATTCATATAATATTCATTGATGATATTGTGGATAACGTTAAAAAATTATATTTGTAGTAACGAAATATTCTCATATGATTGATACTTCTGAATCATCTTTCTACACCTCTGACACACATCAAACAAGATAGTCTAGACTTTAAAAAGAATACAGAAAACCAAAGGAAGAAGAAGCCTCCATATATATATTCCTAGAGAACAAACAAGAGTGAGTGTATTAAAGTTGTTTTAAGATCCTGAATGGTACAATGAAAAACAAGGGTGAATGAATAGTTGATCAAACCTCTAATGATATCTTGACCCTCTTGTGCTGCCACATCCTAAGTATACACTTGTCTCCATGCATCTCCCGCCTAACTTCAGATATCCATCTCCATGTACATGCTCATGTCAAGGTAATTAAACATGGAGACAAAAATAATGATGATCTCTACTTACCCCGTCTCCTCTCGGTGGAGCATAATCCTACTTTCCCTGCTACTGTAACAGCCTCAATGGAATCTGCTATTGAGCATAACATTCACTAGACCACATCAACCATGATGGGATCCTAAAACATGGATCATTAATTATGATGATATCCAGGTATCTATAGTCATGGATTACTAGATAAATTCGATAAGAACAAAAACTATTATCCCTAAAAGGTTTGAAAGGAATCTGTTGAGGTTGGCTCACCACTGGTAAAAACATCAATGGGTCTAGAACATGTGATCTTCCATTAACATCTATTCTCTTTAAGGAACAATATTAGTTCCCCACCATTGGTAATCCTCATAAAAAGTGTATATTCTCAATAAAATTAACCTTTTTATAAAGCACCATGTATTTGGGAATAATATATGGAATGAATTCTTTCGGGGAAGATTCATGGAGTGCCTTCTTAAGACCCTTTTTATAGGATTACTCAAATTCAAAATAGATCATTGATGAAATGAAAAATATCCTTAAGAATGATCCCATGATCCCATACAATAATTCTATCCATATAAAGATAAAGGGCCCCCTAAGACTTCACAACATTTAAGGTCAAAAATTGTAATATCACATGGAAGTTATTCTAAATGGTTTCCCATGATACATCTTTCTTTTTTATACTCACCAGGATACAAAATCCACCACTTGAATGATATACATCTCATCTTAAAAACTATCAATGATACATAGTTCATTTATTAGGAATAAATCACACTAGTGGAAACCAAGATCTACACTAACAAAAACTATATATCCAAATTAGTATTATATCGCTCGCACATTTCTAAGGATTTCACTGAAATAAAAAAAAATTCCACTACCACTAATCCTTATCCTCATTCAGATCAACCATATGGTGATCAATCTGTCCTGTCTACTAAACCTCACTAACCTGAATAACATGTGGATAATAACCATGTTCCTTAACTAAAAAGTGAAAAATAATTTCATGATATCAGAAATATGGGATTTCATTAAGACTCATTATATTAAATAATATAACTACCAATATCACTGTATTTATATAATAACAAAAAATGTAATGAATCATGTTCCCCCGGGTTTATTCCCTGCAATCAGTGCCACCTCACATGGTCATTTTTTTAAGCTTAGAGTCCATTCATCAAATAAGGGAGGGGGTCCTCTTCCCTAGTTCTTCTACTCTTGACTATGTTCCATTCCAAGAACAACATACATAATTTCCCTAACATCCCACATATTCCAGATAGTTCCATGCTTCAAACTCAAATATATCTCTCATCTAAATATTTTATGCCACTATGTCCTGAACCCTCCCTCAAAAGGTATCCCTCCTTTGATTAAAAATGAAAAAGGATATAATGACCCCCATAGTCACATATTTAGTGGGCATCGAGATGGCGATGAGAAATGGGAGAATAAAAACCTCCCATTTTGAGGTTCTTACCCTATATAATAATATTTTATCAAGATATAGGATAAATGATAACCTAAAAATTCCCTATCATAATTTGAAAGATAAAACAAAACCCATTTTATATTGCATGTGTAATGTATATAGATGCAATGAGTCACTAAATAAATACCAAAAAGAATGTTATAAAGAATCTGTACAATAAAAACTACAATTTCCATTCTAGTAATGTCTATAATGATGACCCAAATCTCCTAATAAAATAGAGAAAAAATACCTAAATATATGTGGGGTAAGAATAAAATGTATACTATGTTGAATCAGACTCAAAGCCTATTGTGAAAATGGGAAAAGGGCATACTAAAGAACCTATGGGCAATCCACAGAACCAACAAAACCTATGTCAGTTAATTAAAAATAACATCCTTGCCAAGGCATGATTAACAAATAATAAAAACAATTTTAATAAGAAAATATGAAATATATTGATAAATATGGTACAACCGCACTACTTTCCAACTGAATATCCACACCGACACCCCAAAAGTAATACACCATGGTTCTACCATATCTTCAACATAATTTTTAATGAAATCACTTGGGTTGTAAAAAATATATGAAAATCTAATATCAATTTTATTTCCTACTAGTATTCCTGAATTTTATTTAATATAGTTTTGTTAGATATAATAATTAGAAGTGATCTTTAAAATTAAAATGGAATTATTTTTATACTTATTAAAATCCTTTTTTAATAAGGTTTTCTACAAATTTTAGTTTCAAAATATTTTAATTGGAAATATGAAAATTTTATTTCATTTTTTATTCATTTTATAAAAATTATCTTATAAATAATTTTATAAAAAATTATGAGTGTTTTGAATTTTTAATGAATAATGGAAAATACATATTTTAGTTGAAACTGTAATATTGATTCTTGAATTTAAAATTTTCTATTTTTTTTTAATTTGGTTACAAAGTAAACTTAGATCATTTATATTACAAATAATATAATTGACAGAATATAAATCACAAGAATATCTTATTTTTGTTTTACTTTTTTTTGAACTTAAAAAATCTAACATAATATTTTTCATTAAATTTTTCATTTTAATCATTAATTAATTTATACGAATTTCTGAAATTGAATCTCAAAAAATAGATTCCATATTTGGAATCTGTAATTCCAATTTTGGTAAATAGGACACATTTTTTTTGTTTGTTATAAATAATAACTGTAGTAAATTATCATCACCTTAGTAAGGGTTAATCTGTTTACTTAATGTTTAAAATAATGTGTTATGGCCTAAACATCCTCTAATAATAGTATTTTCTATTGGATAATTTTTTTGTCCATGAACATAAATGTATTGAAATGTTTCCAAAATCACGGCCCTTCCCTTTTATAATGAGCTTAAGATAATTTCAAATAAATATATAAAACATAATGAAACTCTCACTGATTTATTTTTTTTTTCACAGGGAATTTTTTTTGGTTGTAAATTTTTATTTGAAATAGAAATGATTTATTTTATCATGGACATTTATTTCAAATTTTTAGTGATAAATTAATTACCTGAAATGATGAGACATTACTTTTAAATTACTATAACAAGTAGTAAACAATGTAAATGATTTAAAAACTCTAAGAGTAATATATTTGGGATTATTTAAGGTGCTACATGAATTTATATGATAAATATAATAAATTATAGATTATTTAATGTTTTATATTATAATTATATTTTTTCCATGTGGTTTTGAAAGTCAAATTTTATGAATTGTTCAAAAAATTAAATTAATGATATTTTATAATAAATAATCTTAAATGAAATGATTTAAAATTAATTAAAAATATATATTCAGAAAAATGAATTGAATATGGTGTAAAATATCAAACATAGTCCATTTATGGGTTTATAATACTTTTATATTATCTTTATTGAACCCTAATGAGTAAAAACATTAATATCATGATAATTGTCAAAACAGATAACGTGGCTTAAAACAACGAGATAATGGTATAAATTATTCTAAACATGTAAAGAAAAATGATATTATTTAGACCCATATTCTTCCTATTTTTTAAATAAATCAATTTTCTACATTTTTTGTTGAAAATTAATTTATATCAAATTAATAAATTATGTAATTCTATGAGTGCCCATCCCCTCACTTATAAAAGGAATCCTCCTACCCAATCCTCCTCACAAATTTTGATCTATATTGTTTTTCAAATCCCTATAAAATTATCTCCCCATATTTAGTCTCCACTTACTATAAGCCTTTATGTGATTAGAAAACCATTCAATGATGGTTTTGGTGTAAACCTAATGAGGTTGTATGAAGATTAGGTGGAGTTTTTTACTAAGAGATTCCATTTCATTTATTGTTCTACCTCCATCAATTATTATTAAGCCATTGTGAAATAATTACTTCAATATCTTAAATAAAATAATATTTTATTATATTAGTGTAATAATATATATTCATCACATCATCTATCAAATGCAAAGTGAAACCATTATTAATGTGTAATATGGACTACTACCTCACAAAATAATGTCTTTTGTTCTCTATTTCCAACTCTCAATGATATTCATAATTGTGGATTTAATGTATATATATGTAATTAATTATGAAATTTATAATATGGAAAGATAATATATAATCTACTTTCTTACCATAAAATTCATTGAGAAAAGATAATTTTGTCATGGAGAGGTGAACATTACCACCTTCATGAACTAGTGTGATTTATTTATCATCCCTACATCACATAGATGTTATATATATGTTTATTAAATGATTAAATATAATATTTATGATATAATAATAATTATAGAAGTATATATTAATATATACCTTATTCCCATCATGATTGTTCAAAAATGTTATGGTTACTCATGTGTATGTATGACCAAAAGTCTCCATGACTGTAACGTAGTTCATTTTTCAAAATAATCAATAATTTTTAGTTTCAAAAGTATAATTGATATAATTTTTTTTTATTTATCTCAAGATTATTATTCTATAGATGACTGTATAATGACCTATTTGACCATAGTAAATTTTCCAATTTCATTTTAGAAATATAGGCCAAATATCACAAAGACATCAGACATGAAATTAAACTATAAAATAATTGATTATAACTTGGTAATAAATAAAATAAATGTAATATTAGAGTTTAAAAAGGATATTCTACATGTACATAATTAATATGAATTTATTATGTGATAGTATAGATAATTTACTTAATGAGTTAGAGTCATGGTAATATACACTTTAACCTAAAACCCCATTAAAAATGATTTAAATATTTATTTTATAAATAATTTATTTCAATGTACATATTCTTAAAATTAAATTATGGACATATATATATATATATTCATAATTTAATTATAAATTAAAATTTTCTATATCATTTTTTTCCATTAATGGTTTTCAGAAGGAATATTTTCATATATTTTCTATGGATCATTTTGACCTTCTTTACAAAAGAAAAAAAGGAATGTTATATTTTAATATATATAGAGTAAATGAATTATTCATTCCAACTAGATTTTTATTTTATTTTTTTCTATTTTAAAATATTCAGTGTTGTATTCAATGAAGAAACCTTTTTGTCTGTTTCTCATTATTTTTGTTTTGAATTTTTTTTAAAAGGAAATTGTATTTTGATATCAATATAATTTCATTTGGGTTCAAAAGAGTTTTTATAGGGTTTTACGATGAAAAGGTGAAAAAATAAACTGTTTTATTAATGAAATGGTATTTGAGGATTATATATGATGATGAGTGAGCTCAATACATATATTATGATTGGCAATTTTGATACAGATTATACAATATGTTATCACAATACATCTTATATGATGGGTGAGAATGATTTATCTTATATGATGATTCTTCATGATATATTTCTCCAATGCATTACGTAGTGTCCATTTACATTAAAATCTAGGAGATATTTTATTGGGGAGGTTTATCCAAGGGATTTAACTATGATTAATTAATTTCTAACATGGTTTATGAATATAATGCTTAATTATTCCAAAAAGTGTTTCAACATTCTTATTATGAGTTTTAAATATTTATTTTTGAAAATTTTTGTGGTTCATTTGGAAATGTTTTATTTCATTTCTTTAATTATTATTTGGGTTAAGGTATATATTTTTTAGGATTTCATGTTATTTATTGGACTAACATATTTATTAAGTTTATGCACCTTACTGATATTTTTATACTAATATCACATTTATTAATATTTTGTGAAAGTTTAAATAGTCATATGAACAATGAAGGAGAAATGTTGAAATTGCATAATAGTTTTCAGTAAAATAAAAATATATCATTTTAAACCATTTAAATTATGTGATAAATTGATACTACATGGATGCGACCATATTGTAGTGTATAAGATTGTTATTTAAGATTTATGACCTAATTCTATAAAACTGTTAACCTACAAGATGAATGGGAATGAAATAAAGTGAATTATATTCTAAATATACTAAATTAGGTAATTCCTAATGTTATGTCTTTATATGTTTCATCGCAACAAATCTCACATAAATAAAACTGGGCAATTAATACCCATCTCTACCACAATCTTAAACAGAATAGTATGGTAGAGTGAACATAAAGTACATCAAACTCATACCATCCACTTATCATGAACTAACCCCATAATGAAAAACATTACACTCCTATAAAACATAACTACAACTGCACTACAATCATTAATGTCACAAACCAACCAGGGTCAACCCTTCACCAATCACCCGAGATGATCTACAACAATGCCTAAGAGTTGATATCGATCCTCCTAGGCTGGAAAAAAGTGTTAGGGCATCAATAGAGAATAATTGGGAAGGATTTCACCCAGTGAAAATAAATAATGTATAAGAAGGAAAATAGAACAACACAATGTAAATAAATTACCCAAAAAAGAATGAACAACCAACAATAACTCACTAGCCTATCCACATCCAAACACCACGTGACCCTTGGAGTCACCCTCCAACACTCAAACCAATCATCACCCAAGATGATCCAATCAAAAAAATGGAATGTGCAGATGAAACTGAAAACAAGAAAACATTATATATGCAATTATTAAATCATAGTACGCATGGCCAACAATCGACTCCTAAAGAACTACCATTAAATAAAGAATTTTATTAATTTCATGTTTGAACTACATTATATAAAATATTATTTTCACACAAACATTCATTTCCAATGAAAGAAACAATTAATTTCTCTTTCCAATTTAAAATCATGATTATGTTTTGAATCATAAAGATTCATTACAATTTAAAAACATTTCTATGAACAATTTAAAATCCAAATTTCAGTTTTTAAAAAAGAGGAAAACCACACGCACACACACAACACATGATAAGTGCAATGAAATGGTGGATCACAGGGCCAAAAACCAAAATAATCACCTCAATTGTCTACCACATACATATAATCCCCAAAGAAAACATGTCTTGAACCTAGGAGCTCGTGAACAATCTAGAATGTACTATAATTGTGACTCATCTTGAAGGCATGCACTACTCAATGAAATAATAATTCCCAAATGCTAGGGGTTACCCTACATGGACTAACTGAGGGGACTAATCCTCTAGTAGAGAAAATTTCATACTAAGGGACAACAACCAATGTGTAATCTAAACTAGTGCAACAATCTTTCTCAATATAATCACTTACTATACCAGCTTCCCATGTCAACATGTCTAATAAAAGGGGGTGTGTCAATAATTTCAATCAAGTAACAATTTAGGATACAGAAACACCAGACACAGAAACCTACACAATCGACGTATACAATAAGATCATCCCTGAGTAACCCCAAAGAATGTTGTTCAAAATAATTTATTATATCAAAGTGCCAAACGGGCCATATAAAACTTTTAAAATAAACTCCCTTCCTCTAGAGAAATCAAAATAATTGTTCACACATCATAAGAGAACATTTGACATCAAACAGGATCCACACTTGAATGTTTTTGAATTATGATTAAAGTCCAAACATGAATTCTTTCTCTATTTTGAGTCAATTCATCAAGAAAATAATTCTAGTGTCTTGAATAAAATATATAGATTCTTTTACATTAAATATTTACTCCAAATAAATACCTAATTTTATTTCACATTTATTAAAAATCAATGAAATATCAAGCAAATAATAAATTTTAAATTTAAAGGCGAGTGCAGTGGGGGACCTATCTCAAACATGTCATTATTTGACAAAGACCACTCAAACCAACCCTTTACTTATACATGAACATGCATTTATACATATATATATACACCCCTAACTTCATTTCACATACTCCCTTCAATATGATGGAATATTCACAAAGAGGGAATATATATATATATATATATTCCTTAACCTATTAATGTACATGTTTGAATCCTCAACATCGTAGCCCAAATCCATCATAATGAGGTCCAACTCACGACAAATATTATTTAATAAAACAATTAAACACTTAATAAAACATTTGAAAAATATATAAAATATTTCAGCTTGCTAAAAGGGTTAAATTTTCCATCATTTGTTTTTTGACCCACATGTACCTCAAGTACCCACAAGAACACATTTCGCACTACTCAAACAATTAATTGAACACTTACAATTATTTTCACATCAAGGAGAACACAGAGAATCTACCCACACTTGCATACCCAATCCCCATTTTAAAGAACATGTACACCAAAACCATTTCACGCCATAATTTTCATAACTTTCATGACTTAAAATAGTAGTTAAAAAACATAAAGAAAACTTCTAAATAGCACAACAAGGGTTTTCACATGAAGCATTCCCAGTTTCAAATATAAAAGTCCCTTTAAAAACCTAACTCACATTTAATCCTATCAAATAGAACTTTTTCACACCACATATAATTTAATAATACTAATTAAACAATTTAGGAGACACATAAAATTTGATAACAAGACTTTATACAAAAGAAAAAAGACATGATTATTTCATACAAAACACCACATTAACTATTAACATATTTTCACAAAACATGATTCACAGCTAATGTTTTTCCTTTGAAAAAATATTCATAAAACATCACACTAAACCACATATATAAAAATATAATAACTTTTCAATAAAAAAACACATTTTCACCACATAGACATACTAAACCACTCAGAAAAAAAAATTTCACCACAAAAATAGATCATAGAAAACTATTATAAATTTAAATAAACTTAATTTTTTTTTCAAATAATTTCAGGGTATAAAACCACCAACCTTGTTGTAGTAACCGCAGAATGTTCAGTGCACAACTCCAATCACATGCATTTCTCACAATATAAATCCAAAAATAAACCATTAAACAATAATTTAAACAAAATAAAATCAAGATCGCACCCTAAAACTAAAAACCTAGGTGTAAAAAAAACTCACCTGAGGACGTGTCGTGCTGGCAAGGGGGTCAATAGGGTTCACGCTGGAAATAGTTGAGGGTGGAAAATGAGTGGAGCGATGTGTGGTGTGAAGGATACACTAGGATAAGGGAATTAAAGGTGGTGATAGTTGGCTAGGGGGTCCATTATTTATTGATGTGCATGCGGGGAGAAGGGTGCGAGACAACGAGGTTGGATGGGAGGTCGGTCCACGGCACGATGGGGCTGGCTGGGGAGAAAGGGCTTGGCATGATAGGGTTTTTTGGGAGGTCGGTGCACAACATGATGAGGTTCCAGGGGGTAAGGGGCTCACAAAATCAAATGGGGGACAAGAGGGGGCTGGATGGGTAGGAAGAGAGGGACGAGTTGGGGAGAAATTCTAACACAAAGAAAAAAATAAAGAGAAAACATAAAAGAAAACAAAAAAAATAATGTGAATAATTTTAATCATAATTATAATAAAAATTGTGATAACTTAATAAAATACCAACAAAATATTAATTTGAATAATATTCCTTATATATTAATTAAATAATTAGAAAAATAGATAATAATAATTATAATAATATTATTATTATTATCATTAAAACAATAAATTATTATTATTTTATTAAAATTACTATTTTAGTTTGTCTCTTTGTTAATTCGCATTAATTAATTAACTTAACATCGTCTAGGTGTGCAGTGATCCAGGTGTGGTCACGTGGTGGCCCATGAGAGGTTTCACGACTTTAAATGTGATGTGTGGGATGTATTCAAGTCTAAAAACACATTTTCATATTAAGTACTCAAAATAATTATGTTGGGCTTCAAACTGAACCACCCAATGGGAAGAAAATTAAAAAAATAATTAATCCAAAGACAATGGGTGTGAAAATTATCACCAAAAGAATGCTTTCCTCCCCTAGAAATACATAATAATACTGAACCACAAAGCAGCGAATAATACCCCTTGAGGTTCAAAAAGGACCCCTATGAAAAGAAAGACAAAAGAGGCAAATGAACTGTGCTCATAGAAAGTGACTTAATTGAAAATTGCAACTGACCTTTAATATGAATTTTATGCTATGTATCGCTCAACCAAAAGAGCTAGAACACCTCTAGTTGATTGATCAAGGAAAGGAACTCTTGCACCAGCAAAAACCAACTTCACAAAATGAAACACCTTATGCAGCATTAAACCAAAACCACATCGTTTGACTGGAACTATCAAACTAGACCAACCACGTCAAAAAAACACTATCATCACCTACCTACACATAATATCTAGGAAAAAAACTAAAATCCAACATGATAAATCCTGAAGGGGCTCCCCACCATTAGAAACATACCAGCGCCTTAGAAGATACTTGAAAAATGGAAAGAAGAGGCCTGAGTGGACTCCCCACCATTATAATGAAGGCCAATACCGATTCATTTCAGATACTTTTGAGTGAGACCTATCGTGGGTCTCCCTACCATTAGAACTGATGATAGGTACTAAAACATATACTATCACTCGACGGTAAAAAACACCCCACTATAAGGGGCAGAGAGGGAAGGGACCAACTTCTTGAGTGTCAAAACCATGAACTAAGACAAATCAACATCTCCATATATCATGATGAGAAATATTCAATTTTGAGACCAATTTACCCAGTAGATCCCGTAAGGACCCCTAATGTCATTAAATCTGTTCGGATGCAACCCCCAAAACATTAAGGTAAAGATAAGACCAAACCTCCTCATAGCCATGGGAAACCTCACACTCCAGATAGGTTGTTTGGTTTGGAACAACTACATGAAATGATTTAAACTGATTTCCCCACCAATGATGATGATAGAAATATGGTCGGTACCCATACACTCTCGGGGTTCCACACCACATGTCAGCTTCTCTCCAAAGCCTATGGATAAAGCCCTGATGTTTAAAGCATCTCCTTCCTCACAGTCAAGCTATAGTATCCCCTGAACGAGACTTATTTTCCCACTTCCACTAGCTACCACACCACAACTATGACAATGCCAACAAGCACAATAACCATGACATCATACTACTCTCTCATGGAATATCCAACAAAGAAGGGGTTTAGATGATGCAGATGCATAATTTGTTCACATTATCCAATAATATTAATAAGGAAAGACGCACATCAAATAGTCCCCTTTGAACATAAAAATTCAGAACTCCCTAATAGGAGGAAGCACTCATTTGAAAATAGGGATTCCTGAATGAGTCTACAAAATTCAACATTGATCTTCAAAGAGAACTCACCCTGAAATAAATCACCACACATGACCCTTGCGGTCAATAAAATCAATAAATGCCTTGAAAACATAATCCAACACCGATAATTAAAAATTGCCTTCAACCTTACCCACTGGAATTCCTTTCACAATTTTTAGTGGGACCTTCAGGCGCGATGGTGTCAAAATTCATACCCGACGACTAAGAAAAATCAAAAGACTGATAATCATATCAAATTCCCTCTCTATTGTCATCCCAATGCGAGAGGATCCTCTAAACCAAAAAGAAAAATGGATAGACATAACACTGTTACTCAAATGGTAGAGTCCTTTGTTTAATCAACATGAGGGTTGGCCAACAACGATTTACCCAGGGCCACACTTTAATCGCATGTTAATGATTTATGGGGGTGTAAAATAGTCATGAAAGAAAATTATATACCCAATCAACCATGTCACATGTCGAATACATATAGAATGTGAACACTAAATGTTTAGTGAGAAGCAATGTATGGGCTTCTCAAAAAACTGTTCAAAAGAACCACTTACCATAGTCATTCACACCAACTTACAAATATGAATTCAAATTCAAGACACAAATAATTTAAAAAGGATTCTCGGCTCAAAATGCCTCACATACAACTTTTATAAAACACTAGGGCACACTAAACAATCACATGTTATTAAAACACCATATTTTCCATTAATAAAACATTTTCATAATAAATGAAGTTGGTGAGTTAGCAAGACACAAATGGTGTCCAATGAGCCTCACACATGCATGTTCCCATGCCACACCGACACCCACCTCATGTCCATCCAGGTACTAATCCACTCATGCCATTAACTATTTCTCTTTTTATTGACACTCATGCATGTGGTTTCCCATAAATACACCATGAATCAAAATCAGGCCTTCCCATTTTTCCAAACCAAACATTCAACCAACACTTTTCAAACCTCATATGTCATTTTCATTTCAATGTTATTTTTTCAAAAAATTTCTAAAAATATCGCTTTTTATTAACAAAAAGATTTACATGATTCCAAAAAATAGATGTTGAACGATGTAATAAGAAACTAGCTTCAATGAGTGACTAGGACATATGGTTGGCGGCCATACACCACCGCCAAATTTATTATTCTAGGATAAAATCCCCAAATCCACATGGCTTTCCAGACCCTACGAGATCATTGGGACCACTGACCATGCTCCATTTTCATTACCCCAAAACAATATTAACCACAAGGGCTAATGACTCTAACAAACCACAACTAATCCTGGTAACACAAGTCCTGCCATGAGGTGTGTTGGAGAGGAACCTTGTTCCTTAATAGAACATCAAGTTACAACACCATTAACAGTGTTATACCTTGACACTATCCCAAAATAACACAAACAAAGGGGGAAAACCCCGTTTGATACCATTTTTCCACGAACCAACCCGAGTTGACCCTGAACCAGTCACCCGTGCCTATCTGCGTCACGGCCTGAGTGGTTTTCACAATCCTCCTGAGCTGGAAACAAGTTCCAGTGTGTCAACATGTAAAAATTAAGAATAATTTTTCCGAGTGAAAATAAATTATGCAGTGAAAAGCAAATATAATAACACATTGTAAATAAACAACATAAAAAATAATGAACGAACAACAACAACTCACTAATCAGACCTCTTCCAAACACCACATGACCCCGAGAGTTACCATACAAAAATCAATTCAAAATTTCACCGAAGACAATAAAAATAAAAAATTGAACCTGTAGAAGATATCAAAAAAATAAAACATTATAGGCGTGAGTATTAATACTCAGTAGGTGTGCCCAACAATCTACGCACAAAGTAATACCATTAAATAAATAATTTTTCTAATTTCATGTTTTGGACTACATTATATAAAATATGTGTTTCACACACACTTTCATTTATAATGAATGTAAAAGTCCATTACCCTTTTCAATTCAAAAGAAAGTTTACGGTTTGAAGGATAAAGATGCATTACATTTAAAAAAAATTGTAAACAATTTCAAATCTAAATTCCAGTTATTAAACAGATGGAAAACCATATGCAAACACACACAAAACGATATGGGAAGTGGAAAAGTGTCACATGAGGCCAAAAAACAATCTAAGAACCTAAAATGTTCACCATAATAAAATAAGAACTGAAGAAAACATGGTTCGAACCGATTAGCTCCTGAAAAATCAAAAACATACTATAAGTGTGAATCATCCTAAAGGCATACCCATATCAATGAAGTCATAACACCCACATAATCAGTGTTTCCCTACCTGGCCTAACCATGGGACCCAATCCACTAGTAGAGAAAAGTCTATACTAAGGGCCACTAGCCAGTGCATAATCTAAACTAGTTCAACAATCGTTCTCAGAGGATACACATACTATTCCAGGTTCACATGTCATCACGTGTAATAAAAAGGGGTTTATTCAACAATGTAAATCATGTAACCGGTCAAGATACACAAACATCACATACAATAACTCACACAATCGACGTATATAATATGATAACCCCTGAGTCACCATAAATATTGTTTTTCAAGATAATTTTTTATCAATGATCCAAACTGGACATATGATAATTTTAAAATAAACATCATTCCTCTAGAGAAAGAAAAAAAATTCACGCATCAGATGAGAAAATTTCACATCAAACCAGAACCACATTTGATGGTTTGTGAATTATGTTCAAAGAACTAATGGGAATTATTTCCCTATTGAGCATCAATTAATCAAGAAAATAATTCAACTTCCATGCATTAAATAAGCAGCTTCATTTACATCAAATATTAATTCCAAAAATTATTATCTAATATTATTTATCATTTATTTAAAATCAATGAAATATCATGATATTAATAAATTCTAAATTTACTGGTGAGTGTAGTGGGGGACTTACCTCTAACATGATGCTTTTTTTCGATGACCACTCTAACTAACCATTGATGAATACATGCACATGAATTTATACATATATATAAATATGTACACACACCCCCCAGATGCATTTCACATACTTCCCGTTCCATGAGGGAATATGAAAAAAGATGGCATATATAAAAATATTCCTTACCCTATGCATGTACATGTTGGAATCCTCAACACTCACGCCCCAACACCATATTAGAGGGGTCCAACACACCACACATAACATTTAATAAAACAACATAACACTAATTAATAATATGAACAATATATAAAACATTTAATCATACACAAAGTGGTATATTTCCTATAAAAAATTCTTTTTGAACACACACACACCTCAAGTACACACAAGAACACATTTCGAACTACTCAAACATTTTATTGAACAATTCCAACTATTTTTACAATAAGGAACACACACAAAAACTAATGGAACATGCATAATTGAACCCCATTTTAAAAACACACTCACACAAAAACCATTTCATGTCAAAAATCACGTCACTTTCATGACATGATATATTATTTAAACAACATAAAGAATAGTTCTAAATAAGACAACAAGGGTTTTCACATGAATAGTACATAGTTTCACATATAAAACTCCCCTTAAAAACATAACCCACATTTAATCATATCAAATAAAACTTTCTCACTCTACATATAATTAATTAATTCCAATTAAACAAACTTAAAAAAACATAAAATTATGAAAGAAAAGTTTACCCAAAAGAAAACACACTAAATTAATTTATAATAAAACACCACATTGACCTTTAAAATATTTCCAAAAAACATGATTCACAACAAACGATTTAACCTTTAAAAAAATTTCACGAAACAACACACTAAACCACACACCCAAAATTTTGACCACTTATCCCAAAAAACCACATTCTCACCAGATTGACATTCCAAAAAAATCAGAATGAAAATTTTCACCACAAAACTAGATCATAGAGAACATTAATATATTCAAATAAGTATAAAAATTTATCAAAAAATTCCCAAGCGTGAAACCAACTACCTCGGTGTAAGAGCCTTTGAATGTTTGGTTCAAAACTCCAATCTCAATCAATTCTTAACACATAAATTTTAAATTAAACTATAAAACAAGAATTAAATCTAAATAAAATCAAGACCTCACCTTAAAAAAATAACCTATGAGTAAAAGGGAAACTCACCTAAGGAGGTGTCGTGCTAGCAGAAGGGGGGGGGGGTCACCATGGTTTTTGTCGGGAAGAGGTAAGGTTGGCACATGTGTGGATCAACCGGCAGTGTAAAGGCCTAACTATGATCAGGGTAGCCAAGGAGGTTTTGGTTGGATAGGGGGGCTTCAGGCTTGGTGAGCACAAGGGGAGAAGGGAGCAACGTGACAGGGCCTGCCGGGAGGTCAGGGCATGGCCCGGCGGGGCTAGCTGTGGAGTAAGTTCATGCCACGATAGGGCTGGCCAAGAGGTCAGGGCACGATGCGATGGGGATCCATGGGGTATGGGGGTTGAAAAACCAATTGGGGGATAATTAGGGGATCGATGGGGATGAAGATAGGGGCAGGATATGGAGGAAACCTAACCCAATGAAAATAAAATAATAATAAAACTAGAAATAAATCCCAATAATAACTAACGATAACAATTATAATCAAAATTATAATAAAAATTATGATAAAATAATTAAATGTAAACCAAATAATATTATTATTAATATTACTAATAACATAATGAAAACCTTAACAAAATGTATAATAATAATAATAATAATATTTTTTTATGATTATTATCATTGAAAAATCCATTAATGTTTTTATTACACGTCTTATTTTTATTTTTTTTATTTATTAATTAATTTTTTTCATTAATTGATCATCAGCAAGGAGTTCAGTGATTTGGGAAAGGTCATGAGGCAACCCATGAATGGTTGTGTGGCTTCGAAAATGGTGCGCTAGATGCAGTCAAGGCCAAGACAAGTGTTTTTCAATAAGTACTCATAAATTGTATGTCAGCCTTCAACCTGAACCAACTAACACAATGAAAATTAATACAAAAATGAATTTAAATATATAATGTGTTATAATAAATCCATCATATCACATGCATATTAATCCCATATGGAAGAGTGATCTGGAAAGATCTAGTATCTAGGCATCCATCACCAATATTTATATGTTGGGAAAAACATCACCAAAACAGTTTGGTGCTATAACATTAGTCTTAAAATGGGAGGGATTCATATATAAATCATGAGGAACATATATTATATATAATATACACACACATAGAGAAGCCTAACTTATGGTCCTATAACTAGAATATCATCATAACACAAAAAATGTCCCCTAAGGCCTTACAACCTCTTCCACCTTCATTGCCACCCCAAACATTATTAAACCACACATGAAATCAATAAAAAAAATTCAACTTTATATATTTATTTTTTATGTTAATCTAATTCCTAGATTTATAAATATACAAATAACTACATTTATTAACCCCATTATTTTTCATATTCAGAATCAACCACTTAATCACACTTCCAATGTCAATTTAAGCATTAATTAAATATTCCAAATCATTTTCCAGTTCATCCAATAATCCCTTAATGTTTCATTATTAATATATAATTCTATAATTATTGGAAAAACTAACCACACTATGAAACTAATCAGAAACACATCCTCTACATGTTAACAAGACAAGCAATACCAATATTGAATATAACAACAATTTATTCATCACATATGCCATATATCATAACCACACAATACAATTACCTTATATATCATCCAATACATCACCATATAATATATTCACCACACCAAACTTTTCACATATCTAATTTTACTTTAAATACAATGAGTTTCAATTTAATTCATTATTCTTAAGAGAATTATCACACAAATGGAAATTTCCATGAAAACCCAATTTTTTTCCTAATATCAATTCTTAAGTGAATTCATGTTTGATGAGTATAATAAATTATAAAGATGTGATTTTATAATTTAAATTCTCAATATCAAAACAAATATAAATATTTTTCAAGGGTATAAGAATAAAAAGTATGGTAAACCTATTTTAAAATCAAAATAAATGCTAACCTCATGTGATTCGTTCCCTTCCCCTAAAATTTCAATTAATTAATTTATTATACTCATTAAGATAGTGAAAATATCACCCCAAAGGAAACAAAATCATGATACCTACTACATTAAAAAATAAAATAAAGATTAAGGTGATCTTATTTTATATTTTCTCCTTGAAAAATAGTGATTCCAAAGGAAATAGAGGAGAGAGGGTTTTTCCTTGCATTGAAATTGAGAAAAAGTCCCTAAAACTATTCATTGACTGGAAAACTGGTTTTTTGGGCATCTAGATTACATGGAAATGAAGGAATAATAAAGGGTTAAGGGTTTAGGTAGTTCCCAAATAATAGCAACATGTGTCCAGAAATATAACATTAAAAACCGTATTTTTTTCCCCAAAGGATTGTAGTTCAAAAAATAATTGTGTTGATAAAAGCATTTATAAAAGAGATTTTAAATAATTAATCATTTAAATGGCAATTAATTAAACATTTGTAAGAATTTAAAACTTTTCAAATAGTTCTTTTATAGTTAGAAGTCAAAAATGATGAATAAAACTAGAGAATGTAACATTAAAACATTATCCATCTATAGGTTATAGGTTATTCATTAGGGAAATTTGATTTTACATTGCCTATTACCATGTAAGGGATCGGATAAGTGTATATTGAGTTTTCCCTTATCAAACCTTCACTATATAATCCTTACTCTCATGTAGGATTTAGAAATTTTGAGGAACCCAACACAAGTTCACTTTTACCCTTACATAATCTGGTACCCTTACATAACTCCACCCCTAAACAAGCTAGTACCCTTTTGCATGGAATAAAATACCGTTATGTAGCTTGTATAAATTATCCTTTACCTTATGTAGTGATTATTTAACTGTATTTTATTTTGTATTTACACATACACATTGCATAAAAATGCTCAAATACAATTATGCAAGCTTCCAGGACCATTTCACAGCTTATGGGAACACTTCCCTTACCCAAATATATTATTGAAGGGTACCTTAAATTGGGTATTAAAAACACATTATAACCTTTATGAAACTCAAAAACTTTGAACCTACCCATACACAAGTAGGGAATGACCCTTACATAGCTCATATATATTCCATATTACTTTTATATGTGGTAAAAGGGTCATTATTCTTATGAAACACATAAAAAAACTCTCATTTCCCTTATGAAACTACAAAATCATTCATTAGAGTATTTATTTTCATGAAAATGATATATTTTTAAGAAAACAAACTTATTTGTAACTACTAAATGGTTTTATTATTTCTATCAAAATTTTAAAATGCCAAAAAAACACTACATTTATTATAATAAAACATAAATTATATTCAATATAAACTTTTAATAAATTAAAATTAATACAATAATTTTAAAACCCATTAATTTTATAATTTACGTAACGATTTTGAAAAATTTGTAGAATTTATGAAACCTCTCCGGAACCACTGGACACTATAAAATGAAAAAATAGTGGCTTGTAGAAATTTGAGACCCTATAGTTGATCTTGAAAAGTTATTTTCAATGAATAATATGAGGATTTTATTTATGATAGATAAGGAACCATGGCTTGACTATACAAGAACAATTTATATGGCCTATTAGAAGACCATATATCCTAGTATTCTATACTAAATGTATTGTTGAGAAGAAATGAAATGTCAAAAGGAAAGGTGGATAATAATATCTATGTGAAGGAGTTAACCATGAGAACTATTATTATCATAGTATATGTAAATATATTTTTTGAAGGTGAAATAATGAATATTTTTGAAGGTACTATTATTTAAATTAATATTCATTTTTATATTTCTACTATGACTGAATTTTTATACTTTATTGGGTTAAAAATCATGCAAGGATCTAATATTTTTTTTTCTTTTATTAAAAAAATAAATCCAGTGAATTATAGTAGATGTTTGTAATAGTGGAATTGAAATGTATTTCCATACAAATATCTATTGGATGTAAACAAGTGAAATATTAGGATAAACATAAAGTAAATGAAAGTGATTACCTAAAACATATTTGAAACATTCTAAGCCTACAATCTTCCAGACCTGGCATAGTGTTTCCATGAAAATATGTGAAAGAATTAAAAGTGATACCATAGATTATCACATATTTTCATCCATGTAAATCCTTAGATACATAAATAATAAACCATGTTTAAACCTTTTTTATAGAACTTGTTTAGATTTGAATTTATTTGTCTTTATAGATGAAGTCTGGGTTTGAGATTGTGTTGATAAGAATTCCACTCTAAGTGGTACAATCATTATTATCAAGAGTTGTTTCTAATGTAATAGAAAGAAGAATCATTTTAGGTATTGTGAATGACTAAAATAAATTGATAGCAGCCACACATTGATTTAAATAGAAGAATTCATTCAGGTCTGACGAGATAAAATTAAAGTCAATGTTGATAATCAATAAAATGTATCCAAAAAAGTGTTGTTGACATTTTATTTAATCTAGTTCAACCATCCCAGGTATAAATTTTCACATATTTTTAATAAATCATTTCAATTTTTTGGTTCACTATATTAATGTAGATTTTTTTTAATCATTACCCTATAAAATTAAAATATTTTTAATTATACATCAATATGTATTTCGATTGTGTTTTCAAATGGGGAGGGAAAATGAAAAAGAATGTTAATTACTTTTTCAAATAGGTTTCATATTGTTGATGGGGGATTCATTAATTATTTATTTATCTAGTGATATAGTTATTCATAAAATAGAGATCATTTAGGATGTGTTGTAGGTGATTAATGGGAAAAAATTATCGACTCCCATGGAAAATAGTTTTTCACTCAATGACGATATTATCTCAAAAACACTCCCTAGTATTTTTGTTTCTTTTAAAAATGAATCTCATTTGAGATATATTTATATTTAATAATTACTAAGGGGGGTTTATTAATTTCAGTGATGACTTTGAAATTATTTAGTTATAGGTTGGGTTGGGTAAAAAAACAAGTACAATGTAGGAGATGATGTCTTGAACCCACCAAGGTCAAACCTGAACCAGTCACCCAAGACGATATGTTCCATGGACCGAATGGTGTTAATGATCCCCACGAGTTGGAAACTACTGCCAGGTAATAAAAGAGTACAAAAAGGGAACGATTTATCCCAATATATAATAATGAAAATAACAAAAGAAAGCCGAACAAAGATGTCAAAAAAATAAATAAAACTAAATTGATTATATTTTCTAAAATAATATGAATATACAACAAAAAATTTAAACAAACCCAACAAAAGAAGGGAACTACGTAATCTCCATGTGACCCCATAGGTCACTCTCAGACATAAAGATCAATCTTTGCCCCAGAAGATCAAACTCAAGTTGATACCTACAAAAATGATAAAAATAGGATGAGACTATAGGCATGAGTATTAAAACATAATAGGAGAGACTGGATAAATCTATAACCGATGAAATTACTTTAAAATAAAAGAGACATTAACTTCATGTTTTAAATAAAATATGTAAAATTATTTTTTCTACACATTTTTCTTATCTACTTCCCAACTTCATTTCAAAACCAATTTCATTTCAAATAGTGGGATTGTAACTTTTCAATGAGAAAGTGATTCCTTCATAATTAAAATAGAAAAACAGATTATAAAACAATTATACATAAAAATTATTTTTCAATAACCTTTGGAAAATTACTCATCACATTCCATGATAAGAAGAACACATGAGAGCACTAAAATAATTACATAAATATGGAAATGGAAATAAATATACATGTAACCAAGTATCTCAATCATCACTGCAAGTGTCTAACTGCCAATAGACATGGGTGAAGCATAGAGATTATGAATAATCTTAAAAATAATAATACATTAGACCCATCCCTAGAATCATACCTTACATGATGAAGATTAAAGCGCCCCAAATACTCTTAGTGACCCTAACTCAAGATGAACTGGTGGTCAAATACTATAGAAATAAACACAATATTTTCACCAAATAGGGGCCACTATCTATTTCATTATCTATCTAGTGAAGCAATCTTTCTCAAAAGATTATCTCACCATGCCAGGTTCCCATGTATCAGGTATAAAGGGTCTAATCCAACCAATACCAACTAAGCATCATATTAAAAGCATATTTAATAATAATTCAACAATATACCTCACCCCGAGTCACCCTAATGATCGATTCACATTCCATAAAAATAATTGAACTCAGGGAGTACATACCGAGGACCTCCAATTATCATAATGGGTCAGTAGTATTAAATAACGAGAAAACCCCATCTATTAAACACAAATAAGCATGAGAATCACTAAATGGTTGTTTTCATAATAAAAAAAGTCATTATTTTCACAAAAGTTCCAAATGGGCCTTGAAGAATTATCCACAAAACCATCACATACAAAGAAAAAAGTGTATTTCCACAAAAGGGGGAAAAATAATTTTTCCATTTCCTAATAATTTAGAAATAAATTCCTTCAAATTATATACATTTAATTTTCAATACATTACCATTTTAATTATAATTCAAACCGACATTTTCAAACCAATAAACCTTTTTTTTAATACAAAACTACATTGAAATACTTTTTATAGAACCCAAATCATCTTTTTTCATATCCAAATTTTATTCAAATTTCATAATCAAGATTTAGATGTCACAAAACTCATGAAAAATCCAACCGAACATTTAACCAAACCCTTGAAAAGTAACATTTGAAAAAAAAATCTATTTAACTTTTAATAGTGAATAAATATCCACAATGCACACCAAAAAAATATTTCAAGGATCACATATCAATATTTTGTAATTAATGGCAGTGAAAAATACATGAATAAAATGAATCTTAACTTAAAAATGGGATGTGCATGGGAAACCTTCCTTGATTCTAAGGAGTATTGATAAGAAACACTTGAAAATGCACCACTAGGGTTCCAAGAACCATGATCTATTAAGTATAATCATAGATGAACAAACCCCCCAATTTCTCACCACCCTAGATAAACAAATCATCCCATGATGTCCTTTTGAAATAGAGAAGAATGGGAAAATGGATGTAAATCACAGGAGAAAGAGAGAGGAGCGCTATCCTTTTGTCCCGAGTGACTGATAACCAATAAACCACAAAAAAATATCCTTGCAGGAGCCTGGAGGATCCAAAATTCTCTATATGGAATCAAAGTCATGGGATTTTGAGTGACATGTCCAAGGTAATATACCCCACATAAGAAGAAGGAGAAAATCAAAAAATACCCTTTCTCGAGTGGCTTTCACAGTTAGCTCGCATGTTTTAACAAAATGTCTAAAAACCATGAAATTATCCATTGCATAATATTCTATGGGTTTCACAATTTTCTTCTATGGTTAGTTAAACGATACAGAAAACATGATCCCCTTTCAGAATTGCTGCACAGTTATTCTAAACATGCACCATAACTATGAAAAATATAGAGAGTCTTAAAAAATGTCCCTTTTCAACCCAAATCTCTTCCAACTCAAGGGGATAAACCATAAAAAATCATACCCCAAATTTTTTTCCCATTTGGAGTGTTACAAAATCAATTTCCAAGACAACTCTTCCAAATACGTTCCCTCTAACAATGGACATAGTAGAATATGACAAAAAACACCCAGACATAAAATATAAATCAAGAACAATAGAGACACAAAATTTGAACCCATAACTCTATGAACCAAAGAAAAATACATTGAGACTATTGAAAATTCGAAAAAAAAAATACATTTGAAAATTATAGTGTGAAAATTTTCCCTACCATAATGCTTCCCCCCTAAAATCTTCAACATTTTCCAATTAATCATTCAATGACTACATATTCTTAAAATATAATGATCTAAAACCTCGAGCTAAAAATTTCTAAAAAAAGTCTAACCGAACATATGACCCTTTCTCAAAATAGACGCACAAACCAGAATTACATCCCTCGTTTAAACAAGATACTAGATCCATAACCTTCATATCCATACATTGAATAGAACCCTACGGTGCACTAGAAAAAGACAAACATTTACCAAAATTAAAAATGAAACATAAAAATAAAAAAAATAAAAAAAGGACACATTAACAAGACTAAAACCAAAATAAAAAAACATATCACCAATAGGGGAGGGTCAAATGGTATCCCAACAATTTGAAGTAACCTATTACTGATTTCTCATAGAGGAATTTTCAATGAGACCCACGGTGGGTCTCCATATCATTAAGAACTAAAAAGATTATTCAAAATTTAAAACACCCCCGCACGGAACAAAAACAGCCACCATAAGGGGAGGGTAAGGATAGGGCCCAATTTTTGGAACACTGAAACAAAAACTGACAACTACACATGGCTCATCAGCTCTAGATGTTCATAAACCTAGTTTGAAACCAATTCACATAGAAAGTCCATGAAAGTAAACTTATCAAAAACATTCATCAAATAAGGCACAATAGTAGACATTTAATGATGGATAAGTCCATCATGATCTTTAAAACAATATGAATTTTTTACCGATAGAGAGGAAAAAATAAAATAATTTAAACTGATTCACCATAATAGTCAAAACACAAGCTTAGAGAAACTCCCCCACATCCTTGGGATTCATTACTATGCACCAACATCAGACCTAGGCATTTGGATAGTTCCATGATGTTTTAAGAATCCATTTCCTCGTAGTCAAGAACTGTTAATATCTAATCATAACTAATTATTTTGGTGCCAAAAGCATCATCACTACACTCCATGAAAAAAATCATTGATCAAGACATACCAAAAAACTCACTCTCTAAAAAAACACACCTTTAACAAATCAGGCACATGGAAGATTCACACACCATTCTTTATCACTCTAATGAAGGAGAAAATGATTTTGGGACCTGATTAAACATAAAACACACCATCTAGAACTACTGGTATAACTGATAGAAACCTTACAATAAGAAGTTATTTTATGTCAATTCCAAGCATCTCTTTTCTCTAGAAAAGACGATAATGTATACTTCAGGTAGGTAGATTTATCTTTTGAAACTCATGAATAAAATCCTTAGGTTTATCAAATGGTAGTATTTTTAATTGAAAACCATTTATATTAACACCACTTAAATTCATCAAATCTCTATGGGGTCAAAAATTGGAACTAAAATAAAACAACGAGCATTATAAAAACCATCTCATAAACAAAAACCAACCTTGAATAAACTTTGATCGCCACATGAGAAAGAAAAAGAAACATGCCAAAAAAATATTTTTCTATAAATCAACCGATTATCACAAAAAAACCAAAACACCAATAAAATATTACACCCAAAACACCTCATAATTTACACTTCCCAAGTAAAGTTAAAACAAACAGCCCAAATAAATTTTTTTATTACATCCTAACATTCTGCATAAATAAATTTTCAAGGAAAACAAATTGGTGGGTTACAAAATTACAAATAGTATTACATGGAGCCTCAAACATGCTAATTCTATGCCACCCCATGAATCCAACAACCCATGCCAATCCAAGCACATTCCAATAACATTTCAAAAATATATGTACAGGTGAGCACCATGAAAACACCAATGGTCAAAAATAACATTCTCATTTCACAAGTAATAAAACTTTTCAAAATACCGCCAACCATCAATTCAAAAAAAAAAAAATCAATCTCCACGTATCAATCTATCTCTTCATTTCATTAAAATAAACCCCATGGATTCCATTAAAAATCCAATTTTTTAATTTTTTTTATAGAAATTTTATTTCAGAAAATCATATTTCCCATTTCATTAAAATCATTTGATTAAAAACCCACAACATTTAATTTTAAAAAATACAAAATAATCATCTTATTTCAAACAAGAATTTTTTATAAAGTCCATGATTTAATTATAAATGTCTATTCATGTTAAATCCCTCCCAGTTTACCCCAATGGGTCATTTTATAGAAGGTTATATTTCTAAAGTCTTCCTCAAGGAAAATCATGAAAATAATATTTCTCATTTTCTATTATACATCCAATCACAACTAAAACCCAATTTTTACAATTCCATTGAAAGGGGTTTTTAAAAAAATTCAGAATTAATATAGACTCCAAGAAACTCACAAGAAAATCTACTGTTGGTGTGTGACTCATCCATATGGTTGGAGTTCATATTACAAACACACAACTATCACAAAGATCCTTCTAGGACCATTTCCTGGGATTCACATGGCTTTTTAGGACCAAAAATAACACAAAGACTACTTTCAGAACTCCATTATTATATCCCAAGCACCAATCAATTGAAAAAGTCCCAAGAAACCAACAAAAAAAGACTTCCCAAGGGATACAAAAGATTCAAGGAGTAATGTTTCATGAAATACTTCATGTACCTACATCTCAAATCCTAAAAATCTTACTCCATCTACCTAGACATCTGCAAGTATAAAAGGGAATTGTGAAAAGAAGGCCCCTTTAATAATCTCACCACCTTTGGTACAATTTTATTAGGATCCAACATATGTCAACCAAGAAATGCCATCAAAGAAAATCTTTGGCATGGACCAAAGGGAATTCCTGATTCCCATGGGTTGGAAACTTGTGTCGGGCATCAAAAGAGTACACAAATGGAGTGATTTCCCCCAATAAATAGTAATGAAACTAAATTGTGGAAAGGCGAACGAAGCAGTCCAATATTAAAATAAAACTAAACTGAACAAATTTTAGATACGAATCTGAATATAAAATCAAATTATACAATGAAATCAACCAATCCAAATGAATAAAGGATCTCTATGTGACCCCATGGGTCACTCTCCAATATAAAGATCACTCATCGCCTAAGGCAGTCAAACTCAATATAAAACCTACAACAAGGATAAAAATGGGAAGAACCTAGAGGCATAAATATTACAACTCCGTAGGTAATCTAAGAGAAATAAATTCCTAATGGAACTCATTTAATATAAAATAATCATTAACTTAATTTTTAAAAAATGATTTTCTAAATTTTTTTTGAAAAAAAACTATGGTCCATTTTCATACATTATTTCAAAATGAAATTCATTTCCAATAGTGAGCCATTATCATTTAAAGAAGAAATTGATGCTTTCATTTTCAAATATAAATTACATTATAAAACACATTTACTTATATAATTTTTTTTATAAACCTTTGGAATATAACACATCACATTTGATGTTATGAAACACACATGAGAGCACAAAAATTATCCCATAAAGAGAGAAATGGAAAGAAACATACATGTTTCCTAGTATCTCAATCATCACTGAAAGCGGCTTCGTGTAAATATACATGGGTGAACCTAGAAGATCATGAACAATCAAGAATATAATAATATATGAGACCCATCCCTGGAAGCATACCTAACACATTGATGATCAATGATCTCTAAATACTCCTAGCCACCTTACCTCAGGACTCACTAAGTGTAAAATCCCATAGGAATAAACCAAATATATCCATTTGTTGTGGTGCAATGGAAAGTGCATAATCTTGCAATTGCATCAATCGTTCTTATAAAATCCTCTCACTATTAAAGGTTATCTTGTCTCATGTATAAATGGGGGCCAACTGATTACAACCAAAAAACATATCACAAGCATATATAATAATAATTTAACAACATGCCCCTCCCCGATTCACCCTGAGGATCGATTCACATTCATAAAAAAATAGAACACAAGGAGTCTATATCGAGGACCTCCAACTATCATATTGGTTCATAAGGATTCCATAGTGAGTACATCCAATCCACTAAATACAAATAAGGCATGAGAATCACCCAATTGGGGTTTTCATAATAAACACAATCATTATTTTCACAGAACATCTAACAGGGCCTTTAAGAATTATCCACAAAACCATCACATCCAAAGAAAAATGTACATTTCCACAAAATGGGGAAAATATCCTTCTTTATATCACATCCATATAGAAAAAATTCATTCAATGTACTCACATTTCAATTTCAGTAAAAAAAAATTCCAATCAAAATGCCAAACATGCCACTAATTGACAACACATGTCAAACATTATTTTAAACCAATACAAAATATTTTTAAATATGAAACTATATTTAAATACCAATCAAGGGAGCCAAATAAATAAAAATTCATATCAAATTTTTTTCCCAAGGCCTAACCATGATTTTGATGTCACGAAAGACATGAAAAAGTCAAATAGTCATTTAATCAAACACTTGATGTGCAACATTTTTCAAATCAATTATATTTCACAATTAACAATGAATAAAGTTCCACATTGTGCACCAAATAAATATTTAAAGGATCATATATCACTAATTAGGAATCAATAGTGGTTTTAAAGATGTGAAACCAATTAATCTAAAATAAAAAGGTTGTGTGCATAGGAAACCTACCTTATATACATGGAGCATCGACGATGCACACCCAAAAATGTACCACTTGGGTTCCAAGAGCCATGATGTGTCATGTGGTACCCTATATATACAAAACCCTCAATTTCATACCACCCTAGAAACCCACATTTTCCAAAATTGGACACTAGGGTCGGATTAGAATGATATAATTGAAGAAAATCATTGGAGAAAGAGAGTTGAGTCCTAACCTTTTGATCTGGGTGAAGAATCACAATGAAACCGCATAAAAATCATCTTGGAGGAGGATGGAGGATTCAAAATTCTCCATGGGAGGTGTCAAAGTTGGGGTATTTCGAGTGATGAGTCTAAGAGAAGAAATAAAACATTAAAAAGAAAGATGAATGACCATAATACAATTTCTTGATTCGGTTTCGTGGTTTAACAAACCACGCACAAAACTTGCAACTAGACTCTATCTATTGCTAGAAGGTTTGTACAATTTGATTGCATGGTCAGTTAAACCATGTGAAAACCATGAGACCCCATGAAAACTTACTACATGGTTAAAATAAACATTCTCCTTAAACATGAGACCTATACAAGTCACTAAAAAATATCTTTTTCATCACAAAACTCATCTAACTCAAAGGGATACACCATATAAAAAAATAGCCCATAAAAATGTCCCATTAAATGTTTTTAAAAACTCAATTTCCATGCCACATCCACCTCATACCTTTATTCAAATAATAGGCAAGGCCAAATTCCACCCAAAACATCTATGAAAGAATATTTCAATGAAGAACTCTGAAGAAACAAAATTTAAACCTGAAACACCTAGAACCCAAGTGAAAAAACAAAAACAAATTATAAACAAATGAAGGAATTTAATATTATGTTGTGAAAGACGAAGTGGAAATTGTAATTATAGATGGTTTTTGTATTTTTTTCAACCACTTCATATTATCTATATAGAATAGTTTGAAACATGTTGAAATGTTATTGACAAGTTCATAGATGGTTTCCATGGAGTTTAAAAAAGTTCAATGATCTTAAAAATTATTCTTTAATTTGAGGGTGACATTGAAAAATAGAAAGTATAAGTCAATTTATGAGTCATTTATTATCTGTATATGTTTCATTCTTCATTTATTGGAGTATTGTTTAGTAAATTTAATGAAATTCTTAATTCTAATAACAATTATTCATATGACTAATTATTAATGTTGTATGATTCATTCTGGAATATGTATGAGTCAATATGTGGTTTGTATGAGTCATAAATTTTTTTTAATGAGTAATTTCGTTTTTTGTGATTCATTATACATATTCTATGAGTTATATAATTTTTTTTGAATTATTCCTTTGTAAAATTATGATTTTCATATAATTTAGGATCCCAATTCTTGATCTAGTTGAGAAATTCGAATGGAATTTTTATTTCCATTTAGTGGATATGAAAAATCATAAAATGATATTTTGATTCAAATTACATAATCATAAATTTTTCAAAATTCAATTTTGGGTTGTTTTTTATGTCCCAAGAGTTCTATTGGGAATTTGGATGTGGTTTTTAGGCATTAAGCATAGAAAATACGGTTTTGGGAGAATTTCACGAGGAACAAGGTTGGGGAATGATTATTCCCAATTGTGTACCCCAATTTATACATAAACAATTTATAAGAACATCGATTTTTAAATCCATGTGAGGGTTTCTAGATATGAATGTGATATAGTTTAGATTTGAAGAGTAAATTCTCATGATGTTCACATTGGTTTTCAAACAATTCACCCATGCCATGTGGGGTTAGGGCATTGGGATAGTGCTAAATGAGAAGTTTGCGTGCATTTTTTCTAACCATACACATAAACCATATTGGGTTCTTTTCCATGGATACTATGTTTTCACATTCGTAACATTGTTTTTCTATGAATGAGTTCAAATCATGTACCCTCTTATAAATTAATGAAAAAAACAATTTCCCTTGTTTTCACCCCGAAAATTATTCTTCTTCCCATTCGCCTCCAAATTACATGATGTATTTCCCTTTGGATCCTTTTTTCTCCCTCACTAGGCTATTATGGATCTCTATCTTCCAATATATTAATCAATAATCATTGGTTACATTGGGTAACCCTCAGTTTTTCAATGATTACAGTTCTTTGTCTTCATTGTTTATTTCTCTATGTTGGATTTTATTTCGATTTTAGATTATATTAGCTATTTTGAGGGTGGTTTTCTAGTTTCGTTGATGAATACTATTTTAGTTTAAATTCAAAATAAATATTGTAATATTATATCTTCATAAGAATGAGATGGGTGGTCTATATGTGTTTATAAAAAGTGATTTCCTTTATTTTATATCATTATTTAGCTATATGCTGGGATTTCTAGGAATTTCTATTATAACAGAAAAAGACTTACATTAATGTTTTATAATTTATTTAGACATGATATTACACCATTACACATTGTTAGAGGATGATGACCTCAACCCTGACAACCACTTTAGCGAGTTCAACAAAATTCTTTGCCAACTTTATTTTTTCTAAAGACCAAAACTCCATTGACAACTGTTTGTCTTGGTGTTGTATACTAAAAAGGTATATATTTATTTTTTTTAAATTCTATGTGTGATGGACATATATATGTCCCAATTACTTAGTTATAAATAAATTAAATGTAGATTGAATGGTAGGATCATGTCAAATGACCCTAGATAAGTGATATAGTTCCATGTAGACATCCATATGACACTTTATAAATCATATGATGTAAGTGATGAATTAAAATGATTAAATAGAAAATATATTAAACATAAACCATTTAAGAATTATTAATTTTTATGCATGACTCTTTTTCAATAATACATGAAATAATAAATAAGATTAAATGTATTTTTTGGGGGTTGGATACCCCATAGTCCTTGAAAATTTACTCTATGCCTGACTATTATGTTAGAACATCCTAAGTGGATAAATTGAATTATTTTATGAAATTTATATTAACATGGATCACTTTATCATGTTAATTGAATTGATAAATGGAATGACCATAGTGATTTGTATTTTTTCATGGATATTTATCATGGCCTATGTTTAATTATTAAATCTAACATGTCTGATTATTAGTTATTCCTTGAGTGATACCTATATCCTAGAATAGAATTCCATGGAAAGTCACATAATGTTTGGGTTTCTAGGTAATAATGAATGATTAAGAGATGTTGGACATGATTCTTTAAATAATTTATATGAGGTCATTATACATGATGTTCCTCATACTTATTAAATTTGATGTACATGGCATTCATCATTATTTTTTGAATTCATTGTACATGGATTTAAATATTATTTAATGAAATCATTGGACATGGAATTACATATTACATTATTTATCATTGTTTACAATGTTTCTTATTATCATTATTTATATAATTTTGGGACAGGACACCCCATTCCCCATTTCATAGATTCATGAGTTGATGCTCATATTTAAAAATAAATATTTGAATAGCTATATATAGACATGGACCCCATGGTTTTCTACCTAGGGAACAAGGTGTATTTATATATTATATAAACGTTTCAAATATTTTATATAAGTCTAAAGACAGAATAATATTCTATGTGTCCCATAAGGAACCTGAGCTCAATATGGTTATTCATACATAATTTTTATATTTCATTTATTTATAAAACCTTTAAATGGCTTAATTTTATATTTACAAACTATATTTACATTTGAAATTATTTGTGGTAGAATATTGAGTTTTACTCGCACCATGTTTGAGCTATTATTGAGTAGTCAGATATATCCATTGGTTATATGATATGACCTTCAACTGTGCTAATATTTTGATTCTATACTATTGGATCAAAAATAACCTAGGAGTAGTTGTAGATATTATACTGAGGAAATCATTTAGAGTTAGAGTATTTTATTTATTTATTCTTCCAGATGTCTATCTCTATTTTATGGTTCATTTGTTTTATTTTTTATAGTATTTTATTTAGGTCATATTATGGTCTTGTGTGGTTAGATTATTTGGCACTAGCATGGTTATATATTAATTATTATTTGTTATTTATTATTTTATACCCTTTAATTTTATTTTTTAAGATTTTTCTAGGTTTAGTACTGATATAGAGGGTGTAGTCTCCCCACTATGACACATTAATACATTCACATCTAGTCAGTAGCCTCTAACATATAGGGAGAAAAGCTTGAGGCCTTATCATTGAATAAAATGGTTATTATTAAAGACTGAATTTGGATAGGATGTGACAAAGTGGAATCAGAGATTTATATTTCCTTATATTAATATTTTGGACTTCTAAAAAGGAGAGTAAGAATTTGTAAGAATATAGTAAATAGGCCATGTCTAAGAATGTCCAACCCATGCAAGGGGAAGATCATGTTTATAGTCATGATACTATTGTTCATGATGTTCCTTATTATCAATGATTATTATTTCACCTTGAGTGATTGATGAATTTTTGATGGCTGCTAAATTATGATATTTACCTCATATCCTGATTTGGAAAGCGAGGAGGTGTGTTTATGCATCACTTCTAGCACATAAGATACACATGTCATTAGCATGAATATATGTATACCATTCTTTTAAGATTACCCTCCATGTTTATCTGTATACCCTACTTATTTGATTATTTACCATGCTCATTCATACACCTAGAGTGTGTAATTATAACAATGTTTACCTATAACCTCTGAAAAAGTGATTGAAATTTTTGTTATTGTTATGGTATATGGTTGGTTATATAAACTGTCTATATATTTAACACCCCAAGACATTATAATTGTCATGAGGTGAGTGTCTCAGCACAGCAATTCGCCCATGTGTCACCCCTAGCCCCCTCCAAGGCAGGTGGGGTTTAGCCTTCCATCTCTTCATATGCGAGGTTCACTGGTTTCATCTTGCCATGGACTCATCAGCAGAGTTTCCCCAATGCCAATTTATTTAAAAAATAAATGGAAATTCTGGGTGTTTAGATTCTCCCCACCTCATGGATTTACATCCCCTAAAGGCACAAATCATCACTAGGTAAACAAGTGGGGTAACTAAGCATGTATCTGAGAATCCCACTCCCATGTTCCCTCATGGAGGTTCCTGTGCTGATAGCGAATGCACACCAGAGATATCACCAGTCGATGAAGGAAATGAACCTTTCAATCCTCAGTCTCTACTAGAGAATCTATAAATGTCTCCCCATTGAGGACGTCCAGCTCTCCAGGGTCGATTATATGATAAAGGTCATGCATGTATCTCCTCATCTGGGATATTTGGAAGACATCATGAACCTGGTGCAATTGAGGTGGAAAATCTAAGCGGTAATCCACCCCACCAACTCTGTTGGGGACCTGAAAATGTCCGATTAATCTTGGAGATAACATCCAGCCTCAACCAAATCTTCATAAACCTCGTTGGGGTGAGATGCATAGAAATACGTGGTCTCCATCCTTGAATTCCATAGGTCTCTATCTCCTATCAACATACGACTTCTGCCTACTCTGTGTAGTCTTAATCTGCTCTTGGATGATCTATACCTTCTCTGTGGTAGCCCGTACCATCTATGTTCCCATTAGTACCGACTCCCCTAGGTCAGTCTAGCACAAATGGGATCAACAAGGTAGCTCGTACAATGCCTTGAAAGGATTTATCCCAATGATGGAGTGATAGCTGTTTTTGTACACAAACTCCACCAAATGCAAGTAATCCTCCCAGCTATGACTGATGTCGAGGACACAAGCACGCATCATGTCCTTGAGGTTCTGAATGGTCCACTCAGTTTGGCCATCCATCTGAGGATGGAAGGAGGTGATAAAATGAAGTTGCATCCCGAAAGGCTCCTGCAATAACTTCCCTAGCTGGGAAGTAAAACATGCATCACTATCGGAGACAATCGTCGATGGTACTTCATGTAGCCATACACTCTCCTACAAATAGAGGTATCCAAGGATCTCTACTAAACCCTGCTCTCCAATCGGTAGGAATTGGTCCGACTTGGTGAGTCAGTCAACGATCACCCAAATCAATTCATGACCTCTAGATTTATGTGGAATTCCTTTCACGAAGTCCATGGATATCCAATCCCACTTCCACTATGGGACCTCTAAAGGCTGAACCAAGCTTACTGGTACCTAATTCATCGCCTTCACATGCTAACTAGTAAGGTAGTGAGAAACAAACTCTGCTACTACTTTCTTCATTTCCAGCCCCCAGTGTTGTTGTCAAAGATCATGGTACATCTTCACCACTCCTGGATATACCACTATAGGGGATGTGTGGAACTACATTAACACATTCTCCTGATGTGACACTGGTACCATGGTATATCTAATGAAGAGATGACGTTCTCCCCAACTTCAGAAAATCTATTAGGTACCTGTCCTATAGATATCTGAGCATGTTGTGCCTCGTACTCAGCATCCCCACGCTGTGCCACCCTAACTTTCTGAGGAATTGGAGGAGTGAATGTAAGAGACTGAAGAAAACTTCTCCATATATATCCACAAAAGATATCTGGAAAGCAGCTAGTAACTCCATCGCCTCAACTATCAGCTGAATACCAGACCTCCTACTGAGTGCATCTGCAACAACGTTCCCCTTCCATGGAGTATAGACTATCATAAAGTCATAGTTCTAAAATAACTCAATCCAACATCGATGTCTCAGGTTCAGTTCCTTCTGAAAGTAGATATACATGAGACTCGTGTGATCAATGTACACTGTAAAACGTTTTCCCATCAGATAGTGCCACCACAACTTTAAGGAAAATACCATTACTTCTAACTCAATTTCATGGGTAGCGTAGTTCTTCTCATGTTGTCTTAGCTATCAAGAACATTGTGTGATCACTGCACTCTTCTACTTTAGGACACATCTGAGTCTGGTTCCTGAAGTGTCGCAGTAGACTACGTACCCTCTCCCTCCTCTGGAAGCATCAAGATGGGGGCACTAGTCAAAATCTCCATCAGTTCCTGAAAACTCTTCTGGAATCTCACCAACCACACGAAGGGTTTCCCCTTCTTATTCAATGCTGAAAGTGGTGCTACAACTCTGGAGAAATATGTAACAAATCTTCAATAGTATCCGGCCAACCCTAGGAAAATATATACCTCTGTCACACTCCTAGGTGGCTCTCATGCAAGTACCACCTCAATATTTGGTGGATCCACTACAACTCCAACCTCTAATATGACGTGTCCCTAAAAGTGAGATTACCATATTATTGGTGCTCTAAGAGTGTGTCCAGTACTACCTGTAAATGATAGGAGTGCTCCTACTTAGTAGCCGATTAGATCATAATTTCGTTGATGAATACTACTACAAAGTGATCAATGTATGGCTAAAAGATCCTATTCATGAGTCCCATGAACTCTTCTGCAGGGTTTGTTACACAAAAAGGAATAATCGAGAACTCATAATGGCCGTACCGACATATGATGGTCATCTTCTTCACATCCTTGTCTCATACAGTGAGTTGGTGATAGCGTGATCTGAGGTATATCTTCGAGAACCATTGTCCTCCTTGCAGCTGATCAAAGAGGTCATCAATCCATGTATGTGGGTACTTTTTCTTTATGGTCACCTGGTTCAGGCACCTATAGTCAACATAAAGCCTCAAGCTCCCATCCACCTTCTTAGTGAATAGAATTGGTGTTGCCCAAGGAGAAACATAGGGCCGAATGAATCCTTTACCCTGCAAGTCCTCTAGGTGTAACCGCAGCTCACAAAGCTCCGGGGGAGCCATCCGATATGATGGTGTAGATATCGGTGCCATCCTAAGGTACAATTCAATGAAAAATTCCACCTCTCTGTGAGGAGGTATACCCGATACATCATCATGGAAGACATCTTCATACTGGTCCACCATTACTGGATTTCTCTTACTCTCTACATCAACTGCTCCGAGGGTAAGGCTAGAAAAATGAAGAGTGATCGATTGCACTCTCCTTCGAGTATGTCCATAATGTTCTATAAAGGCTCCCTTTTCACTAGTGAAGGTAAACTTGGTCCCATCTGTGTAGACACACCACACATTGCGCCTAATATAGTCAATATGGGCATGGAATTTAGATAAAAAATCTATACCCAAGATGACGTCATAAGGCCTAGACGCCACTACTAGGAGATCTCAGCCGAAGCTATCACCTCTTAGAGTAAGCTCACACTACTATCACCAGTGCATAATCACTGAATCCGCTCCCCTAAGAGTTTCTAGCAGTAAGGAACGAGCCAACAGCTCCATCAGAATCACCAAGCTCCAAATGACGTAATTGGAAATAAAAGAATGACTGGAACTTGTGTCTATAAGTACTGCAACTATGGTTGTGTATACCCATATCATACCTTTAATCATCTCCGAAGAACCGTGATAGTATGCCTCAACTGCCTGGAGCTGAGCTCACCCATGTCCACCAGCTCCTTGTAGTCGTGGTGGACCTCTTGGTGGTGGTGGTGGTAACATCTTGAATTGTCACCCACTGCCAGCTACACGACTAGCTCCTCTTCCACATCCACCTGCTCCATGCAGAACTCCTCGGTCGAATATTTGTCTTTGGCTGAGCGGTCTTTCGACCGTCTGCTGATCATCCGTATAGCGGGTCGAATAGTCACGAGCCATGAGACTATGCCCGCCGCATGCGTAACACTCCCCGCTCCTAGCATGACTGGATCTGTCTCGGGTGCCCCGCACAACCGACCCTAAATCATGCGGTCATCCACCTATAGGTCTGGTCATCTTGGATGTCTGTGTCATCTATCTACTACCAGCTATAGAATACAACACTACATGATGAATGGTGGTGGGTCTTGCAGCTGGGGACTGATTAAGAAGAAAACTCTCCACTAAGAGAGATCACTCTAACACCCCCACCAGTGTCGGGAAGCTAAGTGAGATCATTGAAGCCCGGATCTCATGCATGAGCCCTTTCTGGATGGTTTGGGCCCTATGGAATGGGTCCTACTCCATATCTATGGAGTAGCGTGAGAGGCCAGTGAACCTCCCTGGGTATTGATCCACAGTCATGATACCATTTTTTTGATGAAGGAGCTCATGTATGCAAAATGCACGATGTGTTTTTGGGGCAAACACTGCCTGAAACATGCTATAAAATTTTTCACAGAGAAGCTTCACCTAGTCGTGAAATTGGAGAATCATGCTCCTCCATCTTCCCACAACTGCCTGTAGAAGGACAAAGACAAGGATCACCATGAGATTGGTTGTTGTCCCTACCAGTTGGAAGACTCTCACTATATCATCCAACCAGTCCTTACCAACCTATGGGTCTATCTATCCCATAAACCTGGGTGGCCTATAGCACTGCAACTCATGCAACACACTCAGGAGGTGTGCACCATCTACTTCTGGGGCTGGTGGCATCGGTGGCCCAACGAGGAATGGTACCGCTGGTGCCTCAACTGGAAAAAGGCCCTGCACCGAGGCCTCGTCACATGGTGGGCTACCAGTATATGCAACTCTCAAAACACTAGCTGGATGTCTACATGGAGGCATCCTGAAAAGAAACAGGTGTGCCACGGTCAATAAGTTATACCTGGTGAGCTAACATAAGATATCACAAATAAAACACTTGAAAACACACACGTATTCAGTGTTTTCATGAACTGAGTCAGAAATCAGAAGTATGGGTCCTGGAGTATGGATACCTAGGCCGCCGCACCAGTAATGGATTCCATAAACTGATAACCACACTCACTACACTTAACAATATTTCCGTTAAATAGAAATATCAGAGTCCTATGTTCTACAGTAGAACTGACTCCTTTGATACCAATTTGTCACGACCCGTCCCCCAGGGCCCATGTCGTGACTACCCCAAACCCTCCTTCCATAGGATAGGGGCTGCAGACTAGCACCAAAAGGCGTATTCCCTATAAATGGGAAGGAATTCTCTTTATAAACTGTAAACTCACGTAACCAAACACACAACAGGATATAAACACAATAAAACTATATAAATAAAAGATTGCTGAAAATAGAAGGGGCCGGAATACATGCACAACTATTAAGATACAAGTACAACTGAAATATGATACAACTAATGAATGAGAGAAAAAAGCTACTAGATCATCCTCCGCGGTTCCTAACTAAAGGGTAGGTACAGATCGCCTCTTCAGTACTCCATGTCCTCCTGTCTCATCTACGTACCGACATGCCATATGGTCCACCACCAGGTACCATCCAGTCCTGGTACTCTCAGCCCCAGTCAGTGATGTCTATTATCTACATCCAACACAACATTATGTGGGCATAGCCTGTATAGGGATGAGTATAAATATACTCAGCAGGGACCCCAATACCCTCATGTTCTCACAAAATCCACCAAAGATAAACCTCCAAGTATGAAAAAAAATATATAACCCTACTTAGGTACATGCCCATACATATACCTATGTTTCAAGTAATCCATCTCAACATGAAGAAACACGGAGGTTCTGACTAAGCTCAGACCAGGTATATCTTTAGGTAAGATAGTAGATATTATTAGTTATAAATACTGAATCATTTTACTTCGTTAAGAGGATCTACTCCTGACCTGTATAGAATTGATAGGAGCTGACCCACATAAGATCATTAGGAGATGGCCCATAGAGGATCGCTGGAGCTGACCCACACAACATCACTAGAAGATGACCCACACAAGATCGCTAGAGCTAAACCATATAATATTTCTTGGTGCTAACCTACACAGGATCACGGGTGCTGACCCAAACATGATCGCTAAGAGTTTACCCACAAAGGATTGCTGGAGCCGACCCACACAGGATCGCTTGGAGGTGACCCACACATGATCGCTAGGAGCTGACCCATAAAGGATCTCTAGGAGGTGACCCACACAGGATCACTGGAGTTGACCCACACAAGATCTCTAGGAGCTGACCCACACAGGTTCTCTAGGATAACTCTTCTCGTCATAGCCAACTATTGGGTATCGGCACTAGGCTTTCTCATCTCCAAGAGAGTCCACTCCCCAAGCCACTGGTCGATTCTCTAACTTGTTTATATCCCACGAAGAAGTATCTCAAATGTTTTCCATGCCATTGGGGTATCAATGTTGTTGACGATGCATCAATTGGGTGCTCATTCTTTGTGTTATTATCCTTTTTATCCTGGGGGCCTGGTTGGATTCATGCTCGATCTAACTCGACTATTTACCAACATTATCCAAAACTATAGTGGAACATACCAAAGTGACCGTCTTGCTCCAAGGATTCCAGTGCCACTTACGGTTCATGAAATGGATGTTTGGTACCAATGTTATGGCCCATGTAAAGTATAGGGTCATATTTGTTCTAGGTCTGGTCCGACTCGGTCGTACCAACCCAGTTCGGGTCACCCCGGACCGACCCGCTGGGTCCGACCCTGCCTGTGCTGGGCGTCCGGCCTGTACAGTAGCCCGTGAGGGGCCACAGGGATCACAGAGGCCGCAAGGGCGCATAGGCCATGAGGGGGCCGTGGAGGGCTGTTGGAGGCTGCGACAGCGCGACTGGCCATAGGGGGGCTTGGCCCGAGTGGCGAGGCGAGGCCACAGTGGTGGCTCTGCCTGGGCGGTGCAGAGCGACAGCTTCGGTGGTTCAACTGGGCTGGTTCAACGAGGTCACAGTGGTGGTTTTCCCGGGGTGGTTCTATGAGGCCGGGGCAGTGGGTTGGTCGAGGCGGCGTGGCGAGGCCACAACAGCGGTGGTCATAGAGCGACACCATTGCTCTGTTGCCATCGTCACGGCTGGTGGGGGTTCCAGTCATCTTTCTTGTTCCCCTTTGTGGTTGGTCTTCATCCTCCTCTAACACGAAAAACACCACAATTCATCAAAAGAGTTACAGGGATGATGTGCCATGATTATTGGCCTGCACTCTTCGCATTAGATCGGTAGCATATGGCTCAATAAGAACTAGAGTATTAAGAATGGGTAACGAAAAAAAATTCAAAAACCCCACTATAATCCTCATCAATCCATATTCTCTATCCCATAAAATATTAAGAAGGGGATAACATGGAATGTGATAATCATATTTTAGTAAACCCCTACCACGTTCCCTTGATGACGTCAACAAGGTCGTGAGGAAGAAGACAAATCTTTGAGAAAATAAGGATGTCGGGGTCTTTGGTGTTTTGATCGATTATCGGTTCATGTGTTTTCCTCTTTCATGATTCAGAAGAAATTTATTAGATGGTGTTATTCATTCAGATAAGAATTTATTCGTTGGTGTTCTTCATTCGACGAAGAAGTTCTTCATTATCGTTCTTCGTTTGGAGAAGTACTTCTTTGTTGGAAGAAAGTAAACATCCAAGAGCTCTCTCCTTTTCCTACCCAAAGGAAAATCAGTTCCAATATAATTTAACTTAAGAAGAAATTAAGTTGCAACAAAAACACACACATTGGTAAAATTAAAGTATTTCATTGGCATAATTATTGTGGAGGACGCTTAAAAGGCTCCTACACATTAAAGATTGAGTTGAGAGATTTTTACCTCATTAAGAGTGGAGTTTAAGGGGGTTTATACCTTAGGTGGTCCCCACTACCATAACCTCCCATGAGAGGTTATGATGGTGGGGACCACCCTTACTAACCTCCCATGAGAGGTTATGGTAGTGGGGACCACCCGAGGTATAAACACCCTTTAACTTCGCTATTAATGAGGGAGAAATCTCTCAACTCACTCTTTAATGTGGAGGAGCCTTTTGAGATTCCTCGATATTAATTGTGCCAATGCAATACTTTAATTTTTGCAATTTTTGTGTCTGTGTACCTACATATTCTCTTCTTAAGTTAAATTATATTGGCACTGCTTTTCCATTGGGTTGGAAAAGGAGAGAGCACTTAGAGGATTACTTTCTTCCAGCAAAGAACTTTTTCTCCAAATGAAGAATGACAACGAAGAACTTATTCTCTGAACGAAGAATGCCAACGAAGAAGTTCTTTTCCAAATAGATAATTCAATTGAAAAGGTTCTTCGGAATCAAGAATGTGGACAATGCATGAACCGACAATCAAAGAATATACTGATGACACCGATGTCCGTCTTTTCCCAACGATTTGTCTTCTTCCTTGCAACCTCATCGACATCATCAAGTGAACATGGTTGGGGTTTACTAAAATATTATTATCACCTTCCATGTTATCCCCTTCTAATTATTTTTTGAGATTGGAAATAGTGTTTGAAGAGTATTGTAGGGAGGGTGTTTGATTTTTTTTCTTTTCTGGTTCTTGATACTCTTGTTCTTGTTGAGCCACTTGCTACCGCTCAAATGCGGAGAGTACATGCCAAACTGACGTTGATCGTCCCCTCCATAATTCTTGTGATGAATTGTGGTGTTTTTCACAATGGAGGAGGACAGTGACCAACCATGAAGGGGCACGAGGAAGGCAGCTGACACCCCCGCTGACCGTGTCTAAGGCAACGTCACAATGGCGCTGCTCCGTGACCACCGCCGCCATTGCCTCGCCATGCCGCCCCTGCCGAACCGCCACCGCGGTCGCACATAACTGCCCCGACCAAACGTCAAACCAGTCCCGCCATGCCGCCTTGGCTGAACCGCCACCGTGGCCCCACCACACTTCCCCGACCGAATCACCCCCACGGACCCGTCGCGCAGCCCCGGCCGAGCCACCGTCCTGGGCTCACCGTCGTGCCTCTGTCGCACAGCTGCTACGGCCGCACCATAGCTGAACCTCCATCGTGGACCAGCGGCATGGCCCAGGAAGATCCGCTGTTGCGCCGCTCCGATCGAGGTCCCTCCCCCCTTTGAGGCTTCACTGCACTACCCAGGCTAAGCCACCTAGCGGCCTCACGAAGTTTCCCTGCAGCCCACCGCGCTGCCACGACCTCCAACGGCCCTCCACAACCCCCTCGTGGCCTCTGTGACCTCGCAGCCTCGGCGGACCCTACAGCCCCTCATGTGTCGCTTCCTTGGCTAAGCCACTCAGTGGGCTGGGTCGAATCGAACAGGGTCGACCCAGGTCGGGTCGGACTGGACCCAGACTAGATACGACCCTACACATTACTTGGGCTATAACTTTGGCACTTCATGTCCGTTGGACGAACCGTCAATGGCACCAGAAAATGTGGAGGGAGACGGTCCCTTTGGTATGCCCCACTAGAGTGTTAGATAATTTTGGGAAGATGTGGGGTTGGATCTAGCACGAATCCAACCAGGCCCTCGGAAATATAAGGCCAATAACTAAAAGACCGAGCTTCTGATTGACGCAACGTCTATTTCGTTGAGACCCATATAACATGGTGAACTATTGAGATACTTATTCATGGGACATAGTTCCAGTTGGAGAATCGACTAGTGGCTTGGGGAGAGGAATCTCCCGGAGACAAGTAAGCCTAGTGTGGAAACCTAGTAGCTAGCTTTGATGAGAAGAGTGGTCCTAGGGAACTTGTGCGGGTCAGCTCCTAGCGATCCTGTGTGGGTCTGCTCCCGTGATCATGTGTGGGTCAGATCCTAGCGATCATGTGTGGATCAACTCCTAGTGATCCTATGTTGGTCATCTCCTAGCGATCCTGTGTGGGTCATCTCTATAGATCCAGTGTGGGTCCGCTCCTAGAGATCCTATGTGGGTCAGCTCCAGTGATCCTATGTGGGTCGGCTCCTAGATATCCTATGTGGGTCGGCTCTGACAATCCTATGTGGGTTAGCTCCTAGAGATCCTATGTGGGTCAGCTCCTAGTGATTCTGTGCAGGTTAGCAGCAGAGCCTCTTAATGAAGTTAGATGATTTAGTATTCATAACTAATCATCTCTACTACAGTACCTAAAGATATACCAGATGTGAGCTAAGTCAGAACCTCTATGTTTCTTCATGTTATGGTGGATTACATGATAACTTAGGTATATGTATGTGCATATACCTAAGTAGGGTAATCTGTTTTTTCTGTATATTGTGGTTTATCCTTGGTGGTTTCTGTGAGACCATGAGGGTGTCGAGGTCCCTACAGAGTATTGTTATACTCACCCCTGCATGAGCTGTTCCTGCACCGTGTTGTGTTGGATGCAGACAATGGACATTGCTGACTGAGGCAGAGAGTACAAGGACTAGATGGTACTCGGAGGTGGACCATACGGCATGTCGGAATGTAGAGGAGACGGGTGGATGTGGAGTGCTGATGAGGCGATCTGTACCTACCCTTCAGGTAGGAAAATCGGAAGATGATCTAGTAGCTCTATTTTATCTTCATTCACTTGTATCATATTTTAGTTGTACTTGTATATTTACATTTGGGCTTGTATTCTGGCCTCTTTTACTTTCAGTACACTTTTTTTATACAGTTTACTTGTGTTCGTATATTGTTGTGTTCTTGGTTATGTGAGTTTACAGGTTATAAAATCAATGTCTTCCCAGTTCTAGAGAATATGCCTTGCAGTGCTAATAGACAACCCCTGGACTAGGAAATGTGGGCTTGGGATAGTCACAACACGGGCCCCGTGGGATGGGTTGTGACAATAATATATTTCCTTTTAATATTAATTTACTATCTTTGATAACATTCAATACAAACAACCCTGAGCCTCAATTATAGTAAGTTAACATTATATTGCAATAAAACTATTATAAAATGAAAATTATAATATTTACTAGTAGAAATTAATTTGTTTAATTGAAATAATATCAATTCTGAAGTAAATTTTTCAAAATAAGACTAGAATGATTTTTTGAGATTTTCTTTAAAAATTAGATTTTTTGAATAATAATAAAATGTTGGGTTTAGCTCTTTCTAAATTTTAGCTATAAAAAATATTATAATATGTCATATTTAATATTTATTACATTTAAAATTAATATAAATAAATATTATAATATTTCTAGGTAAACGGGATATTTTTTAGAAAAGGGTTTTTTGTAGAAATTTTTTTGTTCAAAAATACATAATGTTTTTAAATATTATTTAATTAAAATTATATTTAATGATGAATTATTTAAATTAGTTGTACAGATTATATATATAACATGACTAATTTAATCCCATAAAATGATGATAACTTTTCATATAGTATACATAAGACCATCTTATGCTTGAAAATGCAATTCCTGAAAAACTTATTTTCACCACATTTTAAAGGTATATTTTTAATTAAAAATTTCAACTAGTTTGTTATGAATTTGATAAAACAAATTCCATATATTTAATCATCATAATTAATTTTTTTTAATAATTACAAAATAATTTATTCCGATAATTGTTAGTAAAAATTGAAAAAAAATAATCAATGCAGGTAAGGTTAAAAGGTCCTTATGTGCATTAAATGTTCTTATATTACAATCAATTTTCCAAAAAACATTGAATTTTATTATGATAAATCTAATTTAATATTTATAATCAGTAGGTAAAATAATCTCTATAGGGCTTATTTTATTTCAAAATTAAAATATCAATTAGCTATTAAAAAAATAGTCACTGTGTTATAAACTAAAATGGTAAAAGTAAACATACAGTATAAGGGAAGAATTTTTTTAAAACATGTTTATTTTCTTGTTATGGAAGAATATATCATCCATATATTCCTTCAACTACTTAATATATGAATTTATATGTCACTTGTGGTGGGAGTGACTTCCCATTATTCAATAGTTTTGGGTATTTAAAAAAATGAATCTCCTCCTCAATTATAAAATAAATCTCACTCCCATTACTTATTCACACATATAAAGTCCATTGGGATAACGAAACCCTGCATAAATATCCCCCAAAATAATTATTATAATTATATAGGTTCAGTTATTCCCAAAATACCATCCCTAGAGTCCATAAGAGGAGATCCAAAGGAGGTTCCCCTAAGGGAATGTGATCATCTTAATGAATCTCTTTATTTTTATTTTTTCTTATACAAAATTCTCTTTTTCATTCAAACATACAATATAATAACAACCTTACATAACATATATTAATAGGTTATAATGTATATTAAATAATATTTATCCATCTCCTTCTCTATCAAATGGTAAAAACTGTTATCCCTCGTGTTCCTGGTGGACTACGGTCTCATGAACTGATGTAATTTTTCCATCAATGACTAAAATTATCAATTATAATGATAGAAATAATGAATATATATTATTAATTAGACATGATATTATTTATTTTGAATTTATATATTATCCACCTATTTAACCTTTAACTTTTTAGGGGAATGGAATCATCACTCATGTGTACATACGACCTATCGTCTCTATGAAGCGATACGATTAATTATCCATGTAAAACATTCAATATTATATCTAAAAAATTAAATAATGATTAAATATAATATTTATAACATTAAATTAATTCTAGAGATTATATAACTATATCATTTTCAAAATAACTGGAACATTCAAGATAAACATGAATGAGAAAAAAAGAAATTATAACCCGAAACAATAATAGTAAAAAAAAATTTAATACACAAGTGGTAAGATTTTATAAGATGATAAAATATGATATTTTAAATAGTAATATGGTACTGCTACAAATTAATAACATTATTAAAATATGTTTGTAGTATTAAACTATTTTTAACCAATATAAAGTGCAAGGTAAGGGATTTCATCTCAATTTTCATTACACTGTTGAATATTTGTTAATAAGAATATATTCACATTAATGTATTGTATAAACAATACATATGAAATTTATAAGTTAAATAAATATTTATTCATGATGGTTATTTTTTAAATTCTTGTTTATTTATCCAAGGGTTATTATTTAAGTGTTACGTAAGTGATATGAAACTATTTTACAATCCCAATTTATTTTGGGGTATCTTTTACATTCGTTGAAATAATTTTTATATTATCCTTCATAATTTCCAATAATTTCATTATACACTAAATATTTAAGGAGATTTTATATTTTCTTCATAAAAATTTATTATTTTTTAATTTATTCAATAAAATAAATATTTAAATTAAATACCAATTTTATTTCACTTTAAATAAGATATAAATTTATTCCATATTCATGTTTTCAATAATTGTTTTAAAAAAGTCCTTTTATTTACAAAAATCATTTATTAACGAAATATTATGTTCTTCTTAACAATTAAAATGGGTTCTATAGAAAAGTTTCTATGATTTTTTCAAAATGTGGTTTTAAAATAAAATCCCACAAGAATGGTTCTTTTTTTAAAATTTATAGTAATAACAGACTTCCCATCCACCATATCCAATATATGACGTGCTTATTATTTAACCCATTTTCAATGGGTTATAGTTAAAATTATTTTATGAAATATTATGTTAAACATTTCACATTTATACATTTAATCTTTTAAAAGACCTTATTTTTTTAAAAAAATTCTTCCTGAACAGATGGTCACCACCCATCTCTTGATTGATTTTTTATTATTGGAATTCTATTTAGATGATAAATTTATTGTGATAATTTTTAATTGGACATTAAATATTTCTTAAATATCCATACAATTTGTATCATGAATATGATTATTTCATAAACTATATACAATTTTCACATATAGTGTTTAAATTTAATGTTATTTGACTAACTGGGGAAAATTGATAAATTTATATTCCTTACTCGGTACATATAAATTTTGATAAAGAAAATGATTAATTAATTAAATTTAATATTCCACATACGATGAAGTCTTTTAAAATATAGTGAATAGTGGGTCTTAGAATTATATATACACTTATTTCATCGATATGCCTCATGGGAAAAATTAGATGGCCAAATTAAATGGGGTTTATCAATAGTTTTAAACTATCTTATGAATGTTCTTGACCATATATATATCATGATATTTGAGATCATGAAGTCCAAAAATAAAAATATAATTCATTTCAAATTTACATAAAATTATCCATGTGGTAATTAAATTGATATTATCCATGGATGAATTTTTTTCTCATGTTATTGATTATATAGAACATGTTTTTAGTTAGTTTACTTTTCATATTGTTTATGAGTTATCCAGTAATGATAGTCAAGTTATTTTTTTAAATAGGTTAGTATTTACCCCAATGGAAAGCCTTTTTAATTTAAAAAATAAAGAGAGATGAGAAAGATGAAATGTTGAAATTTTACAAAAGACCCTTGGAAATAGGGGAATTAGCTCATTAGGGTGATAATAAAAAAAACAGAGTGATCAATATAAAATCATTTTTTCTATACCATCCATATGATAATTCTCTTTATGAAATATATGTGTGACAAATAAGCACATATTTTAGAGGGTATAAATGTAGTTAATCAAGTGTAAATTGAGTTTCAATGATAAATGATGCAGCCCATTTCATACATCTTGAACCAAGAGGATGTAGTCACATTTTAACCATATCTTGTTCCATCCTTGATTCTTATCCATGTTCATTTCATCTATTAGATCCATCATACTTTTAAGGATATTTTAATGACACTAAATCCATAAATACATCCCATAATTTCACTATTGGAATCCTTGAAGGTCTCCCAAAAACCTTTTCATATTGGATTACCATTAGAAGCCCCATCGATATTGAATTTGATCTTGTAAATGACCGGGGAGATATTAAAACATCAATAGAATGATGAAATGCCAAGACATCTTAGAACCATTAGGTCATGTAGCAAATTTTTAAACCTATACATATGAATAGAGTTTTCATTTCAGTTTTTTTAGCTTTTTATAGGTAATAATCATGTATATTAAAAGAAGGGGTGTCATGCATGGCATCATTATGAATCATCCAGATTAAGCGAATCATTTCAGCACATGTGATGTAAAAAAGAGAGATAATATTTATCGATTATGTCGTATTGATTTGTGATAGTTTCTACTTCATGGTACCTTTAGTGACTATTTGTGCTCACTATTTTAAAGTTTCTTTTCCCTGGGATATGGTGAAAAAGTATTTTAATGAGTTCAATAATTTAGAATGTTTTCTATTATAATTTTTATATTTAAATGTAAAATGGCTATAAATTATGTAAATATCCCTCAAAAACTACTAAATATACTGATAACATAGTGTTTGATCCCTTATAATCTATGCCAATATAATAAAGTAGAAAATGGATTTGGTTTACTGTATTCAGGTTGATATAAATATTTTATGGAATTTTTAGTAGAAACCAAGTGATGTAGATTAAGGAATACATATATTAGAAAATATAACCCTCTGAAAGAAATTGACAAAAATCATCGAATAACTTCCTAAAATTTCATTAAGGTGGATATTATTTATTTTTCAGTAGTAATACATCCCTATTTGGATACAATAAGTGGTTGTGGTCATGAAATAGATGAATTTAAGAGTAATTACGCTGAAAAGATATTGTAGAGTATACATTTTCCATAATTTTGGTGAATGGGAAGTATTACCTTACAGTTCACGTGGGTTCATACTCTTGGTGGATAATTATAAAATAAAACAAATTTTACTGACAAGCCATTATAAATTATTTGAAAATAAATATATCCTAAATGAATTTTTTTTTATGATTATGAGATAAAAAAGTATAAATTTAAAATTTATGTTATGTGTTACTCTATATTTAAAATTACATATAATGATTTAATATTAATAATTTAATTATCTAATGATGTATATTCCATTGTTTATAAATTGTTCATATGGGAAAGAAGGGTATTAATATCCATAGTCATTATAGAGATTTCCCTATTGAGAAATACAATATATTTGGTGTTGGAGTGAGACAAAAATTTGCTATTTAAGGTTAGATTAGTCTAAATATTACAAATAATAAGCTGAAATGGAGAAAATTATTATTCTATAACATGATTAATTTATAATGTAGTTATTTAAATGATATAACCCCAAATTATATTGTTGGATGATCGGTCTAATAATAGATGAGAAATTAATTAAGACCCCTGAAAAGATATTTATATCTTTTGGAAGTGATGAAATTTAAATGGTTATAGTTTTATTGTATTTTATCAAAGTAAATGATGGTCATATTGGTCAATGTTATAGAATATTATGTAGGAAGTAAACATAAAATACATGGAATGAAATTTTTTTAATTAAACATTCATTGAAAAGTATTTCCCTAGTGTGAAGTCAATTGAAATGAATAAAATGTTACATTATATAAATAAATAATTAAGAATATTTTTTAAAGCGTTTGCATCTACCTTTATATGACATTCAATTCATGATACAAATTATATATTCAATAAAATATTCATCAATAAGAATTTATTTGATGTGATTAAGCAATGTATTTGACGGATTATGGTATGTCAAACTTTTCCAACATATGATGAAAGCGTTTAATGCCCCATAAAAACATATAATTAATTATATAGATCATATATAGTCAAATGTAATCAAGGAAAAAATAGTATGTAAGAATAAATGGTTAAATGAAATAAGAGAATGAATGATTTTACTATATGTGATAATTTTGGAAAGAAACTCCAAGGTATATTCTTTAATGGGGTGGCAGTTTGTTTCAAATGTGGATAGAACATCTAGAAGAAAAATGAATGAAAAATAAGAAAGAAAAAAACAATGTTAATTATTTCAACTGTAAGGAGAAGGGAAAATATGTAAAAAAAATCATAACAATCAAGGGAATATACATAAAAAGAAGTAATGGTGTCTTGTTCATGTATATTTTATTACTTCATTTTATGTATAATGATTAAAGTTGTTATTTATTTAGATTAAATAATTTTTTATAGATAAATTTTATTAATGATTTTACTATTTTATGAACCATGAAATGTTGAAATATTACAGTACTATATTTTTCATTTTAAGGATTTGAATGAATATTTTTAATTATACAGATAACTAATAAAATTGATTTAGTGGCAATGTGATATTTTTAGAAGAAAACTTATTAAGGGGAAGCTAACTCTAAAAATTTGGAAAATGATGATTTAATGATGTTTATTTTGGAGAAAGAGATGATTGAAATTAATGATGTAAATGGATTATACTGATGAACATTGAAATAATTAGTTATTTGATGAAAATGTTGATTATGTTATATTTGTTGGAGTTTACATTTAATTATTTTTATGGAATATATACAATAATTTGGTATTTTATTTATAGAGTGAAGATATAGTTAAATTTTTGAACCATTGATGTTTCCGCTAAATATTTTTTGTAATTAAAATTATTACCATGTTTGAGAAGAATATACAGTAATGATATTAACATATTTATTTTTTAGAATTATGACTTACATTGTTTTGTGTGGGGATAAATATTTGATCAATTATTTTAAATATATGGGTTTTAAATTTGTTATGACAAATTTTTTAGGAATATTAAGTCTTAAAATAGAATTATATTAAGAATTATATGGAAATATTTATTATATTAATCTTTTTTCGGATGATTTTGGTGAAATGAAACATATAGGACCGGAACATGTCGTGGTTAAAGTGATAATGGCAATGACTATTCATTATCTTATTTAAATAGATGAAAGTATGAAATATGTATTCTAAAAATGAAGAAATGATATAAATTATCATTTGGGAGATCATGTTTTCCTTAATATATCTCTATGAAAGGGGATTTTGAGGTTTTAAAGAAAGTTGAAAATAACACGCTGGTATATCAGACCATTTGAAAATTTGGAAAGGATTGGTGTTATGGTTTGCCGATTGAAAATTACACTAAGTCTCTCTATATTAAATGATATTTTTCATATATCATTTGTAATGAAGTAAATAAAATTACCATTGAAGTTCCTCAAATATGCTGATATATAATGGTATTATGATATATCGTACGATGAAGATCCCATATTGATTCTTAAATCTATGGAGAATGTAATGATGAATCAGACTACTCATGTGGTAAACTTATATTGGAGAAAACATAAAATGGAGGAAGAAATGCGAGAATCCAATGATATTATATAGAATAACTACACTAATTTCTTATTAGGAGAATAACACTGACATTTAAATATGAATATTTTTAATGAGGGAAGAATATAACACCCTGAGACTTTATGATATATTGCTATTAAATTAAATTGAACTTCTTCAATAACATGCGATCAAAAAACCCATAATCCTCTATTATATTAATTAAAAATTATATTTTCATAAAAAACAATATATTTTAAATTTTAATATTTCATTTCACAAAAATACTAATTTAATAGGATGAATATCAATTTTAACTAACTTTTCCAAAATATCCCTGTAAAGATTTTTTTTAAATTTACCCATTGAAATATGATTTTATGATGAATAAAAAATGTTACATATAAATTTTCCATCTTATATTTATAATAACTTTTTAAAATACATGTCACTAATGATTTATTTTCTTTAATTTTAATATAAATAATGATAAGATAATTTTTGGTAAAAAGTGATATTTTTCAAAAAATAATTGTTGTTTCAGATAACAGGTTTTGTTTCCAAGAACATAAATATAGTTAATTTTAATTTATAAGAATAATATTTATTAACTTATAATTTTAATTAATAGTATATATTATATATATTAATATATTAATTTAAATCCAAAAAATTGTTATTATTATTGATATTGTAAATAAAGTCCTTCTTATGCATGAAAATTGCATTTCTTGAAATCTTGTTTTTTAACACATTTAACAGGTTTATTTTCATTTAAATGTTCACACTTCTATGAGTTGTATTTTATATAATTTATGTAATATTTTAAATAAAAATAATAAATATTAATTAATAAGTTCGATTTAAATTTTTTTCATTATGATTAGTGAATATAGTAAAATTTTAATTAATGATATTAAGGCTAAAAAGTGGTTTTGAACGTTAATTAGAGTGTCTTAAAATTAATTATCAAAACATGTAGAATTTTTTTTTATAAATTTATTTTAATATTAATAATAATTAGGTAAAAATGATATAATAATTATAATTTTATTTTATGATTAATGGATTAATTATCAACAAGATAAACAATAATAATCATGTTGAAAACTAAAATGGTGACAGAATGTAAACATAGAAAATAAACAAATAAAATGATTAAAAATGTCTATTCTCTTGGGTTGGAGGTTTATGACGACCATAAAATCCATCCAATAATTTTTATATCAATTATATAGGAAGTTTCTGTTGATATTGACTTCCTATTATTAAATAGTTTTGGGATTCTACAAGAAAATCCACTTCTCCTCAATTATAAAAGGGCACTCCATCTCCTAAAATATTCACCCAACTAAATCCATTTGGATATAAAAACTCTAAAAAAATCTCTCCCTAAAACCCATATCCATTATATATATTTTGTACATCAAAAATGACCAACCCAAGAGTTACTATGTGGATATCTAAAAGAGATTCCTCTAAGAGAAGATAATCGTCCTAATGAAGCTTTATCTTTCTTACATTCCACTTTTACAAAAATAAATTATGTATCAACAATTATAATGTAATAACACCATAAACACCCATAAACTGATATATTATTTTAATTATGGAATGATATTTATCCATTTTATTCTCCATTAAATGGGAAATAAATCCATCACTTTTCGGTATTGTGGACTACCAACTCAGAAAAAGATAAAAAAACATTCTATCACCGTATAAAATGGATAGAAATAATTATGAAAATCATTAATATATATGTCTAATGGGAAATGATATTTATTTTTATAAATTTTTATATTATCTACATAATTTCAATTTCACTCATTCTGTGAATGATATCTTGACTCATGTGTATATATGTCATATTGTCTCCAATATGTGACACGATTGATCTTCCATGATCAAAATTATTGAATGGTTCTTAAAATATTTATAATGGTTAAATGTGATATTTATAATATTAATATAACTTTGGAAATGATGTAACTATATCAATTTCACACTAATTGGATCTTTCATGATACAACACACATGAGAAAATAGGGTAATGAACCCCCAAAAAAATAAAATAGTAATATATTGATACATATCAGAAGGTATGATTTTATAAGAGGATAATATGTGTTATTATGAAAATTAGTATAACTATATTATAAATTAATGATAAAAATTTAATAAATATAAATTATGTTAAATATTGTTCAACCAAAAGGAAGCATGATGTAAGGGATTTCATCTCAATTTCCATTCCACTTTGGCATATATTATAATATGAACCTATTAACATTTTGTGGTGTAGATAATTATCCTTTTATGTATTTAACATGATTGATTATCTATTAATGATTTTTAATGTTTGAGTTCATGTTTAATCATTAAAGGGGTACAAATTAAAAGTTATTTAAGTGGAAATAATCTATTTTACAATCTCACTTTCCATTGGGATTTAATTTAATTTAATCAAAGGAATCATATCACTTTTCCTTCATAATGTTAAATTATCTTATTATACACTAGAAATTTAATGATTTTATATATTTTGTTCTATATTCTATTCTATTGGGTACTTTAATAAAGAAAATAAATTCTTAAATTAAACACTGATTTTATTTCTCTTTAATGCATATATATTTTTCTTCCATATCTAGGTAATAGAATATTTTTTTTCAAAGAATATTTCTTTACTCAAATGATTTATTAAGGAAAAACTATAAAAATATATAATTTTATAAATTTATGGAGTAGAATCATTCCAATATTTTTCAAAAGGGGCGTTTTCAACCAAATGTTAAAAGGAATGTTCTTTTTTAACCTATACAAGAATAATAGACATCCCCTCCAATATAACAATTTTATGAAATGTAACATATTTAATAGGTTTTAAATCATTTTGAAAATAATTTTTTTTAAATATTATTATAAATATTTCACATCTATTCAATTTATATTCTTATGTAAATTATTTTGGTGTAAAAACCTATATTCCTGATAAATTAATTTCCACCTCTCTTCTCTTGATTAATTTTGTTATTGTTAACATTCACTTATGAAAATAAAACATGTGATAATTTTACCATAGAAATTAAATATATGTTTAATATACATTTTATGATTATGTTATATATTATTATTTCTTAAACCACATATCATTTGTACATGATATGATTATTTTTGTTGTTATTTGATTAAACAAGGAAAATGTTGATAAAAATTTATTCTTTACTCATTATGGATATTTTTTTGGTAAGGAATATTTTTTAAGAATTAATTAAGTTATTTTATATATATATATTTCTTTTCACAAGAAGTGTAATTTGGGGACCAGAACTGTATAGACTGTATATTAATTAGCCGTTCTCATTAGATAAATTAGTTGTCCAAATTAAATGGGGTTCTACACATAGTTTTATATTTTACCATGAACGGTATTAAAATTATATATATCATCATATATGAGATTATGAAATCAAAATATAATCATTTCCCTTATTGGAAATACAGTTACTATTATTAATTTTTTTATAGAATTAATATTATTTTTGTATGCATTTCCTTTTCAAATTATTCATTAAATTGAATGTTTTTTCAGTTTTTTACCTTCAACATTAAATATACTTTATCTAATCATGATAATCATGTTTCTTATTAAATGAAATTTGTTTTTAGTTATTTATGTATATATATGGATTATTTATAATTTATTCATGATTTATTTTTTGTTATGTTACTCTTTCTGAGCATTTGATCTCATCCTTATTTTTTCCCTTCTCTGGGATGTGAAGAAGATTTATTTGCAAGATTTAAATGATGTTGAATGTTTTCTATTACTATGTTTTATATTCAATACCCAATATAAAATGAGTATCATATATTTATATGGATCTCCAAGACTACTAAACTGTTTAGTGATTTGGGATTTGATGACATGTAATCTATGCCATTGTGTAAATATAGACACCATCTCAGGGTTGCTGAAATCAAGGTTATTAATGAATCAACATAAATAGTGGTATCATACATATCTTTATGGAGGAATTCTATTTATTTATCATCGAATCTTCAATTATGTGAAATGTCTTTAAATTAGTTAATGAATTAATCAGAATAGACTCTTGATTCGGGAAATAAATTTGTTTCTTGATAGATTATTTCAATTCATTTATTATGGAAATCAATTAAATTTGTTGTGAATTTCAATTTATGGATCCTTAAAAAATAATAACTTGGGAATGAAGAGCCATATAACTGAGTCCTTCTCTGTATCAGTTGACCGTTGTAGGTGAGTTTTATCAATATATTCTTATCTAATAAAACTATCTTGGAATTGAATATTATTTTAACTGAGACCAATTATGATAATTGATTTAAAATAAATATTACAAAAAGAAAATTATGTGATGATTTTCTTAAAAGGATTTGAGGTGTCAACAAAAAAATACCAATTATAGTATGTATAGTTCCCTCTACTACCTATATTTGACTATTTATTAATCTTAGACTCATTAATATTTATAGTTGATTTGATGTTTTGAAATGGCTTGGTTAAAAACTTATGGTAATACTAATAACGATGAACCCTCATGTAAGGGTTAAATTTAGAGTTTCTGCGAGTTATCGTGAATGGGAATGGGGAAATTTCCCATAAGATTTTGTTGCCTTCTATACTTTTGTTAGTCCTAAAGGCTATGCAGTAGATACTATTGACCCTTTAGGTGTGACTCTTATTTTAATGTAAATGACTCACATTAGTAAGGGATTTCCCTATTAAAGTAATTACCTTATATATTTAAATCATTAGACATATGAGTTGAGTTACAAGGTATGTTTAGTATCAATCATTGATCTTTTTAGTGGGATACGAATATTTTTGTTAAATGATACCCCCACATAAGAATGTGGTAGTTTGGTATATTAATCATTAAAGTGGTATTTCCATAAATGTAAACCTAGTTAGTCTAAAATATTTATAATATTTTATTTGTTTGTGACCCTCGATGGAGAACTCCTCTATTAGCATTCTTAGAGGTGATCATGGTCAGGTAGGGTGATTCTTTGAAGTTTATTTCGTTACGCATATGTTGAAAGGTTTGACCCTCATGGATTGATGTTATTTTCACCTTGTTATAGTTTTAAATCAACATAGAGAGTTTATAGTTTCATTATATAGCGTTTAATAATATCCCTTATGTGGGATTTGGATCATTTTCAAGAGATCTTAGGGCTAGGTTGACTGGCGTAGTTTCCCTTCATTGGGATAAAAAGGTTATGGGTGGGTGAGTGGCCTGAAATCCCATAGTTTTGTCCCTGGCCCATGTTATTATTTTTTTTGTCAAGGAAATCATATGAGATATATTTTCCTGGATTTTCAGATATCATAAGGGTCATGAATTGGTTTTTATGCCCATTTCCAGATAAATGCACCATTGGTGCTCATATGTTTTCAATATTGGGATGATGATGCCTTCAGTTTTCTAGAAATAAACTATTGTGGTCAGTATTAAGAATGGATTTTTCCAGTTTCACTATTTGGGATCCTAGCCCTATTGATTAGTTGTTGTGCATTGGAACTGTAATTTTGGATACAAAAATATTTTATGGGTAGTTTTTTCATAAATCATATCACACATAGGTGTTTTATTTTGAATATCAGTTCCTAGGGATCTCGAAGCGTGTTAAGAATTTGTGTACCATGTAGCATTCTAAGTTTGGAAATGTTAATGGATGACTCATCAGAGTGTGAGTCAGGTCTTGAATCAGGTTGTACGAGATGTGTTCTCAATATGATTAAAAATTTTGGTCCATTCAAATTACACGCATTAATTGGTTGATACTGATTTTTTATTAGATTTCGGATGTGGGATATTGGTAAGTTTTTTCAAATTTATTTATTGAGGAAATTTTGTCTTAGATCTTTGTGTAAATGAAATAATGTTCCATGTTATGATGGATAATATAAAAATAATTTGGCTATTATGAGAATGTTAACCCATAGATGCACCTCAGAACACATTTTCAAGACATGTGGTTTTAGGATTTTGTTAAAAGAATGTATGATGTTGTTTAAAAAGAGTTTTTCTTGGGTATAGTAACACATTACTATATGTGTATTACTAGTATAATCATAGTTTTGAGAAGATTTATGAAGATTATCTTGACATCATCCTTAGTACAGTAACAGCGAATATGCAATACACTAAGTTAATCTAATAATATTTTCTATTATGAAGAAGGGTTTCCTTATGAGTTGTGATAAAGGAGAAGTTTATTGTAAGACATGTGGTGGGAAGTAAACGTTTAGATGTTTGTTGATGGTGACACACATTGTGTGAAAAAACTCAATGAGCCTCATGGAAACCGTTCTATGGAAGCCTGAATGAATGTTGTGTAAATTTTTTCATGGAACTTGAGGATGGATGGGTTATTAAGTATGTAATATTTTATGTATTAGTATGGATGGATATTGGGTTGTGGTAATTGGAATATATTTTCATTGGTATGATTACTTGGATTATCCTATGTTTGGGAGTAGGACATCAGTTACTGGTGGTGAACTTTATTAGAGAAATGTTTTGGGACCATGGGGCTAGTCGTGTAATGTTTTTTTTGGATCTAATATATTTTTTGGTAAATGTATAAATATGTGACTGAGTTTCCTAGTTCAAATATATGTATATGACCCAATTAAGGAATTGGGTAATTATGGGAGTGGGAATGATACCTAGGATAGTAGGGAACACTTAAGGGTTCTACATCAAGAATACACTAACGGTTGTACTATAGTACACCAACTAGAATGTGTTGATTAGATAGAGGTTTCAGTAGATGATGATTATTGTCATTGATAATCAAAATCAAAATGATCTCATTATCCCTTGGATTGAAGGATTTTAATTTTTTTTGATATAAATGATATTGAAGAATTCATTTTTAGAATTATGTTAGCAGGTGGTGTGTCAACATGTGTTTCCTATAGTACATGGATGTGGTCGATGATTAACCTCATTGGGTACACCATTGGTATATGATAGGTGTAGACTAACGTGTCATGACCTGTCCCTCGGGGACCATGTCGTGGCTACCCCAATCCCTCCTTCCATAGGCCAGGGGTTGGCGACTAGCGCTAGAATGGAATATCCATAAAATGGGAAGGCATTGCATTTAAACCTATAAACAAACAGACCGGGTACACAATAAGAACAAACAACATAGAATAACTATTGAATGTAAATGTGTAAACTAAATCATAATGGTCCAGAATACAAAACCAACGAAAATAAAATACAAAAAAATGGGAAAATAGTTCTTGAGGTCATCCACCAAAGATCCAACCTGAAGGGTAAGTATAGCTTGTCAATGTGGATCTCCACTTCAACTTGTCACCTCCGTAGAACATCTAGAACTGGCTCCCAAACCTCAGTAAAGACTACCCTCTACTACAAAAGACTCAGTAAGGTAGAAGAAATTACCATGTAGGTGTGAGTATAATAATATCCAGTAGGTACCTTGATACACCTAAAGGTCTCATTGAATCTCACAAGGTAAATACCACCAAGCATGATCTCAATCACAAATCATAAAGTAAAATACAACTCACTCCAAGTATGAATCATAAATAACATAAATATAAATCATTAGTTATAAATATATATTGTCTTATACTGTTAAGTGGCTTTTGCTTCTAGACAGCACAAGGTCACTAAAAGATGAGTCACAAAGGATCGCTAGTTGTTGACTCACAGAGGATCACTAGGTGATGACCCAAGGAGGATCGCTATGTGATAAACCTTACAGGATCTCTAATTAATGACCCACATAGGTTCTCTTGCTGTTGACCCAATGAGGATCGCTAACTGCTGACCCACAAGTGATTGTTATTATCTTACCCATAGAGGATCGCTAACTGCTGACCCCCAGAGGATCACTAGGTTCTTCATCATGTCACAGCCTGCCACTGAATTCTTGTAAATAACATCCTTGATTCCAGGAGGATCTTCTCATAAATCTATCAGTCAAACATCAGGTAACATTAATTCCCAGGAAAAATAAACCCAATGAACCTCCATGTCATAAGGGTTCTAATGCAATATACGGCGTGTCAATCGGACGCCCGATCTGCATGTTTTTTGTATTTTTGTACTGAAGGCCCTGTTGGATTTTAGTTTGATCCCACCCTGTTTTACTCCATATTTCTCCAAAAACTATGTGGAGTATCTCAAAATGACTTCCAATCATAAGAGTCCCAACACCGCGGATGGTTCGTCAAACGAACCTGTAGTTTATAGGATACTCATGTTTTAGTGAAACGGGGTCAGTCGAGTTCCGTAGGGGTTTGGAATGACCTACCCGAATGGTGGGTTCGGTCCACCATGAAACCCAGTTGGTGGGCCGGGTGTGGCTCATGCTCCCCGAACAGACTTTGTCTGTTCGGTTTCTCCAACATCGGCGCCAGCCCAGTGTCGTTTCTCCATACTGGTCTACATGGACCAGTCGATTGTGGGGCCCACAAGCACGGGTCAACCTACCATCGCAGCCAGAGTCACGGAACCTCTACCACGGATGTTAAACTATAGTCTCACCATCCGCCACTAACCCATTTCAGAAAGAAATAAATAAATTTTTTAATTTTTTAATTATTTTTCCTAAAATTTCAAAAAAAGTAACTTTTTTGTCCAACCCTTTCTAGTCGATGTTATGCTTCTCTTAAGAGAATCTCGGCACTGCGAATTCAATGGTGAGCTCAGATTTTTAATTCGATCACTAATTCAAATGATATAAATCCCCTCTTTCAAATTGACTAAACGTACCTTAAAGAATGTTCAAAATTTTGTTTTGGACTCTCTGGACCCCAGAATCATGTGGCTTAATTTTTCACTAACTCATAATAATTTCATATAATTAAAAACATTAATATGGAATTTTTGGGTCTTTACATTCTCCCCACCATTGTGGATTACGTCTCCAAAATCCACAACAATAGCTAAGAAAAAAATGGGGGTACTGAGCATGAATTTGAGCCTCTGGCTCTAATGTGCTCTCCTGGTGGTTCATGTGCTGCCTCCAAACATGCAAATATAGGGATCAACCATCCCTGAAGGAACCTCTCATGTGGATCCTCTACCTACACTGGGAACTCCACATTTTTCACCCCATCATCAATGTCCAAGTCACCCCAGTCGATAACGTGAAATGTATCATTCACATACCTCCTCAGGTCTGACACGTAGAAAACATTATGCACCTGGTGCGTATTGGGGGGAAGAGTTAAGCGGTAGGCTACCTTGCCAACTCTGCTGAGAATCTGGAAAGGACTGATGAACCTCATATATAACTTGTCACCCCAGCTAAATCTTCTCCATCCTCAGTGGGTTGAAACCCATAAGATGACATGGTCTCCATCCTATAACTCGAAGGGTCTCTGTCTACTATTTCCATATAACTTATGCCAGATCTTTGTAGCCTTTAACCTCTCCTAGATGATTTTCACCTTCTCAATGGTATCTTTTACCAACTATGGACCCATAATTGCTGACTCCCCTTGGTCTGTCCAGCATAGAGGTGATCTGCATGGTCTCCCATACAAGGCCTCAAATGGTTCCATGCCGATGGAGGAGTGATAACTTTTGTTGTATGTGAACTCCACCAGTGATAGGTGGTCCTCAAAACTGTTCCAAAAATCATGGACACAATTATGAAGCACTTCTTCAAGTGTCTGTATGGTCCGCTTTGTCTGAAAATATGTCTAAGGGTGAAAGGCGATGCTTAAGCGTATCTGAGTACTAAACTCTTCCTGTAATTCCTTCCACAACCGGGATGTAAAAAAAGCGTCACAATCTGAAATGATCGTCTATGGAACCTCGTGAATCCATACAAACTCCTGTACATAGAGGCATCCCAAGTCCTCTACTAATCCACGATCAAGGATGGGTAGGAAGTGGAATGGATTCTTGTGTTGTTCGATGATCACCCAGATGGAATTGTGGAACCTTGACGTACATGGTAGTCCTATTTCGATGTCCATGCAGATATAATCCCCCTTCCATTCAGGTACCTCTAGTGACCGTGTTAAGCCTGCTGGAACATAGTTCTCGACCTTCACTTTCTGACAAGTGAGGAATCGCGAAATGAACTCCACCACTACTTGCTTCATCCCTGGACACCAAAACTGCTGCTAGAGGTCCTTTTACATCTTCTTCACACCATGATTTACCACCAAGGGGATGTGTGGTACATCGTCAACACCTCCTATCATAGCTTCACCGGTACCATGGTGTGTCCTCTTAAAAGGATGATGTGCTCCCAACCTTCATAAAATCCTTTAGGATCCTGTCCTGAGGATATCCAAGCATGTCGATCCTTGTTGACAATGTCCCCATGTTGTGCCTCCCGGACTTGTAGAAAGAGTGGGGGATTGACTCCCATAGACTACAGTAAATATGCTCCATCACTATCCACAAATGATATCTACAACGAGGTGAGCTGCTATGTTTCCTCACATAGAAGTTGTGAACCAACATTATGTTGAGTGTGTCTGCTACTACGTTCCCCTTCCCAAGAGTGTAGACTCTCTTAATGTCATAGTAGTGGAGGAACACCAACCATCACTGTTGTCTGAGGTTTATGATTTCTGTGAGAAGATATACTTGAGACTCTTTTGATTAGAGTAGATTGTAAACCATTCACCCATCAAGTAGTCCTGCCACATATTCAAGGTAACGACCAATACTGCTAACTCCTGGTCAAGGGTAGCATAGTTCTAATCATTTATCCTCAGCTAGTCGAAGAGATCATCTATCCCTAGTATAGAATACATGTTAATCATGATCACATGATTCTGGTGCTGATAGTTCACAAAAAGCATCAAACATTCATCTTCCTTCTTGGAAAACAAAATCGCGGCATCCAATGTAGAGAAACTCGGTCTTACGAACCACTTTCTCTGCAAGTACTCCAATTGTACCCCTAACTCACGAATCTCTACAGGAGCCATATGATATGATGGTGTAGATATCACTGACATCCTGGGGTACAATTAGATTTAAATGTCTACCTCTCAATGAGGAGGTAGTCCTAAAACATAATTAGGAAATACATCAGCATACTAGTCCACCAAATCAAGGTAGCTGGGAATCCTCTCATCCACTATAATGAGGGTGAAGCCAACTGATGAGTGGTCAGTTACACCCTCCTCCGAGAAAGTCCATACTATGTTACAAAGGATTCATTCTCACCAGTTAAGGAAAAATTGGTCCTAACATCATAGACACAATGTACTTTTCACCTAAAATAATCAATTTGAGAATGGAATATCGATAGTCATTCCATACCCAAGATGAATTTTTAAGGCCACGACACTAATACTATGAGTTATTAGCCATAGATCTCTCCTCCTAAACTGAAATCACACATCCTACACCAGTGTGTAATTGTCAAATTCATCTCCCATAGGACTCTATATTCGTAAGGATCAAGCCAAAATCTCCATTGGTATCTCCATGATCCTAATGAGAGTTGTGGAAATGAAAGAGTGAATGGAACATGTGTCTAAAATAACTTCACCTAGGTTGGAGTAGACATAGATCAGACCATGAATCATCTCTAAAGCACCGTGGTTGTAGGTCTCAGCTTTCTGTAGCCGATCTCATCCCTCTCCACCTACTCTCTATGGTCGGGGTATACCACCTGGGGGTGGTGGCAGTAGGACGTCAAATTTCCACCCACCACCTACTGCACGACCTTCTTCTCTGTCACATCTACCACTCTATGGACCTCCTCACTCGAACCTCTATCGTTGATTCGGTGGTGCCTCAATCATCTACTTTTTGTCCTAGTGGGGAGTCAAACAATGATGATCCATGTTCCCCTGTCCTCCGCAAGAGTAACATACTATAGACATAAAATTTCCTCCTCTACCTCATAAGATCCAAACCTCCGACCCTACATCCTAGGGTCATCCTCTAGACGGTCTGGCTCATTTGGTCCTCTAGATCATTTGCCTACTATCTACTGTAGATGACTCGACTACACGTAGTCTGGTGGTAACTGTCATTGTCGGTGACTGATCGGAAAGGAAGCCCTCCACCAATAAAATAGTCTCTAGAACTCTAGCCTGTGTTAGTATATTGATCAATATCATCGACACTCTGATATTCCATTGGAGGCCCCAATCAATGGTCTGGGCCCTAAAGAATTGGTCTCATACCATGTCGTTGGAGTATGGAGAAAGGTTAGTGAATCTCGCCGAGTACTGGGCCAGAGCCAGGCTGCCTTACTGTAAGTGTAGAAGTTCCTAAATACACACTGAGCATAAAGTTGCTGGTACAAATTCCACCATAAGGAGGTCTCGAAGTCCAACTAGTCTAGTGTCTCCTCCTCATGTGTCTAGAGCATCAGGATCCACTATCTCCATGTTGTTCCCTGAATGTGGTTAGCATCTCGGATCACCATCTAGTCATCTAGTATCTCAACTAAGCGTAAAATCCATACCAAAGCCTTTATCCAGTCCTAACAAACCTGGGGTTGTATCTTTATTTGAATCCCTTAAGGCCTCTATCTACAGAACTCATGCAACGCACTCATTCGTCATGCACAATCTGCTTGTGGGGCTGTTGTCATCTGCTGTCGTACCTGTAGTGGTGCTACTGGTACACAACATTAAGGTACCATCATTGTATGAGGGCCCTGCACTAAAGCCTCATCACTCGTTGGGCCATTATCATAATCTCTCACTGGAATCATGGATGCATGTGTACATGGATACATCATGTCATGAATGAGATGTGCCATGGTTAATAAGTTATACCTGGTGAGCTTACTTCGAAATATCAAAGTAAAACAACATTTTCAAAACACAAAAAATGGAGTTTTCATGTACCGAGTTAGAAATCATAATTTAGGATCCTTGTTTATGGATACATCAGCCACCACACCAACACTAGAATCACCAAACTGACCCGAACTCAAGGCACTTAACACTATTGCTCCATTGAAAACAATGAATCTTAGTTCTTCTGGTCGAACTGCCTGCCCTATGATACAACTTTTTTTACGACCCGTCCCCCTGGGCCTGTGTCATGATACCCCAAGAACACCTTTCATAGGCCCGGTTTGATGATAATCATGATAATGGAATGTCCCTAAAATAGGAATGCATTTCCGTTAAACCTACAAATAGAAATATCTGTTACACAACAATAAAAAACCACGCAGTATAACTACTGAATGTAAATGTGTGAAATGAAGAATAATGGGTCCGAATACAACCCAAACTAAAAAAAATATTCCAAAAAAGGAAAATACCTCCCAAGGACGTCCACTAAGGATCCTCCTTAAAGGGTAGGTACAGCTGGTCACTGTAGCTCTCTGGTTCAACCATTCTCCTCCGTACATAGTATAGTCCTGGATCTGAAACCTTGGTAAAGACTTACCATTGTCTACATAAGACAGAACATGGTGTAATAAATGAATGTGCATGGTTGAGTATAAAAATACCCAATAGGGACCCCAAGACCCCCAAAGGTCTCACAGAATTCAAAAATGTAAAACCACAAAAGCATGATCTCAATCACAAAGCACAATGTAAAAGACAACTCACACTAGGTATATAACTTAAAGGATGTGACTAAAGATGATTAGTCATGAAGATAGTTCATCTTATCCTATCAAGAGGCTTTTTCTACTAGACTGCACATTGTCTCTAGGTTCGGATCCATATAGGATCCCCATATGCTTACCCATAGTGGATTGCTAGGAGCTTTCCCCGAGCGGATCACTGGGTGCTGACCTTTGGAGGATCTCTATATACTGACCGACAAAGGGTAGTTAGGTTCTGACTCATAGAGGATCTCTATCTACTGACCCAGAGATGAGTGCTTCATTCTAACCCATAGAGGATCACTAACTGCTAACCCACATAGGATCATTGTGTGCTTCACCACATCACATACAACCACTGGATTCCTGCACATATCACGATTGATTTTAGGAGTATCATCTTCTCATGAAATCAGTCTCACCATAACCACCAAAAAGACCCAAGAAGAACTAAATCGAAGAACATAAATTTCATAAGGTTTCACACTCAATAGATAGTATGTCAATTGGATTCCCTGTCTGTACATTATAGGCATTTTTCTACCAAGGGCCCAATTGGAATTGAGTTTGATCCCACATTGTTGTACTCCATCATTCTCCAAAACCCAAGTGGAGTATCTCAAAAGTATTTCCTCATCCTAATGGTCCCAATACCAAATAAATTTAGTCAAATAGATGTCTAGTTTAGAAGATACTCCTTGTATTAGTGAAATGGGGCTGGTCGTGTCTTGTAGGGGTCCGACCAGGCAGGCCTGTTGGGTCCGTGGATCTGGCTCGGCTCGTGTGGTCTGGCCCGGTTTTCTTGTTTAGCCTTGCTGATGGGTTTGTCCCAGATTGTGGGTTCGGACTGGCTTAGGGGTCCCACTGGGATCGTATTCCCCGCATTCTTGGAAACCCGGTTGGTTGGCCGGGTGTGGCCCTTGCTCTCTCAAATGAACTTCCTCCATTTGGTTCCTCCAACCTCAGCATTGGCCTAGTGCTGCTTCTAACCGGTCTATGAGGATTGGTCAATTGTGGAACCCATAGGCATTGGTGCTCCTCCTGTCATGGCTGGAGCCGCAACGCTTCCTCCGCTGCAGCCCGATGGTTGTTGTTTCCTCCTCTACGGCACACCGCCAGCACCGCCGTGTGCTCCTACTTCCTCCACTGACGATGGCGCCAGCGGCACGATATGATGTTCACTAGACCACCGGACATGCTCCAGTGGTCCATTTATCGTCATGTCTGTGCCTATGGACCTCCCCAGGAAACTACCTTCACTGCATGACCCTCAAAAATTCCTTGTGTCCATGTTCGTTGGTCCGCCTCGAAGAACGCACCATGAGAATGTTCGGCAGAGGGGTCCGAGACTTGTTTAGTTCAGCCCACACCCTCTACATCAGACTTAGAATAAGGGGTAAAATTATAATAATTATAATATTAAATAGAAACCCAACATGAAAGCTCGCAATAACCTCTTGCAAAAGCGATTGAATCACATATCAACCCGTTAGTTAGCTAATCTGTGTTCTTTGTATTACTCATGATTGTGGAAGAGGAAATAATTTAATATGTGTAATGAAATAAACCCGCTACGCTGAACTCATTGAAATCATCTATGTATGGGGATGAAGGTTCTGAATTCAAAGGATTTCATTGGCGTTCATTGATCTCCTGATCAAATCCTCAATGGCGTCGTCGAATCATCATTCTTCGTTGGAGTAAGATGTTGTGAGCACTTCATCAAGAGTCATATCATGGGTTCCTAGAACCCACACTAATGACTTTATTAAATAAAATTAAAGATAAATCCCAACGTTGGTTCATTAATATGATTCATTAATGAATCCTTATTAATGAACCTATTAAACCAGCATCATTTCAGTTACACAACGAGAGGATCAAGTTATTTAAAAGAGCATCATTTAAAGCCTGATTTTATACGGCAGTCCCACCATCTGCCGACCAATTGTTTCATAAAGAATAAAATAAATTATTTTTCTATTTTAATATTTTTTTGAAAATTCCATAAATTTACTTTTTCATCCAACTCTTGTTGGTCGATGTTAAGATTCTCTAAAGTGAATCCTGGCACTGGTAGGCCTTGCCGGTCCATCCACCCAGTGGGCCTCAACCAACTAGGTGGACCATTCCAGTTCCGCGGCCTAACAACACAGAATAGGCCCCGCCAGTCCAGGCTTCTGCCCTCCAATTCAGGTCGGGCCCATTGAGTTGGGTTGGGTCAGGTAGGTCCAACCGGGTTGGGCCAGACTGAGGCCCCCTTTTTACCCAGTTTCTCTTTAATGGTCATATCTTCTAAACTAGATATTTGTTTGACAAACCGTTTTTGGAAATGGAATCCTTTGGAAGAGACTATAATTTTCATATAATATACATCGGTTATGGAGAATTTTTGATTAATGATGGGTTATATCGAACCCAAATCCAACCATTCCCTTGCTATTAAAATGCATATAACTAATAGATTGAGCATCTAATTGACGCGCCGTCTATTTTGATAGAATTCTTATGACATGGTGGTACATCAGGATTCTTGTTCATGGCACTTAGTGGTGGATGATTATGATTGATGGCTTTAGGAGTATATCCTCACATAATCAAGCGTGCTAAGTGTAGGAATCCAAGTGGCTGGATGTGACATGATGAAGCGCATAAGGATCCTATCTGGATAAGAATTTAATGATCCTCTATGGTTCAACACATAGAAATCTTTTATGGGTCATCAATCAGTGATCCATTATGGGTCATCACCTTGACACCCTCTTTGGGTCATCACATAGTGATCCTCTGTGTGTCATCACATAGCAATTCTCCATGGGTCAGCACCTAGCGATCCGCAGTGGGTTACCACCTAGCGATCCTCTGTGGGTCTGCACTTAGCAACCTTTTACAGTCTTGCAATAAATCATCTTGGAAAAATAAGATGATCTAGCTTTAAGACAAATCATATTTATTAATGCTCATTAATTTGTATAACTAGTGTGAGATGAGTCTGTTACATTGTGCATTGCTATTAATATCATGATTTGTGGTTTTTATTTTGCGGAATTTTGGGAGACCATCACGGGTCTCTAGGTACCTACTAGGTATTTTTATACTCACCCATGCGTAAGCTTCACCTGAACCTTCTTGTATCTTGTCCAGATGATGGACTGCTTTGACCGAGGTTTAGAAGCCAAGAGTAGACAGTGCACGGAGTTGACTGATTGACGCAGAGAGCTGCAGAGACAATCTGTACCTACACTTCGGGTAGGGATCCGTGGTGGACGACCTCAAGAGCTATTTTTCCTTTCAGATGTATTTTAATTTAGTTATGTTTATATTCTGGACCATTCTCCTCCAGTTCTCACTTTTAGAGTCAATAGTTATAATATGTGGTTTGTTATTATTCTATAATTGGTCTATGTGTTTGTAGTTTTAAAGGCAATGCCATCTTGTTTTAGGGATATGAATTTCCAGTGATAGTGGCCAACCCCTTTACTATGGAAGAAGGGCATAGGGTATTCACGTCATGGGCCCCAAACATGGGCCCCATTCTACCAAAAGGTGCCCCATACCTGGTTGGTCACATGGCCTCAGGTGTATTTACTCGAATGCTAGAGACTTTCAAATAATAGTTAGGGCCTTGGGTTTGATAGTGGGGAAACTATGTCCTCATTGGTAGAGTAACACAGTAGAAAAAAAACATATAACAGTAGCTTAAAGAGTAATTCCATACAATATGTAAATAGTGGAACACTGAAAATAAATAAACAACTACATCATTTAAATGTTAATAAGGATGCATGTCACAAGTATCTATGGAACCAGCCAAACAATCCAAAATGATGGAATGCATTTTTAAACCATAGTACAATGAAATCAAGTAATATCTAATTGCATCTTGAGCCTAATATTTTCCCATCATCCCTAGATCCACCGTATTCATGTACTTGAAGTAGAAGGGCGCTTTCCATATCTATACCTACAACAATATAATCTATTTGGTCCCAAAATCCTGACCCAAATTGGGTGTGTGACAAATCCCCGTAGGAAACCACCCAAAGATTGGTGCGTAACTACCAGTGAATATATATAATATGAAAATATGGAAAATGAAGCAATAAACTAGGAATTACTCAAACGTAAACATCTCTACAGTTTCAACTACATTCATTTAAATTTTCAATTATTCATCCAAAACAATACAATCAACCCTCTTGGAAAGTCCTCATAACCTCACCCCTCGGGTTTAACAAAACATTTAGATGCATACCACTTGGAAAGCTAAAATAGCCTAACCACTCTGGCTCAACTTATATAAATAAGATATAACAACCCTCTAGGTATGCTCACACAGTCTAACCCCTTTGATCTCATGCAAAAAAATACTCTATAAGGAAGCACCCTCCATTAATTCCTCCTATATTCTTTAATGATAAACTATTGACTCTCTGAGGAAGCTCTCAACATCAATCCCCATGTGGTCTCATAATGATAAATATATACACTCTTAGGGAGCACTCTATGTCAACCCCACCTATGTTATCTAAATTTCAAAAGATCAAAAAACACTCTTGGGAAGCCCTCAACCTCAATTCCCCCCATGGTCTCACTACACCAGGTTACCAAAACCATGTGAAATGAAATTGTGCACAAATGATATTCATTAGCCAAAGTAAATTGAAAATAAAACTTGGAAAATCACTAAAAAGCATAACACAGGCATGTTAGTTAATATCACTTTATCCTAACAGCACTAGCCATAGAAAACAGAGCATCCTAAAAAGAAATCCTAAACCCAATGGCCAATATTAGATAAAAAATGGGAAAAAAATCCATAGAAAGGTAAATAACCCTATTTACAATAAAAACTCCATAATAAAGAAAATAAATCATGGATGGTATTAATTGGGTCATATTCCTTAAAAACAAAATACACTAAACACAGGTATTGGACACTTTTTTGCACATATAAATCAAATTCAATCTACAGAAAGGCATAGATCACCTACCTTGACGTTGTATGATCGATACAGAAATACACAATCCTCTAGATATACCTTGAATGTCGTAGGTCAACAAAAACATCCAAAACATCTAACCATGGATATATCACCAAACATGAGGAATCAAAATATGAGCCTCTAGATGAATGAAGAACCCATTGTGATGATTCCAACACAATCAACACTGTTCGATTTGGAGAACAGATGATGGATCAGTGGCTTAGAGGTGAATTGTCCATCCTGGTTTGTCCCTGACAAGATGGGGTTAGAATAAGGCAATTCTGAGAATTAGATGAAACCCCTATCCACTTAATGAAATAAATGAAAAACTACACAACATGTACTATTTATGAACATGTCGTGTATTTTCCTCAGCTGGACTATGAAATTAGATTTCTTCCACATCACCACACATGGCCATGTGTTAGCTATTACATGACCAAGATGTGGTCGTACACATGAATAGGGTACACAGTGTGTACTCTTATGTACACAGTTTTTACTCATAAAATTTGCAAAGACTCTAATTTACCTCAAAAACATCAGAAAACAAGATCAAAACATAAAAAAAGATCTGGGTTATTAAAATCATCCCCCCTTAATGAAATTCATCCCCAAATTTCTCTATGAAGATGGCGAAGAAAATAATCCTCAAACATCTCTGACCACTACGATCATACATCATACTCCCTCTCACATGTCATGTCCTATACTCACTCGTGCTGCCACAAAACCCATACGATAAGAACACACAGACCACATAGAACTTTTTCTCTGTGATCAAAAATCCAGATAAGATGCTTCTCAAAATGATGTTTCCACCTCAAACTCAACAACCTCAAGTTAAAAAACATGAGATGGGTCTGAGAATTAATGACGCAGTTGAGAAATGTGGACGACATCATGCATAGGTCGGTACCTCTAAGGTAACTGCAATATATAGGCCACCGACCCGACTCTCACTAAAAACTCAAATAGCATGAAATATCTCAGTGAAGGATTTACCTAAATCCTAATCCTATTATGTCCCAACCTTAGTGTGACATGTAGGAAAAACTAATCTCCGACCTTGAACTCCAGAGGTCATCTCTATCAATCAGCATAAGACTTCTATCGTGACTACGCAGTGACCATCCTCTTTGGAATCAACTCCAGCAACTATTTGGTCTCCTAGACAAGACGAGGTACTATCATAGCTTCCTCTCCCACTTACAGTCAACATATGGGTGATGAGAATGGCCTACCGTAAGAAGCCTCGTATGGTTCCATTTGAATAGTTTCATGGGAACTATTATTCTAGGAAAACTCCACCAAAGATGTGTGATTCTTCCAAGAACCTCCAAAATCTAGGACGTATGATCAAAGATTTTCCTCCATCACCTGAATCGTACTCATGGACTAGCCATTTTTATGGGGATAGTAAGCTATACTCATAAGTACCTGTGTACCAAATCCCTCTATAGTCCATGCCATACCCAAGAAGTCAAATGGGAATACATATCTAAAATGATGGAGTGCATAACTCAATGAATATGTAAAATCTATCAGATGTACAACCTTCCAAGATCATCAAAATTGATTGGTATCCTTAATCAGTAAGAAGTGCACAACCTTCGTGAGTTTGTTAATGAAAACCCAATATGAATCATTCTCTCATTGTGACCTCAGAAAACCTGACACAAAGTCCATCGTGAAATAATTACACTTCGACTCAGGAATGGGTAACTACTGCAAAATCCCTTATGGTCACTGATGCTCTAACATCACATACTGATAGGTGGAACACCTCTTGGAAACACTGGTGAAATATCTCTTCATGCATGGACACCAACACTGATAGTGTAAATCTATATACATCTTGGTGACATCAGGATGAACTGCCCAAACTGAAGAATAAAAATCCTGCATCGTCTCCACGTGTATGTCTGCTGAAAACCATACGTGCCCATGAAAATGAAATATCGCATACTTTCCTATTGACTATCCTATAATAGGGTCCCCTCCTGACACGCTCTCCTATAGAACTCATCCTTTAGAATAAGATAGCTTCCTCATTCACACTCGCTCAAGTAGAGTGGAGGTAACAGCTACATATGAAAGAAACATCTGCCCCTGTCTGTCATGCACCTCCAAATTCATCTCAGAAAACAGAGCCATAAGCTACCAATAATTTTCAGCATATTGAACTTCTTGTTTATGAGTCCTCCTACTCAACCCAACAACCACTATGTTTTTTCCAAGGCATATAGGCAAGATCAATGTCAAAGGAATGAAGGTATTTAACCCACCTTCACTGTCTCAAATTCAGATAGTACTGAGTGATGATATACATGAGACTTTTGTGGTCAGTGAAAACTAAAAAAATCTCTCCCAAATTATAATGTCTCCAACATGGTATATAATGGATAACTGCAGCCAACTCATGCTTGTGCGTTGGGTAATTCGTCTCATCTATCCTCAACTACAGAGACTCGTATACAATGACTCTTTACAACTGAATAAGCACTGCTCCCATCCAAATACCCGAGGCCTCACCAAAAACTATATAACTCTTTCTCAGGTCATGATAAACTTTTATATTTAGAGAATTAAACCTACCTTTAAGCTCCACAAAGGATGACTCACAAGACTTTGTCCACAAGTACTTCAAACCCTTTGTAGTCTGTCCCGTTAGTGGCACTACAAAGAATGAAATGTCCTGTATAAAATTATGTAGTAACCAGCCAACCCATAAAAATGCATACCTAAAAGTCATTATTTGGATACTACCATTAAACTAATTCTCTCACATTCTCTGGGTCTACTGATACTCCAATATTAAAGAAGAAATTAACTAAGAAGTGAATCTGGTCCATCTAAATGTGGGATTTTGATAGGTTAGTATATAACTGATGCGCCCTCAGTTTACTCAAAATGATGTCATGATCGGTAGAATGGTCATGTCAAATGTGAGAGTAAAACAAGATATTTTACACAGAAACCACAACAAAAGAATCCACGTATGGATGAGACACTTGATTCATCAGTGCGTTAAAAACTACAGGCATGTCTGTGAGACTGAAAAAAATAACCACATACTCGTATAGACCATTCCTACTTCGAAAGACTGAGAGAGTTATATATGATGGTATAACTCAAAACTTATGATAACCGGATCTGAATACAATATTTTTGAACAACAAGGCTCCTCGAATCTGATCAAAGAGATCATTATTCCATGGAAAGGGATATCGGTTCTTAACCGTCAACTAGTTCAGTTTCTGGTAATCCACAAATGTCACAGGGTACCATTCATGTGCTTTGCAAATAGGATTGGAGAAGCCCAATGAGATGTTTTGGGTCATATGAAACCATTTGAATGTAACTCCTCCAACTACTTATTGAGCTCCTTTTATTATGGTGTAGCCATCTTATATAGTGGAATGGACACCGGTGCTGATCCTAAAATATGCTCAATAAAAAAGTCTACCTATTTATCTGAAAGAAAAACATGAAAATTCCTCTTCAATGAATTCCCTAAAATCATCCACCACTGGAGGAAAGTCTATCTTTGATTTTATGTGGTCATCAAGGTACATAATAGCAATCTGGGATGTATCTTATCTGAACCCAAGATGCTCAAATGCCACTCTTCCCTCCTAGAAATCCCATTCACCATTATGTAGAAAAAAAACCCTCTAGTGATGTGATACTCTCCCTACAACGATAAAAGTCGACAATAACCTATTAAAGAACCAACTAGTCCATTTCGAGAATGAAATTGTAGTTTTTCATCTCTAAGTCATATATGTTCCATAAGAAATGACACCCATAGACCTCAAGAGGGCACTCCTTGCACATATGTACCCTAGTCGTTCAAGTCCCTAATAGAGTTTCTATTTTCATGATATTAGTAGAAGTAAAGATATAGAGCCCAAGGCTATCCACAATAAAAAAAGAGATGAAACTATGGGAAGCCCCTGTATCAAAATGTGTCGAAGCTAAAACTGAGGAAACTAGAATCACACCTCTAAATGTAGAGTGTCTGGGATCCTACTCCGGCTGGGCCTACTCTTCTGCAAATGTATGACCTATACCGTGACCATGAATCCATATCTGAACACCCTGAGCCGATCCATGCTATTTCCGCTGAAATCATGGTGACTGGCTACCACGACCACAACCTCCACCTGCGCTTAAATGGCCAGACTAACTCTAATTCCCAGACTGATGAGAAACTAGTGGTCCGGCTCTTCAATGAGGAGTCATAGAAGAACCTAAGTCACCAGCAGCTGGTGAGAAAAACTGACAGAAACAGTGAAGATGAGCCATCTTTCTGCAATATCGACACTCAACTGGGTCTCTCGGGAAATGTGGCCTCACATGCCTGCCCATACCTCAATGATAGCATAACACTAGGCTACCTGAAGGTGTATTTAACCTACTCATATCTCCATTTGTAGAGTCCCTATGGTGATTCCTACTATCATCTGGAGAAGCAACAACTATGGATGCGGAACCGCCCTGGCCCGCAGCTCAAGATTCCCTCAAGTTGTTCTTTGTGATCAGTGGCTGGTTTACGATCGAAGATATGTTTTCCAAATTGAATATGTTCACCAAATATTGGATTCCATTCCAGATACCATCCTCAAACTTCATCTCTATGAATAACACATCACCCCTATAATGATTTTGATGTACTATAGCTCTGTGAACCGAGATGAATACTCCATGACCGAGAGTGTTCACTTCTCCAAAATCATGAACTGTTAGCCTCAATCGACCCTTAATGTCTCCGGATAGATTTATTAGTAGGATGTATACTGGAACTCATGCCAAGGAATAACCTAATGGTTTCCCATCAGTGATATCACATCCCATCATATCTTGGTGGTATTCCAAAGCATGTAAGTAATGAGTTTCACCATCTTTTCTTGTGACGTATCCAGATGATTGAAGATAGATAGCATGGCTTCTAACAATGAATCTGCAGCCTGAGGTCCTCCATCCCCTGAGAATGTGGAAGTATGCTACTGATGAAAAACCCACATCAATTCTAAATATATGGTGTAGGATGTGGTGATCTCTGGTATGCCTTCTTAATCCTCATGAAGCCTTCTTAGAACAATGCATCGACACTTGTATCTTGAATGACGGTTGGTTCCAGGATAGGAATGATGGGAGGATTTTTTGGTAGACCCGGATCACCCATATCCGGTGTCTGATCGTTTCCCTGTATCTAGCGTACTATTGGAGGACGTCTTAGTTTCATAAAGGTTAAGCACACACCTTAGTTCTATATTTTCATGTATCGAAACATATAAGTGCATGAAATTAATAGGATAACGAAAACATTGTACATTTCTTAAACATGGGTACACAACATGTATAACCACTACATGGAATGTTCCCTTAAGACTTTACATGGGTGTGTACTTTTACCATACCTGGTCGTGTAACACCCTTACACACATGGTGTTCACCTTGAGACATGGTGTGTACTTGAATCATTTTACCCTACTTGAGTTCCTCTACACAGATATACACACATCCCCAACCTAGGTAACCTTACATGGTGTGTTCACCCTAGACACAACATGCATCCCTTATGTCATAACAATCTATGTAATTAGTCACAAGGATGGTGACATGGTCGACATTATATGGTGTATAACAATATAACACACCATTTTAAACCTGAGTTCCAATTACCCGTTTCATTGTCACACGGCTGGATACACAACATAAATAACACGACATGTACTCTAAGTACACGGAGTGTATCATCAAATATTTCCCAAAACCATATTTCACATCACATAGTAGGTCAAACAGTTATGGACAGCATGGTGTGAACATATAGTACATGGTGTATACAAATGAAAATTCATTCCCTCGTGAATAGAAGGATAGATGGCGTGTATTCATGAGTACACACTATGTATTCTGAGTTTTTCTGGACAGTAAGCCTCAAAAGATACTCTGAAACTCCATAGAAATAGTTAAACGAACATTAATGTTCCGAATTCCAATCTATGGGGGCCCATACTCCCCATGAAGAAAATCTTGGAATCATATTCATGTCACATAACAACTATAACTACGAAAGAAAACACATGATCCACCATATTATGATCCTTGAGGGCCCATAACACTATACGGACCATAGTATGTCACTCATTAAAATGAAACCTTACACAATTAGCAATACAATATCAGACAGCAGGTATTCAATTATGGCATCAATAACAACAAATGCATATATAGCACAAAAACAATCACAACAACATGAAATCGATAAAGCACCTAAAATGGAATGATAAGAATGCATGACATGTGATCTATAGCAATTTACTACATGATGCAGAGATGTAATACCCTCAACTCATTGGGTTGAAACAGTAATAAAACTTCAATAAGACCAATTATAACATCAAAAAACTTGTGAATCACCCAACGGTGAAATCAAATCAACTGTAATAATTGAAAAACCAGAATAATTGCAACACTAGAGGCATATTTCATTTTCCCTATACATGGGTTAGCTACTCCCAGACACAAATTATTACCAACTTCCTATTCCAACCTATACTTTTCTATAGGCTCCAAACAGTATGTCAAAGAATAAAACAATCCATTTGATACCACTTTGTAACTTCTTGGTTCTGGGTGATTCCCAATGGTGCCCCGTACCCAGTTGGTCACATGGAATCAAGAGCATTTCCCCAAATGCCAAAGGCTTCCAACTAGAAGTGAGGGACTTGGTTGTGATAGTGGGGAAAGTATTCCCACATTGGTAAAGTAATGAAATAGAATAAAACATATAATAGTAGATGAAACAGTAATTCTATACAATAAGTAAACAACAAAAGACTGGAAGTAAATAATAAAATACAACTTATATATGTAAATAAAGATTCATGCCCCAAGTATCTCGGAATGTATCCATAGATGTCACAATGATGGAATATAGTACTAAATCAATGTACCAAAAAACAAGTAAACTCTAACAGCATCGTTATCCTCATCTTTGTCCCATGCTCCCAAACTCCAGAGCACTCATGTACCTGAATTAGGAGGGTGATTTACTTTATCTATAACTGCAATAATATAATCTGTTTGGGCCCAAAAGCATGACCCAAACAGGGTTTGCGATAAATCCCAAAAGAAAACCACCCAAAGATCTATTCCTAAGTAGTAGTGAATATATATATTAGGAAAATATGAAAAATTATGTAATAATACAGGAAGTACGCAAAAGTAAATAGTCCTATAATTTTAACTACATTAATTTACGTTATCAATTATTTAGAAAAAATACAAGAAACCCTATTAGAATTTAAACACAGCCAATCCTCTCTGGTTCATCTAAATATTCAGAAGAAACCCTCTTGGAATGTTTACATAGCATAACCCTTTGGTTTGACTTATGAAAATAGGATATAATGACCCTCTGGGTACGCTCAGACATTCTAAACCCTTTGGTCTCCTGCAATCAAAGAATATCTCAAAAACACTCACTATCAATTCCCCATATAGTCATTTAATGATAATATACATAATCTCTAAGGAAGAACTCAACGTCAATTCCCCTTGTGGTATCGTAATGATAACTATAGACACTATATGAGAGCCCTCACCGTCAATCCACCCTATGGTCTCGCAACATGAAAAGTAAAATAGATCCTCTAGGGAATCTGTCAATATAAATTCCCCCTATGGTCTCACTACACTAGGTTCCCACATCCCTTTGAAAATCAACCACACACAAACAATATTTATAATCCAATCTAAATCACAACTACTAATTGGATAAATGGATACATATCATAACACAAGAATGTCAGGTAATATCACCCCATCCTAACATCATAAAAATGAAAAATAGAGTATCCTAACTAGAAATCCTTGACCCAATTTCCAATAATACATCAAACATGGCTAAACACATCCATATCTAGGTAAATAACCCTATTTACAATAAAAAAACTCATACTCAAGAAAACAAGGGGTGGTTGTCATTAACAGGGTTAAATTATAGAAACACAAAATACCCTAAACTAGGGAATTGGGCACTTTTTCACCTATAAATCAAATACAATCTAGAGAAAATTAAAAACCACCTACCTTGACGGAGTACGATTAATATAGTTTTAGCTCAGCCTCTATATCGACCTAAAATGTCAAATATCTAAAAAAAATTCTAAAACATTCCACCATGGATGTATCCTAAAAGAGGAGGAATCAAGATATTAGTGTCACAACCCGACCCTAACCAACTCGAGCTGCAACTACCCCAGGCCCACCTCCATAGGCCAGGGGCTGGCGACAAGTGCTGAAGGCTAAAAAACACATGGAGGCCTTTGCCTGAGTATGTGTACACACACACACAACACACTCAATGCAGAAGTGCAGAGTAAAAAAGAAAAGAACAGTAAAGTAAAATACTAACTGTTGTAAACATCCACAAATGTGCATCGACCTCTAAACAGTACAAAGAAAGTGCTGAGGTAAACTGAAAAGAAAAGGGAAAAAACATGCACCCAAGCAAAAAGTGCCACAACCCGACAACAGGTAAACAAAGGAAAAATAGCTGGAAGGGTCCCCCACCTGGATCCCGACTCCGACCACGGCACACGGTCCAAGCTCCAAAACTCCTATGCTCTGCTGAAGCCATGACCAACCAGTCTGTCGTCTGCAAGGGAACACCAAGTGCGGGCAAAGCCCATGCAGGGTGAGTATAAAAATACTTAGTAGGATACCATGAATGCTATAGGGAGAAACAAAGAAGGTACCGAAGGTTGAGCAGTGGAGAGAAAAGGGAAATGTAAAGGGATACAACCGAGAGTGCAGCAAGAGTATAGTAAGGAGTGCAGTAGAGAGTCCATCTCAACCCAACAAGAGAAAGGAGATAGACTCATCCATAAAAAATTGAGCTGGAAACAGTGAGAATATGAACTTCTCATCGAGTCTTCGCTACCTATAGTAGGAGAGTAGACTCATCCAACCACGAGAAGCTAGACACAGAAAGCACATGGCATACCCCACACGTCTTCACCTCTCCTGGAGGGAGAGTAACCAAAACCCAAGGAGTGGGTACTAGAACAAGGTATAGATATACATGCTCTGTAAAGAAACCCAGACAGGATCGTAAGGGGATCTCCATCCCGTAGCCCAGCCCAAGAATGTGAGTCGCCAACAGGCCCAGAAGTAACCATCATCAATGCCCAGAATCCCACATGTCTGCCCCGAATTGCAAGCCAAGGGGCTCAAATCGCCGCACCTCGACACTATCCTCTTTGGGGGACATTGACTCGCCCAAACGGTTTTAGTTTGCATCACAAGGACGCATCTAGGTGGGGAAAGTGCCCCTCGTACTTGAGAGCTCCAGGTGAAGTCACACCATACCCCATCACTGTCACACAGTTGAGGGGTCTGCTCAAAGAAAAAGTTGTCACATCACTGACCCGTACAAACAAGGGTCCCGCTCCTGTAGTCACGGAGAAAAGTCACAGACTAGCATCATAAGAAGGGCTGAGTCTGAAAATACAACTTGTGACCCACTTACCAGCCCTGCTAGAGGGTAAAATATATTAAGATATCGGGTGACCCACTGCCCAGCCCTCCTGGAGGGTAAACCCTAATACATCATCAGGTGACCCACTGCCCAGCTCTGTATGAGGGTATACCTAGAATAATCTGATAGGCGACCCACTACCCAGCCCTGCTGGAGGGTAGACCTAGAAGAAGATGACAGGTGACTCACTGCCCAACCCAGCTGGACGGTAAACCTAGATGAAGTCGACGGGTGACCCACTGCCCAGCCCTGCTGGAGGGTAAACCTGGAAGAATTCGACGGGTGACCCACTGCCCCGCCCTATTGGAGGGTAAACCCAGAACAAGTTTACAAGAGACCCACTACCCAGCCTTGTTGTAGGGTAGACTTTAATCAAGATACAAGTGACCCACTGCACAGCCCTACTCGAGGGTAGATCCTCAAGAGTCGTCGGGTGACCCACTGCCTAGTCTCTGCTAGAGGGTAAACCCTTAGAATTCAATGAGCAACCCACTACCCATCACTGTTGGAGGGTAAACCAAGAACTTCTCTGGCCATCTCTACTGAATGGTACAACATTTTCCAACTGAGCACGAAGTGGGTACCGTGCAGCCACCCAACTCCAGAACAACTCACCTAATAGAGGTTTAGCACTTGTTCCATCACTGGGTGTCAGAAGCACCGCTACCATCCAAACCATCGAGAACAATACTAGGGGAAAACTCAACCCTACTGGACAAAATCAAGAATAGGACAAGGGGAATTCTCAACACAACTGGTCAACAAACGAGATCTGAGGGACCCTCTACGTCGCGAGGGGTTAAAAGTATGTAAAACAGAACACGGCATGCACATGTGGTCCATAAGACGTGTGGCCCCAAGTCAACCCCAACCATGCGCACAAACGTTCTCAAGTACAACCATCCACATGTACCTTCCAGCATTCTCACATACTCCCAGAGTATGCCACATCTCCATCCCAAAGGCTAATGTGCACACGGAACCCCACATCAACGTGATGGCGTAAACGTAACAACTCCAACTTTCCACCTCAACAGCTGAGGCACGACCAACTACATCTCTTCAAAAATTTACTTCACTCACATGGGAGTGCACATGATCTCATGCAAAGTGTTCGCTCCTGAACACAGCAAGAAGAACCACCACCAGAGCACCCTTCATATTTCCACATTTAATAAGATCGTGTATGAGGCTTTGCATGCCTGAACAGATTACACCATTTTAATCCTCACGGAAAAAAATCAAGATCGACTACTTACTCGCATCCAATGGATATATGACGGAAAAGTCGCCAACACCGCTTTACACCTGAACGACGTCCCATGATCCCGAGCCTCGGCCCCGAAAACAGTCAGGCGCATCACACCATTGCGATCCCCTCGGGAAAACTCATCAAAAAGACTACTTACTTGAGTGGAATAGATATCCAGAGAAAAAGATGCATTCCGGCACACTGCACACAAGCGGTGCTATGTGGGACCCCCATCTCGGTCCCAAAAAAAATGAACGGATCACACCATTGTGATCCTCTCTAAAAAGTACACAAGTTTGACTAATCACTTGTCCAAAACGGACACCCGGTGATAAAGATAGAAATCAATGCTGACTCCCAAAACAGCCCTTGCAGGGCCCACACCACCGTGCAGAATTAAAGCTTACTGATTGCGCCAATGCATGGCCCTCAGAATAACACCCTAAATCGACTGCTCGCATGCCCCAAACGGACATCCGATGAAAAAGTTACAAAACGATGCACGCAGCTCGAAAGACGGGCCGTGAGGCCCATACCTCAACTCTGGATTCGGGGCCTAAAACCCTGATAGAAAACTCCGACTCAGCACCATGGCCCCAATGCCGCTGACGGTGCTCAAATCGGACGTCGGATGCGTCCACACCGCTCAAAACACGAACCCACTGAAAAACGACAAACTACTAAAAGGCGTGTCGCACCTCCGAGGCCCCTCGTTTTGGGAATTAAAAACTCCCAAAACAATCCCAAAATTCACCTATCAATGCCAGGAAGTCAATACCATAGACGACATGCAAATTGGACTCCTTTAATGTAAATTACGGGCGTCCGAAGAGTAGAAGCGACTCCCCTTAGGCGGGATCGTCCTGGACCGGCCGGTCCGCTCGGCCTGGGCCGGCCCGCGGCTCAGCCGCGCAGCCCCTCACCGGCTTGCAGTCTGCCTGCAGAACGGCCAAGAGGGCCGGTCGTTCTCACCGCATGAATACTCGCCTTTCACGGGTCTTTGTTTCCCCCACGGGGTCACGGCGCGCGACACCGGTCCTCCAAGTCAACCTTCCGGCACGACCGGCCGGTCCTCCCGCTCCACACCGGGTGAAGCCACCCCGGCAGAGAAGCTCGCCACCGCGCCAAAGGCCCCGCCGCCATGCCATCGCCCTGAGCCAAGGCCACTTCTTCCTGGAAGAGGAGCCGCCGCCGCCAAGAGGAGCCGCCGCTGCCTTAGCCCATCCCGTCGTGCCTCGGACCACTGAAACACCCAAAACCGGCCAGGATCTTCAACAGACCACCTCGGCCTCGTCGGCACTCGGATTTTCGATCCGAAAATGGCGATGGAAAGCTTAGAGCATGTAATATGCTGTTATGGGATTTTATCAACAATAAAATAGCATTTAGACAATACTATTGAAATGGAAATAGGGCTCCGAAATTAAAACGCAAAACTGAAAACTCATACCTTCTGGGGCGTTGCCCGGAGCATCGTTGCAGCCCGCCGTAGTTATCGTGCCTCGCCAGAGTCACCTCGATTGAGCCGCCTCACCGGATTGGAGGAGGAGAGGGTAGAATATTACTAGGGGAGGGGGAAAATTAGGGAGAATATAAGGGGGGAGGGTTTAGATTAATTAAATAGATTAATTAACTTAAACACCCTCCCGCAGCCCCGTACCCAAACTCCCAACGGGGTCGAGATTAAACCTCCACTAGGCTTAAAACCATGCTCTGAGAATAACAGCGGTCTCATAATTTTAATCCGAGGCCCCATTCAAATGTTATTAAAATTGACGCCCGAGGCCGGCAAATTACAAAAACGCCCCTGGCGGCATTTTTCACAGACGGCTCACGCCCGCAAAACTTATACCCCTCCTAGGGTAAATGGAATGTTCTGGACTCAAAGGTGCCCTTTTTTTCAATCTGAACTATAGTTTAAGTGATACTTGCGTTTCACCATTAAATGAATAAATTAATTAATTAAATTATCTGTTTAACATTACGATAGCAAGCGAGGGGTCCCAAAGTTCCACGTCGACATACTTTATGTTGTTACTAGCGTAAAAACCCAATTTAGGACCCATCCATACACTCATATTTCTTGTCTGATGCACCGTTTAAGATTTATCCCATTTATTTGGCATTTCCAGTGTGAACGCAGTGAAAATTTAATTCTGGCCACACCGGGGCTCGGAATCGCACGCCGTCTGAAGGCGCTGCTCTGGAATAATATTAAGAATATTCCAAAGTCTTTTATAGCCAAAAATAGGTTCTTAAATCATTCCCTCCGTCATGATTTTCATCCCCAAAAAGAAAAACCAGGGAACAACTCAGGGTACTAAGCCCACACCTGGATCTCCCGAACCTAGAAGAACTCTTGGACAGTCCTAAGTCACCGCACAAAGACCAAAGGATTTGATCTATTCACTCGAGGTCTTCCCTTGCCGATGGAATGCATAGGAGCACACACACTTCTTCTCGGTTGAGCCATGTGGGAGATGTCATGCACCCACTCCCGACCTTAGGGTTAGGGCAAGGTGGTAGGGAACCTCGCCATCCCTTTGCACGGTCTCAAACATCCCGAAGGATCTCGGAGGTAGCTCACCTCCCCGACGGAACCCATATGTCGCACACTGCGACTGGAATCATCGCCCGCACCTGGAACAACACCCAGTGATTCCCCCCTTCAGAATATCCATATGGTGGACCACCCAAGGATATCTGGTCGTGTAAGGTTTCATAGTCGATGTCTCCCAACCAAGACTCTCTTACATGCTCGGAGAGCGAAGGAGTTTCTACCATTGACTGAAGAGAAAGGTTCCATGCCTTCTACTCTTCTGACATAGTGTTCCTCTGACACCCCACGTCACCCTGGTAACACCTCAAGTAAGGAGCAGGGAGAAAAGAATGTCACACACAGAGTCTAACAATTATACTGCAAAATGTCGAAGATTTGTAGAGCGTACCACTTATCACATCATGCTCTGCAGGATCGTAGACATCCAAAGCTCGCGGTTGTCTGTGGTCCCAACTATCAGCTCCCGGAGCCTGACGTGGACCGCCTAGTGGTGATGAGAAGACCTCGTAAATCCATCCCCCACTACCAGATCCTCCTGCTCCTCTGCTAGCACCACCTCTCTGGGCACTACTCCTATCATGGCGCTGCCTCTATCATGGTGGCACACCTACTGCCTGCCCGATGCTCTCTGCATGCCTAGACATGCAGTATCGTGCCAAGTGACCTCGCCCATCGCAAGCATAGCACCGAATCTCTTCGGGCTACAATAGTGCCCTCTGGATCCATTGTGGTGTACGACTACGCCCCTGAGTCCGGTTGTCATAAAGCCACTTGCATCAATGTTCTGCTTGCTGACGCCCGCTAGCTGCGGCAGACGTCTCGGCTCCAGCATGCCTGCTGCCACCACTAACTCTTGGCGTAGACCCTGCTCAAACTTCCGCACTCGGATGTTTCTGTCATGGACCAAGTTTGGGTAAAAGCGTGCACGGTCTGCAAAAATAGCTACGTACTTATCCACCGTCATCCCTAACTGCTAAAACTGCAGGAGCTCCTGAATTCGAACGGAGCTCAAGAAAGAGTGGGAAAACTCTTAATGAAACAAAAACTGAATGTCTCCCCATGAAAGCGATGACTTGTCAAGAAACTGAGTCACCAAACTCCACAAACACCAAGCTGGTCTATGGAAAAGGTTGGCATCCAAAGACACCATAAGATCTGCTGGAGTCTGCACAAGCCTAAAATGGAGAACTACTATCTCTAGCCAAACCTCTGCTGCCTGAGGGTCTAGCTCACCACTGAACCTTAGTGGTCTATGTCGCTGGAACTCACGGAGTGCACTCAACCTGCGCTCAATCTCAGTCTGCTCTGCTAAAGTTTTCTAATTCCCAACAGGTGGGGGTGCTACTACCAGCCGACCCGAAGAAAGGGGATCACATGATGGGTCATGGACTGATGCCTCATAGCTCACAGGGTCTTCATCATAAAACAAAGATGGTATCCTAGCTAGGGGTCATCATGGAGACATCCTGAATATTATCAAGCAGTGACGCGGTCAGATGTGCATATATGTATATAACAACAACAAAAAAGATGGGGAGATGAATCAAGAAGTAAATTCAAGACTCAATCATATGTGATGCATAAACCAATTTTCCCAGCAACAAGTGTCTCAGCATACAGAGTCGACAAGCAGGTTATCAGGGTCCTGGTGAATGGATACATTGACCGCCACACCATCACTAGACTCCCTATCCGAAGAGCCGCTCTCGAGACATGTTAACACTGCTTCCCTAGGTCCCAACCAATTCCTCTTTTAGAGATGTCCACACAATGTCCCAAAGAATGAACCACCTCTGATACCACTTTTTTACAACCCGACCCTACCCAGCTCGATCCGCAACTACCCCAGTCCTGCCTCCATAGGTCAGGGGCATGCGACAAGCACCGAAGGATAAACAACTTGGGGAGGCCTTTGCCTAAGTACCTGTACACACACACGAATCCCACTCAATGCAGAAGTGCAGAGTAAAAAGAAAAGAACAGTAAACTAAAGTACTAATTGTTTTAAACATCCAAAAATGTGCATCGACCTCTAAACTGTACAAAGAATGTGTTGAGGTAAACTGAAAAGAAAATGGGAAAAACATGTGCCCAACCAAAAAGTGCCACAACCCAGCAACAGGTAAACAAAGGAAAAACAGTTGGAAGGGTCCCCCACCTAGAACCCAACTCTGACCACCTCACGTGGTCTAAGTTCCCAAACTCCTAAGCTCCGCTGAATCCACGACCAACATGTCCGTCGTCAGCAAGGGCACACCAAGTGCGGGCAAAGCCCAAACAGGGGTGAGTATAAAAATACTCAGTAGGATACCCCGAAGGAATGAGGAAGCATCAAAGGAGGTACCGAATGGTGAGAATTAGAGTTAACAGGGAAATGATAAGGGGTACAACTGAGAGTGCAACAAGAGTACAATAAGGAGTGCAGTAGAGAGTCCAGCTCAACCAAACAAGGGAAAAGAGGTAGACTCATCCAGACACAAGGAGATAGAAACGGTGAGAAGATAAACTTCTCGTCGAGTCTTCTCTACCGATAGCAGGAGAGTAGAATCATCCAACCATGAGAAGATAGACACGGAAAGCACGTGGCATGCCCCGCGCGTCTTCACCTCTCCTGGAGGGAGAGTAACCAAAACCCAAGGAGTTGGTACTCGAAAAAGGTATACATATACATGCTCTGTCAATAAAACTAAATAGGATCATAAGGGGATCTCCAACCCATAGCCCCTCCTAGGAATGTGAGTTTCCAACAGGCATATAAGTAACCATCATCGATGCCTAGTATCCCACATGTCTGCCCCGACCTGCAAGCCAAGGGGCTCAAATCACAGCACCTCGACACTATCCACTTTGGGTGGCACTGACTCACCCTAAGGGTTTTAGTTCATGTCACAAAGACACGTCTCAGTGGGGAAAGTGCCCCTTGTACTTGATAGTTCCAGGTGAAGTCAAACCACACCTCGTCACTATCACATAGTCAAGAAGTCTGATCAAAGTCAATGTTGTCACATCACTGACCCGTAGAAACAAGGGTCTCGCTATGGTAGTCACAGAGAAAAGTCACCGACTAGCCTCATAAGAAGGGATGAGTCTGAAAAGCCAACGGGTGACCCACTGCATAGCCCTGCTGGAGGGTAAAACATAGTAAGATATTGGGTGACCCACTACCCAGCCCTGCTGGAGGGTAAACCCTAATACATCATCAAGTGACCCACTGCCCCACCCTACTGTAGGGTAGACCTATAATAGGCCAATAGGTGACCCACTGCACATCCCTGCTGGAGGGTAGACTTGGAAGAAGTCGAAGGGTAACCCACTGCCTAGCCCTACTGGAGGGTAGACCTGGAAGAAGTTGACGGGTGACCCACTGCCCAGCCCTGGATGAAGGTAAACCTGGAAGAAGTCAACGGGTGACCCACTGCCCAGCCCTACTAGAGGGTAAACCCGGAACAAGTCAACTGGTGACCCACTACCCAGCCTTGTTGGAGGGTAGACCTGAATCAAGAGGATCAGCGATCCACTGCCCACCCCTTTTGGAGGGTAGACCATCATGAGTCGCCAGGTGACCTATTGGCCAGTCTCTGCTAGTGGGTGAACCATGAGAAGTCAATGAGCAACCCACTGCCCAGCCCTCCTGGAGGGTAAACCCGGAACTGCTCTGGAAATCTTTACTAAATGGTACATAATTGGACAACTGATCATGGAGTGGGTACCGCACAAGCTCACAACTCCAAAACAAATCAAATAATAGAGGTTTAGTGATCGTTCCATTATTGGGTGTCACTAGAACCGCTACCGGCCAAACCATCGGGAATAGATCCAAGGGAAAACTTATCCCTGCTTGTCAACAAATAAGAATAAGACCAGGGGAAAACTCAACCATGCTGGTCAAAAAACGAGATCTGAGGGACCCTCTACGTCGCGGGGGGGTGAAAAGTACGTAAAGAAGAACATGGCGCGCACATGGGGTCCACACAACGTGGGGCCCCAAGTCAACCCCAACCAAGATCACAAACGTTCTAAGGTAAAACCATCCACATGTACCTCCCATCAATCTCGCATTCTCCTAGAGTATTCCATGTCTCCAGCCCAAAGGCCAACGTGCACACGACACCCAATGTCAACGCGAAGGCGTAAACGTAACAACTCCAACTTTCCACCTCAACAGTTGAGGCACGACCTACTACATCTCTTAAAGCATTTACATCACTCACACGAGAGTGCACGCGATCTCACTCCAAGGGTTCTCTCTTAGACATAGCAAGAAGAACCTCCACCGGAGCACCCTTCATATTTCCACATTTAATAAGATCGTGTATGAGGCTTCACATGCCTAAAAAGATTACATTGTTGTAATCCTCATGGAAAAACATGCCAGATCGACTACTTACTCGCCACCAATGGATATCCGATGGAAAAGTCGCCAACACCACTATACGCCCGAACGACGTCCCGTGATTCTGAGCCTCAGCCCCGAAAACAGTCAGGCACATCACACCATTGCGATCCCCTTGGGAAAAAACATCAAAAAGACTGCTCACTTGAGTGGAACGGATATCCAGAGAAAAAGATGCATTCTGGTGCACCGCTAATGAGCGGTGCTATGTGGGACCCGCATCCTGGTCCCAAAAAACAATGAACGGATCACACCGTTGTGATCCTCTTGAAAAAGTACACAAGTTCGACTAATAACTTTTCCAAAACGGACAACCAGTGATAAAGATATAAATCAACACCAACTCTCGAAATGTCCCTTGCGGGGCCCGCACCACCATGTGGAATTGAAGCAGGCCGATTGTGCCAATGTAATGACTTTAGAAAAACAACCAAAATCGACTGCTCGCACGCCCCAAACAGACGTTCAATGAAAAAGATACAAAATGCTTTACACAGCTCGAAAGATGGGTTGTGAGGCCCACTCCTCAACTCTGGTTTTGAGGCTCGAAACCACATTGGAAAACTCCGCCTCGACACCATGGTCCCAACGCCACTGACGGTGCTCAAATCAGAACTCGGATGTGTCTGCACCACTAAAAACACGAACCCCCAAAAAAACGTCAAACTACTTAAAGGTGTGTCCCGCCTTTGAGGCCCCTCGTTTTGGGAATTAAAAACTCCCAAAACCATCTCAAAATGCATGGCTTGACGCCCAGAAGGCACTGCCATAGATGACATGAAAATCAGACCCCCGTAATGTAAATTACGGGCGTCTGAAGAGTGGAAACGACTCCCCTTGGACTGGAACGGCCGGTCCGCCCGGCCTGGGCCGGCCCGCGGCTCAGCCGCGCGTCCCGGCGCTGGCTCGCGGTCCGCCTGCAGACCGGCCATGAGGTCCAGTCGTTCTTGCTGCGTGAAGACCCACCATTCGCGGGTCTTTGTTTCTGCCGTGGGGTCGCAGCACGCCACCGCGGTCCTCCAAGTCAACCGACCGGCACGGCCGGCCGGTCCTCCCGCTCCGCGCCGCGCGAAGCCACCGCGGCTGAGGAGCTCGCCGCCCGCCGAAGACCCCGCTGTCGGGCCATCCATCTGAGCTAAGGCCGCTGCTTCCTGGAAGAGGAGCTTCCACCAGGAAGAGGAGCCGCAACTGCCTTAGCCCGCGCCGCCACGCCTCGGACCGCCAAAACACCCAAAACCAGCCAGAATCTTCAACGGACCACCTCAGGCTCACTGGGACTCAGATTTTCGATCCGAAAAGGGATATGGAAATATTAGAAGATGAACTACGCTATTACAGGCTTCGATCGACAATAAAACAGCATTTCAACATTACAATGTTCATGGAAGTAGGGTTTGGAAATTAAAACGCAAAACCGAAAACTCCTACCTGTTGGGGCATTGCCCGGAGCTTTGACGCAGCCTGCTAGAGTTGTCACGCCTTGATAGAGTCACCTCACTGGAGCCGCGTCACCGGAGTGGTGGAGGAGAGGGGAGAAGCTTGCAGGGGAGGGGGAAAATGAGGGAGTAGAATGGGGGAGGGGGGTTTAGGTTAATTAAATAAATAAATTAACTTAAACAACCTCCAGTAGCCCCGAACCCGAACTCCCGACGGGGTCGGTATTAAGCCTACATAGGCTAAAAACCATGTTGTGAGCGCAACAACGGTCTTAGAATTTTAATCCAAGGCCCCGTTCAATTGTTATTAAACTCGACGCCCGAGGCCACCAAATTGCGAAAACGCCCCCGGTGGCATTTTTCACAGACGGCCCGCACCCATAAAACTTATACCCCTCCTAGGGCAAACGAAACGTTCTGGACTCAACGGTGACCTCATTTTTCCAATTTGAGCTACTCTTTAAGAGATACTTGTGTTTCACCATAAAAAAATAATTAATTAATTAAATTATCTGTTTAACATTTTGATAGCGAGCGAGGGGTCCCAAGGTCCTGCGCCGACATACTTTATGTCGTTACTAGGGTAGACACCCTATTTTGGACCAATCCTTACTCTCATATTTCTAATCAGAAGCACCATTTAGGAGTTATCCCATTTATTTGACGTTTCTAGTGTGAACGCACTGAAAATTATTTCCGGCCACACCAGGGCTTGGAATCACACACCATATGAAGCCACTACTCTAGAATAATATCAAGAATATTCCAAAGTCTTTTATATCCAAAAACTTCATTATTACAATTTGACTAAAGAATAATGAAGAACTCACCGTGGTGATTCAATATTAATCGATGGAGTTTGATTTGGAGAAAGGATGGTGGATCGTTGTCTTAGAGAATAATCATTGATCCTATATGAGATGAGGTTTGATGAAGAGAATTAGGGGAATGAGATTTGAACACAGTCCGTTTAAGCAAAAGTACACTATGTGTACTATTAATGAACACGCTGTGTAATCGCTTCAACTGGCCCTCGACATTAGTGGTCTACTAATTCACCCCACATGACCAGGTCTTGGCTATTACACACCCAAGACATGGTAGTACATGGTAACCGGGTACATGGCGTGTACTCTTATCTACAAGGCGTGTACTCCTAAAATTTCCAAAAACACCACTTTTCCACTAATCCACCAGAAAACCAGATCCATACCAGAAAAGAAGATCTGGGTTCTTATAAGAACACATATCTTCATCTAGGTATGGATATCCTTTTCATGTTTCTTTTGAGGGAAAGGAGAAGAAGAAAAATTTTTGGAGTACACATCTTTTACTTTCTTGTACACGTCGTGTACTCTAGCACCGAGTCTAGGACGTGTTTGTACATGTCAGGGTCGCATACACGACCGTGTGACAAGTGGAAGGGCCACATAAGGAGGGCTCAAGGAAGGCTTATACACATCGTGTATCCTTAGGGAATGAGCCATTTATTTTTAATTTTAAATTTTATATTGGACCGGGGTCACGTCTTGGTTACAAAAACAACTTCTTTTTTGCTCTGTCTCATCCAGGTGCAACTGAAGATCATCGATTCTTCTTCGAGCCCCTAAACTGCAATCTATCCTCTAAATCAAACATCATCAATTGCATTAGAATTGCATCGGTGTGTTATTCCTTCTTCTAGAGCATCTTCTCTTGATTCCTCCTCTTTCTTGAGATATCCATGGTTGAACGTTTTAGACATTTTTGTAGATCTATGAAATTCTAGGTCTATCAAAAGGCTATATATATATTGTAGAACATCGTGTTTGGTGTTTTGGGACATTCCGTTGATTTTATTTGAATTATATGTTTAAAATTTCCCAATACCCTACTTTAGTGTATTGCGTGTAAGGGAATTTAACAATGTTAATGCCTGCCATGCCTTTTTTTCTTGTGTATGGGTTATTGATTATAAATATGGTTACTTACCTTTCAATAGATGTGCTTTCCCTGGATTGATTTTATATTTTCGGTTGGATCTAGGATTTATTGTTAGGCTTCTCTATTTTCCATTCCTAGTACTGTTAGGATGTAGTGATATCATCTGACATGCTTTTGTAATTATTTGTAGTCATTTATTCTGGTAGTATTTGTGATATAATTTATCTATTGAATATCATTGTGCATGATTTCTTTACACAGGGTTATGGGGACCTAGTGTAGTGAAACCATAGGGGTAATTGATGTTGAGGGATTCTCAAGAGTGTTTATTATACATTTCACACTGCGACACCATAGGGGATATTGACATTGAGTGCTCTCTTAGAGTGTATATAGTTATCATTATGAGACAACAGTAGGAATTTACATTTAGTGCTTCCTCAGAGAGTCTATAGTTTGTTATTAAATGGCTACATGGGAAATTGATGTTGAGTGCTTCCTCAGAGAGTCTTATTTTGCATGAGACCAAAGGGCTTAGACTATATGAGCTTACCAAAAGGGTTGTTATATCTTATCTATATAAGTTGAACCGGAGGGGTTATGTTGTGTAAACTTTCCAAAAGTGTTGCATCTAAATGTTTAGTTGAACTAGAGGGATCATGATATGTGGGATTTCCTAGACTGTTGCTTTTAATTGTTTGGCTGAATTATTGATAATGAAATGAATGTCGTTAAAATTGTAGAACTATTTACTATTTAATACTTCCTTATTTATTACATAATTTTTCATATTTTCTTATTACATATATCCACTAATATTTAGGAACATATCATTGGGTGGTTTCCTAAAAGGATTCATCTCACACCCTATTTGGGTCATGATTTTGGGGCCAAACAGATTATATTTTTGAAGGTATAGATAAGGGGAAGCACCCTTCGACTTCAGGTACATGAATGTTGTGGATTTGGGGGGCATGGGACAACGATGAGGCTTGCGATGCTATTGGATTTTAATTTTTATCTTTATACATTGGTTGAGTAATTTATTCTAGAATTGTGAATTTTTTTCTTCATTCCTAGATACTTTTAACATTCATTATTATTTACATATATATGATTCATTTTTTTATTTACTTTCAGTCTTCCACAGTTTACTTATTATATAGCATTATTGTTTCTACTGATATTTTATGTTGGTTTTTACTATTTTACTCTACTAATGAGGGCCTAGTGTTCCTAATATCACACCCAAATCCCTCACTTCTAGTCGGTAGCCTCTAGAATTTTTGGAAATGCGCTTGAGACAATGTGACCTACCAGGTTCGGGTCACCTTTGGGAGGATCTTGGAACCGGGATGTTACAAAGTGGTATCAATGGGTGCTTTCTATCATCCAAACTGTTGGTTATGGGACCACAAAAAACCGATTTTTGAATTTTTTTTAATGTATATTTAGTAAATGTGCAAGTGAGGAATTCTATATTATGAATCGGTGCTCAGATTTAAAATTTCAGGGCACCATTGAATTCGTAGTGCCGAGATTCTATTAGGTGAAGCTTAGCGTCGACCAACAAGGGTCAAAAGAAAAAGTTAATTTTTTGGTATTTTAAGACAAATAATAAAGTAAATAAATAATTTATTTTATTATTTATACAACATTTGAGTGGTGGATGGCGGGACAACAGTGAAACTTCAGGCTTTAATTAAGTTTCTTTTAAATAACAGGAACCTCTAATTTTGTTACTAAAATGATTTTGGTTTAATTGGTTCATTAATTACGATTCATTAATGAATAATTTTAATGATCCAACATTGGGGGTTATCATTCCTTTTATTTAATAAAATCTTTGGTATTGGTTTTGGGAACCATGGTATGACTCTGGACAATGTGCTGGTGACACCATCCTCTAACAAAAAAAGAGATTCAATGACACCATTGAGGATTTGATCAAGAGATCGATGAACAATGGCAAACAACTTCAAATGTAGACCCGATCAGCCACCCGAAGAGTCCTAAATGGGTTGGGTGTTACTACCTTAGAGGAACCTCCCTGAATGCTAAAGGTTTCTCATTAGCAGCGAGGGCCCTATAGGTATTGGGGGGAGGATATGACCAATATGAGGATAATAATGGAACTGGTCTAAGCTTAATATAAAATTTGAATACTCTAAAGACTCCTTTTAGACCTACATAGTGGAAGCATAATGAATAGTAATATAGAGAGGAAGCATCAAATATAAACAATATCATTGGAATGTAAACGCAACAGCATGTTGAACCACTTGTATCAACCACTAGAACATGAATATAATGAATCAATAGAAAGTAAATATATAAAAGGGAGACAATGGATAAAAAATAGTAGATATAATAAACAATGTATGCATTCCAGTACATGAAAGAGAGAAAAAAAATGTAAACTTCAGCTAGGCAAGTCCTCAAGGTCCCTACCATCTCTATGAGACTGCTAGAACAGTCCATCTCATGAATCTAGTCTCTTTCCTACACGTAAATCCTAAAAGACAACAGACATCCTAAATAGACCTGCATGCTGTGTGAAGAATCTCAGTAGGGTACCACCCAAAGGTTTGTACCTAGTATAAGTGTTTAATCATACATGAATTTATATGAAAAACAATATACATCATGATGAAAAAATAAACACAAACTCTACTGGAGCTCAGTAGCCACCAAGGAGTGTCACTTATTTAAGCCATCACCAGAATCTCTTTCATGTAACCTGAAACCATGTTACCCCTAACACAACATGTCTCAACTATTGACTCCCTGAAGGCACATCCAAGAAGTAGTAACTCGTATGAACAATGATTCATGTCATCAAATAAGTAATCAGAGGGATAGTTATGTCTTCCCTCAATAATGTAACAGGAGGGGCAATAATGTCTTCCCTCAAATCAGTAACTAGTGGAACAATGATGTCTTCTCTCAAACCACGATGAGCCTCTGCCTAAAACATCATAGTCCTAGTGCTATCCCCTAAAGGCTCCTCACATTCCATTTTGATACCTATGTAAAGAAACCCAAAACCAATAAAACATAAACTTCAACTAATGGGGGCCTCTAACCACATGATTGGTCAAAACCACCTCAACATGGAGTCTCTCTGTGTGCACACTACTCAAAGTTCTGGGCGACCTGTTATCACTGAAAATAAGTTCTCAAGCCACAATAACACTTACACTTTGTGTCCCCACTACCAAGTCACTCAAGTCGGATGGCCTCACCATCCATGTAACCAAGTCCATTCCCAACCTAACAATCACACTACCTCAAGACGACGTCCATGAATCTAAATACCAAGATCCGAACCACCCAATTTAACCCGGGCCAAGCCCAACCAGTGATCAACATCAAACAACAATACCCAGGCCATGCCCAACACAACCCGAAGATTCCATCATTTAAAATACCACACATCACATATATACAATAAAATGAAAAACTTTTAATAGAAAAAACAAGAAGAACAATTGAATTTCACCAGTTATGGGATGTCCAATACCTTCACCATGGTCATGTGAGCCTCTACCAATCTATATCATCACATACCAAATTGAACTCAATGGTTTAACAAAAAAATTCATTTAATTCATTTTTTCAAACCTGGCCAAAATCCCCCAATTGAGAAATGACCCCTTGATCGACCCTGTTCATGAAAAAAAGGTAATAGGGTATACCCAATGTCATCCGATAGATCAAATAAGAAATTAAATTTGCAATAGTAGATAAAAATAGGGTCTCTCTCAAAATACCCAAATTTTCGCCAAAGGCCATGTCACCCAAAATTATGTGAAATCATGAAAGAAGGTATTCATAACCTACATGATACTTGTATACAAGGTCACATCCGATATCGAGGAACAATTTGAAGCTGATTATCCTAGATCTATGTTTACTCCAAATCCAAGAAAATATGTTAGTAAGTAATTTTCATTGTGTGAGGCAACAAAACTAGAATGAAAAAGTTTGTGCGAGTTTAGATTTCCCAATGCAATCCTGCAGCCACCGACAGATTGAGAAATTGAAGTTGGATAATGATTCTAGGGTAGGAAATTTTCATCAGAATTTTAGTACTAACATGTTCTGAAATTGGAGAATAAAATGGTGTTTTTTGAAATAAGATGCGACGCTCTTTTAATTAAGAGAATAAAAATAAAAATTCATGGCGTCTATAAAGGACTACACAACGTGTAGTAGAATTTTCCATAATATAACTTAAATAGAGGTAGCCACATGACATGGACGCTCCAAACGGGTCGACACACTTCTAGGACTCATCTGATATGTGGATGTAAAAAAACGGTGTGTCAGGAAACACTATAAGACATGTAGTAATAAATTCTTACAAGGTCATCACATGACATGTACTCGTTGATAAAGTAGATAGTACATTCTTAACCCATACTTGGCGTGTAATTTGGAGTATATGGTGTGTAATCTAGAAATTTCATGAACATCCTAGATTTTCTCAGTTTCATGAGAAATAGGTCAAATATTCAAATAGTGTCGGGATTTTGTTATATTCTAAAAAATCTGGTTCTTAAAATCTCCCTACATAATGTTGCTCATCCCAAAGCTATCAAACGAAACCCATAGATGAATCTGAACATACCTACCTGATCAATGTAACCAGGACTACCCCGGTCTCAAAGGTACTAGCTAAATTCTTCAAGGAGCTCCCCACCTTATGAATTTTGTAATGCTATGTCAACCCTATAAAACTCAAAAAAGTAAAGGTTCACTATCATGTTTATGTAATCATGGTCCTCTCATGACAAATCTTCTCCATTAAGCCTCATTGGTGCTCCCATGTCATTTATGACACCCCAAACGTATCCATCATCACATCAGTGCTCATCTCCATGAGGTCTGGCATCCCATGGATTCTCAAAAAGAACCTAGTTTCTCTCACCTAAAGTAACATGCATCCTCGATGCCCTGATTCCCATGGAACCTCATATAACCCTCATCCTCGATGCCCCAATGCTATGCATTACAAACTCAATATGGATCCAATCCCACTGGCCATCATCTGTTCAGTCCACATAAATACTATTCACCATGTGCACTCGAAGCAGACATTCCTCAATAGGCCATGCCAAAGCAAGTAAAAAACAAAACAGATAACAGCCACACCCTCGGTGTACCTCTAACTTTTGTTGGATCACCAACCTTCTCCACCCATGGTAGCTCTATGGAATGCTCCTGTTCTGAAGTACGACTTCCAGATGCATGACCTCCCTATGATGCTGCTCCAGTCACCGGCCACTAACCCTTCACCTGGGTCCTTCTTTCACTGTCACATCCTACATGTGATGGTGAACCTCAATTACCATCACCTAGTATTTAACCTGAACCAACTATAGATTCCACCGTCTTTCTTGGTCCCTGCCTGCCGGTTGTCTGAAAATGTTACCTATGAATCCTTTCCAGATGCCCGACCTAACCAAATGCTCGGAACTACATTGGAGCCCAATCACACATAGTCCAAACATGCCCACACTATCCACACTGAAAGAAATCCATGGAACAAATGATATGAGGTGATCTAGCTGAGTCCTTGGCCTGATATCCCTACTGGAACTCATACCGTACTCACTTCCTGATATATAAACCATCACTTGAAGTCATCAACCAGTCTATGTGAGACCTCTCTTTTCCATTTACCTCTACTATGAGCACCGAATTCACCGCCTTTGAGAACGAAACCAGCTAGAAGATATTTACCTAGAACTGAATGGAATTTCGTAAGCCATCCTTGAAGCACCTCATGCATGCTAAGTCGTCACTAAATAGATTAGGTGCAATGCGATACAACTCAATAAAAGTTGATGCATAGGCCATGATAGAAATTTGTCCCAGATGAAGGATCAAGAACTAACGTTCTCTCTCATACCTCAGTGTATCTAGATAAATTTTCTTAAGGAACCTATCCTCAAAATCCTTCCAGGCCATTCATTAGTTTCTGCGAGCCTAAACCTACACATCCAACCAACGATTCATCAGTCCTATCAACTTGTACGTCATTTGATTAACCCTCCACCCAGGAGGCGTCTCGTGCTACTATAAGGTCATTTGTATGATCTGTATCTAGTTCATAGACTCTTATGGACCACCATCACCCTAAAAAAGAGGTGGGTGATGTGACTAGAACTCGTGTTTCAAATATTCTATTGATGGATCTATACCCCGCGTGCCTCTGTCGATCCCCTCAAAGACACATACCAGATTAGACCAGAGCTTCTCATCGAGAAATGGTCTGAATGCTGCCTGACCTAGCTGCTTCCCTACCTGAACTAGATCCTCAACCTGATATTGTCCCTAAGCCAGTACTTGAACCTATTGCTCTTTCTATCCCTCAGGTGATGGAACATGGTAGTGCACCAGTGACACTGTATCAACACCCGCCTTAGGCTCTATCTAAATCATCTAGGAGGAACCCACTGAATACCGTAATGGTCAGACAACCCACATATATAACAATATATATATGTATATATATATACATGACATAGATAAGGAATGCAGTAAAGAGGTAACATATAACACCAACCCTTACTCTCCCCCCATTCAAACCCATGACCACAACATCCCGGCATCATGGCCTCCTTACATTACCTTAACAGAGCCAAGTATCAAAGTACCACATACCATGCCAGTCCCGACAACCAATGTTGCCTCAAACCGACGACCATGTCTCCCACTCCTGATAGTAAAACTACCTCAAACAAACATCACGGATGCCCAATCATGGTGATAAAAATCACAGAAATCACAGTACTTGTTTACTCATACAAGAGTCAAGCCCAAAATCTCTTACCAAAAGCAATTCAAAATATTTAATAAGCATGTCATACAACATTGAAATAAAATTTAAATTTTAACATGAATTTCACTTTTTCACATTTCAGAGCATACAATGAATGGAAATTGATATTATTCAAATGGAATTATCACTTCAAAAAGCATACATGTAGTTACCAAATTGAAATACCCTAAAAACATTCCTTTCAAAATCCAAACAATCATGTATTTCTATATCTTGTCAAGGTCCAATTCTCCCTTCCCGCACTGGGTCATGTGTTATATATCATAATCAATAACATCACACACAAAGTAAGCCACCGAGGTTGAAATCATATAAAAAATAATCAGAGAAAAAATAAAATAGGAATTTCCACCTATGGAAACTTGGTCAATCACTCATACCTGGGGCTACAAGCACCCATGAACAAGCTAGAAAGCCAGTTCCAGTAACTAACTATCTCTAGTCTACAATATCCAATATAGTAAAACTAGCAGAAATAAAAAGTGAAGTATCAATATCATTAGTATCCAAAAAAACATTACTAAAAATCCCTATTATGAACTCTTTCGATACCACTTTTTAACATCCCAGACCCAATAAGGCAACAAAATAGTGCTAAAACGGATGGGTGTTACTAACATAGGCGCATCTCCCAAAAAGCCAATGGCTACCGACTAGAAGTGAGGGTCTTATAGGTATTGTGTGGAGGCTATACCCTCTTGGAGGATAATAATGGAACTAGTCTGAGCATAATATAAAATTTTAAGTATATGTTGTCTCGAACCAGACTCTCATAGTGGAAGCATAATCAATAAAAATATATAGAAAAAGAAAATAATATAAACAAAAACATTGGAATGCAAACAAAACAGCATACTAAACCACCTGTAACAACTACTAGAATAGACAAATCATGCATCCATACCAAGTAAATATATAAGTGGGTTCCAATGGGTAACCAAATGTAGATACAATAAACCAAGTATAAGGATAGTACTGCAAAGAAATAAAATCAAACTAAACTCTAACTGGGTAAGACTGTAGGGTCCCTACCATCTCCATGAGACAACTAAAACTATCCAACTACTGAAGCTGGTCTCTTTTCTGCATGAAAATCCATAATATCAACATACGCCACCAATGAATTGTGACTGGTGTGAGACAAATCCTATTAGGATGCAACCCAACAATTCATACCTAATATAATTGTTTAACCATGCATGAATTTATAAGGAAACCAGTCAACAATAACATACAAAAATATACACTAACTCCCCATGTTCTCAACAACCACTATAGAGTTTCCCCTGATTCGGACAACACTGAAATCTCTGTCATGTAACTCGACACCATGTTCCCCCTAACACCATGTGTCTCAAGTACCGACATCCCGAAGGCACGACCATGATGCATTAACTCATAGGAACATCAATGACTGTCCTGAAATTAGTAATCAGAGGGATATTGATGCCTTCCCTATATAAAGTAACTGGAGGGACATCGATGGAAGCCCTATATAATGTAACTGGAGGGACATCGATGTCATCCCTCAAATCAGTAACCGAAGGGACAACGATGTGTACCCTCAAACCACAATGAGCATTTCTCCCATCCTAATATCCTCGAAGCTATCCCCTAAAGGCTCATCACCTTCCAAGTGGTTTCTTACGACAAGCACCCCCAAACCAAGTGTACCTTAATCGCAACTAATGGGGGCCTCTACCCACATGAGTTGTCAAAACCACCTCATCAAAGAGTCTCTCTATGTAAAAATTACTCAAATTTATGGATGAGATATAATCATCAAAATATGATCCCATGCCACAACATCTATGACACCCCGTGACCTTGAGACCTTGTCATTGAAGTCTGATGGCCTCTCCATCCACATAACTTGGTCCATGCCCCAAATGACAGTCACCCAACCTCATGATGACGTCTACGACACCCAATCCCATGGTCATAACAACCCAATGTAATTCGGGCCATTCCCTACATGTGATCGGCATCCCTCAACAATACCCAGGCCATGCCCAACACAACCTTAACGTTCCAGCTTATGCAAAATCACACATTACATATATATTATCAAATGAAAGACATTAAATAGGAAAAACAAACTAAATAGTTGAATTTTACTATCTATGTGTTTTCCCATATAAGCACCTTGGTACTGGGATCCACTAACAATTCATATCATCACTTAAAAAATTTATCTCTGAAGCTTAATCAAATCAATTCATTTTAACGCATTTTGGCATACCTGACCAAAATGCCCTAATTGAGCAATGACCCCTTACCTAGCCTGATCAAGAAAAATAGATAAAAGGTCTATTCAAAGGCATCCCACTAGTCTAATAATCAATTTTCTTTTCAATACCAGATAAAACTGGGTCTCGTTCAAAATACCCAAATACGCACCAAAGGCCACATCACCCAAAATTCTGAGAAAACAAGAAAGAAGGTATGTACCACCTATATGACACTCGTAGACATAGGAGCATCTGATATCAAGATCCAATTAAAAGATTATCGTCATAGATCTACATTTTTGTGAAATCTCGACAACTCTGCTCGGATGGAATTTGAGGTGTGTGAGGCAACTAAATGGGAATGAAAAAGGGTGCATGAGTTTATCCTTCCCAATGCGATCTTACATCCACGGACTATATGAATGACCAAATTTAGGTGATGCTTCTAGGGTAGGAAATGTTCTTCGAAATTTCATAATGGACCTGTTCCGAATATGGGAAAGGAGAAGGTGTTTTTTGAAATAAGATGCGACGCTCATTCTTTTTTAAGGGAATAAAAAAACACACAACATGTAAAAGGAATACACGTCGTGTAGTTGCCTTGGTCATACTATGACTTAAACAGAGGTAAAAAAATTTATTGGATGCATCCTATGGGTTGAAACACAACTAGGTATCAGTCGGTATGTGGATGGAATAATACAGGGCTTGTTATGAAACTGTACACGTCGTGTAGTAGGAAGTTTTTACACGGTCAATGCATGGCATGAACTCAGTGAGCACATGACCATTACATGAAAAACCAATACGTAATGTGTATATTAGAGCACATGGAGTGTAGTTTGAAAATTTATAGATCTTCCCAGATTTCCCAAATTTTATCAGAAACAAGTCAAAAATTCAAACAGGGTCGGGATTTTGACCCGTTCCAAAAACCCAGGCACCCAACAAGAACAAACCACGTTGTATAACTGCAGAAAGAAAATGTGTGAACTAAATTAGATTGCGCCAGAATATAAATCAAACTAAAAGAGAATACATGAGAAAGGAAAAAAATAACCCCTATGGTTTTCTGGTAAGGATCCTACCTGAAGGGTACATATATCTCATTACTACAGCTCTCCGCATCAAATGGTGAACTCCATGCACCATTTAGTCTGGGCTCCCAAATCTCATTCAAGGATGCCCATCGTCTGCACAAGACACAAAAAGGTGTGGGCGATGCCTATGTAGTGGGGAATATAAAAATACCAAGTAGGTACCCTAAGACACCCGAAGGTCTGAAAAAATTCCACAATGGAAAAATCAAAAATCATGATCTCAATCACAACGCAAAAAGTAAAAGGCTCAGCTCACACCAGGTATAAAACATAAAGAACAAGAATAAAGATGATTTGTCATAAATCTAGATCATCGTATTCTGCCGAGAGGCATTGGATGATAGACTGAACAAGGTCTCTTGGTGCTGACCCACAGAGGATCACTAGGTCTTAACCTACAAAGGGTCACTAGGTACTAACCCACGTAAGATTGCTACTTGCTGACCCACAGAGGATCTCTACGTGTTAAACCAAAGAGGGTTGCTAGGTGCTTAACCATAGATGATCGTTAACTGCTGAACAATAGAGGATTGTTAGGTTCTTCATGACATCATAGCTAGCCACTGGATTCCCACTGTTAGCACGCTTGATTCCGAGAAGATCCTCTTGTCAAGAAATTGGTCGATCCTCAACCACCATGAATACCCCTGAAGAAGTAACCCCAAGAGACGGCATGTATTAAAATGACAATAAATTACAGACTAGACATCTAATAGATGAACCATCTATTGAGTTGGAACCCTTATGACATGGAAGTACTTCGGGTTACTTATTTGTGTGACTTTTTTGTAGTTGATCTACGGCTGATGACTTTTGGAGGAGATCCTGCCGGAATCAAGTGTGTTGCAGGAGGAATCTAGTGGCTAGTTGTAACGTGATGAAGTACATAGTAATCCACTTTCAGTCAGAAGTTAGTGATCCTCTATGGGTCGGTACATAGTGATCCTCTGTGGGTGAGCATTTAGCGAGCCTATAAGGGTCAGCACCTTGCAGCCCTTTGTGGATCATCACTTAGTGGTCCTATGTGGGTCAACACTTAGTGATTCTCTGTGGGTCAGTGCCAAGAAATCCTTTATGGGTATCCACATAGCAATTATATGCGGGTCAGAACCTAGAAACCTTGTGCGGTCTAGAAGAAAAATCCTCTTGACATAATATGATGATCTTGATTTATGACTAATAATATTTATTTATGTTCTTTATGTTATATACCTACTGTGGGATAAGTATTTTACTTTGTACTCTGCGATTGAAATAATTATTTATTGTTTTTCCTTTTTGGAATTCTGGGAGACCATCAAGGGTATCTGGCTCCCAACTGGGTATTGTCTTACTCACCCTTTCACAGGATTCACCGACACCTTATTGTGTATTGTGCGGGTGATGAACAGATTTGACCAAGGATTAAGAGCTTGGACTAGACGGTTCACGGAAGTTACCTGTTGATGCGGAGAGCCGCAATGACGATTTGTACCTACCCTTTAGGTAGGATCCTTAGTGGATGACCTTAGGAGATGTTTTTCCTTTCTGCTATGTTTACTTTTATTTGAGATTGTATTCTGGCCCATTCTCCTTCAGTTCACCATTTTACATTCACCAATTATAATACGTTTTTTTTCATGTTGTGTACCTGGTCTGTGTGTTTGCAGGTTTAAAGGCAATGCCTTCGCATTTTAAGGATATACCTATTTTTTTATAGTCATCAACCCCTAGCCTATGGAAGGCATGATTGGGGTATTCACGGCATGGGGCCCAGAGGATAGACACAAGTTCAAATGATAGATATCCTAAATTGCATGATTACAGAATGTACCATAAAAAAGATCAAATTATATCTAGGGATCTCCTAGCCTCTAAATCATGTGCCATAAATTTTTTCCAAATCATAAAAATTCCATGTAATTAAAAATAATTAATACGAAATTTCAGGGACATTACATAAAGGTTAGTGGGATATTTACAAGGGAAAAAAGGCACTACCATGCTACATTGTTCAATTGGAGTTCAACTATTTTGATTGAATTTTGGACTGGGGAATTATGCTAATGTTTTATCATCTATAGTGAGTTTAGAATCATGATGGGAGAATCTATAGAATAATAAGGATATGTTATAGTAGGAAATTCCAATGGTGAGTACAATGGTTTAGAATTAGTGATCGGAATATATAACTTAAGTTAAGGGCTTCCATAATCCGGTTAATTAATGAACGAATGAGATGAACATGTATCAAGATTTAAGGTATTGGGTAATATTATCTCAAATTATTTTTATAGAAACACTCTGTTCAATTGTTTATATGATATGAAACACCGAGCATAATTGAACAAAAATTATAGTATTTAAATGTTACCCTTAAAATCTAGAAGTAAATGAGAATGTATGAATATGAATAACTAATTTATTGAAAAAATATATTATTCTTTATCAATATAATTTTTTTATAAATTATTATAAAATAATATCATAATTGTAAGTAAATTCATTTTATTTTCAGAATTATGTTTTCCTCAAAATTGGTTTTTTAAGGGTGTATATTATAATTAATATTTGAATTTTTTTAGAAAACCTATTTCATTAAATGAACATATTTTTTGATGTCAGAGTAAAAAATTTATTCTATAGTGAATTTTTAGAATTTTCTGAAAAGGCTAAATATTTCTTGAATAGTTAAACATCCATTTTTTTAACATAAAATAATTTTTAATATCATCAGGAAATAATTATAATATTAAAACTTTACTAAAATTATTGAATGATTCATGTTAATTTTTTAACAAAAATACCATTAAAAAAGAATTCATAACATGAAAATAATAATTTATTTCAAGGTAAATTTGAAAATCATTTATTGTTATGACACAGTGCCTGGACAACACATGAAATGTAAAATTTATTGTCTTATAACTAAAAATTAATAGGTATAATTTATTTTCAAGAAAATTTATTAAATATAATATATTAATATGTATTTGGAATTATATTAAAATAATATTATCCAAATGATTGTGCAATTCTGGCATAAGGATATGAAACTCAATGTACCAAATTATGTAAGTTTTTTGACATGGTTATGATTAAATATACATAAATAAATAATATAAAGGATTATAATGTGACTAATTTAAATATTTATTGGATTATTATTTATTTCTAATTTTTAAATATTAATTAATTACCTTAATTTCTTATGGATCTCTAACACAATGCCTCTGCGTGTCGAAATAAATGATTTGATTTTAGAAACATAAAAAATAAAATGTTATGAAAGATTAAATTTTCCCAAAAACATGATTAAATATTATTGAATGATTATATCATGACCATAATCATATAAATTTATAATTTATGACAATTTTGAACCATAAGGGTAAGATTGCATCCATTATAGTATTTTATTAATGAAAATTCAAACATGACACAGTCTTATTTTTCATAAGTGTAATATTTTTAAAATGTGGTTATCCATAGGTTATGTTAGATTAGTAGATTTATATATAAATAAAAAAATATCTTTAAAATTGTATTAACTCTTATTTTTTTGTGAGAAAATAATTACCTCAAATTCTTACATGATGTTGATGTAGTAATTGCTTTATTAATTGAAAAATCAAATAAATGATATTAAAAAATTTAAATGAATAATATTTTGAAATAATTAAATCCATTCAATATTTTTATATATTAACATGGTATATTGGGGTTGTTTTTAAATAATTTATTCAAAATATAATTTTTTATTAAATTTATTAAATCTAATGTAATGAATAGTGTAAAATTGGCATTAATGATGTTTATTTAACATAATACATTATTAAATTATTGAAAAAATATAAAAATACAAAAGAAGGACAAATGGGATAATATATTGTCTAACATATCATCAACAATCCAATTATGAGTCAATATGTTCATTAAATGTAAAACTATAAACTTTTAAGAATGAAAAATAAGTTACTGTGGTTACTGTTAAAATAAGTTAATTAAAGGGATAAACCTAATGATAAGGATTAAAATAGAACATAAATGTATAACAAATTTATTTTAATCATATTTCAAACATATCAAACCTTCTTTTATAATCCATGGATATGTGGAATTATTTACCTTTATAATATTCTTATAATATATATATATATATATATATTAATAAAATTCACAATGTGCCCCTCACCAAGATTATAAAAGGACACCCTGCACCTCACTTCATATCAACACATTAATCATTCAATAATAAAAAATTACACACTAACCTAAACCAATTATATTGGTTATGGTATTTCAAAATGAACAACCCTATAACCCTTTATGTGGGATCTAAAGGATTCGTCCCAAAGAAGAGGTAATTGCTCTTTCAAATCACATTCTTTTTCCTCTGCTACTTTCCTCCTCTAAATCTATTATATTTATAATAAAATAATAATTAAATTAACCATGATATTAGTAAATCTTATTATTATTTTAAAAACCAATTATACACTCTCTTTCCCATTAAATAAGAACTATAAGAGTCGCACATGTATGCATATGACTTCCCATCATCACTTAGAGAAACTTTTCATTTTTTATTACCATATTCTACATATGGGTATTATGATGGGTTAAATATTTATATATCCTTTCTATGAAATAATTATTCTTATGTAATGATAATATCATATATTACTTCTTTCCATCTAAACTATTGGACAATGATAATTTCTCTTATGTATATATATGGACTACCACCTCCTTGAAGCATTGTGATTAATTATTAATTTATATGTTACTTGGGTGGTTATAATGTTGGTTTTCTTAAATATATATGACATATATTATATAATAATGATTCTAGAAATGTTAATTTTTTATTTACCTCTATTTTTTTCCAATATTTGAAAAATGGAAACATCATTCATGTGTATGTATGACCTAACATATCCTGGAATGGTGTAATTCATTATTATATATTTAATTCGTATAAAGTTTTATAAATATGTATATAATGTATATATATAACTTTAATACCATTATTAACATTCTAAAAATTTAGGGAACATGATAAAAGTATATGGACGAGCTCTACCGAATCGAAACATTATTAGAAAACGAAGCGGTTCCCACACATAATAGAGATATTAATAACAAATTATTAATAAAAAGGTAAAAATCTGTTATAAATATATCATAAATTTTATGATATATATATATGTATTTATAATACATGTATATTAAAATCTATATTTATTATACAAGTATTTTTAACATAAATAAGGAAAGGTGATACATGAGGAAACAAGTTTCTTTTGTCTCACTTTTATTTCTAGGATACCTATGCAAAATTCACCATTTTTTTCATTTTTGTGGTGTATATAGTTCCAATTTAAATTTTATATCATAAACTTCCTTATATTTATTATGTAAAATTTTCCATTTAAATTTAATTTTTTTATGATTATGGTAATTATTTTACCAAATAGGTAAGGATTTATTTCACAATCTCATAACTAATCAGGATTGTTTAAGTTTATGTGTCCTCTCGTGAATATTTCCCTTAATGTCCCTGTTTTATAAAAATGTTATCAGTTTTTGTAATATTCTCCCAAAAAAATTTAACGTTATTTTATCTATGTTATAAATTTTTATAAATTGTTTTAAGGGAATGTTTTTCAATTTATAAATGAGGTACTTTATGAATTATCAGAAAAAAATATGCAATGAGTGTTTTTTCACTTATATAGAATGAGAATAATTTCCCACCATCACGATGAATTAATTTTTCGATGAATTATTTAAAAAATTATAATTTTTATTTAAATGAAAATATATTCCATTATAATTTTACACTTTTATTAAAAAAATAATTGATTTCAATATTGAAAGGATATTTTAATTAATATTTATTTCAAGTGATATTTAAAATAATCCATATAATATTTTATAAATTTTTTATGATTTATTGGGAAAATAAATCAAGGGAACCATCCTTACACATTATTTTGTTTGTTTATGTTTATAATGGCATGATATTTATGAAGCTCATTTAATTTACTTTAGTTATGGTATAATGAAATGTCTATGAAACTGCATTATATTAAAGGGTTCTGATATGGTCAATGATTTTCTTATTGTGGAACACATATGTATGTTTTTAATTTTTGTGAAGGGTGGGACCTATATCTTTCTCCAAAGCAACAGGTAATGATTTATATCTCATGATATTGATAAAATGAAAATTGGGGTGAACCCAGTTCAGTATTAGACTATTTCCACTATAATGGTCTAGGGATAGAACCAGGAATACTATGATTGTTGGTGAGTAAACACAAAACACTACAATGGTCATAGAAAAGATAATTTACTACTAAATAAGTTATTTTTCATGCTAATGTGTTGCCACAATTCCTTGTTTTAGGTTATTATCCCTTAAATCATATTATATGATTCTTTTATTACTCATATCTTTTAAAAAACATTGTTTTATAACATGACTAAATATTATGTTCCTTTATATATAGGGTATAGTTTTCAATTGTTATGTTCATTTTATTATACCATTATTCTCATGTTATTGTTATGTAATCATTTATATCTACACTTCTACCATAATTGAGCATCTGATCTCTCCCTTCTAATGACTACATTTCCTCATGTTATGAGGAAAAATTTTAAATGAATTATTTATAGAATTATTTCATAGGAATAATTTTTATAACCTATTATAATATAAGAAAATTTGGGTATACTGTGTGATAATTATTATCATTATGAACCAAATATATTAGTATTTTCCCTTAATTCTATAAACTAATAAACCAATAGAGTCATTAAGAATGTAAGTGATCCAATATTTTCTTTTGATTTGGCACGATTCGATGGAAAAAAGGGTAATATATATCAGTATAAAATACAGGAAAGTAATATTTTTTTAGAACTGAATTTGGATGTCCTAGTTTTAGGCTATTACAGTTTGTATCAATGTAGGGTTTAGAAAACATTTGATATTAGGATGTTTTCATGAGAAGTTATCCTAAGAGTTATATATACCATCATGGATATATAAGACCGTAATTTCATTGAATTAGGATCCCCTTATGATGTTTTAGGTGATGAAATTTTTAGGTGACTAATGATATTTTTGGAGACATTTATTTTGTTAGGTAATTAGGGTTTATTAAATTTTGGGTTACTAATAGAATGGCACAAGATAACTTTTGTGGGTAAAAAATCATTACTGTTGATTATATTAGTTTTCTTTTGATGAAAATTTATAAAATGTATATGGAAGTTATAATAAATATATTTTTCAAAAAATACAACCCATTGGTCACGAGAAAACCCTTCACATCCAAAAAGACTTTGATGATTTAACCCACAACTAATGTGCGATGTAGGTAAAACTACTACCACTAGACTACATGATGTCCTATTTAGTATGTCAATGGTTTTATTTATTTGACCTATCTAGAAGATAAAATTTAATTTCATTATAAAAACATATGTTCTATCACATAGATAACCATTAGATTACAAATTGATTTGGTACTATGTGATTAATGTTATAACGAATGATGATCAGTCATTTGGATACAATATATGATTATTGTAAGTAAATTATTATATAATTTTATTTCAGTAATAATGGATGAAAGATGTTTTAGAGGAATATATTTTTTTTATTTTGGATTTATGGTGTATCATATTATTTATTGAAATGGTTCGAATATAATAATGATAATATGTTTAGGGAATATACATTTTCATAGATTAATGTTAAACATTTCATAGAAGAATATGTGATCAAATACTTATGATATATGGTATTCAATATTAATATAAAATAGTTTGAAGAATTTTATGGATGGTTATTTATTGAATGATCTACGTTGAACATTGGGAATTAATGATGATTTTTTAGAATAAATTAGTTATCTTTATATGAAGGTATATTATTATTTTTAGAATCATCATATATTATTCTATCCATTTTGGTTTCTTTTATCGTATTAATATAGGATGAATGATTTTTTTGTTTTTTCTGGATTATGATATAAATTATAGGGTTGTTTTAGTGCATGATACATGAAAAACTCATCTTTCATAAACATTTTTTGATGAAAAAGATAGGATTGTGTTGGAAATTTATTAAAGTATGAAGCAATAATTTTATAGTATTTATATTTCCTCATGTTCATATAAAATGTGATGAAGTAATTCCACAACTATAAAAAAATAATAATAAGAAATAGAATAGTCCTACAACCTTCCATTATGATGAATTGATGGCCCTTTCCAGATCTCTTGTTTATGATTTTGTGACTTTTAAAATTCTCAAGATCATTCACATTAGAATGATCGATGACCTCTTGAAATTAATTTTATTCTATATTTCCACAATCCACTAATGTTTTAATATTTTTAAACAGAGTATGTTACACTCTATAAGACCATTGTACTTTCATTTATTTCTTTTTATGTGGATGTTTTTTGACCTTTTTTTACAATATGGGACCTTAAGAAAGGTATTGAGAAAATTCAGTCCCTTATTACTAAGAAAAACCAAAAATAGTGAGGGTGAAATTTATGAAATGGGGTAAAATTTAAAATCCCGAGAATTTAGAATTAAATTATATGTTTTATAGTTTACATGATACACAACACCGGTCTTAAACAATTAAAGAATTATTATTATTTAAATGTGAAAATTACAATCTAGAAGTTACATTGGAGGTTATAAATTGGAATATAGTGTTTCTAAAATAAATATATAGATCCCACAGAATGTAAATTTATTCATGAATGAATCATAAACAATAACATATTTTTTTTAAATTAATTTTTTTCATTAGAAATTTGTTTTCGTAAAAAATTGGCATTCTTTATTTTTCTTGGTGATTATTATAATTAAATTTAGTAAGATTCAAAAAATTTATTGAAAATATGAAAATAATTATTGAAATAATAATATCAAAATTTGATTATGGTGAATTTTTTTAAATTTACTGAAATGTTTAATTTTTGGAGAATAGTAAAAAAAATATAGTATTTTTATAAAATAAGATAACTTTTATGATATCATCATCACATAATTATAATATTTTTTTAAATATTATTTAATGACTAATCTATGGTATTATAATTTAAATGTCATAAAAAAATTCATAACCTGAAAAGTATAATTTATTTCATGATAAATATGAAAATCATTTTCAGTGTTGACACAGTGATTGTGCAGTACTAGAAAAGTCAACATCGGTGTAATATTTCTAATAATTGATAGGTATCAAGTATTTTCATGATAATTTTATTAAATATCATCTATGATTGATTATTTAGACTAATAATTTATAATTCTAGAGTCATATAGGAAGAATCTATCCAAATGATTGTGGAATGCTTTTGCAAGGCTACAAAAGCAAAAATTAAAAAATAAATAAAATTTCCTCACATGGATATCGCTAAATATGAATAATTAATGAATATAAAATATTATCAGGATCCTATTTTATTTATTTTTATGATAGAAATTTATTTTTTAAATTCTATATGTGAAATAATTACCATAAATTCTTATCCAGGACTGAAGTAGTGCATAGACTAGTTGAAAAAAAATCAATAAAATGATTTTAGAAATGCTAAAAATAAAACGACGAGAACAATTAAAAGAACCGAAAACCTGAATAAATATTATTTTATGAGTATATCTCAACCATAATCATTTAAGGGAATAATTTATGAAATTTTGGGGACACATTAATGATGTTATGATCATTGTAGTATTTTATTTAATGTAAAGTGAAACCTGTTCGAATCTTGTTTTTAATAGGTGTAATATTTTTAATATCTAGTTAATGAGATTTTATATTTGACTATAAATAGTCTTTGAAAAGAAAAATTATTTATGCTTATAATCATAATTTATTTTTTAGTCTTATTTAAACTATAATTACCTCAACTAATAACACAATTTTGATCCCATAATTTTTTAATTAGTGGAACAATTAAATAATTGATTTTAAAATTACTAAAAATATTATAATTTTAGATAATTGAGGTCATATAAAAATTTTATATACGAACATTATACTTTTGGGAAGTTTTAAAATAGTTGTTTTCAATTCAATGTGATTTATGTAAATTATTTTTGTCATTTTAATAAATGGTGTCAGAATTCTCATGACCCAGTCCAATGAGGCTCGATACACAACAACCCCACTCAGTCTCCGTAGGACATGGTCTGGTGACATGCACTAAAATGTATAACAATTTTAGGATGCCTTTTCTGAATTCACTTGTACACACACACCAAACCATATCCATGAATTAGTGAAGAGGCATAATAATAAAATATACTACATTTAGAGAATAAACCATTCATGTAAAACCTCTAGTGAGTACAAGAGTACTCAAGTGTAATTTGAAAATTATAATTGTAAAAATAAATTCCCAAACTAAAATATTTCATAACCTCACAAAACTGTAAATGAAATGTGATGAGATATCCTAGCTCCAAATCTCTAAGGCCCGACCACTACACATGGTCTAATAAACCATGGAATCCCTATTCTACTTTATAATATTTTTAAAACTATTTATCATCTTCATAATAAACAATATGTACCAAAAAATCCCATGTTGGGGTTAGTCTATATATGCCCTATAAGACACCCTAAAAGATTATGGGTGTGGGAGTGGGGAGGGGGTATAAAGATACACGATGAGAATAGACATATCAACCCATATCAATAGAGTAAAAATATCCAAATATATGGATACAAATATATATATATATATATATATATATATATATATTCCATAAAATCAGCCCAAAAGGAAGATAAAGAGTAGCTCCATTTCACTAGCCAGTATAGGAAAGAGTGCCAACAATTCCAAAATGTATATCAAATATACCGATCATCTCTCACAACTGACCAGAAGAACCATTCATGTAGAGCCATAGATTTCTATTGTGCTACATAGTCAATGGTACATAATAACAAGGTAGAGGACATGTGCCCTAATTCCATATGGGTACCACTAAGTAAATAGAGGACATCCACTCTAATTCCATGGTGGGTACCAATCGGTATATAGAGGACCCACTCCTAGTCAGTCAGCAGGGTACCACTCAACAAATGGAAGAACTACATCCTATATGATGGGGTGTACTACTCAGTAGATAGAGGATAAGAAACTTTATAACATTGTGGGTACCAATTAGTATAGAGAGGGCCTATTATGTGGTATATTAATGGGTTACCACACTAATGATCCTGTCGAATCACTACTATCATCGAGTGTCACCTAAAGAAGTGTCATAGTAATAATTCTTCATATCATATCTCAAAAACCACGATAAAGGTCACTATAATATCAATGATAGGCTACTCATTGGACAATATACATTTCTAAATAAATGAGATATGAGATGTTTAATTTTCCCAAAAACAGAGGGTATGCTGTAGGTAAGGGGAGCCATGCGGTGTGTGGTTCCACCCTACTTCCTGACTATATCAGTTCTATTACATGGATCAATAAAAATATATCTCTAAACATCATATAGGAAGACCAAATGGTGTTCCTTGGCCTTCTAAGCTCTGACTTGTTCTTCTAGTCATGTATATATTCCATACCCATACATGTGTACCTTTTTCATGTGCTCAGGCAATGTACCTTTTCAGTGTGTATGTACACTGGCTGTGTCCTTGGTCATTCCTATGTATGTGTGCTCATAAATGACAAGTCATGTCTCTTGCACTAGTTCACATGGGGTTGGGGAGACCCACACAGTGTGTGATTTAAACTCTCATAGAAACCCTAGCTACTGCATCTAGAGTCTAAACGACATGTATTATTTATACTACAGAACATTCAATCACATTTTTTTAGAAATAATGATATGTTTGAAGAGATCCAAATATACCTCCTCCACTAAAAGTAATGTTTTTTTCCACTACTGATTGTTTGTAACCTCCATTAACAATCATATCAGTCCCTTAGGTAACTAGAAATCAGATCTCTTGTTCGTTGTTCGAATCCACACACACCAAAACCACTTATAAAGTATCCTGTTAACATAAAAGATTTAAAAATACATGCTATAATAAAAAAAATATTGAAAAAATATACAATTAATCCCGATATCACCTATCCATTTGTGGCATTAAAATATGATGTAAATCCGAGGGCCCGATCTCACTCGGTCCCTCCCGACAATGGTCAAATAATGTCCCCATAGTCCAATGATGAAGAATGGATGTGAAAAATGAACAAGAAAAAAGGTGAAAAAATTATTTTCCAAGCATTCATGGATAAAAAACTAGTTTGGGGACAATCGTACTGTACAATCATAGAATAATAAGTATTAAAAAAATTAAATATTCTATTTAATTTCACAATGGATCATGGGAAGATTTCAAGAATCACATATCAACAACCTGCTTGATAATTCAAGATTATGTTTTTTATTGAAAGGGTTGAAAACCATAATTGATGAGTCCTACCATGATTATAATCAATCAAGGATGATGAATATGTTCTTCAATGAAGGAGGCAGATTTTTTGAACTCTTTGTACATTATTTCGCTTTGGCGTAGAGGCTCATCAGTGTATGATCTCAAATTGCAAGTGAATAACGTTGAATTCTCTTCTCAATAGTCCCAAGGTTATGTGACTAACCATGGAAATCATCCATAATGATTCTTACATAGAGTAATTTAGATTTTATGTATTTAATTTATTATATAATTAAATAATTAATTAAATAATTAAATAGCTGAACACATCCACCAATGACTGCTTTATTTGAATTCCCCACAGTGACCAAATTTTAGTCACACCTAGTATAAACATCACATTCTAGCTTCATCCATGGCCTTATATTATTGATTTGAGACTTTGATTATGATTTATACTGTTAATTATGAAGAAAAATACATTTATGATATAATGTTTTTTAATATTTTTAAAAAATTAATTCTGTAAACACTAGGACACAGAATTCTATTCCATATGATCTCTTGGATTTGAAAATATTTATAGATATATATTTAAAAGTCTTATAACAAATAAACTAGGTCTCTACAGTATTCTACACATTATTAATTAAATCCTATAAATGTAAAGACAAAATAAATATATTAAGATACTGACCCTGCATATTCATTTTCCTCTAATAGGTTCTCACTAGCAAGATCTCATGCAAGCATAAAACAAAAACCATACTAATGGTACAACTATAAATGATCCTATGCTTCTGATCCTTGATCTCTAATGAGTTCATTTCAAAATTGTATCCATCCTAGATGTCATGCTCCAACTAGTAAATAATGATTGTCGTATCATGCATGCATCTCTTCAACTACAACACATGGAAGATGTAATGAATCCTCTCTAACTATGAGGGTAGTGGGAGGAATTAAGAAAGATTTCCATCCCACGTTATGTTATCAAAAGGTTCAATAAACATTAGGGATAGCTATCTTCCCTGGCCATTTTGATTCCATCATCATTGGGAGGATTATCTAGGGAAAACATGATCTTCCTGCTCAAAATACAAGGGTCTGTGATGTTGATCTACATAATATTTTTACTTGATCAGAGCTTTCCTCATCTTCTCACAGATCACATGGACTTTTTCTATTATCAAATGCATTATTACAAAAAAAAATAGATACCTCACTAATATTAGTCTAGTATATGTGTGACCAATTGGGTCACCCATAATATGTCCACAATATGTTCAATTCCAATAGTATTGTGGTAGATATTATTGTATTCAAACTCTATCTATGGAAAATGATCCTCCCAAATGATTATAAAGTCCCATGCACAAGAACTCAAAGAATCCACCAACAATAATATAGTGTTCTTGGTATGACCATATATTTGTGTGTGGAAGGATGTACTCATCCACATATGCATCCTTAATGCCTCAATTAGGCATGTCTACAACCATAATGTGAACAATGTGTCACAGTTAAATACAATCATCATGGAAACCCCATGAAGGTGAACAATCTACTATATATGAAATTTCCCAATACTCTTAATCTAACATAGATACATGATATCATGGAAGTGCGCCGACTTCATTGGTCATTCATCTATCACCCAGACTATATTATGGAATATAACTATTCATAAAATCCCCGTCACAAAGTTCATAAATTGTTCATCCAATTTTCACTCTGTGGTCACAAGGGGCTGTAAGATTCCAACTAGATCCTAGTGCTCATAATTCACCTGATGACATGTGTGACACTGAGAGATGAACTTAACAATGCTTTGTCTCATTCCATCTCACAAAAACTATCGTAATGTGTATCTATACGTATTCCCCACACAAGGATGCACAACCAAATGATATGTGTGAAACATTCTTATCACCTCCTCCTACAATATGAATGGGCCTATTGTTCGCACCTAGAAAAGGATGACGTGATTCACGCATTTATAAAAATAATCTATACAATATCTAGAGGATATTTGTTCATGTAAGTCCTCATAAATGATTTCTATCATTTTGGACTATCTTAAACAGTGGAGGAGTGATGAATTCAACCCCATCAATGGAAGAAAAAATGAACCCTCCTACTCCTATAGAGTTAGGTGAAAGGAATCAAACATCTCTAATTACACCTACACCAAATGAGCTTTGGAATTTTTTCTAAGGGAATCTACAACCACATTAAACTTTCCATAAGTATAGACTAACTTAATGTCATTATTTTATATAACCTAAAAATAATGCTAATGCTTCCAGTCCATGTCTTTATATCTGAAGACATAGCTAAGTCTCTGATGGTCTGAGTAAACAATAAATAACTCTGCCCAAAGATATTGCATTCAAATCCTCAGAGTGAAGACTACCAATAATTGATCTATGTCATGCATCTTGTAGTTATAATCCTAGGTTCCCAAAATCCATGAGCCATATGTGATAACTTGATGTATATACATCAACATTTAGGTGATACCAGCTCTTGATGCATCACAATATACAATGTGCTCTATGCCCTCCTCTAGTAGTCTCAAAACAAGAGAACTCATCATCCTCATACTCAAATCATCAAAGGCTCTCTAATACTACTCAGTGCAAGTAAATGGATAAACATTTGTGTTAGGGTAGTCACATGGGATGTAATTTAGGATAATTCTTCCACAAACCACTGATGGTACCATTCCATGTGAAGGAAACTCTACACCTTTGAAACTGTCTTCGATGGATACCAAGAAGAACTATACTAATATTACATCATTCCATAGCTAATTCATCATCATAAATGAAATTACTGAAAAACTGAATGACATGGATCAAGAATTGAAACTTTTAGAGGTTACTATAAAGTTTGTGATCTTGAAGAAAATTTTGGACCATCTTCTAGTGCTCGGTACAAACCTCCTTTAAAGAAGTGTATGTGGGTATGTCATTGATAAATAAAAAAATTATTTTAATATATAGTTGAAAGATATGGTTCATTAAATAAATAAACACAATATGGGAATTTATTACACCTAAATGTGTCACTAGGAACTCATAGTACCTATAGTGACAACAAAATGTCATCTTTGGAATATCTATCTCATGAACTCTCAACTAGTGGTACTTAAAACTCATATCGATCTTCAATAACCAACTCAGGAATTAATACAAATCAAAGTGGTCATAAATCATTGTAAATGGGTACTTTTTCTTTATTATGTTCTAGTTTAGGTGATTAAAATATGTAAATCAAGAGAACCATGTCTTCATTTTGAACATTACACACTAGAGATACTTATGGGTATACACTAGGTATGATAAAAACACTTCTCATAAAATTTCTCCAATATCAACCGCAACTACCAAACCTCGTTAGAATCCATAAAATATGACACAGAAGATATCTGTGTGGTATTTAGGAGGATGTTGATGAATAACTCCATCTCCCACCTCAGAGGTAGTCCCAGAACATCCTCAAGGTAGAAGTCCACTAAATCCTTCATGAATATTGTAATATAAATACATGAAAATTCTACAAACCCATGGGATACGCTCACTAAAAAATGGGTAATGGGATTCATCCCTCTATATTCAAAACCCGATCAAACAGCTATGATATTTCTCTCACCCATAAAGGTGAATATTGTTCCATTAGTGTGAGGGAATTTGACATATCATCAGTAGTAGGCATTTTGATCTCAGACTATGAATAAAAAAATCCAAACCAATGATGATGATATAAAGACTCATTGTGGAAACCAATAGGTACCATGAGAAACTCTCTCCACAAAGTGATGGATTTCACTATTGTGAGATAAAAGATATTTGAAAAAGTTTTCCCCAAAGGAACCTTTAGGAAGTGTTTATAGGCCAATTCCTCAAATGGGTGCTCTAGGTATCACACAAGGAGGAAATATATAAAGAAAATTACTTGCACATGTGTCTACTGGTAGTATTTAACGATTAAAACAATAAAAATTCATACCACTAATCATCTCATGTGTTATTTGGTTATATATCTCTATACCATATAGCTACACATGACCACAACAACCAAGTCCCTAAGCTTGATGTGGGTGGCCATGTGATGGTTGTCGAAGGAGAACATAACATCATCTACCACCCATAGTTCTTCCTCATAGTGTCTCACAATCTCCTATACCATCTACACCTCCCTAGTGTCCTCCCTTACCTTACCTAGGAATTCCTTGATCACAGTGCTCTCTCTATCGTGGTGATCTATCTGGTCATTACCTACCCACCTCATCACTTCTAGTTTGGAAATCATGTACCATGTGTCCTCACCCCCACATGAATTGAACCGCACCTATCTGGGTTACCCTGGACCTCTTCACGACCCCTAGGAGAAACAATCATATATTTGAGTCTGGTCATGCCGAGGTCTCCTACACCGATAACATGACAACTGATGATTGCTAGCTGCTACAAATGACTCACCCCCATAGTGACCATTACTAGATCTAGCTGTATGGTGTCCTTATGATAAAAATATATCCATCTGTAACACCCTCTCAAGAACTCTTACATAATTGAGAATGCATAAGGTTACCAGACTACCATTGATAATTCAATGGATACCCTACTCAAACTTCTGTGATAAAAAGTATCCACATCAAATCTTATAAAGGGAGTATCATGTAAGGCTATAAAACCTCAAAAAATACTCTCCAAATATTATAACTCTTGATTATGATCCAAAATATAAAAAGTCTAAAATAAGTGCGTGCATGAGGATTAGTGATCCTTATGAAATAGGTGAATGAAGTCAGAGCATGAGACTGTCTACTGATTATTCTTTTTCATCACTTGACTCCATTAGTGTAAAAATTATCAATGGAAAAGGATGGTATCAAGTGAAACAACCTGATTAGTTGTTGTACATATAAGATGGAAAAAATAAATCACCTACTCTATACAATCCTCTATTTCCTAGGGATCTAGCTCATAGTGGAACCTCTATAGCCTCTGGTAATGGAACCCACGGAGTTCAAAAATATTGCATGCATCATTAACCTACTATACTAGTACAATATACTACTAAATAGGTGGGGGTGTTTTTACCTATCCATATGAAGAAACAATTTCAGTTGTTGGCACCATAGATGAGGAACAATCACTTATTATATCATCATCATGATATATAATTAATAGTCTAGCTATATTTCTTTGTTGATGAATCCTAAAAAATTAATCAATACATACCATGGTCAAGTGAAGGTATATATATATGGGGAGCTTCCTCAAGAATAATAGTCAAAGGCTCAATCTTATATGATTCATGTATCAATTTTCCCTAGATACAATGAATTAGTATACTATGTTGAAAATAATGTATTCATATTATTGGTGTATAGAAACATAGGTCGCCACACAAAAACTAGTTTCCATTATTTGAGAGACAAACTCAATACACTTTGTCATTATTTCCCTAAGACCCAAAAATATCTTCCTAAGGGGACGACACCAAACACAATCCCATGGAATTACCAGCATTGATACCAATCTAGCATTACCTGACCTAATGGGGATCGAGGTGAGACATCCCCAATTACACCGCTATATGCGAAGGTATAGTCACATTTACTAAAAGACATAACTAATATAGGAGAAATTAGTCTAATTTACCTCTATGCACAAACCATAACATCAATATGAAAAAGTTCAGAGGAATAATAATATAATGTGAAACATCTAGATAATAAACCATGCATGTAAAACATTTAGGGTGTATAAGAGTAAAATTTTGTAATATAAAAAGTAAAAATGAAAAAAATACACACACAACTAAAAAGATGTCCCAATTGAAAAAAGAAAAAGTAATTTAATGAGAGAGACTGAATCTATAACTCTAATCCATGACCACCATACACAGTCTAATGCATCATGGTATCCTTGTGCTCCACAATAATCATCTTCAGCCTATCCATCATCTATATAAGACACTATATGTTTGGTTAAAGAAAATTCATGGGTGAGTATATACATAACAAGTAGGACACCCCGAAAGATGAAGGGGAGTAGAAAGATACATGATAGGAATGGAAAAATAAACCCATATAGAGAGAGAGTAATAGCATCCAAAAACATGGTTATAGATACATATATATTATCAGCAAAATAAAATCAAATGAGATAGGAATTGGATCTCCATATCATATCCTAGCTCAGTAAAGAGTGATAATAGTTCCATGATGTCCATCAATAATTTCCATCAATGATTCCCAATATCTCACATGTCTTGGAAAAAGAACCATCCATGTGGTCCCATTCCTCTCCACTATGCCAAAAATTCAAGGGTTAACAATATCAATGTTGGATAAATTCTACCTAATTCTACATAGGGTAACCCAAAATATATATAGTACCCACACTCATATTCATTGGGGGGGGTACTAATCACTATATAGAGGATCCATACACTAGTCTGTTAGGGGGTACAACTCAACACATGTTGGAATCACACCCTATCCGCAGGGGTATCACTCTATAGATAGAGGACTCATCAACTAATGGAATTATGGGTAACCACTTAGTTAACAGAGGACCCACTACATAGTCCTTTAGGGTGGTACTACTCTAATGATCATTCCTAGTCAGTACAATCATCATGTTCCTCCTAATAAAGAATCACACCAAGAATTCTTCTATTTTTATTCTAGATTCCACTATAAAGTCCACCATCACATTATATGTGAAAAAACACATAGGGTAGGATACTCATTTCCCAAAATACAAGTCCAAAAGATGGAGTTATAAGAATTTTTTGTTTCCTCAAAAGGAAGGGTACATCCCATGTAAGGGGAGCCACATAGTATGTCTTCCTACTATTCTTCCTATTTGTGACCCAACGAGTACACTAATAGCCTCCCATATAAACCTACATTGTGTTTAAGGGAATTAAATGAAATTACCTAGACATCCAGGGTCCTAGACAAGCTCCATGACATGTTTATGTACATTAACCATGTATGTATACCTTGGTAAGGTACTCGGCCCATATATCTTGGTCATGTCTATGGACACTATCCATGTGTCGGGCCATTCCTATGTCAATGTACTCCGTGAGTAAGAACATGGTTGATAGCACTGGGTCACATGGTGTGTGGGGGTCCCACATTTCAAGAAATATTTAAATCTCCTAGAACCCCTAGCCGTTAGAACTAGGGGATACAGAGTGTTTGTTCTTCATATGATAAGGAATGTTGTAGGGTTTTTCACATAAAGAATGATTCATTTCAAATGATTAAAATCTTCATTCTATTTCATAAATACCACTTTAGACCACCCAAGATCAGTGGGATCCTCTTCCATCTATGATTTCTGGACCTCCAACTGCTGGAAATTAGATATCATATTTGTCGTCCGATGATGCACACACCATTGTCACCCATGGTTCCTTCTATTGTCAAAATAGATATCTAAATCTATATAAGAATCACCTACATCCTAAAGCACTTCTTGATAGATCCTTAGATCAATTATATGTTGATCTCATGTGAATTTTATGTGAATATGGGGGTATTATCATGATTGATCCATCTTAGAAATAGTTGATTATTGACCCCATTGTCCAATGATAAAAGAACAGAAATAATGGTTAAGAGAAAACTATAATAAAAAGGTGAAACAACCATTGATCATATTTTCATGGACAACAAAATATTTTGAGGATAGTAAGGGTGAGAAATCATGACACAATGAGGATTAATCAATTTAAATAATCAATATAATTTTACAAGGGATCATGTGATGGTTTCAAGATTCATAGTTAAATAATTATATTAATAATCCCTGATTAAATATTTTCATTAAGATGGTGAAAAAAACAATTGATTTATCATACCTCAATTTGTATCAATTATTAATGAATAACATGATCTCCAACAAAGGAGGAATGTCTATTGTGTCATCTTCACCTTAATTCTCCAGGATCTGAAGGTTCATCATTGTTTGAATTTTTTTTACCAATGATGAACAAAGAATTATCATGTCAACAAAAGTAGGGTTATTTTGATAACCTTGGCGATCTTCCACAATGATTATTATATATAAAAAATTAGGTTTTATGTGTATAATGAATTGATGAATGTATTAATGAATTAATTCCCAAAACACACCTACCATTAACCTATTTACTTGAATGCCCCAGACTAAATATCATAATGTAACACCTAGGGTAAACATCATGTTTGGGATTTATCAATGGTCTTATATTTTTAATCTAAGATTCATTTTAAGAGTCATCCCATTTTTTATTAGAAACCATACAAACGAGATATATAATGTTTTTAATATTTTAATAAAATTAATTTTGGGTACAATATGCCGCTAAATGTCTCGATTTCTCAACACATAGATTGTAAAATATTTGTGGATATATGTTTGAAAAACTTTTGGGGACAAAATAGTGTAACAAAAAAATTGACTCTAATGATATTTATTGAAAATAAATAATTATTAAATTATTTAAATATCATGAAAATATAAAATAAGTATAAATGGGATAATAAATGGTCTAAAACATAATAAATAAAAAATTTATGAGTATATAGTTACCTTATATGTAAAATTATAAACTTTTACCTGTGAATTATTTTTTACTAAGTTTAATGTTAAAATTTTTTAATTAAGGGGTTAAACTACATGATAAAGTTTAAAATATAAGATACAGCAGTCTAAATTTTATTGGATGATGATACATCAACCATTTACTACCTCAGGTTAAAATTCCTTAACCTTTTGACTTTTTTCCTCATTAATAGTCATATTATATTTTATTTCATTAAATAAAATATAATAGAAACCCTCACCTAAATTGTCATATGAAACCTCCTCCCTCAAATAATTTCACCAATTTGATCCTTCATCCACAACAATACATCCAAATTATCCTAAACAATTATATATAAACAATGTAGTGGTTTTCTTTGACCCAATATTCCAACCTTAGTTCCCTTTAAATGAGATTTAAATGATACATTTTGAAGAAGTGATAATCCATCTAACTGATCAATTACTTTTTCTAATATTACTTACATTTTATAAATAATTAAATTTAATAATTAAACAAAAAAATTCAGTATTTTAAATATTTTGAAATTTTTTTATGATTATTAAAAATCCATTATAAACCATCTATCTAATCAAATATGAAATAAAACTTTTTCACATCTGTTCGTATGACATACCATCTCCACAGAACGGTAAAGATAGTTTTTCATTCTTATATTTTTAAAATAGGTATTATAATATGTTTAGTATTTATATGTGATATTTATGATATAATTATACCTATTTTATTGGTATATCATATATAAATTCATACGTTCTATAATTTTGGAAAATTATAATGTCGCTCATGTGTTTTTGTGGAATACCACATCCTCGAAGGTATGTGATTTATTTTTCATTTATATCATAATTTGACAGTGATTTGGATTGATTCTATTAATATTTAGTATATGTGATATAATAAATTTTATTGAAATGTTAAATTATTATTTACCTTTCCTTAATTCCATCATTAAAAAAATGGAATCAGAGTTCATGTGTACCTATGACCTGCCTTCTCCATGAATAATATAATTAATTTTTCAACTATAAATTTTAATGAATGGTTATAAATTTATATATATAATGAATATATATGATATTAATACCTTATTTAATATTATGTAAATTATGTTTTAATGATCAATGTATATGGATTGGGACTACGAAACCAAAACATGCTTGGAAAAAAAGTAGTTATCACCTAAAACAGTGATTTTAATAACAAATTTTTAATAAATGGGAGATAAGAAGTTAAAAAAAATTCATAAAAATTATTATTGACATATATTTTAATTTAATTAATATATAATAAAATATATCTATAATATACCCAAGGTTTTAATATAAATAATGAATGGGGAGACTTGAGGAAAGTGATTTTACATTCTACCTCACTTTTATTTTTGGGATACACGTGCCATATTGACCATTCAGTTCTTTTTTTATGGTGTATATGATAAAAATTTAAATGTTATATCATGAAATAACTTATACTAATTATATTTGATGTTTCTTTTCATTATATTACTTAGTGGTATTATAACATGAATGTTCCCAATGTGGTAAATGTTTATTTCACAAAATCATCACCATTGAGGACGCTTTATATTTATGTCTCCAGAGGGGGAATACATATATTCAATTTCAACGTTTTATAATTTTTTTTTAATCAGATCTTTAATATTCTCGTAAAAAATTACATTTTTTATCCCCATTATAATTTTTTCTAATTTTTTTTATGGAATATGGTTTTTTCCAAATGAGGTTAATTTTAACATTTTTTAAAACAATACTGAAAGAATTATTTTTCAAATTATAAGTTATGAATATACATTACCACCATAATGACACATTAATGTTTTTAAGATTACATTACTATATTAAAATGTTATTTTCAATGAATTTTTATCCATTATAATTACACAGATTTTGAAAAAATTGATTTAAAAATTGAAAGGATATTTTCATCAATAATAATTTCAAGTGGTCTTTAAAAATAACTTTTCATCTAATATTACATTATTTCATGTTGCATATGATTTAATAGGAATATGGTTTCTGGATACCATCCAGACACTTTCACTGGTTAGTTTATGTATATGATGGAATTTTATTCTTGGAACCAATTCTTTTTCGATGGATTATACTATGCTTAAATTTTTTAAAACCTAATAGTTTTAATGGGTTATGATATGTTTAATTATATAAGGTCTTATAGAACAAATATGTATGGTTTTCATTCTGTTATGTGTTGGACCTTTTTCTTCCTTAATTTTATTTGGTAATTAATTTTATCTCTAGATATAGAAAAGAATCAAAAAAGGAGTGAACACAATTTAGTAGGGGACTTTATCTACTATGATGGTATTGGGAGTTCACCTTAACTACTATGATGGTTGGGGAGTAAACCAATACCACTATAATATTCACTAAGAAGATCCTTTACTACAAAGAATGTGATTTTCTATGCTCATGTGTATTTAAATATTCCATGTCTTTTGTTATGTTGTCATGTATTATGTTCTTTGATTATTTTATGATTTGTGTCTTATAAACATCCATGATTTATTACATGACTTGAGATTATGAGTTGTGATATATAGGTTATAATTAACAATTCTTATATTCATGTTATTATTTCTGTATGCTCATGTTATTGCTATTTAATCATTGATATCTCCATGTTAACCCACCATGGGAATGTAAGATCTCTCTTATTATGTTTTCATTTCCCTAATTTATGAGGAATTAATTTAAATTAAATATATATAGAAGGATTTCACATGGATTATTTTTCAGAAATATTGTGATATAAGAAAATCATGTTATAGTGGGAGATAATGTATATCTTTTCAAACCAATTTGATAAGAGTTTTTACAATTTCTCTAAAACTATAATCCTAAAAGGTCCTTAGGTATGTAAGTGATCCAATATTTCTGTTATTTTTGCATGGTTTTATTGAAAATATTAGGTCACATTTATCTATATCAAATACAACAATGTAATGTCTTTTTTTAGAACCGAATTCCGAATATTGGGTTTCAATATGTTATAGGTAAGCAATTACTTTGTATTTAAAAGTTAGTTACAATATTTGGATGGAGTTTTAGCAGTTTATGTACTGTGTGGTTAGGGAATCATGGAGGCGTGATTAGTGTATGGAATACCAACACGAATTTTTGAGCTGGAATTCCAAATAAAATATGGTTAGGTGATGTTTTTATTTTCCATTTTGGCTTCCAAATTATGATGCTTTCTATGGTCATGATTTTTTAAGATCATGTTTTTTGATCCATTTGAAAAATTGTAATGAAATTTGAATTTTAGTTGACATTCCCACTCTTTAATTGAGATTCATATTTAAAATTCAATATTTTAAACACTTTTAAATTATTATAATGATATATTTTTATTTCCCAAGAGGTGTCTTATAAGATCATATGAGTTTCATAATTATCATGGTTAAAAGTCTTTGTTTCTAGAGAATAGCTCATGGCGCACAATTAGTTCATGGTTATTGTTAACCATGGACCCCAAACTGTGAAGTTGTTTTTTATAGGAATAAGGTTTGTTCAATCAATGATAGGGTATCTATAAATCCATGAATTAATGTGTAGTGTTATATTAGTATGCCACATCTTGTGCACATATTTTATCAAATTGTGTGACTAGGCCTTACGGGGTTTCGTCTTGGAGACAACGTTGAATGCACGGTTGGCACATGGTTTGAAAAATTATATGCATGAAACATGTGTGTTTCTTGTCCTTGGATAGTATGTGTACATGGTTGTTGAAAATGTTTCTTAACCGTACAAACAAACCATGTACGTTATTAATTTTTCATTGAAAGTGATATTTCCCCAATTTTTTCCCTAAAACAATTATTATTCTCCTCATCCTCTTATTAACATGAACCAACCACCTTTGGCTCCCTTTTTCTTACTCTTTATTATTTTATATATCTACCTCATCTAAGAAGAAAAATTATTATCATCAATTTCATTGGACAACCCTTTTTTATTTTTATATTCAACCAACTTCCCTTCTCTATTTAAATCATTATTTTGGATGTTATTTCCATCTAAAATTATAAGGCCATTTTTAGGGCGTTTGTCTAGTTTCCTCAATTTCTCACATTTTCGCACAAATATTAGCATGAAAATAGATGATTGATTCTTCATAATAATAAATATGGTAGTTTATATTCTTTTCTTTAAAAGTTTCATTATTTATATTATGTCATCATTGTGTTATGTACTATAATTTCTTTGTATTGAAACTATAATTAACAAACCATTTTACTAACGGTTAAAAATTTATATTTACTTATATGAAACCCTTACACCTAGTTATAGTTAAAAAATAATCCTAATTCAATGCTTTGTGGGATTCAATTAAATTTCATGATAAAAGTATATTTCCTTTGGAATAAACACTATTGATGTGTTTTTTGGCATGACATTGTTTACTTAAATGTTATATATTTAATTAATGAAATGATATGTGGAACAGAGATTACCTTGGGCCGTATAATTCTTTATAAATGAATTAAATTATGGGTGAATGGTAACACCATGTCACTTGATCTATGTTAAATAATATAGTATAAAGTAGGTAACAATTCCAACCTTCTTATTAAATATTAATCGTTGGACATATGCGAAAAATAGAATTGATTTAATGTAAGGTTCATTACATTTTTATGGTATCAAATTTATTAAATTTAATGCTTTAATCTTTTTCACAAATACATGACATAGTAAAAATAATTAAATTAATTTTTATGTGGGTTAGATAAATCCCCTGGCCCTTAATCATTTTTTTTATGCTTGACTATTTTGATCAATTGAACTATGTGGGTTAGTTGCATTATATTTTGGAATTCAAAATCACATATCCCTCCTTATCATAATAATTGAATTATAAATTGGATTAATAATGATGATTTTAATTTTTTACATTGTTATTTCTCCTAGACTATTTTTAATTTTTAAATCTAATGTAACTTCTTATTAGTTTTTCCTTGAAAAATTCCTAGATCCTGATACAAATTGTCATGTAAAGGATCGTAGTGATTCAAGTTTTTAAAGAATTATGAATGATTAATAGATGTATTATATAATTCTATTAATAATTAATTTGAAATAATTTTACATAGAATTCATCAAACATATTTAATTCAGGGGGTATGGTAATCATAATTATAAGTTGAATTCATTGAACATGGTGTTTCATATTTTTTAATGAAGTCCTTGAACATTGAGTTCCATGCAAAATTATATGATTTTTTTTACATGTTTCTTTTTAACATTATCTATTGAATGTGGTACATTATGCCTCACAGACCATTGGTTTGTTGAATGTATTTATGTAATTTTTTAAATATGAATCCATGTGTTATTTTCTTTCTATATGGGAACCATTGTTTTATAGCATGGGTACTATGTTAATTTTTATAATAGATAATATTTTAAAAAATTACGGACTAATACAATGTATTTATAGTACTCCATGTGCAGCATGAAAAACCTTGGATTGATGGGGTTATTTATACATTATTTCCTTGTTGAAATTATTTTTATACCAACACCCTATTATATTTTATATTCTCATATTGGATCATCAATAGAAAACATTATTGGTGGCTAACTAGGTTTTAATCAAACCCTTTAAGGCTTCCTTTGGGAACACAGAAAGATATCTTTGATGAAAAATAGTACCTTGAATTTTGCCTCTTTATTTTTACTTACTACTGTTTATCACGTAGCAAGCGGTAGCATCCGATCATTTACTTAGGCTACCTTCTGGAGTTGGAGTCTTCTATATGCCTATTATTTAATCAATATAGACCTATTGTCTAGATAATATTTTGTTTTCCTAGTATTATTGTATTAATATAATATCATGTTCATACATGGTTGTATTATTTGGAACTAGCCTAATTTTCTATTTATTATTACTTGTATATTATTATTATCCTCTATGCCTTCAATTTTTTAATGCATCTATTATGTTTAGTGTGGACATAGAGGGTGCATTCTCCCGATTTAACCACCATTAAACCCTTCATAAAAGTCCTTATCTTATGTATTATGGGGAGGAAGTCTTAAGGTCTTATTAAAAACCCTTCTGGTTACTATAATGGTGTGAACAAGGGCAAGGTGTGACATATTGAATGAAAATTATGATTCCAGAATTATGTTTGGAAGAATAAAATATTCCTAATGATAATATATACATTCTATAATGATTGAGACATCAGAAATCATTTTTATATTATTATTATTAATAATTATTGATCCCCATTCAATTAATATCAAATAAATATTTAGGCCAACTAAATGGGATGAATACAAATTAATTTGAGTATGTTTTCAAAAATAATATAGGTGTTAGATGCAATTTAGATTTGTTTTCTTTTTTCCATAATCAATTTCTAAGGATTTACTAATTAATGTTGAGATCTTTTTAATGTATAAGTTTCTTTTCAGATATGTTGGAAAGATCTATTGTTCAATGATATGTCATTAATTTCATGAGTGAGATTTGTTATGTAATTTTCAAATGGTGAAATTGAAATAATTTTTATCGAGGACTACTAAGAAAATTTAATATACTCTTTTGATGTATTGAATTATTAGAGGGTATTTTTGGAGGATTTCATGATAACAATGGATGTATTCCCACATGAAGGATTTTATAATAAATCCATGAAAATATTGGGGAATCAAATTGGAAATTTTAATATTCTTCTGTAAGATTGAGGCTTCAAAAAAATTATCTATGTTCATTTTTTGATATAGAAAATGAAATGACTAATTTTATTTTCTTAAATAAATATATTTTTATCATATTTAGGATATTGAAAATAGAGGTAAATGAAAAAATAAAATATCTTTTTGTTGTTATGAATTCAGTGTACATATGCGAATGAGTAAAAATTTATAAAAATATATTGAGTATGAATATAGGGTCTTGTGAAATCTGAAACAAATGTTTTACATTATCATACTATGTTGAGTCAAGAAAGAAAAAAATAAGTTGTCCTGTGAATTGTTTTCAAGTATTGAGTAATATATTTTTAGATCTTTTTTTCTTGGTATTTATTTTTGGATATTTTTTTTAATGAAGAGAGAATGAGTTAATGTTAGTTCAATATAATGGCTCGAAGAGTAATATTACTCATCAATTTTTGAATCAACTTCAATTTATTAATGGTCATTATGAGGTGTTTGAATTAGTTTTTATTATAAGTGTTGGGTGACATTAGATCTCATGGGTTGTATTTTAATACTGTGAAGCTTGTGTATCAAGATAAAAACTCACACAAATACATATATTTAAAAAAATAATTAGAGTTATATATATTGTGTGGGTTAATAACGATCTATAATAAGAAGTGGGTCCCACATTGATGAATAAACATGAAAAGACATCTCTATTACTTATTCTAATTTATTTTCATCATGTGTCATCCAAGGTTGAGAGATAATAATAAATTAATAGAATCAATCATTATAAGTGATAGGATTTATTTTATAAAGAAAAATATATTATAAAAGTTTTCCTACATTGATTCAACGCCCTCTCATTGTAGTTGTTCAATTTTCCAGGACATTCAAAATCAATAAAATCATATTATCAAAATATTTTAAATGAGAGATATGAAGTTATCATGTAATTCCCCTAAATATTTCTATGATTATTCTCATTTTAGATTTGAATATGAGAAATAAAAAAAAAATGGGTTTTATGGATCATAATGTAGAGGAAAAATCAATTTCCCAACTATATATTAATCTAACAATTATTATTTTGATGAGATTAATGAGTATTTTTTTAATTCATTAGCAAAATTATGGAAATTTCAAAAACCCTAATACTATTAACATATCTTATGAATTTTTATTGAAATATATCTTGTTTAATCATACTGTATAATTAAAATACGTGTTTTATAAATCTATAATTTCTTATACTAGAACAATAATTTAATTAATTATTAGTTATATGATGTTATAAAATTGAAATTGGATTTGATTAAGTTTACATTGATATATGAATACCTTAATAAAAATCATGGTTTTGAAAATCATTAGAAAGGTAAAAAATTTATATGATGAAATGAATAAAATTCTAATTATATATATATATATATATAATTGCATGGTTTAAAACAGAATACCATGAATATTTGTATTTTTTATTATAGTTCAACTAGAATTTATACTAAATATTAATGATTTAATGTTCCTCAAATTTTCGGTATAAAAAATTTCCATATATCTATAATTTTATCAAAATTGAAGTCTATATTTACATCTTCTAACAAGAATGTCTGGTTACATAAAACACTTATTTATAACACAACAAGACCTAGAAGTATATGACTACTGAAAATGGTTCATTTTTATATTATTTTTATAAAGATCCATATAACTAATAATACTTAATGGTTTATGGATAGTTGCTACCTATTACATATGTGGGGAGAATTCTAATGTTTTTATTATATCCAAAATTTTTGGAGGTCATGTCATTTATAGAGATAATGATAATGTTAATATTATATGAGTTGGAACTATTCAAACTCTAGGTCTTGAATTCATTAACAATGCAAATTATACTAAAGACTTAAAAACTAACAAATGAGTATTTTTAATCTCTTTCATGATGGTTACATAGTAGATTTTTATAAAATTCATACTATGATTTATAGGAAAAATTAGTTCGGTTTAATGAAACAATAACACCTGACATTTATTCTTTAGATCTTTATTCCATGGTTAAAAAAATATAATTTTTTTTAGATATGAAATTAATGAAACATGGATTTGTTTACTAATAAAATCTTACTCTATGTTTTGAGGATCATATCTAAATGCATTATATGTTTTTATAGAACCAATACTAATATTTAAATAAAAATATGTTTAAATAGTATCTACGGTCTTTAACATTTATTTACAACTATTTCATAATTAATTTTTTTTCTATTGTATGATTTGTGAGCTTGTGATTAATTTTTTTAATTCAATATATTTTTTATTATTTAATACACCTGAATTTTAACATCTTGTGACCTATTATATGTTGGTCATGTAATATTAATCAAAACATATCATTAGTATACATTACAAACAATGTCATTTTAATATTTAAATAAATAAATAAATATTATTAATTCAATTCAAATCACTTAATAAAATTTATAGATGTAGTGAATATACTATTAAATTTTGGGATATATCACATGTGATTAATTATTAATCGCATTCCTTTTCTATCATATAATATTTAGTCATAATATTTTTTCTCAATTATAAATTATTTATTATTTCAATTTTATGTTTTAGTGGTTTATAAAATATATATGATTTTATAATTTTTACATATACCATTCTTCTAGATTATATTGTTTGGTTTATTATATTGTTTCATGCCATATAGTCTTATAAATTCAGATATTATTATAGAAGATAATTCTATGTCTTGATTTTAACTCTAAAAAATACATAATCTAAAATGATATATATATATATATATATATATTAACAAATTTTATTTCATTTCTGCAGGTTTATTATTAATCTATTAAATGTTCTAAATTTGGCTTTCATAAGTATTATTCTAATAACTATTATGGGTTTAAAACTAGATTAAATTATGATAATAATTATTATATATGTTTTAAAAAAACACCTGAAACTAATGATTTTATCTACTATAAATTCGTTGAGTTCTACTATCAAAAAAGATAAATCAGTTTGGGTACTAAACGATATGGTGAAGATTCTGGTGAGAACTAAACAAGTATATACACCCAGGTAAAAGAAATTCTTATAATCGAAATGGATACCCTTATTAATATATAAACTGATATGTTGGAACCTTTTATTTTATTCTATTAGCTAGGTCAACATGTGTTAATCATCTTAGTTTTTTTCCCAACATATACTAAACTATTGGTCATTAATTTAAAATATTTAAAATTTTATTCCAATTAATGGATTTTTTTCAATAATTTCAAGGATCCTTGTATTTATTTATTTATAATTTACTATCTATACATAAAAGTTGTTATATATTAACTGGTATTTATTTTGGTTAAAAGTATTACATATTCATATATTTTTTCCATAAGCCTATTGATTTTTAATTAATTATTTGTTATTTAATATTCTATAATTTTTTTAAATATTATGATAAATTTAATTATTATACATTTTCCTAATTCGCATGATTTATTTTCTTGATTGTTTCCATATGATTTAGTCAATTTTTATCTTCTATTTTTGATCATTATAAAAATTTGGACTATGCGTTTAGTTTTTGTAACTATAATAAAGAAGGAAATTTTGAATAGATTGTTACAACATTATTATGTTTTTATAATTCCCATTCCCCTCTCATTATTTTTTTATTCATTATTTTTTTAAATATATATTGATATAATTTATTATTATTTTACTTTTTTATATTTACTTCATATAAATATAGTTTATATGAATTTAATTGTTTTCATAAGTATAATATGATATTATTTGTTACATTTTTCAATATGTTTAATACATGTTAATTACTTGAGGTTATTACATGCGTTTAATTTTTTAATTAATAATTTTTCATTATTTAATTTTTTAACATTTAATATTATTTTGGATAAAATATACCATGAATTTAATAGTATATACATAAAATTATTTCATACATATAAATTTGAGTTTTCAATGTTTATTAGGTTTTGGATATTTTCAAAAAAGAAAAACTGTTACTTATAAAAACTCATATTGTACAAAATTTTGGAATTTCACATGATAATATTTTGTATCTAGATAAGGATTTTCAATGTTATGAATATATTATGTTGTAACAATGTTTAGGTCATATATCTAATGTATAAAACATATTTCTATATGAATATTATGATTCTTAGAAATGATAGATTTAACCTCACAGAAAATTATGAAAGTCCATATTAATCCAACATGGCATGAGAACTATTTTGGAACAACACTACAATATATCATAAATTCCTTCTTCTACATAGTAATAAGTTTAAATGGTATGTATTTTTTATAGACAAATAAAATAGTCATTAGGATTTGATCCTGTGTAAATATAACTCATGGAAGATGTTCACCTTGTAAGGATAAGTTGTGGGTTTTTGAAACACATATTACAATAAGTGGTACATGAATCAACTCACTTATACTTAATTATAAACACCAATGATTGGGAATGAATAAAATATTTATAATCAATTTGGAATTAGATTAAAAAAATAAAAAAACATTTGATAATAATGTCTATTAGAATCATAATAGACTGTATTTAATGGATCACACATCTTGTGAGATTAACATAATTTTTCAAAAACTCATGTTTTTAAATTTTAAAGAATTGTGTATTAATGTACGTATTATTGAATAGATAATTCTAAAACATAAAATATGATTATAATTTACATTTTCAATGATGTAATAAAACAATATTTTCATGGAATAATTTAATTCTCTTTTAATTGAAATATACGTATAAATATTTTGAATTAAACACTCTACATAAGTGAAAATCCAATGTATTTCCACAATATAAACTTTGATATATTTACATGGAAATTTTAACGAAGATTATTGTTCATAATTTAATGAAAATTATTTGAATATAAGTTTAAGTGCAAATTCATTGTCAGTAATGATCATAAATTAAAAAAAATTCAATGTTATATACAAGAAATTACAGTTTTGGGGATTCTAAATTATAATGACATCGATGAATGTTTTTAGGTTAATTGATTTTAAATAAATGATGGAATGAAATATTCATAAAAATTCATATTTTAGATATTTATATATTATTTATATAAGAATAGAATATTCAATGCACTAAAATTATCAAACAAACTATTAAGATAAATATACACTAGCATATGTTGTATAGCAAATGATATTTTTTATTCGCTATTTCCCAAGTTATGCAATTCCATATTTATTTTCATATTGAATAGAAATAAATTGAATAAAATGATTTTTTAACTACTACCCGTTGAATTTATTATAGGAAGAAGATGAATATAAATATTTTAGTTGTCATACTAAACAAAAGATAAAAATGAAAACCGTTTTTTAAAAACTACATTGATAATATTTACATGTTATCGGGATATATTCAATGAAATATCAAATTAGGATGTCAATTGAGTATTGGAATATATTTTATCGTATATATATTTATTATTATTATTTTGTTCAGACATTATGTACTATGTTTGGGATAGATTCTAGGTAAAATCTATGTAGAAGAGTACCCTATAAAATATCATGTAACGTAGTAATCACTATGTATAAAAATCATGCCCTCATCTATTATAGTTTTTGAAAAAATGATCCTAGTTCCAAACTCTATACCTGTATTTATTGATGGGGGAGAAGAATATGGTATGTTCTTTATATCCATGAACCACTATGAAAAATATGGTTTATGTAATATTTATTTTCATTTAATTTATGCTACATAACTATTTAATACAAAAAAGTAAAGATAAAATTATTTTAAATGGTGGGATTTTTAAAAAGGATAAAAATTTAACATTTGAAATTTAAGTTTCTCAGTTCACCCTCACTCAGGAATATTTGTCTAATATAGAACTAGGAAAATACCAAGGACCTTGTAATTCACCATAGGGTAGTTGTTAGACATAAGGTGGTTAGGAATGTGAGAAGATTTTTTACGATATATGTTAGTAAATCCAATAGACTAGTGGTTAGAATAATGAATGTTTATACTAATTAAAATGTCTATTATGGAGTTAAAAATGATAAAAACACCAATGTATGTTTCTCCTAATAGACAATGGATTTGTATGAAAAAAGTGAGTCCTATAGGCTCGAAGTTTGTCCATATAGTGATAAATGGACAATGGTTACCGAGAGGGTTCTTTTATACATAATGGTAGTTGATTGGTTAGTGGATTATTTGTATTAGTTTAACTTGATATTAGATATCAATATAATATGTTATTGAATGTGTTTTGGGTGCTTATATGACAATGTATAATAAATAAAAGTGGTGCATTGGTGTTGGATAAAATTTCTTGATTCAATATATTCTAATATATTCTATGTTTTGATGTTAATTTATTTAAAAAAATTACAAAAAAATTTACATTTAGTTTATTTCAAGATATTTATCTATTTATTAGTGTTTCTAAATATATTCTAGGTTATGATATTAAAGATTAATAAATATCATTTTGTAGAGAATGTTATATATAGAGAATTTATTTTCAATATTATTGCATATAACAATAATATGGAGAGACTAAATTATGTATCCAAAGATACTCTTGATAAAAATTATATATTAATCTAATGGAATAAATAAAACATCTCATATATAGTTTCATAAACCAAGGAACTATATGTTTTGTATCTTGGATATCACCTATATAAGAATTTAATTTTAAAAAACTTTTAAATATTTCTCCATAACATTTCTCATATTTACCATTTTGTAGATATTTACAATTAAATAATTTTATTTATAACCTAGGAATTGGAAACATTTGAAAGGGTTCAGATCAACTGCCCAATAATAAAAAACATATCATAATGTGATTGAAAATAAAAATGAAGTAGAATAATATGAAATGGATAAATATATTATTTAAAATAATAAGGGAATATATTATAAAAATAAAACACATTCAATCAATTAAATGTCGTAAAAGTATTGTTAAGGAAGCATAAAATATAAATCATATGAAATTTGAACGTGGAATTAAATTTGGAATATTTAAAAAAGGTATACTGTTGAATTCTTGTAATTTTGGAGAAATGGAATCCATCTGGAAAATTTGTAAATGCTTACAAAATAAAATTTAAATGTAAAATAACATAAGATTAGGATAATATTTGCGAGAAAACTCATTATGAAGAAATTTAATTGAACTACATCATTATGTCCACTACTAAAAATGTGTTCAAAACTATAATTCCCATACTTATGTGAAGAAACTAATTATATCCACACCTTACAATATAATTATATATAAACATAAATAGAAGAACTGGTGGGAAATATAGGACCCAACTGATCATCTTCCATACATATATCAGCCATTTAAAATCAATAATAAACATAACTTAATAGACCAATGGAAAAATAATGGGTTTTAGCATTACATGAAATTAAGTAATCACGGATATAAAAATATCATCTTCAAAATGTATTCATAACATAACAATATATAAAGTATTTTTGAAAAGTAACTTCATGAGTGATAAATCTCAGAATAAAAATATAAATAAACATAATAAATTTTCAAAAAACCATTTTTGAAGTTGTTAAAAAAATTATGTGGAAATTACTTCAAAAATAATTATAATGGAGAAAGAATAGTTTTAAAAATAATTATTGTAAAAATATCCAATTAATATATCATTTACAATACATAATTTTTATCTAAAAAATGTAGAGTAAATATGAAACCTTTTTTTAAAGGATATAAAACCATTTCTTATCTTTTGAAATACCATTGTTTGAAAAACCAAATTGTGAAAAATGTGTATTAAAAATTTCATATGAAAATATATAAAACAATGTCAAGAATAAATTAATATTGTCCATATTGTATTATTCTAAATATAGTTGAACATTGGTGTGAATAAAAAACATTGATTTTGAGGGAAATTCTTAAAAAGGAATGTGAATTATTATTGAAAAAGGAATTTTATTGAAACAATAGAATACTAAGGAGAAAATATTTTATTTCGAAACACAAAATACCTTGGGAAAAATTTTTATGTACATTTTAAATTCATTATATGTTATAATGGATCATTCTTGAAAGATAATAGTGAAAGACAAGATATTGCGACACAAAGAAAAAATTTGCGTTATGAAAAAAATACTAACTTTGTAACATATAAATACTGTTTTCATGATTGGTATGAATTTAAATAGAAAATTGAATAAAAAATTTTAATATTAAGGTGAAAAAAAATAAAACAGTGATTCCATTAAACTATTGAGAAGGAAACATGGGGCACAACTCAAACCTGCCTCATGGGATTCAAATTTTAGAGTAAGAAACCCCTAGCGTAAATTATTGATTAGAAAGATTATATATAACCACCTATAAAAAAATCATAACTATTTTAATATACTAGTTTATAACCATATTTACACATTACACGTTTCATAATTTTAATTTATAATAATTACCACTATATATATTAGTTAGTTTTAGCATGTTTCCTAAATCAGGTGTTAATATCTTCAACCATTTTCACATGATTTATCATATTTATATTACCACCAAATCTTTGATTACATGTTATATAACATAATATAATGTAATATATAACTTAATTTAATTTAAAAATTCATATATCTTTCCACAACTGTTAGATTAATGCTTTGTGAACATGGAATGGGGGATGGCTGATTTCAGGTATTTTTGGGAACAAAAATGACACTTCCATAATATGTTAAATAGTTAATATAATATTTAAACGACCATATTAAAATATAAATATTACTCATATATTATAATAAGTTAATTATATATATTATCATATCCATCCATGATAGAGTTTTAAAGCATCATTTTTAAAGGTAGTTAAACCTACCCAATCATGAACCCTCTTAAACTCAATTGTGAGTATGGATAGAGATGTTTTTATTTTTAAATAATATGATTAAAAAATAATGGGGGGTAATTTTTTATGATGGTGAAATATATTTTAATTTTTTTGATAAAATAATAAAAACATGAAAGTATGAAAAGATGATTCATTGCAGAGGTGGTAATTCATTCAAACTAATGATTGATGTCCGTTTGTTTTTATAAGTGGATGAAAATGAATTACTCATGGATGAAAAGTTAATATAAAAAAATATTAATATTAATAATTAATCAATTGTGTTTTTATGTTAATAATATATTTCTAAGTGTAATTGAAAGAAGTAAAACATTGGAAATTTATAATACTTATATCATAGACATCATCTTTCCATGCATTACTCTTGGATGGTGAAGGGATTGAGATATCATATTGACATTAAGGGTTTAAAAAGTGTGATGTATATTCATTACATGGTATTATTTAATATTTTTTTGGAAATTTTGAATGGTAGCTGTATTCTTAAAAGTTTATATGTAATCCCCATTTATATGAGATAAAAAAGCGTGCTTTGGGAAATAACCATTACATTTTTTAATTCCATGACATTGTGCCTAGAAAAATGTTTCAAATCATTAATATAATAGATTTTGGATTATTTAATGGTTTACCAGGGATAAAAAATATTTTTCCACAATTTATTTGACATTTTATATGTTTTTTACTATTATGTTTTTACATTTTACTCTTTTACTTTTAAAGAGGGTAACTATTTATTAAATAAATGATTTTCTATTTTATTAAAAATATTACATAACAAATATATCCAAATTTGGTTGAAATGGTAAAAACTTTACCAATGTTTAATCTAAATATATAATTAAATATTATAAATATATCATTTAAATTAAAACATATATTGTGTAAAAAAATAATTTTTGTAGAAAAATGATATTTTTACCATTATAGATTCTAAATATTATTCTTTATTTATTATCAGTTAAATAAAAGATAATACATTTATTTATGTTCTTATATAACATATTAGATTCATTATATATAAGAATTAAAATTTTGTAACTCAATATAAATTTCATGATATTAAAAAAACTATAACTTTTAAACAATTGTTTCACCATTATCAGGGTTATTAGCATTAATACTAATAAAATAAAATTGATATGAATAAATTTATGGGTAAACATTAGATAATATGATAATTATTATCTAAAATGTAATAATAAATTTATAAAATTAATGTTCTCCATTTAGGGAAATTATTCTTAATGTTACTTCATTTAATGCTTGAAACTCTATTTCTGCGAAATTTGTATTTTTAAGCATAACTCTTTGAGTATACGATAAAATTTTCAATGTAATTAATTCTAATGATATTAAAAAGATTATAAAATTTTAAAATACCTATTATGTTATATTAAAATAATTTCAAAACATAATCTCCACAGGAATAAATTTTATTAAAGAAGGATACCAAAAAAGGTTTTCATAAAATATTATTATAAATTTTTAATGATATACATGGGTATTATAAATTCACAAAGTATTTTGAAATAATATTATCAACTTTATAAAATTATATTATATATATATAATAGTTTCGGAAAAATTATATATCATATTAAAGTGACGGTATTAGAGAAATCCGTATTTTCTATTATTAACATAAAAATCATTTATTTTTGAAAACTTTCAAGAATTAAAAAACAAATTAATGTTATCAAATTTATATACTAAAAGTTTAAAATATATTTTTTTTAAAAAAAATGTATAATCTAAATCAAACTTATTTTATTGAAAATAAACTTATAAATATTAACTCCTATTAATTATCTACCTTGTAATTGTAATAACAATTAATGGTTTAAAACAATAGAATTTATTATTATTATATTACAAATTTATTCTAAATATTTTTTTATTTATAGTTTTTTATATAGTGTGACCACAGTTATAGATCATTGTATGTATTTTAAAGGATGTAAAATCTATCTTTATCTTATTTAATACCTTAAAAAATTACATCGTGATATTTAAATAAAATTTGTTTATCAGAATATATAATTGTGATGAAATTATCACATTCATCATGATATTATCTATTAAAAATATAAATCTAAATATCACATAAAGATTATAAAACACATATTTTCACAAGCCATTTTGTTGAAATTCATTATATAACTATGTATTAAAGACTATTTTAAATATCAATTTTTTCATAGATATTTCATTGTTGGCCATGAACTAAGAGTTCGTGAAATTTTATTTTAAATTTCCTTTTTCATATTATATAAATTTATGTGGATTAAAATTGAACATATCCATCATATTTAATAACAAATTCAATAGTTTATATTATAATATTATTATTTTCCAATAGTTAATTTCCAAAAAACAAGAAAATTCATACCACTAAATGTATTTATTAAAATGAAAATCACTAATGGTTGTGACCTGATGTTCTTATAAAACACCCTAGATCAAATAGTTTTGATAAAAATGTAATATATCCCCTAATTTGGGGAGAAAAATAAGTGAAAACTAATTACTACTATCCTATTTATAATAAGTCATTATAATGGTTATTTGGTGCACCATGGGTCTATGGGGATGCAGATTATTATTATCTTCCCTAGTTAATTTATTATGGAATTAAAATAGATAATTTATCACCTTTAAATACATATTACATTGAATTATTATTTTTTCACCTGGATTACTTATATCTTCTTTGATAATGTTAACAGTAATCTTTATTTCCCCATAATAGTTTAATGCTCGATGAAATTATTAAACAAAACTAAAGATTCATCTAGTCCCCTTGAGGAAATTCATTAGGTGAATATTTAAAAACAATTGACACATATGAAAATTTAACATTTTGTAATTATTATCTTCGTCACTATGTTTTTCATGAGACTCTATCTTTGTCTTCTTTGGTGTGGTTGGGACATTGACTATTTTCATATTGTTGATCATAATTCATGACATCTAGTTTGTAATAATAACAAAGTTTCTTGTTACAACTTTCATTCTAATGGTTTATTATTTTAGGTAATATCTATGTTATCCTTTAGACCATTGATTTATTCTAGTTATATTCATTCATATATGAAAGTGATTTTATAACTAAAAACATTAACAATACAGTGTAATTATCATAAAATAAATGTAACTCAACCCTAAAATTTTGTTACCTTTAAAATTTTCAAGTTCTCCGTTAGTTCATTTATTTCAACTTCTGAAAATATTATTTTGAAATAAGATACTTTAATATGGGTTATCATAAATTTCTCAACTAAATCCATTAATTTAACTAAGATATAAATCCTTTATAGTGGTTCATAGAGATCATCTGATCAAATGAATCATAATACATGGGTGTGTCAAACCTGGTTTGTAGTAAGGCCTATTTTTCCCGCACTGTGTGACAATCAAGTTAATAAAAAACATTCCATTTTTAGTTTTATTATACCTAGGTATATATATTCCAGATCACACATTTACTTTTACTTTGTAAACATGGATATATTTCTTGTAAATCTAAATTATCCATTCTTTACCAAAATATCAAGATATTGTCTTAAACATATGCTTTGGATTTATTCACATATTTTTATAAACTAATTTTAGGAAATAAATAAACCCTAATCGTATACTAACTGCATAATCCCAAGCTAAACATAACATGAATAATAAATTAATCTATGTATTTAAATAATACATCTCTGAGACAGTCAAAAAACCCAAGGAACTAATGGTTTACTATCTTTAATATTTGATAAAAAAACAATATATTTTAAAACAATTGAAAATATTTCTCTATAATCAAGACCCTATAGTCCCTTTTATATATACCCACAAGTTACAATCATTATTATACCATTGCGATTGGAAACATAAGAACGATGTGAGCTCAAATTCTAATAAGTGTAAAAACATATCATAAAGTAATAGATCAAAAGCATGAAGTAGAATATGATAAAAAGTATTAATATCTTATTAAATGATCCAAAGGTCATATATGATAATAATAAAACACGTTGGATTAATATAAGACTATAAAAATAACTTTATGGAATAGTAAAAGATGAATCATATAACATGTAAACGTGACATTAAAGTGTGGAATACTAAAAAAATGTGTATTGAGGAAAAAATTACATTTTATTTAATTGAGAAGAATATTTATAAATTTTCAGTAGTTCATAAAAACACAAAAGTTTGGTAACAACATAAACATAGGAAAAAATCTGAGAAAAAAATTAATGCACATATTTTTGTGGGAAAACTCAATATGTCAATAACTAAAAATTCAACCAAACCAATCATTTCCATAACTATTTTAAAAACATATTATGTCCAAAATTAGAGATATAATGGGATATAAACATAGAACAATGAATTTTAGGGTGATATCAGACCCTACCCATCATCATCCAAACATATGTGAGGCACTAAAAATCACCAATAAACATAACCTAGTGAACTCATGGAAAAAAGAAAGGGTTTTCACATAACATGATGTTAATAAATCTTAGATATCAAAATCTCATATTTAATATGAAATCAAAAATAATAAAATATAACAGATGATCAAATCATCACATTATTAGAGGAAAACCTCATGGGAATAATATAATTTTAAATGTAATGGGTTTAACAATATCCTTTTAAATATTATTAAAAAAGATAATGTGTAAATTACATACAAAAATTAAGAGGAAAAATAGAATAATTTTTGAAATACATTTTATGAAAAGTTTAAAATAATATATCCATTAAAATAAATATTTTTTATCTCAAAAAATAGTGAGGGGATGATAAAAATTTTTTTATTGAAATTATGGGAAGCCATTTTCAATATTTTCAAATACAATTCTTTAAAATCCCAAATCATTGAAATGTGTATTTAAATTTACTTTTGAAATTTTTTAAAGAGAATTATAAGAATAATATTAAACTATCAATATTATATTTAGTAAAATAAATAAGATATTCTTGGGGATTTAAAAAATCATATGAGAGAAAAATTCTATAAAATAAATTGGAATTGTTCTAAATAAAAATTAATGTTATATAAAAAGTAGAATAAACCAGGAATAATAATTTAGAGTGAAACATCTCATTAATTGAAAATATGGTGGAAATATATACAAAAATAATCATAGGTTGTAATTGATAAATAGTTAAATTTTATATTCAGAGATGACTAATTTTAACACCATTAAAATATTTGTGTCTTGAAAACCCCTTACGAAGAATGTATATTTTCAATAAAATCCACATGAGAGGCATAACCCTAAATAAAAAATTGGATGTCATGAAATATAGAAGAATCATGACAAAAATGACAATATTTTACTATTCACACATTTATAGAGGATACATAGTGTATAACATATATATATTTCCATAGATTTAAATTTGAGAGAAATAAATCCTTACTTTGAATTATTTCTTAGTCGAATGCACTCTAACATCCTCCGTAATGAACATAAATATCTTAAAATATACATTTTATAAACAGATTCAAACCTAACACTATTTATAATATTAATTGATTATCTATATTTATATGTCTATTTTTTAGTGTCTCCATGAACCACATTATGTTTTGAAAATTTCCATGATTTACATATCTAAATTCCATAAAATTCCTAATACATTAAATTATTTATTTATTAATTTATAATTAGTCATTAGAAAATAATTATATTTAATTTTTCATGTTTTAATTTTTCGCGTCATATACTAGTGTTTTTATCATGTATTCATAGGTCAAATAATTCATTTTTGACCAATAATATATCATTTTGGCATATTTATAACTATCATTTTGTACTCCTTTTACGTTCACATCATAACTGTATGTGAATCCAAATTTCCAAATGTGAATCTAGATAGCCAATTTTCAGGTATCGGTTACCCTATGTAATTCAATAATATCCTCTTCTATATAACCCAAAATTGAGTTATTCTTATTGAATTAAAAATTATAACATAATTATAAACATTTTATAAAAGATATAAAACTATGAATAAATATCTAGCATGATGTACATATGATACAAATCATTGTACATTTTTAGTATAAATTATGTGTATTTCCAAACTATTTTTTATAGTATAGTTATAATAAAATGAGATATAAAATTCTAATTAAAGGTATTCTTTATTAATTGGAAGGATAATGAAATTATTTCACAACAATTCAATTATGCCCAATGATATTTCTATCATTTATAAATATAGCATTAGCCATGATATTTTATACCTCAATTGTTCCACATAATTATGGAATCAATTATGTGAAATTGGTTATGTGAAGTATCTAATTTGATACTTTTCTGAAATCATATGTGTGAAATATATATAATAATTCCCTTACATTGATTCATCTATGTTTATTTACATATGTAAGGAAAAATGGATACATTAAATCCCTTATGTGCATTCTCTTATGTTGTTCTGTAAATTTTATACCAAATTCAAAAACCATTATATATTATTTGTTTTAAGTATTACTAAACATTTAAATCTTTGTTATGTTTATTATGAATATAATTCATGTTTTATTTTTTTAAAATACATATTTATTATTTATATGCAATGAAAACATTTTTAAAAAAATATTTATCAACAATTAGGTGGTATTATCATAGGTTACAGAATGTATGGATATACAATGAGAAATTTTGGAACATGATATATTCACATTCAAATCAAATTTAATATAAATACTCAATATTGAATATTATCAGGGAGTACATTATTGATATTTTTCAATATTGTTAAATTTTTAATTTAATTTTCTAAAGAGATTTAATGTATAGTTTGTATTAATATTACAATATATTAATAAATAGTGATGAAAGTAATTTCTATCATTAACACAAGGATAACAATCAGGGAAATAGGCATGGAAAAATAATAATTAGTTTCATGAAATTTCACATGAAACTATTTCTTCGAGATAAAGTGAGATGTAGCCTGATTAATGTTTGGAATATGTTGCGCATGACAGAGCTTGTTATATATAGAGTTTAAATAATTAGTTCAATATATAATGATTAGTTTGAGAATAGAAATGAACTATATAAGTTCTATATTATTTGGTGATAATATTCTCCTCCCTGTCAAACAAGAATCATTTTCTGATTTTTTTAAGAATTAATTCCTACCTTGACAGTAAAACTATGAAGTGTTCAATATAGTTACGTGGTATAACGTCTCCTGATTCGTTTCTATGTTTGTAATTATATATGTTTATAATAAAAATTATATGGTTTTCATGTGGGATGTGACACCCCAAAATTTAAATGAATTGGGTTTTTCCTTTTACTGAAAAAAGAAAAATGTTCTTGTTAGACATCAATGGGTTAATATGTAAGAACTATTTGGATTAATCCTCAACGATAAAAGGTATTTGTTATTTTTTTGCGACTCTAGGTGGATAAAATTATTTTTTAGATTATATAATCATGGTTATAGTGGGTTACATCCCAATCAATTAATGAGAGGTGTGATCAATATACTTGAACTATCTAAATCCAAAGCACTGTAAAAATCTATTGGGTTCATTTAATACTATTATACTATAAGAACAATATTATTTTTTATATGACCTTTAAAATCATAATTATTTTATAAAAAATGAAAATTTACCAACCTCTAGGCTTTATTTCAATTTTAACTCTGAAACAATATTTGGTATCATAGATTCAACCCTATCATTATTTTTCATTTCTGCTAACAACTTTCATAGATAACCATCAAGTCGTAGAGATCTGTTTAATATTCTATGAACAATTTTAAATGATGTATAGATACATCCAAAACTAATTCATTTTTATGGGATTGATTGGGGATATTAGATATCTATAATTGAACATTTCCTGAAGAAACATGGCATTGATCATGGGAAAATCATGGAAAATCATAAAATCTTAAAGAAGGTGAACCTGATTACTTATATTACAACAATGTGGTATGGAATATTTTAAATTAAAAGGTGTATTATATTTTATATTATAAATATTATAGAAATTATTATTGACAACCTTCAGCATCTAAAACTTCTCATGATATGTATAAAAATATTAAAATTACACATATTGAATCATATAAGCTTATTAAAAATATGTTAGGTGTTTTAAGAGATAAATGTAAAGAGATTAAAATGGTTGAAGATGAATCTTTTAACAAAAAATTCTATATATTTAATATTATTATAAATTGTATGAGTTGTTTGGAGAGAATATTAAAATCACGATCTTATAGAAAGTGTACATTGAGAAGTTACTAATAAGTTTAATTCGAATAACTTGTAGAACCTAAAAGTAATAAATTCATGGAATACACTCTTTATGATATTATTATATATTTTTTACAATATAAGTAATATCATAAATTTTTTTTAGAAGGTGGTAATTCAATGAATAAGGAAATAACTTTAATGCCTAATGTATCTACACACTCTTCTGATTCTGAGTTACACAATACAGACGGGAATGATATTACATATGTAACAAAGGTGGGACATATAAGGAATATAGGATACCCAAGGATATATAGAAAATACTATCATATGGATTGATATAAAGAATCAAATGATGATAATTTCATATCAAATTAGTTTTAAGATATAATTTGTTATGATTATAGAAAAGGGGCACACATATAACCCTATATAATAAGTAAAAATAAGGACAAAAATAAAAGGAATAAATACAAGAATAAAAAGATTAAAATAAAAGATTGTGGGAGTTATACTAAGTATAAAATAATATATAGAGAATCTGGTTCAGTAAATGATGTAGAAACATATTCCTAATGTCTTCATCAAATAAAGTAAGCGACTATATTTTTTATTCATCCTCCGAATCTTAATCTGGAAAACACATGGTTGAAGAATTACATAATGTAGAAAATTTCATTTGATTATAAGTTAACCTTAGGATAAAATATAATGATGTTCTCTAGGAGAGTAAAAACATGAATAAATCAATTTAGGATGAAAATAATTTTACCCATGTAGATTTGAAAATTGCACATGAAAATATGAAAAATGAACTTGCTAAAAATAAAAAATTAAAGATAAAAGTTTACTTCACGTTAGAATATTAGTAATATGAATTAATAAATTTTGATAATGTTCATAAGATAATTTTACATCCCAAATTGAATTTGAATTTTTATATTTAATATAATATTTTGTTTCAAAGTAGTGAAAACATTGATAAAATAATTAGTTTTAATAATAAAAAACTAAAAGGAAAACATCTTTTTTTATGATAATAATCCACCAAAAATTTATAATAATTTATTTCATAAGAGATCTAATGGAATTACATCTACTGATAAAGGTTTTAGATTTTATATAAAAGTATAATTTTCAACTGATTATTTTTTCATATTTCCACAACCACTAAAAAATTAGGGGTTTTATTTCAGAATAATTATCTCTATGATTTCATATAAATAGGGGTATGAAATCTATTTGGGTTCCAAATAATGAATATGTTAATCATATCCTTCCAAAATCTGAGTTTGTAATGAAACACTCATAAATTATTATTTTTTATGAAATATGTCTTAGGATCATCAAAATTGTGTTATAGTGCATCGATAATGGATGATCAAGACCCATGACTAGTGATATTTATAAATTTATATTATTCAATTTATGTTCTGGACACAATGTTATAATTGGTTATTGTTTTATGGGAAAGGTGAATGTTTTTAGAGAAATGGGAGTTTCTAATTTTTTTATTATTTATAATATCTTATATATTGAGATATTGAATAAAAAATTGTTAAAAAATAATAACTAGTTTATTTTAAAATATTTCATAATTTTCAAAATTATAAATGCATTATTTTAAAGGATAAATCTATTTTTTTTAAATATAAAATACAACATTTATTCAATTAATTTTTCTATATTAACAGATCTATATGTAAAATGTTTCAATACTATAAACTTTTAAAATATTATGTGGCATATGAGGATATGACATGATAATTTTAGGTTAATACACAAGTTTTAAATGAAACAAACTATTTGATAGTTTCTATAACATAAAGATTAAAGTACATTTTCTTATGACTCAAGATTTTAGGGTAAGAATCATTGAATAAATATCAAGTAAATCAAATAATTATGAATAATATATCCTCATTAAAATATTAATATTGGTTTATTTGGTCCAATAAAATCTACTGGTTTTGATAATAAGTGATATTTTATTATAATTAGAGAAGATTACACATGATTTACCTGTATTTATATTCTTAAACATAAATATAAAACTATATCAAAATTTAAATTTTCATAATAAAATTGATCAACATGAAAAATAAAATGTAACTAAAAAAATTATAATCATGATTGTGATTTCCAAAATATGAAATTTATATAGTTTTGTGAAGAGAATCAGTATTTTAAAACAACTCATCCTATATGACATGACATGAAATGGTGTAGTTGAATGGAAAGAAAGAAAACATAAAGAAATGGATCTAACCATGTTAAAGGGGATTTAATTTTATATATACTTTTGGATAGAAGCTATTAATACTTATTATTATGATAAAAAAAATACAATTTTAAGGAATTTATTGAAAAGAAACCTTTTTTGTTTTGAAGGGATAAAAACCTAAGAGTTTATAATTTAGATTCGTTGGATATAATTTTAATATTATTATTATTAATATGTATTCTTTAGAAAAATTTTATGCTTAACATGATAATGGTATTTTCATATGATAATCAAATAATAGAATGTTTTACAGATTATAAAATAAAATAGCTATGGTTATTATATAATTAATCCATGTTAAATTTGATAAAAAGTATTTGAATGAATGAAATGATGATATAGTAAAACATAAGAATGAATTTATAGATTTAACTTTTTAATTGTATTTACCTATAGATAAAAATTCACGTATTTAGGGGGAGGTTACTTATTACAAATATAAATATATTCATGAAGGTTTTAGAAAAACAAATAAAGATTACGCTTTAGATAATTTCATTTGTAATGTTGAATCAAAAGTTCAAAATATAAAATTTTCTATGAATATTTGTGATTAAAATATTGTATATCTCATATTATACCTATGAGAATTAATGAGTATTTTTATGAATGTAATTTTATCTTATTTATGAATGATGAATTAAATCAGATTATTTGGAATAGTGTTTTTATTTTAGTTGTTCCCCCAAATTATTTTCATTATATTTGGAAAAGTGGTTCTTTTGAAACAAACATTATAAATATGGAAATATAGGTAAAAATATAGCTATATAGGTAGTTCAAGGATAATCTCAATAATTGGGTATTTATTTTGAAGAATAATTTTTCACTTATTTATATGTTGGAATAAAACTTTCTATTATTAGATTTTATTGATTTTATTTCATTTAAATTTCTTCCAATGGATTTCAAAACAATATTTTTAAATGGTTATATTAATGAAAAGCTTTATATTTGACAAAGATATTTTTTTTCAAAATGAAAATCATCCTTATAATGTTTCAAAACTATCTAATTCTTTAAGATATTATAAACAATCTCATTGAGTTTGATATGAAATGTTAACTAATTTTCTTTGGGAAATAAATTTTGAGAAAGGAATGGTTGATTACGAATTGATTATTATGATAAGATGAAATGATATTTTCATTTTATAAATTTATATCTAATATATTATATTTGGATTTTAAACTAAAAATATTGTTAATGATATTTAAAAATGGATGACCTATAAATTTTATATGAGTCAGATAAGTGAATTAAAATCCATCATGGGTTTAAAAATATTTAAAAAAAAAATTATTTTTCAAAATAAATATTGTTTTTTCTAAATATTATGTTAATAGATTCGGTTTAAAATCATATAAAATAAGAAATAATCCCATGTGTATTAATTAAAAATTTAATTTTGATAAATCTAGAAAATATATTGAGGTTAAAAACTATAGAGAAAATATTTGTTGTTGGTTATATTTAACTACCTCTTGAGAAGATTTAATGTTTTTAGTTTTCATTTCATCTATATATCAATTTGACCCTTTAAAAATACATAATAAAGCTTAATAGGATAATTATATATGCTAAATTACTTTTTAATCTTGGTTTATTTTCTTTTACTAAATATATCATTGATTAGAAATGTTATTCAAATTCTAATGTTAGTGGATAAAAATATATAGAAAGTATATTTGATTTACTTACTAAATCATTAATTTCATAGTCATCAATGAAACAAAATTCATTTTTTCTTTCAATTTTCTTCATCTAAATATAAAACCCCTTCTAAAAGTTGTGCTCGACCAATATCCTTACGAAAAAACTTTTTAATTTCATTTTTTGATTTCAATAATTTTTTTATTTTATGTGAAAATAATTATACTACTTATATTTCCAAAAAAACTTTAACAAAACTCTTGCAATAAACACATTGATGTCAAATTTAAATTCTCTAGAAACATGTATGTAAAATAACTATATGTATGAAATTTATTTCGGAAGAAAATCATATTGCTAATATCTTTAATAATCCCTTGAATTTTAAAATTTTTGAGGAAAATAATTTTTGAGCATGGAATTATGGATATTTTAATTTAAATTTATCTGGAATGAATTTTGGGGGAAGGGTTTTGTATATTTATATGATAAAATATTTTTTCTTAAATGGAATCTATGAAATATGGAATCAATTTATCATATTAATATTTCAAAATTTATATAAATATTTGTTTGTTATTATTCTATTTTATGAAATATCATAAATAATAGTTAATATTTACATACTACCTAAAATTTTAGTTTTTATAAAATATTACTTTATGAAGTTTTTATCATTATTTTTTACAAAAAAATTAAAATTATAAACATTTTGGCATTCCTCCTTGTCACGTGTTTTGAAATATTCATGTTTATAAATGTTTTTCAAAATTATTATATTCATTATTATGATATATAATATACTAAAAAATAGAAGAATAAACTTTATCATTTCACAGAGGGGATATTTTCTTATTAAACAATTATCTTTTTTATAATTTCCAAAATGGGGTGTTGTTTTTCTAATTATACTTAGTTTTGTATTTTTTAGAAGGGGTGATAATATTGAGTGGATTGTTGAAGAACATTTTTTTATGATATTTAAAAATGTTTAAATGTTTTATATACATTAAATGTCTTTATAAATTGAGTTATGCATTGATGAACATGTTTTTTTAAACATTTTCATATCATCATATTTAATTGTTAAATATTTAACAAATTTAATGTTTTGTTTTGTCATAACATTTACTACAAGTTTCATATTGAGTTCCCAGGATAAAAAAGTCATTAGGACCTTGAAATATTTTTAATATTTGATTTTAACTATTCCCATATTTCCTTAATACAATTAACTATATAGGAAAATGTGAAATCACACAACCAAATGTGAATCCATGTAGCCATTTGTGAATCCACATAGGTTCTTTTTCAAAATTGTTTACTCTATGTATTTAGATCATATCATGGGATAGAGAACACTAGAATGAGTAATTATTATTTTAAAAGAAATATAATATTATTATATACATTTAAATAGAATAAATAAAACTATGAATTACTATATATTATGTTTTAAATTATACTATAAGTCACTACATGTTTCTTGTATGAATTGAACATTTCTTTAGCATTATTTTTCAATGATAATTTAGAGATAAAATGTGATATAGAATTCAGATTAAAGTGATTATTATTTATTTAGAAATATATTGAAATTATATGAGTATAATTCAAATTTACGATTTTTTTTCATTTATAGGGTATGATTTAGGTCTGAAATTTGACAACTCATGTTCTCTACAAATTTTGAGAATCAAATACATGAAATTAAGTGCATGAATTAACTATGTGATTTTTCTTACATGAAACTGGATATGTAAATTGGCTATATGAATTCCCTTACATGGATTCATATTTTTAAATTGAATTATATTGGGAAAAAAGATACATGAATTCCATTAAATTTATTTTCCTATACGGTTCTGTGAATTTATACTCAGTATTCTAAAACATTGAAATATTATTGGTTTAACATAATAAATGAAATTTCAGTTTCCTATAAGATTATTGTTGACATAATTAGATTTTTTTGTTATAAAAGTCCTTAATAATTATTTGGAATCCATGAAAAAATGTTTTAAATTATTTTATGAATAATTAATAATTCTAATCAAGGGATTAAAAATCAATGGATATTTAGGCTAAAAATTTTAGAACATGATATACTCAAATTCAAATCGAATAAAATATTTAGAGTCAATATTTATTATTACCAATGGTATTTCACGGGCATTAATTAGTATTATTTAATGATGTATTAAAGTTTTTATTCAGTTCCATAATATTAATTGAATTATTTTTAAATGATGTTAATGAAGAGTCATAATAATTTTATTTATATTTAACAAATGTATTGGTTACTGAGAAATAAGAATATAAAACTCTTATATAGTTTTTTGAAGTTACATGTGAAATTATATATTCAAGATTTAGTGATACACAGTGTTCATCAAGTTTTAAATATGTTTCACATGAAGATACTATAAATTTATATAGATTTGATAGAGCTATGCATGATATACCTATAATGTTGGTGGAAAATTTGAACTATTCAAGTTCAACATTCTTTAGTAATAAAATTATTCTTCTAGCCAAACTTAAATAATTTGATCCTTTTTTGTTGGAGAGTTTTTCTCTACCTCTATAATTAGATTGTGAAGTGCTCAATCGATTTATGAGATTTTACAACATAATAGTCTTTTTTTATATGTAGAGGATTTGGATTCATAATAAAATTAAGGATTTGGGGGAGTGAATCCCATTTAAAGTCAATTCACTGGGTTGCTCCTCTAAGGGGAAAATCCATACTATTTGGGTTGTGCCTCCATGGGATAAAAATGAATGAAATATTATATTAAAGGCTTAAGGAAAAAAAGATTTTTCAATTTATTTGTGACCCCAGATGAAAAATGAAATTGTTATATTCCATTATAATGGATATAGTGGTTTATATATCACTCGTTTCATGAGAGTGGTGAAGAGTGTACTATGATCATTTTGATCCAATCAACTATAAAAATCTCATCAATTCATTTTATTTTATATCAGCTTTACTAAAGATTACTATTATTTTATAAACATTAAATTCATTTTTTCATCTTTACAAATTCCAATTCATTAACTCCTATCTATATTTCCATATTATCTTTGATCCAACATATATTTGTTAGTTTTTACCTATTTTACCAAATCATGTGTTAATATCTTTAACCATTGTGCATACATTATAATGTTAATATAATAAACCGAAATTTTATTCTATGTTTTATATTTGAGTAATTGGTAATATGTAACTAATATCTATCAAATAACCCCTTATATCTTTATATAAGATCATTAGTTAGGTTGTGTGAATGTGGAGTCAGTGAATGATTATGTTGATGATTTTTTCAAACAAACATGATACCATAATAAAAAGTTAAATACATAATCTAATATTTACATAACCATATTACTATCAGGATATTATTATTATATAATAATAATATTAGTATTTATGTAATCATATTCACCCATGATAGTGTTTTATAGCATTATTCATATAGGTGATTAAACTGAAGCAAACATGGATACACTTTAACTCGATTGGATCGTTTGGTTAATGAGGTGTTTCTTTTGAAATAATATAATAATAATATAAAAATGATTATATTATATTCTTTTCTATGATGTTAATGTTTATTTTATGTAATTTTTTAAGTAATTAATAATAATAATAACTAAAACAATGATTCTTCATCGAGGAAATAATATGCAAACATAAAAAATTGACATTAATTTGTTTCTAAAATTGGATGGAAATGGTTAACTAAGTATTTTACATTAATATAATGAAAAAAATTATTAGAATGATATTTAAGTCTTCATAATATGATTGTGAAAACCTAACTGGAAGAGTAGTATCAAGAATTTGTTTTAGGAAGAATATAATACTTATGTTAGAGACTTGATCATTCCATGAAATACTCCATGAATTTTAAGATATTAGGATAAAATAGTGAGACTTGGAGATTTATAAAGTGTGAGGGGATTATAGGAGAGTATATATAGATAGAGGTTATATGATATTACTAATTTTAGGTGCAATCTTGAAATGATATAAAAGATCCCCAATTATAAGTGAGGAAATGAGAACTTTTAAAACACCGTATATATTACAGTAATTAAATGAATATTTTTCAAGGAAATTGTCTAAATAATATATAAATAATGGATTTTTTGATATTATTTAGTTGATAATGTCTCAACCAAGTGTTTCCACAATTGTTTCAAATGTGTTATTGGGTTTTACCACATTGTTTTTATATTTTATTCTTTTATTTTTAAAATAGGAAACTTGTTTTTACTATTTTATTTTATGTTTTATTAAAAATATAAAGTTACCCATATAGATAAAATTTCATGTTATGGGACTAAATATAAACTCTATATAATTCAATTAATTTTATAAATATTATAAAACAAACTATTAAATTAAAACATCTAATCGGTTGAAAAAGTGTTTCAGTAGAAAAATATCATTTTTTCCATTATAGAGTCTTAATCTTATTTATTATTGATATCCAATTAAAAGAGTGTTAATATATATATTTTTTAATTTATAAATCATAATAGATTAAATATTTTAATTTCTTAAATTAAATTTATTTTAAATAATTTATTTTATATTAATAAAACAATAAGTTTTAAATAATTATAATGTTATTATCATAATAATTATGATTCATCCAAAAAATCAACATTTTATTTCCAAAAAATGTAAATTTTTATATTTAATATTATTAAAATTATTTTATAAAATACATGAATCAATTTATCAAATTATCTTTCTATGTTTTGTTAAATTAATCTTTACGCTAGATCTTGTAACACATAAAAATCCATTTTTTAAAAGTCTTCATTTTAACATAATTTTTATGAGTTGGAAAAAACTATAAATGTTATTTATTATAGTTTATTTAAGAGGATTATAATTTTTAAAATAATAGTTATCTATCATTAAAATATATCAACAACTTAATTTTACCGTGCATACTTTTGAGAAAATAAATAGGCAAAAATTATTTTCATAAAATATTACTTGATTATCAAAATATTTATACATCGGATTTATAAATTGAAATAATAAATTTAAATTAGTTATTTTACATCATTAATATATTTTTTTTTATAAAAAACGCCTCGAAAAGTTTAATTTCATATAAAATTTACGATATGACTAGAATTGGTATCTTTTTAATATTTATGTAAAAATTGATTATTTTTGAAAAATATAAAAAAATATCATTATATAAATTTTTATGATGATTTCAAAAAATAATTTTAATTTATCAAAATTAAATTTGAAAATTTGAAAATTAGTTTTTTTAAGAAAACATATAATATAAAAAATCAATTTTTATTGAAAATAATCTTTTTGATGTTAAAAACCATTAATTATTTTCATTCTAATGATAATAAATAAAAATTTATTATAATCATAGTATTGATTATTGCATTATCAATCTTGTATTATTATTGTTATTTTTGTTTTTTTAGTTTTCTGTAGTGTCTGACACGTGTTATATAACATAATATATATTTTAAAGGATCTGAAATCACATGCTGTTACACTAAATTTTTTTATAAGTCTTATTATGGTTGTGCAATCCATTTGAATATTATAAATGGAATAATTGTGACAATAAATACATGTATAATAAATTATAAATTCTATTTTGAAAGTGTTGAGGATACAAGAAATTTGAATGAGATGATTTTTTTCAACAATTGGGTCTATAGTATGAGTGGTTAACAGTTCAAATGATAATAAAAATAGTTATATGGATGGTCAAAAAATATTCCATAAAATAACATATCAAGGTCATTAAAACAAATAATTATCAAGAAGGGGGATTAATGACTCTCTATGATGGAATTATCCACAATGTTAAAATGGATTTTAGAAACATCGTGGTACTTCTATATTATGTATCAGTGTTATAGAAATTAATTATTCAGTTTTTAAGGGTATATAATAACAAGTTAATATGTTACATATTTTGTAAATATAAAGGATTTCAAAATCAAAGGATGAATTTATAAAACATTTAGTTTAAATTCACGTGATAATGAAATAATTTCTATATTAATGATTTGGATGTAAATGAATATATCAATCTTATATAGATCAAAGAAAAGTACGTTTATAATATTTTATTTTCTCTTATATGATAAATAGAGCAGATTTTAACAATGTTCTGTTACAAAATTTATGAGAATAATATATGTAATAAAACTCATTTATGATTCATCCCATTCTATAACATGTTTACAAAAGTTGAAAATGTGAAAAAATTTCTAATGTAAAATTGATAATATTTTTTTTAATTAAGAGGAATTCAGATTCAGCCACCAATAATGGAGGATTTTAAATATTACTATTACTTTCATGAAAATGATCCAAAAAACTATAATTCCATATAATATTTGGAAAAATGGTTCATCTGTTAAATATTCTTATTAAAAAGAATGTATGTTGTCACAACCTGGCTTCACTAAGATGAGGGAAGGGACATCGGATTATCAGACCCTTCCTTCCTCAAGTAGAAGGAGAGATAATGCCCCCACAAAACCTACCTTCAATAGGTCTTGGACTGGAAACTAGAACCAAGGGTATAGAATCACACATAAAATTGAAGGAATTACACATTTAATTTAGTAGTCTTAGAAGATAAGATAGTAAATCCTAAATAACACCATAACTGGAGGTAAAGGAAAAGCTAAAACAAACCAATCTCATATGCACGTTCCAAAAGTAAGTGCTATAAATACAAGAAAATTCCAAAGGAAAGTACCAAATAAAAGAAAAATAGCAACCATAATTGTCCAAAATCCTATACAAGTGCAGTCTTGCACAATCTCCGAAGTCCTCTTGGACACATGAAAGTAGTTTTATATACATATGGTGAGTATACAGGTACACTTAGTAGATAAATCCAAAAGATCACGTGCATAATTGGGGAGACATTGTAATGCCTCGTGAAAAGGATATAACCAAAGAACCTAGCACGGAAACTATCCACCCAAACCTCACCAAGGCACATTCCCCAAATAATGCTAGTCAAGTAAAGTAATAGTAATAACACATCAACATTTGGGTACCCCGCACCACTTTCCCACTGGTTATTGAAGACATCATGCATGCCAATCCTCTCCCTTCATTCTCATCATAGTCCCACTCCCATCCCCCGCCCACACACACCTAGGCTACAACAACCACACATTCCACCCATAATCACCTGGTCCACAACAAACACACGTAACCACACCCATAGACACCTGGCCCATAATAACTACCACCACACTCAAAAACACCTGGGCCAGAACAACTACCACCATGCTCAAAGACACCTTGGCCTCATCTCAAAGGAATACGGGAATCCACCTGCGCACACACACATGGGCCAACCACCGCAGCGTACGCGGCCCGATGAATCATGGGCTATAATGGACTTCAAGATGTCACATCATGCCTAATGTGTATTTGGATACGTGGGAAAGAGAACAGAAACAAAGTTGATAACCATCCACTCATAAGAGTGTTAGGAAAAACACCCTCCCCCATGTAATGGGGGTGTTTGGCACGAAGTGCTAAACTTGGGTTGGGGGTGAATAGACACATAAAAAATAAATTATACATATAGGTAACAAGAACTCATACCAGCATAGGGGTTCCAAAACTAGCCATATACAAACACCCTTGTTACTATTCATTTATAAAAAGCACCACCGCCACAACCATGTCACAACTCATTCTCGGAAAACAGTTTCCCATTAAACCCATTCTTGTTTTCAGATTCAAGTTATTAAATTTAGATAATTCTTCACAACCGGGAAACTAATACTCAATGACACAAGCCAAAGAAAGAAAAACAGCCAGAAATCAATACAAGTGTTCACACCTGGTTCTCGTTTAAAGTCACAACAGCTAAAGGGATCCGTGAAATCCCTAAAAGTACTGCAACCAAACAAAGCCCCAACATACAGCCCCACACAACCATGGGTTCACAAACCTACAACCGCACAAAAGTGTATACCATCCCCATCCACATCACCTCAAAATAAACAATAGAAAACATCACCAGAATAGAGCAAGGGAATTGTCAAATTTGAATATGCCATTCACTTAGTTTTGTCTTTCCGTTTGGTTAACCGGGGTGACTAGACCAGGTTTCTTATTCATTGGGTATCAATTAAATCAAATAAGATTGCATGATTAACCATTTTCCATGTTACATCCATTCAATAACATAATAATAAAGAAAATAGGGTTTCATTAGTGCGTAAGAAGGGACAAACAACACCCAAAATTTTTAGTGAACATAGGCCCATACAATTCACAACACATAAGAAAAGATAAAAGAGTATCACAGAATCATCAAACACATCCATTCATTATTTAAAACCCATTAATTATCGTCGTTATGGTTTGGTTTCGTCAATCCATATAGGAATATTTTCATACCCACCCCTCTTGATGAACAGTAAAGAGAGACAAAGGAGAAACACTACTTGGATGATAAACGATCTACGTTTTTCTCTTCACACCAATAACTTTGATCCACAACTTGTAGGGGAGGAACTCTGAGGACTCAAGGGGTGAGTAGGAAAGGCTCCCGCACTAGAGCACCACTATCCTCTTGGAAGGAGACTCCAAACGCACCAAGGAATGAACGAAACCAGCCACGAAGAAGAAAGAAGGAATTCCTGTGTGATAAAAAGGTGAGGTCTGGGAGTTACGAGATAATAATTTGGAATGGATTTAAAGGTGGATTGTTGTTTCAACATGCAGTTGGATGGTTACACAAGATAGGATTAATTGTAATTTAATAAAGGTGATGATACTAGCGATGTGTTAAAGGACTTCATTTAAAGATAACAAAACGGGTCCGTTGAGGGTCTCCCCACTCTTAGGGAATTTAAAACATTTTGTATGCTGTTAAAAATAGCATAGAACCACATTAAAAGGTTAAAAGACAAAAAATTTTCATTACGAGAAAACTGGGGGAATGAAAACCCAAAACTCCCCCCTCGCACCGATCAGTGACCAACAGATCGGTGTCACCTATGGGTGACACCACAATGACATCGTACCACTGATACGCTACCCTTCAAATCTAGACCTGATGGGTCTAGGGTGTCCCAAACACCGGAAATTTGTAGATTAATAAACCAGGAGGGTCTGTTCCATTACATTAGATACCTATCAAACTATTCTCGTCCTCAAGAATCGAACTAACCCTGATCAACCACTCCAGAAGATACCACTTAGGGAAAACCTACCCCGAGCACCCATACGAAACCCAAAGATCACATTGTCCTGACACATAGATCAGGGAGTCTCTCCTTCCTTATCAAGATACTATCTCTTTTGGGCATCACGGACTTGCCCAAATGGGTTTAATCGCATATCCACTGATGCGTCTTTATAGGAAATCAGGTTCTCTCTCCCCCACATATAAGGAATATTCATAAACATTCACAAGGTAAGGAAACAAAATAATATCATAAACCAACAAAGTCAGCATTACATCATTGCCGGCCACAAAAACAATAACATCAAGGAAGGCTTGGAACAGGAACTCAAAATAGATTTGGGTACTGGGTGTGCATTTGTGCTTCTCTCTCCCAAGTTCTCTCATCGAGGCCACCATGCCTCCACAAAACACGAACCAATGGGATGGTTCTTCCATGAAGAACTTTCTCCTTTTGATCATCGATCCTCACTGGTCTCTCAATTAACTTAGAATCATCACCAATATCCAACTTCCCCCAGTCAATGACATGGGACTCATCGTGTAGATATCGACGATGATGGGAGAAGAAGAAAAAGTGGGGGATCCTTTCCGAAAGAGGTGGAAATTGCAGCTGATATGCCACCTAACCTACTCACCCCAAAACTTTCAGAGGCCCAATGAACCTAAGATAGAGCTTGTTTCCCTTTCAAAACCATTGCAACCCACGTCGAGAAGAAACTTTCAAAAAAACATAGTCCCTAACCTCAAACTCCAAGGGACTCCTCCTATGATTGGTATATGAATTATTCTGGTCCTGGGCTACCTTCATCCTCTCACACACAAACTGAACCTTCCCTATTTTTCTTTGCACTACATCTAGTCCAAGAAAACCTTCCTCCCCAACCATGGTCTAGCACACGAGCAAACAACACGACCACTTGTACAAGGCTTCAAAAAGTTCCATGCCAATAGTAGAGTGATAGATAATATTGTAGGAAAACTATACTATGGGAAATTTTCATTACCATGATCCCTCGAAGTCCAAAACACAAGCCTATAACTTATCTTTCAATGTTTGGATGGTTCACTTTGTCTTCACATCTCTCTGGGGGTGGAAAGAAGTGATAAGATGTATCAGGGTGCCAAAACCATGCTGCAATCCCCTCTAGACTCATGATGTATACCGTGAATCCCTATCTGATACTATGTACCTTGGAACTCCGTGAAACAATACCACCTAATTCATGTAATTATGTGATATGTCATCCACCACACTCTACTCCTTGATTGCTAAGAAGTGGGCTAATTTTGTCAACCGGTCTACCACTACCAAGATAGAATCACAGCCTCTTTGAACCCTAGGTAGTCCTATGATGAAATCCATTGATATTTCATCAATCTTCTAGTAGTGGACATCTAAAGGCTGCAACAATCCTCATGGGGTGCGGAGTCCTGCCTTCACCTACAGACACACTAGACACCTTTCCACGAACATAGCCAATGCATATTTCACCCTAGGCCACCAAAACTATTCCCTCAGGCCACTGTACTTCTTGGAAACTCTTGGGTGTACCACTACGAGTGAGTTTTGGAACTCCCAAAGAACACCCTCATTTGTCATATCTCAGAAAAAAAACTTCCCTACAAAAATATGATTCTGACTATCCTCTGAGCACCCTTCCGAAGAATTGCCTTGGTTAACCCGATAAAGCATCAATTCACTCTCTAGGTCTCCCCACTGAGACACCTCCACCTGCCGCAACAAACAGGACTACACTGTCATCTGAAATAGACAACCTCTACCACCATCCACTCTTGCATCCAGGTGTAGGGCAACCAATTCCTCCATTGCCTTGCAATAATCCACATATTCATGAATATCTTCCCTCCACGACTTCATGCTCAATGCATCAACCAAAATATTCCCCTAACCTTCAGTGTAAGAGATCTCGAAGTTGTAGTCCTAAAGAAACTCTAATCACCATTGTTGTTGCATGTTCATGTCTCGCTGGGTAAAGATATTCCTCAAACACTTGTGATCCGTGAATTCCAGAAACTGCTCCCTGATGAGGTAATGCCTCCACAACTTCAACATGAACACTACTTCTGAAAGATCTAGGTCATGGGTGGAATAGTTACACTCATTAGAAGGTAACTGCCTAGACCCATATGATATCACTCCCCACTAATACATCTTCACACACCCCATTCCAAGTCCAAAAGAATCACAAAACACCTCATAAAACACACCTTCTTTTTGAAACCTGAGCATGGGACTACTGACCAACCTTTACTTCAGATACATGAATGTTTCCCGACACTGATCACTCTATACTAAGGCCTGGTCCTCTCTGGTCATGGATGTCAAAGGAGCTGAAACTTGAAAAACTACAAACCTCTATCACATTATTGGATGCTTCCTAAGAAACAAACGCTTCAACCTTTGACAGATCAACCACTTCCCCATGCCGGGACACCATGTGTCCAAGGAAATGCATTTCTCATGTAATGAACATACACATGGACAATTTCTCATAGATCAGGTGATGCAAAAGGTTTTCCAAGACCATCCCGAGGAGCATAGTATATTCCTCCTCTGATCTTGAGTAGATCAAAATGTCATCAATGAACACAATGATGAACCAGTCTAAAAACTGATGGAAAATAGAGTTCATCAGCCCCTTCAACACACCATGTGAGTTCGTAACACCGAATGGAAAGAATACGAAAACAATGTTCTCATACCAGCACCTGAAAGAAGTCTTTGGAATATCACTGTCCTTCACACTTAACTTTTGATACCCAGATCGCAGATCAATCATAGAGAATGAACCTTCTCCCCTCAACTAGTCAAAGAGATCATCTATCCTCAAGAGAGGGTAAAAGTTCTTGACCATTACTTGATTCAGTCTCCAGTAGTCTATGCACGTCTTGAGACAACCATCGGCATTCTTTGCTAACAAGACCAAAGCACCCTGTGGCGATATGCTAGGTCAGAAAAACCCTTTCTTAATCATATTTTCAATCTGAATCTGCATCTCCCACAACTCAGAAGGCACCATCCAATAAGGATCCATAGAAATCAGATGGGCATCAGGCTGTAATTCTATCTCGAACACAACATCATGTTGAGGGGGTAGAGTCAAATACCCATCAAAAAAATGTCTAAGAAATCTCTGAAAACTACTGGAACATCCATTATCTTCACATTTGTTGATTCTGCTAAAAGCTCGGCCTTCATAGAATAAAGAGGCTCCACACGCCTTCTCCCCACCTAACAACTATGTTCTCCAACAAAAGACACACGCTGGCCATCCTCATTGTAGAACATGACTCTTATTTGAAAGCAATCGATAAAAACATGCGCAAAAAATAGCTAGTCGATGTGTAGGATGACATCGTATGGACACATTTGCTATAGAAGAAAAATCCCACTAGATAGATGTGGCCCCAACATCATTCTTCATCCTTGACAGACATCAAACAAGTTGGTATGATCTCCAACTGGTGTACTCAACACTAGGGGCATAGAGAGCCTCTATATTTCTAGCACCAAGTAATGGGCTAGGCTGGGTGAAACAAAGGAGTACAAATCTATTGAATCAAACAAGGTGCGTGCAAGAGTGCTAATCAAACAGGTCGTACCATGAATGACATCCGACCCTACTGGAACTGCTGGCTCAATGGCATGAAACTACCCACGCCTAGATCCTCTACAACTTGGCTATCGACCACCTCCACGACAACGCCCTGGTCTAGGTCCCTGAGGAGCAGCCTGATGTTGGCCTCCTCCTTCCATGTCAGCTCTCAGAGTAGTGGGAGATTGTTGTCCCTACTGGTGTTTCCAAGAGGGCTTGGATGGAATCTACTACTGCTGAGGTGGGCGCTGAACCTTCCCACCCCCACTTTACTGTTATCTATTCGGGAACTAATTCCAAAGGTTCCAACAACATGCACAGATGAAGCACCTCGATCCTAGGACCGTGAGGAAACAGCGAGAACCTGGTGATCGAAACTGGAACTACTGGGGCCTGCTCCCCACTGGTCAAAACCTAGAAGGCCATGATGCATGAGATCTGCTACTAAAGGCTTTCCCCTTTGATGATCCCAACTGGCTCCCCACTCGTGGAACACCTCCCAGCATGTTCATCCATTCTACAACTTCCTTTTTCATCTGGACCTCCATGTACATCAGTAGGGTGAAGGGTGTAACAGAATACTGAAGAGAAGGTCGAAGTGCCTACTCTAAACGCCTTGCCTGAGACTCCTCATTCAGAATGAGGTAAAAAGAAAATAGAATGAGATCCTAGATCATGATCCCCAACTCCCTAACTGACATTCTCCCCTACTTAAGGGAGAGTTGTTCCTGCCTCTTCCTGCCCTTCATCATAGAAGAAATATATTCCACCATGAAATCCCTCTTGAAGTTAGCCCACATAACCTTAGCCTCTCTCTTCTCACCAAGATAGAGTGTCCACCACTAATGTGCTGCCCCCCGCATCTGGCTCACATCCAGAGAAACCCAGTACTATGTCGGAGTCTGAATCAAGATGAAAGCTCTCACTAGCTCCTCAATCCATCTCTTTGTCTCCATGTCTGAGACACTGCCCTCGTACTTCATAAGGGTTTTCCTCTAAAAGGCACAAATCGTCTTTTACCACTGATCATCTTCCTCCTCTTGGTCAGCCCTCTATCTATCCGTCAAATCTACCTCATGGGCCTTGATCACCCACACTAATCATGGTCGTCATCCAGGTACCATATATGGAAGGTAAACAACGAATGCCTAAGCATAAGTACTGTTTAATATTGCTTTTAAATAATTTTTTTGGAGACATTGTATTCATATTAAATCACCAAAATACCCAAGACACACAAGAACCCAATTCATTATGATGCATGTACCTTTCCTAGTGTCTCTAACCTAAAATCAGTGTAGCCTCACTTGGTCATTCAATAGGCCCATAGTCATTGCATCAGATCACAGGGGGGCCTAAAATCCCATGTACTAGCTGAACTTCCCTGGAAAATTTCACACAACATGATTCCCTAACACTATATCCCTACCATCCCATGAATTCTTCACTGTGCCTAACCGCAAGCTCCATCCTATCTCTTATCCTTCCTCTAATACCATTTTTTCATGAACCACCTTCACGAAGTTGAGGGAAGGAACAACGGATTATCGGACCCTTCCTTCCTCCAATTGATGTAGAGATAATGACCCCTAAATCCTGCTTTCAATATGTCTCAGAGTGGCGACTAGCACCAAGTGTATAGAATCACACACAAAATGGAAGGCATTGCAATTTTCATTTTGTAGCATCAGGAGATAAGATAGTAAATCCCAAGCAACACCAAAACTTGAGGTAATGCAATATCCAAACTAAACCAATCCCATATGCATGTTCCATAAATAAGTGATAAAAAGTACTGGAAAATTCCAAAGGTAAGTACAAAAGGAAAGAAAAACAGCAACCACAACATTACCAAATCCCAAACTAGTATGGTCCTGCATGATCCCCGAAGACCTCCAAGAAACCTCAAAGAATTTATATATATGTAGGGTGAGTGTATAGGTATACTCAGTAGGGAAAACCCAAAGCTCTCGTGCACATGTGGGGTTGCATTCTAATGCCCCATGAAATGGAGATAACCAAGGAACATAGCAAGAACACTATCCCCCAAACATCACCAAGGAACAATCCCCAAATAACGCATGTTATGTAAAGTAATAGTAATAACACATTGACACTTGGGTACCCCACACCACTTTCCCATTGGATATAGAAGACATCCAATGCATCAATCCTCTTCTACCATTCTCAACGCTATCCCAATGACATCCCCTACCTGCACACACATGGGCTACCACAACCACACATTCCTCCCACAAAAAACTGGGCCACAACAACCACAAGTAACCACGCCCGCATACACCTTGGAAAGAACAGCTACCACCATGCTCGAAAAAAACCTAGGCCAGAACAACCACCACCACACTAAAAGACACCTGGGCCTCATCCCGATGGAACTTGGGAAACAACCTACTCGCACACACCTAGGCCAACCACCACAGCGTACCTGACCCGAGGAATCGTGGGCGATAATGGAATTCAGGCCATCATATCCTACCCAAAGAATCTTGGGATACTCGGGAAAGGGAGTAGAAAACGATCTAATAACCAGCCACTCATAAAAGTGTTGGAAAAAACAACCTCCCCCATGAAATGGAAGTGTTCTACATGAAGTGCTTAACTTGGTTGTGGCGCGAATAGGAAAAATAAAAACTAAATTATACATATAGGTAACAAGCACTTATCTCATCCTAGAGGTTCCAAAACCATCCCATATATGAACACCTTCATTAGTATTCATTCTTAAAAAGCACCATAGCCACAACCATGTCACAAATCATTCTTGGAAAACATTTCCCCATTAAACCCATTATTGATTTCATATTCGAGTGATTATATTTAGATAATTCTTCCCCACTAGGAAACTAACAAGCATAGCCACAAGCTAAAGAAGTATAAATAGCCATGAAGCAAGGAAAGAATTCATACCCGGTTCTCTTGTAAAGTCATAATGACCAAAGGGATCTGTGAGATCCAAGTACTAGAACCAAACCAGGTCCTAACATACTGCCCCACACGGCCTTAGGTCCACAAAAAAACAACAGCACAAAAGTGGATCCAATATCCATCCACATCAACACACATGCATCAACCATAAAAATCACCAGAATAGAGAAAGGGGGATTTAAAATTTCAAAATCCCATTAACTTAGTTCTGTCTTTTCTTTTGGTTAACTGGGTGACCACACAAGGTTTCATATTCATTCGGCATCCATTTAACCTACCGAGTTTTCATTAATAAACAGTTTTCATGTTACAACCATTCAAGCACATAAAAATCCAAAAAACATGGGTTCATTAGTGCACAAGAAGGGATCACCAAGGCCACGATTTTTAGTGAACATATGCCCATACAATTCAAAACATATAATAAAAGGTATAAGAGTACTATAGCATCATCAAAAACACCCTTTCATTATTTAAAAACAATTTAATTATCTTCATTAAGGGTTGTTTTCATCCATCCACATAGCAACATTTTCATACCCACCCCACATGATACACAATAATGAGAGATGAAGGAGAAACCCTACTTGGATGATCAACGATCAACAATTTTATCCTCACACCAATAACTGGGATGTGTGACTTGCAGGGGAGGAACTCCGAGGACTGCAAGAGTGAGCAGGAAAGGCTCCCACACTGGTGCACCACTAGCCTCAAGAAAGGTAATTCCAAATGCACCACGAAAAGAAATAAACCATCCAAGATGAATAAAAAAATAATTCCCATGGGTTAAAAAGGTGATTCCCTAGAGTTACGAGATAAGAATTTTGAACGGCTTCAAAGGCGGATCGTGGTTTCACCAAGGGGTTGGAAGGTTACAGGATAGGATTAATTGTTATTTCATAAAGGTGATGATACTAGCTGTGTGTTAAAGTTAATCATTTAAAGAGACAAAAACATCTCCGTTGAGGTTCTCCCCACACTTAGGGGATTTAAAATGTTTCTATTAGTACTAAAAATGGCCATGAACCATTGTAAAAGGATAAAATAAATAAAAGTGGTGTTATAGGAAAACTGGGTAAAGAAACCCGAACATCCCCTCTGGAACCAATCATTGACACCACGATGACATCCTTCCACCGATACACCACCCTTTAGATCTGGACCTGATGGGTCTAGGGAATCCCAAACACCAGTAATTTTAAGAGTAATGGACCAGGTGGGTCTGGGCCATTACCTATGTGTTATTTTCAATATCAAAGTATTTTATATACATTAACATGATATTATGAAACAAATATAGTTTATAAGAGGATAGGGGTGTATGTTTGAACTTAAATAAGATCAAATATTTTAATTTTAATATTATTCCAGAATAATAAAAAGTAAATATCAATGAATATATTAAAATTATTTTGGGTATAATAGTAATGATAAATATAACGAGTTACATTTAGTTTCCATGAAATTGATAATATCACTATATCCTAAAGGAGTTTAGGATGTGTTGGTTAAGAATTAAAAAAATATCTCCAAAAATTATTGATGGAATGGGTTCTATATATGATGATGATGTTCATATAAAGAGTTATAAGTAGAAAAAATATGTTAACATCATAATCTTTTAGTTATTAGAGTTATGGAGTTTGAATATGTTCAATGATTTCAATATTATGAATATGATTCATAAATTACACCATTATTAAAACTTGTTTCTAGAAATATGTTCTCCAATAATTAAATTCATTGAAGGATTTTATCATTTCATCAAATAGCGAGGTAGAAGGAATTACATATAGATTTAATGAGTCAACCAAATCCCTGAATGTGTAGAAAAGATAAATATAGTCAATGATAATTTTATATATCATATGTTAGATAGGTTCTTATGATTAGTTTTGTTATGTGTTCTTGAAATATTTTAAGAATAGAAATGGATTCATCATAAAAAAGTAATATCCAATTTATAATTATTTCATGTTGGGGGTATATATGTATATATTAATTTAAATATCATGATGTGTATTGATAATTGAGATCTCAATGTATAAAATGGCGTTATCTATAATATGTGTTTTGAAAAGATTAGTATAGGTTATGAATAATGTTTTGGGTTAGAGTGAGTATAATTCTTATATTAGGATATAAAATCTGGTAATAATGAATAATACGGTTTTTTTACATTGGATGACACATGATGTATACCACATGGAGTGTCATAAACAATATATTTTTTAAATTAAGGGTGTATGAATCCTGTTTATAGTTCCCACTTCTAGTGGTAGATGAGACTAGTTCTTTCTCTACATAATAGAAAAGAAACTATAATTGATGTTTCAGAATCGTTTTGGATTTTTATTTCTCATTGTTTATAGTTTATAGGGATGATTCATACTGATTTTTTTTAAATGTTTCTATTTTATTAAGAATTATTGTTAAAAAATTGTTTATGAATATGATTTTAAATCATAACAATACCATTAAAGAAACCAAAACCAAACATTTTTTATATTAATATCATATATTTATAAAACGTATTCTTCCATAACCATCCAAGATAAAAATTCATATAATCATTCATGTATGTGATTTAAATAAATACAAGATAACAATGAAGGAATTAATTGAATAAGTACGGTTATGTGATGTTTATTTTATACTATCATCAATCTACAATTATGTGAACGGTAAAAACCATTTACATTTTTCAGGTATGTTATGGGTATTTTTATGTGCCCCTTCTAGTTTGGGTTCATTTTTATCTTTTTTGGGGTAGAGATCATTTATATGGTAAAATAGACAAATGTCTTGGGATTTATGATTATTTTATTTAGTGGAATCTGGGTATAATTATGGTAATGGACTAGGAACGATAATAGATATTCTTGATACTTTTATATATGGGTATGATTTTAGTACTGTTTGAAGGAGAAATTTATGGTAAAAAATTATTTATTATGACATAATTCTTACACTATCCATAATATTTGAATCATTGTAAATCATTAGAAAATTACAAGTAATAAATTACTATGTTACACAAAAAAAAACCCTTACATCATAAGATCATAGATCATTCCATACAATAATTTATGAGAAGAAGTATAACCTTATGAAACTTGTTATTCATTGTATATAAGTTATTGTATTTTTACACAATAAGGAAAGGGTTACACTATAAATTCCATTGTCAAAGAAGGTTATATCACACATCAAATCTGATATCTCTCATTATTTTCATTTTGGTTTCCGTATAGATCCCTAATATTCTCCTAGAATATTTTTTGTGAATCTTCCTCTCCCAGATCATTACATTCATTGTTTACTCCTCATGAAAGAAGCGTCACTTATCGCCCATATTAAATATTTCTATATCATGTCTGCCTATGGTAGTGGAAGTGGAGTTGGCTTTGTTTTGGGACTCAGTTTAGACTAGTTTAGGTTTTTTATTAGTCATTTATTGTTTTCCATCATTACATATCTTTTAGAGGCCACCCTTCTTGATTCCAATCTCCATTTTTGAATGAAATTATGGATTCTCCAATCTTGAGGTAGTAATATCTATAAATGTTGCTCTAATTCTTGAACATCCTTATGTTTTGTTGAATTAAATTTGGGTTTTCATTGAAAATATTTTATTTGATATAGGAATGGTTTTTTCTGGAATGAATACATTTTTAAGGGTTTTTATATTAAAACTAGTTTTTTTCACACCTCATGTTTCTAGTTGAATACATAAAAAAAGGTTTTGGTTTTAAAATAGATTTTGAATGAATTATCACACTGGATAACCTTGGGTGTGTTGGTAATCGAAATTCTACTCTTTATGTGTAAAATTCCGAAAGAGTTTTTATGTCAAATTAGTGTGTGTAATTACACTAGAGGTTACATTTTTTTGGATCCACTATAAGATGTGATTGAGTATTTTTTTAATTTATTTCACATATACCCATAGGTTAGAGACAAATTTCATGCTTTTTAAATTTTGTATTGTTCATCACATGATTGTATATTTAATAGTTTTTTCACACATGATTATATTATGGTTTATTAATGGTTTCTTACCTACATTCTTAAAACATTCGTAGATTTTGTGAATACCATTTATTTTATGAAAATAAGTGAATTTGTTTAGATGGATTATTTTTTAAAATAGATATATATACTAGATTTATTTTAATGATAGAACAAATTCATTAATGATTTTTGGACATGTATAGGACTTTGGTGGTATTCTTCTAGGCTTTGTTATCACACCTTAAGTTTTCCATTTAATAGTTTTAGATGTTTTTCTTTATGACTATGGAAATGGGAAGGGAATAAAGTAGTATATTGATTTCTTCTGATTGTCATATTCATATATCGATTGTTTTGAGGTGACAGATGGTCAGAAAATGTTTTATAGATTTTTCTTATTTTATCTATTTAGTTTGGACATTCTTACATTACATTATTAGTCTCATGTATGTTTAACTTTTTATGTGTTGTACTCTAGTAACATATCATGTTTTGATTCATAAAAGAGTTATTTTTTCCATTGTTCTTACTTTACAATGTGGAAGATGAAGTTTGGGTCACTTTTCTTGTTGACCTAGGTTTCTTTATTATAAATTGGTAATAAATGGAATTACCATACTAAAGTGTTTTTAACTATGAATAGGATATTTTTAGTGTTTTGGTATATATGAGATTGTACCATCATAATTCAGGTAGTATTTGTGGAAAAAGGGCTTGGATAGCTTACTTTCATGACGGAATTAGTGCTATCATGGGTGGTTAAGGAATTTTTTCAAGCTTGATACATGGTGTTTGAAGTTATTTGAATGAACTAGATATGAATTTTATTTAAATTTACATGTTCAATATTTTATTAATGTAATTGTTCTAATAATTCAGAATATCATTAAATTATTATTGTTTTGAAGTATTGATATGGATACCGAAATTTGGGCCTGTGATTTTTTTGAATCTAATTGTAACGGATTGGGTTTTGTCTTACGATCATGGGATAATGCCTCTATGAATAGATTATCCAAATCTAAGTGAGGGAGCTATCTAACAGGTTCTCTATGATAATCATCTGGTGGACCCTTTTTTTCTAGAAGCTGAAATCGACACTATTCAAATTCTAGATAAAGAAGGTATCGGGATCCCATGATGAGTAGTGGACCACCAGTCATAATTTACTGCAAATCTTCTACTAGTATTTTATGGTTATAAAGGAACCTAATACTAAAAATAATTGATTCGATTGATTGATATGACATTTAAATTTGTAATGAATCCTGGGGAATGTAAGCTACTTTTTCCACATATATTCTTAAGGGAATGGGAATGAGATTGTGTGACTCTATTTTGAAAGGTATAAATTGTGAGGATATCACATATGTATCAATAAAAATAAATTTTAACGAGTAGTTTTATGGAGATACATTATGAGGGGCATAAAACAGGGAGTTTCTAACCATCAATCAAGGAGAGGGTATCATTTTTTGATTATTCCACTCATTTTGATGAGTTAGTGTGAATAACACTGAAGCCTGCCACCAATGATTACCCAATGGCTCAAGGGTTTATGTTGATTTTGATGGATGATGTTTAGTTGATGTTTAATATCATGTATATTGTAATGTTTTTTTAGTTAGAAAATAAAGATGATTTGGAATAGGTGTGCATAGTTGAAAAAATATATTTGTGTGAAGCATCAATTGTTATTTGTCGTTAATCAGGGTGTATCTTTTTTTTTTCTAGAAAAGGAAGTGAAAAGGTAGCTAGTTACCGTTCAAACTAGCTATTGGGGATTTATCCAAATAGTAGTAGGTTGTTTTCTATCAGTTCATAATTCTAAGTCATTCTAATAAAAAAATCCTAGAGGATCCTAAGACTTGTCATATTTGAATATAATAAGGAAATAACATGTTATTTTTTTAACAGTTTCCCAAAGGATTAAAGCCGGATTAGCTGTCACAAAGGGTTTTCAATTTTATACTGATTCTTTAATGGGTGGTGGGTATTATCCTACATCTATGGGGGAATTCATGATTTATATAAATATCAGGTTAGAGCTATGATTGTACAAGTTTATGAAGTGGAGTATGCATGAAAGGATTCTAAATTTGGACAAACTATTGTTAGAAGTAAGGTGTTTATTTAATATTATATGTTTATAGAATTGTTTAATACATATACTATTGATTATTTTATATCATAAAATATATAAGATATGTTGGTATTTTTTGTAGATTGTTCAATTCTTGTTGTATCCTTACGCACAATTGGGAATGTTCTACGAACATGGACTTATGTGTCCATCATGTCGAGTGATGATAACAGACCATAACGTGGAGTATGACTTATTAGTACATGATCACAATATAATTGACATGATTATAAGTATGGATTTTATTAGGAATTACTTCTTGGAATCATTATTATTTTCATCAAGTTTAGTTATTTTATCTATATGGAATCACTTATATTCTTTCAGGGATATTGGGATACCATCTATAGGAGTGCTAGGACAATTACTACTAATGATGGGGTGATGTCATGAATGTTTTCAAAAAAAATATTAGATTTATTTTATCATTGTTTGACCATTGAAAATATTTCTATGGTGTGTCTGTACCCCAATATACTTCCAAAAGATTTTCTTATTTCACTTCCACTGAGAGAGGTGAGATTCCAGGTACCAATTACCAAGTATGATGCCCATTTCTATTCCATATTATTGTGTGGTTCCTACAATATTGGAATAAATCAAGGTCCAACTTGAGGAAGTTAGGGCTAAGGGATTTACTCATCCTAGCATGTCACTATGAAATTTACCAATATTCTTTTCTAAGTAGATGGATGTGATCCCTACACATTGTATTGATTATCAAAATCTTATTTTTGAATAAATTAATAAAAAAATATCCTTTACCTAAGATTTAGGATTTCATTTATAATTGTTAAGAGACTCATTGGTATTAAAAGATTGATATTCAACCAGGGTACGACCTGATTAGATACTAGGAAGTGTATATTCTAACTTCATAATTGTTAAGAGACTCATTGGTGTTTATTTAATTTATAAACATGATCTTTTATTGATTCATATACTCTTTTATTTTTATTTTCATTTATAAAATATTGGTTTACTTCATGGCATTGGAGAATCACATGTATGATTTATATATAATTTTTAGAACATTGAGGGGAGAATTTCATGTATCGTATTCTTTTCAAAAGATTGTAATTGATTTAAGAAGTGGTATTTCTAGGTAATGTTATTTATAAGGGGGGAATCTTAGTATATCCTACAGGGAACATGAATTTATGTCATGGGAGCATCATTGAAATATTTTTAAGATCCAAATATTCTTGTTTTTGGTTGTATATTACGGTTTATTTGTCCATTTAATCTCCAATAAAGAATATTTGATGAATGATTAATCCATTTTTATGATGCTATATCCAAGGAGAAGATCGTGAGTGTTAATATATTCATGATTTCTTGTTAATCCACATTCTCACTTTCCAAAAGCATAATACTTTCAACTATTTCAATGGTGATTTATACTCACTGATTACAATTGGGTGATGGAATGTTTGTATCCCCTTCCATGGATTCCTCATTGGAACTTGTCAATGATTTTAGGTATCCCTCGGAGAGTTATGTAATCTTCATGGAACTCTTTACCGATTCCAACACTTTTTGGATTCTAGATAATTACACTACATCATTATGTAATCTTTTTCAGTTTAGGTTGGGCATCAACCATGTATTCAGAGAGTAGTCACATTGGGAATCACAAGCATGTACGAAGAATTGGAAAATTGGTTACCTATATTATTCCTCATAAGAGGGCATCTCATGGCGGGATCTTGGCCATGGAATCCTTATAATAATGTTAGGATTCTAAGGAATCTAATGTCAAAGTAATAGATCTTCTAAGTATTTCACCTCAGGAATCAAATGTTTTTATAAGGTATCTGACACCGTGGGAGTTTATCCTCCATGGAATTCAACTCAGACAACCCATGTTTGTGAGGAGGTATGTATTTTGTGGTTATGAGTTTAATTCCTAGTGGAGATGGACAATATTAATCAAAATACTATATGTGGATTACATGGGAGGTAAATAATTAGGAGGGATCACCTAAATGGTTTACTCATGAATGGACCATAATTCCCCATGGAGGAAGAACCCTGAGGTGAGTCAGATTAATGAAAGATTTCACCGCATAATGGTTGATCAGAACAAACATGGAGGTGGATAATTAAATTATCTACCTAGAATGGAGAACTTAGGTTTTCCATTGTTCATGATTTATGGTCATTGTGGAATCCTTTTAAACCTATCTAAGATGAATGGAAAAAATCCCATGTAGTTCAATGCCATTGTTTAAGATCATGTGATAGAACTGGTCAATGAAGTATAGGGTCGTGTAGTGAGGATTCTCACATTGAAAAAGGTGAACCAATGTGGGATGGAGAGGGGATTACGCATGAAAGATTCCCTTCTCAGGAGTAATTCTCTTAGTTAGAGATAGTGTGAGGATTACAGAATGAGCAACCAGAGGGACATGGAGGATATGTTGTCTCCTAGGTGAGGGGATTGATATTACTGTGGATGTGGTCCAAATAATACCATGATGAATATTTATTTTGGGTATAGACATTATGGATTCGTTCAACATATTCCAGTTGGTTGGGAATTGAAGACCATGTAGTTCCTAATGGGTTGGGGTTTATACCTAAAGAGAAGGCCCAATGGAACATGGGTTGGGGGGTTACATGTGGCAGCTTCAAATATGGATGGAGGTCGGGGATTATATCAATAGAGAAGAAATATAGTGGATTTTGGGTGGATTTAAAAGTCTATTCTAACATTTAAGCACATGTGAGTCATGAACAGTGTGAGAAACAAGAGGATGTAGTGAACCCAAAACTAATATCATGAAATAAGATTCAATGAGAGAGGGTGTGGGGCTTACATGTATAATATTCTTGTAAAATATATATTTTCATGTTTTGAGGATCTCATTCCATGTTAGGATGATCTCATTCCTTGTGAATCAAACATGGATAATCAAGTGATTGTGGCACAAGGTATGTGGGAATTTATCAAGTAATATTCCCCCAGTGGGTTGATTTTACTTTGTGGTGCGAGGTGGTGAAATCGAATGATGACCATATATGGGTAATCCCCTATGCATTGAATGGAGTAAAACCAAGAATTTATGTCATATCCTATGGATTTATTGAATAGGTCATTTTAATTCATGCATCCTAGAAATGGGGGACTCCCTCATTACCAATTGGGCTTACATAAACACCCTCTAATGCCTCAGGGTGAACCATGGATATGGAAATATAAAGGAATGATGATTGGGAATGGTGGTTGATCATGATGTTCAAGTATGCATTCCTCTGACGAGAAGAAATATGCATTTTCATACCATTGACGAGAAAAAAAATTAGGTTAGAATATCTATCCATACATGGAGCGTAGAAGGCCATAGGAATGGGTTTCATATCGCACATATGGACATTCCTTTCATCTAAACAGGTCATGGATGGGTGTGGGGGATCTAGGAATTCATCCTTTATGAAGACGTATAAACAGAAGGGATGAAAACATGGTAGTTCCTAAGAGATAGGTTTCCTGATGTTTAGGGACTCTTGGAGAGGTTCTATACATAAACAAAGTTCTTCAGGGATGTTAGGGGATTTATGAAATAAGAGGATTCATGAAAAAGGGAGACCCTAACATAGGGAGAAGTCCTTATTTAGGAAAAGAATTCTTCGTATAGATTGAATGCTTCACAAAGCGTCATGTGACCCACTAGTCCTTTTAGATTCATAATTTGAATATTTTTTCATGAAATAAATCACCACCAATGGTGGAGGATTTAAAGAACACATTAATGTGGATTCTTTTTCCACTCAGGTACCTTATATGAACAATTTTTTCACTGGTTCATAGTCCTCAAAAGGATCCCAAATTTGGGGAAATTTGCATGAAGAAGAGTTGGTTAACCATATCCTAATTATTGAAATGAAGGAATTATTTATAGGAACGAGGTTATGAGAAGTTTTAATTTCATTGAATTTAAATTATAGGCTTTGTGAATGGTCATGAATCATTCAGAATCACAATGCACACGGTCAATACTTTGTGTGTCCATGATGTGTCATCAGTCTCCTAGAGACACCAACATGTCTTCGTGTATTCATGAATGTAACTCTCCACTAGTAGCTCCACAAACTCCAACCATTCATTAAGTGGCATATATTTGTGGAAAAAAAATAATTAAATATTTTTGAGCTATTTTTTAATATATTTTCTCCAATATCACTGCGAATTCCTTGACTATTCTAATGTCATATATTTTGATTCCAAAAAAAACCTCACCTTCGAATGGAATCTGACATGAAATGAAGGATTTTATTTTAAGGAAAAATCCCATAAAATTGACAGTCTTGTCCCTTCCATGAAGCTTAATCTTTATCTTCAGTCACGATTGTAATCTGAAATAATTTCTAGCATGAAGTCCATCATATATCACTACCAGGTTATATGCCTATAAATAATACTGGGGGGGCTCAAATACACTAGAATTCATGTGAATAAATTAATTTTTTTTACTATTTTCATGAATCTCTCCATCTTTGACAACATGGGTGGTGAGTATTTCTTTATCAAACTCTGCATTCGGATTCATACTCTACAAATACATCTTATAGGACCAAACACTATGAAATTATCCTTCTTGAAGGAATCCTTATAACCCATAACTCGACTAAACAAATTTTTGAATCATTCTTTGAATGATAAATTCATAAAAAATACTCCAATAACATCTTATGTATCAATTCCAATGGTTTCACAAGAATTAAATCTGTAATTTAACACAGATGTGGCTCAAAGAGAAGTTATGGGAGACAACATCATGATCTGGGAGTGAGTTTGATGTGACTCGGATCAAAAATCATTACTTGGGTTTTTGGAGGAGGCTCAAAAGGAAAATCCATTGTAACAGAAGATGTTTATTTATGGATTGGGAATGAAGGATGATTTCATTATTATTAATGTGATAAGGGAAGGGCCTACATACTCATTTAGGGTCAAACTAGGGTAGTACTAGAGGAACATCATTGTTGGAGGCCACATTTGGGAAGACCATTCACCCATCGTGGAAGACTGTCTCAACAACCACATTAACAACGATGATGTGGGTAAGAAGGAAGATGATGAATCACCACTGCATTGTCAGATGATTGTCAAGGTGGGTTTGGGGGACCTGTATAAGGGATAGAAAAACATCTAGGATTTTATATATGGTTGAAACATTAAAAATTATTGGATTACGCCAACTGGGCATGTGCATCATGATGATATTTCAATATAGATATCTAGAGGGATGTACTTTATGAATCAACATGGGAATCTAAATTTCATGATTATCGACCATAGGTGATCATGCTTGAGCTACTGAGAATATGGTTACTAGGGACCAATATATTTCATTTTCATCATGGGGAGGTTATAAAAACCCTATGGGACATTTATCAAATCGGAAGGATCCTAATCCAAGGAACCATGTATTATGAATTTCTCCCCATGGATAATGTATATGGGGGCCAAGAGTAGCTTTAAGATCTATTAAATCAATTGTTGGATCTGGGGAAAGGCCTGAATTCGGATAAGATAATGGTGAGTGACATTACCTTCAAGAAGTGGTTGATATACTTCATGAATAGACCATCATAAGAGCTTACTGATGGGGAAGATACAATAATGAGGATATAGATGATCCCACACATATTTTCTAGGGGATACCAGTGGGATAAGCAGGGATCCCACTGATAGATAATGGAAGAGAACTAGTAAAAGATATGGGGATACATTGTCATGACTGAGGCTCAACACATAGTAAGGCTGGAGGGACTCATCAAAATGATCATTTTTTGGTAGATGCTTCTAGTGAGGGATTTACACATTGAAGTGTGTCCAAGAACCATAATAATGGAGTCAATGATGGAAACAGAGTAGCATGTTAACCTAATTGATTCATAACTACAGAGGTTTCACAGTGTACATTGGAACATCAGGGAAGGGAAGACTCCACTACATGTTTATGACCCTTTTCCTTTTTGTATGGATTGGTGGTTGCACACATGGGGGTTCTGAGTATATAATTCATAATCCCCCTCCCACAAATAAATTCTAGTTTCTAATCCTAATCATTAAAAAGAATCATCCATTCATATTGGGATTGGAGGAAATTCTAAAAAAATTTATTGGAGGATTACTTCTTCTTTCATCCATTGTTCCAAATGATGGGGGAGGTGACTGATGATAGTGAAGGGACCAGGGAACATAGTAAATACCTCATGTCCTTTGGAGGATTTTTAATGATATAAATAGTTGACTTTGATAAGGATTGAAAGGTATATTATACTCACTATTTTACAAGACAATTCAGGTGCCTGTATAGGTTGACTCTGAAGGTGTACTGAGAGGTGCGTTATGAGTTCTGAATTTTTGTGATGAGACCATTATGGTGCATGTTCACATGGGATGATGGAAAGATGTGGAAGTAGATTCCACCATATACTTCTTCACATGGTCTTACTCATGACTATGTGTAGAGTTAGGAGAATTCATATCTCGGGTTTTTTTCTAAGAAATCATTCCACCCATGAAAACAAGGGGGGAGCCCTCCAACGTGCAGTCAGGGAAAAATGGTGGATAGATGTTTCCAAAATGGAAGAGTAGTCCAGTGGTAAGGACAAAATAAATGGTTCCTTTAGTTCAAGGGGACAAACTTTCAAGAGGAACGAGGTTATCAATAATAACATCAGGCCCAACACTCTTGGGGAGGCAGACATGGGAAGTTGATGATCAATTTTGATCCATCTCTAGAATATTCATCCATGATCCTAGGAATACATTACGTCCTGTATAAATCCTCATTGATTTCAAGTTTCTTAAGTCTTGGTAAAAAAGATAAATATTCGTTATATTTTCTAATGTCCATAGGATGTGTAATAATATCAATAAACATGAGATGCATATCATCGAGATTATTCATTCCATGCCATATTTCCACATCACAGGGGATTAAAGGAAGTGGTACATGGTGGAATTAGAGGACCTGGTGAGTTCCCTATCTAGTGAACACCCATTGACTAACCGGGTGAAGGTGTTGATATAAAATACCTCTCCCCCTAACTGTCTATTGTTGTATTGGAAATTACTGCTCCATTTCATGGGTATTTAGATGCATCGTTGCGAAAGAACAATCATTTATAATACCCTATACGTGGAATTAATAACACTTACTAGGTTAATATCTAGATCTTATGCACTTCAGATATAACATACTCCTTATAACTGATGTCTAATTTTTTACACTCTAAAAGAAATAAGTGTAAAGGAGGGGGGTATGATATTGACATGGAATGTAGGGTCATGGGACCTCAACCCACCATGGGGTGAGCCTGGGAAACCATATTTATGTTGTAGCTGTGAGAATTCCAACATCGATGTTTGTATATGAGGCAGAGGCCATAGATGAGACTTTACTTGGGGGAATACTCGTGAATCTTCAAGATCTTCTCACTGGTGTATAAAATTCATTTATTTTCCACCCTCCTCTAATTCATTGAATCCTATATTTTCATTCCTATTCTTGAAGGAAATATTATAGAATGTAATTTTGATTGCAACATAGAAACCCACCACCAACACCAACAATCACATTAGTGGTGTCTGAGAATGTGGTAGTGGTAGCAGGTGATTCTCTAATAGAAGAAAGGGCCATAGAGACCATGGGGATCTAGGAAACTCTCAAAGTCATATTCAAGGTGACTACTGAGACCATTCCATTGATATAGGAAATCAATACATGGCCTACAATAGGGCTAATTGAAATAGATTCAGTGGTTGATCCAGTCATAATGGTTCCACAGGAAGCAGCTACTATAACTATTATTAAGATGGTGGAAGCAACAAGAATGGACATGGATGAAGAAAATAAAGATGCTACATTGTGTGTTTCTAGTATTCAATTTCTTCATTGGGCTATTGTAAAAGCTGAAACTGAGTATTTCCTACCTATAGGAGTAGCTGAGGGAGATAAGATGATGAATTCCACCTCCATAATACCACAAATTACAACATTGGATTCTGCCACCAGTGGAGAAGCTAATGAGGATTTTTTCCCAAGAATAGTAATCCTACCGATCACATTTGAAGATTGGACTATTCTCCATGAACTCATGTTAGAGGACATACACCTTGGGGATCCAAATAAAAACATATCAATGGTCTTTCATCCATAAGATCACAAGGAACTTGATTACTTTGGGGATTCTTTCCTAGAGGTATCCGAGGATAATAAGAATATTCACCTAATAGAAAGGATTAATTTACAAAACTGTATAACCAAAATCTATATATCATAACTATTATAATAGGCCTGATCTATTATTTGGTGGTTAGTATGTCTTGGGACTGATGAGGTAGATTCTAGTACCCTTCTAGAACTATCCCAGGGCATCCTCTCCAAGTGGGCACACGTGTATGAAAAGAGTTCAATATATCCTAGATAAAACAAAAGTATGAGGGCTCCTATATAATTCAAAGATATGAGGATGATATTTCACATCTAGAGGGGTTGTCATAGAATCACACGATGACTGATTCAATATAGGAGAAGATCAATCGCAAAATGAGTGGTCAACTTGTAGAGTCTGAGGCCAAAGATGATAAGATCAACAAGGAAGAATATGAGTACTGAGAGAAGTAGAATAATTATCAGATCAAGGATAGAGATATTCATTCATTATTTGATGAAGATAAGAAGGACATGTTAGTGTGACATCAGGTCTTCGAGTCCACTCATCGGGGGCAGGACGAACATGAGGGGTTGATTAGCGAGGTGGGTCTATAGATTCACATTTGCATAACAGAGTATCTCATATACGGATAAATATATAATACAATGGTTTTAATACTTTTATGCTCCAAAATAACTCCTTACTTATAGTTTTTTTTCTTTTATCGTATTTTTGAGAAAACTAACAAACCAATCTCTATGCTCTGGTGGTTTATGCCCAGTGTGAGAAAAAATGGATGATTATGTGATTTCTATACGTATAAGGGTTATATAAAATCATCAAGAACAAAGGGACTTCTATTTTTGACTAACCAGTGAGAGTTCCTGGGCTGAGAGAGGTATTGGATAGAAAACAGGGCTCTTAGAACAACCAATGTGGTTTTTCAATGTGCTATAGTGCACGAACTCTACCTTGCCCAGGGCATTGGATATGACGTGAAAAAAGGGGAATGGTATGTGTGTACAATAATTCCCAAAATATATAATTCAAGAAAGTTGAATGGTGATATAGGATAACCATTGAAATTTTTCAAAACAAAACATCCTTACAGTTTTTTTAGAATGGGGACAAACAAACGAGGGTTGATCACGGACCATGTATGAAACATGAAACTTATCTCCAAATTTCATCCAAATTCTTTTGGGACATTGTGCTAGGAGAATAGGTTTGCCTAAATGGAATGATATAATTCTATTAGGGGGTCCCATTATACATGTAATAGGATTAAGATCCACATAAGGTCCATGCAAAGCGTTTAAATGAAGTGATGTAATGTTCAAATGGATTCGAAGACTCTTGGAATTACACCACAGTGGCTTAGAGAATATCGCTACAAGAGCATTATTTTGAACAAAGAACAAACCCATAATCTATGGGTGAATAATATTGTATATTTAGTATCATCTAATAATGATAATGATGAGGTTGATGACTATAAATAGGGTAAAGGGCCTCTTAGGTGAGAACCTATGATGTTTCGTAGTATTACGTCATGAAACCAAGGAAGGTAGTCATTTCTTTAAACATCAAATAGTTATAAGGATGCATGTTATAGTTTAAAGTCATTTGAATAGGATGAAACCCACATTTTATCATCATATTTTTGGTACATTGTACATATTTTGAGGTTTTATAGGTTGGGTAATGGGAAAATGTTTTATGCCATGCTACATGGAAAATGGGAAACCAGTTTATAGTTGTGAAGTCAGGAATATAGAATTGTTCTTTCCAAGTGTATTTGTGTGGAATAAATTACATATCCCTGACATGAATGGTCCAATAGTGTATTTCATACTTCAAAAGTAATAATAATATTACAATATAAATTTCTAGGATTCTTATCTTTGATAGTAGTGGATGAAAATAGTTTCATGTCCTAATTCCTTAACCATGGTATGCTCATAATAGATATTTGTATTGTGGTGTGTTAGAACACTTGATGTGAATGAATAATATAGAAGCCTATAACCATTCCACACAATCCTATGAATACATGCACTCATTTAAAATTCATAATTCTAGGACATATACACCTAGTTTATGGATGTAAAGTATGTAACAAGGGATCCATTGTGAATCTTCACAAAATTGATACACACTCTACCAGAACTCTTATCCCATGTGAATAATTCATGGAATGGGATGATAGAATGATAATGGCTTCTTCTTTTCATGTTTATGTACACATTACGGGTAAGTAGGTGTAAGGATGAGAAATAACCAGTGTCATCAGGCCACCTAGCTGTGGCATGAAAATGTATGAAGGTTAATCACAAAAGGTGTTGTCCTCCACCATGATATGGAGATGTTGAAAAGAGGTAGATATAGAATTTCAAGATCTGGATAACATATTGACAGGCGAGTATGGATATACTATTGACTATTTTCAAAACAAAGTGACCAAACCCTTACTAGTAAATTATGGGGCCAGAAAATGGAGGATCAATTGTTAACCACGTTTGGAACACATGATCATTTATTTTATATCATAGATATATTATGGTGTTGGCCCATGATGGGAGGTGATCCAAAATTGGAATGAGGCCATCACCGTTATAAGGTAAGTTAGTATTTAATAGATTATTTGAATACATACCATGAAATAATTCTTGTCTGGAATGAGGTATATCAGATACTGGGGTTCAAAACTGTGTTTTTCAAATCACATAATGTTGTAATCCATGGACCATGGAAAGTAGTTTTAGGTCAAAGAAGTCAAACAAATATGTGACCAAGGGGATTAAGGATTCAATTAATGTGTGGTTGGTCTTGGACATATGAAGCTAGATAAATTCGATGTGCCCCAAAATGAAAGGAATCAAGAGAAACATAGTTCTATAAGTTAATATGCATAGTTTGGGGTCAGAAATTCTAGAACATAGAGGAAAATTTAGAGCCTTTTCATTTAGAATAGATGTAAATTTTTTAATCCAAGGTTATATATTTGGAACATGAGAGGTAAATACAAATTTATATGAGTCCAAGAAGGATCATTCTCCACATACACAACATAATATAATCTATATACTATTGATGTTTATAATGAAAATAACGTAACTAATGGGAAGTGGCAAAAGGGTTTAGTGAATGTGTGGTTGAGACCGGAGAATAGAAGTGCAAGAATCACTATGTATCCTATAAGGATAAGAATCAAGACACACATAATTATAAAACCTTGCACATTAAGTGGCCATATCCAGTAAGAATAACATTATATGATGACGGAATTATGATATATCACAATTATCATGCGGCATCCCATGTTCGGGGTATGGGGTATCACTTGTTAATTTTCCCATACTAATTGCATGAGGTATCCTGGTTTAAAGAAGGGTAAACGTTTTCTCTTATTATGTAGTAGGAGGAATCAATGATTCTATGGGTTAGGATCATAGTTTTTCATTTTTTCTAAGGATGTAGGTTATTATTTTAAGGTAATAAAGGTTAAACTAAGATAAAGGGGAGTAGATTCATAGGAAAATGTTGAGGGAGGATGAGAAAAAAATCAGATGAGAATTAATCCTAGTTGGATGACTGGCATACAAAACACTCCAATGAATACCCACATATAGATTAAAGATATTATTCCTTGACCTGATATCCTATTTTTCAGTCATGGAGGTTAGGACATTTAGAAAAATTAACGGTAAAGTTGTATATTCAATAGGATCTTAATTTGTGGTCATTGATTTTGGACCGATGAATAGAATATCCCAACTATAAAGAATGTGTGGGTCATGAAAGGAGTAACCTGACTTGAAAGAGGACCAAAATAGGCCTTCACTGCATGAAACATTCCTAGGGGGACCAACACATAATTTAATGTCATGATGTTGGGAATTGAAAACCTAGTTTGATGTCATGCATTTCGGAATTAGGGACGGGGGCTTTCCAAGATAGGAATATGTTTCCCAATTGAGTTAAAAACTTAATGTCAATGATGGACATGGGAGGCCAAATTCCACACCATACATTCCTAATAATTCATTCAATAAGATTAAAATAATTATTCATGTACATTATTTGTGGCCAATGGGCTGAATGATGAATTTATTTTGTAGTTGGGCTGAAGAAAACGCTATTGGGTTCCATTACATATCCCATAAAGATGGGAATCCAGCCACAGGTAGTTCACTAATACAGTGTGGTGAGAAACAAATACAGGTGGGGGAAATCCTCTTGAATGTTGGAACCTAGCCATCACACTATTACCAAGAGGAATCCTAAAAATTTTCCTTGTATGGTCATAGTTTAATGTATTGCTTTAAGAACACGAAATCCTAGTTTAAGGTCATAATGCTTGGATACAATGGGGGAATGTCTCAAATGAGTGTGTTTAGTTTGGTGTTTCGAAAAACCTTACGCAAATTATGGACAACGAATCCTAACACCACATAGTACATATTTAAGGAAACACAGATATAGTTTAAATTCATGAATCTTTGATTATATTTTCTTGTTTACAGTCATAGAACTAGGATCAATGAAAGGGGTCATCACTCTGAAATCATATTGTATATTGTGGTTGAATAAACTCCTTGATGGGAATAAGCGAAAAGGTGGACCACAAGCTATATAAGCATTCTTGAGGACACATTCAAATATTTTTACGTCATGATTCTTTGACATGTGATCCCATTTTATGGTAGAGGAACTCAAACCTTTTTATATAGTTTAAAGTCATGTCTTAGGGACTAGAGAAACATATAAACATTGTGTATCTAAAACCTAGAAAATAATTTTAATGTAATTTGATAAGGAATATTAGTAGTGTCTAGTTTAATATCATGAAACTAAGACTTTGGTTCTTTTCAATTTATAACCGTGAGGCCTAGAAACCATTTTTTACATAGATTAACATCATGAAACTAAGACGTAAATGCCACACATCTTATCATTGTGCAACTATGAAATTAGTTGTTATGTAGTTTAATTCTATTAAACTAGGAAATTGGTGCTACATGTTGTATCATTGTTCAGCTAGGATGATGGTTGTTATGAATTTTAAATTAATGTAACTAGACATTGCCACTATACATTTTATCAATGTGCATCTAGGATGACGGTTTTCATGTAGTTTAACTTCATGAAATAAGGATGTTGGCACTACACAATTTATAAACATACAACTAATATGATGGTTGTTATGCAGTTTAACGGTTTTCCACTAGGACATTTGCACTGTGAATTTTATCTCTGTGCACCGAGAATGATGGTTGTTGCACAATTTAATGTCCTGCAACTAATACTCTGGTGTTATACTATCGATCATAGTGCATCTTGGATAAGAACAACTACTCATGCGTTGTTTTTTTATAAATTTGTCATTGGTTGTTGGAGTAATGATCCCTTCCACCATCATGATCAATGAGTACCTATGTAAAACACCCCAGGTAAATAAAGAATATGAAATTTTCACATTTATCCATATTTGTGAATAAAATATTAATATAACTTTAAAGGGGATGCTATTCTCGATGGCGTACCCAACACGCAACAACGAGTTTCTTGGGAATCTTAAATTGCACTCTAATAATAAAATAATATTATTTTAAATGGTAGTTAACGACTAGCTATTGTGATGGCGGGAATGAATATAACTAACTACAAAATGATTATATATGTTTTTCAAATATTTTTACTTTTTACAATAAATTTTAGAGGATTAAAAATGCGAATGAATCCAATTTTAAGCATAAATCTTCTTTAAACGGTCGATTATCCGCCTTTTGATGGCGGGCCCTTTTTAAATATAGTTTTGGTCACTATTATACATTCTATTGGACCAAATAAAATTATTCTTTAGAATCAGGACATCAAATTTTACTTTGTGTAAATTTTTGGTATTTTTCCGAAAAAGTTCAATTTTTAATGAATAGTGAAAACTGTTGTATTTTAATTAAAAATATCTTTTTAATCTAATTTATTTATATGATTATATTATATTCTGAATTAGTTTTAAAGTCAAATTAGAATATATTTTTACCATTTAATCAAATAGTGGTCATTGGAATTAATTTCACATTGAAATTTGACTTAAACTGGTGTCAATCTTTTGATATATATTGTTTCATAAAAACACACTATTTGTTCTGACAGCGATAATTAAATATTAAATTAATGAATGTAACTTATATTTTATGAATTTTGTAAAATAGACATCATTTTTGAATTCAGAATATCAAATATAGCTTAGGGTGAATTTTTGGTATTTTTCTGAAAAACTTCAATTTTTGATGAATAGTGAAACCACAAAGTGGTGGTTACAAAATTTAATTTTTCGTTTAAATAATACTTTACCACTTATGTGATTTGAATTTCAAAAATCCAATTTAAATTATTTTAATTGTTAAGTAAAATGTGGTTCAATGGGATGAAAAGTAACTTTTAAGTTTTATTAATTGCGATTAGAGGTAATTAGTGTAGTTTAAGGTAAAAATAATGTTTTATTAATATGAAATGACCTAGAAAAATTTCCTAACATCATTGGATGAGTTATGGCTGACCACGACAACCCATGGGTCGATTTTGGGTACCCCATGGAGCCACATGGGTTTGATAATGACATTTATGCCTTTTATTTAAAGTTAAAATAAAAATGTCACAAACATGATTTGTTTTACTAAAAAAAATATTTACATGTGGTTATACAAGTCAGAATTTTGACTATAAATAATCATTGGAAAGATAAAAAGATTTCCTACATCGTAGTATTTTTTCTAATAATTTTTAGACATTAAATAAATTAAATTATTTATGACATCATGATCATGCAGCGATGAGCTCAATATTTAACGATTTAAACAAAATGGAAAGATAATGAAAAATCTAGGACCTACACATGTCAAAAACCTATTGGATGGGTGTATTTCGAACCCTTATCACCATATACTCGAAAAAAATCAATTTGGGACCATTAAAATCTGAAAACCATTTGAAAATAAAGTAACATTTTATACTTTTCCAAGAGTGCCCCTCCTCTCCTCTTATAAAAGGCCCCCACCTCTACCACCTAACCCACACCTATCAAACCTTTGGTTCGGCCAATATCTGATCCTTTTGCCTCTCCCCATCGCTCCCCTCATCCTAGAAGCCTTAACTTAGTCAGGAATCTCTTCAAGAAACCCTTTTGGTTCATTCCAAAGGGAGTTACCCTATTTTAATGTAACGTCTTCACTTGTACTCTTTTGTTTTATTTTGCTTCTCAAACCCCTAAGCTCTCTTTAATAATTACTTTTTTAACAAATCCAGTATCTTCAATATACTAGGATGTTTTTATAATAAGGATTCGAGCTAAACTTACACACACCTTAATCTAATGGTTAAAGAACATACTGTTTCTGTGGATGGAGAATTTCTGCCTCACGAAATGATGATTGTTCCACACTCATATAACACCTTCAAAGGTGGCCATTAAGATGAAACTATGTTTATATATGATATATAATATTTTTATGTTTTACTATAGCTTCTGTATTTTTCATTTTTGGCATACCTTTATGGCTTCCATTATGGGTATACGCGATATCTTCATTTTAGGAAGTGCGGACTACCGCCCCCTCAAACTGATTTGATTCGTAAATGCCATATGTGGGATGTATAAAGGATGGATTTAAAGTTATTATATATTATGTTATACTGGAATTATAATATACCTTTATATCATTATTGTTTTCTGACCATTAATGTATGAGATAGAAATGAAAGTAGCATTCATGCGTACGTACGGCTTACCGTCTCCATGAACGGTGCATTTTATTTCCTATCCTCAAATGTAATGTACAATTATAAGTACATATAATGGATATATATGATTTATGATACATATAAAGGATGAATATAATTCTGGAATTAAAAATATACATATCTCTCATTATTTTTAATTCCATTAATATGACTTAGAAATGGAAGTAGCGTTCATGCGTACGTACGACTTACCGTCTCCATGAACGGTGCATTTCATTTCGTACCTATAAATGATTATGTAATATTTTAAATACATGTATATGCAGGATATATATGATATATATGATATCCAAATCTTTAATATCATTATTGAGATAAGGGATATTTGACTATTTGAACAACTTGTAAATATAAGAAGTTCACATTTGACTTAATAACCAAATATCGACAAAACAAACATTATTAACTTAAATGAATACATAATGTTTATAAAATGTCAATAATTGATATAAAAGGAATAATGAACTTGAAAAAGGTTCTTAAGTAAGTATAAATGAGCTCAAGTTTATTATTCAGGACGTTAAAGAACGATCGAGTCAAGTCGGACCCGAGGTAAGGGATCCTACTCCTCTTTTTTTTAATTACGATCTTTTATGTCATTCCTTTTAAAGATCATCTTTCTTGTTATTGGGATGTTATTTTATATTAATCTTACTGTAATTTTTATGTTCATATGATGAGAGACCCTATTCTCTCTCATCAATCCATTTTGGAAGTTTTGGGTGGTGCTGTTAGGGTACCGAATTTTCGTAAGAGATCTAACCTCTTTCTTTCTTTTTAAGTACTCTCCTTTATGTCACTTCTTTAATGATCCACTTTGTTATGTTGGGGGATGTTCTTTTTTATTACACTTTCTATAAACATTATGTTAATATGATGAGATACCCTATTTGATCTCATCAGTCCATTTTTGTAAGTTTTATGTGGCGCTATTAGGCTACCGAGTATTCGTAAGGGATTTTTCATCTCACTTTTATTCTCGTGAGATTTATGCTACATTTCCCACAATTTTCTTTGAGTGGTGTATGTACTGCCCATTATTTTACTCATTGAGTAATATACTTTCATTTATTAGTATTTACATCAATGTTTAATTGTCCTTCTTTCACGGGGTGTATGTTTCGAAAGATACCCATGTCGGTAAGGGAACCTTTCACCCTCCTCTTTTTAAAAGACTTATTTTGTTATGTATTTTAATTCACATAATATTATGTTGGGATATGTTCTTCTATATCCTTATTGATTTAAATTTTATTTCCATGTGATGAGATACCCTTTTTTATCTCTCATCAACTCATTTTCTGAATTTTGTAGCGATGCCATTAGGCTGTCAAATTTTTGCAAGGGAACTTCTTAACCCAAATTTGATTATTTGGGGTAAACATATACTCCTTGAATATGTCGTTCTATGAATATTTGTGAATAACCTATGATTGTTTTACACTTAATATCCACTTATATTTGGTGTATTATTTTGTCACACATAATTATGTAATTGATATATCCTTAAACCAATGATACCGTCATTGTAAGGGACTTCATCTCAATCTCCTTTCATTGAGGCATATTTCGTTATATACCCAAATTTCTTTTATACAGTGTATAAACCCCTTTTACTTTTACTTTTATACAAAAGGAATCCTTTTCTACGAAGCGTTTTACAAAACGACAAAACGGAATGTTTCTTTTAACGTACACGGTGACAACGACCTTTTCCGCCGCCGCGAGTATTATTTGGTCTTTGGCATCCCCAACAAGTCGTAATGTTTTTTTAAAACGAAATAAATACCATATACTATTTTATGAATTTTGGTATTTAAAATGGTTTTTATAATGGATTTTTTATGTCAATATATTTAAGCGATATATTTTGATCAAAGTGTGGAAATGTTTTCTTCCCATTATATTTGTTTTATGTATTATGATTTTTATAATGGTACTTGGACATTTGATGGGTGGTTACGTGATAAACCATATGACGGGTGGTGCCGTGAATACCAGGATGGATGGTTACGTTATAACCTCCAATGCATTGGGTATGTAAGTCGGCCGTATGGATATTCCATTAAGTATGTATGGATGTTGGGAGAATGGCTATTCCATTAAGTGATATGTGTGGAATTCGACATTATGGTTATTCCACTTAAGTATGTTTATGTCAAAAGTTAGCTTTAAATGTTATGTGATCTTTATATGGGTTTTATGGTAATATTTTGGTTACAAAAGGGTAAGTAATGAACTTTTATTCACTGAAGAGTTTTTACTACTTCGAAAAGGTGAAAAGTATTACTTTGATAAAGTATACATGGTTTACTTGTTGTTTTGAAAAACTAACAGTTTTCATTCTTTGTGTATCCCTTACTGAGCTTTTTATGCTCATCCCAAGTTTTTTGAAATGTTTTTCACAGGAATTAACGTGGAATAGGTTCAAGGATGGGATCAAGGGAAAGTCATGCAACCTAGAACATGGAACTGCACATGTTTCTTTTTAAGAGTTTTTATTTTATGGAAACATAGTAAAAGTTTCTACTTTGTAATCATTTGAGATGTAATAGTTATGTCCTAATTCTCTAAAAATCTAAACCTGAAAAGATCCTCAATGTGAATTATTCATTTAATTCAATATTAAGTAAGGTTTAAGGCCGGGGCCTTAAAGTTGGTATCAATGGTCGGTTTAGAAAACTTTAGGGATTAGGAGTTTTTGTTAGACACATGATTAGTCCCTATATCTTTTATTTCAGTTAAATCCTTGTTTTATAACTTTTTTTCAGGTCAAGTAAAGTCAGTTACAGATGGAAGGAGAAGGATATAAAACAACATTCCTATCTCTTCCTAATGACATGCTTGCAATAATTATTGCAAAGTCATGTTCGGATGATTGTGAAACTTTTTCTAGCATACAACTCACTTGCAAGCAGTTGTTTGAGATATCAAAAACCTCCACTATACCTCATTATCATCATGGATCATGGGTTGTTTTTAGACAAATACTATTTTCACAATATTTTCATATTTTCTTGAAAGGTAAATATTATCAAGGTATTTTCAAATATTTTACCTTATCACAAGAATTTGAAGCATATTATGATTTTAAAGATGGTACTGAGGAAGGAGACCCTTGCACAGCCTATTTATATTTGATTTTAAAATATAGTCTCTCAGCACATACTTATGGTATTTTAAAAGGACCAATAATAGAAAGTTTCAACTCAAATTCTGTCCGACTATTTTATAGAAATCATGTTTTATTAGATGTTTTGGAATTATATGTCATACATGATTATTTTCCAAAACTGTTTTTCTGTGAACACCCATATGACCCATGTTGTATAAGGGGTATTTGAATGAAGGAAGCAAATTATTTTGAAGGATCTCTAAATCAATGTTGTAATGCATGGGACTTCTACCTACGTGAGCAAGATGACAATGAAACCAAGTGGACGCCATGATCAAGGTATGATGTTATTCATTTTGGGAATCATTTTATTTTATCTTATGGTGGTGAAATAAGACTTCAAGAATAAAGATGTTGAGACCATAACGAATTTGGATGAAAATGAGAGGTATAAGGAAAATATTAAGGTTAAAACATGGTAGGGTTATTTTTGGAGTTTTATAAAAAGGACAACACGCAGACCGTGTGACAACCCGTCGCGTCGGACAAAACTGCGGGAATCGAACACACAACCAAAGTGCGACTGGTATTTATCTCCTACCACTGGACTACGTGAAGTCCCTGGTTAGTTTGAATGATTCTTTTTAGTTAGATGAATTTATGAATTAAGAGTAAGTTGATTTTGGGTTTTTATGAAAATGATTAACTTATCATGGAGGATATGTGATTAGGTTAATTACTTTTCAATGCGAGGATTTAGGAGCAACTGATGTTTCTTTTGGAGATAAATGTTACGACATAACTTGGAAGACTATGTGACTAAATCCTTCAAATATTTGGGATTCAATCTTAGTTTGGTTTACTTTGAAGAATTTTATGGACAAATTATTTATCGAATGGTCCTCGTTGAACTTTGGGTTTTGTTGGGAAAATTTTGGAGATTAAGAATAGATTTTCTTTTTATAAAGGGTTATCCTTTTCTGGATTATCAGATCTTGTACTAAACATTTTGGTTTTGGTTTTGGTTAGAGTCTAAATACATGGGATGTATATAGTTCTCTTTTGTGGATTAGGTGATTCTCTAGATATTGATTATCGTACTCTTAATGCAAACAAGTCTTCCTAAATACTCGTCTTTTGGAGAAAATATGAGTTTGATTAAGGAATCTAGTAAAAGTTGGAAGTCTACGTGACAAGTAAGTATGTTTCATTATGATTTATTTAGGCTCAAAAATACATTCCTCAATGAAGAGTAACTTAAAACAAAAATTTTGTCTGTTAACTTTTCCTACTGGGGAATCGAATACCGTTTAACCCATTACAAGTTTGTGATTTTCTTGTGGTTAACTTTTTCCTAAACATGTTTTTTATCACTCTCCATAAAAACATGACCCTATGTTTTATCTTCCATGTCCATGTTTTCCTACATGGAATCCTAGTATGGGTTAACTCGGGGGACCTTTTTACTTATCTTTCTTTATTTTAAAGTGATTGTTTTACTGACTCTTGTTCTGATGTGGGATTTTCAATGAAGTTTCCAAGCCCAATTTTAAAATCGCGAGGACGCAATTCCCAAAAGGGGTGAAGAATGTAACACCCCAAGTAAATAAAGAGTATGACATTTTAACATTTATCCATATTTTTGAATAAAATATTAATATAACTTTAAAGGGGATGCTATGCTCGATGGCATACCCAACACGCAACAACGAGTTTCTTGGGAATCTTACGTTGCACTCTAATAATAAAATAATATTATTTTAAATGGTAGTTAACGACTAGCTGTTGTGATGGAAGGAATGAATATAACAAACTACAAAATGATTATATATGTTTGTCAAATATTTTTACTTTTTACAATAAATGTTAGAGGATTAAAAATGTGAATGAATCCAATTTTAAGCATAAATCTTCTTTAAACGGTCGATTAACCGCCTTTTGATGGAAAACCCTCTTTAAATATAGTTTTGATCACTCTTATACATTATATTGGATCAAATAAAATTCTTCTTTAGAATTGGGACATCAAAATTTACTTTGTGTAATGTTTTGGTATTTTTCCGAAAAAGTTCAATTTTAATGAATAGTGAAAAATGTTGTATTTTAATTCAAAACCTCTTTTTAATATAATTTATTTATATGATTAGATTATATTTTAATTTTTTTAAAGTGAAATTAGAATATATTTTTACCATTTAATCAAATATTTGTCATTGGAATTAATTTAACTTTGAAATTTGACTTAAACTACTGTCAATCTTTTGATATATATTGTTTCATAAAAACACGCTATTTGTTCTGACAGCGAGAATTAATTATTAAATTAATTAATGTAACTTATATGTTATTAATTTTGTAAAATAGACATCATTTTTTAATTTGGAATATCAAATATAGCTTAGGGTGATTTTTTGGTATTTTTCTGAAAAACTTCAATATATGATGAATAGTGAAACCACAAAGTGGTGGTTACAAAATTTGATTTTTCATTTAAATGAGACTTTACCACTTCTGTGATTTGAATTTCAAAAATACAATTTAAATGATATTAATTGTTAAGTACAATTTGGTTCAATGGGATGAAAATAATTTTTGATGAAAAGTAACTTTTAAGTTTTATTAATCGCGATTAGAGGTAATTAGTATAGTTTAAGGTAAAAATAATGATTTAATAATCTGAAATGACCTAGACACATGTCCTACCCTCATTGGATGAGTTATAGCCGACCAAGAAAACCCATGGGTCTATTTTTGGTACCCCATGGAGCCACTTGGGTTTGATAATGACATTTATGCCTTTTATTTAAAGTTAAAATAAAAATGTCACAAACATGATTTTTTTTACTAAAACAATATTTACATGTGGTTATACAAGTCAGAATTTTGACTATAAATAATCATTGGAAAGATAAAACGATTTTAAACATCATAGTAGTTTTTTTATAATTTTTAGACATTAAATAAATGAAATTCATTTTGACATCATGGTCATGCAGCGATGACCTCTTTATTTAACGATTTAAATAAAATGGAATGATAATGCAATATCTAGGACCTAAACATGTCAAAAACATATTGGATGAGTGGATTTTGAACCGTTAACACCTTATCCTCGAAAAACATCAATGTAGACCATTAAAATATGAAAACCATTTGAAAATAAAGTAACATTCTATACTTTTCCAAGAGTGCCCCTCCTCTCCTCTTATAAAAGCCCCCCCCCCCCCTACCACCTAACCCACACCTCTCAAACCTTTGGATCACCCATGTTCTGATAATTTTGTCTGTCCACATCACTATCCTCATCCTAGAATCCTTAACGTAGGAACTAAGCTCTTCAAGAAACCCTTTTGGTTCAAACCAAAGGGAGTTACCCTATTTTAAGGTAACGTCTTCACTTGTGCACTTTTGTTTTATTTTGCTTCTCCAACCCCCTAAACTCATTTTATTCATTGATTTTGTAAAAATCAAGTATCTTCAATATACTAAAATTTTTTATAATAAGTATCCGAGCTACACTTACACACACCTTCATCTAATGGTTAAAGAACATACTGTTTCTGTGGATGGCGAATTTCTGCCTCACAAAACGATGATTGTTCAACACTCGTATAATACTTTCAAAGGTAGCCATTAAGATGTCACTATGTTTATATATGATATATGTTATATTTATGTTTTACTTAAGATTCTGTATTTTTCATTTGTGGCATACCTTTATGGCTTCCATTATGGGTATACGCGATATCTTCATTTTAGGAAGTGCGGACTACCGCCCCCACAAACTGATTTGATTCGTTAATGCCATATGTGGGATGTATAAAGGATGGATTTAAAGTTATTATATATTATTTTATACTGGAATTATAATATACCTTTTTATCATTATTGTTTTCTTTCCATTAAAGTGTGAGATAGAAATGAAAGTAGCGTTCATGCGTACGTATGGCTACCGTCTCCATGAACAGTGCATTTCATTTCTTATCCACAAATGTAATGTACTATTATAAGTACATATAATGGATATATATTATGTATGATACATCTAAAGGATTAATAAAATTATGGAATTAAAAATATACATATCTCTCATTTAGTTTTAATTCCATTAATATGACATAGAAATGAAAGTAGTGTTCATGCATACGTACGGCTTACCGTCTCCATGAACAGTGCATTTCATTTCTTACCTCTAAATGATTATGTAATATTATAAATACATGTATATGATAGAAATATATGATATATATGATATCCAAATCTTGAATATCATTATTGAGATAATGGATATTTGACTATGTGAACAACTTGTAAATACAAAAAGTTCACTTTTGACTTAAGAACCAAATATCGACAAAACAAACATTATTAACTTAAATGAATACATAATGTTTATAAAATGTCAATAATTGATATAAAAGGAATAATGAACTTGAAAAAGGTTCTTAAGTAAGTATAAATGAACTCATGTTTATTATTCAGGACGTTAAAGAACGATCGAGTCATGTCGGACCCGAGGTAAGGGATCCTACTCCTCTTTTTTTTAATTACGATCTTTTATGTAATTCCTTTTAAAGATAATCTTTCTTGTTATTGGGATGTTATTTTATATTAATCATACTGTAATTTTTATGTTCATATGATGAGAGACCCTATTCTCTCTCATCAATCCATTTTGGACGTTTTGAGTGGTGCTGTTAGGGTACCGAATTTTCGTAAGAGATCTAACCTCATTCTTTCTTTTTAAGTACTCTCATTTATGTCACTTCTTTAATGATCCACTTTGTTATGTTAGGGGATGTTCTTTTTTATTACACTTTCTATAAACATTATTTTAATATGATGAGATACCCTATTTGATCTCATCAGTCCATTTTTGTAAGTTTTATGTGGCGCTATTAGGCTACCTAGTATTCGTAAGGGATTTTTCATCTCACTTTTATTCTCGTGAGATTTATGCTACATTTCCCACAATTTTCTTTGAGTGGTGTATGTACTGCCCATTATTTTACTCATTGAGTAATATAATTTCATTTATGAGTATTTACATCAATTTTGTATTGTCCTTCTTTCACGGGGTGTATGTTTCGAAAGATACCCATGTCGGTAAGGGAACCATTCACCCTCCTCTTTTTAAAAGACTTATTTTGTTATGTCTTTTAATTCACATACTATTATGTGGGGATATGTTCTTCTATATCCTTATTGATTTAAATTTTATTTCCATGTGATGAGATACCCTTTTTTATCTCTCATCATCTCAATTTCTGAATTTTGTAGCGACGCCATTAGGCTGTCAAATTTTTGCAAGGGAACTTCTTAACCCAAATTTGATTCTTTGGGATAAACTTATACTCCTTGGATATGTCGTTCTATGAATATTTGTGAATAAACTCTGATTGTTTTACATGTAATATCCACTTATATTTTGTGTATTTGTTTGTCACGCATAAATATGTAATTGATTTATCCTTAAACCAAAGATACCGTCTTTGTAAGGGACTTCATCTCAATCTCCTTTCATTGAGGAATATTTCGTTTTATACACAACTTTCTTTTATATGGTGTATAAACCCCCTTTGACTTTTACTTTTATACAAAATGAATCTTTTTCTACGAAGCATTTTACAAAATGACAAAAAGGAATGTTTCATTTAACGTACGCGGTGACAACGACCTTTTCCGCCGCCGCGAGTATTATTTGGTCTTTGGCTTCCTCAACAAGCCGTAATGTTTTTTTAAACGAAATAAATACCATATACTGTTTTATGTATTTTGGTATTGAAAATGGTTTTTATAATGTATTTTTTATGTCAATATATTTAAGTGATATATTGTGATCAAAGTGTGGAAATGTTTTCTTTCCATTATATTTGTTTTATGTCTTATGATTTTTATAATGGTACTTGGACATTTGACGGGTGGTTACATGATAAACCATATGACGGGTGGTGCTATTAATACCAGGATGGGTGGTTACGTTATAACCTCCAATGCATTGGGTATGGCAGTTAGCCGTATGGCTATTCCATTAAGTATGTATGGAAGTTGGCTGAATAGCTATTCCATTAAGTGATATGTGTAGAAGTCGACCTTATGGTTATTCCACTTACGTATGTTTATGTCCCAAGTTACCTTTATATGGTATGTGATCATTATATGGGTTTTATGGTAATATTTTTGTTACAGAAGGGTGAGTAATGAACTTTTATTTAGTGAAGAGTTTTTACTACTTCGAAAAGGTGAAAAGTATTAATTTGATAAATTATACATGGTTTACTTGTTGTTTTAAAAAACTAACAGTTTTTATTCTTTGTGTATCCCTTACTGAGCTTTTTATGCTCATCCCAAGTTTTTGAAATGTTTTTCACAGGACTTAATGTGGAATAGGGTGAAGGATGGGATCAAGTGAAAGTCATGCAACCTAGAAAATGGAACTGGAAATGTTTCTTTTTAATAGTTTTTATTTTATGGAAACTTAGTAAAAGATTCTACTTTGTAATCTTTTGAGATGTAATAGTTATGTCCTAATTCTCTAAAACTCTAAACCTTAAAAGATCCTCAACGTGAATTATTCATTTAATTCAATATTAAGTAAGGTTTAAGGTCGGGGCCTTATAACCTGACATTGGACTAGACCTTCTAAATGTTTTAAGGTCCTTCCCACAAGGGATCCAACTTTGGAGAGTTATTTATATATATCATTGGAGTTCTAAGAGCCACTACCAAGTAACCTATGAGGATCAATAGGTGGAGAACATTATTTTTGAATTCTTTTTTGGTGCCTCTATTATTATGAATTTCCTGGATAATGTTCCCTTTGAGGGATTTGAGCTCACCTAGGCAAACATCTACCACTGTTTCGGGCATTTACTAGTCATAGATAGCTCTTTGGAGTGGTGGAATATGAATACAAAGGGGTATTAATTCCTCAATTATGTACACCAAGAAATATTGAGTCACCTGGGTTGAATTTGGGGTCATCTTCTACTATTCTTAGAGGGTTATGGTGAGGTTTTCCTGATAAAGTTTCTTGTTTTGGCCCACCATCTTCTGTTGAAACTTATATATGTTTTTTAACACCTCAAACTTTCCATTTTCCAATGTTTGAAAGGTTGACATAGGGTAGGATTTGATAATTCATTTTGTGTGAAAACTTTTCATTTTAGAATCCCAAAAGTTGGTGAATTTATTAGTTAGAATAGAATGAGGAACTCTAACTCGATGGATGACATAAGAGCTCACGAACTAAATCACCGATCAGGAATTGACTTACTTGATATAAATATCTTCATCTCACTTGTATAATAAATCTATCATTGTCGTAATGAACCTATATCAAAGATGTTTTTCTGTGGGATAGGGTTCCATGACATCGATCCTATAAACTATAAAGGTTCAATAGAATATGGTGGTGTATAGGGGATATGGAGGACGATGCACAAAGATGACATTAATAGGACACACGTGACACCTATTGTCATACATGATTATGTCACAAACCATGGTGGGATAGAAGTATCCTAACCTTCAAATATAGTGAGATAGATTCAACCCTTCTTAATGAGCACAAAAATACCCCAAATGACCTTCCTCCATTACCTAGGGAATATCGTTTTCATTGATGAATGGAAGGATATGTAACATCCCGGTTACAAAATCCACCTAGAGGTGCCCCGTACCCGGTTGGTCACATGGCCTCAAACGCATTTCCCCAAATGTCAGAAGCTGCCGACTAGTAGAAAGGGCCTTGGGTGTGATTGTTGGGAAAATATAACCTCGTTGGCAGAGTACACACCAGAAGTAAACAAGAAGACAATAGTAGAAGCAATAAATATCCAACAATAATAAACAACAGAAGACTAAAATAATAAACAACTAGAGCATGCATGTATATATGAAATGATGCATGATATATATGTCTAGGAAAGCAGCCATACAAGTCAAAATGATGAATACAATACTAAACCAAAGTACTAAGGAAAAGAAAATAAGAAACTCCTCAGCATCGCACGCCTCGTCTTGGTCCCATGATCTCCTACTCCAAATAAATCAAGTACTAGAAGTCGAAGGGCGCATTCCCTTATCTATACCTACAACAACATAGTCTGTTTGGGCCAAAAAGCATGACCCAAACAGGGTGTGAGACTAATCCCAGTAGGCAACCACCCAATGATCTATGCCTTACAGTCAGTGAGTATATAGCAGTTAATATTATAGTAAGCAGTAAGCAGTAACAGTAAACAGTAGGCAGTAAACAGTAAGAAGTAGCAGGATGATATACAACATTAATCAATCCACATAACAATAAGCAGTAGAGAAGCAATAGCTAAACACAACAGGAACCCGTCTGCGAAGTACTCATAGCCAACCCCTCTGGTCCTATCCAAGAAGTACCAACAACCCTCTAGGTAGTGAACCCAGCCTAACCCCTCTAGTTTGGTCATACAAAATTATAAGACTCTCTGGGTAAGCTCTCTAGGTCAATTCCCCTTACAGTATAGGGTAGTTAGTGACTCTATAAGGAAGATAACACAGTCTAAACCACTTATAACCCCATGGTCTAGAAACTCTCTGAGGAAGCTCGCTCGGTCAATTCCTTTTATAGTCTCAGGTGTATCACATACTCTCTAAGGAATCTCACTCAATCAATTGCTTCTCTAGCCTAGAAAGGTTTTAAATAAATTCAGAAAATGTAAAGAATATTTGAGGAAGCTCACTCGGTCTACCCTCCTATAGTCTATAGTATCCAAGACTCTCTGGGAAGCTTACTCGGTCTATCCCTTGTAGTTTATAATTTCTATGAATCTCTGAGGAAGCTCACTCAGTCTATCCTCATATAGCCTATAATATCCAAGACTTTCTGGGAAGCTCCCTCAGTCTATCCCTTATAGTCTATAGCACCAGGTTATCACGGTCTCGTGCCAGTCAGTGAATAATAATTCTATAAGGCCAAAGTACACCTATAGAGATACTTGGATAACTAGTCTACAACATAATAAGCATGTCCAAAATATCACTCCATCCTACGGTCACAAGGCATGGAAAACATGTACAACGTCTAAAGGATAACGAGAAATAAAGGTCACAAAAAGAACAAGGCATGGGAAAAACATCCAAGCATAACAATTATCCACAAACATGATCAAATTACCTCTACACAGGAATATAAGCATGATAGGAAAACAATAGAGGCAAAATGGTAACACGCAATACCCTGTTCATGGGTATTGGTGGAATTTTTCACATAAAACTCAAGGACTTTGAATGGTATGGAAAAAACCACCTACCAGGATCCTAGGAGATCAATATACATTAACCACGAGGGTTTACTCTCCTTAGAATGGCGTAGATATACGAAAACACACAAAATGATCAACCCATGATATCTTGAGAAAGATGGAAAATCATGGAATGAAACTTAAGAAGAAGGAACAGATCACATATGCAGTTCCAACGCAATTGATGTCAGTCAATTCCACAAACAGACAGATGCTTGGGGGCTCAGAGGAGGTTTGTGGTTGTACATGTCACTCTCGGTAGATGAACCTGGAGAAGAAGATGTTTTTGTCAATTAGGCGTGACCCTGGTCCGTTTAATGAAAAAAGAAACTACACGGCGTGTACTTTAGGGGTACACGGCATGTACTTGGCCTTTCCGTACTCCGCTTTAAGTGGCCTCCACATCGCCCATACACACCATTTGTGTTGTCCAGACACGGCCAACACACGGCCTGGCGCTGCATCAAAGTACACGGCGTGTACTCATAAAGTACATGGCGTGTATTCTGAAAATTTCCATATTTTCCTCTTTTTCTCAAATCTGACCAAAAAAGAAAAAACATATCTAAAACGAAGATTCGGTTTCTTAAAAATTTCCCCCCTTAATGAAATTATTCCCTGAATTTCCCTAGTGAGGCATAGAAGAAGAATCATCAAACAGCTCTGGCCACTGCGATCGTACATCAGCCTCCCTCTCCCATGTCTCATCTTGTACTCACCCGTGCTACCATAGCACCCATACCAGAGGAACAGACTGAGCATAGAGAACCTTCGTACTGATATTGAAGATCCGGATAAGATGCTAATCAAATGAAATATCCACTTCAAGCTCAACCTCCTTGGGTTGAATGTCTTGAGATGATTCTGAAAAGTAACGTCGGAGCTAAGAAACGTGGAAGACATCGTACATAGCCCGGTACCTCTGAGGTAACTGTAACCGATAGGAAACCGGCCCAACTCTCTCTAATACCTCAAATGGCCCGACGTACCGTAGTTAAATCTTACGCTGTCTTCGAATCCTCCTGTGTCCCAACCTCAGTGTGACATGCAGGAAAACCTGATCCCTGACCTTGAACTTTAGAGGTCATCTCCGCTGATCAGCATAAGACTTCTGTCGAGACTGTGCTGTATCCATCCTCTTCCAAATCATCTCTATCTGCTCTGAGGTCTCCTGAACAAGACCTGGTCATAGAAAAGCTGCCTCTCCTACCTCCAGCCATCATAAAGTTGATCGGTATGGCCTAACGTACAAATACTCATAAGGTGCGATCTGAATAGTCACCTGAAAACTATTTTTATAGGAAAACTAAACAAGAGGGATATGCTTTTCCCAAGAACTGAGAAATTATAGAATGCAAGCTCATAGAATATCCTCATGCACTTGAATTGTACGCTCGAACTGGCCATCTGTCTGGGGATGGTATGTTGTACTCAAAATTACCTTTGTACCCAAAGCCTTCTGAAGCCTCTCCCAGAACCGGGATGTAAAGCGTATATCCATATCTGAAACAATGGAGTGTGGAACTCCATGCAGACGTACAATCTCTCGGAGGTAGAACCATCCCGGATCATCAACGCTAAAGGTATCCTTGATCAGAAAGAAGTGAGAAACCTTCATAAGCCTATTGATGAAAACCTAGACAGCATCACTCTCTCGAGGTGCCCTCTGTAATCCAGTCATGAATTGCAATCCGACATCGTTCCACTTCCACTCGGGGATGGGTAACCACTGTAAAAGACCTGCTGGTCGTTGATGTTCCACTTTCACCTTCTAGAAAAAAGAAAATCTCATTACTAACCCATCAACATCTCTCTTTATACCTAGCCACCAGTACTGGCAGTGTAGATCACAATACATTTTGGTGATACCAGGATGAACCGCCCAAACTGAAGAATGAAAATCCTGCATCCGCTCCTCGCGTATTTCTACGGGCACCCATACGCGTCCCTAGAAATGTAGGATATCTTCCTCTCCAACTGTCCATTCATGAAGAGGATCCTCTACTAGCACACTCTCCCGCGGGACTAGGCCTTCTGAGTCTGATAGTTGCCTCATCTGCTTCCTATCAAGAAGGGTAAAGGTAACAACTCCAGAAGAAAGAAGAGTCTACCACTGTTTAGCGTGCACCTCCAAATGAATCTCAGAGAACAGAGCCATAAGTTTCCACTCTCTTCTACCCTCTTGAACTTCTTAAATATGATTTCCCCTTCTCAACACATTAGCCATTGCATTGTCGTTTCCCCGCATATAGGCAATCTCAATGTCGAAGGACTGAAGATACTCGACCCACCTATGCTGTCTCAGATTCAGATCCCGCTGAGTCAAGATGTACTTGAAACTCTTATGGTGGGTGAAAACCACATGGTGTTGTCCCAAAAGGTAATGTCTCTAACAACGTAAGTCATGAACAATAGCCACCATCTCCAGATCATGCGTCGGGTAGTTCCTCTCGTGTAGCCTCAACTGCTGAGACCCGTAGACAACGACTCCATCTCCCTGCATAAGAACAGCTCCCAATCCGACACATGAATCATCATAGTAGACTGTATATCTCTTTCCTGGCTCTAACAAGACTAGTATCAGTGCTGATTTCAATATCCCCTTAAGCTCCTAAAAGGCTAACTCACATGAATCTGGCCATAAAAACTTCACACCTTTCTTGGTCAGACCAGTCATCGGTGCAGAAAGGCGTGAAAAGTCCTGTATGAAACGCCTATAGTATCCAGCCAGCCCTAGAAAACTCTGCATCTCAAAGACATTCTTCAGCTGCTCCCAGGAAACTACAGCTCTCACTTTCTCTGGGTCCATAGATAATCCTACCTCTGAGATAAAATGACCCATGAAGTGAATCGGATCCACCAAAAAGTTGAATTTTGAGAGCATAACATATAACTGATGCTCTATCAGTGTACTCAGAACGATCTCAAGATGGGTAGCATGGTCGTGTCGAGTGTGAGAGTATACAAAGATTTCTTCCATTAAATCCACCATGAAGGAATCCATGAATGGATGGAATACTCGGTTTATCAGTGCCATAAAAATTGTTGGCGCATTCTTGAGACCGAAAGGCATGATTGTATACTTGTATAGACCATACCTACTCTTGAAGGATGTAAGAGGAATACCCAATGTTCTAACATGCAATTGATGATAACAAGACCTCATATCGATCTTCGATAACACTCGGCCTCTTCGAATCTTGTCAAAGAGTTCATCGATCCTTGGCAAAGGATATCGTTTCTCGACCATCAACTGGTTCATCATCCGATAAACCACACAATGCCAAAGGGTGTCATCTACCTTCTTTGAAAACATGACAGGTGAACCCCAAGGAGAGGTACTAGGTTGGATGAAACCCTGTGCTTGCAAGTCCTCTAACTGCATCTTGAGCTCCTCCAACTGCTTCTTGAGCTCCTGCATCTCAGGTGTAGCCATCCTATAAGGAGGAATGGACACCGGTGCCACTCCTGGCACGAGATCAATAGAAAATTCTACAACATGATCTAGAGGAAAACCAAAAAAATCCTCTGGAAATACATCCCTGAAACGATTAACCACTGGAGGAAAATCTAGCTACGAAGTCCCCTAGTCATCCAGATAAAGACTGGAAATCTGGGATGTAACTCCTCCTAGCCCATGATGCTCTGGTCCATATCTACCTGCTTGGGTATCCCACTCACCTTTATGAAGAAATTATCCACCATCTAGTGATACAAAAATCACCCTATGATGATAGAAATCTATGACTACCTTGAAGGGAACTAACAAGCCAATACCAAGAATAACATCATAGCATGTCATCTCTAGGACATAGAGGTCCCATAAGAAGTGACACCCTGAAACATCAAGAGGGAACTATCTTCACTAATGTATGGTATATGTCCTCATTCACAATGGTGTATCAAAATTCAACATGTTAGAAGATGAAAATATACAAAGCCAAAGGCTCTCCACAACAAAAACAATGATAAAACTATGTGAAGCACCAGCATCGACAAGGGATGAAGATAAAACTGAGGATAATAAGATTGTACCTTGAACTGTTGAATGTATGGGATCATACTCTTGATGGGTCTGATCCACGGCAAATGTATGGCATTTAATACGGCTCTATGCCCCTGGTTGTCCACTCTGAGCTGATCCACTCTGCTGTCACTGGTAACCTGGTGACTTACCACCATGGCCACGACCTCCACCTCGGCCCGAATGGTCGGAAGAACTCTAGTTCCAAGACTGGTGAGAAACTGGTGATATATCTCCTGAATGCGAGGTCATAGAAGAACCCCCACCACCAGCTGAAGGCGACAAGATCTGACAAAAAATGCTAAATATGGCCCATCATGCCGCAAGATCAGCATTTTATAGGGTCTCTTTGACACTGAGGCTTAGTATGTCCACACCTACTGCACTGGTAGCATACTACCTGGCTGCCCAAAGATAAAATCCCCCAACCCTGATCTCCTTGAGAAGACTCCCAGCGACACTTCCTGCTATCAGTAGGAGGAACACTAACTCTGGATATCGAACCTCCCTTCCTCACTGCTCCAGAATCTCTCAGATTCCACTCAGTGATCAGTGCCTAGTTGATGATAGATGATATCGAAGTCAACCAGAAGATATTCACCTGGGAATGGATCTCCTACCCGATACCATCCTCAATCATCCAAGCAAGGAATAACTCATCACCTTCTGGAATTTGCGTAAAGTGCTACAACTCAGTAAAGTGAGACGAGTAATCCATAATAGAAAGCGTACCCTACTCGAGACTCATCAACTCCCAAGATCAGTCGGCCATCATGTTCTCCAAGTCAATGTAATCATAGAATATGTGCCGGAACACATACCAAGTAATACTCTGCTGGTGTCCTGACTGTGAGATCACCTCCCACCACCTCTTGGTAGTGTCTCAGAGCATATAAGTATCCAGCTTTACCCTTTTCTCTGGAGGTATCTCCAGGTTCTTGAAGATCATCAGTGTGGACACTAGCCACTACTCTATTGCCCAGGGTCCTCCATCTCCTGAGAAACTAGGAGTATTTTTCAGCTAGAAAACCAGCATCAACTCATCCATCAATGCAGCATGAGGTGGTGCTCCTGGAATGGTATGCATCATCGTCAGGAAGTCCTCCCTGAACTGCATATTGGCGCCTGCAATGGGTGTAATTGCTGGTGCCAAGGCTGGAACAGCATGAGGATCTACATGAGATCCCTAATCATCCATATCTGCTGTCTGATCACCGTCTGGTAGGTTACGTACAACCGGAGGATGTCTTAGAGGCATAGCTCAGAAAGGTCAAAAGCACACCTTATATCAGGATCATCAAAGAAAGAGAACACAAGAGTACAAAACAGAAACAGGGGAAAAGAACATACAAGTTCTACAAAACATGACTACATGGCATGTACAAAACTACACGGTGTGTCCCCTTAATCCAAACACATGGGCGTGTACCTCTGCCACCTCTGGTCGTGTAACACCATCAACTACACGGCGTGTTGTCTCCACACATGGCGTGTACTTGATCTCCATTACCCTGCCTGAGTCTCCTTACACGGCTAGCCCACACAGTCCCCTTAACCCTAGACTACATGGTGTGTTCAGTTAATTAAATAGCGTGTACTAGATGCAGTTTCAGTGACCGTGTGGTCAGTTACACGACCGGCTACACGGCTGACCCTTACCAGGCGTGTTCCAAACAAACATGGCATGTATAAGAGAGATAACACCATCTCGTGTTGTTCATGAAATGGTCGGGTATCTATAGCGAGGCTGCACAACGTGTTCATACCCAACACGGCGTGTACTACATGAGCTTCCCTGACCCGTGTTGTTAGTGACACGGCCGGGTACACATCTGAATATTACACAGTGTGAAACTACAGTACATAGCATGTTTTCGAAAACATTTTCACCACCCTGTGTTTTTTCTCACATAGTCAGTGACACTATTTAACACTACACAGCGTGTAGTCAAGTACATTCCGTGTATTCTGGGTTTTTCAGGGAAGTAGCTCAGAAACTGCGCCGAAGCCAAGAAAACACTGAAAAAAAACATAGAGGTTCCAAATTCTGATACGTGGGGGCCCATACTCCCTGTGAATCAAAGATTGGCATCTCTTACATATCAAATACAAGGAAAACAAGTCAATGATCCACCATGTTCTAATTCAGGAGGTCCCATAACATCTCATGAGCCAAAATTTGGTTATCATTTAAGTAATGGTATGTTACACACAAAATTTCTATCTTATAGCAGAGATTCTATCAAGAGTCTATCACAACAGCATGCATAATCTACACAACGTCTATCACAACAACATGCTATCGCTAATGTACCCTATATGGCATGGAAAGAATGCATGGAATGTGATTTCTAACAAGTGCCTATATGATGCATGAGATGGCATACCCTCATCTCATCGGGTTGCGACAGAAATAGAACTGTAATAGCAGCAATAAGGACAACACAAGGCATGTGAATCACTCTAGGTGAAATCATATCAACCAAAAAACCTCAAAACCAAAAAATGCAATAAATGAGGTAGATTGGAATTTCCCTGAACGTGGGTTACCTACTCACAGGAATAGTTTATTACCAAGTACCAAATCCATCCTATCTCTGGCTAAAGGCTCCAAATAGTAAATCAAGGGAAAAGAATTCCTTTGACACCACTTTGTAACATCCCGGTTCTGGAAGCCACCGAGAGACTCCTCGTACCCGGTTGGTCACATGGCCTCAAGCACATTTCCCAAAATGCCAGAGGCTACCAACTAGCAGGGAGGGCCTTGGGTGTGATAGTGGGGAATCTATGCCCTCATTGGTAGAGTACACAACGGATGTAAAAAAGTAGACAATAGTGGAAGTAGTAAATAACCAACATTAATAAATAGCGTAAGACTAATACAATTAACAACTGGAGGAAAGATGTACATATGAAATGATGCACGATACATATGTCTTGGAAAGTAGCCAAACAAGTCACAATGCTGGATACAACACTAAACTAATGTACTATGGAAATACAAATAAGCAAATCCTCATCATCACAAGCCTTAGCTTAGTCCCATGCTCTTCTGCTCCCAAGCAATCAAGTACCAGAAGTTTAAGGGCACTTTCCCTTGTCTATACCTTCAACAACATAGTCTGTTTAGGCAAAAAAGAATGACCCAAATAGGGTGTGAGACTAATCCCAGTAGGCAACTACTCGAAGATCTCTTCCTTACAGTCAGTGAGTATATGGAAGGTAATAGTACAATATGCAGTAAGAAGTAACAGTAAATAGTAGGCAGTAAACAGTAAGCAGTTGCAGGATGAGATACAATAGTAATCAATTCACAGAACAACAAGCAGTAGAGAAGAAACATCTAAACAGAATAGGAACCCCTGTAAGAATTACTCACAGCCAACCCCTCTGGTCCTATCCAAGATATTCCCACAACCCTCTGGGAAGTGCACTCAGTATAACCCCTCTTGTTTGGTCATACAATATTATAAGACTCCATGGGGAAGCTCGCTCAGTCAATTACCCTTATAGTCTAGGGTAGTCAGGGACTCTCTAAGGATGATCATGCGGTCTAACCCTCTTATATCCCCAAGGTCTAGAAACTCTCTGAGGATGATCACTCAGTAATGCCCTCCTATAGTCTGAGGTCTATCCTAGAATCTCTAAGGAATCCCTCTTAGTCAATTCCTTCTCTAGCCTGGAATGGTTTTTAGGAAATTCAAACAAAGTAAAGACACTTTGAGGAAGCTCAATCGGTCTACCCTCCTGTAGTCTATAATATCGAAGACTCTCTGGGAAGCTCACTCAGTCTATCCCCTATTGTCTATAATGTCTAATACTCTCTGACAAAGATCACATAGTCTATCCCCGTATAGCCTATAATATCCAAGACTCTCTGGGAATCTCACATAGTCAATCCCTTAATGTCTATAGCACTAGGTTCTCACGGTCATGTGCCAGTCAGTGCATAAGAATGCTATAATGCCAAAGTACACCTATATAGCTTATTGGCTAACTAGTCGATAGCAAAACAAGCATGTCCAAAATATCAGTCCATCCTACAGTCACAAGGCATGGAAAACAGGAACAACAACCAAAGGATAACGAGACCTAAAGGTCGAAACATGAACAAGGCATGGGAAAAACATAAAAGCATAAAAATTATCCACAAACGTGATCAAATTACCTCTACACAATAATACAGTCTTGGAAGGAAAAAAATAGATGGAAAACGGTAACACGCAACACCCTATTCATGTGTATTGGTGGAATTTTTCCCATAAAACTCAATGAAATCAAAAGGTAAGGCACAAACCACTTACGTGGATCCTAGGATATCAATATAATTTATACACGATGCTTGATTCTCCTTAGAAAAACATAGATATATGAAAACGCACAAAATGTTCAACCCATAACATCTTGTGAAAGAGGGAAAATCATGGAATGAAACTCAAGAAGAAGGAAGAGTTCACTACTGCGGTTCCAACACAATCGATGGTGGTTGATTTGGCAAACATGTGGAGGGTTGGGGGCTCGGAGGATTTTCATGGCCGTACGGGTCACTCTTGGTTGAAGAACATGGAGAAGAAGAGGTTTTCATCGATTAGGTGCGACCCCTATCCGTTTCATGAAAAAAAAGAAAATACATGGCATTTACTTCATGGGTACATGGTGTGTACTTGGCCTTTCCATACTCCACATTAAGTGGCCTCCACATCACACCTACACACCTTGTGTGTGGCCCGGACACAGCCAGCACAAGGCCTAGAACTGCATTAAAGTACACAGCGTGTACTCATAAACTACACGACGTGTATTTTGAAAATTTCTAGATTTTCGTCTTTTTCTAAAAAATGACCGGAAAAGGAAAAACATATCTGAAACGGAGATTCCGGTTCTTATAGGATAATTCCACCAAACCCATCCCTATAGAGAGTCTTCTTGAGACTTATCCTATTATAGAGGGTGAACTCTTCTATAGGAAGATGGATTTAATTCTTTTTGAATTTGTCTTATGGGAGGATATCATTATATAGATTCATGGAAAAGGGGGATTTCCATTAAGAGTTTTCTTCTACTACGGGTGGTCCTAGGGTTCCTAAAATGGAATTACAGGTGATTAGCTAGTTTACCTACTGGTTGTCTCCATCATCTGGGATGACGGGAGGGATGACCCTACAATGCACCACATGAATGATCATATCATAATGGTAAATCTATACAAGTGATGAGTCTTGAATTGAAAATATATTTACTCAACCATTCTATGACTGAGGAAGATTTGTCACCTCTTCTTGATATGGGTAATGGGCCATCAGGTGGTGAGTGTGCTCCTGCACGGGTATGAGCTCTATCTTTCTAATGATATATTCAATAATGATTTTCTTGATGACTAATTTAGATTCACCCTTATATTGATTGTGGGGGACGTAAATCATGAGATCTAGATTGATACCATTAATAATATCCTTATACTCTGCCTCATTTTTGGTTCATCCTTTTAATAATATGTATGAGTACGATAAGACAACCTATGTAGGGGTGCTGAAGAAGAACCCTAAGAATACACTATTCAGTTTGGGATCATTGATCCTTCTAGTAGTTATACTCCGGAAGGCTCCATCAAAATGAATATTCAATTAAGGAATGGCCTGATCAACTAATAATATGGATTCCTCTTTGAAATCAACACCCCTACGAAATTCTTCAAGAGTAGGATGGGTGGCCAAAAATTTGGACAAGGTTGGGCCTTTGACGACATTCTAAGGAACAAACCTGATGACAAACTACTAAAGGATCACTACCAATTGTGCTTGTTGTCTGGTCAACATAAGGTGATTCATGATATAATTTAGTGGGTCTAATTGAGACACCATGTAACACCTTAATATTTTGTGAATTATTATTTTTCACATTATTTTAACCTTTATGATATTTATCATTTCACATAACACTTAAAATATTTTATTTTATTTTAATGAACTATGTTTGGCTAGAGTTATATGCAATACCAAGTTAATTTTTAATTAAATATAGAATACATTTTACCTTTACTACATAGAACAACAAGGTAATCTTATAAATTTCAATACTTTTCCCACAACACCAAATTCTTGTATGCAACACATAATACAGACTTAACATACATTAAATACAACATTGAGTTTCTACAAAAGGTGTTTTTATTGTTATAAATATTTAAATTGTGTAATTATAATATATACATCATAGTTTTTAATATTAATAGATTTAAATACTTTTAATATATTATTTTTTATTTTTTATAAAAATAGGACTTATTGATGATGAATGATAATATTTTTGGTAAACTATTTATATGTTTAAAAATATCATTTTCTCAAATGAACACTTTTTAATGTATATCAATGAAAGATAATAAAATTAGTCCAAGAAACATTTAGAATTTTTATTTGACAAAATAAACCTAATTTTTTAATTTATAATTAATAAGTTTTCTGTGGGTAATTTTTGGGGATTTTGGTTCTCAGAAATATTATTTATTGGATGAATAGTGACAATACAACATTTAAATTCCAAATGTGTTTTCATATAATTTATTTATATGGATAAATTATATGTTAAATGGGTTTAGAAGTTTAATTGGATTTTATTTTAATAAATTCATCCAATTAATATCATTGAAATAAATTTCTCTTTCAAATTTTTTATAAAAACTCAGCAAAACTTTGGATGTTTTTACATTAAAAACCAACAGTGTCATCCCATCAACAGGAATAATTTGAAATTAATGTAATTTAATTATGTGATTGTAATGTTTAATAATGGATTCTTTATTTGTAATTAATTTAATTTCTAATGTCTAATTGGGTCAGAATTGTTCTTTAATAAAATTATTAATAATAGTGATTAAAATTAATTATAATGTTTAAGAGAAAAATTTGATTAATAAAGTAATAATATTTAATTTACTACCCAAAAATACCTAGAAACATCATAAATATCATTTTTTGGTCCATTAATCTTCAATTATTAATATTTTTTTGAGTTAAATTGTTTTTTATGATTGTTTTTATATAATAACATTGGTACACCTGACTTGTTTTCAAAAAGGTCAAGTATGTTCGTTCCCATCCCTATAAAAGGAAACCACCTCTCCATATTCGTTACATATCTAAAACTACTTATATTATTCCAATATCTTCCGAATCCAATTATAAACAGCCCTATATTGCTTCTATTTTTTCCCCTTGGGTAGAAATCAATACAATAAATCCTTTTGGTACAAACCAAAAAGAGATACATGATTAAGATGTAATGTCTTTTCCCAAGCTCCTTTCTGTAATTTTCTTTCTCCACCATCTCCAATCCATTTATTCTATGATTGTATAAAAAATTATCTTCAATATACTAGAATTTTGTTCATCTAATTTTTATATCGAAACATACATATGCATCCATTTGATGGGTAAGGAACATACTTTCTATGTCTATTACAAACTGTCGCCTCACTAAATGATGATTATTCATTTTCCCATTACCACCCTAATGGTGGAAATTATAATGGAAATTATATTTCCATGTGTAATATATTATATTTATTATATATTTATGATTCATTATTCCTTTTATAATACATACTTTTCTACTTTCCATTTAGTGTATATATGATAATTTCATTTGAGGAAGTGAGCACTACTGCCCCTCAAAGCGATGTGATTTGTTCACACACTACATAGAATATATTAACGATGGGGTTAGTTATATTAGATTATATATACAATATAACAATGATACCTGAATAAGGTTATATATTCGTATATAGATACTTACATGCCATTTTCTTTCATTCTTTAAATATGACAATAAAAACAGAAACATTGTTCATTTGTATGTACAAATTACCATCTCTATTAATAGTGTATACAATTTCATAAATATATATTTTATAAATTATTATTATACACATATAATGTATATTAATGATATTTATATCATGTTTTACATTCTAGAAATCATGATATAGGTGTAAAAGCCCAAGATATTACAAATTAAGATATGTGCGGTGAATAAAGCTAATATTATCCAAAGTGAAACAAAAAAAAATAGAATTGTTGACAATAGAGTATTAAAAATTCATAATAAAAACATATATGGTATTAGATATAGTAATATAGTTTTATATAATAAATTTTCAATTTATTATATTGGTGGTTTCAATGAGTACGATGAGAGTCAAGACATATTGTTTAGGGATTACATCTCCCTTTTATTTCCATGAGATAAATGATTCATTCACCACCCATTTAATTTTTGAGGTGTGTATAATTCCTATGGATTTATTATATATTTAATATATTTAAATTTATTAGTATTTAATTATCCATTCAATGACCATCATTTCATGGGGTTTATGTTTCAAATGTTACCAAATTGGTAGAATTGTTTTGTCTCAATTATCCTTCATTGTGACTCAGGTATTGTTATGCACCTAAATTCATTTTGAGGTGTATATAATTCTATTTTATTTGATATATCATAAGAAAACTTATTTTAATGATATTATAATAATCATTTAATTTCACTTTATTACATGGGGAGCTTGGTTTAGAGTTACCCCGAGGTAACAGTTTATTGAAACAATATCATCACTTTTAGAGATTGTTTATGGTTATGCTTAATTTGAAGAATTATTATGAAAAATCCATAAATATCACTCATTATGTTTCTTATAAAATGGTTATTCACGGTTTGTTAAGGTATTGGTAGAAATGTTTCTACTATTTGGTGCATAATATTCTTATGAAACTATTTTTTATAGTGGCTGACTTTACCCGCTCTACGGTAAGAAATATATATTCCCTCATAAAAATATTATATAATAATAGATTTCATGAATATTTTACCGTTATCATACCATTTTTAAAACACATTTTAATCCTTTTTTTACCGATATCTTTATAGTAATCTTCTTATCTCCTTCCAAATAATGCATGTTTTTATCCTTTTTACTATGCAAAAGGAATATTATTTTTTCATCATATGGCATGAAAGGATTTACCCTTTATCATTTTTTTGAAGTTTACATATCATTTATAAATAGTTACTTTTTTAATAAAATGTTTTTAAAATTACTTTTCAAGGAAAGTTGTTTTCAAATTTTTTTCAATCTTATTTAATATGTTTTCAACAATTTTTTTTCAATTCGGTTTTAAGCCTTATTTATTTATTAACAATTTATATTCAAATAAAAGGCTTTGAAAAAATTTTCAAATATTATATATATATGTTTTCTTTGTTTTATAATAGAAAAAAACTTTTAAAATGTTTTTAACATTATTTTAAATGTTTTCAAGGGATAACATTTTCAAAATGTTTTCATGTCTTCTTTATAATTTTAAATATATTTTCAAATAAATTATTTTCTAATGGTTTTATGTATTCAGAATTTTTTTTAAAGAGCAATGTATATTTTAGTCAATAAATGTTTTTGAAAGATATTTCAAAATTAAATTCCAACTAATATGACATCTGTTTATGTTACCCATTCCTTTCTAGGAAATGATCTAAAGGATCCATTCATATTATTTCTATGAGTGACTTATGCTTTATATCAGGTATTTATAAACCCTATGTGTCTTTCATGGGTTATATATTGATGATATCCATTTCTATTTCATGGTTTAGGATTTTATGATAGGATTATAAATCATTTATATTTTTATATAGATTATGATACGTTTACAGGTTTATGATACTTATTTAATTTTATGGGTTATCATATGATTGTTTATAATTTTTTAGAATACGTATGTATAATTCAATAATGATATGGTTGGGATTTATATCTCCATCCAAATTATTGGTTGAAGCATTATATATCATTATATAAGTATGGATGGAATTACAAATTAAATCGGTTCTGTATTACAATGTTAAAAGAAGAAATGAACATGGTTCTGTATTATAGGGATAGAACAGGGAGTGAAATATGTTAAGTAATACAGGGATGGAACAAGGTGTGAACCCTAGTTTAGTAAAGCATGGTGTCCACTAAGATGGTATTGAAAATAATACATTGACTACTATAGAAAATATTATATTATTATGTATTTCTATAATTACATGTTTTATTCCTATGTTATGATTTCATAAATTATGTTCTTTATTTCCCTATGATTCATTATTTATGACCATCCATGCTTTATTCCATGATTCATGTATATGATCGATGATATGCAAGGTATGATCTTATATTTTCCAAATCATGTTCACATACCCTTATGCTCATGATTATGCATACATATCATCCCATTTTAACCTTAATGACGAATTTAGATTACCCATTATTATGTTTTCGTCCCTAGTTTATGAATGTATATTTTATTATTGATTTGATTAAGAAGGGTGCTAGTAAAAAGAACATAGAGGGAGATAATATAGATAATTTATGGAACAATGTTAATGATTTCATGCTTCTAATGTCACTAGACTAGTATGGTCTTTGGTAATTGTATAGTGTTTTATGTATTTTTAATATTTTAGTTAATGTTAGTATATGAAAAGTGACAGTTCATGTAGTTGTTATACAATAAATGGTTTAGTTATCCTTCAAAAGATAGAATTATAAAACCTTAGTGCTAACTACAAAGAAATGTTCAGGGTTATGTCTAAGGATAAAGAAATGTATAAGAAACTTTCTTCAAATTTTGGTATAGGATATAGTGATTATTTTCCTAGAAAAACATCCTATTTTGGATATTACATGTGGTTTTAGATCTAGAATATATGTACCTAAGGGTAACAAATCTGACACGATGTTCTAGGCATAACTTAGGGTAAGATGGTACATGAAATTGGGCCTTATTATACACCTGATTTGAAACTCTTAGTGGATATTGTTTTAGACTTCAAAAACTCTTCATGAACCATAATTAATGATTTATATATAATTTAGCAATGAATTACATATGATAAACCAAGGGTTTCACAGACTAATGAAAGTGTCATTATTTAGACATCCCATAAGTAATTATTTTTATGAGTATGAGGTTTTATACTATGACTAATAATGGTCACAACATGCTTCTAATTTTTTTCAATGGAATTAATCATAAGGCACTAGATTAGTATTGAATTTAATGGATGAATTTATGATGAGAGGTTAAATGGGATTATCACTACTTTGAAAAATGTTGTGACCATGACTAATCACTTTTCATGGAACATGATTAAAATATTGTACCTTAACCAACTCTTGGACTCACATAGGAAGAGAAATTATAATTTCCCTGAGTGTTCAGGTAATGGAGACCTTTGGGGAATGAAGATTCTATTTACTATTTGTCAAAAAATGTGGAAATAATTTCCTATGTGAATGTATAAGTGGAACAATAATATGTTTTGACTATTGAAAATATGAACACAAATAAATTTTATGTATGAGAAAATTGAGGATTTCAGTTAAGGAAATAGATTTTAATATTTTCCTCTAAAAGGCATCATTGATGCTTAAGTGTTTTATATGTGGAATAATTAGTCATTATGCAACTCAATTTCCCAAGAAAAAATCTTCTGATGATATGCAGCATGATGGTGCGAGTAATGGTTTCATTGCATATGATGAAAAGACTATAGATGAAATGTGAAAGTAAAGAGGTATTGTGTTACCAGATGTGGTAGACTTGTTAATCAAATAAGGTTGAAGTGATATATTAAATGTTTTAATGTATTTTGATTCAAGAATTATGTTATATGAAATATGAAATATATATGGAATTTTAAATTTATTTATATTTACTATGAATTTACATGAACTCATTGAATGGTTTTGATGGAGTATAAAAGTGATATATGGGGAAGGTGATATCCATTGAGAACACAAGATTAAGAGAAAGATAACCCTTAATATGTTTGTTATGTCAAGATAATGTTGTTTGGATAAAGATATATTGGGTATAAGTAAATTAGACAGCACTTATTACACTATAACTAATTAAGGACTTGTTGAAAAGTAGATTATGCTACCATGGTTGATGTTTTCTATGTCTTGGATTTAGGTAATATATTCAGTAACCATTTGAATAAGTAATAATTCTAGTTTTCCAAAATTATTTATGGTAATTTATGTTATTACAATGTTTTTAGAAAATATATGTAGACTATTCCCATGTTTGGAATGTGACAACCAAGAGCTATTTTTTGATATATGGGGGAATCAATATTAAGCTAATTTCATCACTTTATTACGAAGGTTTTGGATTTTTATCATTCAAAATGGTTATATGATAACTATTATTTAATATTTTATTTTAATGATTAGTTTTTGTATTGATATATTGATACTATATTTAAAATATTGGTTAATGTTATATTTTGTGATTAACATTATTTAAAAGATGTCAATATTATTTTCAAAATTATATTAGTATGTTTTTAGAAAAGGACATCATATATGTTCAGTGACAACCAATAAAGTCTACAAAGACCATGGATCTTGAACACATGCCCAAATAATGATAATGGTTTCATTCTTACTGATGGCCTACACGATAACATGGTTAATGTATAACTATTTTTGAGAAGTAATTATTTATGATGAAATAGTAGTGTTCCATTTTTTTATTCAGAGATTAATTTATTAACCATATTAATTTTTAAAAATAGTCAGGGATAAATAGTTACAATTTTCATTCATTTATGTGCCATAAGATCTTGTAAAGTGTATCTTAGCACTTGAGATGCCTAATTTAATTTCTGCATGTCCATTACATGAAGTAAAAAAAGAATTAGAAATTGATAAAAACCCAACTAAATAATGGTTTTAATATAAATATATCATGTAAGTATATTTTTCATATATTCTTGATCAATTAAACAATCACTCAACATTAAGATAATGAACAAAAGAAAATGTGTTGTCCTATTATGTTTTTTAAATGATTTCCTTTTAAATCATCATATATTTATTACTCTGAGCGCATCATCTTTTATTTTATCATTAACATTTTCGTGATTGATGACCTCAATTACTCCCTATAAATATTTACACTTTTCCAATATGTTCAACAATAACCCCGAAACTATGTTCTCCTATGTGGAAACCTAGTTATATATTAGTTTTTGTAACTATTTTGGTTCCAACTTTCCTTTATAAGGGATGTTTTAGTGTCTATTTTTTCAATGTGGGTTTCTATGAATTAAATATTCAAGTATTAAGACATTGATATCTTAGAAGAATATCTAGGGATAAGTTAATTTTAAGGGGGGTGGGGGTAGATGTAATAGGTTTATATTTTGTGAATTATTATTATTTTAATTAATATTACCTTATCTATATTTTTCATTTCACATATCAATAAAAATAGTTTATTTTATATTAAAGATATATGTCTGGATTATGTTATATGCAACATGAAGTTAGTCATGCACTATACACAACATAAATTTTATCTTAACAACATAGAACACCAAATATAGATTACTACATTACATTCATTATATGTAACAATGAATAGGTGAACACAACACACACCACATACTTGGCATATGTTACATGCATCATTGAGTGTCTAAAAAATGTTTTCTTATTGTTATAATTATGTAAATGATATAATTATAATCTATCAACTATACAGAAATATATAAATTGTTATAAATAATTTTAAAATATTATTTAAAATGTTTTTAGATAGATAAATAATATTGATGATGAAAGATATTATTTTTGGTAATGTCTTTATATGTTTAAAAACTCTATTTTCCCAAACGAAATGCTTTCAATGTCCTTTTGTGAAAAATAATAAAAATAATTTTAGAAATATTTTGAAATTTACATAAATAAAATATAATTAATTTTTGGATTTATAATTACGAAATTATCATAGTATGAATTTTTGGGATATTTCTAAGAATCTTTAATTTTTGGATGAATAGTGAAAAATAAAGGATTTGAATTCAAAAAATATTTTTCATCTATTATATTTATAAGTTTAAATTATAGTTTAATTTCATTTTAATTTTCAATTGTATAATATTTTTATCACTTATTCCAATTTCGGTCATTTTAATCAATTACACTTTATTAATGTGTAAAAAAAACTTGAAAAAATTGGATGTTTTTACTTTTAAAACATGTAGTGTCGTCCTATCATTATGATTAATTTTAAATTAAATTATTCAAATTATGTGATTATAATTTTAAAAAATGGATTTAATATTTGGAATAATGATAATTTATAATATTAAATAAGGTCAAATATGTTTTTTACCAAAACTATTAGTGAAAGTAATTAAAATTAATTAATGTGGTTAACAGAAAAATTATGTTAATAATGCACTAAACCTCAAATTTAGAACCCCAAAGTCCTAAAAAAGGTATAAAACCCATTTTATTTCCTTTATTATGGCTTTAAACATCATTTATTGTGTTCTTTTTTGGGTTTTTATGACATTTTTAGGTGAAAATTCTGTTTCGCCTAACTTGTTTTCAAAACTGCCAAGTGTGTACTATCTTTTCACTTTAAAAGGACACAAAATATCCCTCTCATTTATACCTCTAAAAATATATAGTGTCTGTAAATATCTTACAAATACACTTATAAAAATCCCTAACTTTCTCCTATAATCATTCCGTTGTGAATAATACTATTCATGGATCTCTTTTGTCAAAAACCAAAAGGAGTTACCCGGTTAAGAGGTAAAATATTCCTTCAAGATCCTTTCATTTATTTTATTTCTCCAACACCAAAACTAACATTATTATACTATTTTATAACAAAACCAGTATATTAAATAATCTAAGGTGTTTTATTATATTTTTTCTATTTACACACACACACACATCTATCTAATGGGTAACAAACATATTATTTATGTGTACGGTGAACTACTCCTCACTAAACAATGATTGTTTATTTTATCCTTTACCACCTATCATGGTGGATATTATAATGGAAAATATATTTATATATTTAATATAATATATCAATTATTTATTTAATAGTCTATATTCCTATTAAAACACATACATTCTTAGCTATCTATTTGGTGTAAATATGATAATTTCATTTGTGGATGTCTGGACTACCACCCCATCAAAACGATGTGATTCATTCGCGTAGTACATGGAATGTATTAAAATGAGTTATGTGAATTTATATGATATAAATTATATAATAATTCTAATTTCAAAATTTTATATAAATATATTAATATTTATATGTAATTATCTTTCTTTCTTTCAATACAACAAGAAATACAGAAACAACGTTAATGCGTACATACAGCTTACCGTTACCATGAATGGTGTATTCCATTTCATACATATATATTCTATAGATTATTATAATACAAATATAAAACATATACATGATATTTATATAATTGTTTACATTAGGGAAATCATGAAAAAATTATAATGACCAATGATAAAACAAATTAAGACACATGCGAAGAATAAAGCGAATATTATCAGAGGTGAAACCTAAACATATAAATGTTAACAAGGGAGTAATATAATGTCATAAAGAACATATATAGTATTATATATAATAATATGGTTCAGTTAAAGATATATATTAAACTTATATATATTGTATAGGTGGTTTGAACATGTACAACGCGAGTCATGACACAATGTAAGGGGGTTTCATCTCGCATTTTATTTCACTGTGATGCGTGCTTCATTCACCACACATTAATTTTGTGTGGTGTGTATATAGACCATGGATGTATTAAATTTTTATTAAAGTAAAACTTATTTTTATTTAAATATACATTCTATGATATTTATTTCATGGTTTATAAGTTTCAAAATAATCAAAATCTGTAAAACAGTTTTGTCTCAATTTTCCTTCATTGAGAGTCATGTTTTATTAAGAACCAATAAATCTTTGAATGGTAAATAATTATATTTTAAATGATATATATGAAGAATATAATTATTTTCATGATATTATAAGATAAATTAAATTTCAATTTCTTACATGTGGGGTATTGTTCAATGTTACCAAGTCGTAAAAGTTAATCGAATCAATATCATCATTTCCAACTATTTTTTTTGTTGATGCTTACTGCAATAAAATATTATGATCCATCCATCAAGAGAAATAATTACTTTTCATCTAATATGGTTAATCATGATAAATTCATTAATTCTTTAAAAATTTACTCTATGGAATATAAGATAGTTACAAAATTATTTTTTAGAATGCTCGGATATACCCTTTCTTCAGTCAGATATCTATGTTCCTTCACGACCTTGTTTATAAAAAACTATTTGCAAGAATATTTCATCATTATCCAATATAATATAAAATAAATTTTCAACCTTTTTTTCATTTAACATTATATTTATACGAATATTCATGTCGCTTTCTGAGTACAACATTTTTATATCATTTTTATCATGAAAAAGGAAAAGGAATGTAATTTTTACCTCATAAGACATTTATAGATTTACCCAACGTCATTTTTTTATGCTTCCATTTTATTTTTAAATGGATAATTTTTAATAATTTTTTTAATAATAATTATGAAGGAAAATTGCTTTCCCAATGTTGTCATGATTTACTTGTTTGATTTAAAACTATTTTCAAAGAAATGGTTTGTAAAAACAATTCAATATTTCTTTATAAGTTTTCAATGAGTTATCGATGAAATTTTTTTTAAATTGTTTTACTGGTTATTTCATTATTTTTGTAGTAAGAATGTTTCCAAAATGATTTCAAGTCTTAAATATATGATTTAATGGTATTTTCAAAGAATATTATTTTCAAATGGTTTTATCTATTACAACACCCTTTTTTATAGAAGAAACTATATTTTCCTCTAGAATCATTTATGAAATATATTTCAAAATTATTATCTATATATGAGGACATCTATTGATTTTACTCATGACCATCTAGGAAATTATCTAAAGGCTCCATTCATATTCCATAAATGAATGGTTTATGATTAATGTAATGGGATTTAGGAAATCCATTCATATTTAATGGGTTATATATTTTTGGATCCCATTTATCTTTTAAGGATTATGTTTTGATGAAATGATTACGAACCCTATATATATTTCCACATGTTATAATATATTTAAATGTTTATGATACCCATTTCATTTCATTTGTTATAAATTTATTGTTTATAATTTTTTCTCACATGTATGTATAATTTCATTATGATATAGGTGGGACATATATCTCCCTATAAGAAATTGGGTAATGATTTATATCTGATAAGATAGGAATTTATTGAATTAGAAATGAACATTGTTCATTATTACATGGATAAAATGATAAATGAACTCGGATTAGTATTATAGGGAGAGAATTTAGAGTTAACTCAGTTTATAAAAATAGGGATGAAACCATGTGTGAACCTAGTTTAATAAAAGACCTTTTACACAAAGATGGTCTTAGTATTCATACCTTGACTACTATAGAAATATTATACGCTTATGTTTTTTCCACAATTCAATGTTTTATTTATATTTTATTCATTCATGTATTATGTTCATTATTTTCATATGATTCATGTTTTATGAATTGCAAATATTTATTCCATTATTCATGTACGTGATCTACGATATGAATGGCACGGAATTCTATTTTCATGATCATGTTCTCATACCATTACACTCAACATTTTGCTTACATATCTCCCTTTATTAACATTACTAAGCATTTGATATCCCCCAAATTTTATGTTTCCTTCCCCAAGATATAATGATATATTTTATTTTTGGCATGTCTAATATGGGTGATAGTCAAGAAGAACCTAGAGGGAGATAATATAGCTCATTTATGTACAAGTGTTTATGTTTCCATGTTTCCAAAGGCACTAGACTAGTACGGTCTTGGGGTGTCTATTTGTATAATGTTTTATGTATTCCAAAAATGATATATAATGTTAATGTATGAAAATAGATTGTCATCATACAGTAGCTATATCATGTGATATTTTAGATAATACCACCAATTCTGCACTGTGAAAAACAGCATGAGGTATCACTTCTCGAACAGAGAGTATTGTGCCTCACTTTAATGGATCATGTGACATAGATAGTATAAAATTTTCTATATTCCCTCATTATTCTGGGAGATAAGGGCACAAATAGATCACTCTATGGAGGTCATGTAAAGGAGAAAAGGATTCTAGGAGATGGTTGGAATCATGATTTAAGGATGTAGATGACATTTAAGGATTTCATTGAAGGTATCCTAGCACACTTCATACCACTTATAAACATTAAATTTCATCATGAGCCTAGAAAATGGCTAAAACTTTCTGAAAAAATTTCATATTAATTAGAATATTTAGTACAATTTCCCTTGAAGTCCTTAGAGATCCTACATGATTCTCATAGGTGGAATCTAGCTAAAGTACTTGATCTTCACATGGTTATTTTAGATTCTTGTATATCTAAAAAACTACCCATAAACATTCTAGTGGTAACCATCAACATACACTTCAAGGGGTTCATATTCAAATAATGAGAGATGAGGAAACAAAAAACTTTCTTGATATAAATGAAATTGTCATAAAGTTGGATGGATCATATAAAAAAAATATTCTTTGTATAATTACACAAGTGTTCTGAGGATTGGTTTGAATACGTGGTGTATGGATGGCTGATTAGTGGATCCTTCATTCTTCAGACCGAAAGTCACGACCTGGTAGAAAACGGTTCCTTACAACACACTGAAGGCATTGGAATCCACATATTTAGAGTCCATTCATATCTAATTTTACCTGGAATAATCATCCATGAATGAGATATCCTAGAACCTAGCTATGGTATCAATCAATATATCCTTCATTAGAAGGGAAATCGCCCTTCGAATAATGATAATTTATGTCTCATAATTCAATGTAGACATTGGTTTACCCATTATTTTTCCTGATAGGAATGGTGTTGGCTAGCCACATGGGGGGATAAAAATCCTTGAAAATGTTAGCTTCGATAATCTTATCAAAATTGGCCTCAACCATGGCCCCTTGAGAAGTGATCATTTTCTTGGGTGGCTTCTTGAACCCTCCATGACATATTGAGAGTCCAAGGTGGTGGATATGGTCCTCAGGGTCATGTACTGACAACTCATCATAGCTCCATGCGAATACATCACAATTTTTCTTCAATAATAACACACACTAATTTCTTTCCTATAGAGGCCTGACTGCACTGATCAATGTTGTTCTCAGACTTTCCTTAGTACAATGGATTACCTGAACTAACTCATCAACGATTGTGGAGACTCCCTCTTTGAATGTGGAAGGATCAGATTCCAAATATCCTTTATCATCCGAGGAAGGAGAATTAGTGGATAGATGTGTATCTAGGAAGAGTGATTTGGGGGAATAATGGTGCCTACATGGGGGAATAAAGAATATTTGTTGGGGGACCCCAACACTGCTTAAACCATGGAGGCATAGGCTATCAATTAAATACCATCAGTCCTTCAACAACGAGGTCGATTTTTTAATTAAATAAATTATTTCGGGTCCACTTTTTTTGTTCATAATATAATTAAAAATAAGTGGGTATGAATTCTAATGGAATCCATGTGGAGAAAACATCAATATATCACAAGGGTAAGGGATTCATGTATCACCTGATCTTGGAATCTGTAGAAATACAATATAATCATCCTATATTTCTTTTACTTATGGACATGAATTTTTTTCCTATTAGAAATGAAAAAGAAACTTCATAAGTAAGTATACATAGCCTCCAACTGATGTATCAGTGGGAGGAAATTGTCTTTTTAATATTTACAAGGGCTAGATTTAATGATGGTGTTCTCAACCTCATTATTCTAAACCTATTTTTCGATGATATTTTATTATCTAGCATCTAGAAATTTGGCTTCACCAGAGTCAAAGGGAGATGAATAACCCTAAAGAATGCATACTTGGACTTTTAGGGAGTACATGAAGCATTGGTTATATGATTAGGGGAATACCTCATTATAAAAAATCTATAGACTACATATCCATGTATTTTAGGCTCTGTCATATAAGAAAATGATTAATTGACCACTTTCTACAAATCCTCTGAACTGAGTATTCAATCATATATATTCACACAGTATCTAATGAGTCATATCATTACCATAAATCTTAAGGTCATAGGAAATAAAATATGATTTAGTCAATCCCATCATTTGGAGCTTCAATGTTAATATATGGTTAATACTGAAACCTTTTTTGACTAATAAGCTACAGATCTCCATTTCATGGAACTGGTCTATGATGTACAGTGGGTGGATTTACCCCTACAAGAGGGATACCTCATCTTCTATGGGTAATGAGATAATGAATTTTCATTTTTCTTACTTGACCTCATTACAATACAAATTATTTCTTACCTCTACCTATGCTTTAAATTTCAGGGAGATTTTCAAGGCCATGACAAGGGCATAATGCATATCTTCTGAACAATGGAGGTCCTCAAGTATTGGTATCCATGAATGTTTTCTAGAGAGTTTCTTCATCTCATCGTACATCTTGGAAAATTTTACATTTATTTGGGAATGTTTCCACTATTTGGATGGAGTAATTATAGGTGCTACATGATTAACCACTATATCATGGATGATGATTAAATTATATAGGTTCTCATTAGATATCTTTCCTAGAACCACTAATGGATGAAAATTGGCTATATGAGTTCTAGTCATAGCTATTTATGGTTGATCAAGATGTATGTTTGGATTTTATTCCATGTCTATTAGCATGGTCTATTTTTGTGGAGTATATGAAAAAATGGGGTTGAGAGGATTGTTCCTCTTATTCTCTGTATATAAACTTTTTCCTTGTCATAGTAGCATGAACACCAGGGATTGAGTTGATAGCCTATGAAATAATTTAGTTTTCATGACTTCGATCATTCATTCAATGATGTTGGTCGGAAGAACTCAAGGGATGTTCCCAATATTTTTCACAATTGTGGACCATGAAGGGATCTACAAACATGATAGATTTCATAGAAGAATACTCCTGGTCATCATTAGAGTAGTCTTTCAATGTAGGGTAAAACCTAGGGGAAATCCCCATATATGGAGGCATGGACTCACATAGGGTAAGAATTTATTTGGAACCGTTGAGTGGATTTTCATTCTTTGTATCGCTAACTCCTACACTTCTGAGATCTAGATGGTTGTGAAGAGGAAATGGAATCATCAGTTAGAGAAACCCAATGAATTTAAGAGGTTTGGGATGACCTATGAAGGTGTAGATGACACCATGGGCATGGGAAAGTGCTCTGTGGGTCATCTATTCATCAAACATCTGAGTCATGTGGTTGGAAAACTACTTACATTCACCTTCACTATCATGGTCAGTCTCTATAGAGATGTGTTCCACCTAATCTTGATTATTTCCTAGTTTTATCAAACTATTAACCACATGGTCCTGAATCCAATGCTTGATCACATAGAATTGACTAATGGTGTTCTTAAGGATATTATGGTAATTAAAATTTTCTTGGAGATAAGTATTTTCAGCTTCATGTGGATTCTTACAGTCTAGTGGCTTCAGAAACCCCATATACTAGGGTACCGAGAAAATAATTAATAATCATTTCATCCTCGAAAGAAAAGATATAATTTCTCAAAACTGAAAAGGGAACTATGGGATCCTAACCCAAAAATTAGGTTAGATCATAATGAGGGTTAATAACCAAATTCTTTCATATATGTGGATACACGTGGACGGTCAGATCTATATGATTATGTGTAGGGTGAGACTGAGATGGATGAGGCTTCTACTATCAGTATAGATCTGATGAAAAAGGGGAAAATCCTCTTGCTTCTAGAGGGCTATGCTTTTAATATGGTGCAATCCACTACTTTTTTAGTTCTTTTTTGTAGGAGCTTGGATAGGTAATGTTTGTTTCTTCATGGGATACTGTAAGAACTCAGCTAGGCATTGGGCTTTATCATGGAATTATCAAAACCCAATGAGGAAGTTATGAGTAATTAGGGTAGGAAAAATCCCAGTCTTGATGTTTCCCATTCATAGTATTAGTAGTTATTCTAAGGATAGTGGTATATCAAGTGAATATGTGAGGACCTTTCACCGGGAGATGAATTATTACACATACTCATCAGTAAATTTCTCTCACTTGGAATGGTCTATATTGCTTGTCTTGCATGTGGGGGAGCTAAACCTGTAGAGAAACTACATGCCGAGGATTTCACAACCATTAATGGACCCAATGGTAACTATTTGTACCATATTAATATAGTCCCTTATAATTTTTGCACAAAACATCATATCATGGCAGCATCCTACTACTCTGGGGTCCCCAACAAGGGCCCACACCTCAATATGAATTCATCCAAATGCTTTATCAGATCTGTAATCACATTGAAAGGGGTAAATATGGCATTTTCAAAAAAATTAGGCACTCACATGTCATCCTTTTTTTCAAGATATGGCTTACGTTCATGTGGTATCCCTACTTGTTATGTGTCCATGGTGCTGAGGTGAGCAGTGAGAGAGTTCATTAAATCATCATGATGGGGTTCCTATCATTATAAGGATCTCAAATCAGCAATGTGTTTAAAGGCTCATAAACTAAGTAAGCATGCTCTGCATCTTGGTTCATTGATCCATATGATTCCCAATGAAGGTTATCATGGTTTATAGATGTATTCAGTGACTCATTTCATAGTGTCTATCTATACACTCCATCATCTATACTGTTGGGATAATTGAGATCTATGAGCTCTAATGAGAGACAATGGCATATGAGGATTTACAGATGCCCCCTGGTAGGAGTATTAGGATTATGTCGATGAGATCCATAATCCAAACATTGATAATCAAGGAGGTCATTTATGATCCTCTAAAAAAATATTTCCATTTGGATGATGGCAGTGACGGTGGGTTCAACCTCTGTATTCTATGAAATATCAGATGGATTATAGGGCTTAGAGGTCATAATCTGCTCTTTCCCATTTTGGGAATTTTGACTGGAAGACAACAATACAAAGGGATCACAGAGGATGGCTATCTTCCTTTTTGGGTAGGCACAAACACATATATAAGAGTCCATTTCATATTTCTCTTATCCAAGGTGGGGTTTCCTTATCAGATCCTACCTCAAAGTCCCTTATCATATAAATCATGAATGACCATGTCCACCACAACTATACCTAGAAGGAATTCTTCGATATCAAGGAGTATGGATGGTTATTATAGGATAGTGATGATGTGGAGAGAATAATACTATCCCCATACAATGAACGGAACATATGGGGATTCAACTTCCATGATTCATTAGAGCACAATGATGCTGTTGAAATATCTCTATCAGAGGGTCCAGTGGTAGCCGAGTGACATACGGTTTTGATCAATTTGGATTGATGCTAACTCAAACATGTTGCACTACTGATTAACATCATCAAAGTGATCTTGACTTCCTAGGTAGTTCAAATGATGGTCACATAGGAAAACTTGTTCTATACATATAGTTTAGTAAAAGAACAAAACATATACCTCAGTGAGGGTCTTTAGGATATCGATATGGGAAATTACATTATCCTAAAATGAAATAAACAAATGATAGGCTGCTAAAGTCTCCAAAAAGGATTTCTTACATATAAGAGGGGAACTGGTCTGGGTTTTCCTAAGACTCAATCAAAGTTATCCTAGAAATTGGTGGTGAAAATTTCTTGTCTCAGTGTACCAATTGATTGGCCCGTGGAGGGTAAACTCAATGAGTCAATTTTTCAGTACTTGATGGGTCATATCTCAATGGTAGTGCAAACTACATCATCACATCCTTGTAGTACTAATTTCTACTCAATTTATTATATTCAATTGATGAAGCCTCCATCAATGGAACAACAAGATGTTATTCATCTATTATATTTCCGAAAAAATTATTTCTTATCCTTATTATAGGTGGAGAGATAAACTATCACTAAAAGAGATGGGTTGACTATATGACCCTGGTAGGAATTCATGACTTCCTCACCCCCATGTATCTAAAAAGGCATTTAGGGATCCTGTGAATCTCACCTTCTCGGATAATGAATATCACCCACTAAATTCATTTCATAGACTCTTATTCCAATTATTGGGATGAAGGTTCAATCATTTAATTGTATTCTAGCTTGGAATCTGAGAGGGTAACAATATTGATGATGACATGGTGTTTCATAAATTTTTTCCTCTAGCAGTGGAAGTTCTCCCTTATGTCTAGGTAAATCTATTTTATGGGAGGATAATTCTTTGGAATGGGGAGAACCAAGATTATAGTAGTTTATATAATTGGGAGGACCTCCACTTTGAATAATTTCTATATGAGGAGGGCCTTTGAATTAGTTTTTGTCGAAAAGAGGGGGACACATACTTTGACTAATGTAGGAGTGTGGCAGGGCTTCACTCTAGTGGTTGATGAAGTGGGGAAGGCATTTTAGATTGTTGGAAGGGGTGTGGGGAGACATCCATGCAGACGATTATTAATGGAACATATTCTACCTCCATACTGGTGAGTCAAATAAAAAGGAGGACCTTAGCAATAATTGAAATGGACACTAGGAGGACCTCCACATTGATCGATACTTGGGCAGGGAGGACCTCTGCTTGAGCTATTAAAAACATGGGAATGACCTCTATTTTTAATATTTATTGATTGGATAGGACCTCCACACTAGTTGGATGTGGAATGGGGAAGACGTCTATGATTATAAATGTTGATATCATGGAGAGGACCTTTATACTAGTTGTCTAAGTGGGGAGGACCTTCTCTCTAATCAATTTAAGAGAAGGGAGGATCACCACGTTAGAAGGGACTGATATGAGGATGAACTTTGAACTAATAATCAATGAAACAGGGGGTCTCTATATTGGGAATCAAACGTATGGAGAGGACCTCAATAATGGATTTTAATGAAGCGGGGAAGACCTCGACTTTGACCAGTGGGAACATGGGGAGGGACTTCAAGTTGATTGTGAGAGAGAGAAGAACGACAAATTTTGTTGGTGATAATGATGATATGACCTCAATATTGAACCTAGTAATCATGGGTTGTCCCGTAATGGATTTTGGTTGTGCCAATGATTCACATAGTCAACCCATCCTCCCCGTGGGGAGATTGAGTTCTCGATACCATTCGGGAGAAAATGGACCCCTTCCCATCAGTTGTAGGGATCTGGTGGAATGAGCCTGTGGTGGAAGTAGCCACTGAAGCTATAGAAGATGATGAACCATGATGATAATTATCTAGAGAAAGTTATTAATGTTGATGTTGAGTGGTTTAAAATGGGGATGGAGGAGTCAGTTCATAGTCCACCCATTCATTGACCTAAAGAATTGGTCATTAATGGCACTGATGAGTCATAGTGGGAGCCCTTTTTTTGTCTCAGGTTATAGTTATGACCATAATGACTCAGGCATCCCCCACCTCATCAATATAGTGTAGTGATCCCTAACATCTCTCTGGTGAAAGGATCTTGAAATATGTTTTGTTAGAGTGGGGGGTAGTTACTCCCTATTAGGCCATTGGGGGAGGAAGTGTCATCGCGGCATTGTGGCCATTAGGCCTTGGAGGGCCATGTCCCTTGATGGAATTACACCCTTATGATCGTAACAATGTATTAGGGTTTCCATCACACTTTTGTAGATAATTAAATATGGTGGGATGGGGAATGGACACCTATTAGTAACAGTCATGGTGAATGTTAAGGTAGAGGTTGTTTCATGTGGGATTCTCACAATAACATTTTTCCAGCCTCAGTATTCAGGGGTGTTGGGGAGTTTATTTCTTATGGATGGGGTCCTACAAAGCTGGTAGATTCATCTGTCAATACATATGTAATGGAATTAAGTACACTTCCCCTATTATTTCCAATCATTAATTGGTGGAGAGAGGGATCCTTGAAAATGATGTAACAAACCGAAATTCCTAACATTTAACTACCCCAATCTAAGCTGAGTTCTATATCAGGCCCACTATTTTCATGGTGGGTCCTGGTGCAGGATTATAGGATCTTATAACATGCTAATATGATCGTATCTCAAATGACTGCAGTCCCATTTTTTAAGAGATTAGCTTCATGTTGAGTTCTCCATTTTTGATTCTAAAACATTCACTATGGTGGTCTTCAGGCATGTTAATGTGTCATATCATGCTTGTTACCCGGAATTCTTTATTTCCAAAATCTTTACACTTTCATCACATTCAAGAACTATGTATAATACTTGAAAAAAATATTAAGATGTTATGTTGTTTTGTCCTTCCATTTATTCCACATTGGATCTTGACACCTAGTATGGGGCTCCCTTATAGAGTTATATCATTTTCGTGGAACTCTTTACCAATTCCATCTCTTTTTTGAAAACCATTTAATTAAACTTCTTTTTTCTAAACATTATTTCTATCTATGCAGCGTCAAAACCTACATTTGGGAGAGAATTCATGTTGGGAATCATTTTCATGTGGGGACTCTTGTAACATTAGTCTCCTATATTATTCATCAAAGTAGGACATGCAATGGAGGCAACCTAGGTGAGGAAAGCATGGAATCTTGTGTTAACCTCGATGTACCTAACATCAGAGGAAAATATCAGACAAGGATTTTTTAAAGACCCTTACCCCAATATCCTAGAGATGGTGCCTTAATTTGATACATTATAATATAAACAAGGAAGACACATCCATATGGACTAAATAATCTAGTAGTTTTGGAAAACCAAATTCTATATAAGTGTAGTACATTACAACATGAAATGAAATATATCATATCAACTTCTTTTGAATCACACATAAATTCAATGATTATCCCTACAAGTCATTATTAATACACAACTTCCCATACTTGTATGAAATAAAACATAATAAATTGGTGACCATATATTCTCATTAAGGGTACGATATATAAAATAATCATAAATAAAAAATTATTCATGGTGAATGGCATAGAACACATTCCATTAAAAGTAAACATGAGAATAATATGGATGAAATATAACCTGATTACATAATTCCATTAAAATAATTAAACATGGATATTCTACTCGTCGAATAATCTCATGGACTATAAATTAATACTTTCATAATGAGGTAATTTCTAATGTGGAACATCATAACCATACTGTCAAGGGCTCATGCTAAGACTATACATAAATAGTTAAAAACCCAAGAGAGTTTTGTATCATGAGACATACCAATGCTTGGAGGGGCTATAATGGGCCCAACCTAACTCATACTAAGTGAAATTCATTCCTCATATGCAATTGGTGAGTCATAATAAACATATACATTCATATTGAAACTAGAATATGAAATTTAAATAACATCCGCAATCAATAAACATAATCACCAACCATTCAGAGTAATATTGTGAATGGTATCAAGGTAGACCATCTAGAGTAAAACTAATAATAAAACATTCAAAAAAATATAGTATATGATATCATAAAATATTAATGCCAATGATACATAATAATCTGCATGGGTGTTGAAATAGATGCAAATATGCAAATAAAATCTTTGAGGAATTCTCAAGAGATATATTCTTTTACGTTGAAAATAATATTTATTTTGGGAAAATGTTTTTATAAAACAAAAATTGAACTAAGATAGTCTTTAGATAATAAAATGGGTTATATTATAAAAATGATTATGTACTAAAATATATTAATGAGTTCCCTTGAAAATAGGAATAAAATTGAATTGTTCACTTAAACAGTGCTGCATACGGGAAGAATTGAAAAAAAATTATAAAACATGTAACTCACTATATATAAGAAGGATTATGATAGTTACACATATATAGAACATTAAAACATAATTTATTAGGATTAAATAATAATTATTAAGAATATCGTTGTCCTAAAGTGAAAGAAATCATAATCTCGAATGAAAAATGGAGGATTGAGGAGAAACACTTAACTTATGTCTGAATGTGTTCTCCTTTTGAACATAATGTCCAAGATAGTAAAATTAAATCCATTAATTAATTAATTTACAACTTATATAAAATTATTTGTTTAATTATTGTTTTTTTATGTTCATTTATGACCTTCTTGATAAGTTATAGAGCATTCATATTCTTGGTTTCCTTGATTAGTTTGCATTTTTATGAAAAATGTAGTTCATGTAAGATGGATATAATTCTATATAATTAAAATTTACATTATATTAATGAAAATATAGAAGTTCACATGGTTATATATATCATTTTTTATAAAGTATTAGGATTAAATAGTAGATAATATATTTAGTGATAATTTTTTACATTATTATGGTGATTATTTATCATGAAAAAATCATTTTGTTTTATCATTTAGTATTATGTAAATATTTTACCAATAGAACAATATAATAGATTTATTACATAAATTAAAATCTGGTTATACCATAAAAATGGTTTCATTTCTATCCTTTGAGGATAAATTGAATAACAAAAATATGTCTTCCACAAAGGTTGTAAAAGGGCACCCCAAGAACGATGATTTCATTGTTAAAATAAAAGAGAGGGAGAGAAAGGATTGTGATGAATGGTATTACATTCAAAATAAATAATTATCGTATATAGATTATATTGTATTTATCAGGATCATTTTGATAGAGGAGGTGAATAGAGAATAATACAAGAAAACAACTTGAAAAGAAATTAAAAGGAAAAGGAAAATGATTTTGCCTCTTGAATGCTTCTACATGAGAAACTCATTATGGGGTAGGGGTTTTGGTATGAAAATTATCTCTTAGAAATGGGGAAGGGGCTTGGGCATAAATTTTAAAAGGCTCAATGCTTTTAAGGTGTGAGGATAAGGGATGTTATTTATAATCTAGTAGAGGAGAGATTTATGAATATTTTATACATTTTTTATTAATTTGGTTCAGGTATATGAAACGTTAGTGAATTATCACAACTTATATTTAAATAATTAAGGAATGTTCTAGATTATGGTTCATATATCAATCATGATTTTCAGAATAGTGTACTTAACTTATAATGTATGAATATAATAAATTACCATATTTTAATATTCACCCAAAAATTCCTCTTTATTTGAAAAATACGAGAAATTAACCATACCATTTTTGGATGTGTAGAATCATAAAATTAACTCCATTTCATGAAAATGATTTTTTATATATGGGAAATTTAATTATCAAAAAAAATATTTTACATTAAAAATACTGATTTTAAAATTATAACTAATTTTCTAGAACTTTAAAAAATTAACTATGGTCTCAAAAAATTATCTCATACTCACCAAAAATCAATATATTAACTTATCACAATATTTTTTGAAAATTAATTTTCTTATAAATAATTATATTAATTATAATATTGGAGTTAAATATTTTTGTCTTACAAAAATACCAATGCTTTATTAATAAATTTTAAAATATTCATTTACCTATAATATGATATAATTATACCAAACATTAATTTATAACATGCCTAAATTATATTTATAGAATCATGGGTGAGAATACTATTCATTCATCTGGTTTTCTATTCATAAGGGTCATATTACTATTCCTAATGTCAAGTTAGTATTTCACTAGTATAGGTTCTTTATCGTCTAGAGAAACTTATTATCTCATTGGTTCATTATTAATATTTTTTATTGTGCTATCAAAGGGGTTATATGTGATCTATACTATATAACATATTTATAAGTATAGAAAATACCTTAATAAAATTTTAGGTTGTTACATTCTATCCTCATACAGAAATTTCATTGTCAAAATATCCAAATTGTGACCTCACAAAAATATTTTGGATGTTCTTCATCATCTCTTCTTTTGGTTCCCATTCCACCTCTTAAATTTTAAGATTTTTATGAAGTAACTATACAATATGAGTAATATGATTCCTTAGATATTGTTCTCTAGTGTCTATAATTTTAATAGGATCTTTACACTAAGATAAGATAGGTTCAAATTCTATTCCCTCAAAAGTGATGACATGAGATGGGTCTGGAAAATACATCCTTGATAAAGAGATTTGAAACGCATTGTGTATCTTATAAGGGGTAGGATATATTTCCAAATGATATGTCAGAACTCTAATTCTCTCTATAATTTCAAAAGAACCAATATACATGGGGCTTAGTTTCTCTTCCTTCCTAAATCACATAACACCCTTCTATAAAGAAAATTTCTAGAAAACATGATCCCCCACTTGAAATTTCCAATTCATACATTGATTATTGTCTTACCTATATTTTTTAACGTTAAATAATTTGAAATGTGTTTGGATAATATTTATTTTTTCTTTTTTTTCTTCCACGGGATCTGGTCCCACAAGCTTTCTTTCACCATCATTATTGCAGCAAGTTAGTATGTGACAACTATTTCCATAAAATGCATCATATGTTTCCATTTGATAACTAGAATGCGAACTAGTGTTTTACTTAAACTATAGAAAATGTAAAGATTCATCCAGCATATCGTGAATGTAATGTCAGTAGGATATCATAATTTCTACTGATGTTTGGATCATTATTTCTCACTAAATTTCAATTTGAGGGTGATATGAAGTAATTAAATGAAGCTTCATATCCAATTATTTCTGAATAATATTCATGAATTTCGATGTAAATCATGGACCATAAAAAAAATTTATAGAGGTTATCCAAGAAGTCTTAAAACACCATTAATATAGAGTCTTTAAAGGTGATCTAGTGGAAAGTCGTCTCTTATAGTGATGAAATGTGCAGATTTGGTATGTTGATCAATAATCACCCACATTATATCATTCTTTCATGGGGTTTTGGTAATCGGGTGACAGAAATAGATAGTTATTTCATCCCATTTACATGTAGGAATTCTAATGGGTTTCATGAAACCTAGAGAATGTTATATTTTATCATTCAACTTTTGAAATACAAAACATCATGACACATAATCATAAATTTCTCACTTCTCATTATCCCACCAAAAATGTTCCTTCTGATATCTATAAATCTTAGTGTTACCAAGTTGTATAGAGAAATTTGATCTATGGGCATCATCCAATAACTCGTTTTTTAGCATATATATAGAGGGTACACATAGCCTGCACCAAAATTTCAAAATTCCATCCTCACACACGAGACCTGGGAACATCTCATCATTAACCACATTAATTTTCTTTTGATGATTCTCATCATTTTTCTTTGAAACTTTACTAATTTCTGATAATAATTATTGGTAAAATAGTTTAAAAGTAATGATTTTTCTTCTAGCTTGATAATTCCCATATCCATATTTTCTATATTAAAATACAGAGGATAATTATCAACTGTATTCTTTTTTCATGACTCCATTATCCTACATACTCAAAGAATCTACAAATTTTTTTTCCTTACCTAGGTGGTAGTGTATTGGAAAATCATAATCCATGAGTATCACAATCCATCACCTTTTCCTCATGTTGAGTTCTTTTTAGAAGAATATATATTTGAAAATCTTGTGATATGTATATATCTTACATCTTTCACTATAGAGATAGTGTCTTTATATCTTCTGAGAAAAGATTATAGATTTTAACCCAAGATCAAGAGTTATATAGTTCTATTCAAATGTTTTTAAATTCCTCGATTCATAGCCAATAACTGTATCATTTTATATTAAGAGATATCAATGTCCTCTCTTTAATGCATCACTATAAACCAAAAATCCACCATTCCCTGATGTTATAATCAAGATCAAAAAATTCAATAATCTCCTCTTCAATTCATTAAAGCATTATCACAATATTTTTTCCATATGAACATAACCCCATTATGAATAATCTTGGTTAACGAGTTATCTAACTAGGAAAAAGTATAGAAAATAACACCAATAGTAAAGTTTTAAGTTAATTATGTAATTTTAAAAGATAAATTATAAAAATATATAAATATTAAATAAGGATTTAGATTCAATGTTTATGATCAATTTTAAGATTTATAAAAAATTGATAATATAACAAAATATATTTTTGAGATAATAATCATGCTTTTATTGAGGGATTAATCAGTAGTTTTTAGTGATAAATAAAATATCTTGAGAGGATATTGAATCCCAGTATGACATAAATAATTTAAATTGAAAACGTTTCATAAATTGTGGAGGAGAATCATTGTTTTATGGAAATAATGTTACGTAATATTCTATAGATATAAAGTACACATAAAAATTAAAAACTCGGTATATGTATTTATCATAATAAAAATGAATGGTTGGTTGATGCCTAATCCAAACACAAATTTTAAATTTGAATTTTTATTTTGTTATAAATCAGAATTTTATAACTAAACACACAATAATAAGTACATGAGATAAATTACAAACAAGCATGATATACCTGAGATTAAGTGTTATTGTCATCAAAATATGGTGCATACTGAATTTTGTATGTCCCATGGCCATGAGATATTAAAAAACACTATAAAAACTGAGATAATCAAGAAATAACCAACAACTCATGCTTTATTTTTGTGCCCATTATTTTTTTTTGTTTGATATAGACATATAGATATTTACTTATCATTAGAAATTATGAAAATGTGTGTATGGAGACACAAAGTGATTTTCATAATAGTTTAAAGAATCATAAAGTTGTATGAAAATGGAAAATAATTTTTTAGCATTGTAAGTTAATTTTTTATCCATCATATTCATAGTATGATCAAATATACAAATCATTATGTGTTGTGATGTAAAATACATATATAAAAAAAGAGTTAAGAAGGAAAATGTTTTAAATATTTTCCTAAAATAATCATACCTTGTTTGTGTATTGATTTTTTTATAGGGAATATACATCCCATATTATGTGAAGTAGGGATTTAGTTACAAGTATCATGTATTACAATTAAGGTGTTGTATGATTTAGAAGCAATGGATGGTTGAGATTTAGTGGACCAAACAATGAAAAAATTGTGAGAATGTACACAAGGAAAGATGAAGTCTTGGTTATTGATGGACTTCATCAAAAATGGTTATAAATTAGTCAAATTTATGGAAAAGGACATTTCATGAGTTTTACCAATGAGAATATTACCATCAATGTGAGGGATGGTATAAATGTGATGACAGTGAAGTACACAAAGGGTAATCTCTAAAAATTATTGTATAAGAATATGTGTTCTATATATATATGGTTTAAAAAAACATATTGTGGAATAAATTTCATGTCCAAATGAAACCACAATCCTTGGTTGATTTGGTGAAAAAGATTTATCATGTGGTATCCATAGACAACAACATTATCAGACACAGATTTGAAATGTTTTCTAAAAAAGGAGTATTATTCAGATGGCATACAATATTAAAGAAAATAAGTAAAAAATTATTCCCGATATGTTGATATGTTCAGAATAATTTAACCAAGATCCATTGTTGGAATGATATTCTATTATTTCATCATTAATAAACACATTAGGATGGACTAGTTTATGTCCATCACCCAAAATTATGAGATTTTTTGTAACATTACAAAATATTAGAGGAAGGATAAAAAGATACATGAGAAGAAAATTCAGAAATTTCATAGTGATAATAAAGTTACCAAAGCCATAGACATGCATTATTCCATAATTTTTGACATACCTTTCCAAAAAAATACAAACCAAGGATCCATAGGTCTTGTGTCTTTGGATGAATAGATATAAAAAATTTATTCATAAATGTAAAAAAAAATAGTGGTCCAAATTTCCTTATATATTCTAAAACATCATAGACATAGTAGGAAAAATATTTAATGATCTGAGAAAAATATATATCATATTAAGGGAATAAACCTGGAAATAAATCATAACAATAGAGTCAAGTGGCATAACATCCTAAAGTAGACAATCATAAGCATGGATAGAGGGAAAAAGTAAATGGTATCATAAGATCATGGAATCATGTAATATTGGACAACTTCATAATTTATTTAATCATAAACATATGCCAAGGGTTACTCCAACAAACATAATTATAATGTAGACAATGTCCAATGTTGGATTTTGTTCACTCTCTATACTAATAAACATAGGGGAAAGGTCCTGTGGTGGATTAGGTTCACTCACTGATCCCATACATAACATATCTTAAGAAATAAATATTTACCTAATGCATTATAAAGGAATATAATTACAGTACATACCATTATTTAAATTAAAATCATCCACATGTGCTCCGAATACAGAAAGTAAATTATATGTTTGACCAAACCCATGAGAAGGAAGTCAATTACACAATCCTAAATAATGGCACAAATGAAGGCTAAATCATATTAATTTTGAAGAAAAGAATTAATTGGTTCATTTTGATATTCATATTTGTAAAATAAACATTTACCATTGGAATTGAGTTCTAATCTAATTAATTTCAGGAGAAAGACCTAGGAAAAGAAAAAAAACTAACCACTATGGTGATGCTTTATAAGTAAAAGTAATTTTCAAAAAAGGATTGACATAATTATTTATTATAAAACCATAATTAAATTAAGAGATTTATTCAAAATTTAATGAGTTATTTTATAATCTATTCATAGTTTAATATCATTTAATGGGGTTTATTCTTGACAAGATTTAAGAAATAATAATTTTCCCTTAAATCAGTTTTACTATAAAGTAATAGTTTCCATGAAAAAAAATACATGTATAACCAAAAAAATAAAAAGGATATTTTAATAGGTATATATACAATTAAAATATATAAAAAAATATTATAGTTATAAGTTAATTGTGTTACACTAAATGTATAAATTGAAATAGAATATTTAACCGACAAGTCGCAAGTCACGATGGAGGTATGTAAGATTCACAAATCGATAATGGAAGGAAATGTATTTAAAAATACTTTTTTTATTATACAATTGAATAACTAATGATGATAATTTATTATTAAAAGGGAATAAGGGAACTATGAGGGTAAAATCACATACACCATTTCCAGGATTCCAATTAAATTAGAGAATATTTGCAGAACAAAAAATTATTAGCAAGTAGGGAAAACCATTATTTAAGTTGAATGGAATTATTACTAAGATATTTTCATTTCCAATAAGGAATAAAAATATTCAATTGAAAATTTATGAATAAAATTTGATTATTCCAACATATAAATATCATAAAACATAAGAAATGAGAGAAAAAACTCCTAGAGAAACATTATAACCCAATAAATTAGATTACGTTAGCAAGGAGGCTTATATTTTTGGAAAGGCATCAATCATAGAACAAAAAAGGGAGATCATGAATGAATGGGATGTTTCTGGTTTGGAAAATAATTTTTCATATTATCATACTAGTGGGAATTATTTACATATTCCAATAAAATATTAATGCATAATATCATAGAATGCCTCCATGAATGATGATTGAGCTAGAAACCCTCATGATGTGACAATCATTGTATTAGTAACACATCGAGTGTGATTATGCTTGAATTTGAAATTAAAATAACATGAATAATGATAATTAATGATATTTTATATCCAATTGGGATTATAAAATCCATTAAAATGAAATTAGGTTCATAAAATAATTTTTTTTTCAAATAAGGTAATTTGGAGACCTAACCATTACCTTGTTCCAAATTCATTCTATACATGCACCTAAATTCATTAATACTAAAATTAATATTGTGAGGTTAATTATTAATAACTTTATTATTATATATTTAATTTAACATGGAATTTTTTTTTATCATATTCCCTTTTTAATTGTATATTTTTTCTTCAATTTACATAAAAAATGAATCGATGTTGGATTATTTCAATATGTTTAATGATCAACGTTGATATTTTAATAATAAGTTAAACACATAATATAACCATTGAAAACCCAAAAAATACATAAATATTTTATTCTTAATGTATTATGTTATTATAATTTTTCATCATATAGTCAACTATGATAGTGTTTTACAATATTATTCATGTTAGTGGATAAAAAAATGAAATAAGAACATGATATATTTTAATGGGTGGGTATAGGTTAGGAATTGTATATTATAATTATTATAGAATAATATTGATAATTTTTATATTTTTTATGGTTTTGAATCATATTTTTTTTCATAATAAAATATAATTAATTTGAAAATTTGAAAACATTACATCATGAAGGTGGTATCCCACAGAATACAGATTTAACAATTTAATTTCCTAAACAATTTGAGGGAATTCATGTATATGATTATCTTAAATTTCAAAATAACTTTTATAGAATACATATCTTATTTATTCACCAATTTTATGCAATAAATTTTATTTTCCCAAGTCTATTTTTATAAAAATTAACAAAACATTTTGAGAGAAGGCACGGAGACGGCGTGTGATTCCGACGCTCAGTGTACCCAGAATGGTCTGAGGAAAATGTTATGTTTCTTATAGTGATCGTGAGTTGTTTTCCTAAAACAGTGGAATAGATCTTAAATGGATGCCCATATTAGAAATATGAGGTCACCATGGTGTTCAAGATGGCCGGTTTATCCTAGTGGCGACTTAAATTTGGTCGACGTGGGTTTCTAGTGAGAAAACCTAAAAAGGACCTAAGCCTAAATAAACTTATTAAATAAATTTATATTATTCTCAAATGAAAATAATTCATGAATGGTGACTCATATTAGAAATTTGAGAACACCATTGAGTTCGTAATGTGGTGTTTTCCTTAGATGATGCCTAACATTGACCTGCGTGGGTTGACTGTGAAAATTAATTAATTTTTAATATTTTAAAGTTGTTTATTTTATTTATTTTTAACATTTTTCAGTGTGGAAATGCTACAGCATAGCAAAGGTGAATCATATTATCTTTCAAGAATGAAAAATTATGGCGACACTGCAACTACGATTTTGAGATGTGTTTTCCTCATTTAACAGCTTAGAATCGAAATGTGATTAGATAGACAATCATGTAGAATTTCCCTCGAAGCTATGGAAAAAAGCATTGGAGAACGGTGGTAGAACGATGACATTAGGGTTTGGTAAATCGAGGATCAAGATTTTAGGATCAACAAAAGACAACGACACAATCTCTATTCATTAATGATCAAGCCAAATCTATTTAGGGGGATTATATTTCTTCATGAATACTTTCCACATTGTTGATTTCAAATATGAACGTAGACAATTACACAAACAGGTTGATCCACTATTGGATCATTCTGGTGGGATGGATAAACTGTCAGATTTAAGGGGGTAATATATTTTTGATTTTATTCTCATTCTTAATTACCCATATATCAAGGATGAACTAGGCCCAACACAAATAAAGGCTAGATCATCATTTGGGTTTTCTTTGTTGCTCTCCTTTTTCCTTGTACTTCACAGTCTACATAACCTTGGGAGTGAACAGTTGCTCCTCCCTCAACTCATGGAAAACCAACCTAAAATTGAGAACCAAACACAATTGCGACCCTGAAGTGGTGTGGAGATAGGGGCAGTGAGAGACAAGGCTAGTGGCAGTGGTAACACAGGACCGACAGCGTGGTTGGGCCAGAAGGACACGGCGGAATGGTCAGCAGTAGGGAATAAGATAGCAGTGGCTATTCGTGGTCCAGGCATGGCCACGACGGCCAAAAAATTCCATGGTAGGAGGCCTCAGTGGTTCCTAAGAAAAAACATTAGGTTGCGTAGGAGCCCGTGACAGAGGGACACATCTTGCTAGAGTCACGTCGGAGGAACCTGCGGTGAAGTCGCGGGATCCGTTGGTCATACAGGCAAGCTGAACCACATGGTCTCACTATGTTGGCCAAGCAGCACATGTGGATCATTCACATGTGCGAGAAGCATGGTACTTTGGCTTGGTCAGGTCATGGACAACAGAGCAATCAGGCATGTCTTTCCCAGTACATCCCTCATGCAGAGGGACAACTTATTCTGTTGGTTGCAGCCTGACCTAGACACCCCCACCCCCCTCACTTCCTCTACACGCAAATTTCCCTATGTGCTTCCCGGTCACTGAGGATGGTCTGTGTGAACACCGGATCCCACCACCCTGATGATTTGCATCCCTCAACCATGGATGTACACCACTATAGTGGGCTCTACCGCCACCTGGTTTCACCGATGTGGCCCAATGCTGCATCCCAATCACTGTTGTGACCTCCAATCGTGGCTTCCACCCGCGGTCATGGTCCCTCCTGTAATGTAGATCACATATTCCACTGGCCATGCTTCGAGCAGCCATTCCACCATGTTCTCCTAGAACATCCATGCCTTCAGGCCAATTTTGCCTCTGCCGCAATCCTCGTCTCACGTTTCACCTACTGTCGCACCTCTGTGGTGTTGTTGTGGTGGAAGGCTCTTCGTATCGGGTCATTGCGATGTAGAAATATTGAGATAATATATGTGAGTTTCCATGTAAGATGTTGTATATAATTTTGTCTCAATGAGTAGGTTCTCTCAAAGGGGTGTGAAAAGGAAAGAATCTTCTGGCTAGTTGTGACCTAGACGGTGTGTCTTACCTAGATTGTGTGTCTTATATAGAATCTGTGTCATACCTAGACCATGTGTCTTACATAGATTGAGGGTATTATGTAAGATAATTTGGTACACCCCTGTCCCACCAGGTTTTGGGTCATCTATTATTTGACAACACTCTGTCTATCACTGAAACTCCACGTATTGTCGACACATTGTGTGTTACCGCCTGAGGGAACTATGGATTCTTGCGACAATCAAGATTACATACCATAGACATAAACATGGTGTGAGGTGGCTTTAGTGACTCTCCTAATTATAATTATTATAGGCTGAACATAGTGTATGTCACACCCATAATTTTTTTAAAATTCATTATTCATTTAATTTCCATTCCTGATTTGTTTTGTGGGTATACCACTCATATTGGTGAAAATGGTGGGTTTTGAAATTTTGGGCCAAACCGTTAGCCCAATTCCGGATTTAAAAACAAATTTTGTTTCTTCTATAACTCCTTCATTTTTTACTATTTTATACCCATTCCACTTTCCCATTTTCATAACCTGATATATTAAAATCACCATATCCCTTTGGTCCACATTGAAATCCAAAATCATGATGGATTTGGGTTTTTTATTAAGGTAATGGGCCTGCCCGTTAGCCCATTTCCTATTTTAAATTATTGTTTTAAATTTTCCTTATCTCATTTATTTTTGACTTTATTCCCATGATTATTCCTCCCTCTCAAAACCAATATCCCATGGATCAGCCCCATTATCGTTTTTGCAATTTTGGAGGTCATGTGAACCGCTAATTACAGAGATCTTTTATAATCTTTGTCAAACAGACCAGATTTGATGATGTAAAATGAATCATTCATAACTCCTTCAATTTTCATCCTTTTACCCCCATTTCAGTCCCCACATGAACTAATATGACTCGTTAGGACCTCCATACTAGTTTTGGGTACTTGGAGGTTCATAGTTTGGTGGTTTTATGGAGATCTCTGCAATATTTCTGAAAGTAAGTATTTCTCTATTTGATTTCTCCTCTTTTCATAGGGTTTCATCCCTCTTTCTTGATGTTCCAAACTATCCAGAACCTAGGGTTCATACCTATGGATTAACCATGAGTCTTTTTGGTGAAAATTTGTGGAATAGGGCTTGATTTATCATCCTTGTGGTTCTGGGTTGGTGCGGTTGATTTTTCGAACCATGTTTTGAGGGATTCAACAATTTCGGTAGGTGAATCTTTTCGTAACCATTTAATGTTGAGTTAGTTTGCTTGATTAAATATTTTTTCATGTTAATTATATGTTGTAAATTATGAAAAAACCATTTTTGGTAGCAATAATAAATCATTTGGTATTAAAGTTACATTTTTGTTTGAAATGTGTATTTTTCAAATGTATTTCATGTGTTATATCTTGTGGTAGTTTTGAAAAATGTGGATGTGATTTATTAGTTTTTGAAATGGGCTGCCAATTTTGGTTTTGTAATTATATAGTGTCATTTGGGCCTAATAAGGGGGTCTTTGAATGTGTTTTATGTGTATAACCTTTTTATACTCCTTGAAAGTATTTTATGGATTTGTGTGTTATCATGGGTATCTTTTGGGATATTGTTCAAGGTGATTATATAACATTTGAAAGTAGATTATTACGTGTTGATTGGGATACCAATTCCGTTTTGGTATGGGCTTGGTGTTCTTTTGGATTAAAAAGATGGGTTTTAAATGGGTTTTATGTGCAAATCTTGGGTATACTCCTTATAATTATTTTATGAAAGTTTTGAATAGTTTATTGAGTTCTGTAAGTGGTGAAACAATATCAGCAAACTGTTTTGGTAGGAGTATATTTTTAAAAGGTCCATTTCATTTTTGAAAAGGATGTTATGTCATATGTATCATCTTGGAAATATTTTATTAAATTGTTTGAAGGAGTTATTGAGGCGTTAAAGTGATGTGAATCTGTTGTGAACTGTTTTGTGTGAGTGTGATGTGAAAAATTGAAATTTTTATTATGAAAGAATTGTTATGTGCCATGGGTGTGGGCTGTTATACGAGTTTTAATATCTTATAATTGTTTTATAAAATTGTTTAATGGTTTTGTGGAAGTGTTGAAGAAAAGTGTAATGTGTTGTGGGTAACTTTGTTGTGAGTCAGATTTCAAAATCATTTTGAATGAAAAATGGACCTTTGTGACTTGTTTGGTATGCATATGGGATGTTGGGTGAAGTTTTGATGTGGAAATGATATTTTGATTTCCAATGTATATTTCTTGACTTGTTGAACCAGTTTGAGCACAAGGGTAAAACCCGGATATCTAGGTGGGTGGACGTGTACTAGAATGCTAGTGAATCCATGGGGTTTGGCCTTAGTTTCACATAGCAAGATTGATGATTAAAACTCTAACTATACTATGATGATGATGATTGGGGACCACTAGGTTATGGGTATGTTCCCTACTAGTGGGTCGTGAATGGGAATGGATATTTGTGATGGTTACTCTCACCATGATACAAGGTACTTGGGACCCACTACTAGCTAGTACCAAGGGGTTATTTCCTATTGAATGTGCTCATTAGTAACTTTATACTTACTGTAGGCATACAATACATTTGGCTGGAAAATTCATTAGCTTTAGTGTTTATTTTAAAAGTGTTAAACCTTTAAAATAGCCCACTTGAAAATTGTTCTTATTCAAAGTTTCATCTTTTAGAAATTGTAACTAGCTTTTCATGTTTTTGAAAACATGCATGCTTTTCATCTTTAAATGTTCATCATATGGAATATCATAGTGGTGGTATCCTACTGGTCTTTGGACCACACCCTACATACACCATTGGGTGCAAGTAGACTTTCTTATTTTGTGTCACAGGTTTATGTACAGGTTTTATGCCATTGGTTCGGGTTTTTAGCGGTCCATCGTGATGCAATGTCGTGGAGATGGCTTGAGGGTGGTGCCTCTTTCCATGTGGAGGTTCTTGGGCTGTCATTTCATGAGTTTGTACATTTGTAATGGTCTTCACAAATTGTTTAAAATTGTGAAATTCAGTTCTGAATTTTTGTAAAAGATGTTTTGGTTTGAAAAATCCAGATTTTATTTCTTGGATTCATTTGTTGTTTTAGGTACACAAACTCAGGTAAATCATTCCCAATTTTCATTTTTTGATACCCAGGAACTTGTTCCAGCCCATGGGGATTGAGAACGCCCTTTGGCACTTTCCACGGGTTGGGTCAGGTGTCGGTTTTGGCGGAGACCATATTCGGTTCGTGACAAAATGGTATCAAAGGAGGTTATCTCTATTTGAGTCATGTTATTTGGGAAATAGTTAGGATAATCAAGAGATAAGATTTTCAGGACATGAAATTCCATTTATGGGAAGTGTGCTTGATCTCGACACCTCATGACAGGATTCATGTCACCCAGGGAAGTCGGGATTTATCTACGCCTTTTGGTTTTCTTGGTATGATGATGATTAGGGGAAATGAAAAGAGAGTTGGGTTAATGGTCTCAGTTAGCTCGCAGGGTCTAGAAAGCCATGTGGAGCTGGGCATATTCCCTAGAACACTCTCTATGATGGTGAAGTGATTGGAATATGGCTTCCAACCATATTTCCATGTCACCCACTGAAACTAGTTTTCTCTCACATTGTTTTCTGCTTTAGTTTTGAAATCATGGAACACTGGTTTTAAAGTGACTTGGTTTTATGAAGCGTAATGTTTTTGTGGAATGATTTTCAAATAAAGAGGGAATGGTTTGATTTATGAAATGGTGGAAATGATTTTTCAGAATTGTTTTGAAATGCAAAATATTTTTCTTACACCTCTTTTGAAATCAGGAACCATATTGAAGTTAGTTTTCAAAATTCTTTCCAATATAGTTTTCTAAACAATTAAAGGGTGTTTTAATGGGAAGATAAGTTTTCAAATTGATGTGAATAACTTGAAAGTTATTTCTTTTCTAAATGATTGTGTCCTTATGAAACTTATTGTAAGATGTGAATTGGGATTTTGATCTCATTGTTAGGTGTTTTGAGAAAAAGGATGGGTTGGTTGACCATTTTGTTTTTGAAAAGTGGAAATAATTTTAGTTTTATCCTTTGTTATTTCAATGAGATACCACATGCATGGGGTTATATGGGAATATGGATGGTTGATGGCATGGCTGGAGGAGTTCCAGGACGAATATGAGGAGGGTGCCTGGTGTGGCACAAAAACATGCATGTGTGAGGCCTATGGGGTACCATTGGTGGATACGCTAAGTGCTGAACCATTGGTTTTCAAAGAAATGTTTTTAAAGAAAAACATGATTTCTTGATGAATTGTTTGGGAAGGTTTATATAGCGTGTTTTTAGAAAATGTTGATGTTGTGGGATGTTTTGAGTCTAAGAACCCCTTCTGTTCAAACTGTGTTTTGGGTTTGTGTTTGGTCGGTAAGCTGGGTAGAAGGACTGGTTAGTAGTCTCATATGAGTTTCATTTATGGGAACCTTTACGGTGGTTCCATTAATGTGTTTGGATCTGTTTTTTGGAATTTTTTTACCAATGGAACAGCTTGGTTGGGACCTTGGGTTCTCTCGTTAGATAGGGTATGCCCCCATTAAGGGTTAGTGCACAACTGAAGTGTAAACCGGATTGTTTCACCGTTGGAAAATCCTCTAGTTGGTAAATGTAAGGAATATTTTCTTGAGATTTGTAGAATGAGTCTAATGATTTTACATTATTGGTTTTTTTGGATCCTCTTGTTGTGGATGAGTGATCGTGGATGGTTGAAAGAGGCCATAGTTTCATAAGCTACTTGATTCATCAAAGGTAGAAGTTGTTTGGGGTTTTTAGTATGGATAGTGTGTAAGAGGGCCTCTAAGTCCTTCATAGTCTCTTCGAAGAAGGGGTTTTTGTTAGACCACCTGTGTGGGAAATATAGCCACGAGAGGCTGTTATGAACACTTTCGGGAATGATTTTATATTTGGGGATGTTGTATAAGGCCCCCTCCTTGTATTATTTATATGAGTCGCTTTGGTCTTGTTTAGTGACGTGTTGTGATGTCGCGTGATCAGTTGATTTCAAAGGTGAAATTGTACAATATTTTATGAGTCTTTTTTTTCAGAAGTGTTTCTCCTTTTGGAAGATCTTGACATCCTTTGTTTTAGAGGAAGGTGTTTATATGTGTCCTTTCTTTCAATTGTTTCTCACCCGAAGAAACAAGGTGTGCTGTGAGTGCATCCTCTAAACCCTAATTTCAGTGAAATTACATGTTAGTGTAAAGTGAGTTTTCGAGTGTGTTTTGTCTTGGTGAACCTATTTGGGATTTCATGTAGTTGTTTGTAGCATCGAAATAAGAAATTCTATTCAGGGGTTTCCAAATCCTAACTGCGAGGCTGAAGATGCTTCAATCATTCCAGCTCCAGCCATAGGTCCTGGAGAGAAGCTGGCACGTAGTTTGAAGAAATACTTGTATAATTTTTAAGATTTTACAAAGAACTATTCTCAGTATGCGAGATGGGAATAGTTTAAAAATTTGGTGTTGTCATCTTTCTTCTTTTGTTCCCGTTCGGTGGAAAGAGGTGGAGGGCCTCATCCCCATGTTATCTTCCGATGACATTCTTTTCCCCTTTGGTTTCTTTTGGGTTCAGGGGAAAGGTTTTATATTTTTCTAGACATGATGAGTGAACAATTATTAGTAACCATTCCCCAAAAAACTATGTAGGTATAAGGATCCACATGGTCAGCGCATAGTTTCCCAAACTGTGCGGGCTAACCGTGCGACCGTCCCAAATATTTATGTTTTGGGGTTTTTCTGTGCCGTCCCATATTTGTTAGTTAAGATGGTTGGTTATTATGGTGGGGAGACCCAATATGAGTCTCATGTGTATTATTTTGAAAATTCCTACTGGAATTCTACCCCTTTCACTAGGGAGTTTGTTCGGGGCTCCCCTGTTAGTTACTTGATTCTATCTTGGAAAAAAATTTAAGTTGTCTCTTATGGTTGGGGAGCCCGTTTGTGTATCCTTGTACCATTAACTCACTTTTTTACATGGTCTTGGCTTGGAAGTGGGTATCCTCATTTAGATATATATAACCACCTACATCTTCTTGGGTAAACATTGGGATTGTAGAGTTCCGAATGGTTGAGTTATATTAAGGTAAATGTAACCTTGTTCAATGTTCTTGTCTGTTTGGGTAAATTGCTTGAGCCTTGTTCAGATAGTGTTTGAGGAGTTATATTTTAGAATAATTTCTGAATGTGCTTGATCATTTCAGTAAAGAGTCGTATGTTTTGGTTGTGAAGTATTCCTTCTTTAATTGATCACTAGTGGTGTTTTGGACTTTGGGGGTGAAGTTTAGCAATGGAGTCCATTTCTGCCTTTCGGTTGGGTTTGGTTATTTGCATTGTCCTTGATGTGGAATTACATGGGCAGAAAGTTTTATGGTGGGTAGAATTGTCACACCTATGATTTTTTTAAATTAAATATTCATTTAATTTCCATTCCTGATTCGTTTTTGGGGATTACCACTCATTTTGGTGAAAATGGCGGGTTTTAAAACTTTGGGCCAAACCGTGAGCCCAATTCCAGATTTAAAAACAAATTTCGTTTCTTCTATAACTCCTTCAATTTTAACTATTTTATACCCATTCCAGTTCCCAATTGTCATAAACTGATATATTAAAATCACCATATCCCTTTGGACCACATAGAAATCCAAAATCATGATGGATTTGGGTTTTTGATTAAGGTAATGGGCCTGCCCATTAGCCCATTTCCTGCGTTAAATTGTTTTTTTAAATATTCCACATATCATTCATGTTTTACTGTTTTAACGTGATTCTACCTATCCCTCAAAGAAAATATCTCGTGGATCACCCCCATTATCATTTTCGCAATTTTAGAGCTCATGTGGACCACGAATTAGGGAGAGCTTTCATACTCTTTCTCAAATCGACCAGATTTGACGAGGTAAGATGAATCATTCATAACTCCTTCAATTGTCATCCTCTTTGCCCCATTTCAGTCCCCAAATGACCTAATATGACTCCTTAGAACCTACATAGTAGTTCTGGGTACTTGGAGGTTCATATTTTGGTGGATTTATGGATATCTCTTCCATATTTCTGCAAGTATTTCTCTATTTGATTTCTTCTCTTTTCTTAGGGTTTCATCACTCTTTCTGGATGTTTCAATCTATCCAGAACCTAGGGTTTGCACCTACGGTTTATCCATGAGTCTTTTTGGATAAAATTTGTGGTCTAGGGCTGGATTTATCATCCTTGTGGTACTGGGTCGGTGCGGTTGATGTTTCGAACCATGTTTTGAGGTATTCGACAATTTCGGTAGGTGATTCCGTGGGTAACCATTTAATGATGATTTAGTTTTCTTGATTAAATAATTTTTCATGTTACTTATATGCTGTGAATTATGCTAAAAACATTTTTGGTAGAAATAGTAAAGCATTTGGTATTAATGTTACATTTTTTTGAAGTGTGTATTTTTCATATGTATTTCATGTGTTATCTCTTGTTGTAGTTTTGTAAAATGTGGAAGTGATTTATTAGTTGTTGAAATGGGCTACCAATTTTGGTTGGGTAATGATATAGTGTCATGTGGGATAAAGGGGGGGAGGTCTTTGAATGGTTTTTATGTGTATAACCTTGTTATACTCCTTGAAAGTGTTTTATGGATTTGTGTGTTCTCATGGGTATCTTTTGTGATATTGTTCAAGGTGATTATATAACATTTGAATGTAGATTATTACATGTTTATTGGGATGAAAATTCTTTTTTGGTAGGGGATTGGTGTTATTTTGGCATAGAAAGTGGTTTTTGAAATGGGTTTTATGTGAAATGCATAAGTATATTCTTATAATTTTTTTATGAATGATTTGAATGGTTTATTGAGTTGTGTAAGTGGTGAAACTATATCAGCAAATTGTTCTGGTAGGAGTATATTTTTAAAAGGTCAATTTCATTTTTGAATCGGATTTTATTTCATATGTATCATCTTAGAAATATTTTATTAAATTGATTGAAGGAGATATTGAGGTGTTAAAGTGATGGGAATGTGATGTGGACTATTTTATGTGTGTGTGATGTGAAAAATTGAAATTTTTATTAAGAAAGGAGTGTTATGTTCCATGTGTGTGGGATTTTATATGAGTTTTAATATCTTATAATTGTTTTATAAAATTGTTTAATGGGTTTTTTGGAAGTGTTGATGAAATGTGAAATGTGTTGTGGGTTATTTTGGCGTGAGTCGGATTTCAAAATCATTTTGAATGAAAAATGGACTTTTGTGATTTGTGTGGTATACATATGGGCTGTTGGGTGAATTTTTGATATGGAAATTATACTTTAATGTTAAATGTATATTTCTTGACTTGTTGAACTTGTTTGAGCACAAGGGGAAAACCTGGGTATCTAGGTGGGTGGACGTGTACTAGTTTGCTATTGAATCCATGGGGTTTGGCCTCAGTTTCACTTAGCAAGATTGACGCTTACAACTCTAACTAAACAATGATGATGATGACTGAGGACCACTAGGTTATGGGTATCTTCCCATCTAATGGATCATGCATGGGAATGGTTATTTTTTATGGTTACTCTGACCGAGATACAAGGTACCTGTAACCCACAACTAGCTAGTACCTAGGGGTTATTTCCTATCTCTTGTCCTCATTAGTTACTTTATACTTACCACAGGCATACGGTACATTTGGCTATAGAAATTCAGTATCCTTAGTGTGTATTTTAAAAGTGTTAATCCTTTAAAATATCCCACTTGAAAACTGTTCTTATTCAAAGTTGCATCTTTTAGAAATTGTAACTAGCTTTTCATGTTTTTGAAAACATGCATGCTTTTCGTTTTTTAAATTTTTATCATATAGAATATCTTAGTGGTGGTATCATATTGGTATTTGTCTCAAACCCTTCGTACACCATTGGGTGTAAGTAGACTTTGTTATTTTGTGTCACAGGTTTGGGTACATGTTTTATGCCATTTGTTCAGGTATTTAGCGGTCCATCGTGATGCAGTGTTGTGGAGATGGATTGAGGGTAGTGCCTCATTCCTTCTGGAGGTTCTTGGGATGTCATTTAATGAGTTTGTACCTTATTAATGGTCTTCAAATATTGTTTAAAATTGTGTAATTCAGTTTGGAATTTTAGTAAAAGATTTTTTGGTTTGAAAAATCCAGATTTGATTTCATGGATTCATTTTTTGTTTTATGTACTAAATTCAGGTAAATAATTCCCAATTTTCAGTTTTTGATACCCATGAACTTGTGCCCGCCCATGGGGATCTGGAACGCCCTTTGGGACTTGCCACAGGTCGGGTCGGGTGTCGGTTTTGGCAGCGAACAGATTCGATTCGTGACAGTGCACCTATTTTGTACTCTCCTAGGTGCATTTCATAGTGATTCCTTTATGGTATATTCTGTGTGATTCCATTGTGTTATTATTCTTGTGATTCCTTTTTGGAATATTTCATAGTTATACCTTTCTATTATGGGTTCCCTATAGCGGTTTGTTTTACTCACTCATGCATGGGCTTCTCCCTCATGTGTCATGTCTTGTGAAAATGATTTTCAACTTTGATGGAGTCATTGGTAGACTGGGCACAGTGGTGTTTCAGGGTGACCCCATGAATATTGTTTGCTTCATAAACTTTTATACAACATAATGTACCTACCCATTAGATGGGGTTTTCAACAGATGAGATCTGGGATTTTTTACTTTTCATTTTTAGTAGGGCTTGTATTTTGTACCCTTTTTCATTCTGTTTTGTACCTTACTCTGAGTGGGTTTTCATAGTGGTTTGCATCCATGTTTACTTAGTGGTTTCAGTTCTAGATTTTTATTGGAGATGGGTGTGTGCACACAGATACTAGGGAATCTACCTCCCACTTATGTGATATTCCTACTTGGTTCTAGACACCATCCCTAGGCCTATGGGAGGCAGGATTTGGGTTGTCACAGCACAGACCCTGGGAGACAGGTCTTGACATTTCATCCTTAAAACCAACCATAATATTTTGTACACATGGTATCTAATATATAACCCTTACCTTATATGTATTTGGTTATAAGGTTTAAGGGTAAAGGTTGGGACAGTTGTGATAACATTAAATATGTTATTGGAACTAAAGAAGCAGTTCATGGTGTGTGCACGGATAGTCCAATCAATGAGAAAATCCTAGGGAAAGCCATGTGCACTCACGGATTTTTGGTAGAATCTTTATCACGGTGTATGCACAGTTATGGAGGCCTTGCAGAGTGTCCATGTAGGGGATTCATTAAGGTAGTATCTAATGCAGTATTAACACATTTTTTGTGTAGTAGTGTGGTCTAACCATGAAGAGAGTCAAATATATATACTTAAAAATAGGATCACACTTTTCCCTCCTTTGGCGTTTTCAATCCCAATTCTTTCGGTAAGTAATGCTCTTCATCGTTCTTGTCACGTTATCTCAGATCTACTTAGATCTACTTATACTTTCTTCTTGGTTTCTCCTATCGATGAATATAATGTGTATATCTACGAGTTTGGATTCAAAATAAGTTGATATATTAGCTTGATCTTTCTATGAGAAGAGATATAAGGTGGTTCTATGAATAATTGAACCGCTTTTCTTCAGTGTTCTTTGTCTGCTTTCAGTTTTCATCAAATCCTTCAAGATATGTGAATTCACTCTCAACTCCTCTTAATATAATATATTGGAATGCTTCTAAATTAGCTTTATTGTTTCATTTTGATTGTGATTTTTCTGTTTAAGAATTTTTAGAAACCCTCTTTTTTGAATGTTTGTTAAATTGTGGAAATATGGAAAATTGTGTTCTTTGAATAAAGTTATTTTTAACTTGGTTTTAAAATGTGGATTTTAATAAGGTGGATTTTCTAGAATAGTGGCACATGGATTTGATAAATATATATTCAGTAAAAGTAATGTTTTATTTAAATGAAATGGTTTTTTTAATTTTCATGTTTAATGGTTTTCAGTAAAATAATAGTTTTATAGAAATTGTTTAAATTGGTTGAACACACTTGGATTTGGTATGTGATTATCACAAGACATGGTGTGTGTTTATATGAATTGTTAAGGGATCAATAAGGGCATGAAATAGCACCTGATAAATGTTGGGATAGATATGGGTGTGAAGTACAAATGTCAAAGGGGTACACCAAGTGAAGGATTAGTGGAAGGAGAACTCACCATTTGTGAGTATTGGGAGTTTTATTCACAAGAATTGGTCAATTTGCTGGAAAAAATATAATCTTTATTCTATGATGATATTAAGATTCTGTTTTAAATCCCAATTGGGTAATTTTACTGGAACTATGACTTGAAGGAAATTTGGATAAAATAGAACATTGTTTACTTTTGTTTACAAATAATTTTTGAAATTGTTTGTATCATGTGATAATTTATTTTGTATAATTGTATTAGATTAATGAATTTATATAAATTAGGATAATATTTCTATCATAGTGGCATGAGTAGGGATACCATTCGGGGAAAGCCTACTTTTTTTATACTCAACCCTTCTTTGGCACATTGGTGTTTCTGAAGATTCTACCTTTCGAGACATGGGACAAGGTAATGTATCACATGTTTTTAGCACCACCTCAAGATACATGGGCTGTTCGGTGATGTTGGATCATGGATATCATGTAGTAGGGAGAATTTTATTCATCTTGGATTTATTTGGGGCTTTTTTCTATTTTCATTTATAGTAGTTCATCTTTTGTTGTGGTACACTTGGTGTGGTTTTGAAATAATGGAAGTGGTTTTGTTATCATTATTTTATTCTTATATTATATAGTGAGTTGTTTAGTTAGGGTTTTCATGGTTATGGGTTTTATTTCATAAAGAGAAAATCATCCCCCACTTTTATTTGAAACCCTTCAGCATTTATTTCCAGCCTTTGGCATCTTAGGGGTGTTGTTTAAGGCCTATTAATGATTCATTGTATTATCAATCCAATATAAATAAGTGGGAAATTAAAAATTTTATCAAAAGAACAAGAATTCATCAGTTTTATCGGTAATTGTGTTGAAATTCATTCATTCATATTCATTCAGTGGTGATCTTAGAAAGGAGTATGATTTCGGGACATGAATTGTAGTGTATAAAATGATATAGCTAACCATTTTCTATTAAACTTCATGTTAGCAGGGAGTTGGGTATATAAGTGACTTAGTGACACTTATTGGATTGTAGAAATCTTATTGTCATGGGTTTATCCAATGAGGTGAGCATGACATGAATTATAGAGGAATGTCTTCCCACTATGATTGCATATTTCTTATTGTAAGTATGGTTTTATGTTTTGTGAAAAAGTGTTTGTTTTTTAAAATGAATGAGATAATTTTCAAATAAATGATTTGGAAAATATTAGTGTTGGTGTATTTTAAAAATGGTTTTATTTTCAAATATAATGTTTCAAGTTTTCTAAAATGGATGGTTTTGGAAATGAAATGTTGTGATAGTTGAGGTGATATAATTTTAAATGATAAGACATCCATTTCTAGAAAGTGATACTTATTGAGTTTTTTGTTTAATTAGAAATTGGAACCTACTAGGCATCATAGAAACCAACAAGATGAAGCTGTGGAGAATTTGGTTTCACGTAGACCCCAGGTGATCTAAGAGCTGGTTCAAAATATCGTTTAAAAATTTCAAGTTGTGGATATGGGGAACCAGATGGATGAACCTAAGAATGTGTATCATTCTATCCAGTTTATGAAGAAGAATCCACCCATCTTATGGGGTTATTCTGACCTAAAAATGAAGAGGTGTGGCTGAACAGAATGTATCATATTTTTGATTTCATCAGCACAACATCAAAGATGTGAGTCAATCTGGCATCTAACATGCTCAATGATTATTCAACTCGGTGGTGGGATCTAATGCTACAAGATAAACTGAATCATGTCATTATTTAGGAGTATTTTGAAGTAATTTTTATCAAAAAATTCTATCAGCACACATTAAAGATCTAGAAAATGAAGGATTTCATCTTAATAAAGTAGGAAAATATCTTTATCATAGAGTAAGAATCTAAATTAATCCATTTAGAGTTATTTTTACTAAAATATGTGGTGAATGCAGCCTTAAAATCCCGAATCATTTAATTTGTGATAAGGTAATAAATTCACTCTGAAATTGGGGTGCTCCATATTACATATTATACTAATATGGTGAACATAGAGATAATGGATGGACAATATATATCAAGATCTGTGGGAGGGGGAATTATGATGATACCAATAGGAAATGGTGGGTACTCTAATACTGAGAACAAGGATATGAGGGAAACCTATTTATATAGTGTAATCATGAGTCAAAATCAGATGGTTGGATCGGTGAACCATCCTCTGTGATGAAAGAGAAAACCAGTCTATTTTCATTGTGTCTCACTTAATCACAAGAAGTGGGATTGTACACCACAACCTAGATTACTCAATAATTTTAAGAAAATAGGTCATATTTAGTGCTAGTATCATTGTTCTCTATGATTAGGTGCTCGAGACACCTCCAATGTTTTACAAGCATTATATTATTTGATAGGGTGTGGACAACAAAATCAGTCTCGTCAGCCGCGAAGAGCTAGCCATGGTGATTCTTGGAACACCATGACACCGTAGTAAGTTCAATCTCAGCACGGAAACAAGGAACATAGCACAGGGATGAAGCAGTTGTATGGATAGGATCCTATGATTGTATATGATCAGTCTTGACCATCTATAGTTAGAGGTATGATTTATTTGAATTTTACCCTTACGTGAGTGTTGTTTTGTACTAGTACATCACATTCCTTCATTACATCTCGTGCTATTGGTTTTCTATGTTTAAAACCCAAGATTATGACCTCTGTGTTGAAATATAAAAATCCTCTTGTGGAAAGAGAATGTGGAGCCTTCCTATGTAGAGCATGGTCTATAACTGTTGATGGGGCTGAGATAATGTGGGACTTCTCGTTTTTGTAGATGGACGTATTTTAAGTAATAATATGTATAGATTGGTTAAAAATGCTCATAGCATAGATAAATGTTTATAGTAGAATGGTTAGTTTTGAAACTAAAGATGGCATTGGACATCTTTTTAGAGGAGGGAGGGTTGTAATGACAGGTTCAATGGGTTTGAAGGCATTATCGATGTGAATTATATCTTATTAGTTGGTGGAATTGACTATGTAATCGATGAAAGATATCGAGGATACCCGTTTTATAGTACCGCTGAATCAATTTCAAGATGTATTTCCCATGAACTTATCAGGATGACTAAGAATAGGGGAAGTGGAGTATAAGATTGATCTCTTTCTGGGGACTAGTCCTATTTCCTTTACATCTTATAGGATGGAACCAATATAGATAAGGAATTAAAGGTGTAATTAGAGGATATGGAATGCAATGGCTTCATTTGGCCAAGTATGTATCCATGGGAATCACGAGACTTGTTCTTAAATAATGAATATGGAACTTATTAATTGTGCATTAAATATCATAAGAAAAACCAAGTTATGTTAAACAATAGATATCCAATTCCACATATTGATTATTTGTTTGATCGATTGAGGAGAACCTAGTGTGTATCAAATATTGACTTGAATTAAGATATCCAAAAATTTCATTTCAGAAGGAGGATATTCCAAAAATAGCATTCAGAAGAAGATATAGACATAATGAATATGTATTCATTTCATTTGGTCTTACGAATGCACCAGTGGTCTTCATGGAATTGATGAATCGGATATTTTAGAGATATCTAATTTTTTTTGATGTGGTGTTTTTGGATAACATATTGTCGTATTCAAGGACAATGGATGATCATGATAAATACATGGAGACAATTTTGGGAATCTTCAGAGATCATCATTTGTATGAAAAATTACAAATTTTGATTTTTGGATACAAGACAAACACATTCTCGAAGATATAATTTATGAAAAATGTGTTTTGGTTTATCTGAAAAAGATTGAAGTTCTTGTCTCATGGCTTCCTCCAAAGAATGTCTTGGAGATATAATTTTTTCATTGGGTAGATGATTATTATCAATGATTTTCGTCTAACATATCATGACTATCATCTCCAATGACTACCTTGACAAAATAAATGCTCTATTTTAATGAACTGATGAATTCCAAAAGCCTTTTCCTGAGTTGAATGTTCATATTACATCAAAAACTATATTTATTTTTCTAGAATCAAGATAGGGGTAAAAAGTGTACTATGATTCTTCGAGATATTGAATGGGATGTGTTCCCAGGCCTGGATCCCATGTGGTTTCTCATGTTTTACGATAATTGAGTGTGCATGAGAAGAACTACCCAACACATGACTTGGATTTAGTTGTAGTAATTCATTATTTGAGGAAAAATATATATTATTGATATCATAATTAATATAATATTTTTACAGAGCATAAGAGCATGAAAAATATTTTCTCACAATGAGATTTGAATATAAGGAAAAGTGGATGGATGGAGTATCTTCATATGTTTGACCTTGACATTATGTATACACTACGGAAAGGCAATACAGTGGAATAATCATTAAGAAAAAGGTCATATGATCAGTCAGCAAAAGAATAATCAAATGATAGGTAGTTGATTTCAGTCCATGACAACATGAATGTGTAATGTGAATATCTATGTGATGTTGCGTTTTTTATTTTATGTTTTTTTTTGGTTCTTGATTTGGTAATGATTGTCGAAGAAGCACAAACTTCTGATGTAGAATTCATACTTTTGAGTTAAAAACTCAATGCTGGGGAGACAATTGTGGGATAGAAACTTGATGGGAGTTCTATTTTCTGGTTCAATGATTGGATGGTCATACATTTGGCTTTTTAGGATCTAATTCTTCATTATTACCACCATTCGAGATGGGTTGTCCATCTAGAAATATAGAATATGTATATACAATTTAATGCATAATTTTGGTGGATTGGTATGAAATGGAAAGTGGATGAGTTCATTAAAAAGTGATTAATATATCTGAAGGGTTTTAGAAGGGAATCAAAGACCTGAATGTATGTTACAGTCTTTACCCATCCAAGTGTGGGAATGGGTGCATTTAGTAATGGATTTTTCTATAGGTCTACCAAGAATGGTTCAAAAACATGATTCCATATGGGTGATAGTGGATCAACTCACCATGTCAGACCATTTCATTCATATTTGTGAAACTCATACGATAGAGGATCTATCCATAATCTATATTTGAGAAGTTTTAAAGATAAATGGAGTACTCGTTTCAATATTTTTAGACAGATATATGATGTCCACTTCTCATTTCTATAAATCCTTACAAAAAACCATTGGGACTCAATGAACTATGAGTAAAGTGTATCATCCTCGGATAGATGGGATATTTGAAAGTACAATACATACATTGGAAGACATGTTGCGTAATTGTGTAATGGTTTTTGATCACTCATGGAAATAGAATATACCCTCAGTGGAGTTCTCATTTAATAAAAGATATCAGGACTCGATACATATGTATCCTTTCAATGCTTTATATGGGTTTCATTGTCATTCTCCATTTTGTTGGATGGAAACTGGTGAGGCATCATTAATTGGGAAGAGCCTTGTCCAAGATACAATGGAGAAGATTCAATTTATTATAAAGAGGATGTAGATGGCACAGAGTCATCAGAAATCATATGCATATCATCTCCGAAGATAGTTCTCATTCAGAGTGAATGATCATATGTTATTGAGAAACTATCCAAGGCCTAGACATCATCATTTTGGGAAGGAAGGAAATTTATCTCCTTGATATATTGGTACATTAGAGATACTGAAATGGGTTGGAGCGGTTGGATATCTATTGGCGTTTCCACCATTGTTCAATTTATTACATAATTTGTTCAATGAATACGAGTTGAAAAAGTATAAGCCTGATCCTGACCATGTGATTAGATGGGATCATGTTGACATAGAGATGGATGCTTCATTAGTAGATATCCAGATGTGGATTGTGGATTGGCAAGAAAATGTATTTCATTAAAAAACCATAGCTCTAGTGAAATTTTAATGGAAACATGGCAATATTTAGGAATATTCTTGGGAACACAAGAATGAAATGAGAGAGAAATGTCCTGAACTATTTCAGGGAAATGATGGTTCTCTTCATTCCTAGGATGGAACGACCAATGGGTGGGAGAGTTTTGTAAACCCAATTTCTGGTATGTAACCCTTGTGTTGTGAGTTTTATGGTCATACGGTGCATGGGTGATGGTTGGGAGAGTTGGGGAACTTCAAATAAGATTTTGGGGATACTAGAGAGGTGCACAGTATGTCCACAACTTGTCCAAACTATATGTAAATCCTAAGAGAAATTGTGCACACTAGCAGATTTTGGATAGAACCTTCAGTATGGTTACCATATGGTTAGAGAGATTATGTGAGGAGGCCATGAATGGGTTTTCATAAGGTTGTAGCCGATGCACAACTAGAACACATTTTGTCTAACCATGATGTTTAACCGTGCGCAGAGTGAAATCTAGATCTTTAAGAAGAGTATTTCTCATGTTTTGGACAAAACAACTCCTACTTCTCTCTTATGCACCCGTAATTCAATATTATTCTCTGATGAAGGTAGTAACACCTCTCCTATGTGTTTTGAATCAACTTGGATCCCACATTTGGTATTTTCAATCCTAATTCTTACAGTATGTGATGTTCTTCATCGTTCTTATCACGTTATCTTAGATCTACTTAGATATAACTCTCCTCTTATATTGGTTTCTCATATATATGACTATTATGGGTAGATCTATGATTTTTGATGCCATATAAGTTGAGATTAAGTATTTATCATTCTATGAGAATATATATAACATGGTTCAATTATGAATATACCTGATTTTCTTTAGCATTCTTCATCTGTTTTCGGATTTCATTAAATCCTTCAAGGTAAGTGGGTTCAAACTTCATATCTATTGATAGAACAGATTGGAATGATTTAAAATTATATTTATTATCATAATTTTATTTTTAATTTTCTCTTGAACAATATTTGGAAACCCTCTTATGTGGTGGTTTGGTAAATTGTGGAAATCTTGAAAAATGGTTGTTTTGGATAAAGTGCTTTTGATATTGGTTTTAAATTATGGATCATAAAATGGGGATTATCTATAATAGTGGAACATGGATTTTATTCTGATGTTTTCAATAAATTCAATGTTTTATTGAAATGAAATTTTTTGTTTGAATTGGCTCTTTTAATGGTTTTCAATAAAATAATTATTTTTTTTGAAATGGTTTAAATTGGTTAAACAAAGTTGGATTTCGTATGGGTTTGGAATAGATTGTGGTGTGTGTAAATATAAATTTTAAAGGTATTGATAAGGGCATGAAGTACCACCATCAAATGGTTGGGACATATATTGTCATGAAGTACTATAATAAAAGTGGTCTATTATTTGAAGGATTACTGAAAGGATAACTCACTTCTCTTGATTATAGGGAGCTTTATTTGTGTGAATGTGTGGGTGTGTTGTGAATAATATAATGTGTTTGCTAAAAAGATATTATGATTTGGTTTGAAATCATGGTTGCGATACATTACTAGAACTATTATTTATTCAAAAATTCGTTTAAATAGAACTTGGATTCTTTTGGTTACAAAAGGTTTTTTATTTTTTTTACATTGTGTAGAAAAACTATTTTATAATTTTTTTTTGTATAAATTGGTTTATATAAATTAGTATAACATTTATATTCTAGTGGAGTAAGTTGGGATGTCATTGAATAAATCCTACTGATATTTATACGGACCGCTACTTTGGAACATTGGTTCTTTTACAGATGTTATCGTCTGGGACGTGGGAAATGGTAATGTATCACGGGTGTTTAGAAAAAACTCATTATATTTGGTATGTTTCATAATTTTAGATCATGGAGATCATAGAGAATGGAGACTTGTTTTCATATTGAAGTTATTTATGGATTTATTCTATTTTCATTGATATTAGTTAGTCTTCCATTGTAGTACAGTTCATGTGGTTTTGAAATAAAGTAATTGGTTGTGTTATCTTTCTTCTATTCATGAATCATATATTGAATTGGTTGTTTATGGTTTTATGTGTTAATGGTTTTATTTCATAAATGCTTAATCACCACTCACAAGTATTTTAACCCCTTTGACATTTATTTCAACCCTACTACATCTTGGGGATGTCACTTAATGCATAGTAACGTTTCTTTGTATTCTCAATCTAATAGGAACAAGTGGGTCATTACATGATTGGTTGTAGAAAAAATTTAAGATGTCACTTTATGGAGGATGTTTTTTGAATTACACACTAATTTTTTTTATTTTTCTGATCATTTGTGTGAAAACTAGATTTAACATCGGTTTTCAACCGACTTCATTATTGGCAACGCAAAAAAAAATTGGGGCATCTATTTTTTATAAAATGATGCCGAAAAGCAGCTGACGCTCAATTTTAGTCATTTATTTTTATGAAAACTTTTGTCCAAACCAAAAAAGGGGTTAGATCTTGGTTCCAGTTTTCATAAAAACTGACACTAAAAGACAAGTCAGCACAGAATTTTTTACATTAGTTTCCATTAAAACTGATGATGAAAAAAGTGCTTCCGTGTTGGTTTTGATGGAAACCTATGCTGAAAGCTACATGGGGGCTATTTTTCAGTGTCGGTTTTCATAAAAACTAATGATGAAACCGAAGTGGTTTTTTTAAAATGGTTCGTCATCGAGTTTTATGTAAATCGATGCCGAATGTTCATTTTTTTAGAAATTTCAAAATATAACACTTCCTAAATAATCATAATCATATTAATCAATACAAAATATACAAAAATCAAATATAAATACACATTATCTAAAAAATTACAAAAACTTATATCCTTTTATCTAGTTAACCAAAAAAATATCTAAGCATTTTATTTTAAAGTAGATTTCAAATATATAAATACCTGAAATTTAAATCATGATCCTTATTATTTATTTTTGAATCATTAATTTGATAAAATTATATTAAAAAACCAATTATAAAAAAATATTTAGTTTCATGAACTTATATTATTAGTAAAATGTAATATATTTTCATGATCATTAGAATATACATACCTCAGATCGTAATCAGACTCAATAAATAGTTCTAAAACCAAAATTGAAGATGGGTAAGTTTATTTTAGGTTTAATACTCTGTATCAATGAATATAATAAATAAAATTTAATGATATTAGATTAAAAATAGAATACTCTGACATATAATATTAAAAAAATTATATAACTTACCTTCTGATATTCAGTAGTTACCAAAGGTGTGATTATATCATACATGATTTATAACAAATAATATCAAAATTCAACATGTCCTTGTTGAAGATGACACTACGCTAATAAAACATTAACTCGAAGATATAAACCTATATATATATATATATCATCATCAAATTTGAAAAATATCTAATAAAAAAATAATTACCTTTACATTCACATAATTGATTCCATTTGGATTCTTTATCGACATGTGTTCTTTGTTAAATATATTCAATGAACTTCCTTTTTATATATAATAATTTACAGTACATGTATAAAATATTAGAATTAATTATAATGATCTTATGAAAAACAATATAGACTTCCTTATCTAATAAAGTGTAAAAAATTGAATGAACACTCCCTTCTATAGTGAAAAACCAATATAATGGTCATTTAGTTGGTAAAAATACGGCTAACGTAAATTTCCCCCTAAAATACAAAAAATATAGAAATTAATGAAATTATAATGATCATTAGTTCATAATTATATTTTTTATAACAAATCATGGAATGGAAAAACCAACATCAAATCTCCGTATGTGATAATCCCTTATATATATTTGCAAATCTACTAGGATTCTTCAAATGTTTCACTTCCATGGAAATTATTCTGGATCTATAAAATAGTAAATGGAAGAGATGTTATTTTTTAAAAGAATCATTTTTAGATATGTAATTTAAAATGGAAATATAGTTATTAAATTTAAAACATATTTTTGTTAAAAAAATCAACCATTAATATACTTTCATGGAAAAGAACTACAACACATTTAGTCTGAGCTCTTCAAATTCAACAAGATTCATGATATCTTCTTTGAGTAATCTTTAATGACAATCTATACCGCATATATCAGACATCATATGAAGCTAATAGATATTATTCAAGGAATAATAAGCCTGAGATAATCTTTGTATCCCATAAAAAAATCAAAAATACTTACTGTTAATTGTTCCAAAATGTGTTGTTTCAATTGTGGAATTTATTTTACATTCCGATAATCGTATATAAGATAAATTTAAGAAAACATTTTAAGTAATTTTCAATCATATGTAATTAATATATAAAAAATCTCATACCAATTTGAAATGTAACGAAGAATACTAGTAGGAATATATAAAAAATGACCCAGACAATCCCCAACTCTAGTAATCCCAATAGTAGGAAATGGTAGTAGATTATTAGGATCAATAATATCATGTACTGATACACTAACGTAATCCATATTCATAGGCTCGGGATGAAAAAAATTAAAACAAAAATATACGATTCTTAATGAAACAATATGTTTATGAGGAACTACAATGAACAACTCACATAATATGGTTTGGACCTAGATTGGAGGTGGATGATTAATATTGGAAGGTTGGAAAGTGTAGTCCTACTAGGATGGATGTGGAGGATCGAAATATATAGGTTTTGAAGGGTAGTCATGCAGGTATGGAAGAAGATGATCAGAGTAAATAGGCTGGGCAGGGGTTGTCTTGTTGGGATGGAGGTGGAGGATTAAAGTAAGCAGGCCAGGTAGGCTGTGCATATTTTGACAATCATGCCAAGTTTTCTAACATAGCATATTATATGGATGCTTGAAGTTGATCACACGTAGATTTTTTCATCTCTTTCATATTGTCTTTTATAGATTCTATTTCTGGGTCTTTTTATTTCATACTCTAAACAAAAACATTATAAATACAAACACCCTCTTGTTATCATCTAACATAGATGGGGTGTTCGGCCTTTCCAAATGTAGTGTCTAGGATGTCCATCCTACACATAGCGAAAAAAGTGTCATATGTCTCTTAATCCTGAATTTCATCATGAAATGATAAATGAAAATTTTATATTAGTGTTTATAATTTATAATATAGAAAAATTCATGAAAAATAAATAATATTTTCATAAAATTTTATTAGTAAATTTATTTTCTTCTTGTGTAAGATATTTTTCATTTTTTTGTTCTTCTCCATCATTTCCATTTTCATGGAGTTTCGGAAGATATGGAGGACTATAATGGACCTCTTTTGAACCACTTATATATCAAGCTCTTAATGCTTAAAATTTTTCTTCAATCATTTTCTAATCCAAATATTGATACCCTTCACATGATAAAGTATGATGGTATAAATTTTTCAATTTGATATCTTGATGAGATCTCATGGAAGCCTGTTACAGAAAAACAAAATAATATGTAATTATTTATATATATAATAAATTTGAAAATATAAAATAATTATCATTCAAGATTTTTTTTCATGATGGGTGTCTCAAAATTTCTTCCATGTATCAACATCTATATTTTGATACTTAAGGCATGGGTTTTCAATTTTTGTTTTCCAAAAACATACTTTTTTGCCAATTTTGTTTTAAAATCTTTCCATCGCACCCCTGCTAAAGAGAGATGCCTTTTCTTAATTTCTATTTTTCATAAAAATTTCATGTCATATATAATTGAATAAATGAAATATGTCATTCAATATATTTAATATTAAAAAATGAAATAAAATAAATCAATTGAGATATTTTACCATCACATTCTCCTAAAGTTGTGGTTTTTTAATCCTATTCACAGATTTCTAATAACGATATAAAATACTAATCCTATAGTGGCTCTGCATTGATATATAACTAATAAACCTAACCACATTTGGTCTAGTTTCATTATTATTATCCTCAAAACCAATATGTAATCTTTCTTTTTCACATGAAAGTGACTCTTTTGGAAAATTTCTAATACCACATTTACCAACTTGAGAACATGATTTCTCTATAGTAACATGAGATGTCTCCTCTACTGAGGACACATTAGTAGTACTGTAAAAAATATATAAATTAAATGTTTTCTTTCATTAAATAAATAAATTACTAAATATTTAACAAGATGAAAAAAAGATATACCTCGGTAATTTCTCCTCTCTATCTGTATCTGACATTGAGACCAGCAAGTGTAATTAAATTTTGTGTATATGCATATTATTAGAAAACTAAATATTTTGAAAAAGGAACAAAAAAATAAGTAACAAAAGAGTAACACATTTGTATATTTTAAAAAATGAATCAACATATACATAGTTACCAAAACAATTGGGAGACTAATTTTTTTCCCATATGCCTTCTTCATGATTGTTACGTACTATATAAACTATGTCTTCCTTGTAGTCATTGTAATCATCCAAAAATTACATAAAATATGAATAAGACTCATGTAATTCAATAGCATCATCAGCATCATTCTCATCAACAATATCGTATCTTCTTCCTGGAAGAATGATGGACCACTGATCATTCGATAGATCAATGACATAAAATATCTCATTTCATGTGTCACCACGATAAATGGTTCCTATAGTAATTAATTTTTTTTTAAATCAACTAGTGTTATTCCACAATCATAATGTTTCACACCACTATTTCCATTAACCCAATTACACATAAATATAGTGACTTGAAATTTTGTATAATCAATTTCCCATATATTCTCAAGAACTCTAAAATATTTTGATGAAAAAAATGGGTTTGTATCATTTGTTATTTAAAAATGAACGACTTCTGTGATAACCATCACACCACTATTTTGAATGGTACTCTTGACATCCAACACTTATATGTAATATGTGTACCCATTAATATCAACACTAGTTCATGTTATCACATTAATAGATGGTCCTTCTGCCAACCAATTCAACATCTCAGATATAGATATATCTATTATATCTTTATTTTTAAACCATGAAAAAAGTTTATTTTTATGACCAATCATCAACCACTTTTCATTTATTTTTCGACATCGTCCCTTTAATTCAGAAATATGTGATGTTATATATGATTGAAAATCATCTATGTTATTCAAAATATATAAATGTGTCTTCATCACTTCATCACGTGGAATGAACTTCAACATTAATTCTTGAATCCCACTACATTCACAATCAGCTGTCACATGTCGAAATATAGGGAGAATACTATGCTCCACTACATACAAATATTCAATACATATATCAATAAACACATTTGTATCATTTTTTTGAACAATAGTGGCCTCTGGTCGATAATTATTTTTAATGTATACCTTTAAAATTTTCTTATTGATTTAAATAGGATACATCCAACATAATTAAACAAGTATTTATATTCTTTTCAAACCAACTATATGAATCTCAAGATGAACCATTGTATCAAAAAATATAGGTGGAAAATAAATTTCAAGATGAAAATTTATAAGAGAAGATTAATTCTACAACTCATATAACAAACTTGGGTTAATAGCATTGATACAAATGGATTTGAAAAAATTGCATAACCCGATGATAGTCTTTGTCACAGTAGACGACAACATACCAGACAGTGCGACCGATAGCAGATGTTGCATCAATACAAGACAATCATGAGATTTCAGAACTATTAATTTAAAAACCTTTACTGACACAAAATTCATCACATTTTAAGAATAAACAATATGTAATTTTATACCATACTAACATTGAAAAAAAATAAACATATCACTCTTTCATAACTTATGATAATCTGGAGGTAAATATGTTAGGATTCCTTTCATAGTGGGAGATAACACCAAACGCATTCCCATTGTTAACAAGTCCAATCAAGAATTGAATCCATATTTTGTTTTTCTATTAATGTCTAAAAAAGATCCAATAAAACTATCACATATATATTTCTCAACATGAATAACATCAATGTTACGTTTTATCTCTAAGAATTTATAAAAATGGTAGTCTAAAAAAGGCTATTTCTTCCAGATATTGTTTTGAAGACCAGAAGTACTTTAAATTCCAAATCAAGAATTTTCACCCTTTTTTAATATTATTCAATTGAAAATGGTTGTGTGGGGATATTTTGTTCCTATAAACCATAAATTATTTTTTAATACACAATATGCATGATCAATTTGAAAAAAAAATCCTTGATTTCTCAAGTACACTGTATTTCATCCATTATGAAATTGATAATATAATGTATATTCTTCAAAAATTCGGAAATAATTATATACCTTAACACTGTATCTAGATAAGTTTCCATATGTAAGAAAGTAATTTATAAAAAACATTATCATAGCACCTAAAAAAATCTTACTTGTATGCATCATAAACTCTTTAACTTTATTCCCATAGAAGTTTCTAATCATCAATCAATGGTTAAAGATACACATCCATATATATTTCTATATGTTTTTGTCCAAAAATCATCAATTTCGTCATAACATTTTTTTTCATCATACATATATTTAGGGATAAGTTGTAAATCACCAAGAAAACAGGCCACAAACTTTTTTGGCTATTTATGCTTCGATATCGATTCTTTCTATCTAAACACACTACCATTATGAGATTTTTAAAATAAAATCCAAAATGAGGAAATTAATTATCAAATATGTTCCATTCTGATGAGTCAGTAGGTTGACATAATTTACCACTAAGGAGATGTTCATCTGAATTCCATAATATCCTTTTCCCATCAATTGAATTTGAAAATATACTTAAAATGATGAATTATTGGATGGTACAAATTTTATTTAGTGGGAGATTTTATTTCAGTTCTTAAAAATCAATCAGACTTAATTTATCAAAATTATATGAACGGTGTATTGGATGAAATTAAGTTATTTATCATGAGGATATATTTCAGTACTTGAGAATGAATCTTAATTGACATTTGTATCCATCTTATAGTGTGATGTTACACATGTAAGATAGTTTGATTAAAAATCATATTATTTCCTATAAAATTCACAATCATTGGGGAATGCATGTATATTTTTGTACCCCAATCCCATTGGGAATAATATTTTTTACCACATAATTGGAATCTGGAATTCCCTTTCCTTCTCATAGAATCTATTTTAAAATTGCAAGTAAGTTATTGAAACTTTTACTACTCCAATAATTAATTTATTTCAAGTTAACCAATCTCAAAACAGCTGATAACATTTTATATTTACCACAACATGTGAATAATGGTTTTGACAAATCTCCATACAATCATTCTGTAGATTCTGTTTTTTCAATGGTTTCAACACCTAAATCATGATTTAAATCTTCAATATGATCCGCAATCACATTATAAATATTTTCATCATCATTATCTTTTGAATTTATAGTTCTTTCTCCATGACAAATCTAACATGTTTAATTAAGGATAAAATCATAAAAAATCTTATGATCCTTGATTTCTCTGGACATTAATTTTATCATATTCAAACACTTCACACATGGACAGAAAAACAAGTCATTATTTAAAATATTTCGTTTAGCGAATTCAGAGAATTCATCAACTCCTTTTTCATATTCATTAGTGGTTCTTGATAAATTTATGCAATTATGACTCATTAAATAACACATATCACAATATAAATTGGGAATTTATTAAAACATATAAATATAAATATATATATATATATACTAATACACTATAAATAGAAAAATATTTAATAAAAAATATTGATAATCAGATAGAAAACATCATATATGAAACACAATGAAAAATAGTAAAATTTTTATTTTAATATTAGGTACATGTTTTTTATTAATTTTATAATTTATTCATTTTCAATCATATAACATTTACTAGTTCATTATAAATAGTTTTTACATTAGTTTGGAATATCAGGTTTCAAATGTATTGAAGATTGTGTTAATTTATCAGTCCATTTTACCTAGTTTTTACTAAAATGTGGGGTATGTTACAAGTGAAACTCATTTGTGATAATAGATATCAAATTCTCAAATCTCACCACTACAACATCATTATATTTAAAACCAACATTAATACTCTCACATAGCAGCTGATCAGGATGATGTACTATTATACCAATAAGATATGTATCAACATATGATGTTACATATTCATTTAGACCATTTGGGTGTTCATCCAGTTGTCATTGTATTATAATTATATTATAATAAATATAAATACATATAATTCACATATACACCCAACCTAAATATAGCACACAGTATTTTTAAAATTATTAGATCATGTAACAATTATAAGAATTTATGACATGGTTCATTATTTTTTATAGAATTAAATTAATTTATGATGTATTGTACTATTTTTGTATATATTATAACTTGTTGATTAATTAAGTTGGGAATAACCATGATTATTTTAATTTCAAGAACTCTTTTAACCTAATTAATTAAAAAAAGATATATAAAAATTCATCTTATACTCATAAAAACGAGCCCACTAGTGTTATAATCTTTTAATTAGTCTACATTTATCTCTTATTATATTATTTAAAAGTGGTTATAACACTATTGTAAATATAGAGTGTTCATAAATTTATGAATTGTGATTCAATAGGTGGTGGATTACTAGAGGACACAATAATACTTTTAATATTTTTAAAGTAACCATGTCAAAATCACTATGAAATTATGTATCAACAATAAGGGATATTCAAAATTTCAATTTATAATATAATTTACCATATATTATTTTGAATTATATTAGGAAAAAAATTATTATAGAAAAATTTTAGATCAACGAAACCCATAAATATAACCCAATACACATAAATGAAGATTCGTAGGATTGTTAGATTAAAAAATATTTATATACATACAAAATTTATAACATTGGGTGATAAAAGATATTCTACTATATAATATTATATTTTTCATCACTACATAGATATATAAGGGGATAAAATATATCATGACTGAAGAAGAACCACTTGAGAGATTTATTGAAAGGTTTGTTTATTCATATTGTAAGTATTAAGATGTCTAAACTTGGGTGTCATAAAACAAATTATCATTTTACCATAGTTATATGAATATATCACTTAGAATTAAATAGTGAATTTCTTTAGTTTTAATATGTCATATGGAATTATATATATGATATGGCTTTCACAATAATAGTGATACTTTTTAGGAGGTGAATCATGAAATTCATTTCCTTTTACATTTTACCACAAAAAAATTCAACACATGATAAAGTGAATGAAAATATTTATATGCACAATCCAAACTACTATCAATGATCAAATACATTAGGAAAATTAACCTTTTATGAGGTTTACTACTTAAAATGAGAATATAAAAACTAGAAACAATCTAGTAAAACTCAAGATCTGAGATTAAACCAAATTAAAAACAACAACTTAAAGAATTCCGAGTTCAAATTATCATCGATCCTAAATCTGAGCATCGTCCCTTGAATTCGTTGCATGAATAAACACTACATGCATGATCGAAGAAAATGATTATAACAAATGAAAATTAATGATGAAATAAAAACTAAAACAAAACCATTTTTTTGATTTTAAATAGTATTTTGAGAAGAAAATAACTCAAATATGATGATGTAATCCTAGATGATGTATAATGGATATTATAGATCATGAAAATCTATGAAAATAAACAACATTGGAGTTCGAGTTTAGTGGGTTTCCTTTGAATTTTTCGTTATTTTTGAGGGATTCATCATGAGCGGGAGGGTTTCATATATCCAAAAAAATGAAGGTTTCATAATAGTAAAAGATTTTTAATGATTATTGGCATTTTTTATTACAAAAATGACGTTGAAAACTTCAAAAAAAATTCATGATTTCTTAAAAAAAATAATGCCAATAAGACTTTATTCATGTTGGATATTAACAAAACAGAAGAAAAATATTTTTTGATCAGTTTTTATAAAAAATCGACTACAAAAAAAAATACTTCTATGGTTTGTGGTGCCGTTTTTACTAAAAATAGATTCCAAAAAATGGAATATAATGAACTTTCTTCATTCTATTATATTAAAATCGACACCCAAACTCTCTCACACATTATTTTTTCATCGGTTTAAAAAACTCGACATCATTTCTCCAACGTTAAAAACACTATTAACACAATTTTATTTAGATGAATAAATATTTGATATTAAATTAATATAAGGAAATATCTATATAATATGGATACCTATATCCTTATACTGTTATGGACATAAGTGATTTTTAAGATGTATAATAAGGAAAAAAATATAACTTGATAGTATTACTTGTAATAGAATCTTAAATTTATCTAAGGGATCACCTTATAAAAGAAGGACATAAGATTAAATATAGAGAAAATAGGATTAATTATGATAAATATACTTCTAGGATCGGTAATATGGATATTGTATAAATGAAAATTAAAATGTCATGTATAAACAAGGGGGAGGATGTGATCCCCTTTTAAAAGTGAAGAAAATGGATATATGGGGAGTATTTTAATGACACAGATTATCTCCAGGTTTATTTTTATAAATTAATTGATAAATTTTAGAAACCAGGCGCTGATACGTCATTTGATTCTGAGGCCCGATGTTCTTGGAACAAATAGTTGAAAAATTACTTGTTTTTAATAAATTGCACGAGTGGGTTTTCTTTAAAAACATGAATAACATCTAAACAATTGCCTAGATCTGAAATCCCTAGGAACAGTTGTATTGAGAATAGAAAAATTACTATAGGTGGGGCCTAACATCGACTGGCATGGGATAGCCATGGAAATTAGTTTTTGTACGTACAAGTAATAATATATTTAATAAAAATATAAAAAATTTATATAGAAAATAATTTTATTTAATTTATAGTTTTTCAGGATACTAGGGTTATAACCAACACCCTTTAATTCCCCAATCACATTGAGAAATAATTTCTATCGATGGTGGAAACAGATCAGAGATCAGGGCGTGGATCGAAGATCAACTGATCGACAAACATCGATGATGCATCTTCACCATTTGTGAACAACTAATAGAAACTCCTACTATGGTGTTATTTCTCTATGATTCATTACTCATCCATAAATTTGACAACAAACATAGACCAACCCACTAACAGGTTGATCCATTTTTTTATCTCTATTGTGGATTTAAATGGGAGATAGATCTGTCTGGTAATTATCCTTCTTCATTCTTCTTTCTAAAAAAGGAATTGAGGTTGACATGATCAAGTTCCAAGATGTTTTCTTTGTGTGTTCATGTGAATCTATTATCTCCACTTAATCTCTTATATTTTTCATGTGTTATCCATCTTCTCCACACCTTTGATACCTCCATGAAAATGATCGACTATCACACCCCCGATTTATGCTGCAACGATCTGAGATTGGGGATCTGAACCTATGATGGCACAAAAGAGGATTGAAGGTAGGTGCAGTATGGTTTGGTTAGTACAAAAGTGCATAACATCTCATGGTTGCAGCACATGGTGGCATCTGTAAATGGAAGATCCGACCAGTTCAGGCAGGGCAGTGCAGGTCCAGGGGGCTGATTCCAATGGACAATGAACCTCTATAGCGAGCCTCCTAGAGGGGTGAACAATGGGAGGCGAAATTCAGTCGGGGGAGCGTGTCACGGTAGGAGGCTATGATATTGATGGGTTGATGCTACGAGGGGAGGTTGCCTATGCGGAGTCCAGGTGGACTATATCTCAATGTCATCTTGGAGGATCACAGGACAACATTTCATCCTTGGGGAAGATTGGAGGTATACGATCGGGGGCGGAATACATGGAGTGAAAAACATTGGACCAGGGGGAGCCGGGCCGGTTCAATCCAAACTAGACTGGACTAGGTCAGGCCAGCTCTGGAAGGTCGGTGCAGGCCACCTATAGTGGGCCAGGTTGGATGCACATGCACACATCTCTTAAAATATTCATGCATGGTTTACTAGGTGTTTTTTCATTTCATAATTTTGGGCTTGGAGATTTTTGTGTCCGTGTACATGTACATAGAAAAATTCTTCCCATTTTTTGGATATACCTACTCGGTGATAGTCACCATCCCCTAGCTTATCATAGGTGGGCTTGGAGTAGTCATGGCATCGGGACCTCTGGGATGGGTCATAGTAGAGTGGTATCATAGGGGTTGGGTTCTAATTAAAGGACGGAGAGTTTGGGAGGTTGGTTTTGAGAAATAGTGTCAAGTGTTTCAAGTTCAAATTTAAGGTCTGGGAATTTATTATTGGTGCGGTAGATGTTGTATACATACACAAGTACTTTGGTGACCTTCTTTTTGACTCGGTATATGAAAACATTTATTGTAGGGAAATCAAGGGTACACTGATCATATAGGATTTCAGTGTGTTCTTGTTTCCTTCTTGAGTCAGTTCACCAGGTATACTCTATTAACCATGGAACATAGTGTTAAATTCAGGATGACATCACATAGGCATCACACTAGGATTATTTTTCATTCTTAAGAGGATGATCCACCTAGTGATGAGGGATCGATATATGATAATGTGGTGGAGATACTTCATGTACCAGAGTTATCAACTCTGGGTTGGGTACTAACGATACCACCACCTGTTGAGTAGAAGGTACTAAAAGAACATCTAGATGATGATTCACATAGGATTATAGTGTTTTATATGTTCCATAGGATGTGAACATTTAGTTTTGGTAGTGAGACCGATCACCAGGTTGTTGAGGATTGGGTAGAGGTCGTCACATGTGTCTTACTCATTGTGAGGATGCCTTCCAACCCAATGGAATTCCTAGATACGAGCCTTCATCAGGGATCGATGGGGAGATGGTGGAGCTTAGAGACCCAGAAACATGATAAGGCTACTATATCATGGGATGAAATTCACTATCTCGTCAGGGAGAAGATCATTCAAACTGCATTGGGAACAATGTGCATCTAGGATCTCATGCATCTGATGTAGGGAAGCTAGACTATGTAGATGTAATCTATGAGGATTATTGATATTTCCTTATACTCCATTAATATGGTATGATACTCATTCATTAAGGATAAGACCATTGAGCACAAGCTAAACCAGGAGATCAGGCCTTCCAGGATATCCCTTAGAATTCCTACAAATATTGGTGTACTGGAGAGATCTCTGCACGTAAAGAGATTTCCGGAAAAACAGATGCTAGCATTGGGAGATACCATTAAGCACATGGTTACTATGTCTTCATCAGTGGGTACCCAATAATAGACACTAGGACTCAAGAGGATCAGGCACGAAATAGGATTACACTAGGATGCAGGATCAGTGATGTGGGATTCCAAGGGTAGAGCGAGTCTGCTGATGGAAAAGTTGAGTAAACTTTGCGGTAGTTGGTAACATATGGCTCAATATTTCTAGACTCAACATATGGATGATCAGGATAAATTCAATTGACTATAGAGGAATAGTATAATGCATATTCAGGGTGGTACACAAGGTGGCGGACATGCAATAGAAGTATGTAGAGTAGTAGGAGGTGGGAAGAGGTTCGATGTATAGCCACCAACAACCCAGGTGGTCCACACCTGGCTCAGGGAGTGAGTGGACTGGTGTGGGGAAATCGTCAGGTGGTGGAGTCTTATAGACCTAATGATCCAGCAATTATAAGAGGTATTATCTATTTATTTTCCACTATAGATAGATTTTTGATAGTTGCAGGTGTTACTCATTCCTTTCTTTCCAAGAACTATATTCAGGTCTTGGATATTTTGGTGGAACCGTTGAATCCACCCAAACATTTAGAGACTCTTACGGGAGTGTATTTGATGATCAAACATAAGTTATGGTAGTGTGATATTACTCTTGAAAGGGATAGTTTCTATTCGGATCTCTTGGTAGTAGCATTCAGGCTTTACAACGTCATACTTGGTTTGGAATTGTTATCCACAACCCATGCCCATATTTTATATTTTTAGCACAGAGTGAAATGTGTCTAAGGTGATGGAACCAGGTTTTCCTTTGTTGGAGAAAAGGAAACACATGCAGTATAGAATGGACATACTTATAGGAGGGTGTTGCTGATTACTCACGAGTTGGCTAGACTCATCCTCGGCGCAGTCAATGATACGAGTCCTTAGTTTCTTACAGTGGAGGAATAGAATGATGACATCTTTCCTAAGGATGTTACAAGATTACCTCCCATCAAGGAGGTAGAATTTGACCTTGATCTATATCTCGGGACAACACCAGTTTCTACACCTTCATATCGGATGTATCTTTTAGATCACATGGATATGAGGGTGAAGTTAGAGGACGTATAGTTTAAGGGCTTCGTGAGGCCTAGCGTTTCTCCATGGGCACCCCCAGTTTTATTTTCCCAGAAGGAAGTCATGCGATTTAGGTTATCGGGGGACTTATGTCACCTGAACCAGGTGATTGTGAAGAAATATTTTCCACTGCCAAGGATTAATGACCACATTGATCAACTTAATGGAGAGATGTGGTTCTTGAGGATGGACCTCAAATTTTGGCTATCACCAGCTATGGTTTCACGATGTGGATGTACCAAAGACAGCCTTATGGTTTTGGTATGGAAACTACGAGTACATAGTGATGTTGTTTTCCATGAAGAATGCCTCAATATTATTTTTGGACTCATAAACACAATCTTCCATCCATACATTGTAACGTCGCAGCCCCAGTTACCCAGAGTCGGTGCATTATTACATAACATTGGCGTGATCACAAGAAAGATCAAATCTCGAAAGACCGATTGGTTTAGTAGCCTAGGAAACACTAGATATATTCATAAAGTTTTACATTACATCATAAAAATGAAAACTACCACACCATAGTATCCATATTCCACACTCTTATCCCATCATACTATCCCTGCAGGTCATTCATAATATAATTTTTCACATCCTGGGAGAAAAAAAACATAGAAAAGGGGTGAGCTCAAATGCCCAGTAAGGATAACAATATAGTGGAAACTTTCATAAATAAGAATAAACATTTAAGTCAATGTATAACAAAAACAAAAGCCTTTTAAACATGAACTAAAACATAGTATGAAAAAAATAAAATGAAATAATGCCATTTACTTATTCACATGGACATTCTAGTAATCAAATAATCACATGCAATATCAATAACCACTGTCATAATGATGGATTGCATAATGCCATACTATCATAACCACATAGCCAAGGCCTCGTTCCAAGACTACAAAAAAGATTTTTCCAAGGCCTTGTTCCAAGACACTAGTTTGCCTCATGAGACCTACCGATGCATCGAGGAGATATAGTGGGCTCCACCCATCATATATTAAGTCCAATTCTTTCCTCATATGAATAGGTTTAAACATAACATAAACATTCGTATTAAAACTAGCATACAGAATGTCAATACTTTCTTCATAAACTATGAATGGTATAAAAATAACCCATCCACAGTCAAACATATCACAAAACCATCAATACAATATGGATGTATTGTATCATAACAAACCAACTTCAAATAAACTTAAAATCCATCAAAGGATGTTGACATAGATGAAATCAAAACTCTTTTTAAAGAAATATCTATTTCTATTTTGAAATCATTTAAGAGTCATATATTTATAAAATAAAACATTTTCTTTGAAAATATTCTTATAATCTTGTAAGGGAAGATTCAACGATTTTATAACGGCGGAAAATATCCGCACCCACCGTATAAGTTAAAAAACATTCTTTCCTTAATTCTGTCGAAAAGGTTAAAAAACACCTTGTTTGGAAAACGACGGAAAGATTACTTTATAAACCTCTTATAAAAAGTAAAAAAAGGGTATAAATTACTTTAACCCATATTCTAGTATATGGTAAAAAGGCTTTGAAATAAATTTTTAAGAAACATGGATGTGGATGATAAAAAATCCCCAGTAGATAATTACATATAAACAACCTCGGATAATGAAGAGATTGTGAAATAACCCTTACCTTGTACATTTCCTTGGTTGGGGGTAGGTTAAACTCCTCTATAAATGTGAAATAATTGTTATTAAATTATACAAGAATCATATATATTAATATGATATCATATATGATCTTTTAACATTGTTTTGTAAATAATATCTTAGTATTATCGTTATTTCAGGTGTTAACTTACTCGTTTTCTTTGATATGTTTTGTTACGTAAGCCATGTTTGTCATGGATAGGATGTATCATATTCATATCCAGAATGATATAAAGTCCTTAAAAATTATTTTTAAATCATAAAATGATAATTATACATGAATGGATACGATGGAGAATGAATCTCATCACGTTCGTGGAGACGGTAGTCCGTATGTACACACGAGCGACAATATCATTTTTTTGATATTAAAATAATATTTAATTGGATGTTATATCTTATATAAAGAATCATTATGATGTTATATTTATTATTTAAATTAATTACACATCATTATTATACCCATCTAAATAATAATAATATATTGAATAACAGTTACACAACAACGTGGAGACGGTAAGCCGTACGTACGCACGTATGGTGACATGTCATTCAAAGGATGGATAGAATAATGAATATGGTTGTAACATATTTATAATAATATTACACTATATAGTATATACTGGATTAATTATTTTTGAATGATAATAACAAATAAAGAATAAGTTGAAGAAGAAATGAATTTGAAAAAGGGTGGTGAAAACATTACCTCTTCTTCGGGTTCTTCCTTTTGATTTCATCAAAAGGGCTCCTTAGGTTAGCTTTCTGATAACACTATGGCCTCTAGGATGTATTGAGGAAAGTTGAGAGAGTATTTGGGCAGAGGTTGTCTGAACCAAAAGGCTTTGAAGGTGTGAAGTAATGAGAAGGAGGAGTGCCCTTTTATAAGAGGGGTGAGAGGCACCTTTGGAAAAGCTAGAAATATTATTTTATAATAAATTCATATTCGGTTTCTAATGGATAAAAAGTAAATTATTTAAAGTTTAAGGTGGGGATAGGCATAAAACCACTCATCCAATAGAATTTAGATAGGTTTGGGTCATTATATTAACCTTATCTTTAAGTTTTAACTCTTAGTTAATTAGTTTGACACTTACCATGTCACTTAGTATCATTATATTATATAGTTAACATACATAATGTATATATCAAAAAGACCCCCAAGTGGTCCATTAATGATACAAATATCATGATACAAGTCTCTTTGATGAAACTTAGATTTTTAGGAATTTAATATCAATTAATAATATAATATTTGTTTTAAAAACTCTTTTATGTCAATTTTGACACTATTCAAAAGTTGATTTTTGGAAAAATCATAACAGAATCATTACTTTGAAAAAATTCAATTAAATCAATCCTAATATGTCATATTATCCTATAAAATTATTTTAATTCATTAAAAGTATCATATTATATTTATTTAGGTATTTATTATATCAATTATTTTAATTTTTCACTATTATGGTAATTACTGCATCATCATTGTGTCATAAATAAATTATAATTTTTAATGTCTAAAAATTATAAATAAAATATAATTATGTAGGAAATCTTTTTATATTTGTAATTAATATTTATAGTTGAAAATCAAACATATATATCCCTTTGTAAGAATTTCTTTGCAAAAAGATATATGCTTTTGTCATTTTTGTATTTATTTTAACTTAATTAAAATAAAGTGTCCCTATCACCTACAAGTGGAACCATGGGGTCCAAAAATTGACCCAACGATTCCCATGGTTGGAAATGTATCCACTAATAAGGTTAGGACACGTTTTAGGGTTATTTAGTTTTATTATAATATTATTTTTTAACCCTTATTTTCCGGATTTACCCTTAACTATGGTAAATAAAATATTTACCGAAGTAATTATTCAAAATGTCTAAGAATAAAAGTTACCTATTTACACAATTTGGACATCCTGATTCCAAATATGGAATCCATTTTTCCAAATTCAAAATACATAAGAGGAATAAATTAATTTAAAATTAATTCCTGCTGTCAAAACAAAAAGCGGGTTCTTAAGATATAATAACTATCAAAAGATTGATACTTGTTTATGTCTGGTTTAATTGTGAAATTATGTCCAATGACCAACATTGTATTAAATGGTAAAAATATATTCTAAATATACTTTAAAATCACTCAAATTCATAATTTATCACTATTAAATATTTTGATTAAAAAAGTTGTTTTTAATTAAAATTTAGTAATTTTCACTGTTCATCAAAATATTAAAGTTATCCGAAAAGTACCAAAATTTCACCTTAAGCTAAATTCGATACTCCGAATCCAAAAATGAATTCCATTTTGAGAGATAAAATATTTAAAATTTCAAAAAGTAGGTATTACTATTCATAATGGCTAGTTTGATTGGTTGTGGTGTGTTAGAACTCGATGTTGCGTACAACACACGCTATCACATTATTCAAAGAGAAGCGTAACATAGAAGCTTGGGGTGTTAAATTCTCCCCTACTTCAAATAATTTCGTCCTCGAAATTTATAGAATACTGCCGCATGAAAATACTCGGGTGGTTCGTCATCATAAGTTCCTCGGGTTCCCACGTTGCCTCTTCCATCTTATGGTTTCTCTATAGAACTTTTACCAGACGAGTCGTCCGATTTCTCAGTACCTGTTCTATAGTATCAAGAATCCTGACGGTCTCTTCGAAATATGACAGATCGGGTTCCAGTTCTAATTCCTTGTAGGTGAGTACATGCATTGGGTTAGGCATGTATTTCCTCAACAGAGATACATGGAACACATCGTGAACTATAGAGAGATTGGCGGCATTTCCAATCGGTAGGCTACAACCCCGATTCGTTCTAGAATTTCGAGAGGTCCGATGTACCAGGGACTCAATTTTCCTTTCTTACCAAAACGTATGACTCCCTTCCCTGGAGATACCTTTAGGAGAACATGATCACCGACTTGAAATTCCAAATCCTTCCTTCGATTATCGGCATAGCTCTTCTGCCTACTTTGAGCTGCTTTGATGTGATTTTGGATTACCATCACCTTTTCCATTGTTTCCTCCACCAGTTCTGGACCTTCAAGATTTCTTTCACCAACGTCATCCCAACAGGTTGGTGTGCAACATCTCTTTCTGTATAACGCTTCATATGGTTCCATCTGAATACTCGAATGGAAGTTATTGTTATAGGAAAATTCTACCATAGGTAAATATTAATCCCACATAACCTGAAAGTCAAGTGAGCAGGATCTCAACATGTCTTCTACGGTTTGAATAGTTCGTTCTGATTGTCTATCTATTTGAGGGTGGTAGGAAGTGATCAAATGAAGTTCAGTATCCAAGGCTTTTTGAAGACTTTTCCAGAATCTTGAAGTAAAATGGGGATCACGATCAGAAACAATCGATAGGGGTACTCCATGAAGTCTCACAACTTCATCAATATATAGTCTTGCTAGACGTTCTAGTGGTAGATATTATCTTATAGAAAGAAAATGTGCTGACTTGGTAAGATGATCAACAATGACCCATATTGCATCATTCCTTCTAGGAGTATTTGGTATCCCCATGACAAATTCCATCGTAATATTGTCCCATTTCCACTCTGGTATGGGATGAGGTTGCATGACTCCTCAGGGCTATTGCCTTCCAGGTTTCACTTGTTGAAAAACCATACATCTTGACACAAAATTGAAAATCTCCCTCTTCATGTTGTCCCACCAAAAATGTTCCTTCAAATATCTATACATTTTGGTGCTCCTAGTTTGTATAGAGAAATTGGAACTATGAGTATCATCCAGCAATTCCCTTTTTAGATCAGGTATATCAGGAACACAAAATCTCTTCCCAAATTTCAAAATTCCATCATCATACACAAAGTCTCTCAATCTCCCATCATTCACAGCTTTAATCTCCTTTTGAAATTATTCATCATTGGTCTGAGAACTCTTAATCCTTTCTAGTAAAGATGGTTCGGCAGCCATTTGAAAAAGCATTGATGTTTCACCTTCCCTGGTTATTCCCATGTCAATCTTCACTAGATCCATGAAAATTGTATCCCGTTCAATTCTCATATTGTTCAAAACTCCATGATATTTTCTGCTCAAAGCATCTGCCACCTTGTTTTCTTTCCCTAGGTGGTAGTGTATCGTATAATCATAATCCTTGAGTAATTCAAGCCATCTCCTTTGCCTCATATTGAGCTGTTTTTGTGAGAAAATATACTTCAAACTCTTGTGATCAGTATAAATCTCACATTTTTCACCATAGAGGTAGTGCCTCCATATCTTCAGAGAAAAGATCACAGCTTCTAACTCGAGATCATGAGTAGGATAGTTTTGTTCATGAGTTTTCAACTCTTGTGATGCATAGGCAACAACCCTATCATTCTGCATAAGGACACACCCAAGTCCTTTCTTCGATGCATCACTATAAATAACAAACCCATCATTCCCCGATGGTAGAGTCAATATAATAGAATTGACTAATCTACTCTTTTGTTCTTCGAAAAAAAATTCACACTCTTTTGTCCAAACAAATTTAACCCCTTTACATGTGAGCTTCATTAATGGGTTAACAAATCAGGAAAAATTCTGGACAAAACGTCGATAATAACTTGCTAAACCAATAAAACTACATACCTCAGTTATACTTGTTGGTGTTGGAAATTCTTGGATTTCCTTGGTCATAGAAGGATCAACAGAGATTCCATAATTAGAGACAATATGGCCAAGAAAAGAAATCTCCTGAAACTATAATTCACACTTGCTAAACTTCTCATTTAATTCATGTCTTCTCAGAGTCTTCAGGATAATGCGCAAGTGATTTTCATGATCTTCGTATCTTTTGGAGAATAAAAATATATCATCAATAAATACAACCACAAATTCATCGAGATATTCCTTGAAAACTCTATTCATCAGATCCATGAATACATAGGGTGCATTAGTCCATCAAAAAGGAATTACTATAAACTCGTAATGCCCGTACCTGGTTTGAAATGTTGTCTTCAGAATGTCTTCCTTCTTCACACACAAATGATGGTATCCAGATCGAAGGTCAATCTTTGAAAAGTATTGAGCTCCATGCAGTTGGTCAAATAAATCATCAATTTGAGGTAGGGGATACTTGTTCTTTATTGTTATAGCATTGATCTCCATGTAGTCGATACATAACCTCATAGATCCATATTTCTTTTTAACAAAAAGAACAGGGGCTCTCCATGGAGAAACACTAGGGTGAATAAATCCCTTATTACTCAATTCATCTTGTAGTTTCTTTAGTTCGGCTAATTCCACAGTGGCCATTCTTTAAGGGGTCTTCGATATAGGCCTTGATCTAGGAATTAAATCAATGGAAAACTCAACTTCTCGTTCTGGAGGATGTCTAGGTAAATCTTCTCGAAATACATCTACATATTCTTTCACAATAGGTACATCCTCTATTTGAACATTCCTTTCCTCACCCACAGTCATTTCATTCCTTTCCTCCCCAATAATTGAATTTAGTTGAGCTATTGGGGGTGGATCTATATATGAATTAGGTGGGGAGGATTCTACTCTAAATATAAGGTGTTACTTATCATCATCATAAAAAAATTGTAACCTCCTTCTTCTTACAATAAATCTTCACATCATAGTCCAAAAGCCAATCCATACCGAGGATTATATCACACTGAATCATAGGTATGACGATGAGATCAGCAGATAAAGAACATTTATGTGCTCTAATGGGGACTGATTCACACAACATTGTTGCAATGATACATCCCTTAGGAGTTTTAGCTGACAACTCCCTTGTTAAATCAAATTGGAAATATATAATTTTCTTAGAAAAATGGGAAGATATGAAACAATGCGATGATCTAGAAACAAATAATGCATTTACTAAACTTGTGGAAACCATTAAATTACCTGCCACCACGTCTTTCAGAGCTTCTACCTCAGCAGTAGTGATAGCAAAATCTTTGCCTTGATCCCTTGGCCTTTTCTGAGTAATGTTCCCTTGACGCTTAGGAAATTCATTTGAATAATGTCCCATATCCATGCAATTGTAGCACTAAACAATTGTAGCTTCATTCTTCCCTTTGCAATCACGAGTTTGGTGGCCTTTTTCACCACACTTGTAACAGACACCCATTCCCTTTATGAAAGTACCGGGGTGTTTCTTCCCACATTTACCATAGGATTTATATTCAACCTTTCCATTCTTCCCCTTATTTCCATTCCAAGATTGATCAGCAGATCTATTCTTCTTTTGCTTTGAATTAAAGTCATAAGACATAGAGAATTCCTTTTTTGTCTTGATAGCACATGAGACAATGTCTTCGTACGATGAGAAGGATTGTGAGAAAAATGATCGATGAGGAAATAGTTTTAACCCATAAAATAAATGACCAATCTTACTTCTTGGGTTATGTATATAATCTCCAGCAAACCTTTCTAACCTTGTAAAGTTAGCCTCATACTTTGCGACATTCTGATCCTCCTTTTGCCTCAGACTCAGAAACTGCCTTTCCATATCTGCTCGATGGTCACGATTAAAGTATTTTTCAAAAAATATATCTTTGAACTCCCTCTATTCAATATTTGATACTTCATCATCTTCCTTCATGTTTTGAATCAATGACCACCATTGATCAGCATCTCCAGTGAGGCGGTAAACTGATATGATAACTTTTTCCCTTTCACTACTCCCCAAAGCCTGAAATATTTTCTCTAGGGAATCTATCCATTGCTCAGCTACTAAGGGAATTGTACTCCCATTGAACATTGGTGGTTGTTTCCTCATGAATAGATCTAACATTGACCCTCCACACTGTGGATTGGGTTGTTCTATATGGGTAAGGTTATTATTCATAACCTGATTGAGTTGTCCCAGTATGGTGATTAGCTGATTGGCACCAGTTGAATCACCAGCTCCACTATAATTATCTTGAGCAGGAGGGAAATCCCTACATGGAGTGAGTGCATTGATACAATTTCCATTTCTTCCACTGGGCGCAATTTCTAAACAATGGTATAAACTAGATGAGTTTATGAATCAAAATAAATAATCTCATAATTATAAAACACTTAACATAAATTGAACTATTTATGGATATAATCCATAATCATAAAAACATTTTCTTTGAGGAAGTATATACTTATAAACCCTTCATAATGATTTGTAACGAAAATGAGAGTTATCCTAAGCATATCCCTCGGGGGTGTCGTAACCAAGAGTGCAGCAAGGCCCACTGTCATGCACCAGTTACCGTTTGAGTCTATCTCAAAGCGGTGTTTTTGGGTTTTACCCCTAGGTACATCTATGCCAAAGCGGCCTCTACCTGCTCGTATCTAGAGAGGGATGTATTTCTCGGAAAACTCACAAAATATCTACAATAACAAAATTCTGGGAAGTTCTTCTATACTAATCCTCAAAGTCCATCTTAAATCTATGTTCTCTAATTAGAGATTATCTAAATCTAGCTTCCAAGGTTTGTACTAAACTTCCTCTGATACAAACTGTAACACCCCAGCCCTAGTTTCCCAGAGTCGGTGCATTATTACATAACATTGGAATGATCACAAGAAAGATCAAATCTCGAAAGACCGATCAGTTTAGTAGCCTTGGAAACACTAGATATATTCATAAAGTTTTGCATTACATCATAAAAATGAAAACTACAACAACATAGTGTCCATATTCCACACTCTTATCCCCTCATACTATCCCTACAGGTCATTCATAATTTACTTCTTCACATCCTGGGAGAAATAAAACATAGAAAAGGGGTGGGCTCAAATACCCAGTAAGGATAACAATATAGCGAAAACTTTCATAAATAAGAATAAACATTTAAGGCAACGTATAACTAAAACAAAAGCCTTTTAAACTTGAATTCAACATTGTATGGAGAAAATAAAATGAAATAATTCCATTTACTTATTCACATGGATATTTTACTAATCTAATAATCAAATGCAATATCAATAACCACTTTCATAATGATGGAATGCATAATGCCAGACTATCATAACCACATAGCCAAGGCCTCATGCCAAGAATACAAATAAGATTTTTCCAAGTCCTTGTTCCAAGACACTCGTTTGTCTCATGAGACCAACCGATGCATCGAGGAGCTATAGCGGGCTCAGCCCGTCACATATTAAGTCCAATTCATTCCTCATATGAACAGCTTTAAACATAACAGAAACATTCGTATTAAAACTAGCATATGAAATGTCAATACTTTCTTCATAACATATGAATGGTATAAAAATAACACATCCACAATCAAACATATCACAAAACCATAAATACAATATGGAAGTATTGTATCATAATAAACCAACTTCAAATAAACTTAAAATCCATCAAAAGATGTTGACATAGATGAAATCAAAACTCTTTTTAAAGAAATATCTATTTCTATTTTTAAATCATTTAAGAGCAATATATTTATAAAATAAAACATTTTCTTAGAAAATATTCTTATAATATTTTAAGGGAAGCTTCAACAATTTTATAATGGTGGAAAATAGCCGCACCCACCATATAAGTTAAAAAAAACATTCTTTCCTTAATTCTTTTGAAAAGGTTAGAAAGCACCTTGTTTGGAAAACGACGGAAAGATTCCTTTATAAACCTCCAATAAAAAGTCAATCAAGGGTATAAATGACTTTAACACATATTCTATTAAATAGTAAAAATGTTTTGAAATAAAATTTTAAGAAACGTGGATGTGGATGATAAAGAAGTCCCAGTAGATAATTACTTATAAACAACCTCGGATAATGAAGAGATTGTGAAATAACCCTTTCCTTGTACTTTTCCTTGGTTGGGGGTAGGTTAACCTCCTGTATAATGGTGAAATAATTGTTATTAAATTATAAAAAAATAATATATATTAATATGATATCATATATGATCTTTTAACATTTCTTTGTTAATAATATCTTAGTATTATCGTTGTTTCGGGTGTTAACTTACTCATTTTCTTTAATATGTTTTCTTACGTTAGCCATGTTTTTCATGGATAGGATGTATATTCTTCAAATCCAGAATTATATCAAGTCCTTAAACATTATTTTTAAATCATAAAATGATAATTATACTTGAAGGGATATGATGGAGAATGAATCTCATCGCGTTCGTGGAGACGGTAGTCCATACGTACGCACGAGCGACAATATCATTCTTTTGATATTAAAATAATATTTAATTAGATGGTGTATCTTATATACAGAATCATTATCATGTTATATTTATTATTTACATGAATTAAACATCATTATTATACCCATCCAAATAATAATAATATATTGAATAACAATTACACCATGATGTGGAGACGATAAGTCGTACGTATGCATGTATGGTGACATGTCATTAAAAGGATGGATAGAATACTGAATATGGTTGTACCATATTTATAATAAAATTACAGTATATAGGAGATACTAGATTAATTATTTTAGTATTATAATAACAAATAAAGAAGAAATTGAAAAAGAAATGAATTTGAAAAAGTGTGGTGAAAACATTACCTCTTCTTCGGGTTCTTCCTTTTGATTTGATCAAAAGGGCTCTTTAGGTTCGATTTAAGATCAAACTATGGCCTCTAGGTTTTATTTAGGGAAGTTGAGAGAGTATTTGGGCAGATTTTGGCTGATCCAAAAGGCTTTTAAGGTGTGAAGTAATGAGAAGGAGGAGTTCCCTTTTATAAGAGGGGTGAGGGGCACCTTTGGAAGAGCTAGAAATATTATTTTATAATAAATTCATATTCAGTTTATAATGGCTCCAAAGTAGATTATATAAAGTTTAAGGTAGGTATAGGTCAAAAACCATTCAAACAATATAATTTAGACCGGTTTGGGTCATTATATTAACCTTATCTTTACGTTTTAACTCTTAGTTAATTAGTTTGACACTTACCATGTCACTTTGTAATTTTATATTATATAGTCAATAAACTTACTATATACATTCAAGAGACCTTGATGTAGTCCATTAATGATAAAAATATCATGATATAAGTCTCTTGGACGAACCTTAGATTTTTAGGAATTTAATATCAATTAATAATATAATATTTTTTTTAAAAACTCTTTTATGTCAATTTTGATGCTATTCAATAGATGATTTTTGTAAAACTAATAACAGAATCATTACTTCTAAAAAAGTCAATTAAATCAATCCTAATATGTCATATTATCCTATAAAATTAGTTTAATTCATTAAAAGTCTCAAATTATATTTATTTGGGTATTTATAATATCAATTATTTGAATTTTTCACTATTACAGTAATTACTATATCATCATTTTGTCATAAATAAATTAAATTATTTAATGTCTAAAAATTATAAATAAAATATCATTATGTAGGAAATATTTTTATATTTCTAATTAATATTTATAGTTGAATTTATGACATATAGAACCCTTTGTAAAAATTGTTTTTCTAAAAGATATATTATTTTTTCATTTTTGTATTTATTTTAACTTAATTAAAATAAAGTGACCCTATCACCTACATGTGGCTCCATGGGGTCCGAAAATCAACCTAAATATGCCCATGTCCGGACATGTATCCACCAATAATGTTAGGACACGTTTTAGGTTAATTTATTGTTATTATAATATTATTTTTTAACCCTTTTTAACCGGATTTACCCTTAACCATGGTAAATAAAATATTTACCGAAGTAATTATTCAAAATGTCTAAAAATAAAAATTACCTATTTACATAATCTGTACATACTTATTACAAATATTGAATACATTTTTCCAAATTCAAAACACAGAAGTGGTAGAAATTAATTTAAAATTAATTCCCGTTGTCAAAACAAAAAACGTGTTTTTAAGATATAATAACTATCAAAAGATTGATACTTGTTTATGTCTGGTTTATTTGTGAAATTATGTCCAATGACAAACATTGTATTAAATGGTAAAAATATATTCTAAATATACTTTATAACCACTAAAATTAATAATTTATCAATATTAATTATTTTGATTAAAAAGATTTTTTTAATTAAAATTTAGTAATTTTCACTATTCATCAAAATATTAAATTTATCCGAATAGTACCAAAATTTCACCTTAGGCTAAATTCGATACTCTGAATCCAAAAATGAAGTCCATTTTGAGAGATAAAATTTATAAAATTTCAAAAGGTAGGTATTACTATTCATAACGGCTAGTTTGATTGGTTATGGTGTGTTAGAACTTGATGTTGCGTACAACACACACTAGAACATTATTCAAAGAGAAGCGTACTGTAGAAGCTTGGGGTGTTACATACATAGACCAGTTTGTTGTGGTACCCATTTATGACATCCTAGTGTACTCAGCATCTGAGGAGGATCACACGATAAAAATGAGGATGGTCCTGGAAACACTCTGAGAGAACCATCATTATGGGAATCTCTCTATGTGTTAGATCTGGATTTGAGAGGTCTATTTTGAAAGACATGAAATTTTAGTGGCTGGAGTTGCAGTGGATCCAATGATGATTGAGGAAGTTCTTTCTTGGGAACCAACCAAGAGTGTTACCAAGGTGGGGAGTTTCCTTGTTTGGGAGGATACTACCATAGGTTTGTACATGAACAATCCAGAGTAGAAGCACCCTTTAAAGATTTGACATGAAAGGGTATGGATTTTGTGCGGATGGAGAATTTCAAGGAGGGTTTTTAGGTGTTAAGGAAGAGATTTACTGGCATTCCCATATTGAGATATCTAAAATAGGTTTTGAGTATATACTATTCAGAGATGCATCAGGGATAGAGCATGGATGTGTTCAGATACTTGGGAAAGCGATGATTTCCTATGTTTTACAACCTTTGAGATAGCATGAGAAGAACTACCGGACCCATGATCTTTATCTAGTGGTGGTATTATCCTCATTGAATATGTGGTGACACAACATGATACATGGGTAGTTTATCATCTACTCCAATCAGAAGAGTCTTGAGTATATCTTCTCTTGTGAGAATCTAAACATGAGACATAGGTGATCTCTATGTTTCCTCCAAGATTATGAATCTTATATTTTTTAAACTCCCATGAATGGGAACATGGTGGCACACGCTCTTAGTATGATATCTAGCTTGTAGTTTCTAAACAAGGTGTTAGAGCAGTTGGCCACATTGTATATATCCATTGTGGATGGTGATGGAGCATATTACCTCTAGTCGATGTTTGTCACCCCTCTGATCTAATAGCATGTCAGGGAGGAAAAACATGGGGATATTGACAATGAGACCTTACATGCTATGATATCTATAGGGAATGCCCTTGATGGATATTCTAATGGGAAGAAGCATGTCATTATTTTTAGAGGAAACAAAGTGGTATCCGTGGAATTATGAGAGGTGGTATTGAGGGAGTTCCATACATCACCTTTGGCGACACATCCAGGTCTGGATATGATGTACCATGACTTATGACTTCAGTTCTGGTGTCTAGGGATAAAGAAGGTAGTGGTAAATTTCATTTATAGATGTCTCACTTATTTAAAAGTTATGTCTAAGTACCAGGATCTCGTGGGATTGACCCAACCCTTTGAGGTGGTAGAGTGGAAGTGGGATGGGATATCAATGGACTTCTTAATGGGTTTACAACACATGTGCAAGGGTCTCTATTCCACTTGTGTGATCTTTGACCGAATCACTATGTCATCCCACATCCTACCAATCTAAGAGTAGGGTTCAGTACAGTGCTTGGGATTCCACTAATGTAAGAGGTAGTTCGACTCCACGGAGTACCATCAGTGATTCTTTCATATCATGATGATTGTTTCACATACAGGTTGTTGAAGGGATTTTTGGAGGAGTTTGGGACTCAGCTATGCTTGAGCATGGAATTTCACCCCATATATAGATGGCTATAACAAGAAGACCATTTAGTTTATGGAGTACATGCTTCATTCTTACATCCTATATTTTTTCCATAGTTGTGAGGATCACATACATCTAGTTGAGTTTGCATACAACAAAAGCTACCACTCCACCATTTTTATGTCTCCTGTTGAGGCCTTGTACGTGTGACTATATATGTAAACAATTTTCTGGGTGGACCAAAGAGAGTTAGCAGTCATGGGCCCGATGTTGGTGCTGGTGACTATAGAGAAGGACTAGGTCATGCAGTAGCTGATGAAGACTACGCAGAGCCGTCATAAGTCTTATGCTAACAAACAATGGAGGAATTTGGAGTTTGATGAGGGATACCATTTGTTCCTTTGAGTCTTTAATCAACATTGGATACAAATATTTGGTCGGGGCTTGAATCTCTCTCCAAGTTTCATTTTTCCATTTTATATTCTTCATAGAGTTGGTGAGGTGGCATACCACCTTTCTCTGTCCTTGCAATTGCATCTTGTGCATGATGTATTCCATGTGTTGTAACTAGGGAGGTACTTGTATGATCCATCACACATCTTAAACTAGGGAGAGCAAAAAATTGATGATGGGGTGGCTTTTCTAGAGTACCTAGTGGATATTTGGGATAGATAGTAAAAGAAAATTCATGGGAAGTCAATTCCTATGGTGTGTATTCGGTGGTAACATGGGAATCCCTAGGAGAGCACATGGGAGAGGGATGCTCATATTTTTACTCATTACCCTTATCATTTTGTTGAGTATCCCTTATTTTGGATTTCATGGATGTAAATACCTAATGTTGTGAGAATTTAATTACATGAATTTTCTATAGTTTTATTTTTTAAAATTTACTGAAAAATATATAGGATTAGTCACCGGGAGGGCGTCTAATTCTAATGCTTTTTGTGCAAGGAACAAATCGATGAAAATTGTTCAGTTTTTAATTAAGTGTGCAGGAAGATATCTTCTGAAACTGTAATAACTTCCGAATGAGCACCCAGATCAAAAATACAGGGGCACAAATGCATTCAGAATAATGACTTCACCTTAGGAGGGGCCTAGCATCGACCATCATGGATCAACATTGAATATTAGTATTTTGACATATTGGTAATAAAATATTTAAAAAATATATTTTATTTCAACACATCAACATATTTTCTTATATTATTGTTTGTCAAGAATCTATGGTTATCACCATAACCCTTGTTTTCACCTTAGATAATGTGAAGAAACTTCTATCAATTGTGATTACGGATCAGGGATCAGGACATGGATCGAAGATTGATGGATTGATGAATGAAAATGATGAAGCTTTGTCATTCATCAACAAATAAACTAAACTACAGGTAGGGTTTTTTTTCACATTGATTCATTCCCCATTCAAAACATTTATGATGAAAGTAGAACAACCCCTGAATAGTTTGATCCATGGTTAGATCACCCATGGGATGGGTTCTATGCTTTCAGATATTTTGATGGGAGATAGATCTGTGTGATTATTATACTTATTCATTCTTCCTTCTAACAAGAAAAAATCTAGGCAAACACAAACAAGGCCCATGATCCATTATTCAAGAGTTCATGGGAATTTAATATCTTCCCTAAATCTATATCATTCTTCATGTGTTCTTCGTCTTCTCCCTACCATTGAAACCATAATGTGAACAATCGATTGTTGTGCCCTCCGACTCATGAAAAAGTGATCCTCGATTGAGGATCCAAACCCACAACAACATAATATAAGAGGTATGGAAAGTGTGGAATGATTTGGTTGTGATAGTGGTTCACTAATGAGAAAGTAAGTGGATCATGTCCATGTACCGAGGTGGTGGATTCAGTGAATTCAGGAGAGGTGTTGCATGTCTTGGGGGCTGATCCAGGCGGTCAGTGAGCCGAAAGTGAAAGGCCACCGGTAGTAGCTAGAACATGGATGTGGGATCATTCCACAGCAAGAGGACACATCATTGACCAAATTATGTGGCCAGGGGAGGTTTCATACATAGTGGCCAGAAAAAACATGGCTCAGTGCCTCATTAGAGGAGCCTGTAGTGGTGGTACAGTCTTGGGGAAGATGGGAGGCACACAGTCGAGGTGGACCATGTGTGGCCAAGTAAACCAACCCATAGTGTAGGACAAACCAGGGGGAGCTGAGCCTCTCTAGAAGCCCTGTGGGCTAGACCAAGGGTACCATAATCACGCAGGCCCAGTGGGCCGGTCTATTTCTGGAAGGACCAAACAAGACCCTGTCATTTCGTCCAGACAGGATCAGGTCGACTTTCGGGACGGTTCGGACCTAGACCAGACCCAGGTGAAACCAATTTTATAAAAATAGACAAAAAAAATATAATCATGTGTCTATTTGATGATTCTTTTATGATTTTGGTACCCTTGAGAAGAGACAATCCTTTTTAGATTCTCAAAATGAGTTTTTTGTAGGTTTTCATATGGACTAATGGCTTGAGGAATACGTTATCCCAGAATAATACGATACGAGCAAAATTATGTGGATGGATGTGACCTAAAAGTGGTGTGACCATGATTCTGTGTAACCTACAATCTTGGTGACCTCTGAGATTTTTGTATTACTTATAGATTGTGGGTCTTTTTGAGACTACATGTCTTACTGATTCTATATGTCTTACCAATACTATGTTTCTTTCTAATACTGTGCGTCTTACAAATATTGTGTGTCTTATGAAGATTTTGTATCTCATATAGACAATGTTCCTTATTGGATTGAGAATATTGGGACATTATTAGAATATATGGTGTAGAAATATACCTATGTGAGGAAACTATACTTCATGTATTTCCTTTGTGTTTCAATTCGTGTATTTCATAGTGGTTTTCCTTTGTAGTTTCTATGTATCCTACTTAGTATTATTTTACTCACCCCTTCCTTGGATTTTCCTGCATGTGTCATGCCTTGGGAAGATGATTGATACTTTGATAGAGTCCTAGGTGGGCTAAGACTAGATGGTTCTTATAGAGATCAAAAGGACAAAGTGTACTCTTACGGATTTAAACAGTTGTTCTATACCTACTCTTTATCTAGGTTTTATGCAGATGAGTTCCAAGAACTTTAAAATTCACTTTTCAGACACATTCTTTGGGGGGCTTGTATTCTAGACATGTTTAAATTCTAGTTTACAACTTTTGTACTATATCGTAGGGTAATTCCCTTAGGTTTGAGTCATGTAAATGTTATAATAAAGTATATTTTGATAACCAAGACGTGGATGGTTGATTAGTTACACATGTGGAAAAAAGGTTTTTTATTGGTGTCATTTAGGTATTATTAGTGATTTTGAATCACTATGATTGGGAGATTGAACCATTTGAGTCATTTTCACATAGATGAGGACTCCATTGAGGTGGTTTTGACCATTATATGTTGGTGGAGGCCTCTATAGATTTAGCATATTAGGGGATGGTTTTGACAACCAGTAAACAAGTATTTTATCCCCGTATGAATCTATAACTGATGGATAATGAGATCATCACATGGGGGTAGTGTCTCACTGGGATGGAAATGGTCGATGGCCAAAGATTATTAGAGGAAATATCTATTCATTCCTTATTATTTCATTATTTTTAGAAGATGATGGTAATTATTCATTGATGGATTTGTCTTCCCATGGTTTTAGATGTTTTTTTAATGAGATGACAATGGTTTATTATTCATTAAGGGATGGACCTCATTGTTCATTGGGAGATTAGGTTGTTGAGTTAGCGGTGCCATTCCTAGGGGATGTCTGGGGGACTAGTGATACATTTATTAAGCGATCGGAGGGGAAGGTGAGGTTAATTGATGTGTATCATATGTGGTATTTGTTGTCACTAGGAGTTGGGTGACATATATATCGAGTAGATACAATGTTTATTACATTATATCTATACATGGAGATATTGTTCTAATTCAGTGTTGGCCACAGTAGGTAAATGATTCTTCATGGCTATTGAGCCGGAGTAAATAGACATATGTATTTTATGGAAGAGTACAGTTTCTATTTACTTATGTATGAACAGAGTTGTATAAATAAGGATTTAAGATAAACACATGTTGGTTGGGGCCTATGGAGTTCATAGTCACACCCTTCATGGGCCCTTGTGAATGCATGTAGACATAATGGTTTTGAGATTGGTAAGGGACTAGGATTCTAAACTGGACCTTTGTTACCATGGATGTATGGTGCATGGGACAGATGATAGATGAATTATGGAGTTTAACTCTATCGTGTTGGGATCCTTTAGGATTTTGAGTATGTTATTGTGGGATTATCCATTGGAGATCTTGCATGTATAATTTTTCATGATAGTCTAACATGTATACTTCATCTAGAATGTTTATAGAAATATGTTTTCTTCTTGTAATTATTATTTTTTCATTTATTTCTTATGCAAAGATATATCATTTCTTTTAATTTTCTTTTATTATATGAGAATAATTATTAACATAATCAGATTTTATAGTCTCTCCACTATGAACACATTAGAACCTCATTGATATTCGATGACATTTGGAATACTAGTAGGGATTCCATAGGCATACTGGACCTCTATCATAGAGTATCAGTTAAGTGGATTCTAGGTCAGGGTGCTACAAATTTTTTTAGAGAAGGTAATTTATTGGTGTTTTCATGTAGTATTACAAGTCCTAGGTACCAAATGGTAACCATTATTGGCTGGTTACAGATGGTATCAATGTTTTCTTTTGTCCTATTTTTAGGATATGTTAGAAAATATAGTAGTTTCGATTTGGTACTATGTAAAGGGATCATTATTTGGATCCTTCATCCATATAAATGTGTAATATACCAAGTTTATAGGGGTGGGAAATTCAGGTTATGTTTTTCAGTTTTATGGTTGATCGATTTCCACCTGAAGTGCTAAACTTGTGTGTGATTTTATTATACAATGAGGTGTTGACCCCCGACCTAGTATAGAATGGGTGAAGCATTTATGCATAATGGTAGGATATTTTGCACAAATGATATATTTATGTTCTTATCACTATTATTTGGAACCTAGAATATGTGAAATTGGTTTTTAATATTTGAAGTGTAAAAATATAAAGATAGTACGTTCTAATATATCTTCATTGTGGAATTATACTCAGTTAGCTAAATTATGTGGTTCCAAACCTCCTTATATTTGATCATATGTGTGTGATGAATGGAGGCCTAATCCTAATATGGTCGGAAGGAAAAAATGGGGTGAAATATTTAAAATTCCAAAAAAAAAGTTAAAAAATATTTTACTATATTTCTTTTTTGGTGTACTTCTACTAAGCCACCCTATGATATTGATATCTGATATTCATGATATGGGATACATAACTCTAATGTGTGTAGGTTGGAGTCCATGAAATTAGATGATACTTGATATGTGTGTGACAAGGAAGTGTATGGGTGGAGAGATGCACTACATGTTAGAGCATACCATATTTTTGATACATATTCTTTTACTCCTATTATTGGCTTTTTATTTGGTTTTCCTCATGATTCCACCAAGATGTGATCCAGTTGTGATTCTAAAGGGAGGAGTTGTGGGGATAAAAATGTGTACCTGGGATGAGACCCTTGAGGGTTGGATGAGTCCCTTACGGTCTGGCATGATCAGATCCACAAGAAGATGCTCCGAGATAGGAGGTTCAACTGTAGAATATGACAAATTTTGGGCCCCGGAAGGATGAGTAGATCAGGTAGATCATTGTAGGAATCATATATATTATTGAAATGGTAGATCAGGGATGTAATATATTCATAGAGTTTCTCATACAGAAGTTCTAGTCATAACACTCCCACTGTTTCAAGATGAGGATAAACAAAATGTGGTATAAAATTGGATCAAATATGTGCGGAAAATATATTACTATTATGTAAAACAGCAAATATCAAATGGTGAAGTAAGATACTTATATATATAGAACACCTACAATATGCTAGTGGGAGGTATTGGTATAGGATGGTTAGCATGAGGGATTGGAAGGAATGATTTAAAGGCCCACATCATCATATATTTTTTCAAAGATGATCAGGGAAAACCGAGAGTATATGAAAATGATGTATGTGGATACATCTATAATGGATTATATAGTGTGTTTCAAAGACTGACTGGACTACATGATGTCATTGATTATGCATGATAATTGACCAGATGATAATCTATATTTCACAAAATACACTATGATATAAGGGAAATATAACGTGGTAGTGTGGGGTCAAACCCGGGGGGATAATTAGTAAACAAGAAACCGAGTGGTTAGTAACTTTTGGAAATATACTTGATGATCACTATTTGGATGGGTTTTACTTAAAAAAAACAATTATTTTTTCTTAATTCAAATTAATGGAAGGGTTAAGTGTTAATTTTAGTATTATAAAAAATTATAACATTAAATATATTATAATATTGATATATGGATTCGACTGTGAAGTGACAGAAAAGTTTCCAATTGGTCTTGGTCAAAGAACTTAGATATTCTTAAGATGGTGACTACTACTTATTCCAGATATAGATGAAATCCTGTGTACAAGAGGCTTATCTTCTATGATGAATGTATCACAAGATATTAGTCATATCATTTTAAACAACAACTAGGTCATGGTCCATAAATTTCATCTATGATGGTCAGAATATATGAACAAAAATGAGATTAAAAAATTCCATTAGCCTAGTTACCATTATACGTTTACAATGTTTAGATTATGAAATTAATTACACTAAAAAATACCTCTACTATTGACCCATAACACTTACCATATTATACAAGCATGAAGATATTGATTGAAATAAGGGAAACAAATTTCATGATTGATATAAAAAAATTTCAAAATTAATCAATACATAGTTAAAATAATATAAAATCAATCATAAAATAACATTAATGAATTATTAATAATTAACATTGTGACATTTTATGTTGAATGAAAATTGGCATTGAAATAAGAATGTTAGATCTTCAATAAACAATAAATTAATCATGAAATAGAATGTGTCAAAAAGTATTTACTAAAATGGTAAATGAAAAAAAATTGTTAAATTTAGATGAAAGAAGAAAATAAACCAAGAAGAAATAATGAAAAGATTCCATGAATCCATGCTCTTTGGTTGTGGGAGGGTCTCTGAATATGTATTAAGCTAAAATTTACTCAGCGCGTAAATTATTCATGATGTAAAAATACTTTAGGTGTGTTTTTCATCAAGACTCTAAGAAATTTACAGTGTATTTCATGTCTTTTAATTCATATTTGTAAATATAATTAAATATTTTTGTATCTTTTAGATTTAATGGAATATATCTTCAACTAGATTCATTATTCAATTTTTTCACATCGCGTTATGATATCACATCATGTATCTCATCAGATTTTAAATTTGCATCTCCAAAAACATTAAAATTTAATTCACATTGAGTACATGGATTATGTAATGTAAATGGGTTTAATACTTTAAAAAACAAATTGAAGGTGGTCTTTTTGAGGAATACACATTGTGTACTTTGGATTCCCTACATTTAATGTCCAATTTTGATGGTTTTATAGCATTCCCACTTTTAGTATTGAATTAAAAATTCAAATTAAATCACATAAAAATGTTTTTATTTTTGAATAAATAATTATTAATATATAAATAAATTTATCCACAGTGTATATATACATTTTTCATACAAATTACCCTACACCTGATCAATTTCTAATCCTCAAGGAAAATTATCTCATGTACAATTCTAAAAAAACAATGTCTAAAATGGAGTCAGAAATTAAAAGTATGAAAATGGAACTATGTTCGAGGTATAATTCAATGTATTCTAGAGTTAATATCATATAGAAAATGAGTCATGCCTCATAGTAATGTTTGTTATTCAAATTATTTCTTCTTTTAATTATAATTTAATAATGGTTCCCTAGAATCAATACCCATGTTTCAATTATCCTCACAATAAATTTTATACCATCAATCAATGAAAAATAAAACTGATGTATTTCTCATACATTGAATTCACGTTCCTAACCATAGGCTTTCATTGGTTTAATCAGCTCAACTTTTAAAATACTAATACAAAATTATTTATGAGGTCTTACGTAACAAGGTGAAAATGACTCTGAGGTTGGGGAAAGGTAGGAATATAGTAAAAGTAAATCACAAAATTGGGGGGAAAACTCTCATGTATAATTAATTATAATCATAAATAGTTCTATAAAATATTCACTTAGACAAAAATTTCATTGTTCTCCCAATAGCTCATAGTGGGTAGATGAATATGTCAATAAATAATAAAAAAATTTTCTATGTTCATTTATCCTTTTTTCATTTTATTTACCTTTTGAAAATCATGACTTTTATATATCTGACATCAATCATATAACCACAAATGATTCAACATAATATTCATCATCTTGGTATTGGTGATTTTTTACATTCCAAAAATGCAACACATTTTTTGTTGATGAAATTTTATGGAACATGGTATGCGTAGAAACTTACATAGGTAATCATGAACAATGTAATAAAAATATTTTGAAAATGATACCTTACATATCCTCATTATCAACTTCTTATGTATGAAAGAGATGAAATATTTCCCATGCTTGTTCAAAATAAAATCAAGATTAGTTCTAAGGGTTGGGTAGGAATGGATAATAGGATTGAAACTATTCCATCATAATATTGTTATTCATGGATACTATAGGTTAAATGAGGATATATATATAGGTGTTTCTTAATATAAATGGCTCCAGAAATATTTCCATAATCATTTTAATATTGTATTTTTTCAACCGAAGATTCAATAATATTCTGATAATAGTTAAGATAGGTTTACATTACCTAAGAATCTCTAAAGAAATATGATGATAAAATGATATGAAAATGTGGGTATAAAATCATTTTAGGAATTGGAATATATAAAAAAATGTGGCAATATCTCCTGGTATAATACATAGTAATATTTTAATCAAATGAAATTGAAATAATACAGAATTGGAATAGAATTACTCAACTCAACAATAATACTAAAATTCTAAATAGGAATTATAAATAGTTTTCAATAATATCCTTAAAAATTATATCATTTATCTCAATGGATGAAATGTGATTTCATCTTAATTATTGATTTCAATGAAAAATGTCTCCTAGAATAATTAAAACACGAAAACATCCATGTGTATAGATAATAAGGCTCAATAAAGACTCCCCAATGCCTAAAATTATATAGTGTATACACTATTCTATAATGAGGCGTGGGGATGATAGTATGTGATTCATAGACAGAAATGTAATGGTATTTTTCTAATTTCAAATAGGTAATTGAAATATCCTTGTAGTAAAATTCATACAACATGGTAATTTTTGGAATGGCTATGGTAAATTGTGCTACCCGAAAAAATGGTGAGAAACAAAATACAAGAACTAGATAAAAAAATAGTACAAAGAGGTAAACAAATATATTAGTATAAAAATAGCAGGTGAACATGGTGAATACTATGAAAATGCGGCTTAGATAAATTCATTAAATGACTAAAATGATGTTATGTAAAATCAATGAATATAAAGTGCTATAAAAGTGACGACAAATGTCCTATGTGACTTAATGAAAACAAAAATCTGGGTTTCCTATATTAATGGGCTAACAATGATTTTATTAGAAATATAGTTAGAAAAAAAACTAGTCAATTTTGTTCATCATATCAGATGTACTTTACCTCCATTAGTAATAAGTGTTAGTTTCATTGATCTACCATGGGTTTCTGGTAGGGTCAACCACCTCGAGAATGGTTCACCTAAAACTATCATGTGCTAGTAGTAAAATCCAAAAAAAAGTGGAGGGTCCTATTGAGTATGGATATATATAGATGTAGATCATTAATATATGTATGTATAATTGGATGACAAAGATACACATTATGTGGATGTCCAGATTGTGGCCTCACAGTCTCATCAATAACCATTGAGGATGCAGTAGAGCTATACATGAAAAAAGTATTGATGAATTACAAATGAAAATAATTAATCCATGTAATAATAACATTTTTTCCATCCATATATATAGAAATGAAACATTAGGGAATATTATATAAATTTGGAATACAAAAATAGATACCCAGATACATCATACAACAAGGGAGGTTACAAGGACAAAACTGAACAATATATAAGGTGTCAGCATTATCTGAATCAACAATAACCTCAAGAGTACTGTTTGTCTAGATCATATTTTCTATACATATAAAATAAATGGTTGTAGGTGTTGGTTAATTGATCACCTTACTAGTTATTGTGGTGCTGAATAAAGGATCAGTCTTAACATGTGGTAGGGAGGTGTTGATTCGTACTTGTTCACACATCTTAAAGATGGATCAATTAGGGGCACCTTAGATGTTGAAGTAATGGGGATGAATTTTCTCCATTTGTATTTATATATAATATAATATTAATATGTGTTAAATTATATTATATCTAGATATTTGATAGCCTATGTGGTAGATTTTGTGGGAATGGAGGTAGATGTGGGTTCTACTGTGGTTGGTGGGTGGGTATAAGTAGTTACTAGTGGTTGGACGGGGTGGTGAAATGGGAAGTCAAAGTGAATGGATTATGGAGTTGTAAGACAATAATTTTTTATATGTATGTAACATTAGAATAAACCATACTTCATAAGTATTGGATGTGGTGGGTGAAGTAGTAATAGGTGGTGGATAGGTGGAAGTCAGAATTGAGGTAGAAGTAAGGGCTATGTTGGGTCAACAGGGGCATGTGCAATAACAACCCTCTATTTAATACACATTACTACATGATTTATTAAATAATATTACACTTAACACAACCATGAAAAAATATAAGTCTATTGTTTTGGAGGATTAGGTACATTACATAACAACTTAATTGTGGGATTGTGTCATCTTTGTTGAAAACGTCCTTAACAAGCTCAAACTTAAAACTACATGTGATAACCTGGTGACATACATATGAATGGGGTGAGATATAAATCCAATTAAGTGGATAAAAATTTTATAACATGAATAAAGTAAAAAATGTAATGAAATAGTAATATCAAGGAGGAATAAAGGATTGATAATCATAAATATGAACAATAAGGCATGATATAAAATGATAATTATAAAGGAAACATGGGAAATGTGGAACATCATAAAACATTTCATCATAAATATAGTTCAAGGATAATAATAAAGACATAATTAAGGAAAAATTCCCATAATTGAATTATATTTTCTCCCTTTCCCAACATGATATCCAATTCAACTAAAAATTACCCAATCCATTGGATCACGTTAAAATTCTGGGTGCCCCCATCACATTCATTTCATTCTCATGATTATGTGTGCCACATAAATCATACTACATGGATTCATTCATCATAATATTTTATTCCAAGATAAAGGATTGTATAATAATCACATGTATATTCTAAATTAAATATTTATATGTGCATAAAAGTGAGAACCCTTGACAGGAATTGTGTAAGGGTATTCACTGCACATTTTTTGGCATGGAATCCTGTGGTGAAATTTTCGAAGCATATTGGGGGAACATAAATGTTCATGGGAGGGATTAATGAGACTAAAATGGGTATCTAATAATTTATAAATAATAAAAGAATTATGTGTAATGTGGAAAAGCATTCCCAACATTTTGAATTGAATAATTAAGAGGCATGAAATGATGAATATTCATGAATAAAGGGGAAGATGAGAGGATCCCTTACTTGAGTGTGTGACTCCAAATGAATGGGAGGAAATTCTAGAGACCTTGGGAGACCTTGGAAGGATTATAAATATGGGAGGGAATATTAAGGACGAGTTACATGGATTTCTAGATTAGGGAAGTGGAATCATTGGTGGGTTTATATAGGGAATGAGCAGGGAATTAATTATCATTTCTCAGTCATATTTTTTTGACTCTATATCAAAAAATACAAAAAACCAAATACCTTACAAGGGGTATTACCCTAGATTCCACAAAAGGGATGTTTTCACATTATTTTATTAGTCCACAAGATATAAATAATAAAAAAAATCCCCTTTTTTATGTGGAAGCGAGCAATAATTTCAATGAAATGATTTTAAAACCATAAAATATATTAATGGATTTTAAGGATTCATAAATAAATTATAAAATAATAATGTCAAATTATATTAAATGAAAAAAATTATTTATTTGTGGATACCATTTTTAGAATTTATTACATCACTTTTGGGTGATTTTGATGTCACAAAACACATCGTATATTTAAACAATATTTAAATTTTACACTAAAACTTGACTATCTCATAAAATTATGAAAAAATAACCATTTGAGAATTTTAGTGATGTGATTCCAAAAATAATATTCACATTGTTAAACTAATTTTCTAATTATTTTAATTCTCGTTTTAAAAATAATATTCAACATTTATTGAGAAATGCTAGGTTTTTTGACAATAACAGTTTTTGATCCATTATAAAAAAGAACACGTCACTCCATAAAAATTATATGAACATTTATATTTAATAAAAATATTCAATAATAATGTTCTATTAAAAGATTATTTACTTCAAAAAATTAATTAATTCAACCAAATTAATGCCTTAATTAAAATTGAATGTCACCCAAAAATATAATTTGTGTTTTAATATATAAAAAATAAAATTTGTTTATAATATAATATTAAGAAGTAAGTATAACCGTTATTATATTGAAAATAGAATATAAATATTCATATTATTAGGGTATTGATACCTGTCCCATTAATTCACCAAAAATTTCCCACATATTAAGATGTGTGACAATGAGACTTTCATGAGATGGTTCAGCAAACATGGTTTTGACCATGATCTCGATGAGCATGAAAATCCAATGTAAATAGTTTTTCTCTTGATTATGTTGTTCGATATTAACATTGTACTAGTCAAGGTAAAATCCTAGAGAAGCTATCTCACTTATATTTTTCAATAAATGGTCTTCATAGGATACAATCCTAATAGTTGAGGCCATTACATTATTTTTGTCATTTGGATTTGTTAAATCCCTCATTTTATACTAATCATGTGATCACTATTAAATAGCTACATTATCAGTAGTAATGATTATTAATGGTCATTTAAAGCTGATAGGATATAATAAAATGGTATAAGTGAATTTAATTACTATAACCATATTAAATAACGTGATATTTAACAAAATTGGAAGGGGAATTTTATATATAAAAGTTGTGGTTGATGTAATGTTCCCCTATTCAAAAATTTCTAACTTGATATTTTTATTGTTCACACTAAAAAAGATATGGGTTGCACTGATTCATCACTTCCTCTAGTTCCCATTTTACATCTATAAACTTTTGGTTTATCAACATCAAATTGAAAAGGTGAATTTTCTTTGTTCATAGAACATTTTCTCTATTATATTAGATCTTCAAAAGTTTCTCTTCATATGAGATATCATTCTATAATACTACCACATCTAAATTTATTTCATGCGAGGTGTTTTGTATGTACTTTCTCAAGAGCTATAAATGGACTGCATCATGTACTTGAAATATGTTATGTGGTTGTTCTAGTTCGTAGTTCACCATTCTTATGCAATCAAGGATCTCAAAGGGATCAATGTATCTTGGAATAAGATTTCCATTCATCCCAAATATCATCACATTGTTCCATAGAGATATTTTCAGTAATACCAAGTTTCGGAAATCCAACTATCGGTCTTTTAGATGACTTTCATCATATATATAATTTCAACTATAATCATCCTTGAAGTGATGCTCAATAAACATTACATTTTACACTATATCCTAAAACATTTCAGGACCTAGAAGTTTATGTTCTTTATTTTCATCCTAGAATGTTGGGGTTATGCCCTTATTCCCATAATGGGGTTTATATGGAGCTTATTTGTTTCATGGGTGAAAATTGTTATTGTATGACAAAAAACCGAAGGAAGTTGTTGATATCATCCTTCATTAAAGTCAATTTATAATTCTATCAATATATACTCGAATTTCTAGAATTTCCACTCAGATTGGAGGTTAGTTTGAGAGTGATAAACCATTTTGATGTTCAACTCATTATTTTGAGAATGTCGGAGACACTTCCAAATAATAGAGGTAAATCATAGGTCAAAATTAGATAAAAATTATAGTGGTGTTCCATGAAGCCTCAACACTTTATTAATGTATATCCTTGAATTTTGATCTAGGTATAAATCATCTCTAATTTATATGAAGTGTGGATTCTATTTATGTCCATCCACCCCGACCCAGATTGAATTATTTCCTCTCTATGTCTTCGTAAGACCAATAGAAAATTCTATAGTGATGTTTTCCCATCTCCATGTAGGTATGGGTAATTTTTGAATCATCTTCTAATATTGTTTCCTTTCCTAATTTATTTATTTTTCATAAAAGACAAGTTGATGTATATTCGAAGATATACTCCTTCATATTATCCCACTAAGAGTGATCTTGGTTATCTAGGTACAAATTTATGCTTACTAGATGGATGGAAAAAGATGAGCAAGGTGCATAATCTAATATCTCCTTATTTATTTTCAGATTTTATGACACACATAATCATGAACCATATCTCTTAAATCCATCATCATTATAATTTAACTATGAGGATTTATCCTTTATTATATTTGATACATTTTTTTGAACTCCCACATAATTTCATTGAGAGTTCTCTATCTTCTTTAGAAGGGATGATTGAGAAATCATTTGTAAATGGATATTTTATGTTACTATCATTATGATTACCATATCCATACCTTTCAAATATAAGAAGATAGGACCCTTATCAATTATCATCAATGATAGAATAGTTGGATCCTTTCTACATAGAGAGTTGGCCTCATTATTCTCTTTTCATGGATAGTAGTGAATTGAGTACTCATAGTCTTTGATCAGCTCTACCCATCTTCATTGGCACATATTTCACTATTAGTATATAAATTTATATTTGATTAATTTTTTATCTGAATGTATTTCACACTTATCCCCAAATAGATAATGCCAAAATATTTTTTTGGTGAAGATAACTACATCAAACACTAAATCTTGTGTTGGATACATTAATTCATAAAATATCAACTACCATGAAGGATAGGGTATGAATCTGTCATTCCATATTAACACATATACCAATCCCGACTTCAAATAATAAGACAAATTTTCAACTCATTGAAGATCTATTCACATTCATCATTCCACTAAATCATTACTCCCGTCTGATTTATCTTTGACATAGTGTTTGAAAATATTGAGAAATTTCTTAAAAATTGTTGATAATACCTAGAAAATCCACGGAAACAATGAATATCTATAAAAAATGATTCCCTAATCTATATTTCAATTGATTTTGGTTTTGAATGGTCTAATTATATCATATTTATTGTGAGTATATTCAACATGAATGCAACTTACTTTAACCAGAACTCACATTTTTACATTTCATAAAGAATAACCCTTCATATGGTTTTTATTATAGTTCTCAGATTCTCATCATGCTCCTCCTTGGTTTTTCAGTATATTATCATATTATATATAATTAATACCATCAATTTGTTGTGTTAATATCAATGTAATCCATTCATGAATTCCATGATACATATTATATTATTTCTGAGTTTGAATGGAGTTACTATGAAATCATAGTTCCTATACCTATTATGAAAATCAATATTGGGGACATCCTCCTTCATCACCCTAACATTGTAATATCCCTACCACAAAACCATATTGGAGAAGTATTGATGTCCATGTGGTTTATTGAACTAGTCACCAATCCATGGTAGTAGATGTATATTATTTATCATGATCTTTTTGAGCTCATGATATTCAATGAAAAGGTGCATCAACCCATCCTTCTTATTGAAGAAGAGGAATGGTTCACCACATGGTGAATCATGTGGGTGTATGAAATCATTATCCATATTCTCCTTTAGTTGTTTCTACAACTAATCATGTTCCACGAAAAAAATTCTATATGATTTATTCGATAATGATAATGCCGCAGGTATAAGATATATTGACAATTCAATCCTTCGACTTGGAGGAAGTCCATGAAATTCCCCGGGAAACACATTAGCATTCTCTCAAAATGAAAATTTCTTTATGCATGATTCATTCCATATAATCAATCATTTGAGATGGAAATGATTTCATATAGGAAAATTAAATCCATTATTGATATGTTTGTGTTAAATAAGATTCATCATCCTCCTTGATTTTTTATATAATTGAGGAAAAATTCACAATACACAGAGTGCTTTCATTCTCATAAAAATTAATGTTGGATCTATATAGGGAAAACCAATCCATGCCCAACATTTCATACAATCCCACCAATCGGCGTAGATAAGGTTTTCTTGGATGTTCAACGCACAAATATTTATAGGGGTGGATTTATATACTTGGGATGCAATAATTACCCCATTTTCTATTTTTACTAACAGCTCTGCATCCATGCATCCTGGTGGTGTTTTTATAGTTCTAAAAATGTTTTTGATATTAAGGAATTTATAGAACCCTAATAAAAATGTACATATTCAATTTATGAATTAATAAATAAAATACATTTCCGCGCTTAATTTTTGGGATCTACCTCAGCAGTTTTGAATAGAAAAGATTGTCCCTGCTACCGTGGAGGTTGTTGGTTACCTATGAAACCCATTTGGCTTTGTGCGTTGGTTTACAAACTTTCTTGGTTCATTGTAGTTGATGAAATGAACATTGTGCTGAGGGTTGACTAGATAATTCCTTTATTCTATTGCAATGGTGGGTTTCTCCTATCATAAATTTATATCTAGGTTCCCATACTTCCCTCACCTAAAGCATTTCCTCATTCCCCTTAGGGAATTTATGAGGTTCTTCTTTCCCCACATTTGATAAGTATGATTTATATGTTTCTTGGAACTGTGATATTTCCCAATCAGACCACTCCCATTAAACCCCGCTTTCCCCTTATTATCCCTATGACACCATAGAGATTCACCAATCTTCATTTTTTCCTTGTGGGAACATTAGAAAACATCCTCATGGCTATAAATGTCTTAGATTTCTAGGTATTTTTTTAGAATAAGGTTTTATCCCACAAAATTAGTAGTCAACCTTGAATTTGGGGGTAATGAAAAATAGAGGCATATCATGCAAGTCCTGTGATTTATTCCACATAATTTGTGATAGATTCATCATATTTTACATATGGGGTAAGAAAATCCCTTTCCATTTTAAATTGGATAGTGCGAGGAAAATATATATTGATTTATTTTATAGAATTTCGTCCACCCCATCACGTTGACCTATTACCATAGATTTATATTCATGATCAATTTTCACTATGGTTCATATTATTTTTCTATACTATAATAATCTAGTAGAGCCTCTAAATTCATAGAACATTGAAGGCTAGAGAAGATCTTCTCAATAGAGTTTATTTGTTGTTCCACTATTAGGGGACCAAATGATCCTTTAAAAGTTAGAGGCCTTTGTTTCATAAGAAAATCAATTGCAGCTTGTTCATTATTTGGGGGGTTCAAGTGATCCTCCTTTTCGAGGATACTATTCAGAAATAGTGTTCGCTAAGAGATTATAGTCACAATGTTTTTGATTACCACTCTCCTCAGGTTGAGAATCTTTTTTGGGAAGTCATCACATATCTCATCGCATTGATTTCCTACCTAATTTCTCCTAAATATTTCTATTTTCTAGAGAAAGGGAAAATTAGAGATGAGTATTGATAAAATATTAAAGGAATAAATAGAAATACAATGACATTAAATATATAAGATATCAATTACATGTATTTCATTAATATATGAATTTATTTACTTCAATCTATATTATCCATGATTTAATTCCTAACACAGAATCTTATATTTATTTTTCCATTAATAAGAGTTCAAAACTTCCTTTTGAATTTAGCAAAGAACATCCCCCCAAGAGTTTCAAACCTGGTTTGTAGCAAGGACTATTTTCATGCACCACATTCTAGTCGTGTTAGTCTTAATGTGGGGTTTTTGAGTTTTAAACCAATGTATATCTATGCTAGAGCCACATCCACTAGTAATATCCAGAAAGGGATATATTTTCTTGATAAACCAATTAATATATACTTATCCAAATTTAGGGATGTTTTATTATACTGATTATTATCCTAAAGGATTTTTGTAGAGTTCTCTAATCCTAATACCCAAAATAACAAATCATTTCCTTTGATAACAACTTTGAAACCCCATCTCTTTATTACACATTAATACATGACATATTACATAATATTAAACATAATTCAACTTGGAATATTTATAAGTGTAGTGTATCTGTGTATTAGGTACAATAAATAACAACATAAAAATGGAATTAAGACACCTTTAATGAAAATATCATTAACATTCTTGTTCATAAAACTGATTGGGATAACGTGGATACCTAAATAAGAAATGGTTGAGCTTTAAATTACAATATGGGAATTAACATGGTATAACATGAAGAAATTATTAAATGGGAAAAAAATCAATGTGGCATAAAAGGAGTGATAATAAAAAAACATGAACAATGAAACATGATATTGCATGATAATAAAAAAGTAAACATGGGGAAATTTGGCCGAAAATTAAAACACTACATCATAAAAAACATAATGGATAACTTGTAATACATCATGATTAAAAAATTCAAATAATTGTATAACGTTGAATCTTAGTCATAAGATTACATCTAATGAGTTAATAAAGGTGAGCATCCTTAATAGAAATCATGTATGGGTATTAAATATACATTTTTGTTGGGATTAAATCCCATGGTGAGATTTTGGCAGTATAACGGTGGTACATAAATGTTCATGGGAGGGGATAATGATAGTGAAGGTGATCTCTAATTATTTATAGACTATAAGGTCAGTATATGGAATTTTAAAAAACACACCTCGATAGTAGGAATTGAAAAATAAAATGGCATCAAAGGATTAAAATTCATTAATAATGGGGGGAAAGTTGATCTCCTACTTGAGTGTGTGACATCAAATGCTCGGTAAGAGATTCTTGATTTCTTAGAGGAACCTCATGAGGACTCTAAAGTTGGTAGGGAAGAGCTATAATTTGATCCAAGGATTTATAGTGAAGATGAATTGATGATTGGTGGGTTTAGATGGGAAATGAGTGGGGAATTCTATATTATTTTTCAATCATTGGTTTTGGAATCTATATAATAAAATAACCAAATCCAAAAATACTTCCCCAAATTTTTTCTCAAGGTTTATACCAAAGGGGACTGGTTTTTATTATTTTAAAAGGACAAGTCTGAATAGAATAAATTAATACCCATAACTATGTATTAGTGAGTCATATTATTTAAGAAATTATTTTAAAAACTTAAAATATATTAATAGGTTAGGAGGTTTAATAAATTCTATATAAAATTAAAAATAATAAACATAAAATCAATTTACTCTAAAGGTAAAATATATATTTGGTTGTGGATAACATTTATAGTAATTTTTACTTTATTTTGGGTCATTATGATTTCATAATACACATCATAAATTTATTTAATATTTAAATTTTACCCGAAAATTAAACCCTCTCATAAAATTACAAACAATTCATCTTTTGATAATTTTGACATTCTAATTACAAAAATGATATTTATTTTATAAAACTAGTTTTATAAATAATTTCACTTTCATATTTAAAATTAATAATTGAAATTTATTGAGAAATGATGGGTCTTTTATAATAATTCATTTGTCTTTCTAAAACATTATATGACTATTTAAATTTTTTTTAAATAATATTAAAATATTAGTTATTTCGAAAATCCATTAATTTCTCAAAATAAATTCCTTAATTGATTATTATTGTTAAAAAAATTTAATTATTTGTTTTTATGTATCAAAAACCATAATTGTTAAAAAAAACAAGTATATATAAACATTACTCTATTGAAAATTGAATATACATATTAATATTATTAGGGTCTTGATACATATCCCTTTAATATACTTGAAAAATCTCTAAGTGTATGGTTTCGATGGTGAGTGTTTAATGTGGTGGTTTAGCTTAAAAGGTTTTGGTCATGATTTTGATGAGCTTGAACTTCTCCTATAAAAGGTTCTGAAAATGATTAAGTTGTTTAATATTATCATTGTATTAGTTAGGGGAAAATCACAATGATTCCATCTACCTCTAAATATCTGATATATGGTATTCATAGTGTATGATCCTATTGGTCGAGGCCATCATTTCCTTTGTATGTGTCATCTTGACTTGTTAAAACCAAATACTTATACCAATCATATAATCATTTTTAATATATTACATTATCAACAGTAATGATGGATAAAGATAATTTAAATAGGATACAACATAATAAAACCAAATAAGTTATTGTGACATCTATAACCATATTTCATTAAAATAAATTTAATTAAATCAGAATGGTATTTTATTTATAGCATTTCAGGTCATTAATGGTGCCTTGGAAGAAGGTGATGGGGTTGGATGTGTTGGAGCCTCATCTACATCCTCCAAATAATTGGGTTCCCACTGATATTTCCACTAAATACACCCCATGATCCACATATTATGGAGCATGATAATGATGATCAAATCCAAATTTACATGAAAGGAAAAAAGGATGAGCGGAATCAAGGATTCAAAGAAAACATCCCTAATGGGAAATGAAGTTTCTGCTCATCAAGGTACCTCAAGCCAGATATTCATGGGTCTGGTAGTCGTGTGCTAACTAAGAGGACATGTTGAGATCATTTTCACACATTGATGATTCTTGGATAAGGACAGTGATTTTTATGATGATGTTGTGAACATCCCCTTGGTAAAACCATTCATGGAACATTACCTTGGAGAGTGTCCATACAGTGGAACACTTTATCTAGATTATCTTTATTGTACAAGGGTCATGGAATCTTTTGGTGTCCTAGGAGATCCATTATCTGCTCTTGGATACATCCCCGATGATCAACTCTAGTAACATGGAATCATAATTAGGAAAAGTTATGAAATCCATGGTGTAGACACAGTGTCTAACACTGAAATCTCGCAAGGTGATCTCCCAAGGCCAACCACCTCGTCCAAAAGTGAAGTGTGCCACATTGAGATATAACATGGCCAAGAACACCATGAAAATATATTGGTAATCACCTTACATACTTCAGTTCCATTGTAGAGGTTAATACAGGACAGAAGATTAAGGACCACTTCATGTATGTGGATATTCTTGAGAATAGATAGGTCCATGGTCTTGTAGGACCTCATTGTATTGTCTTGGAGATAGACCAATCAAATTTTTTTTTCTCAAGGGAATAGAAATGAATAACTAGGTGTGTGCGCGAGGATGGGTAAACACCATGGGATGTGCTATATGAGGTTGTAGACTAGATTGAGTCCAATTGTGTGGAAGAATATGATCTGTAATGTGAGTCTGTAGAATCTACTAGTGGGGTGGATCTGTAAGAGTGGAATGCATGGGCCGTGATGGATCTTCACTCTATGACACATGTTTTATAAACACTATCTTGGACATGGAGGGGTACATAGAAAAAAGGAAGAGAAATGATCCTTCAAGAGATGATAAGGTCAAGTGGGTGTGGGAGAGGGGGGAGAGGAGTTTCTGGTAGTCGTTCATGGATAGGAGGGGTGTCCGGATGTTAGTGGTTGGGGGGTTTTGTGGGTGAGGAAACATGAGTGAGAAGGGTATACTATGAATCTAGGGCTCCCTGCTTGTAACAGAATAACCTAGGCCAACTAGACTAGTCACCAACGACATCCCATTATTCGGTTGGGTAAAAAAAGAAAGAAAATGTTGTATAAGAAGATAAATGGTAAAAAAAGAGTACAAAGATGAAACAAAGTGTGATAATACTTTTCCAAATATGAAAAACCACATAAAATTAAAACTATTAGAGAAAACATGTATCCATGTGGAAAATAATCACCTCTAAGCCAAAATACAATACTGAAGAGATTCATACATGATACAAAAAGATCATCCCTTTTCCCTTATCCTGCAAAAAAGGTCCATAGGCTCCAATATCTATATATAGAGTTCAAAAAATTGAGCTCAGTAGGAAATCACCAATGAATCTATACATGTTATAATAATAATAATTCACATGTTCAAGATATAAAACAAAATATTTTTACAATAATTTTTATAAATAATACAATTTGAAGGAATTTTTTAAATAATCATTTATTTACAAAAAATTTCATAACATGCTTCCAAATCCATAAAAAATAGGTAATGATATCCAATATAAAAAAATGTTATCCAAATATCAATTAAATAATCTATCATTTATATCAAAATCAGAAATAATAGTCCACAAACCTGCCATGCTGTAGCCTATGGAATAGTGTTTACTAGAAACCCATAAGCCTAAAAAGGAATAAGTTTGGATTCATATAACATCGGGAATGTCCATTGACCATCTACATACAAGAGGTTGACTCATAGTGGTGACACAGTCACTATTTCTAGCTGTGTATATTTCTCCATGCACCCAAGTATCCGGTTGTGCTATGTTTATCAATATCTATTATTCTAGAACCATGATGACATTTTTATAAAATAGTTAAAAATCAAATTCAATCTGCTTTAGGTTTAGAAAATCCATTATTCCATTTCAAATCTAGGTTATTCAGTTTTCAAATAAAAATACCTATTCAAACATGAAACCATTTCCTTTTGATTTTCAACAAATGAAATTCCTTTCGCAATCTAAATCAAACAATAAGAACAACATGAAATTCACGAAATTATAACACTTTAACAGATCCACCTATATTAAGGATGTAGATAAACTGTCTGCCTTTAACAATGGGGACTACAATGCAAGAGAACAACCTTTAAAGATCACATCACGCCAAGTAAAGTAATAGGAATAATGGAAAATCTTGTAAAATAAAAAACCAAATTATAAACATAGCATTAACCCAAAACAATGAATAAATAAGAGAAAAAATTACCCTGATAAGATAAATCTGACCTAATGCCGATAAGTAGAAGAATGTATCTATCTGGACTAAAGGAACTCACTAAATCATTCCTAGGGGAAGATATCTGGTGGAATAGGGAATTATAAAAAATATAATGAAGCCTAAAATACTTACATGACGCTCTAAAATATGTAACCTGGGTAATTTCCTGGAGTGTATTACATTTTAAACATTTTGAAACTCATTAATTTTATATTTCACTAAAAACAAAACACCTCAAGTTAAAAACAAAATTTTTCACATTACTTGATGTGAAATCCTTACATGATGTGTGACATTTTTACATTGTGTAATCTAGTTCTTGAAATAAATCCAGAGGCCATTACACATCATATAGTCGCATTACACATTGTGTAACTACCCATCAAACTTCACAATGTGTATGTAAAAATTGAAAATTTTAACAAATCCCGAACATTATTATTAATGGTATCCGCCAAATACATGGCTGAAAAACTCGCCCAATGAAGGAAAATGAAATAAAATGCAAATAAGAAGTCACACTTGATTGAATGGTAAGGGGTTGTTATAATATACCCACCATAAAAGATATTTTCCCTAAAAAGATATCTTAATTTTCTATCTACAAGAATTGAAGGCCACTACTGCCACTTCAATGACTCCCACTCCCACATCTCAGGGACATCATGTCTACACTACTATAGTACCCAAACAAGGGGGATCGTTTTACTGCATAATACCTTATAATATAGAGATATAATATGAATTGGATTCTCAACCAAAGTGGTATTGGGCTCAAGAAAAACATCATCTTATCTAATCAAATGGAATGATCTGGTAAATACAACCTGAATAGGAAATAATGAAACAATTTGTGTATAGAATTCACTCTAAATGGTTGAAAATACTGATTGGCCACCATCCCTAGTTGAAAAAAAAACCTCAATGGTTCCCACAAACCCCAATTCCAACATACCATGATTACCCAACAGACGGTGTCCCATGCATGGTGAAATATTGGTAAATACCCGATCACTTACCTCAAACTAAATATAATGATGATGAAAATATGCATTAGAATTCTAATGACTATGTGCCCTGATCAAAATCTTATGAATCAACTACACCGCCTCAATAATCATGTCAAAAATACTTGGACCAACTAAGGATCTCTCTCCCAACTCTTCCCAAGACAAGGGAGAATGACATGGACTCCCATAAAAATCCAAAAATTGTGCTATTATGAACATTTCATGTTAACTATTTTCATAGGATGACTAGTCCATAATTAAATTCAGTTCCCATGATCCAATAAAATTACAAATAGATTCCTAGTGCACATCCATTGGAACCTGAAAACCCCTCTCTTTCTTTCCATCCATCTATGGATGATAATCCAAGATTAATTTCCAATGGGAACCCATTTCCTTAAATACAACATTCCATATATGGATTAGAACATTGGGTACCTTTTAGAAATAGTAATAGAGAAAACCCAATGAAGCATTATAACATTTAAAACATAAAAGTACCCAACCTATTATAGTCATCATCTTCTTTTATTGATTATAAATGCATCGATTTAACGAGTCTCTCAACAATCAACTAAATCAAATCCATCTAAATAGAAGTCTATGGTAAACCAGTGATGAAATTAGTGTAACTCTTATCCCACATCCATTTCACAATAAGAAAAGGATACAACAAACAATAGGTCTATGGTGTTCATCCTTAACTCTTTGACAAGTGAGACACATTGATATAAAATTTTCAATTGACTGCCTCATCCCCAACCACCAATACCGATCAAATAACCTCCTCATCCCTAATCACCAAAACCGATGTATCAAATCATCATACATATTTTTATCCCTAGGGTACAGAGAGGAAAATGGTAAATGTTAATGTCTATAAAATCTTGTATCAATGAAAACTTAACAACTAACCAATTATGAAGGCACAAAGGTCAACTAAGAGACTGATAAAACTCATATGAGGTCTCCCCACAATTTAAGATTTCTTATAAGCATTTGATCTCAGTGTCGGTCATATTATCAATTCAAAATCGTTCCTAAAATGCCAATTCTTCCTTTATTCAAGACATGATCTCCTTCCCATCAACCTCTTTTACTCCCAATATCATCTGATTAAACAAACTCACCAGAGATAAGAGCTCAAAAATAATTTTCAATTATTATTTTGGAAATTTTCTACTCAATGCATCAGCTACCATGTTTCGATTCCTAGGGGTATATATGATATCACGTTCAATGATGTGAAGATACTCCTCCCAACATAACTGTTGTAAGTCCATATCCCACTATGTGAATATATATTTAAGGATCTTCTGATCTGAATATACTATAATTCATTCTCAATGTAGATATTGATTCCATGTTTTGAGTGCCGACATAACGAATGCCAATTCAAGATCAGGGGTAGGGTAGTTCTTCCCATAATGGTGTTACTGGAGGATTCCATTAGCCACAACTTATTTCCCTTATATCTATTGACATCCCAAACCCATACCAGACACATCATACAAAACATCATATCCTAAACCTACTTCCAAAAGAATAAAAACTTGTGTTGAATTCAATATCATCATGAGCTCCCCAAAATAACTCTTACACCCATCGTTCCATCTAAACATTACACCCTTATAGGTTAAATCATTCTTCAATTATTTGATCCTTGAGAAGTCATAAAAAACCATATATATTAACATGTTAAGCCTGAGAAGCATTGGATCTCAAACACATTTCTGGGATACTCCTAATACAGAAATGGATGTACCTTTTTAGGATCCATTGAGATTCTCCCCATAGATATCACATTATATATAAACCTCTCCTCCCAGATCCAAAACTCACACATTGAAAAATTACCATACAGATGATGTTCACACAAATATTGAAAAATATTATTCAAATGTTTTCTATGCTCCTCCTATATCTTGTAGTTCACTGAGATATAAACCAAAAAAAACAAAATGAAACATTCCAATAACTGATGAATTATTTGGTTCAACAAGACCATAATAACGACAAGAGTGTTTTCGAAACCAAATGGAGTAAAAAATTGAAATTTCTATATTGACTTTAAAATGATGTGTTGGGTATATCCTCTTATAAAACTCTCAACTAGTGGAACCTCAACCACAAATAAATCTTATAAAACCAACACACCACTCTTATATGATTATCCAATCTATGTCGATAATGAAGTCAAAGATGTCATGATCAAGCACTGAGATGTATTAATTCACCTCAATGTCCCCTACCATTACTCAAAACTCTGGAAACTTGAATCCTTGTTCGGTCCTCTTTCCCACAGGAATGTAGAGACCTAATAAGAATGAAATAATACTTGAATAAAACCCAACATGGAAACCAATATTTATTATCACTGGTATCAAACAATGCTTAGAAAATAGAAGATGAAATAAACATCATACCTATAATAGTAATTGGCGATGCTTCAAAATCCTCAGATACAAACTCCACCGCATAACTCATCAGTACATTGACAATTATCCTTCCCCTTTGGTCAAAAAAAAGACCCACAACCCTTGGATGTATCAATATGAACATGTGATCCCGTAGTGATATTGGATACAACATTACTAATTGGGAAATCTTATCGTAGAATATTTTTAGATGGATAGATCACCCACAACGATGAGATGTATTAGGAGTCTCTATGTAGTGGGGCCTTGTTTGACAGTTCCTAACACACTGGAAGAAAAAAATCTATTGTTTCCCTGATGAATCCACTAAAACTGGTCCTATAGATAATTGAACATATGTTTTCTTCCTTTTCAGACCACAAGATGTACCATGGATTATAAATTCACATACTAATGTGTCAAACAGTACTTTCATTCCATATATGTCCACCTAAAGAATATATTATTTATAAACTACCTCGACAAAGGTCAAAAGGAACAAAAGAAATACCATTTACTGAACATCATCCCTTAGTGCCATCTCGAACAATTGAGCCTTCAGGTAATTCTTGGTGAAAATCTCCAGTTCCAGGTGCACCAACTCAATAATAGAGATGGATTACTCTAGAATAGTATGACCCCCTTCCTCCAAGGTCTTATACTTTTGGGTATTTCACTCAGATAATGTATCAGGATAAAACATTGGATTAAGGATATTCTTGAATGAATCCCATGTAAGACTATCTTGGATCATAGCTTGCACTATATAATCCCATCATTATCTTCATATTACCTTGAGTATATACATGGAAAAAACCACTTAATAATTTTTTGGAGTTATCAAGAAGTTGAAGATCTTATAGATTTATTTAATCCAATCTTATAACTTGTGTGGTCATTTGTCACCAAGGATAGAGAGGAGGAAGCATCTTGGTCAATTATGATCCATGATCCTCTGCCCATCTTGGGTCCATTATGCCCACTGACCAGAGAGTTTGAATGGTATGGATCCCTGTTTCAACCAAATATGATTCCATTGGTGGATCTTCCTATGTAAAATACTGTGCAGGTTCCCCTAATGTAATCAGAAGAGATGTTCCTGGATTCAGTACTGCTTAAAAATTGTAAAATAACTAATCATTCATAAGCAACTCCAAAACCATTGAACTAAAAACAAGAATCCAAAACAATTCTTTAAAAATTAAAAAGTTAAAGCAGTTATCAATTCTACCACTATAGGGAAATAAAATTAGAAAATAATGGTACAAATTAAATAAACACCGATCATATTTTTTTTAAATGACAACACACACCAAGTCCCAAAATTTTTAGATATGTTAATATATATAAGTTCAAAAAAAATTTTACCTACATTAATGTAAAAACAATGTCTTAGACTTAGTAATGATTTTCCAACCACCCATGGAATCTCAGATTCGGTCATGTGGGTGAGCTGGCCATGCCCCTTTTCTGCACTAAATATTTGAATTCTGATGATCGTACTATTCTCTACCCAAGACAAAGAACTAACTGAGGTAGTGTTAAAAATCTTTAGGCTGAGTAACCCATTTGATTCAAAATTTTAATAAACCAACACAAGAAAACTAGACCAGTCACCCATGTCATCCAATCATAGGGTTGGTTAAAAAAAAGAAAACAATAAATGTTGCTTTCAAAATGATAACAAGACAAAAAAACAAAGTATGAAGAAGTAGCAATGAGAGATACAACTATTCCAAACTAGAAAAACAATAAAATATGACAAAACTTGACAAAATTTGTCTCCATGTGAAAAAATGCCTCCTTAAATCCAAAACATCAAAGTAAAGATAAGCCTTCAAGAAATAAAATTCCCTTCCCTTTACCTGTATCCAACAAAAAAAGGTCTACAACAACCCTCATCCAGATGTAGGGTGTGACCAGTATACCCCACTAGGATACCAGAAAATAATATATTCAAATTCTAAAAAAATAAGTCACATTTTCAACTATAAGATAAAAATTTTCTATGAATTTCTATATATTAAAAATATATAAATCCCTTTAAATTAGTCTTTCAGTTTTCCAAAATTTCATAACATGTTTCAAAATATAAAAATAAGACAAGTAATGATACTAAATAAAAATAAATATGTGATCCAACATCCTTGATATAAACTAACATTCATTAAACAACCAAAGGTAATAGTTTACCTACAAGAAATGATATAGCTTATGATACAATATGTATTAGACAATAATAAGACTAAAAAGTCATATGGTTGTATCCAACTATCATTGAGACCTTCCATAGACCATCACCATATAAGAGGTTACCTTGTAGTGGTGTCACACACAAAAATTCAAACCATTTATCTTTCCCGAGCACCCAAGGTTCCCAATATGAAATGTTTGTCAGTTTCTATATTTTTCAAGCATGCCTTGATTTTTATATGACAATTTCAAATAAAATACGATCTATATCAGGGTTTGAAAATCCATTTTTATTCAAATTAATGAAAATCCATTTTCAAAGAAAAAAACCGTTTTCAAATGGGAACTCGATCCCTTTTAAAATAAACATATGAAAATATATTTATAATAGTAATGAATCAATAAGAACAATAATAAATTCTAGAAATTAGAATACTTGAACATATTAACCTACCTCAAGGATATAGAAAACCTAACAGCCTTTGGGAATGGTATCTGGAACCCCCATAAAAGGCATTTGTAAAACATATCACACCAAGAAATATAAGAGGATTGATAGAATCCCCTATCAAATCAGAAAACCATGACCTATACCTATAAGAAACTAAAAACAATGAAGAACAAAGAAAAAAATTACCCATATTAAAGACATATAGACCCAATGGTGATCAAATGCAGAATGAATGGATCTTGATTGAAGGATGTCACCAAATATTACCTAGGGTAAAATCTCTAGTGGATAGGAGAATGATGAAAAAGAGAATGAGTCCTTCAAAACTAATAAAACACTATAGTAAATAAAACTAGTGGAATTACATGGAATTTAATAACATTATAATATTAGAAAATCATTCATTTTAAGTTACACTAATAAACATGGTGCCTCAGATTAAAAACAAAATTTATCACATTATAGTATCTGAGATCCTTACACAACATGTTACATTTTCACACTATGTATTCCAATTCATGAAAACTATCCATCAACCATTAAAATCCATGTAATCCCATTAAATGTGGTGTAACTACCTAATGAAAAATTAAAAGTTCAAGTAAAATAAAAACATACCAAGAAATCGCAAACATCCTAATTATATGTATCCTCCAATTCAAAGTCAATATAACTCCCAAAAAAAGAAAATGAATCCAAAATAATAGACTAAGACATCCATGGCTAAAAGAAAATGGGGGTGTTACATGGATATTAATTTTGTGTAGATTATTTATGTTGTGTATTTAATACATAAAGTCTACATTTTGGTTTTTTAAATTTTTATCCTGATTCATTAACAATTTTTATTCTGTTTATATTATGTGATTTTTTAAAAAAAAATTAGAAATTAAAAATTTTAAAATTTCTTGAATTACTCCCCTAATCTATCTAAAAGATTATAATAAATTTCATAATATATAATTCAATCCATTGTGGGTTTTCTCCCAGTTTTTGATTCATTTTTTTTCAAAATCTAGTTATGTTTGGGGGGTAAGGCCTTGGCAAAAACGACCAAAGAACAAATTTTATTAAATGAATGTTTACAAAAGTCTAATGTATGGGATAATATTACAATCTTTTTCATGAATGGGAATATGAGTAGTTGGGAGTTCTTCACACTAGGTAATGTCTTGATTAACTCCCAAATTTTTTATGTTGTCAGCAACCATGTTTGTTTCCCCATAAACAAGAGTGATGAAGTAGTTCAGATCTGTGAAAAAATGATTTCATTCCATACAATGGGTAGTAATAGGCCAAGATAAATGAGTTAAACCTTACAAATTGCTTGAATGATGGTTGATGAGTAACGTTCAATCCTTGGTTCTTCTAACCATTAACGATGGAAAATTTAATCGCATGAATCAATAACATCATCACAGCATCAAGGGAGCAGGCAGTGCTATAGTGACCCATGAAGCAGCCTAGAATCTGTCTAAGATGGTTCATGAAGATTGTGCCACACCCCGCAGGTCCCGAATTGCTCTTGGAGGCACCATCTATGTTAATTTTGATCCATCCAGGGAGAGTAGCTCTCCAGAACACCTCCAGAGTGCGACATGGTTGACAGAAGTTTCCATCGATCTATAGACATTTCAGGATTCCAAAATCATGCACAAGATAGTGACAATGACCTTTTGAATCAAATTAGCTTCCTATATGGCTGTAGGGATCTAATTATAACCTTCATAAAGATTTTTTGAGTAGTTGTTGTAAATAATTACATTCTGATCATACCATATTACATGGTGAAGCTCAGTAACTACTGCAATGAAGAGGTTTCTGATTTTCTGAGAGCTATCCAACCCTGAAAATTTCATTAGATGATTTTTGACCGAGTCAAGAATAAACCATATACAATCAAAGATGTCGAAAATATATTTCCAAAGAGAGGAAGTAGTGGAAAAAGAAATGAAGAAGTGGTTATCATCTTCTCTATGTTGATTACAAATTCTACATTTATAGCTAAGGTGAATTCCAAACGATTGAAGGCAGATCTCAGTGGGAACTCTATTGTGGGCTAGGCTCCAGATGAGACTAAATCTTGAGGTCTTTATCCAAGGTTTTTTGAATTGTTTAATCCAGCTGTAATCATTCTCATTGTTACATCCATATGAATGTAGTAATTTTTAGAGGTAAGCATTCCATTGTGAGTCGGCTCCCACATTAAAAAATCATTATTTTAAGAGAAAGGGTAGCCATACATGAAGATCAAAATAGTATATGGGAGATAATCTTGTTGAGAGTTTAGAACATCCTTAATAGAGTTGTTGGTGTTTTTAGGAATTTTGTCTGGGGAGATCATAATGATTAAATGTGCGCCCTTCCAGTTATTAGGCAAGAATTTCATTGATGAATCTTTGGAGACCATCAATTTAGAGTTATTCATGATGTTGTAAAAGGAGTTTTTGATAGCAGTCCATATGGAAGAATTAATAATTCTCAAATTTACAATAATAAGTTTTCCATGAAATCTATTTTTTAGAGAAGTGAGGTATTCAGAAGAATTGTGGAAAATATTCCAAGTAAGATGATCATGAAGGGGTTCATTAATTTATATTATGTTTTTTATACCAATTCCACCATTCTCAATATGATTACACCAAGTTGGCCAAGGGACCGTGACGAGTTTTCGTTCAAGAGTACTACCAGTACAAATGAAAATTTTAATAGTTGTATTCATTTTTTTGATAAGACAAATGGGCCATTTGTAAACCATCATTGAATAGACCATCTTAGAGACAACAGTGTATTTGACAAGGAATTTCCTACCTTCCATAGAGAGAGATTTACCTTTCCAAGTGGAAAGATGGTTCAAAACTAGATTAACAATAGTAACACAATGGAATGATTTGGGTCTACCCAAAAATATATGGACCCCAAGGTAAGGGAGGGGGAGAGAGCCTTCTTTCATACCCAAATCATTGATAATATTACATTTTCTAATGGGGGAAACTTTTTCCCCAAAAAAATACATGATTTGTTCCAACATATGGTTTGACCAGAAACCTCTTAATAGTGAGAGAGAGCAGTTTTAAGGTTAAGAATGATTCTTTTTTCTCCTTGAAGGAAAAGTATGTTGTCATTATCATAAAACAGGTGAGTAGGCGCATTAACATTTCTATAGACATGAATAGGTTTCAATTTATTTAGATCCATCAGATGATTGATCAGTCTTCTGAGGTAATCTTCCGCTATTGAAAAGAGAATGGTAAAGAGAGGGTCTCCTTGTGTGACACCATTTTTTCATTTAATGTAGCCTTTTGGGAGATCCATTGATCAAAATGTAGATAGTGGCCTAGTTTAAGAGAGTATGGATTGAAGCGATGATGTGCGCACAAAAACCAAAAAATTTAAGGAATTTAAAGATAGAACTCCAATCCATGGTGTCAAAAGCTTTCATGATATCAATTTTAATAGCTATGTTTCCTCCTCTATTAGGTTTATTCAAGTTGTTTAAACATTTAGAGGAAAGAAAGATACATTCCTGAATGGATATACCTTTTATAAATCCAAATTGGTTCCATGAAATAATTTTGTTAGTAATAGTTGATAGCCTTTTAGAAATGATTTTGAAGAGAGTGTTGAAAAGATAAATGGGTCTGAAAGGATGTATTTTAGAGGCATTATCCACTTTAAGGATCAAGGTGCGAAACTAAGCATTGATATCATGATGAAGCACTCCATTTTTTGAAGAAGGATTTAACAAGATTACAAACATCGTACAAAATCACATCCCATTAATGTTGGAAGAAACCATTATTAAACCCATCATGACCTCAGAAACTATTTGGTTTCAGACTGAAGAAAATGTCTTTGATTTTATGATCTAGTTGTGTGTTTAGAAGGAAAGTTCCACATCATTGATCACTAAAGGAACAACCTCAGGAAGTAGGTCTTCATTATTATCAAGGATATTAAAGATGGTTTCATAAAAAGAGACTCCATGTTGATAAATGTCATCATCCATGTTAAGAATATTTTCCCCTTCCTTTAGAAAGGTTAGATGTCTATAGACCTTCCTGGATCTTTGGAGGGAATTATAGAATTTGGTATTTCTATACCCATCAGTTAACCATTTAACATTATAATCTTTCGTTCTCATGTTGTCTTTAAAAGTGAGAAAATAGTTGAGATTGATCACAACGTTTATTTCTTGTGTGGGGTCAGTGTGGAGGTATGAGTTGGTGAATTGGTTTTGGATATCATAGAGTTCTTCCTCAAGATGAGTAATGTCATAGTTAATATGACTATATTTGGACTTACACCAAGATATGAGAGTCTATTTGAGGTGTTTTAGTTTGAGGTTGCAAGTATAATCATCCTTACTATGAGACATGGAGGACCAAAAAAACATTATGACGTGGTTGTAATATTCATCAGAGAACCACGCATTATTGAAGTAGAAGGGTTATCTAGGTTTCATGTCTTTTGAAGAAATTTTTACCAGTATGGGTTGATGATCAGAGTTCAGTCTGTGAAGTGTGATGCTAGATATAGTGTCCCATTTATCTAAATATGAGAGATTCATAAAGGATTTGTCCAATTTGGAAGCATCCCCATTATTGTAATTTATTCTATATCAGGTGTATTTTTCACCAATGAGATTAATATCAATAAGATTGTTATCCTCAATCAAGGTTTTAAATTCTATTGTGGAGATAGAAGCGTGAGATGGGCCGATTTTTTCACTACAGTTCATAATAGCATTAAAATCTCCAATAAGAACCCATGAAGCATTAGTGTTATTGCCTAAATGAGAGATATCATTCCAAAGACTTCTTCTATCATGGTATTTATTCATAGCATAAACAAAGGTGAAAAAATTGTGAGTACCATCAATAGATAAGGTGAAAGTGAGAATCTGATTTTTGATACTAAAAATAGTAAAATCGTGTAAATTTGAATTTAAAAAAATCCATAGAGAATAATCATTTATATTATTACTGATTGCACCATAAAAATAGTAGTTGTGTATACACAAGTGAGAATATTTTGAGTTGAAGGAGATTTTTTGTTCTGCAATAGAAAAAAGATTAGGGTGATGCATGTTAACCATTCCATTCAGAACATTAAAGGGGTCAGATTTTGTGATACCCTGACTATTCCAGAAAAGAATCTTTATTTAGACCGGGGTTTGGAGTTAGAACTCCCTTTTTCATTTTTTCCACATCCTTTACTTCTATTATATCTTCTAAACTCTTGAGTATGAGTGTTCTTTACGTGTTCTATATGGGAATTATTTTGAGCACTGTTTAAGTGTTTAGTCATGTCTAAACCAATAGTATCCTTTGGAACTGGTGGAAGATCATTCAGACTTTGAGATACAAGATTTTCTTATTTAGTAACACATTCTACAATTATTACAGTTGGGGGATTGGATTTACCTTGAACCTTTGGATCCATTGCGGATAGTGAATCTGTAAAATTGGATATTTTTTTTCCTATTTCATGGGGTATTTATGTTCCTGCATATTTAACTATTCTAACATAGAGGGTAGGAAATCATGTGCTACTGGATATAATGGTAATCTAGAAAAAGCATCAGAAGCAGGGCATATTAACAGTGTCTCAGGCAGATCTACTTTGTTGAGAGAGACAGTGTGAGTGTAGGGGGTTGTAATAACAATCAGGTCACTGTTTTCGGTGTTATTTGCAGTAGTAAGGGTTGATTTAGTGTTGTTAATATTGCATATATGCAATGGAACAAATTCATTAGCAAGAGAATTAGTGCAGGAGTCTATGGAACTCTTAGAAATAGGAATAAAATTACTTTCACTATTACAATAGACCATGTTTTTAGAATTCATAGAAGAATATTCAGTAAGAGCAGTTGGAATAGAGGGAATATCTAAGGCAGGAGGTTCAAAAAATAGACTTATGTTGGACAGATTGCAAGTGACTCTTCTTGTGTTTCTGGGGGTTATTAAAAAACTGCATATGTTTGGGAACTATACTTGAAGTTTTACTGTTATGTAAGAAAAGTTCCATGAACTTTTTCATGTCCACGTCAGTTCCTATAATGGGTAGAGACTTCATGTTGGGGTTGGATGAGGTTTTCTACTCTTCCTTCTTATGGAAGGGGCCATTGTTATGTGTGGGAGTGCATGCAATTCTTGTGCATTCCTACTCAGTGGATATCTAAATAGTATCTATAACCATCTTAGAAATTTATGTTAAGAGGCTTTGGTCATTAATCGATTTGTCTTCTTTTTCAATATCATCCTCTTAGTTAGTACCTGAGTTGTCTCATATGTACTCTACATTTTGTGTTTTTTAGCCAAACATCTTTTTTGGGTGGTTTAGGTATATCTATCATGGGGTGATTTGTCTATTTTACCTTTTATTATTTCCTTCCTATCATTCTAAATTGGTTGTGTTACCTGATTTATAATCATCCTATAGTTATATATCGTGTGTACAATGATTTTAAAGTTCTCAAAAATGGGGTCTTCCAATCACATTCCACTGTAATTTTAGTTTTTTAGTCATTTTTATTGAAGTTAATTGAGTTGGGTATATTTTATTTAAGATTTATTTCTACCAAAATTCTAGAAAAGAGACCCAAATTATCATTTAATGTCCTGTGATAAATTTTTAGTAGAGTTACAATGCAGGACACAATGTCATTAAAGATAATCGGGTGCCAAAATAACTAGTTGAGACCATGAAATTTAATCCATACTTGTGCCAATGTGTTCCTATGTGTGTGTGGATTAAAGGTGGAGTCCCACTTTGAAATTCTGAAAAAGCCCAGTTTGAGGATAAGTGAACCGGTCTTCCAGACACTTTCAACATCCTCATGTGATTTTAACAGTATGTGTTAATAGACTTTACCTATGGGAATTAGATTACAGTTTGTGGAATTCCAACAGTGTGCAATTCGTGAATGATGTTCAGTTTAAGGGCTAGGGATGGTTAATATTATGGTTGGATATGCAACCCATTACCAATAATTTTCATAGTTGCACTCGTTGTTGAAGGGAGTTCGAGTCCGCCTCCACTAAATATCCACCATCATCTAAACAATTGACTCGGGAGAGCTTCATCTTGAATTGATTATCTGGATCAGAGCTTTTCAACACATCCAGGAATGAAACCCATTGAGATCAACAGGTAAGATCATGATTACAGGGGACTGTTCTAGGGGAATCTTCCTTTCATGTAGCCACTGTAAATGTTTTCTTAGATGGACAGTGTAATATCTCTGAATTCACGAAATAGTGCGAATCAAGTGTCCAGGAGCAAGGAAACTCACCATTGAGTAGGAGGACACAAAGATCAAGTGAAAATCCATGAAGTATCGAGGGTTTTTAGAGAGAGATGGTATCATATATCTCTAAATCTTGTCTCTCTTCAAGATCAAGTCATGCTTCCATTATGATGATTTTAAAAATTAGTCACACCCCTCCTGGATGGTTCATGATAAAAGAGGGTCGGAAGAGTGGGATGACATCCCCTATTAGAGGTGTAGGGTAATTTATGTCCTTGTGATCATTATATCAATTTTATTTTGGATATAGGGTTTCTTTTTTCCCTTCCATGTCATATAATTATCTTTATCATCAGTAAGAAATATGTCATCACAATCCAATGACTCACTAATTTTTTTAGGTTATTTTACTATATAAAAAAAAATTTATTTCCCAACACTTTATATCAACCATCCCTAGTTTTCATCAACCATATTTGTCCCAGTAGTGAGAAATTGTATCCCTCATATGATATTAATTCCCCTCTATTCCTCCATATGATGGATAAGTAATTAGCAAGAAAAATTAATTTACCACCCATAACTAAGAGTCCTTGATAATTCCTTGATGGTACTTGTCTGAGTAGCAATCCAGGTGAACTAAGAATATTGTTGGATTCAATTAATTATGTCCCACTATTTTTATGACACTCAATGAAATTAGATTGATACATGACCCAATATCGCACAAGGATATTCTAAAATTTCATGCCCCTATAGTGAAGGTAATAGAAAATCTTCTCGGGTATCCCTTATTTGGTTGCTGGATCATTTTAAATACTATGGAGAATTTTTTATTTAAACAAATAACTCATATATATTCCATTTTCTGGTTGTTAGAGATTTATTCTTTTGTGAGTTTGGAATACATAGTATTTTGAGTAACGGGCACTGTAAAGGGGATATTGATATGTAAATATTTCAACATCTCTAAAAACTTTATGTATTTTACCTCTCTTTTATCTTGTGTCATACTCTCTAAAAGGGGATAGGGGGTTTCATGGTGGCATTTCTACTTAGAATTCTTCTTTTTTATGTTGTTATTGAATTATATTTTTTTACATTCATTTAATTTTAGAAATTGTTCATGATTAGATTGATTTGTTTTATCATCATCATATTTAGAGATGATTAAATAATGTTTTTAGTATTTTTATATGATTTTATTAACATCATAATGTCTTGTAAAAAACTATCAAATTTTAACTTATATGGAATAAATGATTTTCCTCCTCTCTCAGATGTGTCTCGGTATTTCTGAGGAAGGTACTTGGTAATTGTTCTGATTAAATTTTGGTGATCTTCCAAATTTGGTGCTCATGGTTCTCTAGGGAAGCCCATCATCTATCAATTTCTATCTTATGTGTTGTAAAACTATGATCTACTTTTTAAACAATCTTAGTTAGTAGGTTCTCAATATTTATTTTCATATAATGGGATATTCAATTCTTCCAGGGTGTAGCATGTTGATAATAATATTATTTAGTAGGTGGAAACTACTAAGATCTAGGGGAAGGGGTTTTTTTAAATGTTAGTGTGGTCAAGGAGTTAGAATATGTTGTGGGTAACATAGTGGTCCCACCATCTATGATGATCATTGACCACTACTCTTTTAATTGTAACATTAGATGAGGTGTTGCATATATTGAGTATAATTTACATATAGTATTGTTACTGGTGTTATTAATGAAGATAAAACTACTAGTTTTTTTTAATTTTAATTGATGTAAATAAAATATAGGATTTTTGGATCTTCTATACATTCTCCACAATCCTAATATATGTGTGGTACTCAAAACAATTCACATACATGTATATCTATAATAGTGACAGAGGTGGAAGTGGTGTTGTATAAAAATAAAATGACTCAAGATTCATTATTTGGACTTTATCTAGGGCTGCCATATTGGTTGTCTCTTCCATCTAATGAGTTCTGTGCATGGGTGGTCTTATATCACTATTCAATAGGCAGAGTTTTTTTGAAAACCAATCTAATTGTGCTCTTCCAAATTTTGGCTTGTTGAGCATGATCCTTCCATCAGCAGTGATTTCTACAACTGTGCATGATTCTATTTGTTGTCTATGGTAGAATGTTTCCAATTATAACCACAAATCAATTCAATGTTTTGGGAGCTTTTGAGTCATATCTTAAAATCAATCCCTTGCTTCCAAAAATTATTCGTCATCCTCTTGGTTGAAATTTGGGATATCGTTACATTCATTCCATAGTTATATTTGTGGAATGTATTTATCAATGAGTTTCTTCTTTAAATTGACCCAATTCATAATGGGCATGGGATCCTGAATTTTAATTCAGCACATTGATCTATCACAAAAGGAGAAGAGAAATACTAAATGTTTGATAAAATAATAGTATATAACGTCATTGTGAAAGTGTCACTGACTTATATGAAATTGTATATATTTTTTTGGGAATATTTACTTCAAAGTCCACTAAACAGCCCCATGTTTGGGATTATATGGATGAATTTGGTTTTTATTTAATAGTATACACCTGAATAAGAGGTAACAAAATTCTAAAACAACAACTAATATTTGGGAAGTCATAGTCTATGTTATTGACCTCAAGAAGCACTATATGCTCTCCCTAATGTTTAGTTGGCACAAATTGGAGGATTTGGAGATGTGGTGGTGCAATATTTTTGCATTAATTCATAGTTAATAATTGGTGTGAAACTAAAAACTATTGATATGAAGATAAAAATCAACTAGCTCTTGAGTGTAAAAAATCCTCAACTATGCTAGAGTCCGCTAATTCAATACTATGTTCTTAAAAAGAGTCATTGTACATAAGAAAATATATCACCAATAATGGAACCAAAATTTGAATGGAATTCATGGAATCATTGATCCAATATTATATTTGATCAAAATAGAAGTTATATTTCTCAAACTACACTCAACTACTAATTCATAGTAAATTTTTATATATGATCAAACCCACGAGGATGGAAGGTAAGAAGTAAACCTTGTAGTAAGATCTTTTTTTATGGAGCCTCGATCACTCATTTATTGGGTTTTAATAAAAACAATGTAGCTTGGGTCCTAATTCAGTTCAAAGGAAGGGTAGAGGTTCAACATCAGTGTGACACAAAATATAATCGTATGTATAGCTTGGGATATACCAAGAACATAGCTTTTGATGTGATTAAATGGTCACCAATTGTTCTTGGTCCAACTAATTGGATCTACCTAATATGGAAACTACTCCTCAGTCCATAGATAGTCAAAAACATATGTTCATGAATATTTTGATTTTGGAAGAAAGTATCACAAGCTATTAGTCATATCTTTCTCAATTAAAAATAGGTTTGGGTCTTTTTATTTCACATCATATGGTTAGGTTAGATTCAAAATAATGATCTTAACATTTTACATTGAATAAGTTTCTAGAAATAAGGTTACTATGTTTTAATTTTTAGTTAAATTAAATTTAAATATACCTCTACACTTCAACCCTAACCCTAATAGGATTCTCCACATATGATATTACTAATTTAAAGAAGGGGAACTGATGGAATTATTGATAAAAAAATAAATGATTCGAAATAATGAAATTATGAAAACCCTTGTCTTTATTACACATTAATTCATGGTTTATTACAAAAGAACACACATATTATAACCCAGAAGGTCAAAAATTATAGTGTCATTAGGTAACAAGTTACATTACATTATTACTTAAAAATTGGTGGGAAATCTGTATTATTTAAAGCTTCCTTATCATAATCATAATATTCCATATTTCTTAAAACATTATGGGAAAACCTAGGGAAATATCTAAGAAAGGGGTGATTTATAAAAACCATTATGGGAATAAAAATGGTATAACATGATTAATTTTTTACTTGTTAGGAGGTAATCATTTCAATGGGAAAAATGATGTTAGAATAATTAAAATTAACAAAGAGGTATGATATAGTAGGATGACATAAAGGCAACATTGGAAAGTGAAAACAAATTCAAACACGACAACATAAACATGAGTCAATTCTAACTTCCAAGACAAGATAACATGGTGGAAAAAGTTCCATAATGGGTTTGTTTTACTCCTTAATCCCGTAAATTAAGTCTTGTTTGATGAAAATATTTCCCAATTCATTGAATAACTATATAATTACAGGCACACATATCGCGATCATATCATGTCCATTCATAAGTGTGTCATATAGATCATTAAACATAGGATCATATTTTATCACATTTAATTGCATGATCAAGGATTGTGGAATACATGCTTTAAATTCATTAATCTAAGAGTTTATGTATTTCATGGTGAATAAACTTGAAAAGAAATTGTGATGTTATTAACAATACAATGGTTTGGCATGAGAAACTAATAGTGAAATTTTTACAACATAATAGAAGAACATAAATATTCATAAAACGGTTTAATGTGGGAAAAACACTTCTATCATAATTTCTAAATAAAATGAATAGTAACATATATGTGTAAAAACATATCACAACATTAGGATTTGGAAATAAAGTTCATAAAAGGAAGAGGATCTTGAATAAAGTGGAGAAGGAATGGATCCCTTACCTTGAGGGTGTCATTCAAAAAGCTTGGGAGGAGATTCTATTGAGCTTGAGAGAAACATGGGAAGACTCTATAAAGGTTAGGGTTGAGTAAGTACATGATAACTAGGTTATTTAGGGAATAATAATGTTTGATTGGGTGTTTTTATGTTTGAAAAGAGAGGGGAGTTCTTTATTATTAATCAAACATAGGATTTGGAAATTATATAATAATCTAATGAAAAAAATCCATCATATGGTGTATGATCATGATTTAAAAAAATTGGGTTTTTATCAGTATTTCTTATGGAGATGGTCAAAAATCATAATCATATTACCCTTTGTGATGTGTAAGTGTGTAATGTTTATTGGGAAATAATTTTAAAACTATAAAATATAATATAGGTTTTGTAGGATTAATAAAGGCTTTATCAAATTATTAAAATAACCTCAAAATAATATTATATTATATTTAGAACATAAATTTTGACATAAATACATTCTATATCATTTATTACAGCACTTTAGAGTCTTTGAGATGTCACAATACACATAGTATATTTATACAATGTTTAACGTTTACCTGAAAATACGATTGCCTCATAAAATTATGGAAAAATCAGAGTTAGATAAATTTTCCATGACTATTGAAAAAAATTATTTATTTTATGTATATAATTTTTTAAATGTGTGAATTTTAAAATTTAACACAAGAATCGACATTTTTTTAGAAATGCTTGGGTTTTTTACCATAACCATTTTCGAACCCTTATGAAAACTAGATTTGACATCGTAATAATTATATTATAATTTATATTTAATAAAAATGGTTTATAGTATTATTTTATTAAAATATTATATTTTTAAAAAATTTATTAATTTGTCAAAAATAAATTTCTTAATCATAATTTTATATTAAAAAATTACAATTTTTGTTTTATTATTCCACAATCAAAATCCTTTACAATGTAACAAAAACAATACTTAATATATTCATTATTATATACAATATACATATTCCTATTATTAAGGTCTTGATACAAGACCCTTTATTACACAAGAAGAAAACCTAAGGTTAAGGAGGATGATTTTGATATTTTCATTGGGTGGTTTGACATACATGTGTGTGGTCATGATATTGATGATAATGAACTTCTCCAATAAGAAGTTTCACGTGTTCTTTATTTGTTGTATCTCAGATTGGGCTTGGTCAAGGAAAAATATCAAGGATTATATCTCCCATGTAATCTTCAATAAATGGGATTCATTAGGTTATGATCCAATTGGTCAAGGCCATTTTATCTTTAGTCTGTGTCGATTTGATTTATCAAAATTGTACATTTATACTAATAATATGATCAATTTTCACTGTCTATATTATTAATGGTTATGGTGAATGATTATATTTTAAATATTATAAGATATAATAAAATGTAATAAGTTAAAACGTTTTATATAACCATAATATATAATAATAAATTTAACTCAATCACAAAGGGATTTTATAAAAAAATTGAGTCGTTACTATCTCCCCCCTTCAAAACATTCCCATTATTTTTTTTCCAAAAACAAAAAAGATGAGGGTAATGTTGTTTCACCACCTCCTCTATTAACCACATTACATGTTCAATATTTTTGTTTCTCCATATCAAATTTTTTAGGTGATTTTTCATTTTTCACAGAACATTTTCGTACAATCTAGGATATTCAATGACTTCTCCACATATGAATGCTCATTCTCTAATGATAGAACCTATGGATTCCACACATGCAATGGGTCTATTGCATACTTATTTAAGATTTATAGAAGGGAAAATTAATTGACTTAAGAAAGGTTATATGGGACTTATAGTCAATAGTCCACCTCTCTGATGCGATCAAGGATCTCACTATGACAATTAAATCATTAATTAAGATTTATATTCTTCCAATATCTCATGAATTAATTTAATGTAAATGTACAATGTAATAATGTATCTACAACATAAAAATAAATGTATCATTGATGATTGTTTGCATCACTCATTTATTTACTCTAAGCAATCATGATGTTTCATGGAATTGATATGACCTTCTACATCATTTCCATAATAATTTAATGGACCAGTAGTTATTTTCACCGACTTCATCCCATCATGTAGGTGTTTTTCACGTCTTCTCAAGAAGTGCGTAATATGAAGAAATTTGGAAACATTAGTCGAACGTAATATAATATGAGAACTTGGACTGAGTAAGATGTTGATCCAATCCTCCTTTGAATTCAATAAATATTTCTCTCCACATGACCTTATGTGTCAGAACATTCCTATTGAATTGATCATTAGTTTGAGGATGATAAGTCATCGTAAAGTTCAATTCTGAATTTAGATAATGTTTTCAACTATTCCTGAACATTGTGGTGAATCAAGGATCTCAATCAGATACAATCAATAATTGTGTTTCATGTAGCCTCATCAATTATCTAATGTATATCAATGCATGTTGATCAAGTGTGTGGTCCCCTCAAATTGTAATGAAGTGAGAAGTATTTGTTGGATGACCCACTATTACGCTATAACATTAAATATTCTTGATTCCTTTATAAGACAAGTTACAAAGTCCATGTTTATGTTTTCCCATTTCTCTGTAATATTTGGTAATGGTTCTATCAGACCTGTGGATTTTTTCCGTATACCCATCAATTACTTATATAAAAGACATCATTCTATATATTCTGTATTTTCAATTTTCATATTATCCCACCAATATAACTCATAGAGATCCTGATTCATCTTTTTGAACCCTTGATGGATGTAGTAGGTTATGCTATGTGCATCATCCACGAACCTCTTCTCCAAATTAGTTTTTTATAGTACACATAGACATGAATTAAACCTTATAACTCCTTATTGATTATTTTTGAACTCTATGGATTTCCCCATTCTTATATCTTCCACATTCTTTAAAATTTCCAAATAATCTATTTGATAATACTTTATCTTCTCTATAAGGTTTGGTTGAGTAATAATATAAGAAATAATTGATGGTGTCTATTCCTCTATGATTCCAATGCCCATACTTTTTAGTCTAATTATATTAGATACTTATCAATTCACACTAATGATAACATTTATGGATCCTTTATTAATTGAGCGTCTTCTAATTTATTTTCATTCCATAGATGTTAGTGTATTGAGTAGTCATATTCCTTAATCAGATCTAACCATCTTTGATCACATATACTCATATCTTTATGTGAGAATATATACCTAGGGATCTTATGATCTATATATATTTCATACTTCTTTCCAAAGAGATAATGTTTCTATATTTTTAATGTTTAGATTACTATATACAACTCCATGTAATTCATTAGGTACTTGAATTCGTAAAATTTTGATTTCCGTGAATCATAGATTTCCACCATGTCATTTTCATTGGAACATCGCTGATGAACTTCTTATATGCATCATTTTATACCCTGAAAAAGATTTCTACTGGTGGGTAGTGTAAGCACATGTGTAGTGATAAGCCTCTTTTTCAACTCCTTTAAGATCTCTTAATATTCATTATTCCAAAAAAACTTTACACCCTCTAGATTGTGTTTTGTTAGTGGGTTTGATTATCATTATAAATTTCTCATAAATCATTGATAATAACCATCCATTCCAAAAAATTCATGGTTTTCAATCATATTATTTGATCATGGAAATCCTATAATTACTTTTTACTTTTAAGGGTCCAAAGATATCACATTACATGTGATACTTTACCTAGAAATTGGACTTCATTTTTCAAGAACTCGCATTTTATTACATTGTATAGTAATTATCCTTTTATAAGTTCCTCATCATAGTTCTCATATGCTTCTCATGATCCTCCTTACTATTGGAGTATATTACAATTGCATCCATAAATACTATGACAAAAAAATAAAGTTAATATTTTTGAGAGTCCATTCATCAAGTACATAATGATTGATAGATAATTAATGTGTTGTAATTGAATTACTATTAACTCATACTGCCTATGGCTTATACAAAAATTAGTCTTGGTGTTATCCTCATTCTTCAACCTTTCGTGATAACACCCAATCTAATGATCTATATTTTAGATGTATTGGGATCCATGTATGTAGTCAAACAACTCGTAAATCTGTGGAAGAGGATACGTGTTCTTTATCACGATCACATTGAGATCATGATACTCAGTGAAAATTAATATTGACCCATACTTCTTCTTGATGAATAGGTCTATTTCACCCCATTGTGAATCACTTTTGAATAAGAAACCATTAACTAGATTGTATTATACTTTTTTATTAAGCTCTTACAGCTTGAAAAAAATCATTCAATAGGGAATCCTGGAAATTGGAAACGTATTGGGTATCAGCACAATTCAAAATTCAACCTCTTGGATATAAGGATAACCATGATGTTCATCAAGAAACACTTCAATGTATTACCCATCAATGGGAATTTACTCATGTATGATCTTTTTCTTAGACTCAAAAAAATTTAATTGGATACACATACTCATAGGTAAATAATATCCATGGTAGAGATTTCAGTTAATAATAAGATTCCTCCTCCTTCTTGTACTTGTAATGAATAGAGGAATATTCAGTATATAAATATTAATTTCCTAATAATGGTAATGTATGATTTATCTATATTTTGAAATAAAATCCATACCCATAATTTCATTAAATTAAACAAAATGGAGTTTCACTGTGTTCTCTAAGAAGTTCTTTCTAAAACTTTTAACAAGGAGGATTTATATACTTGGGATGCATTAATTACCCCAATTTCCATTTTCCAAGAAAAAATTGCATCAATTTTATGTGGGTGTGTTTGAATATTTATACTAATTTTTTTTAATATAAAGTATTTTTTATAATGACAATTAAATAATTATGTCCAATATTTTTTAATTAGTAACTTGAGTATCTATTACCACTTCATCATTGAGATCCTCCTCCATGGTTATGGTGGAATATGCTTTCCATTTCTTCCTTGGAGTATGTTGGCACTAATTTTCTCCAACCACCCTAGCCTATGGGAATTGGTTTTAAAATTTCCATTGTTATTTGTAGTTGAAGCATTGGAAGATAGGCTTTGGATTAACTACATCATTAATCTCTTTCATTACAATGGTCATTTTATCTAGTCAGTAATCACTAGCTAGTTTCCATTCCTTCCTGCGCCTAATCGATTTCTTCATCCCTTTTAGTCAATTTTTGTGGTGATTATTTCAAATATTTCAAAAATTTGGATGTTGAGATTTCTTACCACCATTAAATTTATCCATCAATCTACCAGGATTAAACACATCCTTCACTTATAATTCCCATGAGACCCTTAAAATTTTGTAATCTCCATTTCATCATTGAGAGAACATCGACCAATTTCTTCATAGCTATCAATTTCATGGAATGGTAGGCATTTAAATAGACTATGTATTATCCCACAAATGAAGTGGTAAACTTTGAATTCATGTTTAATTACTAACCTAGAGGCATGTCATGTTAATATTTTCATGTTTTCCACCAAAACCATGATGGATTTATCACCTTTTATTAAGGTAATGTAAACAACTTTTCATTTTAAGTTGGAGAGTATGGGGAAAATATTTATCAAATGTTTATTCATAAATTAATTTCACCACATTACATAGATATCTTCCTTAGGATACATATTCATGATCAATGAACACCAGATATTAGCTTCTCTATCAATACATTAACCAACCAATATGTCCATTTCTTTTTTAGAACATTAAATTAAGTAGATGATATTCTCAAAAAAGTTGATCAATTATTCCATGATTAAGTAATAATATGAACCATTGAAATTTGGAGGTCGTTGTTGCTTAATGGTCTCAATTTTAGAAAGATCATTCTTACCCACATTTGGGTGTTCTACATATTTTGGGTTTCTATTAAGAACATGATTTTACAGAGTGAGGATCATAAAATGTTTAGGATTCCTTCTCCCATAAGTTTGGGCATCTCATTTGGGTAGTCATCACATTTCTCTTCAGATTGGTTGTTTACAAAGTTCCTCTAATTTCCAATCATTTCCTAGAATAAAGGGAATATTACAGATGAGTAATTTTAATCAATTAAATTATTAAATAGGAATAATAAATAATTAAAGGGGTAATTTTCTAATGAAATTTATTTTCTTAACATGGGAATTTCTAGGATTAAAACTATGTAAAATATGATTTATTTTCTAACAAATACGCTTATGGGATTATTTGTCCTCTTAAAAATTGATTATAATGAGATTGTATAATTTCCAAAGAACCTTCTAAGGGAGTTTCAAACTAGGTATTTAGAAAGGAATGGTTTCATGTGCCAGTTCCTAATCAATTCTATCTTAATATGGTGTTTTTGTAGGTTACATGAAGGTATATATATTCTAGATCCACATCCACCAATAGTATCTGAACAGGGTTTCATTTTTTTGGAAACCACTCACTATAAAAATTTTAAAAATAGATATTTCATATTATTTTTAGTCTTATCCACATTTCATTCTATAGAGTTTTCTAATCCTAATACCTAAAAAATCTAAACCTCACTTTGAGAATAATTATGAAAACCTTTTAATTTCATACACATGAATTCATGGTCTATTAAATAAGATCCCAGATATTAAAACCATGTAAATATAGAAGTATAGTGTCTTTAGGAAATTAGGTACATTAAATCAAAATATAAAAATAGGTGGTACATCATCATTGTTGAAAACTTCCTTAACTTGATTATAATATTTCAGGGTTCTTAAAACCTCATATGAAAACATGGTGAAATACAAAAGAAATGAGTGATCCATACAACCATTTAATGGAATAAACATGGAATAACATGAAGAATGTATTACATGTTAGAAAAAAGGAATTTTGATGGGTCTAAAATGGGTGAAAATAATAACCATTAATAGAGTAACTTGTATTTACTGATAACATAAAGGGGACATGGGAAAGTGGAAACCTATTTAAACATTACATAAAAAACATAAGTCAAGGAAAACTACCAAGACATAATAGCATGGTGGAAAAAGTCCCAAAATGGAATAGTTTCACTCCCTAATTTCATACCAGATATATCATTTGACTAAAAATTACCCAACATATTGGAGCACCATATTATTCTAGGTGCACTCTTCACATTCAAATCAAGTACAGGCATATGTGTTCCATATAGATCATTAATCATATGATCATATTTCATCACATTTAATTCCACAATTAAAGATTTCAAAATAAATACATGTAGTACCCCAATAAAATGTGTATACAAATGTCTAATTGAATACCCTTGACTGGAAATTGAGATGTTACTAATAATATGATTTTTTCACATGGAAAAAACATACTGAAATTCAGGAAGTATAATGGTAATATGTAATGATTAATAAAATGGTTTATTGAGATTTAATGGGTTCGTGGGACCACTTAGTATGTGAAGATAGTATTTTTTGTCAATGAGTTTCAATGGATGTTAATGATGATCAAAATGACGAAAGGAACTCTCCAAAGTAAAATGGATAATAGAAACTACACGTTCACTGAGCATGATCCTAAGATTCATATAGGTGTATCAGGAGTCATACACTATCTACAAAAATTAAGGATGGTTGGTGTGTTTGTTGGAAAGAGTAAAAGAAAAACAGAAGATGTTGTTGTGGAGGTGGTGGGGCCTTTTATATTTGTAAACACTTAGTTTTACACTAAGAAGTTTTTTTATATTCCTTTACAAAAAAAGGATGGGTCCATCCATAGAGGAAAATCAAGGTCATAACCTCAAGATCATGAAAGACCCAAGGGGTCAACTGTGCTCGAGGGAAGTCCTCAAGGCCAGCCCCGCATGAGGCAAGGTGTGCGTGGGCCATGTATAGTCCCACAGGTGCCACATAGTGGTGAACTTGTGCAGTGTGAGTGCTAGGAGCACGCATGAGGAGCAGAGTGGGAACTAAGATTGCTTCTATTAGGTTAACATGGTATAAGGCGGTACCATGGAGGGAGGAGGACTAATATGTGATACTGCTACCATGGATTTATTGATAAACTATGAGAAAACATCGCAACATTTTGATGTGGGACAAGCTTTTAAAGCTGAGGAACTAATATCAACCGTTGATCCCTCAGCAACACATGGTCTACCATCCGATCAATCACAATATTGTTCCTCGGCATCCAAGACATCCATATTATCTCCACGGCTTATTATTGAAGTAAGTCCATCAGATCTCCTCCACTGAGGTAGCCCTAAACCTCCAGACACCCGCATGCACCTGTGAACTAGGAGATCCCGCTGAATGATGAACTCACCACTCATGCCACCATTTGAACACCGGTCAAGCCCATTCTGATCTTCTGACTGTCACTATGCTATTCATGAAATTACATTTTCATGTATGTGAATGGAATGATGAATGAGAAAATGGTCGAGAAAAATGAATTTTTCCAAGGCCATGTAGGTTATACCAGGGAATCAAAAAGTGATACATGTCATCTTGGATGCATGATTGATCAGTGAGAAGGCCACAAGTTTGAAAAAGGGAACATAAAATATATGCAGAATATCTCCACGTGGGATTGATGGAACTAATGAACCGAAGATCTCATTTATTCAAAGATGTATCTTGAAGAGTGTATCATGCATTTTTTGATGGCGTAACGATATGATCTATACTTATAAAAAGAGACCCACTGATTTGAGAAGGAGTTGTTGCATCTATGTTTTTCAAGAGATCCTGTTCTGAGAAACAAATTTTACCTGATCATAAAATTCAAGAAGGATAATTCTTGATCCATAAACTATTCAAGGTTTGTAAAGTCCCACGTACCATTATAGTTCACGAAAAAGAAGAACCGTGTACCATTTTTGGCTCGCAAAGATAAGGTCCCATGTACCCTTCTGGTACACAGAAACAAGGAACCGCATACCACTTTGTTACACAAGACAGTATAGACATGATCTATTCTTGGATTGAGAAGAGATCTCCCATGAACCATTCTAGGTTCCTGAAGAAACTGTATCATGTACCACTTGGTATGTGAAGGATGAGAGTTCCCGAGAACCAACAGAACTGCTAACCACTTTGTACGTGAATGAGGTCCGCACTTCATGTGAAAGTGAAGCCCATGCATCCTTAGCACAAGAAGGAGCCTCGAACCATCCTTATATGACTATGGGGCTTGTAAATTCTGTGAAAAGAAGAACTCTACACCCTCAGGGAGAAAAAAAAGGTGAAAAACATAAACAACAAAATAAATTCGAGGTAGTGAGATTGTTTAAAGAATAATTTGAGATCACATACATGATGCACATGAAAATCATATGCATGATTTGAGACTCCCATGTGTGAAAGAATAAACCAAATAGTGGACTACCCCCATTTGGTTTTTGAGGAACATTTTTGAATAAACATATTCAGGACACTTAAAATATGAATGAACTAAATAAGGCTTTGTGTGTGCACTTGAGAAGAAGGCAAACAAATGTACTTACATGAATGCACTCTTCATTTAAATAAATTCAAGGTAGTATGTGTGTGAATTTTTTATGAAATAATAATTAAAAGGTGGAGAAAATTTGTATTCATTATTGTATATGGGAATAAATTTAGTGAAGGAGCCATAACCATTGGTTCACGTGTGAATAAATAAAAGAAAGATAAGAGTACTTTAAAGACTACATGCATGATATCATGCCTAAATGTGAAGGAGGGAGAAGAAGGGATGATTTTGATGATGCCTAGTGATATGTGTTTTAGTCTTTGAACAATCACAAAAGAATTTTTGATTATGGACATGATGAATATGAAGTCTTAGTACATATGGTTGTTTCACTGGAGAACAATATTGAACGTCAAAGAGCATAATCTTTGGACCTCTATGCAAGAAAAAGTATCACGCTGAATAGGAGATAAAGATATTCATGAATATCCATTAAAGGGACCATCTCATCCATAAACTGAGTTTGACATCTCTCGAGGCAGGGAGCTAACCCAGAACATTGTAAAGGAAGAGTGCCTGGGACAGAGTGATTGTACCTGAACCTTGTAATCCACAACATGTGAAGATTAGTGGATTAGCTATAACCGAAAACCTACCGACATATGCTATGTAGACATAGCCCTTAGTGGGAAACCATGTAAAAGTGTTGTGTTGTCCATTTTCATGTGAATGATTAAATTACTACATATATCTATCATACATGATTAATTATGTTCCTACTATTGTGGGAACAAGATCCAATAAACATGAGAAAAAATTGGCACCTTGATTCAACCCCCCTCTCAGTGACCTAGGGTCCTTAAATGGTATCAGAGCCAAGGGTTTCACATATTTTGTATACTTTAAATTAATTCTATTCACAAGTGGATATGATTTTCATTCTTGAGTCAACAATTAAGAGTGGTCTTGATGAATGTTCTATTATCTCTGAGTAGAAATCTATACCCAACAAGACCAAGATGAATAGGGAAAAAAGTGATGAAGTTGTTGAAGAAGTCTCTCATGATCAAAGAAGTTTCAGTGTCTATTTCTCCATGCCATTCATATAATGAAGAAATATCTTTCTTAGGATGTAATGGTTAGGTGACTCAGGTTTCTACCTGAGAAAAAGAAGACACTTCTATCTCATTCTCAGGTGATCATGAAAAATAAAGAACCTATATGCATGATATTCCTGAAGAAAGATTTTATGTTATTTTTAGAACATTTCAATGTATGCTGGTTGAGATTACCCAACTGGGAAGAGAAGCTGATAATATAGAAGAAAGCTTGGAAAACAATGTTTCAGAATGTTATAATCTCTGCAGACAAAATGAAGCCTTTGAAGAGAAAGAGGTAGTCAATAAGACTCAAGAATAAAAGATCCATTCATTTAAGGATTATCTAAAAAGGGTCACAGAAGTCAAGGTTCTAAATTTGGAAGAAACATCCATGAAATTAAATAAACAAGACTCGTTGATCCAAAAAAAATTTATGTTGCATGAATTTGGGGTTGAAATATTAAAAAAGATTTGTGTTGATAAGATAATAATGATTGAATATCATATGATCTTTCTCAATATGTAATTTCTATAATTGGAAACCCATTTGACCAAACATGAGAAGACACATATTGAGACTTCACAAAATAATGAAACAGTTACTGCTGGTACTCATTGTTCACTAGGGTATTCTAAAGCCAAAAGACCTTCAAAATGTGAAAAGAATATCACAACATCACTCATTGATCTATTACAAGAATATGATAAAGTGAAGGTACCATCCATACCAACCTTTTTCATTGTTTCTAAATATGTTTATTCTAAAAGTGCATGTTGGGAGAAAATTTCTAAACAGGTATGGATAATGAAAGGTGAGGATAAGAAACCTACCGCCATGGCTAGGTTGTATATTTAAAGAGATAATAGAATATGGTTCCCTCGGTAGAGCACAACACAGTACAAAAAATTCCCAACAACATTATACTGAAGATATCAAGAAGATAGGATTTGCAGCTCAATGATGGTGCTGCAACAGATTTGGGCATTATGCACTTGATTGCTGGTAGAATTATTTAACTAAAAAACCACAGAGAAAGTATGTGTCAAAAGGGAGAATGAAAAAGAAGAAGAAGCAACATAAATAGATCTAGAAGCATCTGTATACAACAAAAAGATTTGGAATTCTAGACAATATATGTGATTTATGCAATGGGAATGGTCCCAAGAATGGAGTATTATTATCTCAACACAAATCCAGAGTTGATAAGATCAGAAGACCATAGAATCTAGCTATGATATAAGAAGATTACTATGGAAGAAATTAGAAGAATAATGGAAATGAAATGTCTCCCAAGAATACACTAAAAAGGAATGGTGATAAGTCCTTGAAATCAAAATCCATGAAGCTGAATAGTGGTACAACAAAATGAATTCCAAAAAATGATGACACTCTGAAGAGTCCTTCTGGAAAATACAAACATACTACCAATATTACCAGAGACATATTGGTTGTCAGGCCTGAAGACTTGGAAAAAATGATAAAGAAAGGAGATGCGTAGGCTAAGGCTAGTGCAACAAGAAATAGTAAAATTCCACACGATGATAGAAAACTCTTGAGTGTGAGGTGAAACAAGGATGGTCACACTATTAAGAATTGCAGTGTATTTATTCCATCCCAAGAATAATTCCTCAAGAAGATGAAAGTTGCAGCCGAAGATTCCAGTTATTTGAAATCTCATGAATAAAGAAGACTCACACATAATGAAATGGAAGAAATATTGAGGTCCAAAAAACCAAAGTCTGAACGGATAATCAAATTTTCATGTCTGAAGAGTGGAGAAAACGAAGCATCTTGGTAGAGAAAATAATCTCCGCCTTCCAGCTCATATTATAGATGCAAGGAGGATCCACCATATTATTTTAACACTTTGTGTATTGTAATAATCTTACATGGAATTGAAGGTGAAGCAAGAACACAATGTGGAGAACCTGTGAAGTGTTCCATTGAGGGGGAGATGCATAAAGAAGCTGTCCGTGCTATTATCTCAATATGTATCAAATTCAGTTGGTATTAATGTCAACTACTCTGATGATTGTCTGAGGATCATGTCATTGGAAATGTTATTTCATCACTCAACCATGGTTACTAAAAATAAAATTATTTTACAATGGGGGAATAACAATGTTATTTAGTGACATAATTAGAATGGAAGTTCCCTGAGGCCGCTTCTCGTTCCCATTTCACATGAATATTTTTGATCTATTTATTGAAGGGATCACAGTAGTGTGAGGTTCATAATATCATATTACATTTATTATCATCATTTGGAATGAAAGTGGAAAGGTTATTGAATACAATTACATGAGTTCTCATTACATGATGTATCATGATTATGGGATAATGGACATCTTTGTTTTCAAGATCAAATCCACTTGTTCGCTACATCGATCAGTGCTCAAGTAGACTTAGATAGAAATTATTGATGGTACAATTTCTCAAGTTTAGAAAATACCTTATCTACCATAAACATTGTATTTATTGTCAATAAGGGGGCGGGAAAGTTAAATGAAAGCTGAAAATTTAAAGGGATTGAGCATATAGAAGATTCACATTTTGACATTGACATGATCTCTTTAGAAAACATTGAAGTATTGAAAACAAAGACAAAGTGGGAGATTTTTGGGACCACTTGGTATGTGAAGATTTTGTTTAATGTTAATGAGTTTCAATGGATGTCAATGATGATCAAAATGAATGAAGGAACTCTCCAAAGTAAAACTGAGAATGGAAACCAAAATTTGGTTGAGCTTTAACCTCTGTTTCATATACGTGTATCAGGAGTGATAAATTGTCTACAACAATTTAGGATTGTTTGATTGTTCTTTGGAAGGAGAAAAATAAAAGAAGAAGAAGAGGTTGTGGAGGTGGATTGGAATTTTATATTTTTAAACACATAGTTTTACACTAAGTAGTTATTTTATATGCCATTACCAAAAAAAGGTGTTCATCCATGGAGGCTATCCAAGGTAATCACCTCAAGATCATGCGGGACCCAAGGGGTCATCTATGTTTCAAGGAAGCCTCCAAGTCCATCCTTGCATGTGGAAGTGTGTGTCCATGCTGTGTATAAGCCCGCCGGTGCCACATGTTGGTGAACCCATGCAATGTGGGAACTAAGAGAACACATGAAGAGCAGAGTGGGCGCTAAGAGATTGCCCGTAGGGTGAACACTGTATGAGGTGGTACCATGGAGGGAGGATAAGTTATTAGAGTTGAAACTATTTAAGATTGATTGATAAACTGTGAGAATCCATAGTGGCATTTCGATGTGGGATAAGGTTTTAAAAATAAGGAACTAATTTCAACTCTTGATCCCTCAATAAAATGAGGTCTACCCTCAGATTAATCGCAAGATTGATCCCATGCATCCAATCCATCCATATGATCTCTACGGTTCATGATTGAAGTATGGTCATCTTATCTCCTACGCTGAGGTTGTCTTAAACCTCTAGACACCTTCATGCACTCACGAACTAGCAGCTCTAGCAGAATGATTATCTTGCGACTCCGACCACCATTTTATCTCTAGTCTAGCCTGTTCTGATCATCTAACTATCCTGATTCCATGCATGAAATTACATTTTCATGCATGTGAATAGTATTAATAATGAGTGAATGGCTGAGGGGAAAAAGTTACCAAGGCCACATAGGTTCGAGTAGGGATTCAAAAAGTGATACATGACATCTTGGATGCATGAATTATCAGTGAGAAGGCCTCGAGTTTGAAAAATGGAACATCCAATATATCCGGAATATCACCACATGGGTTTGAAGGTATTAATGAATTGAAGATTTCTTTTATTCAAAGAATAATATTGAAGAGCGTATCATGCATTTTTTGAATGTGGAAAGATCTGATCAATATTATAAAACTAGACCCATCAATTTGAGGAGGATTTTCTTCTTATATGTTTTTTGAGAGCTCCTGTGATGAGAAACAAAGTTTCTCTAATGTTTAACATTGATATGGGTCATACATGATCTATGAACTGATCGAGGTTTGTGATGTGCCCCATACCATTTTGGTTCTTGAAGAATAAGAACCGTGAACCATTTTTGGCTTATGAATGAAATGTCTCATGTACCCTTCTAGTTCATGAAGCAAGGAACCACATAACTCTTCAATATGCTAGATATGAGAGCTGTAAACTATTCATGGTTTGAGAAGAGAGCTCATGGGAACTATTCAAGGATCATATGGAAATAGTACCTAGTACCATTTGGAATTAGAGGGAGGAGAGTTCCTGTTAACCAACAAAACCGTGTACCACTTGGTACGTGATGGAGGATCGCACATTGTGTGTGAGGGAATCCCATGAGTCCTTATCGCATGGAGGAGCTATAAACCATCCTAGTTTGAGAATGGGGCTTTCACATTCTATGAAATGAACACCATACCATTGGTGTGGAAAACAAAGTGAAAAAACATAAACACCATAATAAATTCGAGGGAGTGAGTGGGTTTAATGAACAAGTAGAGATCACATACAAGATGTACATGAATATCATATGCATGATTTGAGCCTCCCATGTGTGAAATCATAAAAGAAATAGTGGACTACCCCCATTTAGTTTTTTAAGAATATTCATGAATAAATATATTCATGACACTTAGAATTTGAAGGAACTAAATAAGGATTTGGGTGTGCACCTGAGAAGAAGACAAACCAATGTGTGTACATGCATGAACTATTCATTTGAATAAATTCAAGGAATCATGTGGGAGAATTTTTTGAACAAATAATAATTTAATGGTTGAGAGAATTTATATGATTTCCTGCATATGTGGATAAATTTAAAGAAAGAACTAAAACTGTACGTGTATGTGTGAAGAAATAAAAGAAAGATAGGAGTCCAATTAAAGACTAGATGAATGGTATCATGCTTACATGTGAAGGAGGGAGATTAAGTGATGATTATGATGATGCCTAGTGAGCCATGTTTTACGGTTTGAACAATCACAAAAGAATTTGAGATTCAGGGAATGAAGAATAAGAAGTCTTAGTACATATGGTTGTTGCACTGGAGAAGAATATTGAACGTTAATGTGAAAAAACTCTGGATATCGATGCAAGAAAAGTATCATGTTGAATGGGAGACAAATAATTCATGCCTATCCATTGAAGGGACTATCACACCCATAAACTGAGTTTGACTTCTCTCAAGGAAGTGAGCCAGGGGGAGTCAACGGAAGTGATTCGAGGGAAGGAATGAGCTATCTATGAAATTTTGTAAAGGCAATGTGCCTAGGACAGAGTGACTGTACCCTAACATTTTAATCCAAAACTTGTAAAGATTTAGTGGAATTACGTACGACTGACAACCTAGCGGCATATACTCCAAGGACATAACATTAAGCAGTGAACCAAGTAATTTTGTTGTGTTGTCCTTTTGCATGTGAATGTTTTAATTACTGCACATATCCATCATACATGATTAATTAAGTTAGTCCGAATGTGTGAAAAAGGTCCAATAAATGGGAGAAAAAGATAACACCTTGATTCACCCCCCTTAGGGTGACCTAGGGTCCTTCATGGGGTATATCCTCATTTAAAAATAAAATGGAAATTAAGAGGGATGTGGAAGAAAATATCCCGACATTAAAAATAGAATATAAATGGGATAAAATAAAGAACATTATTGAATAATGAGGGGATGAAAAGGATCCCTTACCTGGAAGGAGTGATTCCAAGAGATTGGGAGGATCTTCTCGAGAGATCGGGGCACCATGAGAGTACTATTAATTTGGTGATAAAGGATTAAAGATGTTATCTATGGTTTTTTAGTGATGAGTAATTGTATCTTGGGGGGGGGGGTTATAAAGAAATAGTGGGGTGTTCTTTATTATTATACTAACATATGTTTTGGACTCAATATAATAAATAATATAAAAAATTATATAATTGATTTTACCCATGGTTTCTTCCAAATATGAGTACATATCATTATTTTATAAGTCCACAGACCATGATAATTAAAATATTATCCTTTTATAATTCAAAGGGTGCCTTATTTATAATGAAATGATTTTAAAACCATAAAATATAATATAGGGTTTTATGCATTCATAATGAACTATTAAAATGATTTAAATAACCTCAAAATCATGATATTTTAATGTTTAAAAATAGTGTTTCTATGTTAGAACTTTTATAGAATTTATTACATCAATTTTTGTTCATTATCAGGTTATAATACCCACTGTTAATTTATAACATATTTAATTTTTATTCAAAAATTATATGGATTTTGAAAATTCTGAAGCATTCACCACATTACGATTTGGACATCTTGATTCAAAAGATAATATTTACTTCATATTTTTTTTTAAATATTTTCTTTTCCACTTTTAAAATATGAAGCTATAATTTTTTGGAAATGTTGGGATTTTTGAAAATAAAATTCTTCAACCCTTTATAAAAATTATATTTGACTACAAATGAATTATTTTATGATTTATATTTAATAAAAAATTAATGGAATTACTTTATTAAATTATAATTTATTTTTCATATTCATGAATTCTTAAAAAATTAATATCTTAATTAAAATTACATATTAAACCAAAAATATATATTATTTTTATTATTTTAAAAATATATATAATTTACACTATAAAAATAATAAAAATAAAATATATTCATTATTATACATAAAATATATTCATATTAGTAGGGTCAGGATACATAGACCATTATTACACCAGAAACATTCTTAAGGATATGGTACTTGATGATCAGATTTTTTTGGGGTGGTTCGCCATACATTGTTTGGGTCATTATCTTGATGAACTTGAACATCAATTATAAATAGTTTCAATAATTCTCTAGTTGTTGTTTCTGAACATGGGCTAGGTAATGGAAAATCACAGTGATGATATCTACCTCATAATCTATGATGAATGGGAAATATAGGGTATGATCCAACTAGGTAAGGTCATTGCTTGTTTTTTTAGTTTCTATTGGATTTATCAAAACCATATATTTAAAAAAATCATATGATGATTGTTCAATGACTATATAATCAATGTTTTTTGATGATTACTAGTATTTTAAATCCAATATGATAAAATATAACCAATTAAGTGAATGAATTTTCTAGAACCATAATACAAAATAGGGAATTTAATTTCATCACCATGTGAATTTGTATATAAATGTTTTGGTGGTTATAGAAATCGGCAATTGAAATCTTATAAAGTGAGTCAAAAATAGATTTAAATAAGGAATAAAGAAGAATTTTGAAGAAGTTTACAATGAACTATAATAGGTTATGAAATGATAATTTTAGAATAAAAATAATTAGTAAAATAATCTTGAAATAGAAGGTGTTAAAAAATCAATGATTAAAATGGTAAAAGAAAAAATGGTAATTTATGTTTAAATGAAAGAGTGACAGAAAGAGATATGAAATACGGACATGAATATGGGACTCATAGCTCCATGTTTGTCAGTCTTGTTGAATATTTTTTGATACTAAATTTAATGAATGTTTAAATTATTCATGTTTTGAAACTCCATTAAGTGGTTGCAGCATTGAGACATTCATATCATGTAAGTGAATTTCATCTAGTTACAACATATTCACAAAGATGTTAGAATATATTAGATCTAACAAATTTCATAGACACTATATTCATTAGGGTTCAAAATTTGAACTTTTCACATCATGTAATGAGCTCACATCATGTATATTATTAGGTTTAAAATTTTATTCTTTAGCGATGTGAAAATTGAACTCACATCATGTAAATGGACCAGGTTATGTAAATGGGGTTTATACCAAGAAAAAATTCTATCATGTGGTATGATTGAGGAATACATTTTTTTTACTTTAGATTCATGATGGTAAATTTATAATTTTACTATTTTCTATGAATTCAACCTTTAATGCATGAATTTTTAATTCAAAAGAAAACAATCAAAAACTTGTTCATTATCAAATAATGCATGATTTAACCTTAAATACATGTATCCAAAATGTATATATGAATATTTATGATCACATTATGAATCTAATCTTGACCTTCCACAGTAGGTGAAGACATTTATAGGGTGATAAGTCTGGAGGATGGTATGAGGAATTATTATAAGGTGTATATGAACATAATTAGGTTTTCCTCATTCTCAAAGGTCATGAACTAATATTTAATAGCTGAGGGAAACTTGATGGACCGAAACTACTCGAGAAAGGTGATTTCACCAGGTGAGTCTGGGAGTGATGCTTTCGGTAGCATGAAATGGGACTTTGAGGAGACTCTGTATGTAAATTAGGACAATGATTTATGAAATATATCAAAGAGTAGTTCAACGATGGTGTTCTTCAAATACTAGAATGAAGGTCATATTTGGACTGAAATTATGTGACCTCTGAATGAGTTTTGTTCATGTGACTAGATGAGAATCTTAGAGAGGTTCTACAAAAATACTTCTCTAGTTACTGGGATTCAAGGATTGTGTTAGACTGATAGATCTATGTTAGGACAAAAGTGGTACCATGATATGGTAGTATGAATAATCATGAAAATGAAATTCATTATAGGGGGAGATAAACTAAGCAGTGTGGTAAGTTTTTGGAAGCTGGTGCAGATCTACCTTGAGGTCAAGCCTAGGGTAGTCGAGCTTCAGGTCGGGTGCATGTCATTACGATGGAAGTGATAGAGTTGGTTAGTGAGCCAGAAAAAGTTATTGGTATACTGGATTAAGGTCAATTAATTATCTTTTAGAAAGACTGATATGGTTTCATGAGGTGCACATGTTGTAAAATGAAATAACTAGATGCTGAATAGTATGTGGGAATATTCTATGATGTGTGATTTGTATGAGATTCATAGGAATATAGAATTTTAATTTGAATATATATATATATATATATATCTTATATGGAATTAATTTTTTAGAATCAATCTTATGCATGAATTTTGGGAATCTATTGGGATGTTTTACTTCGTGGGTGTTATTTGTGACAATGGCATGAGGTAGTCATTTGATGAGATATAGGGAATGTGAGAATTATTTTTCTTGTTGGAAAAATTAATTTTCATGTATGAAAATGATATAATCAAACACCTCAAGAGTAATATGATATATGGTATGTCATGTTGGTACTTTTATGTCTTGTGATGTTTGGTATTGGCGTTGGAAATGTCAAACTTGTTCAATAATTGATTGGGTAGTTAATTCCTATGGTGGGGATCACTATGAGAGGTATTGAATTGTGATACTGTATCCAATTTAGAGTGGGATAATTTTCATTATATGTGTAAATTTGGTACCATCTATGAAGGAGAACAAATTGCTTGGGGATGATCTATCTAATGGTTGTGAGGTTGTAACATTCCATGATTTTTAATAGGTTGAATTCCCGAATAACTATTATGTTTATGTTTAGTGTATTAGGAAAATCTTAAATTAATATTTATATATTAAAATATTGAATTAAAACACATTATCATATTGTTTAATGATTGTATAAAATTCTTAGAATGTGTCTTAGAGGTCCATTTTGGTTTTGAGTGTGTCATGTTTTGGGAAATAATGTTCTAGAGACACAATACTCACCACATGACTGGGACACAATTTGTTTAAAACACGTAGACCAATATATGAATCCCATTTAAACTCAATCATGACTAGACACACCATGTGAGGTGGGATGAATGGATGTAAGAAATACCAATAGTTTTTATCAACGCTAAATCATATGGTTTGTGCACGGTTTGAAAAACCATGCAATTAGTTGTGTGAGGTGGAGGTGAATTTGGACAGTGGAACTCCATAGTTTCCACATGGTTAACCAAAACTTGTTTCATAATATTGTGGTTCATTAAAGGGGGTAAATTTATAAAAACTTACCCTCTTTATATATTTATTTATTATTCCTTATATCTTCTCCTTTTTGTAAAACTCCTCTAACTGTGGATTACCATTTCTTCCTCTTATATTCCTTGTCTTTTCTCTATCCAACAATATACCATTTGAATGTAGTGGGGTTCATTAGATAGATAATAGTATGATTATAAAACCCATTTCTTCCATTCTTATTTTCTCTCGAAATTTGTAATACTAAGGCCATGAGATCCTTCTTACCCTATTTTATGGTCATTTTCTAGAATCATGATTTTTTTTATTTAAGATCAGGCTAGAGGCTGATATTTGATGACCATGAACCTAGGAGCCTAAGTTAGGTGGTTCTAGAATTATCTTTAAATAATAACATGTTATGGGATACAAAACTAAAACCTCATGTGTGTGTTGTCTGAGTGAAACCCTTGATAAATTAATGCATGTATTTACATCATTTAATTGATGTTTTTAGATATCAAATTGGAATACAATTATTTATTTAATTTTTTTATTCCTGGTTTGGGGATTTAGTTGGTTGGGAATGTCAATCTATTTGATTTAATTTAATTTTCAACATTGTGTTATGATTGAATTACTTCTGTGGGAATGTGATTGGAATGGACCATAACACATTAGAAGATTTGATCACTATGATTGAGGCCACCTAGTTTATTTGGATAAGATAATGGCTCAAGAGATTTGTGGGATCATGATTACTATAGGGTTTAAGGTTATGTGATCATCAAGTTATGGAATATTTTGATGAAATTATCATGATGGGTGATGAGGTTCACATGTTACAATTAGGTTATTGGTTGTGGTGTCTCAGGTAGGCTTGGTGATTTTCACTCACTATTACGGGACAATTGTGTCGTTGGAGTCGTGTTCCCAATGATGTGGATTCAATTGTAGTGGTGTACAACACTCGTTGTGGGTGGATTCCTCCATAGATTAATTTTCTTAGGGGATTGTATTTCATATCAGTTAAAGTGGAGAGGAAAAATATATAAGTCTATTGTTGATGGTTAGGGGGTCCATCAAATGGGGTGTGAGGATCATACTGATGTTGATGGAAGATGTGCTGGGTTGATGAGAGGAAGGGTCTCATCAAACCTCAATATATCATATTGTTCATCCAATGTTAGTTGTTATTCATTGATGGGAAGATATCTTCATTAAATGGGAATTGGGTGGTTGAGCTGATGGTACTTTATTATTTATTAAAGGATGCATCTCACCATTCCTTGGGGAATCTAGTTATTTAACTAAAATTTGTTGTTCAATGGGATTTTAGAGGGAATAGTGATACATGTATTTGATGGACTGATGGGATACTAAAATTACTATATTTTTGGTGTATATGGGATCAGATGACATAAGGTGAGAGGTGAAATTTATATGGAGAAGATATCAAGGTTCTTGTGGTATGACTGTCCATGGATATATCATTCCACTATGGCATTGGATGTTGTAGGTAAATTCTTCATCATGGATTTTGATCATGAGTAATGGGGGTTATGTATTTTATGCATGGTTTTTATTTCTACATAATTTCATATGAATACACATGTATAAATATGGATATTGGATAAGAGCACATTGGTTGGGGCCTACTGAGTTCTTACACACACTGAACATAGGCCCCTCCGGATGAATATAATGTTTATAGTTCGGAAATCAAGTAATGTAAAGGATCACATACTAGACCCTTGAAATCATGGATTCATAATTTCTTGGGATAGATTTAAAATGGGCTTTAGAGGTTCTTAACAATGATCTATGTTTATTTTGGGATTTTGAGAATGTTCTTATTCCATCGTCCACATCCGATCTTGCATGTATATTTTTTATGATTCCATTAAATGTATACTTTATCTAGAATTTAGCAACCTATATAATTTTGGATTTTTATTTCCCCTATTTTATTTATTGCTTCTACTAAGTTAAATTTTTTGTTCGATAGTGATGTTATTATATGAATATTTTTAAAATCATCACCAGGGGGAATAGTCTTACCAATATCACATCATTAGACTATTTCATCTAGACTGAAGCCATTAGAATACGGGGAGGCAAGCTTATATCCCAGTGGACCTTCTTCCCAGTTCACTAGTTATGTGGGGCTTGGTTTAGAGCACAATGGATTTTTTGTAACATAGATAGTTCCTAGGTCTACAATCTAACCCTTAGTTTCGAACATTGAATTAGATAATTCCTATGCTCCCCACATATAACACATTGAATTCTTTTGAAATTAGTTACTCTAAGACCTTTACTACATAATTGAAAATGTATTCCCCTCTATATAAAATATTATTCAAGGTGATTCTTCTCACATTTTATACATGTTTGATGTAGAATATTTATTACTTTATGTTCATAGACATACAAACATTTATAAAATTCAGTCATCCTCTAATTTTATGTCCTTAGAATCTCATAGAAGTTTACATTATTAATCATATATCATGACAGATGAGTAGTCTCGACCACCATGTATTTCTCTTCAGTCATCATACAATTTGGTTCTCATAATCACCAATTCATCCATCACATTTAATTATAACATGATAACTCCTAGTCATATCCATTTACTAAAACATCATATTGTAGTATGTGTAATAACAACAATAGTGGAAAACCACATAACCATGAAAATTCATTTATTGGATATCTAAATCACATAATCTTATTTTAAATATATTACACCTAATATTTCACTTAGTTCATTCATGGTTCTTGTATTTTAAAAACATTCATGATAGTTCATATTGAGTCTGTGAATTTCTAAAACATATACCTAGGGTGTGTTAGAATTGGTGTGCAACAAGGCCCAATTTCATGAACCAACTGATCATCGATTCAAACAATAATGCACCCTTTTCAGAGTTATTACCCCAAGGTAAAAACGTTCCAGAGACACATCCACTACTATTATATTGGAAAGGATTTAATTTCATAAGAACTCATCTATATATACATCACCATAATTCCAAACCATTGTCATATATTTTGAATTATCCCTTGTGTTATCACTAATGTTTTATCATCATTACTTCTAATGGATTACTAAACCTTTCTCTGATACCAAATATATTATCCCATGATTTTCATACATTGATATTACATCTTATCGAACCAATATTCCTTGAATAACATAATAATCCATGCATTAATCATGTAGGTATGCTTCTTTTGGAAAGATGGATGCATAAAAACTAGTTCATAAGTGAACGACATTTTCTCCAACTCATTTCATCCTAACAAGATGATATATTATATATATCATACATAATAAATGTCATCATAACCTTGGGAAGTAAATCATTAGAAATGATGACTTCTGATGCTTAAAATGTGTAGACAAAAAATATATCAATCATTCCATATATATAACATGATCATAGGGGAATTATAACATTAGATTAACATTTTTAAACCATACCCTATATATAAAGGATTAAAATATTGAGTCATGGAATAAAGTTTTATAGTTTATTAGACATAAAACATATAAAAAACAATATACATAACACATGAGAGAATAAAATTAGCATATGAAATGTATTTATTGATTACACATGAGTATATAAAATAATTTCCTTAATAGTTAAGGACTATTTCCAAGGCTGTCATAGTGGATTAGATTTACTCCTCAAACTATCATGTAGTCAAGGTTCAATACCAATACTATCAAAGTGGATAAATACCTTACTTAACTGGGTTTACATAAAATTTTAGCCTATTTTATCTCATTATATAACAATAATTACCTACGGAATTTGAAGGATATATATGTCTAACCCATCACATAGTCTCTCCATTTTTGTTCCGTAAGATAAAAAATCTATAAGGACTCGGCCTAATGCATTACATAATCTAGTTTTTTTAGAGTAGATTTAATTTTCCGTAAATCCCAAAGATCTTTTGGATTTATAGATTTATAAATTTAGGTAATAACACTTACATAATGATAATATATATTAAAAATAAGACAATTCTACTCAATATCCATTCATTTACAATATAATACATATATACTAAAACACAGTTTCTTTTCATGAATATTTTTTTAATGTTCAACACATCTTTTTTACTTTCCCTTTCCCCTCCTCTATCCTTATAATTTTTAAAATAAACTTTATATGAGAACAAAATGCTCAATGAGGGACATAAAATAATGAAATATATCGGTAATCCATGAATACTGATAAAAATTTTCATTTTTCAAAATAAACACTTGGGATCTAATTGAACATTTTCATACCCAAGAAGTCACCTTCGATGCTGACATATAGCCATGAAACATTTCATAAGAAATAATAATGGTAAAAAAACTCATATGGGTACTTTGAAATCATTTTAAAATTGTAATAATTTTTTTTCATGATATACATTTCAACCTTATAAAGTAATATATACTTTCCCTTACCTTGTGAAATCAGTATACTCTATTAAAACCAGATAGAATGAATAGATCAATTGTTTAGGTAGCATGAGAAATACTTTTCATATAATTTTTATATACCCATTGAATATCCCACATTTTTATAATTAGAGTAACCATTGTAGTTACACTTGAAATAGCTATCAATTTTATACTTCGAATAACCATCCTAGTATATTCTCATAATCTATTAATAGAAACATAAACCGTTGACTATATCCCTTTATCGAATCCACTGATGGGAAATAACAACCTCATCTACAATTGTTTTATAACAGATGAACATGAAAACATAAAAAAAATCCCAATAAAAATAAAATAACCACTACATATCATGTCTTGGATGGTAAAAACATTAATTTCACCGATAAAATCATTTTTGGATATTAATATATAAATTTTCATTACAACCCAACTTTTAATACTAAAATTCCTTACAAAAAATGGGAATAATATTTTTATTTGATGAAAATAATGAAATATTATAAAGGATACCAAAATTAAAATAACAATTATAGTGGTGGACATGTTTTCACCATTTATGTTAAAATAGAACTTTTTTTATTTTCAAAATAAAGTGAAAACATTTTTGTTAAAAAATTTATTTAGAAAAATCATTGAATGAAAATAAAATGGGAAATATATATATATAATTTAATTATTAACATATAAATATATGAATAAAATAATTTTAAAAATAAGGTTATAGAAGGAAAAATTGTTTTATAGGAACCTGTAGAATAATATATTTAAAATAAATACCCACAAATTTTTCCCAACTAAATAAGAAAATTATTTATATTCTTGAAAAATAAACATAGCTAAATTATTTAATTTCATAAAAACCCTATTCAATCACATTATTCCTTTTAAACTATATCCTATGAAAATATTTAGATATCTAATTATTTAAAATTACATATTATATTTTAATGATATTCATTTCATAAGAAAAAAATGATTTCATTACTCAAATATGGTGAAAGATATCATTATTCCATCACCTAAATAATAATAATAGTGAAATTATTATAATTTTAATACATACATTTTCATATTAAAAATATTCATGAAATTTGGTAATGAAAAACTAAAAACGTTTCAATCATAGAGATTATAAGTCATACATATTCATGAGTAATGGTTAAATTTTCAATGGTTATTAAGTAAACAAGGGAAGATTATTTTTCAAATTAAAAAACAATAATAATATCATAACTATAATATTATTCAAAATTATACAATTATATATCACTGATATGATGTGGTGACTAAAAATGAATCACATCACTTCTTAGAGATGGTAGTCCACAATTTTGCACGAACAAAGTTATCATTTTTCAGTGAATGGAGATGTAAGAAAGTAAATTATATATTATCTTTTAAGAATGGAAAATATTTCTGGAATATCATAGGTTTACATTAAATCCATTATTAAAACCAGTATTCATATACATTGATGGAAAATGAATTAATCAGTTCTTAAGTCGATGGTCCACTGTAAATACGAATGATGGTTTTATTTCAAATTTGATGGATAAGGATATAGATATATTTTGTTCAAATAACATAAAAAACATAGTATAATTATAATATTTTTTAGTATATATGAATGGGTATGGGATATTTTATAAGGTTTGAGGAGGATATAATAGTAATACATGTGGTTAAGAACTATACCACCTTTTTGGAATGTATCTTTTGAATATCACCTTCATCCTTAGAGGGTTAGTAATCTAGAAATTAAATACCATTAGAATATGTAGAGGTATTATAGAAATGTATTAATGTAGGGATTGGATGAACAAAATGGTTTTTGAAATGTGAGAAAATGATATGAATTGTTTCACTTTTATAAGAGATGGGTGGGGTCTAGAGGAATTTTTCAAAAAAATTAATGTTATCTTAACTAAAATTCAATTTAAAATGGCTTGAAAATATTTTTTTGAAGATATGACGAGGATGTATAGAATTACTATCATACAGTAAAAAAATAGGAATATTTTGATTATTTTTTAACTTTATTATTTGGTTTTATCCCATTATTATTCCTTTTCAGAATCACCACAATATTATCATTTTCTATATTTTAATGCCTAATAATGTTACCATAAAATGATAAATGACCCATAAATTGTACATGGTTGATTTAATTGACCACATTGAATTAAGTATTCTTAAACTACTTTTTAGGAATTGTAAATCATTTAATAAAATATTATTTTCATAGAATATTTATAATATATATTTTAGAATTATTTATTTACTTTAATTTTTTATAACATTAAGAAATATACGAAATTAGAATACAAAAAATTAAAATATCCCTAAAATTATATATCTATCAAATCAACATGAGGATCATATTAATTATTTTAAATTATTATACTTTTAATATTTTTATCATAATTTTTTATTTTAATATGTATTGAATAATTAGTGTGTTAACATTGGGTAAGTATTTAAGGTATGTTTTTTCAATAAAAATTAAATATAAATTACACAAATAAATATACGTTATTTATATTTAAAATACATATTTATAATAGATGATATGCTTTATTTATTATTATTCTATAAAATCTATAGTAATTAAAAAAAATTCTATAAAGTTTTTTACATTTCTATAAATAAAATATTACACTTGTTAAAAACATATCCAAATAAAAAATGAAATATAACAAAATTTTGGATTCTTATAGACAAAATGGAATCAAAGAATAAAATTAATCCAAGTTTTATGGTCATTTTATAGTCCTTATCATTGTATTTTTAAATTTAATTTCTTGATTTAACCTTTACCATGGTATCTAAAATTATTAAGGTTCTAATTTGTATTATACAAAAATAAAAAATAGATATTAATCAAATTTGAAACCAATGTTTATAATTATGGAATACATTTCTTAATATTAAAAAATATATGTGAAATAATTTAATAAAAAATTAATCTTAAAAAATTAAATGGAAAACCTTTTGTAGAAAAATGTCATTTTTATAAATATAATATGCTTATTGAAAAAATTATAGTATTAAATTCATATAAAAACATATAATTAACTAATTTTAAATATAAGGGAAAGAATAAAAATTTAAATCTAATCATTAAAATACTTTGGCTTTTTTAATCCTTCAAGAAAGAATACAATGTTAAATGAAAATCAATATTTTTCACTATTATTTAAAAATAAAACATTTCAGAAAATTATCAAAAATTAATCCAAATATAATTTTTAAATGATGAGTTATATAATTATATTACATTTCTAAAATTAAAATTCTAAAATTTAAAAATAAAACTTTGAAATAAAACAATAGTTTAATAAAACTATTTCCTTTTTTATTTAAAAAACATTTAATTGATATAAATATATATTTATTGAATACTAATAAATGTGGAAATGATTTATTATCTAATAACTTGGGTGTTATATTCTTCCCCCTTCTTGTAAATTTCAACTCTCAATTTTATTCACTTATTAAACATGTGGAGATATATTTTCCTCAAATCATTTTGAAACTCCCATATTGCTTCTTCAACTATATGTGTTTTCCATAAAAACTTAAACTGATGATCTACCTTTTTCAATAATACATGATATCTACGATCGATAAAATAGAAATGATATTCATCATAATAAAGGCCCACTACGAGAATGGTACTAGAATTCAACCTAAGGCTAAAGATTTGCTGCCTGGAATGATGCTAAGAATCTAGAAGAAAATCAAGTTATCTCATATAGAGATTGATTCAATGATCATTCATAGCTCCCTTTAGGGTAAACACCAAACCCCAAGGTCCGAATCTTATATTACTATAAAATTCAAAGCTCTCCATAGCAATGATATTATGGTTACTCATACTTGGCATGAAGGAAATAAAGATGAAGATCATTTAGCCTCTCAAGCTAACCAAATCCTTGAATTCACCAACTCGTTAAACAATTATTTCTTTAATCCTATGGGAACGTCATTTATACGAGGGGATTCCCTCTGCCAGTATTTTTTTCAGCCTCATTAGGCCCTATTTTTTCTTTTTTTCTTATCTCTTTTTTTCATTCATTAAAAATGGAATCGTTGATGATGACTTTCATACATAGAATCATTAAAAATTTGTGTACATAAGATAAACATGAGGTAATGCTACTGGTTAGGAAACTAACCCAAATTCACTAGGATTTAATATTGTCCAATGAAATGTGGACTTCACTTCTCCTTTTTACCAAAATGCATAAACATTTCACATATAGATATTTTTATAAATACAAGATCACCTACCATATAATAGTTATCTTCCTCTGATTTTCAACACTTATTATCTTCCTAATTTGTAAGAAACTCATATATATCTAAATTACCTTCACCCCATCAACACTTTCATTTACCAATTAAGGCCCCATCAACATAAATTCACTTACTCTATTACAAAAATATAGATTCCAATATTTTTTCCTATATAATTCCTCAAAAGGACCCGTATTTTTACTGGAATGAAAACATTTTTATAAGAAAATTAGACTAATGAAAGATTGTGATATAAAAATCCCATGTAATCCCCTGTACAAGAATGAATCATGTCTTCCAATATATTATTTCTTTTGTATAACATTATATTTGATTGTAGATGAAAATTCAAACATAAATTTTATTTAGTATCCAATAAATTATGAAGTTCATTCCAAAAAATTAATGTGAAATATTGAAAATGGTCTAATACAATAGAGATATGAACTCCCTGTAACCTTCATTTCACCTTGTGGTATATCTGAGAAATTTTATTTAATAATATATTTTCTCTAATGGGAATGAAATAAAGGGATTTAGATAATCATCCAATAATAAACCAAATTACAATATTACCCTGAGTGGTATTTGGTCATCCCACTATGAAATCCAATGATATATTTTTCCATTTCCTCTATAGCACTAGAAAAGGATAATGAATATCTTTTGTTAATAGTATCTCTATATGAACCTATTGAGAAGTCAAATATTTCATTGTAATTTAAGTAAAATATTTTTTCATTCCATCCCACTGGTAATACTCTTGAATGTCTCTATAGATCTTAATACAGTAATAACAATTCAAAAATGAGAAAATATAGTCTCCACTCAACAATCATTTCATCAATTGGGAATCACAATGCACACATAATCTCTTTCAAAATCGCACAATATACTATTTATCATTATTAAATTTAAGAAACATTCCATTCTTACACAAATCTACTACTTGTACAATATTTATTTATCTTAACATTTTTTTCATGTCAGTTACAAATAATTGGCATGGTTAGTAAAGTTTGGATAAATTTTCACATTTGTTTTCTATAACTAAGTATATAATATTATTTACTATGACTGTTATTTAATACCTAAAATTAAAAATATATACCATATATATTTCAGGTCAATTCCTTAATAACTTTCATGAAAAACCTGCTTTCAAATCATTTATTATGAAAATGATTTGAAACCCCTTATAATTCATCGTATTTATTAAATAAATAATATTAATTATCATTTATTTTTTGTTAGTCATTCAATACCATATGTGAAAAAACCTTTTTAATATATATTAATGGTTAAAAGATGTCATTTTGTGTTCATTCACTCATGAATCAACCTATTTCTTTCTATCTTGTGACATACCCTGACTGTTCCATCTTTTGCTGATGTACTATGATTGTTTCATTATTCAATCATTAAACATGAATATTTTTATACCATGATATGTGGAATTGAATATTTTTCATTTGGAATCCACGACCACTATCTATCACAACCCATTTATTGACATCACATACATGTTATTCCCATTTGTATATCATTTAAAATCATCCTAGTTTTGATTCCAATTTATAGTTTGTGATTATTATTTTTGATTTTATGGTTATACATGGTATTTTAATTTGAATCTAGAATTAAACTCTTCCATTTCTATTTCATTAACTTTGATTTGGAATCGACCACAGATGTCCAGTATCACTTTTCATCATCTACGTCTTGATATTCTTTTTATTGGGGTCACCTTCTCAATCATCCTAGTTCCAATATTAGTTTATAGTTTGTGTTTATTAGATTTATTTTCCTTTAATACAACATATTTGTTTTATTATTCTATCCAATTTTTAATTGATTTTTATTTATCTTTTAGGGTTCATCCACCATTGTCATCCACCATCAACCATTGTAGGTCACCTCCATCAAATTCATTTTGTGGGTGCCACCTTCTTAATCATCCTAGTTCTGATATCAATTAATGGTTTTATCTTTTTGTTTTTTATTTTCTCTGCATCCAATTAATTTTCATTTGTATTTTTTGTTTCAATTTTTCATTGTTTTTCTAAGAATATTTCAATTTCTATTTTTTGCTCTAATTGTTGACACATAATAGTTAATTGTTAATTTATGAATGATTGTTTTTAGATTAATGTTTTTGATTTTTTTATTTAATAATAATTTTTAAATATTATCAATTTAATAATGTTTTATCAAACATCTTTTTTGAATCTTAATGTGTTATCCATGTTTTAATGATCACAAATACTAAAAATTATGTAATGATTTTTAATCATGTTTAATCTATCCAAAATCATGTGTATAGATGATTGGTTTCCATATGATTTAAAAAAACTTATCCAAGATCATAAGTGTTATGTCTAAGGATTTTAAAATATTTTTAGTTTTTGATATAATGGATTTCCTTGATAAACAATGATGTCTAATCCATTCTATGTATATCACTATTTATGACTGTCTATAGATATTTGGATAAGTATGAGAAACCGTGAGTCTGCCACCATATATGTTTTTCTAAAAAAGGACCTAGACACCGTGACCATACAACATGACTAGACACAGTGAACTAGACACCGTGACGTAGACACTATGACCAGACATAGTAACCCGAAATTAAGAATCAGATACTCTGATCAGACACCATGATCCTAACATTGAATATATGCTATTGGTTCCTGATCCCAATATAACTGTACCATCATGACATTCTCATATATCAGAGGAAAAAATAGGACACCATTTCAAGGAGACACTGTTTGAACAAGACACAGATTCTAGACTGACTGTGACACCATTTATTAATCTATCTTGTTGTTTTTCAATTTAATTTATAAAGGTTATATTTGAAGCCTTTAAATACATTGAAAAAATTAATGTTTCATTGTATACATGTAACCTGACAGTATGAGTTATGAGGTGCAGAATACAATCATCCTATCTGCTCCAACACATTCCCTCCATAAATAAAAGGAAATGCATGGCCAGAAACTAAAATATAGAAGATATATTATAGATAAACAAGTGAGTGTGCGATAAAAATAAAGCACAATCATTCGTTAAAGAAGAACTGAAACATGAAATTTGACACTTCTGAAGAACACACGAAGCATACTCGAATCCTATTGTTGAGAAACGTTTCTCACTATCCTCTTCATGAAGAACACGAGCCAGTTCTTGAAGACTAATGATACTCTGTTTTCCATAAGAGGACTCGATTTCTACATCTGCTTCATCCTAGATGTCCAAAGTTTCATAGACTATCACTCAGAGCACTTCTAACCTTATCTAATAATATTTGCTCTGTTGTGTATTATTTTTATCTCTCAAGAAGTGTGTCTGTGTTTGTATAAATAAAAAAACACACTATCTCATGCATCAAACTGATGGATACAAGATATAATTTCTCATAAATCATCTTACTCTTGTTTATTCGCATAGATAAGTGTGTAAGAGGTTCTTGTTTGACCCGATAGTTCATACACATAATGAACTGTGGAAGAGGTAATGTGACCTGGATAGTTCTATGTACTGTGGTAAGCCCCGATCTAGGGTGTGTATCATGTTTATTTATATAAACTGCATTGTGGAAGTTGATCACCATGTGGAGTGGATTAGGTCTCAGGTTGAGACTAAAACACTTGTTTTATATCTATTGTGTTTTTTAATTTAGTTTACATTGTTTTACTTTGTAATTCACAAATCACTAAATTTACATTGATAGTTTATCTTATAAATAAGATATTAGTGTTTTGATATATTTTAATTTCTTCATAATTAATGTTAATAACTTATATTAAGATTACTGATAATTAATCTATATTCTAAGAAGTTATTTAAGCATTCAAAATTTTTAAACCATATTACATTGACTAATTAGGATGTATATAAATTTATGGGGAAACCATTCTAAGAATAATTTTCAAAAAGAAATTGTTATTGATACTCAATCCACCCCCCTCTTGAGTACTCTACTCTGAACAACATTTGGTATCTGAGGATTGTTTTCAATAATGTTTTTTTGACCCTATTTATCTGTGATTTTAGTTTTAATTTTAAGATCTGTAAATTTATGTTAATTTTTAATATCTAGATATTTGAAATTAATTTGTAACATGGAAAATATATTGGAAGGTTATGCAACATACATACCTCCATTCTTTAAAGGAACCAATTATTCCCAATGGAAAATTAAAATGAAAATTCATTTAGAAAGTATGAGTTTTGAAATCTAGTCTTCAATTATAGATGAATAAAAGATTCATACTACTGATAGAATCACATGGGATAACCCTATAATGACTTCATGCAATAAAAATTGCAAATCTGTGAATGATTTATATTTCTCATTAGGAGATGAAGAATTATAGAGAATTTCCAAATGTAAAATTGCCAACGAAATTTGGGATACCTTGTCTGTTTCACATGAAGGACCATCCGGTGTGAAAGAAATGAGACTTAATACTTGTACAATTAGATATGATAACTTTAAAATGAAACATGGTGAGCCTATTTCTGTCATTTATCCCAGGTTCTATAAAATTGTCAACACAATGATTTCTCTTCAAATAGAAGTTACTAAAAATGAAAAGATCATAAGGATTCTCAGATGCCTACCTGGCAGATGGACAGGAAGTTATGTGTCTATTAGAGATTCATGTGACATCAGCAAGATACTTGTAAAAGAACTAATTTTAAAACTGATGGTGTATAAAGAGGAGTGGAAAGTCAAAAAAGAAGATGGGGATGAACCCACAAGAAAATATGTTTCATTAAAACCCACCACTTATAAACACAAATATAAAGGGATGTTTGAAGCCTCTATATAATTTTCTAGCAGAAAACTGTCAACACTAGATAGTGTTGAATAGATGGCTCAATTAGTTGGGAGGTTTCAATTAATTTACAAGAAGAAGAACTTTTTCAGAAATCCTAACTTCAAGGGATGATATGATCAAAAAGTAAGGTGGGAGAAACATTTTAAAAGAAGTGACAAGTCTTATGAGACGGTCTGCAATGAGTGTAAATTAAAGGGATATATAAAGGCAAAACATCCCAAGGTAAAGTACTGAAAGAAATATGAGGACAAATATAGAAAGTATAAAATGTAAAATAAAGCAACATAGAGTCCTTCTGAGGATAGTTCAAGTAACTCAGAATCTTCACATCATGAATAGGATAACAAATCCAATATGTGTTTTATGAAAAAACACATTGGAGGTAAAACTGGAATCTCCTGTACACAATTCCTATTATTCTAGATATGTGAGTGACTCTAGAAAAATCTAATGAATAAATGTTTTAATACTGTAAGATGCTTGAAGAGACATTAAAATAATTAAAATATAAATATAAATCATTGAAGAAATATCATGCTCTTACATCAACTATTAATATTAAAATTACTGTAGAAAGGGAGAAAAATTCTTAATTACTCAAAGAAAATAGTGAGATAAGGCTATCTAATGAGTAATTCAAAAATGATCATGAAATTTCTAATAATGGTAAAGATACCTTGGTAAAAATTCTATGTAAACATATTGCTCTTAAATATACTAATGGGATTGGCTATTGACCTGGTAAAAGAAATTTTTGAAGAACTAATTTTGTTTCTATGTTTAGGATATACAACTTTACTCATAGTAATGGTTGAAATTCAGAAAGATCATGCTATGATACACTCTCTAATGTTTTAAGATTTTCTAGACCAAATATAGTTTAATTTATTAAGTACTTTATATAATTATTATTGGAAACCTATGAGGCATATATGGGTTCCCAAAACACTGGTCACTAATATTACTGTACCCAAACAGGTATGGGTACCAAAATCTATTTTTATCTGACTATTTTTAGGAAAATTTATTAAAGATATATTGTAAAAGTATATGGTACATGGATAGTGGGTGTTCAAGACACATGACAGGGGACTATTTATGCTTCATGAATTTTAAAAAAATTGATGGAGGATATGTCACCATTGGTGAAAATGCAAAAGGAAAGATTATTGGCCTTGGGTAAATCAGTAACTCTAACTTAGTTTTGATTTCCATATTATTTTTTGTAGATGAATATAAATATAATATGCTTAGTATTTTACAACTATGTGATGATGGATTTCTTGTTACATTTGAAAATGGTGCTTGAAATGTTTTCAATTATAAAAATGAATTAGTGTTTTCTGTATTAAAAAATGAATATGTATATTTTGTTAACATAGATTCCTTAGTCTCTCAAAATGATTCATGTTTAAGTGTATTTCAAAAATAATCTTTTCTTTGGAAGAAGCGACTATGACACTTTATATTCAGTCTTTTAGAACATTAACTAGAAAAATATTAGTTAATGACCTACCCAAACATTAGTTTCCAAATGATAATGTGTGTAATCTCTGTCAAAAGGGGAAGTAACAAAAAATTTCATTCAAAGAAAAGAATGAAGCATCAACTTTTAAACCTCTCAAATTGGTTCACATGGATTTTTTTGGACCATCTATAGTTTGTAGTTTAAATGGGGAGCACTGTGTTTATGTTCTTGTAGATGATTTTTCTTGATATTCGTGGACTTTATTTTTCGCTCAAAAAAGTGAAGTATGCTCTCTTTTTATCAAAAATTCCAAAACAATAGAAAATCATAGTGGATGTAAAATTAAATCCCTAAGAAGTGATCATGGTTAGGAGTTTGAAAAACAAGAGTTTGAATCATTTTACTCACAAAATAGCTATATTTATAATTTCCCTGCCCCTAGAACATCTCAACACAATGGAGTTGTAGAAAGTAGAAATAGATCCTTGAATGAGATTTCCAGAACCATGCTTATTGAATATGACCTACCAATTTATTTTTGTGCTGAATCTATAAATAAAACATACTATATTATCACTAGAGTGTTCATTAGACCTATTCTTAAATGAACTCTATATGAGTTATAGAACAATTCAAAACCCAAATTAAGCTACATCAGAGTTTTCGGATTCAAAGTCTATATCCATAATACTAAATAAAATATGGAAAAATTCACATCCAAGAGGGATCAAAGAATATTATTTGGATATTAAATATCTTTTAAAGCATATAGAGTGTTTAAAAAATGAACTAAATGTGTGGAAGAATTTTCGAATGTATAATTTGATGAAACAAATCCAAATGAGCCTAAGACCACTCCAGAGAACCTTGAGGATAATGTCTCAAATCTAGACAATAATTTAAAATCCTTTAACCATCCTGTGAGGGAATCTATGAAAACTCCCAATTCATAAAATTCATTAGATTTAAGACATAATGAACATGACCCTATTGAAGAACCTAAAATCAGAAGTCCATCTTTTTCTAGAGCTGTTAGAACTCTTAAGAACAATCCATTACATGTTATTATAGGAGACCTAGATAAAGGAACTCAAACTAGAGGATCTATTAGAAATCATGTTTGAAATAATGTATCCTTATCACAACATGAACCTAAAAACATTAATGTTACTATCAATGATGAATTTTGAGTGATGGCTATGCAATAAGAGCTTAATCAATTTGAAAGGAACATTATTTGGAAACTAGTTGACAGAACCAATGAAACAATCACCATAGTCACAAAATGGGTATTTAGAAATAAGTTAGATGAATCTAGTAATATATTTTGAAACAAGTATAGATTTATTGCACAAGGCTATAGTGAAGACAAAAAAATTGACTATGAAGAGACCTTTGCACTAGTAGCTAGAATTGAATCCATCAGAATTCTTTTTTCTTATGTTGCACATCTGAATTAAAAACTATATCAAAGGGATGTTGAAAGTATATTGAAAAATGGGTATATAGCTGATGATGTATTTGTTGTGAAACACCCTGGTTTTAAAAATACATATTTTCCAAATCATATTTTTAAATTATCAAAAGCATTATATGGTTTAAAAAATCTCCAAGAGCTTTGTTTGATAGACTGAGTACATTTCGTATATCCAAAATATTTACAAAAGGAATAGCTGATCGCACACTTTTTATAAAACAAATATCCAATGATATTTTAGGAGTTCAAATCTAGGTATATGACATTATCTTTGGATCTTAAAAAAATTCCCTAATAATTTAATTTTCTGAAATGATGAACAATAAATTTTAAATGAGTTTAATGGGTGAAGATAAATTCTATATTGGATTTCAAATCATTCAAAATATTGATGGTATTATTTAAAATCAATGAAAACATAGTAAATATCATATCAAATATTTGGTTTAGATAACACCAAAAGTAGTGACACTCTAATGAGTACTACTTTTATGTGGGATCTTCATAAAGATGGAAATTATGTTGATCAAACCACCAGTGGAATGATTGAAAGTCTTCTGTATATAACTACTTGTCTTCCTTTCATTATGTTTAGTGTGTGTATGTGAGTTCAATTTTCAATAAAAACCTAAGTAATATCATTTAAATTCTATATAATTAATTTTCATATACCTCAAACATACACCCAATCAAGGACTATTCTATCCGAGAGGACAATCATGTGAGTTAGTTAGTTATTCCGATGCTGACTTTGGTAGTTTTCATTTATATAGAAAAAGAATCTTTGGAACATGTCACTTTATAGGCAAGTCACTAGTATCATGGTGTAGTAAGAAACAAATCCTAGTATCATTATCTACTATAGAATCTGAATACATAGCTTCTGGTAGTTTTCGAGAAACAATTTGGGGATGAAACACACCTTACTAGATTATGGATATCAATTCAGGAATGTCCCTATAAATTGTGACAAAAAAGTACTATTAAGATCTCAAAAATTCTTGTTACACACTCTAGGAAAAAACAAATTTATGTAAGACATCATTTTTTAAGAGATCATTATTAAAAAGGTGATATCACATAAGAATTCATTGGAACATAATATCATATTTTAGATATATTCTCCAAACCATTAAATTCTAAAACAATAGATGAAATCATACATGAATTGGGAATGATAAATCTTAATTAGTAAGTATACTATTACATATTTTATAGTTTCACTGTAATGCCCCGACCCCAGTTACCTAGAGTCGGTGCATTATTACATAACATTGGCATGATCAAAAGAATGATAAAATCTCGAAAGACCGATTGGTTTAGTAGCCTTGGAAACACTAGATATATTCATAAAGTTTTACATTACATCATAAAGTGGAAAAATACTACAACAACATATTTTTTCTATATTCCACACTCATATCCCCATATAATATCCCTGCAGGTCATTCATAATTTACTTCTTCACTTCCTGGGAAAAATAAAACATAGAAAAGGGGTGAGCTCAAATGCCCAGTAAGGATAACAATATAGCGGAAACTTTCAAAAATAAGCATAAACATTTAAGGCAATGTATAACTAAAACAAAAGACTTTTAAACTTAAACTTCAACATAGTATGGAAAAAGTAAAATGAAATAATTCCATTTACTTATTCACATTGATATTCTACTAATCGAATAATCACATGCAATATCAATAACCACTTTCATAATGATGGAATGCATAATGCGAGACTATCATAACCACATAGCCAAGGCCTCGTGCCAAGACTACAAATAAGATTTTTCCAAGGCCTTGTGCCAAGACACTAGTTTGTCTCATGAGACCTACCGATGCATCGAGGAGCTATAACGGGATCCACCCGTCACATATTAAGTCCAATTCATTCCCATATGAAAAGGTTTAAACATAACATAAACATTCGTATTAAAACTAGCATACGAAATGTCAATACATTCACCATAAACTATGAATGGTATAAAAATAGCACATCCACACTCAAACATATCACAAATCCTTAAATATAATATAGAAGTTTTGTATCATGATAAATCAACTTCAAATAAGCATAAAATTCATCAAAGTATGTTGACATAGATGAAATCAAAAATCTTTTTAGAGAAATATCTCTTTCTATTTTGAAATCATTTAAGAGTCTTATATTTATGAAATAAAACATTTTCTTTGAAAATATTATTATAATCTTGTATGGGAAGCTTCGATAATTTTATAACGGCGGAAAATAACCGCACCCGCCGTATAAGTTAAAAAAACATTCTTACCTTAATTCTGTCGAAAAGGTTAAAAAACACCTTGTTTGGAAAACGACGGAAATTTTCCTTTATAAAACTCTTATAAAAAGTCAAAAAAGGGTATAAATGACCTTAACCCATATTCATTTAAATATTAAAAATGTTTTCAAATACATTTTTAAGAAACATCGATGTGGATGATAAAGAGATCCCAGTAGATTATTACGTATAAACAACCTCAGATAATGAAGAGATTGTGAAATAAACCCTTACCTTGTACTTTTCCTTGGTTGGGGTAGGTTAACCTCCTGTATAATGGTGAAATAATTGTCATTAAATTATACAAGAATCATATACATTCATGTGATATGATATATGATCTTTTAACATTACTTTGTTAATAATATCTTAGTATTATCGTCGTTTCGGGTGTTAACTTACTCGTTTTCTTTTATATGTTTTGTTACATAAGCCATGTTTTTCATGGATAGGTTGTATATTATTCATATACAGAATGATATCAAGTCCTTAAAAATTATTTTTAAATCATCAAATGGTAATTATACTTGAATGGATACGATGGAGAATGAATCTCATCGCGTTCGTGGAGACGGTAGTCCGTACGTACGCACGAGCGACAATATCATTCTTTTGATGTTAAAATAATATATAAATGGATGGTATATCATATATACAGAATCATTAACATGTTATATTTATTATTTACATGAGTTACACATCATTATTATACCCATCCAAATAATAATATATTGAATAACAATTACACCACAACGTGGAGACGGTAAGCCGTACGTACGCACGTATGGTGACATGTTATTCAAAGGGTGGATAGAATACTGAATATTGTTGTACCATATTTATAATAAAATCACAGTATATATATGATACTGGAGTAATTATTTTAGAATGGTAACAAAAAAGGAAGAAGAAGTGGAAGAAGAAAGGAACTTGGAAAAGGGTGGTGAAATCATTACCTCTTCTTCGGGTTCTTCCTTTTGATTTGATCAAAATGGCTCCTTAGGTTGGATTTATGATCAAACTAAGGCCTTTAGGATGTATTGAGGGATGTTGGGAGAGTATGTGGGCAGAGTTTTTCTGATCCAAAAGGCTTTGATGGTGTGAAGAAATGAGAAGGAGGAGTGCCCTTTTATAAGAGGGGCGAGGGGCACCTTTGGAAAAGCTAGAAATATTAATTTATAATAAATACATATTCGGTTTCTAATGGCTCAAAAGTTGATTATTTAAATTTTAAGGTGGGGATAGGTCTAAAACCACTCAACCAATAGAATTTAGATAGGTTTGGGTACTTATATTAACCTTATCTTTTAGTATTAACTCTAAGTTAATTAGTTTCACTTTTACGATGTCTCTTTGTATATTTATATTATATGGTTAATAAACTTACTATATACATAAAAGATACCCCCATGTGGTCCATTAATGATATAAATATCATGATATAAGTCTCTTGGCTGATCCTTATATTTTTTAGGAATTTAATATTAATGAATAATGTAATATTTATTTTAAAACTCTTTTATGTCAATTTTGACACTATTCAATAGTTGATTTTTTGTGAAACTCATAACAGAATGATTACTTCGAACAAATTTAATTAAATCATTCCTAACATGTCATATTAACTTATAAAATTATTTTAAGTGATAAAAAGTCTCAAATTATATTTACTTGTGTATTTATAATATCAATTATTTTAATTTTTCACTATTATGGTAATTACTGCATCATCATTGTGTCATAAGTAAATAAAATTATTTAAAGTCTAAAAATTATAAATAAAATATAATTATGTAGTAAATCTGGTAATCTTTCTAATGAATATTTATAGTCGAAATTCCAACATATATAACCCTATTAAAAAATTGTTTTTCTAAATGATATATGCTTGTGTCATTTTTGTATTCATTTTAACTTAATTAAAATTAAGTGTCCCTATCACCTACAAGTGGCTCCATGGGGTCCCAAAATCGACCCAAAGATGCCTATGGTCGAACATGTAACAACCAATATAGCTAGGACACGTTTTAGGGTAATTTAGTATTATTATAATATTATTTGTTAACCCTTATTTATCGGATTTACCCTTAACCATGGTAAATAAAATATTTACCGCAGTAATTATTCAAAATGTCAAAAAATAAAAGTCACCTATTTACACAATTTGAACATCTTGATTCCCAATATGTAATACATTTTTCCAAATTCAAAACATAGAAGTGGCAGAAATTAATTTAAAATTAATTCCCATTGTTAAAACAAAAAGCGTGTTTTTAAGAGATAATAACTATCAAAAGATTGACACTTGTTTCTGTCTGGTTTAATTGTAAAATTATGTAAAATGACCAACATTATATTAAATGGTAAAAATATATTCTAAATATAATTTAAAACCACTCAAATTCATTATTTATCACTATTAATTATTTTTATTAAAAAAGTTGTTTTTAATTAAAATTTAGTAATTTTCACTATTCATCAAAATATTAAAGTTATCCACAAAGTACCAAAATTTCACCTTAGCTAAATTCAATATTCCGAATCCAAAAATGAAGTCCATTTTGAAATATAAAATATATATAATTTCAAAAATTAGGTATTACTATTCATAACAGCTAGTGTGATTGGTTATGGTGTGTTAGAACTCGGTGTTGCGTACAACACACGCTATCACATTATTCAAAGAGAAGCGTACCGTAGAAGCTTGGGGTGTTACATTCTCCCCTCCTTCAAATAATTTCGTCCTCAAAATTTCTACAATACTTATCACATGAAAAGACTCGGGTGGTTCTTCATCATAAGTTCCTCGGGTTCCCACGGTGCATCTTCCATCTTATGGTTTCTCCACAAAACTTTTACCAGATGCGTCGTCCGGTTTCTCAGTACTTGTTCTCTCGTATCAAGAATCCTGACGGGCTCTTCACAATAAGACAGATCGAGTTCCAGTTCTAACTCCTCATAGGTGAGTTCATGCGTTGGGTCAGGCATGTATTTCCTCAACAGAGATACGTGGAACACATCGTGAACTTTGGATAGACTTGGCGACATTGCCAATCGGTATGCTACAGCCCCAATTCGTTCTAGAATTTCGAAAGGTCCGATGTACCTGGGACTTAATTTACCTTTCTTACCAAAACGTATGACTCCCTTCCATGGAGATACCTTCAGGAAAACATGATCACCGACTTGAAATTCGAAATCCTTCCTTCGATTATCGGTATAGCTCTTCTGCCTACATTGAGCTTCTTTGATGTGATTTTGGATTACCTTCACCTTTTCCATCATTTCCTCCACCAGTTCTGGGCCTACAAGTTTTCTTTCACCAACTTCATCCCAACAGGTTGGTGTACAACATCTCTTTCCGTATAACGCTTCATATGGTGCCATCTGAATACTCGAATGGAAGCTATTGTTATAGGAAAATTATACCAAAGGTAAATACTGATCCCACATACCCTGAAAGACAAGTGAGTAGGATCTCAACATGTCTTCTAAGGTTTGAATAGTCCGTTCTAATTGTCCGTCTGTCTGAGGGTGGTAGGCAGTGCTCAAATGAAGTTCAGTTTCCAGGGATTTCTGAAGACTCTTCCAAAATCTTGAAGTAAAACGGGGATCACGATCAGAAACAATCGATAGGGGTACTCCATGAAGTCTCACAACTTCATTAATATATAGTCTTGATAGACATTCCAGTGGTAGATCTTCTCTTATAGTAAGAAAATGTGCTGACTTGGTAAGACGATCAACAATAACCCATATTGCATCGTTCCTTCTAGGATTCTTTGCTAGCCCTATGACAAATTCCATCGTAATATTGTCCCATTTCCACTCCGGTATGGGAAGAGGTTGCATAACTGCTCTAGTTTGTTGCCTCCTAGATTTCACTTGTTGACAAACCATACATCTTGACACAAAATCAGCAATATCCCTTTTTATGTTTTCCCACCAAAAATGTTCCTTCAAATCTCTATACATTTTGGTTCTCCCAGGATGTATAGAGAAATTGGAACTATGAGCATCATCCAACAATTCCCTTTTTATATCAGATATATTGGGAACACAAAGTCTCTTTCCGAATTTCAAAATTCCATCTTCATACACAAAGTCTCTCAATCTACCATCATTCATAGCTTTAATCTTCTTTTGAAATTCTTCATCATCAGTCTGAGAACTCTTAATCCTTTCTAGTAAAGATGGTTTGGCAACCATTTGAAAAAGAATTGATGTTTCACCTTCCCTGGTTATTCCCATGTCCATCTTCACTAGATCCATGAAAATTGGATCCCTTTTAATTCTCATATTGTTCAAAACTCCATGGTCTTTTCTGCTCAAAGCATCTGCCACCCTGTTTGCTTTCCCCGGATGGTAGTGTATCGTACCATCATAATCCTTGAGTAATTCAAGCCATCTCCTTTTCCTCATGTTGAGTTCTTTTTGTGAGAAAATATATTTCAAACTCTTGTGATCAGTATAAATCTCACAGTTTTCACCGTAGAGGTAGTGCCTCCATATCTTCAGAGCAAATATCATTGCTGCTAACTCGAGATCATGAGTAGGATAGTTTTGTTCATGAATTTTCAACTGTCGTGATGCATAGAAAATAACCCTATCATTCTGCATAAGGACACAACCGATTCCTTTCTTCGATGCATCACTATAAATAACGAACCCATCATTCTCCGATGGTAGAGTCAATATAGGATCAATAACTAATCTTCTCTTCAGTTCTTCAAAACATTCTTCACACTCTTTTGTCCAAACAAATTTAACCCCTTTACGTGTGAGCTTCGTTAATGGGTTAGCCAACCGGGCAAAATTCTGGACGAAATGTTGATAATAACCTGCTAAACCAATTAATCTAAGTACCTCAGTTATACTCGTCGGTGCTTGCCATTATTGGATTGCCTTGGTCTTAGAAGGATCAACAGAGATTCCATCTTTAGAGACAATATGGCCAAGAAAAGAAATCACATGAAGCCAGAATTCACACTTACTAAACTTCCCATATAATTCATGTATTCTCAAAGTCTTCAGGATAATGCGCAAGTGATTTTCATGATCTTCATAGCTTTTGGAGTATACCAAGATATAAAAAATAAATACCACCACAAATTCATCAAGATACTCCATGAAAACTCTATTCATCAGATCCATGAACACAGAGGGTGAATTAGTCAATCCAAAAGGCATTACAGTAAACTCGTAATGCTCGTACCTAGTTCGAAATGTTGTCTTCGGAATGTCTTCCTTCTTCACACACAACTGATGGTATCCATATTGAAGGTCAATCTTTTAAAAGTATTGAGCTCCATGCAGTTGGTCAAATAAATCATAAATTCGAGGTAGGGGATACTTGTTCTTTATTTTTATAGCATTGATCTCCCTGTAGTTGATACATAACCTCATAGATCCATCTTTCTTTTTAACAAAAAGAACAGGGGCTCCCCATGGAGATACACTAGGGCGAATAAATCCCTTACTACTCAATTCCTCTAGTTGTTTCTTTAGTTCAACTAATTCTATAGTGGCCATTCTATAAGGGGTCTTCGATATAGGCCTTGATCCAGGAATTAAATCAATGGAAAACTCAACTTCTTGTTCTGGAGGATGTCCAGGTAAATCTTCTAGAAATACATATACAAATTCATTCACAACAGGTACATCCTATATTTGAAAATTCCTTTCCTCACCCACAGTTATTTCATTATCTTCCTCCACAATAATTGAATTTAGTTGAGCTACTAGGGGTGGATCTAGATAAGAATTAGGTGGTGATGATTCTCTCTAAAGACAAGGTGTTCTTTATCACCATCATCAAAAATCGTAACCTCTTTCTTCTTACAATAAATCTTCGCATCATAGTCTGAAAGTCAGTCCATACCGAGGATTATATCAAACTCAATCATACGTATGATGATGAGATCAGTAGATAAAGAACATATATGTGCTCTAATAGGGACTGATTCACAAAACGTTGTTGCAATGATACTTCCCTTAGGATTTTTAACTGACAACTCCCTTGTTAAATCAAATTGGAAATATCTAATTTTCGTAGAAAACTGGGAAGATATGAAATAATGAGATGATCCAGAATCAAATAATGCATTTTCTAAACTTGAGGAAACCATTAAATTACCTGCCACCACGTCTTTCGGAGCTTCTACCTCAGTAGTAGTGATAGCATAAGCTTGGCCTTGATCTCTTGGCCTTTTCTAAGGTAAGTTCTTCTGACGCTTAGGACATTCATTTGCATACTGTCCCATCACCCTGCAATTGTAGCACTGAACATTGGTAGCTTCCTTCTTCCCCTTGCAATCATGAGCTTGGTGGCCTTTTTCACCACACTTGTAACAGACTGTCGTTCCCTTCAAGCAAGTACCAGGGTGTTTCTTCCCACATTTACCACATGATGGATATTTAATCTTTCCCTTCTTCCCCTTATTTCCATTACCAGATTGATCAGCAGGTCTCTTCTTATCTTGCTTTGCTTTAAAGTCATAAGACTTAGAGAATTCCTTTTCGGTCTTGATAGCACATGAGACAATGTATTCGTACGATGAAAAGGATTGTGAGACTAATGCTCGACAGAGAAATGGTTTTAACCCATATAATAAACGATCAATCTTACTTCTTGGGTTACGTATATAATCTCCAGCATACCTTGATAACCTTGTAATGTTAGCCTCATACTTGGTGACATTCTCATCCTCCTTCTGTCTCAGACTCAGAAATTGACTTTCCATATCTGCTCGATGGTCGCGAGGAAAGTATTTTTCTAAAAAAAGATCTTTGAACTCCCTCCATTCCATATTTGATACTTCATCATCTTCCTTTGTGTTTTGAATCAATGACCACCATTGATCAGCATCTCCAGTGAGTTGGTAAACTGCCATGATAACCTTTTCCCTTTCACTACTCCCCAAAGCCTGAAATATTTTCTCTAGGGAATTTATCCATTGCTCAGCTACAAATGGATTTGTACACTCATTGAACGTTGGTGGTTGTTGCCTCATGAATCGATCTAACATTGATCCTCCACGATGTGGATCAGGGTGCTCCATACGGGTAAGGTTATTATTCATAACCTGAGTAAGTTGTCCCAGTATGGTGATTCGCTGATCGGCACCAGTTGCATCACCAGCTCCACTATAATTATCTTGAGCAGGATGGAAATCCCTACATGGATTGTGTGCATTGATACGGTTTCCATTTCTTCCACTAGGCGCCATTTCTAAACAATGGCATAAACTAGATCAGTTTATGAATCAAAATACATAATCCCATACTTATAAAACACTTAACATATATTGAACTATTTATAGATATAATCCATAATCATAACAAAGTATTCTTTGAGGAATTATATACTCATAAACTCTTTATAATGATTTTTAAAGAAAATGAGAGTTATCCTAAGCATATCCCTTGGGAGTGTTGTAACCAAGAGTGCATCAAGGCCCGTTGTCTTGCACCGGTTCTCATTCGAGTCTAGCTCAAAGCGGTGTTTTCGGGTTTTACCCCTAGGTACATCTGTGCCAGAGCCGCCTCTACCTGATCGTATCAAGACAGGGATGTATTTCTCGGAAAACTCACAAAATCTCTACAATACCAAAATTCTAGGAAGTTCTCCTATACTAATCCTCAAAGTTCATCTTAGGACTATGTGCTCTAATCAGAGTTTATCTAAATCTAGCTTCAAAGGTTTGTACTAAAATTCCTCTGATACCAACTGTAACGCCCCGACCCCAGTTTCCTAGAGTCGGTGCTTTATTACATAACATTAGCATGATCACAAGAAAGATCAAATCTCTAAAGACCGATTGGTTTAGTAGCCTTGGAAACACTAGATATATTCATAATGTTTTACATTACATCATAAAGTGGAAAACAACTACAAAAACATATTTTCTCCATATTCCACACTCATATCCCCACATAATATCCCTGCAGGTCATTCATAATTTACTTCTTCACTTCTTAGGAAAAATAAAACATAGAAAAGGGGTGAGCTCAAATGCCCAGTAAGGATAAAAATATAGCAGAAACTTTCAAAAATAAGCATAAACATTTAAGGCAATGCATAACTAAAACAAAAGCCTTTTAAACTTAAACTTCAACAAAGTATGGAAAAAGTAAAATGAAATAATGCCATTTACATATTCACATAGATATTCTACTAATCGAATAATCACATGAAATATAAATAACCACATTCATAATGATGGAATGCATAATCCCAGGCTATCATAACCACATAGCCAAGGCCTCATGCCAAGACTACAAATAATATTTTTCCAAGGCCTTCTACCAAGACACTAGTTTGTCTCATGAGACCTACCGATGCATCGAGGAGCTATAGCGGGCTCCACCCGCCACATATTAAGTCCAATGCATTCCCATATGAAAAGGTTTAAACATAACATAAACATTCGTATTAAAACTAGCATACGAAATGTAAATACTTTCACCATAAACTATGAATGGTATAAAAATAGCACATCCATAGTCAAACATATCACAAAAACTTCAATACAAAATAGAAGTTTTGTATCATGATAAATCAACTTCAAATAAGCGTACAATTCATCAAAGGATGTTGACATAGATGAAATCAAAACTCTTTTTAGAGAAATATCTCTTTCTATTTTGAAATCATTTAAGAGTCTTATATTTATGAAATAAAACATTTTGTTTTAAAATGTTATTATAAGCTTGTAAGGGAAGCTTCAATGATTTTATAACGGCGGAAAATAACCGCAGCCACCGTATAAGTTAAAAAAACATTCTTACCTTAATTCTGTCGAAAAGGTTAAAAAGCACCTTGTTTGGAAAACAACGGAAATATTCCTTTATAAAACTCTTATAAAATGCCAAACAAGGGTATAAATGACCTTAACCCATATTCTTTTAAATCGTAAAAATTTTTTGAAATACATTTTTAAGAAACGTGGATGTGGATGATAAAGAGATCCTAGTAGATTATTACGTATAAACAACCTCAGATAATGGAGAGATTGTGAAATAAACCTTTACCATGTACTTTTTCTTGGTTGGGGTAGGTTAACCTCCTGTATAATGGTGAAATAATTTTTATTAAATTATAAAATAATCATATACATTTATATGATATGATATATGATCTTTTAACATTGCTTTGTTAATAATATCTTCGTATTATCGTTGTTTTGGGTGTTAACTTACTCATTTTCTTTTATATGTTTTGTTATATAAGCCATGTTTGTCATGGATAGGTTGTATATTATTCATATACAGAATGATATCAAGTCCTTAAACATCATTTTTAAATCATCAAATGATAATTATACTTGAATGGATACGATAGAGAATGAATCTCATCGCGTTCGGGGAGACGGTAGTCCGTACGTACGCACGAGTGACAATATCATTATTTTGATATTAAAATAATAAATAAATGGCTGGTATATCATATATACAGAATAATTAACATGTTATATTTATTATTTACATGAGTTACACATCATTATTATACCCATCCAAATAATAATATATTGAATACCAATTACACCACGACGTGGAGACGGTAAGCCGTACGTACGCACGTATGGTGACATGTTATTCAAAGGGTGGATAGAATACTGAATATGATTGTACCATATTTATAATAACATCACAGTATATATATGATACTGGAGTCATTATTTTAGAATGGTAACAACAAAGGAAGAAGAAGTGGAAGAAGAAAGGAACTTGGAAAAGGGTGGTGAAATCATTACCTCTTCTTCAGGTTCTTCCTTTTGATTTGATCAAAAAGGCTCCATAGGTTGGATTTAGGATCAAATTAAGGCCTTTAGGTTGTAGTGAGTGATGTTGGGAGAGTATTTGGGGAGAGTTTTTTTGAACCAAAAGGATTTTAAGGTGTGAAGAAATGAGAAAGAGGAGTTCCCTTTTATAATAGCGGTGAGAGGCACCTTTGGAAAAGCTAGGAATATTAATTTATAATAAATTAATATTCAGTTTATATTGGCTCCACAGATGATTATTTAAATTTTAAGGTGGGGATAGGTAGAAAACCACTCAACCAATATAATTTAGACAGGTTTGGGTACTTATATTAACCTTATCTTTAAGTATTAACTCTAAGTTAATTAGTTTCACTTTTACAATGTCTCTTTGTATTTTTATATTATATGGTTAATAAACATACTATATAATCCAAGAGACACCCAAGTGGTCCATTAATGATATAAATATCATGATATAAGTCTCTTTGACGAACCTTAGATTTTTAGGAATTTAATATCAATTAATAATATAATATTTGTTTTAAAAACTCTTTTATGTCAATTTTGACACTATTCAATAGTTGATTTTTATGAAACTCATAACAGAATGATTAATTCAAAAAAATTAAATTAAATCATTCCTAAAATGTCATGTTAACTTATAGAATTAATTTAATTCATAAAAAGTCTCAAATTATATTTATTTGTGTATTTATAATATCAATTATTTTAATGTTTCACTGTTATGGTAATTACTACATCATCATTGTGTCATAACTAAATTAATTTATTTAAAGTCTAAAAATAATAAATAATATATAATTATGTAGGAAATCTTTTTAGCTTTCTAATTAGTATTTATAGTCGAAAATCCAACATATATAACCCTATGTAAATTTGTTTTTCTAAACGATATCTGCTTGTGTCATTTTTGTATTCATTTTAACTTAATTAAAATTAAGTGTCCCTATCACCTACAAGTGGCTCCATGGAGTCCCGAAATCGACCCAAAGATGCCTATGGTCGACAAGGTATCAACCAATAATTCTAGGACACATTTTAGGGTAATTTAGTATTATTATAATATTATTTTTTAACCCTTATTTACCGAATTTACCCTTAACCATGGTAAATAAAATATTTACCGCAGAAATTATTCAAAATGTATAAAAATAAAAGTCACCTATTTACACAATTTGAACATCCTGATTCCAAATATGGAATCCATTTTTCCAAATTCAAAACATAGAATTGGCAGAAATTAATTTAAAATTAATTCCCATTGTTAAAACAAAAAGCGTGTTTTTAAGAGATAATACCTATCAAAAGATTTACACTTGTTTATGTCTGGTTTAATTGTAAAATTATTTAAAATGACCAACATTATATTAAATGGTAAAAATATATTCTAAATATAATTTAAAACCACTCAAATTAATAATTTATCACTATTAATTATATTGATGAAAAAAGTTGTTTTTAATTAAAATTTAGTAATTTTCACTATTCATCAAAATATTAAAGTTATCCAAAAAGTACCAAAATTTCACCTTAGGCTAAATTCAATATTCCAAATCCAAAAATGAAGTCCATTTTGAAATAGAAAATATATATATTTTCAAAAATTAGGTATTACTATTCATAACGGCTAGTGTGATTGGTTATGGTGTGTTAGAACTCGGTGTTGCGTACAACACATGCTATCACATTATTCAAAGAGAAGCGTACCGTAGAAGCTTGAGGTGTTACATTCACAAGTCACTGACTGACACTTACTATCTTAAACAATATAGTCACACAGTTTAGAAGTCACATTGTTATGGTCTCACCATGAAACCATGTTAGAGTCTCACCGTGAAAACCAATTACGGTCTCACCATGAAAACTTTTTATGGTATCACCATGAAATCATGTTTTAGTCTCTCTGTAAAGACATGTTATTTTTTTATTTACAAATTATAACATGTATCATGGTAATTAATTATTTTACCATTTTACTTTCCCATTATTTTGATCTCGTGATGCTAGATATCTCTAAATGATAAAATGAATGAAGTTTTACTCTTTCTTCACCTAAGATCTATTCTCTCAAACCATAACCCCTCTTCCACCCCTTCTCTCTCTCTCAAACACTCATTGAATTTCTAGGAGAAAATTCCCATCGTCATCAAATCCTGAGAAGCGCAGTTCAAATAAGATGTTGAAAATATCACCCAAGTTAGCACCCAAAGGTCCTCTGAATCTGAATCTAGTAGACAGAATAGTTGTACACAAAAAGGAAATATGCCCTAAGTGGCTTATGTCATGTAATTTGTTGGTATTGAAAGTGATAAAAGGGAAAGTATGGTTGGATTGATTCAAAAATTAGGATAGAATGATTTACCTGAAATTAGTTTCACAATTTTTTCTAAATGTTCAATTCTCTTTAGATACCGAATATGGATGTGTTCTGAGAAGTTTGATTAATGGACAGAGTTTCAAATATTCCATGAGGTTATAGGTTTCATGACATAGGATACCTCATCAGGGTATTTGTGAGGACTACTAGAGAGGTCCCACTTATATGTGAGTTCATTTTTTTGTAAAGAGCATTGGCAAGCATATCTAGGAATGAAACAATGTGAAGAGTCGTAGCTATAGAGCTAGATAGTGAAACTGGACTTCTGTTTTGGTTTGATATGAATTTGATTAGCCCCAGAAAAGGTTATTTTTCTACAATCATGTATCATGATTCATTTTTAATACAACTTATGAAGAATATACATTAATATCAACCTATGAAAATATGATACACTCCATATATGTGAGTTGATAAAAATAACCTCCACGTCAACCTCTCTATTCAATTCAATGATTATCTCAGTTATGCTTCATGAAAAAGGTTTGGTTGGACCACATGAAGAAGTTATCAAGGATTATGAGTTTTGTCTCTCAAAAGTTACATTAATTATAATGAAAATCCATTAGAATCCATAGAGAAAATAATGGGTGGAAGATAATGACAGTGTTTATTAAAAGTCCAATCTGATGGAACACTCTTCAAGACCTAAAGACGTTTCTTATCCTATTTTGGAATTAGATGAAATTGTTGAGTATTATGATGAGGAAGAAAAAGAATATGTTGTTTCATCATCAAGGTAAACTTTTCAAGATGATAAAGATAGTGAACCTCTTATTCAAGACTTAACTGAGAAGTAAATTCATGTTCTTGAAGAAGTTGATAATATGGAAGAACAACCTACTTCTAAAGAAGAATCTGTTGCTAAAGTAAATGAAAAGGATGTTTTATAAGAGCTTGTAGAACTTGATCTTTCTCTTTTGCAAAAATATTTTTATGAGGAACATGTGGAGGAACAAGTTGTTCCAAAAATTATCTCATCTGCTGAAGAGAGAATGCAGTAAAACATTCAGTTGGATATAAGGGAAATGAGAGAGGATACCAGGGATGAAATCACGGAAATAGATCAATGATATAAATCTCTCAGAATTTAGAAAAATGACCCTGCGGAGGGGTAGCATCCCCCATGTTTGGAAAGTGTTTGAGTGAAAAATTCTATTGATCAAATCTCAGTGGATACATGGTATAAATTCCTTAGTTGTTTTAATGTAAATGACTCCAAAGAAGCATTAGTGAAAGGTATAGACCTCTTTACTATGTTTAAATTGAAATCAGTATATGATCTTGATGTTATAGTGTCCATGGAACCAGAGACCGTCTCAACTCCTCTTTCCAAACCTTCACAAGATGCATCATACATTTTAAGTAAGATGATTTAAATGCTTTTGAAGAAACCCTATTGGCTAGAGTTAAGAAAAATATAAATACCAAGCCAGCTCTTATAAAATCTTTTAGTGAAACAGATGCCTCCCTTTTTTTGGAAAAGATCATATAGAAGATTCAACTTAATATTATTCATGAGATTCAAGATGTAAAAGTTGAGAACAAGCAACTTATTGATGATGTAAAGTCTCTCAGAGGTATGGTTGATGATATGACGAGAGTGATGAACTCAAGACCAGAAAAAGTTTATCATCCTGTTGAGGATATAGGTAGTAAGATTCCACATGAAGTAGACTCCCTGATATAACCTAATCTGACCTCCTTGGATGACAAGGTATGTGGGAGAAATGATAAAATTTTTTAACATAACTGTGATCTGGTTATTGGTCTTAAGAAGTATACTGATGAGTATAAGGGATGGCTCCAGAAAGTTATAAATCATATTTATTCCCTTACATCATGTGATACTACTTCTCATGCATCTTGAAAATCATCTCAACCTTCATTGGATAGTAATCTACTTAGAACAGTTTCAAAGAAGAAATTCAGGTTGTGCTCAGTGATTTTGTAAAAGAATCTCTATTTGAAGTTGTCAAGAACTATGACATAGTTCTTGATTTGTTGAGAATTCATTCCAAAATTGCAAATGATTCTCAAGAAGAGATTAATAAGAAGGTGGATATCTACTTCATTAGGATCTAATAGAAGCATGACATGGCCAAACACTTCAATTACCTTGTAGAGAATATAAGAATCCCTCCTGTCACTCATTCTTTCAAAACTCATGTCCAAATGCTCAAAGATTTCACTCATTTGTTGGAAAAGTTTATGGAGAACAATGATGGCTTTGAAAACTCATGCAGTATGGTGGAGTGATTATAGCGGACTTAATCAAGCTCTATATGCCTTATATTCATGCACATAGTACCAACATTGTGGCTCTTGTAGCTGCACCCCTAAGATCTGGTTTTCTTACATTTTCATCCTATGCCCTTGCCTCTATAGCTATGTCTATCTCTCAAGATCTGAGTTAGATCAAACATGTTATTCTAGATCAAAATTTTCATCATTATTCTACTACACCTACGTTGAACCCTTCTATTTTGGAAGGCCATAATTTACCTTCTTTGTCAACTGGTTCACTCCCTTCTTCCACTTCATCCTCTGCTCCTTTGGCTTCTTCTTCTACAACTGTTGCCATGGGAAAAGAGAAGGCAAGCTAGTGCTGAAGAAATGTGACTACTCTCTTTTGATATGGATGATTTCTATAATATTTTCTTTCTATTTATAATGACACATTTTATCATTCTAATGCATTGTTAAATATTCTTGTCTATTATTTTATTTACTTTTGTACCCATTTTGATAATCCTAAAAGGGGGAGAAATTTGTACTCTAAATGAACCCTAGGGAAGAGACACATTAGCTAAGAATAGATCCCACACTCATTTGATTTGTGATCATCTAAAAGGTGGAGATTGTTGGACTTGTATGTGTTTATCATGATTTAATGATCACAAATCCTTTACATTCTGTAATTCTTGTTAATCTTGTCTAATCTATCTAAAATCATGTGTACAGATGATTAGTTTCATTATGATTTAAATAAACCAATTCAATATCGTAAGTTCTATGTCTAAGGATTGTAAACTATTTTTCAATTGTTTCATAATGGATTTCCCTGATAAAAGATTATGTCTAATACATTCTATGAATATAATTGTTTAAGTCTGTGTAAATATATTTTCCTAAGTCTAAGAAACTGTGATTCTGCCATCAGTTATGTTTTTCTTGAAAAGGACCCAAACACTAAAACCCAAACACCGTGACCAGACTCCCTAACCCAACAACCATTACCAGATAACGTGAACCAGAAACCATATCCCAGACACCTTCACCAGACATTGGGAATCAGATATCGTGATCAGACATCATGATCGTAACACACCATCAATGTTACTGGTTTTTGATCCTTATATAATTGTGCCATCGTGACTGTATCATAGCTCAAAGGAAAAGAATGAGGCACGATTTTAAGGATACATTTTTTCAGTAAGAGAGAGTTTCCAGATAGACTGTGACACTGTTACATAATATGTTTTGTTGTTTTTCAATTTAATATATAAACGAAATATTTGATGCTTTTAAATACACATACACAACTTATTTCTTTGTAAAAATTTCACCTGATATTATGAGGCACGATTTTCCGAATACATGCATCATGTCTGCTCCAACACATGCAATCCATGAATAAAACAAGAATCATGTTCTGAAATAAAAATATATAAGAGATATGATAGAGATACAAGTGTGTGAGCGATAAAGAAGAAGCACTAGAATTATTTAATGAAGAACTGACATAGGAAACACAACACTTTTTAAGAACACACAAATCATACTCGAATCCTAGATCTGAGAACATTATCGCACAATCAACATCAAGAAGAACACGAGCAAGATCTAGCTAACTTGTGATACTCTATTTTTCGCTAGAGAACGTGATATCTATATCGGCTTCATCCTAGAAGTATATAGATTCCTAGACTAACACTCCGAGAACTTCAATCCTTATCCCATCATTTTTTCTCTGTTGTGTATTATTTTTATCTCTCGATTAGTGTGTTTTTGTGTCTTTATAAAAACATGCACTTTATCCTGCATCAAACTGAAGGATAGAGGATATCCTTTCTCATACCTTTTTTCTACACTTGTGTATTCCCGTGGATAAGTGTGGAAGAGTTCCTTGTGTGACCTACCCATTCATACCCACGATGAAATGGGGAAGAGGTTTTGTGACATGGACAGTCTTGGGTACTATTGTTAACCCTGATCTAGGGTGTGGATCATGTTTATTTATATAAGCTTTCTGGTGGTAGTTTATCACTAAATGCAGTGGATTAGGTCTCAGATTGAGACTGAACCACTTTTTTTATATACGCTTTTTTGTTTAATTTATTTTACACTATTTTACTGTATAATTCAGAAATCACTAAAATTACATTGATAGTTAATCTTGGAAAAGAATTTATATTTTTTTATTTGATATAATTGCTTCAAAAGTAATGTTAATAACTAATATTAGGAATACTGAGAAGTAATCAATCTTCTGAGATGACATTCAAACAGTCAAACCATTATAACCATATTACTTTGATTAACTATGATGTATTTAAATTTATCAGGGGACCTTTCAAATAATACATTTCAAATATAAATGTTTACAGATACACAATTCACCCCCTCTTTAGTACACTCCACCGACCAAGATATTTTTTATTTATTTTTTGGTGAAATACTTTTTGGTATTTGTTATTTTTATCTATAAAAGTATATTTGAAAATTAACTTTAAAATACAAAAAATTATTTTAAATTTTCTTATATAGATAATGAGGACTGATGTTTAGATTACTAAACTTTGAACACATTATGAATATTTCGAAGGTGTTGATGATTTTTTATAAATATATATATTTAATGTTCCAAAAAACGATATTTTTTTCTTCTCAAGCCTACATTTTTTAAAAATAATGAATTTGAACTCTTCATAGATCAAATATCCTATAATTTTTATTATTTTAATCCAAGTCACAACCTCTGGATTTGTAATGGTGAAGTTAGGAATAATTCTAGATAAATTGATGATGATGACTTCAAAGATGTTTTGTCTGATCAAATTGTAGAAATTAATGAGGATATTAAAGTAGAGAAAATTGAGAAAGAACAATAAATTGATAATTTATATGGTAATTATAAAACCCCAATATATCTTAGTTTTACCATATTTATGTTTTTATAAAGAGTTTTAATATTTATTAACATGTAGTTTCAAAATTGATTGAGAAAAAGGTGTTTTAATGATTTTCTATAGCTATTAAAATACACACTTCCTAAAGAAAATGTTCTTCTAGAATACCATTATAAAGATAATAAAATATTATACCTAATCAGTTTGGGGTACAAGAAAATACATTCTTTCCAAAATGATTATGTTCTTTATAGTAAGGAATATGAATTTCTATTATAGTGTCAAATTTTTTGAATGTCACAGTATAAGTTGAATGAAAAATCATAGAGTATCATAGATGTTTCAGAGAAACCTACCATATAAATTATTTATCTTATAATAATACATAATTTGGGACATTTATTATAAAATTTAAATTTTGGAAAAATGATAAAACATAATCCATGTAATAAGATATGTAATAGACAATTAAATTATGTACTTTATTTTCCATAGTGGAATAAAATTGATCACCAATTTTCAACATTTATACGTGATGATGGAAATTAAAAACATTGATTATGCAAAAGTGGAATGAATCCATATTGAAGCATTATTTGAAAAAAAATGCCCTATTTTTTTGTAATTTACTACTTTAATATTGAATAATGAATGAAGTTAAAATATATCATGTCGGGTTTAATGATATCAAGAGAAAAAAAGTCAGAAATAATAATTATTTTTTTATAATAATTAATTGATGATTTTAATCTTTTATGGGAGGAAGTCATTAAGTTCCACGATTCATATAAAATAGATCATTTTAGACACTATGTAATGATTATGGGAATTAAAAATAACTTCCCAACATATGGAATTATTTTATGATACAATGTTAAGTGGGAAAAATCTTGTCCAATTTTTGAACAATAGAATTCACATTGTCAACTACAACATAATAGAAAAACAATATACATAGTTCATAAATGGTTTCTGTATATAGATCACTCTTATTGAATCTCAAAAATAGAAAATTATTAGATCATGATGATTTGGTATTTCTCCAAAAAAAATACGTTTATCTATATTTTGAATTGGTGGAAAACATTGATGTCTCATTTGGAAGGACACAAAAATTAGGTAATGATAAAAATATTTGGATGAAAAAGTAAATAGTTTAACTTACATACATGATATATCAGTAGTTGAACATGACATTGACTTCATGTAAATGGTGTGGAATATATGTGATAGATTTATTGGAGTGTTATTAGATATTAATAGAAATAAAAAATATGGTAACAATGTAATAATGAGAATAATATCAATGGGAATACATTTGGAATTAACTCCAAATTATAATGGAGAAAAAACATACCTACATCTCTCTTGTCATACATTCTCTAAGAGGGAGAAAATAATGTTTTTTTACCATCTCTATTTCATTAAAGTGCCTTATGGTTATTTGTAAAATGAAAAAAATTGTTTCAACAAAATATTTCATATGTAAAGGTATGAAATATCATGATATTCACATCATGATGCAATAAATCCAACTAGTTTTATTTTATGGAATATTTATCATTAGTTTCAAAATAATTATAATGATGATTTAAAAATTTTTTAATTAAATTTTACAAAAAGTGGTTGATATGAATTCTTTGAATAATTTAGAGAACAACTCTATTCCTATACTTTTCAAACTGTAAATGTATTTTTTATCAACTGCTATTGATAACATGGTAAATTTAATGTTTTATTTGATGTGAGAAACAAATATTTTAGACCCTATATATCTAGGTTGTATGTATAATTTTAAAAGGAATATGATGATATTGAAGGGGTATATTAAGAATCCATATCGACATGAACCATCTATTTTTGAGATGTAGGTTTCTGAGGAGGCTCAAGAGTTTTTTACAAGATACTTATTTATTATGGAGGACATCAATTTTCCTATACATCACCATGTATGTTTCAATTATGGGGGAAATGGGATCCATGGATTGAAAGTGAAATCATTGATATGTGAATAGATACTGAATTTACATTTATATATCATGAATAACATATATGATTTTCAACCATATTTAATATTTCACATTAATGTGTTAAATAAATTTTATCTATAGAACAAAGATGTCTGGATTTTGAATTAGAAAAAAATTCCATGTTTAATTAGATCACACATGCTATATAAGATGCATCAGAATCATTTATATGGTTATAGGGTGACCCAAGATTACATTTTATAACATGATATAGGTATGACATTAATGACTATAAATTTCATATGAAATAAATGGATAGTAGAATTATACTTAATATATTGTATTGGTTTTCACAGAATAAAGTCCTTGTTTGAGTGCCCAATGAAATAACCCAATATCTACAACAAGTGCATATTATAAATCCATTAAATTAATAGGGGATGATTATTACACTAAATATCAAGTTCTGGTGTTTAACTATATATGGGTTATCAGTAAAAACCTAATCACACACAATGAATTCAGAATGAAACTATTTATTCTCAATATATTGGAATACATAGCTAATCCTTTTATCATGGAAACACATGTAAAAAAATATGCTCTATATTAATCTATTATAATGTGGTATTACATTTTAAAAGGAAAAATGGTATGTTGTAATAATAAAATTTAAAAAAGATGATAATTTATGAGATAATTTTACTTATATGGAATAACTAGCACATAATATTGATGATCACATCATAAAAATAGTTTTTTTTTCATAAGGAATGATCATTAGGAAGGAATTTGAGAAAATAATCCTTTAGTAATTTTTTAATATTACAGGAATCATATAATTCTTTATTTTTTATATTTTAAAAACTCAAATATTTTTGGATATATTAGTTTAATTTTCTTCTCTAAAGAACATGTTATAAATAATAAGTGAAATTTCTTATTTATATTACTTTTTTTAATTTCATTATAATGTTTAACCAAAAATCAATTATTTATTTGATGGTTTTATGGGATAACAATTTATATTAATCTAATATTTTCAATTAAAATAATTTTTTTAAAAAAATATTATATTTATAGAATTTTTTTACAAAATGTTCTAATACATTGGATCATATTTACTATTCACACACCATTTTTTGATTTGTATTCATTATTTTATGTCATTTCATATTTCATTATAATTTTTTGAATTTTTTATAAATACATTAACAAATATGAATAAAAATGTTTTTAGTTTAATTTACATTTTTTGGATACTAATTCATTATGTGTATACATTTATATATAATAGTATGTTTCTTATATTTGTGTACTAATTTTTTATTTTCCACAAACCCATTTTGTATTTTCATTTGATAATTTCATTTCATATCTCATTAATATCATTATAATTTAGTGAATTATTTTAAAAAAATATGAACAAAAATCATTAATATATTTTACTTTATGTTTGATATGTATTTATTTTTTGTTTTATTTTATATTTTGTGAATGGATTTTTATATTTGGATACTCAATGTTTATTAGATTTATTTTCGGATAATAAAAGAAAAGATGTTGCATCCAGCACATACCTCTATTGAAAATCATATTCATACTTATATGGATGATCATACACAAACTATTATTATGTCACCTCTGTATACTTCTGCATTGGATTCATCTAATTCTATTGGGGAATATATAATTTTAGTGTTGGAAAACATGGTTGGAGATTTTTACAAAAATTAACAGTTTCTTGTATCAAAGGTAAGATAATAAATGTTTATTTGCTGGAATATTATATTACCAAGGGTACGAATATAAAATGCTTTGGTACATTTATTAAAGATCAAGATCATAGAATGTATGTAATTTTATTTATGATTGGATAAGTGTTAACAATGTGACTATATCACAACTATAGGATATATTTTTGTGATATATTTTTTCATTATCTTACTTATCATAATTTTTTTAATAATATAGCGTTTTCTCTTCTTACCTTATTGAATATGATATACTTGATACTGGGTGAGTCAAGAAGAAATGGTTAGCTTAGGCTTCTAGAAGATAGATTGTTTTTAAATAAAACCTCATATAAGAATTAATTCTTATAGAGGGAAAATATCTAAATCCATATGATATAGATCCATTTCATGATAAATATACATGGATGAATTTTTTTCAAGTCAAATACATGAATCGTTTTTATTATGGGGATTGTTATATTATATATTTTATATAATTAATAATCATATTCAATATGTATTTATTCTAAATTTTATGTAAATGATGTGATATAATCTGGATATCTAATCTGAAAATTTATACCATAATACTTTACCTCACAAAGGGTATGCGATATTAGAAAAATAATATATATATCAGAAAAATTTCAACAACTAAGAGTTTTGTATTCGGGAACCACAAAGGTTTACCCTCTTCCCCACTACAAGTCATGAGAAATTGGATAGGGCCTAGATATGGAAATTAAGACAATATCTTATGAAAGAGTCAGGTGTTGTAACAAAGTTATTTTTAATAAGTTACTTAATTTATTAATTCTATTTAAGATAAATCATATCATTATATATTTTTATTCAATACTAAATCTTTCATATATTCTATAAAGGATTCACTTGAGGAGAATATCACACAAGGGGCCTTCATGGATGAGGGTTGAAATGATATTTTAGATATGGGATTAAGATAGTCCAAACACCAGGGTCATGTACATAGATACTGGGCACATGAATCACTAAGAAAAGTGTATATTTTTTCTGAAACTTCTTTATTTGAGGATGTTTACCAAAGGAATGTAGAATTTCAGAATTCAAATTTTTGGATATAGGTGAGATGATGAATGGTAGGTTAGAGAATTGGTATAGTAGATATTTATAGACAATACAATATAGTTTCATGCAGATTATCATACTTCTCCACCAACACCTATAGATCTCACACCTCCATCTCCACATAAATATCTCACTCCTCAACCCCCTCCTACTAATTTTACTCCTACACTTCCTCCCCCAAATATTCCCATTCGTTTTTCAGTTCTATATCAAGATTCCTCTTGATTATATTGTTGAATATGAGATTATATATAATATTGGCGATTACATTCATCATAAAAAGATATAAATAAAAATACTAGGGCCATTGCATAGTATATTATAGATAGATCATCAAAAATAATTATTCCTCTTGATGAGGTTAGTATATATTGAAATGGTATCACCATTCATTAGTTTCAATAGAAATACATTTCTGAAATGTATGTATTGATATATGTGTAGATTGTATTATTTATTTCACATTGTTATTATTATTTTTTAAATCATAATGTTTATATATATATATATATATTTTTACAAGAATAATTTATAGGTAAGGACATACAATACAAACAACAACAAATTCATGCTACTATGACTTCATATATGACTTATTTTTCTATTAATAGATTATAAAAATAGTAATATTTTTTTGGTTTATGAATTAACAATACAAGATAAGATTTGGGGTTGTGGAATGACTATAACACTTTTTTTAAAAACACCATGAATCATGTAACCAGAAATCATTTTGAAATCAACATGATGAAACACTTTTCATTAAATGTCAGTTATAATTTGTCGTTAAGGTATTTTAATATATTGAATCACTATACTTATATATTTTTTATTATTATGTATCATTATATAATTTTTATGTAGCATGATATAGCTTCAGTATCTGGATTTATGGATCCATAATATATTTAACTATAGTGATGAAAATGAATGAAGGATAAAGAACAATTTATATTTCTAAATGAATTCATTATAATGTAATTATTCTATGTTTTATGATTCCTTATCTTCAAGAATATGAAACACATATATTTCATAAAGTTTTATATCTATTAGTAAAAAAGTGTGGTATAATATTTTTTTATATTAGTATCCTTTGGAAGTGGTTTTGTTTTTTAATGAGAGAAGACACTTAATTTTATATGCATTATACATTGTGAATTGTGAAATAATATTATACATGTATTGAAGATGTATGTTTGAATACATTAATATATTATAATTATATATTAATTTACTTAAAAAAATATTATTTTAAATTATAAAATGGGATTAATTTAGAGATACATCAATAAATAAGGGAATAAAGACAAAATTTGTAAACGAAATTATGATTTTATATTTATAATTAGTAAATTTGGGATAGAAGTAATTAAAATGTTATTTTCAATTGATAATTTTAAATTCTACAGAATATTCACAAGGAAAGATGGAATAAAGAAATGTGGATACAAGTTTTCTAGATTTATATATGAAATAATTTAAAAAGGGAAACATACAAAATTACATAAGGATAGACTTTGATATCTAACATTCCTTCAATTTTTGATTCATTTTATTCATAATAAATGTTAAATTATTTATTTTAAATTAGTAACTTTTGATGACCATCAACATTATAATATATAATAGAGAAGATACATAAAAATTCAACGGGTTAATTATTTCATTAATTTGAATGGGTTTTATATTTTATTTAATTTATGTTGTAATGTTTAATTTTCAATTTTTTATTTTTTTAATGATGATGTTTTTATGTTGCTGATATAATTTTTAATAGTTTTCCCCTGTATATATCTACTCTTCTATAATTAAAAATGGTTTTTTAGTTTTGTTCACTTTTTGGGCTAGATAAATTAACATATTTTATTTAAAAAAAATATTCACATCAATTATTTTATAACCGATGTGAAAATTATTTATCACATGGGTTTTTCACTGAGAAAAAAATATAATAAATTGTTATCCACATTATTTATAAAATAATCAATTTGAAAACCCACTTAGAAAATAAGATTTCTAATGATTTTTTCCATGACATTTATGTAAAAACCAACATGATAATCATTTATAAAATCTGTTTTTTTAGACAACCAATGTGATACATTGTTTTCCACGTTGATTTTATTAAACAAACATAGAATACCTTCTCAAGATATGTATTTTTAGTCTTTATTTAGTGTTATTTTATTTAAAAAATAAACATTAAAAATAAAAAATATTATACTTTATCATGTTGGCTATAAAAACGAACATGATAATATATTTATAACGTCAGTTTTTATAAAAATATAGTGTCATAAAATCATTTTCATTTAGTTTTTATTTCACCAACATTAAAAAACCGCATCCATATATGATTTCATAACATCAATTATATTTTACTAATTTGAAAACCCTATATACAAATTCAACAGCAATGACATTGTTGGGTAAATGATGTCATAAAATCAAAAAAATGAACATGAGAAACCCCATTTTGTAATAGTGTACCTTTTCCTTTAACTCATGGTCTTCCATCTGATCACACATAATTCATTTTAATGGAGATGATTATAAAGTCACATGGGAAAATATAAATTATTTTTCTTCATCTATAACTTCATGGACATAATTAATTAAATCATTAATAAAAGGGTCATATTCTAAATGTAGCATAGTTAATGAAGCCTTATTTTTTCAACTGAAATAAGCAGCCAATTTGTTTTTTTTCATGATAGAAATGAATTATAAAATCATAATCCTTTATTAGTTTTAGTGATCTCCTATATCTTATGGTCAACTCATTCTGAGTGTATATATACTTCAATATTTTATGTTCAGTATATATTTTTCACCTGGGTCTATATAAATGATGCCTCAAATTTTTTAAGAAAAAGACAAAAAAATATAATTCTCGTTCATGTGATGGATAATTTTTCTCACAAATATTTAGTTTCTTTATTGTATAGGAAATTACATGATCATTATGTATCAAGAAACAACCATGTTATATTATCTAATTCTCAATGTATTTGAAAAATTCACCATTTCTTTAGGGTTGGGAAAAAACTCTAGCATTCACCAGTATTATTTTTGGTTCCTGAAAACATTCACATTATTTTGTCTAGAATTGTTTAAATATCTTTATATTTAAATTAATTAGTAGGATATATAATCATGAAATTATTTTAAAAAAATATTGATAAATTCCCTCTAAACCATTGAAATTAGAAATTTCAGTAAAAAAAATTTGTCTTCTCAATTCTTTAACCACATTATGTTTGGAAGTACAAACTGTTACTTCATATTTTTTTATGACGTGTCTATAGAATGAAAATAAATTAACCGAAAATAGAATTTGTTAAATATTAAATATAACATCGTTTTTAAGGTTTTTAGAAAATTCATTACATGTTTTTTATTATCGTAATACATTTTTGAATAAAAAAATATTTTTTTAATAATAATGACTACATAATTATCCAAAAATATTCATGGATGACTACATAAATAAGATCCATTAATACAAAGAGTGAATTTTTTGACCCAAAGTGAATAAAAAATAACATCTAATTCATGTATCTAGTTTGAAAAACTATTTTGGGGATGTCATCTTCCTTTGCATTCTATTGGAAGTACTGAAACCCTAGGTAAACATTTGAAAAATAGAGATTTACCTTGTACTGATAAAGAAATCATTGATTTGAGGAAACATATACTTACTTAAAATAAGAAATATTATTAAAATATCTTTAATAAGTGAATACACAACTAGATCCCTAATTATTTTAAATAAATAAGGCAGGATCACCCCACAGCTATGTTCTAGGACAAATGAAACCATTATTAAGAAACTCCTACAACAAAATTTTCAATTCCTTATTTTTTGCACTATTCATAAGATAAGGGGATTTACAAATTTTTATCGCATCATGGACTCTGTAAATGGTAAATTTAACTTCTTTATTATTTATAACATCTAGAAGTTTTCTAGTAAAAATGTACAGTTATTCTTCAACTACAGGAACATCATAAATTTGCACTGCTCCCTTATTCTCAAAAGTATGTGAATGATAACTTAATTTCCATATTTTAATAGTTTATGTTATTCTTGATATGCTATCAAAGATATGTGTAATATATTATATTGAAAATAAAATTATTTCTAAATGAATCCTTTTTTAACTAGAATATATGTTAATTAGGTAAACAGAAAGACAATAAATTCACATAATAACATAAAACTCTAATAGGGGTATGAAAACAAGGTTTTCCTGAAATGAATTTCCAAAAACAAAAATTATATTATTATAACATATTTTCTTCCTTAATAAATTCACAATATATTTTTACAATATGTTCTTGATTTATTTATTGAGGATAAATTTCCAATTTTCCAAAAAATTCATATAAATGAATGAATTTGTAGATCTTAAATCAAACAAAACATTATCATAATATGAATAAATAATAAATTAACCTAATACCACATCACTAACTGGAATAATAACTACTAATGTTGATGAAAATAATTTCACCACACCATTATAATTATTTTATAGCTACTTCCAGTCATTGTGATTCTTATTCAAGAACATTTGTTCATAATAAACTATTTCATTACATTTAAAACTTTTTACAATATTTTTATTATAATAGGGATTAATAAAAACATGGTCTTTTTTATTGAAATTAGGATTATTATACCCCATATTGTTTATATTCGATGTACTTAATGAACATTATAAGGAATTCCCTAGTGTGATTTTTACCATAAATCTCACAAACAGAAAAAAATAATTTTTTCACCATCAGATTTCATCCATCCATTTTTGACATTTTCCTAATAATTGTACCTCATTTTATAATAGTTTTTAAGTATATATAATCATTAGAGAGATCCATTTATACCTTATTATCACATTTTATAACTTTCTCATAACATTTTAATTCAGGAGAATCAAGTTCCCTTACATCTCTCAACACAAATCTTAAGTAAAACTGATTAATATTACTATCATGATCCCGGATAATATTTATTGTGTACCTTTCCAATCAGGTGAAGCTATATTCTTAAGATACCCTACAATATTACACCATTTTTTCCATTCAAATAATTTTTTCCATCCTATTTTGTAATGATTTAATAAAATTTTAATCAAGGAATATATACATAAAATAATCTCATTCCAATATTTCAATATTTTAAATTTCTTCAGTATTATTTATTAATACCCACCATTGATTTAATTCACCATAAATATGTTAAATAATAAGTCTTAATTATTAATTAAATAAATATCCCATGAAATAGAATATAATTTCTAGGGATTTATTCTATTATTAAACTACCACAAGGTTAGAAGATCCATTAAATATATGAGGGTGTTGCCTAAAAATGTTCAACTATAGATAAGTTCCTTTATTGAAGATATTTATGATCTTCATAACTGATACCAAAAACTTTTATAGACTCCATAAATTAATCCATCATACAAAAAAACTTCTCAGTTATTATTAAAATTATTTTTGGTTACTGATTCAAAAATCTATCTTCCTCTTTGTACCATCCTATGTCAACATCGCAGTTCTCGATATAAAAAACTATTCTGAATATAAATTGTTTATATTAATAGACACGGTAATATTCAAATTATATATAATTATAACATAACCAAAGTAAAAATTTTATGGGAATTTTATTAACAATATCCCAACCTCTATATTCAAATAAAAGTTTCTTTAATACCAAATATAAGGACCCAACCTTATACATTACATAATACGGTGTCCTTAGACTATATTTCATTTTTATTTATTCAAAAAATCTTTTTGTTTTATAGTAATAGAGAGTTATGTCAAAAAATTTACATAATAATCCCATGTATTATAAAGGGGACACATATACTCAGTATCAATTTTTTAAAACTATTAAAATTATAATCTAAAATATGATATCTTTCAAGACTAATATACACAAACTTTAACTTCAAATCTTACATTCACTTAAAAATCCTTAATCAATGTGAAAAAATATTAAGATTTTAGATGGAGATAAAAATATTAGTATGTTATGAAAAAAGAAATAAATAAATCATTCATCCATGAATACTTTTGAAAATATTCCTGATTCAATTTACGATTGGACACTAAATAAAAAAATTTACCCAAGAAATAACCTTGTTTTCCAAATTATTTTCATAAAATATATCATAATAAATATAAATGGAAATAAGTAAAACTCATAAGGTTTCTTTGAAATCATGATAAACACATAATAACTTATTTGTAAAAATTTATACATTTAAACATCATAATGTTTTGTATTCATTCCTTTACTTAGTGAAATCATAATATTTCCATAGCTCTCAATAGAAATAATTTATAAATCAACAAAGTAACTTAAGGAATCATTTTAAAATCATTTTTACTAATAAATGGAATAACCCTAATGATTACACTTCGTGTATCCATCATATTTTCACTTGAAATGACCATCAAGGATATACGTGGAATAACCATCATAATATATTCCCATACTTTATTATGAGAAACCTAATAGGTTTAATCTATACCTTTACACAATGAATCAGAGAGATCTAATGAGGTCACTAGATTTTTTTTATAATAGAACCAACCATAATAAAAAAAATTACAAATGACCAAAAAATAATAATAACAAATAAAATCTTTCTGCAAATCATTTTTTTTCTTCCATTTTCCAAGGCCGGTTTATGGGTTCCCGGTACCCAAACAAACAATCCCCAAATTTCACATTCCAAAATTAAAATTCAAACCACTGAGCATCAAACTCCACGTGCCACACCTCGAGTAGAGAGCCCATCATCACGCATCGCCTTCAACGTAGGTCGTCGGCAAGACCATCGGAAGCACCTTTTCCGGAGAAAGCGTGTCGGAGAAACCCGCCGGAATCACCCTTAGTGTCATCCTCAAAATCACCAAACATACAAATGGGAACATCATCAGAGAACCACCGACGGAGAACCAGATCTCCATCGACATCCTCCAGGCTGACGCCTCCAACACATTCACCGCATCACCGCAAACATCAGAACTCACAGAAAACATACGACAGGCAGCACAATGCCTCACACAGAGCACCACCACCTGCAAAACCCAACCTTCCAAGACCTTCGAGAAGCATCTGCCATCACCAAAAACCGCTGATCCAAGAATCAACTGAGATCTCCAAGGCAACAAATCGAACCAAATCAGGATCCCAGCGCCACCAACCGCAATATCCAGAAAGGCATCACTCGACCTCCAACACCCAGGTCTATGGACAAAGTGACGAACTCGAACCGCCGGCCAGGAGCTCAGGCGCAGAATCAACACTGTGCTATGAAAAAACACCAGTGCACGCAATAAGAGCGAACAAAGGACCATAGCAGCAATGAGAACCACCTCAAACCGCCGAATCCAGGAGAAGAAGGAGAGCAGATTCAGGATGGGGAGGGTGGCACGAGACGAACCCTAAAGCGTCGCTGAGCCCCTTACGGGCTCATTTGGAATCAACAAATAAAATCTTTTATCCTAAAAACATACTTTTCACTCATAACAAATATTTTTTGGATATTGATATGTCCCATTTATTTAAAACCAAAATTTCAAAAATAAAATCCCTAAAATAAATGGAAAGATGTTTTCTATTTGAAAAAAAATAAAATATTAAAAATTAATCCAAAAATAAAATAACAGTTTTGGAAGAGGGAATTTTTTTTCCTTTTATGTGTTAAAATAGAGCATACTTTTTTATTTAGTAAATAAAATAAAAACATTCAGTAAAAAATAATGATTTTGAAAACCCATTTTAATAATATAAAAGACACATTAAATTTCCTTAATAATTCACTTATTTTAATATATTTAAATATATAAATTAATATTAACGAAATATATTTGAAAGAAAAATATATATTTAAGGGAAACTATAAAAAACGGTTTTAATATTAAAGTCACATTCATTAATATCAAATAATAATATACACTCTTTATCATCCAAAAAAATAAAAATAATTTATTTATTCACTTATATAATAATATTTTTACGATTTTTTATTCATTTTTTATATCTCTTATCATCATACATTTAGTTATTTGATTTTATTAATTATTATAGGATGTTTGGAAAATATTCATTGCCTATGTCCAAAATGGATTTAATTAGTTGATTGGTGTCAAAATGGATATTATTTTATCATATAAAGAATATTAAACATGAAGTAATTATAATATTTATAGAACAACAAAACTATTAAATTCAATCATGATGTATGGTCATTAAAAATTAGTTATGATATAATCACATAGATGGTAGGTTGTATGTTCACATGAGTAACAATACCATATTTAATCCATAATTATGGAAAGATGGTAAGTATCAATTTATATTACTAGAATGATATTAACATTATAAATATATTTTTATTACTATATTTATAATTATATATATCATATATGTGATATTGTGATTATAAATGAATCACATTACTTCATGGAGTTGGCAGCCCACATATAAGCTTGAACAACATTGTCATGTTTCATTTAATGGATTGGGATGAATGTAAAAAATATATAATTATTTTGGAATTATAAAGATTTCATTAATATATTATTTATATACATCAATTCCATTATTAGAACAAGTATTTTGATATGGTGATATAAAACAAATTGCATCTGTTCGGATGGTGGTAGTCATATATATATATATACTAATGAAAATTTTCATTCCCATTAATAGATGATTAGGTGGATATATGTTATTAAATTAACATAAAAACACCTAATTAAATGAAATATACTGGTATTATTACATAATAATTGTTAATAAATATTTGAAGGATGTTTAGAAGAAATATATCTAAAACATGCAGTTAAAAACTATTCCTCCTATTTGGAATGTTCCTTTGATTAACACCTTAAGACCTATAATATTGGTATTATACCTAAAAAAGTCATCGATAATGATAAGAAGGATTATCGAAAGTTATTTGTGATGATGGTTTTTGAACCAAATACGTTTTTAAGTTTAAATAAATGAGAAGAAGAGGTTCCCATTTATAAGAGAGTGGAGGGGCACTCATAAAACTTCACAAAAGATTAAATTCATATAAATTAATTTCAATTAAAAATAAAAAAACACTTATTTATTTTCATATTATAATGTTTATGGAATTAAATTGTATCATAAAATAAAAAATATATAGTTTTTTGCTATGTTATTACCCATATCTTATGGTGTTAACCCTTTATTAATCCTTTTGAAAATTGGCACAATATTAATGTTTTATATTCATTAATGGTTAACAATTATATTATAAAAAATGACACATAAATGGACCATGACTGGTGTAATAAACTATATCCCATTAATTTAAATGAAATAAAATTATTTTTAATAATTTTATTTCATTTAATAATATATTATTGTCATAAAATATCAATAAATTCATATTTGGGACTATTTATATAATTCAATTTTTTATAATGTAAAAAAATCAGGAAACTAAAATATAACCAATTAACATGTCTAAAAATTGTTATAGTAATCGGAAATAATAATGTATAATATTTTTTATAAAAACATATATTACATTAAATTTTTTTAATACTATTAATTTTACATTTCTTTTAAATAAATATATATTGTGTCTGTATTGTGTAAAAATTATAAATAATTATTTCTTCACTAAAAAATAAAAAAAATTAACATTTATAATATATATTATTTATTTTAAAAATTTATATTTATATCTGAATAAATCCTCTTTTAATTCCAATTTTTAAAATATTATATTAATTAGAAATAGGAGTACGACATTTTTACTATTATTTACATAAAATATAATAAAGGTTATAATCACATCCAAATATAAACACAAGTCCATATAACAAAATCAAAGATTATTACGAATAAAAATAGAATAATATAATAAAATTAATTCAAGTGTTATGGTAATTTTAATGTCTTTTTCATTTTAGTTTTAACTTTAAATAACTGATTTATCCATTATTGTGATAAATAAAATTTATGTTACTATTCATATTGATCAAAAATAAAATGCATTTACTTATGAAATCTGGGATTGATGATTAAAAATAATGAATCCATTTTAAAAAATTCAATACATTAAAGTTCTAGAATTTATTTTCATATTCAACTGGGAAATTGCAATGAAAATTGGGCTTTCAGACCAAATATCATTTTTAAATATTAAATTTTCTTATACTACATTCAAGAATAAAATTCATTTAAAAAACCTAATTTTTATAATTGTAAGTAAAAATGAAAAAATAAAATTTTGAAACTAATCCAAATTATTATTTGTCTATACAAATAATTTAAAAGAAAATACAGTGTTCAATAAAAATCTATATTTTTCATTATTCCTTGAAAATGAATCATTTAAAGAATTCATTAAAAATTAATCTTAATTAAATTTTGACATGATGAATTAAAAAACAGAATTAATTGTTTTAAATTTAAATTATATAATTGTATAATATAAATTTATTATAAAACCATATAAGAAAATGGTTGAATAAAACTATTTCCTTTTTTATATACTTTTTTTATAATGAATATAAATATATATCCTAATAATTATAATAAATATTAACATAGTTTTTTCCATCATTAGCTTGGTTGTAAGAAAATAATTCATCATATCATTACCAATACTAGGGAAAAATGTTTTATAAATATTTCATCTTAGAGTAACTTATGGAAAAGATATAGGTTTCATAATCATTTCATCAGTTGGGAACAGAACAAACAATTGAAAAGGAATAGGTTTCATAATCATATATTCATAAATATATTAATTCACCTATATAAATTATAAAGATTATATAGTTTTATCTTATACCCATTAAAGGTTAAGAAACATTAATGGAATTCATCTTAGATGAAAAATAATTTAAAATGTCACATGGCTCATTTATTGAAGAAAATATCTGGTTTAATTTCTAAGAATCAATTTAAAATATAAAATTTTACTAAATATTAAAAAAATATAAAATGTTCTAGTAAAATTATATTGGGTCATTTATATCATTAATCTTCCATTACAGTTGAAAATAATTTTGATTCCATATTTATTAAAAAATCATTTCTTTTATAATTTCATTAAAATTTAAAATGTACAGAATCCTTAAAATAAAAAAATTATATTTAGAAAAATGCATAAAAATTAAATAAATTGAATCTAAAAAATAATTGTATAGTTGTAAAAAAATTAATATATTTTTAGAGAACATAGACAAAGAAGAGAACAGATATTCAACAAAAGATTAAAATTATGTTTAGTCATCATAAATAAATTATTTTAGTCTATTTAGTTATAAAATAGGTTAAATTTATAGGAATTACTGTATTATATAGATATAAATATATGATATTAAGTTTTATTAGTTTCTTGATTGGTTGATCATAATATTTCATAATTGAGAGCATAATCATAAACCATCCTGATAAACAGTGATATTTAATCATAAAACCCTTACAAATTTATGAACATTTTAATAATCACCCCCATGAAGGAAATAAATATATATGAATATTTAAATCTAAAAAATACATTTTAATAATTAAATATATATTCATGGGTAGTATATACATCGCATAAAAGAAACAAGTTCTGAATATGACATGTGTCTTGATGAAATAAAAGAGAGATGAAAACAACTTACCACATTGGAAACCATTGAATCATATGACTCATTAAATAATTACATCAATTGAAATGTTATATCATTAAAGGAATTATATTAATCATATATGATATAAAATTTTATGTATATACACCCAATAAAATAAATGAGTGGTGAATATTGCATATGTCTCCCAGAAATATAAGAGAGACTAGAAATCCATTACCTCATATCTTGACGTATTTTATTCACATTATAACCTCCAGTATAACAACTATATATGTAATATAAATATAATAAAGAAACAAAAAATCATATATAGAACCATATTGAATTTTACCATACTCTTTTATCATTCTATTATTAAAAATGCAATGTTAAAATCACTGTTTCTGGTAATAACTGTTTTGTTTTTCATGTATGTTTTTGTTTGATAGTTTTGGTTATTTTACATTTATTATGGTAAAATTATATATTTAATGTCAATCATAAAATGGATACCATATATTTTCATTATACACATATTTATATTCATACATAATTATTAGATATTGAAAAATGAATTACACCCTTCATATAGACGGTATGCGGTATGTAAACATGAACGTTGCAACCATTTTCTAGATTGATGGAATAAAACAAAAGTAAATATTAATTCGGATTTATTGAATAATTTTTATATAATAAATATAATGTGTATTCATTCAAAATATCTTTTTTACTATCCATGTCAAATTAAAAGGAAAAACATATCACACCCCTTCTTGGAGGCGGGAGTCCACACATACACACAAGCGATGTTATAGTTATCTGAGGGATTGGACGATAATAAGGTAGCTGGTATATTATTGATATAGAATTATAATTAATTCATAAATATAATATAAATATTTTAAATCCATCATTATCTCAAACTATGGGAGGTGGTGACAGAAAATGAATTACATTAGTTCTCATGGCGGTTCTGTGTCATACACATGATCGATAGATTCGTTTCCCAATAAATGAGGAAAGAGATTGATATAGGTAATTCCACTAAAATATTAACATATAATTATATGGTAGTAACTTTTTTTATTTATATCATAATAATTTTATAATATTTTAAATAGATATATATATATAGATAAAATCTAAACTCATGGTCAATGACTATACAACTTCTTCGAAGAGCCCCATTAGATTTACACCTAATGCTATCTTGAGAGGGTTTCCTAATCAAAATAAAGAATATATGAAATTTGAAGGGGTGTATATATGGGGTTTTTATATCTATTGGTGAAATAATTATCTTGATGTGTGGAGAGGAGATGAGTGTGGTGTCCTCTTATATGTGGAGAGGGGGCTTCTTGTAGATCACCTTGAAATTTCTCAAAATAATACAAAATAATAAATCAATTACCAATAAGCATAATCCAAAATGTCCTTATATGATATTTTTTTATATTATAATTTCAAAATATGTCTAAAAATGTGCTTTTTATAAGTTTAATTCACAACCATGACTTTTTAATTTTTTTTAACCCCAATAAAATGATTTTTATCATTAACTATATTAGTTTTTTTTTATTGTTTTAACTATTGATTAAGATAATAATTAAGTTCACCTTATTAAATAATCTTTATTACACTGATTTAAAATATTTGATTTATTTTACCAATTGAAATTCATATATGTTTCAGCATTTCATTTTATATTAAACACACAATCGTGATGAAAAAGATGTTATCCAAATAGAATGTTTCCATAAGTATGGAATAATTTAATATCAAAAAATAAATATAAGATAGATTAATATGACCTAAATTGGATTAATTATAATATTATGTAATAATTTTTAATTTTAAATAAACCATATAATAATATAAGACTTTTAAATAAAATAAATGAAATTGGTGTTTTCAATAAAAATCCTAAAATATCACTATTCATAGAAAATTAATATTTAAAAATAATTCACAAAAAAGAAATCTAAGATAAATTTTACATATTGATTTCAAATGTGAAATTTATTTTTTAAAATAAATTTTTTAAAATTTAGAAAATAATTAATTTTTTAATTATTTCACAAAGAGAAAAAAATATTTATTTATAAAAAATATATTTTCAAAGTGTATAGTGATTTTTCAAAATATTATCTGCTTATTTACAAATATATTTTACCTAAAAAAAATTCATAAATAATTAAAAAATAATTTCATTCTTATTCATTTCTCCATGTTTTTTGGCTAGGATATACGGGTAATGGTTAAAAATTAATATTAATATTATATTGTTGTTTGGTATACCATAATGTTGCATATAATGAAATATACTATAAATGTTAAATTTAATTGAAAAAAAATATTTAAAAAAAATTGGGTGTTACAATCTCATGAACAAATATATCAATCAGATTATCCATTGATTTCATATCTTAAATATATAAAAGGTGGTAAAATCCATTAGGCTTTTCACAATCACGCAGATAGTGTCATGACTCCTCATGGTTATAGGAATCCCCACCACAAAGTCCATCATGTCATCCTAACTCTTTTATAAGGGAACAAGAATTGGATGGAGAAACCCACCCAGAAAATATTGATTGTTTATAACCCTAATGTAGGTAACCCATCAGGATACAAATATGGGAATTTCCCTCTACTTCCATGGCCACTAAAACTGTTTCCTAAATCAGAGTACATCATTGTGGCACTATGATATACTGTACATCTATTGGTATATAATTCCATCATAATTTCCACCCTAATGGAAGAAAGAGCTACTACTCTCTATTTATAAGTATGACACCATTGTTTCCCCACAACCACCCAATTACTAAAAAACCTCCAACTAGTTATTCTTACATCACAACATACTCTAGGTAACTATCCTTCCTAGCCTATACATGTTGTTTTGGGAGAATCAAACTCAATGGAATCAGACTTGGAAAACGAACATGGAAAATCAGACCCGAAATTCTTTAACAAAGTCTATGCAGTTCTTACCATCTTCTAGGTAAGAAATTAAAGAATTGTTTTCAATTGAATTCATTTGTGGAATTGAAAAATAAGCACAACTAACATGAGTTGTTACACAGTAATTTTAATACAGAATTTTTTCTAGGAGGGCGCACATGTTGTTTTGGGATGCCTTCAAAGTACTACATGAGTGAAAGGGAATATCCCATCTATTTTAATCGTGGGATTTTTTTCTAGTGGATTGTGTATAATTGAATCATTTCGTAAAAATTCCATGGATGTAGATATTTTTATTTAATTGTAATCCTTGTAAATTATTATGTTCCAATGGATTTGTGTTTTAATTGTTTTTATTAGGGAATTTAAATATTTAATAGTAGTCCAAGGTTGTTTAAATTTCAAGAAAACATAAAAGAAAAATTATAACTGATTCAACCCTCCCTATCTCGGGGGTACAATTACACTGACTTGAAACTTAAATTTTTTCTCATGAATGTGCATCTTCAAATTCATGAGGATTTCACAACATCTCACTGAAATACCTGAATGGGTATTATTTATTAATTCATAATTTTATGTGATGAATCTTTGGGTATTTTTATTTTCCTAACTCAACTATTAACTGGTGGGTATTATTCTTCTCACATGTATGTGATTAATAAAAAAATCACCATCATTTTTATTACATTTCATTCATATTCTACATGTTATATTCATGTGAAACATCTTCTCAAATGATTCATGTTTCCTTTTTTCCTTCTCACTAAATCGTCAAAATTTGAAAATACTCAAGGATTATCATTTCATCACACATATAACAATAATTTCATCTCAACATGAATGAATGAATTCATCAGACTCATTTAAAATACCCAATAATTTTAGGTTCTCTATTCTAGACATGGGGTACTGATTTTGAATACCTATGGCTCAATATCACATGGGCTCTTTAAATATTTAATTTATTTTCTTGCATGAAATATGAATATTCATGAGTGACTCACATAAAAACACATGTTCATTAGCACATAGATATTACTTCATATTAAATCATTGCAACAACATTAAACCATCACAATCAAGTTAAAATTCTTCATGATAGGTAGTGTATGAATGTCATGCATGGAATATTCTATAGAAAACCATGGATAGTAGGGAGTCACTGTGGCCATCTTAATCATGTTCATGGTCTAAAAAATGATAATTGTGTCTTTAAAATGGAAGAAGAACCCATAACGTAATAATCCTCAAATATAGGAGGAGGAAAACAATCTTCACCACTTAATCAGATGAATGAGATCATCCACATCGAAGTGTCCATGTTCTGTACATCATTTTAAAGATGGAGGAAAACTATTCTGTACCTCTATGCTCGAAATAGTTATTATGTATTTTGGTGGAATGATAAAACAATACACTATTTCTAATAATTTCCAGATATCTCGAACCTCATTTGGTACCAGCTCACACAGGTTCCCCATGCATGTATTCTTCCACACATGATGTTACTACCGCTTCTCCAATATATATTACGAAGGCAGAACCTGCTATTATGAACCATGATAGCCCATGGTTGGTTCCCTTGGGTGTGGTCAACATCAGTCCCACATGTTTCTTCTGTTGATTGTCTCCTATGGCGGGTAGTGGGATGGGCATATTTAATTTTAATATACGGTTATCAGTATACATAACATAGAACAAAATTAAGTGTAAAATTTAATTCAAATCATACTAAATTAAAAATAAAACCCATTATTTATCCTCAAAATATATTCATGGAAAATAAATATGCTCTCGTAATTTTTTTCATTTCCTTCTTGTGAAACTAATTCATTTTTAACTATTTGAAATGAATAATTTTCATCGACTTCAAATTTCTGTTGAAATGTAAAAAATCCAAAGCACATGTATTCAAAATTTATGATCACATCTAAGAAATAATATAATTTTTATCACCCAAATATTTCCATGATTGAAAAAAAGCAACATGTGCTTAACAATAACCATATTTGTATTTTTTTTCATCAATATCCCTTTACATATTCAAATAAAAACATGGGTGGTAAATATTTCCCCTCCCTTTAACAATAAAATGAAAAATAAGAGTGGAGGTGGTGTTTTTCTCATAATCATCATCTCTCTTATAGAAACAATCTTTACATAATTTATAATGAAAGGGATGATATCACATGATACACATAAAAGAGACATTAACTATTCAACTATTTTTCTACGTGGTATTACCTAATGTAGAATGCAAGAGTAAAATAACCATTGTTATCTAAGATATTGATAACAAATAATCACATTTGATTCAAATCTCATAATTCTCAATCTATATTAATGATGTTTGAAATAAATAAATTTTAAAAATTAAATGATAAATCCTTCACATACATCCACAAACACATTAGAATGTTCAATTGTAATAGATATCGCACCCCCTTTGTTTTATCTTGACATCATACAAGAAATTTCCATAATAAATATAAATTAAAATAGGGATGATAGTTTGATTATAATACATTGATCATTAGTTTTCAATCCATACAATGGTTTTGATATTCATTCTCAAGGTCGCTACTGTATAAGGAATGTATTCTTTCAACATCATAGAAATAGATGAGATCCATGATAGGGAAACTATATCCTTAAATTCCATGCATGTTAGCATAAAACAAATAAATAATTATGAATAAGGGGGAATAAATTTATTCATTAGTAGTAACATTTATGAAGAGAATTTACTCCCATTATGGGGTATTATATTCTCCCAATATCAATCATTCCTTTGTGTGATGTCTTCCTTTTTAATATATTCATTTGAGTATATGAGATATCAAGTGCTTGTTTTTATATCTTCAACATACCCTTTGGAGATGGTAGAATAGGTATTCAACTAGTTTCATTATGTATAGTATTCTAGAACTATCCACAAAATTTGTGGGAGATAAATGTGTTTTTATCCATTGAAAGTCTATCATTTTATTCTAGATCATCAAGTAAAATTACATGTTTCCCACTTATCGTTTATCATGATAGTTATTCATCTTCAGCATTTTAAATTTCACTAACATTTTTATCTAATATAGGAAAGATAATTAAGAATTACTTCTTAACATATTCTATTTTGGACCTTCCATATAGATTCATCAATGATTTTGAGTTACCCTTCTTAGTTAACTTATCGAAAACTTATTCAGTAATATCTTAAATTATTCATAAGTTTTTTTTTTCTTTCCTAGACTGATTGTTTTATTTTTTTATATAGGTTTTATTGATGGACTATTTTTAGTGGTTCTTATTATGAAATATATTTACATAGTAGATGCATAATTTATTGGTTGAAATGACATTCTTGGAATCCATCCTTTCAATCTTATTCATTGTTTCTTGATTAAAAAATTTCATTACTACATTCATTAGATTAATCTTCATGTAATTCAAATTTTTTATTTTCATATACAATTATAATAAAATTTTATTAGAATAGTATATGTTCCTAATTGGTGAATTGCAGTAATATTCTTCTATGGGACCAAATAGGATATAATACCACAAAACTGTTCAGGGCATTTGAATCTATTTCTTGTTTATAGATTCATTATTCTCTGAGGAAGCGTCTTCTTTTTTTGAGGTTTCTTTATTTTATCACCTTTACTCCCCCTGAATGTAGGCCTTCTTTATTTTTTATATATTCTCATATTATTCTGAAATTTAGTATATCATTTTCCAAATGTTTGGTGACACCAACAATAGCCCATGAATCAAATTATTTTACTTGTAGTACCCGTCTGGATAGATTTTGAGCATTCATGTTTTTTAGCTTGTATTTTATTATTTGGTGAATATGTTTGGTATTTATTTTTTTTATAATTCTCATATTTTCCTCTTTTGTTTTAGTGTATGTATTATAATTTTTATCATCTCACATTTTGTGAGATTTTTTACTTTGAACATGTACTAGAGTAATAGGATATATTAATAGAAATAGAATTAATAATGTTAAGAGTAACCATGTTCCATGACCTTACAGAAGGTAGATATAGAGATATCTTCGATATCTTATTTCTACTAATATGGATCTCTATAGAGAAATATAGAATACCAATAGTTTTATTAGCATTATTAATTCATGTAGGTTGACCAACTTCATATGTTTGGGTGGAATAATTAATCTTTATATTAATTTGGGAAGTTCTATAATTTGTGTCCTTAAAATTTATCAATTCTACATCTAGTACAAGACATTTTATTTAGAGGGAATAAATATCATTTTCAACTATTTTTAGTTTTCCATCTAATTCACTTTTTATTTATTTAATATTGTCTTCATGTTTTTTGCTACCACCAATCGCATAGTTTTCAGGGTTTATGGTTCTTCAAGATTAATATTCTAATTGGGCTTCCGTGACCCTGATTATAGGTTTATCTGATTCTTATATAGGATGGTTCTTCTAAATTTTCTATTTATGAATCCTAGACTTTTCTATCAATTAAAATGTAAATCCCTTTTACCTTACTTTATTTTTCTTCAATATTAGAATATATAAAATTCATGTAAACATTTCCATTTTCTTTAAGATAATGAATTACTTCACTATATTTTTTTACTCACAATGATATCATAATAATTCTATTAATATTATTCATAAATCAATGCAATATTTTCCTTTCAAAAAAAGTATGTATATGGAATGTTAACTCACGATCCTAATAATGACGTATGAACACACATGAAATCTTATTAAAATAGAAACAACACATGTATCTATGATATCTGGGAGGTATGTAACTCATGTGCTCGAATGGTACATGGAAAATCCCACGCCCAAGTCCAAAATGACAGTCTCATTTCAAAAAATTCATATGTTATTACAAAAATAAATATATAAATTATGTTGTGATACCATTATTTAATTCCCTAAACTACATCATTGGGTTTTAAATGTGCTGCCACATCAACTCATGTGAACCTCCCCTAACAAAAGAGTCTTTAAAATAGAAAAAATGGTCTTAGTCTATCAATTTGGAGACTATACAATTGTATCATTTCATGGGATAAATAAAAAATAAATAAATAATAAATAATCATTGTAACAAGAGGAAAGTGAAAATGGAATACATTTCATACAATAAATAGATAGTGGTCTCCTAAGGTTTAAATCCAATATAAAATATAAAACTATATTTGGTAAATAAATATTGGATAATATTTCTATCCCTTTGATTCTATCCTAGTCCCACCATCAGCTTCATGATTCTATGCTCAACCATTGGATATTTTCCCATTGTACATACTTAGAACTCTATACATGAATTTGACACACCCATTAGAATTTTCATACATAGTGTGAAAAATAAAACCTAGTTGCATACCAACAACGCATTCTTAAAAAAAATTACATGTATAACCAATAAATTCTATGAAAATATTAAATATTTAAGAAATCATAATAACACACAATAATATATATAGTGTTTGTGCACTAACTACGTTTCCATAAACACACAATCAAACCATCTTCAGATCCCTTCTAGAAATATGATCGAGTTTGTTTGAAATGATAAGAACTAGCCTAAAGTTTTTTATCGTTTCATTTATCATCTACAATACATTGAGTGGACACATGAATCTGAATTTATAAGGCATTTAATTTTTAATAAACTTAGAACTCACAAGGTATCATCATTTTCATGTTCCTTGGTATCCTCATGGAATTTAGTTCCATGTAGCTACAAGGTTATCATAAACCTCTATCATTAATTTCATTTATCATATGAACAACCCATCTAAGTGGTAGTCATACCCTAATAGTCACCTATCACATGTACTAGGCTCCAATACTCTAATGGAATGATGATACCTAATAAAAAACATGATAAACATACAAAATAGGAAATCCTGAGAAATATGGTAGCATGAAAAATTTCAGGTGGAATAATGTTGAACATTGAATTAATCTGCAATAATAAAAATCATGGATCGATGATCATAAATGCGTAACAAAAAAATTATCTCAGCAATAAATAATCACTATCATTAATGAAAAAACCCCACGCTAACACATGAATCGACCATTTAAATAAATTGTATATGAGAGCCCCAAATGGTAAGGAATATCCAAACTCAATGTTTTTTCACCAAAAATATGGTTCATCATGGAATGATCATTCAAATCACATCTCGATACTGATTAGTTAAAAAAAATTCAATGTAAAACTATATGTGATTCTAATTATTTTCATTACAAGAGAAATAAAAAATATATATGTGGTAACACAATCAAAATACTATAAACTTCTAAATTATTTTTTCTTAATAATGATGGAGATAATATTTCTTAGGGAAAATCATTTTTTAAATGATAATAATTATTTATATGTAGAATAATTCTATATAAACATGAGATAAAAATTCATACCTATTATTTGATAAGGTCCATATTATTACAATTTAATAATTCTCTTTATTTAATCGCTAGAAACTCAGTGAGGACCAGATTAAAAATATCAAAAAATTGAATACCTAGAAAATTATTTCATTGATAAAATATAATATTAAGAATAGAGGTTGGATGGATTTTAACTTCTCTAGGGAAAATTAAAAAGGAAAACTTTTTTTATAATGAATCACATGGAATATCTTGGTTTAATGTATTTATAGACTTCCTAAAAACAAAAAAAATATTTAAAAATGATGACAGTAAGGTTCAGATATATTCGAAGAAGTAGATATTCATATTTATATTTTAATATTGAAACCAAAAAAATAAATTATTCATTTATTGTTTATTAAAAGTTATTCTTAATTACAATAGATATAAATTATTAAAAAATAAATTTCATGAATTATAAATTTTTCTAAGAGTTTATTACCATGATTTTTAAATTTTAAAATTTCTAAAACGTGTTATAGTGTTGTCATGAGGAAATATAAAAGGAATCGTACTTTTTTAACTTTTTTTCATCTCAAAAGGGATATTTATAACTGTAACATTATTTAACCTTACATTACTCTTACTTATCTCATAAGTATGGAGGGATATCCTTATTCATTATTCAAAAATAGAAGGTTTCATTTAGCTAGCTTAACATATCCTTAAGTAGTGTGTATGTTACCCTTATATGAAATTTTTAATTAATGAGATTCCATAAAAAACACGAGCTTACATGTAAATTGTTCCTATGTTTCCGGATGAATCCTTTTAGAAATAAATTTAATCCATACATATTGGGAATTCTACCATTACATAAATCCTTTTTAAAGATATGTAGAACATATTTACCCATACAAAACTCTAAGGATACCCTTTTGTAGTGTGTAAAAATTATATCTTACTCTTATACATCTCCTATTAACCCATGTTAAACCTATATAAAAATAAATTTTCCCTTATTCAACCTATAAAAATTGTTTTCGCCCTTATATAGAATCATATTTTCTCTTATAGAACTCATATAAAAATTATTTCCCATATATAACTTCTATAATACCCATTGAGTAATAGTAGGGGAATTTTTTCCATTTTATAGTCCCTAGACCTTTTATATGGATGAAAATAAAGTTGATTTTTTTAATTTTCCACAAATTGAACATATAAAAAATAGAGAAGGGTCTTTTAATATTTAAAAATTATGATTTTACAAAAAACATCATAATTTAAAAATCTTCAAAGTGATCCTAACTCAAACAGATAGTCTAAAACAAAAAATAAGATATCATGGAGAAAAAAAGAAGAAAAGGGTGATCTAGAGATCCCATTAAGGGAATAAACATGAAAATAAAGAATAAAATGATATCCAAGTGGCATAACATCATATCAAAAAGAGGAATATCATAATACTAGAAAATATGATAAGTAAATGGAATCATAAGTCATGGAATTAGGAAATATATTGGAAGATAATAATACATGATGTCATGAAAATAAGTTAGGGTCACTCCCAAGACCATAATAATAATGTGGTCAAATAATCAAGGTTTATTGGGTTCAATCCCAATCAACTTAAATGTAGTGAAAAAACTACCATAGTAGATTAGGTCCACATTCTAATCATTTACTTAACATATAATGATATATTAAGATTTACACAATAAATTTTAAGTAAATGTAATTCTAGGTACGCCTATTACATTAATTAAAATCATGCATATGTGTTCGATATGAGTAAACTAAACAAAACATAAAATAATAATTATTTAACCTGTTGGAAGGAAGTGGGTTTCATATTTTTGAATAAAGAAATAACTTAAGGCTAATTCATAAGGATTCAATATTATACAATAAATTAAATAATTTAAACGGCCATATTAGAAATATAAATATAGGTATTTAACATTTCATTCTAATGTAAATAATTTTATATCAATTATTTTGGAGAATAGAGAATTATAATGCACCACATGGGTGAAGCTTTAGAAGTGAAGGATATTTTATAAAAAGGAAACAACTTATTATTTCTAATAAAATAGAATTGAACTAAGGGGATTATTTGTAAAATAAATTTTTTCTATTACCTTGATGTTTATAAAAAATTGATCGGGGTTACTCTTGACAAGACAAAAGAAATCCAAAAGATCCACCAAACGGGATTATCTTATTTTGGGAAAAAATACCTCAAGGAATCATTGATGCATTTTTTGAGGTGATTGTGTTTGTTGAAAAAGTAATCATTCGTGATTTGGTTGTTGAAAAAGGAGACCACTATGATCAATGTTTTGACAAAGTGGGTCTACATGGTGAGGTTTCGAGATCATGAGTTCTTGTGCAGAATCCATGATTTAAAGAAGAACCTCAACAATGTAATAGACGATCTGGAGGAGGTACAAAAAGAATATATATAAGGTGGCATTTTTTTCTAGTGTTTTCAAAAATTTTGGGCCTCAAGATCATAAAATAAAGAAAAGTGTATTTGGAAAATGTACATGTGCTCTGGTTTCTTTGAGGCTTGGAATGTTTTGAAACATATGTTTTTCAAGATTAGAACATCAAAATATATAAAAAGGAATGTGGGGTACCTAAGTATTGGTTTGGTTGCATAAGGTGACCAGGGAGACAGTGGCTAAGGTAGCTGGACTTGTGGATCTGAAGGAGAATTGTGTGCGGCCCTCAGGGTTCCCAAAATGCCTATAAATATGGGGCCAACCCACCTCATTAGGAATGAATCTCAACACTTAGAGAAAATTAGATCTATTGTCACACAGGTATTTTGGGTGCGCATGTGGTGATTTGGATGTGGAAGTATAATGATTTTCAGAAGTTGCACGTGAGTTTATAATTGTGTAATATTGGTTTGGGGGTAAAAGGGTTTGAGTCGCCCATGTTTTCTGTTGAAGAAGGGAGTGTCGCGCAAGTAGTTTCATTATACCTGTGTGCCAGGTTTGGAGAATCGTATTGGTCATTCTAGGGTTGTGCTAATTTTGTGAGTATGCCAGGTACATGCATGGTAAATATGTATTCATTAGTGGATGGAAGTGGAAATTCAATAGAGAATCTATATTGGGTAAGATGCATTCATTTGTGATAATGAACATGCCAATAGGTAAATAAACTTTGTGTGGATCCTTATGAGAGTAGTGGGTGAAGAAGAGGAACAAGGAGATCATTTCTAACAGTAGTGAGCTAGAGAGAGAAATAAGGAGGGACCCTTGGGAAAGCAGTGATCTAACCCTATGCATTGTCAAGTAAGTGATTATGGGCATAGATGTGATCTATCTCGAATATTGTAAAATGGAAGTGAGCATTAGTGGATATGTTACATTGGCCCATCATCATTGTATGCTCCTTGGATGTAGCCCAGTGAGGTTGAACAAAGTAAAAAACTATGTGTTTTCTTACATGCTTCCCTGCATTGCTTCAAAGCTCTATCACCTTATAAATATAGAAAGAATATGGTCTACATAAACACAAAAGTGCAAACAAATTTTCCCTTGAAACAAAGAGGTCAACATCCTATGGGTTAGAAAGAATAAGTTATAAAAGAATGTCCATACTATGATTCACCCCATTTTAGGGTATTTAGTCCCCTTTTGGACATAAAAACATAAGAGTGGAAAATTCAATTTTAATTAAAACATTTATAAAACCAAATATTAAAATTAAATTCAATAAAGATTTAGTTGACGTAAATATTTAAAAATATATAATATTCATGTGAGAATAATATTTCGTAAAATGGATAAAATGATAGATAATTTATAACCAAAATTTGAGGAGGATGTATAGAAGACCCAAACAACAATCATTGAAGTAAAACCATTTTAAAATTATTTTCATAAAATCCCACATTATAAAAATGGTTGATGAAACATAATTTTGAAATGATAAAAATTAAATTATGAGATCTACAAATGATACCACCATAATAATTTTTTTGATTGCAATCTATAACACTAGTGGAAAATAAAATTATAGGCATTATGAGGAAAATTCCATTTAAGGGGATGGGAATTATGCTTAAGATAATAAAATTTTCAATAAGGAATAAAACTACTCAATAAGGATGATTTTAAAAAAATCAATCACCCAATATAGAAATTTTTCATATCATAAGGAATGAAATAAAAAAACTCAAGGAGAAATAATATAACAAATGAAAAAGGCAAATTAGTTAGGAAATACCATTATTCTTTTTGGGAAGGCATCAATCATAGCTTCCATAATGAAATATCGTGAATAGAAGTAAATTTTTAATTTTAATAAAAAATTACTATATTAATTTTCAGTATTGAATTAGTGACACCATGAAAATTAATATTGGTTCATAATGTCAATGAATGCCTTAATAAAGGGTGATTGAGATGGATCCCCATACTGGTTAAGAAACATTCTAATAAAACCCCCACCAGAGGGATAAAGCTTTAATATAAATTTATAACACAAATAATAAATACATTTCATGATATTATATATCAATTTGGTAGAATATACACCTTTGAAATGAAATTGGGTGTAAAAATTAAAATGTGACAGAAAAAAATTGAGATGAAAATCATACAATGCAATAGATTTATTATACACATGTGCCTAAACTTAGGACTAATAAAATAATTTTTATTAAATACCTACATAGGAAACTTGTTCTTATAAATTTAGTTTAATATGGAACACTTGATATCATTTTCTATTAATTAAATAAATAGTTTCAAAATATGTTTGGGTAAAAATTAAATCAGTTTTGGATTATTTTGATAATCATTGTGATAAAAGATTGTATTTTATTAATAATATAAACAATTGATATAAAAGATCCAAAAATAAAAAAAAATTATTAATTTTTATTAACATGTAATATTATTATTATTTATGTTCAAATTATCGTCCATGATACATTTTTATAGCATTATTTATGTAGGTTGTTAATCCAACCCAAACATGAACAGACAATAGGGTGAGTGTGGAAATGGAATTTTATAATAACATTATAATATAAGGAAAATTAAATTAAATTATTTTATTTATTTTATTTACTCATATTTTATGTTTTTTGAATAATTAATGAAAATCATGATGAAAAAAGAAAAAAATGCTTCACTGAGGAATTATTCAGCACAATGCACCGTTAAAGTTTTCATTTCCTGAAGAATAAAGGGTAATTAATGTATATGATAATTTTGAATTTTCGAATAAAATTATATTATAGATATAATATTTATTCACCAAAAACATCATTAAAACCCCATGATGTGTTGTATGAATAAGAAAAAATGTCACATTTTTTAGGTGGTTATCCACATAATGTACTAACATATATTTTGGGTTGTTTGAAGAGATGAATAAAAAATTGAAATTATATAAATAAAAATAATCTAAGTGTAATAATTATACTTTTTTAATTATACTTTTATGTATATATTGTATTTGTAAGATGTATATTAATATAAAAAGGATATGAATAAGGTAATTATTACGTTGGTGACATGTTCTTCTCTTAGAGATCTCCTAGGAAAATAAGGCCTTATTGTTATTTAAAGACACCAATGAATTAAGGATGAGACAAAAAATTTAATAATATTCATTTTTGGAAAAATTTCATTTGACATTAGAATAATTAGTGCAACCATGGAAAAGGGTAAGTGACACCCTTTTATATGTAATGATAATGTTTTTTTTGGCAATAACCATTTTACTTACATTATATCATTTCACGATTCCTTTTTCAATGACAAATGAATGTCATAAAAATGGATTATGGGTGAGATTATCTTGATAAAGACTCAATTAAGAAAATCCCCACATATTTTTAGTCCCATTAAAATTCTATTACCATATGTTTTTACATTTCACAATTTAATTTCTACCTTGGAAACTAGTTTTTATCTAAGTAATTTATATTTCAAAAAATAATATTTGAAAATAACTACTAGAAAATGTTTATGTTTTGAAAAAAAATTAACTTCTATTTTGTCTAATTAATTTAATTAATATTTACAAATAAACATTTAAATTAAAATATAAAAAATATATAAAAATAGTTTTTTTAGAAAAATGAATTTTAAAATTTATGTATTTTTAATCATATTGATTATTTATTTCTAGTTGAATTATTGTTAAAAAACCACATATATTTAAAAACAAAAAAATCATTTAAATTATATAAATTTGATTTATTAGATAAAAAATACAAAAAATTATTGAGACAATTTATTTTAAAAATTTGTTTTGTCATTATTGTGATAATTAACATTAATCTTACTCATATTATCATTATGTAAAAACTGAAATTTACCATGTTAAAAACTTCCACGACCCATCCCCCGATCCCCATGTCGTGACTACCAAAGTCCCACCACCCAAAAGCTAGGGGCTAGCGACTAGCACTAAAGGCATTAGCCTACATGTGGGAGGTATTGCCTGAGTACCTGTATAAATATACACACCCAACCAAGTCACACACACTAAAAGGGAAACTAGGATCACTAAGATAAATCTGAGTACAATCACAAACAATAAAGGTGGTCCATAATACAAACCCAATAAAAGAACAAAAAAGAGAAGATTGTAGAAGGAAACTACTGTGGCCATCCATAGAAGACCTCTCCCAATTGGGAGAGTAGTGTAGATTCTGGAAGCTGATGTATAACATCATGTCCACCTGATCTTATTGGGCCCTGCCGATTCCTAGGCCACCAAGTCCACCATCGTAGCATATGTTGGTTGCTTCCCCCTGACCTTCTTTGGGTCTTCATCCACCAAAGTCTCTGTTGAAAATTCGATCATCTGCGCTGGAAACAACACGTGCGGGCAAAGCCCGTGATGGGGTGAGTAACAAAGTGCTCAGTGGGTCCCGAAAATAAAAAATGAAAGTCCATACATAAATCCTCAAGGTAAAGAATGAAATACAATAAAACACACACCAGGTATACATATATGGTAGTTATGAAGTAATCATTAGTCACATCATCAAACACCTCATCTATTGGAGAATTCCACCTCTATCAAGTATAGTGGGCCTGAAAAGTCACATAGAAGTTGTTATAATGAACCTTGAACTGCTTAGGTACACCTCCTCATCGTGTATAGTGGGCCTACAAAGTCACACAATAGTGATTACCACTAATCTAGGCCAACTGAGTTACTCCTCCTCATCGCGTACCATGGGCCTACAAATTCACACAGAAGTTCATCCCACTTTGGTCCTGAAATGTCACATAGAATTGCTTCCCACTGTTCCTTATTCAATTTATATAGAGTAAAAAAGTTGTAGTCATCAGGTCTCACCTAACAACAGGGTTTTGTACATAGCGCACCTAGGAGAACCACACCTCAATCCTTTTATCACATCTCAACATCCTTTAAATTCATCTTTAGGAAATTTCAAATGATATGTCTCTTAGAGAGGGTCCCAATGCCGCAAATAGATTGTAAATCTGATGCTCAGTTTGTATGTTAGTATCGTTTTAGTAAACTGGGGCCCATTGCATCTCGATTTGGTATAGCCCAGTCAGATCGACCTAACCGACCCGGCCCAAGGGTCCCACATACAATAGTTTAATTCAACCGGCTCAACCTGACCCAGTTCAGGTCTGGGTAGGTCTGTTCTAGCAAGGATAGTGGGCCTGGACCAATGGGTCATGATGCATCGGGCCCAGTTTGGCCGAGGGTCTAGCCTTTCGGGTTACCACGAGACCCGATCTACTCTGGCCCAACCGGAAGGGCATGGGTTCATCCTGCTAGAATGGGTCTAGTACATAGGATGCCAGTCTAGCCTACAGGAAAAAGGGTTCGGCTCATCACTATGGAACTGGAATGCTGGGAGCATGACTAGCACACTGGGTCGTAGGACCAGCCCAAACTTGCCCTCTCGATAAGAGATAAGCCCACTCGATGAGGCCCATTCCACTTGAGGCAACCTGGTGATGCACCTGGCCAGGATACAGGATGCTTGTTTCCCCACAGGACATTGTGGGGCCTCCATCCTACTGTTGTTGTTCGACCGTAGTACCACATCATCAGGGTGGCCCAGACACGGGCCACCCCTCCAATCAGCAGTCGTCTGGTGTCGTGGCCAGCCAGCCACGACCTCCTTCTACCGTGGTGTACTAACGGGTGAACCTCCATCCTTCAGCATGGCCAGCAAGGGCCGACCACCTCCTCTACCCTGGTGCCAGTTGGCACCACCCCCTTCTAGCAACCAGCATGGACCAATGACACCATCCGCATGCTACTAGTGATCCTATAGTGGTCCATTTTTTTATTTTTCTATTCTTGTGGGTGTCTTGGTCCGCTACCATCACTGTGATGGTCTCGGACGAGCCTTACCGCCATTATTGGAAATTCGTTCACAAGGTGCTCACATACGGAGGGGACTGGTCCTTTTTTATTATCGTCATGTGCCCTCCATGTTATATGTTTTAAAATAGGGGTGGCTTGAGGGAGATGTTTAATCATAGTAAAAGATAGACTAATCCCGGTTATAGAATCCCCCAAATAAAGTTTCCCTCCAACATAAACACATGATTCACGGATCTACCTATTCTTGGGTTAATCTCTATTAATATTTTTTAGAAAATAATGGGAATGAAAATAAAATAAAACAACTCCTAGCTCTTTGACGTTCTTTGATGCAATGCTACATCTTTGAGTTTTCATGGAAATTATGTCGTTCATCAATTTCATTTCTATTCTTCATGGAGCATCAAATATGTTTGATGTTCGCCGGAATTTTTCATTCTTCATTGGAGGTGAAGTTCATCGGAGGTTCATCAGAAAAACCTTCTCAGTTTAATTCCCCCACTCTCCAACAAGTTCATTTAATAAAAAGAAACATGCAGAAGCATTTCTATTACGATGTTTCATTTCTGAAATAGTTTAGCAGTTATGCTTTCATAATGAGTCATTTAGCGGATTTCTTAACTATGCCTCATCGTCGCCTCATTGACGCACCACAGTGTCGCAATATGCTTCTCAATGGTGTGAAAGAAAAATAAAATAACTTTTTAATGTTATTTTATTATTTTCCAAAAAATTCCAAAAAATTAACTTTTACGTCTGGCCATTTCCGGCTGATGTTATGTTCTTTCTAGGAAAATCCTGACAATCTAAATTCAATGTTTACCTCAGATTTGTTATCTGATCAGTGGTTCAAAAGTTATAAAAAACCACTCTCATGATTACTGAATGTACCGTAATAAAATATCAAAATTATCTACCAGGCTCAGCGGGCATCAGAATCACGGGCCGTAAATGAGTTTGGTCTCAAAATAATTCCATATAATTAAAAAAATTCCATGGAATTTACTAGACATTACTTTCTCCCCACATTTTTGATTTACTTCTCAGAAAGTCAGAAAAAAATATCAAACAGATAGGGGTGCTGACCACAAATTTGATCCTCTCACTTCCATGTACTCTCCTATAGATTCCTGTGATTCCACCAAACTCTCACCATACGAATTGACCACCCATGTAGTAACTGCTCATGTCGATCCTCTATCCCCACCAGGAACCCCACAAATGTTGTCCCATAATCAATGTCCATCTTTCCCCAGTCTATGACGTTCGATTGGTCATACATGTAACTCCTTATCAATGACATGTGGAAAATATCATGCAACCAGTGCATCTGTCAGTGGAGAGCTAGGCTGTAGGCCTCCTCGCCAACTATACTCAGGATCTGAAAAGTTCTGATGAACCTTACAGATAGCCTTCCACTCACACCAAATCTCTATAATCCTCATCGGGGTGAGACCCAAATTAATACATGATCACCCACCTCATACTCCAAGGGTCTACATCTCCTAATGGCATAAGACTTCTTCCTACTCGGTCTAGTCCTCATCCACTCCTAGATGATCTGCCCCTTCTTAGTGGTTGCACGTACCAACTCCAGACCCAAGAGTGCTGACTCCCCTAGGTTTTTCCATCACAGGGGTGATCTGCATGGACACCAGTAAAATCCCTAAAGCAGTGCTATTGAAATGGTGGAGTTGTAGTAATTGTTGTATATAAACTCCTCCAGTGGTAGGTGGTCCTCCAAACTATGAACAAAATCCAGGGTGCAAGTACGTAGAATGTTCTCCAAGGTATATATAGTCATCTCAGTTTGAAAATCCTACTTGGGATGAAAATATGTGATCAAGAACTACTATGCCCAAAATAACTAATGTAATCCATACCACGACTAGGATGTAAAGTGATCATCACGATCAGTGACAATTATCAAAGGAATCTCGTGAAGCCACACTATCTCCTGGACATACAGGTGAGCCAATCCCTTTACCGGTCCCTACTCCCATATGGGTAGAAAGTGATCTGACTTGGTGAGTTGGTCAACGATCAAGTAGATTGAGTTGGGGCCCCTGCATGTATGTGGGAACCGCATCACAAAGTTCATCAAGATACTATCCCATTTCCACTCTCGTACCTCGAGTGGTTGGGACATGTTTGGGGGAAACTGATGCTTGTCCTTCACTTGATGAAAATTAAGACATCATGAAACGAACTCATCCCTGCTTTCTTCATCCCTACCCCCAGTATTGACATCGAAGGTCCTGGTACATCTTCACCACTCCTTGATGTACCACCAAAGGGGACTTATGGAAGTCCCTCAACACCTCCCCCTACAACGTCACTGGCACTACAGTGAACCCTCTAAAAAGGATGATGTGCTACCCACCGATCGAAAATCAACTAGGATCATATCTTGAGGATAATTGGTCAAGTTATGCCTCGCAGTCAAAATCCACAAGATGTGCATGTATGAATTCTTGTATGATTGGGGATGTAAAATGAATCAACTAAAGGTAAGAGGTTCCACCATTATCCATGAAGGATATCTGCATCATGACCAACTGCTTCGTCACCTCACTCAGCAGTAGAAAATTGTTCCTCCGGCTGAGCTTGTTTACCACCATGTTCCTCTTCCTAGGAGTATAGACTATCTCTATGTCATAGTCCTGGATTTACTCTAGCCATCACCATTGTCTTCTGTTCCGATCCATCTAGGATAAGTTGTACCTGAGACTCATGTGGTTGGAGTAAACTATAAATCATTCACCCATCATGTAGTGTTGCCAAACCATCAAGGAAAAGACCACTAATTCTAACTCTAGGTCATGGGTCATGTAGTTCAGCTCTTGTTGCCTCAACTGGAATGAGCTATAGGTGATCACTTCTCACTCTTGAATTAGGACACAACACTGTCTGGTCCCTGATACGTCATAGAAAACTATTTTCCCAATTCCCTCCTCTGTAGTCTCAAGATGGGGGTACTAGTCAGTCATCGTCTCAACTCCTAAAGACTCTGCTGACATTTCTCCATCCACATAAAGGGTTGTCCCTTCCCTATCAAAGCTGATAATAGTGTTGCTACTATGGAAATGTTGTGAATGAACCCTTCATATAAACCACCATTCCCAAGAATCTATGCACCTCATTCATGCTGTTAGGATGCTCCCAAGAAAGCACCACCTCTATCTTCGCTAGATCCACTACAACTCCTAACTCTGAGATTACATGTCCAAGAAGGTGGACATACTATATAAAAATATTACACATCAAGAGAATTCCATAAATTTCTTTAACTCAGTGTGTATCTAGTACAATCTATAGATGTATAGCATGCTATTCCACTGACATTGAGTACACCAAGATGTCATCAATGAAGACCACAACAAAGTGGTCAAGGTAAGGCTCTACAATACTGTTCAAGATCCTTGTTAAAACTTTTGGGGAATTGGTCATGCCAACATGCATCACTCGGAATAGATAGTGGTCGTACCGACACCTAAAGGTTTTCTTCGGTACATCCTCATCTTGTACCTGATGCTGGTGATAGAGTAATCTGAGGTTTATCTTTGAGAACCACTTCTACCCCTACATCTGGTCGAAGAGATCATCAATTCATGGCATGGATAATTGTTCTTCATGGTAACCTGGTTCAGGCATCAGAAGTCGTTGAACAACCTCAAACTCTCATCTTCCTTCTTGGAAAAAAGCAACAGGGATTCCCATGGTGAAACTCTGGGCCTTACAAACCACTTTTCCTACAATTCCTTCTAGTTGTAACCTCACCTCGCAAAGCTCTTCGGGAGCGATCTGATATTCCGGTGTAGATATCAGTGCCGCCTCGGGGTACAATTCGTTGTAGAAGTATTCCTCCCTACCAGGAGGTAGTCCTAGAACATCCTAAAAAAACATACTGGTACTCATCCATCACTATAATAAATATTGTAATAATCTCATCCAAATTATCGATGGTGAGGCTATCCTACTAGTGAGTGATCTATGGAACCCTCCTCCATGATAGTATATCTTGTTCTGCAAGGGTTTCCTTTTTTCTGGTGAATATTAACCTGGACCCAGCTCTGTGGACACACCGCACTGTATGCCTAAAACAATTGATCTGAGCTAGGACTATGGATAACATATTCCTAACCAAGATGATGTCGTATGTCCTCGATACCACTACTAGGAAATCCAAACCCAATCTTTCACCATCTAGAGTAAGATCACACAGCTGCCGCTGGGGTGTAATCATCGAATCCCCTCCTGTGGGAGTCTCTAGTAGTAAGGATCGAGCCAAAGGCTACATCTTAATTTTATATCTCTGAATGATAGTAATTTAATGGAAATACTGACTATAAAATGTGTTTATTAGTACTTAACCTAGGTTATAGAAGATAGAGATCGTACCTAGGATCCTCTCATGTGGACCATGGTCATAAGACTCCTCTCTTAAAAGTTGTGCTTTCCCCTATCTTCTTGCTCCCTAAGGTTGGGATGGACCACCTGGGGGTTGCAGCAGTAACACCAAAAACTATTTCACACCACTTGATGCTCAGCCTACTCACCTGCCACATCATCCACCCAATGTACATCCTCACTCAAATAACTACCTCTACATGGGGGGCCCCTCAATCGTCTTCTTGTTGTCTATATGGTGGGTAGCCCAGTCATGTGCCATGTCTCCATGACTGCCGCATGAGAAGTAAATATGGGTTCTCCTCTTACTCCGTATGGTCTAGGATCCCCGCACTACTGACCCAAAGTCATTAGATCATCTTCTAAAAGACCTATCCCACTTTAGCCCTTGTGTCTGTTGTATGCTTCCTACTGATGACTCTTCCACCTGGGGTCTGCTGGTAGCTCTAGTTATGGGATCTTGCTCCACCAAGAAGATATCTACAAGAAGCGATCTCTCCCACAGCTCAGCCTGAGTAGGGATGTTGAGAGACAACACTGAGTCCTTGATCTCCCACATGAGTCCCTTATCAAAGCCTCAAACCCTAAAAGAAGGGCCTCGTACTATATTTGTCGGGTAGCGAGAAAACTCGGTGAACCTCATTAAGTACTCACCAACTATCATCATTCCATAATGTAGGTGAAGTAGATCATTAATTAAAACGGAGCGCAAGGTCCCATGGAAAAATGCCTACCGATAAAGCCCCTTGATGTCTACTCATATGAAGTTCATCTCATCGTGCGTCTAGGTGGTCAAGCTCAACCATCCCCCTACTGAGCCCTGCAGAAAGCTCGTTGCAAAGTTCTTCATCTTGTCTGCTGGTGTCCTCACTAAGACAAATACCCAAGTCACTACCTCCAACCAGTCCTTAGTGACCAGATGATTTGTCTCTCCCCTGTACATGGGAGGTATATTTCTCTAAACCTCGTGCAGGGCACTAAGTCTGCGCATGTCATCTAACAGAACCACCAGAAGTGGATGCTGACCATTGGGTGGTGGTAGACCTGGTGCACCACCAAGTGAGGCCATCTCTATAATTAGTCCCTAAATAGATGTTTTGACTCTATTTTGGATGTCCTCACAACCTCCTATCGGGATTTTAGATGGTCTTCCATGTGGAGGCATCAGAAGATAGATCAGGATGTACCACAGTTAAAAGTTTATACCATGTGAGGTGAATCTTATTCAAAAGAACATATAGAGACACTTATGTGACCACTGTTTTCATGTATTGAGAAGAAATTAATAATTCAATGTCATGGTGTATGGAAACATCAGCCGCTGCACCAATACTGGACTCCCAGATTTTGAAAGTCAAACTAGCAACACTTAGCACAGTTTCCCCAAAACAAAACAATAGTCTCCAGATCATTGTGGTAGGACTAACAAACCTTTGATACCACTTTTTCAAGAACTACCCTGCCTCCCCGCCCCCCAAAGATAGTGTCATGACAACCCCATTCCCACCTCACGAAGGCCAGGGGTTGGAAACTGGCACTGATGGTTTCAACATACATGTGGGAGGAATTTTCCTGAGAACCTGTATGCACACACAAGCCCAACCAATTCCCACAAAAAAGTAGGAAAACAAGGATCATTATGAAAATTATTAGTACAAGTAAAACTAATATAGTTATTCCAGAACAAAAACCCCAAAAAATAACTGAAAATAACAAAGTATAAAATGAAAACTATGATGGCCATCCGCGAAGGACTCCACATGATCGTGTGTGTAGTGTAGCTACTGGAATCCAAAGTACAATGTTCTTTCCACCCAATCCTACTTACCCCATCTTGGTCCTAGGACACTATGTCCACCGTCGTAGTGTCCATCAGTCCTATCTCCCATATCACCTTTAGGTCCTAGTCCACCAAAGCCTTTGTCAAAACATCGATCGTCTGCACTAGACACAACACGTGCGGGCGAAGCCCATGCAGGGGTGAGTAAAAATACTCAATAGGGACCGCAAAACAAAAATAAAATGACTAAAAAACAATCCTCAATGTAAAGAATTAAACACAAGACAACTCACATGAGGTAAACATTTAGGGTACTAATAGAGGAATCATCAAGAATAACATCAAACACCTCAGCTACTGGAGAGATCCTCTTTTATTGAGTATCATTGGTCTGCAAAGTCACACATATGTTATTCACTCCATGGGCATGAAAATTCACATAGAGGTACTTTCCATTGGGCAATACTCGATTAATATTCAGTAAAAATTCACTAGTATTTAGGTATCAGCCAACCACAAGGGTTTTTATGTAAAGATCCGGGGTGAACCATCACTCAAACCATTCATCGCATCATACCTTCCATGAAAATCCTCCTCATTTCATGCCAAAAGATCTATATCGTCAAAAGGGTACCAACACCTCAAACGTCTCATCAATAAAATTCTTGGTTTTCATGTTATTATTATTTTAGTAAACATGGGTCTGTTGTTTTTGGGTCTGGTCTGGCCCGATCAGACCGAACTGACAAACCTACCTCGAGGGGTCCCACGTACCCTGGTTTAATTTGACTAACTCAACCTAACCTGGTTCAGGTCAGGGTTAGTCCAGCTTGGCCAGGCCAGTGAGCCAGGAAAATTGGGCCTCGCTGTACTTGGCCCAGTTTGGCGTAGGGTCGAGCACGCCAGGTCACATGGTAACCCCGTCTAGTCTGGCCTGACCTGAAAGGTGGAGGTCGTGCCCGTGTGGTGCAGGTCACGCTCATCGACCTAGGTTTGGCCAACTAGGTTATGGGACCGGCCTGGCCTGTAGGCTGAGGGGTCAAATTGCCACCTAAGTCCCAGTCCTCCCGAGGTGGACAGGTGGTCCGCCATGTGGGGATACAGCACCTGGCCGCATCAGGCTACCCAATACCTCATAGGTCTCTACGAGGCCTCCCTCCTACCGCGGTCGAGTGACCACAATGCCAACTCATCTAGGTGGATAGTACGTGGTCTACCCCTCGATGCTGTTCCCACCTGATGTCGTGTCACCCAGCGAATTTTGCATCTCCCTGTGACTGCCTCGACTATCCATCTATGGCCTCCAACCTCCACGACCCACTAACTGATTCCCCAAATTCCTCTAGCATGATCGACGAGGGATGGACTCCTCCACTTCCATGGCGTTGGTGGGCGCCTCCCCCACCACACGGTCTACGTGGATTGGCAGTCACACCTGCTACACCTACTGTGGGGATCCGGAGACTCCTCGGTGGTTAGTTTTACGATCTGTCTATGCATACAAGCCTCTATGGTCGCCACCATCACCATGATGGTCTCCTACATGACTTGGCACGATTTTGGAAAATCTGTTCACAAGGAGTGCACATGCGTAGGGGTCTAAGCGTTTGATTGTTTCATCCATCACCCTCCATGCTGGAATTTTTAAAACCAGGGAGGCTTAGAGATATGTTCAATGACATCAAAAGATAAACTAATCCATGATAGGTAATTCCCCAAATAATGTTACCCTCTCGCATAAACACATGACTCGTGAATCAAGATATTCATGGGTGGATCCACATTCATTGTTTCTAGAAAACAATGGGTAATAACTTAAAATAAAACAACCCCTACGACTATAACATTAATTTCCATATCATTGTTTCTTTGAGGTTTCAAGGTGTCGACGTCGTTCATCGCTTCCGACTCTGTTCTTCGAGGTGGATCATAGATATTTGACGTTCTTTGGCATTTTTCGTTCTTCTATGGAGAGGTTGTATGTTGGAGATTCATCAAAGAATCCTCATAGTTTAGTTCCCCCACTCTCCAATGCATTCTTTTAATAAAAATAAACATGTAACATTGTTTCTGATATACTGCGACGTTGTGTTGTCACAATGTCTCATTTATGAAACATCGTAGTGGTTATGGTTGCACAACAATACATTAAAGGGATTCCTTATGTATTCCTCATCGTCACCTCATCTCGGCACTACAGCATCGCCATCTACTTCTCAATGGTTTTAAAGGAATATAAATTAACTTTTAAAAGTTATTTTATTATTTTTCCGAAAAGTACCAAAAAATAACTTTTCCATATGGCCCTTACCAGCCTATGTTATGTTTTATCTAGGTGAATCCCAATGTTTGGGATTCAATGGTTCCCTCATATTTTTTATCTGAGCACCGGTTCAAAAGATAGAAAAACCCTCATGCACGTTTACTGAACTAACCATTAAATAAGTTCAAAATTCCATTCTGGGCTCATCGGGCCTTGGAATCACATGTCATCAAAGCCTGTGGTCTCAAAATAATTCCAAATAATTAAAAAAAATCACTTAAATGTCAAGAAATTAACATAAAATAATAACATATTGAAATAATATAGGAAATATATTAGATTATATTTAATTTCTAAAAGTGATAAATTGTACATCTTAATATAAGAGCATCAAAACTATTTTTCTGTTGAATATTGCTTCAGTTTCAAAAATTCTAAACATGTTTTTGATAAACTAAAAATTATATTTTTGAATGATTAATATTCATTATTATATATATTCTTTAATATATAAAGTATTTCATAAACTTTTTAATCATTCTTCTGTTATAAAAGTGATAGTTTTATAAAAATTATTATTTTTACTATTCATCTAAATATCAATTATTTTAGAAAAAAAACAAAAAATTTCCCAAACTAGTATTTAAATTATAAATCAAAAAGTGAAGATTAATTTTTCAAATTAAATTTAAATTTTTTTTAGCATTTAAATAAATTCATAAAATACAATTATAAACTATTTTGAAAATACATTATATTTTTTAAAATAATAATTGATGTTTTTCATATATTATATAATACACTAATAAATATATAGTTAATGATTATATATTTTAATTTAGTAAAATAATCATTTGTTAATAATATACTCAATTTTAATAAAAACTACAGGTCATTAAAAATATAAATTGATAAAAACAACAATGAATTAAGTATATTTATATAAAAAAACTTTTATATAAAAAAATATATTTTAATATATTTCATAATTAGATTATCCCCATTCATATCGACATATTAAATGGATAAGTTTAAATGATCTAATCATATCTCTTTTTCATATGGTGTTTCATTTCAAGAAAGCTATCAAACATATTTGACTTACGTAAAGGAAATAATATTTTTAAATATTAGGTCATTACATACAAATGATTTATGTTTACTAATATTCTAGAGGATTTCTATCTTAGGATTCATTAGAGAATTCATTATGTATTAGTGGTATGACTTCTGAACAAATATTTTTTGTTGATTGAAAAAAAATAGATCAAAAAAGATGTGGCAAGAACGTGTCTAATTAAGAAATATCTACCTTGGAATATTTAAATTTTTGAAGTCATACCATTGGTCCATTTTTTAAATATATCAATATTATTTCATGAAAAAGAGAAGACTCTTTAAGAGGTATTTTATGATAAGAATCCAACATTAAAATATTTTTTTCTGATCCCATGTTGAATCTGATTTCAATCAATTCAATATGACGATGATATCATTTCTAATGATTGTTTGATGTGAACATAAATTTTCAAAACATGTGATAATGAGTATTCACATTACTAAAAAAATTTAAATTACATTAAAATTATTATTTTCATGGAGTCTAATATGAATCAATTAGATAATAATTACATAAAAGTATATGACACCATATATATTTTTTAGGATGATTTTGTAAGGTTGAGTTATGGGATGTAATTTTAATTAAGGATTCATTGAATTATTTTTGATACATAGATTTATATTATGTTATTTATATTTATGGATATATTTAAATAGAGGATGGCCAACCCACTTCTAGCCAAGGGTAAGGCCCCCCTAAGGGAACATGTGGGATGAGAGTTTACCACACCCAAGGAACCAGTCATTATTTGGAATAGGGTGGTAGAGACAATCACACCCACACAGAATACATAATAGAAGAGGTCGTGCCACATTGTGGGATGGGTAGGGAAAAGGGAACCAATATGGGGAAGTGTTGGTGTGGTTTCAAGATTTTCGGATGCTATTGGAAGGGGTTGATTCCCATCCCATTCCAAATAATAGATATAAAACTAATGCGGGATGCAGAGGATCAAAAATAGTTCTTATGTCATTAAAATGATGGATGAAACACAAACTGCTTAATGTAAGAAACATTTTTCATCCAATACAGCATTGAGGATAACTATCATCCTCCCAAGATCGATGAAGTTTACAACGTAGTTTCCTCCATCATTTTTAATCCATAATGATCATGGATTAGACCATGAACAAGTTTGATATGGCCATGATGATTACTTGACATCCTACGCTATCCTAAGAAAATTACACACATGAAATTCATGCTATTACATGCATGAAAAGTTTTAACTTGATCGTGTTTTTTTGTTGATGTTTCAGATCATTCAAATGATGTTTGATATGGGTATTAATGCATAAAAATGATGTAAATGAGTCATGCATGAAACTATGTATTGAATTTATAAAAATTGAATGATGATATTGATAGTCCATGTGATGTGGATCCATAGGTATTCAAAATGAATACTCCATGTGAAGGACAAAGAACCATAAATATTTTTGGTTTTTAAATAAATATCTTATGTGAATGAATGTATTATGAACCTTGGAGATTATTATATATGTGATATATGTGATAAAAAAGGTATCCCCATGTATTCATGAATTTTTATGATTTTTTTATAATGGAAAAGGAAACCCAAATCATTTGGGTAGATTCTCTACATGAATAGAGCATGGACAAAATGTATGATATGCTTGAAAATGAGGATGATATGTGGCTCAATCAAATCGAAATGTGATGAATAATACTCCCGAGTATTCATTTCATGAGGAAAAGAATAATACCCAATAGATTCAGGTATTCAAATAACATGTGAAGAATTCATTCTTGTTTGGGTATTTCTCTGAGATTTAGTGAACCCCTCATTAATTTTTACATGCACATGAATGAGGATAAAATTGATACACAAATCATTCATTTATTCAAGGGAAAATAAATTAAATAACCATATTTATTTAGATTTCAAATTGTATAGAATAATACCCATTTTTATTTGGGTATTTAAATGAGTGAATAAACACCCAAGATCATTCATGTATTAATGGTTTGTAGAAGAAGATGAATAAATTTGTTTATTTATTAATAAATTTAATTGAGGTTATAAATAAGGGAATTTAAATCATATAATATAATGATATTTCCATGTACGATATTTTTTTATAAATAGTTAATTTCAAGTTATGAGAAATACTAGTATACAATATAGAAATATTTTTTAAAGACAAAGATTCAAACACATTTTTGTATCAAAGAGAGAATGAGTCAAATTTGGGTTAATTCTCAATGAATTTGATCACATGAACTCGATCATTTATAGAGAATTGTCAAGACTAGAATTGTTTATGATCTTGTGTAAGTACAAAAGAATGTTTTAATAAATAATTATTATTGAGGAATATCATATAATCATTCTATAATGGATCAAAATCTAATATCATTGATGAACATGTAGTTCCAGTATAAAAAATTCCAATAAAGAATGGTTTTAAAACTATAAATAACAACTTCTATCATTTATAGGGTGTGTATTTTTACTATATATAATTTTTCACAAATATAATTTGTTTTTGGTCATTAATAATGTATGATGATAAAGGAATCCATGTAACAATAATTGGTTGATTATGAAAAGTAGTTTGTTTTAGTACCGAACCATGTAAAAATATTTTTGTATTGTTGTCTTATTTATTATCATCTTGTTAATTATTAAGATAACATATTGGAAACATTACCATTAACTAGCATATATTTTTGATAGAAAAAATGTATAACAAATAGAATGTACAATTTTCTGAAAATTTGGGTACATTGATTCACCCCCCACCGTCATTGTACCTACAGGATCCATATGGTCTCTAATGTTGGTATCATAGAGTATATTTTTTTTAATTGGATCAATATTTTATACAATCTTCATATGAGGTTCATATTTGAAGATTATTCTGATGTACTTCATGTGGAAGAAATATTCTCTAATCCTGTTGAAGAAGACACAGAAGTGTCTACAAAGGCTCAAAAAAATAGGAAGAATAGGGAAGTAAAGTGATTACAGTAAAGATTAATAAAATAATACAAGGATCAATTAAATCATGTCAACTCACTTGAAAATAATCTTTATGAGGAAAATATTACACATTGTGGGTAATATTAGGATTATTAATCTTTTAGAAGTGTTGAAAACTTATACTCTCATTTTAGAATATATATATATATATATATCCTAAATAATTGGTTGTAAATATTATTACATTTTAAAATAATATTTTAATGACAATACACATCTTTAATATGAAATTATTATACGGGATGATTCAATTGAAAAAAATAATTATAATTCAAAAGTATTTGAAATAAATCTTTGAAGAAAAATAATAATCTATGACACTTTGAAAGTAAAATATTGCATTGATTTAAGAATAATATTAATAGAATTATTATGATACCACTGTGAGTAAAAAAATATAGTGAAGTAATTCATTCTCTTAAGGAATTTTTCAATGTTTACATGAATGTTTTATATTCTAATCTTGAAGAAAAATCATGTAAGGTAAAAGGGATTGACATTTTAATGGATGGGAAGTATAGGATTCATAAATTTCAAATTTGGAAGAACCATCCTATATAAGAACCAGATAAACATACAATCAGTGTCAAAGAAGCGCAATTAAAAGATTAATCCTGAAGAATTAATGACCTTGAGAACTATGCAATTGGTGGTAGTAAACAACATGAAGTCCAGATTAAATAAATAAAAAGTGTATTGGAAGGAAAAAAATAGTTGAAAATTATATTTATTCCCTATAAATAAAATTCCTTGAACTAGATGTAGAATTGATAAATTTGAAGGACACAAATTATAGAACATCCAAAATTAATATAAAGATAAATTATTCAACCCAAACATATAAAGATAGTCAACCTAAATTAATGAATAATGCTAATAAAACTATTAGTATTCCACATTTCAATATTGAGATTTATATTAGTTGAAATATGATATTGAAGTTATCTCTAGATCTACCTTCTGTAAGGTCATGGAACATGGTAACTCTTAACATTTTTAATTCTATTTCAACTAATATAGCTTATTCTTCTAGTACATGTTCAAATAAAAAATCCCACAAAAAGAGAGATGATAAAAATTCAAATACTTCCACTAAAAGACAAAGGGTAAATATTATTATGAAATATTATTCTCACTTGAAATATTATTCTCACTTGAATATTATATATTTTTAAATATTTACCTCAACTAAATATTTGTTAAATATAATTTTAATACATGGTTTTATAAATGTTTTAGTTCCAATTGAATTTCCCACCCTAATGTTTTTATCTCCAAAAGTGGACTAAATACCCTAAAATGGGGTGAATCATGGAATTGATATTCTTTTATAACATATTCTTTCTCACCCATTGGATCTTGACCTCTTTGTTTTAAGATAAAATTTGTTTGCACTTTTTTGATTATGTAGACCATATTATTTCTATATTTATAAGGTGATAGAGCTTTTAATGGAAATCAGGGAAGCATGTAGGCAAGCACATAGTTTTTTACTTTGTTCAACCTCACTAAGCTACATCCAAGGAGCATACAATGACGATGGGCCAATGTACCAAATTCACTAATGCTCACATCCAATTTACAATGTTCGGGCTAGATCACATATATGCCCATGATCACTTCCTTTATAATTCATAGGGTTAGATCAATGCATTCCCAAGAGTCACTCCCTATTTCTCTCTCTGGATCACTACTAGTAGAAATGATATCCTTGTTCCTCTTCCTTTTCCCACTACTCTAAAATGGATCCACTCATAGTTTATTAACCTATAGGCCTGTTCATTATCACAAATGAATGCATCTTACCCAATATAGATGCTCTATTTAATTTCCACTTCCATCCACTAATGAATACATATTTACCATGGATGTACCAGGAATACTCCCAAAATTTGTGAAACTATAAAATTTCTGGTATGATTCTCCAGGACTCGGCACATGTGTCATGAAACCACTTGTGTGACAATCCCTTATTCAACAAAAAACATGGGTGACTCAAACCATTTTACCCCCAAACCAATATTGGCACACAATTATCAACTCACATGAAACTTCTGAATATCTCTATACATCCGCATACATACCACCACATGCGCGCCAAAACAACCTGTGTGACTAGAGATCGAATTTTCTCTAAGTGTTGAGATTAATTCCTAATGAAGAGGGTTGTCCCTGTATTTATAGGCATTTTGGGCACCCTGAGGGTCTCACAAAATTCTCCTCTTGTCCACAACTCCAGCTGCCTTATCCCCTGTCGCACTAGTCACCTTATGCACCCAAACCAATACTAAGGCACCCCACATTCATTTTCCATATTTTGATGTTCTAATATTGAAAAACATATACTGCACAACATTCCAAGTCTCAAAGAAACTGGAGCACAAGTCCCTTTTCCAAGGACAGTTTTCTTCATTTGATGATCTTGAGGCCCAAAAATTTGGAAAACACTAGAAAACTGCGCCACCTTCTATCTATTCTTTTTGTACCACCTTCAGATTGTCCATTACATTCTTGAGGTTCTTCTTTAAATCATGTATTGTGCACAAGAACTCTTGATCTCAAAAACACACCATGTAAACCCACTTTGTCAAAAAATTGATCATCGTGGTCAGATTTTTCAACAACAACAACATGAAGGATTTCTTTCTCAACAAACACAATCACCTCAAGAAATGATTAAATGATACTTTGAGGTATTTTTTCCCAACATAATTTAACCCAGTTTGGTAGATCTTTTCGATTTCTTTTATCTTGTCTAGATTACCCCCCATCAATTTTTAAAAAACATCAAGGTAATAGAAAAAAATTCTTTTACAAATAATCCCATTAGTTCAATTGTGTTTTATTGGAAATAATAAGTTGTTTACTTTTTATATAATATCCTTCAATTCTAAAGCTTCACCCATGTGTTTCATTATAATTCTCTATTCTTCAAAATAATTGCAATTAAATTCTCTATTTTAGAATGAAATGTTAAATATCTATATTTATATTTCAAATATGACCATTTAAATTATTTAATTTATTCTACAATAATGAATACTTATGAATTAGCCTTTAGTTATTTGTTTATTCAAAAATATGAAACCCACTTCCTTCCAATGGGTTAGATCATTATTATTTTATGTTTTGTTTAGTTTACTCATATCGAATGCATATGTATGATTTTCATTTATGTAACAGGTGTAAGTATAATTATATTTCCTTAAAATTATTTGTGTAAAGATTAATATATCATTATATGTTAAGTATCTAATTAGAATGTAGACCTAATCAACTTTGGAACTTTTTCCACTATATTTATGTCGATTGGGATTGAACCCAATCAACCTTGAATATTTGACCACATTATTATTATGGTCTTGTGAGTGACCCTAACTTATTTTCTTGATTTCATGTATTATTATTTGCCAATACATTCCTTAATTCCATGATCTTATGATTCCATTTACTTATCCTATTTTTCAGTCCTATGATATTCCTCTTTTTGATATGATGTTATGCCTCTTGGATATCATGTTAGGTTTTATTTTCCTGTCTATTCTTTTACTAGGATCTCTAGATCACCCTTTTCTTATTTATTTTCTCTATGATATCTTATTTTTTGTTTTATACTATCTATTTGAGTTAGGATCACTTGGAAGATTTTTAAATTAAGATTTTTTTTAACATAGTAATGTTTAAATATTAAAAAAACCATTTTCTATTTTTTATAAGTTCAATTTGAGAAAAATTATAAAAAATAAACGTTGTTTTCATCCTTATAAAGGGACTAGGGAATACAAAATGGTAAAAATTCCTCTACCATTACTCAATGAGTATTATAGAAGTTATTCATGGGAAATAATTTTTTTATGAGTTCTATAAGGGCACATATGATTCTAAATAAGGGTGACAACAATTTTTATAGGTTGAATAAGGGAAACATTGTTTTTATATAGGTTAAACAATGGTACATTGGAGATATATAAGATTAAGATAGAATTATTACACACTACATAAGGGTATCCTTAGAGTCTTGTATGGGTACATATGTTCTACATATATGGAAAAAGGATCTGTGTAATGGTAGAATCCCTAATATGTAAGGTATACTTTTATTTCAAAAAGGATTCATCAGGAAACATAGAAATAGTTTAAATGTAATCTCGAGATTATTATGGAATCTCATTAATTAAAAATGTCATATATGGGTAACCTAGCCACTACTTAAAGATATGTTAAGCTACCTAAATGAGACCTTCCATTTTTGAATGATGAATAATGTTTTCCATCTATTCTTATGAGACAAGTAAGAGTAATGTAAGGTTAAATCATATTATAGATATAAATATCCCTTTTTGAGATGAAAATAAATTAAAAAATTAGGATTCCTTTTTAATTTCACCACAACAATACTATAACACGTTTTACCTATTTTGAAGTTAAAGAATCATGGTAATAAACACTTAGAAAAATTTAAAATTCATGGATTTTATTTTGGAATAATTTAAAACTATTTTTAATTAAGAATAAATTTTAATAAAAAATAAATGACTAATTTAGTTTTTTGGTTTCAATTTTGAATATAAATATGAAAATCTACTTCTTCTAATATATCTGAACCTTACTGTCATTAGTTTTAAATCTTTTTTTTTTGTTTTCAAGAAGTCTAGAAATACTTTAAACCATGATATGGCATGTCATACATTATCAAAAATGCTCCCCTTTATAATTTTTCCTAGTGAAGAAAAAATCCCTCCTATCAGTATTCTTAATATTATATTTTCTCAATGAGTAATTTTTCTAGGTATTCATTTTTTTCGATATTTTTAATCTAGTCCTCACTGAGTATATAGAGATTAAATAGAGAGAATTATTAAATTGTAATAATATGGAAATTATCAATTAATTGGTATGAATTATTATCTCATGTTTATATTGAATTATTCTATATATAAATAATTATTATCATTTAAAAAAATGATTTTCCCTTATAAATATTAGCTCAATCATTAATAAGAAACAATAATTCAGAATATTATAGTATTTTGATTTTGTTACAACATATAAATTTTTTATTTCTCTTGTAATTAAAATAATTAGAATCACATATAGGTGTACATGGAAATATTTTTGAACTAATGAGTACATAGATGTGATTAGAATGATCAATCCTCAATGAACCATATTGTTGGTGTAAAAACATTGAGTTTGGATGTTCCTCACCATTTGGGGCTCTCATATACATTTTTTTAAATGGTTGATTCATGTGTTAGCATGGGGTTTTTTCTTTAATGAGAGTGAATATTTGTTGGTGTGTGAATTTGTTTTTACTAATTTATGATCCTTGATCCATGATTTTAATTATTGCAGATATTTTCAATATTCAACATTATTCCACATGAAATTATTCATGCTACAATATTTCTCATGATTTCCAGTTTCGTATGTTTATCATGACTTTTTTTTTTGGTATCATCATTCCATTAGAGTATTGGAGCCTAGTAAATGTGAAAGGTGACTATTGGGGTATAACTACCACTTTCATGGGCTACTCATATGATAAATGACATTAATGATAGAGGTTTAAGATAGCCTTGTTGGTACATGGAACTAAATTCCATGAGGATACTAAGAAACATGAAAATGGTGATACCTTGTGAATTATGAGTTTATTTTCAATTAAATTCTTTATAAATTCAGATTCATGTTTCCACTCAACGTATTGTAGATGATTAGTGAAATGATCAATAAATTTAGGCTAGTTCTTATCGTTTCAAACAAACATGATCATATTTCTGGAAGGGATCTGAAGAAGGTTTGATTATGGGTTTATGGAAACGTAGTTAGTGCACAGACTCTATATACACTATTGTGTGTTACTATTATTTTTTAAATCCTTAATATTTTTATAGAATTCATTGGTTATACATGTAAACTTTCTTTAAGAATGCGTTGTTGGTATCCAACTAGGTTTTATTTATCACACTATGCCTGAAAATTCTAATGGGTGTGTCAAATTCTTGTATAGAGTTCTAATTAAGTACAATGGGAAAATATAAAATGGTTGATCATAGAATCATGAAGCTAATTTTGGGACTAGGATAGAATTAGAGGGATAGAAACACTATCTCATATTTATTTACCAACTACAGTTTTATATTCTATATTGGATTTGAACCTTAGGAGAAAACTATATATTTATTGTATGAAATGTATTCCATTTTTCACTTTACTCTTATTACAATGATTATTTATTATATTTTTTATTTTTTATTTACCCCATGAAATGATACAATTTTATAGTCTCCCCATTGATAAACTTATACCATTTTTTCTATTTTAAAGACTCTTTTTTAGGGGAGGTTCACGTGAGTTGATGTGGCAGAACATTTAAAACCCAATGATGTAGTTCGTAGAATTAAATAATGGTATCATAACCTAATTTATATATATTTTTGTGTAATAACATATGAATATTTAGAAATTAGACAATCATTTTGGACTTGGGCATGTGATTTTCCATGTACCATTCGAGCACATGAGTTACATACCTCTTAGTTATCATAGATTAGAGTGTTGTTTCTATTATAATAAAATTTAATGTGTGTTCATACATCATTATAAGGATCATGAGTTCAAATTTCACATACATACTTTTGTTGAAAGGAAAATATTGCATTAAATTAAGAATAATATTAATAGAATTATTAGGATATCAGTGTGAGTAAAAAAAATATAGTGAAGTAATTCATTCTCTTAAAAAAATTTGTCAATGATTACATGAATTTTTTATATTATAATATTGAAGAAAAATCAGGTAAGGTAAAAGGGATTTACATTTTAATGGAAGGGATGTCCAGGATTCATAACTAAAAAGTTTGGAAGAACCATCCTATATAAGAATCTGATAAACCTATAATCAGGGTCAAGGAATGACAATTAGAAGATTAATCTTTAAGAACCAATAAACATGAAAACTATTTGATTGGTGGTCATAAAAAACTTGAAGACTAGATTAAATAAAAAAATGTGAATTGGAAGGAAAACTAAAAATAATTGAAAATGATATTTATTCCCTCTGAAGAAAATGTCTTGAACTAGATGTAGAATTGATAATTTGGAAGGAATAAAATTATATAACTTCCCAACTTAATATAAAGATTAATGAGTCCACCAAAACATATGAATATAGTCAACCTACATGAATGAATAATTATAATTGAACTATCGGTATTCCACATTTCAATAAAGAGATCTATAATAGTAGAAATAAGATATTGAAGATATCTCTAGACCTACATTTTGTAAGGTCATGGAACATGGTAGCTCTTAACATTATTAATTCTATTTCTATTATTATATCATATTCTTCAAGTACATGTTCAATGCAAAAAGTCTCACAAAATGTGGGATGACAAAAATTATATTGCATCCACTAAAACACAAATGGTAAATTTGAGAAGTATAATTAAAAATAAATACCAAATATATGCTTTAAATAATAAAATACGTTCTAAAAAACATGAATGCTCAAAATCAATCCAGACGGGTAATACTAGTAAAATAATTAGATTCATTGGGTATTTTTGGTGTCACCAGATAATTGGAAAATGATCGAATAAATCTCAGAATAATATGAGAATATATGAAAAATAAATAAGGCCTACATTTAGGGGGAGTAAAGGTCAAAAATAAAGAAACCTCAAAAAATAAGACGATTCCTCCTAGAATAATTAATCTATAAACAATAAATATATTCAAATTCCATGAATAATTTTATGTTTATTATATCATGTGTGGTCACATAGAACAATATTACTAGAATGCACCAATCAGGAACAACTACTATTCTAATAGAATTTTATAATAATTTTATTTGAAAATAAAAAAATTTAATTACATGGGGAAGAATCTAATGAATTTTATATTGAAATTTTTGAATCAAGAAGCAATGAATAAGATTTAAGGGATGGATTTCAAGAATTTAATTTCAACCAACAAATTATGCATCTACTATGTAAAGACATTTCATAACATGAACCACTAAAAATATTCAATTAATAAAACTGAGAAAAAAAAGAATCAGTCTAGAAAAGAAAAAAAATATGAATAATTTATGATATTTATGAATAAGTTATCGATAAGTTAACTAAGAATGATAACTCAAAAAAATTGATGAATCTATGTGTAAGATCAAAATTAAAATATCATAAGAAGTAATTATTAATTATATTTCCTAGATAAGTTAAAAATGTTAGAGAAATGAAAAATTTTGAAGATGAATCACTATCATGATATATGGAAAGTGTAAAACATGATATTTTACATGAAGATCTAGAATAAAATGATAAACTTTCAATGGATAAAAACAAATTTATCTCCCCAAAATTGTGCGGATAATTATAGAATACTAGAAATAATGAAACTAATTGAAAAACTATTCTACCATCTCAAAGGGGGGTGTTGAAGATAAAAAACAAGCACCTGATATCTCATATACTCAAATGAGTGCATTAAAAAAGAAGACTTCACACAAAGGAATGATTGATATTGGTATAATATAATACCCTATGATGGGAGGAAATTCTCTTCCAAAATGTTACTAATAATGAATAAATATATTCCTCTTTATTACTAATTATTTATGTGTTTTATGCTAACATGCATGGAATTTAAGGATATGGTTTCCCTATCATGGATTTCATCTATTTCTATGATGTTGAAAGAATAAATTCTTTAAGGGGTAGTGGCCTTGAGAATGAATCTGAAAACCATGGGACGGATTGAAAACTAATGATTAATTTATTCCAATCATACTATCATACGTATTTTAATTTATAATTATTATAGGGAGTTATTGTATGATGTCATGATAAAAAAAGGGGGAGCGATATCTATTTCAAATTGAATTTTCTCATGTGTTTGTGGAAGTATGTGAATGATTTATCATTAAATTTTTAAAATTTAATTATTTCAAACTTCTTCAATATGGATTTAGAATTATGATATTTGAATCAAATTTGATTATTTATTATCAATATATTAGATAACAATGGTTATTTAACTCTTTTTTTCTATACTAGGTAATAGCACATAGACAAATAGATGAATAGTTAATGGAACTTTTATGTGTATCATGTGATATCATCCCTTTCATTAAAAATTTTGTGAAGCTATTTTCTATAAGAGAGATGATGATTATGAGAAAAAGACCCCCTCCACTCTTCTTTTTCATTTTATTGTCAAAGGGCGGGGAAAATTTGACCACCCATGTTTATATTTGAATATGTAAATGGATATTGATGAAAAAAATACAATGATGGAGATTGTTAAGAACATGTTGCATTTTTCAATCATGACAATATGTGGGTGAAAATAATTATATTATTTGATAGATGTGATTATAAATTTTGAACACATGTGCTTTGGATTTTTCTCATTTCAACAAAAATTTGAAGTCAATAAAAATTATTTAATTTATATATTGAAAAATGAATTTGTATCAAAAGAAGGACATGAAAAAAAAATATGAGAGCATAATTATTTTCCATGAATATGTCTTGAGCATAACTCATTGGTTTTAATTTTAATTTAGTTTGATTTGAATTAAATTTGACACTTAAATTTGTTCTATGTTATTTATATTGATTACCATATCATAAAATTATATATGGCCAACCCACTAGCTGCCATAGGAAATGATCAATAGATGGAACATGTGGGACTGATTTTGATCACGCCCAAGGGAACCAACCATGGGCTAGCATGGTTCATAATAGTAGGTTTTTCCTTCGTAATGTATATATGAGAGGTGGTAGAAACATTATGTGTGGCAGAATACAGGCAAGGGGAACCGGTGTGAGCTGGTACCAAAGGAGGTTTGAGATATCTAGAATTTATTAGGAACAGTTGATTATTTTACCATTCCCCTAAAATACATAAAAATTATGTGGAGCATAGAGGTACGTAATAGTTTTCCTCCATCTTTAAAATGATTTAATGAACATGGACACCTCGATGTGGATGATCTCATTCATCCGATCAAGTAGTGAAGATTGTTTTCCACATTCTATATTCGAGGATTATTACAGTATGGGTTCTTCTTCCATTTTAAAGACATAATTATCATTTTTTAGACCATGAACATGATTAATATGGACACCCCGACTCCTTACTATCCATGGTATTCTATAGAACATTCCATGCATGACATTCATACACTGCCTACCATGAAGAGTTTTACCTTGAGTGTGATGGTTTAATGTTGTTGTAGTGATTTAATATGAAGTAATATCTATGTGTTAATGAACATGTGTTTTTTATGTGAGTCAATCATGAATCTGTACATTTCAAGAATAAAAATCAAATAAATACTTAAAGAGCCCATGTGATGTTGAGCCACATGTATTCAAAATCGGTACCCTATGTCTAGAATAGAGAACCTAAAATTATTGGGTATTTTAAATGAGTATGATGAACTCATTCATGCATTTTCAGATGAAGTGATTATTATATGTGTGATGAAATTTAGAATCATTCAGTATTTTAAAATTTTGAGGATTCATTGAGAAGGGGAAAAAGAAACAGGAATCATTTGAGAAGATGTTGTGCATGAAGATAACATGTAGAACATGCATGACATGTAATACAAATGATGACGATTTGTTGATTAATCACATACATATGAGAAGAATAATACCCATAAGTTATTAATTGATTTAGGAAAATAAAAATATCCAAATATTCATTACATCAAATGATTAATTAATAAATAATAACCATTAAGGTATTTTAGTGAGATGAATTGAAAGCATCATGAATTTTAATATGCACATTCATGAGAAAAAATATAAGTTCCGAGTCAGTGTAATTGTATCCCTGAGAGGGGTAGGGTTGAATCAGTTATAATTTTCCTTTATGTTTTCTTGATATTTAAACAACCTTGGACTACTATTAAATATTTCAATTCCCTATGAAAAACAATTCAAACATGAATCCATAGGAACATAATAATTTAAAAGGTTTACTACTAAATAAAAATATCTACATCCTAGGTATGGGTGTGAAATTATTCAATTCCATACAATCCACTAGAAAAAAATCCTTTGATTAAAAGGGATGGGATATTCCCTTTCACTCATGTAGTACTTTGAAGACATCCCAAAACAAAATGTGCTCCCTTCTAGAAAAACATTTGTAATAAAATTATTGTGTAACAACTCGTGTTAACTGTGCTTATTTTTCAATTCCACAAATCAATTCAATTGAAAAAAATTCTTTAATTTCTTACCCAGAAGATGGTAAGAAGAACATAGGATTTGTCAAATAATTTTCAGTCTGATTTTCCATGTTCGTTTTCCTAGTCTGATTCCTTTGAGTTTGATTCTCCCAAAACAACATGTGTGTCCTCAGCAGGATATATGGTATACAGTTGCTGAGTGAGGCAATAGAGTAGCTAGCTGCTTTGCAGAAATCCTACATGGATTGAGATACAGCATCTTATCTTCATTATATGACTGTCACTCCCCCACTCCTTCAGCGAGTCAGGGAGGTGCATCATTGAGTCACTGACTACGAGGCTTGATGTGCTCAGATATCCAAAGGAAAGGAACTTGATAGATTTTCTGAAGGTGAAGAGCACGTCATCCTCTTCAGAGGGTGTACTATGGTACCAGTGGCGCTATGAAAGGAATTGTTGTGGGAGTCCCATACATCCCCAATAGTGGTACATCCAATATTGGTGAGGATGTATCAGAACCTCCGCCATCAGCACTGGTGGCTGGAAATGAAGAAAGTAGTTTCAGAGTTTCACTTATGGTCCCTCACTTATGAGCAAGTGAAGGAAGAGCATCCGGTTCAAGTAGGTTTAGTTCAACAACTAGAGGTTCCAGAGTGGAAGTGGGATGAAATTTACATGGACTTCATGACAGGAATTCCACACACGTTTAGGGTTCTTGATTCTATCTGGGTGATCATTGTCCGACTCACCATGTCAGCCCACTTCCTACCTATCAGAGAGCAGGGTCTCGTAGAGGTCTTGGGACGCCTCTATGTGCAAGAGATTGTGTGGATTCATGGAGTTCCATCTACGGTTGTCTCCGATTGTGATTCACGATTTACTTCCCGGCTCTATAAGGGGTTACAGGAGGCATTCAAGACCCAACTTCGGTTGACACCCACCTTCCATCCTCAGACAGATGGTCAGACAGAGCTGACCATTTAGACCCTTGAGGGCATGTTGCATGCTTCTATCCTTGATTTCAGCTGCAGCTGGGATGGTCACTTTCCCTTGGTGGAGTTCACCTAAAACAACAGTTATCACTCCACTATAAGTGTGGAACCATTCGAGGCATTTTATGGTCTCCCTTGCAAATCACCTATGTGCTGGACTGACCTAGGTGAGTCAGCACTCATGGGAACAGAGACGGTACAACCTACCACAGAGGAGGTTCAGATCATCTATGAGCGGATGAAGACTACACAGAGCAAGCATAATTCTTATGCTGATAGGAGATGGAGACCTCTGGAGTTCAGGGATAGTGACCATGTATTTCTACGGGTCTCACCACGATGAGTTTTGTGGATATTTGGCCGAGGTAGGAAGCTATCTCTGAGGTTCATCATACCCTTTTAGTTCCTCAGTAGAGTTGGTGATGTGGCGTATCACATAGCTCTTCCCCTTCAGTTTCACTAGGTAAATGACGTTTTCCTCTTATCCCAGCAAATGAGATACGTACATGATCCTTCCCACCTCATTTACTGGGGTGAGCTGGACATCAATGATGGGGAAATGTATTTGGAGGTTCCAGTGGAGATTGAGGATTGAAAGGAGAGAGTCCTTTGTGGTTGTGTGATAGCTCTAGTGCACGTACACTGGTAGAACGGGAACCTCTAGTAGAGCACAAGGGAGTTAGAGGCTCAGATTTGTACTCAGTACTGACACTTGTTGCCTTATTTTTTGTTGTGTCTTTCGCGGATGCAAATCCATGAGGTGGGGAGAATTTAAAGACCTAGAATTTTCCATGTAATTTTTTTATATATATATATAATTATTACGAGTTCACAGGAATTGGTGGAAAATGATATTAAGGCCTGGTGTTCCTATAATGAATTTCTAAACATTTTAAGAATGTTCAATAAATGCTTGAGTGGCATTTTGTAACTTTTGAACCAGTGCTAAGAATTAAAATTCGAGGACACCATTGAACTTGCATCACCGATATATGCTTTTGGAGAACTTCACCTTGACCGTAGTTGGTCGAGGGTGGAAGTTAGTTTTTCAGATTTTCATGGGAGAATTGAAAAATAAAATTAATGAACTTTTATTTTCTATTTCTTGAAACCCCTAATTTGAATCATGGTGGGGGGACCACCCAAACTCTTCTTTTATTGTGAGTTAACTCTTTGAATTCTCCCAATTATTGTGCCAACATTAATTGAATTAATTAAGTTATCTTAATTAATATTGGCTCCTCTCCAATTTGTGGAGAATCATTGGCAATGAGTGAACTTGGGAGAGAGCCACTGGAAGATCATCCTCCAATAAAGAACCACCTCCAATGATGGACAAAACTCCAATGATTATAACACATGAGCTCGGATCGGGAGAGTGTTGTAGGAGCAAAGAATTTCAGCGTCTTCATTGTCTCAATATTCTTCCTCACACCATCTCAAACAAATTAGATAGGGGTGTGTTTTTTATTTTTCTTCACGGTTTTTCGTTAAATCATTCTTCTCGACCCACCTGTAATCGGTATACCCCGGAGGGTGCAGGACAAAAAAACACATTAGGATCCCTACGAAATTTTTCATTGATCAACGTGTTATTCACGGTGGATCAACTTGTTGAGCGTAACCTGACCACATCTCCAGAGACTAACGCTGACGGGGTACGGGCGACTGCAAACACACCAGCCAGCCACAATGGCGGCGGCGACGCAACCACGCTTCCGGAGAAGGCCACGGCCCAGCGGCCACAGTGAAGGAGGATGGCAGCCGACACGCTTGTTGTCCATGAGGAACCGGGGCAGCGCACCTCCATGCCACCGGTATCGGAGTTGGAGGCGGCCCGTCAGCCATGGCATAGAAGGGGATAGCGGTCGTTATGTCGACCAGCCGCATGGAGGTAGGGTGGCACACATCTGTTCCACCGGTAGAGGGGAGTGACATGACTTCTTAGCCGCGAAGGTGCACCCAGAGGGCAGCTGGCCGTGAGAGGACAACGTCACCGTCGCGCCAATGGGAGGAGAGTAGGCCAGTCTTCCAATCTGTCGCATCACACTGAGCGGGACAGCTCCAGCGGGTCCCGCATGCTAGCTTGTTCCAGCTGAATAGTCCATGGACTATTTGGAATACCAGGGGCACCTTCTCTGGGTAGCATCTTGGGCGGGCCTCACCACAGCGGACCCCACCAGTAGAGAAGACTGCACCAATTGGGCCGGACCCGCTGCGGCCCAACCCATCCAGGCCGGGTCGGGTTGGCCTAGACTAGGTCGGGCCGCCCAAACTGGGTTGGGCGGCCGAAACCGGGTTGGGTGGTCGAAACCGGGTCGTGCGTCCCAAACTGGGTTGGGTTGGCCCCGAACCAGGATGGATTGGCCCGAACGAGGTCGGTTCGGCCCCAAATAGGCTAGTTCAATAGAAATTGGGCCAAGTCGACCCATGCCGGGTCGGACCGGTCCTAGACCCATCAGGACCCATATATGCCTTTTTTCATATCTTGAGAACCATGCATCCGTGTGATGAACCATCTATAGCACCATGATCCTTGGATCGAGATATTCATTTTGGTATAATCCACTTGAGTTTTGGATGATGTAGGAGTATGACTGGGACGGATCGAACCCTATTCAACCGGGCCCTCGGAATGGAAACGCTAATAACTTACAGACCGGGCGTCCGATTGATGCGTCGTCTATTGGGTTGGGTCCCTTATGACGTGACAGACTATAGTGATACATCTTTGTTTGACTTCATGGAATGTGATGTATTGACCAATTACTTGAGGAGTGGAACCTTCCAAAATCAAGAATGCTTAGTGTGGGAACCCTGTGGAAAACTGTACTTGAGGAGTCTTAATATCCAGTGTGGGTCATCTTCAGATCATGTTTGGGTAAGTGCTCAGTGATCCTATGTGGGTCAGAACATGTCGATCCTATGTGGGTCATCTCTAGATCCTATGGGGGTCAATTTTAGATCCTGTGTGGGTCATCTTCGATCCGGCGTGGGTCAACAGCAGAGCTTCTTGACAAAGTAAGATGATATAACAAGAGTTAATCATCAATACATTCATACTTAAGTTATACCTAGTGTGAGATGATTCATTACCTTTGTGGTACACTTCTGTGTGGTGATACCTTCATGGTATTCTTCTGTGTGGCATTACCTTTGTGGTACATACCTATATGGTGTTACTTGTGTGGTACTTCTATCTTTGTGGAGTCACATGTCTGTCACTTTTACCTTCGTCGTGTTACCTTTGTTGTATTCTTCCCTCACCTATGAGATGAGTAAATTTTGATAACATAGGTATATGTATGGGCATATACCTAAGTATTGTTGATGATTATTGCTTCTTGATTTGAGATTATGGTCTTACTTTGTGTTTTATACTTTTTGGATTCTTGGAGACCTTCGGCGGTCTCAGGGTCCCTACTGAGTATTGATATACTCATCCTTGAACGAGGTACACCATCATCTTGTTGTGTCTTATGATGAAAATAGACAACATTGATCGAGTCTAAGAGTTCCACGACTTTAGGCCTCTTGGAGGTGGACTATTAGATGAGTCATACCATAGAGATGACAATCTAAGAGTTGTACCTACCCTTTAGGTAGGATCCTGGGCTAGTGTTCACAAGATCTATTTTCAGTTTTAATTGTACATTCGAGTTAGGCTGGTATTCTGGCCCCTTTACTTACTATACACACCATATTTACTATATAGTTTAATTTCTACTTGTGCCTTTCTGGGTTCTTGGTTTGTGTGAGTTTACAGGTTCAAAGGCAATGCCTTCTAGGGTTTATGGATATGCCTTTCTTGTGCTTGTCGCCAGCCCCTAGCCTATGGAATACGGGCATTGGGTAGTCACGGCACGAGCCCCGGGGGACGGGTCATGAAATCATGTATATTTTACTTTATCTCATGAGAAACAACAATTTACCCAATGCATTGGAACTCTATATAATTTTTAGAACTCCTGTACCATCATAAAAATTACATGTGAAATATAATTTTCAGTGCACACATCACATCATAACATTTACCTAATCTTGCATGCCACATAAAGCGTATAAAAATATTGTAGATAAAATAACCAATGGAAAGGGATGGGTTTCATTAAATAAATTATTCATTCAAGAATAATTTATTCCCCAAAATTAATATGTAATAACCAAAATTGTAAAAGAATCAGTAATCATGAGTGATGAAGAAACAATCTCCAGAGAAGTATAATGTGTGTTTTTAGAATGAAGAGTTCATTTGGAAAATATATTATTGTTCATAAAATAAATTAGAAAAAATGTATATCAAAATAATGAGAGGGTATAATATATAAATAAAATTTAAGGATTATTACATAATTATACATACTAAAAATTGTGTGAAAGATGGAAACCCCAAGGAAATTGAAGTGGGTTCAAGAATCCCCTTACCTAATGTCTGAATGCTTTCTTCAATTTTTATGTTGGCTAATAAAATTAAAATAATTAATTAACAAATAAAGAACCTTTAATACATGAATTTTACTTATTCATGTTTTATTGTGTTCATGTATAAGGATTATGATGTGTTATATAGTTTAATGTCAATGTTTTGGTGTATTTTTTTTTCTAGGTTCTCATGATCGGTTCACTTGTATATGAATAATGAAATTTCATGTAAAACGTTCATAGTTATCCAAAATTGAAATTATATTTTATTAATGAAGATTAAGAATATTAAATGCTCTCATATATCAATTATTTATATAGTATGAGGATGAATCTTTTGATAAACAGTTTATGAATTTTTTTATTTTATTTGGTGGATTTTACGACCATCACAAACTCATATATTTTTATATAATATCTTGTCTATATATTGTTTATGGAACATTATATAACATGTAAAATTTATAATAGAATCTTATTTAATAATAATTATTATTTTATTACCATCCATGAAAAATTAGTGTAACACCCCAAGCTTCTACGGTACGCTTCTCTTTGAATAATGTGATTGCATGTGTTATACGCAACATTGAGTTCTAACACACCACAACCAATCAAACTAGCCGTTATGAATAGTAATAACTACTTTTTGAAATTTTATAAATTTTATCTCTCAAAATGGACTTTAGTTTTGGATTCAGAGTATCGAATTTAGCCTAAGGTGAAATTTTGGTACTTTTTGGATAACATTAATATTTTGATGAATAGTGAAAATTACTAAATTTTAATTAAAAACAACTTTTTTAATCAAAATAATTAACAGTGATAAATTATGAATTTGAGTTGTTTTTAAGTATATTTAGAATATATTTTTACCATTTAATACAATGTTGGTCATTGGACAAATTTCACAATTAAACCAGACACAAACAAGTATTAATCTTTTGATAATTATTATATCTTAAAAACACGCTTTTTGTTTTGACAGCGGGAATTAATTTTAAATTAATTTCTGTCACTTATGTGTTTTGAATTTAGAAATATGGATTCCATATTTGGAATCAGGATTTCCAAATTGTGTAAAAGATAACTTTTATTTTTAGACATTTTGAATAAATGTTTCGGTAAATATTGTATTTACCATGGTAAAAGGGTAAATCTGGTAAATAAGGGTTAAAAATAATATTATAATAATACTAAATTACCATAAAACGTGTCCTAACATTATTGGTGGATACATGTCCGACCATGGGCATCTTTGGGTCGATTTTGGGACCCCATGGAGCCACTTTTAGGTGATAGGGACACTTTATTTTAATTAAGTTAAAATAAATACAAAAATTACATAAGCATATAGCTTTTAGAAAACAAATTTTTACATAGTGTTATATATGTTGGATTTTTTACAATAAATATTCATTAGAAAGAAAAAAATATTTTATACATAATTTTATTTTATTTATAATTTGTAGACAGTATATAACATAACTTATTCATGACACAATGGCGATGCAGTAATTACCCAATTAATGAAAAGTTAGAATAATTGATATTATAAATACCCATATAAATGTCATATGATACTTTTAATAAATAAAAATAATTTTCTAAGATAATATGACATGTTAGGAGTTATTTAATTAACTTATTTTGAAGTAATAATTCTGTAATGATTTTTACAAAAATCAATTATTGAATAGTGTCAAAATTGACATAAAATTGTTTTTAAAACAAATATTATATTATTAATTGATATTAAATTCTAAAAAATATAATATTCCACCAAGAGACTTATATCATGATAGGTGTATCATTAATGGACCACTTGGGGGTCTCTTGGATGTATATAGTATGATTATGAACTATATAATATAAAAATACAAAGTGACATGGTAATTGTCAAACTAATTAACTAAGAGTTAAAACTTAAAGATAAGGTTAATATAGTGACCCAAACCTGTCTAAATTATATTGGTTGAATGGTTTGCAACCTATACTCACCTTAACATTTAAATAATAAACTTTTAAGCCATTATAAACCGAATATTAATTAATTATAAAATAATATTTCTAGCTTTTCCAAAGGTGCCCCTCACCGCTCTTATAAAAGGGCACTCCTCCTTCTCATTACTTCACACCTTCAAAGACTTTGGGTTCGGCCAAAATCTGCCAAAATACTCTCTCAACTACCCTCAATACAACCTAGAGGCCTTAGTTTTATCATAAAGCCAGCCTAAGGAGCCCTTCTGATCAAATCAAAGGAAGAAGCCGAAGAAGAGGTAATGATTTCACCACACTTTTTCAAATTCGTTTCTTCTTCAACTTCTTCTTTATTTGTTATTATCATTCTAAAATAATTAATCCAGTATCTCCTATACACTTTAATATTATTATAAATATGGTACAACCATATTCAGTATTCAATCCATCCTTTGAATGACATGTCACCATACGTGCGTACAAACGGCTTACCGTCTCCACGTCGTGTTGTAATTGTTATTCAATATATTATTATTATTTGGATGGGTATAATAATGATGTGTAATTCATGTAAATAATAAATATAACATCATAATGATTCGGTATATAATATATACCATCCAATTAAATATTATTTTAATATCAAAAGAATGATATTGTCCCTCGTGCGTACGTACGGACTACCGTCTCCACAAACGCGATGAGATTCATTCTCTAGCGTATCCATTCAAGTCTAATTCTCATTTGATGATTAATATAAGGACATCATATCATTCTTGATATTAATAAGATACAACCAATCAATGACAAACAAGGCTTACGTAACAAAACATATAAAAGAAAACAAGTAAGTTAACACCCGAAACAACGATAATACTAAGATATTATTAACAAAGCAATGTTAAATGATAATATATGATATCATTTTAATATATATGATTCTTATATAATTTAATAACAATTATTTCACCATTATAAAGGAGGTTAACCTACCCCAAACCAAGGAAAAGTACAAGGTAAAGGTAATTTCACAATCTCTTCATTATCCGAGGTTGTTTATATGTGATTATCTACTGGGACTTCTTTATCATCCACATCCATGTTTGTTAAAAATGTATTTCAAAACATTTGTTACTATTTACTAGAATATGGGTTAAAGTCGTTTTTACCCTTTTTTACTTTTATACGTGGTTTATAAAGTTATCTTTCTGTCGTTTTCCAAACAAAGTTCTTTTTAACCTTTTTGACAAAATTAAGGAAAGAATGTTTTTTTAACTTATACGGTGGGTGCGGCTATTTTCCGCCATTATAAAATCGTTGAAGCATCCCGTACAAGATTATAAGAATATTTTCAATGAAAATGTTTTATTTTATAAATATATTACTCTTAAATGATTTCAAAATAGAAATAGATATTTCTTTAAAAAGAGTTTTGATTTCATCTATGTCAACATCCTTTGATGGATTTTAATTTTATTTGAAGTTGGTTTATTATGATACAATACTTCCATATTGTATTGATGGTTTTGTGATATGTTTTATTGTGGATGTGTTATTTTTATACCATTCATAGTTTATGAAGAAAGTTTTGACATTTCATATGCTAGTTTTAATACGAAGTTTTATGTTATGTTTAAACCTGTTCATATGAGGAATGCATTGGACATAATATGTGATGGGTGGAGCCCACTATAGCTCCTCGATGCATCGATAGGTCTCATGAGACAAACTAGTGTCTTGGAACAAGGCCTTGGAAAAATCTTATTTGTAGTCTTGGCATGAGGCCTTGGCTATGTGGTTATATTAGTCTGGCATTATGCATTCCATCATTATGAAAGTGGTTTTTGATATTGCAAGTGATTAATCGATTAGTAGAATATCCATGTGAATAAGTAAATGGAATTATTTCATTTTATTTTTGTCATTCCATGTTTATGTTCATGTTTAAAGGGATTTTGTTTTAGTTATACATTGCCTTAAATGTTTATTCTTATTTATGAAAGTTTCCACTATATTGTTATCCTTACTGGGCATTTGAGCTCACCCCTTTTCTATGTTTTATTTTTCCCAGGATGTGAAGAAGTAAATTATGAATGACCAGCAGGGATAGTATGTGGGGATAAGAGTGTGGACTATGGAGACTATGTTGTTGTATTTTTCATTTTTATGATGTAATGTAAAATTTTATGAATATATCTAGTGTTTCCAAGGCTACTAAACTAATCGGTCTTTTGAGATTTGATCTTTCTTGTGATCATGCCAATGTTATGTAATAATGCACCAGATCGGGGTAACTGGGGTCGGCGCGTTACAAATGGTATCAGAGGAATTTTAGTACAAACCTTGGAAGCTAGATTTAAATAAACTCTGATTAGAGCACATAGACCTAAGGTGGAAATTTAGGATTAGTATAGAAGAACTTCCTAGAATTTTGGTATTGTAGAGATTTTGTGAGTTTTCTGAGAAGTACATCCCTGTCTAGATACGAGAAGGTAGAGGCAGCTCTGGCACAAATGTACCTAGGGGTAAAACCAGAAAACACCGCTTTGAGCTGGACTCGAATGGGAACTGGTGCATAACAACGGGCCTTGCTGCACTCATGTTTACGACACTCCCGAGGGATATGCTTAGGATAACTCTCATTTTCTTTAAAAATCATTATGAAGGGTTTATGAGTATATACTTCCTCACAGAAAACATTTTTATGATTATGGATTATATCCCTAAATAGTTCAATTTATGTTAAGTGATTTACAAGTATGGAATTATGTATTTTGATTCATAAACTGATCTAGTTTATGCCATTTTTTAGAAATGGCACCTAGTGGAAGAAATGGAAATTGTATCAATGCACGCACTCCATGTAGGAATTTCCCTCCTGCTCAAGATAATTATAGTGGAGCTGGTGATGCAATTGGTGCCGATTAGCTAATCACTATACTGGGACAACTCACTCAGCTAATGAATAATAACTTTACCCGTATGGGGCACCCTGATCCACAGCATGGAGGATCAATGTTAGATCGCTTTATGAGGCAAAAACCACCAACGTTCAATAAGAGTAAAAATCCCTTAGTAGCTGATCAATGGATATGTTCCCTAGTGAAAATATTTCAGGATTTGGGAAGTAGTGAGAGGGAAAAAGTTATCATGGCAGTTTACTGCCTCACTGGAGATGCTGATCAATGGAGGTCATTGAATCAAAACATGAAGGAAGATGATGAAGTATCAAATATGGAATGGAGGGAGTTCAAAGATCTGTTTTTAGACAAATACATTCCTCGTGACCATCGACCAGATATAGAAAGGCAATTTTTGAGTCTGAGACAAAAGGAGGATGAGAATGTTGCAATGTATGAGGATAACTTTACAAGGTTATAAAGGTATGTTGTAGATTATATACGTAACCCAGGAAGTAAGATTGATCATTTCATTGATGGTTTAAAACCATTTCTCCATTGAGCATTAGTCTCACAATCCTTCTCGTCGTACGAAGACATTGTCTCATGTGCTATCAAGAAAGAAAAGGAATTATCTAAGTCATATGACTTTAAAGCAAAGTAAGAGAAGAAGAGATCTGCTAATCAATCTGGGAATGGAAATAAAGGGAATAAGGGAAAATTGAATATCCATCCTATGGTAAATGTGGGAAGAAACACCCTGGTACTTGCTTAAACGGAATGGGAGTCTATTACAAGTCTGGTGAAAAAGGCCACCAAGCTCGTTATTGCAAGGGGAAGAAGGAAGCTACAGATGTCCAATTATACAATTGCAGAGAGATGGGACATTATGAAAATGAATGTCCTAAGCGTCAGGGGAACTTATCTCAGAAAAGGCCAAGGGATCAAGGCCAAGCTTATGCAATCACTACTGCTGAGGTAGAAGCTCCGAAAGATGTGGTGGCAGGTAATTTAATGGTTTCCTTAAGTTTAGAAAATGAATTATTTGATTCTGGATTATCACATTGTTTTATATCTTCCCAATTTTCTAGGAAAATTAAATATTTCCAATTTTATTTAACAAGGGAGTTGTCAGTTAAAAATTCTAAGGGAAGTATCATTGCAACAAAGTTTTTTAAATCAGTCCCCATTAGAGCACATAAATGTTCTTTATCCTCTGATCTCATCGTCATACCTATGATTGAGTTTTATATAATCCTTGGTATGGATTGGCTTTTGGACCATGATTTGAAGATTTATTGTAAGAAGAAGGAGGTTACTATTTTTGATGATAATGATAATGAACACATTATCCTTTGAGCAGAATCATCACCGCCTAATTATTAACTAGATCCACCCCCAGTAGCTCAACTAAATTCAATTATTGGGGAGGAAGAGAATGAAATGATTATGGGTGAGGAAAGGAATGTTCAAATAGAGGATGTACCTGTGGTGAAAGAATATGTAGATGTGTTTCCGAAAGAATTACCTGGACATCCTCCAGAACAAGAAGTTATGTTTTCCATTGATTTATTTCCTGGATCAAGGCCTATATTGAAGACTCCTTATAGAATGGCCATTGTAGAATTAGTTGAACTAAATAAACAACTAGAGGAATTGAGTAATAAAGGATTTATTCTCCCTAGTGTTTATCTATGGGGATCCCCTGTTCTCTTTGCTAAAAAGAAAGATGGATCTATGAGGTTATGTATCGACTACAGGGAGAACAATGCTATAACAATAAAGAACAAGTATCCCCTACCTCACATTGATGATTTATTTGACCAACTTCATGGAGCTCAATACTTTTGAAAGATTGACCTTTGATCCTGATACCATCAGTTGTGTGTGAAGAAGGAAGACATTCCGAAGAAAGAATTTCGAACCACGTACGGGCACGAGTTTACAGTAATGCCTTTTGGATTGACTAAGGCACCCTCTGTATTAATGGATCTGATTAATAGAGTTTTCAAGGAATATATCGATGAATTTTTGGTGGTATTTATTGATGATATATTGGTATACTCCAAAAGCTACGAAGATCATGAAAATCACTTGCGCATTATCCTGAAGACTCTGAGAAGACATGAATTATATGGGATGTTTAGCAAGTGTATGTTCTGGCTTCAGGAGATTTCTTTTCTTGGCCATATTGTCTCTAAAGATGGAATCTATGTTAATACTTCTAAGACCATGGCAATCCAAGAATGTCCATCCCCTATGAGTATAACTGAGGTATGTAGTTTTATTGGTTTAGCAGGTTATTATCGACGTTTCGTACAGAACTTTTCCCGATTGGCTAACCCATTAACGAAGCTCACACATAAAGGGGTTAAATTATTTTGGACAAAATATTGTGAAGAATGTTTCAAAGAACTAAATAGAATATTAGTCAATGCTCCTATATTGACTCTACCATCGGGGAATGATGGGTTCATTATTTATAGTGATGCATCAAAAAAAGGACTCGGTTGTGTCCTTATGCAGAATGATATGGTTATTTCCTATGCATCACGACAGTTGAAAACTCATGAACAATACTATCATACTCATGATCTTGAGTTAGCAGCTGTGAGCTTTGCTTTGAAGATATAGAGGTACTACCTCTATGGTGAAAATGTGAGATTTATACTGATCACAAGAGTTTGAAGTATATTTTCTCACAAATAGAACTCAACATGAGGCAAAGGAGATGGCTTGAATTACTCAAGGATTATGATTTTATGATACATTACCACTCGGGGAAAGAAAACAAGGTGGAAGATGCTTTGAGCAGAAAAGACCTTGGAGTATTGAACAATATGAGAATAGAAAGGGATCCAATTTTCATGGATCTTGTGAAGATGGACATGGGAATAACCAGGGAAGGTGAAACATCAAAGCTTTTTCAAATGGTTGCCAAACCATCTTTACTAGAAATGATTAAGCGTTCTCAGACCAAAGATGAAGAATTTAAAAAGAAGATTAAAGCTGTGAATGATGGGAGATTGAGAGACTTTGTGTATGAAGAAGGAATTTTGAAATTTGGGAAGAAACGTTGTGTTCCGGATATACCTGGTCTAAAAAGGGAATTGCTGGATGATGCTCATATTTCTAATTTCTCTATACACCCAGGGAGCACCCAAATGTATAAAGATTTGAAGGATCATTTTTAGTGGGACAACATGAAGAGGGAGATTGCCAATTTTGTGTCAAGATGTATGGTTTGTCAAAAAGTGAAAGCTGGAAGGCAACAGCCTGGAGGAGTCATGCAACCTCTTCCCATACCAGAGTGGAAATTGGACAATATTACGATGGAATTTGTCATGGGGCTACCAAAGACTCCTAGAAGGAACGATGTAATATGGGTCATTGTTGATCGTCTTACCAAGTCAGCACATTTTCTTGCTATAAGAGATGATATACCACTAGAACGTCTAGCAAGAATATATATTGATGTAGTTTTGAGACTTCATGGAGTACCCCTATCGATTGATTCTGACCGTGATCCTCGTTTTTCTTCAAGATTATGGAAAAGTCTTCAGAAAGCCTTGGATACTAAACTTCATTTGAGCACTGCCTACCACCCTCAAATAGATGAACAATCAGAACGAACTATTCAAACCTTAGAAGACATGTTGATATCCTACTCACTTGACTTTCAGGGTATGTGGGATCAATATTTACCTCTGGTAGATTTTTCCTATAACAATAGCTTCCATTCGAGGATTCAGATGGCACAATATGAAGCATTATACGGAAAGAGATGTTGCACACCAACCTGTTGGGATGACGTTAGTGAAAGAAAACTTGTAGGTCCAGAACTGGTGGAGGAAACGATGGAAAAGGTGAAGGTAATCCAAAATCACATCAAAGTAGGCAGAAGAGCTATGCCGATAATCGAAGGAAGGATTTGGAATTTCAAGTCGGTGATCATGTTTTCCTGAAGGTATCTCCATGGAAGGGAGTCATACGTTTTTGTAAGAAAGGTAAATTGAGTCCGAGGTACATCGGACATTTCAAAATTCTAGAACGAATTGGGGTTGTAGCTTACCGATTGGCAATTCTACCAAGTCACTCCAAATTTCATGATGTGTTCCACGTATCTCTGTTGAGGAAATACATGCATGACCCAACGCATGTACTCACCTATGAGGAATTATAACTTGAACCCAATATGTCTTATTGTGAAGATCCCATTAGGATTCTTGATACCAGAGAACAAGTACTGAGAAATCGGATGACTCATCTGGTAAAAGTTCTATGGAGAAACCTTAAGACGAAGAGGAAACGTGGGAACCCGATGAACTTATGATGAAGAACCACCCGAGTCTTTTCATTCGGTAGTATTCTATAAATTTTGAGGACAAATTTATTTGAAGTATGGGAGAATGTAACACCCCAAGATTCTATGGTACACTTCTCTTTGAATAATGCGATAGCGTGTGTTGTACGCAACATCGAGTTCTAACACACCACAACCAATCAAACTAGATGTTATGAATAGTAATACCTACTTTTTGAAATTTTATAAATTTTATCTCTCAAAATGGACTTCATTTTTGGATTCAGAGTATCGAATTTAGCCTAAGGTGAAATTTTGGTACTTTTCGGATTACTTTAATATTTTGATGAATAGTGAAAATTAATAAATTTTAATTAAAAACAACTTTTTTAATCAAAATAATTAACAGTGATAAATTATGAATTTGAGTGGTTTTAAAGTATATTTAAGATATATTTTTACCATTTAATACATTGTTTCTCATTAGACATTATTTCACAATTAAACCAGACATAAACAAGTATCAATCTTTTGATAGTTATTATATCTTAAAAACACGCTTTTTGTTTTGACAGGGGGAATTAATTTTAAATTAATTTCTGCCACTTCTGTGTTTTGAATTTTGAAAAAATGGATTCCATATTTAGAATCAGGATGTCCAAATTGTGTAAATAGGTAACTTTTATTTTTAGACATTTTGAATAATTACTTCGGTATATTATTATTTACCATGGTTAAAGGGTAAATCTGGTAAATAAGGGTTAAAAATTAATATTATATAATAATAATTACACTAAAACGTGTCCTAAAATTATTGGTGGAAACATGTCCGACCATGGGCATCTTTTGGTCGTTTTTGGGACCCCATGGAGCCACTTGTATGTGATAGAGACACTTTATTTTAATTTAGTTAAAATAAATACAAAAATGACATAATCATATATCTTTTAGAAAAACTATTTTTACATAGGGTTATATATGTTGGATTTTTGACTATAAATATTCATTAGTAATATAAAAATCTTTTCTACATAATGGTAGTTTATTTATAATTTTTAGACATTATATAATATAATTTATTTATGACACAATGGTGATGCAGTAATTACCTAATTAATGAAAAATTAGAATAATTGATATTATAAATACCCAAATAAATGTAATATGAGACTTTTAATAAATAAAAATAATTTTCTAAAATAATATGATAGGTTATGATTGATTTAATTAACCTTTATCGAAGTAATAATTCTGTAATTATTTTTACAAAAATCAATTATTGAATAGTGTCAAATTTGACATAAAATAGTTTTTAAACACAATTATTATATTATTAATTGATATTAAATTCATAAAAATATAATATTCGGCCAAAAGACTTATATCATGATAGGTGTATCATTATTTGAGCCCTTTAGGGTCTCTTGGATGTATATAGTAAGTTTATTAATTATATAATATAAAAATACAAAGTGACATGGTAAGTGTCAAACTAATTAACTAAGATTTAAAACTTAAAGATAAGGTTAATATAATGACCCAAACTGGTATAAATTCAATTGGTTGAATGGTTTTTTACCTATACCCACCTTAATATTTAAATAATTCACTTTGGAGCCATTATAAACCGAATATGAATTTATTATAAAATAATATTTCTATCTTTTCCAAAGGTGCCCCTCGCCCCTCTTATAAAAAGGTCACTCCTCCTTCTCATTACTTCACACCTTAAAAGCCTTTTGGTTCGACCAAACTCTGCCCATATACTCTCTCAAATTCCCACAATACAACCTAGAGGCCTTAGTTTGATCAAAAAGACAACCTAAGGAGCCCTTTTGATCAAATCAAAAGGAAGAACCCGAAGAAGAGGTAATGTTTTCACCACCCTTTTTCAAATTCATTTCTTCTTCAACTTATTATTTCTTTGTTATTATCATTCTAAAATAATTAATCCAGCATCTACTATATACTGTAATATTATTATAAATATGGTACAACCATATTCAGTATTCTATCCATCCTTTGAATGACATGTCACCATACGTGCGTACATACGGCTTACCGTCTCCACGTTTTGGTGTAATTGTTATTCAATATATAATTATTATTTGGATGGGTATAATAATGAAGTTTAATTAATTTAAATAATAAATATAACATGATAATGATTCTGTATATAATATATACCATCCAATTAAATATTATTTTAACATCAAAAGAATGATATTGTCGCTCGTGCGTACGTACGGACTACCGTCTCCACGAACACGATGAGATTCATTCTACATCTTATCCATTCAAGTCTAATTCTCATTTGATGATTAATATATGGACTTGATATCATTCTGGATATGAATAAGATACAACCAATCAATGACACACAAGGCTTACGTAACAAAACATATAAAAGAAAACAAGTAAGTTAACACCCGAAACAATGATAATACTAAGATATTATTAACAAAGCAATGTTAAAAGACCATATATGATATCATAATAATATATATGATTCTTGTATAATTTAATATCAATTATTTCACCATTATACAGGAGGTTAACGTACCCCCAACCATGTAAAAGTACAATGTAAGGGTTATTTCACAATCTCTTCATTATCCGAGGTTGTTTATACGTGATTATCTATTGGGACTTTTTTATCATCCACATCCATGTTTCTTAAAAATGTATTTCAAAACATTTTTACTATTTATTGGAATATGAGTTAAAGTAATTTATACCCTTGTTGACTTTTATAAGTGGTTTATAAAGTAATCTTTCCATCGTTTTCCAAACAGGGTTCTTTTTAACCTTTTCGACAGAATTATTGAAAGAGTGTTTTTTTAACTTCTACGGCAGGTTCGGCTATTTTTTGCCGTTATAAAATAGTTGAAGCTTCCCTTACAAGCTTATAAGAATATTTTCAAAGAAAATGTTTTATTTTATAAATATATGACTCTTAAATGATTTCAAAATAGAAATAGATATTTTTTTAAAAAGTGTTTTGATTTCATCTATGTCAACATCCTTTGATGGATTTTAAGTTTATTTGGAGTTGGTTTATTATGGTACAATACTTCCATATTATATTGATGGTTTTGTGATATTTTTTACTGTTGGTGTGTTATTTTTATACCATTCATAGTTTATGAAGAAATTATTGACATTTCGTATGCTAGTTTTAATACGAATGTTTATGTTATTTTTAAACATGTTCATATGGGGAATGCATTGGACTTAATATGTGATGGGTGGAGCCCGCTATAGCTCTGCAATGCATCAGTAGGTCTCATGAGACAAACTAGTGTCTTGGCACAAGGCCTTGTCAAAATCTTTTTTGTAGTCTTGGCACGAGGCCTTGGATATGTGGTTATGATAGTCTGGCATTATGCATTCCATCATTATGAAAGTGGTTATTGATATTTCATGTGATTATTCGATTAGTATAATATCCATGTGAATAAGTAAATGGAATTATTTCATTTTATTTTTTCCATTACATGTTGAAGTTCAATTTTAAAAGGCTTTTTTTAGTTATACATTGCCTTAAATGTTTATTCTTATTTATGAAAGTTTCCGCTATATTGTTATTCTTACTGGGAATTTGAGATCACCCCTTTTCTATGTTTTATTTTTCCCAAGATGTGAAGAAGTAAATTATGAATGATCTACAGGGATAGTATGATTGGATAAGATTGTGGACTATGGAGACTATGTTGTTGTAGATTTCATTTTTATGATGTAATGTAAAACTTTATGAATATATCTAGTGTTTCTAAAGCTACTAAACTAATCGGTCTTTCGAGATTTGATCTTTCTTGTGATCATGCCAATGTTATGTAATAATGCACTAGCTCTGGGTAACTGGGATCAGGGAATTACAATTATAACACAACATCCATGGGGGTAATAAATCGACACACCACGAACTACATTTTCATTTTTAGAATAAAAGTAAAATTGGGAGAGATTTGAAGATAAATTACTCCATTAATATAATAACCCTACTCTTTATTACGCACCTAAACATCAGTTATTACATAAAACATTCACTTGAAAAAAATAGAATATTCAGATGTCTATTGTCTTTGGGGCTTAGGAGAATTACATAACAACTTATGACATATAACACATAGTATTATAGAAAACCTCAATTACATGACCACTACATTAAGACATACTTAGCATTGCATGGGATAACCTGAGGACATGCATAAGAAGAGGGTGAGCTATAAATCCCAGTAAGGTAGTTAACAATAAATAAAATAAATATTAAAATACATGTTAGGAAATAGGAATATCATTGGAGCACAAGAGAAACATGAAAATAAAGGCATGATAAAGCATGATAATCATAACATGAAAATGTGGCAACAACAAATAACATGGAGTTAGCCTGATCCAAGGCTCATTACACATGGAGCATGGGTAAACCCTCATTGCACATGAATCACGAGTAATAAATCATTTCCATTTAATTAACATGAATAAACACTCATTTCACATGATGTATCATGATACTATAATTTACCCAATTCATTGGAGCACTATTAGGGCACACCATTCTTAAACATTTCATTTCTTGTATAAGTGTGCCACATGGATCATCAAACATGTATTAATTAAACTCCATAATTTATTAAACAATTAAGGAATGTGGAATTAATATATTGCAATATATAATAAATATTTATATTTGCATAAATATGAATACCCTTGATATAGAAATGAGAATGGTATTCACTACACAATGATTTTGGATTGGAAAAAACGTAGTGCAATTTCAGCAGCATAACGACGTGACATAAGAATTCAAAAAAAAATTTATGAGAGAGAAATGGGAGTCTCATCACATGTAAATGAAATGAACATTAAGAGTTTCATATATATACATTTCCCAAAAATTATAATGGAATTTAGATACAGGATACTAAATAATTTCTTGAATTTAAATGAGGAGAGAGAAATTTTGTTCCGAATTTCTGAATATTAATTGGTGTACATGGGGGCTATTTAATCAGAGAGAAAGTGGTCTCTAATCCTTAAAAAATAGGTAAGTATGAGGGGTTTTAAATCCTACCCCAACATTTATAATTGAAAATTAATGTTTTTAACAATATTATGAAACTTGGATAAAAAAAGAATGGTAGGAATCCCTTAATTGGATGAGTGATCCCAAAGACATGGGAGAGGATTGAGAGTGGCTTATTGGGAGAAAGGGGAACCTTGGGATAATTTTAGAGAGAAGAGGTAAGAGGTTAGACTAATTACAAAGTATTTGATTGAAGAGAAAGTGGGTTCTTTGGTGGGTTTATATAGGAAAGGAGGGGGGATTCTTTATTATTTTCGTTTGGGGCACCACACCTTAAACTAATCAAAACCACAAACTCTCCCAGGGTTATTGCCCATGGTTTTTGCCTAAAGGAATTGGAAAACAATATTATATAATTCCAATTGTTGAACTTCTTAAAATAACAGGTTTGCTTATGTGGAGGTGAGTCACACTCTCAAGGAAAACAATTTAAAAAGGAAAAATGTTTTATAAGCTTTGAAGGGTCAACTAAAGATTTGTTAAATAAATAAAACAAACCCAAAATCACATTATTTTAATGGTGAAGCATATATTTTCAGAAATAATGTTTATATTATTTTATTACATCACTATTGGGTCATTATTATGTCAAAAAACACATTATATATTTAAAATGTATTTAATTTTTACCCAAAAATTGGACTGTCTCAGAAAATAATGAAAATTTCACCATTAGATAATTTTGATATCTTGATTCCAAAAATAATACTTATATTATCTAAATAATTATATATATTTTTTAACTTTTACTTTTAATATAAAAACCGACATTTATCAAAAATTCATGGGTTTTGACAAAAACAACTTTTAAACCTTAATAAAAATTACAATTGCATTCATAAAATTATACGTACATTTATATTTTATAAAAATTAATTTATTAATAATATTATTTTAGTTAAATATTATTAATTCAAAAATCCATTAATTCCTCAAAAAATATTTCTTAGTTGAATATTAAAGAAAAATACTATTTGTTCTTTAAAAACAATTTAAAAAGTAACAATAATTAAAAGAATGTATATTCTCTATACAATAATAATGTACATACTTGTAGTACTAGGGTATTATTACATAACCCCTTTAAACCCCAACATAAGACCTTAGGGTAATGTGTGTGATGTTGATAGACTCAAGGGGTGGCTCGGATAATATTTCTCATGTGGTAATCTCTATCAACTTCCACTTCTCTCGTAGGAAGTTACGAATGAGCTTAACGTATTAATGCTTGGATTGGGCTTGGTCAAGAGAGATGAAAAATGATGCCAATTTCTTTCTGAGCTCCGATAAATGGGCTTCGTATGGGTCAAGTCTACTGAATGAGGCCATCACTTCCTTTTTCTGGTTAAATTTGATTTGTTAAAGCCCTATATTTATACTAATCACATGATCACTGTTAAACAGCTATATTAGAAAAGTTTACAAATCATAACGTTATTTTAAAATCGTGAAATAGAAAACTAATGAAGTTCACATTTTATACAACAGTAATAATACATTTATTAGATCATGAGGAATTTTCATTAATGAAAGGCTGGGTCATTACAATCTTCCTCCATTAAGAAATTTCTCCCTCGAAATTTCCTTTTCCCACACTAAAATAGATGTGGGTGACTCTACTTCATCACTTCTTCTGATTCCCACATCACTTCTTCAAATTTTTGTTTTTTCACAACCCAATGATGAGGTGAATTGTCTTATTTTGTATAACGTATTCTCTATGATCTAAGATCTTCACTGGTTTCTCCTCATAAGAAATATCATAGTCTAACTGTACTACCACTGAAGATAGTACATATGAAGGGCCCGTTATGTACTTCTTTAAAATGGATACATGAAAGACATCATGTACTTTGTCCTTGGTAGGTGGAAGTGCTAGTCGATAGGCTACAGCCCCAACAAAATGAAGAATCATAAAGGGGATGATGTAGCTAGTACTTAAATTCCCTTTCCTTCCAAACCACATGACATTCTTCCATAGAGATGTGCGTAAGAATACCATGTCTCCAACTTTAAATTAAATGTGTTATTGATGGTTATCTTCATAACTCTTCTATTGGCTCTCGGATGCCTTGATATGATGCTATATGGTTTTCACCTTCTATACCATTTCTTCAACCATTCCTCATCCCAACAACTTATGCTCATTGACTTCATCCAAAAATTTTGGTTTTCTGAACATCTTACCATACAGGGTTTCATAAGTTTCCATTCAGATGCTTGAGTGGAAACTCTTATTGTATGAGAATTCAACCAGTTGAAGATGATTGTCACACCCTCCTTAGAATTCTATAAAAATGATCTTAACATATCCTCCTGTGTCTTAATAGTTAACTCTGATTGGCCATCAGTTTGAGGATGATAGGTCGTATTGAAGTTTAGTTTAGTATCCAGAGCATGTGGATGACTTATTCAAAACATAGAGGTGAATATTATATCTCGATCATATACAATAGATATTGGTACTCCATGCAGCATTACCACTTCCATGATATATATCTATTCCAGTTGATACAATGAGAAATCCTTACGAATTGAAATGAATTGTGCATTCTTTATAAGACTGTTCAAAAAACCCATATTTCATTGTTGCCTTTGGATTTCTTCGGATGTTCGGTGACAAATTCCATGGTGATTTTCTCCTATTTCCTTGCAGGTATGGGCAATGGTTGCATCATCCCCTTAGAGTTTTTCCTCTCTACCTTCACGTACTAATACACCAAGCACTTTGATGTATACTAAGAAATATCCTTCTTCATTTTATCCAACCATTAATGATCTTAGATATCATGATACAACATTGTGTTTCTTGGGTTAATATAGTAATTCGAAGTATGTGCATCATCCAAAATTTCCCACTTCTACTCCAGACATGATAGAACACATAGTCTTTTCTCAAATCTAATAATTCCATCTTTAATAACATTGAACTCCGAAGATTCACCTTTTCTGATAGCTATAACCATTTTTATATTCCCATATCATCCTTTTGAGCACCCTTTATCTTTTTTCAAAAGAGATGGTTGAGAAATCATTTGTGATAGAATTGATGATGTTCCCTTATTTATGATTCCCATGTCCATCCTCATCAAATCTAAGAATATTGGATATTTTTCAATTCTCATCAATGATAGAATCATTGGGTCCTTTCTACTTAGAGCATCTACCACCCTGTTCACCTTCCCAGGGTGGTAATGGATTAAGCAGTCATAGTCTTCGATCATCTCTAACAATCTTCATTGGTGCATGTTCAACTCTTTCTATGTGAATATATACTTTGGGATTTTGTGGTCCGTATATATTTCACACTTCTCCCCAAATAAATAATGCCACAAAAATTTAAAAGCAAAGATCACTGTAGCAAACTCAAGATCTTGTGTTGGATAATTCTTCTCATGAACATTCTATTTTCTTAATCATAGGCTATTACATTTTCATTTTTCATCAACACACAACCCATGCACTTCATCAATTCATCACTGAATACCACAAAATATTCTTCATTTGTGGGTAATGTGAGAAAGTGTGCAGTGATAAGCCTCCTTTTCAAATCCTTGAAGTTTTTTTTTGCATTTATCACTCGAAAAAACATTACTCCCTTCTGAGTTATATTCTTAAGAGGGTTGGAAAATCATGAGAAATTTCTCACAAATCATCGATAATATCTAGCTAACCCAATGAAGCTACAAATTTTTGTTACTTATGTTTGCCTCAGCTATCCCTTTATTGTATCTATCTTAGAAGAATCCATAGATATACCATTGCTTGTGATGATATATCCCATGAATGATACCTCCTTCAACCATAACTCACACTTGTTGTACTTTTCATAGATCTTCTCCTTTCACAAGGTCTCTAGTACAATTATTAGATTCTCCTTATGATCCTCCATGGTTGTGGAGAATATTAGAATATCATCTATAAATACTACCACAAATTTCTCAAGATAATCCCTAAAGAATCTATTAATAATGTCCATGAATATTTCTGGAGCATTAGTGAGTCCAAAAGGCATTACTATGAAATCATAGTGCAGGTATATTGTACGAAAATCAGTCTTGTGGAAATCTGTATTCTTCACCCTTACTTGATAATATCCCAACCACAAATCTACCTTGGAGAAGTATTGTGCTCCACACAGCTGATCGATCAAGTCATCAATTCATGGGAGATGATACTTGTTCTTTTTCATGATTTTTTTTCTCACAATAATAGATTTAAAGATGCATTTACCCATTCTTCTTCATGATGAAGAAAACCGGTGCACCCTATGGTGAAGAAATTGGGTGCATAAAACCTTTATCCATATTCTACTATAGTTATTTCTTCAGCTCCTCAATCTCCACAAGTTCCATTCTATATGAATTATAGGATATTGAAAATACCCCATGTATATGATCTATTGAGAATTCAATATCATTTATAGGGGGGAGAATAGACAATTCCTCAGGAAACACTTCAGAAAATTCTCTCACAAAAGGAATGTTTTAAAGGATGGCTGCCTCCTTAGACTCAATCATCTAATCTATATATGTGTTCTCATAGGGCATTAATATCCATACTTGAGATGATGGTTCCAAATAAGACTCATCCTCCTCCTTTAACTTGTACAAAATCAGGGGTCGACTCGCCACATGGAGTGTGATTTCCCTCTCACAGCAATTTATGTTAGAACTATATAGGGAAAACCAATCCATGAGATGAATTGCATCAAATTCCACCAGAGGGAGTATGATGAGGTTATCCGGTAAGTCCAATCCACTAATAATGATAGTGGAGGAGTTATATTCATGGGACGCAATGATAGCCCCATTTTATGTACCCACCGAAATATTTACATCCATTATTTGTGTTGTTGTTGGGATTATTTTAATAAACTTTTGGGATATAAATGACATCATTGAATTGGAATCAAAAAGTATATTCCCTATTCTTGAATGAATATCATGTGTACCTGTCACCACTTTGTTGTCGGCATTCACTTTAGTGATAGTGACGGAAACAACACTCCCTTTCTACCTTGGATGTTGTTTGTTTCCTCCAATAACACTTGGATTAGGGAAAGGATTTGTAATGTACCCTATTTATTTCCAGTTGATTAAATGATCAACGTGTTGAGGTATGAACAGAGTGTTCCTCTCCTCTGCCACAACAGTTGGTTTTTCTTATTGGAAGATAACAGCTAGGTGTCTTTCTCTTCCATACCTAAATCATTTCATCATCCATTTAAATAAATTTCTAGGGTTATTTTTTCCGCACCTTTGGCATGTGGGGTGCTGGATCATCTTAGGACCGTTAGATTTATCCATCAAACCACCATAATTGAGATCCTCCTTAGGTTTTTTATACCCATGACACCCCTGAGATTTGGTAATGTCCATTCTGACCTTGGGGGAACATCGAGAAATTTACTCAAAGCTGTCAAAGTCGCGAATCGCCAGAGATTTCTACAGGCTAGGATTCATCCCACCAAAGAAGCGGTCAACATTACATTTTGGGGTAACAACAAATCCAGAAGTGTATTGTCTAAGCCTTATGTTGTTTTCCTCATACGCTCTGATAGATTTGTTGCGTTTTTTCTTGAGGGTAAGGAAGTCCCTTTTCATATTAAGTTGGAGGGTGCGTGAAAAATATTTATCAAGAAACATCATTCGGAAATCCTTCCATTACATTGCCTAGATCTCCACCTCCGGCATCATATTTTTTATCAATGTCCACTATTGATCGGCTTCATGCTTCATACAGTTAGAATCCAGAAGAACCCTCTCTTGTTCGGAACATTGATGGATGGAGAAGATTATTTCAATGGAGTTGATCCATTGTTCGGCGATTGAGGTATCAGATGATCCATTAAAAGTAGGTGGCCTTTGCCTCAGGAAGGTCTCGATTATGAAATGTTATTTCTCAGTGGGGGTAGAACATTCTTCTTGGCTCTTGTTTCTCTTCAATTCATGAGGTAACTGAGAGAGTATTGTGACATATTTCATGATTCCTACTCCCATTGGATTGGGAATCTCATTAGAAGAGTCACCACATTGGTCTTTACATCGATTGTTAGCCTGAGTCCTCCTACTACCAGAAATTGGCTAAAATAAATGTAAAGTTAGGGGTCACACATAAAGGGTAATATAATAAAAAAATAGATGAATAATAAATAGATTTTATTTCCTGAACTTATGAATCTATATGCTTCAATCTATGTTATCTATGATCTAATTTCTAACATATTTTCATAGGGGAATTTTTTTATTCCAATTATAATGGTTCATACTAAGATTGTGAATTTTCAAATGCATATACCCTGAGATTGTCACAACCAAGAGTACCGCAAGGCCCGTTATTGTATACCAGTATAACCAGGGTCAAGGCAAAAAACTCATTTTCTGGGTTTTCACCCCTATGTACATCTGTGCCAGAGCCGCCTCTACCAGCTCGTATCCAGAAAGTAATGTATTTTCATCATAAAAATTTACTAAATACTCACAAAAACATAGGGATGTTTTTATTATACATAGTCTTATCTCTAAGGCTTCACTAGGGTTTTCTAATTCTAATCTCAATAAATAAAAAACATATCCTTTGATACAAACTATAACAACCCTACTATTTATAACACACATAGAAATGCTTTATTAAATAAAACCTTCACTTGATAAAACATAGAAGATCAATAGGTACAACGTATTTATGGAGTTTGAACATTACATAACATCTTAAAACATAGAAAGAAATATCTTATTGAAAAATTCCTTTACATGAGTACTGCATTCCCTCGTACTTAGCATTGCAAGGGATAACCTAAGGACATGCATTAGAAAAGGGTGAGCTATAAAGCCCAGTAAAGGAGTAAACAATGAATAATATGAATATTTCAATACATTTTAGTCAATAGTAAAATCAATGGTGCACAACAGAAATATGAACATAAATTCATGATAAAGAAAGATAATCATAACATGGAAATGGGGAAACAACACTTAACATGGAATAAGCATGAGCCAAGGCTCATAGCACATGGAGACTGAGTAATCCCACATTGCACATGAAGCATGAATAAAACCTCATAGCACTTTAATTAGCATGAGTCTACAATCATTGCACTTGACGCATCATGAAACTATACATTACCCAATGCATTAGAGCACTATCAGGGTGCACCATTCATAAACATTTCATTTCATGCATATGTGTGTCACATGGATCAATAAACATGGTTTCATTAAACATCATATTTTACTCCATGATTTAAGTAATTGGAATTCATACATGAAACTCTATAATCAATAATTAAATGAACATAAAGCTTAATAACCTTTATAGAGAAATGGTAATGGTATTCACTACACAATGAATTTGGCTTATAAAAATGTGGTGCAATTTCAGCAACATAACAGCGTGAAATAGAAATTCATAAAAAAAATTAATGAGAGAGAAAGGGGTGTCTCATAATATGTACATGAAATGGATAGTAATATTTTCATATATATACATCTACCCACAATTGTAATGGAATTTAGATTAATGATATAAAAGAATTGCTTGAATGTAAATGTGGAGTGATAAATCATGTTCAGGATTTCGGCATTGTAACAGGTGTACATGGGAGGAATTTAATGAGAAATAAAGGGGTATCTCATCATTAAAACAAAAATAGGTAATTATGGGGGAGGATGGAAATCATACCCTAACATTTATAATTTCAAATAACTGAGCATAACAATATTAAAAAACATGGATAAATAGGGAAAGGTGGGAATCCCTTACTTGGAAGTGTGATCCCAATGGCTTGGAAGAGGCATCACAGAGGCTTCTTGGGAGCATGGGGTGACTTGGGAGGATTTAAGAGAGAGAGGAGGGAAGAGTTTCGATGAACTCCAATGTATTAGAGTGAATATTAACTGGGAACATGGGTGGGTTTATATAGGAAAGTAGGGGGAATTCTTTATTATTTTGGTTTGGGACACCACACATTAAACTAATCAAAACCACAAACCATACCATGGTTTTTGCCCATGGTTATTTCTAAATGAGAGTGGAATACAATATTTTATATGGCCAATGGCCTAAAATCTTAAAATAATAGCTTTGTTTATGTGGAGGTGAGTAACACTCTCAAGGAAAACAATTTAAAAAGAAAAAATGTTTTATAATCCTTGAAAGGTCCACTAATGCATTATAAAATAACTCAAACAAACCCATAATCACATTATTTTAATGGTAAACCATATATTGGTCGAAAGTAATGTTTATTGTATTTTATTACAACAATATCCGTTCATTATGATTTCATAAAACACATTATATATTTAAACGGTATTTAATTTTTACCCATAAATTTGACTGTCTCAGAAAATTATGAATTGTTGACCTCACCTGTTTTGATAATCACAATCATTATTTCATGTACTTTGATAATCTCAATATAATGATTATATATATATTAATTCTTTCAATATGTCATCATGATGATAATAATATTAAAATAATCCCTGAGATATGTTAATCCATGTTTATCCATGTTTATATATGTTCTGAAATAATTCTAACCCAATCAGATGTGCTTTGAATAAAAATAGATTAGTGTAAGCTACTGATATGCAAATATCTAATGATATAGAACTACCAGTACTCAGTCTACCGATGAAATAGTCTACCGATATACAGAGTCACCGATACACTAAGGTCACTGATATAAACAGAGTTACCGATAAGCAGACCCAAAGTCTACCGATAGAACATACAAGCTACCAATGTGCATGTCTACCAGTAGTTACCAATAGAGTAAGCCTACTGATACGAGTACAGACAATCACAAACCTGAGCTACCGATAAGAAGAAGTCTACCGATAGAACCAGTCTATAGAGCTACCGACTGAAAAATAGACCAGAGCTACTGACACACAAGAGCTCCTGATGGAGAAAGAACTACAGATGGAGAGAAACTATTATATAGGGCTACTGATGCAAGAGAAAGAGCTACCGATTAATGATCCTATGACACCGTACACCTTTACCAACACGAGCTACTAAGGATTGACCAACCAGTCAAACCCTATACTCTATACTCTCAATACTATTTGTTTATTAAGATAACGGTTACATTTGATGTATTTAATGCAGTTAATGTTATTTAATGATCTATGTTTCCATGTAAGGGAACCATTCCTAGTACTCTTGAAAAAAGTAATTATTCATTTATGCCGATGCTGAAATATATAAAGGGACAGAAAAAGATCGTGCAAGACACACTTTTTGAAAGAGAGAGAATCAAGGCACTAAGAAGGAACACGAAGGGAAAAAGAGCTAAGAGCTAAGAGCTGAACAACATTCAAATGTGGAGCATTTTTCACTAGTCAACATTCATACTCCAAGAATCCTGGACATACACGAAGAAAACTATTCTATAATAGAACACAAACTGCATCTTGAGTGAAGAACTACAACAAATATTTCATGCACTCAGGTTGCTAAGTTGAACCTGAAATCAAGGAAGAAAACGACACTCTATTTTCTTAGTAGAAACCAGAGAAGGAATCAGAATATTATTAGACAAATCAAACAAGTCCAGAGCTACATTGCATATCACTAAATCATTCTTAAACACTTTCTCACTTCTTTAGTGATTCTATCATTACATTTCGAGCAGGGTGTGTACCTTGTTTATTTTACACACACTGTCTCCTGAGAAAAACTGGAGGATTCTTAAATCCTCACTCAAACTTCATAACCCTTTGTTTCCCAATGTAGATAGTGGTAGAGGCTGATTATGGCTTGAATAGCCTGTGTGATGTTGTTTGTTTTTCCCATGAAGAACTGTGGTAGAGGTCATTGGACCTCGACAGTAGTGTACTGTTGTTTACCCCTGATCCATGGTGTGGTTCAATTTATATAAACTGTTGAGAGGACTAAGTCTCAGCTTGAGACTAAACCTCTTGGTTACCTTTGCTGTTCATTTTAATTTAAGTCTATAAGTATACGATATATTTATTTCATATTCTGCTGCTATTACTTTGAAATACAAAACAATTTTAAAGCTACATTGATAGTTAATTTATCAAGTGTTTATACTTATTGTAAACTAGTAAGTTAGTTTTAAAATTTAATTTAATTTTCAGATTATGTCAACTGAGACCTAATCAATCTTTGAGAAACTGGTTGAACATTTACACTCTGTATATATTCACTACAGTTTAACTTTGTTTTTAAATTGGGGAATTTTATGAGAAATATTTTTAACAGAAATTTTTATTGGTACTCAATTCACCCCCCCCCCCCCTCTTGAGTATCCACTCTGAACAACATTTGGTATCAGAGGGTGTTTTTGAAAAAGGATTTTTGAAGTACTCTTTTTTTCAACTATTATTTTAGTTTCATCTTTAATGATCTTAAATTTCTGTTAGTTCTAAATACTATCTCTTTAAAATTTTCTTTTCCAAAATATAGTTATGGATAATATACTAGAGGGTGCTGCTACCAACTGGCCACCTATATTTAATGGAACCAACTATTCCCAATGGAAACTTAAGATGCAAATACATTTAGAAAGCATGGGTTTTGATATTTGGACTACTATAGAATCTCAATATAAAATTCCAGAAACTGAAAGAAAAACTTTGGATGAACCTACAAGTATTACTTATAATAATAATTTTAAGGCCATGAATGCCCTATACTGTTCTTTAGGAGATGAATAATTTAATAGAATTTCTGCTTGCAAAACTGCTTAAGAAATATGGGATACTTTGGGTGTTTCTCATGAAGGAACAACTAATGATAAAGAAATGAGATTGAATAATTACACTATTAAATATGAAAATTTCAAATTGAAAACTGATGGACCTATTTATAATATGTATCTCAGGTTCAATGAGATAGTCAGTACAATGAGTTCACTTGGAAAAGATGTTTCAGCTAAGGAACAAATTATAAGGATTCTGAGATGTCTTCCAAAATGATGGAGAGGCACTTCTGTTTCAATCATAGAGTCATGTGACATTGGAGAACTTCCTGTAAAAGAGCTTATTGGAAAATTAATGATGTATGAGGAAGAACTCAAGGTGAATAAAGAAGAAGATGATGAACCAAAAAGGAAATTTGTAGCTTTCAAGTCTACTACTTCTAAGAACAAGGACAAGGATACAATGCAAGTACCTACTGAAAGTTCAACCAGTGAAGACTCTGACTCTGAAAGTGATGCTGAAATGTCTCAAATGGCCAGGAGATTCAAGAAGTTTTATAGGAAGAAGAAATTATTCCGGAAATCTAACTACAAAGGAATGTATGATAACAAGGGATAGTGGAAGAAGGATTGGAAGAAAGATGACAAGAATGATGAAATAGTCTACTATGAGTGTAAGAGGAAAGGACACATCAAGGCTGATTGTACAAAATTAAAAGTCAAAAAGAAATATGATTATAAGGACAAGAAGTAAAATAAAGCTATGAAAGCTTCTTTTAGTTCTTCAGAGGATAGCACAAGTGAGTCTGATGTTTCTGATTCAGAGAATAATCATTCCAACATGTGTTTCATGACCAACACATCTAAGTTAACTTTAGATAATCCTATTTTTAATTCCTATTATTCTAGAGATGATGTAGACTCTAATTCTGATTCTGATTTTGAAAACTTGACTCATGAGGAATTATTTGAATACTGTAATATGCTGGAAGAGACATGCAATGAACTTAAGGATAAATAAAAATCATTGAAGAAACAACATGCTCTTACTACTACTGTTAAAACTGAACTTACTATTGAAAAAGAAAAGAATGATCAAATGTTAAAGGAAAATACAGAACTAAAAATTTCAAATGAGATACTGTAAAGACCCGTAAATTTCAAGGAAATTTTTTTCTTAATTTTCTTTTGAATTTTACAAGAACGTAGATTCTGACGGCACCTGATTCTGAGTCCCGGTGTGCCCGGAATCATTTTCCAAAGTTTGGCTCGGGTAAGTTCAGTAAACGAACGAGAGGGTTTTTCTAACTTTTGAACCGGTGTCAGTTTATGTATCAGCCTCTCGGCTCGTGGACCGGACCCTCTTGAACGAGTTTTCTTTGTGCGGGAACCCTAGTGCTGGTTGTGACTTCGACGACGTCAACTGTGCAGAGATCCTCAGTGGACTACGATGATGAAGAGTGTTGGTCTTGTATCCTATGTGGGCCCCAGCTGTGCTGGTCTTGTATCCTATGTGGGTCCCAGCATAGATGATTCAATGCTGGTCTTGTATCCTATGTGGGTCCCAGCATAAATGAATCAATGAAGAATGCTGGTCTTGTATCCTATGTGGGTCCCAGCTTAGATGATTCAGTGCTGGTCTTGTATCCTATGTGGCTCCCAGCATAGATGAATCAATAAAGAGTGTTGGTCTTGTATCCTATGTGGGTCTCAGCCGTGCTGGTCTTGTATCCTATGTGGGTCCCAGCTTAGATGATTCAGTGCTGGTCTTGTATCCTATGTGGGTCCCAGCATAGATGAATCAATAAAGAGTGCTGGTCTTGTATCTTATGTGGGTCCCAGCCGTGCTGGTCTTGTATCCTATGTGGGTCTCAGCTTAGACGATTCAGTTCTGGTCTTGTATCCTATGTGGGTCCCAGCGTAGATGAATCAATGAAGAGTGCTGGTCTTGTATCCTATGTGGGTCCCAGCCGTGCTGGTCTTGTATCCTATGTGGGTCCTAGCTTAGATGATTCAGTGCTGGTCTTGTATCCTATGTGGGTCCCAGCATAGATGAATCAATGAAGACAACTGTTCTTGTATCCTCAGTGGTTCCCCTCTTAGATGATTCAGTATCTATATCTGATCAACCCTTTCACCTTTTCGACGATGTATACCTGTGTGAGCTGAATCCTGTGTTACTCTTCTTTGTGGATTGTGTTGAACTATCCTGTGTGGATTTACTGTTTACTCTCCATTGTTGATTGTGTTGAACTATCCTGTGTGGATTTACTGTTTACTCTCCTTTGTGGATTGTGTTGAACTATCCTGTGTGGATTTACTGTTTACTTTCCTATGTGGATTACTTTTACTCTTCTTCGTGGATTGTGTTGTGCTTTTCTGTGTAAGTATACGTTTTGCTTTCCTGTATGGACTGGGTTGTGCTTGGGCTCGGATGTTGGAGCCGAACGGGAATTGATGACCTAGGTATATGTATGGGAATATACCTAAGCAGTGTCGGTTGTTACTTCGTGATTGTATCTTTCCTTGTGGTTTATCCTTTGTGGATTTCTGGAGGCCTTCGGGGGTCTCGGGGTCCCTACTGAGCAGCTTATACTCACCCCAGCACGGGCTATGCCCGCACTTCATTGTGTTGGTTGTAGATGACAGACAGCGCAGCGGAATCGTGGTAGAGGCTTGCGGAGCAGGACGATACCTGGAGGTGGACCACTGGGTGGGACGTACTCGGAGCGGACGGCTGGACCGAGGAGATGTGGAGGCTATCTGTGCTCGCCCTTCATGTGGGACTTTCAGAGGTCGGCTCGATGCTGCGGCTTTTTTGTCAGTTTCTGTTTTCCCCTTTCAGTTGTACTTTGCAGTTGGGCTTGTATTTCCAGCCCCTTTTACTTTCAGCACAGCTTATTAGAGTTTTTACTTAGTGTTTACTCTTTCCGCTTGCTTACTCTGTGGTGGTTGTTTACTTTACAAAGGCAATGCCTTCCCTGTTTATCGGGATTTACACCTTGGTGCTAGTCGCCAGCCCCTGGCCTATGGAAGGTGGGCTTGGGGTAGTCACAGCACGGGCCCCGAGGACGGGTCGTGACAAATTGGTATCAGAGGGGTTTGGTTCTACCGCATACTATGATCTTTCTTCTATGTGAAGCAATAGTGTTCAGTATATTGGGTGTGGTTATCAGTCCAGGGAGTCCGGTGTTGGTGCGGCGGCCGACGTATCCGTACACCAGGACCCTGACTACTAATTTCCGACTTAATGCACGAATACATTGATTGCATGTGTGTTCAAGCTTTCATTGTGATTACTTGTGTCAGCTCACCAGGTATACAGTTCTGACCGTGGCACACCTGTTTCTTTTCAGGATGTCCCCACGATGGCAGCCATCTAGGGTTCCGAGAGTGGAGCGTGATGACAGCCCACCGAGCGACGGGGCCTCGGTGCAGGGCTACTTGTCATCAGAGGCACCGGCAGTGCCTCTACCCGCCGAGCCACCGATGCTTCCAGCCCCGGCCACTGACGATGCACGTCGCCTTAGTGCACTACATGAGTTCCAGCGCCAGTGACCGCCCAGGTTCCGCAAGGAGACGGACCCTCAGGCCACTGAGGACTAGCTAGAGGCAGTTGTACGGGTTTTCAGATTAGTGAGGACACCAGCAGACCTCATGGTGATCCTCGCAGCGAGCCCCCTGCACGCGGTAGCAGGCAGATGGTGGAGCTTGATGCTCCAGGTGCACGATGAGACATCTCTCCTCTGGACGAACTTTGAGAGCATCTTTCGCTCCGAGTTCATCCCAGCCACCCTCTGTGCGGTGCGCATCCAAGAGCTGCTACAGCTACGGCAGGGCAGCTTGACAGTGGCCCAGTACTCGGCGAGATTTACTGTTCTCTCGCGCTACTCCACAGATATGGTACGGGACCCGTTCTTCCAGGCCCGGACCTTCGAGCATGGATTGAGGCATGAGATCAGGGATTTGATGATCTCCCTCAACATTTTGACACAGGAAGAGGTGTTGGAGAGAGCCCTTCTAGTGGAGTGTTTTCTCGCCGAGCAAGCTCCAGTGACAGGGCCCTCCGTAGGATGGCCCGTAGCAGGGTCTTCTGCAGCTGGCAGTAGACAAGTGACGCAGAGGTCCAAAAGGGCCAGACCATCTGATGGGCAGTCTCAGGATGAAAATTCGGTTGTGTGGGGAACCCGAAGGAGAGACATCTACACGAGGGGCAAGCATTGCTACGCATGCAGCGGGCGAGGTCACATGGCTCGAGACTGCCCGATTCTTCTTACAGATGAGCAGCAGGTGGTAGAGGGACCTCCCAGACAGAGGTTCGGCCACGGTGGTCCAGAGGGTGCAGGCGGACGAGGCAGAGGAGCTGGCCAAGTAGCAGATGGTGGGCGACACTTCAAGGTGTTGCCACCACCACCACTAGGAGGTCCACCCCGACCGCAGGGAGTTGGTGGACATCCGAGAGCTCAGCTTTAGGAAGCTGAGGCCTTCGATCATGGAGCTCTGGGAGCAGATGGAGAGGAGCGAAACTAATGGATACGTCCTTTGTACTTCTAGTTCCTTGTTGTGGTTGTGTAGTGTCTTTGTATTATGAGATGCAATAGTAAAAGACGCTTACCTTTGTGATGTTTTCATTCCTGTCCTCTTTTGTATTGTTACTAAGAGGTTCCAGTTAGACTGTTGACTTGACCCTCACTTGTAAGACATCTACTGGAGGAGACCCAGTTACGACACACTGATGCCCATAGTGTGACTCAACCCTTGGAGGCGAGAGTAATAGTTGGATCTCTTGGTAGTAGCGTCGAGGCCTTACGACGTCATATTTGGTATGGATTAGTAAAATCCATGTTGGGATTTACTGTATTAGGCAAAGGAAGTGGTTCATCCAGGGGATGAGACAAGATTTCTCTTATCGGTAAAGAAGGAATCTTAGCAGTTCTTGTGGGATCGGAGATGGTCCAGGTCATCCAGGAGTGGATGAGTATAGCTCAGAGCCGACAGAAGTCCTATGCTGACAAGAGGCAGAGGCCACTTGAATTCGAGGATGGCGACCACGTCTTCATGTGGGTCTCACCTCGACGTGGATTACGGAGGTTTGGATGAAGCAGAGAGATGTCTCCACTCTTCATCGGACCCTTCCAGGTCCTCAGCAGGATTGGCAATGTGGCTTATCGCCTGGATCTACCACCACAGTTGCGCCGGGTGCACGACGTCTTCCACGTATCTCAGCAGAGGAGATACGTGCACGACCCGATGCAAATCTTTGACCATGGAGAGCTGGTCTTTGATGATGGGGAGACTTTTGCGGAGGTCCCAGTGGAGATCTAGGATCAACAGGATCGGGTCCTACGTGGACGATCGATTCCTCTAGCACACTTCAGATGGCAGCTCGGGAGCCTCCAGGAGAGAACTTGGGAGCGGGAGGCTCATATGCGTGCTCAGTACCGCCTTTGTATCCCTAAGTTTGTGGTGAAGCTTTACGGGGACATAAATCCCTGTGGTGGGAGTAATGTAAAGACCCATAAATTTCAAGGAAATTTTTTTCTTAATTTTCTTTTGAATTTTACAAGAATGCAGCTTCTGACGGAACCTGATTCCGAGGCCCGGTGTGCCCAGAATCATTTTCCGAAGTTTGGCACGGGTACGTTCAGTGAACAAACGAGCGGGTTTTTCTAACTTTTGAACCGGTTCTTGGAATCTAATTTCGAGGGGCACCGATAAAATTGCAGTGCCAGTATTTTCTTAGAAATGCCTCTTTCGGAGTTGCGTTTTCTATGTTGTGTTTTTTAATTTTTGGGTTTTAAGTTAAGAAATAAAACAAAGTTGTGCGACAATTTTATTTTTATTTCACTTAAAGCCACTTAAAGACCACTTCATGATGTTAAAGCTGAGTTGATGCGGATAGGGTGCTATCCAAAAATATCCTACCCTCTTGGTATGATATTTGTGAGGTGGGGCCCACACGAGCCCCACCATTTCTTTTCCCCTAAGTAACGCTCCCGCAAAAACCCATTTTTATGAAGGTCAACTGACGCGTTTTCATAAATTCTTAATGCACCATTTAATTGGGAGGTTTTTTTTGTTGAATAAATTCTATGAATTAATGGGTCGTTACTTATCTCTTTTTCGTTTGTTGGCATGTTAATAAAATAAGACCAACGCATTTTCTCCTTAACTGTTGTCCGTTGAGAGGATTTGACAAACCTCTAGTTCTTCATCCTTCTTCGTGAAGAACGCGAAGAACGCGAAGAACATGAAGAATGCCGACCTTCGACGAAGGGAGACGAAGAACGCCGAGCCTTCGGAGATCGACGACGCAATGCCAAGTACCGCGACGCTGACGGTTCTTCTTCGGCGACGTTCTTCCGCGACAATCCAACCCCGCGACAACCTTCGATCGACAACGACAAGGTAGGGGGTTGCGCTTCTCTTAAATCTCCTTGTGGGTTATAACAACATCACAGATTTAATTATTATTAATTATATCTGTTGTTTCTTGATCCTAAGAGATCGTCAATGCGATGCCCTTCCGCGACGATGCAACGTCGTTCCACGACGCGACGCTCCACTAGTTCCGCGACGGTCAATTCCGCAAAGAACGCGCGTGCGACGACTTGATGAGGTAGGGGTTTTGTTGTCAATGTTTTTACTCCGTGGATGTTTCCGTTCAAAACAAAGATCCCAGTTTCGTAAAAATAATTTTAATTTATTAAAATTGTTTTTGATATGTTATCTTTGTTTTGAAAATTCCTCCCAACTGTTATCATCTAATGCGGAGGGTGCGGGCCAAACAAACACGGCCTGATAACCCTCTGCAGTTCTTTGTTGATGTGCGGATTTTGCGGATGATGGTGGAACGTGCCGCATATGCGACTTGATGTTTCCGTAGTGAAGAACGAGACCCGGGATGAGCTTCGGCGCAAACGGGAAGGAAATCGGACCACCGGAGCAACTCCGGTGGCCCGCGGAAGCCACCGGCGGCGCCCCGGCGCGCCGCTTGATAGGGCCGCTGCGGCGCCAGCAGACCCGTGGCCGCGCGGGTCCGGCGCACACAGGACGCGGATTTGCTGCGTCCGTTGACTAGGGCGGCCCCCCACAGGGGATGCGGTGTTGTCACGCGGGGGCAGCGCGCCCCCCGCGTTGCTCGGCCGAGCCGAGCCGGGCCGGCCGGCCAGGCCGGGCCGGACCGACCAGGTTCGTCCGACCCCGGGGGGTTGGGCCGGGTCCGCCCGGGCCCAGACCCCCTATTTCCGGACCTTTTCGGTCATTTTCCCATAACTTGAGCTACTAGCCTACGATTCACGCTCTGTCAGCGGCAACGTGATCCTTGGATCGAGACGTTCGTTTTGGTATATTACACTCAAGGTTTCAGAATACTTTGGGTTCAGCCGGGTTGGTTCGTACACGAAACCAACCGGGCCCTCGGAGCGGAAATGCTCATATCTTGAGTTCCGGACATCTGATTGACGTGCCGTAGAAATTGGTGGATTCCTCTAAGTGAGACGGATCTTTTGGAATACTCCGCCCATGGTTTGGACATAGGTGGAGTATGGTTGGGTTGGTTTTTCCTTAAAAACCAACCGGGCCCCTAGGACGAAAAAGCCAATAACTCTCAGACCGGGCGTCCGATTGACGCGCCGTCTACGACGTTGAGTTCCTGTTGACGATACGGAACTATTGGATACATCAAATCTAGACCTTGTGTCAGTTGATGTATCAGCCTCTCGGCTCGTGGAGTGGACCCTCCCAAACGAGCTTGTTGTGTGCGGGAACCCTAGTGCTGGCTGCGACTTCGACGACGTCGACTGTGCAGAGATCCTCAGTGGACTACGACGATGAAGAGTGCTGGTCTTGTATCCTATGTGGGTGCCAACCGTGCTGGTATTGTATCCTATGTGGGTCCCAGCTTAGATGATTCAATGCTGGTCTTGTATCCTATGTGGGTCCTAGAAAAAATGAATCAATGAAGAATGCTGGTCTTGTATCCTATGTGGGTCCCAGCTTAGATGATTCAGTGCTGGTCTTGTATCCTATGTGGGTCCCAGCATAGATGAATCAATAAAGAGTGATGGTCTTGTATCCTATGTGGGTCCCAGCCGTGCTAGTCTTGTATCCTATGTGGGTCCTAGCTTAGATGATTCAATGCTGGTCTTGTATCCTATGTGGGTCCCAGCATAGATGAATCAATAAAGAGTGCTGGTCTTGTATCCTATGTGGGTCCCAGCTGTGCTGGTCTTGTATCCTATATGGGTCCCAGCATAGACGATTCAGTGCTGCTCTTGTATCCTATGTGGGTCCCAGCGTAGATGAATCAATGAAAAGTGCTGGTCTTGTATCCTATGTGGGTCCCAGCTTAGATGATTCTGTGCTGGTCTTGTATCCTATGTGGGTCCCAGCATAGATGAATCAATGAAGACAGCTGGTCTTGTATCCTCAGTGGGTCCCATCTTAGATGATTCAGTATCTATATCTGATCATCCCATTCACCTTTTCGACGATGTATACCTGTGTGAGCTGAATCCTGTGTTACTCTCCTTTGTGGATTGTGTTGAACTATCCTGTGTGGATTTAATGTTTACTCTCCTTTGTGGATTGTGTTGAACTATCCTGTGTGGATTTACTCTTTACTCTCCTTTGAGGATTGTGTTGAACTATCCTGTGTGGATTTACTGTTTACTTTCCTATGTGGATTACTTTTTCTCTCCTTCGTGGATTGTGTTGTGCTTTTCTGTGTGAGTATACGTTTTTCTTTCCTGTGTGGACTGGGTTGTGCTTGGGCTCGGATGTTGGAGCCGAATGGGAATCGATGACTTAGGTATATGTATGGGCATATACCTACACAGTGTCGGTTATTACTTCGTGATTTTATCTTTCCTTGTGGTTTATCCTTTGTGGATTTCGGGAGACCTTCGGGGGTCTCGGGGTCCCTACTGAGTAGCTTATACTCAGCTCGGCATGGGCTATGCCCGCACTTCGTTGTGTTGGTTGTAGAAGACGGACAACGCAACAGAATCGTGGTAGAGGCTTGCGGAGTAGCACGGTACGTGCAGGTGGACCACTGGGTGGGACGTACTCAGAGCGGACGGCTGGACCGAGGATCTGTGAGGCTATCTGTGCTCACCCTTCATGTGGGACTTCCAGAGGTCGGCTCGACGCTGCGGCTTTTCTTTTTAGTTGATATTTTCTCCTTTCAGTTGTACTTTAAAGTTGGGCTTGTATTTCTGGCCCCTTTTACTTTCAGCACAGCTTGTTACAGTTTTGCCTTAGTGTTTACTCTTTCCGCTTGCTTACTTTGTGGTGGTTGTATACTTTCCAAAGGCAATGCCTTCCCTGTTTATCAAGATTTACGCCTTGGTGCTAGTCGCCAGCCCCTGGCCTATGGAAGGCGGGCTTGGGGTAGTCACGGCACGGGCCCCAAGGACGAGTCATGACAGATACTTGGAAAAGAATTAGAGAAGTATGCAAATGGAAAAGATACACTAACTCAAATTCTAGGAAAGAAAGTGGAACCAAAATACAGTAATGCTTTGGGATACCAACCTGGAAAAAGACATTTCACTAAAACATGATTTATTCCTAAATCTGGACAGAATATTGCTAGTTCATGTTCTAGAAATTTGTATGCCTCACCCAATTATTCATATGGTTATAGATCAACTAAAGTTTATCTTTCAAAATCTATTGATTCTCTAAATTATAGGAGTCCCATAAGACAAATATGGGTACCTAAAGCTTTGATTTCTAACCTTTCTAGACCCAAGAAGATATGAGCACCAAAATCATTTTCTATCTAAATATGTTTTGTACGAAACATGCTTAAAGATTTCTCAAAAGAAGGTATGGTACTTGGACAATGGATGTTCATGACACATTTCTAGAGATTATTCATTCTTCAAAAGTTTAATAAATATTGATAGAGGCCACGTCACCTTTGGTGATAATTATAAAGGAAAAATCATCAGCCTATGCCAGATTGGTAACTCTAATTCAGGGTTAATTTCTAATGTTTTATTTTTTGATGGACTTAAGTATAACCTGTTAATTATTTCTCAATTATGTGATGATGGATTTAATGTGAAATTTGAAAATTATTCTTGTAATGTTTTTAATTATCAAAATGTTTTAGTATATTCTGCTTTATGAAATGAAAATGTTTATGCAGTTCATTTAAATTCTTTAGCTAAGCAAAATGTTACTTGTTTAAATGCTTTTCATAAAGAATCTTGGATTTGGCATAGAATATTAGGACATTGCAACATCTATTCACTTAGAAAATTAACAAGGAAGAACTTAGTTAGAGACCTACCTAAAATTGAATTCCCAAATAACAAAGTTTGTAATCCCTGTCAACAGGGAAAGCCACATATTGTTTCTTTTAAATCAAAGAAAGAAGTTTCAACTTCTCAACCTCTTGAATTGGTTTACATGGACTTGTTTGTACCTTCAAGAGTTTCCAGTTTAAATGGGAAGCAGTATGTCTATGTCATAGTAGATGACTTTTCTAGATATACATGGGTATACTTCATACCTCACAAAAGTGAAGCTTGTTTTTACTTTGTTAAATACTCCAAATCTGTAGAAAATCATAGTGGACATAAGATTAAAACCGTGAGAATTGATCATGGACATGAGTTTGAAAATCAGGAGTTTGAATCTTATTGCTCACACAATGGATATCGTCACAACTTTTTTACTCCTAGGACACCTCAGCAGAATGGTGTGGTAGAAATAAGGAATAGAACCCTTCAAGAAATAAATAGAACCATGCTTAATGAATAAGACGTACCTATTTATTTTTGGGATGAGCTGTAAATACAGCATGTTGTTTTATTAATAGAGTCTTAATTAGATAAGCTCTTAAGAAGAACCCATATGAGTTGTGGAATAATATAAAACCTAAAGTTAGTTACTTTAGAGTCTTTGGCTGCAAAGTTTTTATTCTCAATACAAAAGATAATCTGGACAAGTTTTCTTCTAAGAGTGATGAATGAATTTATCTCGGTTATTCTTTAACTAGAAAATCCTATATAGTCTTTAATAAAAGAACCAAATGTGTGGATGAATCTGTTCACATGATTTTTGATGAAACTGATCCACATGAGCCCAAAACCTCTCTTGAAAATCTTGAGGAAGATTTGAGTGTTTTGGACCATAATGATAAATCTAAAGAACCTGCTGTAAAAACATCCAGTTCTGGACATATTCCAGAATCTGCTGATAAAGAACCCGAACATGGAGATGAACCTGACATTTCTAGTCCTACCTTTACTATATCAACAAGGATTCTAAATAATCATCCCTTGGATGATGTTGTAGGTAATCTTGATAGAGGGACACAGACTAGAGCTTCTCTAAGAAATCAGGTTGACATCAAGCCTTTCTTTCACAGCTAGAAACTAAAAATGTAAATGATGCTATCAATGATGAATTTTGGGTAATGGATATGAAAGAAGAGTTAAATGAATTTGGAAGAAACAAATTCTGGTAATTAGATAACAGACCTAAGGACACTTTAACAATAGGCACTAAATGGGTTTTTAGAAACCAAGTTGATGAATCCGAAAACCTAGTTAGAAGCAAAGCTAGGCTAGTTGCACAAGGATATAGTCAAGAGGAAGGTACAGACTTTAAGGAAACCTTTGCACCTGTAGCCAGATTAGAAGCCATTAGGATCTTACTTGCCTATGCTACTCATCTGAATTTCATGTTATGTCAAATGGATGTCAAAAGTTCTTTTCTAAATGGTTTTATAATTGAAGATGTTTTTTTGAACAACCACATGGATTTATTAATTCTCATTTACCAAATCAATTTTTTAAACTTTCTAAAGCTTTATATGGTGTAAAACAAGCTCCAAGAACTTTGTATTATAGACTTAGTAATTTTCTTATTTCAAAATGTTTTACTAAATGGATTGCTGATCCAACTCTTTTTATTAAAAATAATTTCTAAAGATGTTTTAATAGTACAAATCTATGTTGATGATATTATTTTTGGATCTTCCAAACACTCTTTATGTACTGATTTTTCAAAATGTATGCAAAATGAGTATGAAATGATTTTAATGGGAGAACTTAAATATTTTATTGGATTTCACGTTTTCCCAAATAAAGATGGTATTTTTTTGAATCAAAGTAAATATACAAAGGATCTATTACAACATTTTGGTTTGGATAGTATTAAGGAAAATGAAACTCCTAGGAGTACTGTTTGTAAATTGGATGCAGATGAAACTAGGAAACGAATGGATTAATCCAATTACAGAGTTATGATTGGAAGCATACTTTACATTACTGCTAGTCGACCAGATATTATGTTTAGTGTGTGTATGGGTGCAAGATTTCAAGATAATCCAAAAAAATCTCATTTACTTGTTGTTAAATGAATTTTTAAGTACCTTAAACATACTGTAAACATAGGTTATTTTTACCCAAAAGGACAAACCTTTGAGTTAATGAGTTATTCAGATTCTGATTTTCCTGGTTTCAAGTTGGATAGAAAGAGAACTTCTAGAACATGTCACTTAGTGGAAAAATCCTTAGTATCTTGGTGTAGTAAAAAGCATAATTTTGTAGCATTATCCATTGCCGATGAAGAGTACACAGCTTCTGGTAGTTGATGTGCACAAATTATGTTGATGAAACACACTCTTTTAGACTATGTATATGACTTTAGGCGTGTTTCAATTAACTGTGACAACACTAGTGCATTAAATATCTAGAAGAACCCTGGGTCTCACTCTATGACCAAACACATTGATGTAAGGAACCATTTCTTGAGAGATCATTACCAAAAGGGTGATATAATTCTTGAGTTTATTGGTACTGAACATAAATTAGCTGATATTTTCACTAAACCTTTGAGTTCAGATAGGTTATGTTACATTAGACATGAGTTAGGTATGTTTAACCTCAATCGGTAACTATTATCACCGATGTAGAATTATCACCGATGGGATATTCTCACCGTTGTAGAATTCTCACCGATGTGATATTCTCACTGAAGTCAAATTCTCACCAATGTCAAATCCTCATCGATGTAACCTCACTGATAGAAATTCTCACCGATGTGTGCGTTGTTTTAAAACATCTTTCTGACGCCATAATCTGAATCTTTTTTCATTATTTCATTTTATATTTTTATTTTATTATTCCTAAATGATAAAAATAAAGTCTGAGCTGCTTCTAAATCCACCGAGCCTCAAACCATAACCCCTGAACCTTAGCTCCCGAATCCTTAGAAAACCCTAAATCCTTCGAACCAGTGATGGAAAAAACCAAACTTCATGTCGTCAGATATGACTCTATTTAGCTGAAAATAAATAAGCAGAGGAATGATCCAGAAGAATGTGGTAGTGGTATTGTTTCTAGAACTAGGTCGGGGCGACGACCAGTGAATCCTCATCTATAAAATCGAGTTATTGTGATTGAAAAGGAGCTGTGTGTAGAATGGAAGCTTCCTAGAAAATCCTTAGTGCTTGAAGATCTTGAAGATCAAAATGGGTAGAGTGTTTTTCGAACAACAATGGTCCCTACTTTCCAAAATTTGTAAAACAATTTTACGAGTTTGTATCCTTTGAGAAATCGGAGAATGAAAATCGAGTAACCTCTTTTGTGAATGGAAAGGAGATGTCATTTTCATTTGTTGAGTGGGTTGAGTGCTTGAATGTTCCACATGAAAGAGTATCTAGATATGTCTCGAGAGCCATGCCACCTACCAGTGATATTTTTGACTATGAGACTACTTTGGAAGAGCTGACTGCTGATGGAAGTCAAAGACAAGTAGTTGCTGCAGAAATGGATGGAGAGAACAGATTGCTATTCAAATTCGTTCAACATGTCTTGATACCTAGGAGAGGAGATTTTTCTTATTTGAGATATCAGGATATCTATATCCTTCACCTCTTAAGACATTGTGTAAAGGTAAATTTGTGCAGATTGCTAATGATCCAAATGGAAGATATGAAAAGGCTAAAATCAAAGACAAATGCCTTGTTCTTTACTAAATTGATATCTATGATGATTAAAGTAAAGGGGGTAGATAAGTCTCAAGATGAGACAGTAGTAGTGAATAATAACTTTTGTATCACCTCTACTGTGGGAAAATACATGAGGATCAATTGGAACCCTTGGAGAGGAGAATGGGTCAATGATGATCAGAAGGTGTATGACAAATTCAATCATGTGGATCATCCTTCAAGACCAAAGGATGTAAGGGATCCAGGTCAGGGACCTGATGAAGAGGAGGCAGAATACAGTGATGATTTAGAAGAGGAATATTCCCTACTGATGATGGAGGAGATCCTGACTTACCACCTAGCCCAACTCCTGAAAATCTCGATCAACAAAAATTAGATAAGGAAGAAGCTTCTTTAGAGGCTGCTGAAGAGGCTATTGAAAAGGCTTCTATAGAGAATGAAGAAGATGCTCATGAAAGTGAAGCATCTCTGTCAGCAGAGTTGAGACTTATTCCAGTGATTGGACAATATTTAGTCTCTACTGAGGATGTAGTAGAAGTTGAATAAGTTGTACCTAATTCATTGGTCCCTCCAGCTATTGCAGAATAATAATTGATAGAAGAAGATTCTCTTAAGGATGAAATACCTGTTGATAATGCTGCTCAAAATGTTGCTGAGACTACTGTTATCCTAATTGAGGATGCACTCGTTAAAGGCGAGAATGAAACCAATGATGGAAGTTTTAGAGTGGCTGTTGGAATTGAAGATTGGGTAGAAGACCCAGGTTTTATAGTATGTGGTTTAGAATATCCAGATTCATATAATAAGGAATCTCACAATAGACAAAAGATTACATATGATATCGATTCTGAGTTATTACCTGAAGATGTACTCAGAATGCATGACCTGGATACTTTAAATAAAAAGTTTAAGGACAGTTTTGTTGAATAAGTAAAGAAGATAGAAGTTTCTCTGGTATCTTCAACTCAATCAGTTATGACTGATTTTGTGGTCAGTTTATCCTCGGAAAGAACATCTACTACCATTTCACCTGCTGATTTAGATACCAAGGCTGATCTGGAATCGTTAAAGGATGAGATGAAAGAATCTTTTAATGCCTTGGTTGCTGAGATGAAGCACAGTTTTGCTGAAGAGATGAGTATGTTGGAAAGATTATATGAACTCTCTCAAGTTTGTAATTTGTCAAACTTTATGGGAAATTTTTTTGAAGAAGTTAAAGAATGTCAGGATCATGTTTCAAGACTTGAAGCAGATCTTGAAGCTCTAAAGGAATCTGTTGTTTCTTTGGACTCATACATGAGCTCAAAATCCCAAGCAGATAATGACTTAGCTTATGTCAAGAGTGTGGTAATCCATATGGTATTAGTGTTTGAAGGTTTCAAAAATTCTATGAAAGATCATATTAAAACCCTGGATTCCCATGTTCAGAATCTTATCAGTGGGTTGACCAAAAGCTTCAAATAGACAGTATCTTTCTCTGTTGGCTCTATTGCATCTAAAACTTTAGTGGATTTGAATCAGTTTAGAGCTATGATGAAGGAGGAGCTTGGTCAAGCATCAACCAATGGCTCTAAGGACACATCCGAGCTGAGCAGAGTTGTGCTCTCTACCATAGATTCATCCAGAGAGATAATGAAGATAGTCAATGACTATATGAGAGAAGCCTCTTACTGTCAGATAGAAGTGAAAGATAAGATGGACTCCTATTTCTCTATGATTTTCACCAAAAATCAACTCAACAATCACTTCAAACTTTTGATGAAAAATATGAATCCGCCTCCTGTCAATCATGCTTTCAGAGAACAAGTTAGAAATCTAAGGGAATTGACTCCAGTATTGGAAAAGTTTATGGAGAACAAGGATGACTTCATATCCTCTATGGAGAGAGGAGGAGGAATAATTATGGACTTCAGAAATCTGTTGCTGTCTTTTTTGCATGTTGATGCTAGGCCAGTAATTGTCCCTCCTACTTTTCAAGCCTCTGCATCTACTGCTTCTCTTGTTCAGATGACTCCTGCCCATGAAATTCAAAGCCTCACTCCTATAATCACACAAAGGACTCCTCAGTACAGACCAGGATTAGTTTCTGTGGCTCAGCCTCCTTTTATCATTTCTGTAATTCCTAAGCCCTCACCTGGAGCCACTTCACCTGAATCCTCTTCTGTGCCCAAGGGTAAATCTCACATTGGAGATGGGGATTGAAAACTATCTAGAATGTTTCATAGAAATTCATTGTACTTATGTCTCTATACCTTTTTACAATATCTAATACATTTGGCTTTCCTTTCTTTCTCATTGTGTTATTTTCTTTCTCTTGGGTTTCCAACTTTTTGATTATCACAAAGGGGGAGAAATGTTCTACAGGGATATTAAGGGGGAGAAATGTTCTACAGGGATATTAAGGGGGAGATATAGTTTATCTGGATTTTATAAAGGGGGTGAGAGTATCAAAGCAGGGGAAGTTTTCCCTATCATGCTTTTCCCTTCTGATACCGGTGCTTTTCCTTTCATTCATTGATACCATTACATTTAGTTCTCTGATATCATTTCATTTAACTCTTTGATACCATTAAACTTTACTTTTGATATCATTACATTTAATTTTATCTCTGATACTATCACTTTTTCTTCAACCTCATATCCTTTATATTCTGTAAAATATTGATTCTATGAGATAATTGCATATACTAATATATCCTCTCATACAACAACTCAATATTTTAAAAACTATAATTTTATAAGTTTTGATTATCAAAAAGGGGGAGATTGTTGACCTCACCTTTTTTGATAATACCAATCATGCTTTCATATACTTTGATAATCTCAATCTAATGATTTTATATATATTAATTCTTTCAATCTGTGATCAAGATGATAAAAATATTAAAATATTCCATGAGATATGTTAATCCATGTTTATCCATGTTTATATAAGTTCTGAAATAATTCTTACCCAATTGGATGTGCTTTGCATAAAAACATATAAGTGTAAGTTATTGATCTGCACATAGCTACTGATATAGATCTACCGGTACTCAGTCTACCGATAGACTTATTCTACCGATAGACAGAGTCACCGATACAGTAAGGTCATTGAAATAAACAAAGTTACCGATAATCAGATGCAATGTCTACCGATAGAATAGACGAGCTACCAATGTGCATGTCTACCAGTAGTTACCAATAGAGTAAGCCTACTGATATGAGTACTGACAATCACAATCCTGAGCTACCGATAAGAGGAAGTCTACCAATAGAACTAGTCTACCAAGCTACCGACTGACAGACAGTCCAGAGCTACTGACACACAAGAGCTACTGATGGAGCAAGAGCTACCGATGGAGAGAAACTGTTATATAGAGCTACCGATGCAAGAGCAAGATCTACCGATTGATGATCCTACGACACCGTACACTTTTACCAACATGAGCTACTAAGGATTGACCAACCAATCAAACACTATACTCTATACTCTCAATACTATTTGTTTATTAAGCTAACAGATACATTTGATGTTTTTAATGCAGTTAATGTTATTTAATGATCTCTGTCTCTATGTCAGGGAACCATACCTAGTACCCATGAAAAAAGTAATTATTTTTTTCTGCCAAAGCTGAAATCTATAAAGGGACAAAAAAAGATCATTCAAGACACACTTTTTGAAAGGGAGAGAATCAATCCACAAAGAAGACACACGAAGGGAAAAAGAGCTAAGATCTAAGAGCTTAACAACATTCAAATGTGGAGCATTTTTCACTAGTCAACATTCATACTCCAAGAATCTTGGACATACACGAAGAAACTTATCCTAGAGGAGAACACAAGATTCATCTTGAATGAAGAACTACAACAAACATTTCATGCACCCAGGCTGCTAAGTTGAACCTGAAATCAAGGAAGAAAACGACACTCTGTTTTTTGAGTAGAAACCAGAGAAGGACTCAGAAGCTTATTAGACAAATCAAACAAGTCCAGAGCTGCACTGCAAATCAGTAAAGCTTTTCTAAACCATTTCTAACTTCTTTAGTGATTCTATATTTAAATTTCGAGCAGTGTGTGTACCCTGTTTATTTTACACACACTGTCTCCTGAGAAAAAATAGAGGATTCTTAAATAGTGTTAGTGGTCGAGTAAGACCTGAACAGCCTATGTGTTGTTGTTTGTTTTTCCCATTAAGAACTGTGGTAGAGGTATTTAGACCTGCACAGTAGTGTACTGTTGTTTACCCCTGATCCAGGGTGTGGATCAATTTATATAAATTGTTGAGAGGACTAACTCTTGGCTTGAGACTGAACCTATTTGTTACCTTTGCTGTGAATATTAATTTAAGTCTATAAGTATACAATATATTTATTTCATATTCTGCTACTATTACTTTGAAATACATAACTATTTTAAAGCTACTTTGATAGTTAAATTTGCAAGTGTATATACTTATTGTAAACCAGTAAGTTAGTTTAAAAAGTAAATTTAATCTTCAGATTAAGTCAACTGAGACCTAATCAATCTTTGAGAAATTGATTGAACATTTACACTCTGTATAGATTCACTACAATTTAACTTTGTTTTTAAATTGGGGGATTTTAAGATAAATAATTTTAACAAAAAAATTTATTGGTACTCAATTCACCCCCCCCCCCTCTTGAGTATCCACTCTAACCGACAGGAATAATTCACCATTAGATAATTTCGGAATCCCAATTCCAACAATAAGACTTCTTTTATCTAAATAATTTTCTATATATGTGATTTTTTTCTTTTAAAGTAAAAATTGACATTTATCGAAAATTCTTGGGTTTTCCAAAAAACATCTTTTAAACCATAATAAAAATTACAACTGAATTCATAAATTTATACGATCATTTATATTTAATACAAATTAATTTAATAATAATAATAATATTTTTTAATAATTTTATTTAATCCAAAAATCATTTAATACATCATAATAGATTTCTTAGTTGAATATTAACTAAAAATAATATTTGTGATTTAAAAACTATATAAAAAAAACAATAATAAGAAGAATGTATACTCTCTATACAAGAATAATGTATATAATTGTTGTACTACAGTTTTTTTACATAACCCCTTAAAACTCATGCATAAGACCTTAGGGTAAGGTGCGCGATAGTGACCATCTCTTGGGGTGGCTCGGATAACATTGCTCGAGTGGTAATCTCTACCAAATTCCATTTCTCTTGTAGGTGGTTATGTTTCAGTTTAACATATTCAATATTAGAATAGTCTTGGTGAAAATTGAATCCCAATGATGCCACCTCCTTTCCGAGATCTGATAATTGGGCTTCATATGGGAAATTTTTTCTGGATTAGGCTATCGCTTCCTTTTTCTGAGTAATTGGATTTGTTAAAGTCCTATATTAATACTAATCATGTGATCACTGTTCAATGACTATATTAGAAACTATCACAATTTTTAATGGTTTTTTAAAATCTAGAAACATGAAACCAATTAAGTTCACATTTTATATAACCATAATAAAACATATAATAAGATCAAGAGGAATTTTAATTAATGAATTTTTGGGTCATTACAATTAAAAAAATAACAATCAATTATATATATTATAACAGAGTTATAATTCTACTTGGATAAGTAGAGGTGATGGGAGGATATGAAAGGAAATGGAATAGAAATGTAATTAAAAGAAAAGGAAATATGAATTTATCTCTTGGATTTGTCCTCCTTGAGAACCTCCATAAGGAAAGGGTTTTGTATTTTGATGCGTCTGAGGGCTCCTGGACATGGGTGGGGGTATTGGGAATAGAATTTGGATAAACATGGAAATGTATCATGCCTTGGAGGATGTGAGGATAATATGGGGCAATGGGTGGTATTTATAGGGGTGAGAGGTGTTTTCTCATTATTTTATTAATTAGTTTATTATTTTGGCACAAAAATAAGAATAGTTTGATCATTAATAATAAATATATTAAAATAATTAAGGGGAGTTCATAATTTTTAGATTTCATCATATTTACGTAAAAAATGACTAAAAAAATCATGTATTTTCCTTTTATCATACATTAACATATTTAATTATCCACAAAAATTCACATATTTTAGAAAATTAAAAAAATTAGAATTACCATTTTTTCTTTCTTGAATAAAAAACCTTTCTTCAATTTATGAAATAATTTCCCAAATATGAGAAATATAATTTTTATTTAAAATATAATTTATTAAAAAATACCACTTATAATATTATAACCAATTTTATGAAACATTTTAAAATTAGTTAACGTATCATAAAAGTGTATTATAATCATAAGACATTAATGTATTTATTAATGAATACATTTATAGAATTTTTTTTAAATCATTATATTTATTATAATACGGGAATTAAGTTTTTAGGTCTTACAAAAATACAAACACTTAATTTATCATTTAGAAAATATTTATTTACTTATACCAAAATATAAATATATCATTTTTTCATTTATATGTTACCAAAATCTTAGTTTTTACTTTTATAGGTAAGGTTACTATTCTATTGTCTAATTTACTAATCTTAATGGTCAAATTACTATTCCAAAGGGCAGGTAACTATTCTATTAGTATACGTTCCATAATTTCTATAAATATAATTTTTTAATTATTTATTTATGAGGGAAATGTTTTTATTGGGATTTATATAATATTTATTTTTTTATATGATATAACATAATTACAAGAGGGGAATTTATATTGATAAAATTTTGGGTCGTCACATTCTTCCCCCATTTTGAAAATTCACCCTCCAAATTTCATTTTACATTAATAGGTGAGGGTACTTATCCACCATTTCTTCATCCTATTCCCAAGTCTCTCCTTCACACTTATGGTTCCTCCACAACACTTTAAATAAGGTGGGTCATCTTATTATGTAGAACCATATCTCTCTAATCTATAATCTTTACTCGATACACCTCATAAGAGAGATTGAAATCCTTCTATACCACCTCTGAGTTAAATAAATGTGAGGGATATAGTATTTTGTTTATTATGAGAGAGACATGCAAAAATTCATTAATTTGATCCATTCATTGTGGATGTGTAATTCGATTGGCCACTAGTCCTTTGTGATCAAGGATCTAAAAGGGTAAAATGTACCTTGGGTTAAGGTTCCATTTCATTCAAAACCACGTGACTCTTTTCCATGCTTATATTCAAAGGAATAATTTATATACAAATGTAAAACTACGTTTCCCTTCAATTATTGTTAGTATAGATCTTTTTTGACTTTGAGTATATTTGATATGTTTTAAGATGGATTGAACATAATTTATCATCTCTCTCACTTGATTTGGTCCAAGTATCCTTGTTTCATTAACATCATCCCAATAGAATCTATAACTCCTCTAGAAGCATTAAAATGCATGGATCCATGCACGTAGATCTCTCAAATAGCCACATTTCTATTTTTTGGCATAGGAGCATAGAGGTTGACTGTGTGCTGGAATGCAATCAATTTATTACTACCAATATTACTTATGAAGAAGGAGTCTTTTCATTTCCATTTTTTATCAGACCTGCAACCACCATTAGAGGGGGACATTATTGAGAGACCTAAATGGTTTCGATCCCAGAATTTACCCCAAGTTTCTTGGAGGTGATTTAAATATTATTTTAGTCCCAAAGGAGAAAAAAGGTTGGGGCCTTACACATGACAACTAGTAAAGAGTTGGTACAATTTATAGAAGACCAAGGATTGATGTACCTCAATTTCATGTGAAATTAGTGGACCTGGTGCAATAACCTATGCGGGGATCTCTAGTCTTAGAGACATCTGGACCGATGCCTTTCGAATATGTAGGTCATTTCAATGTTTCCTAGTACTATCATCAAACATCTTGTTTGTGGAATTTTATAACATTCTATGATAGTAGAAAAGATTGTAGCGAACCATAAAAGACAATAAAAATTCATATTCTATCAATACTGGACAAGGAACCCAAGCTATAATCATATTTTCAGGACACCTAGAGATATTCTTCCCAGGGGAGTCCATGGATTGCTCTTCATACCAAACTGAGGTGACTTTGAGGTCGGTTCCAAGAGTGGGATAAATCAATTCCATTATGTGATGAATATATTATTGCAATTATATAGGATGTAGAACTATTAGTGGCTAATATTGAGGTATCTTTGGATGACTGGGAGTTTTAGGAAACCTCCAGGAAGAATGAAATGTTGGCTGATTTTATTCTCTTGTAGGAACGTGGGGTGAGGGAGTCATCACACATCTATTGGATGAAGAGGGAGACATGAACACCACCTTCTTCTAGGATTATATCAAAGAGAGGACACATAGTGTACATCCCAACATTCTAACAGAGGATGGTTTGTATTCGATTGATATAGACGTGGTGGGATGCCTTGCACGTGCCTTCTTTGAGGAACTTCTTGCTGGTCTAAATCCTCAAATGTCGGAGGGCTACATGAGTGTTGATGTAGGTTTCATGGGGGACATATTGAACCATTTATACCCCCCAAGACAATGAGTCAACAAGGGTTTCTCTGTAAGATGCTTAAATTCACTGTGTTATAATGAGACTTAGAGAAAATAGCACACTGAGGCTAGATGGCTTTCCAGGATCTTTCTACAGAGATTGCTAGGAGATTGTCAAAGGGGATTTGTCCAATGACATTCAGAACAATTTATGGGGTGGTAGTTTTCCAAGGTTGGATGGTTATTCTTCCCTGGTCCTCCTCCCCAAGACCAAAAATCCCTTCTCTATTCAGCATTATCGACTAGTTATCATGTGTAACTTTCCCTACAAAATCCTTAGAAGCCTCATCAATGCATGACTATCAAGGAACTTTTCGTGGTGGATCTCCATAGAGTAATATGGTTTCATGAAGGGATGATCAATTCAGTGGGAGATTGCATTGGCTAATGAGATGGTCATAGACCTGAACACCCAAGTTTCATGGCTCTATTCTGGGCATCAAATTGGATATGAACAAGGCCTATGATCATGTTAAATGGATCTTCATTAAAAAAGTGTTATTATTTAGGGGATTCTCTACCTGAGTGGTTGATCTCATTTTCCACTACTTCAGCTCATCCTAGAAGGATTTCCACTTCATGGGTATGTTTAATGGTTTATTCAAGGCATCATGTTGTTTGAGGCATGGTGACTCTCTCTCCCAAGCCTTTTTATCCACACGCAGAAGATTCTTAGATGCCATATTCACAAAATAATGAACAATGGAGTTTTTCTTCCTTTTAAAAGAAAGTGAAAAAACCTGACTATCTCCCACCTCATGTTTACCAATGATATCTTGGTATTCGTAAATTACAACAAGAGGTACATTCATGTCATTATCGCGGTCCTATAAAAACACATCCATTGGTGTGGCCAAGTCATTAACAAATCCAAAAGTAGACTTTTCATTTCCAAAATATGCACCCAATGTAGAACTGATTTCATTCAGAATCCCATAGACATGAAAATTGAGAGCATGATAATCAATTAGTTGGGAACACCAATCAATTCATGTAGGCTGTGTATTCATGACTTTGACCACTTGGTTACCAAGATAACTGACAAGGTCCCCAACTAGAGAAACAAATACCATTCATTTGGGGGATGGATGGCCTTGGTTAATAGTGTTCTCATATTCACCCCATTCTATGACCTCTCCTCTGTTAAGGTACCAATTGGTGTCATTAATCAAATTGAAAAGCTACATGGTTAATTTATTTGTGATTCTCATGCCTAAGGGAAACACATTTGGGATTCCTAGAGGAAAATGGTGAATTCCAGACAAGAAGGTTGGATAAATGTTTGTAATATTGCCGATACATTGGCCTGAATTCATGCTACGTTGGCTTGGGTTATCCATGAGTGTCGCACTCTTTGGGGTAAGACTGTATGCAACTATAATGTGGGATTTTTGAAGATGGAATATGGACACTTGTATCATTTCTTATCCATGTTACGACCATTCTTTCTAGAAATCCAACCTCACATTCGCTGGATCATTAGGGAGGGGAACATTCCCTTATGGAATTCAAACTGGGTAGGCATGGTGTTGGGTTTCCCGAACTTCCATGTTCATGAAATCTCATTCATAGAAGCAAAAAGATTTCTAGCCTTCATTAAGGTGGTGTTAGACAAAGACCAAAAAATCATTAATCACCTTATTGATACCTCAATGGAGCCTGAAAGGTTTGTTTCCCCCCTATAGTTTAGGGTACATTTCCACAAAGGATTGTCACCACGTTATGTTCCCCCTGCCATTGGTAGAGGACTTGTACAATACTATTTTTCGCATGCGTGTTCCGATAAAGTAAAATTTTCTCACATGAAGGATCAGAAATAATGTAGTGACTATAGATTAAAATATTAGGAAATGTGGTATCACTCTAGTGTCTCAGTGTTCCTGCTGCATCAATCATCAATATGATAGTGATTACTTCCTTTTCATCGAGGGGGAAGTGGCATAGAATTTATTGTCTTTATTTTTCCTGATCACTAACTTCTCCTCCCAGCCATTGTCGACTGACACATTTATTTTCCATTGGTTTCACGGATCGGGAACCCATGGGGGTGGAGAGGGTGGCTAGGACTACAATTCTACATGCGGGATATTTGTGTCTTTGGCGTGCTAGTAATAAAGGTATAAAAAAGGGAAGATTTTACATGGGGAGGGCCATCATCACTAGCACTCACAGTCTCTTACTCAACCTGGTCAGGTTTCTTGATCACTCGAGGGAGGCCCCTTACTTCAAATACTACAAATGGCCAACACGTATTTGTATAACACCTTGAGGTGCTAGTGGGTCTGTTTGCATCTTCTATCTTCATGGATGAAGCTAAATATTGATGGCTCCTTCATAGCAGGTATCATGCATGGTGGAGGGGATATATGTGACCCCAGGGTGTGTTATTCTAGCATTCACTACATACATCATCAGTGGAATCTCCCTTCAAGCATATGATCTTGACTTCCTTTCAGGCCTTAGTCACTTTTGGAAATGGGGTATTGACATTTTTGAGGCTGAAACTAATTCTCTGGTGTTCCTCAACTCATTGCATGGTCTTGGTTTCACCCCTTGGTCAATTATCTACACCTTCAAAAAGTGTCATAGAATCCATTGCAATAACACTCATTTGTGACACAGATAGCATGGGGTAAATATGGTATATAATCATTTGGAATCTCTTGCAGTTCCAGGTTCGGGTGTGTCGTGTTCTAATAACTTGAATCGCTTGTTGACTAAGGGGGTTAATCTGATCAGAGGGGATGCCCTCGGGTTGCACTATATCCAACCTCCGTAGGTCCTTTCCTCCATTTGCAACATCTCTTCCCTTTTTTAAATAAATAAATAAATAATGATAATTTTATAGAGATTCTTATTCATCTTTTACATTTTTTTATTAAAATCTTTTGTTGTAGGAGAACTCAACCAATGGGAGATTTTGATTCCATCCACCATTGATTTCCATTGAAAAGGATCTTATCATGTATTCATGTATCTGAATACTCATTTTATTTTGGCCATCAATTTGGGCATTATAGGTCGTGCTGAAATTCAATTCATTAAATAATGAATTTTGGAGACATCTACAGAATATATATGTGAACCTTTGATCACGATCAAATAATATGGAAAGTGGAATTCCATGTCGACTCACCACATCCCTCAAATATATCTAAACAAGATGTTCAAGATAGATATATTCGAAATAGAAATGATGTGGTTAGTCTTTGTTAGTCAATCCACCACAACACATATCGCATTTTTTCTTTTGTATTTCTTTGGAGAGTCGAGTGATGAAGCCCATATTGATATTCCACCATTTCCACATGGGTATATGCAAGGGTTTCATCATCCCCTTGGACTTTTGTCACTCTGCTTTAACTTACTAACATATCATGAACCTTCAGATATATTACACAATATCATTCTTCATGATCTCCAATCAGAAGTGTTCTTGGAGATCATGAAACATCATGGTACATCCATGAATGATAGAGAACGTTGAGCCATGTGCATATTCTAATAGCCCATTCATTATCTTAGTGGATAACGGCACACCAACCATTATTTTAAACCAAATCACACCATCTTCATTTATATTATACTCTTATAGATTCTATTGCTTTTCTACTTTCACCTACTTTTAGAAGTAAAAATCATCGTTTTTTTCATTGATCTTCTCTTGGATCGATATTAGGGAAATCATTTGGTCAAGGTAGGATGTATTTCATTCTGTTAGGAGTTCGAAATTCATCCTTTTCATATACATGAAGTCATGTTTCACCCAATATGTATCATGGATAGAGTAGCTGGTTATTTTCTTTTATGATAACCATCTACCCTATTTTCTTTCCCAAGATGATAGTGAATAGTTGAATTGTAGTCATTGATTAGCACTGACAATCTACTTTGTCTCATGTTGTGTTTCTTCTATGTGAATATAGACCTCATACTATTATTATAAGTATATATTTCACACTTCATACCATAAAGAAATTTCCACTAGATTTTTAATGAAAATACGACATCTCTCGATCCAGATCATGCTTAGTTATTTCTTTTCATGGATCTTTAAATTCCATAAGGCATAGGCTCTCACTTTATCATTCTACATGTTTCACAAACAAATAATTTATTTTAAGCATCACTCTATATCATAAAACATTCTCCACTTGTCGATAATGTGAGTATTCCTGTAGAGATCTGCCAATTATTTACCTCCTTGATGTTTCTTTATATTCTTCCATCCATAAACACTTTTCCCCTTTCCTTATTAACACATTTTTTGGACAAAACCCCATCATAAATATCTCCCAAAACGTCAATAATACCCAAATAATCCATGAATGTTGTGAATTTATATGACTCTAGTTGTTCAACATAATTCCCCAGTTTCCATTGTTTTTTGGGTCCATAGAAATTCCCACACTTGTGATCACGTTTCCCAATAATTTGGCTTGCTGCATCTAAAAGTTACACATTCTAAACATGGTGTATAATTTCACCTTCTTTAATGTTTCCAGCACAATCCTTATATGTTTTTCATGTTCCATATTTCTCATGGAGTATATGATAATATAATAGATAAAAAATACAAGAATATTTTCATGGTAATGTCTAAATACTATATTCAAAAAATCCATTTATATCCGAGGGGTGTTAATAACTGTAAAGGGCAACACTAAAAACTCATAGTACCCATAACATTTGTGGAAAGTAGTCATCTCAATATCTTCTTTCTTCATATTAAAATGATTATATCTAGAACATATATCCACCATTGAGAAGTATTGAGCTCCTCATAGTTGATCAAACAATTCATCAATCCTCGAGATATGATACTTTTTGTTTATTGTGATTTTTTTGGATTTCTTGATATTCAATACATATCCAGATTGATACATACTTCTTCATGACAATGAGGACTAGAACACCCCATGGTTTTTCACTGGGGAGCATGAATCTTTTTTTGAAGTGCTCTTTTAGCTTCTTCTTTTTCTCCTTCAGTTTGATAGGTTCCACCATATAGGTACATGTTTAGATAAGAGTATCATTGGGTATGGGTTCTATTGAGAAATCTATGACATGTTCTATGGGATGCCTATATAACTCCTCAAGAAATACATCATTATTTTACTTCATAATGGGAATTTCCCCAAGGTTTATACCATCATTTGACTCAAAAATTGTAGCAAGGTATGATTCTTCATATGAAATGAACACCCACACCATTTATGTATTATCCAAATGAGAGTCGTGATCTTCCTTTCATTTCTATAGGACCATGGGATTGTGTGGAATATGAAGAGATATTTTCTTTTCCCAATAGTTGATTTTTCCTCTCTATAACGAGATAAACTTGAACCCTAATATATCAGAAAATTACAACAACTAAAGTCTCATGACATTCATTGAATGAATATTCCCGTATAAACTGACAAGAGAAGAGTCCAACACTTGAATTGAAGGGATTTCACAACTATGTGTTTTTATTGATATCTCTAATTCATGATTTCTTGGGTTTGATTAAATATTTATAGAAAAAATGCAAGATATAAATGAATTTTTAGAACTGGAATCGAATAATACTTTTCCAATCCCGATTGAATAACATTTTTTCCTTGTACAACTTAATTTTCTTGTTCCACTTTAGTAGTAGTAATGGCATAAGATTTCCCTTTCTCTTTGGTGTTTGGTGGCTGATGACACTGATTGTACTTAAGGAGTCTAGGTTTAGTGCACTATATGTCATAGTTCCCTTTCTTTATATAATTAAAACATTATACCATATGTGGTTCTCTTCTTTATTATACCATATTTTTAATATTCCACATCTCATTATGATATTCATAATCATTTTCTCATTCTCTCCCACAAATATATCATTTACCCATCCCATTGAAATGATTCCCTTGAACATTATTACCACATTTTGACATGTGGGTAGAAGTAATGGCATAAGATTTCCCTTTCTCAAATCTATTGTTTTAAACCATTAAATAATCTATTTATTTTTCTATCATTGTTATTAAAAAAACTAGAATTGTACCTTGAAAGAATTATGAAATTTTCTTTGTAGGCTGTGAAAGATTCAATATCCTTTTTCTTTAACTCTATGAATTCTCTCCTTATATTTGTGTTATGATTCCAAGGGAAGTAATTTTTATAGAATGTTATTATTGTAACGCCCTGACCCCAGTTAAACAGAGTCGGTGCGTTATTACATAACATTGGCATGATCATAGAAGATCAATTCTTGAAAGACCGATTAAGTTAGTAGCCTTGGAATCACTCGATACATTCATAAAGTTTACATTATATCATAAAGTGAAAACTACAACAACATCTTGTCTCCATAGACCACACTCATATCCCCGCATACTATCCCTGAAGGTCATTCATAAAATACTTCATCACATCCTGGGAAAAATAATACACAGAAAGGGGTGAGCTCAGGCCCTCAGTAAGGATAACAATATAATGGAAACATTAATAAATAAGCATAAAAATTTAAGTTAGTGGATAACTAAAACAAAATGTCACAACCCATCCTCGGGGCCCGTGCCGTGACTACCCCAAGCCCACCTTCCATAAGCCAGGGGCTGGCGACTAGCACCAAAGGCGTAAATCCCGATAATTGGGAAGGCATTGCCTTTATAAAAGAAAACAGGCACCACAGAGTACAAGCGGAAACAAAACACTAAGTACAAAAGAAATGCTGAAAAGTAAATGGGCCAGAATACAAACCCAAAAAGAAGTACAACTACAACTGAACAAGGTACAACAGCAAAAAGAAAAATAGCTGGAAGAAGGAAGCAGCTCCTGGGTCGTCCTCCTCAGATCCTACCTGAAGGGTAGGTATAGATAGTGCAGCTCCTGGTCGTCCACCACGGATCCTACCTGAAGGGTAGGTACAGATAGCCTCCTCCACGCTCTCGTCCGTCAACCTCCTATGTGTGTCGTCTCATCGTGTAGTCCACCTCCGGGTACTGACTCGTCGTGTTGTCCACCTCCGGGTACCGACCAGTCCTTGAACACTCGGCCTCCGTCAGCACTGCCCGTCATCTGCAACCAACACAACGAGGTGCTGGCATAGCCCGTGCAGGGGTGAGTATAACGATTCTCAGTAGGGACCCCAAGTCCCTCAAGGTATCACTAAACCAACAAGGATAACCACAATAAGATCTCAACAGATAACCTCAAATTAGATATATCCCCATACATATACCTAAGTTATCAAGTAACCCATCTCAATCATGAGGAAATACAAGGATTGTGAAATCAATGGATAACCACTACCCAGGTATATGCCCATATATATACCTAAGTTATCAAGTGACCCATCTCAATCATGAGGTAAACACAAAGGTCAAAAGTCTCAGCTCAAACCAGGATTTTCATTATCGAAACCGTAACTGCTGAAGAGCTCCGTCTCTAGAGTGTATAGTGGTCCTGTCACGACTCCGAGGTACTGCTCACTATCCTAAGACTGCTGAGGTACTCCTCCTGTCGATTACCGTGGGCCTGCCAGCTCACACAGTAGTGCTTCCCGCCGGGGTCTGCCACCCAACACAGTAGTGCTCCCCCCTCATAGCCTACAGAGGTAATCCTCCAGTCGAGTACCGCGGGTCTGGAACCTCACATAGTAGTGCTCCTTCGCTATGGGTCTGCCACCTCACAAAGTAGTTCTCCCCACTGGGCTACGTAAGTCACTCCGAATTGAATCGGACAAGCAGTCTTCAGGTCTTGGCCGGCTACACGGTCTCCGTACTCCATACGCTCGTCTCTGGGAGGGTTTTCTCTGCGAGCTACAAGTCGATACTCCAAGTATCTCAAAGTCCCACTAAGAAGTATCACAATGGAACGCCCCGTCATAGGGGTCTCAACGCAACAGACGGCGCGTCAATCGGACACCCGGTCTGTGAGTTATTAGTCTTTTCGTCCCAGGGGCCCGGTTGGTTTCGTAAGAGAACCAACCTGGCCGTATCTCAACTGTACCTCGAACTCCCATAGGTTATGCTCATAGGGACTGTTTCTCAACGTGATCACCAACGCCGCTGACGGTTCATCAAACAGATGTCCAGTCTGAAAGATATCAGCTTTTCCGTTCTAGGGGCTCGGTTAGATTTTGGGTGCGATCCAACCCGGCCACTACCAACTGTATCCAAAACTCGGGTGAAGGATGCCAAAAGTTCCGTATCGTCAACAGGAACCCAACGAGACAGACGGCGCGTCAATCGGACGCCCGGTCTGTGAGTTATTGGCCTTTCCGTCTCACACCCACCCTGGGAAACTTCCCAGGAGGTCACTCATCCTGATCACTACTCTAGGCCAAGCATGCTTAACTATGGAGTTTTAACCACGTAGGCTCCCGAAAAGGAAGGTGCACCTTGAGTATAGTATACCGAAACGACCGTCTCGATCCAAGGATCGCTACGCAAGTGACGGTTCGTCGATCGGATGTATGCAGCTCAAGTTATGGGCATTTGAGCCAATCCTGTCCGAAGACGGGGGGCTCTGGGCCCGGTCCGACCCGGCCCAGTACCCCCTGGGCCGGCCCGAACCGGGTCAACCCGGCCCAAGTGGCGGCCCGACCCGTGCGGCTCGGCCCGGCCAGCGGCTCGGCCCGGCATGCGGCGCGGTGGCGCAGTGGCGCGACGGCTCGGAGGCTCGGCGGCGCGGCGGCTCGACGGCACGACGGCTCGGCCAGTGCGGCGCGCTAAAGGGAGGGGGCATTGCCCCCCTTTAATTTTTAAAACGGCGGCCCGTTTAAGGGGCCGCGCCATGTGTATTGTCGGGGGGGTTACACCCCCGGGCTCCCCCCCTGTAAAGGCCGGCCAGCGCGGGGCCGGCCGGGTTCTCGCCGCGGGACCCCGCGGTCCCGCTCCTTCCGGCACCGGCGGCCGGATTTCCAGCCGCCTCCTTCAAGTTCTCCGGCGGCCGGTTTTTCTGGCCGCCTCTTCCAAGATGAACGTGAATCCGTTCAACGCGGCGTGACGACCCCGCGTCCTTCCGCCGCGGTCCGACTCCGGCCGCGGCCTCGTTTGAAACCTACGGCGCGACACGATGGTGCCGCGTTCCTTCGTCGCAGCCCGCTCCGGTCATGTTTTCTTTTGTTCCTGCGTGGTGCGACGACACCGCGCTGTCTTCTCTAAATCAACACCAAATATTAGAAGGGGGAGGAGAATCGTCCGTGTTCGTGCGGTCCGGTCTCCTCCCGTTATAACGATAATAGTCGGTCAATCGTAAAAACACAACAATGAACTTTTCACAATTTTTAATAAAATTTGGAACAACGTCCAACAGATTATTTTTTCATGTTCGAGGGAAAGAAACACGTAATTTGAAAAAAAGACAAAACCCCTACCTTGGATTCGAAGTTCATTCGTCACCGATGCAGAAATCGGTGTCGCGGAAGACATCCTAGCGGAACGTGCCTCCGTAATCGTCATTGACGAAGTCACGGATCTAAGCGGTGCCGGTTCGTTGACGTCGAGAAACGTTCGAAGATGAAGAGTCATCGATGTTCCTTGCAGACGACGCTCATTCATTCAACACGGAACGAGGTCGTGGAAAGGAAGAAGAAGTGTCGTCTTTCTGCTTTGGAAAAAGGCATTCTTCATTGGAGAACTCTAATTCTCCCGAGTGTTGGGCGTCGTAGTACTTTACCAGCGTTCTGTCGCTTGGTGAAGCCGTCCCCCAAACCCTCTCCCAAGATCCCTATATATAGGTGAGGGGGAGAGGTATGTAACCATCGTGGTTACATAATTTTTAAAAAAAAGGGGGTCGGGTGAAATAAATTGCGTTGACGCAATTAAATAGGTCTGTTGGCACCACTTAAGAGGGGAGGGGGCCAAGGAGTTTCTCCCCATTTAATGGGGAGTTGAGGAATTAAGAGGCTCTCCCTAATTAATGAGGTAGAGTTGGGAGGTTTCCTCTCCTCCCATTAATTGGGGGTTAAGCCCCGTGTGGTCCCCACCACAATAAACCACCCATGGGCGGTTTAGTTTGGGTGGGCCCCACCACCATAACCTCTCAAGGGAGGTTAAGGTGTGGTGGCCCCACCTCCAACCTCCATGAGGAGGTTTCAATCACCTCACTCCCAATGGCTGCTGAAATAAAATAAAGTGCAACATGACACGTTATTTTATTATTACACTTTTAAAGAAAACCCAAAAAAACAAACAAACCTCCGCTCTCGATAAAACACAACTACGGAAAAAGTCTCCTTAAGCAAATATCGGCGTTGCGAGTTCATCGGTGCCCTCAGATTTCAATTCTGAGCACCGATTCAAAAGATAGAAAAATCATGCTCGTTCGTTCACTGAACATACCCGAGCTAAACTTCGGAAATTAATTTCGGGCACACCGGGCCTCGGAATCAGGCGCCGTTAGAAACTGCGTTCTTGTAAAATTCCAAAGAAAATTAAGAAAAAAAATTCCTTGAAATTTCCGGGTCTTTACATTACTCCCACCTCAGGGCTTTACGTCCCCGTAAAGCTTCACCACAAACATAGGGAAACAAAGGCGGTACTGAGCATGCATCTGAGCCTTCCGCTCCCATGTTCTCACCTGGAGGTTCCTGTACTGTCAAAGAAAGTGCACCCAAGGAATCGATCGTCCCCATAGGACCACCCCTCTCGATCCTCGATTCCCACTGTAACCTCCGGGCATGTCGCCCTATCATCGACGTCCAACTCCCTGAGGTCGATGATGTGCGAAGAGCCAAGCACGTATCTCCTCAGTTGAGATACGTGGAAGTCGTCGTGCACCAGGTGCAACTGAGGTGGATGGGTCAAGCGATAAACCACCACGCCTACCCAGCTGAGGACCTAAGAAGGTCCGCTGAACCTTGGAGATAACTTTCCCTTTGGACACATCTCTGTAAAACTCATCAATGTGAGACCAGTATAAGGATGTGATCGTCATCCTCGAACTCCAGAAGTCTCCAATTCTTGCTAGAACTGAATCTTAAAACAACTGCTGCCACGAGGGTAAGGTTGACCGACTCAAGAGTGATCGGTCGCACCCTACTGTGCATGAGTTTATCCTGTGCTGCCTGGGGTTTCCTTTCCGTTGACCAAGGAAAACCCATACCGACGTCGTGGTTAAACCACAACCTTTTTGCCTAATACCGTCAATTTGTGTATGAACTATGATTTCCCAGTCCATACTTAAACCAACGTCGTAAGGCCTCGACACTGCCACCAAGAGATTCCAACTGAAACTCTCGCCTCGAGGGTCTGACCACACCGTCGGCGTAAGTGTGATTATCGAGTCTCCTCCCAAGGTATCTCCAGACGTGAGGGTCAAGTCCACGGCTTACCGGAAACTCTAGGTCTGGGACAAGATTGTGAAAGCGAGGAATGATTCATATCGACGTCTATTACTACAGCAGCTAGTAGTGGACACAGACCGTCCCTTGAATAATTTTTAGAGCCATTGGGTCACACTCCTTGACCGCATGCAGCCGCACTCTTCCTCCACCCTCCATCTCCCTAAGCCTGGCGGGGATAACTAAGGCGGGTGGTTGTAGCATGTTAAGATGTACACCACCTCATGCTTCTCTCCTAGCTCTACGTCTGCCGCTTCTCAGATTCAACTCTATTTAATGCTTCCTCTTCTTGAAACATTTAACATGCCCGAGTCTCTAAGACTGGCACTGGTTTCCTGTTTCTTACTGCACTGTGCAGTCTTCATCCGCTCATGGATGAACTGCACCTCCTTTGCATACGATCTGGAAGAGCTGCTAAAATTTCTCCTTTGCTTAAAAGAGAAACCTGGTCTCATCCCCCCTATATGAACCATGCCCATTGCCTAATACAGTCAATCCTGACATGAAGGATGCATTCATGCCATTTTTGATGTCGTAAGGCCTAGACGTAACTACTAAGAGATCCAACTGTCACTCTTGCCTCCAAGGGTCGAGTCACACTGTCGGCATCAGTGTGAGGTCACTGGGTCTCCTCCAGTAGGAATCTCGAAAGTGAGGGTCAAGTCAACAGTCTTAACCAGGGCCACTTAGTATCAACCAAACAAAAAGGACAGGAAAGAAAACATCATAAAGATAAGTGTCTTTTTATTATTGCAGCTCGTAATACAAAGACACATATACAACAGCAACATGGAACTAGAAGTACAAGGGACGTATCTACTAGTTCCACTCCTGTCCACCTGCTCCAGGAGCTCTACTGCCTTGTCCACTACTCGGCTATTGCTCAAGCACTCGCCGCTGCTTCTGCCTCGGTGGCTCCCCCAAAGCCTGCAGATCAACTGTACGAGGAGTCGGACAGTCACGTGCCAGATGACCCTTTCCGCCGCACGAGTAACACAGTCTGCTTCTGGCACGCCTGGCTCTGACCCCAACCCGGGTGCCCCGCACCACTGGTCCTAAAACCCGAGATTGCCCAACTGTTGGTCTGGTCCTCCTGGATCTTTGCACCATCTGTCTACTGCCCACAGATGACTCGGCTACTGATCGAAAAACACGCAGCAAAGGCATCAGCTCCTGAACACGCTCGGGGTGTAGAGCTACTGGCACAAACTCCACCCTGAAGAAGGTCTCAAAGTCTTCCCATGTGAAGGTCATCCCATCGCAAAACTGGAACAACTGGCTCCACCACCTTCCTGTTGTTGCCTGAAGAAGGCTGGCAGCAAAGATCACCATGAAGTCTGTCGGCGTCCCCACTAGCCTGAAGACTCTCACCATAGCCTCCAGCCAACCCTCAGCCGCCAGCGGGTCCATCTCTCCCCAGAACCTGGGAGGCCTCTCGCACTGGAATTCGTGCAGCGCACTCAAGTAGCGTGCATCGCCTACTACTAGGGCTGGTGGCATCGGTGGCCCAACGTATGGTAGTACCGCTGGTGCCTCCGCTGGTGCCTCAACTGCAAGAGGGCCCTATACCGAAGCCTCGTCGCTCGGCAAGCTGTCAGTACGCACGTCCCACTAGGCTCTAGCTATTCATCTGAGAAAAGGCATCTGGAAAGAAACAACGTGACACAGTCAAACGATTATACCTGGTGAGCTGACCTGGTTCGAGCTGTTTTAAGGGAAAACCTTTGAAAACACACACGCAATCAGTGTTTTCGTGCACAAAGTCGTAAATGAGTTGTCAGGGTCCTGGTGTATGGATACGTCGGCCGCCCGCACCAACACTAGACTACCTGAACTGAAAACCACACTCGGTACCCTTAACACTATTGCTTCACAGAATGAAAGATCAGAGTCTGCGGTAGAACATACCACCTCTGATACCAATTGTCACGACCCATCCTCGGGGCCCAAGCCGTGACTACCCCAAGCCCGCCTTCCATAGGCCAGGGGCTGGCGACTAGCACCAAAAGCGTAAATCCCGATAATTGGGAAGGCATTGCCTGTATAAAAGAAAACAAGAACCACAGAGTACAAGCGGAAACAAAACACTAAGTACAAAAGAAATGCTGAAAAGTAAATGGGCCAGAATACAAACCCAAAAAGAAGTATAACTACAACTGAACAAGGTACAACAGCAAAAAGACAAACAGCTGGAAGAAGGAAGCAGCCCCTGGGTCGTCCTCCTCGGATCCTACTTAAAGGGTAGGTACAAATAGCGCAGCTCCTGGTCGTCCACCACGGATCCTACCTGAAGGGTAGGTACAAATAGCCTCCTCCACGCTCTCGTCCGTCAACCTCCTCTGTGTGTCGTCTCGTCATGTAGTCCACCTCCGGGTACTGACTCGTCGTTTTTTCCACCTCCGGGTACTGACTCATCGTGTAGTCCACCTCCGGGTACTGACTCATCGTGTAGTCCACCTCCGGGTACCGACCAGTCCTTGAACACTCGGCCTCCATCAGCACTGCCCGTCGTCTGCAACCAACACAATGAGGTGTGGGCATAGCCCGTGCAGGGGTGAGTATAACGATACTCAGTAGCGACCCCGAGACCCTCAAGGTCTCACTAAACAAACAAGGATAACCACAAGAAGATCTCAACAGATAACCTCTACTTAGATATATGCCCAGACATATACCTATGTTATCAAGTAACCCATCTCAATCATGAGGAAACACAAGAATTGTGAAATCAACGGATTACCACTACCCAGGTATATGCCCATACATATACCTAAGTTGTCAAGTGACCCATCTCAATCATGAGGTAAACACAAAGGTCAAAAGTATCAGCTCAAACCAGGATTTTAATTATCGAAACCGTAACTGCTGAAGAGCTCCGTCTCTAGAGTGTACAGTGGTCCTGTCACGACTCCGAGGTACTGCTCACTAATCTAAGACTGCTGAGGTACTCCTCTTGTCGAGTACCGCGGGCCTGCCACCTCACACAGTAGTGCTTCCCACCGGGGTCTACCACCCAACACAGTAGTGCTCCCCCCTCATAGCTTACAGAGGTACTCCTCCTGTCGAGTACCGCGGGTCTGCCACCTCACATAGTAGTGCTCCTCCGCTATGGGGCTGCCACCTCACAAAGTAGTGCTACCCACTGGGCTATGTAAGTCACTCCGAATCGAATCGGACAAGCAGTCTTCAGGTCTCGGCCGGCTACACGGTCTCCGTACTCCGTACGCTCGTCTCTAGGAGGGTTCGCTCCACGAGCTACAAGTCGATACTCCAAGTATCTCAAAGTCCCACGAAGAAGTATCACAAAGGACCGCCTCATCATAGGGGTCTCAACGCAACAGACGGCGCGTCAATCAGATGCCCGGTCTGTGAGTTATTAGCCTTTTCGTCCTAGGGGCCCGATTGGTTTCGTAAGAGAACCAACCCGGCCGTATCTCAACTATACCTCGAACTCCCATAGGGTATGCTCATAGGGACCGTTTCTCAACGTGATCACCAATGCCGCTGCCGGTTCATCAAACGGACGTCCAGTCTGAAAGATATCAGCTTTTCCGTTCCAGGGGCCCAGTTAGATTTCGGGTGCGATCCAACCCGGTCACTACCAACTTTATCCAAAACTCGGGTGAAGGATGCCAAAAGTTCCGTATTGTCAACAGGAACGTAACGAGACAGACGGCGCGACAATCAGACGCCCGGTCTGTGAGTTATTGGCCTTTCCGTCTCACACCCACCCTGGGAAACTTCCCAGGAGGTCACCCATCCTGATCACTACTCTAGGCCAAGCACGCTTAACTATGGAGTTTTAACCACGTAGGCTCCCGAAAAGGAAGGTGCACCTTGAGTATAGTATACCGAAACGACCGTCTCGATCCAAGGATCGCTACGCAACTGATGGTTCGTCGATCGGATGTCTGCAGCCCAAGTTATGGGCATTTTAACCAATCCTGTCCGAAGATTGGGGGGGTCTGGGCCCGGTCCGACCCGGCCCAGTACCCCCTGGCCCGGCCCGAACCGGGTCGACCTGGCCCGAGTGGCGGCCCGACCCGGCGGCTCGGCCCGGCCAGCGGCTCGTCCCGGCCAACGGCGCCGCGGCGCGACGGCTCGGCGGCTCGGCGGCGCGGCGGCTCGACGGCACGGCGGCTCGGCCAGCGCGGCGCGCTAAAGGGAGGGGGCATTGCCCCACTTTAATTTTTAAAACGGGGGCCCCTTTAAGAGGCCGCGCCATGTGTATTGCCAGGGGGGTTACACCCCCGGGCTCCCCCCTGTAACGGCCGGCCAGCGCGGGGCTGGCCGGGTTCTCGCCGCGGGACCCCGCGGTCCCGCTCCTTCCGGCGCCGGCGACCGGATTTCCAGCCGCCTCCTTCGAGTTCTCCGGCGGCCGGTTTTTCGGGCCGCCACTTCCAAGATGAATGTGAATCCGTTCGACGCGGCGTGACGACGCCGCGTCCTTCCGCCGCGGTCCGACTCCGGCCGCAGCCTCGTTTGAAACCTACGGCGCGATACGATGGCGTCGTGTTCCTTCGTCGCAGCCCGCTCCGGTCGTGTTTTCTTTTGCTCCTGCGCGGTGCGACGACACCGCGCTGTCTTCGCTAAATCAACAAAAAAGATTAGAAGGGGGAGGAGAATCAGCCGTGTTCGTGCGGTCCGGTCTCCTCCCGTTATAACGATAACAGTCGGCCAATCGTAAAAACACATCAATGAACTTTTCACAATTTTTAATAAAATTTGGAACAACGTCCAACAGATTATTCTTTCATGTTCGTGGGAAAGAAACATGTTATTTGAAAAAAAGACAAAACCCCTACCTCGGATTCGAAGTTCATTCGTCACTGATGCGGAAATCGGTGTCGCGGAAGACATCCTAGTGGAACGTGGCTCCGTAATCGTCATTGACGAAGTCACGGATCTAAGCGGTGCCGGTTCGTTGACGTCGGGAAACGTTCGAAGACGAAGAGTCATCGATGTTCCTTGCAGACGACGCTCATTCATTCAACACGGAACGAGGTCGTGGAAAGGAAGAAGAAGTGTCATCTTTTTGCTTTGGAAAAAGGCATTCTTCATTGGAGAACTCTAATTCTCCCGAGTGTTGGGCGTCGTAGTACTTTACCTGCGTTCCGTCGCTTGGTGAAGCCGTCCCCCAAACCCTCTCCCAAGATCCCTATATATAGGTGAGGGGGAGAGGTATGTAACCATCGTGGTTACATAATTTTTTAAAAAAAGGGGGTCGGGTGAAATAAATTGCGTTGACGCAATTAAAGAGGTCCGTTGGCACCACTTAAGAGGGGAGGGTGCCAAGGAGTTTCTCCCCATTTAATGGGGAGTTGAGGAATTAAGAGGCTCTCCCTAATTAATGAGGGAGAGTTTGGAGGTTTCCTCTCCTCCCATTAATTGGGGGGTTAAGCCCTGTGTGGTCCCCACCACAATAAACCACCCATGGGAGGTTTAGTTTGGGTGGTCCCCACCACCATAACCTCTCAAGGGAGGTTAAGGTGTGGTGGCCCCACCTCCAACCTCCATGAGAAGGTTTCAACCACCTCACTCCCAATGGCGGCTGAAATAAAATAAAGTGCAACATGGCACGTTATTTTATTATTACACTTTTAAAGAAAACCCAAAAAAACAAACAAACCTCCGCTCTCGATAAAACACAACTACGGAAAAAGTCTTCTTAAGCAAATACCGGCGTTGCGAGTTCATCGGTGCCCTCAGATTTCAATTCCGAGCACCGGTTCAAAAGATAGAAAAATCCTGCTCGTTTGTTCACTGAACATACCCGAGCTAAACTTGAGAAATTAATTATGGGCACACCGGGCCTCGGAATCAGGCGCCGTCAGAAACGGCATTCTTGTAAAATTCCAAAGAAAATTAAGAAAAAAAATTTCCTTGAAATTTCCAGGTCTTTACACAAAAGCCTTTTTAAACTTAAATTTCAGAATAATATGGAAAAAATAAAATGAAATAATTCCATTTATGAACTCACATGGATATTCTACTAGTCGAATAATCACATGCAATATCAATAACCACTTTCATAAAGATGGAATGCATAATGCCAGACTATCATAACCACATAGTCAAGGCCTTGTGAAATGACTATAAATAAGATTTTTTCAAGGCCTTGTTCCAAAACACTAGTTTATCTCATGAGACATACCGATGCATCGAGGAGCTATAGCGGGCTCCACCCGTCGCATATTAAGTCCAATTCATTCCTTATATGAATAGGTTTAAACATAACATAAACATTCGTATTAAAACTAGCATACGAAATGTCAATACCTTCTCCATAAACCATCAATCGTATAAAAATAACACATCCATAGTAAAACATATAAAAAAACCATAAATATAATATGGAAGTTTTATATCATAATAAATCAACTTAAATAATCTTAAAATCCATTAATGGATGTTCACATAGATGAAATAAAAACTATTTGGGAGAAATATCTCTTTTTGAAATCATTTAAAAGTTACATAATTATAAAATAAAACATTTACATTGAAAATATTCTTATAATCTTGTAAGGTAAGATTCGACGATTTTATAACTGCGTAAAATATTCGCATCATCTTATAAGTTAAAAGATACATTCTTACCTTAATTTTGTCGAAAAGGTTAAAAAGGACCTTGTTTAGAAATTGAATAAAACATTCCTTTATAAAAATCTTATAAAAATTCAAACAAGGGTATAAATGACTTTAACCAAAAATCTATAAAATAGTAAGAATGTTTTGAAATTCATTTTTAAGAAATATGGATGTGGATGATAAAGTGGTCCCAGAAGATAATTATGTATAAACAACCTCGGATAATGAAGAGATTGTGAAATAAACCATTACCTTGTACTTTTCCTTACTTGAGGGTTGGTTTACCTCCTGTATAATGGTGAAATAATTTTTATTAAATTATAAAATAATCATATACATTAATATGATATCATATATGATCTTTTAACATTGCTTTGCTTATAATATCTTAGTATTATCGTCGTTTCGGGTGTTAACTGATTCGTTTTCCTTTATATTATTTGTTACGTAAGCCGTGATTGTTATGGATAGGTTGTATCTTATTCATATCCAGAATGATATAATGTTCTTAAACATTAATTTTAATCATCAAATGAGAATTAGTCTTGAATAGATACGATGGGGAATGAATCGCATCACATTCGTGGAGACGGTAGTCCGTATGTACGCACGAGCGACAATATCATTCTTTTGATATTAAAATTGTATATAATTGGATGGTATATAATATATAAAGAATCATTATAGTGTTATATTTATTATTTACTTCAATTACACATCATAATCATACCCATCTAAATAATAATGTTTTGAATAACAATTACACCACGACGTGGAGACGGTAAACCGTAAGTACGCACGTATGGTGACATGTCATTAAAAGGATGGATAGAATACTGAATATGGTTGAACCATATTTATAATAACATTATATTATATAGAATACACTAGATTTATTATTTTAGAATTGAAATAACAATGAAAGAAGGAGTGGAAGAAGAAATGAACTTGAAAGAGGGTGTTGAAAACATTACCTCTTCTTGGGGTCTTCCTTTTGATTTGATCAAAAGGGATCTTTAAGTTGGCTTTATAATCAATATAAGGCCTCTAGGACGAATTCAGGGAAGTTGAGATAATATTTGGGTAGGGTTTGGCCGATCCAAAAGGCTTCGAAGGTGTGAATTAGAGAGAAGTGAGAGTGCCCTTTTATAAGAGGGGTGAGGGGAACCTTAGGGAAAGCTAGAGATGTTATTTTATAATAAATTAATATTTGGCTTCTAATGGGTAAAAAGTAGATAATTTAATGATTAAGGTGGGGATAGGTTTAAAACCACTCAACTAATAGGTTTTAGATAGATTTGGGTCACTATATTATCTTTATCTTCTTTATTTAACTCTTAGTTAAATATTATGACATTTACCATGTCTCTTTGTATTTTTATATTATATAGTTAATAAACGTACTATAAACTTCTAAAAGACCCCCCCCCCACAGTGGTCCATTAATGATACAACTACCATTATATATGTCCTCTAGATGATCCTTAGATTTTTAGGAATAGAATAAAAATTAATAATATAATATTTGTTTTAAGAACTCATTTATGTCAATTTTGACATGATTCAATAATTGATTTTTGTTAAAGTCTTAAAAAATTTATCAATTAGAACAAAATTCATTTAATAAATACTAAAATGTCATAATAAACAATAAAATTCTTGGATGTCATCAAAACATTCAAATTATATTTATTTTAACATTTATAATACCAATTATTTGATTCTTTCAATAATAAAGAAAATACTGCATCATTATTATGTCCAAAATAAATTTAATTATTAAATGTATAAAAATTATTAATAAATAACATTATATAGGAAATCTTTTTAGATTTATAATGAATATTAATAGTTGAAAATATAACATATATAACCCTATGTAAAAATTGGTTTTCTAAAAGATATATGCTTGTGTCATTTTATTATTTACATAAACATAATTAATATAAAGTGTCATTATCACTTAAAAGTTGATACATGGGGTCCCAAAATCAACCCAAAGATGACCATGTTCGGACATGTATCAACCAATAGGTTTAGAACATGGTTTAGGGTAAATTAATATTATTATAATATTATTTGTTACCTTTATTTACCAGATTTACCCTTTAACCATGGTAAATAAAATATTTATCGAAATAATTATTCAAAATTTCTAAAACATTATGTTACCTATTTACAAAATTTGGCCCTTATAATTCTAAATATGGAATCCATTTTTCTAAATTCAAAACATTGAAGTTGCAGAAATTAATTCAAAATTAATTCCTGTTGTTAAAATAAAAAGTGTGTTTTTAAGAGATAATAAATATCAAAAGATTGACACTTGCTTATATCCAGTTTAAAAGTGAAATTATGTCCAATGACCAAAATGGTATTAAATGGTAAATATATATTCAAAATATATTTTAAAACCACTCAAATTCATAATTTATCACTATTAATTATTTTGATTAAAAAAGTTGTTTTTAATTAAAATTTAGTAATTTGCACTATTCATCAAAATATAAAAGTTATCAGAAATGTATGAAAAATTCACCCTAACATAATTTCAAAATTCCAAATCCAAAAATGAATTCCATTTTGAATGATAAAATGAATTAATTTTCAATAATTGGGTATTACTATTCATAACTGCTAGTTTGATTGGTCGTGGTGTGTGTTAGAACTCGAAGTTGCATACAACACATGCTATTGTATTATTCAAAGAGAAGCGTACCGTGGAAGCATGGGGTGTTAAATTATCCCCTCTTTCAAATAATTTCATCCTCAAAATATCTAGAATACTACTCCATGAAAAGACTCTGGTGGTTCGTCATCATAAGTTTCTCAGGCTCCCACGTTGCCTCTTCCATCTTATGGTTTCTCCATAGAACTTTTACCAGACGAGTCATTCGGTTTCTCAATACTTGTTCTCTCATATAAGAATCCTAGCAGGCTCTTCACAATAAGACATATCGGGTTCCAGTTCTAATTCCTCATAGGTGAGTACATGAGTTGGGTCAGGCATGTATTTTCTTAATAGTGATACGTGGAAGACATCGTGAACTTTGGAGAGACTTTGCGGAATTGCCAAACGGTAAGCTACAGCACCAATTCGTTCTAAAACTTCGAATGGCCTGATGCACCCGGGACTCAATTTTCCCTTCTTACCAAAATGTATAACACCCTTCCATGGAGATACCTTCAAGAAAACATGATCTCATACCTGAAATTCCAAATCCTTCCTTCGGTTGTCAACATAGTTCTTCTGCCTACTTTGAGATGCTTTGATGTGGTTTTCGATTACCTTCACCTTTTCCATCATTTCCTCCACTAGTTCTGGGCCAATAAGTTTGTTTTCACCAACATCATCCCAATAGGCTGGTGTGCGACAACTCTTTCCATATAATGCTACATATGGTGCCATCTGAATACTCGAATGGAAGCTATTGTTATAGGAAAATTCTACCATAGGTAAATATTGTCCCCACATACCCTGAAAGTCAAGTGAGCATGATCTCAACATGTCTTCTATGGTTTTAATAGTCCGTTCTAATTGTCCATCAGTTTGGGGGTGGTAAGAAGTGCTCAAATGAAGTTCAGTATCCAAGGCCTTCTGAAGAATCTTCCAGAATCATGAAGTAAAACATGGATCACGATCAGAAACAATTGATAGGGGTACACCCTGAAGTCTTAAAACTTCATTAATATATAGTCTTTCTAGACATTCAAGTGGTAAATCTTATCTTATAACAGGAAAATGCACTGACTTGGTAAGACTATCAACAATGACCCATATTTCATCGCTTCTTCTAGGATTTTTTGGTAGTCCCATGACAAAGTCTGTCATTATATTATCCCACTTACACATAGGTATGGGAATAGGTTTCAATACTCCACCAGGCTGTTGCCTTTCAGCTTTCACTTGTTAACAAACCATATATCTTGACACAAAATCAGCAATCTCTCTCATCATGTTGTCCCACCAAAAATGTTCCTTTAAATCTCAATACATTTTGTTTCTCCCAAGATGCATAGAGAAATTTGAACTATGAGCATCATCCAATGATTCTCTTTTTAGATCTGGTATATCGGGAACACAAAGTCTCCTCCCAAATTTCCAAATTCCATCATCATACACAAATTCACTCAATCTACCATCATTCACAGCTTTAATCTTCTTTTTAAACTCTTCATCATTGGCCTGAGAACTCTTTATCCTTTCTAGTAAATATGGTCAGGAAACCATTTTAAAAAGTATTGATGTTTCACTTTCCATGGTGATTTCCATATCCATCTTTACTAAATCCATGAAAATATGATCCCTTTCAACTCTTATCTTGTTCAAAACTCCATGATCCCTTCTACTCAAAGCATCTGATACGTTATTTCCCTTCCCCGGGTGGTAGTGTATCATGAAATCATAATCCTTGAGTAGTAAATGCCATCACCTTTGCCTCATGTTGAGTTATTTCTTTGAGAAAATGTACTTAAAACTCTTGTTATCAGTATAAATCTCACATTATTCACCATAAAGATAATTTCTCCATATCTTCAAAGAAAAAATTACAGAAGCTAACTCAAGATCATGAGTAGTATAGTTTTTCTCATGAATTTTCAGTTGTCGTGATGTATAGTCAATAACCCTATCATTCTTCATAAGGACACAACCATGTCCTTTCTTCGATGCATCACTATAAATAAAAAACCCATCATTACCTGATCGTAGTGTCAATATACGAGAATTTACTAATCTTCTCTTCAGTTCTTCAAAACATTATTCACACTCTTTTGTCCAAAAAAATTTAACCCCTTTACGTGTGAGCTTTGTTAATGGGTTAGCCAAACTGAGCAAAAATCTGGACAAAACTTCGATAATAACCTGCTAAACCAATAAAATTGAGTACCTCCATTATACTCGTTAGTGTTTTCCATTATTGTGTTTCCTTGGTCTTAGAAGGATCAACAAAGATTCTATCCATAGATACAATATGGCCACAAAAAGAGATCTCCTGAAGCCAGAATTCACACTTGCTAAACCTCCCATATAATTCATTTGTTCTAAGAGTCTTCAGGATAATGCGCAAGTGATTTTAAGGATCTTCATACATTTTCGAATATACCAAGATATCATCAATAAATACCACTACAAAATCATTGAGATATTCTTTGAAAACTCTGTTCAATAGATCCACGAAAACAGAGAGTGCATTAGTCAGCCCAAAAGGTGTTACTGTAAACTCGTAATGCCCGTACCTAGTTCGAAATGCTATTTTCGGAATTTTTTCCTTCTTCACATACAACTGATGGTATCCATATCGAAGGTCAATCTCTGAAAAGTATTGAGCTCCATGAAGTTTGTCAAATAAATCATCAATGTGAGGTAGGGGATACTTGTTATTTATATTTATAGCATTGATTTCCCTGTAGTCGATACATAACCTAATAGATCCATCTTCCTTCTTAACAAAAAGTATAGGGGCTCCCTATAGAGAAACACTAGGGTGAATAAATCCCTTATTAGTCAATTCCTCTATTTGTTTCTTTAGTTCAACTAATTCCACAGTGGCCATTCTATAAGTGGTCTTCGATATGGTCTGTGAACCCGGAAACACGTCTACATATTCTATCACAATAGGTACATCCTCTATTTGAAAATTCATTTCCTTACCCAAAACTATTTCATTATCTTCCTCCACAATAATTGAATTTAGTTGAGCTACTAGGGGTGGATCTAGATAAGAATCAGGTGGTGATGATTCTTCACTAAAGATAAGGTGTTCTTTATCATCATCATCAAAAATCGTATCCTCCTTCTTCTTATAATAAATTTTTGAATCATGATCCGAAAGCCAATCCATACTGAGGATTATATCAAATTCAATCATGGGTATGATGACGACATCAACAAATAAAGAACATTTATATGCCCTAATGGGGACAAATCCACAGAACATTGTAGCAATGATACTTCCCTTAGGAGTTTTAACTGACAACTCCCATGTTAGATCAAATTGGAAATATCTAATTTCCATAGAAAACTGGGAAGATATGAAACAATGTGATGATCCAGAATCAAATTATTCATTTGCTAAACTTAAGGTAACCATTAAATTACCTACCACCACGTCTTTCGGAGCTTCTACTTCAGCAGTAGTGATAGCATATGTTTGGCCTTGATCCATTGGCCTTTTCTGAGGTAAGTTCCTTTGAATCTTACGACATTCATCTGCATAATGTCCCATCTACCTGCAGTTGTAGCATTGAACATCGATAGCTTCTTTCTTCCCCTTGAAATCATGAGCTTGATGGCCTTCTTCACCACACCTGTAACATACAATAATTCCTTTAAAACAAGTACCAGTGTGTTTCTTCTCAAATTTACTGCAAGATAGATAATCAAATTTTCCCTTATTCCCCTTATTTCCATTTCTAGAGTGATCAACAGATCTCTACTTCTCTTGCTTTACTTTAAAGTCGTATGACATAGAGAATTATTTTTCTATCTTGATAGCACATGATAAAATATCTTCATACATTGAGAAGTATTGTGATACTAATGATCGATGAAGAAGTAGTTTTAACCCATATAAGAAATGATTAATCGTAATTCTTGGGTTATTTATATAATCTGTACCATACCTTGCTAACCTTGTAAAGTTAGCCTCATACTTTGCGACATTCTCATCCTCCTTTTGTCTTAGACTCAGAAATTGCCTTTCTATATCTTCTCGATGGTCACATGGAAAGTATTTTTCTAATAAAATCTCTTTGATCTCCCTCCATTACATATTTGATACTTCATCCTCTTCCTTTATGTTTTGAATCAATTACCACCATTGTTCAGCATCTCCAGTAAGGCAGTAAACTGCCCTGATAACTTTTTCCCATTCACTACTCCCCAAGGCATGGAATATTTTCTCTAAAAAATTTATCCATTGCTCAGCTACTAAGGGATTTCTACTCCCATTGAATGATAGTGGTTGTTGCCTCATGATGTGATCTAGAATTGATCCTACATGCTGCGGATCAGGGTGCTCCATATGGGTAAGGTTATTATTCATAACCTGAGTAAGTTGTCCCAGTATGGTGATTAGCTGACCAGAACCAGTTGTATCACTAGCTCCACAATAATTATCTTGAGCAGGATGGAAATACCTACATAGAGTTATTGCATTTATATAGTTTCCATTTCTTCCACTAGGCTCCATTTCTATACAATGTCATAACTAGATTAGATTATGAATCTCAATACATAAATCCAAACTTGTAAAACACTTAACATGAATTGAAAAGTTTATGGATATAATCCATAATCATAAAAATGTTTTCTTTAAGGATGTATATACACATAAACCCTTCATAATGGTTTGTAAAAAAGATGGGAATTATCTTAAGCATATCCCTCGGGAGTGTCCTAACCAAGAGTGCAGCAAGGCCCGTTGTCATGCACTAGTTCCCATTTTAGTCTAGGTCAAAGCAGTGTTTTAGTGTTTTATCCCTAGGTACATCTGTGTCAGTGATACCTCTACCTACTCGTATCTAGATTGTGATGTATTTCTCGGAAAACTCACAAAATATCCACAATACCAAAGTTAGAGGAATATCTTCTATACTAATCCTCAAAGTCCATCTTAGGTCTATATTCTCTAATAAGAGTTTATTTAAATCAAGCTTCCAAGGTTTGTACTAAACTTCCTCTAATAACAACTGTAATGCCACGACCCTAGTTACCCAGAGTTGGTGTATTGTTACAAAACAATGGCATGATAAAAAAGATCAAGTCTTGAAATACCGATTAGTTTAGTACCCTTGGAATCACTAGATACATTCATAAAGTTTATATTACATCATAATGTGAAAACTACAACAACATCTTTTATCCATAGACCAAACTCATATCCCCTCATACTATCCCCAAAAGTCATTCATAAAATACTTCTTCACATCCTGGAAAAAAATAAAACATAGAAAGGGGTGAGCTCAAATGCTAAGTAAGGATAACAATATAGCGGAAAATTTCATAAATAAGCATAAACATTTAAGACATTGTATAACTAAAAAAATCCTTTTTAAACTTCAATTTCAGCATAACATGGAGAAAATAAATTGAAATAATTCCATTTACTTACTCACATGGATATTCTACTAGTTGAATAATCACATGCAATATCAATAACCACTTTCATAATGATGGAATGCACAATGCCAGACTATTATAAAAACATAGTCAAGGCCTTGTGCCAAGACTACCAATATGATTTTGTCAAGGCCTTGTGCCAAGACACTATTTTCTCTAATGAGACCTACCGATGCATCGAGGATATATAGTGGGCTCCACCAATCATATATTAAGTCCAATGCATTCTTCATATGAATAGGTTTAAACATAACATAAACATTCATATTAAAACTAAAAATTCAAAATGTCAATACATTCTACATAAACCATGAATGTTATAAAAATAACACATCCATAGTCAAACATATCACAAATCATACAATACAATATGGATGTTCTGTATCATAATAAATCAACTTCAAATAAGCATAAAATCAATCAAAGGATGTTGACATAGATGAAATCAATTCTATTTGAGAGAAATATCTCATATTTTGTAATTATTTAAAAGTCACATAAGTATAAAAGAAAACATTTACATTCAAAATATTATTATAATATTGTAAGGGAAGCTTCGAATATTTTATAATGGTATAAAATATCCACACCCACTGTATAAGTTAAAAAATACATTCTTACCTTAACTTTGTTGAAAAGGTTAAAAAGGACCTTGTTTGGAAAATGACCGAAAAATTCCTTTACAAACATCTTATAAAAATTCAAAAAAGGGTATAAATGACATTAAACTATATTCAATAAAACAGTAAGAATGTTTTTAAATACATTTTTATGAAACTTGGTTGTGGATGATAATGTGGTCCTAGTAGATAATTACGTAAAAACAACCTCGGATAATAAAGAGATTGTGAAATAAACCCTTACCTTGTAATTTTTCTTGGTCAAGGGTTGGATTACCTCCTGTATAATGGTGAAATAATTGTTATTAAATTATAAAATAATCATATACCTTAATATTATATAATATATGATCTTTTAACATTTCATTGTTAATAATATCTTCGTATTATCGTTGTTTCGGGTGTTAATTGATTCATTTTCATCTATATGATTTGTTATGTAAGATGTGTTTGTTATGGATAGGTTGTATCTTATTCATATCCAGAATGATATAAAGGTATTAAATATTACTTTTAATAATCAAATGAGAATTAGTCTTGAATGGATATGATGGGGAATGAATCTCATCTCGTTCGTGGAGATAGTAGTCTGTACATACGCACAAGCGACAATATTATTCTTTTGATATTAAAGTCATATATAACTGGATGGTATATCATATATACAGAATCATTATAATGTTATATTTATTATTTACTTAAATTACACATCATTATCATACCCATACAAATAATAATGTTTTGAATAACAATTACACCACGACGTGGAGATTGTAAGTCATACGTACGCACGTATAGTGACATGTCATTCAAAGGATGGATATAATACTGAATATGGATGTACCATATTTATAATAACATCATAGTATATATAAGATACAGAAGTTATTATTTTAGAATGGGAATAACAAAGAATGAAGAATTGGAAGAAGAAAGGAACTTGAAAAGGGTGGTGAAAACATTACCTTTTCTTCAGATTCTTCTGTTTGATTTGATCAAAAGTAATCATTAGGTTAGATTTGTGATCAAACTAAGGCCTCTAGGTTGAAATAAGGGAAGTTTAGAGATTATTTGGGCAGGTGTTGGCCGAGCCAAAAGTCTTTGAAGGTGTGAATTATAGAGAAGGTAAAGTGCCCTTTTATAAGAGGGGTGACGGGCACCATAGGAAAATATAGAAATATTATTTTAAATAAATTCATATTCGGTTTTTAATGGCTCAAAAGTGGACTATTTAAAGATTATGGTGGGGATAGGTCGAAAACCACTCAACCAATAGTTTTTAGACTTGTTTGGGTCACTATATTATTGTTCTGATTTAACTCTTAGTTAAATAGTTTGACATTTACCATGTCTCTTTGTATTTTTATATTTTATTTTTAACAAACATACTATAAACTTCAAAGTGACCACCAAGTCGTCCATTAATGATACAAATATAATTATTTAATTCCTTTGGCCGAACCTTATATTTTTAAGAATATAATATGAATTAATAATATAATATTTTTTTTTAAAAAAATCATTTGTGTTAATTTTGACACTATTCAATAATTGATTTTTGCTAAAGTCTTAACGACTATATCAATTAGAACCAAATTCATTTAAGCAATAATAAAATGTCATATTAACCAATAAAATTTGTGGTTGTCATCAAAACTTTTAAATTATATTTATTTTAACATTTATAATACCAATTATTTGATTCATTCATTTATAAGGAAAATACTACATCATTATTGTGTTAAAAATAAATTTAATTATTCAATGTCTAAAAATTATAAATAAAATAAAATTATGTAGTAAATCATTTTTTATTTCAAATTAATATTTATAGTCGAAAATATAACATATATTACCCTATGTAAAAAAAATTGTTTTTCTAAAAGATATATTCTCTTTTATTTTTTGTATTTACTTTAACTTAATTAATATAAAGTGTCATTATCACTTAAAAGTGGGTCCATGGGGTACCAATATAAGGACTCAGCCTTCAAACTTACTTAATCTTGAGTTATTACAAGATTACACATTGATTATCTTTTCAGGTTTCGAGTTTTAGAGAATTAGATCATAAAACATTCATTACATTCCACATTTAAACAAGGTGGTTACATAAAGATAGTATTCATTTTTTCACATCAATGGAAACATATTTAATATAAAACATGGATTCTTTATTGACACTTCATTGAAACTATCATCATATCATGTACCCATCCCTTGACCTGTGAAAAACATTTCAAAAAACTTGGGATGAGCATAAAAACCTCAGTAAGGGTTATAAAAAAAATATGGAAAGGAAACATGAGTTCATATATACATAAGAATGAAATAATACTTTACCCATAAAACATAGGCACTTTAACATACCTCATCAAATCATGAATAAATCATATAAATAATAAGACATAAAGGTAACTTGAGGTATTCATAACATTCTTATGTAGGGAGTAACCCTCTTGGTTATGTTTGGAAAACCCACCACAGTATATTCCCTAAATCTCTTCGGAGAAACATTAACGTTTCATTCCTTCATGTTACCCAATGCATTAGAGGGCTATATCGGGCTCACCCGACCTTAGTTTAACACGGAACCACCCTTCTTCATAATAATGCCCAAGAACCTCAACATAATCGTATCACATAAAACATGCATAAAGGAAACATAACATTTCCACCTTTAAATCACAAGATATCAATACAACACATTGATATAAAAACATTATGAAAACCATTTTCAATAACAAAATAAAAGAAAAGTAAAACATGGTATTTATTTTTTCTTTTTTTAAAAATGGTATGGCTTGCAGAGGAAGCCGAAACTCAAATAATGGTCACGGTGGCGGAGAAGTCGTTGTCACCGCATACATACGACAAAAACATTCCATTTTGTCATTTAGTAAAACACATTTTATAAAAAATAATCCTTTTGAATAAATGTAAAAGTCAATGGGGTTTATACACTGTATAAAAGAAGGTTGTGTATAAAACAAAATATGCCTCAATGAAAGGATATTGAGACGAAGTCCCATACAAAGACGATATCCTTGGATTAAGGATAAATCAATTACATAATTATGTGTGACAAAAGAATACCCCAAATATAAGTGGATATTAAGTGTAAAACAATCAGAGGACATTCACACATATTCATAGAACGACATATTCAAGGAGTACATGTTTATCCCAAAGAATCAAAATTGGGTCAAGAAGTTCCCTTACAAAAATTTGACAGCCTAACGGCGTCACTTCAAAATTCAGAAAATGAGTTGACGAGAGATAAAAAGGGTATCTAATCACATGGACATAAAATTTAATTCAATAAGGATATAGAAGAACATATCTCAACATAATAGTATGTGAATTAAAAGGCATAACAGAAGAAGTCTTTTAAAAAGAGCAGGGTGAAAGGTTCCCTTAGCGAATTGGGTTACATTTGAAACATACACCCCATTGAAGAAGGGTCATACAATGAATATGTGAATACCCATAAATGAAATTTTATTACAAAAAGAGTATAATAATGGGCAGTATATACACCACTCAAAGAAAATTGTGGCAAATGTATCATAAATCCTACGGGAATAAAAGTGAGATGAAAAATCCCTTACGAAAACTCGATAGCCTAACGACGCCACTTAAAACTTCCAAAATGGATTGATGAGATAAAATATGGTCTCTCATAATATTAAAATAATGTTTACAGAAATAGGAATATAAAAGAAAATCCCCAAACATAACAAAGAGGAGCTTAAAAGAAGTGACATAAATGAGAGTAATTAAAAAGAAAGAGAGACGTTAGATCTCTTACGAAAATTCGGCAGCCTAACGGCGCCACTCAAAACATCCAAAATGGATTGATGAGAGAGAATATAGTATCTCATCATATTATCATAAAAATTACCATAAGAGTAATATAAAATAATATCCCAATAATAAGAAATATGAGCTTTAAAAGGAATGACATAAAAGAGTGTACTTAAAAAGAAAGAGAGGAGTAGGATCCCTTACCTCGGGTCCGACTTGACTCGATCGTTCTTTAACATCATGAATAATAAACTTGAGTTAATTTATACTTGCTTAAGAATATTTTTCATGTTCATTATTCCTTTTATATCAATTATTGACATGTTATAAACATTCTGTAATCATTTATGTTAATAATATTTGTTTTATCGATATTTGGTTCTTAAGTCAAAAGTGGACTTCTTACAATTAGATGTTGTTCGTGTGGTCAAAGGTTATTTATATCCAGAATGACATTACTGATTTGGATATCATATATATCATATATATCCATCATATAAATGTATTTATAATATTACATAATCATTTAGATGTAAGAAATGAAATGCTCCGTTCATGGAGACGGTAAGCCGTACGTACGCATGAACGCTACTTTCATTTCTATGTCATATTAATGGAATTAAAACTAAATGAGAGATGTGTATATTTTTAATTCCATAATTATATTCATCTTTTATATGTATCATACATCATATATATCCATTATACGTACTTATAATAGTACATTACATTTGAGGATAAGAAATGAAATGCACCGTTCATGGAGACAGTAAACCATACGTACGCATGAACGCTACTTTCATTTCTATCTCATACTTTAATGAAAAGATAAAAATAATGATATAAAGGTATATTATAATTCCAGTATAAAATCATATGTAATAACTTTAAATCCATCCTTTATACATCCCACATATGGCATTAACGAATCAAATCACTTTGAGGGGGCGGTAGTCCGCACTTCCTAAAATGAAGATATCGCGTATACCCATAATGGAAATCATAAAGGTATGCCACAAATGAAAAATACAGAAGATTAAGTAAAACATAAAAATATTATATATCATATATAAACATAGTGACATCTTAATGGCTACCTTTTAAGGTGTTATATGAGTGTTGAACAATCATCGTTTCGTGAGGCAGAAATTCACCATCCACAGAAACTGTATGTTCATTAACCATTAGATGAAGGTGTGTGTAAGTGTAGCTCGAATACTTATTGTAAAAACATCCTATTATATTTAATATACTGTATTTTTTACAAAATAAATGAATAAAAAGAGTTTAGGGGGTTGGAGAAGAAAAATAAAACAAAAGAGCACAAGTGAAGACGTTACCTTAAAATTGGGTAACTCCCTTTGGTTTGAACCAAAAGAGTTTCTTGAAGAGCTTCCTGCCTATGTTAAGACTTCTAGGATGATGATAGGGATGTGTTGAGACAACATTATCAGAGAATGGCCGATCCAAGGGTTTGAGAGGTGTGTGTAAGGTGTTATAGGTGGGGGCCTTTTATAAGAGGAGAGGAGGGGCACTCTTGGAAATGTATAAAATGTTACTTTATTTTCAAATGTTTTTCGGATTTTAATGGTCCCACATTGATGTGTTTTGAGGATAAGGTGATAATGGTTCGAAATCCAACCATCCAATAGGTTTTTGACATGTGTAGGTCCTAGATTTTGCATTATCGTTCCATTTTATTTAAATCGTTCAATAATGAGGTCATCGCTGCATCATCATGATGTCATAACGAATTTAATTTTTTTACTGTCTAAAAATTATAAAAAAATACTATGATGTAGGAAATCTTTTTATCTTTCCAATGACTATTTATAGTCAAAATTCTGACTTGTATAACCACATGTAAAAATTGTTTTAGTAAAAAAAATCATGTTTGTGACATTTTTATTTTAACTTTAAATAAAAGGCATAAATGTCATTATCTAACCCAAGTGGCTCCATGGGGTACTAAAAATCGACCCATGGGTTGTCTAGGTCGGCCATAACTCATCCAATAGGGTTAGTACAGGTGTAAATATATTTTCATTCTATTATAATATCATTTTTACCTTAAATCAAACTAATTACCTTTAATCGCGATTAATAAAACTTAAAAGTTGCTTTTCATCAAAAATTATATTCATCCCATTGAACCACATTTAACATAACCATTAAAATAATTTAAATTGGATTTTTTGAAATTCAAATCAAAGAAGTGGTAATGTACCATTTAAATGAAAAATCAAATTTTGTAACCACCACTTTGTGGTTTCATTATTCATCAAAAATTGGAGTTTTTCAGAAAAATACCAAAAATTCACCCTAAGCTATATTTGATATTCCAAATTCAAAAATGAAATCTATTTTACCAAATTCATAACATATAAGTTTCATTAATTAATTTTATAATTAATTCTCGCAGTCAGAGAAAATAGCGTGTTTTTATGAAACAATAAGTATCAAAAGATTGACACTAGTTTAAGTCCAATTTCAAAGTGAAATTAATTCCAATGACCACTATTGGATTAAATGGTAAAAATATATTCTAATTTTACTAAAAAAACAATCCAAAAGATAATCTAATCATATAAATAAACTAGATTAAAAAGAGGTTTTGAATTAAAATACAACATTTTTCACTATTCATTAAAAAATTAACTTTATCAGAAAGATACCAAAAATTTAAAAAAAGTAAATTTTGATGTCCCGATTCTAAATAAGAATTTTATTTTATCAAATATAACACATAAAATTGTCAAAAATTGGATTTAAAATAGGTTCTCCTTCAAAAGGCGGTTAATCGACCTTTTAAAGAATATTAGAATGTCTACGCTTAAAATTGGATTTATTCGCATTTTTAATCCTCTAACATTTATTGTAAAGAGTAAAAATATTTGACAAACATATATAATCATTTTGTAGGTAGTTCTTTTCATTCCCGCCATTACAACGGCTAGGCGTTAACTACTATTTAAAATAACATTATTTTATTATTAGAGTGAAACGTAAGCTTCCCAAGAAACTCGTTGTTGCGTATTGGGTACGCCATCGAGCATAGCATCCCCTTTAATGTAATATTAATATTTTATTCACAAATATGGTTAAATATAACAATTTCATATCCTTTATTTACCTGGGGTGTTACATCCTTCCCCCCTTTTGGGAATTGCGTCCTCGAAATTTTAAAACTGGGCTTGGAAATATCCTTGAATGTCCCACATCAGAACAAGAGTCGGTAAAACAATCACTTTAAAATAAAGAAAGATAAGTACAGAGGTCACCCGAGTTAACCCATACTAGGATTCTATGTAAGAAAACATGGACATGGAGGAGAAAACATAGGGTCATGTTCAGATGGAGAGTGATAGAAAACATATTTAGGAGAAATTTAACCACAAGAAAATCACAAACTTGTGATGGGTTAAACGGTATTCGATTCCCCAGTAGGAAAAGTTAACAGACAACATTATTATTTTAAGTTACTCTTCATTGAGGAATTTATTTTTGAGCCTAACTAAATCATAATGAAACATACTTACTTGTCACGTAGACTTCCAACTTTTACTAGATTCCTTAATCAAACTCATATATTCTCCAAAAGACAAGTATTTAGGAAGACTTGTTTGCATTAAGAGTACAATAATCAATTTCTATAGAATCACCTAATCCACAAAAGAGAACTATATACATCCCATGTCTTTAGACTCTAACCAAAACCAACGCCAAAATGGTTAGTACAAGATATGATAATCCAGAAAAGGATAACCCTTTATAAAAAGAGAATCTATTCTAAATCTCCAAAATTTTCCAAACAAAACCCAAAGTTCAACAAGGACCATTCGGTAAAAAAAATTTCCATAAAATTCTTCAAAGTAAACCAAACTAAGATTGAATCCCAAATATTTGAATGATTTAGTCACATAGTCTTCCATGTTAATTCGTAACATTTATCTCCAAAAAACATCAGTTGATCCTAAAGTCTTGGATTGAAAAGTAATTAACCTAATCACATATCCACCATGATAAGTTAATCATTTTCATAAAAACCGAAAATCAACTTACTCTTAATTCATAAAGTCACCTAACTAAAAAGAATAAATCATACTAACCTGGGACTTTACATAGTCTAGTGGTAGGCAATAAATACCCATTGCACTTTGGTTGTGGGTTCGATTCCCGCAGCTTTGTCCGATGCGACGGGTTGTCACATGGTCTGCGTGTTGTCCTTTTTATAAAACTCCAAAAATAACCCTAACATGTTTTAACCTTAATAGTTTCCTTATACCTCTCATTTTCATCCAAATTCATTAAGGTCTCAACATCTTAATTCTTCAAGTCTTATTTCACCACCATAAGATAAAATGAAATGATTCCCAAAATGAATAACATCATACCTTGATCATGGAGTCCACTCGGTGTCATCATCATCTTGCTCACATAGGTAGAAGTCCCATGCATTACAACAATGATTTATAGATCATTCAAAATCATTTTCTTCCTCCATCCAAATACACCTTGTACAACATGGGTCATATGGGTGTTCACAGAAAAACAGTTTTGGAAAATAATCATGTATGACATATAATTCCAAAACATTTGATAAAACATGATTTCTATGAAATAGTCGGACAGAATTTGAGTTGAAACTTTCTATTATTTGTCCTTTTAAAATACCATAAGTATGTGTTGAGAGACGATATTTTAAAATCAAATATAAATAGGTTGCACAAGGGTCTCCTTCCTCAGCACCATCTTTAAAATCATAATATGCTTCAAATTCTTGTGATAAGGTAAAATATTTGAAAATACCTTGATAATATTTACCTTTCTTGAAAATATGAGAATATTGTGAAAATAGTATTTGTCTAAAAACAACCCATGTTCCTTTATGATAATGATGTATAGTGGAGGTGTTTGATATCTCAAAAAACTGCTTTCAAGTGAGTTGTATGCTAGAAAATGTTTCACAATCATCCGAACATGACTTTGCAATAATTATTGCAAGCATGTAATCAGGAAGAGATAGGAAGGTCGTTTGAGATCCTTCTCCTTCCATTCATAACCGACTTTACTTGACCTGAAAAAAGTTATAAAATAAGGATTTAACTGAAATAATAGATATAGGGACTAATCATGTGTCTAACAAAAACTCTTAATCCCAAAAGTTGTCTAAACCGACCTCTGATACCAACTATAAGGCCCCAGCCTTAAACCTTACCTAATCTTGAGTTATTACAAGATTACACATTGAGGATCTTTTCAGGTTTATATTTTTAGAGAATTAGATCATAAAACTTGCATTACATTCCACATTTAAACAAGGTGGTTATATAAAGATAGTATTCATTTTTTCCCATCAACAGAAACATATTTAAAATAAAACATGGATTCTTTCTTGACACTTCCTTGACACTATCATCATATCATGTACCCTTCCCTTGACCTGTGAAAAACATTTCAAAAAAATTGGGATAAGCATAAAAAGCTCATTAAGGGTTAGAAAAAAAATATGGAAAGGAAACATGAGTTCATATATACATAAGAATGAAATCATACTGTACCCATAAAACATAGGAATTTTAACATACCTCATCAACTCATTTTCTGAATTTTGTAGTGACGCCATTAGGCTGTCAAATTTTTGAAAGGGAACTTCTTAACCCAAATTTGATTCTTTGGGATAAACTTATACTCCTTGAATATGTCGTTCTATGAATATGTGTGAATAACCTCTGATTATTTTACACTTAATATCCACTTATATTTGGTGTATTCGTTTGTCACTCATAATTATATAATTGATTTATCCTTAAACCAAGGATATCGTCTTTGTAAGGGACTTCGTCTCAATCTCCTTTCATTGAGGCATATTTCGTTTTATAAACAAATTTATTTTATACAGTGTATAAACCTCTTTTACTTTTACTTTTATACAAAAGGAATCTTTTTCTACAAAGCATTTTACTAAACGACAAAAAGAATGTTTCTTTTAACGTACGCGGTGCCAACGAACTTTTCTGTCGCCGTGAGTATTATTTGATCTTTGGCTTCCTCAACAAGCCATAATGTTTTTAAAATAAAATAAATACCATATACTCTTTTATGTATTTTGGTATTGAAAATGGTTTTGATAAATGATTATATTATGTCAATATATTTAAATGATATATTGTGATTGAAATGTGGAAATGTTATCATTCCTTTATATTGGTTTTATGTGTTATAATTTTATAATGGTACTTGGACATATTACGGGTGGTTACGTGATAAACCATATGACGGGTGGTGCCGTGAATACCAGGACGGGTGGTTACATTATAACCTCTAATGCATTGGGTATGGAAGTCGGCCGTATGGATATTCCATTATGTATGTATGGAAGTTGGTCGTATGGCTATTCCATTAAGTGATATGTGTGGAAATCGACCATATGGTTATTCCACTTAAGAATGTTTATGTCCCAAGTTACCTTTATATGTTATATGTTCTTTATATGGGTTTTTTGATAATATTTTGATTACAAAAGGGCAAGTAATGATATTTTATTCAGTGAAGAGTTTTTACTAATTCATAAAGGTGAAGGTATAACATTGATAAAGTATACATGGTTTACTTGTTGTTTTAATAACTAACAGTTTTCATTCTTTGTGTATCCCTTACTGAGCTTTTTATGCTCACCCCAAGTTTTTTTGAAATGTTTTTTTCACAGGACTTAATGTGGAATTGGGTCAAGGATGGGATCAAGGGAATGGCATGCTATCTAAAGCATGGAACTAGACATGTTTCTTTTTAAGAGTTTTTATTTTATGGAAACTTAGTAGAAGTTTCTACTTTGTAATATTTTGAGATGTAATAGTTATGATCTAATTCTCTAAAACTCTAATCCTGAAAAGATCCTCAATGTGTAATCTTGTAATAACTCAAGATTAAATAAGGTTTAAGGCTGGGGCCTTATATCAGGCTCACCCGCCCTTAGTTTAACACGGAACCACCCGTCTTTATAATAATGCCCAAGAACCTCAACATAATCGTATCACATAAAACATGCAAAAAGGAAACATAACATTTCCACCATTAAATCACAAGATATCAATACAACACATTGATATAAAAACATTATAAAAACCAATTTCAATAAAAAAAATGAAAAGTAAAACATGGTATTTATTTTTTATTTTTAAAAAAAGGTTTGGCTTGTAGAGGAAGCCGAAACTCAAATAATGGTCACGGCGGCGGAGAAGTCATTGTCACCGCATATGTATGACAAAAACATTCCCTTATGTCATTTAGTAAAACACTTTGTATAAAAAATAATCCTTTTGAATAAATGTAAAAGTCAAAGGGGTTTATATACTATATAAAAGAAGGTTGTGTATAAAACAAAATATGCCTCAATGAAAGGAGATTTACACGAAGTCCCATACAAAGACGGTATCCTTGGATTAAGGATAAATCAATTACATAATTATGTGTGACAAATTAATACACCAAATATAAGTGGATATTAAGTGTAAAACAATCAGAATACATTCACACATATTCATAGAACGACATATTCCTGGAGTACAAGTTTATCCCAAAGAATCAAAATTTGGTCAAGAAGTTCCCTTGCAAAAAATTGACAGCCTAACGACGTCACTTCAAAATTCAGAAAATGAGTTGACGAGAGATAAAAAGGGTATCTAATCACATGGACATAAAATTTAATTCAATAATGCTATAGAAGAACATATCCCAACAAAATAGTATGTGAATAAAAAGACATAACAAAAGAAGTCTTTTAAAAAGAGGAGGGTTAAAGGTTCCCTTACCGAATTGGGTTACTTTTGAAACGTACACCCCATTGAAGAAGGGTCATAGAATGAATATGTGAATACCCATAAAAAAAATTATATTACACAAAGAGTATAATAATGGGAAGTACATACACCACTCAATGGAAATTGTGGCAAATGTAGCATAAATCTCACAGGAATAAAAGTGAGATGAAAAACCCCTTACGAAAACTCGGCAGCCTAACGACGCCACATAAAACTTCCAAAATGGATTGATGAGAGAAAATAGGGTCTCTCATCATAATAACATAATGTTTACAGAAATAGTAATATAAAAGAACATCCCCCAACATAACAAATAGGAGCTTAAAAGAAGTGACATAAAGGAGAGTACTTAAAAAGAAAGAGAGAGGTTAGATCTCTTAAGAAAATTCGGCAGCCTAATGGCGCCACTCAAAACATCCAAAATGGATTGATGAGAGAGAATAGGGTCTCTCATCATATTAACATAAATATTACAGTAAGAGTAATATAAAATAAAATCCCAATAACAAGAAATATGAGCTTTAAAAGGAATGACATAAAAGAGTGTACCGAAAAAGAAAGAGAGGAGTAGGATCCCTTACCTCGAGTCCGACTTGACTCGACCGTTCTTTAACATCCTGAATAATAAAATTGAGTTAATTTATAGTTTCTTAAGAAAATTTTTCAAGTTCATTATTCCTTTTATATCAATTATTGACATATTATAAACATTATGTAATCATTTAAGTTAATAATGTTTGTTTTGTCGATATTTGGTTCTTAAGTCAAAAGTGGACTTCTTACAATTTCATGTTGTTCGTGTGGTCAAAGGTTATTTATATCCAGAATGACATTCCTGATTTGAGTATCATATATATCATATATATCCAGAATATACATGTATTTATAATATTACATAATCATGTAGAGCTAAGAAATGAAATGCACCGTTCATGGAGACCGTAAGCCGTACGTACGCATGAACGCTACTTTCATGTCTATGTCATATTAATGGAATTAAAACTAAATGAGAGATGTATATATTTTTAATTCCATAATTATATTCATCCTTTAGATGTATCATACATCATATATATCTATTATATGTACTTATAATAGTACATTACATTTGAGGATAAGAAATGAAATGCACCGTTCATGGAGACGGTAAGCCGTACGTACACATGAACGCTACTTTCATTTCTATCTCATACTTTAATGGAAAGAAAACAGTAATGATATAATGATATATTATAATTCCATTATAAAATCATATATAATAACTTTAAATCCATCCTTTATACATCCCACATCTGTCATTAACGAATCAAATCACTTTGAGGGGGCGGTAGTCCGCACTTCCTAAAATTAGGATATCGCGTATACCCATAATGGAAGCCACAATGGTATGCCACAAATGAAAAATACAGAAGCTTAAGTAAAACATAAAAATATTATATATCATATATAAACATAGTGACATCTTAATGGACACCTTTGAAGGTTTTATATGAGTGTTGAACAATCATCGTTTCGTGAGGCAGAAATTCTCCATCCACAGAAACTGTATGTTCTTTAACCATTAGATGAAGGTGTGTGTAAGTGTATCTCGAATACTTATTATAAAAAAATCCTAGTATATTGAATATACTGTATTTGTTACAAAAGAAATGAATAAAAATAGTTTAGGGGGTTGGAGAAGCAAAATCAAACAAAAGAGGACAAGTGAATACGTTACCTTAAAATTGGGTAACTCTATTTGGTTTGAACCAAAAGGGTATCTTGAAGATCTTCATGCCTAAGTTAAGGATTCTAGGATGAGGAGAGTGATTTGGAGAGACAAAATTATCATATCTTGGCCGAACCAAAGGTTTGAGAGGTGTGGGTAAGGTGGTAGAGGTGGGGGCCTTTTATAAGAGGAGAGGAGGGGCACTCTTGGAAAAGTATAAAATGTTACTTTATTTTCAAATGGTTTTCGGATTTTAATGGTCCCAAATTGATGTGTATCAAGGATAAGGTGATAAGGGTTCGAAATACACCCATAAAATAGGTTTTTGACATGTGTAGGTCCTATATTTTTCATTATCTTTCCATTTTATTTAAATCGTTAGATAATGAGGTCATCGCTGCATCATCATGATGTCATAAAGAATTTAATTTATTTAAGGTCTAAAAATTATAAAAAAATACTATGATGTTGGAAGTTTTTTAGCTTTCAAATTACTATTTATAGTCAAAATTCTGACTTGTATAACCACATGTAAAAACTGTTTTTGTAAAACAAATCATGTTTGTGACATTTTTATTTTAACTTTAAATAAAAGGCATAAATGTCATTATCAAACCCAAGTGGCTCCATGGGGTACCAAAAATCGACCCATGGGTTTTTTTTGTTGGCCATAACTCATCCAATAGGGTTAGGACCAGCGTCAATCTATTTTCATTTTAGTATAATATCATTTTTACCTTAAATCAAACTAATTACCTTTAATCGCGATTAATAAAACTTAAAAGTTACTTTTCATCAAAAATTATTTTCATCCCCTTGAACAACATTTTACTTAACAATTAAAATCATTTAACTTGTAGTTTTGAAATTCAAATCACAGAAGTGGTAAGGTCCCATTTAAACGAAAAATCAAATTTCGAAACCACCACTTTATGGTTTCACTATTCATCAAAAATTGGAGATTTTCAGAAAATTACCAAAAATTCACCCTAAGCTATATTTGATATTACGAATTAAAAAATGATGTCTATTTTACCAAATTCATAAAATAGAAGTTCCATTAATTAATTTTATAATTAATTCCCACAGTCAGAGCAAATAGCATGTTTTTATGAAACAATATGTATTAAAAGATTGACACTAGTTTAAGTCCAATTTCAAAGTGAAATTAATTCCAATGACCAATATTGGATTAAATGGTAAAAATATATTCTAATTTTACTAAAAAAACAATCCAAAAGATAATCTAATCATATAAATAAACTAGATTAAAAAGAGGTTTTGAATTAAAATACAACATTTTTCACTATTCATTAAAAATTGAACTTTATCCAAAAGATACCAAAAATTTAAACAAAGTAAATTTTGATGTCCCAATTCTAAATAAGAATTTTATTTTGTAAAATATAACACATAAAATTGTCAAAAAGTGGATTTAAAAGAGGTTCGCCTTCAAAAGGTGGTTAATCGACCTTTTAAAGAATATTAGAATGTCTACGCTTAAAATTGTATTCATTCGCGTTTTTAATCCTCTAACATTTATTGTAAAGAGTAAAAATATTTTAGAAACATATATAATCATTTTGTAGGTAGTTCTGTTCATTCACACCATTACAACGGCTAGGCATTAACTACTACTTAAAATAACATTATTTTATTGTTAGAGTGCAATGTAAGCTTCCCAAGAAACTCGTTGTTGCGTATTGGGTACGCCATCGAGCATAGCATCACCTTTAAAGTAATATTAATATTTTATTCACAAATATGGATAAATATAAAAATGTCATATCTTTATTTACCTGGGGTGTTACACCCAAAATTGACCCAAAGATTCCCATGGTCGGACATGTATCAATAAATAGTGTTAGGACACATTTTGGGTAATTTAATATTATTATAATATTATTTTTTTACCCTTATTTACCTGATTTACCCTTTAACCGTGGTAAATAAAATATTTACCGCAGTAATTATTCAAAATTTATAAAAATAAAAGTTACCTATTTAAACAATTTGGACCTCCTGATTCTAAATATGGAATTCATTTTTATAAATTCAAAACAAAGTAGTTGCAGAAATTAATTTAAAATTAATTCCCATTATTAAAACAAAAAGCTGGTTTTTAAGAGATAATAACTATCAAAATATTGGCACTTTCTTATGTCCAGTTTAAATGTGAAATTATGTCCAATGAAACAAAATATATTAAATGGTAAAAATATATTATAAATATACTTTAAAACCACTCTAATTCATAATTTATTACTCTTAATTATTTTGATTAAATTTTTTTTTAATTATAATTTTGTAATTTTCACTATTCATCATAATATGAAAGTTATCAGAAATGTACCAAAAATTAACCCTCAGATAATTTTAATATTCCTATTCCAAAAATGAAGTAAATTTTGAAGATAAAATGTATATAATTTCAAAAAGTGGGTATTACTATTCATAGCGGCAAGTTTGATTGGTTGTGTTGTGTGTTAGAACTCGAAGTTGCACACAACACATGCTACTGTATTAGTCAAAGAGAAGCATACCATGGAAGCTTGGGGATTTACAATTATAAATTATTTCCACTTCATCTCTTAATTTTAATCCTTCAACTACAGGTTCATAATAAATTATGACCTTAGATTAGCCACTCTATCTAGATGATAGATGGACAAAGCCACTCTATCTAGATTAGCCACTATGTATTCCCACGTTATCTAGCAAGAATCATTGGATTTAAGAATGAATAAAACAATTAATTAAATACTAGAATCAAAGGTATTAATTTATCAATAATTAATAGATAATAATAAATTTAAATTTGACTATGTTGATACAAATTGATGTTTATAAGTACAATTGAAGCACCGTTCAGGCCCATCCCCAACTAGTATTTTCACAAATTTAATGAATAATCCACAAAACAATCCTTAATAATATACATATCAAATGAATATACCAAAACAAAGTGAAAATGTGTCATATAACCAGAAGGGAGACTCAGTCATGATAAATATATAATTAATTTAACAATAACAAAATACCTTAGTCATAAGTTCTTCATTGATGTAGATATTGATCAATTAAACTTCATACATGTTGTATTTTAATTTCACCAATATGATACAATATAGAACCCCTATAATGGTGATCCATTCATTCTCCTTCACTTATAAATGACGTTAATGTAGTTCTAGGTTCTAGGGTAGAGAATATAATCATCAATCATTATTAACCTCGATTACAATATAATTCCTCAATCCTAAAGAATTATCACTCTCGTTAACTAATTCATGAAATGGAGGATCAGTTGAATGAATTAATATAATCCAGATAACAAAACCATATATGGTATTTTTTGGGAGAGAAATATCTAGGGAGGATAAATGTTATGAAAAATGAAATAATTATAATATTACCACTAAAAATGATATAATTTGGTATATATTGAAAGATTTTATTACTGTTAAGTGAGAAAGGGACCTTAATAAAATAATAAACATAAAATGATCTTTAGGATAATAATAATAATAATAATGTCATATAACATCATGGGTGTACAAATATTATTTTATTACTAAGTACATCAATCAGTCTGTATACCATTCTTTATATTTATTGAAGGATGAATAATAAATATTATTCATTAATTTAATAAAAAAATATATTCATAGTATTGGGAATTAATATTTTTTTCAATAATCATGTAACTGAATAGATATTTATTTAATAATAAAAATTATTTAATACTTTTCATATAAGACAAAAGAAAAATAAATATTATATTTTATGGTCTTGAAAAATAAATATTTATTTTAATATTCAACTCACATTTGCGATTGATTTATTAAGTTTAGTATATTTTTTATATAAATAATTTTTTTCTTAAAAATAATATTAATTAAACTATTAAATAAAAATATTATTTAACGAAAATTGATGGATACACTAAGTGTGTGAATCTAAATGTTTCTTCCTCTGCGTCCATAGTTTGCAATTCCAACTTACCTATATCAGTATCTGACAACACATAAATTCACACATACAGGTAAAAGATAATTTTTCAATGATAAAACCACATGTAAATGCTCACGCTGTAATATTATCAATTTTTTTAGATATTTCATCAATAACGATGTATACTAGTATAATTAACACATATGCTTGATATGCATTTCATTGTCTTAATGATTTAACCCTTAAATCACCATGGCCAATATATTTTTATTTTGGATATTTTATTAAAATGAAATGTCTTGAGATATCAGATTCCATAATGGCAAAATTGATAAAACCATTCATAATTTATTCATTAATGGAATGTCAATTTTGATTCACCCAACATATCCAATATCATCATGAACATATGGAATCAATTTTTTTTAAAAGGCATTAATTTATATGACACATGATATACGTTTATAATATTATGAAATAAAATTATCATTGAAAGTTTTACATATAGACATTATAATGATACAAAAATAACATGTGGAATTCCTATTAGAAATCATGTCCTCACAAACTCCCATTTTGGATATTATTTTGTGTTAACATCATAAGTTGAGCCCTCATTCTCATATAAGAGTCAATAAATTAATCGAAAACATATTCTGTGTCCCATCATAAAATATTATCCTGGCCATAATACATATATTTAAGAATATATTCATTGCACATCAAGGTTCACATCATAGTGGACAACATCAATTACCATTTAAAATATGATAAATAATATAAACAATTTTCATATTAATTTTACATTTAATAATAATCAATATGTGATAAGGGATTTGTTAATTTTCAGTTATTTTAAAATATAGGTAATCAAAAGTAGTTAGTTCTAGGGAAGTGAATCCAATTATATATTGTTACACTACATCAACAATGGATGTATGATCCTTGGGAATGTCCCAGTAGAGGTTTACCATGTTAAATCACATATGATGCCCTTAAATATTTTATGAAATATATTTTCACTATAAGGGATAATGATTTTTTTCATTACTACAAAACAATATCATTAGAAATTGTTATTTTTATTCATCATATCCTAACCCCCGCATAGGCATTATTCCTTCTATAAAAAAGAATAATTGTTATCAAATAAATGTTTGGAATTGATGGAGTTTTCAATTTTTTAAAATTATGGTAGTAGTTGTGATTCAAAAAGATATTTTTTTATTTAATTTTGAAAACCACTTTGGAATAATAATATAAAATACAACGTACAATCATTTGGAATGGTTGTATAAATAACAATCATTAATGGAATTATGGTCAAAATTGAATGTTTATCTCTATAAAAAATAGATAATAAATATATATATATTGTCACTAATATATTTATAATGTTTGGGGAAGAATTATCCAACACAATTTACATGATTTTGATGTCTTTTAAATCAAAACATTTTTTGTGGGAATTGATTCTAAATGTCTATAAAGGTGACTAAAATGTATTTGAATCCAATTTAAAACTTCTATAGAATATATACAATGACATGTGGATTCACCAAAATGAATATATTAATGAATTTTAAAATTGGGAGAATGAAATTATAGAAGACACATGTGGAATTTGAGAAAACAATGATGATATCATTATTGTGAAGTGTTTTTTGAGAATATTGAAACTTCATTTTGTTTTCAAGGTCCCGGTGCTTGATGATAAGGATCCAAATTAAGTTTATTTGAAACGAATTTATAGAAATCATGTTTCATATGATATTAATACTAATGATGATTATCTATTGGGATAAATTCTTGTGAATTAAAGATCATGAAAACTAATAATCTCTCATTAGAGTATGATACGGATGAAAATCCATTTCAAAAGTCACCAAATTTGTTTATTTAAAAATATAAAATTAAAACAAATGTTCAAGAGGAAACATCCACTCAATTTTATTTAGTGTGTAATGGTTTAGAACATCACATTAATGTTTCCAAGGAAATTATTGGATTATATAGAATATTTTTTTCTCATGAATAATTCTCATAATGATTTTAAATGTAGAAGGGTCACTAAACATAATTTATTTAATAAAAAATATTCATTCATAGAATAGAAACCCATTTGTTGACGCATAAGTTGAGGAAATTAAGAATTATATATAAATAAATAAAATTGGATATGAGTATTTCATTGAAAAAAATAGAAAAAATAGGTTCAAAGTAATAAATGCAGTAATACTTTTAATGGCATAGTGACGTAAATTTTGATTTCGAAACTACACTAAATATTTTTTTTGGAGATCAAAAAAATAAATTCAATGGTTTATTACATGATTTCAAACTCTATATTCATAAATAATAATAATATATAATTTTTTTGAAGAATTATACTGCAAATAGAAAATTTGATAAGATAAAAATCTAAAAATATATATTGATTTCATGATAAATGTAGAAAATAAAATAAAAAATGCATATAGATTGACTAATTAATAAATGAATAAGGATAAATTAATCTAAATGATTATATGACAATTAATTAAGATAAAGTGAAATTTGAAGGATCAAAAAATGTAAATGAATAGAAAGATAACATTAGGTAGTTGGATTATGTGGTTTGTGGAAAAAAGTTATTGAGAATCATGTATATAAAACTCATAAATTATAATATTTTATGTATTTTTATAATAGAAAAAAATTTAATATGGGGATTGATTATAAAATAAATTGGTCAAAAATCAAGATAAACCATAAAAAAAAATCCACTGAGAATGATTGAATTTGGAGTGATCTAAAAACCTATTGGATAATTAATAAGGACGCATAAGATTAAACCCCAAACTAGGAGTTATTGTTTTTTAAATATAGTTCATACCCAAATGTGTACTCTATATCCAAGAGGTAATACAAATATAGAAATGATTATTGAATAAAAAATTCAATATACTTGGAATGTTTTTTTATGTTTTATTTCTAAAGGATATGGAAAAAATATTTGTATTAATCATCAGATATATGAACAAATGTGATAAAGTATACTTAAATTTTTAGAGGAAATTAGATCAAAGATTCATCATGAAATCAGAAATAAAACATTCAAAACATTTTAAGATGAATATGAACCCTAAAATCTAAAGAAAGAATATTGACATCAATCAATAGTGAATGTGATGTGGAAATCATGGTTTTAGAAAAAAAATTCAAGAAGGAGGTTATAATATAAATTTATTTAAAGATAATCAATTGATCTGGAGTATGAATTACTAATAAATGAGGCACTTCCCACATAATTGAGAAAATGATCATTTACATAGAATTAATATGATAAAGAAAAAATAATTTAGTTCTATAATGATATAGTGTTGATTATAATTGGATATTGGAAAAAAATTGTTTGGGAATATATGAGAAAACAATATTTCATAGTTATTCAAGGCCTTCATCATAATATTTTAGTGTTTTAAAATTATCTAACATGGAGTATAAAATACATTTCAAAAATAATATAATGTCCATCATGGTAACGGATAGGGTAACAATGTTGAAGTGAATTGAAAAAAAGTAACTCTCTACCTTATTTTTTGAGAGTATGATGTGTTATTTATTTCCACAGAATATGAAAATAGTTTTTGGGACCAAGGTATGGTCCAAATGAGAAACAAATCCATTGAAAAGATTATGGGGCATGAATAAGTTCATGATATACCTAAACATTAATGTGATAAAACTCATACATGAGAAAATTTTTAAAATGTAATGATCATTTGAATGATATAAAAGATAAAAGAAAATAATTCAACATGGAATAATGAATTGGTTCAATTTGATTTTTTTGGGATGTTATCACTATGATCTATTGATTAAAAGTGGTTTTATATGTTATTAATTAATGATTATATAATGAAGATAATATTTTTAGTGATCATTCAAAATCCTGATTTTTTTATCTGTGTAACATGTTATCATATATTAATGAAAAATATTTTATTTTGTAAAAATCCAATATATAAAATGGTATGAGAATAATCCAACAATAAATTTCATTAAAATATTTAAATTTGAATTTTTTATTCTATATAACTGGGTGAACTATTATAATTCTATATACATAGGATAAGAAGATATTTTTCATGGAAACACATCTATAAAGAAATTTATAAATTTTTGTCGAATAAATATCATGGAAAATTAATTGAAATCTAAAATTTTATAGCTATGGAAAATGTGAAATCTATTCAATAAAATGGTGAAGAATAGACTAAGGGAAGAGTTAAGTAGTTGATAAACTCGGTTGGAATAAGTGATGGTATTGACTTGGAGAAAGATACTATGAATGGGTATGATGAGACAAGGATTTTAACTATAGGGAATCTAATAATTCGGGGTTAAATCAAAGAGGAAACTAGTACTGTTAATCAGAATGTTCCAGTATTAACATAATGTATTATGTCATTGAAACAAAAATTACTCTTATCCCATGTAAATCCAAATATGGTTGAGGAGTCTATAACTGATATAATATTGTCCAAAGAGATGAATAAATCTCTTGACCTGATTGGGAAAAATAAAACTATAGATACTTTTTGAGCCAAGTCAAAAATAATTCCATACGAATCAAGTGATTTTTCTAGAAAAAACTAAAATAAGAGAGTGTTTATATAAAAATATTATGCATTTAAAAAAAATATTCTTATATTTATGGAATTTATTAGGATGAAATATTATAAATCATGGATAGGTTATAAAATATTTTTTATTCCTTTCCATCAAAGAACAAATCAAGATTAAGGTTTTTCAAATGGACATGATATAGGTATTCATTAATGGATTCATTGATGAAAAAGTACTTATTGAAAAGATGAATTTTTTTTAACATAATGATGTGAAATTTTTTTTCATGTATAAGAAACTACTTTATAGGCTAAAGGAAGTACAAATAGCATTGTACCCTAATCATTATGAATATTTGATAAAGCATATATTCTAATGTTTATTAGATAATCATAATTACTATATAACAAATTATAATTATTATAGGATTAGGTTTACAATTTATATGGATTACCCAATATTTAGATGATATAATGAATCATTATGAAATTTTTTTTATAATTCATAAGGTTTCAATTCGAAATTTTAATGATTGTTGTGCAATTTTTTCTATATGTTAGTGATTTAAAGAAGGTGTGAATATTTTGTTTCTAAATCGAAATATTTAAAATAGGTTGTCAAAATATTAATAATGGATGTTTCAATGAATAAGAAAATATTGGTTGTTACTCCAATGAAGTCTTCAAGGGATAAAAATGGAAAAGAGTTCAATGTGATATAAGAAATAAAAATTATTTTTAGCCTATTGACCCTAATAGTGACAAAACCCTATATTGTATTTTTTTACTTGTCAGGTTGAATTGGGAAAAATGTTTCCCAAATTAATCCACATTTTATTAGTGATAAGGATAATACACAATTTCAATATCATTGAGTATTATGGTTTATTAAATAATGGAATTCGAATGTAGGAATTATTGAGTAATACATATGTAGACTCATCTCATTTATCAGATTATAGAACGAATAAAATGGTAATTGAATTTTCTCTTGAACATCATTGTATTTATTAGCTAATAAATGTGAAATATTATGTCTCATTGGGAATTATAGAAGTTAAATACATAACAGAAACTCAAGCATATACACAACTTGTATGGATGAAGCAATAGATTAAGGATATTATATATGAGGTGAATAATCCTATTACAATCAATTGGGATAACTCAAGAGATATTTATTTTATAAAAAATAATCATTATTCATGGAGAAATAATGATATCAAATATCCCTACATAATATAAAATTTTCATCATGTTCTAATGCGGTTGGAGTTTGTGTCTTTTCAAATTCAAATTGTTGGCATCATTTAAAAGGAACTCTCTAAAAAGTATTTGAAGAGAATTGGTTGGTTCTTAAAGTTTAGACATTTTTATTCTCTTAAATGTTTAAAAATGATTCCCTAACTCTTTTATGGTTATTTTCATTCCATTATTTAAGATTCATTATTCTACACAAAAAGTTTTCTCTTCCTGGAATGGTATGTTATTCCTCATTGTTATTTTGATAAGATACTATTTCACTTTTATACACCATTATGTAATTTTAGTATGGTTATTTTGAAGAAATGGGTGATATATCTAAATATTTATCAATGTTGGGGATTATGTTAAATAATTTTTTTAGGTGTTTTTATTTTATTTTTGATAAATGGGAGAATGAATTTTATGTTATAGGTGTTAGGGTAAATAAAATCACATGTAGAAAATATTATATTTCATAATAATATTAAATAAATTTATTACATTAACAATATTAAAATTTATCATGAGAGACTTTTAATACCTATTTTCTAGAAAAATAATGTTAAAACACTTCTATATTTAATTTTATAGTTTTTTTAATTAAAATTTGATACAAAATTTTTATATATTAATTTAAATATGTATTTTAAGAAAAAATTGAAATATTTCAAAAAAACATAAAAACATGGGATACCTCATTTAAATTATGATATATTTAATGAAACACTTATATGTTCAACTCATTACTATTTTATTATGCTTCATCTTCCTTAATCTTTATAGTTTGATAATTTTTTAACTTAATTTATATCATTTCGCATCTCTGTTTCACCACTCTCCCTCTTCATTGCCTATATTCATCTCATGGTTCTACGTTACATTTATATTATTAAAGATTCATGATCGCAAAATTTTAATATCTATTTTGAGGAGAATTAATTCATTTCATACAATTTAAACATTATCAATATTCATTTTCACATACATAATAAAGTATTTTTTCACATAAATCTCTATATTTTGTATGTTGAGTATTAATTTTTAAAATTTAAAATATTTAATTTTAATTTTTTATATATAAATTACAATCATTAACTTCTTTTTTTATTTACAAATAGTTTTGAAATTTTTTATTTTAGTATTTTATTGAATATAATTACTTTTTTTATCAATTTTTTTATGTTGATATAATTTTATTATGATTTGAATTATTTGAATTTATAATTTAATAATTTTTATAATTATAATTTGTTTATAGTTAATAATAGAGATATTTTTTATATTTAAGGATGGATTTATTTATATTTAGTTATATGTTTTGTTGAAAGGGATTGGTAGATCATATTAGTAACTATCTTCAATTTTATCAATGTTTTGACTTCTAAAAACTCATCTAATGTATGTGTATCTAAAAATTTTCTATTATTGTTGATGATATTGTATGCATAATTTGCATTCTGTTTTATTGATAATAATGTAATTATATTTCATTATCAACTAAAACTTCATTTTTAATTGATAAATTAATTGATTAATAAGTAATAATGGATTTACAAGAAGAGTGGTATTTCTAACTAATTTATTTTTTGAATAAATATTACATTTATTAGAAAATAAATTTTATTATAGGGTATATTATTTATATATAAAATAGTTTCTTAATTTTATTTATTTCAAGTAATACTATTTTAAGATTTTGTTTATATATATATATATATTATTTTTGTATAATTATCTCATAAATTTTTTATATTAAGATGTATTTAAACATATATACATATATATTTTGTGGTTTCCAATTTTATTTATAATTTAATTTACATGAATAATATTTGATTAGTGATTCATTGATATATTTTGGAGTATATTGGGGATACCCTATAAAGTATATTTATTCCCTCAAAATGAGTATGTCATGGTGTAACTTAAAATGTTATATATCTTTATAATGGAAATGAAATCAATTAAATATTCTTCATTATGTTACCGTTTTATGTTAGGGAGAGCTACAATGAGCTGATGGAATACAATTTATTTTTTCAGAAAAGATGAGGGTCACATCCCCCTTTTAATGAAAAAAAAGAAAAAGAACATCTTTTATGACTATGTAAGATGGAAACTATTACAGAGAATGGAAAATTACCAAAATAAATATGGAGAAAAAAGAAAAAATAGGATTATAATATCAAAGGAAATAGAAATCCAAGAAAACGCCTGCCAAGCCTTATTGCCCCCCCCCCTCCAAATGTTCATCCTTGAAGAAGGTCCAAAGGTTTCATCACCCCCTCTGCCAAGAAGTTTCATTGTGATGGCATTATAACGTGTTAGGGTACCTCTCCAATCATCACAAAGTGTGAAGGAGATCCAAAAGACAATGTATGTTTCATGTTATTTTTTTATTTAGTATATAGAATATTATGCCATTATATTTCCTTATATTATATGTTTCAAATATTTGTTAGGATTTTTCTATTTTATTTTTATTTATGTTACAAAAAAAATAAAATTTCATAAATATAATTATTTCCTTGTATTTTAAATCAATTCCCATTGTTATTTTATCTTTTATTATTCATTAATCCTTAATTTGTTTTAGATATTTATTTATAATTGGTTTATTAATTATTTAATTATATATTTTTATTTTTAAATGTATATTTTATATATATGATTAAATGTTTATGTGTTATAATATATTTTTCTAACATAATATAATATTAGGTATTAAATTTATCATAGTTGGATAAATTTATAAAAACCCAAGGATGAATATTAAAAAAGAGTTGATTATGTTTATTGAATTTCCAAAATGAATTCTGGAAAATCTATATCACATTTTTTATCCATGTATGATGTGTTTGAAAATAAGAAATCTATTCTCTAAAGATATAAAAGACCATCAATTTTTCTATTGTTTTAATTGAAAACATAAGTGTGGGATCTATAAATGGACAATTTCATAAATGTAAAGATATAATGATGATGAAGATATTTTGGATTATATAAACTACCATAATGATTAATTCATTCATTATGTGGGAATTGATACTATTTAAAAAACAACAACTATTTAGTAATTGTATTCTAATTTTGAGATTTCAATATTCTTAGGATTCAATATAGTTTTATTGTTATCAAAAGTGTTGATATTTTAAAAATTTATTGTAAGAAGGAGGTGGACTAATAAATTTTTCATCTAAGTTCTTGAACATGTAATGTTCAACCTCTAGATGGAAATATGATTACAGATTACAATTATGATACCAATAAAACTTTATAACCAATTGTATTAGGGTATAAAAAATTCATCCTTTCCCCATTTTTTCTGTTTTATAAGAAGGAATCTAAAAAATTAATTCTTTCTTAAATACGGGACATCATGATATAAAAAGGATGAATGAATCAATACAAAACCATTATAAAAAACATGCACTAAACCTCCATCCAATCCAATTTGGTATTGTCCAATAAATCCACATTTTATGTTTATATATGAATATTAAAATGATGAAAATTTGTTAAGATGGATTAGAGATGGGTGCACCAATGATGGAAAGTTATATAGCCCTATTTATTCACCACAATGGATAATATATGGTACAAAATCTCCATTTTCAATGTGAATCTAAATTTATTGTAATGGGACAATTCACATATGTAATGAATCCATTTTTGAGCCTTAATACCCAACATAGTTCATGTCCTATTAAGTGAGTAATTGAAAACATGTCCCAATATATATGTTCAAAAAAAAATATGATACAAATATTATGATTCTTACTAGATCAAATACAATCAAGAAAAGTTATTGATATTTATCTATCATCATAGATTAATGATTCATGATTTTTTAGGGAAAGTGGTTTTATAGTTTTTTTATCCAAACATGAAATAAAAATTTTATATTCATTCTATGATATCATTCAGTATAAATGATTTTCTTACATATGAAAACATAACATGGTAAAATGTTAAGTGACATAAATCTATTCAAACTTATTGAAAGATACTTAATACTATGAATTTTTAAAATAAAATAAATAAAATTTATATGGTATATTTAAGAATTTTATTAATGGATTATCCATATAGAATATTTAAAAGGTAATTGAATATTTTACAATATAATAATCTACCCCCACAGCCATTTTTATTTGAAGAATATTATTACAAGGATGAAACATTAATATCTCATTTAGAATGAAAGGAAGTTATGGTCATAAAAAAATACATAAAAGATGACATATGTATTATTTAATATTTCATACTATAAATTGTTTAGAGGAAAAAACATAATGTTGAAACTATGATTGTTAAAAAAACATTTATGAATGGTTTATTGAAAAATTATTAAAAATAAAAGGATTTAAAAGGATAAGTTTTGATGAAATATTGAACATAATATACATAGGAATATGTTTAGATATATCCCCCACTATTAATTGAATTAGATCATATTCACCTTCAATTTATCACATATTACTAATGTTTCATAAGATTAATTTTCTTCAATATCATCCTTGCATTAATTTAGTATGTGGTTATTCTTTAAATCAAAAAAGTTTTCTCTCATTTGAGTATTTGATATTTTATGTATAAAAACTCATTAATATCATGTATTAATGCAACAAAAACTATCTATTTCACTACATGGTATATTTCAAATACCTATTAGAAATAAATCCTTTTTAACACCCTCTAAACACCCTATCTATATATCTCCCTTCACTCACACTCCAAACACCCCAAATGCTTCTACCCCCCATATCACCTAGACTATACAAAAACAATTCTATGTAATATTTACCATAACTAAAAGTAGTAAATAATTAATTTAAATCGAATAATTAATCAAAAATTCAATTATTGTAGAAGGGTATCCTGCCAAATCATTTAATAGTCACCACTTGACAAAGTAATCAATAGAATAATTAAATAACTGAACAATTACCATGTTTGACAGAAGATAACACTCCATCCAATAATATATCCCTATTGTGAGAGTCCAATATGGATACTACAATTCCACTTGTTCTACAAGAATATATTCATGTGAGAAGGGTATAAACATAGTACCCTAAATGTTAGACACTGTAGATTCCATGGTATATTATCCAAGATAAACTGAAAATAACTTCATTGAAATAAATATAGAGTAAAAAATGATTTATTATAAAAAAACATGTATTATATGGTTTTCTCACAAGGTTTAGGAAATTGTCTTCCAACCATGTGAAAAATCATAACCCTATACAAACTCCGCTCGCATTGAAACTACATGTTTAGGACTAAATATACAGTAACTATGAGATATGAAAAAACTCTTAAAATATCACAAATTAAAAGGTTAATGACTTTAATCTTAAAGAAAATTATTAAAACTATTAAATTAATAAAATTAATAAACATATAAATGTCACAGTCCTTTAAGATCACCTGAAAAAATAATTATGTTTTTTTTAATTTTAATTTTAAATTTAATTTTATTTATAATTTGGTTTTTAAATTATTTAGTTTTTATATTATATATGTATCTAAAATTAAATGAAATTATATGAAAAAAATATTTTTAGGAACTAATACCTTTATGTAATTTTAGGGTTCCTAATCATATAAAAACATTATTCCATTTTACTTATATAATGTATCCCTTTTATGAGAATTTTATCTATGTTGATTGATGAGTAGTATTTTTCCAGATTCCCACACAAATATATTTTTATAATATAAGAATTATTCATAAATCTCGTTGTCTATCTTGAGGATGACACTTACAGAAACTGATTTTCTATTGTCACTATTTATTTATAAAATATACCACTAATTGTATAAGTAACATATTGTAGGGTTTAAAATAAAAAAATGATATAAATATATGTAAATTCAAAACACAATGAAAACAATAAACAATAAAATTATAAAATAAGAAAGTATTATTCTTAGGGATTTACAGTGAAGAAATCATGATTCTTTAAAAAATGACTCATAATTCTACCCAATATAGTGATCTTAATATGCCAATTACACCCACCCATCTTATATGTTAATACCCAATATCATCACCACTACTTGTAAGGTAATAGTCTCTCAATCTATAGACAAGATATCTCTCCACCACAAAACACCATCACAATACTACATTATCATATGAAACATTATTATGATGAATGATATGAATATAGATTAATAGGAATAAGAAGATAGTGGTTTGGAAAATGGGAAAATTTTATAACATAATAATTTAATCCCCCACTAAAATCATATAATAGATGGATGATAATACATTGAAACACAATAAGATTGGGAATTTTTACTTCCCCCTTAAAATAATTGCGAGGGTTGATTTTCAATAATTATATAGTTGAAAGGAAGAACGAAGGGAAAAAACTAGATTCGTCACTCCTCCACACATAACCATTACACTACCAGAAAATCATCATATATTTGAATCAAAATTCACAAAATAATAAAAAATCAGCCATGATTTTTCCAAAATAATATGCTATATTGTTTCATCAATAATAAATAATCCCCTTTAATTTTCACTTCTCTTGTTCAAATTCATCCATCCTAAAAATTACATACTTATCCAAATAACATAGTATAAGAAAATCACCGTGTGATGACATATTTGTTTATTTGGTAGAAATTTCAATAACCACTACACGGTTCTTTGACAGTCTCAAAATACCTCAATAAAATCTGGTGTTATTATCCAATACACAGTGGTTTACTTAATTTAGGGGAATTTCTTGGTAAGTGTTGTTGAAAACATATTTAGATGTGTTTTTAGCATCAATTTTCTAGGAAAATAATAACTATGATTTCATGGTAGTTAAAACCACTGCTAAATCCCAAAATATTTACCCCCACAAAACCGGCAATAAAACGATTGAAACCACTACAAAATTATAGTGTGTTATACTTCACAGTGGGTTTAACCACCACAAAAAAATCATCTTATACCAGCGGTTTTAAAAACTAAAAATAAAAATATACCGTATTTAGTGGTTGTTTAAAACACCATGGAATTTTTATTTACAAAAAATGCCAACTGCATATTTAACTACCCCAAAAATACCCTAAAAAATGAAAACCATGTGTATCACCTATCAGTAGCACATAAAATAACTATCATAAGGAAAAAATCACAAATATATAAAAAATATTTCCTGAGAAAATTATATTAATTAACATCTAATAATAAATGGTTTTATCTCTGTGTAAATAACGATACATCAGCTAACCCTATCATTCTATTCTAGTCCAAGACATATATAATACCACTAGTCAGTTCTAGATGAAATCTTCTAGTCACCCTCTCCATCTCAATCTCTATCTACATCTCTATCTCTATATCTACTACATTTAACTGTCACCTGTAACAAAATTATATTAAAAATTAAACAGTGTTTTATATTTAAATTTAAACTTTAACCCAATAAATATTTTTGAACTAAATGATTTTGAAGTTGTCTGATTTACCTTCTCATCACCAATCATCGATGAAAAATCATTGGGGGTAAATCCAATCATCTTTGGATATAAATCAACCAACGATTTCTGTGAAGAGTTTAATTTTGAAAATATTAGAATTTAATAACATAATGGCATAAAATTACACCATAATATATTAATATCGCCCTTACTTGTGAATAAAAATTTCATTTTCCCAAGATTAAGTCATATTCTTCCAATAATCATATGTAATTGAAAGGGTAACCAGCTCTGACTCCAACAATAATAGAATCTTGAAAAATAATCATGTGATGTATTCCATAGAGACCACATTGTAGAAAAATGGGGAAACTATTTTTAGTCCATTCAAATTCTAGACTTATGAAATTTTCATATTTTTCTCCACATTATTATTGCTCCAATATTTTAAGAAAAAATAGTTAGTATTACAAAAAAACTAAAATAAAATTATTCATATTAAAATTGGAACCAATAATAGTCACAATTGAATATACTCATGTTGAATCAGGAGTGGTCTGCTACATCGCTACTGAGGCTGCTAAATGGGGTGGAGTCAGCTGATCTACTGAAGGGACACTAACAGAGGGTGTGAGAGATGATTAAGAGGTGCATGTGGATGGTGTCACAAAATCTATGAGGAGGGAGATAAATGGATCATAATTTTTAGGTATGGTTGATAGAACATTGACTAAGGGTCGACTGGTATCAATATAATGCTTCCTCCTTGGCCATCTTATCATTTAATCAAATAATATTAACATCGGAACAGTTATTTCAAAAAATTCATACAGAAAAATGAATTAGAAATGATAATAGATTCACCGTACTCACAAAAAAATATATATATAACAATTATAACGAATGACTACACAAATGACATAAGTGGTTGATAAATGAATTAATCACTACACATATTGTCATTTTCCTTATCAATCATGTTGTTTTATTTCTACATCATTACATAATCTACTTTATCCACCCTTATAAGACTAATATATTCAATATCATGATAGAAAAATATGTTTTCTTCTTACTATTTATGGGATTAAATGTTAGAGGTAAAATCTTCAACTTCATCACCCATATCATATAAGTCTCTTTATTTTACGTGAGAAACTACAGTCCAAAATTCTTCGAAAACATACTCTACATAATATAAGATTTTCACTCATGATGTCCTGATATAAGGATCATGTAATTCACAGTCACCAACATCCATCATGTGAGAGAAGTTCATAGAAGCAAATTTCAATGAATATCTTTTAAAACTCCAAATATAACCCTCCAAATTTCATTTTAATAAAACAACTGAAAAATTCCTGAGGTAGTTTAATTTGATAATATTAGTCATCAATCCATAATATCACACATCAAAAAACCTAAATGTACCACATTAAATAGTTTTGAACCCTCTCCCCAATGAACTATATAAAATATAAATCCATTCATATTGTAATCATTCAAAATCATAGCATGTTTTAGAGGAACATGTTCAAGAAATATCAAATCCTCTAACAACGTAACTCGAGTATTAGTATTCATGGTCTAAAAGTATTTATATACATTATTATAAATACAAATAATATTTTTCAACCAAATATCTATATAGATCTCAATATTTATGAATATACACATTATACAAACCATTCTATAAGCTCTTTGTTAATAGCATTTGTAATATATTTCCCCTTTTGTGTTCAAGCTCTCATTCATCTCTTTGTTTTTATCATAAAATCATTAATGAATGGATCTAAAATTTCACTACTCACCAGTTTATAGCTATATTCATGTAATAATTCCATTACTGTCAGTGCAACATTTGAGCTCCTCCAAAAAAATCGGCCAATAGTAGGAAAGATTTTTTATTTTCAATGTAGTTGAGATTGTGTTGAGGTAACATCAATACATCCATATTGAATTAATCTTGTCTTAATATCATCAATGTACCTAGAAGAAAAGCAATGACACTCCTCCACTAAATAGCTTTCATAAATATACCCTTTAGGCTGAACTTTATTTTTCAGTTATCATTTCAAATTCCCAACATATCTATGAAATAAAGGACAAATACATTATATTGTATTTACTAAAGTGGAATGATTTTTTTAAATAAATAAAAAAATATAAATAATGTACCTTTATATTGGATACAACCATCAATAATGTAAGGGGCCTCCTAATTTAGCTTCCTCAACAAAATGAACAGCTAAATGCATCATGACAGTTAATATTGATAGAGAAAATATCATCTCTATTGCATTAGGTGTTAATAAAAATCTATCACAAAGGTAGTCAGTATCATATGTTTGTCGAGTTATATAACTTTTTTTCCTGAATAATGTGAAAAATTAGTGTACAACAACATTATACTTTTCAGGTAATAATGTACACAATTCTAATGGTAGTAACTGCTGTAACAAAATGTGTGAATCATGAATTTTCAATCATTGTATCGTATAATTCATTAATTCAACACACCTTGTAATGTTACTTTAATATCCATGAAATACCATCACATGTATTAAAATTTTATGGAATGAATCTTTATCCAAATTTTAAATGAAATTTTTTTTTGGAGCATACTTTCTATTCCCATCTAGATTAAGATAATGCTTTATGTTCATTTCTTGAATGTATTTCCCAGCATGGATACAATTCTCTGATTTTCCATGATCATTATGAAAGGTGAATATAAAATTGTCAGAACAATTCTTCTAAATATGAATCACATCAAGATTATTCTTTAATTAATTAAATACACATTATGTAATTTTAAAGAATAAATTTTTTTTCTTCCATTGTTGTGTTACGATTTCACTTGATAATGAACTTTGATCACATTTCCCAAAATGATTTAATTAATGCACCTTCCCAAATTCTATTACAAAATTTCCATGTTGTGCCTATATTTTATAAGTTGTGAATAACATTGGATATGTTCTATGATCAATAGACCTATTGAGTTTTGACATCGTTATCTGAAATCTTTGGCATGCATCGAGAAATATTTGATGACATTAGAAGAACCATTTTCTACTGTGAGGTAGTTTTTTGGGCTCAAAATCCAACAGAAAAATAGTATAATCCAAACCCATGAATTTGTTCCAACCAGCTAAATTATAAAGTCTAGGAAAGTCATTAATGGTCAACATTATATAAATTTGAATGTTGAACATTTTTCTAAAAGATTCATCATATTTCTCCACACTGTTTCTCTATAACTCTTGTAATTATTCAAATAATGGATGTAAGTATACATTAATATCATTTACAGGCATTTGTTTTCAAGTAATAATCATCAAAATGGAAAAAATATAGTTTTTGCATAAACATCCAAAAATCCAAAATCCATAACTAGCACTCAAAGTTCCAAATGGGTTGAATCCATCATCCAAATAACCAAATTGAATATTCCTAGTATCAAATGAGAGATATGTATGTAATGAATTAAATAGATTCCATGATCTTGAATCTCTTAGATGTCGCATAAACCCATAATTTTAATTATGTATAAAATTACACTTCATGTGTTTGGTGATTTTTCTTCAGGAAATGAATCACACAACAATTCCAATATCATGGATATTCCCTAATTACTAATTCACCATAGGCATTTGATACTGTACAACATCAGATGAAAAGACTGTTTTGAATATTTCAAAAATCCAATATAAATTATTTATTTCCATCATCAAATAAATGATAAAATATATTTGATTCCTCAGTCGAGTTTTATATTACATTACTCTCCATAGAAGCAAGAGGAGGATCCAATGATATGTTACAATATTGATGTAGTTGCCCTATAGTCTCAGAAACATCACTTGTGATGTTTTTATCTATAGAACAATCAATTGGGGTTTATAATTTTTTTATGTTGATGTTGGTGTCTTGAAATGTCGACTCCATAATTTATAAGCTTTTTCATTTCTGTTCACATTTTTGATGAATTTAGGAGCTCATTTTGTAAGTTGACATCAGTTCTCAAACATTCTGTAATGTTCTATTCTTCAAGACAAATACAAAAGAAATATTGAGCAGGGAATTAATTAAATTTAATGAGTTCATAAAATCCATCTCTCTTCAAAACTATTCTACATTTACATTGAGGACATGGACATCTTATTCTGCCATCTATGGATCAATATTAAATTTAAAAATCTATAATCTCTTCCAAACCCTTAAAATATTTATGTGTGTTCCTTAGTAATTTGATCTATCTGTTATCCCTCACACAATGTTCCAACACATTATTAAAATAATTTAAACACAAACATTTTAATAACTAGGAATATATACAACTGGAAGTGAAAAAACACAAACCAAGTAGTTGTAAAAGAGATATATAAGTACTAAAAAATAAAAGTAAAATAAAGAAATCAATCATGTATAGTATTTCTAGTGGTGATATAAGATATTATATATATTTATTTCACATTTTATTGTTCTTTATTTATATATTGTACATCTCAAACAAACTAGAGTGTTTTCAAAATTACCTAACATATATGACATAAAAACAATACTGATAATGTTAGAGATGTGACATAAATACAAGATTGATAATGTTTCATGTACAATCATTATTTCCAAGTTCGGTATTGACCAATGTCTATAATAGAAGTAATTTTTATCATTTCATATGTTACTATCATAAATTATAGTTACAATTGTAACAGACCCAATGATGTTAGATTTTGAGCCAATAATTAATATGTATTGTTATTTTCTTTGATTCATAACTTCCACGAAAATCTCCCATTAAAAACAGTCTTTAGAGGAAATTGTTTATAGAGTAATAAATGTATATATGGGAGGATTAGGGTTTTGGGATGTTTAATGACTTATGAGTCCTTTAAATAGGACTCTTTGAAACATATCACCATGTAACATGAATGAAAAGTAAAAATGTATTCTTTTCAATCACATCACACATGTTTACAAAGCTCTCATCACTTTTCAAAATTTCAAAGAATACTGAAGTTCATTCTTGTATAATGGAGATCATAATATCTCCAATGTATCTTTTCACTATTATTTTCCCTTTTACATTTAGGATGATCCATAAATGAAATATATATTATTATTTCTCTTGTGGTAAATAGTGTTTAAAACAACCCTAGATTTCTAAAAATGGTATCAGAATCATGTTGAATAAAAGTCCATTCATATTTTGAACATTGTGGTCATTTATTATATAACTCAAAGAACCAAAAAAATCAAATTTTACTATCCTAACATGTTTAATATGGGAATGAATATCGTAATGTCTATCATCATACTGTATCATAGTTCACGAGCATAGTTTTCACACATATTCTCTTAATACAATATTGAACTTTATTATTACATAATAGTAAGACTACTGAATATATATATCTATATTTGTGATTACAGGAATTTTAAATCAATAGTATGATGTTAATAAAATCATTTAATTATCAATTACCTTTTTAGTTCACATTCACTGTCAATATTTTATTTAAAATCATTAACTTATTCTATATAACTCATTAATGTTTCATCACTTCTTTTAAATACAAATATGTTTATAAAATTGTTTATCACTTTGAATTGCTAGATTTTATATGTTATTTTAGTTATAAACATGGATTTATATTCAACCATAGTCCCCTCATACAACATGATTATTATATAAAAATTTAGATACTAGAACATATACTCATATATAAATAATGTAAAATTTAACTAACTTAATTATGAGATCAAAATACTTATCACCAAACTTCCATACTTTATAGTTTATCTTCTTATTTACTTTATAAATATATTCCAAGATGTTTTTTCAACACTTGTAAAACCTTTAGTTTTAAAAAAACATTCATGGGATCTATATTACTTTCAACATGTTTCTGATATCTATATCACATATAATAAATTATTATTCAATTAACATTTCCATCAATCTATATTGATATCCTATGTTTATTGAAAAAATACAACACAAACACAATGTTGGGTTAACACTGATATTTGTGATCACTCATCAATTAATCACAAAACCAAATTCATGTCATTGCATTTGATCCAGATTAAGTGGAGGGTGAAAACTATTATCACCCCAAGCAATAAGTGTAGAATATCAACTAAAAACAATAACATTCAGTTTAATATAACAACAATAAAAATGAAATAAAAAAGGATTTTATGTTGATAAAAAAAATTAAGCATAAAAAAATTCTTCTATCCCCACCCCAATCATCAAAAGGGATGTAACTATCCATGTGTGGTGTTAAATTGTTATTCCATGAATATTGAAAAAAAATAAAACACAAACAAAATGTGGAATCAATAATCATATCTGTGATTACTCAATAATTCACCACAACAACAGGATCATTACATAGTATATAGGTAATATATAGTTGGGAGAAAAAAACCTCTCAAATAAACCGAAGGGGGAGAAGGGGGTGTAGTGAGGGGGCTTGAAGGGGACAATGATAATGTAGGTATCTGATAGTGAGGAGGTGAAGGGGCCGGTGTGAGGGGGATCATATTTGTTGGCATCGGGTGAATAGGGGGAGGGGTCACAGGTTTGTTGGGTGGGGGATATTATGGCAGAGAGGAAGACAACAACAATATAGATAAGTGTGATGATGAAGGGGTGGGTATAGGTCATGGGATTATGCTATGGTTTCATAGGGTTGGGGGATGAGTAGGGGATGAAGTGTCTCTATTTAAAAAATGTTTTAATAGTGGGTTTTAAAAAAAACCACTATATTTTGATAATTTTTATATCATTGGTTTCCTAAAATTCATCAAATTATTAATTTTGGTGTAGTGAAACATACCAAATATTTAATTTTATGTCACTATTAACTCGTTAGAAGATTATTTTAAACTATGTTAATACATGGAAAGTGAATGTATCAACATAGTATAATAAAAATTATCATCACTCCACACTATGAGTCATATAAAAAATTTCAATCATGAGGAATTTTTAATGTGAATACATTGGATATGGGTTGCTGGGTAAAACAATTAAAAATCATAAGGGTGAAAACAAGATATAGATATCCTATGTATTATTTCATGAATATTTAATTGAAAATATAATATGATACTCACTCAATTACCCTTAAGAATGATCACCACACACCCGTTGACATTGAAGAAGATTAAAAATAGAATATAATTTATTATTTTATTCAAAATTTCAATTTTTAATTTTCTATAATTTTTTATTTTTTTGTAATTATTATTTTACATGGAGGATGATATGAAAATAAAATACAATAAATGAATGAAAATTGAAACCCTTGATTTTTGAGAGGCAAATATATCAGAAAAGTAATCACAATGAAAAATTTATGTTCCTTACTATTTTTTCTTTTTATATTTTTTATATTTTTTCATAATTAATTTAGAGAAAATGCATGATGAAAAATTAAGTGCAATGAATGATATTGAAGAATTATCATCTAAATACACAAAATATGTTGTACACCTCACACCTCTCTATAATGAAGTGTATCTCAAATATCACACATGAAAATCCCTTACCCCTTATTCAAACATTAAATATCTAAGAAAAAATAATAAAATTAAAACTTTTTAAGGAAAAAATATGTTTGTAATTTGGCATAAATGTATAATGAAATTCATTGATTCTAATGTATAATAATGATAATTGAAAATGTAGATCTAAATATAAAACATGGTTTCCCATAAAGAAAATCCATAAATTATTTCAAAAACAATTTATGATGTCCAATGATTTGAATGATGAAAAATCTAATGTCCTCATTCACACAAATAATCAATGTTTCTCTCAATAATCTGTGGGTCTTAAGAATAATATGAAAAAAAATTATAATACCTCACAATATGGGGGGAATAATATTGAGTCGTTTTTTAAGTAAACTGATTTAAAAAATTATTAAATAATATAAATCATTTAAAAAACATTCTGAAATGGATTCCACATAAAAAAATAATTCTAAATCCATTTCCTAAAAAAGAAGGAAAGACTATTTCAGAATTAGTTTAGGAGTGAAAAATTACATCGAATATAATTTGAATCTATATGTTAATAAGAAATAAAAAATTAAAAAATAAACCCAAAAAACGTCTACGTAGGTTGACACTCCCCATAGAATTATATTTAGATATCCTTTATTTTTACTTAAATAAATAAAAATATAAGGGTTGAAAAATCAAAGTGAAAGAAAAAACAACCTGATTTCATTCATCAATAGCATCCTAGAGTTATGATCCTAGATACATCCACTTTAAAAAATCATGAATAAATAAACAAAACATGTCATATGAAACATAATGTAAAATAAAGAAAAAGGAAAAAGTATTTATATAATTTGGTTTGACCCCCCAAATGTTTGATAGGATTTACTTCCACTTTTCATGAAGTTATGAAATCATATCCCCAATTAATATTTAGAAGTGGTTTCTTAGGTATGAACCCCCACATGGGACTTTTTTTAGTGTCCATGAGTTGTCACTCAAAATAGAGACAGCCAAATAAGATAATAAAGGTGGAAAATATCATGCAATACTAACGATATTTTTTTTGTTATAGAGGAGTGGGGAATGATGATAGGGGTTCTCCCTCTAAAATTTTGTGGTGTCAATATTCATATGATATGCATGTTGTTGTAGTGGAGGATTTCGATACACAATAGGCTTTTCAAGTTCTTCATCTTCATATACTATTTGTATGGATTCTTTCTTTAATTTAATATACAAGGCCCACTCCATGTATGCTATATTAGGAATTTTACAAGTTGGTAATTTAGAAAACAATTCATCTTGAAAATAATCAAAACGCAATGAATTAAAAATTAAATTATTCCCTTAATGTATGTCAACAAGGAATTTGATCTCTTCGGTAAGGGTCACTGAAAACTCATTCTCAATAGGTGAATTTTAAACATCTTCTTTTAAAGGAAGTGAGAGTTAGTCCATATTTAATAAGTATAATTTTAATACATCCTGGGAAATATATATTTTAACAATTATTATACAGCTAGCGTTTTATGTAAAATAGTGTTTGCATGTGTTGCACCTCCTCGGAAATGAATCTAGATTGATTGGAGGTATTCTTCATGAACCCCACTTTAATATATTTATTTTATCTAAAAATTATTCATTTTGAAATCCCATGTTCGATCTTGAGGTGGCTACATACATGAACTGATTTGCTACTATCACTATATATATTCTTTTATGTGAAATAATAATATATTAGAGGATTTGAAAGATTTAAAAAATTTAAATATATTTAAATTCAAAATATTATAAAAACATGAAATAATAAATGTTTATAGAATAATATACAGATCATATGATTTCTTGGGGACGTAATTATTATTATTTATAAAATCATCTACTTACTCTACCGATTGTAGTGATCAAAATCTATAACACTAAACCCTACTATTCAAAATATTAATGTCCCACACTAAAATCCCTTCATTTATGTTACGAATATCGATATATGGCTATGATATTTGTTCATTACACATCACCATCACAATGATACTCTATCATATGCAACATTGTAATGATAAAGGAGAAAAATATAGATGAGTTTGGAGAGGAAGTTCATGTCATTGAAAAAACAAAAAAATTTATAGACTAATAATTATTACCACCACTAAAATACTAAATAAAATTATGAGAGTACATTGAAGTAAAAAAAACTCAGTAATCATTATATCTCCCAATTAACTATTATAAGGGTTGGTTATCCAATTTTATAATGTTTAGAAGAAGCATATTTATAGAAACAAAAAATATAAAAACAATTGAATAATAATAATAAAATATTTAAAAATAAATATTACTATTAAAAAATAAACTAATCTATAAAACTACAAAAATGGCCCAATATAGTAGTTAAAACTTTGAAATGGAGGTGGATGAAACATTAAATAGGGAGAGGGGAGATAATTTCCATTCCAAAATATTTCCTCAAGAAGATTATGAATGGTAGCCCTATTAAATTGAATAAGTTGAAAATTATTTCTTTATTAAATTTATTCCACATTTTCTTTTTGATGACCCCAAAAGATTTCAACCTATTTGAATACTTTTAGAAAATCATATGATAGTTAAACTATGGAATTTTTTTTCCTGGTCACTATTTGAATTCCCAAACACTAACTTCCAATGAATTTATGGGCTTGTTAGATACATAATCACGTTTGGACATGGTTATGAAAAATTTTCATAGTATTAGTTTTGATTATTATGTGAATTTTCAGTTTATTTGGGTCAGTACATTGTAATAAATGGGACAATATTTTAAGGTGATCAATTTTCTGCTCATGGATGGATATTTCAAAAAAAAATCAATGAAATTAATAACAACATGTATAGAATCCAAAAAAACTAATTTTAAAATTTCAAATGATGTAGAAAAGGAAATTACCAAAATATAAAATTAAATTGAAACGGTCTAAAATTTAAAACTATTCCATTTTCCCATTAAGATTAAAAAACCAATAAAACCTAAAAAAGTGAAAAAATTCAATAAAATATCACTATGATGGTATTAAAAACATTAAATTATATTATAAATGGTTTTAAAAAACTATCTTTGGCATTTATATGTGCAGGATAAATAATTTAATATGAATATTTAAAAATGATATAATGTATATTATTATTTTTTATTAGCCCACCATTTCTATGTTGTAGTTTTTCCACGTAAGTAAATTTATACGTTAATTTTTTTTATTAAATTAATATAACATATAGTAACTTATATTATTAATCATTTAATTATGTATGTAAACACCCTTTTCATTCAAAATTATCGAATATTCATTAATTATATTATGGGTCCATAATACACTTCAAAGAATGTATTATGTCTATGTAATGATGATGTAGGTTATTATATTTATGAAGGATTATAATATATGGATATTGGGTATTAGTTTCATTCATTACCTGTAGGTAATAAGATAAATATAACCATGAACTTATATTTTTCCAATGTTATTATTGTTTCACTTTTTATATTTTATTTGTCATTGTAACATCCTAGGTAAATAATGAATAAAGAATTTTCATATTTATTAATATTTACGAATTAAATATTAATTTTACTTTAAAATGGTTGCTATGTTTGATAGCGTACCAGATATGCAACAAATATTTTCATTGAAATCATTCATTGCACACTGGTAATAAAATAATATTATTTTAAATGGTAGTTAACACATAGCCGTTGTGTTGGCAGGAATGGATAGAAATAACTAAAATATGATTATATATGTTTTTTAAATGTTTTTACTTTTATCTAATAAAATATAAAGGCTTAAAATACGGAAATAATTCAATTTTAGGCGTATATGCCCTAGTTTTCACTAAAGGTTCACTTATCGCCTATTGATGGTGAACCGTCATTAAATATAGTTTTTTTCATTCTTAACATTATATTGGACCAAATAAAACTCTTCTTTAGAATTAGGACATCAAAATTGACTTTGTGTAAATTTTTGGTATTTTTCCGATAAAGTTCATTTTTTAATGAATAGTGAAAACTGTTGTATTTTAATTCAAAACCACTTTTTAATATAGTTTATTTATATGATTACATTGTCTTTAGAATTGGTTTTAGAGTGAAATTAGAATATATTTTTACCATTTAATCCATTGGTGGTCATTGGAATCAATTTCACTTTAAAATTGGACTTAAACTAGTGTCAATCTTTTGATACTTATTATTTCATAAAAACACTCTATTTGTCATGACAACGGGAATTAATTATTAAATTAATTAATGTGAATTATTTGATTTGAATTTTGTAAAATAGACATCATTTTTGAATTCAGAATATCAAATATAGCTTAGGGTGAAGTTTTGGTATTTTTCTGAAAAACTTCATTTTTTGATGAATAGTGAAACCACTAAGTGGTAGTTAAAGACACTGATTTTTCATTTAAATGAAACTTTGTCACTTCTATGATTTGATTTTCAAAAATCCAACATACATGGTTGTCATTAAGAAGTAAAATGTGGTTCAATGAGATTAAAATAATTTTTTGGTGAATAGTAACTTTTAAGATCTTAATCGTGATTAGAGGTAATTAGTGTAGTTTAAGGTAAAAATAATGTTTTAATAATATTAGATGAAATTGAAACATGTCCTACCCTCATTGTATGTGTCTTGGCCGACCAAGACAATCCATGGGTCATCTTGGGGACCCAATGGATCCACATTGGTTGGGAAATGACGTAAATAACTTTTTATTAAATGTTAAAGTAAAAATGACACAAACATGAGATGTTTTACTAAAACAATTTTTACATGAGGTTATAAAAGTCATATTTTTGATATAAATATTCATTAGAAAGCTAAAAAAGTTTCCTACATCATGTTATTTTTTTTATTTTTAGTCATTAAATATATTAAATTATTTATGACATCATGATGATGCAGCGATTACCTCATTAATAAAGGATTTAAATAAAATGAAAAGATAATGTAAACTCTATGACCTACACATGTCCAAAACCTATTGGATGGGTATATTTAGAAACCTTATCACCATAACCTAGAATTATATCAATGTGGGACATTTTGAATTTGAAACTCATGTTAAAATAAAGTAACATTTCTTTACTTTCCAAGAGTGCCACTCCTCTCCTCTTATAAAAGGCCCCCACCTCTACCTCTTTACCCACACATCCAAAGCCTTTGGCTCAGCAAAACCCTGCCCATTTTGTCTCTCCAAATCTATCTCTTACTCCTTGAAGCCTCACTTTGGGCATAATTCGTCCCAAGGAAGCCTTTGAGCTCAAATCTAAGAGAGTTACCCAATTTTGAGGTAATGTGTTCACTTGTGTTCTTTTGTTTTATTTTTCTTCTCCAACCCCCTAAACTCTTTTTATTAATTTCTTTTGTAAAAACTCCAGTATATTAAATATACTAGGATGTTGTTATAAGAATCTTTCGAGCTACACTTACACACATCTACATCTAATGGTTAAAGAACATATTGTTTCTGTGGTTGGGGAATTTCTGCCTCACGAAACGATGATTGTTCTATCTTCTTTTAAACACCTTTAATGGTGGCCATTAAGATGTAAATATATTTATATATGATATATATTATGTTTATGTTTTCCTTATGCTTATTTATTTTTCATTTGTGGTATACCTTTATGGTTTCCATTGTGGGTAAACACGATAATTTCATTTTAAGAAGTGCGGACTACCGCCCCCTCAAAGTTATTTGATTCGTTAATGCCATATGTGGGACGTATAAAGGATGGATTTAAAGTTATTATATATGATGTTATACTGGAATTATAATGTACCTCTATATAATTATTATTTATTCCCATTAAATTATGTGATATAAATGAATGTAGCGTTCATGCGTACATACGGCTTACCGTCTCCATGAACGGTGCATTTCATTTCTTATACCCAAATGTAATGTACTATTATAAGTACATATATATAATGGATAAATATGATGTATGTTACATCTAAATGATTAATATAATTCTGGAATTAAAATATACACACCTCTCATTTAGTTTTAATTCCATTAATATGACATAGAAATGAAAGTAGCGTTCTTGCGTACGTACGACTTACCGTCTCCATGAACGGTACATTTCATTTCATACCTCTAAATGATTATGGGATATTATAAATACATGTATATGCTAGATATATATGATATATATGATATCCAAATTAGGAATTTCATTCTGCATATAAAGAAATTTTGACCACACGAACAACATGTAATTGTAAGAAGTCCACTTTCGACTTAAGAACCAAATATCGACGAAACAAACATTATTAACTTAAATGGTTACATAATGTTTATAACAAGGAAATAAGTGATATAAAAGGAATAATGAACTTTAAAATGGTTCTTAAGCAAATATAAATTAACTCAAGTTTATTATTCAGGACGTTAAAGAAAGATCGAGTCAAGTCGGACCCGAGGTAAGGGACTTCGTCTCAATCTCCTTTCATTGAGGCATATTTCATTTTATACACAACTTTATTTTATACGGTGTATAAACCCCTTTGAATTTTACTTTTATACAAAAAGAATATTTTACTATGAAGCGTTTTAAAAAATGACAAAAAGGAATGTTTTTTTAACATACGCAGTGACAACAACCTTTTTCGCCGTCGCGAGTATTATTTGGTATTTGGCTTCCTGAAAAATCCGTAAGGTTTTTTTCTTAAATAAAATAAATACCATATACTCTTTTATGTATTTTGGTATTGAAAATGGTTTTGATAAAGGATTCTATTATATCCATATATTTATATGATATATTGTGATTGAAATGTGGAAATTTTATCATTACTTTATATTGGTTTTATGTTTTATGATTTTATATTGGTACTTGGACATTTGACGGGTGGTTACATTATAAACCATATGACGGGTGGTGCCGTGAATACCAGGACGGGTGGTTATGTTATAGCCTCCAATTCATTGGGTATGGAAGTCGGCCGTATGGCTATTCCATTAAGTATGTATGGAAGTTGGCCATATGGCTATTCCATTAAGTGATATGTGTGGAAGTCGACCGTATGGTTATTCCACTTAAGTATGTTTATGTCCCAAGTTACCTTTATATGTTATGTGATCCTTTTATGGGTTTTATGGTAATATTTTGGTTACAAAAGGGTAAGTAATGACCTTTTATTCAGTGAATAGTTTTTACTACTTCATATTGGTGAAAATTATTACTTTGATAAAGTATACATGGTTTACTTGTTGTTTTGATAAACTAACAGTTTTCATTCTTTGTGTATCCATTACTGAGCTCTTTATGCTCACCCAAAGTTTTTTGAAATGTTCTTCACAGGACCTAATGTGGAATAGGGTCAAGGATGGGATCAAGGGAAAGTCATGCTATATAAAATTTGGAACTAGACATGTTTCTTTTTAAGAGTTTTTTTATTCTATGGAAACTTAGTAGAAGTGTCTACTTTGTAATCTTTTGAGATGAAGTAGTTATGTTCTAATTCTCTAAAACTCTAAACCTGAAAATATCCTCAATGTGAATAATTCATTTAACTCGATATTAAGAGATGTTTAAGGCGGGGGCCTTATAGTCATTGGATGTTATTCTTATTCAATGCACGTTAATTATATATATATTGGGGTTTTCACTACTGAATGGAGATTATTATAATTTTTATATGTTGATAAAAATCATACTTTATTCTATTGTATAAATTCATTAATCATATAATTTCCTATTATATTAGTTTTGTCAGCTGATATATGAAAATATATGGAATGTGAAGAGTTTATTGAGGTGAAATTGTAAATAATGGACCCAAATATAATTAAATTGAATATGTTTGGATGAATATATTTTACATTTGATCATACTTATTTTTTCATTATTAAATATTGGTTGTAACATTCATTTTAATGTATTATAACCATAGTTTCATCATTGAAAAGGAAATTTGCTGACGTGGCTATTTTTTTTTGGGTTCCTGTTTGAGATTCTAGAAACCGGCGTGGTTAAATTTTTTCATAAAGTGTTTTCCATTAAAAAAAATTTGTTTTAAATATTTTTTTATGTTATAAATTTTTTTTCTAGATTTCATATATTTTTCATCACATTTAGAAGAAGATACTAACCACCTTCAAAATTAGTTTGTAAACTAATTTTTTTGTATGGTTAATTTACAGATAACTGCATATATTTTATTAGTTTAATTAAAGTTGAAGCATTCAATATTTTTTTATCATTTCATCTATTTTTAATTTATTTATTCTATTTCTTATTCCATAAAAGAAACTAAAAATTTATTGAAACATGTATTTATTATTTTTATTTTATAAAAAAAATCATAACTTCAATGTGGGTTTTGAATAATACTAACAATGAGAGTAAAAATGATTTTAGACGTCTATATTTTAAACCGAAATAAATATCTAAATTCCAATTTCTAATATATTAACTATCATTTTTAATAAAAAATAACAATTAAAGTATTAAATTTGATAATTTATGTTTTTTTTTATAAAAATATGAAGTCTATAGTCAAATTGAATATATTTTATCTCAGTTTTAAAAAAAATATATGTTGAAAGTCTCAAAAATATATTTTCATTAGAATTTTATTGTTGATTTCCTTAAAATATATATTTAATTTTTTTAATGTGACATCAAAATAAAATACATTAAGACTATTATTTTTAATTTCATCTATATTTCTGTCATTTTTTAGTCAATGTTAAAAATAATAAAAGTGAACTTAATTTTTTTTTCTAATAGCTCGTGGTTTTTTATTTTAGAGGTGTTTATTTAAGTTATTTTGTATAGAATATGGTATTTTTAGATAAATATGTGGTTTATAGAGTTATTTTTATTCCATGGGAGGTAGATCATAATTTGATTATTTCACAATGTGATTGTGATCGACAAGTTTATATTAGAAATCATGATGATCATAAAATATTTTCTTGGATAAATTTCCATTTCATAGTTATTTATCATATAAATAATGTATACCATGATATTTGAGTGTATTCTGAATTAATCATTGAATATATTATCCAAATATATATTTTTAGCTAGGAAATTATGGGTATAGTAATTGGTTTGGGTAGAAGATGAACTATTTAGATAGGGATATTTTTTCAATATACCTGAATAGGGAGATTGATCAAAAGGCCTCATATGGTTTTTTTGGTTGTTTTTTTAAATAAATATACAATTACTATAATATACTCAAGGAATAATTATATACATGTGAAATATAGTTTGGGGATATTTAGAGAAATTATAGAGTTATTTTATACTAGATGGAAGATGTCACATTGCATGTTGTAATGAATAATGTAATACCATAAGACGGAACCAAGATTTTTTTTCTAGTTTTTATGAGTTCTATGATGGTTTTTCCCTGAAGAACACCATGTTTTAATAGTTTTCATATGATTTATTACTCAGAATATAAGAAAATGATCACACTGTGACATCATATGTTGTGATGTGAAGAAAAGGTCTTTATCAAAATAATTGAAGAAAAATAATGTTTCATGTATCCCAATTGAATTAAATTTCAATATGTAGAGGAAATTTCATTTTTACATAGTGAATGAGGATATATTTTAAAAATAAGATCATTGATAAAAATTAGTAGGTTGTTGAATCAAACACCATAAAATTTAGAGTGTGAAGTTATTAAATCATAATGATGTTGGTTATGTCATGATGATGGTGATAATTAATTTTTAATCATTTCTTAATTTATAATCTCTTAAGAACGGATTTGAAATACCAAATGGGAGTGTTTTACTTGGTTTCGAAGGGTATTAATTAATGGATTAGAAAATTAAATTCAAACAAGATTTAATGTTATTATGAATGGAAAATTAGATATTCTCTTAAAGAATTTTATACATCTATATAATAAGAATGGAGAATTAAATAAAAGTTATTATAATATATAGAGATAAACACGAAATATAATTTTTTTTCAAAACATAGAGATAGTTTTTTATGGTTTTGTCTCATTGTTGGATATTGGTGACAAAAATGTTTATGGAAGATTATATTTCTACATTATTCATCGTTTAATTATCATTTTTGGTTGGTTGATGATCATGGTATCACTTGGAGGAAAATTATGTTATTAACAATTAAGGAGGGTATTATGTTCTCATTGTATGTGAGGGTTGTTATATGAGATGGTAAATGATTCCACTATGAATTTACAACAAATATGCAGTGTGCTTATTGGATTTTAGTGCAGATGTAAATAATTGAATGTATTGTATTAGGACATTGAACAATGTGGATGAACCATGTGGAATGTCTATTAACTCTTCTATATGTTTCAATGAATGAATATTCACTTTGATGGGGGTGAAGTGTGTTTTCCTTTGTATGGAAATGTGATCACTAGGATGAGTTAATTTTTATCCAAAGACAGGGATTTACCCCCACCCTTCCAGGGTATCTTCTATGTTAGTTATCGAAAATTATAAAATAATTAACATCAATTTATATTAAATATAAAGTTATTAAATAAGTACATCCTCACCCCTTTTAAATATAACATTAACCCATTACTTAATATATTTTTTCCTATGATTTTCTATCTCCATCATTCCATCACTCAATATTATCATAAATAAAGAAACAATCCATCAAGTCTAACCTAGTGTTGTCATACTAATATTTATATTTAATTTACATACATGGAAGTTTTATTGAATCAATTCATTCTAAAAATATCCTAGAAATACATTTATTTTTCATCAATGAATTTTGTGTAACTTAATTAACCATGTTATTACAATTTTTGTTCAATCCACCATTTTTTAAAATAATATTTTCAATATTTCTAATATAGTTAAACATCATACTATAATAATACTTCTTATTTAAAATTGAAATTCTCAATTAAGATATATCATCATTTAAAATATTGTAACACCAAATCATCTTTTTGTCATCCTCCCATGCTCAACCTAGAGAGCTCGCTATCATATTTTGGGTGATTCCTTCCCATCAATATTTGTTCATTCAGTGATAGATCTCTATTGTTGTTTGATTTATTTTCATTGGGTAAATTTTCCTATTTATTTCTTCATTATTTTAGGTTGTGATACAGATTATGGTAGAGATTTGTAATCATTTCATCCTTTCTATCAATCATTTTTAGTCTCTTATTGTGCCTTATCATCCGAAGGAAGATCATGTGGCTTCCAATATCCATTGTTAAAGGCTGTTAGGTTTTCTATATCCTTACAGATGGTAGATCTATTAAAGAATTTATTTCATGAATTTCTTTTTGTTGTTATTTATTCTTTAGTATTTGAAATGAAATTTCATCCGTTAAAATTGAAAAGGGTTTTGGCTCGTGTTTTGAATCAGATATTATTTGAACTCAAAATTTTCCATGATTTTAAAAAAGAATGGATTTTCAAACACAAAATAATATTTTCCTAGATTTGAAGTGGTTTTTATAAAAATACGAGAATAGTTTATAAAATATGAAATGACAAACATCGCACAACCAGAACCCATGTTATGTTGGGAAAGATACATCAGTAGCCATAGTGTGTGTGATACCACTAAGAGGTAACCACTTTTATATTGATAGACTACATCATGAATCAATATTAGTTGGATCCAACCATTTGAGTTTTATTTGCACTTTGGTGTCAAGTATTTATTTAACCACAGGATAGATCTCGACTAGAATGTGCATTATCACTTCTGGTTAATTACTTTGTGATAGATTATTTCATCGATGTTGGCTCACAGGTCTTTTTATATTTTTTTATGCTTATGCACATTGTTTTATGAATGATATTTTTTTTGGATATATAAAAACTAATATATAAATTGTGTAAAACATAAGGGCAATTTGAGAAATGTTTTCAAATTTTACTATTTATAAAAATTCGTTTAAAACTATTTTTTAAAAGCTAGAACAGTTGAATTTTTGATATTATAATTTTATATATTCGCTAATGGTTTCCTATTGGGATACTTTTCCCACATCCTAATTCTACCTTTCGGTGGTTTTAGACCTTGTTTTTAGGCCATTAGTAAATGGGTGAGAATTATATATCATACATGCTTCTATTTTTTCTTTTGTTTGTGCTTGTTGAGGTTTGAAGGTGATAGTCGACCATATGGAGACTTGATAGACTACACAAGTATTAATACATGTTTTATACTATTTGGCATAAATTTATCTCATTTTTTATGTTTTTTTCTTTGGTTTTATGTATGGTTTTGATTATATCCAACACTTGTTTAATTTTCTTGTTTATACCTCACCCAGTAATAGGATTACCTGGGTGACTGGTCTAGTAATCTCAGGTTGTTATATTATATTTATGTATCAGAGAAGTACCATAGAGAGATTTGTATCATAAATACCTATGTTGGTTCTATTTCAAGAGAGGAAATGAGTATGATCATCTAAATTTCTATTGTAGTTGTGGAAAATGGGCTTGACCAGATCACTCTCGTTACGGAATCATGGTTTGCATGGGTGGTCATAAAATTATTACTACGTCTAAGGCCTGGTATTTTGGATCATCTGAATGAATTTTGAAGGAAATATTTTTAAATTAACATATCCTCTAAGTTAGTAACCTTGTGTGTGTGAGGTCATTTAAATAAAATAAGAGGTGAGTTTATTTAGATGGACTTATTCCTTTAAAAATGTGTTTCCTTTTATAGTATAATTCATACATTCCCTAAATTCTTATCATTCTAACGAACTGTTTTGGATTCTAGATGTTGGTTTAATGGTTTTAGAGTTTTCTCATGACTAATTATTATTTTTTATCATAAAATAACACAGTTAATGTTTCTTCTACACACAAGAGGAGAATCCATAAGGTTGGTTCCACAGACAGATCCACTAGTAGACCGTTCTTGAGTTGATGAAGCTAATCATTCTATCCGGACTATGGGTTTAGTGGGCACCATGAACCTAGGATGAGAAATTTATCATAGATGAGAATTTACCAAGAAGATACCACCAATATTTTGAGGTAAAAAAGGATAAAAGGAATCAGAGGAGTGGATTGAATGTATTAAGAAGATTTTCAACATTTTGAATACTCTAGAATATTCTTAGGTGGGTTTTTCTACATATATTCTTGAGGGTCCAGGAAGAATATGTGGGGCCCTATGGTCCAATCAATGTTTCATGGGAATCATACAAGAATTTATTTCAAAAAATAGTTAATCAGTAATTTTTTCCTAGGAATTTTTTTAATGAAGTGACCTTTAAGTTTCTGACCTTTGAGTAAGGGGAGTTTACCATTCTAGAATACTCCAACAATTTATTAATTTGGTGTATTTGGTAATAGAGATTCTCACTAATGAATACATGATGTCTTAAAGGATTGATATGTGGTTGGGGGCCTATATTCAATTGATGGAATCGTTTTGTGCCTCATGACCTTTGTAGAGGTAGTGGATAAAATAACTTTTGTTGTGGTATACAAAGCTATAAGGACTGGATTGGGTAGAACATCAGTTATTAAAACCATTTGCAAAGGTACATCATCTGGTCAGAAAAGGAAGCTGAAGAATAGTATATTTTCTATAGGCTCAGTTTTAGGGGCTTCTTCGGGGTTAAAATATGATATTTTTAACCAATGTGGGAGGCATGGTTATTCATGGACTCAATTAATGGTTTCTCCAAGGACTTGCCATCATTGTGGAAGATTTTCCAATCTGAAACATTTTTGTGAAGAGATTTCCCAAGGAAGTAAGATTGTATCCACTTTCACCAAGGGATCACATGTTCAATTTCTTGCTACCAAGGGTGTTGGGTATTTTATCATCTGATGGGGTATCTCCAAAATGCTAATTTTTTACACCTTTATGTGGAAGACTATCTGCCATAAGAATCTGAATTAGGGTATCTACTTTTAGAGGTATTGTGTTTATTTCATATTTTATTTTTCTATATTTTTTTAATACTTGTTACATACATTATTTTGTATCATCAAATATGGTTAACATGTTGATTTTGAGTTTGGAGATTATGTTTTTTATGGGATCATTCAATACCATTTGGGAGAGTTATGAACAAGGTTTCATGTACCCCACATATTGGGGGGTGATAACTAACTTTTAGGTGGTTTTGGACTTCTTAGTGATAGATATCGACATCTCATACTTGAATTTTGGATTGGATTTGATGATTATCATGAAGTCCCATATTATTATTATCATGATTGGGTATAGCTATAATCTTCTAATGGGTCCACTCTTGTTTTTTAGGATGAGTTGGACTCTAGAGTGGGATGGATGGGGCATATTGATTATTATGCAAGTATAATCTCAAGATATTTATTAAAACAAATTCCCGATTCATTTGAAATATTCATTGGCATTGAACCATATGTTTTTTGGTGTGCATATATTAAGGTATTCTAGATGATTTTGGTGGTCTTCTAATACAGATATAGGTTATGATTATTACTGACCTACTCTTTTGAATGATAGAAATTTCTATACCACCCTATCAAATAAAACCTATTGATTTTATAGAACATAAGGTATTACTTAAGTTCCTAGAATCAAAAGGATTTATTCATCTGAGAATGTCACAATGGGTTTTTCTTGTAATCTTTTCTCAGAAAAAATATAGAAATCATAGGAATTCTATTAACTATATAATGTTGAATTAGGTGACTATTAAGAACAAGTATCATTTACCCAGAATTGAGGATCTCATTGATCTTCTTTGATGGGATCATTGGTTTTAAAATATTGACATGAGTAGGGGCCCATTAGTTGAGATTCCAAGATGAGGGCATACCCAAGATAGTGTTTTAGAGTCAATATGGTAATTTTGAGTTTTGTGTTATGAGATTAAGACACACTAAATCTCCTTCAATTTTTATGCATTTAATGAACCAGATCGTTTATTGGTTCATTGAAATATTTTTTATTTTCATTGTAAAGGATAACCTTGCCAACTCCAAGTTAGAGGAGGAATATTTTGACAATTTAAATATCATTATTTGAACCTAGAATGAAAATTTATGCATGGTAAAATTTCCAAGATGAATTTTTTTATCTAAGAGGGTATGTTTTAAGAGTGAGTGATATCTGAGTGTGGTGTCAAAGTGGATTCTAAAAAGATACGATAATTTATATCTTTAAAAATCCATAAAATGTGTTAATATCCAAATATTCCTAGGGTTGGAAGGCTATTACAAGTTTTTTGTTCAAGACATCTCCAATCTTGAATCATTGATAATAGCTTTGACCCGTAAAGGTTTATAGTTTGTGTTGGTTGAGAAATATTAGATATATATTGAGTATATGAAATTTAGTTTAACTTTAGGAACTTTATTGATTCTACTAGAACCAGGCTCAGGATAAAATATTTTTTAAGATACGCAGGGTACTGGTATAGGATGTGTTTGGATGCAAGAGAAATAGGTTGTGTCTAATAATTCAGAAAAGTTACTACATAATGAGGTGAACTATCCTACCCATGATATTGAGTTGGTAAATGTTATTCATTAAATCAATACATAGTGTCACTATATTTTTAGGTATATATTAAGAATATATTTTAATAAATAAATCACGAATTATGTATTCTCTTATAGGGATCTGATTTTTTGATAGAGATTTTAGGTAGAGTATCTTCATACCATTGATTTTGATATGATATATACCCCTGATAAATGTAATTGGGTTTCTGATATGCTAAGAAGAAGAGTATTGATCCATTTAGTGAAGGAATCAATTTAAGAGTTGCCTCTGATGATTTTGTTTGTTGATATGATATTAGGGGTGGAGGAAGTTGGTATACAAGTGTTCTTGGATTGGATAAAGGATGACTTGTATTTTGATGAGTGAATTAATCTTGAGGAGATAACAAACACCAAGATCCGACACTTAGGATAAATCTTAAATGGTGGGGAGTCCTCAGGAAAGTGTTCTTGATCTCCCTATAGATATTTTTTCTTTCATAGAAGGTTGGAATTACCTTTTACGCTAAGTCATGAGTTTTTATATAGTGTACACTTTTCAAGTGTGTTCATGCACCATAGGGATACAAGTATGGACCATAATTTGAGGTTTCATTATTGGTGGTTAGGGATGAGGTAGAAATTTTTGGACTTTATAACATAGTGCCTCAGTTTACAAATAGTTAAGGTGGGACACCAGATATCTATAGGTTTTTTGAATCCTTTACCCATTCCATTATGGATGTGGGATTAAATTTTATAGCATTTCATCATTGGTTTAAAATGGACTCCTAATAATAAGGATTTTATTTTAGTGATTATCAAAAGAATCTCTAAATCAGCACATTTATTACCAATACCTGAAATTATGAACACGAAACAACATGGGGACTTATTTTTCGAAGAGATTAATAGACTTCAGGTGGTTCCTGCTATGATTGTTTCTAGAAGGGACTCAATGTTCATATCATGATTCGGGAATGGTTTTTACTAGTAAATGAGTTATATGTTAAAATTTATCATTAATTATCATCCATTAAATGATGGACATACATAGAGGGCTATCCAGGTTCTTATGGATTTTATCTCAGCCTCTATACTTGATTTAGGTGGAACAAAGGAAATGTATTTTCCATTGGTTTATTTTTCCTTTAAAGATATTTCTTCATTTTCTACCATGATGGAACCCTTCTAAGTTTTGTATGGGATACCATGTCAATATTCCTTTTTTTGGGTAGATTTGGGAGCAAGGCCGTTATTTATACTGAGTAACATTCAAGAGATGATTGAGATGGTATAGTTGATCTAGATGAATATGGTCATGGAATAGTGTCGTCCTAAATCTTATGTAGACCGTCATCATCAGCCACTAGAGTTTTTTGTTGGTGAACATGTTTTTTCTAAATCTCTCCTTACTTAGGAAATATATTGATGGTTATGTTGGGTAAGTTAGAAATGAGGTTTGTGGGCCCCGTTGATATCATTGAGAAACTATGGATGGTGTCCTTCCAGTTGGACCTTCCGTATATCATAACTTATATCCATTATGTATTTCATGTTTCTATTTTACTAGGTATATGAAATATCCTTCTCATGTGAATAGTTGGTAACACATATATCTATGACCTGATAAAACATTGGTTTAGAATCAAGTTTAGATTATAGATATCAAAGATAAGTTATTGGGCAGTAGAATGACCCCCCAAGTCTAGGTATTATGGAAGTTTCGATAAGATCTCCAAGATAAATAGGAGCATAAGTCATTGATGTGGCATCATCATACTTCGATCTTTGTAGATCTATAATCCCAATCACTTTCCATTGACATAAATATCTTATGGAAAGGAGATATTAATGCCTCATTACATTCCAATTACTGTAGCTCTCTTGACCAAGAGAGCATTCTATGTTATTTTGGGCGATTCATTCCGGTCTGGAAAACTTTTTTCAGCGATTGATCTCCATTTTGGTAGGATTTATTCTATTCAGGTAAGTGTTCATTTTGGTTTCTTCCTCATTTTCGGTTGTGATACTAATTGCATAAGATATTTCTAATATTTTCATGTTTGGTATCAATCATTTTCATTCTCATTCAATGCATTATTTTCTGAATGATGATCTTGTTTTTTCCAATCGTCGTTGCCAATAGTGGTTAGATTTCTTACATCCTTAAGGTAGGTGGATATAATCAATCATTAAAATTTCATGAATTTCTTTTTTTATTATTGATTCATTGAAATATTAATGTAAATTTCATGTGTAAAAAATGAAAAAGGAATGGATTCATTCATTAAATGGTTATTTTTATTAAAAATATAATTTTCATTGATTTAAAAAATAATGTATTTTCAAAACCTGAAGCATATTTACTTGGATTTGAAATGGTTTATATAAAAATTTAATCATTATTTTTAGAATATAAATTTACAGGAATTTCATGGCGCGAACCATGAGTGAGTTGGGAAAGAGACAGAAGTATCCTTAGTATGTGTGACCCCACTAGCATGTAAGCTCTTGTATATCGATGGACTAAAATAGGACACGATAATAGTTGGATCCAATATTATGACTTTTACTCGATCATGAGTGTCATTTATGTATTTTCCCATAATATATAGCCTAACTATAAAGTATTTTATTGTTTTTGGTTGATTGTTCCATGATATATTATGTCATGGATGTTTGATCACATCTATATTTATATTTTAGGATGCTTAACTGAAAATATGATATGAATAATTTTAAAAACCTAGGAGTATTGGATAAATGTTTCCAAATTTTATTACTTATAAAATTCTTGTGAAACTATTTTGTTTTAAATATTGAACTTGTGAATTATTTATATTAGAACTTTTATAGTTTATTTGGTTGTTTCTTATAGGGATCTATTTATCACACCCTATATGTTACATTTGGTGGATATAGACCTTATTTTATAGGATAACAATAAAGGGAATCATAAAAGCATCACTTTATATTTTTGTATAGTTTTGGAGGGTTTTTAGGTGATATTTGGTCATAAAGAGACTTGTTATTCAAGACTTGCCAGTATTATTAGTTTAACGGTTTAATGTTTTTTTTATCCCTTTACATTCACTTGGTTCTCTTGTTCTAAGTCTTTATTTTATATTTGATACTTTTTTTGTTCTTTTTTATCCCTCACCTAGTATTGGGCTGGCATAGGTGACTAATCTAGTTGACTTGGTTTGGTCTATTACAAATAGCCATTAACAAAATATTACACAATATTTTATAAAATTACACTAAAAAAATGTTTTATTAAAAGACTAAAATTATTTAATCTTAACAATAATATCCATGTTATGACTTATATAGATATGATTTAATCATATCTAATTAATACAAATAATAATAATGATCACTTTATCAATCTCATTTAATATTAAAAATTCAAATGAATACACAACAAACCCACGTAAAAAAATTGTATATCATGTCATGTATTAGAATGAATTAATTAAAATGATCTTGAATTATTATTAGATTAATGAATCAATATGATAATATAAATCTCAATTTCAATCCACATATATGGTCCAAACCACAATACCATTTCATTATTAAAACATCAATTAAAAATAATGATTATTCCAAATAAATTAAATGTTTATTTACAATGCATTTTATAAAATCATTTCACCAAAACATTCTTAAAAAAATCATTTTTAAATAATAGATAATGTCATTATCATAAATTATAGAATATATATAATTATTCAATTAGGTAAGAATCAACCTAAAAAAAGAAGATCCATAAAAAATATAACTGTAAATATATAAGAAGATTTTATTTGACAAAAATGTATTTTAACAACTTTTTAAATTACATAACTCTATACAAACAATAATATAAAATGTTGAAGTTCCTTTAAAAAAATAACAAGCTATTTTCACATAAATTTAATCATTTACAATGAATATTTTATTTTAATGAAACAATTGAAATGTAAAATTTTAAAATTATATTATGAAATATTCTGTTAAAATCCCATGGAAACACCCCTTTGAAAATAATATATTACTCATTTACACAAAACATAATACCTGGAATGATTCCAAATTCTCTCCAATGAAAATCATATATATTTGTTTTCACAAGCACACATTTTAAAATAAAAACATCACTATGAAATCAAATCATTTTGGAATTAGTACCTTTTAAAATCAATTCAAACTAAATTAATATTGATTTAAACAAATTATTTAAAAATTTAATTTCCACAAACACAAGAGAAATATCGAACATCAAAAAATTTATTGGTATTTTATAAAAAATAAATTATTCTCTTTTAAAAATTTATTTCGAACACTCCACCCAATTTGCATTCAATATCACATTCTTTACAATAAATACTATTCCATTAAAAACTAACAAAAGTATTTTCAAAATTATTTTTAACCTCATAGTAGATATTTAAAAATATTTAAAGATAATTATTAATTTTAAATAAAATATTTCATATCCATAAAAAATAAATGTTTATCCATTTTATAATATTTAAGAGAATTCAAAGACTAGAAGAATTACACATATTTAAAAAAATTGAAAGTACGTAAAAATAAAATTTATAAAAGTAGATAGATGTTTCAAAATAACATATATTTAAATAAAAACTATCCCAACATCACGATAACAAACTAAATCATTTTTAAAAACCAACTAAATCTTTATATTGAAAATAAAATCATCATAAAACATTCAAATTTCAAGGATATATTCAAGAGGAGAACTATATCACATTACCATTTCAATAAAAATAGAATGTTAATATAAAAAAAATTAATGGTTTTAGAATATTAAAAAAATACTTAATAGTGTAAAATCATATATTAAAATAAATAAGACATTGTAAATCCTTGAGCGTTAATAAGTTAAATTTATAAAACATAAACATAATCCAGTAATTCATTGAAATCTCAATATGTAATAAATGAAACCATTGTATCTTTTATAATTAATTTAATTTAAAACACATTAAATTTATAAAAAAATGTATAAAATACAATATGTATATTAATAATATCATATTGAGAATTTGATAACTTATTAGTACCATTAGAAACTAATTTTCAAGAATCATGTTCTAATCATGTTTATTTGGTAAATATTCCATTCCAAATATAAAAATATTCTGTAGTTAAATAAATAACCATTTCTTTTAAAATGTTTCCAAAACAAACAAATAATAAAATTTTAAAATTAATACCTATGAAAATAATTATATACCAAAATAATTATATATTAAATTTTAAAATCTATGTTCTATCAGAATCTTTCAACATAGAATTTATTTATAAGTCATTTTAAATATTATAAGTTTAATTTCAAAACCATAAGTTTTTTTAATTAAATATACTTTCAAATTTTCAAAACTTATTTTTAGATGAAATCAATAAAATATATTTTGAATATTCTCTTTCTAAATACCAAGCAGATCTCTAATAAAAATAATATTCATTTTATATTGAAATTTCAATGAAAATTCCTATCAAAAATAAATCATTCATTATGAATTAGGTAACTAATCAATCAATCAAATACAAAAAAAATCTGAAAAATAGAAATCATAAAAATAATAAACTTTTATGTAACAATTGCATATACCCCCAAATAACTATTTATAAAAACATTGATCATTTATTTAGTGTTTTATAATTAAAAAAATAAAATTCACAACATTTAGAAATCTAAAAATAATTTCCTTCCTTTTATATCAATTATATAATATAATTCCCTTGAAAAATGAAATAAAAGAACATATATATGACCCAGTCAAAGGTTGGTTGGACACACACAGTCCTAGACATCCCAGTAACTATTTTTTACACCATAACATTTTTCTATTGACATATATAGACATTAACTTATGAGTTTTAATAGTAATATATTTTTTCAATCCTTAAACCAGCTACTCCAATATTATTATGATGTCATTTCTAATAACACAATATAAATTTCAATTTCAGAATCAAATCATCGTAAGAGCTTATTAATGGTTCGCAATAAAAAAATGTTTTAATAAACATGAAGGGATAAAATATATAATATAAGAATAAATATCTAAATAAATTTTCCAATATTAAGCATACAACCCATTATTATAAATAAATGACAAAGTAAATTGAAAATTTCACCACTCATGAAATTATAAAATAAATAAATATAATAACTCATTGAATTGATATAAAATCTTGTTCAAAAATATAGAATAACACAAAACTCCATTATCCATCTACATGGATGATATCTTTCTCCCACTCTTGATGTCTCTAATTCCTCCCATCCCTAGAAACCATTCATCTATAAATCAATGGGATTCATGAGAGAAGATAAAATAGGTATACACATACACCAATGGATATATATAGTATATGAGTCCTTTATACCCTATAAGAAATCACTATCCTACCCCAACCACATTATAATAAGTGAATTTGTAGACAAAAAAACCCATGATGTTTGTAATATAATAAAACTATAGTAATTATTATTTTTAGACTAATATCTATGTAAAAAATAAACAAATAGATTATGATTTCTTTTCTAATGTACTAACACATAAATCATGGAATCCAAACATACCTACATCAATTGTTACACATAATTGCATTAAAATAAACTAAATTTTTTTAATTAATGTTCTATTAAGGATTTATGTTCCTAGGAATATGGATATATTCGATATGTATATATTAAAAATATTTTTTTTGGTAATAGTATAATGTATGATGTTTAAAAAAAATTTTGTATGACAAGTGGGTTACAAGGCATCAGATGACTTAATTATTGAATATTTTAATGTCCTTATATTTCATGTAAGACTTCAAAAAAATTCTAAAAATATTTCTAATGTTAGGTGCTGAGGTGGCATGAGATTCTGAGTCCTGGTAGGCCTAGAATTATTCTTTGAAATATATTAAAAATATTAATATACCATGGATGTAGCTTTCATGAAAAAGTATAATAACATCCAAACTGAGTCATTGATCTGAATTCTAAGTCCACAATTGAGTTTAGAATATATGTTTTACCCTATGCATGATAAAATCTTGATCGTTTGTGTGATTTGGTAAAAAAATTCCCAAGGACGCAATTAATAAAATAAAATAAATTTGTTTGTTTGTTTTATTTTTATTCGCAAAAAAACCTATTATCCTCTATAAATACCCCATTATAACTAATTGTTAGGGTAATTATCAATACCATGATAATTTAGTAGTGTGAATAGAGTAATATTGAATAATATTAGGATTATTGATGAAGGATTAGAGTACCATAAGGAACGATAATGACAGCACTGCTTGTGGATCTCATCACGTATAATGGTATGCGATCATTCTTCATCAGTGGTTGATTGAAATCAATGTTGGGAATTTTTTTCGAGGTTTTATCCCAATTTAAATTCTGATATTAGTGTGAATTTATCCTCTACAAATTAATTCATGGATTGATCACTATTGGATTGTTCAACTTTTATATTCTCTTCCTAGATCTAGGAATTTTAGATTTATTCACCTTTGATGATTCTTATGATTTAATAATTTCTTCTTAAATGGATCATGTTGATGATGGTCAAACTAACATGTTCGTTGATCATGGATTGTATTGAATTATGTATCAATATCCCTATATTTTTGGAGTTTTCAATGGAAATCGGATGACTTCTAATTCGATGATATTCGGGAATACCAATCGTTGTGTGTTCATTAATTGGTACAACAGATGGAGGTCATAATTATAGATTAGGTTTTTGTAGATGTGATGGATTTGTGGAGGTGTATATGGGAACCTAAATTTCGAATAGGTATTGGTAGATTTGAGATCCAGATTGAGCAAATCTCATGGCTAATCAGACTCATTAGTGTGCAACAATAGGATCACGATGGGGTTCTTATATTCGACAATGAGTGGTAGAATTTGGATCTCAAGTAAGGTGTTAGTACATCGCCAACATGGTGACATGTTTTAATGATTTTCATATCGTATACTTTCTTAAATAAGAATTTAATAATTAATTACCATCACAATATAATACTGAATGAGGGGCTGCTACATCAAATAGGAGTAAGGGGACCTTCTATCCATATCCAGAGTGAAGAATATGTTATAATTTTAATTCCATTGAATCACACTAAATGTTATAAAAATATTATCATAAATATTATAAAAAGAAAAATAAAGTTGAATGAAATAAAAAGGGAGGTTCACCCTTCACCCTCCATCATTTGTTTATATAAAATAATTATATTAACTAAAATAATAATAATAATAATATTTTTATTGTTATTATCATTTTGTCTTTGTTGTATTTATTAAATGAGATGTCAGATTGAAGATCCATTTGTGGAATTTCGATCATTGTATTGTGTTCTCCTATTCAGGAAAAATAGTTAATATTTCATTCAGGTTCATGGATTGGGTCCATAAAATTCCCAATATTATTATTGTTGTTTTTGGTGGTTGTTTTTATGGTTGTTAATATGAAATATAGTATGTGATATAACATATTCATATGGTGTCACATTGACAAAACGTCTATGGAATCATAACCCAGATATAGAGGCATAATGTTTATGTCCAATATCAGTTCATTAATTGGGATGTATGGATTAGTCCCAGAAATCACCATTTGGGTGTTATATGGTGAAAAGTGGCCTTTTCACCAGGTGTCTGTTATGTGTAAGTAAATTTTTCTTCCTGATTATTTTTCTGTGATGATCCCTATGTTGTGATCTAGTTTTCAATTCATGGATTTTTTTGGTGAAATATAAATGGATTTATGGTTAATCTCTACTGAATAATTAAGATCCTCATTCACTCGTTTAATTTTTCCAATCATATATGTGGGATCTCAAGTAGTCCACCCTTCATAGATTTCTAGAATAAAACATGGTGATAGCCTTCATTTTGGCATTAGAGATATTACTTGAGGTAATATAAGTTAGATTATTCTTCAAACAACACATATCTAATAACATTTGAATGTATTACCTTGGACCATTCCTATGAGGTTTTGGTGAAACATTTCTTTATCATCATAGAGGGTATCCCCTTGACATCTTCTTTCTAATTAGTGCAATATGGGTGATTTCACTTCATTTGGTTTGAGTTTCCTCGATCTTCATAGACTATACCACTCAGCTTCTTATCCCATATATCCCTCCGAGAGGCCCAGAGTAGTCCTCATATTCTTCATGTATTCCCTGGGTGGGGTTATTTGGTATTTATATGACCTATATTTACATGGTCATCGATCCCCAATCTATGTGGATATTTTTAGTAGGGTCTGGTGTCCCAAAAGTTATCCTTAATAATTGACCCCTATATGTGTATCAAAGTATGATCTTTTTTGATGAGGTGTATTCTAGTAGATTGTATCTCATGGATCAACCCACTCAAATTCTTTTATGTTGAGACCTGATGAGTGTGACCTCTCAGATGGGTGTCATTAGTGGAAGTATATCTCATGGTTATTGTTCTCACATATGAGCATTGTGTAGAACATTTAAGTATGAATCCTAGTCTATCATTATTTTTTTGATTATTAAAATAAAACTATGTGTATTTGTTTATTATATCTTGATATTATTGTTATATTTGTTGAAGATATATACTTGTGTATAGTTGAATATTACTCTTGACTATTTTTTCCTGGTTATTTCATGGTGTCTTACAAGGTATTTTTATACTCACTCTTATATTGGATTTGCCTGCATGTGTAGTCTATTATGCAGATGATGAACCATTTTTCATTGTCCTTATAGGAATATGTGTCTCTGGAGCTACTTTTGGAATGGAGGATCAATTTTTATCGTAGTGTTGAATTTTAATGTTGTCCCCTCCATGTGAGCATGCGAAAATTTACATTCTATTACTTTTTGGGATTGTATTTGGCCTTTTTTTATGCTTTCCATTACATTTTTGTACTCTATTTGTGAAATTTTAGATGTATTCATTCATTATTATCAATTTTTTTACATTTCAAAATTATAAGGGATTTGGGTATATGCGTGTGTGAATATAGGTACTTTGGGATAATCCCTCTCATGTGGGTTATATTCCTTCTGGGAACTATTCAAAAACCCAAAGTCTCTTTGAATCGGGCTTGGGGTAGTTTCATATCGGGTCATGTTTGGTCAGGTCATTATAGAATGGTAAAAGGGTAGTACCTAGCTAGAATTTTTATTACCCTACCTAAGTTTATGATTGGAATTTGGCATTTATTATCTCCAGATTAGACTTTTTAATGACATAATGTTATTGTATTAAAGTGTTTTAAGGTTATCTCTCAGGCCATGTTGTCTAGTGTTGGTACGACAGCTAACGTTTCCATTCAATTGGATCATCATTCGGTATTTATTGACTCAGTATATTTTGACACTAGTTTCAGTGAAAATGGCATTACATTCCTCACATAGGAATTATTTTTGGTTTCTATGACCATCTTCAGTTATCTCCCCTGATATATTCATTGACTGTTGTTGTAACACCCAACGATTCGAGAGAAAGAAAAATTTATATAATAGTGTGTATAAAACACAACACCAAGAATATAAAGGAATATGAGTTCTTAAAAATTAATACATATTTAATCTTTTATATGAAACTATTCTAAATATTTTAATTCATAAAAAATACATTTATCATCCATTAAATGAAATAGTGACTTTTTTGGTAGTTTTTGTTACATGTAAGACCGAGTTTTTTAGAACAAAAATATGTTATTAAGATATTTATTTTAATAAGATACAACCTAGCCATAAAATTAATTTTTATGAATAGTATTAACTAAATTAAGAAAATATATGGGTGATTTCATTGGTTACAAATTAATAATAAATGAATATAATAACCACAAGAATATAAATGGAATGTTTTTAAAAAACTAATTTTATGCTCACTAAGATGATTAATCAGAATAACAGAAATTAATTACAAATAGTGAGTGATATTGATGAAATATATATACATATATATGTATTATAGATTCAATAAATTATTTTCTATAGGCATCCAGTATTTTTAATAATCATGGGATAAGAAAACCCAACATTACTAAAAAAAATTGTTATTTTTTTAACAACACATTCACCACAATTAATTGTGTACAAATTTTAAAACTCAATTTTTTAAATTTTTTAATTTTATTGGTAAATATAAAATTAATTTTTTAAATAATAATTTCAAAATTATCATACATTCAACTTTTGGTGTTTTTTAGTGAAGTTTTATTTTTTAATGAATAGTGACAAATACTAACATTTAATTAAAAATTAATTTCTCATGTAATTTATTTTTAGGGACAAATTATAATTTAAGTTCATTTTAAAGTGAAATTATATTAATTATATATAAATTAATCTAACTTTGTTTATGTGAATAAATTTCACATTGAAAGTTTATATAAAAACGTTTCAAATTTTTATCTTTTTTTACTATAAAAATCCACATTGTCGTCTCGTCTGCTTAATTATATTTAAATTAATTTAGGAAAATTGTGTTATTAGAATTTGGAAAAAAAAATTCCATATTTGGAATCAGAATAATTTCTAATTTCTAATATGGTAAAAAAAATTTACAAAATAATTTTGTGAAAGTGATTAAAATTAATTATAGAAAATAAGATAAAATTTAGGTCAAAATGGACAAAACATTAAGAAGAATTTCCAAAATGACATATTTACTTATCCAAAGGACATTGGATGATCGAATTTTGACCCTATAATACATTTTATATTATTTAAATAATTATTGGATCCTGGGAAAAGGTACAAACGAGGGTGGAATTCCTTTCTAAAAAATTTACTAAAATTCCACACGTCTTCTAATATAAAAAGACACTCATCCCTCTCACTTATTCACACCTTTGAATAACATTGTATCAACCAAAACCTACCCAAATAAGATAAAAAATTCCCTACCATCATTATATAATCATTCTTTTTGTAATGAATCCATCCAAGGAATTATTTTGGTATAAACTAAAAGGAGTTAACCGAAAACGAGGTAACATACTACAATGATCACTTTCATTTTATTTAATTTTAAAATAATTAAATTATTAATTAAAAAAAAAATTATAATAAAATATTTAAATTAAATTTTCTGAGATTATTTTTTGATAATATTTTGACATACACATTCACACAAATCTATCAAATGATATATGAAATCAACATTTCTATGTACGGTGGACTACCACCTCACAAGCTAATATCGGTCGTTCTTCCATTAAAACTTTTCGTGGATGGTATAATGATTTATTTATAGTTTATATGTTATATATAATATTTATAATGTATTTATTCTTCTTTAATTATTATATAACTCAGTCATCCAAGCATTCTATTTAGTGGAAATACAATAATATCATTTTTGATCTTGTGGACTAGCGCCTCCTGAAAGAGTTGTGATTCATTCAGAATTACATGGAATGTTTTTAGAATGGATTTAATAAAAATACGGTACATATATGAAAAAATAGGAAAACATAATTATAATATACATATTTATAATTTATTTTTAATTATCTTAAAATGAAAAAGAAATGGATGTAGCATTCATGTGTACGTATGACCTACCATCTCCATGAACAATGCATTTCATTTCTTATCTCCATGTATTATGGATTATTATAAATACATATATACTCGATATATATTATATTTACATAACGTTTTAAATTATTGGTATGATAATGTCATGATCTAATTAATAAATGAATATGTATCAAGTCATAACACTGGAAACACTGGTTAATTAACACCCAAAATAGGGAAAATAATGAACAAATGTTATAAAATAGGTAATAAGATATTATAAGAATATAATATATGATATTATAAATATTATTATGGTGATTTATAATTTAATAATATTGTTAAAACCCTTATACATGAGGTTAACAAAGGTTTACCCAATAGGTAACACAAGGTAAGGGATTTCTTCTCAATTTACATTCTATTGACACATATTTGTTGTATTGAACCAATTCACTTTAATGTGATGTATAAACTACCCATTTTTCATTTGATATCATTATATATTGATAACTCAATATATTTTATGTCTCATGTCAAATTATATCTCCTAATATATTTATCGTGAAAATTACTTAGTGGTAAATGTTATCTTTTCAATTTCACTTTATTTGGTGATTTTTAACTTTCTCATGAAACAATAAATTTATTGTAATAAATATTAATTGAAAATTTACATAAATGTCTAAATTATAGGGTGAGGGATATAATCATTTAATTAACCACATACCATTTTTTAAGACAATGTTTACTTTGACAGTAATTTTATTATCATGGAAACTATTGATAAATCTATATCCTTTATTCCATATAGATATTTGATAAGACATATTGATTATTAATTGAATCAATTACTTGATATGAGGAATGATTTAGAAAGGTAGTGATGGTTGGGATGAGACTTAATAAATCCCCACAATGTATGGAACGATTCTCATGAGACAAAAATGTAAACCAAATTAAATGGGTTTCTACTAGTAGTTTTAAACTGTCTTGTGAAAGGTCGTGACGGTATAGGTTTTCATGTGCTTAAAATGTGAATTTAAACAATTAATATTATATATCATAGATATTTTATTTATTATTTTTTTATCCATGATATTTTCATATCATAAAATCTAAGGATGCATTTAATTCTCAGTTTATTGATTAGATGGCAAGTTTTTCAGTTATTTAGCTAGCCATATTGATTATGCCTTATCTAGTTATTGAAATATGATGTTATTCTAGTTATTTAAAGTTACATGTTGATTTATTCTTATTGATTTATTATTTATTATAAATTATTAACCCTTACTGAAAATTTTATATCATCCTTTTTAACTTTTCATTCCCTTGGTTATAGAGAGGAATCCTTTGAATGGGTTTCAAGGATTCAGATCTTTTACTTATGTTATGATTTATTTATTTTTTACAACACGTTATGGGTATCATGAATGTAATTTGTTTTTCTAGTATGTATAAATTTTCTAACCCATTATTATTTGATCTCTTGTAATAATTCCAATTTAAAAAAGTAATGAACCATCTTTTCTCTTCTGGGGATGGGGCATTACTGTTGAAATCAAAATATGGTTAGAAGAATCCTTGAAAACAATATTTAGAAAATATTGATTAGGGAACATACCTTCTAATATTTAATTTGAGGATAACTGTAGAATAAAATCTGTGATTTTTTGGAAAGGTAGAGATTATGTGGGTCTTCAGAGATATACACCATTGTTTAGATACTATAAGTGGATGTGGTTCTAGATCAGATCAACCTAATTGTAACAACGCTGAAAAGGTTTATCAGGATTAACTCGATCAGAACTTGGTACACGAAAATGGTTCTTATTATACACATATATTGAAAATCATGAGGTATATTATTAGAATAATTCCAAATTCCTTTACTAACCATTTTTAATGATTTGAATGTAAATATATCCCGAGGGAAACCATGTCTATTATTATGAGATTGCATGTGGAAAATTTCATCAATTTTGATAAGTTTTTCACTAGTTTTGGGATTATAAATTATATTATATAATTTTGTGATCTAATCCAGTACATTTCATTATTTATAAATGATTCATTGAATAATTGATTGTATCAATACACATAATAAAATATAGTGTTTACCCTATTAATAAAGTCGATATAGCATGTATTGGAAATGTGAAAGTTATAAATATATTAAGTCTTCTTAATCAGATAATGACACATAACCTTTACCAGATGGGGAAACCTATTCCATAACAATATTTTCTAATCTTGGATCTCTTTATTTGATAGAGGCCCCCTTAATTTAGTTATACTACTGATCAAATGGTTGTTGAGAAATTTATTACGTCTTTAGAGAATATATATTTGTTGTTGGAATATGGTTAAAAGGAAAAGGTTACACTTGCGGTGTATTTTATCAATGTAAATTCTGATCAATTTTGGTAATTGATCTCGAAGAGTAGGGTGGAAGTGGAAATATAAGTCATGAAATGGAAGACATTTTAGGACACATTCTTTGAAAAAATATTTCCCCCATGAGTAACAGAATAAGATGAAGAGAAATTTCCTCAATCTATTAGAAAAGAATGAATATTTTTTTATCAAGTATGATGTTACCATTAAAATTTCTAATATTTATCTTATAGATTATATATGCAACAAAAATTTCAACATTAACCATTTCATTAAAGGGGTTAATCCAAGTATTTGAAGGGACCTAGTTCCTCAAAACTTTTCATCATATAATGAAATAGTGTTATGTGATATCAAGAGAGTGAAATAATTCTCTATGTAATATGGATTATAAGAGAAGATATAGATTAATAATATAGTTGATCAAAAAATGGATAAGGGGAAGAAGATAATGAAGTATTTCCCTTCATGTGATAATTTTGGAATGAAACACCCTGGTACTTGGTTGAAGGGAATGTTATTTTTCTATATGTGTGGTAAAAATGGATACTGACTTCATGATTGAAAGGGAAATAATGAAAATTATAATTTTATGTTTCTATATTGTAAGGATATTGATAATTACACTAGTTAATTCTCCAATGGTCAATGTAATAGGCCTCTGAAGATGGTACGGGATCAAAGACAATCTTATGTTATTGATACAGCTATGTGGAATGGTTAATTTTCCATTATTTTTGGATTCCAAATTAATGCTGAAAATATTTTTTTGATGATTTCCTCATTATATTTCTTATAAAATTTATAATTATTATACTTCAGAACATTTTTCATCAATGATTTAAAAGAATGTGTTTATCAATACCAATAACCAAGAAGAGAGATTCAGCAGCAAGTTGAACTTTTTGTAAAACACACGGTTGAGGGAAAGATAACCCTTAACATGATTCTAATGTTGAGACAGAGATGTTTTCATAAAATTATGATTGATAAAAATTAAGAAATTGGAAACTAATAACTACTATAGAAATGATTCTAAAGTGTTCAATTATAATCTTTTGAAAGGTTAACTGTTTATGAAATGGGTTAAGGTTATCCTTGAACGAGGATTTAGAGGACAACATATTACATCACCATATGATGAAAGGTGTGCTATGAATTGAAGTGGAAATATGTCAAGGAAAAACTAAAGGATGATATCGTGTTTATGAAATAGAGATGTATATTTAATTATATTCATAGAGAGTTAAATAATTACTCAACTATAGGAAAAGGGTCTTGAAACAAAAATGTTTTCCTATTATCGTCATTTTAGATGATATCAATGACCTTTATTCACACCTCTATTTTACGGTTTTTTCCCCGTAATATTCTCATGATCATTTTTTCTATTGATCTCTATTATAAAATGACATCTATATTTCTCTTACATATCCATGTTTACGCTAATGGTCTCCCATTCGAGAGTGTAGTTTTTTGTGACGTTTTAATTTCCTTTACTTTCTTGTTAATAATGTGTGCTATGAACTGATTTATGATTTGGTTTTTTAAGAACAATTTATTTAAAAATATGAACCCCTTGATTAGCACGATCAATTTTACATTCCAAGGAAACAATTAAATTTATGTGGGGAGAATGTCACACCCATAAATTATAAAGTAAGAACACTGTATTCTATAGTATGTATGACACACAACAACAAGAATATAAACGAATATAACATACTAATAAAATTATATATAGAAAATATTTTAAACTAATGTATATATATTTTAATGCACATAACACTATGATATCATATGTTACATGTAAGAACAACATTATTAGGTATTTGGTGTGATATGCAGGACCGTGATTTACCAAACAATAATATATTATAATGATATTTAATATAATAACATATAACCTAAAAATTAATTTCATGGTTATGAATACTATTAAATAACATATTAAAATATATGGTTGAATTCAATGGTTAAAAATTAATTATAAATTAATATAATAACCAATTGAATATGAAGGAAATATTTTTCCAAATTGTTTCTCATAATATCATTTATCCTCATATATTAAATTAATTAAAATTATTTAGTGATATTAATGTAAAATATATAATATATAATAAATAAAATATTTTTTATGTTAATCCAATATATTTTATAAGCATAAGATAAGAACAACCCCAATATTAAGCATAAAAATCAATATTTTTTATAAAGGAAATTTTTTCACCTTTTAATGGAGAACCTAATATATAAGTTAATTTTTTAATTACAAATAATTTTATATGAAAAAAATAATCTTATTTTTAATGTGTATTGTAAAAATTATATTACAGCGAACTTTTGGTACTTTTCTATGATGTTTCAATTTTCAATGAATAGTGAATAATACAGAAATTTAATTGAAAACAATGTTTTCATATAATTTATTTATATGAATAAATCATATTTTATGTTTATTTTAAAATTAAAATAAAATAAATTATACTTCAATTAATCTATTTTAAGTAATATTAATCAAACCCACAGTGAAATAGTATATAAAAATTCAATCTTTTGAAATTTTTTACTTTAAAAACTCACTTTGTCGTCTTGTCTGGATGATTCAATTTTAAATAATTCATACCACTTATATTATTGAAATTTTTTAAAATGTTTACAATATTTTTATTCATAAAAATTATTATTATTTAATAATTTAAAATTATTTTATTACCAAAAATATTATCGAAAATGTTTAGAATTAATTAAAGACAATAAGAGAAATATTTTGTTAGTTATGACCTAAGCATTAAACATAAGGATTCAAATGACCTAGAACCTTTTCCAAAATACATTGGATGTTCATATAAAGGAAATATACATAATTATCTTAGATTTGAAACATTATTGGATCCATATTACATGGTAAAAATTTTGGTGGAATTCCCTTTTCAAAGTTTTATAGAAATTACACTCCTCCTCAACTATAAAAAGGCACTCACCCATCCCATTTATTCAACACTCTAGAGACCATTGTCTCATACAAATCCTGATTAAATAAGATCCAAAATTACTTATACAAATCCTAGAGTCCTCCCTTTTAGAATAATTCAATCAAAAGAAGCCTTTTTGTATAAACCAAAAGGAGTTACTCGAAAATGAGGTAACATTCTTCAACGATCACTTTTGTTTTATTTTTTTCTAAAACCATTCAGTTATTATTGTTAAATAGTTATATAATATCCAAATTATATTAAATGATATGTTTTTATTATAGTATTTATACCTACACTTTTACAGAAATTCCTCAAATGAGATATGGAATCATCATTCTTATGTACGACATAATACCACATCGTGAACCAATATTGTTCATCCTTCCATTACCACCTTTTAAGGTTGGAATAATGAGGGATTTATAGTTTATATATGATATTTATGATATTTTTAATTTGTTTAATATTCTTTAACTCTTATATAACTCATAATATTAGGCTTTACATTCTTTGGGAATATAATAACATCATTAGTGGATGTGTGGACTACATCCACCTTAAAGCAAATTGGTTCATTAAAACTTTACGTGGAATATATTAAAGAATGTTTTTAAAAAATTATGGGACATAAATGAAGTAAATATTATAATATAATTATAATATACTTATAAATAATTTTATTTTATTATTTTATGTATGAAAAAGAAATCGAAGTAGTGTTCATGCATATATACATACTATTATCTCGATGAACAATGCATTTAATTTATTATCTCAATATATTATGGAATATTATAAATACATTTATACTGGTAATATATGATTTTTAAATCATGGTTTACATTATTTATATGATGAAATCAAGATCTAATTAATAATAATAACAAGTAACAAGTAAGAAGATTTTCAAAAAAACAAAGTATTTAACACCAGAATTACGGAAATAATGAAATATTGTTAACAAATAGGTAATAATATATTATAAGAAGATAATAAATGATATTATAGAAATATTTATAGTTCTTTTATATGTGTTTATCTTGTTTAAAACCCTTATACTATATGTTAATGTATGTTCACCCAAAATAGAAATACAAGGTAAGGGATTTCTCTCTATTTATATTCGATTGAGATTTATTTCTTGTATTTCCCCAATTAACAATAATGTTGAGTATGCACCTATCCATTATCATTTAATATCACAATTTGTTCATTCTTCCATTTATATTATGTTTCACTTCATGTTTTCACTCCCAAGTGGTTTATCTTGAATATTACCCAATGGTAAATGTTGTCTTTCTAATATAACTTTCTTTTGTGATTGTTAACATTTTAATAAAAACACTATATTGTAATAATTTTTCATTTGAAATCTCTTTAAATATAATCATTCATGGGTGATGGATATCATTATAACCTAAACCATATTCTATTATTACAAACTATTTTTACTTTGATAGTAATTTGACTATGTAGTGAAATAATGATAAATATGTATTCATTATTAAATATGGATATTTGATAAGGAATATTGTTTACTAATTGAATCAATTACTCATAATGAATAATTATTTTAATTTGGAGTGACATGTGGGTCTTAGACTTTATATATCCCATCAATGCATCGACAGGTTCTCATGAGACCAATAAGATGGCCATATTAAATGGGTTTCTATCCGTAGTTTTAAACTGTCTTGTGAAAGGTCTTGATAGTATATGTTTTCATGGGTCTCCTACATTAATTCAAGAAATTAAACATACCCCTCATATATTTTAGTTATTATGTTTTTTATCCATAACATTTTCATATGGTAAAATCTAAGTATTCATTTCGTTCTTTGTTTATTGATTAGATGACATGTCTTTCAGTTATATACTTTTCCATAATGATTATGCATTATCCAGTTTATCGAATAGAAGGTGTTATTAGTTTCTTAACATTCCATGTTGATTTATTCATATATATTCTTTATTTATTCATCTTTACTTACACTTGTTGACAATTTGAGCTCACCCTTATTATGTTTCCATTCCCTAGGTTACGAATAAGAATCCATTGAATAAGTTTCATTGATGATGTTATTTTAGTTCTGTTAAGATTTGTTTTATTTTCCTTGTCGATTATGGGTATTATTTATTTTATTTTTTTCCAAAAATAATAAACATTCAGTTCCTTCAGCATTTGATTCTATATAGGAATGATGATTTATAAAGTAATGCACCCGCTCTGGGATTCTAGGGTTTGGGTGTTATATTGGTACCTCATGAAAATAATCAATATTCCTCTATGTTTAAATAAATACAGACCTTATACTTTTTTACATATTATTAAATGATTTTAATAATGATTAACTATCAAATACAAACCACATAGTATAAAATCTAGTGTATTTGGATGATTAGATACATATTAAGAAATAATGGAAAAAAATAAAATCATCTTTTCTATAATATCAATAATGAGCTCCTCATTTTCATTGAGATATTAATTTTATATAGGATAAACTAGGAACTACATGAACAATGGGATGGGATAAAATCCCACTAAATAAATAAACATATGAATAAATATCACCTTGTGGGTTAGAAGTAATAACATGGTGACATAAAAATACATGTAGCATGAATAAATATATGGAATCATAACATGTACAAAATGGGATCATGTAATCAAGGAATTATAGGAATGTGAAAAACACATACAATAGTGAATAATCATGAGTCATCTATAAATTCCAAGACAATATCACATGGAGGACAACATCCTATAAAGGAATTAGGGTTACTCCTTGTCCCAACCTAATGTCTCCAAAGACTAAACATTACCAAATTAATTTTATCACTCTCTGGGCACACCAATCAAGATATTTTTATGAATATATGTGAAACATGATGAATTGGACATAATTAATAAACATAAAGGTTTCCCATGGAAATAAATGGGCATCACAATCATACTATAAGGCATATCAAATGGGTGTATCATAATGGTGTCCATGAATGAATGGATAAAAACCACACATGAAAGTTAATAAGAGAAAATATGAATATAAAAGAATAAATGATGCCCAAATAAAGTGAAAACATGTAAACATAGTGTTTAATATAAATTATAAATAAGCTAATTTAGTGTGATTTAAGGGAAAATATTAAAGAGACATAGAGGGGAAAAAATTAATTTAGTGAATAAAAATAGAAATGAACTAAGATTTTTTTTCATTATAAAAATGGAGATTTTATAAAAATATTTTTAAATTAAAATATATTATGGAGTGTACTTGAAACTGGATAAGAAATTAGAAGATTTCATTTAATCGGGCTTTCTTATATGGAGGAATTGATTAGGGATCCTTTTTAAACATGTATTTCTTAATTAAATAACCATAAGTGGTTCTAGAAAAATAATGTTGGAATAAATAATCTAATTATGGTAGATTTATATAAGAATAATTAAGAATAAAATTTGTGTTAAGAGAGAGGAAGCATTACCCAAATGTAATTAGATGTTTCAGAGTTATATATCACCTAGTTTATATGGTGGAACATAGCCTTTTCTCAGATAGTGGATGACTTGTGAGATCTGATGGTATAAATGTCCCACTTGGATGATACCACTTCCTGATGGTAGTCCATGTGGATAGCCATATTTAGGGTGGTGTGAGGCATAGGTAGAGACATGTGTTTGTGTTGTGTTTCTCAAAATCATGTAGTTGATGTTGTTGTATGCACTAAGGTGCTGGAGAGAAATATGGTAGTGGTAAACATGTTGAATAGGTAAATATTGAGTTCCAAGTGTAAGTATTTCATGATACTTATGATCAATATCATTAACCAATCATGGATTTTTATATGGTATTATTCTATGATGCTACACTCATGTCCTTGGTGTTAGAGTGGGAGAATGCAAGACATGATAGGATGTTGTTATACATGCTCAATAAGTGCTAGTTTTATAAAATATTTCATGGAGATAGTCAACAAAATATGTCCTCTTCGATAGAATATTGATATGGTATCCTATATAGGATGATATGACATGCTTTTGAGAGCCACATTGGATGTGACCATGGTTGAAGATGTTAACCACACGGTTTTTCATCCACTATTCTCAAGCCAGGTGTTGATGTAGAAGATCTATTTTCAATTAAAAACTTATGTTTAAGGATGGTGTAGTTCACCTCCAGTCAATATTTTTTTCCCTTCGATTCTTCTAAGATCTGAGGAGGTATGACTCAAAGATTTTGATTGTGAGATGTTGATTGACCAGATATCCACTAGACACATTCCTGATTGAATTCCTTAAACGAGGTAATCGCATCATCCATTTCCAAGGAAGAATGGTGATTCCAATCATGATACATTATGTGGTTTAAAGGAATATATTTTTTGATATCAATACATCTATTGTATGTAATAATCTTCTAGGATCTATTGGAATTGGATGGCAATCCATGGGAGTTGTGGAATGTTTTCAGGTTAATCTTTTTATTATCTCGCATATCTGATGGTGATGACAAAAAGATCTTTTTGGGATGTTTGTGACACTTTAGTTTGTATGAGGTAGTGTGTATTTGTGGAATTATTTCATCCGTCACTACATTATATGAATCTTTATTCATGGGATAGTTAGGGAGATGATGTGGGATGCCTTTGCAGACATAGTTTCAGTTGGGAATAGTGTTTTACCCCAACCATGTGGCTTAGTGAAGAGGAACATTTATGTTCTAGTAAACATACATCAACTTTGTATATCAGTTCTTATTCCATAGATATGAGGATCATCTAACATTGTTGGGTTTTTCAAAACATTAGGATTTTCATTCCACCATCAGAGTAGCACATTTTCATGACCATGTATAATAGAAATTACATGAAACTATTATATTTTTTTAATGAAAGTCGGTAACATCACTTGGGTCTTAGTTTTTGTGCTACTGATGGTTGTAAAAATTGTCTCATTTCATCCAAGGGAGGATAAAGACATATTGGTAAACACCATGAATCCTTAGTGGATTGGTGATGGAGGCCTTTGGGTATGGAGGGTTATAGAGTCTTATCTAGGTTGGTTGGCTTTCATTGGGAATCATAGGCTGGTTTTGTTCTTATTATGGTGTTAGGTTATTGATATAGTGTTCTTATTAACCCTAAGGCCACATTAGATTTGGATTATTGGTATTCTCCACATGTCACAGCTCATGAGGTATGTCCATGACTCATTATATCATATCGAATTATGTGATATGTGGTGTGAGAGTGGAGTTTCATTTTTCAAGGGGAAGATGATATTGATGATTAGTAATAGAAATTCCTTTTGTGAATATGTTATCCATAAGTGTGGGTGTTTCCTACTTTATACAATGTAAAAACAGAGTCTCATATCATAAATATAATACCACCACTGAGATCAGAATGTATTTTTTACACTATGAATGACATAATCTTCACTAGGCATGGGAGATTATGAAAGATTCATCACAGGAATAATTAATAAAATAAAATAAAATAATTCATTTTCTTTATTCCATTGGTGGAGTGGCCTATTTACCTCTAAAAATATGTCATTATAACCAATTTTTTGGGTTTGCATTAAAACCTTGAGAATTGATTGGAGGGCATAGGGGAACATTGGCATATATTATGATCAAGGATCAATGATCCATGTTCCGTAAGGAATGACAATGACAATGATTCTTGAGGATCTCATCAATGATAATGATGTTTGATGGTTCTTCTTTAGAAATTGATCCGAATTTTGGTAGGGTGTTGCATTGTGGCTATATACCTTTTTATTGTTTCTGATGAATTAAAATTAATCCTCTCCAAATTAATTCATGGATAGATCAACATTAGATTATTAAACATTTATTTTCTATTCCTAGATCTAGGAATCCTGGATTTATTTATCCTCGATGACTCTTTTGATTTAATAATTTCATGTTCGTTCGATCATATTGATGATGGGAAAATGAGCACAGTCATCGATAAAGGCTCAATTTTCATTTTGTATCTAGATCCCTTTATTAATTGGGATATTAATTTGTAACCATATTCCAAATGAATTGATGATATTTGGGAATACTGATCATTGTGATATCGTTCTTGGTAATATTGGATCAAGGTTACATGTTCAAATTTGGATTTTGGAGACGTGAAGGAGGTATAGAGGTGACGATGGGAACAATGCTTTGGAACATGTATTGTTGAATCTGTGATCCATGTTGAGTAGTTATCATGACTACCGAGATGCATTAACTTGTTGTAATAGGATTGTAATGGGATTCATCGATATGACTAATGGTGTCCAGATTTGGATGTCAGGAAGGTGATCAACCACGGTCAATATGCTGGTTCATTTTAATGAATTTCTTATTCATGTTTTTCTTAAATGACAATTGAATAATTAATCAATATAATAATAGATTAATGAATGGGTGTAAATTTCTTGAAACTGGAGAAATGAGACCTTCTTTCCACATCCAATGTGAATAATTTGGTTGAATTTTCATTTTATTTATTCACATTATATGTTATAATTATTATATTATTACTATTATTAATAGAAAAATAATGGTAAAACACAAAGGGACCCACATCACTATGTGAGTGAATGAGTATGGGTTAGGGAGGGGGCACCCTTAACCCTCTCCATTTTGTTTATTTAAATGAATAATATTAATAATAATAATACACTATATTCTTATTAATATTAATATATTGTATCAGTTATATATTTTAAATGAGAAGTCAGATTGATGGGATATCTGTGCCATTGTGATCATGGTACTGAGGTGGTAAATTAAATGCCATTGTTGAATACTTAATATGGGCTCATGGATCATGTACATAAAAAAAAATTTACTAATAAAAATTTTATTTTTCTAATTTTTGTTATGGAATATTGAATCTAACATAACTTATTCATACTTTGTCGGATTAAAGAACCATATGTGGAATTAAAACCTTTATATTGAGGAAGATTTTTTGAGACCAATATCTATTATATAATTTGGATTCATGGATTAGCCCAATGAAGAACCATTGAATCATTAGATAGTGAAATATTACTTTTTCAATGGGTGTCCATTTGGAGAATGTAAATAGTATATCCCGAGTAATTTTTCATAAGGATCACTATGGTGTGATCTGTTTGATAAATCATAATCATTTGAAGAAAAATAATAACGGAATTATGTTTAGGACCATTGAACTGATGTTTACCTTTCTTTTCTCATTGGTATTTTTATAGACATAGATATGGGAGCTCCATCAGTCCACCTGAAATAGTTTTACCACATATGACATGGTGATGACTTTTTTTGCATCAGATATACAAGGTGAGGTGATATAAGTGAGAGGATACTTTCCAAAAAGGCTTCACCAATATCTATTTAGTGTGTTCCCTTAGTTCATTTATATGAGGGTTCGGTGGTGCATATGCTTCTCATCATAGAGGGTGACCCCTTGATATCATATTATTGATCTGGGAATTATGGGTGAGTTCCCTTATTCTTCTGTGAGTATCCTCTATCCATATTGTGTTTACCCCCAATGTCTTTGATCATGTATCCCTATGAGAGGCCCAAAACGATCCTCATATCATTCATGTGTTCCATAGCTTGGGATTTTAAGTTTTTGGTTGACCTATATTTTCATGGGTGTGGCTCACTTATATATGACTATGTATCCTTTAGGGTCTAGTGTCCCCCTAATGATCTTAAGGCATTGACACCATATCTCTGTATCAAGATATTATCCTTTCGATGAGGTGTATACTAATCGATTGTATATATAAAATGAACCCTCTTAGTTTCCTCTACGTCAATACATAATGAGATTGACCTCTAGGATGGGTGTCGTAAGTGGTATTATAGATATTGGAGTGTATTATCATGAATGGGATTCTTTGGAGCCTTTGACCAACAATTCTTTGATTGATTTATAGTTGTGATCTTTACTATGAAATTTGGTGTTCATTTTGAGTATATCTTGATATTATTGTAACATGTACTCTAGACATATACCTGTTTAGATCTAACCATTACTTGTGATTATTTTTTAGTCATTTCATGGAGTCCTACTAGTTAATTTGATTCTCACATCTACATGGGATCTTCCCAAAAGCCTAGTGTATTATGTAGAAGAAAGAAATTTTTTACGGTGTCCTTGGGGGAATGAGAATAGGTGGAACTATATTGAAATAGAGAGACAGTGGTGTATACTATTTTTTCATTTGACATCAGTCACCACCATGTGAGAAAGTGTGAATTTTCTATATAGTTTTGGTTGGGCATATATTTTTACCCTTTTACGTGTTCTCAAACATTTTTTTGTAATCATTTTGTGGGATTATAGGTGTATGAATGGGTTATTATTAGTTGTTTTATATTTCACCATGAAAAGAGATTTGGACCTATTTGTGTGCATTTTGGTACTTTAGGATAATTCCTCATTTGTATGTGATGTGCCTTCTTCGCAATAGACTCCAGGACAAGGCCTATTGGAGGTGAGCTTTGGGTAGTTGTTTCTCAGGCCCTATTGGGTAGGGTTGTGACACATATCATAAAGCATGATATATAAATACTATATTATTTCCTTTAATCAATCATAAAATATGATATAGCTGGATCAAAATACAATGAAATAGATTATATGATTAAAATAGTGTTTTTTGATTGATTTATGTAAGTTCATTATTAATTTTTTACATTCAAGGATCTATCATAACTATCTATTTTCAATTGAAACATGTTATAACATGAACCATGAAAGATATATGTATTAGATAATGTTTAAAAAGTAATTTTAACCACATTCATAACTTATATGATTCATAACATAGGAATTAATGTATGATCACTAAGTATAATCCCTATTAATTATGTAATGAGTCTACATTCATTGAGATAGTGTATGATGCAGAATAATATACTATTGATTCTATTATATATTTAGAACTCATATCCTCTACCTTTTACAACTTGTGATATTAGAATATCATAGAATGTTGTAGGATCCCACCCAACCATTTTTTTATTTATTTCAACACATGGATACGCCATGGAAGAGGCAGTCCATTAGATATATCTAATGGATCTTCATCAAGTATTTGAAAAATGATAGTTTCCATAGTTCTACAGTGTAAGCTGCATAGTGGTAGTGATTCATATATATAAATGGTTTTGATTTCATTAATGATTGATATTGTTTTTTGGGGATTCTATAATCTTATATAGAATTGAATATGTGTTTTCAGATTTATAGATACCCAATGGTGGTATGAAAGTAATGGATAAAGTGTTGAATATTTCTTGGGAACTCCCACACATGAGCCGTGAGGATGTTTGAGTATCGATTCTAGATATCATTGTTAATGAAAAGAGTTTAATATCCAATATAAGAGGGGAAATATAGTTATATGAAATTTTTATAAAGATATCATGTTTAGAAATTTCATATTATAGATTTAATCTCACCAATTCTGGTATAAAATATTAAATTTTTTTTATTATTATCATAATCATGTTTAAAAATGTGGAAATTGGATATCATATTAATGTCATATGGACTACCAAAAAATGAATTTAATATTTTTTTTATTCTATCTTATCATATGATATATGATGACATAAACATATATGGGGTTTTTTATACTATATGTGATTTTCTAATAAACAATCCAACATAATTTATTTGGTTTCATTATTTATTATTTTAAAATATAGGTTTTTGAATTATATGAAGGAATTTATCTATGTTAGAAAAAATTGTCATTGATCTTTCAGATAATATTTATCCACATCGTAAACTAAAATTCATGAATTAATTGATATTTTATAGTATATTATATATACTATGATTTCCCAACACTAATGGTCTATTACATTGACAGATACCATGTGATGGGTTTATTATTATATAGGTCATGTTGTGATATATAGTATCCATTAAATACCAAGTAAATTTTATGTAGACGACACATATTATCGTAAACTAGACTATTCATCATAAAATAAAATTTCCAATGCTAAAAGAGTCACAAATATCATGCCTTATAAATCGTATTCCATAGTATTCTTATATAATTAAATGTTATTTGATGGAATTTTTAGGTTCCTAAATTTCCATTATAATTTTGTTTAAATATTTTATAAAATGATTATAAATTATATTAAAGGTTATTTTTGGATATTTCCATAATTTGTAAATGTTTGTGTAAATTAATTAAAATTAAAATGTTAATAATAAATTAATTAAATGTTTATGGAATATTTAGTAAATAAATATTCTATTATAATAATTATTAATAATAAAATATGTTTTAAATTATATATGGAATTAATTGTAATTTAGATATAAAAATCATATATAAAAATTATTATTGTTATTTATATAGAGTATATGAATTACAAAATAGATTAAAAATATTAAATAGTTTCTATTCAATTTTAGGAATTATGAATAATTATTAATTTGATTTGTTTAAATTGAAATCTTTATTTGAGAAATTATTTAAACCATATCAAAATGGTTATTATTGTTGACGTGATCAAGTTTTAAATAATAAGTATTTGATATTATGAATGATTAAATATTACAAATAAATTGTTCATAAATATAATTTTTATATATCAATTAACTTATATTGAATTATAATTCCATAAAATAGAATCTATGAAGAATTTCACATTTACCTTAAATAAAAAAAATTACATTTACCTGGATAAAGAAAGTTTCTAATTTATGGGTAAATTACAAAGTGTTTATAATTGTTTCTTGTTTTAATTTTTAAAAAAATTATATCATGTTTAAAAAATATTTTCAAATTTATTTAGTGTATTACATAATTTATAAATTAATATAATTGTTAAATTATGAATTTTAATGTATAAATTTGTATAAATTATTTAACAAAATCTATAAATTGTCACACATGAATCTACGGAATCACTTGCTAGCTATAGAAATTGATAAATTTTTCTTCATCCATGGTTTCTATGTATATTAGATCATGTGATTAATTTAAAAAGGTAACTATAATTTATAAATATGAGGTGTTATAGTTAATATGTACTTGAGGTATAAATTAAGTAATGTTTCCATGGGTAGAGAGATTTTCGTTCGGGACTCTCAAAGCCCTTGAGGCTTGTTCATTATCTATAAAAGTGGGGGTTTATTATATGTTACTAAAATCTTAATCTTATAGGGATTTTCTAATTCTTGTGGTTTTAATTTTTTACTTGAAAGGGTCATATCTATATTATAAATAGGATGAAATTAGATATATGTGAATTTAATTTAATTTTAATCCTGGTTAGTAACACTAGTTATGCACAATATAAAGAGTTACACATCTATATGATTTTATCACATTAATTTAGTGGCGGAGGATCTATATTTCAAAAAAATCATTTTAATCATTCATACATATAAATTCAATATCATGAGATTAAAATCCCCATTAAAAATATAAGGTGTTAGATTCCTTTCAAATTAAAAACTTTTTGAGACCTCGATCATCAAACTGGGTTGGTCATGCAAAAGCCTAGTTCCCTAAGATTATCATTTTCAATGAAATTAAGTAATGTGTGACTCTTATAGAATTAGGTAATCATTTTTAGAATTTATGTTTTGATAAATTTATCTAGGATACCAAAATAGGATTATGTTAATTGAATAAAATAGTTGATTTTATCCATATAATGGTTAAAGAAGGAGTTTTCTACTATGGAATCCTTAATTAGTAATTGATATGATTGGTATGGTTCATTCCTATATATAATATTACTGAGAGAAACACTAAACCGACCAAAATTGATTTTAAATCTGGTTGTTGGACCACTAACAAATATGATTGAATTTAAAAGGCTTTATCATTTTAATTGAAACACATTTAATAAATTTATTTAATAAACAAAGATAAATATGGTATAAATATAATAATAAATTATATTACAAACAAAAAAATCATCATCATATTACATAATTTGAGATTAATCCATGAAAAGGATAATTGTAATGAAAAAACTTCTTTGATTGGTGATACAATTTAATAAATATTTATTAGAAGAAAATAAAATTAAGTGTTAGAGTAACACATTCAAATGTAACTGACAATATATGTTGTTCGATAAAATAATATTTATTATTATTAGGAAGAATAAAAATATTTATTTTATTCTTCAAAGTTATGAGATTAAAAATCACCTAAGGAACATTATTTTCTACTAATATTCCCAATGTGACTTAGTCTACCAAGGACTCGGTGAGACTTATGATAAACTATAGGGCTTTGTTTTTTAGTTAAATTAATCCGAGAATAATTAATGTAATGGTTCAAAAAATATTAATTACTTTAATAATATTTTACACAATTTTCTCATTTTTTTTGAAAAAAATGTGAATGGAATGTGATGTTTCGTCACTAGGGTTGTGTTAACTATATAATTAGGTAAAAGTTCAAATCCAAATAAGAATTTTTTTTGCATTTTATAATAATGATTCTCTAAGTATAAATTTAGGGTTAATGAAACCAAAATTTTTTCTAATTAATGAAGGATATTTTTATTTATATGGGGGATATATTTAGGTTCCTAAAGATGTCTGGGAAACCCCATGGAAATTAAATGTCTTGTATTTGTGTTATAGAATCAATTATTCAATCTTAAAAGAAATATGACACCAAATATATATGTTGAAAATATTATATGTATATAAATATAAAAAATAATCGAAATAAGTGATAAAACATGTATTTTTGTTCAAAGTATGAATTAAAGGGTTGGTACATCACAGAGTTAAATGCAAAGGAATATATGACCTGATTGATCTAAATAAAGGATTTTAATTTTCATCTTATATAACTTATATGAAAGATATTATTATTATTATTAAAATATTATTATTAACTATGTGAGAAGATTGCTTCAGTACACGAGGTTTATGACCAATCTCATTCATTTATATTTGTTAAAAATGTTAGGATAAAAAATATTTTGTCAACGAAAGAAGCGTTTATCCTAATGGTGGCTAAAATTTATCGGATATGATATCATCACCCATCAGTAGAATAATTTGAATAATTAAAATATTGTTTTCAAAATAAAAATCTAAACACATCAAATTGATTCAATAGTATATATTTAAATTAATAAAATTAAAGGAAATAAGTACATATTCCTAACATAAAAGTGTTTTTGTATCTTAATATGACATTATATAAAGTTTATAGTATCTAAGAGTTTAGTGGGATAATATTTAAACTTATATAAGGTCAACATTGACAAATAAAATATTATTATCTTCAATATAGAGTGAATGTTTCTTGATATACTAAATGATTTATGGTATGTAAATAATTATTAATCCAAATAGTGTCATTAGTTATAAAAAATAAAGGCATAATATTGATGGTGTTGGTTTAAATGATGATGATGAAAATATACATATAAATTGTTCTAAGAATATAATAAAAATTATTAATTTTTTTCACATTTTACATTGATATGTTAAATAATTTTGAAAACTTTTCTCAAAGATTTTAACATTAGGAATATGAGCCCTTAGTCTAAAAATTATTCAAAATTACATTATTTTAAGATTTTAATCAATAGAGTTTTTATGTAGGGTTTTCTCAAATTTCCAACTAGATATATTGTAGGAATTATATATAGTTGTAATGAGTTTAAGAGAACCCTAAAAGTGAAATTTTTTTTTTCATATCCAATTTTCTATCTTATATGATATTATAAGGCAAGAAATTATGTATAGTTTTTAATCACTATTAACATACTTTTAGAATATTAATGCATCATGTTATATAAAATCCATGACTACTTTATCAAGATGTCATGATTTACTCATACAATAATTAATTTAAATTGTAATTGGCCTCTCAAATAATGACATTTCGTTGTCCCAAAGTGATGCTCATTATGGGTTATTATAGGATATAATTAGATTTTATGTTTATCTTGAGTAGTATTATATATATAGGAAATATGATCATGTGGCATAAAATATATATTTTTTGTATGATTCCCCACAATGTATACCTCAAAAAATGTCAAACACTATGAATATTGTATACTAGAGATATATATTTCACTTTTTTAGTTTCTCATAGGTGATATTGGATAGATTACTTGAATGAGATCCATTATACTTTGATACCATTCATAATTAAGCTTTGAGGTTAGCTGATCAAGGAGTGGTCTTGTATGTTATTGGTCATTTCATTGGGTTGAGCATAACAGAGATTATATTCTTCCTCTCCTATAAAAAGTATGACATTTTTTACCTCAATTCAGATAGACTAGGGAAGTGAATGGACATAAAAATATTAGACATGTGATGTTATTATATAAAAAATGAGGGTAATATATCGTTTTCATCCATAAGGTTGAATGATCTATAATGTATACATTGACCAAATAAGTCTATACTCTGATAATATAGAATGTATGAGTAACTACATGGGAATTACATACCAAATATCTAAGGGTTACATGATATATTAGACAATGGGAATATATAAAAATTCTTGTTTTCCTATGCTATAGGTTGTGTACATGTGTACAAAGATACATGTGTTTGATATAGATCATAGAAGATCCCTTTGTAGCTTAGGTGTCACTGATTCATTGCTATGGAATACACTTTGACTGAAGTTATTAATTTAAGAATTTATATTTGTTTTCAACACTCTAAAGGCTCAATGGGACAAAAATATCTATTTAATTAATGTGTATTTAGTTTTACCAAACTTATAAATATTATCTTTAAAAAATTAGAGTTTATCAAAAAATTATTTTTGGATAGATATTCAAAATTTATTGCATATGATGTGATATTTGGTAAATTTTTTTGATATATTTGCAAATGTGTTTTTGAATATATCTAAAATTAGTATTGGTTATTCTTAAAAAATTTATTATATATCATATAATATAATATGAAATTTCACTAAGACATTATCGATATTGTGAAAGTGTGAGATTGATGTAGATATTTCCTAAAGCCAGTATAAAACATATGATGTTTTGGATCTGTCCTAATGTATGATATATATGACATACAACATGATATATAGTTTACTAGGTATATTGTATAAACTATTAGAGATATATCATAAATTATGATATGTAAATACCATGTTATCTTTTTAAGTAAATTGTATTGTACTATATAGATAGATCATAAAAAATTAAACCATATTGTATAATTCAAATGGGATTTTATGATTGAATAGCGGTACCTGAATATTAAAGTGCAACATTTAAAATTCAACCATAACTCTATGTTTTCAAATAAAACATTTTATAATATATAATATGGATGAGAATTATATTATAAAATTATTAAAAATGGTGTTTACCAATATGCATAACTCATATATATCATAGAAGACGTGTTAATTCATATCACTTAGAAGAATCCACAATTGATACATGAGGTGGTAATTTCAATTTTAGATGGAGTTTGAGTCTACATAAACCGCTACTTCTTCTCTAATTTTCTTATATATTTTCTCCTCCACTCTTTACTACATGAGATGTTAAAATATCATTGAATGTTTGAAGATCCCACATTATGTATCGAGTTTTTTATTTGAACATGTGGATACATTACAAGGGGGAGAGAATGTTGGATTTTTATGAGGGATATTCTTGAGAAATATGATTAATGGTATTTTTAGTATCTATTAAGTGTATGGTATAATGCATTGCTTACATATATATATATTTGTTTTTGATCTTGGGTTTTGAGTTCTATATTTTAATATACTGAATTGAAAGAGATTCATTCAATCTTTATGAACTGGTCATGGACATCCTTTATAAGAAGGAAACTACAAAATCATACATCCTCAATAAGAGGGAATATAACCACATATATATCCAATACAAGTGAAAAAATATCAATTTATATATACTATGATAAAATAGAACCTTATGTAAATCCTTCATAAGAGGTAAAATACATAGGGAAACCATATGACTAAAAATATTACTATTCAAAATGATATCAATCATATTCCATAATTTATATAATAATCAAACACTACTACAAAAACGGGAAATAACAGCGCTAAAATCGGGCTTTAACAGCGCTAGAAAAGCGCTGTAAAGCTCAGCGCTGATAAAGGAGGGGTCCTTTAACAGCGCTTTTTTTAGCGCTGTTAAATGTCACCTTTAACAGCGCTAAAAAAGCGCTGTTAAATGTCACCTTTAATGGCGCTAAAAAAGCGCTGTTAAAGGATACCTTTAATGGCGCTAAAAAAGCGCTGTTATATGTTTCCTTTAACAGCGCTTTTTTAGCGCTGTTAAATATCTCCTTTAACAGCGCTTTTTTAGCGCTGTTAAAGGCGACATTTAACAGCGCTAAAAAAGCGCTGTTAAATCCCTGCCTGCTGCTAATAAAAAACCTGCACTATTACAGCCAGCCGAGCAGACCTGCACAAAAACCAGTATATCAACCACAGACCTGCACAAAAACCAGTATATCAACCACAAGCATGTCATCAACCGATCACAACCCAACCAAACAGTGTTCTTACCATGAGTTAGATACCATCTACCCAGAAAGCAAAACTACCTCATTACATAGTATCACAAAATATTCCTACACAACTCAGAAGATAAATACTAGAACATTCCACTATGCATTGTTTCTCCTTGGATTGCCACTTGGTTTTGACAAATCGTGCAGAGCCCGTGCTCCTTGAATCATTCTGCAATACATAAAAAGGATATCCTAACTCTCCCAACCATCACCCTTAGTAATTATGTATATTAATACAAAAAAGGTAACATATCATAAATTGGGGTACTGTAATGAGACATCAAGATTAACATTCTATATATAGGATCAATGTCTGGTAGGATTGGTTGCGTTGATACATGACTCTACCTGGACCTCAAAAATAGATATATGATCTCACTCCAGGACTTTCAGAGAGACTCCAACTATGTCTAGGACGTCCTGCTGAAGCGATCGTACTACCGTAAGTCGGAAAAGATACCAAAACCATCCTAGGAAGGATCATGGGAGCCAACCCTAATGAAATATGTCCTTGATATAGTGTTCAAAGAGATCAATCATGGTACATAAAATTATGTGTCATTTAAAGGGTCACATGCCTTGTCGCTTTACCCTGGGTAACTCCAATGTTCAGCTGCCTGTGTGAATATACATGTCATATCAATAGGAAATTACATGGCATGTTAAAAAACATATACGTGTTACCCTTTGATCTTGTGTCCTCTTATGCACCCTTGCCCTATGTTAGTACATGACGTCGATCTCGTGTGATTCTTCCTGTGTATCTGTACAAGGGATAAACTGCGTAGCTGGCTCATTAAAGACGTGTAGTGGGATATATTCCATGTAGGAAAGCCATGTAATTCACCCCAGGTTTGACTCGTACACGTCACATATGACCCATGGATCATTGTACTAAAGTGTTAACACAATCCTAAGGCGTTTGGTCGGTTTCCCGTATGTCAGTTGTTGATTTCACTTAAAAATAAATCCATTTTGAACAAAATAGAGGCACTTTGAGTGGTGTCGGCCACACCGGGCCTCGGATTGAGTCGGGGTTGACTCTTACACGTCAAATTTGACCCATGGATCATTGTCCTTAAGTTTCAACAGAATCCAAATGCGTTTGGTCGGTTTGCCGCATGTCAGTTGTTGATTTCACTTAAAAATAAGTCCATTTTGAACAAAAGAGAGGCACTGTGAGTGGTGTCGGCCACACCGTGCCTCAGATTGATGCGGTGTTGAATCGTACACGTCACACATGAGTCATTGATTGTTGTGAAAAAGTATCAACGCAATCAGAAGCCGTTAGATCGGTTTGGCGTATGTACGTAAAATATTGTCCATTTTAAACTAAATACATACACTTGGAGTGATACCGGTCACACCGCGCCTCTGATTGAGGCGGGGTTGAATCTTACACGTCACATTTGACCCATGGATAGTTGTCCTTAAGTTTCAATAGAATCCCAATGTGTTTGGTCGGTTTGCCGTATGTCAGTTGTTGATTTCACTTAAAATTAAGTCCATTTTTAACAAAACAGTGACACTGTGAGTGGTGTCGGCCACACCGGGCCTCGGATTGATGCGGTGTTGAATCGTACACGTCACACATGAGTCATTGATCATTGTGAAAAAGTATCAATGCAATCAGAAGCCGTTAGATCAGTTTGGCGTATGTACATAAAATATTGTCCATTTTAAACTAAATACATACACTTGGAGTGATACCGGTCACACCGCGTCTCGGATTGAGGCGGGGTTGAGTCGTACACGTCACATATAACCCATGAATCGTTGTCCTAAAGTGTCAACACAATCCGAAGGCGTTTGGTCGGTTTCCCGTATGTCAGTTGTTGATTTCTCACTTAAAAATAAGTCCATTTTGAACAAAACAGAGGCACTTGGAGTTGTGTCAGCCACAACAGGCCTCAGATTGAGGCGGGGTTGACTCGTACACGTCACATTTGAAGGTGAGTATGCATACACGATAGTTGACCTTCTTAGAGAAGGGTTTATGGAAGAGTATAAAAGACATGAAGCAATGAAGATCATTAGAGTGTTGGAGCAAATGTGGTTGCTACAAACAATGTGGAAATCGGCTTGTGCAAAGCGACCTAAGTTACAACTTGCAAGTATTCTACTCTATTTTTTTCTGGAAGGTTTCAGTTTAAATGCATTTTGGAATGATCATTGCTAGCCATGGTCTTTTAGGTTTTTTTGACAGCCGAGGGGAAAGGGTGGGGTCTGAAGACATTGTAGGATATGTCGAAGGGTGATTTTGTGTGTGAATATGTTGGAGAAATGTTAACTCCCGCAGTTCTGAAAAGAGTCACTATTTGAAAGAAAGTCACAAGTTTAGATACATCTCAAGATGGTCAGTTTAAAGACATTTTGAGGGACACTACTAAAGACATGCTCAGATATGCACTCATCCCCCACTTTTAGATCGTTGTCTACTACAATGATCTTCCAAACAAGATATGCATTAGAACGCTCATGATACATAGAGAAATTCACTGGCCACCTTCGAGAATGATCTGAAGCACAAACCATGACAGCATTATGTTTTTAACTTCAGCACCTCAATTGAGAATGTGACACCTTTCAGGACTTGGCGCCATTGTATGTCGTTTCGTCCACTGAATGGGTCTATCCTTTTATTTAATTTTTTTAACTTCAGTCAAATATTCTAGAAAGATGTCGCGGCAGATCCTTCACCATTTTGTTTTGCTGAACATCTCATTACATTGTTAAAAAAAAGCAGGGTGTCTTGCATGGGCAATACGTTCGTGTATTGAAGATGATGCACTCCCATTTTAATGGACTAGGTTTACTCCCTAATCTCATACATAACATCTCATGAGAAAATAGATTTAACCAATGAATTGGAGTCCTATCTGGGTACAACCATCATACGATTTTCATGATTATGTGTTCCACAATAATTAAATCAATCATTAGGCTTAAACAAAATAATTAACCATGTGGGTTCGAATAAATGGGAGTGCATCATCTTCAATACAAGAACGTATTGCCCATGCAAGACACCCTGCTTTTTTTTAACAATGTAATGAGATGTTCAGCAAAACAAAATGGTGAAGGATCTGCCGCGACATCTTTCTAGAATATTTGACTGAAGTTAAAAAAATTAAATAAAAGGATAGACCCATTCAGTGGACGAAACGACATACAATGGCGCCAAGTCCTGAAAGGTGTCACATTCTCAATTGAGGTGCTGAAGTTAAAAACATAATGCTGTCATGGTTTGTGCTTCAGATCATTCTCGAAGGTGGCCAGTGAATTTCTCTATGTATCATGAGTCATTGATTGTTGTGAAAAAGTATCAATGCAATCAGAAGCCGTTAGATCGGTTTGGCGTATGTACGTAAAATATTGTCCATTTTAAACTAAATACATACACTTGGAGTGATACCGGTCACACCGCGCCTCTGATTGAGGCGGGGTTGAATCTTACACGTCACATTTGACCCATGGATAGTTGTCCTTAAGTTTCAATAGAATCCCAATGTGTTTGGTCGGTTTGCCGTATGTCAGTTGTTGATTTCACTTAAAATTAAGTCCATTTTTAACAAAACAGTGACACTGTGAGTGGTGTCGGCCACACCGGGCCTCGGATTGATGCGGTGTTGAATCGTACACGTCACACAGGAGTCATTGATCATTGTGAAAAAGTATCAATGCAATCAGAAGCCGTTAGATCAGTTTGGCGTATGTACGTAAAATATTGTCCATTTTAAACTAAATACATACACTTGGAGTGATACCAGTCACACACAAAATCACCCTTCGACATATCCTACAATGTCTTCAGACCCCACCCTTTCCCCTCGGCTGTCAAAATCACCCTTCGACTATCTGGTTATGATTTTTGACAGCCGAGGGGAAAGGGTGGGGTCTCAATCCGAGGCGCGGTGTGACCGGTATCACTCCAAGTGTATGTATTTAGTTTAAAATGGACAATATTTTACGTACATATGCCAAATCGATCTAACGGCTTCTGATTGCGTTGATACTTTTTCACAATGATCAATGACTCATGTGTGACGTGTACGATTCAACACCGCATCAATCCGAGGCCCGGTGTGGCCGACACCACTCACAGTGTCACTGTTTTGTTAAAAATGGACTTAATTTTAAGTGAAATCAACAACTGACCATCTCGAGATGTATCTAAATTTGTGACTTTCTTTTAAATAGTGACTCTTTTCAGAACTGCGTGATATGAAGGTATTTTGGAGATTTTACTGGTTCATGCATGATATGAAGGTATTTTGGAGATTTTACTGGTTTTTTTGTCCAAAGGCCAAAGAAATGTGGTCCATCATTCTTGCATGTTACTCGTACACGTCACCAAGGACCCGTGGATCCTTCTCCTAAAGGATGAAGGCAATCCGGATGCGTCTGGTCAGATTTACGTAGGTCAGTTGTTGTTTCCAATTAAAGTGGTGTCCATTTTAAACAAGAGAGCGACCCTTTGGGTGGTAGCGGTCACACCGTGCCTCGGATTGAGGCGGGGTTGACTCGTACACGTCACCAAGGACCCGTGGATCCTTCTCCTAAAGGATGAAGGCAATCCAGATGCGTCTGGTCAGATTTCCGTAGGTCAGTTGTTGTTTTCAATTAAAGTGGTGTCCATTTTAAACAAGAGAGCGACCATTTTAGTGGTTCAACATTCTTGCATGTTGCTGGTGCATATCATCTGTTAAAATGGAAAAATGACTCATTGGAGAAAGAATGTTTTATTTAATAACAATTACAATTTTGCTACGAACATTTACATACAACAATATTTTATCTTTTGATCCCCTTAACCCCTCTCAAAAATGACCACCAATTGTACATGTCCCCAAGTCAGATCATCATTGTATTTGTGTACAATCTGTCATCAGGTATGCGGCCCACTCGTTTCTGAACACATCTATATCGTCTTGTGAGTATGAGGCTTTTCGGCAGTCATAGTAGTACTGCAAAATAAAAAAATAAAGAATTAATAAATAACTTAAACGAACTAGTAATTGTTTTTGAAAATACCTCTTTAGGGATGCTAGTTTGCTGATGAAAAACGATCTCTTTCATAAATTTACAAACATAATAACCGCAATCATTATCGTTTGTTTGTTTTGGACACTGCAAAAAAATTGATCATTAGGAGAATAAATAACTTGTGTTGAGGTGTGTTTGGATAGTGAAATTTTATTATATATACCCTGATATTTGTCCAGACGTAGTACTTGCTCGGCTCCTTATGCTTAGCCCCTGTCCTCATACCATGATTTAGACGATATTGGTACACCGCCCTATCATAACAGAATCCTCAGTAAAAGATAATATATATTATATAAATTGATGTTTAGACCTAAAACGTAAGATGTAGTGTCTTACAGATTCACAAACTCCATCATGTATGGTCGGTTTGATGGATATCCTAACTTTGAATCCAGAAAGTAAATCTTCGGAGTATCCAAGTTCACCGCAATTAGCAACCAATGTTGCCTAAAAACACAAAAAGGAATAAGTAATAAAAAAAGTGAAAATATAATTGATATGCTTTAATCGTAGAGTATTACCCCTGCATGGTTGGTATTAGGAAAAGTCTGTCATCTGTAATCTTGCGTTCAAATGTTTTCAGCAAGTCCTTCACTATTGCATCCCTTTTTGATGACTCTATTTTTGTTTGGTGTGTTGATGTGATATGAGGACTAACCAGTCCAAATCTTGGCTCATGGGAAAATCCCTTCAACTGTTTTTCATAAATGCGTCTGTCAACAATATAAAATGCATTTAGTCATAATTTGCACATTAGATCAGCTTTTAGAAAATCAATTCATGGAAACATACCTCATATATACATTTACAACAGTGACGCCTAACCAACCGTTTTCAAGGATTTCATTTACATTTTCAGCAGCAACGAAATCTTGACTTTCCTCTCCGTATATATTATCTTCGAAAATCACTATATGACTATTACCATCTTTTAGCTTCGTATCCACATGAGTCTTCAATGCTAGTAAATGTGGAAAGAGAACAGGTGGTGTTATTGTGCTTTCAGTAGCTCCTTGGGATCGATTGGTCGATCCTTTAGATGGTTTCGAGCCGATGTTAGTCACCCCCTTTCCTTTCTCCGTCTATAACAACAATCATTGATTCAGACACTCTTTTCATTAATTGTTAAGGGTTTAGCTTGAAAATAAAAGGAAATAAATACCTCTTTGTCTGCATGTACTCTTACAAGTTCTGCCGGCCATGCAATGAATGTCCCAATAGCCTTTTCAACCGTATGAATATCATCGTCATCAAGTGGAATAGGTAGCATTGCATTTGGCTCATGAGCTACAGTAATCGTCACTTTCAGATGATCTTTTGAAAGTGGTCTATTATGCAGTGTGGCATCTGGGATATTGAACACTGTAGCCCTCGCTACAAGGTGATAGGTGGGTGTTGACAGATATAAATCACAATCATTATCACCCTGTAGAAGATCAGTACAGATAAATTATCAGTGTTTGTCTGATTCATATTTAATGGGAACCGTTATTAGAATATTGATTACCACGGCTAAGACATTTGTTTTAGGTGAATGGCTCGCCTCAAAGCTGGTGGGGGGTGGGGCAGGATGTTCATGCGGTGGTTCTTCCTGAGTTGTGTCCTCCCTTTGCTTCCCACCCATAAAAGTTGCTAGCAACTCTCCCTGCCATTGCAATTTTTCTTCAAGGGTTGCTATTTTTTCGCTCATTTGTTCCAATTTTTTCTCTGTATCATCTATTTTTTTCTTCTTCTCAAAATATACTCGGGGTGTCACCCCAAACCCTGCACCTCTGACACGACCGTATTTTTCCGGCTGCTTCAAAGCCGTCGATAATAGGTCTGTATCAGCTACAGGAGTAGCTGATTCCTGTGACTGTCAGATATAGGAAAAAAACTAATTATTTTTATGTAATAGCAATTTTAAACAAATCTTTTTATCATCGTGTCATACTTACACATATTTCCCACACTTTTTGTGTGTTCTCATCTATTAACTTCCCTTCTTTGTTCACACGTGCCTCCTTCCATAGCACATGACGTGGGATAGAAGTGCATTTGGTTTTAGATTCATCAATCTACATATAAACATAGAAAGATAATTATGATGTTGTTTATTGGCACCTAACAATATTACTGTAAATTTACAATACGTACCATTTTCTTTTCTAATGAAGCGTACCCCATCCTTGCTTTACGATAGGGGTATGTTGGATTTGATGCACGTTCCTTATTTTCAGTACAGAGTTTCTGTTTCATAAATGAAATATTGACAATCAAAGTGATGAATACAGGTATCCTCAAACAGCGTATTATCACTCACAATGTACCTGAAACTTCTCATCCCCACGACGGCCAATAAATGCATCCCATGCTTCTTGGGATATCAGGTGCGCATAGACAATGGGTGGGTGCGGGTTTATTTTACCTTTAGAATCTTTCAGGTGACATCTTGTTAAAATAGTACGAAAACCTCGATGAATCTTTCCTGCAAGCCTTAGTACATAATCCTTGTGTGAGTCGTCTACTATAAATGTACTCTGCAAGAGATTGAGAAGAGTAAGACACTGTTTCATCATTTTATTTGCTAGTTAATTAAAAAAATAAATTCATAATGTTACCGTAATTTCTTCCCAGATCACAGCCTTCAACCCGGACACAACATGGTGCCATGAATCTACGTCAATCGGCACGCGTTGCCGAGTGACAACTCCAATGTAACTGCTAAACATAGCCTTGTTGGGATTCACATGTTGGCCTCGTGCATTCCATCCGACTTCAAATTTGATGCCTTTGCTTTTCGCCTTAAGAATTTTGGCTAACACTGTCAAACTACGACGCACCTGTGATTTCTGCGACTTCGGTCCTTCATTCCCGACCATTTCATCGATATCAACATCATCTATATGTTCATCTACTATGATATCAACGGCATGTGCTGATGGTTGTTGGACCTCAACACTAAGAGAAGGAGCCGCAACAGCAAGAGCAGCAGCAGGAGCAGCAGTAGGAGCAGCAGGAGCAGCAGCAGGAGCCGCATCAGGAGCACCAGGAGCCACAGCAGGAGGAGGAGTATGAGTCACAGCAGTAGGAGCAGCAGGAGCCGCATCAGGAGCAACAGTATCAGCAGAATGAGCTGCAGGAGCAGCAGGAGCAGCAGCAGCCGCAGCAGCAGCTGCTTGAGAGACTTGTTCAGTCTCAAGGTTAGGAGCACCAGAATGTGCAGAAGTCATTATCTGCAAAAGTGGTTGAACAGTTCATTCAAATTACATAAATTCTGTAATGATAAGATAATAACATGAGATAACAAGATCTATATTACAAACAAAATATAACCTGTTTACTGAACTCTCTTTCTTTTTTTCAAAGGTTGAAGAGATTTGACACCTCTATCGACAATCCAAATCCCTTCATTGTGGTCTCCTCTAACATACAAAACATCATCTGCATTGGGACCGCTCTGAATTGATTGTGACGTACCACTAAAAGGATCGTCCTCAACTGAATTTTCATCGGAACCCTCAATAGTTTTGGACGATAACAGAACAATCGACCACTTTCGGTTTGCGGGATCTGGAACATAAAAAACTTGTACCGCTTGTGATGCCATTATAAACTGTTCGTCTTTGTACCCTTCTTTACTAAAATCAACTTTCACAAATCCCCATTCATCTATTTTAACACCACTATTGTTATCAATCCATTTGCATTGAAAAATCGGCAATTGAAATGTCGTATAATCCAACTCCCATATTAGTTTGATAATGCCAAAGTATGACATATTTGCATAAATTGGATTTATATCCTTACTACCAGAAACATGCATCGCTTCAGCCACTAGTGTAACTCCACTATTTTGCATGGTACTCTCTTCATCATGTTCATCCGTATAGAATGTATAACCATTAATTACATACCCACTGTAAGATAATACATACACACTTGGTCCAGCGGCTAGCCATCGAAGTCGTTCTGAAATTGAATTCGGATTTTCATCCAACTGCTTAAAAATATGGTCCTGAAACCATCCTATAAACTGGTGATTATGTGTATCTGCTAACCATTTTTCAGCCCTCGATGGATTCAACTGCCTAAGAATTTCTTTGTGAGTTTCAATATATGGAGCAACCTCCCAACTGTTATGCAAAACATAAAGATGAGCCTGCTCCCGATCTGTAATACTGATTGTTACAACTTCTCTTCCAGAAATTCCCTCACCCTCAATGCGTCCAGTGTGACGAGATTTCGGGAGACCAATGCTTTCCACATCAGATAGGTATTCAATACAAAATTCAATGGCTTCCTCAACAATATATCGCTCCACTATACAACCCTCTGGCCGACTTCGATTTTTGACATATCCTTTCAAAATCTTCATATACCGTTCAACAGGATACATCCATCTATAGTGCACAGGACCACAAAGTCGAATCTCTCTCACCAAGTGAATCATCAAATGAACCATCATATCAAAGAATGTTGGCGGGAAGAACATTTCTAATTCACATAATATGATGACAATTTCTTTTTCCATAGCTGGCAATTTCCCCGGGTCTAAAACTTTGCTACATATAGCTTTGAAAAAGAAACAAAGTTTGGTTAACGTATGACGAACATTCTTGGGTAAAATGCAACGTAAAGCTATAGGAATTAGATCTTGCATCAAAACATGGCAATCATGTGATTTCAAACCTTTTAACTTCAAATCATTCATTGACACAATGTTCTTGATATTTGATGAGTACCCCTCTGGAACCTTTACATCATTAAAGAAGTTGCAAAACTGATATCTCTCTGCCCTAGAAAGAGTATAAGCAGCAGGAGGAAGAAACATTCGATTTTCACCTTTCACGGGAGCCAACTCTTCTCGTATTCCCATGTCAACCATGTCCAACCTTGCCTTAATTCCATCTTTTGTTTTGCCAGGGGCATTTAGCAACGTTCCAATAACACTATCACATACATTTTTTTCCACATGCATCACATCAAGAAAATGTCTGACGTACAAACAATTCCAGTATGGTAATTCAAAAAAAACTGATCTCTTTTTCCAACCGATTTTCGTAAGGTTTTTCGAAAATGGTTTACCAAAAACAGTGTTCATATCTTTTACTTTCTCAAACAGCTGATCACCTGTTAGTGGAGACGGTGTTGTGCGTTTTTCTGAACTTCCATTGAATGATGTCGTCCAAGATCGGTACTTATGCCGACGAGGTAGAAATCTACGATGTCCTAGAAACACAGATTTCGATGAATGTTTCAACCTAATTGATTCTGTATCTTCTTCGCACACGGGACACCCTTGAGTTCCTTTAATGCTATAGCCTGACAAATTTCCATAAGCAGGGAAATCATTTATTGTCCCATACAACATCGCTCTCAACGTGAAGTATTCACTTTTATAAGCATCATACAACATTACACCTGAGTCCCACAATAACTTCAAATCCTCGATCAAAGGAGTCAGATAAACATCAATATCGTTACCTGGTTGTTTTGGTCCTGATATAAGCATAGATAACATGATGAATTTTCGCTTCATGCATAACCAGGGTGGCAAGTTATAATTTAGCAACATAACAGGCCATGTACTATGAGTGCTGCTTTGAAAACCAAAAGGATTCACTCCATCTGTAGATAACGCAAGACGAAGGTTTCTCGGCTCTTTTCCAAATTCAGGATACTCATGATCAATTTTCTTCCATTGAGGAGAGTCGGCCGGATGACGTAATAACCCATCTTTATTTCTTTTATCTGCATGCCACGACAATTGTCTTGCAGTTTCTTTACTTCCATATAAACGCCTAAACCTTGGAATGATTGGAAAGTACCATACAACTTTCGTAGGATTGGATTTATCTTTCTTGTATCGAGAAGCACCACACTTTGGGCATTCTGTAAGTGATTTGTTCTCCTTTCGAAACAATATACAGTCTTTCGGGCAGGCATGTATTCTTTCAGAAATCATTCCCATCGAGCGTAGCATTCGTCTAGCTTCATACGTCCGGCTTGGGAGCTCATTATCTTCCGGAAGCATGTCATTCAAGAGAGCAAGTAGTTCCGTAAAACTGACATCACTCCATCCATTGCCTGCTTTCAATTTATACAACTTCAGTACAGCTGACAATGTTGTATACTTAGTGCAAGCAGCATACAATGGCGTCTTTGCACAACTCTTTAACTTCTCAAACAATTTTGGGCAATCACGGGGTTCATCTTGAATTGTCTTTGTCATTTCCTCAATACGATCTTCATCATCATTGACATCTGTAATCACATCCTCCATACGGTCTTCTTCATTATCTATATTTGTATTCATATCTGACGATCCATAAAACGCAGTTTTATCCCAGCCAGTAGCTACATTCGCTTTTTCTCCGTGTTTATTCCAACATTTATAACTCCGATCTATTCCGTGACATATCAAATGTTCTTCCAACTCCTCTGGAGTAAGTAGTCTAGAATAACAACAACGTAAACACGGACAAAGGATTTGAGAAGGATCCTTTGTGTGATCCTTTGCAAACTTGATGAACTCTTTCACTCCGTTCTCGTACTCTATTGTTAAACGATTAGAATCCATCCAATCTTTATTCATCTTCATCCTATTTGAATCTCAAATATTAGTATTTATGGTTCAAGTACACAAAAGAAGACTTCCAAATACAGTAGAAGGGAACCACTTCCTTGGAAGGAGATCAAGTAGTCTAACCTATAATCAAGATTCATAAAAAAGAATATTAGATTCACTAAAAAGATGATTATCTATCACTTTATTAGGAGAAAAAGATACGTATGCACCTAATGTGACATCAAACATGGTTTTACACACTTTGGGATAAACATGTGTTCATGTTCAGAAACGATTATAAATAATAGGATACCCCCTTAATTTAGTATCTCAACTTTTATAGAAAATATGAGGCTTTGAATCGCGTAGAATTGCATTCAATAGGAGTTTGTAAAGAGAGTTGCGTTCATGGTAAAAAGTTGCGTGCATGGACTTATTCTTATCGATTCGAGAATCCATGGTGTCATAGTCTACACCTTTCTCCACCTTCATGTCCAGCGCATGTCAAATTATCTTAGACTGATTTTCCATTAAGTTACTCAGGATTTTCAAGGAATCAGTCCCCACAATATGACACTAAAAAGTTCTACCATAGTTCTAATTGCATGATTCTAAAATGCATGATTTCAAGTACTATAGTTGGTTTGATTCTATAGTAATGCCTAAGTCATTATGTTCTAGTCCAGACACCCCAAAAACTAAACATTCCCCCTCCCTTTGTGTGGGTTAGACCCATGCATGTAGTTTTAACTTAAAATATCTATGTACAGCTTGATTCTTTCCATCACAAGAAACATGGTGATACATAAACATCATATTTAGGGTCTATTCATGAGACATAAATTTCCCCATTGTCACTATGTCGGAGCCAAAAAGGTCTCTTCCTTTCAAAAACCATACACTATGCACAAAAAGGTCTTAATCCTCATATCCTTCCATGGCCATCGGAAATGAGCGGTCATCGTCCTAAGGTCACCTTTATTTGACTAATCACAATATGCACTGGTGGATCTGCATATGTTTCCCACTAAAAAGGCATGTCAACCAAAGACAATTTCGTCCTCAATAATGGATTTTACTACCATCAAACACCCTATGACATTTAAGTACCATATCAATCCTTGGATTCATGAACCCCTGGGTTAAAATTTACATCTACCACCCCCCCCCCCCCTCATGCATGATTATGGTAGAACATTCTTGGTTATACTATAGTGAAAAGGGTGAATCATTTCCCCTCCTTATCAGAACAAAATGGAAACCTGCACAAAGGTCCTGGTTTTAGGACATTAAACTACACCATGCCTCAACTCTCCATTACATAAGACAAATTCTAGTAGGTTTTATACATTCCATAACAACTTGAAGGGATTCCATGAATGTTTGAAACAAATAAATAAAACTAGAATAGAATTCATACCCTTAGTTGGTCGAGGGCGTTGCGGGTTGCGGAAGGCGGCCGCGGAGGGCGACCGAGGGCGGCCGAGTGAGGCGGAGGGCGACGGAGGCGGTGGAGAGCGGCCGAGGGCGGCGGAGGGCGGCCGAGGGCGGCAGAGAACGGCGGCCGAGGGCGTTGCGGGCAGCCGAGGGCGGCAGGCGGTGGAGGTCGGCCGAGGGTGTTGCGGGCGGCGGAGGACGGCGACTGTACCGAGGGCGGCAAGCTCCGGCGAAGCGAACACAGCAGCGGTATTCGGGAGAAGAGTAGCAGGGTTACGGTTCCGCGAGAGCTTTAGCTGCGATAAAACGAGGGCACTGTGCGACCGACTTTATAAAAAAGTCGACTAAGGTTTTATCAGCGCTAAAAAAGCGCTGATAAAGGCTACCTTTATCAGCGCTAAAATTATAGCGCTGATAAAATCTAGCTTTATCAGCGCTTTTCTAGCGCTGATAATATTATGATTTATCAGCGCTAGAAAAGCGCTGATAAAGATTCCCCGTATCAGCGCTACAATTATAGCGCTGATAACGGGTCTCTTTATCAGCGCTTTTTTAGCGCTGATAAAGATAATTTTTATCAGCGCTTTTTGAGCGCTGATAGAGGTGTTCTGTATCAGCGCTTTTTTAGCGCTTATATAGGAAACCTTTATCAGCGCTCAAAAAGCGCTGATAAAGACCAACTGTATCAGCGCTAATATTTTAGCGCTGATACAGATCATATTTATCAGCGCTTTTCTAGCGCTGATAAATATTTATATTATCAGCGCTAAGAAAGCGCTGATAAAAATTAGCTTTTTCAGCGCTGTAATATTAGCGCTGATATAGGGTATCCTTTATCAGCGTTTTTGCTTAGCGCTGTTATAAGGGCGCGCTTCCCTTGCCCGTTTTTGTAGTAGTGAAAGTCCCTTTCAGGATACCATTTAACATTCAAAAAAAACAAGTCTTTATCTAAGTAATTACGATTCTAGATTGTGATCATCCATTCAATGAATATATTAGTTAACAGTTTTTATATGATTCAATTCAGTTACCATTGTAGTTGTAATTCATAATTTATAAAATAATAGAAACACAAATTAAAAAATATATTTCATTAAAACATGTTATATATATATTTATTTTAAAACTTAAATTTTTATTTTTAAAACCATGTAATCCCCTTACCAAAATCATTATAGCACATTAAAAATATGATAAAAATGGAGAAAAATTATCAAATAACATATTAAATATCGTTTTTAAAGAGTGTAGATAATGATCGTCACTAATAAACTTAAAACTCTATGAATCTTTGGATTTTTGGAAGATAATGATTCGCCCAAAGTGACATGTTAGTTGAAAACAAGGGAAAAAGGACTATCAATCATGAAATTGATGATATAGACACTAATCAATAACCCATGTAAAATCTAATTGAATATGGGTTGATAAAATATATTACAATATTAAGAAAATTGAAATAATAGTAAAAGATATGATTGTTGAATGAAATGAGAAAAATCTTAAGACATTATTACAAATATAAAATGGGGTCAAATTTTTATTTTAAAAACATATTTTAACAAAATTATCTACTTTATACTAAAAAACTGGTGAGGGACCACATGGTAGTTAATTATGTCAATGGTTGCCTCTACCTATCCAGATAGAGGCCACCATGTACTCACTATTAAACCATTGAGTACATGGTTCTCCTACAATACCAAATCCATTTATTATATTTTTTCCTCCCACACCCATTCCTCTTTCATCCTCATTTTAATATCTAATTACATATTTAAAAAATAATAATTTTAAAAATTTTAAATTATTCTAAAATATCTAATGGTGTGGGTTATTACAATGGTTCTTCTAAACTATTTTGTGAACATTGGTCTCTATTATTGGAGTTTCCTCTAAAACCCGCATCACATTAAACAAATATATTTATACATAATAATTTTATATATTTTTTATATTTAAGAGGTGATTATAAAAACTAGGTTGGATTTAAATAATAAATATAACTATTATGAGTGAATATGACATCATTTCGTGTATATGAGAGTGTTTGTGGAATGTGAAAATATCCCCAAATCCAAATATAAGATGTAATGAATAATATTAAATTTAATAGGTAATCAATAAAAATTAGAATTTATGTGAGGGAACAATATTTAAAAAAATAGATATAACATTATCTAATCCTATAAATTTCAAATGTTTTATAAACATATAAAACATAAAAAATATTAGAATGATATAACTGTTTATGAAAAGAAATTTAGACCAAAATTAAAATGGTTGTTATCCATTAATTAAATAGAACCAAGAGTGAGACAAATAAAAACAGCACTCATAGTTGTTATGCTAAAATAAATACTTTACATATATTATTTGAAACAAAGTGAGAGGACACAAGAATAACTCACATACATTTTACATAAATCTCAAAATATAAATATTACATCACATAATTTCACACAAAATCCCAAAACCAATGTTTTTAGTGTCTTTAGATGTTATCTACATTGTCTAATTATTTCATAATTTGTCTTCAAAATTTAGAACATGATTTTCCACAGATGTTTTATATTTATACATTTTTTAAATAAAACCCTTATTTATTTCCTAGGGAATGGAACCCAAATAAAAATATAATCTCATACTATCTAAATGGTTAAACATAAGAGATATTTTTTCGACACTTTTGTTGGGGCGCGCTTCCATCCATGGAGGATGTGCTGATTGTTGCCCTGCATTCCTGCTTTCAAAGGGCTTGAAACATCTATCTCTTATTCATGGATGTTTTATCATTGATTGAAATGGTATAATGGGATGTCGGTATCCCCTTCCATGGAATTATCTTCAGAACAAGTTACCTAGTTTGGGCATCCCTTAAGGACTAAGAAGTTGTTCGTCAAAGTCTTCCCGGTTTCATGTATTTTTGGAGGAAAGTTAATTACACTGCTTCTATTAGGGCATTCCAAGGGGTCATGTCATGGGAGAAACCTTCCATCAGGGGAGCAGTCACATTGGACATCACTAGCATGTCTGGATGCACAAACACTAATGCTTTTGGGTTTCTTATCCTTATGATATAGCTTCTCGAGGGTGCAGAAGCCCGACGAATCCCACATAGTGTGGGGAATTATTTTCCATTGGCATGTCCCGGAGGATTTCCTCAGCTTCCCATGTTTGGAATAGGGTATGTCACGTGTTTATAATCTGGTGGAGATGGATTGGACTTATTGGAACACTCATAGGATTGAATTAGATGGGTGCATCCCCAAGGGGGAGAGCCAAAGGGTTTTACTAGACGAGTGCATCAAAATGTCCAACAAAGATGGATCTGAGGATACTAGGGTCCCTCTAATGGGGAAGATAGGGTTTTCCATTGGTTGGGATTGAACCTTAGAGAGGTTTCTTACATACCCTGTCCCGAGAGACAGAGATCCAAATCCGAATAGTTTTAATTGGTTGTGTGACTCTAGTGGAGGTGTCCCTTGAGAATGGATTCATATATTGGACTCTAAGGTAGTAGAACCCTCAGGTGGTGGCATGACTATCTCAAAACACAGAAGCTTGAGGGATAGACCAATACATGACATTAATGATGGGATTGGACCTCAAGGAGGCATCCTATGTATCACTGTATAAGGGAATCAATGTCCACATAGATTAGGAAGAGGCATTGAATCTGGGTGTACAAAAATGACAACAACATGACAACATACTGTGGATTATGCATGGTTAGTATGCCAAGAGTTGTTCTAATGCCACTAGGACAGACCGAGGATGTGGATCCCCACAAAAGGGACATCGAAGTTTACCGATGTCTGGGGTTAAACCTCTGGGAGGCTTCATATATACCATGAATATGGTACAAAGATCAAAACCCCATGTAGTTTATAGTGAGGCATTGGATCATGGTGTACTCGTAGGACAACAACCAAAAGATGATGTCGGGGCATATGCATGGTTAGCATCCCAAGATTTATTCTGGCACCAGTGGGATGAACCAAGGATGTGTCTCACAGAGGGGACATAAATATTTACTAATGTTCAGGGTTGAACCTCAGGGAGGCTTCCTATAAAACCTGCCTAAGAAACAAGGATCAAAACTGACATAGTTTAATACATTGAGGTTATCTTCATGCTGGAAGAGTGGGGCATAATGTTTAATGTCATGCGGGTTGAGGATAAACTGATGTAAATATTTTTGGGACTGATGGGTGATGGGCTTGAACCTCATGGAGGTTTCCTACGTACATTTCATGGAAATGGGAAAGGATTAATGTCCATGTAGTTTTTAAGGGGGGGTTGGGACTTACAAGCTCAGGTATCCCAGAGAGGATTCCATGGTCAATGTTTTACTCTAAGCCCACGAGAGTCATGCTCAGTGTGAGAAACAAAAGGCAACAAAGACCAGGTGATCGCATCATAAAAGGTTCATTTGTGAGGAATGATGTAGGTATTATTCATGGTTAGCGGACCAGGGAAATGGGGATTGGGAGTTACGCTGGGATGGAGGCTCAATGGTGATAAATCTCAATGGGAGAGGGATGGGGTAATGAAGGTCATTGTGCCCATCTCTCATCTGGTATTAAAGCATAGAGGAAGAGAAGAATAGAATAGATTCTACATCCAATGAGAAAGGCTAGTGGCTTAGAAAAATATGGTTTCCCTTCCACATGGAAAAATATTATTCCATGAAATGGGTTCTCATTCATTGTGAGGAAGAATTCGTTATAGTGGAGACTAGTGGGCATGGAAAATGTATGAGGTGGGAAACCCCATGTATATTTCATTGGGTGAGTCTACTGTCTAACATCATGTGTTGAAGACGAGGGTTCTTGGTAGTTTAACATCCTAGAGATCGGATGATTAGGATTCAATCCTCACATATCGGACATGCATAACTGACACCCACCAACACTTGGGGAAGGGAAGGCGTCAGAAAAGACATGTGGAGATGGGTTTATGGAGTGATCCATTGAGGTTATCACGTTAGTGTGGCTGTGTGAAGATGCAATAGCCATTAGCAGGAACCGTAGTAGGCAACCCGGGATTAAATCCAGGTGGAGGCTAATTTTCTGGGTACTGTAGAAGTATTGTAATGGGCACTGTAGTAGGAACTGTGTAGTACTATAGTAGGCAATGTAGCAGAATAGTAGTAGGAACTATTTGACACTGTAGCAGTCGGGAATATTCCCTCGTTTGGGCCTCTGAGCCACCGATTTGGTCCCTGAGTCCTTTAAGGCCTTCGGACCACCCAGGCCTTCGGGTCAGTAAGGCCTTCGGGCCACCTCAAGGCCTTTGGGCCACCTTAAGTGCCTATGAAAACTATACAACCTATAAGGAACAAGCTTCAGAAAGAGGATCATCAAGGATATTTATCCATAGCAGAAGCTAAATAGATTGAAAGAATGGGAGGGTATGTCACTTGCTATTGGGACAAGCCTGTGCATTCACGAGAAAGCCTAGAAGAATAGCTATGAAAAGGTGGAATGGTGATTTCATGATGAAGATGCTGGGGAGGAGGAGTTCTATGTAGTTATTCTGGGGTGTATGTAATGTTTGAAGCCTATAAGAAATTAATTCCTTTAAGGCCTATGGGCCATGTAATACTTATGCCTACGGGCCTTGTAAGGATTCAACCTTCCCCTTGAATGGCGTATTATAAAAAAATAAAACAATGAAGGCATTTTGTCCATTAATGGATTAGCATTCCTATGTGAAGAATCATGAGGCTGAGAAACACAATATGAAGCACCTCCAAAGGGACCATGAAATCACTTCATACAAACCTGGGGGGTCGTACATGAGAAGGTATTGTGAATAAAAAGGGTTCACAAGAAAGGACCATACAAAGAACTGATGCTCCACATTGTGGAGGGTCTCCACGAAGGGGCATGCTTCAAAAAGTAGAGTTTCCTAGACTAGGAATTGAGTATAAATGTTTATAAAGGGTGCCTCATAAAGATCATGTGCTTTCAAGAAGCAGGACATTACAAATCATGGGATCCTTGAAAAGTGTGGCACTGCAAAGTGATTTACTTTATGAAGAATAGGGATCCCACCTTAGCATGGGGTCCACATTTTCATAAAAGGTACTTTGCAAATCATGAGTGCTTTAAGAAGACATGAGTTTCTTTAGGGAGCTCCTTCCTTTGAAATGGACCATGGGATCTGTGAAGGCCATCCCTCATTGAAGAGTGGTTGTATTTGAGCTAAGGTAACGGTATTTCTCAATGCTCAAATATGATGAAGAACTCATTTTTCTTAATTATTTGTAGGGAAGAAGTTTCTTTGCGATTTGAGAGATAATAAGGTGAATGATCAAGTTATCTATCCTTTGGGTCTGAGGGAAGCCTAGTATCTAGGGGTGAGGGGTGGAATGAAACTCTGATAGCTCGTTGTGAATCTACATGGATCTTTGAAATCAGAAGTAGATTATGTCATGTATTTTTCACTATGGAGTCGACCGTCATCCCCTCATTGTTAGAGAGGGCTCTTTAATTACCTTTGTGGCACTCACAGGTGCTTCCATAAATTTCAAAGGGATTGAAGAGGTGATTATGCTCCCTCTATGGAATGATACTTTCAGTCAATTACATCATAACTATAGAGCCTTCTACCTCTTTTACTCTACATCAATTGTAGAGGGTTCCATGACTTTGCACCAGCCATGCTGCACAGGGGCTACGCGAAGTCATTGATTCTGAATGGGCTTTCAGAAGGAGCTTCACGAAGAATCCCTTTTTGTAATGGTGTGATATTTGTGTATTTTTACTCAGAAAACATTTTAAAGCCAAAAAATTCCCCCCTCAGATGTAGAGCTGAGGAGAAAAGGAGGGTCAAAGTGTGAGGGTAGATGGCCCAAAATATTAGGCTAACTACAATGAAATATCATGAAGCAGGGTCACGATGCTGGGAGGAAGTGCACAAGTTGAGAATTATGCAATTGTCTACAGGAACTACAATTATTCTATAATAATTGGGCCTTCATTGCTCTACAGTACACAGTTTGTCTTATGACTCAATGATTGTGTACTCCATGGATTGTGCCTGCATGATCTGGGGTGAAGCAGTTTCACATGCCTCTACGATCAAGATCTGTGATTAAGCTCCGCAATCCAAGACGAAAAATTCAAAAAAAAAATTACTTGGAATGGATCACCAAGAAGCTTCGAAGGGGGTCTTTGAGGAGGCAACCTAAAGGGAAGAGATGGATGATAACTTTGGGATCCATGAATGTATGTAGAGCTATTTAGATCATAAATCCTTGATGGAGTCGTTGTAAGACAGCCAAAATAACTACCTCATGTGAAAGAGACTACCTGTATATAGCTTTGGTCTAAGGTATGATGTTCTCATTCCCAAAGAAAGTAAGGATGATCCAACCTACTGTTTTAGGAGTATGTTATGCAAGCGCCAATGGTTAAGGGTGGATGATGGTCATACTTCAGAGGATCATACACCTGTCAATGTTGGATGCATGTATGACTATTTGAACAATGTTGATGGGAATGTGTTGTACCCAAAGGTGTCTCCCCCGCAGTACCACACCATTTTGAAGGCAGTATTGGGGAACCTAGAGAAGGGGTGGACCAAGGAGTGGGATTTGTGCTAGGGTGGAAATTTCACGGATTAATGGGAATGGTCTTATTGGGTCTATTACTCCTGAGAGGAGTTTTTTGTAGAGCTGAGGTGAGTCGGCCTATATGAGGTGTCATGGGCCTTCCAATTCTGCATCTACATGCTGAATCAACTGTGCTGGAGTATTTGAGTAGGTAGTCATCGAGGATCAACTCTTTTCATCTTCACCATGTAGAAGTCAGTATCATCCTCTGGGACCTACACAAAATATTTGGGGAGATGTGTGATGATTTCATCCCCACCACGAATACATGGGATGTCCTCTAGTAAATTCTTCCACTGGAAAAGGTACAAATTGACCCAGTTCCCAGATAGGACATGCATTCAATGAGGGATATCCAGTTTAAGTTTTTGTTCATGTGGTTCCTAAATTCACCTACACATGGGAAGTTTTTTGTGAGGCCTCCCACTTGCCTAAAGGGGGTCTAGTGCAGCAAAGGGCTCTCCTATAGACGACTCTTGGAGGATAGCCCGTGGAAGACATGGGGGTTTAGTGTTAAAACCGTGCAACAATCGGTTCATAGGTTAGTTTTTTTCATCTCTAAGATCATTTACTACTGGATACTACCAGTAATAGAAACATACATGGTCCAACAGCCATGAACATTAATCATGGAATCCATGTTGGCGATGGGGGAACAGATCAATCCGGGGATCCCGATGCTGGCTAAGTTGTACAATGTATTGGGGCATATCAGGGAGGGGAATAAGCCATATAGAGTTTAAGGGACTATCCATATTCATTACAGGTGGATAATGATTCATTTGAGAGTCTACGAATACCGAAACCCCATTTCCCCTCTAGGGTCTGACTTTTGACTACCTATTTTGAATGTCGTGGGAGTTTACCGACCAACCTGACCCCGTCGCTGGTGCTAATCCGGGTCTGGATGGTGGATGAGTTCAACATACACCCATTAAAATTTCCAATAGGATTGTTCAGTAAAGAATAAAAGGGGATGTAGGAACATCGGTCCTACTTCTAACTGTTCGGGATGGAGTCTTGGTGGATCGAGTTGACCGTGATCCTCGTTGTGAGCCATACACCCCACACCGCTTTGTGAGGCAGTAATGGTGTATGCAGAGGCTAACCCTGTGGGACTACCTGGGAGTACTCCATGAGTACTATCCATGGGTGATGAGGATGATGTGGATAATTTTCAAATGGGTGGATGGGATGATTTGGAAGGATATGCCTCTTCCCACAGCTGTCTATAGACTGGTGAAGTAGTATGCCAAGAGTTTGGAGGAAGCCTACCTATGGGAGATTTTGAAAATGTGGACCATTCATGCTAGTGATGGGGTGCCTCCCCAACCTCGAGGTCAGGACTGGAAGGTGGAAAGAACATCTCATGGTGGAGGGGCTGTTGTAGCGGTGAGGCCTACACTGATTGAGAGGCAGGTGGAAGCGACAGACACAACAGTCCCTGAGGAGAAAAGTTAGCAAGAGTGGAATCCGCCCAGGGGGTTGTGTAGGATACCAATTCAAGCTCCAAAGAAAAGGATGCACCATATCAATATTATCGAGGATGCTGTTTTTCTTAGAGATGTGGGACATCTGAGATTTCAACAGAGAATTCCTCAATCATTCAAAGAAGTGGAACCATTTAAACTATCTCAGGATAGATTTTTGGTGGATCAGTCATTCCATGGCTAGCTTTTCATTATCTTAGGCAGAAGGTGAGCAGTACATCACTGAGCTGGTGGACTTTGTGTACTCTCGGGGTGCTCCATATCCAATGATGGATCAGGTGAAAGTGTTGATCGATTGAACAGTTCCTCTGTAGCTATCAGATGCTGAATTTAGGGAGTGCATCCCCCTAAAGAAAGAATCATAAGGGTCCTCTTAGGGGGAGCGGCTGGTAGAGGGTTCCGTCTAGAGGATGGTGGGGTCACCAATTCCGACCCAGAGAAGGAAGGGTTTGTGGATGATCTTTAGGAAATCATTAAAATAGTTTCTCATGATCAACATTTTTGACGTTAATCCCTTCTCAACTAACATTTCACCTATATTGGAGGGAATCATATGCAAAACCAGGTCCTATGCAATACTAAATGCTGCTTTGGGATCTGCTCCCTGGACAATCGAGATTATCATGTCTAGTGGGGCTGCAACACCCTGGGTGGTTCTCACAGAGTCTTCAGATTTTCCCACCATATACAGAGGATCAAACCATTAGGTTCTGGAAGCAATTTTTGAGGGGTGAGACCAACTATTTGATCATGGTATGTCTTAATCATAGAATTAGAAACTATCATCCACTGAATCATGCTAATTGACAACTCCGTATTCTCACATTCATAGTTCTTCTAATGGAGTGGGCCGAATTGGGAATGGTAAATGGGGCCTATAGTAATGCCTTTCTTAGGGGTGTGCCGATGGTCGTGGAAGCAGACTCCCATATTGACCTTGTCGCAGCACTCCAGATCAAAAGTGGGACCATTAGCAGGATTGAACCTTAAGTAATAGAGTTTGAATCTAATGATGGGGATCAATTGGATAACATGGGACCTGGCCTACCCTACTAGAAACTAGATGAAGATTTTGCAGATAAGTTTTTCGAGGCATTCCACATGTATAAACCGGTTGACCCCGAGGAATGTGATGAGATGGCTTTCGTTGAAGAGGAAAACACGGTCACCCATAAATGGTCAGAGTAGCAAATCATGTTCTTTATTGGGGAGATCCCACAAGAACAATGGGTGGAGAAAATGGGGGTGGTTCATTCTCACCTTTGTGACCTATGCGCGGGAGGTGTGGATGCCCAACGTCCTCATATGCTCATCTGAGATTTCGTGTAAATGAATATATGGGAACATGATCAAGGCCTTGTTTTGGGATGGTAGGGGAGGAAGTCCATGAACATCAATATCATCTAGGAGTAAAAAAATGAGATCTAGACGTGGAGGGCACAAGCCGACGAGTATTCTTCTTTCCTCGACGCACAATCTGGTCTCATATCATGAAAGAAGGCCCAAATGGTAGAGTCTAAGTATGAGATGAGACATGCCTCTTAGGAGATGGCTATTATCCAAGTCGAAGAGTGTTCATCCCGGATCGACCCTGATGAAATATTCCCCATTTCCTTCATGGGGGAGTGGGAGCTTAAGAAGCGATAGCGGATCCTAGGCACTACCAGCCCTAGAGTGGCAAGGTTGGGATGCTCCATTTAAGAGGTAAACCGATCTATGAGATGTGAAAATCCCTAGGCACTATAATTTGTGTGAACACATACACATAATTTATGTTGGTTATAGGAATGAGTCTCATTATTTATTTTGGTTTTATGCATTCCCATCATATTTTTGAAAAATGCAACGATCAGTCCCTAAGATCACGTGGGTCATGCTTGATGTGTGAAACTAAAGGTGACTGCTTCGTTATTCTACCGAAATATGGGAGTTACAACCAGGCTCCAGGAATATTGGGTCTGAACTACCAATCCAGATATTTGGGAAGAAAGATAGAGGCCTGACTGCATAATGAAGTTCTCCGAACAATCGAATTTCTGTTTTCCCAATGGGCTCTAGTGCAGGAGAGGGGTAATGCAAGGGGTGTTAGAATCAATCCGAGCCGAAGGGAGTGTAATTTTTGAATAGAGATATCCAATATTATGAAAACTATTGGGACGAAGTGACAATGAAGGACAATTATTGGATGTTTTCAAAACACAACATCCATATTATGCTAGCCTGAAATGGGGATCACAAATGTGGGCCGACTGCTGACATTGTTCAAAACACAGGGCCTGGCTCAAAATTCCATCCATTAGTCTTGCAGAACATTAGCCTAGGTCACTATGTGAGCCATAGGCCGAGAATCTATAATATTAGGGTGTTCTATTATACCTTAAATAGGATGAGGGTCCATATGAAGAGGACTCACAATGTGGAGGATGGAGTGATGGGTTGTTTGAATGGGTTCCAACACTCTTGAAAATATGCCACCAGGATAAAATAACCTCAGTTGATTGCATCGGTATGATAAAGTATCATCTTCATTTCCTGAAATAATATCTCTAGAAATAACATAGAGTGGCTCACAGTTTTATTCCATACTAATAACAATGATATACATGTAGTTTAACATCGTATAGTGAGGATGATGCACATAGTTTCAAGTTCATACTACCTGGACCAAGGATAATAATTAATGTCATGTTGCATGGACTATTGGCATATTGTTTAAGGTTTTAACACTAGACCATGATCATGGCTGAGGGGGAGAAAGGTAAATGACCATGGGGTAGGGCTCAAGGTGAAATTCATAGGCATTTTGAGGTATCCCATAATGATGAGAATCAAACCAAACATAGTTCTAGAGTATAGTGTGGTTATAGACCAATGCTAGTGGGGGGAATCCTCTTTGGCGAGGAAGCTGATGCATCCCATAAAAATCATGTGGAAGCCTGAAATTTTTCAGGGTAAAGATGTTGTCTAAATTCAAGTGTTGATGACATGGGTAATCCAATGGAAATTATTGGTGCATTTCATATCCTGACGTGAATGAGGACTATAAAAGTCTACACCACACCACATGTTCCCAATGGAATTCTTTATACCATATACTAGAGGTGTACTCACATGGGGCTAGCCTATATGAAATGTGCTCAGACATCCCTATGTACCCCATTAGTATGTGAATAAATCCATATGTAGTTCTGATATGTTCATTTTAACGTCATGCAGGATGAAAGGCATGCGTGGTTCAGCTGCACCAGAATTCATCCTACCAAAACCACTAAGCCCATGTGATTCATACTCGATGCGGTAAACAAGGAGTAGTGGTGGGACTTTCCTGGTATAGGGAGGAACACATTTAGTGCAATTTAATTCTAGGTGAATAACATAACGAAGTTATTTACCCACCTTATTAACACACATAGATGCATGGAAGTGTAAAATCGAGTGTTTTGGAATTCCACCTGAAAATAAGGGAGTGGAAATATGTGAATCATGGCGCTAGAAATCTGGATCACAATGATGGTGGCATAATGACACAAGATAACTATTGACCATGTTTGAAACACAACATTTTTTTCATGTAATCCTGGCATGGGGAAAAACAAATGAGGATCAACCAGTGACCTTGTTCAAAATATGGGACCTTTCACAAAATGTTGTACGAGGTCTTTTAGGGCATTGGACCAATAATGTAGGTGAGACAATGTGGCATGAGGCCTGGCCGTAATTAGATTCCCATTGGTCGTGGAAGTGGATGGGGATCCAAATAAAGGCCTCATGATGTGTGGACTTGAATAGAGAAAATTTCCATGTGAAAATTCCACACATTGGGCCCTTTGCCCATGCATTTTAGTATACCAATGAGATGTTTCAAATAGAGGGAGTATAATCAATTTCCAAGGACAAGGGTACTGGGGATGAAAACTCCTAGTTTATGGTCATTGATTAGACCATTATGAGTGAACTCAGTTTAATGGAATGTGTGAAAGGTGGTGGAGTATCCAAACCCAACTTGTAGTTCTTGTAGGAAGATATTAATTCATGGTCATAGAAATCAGACTATGTTGGGGAGAGACAAGGGAGACACATGGTGTGGTTGTTTGAAAACCTAGTGTGAATGAGGAACCAAGAGGTACTCATCAAACTACATGCTCCCAACAGATTTTGGGAGAAGGGGCCAGAAAGAGGATGAGATCAGAGATATCTAGGGCTGGACCCGAAGATGAAATGCCTTTGTGTTCCTACACATCCCATGAGGAAGGGAATCAAGCCACACATAGTTAGCATATATGGAACATTATGGTACCAATTCATAAGGAAATAATTTCATTACGGTCTGGCCCATGCACCAAAAGGATCCATCTTTGATGGGTATTGTTTGTTCATTAGTGTGGATATGTGTTTTTTTTTTGAAGAAACAAACCTAGGATAGAGAATCTGGGCATCACTACAGGAACCAAGCCATATGTAGGCCTTAAAAATGGAATTGTGGAGAACCGATACCAAACATGAAGTCCTGTCAGATGAGGATGCCACAATGTTGTGTCATTTTTAATTGTGCGGCCAGGACGATAATGTCATATTTTAGGATGGTATGAAAGGAACAACCCACATATTTTAATATCAGGTAGCAAAGAAACAATAGTTTAAGGTCATGTCAGCATAGTTTATGGTCATATGGATTTGATGCTTATAAAAGATCAAGGTATTAGATTTGATACCCAAGGTGTGATAAAGAATACCCGATGTGAATGAGGACAAGGTCCACACTACACTGCGCATAACTTCATATGAGAAAATGTGAGCTGAGGGGACAGAACACATCAGGGGCTATGGGGCTAGACCCAAAGGTAAATCTTCTAGGTGTTACTATATATTCCATGAGGATGAGAATTGAACCATACATAGTTTTGAGAGTGCAGTATAACGTCATGTGCGACGAGATGTAGGAGAGACTAGCTCTTAAAAGGTAAGTACATGGTGCAGCTTTTAGAAACCCAATGTGAATGAGGATATATTCCCACATATGCCACACCACGTAACCCTATAAATGTTCGAGGAAAACGGCTAAAAAATAGATAATTAGTGGATCCTGAGATGGACCCAATGATGAAATGCCTGATCATTCCAACATATCCCATAAAGATGGTAATAAATCCATACGTAGTTCTGAAAGTGTCATGGATTTTATCGTCATACGATAAGGATGTGGGGAGATCTTTGATTAAGGTCATAAAGCTTGGACTGAAGGATGTGATACACTTCCAAATGGGCATAAACTATGACCAAATCCCTATTCCCATGTGATCCGTGCTCGATGTGGGAAACAAGGGTAGAGAAGGTATTCACAACACATGGAATACAAAGAAATAGAGAAATCATGTAGAGCATCGAATGACACATCATCATGGATTCATCATCTTAACTCGCAAACACGAACTAAGGGATATCACCAAGAGTGTAGAAATTCAACTTGTACATGATGGATTGGAAAAAGGATGTGAATCATGCAACCAATATTTGAGGCTTAATAGAGGTATCATAATGATGGGGGATTACTTTTGGCCATGTTCGAAACACAGAATCTATATCATATGACCTGAAATGGGAACAATAAATGAGAATGAACCACTAACCATATTCTCAATATGGGACTCATATAAAATTTTCTACCAAAATCTTTAGGGATGTTGGCCTGAGATGGTGGAAATCACTAGGTTATAGAATCCATGCCATTTGGGGGTCCATTCTGATTTGAAAGATGATGGAAAATCTAAATAAAGGTAAACATTAAGCTTGAAAAATGGTGAAAAATGTCTACGTAAAATACAACACTCTAGGTCCTGAACCACAGTGATCCTGGGCACATTGGTGAATTTCCAAAGAGTATAGAGGGGCCCAATTTGAGAGTAGACAACTCATGAAGTTGATTGGGGTAAATTGGGGTTAAGGTACCTCAAGGGGGGTGGGGTACGTGGATTAGATATTGTAAACACTATGTGAATTAATACATAATCTCATACCACACCCCATACCTCCTCCTAGAGGACTCAAGTTGGGGGCCTGAGGGATTAGGAGGTTTCCATGAAACATGGATGGACCTGAATACAAAATTTTGGGGCATTACTACATATCCCATGAGGATGAGAATGAATCCATACGTAATTATGAAAATTTCATGCAATTTAACATCATATGAAAAGGACATAGATAGTTGGGGGTACCTCGATGAGGAATGTGTATGGAATGGAGAATAACCTGACATGAATTAGTTTGTAAGATCACATATGAAACCCCAATAAGAATTCATGGATAAAACTTGGGATAAAGGTCGAGACAAATGATAGATGAAGCTGGGATGGACCTGAAGACAAAATGCCGTGGTTTCCCTATGTATTCCTGGAGGATGGGAGTCAATCCAAACATAATTCTTGGGATGTAGTGCTGTTTAATTTAATGTGACAAGGAGGTGGCAGATCATAGTTAATGTCCATAGATCTTGGAAAATTGATTCCTAGTTTAATGTAATGTGCATGGGACAGATGGGTGGAAATGGTGGGTCGTTGTGCCTGTCATTTGGGAGACCACAAAATTGAAATAATAATTGAGGATAACTACGAACCATGTTTGAAACACAGTATCTGCATCATTTGACCGGTACTGGGATCAAAAAATGAGCGTCAACTACTGACCATATTCGCAATGCTGGGCTTGTATCAAATTGTCTTCCAAAATCCTCAGGCACATTGGCATGAGATAGTAGGGGATCCATGGAGCCCAAAATCCATGCCATTCAAGGGTCCTTTTCGATGTGAATGATGATAAAAACCCAAATGATAGGACATGTAAACATGGTGGTGCCCATGTAGTTTAACCTCTTGCAGCAAGGATGATAATTCAGGAGGGTCATCTCAAGGGGATGTGTGTGATGTGACAAAGATAGTCCGACATGAATGAGGACATAGATTCCATACCACAACACATAATCCTAAGTGAGAACTTCATCCAGGGGGAAAAAAGGTTGAGGGTTTTGAGGTTGTGCCATGGAAGGAATTTCCCAGCCACATTACATTTTATCATCATGTTGGACAAGTGATGAGTAGTTTTACGTCCCTATGTTAGGATGAATCACACAGTTTAACGTCGTGTAGTGAGGAAATTGGTGATATTAGTTTAAGGTTGTAGATCTAGGACAATGATTATGTGGCCCTTTATGTTGGTATTGTCTTACCAAAACTTATAATACCAAAAGAGAAATGCACAGTGTGCAAAATAAGGAATGGGATCACGTTCTCCCGAACATATAATTGCATGACAATGAAGGAAAGGGATTGGGCAGGGTCGATCCCAACAAGACCAACATCACTACTTGAGGTATAATGATGTTTTAAGGGATATAGGGACAAAATGAATTATTTCATTGAACATTTCTGACATATAGGGGTGTTAAAAATGAAGGAAGAAGACTGTAGCCCGTGTTCGAAACACATCATCCATATCGTGTGACCTGAAATGGTAGAAAAAACTGAGCATCGATCACTAAAAATATTCGGAACATAGGACTTTCATAATTGGTTCATTCAAGATACTCAAGGACATTGTCCTGATACGGTAGGACAACCCTACGGCATATCATCCATGTCGTTCGGGGGTCCTTTCGGATGTGAAAGATGATGGAAACCCAAATGATGGGACGTGTAATGCATGAGTATGCCTCTGTAGTTTAACGACATGCGGTAAGGATGAAAGAGGTGGATATCTCCAAGGAAGGGTATACATGGTTTGGTCATGATAAAACTAACCCTTGTACCACACCATGTGTTTTTATAAGTATCAGGACTAGGGGTCCGGACCTAAGGGGAGGTCCTGAATTTTGGGGCTAGTCTTATGGACGAAATGTCTGGGTGTTCCTATATATCCTATGGGGAAAGGAATCAAGCCATACATAGTTCTGATAGGACCATGTAGATTAACATTGTGAGGTGAGGATGTTGGAGGATACAATAATTAGAGGGGAAAACAGTGAGATCATTATAAACTCAACATAAAATGGGTGCAAAGATGTCTACACTACACTTTGTGCAATCCTATAAGAGAAAAATACCCATGGGGGCAGTCAAAGCGAAGAATATGTGGTCTATACACTAAGAAAAGGAATATTATCATTCCTACATATCCCATGAGTATGGGAATCATGCCATACATAGTTCTTAAGAGGGACATGGAGTTTAACGACATGCCGTGAAGACGTGGGGAGATCTTAGTTTAAGGTCATAGAACTCAGAACATTTTGTAGTTAATTGACCTGACTGACAACTGATGGGTAGTTTTACATCCTTTATCTAAGACAGATTGTGTATTATAGCATCATGTGGTGAATACATGATAGTTTAGAGTCATGTGGGAGTAGGGATCACTCATGAAAAGTACTTCTTGGGGAATTTTTCATTGTTGGGAGGATATGTTCACCATCCATGGTGACTAGGAAGTATGTTCCATTAGGGTAAACCTTGTAAATGATATATGTTCTCTCCCATTTGGGGTCTTGGTTGGGTGTTTTCCTTCCAGGAATCATTGGAGTTCTTAGGGATAAGACCATGTCACCTTGTAAGAAATTTTAGAGGAAACATTCATGTTGAAATATTTGGTTATATTATTCTGATGCTTCAACATATTGTGCATCCCAAAATCCAATTCTCCGCGAACACTTCCTGTTGTTCCAGATGGATCATGGTTTCCATATCCAGGGTTTTCTGATCATATAAAAATGTGAGTAGTGAATGAAACTATATCTTGATGGTATGGACTTCTTCTATTCCATAAATCATGGAATATGGGGTCACCTGAGTGCAATTGCAAGTCGTCGTCTGATATTCCCCAAGAGAAATGGGGAGTTTATCCAGCCAACACTTCTTATTCATGACCAACCATCTTCGTCAAAATATTATAGAGGGTCTTTTTGAACATCTTGATTTGTCCTTTTCATGTTCATGATTGTGGGAGGTATGTTTATAACATATTTTTTACTTGGAATACAACTTCTTTAGTTCAAGTACACATAAGTTTTTTTTGTTATCAGTGAGGATGGTGTGATGGACTCCAAATAGATATAGCATATTGGATCTCACAAATTCAATGATCTAATGGTCCTTGGCCTCCATGAGTGGAACTTCCTCTTCCCACTTGGAAAAGAAATCCGTAGCATTCATGATGAACCCGCACTGGTGATTTGTCACCGGTTGATATGGTCACACGACATCGATTCCCTAGACCGTAAAGGGACAAGAGAACATGGTAGTGTGGAGAGGTTCTAGAGGTAAATGCATAAACATTGCATGGATTTGGTTGCATGGAACATCTTGGAAAACTAAATGAAGTCATGGTTAATGGTGAACCAACAATACCACAAACTCTAGATCCGGTGAGAGAGTTTCAACACTGTCTAATGAGCCCCATAGGAACCAGCATAAGCCTCCTTCATAACATGAGAGATCTCACCTCCCTATATGCAATAGAGGAGAACCCTATAAAACCCACATATGTAGAGGATCTTATTAAGACCGAGACAACTATAGAGGGTATATTGTAATGTGTTCCATCAAATTCTATCACGCTCGTATCGATCTGCTCGGAGATTACCATGATGGAGATACTCAATTAATGGGATTCTCTAGTCATGAGTCACTTCCAACACTACCGTAGGGGGACCTGGGGGTCCTAACGTGGAGGCACTAAGAGTAAGGTGGACTAACTATTGGCTATCATCATCATTTTGTGTAACGGGAGTGATGAATATTTCATGATCCACATGGATAATCAAATACTCCTGATCAAGATCTAAAAAAGATATGGAAAATATGGAAAGGGCACTGGATTGGCCATTTTGGGACCAAGGGACTAGAGTAACTTTTGGCCAAGAAGTGAAATTGGCTATCTCCTGGAGGGTATATTCTAAGAGTAGAACGAGCTCCATCTTACTGAAGACATAGTCACCGTTGACCAATTTGAGGATTAGTTCAGAGTCCCCTTTCACATGTATGTTGGGAACGTCAATCTCAAGAGCCAGCTCGAAACCAATAATGAGAGCCTGATACTCTACCTCATTTTTTGTACATCCTTCTCACAATCGGAATGAATATGGTAGAATGGCTAGCGTAGGCATGATGAAGATGATACCTAGGCTCACTCTATTGATTCTGGGGTCATTAAATCTTCTATTGGTAGGGCTTCAAGAAGCTCATTAATAGTGCATTTTCCAAAATGGAATGGTGTGATCTACTGAGAGGATGGCCTCATATGGAAAATCACGATTCAGAGACCGGTCTTCAATAGTTGGATGGGTGGTAAGGATGTCTGACAATTAATGTCCCTTGATGTCATTCTGGGGGGAAAAGATGATGTAAAACTATTGGAGGATCCCTACCCACTATGCTAGATAACCTATAAACATGGGGCGATTCAAAATGTACATCAGCGAATCCACTCAGGAAACTCATTGTATCTCACAGTGTTGCAGGTAGTGTCCCAATTCCAACAATGTGAATACTAGTTCAAGATAATTTATTTCGATTGAGGAATATATTGCCTCTATATCGAGGAGCATGTGGATGAGGTAGTATGAATTGTTTTTCATTCCCTCAATTTTCTTCTAGGAAGGAAGGTCACTGAGAGACCATTCTATAGTGGTCACATAAAGGACCGGTGGATTTCCAAAAACAAGGGGCATCAGAACCGAAGACTATAACATGTACTTATTGATTTCCTCAAAAGTAGTCTTACACTCCTCATCCCACTGCTAATTGGAACCTTTCTGCATGATACGGTAAAAGTGATTACACTTCCCAACCAGATTTGTGATGAATCTGTGTGTATAGGCTATGTGGAATTAAAAGCCTCGGAGCTCCTGAATGTTTCTTTGAGGTGACATATGACTGATGGCATTGATATTCTCTAGATTGATCACGATGCCTCTTTATCAGATAATGAATTCAAGAAATGTTTTGGAGGTAACCCCGAAGGCACATTTCAATGGGTTCATATTCAGATAATGTGATCATAGGAAGCCAGACACCTTCTCTGGATTTTAGAGATGGTCATGGAGTTGGAAAAATTTGACCAAAAGATCATCCACATCGAATTACACTGATTTCTCAACGATTTTCCTAAATATAAGATACATGGAACACTAATAGGTGGAACCTAAATTGCTGATACCGAAGGGAATTACCTGATATTAGAATATACCTTGTGGTGCCTTGAAGGCTATTGACTCTTCATCCTCAGGGGCCATTAAAATTTGGTTTCACCTAGAATAACCATCCCTGATGTAGATAGACTTGAACCTAGTAATGGCATCAATAAATAGTTATATTATATGAAGGGGAAATTTATCCTTCAATCAGTGAAAGTTGATATCACAGAAGTCAATGAAGACTCTGATCTATAATTCTTCTTCCTAACAAGAACAATGTTAGCTAACCATCTAGGGTACTAGACCTCCTTCATAAAGTTTGATCTGATGAGCTTATCAACCTCAGCCTCGACTATGGCACCATGAGAACGGTGCATCTTTCTATGAGGTTGTTTGAACATGCGAGGACTTTATGGAAGACCTAGGTGGTAGATGGTGACCTAAGGGTCTAGGTATAGAATCTTTTCATAACTCCAGTTTAATACATCACAGTACTGATTCAGAAATTCCACCTATCGATGCAGATCTTTGACAGACATGGCAATGCTGATGAATGGGGGTTTTAGATCTGTCTAGTTACTGAGGTTCAACTGTAACAATTAATTGACCATGGTGGAGACACCCTCTTTGAATGCGGGAGTAGAATCCTCCAAATCCTCTTCAATATTCTAGGAGGAGGTATTCTCAACAGGAGTCTATTCTACTAAGTCGATAGATCCGGACGGGACACTAGTACCATCGTAAGTCGTTGTGTATACAACATCAGGGAGCTCATGAACTACCAAGATCATAGTGATGAAAGTTGTTGACCTGATCACATATGGCCTTCAATAGAAGGGGATACGCTTGATGATATGAAATAAATATCATTACAATGTCTTGAGATGGATTATCCTAGCCCAGTAAAACAGGAAAATATGACGTATTTCAATTTCCATGGGGTGGACATCCCGATGCCATATGGAAGTAGGCAGATCTATGATCAACAGAGCCTTATTTGTTTAGGAATATGAGGTGATATTTCAGTGTCCATTATAATTAGGAATGTAATTCCCTCTAATTATAGAAAAAAAAGCATGGCCTATGTCCGGGGTAGTGGCCTCCAATCTTTGTATTTGGAAATTGTAGTCATCATCCATGTCTGTCCAATGGTCAGTCGCAGTCATAGCGTGTTCAACCTCAATAGCCTGAATATGCTTGTCCTTGTTCTTGTAGTAGTCCGCAATTAGGTAGTGGGATTCACAAGAGGCGTGGGGAGGCACATCACCTTGGAGTATGCCTACTCAACCACTAAGGGAGCACATAAGGAATTTGTGATACGAATAATGGACCGTCATGTGTACGTGGAGCCATGGAATACACATCAACGCATTGTAGGTGGTGTATTGTGAGACAACCATGACCTCGGTGATGGAAACTAGGGCACCGAACTAGGTCTTCAAATCGATATTTCCAACCAACTCATGTATCTTCCTATAATTACCTTGATGTTTCGGGTTAGAGGGACTCATATCATCCTCAGACATCCCTGTCATTCAGAGTGTTCAGGTCGGGATAACATTGATGCATGACCCTATGTCAACAAGAAAGTGTAAAACCTCCTAAACAATGAAATGGCCGGTGATGTATGATGGGATCATATACCCATTTAAGGGAGAACCATCATATTCTCTAGAAAAAGAGATAATGGCTTGAAATTCATCTTGCTCGACTGCCTCATCATGGAAGGCTTTTGAGGAGGCTACCTCTGTCTTAAACATGAGGGGGATTCTAAAAGTCTCAACATAGGGATTCGTGAATATCTGATGACCATAGAAGAGACATGAGGATAGAGGGATTCATAGGAATGCTGGAAAGATGCTTTAGACATTCATACATTCGTGCCAAGTGTGAACTTCTATTGATAGGAGGTCGTTCTATGGAAGGAGGTATGATGGGCCCTTTTGGCTGAACCTAAGGATGACCAGTGCTGGGAATGTCTCACTTATCACTAGTTGAAATGTGTGGAGTGAATAATAGATGAGGGAATGATGACTATGGTCGATCTGCAACAGATCATGGTTGATCATAGCATGATTTTGGTGGCTTCTCATGATCATGTAGTAGAAACGACAGTGAAGGAAGGACTGGTAAAACAAGATGAGAAGGTGGCATGTGCTGAGATCTATGTTGGTCATGTTGTCTAGTTTTGGTGGCATAAAATCCTATATGGAAGTATTGATTGAGGCATTCTGATGACTGACATAACCACTGCTCCATCAACACTAGTGAAAGCTGTGGATGTTGGGAGGACCTGTCTCGAGTTCCTCATCATCAGGAATCATGAAGGGATTTACATGCTCTTAGGTGTCAACTGAATCATACAATTGATTGTATCTTGAGGATTCCTCCATAAGTGGATGTATTTTTTGGGCATTCTGCAACTCCTAGGGCCTGAAATCTATAAGAGTACTGGATGACGATGGCATTAGTGGGGGACTTAAATTTCCCTCGAGTCACTGATGCATTCCCTTTCAGGGAGAGGAAGACATAGATTTTGACTCCAGAGTTGTGGTCATGGGTGATGCGGCAACGTCTAAAGGCTCATGTGGATTCAGAAGTGCACAGTTAATACTATGGGAATGAGATACTATCTTACAGGCCATCCAATTGTCATATTTTTGAGACCCGTGGTTAGGAACCTGATGCCACTCACCTTTGATGTCAATGTTGTTGTCAAGTTGTTTGAATACACATGAAACATGTGTTGTATCTGGAACCGACCTGACTATGTTGCTACCAACCTAGTCCTGGAGAAAGTCTCTAAAAACATAGTACTTTTTGAGGGTTTACCCTAGGATCCAGTGATAGGAGCAGTAATTGGGACGATCTGTCAGATCTACCTCTTGGGGCCTTCTACATTCCAGAAACCATAGATTTCCATGTTCCAAGGAATATTAGAAATAATATGGGACCCTAGGCTCATTAAATGATTAGGTTTAGTTCCTTCTATCTGGGAAGGGGGGATATGGGAGCCTGGCTCAAATGAGGGGTCAAAGGATCCTGTTGAGAAGGTAGACTCTTTTTATCTTTGCTAAGTGGTGGTGTCACTTTCGACAAGGGCACCATCTGATTCCGAGGTGGGAGATGCTGGGCCAAATACTACTCTGTAGGTGGTGGGCCTCTATAATGATTTGGAGGGGGCTCCATTTTTCATAACACCAGTTTCCTAGGGGCCTCTATTTTTACTACCATGATGGGTTCGGCCTTAGAGGCCCTTATATTGGGGACTACATGAAGGCAACATGCATACCTGTTGGTCCTACATTAAGGATTCTTCTAGTCGTAGGGCTTTATCGGAGAAGTACATGAATCCTCCTAGGTAATTATAATTGATGAGAGAGGGGTCCAGTTCAGTTTTTACATTCCCCACACACATTTTCATCAGATGTTCCTAAGTTAGTGGCATATCAAGGGAGTAGGTGGGGCCTTTCCACCAGGAAAAAAAGTCCACGACACGCTCGTCAGACCACAATTTTCACATGAAGATGTATGAAATACTCTTCCTCCTAGTGGCGGAACTGAACTAGTAAAGAAACTACCTACGAAGATCCTCTAGCCAGCTACCAACATAATGGGTAGCTGGTTGTACAAGAAAAACGTGGGCCCTTCCAATGTTTGTATGAAACACCAGATTTTGGCTGGCTCCTCCAGTGATGGAGTTCCCAGTATTGGTCCACACCATGAGATGAAGTGGGCCAGATGATATAGCGGATTGCATTTCCCATTGAAAGAGGAAAATGTAGGACTTCTGAAACAATGTGTGTTGGCATATCATCCACCCATGCTAGATATGGCTTTCCATCAGGCGGGATTTCAACCTATCAAGTTTCCAAATCCTCATGGTAGGCAATGATAACTTCTATTAGACCATCTGGGAAGTTATTAATTTCTTGTTGATAATCCCTAACCACCACTACAATGGAAGGATCATCAACATGATAAGTCGGGCCAGCGACTCATGAAGCGGCTAGTGGGATAACTAGCAGAGTAGGTGAGAGAGCCTGAGCTAGTTATCAAAGAGGGTTATCACACAATTAAGGAAGATTTGTAAAGGTCTATAATTCCCTCTTACCATAAAATCAAAAATATACCATGTCTATAGGCGTCGGATGGTCAAGGTTACCCGGAGGCAACTCGTTGGGGGGGGGGAGGGTGTACCTACCCCTTCTACCATAGTTTAGGATTATCATAGTATGGTCTCTGTTCTGAAGCACATTCAATAAGAAATTCATAGGCCATTTTTTATGCTCCAAGATCTTTTGATGTAACGCGGCCTTTTTGGGACCATCTTCTATCTTCTGTACTGATCCAGATGGGTTAGAGGGTTGAAGACTCCAAGGTGATCTTTTCTTTTATTGGTATTTCCGCTAAGTGATAACGACTTGTAGGGTAGAGAAAAGGCCTATTAAATTTATCTACATGAAATTAATCCTTTCTAATGGATCCAATAGGTTTGGACCCCCCCCCCCAAGGTGGTAAGTCCTCCTTTAGGAGATCAATATTTTTCTCTCCCTCTAATAGGTTGACCATGATAACTATAACTATACTTGATGGAATATCCTCAATATCATCTAGAATGTCAGGATGGTGCTGGAAAGAACTGAAATGAATGGCCACATACTTCCCGCAACCACAAAATTAAATGTTGGGGTAAGGATGCTTAAAAATTCTGCTGAGCACTTTATAGGTTAAAACACATCTTTGTTGGAGGATATGATGATGACAAGGTGACTCAGGGTGCTAGGCGACATGGAGTGCAGCCTAGTCGACCATATGGAATTGCTAGACAATATCTTCAAAGGTTTTCTAACTCTTGGGGAAAGCCACATGCCTGTGATGGAGGCGGAAGTGTGTCACCCAAAGAGTTTGGAGAAAGCACGTGACTTCCTCTTGGGAAAGCAATTACAGAGCATTGAGGTTAACATTTTCATCTGGATGGAACATCTATGAGAAATGGACCACAACAAGGATGTCCCGTAACCTACTAAGATTGGACTCATGGTCCAACCATTGGATGACCAATTCATCGACATGGGGCGGCTGAGGGACCGATAATGGAACTGAAGAAGACCATTGAGTAAGTAGGATAGCTGATGAGGAATATGAAGAGAGATCTGACATGCCACAATAGCTTGGAATTTCCTACAAATAATGCAACGATTGCACCTCCAAATCTTGGTAAGATGGACTAATGGCTACAACTTTTTGCGTTGGGTATGAGGATGTTGATGGTGGGTCAGACTATTGTTCATCCTCTATCTATCCCTATAATAACACTATGTGATATCTGGTTGAAGTAGAGATTGATCCTATTGAAGACAGGGAGGATCGCATGGACAATCCCCAGAGAGAGGCATATTCTTCCTCCTCCTGAATGTATCTTTGGAGGGTGGTAGGAATCTGGTAGACCTCACATTCCATAAGAATAAGGATTATACATACTATTCCTACCTCGGCCCCTGACATATAGGATCAATGTGAGGGTTCCATTATCGAATAACAATTCATCTTAGAATATGAAAAGAATATGTGTTTAGTCAAGGTCTAAAAGTTCTTGTTATTCTTCCTTTGGCGTCAGCAACCCACCCTCCTACCCCAAGATGGCTCTTTAAGATAGGGTAGTATTTAAGCCCAAGGAGGACCTTCATTGTAACTGATTCTTGGGAAGAGTGTACTTCCACCTAGATGATATGAGTTGTGCGGAGAACCTAGAAAAATTTCTAAGGGAACCCGGGGGGGGCTCAGTTTCCACTAGATAGCGCGTGAAGGAAATATCTGCGGGAAGTGATGGAGTGGGTAGGACATCTCCTAGAGCTGGTGGGATCATGGGAAGTTTCTCCATTCTTACATCCCTTATAAATTATGGTTCAAGGGGGGGATTTATACAGGTCAAGTTGAAAACAAGGAAGACGTATGTGTTGGCGGGGCAGACATCTACTTCTCTGATTGCTGGAATGAGGATGACATTTTTTAGTTGTGATAAGAACATAAGAAATACCCTCATGATGATGGTTGACCAGTGAGGAGGATCTTGTCATCAATGATCTGTGATGGGAGGAACGACTCTATATGTGGGATCATAGTTTCAAAAGAAACCCTTGTGCTGGATGTCAGTACAGTGGGGAGGGCCGCTGGATGGACTAACTGAGGCATGGGGAGGACCTCTACGCCAATCTTGGTTACGTGGAGGACCATTTCTCAGACTGACAGTGGAAAGGGGTGGAACTCCACGCCTATATTGTGTGTGGGGAGGGCCTGTGCTCTCATTTTTGGTGGCGTGGGGAGGGCCTCCATGATAGATGTCATCACCACGGGTCGGCCAACGACAGACACTACTTGTGTCGGCAACCAAGAGATTTTTCCCAGCCTGCCCATGGGGAAGATGGAGCCTTGATCCGGGTGATGCTTATAAGTTCCCATGTTCAGTATAAATGGAGAATTGATGGTATACACTGGAGGTGCAATGGGCCACTATAGTTGTTGATGATGACGCCCCCTGACAGGTGTCCTCCTCAGCTTTCAACTGATGTTGGCATCCGGTTAACCAGACTGGGGTTGGTGGTGTAGGTGCATTACTCACCTAATCCTCAGCCTATGGGATAGGTTGTCATGCTGACATGACATGGTGGGATGCCTCCTTGGTATAACCTAGGGTGGGCTCATAGCTGACCTATCCATGACTTACCTCACCTTATTGGCTTAAGGGAGTGAGACGTCAGAGCATTCTGTGGAGAGGCTCCCAAAATGGTTGTATGTTAGAATGGGGAGAAGTGGCTCCCAGCGTAGCCCAAGGGGGTTGCAGTGAGTGTGAGGATTATAATTCACTAGGTCTTTTCGTGCCATATCTCGATTTAGGATAATACATTATTCCTCTTATTGTGGGACAAGGTCATTGATCACCCTCCTCTGAACAAGTTTGGATGGTGATATAGGGTGTTGGGGCCCAACATTCGTGATGTGGAGGCTATCACAAATGATATGGGGTCGCATGGGATCACGACGTTGGTGTCTCCACAGACCCTTTTTTGGTGGGTTGGTGGTATTGGTTTCCAAACATAACAGCTTGAGTCCTACAAAGGAGGTAGATTCTACCTTTAGAACTGAAAAGAGGAAAGCGATATCCAGTTCCCCAACGTCGTTCCGTATTCAATGATTGGTAAGAATTATTCACACTGAAAACACCAAAGAATGGGATGTCCTACGTTCTACTTCCCCAATATCTGGTGAGTTTCACTCCATTTCCACTATATTCTTAGTGGGATCTGGCGTCAAATAACTGGATTTATTGACACACTTATCCAATGATGTCTTGAACATTAATAATATCCACATGGAGGAGAATGAATTCATGTCAGGTTCACCATATCTATTATTGATTCTTTTGTCGGGCTGTGCTTCTATCCATCGAGGGTGCTTTAATTATTTCCCTGCATTCCCACTTTTCAAAGGCGGGAAACATTCATTGCTCATTCAGGGACGTTTTCTCATAAACCACGATGGTATTATGGGATTTCGATATCTCCTTTTGTGGATTCCTCATCGAAATGTGTTACCTAGGGAAGGACTCTATTAAAGACTAAGACTTTGTTCCTGAAACTCTTCCTGGTGCCACGTATTTCTGGACGCTTGTTAATTAAACCGCTCTTATTAGGAAATTATATGGGGATGTGTCATCGGAACAACCTTCGATTTCACGAGTAGTCATGTTGGACATCACGGGCGTGTCTGGACATTGAAACACTGATGCGTCTGTGTTTTTTCCCTTGTAATAGGGATTCTCAAGGGCGTGTAAGCACAAGGCATCCAATGTCTAGTGTGGATAATTATATGCCATAGACATGTCCCAGAGTTTTTCCTTAGCTTCCCAAGTTTGTCACAGGGAATGTCACATGTTTAATGTCTCGTAGGGATAGATTAGATTGATTGGAACACTGATACAAGTGGATCAGATGGGTGTATCCCCAAGGGGGATCGCCTAAGGGGTTTAATTGATGAGTGGATAAACATTTCCAAAGAAGACGGATCTAAGGATACTAGAGTACCAATAAATGGGATTCTAGGGTTTACCATTCGTTGGGCTTGAACCTTATGAAGGTTTTGAACAAACCATTTCCCAAGAGATAGAGAACCAAACCCACATAGTTCGAAGGGGTGATGTGACACCTGAGGAGGCAGCCCTTGAGAACGGATTAATAGAAGGGATCCTAAGGAAGTAGAACCTTTGGGTTGGGGAATGACCTCATAAAAACATATAATCTCGAGGGAGAGACCAGGATGATACATGAATTATTGTATTGAACCTCAGTGAGGTTTCCTATGTATCCCGATGGCCAGGAATCAAAGTCTATATAGTACATATTGAGGCATGGAATCAGGGTGTATACAATTGATAGCAACCTGAAAGCATACTAGGGCTTACAGGTGGTTTGAAGCCCAAGAGTTGGTCTAACGACACTAGGATAGACCAGGAAGGTGGGTTCTATAAATGGTAAACTTATGTTTACCAGTGTTAGGGGTTGAAACTTAGGGCGTCTTCTTATGTACCATACCTAGGAGAGAAGGATCAAAATCCAAGTACTTCAGAGTGAGGCAAAAGACAAAGGTGTGCTCAGAGGATACTGACCCGAAGATGATATCGAGGCCTACAAGTGGTTAGAGTCCAAAGAGTTCTCATAGCAGCTCTATGACGGGACAAGGATGTGGGTCTTAGAGAGGGGAAACTGATGTTTACCAATGTTTGGTTTTGAACCTAAGGGAGGATGCCTATGTACCCAACCTAGGATACAAGGATCAAACCCCACATAGTTTATATTCATACAGGTTTTCATCATGTAGGACGAGAGGTTTATACAGCATAACAACATGTGGGATGAGGATGAACCGATGTGAAGATGGTCGGTACTGATTTGTTATGGGATTGAACCTATGGGAGATTCCTACATACCATGATTATAAAGGGGAGAAGATCAAAGTCAATGTAGTTCGAAGGCGGGTTGGGATATACATGCTAAGGTAGCCCAGAGAGGATTCAATGGTTGTTGTTTTACTCTAAGCCCACATGAGTTTTTCTCATTGTGAGAAATAATAGGCAACGAAGACCTAGCGATCATGTCGTGAAAGGTACGTACGAGAGGAATGAAGCTAGGTTTACCCATGGTTAGAAGCCAAATGAAATAGTGATCAAGACATAATCCATGAAGGAGGACTAATGGATATAAATCCCAAAGGGAGAAGGATGGGGTAAAAAAGTTCCATGTTTCCATCACTCCTCTGGTAATAGGACACAGAAAAAGAGACAAAGAGCATGGATGCTACCTCCCACAAGAAAGTATAGGGGCTTACACCAAGGTGGTTTCCCTTATCCACAAATAGGTTTCATTCCATGTATGGATGATCTTATTCCATGTAAAGAAGATGACACTCTTGTGGAGACTAATGGGTGTAGAAAATGTCTAAGGCAGGGCACACCGTGTATATTGCATGGGGTGAGGCAATAGTTTAACATCATGTACTTAGGATTAGGGTGATTAGCAGTTTAACATCCTGTAACTCTGGCGATGAGGATCCACCCCTCAACCCTATGACTTAAATAACTAATACCCACCTACAAATTGGGAGGGGGAAGGCATCAACAATGCCACATGGAGACAGGGTTGTGGAGTGATCCATTAAGGGTCTCATGTTAGCAAGGCTTTGCGACGAAGAAATAGATATTAGTGTGACTAGGTGAAGATGAATGAGGCTATGAAACTCATTATGAACCCCCACCCAAGAGACCTTGAAATCACTTTCTACAATACTAGAGGGTCGAATGGGAGAATGGTTTGTAAAGAAAAATGATTCACTGGAAAGGACCTAGTGAAGAACTAGTTCCCCATAGAGTGGAAGGACTCCACAAAGCAGTATACTTCATGATGTGGAGTGGCATAGGCTGTGCATGGAGTATACATGTATATAAAGGTTGATTCACAAAGTGAAAGTGTATCCCAGGAGTAGGAATTCCTAGAGCATGGGTTCTTTAAATGTGTGGAACTGCGGAGTGATGTACATTGTGAAGTACTGTGATACTGCCTTAACATGGGGTCCACATGTGCATGGAATACACTTTGTAAAGTATGAGTGTTCTATGAAGAACTGAGTTCCCTTTGGGAGCTCCTTCTTTTACAATGGCCCTTAGGGTCAATGAAGGGAATCACTGGTTAATGAGAGGTTGTATTTGAGCTAAGGGAAAGGTATTTCTTAACGCTCAGATACCATTAAGAGCTCTGTTTTTCTTAGTACTGCGCAGAGTAGAGGTTTCTTTGCGATTTTAGAGATGAGAAGGAAAAAATTAGGGGTATATGTCCTTTGGGTATGAGGCAAGCGTGGTATTTATAGGTGTAGGGAGGTGTGAACCTCTACAACTCATTATGAATCCACGTGTCTCTTTGCAATCCGAAGCGGATTGGGTCATTATTGTCATAAATGTGGAGTGTACTGTCATCACCTACTCGGTGTAGATTCCCACTTAATTCTCTCCACAGTGCATGCAGATGCTTTAGTAAATTTCCACGGGATCATATAGGTGATCTTTTTAAATTTTTTCCATGAATATTTAGGTCAATTGAATTATAATTGCAGAGCCTTCTGCATCTTTTACTCAGTGGTGATCATAGAGGGGGCCACAGCTTTGCACAGACCATCATGTAGAGGGGCTCCGTGAAGGCCATAATGCTTAAGTGATTCGTGAGGGATCTTCACAAAGAATCCATTTTGGTATTGGTGTGCTCTTTTTATATTTTTCCTCGGTAAACATTTTGGTTAGAAAAATAATAATCAAATGTAATATGTGATCATAATTCAAACATGTTGGTATGAGAACATAATGAGGGTTAATAGACCAAACATGAGAGAATGAGACAAAATTATTCACATAACATAATTCATGAGTCATAAAAAAATTCTATTAGGATAACATTGGACATGATTCATAGGAGTGAAGACATGAGTCAATAATCATGATCTATGAGAACATAACATAATAGTATAAAAATGTGGAACAAATTAGAACTAATAGCATATGTCATGGTTATCTGCAAATAATTGATCATATAATGGACCTATCTTACCACATACCCAAAACATATTAGGAATGGGAAAAAAAACCCACGTACCCATTTCGTGAAAGCTATAATAACTCATTCACTCAATTGGCCTTGGGTGACTTCCCGTGTGACCCTTTGGGCAGGGTATAACAACCTATCTACCATTTTGATCATGTCCAATCAACAGTTGTACCCTTTTGAGATTAAGATATATAAAATGATTTGATATTAATTGAAGTTATATAATGGACCACCCATTACACAATGATAAACCTTACATATGTGTGTCACATGAGTATTAAAACATTTCTAATTCAATTATAACTTAATTATCTTATAAAATAATTGGTTTTGGGAATACATCCATAAGAGCATGAAATAAGACATCATGAAAAATAATTTGGATGGTATCACTATAGAATATCCCATTTGAATCATTAAGAATATTAAACTATGTTTACATAAACTAAGAACACCTTTATATGGACATTATGTATATTTTTAAAATTTAAGAATAAAGAAATTTTCTATTGATAATTTTTATAAATGAGAAATTAATGGAAGAATGTAAATGTAAATTATGTTAAAAAATCAAAACATTTAAAGGAATATCCAAAAATAAGAAAGAACATAATGGTTAGAAAATAAATTTACAGGTAACATGTTAAAAATATTCTTTTATCACATTTTGAAGAAGTTCAAGATGGAATATAATCAAACCTGTACTTTCAGATCATACAATAAGAACATAATCTTGGTATACTATATTTGGTACCAAATCAACAAACTCAATTCCCACTATGTTTAATTAAAAATTAAAATATAATGACTAATAAACTAACATAACCAATTACACTTTAGGTGTATATATTTAGATAATTAAAGAAACCCATTACATACAAAACACATATTTTTCCCATCTAATGAATATTTTTCACATTTTACCTAGATTTTTAATTTCCTTATTTTGTCATTAACATATCCCATGAAATTCTTCATGCATGATACTCTTCTAGATATATCTTATGTATTGAACTTATTTATAACAAGTGGAAATTGAAACATTGGAAATGTGAAATAAAACGTCTCAGTAATTGTAGAATACAATAGAATGTATCATTGGGAAACAAAACATGAGTATTATGGAAAAATGAATAATCAATGAATTTTTCATATAATAAATAACTTATTCATGAAATATACCTGATCATAATAACAACATTGTAATCATATGGATAATTATAACATATATCTCACTAAATGAATGTATAATGTCGATAATCAATAACTTGTACATGACTAATATTCTGGGATAATGGTAACATAATAATCACATGGATAATAAAAAATTATTTCTTTATAAAATAATTAATAATGTATAACATCTTAATCCTCAATCCAAGACATCATGATATACATTTTAGGCCTCTTTCCAAGATATTATGATTTTACTATCATGTTATCATGACAAAAAATCATGATCTTATCTTCAAGGCCTCATACCAATACATCAGGATGTTACCATCAAGGCCACTCAAGTGAGATACCATAAACATAAGAGTTGAAATAAACCAAGAGATACATATTCTTATCTATCTAATGATAGTTACTAATTCATCGAGGGACTATATAACTCCATGAACCTCCATTCACAAACATATGTCTAGTAAATTCCCTATATATTGAATTATCAATAAAATTTATTATCAACATTCTTTAACAATAAATAAACATATGTATTGAATTTAGTATATGGGGTGTCAATATTTCCTTGATGCATATTCAAACTACCATATCAATCAATAATTGTCTATATTTAACTAACAATTTTATATATTGTCAGTATATTATCATTCAATAAATGATCTCTCTTTTATTGTAAACACGGCAAGAATGATTTTTTTAAAATACAGTCTTTATGTCATACAAGTAAAAGGTTATATGTCAAAAAATAATTACTATAAATGATGAATAATAAATTCATGATATGCACATAAAGGAGGCCATAAATTAATCATAAATGAAGGTGTTGTAGTAATGGAAGGTAATTTGGAAAATATATTTGAAAAATTGAATAAAAAAATTTAAAATAGCATTTTAAATAATATTTTACATTATTATTAAAAAAATCTATAAAAATGTCAAAATTTCATTTCATGAGAATTCAATGATTCCACTAAAACAATATTTTTGAAGTAATTTACCATCATATAATATTGAAAATAAACCATACATATGTATTAAAATTTGTAGTAAAGTATAAAAATATGCATAAGGGAAATAATTCATCTATCAAAAAAATTAAAAAATTAATATACTCTTACATTAAAAATATATAGAATAACAGGAATACAAAATAAGTCCCCATTAATTTAAAAACATTAATGGTATTTTAAAATATATATTTCTTTAATGATCAAGAATTAAATTTGAAATATTAATGTTTCACATAAATGGAAAATTTCTAATATTATTTTCAATTTCTCCTAATCATGATTAAAGATATTTTTTTGATTTTTATATCAACTAATAAAATACATTTTACCATTAAATATCCTTAATGGCATTTTACTAACTACACACATAATATGACATTAAAAAAATATGAAGATCACAATAAAGATTGAATATATAATGAAATATAATTACTTACACTTTATTATTATCTCTAATGTTATTGAAAAATAAAAATTAATCTAAACTATATCATTTTTATTATTTTTTAATTTATTTTCATGTTATTTCAACTACTTGTGCTAGCATTGTGTTGATGATGTTTAAGTGTTTTAGATAATTTTAATAATATTTAATAATTATAAAATTACAAACATAGATATGTTTATAATAATAAAAATTATTATATATTACTATTCATATATTTTTATCCTTATTATCATCATTATAACATAGTAAAAATAGTGAGTGAGAGAGAGTGAATTTTTTTAAAAATAATATGAACTTTTTTAATAAAAATAATATTTTTCAAAAGAAAGTTGATCAAAATGGATAAAATTTAAAATATTGGTGAAATGAGGTTTGGAATAAACACATATATTAAAATTTAGAAAACATTTACTTATTTTTATGGTATTATCTCATAGTTGAACCACTTAGCACATTTAACCTTAACTATAGTGGATAAATTATTTTACCTAGGTAACATAATTAAAAGACTAAAAATAAAATATAATTCAATAAAAAATTTAAAATTAGAATAATAAAAATATGGAATCCATTTTAAATGATTCGATTTTTATAGGTAGTAATAATTACTTTTTAAATAAGTATGAAAATAATCATTGAAAATAATTTTGTAGAAAAATTTTCTTTTTAGGAATAAAATTTATTTCCCAAAAAAACATGTATATAATTGATCCTTATTACCTCAATTAGTTTATTAATAAATGAATGTAATTTATGAAACTTTAAAACAGATACAAAATTAATTTTAACCATATAAGTACTTATTTAAATCAGAATAATAAAAATAGATATTTTTTAAGTTTCTAGATTCAAATTAAAAATTTTAAATGATCTGTTATACTAATGTGACACATATTTGGACTATAAAATATTTTTCATAAACCATTAATTCAATCATATCTTATGTTGATGTCTTGGAAGTTGTAGTATTTATACAAATGTATTTTTTGAATATTCATCTAAACATCAATTATTATAGAAAAAAACAAAAAAATCACCCTATGAAACCATTGACCCAATGAATTCTAAAATTAAAGATATTTAAAGGAATTAAAATTATAAATTTTAAAATTATATCTTATAATAAAAATTAAAATATTAAATAAAAATTACTATTATAAAAAACCCACCATTAATCATTTTTTGGTTATTATCCTTTGTTAATATTAATTTCCAATTGAGAATTAATTTATTTATTTTCACATTATATATTCATAATTTATTTATTTATTTATATTATTTATAAAAAAATATTATTCACTTTATTTATATGTTTCATATCCTACATGAAATTTAAAACTTTTTTTACTGAAATAAGAATTACATAATGAAATCATAGTTTGTTACATTTCCCTTCGTACAAAACATAAAACCTAAAAATTTCAATTTATAATCACTAAATTTATTGTGTCTTGAAATAGATAGATCTCATATATATATATATATAATGATAAATTTATATGTTACTACTACGAAAATCTATAATTCGTGATTAAATATTTATAAAACCATGTATGTGACAATATAACACACATACTTGAGAAGGAGTTTCTAGGAACATAACTTGGTATAAAATGGATAGTTTCCACAAAATAATCAATATAATTAAAATAATATCACTTTGTTTGAGTAATTAATTTATAATCAAAATATAGAATATTATAAATTATATTTTCTTGATTTATTTCCATAGATAAGTGTAATTTTACCATTTGGTTGTGTTCCAATCAGTTTTCCAAATCTGTTTCATCTAATCTTTTGAATGATAAATATCCATGGTTTTTTTTTCAATATTTAATCACCAAAATAAATATTAAATGGTTCAAAATATTGATTAAAGAATGAAAAGTTATTATTTCAATCTCTATATAATTACATAAACAAATTTTTTTATAACAAGTTGAGGAAATACATCATGTGAAGAAGTAATACAATAATTTACAATAAAAAATAATAACACCAAAATTTCACCTTAATTAATTTAAGAAATTAATATAAACATAAACACTTCAAAACATAATTCAAAAAAATAAAAACAAATAATCTGTTTTTATTAATCACGTATTCTTCCAAAATTAACATAAATTATACCTAATAATTATTATACCACAATAATAATTTAAATTATTACTTACAAAATCATACCCCAAAAATAATCTAAATATATACTCTTTGAAAATAATTAATCTAATGAAAAAATATCAATCTCGTTGATGTGAAATAACTCTTTAATACCCATGTTTCCCCATTTTCCTCAACATATATTCCCAAAAATAAATTTTCCAAATTTTTATATTTATAATAATTAATCCATCCTGAAATCTATAAAAATGTATTTCAATCCTTCATAATAGTGTATAGGAAGTATATATATTAATTGAATAATATGTATCAAGGGTGTAAAACTAGATGTGCAGTTAGGCTCACTTTTTGTACACCGATTGAAACTTGAGTTAATACCCAACCAACCCATTTTAGGGTTGTTACCATATGGTGAATCTATTCCAAATTATGCATCCAATTTTATGTATCTTAATAGGGGAATTATTTCTAGTTACCCACAATATTTTTTACTTTACCAAAATTTTAGGCTTCTTGTATACTTATAATTAATATTAGGGGTGTCACAAAAACAATTTCCTCTTAATCCCAAAATATATATATATTAACCTTATAAATAACCATAAAATCCAATCACACAATAACTCAAAATGGTATTGAAGCCATAAAATATCCAATAAAACATAATATTATTAAACCATAATGGAATCTGAAACACTTAAATTATCCTCATTGATAACATTCTAGCCTATAATGTTATCCGAATGAATCCCAAATACCAACTGAGACTGATAGTGACCCATAACCCAGAATGTAGTGATAAAAACATAATATTTACATAATGTATTTCATACTCACTCAAGTGATCTAATTATAAGAATGGTTAATTAAGACCTAAAAATAAATTATTTGGTCACTTACACACCCTAGACAATTTTCAGATCATAGATTATGAGTATTAAGAGAACCCTTTACATAACAAAAACACATTTCCTTCCCATCCAATAGAATTTTTTTATTATACCTATTTATTTTTATTTCATATTAATCCTTTAAAATATGTCATTAAATTGTCAATAAATTATAAAATTCAACATATATCATATTTATTACCATTATTCATTACCTGGTAAAATTAAAACAAAATATTGGTCATCTTAAACAATTTATAAGTTTTTTGTACAATGGAATCCATCAGGGGGAAATAAAATTTGGGTAATATAGTAATGTAAATAATCAATATGTTTCCCATATAATAAATAATGTTTTTATAAAATATACGCCTAGAAAATAAAACAATACTAATAAAATGTACAATAATAACCTATTTTTCATTTAAAAAATACATAATATTGATAATCAATTACTTGTGCATGAAATATTACCAATGATAACAATAACATTGTAATCACATGAATAATAATAAATTATTTCTCACTAGAGGAATGCATATGGTCATGAATCTAAATCCTCCAATGAAGTCATCCTGATATTACCATCATTTCCTCATGTAGTGACATCATAATCTTACTATCAAGTACTAGATCCAATATATCTTGATCTTACTATTAATGTCTTGTTCGAAGAAATCATAATATTACCATCAAGGTATCTCAATCGAGAAATTAAAAATATATGGTTTGGCATATGAAAAAAGATATATATTATTTTTCCCTCATGATACATACAGATTCACTAAGGGGATAATAATTTCATGCCCCACCGATCACATACACATGTCCAATACATTCCTCACATAACAAATGATCGATAAAATTCATTATCAATATGCCTTAGTATCAATAAATATCTTTATTCAATTGAGTATAGAGAATGTGAATATTTTCCATTTCATATTCAATATATCTTATAAGTAAATAATAATCTATATAGAAATATTAGGTTAGTAAATTTTTAATATTTCATTAGTCAATAAATGAAAATTTTATCTTTGTAAATACAAAAACTCTATTTTATATAAAGTATGGTTTTTATTGCATAAAGCTAAATTGTTATATAGTTATGCTTATAATAGAGATAATAAGTCAAAAATTAATAATAATAATAAACATGGACATGATAGAGATAAAAAAAATTAGAAAAAATGTATTTGTTGTAGTAAATATTAGTATTTTGGAAATATAGAGGAAAATGAATGCGAAACATTCAAAAAATTCTTAAATATTATGTAACATTTATTGAAAACAATGTCACAAATTTATTCCAAAAATCTTTTATTGAGAAGTAATATAATTTAAAAATCTAATTTTAAAAATTGATTTTCATCAACCAAATCTTGAAAATAAATCTCTGTTAATTAAGTATACGTGCACTAAAAGATAAATGTACATAAATAGAATAAAATATTTTCCCAAACATTTATGAAAATAATATCATTTTCATTTAAAATATATCATTAAATAATGATAAATGATAATAATTCATAAAATATTCAAAACGTGGAAGTGGAACTAAACAATAATGAATTATCATGATAGTAGAAAATTCATTTCATGTGGAAACTGTTTAAAAGATGTTATTTTAAAAAATATGTAATGAAAGATAAAAATTATACATTATGAAAATGTTTAAAATATTTTGATAAAAATAATGAATAAAATTAAAAGTTAATAGAAATTTACATTTAATAAATCATTTAGGTTTTGATTATAATTTTCATGAATAAAAATAAATAATGTTGATTAAGAGTAAAATGATTCTCAACCAAAAATAAAATATATGGTCAAATTTTCATATAATCAACCATTTAGTGGATTTGAGTACCAAAGAGTGGTAAAATAGAGGTAATACATAAAAACCTAGGTATAAATTGGTATAAAAATTATTTTTTAATATATAAATATCATTTTATTTCACCAAATAATATTTTATCATGTATAATCTTGATTAAATTGAGTTTTGAGCATTAACTCTTATGTATTTGGTAACATTAAAGTCAAATTTAATCGATAGTTACAACCTGATATTGTTCTATAAAAAAACTAATTTAAATAATGAATGTGTAAAAATATATTTATGGGTTAGTTAGTACACCTTATAAAATAAATCTCAGTGAACGACATGAAACATTTTTGAAGAAATCAAAATTGAGACCATGTACCCTTACAGATCTTATAACACGTGTATCAAATCCTCTAAAAATATAAAAATTTAAATGGAACATTAAATACCATTAATTAATATATAATAATCATAAAATATTCCAAAAAAATATTTCATTCACAATGTGCACAAAAATGGTGGATAATATGAAGCATGTCTCAAATAAAGAATTTTCAGATGACAAAATCTTACCTTAGATTCCTTCTTAGTCTTACATTATTGAAATCATTGTACAAAACATTTATATTTGTTATAAATATATATCAAAACAATATTTAAATTTATATTAATATATACCATTCTATTATAATTTTTTATTACCCACTTAGTAACAAATCTTTGTTAAGAGAAATATCTTTTTGTTAAATATGCAGTTTTCTACATATGTTTTGATTATATGATTTCAATACACAAACCCTCTAAATGTTTTCATATACTAATTTTTTTTAATAATTTCATACATTTATTATTAATTCCATAAATAAAATATAATATACATCTTTCTATGAATGTTATGGAAAATAATATATGCTATTCATGGAGGAAGAAGTCCACACATACACACGAGAAACATTTTTATTTAACAGTGGATGGTAAGGGGTATATTATAGCTCATCCAAAAACATAATTAAATTATAGTAAACTAATGTAATTATTTTATTTTAAAATTTGTATTTTTTATTCTTAGTATGTTGAGGAAAAATAAATATTGAATGAATGTTATTAGTAAGATTACCACTTCGTTAAGTTTTCTGCATTGGATTGAGATTAAGGACATTGGAGAAGAGGTTTATGGCCATGCCAAAGGCCTATAGACATGGAAATGTAAATTTATAGAAGTATTTTTATAGAATAATCTGATAATAATTAACTTCTATTTTTTTATTGCAATGATTAGATTAAGTCCCCTAATATATGAAAAAATCAATGGTGCTTTTGCAAATTCAAAGCATCTAAAGGTACAGAATGAAATTTTATATTGAAACGTGACAAGTAAATGGACCATATATGATATTATCAAACATTTATCATATAATATATTACATATAATATTTTTAAATCAATTAATAAAATGTTTTTTAATATGAACTGTCTTTATCGTCATTTTTGAGGCTATTCACAAAATTTAACTATAAAAAATATCAAGAAAAAAAATGTAGTTCAAAAATAAATTCCTAAATAATAAATTATATTAAATAAGTATCATTTAAATTAAAATGCATTAATAATTTTTCCAATAATTATCTATTTTTGTGATTTTAAATCATTTATTTGATTTTCCTATTGCTTGAACAAGTGTTGTGTCGATGCTGCATAATCATTTTATATAATTATTATATTATTTATAATTAAAAATAAATATATGTAATGAAAAATAAATTTTACTATATAGAAACATTGATATTTTATTTTTATCTATTTAATTTTCATGAAAAAATATTACAAATATTACATGAGACATAATGACATTTTTTTTAAATTATCTTATGTCAAAATAAAATAAATGTCATTCTAAAAAGAAAAGTTGAACAAAATGGAAAAAAATTTCAAATTTATGATAACTTGTAGTCATAATACACACATTAAATCAATTTTATAATAGATTTACTAATATGTTCATCATTATATCTTAGTTTAATAATATACCAAACATAACCTTAACCACGTTTGCCAAATTTTTAACTAACAAACATAATTTTTTGAATAAAAAATAAAAAATAAATAATTAAATAATATGAATATGATGATTCCAAATATTTAATAATTTTAATTTACTAAATTTATATAAGTTATATAAATTTATTTGAATCTATGTATGCATAAAAAACAATAAAAATCGTTTTCTAAAAAAATACCTTTGAAGAATAAAAATTATTTTACACTAAAAGAATGTTTATAATTGATAACTATTACATGAATTGGTTTATGAATATATAAATGAGTTTTATGTGACTTTAAATACAATCCAAATCAAAATTTAAACATGAAATTACTTATTTAAAGAGAAGAGTGATAAATTATTCTTTTATAGGTTTCAAAATTCATAATAATATTTATAGGTTCCTTATTTTATCCATTAAAAAAATACTTGGTCTATCAAAAAGCTATAATAAAAATTTAATTCATTATAATTACATTATTATATCCTAAAAGTAAGTTTATTTATAGAAATTGTATTTTTTTAATTCACATACCAATCTACAATTTTAAAAAAAAAACTCAAAAAATCTCTTTATGAAAATTTTGAAATGATAAATTTAAAAATACAGTTTATTTTATAATATTAAAATATTAAATTGAAAATTCTAAATTTAAATGAAAATAAAATACATATATATTACTTTATATTATATAAAAATTACCATTTTAACATTAAGAGTACTTAAACATTTTTATTAATTACTTCAAAGGACTGTTAATTAATTATTTAACAGCATATATTCATAAAGTATTTATGTTCACCTTGAATATTTATAAATTATTATTCCATTTATTTAAATGTTTTTTATATACCATGTTTTTTAACATAGTTGTTAATTAAATAATAATTACACAATAAAATCACATGGTGTTTTAGTTTTTAACGATTATAAAAATAGCATCCTTGAAATTTCATGGTTTTCTCTCCAAATGAATGTTTCTTAACATGGGTAAATCTCATATGTAGTTTTTATTATGATAGTTTTATATGTTTAAACTATAAAATTTAGTATTTCTAGGAAAAATATTTCTAAAGCAATATATGTTTCATTATAAGACTCATACTTGTGAATGAGTATTTAGAAGTAAAACATGATAGCAGATATATTGTTTACAAAAAAGAATCAATATATTTATTATCCTCATAATTGATTTTAATGAATTATTTTACCATAAAAATATAAAATATGAGAAAATATACATTTTTTATTTCCATCATATAACAATAATTTCAGCCATCAATTGTGTTTTGATAATTTTTTCACTTTTTCATCATTTCATATTCTAAATGATAAATAACCATGATGAATGTTTTATTCATGAAAAACTAATGTTTTTTAATAGATCATATTCTACATATAATAATGGAAATTTATTCCTCCAATATATAAATAGTAATTAAAATAAAAATGGTTAGTATATGTTAAGATAATTATTCATTTGAAGACCTTGTACATTAGTCTTTAAAACCTCAAAAATAACACCCCATGTTAATCAAATTTAGTATCACAAAAAACTAAACCCTAAAACACATCAGAAAATTATTGAAAAAATTTAAAATCTATAATAATAAACATTTGATCACATATTATTCCAAAATAAACTTACCTTTTTCACAAAAATGACAGAACATTAATAATAAATTATGAATTTCTTTACAATAACCAATACTAAAAATCATGGAAATATGTATTTATATAAATATATTAATCAAACCTAAAATTATATGAATAAATTTTACATAGATTTATTTTTTAATACCCATGGTTATAAATATATCTCATCTTATAATACAAAAAAATAAATCATCTCCTTGTATCTATTAACCAAAATGTTTCCAATATAAAATCCATATAAACATATTCAAATTCATCTGAATTTCTTATAAAGAGTATGTGAATTAAATAAATTAAATCACCTTTGTTTGTCAAACCAGGAGTTTAGTTGGGATCACATTTTTTTAATTGATTGAAGTTTTAGTTAATACTCAACCAACCATTTAGGGTTTTTACCCATATGTGTATTTCTTCCATATCATGTATCCAATATTTTATATCCAAACAGGGACTTTATTTCAAGGAATCTAAAAACACATTATATTATAAAATGTTTAGTATGTTTTAGTATAATTAGAATTATACCTATTGTTTTTTGTAAATTATTCTTATCTTAACCACTAAATAATTTAAAATATCCTTTAAATAAAATTTCATATTAACTCAAATGGTTTTTTTATAAATCAATTATTTGTAGTAATTAAATTATTCAACTAAAAATCCAATCATGTATAATCTCAAACGGGTATTAATTCCTTTGAACATGTGATCAACCATAAGCTTATTAATCAATGAATGTATAATTAACTATTAAATTATATTAATCTGATAATATCATATCCTCCAAAATTATTTAAACTGTACTTTGAATCCGACAGATATACTAAGACCCATACTCCAGGATCTGATGCTAAAAAAACTAATATTTACATATTGGATTTGATACCAACTCAAGTGACATAATTTTAACCATATTTAATTACAATAACAGATAAAATTATGGATATTCTAATATAAAAAATAGATTTTTAGGTTTAAGTATTTAAAAATTAGATAATCTATTAACATAATTAATAAAATGTTTTTCCCATCCAATGGAAATTATTCTCATTATACCCAGGTTTCTTTATTCCATTTTATGTCTGCAATATCTCCTATTAAATTCCCCACACATAATAAACAACTGGATGTGTCATGTATATTACACTTCTTCATAACCTATAGAAATGGAAACAAAATAAGGGTGAACTAAAACACCCAATAAGTTTAGCGTATAATGGAATATATCAAAGGGAAATAACTTGAGTAATATATATGTGTAAATAATTCATAAATTTTCCATATAATAAAGAAATTGTAAATGAAATAAACCAATGTATAATAATAACATATTAATCACATGCATAATAATAACATATTTCTCAATGAATTATGGAATTAGTCTAGTAATCAATAACTTGTTCATGAAATATACCCTTGGATAATAATATTATTGAGATCACATAGATAATAACAACATATTTATTAGTAAAGTAATTCATAATGTTGGATATCTTTATCCTCAAACCAAGACACAACGATCATACCTCAAGGCCTTAAGAAATAAATCGGGACTATATAATTAAGGCCTTGTTCAAAGACACCATGATCTTACCTTCAACACCTTTAAACCAATACAACATAAATATATGGTTTAGTATACACAATGTGATACAAATTTTAATATTATTCAAGGGACCTACGGATTAATTTGGGGGATATATAATTTTGGGCCCCACTCATAATATAAAAATACTAAATAAATTCTATATATATTGAATGATCAATATAATTAATTATCAATATTCCTTAACAATTATTAAAAATCTATATAGAATAGAGTATACAGAATGTCAATATTTCCACAATTCATATCTAACCTACTTTAGCTATAAAAAATAATCAATATGAAACTAATAATTTAATGTATCATCAATATTTCCCCAATCAATAAATGAGTTATAAATCATGAACGACACCACAAATATACATTATATAAAATATAGTGTTTAGAAATGTTGGTTGGAGTGGAAATCTCAAGAGGGGGGAATTTAGATCCCAATAAATTTTTTAAAAAAATTAACAAATTATATCCCCCATATTATAAAATAATCCCATTAATAAAAATAGTTTAAATATATAATTTTTTATTTTTGAAATGTTCTCAAAAGGTTGATCACGTCCCTGTTAATATAATTCAGAAGTATACATTAACTCTTGAAACTAATCTACTCATATGAAACACAGTATAAAAAACACTAGTTTGTGGTAACTAAAAGAGAATATTTTAGTTTAACGAACAATAGATATATACTAATTCAATTTTCATATAAATTAAAAAAATGTTTATTTTTAGTAAATCATGTTACAACAAAAATATTACAGAGGTATCGAACACGGGGTTAGATCTCTAGCTGAGTCTTAATCACTTATACTATGAAATTACCTAATGAAAATAATTTTATTATCAAACTAAATTATACACAACTTGGATCAGTATTTATAGTTAATATCACACAATGTTTTCTAGGAAAATATCATATTCTATATATTTACATAGGATAAATAAAATAAAACCACAACACGGAAGAATTTTAGGAGATGCAACCTCTTCCATAGTATGACATTTGATCAAAGATAAGTAAGAATGAGAGAGATAGTATTTATCTATCTATTTCATATTGGGATATGGTGCTTATGTTTTAAAAATAAAATAGGAAGAATCTTGAAAATAAATAAATAAATGTAAGTTGTATAATTAAAAAAATTTGCATAAGAGTTTGGGCTCTATTATTCAACAAGAATTTTTTCCTATTATTTTAGTCATATTATGTTATAAGAATAGAAGAAAAAATACATTCAAATTTTCTTCTTTTGTGACATTAGTTATCCTATGTGAACAAGGAGATGTATTCTCTCAATATAAGAATATTTTCTTGACTATTTTTAATGAATTTTGGCATAGATTAGTACATGTGAGAATCACCATTTCTTTTTTTGTTCATGTTTTCACAGACATTTCATCTCTTTGGTTACTATTAAACATATCATCTCTTAATAATATCTATTAATAAATAATCATTAAGATCCTAATATTTATTCATAAATATTTAGTTTATTAAATTATTTTTATCACATTTATATCTACATAGAAAAAATTGTTGGATTAATAATAATAAAGATATAATAAAATAATAATTTCCTTTGAGAGATGGTTGATAAATTTTTTCCATTTCATCATCTATAGTGGTGGAATCATTAGTTATTCCAAATTACAATTCCATGGTTACTTAAAAATTTATATCAATTTCATGTTGGTAATTTTTTTTGGTTATATAATAGAATTTTTTTTCTTATAGTTGATTCAATAAATATCTGGTAAATATTTTTTTATTTAGGATAATATTTACTGCATATATTCAATCATTTTTTCTTCCATTTGATTGCATAAATTGAATTATTCTGAAATTTTTTATACAGTTGATCAATTATGTAATATCACCATGTCATATAGTCACATACAGGTTAATTCAGTCACACCATTAGATCTATGGTTGATAGGTTGATCTTGTGGTCGAACATCACCTATTGATTTTTTATTATAAAAAACACCTGATACAATGGGTTGGATTTAATTTCTTCTAATGGTCAGCTATTTCCATTTTTATATTTCCTATGGATATTCACATATAACCTATATTCATTTATAGACTATTAAATAAATTGATAATTATTTTGATTTCACAAAAAAAATTAAGCATGATAGTAAACATAAACAAGATTTGTGATTATTAATATAAATAATCTCTTAGAATGTATAATTATCTCCCTATTTTTTAAGATCATAAATGATGACATAAAAAATAGTACAAATAGTATGGATTATATTCTGCTATATCCATACATATAAAGAATTATAAACATGTTAAATATTCCAAATATTTCTCACCTTTTGAGATTATAAAAAATAATACATAAAAGGTGAAATAATATAAAAATTACTTTAATTAATATTTTAAAAAGGTACAAAATCCCTATCATAAAGTAATTTGAATTTTAATCCTCGTGGATTGTAGGATCCTTTCCATTTCCAAGATCAATTGTTTCAAAAGTTTCTGGAAAATAATAAGGATAAGAATTCAGATACCTTTGCATACTAGGGTGATTCGAGCACGATATTTGGATATAGTAAGGACAAAAGGACTATTTGGAGGGAGAAGTGAGGTATAGGAAGGAACAACAATTAGGGTTGAAGGACTTGATGAAAATGAAATAGTTTAAGGTAAATTTATAGTAGGGGGATCCAATATAGGGGCATTAGAAAAGTAAATATATGGTTCTATCATCTTGGTGATATCATAAAAATCTTGAGTTACATAATCCATGACTTGAAGAAACTCATCATTTTTAGAGATGAACTAATTTATCAAAGGATTCATGGCCAATAAAAAATCTACAATAGCTTCAAATGTAGTAGTCAGGGGATGAATTTTGTGATCTATGGAAAAATACAAGAATTTGGTTTTAAGATTATCCATAGTGTAAATTACCTTGAGATAATACAAGATATAATCCCTGACTATATATTTATATTTATAGTACTTAGTGGAATGATTTTAAATTTATCAATGTTTTGTCTCACTATGTGTTGAAATTTCAATATGGATGTGATTTATCACATACTTTTCTGAGAATATAACATTCTCAAGATTAAATTTTGATTTGGGTTTTCAAAAATGGGGACAAAAACTAGAAGAGGTTTTCTGGCATAAGATAAAGGTTGAGTAGTATTGGAACATGAATCTATATATCAATTATCTAAATTAGAAAAAATATATGAGAGATCAACATAGAGTTCTACTATTTTACATGGATAATTATCTATTTCCCTTAGAAAAGAAAAAAATCTTGATGCTCATAATCAAACAGTAAAAAAAATTTCATATAATTATTGAAAAGGATCTTTTTAATAGTGTAATAAATATATACTACATGACTCATATTCATTTACATACTAGTATTCAAAAAAATTTAATAGCTTAAAAATAATACTCTTAAATCCAATAGTATCATCAAAGGTTAATACCAAGGAAGGCATAGAAGAGTTTCTAGTAACTTGAGATGGAGCAGTTCCTTCTTAAGAAGAATAAACATCAGGAATAGATCAAAACCCATATTATTTGAATGGATACTCAAAATTTGAGCCTATCAATAAGGATCTTATTTTAGAGATAATATGCTAGTAGGTCTACCAATTTCATTTAATGAAACACAAATTTCAATCATTGAATCTTATATATCCAAATAAATTATCTCTGAAGAAGATTCATTGGCATGATATATTTGAAGTGATACATAAAAATATTCCTTTGAAGAGGGAGGAGTAGCTAACATTGGTACAAAAATCCTCTCTAGATTCTGGTCTCACTAGACTTACTTGAGTATTATTAGAGGGTTCCACTAGAACATCATGTTTTTTCTCTAGTTATTGAAATAGTAGAACCTTCTACATATGGTGGATCATTTATAACTTCATCACTTTCATCATAATCATAATTATTCCTCTTTCTATGCTCAAAACCATGACTAGAATAGTTACCAGATTGATTCTTTTGACTATTGTATTTATCAACCTCTTTTTCATCAAGATCAACAAGGACTAATAGAGGAGACACACCCATATTAAATAATGGGTTTTCTGTAATCCATTATTCTCTATTATAATATGTATCAAAATTTTGGATTCCCACAATCTAAAAAATATGTGAAATATTCACTGTTGTATGATCCACTTCCTTATCCCTTATATAGACTATTCATATAAGTATAAACAGCACTGATCTAGAGGTTCTCTCACCCATAGTTACAATATGTAATTTTTCAACTGGTTCAACTAACATATGAACATTACACTCCTTTACTATTTTAATTAAAATAAAAAATGACAGAAGGATGTCTAGATTAGGATATATTACTCCTTTAATTAGATTTATCTCAATATGTGATTAATGAATATAAGGGATTTGTATACTTTCCTCAAAATATTTTATATCTTCTTCATCCATATTTACAAAGGATTCAAATTATTCTTCATCAGAGTAGAAGTTTTAATAAACTTTTTCATCTTGTTATAAACTAATGATAATTATATCTTTCATAATTGTGGGATAAATACCATGATATTATCTTTTATATATCTTCTCCTCATCATCCTCACACCACATTAACCAAGGATTGCAATTAATTTACATTCATTTGTAGTTAGTATTATTCAAATATAAACCATTTGGAATCACACTCACCTAAAATCATATAGGAATTAGTCTCTTCTTTTCCAAGGGGATAGAGATAAACAAATGGTGAAAATTTTTGTTGAATCTATATGATGTTTTAGCCAAGTATATCATATGTACCATTAAAAAACAAGTCAAAATCATCAAAATACCCTGAAAAACAGGACATAGAATGAAAACCATTTTCTATCTGATACAACTAAAATTTCATTTCCTTAGGTAGAAATAATACTGAATAAACATTTACCAGAGTCTACACTTCACACAGATCTCATTCACAATAATACATTTAAAGGTTATATCATCCTCAATTCTTCCATGGAATTCCCAAACTCAAAATCTGAATGATATACTGGATATGATGTATGGAAATCATTACATTCTATAGTATGAAGAAATATATGAAATTTATCTCAGAACATTGAAATAAAATCTCAATATTGACCATCTATGATTTTTCGAAATATGTATCCATATTTTTCAGTTTCCAAAATAGTTTAGTGATAAAATTATCAAACATAGTATGGATGGAAAGGTAAATATTCATTTAAAACCCAACTTTTCCACTTCAGATGTAGAAAAAATAACCAAATAAGTGAATGGATAATTTGGAACAATTCAAAATTTACTTCCCTTTTAGCTATCAATTATTATATCAATATATATTACTTTTATAGATTTATTTATTTGGTTGCATGTGAGATTGGCCTCTTGCAAGATTAAGGAGTGCCTTATTCAAAATATTTTTTTATCATGACTAAGTAGGTACATACTCAAACTAAAATCAATATGGGTGGTCAGAGCGAATAGAGGGTTTGGTTTAGGTTTGGAAAGGAAACTATTCAAATTTAACTTAACCCTTTAATTATATATTGATTTCTTTTTATAGTAACATATGGGAAACAACAATATTATTTAATGTAATTTTATATGATATAATAAAATAAATAACTAAATAGAATATTTGATGATCAATATACTAAAAATATATTTAAAAAGAAGAAAAAAATTAACAAAAAATGATCAAACCTAATTCATGGTTGATATAATTTATTCTCTCACTATTCAATGGCTTTGTGAAAATATCAGCAAGATGATGTTCTATTCCAATAAAATATAGAGTGATATATCCTCTTTGAAAATGAACTCTCAAAATTTTATATCATATATCAATATTTTTTTCTAGAAAGTGATATTGGATTCTTAAAAATATTTAACACACTCGTGTTATCACAATTTAACGGGACATGTTGAAACAGATATCTATAGTCTAATAGAGTGTGTTTTATCCACATAATTGTTTTGTATCACTTTCTATAGTAGTTTATTTATTTTCCTTAGGGGATAATGCAATATAGTTCTACTAAATACAATGCCATGAAACTAGTGACTTGCCTAAAAAGAAAAATGTTTTCATTTTTTTTCTATATAAAGTAAAACCACCAAAATCATTATCTTAATAAATTAATAAATAAATTATATATCATTTGGAATAAAATAAAACTATTGTAGTTGTACTTTTGAGGTATTGTAAAACTCTTTTCATAACAATCAGATGAGATTCATTTGGGTTTGACTTCAAATGATAACACATGTGCACATTGAATATAATATCTATTGGAATATTAGTAATGTGCAATCAACTTTAAATAATACCTCTACAAGTGGTATCAAAAATTAGGTTCCAAATTTAATTAAGAACTAATTTATATCATGTACTTATTAGAGTATCACTACCTCTAGTATTATCTTTACAAAAATTCATATTATCGTTAATGTTCTTGCTTTTATTTAAAATAATTCCATCTTTATTTTGAGAAATTTTAAAACCAAGAAAGAATTTATGTTCACCCATTAAACACCTTTAAAATAAATGTTACATAATTATTTAAAACTCATTACACAAATAATTTCTTAATGAACCAAAAATAATATCATCAGCATATATTTATAAAAATAAACTTACTTTTGAAATTATTTTAAAAAATTAATTCGGATCTATTATCCATATAGTAAAACATTTTGAAATCAAAAAATATTGTACACAATCAATCTAATCTCTAGGTTCTTAATTTAAACCATATTAATTTAATGTGAATTTAAAAACATGATATTTAAGGTTTGAGTTTATAAATCCAAGGGGTTGTTCAAAAAATAAATCCTCAATAATATAACAATTTAAGAATACATTATTGTTATACATTTTAAATAATTATAAATCTAAATATGTTTTATGTGAAAGAAACATCCTAATGGATTTATGTCTTACTACAAGTGTAATGGATTCCTTATACTCAATTCATTCTTCAGAAATTTATCATAATGAAACCAGTGTATCATTATTTCTTATTATTGTGACTTACTCATCAAACTTATTACGAAGAACCCATTTCATGCCAATTGTTAGGTAGTCCTTGGGTTATTTAACTAATTTCAAGACTTTATTTTTTTAAAACATATTTTACTTTTCATTCATATCCATTTCCCAAAATTCATTATTAATTTTAGAAATTATGTTCTTAGGTTCAAGTTGTGCCAAGAAAGTTGTATGTTGAACATAATTTATTAGAGAATATCTAGTCTGATTTTATTGGCTATATAACGTACAACTACAACAATGGGATATTATCTATGTGTTCAAATAGCACTAAGAATAGAAGTAGTAGAATACCCATTTATATATATTGGTTTGGGTTCATGGTGTTCATTAAAATTGGGAGAATTCATTATAGGAGTTATGATAGAATTTATATCCTGGTTGGAAAGATCGTCTTTATGATTTTCTAATGAGGTAATAGACTCATGTGGATCTATTTCATGAAAATTTTCATATAGAGATTCTTATGTAAATTTTTTCCTTTTATTAAACACCCAATATGATTAACTAGATGTATGAAATCCAATGAATATTCCTTCATAAATCATGGAAACAAATTTTTCTTAAATTCTCGTTTATGTTTAGAATAGATACTTTACAACCAAAATATCTAATGTAATTATTCTTTTGTCATATATCATTCGATAATTCAAATGGTAAATTCTTTAAAGGTAATCTAATTAAAATTATATTAGTTATATATAAATTTTTATTCATATACTCTGTCCAAAAATAGATATCTCAATCATAATAATTGATTGTGGTCCTGGATATTTCTTGAAGGGTATAATTTTTTCATTCTACTACACCATTCAGTAGTGTGGTCCTATCAGTACAAAACATGTGAATAAAAACATTATGAGAAAATAATTATTCAAGTTCCTACTTTTAAAACTCACGTCTATGATCACTTCTTAAGGCCATAATTCTACAACCACTAATAATTTCTATATATCTAGTACATATTGAAAAATAAAAAATATCTTCTGTTTTTTAAGAAGTAAAAACACTCATGTAAATCTCGAATAACCAGCCACTTTAAAATAAGTATAATGTCTTGTTACTAATATATAATAACTAGATGCTCTAAAAAAATCCATGTGAACCCACTATAGAGGATGAGAAATTGCGGCATGTTTCTTTGGATTAAGATATATTTTGTGTTTCTTTCCATTTTGACAGGGATTATAGACTTTTTCAGTTATGAATTATAGTTTGGATAGATACTTAATTAAAACTTTCATAGTTATCTTTCTATGTAAATATATATTTCAATGGTGTAGTCTCTTATTCAAAATCCAAATTTCTTTTTGAAGTCCTCATAAACAATAATTATTTTTAGAAAACAAAGAATTTAATTATATTTAATAAAAAATATAATTTGACATGGTAGTGAAAAATAAAGCATCTTCATAATCCAAAACCATTAAGGAAATATTTTCAAAACCTAACATGAAAAACATAATAAAAAAATTGTTAAATGATAATAATAATAATCATTAATCATGTCATTCTTGGAATTTGTTTTTGACCTTTGATCTAGTTTATCTTTTGACCTTGTAGTAATGGATCAGGTCTCGGGAGTGAAAATTTTAAAATTTGAGCTTTACGGAGTTTTTCTCTTAGCACGCAGTCAGTGCATGTTCTGGGAAAACACTGCATCTCACTCCAGTTAACTCTATGAGCCTTGGTGTGATTTTGTTTGAGGGAACACATTGTATTCAAGTTTAGAGAAACTATGCTTAAAGCATACGGGAATCCACTATCTTGTGGGAGAACCATTCTTCTCTATTGGTGGATGGTTTACTAAAACATTCTGCCAATCTATGCAAGTGCCTGGTTGTGTCTAGTAAGGGGCCTATGGTTAGTTGACGGTTTGGTAAAATGTGCTTCCAAGCTGTGTGTGGATCCCATATCTAAAAAATTATGAAACTCTTAAACATAACTTATAGTATTATAACATCAAATATGACCATTTACCATTCTCTCTAGTTCGTACTTCCCTAGGGATGTTTCCCCCTTTTTGTCTAAGCCTCTTACTTCCTCACATGGTGTGCATTCTTTGGTTTTCCTATATTTTAAAGGGTGATTTATCATGGTTTTCTCCTCTCCTATATTAAAACATCATCTTTCTTCCATTTTCATTGAGTTCATCATCTTATCTGGTCTCATGGACCTAGGATTATGTCTCCACTTTCTTTATGATGCATTTTTCTTCTTTTTTAAGGTTCTTCTTGGTAGATCATGTCTCTTGATACTATTATGGTGAGATTTTAGGTGAGCATTATTGAAATTCTATGATATTAAGGTAGGTTTCCCTTTCTTAGTTTCCGTTAAATTTAATATTTATTTGTTTCTTTCTTTTCACACCATCTATGACTATGAACTATTAATTTGAAACCATTAGATTATTTTTTGATGTGAAAATTGGTGGATTATACCATGAGTTGTGATGACCGACATTGTTTTGTAATAAATGTTCACACCAAGTGTTTAATAAAATTAATGGTTGGATTTTTCCTGTGAGTTATGGATTGTTAATCAGGGTTTGCATTTGAAAATGTAGTTTTATCATATTTATGGTGGTTTCAGGTTCCCTAAATATATTTATAAATGGTTTGGACATGAAAATGGTGTGGGTTTGGTTCTTTAAAAATGAAATGGCATGTGAGGATTATATGTGGATCATTTTCATTTATTATGAAAGTTATCTTGTCTTGAACATGTGGTGAAAGAATTTAAAAGGTATTTTGTAAAATTATTTTGAAATTAAAAATTGTCTATTTGAATCCCTTTTATAAATGGATTTGGTTCATTGATAAATGGTGCTTTTGTGAAGGGTGTTTAATTCCCATTTGGAAATTTCAAAAAATAGTGAAATTGTTTATTATAAAAACACTCCTTGATTAATTATTGTTCCTTGTTTATATTAAATAGATAAGATTTTCTCATTGCATAATCCTTGTGATCCATTTATTAGAATGGGTAGTATTTACTCACTATGTAATCCTCATGAATCTTTTACATAGTACAGAAATGGGAGCCCCTTAATATTGACTCCATTATGATCTATGAGATGAATAGAAGGATATTGATCATTGGGGTGATTTGGGTGATGCATGGATAACCTAGCATAGCTATTGAATTTTATGAAAATTATTACTACACATATAATATTACTCATTATATAGTGTCCCCTATCATGGGGATATCTTGTGTTTTATTACTATGGGATAGTTCTCCTTGGTCTTTACCAATTAGGTTTGGGCTGAGAATGTGTGGTGATTTTTAATTCCCTTGAGTGAGGTGTGCTTTCTGAGATGATTCAACATGTATTAGCATGTTTTAGATTATTTAAGAGGCCATAGGATTCTCATATGTCAATTGGAATCTAATTACTAATGATGAATGATAGACATGCGCAATTGGTTGGTTACTATTTTGTGATCTTTTCCATTTCCATTATATTTTGATTAATGTGATGCACTCATGAGTGGAATGATTATTTGGAAATTGATGAGTTGGGATTCAGTGTTTTATGGAAAAAGTATCCTCTTAGAATTTTTTTTATTCTCTCTTGTTTTAGTTTTGAAATGAATGAATCACTTCCCTCCATGAAAATGAAAATGGTTTATTTTAGGAAAAGAAAATGGTTTTGGAATAGGAAAGGGAAATTGAAAATTATTTTTTTGAAAAAAGAAATATGTGTGTGAAATCTTAATTTTATATATTATATTTCAAACTTTAAGTTGACGTTTCTATAATTTTAATGGAATTTCATTATGATTATATTTTTTCGGGAATGCCTATTGAGTTTTAACAATGCTGCCTATAATTATTTCTTTCTTTATCTTGTTGTGTAGGTATAACATTTTTTTCGATTTCTATGTGTGATGGTTCATTTTAATATCAGAGAGTAACCCTCAGGGTGAAAAGGATATGTGTGGTTGTCATGTGAAGTTTGAGGTTTTTTTGTATTTTTTTTTTGAGAAACTTCAAGTATTTTTAGTTCATGCATAATGTATTTTTAGTTTGATTATATTTATATTTGGGATTCTCTATTTTTTCACTATTAAATTTATTTATTTATTATTGGGTGAAATTGTTCAATATTATTTCTCTATTGATGGCCAACATTAGATGCGAGCCCATAGGGAGTGGGAATGCCCTTCTATCTATGTCGTGGATTAGCTCGAGTGACCAGTTTGGGGTTGACCTGGGTGCATTCATGACAAAATGGATTTATAGCCGGCTCCCTTGGAGAACCCAAATTTTATAGTTCCCTTTGTTACTTGGAGTTTTCATGTTAGAAATAGTATGATTTTCAGATCATATCTTGAGAGGCTCAGGGATTGTATGGCCAACACATTTTGGACTAAACCTTAGGATTCAATGGGAAGTTGGGTTTTATTGGGTTTCATTTGTACTTTTTGGTTATTTAATGTTTTATATTTGAAAAGGGAGTTTGGATATTGTTCTTGTTGATTTCAAATGGACTAATAATCCATGTGGAGATAGGTGAATAGTTCTAGAATACTCTCTATGGTGGTGGTGTTATTGGTACATGACCACCAACCATATGGCCAAGTCACCCATCAACACTATTTTCCATTATGATTTTTTTAGACTTCCTCTATTCTGAAAATTTATTTTAGAACAGTTATTTTGGAATTATGGAAAATGGATTTTGAAATGTTAGTGGTTTAGTTTTGGGAATATGGAAAATTAATTTTCAAAATCATTCAGAAGAATTCATTACAAATGGATTTTTATAAAGTGATTTTTTGGGTTAATGTGGATGAGTTTATTCATATCAAGATTTTATAATCAACACCTACTATTTTTTGAAATCATTTTATTGAAAATCATGAATTTATTTTAACAGGGTTTTGGAAATTTTCCTTTAATAAAATGATTTTGATGGAATAGAATTTTTGGATCTTCTAAAAATGTTTTAAATGTGTTGAACTGGTTGTTTAATGTAAATTCATGGGATTTTATATTTGAATATGATGAAATGGATTGAAATGAGGAATTGGAAAATGTGATTTTAAATGGTGGTGGTTTATCTCTTGAATGTTTTATGAATTTTAAAATTAAAGTGGACTGAAGGTGTGATAGATTATACTGAATGTTTTGTTCTGGAAGGTGGAAATGTTTTCTTTTGACCGTTGTTATTTCCATGGGTTCTTAAATGCATAGATATGTGTGCAGAAGAGGACGAATGATAGTATGGGTGGATGAGTTCCTGGTATGGAATGTGTTGATTTCTTCCCAAGGTGGACTAAAAATGTGCACATGAGTGAGACTCTAAAGAATATTATTGGTGAATTTGAAACCATCGATGATATTTTTCATTCAAAAATATTTTGATCAAGAAAGTTGTGATGATTTTATTTTCGATAGTTGTACGGTTTTCATTTCCTGTAGTTTGGTAAGGTTGTTTTTGTGGTGTTTTGAATTTGAGAACTCTATTTGATGATATGGTTTTGATAAATCTCATGGTATACTTTTTTCCATGTGTTCTCCCCCATATATATTTGATGGATATTAGAGTTGAAGCTGCTGGTGATTCCCCATTATTAGGATTTCCATATCATCAACAATAGGATTTCTTTCTTGAGTTTCAAAATATAAATCCACCTCTTTAAAGGGAACCACAACCCATTTATAAGAGTATGGTTCTTTTATGGATCAGTTTTAGGACTCTTTCTATTGTAATGTTCTTTCTGTTGTAGTAATTCCTTTTATATTGGTGGTTTCTCCTGGTGGTATTCTATTTATTTGAAACAAAAGGGGATGTTTTGGATATTCTATGAACTGCAGTTATAATGTTTGTGTGTTTTTCCATTGGAATTTTTTAAAATAATTCTATTCTAACCAGAGGTGTGTTCGGTGTGTGAATTTTTTTGTGTAAACTGATTTTGTGGTGTTTCATGATCTTTTAGTTATTCATGTGGTGTTGTGTTCTAATCAGTAATCAATAGCTCTTTACTCCACCGTAATAGATTCTTCCAAAACCAGGGCTCCAACTATAGGTCTCAATATTAAAATTTCCACGTAGTGTGGAAGTATCTGGGGGTTTGGGGTATATTAGTTCATCTATTATCTATAATATTTAGGTGAGATAGTTTACATTCACTTGTTGAATGTATCCTTGTTATTTTGATATCCCCCTTTTCGGATAATGCTTGGTGGTCTTATCATTGTACCATCCAGATAGTTCTTCCTTTTTGGATATGAGTCCCATATTTTTTTCCTTTATGTGGTTATCTGTTTTGGGTAGTGATCTTTTGTTTCCATCCCCATCCCCTCTTTATAGTGGAGGGTTTTAACATGTGTGGTAGAAGTTCCATACTTGGTTCTTAAGGGCGGGGATACCCAATTTGGGTCATTTTGAAATCCCTCTTAGAGTTAATTAATGTTAGTTGTATTCTAATTTTAGGAATCTCAATCAAGCCTCCCGTATCGAGAATTCATTTTTTTCAGATGTGTTCTTGTGGGAAGTGGTTTCATTGGAAGTTTTTTTCTTTTTGAGACTCCTTTTGGTTTGGGTAAATGATTGTATTTTTGGATTATGACTTATTGTTTTGTTCAAATCCTCGGTGAAAATGTTGTGGCACAAAATTTCCATCATTTTGTAGAAAGGGGTATCATATTTTTGTTTCAGTTGAGAGGGAAAAGTTACATTTGGAAGTTATTTTGATGTTCATGTTTTAGTAGGTGGGATCCTATAGTTGTGAAATACTTAGTCTTTAATAGATCAAATGGAATATTTTGTGTCTTCCTAGAGGAATAAATCATTAATGGTGGGGAGAATTGCCACACGAAGAATTTTAGTTTTGACATCTGAACCATTTTATCTTTTTTACTTGGGGTTCTGATTCAAGTCTCAGGTGTGACAGTTTTAAATCATGAATGTTTGGCTGTTTTTCTCTTAGAAAAATGTTAACACATAGTTTAGTAAAATTGGGTTCCATACACCAATTAACCATGTCAGCCTTGGTGCGCTACTAGTTGAGGGAGAACAACCTACACTTGGTTATCCAAACCATTCTTAAATCCTATGATAATCCATTATCTCATAGAGGAACCATTCTTTATGGTTAGTGCACAGTTTACTAAAACCATTGGAAAATCCATGTGAGTGCCTAGGTGTGTCTAGTTAGGGGCGCAATATTCGTTCACGTTTTGGTAAACCGTGTGTCCAAAATGTCTTCTTCTCCTAGGTCTTAAAAATTATGAAAATTTTAAACTAGATTATGGTATTATAACCCCAAATCCACCCATCTCTCCTAACCTTTGGTTTTTACATCCCTAGGGGTGTTTTTTCCTTATTCTCCAAGAATCCTCCTTGTTCCCATGGTTTGGATCTAGGGTTTTGTTTAATTTTATAGGCTTATTTCTCAAGGTATTATACTCTCCTATCCTCTCTCTTCCTCTTTCTTACATATTTATTTGAGTTCATCTTATCTAATAGACTATTGGACCTAGGGTTCATTCCTCCTCTTGGATTATATTATGGGTTTTGATTTTTTATGTTTTCTAATTGATGATCTTGGATCATAGAACCTTTGTGGTGATAATTCGGGTGTGCGTTGTTGAATCACCACGAGATTGAGGTAGATTTCCCTTTTTTACATGTCGTTAAATAAAATATTTTTTGGTTTATTACATTTTTAACCTTACATAAATATGAAATAGTAATGTGTTTACTTTTTTATTGGTTCAGTGTGAAAATTTGGGGTTTATAAATTCTTTTGTTATTTATGACATTGTTTTGTTGTGAATGTGTACAACAAGGGTTTGATAGAATGCACTGTTGGGTTTCACATGTGATTTGTGGATTTCTAAGAATGGTGTGGCCTTTTAAATGATTTAGTGACATATTTATAGTGGTTTTGGGATCCTTATATGGATTTATAAATGTATTGGACTTGAAAATGATGTGTGGTTGGTTATTTAATGATGAAATGGAATGTGGTGATGATATATGGCCTGTTTGGAAGTTTGATGAAAGGTATTTTTTTTGAACTGTGATGACTATTTTTAAAATAGATTCTATAAAATTATTTTGAAATGGGAAATGGTTTTTTTACACCGATTTAAATGTGGACATAGCTCTTTGAGAAATGATGGTTTTTTGAAGGGTGTTTGAGGGCAGTTTAGCCATTTTTGAAAATTGTGAATGTTTTTAGTTTGAAAAATATACTTGGGTAATTTTAATTCCTTATTGTCAATAAATTTATGGGTATTCCATACTGTTGAATCTTCAAGATTCATTTATGTGAATGGGTGGGATTTCCTCTATGGGGAATCCTCATGACCCATTTAGATTTTAAGGAAATGGGAGTTAATCAGTATAGACTTATTTATGATCTATGAGTTGAATGGAAATAGATTGATCCGTAGGGTGAATTGGGTGATTCATGTTGTATAAATTATTATTTATTTTTATGTGATTGGATGCTCGGTTTCCATTGGTTGGATCACCCTCTTTGATACTCTTGATTAGGAGAACCTGTCAAAGTTGTTCATTTTTTAAGAATGATTTCTATACTTGTTAGGTTACAGAGTAGCTAGTGGCCCATATTACGAAGATATATTTAGTTTTATTTTAAGAGGATAATGCCCCTCAGTTTATACTTGGTAGGGTCTAGTCAAGCGTGGGAGGGAGTTTTTGATTTCATATAGTGAGGCCTACTTTATAGGATGATTCAACATGTATTATTATGTTTTGGATTATTCATGAGTTCCGATGTTTCACCTATGTCTATTGAAAACTAATAACTTATAGTGGATGATTGAGATGCAATATTGGTTTTTTACTCTTCTGTGCTTATTTACATTGCCTAATTATTAATTATTATGATTTTCTCATTTGAGTTATGCTTTTTTCAAAAGTAATGAATTGGGTTTCAATGGTTTATGAAATACATTTTCTCTTAGAAATGTTTTAAATTCTATTATTAAAATTTTAAAATGAAATCATTACTTCCCTCCATAAAGTATTAAATGGATTCCATTTGGAAAAGAACATCATTTTGGAAGTAAAAAGGAAAAGGGACCCTAATTTTTTGTAATGTGAAAAAATGTGTGTAAATGATTACCTTTATATATTTTATCTCAAACATGATGTTTTTGTTTCATTCATTTTAATGGAAGTGCATTGGGAATAGATTTTTTCAGGAATGCCTACTGAGTTTTAATACTCAATCCCATAGTTATTTATTCTTTTTCTCTTCTGGTGTAGGTCTTAGATTGTATTCAATCACCATGGATGATGTTTGGTTTTAGTATCAAAGTGTGACCCTCTGGGTAACATTGAGATTTGTGGTTGTGAAGTGGAGTTTGTGTTTTGTTTTATAGTTTTTTTACTAGACTATTGTATTTTCCGTTTGTAAATAAAATACATTCAATTTGATTATATATATATTTCGTATTCTCTATTTATTTTCCAGTATTCAGTTTATTTATTTATTATGGGGATAATTCATTCCCACCTATTTCTTTGTTGATGTCCGAAACTAGTTTCCAGCCAATGGGGATTATGAACCCTATTCGAGACATGTAGTGGATTGTCTTGGGAGACCAATTTAGGGTCGACCGAGGTTAGTTTGTGATAATTCAAATGAAAAATAACACATTATAAAATAAAACTATACTAGAGATACCAATTTGGACATGTCCTATTTTCTTTATTTAGGTATTTTCACCTAAAATGTCATGTCTACCATCCTTGTTGATTAGTTTCTCATGTTGAAAGTATTCCCTAGTCATATGTCTGGCACATCCAGTATTCAGATTCCATAGGTGCGTACTATATATTTCAGTCATGTTACCTATAAAATTGATTTAAAACAAAAATTATTTATTTACCCATATTTTCTAGGCTCTAGAGATGTTTTTAATAAAATCATTAAGAAAACACATTTTTTTGGTTTACTATAAGTCATTCAAAAATAATGAATTTATTAGTTGTGGAAGATTTATAGATGTTAGAAAGGCTAGAATATTTGGATCTTGGGAAAAATTTATTCTTATGTAACTTCTATTGTCCAGGTCTGTATCAAATTCTAGTAGTATAGATAAGAGTACACTACTAACCAAGAATCTTTGAATGGGTTTTTTCTATTTTTAAATATATCCTATTTTTTGTTATTTTCACAGTAAATAGTTTCAATTAATTATTCTCTTTAGTAAACTGATAAATATTATCCTTTTATATTATATGATCAGTTTTAAAGTGATAAGACATAGTAGAGTGCCTCATTAACCATTTATAATTATATTATAATTCATCAAATTTTTCTTCAATCATATTAAAATATTCAAATAATTCATAACTGGACATATTTTTAGAAAGATATTCATTTTCATAATGATCATAAATATATACATGGGATTCATGAAAACTGTTTAGTACCATAGATGTGTTTTTTTAGGAAACCTATATTTTCCCTATAATGTTTTTTTAGTTATATAATAGTATCTGATCCACCTAAATTGTCCTCAAAGGTACTCCTTGTATACCTTATATTAAATTTAATCTTTTTTATCCATTCCTAAGTAATCTTCTTATACTTAAACATGGTACGGTCTTTTTTGATGAGTGATTTTCACTTTCATTATTAGAATATTGCTTCATAGGTAGAATCATATTTTTATACTCTTTTCTCCAATTGCCATTATTTTCATATATACCCTTATAATTGGATTTCTTCAGAAACTTTTTCTTTATATATAATTTCAAAAACAATTATGTCTAGGTGATCCATTTATTCATCTTTTCCATATAGTGATTCTTCATAACATGAAATTTCATCTTTGACCTTCTCCTTTAGCATTAATTTTGAAGGCTTAATGATTACTGACATCCTTTAAAGATCATCCAAATATTTTATATTCACTTATATTTATTCTTCCTACATTATTAAAATTTGAATACAACCTATTTTTTCCTTTTAAGAAATTTAATATTTCTATACATTTATTTGTAGCCAAGCAATTAGATAGCGTGCAATTCAAAGGCCCAGAGTGCTCGTAATTGATTTTATAAAGATATCAGATTTTTTTTATATGAATCACACATTGATTCTTAATGAAAATAGTAAAAATATTGAAAAAAATTGGGGATTAAAAATACAAGACCACATTTGTTTCTACAACATGAATTTTACCCTTGGAACAACCTTAAACTAGTTGGTGTGGGGTGTTCAAATATCACACCCATGTGATGTGAATTTAGTCAATCAATTAAATAATTTGTTAAATAATTTTTTTAATTATCCTAATTCTATATTCTCCATAAATAAAATTTTTATGAAATTTACCCAGGGTTGTCTATATAACCCTAGGACCGTTGATATCTATATTCTTCCTCCTCCTTTGACGAATCAAAATCTGATAATGAAGAGGCTCCAAATTGAGGAAGATCAAGATGCTGTTAATGTAACGATTCATCCTCTTCATTGGTCAGTGCATTATTTTGTGAAGAGTAACCCAAAATTAGGTATTACTCTTCACTTCATGGATTTCGCATTATTATATAGAATTAATTGAGCATGATCACTCCTTTAATTTATCTACATCATGTTGAAGCATTTGTATGTGAACATATATCAAATTTAATAATTTAAGACAATTATTTCTCATTTGACATGTCTTGTCCCCATGATTCTCCAATTGAATTTTTTTGAAAGAACACATGGACAACAATTATTGAATCCCAATATCTTGTGATTTTCCCCCAAATGTTCTTTGTTGACCATGGTTTTAAATTTGTGGGAGGGATCGAGAATGATTTGATATCAGGATTCATGGAAGATTCATGTGTAAAAAATGTAATGATAATTTGGGTATGGATTGGGATGTGTTGCAGGATATGGGTGATCAATACCCTGGATTTGAGATCTGGGACCAAACAGTGAATGACAGGGGACATGCGGGCCCTTCACCTCTTTACCATGGATCAATGGGTACACATTTTTGGGGATCATATGCTTAGAAACGATGAACAAAAGTCTTCACCTTGTATTTTAAAAATCATTGGGGCAAGATCCATGGTGATAATGACAGATCCGAAACATTGATGTAGATCTTGGAATTCTATGAAAAATCTAAATACACAGCTTGAACTCTGAAAAAGACACTATGTGTTGGGCGTTAGCTATGGTGGCTAGGGTTTCAAGAACAGTTATGTAAAACACATAATGTGGTATAGTTTTGGTGACACTACTTGTACTTAGGGACTACATGGGCACATGTACAACAAAGAACACAACCAATGTACACTAACATGACCTGAGGAAAATGGTTAGGAGAAAACAGCTCGACCCATAATATCGTGAACATGTTGTGTATTATACATGCACATAATATACTTCTACATGAAATTGTATTCTTGTGCTGGTGAGTACAATACTAAGAGAAAGAGTGGGACCACAGAAATGTTTGGGTCCCCTACACACCGTATACTCGTACATTCCATTTCAAGAAACATTAATGTCATGTATATCATTTTTTTGTACATGTATTTAGGACCACAAGTATCCTATACTGAGTGATTTTCCCAGATAAATTTGGCATTCACCTCTATTTTAGATTTTGATATATGATTTGAGATTTTCTAAGTGATACACTTCTTTTCACGAAGATTGAGAACAAAAGTGATCGGGTAAGATCATTGGGGACTTTAGAGTTGCACTCTTCAGTTGGGTTGGGTGTGGGTCCCCTACTTATTTAAAGAGTGGAACCCTCCTATAGGATAGGGAATGGTTCAACTATTTACAATCATAGTGGAACCCATCCTTAGTATTGGGAATGGGTTCTCTATAAATCCACCAAGTGTCACCCTCTTGCTGAGTCATTGAATGGTTCCTCGACTATGAGAGTGGAACCCTGCAATTGGGAATGGAATGGGTCCTTTATTTTCCATTCGAGTAGCACCGTCCTGCAGTATTTGGGTTTGGGTTTTCAAATATTATAGTGGGACCCTCTTGCTAGGATGGGAATGGGTCTTATACTGACCATTAGAGGTGAACCCTCTCGCTGGGATGTTATGGGTCCTCTATGGATTACTTGAGTGAAACCCACTTTTAGAGTCATGTCTTGGGTCCTCAGCCATCAAAGAGGAACCCTCCTATTAGATAGGTCATGGGTACTCTGTCATCAATTTAGGGGAACGATCCTATTGTACATGGGCATGGGTCATCTACTTTGAGATTGGGCCCCTCAACTATCTCGAACAGTGTTCAGGTGTTCCTGGGCATGGATATGCCAACAGGGTGGACAAGCAATATGCTGGGCATCAATGATAGACTCTGGGAATTAGTGAAACTCTTTTTTAGGTTGGGTTGTAAGATATATATCCCCTTGTGTCTCATTTTTTTTCTTTGGATTGATTATAATATATATATATACATGTCATTTGATTTTATACTCTCTTGATATGTTTGAACTTTCTATCATCTATATATTCCCATTATATCTCTTACATATCCCCCTTAATATTTAGATGTGTCCTACTTGGTATGTTTATAACCACCCCTGCATTGGATTTTCCCTCATATCTCATCTCTTATGTGGACGATGGACAATTCATTGGTGACTATAAATGATTTTAGGGATACCTGGAGCATTAGACCATGTACGGTGGATGGAGCTTGTAGATCATTATTGTGGCTCTCTCATTACATTAACATTACCATTTAGTAAATTTGGAAAATATTTCTAGTTTATCATGTATTTCCCCTATTTACATTCATTTTCAATTGTCATACTCATTTAATCCTTAAAGGTTTTTCATTTTTATTGTTGTATTCTTGATATTTTTTTCCTTTATTATTATTTCTATACACTAATGAATTGATATACGCAGGTTTGTTTTTCCAGGTACATTATGCAATGGAATCCCATTTTATATATTCCTTTTGTTGTTGGACACCATACCCTAGACTAGGGAGATTTCTTGGGGGTTTTTTTGACTGAATACATGTTGGTTTGTGTCTTAATAGATTTGTATCATAGGTTGTTTTATCCTTCGAAAGATGATTGGAGTTTTCCCCTTATTAGGATTTTTCTTGGATGTTGGGAAATAGATTCTAAGTGTTTTGAGTGTATATTTCAGGCTAAGAAATTTGGCATTGGTTGAATGTATTACGTATCCATTCCCTATGACATGGACTAACTATATGTAAACTCAGTATATTGAGACATTGGTTGTAAGGATCAGTGGAAAATGCATCATATAGGATTGATTATCTTACTAATCATCTTCAGTTATTTTCCCATTATACAGATATGTATATATATATGTATATATATTCTAATCTTACCATGGTATTTCTTGATTAAATTTTTAGGATTCCTTCGTGATTCCAGCTAGTCAGGATAATAGTTCCTGATCCTGATAACAATTATAGGAGTAATATGGCCTTAGTTCAAGGTTTATCCTAAAATATTTTCCTTCAAAGTGAATAGGAAGCATCACACCCACATATCGAGTAGAAGCACATAACCATAGGGTAGATGGATGTTCCGGCAGATAACATTTTCCAAGGAGTAATTGGGCACTTGTGGAGTCTTGTTACCCAGATGGATGATGTTTCAAGTCTCTCATGGCTTAAATTCTAGTAGTTATTCCATGAGTAGTAATAAGAACCTTATTGTTCTTAGTTCAAATTTAAGAGATTATGGATATGTATATGTGAGGTATGATAGCTGATAACTATGATGATATATTCACAGACCATATGTGGTACTCCTTTAACTTGATATGTGATGGCTACTTCTGTGCACAAATCATTTGGATGGGAATCTGCAGATAAATCCAATCCATTTTGGTACAATTTTTCATTCCCACTAATGTTGGGGTGTTTAATATGGTGCATGAAATATAAAGATTCAAATCATAGGGACACTATCTAGCATGATATAGAAGTGTGCATTATAGGGATGAGTCATCTTCAGTAACTAGCAGATGCAATTCGACAAGATATTGGTGTGAGAGATTCTCCCAGGAGGAGCACCTTGCACATTTTTAGGGAGAAAATACAGGACCATGGATTCTTGGATAGAGGAATTTCTATTCTTTTGTTGGTAAAGGTCACGTGGAATGTGATTTCCTTACAATACGTGGATAGGAGCATATGCAGATAGTTGACAGACTACCATGGTAGAGGATGCATCGTGATTATTGATCTCCAAAGAGGAAGAACAGAGCCCCCTAGAGAGTTGGATCTACTAGATGAGTAGGTTGATATACCCGAGGAGGATTATTGGGTGGTGGATGATGTTATTATATCCTTCCACCACCACAACTAGGAATCCCACTTCAAGCTTAAGGAGTAGGTAGTCAGGTCCTGAACAACTACCTGCTATGTATTCGTATGGCCCAATGACACATGAGATGATTTGAGGAATGATCTGTGTTAATTTTGATCATTAGTTAGTATTATTAGACAATGGTGTGAGTTATTCCTTTATCTCATTAATCATTCTGCAAGAGATGGAACTCCCAGTTGACGCACAAGCTCAACATCTTTGCCTTGAGGTTCCAACGATGAACACTACTTCTATATCGTTTATCTACCGACAGTGCGATCTATTGGATAGTGGAGATAGGTTTTCATGGGACCTCTTTGTCTTCAAGATATAAACCTATAAAGAATATTGAGTATGTATTTGTTTCCAATGTCTTGATTACAAATTTAATTTCTCCATAAATAAGTAAAATTTCATCACACTGATGGAATGGGATTCTCCTTTCTCAGTGAGAGATATATCCAGGTAGGATGAGTCAATTTTTGTGAGTAAGAGGTTTTTTCCATCACCCATCAATTGGAAATTCTATCCCTATGTGTATCATTCTCTTCATGAACATGGATTACTTTTGCTGTAGTTAATTTCAGGTTTTTTTCTCTAACGGAATTCTAGGACAATGTCAAAGGTAGGAGATGGAGTTTTGTATCAACTTTAATGTAGTTTCTACTTAGATATATTTTGGTGCATATCATATGGCCCCAGCCGATATCCAAGTGATGTGGTTTCAGTTGGAGGACCTTTGAGAGAAGGGTTATATTAGACCTAGTATGTCCCCCTAGAAAACTCAAGTGTTGTTTATGAACACATGTTACGGGAGATTGTGTATGTGCTTAAATTTTCATCACCTAAGCCATACCATGATAAAAAAAAATACCCCTTATTGAGGAGTTATGACCTCTATTATTATTTTTGAGGTTTGTGATGGTTCTCAAAGAATGACCTCTAGTTTGGCTACCAACATTTGGGAGTTCAGGAGGCTGAAATTTGGAATCTAGCATTAGGATATCACTATAGACACTATAAGTTCCTAGTGATGCATTTTGGTATGATGAATTCACCCTGCATGTTAATTAATTTTATGAACTATATCTTCCAATATTACTTGTACCAGTTTTTTGTTTTCATCATTAATGAAATACTCATATATCCTACAATAGAGGAGTAGAATAAATAGAACTTGGGAATGGTCCATGGATTTATTTGGGAGAACCAACATTATGGTAAGAATTCAAAGTGCATGTTTTGGATTCACAAGGATCAATTTCTAGGGAATGTCATTTCTAATAATATTTTAGTTGTAAACACTATGAAGATCGATGTAATTAATTATTTGAATCCTATTAATACTATAAGTGGTGGTGAGTTTTCTTAGTTTTTTAGGGTAATATTGAATGTTTTTGGAATACTTTATTAGGATTCTTCCACCCTTTATCATCTATATGTGGAATGGGAATCCATTTACCTTGACTAAGTAGAGAAAGAGGGCCATCATGGATTTGAGGTTGACGCTGACGAGAGCTCTTGTTTAAAGATTACTAGTGGATGGCTTGGAGTGCATAGTGTATTGTTACTCCTTAGGAGCTGGTCTTGGTTGTGTGGTGATGAATAGTGAAGAAGTTATTTCATATGGGTCCAGGTATTTGGGACTCCATGATCAGAACTATGTGACTCATGGCCTTGAGATGGAAGTGGTATTCTTTTCACTTAAGATACATATGAATTTTCTTCTCAGGGAGTGCTTGTTGGCTTATTCAGACTATCAAAGTCTCAGGTATGTATTCTTCCATAGGGACATGAACCAAATATAGGGATACTAGATGGAGTTTCTATGGGATGGTGAATTAAAGATAATATATACTATAGGGAAGGAATTCATGGTTTCCAATTCACAAAACAGTAATTCCTAGTCTTTTTTAGTGTAGGAGGCTTCTATGAAGTTTGACTCCTTGCAACTGACCCAAGATGATCAAGAGTGAGAATATTACCTTAAGTAGATAGTGTTGAATCCTCTGATCATTCATCATGTGAGAGCATTCTAGTTGGGATACAGCCACTTTGATATCGTACATGACTAGGTATCCACACAATTTTCACCTAAAGAATTTTCTGAAGGAGGGAATCACGCCATCCTTTTTCAGGGGTGGATGGTCATCCCAATATTGATGCAGGATAATGTGATGAGATATCTCCACACATCTCATTTGGATGTACATCTTAATGTTTCGAAGATGTATAGATACCTTAAACAATAGTTTTGGGGGGCCGACATGATACAAATAGTTTCTGAGTTCCCTTCTATGTGTCTAACCTGTCAATTAGTGAATTCTGAGTAACATGATTCAGTGGGTTTGTTGTAGCCTATTGAGATACCAGAGTGGAAATGGGATGATAAATACATCGAAATCATGATAGGGATTCCACATATATTGAAGGGATAAGATTCCATCTGGGTGTAGTTGACTAAATCATGAAGTTAACATAGTTCCTCGCTATCAGGTAGAAGAGTTCGAGATGATGTATCATCTTCATAGGATTCCACCAAATATGTTCCCTGACTATGATTTGTAGTTAACATCACAGTTATATAGAGACCTCCATGAGGAATTAGGGACCCAGATGTGGATTATTATATCCTTACACCACTAGACAGATGGGAAGATGGAGAACACTATCTAAGTGATAGAGGATATGTTGAGGGCTTGCATGTTATTATTTGGATGGATCATGGAGGATCAGTTTCGATTAGAATATTTCTCATTAAATAATAGATACCGCTTTATAATCATCATGGAACCATCTGATGCACTTTATTAGACACCCTTCAGGCCACCCTTATATTTACAAGAGATTATTGAAGCATCTCTTGTGGGTCCATAGATGGATAAAGTGATGGTGGAGAACATCCAAGTCATCCCTGAGTGGATTTGGACATCCAGGAGTTTCCATAAATCGTACGCAGACCAACGTCATATGGCCTTTTAGTTAGAGCAATGAGACGACATTTTTTTAAGAGACTCTCTACCAATAGAATTGCCGAGGTTTTCGGGGGAGACAAGTTATACATGGGGTTCATTGGGCCATTTGAAATATTATAGAGTGCGGGAGAGGTTTCTTACCACCACTCCCTAGACCCATAGTTTGATCAAGTGTAATTTTTCCTCCATGTGTCATGGTTGAGGAGATATGTTAATATCCCCATGGACTTTATTGACTAAGGGGAGATGGACATTGATGATGATAAATCTTTTTTGAAGCACTAAATGTCTATAGAGGATCTATCGGAGAGGACCTTGAATTCCTAGATTATCCATTTTCTTCAAGTAATTATGGTATCATGAGATCATATAGGATAACTCTAGAGAGTGGGATAGCATGATGTACCATTAATATCCCAAGATTTTTAATCATTTTTTCTTTTTAGAGATAAAAATATTCAAGGAGTGAATGATGCAATGACTCTTTTTCATTAAAAGTCTTACAAATGTTTCTATACATGTTTTCGGAGCCAGAATATTAGATGACATGTGATTATGAGGCCCGTTGTGCCCATAATTTTTTTAATAAAAATATTTAGTATTTTTTATATTACTCCCATTATGTTTTTTATAGAAACAAAGTTAACTCCTGAATTGAATTTTAGGTCAGAAATATGAGTCCATGGTTCAGTCTGGAATATGATGTTTACCATATGAATGACCTAGAAATGTTCAGTGTGGGGAATTTGGATATCATGACCAAGGGAAGTTCATTTAGTGGGTTAATTTCATAAAGTATTAAATTAATTTATTAATTTACCTAATTATAGATTCTCAATAAATAATCCATTATTGATGTTATCCCATTCTTTGTCACATAACCCTAGGACATTCAAGAGGTTTCTTCTCCATCATCCATTAGATAATCAAAATTCTTTGACGATGAGGCTCCAGTCAAGGAATACCAATATGCTTTGAATGAAATGATTCCTCCACTTCATTGGTCACAACATTATTTGATGAAGATTGATCCAAAATAGGTTAGGAGTAATCAATTCATGTATCATTCCCTTATTTATTATATTTATTGATCATGATTTCTTCTTGCATTGATTTATGTCAGGTTAAAGCCTTTTTATGCACCCACGTATCATATTTAATAGCTTGATTTGATTAATTTTTGTTTTCCCTTTTTTCTCACCCCAATTCCCGCAATTCAAATTCTTTGGCCAAGAACTCCTGTCCAAAAATTGGTTCTCTATTTTTATTTTTCATTCCACCACCCGTTCTTCATATTCTTCACCATTGGCCGACATAGGCCATGGATTCACATTACTGGGTGGAATCAAGCATGTTCTAACCCCAGGATTCATGTCAAAATCATGTTTGATTAATGGAATAATGATTTGGGGATGGATCAGGATGTGATAATAGATAAAGGTTATTGATACTATATATTTGAGATTCAGGACTGAACAACAAACAATGGGAGATGCTTAGGTCGTTCAACACTTTACTATGGATCAAAGGGTACCATTTTTTGACAATTGGATGGTCTAAAAGGACTAAAAGGATCCTTCCCCTCTAATTTTAGGAGGCATGGGGTCCAAGATCAATGTTTGTGAGGCCAGATCTGGAACATCGGAGTAGATCTTTGAATTCTATGAAAAATCCGACTACATATAATGTCGTCTAAATAATACATGGTGTGTCAGGCCCTAGCTGCAGCGGCTAGGGATTCCAGATGAGTTAAGCATAATACATTATGTGGGATCCCCAAACTCCATGTGGTATAGGGATAGAAACCCGGTGTGTACTCCAATTGTACACTAGCATGAGAAAGACCATGTACATGACCAAGGTACATAGACATGGCTGGAAGGACATAATCAATAGAACCAGGCTCATCCCTAAGTATCATGGACATTCTGTGTAGTCCACAAGAACATTGTCTACTTCTAAATGATCATGGATATATGTGTTGTTCTATAAATGATGAGGAGAATGTGTGGTACCACATACCAGGTGGTCCCCCTTGACTCCAAGGTCCCCTACCTTCTTTTTAGAAACATCAATATCTCGTATCTCATTTCAAAATCATATTTTAACCTGTATAAATCCAATTATTAGTGTTTTTTTCACATAGAATGAGATGGTGGACTTCATAGTTAGTTATAGGATATAATTCAAGATGTTCCAATAGAGATGATTCTTTAGGTGATGTAAAATGACAATATTGATTTGGTAGGATCACCAGGAACGTTAGAGTGGAACCCTTCAGATGGTTTGGGAATGTTTCTACTATATCTCTATAGTGTGACGCCCTCCTTGATGATAGGGAATGGGTTCTTTATTTTAAATCAATGTGGAACCACCTTAATTGGTGTTGACACTCCTTTCCATCACAGATTCTAATGAATGAAAAAGTGAAATACCTTAAGCACAAAGAGATTCATCCTTTGAAGAACATCAAAATTTGGCAAAGACATGAACAAGGAACTCTTCAACATGGGTTACACAAGTTTCCTTAGGGTCACACAAGTATAATTTCATGCCAAATATGGGTCGTGCAAGTCACTTGTTCGCCCTATTCTTTATTCTTTCAAGGACCTTAGATGGCCTATAAATACCCCCTCTTGGCCCCCCATTTCAGGGATGAGAAAAATCCAAAATTCAGATTCAAGCTCTGGTCACCCATGTCTCTCTATAGAGTCTTCCGAACACTTCTAAGGTAATTATTTACCTTTAATGGAATATCTCAAGAGGAAGAATAAGGCCTATGTTTTATAACTCATCAATACTTGCGTGCCTAAGTGCCCAGCCCTTAAGGGAGATGAAGACACTTGTGTGCCGCCTTGTCCTCTCATGGAAACTTGTGCGCTTCTCTTCTGAGAGAATATAGGGATAATACTAAGGGTATGAGCCAAGAATCACCCAATTATTACCCTACAGGTTCTTCGTAACCCAAGTGAACTCATGTCGCACATGTATACTTGCACGACCAAGACTTGCACGCCAGAGCAAGACTTGCGCATCTCCTTCCAACTCATTTGATTTCTTCAAATTCATCTCTCATCTTCAATATATAGACATAAAAACCCTCTTCAAAACCATTTGTGTCATGGTTCCTTTGTTGGATTCATTATATGAAAGGAATTCTGAGAAGTTCTTTTTATTTGGGACCCCTACTCAGGAGTAAGCCCCAAGTCTCAAGTCCCCTTAGTTTGGGCCACCTTTTTTAGAGTAAGCCCCAAATTAAAAATCCCCTTAATATGGGCCTCCTTATCAGGAGTAAGCCCCATGTCTCAATTCCCCTTAGCATGGTCCTCCTTTTCAAGAGTATGCCCCAGTCATAATTTCTCTAACCTGGGCCACCTTTTCAAGAAGAAGCCCAAAATTACAAATCCCCTTAATTTGGGAATCCTTCTCAAGAGTAAGTCCTAAGTCAAGTATCCAAATATTTATAAAGCATATATACCATTATGGACCATGTTCCCAGGATTCTTCCCTGATGTAAGTCCTGATATTCATCTATTTAGGCAGTCATACATACGTAAGCCCCACATCATATCTTATGATTGCATCTTTTGTGGCACAATCATCAGGTTTTACTGATACCTGTTGTTTCTCACACTGGTCATGACTCACGCAAGATTAGAGCATAAAAGTAATTATGAAATCTCTCTTTGGGCCATCAATCATGCATAAATCTCATAATTATTCACTTGAATTACATGGGTTCTGATTCCTTTTCTAACAAGGATACGTAGGTAGCCCATCTACAAGTACAATCCCAACTCTAAAATAATCCTATCTTTTTGAATGAAATTAAACTTCAAGTGCCCCACTGAGTGGATTTAAAACCAATATGCTCATCATAATGACCAAGGGAATTCTATTTAATGTATGGAAGGATGCCATTGTCTAAGAATCACTAATTCATATTGATGATTCTCTATTGATGAAGAACCTAAAATATATATAGAAGATTATCTAAATCTTCTACATATCAATCATTGATTGCATGATTTAAAGGAAAAACTCATTTTCATGCTTGGTAAATTAATAAGTATTGACAAACATTACACAAATCTATAAGAGAGTCCCAGAGTAGACAATAATTCCCCCCAAAAAAGGTGTGATGAGTTTGACCTCCCATCCTCTCGACCAATGAAAATTTTTAACCATCATCCGTCCACAACTAATGGGAACCTACCTTTGGAAAGTAGGTCCAAATGGATATAAAATCATTGGATGTTTCCAGTTTTATGAATAAACCCATTAGAAATCGATTGGAATGTTTTAACCATAAACAAACAAGGTTATCCCCATTTCCAGAAGAAACAAAAAATAGTGAACCCGATATGAGTCCTTAACCTTGTTAAATGATGTTTTACTTATTTTTTAGGCCTTTATTTAACTGAATGTGAGGCCCAATAAAAAAACAAAAAAACTGTGCTCATCCAAAAGATGTAGTGGCCAAACTTATCTTAATTATGTTTGTTATATCAAACAAGCACTCTTTTCCAAGATCTCTCTACATTACAGAAATGGATTCTTTAATGTTCACACCTATTAATGCCTCAACTGCTACTGCTACTGGATCCTCATCCACTCTGAGGATGAAATCACCTACTCAGCGTCATCAATGCTGGGTTTAAAATGCACTAGTTAAGGAATACCGTCAACACGATACCATTCCGACTCTAGAGGTCGTTCGACAGGACCTCCAACTTAACAATTCACTCTGGTTGTCCGGACAGCGACGACCAGTGATTAAGAAATAGGTGCTTCCAACCACCGTCTCCAACCATTTCGGGTCGTTTTCCACAGAACGCAATCATCAGTCTCTCACATATTATGGGCAGGTAAATGATTAGGTCACTCATGGACTTAACTCAAGAAGACAAGATTCCTTCCCGAGGGATCCAATCAACAATTGCCACCAGACTCATGTGGTAGTGCTCCCACAACATGATGATGGTATTGCCTTTAGGGGTTCGGCTCAGGTTCCTCAGACCTGAGCACGCAAGAAGAACCGTCAAAGGCAAAATTCAGACAATAAAGAGTAGGTTCTTAATTTTTCCCCCTCAAGAGAAGTCCATCAAACCAACTTGATGGAAAATAACGAGTGGGAATATACATTCATCCATCCTGATGTTACTGCCCAGCAGAATCGTCTGGTAGTGACATGCCAATCCCGCCAGGCAATTCCAGCAGAGTATTATAGGCAGGAATATACCCCTATTTATAATTCATCAGCTAGTCAGTAGGCTCATCTAACTGCAACCAAAGAAACTTTCCAATCAAATGTGGTGGGGAACAATCAGTAGGCATGTACACCTTCAATTCATCAGGCTTACCAACAGTCCCATTTGGTAGCACCCGAAGATGTCAATTAGAAAGCTCTAATGACAAGCAGGAGGCAGACACAATTTTTTTCCCCCACACATGAGTACTGTCAGAATTCATTTATAGGAAAAGGTGGACAGGATCAGGAATACACATCTACTCCAAGAACGGAATGGTCGTATATTCCCTTTCCGGTAGCTGAGGTCACCAAGCACATTCTGAAAATGGTGAATGAGCAGAGGCAAATCTCTGCCCATATTCTAGAGGCCTGTCAGAATATTATAACAACTTGAACAGAATCACATAGAAAGAAATATAAGTATATCCCTACCAGTGGAGTGACACATCAATATATCACTTCGGAACTGATACACACCTCTGTCACAGTCCAAGAGGGTTGTGGGGAATACTCCCCCATTTCATATGGACAATCATGTCAGGCACATAGACCCGATTGGAATGGAGATAGTCAGCCAAACCTGACCATTTCTCCTGAGCAGGCACATACACCTGCCCATAATAACCACTTTCGTCAACAAGTGGTTCCTTATGTGGTTAATAAGGAGTCTAAGAAAAAGACTCGTTTAGAACAGTCGGAAAATCAAGAGCCAATCGGAAATAAGGCCATGCTCGATGCTGGAGTTCTTGAATCCCTTAGACAATTGTCTGTTGCAACTCAAGATTCTACTCTCTCATTTCTAGATTCTGTAATTAATAACAAAATTCTTGATGGTCTTCATCATACATTTCCTCATGAAGGCTTGCTTCATGACAGTTTGATTGATTTTGAAGTATCAAATTCAGATGAGTGCTGCGATAACCCTCTGTGTGGCCAGAAGATCAAGAAGAAAAAGGTTTCATCTTTTGCTGTAACCCACCATGGTGGTCCTCCTCATGATGATGAATTTAGCTGTGAAAGTCCTCTACGCAGTAGTAATTCGCATTGCCTGGAAAATAATTCAAAGGAAAATGTAGTAATGAGAAATACCTCTTATCTTGAGGCACTTGAAAATGTGAAGCCAGACATGTCTGATGCATTATCGCTAGCAGGTGAAATACTTTCTCAATCAGAAGATATCCCAGGGTGTAGTCCATTCTCCGAAAAACCCCGGGGTCATTCAACTTCTAGTTGTTAAATGAATTATCTACCAATATTGTTGAATCTGATGAAGAAAAAAAAAGCACCATCTTTGGTCTAATCAGGTAGAAGAATATTCATTGAATGATAAAGAGGAAGTGTTGAAAATGAGAAAACAACTGGAGAAAGGTGAAGTACTAGTCATGTTTTGGCCTTTGGCTGACTCTCACTATCATATTCTAGAAATGTTGATGGAATATTGTATTCAAAATATTCATCTCAACATGTGGAAAACTATTTGTCACTTAAAAGAGAAAATATTATTCTATGATGAAAATGAAATTCATGTCAAGATAATGGAAGGTTTATAGTGCCAAATTGATTTGGCATCACTCTGAGTTTCCCGATATCCAAAGGTTGAAAAGCAGTAGAGGGCCCTTCAACGTTCATGCCTTGGCGTGTTAAAAAGGTTTTGCCAGTTAATTACCAATTCCCCTTCTGGTATTCATATCTGGGGATGGGGTTCTCATGGAGCACTACATTTCACTGTACTCTCCTATCAACAAAGCTTGCCAAAGGTGGTCTCAAGCAATGTTATTTCCCATGGTTGGTCACATCTCCCTAGTTTTGTGCATAATCAATGGCTTGCCCAAGAACATGCCTCAACTAGTTCTTCTTAATGTTAGGCATATAAAGAACAATTTGTTGAATTACTCTCAAATCAAGCAAATGATAATATCAAAAAAGCCTCTCATTTAGAGCATACACATCATCAGGTGATAGAAGTGTGAGAAATCATCCAATGGTAATTTGATCCAGGTGATTTGAGTGGATGTAGGTTTATGCATCCAGCTAATTTCTGGACTAATGTCCGGAAGATCAGGAGAACTTCTCAGAAAGTTTCAGATGTAGCAGCTCAAGAATCACCTCATCTTTCCAAACTGGGGACACTTTTAATCCAACCCTCAGAATCAACAAATAATATTTGAGGAGTTGAGCAGGAACAACAGGATCAGCCCAGTCCACCGGACTGGGGACTTTTTCAAATCCTAAATCTCTTCCTCAGCGAATGTCAGTCTTCTCTCGATTAGGGAATAAGACACAAGAGGAACACAGAGCTGAATAATCTGGAGATTCCCTCCAAATTACAGTTTATCAAGAAGTTACTGAGGGATCAACTCAACAAAAGTAAATGTCTCATAAAGGACATGAAAGAAGACAACATCACAAAAATGCTTATTTAAGGGATGCAATGCATTATGAATCAATAAATGTCCTCAATGTCATTGTTTTTGATCCTCCAGAACATGAGCTTCACTCAGAGGATTCAGATGAATAATTTCATGTTCAAGAAGCTGAACCCATACAAATAAATGAAGAACGTGTGCGTACTAGAGGCTAGAGGGCGGCCTAGAGGCAAGATATTCCTCTAGGAAATGCCATTCCATACTACATAAAGGCACATTCCATGAAAAAGGGCCAATGTCATGTTACGTCCCGCCCTACCTATGGAGAATTCCAATCAATCTCATTAGAGAAATGGTTCGCATAACAATAGGAAGAAATGAAGGAGTTAAGGAGGTTGAATGCGGAACTACATGAAGGTATTCTTCCTCCTAAGAATGATGGAGTCAGTCAGTCAAATGAATTCATTGTAGTTACTGGGATGTACCAAGAATATCCTCCTTTACAAGTACACCCTCACAAGTCCCATAATATGGGTCATGTGTGACAACAACCGGTAGTGCTACAATTAGTTGTAGTACCAGTCACCACACCTATCCAAACTCCAGTTATTGCACCTGCTCAGGTCCAAGGTCAACCAGATGTTTGTCAAAAGTTAATAACCACCATTGGGTCATTAAAAGCTCAGTTGAAAGCTATGGATGGAAAACATCCACAAGTTCAACCAGAAAAAAAAAGCTTACCCTCAATGGGTTTATCTAATTCCTCCCCCATCAAATTATTTGAATACCATATTCCCAATTTTTAATGGTTTGGGAGACAATGAACAACACTTAACACATTTTGTTTCTTATTGTGATCTTATGATGGGAACTCCTCGACAACAAGATGCAGTTAAGATCAGATGTTTTGTGCAGTCATTACAAGGGCCTGATTTTGTCAGGTATATAAGTTTGCAGTCTCGGTCAATTACCGAGTGGGAATGTATTTGTCAATGATTCCTTCTTCTATTTATCTCAACATTTCCAAAGATGACAGTTTTCGATCTTACCAATTGTAAGCAATGGGAAAATTAGATAGTTTCAGATTTCATTGCTAACTGGATGGGATTAACATATTCCTTAAGCTTAGCACTCCCTCAAGAAGAGTTGTTTCCAATCTGTGTGGAAAATTTGTATGATGAATTACGCACACCGTTGTTCCCTATGAAATACACAAGAGGGTTTCGAGACCTTACTTTAATCGGTCAGCAGATCGAAGACTCTCTTACAAAGACTAAGTATAAAACATGTGTAATTCCATCAACTCCAGGAAGGATAAAGGGTAGATAAGAGACTACTACTGTTACACTTAAACAAGCACTTGTACCTGCTTCTACTTAAAACCCTCCATCATATCGAAGGGCTCCACCTCTGGAGTGTCAACAATAGAGGTTATCTCATCAATATGATCTAAGAGATCAAAGATGGAAACAATTTGAGGAGTTATAGAACAAGGTTCATTCTTTCCAAAATGAACATGTTCTTGGTTACTTTATTTCTTCTCTATAAAATAATTTGGTTCAGTTGCCATGGCACAAAAGGCCAAAAAAGGAATGAGATGATGACCTTCCCAACTATTCCCCATTTCATCAGATGTTGGGACATCCCAGTCTAGATTGTTTTGTCTTCAAAGACCTTCTGCAAAAGATATTGGACTCGGAACTGGTAAAACTGAAAGGTTCTTTAGCCCATGTAGCATGTGTTCCTGCTACAAATCCATAGGAAAAAGGAGATTGAAACGAAGTCAAAAGAAAAAATGTGCAGAAATATGATGATTGGATGGTCCGGAAAACGATCAACTGAACTCATGCCATTTTATGAACAAAATTGAAGAAACTGATTGTGTCTTATAAAATGAATGCCACAACAAAACCCCCTTCATCAGAAGGAAAATACTCAAAGAGGCGGTATAATTAAAAAAATGAAGAGTAGTTAGAAGAAGATGAGATCATGTCAAAGCCTATGTTTTCTTTGACTCTAGAATATTTTATGCCATCTACTTCAAAAGAACAGGCACCGCCCCACTAAACCTCACAGCCTGAACTGGCTAATCTGGAAGAATCTTCATCAAATGAAGAGTTGATATTTGGTTCTGTTAACATGATTCACATAATAGATTTGTATGCCAATCATAGTTTTGATCATGATGAGCTTGAGTTCCCTGTATCAAATAGAGGAATTAGATGGAGTTCCAAAGGTCTAGAAAACAAGGGAAGATGTGGATATTTCAGAAGCCACTATTCCAATCCTTCCCCTGCTAGAACAGTATATGTAGCAGAAACTCATGGAAGAGACCTTCAACGGGATCCACAAGAACAAGAAATTTCTTCCACACATGGATGATTCAGTCTTGGAACAATTATTTTGTTGGATCATTTGGAGGTTACAACTTCTTCCTATCAAGAAGTAACTAGACCTAGTTGGTCTATTCTGCCAAAGCTGGGAGTATTTACAACTCCTACCCCAATACAAGATGCATCAACATCCAAATAATAAACTTCTAAGGAAAATAAGAATCCACATGTTCTCTTTGGGAAACACAGACCATTGGAAAAAAAGTATGATGTCTTGAAACATTTGACCCATGTACCGGCCAATTCATAAATTCTGGAAGTCTTGAATCTATCAAAGAATCTTCATGAGGCACTCTTTGAGGCTTTATCAAGTCCTCAGGAATTCAAAACTGAAATTGCTGAGGCTGAAGTTTACCATATAGAGAATGATCCTGCAGAATGTCATGCAGTGATATCTATTACAGATGATGATGAAGATGATGTTGTGTATGGACATATTATACCTTTGTATTTATCTGGAAATATCAATGATGTAGACATTTTACAATCTTTCATTAATAATGGTTAAGGAGTCAACCTCATCCCTATTTGTACACTTCATCGATTAGGCCTCACCAAATATGATTTATCTCTTTCTACTTTGATGTTGCAAGGATACAATAAAAATGAACAAGAACCTATGGGCGATATTACACTCAGAACTCAGTTTGGAGACCATATATCCAATTCAGAGTTCATGGTTGTTCGCTATGATACAGGCTTCAACGTTTTTCTTGGAATACCCTAGCTACATCAACAAGTGGCTATCCCTTCATCATACCATCAATGTCTCAAATATTGTTTCAATGGTCAAGTTGGGAAATTTTATGGTGATAAGGCCCCATTAAAAATATGTGAATCTCAATACATTGAGGCATAATTATATCACATGGAGGGAAACGAGATATCCACGAAAAAGGAGGTTACCAAAATTAATGATCCATATGGTTTGGAAAAGATTCTAGTAAACCCATTCATAAATGTGAGTAGAGATTATGTGTTTCCTATCAGTCAAATTGACAGGATAGACCCAAATACAAATACTCTTATGGAAACTTCCATAATGTCAATTATGGCAACCAAACTAGATAACATGGGAAAAATTGGTGATTCACCAAGAAATGATGTAATCTCAAATGGAGATGTCTCCATTTCATCTGTGTAAATACAACAATTCAATACTTCATCAACCAGTCCAGAAGAAGTTATAGCAATGTTAGAGATGAATTATGATGTTGATTATCATTCCATCTTCTCCTCTTTATTACCCAAGGAAGACCCTTCACTGTCCATAGGGTCAGAAATGGTTGTCTCTTCTTCCAGATGTTCAAATTTTATTTTTATCTTGGTCATGGATATTCTGATTCATCATCTACTATGCATGTAGAAACAAAAGAAGTAACACATGTTGAAGAAGAAGAGGAAGATCTCAGGGATTCTCCTCTAGCATTTGAAGAAGCTATCTCTAACACTGTGGATGAACACAGAGAAATAAATATGGGTACAAAAGAACATCCACACCCCCCTTTAATTAGTGTGCCCATGACTCTTGAATATCAAGAAATTTATATTTTAATTTTAAAGCAAAATTGAGATATGTTTGTTTGGAATTACACAGAAATACATGGGCATGATCTTCATGTTGCTACTCAACATTTGGGTTTTCCTGAAGAACATCGAGGATTCAAGCAAGCCACAAGAAGAAGACACCCAACTTATGCCTCAAATATTAAGGCAGAAGTGGATAAGCTTATCAAAGATAACTTCATCAGAGAAGTTCAATATCACAAATAGTTGGATAATATTGTCCCTGTGAAAAATAATAAAAGAAAAAAGTAGAGTTTGCATTGATTTCAGATATCCTAATCGGCATTGTCCCAGGGATGATTTTCCAGTTCCGATCATAGAACTCATAATTGATGCAACAGCAAGCTATGAATCAATTTCCTTCATGGATGGATATTCTGGGTATAATCAAATCTGTATGGCTCTAGAAGAAGAAGAATCTACATCCTTCAGATCCCCACATGGTGTGTTTTGCTATCGGGCAATGCCCTTTGGCCTAAATAATGTAGGTGCAACATATCAACGTGCCATGCACCATATCTTGAAACCATTTTTAGGGAAATTTTTTCAATGTTATGTGGAATATTTGTTGGTTAAATACAATCTATGTTCTAATCACATAGCATATTTGGAAATCATATTCCACAAACTTCGACAACACAATTTCATGATAAACCCCTTGAAATGTGCTTTTGGGGTAACTTCAAGAAAATTTCTTGGCTTTGTTGTACGCCATCATGGTATCAATGAAGATCTTTAGAAGACAAAGTCTAACCTTGGCATGTCACCCCATCTAAATTTAAAGTTATTGATATGACTTCAAGGAAACTTGTCCTATATTCGGTGTTTCATCGCCAATCTAGAAGGAAAATGTTTACTCTTCACCAAATTAGTTTTGAAGGGAGTCACATACCAGTGGACTGAAGAATTTCAGGAGGCATTCAATATTCTCATGAAATATCTCTTGAGTCAACCGGTATTAATGCCACCTGTTGAAGGAATACCACTTATTCTTTATGAGACAGCTTTAGAGTGATCATTGGGTTCCTTCATTTCCCAAAAGAATGATATTGGGAATGAAAACAACCATTATTATCTTAGTCGGACTATGCTTATGGAAAAAACTCGATATTCAAGTATTGGAAATTGATGTCTGGTGTTAATCTTTGCAGTTCAGAAATTGAGACACTAATTGAAACATCATGAGGTCCAATTGGTATCTCACAAAAACCTGCTCAATTTTATCATTAGTCATCCAATGCTTACAGGACATCTGGTAAGTTGGGAAGTTATTTTGCAGTAGTTTGATATCCAGTATGTGTCTCAAAAGGTAATAAAGGGCCATGCCCTTGCTAATTTCCTTGCTGAACACCCTTCAGTAGAAGATACATATTTAGATATTGAACATCCTAATGAGGAAGTTTTCTATATTCAATATAATCCTCGAACATGGGAAATGTATTCCGATGGTGCTTCCATAAGTCCAACAGAGATGAAAATGGATGATCCTAAATTCAACAAAGTTGGGTTAGGAATTGTGCTTATTTCCCCAGAAAAGGCAGCGCTACCCTATTCATTCTTATTGTTGGAAGGCGGTACAAACAATGAAGTAGAATATCAAGCTCTCATCGTAGGTTTGGAGATGGCGCTTCAGGACTAGGTGAATCACTTAAAGGATAAAGGTGATTTAGACTTGGTAATCAAACAAGTCAATGGGGGCTATGCCATCAGAAAAGAAGAGTTAATCCCTTTGTATGATTACGTCAGAGAGTTAATGGCATAATTTCCTTCAGAACCGGCATTTTCTTATGTCCCGCGATCACAAATTGCTCAAGATGATGCACTAGCTTATGTAGCCACACTCTGACAGATCCAAATTGGGACGAAACAATCATCAGTATTTCCCACCGTCATACAGTTTCACCTTATATTCAAATCAGAATAGAGGAAATCAATGAAACTAGTCCTATTTCTGAACCATATGGTCATACTATAGGATGGATGACACCTATTAGGTTATACCTTCAAAATGGAACACTCCCACCTGATAGAGCCAGGAAAGAACATGTTTGGTGACGTGTGGTCAATTTTACACTTTATGGTAGCCCAGATCACCTAGAAAAAATTCTCTACAAGAGAGGTTTTGATGGAATTCTCTTCAGATGTATTGATGGTGAAGAGACAATGGATGTCATGATAGAAGTACATGCAGGAGTCTGTGGTTCCCACAAGTCTAGACATAGACTGTCTGGTCAAATTTGAAGGCTTTCATACTTTTTGCCTTCAATGATACAAGATTGTGTTGATTTCACTAAGATGTGTCATTCTTTCCAAGTATATGCTAATTTCATCCATCAACCCCCAGAGTTGCTTCATACAGATAAATACTCATGGGAATTTTCCATAGGGGGAATGGATGTAGTAGGACCTTACCCTTTAGCTACATCCAAGCAGTTTAAGTATATTTATTCTGCTACTAACTTCTTTTCTAAATAGACAGAGGTAATATCTCTCAAAGAAGTTAGTTGTAAAATAATTGTTAGCTTCATCAATTCTAACATCATTACCAGATTTGGTGACCCTCATACCATATTGATAGACAATGGAACCAACTTATCTTCATCTGAGGTAAGGAAGTTGAATCAAGAATAAAACATCAAATCCAACCATTCATCTCAGTATCATGTAGCGGATAATGGCAAAATAGAACCCTTCAATAAGACTCTTTCAAACATACTGAAAAAGATGGTGGATAAAGGAAAAATCATGGCCTGATAAAATTTTTCATGCTTTATGGGCTTATCAGACCACCACCCGCACTACTACGCGGTCAACTCCATATTCATTGGTATATGGAATGGAAGCAGTCTTGCCCATTGAGATTCAATTACCCTTTCTTAGAGTACCCATTTGTGATCAGTCATCTATAGATGTATAATCTCAAAAGAAATTGGATGAATTGGAACGATTATATGAAAAAATATTGTGCACCGTACACCACTTAGAAGTCTATCAGAATCGAATAGCACAAGATTTCAACAAAAAAGTTCATCTTCATTCATTCATTCAAGGATAATTAGTATTGTTCATCAGAACACCAATTATACCAGGATATAAACCTACAAATCTTGATTCAAAGTGAAAGGACCTTACTCAATACATAAGGACTATTTTAATGGAGCTTATTCATTAATATCAATGGATGGAGAACAAATTACGACTCCAACAAATGCCAAATTCTTGAGCAAGTATTTTGTGTAACACAAATAAATTCACGTTGTCCTAACAACATGACTCTAAACTATTCAGCATTGGTCCACACATATGACCTTAAACTATTTTATTCCTTACATCAAGACTTTAAACTACACATCCCCTCCATTGTCCAACATGACGTTAAACTGTTTCCAGTCTTTTATATGTCCTACATGACATTAAACTGTACATCGTTAAAGTTGTTTCTACCTCTGGTTTCTCACACCTAGTATGACTCACGTGAGCATAGAGTAATCCTCAACCATAACACCTTCAATGGGATGCTGACCATGTGTATGTCCCAACATAAATTTTAGGTCATTGTCCTCAAGTACAACTCAATCTCCAATTAATTCTTAAATCAAACTACGTAGACTTTGATCCTTTCCTTCTAGGCTGGGTATGTAGGCAACCTCCCGAGGTTCAAGCCCGAAACCAATATCTTCACATTGGTTCACCTCCATCTCATACGATGTTGATTCGTGAATCCGCCCCCAAAACCAATATCTTCCCATCAGTTCACCTCTATCTCATACGATGGTTATTTGAGAAGCCGCCCCCAAAACCAATATCTTGACATTTGTTCACCTCCATCTCATAAGATGTTGATTCGTGATGCTTCCCCCAAAACCAATATCTTAACATCGGTTCACCTCCAACTCATACGATGTTGATTCGTGAAGCTTCCCCCAAAACCAATATCTTTACATTTTGTCACCATCGTCCTTGTTATATGACGTTAAAATATATAGTCCCCCATTTTCCTCACTGTAAGACATTAAACTGCATAGCAAATATGTCTTAGCTACGTGACACTAAATTGTGCACCACCGGTCCATGCATATGACCCCAAACTATTCGTAAATTTGTTCCGTATGACATTAAACTACCACAGTCTTTGACACCCTCACCTGAGAGGGAATCATTATTGACATTGATCTCCAACTATGTCTTATTCCAAGGATTATATGCATTCATGGGAATGATCAAACCTTTAATCTTGGATAAAACCATCATTTCACTAAAGTCTCCTTTCGCCCTTCACTTTTACAAACCAAATCTATACAGAGGGTATTTCAAGAATTATGTATGGCTTGATTCCCATCCTTATGGGATACATAGGAACATTCGAGTGTCCCTTGAATCCAGCCCCAAGTGTTTGGGCCTAACCCCAAATACCACTTTCATTCCCTTGGATGAAAAGTCCCCTTGTGAAAACATGAATGTGGTATAAAAACCCTGGTCTTCATTCACATCAGGTTTATTTTTGTATTCCATAGTATGGTCCAATCTCTATGACCCTAAACTATGATCTCCTACACACTCATCCCACATGACATTGAACTGTATTTCAAGAACTATGTATGGCTTGATTCCTAACATTATGGGATAAATAGTGAAGTTCAGCACCTCAATTTAGGACCAAACCACAATGTGATTATGATTAGAATTGGTCTGTGTATCTTATTCATGCATTGAACAATGCCCAATTTGATGTGTCATACTCCTAACCTTAAATACGTTCAGATCTCCATAACCCTTTTCTTGACTTCTGGTCTCAAAATGTTTGATACTTGAGAGTTCTTTTGCCTGACTATGCAGCACATGCCCCTAGGTGGCCTTGCATAAGTAGTCTACATAACAGAACTGTCAGCCAAAAGATTCTATTATTTGACTATGCAGCCAATGCCCTTAAGTAGCCTTACAAAATTCAACCCCCTAATAGGTTCTTCAAATTGTGGTAACTTCATTCATGGGAGAAAAACCTCTTTTTCCTTATTTTTCTTAATGAAAACATGTAAGGATCTGCAAAAATATCCATCCTTAACATATTTATCCAATACTTTTTTTCATGATCTAAAAGTAGGTAAGTCTATGGTTTATATTTCCCTTCCCTACGTTTGGTTCAGACCTTCGAAAGAGTGACATTCATCCAATTCTTTGACAATTTTGATTGGAAATATCCTCTCTATAATCAAGTACCTCTCTCTAAACAGCAGATTCTATGATTTGGAAAATTTGAATCTCCATAAACGTTCACTGGATTTTAGAAATAGAAAAGAAAAATTTATGAGAGTTCTTTTCCCTGACTATTCAGCATGTTCCCCTAGGTGACCTTGCATAAGTAGCCTACATAATTGACCAGTCAACAAAAAGATTCTATTATTTGACTATGCAGCCAATGCCCTTAAATGGCCCTACATAATTCAACCCCCAAACGGGTTAGTTAAATAATGGTAACTTCACTCTTAGAAAAAACATCCTCTAATGAATTTTAGCCTTATTTTCATATCATTCATCATAATCAAAAAAATTTAAGTCATAGTTTACATGTTTTCCCCCATAATTGAATGTGGTAATATGTTTTCAAATAAATTATCAATGAATTGAGTCAATTTTAATCCATTCAGTCAAAGCTATTCGACCTTAAACATTATCCTTTTTTATCCGACGTGCATGAATTTAAAATTCCCACAAAAGACAAGGGAACTCTGAACAAAAGTTGAGTCTCATCTCGATAAACATAAATTTTGTATGATATAGGAAATATTGAGCATACAAAGATTCAAATTTTGTAGGGTTATTTTTATAATCGAAACAAAAAATCAATCTATGATTACTAGGCCCATCAGCATAGGTAAAAATTAAAAGCAGGTTGCAAGAGAATGCATGCACAAATAATTGAATATGAAAGTGTCTTTTATTAATTCACAAGAGTTAGGAAATCCATAGACTAGAGACTCTTCTCTATTTTAAGAATTACAAGAGGATTTCAATAGAACTCTTAATTTGAATTACGGCATCTCGAGCTTCATCAGCAGCCACTTAAAGTTTATGAACTTGAACAGCTTTACACTTTTCATCTTGGTGGAGTGCTTTCTTGGCATCTACGATGGATTTCATACCATTTGTTTGAAATCCTTCAAGTGAATTGTTAAGCTGTTCATGTTCCCCAGTAACAGCATCTAACAATTGCAGAAGGTGCATCTATTGGACAACTATCTCCTTAATATTATGCTTCAGCTCCTTTAACATTGCAACATGATCATCCTCATCATGGGACAAAGCAACCTTAAATTTTCTAATAATGGTCAATAGCCTCACTCTTGTCAGATCTTGACGATACCATTGCTTCTACTCACTCCTTAGGATGACTTGTTTCACCACGACATGGATCTCTTGATATCAAAAACTGCCAAGTCCCTGCATGACGAACATGGATGACAGTTGCAGGATCTTCAAAGATAGCTCTTCAAGAGGTACTTCAGATATGATATTCCATATATTCTGCTATGCTTTGCAACATGAGAATTGGAGTGCCTTTTTTACCTCTGGGTCGGATTCAGCATCACTATCGTTGGGGGGAATATATTCTGGAATAAATGCACTTTAAAAAGTTCCATGTTCTACTCCTTCCCCCATGACCCATGTTAATTCACTTTCTACTCCCATTGGGGAGGAGGCTGAGGCTTCACCTCCAGATTTAGCCACTAAAATTGACAGCCCATCATAGTCAATTGAATGTTTTGGTTAGTTGCAAAAGATAATAAAAGTTTATTATGTTTTCTTAGATATTAAGTGCAGCCACAAATATTATTATATCTTACCCAACGGTAGATCAGCATCATGAGATAGCTCATCCTTATCATTACTAACTTCAACAATATTTTCAGGGCGGGTTTTAAGAATCTCTTTAGGGTTAAGCTCAACTTGAGCTAGCATATCTGGAATAATAGGGTTGTCTCTACCCCCTTCAGGAATTAAAATTTCAGAAATTTGCACAAATGTAACTGAACATTTCAACCAATCATGGTTAGAGATGTAATAAGAAATTTTTAACAGGACGAAGGATAACACTCATGTCAAAAATCTTCTAAATCACGTTGTAATTTAACATGATCTAAAATTTATTCAAAAGATGCACTAAGTTTCATCATTTCATCTAGTGATATCTCAAATTCTTGGCTAGTCACACCAGTGGGAGAATTCGATATGTCTTCTTGGCGACCCTCATTCTGTAGCCTCTATCCCAAGACAGCTTCTTCAGATAAAATTGCGGAGACAGTTGCAGTGGCTGCCAAATGTTCTGGTGCATGTGTTGAACCTGGAGTATCACAGAATGGAAGTTAGTTGATGTTTTCATTCAACATTTTATAAATCATTGTTAATTTACCATAAGCAGGCTCCTTTCTCCTTGCAGTAGCAACGAGAGCATTACTGGGAACAGACACTAGCTCTTCTTCAAGAGCATCCAAGTCAGAATGAATTTTGATTGTTCACCAGTACCCTCTGTCGTACTCAGAGGTGGGTGAGTCGTCTCCCTCACAGGGGAAATTGAATAATCCCCTGCAATCCCAAGAAGTGTGAGCAATGTTTTTCATGTGTTAGGATTCATGACTATCTGAAGGACTTACCACTACTGACGAACCGTTTAGATGTGGAATTCTTTCTTCGATGTCTTTGCTTCTTTGACTTTTTGGGTGTATTGACATCATCACCTCCAAATAAAGGAATTGCAGAATGAAAATCCCTGTCTAACTCCTCGTCCATGTCTTTCTAGCCTGAAGATACCTCACCCGGCTCGCAAGGAGATTCAGTAGCTCTGATGGCAATGCCACCAGGGCTATATTTTTGTGAAGGAACCTCAATAGTTACTTTCTTTACAAGCTACAGGATGATGAAAGTAATTTCCTTGAGTAAAAAAGATTTAACTGAAGTCATGTTGTTATGAAAATAAGGAAAGAGACTTACATCTTCTAGAGCCACATAATCGTGCCACTCGTTATCTACAGAAGAACCAGTCCCCTCAATGGTGCCACGATCCATCATTTCCTTCACGCACTTGGTGATTGGAATGGAATCATCAGTGGAATATATGAGCATATACATCTATCTGATGTAAGCCCACACTGCATTAGGGTTATTCTCGAAATAGATATCAGTATAAGCCTGAAGATTCCCTACTCCATGGATGTGTAGCCCTTTGCATAGGTCCAGACAGGAGGTTTCAACATCGAAATGTAAACTCTGCAATGCTTGGACAGCCTTTGGTCATAGATATTCAGTATGTGCACCAGAAGGCTACGAGGAGGGTCCTAATATCTTGGAATTCAACTTCTTCCCAACTCATGAAATCAGAGATAATGGATAATAAAATGAATCTTGTTGCTCTATAAAATAATGGTGATTAAATTTCCTCAATGAAGTAACTCAACAAGAGTCGATGGACTGGGTCTCTTGACTCTGGCAGGAGGATTAAATGTAGAATGAGGCCACTTTGATGCATGTCGTGCCTCATCATCCCCATCCTGTGAATTTGTTGGGTCATCCCTGGGTAAGGAATCCAGTGAATCAGCACTGGGTGAAGAAGATTCACCTTCTATATGAAGGTTTTCTTTCCTGACAGTTCTTTTTTTTGTCCCCACCCGACGAACCGGATGATTCAATACCCCTTCAGGGTATGATGCTTCCCAGTTCTCACAATACCGTGTAGTCTAGTGACTCTCTACTCCAGCAACTGGTAGATCAAACACTGCCCGGTCTTCTCCATAGCTGTCAGTAACCAAATTTGTTGGGAAACCATTGGATGTTGTTCTGACATGACATGCACAGGAAGGGATACAACAATGTGTTGGAGACATTTGAATTGGCATGGAAATCTATATGGAGCATAGGCCTCACATATAATCTCTCTGTCAATTATGGTGGCCCATACACCATCTATACAAGCCAGCATGTAAGACCCCAATTCTAGGCTCGTTGTTCCATCATCAAAAAACCACCCAGTCGGCAGGTTTCTATAAGGAAAGACTTATAATTCCTTGAACATGCTCTGCCTCACCTTCATATCATAGGGGTTGAGGGACAAGGGAGGAATTATAGAATAAGCCTGCACTGATGGCCTGAAAAAACTTCCAGGAACCTGTACTCCGCTCCGTACAGCATATGTCCTGATGTGAGTAGTGATCCATCCCCAAAAAACTTGGAATGATCCAAATATTCTCAAAGGAGACTTACCCATAATGACATGGAGTAAGCTCATGTGACTCTTCTCCAATATTGGGGTGGCCAACCCAACAATTTTCATCTCAACCAATTTAGCTGCAACAATGAAGGTCCCTAGCCTGACGCCTCCCTTCGAATCCCTAACTGGTAAAAGATAAACACTGAGCCACAAGGATAAGAAGCCCTCCAGACGGGTATTTTCTGGTATTTTCTAATCCAATTAATATCCCCACTTTTCAAACTCTCCAGGTTCTAGGGTTGGTCGTAATGTGCCAAGAGCACCCCTCTTCTCTGTTATGGGGAAGCTGGTAGGACGAGTACAGGTGGGCCCCTTCTCCTTCTTCTTGATAAGAAACATATCCATCCACTCCTCTGGATGAATATCCTTTATATAATGTGTTTTTGAGGAATTTGAATTCTTGAGCATGTGGAACATTTTCAATAATTCTCGAGCCAAATCCGGAGTCTTCTCTGAATCATTCCATGTCTCCTTGGAGGCGATGAATTCGTCATACATATCACATAATATTAGAACCCCAAGAGATCTTGTATACACCCCTCAAACTGATTCCTACTTCTCCATGAGTCAGATGGAAAGAATTGGTTTTTGGGCTCCTACGGGTGATTAACTCAAACACAAACTCATCATTCCTATAAACATATGTCTGCCCAGCCTAGACGACTTTATATATTGCGGCTCTTTTTAAATACTAAAAAAACTCTACATAGGTTTGTCGCACCCAATATTCCCACATCCATGTCAGCTTCACACCTCCTTCAGGATGGAAGTCCCAACTCTTCTTCCAGCCTTTGGATTGATCCATCTGAGAATTTCAGAAAATGGAGGGATAGCAATGCGGCTGCAGCTCAGGCTTGTGAGGTTTCAAATCTGGAGCACATGGGCTATGATGCATTCTAAAATCCTTCTCCATTGTTCTAGCATTTACAAATGATCCTCAACTGAGACATTTGTTGAAGAAAATTTGGTGTATGTTTGAAACCTAGAATGCAGGAGATAGTTCTTTCGCTCTGGAACGTTGACTCCTTGTAGATGAAAATGGCCATATAAATGAAATTAAATTCTCTGTGAGAAATTAAGATGATACTTCTTCAAATACTTGAATGAATCTCGGAGAGTGATGTCACAGATATCAAAGTAATCATGGCCAATGATGTTCATCATGTCAACAATCCTCTTGCTAACCATCTCATCAACCGATCCAATTCCTTTGGGTTCCATTGAATCTGCACAAAGATCAGATAATTGACTTTTAATTAATTTTGTTTTTCATAAAATTTTTGTATAAATTTGGGAAAAATTTCTAAATGCATTAAGGAGTGCAAGTGTAATGTTGGCGTGCAATTCCAAGTCGGTCGCACAAGGTTTACCGCGCTAGTACTAGCACGCAAGTCAAAAATTTACTAGAAAAGCGCGACACAAACTGAAGTGCGGACTAGCAGAAATCTGAGTCACTTGCATGAATTATATCCCACTTTCATGATGAGAGAGAGGTGCTTTGAATATTGGGTGCTTTTCACGAGAGTGGCACCCATATTTATAGGCGACGTCGTACCCCTACGCGATGTAAATTGCATGGCGATACCTGCGCGCTCAAAACCTGTGCGCCCAAAATCCTTGGTTTTATCCATTACCTCAGAGTCAAATCCTCTTTCCATTTTCAGTTCCAACTCAGAGGGGGGAATTTTGTTGATGCTCCAATCCATCATAGAGTCTGACTAATGAAAAAGGGGAATACCTTAAGCATAAATAGATTCATCCTTTGAAAAACATCAAAAATTGATAAAGGCATGAACAAGGAACTCTTTAAACATGGGCCGTACAATTTTACTTACGGTCGCGCAAGTATACTTGCTCGCCAAATATAGGTCATGCAAGTCACTTGCACTACCTATCCTTTTTTCGCACAAGGACCTCTGATGACATATAAATCCCCCCTGTAGGCCCCCCAATCCGGTGACGAAAAAAATCCAAAACTCAGATTCCAGATCTGGTCGCCCAATTCTCTCTTTAAAGTTTTCCAAACACATCTAAGGTAATTCATTACCTATAATGGAAGCTCTCAAGAGGAATAATAAGGCCTAAGTATTAGTACTCATAAATACTTGCATGCCTAAGTGTCCAGCCTTTAAGGGAAATGAAGACACTTGCACATCGCCTTTTCCTCTCATAGAAACTTTTGTGCCGCCCTTCTGAGAGAATCTAGGGATAATACTAAGGGTTTGAGCCATGGATTATCCAAGTATTACCCTACAAGTTCTCCATCGCCCAAGTAAACTCATGTCGTGCAAGTATACTTGCACAACCATGACTTGCATGCTAGACCAAGACTTGCACACCTCCTTCCAATTCACTTTCTTGCATCAAATTCATCTCTACTCTTCAAGATATAGCCTTAAAAACCCTCTTCAAAGTCATTTGTGGCATGGTTCCATTATTGGCTTCCTTATATGAAAGGAATTCTAAGAAGTTATTTTGATTTGGGCCTCCTTCTTAGGAGTAAACCCCAAGTCTCATGCCCCCTTAGCCTAGGCCTCCTTTTCAAGAGTAATCCCCATTCATAATTTCTCTTAACCTGGGTCTCTTTTTCATGAGTAATCCCCAAATTACAAATCCCCTTAATGTGGGCCTCCTTCTCAACAGTAAGACCCAAGTCTCAAGTCCCCTTAGCATGGGCCTTCTTTCTCAGGAGTAAGCCCGAGTCATAATTTCTCTTAACCTGGGCCTCCATTTCAGGAGTAAGCCCCAAAATAAAAATCCCCTTAATTTGGGCCTCCATCTCAGGAGTAAGTCCTATGTTAAGTATCCAAATCTCATTAATCATATATACCTTTATGGACCCTGTTTCAGGGCATCTTCCCTAATGTAAGTTCCAATATTCGTCTATTTGGGCAGTCATACATATATAAGCCCCACATCATTTCTTATTATTTCATCCTTCATGGAATTATCATCATGTTTTACTGATACCTCTGGTTCCTCACACCGAGCATGACTCACGTGAGTTTAGAGTGTAAAAGTAATTATGAAATCTCTCTTTGGGCCATCAATCATGCATAAATCTCATACTTCTTCACTCGAACTACATGGGTTCTGATTCCTTTTCAAACATGGATATGTAGGTAGCCCATCTGTAGGTATGATCCCAACTCAAAAATAATCATCTCTTTCTGAATGAAATAAAACATCAAGTGCCCCACTGAGTGGCTTTAAAACCAGTATGGTCATCACAATGACCAAGGGAATTCTATATAATGTATAGAAGGATACCATTGACTAAGAATCACTAATTCATACAGATGATTATCTATCGATAAAGAACCTCAAATAAATATAAAAGAATCTCTAAATCGACAACATATCTATCATTGATTGCAAGATATAAAGTGAGAATACATTTTCATGCTTGGTAAATTAATAAGGATTCACGAACATAACTCAAATATATAAGAGAGTCTCGTAGTAGACAATAATTCCCCCAAAAATATGTGTGATGAGTCTGACCTCCCATCCTCTCAACCAATGAAAATTATTATGCCTCATCAGTCCACAACTAATGGGCACCTACCTTTAGAAATTAGGTCCAAGTGGATATAGATTCATAGGATATTTCTGGTTCTACGAATAAACCCATTAGAAACCTATTGGAAATTTTTAACAATAAACAAACAAGGTCATCCCCATTTCCAGAAGAAACAATGGGATAGGGATGGGGTACATGCATATCCATTGAGTTACACCATCCTATGGAGTCATGGTTTGGGTTTTCAACTATGATAGTGGAATCCTCATATTGGTAAGTCTTGGAGACTCTATATTTTATCGGATTGAACCCTCTAGTGGTATAGGGTTTTGGTCATTGACTATTAGTGTGTCACAATTCAGCTGGACAGGGCATGGGTCCTCTTCTAACCATTATAGTGGAACCCTCTAGCTGGGATGGGTATGGTTCATCTACCAATTACTATAGTGGTGACCTCCTATAAATTTAGGGCATGGTTTATAAACAATTAGAGTGGAACCCTTCTATAGGGAAGGGAATGTGTCAATGGTCGAATATTTAGTGGTACCCTCATATTGTATCAAGTAATGGGTACTCAACTTTGAGATTGTCCCCCATGCTATGTATCATAGTGGTGAGGTATGTCTTGACATGGATCATCATGTTGGAATGATTTCTGAAATGTTGGGAATCATTAATGGACTCTTGGAATTGATGGATCTAACTCTTAGTCTGGGCTATGAGATGAATATCCCATTCTCCCACTTTTTGGTTTATTGGGTTTGAATATATATATATATATATATATCATTATATTTTGTAATCTATTATTTTGGGTGGAGCTTTCTACTGTCTATTTATTCTTATCGTCTCTCTTACTACTACCCCTCCACCTTTTGGGACTCATATTGGGAATGAATATACTCACCCAAGCATGTTTTTTTCCGGCACATGTCATGTCTTGTCAAGATTATGGGTACATCTTTACTGATTACATAGTGTTTGGGGATACCTGGTGCACTGAACCATGTATAGTGGTCAGAACTTGGAGATCAAGAGTTGGGCTCTCTCAGCACTTTTACATTTTAGTTTTTTCATGTTCGGAAATATTTCTTATTGGCTGTGTATTTTTTCCTTTACCTTTTATTTTCACTCTCGCACTCTTTTACACAATAGAAGTTTTTTATATGAAGGGTTATATTCTATATATTTAATCATGTTTTTATTATTCCATACACTTATTCATTGAGATGGGATGGTGTACACATATAGGTGCATTAGGAAAAGGCCACCCATGTCAGATATGTATTTCGGTTCTGGTTTACATCCCCTGCCAATAATGGTTGGCTTGGGGTGGTTTTGGTTCATGACTCATTGGGTTAGTTCATGAAAATATTTTAATAAGAATTTTTTTAGAAGTGTGCTAATGTGAAAAAATTCTCATATGGATACATATTTTTCATTCCATCCATCTGGTAATAATCTGACAGTCAAAATAATTGATCATTTTCCATAACATTTTCCCCAATGAATGCATCATGTTAACAATATCATTTATCCTTAGACACATATCACAATTATATTCATCAAGTATCATTTTAAATGTATCATATTTAATAGTATATTTATTTAGACACATTTATTTAACATTATAAATTCTTTCATGGTAAATAAAAAGGGTATCCCAAATATCAAAAGTGAAAGAACATGAATATATTTCATTATAATCAAATTCTCATAATGAATAGTTCAAATAATTTATATCTTTATAATTGAAATCATATTCTACCTTAGTGTAATAACTCCATGAAAATATGGTAGCCTATGTTTTTTCATATTTGACATAAATTACAATCCAAATAACAAATCTCCTAATTTCTAAATTAATTTTCATTTCGGTTTTCCATTGAGTATACTTTTTTTATTAAAATAATGTGAACAATTAGTGTATTTTTCTTCTTGTGTATTATTTTACTTATATATTTTAATTTTTTAAAAAATTTAAATTAAAGATCATTAAATATAACTGGAAAATAGTAAGTAATATTTTGAATTTCATTTGATATGAAATATTATTCGGAGTGGATAACTCAAGTGGAAATAATTGATTTTCAAAAAATCTACCTAGAACCTATTTAAAAAACTAATCCCCCAATGTGATAAGAAAACCCAGGTTACCAAAAATTGTATAAATTTATAATTTGTTATTTTTAAAGGGTTCTCAAAATCATGTTCATTTCTTAGTTAAAAGGATTGGGAAAATAATTTTACTCTTGAAACGTATATACTCATATAAAAAATCATTCAATAATGTAGTAATTTCAGTTAAGTATTAGAGTATGAATTTTTCTATAAAATATACAGAGAAACTAATTCAATTTGAATAGGAAGAAAGAAAACTATCAATGGTCAGTAGGTCAAGTTATATAAAATATAGCATAGTGAATTCTAACATGGGTTTTAGTCTTAGTACCAGACTTATTCCCCTCCACATAGAAATAACCCTCTCCTACGAACATATTATTAAATTAAATGATCCACAACCAAGATCAGGTTTTATAGGAAATAGTAAATACTATTTTCCATGAACATAGCCTCATACATCTTATTTTGGATGAAATGAAATAAAATAGTTACTCTTAGTAAGTATAGGTGAAATACCCTCTTCTACTATTCTATATGGGATCATAGATAATTTAAAATGAGATATATAGTCTTAAACTCTATGATTAAACTCAAGATCTTGTGCTTTATATTTATAATTATAATTCACACATACAAAATGAAAATAAATAAAGTGTATTAAGATAAATAATTATGAAAGGATAAGTAGATTATATTTCTCTCTTATTCTGTTGGTAGTTCACCGCTTCTCATAGTCATCTTATGATTTCAAATTTTTTAGACATATGTTTAGATGTTTTCTTGTTGTTTGGATAAAGATCCAATGCGCACGATAATTCTCATATGATTTAAAATAGAGTGCTATTTTTCTATAATAATTTTGGCATTAATGATTTCATGTTTGAGTGTCTATTTCATTATCTACTCATGTTCATGTGCACATTTAATCTCATTGGTTTTCTATAAAATGATATTCTCTAAAAAAATATTGAGAAACCATCTTAAATATCCCTATATTTTTCATAAAAATACTGTTCATTAGTTACTTCTGATGACATTTATTTATGCTTTCAAATGTTATTGAAATAATAATAATAATTGAATAGTAAAATAATATTTTACCTTTAGATATAGATAGTTAAATAGTTCAATGTAATAATACATTGTGGTGGTTATATTGTATATGTCATGTTGGCATTCTGTGGTTAGTTAAACAATTGAAAAAGTTCATAGTTGGATCTTTCAATAGGCTGTATATTTTATAATTTTATCTTATATCCAATCGAGTGAAATTTTGGTCATTCATTTTGTTCTTTCAGGTGAAATTTTCTTCTTATGGTCTATCTTTTCATCGTACATCTGATTCTATACTTCTGAATATTTATAAAAGATAGTGTATTTGATCTATTATTCAAGATATCTCAGACATATTTTCTCGGTCTTATTGGTTCGGTCACACAATTAGCTATATAGTTAAAAGGTAGATCTCTTTTTTGATCACTACCTTTTCATTTTTTTCATGATGGATGCCTATGACATCATGTGGTCATCCATTTCTTATTAAGGTTATTTATTTCATTTGTGATATAAATTCCATGGATGATCACTTATATGATATGGTTATTATTAAACTATTATCAAAATTGTGAACAATTTACCATTTATAAAATACAGAATGAATGAGAGTAGACATAAACATTATTTTTTTATTATTAAAATAAAGAATTTCTTAGACTAGGCCAAAAACACCGTATATGGTAATGGGTATATGGCTACATCAATATTATAAATGATGAGGAATAAATATATCATAATAAATAAGATTTATACAAAGGATACAATCAATTCACCCTAAATTATATTGTTATTTTAAATACAAGTCCTTTAGAAAATACAGAGGAAAATATTAGGTATAACTTTTAGTGAATTATCTTATTTATTTTGTATCATTATTTTTAAAATAATGTCAAAAATTAGATTCAAAACCCTTTTTATGATAACTCAAAGAGACTGATAACAAATTATTTTTATAATTTATTACTATAATAGAATATTTAAAATACTTTATACTTAATTATGTAAATGTGGAGGGAAAGATAAAAATATAAGTAGGTTGAATGAAATCCTTTATAAAAAATTTAAGAAAATAATATCCATTTCCTTAAAAGAAATCATAGATCTATGAGAATATATATTAATTTTAAGATCCTAAAAAATATAAATAAAACAAAAAATGAATTATATTCATCATGGAAGAAAAATATTTTCGTGGGAAAAGATTTAGAATAAATTCATTTCAGACATTGAAATGAAATGAATAATTTGGAAAATTCATAAATATTTAATTAAATATTTTTAAAAAGAGTTTAAATTTAACAAAAATTTAATTTGAATGAAATAATTTCAGTATAAGGTAGAACATTCTTGAAAAACATAATGAAAATAGATATAAATGAATAAAATTCCAATCAAAAATGGAATAAGAAGGTTTGTTTTTCTTATAGACGTCCTTTATGTGTAGTTGAGCAACAAATATAAAAATAAAAAATATATTAAAATAACATAATTAATTATTGGGAATGAAATATATATTTTTTAGTAGATAAAGTGAATAATATTACTTTAATTGATATTTAAGCATAAATAATATCTATTAAAAATGAGATTAAAACATAAACCCTTACACAATGGGTAACATATGGATCAAGATACATAGAAAGTTAGAACAGGATCCAAATATAAAAATACCACAAATTAAACTAATGATAATTTAACTATAAATTTACTAGAGGTAAGTAAACCAAATAAAATAAATCATGAATCATAACTTGAGACAAGTCTTAAGACATCAAAATTGGGAGACCAGGAACCCTTAAATATCTTATAACACTTGACTCAAAATCACATTATTAAAAGATATTAAAAATTAATACTAAATAAAAAAATTAACTTGGATAAAATATTTCTAATAGTTATTACATATAAAAGACACATAAAAATATGTTCGAAACAAGAAAATTTTCAAAATGAATGATATTTGAGGTGATAAACACTTACCTTGGATTTATTTATAATCAGACATGATCTAACATCCTAGTTTAAATAATTTATCATTATATTAAATCTATATCAAAACCATTTTTATATGTATCTTCCTATATACCATCTAATTATAATTTCTTATCACCCACATAGTAATAATTTATTATTAAAATAAATATCAATGTGTTAATTGTTTAGTTTTCTACACATTTATGTATTAAATGTTCCATTCCATGAACATTTTTTATGCTTACAACCCATAAATAATTATAATTGTTTCATATATTCCATATTTATACATTAAATAAACTTATATATCCATCCATTTAAGGAGATTATGAGAATTTAAATATTTCAATTATAGTGGCGATAGTCCGCACCTACACACGGGTGATGTTTTCATTTCTAAATACATGGAATGGTGATAGATTATGGTTCTTACATAAATATTATGAAATTATTCTTATTATTATAAAAATTTTATATAATATTTTGAGGTTTTGGAAGAACATGGAGATATGAATGTGTGATGTTAAGATAGTTACAACTTCTTTGGGTTTCCACCTTTGTATTGATCTTAAATCCATTGGATGCGATGGTTATGGTCACATAAATGGATTGGGTACATGAAAATAAATATTAGAGAGGTATATTTTGATAATTTGTATATAAAACTGAACTAATATGTTTCTTGTTAAAGGGTATAATAAGTCCACTTTTGTTGGAAAAATCAGTAGTGTTTTCTCAAAAATTATGATTTTAAAGGTAAATTATGAAATTTTATAAAAATAATGGGAACATTATTTGGAAATTTATGCTATTTTCAACCGCTTACAATAAACATACCCTAATATAATAATTTTTTTATTTTTAAATCAATTAATAAAATTATTCATTCCAATAAATATCCTTAAATTCATTACTGAGAATATTCACATCATTTGACCTAAAGAAATATCAAGAGAATAATAATGTTATAATATAAAAACATAAATAATAAATAATCATTCAAATTTATCTATAATATTATCGTATCATCATAATTTATCAATAGCATATCAATTTTGATGTTTTTAAAATCATATAATAGAGTTTTCAAAAGCAAGAAAAAGTGTTGTGTCAATACAACATAAGTGTTTCAGATCATTATACTATTATTTAAAATTAAAAGTTAATTAATAAAAAATATATTTGAAAAATAATATATATTAATATATATAACTATTAGTATTGTATTTTTATCCATAATGTTATCATGAAGATATCATTGAAATATTCAGTGATAGCTAGTGACATTTTTTAAGTACACTTAACGTAAAATAAAATAAATTTCATTATTAAAGTAAAATGATACCAAATTTGAAGACATTAAGTGATAGGAGAGAGTAAGGTAAAAATAATCTCATTAAAGAAAATTTACTCAAGTTTTATAGGCATTTGTTGTCTTATCTATTAGTTTACCATTTACCACATTTATTTTTAACTACGGTGACATATTTTATATACCCATGTAACATAATTTTAGGAATAAAAATATATATCTAATTATATAATTCTAATATTCTAAATCAAAATATGAATTCTGTTTTACATGATTCATTTTCTTATGGTGGTAAAAATTACATCATATATATATATATATATATATGAAAAATTTATTGAAAATAGCTTCTTAAAAAAATGTCCTTTAATAAGATAAATTATTTTGTAGAAAAAGGTTATTTAATTTATCCTTATTATTTTAATTATTTTATTAGTAAACTAAGGATATTTATGTGACATTAAAATTAATATGAAATTTTATTTATTCGTTTAATTAATTTATTAATGAAAATGATCAAAATAGTTCTCTTATAAGTTTTCAAATTCAAAATATTATTATTTAAATGATTTATTCTGTTCATTAAACACTTATTTTCTCTAAAAGAAGGTTTTATAACCTTTTATATCATTATTATGTCATGATAATTTAATAAATTTCACAGTATTTATAAATATTATTTTTTATTAATCACCTAAAATCAACCATTTTTTAAAAATCCTAATAATTGAACTTAATATAAATTTTCAATGTGAATTAAAAAATTAAACTCATTTAATTAAATACAAATTCTAAAATTTACAAATTAAATTAAAATAAAAAATATAAATAAAACCATATTTATATAAAAATGTCTGTTTTAAATTTTTAGGGTTCTTAACCTTATTTCTTATTTATTTCCAATGAGTGTAAATTTATTTATTTGAAAATTATATATTCATAATTTATTTATTTTTACTATTTATATTTATAAAGGATTATTGACTTTATTTTTTTGGTGTATCTCCCAATTTTTGAAATACATATTTTCCTTATAGAAGAATTACATAATGAAATATCTTAGTGTCACAAAAAATGAATCATTTTGAAAAAATGAAAAATATTCCTTTCAATATTTTTTAAATACATTAAATGTAAATTGAAAAAAAAAACATAGGAAATCATTGAAATTGTGATAACGACCAAAATATGAAAATATAATGAATATGGAATTAGTGGAGATAATTTTATTACCAAAAAAAGAAGAGGCCGCCTATTCTTACATGAATCATTTTATTAAAATTAATAACCAAAGTGAGATGTAATGTTAAGAATAATTATAAAAAATAAAAATAAATAGAGTAAAAAAATTGATGGGCATTATTAGAGAAATAAAAAAATTTCCTCCATATAGGATTTTAGATGTATTCAATCTTGATTCATAAGCGTGATTGGAAAAGAAACTCTTTCAATATTGGTAACTTTTGAATCAAACCCCTCTAAAATAAATATCCTTATATGGTTTTTGAAATCCTTTTAAAAGAATCAGAATTGTGAAAAAAAATAAATCCATTTGAATTATATACACTACATAAAATAAATAAATTTGTGAATATGGGACATATCTCAATGAATTAAAATCTAGACGAGAAAACCCTTACCTTGGATTCCTTCTTGATCGGACTAGTTATGGGTACAATAAACCAATAACCATAAATAATATATTTCAACACCATATTACGATATATTAACATTAATTATACTATTTTATATTCAATTATTACATATTTATTATTATTTTCATTTAATATTGGTCGTAGATTGTCATTGATTTTTACCACTTTTTATGAGTTTAAATATAATGGTTTTGGCCATCATTCCATTTTTATGAGTTTATCTTCTCTAGAATAGTGCAGATAATTTAATATAAGTTCTATAATGAATTATTAACTTATAAATTCATTCCATGGTAGTTTAATTCATGATTCTCCAAGAAGAAATACATAATTTTGTTGTTTTAATAATTTTAAGAAAAAAAAGATGTTATATTTATAATGAGTTAAATATTAAAATTATAATTAAATAAAAAATACTTAATTTTCTAATTAATATCATATATTACAATCATTTATGTCTTTATACTCATTCATGTTTGTTATGGTGAAGACAATATAACATCAATCCATATAGGTAATTAAAATTATCCAAATTGGAATATTTTATACTAATGATTGAGAAATATTATAGAGTAATATAACAGTAATATAATTTTATATGAAGAATAATAATGTGAATATAATGTCACTAAAATGGGTAATGATATTTAGAAATATTGTGCATGGTAAGGAAATTAGAAAAATTGATGATGGAATGGGTATTTCCTTTGATGAATTCTATCCTTCTTAGAGCGAGTTGCTTTAGAATGAAGGAATTAGGATTCCTTCGTCAAACTGGAAGACATAAAACATCTAAAAAGAATTTTTGTGAGCATAAATTCCGAGATATTTAATTTATAGTTTAATTTTCTGGTTTTTTTGGGAAGGGTATACGAGGGGTCTTTTTTTAGGTGATTTTTTAGTGTCATTGTCATAAATGATCATTCCATAACATATAAGGTTTTAATTTTAAAACTAATGTTGATAAAAAGTGAAAATATAATAGTTGTGGGACAATTATTATTTTATAAAACTATTATACATAAATTTAATGATATGGTTTTTTTATATTTTGTGTTATTATCATTATTTTACCACATTTTACCTATTTTTAATATTACCTGGGTAAATCAATTTTTACCTTTATAACATAATTTTTATTTAAAAAAATTAAATTGAAATATTTAAAAATAATAATGTAATTATTAAAAACATTATTGTATTTAATCTAATTTAATTTCTAAATATAATAATTTTAAATTTTAAATAAAAAACTATTTATGGAAAATTTACATTTTAATAATTAAATGTTCATAATATTATTTAATATTAATTATTAATTTAAAATATTATAAATAATTCAATTTATAAATTGAAATTTTTTATTGAAATAATAATTGAAATTTTACTGATATATTTATTGATATAAAAATACATAACACTTCAAAAATATAATCGTTTGAAAAAATATATCTTTTAAATAATAATGATATAATATTTATTTAAAGCTAATTATAAATAAAACAATAAATGATTATAAATATTGGATATATTTTATAAAAATAATAATTAAGTTCTATAATGATAATTTTAAAAAGGATACTTTTAAACATGTATAATAAAAGTAGTTTTTTAAAATAAAACAAATTTTTCAAAGGGTGTACTTAGTCATTGTTCAATGATACTCGTCACTAGCTTCATAATTTAAGTGAAAATGGTTTATATCCTACTAGACCCTTGGGGGTATGGTGCAGTCTATTATGTAGGCACAGAAGTAGGTAGATAGTGATGTAGTCTGACCATGACATAAAGAATTGTTGTTGGTGTTTATGTTGATGCAGTATATGGCCTTTATGCCAAAAAATATTGGGCTTTCAAAATTTGTATTGGTATTTTAATCCACTCTACCTTCAGGCCATTTATTAAGTTTCCACTAAATGAAGTTGAAATTCTTTTTTCCTTTGTTTAATAAAAATTTTCTTGACACCATATTATTTTCAATAAAATACATGATTTTTAATCAAAAATTAGATTCGAATTACTTATAGTTATTTAATTATTTAATGGATTCTATTAATTTATTTTACTAATATTTTCTTTAATTTTATAAATAAATTTATTTATATCATTCTTTTAAAATTATAAATTTAAGAAAATGAATATCTCAAATAAAGACAATTTCCTTGAAATAAAATTTATTTTAAAAATTGTATTAGTATACTATATTTTTATTATAAAATAATTTCTTTTATTTCAAATTAAATATAATTAATTAATTTATATGTATATATATTTTTGATCTAAATAAAAATTATGCATAAATATTATATCCCAATAATTCCTAAACCGGTAAGATATTTACTTATATTATACTCATTGACTATATAATCAATTATAACATATATGTTTCCACCTTTACCAAATGTTGATTTGTTTCATTCAATGTGAAAAAATCACACTTCTCATTCCCATAGTTTTCATTTTAGAAATTACAATATGATTTTTCCTTTGATGTTCATTTTCACTATTGATTTAGTTATACTAATGGTGATGCTCAAGGGTGAAGATTATCCAGTGGATTTCATAGTTGTAAAAAATTATTAATGTCTACTTATTTTCTGCTTTTTAGTTTTTTCACATTTAAGGGATGAAATCATCCATGGTATTTAACAATTCATAGTATATATTTCTTAATTTCGTATACTTTTTTCTAATGTTTCATTATAAATGAAGAGTGTTTTAATAGTTTTATTTATATCATGTATGAATTATTTTCTACCCTGGTTAAATAACATGTAAATAAAACATAATCATAATAATGAATTATATTCATATTTTTTAAAGAAGTAAAATTTATCCTAAAATCTAGGGTGTTTCACTGAAACTAACATAAATCTCCATTATTGAATCCATCAAAAATCATGATTAACTAATTATAATATCTCTTAATAAATGATAGTTTTAGCTTAACCCAATCCTTAACCAAACAAAATGACAATTATTATGGACCTGAATGTGCTCAGTAACCTTATATGGGCCATATTACCATCAGTCTAGCCATAAGGTTTTGTAGGCATGATTAATCAGTATTACTAATAGACAGCTATAATGAAACATTTCTCCTTGACATGAAATATGTTCGTAATCACTGATCCCACATTTATTGGTCATAATTTATGAAAAATTTTAATTACCAAATCAAGATATTACAGTAATAACATGTGAATAGCTTTGGGGAAAAAATTGAGATACACCCTTGTTGTCCCCACTAAATGGATTACAAACATCACATATCATACATCATAAAAAATATTTGAAAAAATTTAAACTACTCATACTCATTTAAAATAATAAGTATTCCCCAATCAGTTCATATTATTTAAATTATTTAATATATAAAACATAAGTATCTGTTACACTAGAGAACATAATCTCTTATCATTATTATACAAAATTACCTATTTTTTCAAAGGGTTTTATAGATTACTAATAGTAATTCATTATCGTATATAATTAAATGGGATATCAATAAATTACTTTAGGGTGAATGTCATTCCTAATAATTTTACAATCATTATCAAGGTACATCTATAATTTATTTTGATTATCATATATAAAATAACTTCACCTACACTTAAATGATAAACTAATTCCCAATATGTTTTTTTATCATACAATTTCATTTATCAAATGTTTAAATTAATATAATACACCAAATGATTGATTTCGTAGGTTAATACTAAACCCAATAATTAAATAACAATTTCACAAGAATAAACCATATATGATGTCCAAAACACTCACATGTTTACTATTATAACCAATCTCAAAATACTATCCAATGAATAACCATGACATTGTTAAATTATATGAGTTGTTCCCAAGATTATATATACAAAATTAATTTAAAACTATATAAAATAAAGATAGAATGGTTTATAATGATCTTCAATAAACATTAAATAGATAATATTAAATATTTTTGGCCATTTATAGTTCAAAGAAATTGAAAAAAAATCATTTATATAATGTTTATAATTTTTAAAACTAAAAAACTCTAAATATTCAAACAAAAACCCATTATAACATTAATACTAACATTAATAAATGGATTTACAACAACTAAAATCATTCATGACAACAAAACTTTAGTAACTTGATGATTTTACTTCCATTCCTCACTATTTTTCACAATCCATGAAATAGATTCATTATTACCTAAATCATCAACATGAGAAAAAAATCATAATCTTATTTCTATGTGTTACCCAAATTATTTATAAAAAACCAAAATTTAATTTTTGAACGTTAGTCTAACATGAAAACACACATACTTAAATGAATACATTTTGAACATTACATGTCTAACTCCATAATTTAAATAATTTATTAATGAAAATGAAATAAAGGCATTGTATATTATCCATATTCACCTTCCATGAGAAAAATTAACAAGTATCACACCCATGGGTCCTTTTGACATTTTACTTAATTATGACCCAAAAAACAATAATTTAGAAATCATAAAGTCTCAAAGATTTTATCATGAAAAAACCATTGGATTCCATTGAAATGTATTTTTTCTCATTATAGAACATAATTTGAGGATAAGACAAATTCTACAATTTATATTTTAAATAGACCATCATTTTCGCATTAGTTCCATTGGATTCAACACTCATATCATCTTCAGGATTCTTGGTCATTTGACCTCACTCATATCCCTTTGTCATAGATTTATAAAAAAAATAAACCTATTTGAATTCTCATTATTACAAGTAGTCTCCCATGGCCTCGAGAAAACATCAACTTCTTTCAATAAACATAATAAAGATCCAAATAAGAATCAAATGATAATAAATAGGACATATATAGACATATAATAATAACTTCCATAAATTAATTTCTATAAATCCTGAATTAAACATTCCATTATTAACTACATCATATTAAAATTTTCACCGCTACATATAATTAATACATTTTTTTCAGACACTTTCCAAGAGTTTCTTATTTCTATTCAATGCCATATGACTTTTACTAATTTAGTCACCTAAAAAATTTCTAACACCTGAATCATGGTAACTCCATAAAAATTCTTGAAATTGTATTTAAAATTTAAATAACCCATAAAATTATATTTCAATATCATTTATTTCAATGATCATATTATAACATATACAGTATGGTTAATTCTAGTGGAATATTCATAATTTATGGGGATTTTTTTATCTTTTTTGGTTTTTCTAAAGAACCATCTTCTATCCTCATCATTGATTTTACAATATTTAATTTTATTATTCTTGATCTAAAGGGATCCATGACATTACAAGTTTCCATATTCCTAGTTTTATCTCTCATAAAGCTTTAAAAAGCCACATTAATTTACTCTTAATCCATTATCTCCATGTTTTGTGAATTTCAAATACTTGTAGATCTATTTGAGAGGTTTTTATGCTCCTCCTTGATATTTTAATTCTTGGTGGGGATTTTGATTCTTGACCATCATCATTTCAAATTGTATATCATCTCAGATTATGATTTTGACCGATTCTTATCAAAAAAGTTTGATTTCATGATAATATATACATTATCCTTCTTTTATTGTCCATATATTTTGAAACTTTATGAGATTTAAATCATGTAACAATATAGATCCATCTATATTGGATTCCAATTCCATTCAAAAATATATTTTTCTCATATATTAGTTACTCGAGTAGGTGTTTCTTTTCGGGAGAAGATAGTACAAAATATATGAAACTTCTATTATGTCCACATAAATGTGGAAACATGGTTATATTTTATGCACTCCCAAGTATATTCATCATCTAATTGAAAATTAGGTTGTTCTTTGAAAATATACTTCATAGGAATTATAAATTTTATTGTGTTTTATTTGTTATATTCTTATCCATTTGACTAAATTTATTCATTATGATGAACGTGACGTACTTCATAAATCTAAGAAGCAGTTTTAACAAGCTGGTGCTTTCTTTCCCTCATTATTGATCTCAATAATTTGAAGTCATCCTATTACCATATAGTTTTTCATGATTATGTTTAATGTTAGTGTACTATTTCGTGTGTTCATGGGTCATTACTTTTTTGTCTTAGTTGTTTGATGTTTTTTAGGGAAAACAGAAGAGGTTATTTGTAGTTTACAATAGAAGGAGAATTGTGTCAGGTGATTCACATAATGAAAGGGATACACAACATTAGTTTGTGATTCATGGATTTTGTAGCTAGTGAATTCACATCTCGTATGATGGATAAGGGAATACCAAGAAATAGATTCATGTCATTAAAGGATAATTTAGGATGTGTAATTAATTCCAACTAAGGAAAATTAATTTTCTATAGAAACCCTATATATAAAGGATTCACATCCTAAATCCATTTTAGGGATTATAATCTACAATCCTAGTCAAATTGACATCATGAATTGATAATTCACGACATGAATGGGGTGAGTTCTATGTTGTAAAATGGATTTTTCATCAGATGATTTCCCATTTGGTCACCACATATTCATATTTTTTTAAAGAACTGTATGTGATTTTTGAAGGATCTTAAATACATATTTCCCATTCATCGATCCTTTGGTGATGGTGTTAATTTTTTGGTGATCTGAGGTTGATTGTTCTCATTTTACACATATTTTTTCCTTTTATTATTATCTCGGTGTTTCATTCTAGGGTTGTATTCATTTGGATTGTCTTTGGGATGCACTTTTGATAACCTCTAGATGTATTATAGGTTTATTTATAGGATTTTCATGCATTTGAGGTTTATTGATTCTTATTATTCTCCACATGGGGTGTAGATATATTTAAAATCTCCATTTAAGGTAGGGATTTCATCATTTCTCTTTTGGTGTATCATGTGTGAGGGGTTTAATCTTTTTCTATCTATGGAAAAATGTTTTCACTAGCCTAATCAAGATATTGACCTATTTAATGGAAATAGAATTTGTAAAAGGGTTTTATCTATATGTTTTTACAACAATGATTTTATTTTCATGATATTATGACTATACGAGATAAATACCCCAATAAATATTGTGGTCATTGGACAATTTTTGTGCACTGCAGTTGTTGTGATATGAAAACCTTGTTTCTTGTAGTTTTTTATCACCAAAAAAATAATTGTCAAACCATTTAAATTTTGTTAATAAAATGGATACCTAGAATTTATGGATACTATGATAATTATAACGACCCATACATTACATACATTGTTATTACTTCATAATTGAAGCACACTTATTACAACATATAACAAAACCAATAAAGGACCCTATAGGTATAGTGTCTTTAGAAACTGGGAAACATAATCAACTGGTTCATAAAGCCTCTACACTGTCTCCCATTTATTTCATCATATCTATTCTCCCTTTTTTCCTATCTTACTTAATAACCTTCATCCTGACCTGGGAAAAGAAAACATACAAAAGGGTGAGGTAAAATGCTCTGTAAGGGTAAACAAAAGAAATATCAATCACATCATATACATAAGAACATAACTTTTGGAAATCTTAACCTGCAAAAGAAATCATAATTTCATAACGTGGGATAAATCATATTAGTGAAATGTAATCCCAATAATCATAACCTAAAACATGAAACTTTGTGGCATACACACATAATCATAGAGAATCATTTCTTATTAGTCAAGACTCATTTCCAAGACTATCTTAGTGGACAAAGTCCATTTATGAACTGAGTTCACTCCTCATTTCAGTCCTGTTTCACTGAACCGGTTTAACTTGCTGTTCCAGCCATGTCTATCTCATGAGATATAAAATCTTTACCCAATAAATTGGAGGGAGATATAGGTCCCACCCATCTTATAATGATACCATTCTTATGTGTGCCACAAAATCATAAACCATACATCATAGCATAACCCATGTAAGAAAAATGGGAATCGTAAACATCGTGACACCATAAAACAATTCATATAAGATAAAGGAATACATAAAAATAGTTCTATCACAACATAATCAAATACATGTAATAATAGAGATAGAAACAGAACCCTATATTATCTTAGATGGAAAATAATTTTGATAAAACACATGAACTCCATTCTTGAGGAAAAAATCCTTTATACTTCAAAAACACTTTTCCTTTCTTAACATGTCATACAATTCTAAACTAAAAGAAGTTGATTAAAAATAAACTTGAAAAATTGTAAAGGAATATTCTTGGAAATAATGTTTTAAAAAGCCAATCATGTCGTATAAGTTAAAAGAAAACATTCTTCTCTTATTTTTGTCGGAAAAGTCAAAAAGTACCACGTATGAAAAATGACAATAGATTCCTTTCATATCTTTTACTAAAAACTCACCGAACGGTAAAATTGTATTTAAACAATTTTAGGTGGATATAAATATTACATATTGAGGAAACATGGATGTGGATGATAAAATACACCCTAATAAATATCAAAGTATAAACAATCTCGGATAAAAATGAGATTGTGATATTTCCCTTACCTTAGGTTCGATATGCTTTGTATGTGTCTGAACCTCCTGTATAGTGATTTAAATAATGTTATTTACTTATTACAGAATCATACTCATTGTTATGATATCACATATGGTCATATTCTTAACTTCTTATTAGTAATATTTCATTACAACTTGTTATTCGAGTGTTTATTACTTTTTGTTATTATGCGTGTTTTGTCGAATAAATTCTTATTCATATATTTAGGTTATAGATACCTCATTTCAAGAAAGTTATTAGTGTAATATATATATCATATTAATTCATTCAATTCATTTATATAATCATTATGCAATGAAGATCATGTAGAACGAGTCGCATCACATCGTGGAGATGGTATTCCGTACGTACGCACGAGCGATGATATCATTCCCATGATCATGGAAATGTATTGGAGTGTATGTATACTATTTCAGAATCAATATCAATTTACAATTATCATATATAGTCATTATTTACACCATTATACCCATCCAAGTAAGGTGTTTGTGGAAAATAGATTACACCACGGCGTGGAGACGGTATTCCGTAGGTACGCACGCGCGGTGATTTCATTTTCCGTAGGATGGATAGATGGTGAAATAGGGTTGTTTAATACTTATAATAACATATCAGTATATGAGTGATACTGATGTTATTACTTCATAATGGAACTACTAAATAAGAAGAAGTGGAAGAAGAAATAAAGTTGAAAGAATTGGTAACGGACATTACCTCTTCTTTGAAACGCCTCTTTGAGACCACCTTTTAGGGCACTAAAATTGGTCTTTGAAGAAAACAAGGACCTCTAGGATGTCTCTAGGTAAGTGGAGAGGAGAAATTGGCAGGGGTTGTCCGAGATTGAAGGCTCAAAGTGGTGTGAGGAAGAGAGGGAGGAGGTGCCCTTTTATAAGGGAGGAGAGGGGCTCCTTTTGGAAAACGAAAAATATTATTTTATGATAATGTCAAGTTCGGTTTTAAATAGCTCCAAATTGATTTATTTCGAATCTAAGGTGGGGATGTGTCTAAATAATCTAATACAATATAATTTAGACAAGTTTAGGTTCCTATTTTAACCTTATCATTTAGATTTAACATTAAGTAAAATAATTTTACTTTTACCATGTCTTCTTGTGTTCTTATACTATAAGGTTAATAAACATACTATAAGCAGCCAAACGAACCCCAAGTTGTTTATTATTAACATATATAACCTTATCTAAGTAATTTGGTAGAACCTTAGATTTTTAGGAATAATATAACAATTAAAGATATAATATTTGTTTTAAAAACTATTTTATGTCAATTTTGACACTATTTAGTAATTGATTTTTGTGAAAATCATAACAGAATGATTAGTTCGAAGAAATTAATTAAATCCATAATAACATGTCATATTAACCTATAAAATTAGTGGAATTCATAAAAAGTCTCAAATTACATTTATTTCGGTATTTATAACATCAATTATGTCAATATTTCATTAATAAGATAATTACTGCATCATCTTTGTGTCATAAATAAATTAACTTATTTAAAGTCTAAAAATTACAAATAAAATATAATTATGTAGGATATCTCTTTAGCTTTCTATGTAATATTTATAGTCGAATTTATCTTATGTATAACCCTATATTAAAAATGAGTTTCTTATTAAAATTTGATTTCAACTATTTTAACCCTTCTTTAAATACTTTAATAATAAATGTCCTAATCTAATACAAGTGGGCCTAAATGGTCATATTTTATTCCTAAGGTTGTTTCTGGTCGAATTATACTTATCTAATAGAATTACAACATGTGTTAGGGTAATAATAATATCATTTTTACCCTTAATTACTCTATTTACTTTTAACCGTGGTAAATAAAAGTAAAAAGTTACTATTCACCAAAAATTATTTTCATCTCATTGAACCACATTTTACTTAATGAAATCAACTGTGTCTCTTGAATTTTTTAAATTCCACTCACAGAAGCGTTAAAATTAAATTTTATGAAAAATTCAGTTTTTTAACCACCACTTAGTGGTTTCACTATTCATCAAAAATTGAATGTTTTCAGAAAAATACCAAAATTTCACCCTAGGCTAATTTCGATATTCCGAATCCAAATAATGAAGTCCATTTTGAAATATAAAATTTATACAATTTAAAAAAGTGGTTATTACTATTGATAACGGCTAGTTTCAATAATATTTTAATAGTATATCGTTGTTTAGTGAAACTCGGTATTGCGTACGACACAAGCTATCGAGGAAGGTCGCGATTTCGTGTAAAGCAAGCCAAGCAACTGTTGTGTGTAGAAAAAGATTCCTTTGATAACATAAAAGTCTCGAGTGTTACATTCTACCCCCCTTAAAATGAATTTCTCCCTCAAAATTCGTCACTTTGTAACAAACAGATGAGGATACCTCTCCCTCATCATATCCTCAAGCTTCCATGTAGCTTCTTCTAATTGGTGGTTCCTCCATAAAACATTCACCAATCGAGTGGTCTTGTTTCATAGGACTTTTTCGCTACGATCCAGAATCTCTATCGGCTGTTCTTCATAAGAAACATCTTGCTCCAGCGGTACAACTTCTGAGCTGAGTACATGTGAAGGATCTGGTATGTACTTTCTCAGGAGAGATACGTGGAACACATCGTGAACTTGAGAGAGATTTGGTGGAAGCGCCAATCGGTAAGCTACCTTCAAAACACGATCCAGTATTTCGAAAGGACCGATATATCTTGGGCTTAACTTCCCCTTCTTTCCAAATCACATAACCCTCTTCCAGGGATATATTCGTAAGAACACTTTATCACCCACTTCAAACTCTAGATCTTTTCTTCGGTTGTCGGCATAACTTTTCTCTCGACTCTGAGCTGCTCTTATGTGTTGTTGAATAGATCTGATCTTCTCTGCCATTTCATCGACGAGATCGTGTCCTAATAGCTTTTTTCCCCAACTTCATCTCAGCAAGTTGGAGTCCTGCATTTATTTCCATAGAGAGCTTCATAAAGAGCCATCTGAATACTGGAGTGAAAGCTATTATTATAAGAAAATTCCACCAAAGGTAGGTGTTGATCCCAACCACCTTTGAAATCCATAGAGAAAGCTCTCAACATATCTTCTAGAGTTTGAATCGTCCTCTTAGACTGACCGTCTGTCTGAGGATGATAAGCAGTGCTGAAACTCAACTCTGTATCCAGAGTATGTTGAAGACTTTGCCAGAACATTGAGGTAAACCTCGGATCCCGATCAGATATAATAGAAAGTGGTACTCCATGAAATCTTACCACTTCATTCATATATATCCTGGCAAGCTGATCCAGAGAGAAATCCTCTCTAATATCGATGAAGTGTGCAGACTTTGTAAGACGATCAACTATGACCCAAATAGAATTATTGCCTTTGGATGTTTTTGGATGTCCGGTGACAAAGTCCATAGTGATGTTTTCCCATTTCCATTTGGGTATAGGTAATGGTTGTAACATCCCCTTAGACTTCTGTCTCTTATCTTTTACTTTCTGACAAACCAAGTATCGAGAGACATATTCAGCAACATCTATTTTCATGCCATCCCACCAGAAGTACTCTTTCAGGTCCCTATACATCTTCATGCTTCCAGGATGAATGGAGAATTAAGAACTATGAGCCTCATCCAGCAGCTCCTTCTTTAATTCGGGGATGGGAGGAACACAAACCCGATTCTTGAACTTTATTATCCCATCACAATCATGGTTGAATTCAGGAACATTTCTCACCTTCTTTTGTAACTCGACATCTTCTTTCTGTGCCTCTTTAATATTCAAATGTATAGATGGTTGAACATTCATTTGAGAAAGATACGATTTACCCCTTTCATTATAATTCCAAGATCCATCCTTTGTAAATCCATAAATATGGGATCTTTTGTGATCCTCATCATGGATAAACTGGCATGGTCTTGTTGACTTAATGCATCTGCAACCTTGTTTGCTTTCCCAGGGTGGTAATGGATTGAGCAGTCGTAATCCTTAATCAGCTCCAACCATCTTCTTTGGCACATATTCAGCTCCTTTTGTGTGAAAATATACTTTAAACTTTTATTATCAGTATAAATGTCGCACCTTTCTCCATAAAGATAATGCCTCCAAATCATTAATGCAAAGATTACCGCAGCTAACTCCAAATCATGAGTTGGGTAATTTTGATCATGTATTTTCAACTGTCGTGAGGCATAATCTATCACCATATCATTTTGCATAAAAACACACCCCAATCCCTTCTTGGATGCATCACTATAGATCAAAAACCTTTCTCCACTACAAGGCAGTGTGAGCACAGGTGCACTGGATAACCTTCTTTTCAACTCCTTGAAATTCTCTTCACATTCCTCTATCCAAACAAACGTAACTCCTTTCCGAGTCAACTTGGTGAGTGGATTAGATAATCGTGAAAAATCTTTCAAAAAACATCGATAATATCCATCCAAACCAAGAAAACTTTGGATCCCAGTCACTGTTGTTGGTCTCGACCATCTTTCGATAACCTCTGTTTTTGCTGGATCCACAGATATCCCCTATTTTGAGATTATGTGACCCAAAAATGCAACTTTTTAAGCCAAAATTCACAGTTGGTAAATTTGGCATAATGCTTCTCTTTTCTCTGGGCCTTCAATATAATTCTCAAGTGATCTTTATGTTATTCCTTGCTCTTTGAATAGACAAGAATATCGTCTATAAAGACTACCAAAAACTGATCAAGATAGTCTCTAAAGACTCTATTCATCAGATCCATGAAGATAGCAGGGGCATTAGTAATACCAAATGGCATCACTATAAATTCATAGTGTTCATACCTTGTTATGCAAGCCGTCTTTGGTATATCCTCCCTTTTGACCCTTAATTGATGATACCCTGAACGAAGAACAATATTGGAAAAATATTGAGCTCCACGTAGTTGGTCAAATAGGTCATCAATGCGCGGGAGAGGATATTTGTTCTTGATAGTGATCTTGTTAAGTTCTCGATAATCAATGCAGAGTCTCATTGATCCATCTTTCTTCTTAACAAACAGAACAGGTTCTCCCCAAGGTGATGCACTAGGGTGTATGAACCCCTTATCAAGATTCTCTTGGAGTTTCTTATTCAATTCCTACAACTCAATTGGGGCCATTGTATAAGGTGTCTTTGAAATAGGCAAAGCACCCGATACGAGTTCTATTGAAAACTCAACTTCACGATTTGGTGGAAGACCCAGTAATTGCTCCGGAAAGACATCATCAAACTCCCGTACAATGGGAATATTCTTAATCATGAGTTTCTCACCAACCATTTGAGATAAATAACCTTCATTTAGTGGAATCAAGACCCATAAGATGTAAGAAATTTTCACTGGAAGGTTATGTTCATCCTTGCATTGATAGACGATCATAGATTGATCTGGAATATGAAATGTGACTTCCCTTCTTTGGAAATTGATATGATATCCATATAAAGAAAGCCAATCCATGCCAAAAATCACATCAAATTCCACTATAGTAAGGATCACAAGATTTTTAGGAAGAACTTTCCCACAAACTTCGATCGGAGAAGAATTATAAACTTTTGATGCGACTGTTGTGCCATTAGGGGTTGTCACAGCTAACTCAACATCTAATTGTTGAGGTAATACGGTGATATCCTTAGAAAATTCTTCAGAAATAAAAGAGTGGGTGGATCTGGAATCAAATAAAACATTTCCTACTTTAGAGTGGATGGTAAGTGTACCTTTCACCACATCGTTATCATACTCCACATTGCAGATAGAAATTACATGTGACTTTCCTTTGTCTTTAGCCTTAAGAGTTTTTTGACGTCGACCATCATCATCAACCCTTGGATTTGGGAATTGATTGGCATAATGCCCCATCTCCTTGCACTTGAAACATTGAAGTGTAGTAGGTTCATTCTGTGTATCCCTCCCTTTGTTTTCATCATTAGACATCTTCTTCCCATCATTAAGACATTCAAATGCCCAATGACCTTCCTTTCCACATTTGAAACATTTAATTGTCTCTTTAAGACAACTCCCTCCATGTTTCTTTCCACACTTTGAGCATAAGAGAAAACTCATCTTCTTTTCAGTGTGTTCTTTAGATTTTCCTTTGAATTCCATTTTCCTCTTCTTACCAAACCTATATGACTGATGGGTTACTCCAATCTCCATCTCGACTTTCAGAGCACATCAAACGATTTCCTCATATCTATTGAATTCCCTTATGGCTAACGCCATTCGAAGACTTGGTTTTAAGCCACTATAGAATCAATCGATCTTACTCTCAGGTTGGATAATAATACCAGAAGCGTACCTTGAATGTCTTGTAAAATTTTCTTCCTAGTTACCAATAGATTCATCATCCTTTTTCTTTAGTTCAAGAAACTCCTTCTCCATCTTTGTTCAAAGAATACGAGGGAAGTACTTATTGAAAAATAAGTTCTTGAACTCATCCCATTCCATGGACTCAATTTCATCCCTTTGCCTCATATTGTTAATAAGATTCCACCATTGATCAGCATCACCTTCCAAACGATACACTGCTAAGATGACTTTATCATGTTCAGAAAATTGAAGAACTGAAAATATCTTTTCAGTAGTACTAATCCATTGTTCAGCAACTAATGGATCAGTAGACCTGATGAATGAAGGTGGACGCTGCCTCATGAAGGATTCAACAGAATGTTGCTCCTTCCTTTGCTCGTTTGGAAGTCCTTCATGATTCATATCTTGAGAAAGTTGTGTGAGCATGGCTACAAGATTTTGCATTCCAGCTCCCATAACGTTTGGTTGCTCAGGGGGACAATCATTTCATTGTCCATCGCATTCCGCATTAACATGGTTCATTCGGGTTCCAGCCATTGACTAAAACCAAGAAGAATAGTGTGAGCAACACTAATTATAATAGGAAAACCACATAATCAAGAATAAAATTTCACACTTAAGGTCTTATCCTAGGTTATTCATGGCCATTTCTAAAACACTAATATTGTGTTCTATGCTTAGACTTATCCTTAGGGTTCTTACTAAGTCTTTCACATCCTAGTTTCTAAAGGTTGACTATACCTTTCCCTTGATACAAACTATAACGACCCATAATTTACATACATTGTTATTACTTCATAATTGAAGCACACTTATTACAACATATAAAACAACCACGAAAGGACCGTATAGGCATAGTGTCTTTATAAACTGGGAAACATAAACTACTGGTTCATAAAGCGTCTACATTGTCTCCCATTTATTTCATCATATCTATAGTCCCTTTTGGCATATCTTACTTAATATCCTTCTTCCTGACCTGGGGAAAGAAAACATACAAAAGGGTGAGCTCAAATGCTCAGTAAGGGTAAACAGAAGAAATATCAATCACATCATATACATAAGAACATAAATTTTGGAAATCTTAACCTACAAAAGAAATCATAATTTCATAACGTGGGATAAATCATAGTAGTTAAATGTAATCCCAATAATCATAACATAAAACATGAAACTTTGTGGCATACACACATAATCATAGAGAATCATTTCTTATTAGTGAAGACTCATTGCCAAGACTATCTTAGTGGACAAAGTCTATTTCTGAACTGAGTTCACTCCTCATTTCAGTCCTGTTTCACTGAACCAGTTTAACCTGCCGTTCCAGCCATGTATATCTCATGAGATATCAAATCTTTACCCAATGCATTTGAAGGAGATATAGGTCCCACCCATCTTATAATGATACCATTCTTATGTGTGCCACAAAATCATAAACCATACATCATAGCATAACCCATGTAATAAAAATGGGAATCTTAAACATCGTGACATCATAAAACAATTCATATAAGATAATGGAATACATAAAAATATTTCCATCACAACATAATCAAATCCATATAATAATAGGGATATAAACAGAACCCTATATTATCTTAGATGGAAAATAATTTTGATAAAACACTTGAACTCCATTCTAGAGGAAAATATCCTTTCTACTTCAAAAACACTTTTCCTTTCTTAACATGTCATACAATTCTAAACTAAAATAAGTTGATTAAAAATAAACATGAAAACTAGTAAATGAATCTTCATGGAAATAATGTTTTAAAAATCCATTCATGGCGTATATGTTAAAAGAAAGCATTCTTCTCGTACTTTTGTCAGAAAATTAAAAAGTACCTCATACGAAAAACGACAAAATATTCCTTTCATATCTTTTACTAAAAACTCATCGAAGGGTAAAATTGGATTTAAACAATTTTAGGCGGATATAAATATTACATATTGAGGAAACATGGATGTGGATGATAAAATACACCCTAGTAAATTTCAAAGTATAAACAATCTCGAATAAAAATGAGATTGTGATATTTCCCTTACCTTAGGTCCGATATGCTTTGTACGTGTCTGAACCTTCTGTATAATGATTTAAATAATGTTATTGACTTATTACAGAATCATACTCGTTGTTATGATATCACATATGGTCATATTCTTAGCTTCTTATTAGTAATATTTCATTACAACTTGTTATTCGGGTGTTTATTACTTTTTGTTCTTATGCATGTTTTGTCGAATAAATTCTTATTCTTATCTTTAGGTTATAGATAACTCAATTCCATAATTTTATTAGTGTTATATATATCATATTCATTCATTCAATTCATTTATATAAACATTATGAAATGAAGATCATGTAGAACGAGTCGCATCACATCGTGGAGACGGTATTCCGTACGTACGCACGAGCGATGATATCATTCCCATGATCATGGAATTGTATTGGAGTGTATGTATACTATTTCAGAATCAATAAAAATTTACAATTATCATATATAGTCATTATTTACACCATTATACCCATACAAGTATGGTTTTGGTGGAAAAAAGGTTACACCACGGCGTGGAGACGGTATTCTGTACGTACGCACGTGCGGTGATTTCATTTTCCGTAGGATGGATAGATGGTGAAATAGGGTTGTTTCATAATTATAATAATATATCAGTATATGAATGATACTGATGTTATTACTTCATAATGAAACAACTAATGAAGAAGAAGTGGAAGAAGAAATAAAGTTGAAATAATTGGTAACAGACATTACTTCTTCTTTAAAACACCTCTTTGAGACCTCCTTTTAGGGCACTACAATTGGTCTTTGAAGAAGACCAGGACCTATAGGATGTCTCTAGGGAAGTGGAGAGGAGAACGTGGCAGGGGTTGGCTGAGCTTGAAGGGTCAAAGTGGTGTGAGGAAGAGAGGGAGGAGGTGCCCTTTTATAAGGGAGGAGAGGGGCTCCTTTGGGAAAACTAAAAATATTATTTTATTATAAAGTCATGTTCGGTTTTAAATAGCTCCAAATTAATTTATTTTGAACCTAAGGTGGGGAAGGGGCGAAATACTCTCATCCAATATAATTTAGACAAGTTTAGGTTCCTATTTTAAACTTATCATTTAGATTTAACGTTAAGATAAATAATTTTACTTTTACCGTGTCTTCTTCTGTTCTTATACTATAAGGTTAATAAACATACTATAAGCAGCCAAACGAACCCCAAGTTGTTTATTATTAATATATATAACATTATCTATGTAATTTGGAAAAACCATAGATTTTTAGGAATAAAATAACAATTAATAATATAATGTTTTTTTTTAAAATATTTTATGTCAATTTTGACACTATTTAGTAATTGATTTTTTTGAAAATAATAACAGAATTATTAGTTCGAAAAAAATTAATTAAATCCATAACCACATGTCATATTAACCTATAAAATTAGTGTAATTCATAAAAAGTCTCAAATTACATTTATTTGGTTATTTATAACATCAATTATGTCAATATTTCATTAATAAGATAATTACTGCATCATCTTTGTGTCATAAATAAATTAACTTATTTAATGTCTAAAAATTAAAAATAAAATATCATTATGTAGGAAATTATTTAGCTTTCTAATGATTATTTATAGTCGAATTTATCTTATGTATAACCCTATATTAAAAATGATTTTCTTATTAAACTTCGATTTTATCTATTTTATCCCTTCTTTAAATAAATTAATAATAAATGTCCTAATCTAATCCAAGTGGGCCTAAATGGACATATTTTATTCCTAAGGTTGTTTTTGGTCGAATTACACTTATCCGATAGAATTAGGACTTGTGTTAGGGTAATAATAATATCATTTTTACCCTTAATTACCCTGTTTACTTTTAACCGTGGTAAATACAAGTAAAAAGGTACTATTCACCAAAAATTATTTTCATCTCATTGAACCACATTTTACTTACTGACATCAACTGTGTCTCTCGGATTTTTGAAATTCCACTCACAGAAGCGGTAAAATTAAGTTTTATGAAAAATTCAGTTTTTTAACTACCACTTAGTGGTTTCACTATTCATCAAAAATTGAATGTTTTCAGAAAAATAGCAAAATTTCACCCTAGGCTAATTTCGATATTCTGAATCCAAAAAATGAAGTCCATTTTTAAAAATAAAATTTATAAAATTTCAAAAAATGCTTATTAATATTCATAACGGCTAGTTCCAATAATATTTTAATAGTATATCGTTGTTTAGTGATACTCGGTATTGCGTACGATGCAAGCTATCGAGGAAGGTCGCGATTTCGTGTAAAGAAAGCCAAGCAAGTGTTGTGTGTAGAAAAAGATTCCTTTGATTTCATAAAAGTATCAGGTGTTACAATAATTCCCATAGATAAGGATGTGTATTATGATAAAATACCCTATGTAAACATGAAAATTGTTATGTAATTTTTAGTGATGTTTTTTGGTGTAATCTTTCTATGTCACAGTGAGGTTTGATGATGTTGTGGGGAGGTGATGTGTTCCCCTGGTATGGGGCAGTAAGGTATGATTGTATTGTGGGTGGTGAGGTATAACTATATTGTGGGGTGGTGAGTTTTGGTTATGTTTTGAGGAAGATGAGACATGTGGTTGTGGTTATGATAGTTTCCTTGGTAATATTCGCATTAAATGCTAATATTCATCAAATTCAATAGCTAATTTGATTAATGTAATGAATGGATAATGAATAAAATAAAGTGGAAAGTGTGGTTAAAAGTGGTTGATTCTTACTAGGAAATGTAGATTTTGGCCCTTTGTTTGGTGTTGTACATTTATAGGTAGAAGAATATTTGGGGAACATTGTGAGTTTGATGGTGTAATGGCAATAAAGCCATATGTTGGGATTTTGTATTGATTATATATATATATATTCCTTTTGATTTCTATACTCTCCCCACCTATGTGGATACCCATGTGCTGACACTCAAATATATATATATATATATATATATATATATGGGTGTGTTTTCCCAATATATAAGTGTTGAGGATGGATTGATGGCTACCTACCCTTTATCACTCTCTCTTAAATAGGTGTAAATATACAGATGCTCTGATGTCCAGAGATCAGATAGTGGATGAGGTATTGGACTAGGTGATAGTGGGTGGTATGTAGTGAGATGTGTGGGGATGGATTATAGTGGGGGTTGTTTATCATAAGAGGTTGGAATTAGTCAAATTTCCTTCATGTTAATGCCCCCTACTACCATGGGTTTGGTTTTGATGTTATGGAGAAGGTTTATTCGAGTGAAGACAGATTTTATAGCCCATGTGTTCTTGGAAGAGGTTTGATGTTATGTATTAGGTGTCTTTGGGTGTGGTGTAATGTGATGGTCATGTTTTGGGGTTGAAATATGTGATGTTATATGGAAGAGATAGAAGCTCCAGGATGTATGATGTTGGGGTGTGAGAGGAGAATCCCAGTTGGAAAATTGTGTGGGGTTCCCTATATCAATATAATTACTATAAATATTATTATAAATTTCTTGTATTATTTGGTGGTTGTGCTTCGGTGAGGTTTAAGTTTGATAGTTGACAAGATTATGTGATTCTTTCCCTTCTATTTTTTCATGGGTGCATTAGAATGGTTATTTTTCTAGTGAAATAGAGACTTTGGTTTTTCCAACTGAGTGTAAATATTTTTAAACCTTGTGTATATAAACAAATTATTAGGATTCTAGGACAAATATGTAGACCTTGTGGATCATTACTTGCTTCGGCCCCTGGATTGTTACTACAACTCTACTTTAGCATTACATTTGTCTATTTATTTTGGATACATTTATCTATATTTATTAAATTTATCTATGAATTGTTTGATGGTTTTGGATTTTTTTATTTTTTTCATGGAGTTATTTTTGATTGATTCATTATACCTCCCAATATTGTTCTCATATAGAGGGTATTACCACCCATTTATGATATTTTTATACCCTCAATTCTAGTTTCGAACATGAGGTACATGAATCATGATGACTTGAGTAATTATTTTAATTAGGAGGTTCTATGATCGGTACAACAATCATGATTACTTTGGTTCTTATTTCCATTGCGTGGTTCTTGGAAGTTAAAATTGATTAAATGAATCATAATTAAATTCCGTAATACTAAAATAGTGGGAAAAAATATATTTTTACAATGGCTAATAGATTTCATCAATATGTGGTTCAAGTAGTGAAGGCTTCAGCAAGCTAATCTAGTTCATCCCCAAAGGGATGATATATCTAAGAATGATGATCAGTGATCGAAGATTGTGTGTACTTTATAGTATTAGGCTCTGGGAAAGTACATGGGTAGAGTTTATGATAGGGATGTAGAGATCTGGTTGGCAGAGCATGATATCATTATCGTTTTGATTCAGGCCCAAGAATATTACTAGATCCCTTTTGTAGTTTTTCAGGTTTAAGGATTTTTTCATCAGTGGTGGAAATTTTATCTTAGTGAGTGAAAGGACACATATTTTTTATGGGTTGAATTTTAGAAAGAGCTAATTGTAGAGTATTTTTCTTCATCCATAATTTTAGTGACGTAAAAAATAGATTCTCTCCCTTTATTAGGAGAGTATATCCTTGTCAGATCTATGTAATAGGATCAAGGAATATTTTTTATTTTCCCTAAACCTTTTTTGAGACAAGAATTATCTTGTGAGACATCTTTTTGGAGGCTCTTATTCCATGGATCCAATATAAACATACTCATATAATGTTTCCAATGTATCTCTAGTTTCAGAAGAATGTGTTAGTGTTAGAGATGTTGAACTCTTGAGAAGGTTTACCATAATAGGGGAACTAGTTCTGTTCATAGAGGATTAGGGTTGTCAATGGAAGGTCTTAAGCCTTAGGTCATTTGATGTTTTGACCAGTAGGGATTCGACCTCAATGGTTTCCTTCTTATCCATTTGGATCTAGTTTTATCTATTATATTTCTTGCTGATCTAGGATGACATGTTATATTTGTTGGGTTCAATGTCATTGGAAGAACCAGAGGTTGTTGGTTCTGTTATCTCAGTTTGGGGGAGGAGGATATGATCAATTTAATCTTACACAGCAACTTCCAGTGAGGTAAATTTAGTAGTAGGGCCAATATTTTTATGATTTTTCGAGAGGGGATGAAGCTCTTAGAGGCCAACCTTAATATGCATCCTAAGTTAAGGTATGTCGATAAAAAAAATTTCGTAAAGGTGGTTATTAGTATATAAGTAGGGGAGCTAGGAATGATTAGTTTCATTTAAGTGATGTATCAGTGCTAGAGGGTCTATAAATCATTTAAGATAGACTTGATTTTTCATGTACCATTTTTTATGTGTTTTATTAGAATGATTTGTGCTCCATTTTTGACCCTCTATATATAATTCATTTGGACTAGATGTAGAGAGTCTTCTCATGAACATGGTTTTTAATACCAAATTCGGAGTCCATACTAGCTTGTTTGATGTGTGATGAGTGTTTAGGTAGATGATAGTGATGCAATAGTCTCATGATGTTCTTTTCTTTTTATTGATGCAATCATAGGATTTCATTCTAATGATCTACAAGTATTATTCTCTATGTGCTATTAGTTATTACTTACAAAGTAGAGTTTTGTTCTCTTTTTTAGATATCCAATGTGTGGTTTTCAATGGACACCATATTTTTCAATTGGGAAATTGACATGTGGAGGCACTTAATTATTTTATGGTTAATTTTCAAATGGAATGAATAGGCTTCGGGGTAGAGGAGGATAGTAGGGTCTTCTTGGAGTTTTTGTATATTGTTAAATAGGATGTTTCAGTGCTACACCCTCAATGTGATTTTGAGTTTTTCATATACTTCTATTATGGTGCTTTTCAAATTTATATGGCTCTATTATATGGAACTTTTGGAGTTTTTGGATTTGAGACTTTAGATAGATGATCTGATATAGAAGGGTTCTATATGGCATAGTACATCATCATGGGTTTCCCTAGTATTGTTCTCCAAAAAGGAAGATGGAATTATTATTTTTAATAGACTCTCTATGTTTATATCTACTAAAAATAAAAAATGGTTACCATCTTTTATTATTATATGATCTTTTCAACCGATTGCAATAAGTGAGTTGGTTTCCAATGATAAAACTGATATATGGATATCACCAGTTGAGGGTGAAGTAGGGTGATGTTCCAAAGACATTATTAATATTTAGATATCAGAAATTAAATATTGTGGTATTACTATTTAGTTTCATGAACACAGAAGATATGTTTAGGGGGATCATGAAATCCTTGTTTCATGAATTCATGGACCAGTTCAAAGTCATTTTCATTAATGACATATTGCTCTCTATGAGTTAAGATGAGTATTATGTCGATCATTTCATATTTTTTTATAGGCTCATCAACACCACCAGCTCTATGGGATTTTATAACTTATTTCATGAACATGATAGGTGCATTTCCACAAGAATTTTAGTATACCATAAAGGTGTAGTAGTGGACTTCTCAATGTTCAAGGTAGTTGTTTTTGGGGAATCACCTAAAAATTTTGCATAGGTTTATAGTTTCACTGGCCTTCTAATATATTATAAAAGGTTTATATATAATTTCCTTCATGTTGTAACACCATATATAGATTTGACTAGGAAGTAACAATATTTAATATGAACAGATTATAGTAAGGAAATGTTAGATTATCGGAATGAGAATAAGATCAGTGCTCCAGTTCTTTGATTTCCATTACTGGGTGGGTTGTTTGAGGCTATCAATAACTCATACCATATGGGAATGGGATTTTTGTTGATGTAAGAGAGAGTAATGATCTATTTTGGTTCAATGTATTTGCATCCCCCTGAAAATAACCATGAAACCCATAATCTATAGTTAGAAAAAGAAGTTTCTTCACTGAAGATATAGTTACATTACCTCAACATCATGTTCTTTATAGTTTTTATATACCATAAGAGTGTCAAATATATATTTTCCTTGTAATATCAGAATCTACGCAAGTATAGGAGGATAAATCTTCATAAAGGTTACAAATTTGTGATCACTTATACCCATGGAATTCGGAATATGGTTGTTGATGTGTATAGTAGGAAGGAATTAAGAGATGTGGCTTTGGAGAATGTATTTGTCTAGAATGAAATGGAGGATCTGGCAGTAATTCAAATTGTCATTGGAGGTAGTGGTTGTAGAGGATGTTTTTATCATATAACTATGGTTCCATACTTGATGCATTGGGTAGAGAAGTATCAATGGGAATACATGGAAATGGAGGTGATGTGGGACCATTGTGTCCATGAGGATTCTCCAAAGGGATGGTTAGAGGATAGTTGGAACCAAATTTTGTCTCTCGGGAGGTCATTATACCTAGGGGTGATGTGCAAGGGGGTACTTATTGATTTTCATATCACAATTTTGGTAGTGCATTTGAGAGTATATAAGATTTTTCATTGATTTAGGACATAGTTATTGTATCCCATGATGAAATAGGTGGTGGAAGACTTTTTGAATCGCTGTATAATTTTTATATTGGAGAAGGATGAGAACTACATTTCAAGTAACCTATTTTAACCTTAAGTTATTCTTGAATGAATGTCGGAGGAAATATCAATGGACATCCTCATAGAGTTACCCTGATCTCAGGGTGATTGTGAAGTAGTGTGGAAGGAATTGGACTAGATAATGAAATTGGATCACTCTCTAAATACTCATGAGTCGATTACTATGGTTGTGTTGGAAAGATGATATGTGGATGAGGCGATGTAGTTTCATGGAGTCCCATGTTTCATTTTCTAGGACTAGTATTATAATTTTTCCTCATGATTATGTAAGTTATTTATGTATTATAATGACACTATGTTACACCTTATCACTACCTTCCACCCTCAGTTGGAAAGACATATAGAGTAGACAATTCAGATATTGTAGGATATATCGTAGGCGTACATCTTAGAAATCAATGGATCTAGGTTACAACGCTTTATCTTTGTTGAGTTTTATTTTAATAATAGCTATCACTCATCCATTTATATGGACCTGTATGAGGATATTTATAGGAGGTCTTTTCATTCTCCGTTGTATTTGACCTAGGTTGTAGAATCTTCATTCTTGGTCCATATGTGGTAAATAGCGTTACTAAGTTGTTTCACCTTGTTCATGGTAGTTTGAAAGTATTGAATGGCTGGAAAAATCCTTTTGGTGATCTTAAGAGGTGTCCCTTAGAGTTCAAGTTTGGAGTCTTTGTGTTCATAAGAGTCTCCCCTTGACATAGGAAGTAGTGGTTTGGGAGGGGGAGTAAGATTTATTGCTAGTTTTTTAACCCCTTTTTGGTGTTGGGGAGAGTTTTTTGGTTGATTATAAATTGGAACTTTTCCCATGCTTATATCATATCCATGATTTATTCAATGACTCTTAGATCTGTCAGTATCATCATGATGACTTTCATGTCCTTTAATGGGGGGATTTGGATATCGCGGCTGACATGATGTTCATGGAGTGGCTAGTGTAGATCCATAATCATCAAGAGATGGTTCTGCATGTATGGATTATTCCTTTGGTTCATGTGTTGTGGGGTAACAGTGACCTAGAGGAGAGTAAGGGAAATTATGAATATATATTTGTTCCAAGTACCTGTAGGTGTTTTGAGTCTTGGATTTTTATATTTCTCATGGTGATACGGTGATGTATCTTGTTATTTTTTGAAATGTGTTTTTTCATTAAAGTGTGATGTATGATAAAACTTCGAACATGTGAAAAAGAGAGGACCTAAATGCAAATCAAGGCTTGTTATACTCTGACATGATTGAAACTATAGCTATGATTCAGTGCCACCCAAAGTGTATAGTATCTTGACATAGAATATGATATTCCCTAATTTATGTTCTCAATTAGTGGAGTGTCGCATGAAGGATATGGAAGTTGTTGTTGTGGGAAATTATGTGGTTTTGTGGAAATTTAGATGATTATGGATATTACCATATAACATTGTGTTATACCCTGTAAGGGGGGGGGGTTATATAGTTGAATGAGGTGTTTTATTGGAATTATTGTTTTATTATTTTGTGGAAAGTATTTTTGTGAAGTAGTGAGTTCTTTAGGAGCTATCTCATTTGGTTGTTTTTTGGACCCTTTCCATTTTTGATGTTTATTTTTGATTCTCAAGCATGAGAATCATTTGGGAGTTATATAATTCAATAGTTGGTTCATTCCTAGTAGATTACATTGTCATTTTACAGGTTAAAGGTGTTTCAAAGGAGGTCTAAGGAGGTTTTAAAGGGGTTGAGGTTACATAATAACTAGATCAGGTTATTCACATCATTAAAGATATTTACAAATTGAGTTATTCATTCATATATTTTGAATTCGGAAAATTCATGGCTTATATGCGGGATAATTTTAGTATATGAAATGGATTTAGGTTGTAAAATGTTAATTCATGATTTTTAATTAATGTCGATATATGGGGGATTCAATTCCTAATTCCATCTAATAGCTCATAATATATGGTCTTTCAGGAATTTAGGTCATGAATTGGTAAATCGTGATATGGAAGGGGTGAGTTCCATATTGTAGGTAGTTTTGTTTAGAATATTCATTCCCATTCATCAATATCCTCTTTCTCTCCTTTTTTGATCAACCCCTATAATTTTTGAAATACCTTATACTGCTATTTTTCCTACTTTGATCCTTGATATCTTGTAGTCATGTTTTAGATATCTGAGATTTATTGTTATCCTTTCCCCTAGTTCTTTCCTTTTATTTTTCTCTTGGGGTTTTTATGGTGTTGATTCATTAGTTTGTAGTGTGTTTTGTCTCTACTTTTGATAGCCCCCAAATACAGTTCTAGTTGATCTGTAGTAATGATTTTTTGTGTTTCCACTTCACACTATGGTGTGAAAAAAGAATGGAATGATTTATTTGATGTAAAGAACACCAAAGTACTCTTTTGTTGTACCATGGAAGAGTCTTATACTATCATTTAACTCTGGGAAGATGATTTATTTTGGCACAGTCAATATATTGAAATGGTTAATTAAAATTGAATGTGGAAAGTACTTTTACCATAATTCTTAATTCTTTAATATCATTATCTTGATATTGTGAATGTACAGGATAAATAGTCAACTGAAACTTTTGGTCATTGGATGATTTTCATGCACTTTAGTTATTGTGATATGAAAACATTATCCCATGATTTTTTTGTTAAAAAAATGACAATTGGATATCCATTTTTATTTAGTTAATAAAGTTTATTCCCTAGGATTATGATTTATGTGATTATTTCCCTAAATAAATTCCCCTTTCTAAATATTAAAAGTTTTATGATATTTTTTATGATGTATTCTGGCATGTCCCTATTGTAGGGAAGTGATGTGTGACTCTATTGTGGGGTGGTAACATGTGATCATTTTGTGGGGAGTTGAGGAGTGTCCATGATGTGGGGTGGGGAGGTATGATCTTGTTTTGAGGATATGAGGTATATGTGTTGTGGTGAGGTATGATCATGTTATTAGTTAGTGAGGTATGACCGTGTAATGGTAAGTCAATGTGTGGTTGTCGTATAATGTTGATGCGACATGTGGTTGTGGTTGTATTAGTTTTTTGTACAGTATTGGAATTAAATTTTAATATTAAACTAGATGTGTGGGTTGGTTAGGTTAATGTAATGGATGGATAAAGAATGAAATAAACTGGTTAGTGTGGTAAGATTTGGTATCCTACTAGTGTAAAATGTGTTTTTTGGAATTTTGTGTGGTGTTGTGAATTTATAGGTGAAAATGAAATAGGGGAACATTGTGAGTTGGTCGGTGCTCTGATTTTGGACACATAGGTTTGTCTTTTGTGTGAATTATATATATACATACATATATTTATATATATATATATATATATTCCTTTTTATTTCTATACAAAACCCCACCCACATCAAACACCTCATGCCAACACTTCTATATATGTATTTATATATTGGGGTTCCTTTCCCAAAATCATGGTGGTGTAGAAGGATGGATATTACCCACCCTTTCCTGGTCTCCCTTCTAAGTGAGTAGATATGAACAGGTTTGGAAAAAATATAGATAGTTCACTATGTAATGGACCAGGTGACTATGGGTGAGATGTGGTGAGATTAAATGTGACAGATTATGGTAGGTGTGATGCAAAATAAGAGGTGGGTATGAGGTTGATGTCCTTTATGTTCACAATATTCTACTAGTTTGTATATGGTTTTGTTGTGATGGACCAGGTGTCTTTTGTTGAGGTAAAATGTGATCGCATAGGTGTCTTTAGAAGAGGAGTGATTTTATATCCCATGTGTCTTCGAGAGAGGTTTGATGTGATCATTATGTGGTGGGGTGGTGAGAAGTAATGTTATAAATAAGATAAGGAAGTGAATGGACGTACAACATTGGGGTATGGGATAAGAATCCCAATGGGAAAGAGGTATGGGATAATTTTTATCGATATGATTCTTATTATTTTATTATATATGAATTGTGTTATTAAGCTAGTGTGCCTTAGTGTGGTTTAGGTAGGAGAGTTTACTTGTTTAGGTGTTGATGGTTCTCCAATTTTCTCAAGGGTGCACTAGTAACATGCTTTCACATGTTCCCGAGAGACTTAGTTTTCTTCTTTATAAGTATACATGTATTCCCAACCTATCCATATAAATTAAATTTTAGGTCTCAAAGAGGAATAAAAAGGATTTTTCTTGTACATTACTATATTGGACCCTTATATTGATATTTCATCAGTTATTTAGCTTTACATGTTGTTGGAGAGTTTTTTCTGTATCTATTCATATTATATATGATTTAAGGGATTTTTTGGTATTATTTTTAAATTATTCCATGGATGTTTTTTGGTTGATTCATTTTATCTCTCGAAATTAGTTTAATAAATATGGTATTGCCTCCCATTTTTTAGATTTTCATACCCTCGGTACTATTCAACAACCCGGGGCCTACTGAAGATGGGACTCATGGGTCATTGTCTCTCTTCATGCATTGTGGTATCATTGGAGGGAGGGGTCATGATAGTTAAACATCGGATAAAAAACCTTTTAAATCACTATCCAGGGTATTCCCTATCAATATCTTTGAATAATATGGGCCTCAAGATGGGAAACATTGTGTGGGATATCAGTCATTGTTCTTCCAGCAATGCTCTTATCTTTCACCCCAAACCTATATCTAGATTTCTATTCCTGGTGGAGTGTCATAGGTTCAAGGAAATTAGTCAACATATATTATTGATATAGTTCCTTTAGTTTATCCATTAGTAAAGTGTGTCTTAGAGGTTAATGGTTCTTATTCTAGGTTCTATTCATCCTCTCTATATAACATAGATGGGTCTTGAACCATTAATATAGAGGCTAAATAATTATTCTCACTTGTTATAAAAGAGTATAGGGTTGATGTTATTAATAAAAAAAGAAACCAAATACACAATGGTAATATACCCGATAATATTTTCAAATTCCATTATATATTTGTGGATTGAATGAAATAGTGATTCTAATATTAGTTTGGGAGAAAAAAAACAAAAACCCCAAATAAGAAATAAGGAATGTGACAGGAATCCAACTTGGGAATAAATTTTTTTTCACTACAATGAAATATGTGGATGTTATATTTACTGACTAAAAATTGGGTTTTTATCAATTTCTAATACTTTTAAGGAAAAGTTAGAAACCTCACAAAAATTCCAATAGAGCATCATGCATCAGAAGAAATCATTGAAGCATTGAAATAAAATTTAATCCTATTATATTCATTATCCCTATATAATTTAAATTTAAAAACACATACCATTGGTAAGAATTTTTAATCCCTTCATTATTCACACAAATGATCTTTTATAGGAGGTTTCAAATTATTTATTAGAGTTGTATGATCATAACATGTATTATTATATTGAATTAAACTAGTTTTTTCTATCTCATTATATATTGTATCTTCTACTTGTTTATTTTACAATATTTTAATTTTCCTAGGATTATATTTTATTTTTTGGGTGTGTTATTAACTTTATTATAGTCATTTTCAATAATTTTAAAAATTTGAAGATTGAAACAATTTTTGAAAAACTATATTCATGAAAAAACATCCTATTACACAAGAAAAAATTAAATATAAATTTCATGAATCATTTGAGGATATGTCCCTTGTAAAAACTAAATCCCATTATTAAAGGACTAAAGAGTGTTTATTATTTATGTGTTTACTCTCATACCTACCATATATGAAAAATAACTAATAATGGAAAACAATCAATATAGAAATCAAACACATCATCCTATGAAAACCCCACATGGAAAAAATAGGGGAAAGGTTAGAGAAAATGATAAATTTGGGTAAATGAGGAATAGAGAATGAATAATAAGCATTTTTAAAATTCATACCATTAAAATTTATTAAATAAATTCATGCAATCTAGGTTCATGTGTTATTTGTGTATATGTGGGGGAGAAGGTGAGAAGTGATCCCCACTCACATGGCTTTGAATGTGGGATATGTGTGTTAGTATAGGGGGATACTCATCCTAAAATAAAAAATTAAATATTACATAAAAATTTTAATAAAAAATACCCATATATTTTTAATTAAATAATGTATTAACATTATTATACAACTATATATAATAGCTTTGCTATAATGGTTATTTAATAAAAATTAATCAATTTTTCTCCTCATATTTAATTAATAAAATACGTTAAAAAATTAAAAAAATTTCATGAAAATAAAAAAATTAAACAGGGATAAAACTATATTATAGATTAATTAACAGGTAAAAACCATTAAACTCAACACTCAATTCAAATAAAATAAATAAAATTTCCCTCTTTTTAGATATTTGTTAAATCAATAATTTTAAAAATCTGTTAATGAATTATTCTTGAATCCCCCATAGTTCTCTAATATACTAACCAAAACAATATAGGTGTGTTTTATTGATATCCTAACACTGGTGAAATATATAATTGTTCATAATAATAGGGTCTGATTTCCCTCTAAATAGCTATTTCATCATGTAACCCAAATTTTCTAAAAAAACATTGCATGAAGTGTTTATACATTAGATTATACCAAAACATGTAACCAAAGAAACCGGTCCCTACTATTGATACACAACCATCAATCATAGTTCAAAAATATATAACAATTTAAAATTAATATTATAATAAAATCAGTTCTAGGTAACCCCAATGATAAATGAATACAAAAACAAATAAATCGTAATTCAATATAAAATTCCAATATAACATAAAATGACTTTTCCCCCTAAGTATTCCATTAATACTATATCCTTGATTCTTTTTTCATGTACTATAATACATGGGACATCCAAAAAATACCCCCACACGGAATCTAAAATTAACAAATAAAACTAATAATATAAGGATATATAAACATTATAAAATAAATCATGTATCAAATGATTAAGAAATATATGTACTCAATATATCCTGAAATCTATATTTAACTATTTTTATCAAATTATGGGTTGTTAAAAAATATTAAGGGAAAATATATTTAACATGTTCATAACATTTAAGAGATTTTAATAACCATGGAATATTTTTTATTTTATATCAATGTAGATACTAGATGGTAACGAATGGATTCCCCCAAATCAAAATATTTTAGTTTACACCACTAACCTCATGGGTAACCTCCCATGGAAATAGAATATTTTCATAAGATGAAAAAATATCAAATGAATTCCTAAGGATCACAATATTTTAGTAGAGACCACCAACCCAATGGGTTTCCTCCTATTGAAGCAGAATATTCCCACACACCTTTGCATTAGTAGTAATAAAATATTTTCCTCAAGGCCCCTTCCATGATGGTGACTAATAATTATCACATTAGTCAATTTATACAATGTGATAACTATATGATACTATTCAAACAGTTGGTCCCTAATGTAAGTAAAAATTGATTATATGTTATCATACACTAAGAATCTAAATGTAAACATAGATAATTTGCATAAATATAACCCACAAAAATATTTTTGTGTTGTTTTAGTGGGTTCGGGATGTGAGAGAGACCTATATTTGAACAGGATGATCTTTTAGAACCCTATATATGGTGTTTCCCTGCCATCAACACCATATCATAACTCCATTTGATCTTAAATGAGATATTTTAGTGGATCCCTAAAATTTGGTTAAATGAAATTTACCATGGGATTATTGTGTGACCATGCTTTCAGAACCAAAGGGGTTTTCTTTCACAGATTATCTTTGAGGGTAATCCTAACCAACTAAGAAAAATCCTTCTAAAATAAGTCATATAATAAAATTAGATGATGGTTTCTTCTTAGTTTTGGTTTTCACAGATGTTTTTAAAAAAATATTGGTCCTCTGTATATACTATTCTACCAGCCACACCATGCTTGCTAAAGGTGATAAACCATGGAGTAAGTTTTAGCTCAAAACCTAGATTAGTCAATGATAAGGCCTAACTAATTTGATGTTTTTCCTATTTTTTAGATCCTCCATACATATCATCCTCCACTATAAGGAAGGCCCCAAAATACATATAAATCTTGAAAAATCCATCACATACCAAGAATTTTTCTACATTAACCCATTTATCCAAAGAAAATTCACACCCCCAATTTTGATCAAACATCCTTGTCTTAGTAGGGTGTTCCAGCACCTCATGATTCTTAATGATCTAACATTATGCATTTGATATTGTCTTAATACAGATCAACACATGTTTTATGCGGAGCTGGGTCTTTACACTCACATTATTATTAAAGAAAATAAGGATTCAATTTTTCTAGATGTGATAAAACTCGTTGCTAATGATCCAAAAATTAATATAAAGGTAGAATACGAATTCCATCACAACTTCTATAAAGTTTGAAAAAATGGTCACTCTGTTAGAGACTATGGATTCATTTACGGTTAGGTTAAAATATTATCTCAAAAAACCAAAACCAGAAAGAGGTTGGGAAGACTAAAATATTTGTGCATCCAATCATGTGAAATGAGATTATTCTAGAAAGGACTCTATTGATAATGGTATCTATAATGAAACTATATCATGTATCTCCCCTCATACTAAAACCAAGGTGAGATGTATTCAGAAGAGGTCACTCTTTAGGAGGTGAAACATTATAAAAATAATATTTCTAAGAGAATGTCCCCCCAATGATTCCAAGAGATTATGAGCATCAGAATACATTTAAAATGATCACATATGAATCTTTAATCAATAAATAAGTTATATTTTCTCATTAGATTCCTAATGATATTCCTCTAATTAGGTCACCTAATTCATAATATAGAGATGCTAAAAATCCTACTAATCAGTATATTACTCCTAAATGAATTTCTCCTTATATGACTATGGAAACCAGTCTATTAGATGGTGTTTGATCTATGGTGTATGAAAAGACCCCATATTTTTCCATTATTTTTGTTATATATTTATCCTCTCTATAGAAGATCTATAGTAAAATGGAAAAGGAGGGGAAAGAAAAAGAGGGAATAATTAAAGCGCCTCCTAAAAATATGACCCCTCCATTAATATCTCCAAATATTATGGGGAACAATTATTGTTCATGTGCCTTGTGTGAGAACTCTTATTACCACTTTAGGAATGGTTGGTTCTAAATTAGTGATACATGTGAAAACCAAAATTTTATCAATAATGGATGTTGAATCTAAAAAATCGTCCAATAAGAAACTCAGGATAATGGTAATAGAAAGGATTGTACCGATTGAAAACTATTCAAAAAAATATATTGTATTCAGTAATTATCAAGGAATTGGAAATTCTGAAATCACCTACTTTATACACATGTATATTTCAAATAACAAACCAAAACTCCTAGGAATTCTTGAACCAAACAGATCGTTCTCTCCAGATATTACATGCCTTGATTAAATGGTTTACCACAGTTTTGTATCAATAACATTATATCCCCTATGGAAACCTCAAAGGTCTCTCCTAACTCTTTGTTGGGTAATGTTTATGCTTACTGTATTGATGACCAGATGTTAGCATATGAATTTTCTAATCTCAATATACATATGTTTTATCTTCTTATTAATTTGAAAAATATTTATAAGTAGAGTGGATGGATCTGGAAGGAGGTTGATAGTATCATTTATTACATTGTAGGTCAATGGTTTATCCTTGGGGACTTTAACAACATCCTATACTCAAGTTAAAAAAATTAGTTTTGTTCATTAGTGGATATCTCCTATGGATTTTAGGGATCAAAATAAAAGAAAAAATATTATGGTGATTACTCTTGTTAGTTCTAAATATACCTAGTAAAAAAACTCAAAAAACATTTTTTGCAAACTAAATTTTTACTAATGCAATGATTTTTGATAAAACGAAATCTATTCCTCGCATCATTCTACAAAGAATCAATTCTAACCACCACACAATTATGTTCATTATTTTGTCCAATGAACCAATGATTCCCTTTCCTTTTAGATTCAGAAATTCTTAAACTTCCAACCTTTAATTTTACATGGTCATGTATGAGTCTTGGAATTCATTATATTTTTGTAATAATTTGTTTTATTGTATCATAATTATAAAAAATATGAAGAAAAATCTCAAATTGATAGTGTGGGTACACATATAATATCATTGACAAAGATATTTTCTCCCTTGAGGACACTGTTAAACAATTTCATGAGTAATTGACTAATAATAAATTCCCCCTAGAACTCCCACAAGATATTGATTCACCTCAAATTTAGATTCCCTTCTCTTAATAAGTGAATTGGTTCCAAAATAAACCCTTAAAATCAAAAGGATCAAGGATAGGGATAGGAAATCTATGTTTTATAACTCCCCTAAAATAATCTAAAAATCTTGTAGGCATATCTCCTTTTAAAAAGAGGGTTCTTTTTTCATTAATAAAAAGGAGAGACTCACTTACCACATTGTTTTATACTACTCCAACATTTTCAATGGCCCTAAAAATTATGTGGACTTGAATGGTTGCATAATCCACACCATTATCATCATTGTAGATAACTCATTAATTACAATTATTCCACTTGATTTTAAAATTAAAGAATTTGTCGTTAATATTATCCCTATAGGTGCACAATTCTGTTATGTATTTTATTCATTATTCTTCAAGAATATTTGGGATGCACTGCATCATAACATTTTCTAGTTGGTTACTTTTTCGTTCACTGATGGAATGCTTCCTTATCCTGTAAATCCTAGGTTTCTCACCATGATTCCTATTATTGAGAGTACTTTTGATATTTATACCTTAAGAAACATTTTCCTTATCAACACCATCTATAATATTATTTCAATATCTTTTCTAACATGATTTATCATATGTATAAAAAAGTGATATCCTACAACATGTTTGGATTTTCAAAGGAAGGAACATTCAAGAATGCAATAGAACTACCACATAATGTATCAACGTTCTTAGAAATTAAAATTTTGGTGGAAAAATTTCATTTAAACATGGTATTATTAAATCCTTAGACACAATGGATTGGAATTTCACATGAAAGGTGATACATAGTATTGGATTTAATAGAATATCCTTTATTTGGAAAAGATCTCTTTTTGTTTCTACATATATATTGGTCCTCCTAAATATATCTCGTAAGAGATACTTCAAATGATCTACAAGGTGAGGAATGGTGACCCCCCCTGATATTTTGTTTTCCAATACTAAGGACTACCTCCGTAGACACCTTTCTAGAACTGTTGAAAACGGAATGCTAAAATCTATCCAAGTATCTAGGTATCATGTTTTACCTACTCATCTTCTTTATATTGTTGAAATAATCATCTTATTTTATGGTAGTAAGAGGAAAATTTTAACCTTAAGAATTATATTCACCAATATGAAAAAATCTTCCAGCCAACCATCATCTAGGAAAAGACCATTATCTACATTGGGGAGAGGATCCCAAAACCAAAAAATGTGGTTTTTTTATTGAAAATGGAAATAGATATGGGATCATACACTTTACATACATTAGGGTGTTAATGTTTATGGGAATTCCTAATGTTAAAAACTTTTCATGTCTTTTTTAATCATGTTAAAACTAAACATTAATACTAGAATGGAAATACTCTCTCAATGGATGGTATTATTTTTATTATTATGTTAACAGTCATATCTAAATAGTTTTACCACTTCATGATCTATGAACTAACCATGAAACTGATCAAAACTATGAATTTATTCATTAAAAATATTGTCTATAGTGGTAGTACTCTTTTGTAAAAAATGATCAATGTTCTAATTAAAAAATATTATAATTGTCTCAAAAATGGTGGTTGGGGAATAAATAACACCAAAATTTTCAAATAATCTCTTTCTATATTAGTTCAATTTGAACTAAACCAATAGATACTCAACAAAATTAAATTTTTTAAGAGCTAAATTCATGGAAATGTTTGACCAGGTTTACACTCACTACCTAAACATATAAATCAAGAAATAAATCAAATCCTCTTTTTTCATCATTGTGGATAACTTATGATTGATTTCTATTATGGATTCCTATATCAAAGTATACCATAATAACTCGATTGGGTCTTCACTAATCCCTAACCATCATCTGAAATAATATTTCTTGGATATATAGGTCATCATCAAGAATTCCCATGAAATTCCACACTCATAATTATAGAATGTGGTCAGCAAAATCATCAACACTTTTGTATTTTCTCTCCATGTGGAAATCCTTGTATGGGAACCTTCTAGATTTTGAATTCTAAATATTTGACCATATTACCAAACAATTGCTACAAATGTGAACCCAGAATATGATTGGTTCATAAGGTTCAACTTGCCCAAGATCCATCCTTCATGTTTGAACCTTATATAAAGGTTGTATCCTAAAAAAATTCTCAGAGATAACTATATAAATTTATTATTTTTTTCATAAACTATAGGTGTTATCACTAAAAGAAGCATTGATTGGATTCAAAAATCAGTTTTATCAGTTCTTCCAAATCATTAACCCTATAAAATGTAGTGTTTAACCTCTTAAAATCCCACAAATTTCTATAGACTCTCTTTTTCTCTTACTATACTTATATAGTAGAACTTATTTATCTCTCTATTATGGAACCATATTTCATGTGGTGGTGCATGAAGTATTTCACACAATATTATATTTTTTAAATTATCTTCTACATCACCATACCAAATTCAATATTCAGTAAGCTATTGTTAATGTTATTATCATATTCAATGACACTATTTCACTCTAATGGTAATTGTCAAAATATTATTTATAATTTTACTATGTAGAGGAGATGTGGACATGAGGGATAATTTAAACCGCTTTTTGGAAGAAATGAATCCATTTGGAGACATACTCATATAAATTAGATCAAAATTTACATGGATGGTTCTTCTAGTGGAAACTCATGCCCCTTGTGATGTGGTGATTTTTTCATGGTCATAATGGAAAAATTCATGGACGCATCTATGGTTCATGTATATTGATATCTTTACATGAGTCTTAAATACATGGATTCATCAATGTGGAATATGTTTTCTAATTCTGAAGGATGTAAAAGTTTGTGGTGATAATGTGATTCCACATCCAATATTCTATTCGTTAGAAATGGTATGATGCAACTCTCTTGGAGCCTCAGTGTTCGATATTTGGAATTATTTGGCTTCCTCATTGGATCTAATTACATTATCAATCATTTTTACCAAGAAGAAAATTATATAATGTATGGACTTCCCATGAAAATAATCAGTAAGGATCACACATGGTTGGATGATATCCCTTAAAATTTCCTTCATATTTATGATATATATTTTTATAATGTCCATTTTATCAGACTACTATAACATCCTAATTTTTTTAATTTAGATTGGGACACTTTCTCTAAAGAACACAATGAAACAATTAGATAATAATTATACCCAAAATTTATCTCTATAAATTATAAATAATATAAATCTTAACATCTTTTAGACTAAATGAAAAGATTTGGACCAAAAGAATAAAATATACCAGTGGACCACTCTTTCTGAAAGCATACTACATGTGTAAGTGATGGGCTTATAGTCTCACAAACCCTAACCAAGCATTATACAATCAAATTCAAAAAATAACAGCAAAAAGTATTCCAAAAAATTAATGACAAAAAACAAAAAATTAAAAATTAAATTACGAAAAATATTTTCACTAAACACAACAAATAATTATCATTAATTAGCCATCATAAAACACAAGAATGTAATTTTTTTACATTATGAATAAAAAATATTTAATCCCCATAAAACAAATTATCGGATAATAACTTCTCAATGAATAAGAATGAATTAGATACATGAAGATAAAAAAAATTCAGTACATTAAAAGAATAAATATAGATTAAACAAAATAATTAAAATCCCAAATATAAATTATTAATATAATTGAAACATAAGTACTAAATAATTAAAATAAAAATATTTAAATATATAAAATAATGTGTTATGTGTTGAATATTTTCAAATAATAATTTACTAATAAAATTTAATTGCCAACTAATATATTGTTCTAATAAAGTAATCTTATTACACCAAACATGTAGTTTCTAAAAAAATCAAAAACCAATTATCATTACCAAAGATTTTATAAAATTATCCAACATTCAAAATGAATCAATACATGGGAAATAGTTTGGGAAAATATAGGTATAAAAAATTTGGAATCATGAATCAATTTGGTTATTAATGATTTCCCCACACATTATAAATTGATTAATAATTCTATAAAAAACACACAACATAAATTATGAAATTTTACCTAGTCACATAATGTTGGACATTGAGAAACCCATACATTCCTTCAAAAAAATATTTTCTGAAAAATTTATCCCCCAAAAATGTTTCCATGACTGAAAACATCATCTATGATGATCTAACATCAAAATATCCAAAAAATATTTTATTAGGATTTATATTGAAAATATTCATTCTCAGAGAGAGAATAAATGGAGGATATTTTATTTGAATAGATAATAAATCCTTACCATATGAACATAATTTGATTTCATAAAAAAAATTGAGACAAAAAAGGTACTGTTTCAAGTTCATGATAGAAAGAGGAGGCTTTGTGATGATTTCGTTTTAGAGGGGAATATAAAGTTATTAGAATCAACCACGGAATGAAACATGGTTTTTATAATCACTAAACATAGTATTATCTAATTTTAAACCCTAATGATAAGATTTAATAAGATAAAAGAATTATAATAATGATTAATAATCTATATTAACTTTCTCCCATCTCCATTTATCTTAAAATATGGGTTATACTAAAAATAAGAGCCTAAAAAACAATTAAAATAATCTAAATCATCAACAACCCGTGATTTTTTATCCTTTAAATCAATATTATCTTCGATAGTTTTTTTTAGATTCCACAACCATGTAAAATGAACTGAGGAAATATAACATTACATAAATAATATAATAGTAAGTAGATAAAAAAATAATAATCAATTAAAATTATTTCTTTTGATTATTTTTCATTAATATTTTTAAAAGGGATAGCTTTTTAAGAACTATTTAAAGTAGGTAAAATATATTAACATAATAAATTAAATTTATCACATTTAAATCAATATTATAATAGAATATATTTATATACCTAAACTATTATTTAAATATACATATATTTCTAAATTTTTATGAATTCATATCAAAGAAACATAAAGCTTAAGAATTTATTTTTCAATAAAATTTTGTTTTCACTAAATTTTTTTTTTAAATTTAAATTACTGGATATATAAATTTCATAATATTTTTTTGTTAAAAATAACTACATTTTTTAATTTAGAATATCAAAATTAAATTATGTTTAATTTTTTGTATTTTTCAAAAAATGGTAACTTTTATATGAATAGTGTGCAATATATATTTAAAAATAACATGACTTCATAGAAATTATTAGTATATATGGATGAATTGTAATTTTATGAAATCTTTTTATATGAAATTGTTTTAATTTTTAAGGTATTTTATAATTATAAAAAAAAGTATTTAAAACCCTTATTTTACATTGTTGTAATTAGGTTATATTTTAAAATAATAATTTTAATACATTTCAAATTTAGTTTCTTAAAATTATGTTTTATGATTTTTCTAAAATTAGTGTAATAAATTATATTTCAAATTTGGAAAAATTCTTTCTAAATTATGTAATAATGTCCAATTTATTTTCATGCATAAAGGATAAATTAATTTTGTAAAAACTAATTATCTTGGTAAAACAAAAAATGGTAAAAGGGGTTTAAAAAAGAGGTAAATTCCACAAAAAAGTTTATAAAATGTGTATAAATGGATGTTTGAGGCCTTGATTGACCATATCCATTCCCCTCATCATAATTTCCAAATATTGGAGCTACCTTCCCTGAGAGTGACTACCCATTATTAAAAATTATTATGTACTTAAATAATGAAGTCCCTTTCCAATTACAAAAGGGGAACTCATCTCCTCACCTCCCACTACACAAAAACCAACTTATATTATCCATAAAATGGTTAATACCCTTTCTAAAGTATATAACCAAACAAGTGAGGTATAAATTTATAACATCTCTTTTCTCATTTATATTTATTTATGTGCATTTATTCATCCTAAAATTCTATTACACCATATTAAAATGATAAAATAAGTACAATTATTATAATGGTATGTTTTTATAATGATGTTTCATGATTTAACTAAATTTTCCTACTATATTAAGGAAAACAACATGGTCATTTGTGTGTTATGCAAACTAACACCTCTACAATGCAATGTCTTTAATTTTAAATCTCTCTCACACACACAAGGATAGTACTGAGAGTGAATTTAATATATATGTATGATATTTATGACACATTTGATATTCTGAAATTATAAACCATATTACTCTTTTCCCCATTCTATAAAAAAGGAATGCATCTTCCACCTGTATCTGAGCTCTACCGTCTCCCTAGAATGATTGATTTCGATTTTTTTCATAAACATGTTACATGGATGGACATTAGATTGTATTTTAAGGATAAAGTTTTTCTAGGAAATTATTAAGGTTCTTTTAATTCCAATTTTCAAACCAATTAATAATAATATAAATAAGTTAATGTGGTAAATCAACCGTCCAAAAGAGCATTCAGAGAGGAAAAAGTGATATGATTTTATTATGTAAAAAATTAATATAATTTATCATTATATTATAATTCATTCTAACAAGGATATATCACAGTAATTAAAAATAATTAATATCACTATTCTTTTGGTGTAATTAATTTACAACTAAATCACCTTTTCATTATCCATTGATTATAGTCTGTTCTTGTTTGGTTTTACATAACCAACTACCTGAAAAATAATTTAAATTTATATCATGGACGACTATCTGAATTTAATTTCATGTAATCTATGATGAAAACTAATAATTAATTTTTTTTGTTTCTTTAATATAAATATAAAAATTTAACTCATTATTATATAAAACACCCTTAAATCGCTAAGAATCATCAAAACATGACCATCACCAAATTCATTTTTATAGATCAAAATAAAAACACCAATAAATTGAATTTAAAAAATTATAAAAAATTTAACCAAAATAAATTAACTTATCTCTCATTAAATAGTGGTGATGAAATATTTGATAATAATGATGAATAACACCTAAATTAAGAAACTAATTCAAAACATTCAATGATATTGACACCCAATATTGAAAATATATAACAACTAAGTAATATAAATATACAGAATAATTGTTACCTATGTTTAGAAAAGATGATATACAATAATAAGTTTCTAAAATAGTTGATTAATATGGTTATTTTTGTTATATATGAGGTTATAGTGAGATCAACTAGGCGGGAATTCAAGGTAAGGGTTTTGTGTCTCAAATTTAATTTATTCAGAAATGTTTCTTATTACACAGCATGGAATATTTGAAATGGTGTGATTAATTCCTCATGAATATATTTAATAATACCCATATAATTCATGGGGCCTCAATATCTATATAATTTTATCTCTTTAAATGTATTTTGATTTAATGGAAACCAAGGTCATAAGTTTCATTGTTTACTCAACTCACGTTATTGAGTTAAAATGATTCTTCTTGAATTTCATTTTTTCAAAATGGATTTCCTTGACATCATAATTATATTTTATTTTAATTTTCCTTCCACTCAAGGAAAATATGTCTTTTATATAGAAATTTTTTACCCTGATGAATTTCTATTTCAAACTTTATATCATCTTGGAGAAAAAATACCAAACTCTTTAATGACGGTTCCTCCTCAGTGTCAATGTTTTCCAATCCAAATAATGCTCTACTTTATATTTGGAAACCTCAAATATGATTTATGTCATGTGACCTTCAAAGTTTCTAATAAAACTTTTCAAATGGATATTCTACAACTTCTTTTTATGAATTTTGATTTCAATAGTGGTATTTTAAAATACTAAAAATGTGTTCTCTCCTTTCAAAATCAATTGGATTATCCTCCACTGAAAATTTATTTTCATAAACATTATTTAATTTGAAGGATATATTATTGAAGTCATTTTTTTAAAAATTAATTATTTTTCCATGCTTTTACTTCTAATTGTTTAATGATTTTTTTATTTTCAATCATTAATTTTTAAAGTTTCATTTTAAATTTAAATTTTTAAAAATGGTTTCAATTAAAATTTTTTAAAACTTTATTTCTTTTGAAAGAATTTATTTTTTGTATTTTACTTCAAATTTTTTTCTAACAAGTTTATTATTTTCCAATTCTGAAATGTTACCTTTCTACAAAAACAATTTTAAAGTGGCCCGTATCTTCATCACATTGGAAAAAGTTAATATAATTTTCAGAAATAACTTTTATGATTTTAAAACCATTTTTATATTTATATCTAAATGGATTTCTTCCATGGATGCTAATTTTTATTTATCACCCTCTAAATGTTCATGTGAAATACTCTTTTTGGGTGATTGAATTTCACGTATCAATCATTTACATTCATCAGGTATGTTTTTATGATTCCATGTAGAAATTTTGAGAAATTCATTTTATATCTATGAGTTTTTTATGATATTTTTTATGAATTTTTTCCAGTTCAAACATTTTACATGATGATTTATGGGATGGGTCATATATATCCCTATAGTTAATTAGTAATGTTTAAATCTCATTTTCTCAAAATGTTACACAAGAGTATTTATCCCAAGAAAAAATTTACATGGAAGGATTTACATCATGAAAAATTAAATATTGGAAGATTTATCCCAATAAAAAGGGTTCACTGGAGGATTTTCCCACACAATGTGTTTATAGGAGGATTTATACCATTCCAAATTGTATGTTGTAGAATATTCCTAATGCCAAAGGGGTATATTGGATAATTTATCCCAACTCCATGGGTACACTGGAGGATTATACAATCCCCAAGAAGTTACAAGGGTGATTATCCCAAGACTACTTTATGATGAATGTATTTGTGGTTATCTTTGAAATATTATTTATATTCTTATTTAATTACACACTCTTATGTCTTACTATTTTTACAATGATTATGGTCTTGTAATCATTATTAGTGTCTCAATATTATACACACTTTTTCCTTGGAACTTGTTTGTTCATTTGAGATTTCATTTCCATCTATCCTGACATATAAAACATGATTATTATTTAAAAATATTTTAATAATATATTTCTACAATGATAATGTTTCCTCAAATTATAATGATCTAATACTTGATTAAATGTTGATATTTTTCCCCTCACTTAAAGTTTTTTCCCACAGCATTTTTATTTGTCCCTTCCCATGTTTATGTAGATTACTGTAGCTTGTGAACGATGTATAAGAGAGTCTAGTTTGGTTCAATTATAGATAAATGTTTACATGCATTGCTGATACTTCTAGTCCTGAAAGACACTAAAACATCAGTTCAATAGTTTTCATGATTTTGTTTTAGAAGTATCGAATATTAATGTAATATAATGGAATAAATGTTTATGTTTATCTTGGGTCACTAATTTTTTTTATCAAATGTGGGATTGGTTAATCATTAGAGTTAGTTTAGTTTTTTAGGGGATTTGGTTTAGGGAACATTAGTTAAAACACTGAATAAAAGTCTTAGTATATTATAACATCATGATGTTTTGGTAAAAAAAAGACTATGTGGTTCTCCTAAATGTTTCATTCAAATATATATAGTAGTAATTTTGGGAAACTATGATATAGAATCACCTAGGGGTAATCAACCCGAATGAGTATGGTTGAGAGTCAACTTAGTCGTCACCCTGGTGCATGAAGTGTGAGCCAAGGAATACACACTTGGCCAAGCACTCCAAGGGGGTATTCATTGTTTGATCACATTTTCTTTATGAACCATTATGAAGGATTTGAGCACATTTTTATGCTAATTTAGGGAAAAATATTAATATTTCCATGGACAACTTTGGTAAAAATGAAGGTGTTATAGGTTGAACTAAAAGTATAAAATTATGAAATGAAGGTTTTTTATAGAAGATTTCATATGATTGAGTTTTTATATTTATTTTGTGATTTAATCTGATTTTATTGAAAAAAAATTTTGTTTTATGAATTTATTTGAAATAGGATAACAAAATGAAGTTGAGAAATGTATGTATCTAAAAACCACATTGTCTTATAACCAAATAAGGGAGCATACATAATTATTTAATAACATTGGTTTAATTCTATTATAATGAAATGGGATACTTTATTCGTATTACCTAATTTGTGGAGGTTTATATCATAATATAAATTAAATCTTGATACTCAATTATTTTAAATACTGAGTTATATTTATCGATGATATTCTGTTATATGCTAAAATTTATGAGGATTAGGTGAAATATTTAAGGTTTTTGACTTCATTATTTCTAATTTAATAGTTTGGAAACATATAATAAATGGTGTAAATAATACTAAAAATTTATTTGTTGACAACCTTGTATTTGTGGGATTAATATTGAACAATGAATTATTGTGGTATTGGAAACACTTAGGATTAAAATATGTTTTATGTAAAAGTAATAAAGTTTGAAAGGTTTTCAGAAAAGTTAGATATAAATTTTTGAAATCATATTAATGGATTATTTATATGAGTAAATATTGTTCCATGATATTTTGGATTAATTGTATTTAATTTTTGGGATTATGATATATATTAAATAGTGTGTGACCATATGAACAAGTGGTAAATACCATATTATGGTTAAATATAGATATAATTGTTTGAGTAATATAATTTTTTTTCCATTTAATTTCATTATGATTCAAACAGTATTGGTAAATTTATGTTATGTAGAATATATGATTATTTTATATGCATAGCTAGGTACATGAATGCTTGAATTATTAACATTTTTTATAAAAGATATGTTACTTTATATGACCTATGATAGCATGGTAGACTTCAAATTTGATTTTTTCTACTGAATAATGAATTTTTAAGAATAACCTCACTTATTTTCATTAGTATGTGATAATTAAAATTCTAGTAAGGGTGTAAAATGAAACATCTTGATATATTAGATCCTTTAAATCAATAATATCTTCAACATCATGTGCCACACACTACATGGTACTAATGAAACACCTAACTAAAAACAATTCAGCCTATTAAAAGGGTGTTGTATATTACCTTAATAATTTGAATTTATAAAATATAGAATTCTATTATAATAGTTAATATTTATATTTTTAAACTATTATCTCAAAATTAAATTATTTATAAATTTATGTGAAATAATTTTGAATATATATGAGGTTTAAGAAGTCAATTTACAATAAAAATAGAATTTATTTATATTTATACTTTTTATTCAAATAAATTAATATTTAAATTTAATAATTAGTTTTCTATAAAAAAATATTAATTCAGAATACCAAGAAAATATAAGGGTTAATTTTTGAGATTTTTCTAAAAATATTGATTTTTGGGTTAATAGTGACTAATAATGTTTTAATATATAACATGACATACAAAATTATTTGTATATTGGAGTGAGTTCTAAATTTCTGAATCGTTTTTCTAAAAAAATATTTATTTTATAAGTGACTTTATAATTCAAAAAATAAAAACTTACAGAACCATATATGAAATTTAAAAACATAAGATATATATTTTAAAAAAATTAAATACAATACATTATAAATTTAATATTTTAAAATTATTTTTCATCACTTCTATAAAATTAATATAATAAAGTGAAATTAAATATTTTTTTCATTATCTCCAAAATATTTATTAAGGATAAATTTATTTTCAATAATAATGGATAAATTTATTTGGTAAAAACTAGTAACCTTGATCAAAATCAAATATGGTTAAAGGGGTTCAACCAAAAGGAAAAGATTGCTTAAAAATGTGTTGTAATTGTTATATGAGAAATTTATTGAACTTATCCCATACACATGAAATTATATCCTAGTTTTGGAGCTAATTTTCTTTTCAACTAATTCCCATTGTTAAAATATTTTGGGTATTTCTGAATATATCATCCCTTTTCACCTATAAAAGCTACACTTCTTTCCTGACCTCCCCTCACAACACATGCCACAGATTTTGGACAAAATTATATCCAAACATCTAATAAAAATATTTATACACCTTCAATATTTTCTGGTATTTTTAAAACCCCATATCTTAAGGGCTTAACCCCTTTTCCAAAGGATATAATTCAAGAAGGGAGTTACGAATTTTTAATCTCCCATTTCTCATTTTTATTTATTAATGTGAATTTATTCATTCATAAATTCCATGAAACCATATTAAAATGATAACATCTGCTTCATTATTTTAATTATATGTTATTATAATGATTTTTCAAGAATTAATCACCTTTCCCTTTTCTATTAAAGAAAATAAAATAATCATTTCTGCATTGTGTGGACTACCACCACCATAATGAATAGTGTTTATTTTTTCCTTCACTACATTAAAAAGATGGTTGTAATAGTTAATTTAATATATAATCATTATATTTATGAAAAAAAAATTATATTATTAAATGTTATACAATATTATGACTTCTTTTGATTCCATGGAAATTGAAATCACCATACATGCATATGTGTGGACTACCACCACCCTGGAACGATCAATTTTGTTTTTTCTATTCATCACCACCATACATTGATCGTCATGAAAATTGTTATAATGTATAAATATAAATTTTATGGAGTTATAATGGATATTTAAAGAGAATTTTTACATCATATTAACAATATGATCAATAAACAATAGTAGTGAATTCAACTGTCCAAAAAATTATTCTTAGAAGAAAAAATGAATTATTCGATTTATTATGAAATGACTTACTATAGGATATATTCATCTTCTAATTATGTATTATTAATATATGTCACATTAATAAACACTTTATAAGATCATTATACATATTTTATAAAGATATTAAAATTAAATCACATTATAATCACCCATTAATTATAGTGTTTTCCAATTTGGGTTTCATTAACTACCAACATGAACCATGTTATAAATTTATATAATGCATGAATATGATAATTTATTTTTGGGTAATATATGATATAAATAATTAAATAATGAGAATTATTGGTTCATTACTAGTAGTATAAAAATTTACCCAATTTTTTTACAAAAACTCTATTAATTGGTAAGAGTCACTGAAACTTTCTCATCACCATTTTGAGAAACTTGTTGTCATAATTATTATCCTTGAAATATTTTTTATATTCTTATGTTTACGCCCCAATATTATATCATAATATTGTTCCTATCATTATTCCTCTTAAACCATGTCTGATATCTTAGGATTCAACATATTATTTACGTGGCATATGTTTTCTTCATTTTGATTGTATATCCTTCTATAATAACTTATAAACAATGCTTATTTTTAAATTTTATTTTAATAAGATATTTATTACAAGACCAGGTTTGTCATATTATTATGATCCAAACCTTGATTACATATAGATAATATTTCTTATTAATGAGTGTTTTGGAATACCACTATCCTATGATTATCTTCCCTAGATTATGGAGATTATTATAATATAAGAGAAATCTTAATGGGGGTCTTGTGTGGTTCAATTATGGAAAAATGTACAAATTGTTTTCTTATATAGCTAATCATAAAAGACTCTAAATATTTTTTTCTTCCATATGTGTGACTATTTAAGAGTTGGAATGATGATTCATGTGAATTAATGAAATAAATATTTATGTTTACCATGTTTAGCTATAAAAATAATTTACACGACACTAAAATAAATTATTTAATCATAAAAAAATTATTTTCTCTATATTTAATTAATTATTAATCCTTAAAACCATAATAAACCAAATAAATGGGGGAATATATTTAATTGTATTTTAAATTAACCATGCCAGTTAAGCATTCTCTAGTACCACTTAAATTAAAAACACAAAATCATAAAATTTATACAATTGAATTTAATTAATTAATTGCATTAAAAATATATTAAAATATTATCTAAATTCAATGTGTTTCTTTAATTTTCTTCTATTATTGAACACAGAATATTAAAATTAAATATCTATGTTAATAGATTTTTTATCCTTCATATCATAAGTATTTGTTTACTCAAAAATGAACCCAAAAAGTTTACTGATTAATACTTCAACACTCTCCACTATGGTATTTTCAATTAAAACACAACATCCAACTCACAATGTAAGTGTTTTTGATAAATTAAAGAGGATTTCCTATAAAATCACCCCATACCATATCCATTACACAAAATTAATAAAATAAATACAATTAACTATACTCTTATGAGATCACTATATTCTACATTAAAAGTTAGTCTTCCTCCATAATGGTTTTGAATGAAGAAAGAATTATAATATTTATTTAAGCCACGATATAAATGAAAGTTTGGTACCTAATTTTAATGACTTTATTTTATATCATACACATGAAAATACATAAATTTTTATATTCAGTTGAAAACCCCTACAAGGGTTGTTTACATTCATTGAACCCTTAGTCATTAAAAGAGATATATACCATTAAATGAATGAATTTTCACAAAGATAAACTATTATATTAACTAAAAAATTACATAAAATTATATTCCCATTACTTGAGGGTATTTCAATTAAACCCCATGTGATGTCACATCCAAAAAGAGAATACAACCATATCTATTTGAAGAAAAGTAAATTATTAAGAGAATATATAAAAGAAAAAAATAGAATTTATCAATCCTAATAAGAAGTTATTTTAGATTCAATTTTAGTCATTAAAAATAGTTTGACCATGAGTGAATTTCTATAAAAAATAATGTAATATTTTTTATCATTTCTATACAATATCCCCCAAAAGGATGATTATATTTAATAAATAAGATAAAAAGAACTCAAGATTATTAAATATAATGAATTAAGAGATATAAAAATATAATTTTTTTCCTATATCTTAAATGATACTTTAAATTTAATTTAATAGATCCTAACGGAAAAACAATAAAAACTCATGAACCAATATATAATAACTACCCAAGACATATCTACATTTTATGAGAAATAATTTATTTCAATGATTTATTACACTACTTACTAAAATATTTTACAAATATATATAGAATGGTAATCCATTTATTATTGTTTATCATGAAATTCTACTATCATTAAATTTGACAATAATTGTTGTAGGCACAAAAAAAGGACATAAAAACGCATCACCTTCCAAATTATACTAATCTGTTCTATCAATGATCACTCAGTCCATCTAAAAAATAATTATAAATATTCATGTAACCCATTGGTTTTGTTAATATTTTTAAATGTAAGGTTGAATAAAAAATTTTAACTTCCCCATTTAATCATGAGGAATTTCCATGGATAGTCCATTTTATTATATTCCATATATGATTCAATGTTTTATAATTAAAAAATTGAAAAATTTAAAATAATTAATCCTAGAATTTAATTTTTGATATATATTTGGAATATAAAATTAAAATTGAGAAAAAATTACTTATATGTGAAAAAAATGTAAATATCATAGGATTCAATCTTCCCTTATTAAATTATTATATAATATTTCTAATTTTATAATAAATGGATTAGATCTCTCTCAAGGAAGAAAATAACATTAATATACATTAATCATAGTATAAAACAATTTTGTCAATTTATTCCCCTTGAACCATCTTTAAGTACAAGTTTTTTGTTATACTAGAGATGTCGATATGTAACAGATCTTCCATCTATTTCAACTTACCATACATCGATTCCAATCCTAAATTGTCTAAATTTAATTAACCAAATTGAACCTTATAAGTTCGATGTATCAATTACTCTTAGTAATTACCAGTCATTGTATAATCCTAGGATCAATACCATGTGAAGAAACGTTTTCTACCAATTACACTCAAGATAGAGTGAATTTATATTTGTAAATTTAATACATAATTAATAAAACATAAAAATAAGTTTAAAAGAACTATATTAATAAAAACTTTACTTCATAAAATAGTCAAATAGAATAACTATGTAGAGGAACATAGATTTTTGGGGTTATTGTGGTTTTTATTTACTGGTGATTTGATGTAGTAGTTATTTATTAATTAGGTCGTGTTGACTAGATAGTGATTGATGTGATTAATTGCCGGTTGAATATGAGTGTCTATAGAGTGGTGATCAGGATTACATTTCTTCAGATATAGATTTGATGCTTAGAATAGTAGTAGTGACATTACTTATTTTCTCATAGATGGGATATGATGATTTTTGGATCTAGTTCTTATCATATAAATAGGATAATGAGAGCTTATTTAAGAGTATACTCACTCTTAATAAACTATAATTTCAATAGCATAATATTAAGTAAATATCGAGGTTAATTATCTATTAAATTAACTTAGAGTATTTAGTCAATATTTTTCCTATCCATACATTTACTAGAGAAGGTGATTCTTGTTCTTGGACATTATATGGTAGATCTATAGAGCTTTAAAGATAGTAGTGATTCATGTACTTGGATTTATAGAGAGATTTCTAGTTTTATTTACATTTGGTGATCTTTTTTTAGGTATGAGATTTTATATTTATTTAATCACATCATCATTTCTAAATATAAGTATATTTTTTATATTTATAGAATAACAATATTTAATTACCATGTGGATTGATGCATTCTTAATCAAATTTTGGTCATTGGGATGATGGTGTTGTTGACAGAACCCTTAGGTTCGGGTTTCATTTCAAAATGTGGGGATCATTATGGAAGTTACCTCAAAATAATGGAAGGGGTCCTTCATTGCATAAAACTCATAGAGTCCCAAAGTTCATGGGTAATTATTCGTTAGTTATGAATATTTAGGAGTTAATTGAGGATTAGAATTTTCTAATTATATTTTTTAGGAGGAGATGATAGTTCCAATGGACTTGAAGGTTTGTTTTCTTGGGTTCACCTTGGTTCTCTATAGTAATTTTATATTGTCTTAAAATAATGATAAAATGTGGTGTTAATATATGGATTTTGGATCCATGGTGTTTTATAAATTTCATTATGAATATGTTATGTCCCTAGAGGTCTTTTATAGGATATACTATAGGACCAACTTTTTAGGATAAACATATAATGGGATTGGAAGGATGGTTCATTTTTTATCTCTCTCTTATTTTAATGACGATAATAATTTTTAATTTAGAAGTTTTGATCATGAGATATTGGATGGATGTGTTACTGACCCATTTGATAGTTTTTGTGGTTTAATTTTTTATTCCATTTTCTCTTCAAAATGGTGGTTCTTTATAACCTTGATTCATGTTCTAGGGATAGTAATATTTGGAATCCTATTTCTTTTTTTGGAGTTTTATCTTTGTTTTATTTATATTTATTATATTATATTGGTTATAAATCTCTATTATAGTTTCTATTGATTTGGTGTGGATTTTGGATTGTGGTATGTTAATTTTAGGAAGGTGATTTTCAAAGTACGACATTCATATGGAATACATTTGATGATTTGGTGTTTATAACTTGATACCTATGATGGTTTTTACTAAGATATTTGATGCAATATTTTTTATAGGTATTTTTATACTTAGGTAGAGGATGTGGTGATGGTAGATATAAAGAGGTTATATCCTCCCCATTTAGTTAATGGGATGATGTATATAATCGATATACATCTATGATTAAATTTGGAGATCAGTATTATCTTCTCCTTTTTAACAAGTGGAATGGTGTGTGGCATCGTGATTTACCTATATTGGCGACTAGTTTATTATCTCCTCTATATGAGTTGATGTATGACATAAGTAATTGAGATACACCAATGAAAAAAATGTGGTAAGTTCAGTACTATAATTGTGATTGATATTTTAGTAGAGATATTGGATTTATTGTATCACACATATGTCATTTTATATGAGTGATATCACATATTAACTCGTTGTGTAATCAACACCTGTAGGAAATAAGGACGTGTGATTCAATTTATTATAGAATATTATGGGTTTTCTAGAATGATAAATAAGTTGAACTTGACATCTCTTCTAAAATTTAGGTACATGTGATAATATTAATCGATATTGATATAATATGATATCATAGGTAGTGAGTAGAGGTATGAATTTTTTCATTTGGATACAGATACTAGTATGGATGATGTAATTTTTTAGTTCCATTATTATGATATATTCGGTAGTGTGAGTTGTTATTTACACACACACATGCATACACGCACACACTTTTGATTTTAAGGACAACGATTATAGTGAGCTAAGGGGTAAAATTAATATATTTTACCAATGTGTTGGATAATTTATTTTCATAAATCACATATTCATGAATACATTTATATGTTTTTAAATCATTAGAATAGTTTGATATTGAATTAGGGACATTTAGAGTATGTTTATAGTAACCCTTTTTTCTAAATATACATTTTAGATATTCTTGTTTTTGTTGGTAGTGACCATGGATCATCTTATCCTGGTGCATGTTTGATATCTAGAGAAGAAGTAGACATATATGATGGTGTAGGGATACTATGTTTGTTGTGTGTACATTTTTTATGTTTTTTATAGTTGTATTATGTCCCTGGTAGGTATTTAATTACCCATTAATATGGTATGAAATTATATAACATGGTGATAATCATGGAATTTACTTTAGATATTATCTTATTTTGAAAGATTACAAAAAAAACTATATATTTCGTCATGGTCCTAGATTATTGAAGTTAATTTCTCATATATGTGTGTTTTATAACATTGGACGCTAATTACACCCCTGGTCTATTGGAGACTAGATTTGGGTGTCCCAAATGATTCTATTAATTAACTATGATGTCGTACAAAATAGAATTGGGTCATTACATAGTGATATTGGAGTGACTAATTTTGGATGGAGTTTGATGTAGGAATTGGTGGGGTTGAATTGGGTACTATGATAGTATTATTGCTAAGACACCGTAAATTATGTTGACTAAAGACACCTATCTTTCATTATAGGGACCCCGTGACCTAAACTATCTCTATGTTAACTTTTGAATCATTACTAAGTAATAATTTGTCATATGCATGGTACTGTACTGGGTATGGGACATGTATCAGGTAGTTTTTTTATCTTATTGATTATGTGTGATTTTAGGATGATGGTTCAAATAGGGTGGACTAGGATATGGTATATATATATGTAATCATATCCATTAGAGTATTTTTTATTAAATACATTTAATTTCTATATGCAGTTCATGTGTATGTCCATGTAGTTGTGTTCGTGTTCACCATCAATATCTTCCTGAGTAAATTTGTTAGAGATTTAGGCCTATTATTGTTTTCATAGATGAGTCATAGATTATATAAATAAGTTATTTTATTCATCAGGATTTTTTGATGTATAAGAGATCTGTGTCAGATCATGAGACTTATTACAAGCTAGAGGATGATTATAAATAATTTCAATCGGTTCAGAAACTAATAGAGAATTATATTCCTCTTGTTGTTAGTTTTATAAGGGGATCTTATTTTTAATGCGAGAGGATTTATTTTTTACAAATTCTTAAGACTTTAATTTCATAGACTCCATTTTCATATTTCTTTTGAAATGAGTTGTAATCAAAGGCCATGTGAGTGTATCATTAGTAGTAGATTTTAATGATATAATGGTGGATATTTAATTTTAATTATTTTATTAGTTGTTGTATAAAAATAAATCCTAGAATTATATAGGATGATATAAAGTCAAAAAATGGAGTTTTTTAGAAAATTTTATTCTTTTGAGAAATTCAATGTTGTCTTTGTCTATAACTAGAGGCATAGCACAAGTACAGAGTCCTGTGAATGTGAATAACATCATATTAGTATCCATTTTCATGATATTGATGGATATAAATACCCCATAGACCTTCTATTTTATGTGTTCATCCTTCGGTATTATAGATGTAGGTGAATCCAATATTCTAAGATAAATAAACCTATATTTTCATTCTTTTTGAAACCCAAATTAACCTTCGTGGATTCTCGCAAGTGAGAACTTTTTTTAATTGACTCACTCAGGTCCTTCAAAATGTTCCCATGTGCTTATGATATTCTCATGACACTCTATGAATTTATTAACATGATTTATGAAAATATTTAATCTTCTATGTAGTCATAGTTTCACTATAACATCGTGATATTTTAAAATGAAACATTGTTTTTGATTGCATACAAGATATGCCACATTGACCATAAATGAAAACTAAATATTATTATTTAAATATGAATGTTATAACCAAAATATTAAATAAAAGTTTGTGAATAATATTTATAATTTATGAAATAAATATATATTAACAACTAAATATGAAATCATTTTCAATTTCATTCGAAATAATCATAGAAGCTTTAGTAATGTAACTTTATTCTTTACAAAAATATATTTTCTTTAAAACATAATTTTCTATTATTTTAAGTGAATATTATAATTTATTGAAGTTATATAAACATTATTTTAAAAAATTTATTTAATTTTTTAAAACATAATTCAAAAATTACCTTTTAATTATTTTTTATAAGATTCTAAAAATATTTATTTTCAAGGAATAATGAAAACTACTGATTTTTTTTGAAATTTGTATTATATTTTAAGTATATACATTGTAAAAACTAATTTGATTAAAATTAGATTTTAATTAATTATTTATAATTTAAATAATCCAATTATTATTATTTTAATGGATTTTATGATAAAATTTAGTATAAAAATTTATATTTTAAAAAAGTATTTTTCCAAAAAAAACTGTTTTCATACCATTTTTCAGTTTTATTTTAAATTAAATTTTGGTACAAATATAGTCAAAAATCACAAAATTCTTATTATATAAAAATTATTTTACCCAAAATCATATTTTATTTAAAATTACATACTTTAGAGTCATTTTTAATTTAAAATTGATTTATATTTATTTCTTATTTTCGAAAATCCCAAGATTTCCCATCACAATTATTATAAAAGAAAACAACTTCTTCTCATTTTTTAAACCTAAAAACAAATTTAGTTTAGAAAATAACTACCCATATCACTTAATATAATCCCTACCCACACACTATAGGTCATTTTTAGTAATGATATAACTCATAGAGGACTTATGGCGTTATCTAAAGGTGGTTTTCCAAAGTAGAGGTATAGTTTTTTCTCCATGATATAGATTTGTTTCTTCTTCCAAATCCCTCAATCCATATTCAAATATTATAAAACAATATATAAAATATCCTCCATTAAATTATATTTTATTATGTTTGATTCTTCAACTATATTTATATCTTATTCTATCAAATTAAAAATGAAATCATCATTCATGTGTGTGGAAGTCTTCTGCCTCACGAACAGATCTAATTGTTTTTTCCATTATCGTCTCTTGATACAAATTATAATTGTGTAAATAATGTTCCTGTATAATATTAATAACATATTTTATCATTGTGAATAGAAATTATATCATTTATTTTCTATACATTCATTTTAAATAAAAATGACAACATCATTCATATGTACGCATAGACTACCACCATTACGATGTGATGTGAATAATTTTCAATCACCACATCACAAGGTTGATATATATAAGTATGTTTTATAATTTAATATGAAGTTTTTTATATTATGATAAATTTTCATATAAAATTAATATTTAACTTCTTTCCAAAATGAACATTGAAAAATGGAAATGTTACACATGCGTACTTATGACCTACCGTCTCCATTATTGTAATTAGTTCATTTTTCATAACCATATTTAATAGTTTGGTTTAAAGGTATAATTGATGACTAAGAATTATAATTATTACATGAATATTATTATATATATTATGTCATAATAACCTTCTCGTCCTTAGTTAACCTACAAATGTCATTCAGGACTTATGAACTGAATATTATCAAAATGTTCGACATAAACATAATTAACTATTTAATTGTATATAACTGTGTAATAAGTGATATAAAATGAATAATAAACAAAAAAATGTTCTTATTAAGAAATAAATTTATGAAATTTTATTTATTAAGGAATATAAATAATGTATGTGATGATTCAGACTCAACGTAAGGATCTTTCTTTAAAAAATTATTTTTTAAAATTGTTCCTTTAAAACTCTATTTACTTCAATATCGATGTTTTCTAAAAATGTAATGCCAAATGTTTTTATTATCCTCATATAATTATTTAGATTTATTTTTTCTATTTTTAACATTTTACCTAACCATTTGAATGTATTTTTTTCAAATGAGGTATTTTGTGGCATTATTGACAAAACTACGTAAGGGATGTTCTTTTAATTTATACGGAATGAGTGTCTTTTCCCGCTTCCAGGAAACATTTATTTTTTAAAGTTCCCATTATATTTTTTAATAGTTTTTTATAAATATAATTTTTTTATTATAATGCTTGTAGTTTTTATATTTTTAAAAAGATATTCTTTAATTAAAAGGGTATTTTGATATCCAAATGTGTTTTTATTTGGGTTTTAAAGAGTTTTTAAAATGGTTTTATGAGGAAATTGTGAAATCATAGATTTTTTTGTTAATGATATGTAATTTCTCATTATAATAAAAAATAATGAACTTCATTCATCTTATATGATGGTTTGATCCCCATTATGTCTCACTAGTGAGCCTGATATAGTGTACATGAAGGTTTGAGCCCCATTATAGCTCATAAAAAATTAGTGATATCGATATAGATTATATGAATAGTGGGCCCCATTATATATCTCTAATTTATTGGGTATTTATTATCTTCTATATAGAATTTTATTGGATGTTTTTCCTATGGTTATTCCAAGTGTAAGGGTTTTTTAATGGTTTTATTAACGTCATGTTCTTGGTTCCAAAAAAGGATTTTTATTTACATGTTATGGGTTTTAAATTATTTATCTAATAAAAAATTGCGTTTATTTTTTTATGTAATTGTTTTATTTCATATGTAAAATGTCTGTTAACGATATAAGAAAAAATTACATGGGTTGTCATGTGTTTTCACTAGACTAATGTATTTCTTCTTTCTAGGTCCCTTACTGAGTTTTTGTGATCATCACATATTTTTTTAATAACCTCTCAAGGTTTAAGGAAGATTAGGAAATAGGATGAGGCCAATATGAAAATTTTGATCATTTTTCATGAAGTGAATCAATGTTTTATATAAAAAGTTTTATTTTGTAGAAAAATGGATACTAATTATAAGTTTCTACTTATAATGTATTGGTATAATATGTAAAATTTTTCATAATTCTCTGAAACTATAAATTAAAAATATCCATAGGATATAAAATAAGTTATGTCTAGTTAAAAATCAAGGGAATATGTAATTTATACGTTCAAGTCCATAAATTTGGTATCAGATGATGGTTTAGACAACTTTTAAGAATAATATTTTTTTTCTTCTGTGTTTTTATAAGATTTATTGATATCACCATGGGTTTATAATTTTAATTTTGAATGTAATTTCAATGTATTGGAATCCCCTTTGATTTGTTATGTTATGAAATTTTATGGTCACTATTGATATTTTTTGAGGCATTTATTTTTGAGGTAATTATGGGTTATTACATTTTTTGGATAAAAATGAAAGGTATGAGATAACATTTAGGTTTAAAAAACTTATTTAATTTTGAATATATTATGGTAAATTTTTAGGATGTTTCTAAAATTATAATTAATATAATAATAATTATCATTTTACAAAAAATAAATCTTATAGATTGGGTGACAACATGTCGTATTTGGTACTGTTGTAAGGATTAAACCCACAAGTGAAGGGAAACAAGGGTGAATCGCCTACCACTATCCTATTTAATGTCTTTGTTAGAATGATATATTTTTAGGTATACAAATGATGGATGAAGAATAAGCTTATTTTGGGAACATATTTTTTATCTTATAAATAACCATTTTGATTGTCAAAAGATTTTTTGATTAATTGATTGCTTGATTAATGTTATATTCCAATTAGATCACTACAATTTTGGGAAAAAATATAGGATTAGGGGAAAAAATACTGTAATATTTTCTTTTAGGATTTAAAGTTGAATTATATTTTAATTATGTAGATTTTTTGTGATTCTAGGGATTTATAGAAATAATTATCATATCATGGAATTATTTGATTAAGGAAATTACATTTTTGTATTAGAAATTAATGGTGATAATTATTATTTGCAGATAAATATAAATTTTTTTATAAAGACTATGTGATCAAATACTTAATATTTTTGGATTTCAATATTATCCAGGAATATATATAATGAAATTTATGGATAGTTATTTATTAAATGGTATGTGTTTAATTTTGGGTATTACTATTTAATTTTAGAGATTAAAAGTATTTTTCCTTCATTTGATGGTTTATTGATTTTTAGATTTATATTATATTTTACTAACAGTTTTGGATTTTATTAAATTGAAAAATAATAGGGGAATATAATGTTATCATTTTTCTAATATTTTGATCCATATATGTTTATTCTAATGCTTAATTCATTAAAGCTTCATCCTGAATACTTTCCATTTATTGAAAAAGATAATTTTGTGATTTAAATTTATTAAGGTTTAAAAATATACATTTCAAGTAAGCATAATTCCTTGTGAACATATTTGATTTAGTAATATAATTATTAATCATTGGGAACATAATTTTGAAAAAAATGTTATCAATTTACCTTTCTTATCATGAAATAAATATTTTTTTAACCAATAGTTGATTTGTAATTTTTTAATAGTTAGATTTCTCATCACCATATTATTTATCATTCCCTACCAGTACTTATCGGTTATTTTTCCCTTTTATATGAATTTTTTCACATCCCACTTATGTCTTCCTACTCAGAACCTAGTATGTGTTACTCCAAATCACCTTAATACATCCCTTTTCTCTTATATTAAGTTATAATTTTATTAATCCTTTTTAGGATGTGGGATTTAAACAATGATATTTCGAAAATTAACACCCTTATCATCTTGAGTTCAAATTTTGGGGATAAAATTTCTTAATGGGGGTAAAATATTTCATCCTAATATTTTAAAAAGAAATATTATGTTTGATAGCATACAAGATGCACCACATCGAGATTAAACAAAAATATAAATATTATTATTATTATTATGTGGACATTATAAGCATTCATTTTAATTAGTGAATATGAATATGAATAACTATTTTCAGAAATAAATATATATTTCCAACTAATTATGAATTTATTGGTATATTCTTACGATATAATCTCACAAGTTTTAGTAATGACATTTTTTTCTTAAAAAATCTTTTTTCATCAGAAATGAGTTTTCTTCATTTTATTAGTGAATATTATAATTTATTGAAGATATATAAAATGTATTTGATGAAATAAATTAACTTCTTGACTTCATAATTTAAAAATTATATTAAAATTAACTTTTTATATGTTTATAAATAAATATATTTCAAGGGATAATGAAAAATTCTGCTTTTTTGGAAGTTATATATTATTTCAAATAATTGACAAGAAAAAATTATTTTTTTATAAATTTAAAATTTTAATTAGTTCATTATTATTTAAAACAATCCAATTGTTGTATTTAAAATTTATTTTATACATGAATTTAGTATAATATTTTTTTAAATTTAAAAGGGTATTTTCTGAAGAACTATTTTCATTGTCTTTTTCAATTTAATTTGTAATTATGTTCTGAAATTTTTGTGATATTAATTTTGAAAATTGAAATCTATATTTTTTATATTAATTTCAAAATATATTAAATATTTTTCTTTCATTTCTAGAAAATATTAATAGTAAACTTAGTAATTTTTGAAAACATAAGTAATGGGTAAAGAGGGTAACATAGGTTATTAAATTAATGTATAAGAACCATAAAATGACCCAAAAACATAAATACTTCTTATTGGATTATTATATATCGACCATAAGTATCCAAAAGTCAAATGTATGACCTTTTTTTGGCTACATGGATGAGATTATGTCCCTTATTTTATTTTATTTAAAGAGATGTCAATCATGTGACACTCATGTTTTTAATAAGTGTGATTTTTTTAATATGATTTCTTTTATAAGATATTTTAAAATATAAATATTATTTTGTGATATAAAAGTATTACATTAATCATAGTAGTATATTTTAATTTTTAGTGGATAAATAAGTACCTAAAATTCTTGGAAAATGCTGATGTTGTAATTAGTAAATTAATGGAAAAGTAAAATAAATGATATTAAAAATATAAAAAAATATAATTTTATATAAATAATCAGATTAAAAAAAATTCAGATTATCATAACATCAAAATAAATATTTTTATTTTTTAATAAGCCACTTTTTGGTAGTGTGAACCATATAAAAAACCCTCCACAAACCATCCACATGAACCCGACATAGATAGTTGGAATACTAAATTCAAAATACAAAATCCAACTTAACTACAGACTAACCGAGAACGGAATACCGCCACTACCGCCTCCCAAAACAACAAAATTCAAAATCAAAATTTAAATTTAAATTCATCATCACCCATTTTGGTAAAAGAATCATCACGAGTCACTCCATTACCTCGAGTCACACTCCCATCATGAGGCACCCCAGCATCACATCACTGGACAATACCTATCATCATCATCACATCAACACCACACTAAGGTCTTCATCCTCCACCACTCATAAAAACATAAATTTCCCAAGTTAATAGAATAAGGTTTAAAATATCAACTATTGTCCATTTATTGGTGGTTTTTCGTTTTATTTTAACGATATTGACCCTCTGAGAGTAAAAAACATGTTGCAACGATAAGAGTTTATTGGGTTAAAACCAAAAGATAAGGGTATAAATCTAGTCCAAACTAACATAAAATTTTAAAATTAGGTTATTTCGACCCATTATAATGTTATTTCTAAAATATCACTTTTGATAAATTTTTTGTTAAATATTAATTTATATTATTTTAATATTTTTAGAAATGCCATGTCTTCCCATCCACTCTCATATAATATAGGACATCTTCTTCTCATTTCTTCACACATAATAACCTATTTTGATTAGTAATTTCATTCCAAAATACCTTGCTAAAATTTCTACCCATATTCTAGAGGTCATTTTTTAGAAATAATAACACTCTTATATGTCTTACGGTGTTATGTTAAGGGCATTTATCAAAGAAGTGGTACCTTTTTATCTCCATGTTTTAGTTCTATTTTTGGTTTCCAAATCCATGAAACCTTATTCAACCTTCATAATATTTTAATTCTAGTGTCTTATATAAGAGTTGATGTTATTATGTTTGTGGAATGGCCTATATTAATATCCTCTCTTATTAAATGAAAAAAAACATTCATATGTATGGTGGTGTACCGCCTTGTGAACTGATGTAATCTATTTTCCATAACTGTCTATCAAGACATTTTATAAAGATAGAATAAATATTTATATAATATATTCATGAAATAATTATCATCCTGAAAGTATAATATACCATTTATGTTTATACATTTCTTTTTGGAAAAATCCCTCATGTCGTTTTCTCGGTGTTTTTACGGTGATTGTATTTATGGACAAATCCAGATGATCGTGAATGATTATGGTTTGTGTTTCTGAAGAAATTCATTAAGGTGTAATATTTTCCATGTGTTTTCCAAAATTTAGGGCCCTAAAATATGGATTTTGATTTATGTAAATAGATGTATTTCCAAAAAGGAGTGCATAGTTCACAATCCAAAAATAGAAGTTGACAGACCGTAAATAGGGCATGCAATATCGTGAAGGACAATTGGAAATGGATATTTCCTCATAGAAGTGGTGTGTAGATCATGAATCATAGTATCCAGACATTGAATCATAGTATGCCGACAACATAAAAAACTACTTATGGGAGGCTTGAATCGCATGAGAGGCTAATTGTCTGTGGGAGGCATGTTGTTTGCATATTGAGGTGGTGATTAGAGATGTTGCAAAGCATTTTCATTTTCATAATACAACGACCTCTAAAATGAAGAAAGGTATTATGTGTACCACATGGAATTGTTTATCGTGAAGGATATACCACATTGATGTTTTGGGTAATTTGGAAATGAGGGTATTTTCCAATCTACATTCCTATATAATGACTCTAATTATATCATTTACATGAGATAATTTCATTAGATAATATCAATGTTATAAAGAAGAATTTGGTGAAGTCTGAAGTCATTTTTGGGGGATATTTCTTTGAAGTAATTAGTTTATAAGGTAAAATTACATGAAAGAGGAATTAGTTCATGGGAAATAATTTCTCTGAAGGATATAGATCATAGAACAGTTTGCAAAATGGTTTTTTGGGGATCTGTAGCATTGAATGGAAAATGGACAGAATAGAAGAAGGTGGTCCATAAGGCATTCACAGTCACCTAAAAAATTGGTTATCTCTGTAAGAGGAGATGGTCTTCAGAAGGAGAGGTAGTCCATGGAAGAAAGGGTAGTCCACAAAAGAAGATCTCGTCCATGAAGTGGGGGCGGCCCACAGAGATGAGGTCTGTGAATTACTCATGCCACGTTGTACAAGGATGTTTATGGAGGACTAAAGGTAGTTTGAAAAGGGGGAAATAGTTCAGGGATGAAATTTCCTCAAACTAATAGTTCACAGAAAACTGTACTATATCTATGGGCAAAAATGGGACTTCAAAATAACATCAATATAGAGTTGAGGATGCATGTACACATGAAAATGATGCTACCTATGTTTCCATAAACTGTGTGTAAATCCCTTCCAAGGGGGTGAGAATAGGAAGATGAAAAATATGATCCCTTCCACTGTAAGTGATCTATATAAATAAGTATATGGAGTAACCCTTGGGAAAGTAGTGAGATGACCCTAAACTTTTTGAAGGCAGTGATCCTAGGAATACAAGTAATCTAGCCGAAACCTTGTTATTTGGTAGTGAGCCTTAGTAAATTTGGTACATCTACACATGTCCATTGTATTCACCTTAGATGTATCCTAGTGAGAGTGAATTAATAAAAATTGATGTTTCTTGTGCATGAATTAAATTATTTCTATTTATTTCAATAGGAAAGATAGAGAGAGAATCTTATTTTGTTTAATAACAAAACAAGATACAAAGGGTAACGAGTTTCAATCTGTTATTCACTAATTCACCCCACCCCCATGTAATTTATCTTATTGGGATAATAATTGGTATTAGTGAAAAATTATATAAGTCATTGGTTCACTATAAGTAAAAGAAATCTAGCTTGTCAATCATAAAGAGATTATTATCTTCGATGGAAACAATTTTCAATTATATAAGAATTAGATGCAGTACTTCTTCTGACCATTAAGGAAGTATTTCTTTACAATATATATGCATAGAATATTATAAAATATCAATATTGGTTTGTTATTAGAAGATGAGTAATGGGAATAAAATTTTAAAGGAAAAGGAATTAATACATTAGGGGGATACATATCCTGTTCAATTTATAAAAAGTGATGTCCTATAAGTAATCACAGGCTATGTTGGAAAAGTATCTAAATATTTATAAGGTCAGTTCAAAAGTTAGAGAATAAAAACTACATGTTCTATAAAACAAGTATGAGGATCTGAGAATTCTCTCTAATGCATCTGTTGAACCATTATCTGTTGAGGAGAATTTTTATTGAATACATGTGTGGTCTTGGAGAAATTATTTAAGATATAAATATTTTTAAGTGAATCACGAGTAATCTAACACCATAGTTTAATACGAATGTATCTGTATTGGAAGATAATGATCTGAAGGAGATGATGTGGGATATATTTCACAATAATATTCATTCATAAAATATGATAAATGATGATAATGATGTTGTGGAATTGTGTAATTCAAAATAAGTGACATTAAAGGACATGAAGATTCTCAATATTGAATATGGTTAGGAGGAAGGAAATGTGGATTATTTCCCGTCATTTCTTTCCTCAAATTTTAAAATTGGAAGAGAAATTTTTATAAGTAGATTTCCAATTTCTTTCATTCTATTTGGAAAGATTGGACTTTTTGTAGAAAAGCTTCCTAATAAATTTGAAGACAATGATGAAGACAATGATGAAATTATCAGGAATAAGTATTCATCCAATGTGAAAGGTCATGTGAGCACCAAGAGAAATTTTTACAAAAATAAGAGTCTTCTTTCAAAAGAATATGTCATTTCAAATGAATTTTGGGAAATAGAGTTGGAGACTTCGAAGGATCTTGATGTATATGTTATGGTGGTAACACATATAAATTCCCAAATAAGGGAATATGGTGATAATTATGAAGGAGAGGTTAAATGAAGAGTTGGAGTTCATGTTGAATTAGAAAATTCCCTAGAAGTGATAAATGTTTGGGGATCCCAAAAAAATAAAATCATTAAAGTGGTCTATGATTCCAAACTTTATATATAGTATAAGGAAGAAGAGAAGTTTGATCTAATTAATGAAAATAAAAAAAATAAGTCTTTAATTACATAGAGAATAGATTTTTTTGTACAAGATCAAAATCGAAGACTATAAAAGAGGAATTGATAGTTTGACATATAGTATAAAATATCAACTAAAATGCATCAAAAAACATAAAGAGAAAGTTTTTAGTATGTGATTGAAATAGAAAGATCAAGAGACAATCTTGATTCTAAAAAAAATAAAATTAATATTTCAAGTGAAATAGAAAATTAATCCTCAATAAAAAATGTTTGATAAGAATTATACAACTGCTATGGGTCTTGATCGTAAACTAACAGTAGTAATGGTTGACGTTAGAAACATGATCCAACTTCGTGATTGAAAATTTATTTGGTATGAATATAAACTATAATAATCATAAAACCCAAGGGAGAATCAATTTTGATGTTTTTACACAATGGAATTCACTGTGTATTAGATGATATTGTTGTGGAAAAATTGGGCTCAAACAAAATGTATTTTCTATAGACAAAAGGTAACCAACGGAATGATACCAATAAATGAAGCCATATAGAACTCCATATTCTAAAGAATACTATGATGGTAACTATTTCATGTCTATAGGATTCAGTCACATGGAAAGATATTGATCATAGAAAATGTAAATAAATGTATGGAAGAAAATTGAATGTGGTGATGTGTAGTAATCCAATGTAACTTCAAATAATCTGAAAATCCGAAATATGTTTTCAACATTACATGATGAAGTAGGTGCGTCATGCTTTGATTAAGATCAAGATCATCAATCGGTAATGGGTATTAAGTCAAAAAGATGGATCAATAAAAATATAGATGAACATGCAGTGGTGGGAGAGATTTCTTTTAAAGCATCAGATCACACTAGAATATAGATCATTGATAGTGGCTTCACCTATAAGATGATAGGGAATAAGGATCTAGTTACCTGAATCATGTAAGATAAAAATTTATCATAATATTTGGTAATGAAAATGTATGGAAAATTATTGTCCTTAGAATATAAAATTTTGGAGGAAAATACATGAGATGTGTAGATGTCTTGGTTGTTGAAGGACTTGGTCACAATGTACTAAGTGTCAAAAAATTATGTGATTCAAGAAATTCTATAAGATTTTCCAAAATATAATGTTTCATCTAATCCAAATATGGTACAATTGTTTGGTAAAGAAATAATAGGAAAGGAAATATCTACCTTGTAAGTAGGGAAGAAGATATGTTATTTTTGTCTATGGAAGTAGAAAACAAGTTATGTCATAAAATCCTTTTTTATTTGGGACAAACATCTTTGGATGATCTATTGAAATATGAATATACTTGAGACCTCCCTATATTATCAAATTATCATACCCATACATGTGATTCTTTTTAACAAAGGAATATCATTCAAAAGACATATAAGGAAAAAGATAAAAGGTCATCTAAATCACTTGAGTTGGTGAAAATTGATGTGTGAAGAACAATTTCACCATGATATATTTATAGAAAGATATAATCTCTTATGTTCATTGATGATATTAGAAGAATGACATGGGTTCCTGTCATCAATCACAAATCCGAGGATTTCAGTTTCATAAACATTTATCAAATGGAATTTGAGAATAAGGTGACTCAAACAATATGAAATATTAAAAAAGATAATGAAATAGAGTTCAAAAATATCCTAGTGGAGGATTATCTTAGGAAACAAGGGATAAGGATCCAAGTTTTAGCTATAAGAAATCCACATCAAAATAGACTAGTTTAGAGAAGAAATTGTATTATCAACAAAAAGGATAGAATAATGCTCATTGAGAATAATATTCCTGAGATTTTTTTGATAAGAGTTGTGATGACATCATCCTACATATTAAATAGAGCATTATGATGAAAAAAAGAATAAAAGTATCCATATGAGATATGGTATGAAAATATGACATCATCAAAGTACTTTCGTGTCATTGGAAGTAAGTGTTTCATTCTCAATAAGGGGAAACATAGGAATATTTAATACCATGGAGATGAAGGGATATATATTGGCTAATAAAAGATAATAAAAACATATAAATTATTTAGTAATTATCATGGAATGGTAGTCAAAATCCATGATGTAACTATAGTGGAGAATTTGTAGAATATTCATAAAATACATGATCTATATCTAGAGGATATTGATGAAGAGATGAGAATATCATGTGTTATTATATTTCTTGAGACTAATTAAATATAATTTTAGGATAACGAGAAGGGTGACAAAAAACTATTATCTCTACAAATATTAAATAGAATATCTGTAATTAATAGGCAGAACATAATCAGTTATCAGATAGCACCAGTGTAGAAAAAAGGATTAAGACTCAATTGCAAGCATCATTCTTATAACATGTAGATCCTAAATGTTTTGACAAAGCATCTAGAGATGAAAAATGGGTTCTAGATATGAATTAAGATCATTAGAAAATTGAGATGAATCAGACATAGTAGATTGTATTGAGGCCAACATATAAGATAGGTATTGGGGCTAAATGGGACTTTCGTAAAAAAGTGAATGAATAAAGTGTTATGGTTTGAAAAAAAAAGCAATTAGTGTGCAAAGGTTAATACTAGATAGAGGGTATAGATGTTGATAAAACATTTTCACATGTTGAAATTCTATAAACAATTAAATTATTCTTGGCCATATTAGTGTTAAAAAATTAAATTTATCCAGATGGATGTCAATTCTGCATTCCTGAAAGGGGTTCTAAAAGAATAATTTTTTATTAATTAAGAAAATGGTTATCTAATTCATGAAGATGATAAAATAGTTTTCTAGCTACAGAAATAATTATATGGATTCAATAAATCACCAATATCATAGTATTCAATGTTAGATCAGTATTTGAAAAAACTATGTTCTCAACGTGGTGAAGTTGATTACAATATCTATCCCAACAATGACATTAATCAAAGTATTATGGTGATAGTTCTTTTAGATTACATAATATTTCATGGATCATATGAAGCACAATGAACCAGTTCACCAAATTCATGAAAAGTGAATTTTAAATTACAATGATTGGTGAACTAATGTTTTTATTTGGATTACAGGTCCAACAAAGAAAATCATGGCACATTGATTTTCACAATATAAATATTCCAATGAGGGTTCATATTATTTTTAATGGATAATTCTATAGATATAATGACTCTAGTGGATACATGGATGAATTAGTCCGAATATCATGAAGGCAATAGAGTTATTTCCATAGAATACCAGAAAATAATGTTTAGTATGTTGTACATGATAGTGACAAGCCGTGATATTATTTTTTCCACATTCTAGGAATCACAATATCAAAACAATCCAAAAAAACTACTTTATTATAGTGAAACTAATATATGGATATATCAAGGGTTCAGTGGATTTGGGTTATTGTATAATAAAAAGTATAGGTAAGAGTTATTGGGCTATACAGACACTCATTGGGATGGTTCAACAGTTGATAGAAAATTTACATAAGTTGGTACATTATATCTTGTAATATTTTTCATTTCTTTTCTAATAAAGAAACATTATTTCATTTATTTGATCAATGCATAAGCTAAACATATAGCATCCAGAACCGTGTCAACAAAATTATTGTTGATGAAGCAGTAGCATGATGATTTGGGAGTTGGAGTTAAATATTTGATTATAATCCATTGTTATAATTCATGTGATAAAAATATTAGCAAAAATCCAATACATCACTTAAGGAAAATCAAATTGAAATCTAGTATCATTTTTTCAATGGGATGGTGGAACAAGGGTTAGTTTAGTCAGATCATTTTCCTACAAAACTACAGGATGCAAACATTTTAAAAAATACCTTACCCAAAGAAGCATTTGAATGACATTGAATGGCTTTGGGATTTTAGACGACTCCCCTCTCATGATAAATTGTTCTTGTGGTACCCCCTCTCCCTGAAGAATGGTGTGTTTTCCCTAGCATGATAATCTATGTTCCTTACCTGGTTGTATACAACAATGAAGTTTCCATCATGTTTGATGATAAAGGTGGATAAATGTTTTATAAAAAGGGGAGAAAATGTTTTATTTAAGATAGGGAGAGAAACTGATATGGGGTGTTGTGAAGTTGGGTGGTTTTTTAATTTCATGATTCTAAAGGTGATCAATCAAAGGATATATATCACAACAAATTGAAATTGTAATGATAGTATGTGAGTGTTTTTGGAAATAATTGGATCATTGATGAAAGATTAATTATACTCTTATTTCTCACACTAATAATGGTTTATGTGGTATTAGATTGTCTATTGATTAAATATTTAATCTCTATCCTAATTGTAAGATGTGAATGGTATAAAAGATGGTAGAATCATTAACATTTTATCAAATTGTGAAGAGTTATCAACAAACCCAATGGGGGTTATTGTTAAAAAACAAATACCTCAAGTATTCCTCTTGATGTGTCTGGAGAGATTTTTTTTTGAAAAATCAAATTACCATGAATGATTATGGTTGGTGTTGTTGAAGTAGGAGTTTAAGGTAGTGCAGTTTCCCCATTTTTTCCAAATTTTTGGGCCTCAAAATCGAGAGTTTGTTTTATGGAAAAGGAAGGATTTCCTCAAAGGAGTTCATAGTTTGAAGACCAAAAAGTGTAGTATGAAAATCCCAAAGAAGATATGAAAAGGGCAAAAAAATTGAAAAATATTTTTTCTACATAGTAGTGGTATGATGACCATAAAGTGCAATACATGGATAGCGTAAAAACAGTTTGCATGAGGCTTATAGTTTGTGGGAGGTTAATTATTTGTGGGAGGTGTTTCATTTTCATATTGAAGTTGTGATTAGAGTTTCCCAAAAGGGTTTTAATTTATATAATACAATATCATCCACAAAGAATAAATTTTATATGTGAACTGTATAACACAGTTAGTTGTGAGGGATGTACCACATCAATGTTTCTGGTAATTCAGATCAGTGTGTTTTGTGGATATATATTCCTATATAGTGACCTCTAATTAGATCATTTATAGTATAAACTTTCTTTAGATAATATCAATGCTCCAGGAATAATTCGTTGAAGGTCAAAGTAGTTTATTTGGGAGAATTCCATGAAGGATGTTGTTCAGGAAAGAGGATTCTATGAAAGAGGTATTAATTCATGGGAGATCATTTCTACAAGGGAGATAGATTATAGGGAAGTTTATGAAAGGTATTTCTATTGATTTGTATCCCAAAATTGAATGGTGACTACATAGAAAAAGGTGCTCCATGAAGAGTTAGCAATCTGTGGAATATGTGGTTATCCGTAAAAGAGGGAACAGTCCAAAAATGGAGAGGCAATCCATGGAAGTAGGGGATGTTTTTGGAAGAAGAGAATGTTTGTGAAGTAGGGGAGATCCATTAATCACTCACACCACACATTGTTATTATGTTTACTAAGGACTTGAGGTAGTTTGTGAAGGGACTAAAATAGTTCAAAAAAATAATTTCTACAAAAAAATAGTTCACATAAAAGTGTACTTCATATATAGGTGAAAATGGGACTTCAATTGAGCATATACCTACATATGAGGATGCATGTATTCATGAAAATGACGCAACATGTATGTCTAAAAATAGTGGGTGAATACCATCTATGTGTAGTGAGTAATGGAAGAGGAAAAATTGATCTTTTCCACTGGAAGTGATCCAAAGAAAGAGACATAGGGAGTGACACATAGGAAATTAGTGAGTTGACCCTATACTTTTTAATGGAAATTAGACTAGGAATAGATGTGATCTAACTGAAACCTTTTACTTTAGAAGTGATCCATAGTGTATTTAGTTCATTGGAACATTTTAATTTTATGCTCCTTGGTCGTCTCCCAATAATGGTAAACCATGTAAAATTTTTATTTTTCATACATGATTTCAATTATGTTCATATATTGCAATGGGAAAGAGAGAGAAGATTGTTTGGTTTAATAATGAAAAAAATCCAAAGGGGAATGAGTTTTAATATATCCAACCCTAATTTACCCCCCCATAGGTATTTTACCTAATTGGGATAACACTTTCCATGAACAGAATGATTGTAACATCATTCAGGAATACGTGTGAACTACCACCACCATAAAGCAATGTGATTTTTTTCATCACCACATCATAGGGATCAAATATATAAATGTATATTTTTTTGATGAAATATGATATTTTTTATGTTATTTTAAATTCGTAATGATATATGATATTTTCTATCTTTGTATAATTATCATTGAAAAATGGAAAAATTTCTCATATATATGTACCTCCAACCATATCTATGATTATAAAATGTTCACTTTTCATACCAATATTTAACGGTTAGATTTAATAGTATAATTATTTTTTAAAATGATAATTATTTCATGAATATTATTTTTTAGAATATGGAATAATATCCTTTTTTAACATAGATAATCTAAGAAATAAATTCTAGACTTATGAACCAAATTTCATCAAAATTTTCGACATGAAAATAAATTATTATGTAATTGTGTACAACATGGTAATAAGTGATGTAAAAGGAATAATAAACATAAAAATTATTCTTACAAAAATATAAATTATCCAAGGATTATTATTCAGAAATATATTTAATGTACATGTTGATTCAGAATCAAGGTAAGTGACTTTATTTTTTAAAATTATTAATATTTATTTTAAAACACTCTTTCTCTTCCATGTTCATCTTTTTGAAAAATGTTTTAAATTTTTTTAACACTATCCTTATAACATCCATGCTCTTTATTTCACACATAAACATGATTTATTACAAAAAAACCATTATTTGATACAACATAGAAGATCGAGTGGTCTAGTGTATTTGGGTCTTAGGACCATTAAATAACAACATAAATAATAGAACACAACATATCATTGAAAACTTCCTTTACATGACCACTACTTTCCCTCATATGTAGCATTACTTAGGATAACTTGAGGACCTGCATAAGAAAAGGGTGAGCTATAAAGCCCAATAAGGGAATAAACATGGAATAACATGAGGAATACTGTACATGTTATAAAATAGTAATATCAAATGAGCACAATAGAAACATGAACATAAAGGCATGATAAAGCATGATAATCATAACATGGAGATGTGGAAACAACACTTAACGTGGAATTAGCATGAGCCAAGGCTCATTCCATATGGAGCATGAGGAAACCCTCATTGAAAATGAAGCATGAGTAAACCATATTTGCACTTGAATTGGTATGAGTCAACACTCATCGCACATTATTTATCATGATACTATACTTTACCAGATTCATTAGAGCACTGTCAGGGTGCACCCTTCTTAATCATTTCATTTCATGCCTAAGTGTGCCACATGGATCATAAAACATGGATTCATTAAATTTCATCATTTATTCCATGATAAAGGAGTATTTAATTCATACATGAGACTCTTTAAACAATAGGTAAATGTGCCTAAAGGTGAATACCCTTCATAGAGAAATGGGAATGGTATTCACTAAACAATGACTATTGTTGGAAAATCACGGTGCAATTTCGGCAGTATAACGGTGTGACATAAAAACTCATAAAAATGAATGATGAGAGAGAAATGAGTGTATAATAATATTTACATGAAATGGAAATTTAGGGGTTCATATAGATAAATTTCCCAACAATTTTAATGGAATTTAGATTCATTATACAAAAGAATTACATGAATGTAAATGAGTAGAGGGAAATTCCTTACAGAATTTCTGCATGGTAATAGGTGTACATGAGAGGCATTTAATGAGAGAGAAAGGGGTATCTTTCCATTAAAACATAAAAAGGGAAGTATGGGGGATGTGAAAAATTATACCCCAACATTTATAATTGAAAATAAAAGTACTTAACATTATTAAGATAAATGGATAAAAAAAGAATGTTGGAAGTCCCTTACATGAAAGTGTGATTGAAAAAGCTTGGGAGAGGCTTGAGAGAGGCTTATTGGGAGCTTGGAGTTCCATGGAAGGATTCAAGAGATAGGAGGTAAAATTTTAGACAAACTCTAAATGCTTTTAGTGAAGAGGAAGTGGGAGCTTGGTGGGTTTATATAGGAAAGGAGAGGGAAGTATTTATTATTTATGTTTGGGACACCACAAATTAATCTACTCAGAACCACAAACCAGACTATGTTTTTTTCCAATGGTTTTTTCCAAAGGGTATTGGAAACCAATATTTTCAAATACCAATGTCTGAACATATTAAAATAATTGGGTTTCATATTTAGAGGTGAGTCACACTCTCCAGGAAAACACTTTAAAAAGACAAATTGTTTTATAAGTCTTGAAGGGTCCACTAAAGCTTTGTAAAAAAATCCCAAAATCACATTATTTTAATGGTAAAACATATATTGGTCAAAAATAATGTTTTTAGTATTTTATTACATCACTATTGGGTCATTATGATGTAATAAAATACATTATATGATTAAATGGTATTGAATTTTTACCCAAAAATTCAACTATCTCCGAAAATTAAAAAAAATCACCATTGGATTATTTCGACATCTTGAATCCAAAAATAATATTAATTTTATCTGAATAATTTTCCAAATATGTGAATTTTTTATTTTAAAATAAAAACTGATATTTTTTGAAAATTCATTGGGTTTTGACAAAAACATCTTTCAAACCTTATTAAAAATTACAATTTCATTCACAAAATTATACGATCATTTATATTTTATTAAAATTAATTTAATAATAATTTCAATATTTTATTAAAAAATTATTTTATTCAAAAATCTATTAATTCATCAAAATCAATTTCTTAGTTAAATATTAACTAAAAAATACAATTTGTGCTTTAAAAACAATTTACTAAGTAACTTTATTAAAATGAATGTATATTATCTACACAATAAAAACGTAAATAATCGTAGTATTAGGGTATTGTTACATACCCCCTTATAACAATCGCAATAGACTGAATGGTAAGGTGTGCGATGGTGACAGACTCTTGGGTGGCTCGGATAACATCACTCGAGTAGTAATCTCTATCAACATCCACTTCTCTCATAAGCGGTTCTACTTAAGCATAACATGTGGAATCTCCGATTGGGCTTGGTCAATAGCAAATCCCAATAATTCCACATCCTTTCTGAGCTCTGAAAAATGGGCTTCGTATGGGGAAAGTCTACTAGATGAGGCCATCACTTCCTTTGTCTAAGTAAATTGGATTTTTAACAGCCCTATATTTATACTAATTGTGTGATCACTATTCAACAACTATATTAGAAACAGTCACAAATCATAACTTTATTTTAAAATAAAAAAACACATAACCAAATAAGTTCATACATTTTACGTAACCATAAGAAGACATTTAAATAGACAAAGGGGAATTTTCATTAATGATTTTTTGGGTCCTTACAATCCTATTATTTTCTAAGGTGAATTTTACAATTTTTAATTTTTAATATATGTTTTTAATTGAGTAATTTTTTTCCAATGAGTTATTTTTTTAACTTACAAACAAAAGTTTGAACGAAATATTTTTTAACTTATACATTATGAGAGGATTTTCCCGACATCAGGAAATTTTATCATTTTTTTCATTATGAGTTTTCTTTTTTTAAATGGTTTCATTAGGATGTACATAGTTTATATATTTTATAAATCCATTTTTAATTAAAATGGAATTATGAAAACCAAATGTGCTTTTATTTGATTTAAAATGGCTTTTAAAAGGGTTTTATGATGACATGGTGTGAGAAAAAAACATTTTATTCATGATATGTAACTCAAGAATTATATTAAAACTGGGTTAGCTGGATATATCTTATATGACGGATTGATCCCCATTATAGCTCATGGGTGACCGCGATATTTCTTATATGAAAGGTAGATCACCATTATAGCTCATTAAAAAAGGTAAACCCGGGATAACTTATAATATGGGTGAGACATATTATATATATCCAATGTATTTTGTAATGATTATGTTCTCTAAAAATTTTATTTGAAGCTTCCTTTATGGTTATTCCAATTTCAAGGGATTCGAAATGTGTTTATCAATGTGATGATCTATATTTCAAAAATGGGTACTTATTATCTTATTATGTGTTTTAAAGGTATTGTTTGAGAAAAAAATATTTTTTTGTTTAGAAATGTTTTATTCCATATGGTCAAATATAATTGAAGATAAAGGTAAAAATTAAATGGATTTTCATGTTTTTTCAACAAAATAATGGATTTATTCTTTTTAATTCTCCTACTGAGCTTCTTGTATTCATAATATGTTTTTAAAAAATCACAGTTTTTAAGAATGATTAGAGAAAGGATTATATAATTGTAAAAAATGTGAATATTTATCAAAAAAATAAACCATGTTTTATTTAAAATAAATATTTGGAGGGAAAATCGATATTGAGTATATGTGTCCACTTATAGTATATGGGTTTACAGTGTATGATTTTTTCCTAATTCTTTAAATCTCAAAATAGAAAATATCCTCAAGACTGTAAAAATGTAAATTATAGTTTAAAGTGTTAGGATATATAATGCATAAGTTTAGGTCATTACATTCACATAAAATCTAACTTTAATGAAACCCGTTCCATGGACCCCCTTATTATGCCTTATTTAATGAGCCATAAATCTAAGCTAGTTGATGGAATGTGGGACATGATATGTTATTATTTGATATTACTAATTAATAATCTATAAGGATAACAATATCATTGGCCATCACCTCTAACTCTTATACACCATGAATTGGGTAGGAAGTAACCATTCTAGTTTCCTTTAAATAATAATAAGGCAACACATGTGTAAGCCCAAATCACATCCTCATTAAGCATGATATACTAATTCCAATCCTCGATACATGCCTCCAAAAAAGGATGCAAATATTAAATAATTTTTACCCCCATGATAAAAGCATGCCAACAAATAAAGAATCCCTATACACATCCATGCTACTACAAAGCATCAATCAGGTAGCCCAATACATAAGATCCATGCTATTGCATGTTTTCACCCCATTCATGGAACAATATTTCATAAAACGAGATATTATAATGTATGGATTTGTCCTATCAAATGAATATAAACTATTAAAGTCAAACTACATGATTTTTAAATCCTAGAACCATTAATGTATGCATAATTCCTCTTTGAGGTTAAATGTTGACCCCATCAGCATTTGGAAACCTCTCAGTAGGTGGTGTCTCTAAATCTAGATAATCTTCATAGATTTTACCAAACCAACAATTTTTCCCACCCGAATATAAACTATGATCATCCAAATAAGATTATAAAATAGTGACAACTATTATTTGATGTGTATATAAGGATTCCTTTCTTCCATTTGATGTCACAACCCATGGTGTCAGTATATATTTTCTCTTAAAAAAATTTATTATATACCATAGACTTTGATACACTCAATACTGATGTAAAGAGAATAATGATATAACATAAAAAGATAAAATACATTACAATATATTTAAATTAAATGTTATTATAAAAATATATTATTGTTTAGTAAAATTATAAGGATCTAAATAATTTTAAAAAATACCATTTATTCTATAGAAACAAGTTTTATGAGTTTTATATTTTGGTAAATTTTGTATTTTTCATAAATGACATAAATATAATATATTTCAAGGAATTATTATTAAACTAAATTAATAACATCCATTATATAATTAAGAAATTATATAGAAATAAAAATAAATTATTCATGCTTAAATAAAAATGTGTTGATTAGATATAGTATCTCTATTATATTATAAATATTTATTTATTATTATATTTATCATATTTAGAGTAAAACATTTAATGTAATTAATTTTAAATAAATATAAATAATAATTTCTCTATTATATAATTATCATTACATGGCAAGGAATATGAATAAATTAATTTTTAAGCTTAACGATTTTTTTTCTAAAAATGGTCTTATGCATTATGTAAACTTATATAAAAATTAATTCTACCACCTTTATAAATTTTATTTGGTAAAATGGTTTTTATATAAGGAATAACAATATTCAAATTACTAAATAATGACACTTTCAATTTTTATCATAAAAATACATTTCTTAAGTAATGGTTAGTCACCACGATAAAGGTTGAACTGAGAGAAAAGTGTAAAATTAAGGGATAAGGTCATACAATATCAAAAAACCTTATATAAATGGGTATATGTGGGATTTATAAATCCTTTCATATATTAACTTTAAAAAATCAATTTTGGATCCATTATCCATGAAAATGACATACCTTTTATTTTAAAAATGAGTATTTACAAAACACTCCCCCCTTCTAATAAATAAAAAGATCCATTTTATACCCACCTCAACCCAAATGATTCATTAAAATTTCTATTTAATCCTTTCCCAAATTATCCCTTTCATAATTTTATGTTGATTTTTTGAACATTTTTTCACAGGAAGAAGTCCCAAATCTCTCATTTACAAGAGCCACTTGAAGAAAATATTAAAGTCTTCAATGTAAGTATTATCATATCCTTAGTAACTCTTATATATCTATTTTATCCACCACTTATTGAATATGGTTCATGAGTTTAATAAAATAATTTCAAAAATATTAATATTTTATAAAAGTGATATAATTCTATAAAATAACATATTCTCACTCGGTAAGTGGTTATAATGTGTTCTTGTTTTTGTCGATTTTATAACCTCTAAGAATGATGTAATAATTTTTAGATAATGAATTACTATTAAAATATACATAATGGTAATATGATTAAAAAAATATTAATTTAATAATTTTTCAAAATCATTAATTTTTTTATATATATGTGTATTCATCAATAAAATTAGTTATTTTTATTGAATTGGTAATCTAAAAAATTTGATTTTTATGTGTTCTTTGACAAATATTACCTTAAATTTCGTGAATCAATCATGGATATCTAGAGATATATGGAAAATATATTAAATTATAATTATGATTATATATTTAACTTAACCATGCAAAAGTCTCAAGTTCTATATCCTTGAAACTAAAGCATGTATGAAAAATAGAATTCTTAACACCTGAATATTAATTTTAAAATTAAAACCTTATGATATGGGTAATGATGTGTTATTAATAAAAATTATTAATTTAAAAAACTATAAAAATAATTATAATTTATATTAATAATAAACATGAATTTATTATATAGGATGATAGAGTGTTTCTAACAAATCATAAGTCAAAGGTAAGGGATTCTTTTCCAATCAACCTTTGAAGTTGAGATTTTTTGTATCTAAATTCTTACATAAGTATATTTTGTTTTCCTTCTCTCTAAAACCCTATATATTTTATTTTATTATGGTTATATCTAGGATTTACATTCCTTCAAAACATTTTACTTCACTTTGGATAACAATTAAACACAATTGATTCAATAAGTGGAGTCAACCTTATCTTTTCTTTTTTATTGGGATCCTTTATCCTACATATCACTGTTTTTTATATTGTTCCTAATATTCTATTATATATACCAAAATTATTTATTCAAGTCATTTTTTATTATCTTATAATTTATTTAAAAAATATTAAATAGAATGTTTTCTAATGTTTTATGCATTGCTTGTTTTTTATTGACATTAACATCTTTATAATTGTTTTAAATGAATATTCTTTTTAACTTTTTCCTCATAGGAAAATTTTCTCAACATTATATCTATTTCTGTAAATGACTATTACATTTAATGTTTTTATGGATTTCAAAACATTATTTTTACTCCCCATGCATAAAAAAAGTATTTACATTTGAATAAATGTTATAATAATGAAATTGATCATCTTTATTATAACTTGCTAATCCTTTATGAAGTGTTTTTAATCCACGTCAAATCTGTTAATGTTTACTATGCCTAACTACGAAGAATATCTAATGATACCATACATATTATTTCTCTTTATGCATTTTGATAATTTCATAAGGAAGTTTTAATTTAACCCATTTATTTCCCATGGGATTATTACATAATGATGGGGTAGTGATTGCTTAAATATTTTTATGTCACAAAAATTTATAGTTTATCATTATCGAATGCATGAGTCTATTGTATCTCTCAAATGTATTGTGTGAAGATTCATTCTTCCTAATATTACTATGGTACATGGGTGGTTTGTCCAATTCCAAAATGATATCGTATACAGGTTGTTAGTCCAAGTCCATAGGTTTTTGAGAATATGGTTAGCCTAGACCTTTATGAAATGAATTTCATAATTTTTATCCTTATAATGTTTTATTATTTCTATTATTATATTTAAGAGACACTCTTACACCAAAATATTATTTTATAAAGCATACATATGTTATGTTCTTATGGATCATTTTTATTGTCTCATGTATCCACATTCCTGTTACTCATGTCTTCTGTTATATTAGAAGTCTTATACCACGATTTTTTATTTATGATCCAATTTTTACCCATAGTTATATTTATATGATTTTACCATGCACCATGATTATATTTTCATACCTATATGATGATTTTACCATAACTTATTTATTTTTATTAACATCTTGTATGTTTATCCCCTACTAAGCATCAGTGCTCACCCTTTCTTATATTTTTATTTCCCTAGGTTTAAATAATGATATTATATATGATATGTCTAGATGGATATATTTTATGAATAATAATTTCAAGGGATGATGACTAATTTTTTTACAATTAGTTGGTTTTGTATCTAATATCTATTGGTACAATACCTATAGGTTCTTGGGTATGTTTTTTTATCTAATGTAAGGAATATTCATATAAAATGTTTCATTATGTTTGTTTGATAATTATTAAAAATCATAGTTGTAATATTTGTGGAGTATAATTATTATTTAGGTTCGGGTTGTGAAGGTTAATATTGGGACAACCAAATCAACTTCTATTGAACAAAAAGTGATTTAATATTAACCAAAAATGAAATAGGTTGAAATGAATTTGTCCTAATTTAGGAAATTATAAGATTATTATTCACTATAATATGATTGTTCGGTATGAATAATATTTCATTATATTCAAACTAATAATTTATATTTTATTCAATGGATGAAGCCTAGGTGAATTGAGTAAAAAAACAAATGTGATAGACAACCCAATGACCATTCTCATGGCCAACCAAATGGCATGGAAGTTTGAATGAAAAATATCATATTTATTCTCACCAAAATATATTGTGATATGAAAAATAATACAAACAATTTATAACTCTCAAAAAACCAAAGGTATGAACAACTCTACATTATGTCATTCATGCAGAAATGAGCACCCTCCATTAGTGGGTATTTCGATTAACTAATTGCGGGATTGTTCATCACTAAAACATAATAGATATTTTCTATTTTATACTTCTTAGGAATTTTAATGGTTTCTTAGATATATATTATTTCAATGGTGAAGATGATCAATGGTGGACACACTTATAAAACATTAGTAAAGAAGGTGGAATTAACTACATAGAATGTGATGTTATTTTGATGATATTTTTTAATAAGTACTTTCTTATAAATATTCACACTTAATTGGAGAGGAACATCCTTGAGTGGAAACAAAAGTAGGATTAATACATTTTTACCTATGAAGAAAACATAGAATGATTTTAAAGGTTTTCTAATAGATTAATCATTGAACTCATAAGTAAAATAGATTTTTTTTATAATGGATTAAAACTCTGTCTCTAAAGGGTGTAGCTATAAGTTAATTTGACTAATATTATGAGTTTTTTAATATGATATCCTTTTAGAAATAGAAATTTTAGACTCCAAATATTCTCATATTTTTGGAAAAAAATAAAAGAAAAATATATTTTGAAAGAAACAAAAATGATAAAACCCAAGAGAGAAAGAAAAAATTAATCATCTTACGTGCTAAAAATGTTGGAAGTGGTATGGGGGAATGTTTCTAATAGGAATTAGAAAATTATTCAATTGTTGAAAATACGGACTAATAGTACATGAATACTAAAATGATATAAAGATACCCACCAATGAAACAGATAGATAGAAATCTCAACCTAATGAACCAAGCACAACATAACTTTTCAAGTGTAAGGAGCATGGTAAGTATGCCAATAAGTGGACCAAACAATGGGTTAATTATGAAAACCAACATCATCAACCTATAAATCCAATGGATAAAATAAAATCATCTGAAATACAAACTAAAGAAGTCTTCCATAAAAAAGAGATAAAATATATACTCATCTTTACCTAAATAACTAAATATTTCTTATTTTATTCTTATTATACAAAATTATTAATTTCCAAAAATATATCTATGTTCATAAATCACTCTCCAGTAGATATATATTTATTTTTTTTTGAAAAATATTATTGGATAAATGATTTAATCTAATGTATATAACACTTAATCAATTGGTATTTGTGGGAATATTCTTCCACTAAATCTTGTTATTCTTCTTTAGGTTAATTTGATATGATTTTGAGAATAGATTGGATCACTATACATAGATCCCAAATCAATTTATTGGATAGTGAAATCATATTTCAAAACCCAAATCAACCAATGATATTATATCAATACAAGGATAAATATTAACTCCCAATAGATGTTACATATCTTATATATGTCTTATTTGTAATAACTCTAAATTTTCATTTATTATTATGAAAAAATAATGATTCAAAATGAATGTTTTATTATGTTAATATCATGTATAATGAATGTATAATTTTATAAGGACATTTCATATCATGTAATTATATTGGAGACAATAACTAAGATGAGTATTATTGGACAAATAATAATTAACAATGAAAACATAATGGAAACAACATAGGGTGAAATTATCCCATAAACCTAACTTTCATTATAAAGAAAACAAAAATAAATAGAATAATTAGGAATATGATTGAAATTATTAAGGTATGTATAGAACACTTTTAAGTGAAGTAGTGAATAATAAGGTGTGAGAATATTAGAGTATATATAGTATGTAATGATTAAAATGATCATTAGGATCTCATAATTACAAAACATTTATTAAGAACAATAAAATGAGATTAATAATTAATATGAACATTGGGTATTAGGATAGTATGTAATTATGATTATTATTAATAATTTTACCATTATGATTAGACAATATAAAGGGTAATTATGTGAGATAATGTATATATATGGGAGAAAAATTGACCTCAACATGTTGGATTATTCCATATGAAACCCATTTATTGAATCTTGGGAGGGAGGTAGAGTCATTGGAGTTCAAACTTGACCAAGCACATGAAGAGCTTCAATAACAGAGGATTGAATGAAATTGACTTTGAGAAAATTTTCAGTTAGTATAGATAACAACCATATCAATGCCAGATAAACAACCCATTGAATGTACCACCCTCCGAATCCTAACCATGGATCTTATGATTTTGTGACTAGTAGTTCTGTATACATGGGATAGGTAATAATAATGTCTTAAATATATTAGTGGTAAAGTATTGTGTACTTGAATAAAATAAATTTTTTAACATTAGAGAATGAATTTATATAAGTGTGTACATTTTTTATTTTTGGGGTTCATTTAAAAAAAAGTAATTTATATCATTATTAAATGAAAAAAAAGTGTTCAATATGATAAAATATGTTTTTAACATAAAGAAGATATAATAATATTTTTAATTAAAGAAATATTTGTCATTATGATGTGTTTTCATAATAAGTTTTTTGTTTTCAAATAAAATTTATTTTCATAAAGAAATTTATACAACACTATTTATTGAAATAAATATGATAATGTAATAAGATGAAGTCCCAAGAAATATTTTTAACGGAAAGAAAGTTTATTATGTCACAAAAACTACTATTTTTTTAAAATTAATTATTTTTTATAAAAATATATTTCCAATATTAAGAAAATAATTGATATTATATATGCCATTTTTTAATTTATAATGTTAAAATTATCCAACGGTGAATTTTTCAAAATTTTCTTAAACAATCTATTTTTTTATAAATATTTGAAATATAATATAAATATTTAGTGTATATAATAACATCATAATGAATTAAAAAAGATGTGATAAATAATATAATGTATTTATTAAATGGAAAATTAATTTATTCACTTAAATAGATATTTTAAATTGATAGTATTTATTTTCAAAACCTATAATTAATATTTGAAAACCAAATGCATATTTTAATGGTTTAGAAAATATTTATAAAAACAAATCCCCTGAACCTCAAAAATATTATTAATTAAATATGTTTTTTCCTTATAAAATTAAAATATTAAAAATCACCTAAGGTAAGATCGAATGGAGTTTCCTTGTCCATGATATGATTTTTTTGGGTTTAACGAGTGGTTCTTTCATCATTGTTTTGGGTGCTAATATTCACTCTAGCTTTCTATATCTCATATGAGAAAGGGATTCAGATTCTTCAAAAGTGTCTGGGGAGTGAGACAAGAAGATCCATTATCTCCCAATATCATTATTTTAGACCATGATTCGCTTTCCAGAAACCTTAATAGATTTATGGAGGAGGGAAGGTAGCTTCTGTTCAAGTAGCTCAGAGAGGTTTCCATTTCACACCTTATATTTGCTGATTATTTACTTATTTTACTAATGGCTTCCAGATATCTCTGCATATTATCTTGAAGGCTATGTTTATCTTTCTTGACATGAGTGGGTATCTTGTTAATTCAATGAAGAGTAGTGTCTTTATCAATAATAAATGTTAAGGTTGAATAAGCTGGTCTATACATGACATTATGGGTATCCAAAGTAATCATATCCCATTGATGTATCCTGGGATGCCAATATCTAATGGTCTTATCCTAAAATCCTTATTTTATTGTATAATCAACAGACTTAAGGGAAGGGTCATTAACTATAGGAACAAATTATTTTCTTTTGAAGGGTGGTTCACATTGATAAATTCTATTTTAACCTCTATTATGATGTATATTTTTGCAACCATTAACCCTCATAATTGGATGATTGAAATATAGTGAAGATCATAACTAAGTTTCTATGGGATTCCAATGATATGGGTCATTTCCATTGGGCCTCTAAGAACCACATGGTGAAACTAATAGAGGAAGGGGGAATTGGTATACGGGAAGTGGCTGATTCCATGCAGAGCATGCAGGCCCACCTTTCAATTGATATTACTGAAGGGAACTACCTTTGGGTCAACCTCTTTAGGTGGAAATATGGAACAAGTTGGGAGGACGGGTAGAGGCAAAGACTCAGACCCTCTAATCTAGATAGGTGTTTGTTTGGTCACTTAGATAATCATAATGATACGACACATTGGATTGTGCAGATAAGTGATCTCAATTTATGTAAGGAAAACTAGATAAGAGTTATACTCTTTTTTCTAGGACACCTGGTCCGAAATATGATCTTTAAGGAGGTGGGTTTCTTTCATTCCTTACTGGAGGCCATCCCGAATAGTGAGAAGACAGATATTTTCAAAATCATCATGATGAATGGAGAGGATGATAAATGTTGCTTCACTGGTTCGAGCTTGGGTCAATTTAGTGGACATGATTATAGTTTTTTTATTTATTAGAATTGTGTTCATAACAATTGGGCTGATAGATTATGGTGCTAGAAAATTCCAATGTGAATTAACTTCCTTGCCTAGAGGGTGAGAAATCATACCATTTTTATGGATGATAATGTTTAGAGGAAGGGTGTCTCCCCGACATCCATGTATTTCTGTTGTTATTGTCGCTGAATGGAGTTAGTTCTACAAATTGTTATTCACATTGACTTGGTGGTTCAACTTTTGTCATCTATAAATCAGAATGTGCGCACCGGTCTTGATAATTTCTTTTTGATAACATTCATCATAGACTGGTTTTGGGGTTTTTTGGGTAACGATATGGTGGTGAAGACTCACTATATTATTTTTTTCCATCTTTTGGACTATATGGAAAGAGAGGAATCATACGAGGGTAGTTACCCATCTGTTGATATCATTCATGAAAGTATAATTGAAGGCTCTGGTTAATGACCTAGGGGAGTTGAGAACAGGAGGGAAAGTGTAAGAGATACTGTGTAGATTCATTAACTGACATGTTGTTGAATCCATTTCTCCAAGTTAGTGGGTTAGATGGTTACTTCCATTAAGGGGAACTAAAATAAACATTGATGGCTCTTTCATAGGTGGTTAGATGAGAGGGGTTTGTCTACATAGATATACCAGTGGTTCTATTCTCTTCGACTTTAGTGATTTTATTGTCCAAGTAATTCCATGAGAGAAGACGTGTGATCTTTTCATTTGGGTGTCATGTTGTGTAAAGGGTTCAGGCTACATAAAACTGAAATTGGGTTAGAATCCAATGTGTCAATACATTATCTGTACGGGAAGATTTCCTATCTGTGGGAACAAATTCATCTCTTCAGATAGTGTTCTCTAGAGTTCGGTACAATGTGAAATATTCATCATACATAGAGGGAATACAAATTCTTAGTGGATGGCCTATCTTGGGTAGGAAGTGTTGAGGATCCCCACATTATATTATGTAGTTTGGGTTCTCTTCCTATTGAATGTAAGAACATTTTCCAAGGGTATTCCCTTGGTCTTCTCTATTTCAGACCTCCTATGTTGTTATATTGTGCTCCTTGATGGTCTTTCCTATCAATTTTAATAAAAACAACATTCTTGAAACTTTCATGGTCTAAGGACCAATTTTTCTAATTGATATAGAAATTTAATTATTTTTCTATAAATACCAACCCATTATCTCATTCAACCCCACTATAAGGCCCTTTTTTATGAATTTTTTCTACATTATATATCTCTATAGACCTTCCAATGAGTTCTTAAGGTTCTTGGAAGATCCTATGTTTATATAAAATTCTACATTGCACTAAATGAATTCTATTTCTCTTTTATTTTATTTAAGAAATTACTTTATAATAAAACATTTTATTTTCAATTTATTTTATTATCAATTGTTAATCACCATTACATTACTATTCATTTGATTACCTAATAATGATATTCATCCATTATATATTATTAATCCCTTTCTATAAACTATTTTTTATACTCGTCATGTTACTGAAATAAATCCCTGATTTTCCATGGCATCCACTTCTTTTATGAATATCCAACTCTATTTTCTTTAATGGGTGTTATTATATATTCAATTATAATTCATTGATGAGAATCCATAAATATGAATCCCAAATTCCGTTCTCATGTTTTCAAAATAATGAAACTTCCATTTCTTTACATAATTATGAACTCAATGAATTTGTGATACCCTAGACACAAACTATCTGATATTGTAACGCCTTGACCCCAGAAGCCTAGAGTTGGTTCATTATTACATAACATTGGCATGATCACAAAAGATAAATTCTCGAAAGACTGATTAGTTTAGTATCCTAGGATGTACTAGATACATTTATAAGGTTTACATTACATCATAAAGAGAAAAACTACAAAAACATCTTGTCTCTATAGACCACAATCATATCCCCTCATACTATCCTTGCAGGTCATTCATAAAACACTTCTTCATATCCTGGAAAAAATAATATATACAAAGGGGTGAGCTCAGATGCTCAGTAAGGATAACCATATAGCGGAAAATTTTGTAAATAAGAAAAAACATTTAAGGCAGTGTATAACTAAAAAAAGCCTTTTAAAATTGAACTTCAGCAAAATATAGCAAAGATAAAATGAAATAATTCTATTTACTTATACGCATAGATATTCTACTAGTCGAAAAATCCCTTGAAATATCAAACCACTTTTATAATGATGGAATGCAAAATTCCAGACTATCGTAACCACATAGTCAAGGCCTTGTGCCAAGACTACAAATAAGATGTTTTTTAGGCCTTGTGTCAGGACACTAGTTTTTCTCATGAGACCTACCGATGCATCGAGGAGCTATAGCGTGCTCCATCCATCACTTACTATGTCCAATGCATTCCTCATATGAAAATTTTTGAATCATAACATAAACATTCGTATTAAAACTAGCATATGAAATGTCCAGACTTTATCCACAAAATATGAATGGTATAAAAATAGCACATCAGCAATCAAACAAAACTCATTCGATACAATATGAAATATTGTATGGTATAATAATAACCTCAATTGAGAATAATGAAATATATTAACATAGATGAAAATAATCATGAAAAATATTGGAGAAAAATATCCCCCTTTTTCTTGAAATCATTTAAAAGTCACACTATATGTCACGAATCCATTTAAAAATAGATTATTGAATTAAAGTGTTCCATACTGCTTGGAAACTTTTCAGAGGAATTTTTATTTTAAAACTTTAATGTCCATATAAATAAATCCTTAAAACCATTTTTAAACCATGGGCATTAATGAGAAATATTTAGAATAATAAATCATGAAAACATTTAAAATGATATTTTAGGTAGAGTTCCTAACAAAAAGAGAGACACTTAAATACAAATAATTGAGGTAATCAAAACATTGTAATCCCATGAGAATAAAGTGATTCATGATATACTATGTCAAAGTACATTATATAAACCATATAAAGGTTATTTAGTGTATAACATCAAAGCAGTCTCAATGGAATGTAAACTGAGATGAAATATCTTATAAAGACTATATCCTTAGGTTAAGGATAAATCAGTGACATGATTATGCGTGAAAAATATAAATACACTCAATATGATTGGATATTCAGTATAAAACAATCAGAGGACATTCACACAAATTCTTGTAAAAACAACACCAATGAATTAGATGTTTAACTCAATAAATGGAGTTTCAGTTAAAATTACTCTTATCAAGTTCATATCGATGACTTGAGAATTTATCAATGGAGTTATTATTTGTATCAAAATTATATCAATAGAAATTGGAGTGTAAATTATGACATAACAAAATATATAGTGATTCCACACATAGTCTTGTAGTAAAATAATCAATGAAGTTTGCGTAAAGCCGAATGAGTGGAAATTGGAATTTTAAATTCCATTATCGATTTGGTAACTTACAAAACATACACCCATCAAATAAGGATCATACAATGATGATGTAAATTTACATAAATTAAAGTATATTACACAATTAAAACAATCATGGGAAGTACACACACCACATGCAATAAATAAGTGGTGAACAATGGAAATTTCACAGAATTAAAAGTGAGATAAGAAAACCCTTACCTTGTACTTTTCCTCCGTCGAGGGTATGTTGACCTCTTATATAATGGTGAAAAAATTGTTATTAAATTATAAAATAATCATATACATTAATATGATATCATATTTGATCTTTTAACATTTCATTGTTAATAATATCTTGGTATTTTCGTCGTTTTGGGTGTTAACTTACTCATTTTCTTTTATATGTTTTATAAAATAAGTCATGTTTTTTATGGATAGGATGTATCTTATTCATATACATAATGATATCATGTACTTAAAAATTATTTTTAATCATGAAATGAGGATTATACTTGAATGGATACGATGGGGAATGAATCTCATCGTGTCCGTGGACACGGTAGTCCGTACATATGCACGAGCGACAATATCATTCATTTGATATTAAAATCATATATAATTGTATGGTATATCATATATACATAATAATTATAGTTTTATATTTATTATTTACTTCAATTACACATCATTATCATACCTATCCATATAATAATGATTTGAATAACAATTACACCACGGCGAGGAGACGGTAAGCCGTACGTACGCACGTAAGGTGAAATGTCATTAAAAGGTTGGATAGAATACTGAATATGGTTGTAACGTATTTATAATAACATCATGGTATATAGAATATATTATATTTATTATTTTAGAATGTAATTAACAAATAAAGAATAAGTGGAAGAAGAATGGAACTTGAAAGTGGGTGGTGAAAACATTATCTCTTCTTCGGGTTCTTCCTTTTGATTTAATCAAAAGAAATCTTTAGGTTTGCTTTATAACTAAAATAAGGCCTCTAGGTTGAATTGAGGGATGTTAAGAGGGTATTTGGGTAGAGGTTTTCCGAGAAAAATGGCTCTGAATGTGTGGATTAGAGAGAAGGGGGAGTTCCCTTTTATAATAGGGGTGAGCGGCACCTTAGGAAAAGCTAGAAAAATTATTTTATAATAAAATAATTTTCGGTTTATAATTGATAAAAAAAGGTATTATTTAAAGGATAAGGTGGTTTTGGGTCGAAAACTACTCAACCAATAGGTTTTGGACAAGTTTGGGGAACATTATACACCATATCTTTTAGTTTTAACCCTTAGTTAATTAGTTGGACATTTACCATGTATCTTTGTATTTTTATATTATATGGTCCTTAAAACGTACAATAAACATCAAATAGACCCCCCAAGTGGTGAATTAATGATATAAATATCACTTTATGTCCTTTGGATGAATCGTAGATTTTTAGAAATAGAATATCAATTAATAATCTAATATTTGTTTTAAAAAACTCATTTATGTCAATTTTGGAACTATTTAATAATTGATTTTTTTGAAAATATTAACATATTTATTAATTAGAAAAAAAATTAATAAATCCTAACATGTCATATTAACCAATAATATTCTTTTATGTCGTCAAAACATTCAAATTATATTTATTTTAACATTTATAATACCAATTATTTGATTCTTTCATTAATAAAGAAAATACTACATCATTATTGTGTACTAAATAAATTTAATTATCCAATGTCTAAATATTATAAATAAAATACAATTATGTAGGAAATATTTTTATATTTATAATTAATATTTATAGTTGAAAATATAACATATATAACCCATTGTAAAAATTGTTTCTCTAAAATATATTTTATTCTGTCATTTTTGTATTTACATTACCTTAATAAATATAAACTATCATTATCACTTACAAGTGGCTCCATGGGGTCACAAAATCGACCCAACAATGCCCATTTTATGACATGTTTCAACCAATAGGTTTAGGAAATGTTTTAGGGTAATTTAAAATTATTATAATATTATTGTTTTACCTATATTTTCCAGATTTACACTTTAACAATGGTAAATAAAATATTCACCGAAGTAATTATTCAAAATGTCTAAAAATAAAATTTACTTATAAACACAATTTGGACCTCCTGATTCTAAATATTGAATCCATTTTAATAAATTAAAAACATATATGTGGAAGAAATGATTTTGAAATTAATTCTCTTTCTCAAAACAAAAAACGTGTTTTAAATAAATAATAACTATCAAAAGATTGACACTTTCTGAGGATCAGTTTAATTGTGAAATTATCTCCAATGACCAAAATTGGATTAAATAGTAAAAATATAATATAATTATACTTTAAAGTCACTCAAATACATAATTTATCACAGTTAATTATTTCGATTAAAAAAGTTGTTTTTAATTAAAATTTAGTAATTTTAACTATTCATAAAAATATGAAAGTTATCATAAAAGTACCAAAAATCCACCCTAAGCTAATATAGATATTACAAATATAAAAATAAAGTCCATTTTGAAAGATAAAATGTATAAAATTTCAAAAAAGTGGGTATTACTATTCATAATGTCTAGTTTGATTGGTTGTGGTGTGTTAAAATCTCGAAGTTGCGTACAATGCAAGCTATTGCATTATCCAAAGGGAAACATACCGTGGAATCTTGGGGTGTTATATTCTCTCATCATTCAATAAATTGTGTCCCCGTAATTTTTAAAATTGGCCTTGGGAATATAATGGAAAGTCCTACATCAAAAATAGATTCAATAAAACTATCACTTTAAAAGAATGAAAGAGAAGTACAAAGGTCACCCAAGATAACCCATACTAGGATTCCAAGCAGGAAAACATGTATAAGGAAGGAAAAATAGGTGTCAAGTTCTGATGGAGAGGGATAGAAAAAACGATCAGGAGACAGTTAACAACAAGAAAACCACAATCTTGTGATGGGACAAATGGTTATTAGTCTCCCAGTGGGAAAAGTAAACGGAAAACATTTTTTTTATTTTAAGTTACATTACATAAAGATGGGGAATTAATTTAGGAAATTTTCTAATAAAATAAAGATATATACTTACTTTTTATGTAGAGTTTCATTATTTAATATATTTATACCACTAACTTACTCATTTTTTTTAAACTATGAGCATTCAAGAAGACTTGGTCAGACTGGAAGAGCAAGATTAAACTTTTATAGAATCACATGATCCACGAAGGATAAACTATATATTTACCTTGTATTTATAGATTAATAAAATCCAAAATGGTTAGTATGAGATCTGAGGTTCCCCCAAAATGATATTCCATTAGGGAAAGAAACACTAATCTTAATTTCAAAAATTAAAGAAAAAATACCCCAAAGTTAAATAAATACCATTCAATAAACAACTGTCCTTAAAATCCTTTAATATAATCCAAAATTATATTGAAACCCAAAACATAGAGGAATTTGGTTATGTAGTCTTCCTCGTTAAATTGTATCTCCAAATGACATAAACTACTCTTAAAGTCGCATATATAAAAGTAATTAACCTAATCACATATTTTCTATTATATGTAAATCATTTCCATAAAAACCCAAATCTATAGAAATAGATAATAAAAACATAGATAAAAATACACCATTACTCCACAAATTAAATCCCATAGTATTCTATTTTCCTTGGGCATATAGTGTTCCAAACAAAGCGAACATCTTCCAAAATAACATTTATCACTTAATCACCAAATCATTTTCCTATACTAAGGGTATTCATTTGATAAGACATAAGATCCCAAATCAACTTATTATTGATCAATAAAATCATTTAACTAAAAATAATTAGTCACACTAAGCAGGGACATCATGTAGTCCAGTGGTAGGCGATAAATACCAATCACAAAATGGTTGTGGGTTCAATTCCCATAGCTTTGTCTGACGCGACAGGTTGTTAAACGGTCTACGTGTTGTCCTTTTTCAAAACAAATATTTTATAACATTACCAAAATGAGATAAATTCCTAAAAATAACCATAACATAATTTTAACCAGAAATGTTATCTCATACCTTGCATTTTCATCCCAAAATATAACAAAACTTGTAATTTCCTCAAACCCAATGATCATATAAAACCAAATGGTTATTTATAACTGTATCCACAAGAGAGAAGATAAGTCTTCCTCAAATATCATTTTCACATGGAAAATAGCCGGGTTTAAAATACAAGAGAAAATTATTCCAAATAAATACCATAAACAAGGAGCACAAATACTTTTAAACATTTCTCCAACTATTTATTTTCACATAGATTCTTCTTTGACCATGAAAATATCCTATAGAATAGGGAATTCACATGGGTAATGGATAGGTCCCCTACATTTATGGAAAATGACTGTAAATGGATTCTTGGGACCATTTTTATTTTCTTCTATAATACTCTTCATTTTTCCTCGACAATTCATCACTTTATGTCCTTCTTTCACACACGTAAATAATTTCTTAGTTCTGTTGAGACACTTTCCTGGGTGTCTCCTTCCACATTTCGTGCATGATGGGAATTGAGGATTCTTTTCTCTATGGTCTCCACTACTGTAGCTCTTATCATTCATCACATTTCTCTTCTTTTTTGAGATCGGTAGTTGGTTAATATATATATTATTGATCATATTTTTGGAAAACTGATTTGGCATGAACATGATATCTTTTACACCAATCATCATTCCATTTTGTTGCTCATTTCCACCACCATTCACACCTTGTATATCATTCTCAAAGTTACTATGACTTCCTTGGAATCCAGCCATTGAATAAAACCAGAAAGCATTGTGTGAGTAACAGTAGTCATAAAATCATTTAGAGAATATCATGACACCATATTCTCAATTTGAAACACCTTAGGATAAACCAAGGTTATTTATTGTCATATTATATTAAAATACATCAAATTTATTTCTAAATAAAATGTGAATTATCCTAAGCATAACCCCTGGGAGTGTCGTAACCAAGAGTGCAACAAGACCCATTGTTGTGCACCAGTTCTCGTTCGAGACTAGCTCAAAGTGGTGTTTCTGGGTTTTTCACCTTGTACATCTATGCCAGATCTACCTTTACCTTCTCGTATACAGACAGGGATGTATTTCTTGGAAAATTCACAAAATCTATAAAATACGAAAATTCATGGAAGTTCTTCTATACTAATCCTCAATTTCTATCTTAGGGATATGTGCTCCAATAAGAGTTTATCTAAATCTAGTTTCCAATGTTTTTACTAAACTTCCTTGAATACCAACTGTAACACCCTGACCCTAGAAGCCCAGAGTCAGTGCATTATTACATAACATTGGCATGATCAAAAAAGATCAAGTCTCGAAAGACCGAATAGTTTAGTATCCTTGGATGTACTAGATACATTTATAAGGTTTACATTACATCATTAAGAGAAAAAATAAAACGACATCTTATCTCCATATACCACAATCATATCCCCTCACACTATCCCTGTAGGTCATTCATAAATATTTCTTCATTTCCTGGGAAAAATAAAACATAGAATGGGGTGAGCTCAGGTGCTCAGTAAGGATAATAATATAGAGGAAACTATCATAAATAACCATAAACATTTAAGGCAGTGTACAACTAAAACAAAAGCCTTTTAAACTAGAACATCAACATAATATGGAAAAGATAAAATGAAATAATTCCATTTAATTATTTACATGGATATTCTACTAGTCGAATAATCACATGCATTATCAAACAACTTTCATAATGATGGAATTCATAATGCCAGACTATCATAACCACATAGTCAAGGCATTATGCCAAGACTACAAATAAGATTTTGTCAAGGCCTTGTGCCAAGACACTAGTTTGTCTCATGAGGCCTACCGATGCATCGAGTAGCTATATAGGGCTCCACCAATCACTTACTAATTCCAATTCATTCCTCATATGAAAATTTTGAAACATAACATAAAATTTCGTATTAAAACTGGAATATTAGATGTCAATACTTTATCCACAAACAATGAATGGTATAAAAATAGCACATCCACAGTCAGACATAACTCATTCGATACAATATGGAAGAATGTATTATATCAGATTAACGTCAAGTGATAACAATGAAGGATATTTACATAGATTAATATATTCATGAAAAATACTAGAGAGAAATATCCCCCTTTTTCTTGAAATCATTTAAAAGTCACACAATTTTTCAAGAAGCCATTTAAAAATAGATTTTTGAATCAAAGTGTCCTATACCGCTTTGAAACTTTTAAAAGTAATTTTTAGTTTAAACCATTAATGTCCAAATAAATAAATCCTTAAAACCATTTTTAAAACATGGACATTAATGAGATAGATTTAGAATAATAAATCACGAAAACATTTAAAATGATATTTTAGTTAGAGTTCCTAACCAAAAGAGAGACACTTGAATACAAATAATTGAGGTAATCAAAACTTTTTAATTTCATGATAATAAAGGGATTCATGATATACTATGTCTATGTACATTATATACACCATATAAAAGTGATTTGGTGTATAACAACAAAAGAGTCTCAATGGAATGTAAATTGAGATGAAATATCTTATAAAGACCATATACTTAGGTTAAGGATAAATCAGCGACATAATTATGTGTAAAAAATATAAATACACTAAATATGATTGGATATTCTGTGTAAAACAATCAGTGGATATTTACACATATTCTTGTAAAAACAACACCAATTAATTAGATGTATAACTCAATAAATGGAGATTCCGTTAAAATTACTCTTATCAAGTTCATATCGATTACTTGAGAATTTATCAATAGAGTGATTATGTGTTTCAAAAGAATATCCAAAAAGGGGGAGTGGCAATTATGACATAAGAAAATAAATAGTGATTCCACACATAATCTTGGAGTAAAATAATCAATGAAGTATGTGTAATGTCGTATGAGTGGAAATTCAAATTTCAAATTCCCTTATCGATTTGTTAACTTACAAAACATACACCCATGAAAGAAGGATCATACAATGATGATGTAAATGTCCATAAATTATATTATATTACACAATGAATACAATCATGGGAAGTACATACACAACATGCAATAAATAAGTGGTGAACAATAGAAATCTCACGGAATGAAAAGTGAGATAAGAAACCCATTACCATGTAATTTTCCTCGGTCGAGGGTCGGATAAACTCATGTATAATGGTGAAATAAATATTATTAAATTATAAAATAATCATACACATTAATATGATATCATAGATGATCTTTTAACTTGCTTTATTAATAATATCTTGGTATTATCGTCGTTTCGTGTGTTAACTTACTCGTTTTCTTTTATATGTTTTGTTACATAAGTCGTGTTTGTTATGGATAGGTCGTATATTATTAATATACAGAATGATATCAAGTCCTTAAACATTATTTTTAATCATAAAATGAGAATTATACTTGAATGGATACGATGGGGAAGGAATCTCATCGCATTCGTGGAGACGGTAGTCCGTACGTACGCACGAGCAACAATATCATTTTTTTGATTTTAAAATTTTATATAATTATATGGTATATCATATATAAATAATCATTATAATGTTATATTTATTATTTACTTCAATTACACATCATTATCATAACTATCCAAATAATAATGATTTGAATAACAATTACACCACGACGTGGAGACGGTAAGCCATACGTACGCACGTATGGTGACATGCCATTCAAAGGTTGGATAGAATACTGAATATGGTTTTACCATATTTATTATAACATCACACTATATAGAAGATACTGGAGTTATTATTTTAGAATTTAAATAACAAAGAAAGAAGAAGTGGAAGAAGAAAGGAGTTTGAAAGAGTGTGGTGAGAACATTACCTCTTCTTCGGGTTCTTCCTTTTGATTTGATCAAAAGGGCTCCTTAGGTTGGCTTTCTGACTAAAATAAGTACTCTATTTTTAGGTGAGGGATGTTGAGAGGGTATTTAGGCAGAGTTTGGCCTAGCCAAATTGTTTTGAAGGTGTGTATTATAGAGAAGGTTGAGTGACCTTTTATAAGAGTGGTGATGGGCACCTTATGAAAAGCTAGAAATATTATTTTATAATAAAATAATTTTCAGTATATAATGGATCCAAAAGAGATTATTTAAATCCTAATGTGGGTATGGGTCAGAAAAAACTCAACCAATATGTTTTACATAGGTTTGGGTCACTTTATTAACCTTATCGTTTAGTTTTAACTCTTATTTAATTAGTTTGACATTTAACATGTATCTTTGTATTTCTATATTATAAGGTCATTAAAACTTAGAATAAACTTTTAAAAGACCCCTAAGTGGTCCATTAATGATAAAAATATCATTATATAAGTCCTTTGTCTGAACCTTAGATTTTTAGGAATAGAATATTAATTAATAATATTATATTTGTTTTAAAAACCCATTTATGTCAATTTTGAAACTATTTAATAATTGATTTTTGTTAAAGTCTTAAAAACATTATTAATTCAAAAAAAATTTAAGAAATAATAACATGTCTTATTAACCAATAAAATTCGTTTATGTCATAAAAACTTTCAAATTATATTTATTTTAACATTTATAATACCTATTATTTGATTCTTTCAGTAATAAGGAAAATACTACATCATTATTGTGCCATAAATAAATTTAATTATTCAATGTCTAAAAATTATAAATAAAATACATTTATGAAGGAAATATTTTGAACTTTATAATTAATATTTATAGTCAAAAATATAACTTATATAACCTTATGTAAAAAAACTTTTTCTAAAAATATATGATTCTGTCGTTTTTGTATTTACTTTAACTTAATTAATATAGAGTGTCATTGTCACTTACAAGTGGCTCCATGAGGTCCCAGAATCAACCCATAGATGCCCATGGTCGGAAAGGTTTCAAAATAAGGTTAGGAAACGTTTTAGGGTAATTTAATATTATTATAAATTAGTTTTTTACTGGTATTTACCGGATTTACCCTTTAACCATGGTAAATAAAATATTTACCGAACTAATTATTCAAAATGTCTAAAAATAAAATTTACCTATTACATAATTAGTACCTTATAATTATAAATATGGAATCCATTTTAATAAATTCAAAACATATAAGTGGCAGAAATTAATTTAAAATTAATTCTCATTGTCAAAACAAAAAGCCTATTTTTAGGAAATAATAACTATCAAAAGATTGACACTTGCTTATGCCCAGTTTAAATGTGAAATTATGTTCAATGACCAAAATTGTATTAAATAGTAAAAATATAATTTAATTATACTTTAAAATCACTCAAATTAATAATTTATCACTGTAAATTATTTCGATTAAAAAAAGTTGTTTTTAATTAAAATTTAGTAATTTTCACTATTCATCAAAATATGAAAGTTATCAGAAAAGTACCAAAAATTCACCCTAAGATAATTTCGATATTCCAAATCCAAAAATGAAGTCAATTTTGAATGATAAAATGTATAAAATTTCAAAAAAGTGGGTATTACTTTTCATAACGGTGAGCTTTATTGGTTGCGGTGTGTTAGAATCTCGAAGTCACGTACAATGCAAGCAATTGCATTATTCAAAGGGAAACGTACCGTGGAAGCTTGGGGTGTTACAGATATGGTGAAATACCACATACCATAAATAGTGTCTTAGATACCAACTACAAGTTACCATACATGATTATCTCTGAATTTCATGACTTAAATCGAATATTGTATTACATACATTCAAAATAACTATTAGGTTTATAACATTAAATAATAAGAAGAAAATATAAACAAGAAAAACATAGGTCTTTCTCGACTAATGGATATTTTGCCTAATTGAATATACAACTACATAGTTCATAATAATAATTCAACATCCCCCATAAATTCTTCAAAAAAAAACTATCATTTTATGAATATAATTTATAATTAATTTCATAATTTCCTAGTGAAATGGAAACATAATAATGGGTAATAAATAATATTCAATTATAGAAACATATAACTAAATATAACAAAATATTAAATATGGTATACATAATATGGTATGAATAAATAATCTGAGTAATTCCACAGAAACTAAAAATAAAAGAATTTTATATCCATGAAAATAAATTAAAACATTGAAATCCATAATATCAATCACATAGAAAGGGAATTCATAATTTAAAACATCAAATACATGTTTTCAAGGCCTTATATTAGAAAACTATATTGATATGGGGAGAGGTATACCCAAAAAAACAATTTTGTTTTGTCTTATGAGACATGTTGATACATCAAGGGGATATATAATTCTAGGGCCCATGCATCACTTATTTTATTTCAATTCATTCTCCATAAGAGTCAGCAATTCATTTCATATCATACATTAAGTAACCTCTAACTGACTAAAAACGTGATTATCCATATAATGAACAATATGGAATTACAGTACATAATAAATCTATATTTTAAATAAATAATTATAAATAATGTTATTTAATTTCTCAATGAAAATAAATCATTTACTATGATAATAATCCATTAAGATAAAAAAGGTGGGTGTTTAGACAACACAAAGTCAACTTTCTCATAATCATCCTTATTGCAATATCAATAGACAAAACACTAATACATTCTATATATCATTAAATAGTATAACATGATCATATCCCATCTAGAGGAATAAGTTGGATGGTATAAAAAGAACATAATTATAGTAAAACAAATCAAACATTGAATGCAGTTGAAAAAAATGAAAAACACCCTTATGACAACAATGCTTCGATGGTATCACAAATGAAGGGATAAAGAATAGAATTGTTTGATAATATAAGATCTATCAAAATAATATATATATATATATATATGGATAAATAGTGAAACATAAACTACATTAGTGGAAATAACTTTTATAATGATAAACTAAATGGAAGAAAAAAATTTAAAATTACTTTTAGACAACATTTTAAGATTGGTGTATAATTAAACATTACATTTTAAATGTAACTTTGGAAAAGGTGATTTGAAATATTTTAAAAACCATAACTTTTAAAAAAAATATCCCATAAATTATCTTTGGAATGAAATAAATCCAATTTTGTGTAAATTATGGGATGAAGTAAAAATATTTTAATGATAAATGAACCCCACTTTTATTAGTTTGAAAATATATTTTTGAAAAACTTACATTATAAAAAGAGTAAAAAAAAATTATTACTAATATATTTTCCCTTATATAGTTCTATATACTAAAAAAATTAATATATAATTGTGGTAGAAGATATGAATGTGAAAATAAATATTAATTTGAAACATTATAACTCAAAGAAAAGAGATTTTAGTTATTAATATCCCTTATAAGGAATATACTCCTAGACGATGTAATAATAGAAAACGGGTTAATATGGTGAAAATTTTAACAGTGAGAGATTAAAAAAAATTAAATCAAATAGAATAATTTTCCCAACATATATGAAATAACTTCATGAGAATAATCATAACTCAATTAATGAACATTAAGTAATAAAAAACTCTTACAATAGGGGTAACCCATGACTCAAAAGATATTTAAAAAAAGAACATGATTTTTCATAGATTATCCCATATCATAAAATGAAATAAATTATATTACATTAATGGCATACAAAATAAATATAATTATATAAAAAAGAAAACATAGATCATATCATTTAACAAACCTCAAAGAATCAGAATTAAAACAAAGAAAAACCTTACGTCTTGAATAACATTTTGATCAAAACCCCTTGAAATAGATGGATTATAATTGAACATTAAATAACATGATTAAAATATAATTTATTATATTATATCAAAAATTAGTTTTATATACACCAAATTAATTAAATTGTGTGTATAATACTCAACTTGTCTGAAAGAGAAGAATTCGAGATGAAAACCCTAACCTTGACTCTGATTTATTCTAAATTTTCACCAAACATCCTAAATAAATAAATATAGTTTATCAAATACATACTCAATAACAACATTCATAACTATAATCATTTATTCTACTCATTTTTGTCATTATATACATATATATTAGTTATCTGTTTCTCATTTTCAGTACTAGGTGTATGTAGTCTATCACTTTGAACTAGTTTCCTAAATTTATCCATGGAACATATTATTTTTAAAATATAAATAATTATTATATCATATACGGAACTATAATATATGTTACAATATATTTTATAAATTTATAACTTTATTATATGGTTTTTTTGATCAAAGTGGATAAAATTTGTGATGGGCATGTTCCTGTGATTCCTAAAGAATGATGGGTGATTTCTTAATTAATGAGTTTAATATTTTTATAACCTTAACATATAAAAAAAATTATTTACACACACACACACACATATATATATATATATATATTATACCCTTACGTAAGTTCTCATAGTCATTCATAATATAAATTCATATTGTTATTCAAGTAGTTGCTGAAATCTACAAAAACATAAACCTACCATGATTAATGAATGATTGTGAGGTAAATTAGATGTAATATAATTATAATAGAATCATAATGATTTTTATTATTTATATTATATATTTTAATTGTAATGAATAATATATAATATATAATTTTATAATTTCACTAATTAGAAAGAAGATATCATTTTCCTCATACTTCCATCATTTTAATCAATTAAATTAATAATATTCCTTTTTGAATCATATCATTATAGGTTCTCAAATATTTAATTTTATAACCTTAATGATGACATGATAAAAATATTTTCCCTTAAATACAATCATAATGCCCACCCATGTATTTTGGTGATGAAAATAAAAATGGAAATTAGTCATTCAATGGTGGTGGTAGTCCATACATACACATGATTAATGGTTTCATTTTCCATTAAATAGATGAATGAATTATAATAGTTAATTTTTTTAATAATATTAATGATATAATTTTAATTTTTATTAATTATATTCTTATTTTATTTTATCTTCTTGAGTTGTTTAATGAAAACAAAACATGTTATGTCATGGGTGAAGTAGTCCGCACAACAAACGAATTATGGTTTCATTTTGATTAATAAAAAAGGGAAATGTGATTAATGATAATTCCCATATAAAAATAAGACTCATTATATATCCAATTTGGATTTAATCACATAGTTATTTAAGAATTATAATTGGGAAAAAAAATACAAAATAAGGATCTTAAGTAAAAAAGATTACTCACATTGAACACTTTGAGGTTACCCTGGAATATCCCTTGTAAATGAATGGCACAAGGTAATATATTGTGAAAAAACGTCTATGTAGTGAAACATTATTATATGGTAAGAAAACATCATAGGTTTTCAAGAGAAAAATTAATTTTTATAGTGTTATTTCATGGGTGTTGAGAGTCACCATCTATAATTGGTGGGAATGAATGTTTTTTACAATATTGCAACTTAATATAAAGGAATCATATCCTAGATAAGCAATTTGGCCAAATAATTGATATATAATGGAGTGTGGAATACATATAGTAGATACATACATCATAAACCCATTTATTGACATTTTTTTATCATTTTTATATACTTTTACCCCTTGAATTATTACTCTTATTATTTGAGCTTTTAAAATGATAACTTGTTTTTAATTTAGCTGATATAATATTTATTCCTAAAAATAAAATTTTAAATGTTCAATAATATGGACCCACTAATTTAAAATATTAAATATAAATCATTTTAGTTGTATAAATGTGAGAAAAATAATTTTAAATTTTAAAAGTATAATGTATTGATTTTTTCTAAGAAAATATTACTTATGTACTAAAATATCAAATATGGGTTTGTAAATTTAAAAAACATTAAAATGAAAATACCAATATAAATAAAAATTTTAGACATGGAAATATGTCTCATAATTTACAATTTATACATATATATTAATAATATCATAAAAGTCATGTTATTTGTAAAAATAGTATTTTACGCTATTCATATAAAAAAATTCTTTTAAAAAAATCCCAATGAATAATATTAATATTATATTATTATCCTTAATAAAATATTGATGTTAATTTTTTAAAATTAAATTTCTAAAATTTTTTAGTTAAATATTTAAATAAAATCATAAAATATTTTAGGAAGTTATTTATAATGGAAAACAACTCTTTAAAATGTTGACTATTATGTATTCATATTTTTTATCAATTACTATTTAATTTCTGGGTAATAAATTAATCGTATTATAAATATAATTTATTATTATCTAAAAATAATATACTTATTTTCTTGAAGTAAATATAATTTTTTTGAAAAATATATTTTTATGTATAAAATGATTATCTTAGTTATTTTAGTTATACTAATTGAATTTCATTCATATTAAAAATAGACATTATTTTAATTCTATAAGTATTTCATTAATTGGGTCTTAATATTTATTACTACATATGAAGAATCAATTTTGTAATGGTTATTCATTAAATTTAAAATTTTATTAAAATATATCATAGTTTTGTTTTAATTTGGTGGTGTGTGTGCAGCAATCTATTGAATACATTGAGTTAATTAAAGACAATAATATATTAAAATTACAGGGTTATACATCCCCCCCCCCCAAATTAAATTTATTCTTATTAATTTGAATCATAATATCATATTAATTTCTATAGGTTACTCATAAATAACCATACAATGCTAAATGGTCTTTTGTTTATTTAGGTTATGGGATGTGATTTATCTATATGAAAAATTATTACAAAAGATTTATAAAGAGATATAACACATCCTTAATTTCACATATATTTCTAAAAATTGATGATTTTATCACCCTATATTTTATGTTATTTACCATTTAATTTGGTATTTTTGAAGTTACATAATACATTGGTTGAGTTTCTGGAGTTTCTTAATCATTTTATAGTTTCTTAGAAGGGTTTTTAAGGGTGCATAGTTTGAGAACTATTGGGGTAAACCATGAAACTTCTTATAAAATCCATGAAAGTGATTATGTGAGTTTTTTTTGTATGACCATGATTGGTGAATGGTTTTTACAAACCATAAGGGTTCCGTGTGAAACCATGAAATCATATATTGAGGGAAAAGGCATGGTTGGCACAAATTTTTTTAAATTTTACAATCTGACCAATTGAGAGGGTTATTTGTAGATAGTATCATGTTCAAGATTAACACATAGTTTCCTATCCCATGCTTCTTATCCATGCGATGTGTACTTAATTATAGGATATTAGAGTTTTACTTAGTTTTGATCCCCAAAACCATATTTTCATCTCCTCTCTAGTGAACCTGAACTCATCTACTTCCGTAAGAATAATTAGTGGGTAAATTTTAATAATTATAGGGTATTACTTATTATTCTACACTTCATTGGGTAGAGATGGGTGAAGATTCATTGTTGGGACCTAGACTTATTCAGAGGAAAACTAACAACATTTTGAAGATTAGGAAAAGTAAGAATATAACACATTGTCATCATATATATTATTTGGTTCATCTTCATGGGTTGTTATCATTGTAAATAGGAGATACATTTTTCAAAAAACTCCCTCTAAGGATAGGGAATCAATATTTTGTTAAATAAGGTAAATTTTCTCTTTGGTAGGCCAACCCTTTCGAAATACAAGAACGAATTGATAGTGTGACTTATTAGTTGGATTTACCACCATGATCTATATTCATACACAATCTATATTTTATCTCAATTGAAGAGGTACCAAAATGATCAGGACATTATTATTCTAAGGGACCATGTTGATCTTGAACTGGATGCTACATTTATACATATGCTAATACAGATTATGGATAGACAAGATATGTTGTTACATGGGAGAATTATATATTTGGTGTGAGATTTATGGAATCATAGTTATATTTTGGAAGATATATAGAAATAGTAAGACTTTACGAAATGGAAATGGTAATGAGGGATGAAAATGATAAATGTTTCTCACTATTTTCCTTGAAATGTCCCCATATTTTTTAAATACCTAGTTAATTATTTTATTAATTTTATTTTTGAGATTCAAACAATCATTGAAAATTAGACTAAAATTTTTATATTTAATGGATTTTTCAATTTTGATTTCTCAAAAGAGACATTCTTTTATTTTTGGATTATAATAAATTTATTTATTTATTGTTAATTTGGACATTAAATTCCTAAATGTATTAGTTCTAAATATTTAATTATTTTATTTAAAAATCATAATTTGATATATTTTAAATAGAAATTGAAATTCTAAAATTTATTTTTTTCATATAATAGTTAATACATTTTTTAAATTAATTAGATATGTGTAAATATAATTCAAAAACATATAATTTGGAACTTAATATTCAGAATTTTCAATATAGATTTTTTAATATTCATTAGTTATGATTTTTGAATCTCAAATTCATGGGTAAAATCTTCATTTTTAATTCATTGTTCATTTTTTAATTGATTTTGGAATCTTATAATTTCATATCAATTTTTGTTAAATAATAAAATTGATTGCACTAAAAAAAATGTGTGTGTAACGTTCTTGTTAAAATCAAAATCTATACACTTCATGTGACCATTTGATTTTATTAGAAATTTTTCAAATTTCATAATCTATTTTCCCACAATCCAATTGAATACAAGGAAAGCTTCTATAGTAAGAAAAATTAAAAATTCATTAAGAGACCATGAAATCATCTCTTGAGGTAGTTGAACAAGAAAGAAAGACAATGGAAAATACATTGAGCAACTGCATTACCAAATTATGACCTTGTTATGTTTTTATATTTCAATCACACACATCCATGATTTCTATATAGACTACCCAAAAATGACACAAAGGAATAGAGATACCACAATCCTCCCTCTCCTTATGCAATCAACAACAGAAACAAAAAACACAAAGGAATCAAGTTTATATTTATAATCCTCCAAGGTCAATTATTTTGAGTAATGAAATCATTAAACATAATCCATATATGAATAATAAAAATTCCAAAACTAATTTTGTGTTAAAGAATAAACTAATTTTTTAATGTTGAGAAAGTCCATGTGAAAATGAATTCTTGGAAGAAGAAACCTTGGTCTACAAAAGAAAACCTAGATTGAATCTTGCACTTAAATCTACACCATCCTCAACCATTGAACTGTGTCACCATAACAAAGTTGATGACATAATGAAAAATACTCGAGAATATGAGCTGGTACCATTCCTCCTATCAATATCAAATCTTCACTTCCCATTTCTAAACAAAAAAAAAAGACAAACCAGATGAGATCAGGATCCACCATGATTTATTATCTATGGAAATTTATAACTAAATACCGGAATCTTGTTGAAGAATCTTCATCTCATAGATGAAATATCAAAGAAAAAAACCAATCATTCTTGTTAAAAAATTGAAGTTGCCCTAACCAAAACCCTATTGATGTAAACCAGTAATATGAGGATGAATTTTGAAGAACCTGATTACATGATGCAGAATCAAGAAGAACAGACAAGGATGATGTGAAAGATATTTCCTTAGCTGATACCTTTAAACCTTTTCATCATTACTAAAGATATTGAGTCATTCCAAAACACTAAATATCCACATGAAACTCACTAATGACTCCTCGATCCAGGAGGAATTCAAATATTTTTCTTAATCAAATGAGTGTCTTTGAACTGGAAGTGGTTAACAATAGACTCCTCCAATCTCACTGATGAAGAAGACCAAAATTCACACATCCATAATCTATAAGTAGAAAGAAATTTACACTATAAGGTTAAATCCAATCTGATCAAAGAGTATCTTATACTTGAGTTTAAGGTCACTATATAAGTTATTTAGGTACCAATACAAAAAAAACATACCTCCCTTACTAAACGATACGACCTTAAGTTACATGTGATGATGATCACCAGAGAAGAAAAGAGAACATGTGTTTTTTATTTGGGAGAATGACTCAAGGTGATCCAGTTGTAGATCTAGACCATGATAAAAATTTAATGGCGGTTTAAGATAAATTTATATAAAGGGGTATATTATCTTTAAATAAACCCTAAAGATGAAACTATGTAAAAAATGAAGGCATGAATTAAGAAGAGGTTAAATTGAATAATCCAATATCAGGATATTTCTGATTGAATAATAATAAAACATATATTTATATCTTCTTCTATACTTGTGATGAGATGAAGATGGAGGAGTGCATGGTTTCATTATAAAACACTAGAAATTAATCCATTTGATTGTTCACACCAAGTGTTCGATGGTTGGTTCTTATATGATGTTCAGTTAATAGGTGAAGAAATTTTATTACAGTCACCTCTAATGAGGAAATTGAGAAAACACCAAACCAAGGGGCTCGACCATGTGAAATAAGAATAATTTGAGCCCAATATACACTAAGTATATGTTTTAAAAAATTATTTTACTGCAATTTGAAGATGAGACTATTTATTTTTTGACGATAATGAGCTTCACCCAAGAATATTCAAACAATAAGAAAATCTGAGATCAGATGAAGATGAACCCAATGAGTTGGAATAAACCAAAATTAAACACATGGAGAGTTCCTAGCCCATGTGAAGTACCAAATCATATATTTTAAGGCCCAATTATGTAAATATAAAGGCCCTATAAAATTCCACATAAAACATTCAACAATATCCCATCATATATATCATCTCCTACCCCCATGAAGAAATTTAAATCCAATCAAATTGTGGATCAGTGAATATTTTCTCTTATATATTTCATGAAGGTGTATGGATTTCAATCACATGGGAAGAATTTATTAATTTAAAAAAATTTAATATGGTTATTTAGAGAAATCTAAAATATTAGGTTGTTCATATGGGTAATATGTGGATAAATTGAAGTGGATCATAATTTGTATAATAATTCTAACATTCTGATTGATTGAGAATGGATGATCATTCAAATCACATGGTCAACGATGGGAGATTTAAGAACTATGAGTGTTTATCTATAAAATATAAATGGTTCACTAGAGTAGGAAGCTACTTAAATGATAGTCGAACCAAAGACAGAGCATCTTCATTTTCTTATTTGTTTTATTTACTTTCACTATAATGATCCAGTGATGGAACATTGGGCCATTATGGGTAGAGTTGAGGATATCCCCCTTTACTCTAGTAAATTATTTAAATTTTCTAATTGGTTTTATCTCTAATTAAACTCTATAGATTTATTTGAACATGTTTAATTATTAATATATTTCCTTCTTCTTATGCACTATAAAATTTCTCTTCCTTCTATCTCTAGACTACACACATAAAATACTCTTACATACTCAACTATATACCATAGCAATCAGTGGGTGAGGAGGATGGAGATTTTAGATATCAAATCACTAAGCTAGGTTAAATTTAGGTTTATATTGATCACATTACTACCCTACTCATGTCTAGAGTTCTAGGAGAAGGTAATATAAGCGACATTTCACTGTGTTAGGGAGAGAATAAGAGAGACTTATAATGGAATTATGATTTTACAAAAAAGATAATGGGATGCATGAGGGTGATAAATTTCCTCCAAAACTAAATTTAAAATCAATATAATAAATCTCACACTTTTTTCAAAAAAATAAAACTCACATTACAAAAAATTAACATTGTCATTCTATTATCCTATATGTGAGATAACCCAAGACACACTACGTCTACATTTTATGTGGGTATAAAATTTTTGTTATTGAGCATCTCATGATAGGAATACATTAAAATTGGTATCTTTAATATGGAGTTCATAATTTTTTTAAAATATTTCCTTATTATTATTTCAATAAATGACCACATCCAGTTCATCTAATATCATTATTTTTGATCCAGAGGTTTAGAGAACTAATTTGACAAAACTATGGACACTAAATTTCACAGAAGAAGAGTAGATTGAATTTATCATAGATCTATTGATAATATTTACATCCCAAACTTCTTGTTCAACCAAATTAAAATTAGGTAGAGATAACATCGAATAATATTTGGAATATTTGAATCAAATTTTTAGAAGGATGTTTTTTCACACATTTTAAAAAAATGACAATTGAATTCAAGCACCTAATAATCCAAATGAATTTTATTTAATAACTGGTATGATAAAAATACTTCCAAATATTCATGACATTACAAGAGATGGACCTAACTAACACTGTAATATGTCTATATTTTTAAAATTAATACTGTGATCAACAGCTTACAAAATATGCAACACCGAGCAAAAACCAACCAATAAATATTATTATTTAGAAGTTTCTATTATAACTTAGATATTAAATTAGAAGGTATGAATTGGATGAAATAATTTTCTAATTATATAAATATAAATGTTTAAATCAATGAAATTTTATTTTTTTTAATTCATATAAAAGAATCACTCAATTTTCTGTAATGAAATTTCATTCTTCGATGAATTTTTTTCTTCAAAATTTTTTTTTATTAATTACTATAAAAAATGATATAATTAATTTTTGGAATTTTAGAAAATTATTATAAAATAAATAAACGTTTTTAAATCATCATATCAAAATTATCTGATGATGAAATTTAAATTTTTTTGAAAACATTGATTTTTTACTAGGTATTGAAAAATATTGATTTTTGTTGAAAATTGTTCTCCTTTTAATGTATTCACAAAGTAAAATACTATTTTGGAATATTTTTTAAATTTAATAATTTAATTTTGAGGTAAGTATTCCAATTTTGTTTCTTGAAATGAATTTTATAACTGAATTTATAATAAAATTAATTTATATTATAAAAGTTTATTTTTATAAAAAACTTTTCTTATTTTGTTTTTTAGTATAATTTGAAATTAAATTCTTCAAACAATATTTTTTGAATTTTGGAAAAAAAATTCATATTTGGAATTAGTGGGTTGAAAGTTGGTAAATAGTTCCATTTTATTTTATCAATATTAATAGTATCCTTAGTCATTTTTTTTGTTACCGCGATAAAGGATAAATCAAGTAACTAAACATTAAAAATAATATGAAGAGGATTAAAAAATGACCATGAAACTTCCATTAAATTTATTTGATAAATAAATTTCTTCTAAAACCACAAAATATTTAGTTATATATATATTTTCCATTTATATTTGATTAATTCCATTTTAATATATTATTTAAAGGAATGAAAAAGTTTCATTCTTGTTTTTAAAAATTATAATATTTTTATCATAGAGTTAATCATAGGATATTTTTGCATAAATATTAATTTCAAATATAAATTATTTATCTTCATCATGTTAATTTTTTAAATATTGAATAAAGATGTGATTACTTTAAATCATTCCACAATGCCACTGTAGTAATTATTAGATTATTAGAAAATTCCAATAAATGATATTCAAAAAATATTAATAGTAATATAATAGTGGATAATTAATGTAATACAAAAAATATATAGATTAACATGATTTTTTGTGAATGTTTTAAAATATTGGGTTCGAATTTCACTTATTTTCTTGATTTTATTAAAATAAAATCAATGAGTTTCTCTAGAATTGAAATTATTGTTATATTATAATAAATAAAAAATTAATAAATGATATCAAATTCTTGATAATACTAGACTCATAAAATGTATTTTGTATGGTTTATATAAAAATCAAGGTATATTTGGGGGTTTTTCATTTTATAGAAACTATATCATCCCTCAAAGAGTAAAAATATGTGTTTTCACTATAAGAGTTAATGGGATTAACAAGGTGTTCAAACAAAAATATATTGGTCAAAATGTAATAAAAACTTGTATAATTTTTACTTCATGGGATTATTTTGGTCCAATATCATCAAATATTTTAAATAAAATTGTTTTAATCCATTTATAATTGAAAATTAAATTATATTAATTTAATATTTTTAGGAAAAATAGGAGTGACCCTCAGCTCTCTCATAAAATGGAATATATTCTCCCTTCACATCACACATAAAAATGAAAAGTTTCAGCCAATAACATGAATAAAACATCATTGATTATGTATCCTCTTTATGGAGGTATTTTTATATGTATAATTCCAATACTAGAGAGATTAAGGTGTTAATCAAAGGATAAATTCCAAAGAATATGTACTATTTTTAACTATATATTTTAGTTTTATTTATTCGTGCACCACCTTAAAATATTCTTTACCAATGATTGTATAATAACACTATTATAATAAATATAATATGTTTTGTTATGTTAAAATAAAAACCTATATCCACATCCTCCTATTTAAAATGAGAGACTAAATGATTGTTCATTTTTATAGAACTCTATCACCACAGAATCCAATTTAATTTGTTTTCCATCACCATCCCTCGTGACTAGTCACAAAGATTAATTTAATAAACATATAGTATATTTATGAAATATTTATTATTATAAAAATGTATTTATATAATTTAATTTCTTACCATTATATTCATTTAAAAATGATCATTTCATTCTTGTATATAGATGGAGAACATTCCTTGAGAGTGGATACCCATTATTAATATACATTTAAAATTTAAAAAATGTCATCTCTTTTAACATACAAAATGGAAACTCCCCTAATAGAATCCACTTAAAAAATTAATTTATACTAAATTCTTCCCATAACTATCCTCAACATATCTATCCACTTTTATGTGTTTATGGTCTGCTCAAAAATCAACCCTCAAAGGGTTAGTACCTTTTTCAAATAAGAAAATCCAAGAAGTGAGGTATAAATTTAAAACCTCTACATTCAAATTTATATTTACTTATGTTCATTTATTATTAATAAAAATAAAATAAACCATCTCTAAATGATAAAATAATTGTAATTATTATACTAGTATGTTTTTATAATGATGTTAGAAGAATTAACCACCTTTTCCTACTTTATTAATGTAAATGAAAAGGTTATTTATGTTTTGTGTGAACTACCGCCTCCATGAAGCAATGTTTTAAATATTACATCCCATACATGGATGGTCTGAATATAAAATTTATTATATATAAGTATTATATTTATTAAATATTTCATATTGTGCAATAATAAACTACATTAATTTTTCCACATTCTATAAAAAATGAAAGCATGATCCATGAATATGTGTGCTCTACTGCCTCTATAGAATGATTGATTTTGGTTTTTTCATCCTTTATTTATTTAAATGGTTATTATAATGAGTTTAAGGATAAATATTTCTTTTGAAACTATTAAGGTTCTATAAAAATAAATTGGAGAACCAATTAACAATAATACTAATAAATAATTGTTGTAAATTTAGCAGTTTAAAAGAGTGTTCTATGAGAAAAAAATAATGTCATTGTATTATGTAATAACTTTGTATAGTTTATCATCATATTATAATTGATTAATATTATTATATATCACACTAATATGAACATAAAAATATCCTTTTGTTTTTACTGTAGTGGTTTGAAAACTAAATCAACTCATAATCAATCATTAATTATGTTATATTCAAGTTTGGGTTTGTTTAACCAGCAACATGAGAAATAGTATAATTTTTTATCTTGTAAGACTATTTGAAAATAATTTCATGTAATATATGATATAAAAAATTAATTATTATGTTTTTTTTCTTTTATATTAATATAAAAATTTAACGTATTATTCTATAAAACACCCTTTGATCGCTAAGAATAATCAGAAGATGACCATCGCCAAATTCATCTTTAAGCATAATAAGGAAAACTACCATAAAATAATATTATAAAATTATAAATAATGATATAAAATAAATTCATATACCTTTTATAAATATATATTAATGATTAAATTTTGGATAATAATGAATAAAAACACCATTATTATTAAACTTGTTCAAAATGAGCAAAGTTACTCACACCTAATATTTAAAATAGATAACAACTAACTAATATACATATATGGAATAATTATAGCTCAAGTTTATAAAAGATTACATATAGTAATAAAGTTGTGAAATAGGTGATTGATAAGGTTATTTTTTAATATCGGAGGTTATCGTGAGATAAACTAAGAAAGAATTCAAGGCAAGGGATCTGTGTATCAAATTTAATTTCTTGATACATATTTCCTATTACACACCATGAAATATTTGATAGGGTGTGATTAATTCCTAATGAATATATTTTATAATACCCATATAATACATGGTTATTAGGATATAAAATTTTTTATGTAAATTTCTATTCATTCAAAGGATACAAAGGTCATATGGATAGTAGTTAACTAAATTCACTTTGATGAGTTAAAACAATTATTCCTGAAAATAATTCATCCAAGATTTATTACCTCCACCCCATGATTATATTTCATTTAAATTATATTCCTATATATAAAAACATGACTACTAAATACAAAAAATATACAATGATGAAAATTTATCTCAAAATGTATATCATCATTAAGAATAATAAACATTATCTATAATATATTTTCTCCACCATTTACATGTATTCTATTCCCAGTAATGTGCTAATTTATATTTGGAAACCCCATTTATGTGTTATCTCATGTGACCTTCATATTTTAGAATACCACTTTTCAAAGGGAATATTTACTACCTATTTTTATGCTTTTGGTTTTCAAAAAAAGGTATTCCAAATTACTAAAAATGTCTTCTATCCTTTCAAAATAACATTTTTTAGCTTCCAATAAAAATTTATTTTGATAAAAATTATTTAATTTCAAGGATCCAATATTGAATTTGTATTTTTTAAAATTATTTTATTTATAAATTGTTTACTTGTCATTTTTTAAACCATTATGTTTTTAAAATTTTCAATTATTTAAGATTATTTATAAATATAAAAAATTTCAAATTGTTTTCACTACATCTTTTCTAAACCATTATTTCTTTTCAATGTATTGATTATAGATATTTGTTTCCTAAAAATGATTTTAAAAATTATTTATTTTTGATTTCTCAAATGTGGACTTTATAAAAATGAATTTTTAAAGGGACCCATATCTTCCTCACACCAAAGTTAAAAAAATTATAAATAACTCTTTTATGATTTTATATCCATTTTCTTCTTTATATCTAAATGAAATAATTCCTTAAAAGTTATATATCATGTATCAACCAATAAATATTTATATGAAATACTATTTGTGGAGATTAAATTTTGGGTATCATCCATTTTCATACTTGAGGTCAATTTTTCTGATACCATATAGAAATTGTTTGAAGAACATTTTCTATCTATTGTTTTTTTATGATGTATTTGATGATTTTTTTCAAGTGGATCTATATACCAGGATGATTTATAGGTGGGGTCCTATATATCACTATAGTTAATTTGTAATTTTTATATCTCATGTGGTCAAAATGGTGCATTGGATGATTTATCCCAATCCATGAGGTACACAATAGGATGTATCCCATGAAAAAGAGAATATGGGAAGATTTTTCCCAAAAAAATTGGTTCATAGGAGGATTTATCCCAAGACAAAGGGTATAGAAGATGACTCATTGCAATCAAAATAGTATTTTGTAGGATATATCCCATTCTAAATGGGTAAATTGGAGGTTTTATCCCAAGACCATGTGTAAACGATCAGATTATAGCATGCCCTAGAAGGTACATGGGTGATTATCCCAATACTTCCATGTGATGAATGTCTGGGTGGGTATCTTTTACACATGACTGACTGAAAATTAACTTTTTATTGAATAAGAAGGGAAAACAAGTCACTACCATAGAAACACAATCATGGAGGCCTAAAGTGGTGGAGGCCTGGGGTATCTTCAAGAATAAATTGGTTGCATCTCTTTGGAAAATAACCAAAACAGTTGTAGATAATGATGTCCTCATAATCTCTACCTTTACAGGCCAACATATCCAGTGAAAAATTTAATTCGAGCTAAATATTCTTGGAAAAACATCCTTGACTGATAAAACTGCTATAATGTCTCACCGGATAATAGAGATCCCATGGTGGTTCGGGATTACCTTGGAGGAGGAGGAAATATGCAGCAGAGTCTGATTAGATACTCTCCATCATGATATTGATGTGGTTGCACAGTGAAAGGCATGTGTGCATTGCCCTAACTTCCACTCCCAGGGATGTCCATAAACCATAGAAGGTGTTGAAGACAAATATAACTGAGCTGTTTTCATTCTTAACTAGTCCACGTCCCCTCATCTCATCATCATTGAAGGAAACATTGACATTGATCTTTAAGACACTTCCGGGAAGTAACCACTGAACCCATTTTCCTTGGATGCCTGGGCTTCTACTTGTATAACCTATCGATTTGGGGAGAACCCTTCTGAAGGAAGGAAAATCCAAGAAAATTCAAAGAAGACTTCCCATCTCGGCCAACATTGAATGGGTTCTCACATAGAGTGAAATGATGTAAGTCTTTTCACCTTATTAGAACTTGTTTCCTACTTCCCATATATTCCAGATAGTTTCCACCACAATAGTTGCATGAATTCTCCATTCAATGTCCCGTGGTCCAAAGTCCTGAAACCAACTTATGCAAAGCTCCTAAAAAGTATCTCCACTACACTTGATTTCTATAAAAGATCCAATGTATCCTCACAGGTTCGTTTCCCATTCGCTGTGCACAAATAGGTGTTTTGTGGACTCCATTCGAGGGTTGGTGCAGAAATAGCAGTGTGACATCGTGGTCACTCTTTTGTACTTAATGTTCTCATCCATCGGGAGGTATCTATGAATAATTCTCCAGACCAAAAAGTTATTTTTGTTGGGTATAACATTTCAAAAGAGGTTTGATTCATGATCATAACTCTCAATTTTCACATGGATAGATGTTCTGAAAACACTTCTGGAGAATTTACGAGAAGCTGATACATTGAAGCAGCAGCGATCCGGCTCTTCCACCAAGCAGATGCTTTAAAAGATATCATTCTATTCAGAACTAAGAATTATGTCCATCAGTCCTCGGTGGGTTCTATCCTCCTTGAAGGTCATGGCTAGAACAGGACAACTAGGAAAATATAGTATATTTCCCGCCCAATTCTCATTCCAGAGGATGATATCACCTCTCCCAAGAAACCATCAGGATTGAGCTTGAAAGCTGGGCAGATGTGAGATCATGCATTTGGAAAGGTCAGATAGGGTCCTCCTATTCCTTTCCAAATCCTCCCATTTCTCCTAATACATATTCTTCTTGAACCTTTCCCATAACGAGTTCCCCTAAATGATTTCCCACACTAGACACACTTGCATAGCTTGCATAGATTCAACCACACTACGTAATCCCACACCTCCTTCTTCAATCGGATTTTAAATATAGCTCTATGAATCCCAGAGGGATTATCCCAACTGGTTAGCATCCCATAAAAAATCCATCTCGGATCTTTCAATCTTTTCTATAGTTCCCTTCGGAGGATTGATGATTGATAACAAAAGCACGGGGATCGACGTGAGCACACTATTAATGAGGGTGACTCTACCTTTGAATGAGAAGAACATATTCTTTGAATTGCATATCATGATAGTTATACGAGTTATGAAATCATCGAAGAGGTTATTTTTTATTCTCCTATTAGAGATGGTACATCTGAGGTAATTCATCGGCAGGAGGCCCTGGTGCATTCCCATGATATCTTGAATTTCCTTTCACCAACTACTAGAGAATTTGATGGAAACATAAATCATGATCTACTGAGGGTTGATGATTTGGCCGCTTTACTCCCCATATGCCTCCGTGATACCCATAAGGTTTTGGAGTGACCTACACCTTCCATTAGTGAAAATTAGAAAATCATTAGTGAACATTATATGGGTGATTGAGATTTCCTCGAATTTGGAGACAAAAGGTTTGATCCGTCTAGCTTCCAGACTAGAGTGAAATTTGGATGAGAGGGCCTCTTGAGCTAAAAGGAAAATTAAGGGAGACATGGGATATCCTTTCCTCAACCGTCTGAAATTTATAAATATGTTAAAAACCTTGCCCAAGAGAAAGAATAAAACCCACGGGGAGGAGAAACACCTGAATAAAATCTCACAGAACCATTCTTGAAAGACAAATTTCCTCATCACCAATAGGATGAAACCCCATTAGAGTCTATCATATTCTTTCTCCATGTTGACTTGTATAATCACATTAGACCCCACCATCCTTTGGTTAATGTCTCTAGCCAATTCATTCACAATGTCGACTTCCCCCTAGATGCTTCTTCTCTTCACAAACCCATGCTTCTCAACCTAGATATTCCTCGGGATGATATTGCTCAACCTTCTAGATACAAGTCTTGAGAGAATTTTTTAAGAGAAATTGCATAGGCATATAGGAATGTACTAGAAAATTCTAGTTGGTTCCTTGCACATAGTGATTAGCACCAGCCTTTAGGCATAGACTCTCCTTGGTAGATATCCCCCCTTGAAAAAGTCATGTACTCCTAGAACCACTTGGTGCTTCACAAAAACCTATGCTGCAAAATAAAAATATCTTGGGAACCCATCGTGTCCTGGAGTGCTATCCTACATTAAACTGAAGGTAACCTCTTTAACTTCCTCCTCTTTCAATATTTCTACAAGGGATGAGTTTTCTATGCTTCCCACCATCTTATGAATTCAGAAAAGAATATCTTCTCCCCTATTACATGATGGCAGATTCTCATTCCTAGAATCCAAAAAGTTATCCAAGAGAGTCTTAAAATGAGTTAAAGCCATATTCCCTTCCACATTAATGTCTGAGTTGTAGGACCCATCCGCTAATTTTAAGTTAAGATGATCATTCCTCCTTATTTATTTCAGACAGACATGGAAATTAGAGGTATTTATATCCCCTTCCCTCAGCCAAAGGGGCCTTGATCTGGTATGGTATGACCATTCTATTTCCAGAGCCATCTCAGATATTTGAGAGCGTTTATCACTCAGCAGGGAAAAAATGTTTTCGTCCCACACCTCCTAAAGTGACTCTTCAAGCTTCTCAATGTCCATCTTGATTTCATCCAAAGGAGATTCCCCCACCAGGTTGTTGTCCAGTCAGTCTAAAATACACCTTTTGAGCCGGTGAAGCTAATAATAAAGACATTCCAAATACCTTAAATTAACATCAGACACCTAGGATGCCTCCATCATTTATAGAAATACCTCCCTCTTGTTCCATCCCATTTAATAATAAAACTAAAGGTTCCTCGGAGGGGCCTTTTAAGCATGACAAGGAGGAGAGAGTGATCAGACAGGGCTCTGGTAAATGAGAAACCGAGCCCTGTCCAAAAGATTCAATCCCTTTCAGGTTTGAAAGGCACCTATCGAGTCATCTCTAAATGTCAATAGTCCATTTGCGGTTGTTGCACCATGTGAATTGGTTACCAATGAAGCCCAGATCCAAGAGCTAAGAAGAATCCATGAAACCATGGAAGTATCGCATGGTGTTGGTGAAGCTCCCCACTCCTCCATTCTTTTCCATCATCTTAGAATCTGTGTCAAAGTTCTCCCCAACAAACCAAGGTTTGTTCATGCAATGGAAACCGACATGCTGCTGCAACAGAGCATGCCTCTCAGTGGCATCACAACTTGCATAGACAAAGGTAAAGAAAATATCAAAACCACTAGATGTAATTCTTGTAGTGATGATTTGTGCCGAGACATCAACCACATCCACCTCCCGCCCTTGCTTCCAAAAGACCCAAATATTGACATTAACTTGAAAGGCATGAAAATGATGACTGAAACGCATCCTATTTCTGAATATAGCCATACGGTTAACCTACTATTTGGGTTCAAGAATGACCGCCATAGATTCCATGTGACGCTTGACCTTAGAGGCAGTAAAGGTACCTTTTAGATGAGCCCCCAGACCTCTAGCATTCCAAATTAAGACTGAAAACATGCTTAAACATTTGATAGGCTTCACAACTATGAGTTTTTGCATCAATAGAACACAGGTACCCATAAGCGTTTCTAGCTCGGGATTGAGGTGCAGGCCCCATGGACAACCTGAAATCCACTGGAGACTGAGGAATAATGGATTTTGATGATAGGGGGGAACTCTGAGCCAAATTATATGAGAGATCCTCCAAGAATTTGAAGAGGTTGATTTCTTTTGGGGTGGGTGTCTTAATATGATGTATGTATCGCCCGAGAAGAGCGAGAGAATAACCTTTCTGGAAGGGGAATTCCAAGCCTTGAAAATAATTTTCTGGACCCCTGTTGGCAAGGCAAGAGAATCCAGAGGACCCTGAGCTGTAGAGCCTTCGTAAGCTCCATTGGAAGCATCTAAGAGAATATTGCATGTCCTGAGTACGCCAGTAGTGGTTCACTATAAGAAGACAACACACTGAAACCCGGAACATCAGGGAGAGGAGCACAAACCGACAGTAGAAGAGCGAGGAAAGGCGTGCATGCGCTTGTGCATGGCAGAGAGTGGAAGGCAAATTTTGATGAATCAATAATTAGTTTGGAAAATGGGGGAAAATGGTAGAAGAAGTGACACCAAAATTCAAAGTTGAAACAAACGGGTCCTCCCAGGGGTCAGCACCTCACCCCGACCCCGACGGCAATGCCGAGGGGACCGACGGACCAGGCTCTTACCACCTCGAGGATGAGGGGGACCCAGATGCAACCCTAGAATCATTTTCCTATGATTTTTCTCATAGAATAATGATTAATTTATCATGGTTCCATAGTCATTTTCTGTGGAATATGTTTGTTCATTTGAGATTTCATGTCCTTTAATCAGGATTTATAGAAAATTATTATTTTTTCCTGATCTTTTAAAAGTATATTTCTTCAATTATAATTTTTCCACAAATTATTATGATCTAATACTAGATTATATGTAAATAATATTTCCCTTAGTGAGATTTTGATATTACCCATTTCATATGTTTCCCTTATCTAGGTAATGAAAATCAATATAACTTATGAAAAGTACAAAATGGAGCCTAGTGTGGTTCGATTATAAAGAAATGTTTACATATTTTTCTTACATATCTTGTCCTCAAAGAAACTAAACCTTATTTTATATGGTCTGTGTGACTTTTTTGAGATGAAATGGCTATTCATGTAATGTAATGGAATAAATATTTATGTTTATCTTGGATAATTATTATTGGTATCAGAGGGTTTGGTTATTTTTTTAGTATTAGTTAATTTTCTCAAGTGATTTGGATTAGAAAACCATAGTGAAACCCCTATAGATAGGTCAAAGTTGTGATACCATCTGGATATGTTGGTAAATTATAGATTATTTGGTTCTCATAAAACTTTAATACATATATAGAAACTCATAAGTGGGAATGATGATGATATAGATGCACCTAGGGGTAATCAACCTGAAAATCGATGGTTGAGAATCAAGTATGTCTTCACACTAGTTCATGAAGAGTGTCCCTAAGACTAAAAACCTGGATAGACACTCCATGTGTGTATACTTTGGTCGATTAAATTTTTATTATAAACCATTATGATTTATTTGAGCACAACTTTGTACTAAGTTATAGAAACAAATAAGAATACCACAATGGACAAATAAGGTTAAACAGGAGAAGTTATTGGGTGAACTAAAAGTATAAAAGGACTAAATGAATAATTCATTATAAAATATTATTTAGGATTGGGTTTAAATATTCATATGATCATTTACACTAATTTTATTAATAACCATTTTTGGTTTTTGTATTTCTTTGAAAAAAGATCCCAAAATGATGTTGAGAAATGTATGTATCTAGAAACCACAATGTTTTATAACTGAATAAGGGAGAATACATAAATTTTTGAGAATATTACTATAATTCTATCATAATTAAAAAGGATACATTATTAGTCTTAACTTAGGTATGGATTTTCATATATGAATATTAAGTAAATCAATTACCCCATTATTTCCATTATTGAGTAATATTTATCATTTCTATTCTGGTATATTCTAAAATTTATGACGATTATGTGAAATATATATTGATTTTTATTTGATTTGTTCTAATTTAATGGTTTGGAAACATATAATTAATGGATTAAATTACTTTGAAAATTAATTTTATGCCAAGGTTATATTTTTTGGCCAAATATTTGTGAACACATTATTGAAGTATGGAAAACCCTTTAAGTTTAATATATTTTTATAGATGAGGTTATATAGGGTTGATTAATTTTTTGGAAAAGTGAGATATATAGTTTTGATATCCTTGGAATGGATTATTTATTTAATGAAATAGTGTTCCATGATATTTTTAGTGCATTTTATCTCAATTTTTGGATTATTATATATAGTTACTAGTGTGAGCCATATGAACTAGTGGTTAATACCGTATTAGGGTTAAAGATGGAGAAACCTTTCAAATGAAAATACAAATTTCATTATTTTTTAATATCTTGAATATTCAAATTTTGTTGGTAAAGATGTGTTATGAATAATATGTGATTAGGTAATATACATAACAGGGTATATAATTTTCTGAATTACTATTGTTTTTAGGAATGATATATTACATGATATAACCTATGATAGTAATGTGTACTTCATCATATAACTTGCATACTTAAGGATGAATATGTTAAGAATAAACTCACCTATGTTAATTATTAAGTAATAATTAAACTATTGAGGATTCAATTTATTTTGTAAGGAAATATATAACAACCTAATATTTTTTATCTTTTGAAACAATACTATATTCAATAACTCATTCAACATAAAACACTGATAAAATGAAACACCTAACTAATAAAAAATTAATAAATAATAAAATTACATAATCAATATTATAATTAGTATATAAAAATAAAAAACAATTTAAAATGAATATATATTATTATTTTTCTTTAATATTAAAAAATGTTTCCTTTTAGAGAACCATTTAATAAATGGTATATAATATTACATTAATAAATTTAATTGATCATATTTAAAAAGTAATTATAATATTTAATATTTTTTTAAACTATTTTTTTAATATTAAAATATTTGGAAATTTATGTGGAATGAGATTGATGAATCATGATTTTAAGAAGTCATTTTACATTAAAATTGTTATTGTTTATATTTTAAATTTTTATTAGTATATATATATATATAACTTTTATTATTAAAGTTTCATAAAAATTATATTTTTTTTAATTTAGAATATCAATACTATATAAAGGTTAATTTTTTGGTTTTTTATAAAAATGTTTATCTTTAGGTAAATAATGGAAAATATTTTTTTATAAACAACATGACTTTTATAACATTATTAGTATATATGAATGAATTGGAAATTTATGAAGCTATTTTCTATGAATTTTTTAAATTTTGTAGGTGTATTTATATTTCTAAAAAACTACATTCCCATATTTTATACTTTAAAATTTAAGATATATTTTTCAAAAAAATCATTAAATTTAATTATACTTTTAATATTTGAAAATTAATCTTTATCACTTCTATTAAATTCATTTAATAAAATGGATTTAGAATTTTGAATCATAAACTCATAGGTATATAATAAGAACTAATTTTATATCAACCTAGGCTTAACATATATGGATATTAAATGATTTTATATAAACATTTATCGCATTAAAAGAATACATGCTTAAGGACCGAAATAATTCAGCATCTTTGGAATCATTGAAACATAATCTTACCACAGTATGAAAGAACATCAATATGTCCCTTAAAGATCCTCCCATTTATAATTCCCACATAAAATATTTCTTCATAACTTGAGTAAAGAAAAAAAACATGAAATGAGTGAGCTCGGATTCTCAGTAAGGGTAATCAAAGGAGATATATAATCATAAACATGAGAATATGGGTATGAAACTATGATCATAACATGAAAATAGCATACTGTTCATATTATATATCATAAAAATGAATTATGTCATAAAGGTTGGCAGTTTATAAGACATGAATCATGATGAAATGAAATAACATAAGTCATGGGAGAATAGAATTGGCATAAGACATAGACTTGTGTCATATGCATAAGAATATAAAAACATTTATTATATAGCAAGGCTCATTTCCAAGACATATCTATAAACTTCATGGGGACTACACGTACTTGGTGGGATGAAACCCCATTCCCAGTCGCAGATTGTTCATTATGAGGGATTTTTTTCTCCTTCTTCCCATGGTGGATCACAATTCCCGAACTTCCCATAGTGGATTGGGTTTCCCCATCTTCCAATAGGGGATCATGACAACCATATTTACCATTTTGGATTAAGAGAAACCTTTTTCCCATTTTGGATTGAACCCACCTACTTGTTTCCCACCATTATCTCATGTGATGGAAATATTTACCCAATTAATTGAAGGGAGATATAGGTCCCACCCGTTACATAATAAAATCATACAAAAATGTTATATAAGATCATAAAAAATAATCATTTGATGACCCATAAAAAGGGATGGGGTTCTAAACCATCATATCATAAACCACGAAATTAAATTGGTATTATAAAATTGTAATCATATCATAAACTATAGAAAATATATAGATTTAATTATATTTTCATCAAATAATTTCCAATATAATTAAGTGGGTTTCATAATCATATAACTCGTGGATGAGAAACATGTGTAATAAACATCATTCCATCAAAACATAATCCATTCAAGAGAGAATATGAATGGTATTCTTGGATCATATTCCTTGTAAAGGATAAAATTTCAAAAATTATGTCATCTTATATATATAAGGGTTTTAAAAGAACACATGGAACATTACTTACGAAAAATTGTCTTTCCAAAAAAATATTTTTCATAAAATCATCTCAAAAATAATTTTCTTATAAAGGGGGATTTATAATTTCATTTATAAGATTTATTTAGGAAAATATAACGTACTCTTCAAAAATTTATTTCTAAAACATAATGCATATTGAAAACCTTTTTCAATAAAAATGGATTTCAAATATATAAGGGAAGCTTGAAAATATTTTGAAAACCTTTTTCCTTAAAAAACACATTGAAAACTAATAAATGAATAGTCAAAAAATTGAAAAAAATATTTAACATTCTTTGAAAAATTATAATGAAATAATAAAATACTTCAAATCTAATACATTGAAAATATCCTTTTTAAAATAGATAAATGATTCTTTAAAAATATTTTAAAACACGTCTAAAACATAAAACATTTTTTAAATACTTTTTCTTTGAAAACCAATTTAAAAATAAAAAAATGCATAATATTAGAAAAACATTTTCATCAAAAATAAACTTTTAAACATTAAAAGAAAGATTCAAGGGAATGAATGTCATGATGGTTATATGTTCATACATAAGGAATATTACTTTTTAACATTAAAAAGTATAGAAAAGTCACTTGATAAAAAAACAACATGAGTACTCCTTTTAAAAAAAATAAAAAAAATCAATTAAAATTTCCATTAATAAAAATGGGATAAAATGAATACATTTTGAATGAATTTTTATAAAACAAGGTTTTTAAAGAACACATATTTCTAACCGAAATGTGAAATAAACTCATATTTTCATAAAAAAACATTTTTTATTTATCTTAAGTACTTATTTGTGGAAAAATTATACCATTACCTGGTTATAAAATTATTAATAATTGGATAATTAAAATCATGATATTTATTAGGATATTTTTGATAATATTTCTTCAATCGAATCATAATTATAGACAATCATGATAAATGATGAGATTGTAGCAACAAAAACATACCACATTGGTACCATTAAACCATAATCCCATTGAGATAATAAAAATAAATGAAAATTATAATATCATTAAAATAATTAAATTCATGATAAAACATTTCAATGGGTAGTATATACACCTCATATGAAAATATATGTTCATTACACGAAATGTATCCCAATGAAGGAAAATTTAGACAAAATAACATTACTGATTTGATAAATTTTGAACCATAATCCTCATATAATAGAGATCATAAATTGGATATTTAAATAGAAATAAATTTAATTATAATTATCCTATAATAAATTAATGTTAATTATATACACTAGAAATAAAAATATGTGGTGAACATTGCAGGTATCTCACAGATTTAAAAAGTGATCTGAGAAAACCATTAAATTAAATCATGACATACGTTATACATATTAAAACCTCCAATATGATTAATATAATAATATAATACATATAAAAAAGAACCATATTCTTATATTTAAAACCATTTAATATTTTTTTATGACATTATATTACCTTCTAATTAAGAATTCTATGTTAATTTTACATTTTGGGTAATATCCACTTTTTTTAAATATATTTTGACTTATTATTCTTGATACTCTAACATAGATCATGATTTAACTATTTACAGAATACAAAAAATTATATGAATATCATAAATATTTTGTATATAAATATCTATAATAATCTATAAAATATAGAAATATGATATAGAATATGTTGTCCATGGAAATAGTAGGTCATATGTATGCCTGAAGGGTGAATCTATTTTCTTGTCATATTGAATAAAAGAAAGAAATTGATATATATATATATATATTATCATTAAAAATGTTATTTCTTATATAACATATAAATTTACTATACACATTGTTAATATATTCCATAGAAAGTGTGAATGAATCACATCTCTTTGAGGAGATGGTAGTTCACACTTCCACAAACGAAGTTATCATTTCTTCACAAAATGTAAAGTATGAAGGTATGTTTTATTTAATAACTCCCTAAGAAGAAATAAATCATAAATATCATATATAAATATTATGACAATCATAACACCCAAGCATGGGAGGTGGTAAATTAAAAATGAGCAATCATTGTTTCATGAGGTGGTAGTCGATCATACACATGAATGGAATGTTTTTTACTCATTTCATGGAGGTGTGTTATGTGTAGGTAGAACCCTTAGAATAATTTTTTCTAGTATATTTAGGATACTATAGTTAATATATATTAATTAATTTATAATATATTTGGGGATGGATAATGAAAATAAAAAAATAGCTTGTGGATATATATTACCTCTTCATTGGGTAACTCATTTTGGTTTTCACTAAAGGGATTCATTTATTGGATTTCTGACCAAAGGGATGCTTCTATGTTGAAGTTATGAATATTTTTTTGGATATTTGGGAATATTTTTTCTAATCTAAATTTCATCAGATTTGATAATAAGCGGGATGGGTGAGTGTCTTTTTATAGTGAAGGAGGAGTGGTATTATTGTAAATTTTTTAAAAGCGACTTCCACCCATATTTTTCTCATGTCAAGAGGATCCAATAATAGTAAAAGTAAAATATAAATGATTATGGGTTCTAAATATGAACATCCAATGCCTTTTTATATGTTTTTAGGTCATTTGGATCTTTGTTTTTAAGTTTTATTCTTTTTTTATGATAAGTTGTATCTTAATCGCTATAATTAATTTTAATCACTTTTACAAATATTTTCTATAAAAAAAATTATTTTACCATATTTTAGAATATAAATTATTCTGATTATAAATACTGAATCGGTTTTTCTAATTTAAATTCATAAAATTGGTAGAAATTAATTTATACTTAAAACCATAGAAAGGTCAGTATTGCAGGTTTCTAAAGTAATAATGTTCAAAAGATTGAAATGTTATTATATCCTATTTAAATGGGAAATTGATTAAAATGAACTAAATTGGTTTAATAGGTTTATAATTTATCTATTTAAACTTTAAAAATAATCCAAAATATAATTTAACATAATAAATTATTTAGTCTAAAAAGAAATTTTGAATTAAAATTCAGTATATTTCACTATTCATCAAAAAATAAAACTTCTCAGAAATAATTGCAAGAACTCACCTAAATAAAATTTTTAGATTATTCATCCAAAATTTAGTTTTATTTTTTAAATTAATGATTATATTGTTTCCAAATTTATATTAATAATGGGTTCTCAAATAAAAGGTGTCAAAATTACCATTTAGAAAAATACATCTTTTTATTCATAATATAGGATTTATTATTATCTTATACCTATCAAATATATGGGATGAGTAAGAAATATATTGATTGAATATATAATATATAAATTTTATGGATAAAATTAATCATATTTTTGTTAATTCATGGGGATAAAATTCTGTTTATAAATAGAAAAATAATTTTCTTTGAAAAGTAATTTCTTTATTTTCAAATAGTACCCGAATTCATTCATAAATAATTTTTTTCCAAAGGATTAATTTTATATACATTTATAAATAATATTTTCAAATTTTATTTAATAATATTTGTAACTTCCGTTCCAATGGCTAAGTACTGGCTATATTAATATTTTAATAGTAGTATTAATAGTATATTGTAGTTCGGTAAAACTCTACAATGTGTGTAACAAAATCTATCTAAGGAACTCAGTATTCTGTGTAATACATGGAAAATAATAGTTTTTTAATTGAAAAGTAATCTAAATGTTTCATGTACTTAATGATTAACTTGGTGTTGTATAAAACATTTGGAAAACCAAGTTCTTTTGTATAAGATAATATATATTAAGTGTTGTGTTATATGAAAAATATTAAAAAGATTAAATTAATTAGAAAAGAAATATTCCAAAAATACTTACGTTTTTACACTATAACCACTTTAAAAATAATTTAAACCTTTAAATTAATCTAGGTTATCAATGGTTTAATACTAGAAATATCCATTCATAGAAACCCACATATTAAAATACAACACTAAATTTAAAATTAAAAATGAAATGTTAGAAATATAACAGATACCCAAAGTAAAAAATAACTAGGTTTCCACATTAGAGACTATAGATGGGAAGTGAAAATAAGGAAATGGAGGAAAAATACAAATAATCAAAGATATTTATAAAAATCACTAATCCTGAAAAATTTAGTGATCTATAGAAATTTAACAATAAAAAAACCATAAAATGATGAAGTGTGAAAGAGGTCATTCATATCATCAAAAATGATGATAATAGAAAAAATTATTTAATGAAACGTTTTCCTATAGATGAATAATTTTTTTATAAAAATATATAATTAAATTATTTAATTCTGTTTCATAAACAAAATCACATGCTTTGGTCTTCTCTTCACCAATTTATGCTTCCACTATTACCCTAAAAAATAAAAGGAGATTATTTTTTCCAATTCCTGAAGCACTAATAAATGATGAGATCCATGATAAGCCATCATATCTATATGCGGTTTCCATCAACACAAATTGGTTCTAACATGTTATCCCAAATTCCTAAATCCTTTCATGGTGAGATAATACTTTAATCTCATATACTTCATCTGAATATTAATTAAAAATTTTTATAAATTGTTAACCTAATAACCCTTATAAAAGCATAAAACCCAAAAAAATTATAAAAAAAGGTAACTATATTTATAAAAAATAACATACCACTGATCCCCTATATATCACAAAGTAGCTCTTAGTCATCATATAACAAACATGTAAAAACATTTATCACATCCATGTTTTTGTTTTGATATATGAATTTTTTTATTTTCAGTAATATATTTATCCCTTGGGTTCCCAATGTGATTATGGGTAAAATAAGGAATTTGGGATTGAGAGTAGGTGGTGCACGATAGGTTCATGGTTCGGGGAAACTGCCCACCCTTGCCCAAGAAACCGTCTAGAAGAGACTGGTTTTGGATATTAGAGAGAACATGGTTTGTACATTGTTATAAAAAACATGTGGGATAACCACGCGGCATACTCCTCTAGGATATTGTGGGATGTATAGTTAGTACATAGGTTTGAAAACATGTAGAGAAATCATGTGACGTTTCCAAGTCCTTAAAAATTTGGAATTTACCCTTCATTTCCTCTTTGATTTTAATTTTAAATCAAACCCATTATTCCTCATTCCATATTTTTAGCCATAAAATAATCATAAATATTTCTTAGACCTCTTTAAAACTACTCACTAGGTGGTTTGGTGTGGGAACTTCAAGTAATCCACAAGTAATTTCTTTTTAGAGTGATTTTTCCCTATTTCTGGGGTTCGCCTTCTATATTTGATGAGTTCTTATTTTCCATGGGGTTTAATGACCTAAAAAGGGTTCCATCATTTTTTGATTGCTTCAATCATTATGGTTATTATTGGATCATTCCTTTATAATGCCTTGTGGGTTTGGGGTTGTGATTTTCCTCCGGTTTCCCGAAGTGTCCAAGTTTTATGAAAGTGGTTCCATTATTTTACATTATTAGATGATTTTTATATTCTTTATTGGTATCATAGATGTGTTACATGGATTATTTTTGTGGTGAAAAAAAATATTTTGGAAATTTTTTGACATGAATATGTGCTAGAGGTTGGTTTTTGAAAATAAATTGGTTATATTCCTAGAGTTCATTGTTCTGGTGCTTCTTTAAAGTGTTTCATCCCTTGTGTTAATGTTGAAAAGTGTGTTTTTAAAGTTATTTAATCGTGATAATGGTATGAATGTGTATTTTTATGATTAATTGGATTTTTTTTAATGCTGGATACCTTGTTGTGAACCTTTAATGTATTTTTTACTGTGAATGTGATGTGAAGAATGTCATAAAATAGTTTTAATGTGAGTATGAATTTGAAAGGGGATTTTCATATGTAAATGGTTTAATTACATATATTTTCTTCTTATTGGGTTTTCAAATGGGATTCATGAATTTTTAAAGTGGTGATAAAGGTATTTCCAAATGGTTTTGGTGAGCATGTGAAATGTAAAGTGTTTTTGTTTATGGAAATTGGAGGTTTCCATGTGAATTTTGATCGATGTATCAATGTGAAAGTGAGAAATGGTTATTTACATGTGTTTGTATGGTTCATGGTATGTGTTTGTGATAGTGGTGATTTATAGTATCTGTGTAATGGAATTTGAGCATCAATGGAATCCTGAGTATCTAGGTGGGAAAAAAATAACTAGTACTCTAGTTGATTGGGAAATCACTGAGGCCCAGAATTCATCAAATATAATTTATGATTACGACACTAAATAAACATGTGATATGATCATGGACCACTAGACCTTGGTATCTTTTCCCCTATAGTTTCTCATGTATGGTATTGTTCTTGGTGTTGGATTATAATTTGGAGACCATAAGACCTTGGGATTGGATCCTTTATAATAACTCTTGAGCAGGAATATTGATGGTAGTTGAGTTGGAGTATATTGATCATCAAGGTGTGAGGTTCATAGTGTAACACTTGTTCTAGTACCTATATGTATTTTCCTATAATTCTCTCTTATGACATGATTCTTATGTGATGTGGTTCTATTCATCACCATTTCGTAGACCTTGTGTCTATTTTTATTTCAATTAAGCTTAATTATGAAAAAGTTTTTCCTTGAAAAGTGTTTGTTGATAATGTTTTCCTTAAATTATTTTATTCAAAAATTTTAGAATATTCTTATCAACATGTGAATGTTTATTTTTATCCTAATGTTATTTTAGGTAATCCTCCTTTTGGTTGGCATCCAACTAGACATTGGTTCACACTCTACATACACCTTTGGATGTTTCTAGACATTGTTATGTATGAACCAGGTAAAGGAATGATAAATCATTATATTGATGGGGGTTCTTGTTTTTATTGTTCCTCTTATTGTAGGTGTTATTGGCGATGGGTTAAGGGTGATGTCCCTATTATTTCATGGGTGTTTTTGTGATGGTCTTTTCGTCTCTATTTATTTTTTGTACTTTTGGTTTTGGTTATCATTTTAGAACATTGAATCTGAAAATTATTGTACCTCATTGGGTTAGGGTTATTGGTCATTGTGATGTTTATTATTGTTAACTTTTTATGATTTCATAAATGGGGGATATAATTCCCAAAGAATAAATTTTATACCCATGCACTAGTTTCCAACCCATGGGGATTGGAAACACCCTTATGGCCATGGCATGGGTCTGTTTATGTCATTGGACGGATGGCTTCCTGGCCTGGTTCTTGATAAAATCATATCAGGGAAGGATACACTCTTTTTTGACATGTTATTTGGGGAAGATTCTTGATAAAAAAATCTTGGAATTTTGGGGATTGAGATTCTAATTTTGAATGGGGTGTCTTTCTAGCACACCTCGTGATAGGACTCGAGTCTCAATGGGATGTTGGGATTTTTTTCACTTCTCTTCCATGTGAGATGTATAAGCTATAGAATTTATATAGACACTGAGTAGAGATAATGTGGTTTGGTCTTTTAACTGAGATGTTTTTGTATCTGTTTTAACTTATGGATGTGTTTGAGATTTAATTTTTAGTTCTAGAAATTTTCAGAATGGTTGTATTGATGGTTATTCTTTATGGTATTTTCTTATGTAGAAAGATTCCTCTATATATAATTCCTGTAAAAGCACGGGAAGAGGTCATAGAGATTTATCCCTTTGGAATTGATCAACAGTTAGTGGAAGTAGTAATTCAAGTAGTCTATGATTTGGAACAAGGAGCGGGTGTTGGTCATATATAGGCTAGAGAGACCAAGCATGATCCGGGACAGGAAAATTCATTGTATTTCCTCAAGATAAGTCCTCCTCCTTTTTTTGGTAGTATAGAACCTCAGGAAGTAGAGTAGTGTTTTGAGAACATAGATCTGATGTTTCAGTTTCTTGATACTCCTAGGGTGGTCAGGGTGATATTTTATTCTTTCTTGATGGAGGATCCTAGTCAGAAGTGGTGTGACTTAGTGGTGCTAGCGAGAAAGAAATAATGGATGAGTTGAAATGATTTTAAGGTTATATTAAACAATAACTATTTTTTTCTATGATTTTTTCATCCCCCAGTAACTAAATTTTTTTTGATGATTATCTTGAAATATCAGAACATGATGGAGTACACTAATCGCTTTGCATAGTTAGTTCAATATGCAACCAATGATGTTTATAATGAGTAGATAAAGGCTCATAAGATTGTTATGGGTTTGTGACCATAAAAATGATCTCATGTCTTCCCATTCAAAAATTAAGACCTACTCTAATGTGGTTGATTGTGATATGATGGTAGAAATTGATCTTGTAACCAAGACTAGTTTCTATAGAGCTATGAAATCAATGGTCAGCGGTTGTTATTATAAGAATAATATGAAGAAGGATGTGTAGGGAAAGAAGGGAGGTTGTAGTTGAGTCCATATAACGACCCATACTTTACATACATTGTTAATACTTCAAAATTGAAGTACACTTATTACAACATATGACAAAACCACAAAGGACCGTATAGGTATAGTGTCTTTAGAAATTGGGAAACATAAACAACTGGTTCATAAATCTTCTACAGTGTCTCCCATTTATTTCATCATATCTAGGGTCCCTTTTAGCATATTCTACTTAATATCCATCTTCTTGACCTGGGGAAAAGAAAACATAAAAGGGTGAGCTCAAATGCTCAGCAAGGGCAAATAAAGGAAATAAAAATCATATCATATCTTTTTGAAAATCAAAACCTGCAAAAGAGATCATAATATCTTAACATGGAATAAATCATAGAAGTGAAAATGAGATCCCCATAATCATAACATAAAACTTGAAACTTTGTGGCATGCACACATAATCATGGAAAATCATTTCTTGTTAGTCATGACTCATTGCCAAGACTATCTTAGTGGACAAAGTCCCTTTCTGAACCGAGTTCACTCCTCGTTTCAGTCCTGTATCACTGAACCGAAATAACCTTCCGTTCCAGCCATGTCTATCTCATGAGATATAAAATCATTACCCAATGCATTGGAGGGAGATATAGGTCCCACCCATCTTATAATGAATCCTTTCTTATGTGTGCCACATAATCATAAAACATACATCATCGCATAACACATATAACAAAAATGGGATTCTTGAAACATCATGACATCATAAATCAATTCATATAAGATAAAGGAATTCATAAACATAATTCCATCACAACATAGTCAAACCAATGTAAAAATATGGATAGAAACAGAACCCTTTATTATCTTATATGGAAAATAATTTTGATAAAACACTTGAATTGAATTCTTGAGGAAAATATCCTTTCTTCTTCAAAAACATTTTTCCTTTCATAACATGTCATACAACTTTAAAATAAAATAAGTTGATTAAAAATAAACTTGAAAACTTGTAAAGGAAGCTTCTTTGAAGTAATGTTTTAAAAATCCATTCATGCCGTATAAGTTAAAAAAAAACATTCTTCGTACTTTTGTCGGAAAAGTCAAAAAGTACCTCGTACGGAAAAACGACAAAAGATTCCTTTCATATTCTTTACTAAAAACTCACCTAAGGGTAAAATTGGATTTAAACTATTTCAAGTTGATGGAAACAATATTACATATTGAGGGAACATGGATGTGGATGATAAAATACACCCCAGTGAATACTTACGAATAAACAATCTCGGATAAAAATGAGATTGTGATATTTCCCTTACCTTAGGTCCGATTTGCTTTGTTCGTGTCCGAAGCTCCTGTATAATGGTTTAAATAATGTTATTTACTTATTCCAGAATCATACATATTGATATGATATCATATATGGTCATATTATTAGCTTCTTGTTAGTAATATTTCATTGTTACTTGTTACTCGGGTCTTTATAACTTTTTGTTCTTATGCGTGTTTTGTCGAATAAATTCTTATTCTTATCTTTAGGTTATAGATAATTCATTTCTAGAATGGTATTAGTGTAGTATATACCATATTCATTCATTCAATTCATTTATATAATCATTATGAAATGAAGATCATGTAGAACGAGTCGCATCACATCGTGGAGACGGTATTCCGTACGTACGCACGAGTGATGATATCGTTCCTATGATCGTGGAATTGTATTGGAGTATATATATATTATTTCAGTATCAATATTACTTCATAATAATCATATATAGTTACTCATTACACCATTATACCCATCCTTGTAAGGTGATGGTGGAAAATAGATTACACCACGGCGTGGAGACGGTATTCCGTACGTACGCACGCGCGGTGATTTCATTTTTCCGTAGGATGGATAGAAGGTGAATTAGGGTTGTTTCATATTTATAATAACATATCAGTATGTAAGTAATACTGATGTTATTACTTTATCATGAAACAACTAAAGAAGAAGAAGTTGAAGAAGAAAGAAATTGAAAAGATCGGTAATGGATATTACCTCTTCTTTGGAACGCCTCTTTGAATCCTCCACTTAAGGAACTAAGATTGGTCTTTGGAGAAGACCAGGACCTCTAGGATTATTCTAGGGAAGTGGAGAGGAGAAAATGGCAGGGGTTGGCCGAGCTTGAGTGCTCAATTTGGTGTGAGGAGGAGGGGGAGGAGGTGCCCTTTTATAAGGGAGGAGAGGGGCACCTTAGGAATATCTCAAAATATTATTTTATATTAAAGTCAAAATCGGTTTATAATGGTTCCAAAGGGTCTTATTTCGAAGCTAAAGTGGGGATGGGTCGAAATCCTATCAACCAATAGGATTTAGACAAGTTTAGGGTATTATTTTAACCTTATCAATTAGATTTAACTCTAAGTTAATTAATTTAACTTTTACCGTGTCTTTTTGTTTTCTTTCACTATATGGTTAATACACTTACTATAACATGCCAAACGAACCCCAAATTGTTTATTATTAATATATATATCCTTATCTAAGTCATTTGGCCGAACCTTAGATTTTTAGGAATAAAATAACAATTAATAATATAATATGTTATTTAAAAACTATTTTGTGTCAATTTTGACACTATTTGATATATGATTTTTGTGAAAGTCATAACAGAATTATATGTTCGAAACAAGTTGATTAAATCAACAATAATATATCATATTAACCTAGAAAATTAGTGGAATTCATAAAAAGTCTTAAATTACATTCATTTTGGTATTTATATTATCAATTTTGTCAATATTTCATTAATAAGATAATTACTGCATCATCTTTGTGTCATAAATATATTAAATTATTTGATGTCTAAAAATTACAAATAAAATACCATCATGTAGGAAATCTTTTTATCTTTCTAATGAATATTTACAATCGAATTTATCTTATGTATAACCCCATATTAAAAATGATTTACTTATTAAACTTTGATTTTAACTATTTTAACCCTTCTTTAAATAAATTAATAATAAATGTCCTAATCTAATCCAGGTGGGCCTAAATGGTCATATTTTATTCCTAAGTTTGTTTTTGGTCGAATTACACTTGTCCAATAGAATTAGGACATGTTTTAGGGTAATATTAATATCATATTTACCCTTAGTTACCCTATTTACTATTAACCGTGGTAAAAATAGTAAAAAGTTACTATTCACCAAAAAATTATTTTCATCTCATTGAACCACATTTTAGTCCTTGATATTAACCGTGTCTCTCGGATTTTCGAAATTCCAATCACAGAAGCGGTAAAATTAAGTTTTATGCAAAATTCAGTTTTTAACCTACCACTTAGTGGTTTCACTATTCATCAAAAATTGAAAGTTTTTAGAAAAATACCAAAATTTCACCCTAGGCTAATTTCGATATTCTGAGTCCAAAAATGAAGTCCATTTTGAAAAATAAAATTTATAAAATTTCAAAAAGTGGTTATTACTATTTATAACGGCTAGTTTTAATAGCATATTGTTGTTTAGTGAAACTCGGTATTGCGTACGACGCAAGCTATCGAGGAAGGTCGCGATTGCGTGTAAAGTAAGCCAAGCAAGTGTTGTGTAGAAAAAGATTCCTTTGATAACATAAAAGTCTCGGGTGTTACATTCTACCCCCCTTAAAAAGAATTTCGCCCTCGAAATTCGTCACTTTGTAACAAACAAATGAGGATACTTCTCCCTCATCATATCCTCAAGCTCCCATGTAGCTTCTTCAAGTTGGTGGTTCCTCCATAAAACTTTCACCAAGCGAGTGGTCTTGTTTCGTAGGAATTTTTCGCTACGATCCAGAATCTCTATCGGCTGTTCTTCATAAGAAAGATCTTGCTCCAGCGGTACAACTTCTGAGCTGAGTACATGTGAAGGATCTGGTATGTACTTTCTCAGGAGAGATACGTGGAACACATCGTGATCTTGAGAGAGATTCGGTGGAAGCACCAATCGGTAAGCTACCTTCCCAACACGATCCAGTATTTCAAAAGGACCGATATATCTAGGGCTCAACTTCCCCTTCTTTCCAAATCTCATAACCCTCTTCCAGGGAGATATTCGTAAGAACACTTTATCGCCCACTTCAAACTCTAGGTCTTTTCTTCGGTTGTCGCCATAACTTTTCTGTCGACTCTGAGCTGCTCTTATGTGTTGTTGAATAGATCTAACCTTTTCTGCCATTTCATCAACGAGATCAGGTCCTAATAGCTTTCTTTCCCCAACTTCATCCCAGCAAGTTGGAGTCCTGCATTTCTTTCCATAGAGAGCTTCATAAGGAGCCATCTGAATACTGGAGTGAAATCTATTATTATAAGAAAATTCTACCAAAGGTAGGTGTTGATCCCAACCTCCCTTTGATACCAACTATAACGACCCATACTTTACATACATTGTTAATACTTCAAAATTGAAGTACACTTATTACAACATATGACAAAACCACAAAGGACCGTATAGGTATAGTGTCTTTAGAAACAGGGAAACATAAACAACTGGTTCATAAATCTTCTACAGTGTCTCCCATTTATTTCATCATATCTAGGGTCCCTTTTAGCATATTCTACTTAATATCCATCTTCTTGACCTGGGGAAAAGAAAACATAAAAGGGTGAGCTCAAATGCTCAGCAAGGGCAAATAAAGGAAATAAAAATCATATCATATCTTTTTGAAAATCAAAACCTGCAAAAGAGATCATAATATCTTAACATGGAATAAATCATAGAAGTGAAAATGAGATCCCCATAATCATAACATAAAACTTGAAACTTTGTGGCATGCACACATAATCATGGAAAATCATTTCTTGTTAGTCATGACTCATTGCCAAGACTATCTTAGTGGACAAAGTCCCTTTCTGAACCGAGTTCACTCCTCGTTTCAGTCCTGTATCACTGAACCGAAATAACCTTCCGTTCCAGCCATGTCTATCTCATGAGATATAAAATCATTACCCAATGCATTGGAGGGAGATATAGGTCCCACCCATCTTATAATGAATCCTTTCTTATGTGTGCCACATAATCATAAAACATACATCATCGCATAACACATATAACAAAAATGGGATTCTTGAAACATCATGACATCATAAATCAATTCATATAAGATAAAGGAATTCATAAACATAATTCCATCACAACATAGTCAAACCAATGTAAAAATATGGATAGAAACAGAACCCTTTATTATCTTAGATGGAAAATAATTTTGATAAAACACTTGAATTGAATTCTTGAGGAAAATATCCTTTCTTCTTCAAAAACATTTTTCCTTTCATAACATGTCATACAACTTTAAAATAAAATAAGTTGATTAAAAATAAACTTGAAAACTTGTAAAGGAAGCTTCTTTGAAGTAATGTTTTAAAAATCCATTCATGCCGTATAAGTTAAAAAAAACATTCTTCGTACTTTTGTCGGAAAAGTCAAAAAGTACCTCGTACGGAAAAACGAAAAAAGATTCATTTCATATTCTTTACTAAAAACTCACCTAAGGGTAAAATTGGATTTAAACTATTGCAAGTTGATGGAAACAATATTACATATTGAGGGAACATGGATGTGGATGATAAAATACACCCCAGTGAATACTTACGAATAAACAATCTCGGATAAAAATGAGATTGTGATATTTCCCTTACCTTAGGTCCGATTTGCTTTGTTCGTGTCCGAAGCTCCTGTATAATGGTTTAAATAATGTTATTGACTTATTCCAGAATCATACATATTGATATGATATCATATATGGTCATATTATTAGCTTCTTGTTAGTAATATTTCATTGTTACTTGTTACTCGGGTCTTTATAACTTTTTGTTCTTATGCGTGTTTTGTCGAATAAATTCTTATTATTATCTTTAGGTTATAGATAATTAATTTCCAGAATGGTATTAGTGTAGTATATACCATATTCATTCATTCAATTCATTTATATAATCATTATGAAATGAAGATCATGTAGAACGAGTCGCATCACATCGTGGAGACGGTATTCCGTACGTACGCACGAGTGATGATATCGTTCCTATGATCGTGGAATTGTATTGGAGTATATATATATTATTTCAGTATCAATATTACTTCATAATAATCATATATAGTTACTCATTACACCATTATACCCATCCTTGTAAGGTGTTGGTGGAAAATAGATTACACCACGGCGTGGAGACGGTATTCCGTACGTACGCACGCGCGGTGATTTCATTTTTCCGTAGGATGGATAGAAGGTGAATTAGGGTTGTTTCATATTTATAATAACATATCAGTATGTAAGTAATACTGATGTTATTACTTTATCATGAAACAACTAAAGAAGAATAAGTTGAAGAAGAAAGAAATTGAAAAGATCGGTAATGGATATTACCTCTTCTTTGGAACGCCTCTTTGAATCCTCCACTTAAGGAACTAAGATTGGTCTTTGGAGAAGACCAGGACCTCTAGGATTATTCTAGGGAAGTGGAGAGGAGAAAATGGCAGGGGTTGGCCGAGCTTGAGTGCTCAATTTGGTGTGAGGAGGAGGGGGAGGAGGTGACCTTTTATAAGGGAGGAGAGGGGCACCTTAGGAATATCTCAAAATATTATTTTATATTAAAGTCAAAATCGGTTTATAATGGTTCCAAAGGGTCTTATTTCGAAGCTAAAGTGGGGATGGGTCGAAATCCTATCAACCAATAGGATTTAGACAAGTTTAGGGTATTATTTTAACCTTATCAATTAGATTTAACTCTAAGTTAATTAATTTAACTTTTACCGTGTCTTTTTGTTTTCTTTCACTATATGGTTAATAAACTTACTATAACATGCCAAACGAACCCCAAATTGTTTATTATTAATATATATATCCTTATCTAAGTCATTTGGCCGAACCTTAGATTTTTAGGAATAAAATAACAATTAATAATATAATATTTTATTTAAAAACTATTTTGTGTCAATTTTGACACTATTTGATATATGATTTTTGTGAAAGTCATAACAGAATTATATGTTCGAAAAAAGTTGATTAAATCAGCAATAATATATCATAGTAACCTAGAAAATTAGTGGAATTCATAAAAAGTCTTAAATTACATTCATTTTGGTATTTATATTATCACTTTTGTCAATATTTCATTAATAAGATAATTACTGCATCATCTTTGTGTCATACATAAATTAAATTATTTGATGTCTAAAAATTACAAATAAACTACCATCATGTAGGAAATATTTTTAGCTTTCTAATGAATATTTACAATCGAATTTATCTTATGTATAACCCCATATTAAAAATGATTTACTTATTAAACTTTGATTTTAACTATTTTAACCCTTCTTTAAATAAATTAATAATAAATGTCCTAATCTAATCCAAGTGGGCCTAAATGGTCATATTTTATTCCTAAGTTTGTTTTTGGTCGAATTACACTTGTCCAATAGAATTAGGACATGTTTTAGGGTAATATTAATATCATATTTACCCTTAGTTACCCTATTTACTATTAACTGTGGTAAAAATAGTAAAAAGTTACTATTCACCAAAAAATTATTTTCATCTCATTGAACCACATTTTAGTCCTTGATATTAACCGTGTCTCTCGGATTTTCGAAATTCCAATCACAGAAGCGGTAAAATTAAGTTTTATGCAAAATTCAGTTTTTAACCTACCACTTAGTGGTTTCACTATTCATCAAAAATTGAAAGTTTTCAGAAAAATACCAAAATTTCACCCTAGGCTAATTTCGATATTCTGAGTCCAAAAATGAAGTCCATTTTGAAAAATAAAATTTATAAAATTTCAAAAAGTGGTTATTACTATTTATAACGGCTAGTTTTAATAGCATATTGTTGTTTAGTGAAACTCGGTATTGCGTACGACGCAAGCTATCGAGGAAGGTCGCGATTGCGTGTAAAGTAAGCCAAGCAAGTATTGTGTAGAAAAAGATTCCTTTGATAACATAAAAGTCTCGGGTGTTACAGTCCATCATTCCCATGTATCTTTGTTTGTGGCTTTCAACAAAGGGCGAGTTATGTTCCATTAGTGTGGTAAGAATGGACACAAGCAATATGCATGTTTATCTCCTACAAGACCTTTTCACTAGTATTGATCTATAGGGAATTATCAGCAATTCTTCTAGATAGTGCACTCATATTAGAGTGGTGTAGGATTTTAATCTTTTAAATGGATGTTGTCTTGATAATACCCTTCTAGGAAAACGAGTTATCGGTTCGTATGTTGTGGTGGAAAGGAAAGATCGTCTTTTAGATGGAGTCAGTTCAGGGAATATTCCTAGGCCAGTCGTCATTCTCATTCTCAAGTTGAGATGAGGTAACATCATGTGGTGGATTGAGTGCCATAAGACTCAGATGTAGGGAATGTCACAATTCAATGCACCATTCTTATTGAATCATATTTAGTTGTTGTTTTGTATTATATTGGTGCATAAGTGTCTATTATTTCTACCCATCGTGTGTATGTGTTAATGTTTCCCACTGAGCTTATGTTTTCTGTGATGGTGGTGGTAACACCACATTGTAAGAATCGATATATGGGTTTTAGGTGTTTGTCATGTGAACTCATCATGTTATGGGTTGAGTTGGATTGGGGTTTCGTGGTTTTGTAGATGTACTTATGTGATGTGATCCTTTGTATGGATTATAGAGTGAATTTTTAGGAACACATTGATTTCTATTGGAGGTGAGTAAATTCTGGGGCACCTGATGGAAGTAAATAGGACTTTTAAGGTGAATGGAATCCATGGTCGGTACGTGTTAGACCTCCACTTCCAAAATCGAGACATCTCATTTTTTAAATCACATTAATTGTATTTGAGGAATATGATGGTTCTCTTGAGAATGTGTTACCAGTTATGGTGGATGAGTTCCCATAGGTATTATTGTATTACTTTTTTGGCCTCCCATTAGATCATGATGTGGAGTTCATGATTTTTTTGGCACTAAGAACACAGCCAATATCTCGTCCCTCATTTAGTATGTCCCCCACTAAGTTGAGGGAATTAATGGTCGATCTGGAAGATTTGGAATCCAAAGGATTCGTTAACCAAATAATCTCACATTGGTTCCCACTAGTTCTTTTTGCAAAGAAATCCGATGGATCACTCTAGTTTTGCATTGATTTCCTAAAGCTTAATAAGGTAGAAATCAAGAAGAAATAATATTTTTCCCACATTGATGATCTTTTCGATCATATTAAGGGGGAAAAGTGGTTTTCCAAGATTGATTTGTGTTTACTGTATCACCGAGTCAAAGTTACATAGTCATATATTACAAAAACGGCCTTCTGAAGAAGGTATAACCATTGTGAGTACTTAATCATGCCTTTCGGATGGAGAAATTCTCCAGCAGTATTTATATAGCTCATGAACAGGGTGTTCAAAAAGTATCAACATTATGTTTTTGTGGTTTTCATGGATGGAATCAGGGTTTATTCTCGGATAGTGGAGACTCATGATCGAAATTTGAGGATTGGGTTAGGCACCCTATGGTTTCATTGTCTCTATGAATATAATTCCATGTGAACCTTTTATATTGGTGATTTGAAGTGTCTCCATCATGTGATATCAAAACAATGGGTTTCGGTAGGCCCCAAAGAAGATTAGAGTAGTAATTTCATGGGAATGTCCAATGAATTTCTTTGAGATCAGGAGCTCTTTGGGCCTAGAAAGGTATTATAGGTGGATCATTCATGATTTCTCTCAGCTTTCTTTATCCAGGACAAAGCTAACCTGAAACGAGAAAAATATTTAATAGATCATAGAGTGTCACATGTCCTTTAATTTATGTAAGCGGCAGTTGACCATGGTCAATTTTATGATATTTTCCTAAATATTTAAAGGGGTATGTGGTCTACTTTTATTCCTTGAGTATTGGTCTTGGGTGTGTACTGATGTTGGAGCTCATGTGGTGGTTTATGTTTGTCTACATCTCCAACCAGATAAGAATAATTACCTGACCCATGACCTGGAGTTATCAGCAGTGATGGATGCCTTGAAGTCATGATTTTATTATCTTTTTGTGTGAGAAGATATTAGTTTATTCTGATAATAAAATTTTATCCTACATTTACTCTAAATATGATTTAAATTTTAGAAAACATCTAAGGGTTGAGTGTCTTAAAGGGTTCTATTTTCATATAGTATATACCCCAAGAAAAGGAAATGTGTTGGAAGATGATTTATGGAGGAAAGATCTACTATAAGCGTTAAAATATTCTAGTGATCAGTATAACTTTCCCAGGAACATTTCTCATATGAACCTAGAGAAGAAGGATCATAGTGCAGTGGTATTCATAGAGAGTGTTGAGCTCACACCTTCCCTTCTAGAGCTAATTAGACAAGATAAGTCGATTGATGAGTTATGAAAGAATTATATGCAGTTTCTAGATGGTTAGGATAGACCTTACGAGTGTACATTGCCTCCTAAAAGAGTTTTTTTGCTTTAATGGTCACTTTTTGGTACCCTTATCTTTGAGGAAGTTGCTGATAAATGATAGCCACCAGCCTTAGTGGGTCATCCACCATGATTTTTTATAATGTTATTCACTATTTATGGTGATCAAGATCGAGGAGGGACAAAACTGATATTGTTTTACAGTGTTATACATGTCAGTAGGTTAATGAAGAGGGAAAAGGGACTCTAATTTTATTCATACACTACCCATTCCAAACTAAATGATGGATGATATCACCTTGTATTTTATTCTTGTCATGCCTCATACACCCCATGCAAGTAATTCCATTTTGATTTTGATTTATCTTCTGATCAAATCATCTCATTTCATTCTAATATGGGATTTATCCAAGGTGGATGAGTTGGGATGGTTGTATGTTAACCAAATTGTAAGTATTCACAATGTTCCATCAGTAATTTTTCTGATAGGGACCCCCATATTAACTCTCTATTTTTGGAATGCCATCATATGGTGATGGGGTCATAGATCAAGTTGATCATGATATTCTATTCTCAAACAGATGGTCACATGGAGCAGACGAATCATATTATGAGATACTTAGTCTGAGTATGTTTTTTTTTGGATTTTCGAGGTTCGTGGAAACCCGTTTCCGGGTGGTTGAGTTTTCATATAAAAATAGTTATCATTCCACTATACTAGTGGATTATTTTGAGGTTATTTATTGTCGGTTGTGTCAGTAACTGTTGTGTTGGAATGAGGGGGTTAAGACATCATTTATGGGACCTAACCTTATGAAATAAATTTAAAATAAATTTATGTTGACTAGGAAGAATTTTTTTACATATCAAAGTCATTAAAATTATTATTCATATCAATGATGTAGAGAATTGAAGTTTCCTATGGGGGAACATGTGTTTCTAATGGTTGTACATCGCATAGTTCATTGTCATTTGGGTAAGAAATGGAAGATAACACCTTGGTTTTACATACTTTTTGAGATTATTTAACAGATTGGTATGGTGACATAGAGGTTATATTTCCCCACACAGTTGACATAAATTTATGATTTTTTCTATGTCTCTGATTTGAAAAAGTATAATTCAGATCCATCCCTTGTGTAGAAATTGGAGGATTTGTAGTTAGATCATGCTCTATCTATTTTTTTGTAGCCAGTGTGGATTGTGTACTCTGAGGAGAAAGTGAATTGGAGGAATTATATTCTCTTGGTATGATTTATTTGGCACAAGGTTGTAAAGATAATGAGATTTGGGAATTGTAGTATTGGCTTGAGAAGGAGTATCCATTTTTTGTTCTTCAAAAATGCTTCAAGTTGACTTCACAGAGGATGAATGTTTTTTTGAGGGGGAGAACTTTCACATACATGTTTTTGTATCAAGGTATTATTTGTTTATTTCAAATAATTTATTTATACCTAGGGCTCCCAAAGTATTTTTGGAGAAAAATAATGAATTTGGGCTTGAAATCAGTTCATGCATGGTTGGTGTGTTGTTAGGGGAAACAGTGCACCCTTTACCAGGAAACCATATAGAAGATGATGGTTATTGATAGTGTTGACAACACATTTTGTGTACAATTTTGTAAACTGTGTGGTCTAAATTTATAGCATGATACTCTTGGATAGTGAGGGATGTATGTTGGCTTCACGGCTTTTCAAACTGCGGAGGAAAACCATGAGACTTTTCTAGGTCATTAAATAGTTGGAAGTTACATTTTTTCATCATACATTTTAAACCTAAGTCACCTCAATTTCACCACATTTGAGATCTTAATCCTTGAGATCCTCCTAAAATACTTCTTGGACCTCTTGAACACCAATAATTTGGTTTTTTTATTGTGGGAACATAAAGGAATAAACAAGTAAGACATTTTTTCTCTTGATTTCTCCCTCTTTCTAGGGTTCCTCTTTCCTCATTCTTGATTTCATGTTTTCCAGTAGGTTTCATATCCAAAATAGTGTTTGATCTTATGTTTATTGTGAAAACATGATGCTTATTGTTGGATCATTCCTTTATAGGGTCTTTAGATGGGGCAGTTGTGGTTTTCTATTGGTTTCCATGTGTGTAGTAGGTTGTTCCATGATTTTACATTATTATATGATTTTTATTTTATTTCATGGTTGTACAAATGTGTTACACGGATTATTTTTGTGCTGGTAAATATGTTTTGGAAATATTTGACATGACTATGTGATGTAATTTGGTTTTTGAAAAGAAATTGGTTATATTTCTTATGTTCTTTCTTATGGTGCTTCTTTAAAATGTTTTATGCCTTATGTGAAAGGTGTAAAATGTGTTTTCAAATATATTTAAATTTGATTGAATTTTGAAAGTGTATTTTCCAATAATAATGGGTTTTTTTATGTATGATTCCTTTTTGTGCACCTTTAATGTATTTTTGAATTTTTAAAGTGATGTGAAGTTTGTTGTAAAATGGTTTCAATGTGAGTACGAATTTAAAATAAGCTTTTCCCAAGGAAATTGAATGATTCCATTTGTGTTATTATTTTGTTATTTTAAAATGGGATTCATGAATTGTTTAAGTGGTGTGAAATTTATTTTCAAATCGATTTGGTTTGCGTATGAAATAGAAATTGATTTTTTTATAGAAATAAAAGGTTTCCATATGAATTTTGATCATTGGATCAATGTGAAAATGTGATAGTGTTGACATCCTTATCAGATTATGGTGTATGGAATATGTATTTGAAAGTCATGATTTTTGTTATGTGTGAAATGGAATTTCATCCTAAATTAAATCATAGGTATCTTGGTTGGTGAACTAGAACTACTACGCTAGTTGATTTGGAAGTGGTTGAGGCCTTGATTCATCTAGAAGGATTGACGATTACAACACTAACAAAACATGTGATATGGTTGGAGACCACTAGACCATTGGATTTTTTCCCCTCTAGTAGATCATTCACTTGAACACTATTGGTTTTGGACTATAATATAGAGACCCTTAGACATTTGGATGGGATCCCCTCTAATTTCTTGTGCATAGTAACATTGTTAGTAGTTGAGTTAGATGATTTTGATCACAGATGTATGAGGATCATAGTGTCCCAAATGTGCTAGTTACCTATATGGATTTCTATGGTGATCTTTTCTGAAATGAGGCTTATGTGATGTGGTTAAATCCATCGACATATAGTAGAACTTTTTCTTATTTTTATTTGAAGAAATATTAATTGTGAACATGGTTTTCCTTGAAAAGTGTTTCTTGAGAATGTTTTCCTTAAAAATATTTATTAGAAATGTTTCAAATATTCTTATGAAAATGTGAATGTTGATTTGTCTCCTGATTTTATATCATGGAATGTTTATTTTGGTTGGAATCCTAATAGACTTTGGGTCACAACCTATATACACCTTTGGGTGTATGTACACATTGTTATGTATGAACCTGGTAAAGGTAAGATGTATCATGATGGTGATGGTTGATCCGGTTTATAGTGCTCCACTTCTTGAATGTCTCATTGGTTGTTTCATGAGGGTGATTTAGATCTTGTTGTGTATAGGTTTTTGGGTTGGTTTTGTTGTCTCAATTATGTTTTTTTACATTCAGTTTTTGTTATAGTTGTAAAACATTGAATCTGAAAAATGTTGTACTTATTTTTTTATGGTAATTGGTGATTGTTATTTTTATTCTAGTTGAGTGTTTATTATTACATGAATGGGTGAAATCATTTCCAAAGCATAATTTGGATACCTGGGTTCTTGCTTCTAGCCAATGGAGATTATGAATGCCCTTTAGGCGATGCCATGAGTTGGGTCGGGTGTCAGGATAGATGGAATCCTGACATGGTTCCTGACAACCTTCATCATGTTTTCTCTTAAAACATAGTAATAACCTTAATTACTATATGGCCTTATTCAATACAATATTTCTTCCACATTTTAATGGTTAATTGATATATTCCTTAAATAAAAAAACAATTTTTTAACATATTCCATGGTAACATAGATTACTTTTCAAAAAAATTATTTATTTGATCTCAGGTCATTTATACTATCCAGTTTACTTTATCCAAATCAATCACTTATTTATCCAAGATAACATGATTTAATCGGCATAAAGATTACATTAAGGATTACCTCCCATTAATCAAAAAATTCCTTTTCCATGAAATCACATTCCAACTTCATCATCACCATTCAACATATCCTTTAAAATTCTTAATGAGAAACATATACTGAAACTAATGTGTATTTTATGATTCGTATAATAAAATCTTTGAATTCAAAAACATATGTACTTCATACATCCCACTTTCTACTCAACTAATTAGATAACCTTCATTGTCTTATTCCTAAAAACCCCTTTCCTAAAATATAAAATATGAATCATGTCTAAATATTTATTTATCTTCATTTATTCATGCTTTTCAATAATACTATTTGAAGAATACATAACTTCCGTATGTTATTCATGGTCTCTCTATCAACAACATAAAAACGATTACTTGTACAAGCTTTCAGATTCCCTTCACCAGCCTTCTATATTGGACATCGATTTTCATAAATCCAATTTGTTCCACATTTAATGTATTCATCAATTGACATTTGATTTGGGAGGAAAATATTCTCATTCATTGCACTAACTGAACTTTTAATTTTTCTCATTGTGGTTACAATCTTTTCATCCTTTTTCCATAGTAAAAAATTTTTCTTTTCCCTCTAAGACATTCACATGGGTGATTCTTTCCACATTCTTAACAAAAAGGAAACTGAATCTTCTTTCCTTAATTATATCCATTACCTGAAATCATAGAGAACTCTTTCCTTCTATTATTTGGTGAGTCCAAGAGTTGTTTAACATACTCATTATTAATCAGTTTAATTAAAAATGATTAGGAATGATAAAAATATCCTTCACTCCAATGATCTTCCCATTTGACCTCTCATCAATAACTTGTATGTCACATTAAATGTTAACCCAGTTCCTTCTAGTTCCCTCCATTGACTAAAACGTGAAAGAATAGTGTGAGCTTCACTTATCATAGAGTAAAACTACATTATCATGACAAATCAATTATAATATGTCTATATTATTTCACCTAACATTAAATCTATGACACCTTAGGATTATCCTTAGAGACATCCCTAGACATATCCTAAGAAATATCCATGGGGATTTCACTAGTGTTTTTTCTTCCTAGTTTCTAAAGGTTGACTAAATCATCTCTTTAATACAAACTATAATGACTCTAGATTAACATACAAAAACATTACACCATTTTATATGAATATTTGAAACATTTCAAAAATATATTCCTGAGGATCGTAAAATTTTAGTTTCTTTGGAAACATTAAAACATAATATTCTAACATGGTGAAATATCTTCAATATCTCCCTTTAATATTACCCCTTAGTATTACTACTTAAAAACATTCTTCATAACCTAGGGAAAGGAAATATATGAAAGGGGTGAGATCATATGCTCAGTAAGAGTAAACTGGGTAGATATGTAAGCATAAACATGAGCATTAGGGTATGAGAATGTAATCATAACATTAGAAGATCATACCCTTCATATTAGATATCATAAATAGGAATCATGGAATTATTCTCTACATTGAACAAGATGATTATCATGAGTAAATAAAATAACACAAGTCATGTGAGAATAAATGTTTTCGTGATACATAGACTTATGACATACACATAAAAATATTAAAACATTCTCTATATTTGAAGGATCATTTCCAAAACTTATTAGGGCACTTCATGGATACTACACCTACTGGGAAGGACACACCACTATCCCCAGTTACAGTCCTTTTATTATAGTGGATCATTATTCCCCTTCATTAAAAAGTGGATTAGGTTTCTCTATCATACCATTGTGGTTCGGGTTTCCCTATGTTACCTTTGTGGATCAGGAAACACATGTTTCCCATTGTGGATCAAGCCCGCCAACATTTTTCCCATAATGTTCTCATTAGATTTAATCATTACCCAATTCATTGGAGAGAGATATTGGTCCCACCCACCACATAATAAAATCATACATACATGTTCGACAAGATCATAAACAACCATCATATAATAACCAATAAAAAAGAAAGGGCTTAATATAAAACATACCATAACTCATGAAATGTAATGAGTATCATAAAAATGTAACCATATTATAATATATTGAAAATAGATAGGTTCTAAAATATTATTATCAAATCATATTCCATGAAAAGATGTGGGTTTCCTGACCATATAACTATTGAAGGAGAAATGGGTGCCATAAATTTTACTCCATCAAAACATCAACCAGTCAAAAAATAATATGAATGATAATCTTGGATCAAATCCCTAGTAAATCATATACTATGAAAACATTTTTCCTCTTAAATGGAGAAATTTTTTTAAAGATCCCATGGAACATGTATTGAGAAAAATATCCTTTCTTCAAAAATAATCTTCATAAAACGATTTCAAAAATTATTGTTTTATATATAAGGATTTATAAATGCATTTAAAAAAATTCATGAGGAATGTATAATTTTCTCTTTGAAAAGATATTTTTGAAAAATAAAGAATTTTAAAATCATTTTTATTTTAAAGTAACTTTGAAACATATAATGGAATCTTGGAAATGTTTTGAAAACCTTCTATTTTTAAAACACCATGAAAACATATAAAGAAATATTTAAAACATTTTTTATAATAATTATAATTTAAAATACAATGAAGACATATAAAAAATATTAAAATCACCGCAATAAATTTATTTGAATATAACCTTTTGAAAAAATACAATGGACGCCTTTAAAATCCTTTAAAAACATTTAAAACATAAAACATTTTTGTAATCCTTTTTTGAAAACCTTTTTTTTAAACCAACTTAAAATAAATAATTTTCTTGAATATTAAGAAAATATTTTCTTTAAAAATAAAGTTGTAAACATACAAATGAAGCTTCATGAAAATTTGTGTCATGATGGTAAGTAAGATTGTATATGCTTAATATTCGTTTTGAATCTTAAAAAGTTTAGAAACATTCCTTGATCGAAAAAATACAATAGGATTCCTTTTAAACCCACTTTTTAAAATCAGAAAAATATGGGTAAAATGTAGTTTAATCATCATTGGATAGCATTAATACATTTTTCAAAACATTTTTTTAAAATATGGTTTTGAAAGATCATGTATTTCCAACTGAAATTACATGTAAATTTAAATTTTCAGAAAAATGATATATTAATTATCTTCAGTACCAGAGAGTTGAAAATTGTTTCAATTACATGGATATAACATAAATAACTTTAGGTGATGAAAATTCATGAGAGTTATTGATAGATGGATTATAATATTTCATCAAGGGAATAATATCTGTAAAAAATATTTATAAATGATGATATTGTAGAAAAAAACTCTTACCACTTTGGTAAAATTAAATCATAATCCCTATGAGATAATAAAATTACATGAAGATTATAATATCATGGAAAGATTCATATTTATGATATAAAATTTAAAAGGGAAGTATATACACCTCATAGAAAAATATATGTACATAACATAGAATGTGTCACAAAGAAGACAATGTGAGACAAATTTACTTTACTAATTTGGTGCATTTTGAACCATAAACCCCATGATAGAGGGATCATCAAATGGGTATGTAAATATCCATAATTTTTTCAATAATGATCATAAAATACATTTTAATGAACCAAATTTTAATCAAAGGAAATTACTTTATTATATTTATGTCATATAGTATAATCACATGAAATAACAACACAATAAACTACTAAGTACTATGTGACCTTTAAACAAAATATTATAACTTATGGGATTTCAATTCCAAAAATTTGACATACTCTATTGCGATCAGTAAGATGTTTGGAGTTTGATAAGACAAACATAATTTTGGGTGAATAGTAAATGACCCTTGTGAATAGTAATTTTACCCTAATGAATAGTAATACAACCCTTATGAATACTAAATCATCCAAGTGAATACATAACCTTACCAATGAAATTATAAATAAAATTTATCTATTTTATAAGTGACAATGGGATATAATTATAGTGTTGGTATTTTGTGAGTCATGTATATTTAAATACAATTTTATTATTAATTTAATAATTTAAAAGGAAATATATTGTCATAAAAGGTGTTCATAAATAGGTATTTTTATGACTTATTATTATATGATAATTTTAAGAGACCTAAATTAATTTTTCAAAGTTATAGAGAAGCAGTTTTAATTTTAAAATTTGTATTTTTCAGGAAAATTAAGATTTTAATTAAAAATTAAATTTATAATATTAATAAGATTATTTTTATAAAATGGAGTTAATTTTTGAATTATAAACCCCAAAAAATGGTTGGGGTGATTTTTTGTGATTTTTCTGAAATACGTGAAATTTTGTTGAATGGTAAAATACGGTAATTTGTTGTATATATACATTATATGTTAAATACATTATTCACTGAGTCATGGATGATTTAAGAACCTTAAGATCAAACTCACATATACATATTACTATTTTTATTTCAAAATAATCAGTATTATTTCTTGTCTTGGGAAAAATAATAAAATAATGTAAAAGATATTGAGAAACCCCTCCTTTCCTCCACTAGAAAACCCACCTTCACCCCCTCTTCTATTCACTCCTCTCAAGCCTTGTGCCCAGTTCAAATTCTACTAAACCCCTTCCTACACCCCTCTCCGACTTCCATAATCCATTGGTCTCTTCAAAATTCCAAATCCTCTCCCATAAAGAGGTTCTCAAGGAAAATATATTCAATAGGTAAATTCATGTTTCCATTTATTTTATTTTCTTTCAAGTTTTATTCTTTTATTTTTCATTCCTCACCTACTTTCTTCCAAATTATATGATAACTCGAGTACCTTACATGTACTAGAATTTTGTTATGATATTTTAATAATTCATTAGCATCTCTCATTTCTCCTCCTTTTATACTAGAAATGATAACACCATCCGAGATATGTTAATTTATAACATTCAAGGATGAAGAGTTTTCAATTTCTATTACTGTCATCAATTATGGTCATGAAACAAAATTAGGGTTTAACCAGACTATAATATATATATATTTTATAATTTAAGGTTTTTTTATATTTTTTACAGGTGATATTATCTTATCATGAAAATTTTGTTTGGTGTGATAAAGAAACTGCTAATTAACCAAAACAATTATCATTAATGTTACATGTAAGCATCTATCTTCACACCAAATAACCTGATGAATTTATAGAAAAATAATCTTCTGAATGATCACTAATATCATATAACTCCAATTCTAGAAAATCATTCTCCTCTTACAAGTTTATCCTTATATGTATATAAGTAAACAAATCATGAAAACTAATGAAACAAAAAATGACATTGAACCTCTTAACACATCAAATAGGTCATAAATTAACTTAATAGGGTTATACATGATATTTTACATAATTAAGAGGTTCTAAAATTATTAATTATTTAATTATATTCTTTATCTAGGAAATTACGATCATGTGAAGGATACCATTAGACTAGAGTAAAGGGATTCTCCCCAAACCACAATTATTCCTTCAGGTTTCTTTATCATTGATTTTACCCAACTGAAGTAATCTGTTATTTTCATGTACATCTTATAAATTATCTGTACATGATCCAAACTCATTTATCAATATCCCATAATAATTCTATTTTTTAAGTGTTGTCTAGTTTTGGAAAACATTCATTGAGCTAAATTATACCCTACCAAGTAAAAATCTCATGATGGAGTTAATAATTTAATTTGTACTAAAATAATAATAATTAGATGAATGATGAGTGAATTTTCAACAATATTCATTGAAGTGTAGTCTTAGAACTATGAAATGAAGCATGAGTTAACAGATTTGAGTAGAATCAAAATAAAAATTGTGCCCACTTGAATTATTAAAATTAATTTGAAGCAACATGACCAGTATGAAAAATAACACATTAGGGAGACAACTCATAATAAATTGATATAAGTCCCTAGAAACTGTGGTAGAATGATTAATTGGGTTCCCATAATGAATCTATGAGACATTGGGCACTGGGTGTGTGTAATACATATATTTTTTTATAATTTTTTTCCAAATCCTTTTACATGTACATTAATAGGGAAAAATATAAGAGGTTCAGAATAGTCAAAATTTAATTAATTCAGGTGAGGGGGTATTGAGCCCAAATGATGAAATAGAAAACTGACTTACAAAAAAATCATTTTAGTTCTATCATTAATGTGGAAAATATTACTCTATTTTAAAACACTTGTGAGATATGGAAAAATGGAAGTAATCCTTATTAAAAATTTGATTCTATATCAATCAAATCTAGTTCACTTCTGGACTTGGAATATCAATTGGATTTATGTGAGGATTTGATTTAAATCAGAAAAGAGACATGAAAATTAAAATAAAAGAGTTACAAATCAATATCTTCTTCTCTAGATTGAATATTTATATCTAGTCAGAATGAAACATTTTTTAAATAAACGGAATTCCATAAAAAAATTATATGTGTGAAATAGTTTATGTGTGGAAAAGTGATGTAAAATAAAAATATATTTATTTTTTAAATCATTTTTCTTAAAATTTCCTCCTAGATTGTTTTGAATAATGAGAAAATCATTCACTCTAAATACATTTTGAGATTCAATATTTCATTGAAAAATTTCTTTATGTGATTATATTCAGTGGATTTTTCAATTTTTATTTCTAAAATAGGTACATTACTTGATTTTTTGATGTAACTGTTTTATTCAAATTTTTTTGTTAATATTAGAAGTTAAACTATCAAATGGTTCAAACATGAATATTTCATTGTATTACATATAAAACTATATTTAGTTTTTTCTATAAAAATATATAATTATAATTATTAAATTTATTTATTTTTGAGTACTATTGGTTTTTTGTTTTTTTATTAATTCAAAAAACACAAATATTTTAAAAAATATTAATATGAATTAAAAATTTTAATTTTTACTACTTATTTTTAACTGTTCATTAATTTTGATTAGGGAATATCAAATTCAATAGTAAAATCATGATTTTCATTCATTTGGTATTAATTAATCAATTTATTAATTTTAAATTTTCATTTTAAATTTTCATTTATTTAAAATAAAAAACATCATTTCCCTAAATAATGTTTTGTGTGTTGTTTATGTTAGAATGAAAATTTATAAACTCTTCAAAAGACCATTCCATTTCATTGCAAATTCATAAAAGTACCAACGTTATCATTGATTCCTTGACCAATCTACCCCAAGGAAAGCTACCTTGGTAAGAAACATTTCAATAGCATGATGGGACTGTGAAATCACCCCTTCATGTGTTTGATAAAAAAACTAATAAAATTGAAAATACATTGAGTGACCACATGAATAGATATTCACCATAACATATAGTTGATTACAATCAATTGTACCCTTGTTTTATATCTATGGTGCCCAAAAATACCATAATTATTTTGGAGTGACTATGAGCCTCCCTCTCCTAGTGAAATCAATCACAACTAAAATAACCCTGAAAATTACACAAAACCCACATCTCCCCCTCTACATTTGATCAATTAGAATAAAAACATCACTAAAGACAATCCATCAGTGAAGAACTAAAATGTTGAAAATAGTTATTTTTTTAATAATATCGGATTATTTTAATATCAAGTGATTATGAGAAAAAATTAATTCAAGGAAGAAAAAACCCAGTTCTGGAACAAATTTGGATTTAAGCATTCACTTGATTCCACACCATCCTTAACCACTAAATTATAATTCCCTGATGAAGTTAGTGACTAGATGAGAATGACCAGAGAGGATGATCTAGTACCATGATTTCTATAAGAACGTGATCATCAATACCATATTCAGTATGATGAAGGGGAACCATATGAGCCCAAGCACCACCATGAATGATTATAAAGTGAATTTTATTCAATGAAACCTGGATCTTATTAAATAATTTATATCACCTAGAAACATGATCAAAGAAAAAACTCTAGTTCTTCTTATGAAAAATAGAATTCAAACCAATTGAATACCTTCTAATGATGAAAAGGAAAATGGGGACAAATCTTGATGAACCTAATTTCATGATAGTGAGTCAATGATAGCTCATAAGTCCACTACATAAGAGATTTCAGTCTCCAAAACCCTAACACCATGTTACTTTGACTATAGAAATCATGTTGTTCTAATGAATTGAATCTCATCTAGAAACTCTTCTGTGATTCCTCAAACTCATAGGAAGTCAAATATTCTACTCAATCCATGGAGTATATGATAATACTAAGTTATTATTGGTTAACTTTATAGAGATTTTATTTGAAGAAAACTAGAAGTCATTCCTCCTAAATCATGAAAATTAAAATAAAGATACAATGCCACATTTTATCCCAAATTACTAAAGAATATCCTATTTTCTTGTGAAATGGTGTTTGAAAATTTATTCTAGTCACCAAAACTAGGAAACAGTGCTGCCCTGATTGGAGGAGATGAGCCTGACCCATGCATGATGAAAATCATAAGCGAATAAGGGAGAACATGATATCACTGTTAAGGATAAATAAAAAACATGGTCTACCTTATAATCATGAACATGAGTGGATATTAATGGTGTTATAATATCTATTTTTATATAGAATAGTATGTGATCAAGATCAACTATATAGATAAAATTGTGGTAGGAAGAAGGATTGAATTGGGAAGATCTTGGTTAAAGAAGCCGAGATCCAAATATTTCTTATTCAAATATATATATATATATATATATATATATATATATATATATATTATTGGGTCATTTTTCGCTTGTGTATAGATGAATATATAGTATTATAAAGTTCCATTCTAGTACACTTTATGTGAATCGATTGATAGGTTCACACCAAGTGTTCGATTTTTGGTAGTAAGGATCTTTTTAGTTGACAGGTGAATAATATGAAATGTGTATGCCTCTAATGATGAAATTTAGAAACCACTATACCAATTAGCCTGACCAAATATAATAAGAACCACCTAATTCAAATATATAATGAGTCTTATATTTATGAAATTGTGTTTCTACTATTTGAATATGATGATCCATAACTAATCTTATTCAAACCAAAGTACAATCCAACCACAAATGAAGATGAACCCGATGAGCCAGAAAAGACTAGAATTAAACACCCAGAAACATCTAACCCTAACTGCATGCTTATTTTTCTTATTTTAAGTCCAAATTACAATGGAAAGAGAGCCCATTATAATTCCATTTAACAATCTAAAGTGTTATCCCAACATGTACATCATCTTTTTCCCCAATGCAACATTTGATATTTTATGAAGATGTAAAAGAGGGAATAATTTAACTATGATCCATTACAAAGGATTATGTAGTTCACCCATAGGGGGTATTTTAATAAAAAAAATATTCAAGTACACTAATTCAGAGAAATACCAAACATCACATTTTTCATTTGGAGGATTTCTAAATAAACAGAAGTGCATGAGAATTGGTCAAATAATTTATACATGTTGAGTTTGTTGGAATGGAATCATGTGATAATCACACAGTCAGAGATGGTAGATTGAAGAACTAAAATCATATCTGTATAAAAGTTGAACTTTTCAATGGAGGATGAAGTCACTTTTATGATAATTTGGGCAACTTATCCACATAATCTTTTCTTCCTTCCTTTCATTTCTATTTTTTATAAATCTATAGTGTTGGTATACTGATCCATTGTTTATTGAGTTAAGGAGACCTTTCTTACCCCATGTTAATGAATTTAATTTTCAAATAAATTTTCACTCTTTATGATCACTATGGGATTATTTACATCATGTTTGGGTTTTAGGGGGTTTCCTTCTAATCATGCACATTAAAAATTATACTTCTTTTATCTATTCACTACACATTAGAGTTGGGTTTATAGTGATCATTGTACTCCCCAACTCATTGGAAGACTACCAATATAAGGTAATAAAAGTGATGTTTCACTATATTAGATAGTGAATAACATATACATAATGAAAAGGTATAATTTTACATTATATTTAAGGAGATGATATTTTATTAGTCCACTATCTCCAAAACTCAATTTCAAACAGATCCAATAAATTTCACACTCTATTTTCATAAAACTAAACCAAAAAATAATAATATAAACACAATCATAATATTTCCCTCTTGATGTGATAAATAGAGTCCCAATACTACTACATTTCACTTGGTTTAAAAAATTATTTTTTGATGACCCAATGACAGGTGTCCATCAAATTGGCCAAACATTTCCAAGGCATAAGAAATATCCATTTTTTCAAATAATAGAAATATTAATGGTGGTTAGAATGTAACACCCTCTATTTGAGGTATTTTACCAATTTATTATGAATTTTTTGATGTTATATAATAATTTGGTTGAGTTTAAAGAGTTTATTAATGGTTTTAGAGAGTTTAATAATGTTTTTAAGGGAAAATGGTTTTAGCATGGTTAGGGGAACCATATAATTTCTCCAAAAAATAGTGCATGAGATTCTTGGAGTTTCTAGGTAGGTGCATGGTTGGGTCAGGGTTTGGCCAAACCATTTGAGTGACAAGTGAAACCATAAAAGTGGATATAGGGGAAAAATTAATCAATGCTGCATAGTTTGTCAAACATTTGGAGAAAATTGTGCAAGGGTGTGTTTTGGAGATGATAGCATGTGAACTGTTTGTTCATGGTTTCCTAAACAATGCATCCTAACCATGTGGTGTCAATTTAATACTAAAAAATTTGATTATAACACATAAAACCATTTTTTTTCTTACCCTATATTAGGTTATCAAACTCTTTTCCTTACCTAAGCATTGTGGTGGTTCATTTTGACCTAAAACCAAGTTTTAATGAATCAAAGTCCATTAGATCTACGAAACAAATGATAAGTCTTTATTTTCTCTCTTTATCTTTAGATATTCTAATATCCACACACCTAGTATATTAAACCTATTCCTTTATGGATATATATTAGTTCTATAATGTGTGTTAATGATATTTGATTTTATTTATTTAATTAAAGATGTTTTGAGCCTAGTTCAATAGCTTTCTTAATTTTTTCACAATTTTATCGCACGTTGCGATGTTGATGGCTTCTCTATCAATATATTATTTCTATAATTTGAAGGATTATATTTTTTAACTCTATTTATATGATATTAACTAGAATAACCATTTTAAAATTATGTTTAAAAATTATGGTTTCCAGGGATCTAGTTATTTTTTATTAATTATTAGTTAAATGATTTGTATTTCAAAGATATTTTTTTGAACCTTATGGTAGCCTTGTTCATGTTGTCTTATAATGAAGTTGGTTTTAAAAATATTTTATAAGAAATATTTTGGTTATGATAAAATAATTATTTAATATGGTATTTTCATACATAGTGAAATGTATCCATGTTTCATTGTATAAATTTTTCTTATATGAACATGGAGTTTGAACTCAAGGCACATAGTATAATCAACTTGTAATATCTTAGTGAAGGAAGGATCACCACTTGTGAGTATCAGGGTTTTTCATTCGGAATGAATGTGTGTGTGCCTATGAAATAGGGAATGGGTATGAAAAGTGGATTTAAAGAATGAATAATGTGGTTTAGTTCAATTTATTTTCTTAAACTTTTTTTCTTATGTTTAAATGTTCTGATATTAACACCCAATATTTTATATAAACTATGAGATAACTTGTTTTTGGCCTTAGTGTATTTTTTTGGGAGGTCACCTGGGGAAATATTAGTGGGTATGATTACTCACCCCCTTTTATATGCACTTTATTTCATATTAGGATGTTTTTATTCAGGAAAAAGGTAATGTAAAGGAATGATACTTCTCTAGTAAGAATCATGTTGCATGTTCCACATGAAATATTTGGAACTTTTAGTTTCTCTTTTGTAGTATTTGAGATGATTCTACATTAGTGTTACATCATCAAGACATCCTTTGGTTTTCCTAATATTGGTGTTATAATTTTTTACTACAACCCCAGTGTTATATTTTATTCATTTTCTTTTGGGTTTTATTATTTATTCTCATGCATCACTTAGTTAGTTTTTTTAGTTTAACCTTCTTAGGTTCCTTTTTTCTTTAGGAAAAATCATCCCCCAACATTTTTTTAAGTCCCTATATTTTTTTAAAACTATTTTATCTTGGAGAAGTCCTCTAATGTCAATAACACCTTCAACATATCCCAATATAATGTATTGGATTGGTATATAGTAATGAATATATAGATCCATATGAAATAAAATTGAAAAACCCATTAAAATGATTTATATTATAATCATACAACTCGTTTTTTAAAATAACTCAACACCTATTAGTTCATGAAAACATACATATCATAGGAAATTAGAAAAAATTGAGTGAAAATTACTATCCACTACATTAGTATTAGTTTCTCTTGTATTCCTTTGTTCTCTTTAATGATGGTCATTATTTCTCTAACTATCTCTTGGATTGGAAAATTTATTTCAAAAATTACCAAATCTCTTGAAATTGAAGTAAAAAAATTTTGTAACTTCTCTCTTCCCCTTACACTTATGAGTATAATGATATTCTTCACCACCCTTATAGAATTTACATGTTACATTAAGGAAATTTTCCCAACATTTTAACATGTAGGAAATTGAATATTCTTTGTTTAATCATCTTCATCACTTGATCTTCCATGAGACTCCATATTTATCATCTTTAGTGTGTTAGGGAGTGAAAATATGTTAATATTATAAATCATAATTCTTAATGTCTAATTTAGAACAATCATAATATTTCTCACTCAATCCATTAACCTATTTGGTTTTTCATTCTGATAATTACTATAATGTCAATGACACCCATTTTTGACATCATGACTTCAATATTTATAAATTTCAAAAACTATAAGAGTTAACATGAGTGATGATAACTAAGATATAATTATAATAATTAACCATAATAAAATTTAACCTAAATAAGTCCCACTCATAACACTATCATGTTATCCTATAGTTCTTACAATACATATTCTATCACACTAGATTCATCCTATATCACCCTCAGTTTAAACTATATCATTATTGGATTAAACTAGGTTAATTTTGGTTGGTTTATCTTATAATTATTAATCTAATCCTCAAAATAGATGTCCAAAATTTCTCTGTACTTTATTAAAATATTCTAATCCCAAAAAACATTGAAATATTTTCTCACAAAAATCGACTTATCCATTATCTAGAAAAGAAAATATAAAATTATATCTACCTTAACAAAAAAAATAGATGCATTTAAATATATGTTATCCATTATGAAATTCTTGTTAAATTATTTGACCTAAAAATATTAGAATTCATAATAATAGTTTATAAATTGAATTTTAATTTTCTAAATAATATCCCATGGGATTTTTATATCCGGTGTGATGCTGTGCCTATTTGTAGTAAACCATGTGGAGAATTGGTTAATACCCAACACACCATTTTCAGCGATATTTCTACTAACATCATTTTAGATAAATCCTTTATTTAATTGTATAATCTACATAGGTATTTCATTTATAAGAAAACCACAAACTCAAAGCATTACAAAATTTTAGGATAATATACGATAGTTATAAGTATCACATAGACTTGTCCCTAAGGTTTCCACTAATGATTTCCTATCCTAATCCCCATATATAAAGTATATTATTACCTAATGTAAAATCATATATTATCCAAAATGGGTTTCTATAACATTGAAATTATAATCAAAACTAACTTATTGACCCTTAAATTATCCTCAATAAACATCCTAATATCTGAATTTAACAAAATCCTACTCAAATACCAATTGTGACTCCTTGAACATGCCCTCTCAAATATGATATAATAACATATATCTTACCTGATTTTTTTGATTCCAACTATAATTTCATATATATAAATATATTATAATCATATAAACTAAACTAAATATTATGTTACATAAATTCAAAATACCTTTTATGTTTCTATAATTATAGAATTTGGAAAAAAACTAACAAAATAAATTTAATACTTAAATAATAATATATTTTACACTATAAAAGAAACTACAGGATTTATAAGGAGTAATAAATATCTCCACTAAATTCTCCACATAATCTATCATATTTGAAATATTATGGGTAATATTTTCCTCCACAATATGGGGAAATGGAATCATAAGAAAGGGTGAGCTCAAATTCTTGTTAAGTGAAACGTACAAACAAATATGTCAAAAACATAAGCACGGTAAACATAATATGGTCAGAATAAATAATTTAAATAACTCCATAATAAAATAAAACATAAATAATTTTATATCTATGATAATAAATAAAAACATGAATATGAAAAATATAAATCTCATACTAATGGAATTCATAATTTTTGATATAAAAATCATGTTGTCAAGGCCTTGTATTGTGAAACTATATTGATATGGGGTGTTGTATACACAAAACCCATGTTTTTCAATCTCATGGGACATGCCATTGAATCTGTGGGATAAATAATTCTAGTCCCCACTAGTCACATTTTAAAGTACAATTCATTCACCAAAAGAGTTAAAAATACATTTATATCTTACCTAAGATACATTTTTCTATGCAAAAATAGATGTAATCATATGTTGAAAAAAATTAAATGAAAAACATAATATACAATAAATTTCAGTAAAAAATCATCAATAATGTCAATAGTTTTCCCTAAATAAATAAAAATGATAAAATTATCATTACCAGTCTACAGGAAGAAGGTGGATGGTCAAACAATATATTATAAACATTCCCATAATCATACTTATTAGAATAAAAACATACATAACACTAATTATTTTCCCCATGTAAATTAAAAGGATAACATGATCATAACACATTCATAGGAAGGAGTATGGTTGAAAAGAACATAATTTAAATTTTATAATGAAAATATATAAGAAGTTTTACAATAATGAAAAACAAATTTGATACCAGAATGCTTCAATCCGTATCACAAAAGAAATCTAGAATAAAAATGTTTGATACCATGAATTTAATACCTCAAATTATAATATATATTAGATGATATATCATTAAATGTAAACCCCATATGGATAAATATTTACAAAAATTATAAGGTAAATGGAATTTAACACATAAAATGTCTTTCAAAATTCATTTTAATATAGACCTAGAATTTAAATTTATAGGTTTCTTTTGAAGGTAACATTTGAAAATGTGACATGAAATATTTCTAAAACCATTAGTTTTATAAAAAATAAACAATAATTGAACCTTTAAAATATATAAATTCTATTTTTGAGTAATTAGGAGATTAAGAGAAAATATATAAATGTGAAATAAAAAAACATTATATTATTTTGAAAATGGATTTTTTCAAAACTCATATTATAAAAAGAGTTACAAAATATAATATTATATCAAAATATTCTTTTCTCCACAGAGGAAGACAAATTAAGCTAACTAAAATATTATTTTGGTATAACCTAATAATGGAAAATAATATATTATGATGAAACATTATAACATAAAGAAAAGAGATTTTCGTTATCAATACCCCATATAATAAATATACTCCACGAAGCCTGAAATAATTAAAATGGGATAATAAAGTAAAAATGTAAACAATGGAAAACCACATAATAAAATAAATTTGATTAATGTACCCAAATAATATGAAATACTTTCAATCGAATTATCATATCTCAAGGAATGAAAATTTAGTAACAAAAAACAATTAAAATGGGGTAACACATGAGTCCAAAGAAATTTGGACAAAAGTATTTATTTTGTTGTATTAAGTCCAATTAATTATATGGAATAATTTATAGAAAATACATGGGATGTTAAATCAATATAAAACTATACAAAGTTAACATTGTGTATAACATATAAGAGGTCCTAACGAATTAGAATTGAAAATAAGAAAAATGTCTCATCGTCGGTAATATTTTGACCAAAACCCCCATAAATAGAGGGATTATAATGGATATTAAGTTAAAAGGAATAAAATATAATTCTTTATATGATATCAAAAAATATAAGTATATAAACCACATAAATGAAATTAGATTCAAAATAACAAATATATCTCAAAGATAAGAATTTGAGATGAAAACCATTACCTCGGTCTAGATTCAGTCTTCACTTGCACCAAAAAAACATGAATAATTAAATTATGTTCATTAAATTCATACCCATTAACTTTATTAATAAATTAAAGAATTTATAATTTCAATTTATAATAATTATATACATATAAAATTTTTATTTTTAACCTATTTCTAGCATCATGTCTATATAATATTTATTACTTTCAACAAGTTTCATAAAAGTGGTTTTGGAAGATATTTTTTCAAATTACATCATTATCAGATAATATAAGGCACTAAAATATATTTTACAATATAATTTATAAATATATAATTTCATTTCATGGTATTTTTGGTTACGATCTATGAGGATAAAATTGTTGACGGACATGATTTGGTGATTCTTAATGAACAGAGGGTGATTTATTAATTAATGAGATAAATGTTTGAATGACATTAAAATCTATAAAATATTATTTATATATTTAAATCATATTATACAAGTAATTAATTTATCACATTCATACATGAAATAAATTAATTGTTTTTTATGTAGGTTTTTAAATCGACCCAAACATCAATCTACCATGATTGATGGATGATTATGAGTTAATTTAATTGTAATATCATTATAACATTAGAATAATGATATTATTTTGTGATTATTATTATAATAATTTATATTTTTTATGAATTAAGTATATAATTTAATTCATATAAATCTATTACTTTGAATGAAGAGTTCAATTTCCACATTATTTTCTTATATTAAATGATTAAATTAATGATACTTATTTTCTTATCATATCATTAATAGGATCTCAAATTTTCCATATCAAGACCATAATGATATCATAAAAATCATATTTATCCTTCAATTCCATCCTCATGACCATAACTATAAGGTGGTGATGAAATTAAAAATGGAAATAAATCGTTTCGTAGAGGTGGTAGTCCGCACGTATGCCTGGTTAATGGTTTCATTTTCCATAAAACAATATCTTAATATAGTTTATTGATTAAGAATCATAAAATTCTATAAATATCATAATTATTAATTAAATCCCCCTGTAATATTCTATTTTTTAAGTAAAATTAATCATATTTCAACGTGGAGGTAGTAGTTCACACAATAAACAAATTATTGTTTAATTATTTCATAATAAAAAAGGGAAATGGTGATTAATGATTATTCCCATAGAAAAATAGAATTAATTATATAAAAGTAAAAATTTAATTTTAATTTTACTTTTAAATTATAATTTCAAAATAAAAATATAAAAGAAATAAATTATGTAAAAATGATTTCTCATGTAGAACACTTTGATATTTCCTTAGAAAATCCCTTCTAAATGGGACGAATATGGTAAAATATTGTGAATAGATTCCAAATAGGGTGAATTTTTATTTAGGTGTGCTAAATGGAATATTCTAATGAGGAAATCTCATTTATATTATGCTATTGAAGGTGTGGTGAGAGGTCCCTTTTATAAGTGGTGGGAATGACATTTTGGTGAGTATTTCATCATAATATAAATGGAGAACATATAAAACATTCCATGTGGTTACAAACATTATAAATATTTTAGTTGATAATATATAAGGTCTATAAACACATCATATACTAAATTCTTTACATGTTTGTAACATGTTTGAATCCCTTTACCCCTTTAATAATGAAGTTTACTAGTTTTACTTTTATCGTAGAAATGAGTTTTACCTAAGATAACATAATCATTATTCCAAAAAATAAAGGGGTAATTGTTTGATAATTTTTAAAAAAATGTCTCCAAATTTGAATACCATTTCATTTGATTCAATTTTTTAAATAGATAAAAATTAATTTTAAACAAAGGAATTGAATGTATTAAAAAAAATTGAGAAAATATTACTTATGTTCTAAAATATCAAATATGGGCTAGTAAATTAAAACCAATATTTGTAAAATTATAAATTCAAAAATAAAATACATCTTTATAATTATTAATATTATTAATGGATTTAAAATTTCTACTTATATACTAATAATATCTTAAAAGTCATATCATTTGTTAAGGCAATAATTTTTACTATTCAGGTAAATGTCATTCATTTTAGAAAACTCCCAAAAATTCAACTTAATATTTTATTATTTTCATAATCAAAAAATGATGATCATTTTTTAAATTAAATTTCTAAAATTTTATAATTTAATATTTAATTATGATTTCAAAATATAGAGGAAAATTGCTCATATTGGAAAATATATTTTTAAAATGTTAATTATTCTTTATTTTTATTACCTATAAATTAATAAATAATTTTTTAGTAATATATTTTTAACATTATAAATGTATTTTATTATTATCTAAAAAATATAAATTGTTTCTTTATATAAAAAATACATTTGAAGAAATATATTTTTAGGAATAAAAATGGTTCTCTAAGATATTTTTTCTATACTAATATAATTTTATTCATACTAAAAGTGGACATTATTTTATTTCTATAAATATTTCAAAAATATGTCACTCTTATTCATTATTGATAATACAATGGGTAGGTTTTAATGGCCACACTAAATATTAATATTTTTATTAAAATATATTGTGGTTTCGTTTTCATTTGGCGTAGCATGTGGAGAAAGAGACCGAACACTTTGAATTATTTAAATGTAATCATATATTAAAATATTTTTGTTTTTTTCATATATATATAACCCACTTATTATTTCCCAAGACTATTTGATGAAATTATTCCTTATGGTAATTTATCTATGTGGAAAAATTTAATTTAGACATAGAACGATGCATCCTGATATCACTCTACTGCTTTGGGAAAGGAATTAATCTTTAGAGATAATATGTTTTTGATACCTTGGTGAATAATCATGGTAATATATTTTACGACAACTTAGTGATAAACCTTGATGATATTCTTTTAAATATGTCATTTTTATATTGTAGTCACATTTCAATTTAATGTCTCATATACTTTTGATTGTGTTACAATGTGATGATTTATATTTTATCAATTAGAACTACTCATGTTCCATTTACATTATTTATCCATTAATTGGATTTATTATTACATTATTCTCGGGGTGTTTGTCTACATGAAATTATTTTCAGTTCGGTGACCCGATATATAAGAATAATGTATTTCATTAATTGGACTAAATATATTTTATGATTATGTATTGATTAATGTAATTCATATATTACATACCTAGTTTCTAAGAATCTAAAAATTAAATGATCCTTGTAATTTATTAAAGTATTATTTTGTTAAGGAATCGTTCTAAAAACATGTATGGAACATTCAGGTCTCCATAGTTGGTATCATACAAAATTTTAGGTTATTTGTGTATATTTGGACTAGAAACATTATTCATACCCCTAAGTATAAGTCTAAATACAAAACATATACTTAAATTTTGGTAAAATATTGGTTATTGGTTTATTTTCAATTGAATCCTTGTCTAGATACTATAAAGTAGATTTTTTGTGGCAAAAACGAACATAGGGGTAATCACCATGAAAAAGTATGGTTATTTATCAATTTGATCTTCAATACATTCATGATGAGTGGGACTAATACTACACAACTAAATAGACTCTCTTAGAGGATATTATTTTGTAAATCATGTTAATTTTAAAAAACATAATGAGGGATATATAGATAATGTAATTAGTTTTAATGATTTAAGTATAACAACCTATAATTGATTTATTTGAAAATTTTATGATTAATATTTCCATTAGAATTATTATTATATTATTATATATAGTAAATAAGTTTCTCACTTAGTTTTTATTATTCTAGAAAACTGGTAGAAAATAGAAGGACTCATTTAAATAAAAAATATGATGGAAAATGAAAAAATATATTATTATTAATATGATAGAACTTGGAGATAAAGAATCATATGATGTTGAATTTGTTAAAGAATGTCATGAATAACAACATAAACCAGTTGGAATATAATGCTTCACAAAATAATGAATAACTATTTGGTTAATCATTTATGCATCCAAAAACACCTTTTCTAATGGAAACTCTGATCCATTGATCAAAGAATATATGATAAATACTATCAAAATGATATGTTCTATACTATATTATTTTGAGTATGAGATAATTACATGGTAATTTTAACACCAAGAGAGAAACATTACTGGTGGTTGAAACTAATAATGAAATTGAATCCAAAGGATGAGGTGGAAGCTTTTGTGTGGGAAGACTTTAAAAAAATGTTTCTCAATAAGAATTTTATTATACCCTTAAAATATGAATGGAAATAGAAATCATTGAATTATAGAAAAACAGAAATGAACTAGTGATAATTATTAGTTTTAATTTTAATATATTGTGTGATAAAATTCAAGATTTTTCATTTATTTGGATCAAAATATCAACTCATTCGTTGGTAAATTATGTCATCATCTACATAATGCATTAGAAATCCAAGAATTTGGATATTATGAAGATCTGGTAGGGGATTCACCCAAAGTGTAAATAGAGTTTTTAGATACATAGTATTTTTTGGACTAAATTATAATAAGTGGATAATATAGACATATTTTTGAAAAAATTTCAACTGTTATAGAAAATGGATGAAAAATCAACTATGAGGAACCCCAAACCCTCACTCCTTGGTCTGGTTGTAAAAAAACATTCTTTAAACATTTTATTTGATAAAAAACATGATCAACATATATATGTTGTACATTATTTCAATAAGTTCAACATTATATTCTCAAAATAATAACATAATATAAATAATTTAAGGTTTATTGTCTTTAAGATCAACTACATAAGAGACTTATTTTATGGTACATTGGAAAATTTCTCTATAATAGTTCCATACTAGACACTATTCTTGGAATATCATAATTTATTTTTACCTTAATTACTTGGTAAATAGAAATATAAGGGATGGGTGAGATCAAATACTCATTAGTAGAAAATTTCACAACATATAATCAAATGATAGTTTATAATAATATAATAATGTGTAGGTGGTGGAGAAATATCTAATTAAGAAGGATTTAATAATAAGTGTTGTCCATAAGTCATGATAAATAAACATGTGATGTAAAATTAAAAAGCATAACCATTGAAAAAAATTAAGAAATCATAATATAATAATCATGATACATCAATCCTAATAAAATTAATATGGCATGAAATTGTAATATTTCATTTAAATATAACATTAAAAAGAACATTATAATAGACATTATCACTGGGTAACATTATATTAAAAGAATATATAATAAGGTAATCCCTTTATTTTGTGACAATATCGATGAAAGACACCCTTTAATTTTTTATCATATCCAATATGGCTCTATCTATATTATATCATGAGATATTAAACCATAACTAATTAATTATAGGGTGATAGAGGACCCCACCAATAAATCTTTCATACTTGTGTGTGCCTCTTTAAATAAATCATTCGTCACATCATAAAGAACCCATATAAATAAAATGGGATTCATATAATTTTAAAGTAGAATCAAATAAAGAAAGTATTCACAATTCCATAAGTGATAATAAAATCATAATCCCATGGAAAATAAATGGTTATTGAAAGATATATAATAACATTATTTGTAAATACCCCAAAATTTAGATTATGAGTTATATGGTATTTAAACTATATTGATAAAATTTTTATGATTTATTAAATAATTTCACTAATACATTGATTTATGTAATCTATTTGAATACCCTTTAATAAAATGAAGTAAATATATAGTTTTCACAAAGTAAAGGAATTAAAAGTAAAATAATGTTTATAAACGTTCAATAACTAAGAAATAAAATATAATTGGTGGTTAATTTATCTATTAGAAAATAAAATTTTATAATACTTCTAGAGAAATAAGATATATGGTGAACTTTAAATTACATCCTCCATCATGCATAATATTTGTCAAAGGACATTGACTTTTATGGGAAACATTTTTTTAGGTGAATTAAGAAAATTGATTTTTAAATAAGAATTTTTTTGACCATTTTGAACAAATATATTTAAATTCAAATATATTTTAAATCATAGATAATAATAATTTCATTTCAAAACCATGAAAATATAGATATGTAATTTCATAGAAAAAATTCCTTGATTGTGGACATATGTGTTCACAAATAAAATGTTAAAAATAGATTCTTTTCAAACATTGATGTAAAAAATAATTATTTGAATTGTTAAAAATTATTTAATACATTAAAATAACATTAATAAAGTGTAATATTAACTTAATAAATTATTATGACACATAAAATGTAAAAATTAAATGCATCTAATGAATACAATCATGGAATAGTAGGATTCCTTATCAAAAAGTAGAGGTAGGTTGGTTTTCTTACAGATGATAAATAATGATCCAATAGGTAAAACTAAATATTGATATGAAATATAAAACTCCAAAATAGGATATAAGAATGAGGATGATTTTTTAAAATAAAATGCATTAAATTTCCCCATATAGATTATCTTAGAAAAATCAATCTCAATTTCAAATTAAGATGGGAGAAAGAACACTTACGATTTGGGTAGAAAATAAATCATAACTCCCTAAGAGAGATAGAAATAAAATAAACTTTAAATTCCATGAATTAAAGATTATTTCTGATATAATATATTAAATATGAATTATATACAATATAATTAAAATTAGGTGTATAATAAAAAACATTCCTCAAGGAATATGAATATGACCTGAAAACATACATACAACGTTGTTATCATTAGAATTGGAAAAACGTGAAAGGTAGAAAATTTTATGTATCATAAAATATATTATATTTCATGAAACTTTTGAAAAAATAAATAAATCTATTTCCAGTATATACGACACAAAATTAAATAAGTCGTGAGTATAAATCATATCTCAGTGAAACCATTTGAGATTCAAACCCCCTTACCTTTGGTCCCGATTCCCTCTATGAATGCTCCTAACATCCTAAAATTCAAATTATGTTTATTAAAAACCTTAATAAGAATAATTTATATTAATAATACATATTATATTATATATTTTTTTTATTATATATTATTTATTTATTAAGTAGTTTTCACTTAAGGTGGTTTCTTGTGGTTGTTCAATCGATTTCTCTAAAACATCTTCAGTATATTCCCAATATTAAAATGATTTATAAAATATCCTCATAATATACATAATTCTATAGGTTTATTAATTTTATTATTCTATAATATAAAAATTTATATATTTTTATTGGTTTTCCTAAAATGGATTCATATTAAGAAAGGTTCCTCGATATGTTCATTTAAGGCGGTAATGTTTATTATGGTTATTTATTGTTAATATCACATAAATAATGTACAATATTATATTTATACAACCATAATAGTGTCACTAATATCATTATTATATATTAAATAAATTTTTTATGTCATTCATGTTAGGAGGAATCGAAAAATAGAACACACTGTTCAGGGAGGCGGTAGTTCAGATGTATGCATGACGAAGTCTTCATTTTTCAAATGGTTTTAGAGGAAGGGACAAAAATGGATATTAAATTAGTTTTATAACATTTATGTATATTAATAATTATTATTTTATCATACATTCATGGATAATAATTAGTTTTAGTGGGTGTAAGATGAAAATAAATAAGAGAGCTAGGTTGAGAACATTTCATATATGTTCAGATGCTTTCTCTTAAGTAACACCTTAAGGCTCCTTTGCTTGGTCTTTTAGAAATAATAATGCTTCTAGAAAATGGTTAGATAGTTGAGTAAATAATATGAATGATTTTTTTTACAAGATAAATCATTTTATTTTTTTATAAATGTGGAGGAAGTGATCTCCTTTTATAATTGAATAAAAGGTTAATTTTGTAAGTACACATTACATTTTGAATGATGGCATGACTATATTCGTTGTTAAATTGAAGTGTGTCATGATCTATGTTTTATTAAGCCTATAAAATTATTTTCGGAAATTTTTTAATCAAATTTCAAGTCCTTTAGTAGTATATTGTTATATTTTAACATTTTTACATTGACCTTGGTAAATAGTTTTTACACACGTAATCTATATTTTATTAAAAATATAAGATCATCCATATAAAATAATTATGTTATTAACTTTAATTTATTATCTATATAATATAATTATGATTCTAATAAATATAAAATTAAATTTTAAATTAATAAAAATTAATATGTATATATATATGTGTGTGTGTGTGTGTGTGTGTAAACTCTTTTTTAAAAAAAATATTTATTTACAATTTAGTGTTATTATTTTTTTATTACATTGATTACCAATTGAATGAGATCAAATATATTTATATATATATGTAAAAAATAAAAAATTATTTATATAAAATAGATCAACTACATTTTTATTTAAAAAATTCACAACATTATTAAAAACTCTTCACTAAAAATTACCCATTCATTATTATAATGGTAATTAACTTTAATCTTAGTAATAATATTTTTATTCATAAAAATGAAATTTAAATTATTGCATAATATGAAAATTATGATCTAAAATGTGAAATTACTTGCGTTATATTTAATTTCATTGTTTCATGAAATCAAATTTTAAATATATGTGAATAAAAATAGTTTTTATAGTGATATATTACATAAGTTTCCATAATGTTAAACATTTGTTTTATAGATTCAAAATAGTATTTTAAAATGAATAATTTTACTCCATAAATATATTTTGTGTCTATTAAAAATAATTATAATTATTTTAAGTAATATTCACTTTTTGATAATGTTATAAACATTACTTTATGAGTAAAAATAGTATGTTTTAACTATTCACCTAAGAAACAATTTTTAGAAAAATACCAAAAATAAATCTTAAGATAATTTTTACAATTTCAATTAAAAAATTAGGTTTCATTTATTAGTTAAAAAATATGAAATTTATATATTTACTATTAGAATAAAAGTAAAAAATATAAATAAAAACTATTTTTATTGAGATATAAGATTTTTAAGTACTTTTAATATTATTTCATATCAATTTATAAATTAAATAATATTAATATATTATTTCATACATATTATTATTTTAAAATTGGTAAATTTGATTTTTTAAGATAAAATATACAACAATTTATAAAATATAACATTGAAAAATAATACCTTTATATTAAATTATCTTTACCAAATACAATTATGATTATTTTTTTATATTCGAAAAATTAATTTTAACTATAAATTGATATTAATATAATTCTTCAAATTTTATAAATACCTTATATCAAACTTCAATAATGATGATGTCAATAAAAATATATAATGTGTAAATATATAAATATGTTTAATATTTTAATATTATAATGTCATTTAATTATTTATTATTCATAAATTATATTATTTGAAATTATCTACTAACAATACAAAAACTCATTTTACATATTTAAACATTTATATCCAATGAACATATTTCCTAAAACCATGTTTCCAATAACCATATTTATAAAAAAATATTTCATTCCTATATATATCCCTACGAAACCCATTCATTCAATTTACAGTTATTAAGTAACACCTCCCATTTCCATAGTTTTCATTTTAAATCTCACAATATTCTTTCTTAGTTTATCATATTCTTTCTCACTGTAGGTTTTGTATCTTAATGGTGATTCTAAAAGGTAAATTTGGTCTTGTAGAGTTTATAGTTTTATGATATTATTTTTTCTTTGTATTTCCCACATTTAATTTTTTCACTTCTAATGGACTTAACAATCCATGTTGTTTAATAATCTATCCTGTGTAATACTAAGTTTCATGTTATTTTGTTGTATTGATTTAATATTAAGGAATAAATTATCTTCTGTATAATTTATATCTTGAATAAAATATTTCCATGCCTATTTAAATTTATTTCAACAAATACAGTTTATGGAAATAAAATGCTTCCTAAAAACTATGAGAACTATATTCTCCCACATTTAAATAAATTATATCCTATCAATTTTAATTTTCTCTTAGTAATGGAAATAACCTAGTGAACCTAAAATATAGATTTATTTTAGGATATAATTCTAGGATAGATATCATCCATATAAACTTAGGAAATGGTTCTTTTTTCATAGAAGTTTTTTATCACAATCTCGGCCTAAATACCCTCTCAAACTGGTACCTGAACCGAATTTCCATGTACCTAAAGGGATTTACTGATCCTTATGGGCTAGCATCTAGAACCTGGACATTAATAAAAAATAGAGGGATTCTTTTTCCAGACAAAAATTATAAAACATGATATATATATATATATATAGACATGTACATTAAGAAATAGTTAAAGAAGACAAGAGTACACACACACAAATATACATATATATATATATGTATGTATGTATGTATTTATGTATATATGTATGTATGTATACCACAAAAAAAAGAAAACAACTAAAGTGACAAAACTAAAATGGTTTAAAAAATAATCTCCAAGGGATACGTCCAAAAGTTAATGATGAAAAAGATAATATTTACCCCAACAGTCTCTATGAGATATAATGGGAAAAATCCCACCATTTCACCATATATTTACTAAAATTCATCATATAGAAAACTTATCCACCTCATTGTGGAACCTTTTATTTCTCTGAATCGAAAGACATAACCAAGTTTATGCATCGTCGAAGTGGTATATAGGGTGGGAGATAAAATTCTCATTTGGTTCCCACCTTGGTTTTCCATATATAGTTTTTGATAAATAATAAAATAATTCCAAAATATAAACAAAATGATTCATTACATAATGTTTAACAATTTATATATCAAAATCTTTGGAAAAAAATTTTAATTTCCCCTTTTTCTACATTTCCAAATAAAGAAGGTATGTCGGTTTCAAAGGATTTAATATACATATTTGAAAAAAATATATATCATTTCAATGAAAATCATGCATCACATATTATATCAATACCATGGTATTATAATAAAAATTGTACAAAAAAACATAAAAAATCAGTAACATTCATAGGTAACATCATTTCAATGATCACACTATATCCAGATATCTAGGATACTCATACCTAAACATAAACAATCGGGTATGCATCATGTGATACCCAATAATTTATATTATTTTCTTTTTAGAATAAATATTTTTCTATGGAATGCTTTATACACAATAGTAAACATACTACATAGAATTATCTTTCATTATACGCAATACTGAGTTTAACCGCCTTTTAGTAGAGAACCAATTTTAAAACAAATTGACACTTTTAAGAATTTTATTTTGAAAAATAAAAAAATTCAATTTAGAATGTTGAAATTGTCTTACGGTGGATTTTTGTGATTTTTTTGGGAAACATCGTTTTTTTTATAGTAAAAATTAAATTTTTATAATGGTTGAGAAATAGAATCCTATTTATTAAGAAAATGTAAAAACCATGAGGAGGAACATACTGAACAAAAAGGTTCACAATTAGAAAAAAAAGGGACCCCGAAGATTAAGATATTCGAGATTAAGTACACATGTCGTAGTGGGATACACTTCCCCCTCGTATGGATGGATAATGCCCCCTTCTCCTTATTTTGACTTGTATCCATGGTCCACCACCATCATCTGGTAGTTCATCCTCAGCCTCCTCCTTTATTTCTTTTATGACAACAATTCGAACAGTTATTTGTCCATCATCATCACTGCTTCCAGATGCAAGCATCTTGAAATAGTTATGTGTTGAAACCTTAAAGGATGACTTGATCATTCCATCCTATGAAGGTAAATTTTTACATCCATAAGAATATAACAGTGGATTTGGCACCCCAACCAAGACAACATTCTAATTCTCAAATTCATCAATAGAAATTAAACCATCTCTTTCAACATAGTCAACTATTTTAACCAAAGAAGTTCCATACTTCTCTTTGGTCAAAACATTAAATGAAGCCATGTCATGACCCTGTTGAATATCAGTATCATTAGTGTTTCCCTCGATATTCAAGTCATATAATTTAAATGTAGAAATGTTAGAAGCCACCCTTCCCTAGACCATTTTTATTGACAACTCAGAAAGTAAATTCTCTTTTCACTTATTTGTATCTTTAGGTGCTTGAAAACTTCTTTGTGAAACTTGCTGATTGCCCAAAAATTCAGCCACTACTAGAACAATGGAATTTGTGGGGTTTTTTTGAAGAAGACATAATATGTATTTGAGCCCTCTTAGATTTTGATGAGGTTGGAGCCACAATATTTTACTTCCCATTTTGGAATTTAGATGAGCCATCTATTTTCATTTTCAAAAGCATATCATCCACCTCATCTTAAAGTGTGATATCATTGTCAATTTGGCTATCATGTGAGTAATTTTCACCCTCATCTTCAGTTAAGCCTCCAATTTAGGCTTATTTCAATGAAATTCTTGCATCATCTATTTCATTCTCATCAACCAAATTAGTCCAAGAGGGTGTAGGAATATTGTTAAGCTGAGGTAGAAGAAGGGAAGCCGTAGGTCTCTTTGTGCTTTTCATTTTCTATATAATAACTTCATCACCATAAAAGGAGTTCTGGAGGAATATTCTTCTAAATAAATAGTATTAAGAGGCTACAATACACTTTTGGGGGAAGAATCATGTTTATCTTCAGCTTGATCCTGAACAACATCATTTTCTTACCTTATGCAGTGTAATATATCATGTCCTCTAAATTGGAATCTAGCATAGACCTGATTCCTCCTTCAATCAGACCTCGAATGTCAAACAATATGAATCACCTCCCAAAATAGGGTCCTTTTTTCATACACAATTCAAAGGTTTATTTCATCATGAGATGTAACTAGTATAACTTTATCAATCAAAAATGATCTTAGATCAATTTCAACCAATATTATAGAAAATTGTGCAAATCATACATTATCTATGACCATATCCATGTGGATTAGAATACCAATTTCATATGAGATATCAAAAAATATCTCTGAGTTCCATAAGACCCACTTTAAACCATAAATTATAATCCAAACATGAGCATAAGTATCTTTGAATTCGTTACGGTTAAATCTTAAACTCCACTCATAAACCCTAAGTGTTCCTTGATGAAAGTTTCTTGAGCCTAAACTCAAAGTTAAAATTGTCAAATCCGTATATGGAAATAGGAAATGAGAGAACTTTCAGCTCGAGGAGACACACTTGAACTCATGGAATCCCCATATCGATGCTAAACGGGTAACAAAATCTGAAATTTTATAGGTCTTTGTACCTTTGTCCAATTAAACACGACCAATGAATGAAGGATTACAAAGATCCAAATGTTCATAAATCACCCCATCTTATGCTGAAACATACTTTGTTTTACCCATCCTGATGATACATTTCATGATCTAAGTCTTTGGAAAGATGAAAGACCCTCCTAGAAAACTGGAAAAGGAAGAGAAACTAGATGCTTTATCACCTCGCTTCTTCTTTTTTGTAGAAGCTGATTCCTGCCAAGAATTTTTGAGATTCAAAGAATATTAGTTGATATTCAAGATCCTTTGATGAATTAGCTCTACCTAATCATCATAGAACATTGGGTATGTCTGCTCTCATTCCCCCATCCTCCCAATAGTAAAAATTACTTCAATTTGGTTAAAAACAACCATTTTGTTTAAATAATTATTAATGATAAATTATAGTTTAGATTTGTTTTAGAGTCACATTAGATCAATTATACATCTTTTTATATAATAAATTTCATTCGCATCAAATTTACTTTGAAATTGAATATAACAACATAAGAATCATTTGACCATTTTTCTACATTAAAACCCTATTGTCTGACCTCATCTATGGGATTAGTGTTAATCTTAACTTTTCCACTTATGTGCTTTGAATTTTCATAATAAGAAATATGTGCATGTAATTAGGATGATATCCATGGTCTACTAATATCCACATTAATTTTTTTGATGAAATGATTATTGAATGGGATTAAAATTAATTAAATTGATTTAGGTATGATTAAGCTTAATATGGGACTAAACCTTAATATTTAGGACCAAAATGACTTGTACACTTGTCCAAAAGCCATTTGTTACCAAATATTTTACCATTTCCCCACTTTTTTTCTAAATTAATTTTTTTTATGAGATTATTAAATGGAATTTCCCTATATAAAATAGTATGTAAGGAAAAAGACAAAAAGGGAACTTTCTTTACCTTTAACATTTATAAAGCATTGAGATATGTAAAAAACAATATATTTTATGTTAAGGTGACATTTGTAATATATATGGGTAATTTTTATCATAATAAATCATAAAAAAATTAGAGATGGAATAAGAGCTTAGAATTCTTAATAAACACCAATCTAGTGATTATTTTGTTTATAATTATCTAAAATAAATTATATTATAAATATTAAAAGTGTAGTTAATTGATTGAATTATTGTCTTTTTTATATTTAAATATATCATGTTACACAAATTTATATCTAATATATTTAAATACAAATATAATATTTATATTTTAAAATTAACATTCAATAAATAATGTTGAAATTGAAATTATTGTTATTTTACAATATATGAAACTTATTAAATGATTTAAAATTAATAAAAAACATATATTCTACCTAGTAGTTTTTATGTATTAATAAATTTTAAATATTATCTATTAATGGACCAATTAATCTTTTATACTTAACATATTTACCCATATACTGTAAAAACTTTGTCAATGATGTCTGGGTTCGAGCACTGTTTTAGCGAAACACATGTGCTTGTTGTAAAATTAATTTCCAAAACATATATGAATATTATTTTATAAATTAAATATAACATTTATAATTAATTATATATATATTATCTAATAAATCTTATTTTATTTTACAATTAAATGTTGTATTAATTATATTATAAAACTAGATGCATTAATAAAAACCAAAATTATAAAATTAGAGAATCTTAGAAGTTAAGGAACCATGTTATAAAAATGCACATATTTTTGTGGGGATGAGTTTTTTTCAAACATTATTATCCTTTAATCTATAATTTTTCTATTTTTTAGGTACTTTAGGATATATTGACCCCCAATAGTGAATACCTTTGGGTATTTAAAAAAGTGTCACTCCCCCTCCACACTTAATGGAAAGCACTCTACTCCTTACTCACACCTCTCAAGCCACATTGTCTCATCCAATATCTATCCAAATAGTCTCAAAACATCCATCCCCTAGATTTAGAAGCCTTCCATTGGGATTAAATCAATTCAACGATGCTTTTGGTAAAAACCAAAAGAGGTTACCTGATTAAGAGGTAATGCCTTCTCTTAGGATTTCTAATTTCATTTCAATTCTCCACTCCCTATACTATTCTTATTCTATTATTACATAACCACAACAGTATCCTTAATATAGTAGTATTTTTTATGTTATGTTTTAGACCTACTATTACACACACGTCTATCTAACGGGTAAAAAACGTATTGTTTCTATGTATGGTGAACTACTACCTCACGAAACGATGATTGTTCAATTTTCCCTTACCACCACTCATGGAGGACATTATGTTGAAAAATATATTAATATATGATATAAATTTTTTTATTTTGTGTAATTATTCTGAAATATATATTTATAACATACCTTTATGATATCCAAGTTGTTTAAATACGATAATTGTTTTCTAGGAACTGTGGACTGCCTCCCCCTCAAAGTGATACGATTCATTCATTCCATACTTGAAATGCATAAATGAATTTTTAAAAAAACTTTATATAATTTAAAAAATAGATAATATACATTAATTATAATATACATATGTATCATTTTTTTTAATTATTTTAATACAACAACAAAATTAAAATAATTTTCATGCGTACGTACGACCTACCCTCTCCATTAATGGTGAACTTCAGGTCTAATCAACAAATATTATGAAAAAATATAAATAAATTTGTACTGAATGTATAAGATAATTTAGTCATGATTTAAATTATATATTATTGAAAAATATATATTTTTTAAAACAAAAAATAACTCGGTAAACCATACTTGAAAAACTGTGCAATTAACACCAGAAATAATCCAAATAATAGAGGATTGTCAAAAACAGGTAATAAATTATTGTTTGTAGTTAATATGTGATATCATAAACTCAACTATGTTCCTGGTATTAGTATGTAAAATATTTTTAACCACTATATAAGAGGATAAATACCACATAACAAAAGTAAGGTTAAGCTAAGGGATTTTGACTGAATTTACTTGTCATTGAGATGTAATTTTTGTTATATGCCAATTCACTCTTATTTGGTGTATATATTTCCCTTTCACATATTTTATCATAAATATAATTAATTTATTTATTTTATAATTTTCATTTAATTTATTTGGAATTATGATTTAATGTTTTCAAAGCGGTATGAGACAAATTGGCATGTTTAAATACTGTTTTTCCTCAAGAATGACTTAATATTCACAAACCTTGTTATTAATTATCCTCCTAAAAGGTATTATTGATAAATCCATATTAGTTATTAAATTAAGATATTTCTTAAGGAATATTATTTATTTGATTATTGAATATGAGGAATTATTTGTACTAGTATACATGGGTTGGGGACCATTTAAGGTAATCCCTAAGGGTTGGGGATTGATGAATGAAATCCCATCGATGTATCGGTAGTCTGTTAAGACAAAACATTTGGTTATCCTCCATATATGGTTTTTTACCCTATAGTTAAACCATATTCTAAAAGGACTTGATGGTATATGTTACATATACCTAAGAAACATGGTTTCAAATATTTATGAATTTCCTTCATTAAGAATCTGTTATTATTTTCCATGACATTTTTTGTCAACATATCTATTGATTTATTTCATTTTCAGTTTATTGATTAATGTCATGTGTTTCTGTTTCTTACCGTTCCATATTTACTATGCCTTATCTATTTTTATAAATGGAATTTTTATACTTTCATATTGATTTTTCCATTATTTATTCCATTTTATTTACCCTTAATGAGTATTTTAATTCATCCTTATTATGTTTACTTTCCTAGGTTATGAAGAAGAAATATTTGAATAAGAATTCAAGGAAGAAGTTTATTTCATTTTATTATGTATCATGTTTGTATTTCAAATTTCCCAATGTGTTATCGGTGTCATGTATGTAATATGGATTTCAAGGAATGTTAAACTTAATGGTCCTTTGGGATTATATTGCTTTTAATAATTCCAATGTAACTTATTAAGGCACCGGCTTTGGGGTTTTGGGGTCGGGGCGTTACAGTTGGTATCAAAAGAAGATTATCTACATCCTTGGAAATTAGATTTATATAACCTAGATATGGGATAAAACACCTATAAAAGAAATTGAGAATATATTTTGATGAAAATCCAATAATTTTGGTACAATAAAGATTATTAGGTAATTCCTAGTAATACATCCATGTTTGGATACTTCATGTGGACGTGGTTCTGGCACAAATGTACCTTGGAGTAGCAACCCCGAAAAGGTATTCTGGTCCTAACATTGGGTAATCTGGTACATGATAACAGGACTTACTACGTACCTATTTTGACACACCTAGGGCATATTATTAGGATCATTTACATTATATTTACATAGCATTATGAAGGATTTAGGCCCCAAAGTAACCAAAGATTATGATTTTGGGTTTTAAGTTGCATAAATTTATGTTATGTGATATATCATTTCTAGAGTTATATAAAGTTCATATTTTTATGAGAGAATATACGTTATTTCATTATATAGAAATGAAAACTAGTATAAGGAATTTGAACCTCACATATGCACGTGATCCGAATAATAAGAAGGATGAAATATTTTATCATCTTGAGCCAAGATTTCAATGGGAAATAGTCTCCCAAAACATTCTCATCGTATGAGGACATAGTGTCTTGTGATGATGATATGGGAAAATAATTCTCCAAGTATTGTTTCTTTGATGGAATCCAATTTAAGAAGAATCCATCTGACCGCCATGAAAAGGGCAATGAGTCAAATAAGATGAAGGGAAAGAATGATTTTTTGACATGTGATAATTGTTGTAAAAAACACATTGGTACATGCTTGAAGGGAATGAGGGTTTGTTATAATTGTGGAGAAAAAGGAAACCAAATTTTTTTTAAGGATATGAAAATGGTTTCCAAATTTAAATTCGTCAACATCAATGAGATGGGATACTATGTGAATCAATGTCCCAAGAATCAAAGGAATATACCCCAAATGATGATATTGGATAGTGATGAAGTTATCATTCTTCACTGATGAAGGGGAATAATTAATATACCTTCTCAATAATTATGTCATTTGAGTATTTTATAATAAATTTATTGCTTATAAGAATTATGGAATATATAAGTATTGTACTGCAATACATTTTCGTTAAGGATTTGAGACCATTTTCTAAACGATACTAAGAAAATATATTTTGTAGAAAGTTATAATTTTCAAAAAAAACATTATTATGGAAAATAAAACCATTCATGTTTTCCTAATGTAAACATAATAATGAATAAATGATTTAATTAGATAAGTTCTGACTACCTTGACACTGAATAATGAATTGTGGACAAGTGTTCCACTCTTCAACTTATGGTGTTTACAACACTTTTGGATTTAAGGAATATAACCAATAACATGTTTCTTACATAAGGAATAAGGAAGAATGGTTGTCTCCAATAATGTTTTATGGTAATTCAATTTATTACCATATTATAAGAGGATACATGAAGAACTTATTCACATGTATAGAATGTGAAAATTTAGGGAAGAATCATGTTGAATAAAGGATAATAATAAGTTCACTTTGTAAGTTCAATTAATTTCATTCAGAAGTGATTGCATCATAATCTGTTAGAAAATTTAACTATTTATGAAATTTTTTATGTTGATCATTTGATGTGATTTTATAGGCTAATGTATTTCATCACAATATGTCGCATCATATGCTAGGATATGAAGTAGAAATAATTCATGGAATAATAAAATTAAAACATTGTGTTTACGTATATTTACTTATATTATTATACAGTTAAAGAATTCCATATCTAAAGAAAAAATGGTCTTTAAAAAAACCTTTTCTATAACATAATCATTTTATTATATTAATTATATTTACTTATACCAATGGTTTATGGTTTTTTGGTCAATAACATTCATCTGAATAGGTTCCCAAGCACTCCCCATTAGAACTAGATGGTTATATTTTCCATCTATATCCAGGTTTCCATTTACCACAAATGATCTCCTAATAGGGAAACTAGATGCATGACCATTTTACCTTACATTCTCCTTTATTAATAAGATTTTTTATTAACCCTATCTAGGATGTGTGTTTTTCAGCAAAAGTTACATTCAAATATCAATCCCTTAATTACTGAGATATATTTTAAATTGTAAGGAAGAATTTTAAATAAAGTTGGAAGAATGTGACACCCATAGACTTTACAGTATTTTTCTTTTTGAATAAGTATAATTGTGTTGGTGTATTTATTTAAACACAATGTTAAACTTTCAACACTGAATTATCTTGGGTTATATGAAAAATTGATTTTTACCTCCTTTAAATAGTGTACCTATTATAAAATTAAATTTTGACACTTTTTGGAATTTTATTTTTAAAATTAAACATCATTTATGAATTCATAATGTGAAAATTAGATAATGAGAAATTTTTGGGTTTTTTTAGACACTTCATTTTTTATTAATAGTAAAAGTTACTACAATTTAGTTAAAAACAAAAATTTCATTTCAATAATTATTAATGATGAATTATATTTTAGATATTTTTAATGTAAATTTATATGAATTATACATCTATTTGTACAATTAATTTCATGAGAATCAATTTTACATTAAAATTGAATATAAAAAATTAACAGACTTTTGAACATTTTTCTACTCTAAACCCCGGTTTTCTCGCTTTGTCTATGGGATTAGAATTAATCTTAAATTTCCAAATTCTATGATTTAAATTTTGAAAATATGACATACAATACTATAATTAGGATGATATTTTTGGTCTAATAAGAACAACATAATTTTTTTTACCAAAATGATTAGTGAATGTGATTAATATTAATTATGTTGATTAAGTAATGATTAAGCTTAATAAAGGACCAATCATTAATATTAAGGACCAAAATAACTTCAAAAATATTCCAAAATCCATTAGTTAAAAAATATTTAACCATGAACCAATATTTTTCAAAATATATGGGTTATTGTGATATTATTAAATGGAGGTTCCCTATATAAATGCCTAAGTAAGGAAAAAGACAAAAGGGAACTTTCCTTACCTTTAACATTTATAAAACATTGAGATATGTTAAAAACATGATATTTTAGGATATAGATATCCTTTATAAAGATATATTAGTAATTTTTATCATACTAAATTTTAAATAATTTTTATATGTTGTTTAGGTACTTAAAATGATTAAGAAACGCTAATGTAGTGATTATTTAGTTGATAATTAACTAAAATAAATGACACTAAAAATATTAAAAGTTAATTTAATTGATTGAATTTCTGTATTTATTTTCTTATAATAATATATAATGTTATACACAAGTAAACCTAAAATATTTGACTTGAAATATAATACTTATATTTTAAAATTAACATTAAATAAATAATTTCTGAATTGACATTATTGTTATTTTACAATAAATGAATCTTATTAAATGATTTAAAATTAATAAATATCTTATATTATACCAAGGTGTTTTTAAGTGTTAATAAATTATAAATATGTAATATTAATGGACCAATTAATCTTTTATAATTAAATTTTATATCCATATACTGTAAAAATGTTTTCAACACGGTCTGAGTTCAAGCTGCATTTTAGCACATCACATTCACTATCGTAATATTAATTTCAAAAAAACTAATGAATTTTATATTATAAATAATAATATTAAAAATTAAGTGGCTCAATATTTTAGAATAAATCTCACTTTATTTTAATCTTAATGGTAATATTAATTAGATTAGAAAACTATATACTTCAATTAAAACCAAAATGATAAAATTTTAGAATCTTAGAAGTTAAGGAACCAAAATTTTAAAATGCACATAATTTTTTTTGTGGATGAGTTTTTTCTAGACCGTTTTTCTCATTTAATCAATTTTTTTCCCATGTTTTAGGAACTTTAGGTAATTTTGACCCCCCCCCCCCAATTGTGAATACCTTTTGGTATTCTCAATTTTGCAACTCCCCCTCCACTATAAAAAGGTAAGTACTCTACTCCTTCCTCACAATTCTCATGACACATTGGCTCATCAAAACATTTTTCAAATAGTCTCCCAACATCCCTCCCCATGATATATAAGCCTCCCTTTTGGCATAAACCAATTCAATGATTATTTTACTACAGTCAAATATAGGTTACCTGATTAAGTGGTAACACATTCTCTAGTACTTTTTAATTTCATTTAAATTCTCCTCTCCCTATACTCTTCATTTTATATTATTAAATAATAACACCATAATCCTAAATATACTAGTATTATTTTATGATAATTTTCATACCTAAACTAACACACACCTCTATCTAGTGGGTAAGGAACATACTGTTTCTCTGTACGATGAAATATTGCCTCATGAATTGATGATTGTTCAATTTTTCCCTACCACCTCTCATGGTGGACATTATGATGGAAAATATATTTATATATTATGTATATTTTACTTATTATGTCTCATTATTAATTAATTTTTATTTTTAACATACCTTTATATTATCCATGTTGTTTAAATACGATAATTTTTTTTGAGGACATGTGGACTACCGCCCCCTCAAAGAGATATGACTCATTAATTCCATACATCGAACGCATAAATTATTTTTATAATAAACATATATAACATTTATAACATAGATATGATACTAGAATTATAATATACATATTTATCATTTAGTTTTAACTGTTTTAATACAACAAAGAAATGAATGTATAGTTCATGTGTACGTGCGGCCTACCGTCTCCATGAATAGTGCACTTCATGTATTATCTCTAAATATTATAAACCATTATAAATAAATATTTACTGAATATATAAGATAATTTATTCTTGTTTTAAATTATTTAGATTATGAATCCATGATATATTTTATAAGAACAACAAATAACATGTTAACACACACTCGACAAACTATGTAATTAACACCCAAAATTGTCAAAATAATGGAAGATTGTTAACAAATGGTTAAAAAAATATAGTAAGTAGTTAATTAATGATATTATAAAAAATAGTGTGGTTCTATTATTAGTAATCAAATATTTTAAACCACTATACAGGAGTCTGAATACAACACAACAATGGGAAAGTTAAGGTATGGGATTTCATCTCAATTTACATTCCTATGAGATATAATTTTTATTATACACCAATTTACTATTATTTGGTGTATATATTTTCCTTTGAAATAATGTATAATAAATATAATTACTTTAATTATGTTATAAGTTCTATTTAATTCATGTAGAATCATTATTCAATGGTTTTAATGTGGTATAGAACACATTGGAATGTATAAATATTAGTTTCTATCAAGAATAATTTAATGTCCACAAACCCTGTTATTTATTTTACAAATATATAAGGTATTATTGTTAAATCCATATTAATTATTAAATATTTATATTTGGACCGAAATATTTTTTATTTTATTATTAAATATTATCAATTCTTTGGACTGATAGAAATGGGATGAGGACCGTTTACGGAAGGTTCTATGGTTTGGGAGTGGAGAATGAAAGCCCCTCAATGCATCTGTAGTCTCATGATGAAAAATAGTTTCCTAATCACCATATATGGGTTTAAACCTATATCTAAATAATATTTTGAATGTATTGATGGTACTGGTTCCATTTACCTATGAAACATGGCTTCCAGTAATTAACCATTTCCTTCATTTAGACTCAGTTATTATTTATCCATGAGATTTTGAGGTCAACATATCTATGGATTTAATTCAATTTATGTTTATTGATTAATGGAATGTGTTCCTGTTACTTACCTGTGGATATAGATTATTCCTTATCTAATTGTATAAATGGAACGTTTATTTAGTTGTTTACCTTTCCATATAGATCATTTCATTGTTTCTTCTATTTTATTTCCCCTTACTTATAAAGACTCGTAAAATTCAAGGGATGTTTTTTCTTAATTTTCTTTATAATTTTATAAGAACGCAGTTTCTGATGGCACTTGATTCTGAGGCCCGGTGTGCCCAGAATTATTTTCCAAAGTTTAGCTCAGGTACATTCAGTGAACGAACAAGCGGTTTTTCCTATCTTTTGAACCGGTTCTTCGAATTGAAATCTGAGGGCACCGATGAAACCGCAATGCCGGTAATTTCTAAAGAAGATATTTTTCGGAGTTGCGTTTTCATGGGAAGAGTTGTTAAAATTTTGTGGAAGATAAAATAAAAATTGGGTTACAATTTTTATTTCTTTAAAGTTGTTATATCCTTTGAGTGGAAGTTAGGGACCTAACCATGAGAGGTTAAGAGGGTGGTGGGGACCACACAAGACCCTAACCCCCCTTGATCTTCCCATAACCTCCTTGACCTCCCATAACTCACCTCCCACTTTAATATTGTAACCCCACTTTAACTTAAGTGACTCCTCTCCTCCTCACCTCCCACATTTATTCATGCCACATAAACATTTATTAATTTGACAACTCAAGATCAATTAATTAAGTTTGTTGGTTTTGAATTTTGTAATTTTGAATTCATGGCATGGGTAAATAAAATAAGGTGGAGCCTTATTTTATTTTGGTTATAAATGTTGTGTTAAGAGAAAGGGAAGAGAGCATTTGAGTTTTGAAGAACTTCCTCCTCCAAAGAAGAACGCTTAATCTCCTTTGTTGAAGAACACCGAAGCTTCGACGAAGAACGTCATCTCATCTTGCACCTTCTCTCCACGTTGAAGGAAGAGAGATGCCACATTCTTCATCGGGCGATCAACGACGACGTACCTTCTCCTCTTCTTCCTCCGCGTCAAGGGAGGAGACACCACTGCAGGGAATGTCGCCATTGACGATAACTCACCCTCCGACGTCAACGGAATCGGCACCGATCTTCTACGACTTCCGATCAACGTGAAACTTGCCTCTTCCACGGCTCGACGATGTGAGACGTCTTTGCAAGGTAGGGGTTTGGTTTTTATTTCGTGAATAATTTTAGACGTTCTTCGATATTAACGGACAACTGTTATCAAAATAATGGAGGAGGTCGGACCGCAAAAACACGGCCGAACCTCCTCCATTTTTTTATTTTAGTGGTTTCCTACATGGCTTGAAATGGAAGTGACGCAGTGCCGTCACACCGTGCGGGAATTTAGAGAATCACGACGAAGAAGTGTGGCACCGTTGCGCCGCGCCTTTGTGGTCGAACGAATCCGCGGTCGGAGTCGGGCCGCGACGAAGAAGCACAGCGCCGTCGCGCGGTGCCGGAAAACCACAAAGATGGTGTGATTTGTTGTTTGACTTGCCGATGGACGGACGATGACAAACGGGGTCGCAAGGTAATTTTGAAGGATTTTCCGCGAAGGTCGGGTCCCTGGATGATTACTGGCGAAGACCGTAGGCGAATCGGACCACCGGAGCGTGTCCAGTGGTCTGCGAAAGCCCCCGTCGGCGTGCCACGCCGGCACGGTGGCGCCCGGTGCGCTGCCGGAAGGATCCTCCACGGATTCATTCGTGACTGCGAACAAGGGTTCTGCGGCCGTGTGGGACCGGGGAACATGGGATGCGGCAGCGCGCCGCATCCGGTGACACGAAGCGGCCCCCGCCAGGGGGGTGGGGGGGCTCTTTTGGTGCGACCGCTCGGCCAGCGCCGAGCCGCTCAGGCCGGTTCGGGCCACGCTGGTCGGTCCTGGCCGCGCCCAGCCGGGTCGGACTTGGACCCGGGTCGGGTCGACCCAGGGGGGTTGGCCCGGGTCGGTCCGGGCCCAGACCCCCCGTTTTCAGACCCCTCACGGTCTTTTGTCCATATCTTGGGTTGTAGACCTCCGATCGACGCACCGTCAGTGGCGATGCGATCCTGTGATTGAGACGGTCGTTTCGGTATATTACACTCAATGTTTTGGAGGACTTTGTGTTTGGCCGGGTTGGTTCGTTCATGAAACCAACCGGGCCCTTGGAGCGGTAACGGATATATTTTGAGCACCGGACATCTGATTGACGTGCCATCAACTTTGCTGGATTCCTCTTGACGAGACAGAACATTAGGCATACTTCGCCCAAGGATTGGACACTGTTGAATTATGGCCGGGTTGGATTGTACCCGAAAACCAATCGGGCCCCTAGAACGGAAAAGCTGATATCTTTCAGACCGGACGTCCGTTTGACGAACCGTCAGTGGCGTTGGTTATTAAATTGTGAAACGGTCCCTATGAGTATACCCTATGGGAGTTTGAGGTACAGTTGAGATACGTCTGGGTTGGTTCTCACATGAAACCAACCGGGCCCCTGGGACGAAAAGGCTAATAACTCACAGACCGGGCATCCGATTGACGCGATGTCTATTGTGTTGAGACCCTTATGATGAGGCGGTCCTTTGAGATACAACTTCATGGGACTTTGTGATACTTGGAGTATTGACCGGTAGCTCGTGGAGTGTTCCCTCCCAGAGATGAGCATACAGAGTACGAAGACCGTGTAGACGACTATGACCTGACAACTGCTTGACCGACTCGACTTGGAGTGAGTCGACTAGCCCAGTGGACGGAGCGCCCAGTATTTGGCGGCAGACCCATGGCGGACGGAGTTCCTGGTAGTTGGCAGCAGACCCGTGGTACTCGACCGGAGGAGTACCTCTGTAGGCTATTAGGGGGAGTGCTCGATATTTGGTGGCAGACCCACAGCGGACGGAGCGCCCAGTATTTGGCAGCAGACTCGCGGTACTCGATAGGAGGAGTACCTCAGAAGACTTAGGTTAGTGAGCATTACCTCGGAGTCATGACAGGATCACTGTACACGCCAGAGACGGGGCTCTTCAGCAGTTACGGTTTCGATAATGAAAATATTGGTTTGAGCAGAGTCTAGGACCTTTGTGTTTACCTCATGATTGAGATGGGTCACTTGATAACTTAGGTATATGTATGGGCATATACCTGGGTAGTGGTTATCCGTTGATTTCATAATCTTTGTGTTTCCTCATGATTGAGATGGGTTACTTGATAACTTGGGTATATGTATGGGCATATACCTAGGTAGAGGTTATCTGTTGAGATCTTATTTGTGGTTATCCTTGTAGGTTACTATTCATTATGGTATATCACTATTCATATGGGTATGTTACTATTCATAAGTGTAGGTTACTATTCACTAAAAATTAAGTTATTCTTATTTATCTCTAAATAACTTACTTATCACAGCTATGTATGTAAGATTTTCGAAATTCAAAACATAGAAGTGATAAACTTATGTTTAGATGTCACATAGATCTTAGTAGTTCATTATGTTATGAATTTTTGTGATTATGACATGTTTATAAGAATGAAATTTCCATTGAAAAAAATTTGTTGTTACATAACTAGGGAGTTTCAAAAGTAACATTCTCTCACCTTCTTAGAGGATAGTGGACCTTAGGCTACTGAGTTATGTTTTGAGGTTATGCTTCCTATCTTCGACCACATCAAGAAACCTCAAGAATAGTGGGTCAATCTCAATAACTACATGAAGTGTGACTCGGCCAAGAATTGGTGGGACTTTCTTACTCAAGATGTTTGACATCAGTTTATGGTCTAGGTGGATTAACAGACATCTATATATGATAACGATTTTCCTTAGAACATGATAATAGATCACGTTCGAGAGTTTGTGCACCTTTAGTAAGGTGAAAGTTCAGTGATGGAATACTCAGCTAACTGTGATGAATCCCAAAATTTTTTTACTCACCTTGAATATTTATTAGCTGACTACTATGAGGTGATTTAAGGAGGGGGTTACATATTACATCCACTTGAAGGTGAACAGATTTTGGATGGCCACCATTTTAGAGATAGGTAATTAGGTCGTTATCACTGAGTAAGACCTAAGGTATTCTGGTGACATAAACTAGGGTAGTTCTTATTTCTGGAAGGGTACTGGTTTATCAAGTGGAAGGATGCGTCATTTTGAGGTTACATGTGGGGGAAGTAAAATCCTGGTAGAAAGCCTCGACTAATGTGTGGTGTGTCACCAGTGTGTTCGGAGAGGCCATAAAAAGTCCTAGTGTGTGAGGAACCCAATTGAGTTTCAAGGTTGCAGAAAGATGGGTCACATCAATTGTTCCTAATGATCCTTCCCCACATTTCCATCTGATCTAAATTCTATGCCAACTCTACCTTCAGGTGTAGGATCAACAAAACCATGAAAAGAATGAAGTTGGTCTTCTAAAGGTTGTTTAGGACTTTCAAGTGGTTGTGGCCAAGGTGGTCAGGCCTTAGAGTTTCAGCTTATGTAGAGTGGACCTACTCATGTTACTCATGCAGCATCTCAGGGATGTGGTTTAGGCCATATTTATGCAGTGAAGACTCTTATAGAGGAGTAAAGTCCTAGTCTCTCTATGATTATAGTTACAATTTTGGTAGCCTTCACTCTAGTTTAAAATCAATTTTATACAGGTCCATTGCACTCTTTTCTATCTGTTGTGACTAGTGGAAGTCTATACCAAGTGATAGAGTACTTCAATTGAATTATGGCTCTTCACATATTGCTAGAAGTTTGAGTAGAGGGTATACACCAGTGAAAAACATGTCCCCTTGAAATACAGGGGTACTGCTTTTTAGAGTTTCTTCATCCTTGATATTACTAATTTCATTGTCATTATCAGTATTGATTAGCTTGTTCCTTATAGATCCAAGGTGGATTTCTATCACAATTGGGTATTTTAAAAATTAATCGATTTTAGTATATATATCCACAATGGGAAATGGGAAATCCTGTAAATTCATTCTATATTCAAGCATACTGGGATAAGCATAATGACATCCTAGATGGATAGTCACTTTATGAGCTATTAGGCAATCAATTTTTAGGAATTTATTCTTGTTGATTTTTTTCAAGTATGTATTCAGTGATGATTTATCCATGTTACCTCCTAAGAGAGAGACCGAGTTCACTATTGATCTTTTCTAGGTGCGGTACTAGTGTCCATTCCACCATATAGGATAAAACTCAAGAAGCAGCTTGAATATCTAGAGGAAAAGGGTTTTAGCTAACTCTACACATCACAATGGGGTTCACCTATCCTTTTTTCCATGAAGGAGGATGATACCCTTATATTGTGCGTAGATTACCTCCCTCTCAACTAGCTTACAATAATGAACCAGTATACACTCCCTGAGACAGGTGACCACTTTGACCATCTTTGAGGAGAAATAGTTTTCTCCAAGTACGATTTGAGATTAGGCTACCATCAAGTACATGTGCAGAAATCAGATATACAATGTACAACATTCTGAAGTAGTTATATCTTGTACGTGTATTTGTTCATGTCATTCAGTCTGACGAACACACTGATAGTCTTCATAGATTTGATTAAATGGGATTTTACCTGTATCTTGATTAATTTTTAGTAGTCTTCGGAGATGAAATATTAGTGTATTATTTCACCATACATGATCCTAAAAATCACCTAAATATCACGATTAGTACATTTAGAAAGTACTAAGTATATACAATTCTTAGTAAATACCATGTTTGGAATAGAATGTTTCTCTTCTGGTGTAATAGAATATCAGAGGTAGGCATATCTATTGAGCCAGAGAAGATGACCATCATGGTTTCTTGAGATAAGTATAAGAATTAGTTTGATATACACAAATTCTTAGGGCTAAGAGACTATTAAAAATGATTCATTCAGTTCATATCATTTCTGGAAGCCCCACTTAAGGGCTAGGCCAGGAAGGGTATTAAATTTTACTGGAATGAATCATTTAAGACAACTTTCCATGGGTTAATGGGAATAATGAATTAATCAACAATGATAATTCTTCATGAGTTGGGAAGAAGCTATATTGTTTACTGTGATTCTTTAGGTAATGGGATGGGAGTGATTTTGATGTAGGGTGATCAAGTTACAGTGTTCTAGTCACTCCAGTTAAGGCCTCACAAGTGGAACAATTATATACATCACCTCAAGCTAGCATATGTGGATCATTATCTATATTGTTGGGGGTGATACCTATTTAGTGATTGGTTCATCACTTACACAGACCATAAAAGTCTCAAATACATTTACACATAGTGAGACATGAATTTGAAATAACAAGAGTTCGTGGAATACCTAGAATAATTCAATTTGAGATTCATTTCACACCTTGAAACGGTAATTTCATGGTTTATTCCTTGAGTCGTAAGACTCAAACATAAGTCATCAAGGAGGCCAGTAGTGAGTTTCAGTTTTGGGATATAATTTTTGAGATGCATCTATAGTTTTATTAATATCATGGGAAACTAGTATTAGTAGATCTAGTAGTGACATACTCAATTTCAGAGTGGGTATAGATTATAGATTTATCTAATTTTAAGGCCATATCTTGAGGGATATCATCACATGATAAAATTCAACTCCTTGTTAGGTTATTAATGGAAGTGAAACACTACTCTTCCATGTCCATGTATGGGTGACTTCATATATACAAGAAGAGTTCATGATGGAATTACATGCCTCTACACGGGGAGACCATATTGGAATTATCAAAATGTATAGAGATATATGTCATTAGTATTGGTTTCTAGGTATAAGGAGGATGATTTTCGTCTTTATCACTTGATTCTCCACCAGTCAGCAGACGAAGGCAGAGCACCAGTGACCTAGTGTACATCGACAGCCTCTACACATTTTTATAGGGTAATGTAATGACATCACTATAAATTTCATGAAAAACATGTTGATATCCCATGTGGAAGTGATGTGGCATGGGTGATATTTGACAGGCTGAACATGGTTGCAACATTCTTCCTATCTGAGAGACATTCTTTGTTGATGATCTTGGAAGGATGTATATTTGAGAGATCATACACCTTCATAGTATTCACCATAATATAGTTTTGGATCAGGATTCCTAGTTTACATCATGATTATGGTAAGTGATATATAATTAACTAGGTTCCCATGATCTATTGAGTATATCATATCACCCTTAAAACGATGGGCAGCCCAAGCATATGATATCGCTGTTCAAGGATAGGATTCGGGCTGGTATTCTTCATTTTATAGGTTTATGGGAAAAGAATATAACTCTGGTAGGTTTTTCGAACAACAACATAATTTAGGAATTGATTTAGATTCCTCCATACGAGGCCCTTTATGGTAGGCCATTCCATTCACCTATGTATTGGTTAGGTGCAAGTGAGGCAGCGCTATCGGGTCCTTGTATTATTTAGGAGACTTCATAGAAAGTCTATGTGATTTAGAATCATATCTCTATAGCATTGTCTAGAAAGAATTAATATACAAATTTTCATTTTAGACCTCTATAGTTCATGGTGGGACATTGAGACTTTCTATGTGTATTACCTATAATAGGTCTTAATCGAATTCAGAGATAGGTCAAGTTATCTCTTCGATATGTCAGGTCTTTTGATATAGTGGATAGAGTCGGTATGATAGCATTCCAATTTATATTACATTAGTGGAACAATTACATGTGTGATTACTTCCACATATCTCATCTTTGATAGTCTCATATTGACTCAACTCATTCATTTGACCCTGAAGATGTTGAGATGGAGACAGATATATCCTTTGAGGAGAATATGATACTTATTATTGATCAGAGAAAGATTACTCCCTGAGGAAGGTTAGTTCATATATTATGAGTGTTATGGAATAACATATGCATATAGGAAGATACATGGGAGAGGGAGGTCGATGTATGTGTAGAGTGGCCAGAACATTTCCAAGAATACATTTTACCTCCCTTAGAATTTATACTTAGGGACATGTTTTCTTAAGGAGGGTAGGTTGTAATGTCCCGAAATTTTCTAAAGGTATTTACCATTAGGTTTTTGTTTTAACTTATTTATTTTTCCATAATAATGATTCCTAAGGGATTAAAATAGGACTTCGGGGTTTCTGGGGATTGTTTACAGTATGGAACCTTGATAATTGAAACATAAAACATGGTTGCATGGTTAATATAAACTATGAATCCTAGACAACACGGCTCTTATAAACCATGTGGCTTAAGAAAGTGGGATTTTTAGGGCCACATGGATTTCCTATAACTATAGACCCTTGGAACATAGCTGTGTAGGATTGTAGACCCTAGTGAAAGTCGCATTTTTCACAGTTTTCACATGGTTAGTCAAACCATTCCCCTAGCCATGCAGAGTGCGTCTTTGAAGTAGAATATGGAATAAGATTGTTATAGGGTATAGCCAACTATGCATCTAGACCATCTTCCATTTCATGTGTGGGTTATTTTGTGTTTTCTCCCTTCAAATGCTTTATACCCCATTCCTTCTTTATTCCTCCCTTATTCTCCTGCAGTCTCCCCTCCTCTCCACACAAAATCCTCATCGTCCTCCCTTAAAGGTTTTGTGATAACTCCTCTATTTGACATCTATTTCTCTCACTTTCAAATCCACCAGGATGAAATAGGAAATATCTTTAATCATATCCCTTAAATTTCAAGTTTCTTCCATCATATGTTTCACTATTTTTATTCAATCACATTTTCCTCATTTTAAGTTCATTTGACGGTTTCCTTAATTTCCCCCATTCAAGCTCAATTCAAAGGTCGGAATTAGATGAGGGAAACACTACAAGGATAAGGTAGGTTATTTTTTTCATTTATTTCGTTACGTTATAAAATATGTGTCATTGTTATGTGAGTTTTACCTCTCTATTGATGCATTTTTAATTGATAAATAAATTGAAATGAATGCCTCACCTTACCTTTTGCAACCTGAGCTAGCAGTGAATTAAACCCATGGGTTGATCACCTGTATTTATTCCTCCCCTTTGGGTATTATCCACATTTTAGGATAAATTTACCTTACACATAACTGAATAAAAACCCCTTGCGGTGCATTTTTATATCACCCCCAGTTCCAAGTATGTAACACTTTATTTATGTTTTTTATGTATTTAAAGTTATTAGGAAAATTTTTGGAGGGTTTGGAAGAATTTTTTAATGTTTTGGGAATATTATAAAGGTTCATTATTTTAGAATATTTAGTGTAATTTGTGAAACTCTTATAGGAAATAGTCCATAATGAGATAGGTGCTTCTGAGGAGGTGCACAGTTTTACCAGACTGTGAAGCCACCCATGAGAAATGATTCAAAGTATGATAGAGGGATTTTTCTTGATTGGTACATAGGTTTTCTAACTATGTTGGACAAATATATGAGTTAATTATTAAGTTATATTCTAACACATGATTAGCACATAGTTTACTTATATGTGAATGGTTTAAAAGTGAGATCCTAAAAAATGGATATCACTCAATTTCACCTCTAAGACTCCATGTTTTCACTATTTTAGACCCTACCTCGAGATTTATTCCTATGAAAGGATGTGGATGAAATCCCCATCAATCTAGAAGTGATCTAAAGGTAAATATTGGTGTATTGAACCCCGGTTTTTGTGGTAAGTTTTCATATGTGGTAGTTTTCCTTATATATACTCATATTCCCTCTTTAAATTTCGTAAATGTACTCTAATGTTGTTGGATCTAGGGTTTTTATGCTAATAATAATTAGATAAGGATTTTTTTATTATAGGTAATGAGATCTAAGGTGGGTTTTTTGGAGATTCAACACATTTTTTTTGAATGATTTTTGCCATTATTTATTTTATATAATTCATAAAGTAGGTGGCTTTACTCTCTAATACACTTATTATAACTTAATGTATTAGTTTAAAATTTGTTAATTTCATCAATTTGGTCCTGAAATTTGTGTGAAAATCATGCTACATATATTCCTTAGTAGTGGTTTCTGGATTTTTGGATTTATAGATATTAGTTATGCTTAGTGCTTTGCTTTAATAATTTTAAAATGTTGTTTTTAAAATATGGATATTTTGTATTTATGAAAATCATTTGTTTTATTGTTTTTCAATAAAATAATGGTTTTATTTAAATGGTTTGTAATGGTTTATTTTTAATGGTTTTGGCATACATGGGTTTGTGTGAGTTCATACTTTTGATGTGACCTTGATTACAATGGGTACCATTAGGGTATAAAGGGAAGAGACCCTGGATAATTAGTGTGTTTAATTGGGACACAAGAATATTGACCACTTTATGATGACATGGTGGATAGAAGAGAAACCACACATTATTATGGAACTATCACCTGGGCATGCATGTGTGGGTGTTCATGTGAATCATGGAATGGTTATGCTAAAATGGAATGTTAAATGGCTTAGTTCATTATTTGTTTTGTTTCTTCTGATTATTTTTTGTTATGGTAATTATTTAATATTCTGAAAAGGATTTTTTCAAATTTTTTTATATAGCCTTTTTTATATAAATGTTATAACATGTTCTATCATAGTGGTGTGAGTAGAGAAGTCATTTGGGGAAAACCTGTTATGTTTAATTACTCGCCTCTACTTTAGAATGTTTTTTCTTTATAGATATTTTCTATCAGGATATAGTTAATGTTGAAGCATATAATTTCTGTAGTGGTGCTTCTTGATTCCGGGGCATGGAAATGGAGTTGGCACTTGGAGGATTTTGGGAGTTTCTATGTTGGTGTCTTGGATTTGTTGAGTTTTTTGGGTTTTTCTTCAACTGTATAATTTGATTATAGTGTTATTCCACTGTGGTATCTGATTATAGTAGGGTTTGATATTTACATATGATAACTTTAGTTGTATAAATTGTTATGATGTATCATTTTGTGTTTTTTGATTATGGTGTGAATGGTTGGGTTATTTTATTTGTCAAAGGTCAAATCATCCCCCAATTTTATTAAAGCCCTTATCATTTATTTCCATCCTTTGGAATCTTGGATATGTTTCCTAATTCCACATAACAATTTCTCCTAGACTCATGAAAAATATGAGGGGTGGGATATTACAAGTTGTAACGCATTGTTTGGTCATATTTTCAAATGATATCAGTATTGGTCAATCCAATCTTTTGGGACAATTGGTATTGGTTCTCAGTCTTGGAGTCAAAAATTCATTCACATTCAATTCTCGATTTGGGTAGGTAAATGGAGTTTAATTATTGGGATATAAAATTTAGAGCATAAAATTAATTATATAACCTTTTTATGATGAACTTCATGTTACCAAAGAGTTGGGTACATAAGTGTTTTGGAGACACTTATAGCAGTTGTAATCTAATTATCATGGATTTATCCCATGAGATGGGCATGGAATACATTTTAGAAATCACTTCCCACTATGATTAAATAATTAATATTGAGTAATGATTTATAATTTGATGGGAATTTGTTGATTGTTGAAAAATTTTGAATTTGTTTTTTAATTTGTGTTTTTAAAAGGGAAGGGTTGTGGTATTTTTGAAATGGTTTGATTTTCAAAATCAAGCTATAATTTATAAAAATGGTTGAACCTGGAAAATTTTGAATTTTGGTAAAAAATGTTGTGATATATGATGTGGTAGAATTTGAAATTGTTAGACCTTTCGTTTCTATAGAGTGGTACTTATGGTGTTTGTTGGGTTTATAAAAACGGCACCTGGTAGGCATTGTAGAAACCAATTGGAGGAATCTGATCAGGATGTGGTTGTATCTGACCCACAGGTGAGCCAAAAAATGGATCAATATATAGGCCACTATTTTTAGGATATTTATAGATGGAATAAGAAGGATGAACCATGGAAAGTGGTTCATTGTATCCTATTTCAGAAGTAAAATCCACCCATATTTTTGGGTGATTCAGAACTAGAGAAGGCATAGATGTGGCTGAATAAGATGAAAGTAATCTTCAGTTTTCTAGGCACACTAGTAGATATGAAAATAACATTAGGATCATATATTCTAGAATGCCTTTCATGCTAGTGGTGTGATTTAGCAGTTCATGCTAAATTATAACAAATCCTTGCATGGGATGATTTAGAAGAACTGTTCGACATAAAATTAATTCCTCTTACATTTAAGATTGAAATAATAATAGGTTTTTATATTGGTGTAGGATGACCTCGCAGTGATAGAGTATGAAGCTATATTTATGAATTTAGTATTCTTTTAACGTGATGTTGCTAATAGTGCGTCCTTGAAGGCATGCATTTCTGAATCAGTTCTGAGAAAGGAGATTTGATCAATGATTTGTGTGCTCCATATAATGGATTAAAAAAGATGGTAAATAGAGAGACAATGGTAGAAAGTGACTTCCCTAGAGATATGGGTAGAGTAAGTATGTTGACACATTTGGGAAATGGTGGGAACTCTAATGTTTGGAATAAGAGGATGAGTAACACCTCTTTCCAAGGTAGTGGAGTGACTTAGAATCATAAGGTAAGATCAGTGAATCTTCCTCTGAGACCAAATATAAAATATAGATGTTTTTATTATAGTTTTTTCAACCACATGAATAGAGAAGGTATGAAACCACTGATATTATGACACAATTACAACCATATGGGTCATTTTTAATTCTATTGTTGCACTTCTCAGAGTTCAGGTGTTCAGGGCACTCCTCACATGTTATAGATGCCATATTCTTTTAATAGATGAGGGCATTAGAATATCTCTCGTCATTAGAAAAGACCTAGCCATGTTGATTATTGGAATACCATGACTTCCCAACAAGGGTAATCCTAACATGGATATAAAGAAAAAAGTGTAGTGATTATGCAGTTGTATGGATATGATAAAGTTGTTCATGTTCAGTTTGGACCATCGATAGTAAGTAGAGTGATTCTTTTGAATTATTCCCTTATGTAATATATTTTGATATTGGTTCATCCCAATCATTTATTGCGTCTCCTGATATTAGTTTTATGTGATTAAATACTAATTTGACATATAATATTTTGAAACATAAATCTCCTCTTGGACAAAGAGAATATTGAGATATTATGTGTATAGAATGTTCTACAACAATTTATAGAGATAATGTGATATGTGATTTCTATGACCCCAAGATTTATGTCTATGAAATAATCCTGGATATGTATTGTTTGATGATGTTCAAGGCTCACATTGACTGTTATACCTGATGGGATACTTTTATGACTAATGATGGCGTTGAGTGTCTCTTTAGAGGAGACCAGAATGTAAAGGTAAGTGAAATGGACTTATTGGCAGCAGAAGTTATAACAATATTACACAAGTTAGAATATTTTATTTTTTCATCGATGGAATAGATCAAAATAGTAGTTCTCGGGTCGTTTTTTATCTGTTTATGGGTGTTTTACCTGAAAATTCCTTAGGGTTTCCACCTAAAAAACACTTGTAGTTTATGATTGATAGTCTTCCAGGTACCAGTACAATTTCCCTTACCTCTTACTAAATGTCACCAAAAAAATTAAGTGAATTAAAAGTGTAGTTAGAGGATATGGAAAATAAAGGGTTTATTAGACCTAGCATGTATCTATGGGTAGCGTCAGTCTTCTGTGTCAAAAAGGCATATGGACATCTTTGGTTGTGTATGGATTATCATAATATTAACAATGTTGTGATAAATAATCACTATTTTCTTCCAGTCATTGATGATATGTTTGATCAATTAAGAGGAGATCATCGGTTCTATAGGATTGAATTGCACTCCAGATATCACTGATTGCAAGTTCAGAAGGAGGATATTCCAAAAACAAATTTCAAGAGTATATATGATCATTATGATTATGTGGTTCGGATGTTTGATCTTTGAAAACACCATTAGTACTTATTTTATTGATGAATTACATATTTCAGATATATCTAGATTCCTTTATGGTGGTGTTTTTTGGTGATATATTGGTGTATTAAAGGACAAGGGAATAGCATGAGAAACAATTGGAGATAGTGTTGGGAATCTTGAGAGATCATTGGTTGTATGATAAAATTCTAAAATGTGATTTTTGGATATAAGTGGTACATTTCATTTTGCATGTTATCTCTAAAAAAGGTGTTTAAATGGATCTAGAAAATATAGAGATAATTAGATTTCATTTTTCATGTTATCTCACTAATGGATTTAAATATGAGGCAAAGATAAGGTATGGAGTATCCATAAGTGTTTTAATTTGATATGATGTATACACTGAGTAATGAAAATTCCTTGGAAGATGTATTAAGAAGAAATTCATAAGCTCAATTGTAATAGCATGCTTTAGATTAGTGGTAGTAGATATTGATCATAGCTGACATGAACTAGGAATGTAAAGACCAAGGTGATGAATATGTTTTATTTCCATTTTTTGTTCTTAATTTGGTTGTGGTAGTTAAAAAGGAATATAAATATGATTTAGAATGTCTTTATATGAGTTAAAAACTCAATGGTGGGAAGAACATTGAGGGATGTATGTATGATGAGAGTTTGTTGTTGTGGTTCAGAAATAGGATGGTCGTATATATTGTTTGTCATGAAAAACTTCTACACACTTAACTCCATTCTAGATGGTTTTTTCAACTGGAAATATAGAAGATCTATAAACCATTGAAAGAATAGTTTTGGGGGATTAGTAAAAAAATTAAATTGGTTGAGTTTGTTTTGAGATGCTTAACTTGTCATCATGTCAAAAAGGAAAATCAGTGACCAGTAAGTATGTTGTAGTCATTATCTATTCAAATTTTGAAATGGGAATAGATAGCCATGGATTTTCTAAAAGTCTCCCAAGAATTTTTTTAGAAATGCGATACCATATGGGTGATAGTGTATCAACTCACAAGGTCATCCCACTTCATCCCTATTCATGAATCTCATATGGTGGTGGACTTATCAAAAATCTATATCTGAAGAGTGGTAAGGAGGAATGGTGTACTGCATTCGATAGTTTGATATAGGGATATGAAGTTTATGTCTGGTTTCTATAAATCATTATAGAATGACCTTGGAACTCATATGATTACGTGTATGGCGTATCATCCTTAAATGGATGGGAAACCCAAAAGGATGATACAAATGTTGGAGGACATGTTGTTGGCTTGTGTATTGGATTTTGGTGGCTCATGGGAGGAGCATATACCATTAATAGAGTTATCTTACAAAAATAGTTATCATGACTAAATAAATATTGATCCTTTTGAAGAATTATATGGAATCCTTATCATTATATACTTTACTGGGTGGAAATAGGTGAGACTTAACTAATTGGGTCAAGCCCTGTCTAAGAAACAATGTAAGACTTTATGTTGATCAGGAAATGGATGGAGATGACACATTGTCTTCCAAAATCATATTCAAGTTGTCTTTTATGGTAATTTACATTTTATGTGAGTGATCATGTGTTCTTGAGGATCTCTACAAGGCATGTACATCGTCGTTTTGGGAATTAGTTCAAGTTATATCTTCAATAAATTGTCCCTTTTGAGATACTAGAATGGATTTGTGATGTAGCATGTTGGTTGGAATTGCCACCATGGATTAGTGTTATGCATAATGTGTTTCAATTATCTTAGTTGAAAAAATATTATCCGAATATTTACCATGTGATTTGATTGGATTACATTGACTGAGAGCTGAATGCTTCATTGGTGCACATGCGAGTACAAATTGTGGATTGGAAAGATAAATTCTTGCATGGTAAAAGCATCCGTCTAGTGTAGGTTTTGGGGATCCATTGTAAGATTCAGTAAGAGACATGGGAATAAGATAAAAAAGTGGTGGAGAAATGTCCCAAACTCTTTTGGTAAAACAGTGGTTTTCTACTTCCTAGGGATGGAAGTTCCAATGATTGAGAGAATGTATCCCCTTTACTTTCAAGTAAGTAACCCTTTTATTTTTATTTTTATTTAAATAATGATTTTGGGTGATGTTTGGGACACTTTGGATGACTTTTGAAATGTTTCTGGGGTTTTCATAAAGGCACACTGTTTAAGCACGGTTAGTGGACACCATTAAAATCTTACAGAAAACCATGCATAGTGAGATAAGGGCTTCTCGGTAGGCGCACAGTAAGGTGCATAGTATGTCCAGACCATGCAGCCCATGAGAAACCATTAAATTGTGGGATAGATGTATTTTCCATGGTTGGAACATTGTTTTTCTAACTATGTTATCCAACTGTGTTAGGTACTTCTTGAGTCAGAGTCAAGTGCATAGTTAGCACATGGTTTGACTAACCATGAAACTAACTACTCACGATATAAAAGTGAGATATTAAAAAAGTGGATCTCACTCATTTACTCCTATACACCTTTTTTTCACTATTTTTTTACCTGAATTAATATTTCTTCTTCCCGAATACTATGGTGGCATTCCCCATTGATCTAGGAGCAATCTGAAGGAAAATCATAGTGTTTTGAAGCCTGGTTCCCATGTATTGTTTTCATTTGTGGTATTTTTCCACAAATATACTCATCTTCCCTCTCTTGATTTCTTATATCTAGGATGATTTGGATTGGACTAGGGTTTTGGTTGCCAGTAATTATAATATATGGTAGTTTTGATGTTAGAGACCTAGATCTATGGTGGGGTTTTGGATATTCAACTCGATTTTGTTAATGAATATATGTCATTCTTCATCTCCACCATAATTCCTATGGTAGGTGGATTCACTATCAAATCCTATTATTATAACATATAGGATTAGTTTAAAATTGGTAAAATTTATTAGATTTGTTCATTAAATTGGTGAAAAAGCATGATAGAAACCTTATTAAGTGATGGTTATTGGATTTTTGGATTTTTGGAAATTGATTATACAAAGATCATTGTTTTCTTGATTTTAAAATATTGAGTTTAAACTATTGATTTAAAAATATGAATACTTTAGAATTAAAAATATTATTTTTTTTAATGTGTTTAATAAAAAGAATTTTTTTATTTAAATTCATTGGAATGTTTGATTTGAAATGGTTTTGGAATTCAAGGGTTTTTCAGAGTTAATGCTTTCTACGTGACACTAAATTAGGTGTGGTTATGATTGTGGTACATAGTTACATGACCCTAGATAAGGGGTGTGTTTCATTGAGACTCATGGATATTTTCCACTTTGTGAGAACTTGGTGAATGGATGATAAACCAATCACGAGTATGGAACTATCACCTAGTAATTCATGTGTTAGTGTTTATGTGAATCATGTAATGGGTATGCCAAAAAGGAATGTGAAATGGTTTGGTTCATTATTTTTTTACTTTCCTTAGAAAAATTATTTCTATTGAAATTGATTAATATTCTCATATGAATTGTTTGAAATTTTTTATATAAATTTAATTATATAAATGTGTTAACATGATCTATCCTAGGGGAATGAGTAGGAAAGTAATTTTCGAAAAAATATTGATTTTCATTACTCACCCCTGCTTTGAAATGTTGTTGATTTAATAGATATTTTCTTCCATGATATAGGTAAAGGTAAATAATAAAACTCATTTAGTGGTGCTTCATGATACATCAGCATATAATTACAGGTGGATCTTTGAGAATGTTGGGAGGTTCTATGATGGTGTCTTGGAGTCATTGAGTTTAATGGTTTTGTCATTCATTGTATACTTTGATTTTAGTATTCTTCTATAAGGGTATTTTGATTGTAGTTTGTTTTGATATTCAGTTATGATACTTTAAATTTTATACATTATTATCATGCATCATTTAGTGTGGGTTTTTTTATGGTGTGTTTGGTTGGGTGGTTTAATTTCTCAAAGGGTAAATCATACCCCAATTGAATGGAAGCCCTTAGAATTTATTTCTATTTTTTTGGTGTCTTGGGGATGTCACCTATGTCCAAGTAGAAATTATGATTATACTCAAGATAATAAGGATGTGCGGGATGTTATATTTTCCCTATAATTATTGATTTAACGTAATTAATTGAGTTGAGCTAATTAAATTAGCCATGATATTAGGTTGTTTGCCTTATGCCTTATGACATAAACAGATTTCCCAATGTAAATACCTTTTAAAATATGCCTATTTTTCTATAAATACTCAAAATAAATGAATGGAACTATATTTTGAGACATGTTATAAATTCCTTGTTTGATTAAATGCTTTAACAATAGTGTTGAGGGTGATATAAGGGGTTATGATATAAGGACCCTGTGGACAGACTCTTTATTCCTTCTTGTTAGAATTTGTTAATGGTTTGTAAATATGTCGGTGGTGACACTAACTAAGCTTTTGGTGGGATAGCTATGTTTTATGACTTGTTTACCTCTAGAGGAGTGATATTGGTTCCCTATGGGAGACCCCATGGATGGTTTCAATGGAATGATGGTTTTCCATTCCATGAGAGATACTCAAGCACTTATATGTTATACTAGGGATGGAATTGGAGGTTAGTTCATGATTTCCTTCAAATCATTCATGTAGTGACACTTTGGAGTTCATTCTTAGGTCACCTTGGACAGAATCCTTAGGCATTTGACCTATAACGATCCCCTATAGTGGTTCTTGGAATTCTTCATGAATTTCCTTGTATGGGCTAAGGGTGAATCTTAATATTTTATAATAAGTTTAATTTGAATTATTTTAAATTAATAATTTATATTTTTGTCATGAAAACAAAGGGATTCATCCTCCATGCCAATCACATGCTTGGGGATAGTCCATAATCTTACACATTATACCACTCACTTTACCTTTGTAGGATAACTTTGTTCAGACTCACCGTCATAAGCTGAAGTAGGTAAATTGGATGGGTTTCCTATTGATACATAGGTCAGTAACACCCAGACCTCAAAATCCCAGAGTTGGTGCATTATCATATTACATTTGTATGGTTACATGGAATCAAACCCCAAAAGACCAATTAGTTTAGAAATCTTGGAAATCTGGATTACATATATGATACCCATAATACATTGGGAAATAGAAATTAAAAACATGACACATGAATAAATTCAATAAATTTCATCCATGAAGACTTATCTGAGTATTTCTTATTCACTTCCTTGAGAAATAAAACATAATAAGGGTGAGATAAAATACTCACTAAGGGTAATTAAAATGGAAGAAATAATGAATCAATAAGAATAAATTAACATGTATAGGTAAATAAATAATTAAACTTTCCATTCAAATAACTAGGTAAGGAAAAATAAATATGACAAGGTATGAATCTGAAACACATTCCATTTAATCAATAAACAGAAATGAAATCTATCCATAGATATGTTGATTAAAATCTCATGGATAAATAATAATAAATAAATTATAAATAAATGATATTCTAAATAAATGTAAATAATGTTTCCTGGAAACATGATAAATTTACCTTCAAGATAAATTTTAAATGGTTTGGCCAACTAACTCATCTCATGAGACTGCTGATGTATGGAGAGGCTTGCATTAACCAGTCCCCAACCCATAGGGCTTTCCTAAAATAGTCCACAACCCTTATATTAAATGCAAAAATCATTCCCTATATTTCAAATAAATAATGAGACTTATAAAATATCCCTATTGAATAATTAATATGGATTTATCAATAATATCTCATATGGGGATATGTAAAAATAAGGGTTGTAGACATTAAAACATTCTTGACTAAAAATAATATTTTTACATTCTAATGTGTCCCACACCACATTGAAACATTTAAATCATAATTCCCTATGAATTAAATGAAACATAAAATATCATTATAATAATTATATTCATGATATAACATGAAAAAGGGTATTATATAACCCAAATAAAAGTGAATTAGTGCATAATAAAAAAAGTATAAATGGAAAGTAAATTGAGACTAAATCCTTTGCCTTAATATTCCTTTTATTGTGTGGTATTTATCCTCCTTTATATTGATTTAATTTATTATACTAACTTATACCAGAACCACAATCATGTTTATTATATCATATATTAACATCATAAAATATTTTGTTACTCTTTTGTTAACAATAACATTATTTTAGCTATTTTGGGTGTTAATTGCCTAGTTTTCTCAAGTATGTTTTGACCTATTACTTGTTGTTACTATTTATTATATCATGATTTAATCATCTCTAGAATATAAAAATGACTTAATTATCTTATATATTAAGTACATATGTATTTATAATTGTCCATAATATTTGGAGGTAAGAAATAATGTGCATCATTCGTGGAGACGGTAGGTCATACATATGTATGAATGTTACATTCATTTCTTTATCATATTAAAAGAATTAAAATTAAATGATAAATAGGTATATTATAATTCCATTATAATGTCTATGTAATATTTGTTACATATTTTTATTAAAATAATATTTAATCTGTTCAATGTATAGCGTGAAAGAATCGCATTGCTTTGAGGGGGTGGTAGTCCAGAATTCCTCAAACGATGTTATCGTATTAACAAAAAATGGGAATTATTAATGGTATGTATTATAAACGGATTAAAGATGTATTAATACATAATAAATACCATATATAACATATATAAACACAGTTTCCATCATCATGGCCACCATGATACGTGGTAAAGTAAAACTAAACAATCATCATTTCTTGAGATAGTAGTTCACCGTACATAGAAACAATAACTTCTTTTCCCATTAGAAGATGGTGTGTGTAAATGTAGATATAAATATTAATATATAAAAATATATTATATTTAGGATACTGGTTTTCATATATAATCATATAATAAGGATATTTTAGTGGGTGAATAATGGGAATAAAAATAAAAAGATTAAGGAAGCTTGTAACCTCCTAATCGGGTAACTCCTTTTGGTTTTTACGAAAATCTATTCCTGGATGGATTTATTCTCAAATGGAAGCTTATAAGTAGAGGTTAAGGATGTTGGTATACAATTTTGGTAGATTTTGGATGATCCAACGTGGATTTAGAAGGGTGAGTAAGGGGTAGAGTTCTTTTCTTTTATAGTGGAGGGGGAGTGGCACTCCTATAAAAACTAAAAGGTATTCATTAATGGTAGGTATACCTTACATAAAGTGAATAAAAATTAATACATAATGTATTAAAGGTTCATAATGGTCAATTATAACCTCCATAAAAAAATATGTGAATTATATTAATTTGTTTCCTTAACTTCTATGATTCCCAAGTTTTATCATTTGGGTTTTTATTTAAAAATCTAGTTTTATAATATTATTAATTTAACCATTAAGAAAAAAATAAATTTAGATTTATTAGAAAATAGAGAGATACTGGTTTATTAATATAATATATAATTTTAAAAATAAAAAAACCATGTGTTTTAGAAATTAGTTTTATAACAAGCACATGTGATGAGCTAAAACAGTGCTTTAACTCAGACCGCGTTAACAATGTTTTTACAGTATATAGGTCTACATGTTAATTATAAAATATTAGTTGGTCCATTAATAGACCATATTTAATATTTATTAAAACACAAAAATAACTTGTATAAATATAGTATTTTTATTAATTATAAATCATTTAATAAAATAACATTTATTGTAATATAACAATAAAGTCAATTTTGACGTTATTTATTTAATATTATTTTTAAAATTTGAATAAATTATTTTAATTAAAGAATTTCAATTTTACAGTTTTCTAACATCATATATTCATATAAAAAATTGTTAAAGACAATAATTCAATCAATTAGCTTTATATTTAATATTTGTAGTATCATTTACTTTAGTAAATTATTAACCAAATAATCACTACGTAGGCGTTTCTCAAGTATTTGAAGTAACTAAACCATATCTAAAAATTATTGACTAATTATTATTAATAAAATAACCCATTTATATTTTAAATGGATATTAATAACTGAAAATGTGATGTTTTATACATATCTAAAAGTTTTATAAATGTCAAAGGTAAGGAAAGTTCTCTTTTTGTCTTTTTCCATACTTCACATTTTATATAGGAAAATTCAATTTAATAATATTAAAATAACCCATAAAAACCAAAAAGATGGTTATATAGTCTAATTATTGAAATAAAATGGCTTTTGGACAAGTGTACATGTCATTTTGGTCCTTAAGATTAAGGTTTAATCCCTTATTATTCTTAATTTTACCTTAATTGTTGTGATTAATTTTCGTCACTTTCACTGATATTTTTGGTCAAAAATTAACTTGACCTTATTAGACCAAAAATATTTTATAGATTAAAATGTGTATTTTATTTTTTCAAAATTCAAATCAAAGAAGTGGGAAAATAAACATTAATGTTAATCCCACAGATGTGATGAGAAATCTGGTTTTTAAAGTGAAAACAGTCAAAAGTTCAATATGTTTTTGTTACTACTTTCAATATAAAAATGATTACAATGACCTAAATTGGATTAATATTTATATAATCTATTTATAGTTCCTTTAATAATGAATTTATAATGTAATTTAACATTAACAAATCTTTAAATGAAAAAACAAATTTTTTAATTAAAACGCAGTATTTTTACAATTCATCAAAAATTACACTTTTCAGAAAAATACCAACAATTCACCCAAATAATGATTTGACATTATGAATCCAATAATGATTTTTATTTTGAAAAATAAAATTTATTAAATTTTAAAAATTTACTTTTAAAATAGATGTTCCATTAAAAGGCTGTATAACCCAGTCCTCTATTTAATGCATGCTAACTCAATGTGGTGTGTAACATAACCTTAACATTGTGTTACCTATAAAGATAGAAAAAATAATATTTATTTTAAAAGGAAAATATTGTAATTTTTTATAGTGTTACAAGTATGATTTATTTATTTAATTGTTACAAATTTGAATGTATTAATTAAGGCACATTATTCATTTTATATTGCATGAGATGGATTGATCTATACATCATTGGTTATGGCCTTCTGGGGTTTTTTATCACACCCTAATCAGGCTTCCTTTGGTACCTAAGTAGAATATTAGACCTCAGGTGTTGATAAAGATAAGAAGTCCGCTTCGGATGCTCCATTTTTAGTTCTAGGATGGAGTGTGGGGTAGAGGACCGAGACTATTCCTGAGATAATATCTGTAATAGTTTTGGGATCTTTTGTATATTTTATCAGTATGTGGTATATGATTTTATCCATTGACCCTTGCATATTCATTATTTCTAAAACATCATCATTATTTTGTATATATTTATTTTTTATCTACCTCTTTTTTATTAGATTTCAGGTTTTATTATTATAATTATTCCACTACTATTTTTTGTTGATATTGCTTCCACTATAGCGAGTTATTAGTCTTGTTATATAGTGTTTGCTTCTTCAATTTCATATTGCTTATATATTGTCACGTTGCACTCTGACTTATGAAGTAATAGTCTCCCCGCAGACAAACACTAGGACATCTCTTCTAGTTGGAAGCCTTGGGCATTTAAGAAGGTGTACTTTAGGTCTTCTAACCACTGTCTTGGGGAACAGTTATGTGGTATCTTGGGTAGGAAACAACAGGTTTTTACCTTGGTAACTTGTTTTTACCCAAGTAATAGATATTTTTAAAAAAATTATAAGGTAAACCATCATGATTATTTTTATGTTATTAACCTATATTTAGGCATCATATAATCTATTTAAATTTCTAGATAATATAAAATTAACTTCTAAATTTAAATATTTAAAAAAATGTTGGCTTCACCATTCAGTGTTCAAAATATTATATAAAATTAACTACCAATTACATGAGGTATAATATATTTCTATATATATGTAAAAAACATGTTAAAATAATTATATAAAACTAATCAATTTAATTTATTAGATAAAAATTACAAAATATTAATAAAAAAATTCATTGAAGTAAGACATTTTCACCATTATCATGGTCATTAAATTTAATCTTAGTGATCATAATTTTTTTACTCAAAAATTAAATTTCAATTATTAAATATTAATAAAATTATAATATTAAATATCACATCTATTTTTTTAGATTTAATTTTTACAAGTGATTAAATAAATTTTTAATATAATCAAATAAAAACTATTTATAGAGTAAAATATTACGTAAGTTTCCAAAATGTTAAACATTGTTTTTATAAATTGAAAATTTAATTTTTAAAATCAATCATTTTATTTATTAAATATATTTTTTAAAATAAACATTTTTTAAGTTTTTTAATTAATATTTACATCAGGATAATGTTTTAAAATTTTGACTATTATTAAAAATAGTATTTTTATACTATTCACATATCTATTTTAAGAAAAATACCAAACAAACATACTAAGATAAATTTGAAATTCTAAATCCAAAAATAAATTTTATTTTATAAAAATAAAATTCGAAAATTTATAAATGTAGTTTTTAAATATAAATAAAAAATATAAAGAAAATTTTTTAATTTAAAAATTATGTTTTAAAATGTTATTAATATTATTTCATATCAATATATATTTTATGAAATAATAATTTATCATTTCATTTATAATATTATTTTAATAGTGGTCAATTTAATTAATTAGGAAAAAATATAAAACTGCTTAAAATAATCAGTTCTTTGAAAAATATTACTTTTATATTTAAATAAGCTTTACCAAATACCATTAAAATTAATTAATTATTTTCTAAAATTTTCATTTGACTAATATATTGATATTAATATCTTTATTTGAATTTTAAAAATACATTATATCATACTTTAATAATAATAATGTTAATAATAATACATAATGTGTATATATATTATATTTTAATAATAAATTTTTTCATTATTTAATATTCATGAATTATATTATTTTAAATTTACCACTAACAATACATACCATTAGTATTCCTATGGTATGCAAGTTTATCCAATGACCATATCTCTAATTATCATATTTATATCAACTAGATTTTTTTCTTATTTATAGATTTACCAAACCCTTTAATTTCATTCATGATTCTTAGGAATCACATATCATTTCCATATTTTTCATTTTAGATCTCCCAATATTATTTTTACTTCCATGATATTCTTTCTAATTTTTTTTTCCTAATGGAGATTATTAATGGGGTAGGTGATCTATGAGAGTTTCTGGTTTTGATGATTGTCACGACCCGCCCCCTAGGGCTCGTGTCCTGACTACCCCATGCCCACCTCCCGAAGGCTAGGGCACGGCGACTAGCACCGAAGGCATCAACCTGTAATGGGGTAGAATTTTCCTGGATACCTATACACACACACTCACACACACACTCCCAAAAAATTCCCAACTCACAAAAAGGAATCAACTTACCACTGAATATTATGTATAAGTACAACTGGAAGTAAAGGTCCAGAATAAAATCCCAACTAAAAGAAAAACAATTACAACATAAAATAGCTCATATGATCACTCTCCAAGTATCCTACCTATAGGTTAGGTATAGCTCATCTTTGTATCTCTCCACGTCAACTGTCACCGTCATCCACCATCAGGTTCTAGCTCCCCGAGTCTTAGTCAAGGATTTCCATCTTCCGCATAAGACAAAAAAAGGTGCGGGTGAAGCCCATGTAAGGGTGAGTATAACAATACCTAGTTGAGACCCCAAGACCCCCAAAGGTCTCTCATAATTTCACAAAGTAAAACAATAAAACATGATCTCAACAAAAATATCAAAACAAAAGACTCAGCTCAAATTAGGTATACTCATCACATCTAAATTGAATCCTAAGGCCCTCACCTCAATCCATTTCTAGGATTTTCAAAGAAGGCTCAAAGCATAACTCAAGGATTAGGAATACACACTCCATGAACTGACCATCCCTGATGGAATCCATCTGAGATATTTAGTCCATCGGGTACAATTCAACCATTCCTAGGGGAACTCCTGAAAGGACATGCTCCATTAAGAACTTTCTGCTAGAACTGCCTCTAGTTCCCAACACATGAGGTCTCACAGTCACTTTCTTCCACACGATGCAAGACCAAGGGAAACCATGTGAATAGGTCCACTCATCTACAATGTTTCATGTAGTCCATGGAGCTCCAAATCCCCTGATGGACCTGCCCCCCCCCCCCCCTGTCACTACTCGGAGATAAGGGAGTGGTACTCCATATGTGAGCACCTGCACCCTACCTGGTAGGGGAGTACAACTCTTGTAAATTTTTTTCTATGGGGGACCCATTCCCTAGATCGTCAGGGGAGTACCAACCCTAGGCTAGAGTACTCTCACCCTCGAACGAAAGGGGAGTACCGACTCTATATGTGAGGACCCTCACCCTACCAGTACGGGAATACAACTCTGGTAGTTTGTCTGCTATGGGGGACCCACGCCCTAGTACGTCAGGGGAGTAATACCCCAGGCTAGAGGACCCACACCCAGGAATGGTATGGGAGTACCGACTCTGCTGTAGCACTAAATAAGGAGGACCAACACCCTGGGTTGATTGGGGAGTACATACTCCTAACATAGTGAACCCTCACCCTACCCAGTAGGGGAGTACCTGACTCTATGTGAGTTAATTATGGACGACCTGCGACCTAGTCCAATTGAAGAGTACCAACACCAATTAAAGAGAAATAAAATAAGGAAATGAACCTGCACTCATGACATAGGGAGTCTGGTCTCTACCAGAGAAGAGGATTAAAGAATACCTACACCTTGAGTCGTCAAGGGAGTAGCCATCCTAACTCTCACTACAAGAAACACCCTTGTTCTGCTCCTCTGGATATCGGTCATACCTCACCCCCTAGAATTTTCATAAGTAAGTAACCCCATGATCCATCATGTCATAAGGATTCCAAAAAAATAGATAGCGCGTCAACCAGGCACTCGGTCTGTATTTAATAGGCATTTTAGTGTCGAGTGCCTGGTTGGATTTAGGTACGATCCAACCCATCCAAACTCCAACATTCTCTCGAAATTCATGTAGTGTATCTCAAAAGGACTATCTCACTAAAAGGATCTCAGCACTATATACGGTTCGTCAAACGGGCGTCTGGTTCGCAATATAGGACCTTTCAATCGTATCTGGGCCCTAGAGGGGTCTGGATCCAGCCTAACTCGGCCCGACCTAGCCTGGGATGAACGGAACTGGTTCGGTTCGACCCAACCTATTTTGGGACCGGCCCAGTGAGGCTAGGCCTCGTCGACTCGGTACGCCGGCCGGCGCGACCCACAAGGAGTCGTGCGGTCTGCTTCTCCCAAACAACTCAAAGGAGCCTTTTAGCTCTTTTTTTGGTAGTGTCAAGTGGTGCCTCATCATTACCCATGGGACTCATAGGGAGTGGGTCCCCTACAACGATGTGTCTCCCTTAAGTGTGGCACATGACGGCACGCCACCTCCACCTCTGTGGTCGAATGCCTGTCTGACCACCGGGGTGCCGAACAGTGCAGCTCTTCCATCGTGTCCAGTAGTTTCCAGCCGCCTCCCTTGTCCGCTGGTGTTGGTCACCAACACCGACGCTTCTTCCACAGGGCTTTGGCAATGCTCTGGAGCTCCATCTTCACTTTCTCTTGCGCCTATGGGCTCCCCAGCACGCCATTATTGATGTGTGGCCCCCATATTCTTGATTATGACACGTTGAATAATTTTACCCTGAAGAACGCACAAGAAAGAAGCTGTGGTGGGTCTGGTCCTTCTTCGTATGTCCCATTCTCCCCGTTTTGACATGATATAAAGTGGGAGGAATTTTAATTCATCAAAGAAAATTTCAACCATAAACCCCCTACCTCGAGGACCACTGGAGTTGTCAAAGTTGTGGAAGGATAATATGTACTTTGATGAGTTGTTGGCATTCATCGTTCCAAGTTCAATCCCTCCAACAACATCCAAGATTCCATTCCTCATCGGTGGAAGACATCATGTCACTTTGCCAAAGGTTCCTTGCTTCATGAAGCCGTGTCAAAAACTCCACTCGAGCTCCATTTAAATAGAGGTGGGGGTGAGTAACACAAAAAGGAATTAATGAGGTTTATTAATGAATGAACCTTTTAATTTTTAATGTTGAAGTGACAAAACAAGAGATTTAAGCCATTAAATGTCTTGAAAAGTCATTGTCCCACCACCGCCGCCCAATAGGAGGTAGGAAAAATAAAATAACAATTCTGTTATTTTATTATTTCTTTAAAAGTAAAAAAAACTAACATTTTTCTCACGGCCTACTACGGTAGAAGTTAAGCTTACCTTAAACAAATCTCGACGCATTGGATTCAATGGTGCCCTAGAATTTCTCATTCGAAAACTGGTTCAAAAGATAGAATCTTCCGCATGCACGTTTAATTAATTTACCTTTAAAAAAGTTAAAAAAAATTTAACAGTCACCCTTGACCAATGTTGGTGAAGGTTAGGCTCTTCCTAAAGGGAACACACCCTCATGAGCTCAATGGTACTCTCAGATTTTCAATCCGAGTTACCATTTAAAAGTTAAGGATTTTTGAATAAAATAATTGTTACATAATTATTTTGTTTACAACCAAAAGCTACCTTCCATTGGCAGCTCATGTAGGCCAATATTTGTATCTTCCTAAGGAAATAATACCCACTTGAGTTCAATGGTGGTCTTTTATTTTTAATCTGAGTCATCGTTCGTTAGTTATAAGAACTTGAACCATAAAATAATTTAATTTAATTTTTTTATTTACGGTTATGTAATTTTCATGTTTTCTCACTAGACGCATGTGCCGACTAAAAGTAATTCATGCCTCGGTTAAACCCGCCATCCTAAACGAAACAGTTCCCTCATATTTCTGATTCAAGCACCCATTTAAGAGTTATTCCACTTTTTTAGGAAACCCACTCACATGTGCTATTTTAAATTTTTCATTTTTCGATAGATCATTACAGGCACTCCAGGACAATGAATTATGAGCAGTCAGATTTGGTGTTCTCGAAATAATTCCATGTAATTAAAACAATATACAGAGATTTTGGGACATTACATTCCCCCCACCTTAGGGATTTACGTCCCCAAAAGCCAAAATAAGGCATACCAAACAAATGAGGGTACTGAGCATGAATCTAAGCATCCCACTCCCATGTTCTCTCCTAGAGGTTCCCGAGATGCCATCAAAGTCACAACAGAGGGATCCACCATCCACAAATGACTCACTCTTATCGATCCTCTATCTCCACCGGGAACTCTGTAAATGTCACCCCATCATCAATGTCTAACTCTCCCTAGTCGATAACATGCGATAGAACATGCACGCATCTCTTCAGCTGCGACACATGGAAAAAAAATATGCACCCTATTCATATGTGGGGGGAAGAGCTAGATGGTATGCCACCTCACCCACTGTTCTTAGAATCGAGAGAGGTCCAATGAATCTCGGAGATAGCTTGCCACCCCAGCCAAATCCCTGTAATCCCCATCAGGGTGAGACCTGTAGGAAGACATGGTCTCCCTCCTCGAACTCCAAGGGCCTCCATCTCCTAACGGCATAAGATTTCTACCAGATCTGTGCATTATTCATCCCTTGACACTAGTACAGACACTGAAGGTCCGGGTACATCTTCACCACACCAGGATATACCACTAAGGAGGATTTTTGGAACTCATTCTACACCTGATCTGGTAGCTTCACTAGTACCATAGTGGGTCCTATGAAAGAGATGACATGCTCCCCACCTTCATAAAATTCTTCAAAATAATTTCCTGAGGATATCTAAGCACATTAGGCCTCATAGTCCACGTCCCCATGTTTTTCCTCCAAAACTCACTGAAGGTGTGGGGGAGTGACAGTTATAGACTGGAGGTAAGCTACTCTACAACTATCCATGCAGGGTTTCTATAACACGGCTAGCTACTCTATCGCCTCACTCAGCAACTGTACACCAGACCTCCTACTGAGTACATCTGGTAATACGTTCCATTTCACAAGAGTTTAGACTATATCAAAGTCATAGTCCTATAGGAACTTCGTCCATCGTCGTTTTCTCATGTTCAGGTCCTTATGAGAGAAGATATACCTGAGAATCTTGGGATTATAGTAACTAGTAAACTGTTCTCCCAACTATACTCTCAGCTCTCGGAGCTTCGTGGGAGCCATCCGATATACAGTTGTAGATATTGGTGCCATCCTTGCCTAAAATACAAAGCAGAAGTCCCTATCCTTGGGGGGAGGTGATCCTTGAAACATATTTTTAAAGGATGTTCCCACACTCTACCACTACTTTTGGGAATAGAAAACTCAAAACACCAACTGCTATGAGGCTAAGGTTGGCCGACTCCAAAGTGATCAACTGCAACCTCCTATGCATGAGTTTTTCCCTTGCTGCATGGGTTTCCTTTTTGACAACCAAAGAAAACCCATTCTAATGATGTAGATATACCACAACATTTTTTTACAAAAACAGTCAATTAGAGCATTAACTATGGATGACAAGTCCATACCCAAACTAATTTTGTAAGGCATCGATGCTGCCACCAAGAGGTTCCAACTGAAACGCTCACCTCAAGGGTCAGATCACACCATCATCATAAGTTTAATTATCGAATATCCTCCCATAGGTATCTTCAGATGTAAGGTCAAGTTAATAGTTTTACCAAAAACTCTAGGTTTTGAGCAATATTTGTGAAAAGTGATGGTTAGTACCTATGTATATTAATACGGAATCTAGTATTAGACACATACTGTACCTCGAATCATTCCTAGAACCCCATTTTCACACTCCTTGACCACATCCAGCTACTCCATTCCCCTATCCTCCAGCTCCCTTACCTTGGTGGGGGCCACATTGGGGTGATAGTTGAAAAATATTGAAATGCTTACCTCCTTCTACTGCTCGCATAGCTCCTCTTCCACGTCTGAATCCCAAAAAATTCATATGTCCCTATCACCTTCTCTTCCTGAAACATTCTACACATCCAAGTCTCCATGACTGATGTCAATTTCCTCCTTTCTCACTGTTGACATTGACTGACTATATCTGGTTATCCAAAGAATTTTCAACCACGAAGGTTCTCTCTAGAACCCTAACATAAGTAGGAATGCACATAGAATTAGTAAAAGCTTGGATGTCTCTAACCACATCTTTATCAGAAGTCTGAGCCCTGAAGAACTGGTTGTATCATATTCATTGAGTACCTACAATTGTTGGTATACCTCGACGAATACTTAGTTACCGACATGTAATCCATTCAAAACTGTAGAATCTCTTGGGAACACAAAACCATTAGCTTTTTTTTGGAAAGAGACCCCCTTCTCTGAGGAAGGTTCTCAGGCTCTATCCATGAATTAGTAACCTCATTATAAGATAGGGGTAATCTAAACCCTTATTTCACCCTTATGAGCCACGTAGAATGATCACAGCCAGGTCTACCATCTAATCGAATGGTGCCATGGCTAGATGGAAACACAGTCTCCACTACAAGCTATTCCCTACCCACATGTGAGTCAGGCTTTCCTTAGAACCTGAGGGGTATCTATCACTGAAACTCATGTAAGGCAATGATCCTACATGATTCCTTTACCAGTAGCACCTATAGTAACTGCTAACCATTGGGAAATGGTATTGTTGGGACACCACCTAAAGGTACCATCTTGGGAAACAGTCCTTTTCCTAATTCCTCATCACTTTGTGGACCATCCCCTTGGTCACACATTGGAATCCAAGCTGGTTGTCTACGTGGAGGCATCTTGAGAGAGAATCAAGATATGCCACAGTCAATAAGTTTTAGCTGGTGAGCTGACTCAAAAGAGATCAAAAGAAAAACATTTCCAAAACACATGCAATCAGATTTTTCGTGCTTCGAGTTAGAAATCAGTATTCAGGGTCATGGAGTATGGATACGTCGTCTGCCGCACCAACACTGGGCCCCCCAAACTGAAAACCACACTCAAAACACTTAACAATATTGCACCATTGGATAGATCAGAGTCATAGTTCTTCGGTTGAACTGAATCCTCTAATACAACTTTTTCATGACCTGTCCCCCGGGGCCCATTCTGTGATAAACCCTAGCCCGTATCCCAAAGGCCAGTGATGGAGACTAACACCAAAGGTGTCAAACTATAAGAGGGAGGCATTTTATGGATACATGTACAAACAAACACGCCCAACCAATTCCTATCTCACAAAAGGGAAACAACATACCACTAAAAAATAGAGTATAAGTACAGCTGGAAGTAAAAGACTAGAATACAAGACCAACTAAAATAAAAACAACTACAACAGAAAACAGCTCCTAAGATCTCTTTCCAAGAATCCTACCTGAAGGGTATGTACAACTCATCTATATATCTCTCCACATCAACTATCACTGTCATCCGCTATCAAGTCCTAGCTCCTCGAGTCTTAGGCTAGGATGTTAGTCATCTGCAGAAGACACAACAAGGTGCGAGCAAAGACCGTGTAGGGGTGAGTATAACAATACCCAATGGGGACCCTGATACCCCCAAAGGTCTCTCATAATTCTATAATGGAAAACCATAAAACATGATCTCAATCACAAGAACAAAGAAAAATACTCAACTCAAACTAGGAATACTAATCTCACCCATAAAGAAACAGAAGGATCTGACCTCAAGCCACTACTAGGATTTCCAAAGAATGCTCAAAGCATAGCTCAAGGATCTGGAGTGCACGCTCAATCAACTAGATATCCCTGATAGCACACTTCTAAGAGATGTACTCCATCAGGTACAACTCATCCATTCCTAATGGAACGTCCGAATGGATGTGCTTTATCAAGAACATTCTTCTATAACATCCTCTCATGTCTGACACTATAGGTCTCACAGTCACAGTCTTGCGCCAAAGGCCAAACAAAGGGAAACCAAGTTAAGAGACACACTCCCCAACACGGTTTCCTGCAGTAGAGGTGGCTCCAACTCCCCTGAAAGACCCGCTATCCGTCACTACTCAGAGACGGGGGGAGTACTAATCTATATGTGTAGACCTACACCCTACCCGGTAGGGGATTACAAATTTGGTAGTTTATTTTCTATGGGGTACCCACACCCTAGTACGTCAAGGGAGTACCAACCCTAGGCTATATGACCTTTACACTGGAATGGTAGGGGAGTACCGACTCTATATGTGAGGACCCCAACACTACCTGGTAAGGGAGTACAACTCTGGATGTTTGTTTGTTTTAGGGGACCCACGCCCCAGTACGCCAGGGGAGTACCGACCCCAGGCTAGAGGACATGCACCTTGGCACGGTAGGGGAGTACTACCTCTATTGTAGAATTGCATAAGGAAGACCTGCACCTTGGATTGACAGGCGAGTACCTACTTCTAACATAGAGGACATATACCCTACCTAGTAGGGAAGTACTTGAATCTTTGTGAGTTAAGTATGGAGGACCCATGCCTAAGTCCAATAGTGGAGTACCAACTCAAAAGATAGAAAAAACAAATGGAGGGAGATGAACCTTCACTCATGACGTGGGGAGTCCCGTATCTACTGGAGCAGAGGAGTAAAGAATACCTGCTCCTTGAGTCATCATGGGATTATCCATCCTGACTCTCGCTACAAGAAACACCCTGGTTCTGCTCCTCTATTTATCAGTCATACCTTAACCACCATGAAGTCCCAAAAAAATTAACTCGATGATATTTCATGTCATAATGGTTCCAATACAACAAAAGTTGTGTCAACCAAACACCCGGTCTATAAGCTATAGGCATTTTAGTGTTGATGGCCCGGTTGGATTCGGGTACGATCCAATATGGCCAAATGTAAACTTTTTTTGAAAGCCCAAATAGTATCTCAAATGTACCATCTCGCTACAAGGATCACAGCGCCACATACGGTTCATCAAATGGACGTCTGGTTTGCAAGATATGATCGTTTAAGCATATTTGGGCCTAAGAGCGGTCTGGGTATGGCTTGACCTGGCTGGACAGGGTCGTGGAGGCTTGGTCTGCTGGCTGGCACGACCCATGCATGTTCACATGTTCTACTTCTTTCGAATGGCTCAAAGGAGCTGTCTGTCTCCTTTATTGGCGGTGCTAGGTGGTGTCACCTCATCATCCACGGGACCCACAGGGAGCGGTTCCCCTCCCTCGTTGCGGCTCCCTTCAGTGCGATGTGTGATGACGCACTGCCTCCACCTCCATGGCAGGTCGCTTCTAGCCATATGTCTGACCACCTCATCTCTGAGAGGTGCCTCTCTTTGACTGCGGCTGGTAGTTGCAGGCGGCCGCCCTCATCCTTCAGCGTCCTCAAGCCAGTTTCACATTGAAGCTTCTTCGGTGAGGCTCTAGAAACGCTCTAGAACTCCATTTTCAATTCCTCTTGTGCCTAGGGGCTCCATGGGATGACAACATCATTGTGTAGCCCCCCAAATTCCAGATTCTAATGCGTTAAAGAATTTCCCTCGATGAATGCCCAAGAACAAAGAGGTAGAGGGTTCGGGCCTTGTTCGTTTTCCCTGCACCCTCTGTGTTAACATGATAACAAGTTGGAGGAATTTTAATTCATCAAATACAACTTCAACAATAAATCCCCTAACTTGGGGACCACTGGAGGTGTCGCGGTTGTGGAAGGAGAATACGCTCTTTGATGATGATGTTAGCATTCGTCATTCCTAGTTTGATCCCTCTAATGATGTCCAGGCTTCTGTTCCTTGTCTATGAAAGATATTGCGTCACTTCACCAGAGTTTCCTTGCTTCGTGAAGCCATTTCAAAAAATCCACTCGATATCCATTTAAATAGAGGTGGGGGAGGGTGAGTAACTCAATGTGGAATTAATGAGGTTCATTAATTAATGAACCTCTTAATTTCCAATAGTTCAGTTGCAAAACAGGATAGTCAATCCATTAAATGGATTAACAAGTCACAATCTCACCATCGTCGCTCAACAGGTTACAGAAAAAATAAAATAACAATTGTTTTATTTTATTATTTCTTTAAAATTTGAAAAATATATCTTTTTTCCCCAACCTACTATAGTCGAAGTGAATATTCTATTTATAAAATTTTAGCACTGTGGATTCAACGGTTCCCTCGGATGTTTAATCTGAGCACCGGTTCAAGAGATAGAATTCACCGCCTGCACGTTCACTGAACATACCTTGAAAAAAAAAGTTCAAAAATCATTAATAGTAACCCTCGACCCATGATGGTCATGGTTAGGATCTTCCTAATGGGTAAATTCCCTCACAAGCTCAATGGTACTCTCGGATTTTCAATCCAAGTTACCGTTTAGAAGTTAATGATTTTACAATAAAATAATTGTTACTTAATTATTTTATTTAAGACCAAAAACTAACTTCCTCTAGAGGTCTGTGCTGGACAATGTTAGTATCTTAATAAAGAAATCATACCCTCGCATGTTCAACGATATTCTCAAATTTTTAATTTGATTCACCATTCGTGAGTTATACATATTTGAAAAATAAAATAAAATAATTTAATTATTTTATTTAGGGTTATGCCATTTCGGGTTTTCTCTCTGGAGGACTGCGCCGACTATACTTATGTTGCGCCTAGGGAAAACACTCTGGAATAAATGCAACAGTGCCCTTGAATTTCTGATCTGGGCACCTGTTTAAGAGTTATTCCAATTTTTCAGGAAAACCATTCACACGCACTATTTTAAAGTTAACATTTTTCGATGGATCATTTCGGGCACTCCAGGCCTCAGAATTACACACCGTTAAGTTTCACGGTCTCTAAAGAATTTATTATAATTAAGAAAATTATATGTAAATTCCGGGACATTAAAAATATATTATTTTTTATATTCATTGTCCTTTATTTATTTTTTTAGTTATAATAGATGTAATAATTTGTGCTCACTATTGGAAAATGACCCAATACCCACTGTTTTTCAAAAACCATGGGTATAGGTACTGGATGGGAAATTTTACCAAAATTTTTGGAAAAATGGGGTTATTGGTTGGAAATATTCCCCAATACCCATGGTTTTGGAAAAACGTGTGTATAAAGTTTTTTTCAAGACCTATACCCATGGTTTTTAAAAAAACAATGGGTATAAGTCAAACCTATACCCATGGTTTTCCAAAATTGTGGGTGTAGGGGTTTGATCAAGAACTATACCAATGGTTCTCCAAATCCCATGGGTATAGTTCATGATTATACACACATTTTTCTAAAACCATGGGTATAGATTTCATGTGTCTAGGCGGGAAAACAATTCTGTATGAGAAAAAACAAATTTTGGGAGAACACCTATTACAACAGTTTTCCAACTACATCCATGGTTTAGATAAATATATGTAAGTAAATATATTTTTATATACATATAATCTAATGTGGTGTATTAGTTAGGCACATGAATGGTAAATAGGCGGTCTAGGGATTGAAACTTTCGGCCGACAGTTCTTTAAAACCTATACCCATGGTTTTAAAACTATGGGTATTGAATTTTCAAAAGGATGGTATAGCTTAGAGATATATTGATGGATAAAATCCACAAGATTTCCAAAACTATGGTTAAATCCTATACACATGGTTTTCAGGGCTATGCATAGGGTTCAAAACTATGGGTATAGATGCCTTTTCCAGTAGTGAGGGTGTCATACATAGTTTCATGTGATTTTGTTGTAATGTTTTACTATGAATGGATAAAGTGTTTTTAGATTACCATGGAGCTTAGGGAAGATCCATTTTTATTAAGAATAAAATAAAAAAGAGACATAGTAAATATGGATTGGGTTATATAACCATTCTTTCCCTATACTAAGAAGAACCAAAGAAAAAGATCAAAAGTGATATTCAAACTAATTGGAAGCATCGTAATAACCATACCAATCAGAGTCATATTCAATAAGACAATGATATCTAGAAATAATAATCTTTCTAATAACATGGGTAATTTCAAAATACTCATGTGGAAAAATTTGGGGAAGAAATATTCTTGTAATTTTCAGCAAGGAAGTTGAATGTTTTACAAATGCAGGAAAGATAGCCATATATCTCAAAACTATCAAAAAGATATAAATCCTCAACATCTGAATGAAAATGAAAAAGGTAAGATGGTTCCAACACAATCTATTGTACAATGATTCAAGTGTGGGGAGCAAGGAAATTTTTGAAACCAAAACCTAAATCCATAGATAATAGAGGCAAGCCTCTATCAATACTAGTACAGTCCACAAGAAATGTTCCGGTTTTTTAATTACGATAGTAGAAGGCGAGGCTTGGAATTATTTAGTGGTGCGTACACTCATCATACCCTGAAATCTGGAAATTATATAGTTTTATTCTTGTTTTAATATTATTCCTTTATCTAGTTTTATGATTTAATGATCATTAAGTAAAACCCTAATCATCTAGTATTAGAACATTATGTTAAAACATTTTGAGGAATTATTCAGTAATCAATGATATAGTGATATTACACAATTAACTTGGGAGATTTTAAGCACTCAGCAAACATAGTTTTCATTTATATGGTGGAATTTGACATCATACTAGTTTTTTACTAGCTATCAAATATATAATTCCAAGATCATGTATAGAAGATACAAAATTACAGTTTTCTTAAAGGGAAAACCAGTTTTTATTTTCAATTGAGAGATATCCCCTGATGAGCCTTTTCAATAACCAAATCGTATTGGATTATTTACAGAAGTTATTATTTATGAAAGGTGAATATTGAAAAAATAAATATAGGATATGTACCCATTGTTTAGAAACACATTGATGTATTTCTTGAAAAATTATAAAGATCTCCGAGAAATAGAAGTAGAATTATCAATTGAAATCATACCTAGATCATAAAAAATATCTAATAACCCATATAGAAAGGAATATTTGGAGATACAGGAACATAAGATCCCACATTAAGATCATTTGGATAACATTTTTATTCAACAGAGTATGTTTCCATGGGGAGAACATGTTCTCTTTTCGGAGAATAAGGGTGGAGAAATGTAGTTATGAATTGATTAGAGAAAATTTAATTGGATCATAGTGAATAAAAAATAACCCCTTCCAATGATTAATGATATTTTATACTAGATTTATGGGGTTCAATTATTATTCAATATTCACCTTTTATTGAGGTATCATCACCTAAGAGAAAATAAATAATTTATTCCAAATATGACCTTCAGAAAAATACATGCACACTATGAGTTTTGTGTTATGTCCTTTTCCTTGACTAGTTCTCTTTTCATATTTATAGATTTGATGAATAGAGTCCTTAGAGACTATATTTTTTAAATAAATTATTGCATTTGTTGATGATATGTTAATATATTAAAATTTCATGAAGAGAATGAGGACCATCTAAGGGTTATAAAAAAACTCTGATAATGAAGATTCTCTTTCATAAATATAGTAAATTTGTGTCATGGTTACAAAATGTATCTGTCATGGTACACATTATGACTAGTAAATGGATCTTGGATAAAAATGGAAATGGTCATAATTGTGTATATTTTACCTAAAATAGTAACTGAGATTTTTAATTTCCTTTTTCTAGCAGGATACTCTATATTGATTGTGGAAACCTTTTAATAGATTTTTAATCCTCCAAAAAGGTTAAATTAAAATAGAGTCAAATGTTTCTGTGAAAAGGAATGTGAAGAATTTTTTCAAGAAATGAAGAATAGGTTGGTTAATGAAAATGTGATAACTTTACTCTATAAAGAGGGATGGATTTCCCATTTATATTAATTAATACATGAAAGGGAATGAATTCATACTCATAAAAATTAAAATGTTAGTGTATATGCATATCAAGGGATGAAGCCTCATGAGAAGAATTATCCATCACATGATTTGGAGTAAGTTTTAGTTATCATTAAATTAACTATATAATTATTTTATCTTTATGGGGATAATTTTTATAAATATACCAACCACCAGATTCAAAATCATATAAAAAAGGAACTAAAAGTAAGACAATGTTGATATTAGGATATTGTTAAGAAATATTATTTTTCTATTAATTATCACGCAGAAAAGGTATAAAAATTCCCTGATTTATTGAGTATGGAAGGCCATATAGTGTTTTAAATAATGGAGATTGTAAGGGATCAGGTGATCAAGGACTTAGTAAATATTGACATGAATTTTAGAAGATAAGAAAAGTCATCAATCCTATCCTAATTTACATACCCACTATCATTACTAGATAATAACCATAAATACTGAAGAGACAATCCTATGTTTTAAAATAATATATAAATGGAGAAAATTGGATGTTTCCAAATTTTAATTCTAATCATGATGGAGTACTGAGGTTGGGTATAAGGATATATGACCCATGTATTAAAAATTTAAGGAAATAGATTATGGATGAATATAAAACCTCTACATTATTTATACTTCCTTGAAGTACCAAAATGTATTAAGATCTACAGGATCATTATTGGTGGAATAGATTGAAAATGGTGATTGTTATTTATACAGTAAGTATTTGGTATGTTCATAAGTGATGGTGGAGTTAAATCTACTCAAATGAGTACTAAAACCACTACCCACACCTATATAGAAGTTTTATAACATTACTATGTAATTTGTTACTGGATTTTATAATACATCTAAGGGAAAAAAATTCATTTCAGTAATCATTTTTGTATTAAAAAATACTTCCAATTTTATTACTATACGATAGGATTTATCCCTTGAGAACCTTTCCATTTTTTATATTAAATAAGTGTTTATTGTTAAGAAGGAAACATTGTCAATTGATTTAGACCATGGGAAAATATTTAATTATATGTTATGTAGGAATGTTATAAGGGTTTTAAAACATAATTAAACCTTTAAAAAACCTATCACCTAAAAATTTATTAGTAGTATTAGAGGACTATTAAAACAATATATGACATGTTAAGGTCTAGAACAATTTATTTTCATTTCATTTGGGATCAAAATAACCACATTTCACACTATCCTATAACAATATGTTTCACTAATGTATTCAAATGGATCTTTGTGAAGCACTATATGGGAAATGTTATAAAAATACAACATTTTGGTAAAATGTTGGAGGAGGAAAACTGTTGTGACCATACATTGTGAAATACACTATGGATAAGATCCAAGTGATTCATAAACATATCATAGCTTCTTATATTAAAAAAAATATATATGATGACAACATAATCAAGAACATTAAATATCATGAACTGTGGCAGAACTGTAGTAGGTACTATAGCAGAACTGTAGCAGGAATTGTGCAGAAATGTAGTAGGTACTGTAGTAAGAACTATAACAGGCACTATTTGGCACTATATCATCTGAGAATATTCCCCCGTTTGGGCCTTTGGGCCACCGATTTGGTCCCCAAGTCCTTTAAGGCCTTCGGGCCACCCAGGCCTTTGGCTCAGTAAGGACTTCAGGCCACTTCAAGGCCTTCAGGACACCTTAAGTGTAGATGAAAACTAGACAACCTACAAGGAACAATCATCAGAATGAAGGAGGAACAAGGATATTTCACCATAGTAGAAGATAAACGGATTGCAAGAATGAGAGAGTATGACACCTTCCATCAGGACAAGCCTGTGCATGAACAGGAAATCCTAGCCGAACAGCCATGTGAAGGTGGAGAGTTGATTTCATGATGAAGATGTTGGGGAGGAGTAGTTCAAAGTAGTTAGTCTGGGTTATATGTACTGTTTGAATCCTATAGGAAATGAATTCTACTAAGGCCTACAGGCCATGTAATACTTATGACTATGGGCCTTTTAAGGGTTCCACCTCACCCCTTGAAAGGTAGATTTTCAAGAAATCAATAAAAAATGAAGGCCTTCGAGACATTGGAGGAATGCTTCAAATTAATTCAAAAAAATCATTTATTTCATTTTTTGAGTACATATCATCTATAATCCACCAAACTTTTGGGTTTTATTTTAACCATTATAATATTTAAATAAAAGTTAAATTCAAATATGTAACTTTATATCTTTAATATCACTAATATTTGTTGATGGAGATAAAAAATTATATTTGATTATAAATGTTTATCTGAATTATTTTTTATAAAAAATTATTTTTATTTTTTAGTGATTAAATAATTTACTTAAATTCTTATGAAACGCATACATAGTTCATGTACAAGTATTAAAAAAATAAAGTATTTTAATGACTTAAAAATTAATAAAAGTTGGGTGAGTTGAAGTGTCGCATGATTTTTGAAGACAAGTACAACATATTATATATATTTTAAAGGTTTATATTCTAATTTAATTTCATTCATTTTGTTTTCAAAGTAATGTTTCTTGAATATTTATTAACACAACATTAATTTAATTTAATGATAAATATATATTATTAAATTATTTAAAAATCATAAATATATTAAAATAAAACTAGTAGGATTTGAAATAGTCTAAAATGTGATTCATTATCCATTTATGATCCATTTTTTCCTTATAATTAAAATTATAACCCTTTAATATAAAAAACTGCATTACCATGATTAAGATTAAAATTTGTTAACCAAGGGTTAAAAACAAAGGATAAGGTTTAAAATGAAATCTAAACTGATAAAAAATGATTTTATTATTTTATTAATATTATATATTCCATATATTTGAATCTATATCATTTTGGAACCATTTTTCCTGATTTATAGATGTATTATGTTATAATATTTCATGAATTCCAAAAAAAGACATTAATGATATTTTATAATAAGAAATATTTAATTAAATGATTTAAATTTACTAAAAATATTATATTTGATCAATTGAGTGGTATGTTGTTTATAATATCAATAATTGTCCCTTTATAGACCATTTTCTTTTAATACTAACTTTCTCGACCCCAATTATTAAAAATAATTGATATCATTGTTTTTCTCAAAAGGGTACACAGAGGGTTAAAACTAAGAGATAAGGATGAAAAAATAAATGAAAATGGTAAAAAAATTATTTATGAAATAATTTAAACACCTACGAGTGTTTTATTATAACTATATTTATTTGGATATATTTTTATATAAAAATTAGTTTTTAGTAATTAAATACTATTAGTGATTTCTAGGGTCCCCATGCACTCAATTATAAAGGGTCGCCTCTTCTCCTATCTCCCGCAAACATTGTAAGGCTTCTATATCATACAATAACTGATATAACACCATAATATATTCATTCAAAACATCCTATATCATTTTTTCTTACCAAAATACAATCCCTTCATGCCTTAAAGTGTGACCCAAAAATTTGTTTCTCAAGGAAGAGGTATAACTCTTACCTGAGCCTTTTCAATTATATTTCTTATTATGCCTCCAAAAAATATAAGGTATTAATTATAAAATAATTATTTTAGTGTATTAAATATAATTATTTTTTATTATGACTATGTAAAATCCATTATCAATTTTATTATGATCTGTTGTAAGATTATAATGTCACTCGTGATTACGTGGGCCCTACCCCATCAACGAAGCGGTATGGTTCATTTTTCACATCTATTTTACATTGACTATAATATGGATCAATTTTTTGAATATATGTGATATATATGATATAATAATTATTCTTTAAAGGTGAATTTTTATTTACATTTCTTTCATTCCATTCTCCAAAACGTGAAAACAGTGTTCATGCGTATGTACGGCCTACCATCACCATGAATGATGTAATTATGTTTCTGTATATATACGTTATAAATGACTCTAACTATATATATAATTAACAAATATGATATTTATATGATTAATAACATATTTTAAAATATTTACACATTATCAAAGAAAAAGGACTGGAACTATGTGACTGAATTTCACATTAAAAATGAAACAGTTGATACCAATAAACGATGGTTTTAGTAAGGAATTGTTAATAAAATGGTGTTTAAAATACATACATGGATAATATATTATATTATAAGTATAAAAATACTCCTTTATAGGTTAAAATAAATTTAAATTTATTACACAGGAGGTCATATTTCATTTGAGGTAATTCGAACTTGAGTAAAGGGATTTTTGTCTAACTTTTATTTTTGTGAGACACATGCCATATTCACCACTTGTTTATTTTATGTAATATATATAATAACCATGGATTTATTTTATGATGATTCTCATAAAATTATATTGATTTAAATATCCATATAAGTTTATCTCTTTCATGATATTTTGATTTAAAAGTTACTAATGTGGTAAGATATTTGTGTTTCAATCTCAATGTTTTTTGGGATTATTTATGATTAAGATTCTTATGATGAAATATTATGATATACCTCTTAGGAAACTAATTTCTTCCCCTTATCTCGTTGTTAGTTATGGAAATTAAATGTTTCAGTTTAAATTTCCTCCATTTAAGAACTTAATATACTGAAATAATTTTTTTTAAGGAAAGTCAACTTCATTTCTCTCATTGGTAAAAAATCCTTTTTCTTCCATGTCCATGTTTTGAAAAAATATTTTCAATAATTTTTTTCATATTCTTATATGATTTTTTGAATTAATTGTTAAGAATTTTTTACCATTATAAAAAAATTAAAAGGAATAATCAATAATTTTCAGAACACATTACTTTTGACTTTTTACCAATAATGTGAATTAAATATTTATTTTAACATACACGGATTTAATAGAATTTATCGTTTTCATGTAAATTTTATTACATGTATCTTCCTTTATAATTTTTTATAATTCTATTAAAAGAAAAATATTTCCATTATATTTTATAAATATTCATATTTTAAAAGAAATTATTTGAAATGAATGGGTATTTTCCTCAGAAAATATTCCAAGTACAATTTTAATGGATATTTTCATTTAAGATAACTTCCATTTATGTTAATTAATATTTACATGGGATATAATTTAATGATATTATCTTTATAATTTATCATGATGGTTTATAATGATGTGATTTTTATGAAACCTATTTATTTTCTATGGGTTATGTTATACTGAAATGTTTAAATATTTATGAAACTCATTTCCTTTTCATGGATTATAATATGATGAATGTTTTATGATATTTTGTCACAAATATGTTTAATTTTCATTATGATATTTTTGGGAGTGTAATTATATTTTCATACAATTAATTTAGTATTGATTGATATCTCAAGAGAAAATAAGAATTGGAATGTGGAGTGAACCAAGTTCAGTATGGGACTTTGTCCACTATGATAGTTTTAGGAGTGAACCTTGCCTCTGAATTTGATAGAATGGGGAGGGAACCCAATACACTATGATAATATTGGAAGTGATCCTAGAATAATGTGAAGGATTATTTATATGCTAAAAATGTATGATTTATTCCTAATGTATGTTTTTATGGGTCATGTTCTTTGCTTCATTTATAACTCATGTCTTATTAATAACCATGCTTTATGTCATAATTCAAGATGTTTGTATATGATATATAGGTTATGGTTTCAAAATATTATGACCATGTCATAATAACCTTATTCTAATGCAGTTCTTAAGTGATCGTTGATATCTCCCTTTTTTACCTTTACTGAGCATATAAGATCACCCTCTCTTTTGTTTCCTTTCCCCATGTTATGAAGAAATGTTTTAAATATACTATGTATAATAAGGTTACTATTTATGAATATTTTAGTGGTAAATGATTTAAATATCTTATGAATTTGTTTTTTTATATATCCATGTATCCAAAGACACTAAACCTATATGATTCTGGTGTGTATTGTAATGTTATGTACTATATATTCATCTTATATGACGTAATATTTATGTATCAAAGGAATGGGGCCCTATGATTAGTATAGTAGAAGTGTTTAGTCAATATTTAAATTTTAGGACTAGATAACTTTTGTGAAAAATACTTGGATAATCCTATGTATATGATATCATCCAAAATATATTGTATGATAGATATTATTTGATTCTCTTTCTTATACATGTTGGTCTAGAAATTGTAAGTGGATGTAGTTTTAGAAAAAGATAAATTTTGGGGTAATAATCCCAAATAGGGTTATTTGAAGAATATCTTGGCCACCATTTTGGTTAATGATGACATTTTTTTACTGTACATTGAGTTTGAAACTCCCATGTGACATAGACATGTTAATTCACAAATTCCTTATGAACCATTATGAAATATATGAATAGATGATAACCTAAAATGGAGTATGTTAAACCTAAGGAGGAATAGATTGAAAATAATGTGTAATGATTTAGAGATTGTATGAATATTTTTTCATTATTATATAATTCATCACTAGGACTATTGTTTCTCTCAAAATACTAGTTATTTTTTGTTAATGGGTAGAACTAGGATAATTTGTCTTAACTCAGAATGTGATGTACCTGAAATGATTTTAATATAGAGAAAAGAAATTAAATGGGTGCAGGAAGGTGAAAGTTTATGGTTATACCTATTCATATATCTCATAATAAGACTAATAGTATAAAATTCAGTTAGTTCCCTAACACACCTATTAAAAGAGAAATGGAGATTAAGGAAGACCATGGAGGGAATAAAATTAAACATCCAACATGTCATGTATGTCGAAAGAATCACTCAAGGTAACATCTCAAAGGAACAAAAATAAATTTATGTGTTGAATATAAGGGAATAGTGAACGTATTTAATGAAGAAAGAGTAAAAGTTTAATGCATGTAAATAAAGATCATCCTAAGGAAACATTTATGGTTCAATGAATTCTATGTGAGAAATATAGGCATTATCTAAGCCAATGCCCTAATCAAAGGGTTAACTCCTAGAACAAGAAAGTAACTATTCCAATCCAATAATTGAAGTGAAATGATAGATTTTTTTATAAATTTTTAATTGCTACTTATGTTATAGAAGTGTTATATCAATGATATTTTGTATATATGAATCCAGAAATGTCTCATATTTTTTTGACTATAGTTTTTACTTAATGATTTGAAAACATTTGTTGAATGGTATTGATAACTAAGAAAAGTGAATTTTTGGTAAGATGATAATGATTATATGGGATAAATATATGATTGAAATTGATGAAGTAAATGGGTTCTTATTGGTTACCATGAAATTGGTTAGTGATTTAGGTTATCTTTGACAAATTTTATTGCATTTTTAGACTTATAGAATATATTCAAAAGTAATTGATTTTACATTTTGATTAAATATTGTGTTTATTTTTGTAAGAATTTATGTTTTAATTTAGGGTTAAATTAAGTGTTATGGATAAAATCATGGGTTTATAAGTTTAAGGACTATTATTATTCCAAATACATAGATACCACTTTTCATGTTTTATGTGATGGGAGTTTCAAGTGATTTGAAATTTTTACTTTGTTTTAGGAAGAAAACTATATATATGTTTAAATAAACCTTTGGGTTATTATATGATTTTATGTTATGTTAATTAATGTATAATGTATATTGCGATATATATAATTGTGAGATGGTATGTGAGTATGATATACTCTACAATTCCAAATTTAGGATTGAATATGTAATGAGATACTCAAATATAGGAGGGGGTGAATTGTATACTTTAAAAATACCTAAGGAAATTTTGTGTAACCAAAATTCACAACCCATCTAAGTTCTATTAACTTGAATGATTCCGGAATAGTGATTCTGGAAATGAATCTTAACCAAAGTTTACACCAACTAATATTCCACCATAAAGCGTATAGAATCCTATAAAATCATTGAAAAAGTTTAATGAAGTATATGAATGTTATACTTACCTCAAAAAATAAAATACATAGCAGAAAACAAAATACTATAAGTAACAAGTATCAACTCTTTTAACCCTAAGAGGAGGGTATCCAACAACCCTGGATAATAGGTCCCTTGATTTATACTTTCAAGAAATTTTGTCTTACCCAAACCCATGTAATCCCTCAATTCGAAGATCGGTATTTGTCTTGCTATCCCTGCAAGCCCTCGATTTTTACGAAAATAGGCACCTCTGACATCACAACCTGAAGTCTTTGATTTCATGGAAATCGAACCTTTTCACTAAGAAAACATGCATGAATCAAAGTTTGAACAAGCAGTTCAAAACATTCTGCATAAAGCCAGAGAGTTTATAAGAGCCTCTCTCTCTTTAGAAATCACTTTAGCAGCACTTTGTCAAAAGTCTCGAGAAGTCGTCAAAAGTCTTGAAAGACTTGATATCTTTTGAATAAGCTCCTATTTATAGTCATGGTTCCAATGGTTGTCTCCCTCCTCTAATGGTCATATTTTTCCTTGAATTTCAGAGGGACCTGTGCACATGTCACTCAAACAACGGTTAGTTGAAAACTGAAAGAACGACATCATTTTATAACAAAATGAGTGTAAGCATAACTAGAATCCAATATTCGAAATATAAGGAAATGGAAGTTCGGATTATAACAAAAATTGAATTCGTTGTCTAAAATACAAGGATATTTGGATTCAGTTTTGAAGGAATTCGGAACCTGAATTCTACAGAATTCCAGAGTCTGAATTTCAAGGAAATTCGAAATCTGGATTCACAAGAATTCGGAACCATAAATTACAATGTTCGGAGTCAGAGTTCATGAGAATTCGGAGTTAGAAGTCATAGGAGTCTGGAGTCTAAATTCAGAGAACTCGGATTCAGAACTCATAGAAGTTCGTATCCAGAATTTGTAATCATAATTCCAAGTTTAAACTTTGAAGAGTTCATATCCATAATTCTTATTCAAAATTTGGAGTCACAAATACAAAGAGTTTGTAACCAGAATATTGATTCAGAATTAGGAGTCAAAACTCAGAAGAGTTCGTAACCAGAATTATGAGAATTCGGATCATAAAACAGGATGCTTCATATCTAGGTAATTATAGGATTTTGTGGTTTTGGTTTCAGTCTGAATTTTACACTTAAAAAATTTATGATATAAACAATGAAATCCAGGTAAGGGTAAATTTCCTTGGGTAACGAAATCTTCTTTAAGGAAGTACAACAAGGGGTAGAATGAGATTTGCCTTAAGATAAGGTGTTTGTGATTTTCAAAACAAGAAGAAATGGTAAATTCGTAAGGAAACCTTATTGACTTAATAATCTCTCCCAAGTATGATGTACTGGAAAATCCATAAGGAAAACCTTATTGACTCAACAATCTCCCCCTTTTAGGAAATCACAAACATCCTTACGAAAAACAATATATGTACTTAGGAAAACTTATCATGACTTAGAAAATAAAACTTATCTCCCTTTTCACTTTGGTAAAGATGAATACGACTAACACCCCCCTTAGTCTTTGGAACACTATGGATCGTATTATAGATTTCTGGAATTGGATTTTCATTATCTTGGGTATGGAAATCATCGTAATGAGCACTCCCCCTTATATAACCTCCCCCTTACTTAGGGATATTTCTTCTATACTTAGAATTCTTTTACCTACTCCCCTTTAGAATTAGTTTTCTTTCTCCCCATTTTTGATGTTCAAAAAGGGTTTGAGGGAATGGAAAAAAAATGTGGTACCTGAAATATTAGTATATAAATCCAAAAAAATAGGAAACCATAATTTCATTACGATTGGAAGAATTGGTACAAGGAAACAAATACAACAAAAGATCAGATTCGGGTCTATTTTGTTTCTTTTTTCCTTGGGCATTAGCTTCTTCATGATTGTCTTCAGCTTTTTCAGCTCTTTGTGATCCTCCTCTTCTTGCTTTTCTAAGGCTGTGATCCTATCCTCATGAGATTTCAGTGCCTTTTCTTAAGCCTTCAGCAAGTTATCTTGCTTCACAAGCTTTTCTTCCATCTCGACCTGGAGATCCTTCTCTGTTTTCCAACTTTGGACAATATAACTCAACTTTCCATTCAGATCTTTGACATATTGAATCTGATATTTTTTTCAAGAGTTAGATTTTCCTAAAATCTGTTTGTAAGATTCATGAATTTGGTGTCTTCGGTATCAAAAGATTCCTTGATATCTTCTTGAAATTGATCAAGATCTTCCATATCTTTAATCATTTTCTTGGACCATCTGGTCATTTTCTTGCAATATTTTTTGTGGGCTTCATAGTTAATAAGTAAATTCTTGTGTTCGGCCTCAATCTTAACACATCTATCCATCACCATAGATATAGAGTCCGATTTCTAATTCATTTTGTACTATAGCATCTGGAATCTCGAGTCAATTGATGGAAAGATCTGAATGGTATCCACAAGCTTCTTCATGGACTGAACAACAAAATCATGTCCAAAAGCAGATAACTCTGAATCTGAAATTTTACTTGGAGATGGTTCTTCCCCTAGCTCTACCATCTTCCTCTTAGAGGATTCTCCATCTTCCTTCTTCCTCAAGATTTCTTTCATTAGGGTATCAGAAACTACTTGTTTCCCATTAATGATTTTCAGAATAGCTTCTTCATCTGGAGATTCATGCTCACTTTAGGATAACTATACAATCATATCTTCATCAATTTTTTCTTTTTCTGCTTCTGCCTCAACATCATCCGAAATAATGAAGTCACGATTATGACTCTCTTCCTTGGATAACTTGTTTACCTCCTCTTCACACTTCTCATCTATTCTCGGAGTAGAAAGTTTTGAAGATCCGGCTTGAGAAGTCCGGATTGACAATTTTTGGAAAGAACTTTTTTTCATGATAATCTTACATTTTCTTAATCACGTCATCAGAGCCACCACTACTCTCATCTTCTTGTACTTCTTCTGCAGCTTTCTTCTCTTCCACAACCTTCTCTTGTGGTTTTTCCGGAGTCATGAAATTTTTCCCTGGTGTCCCAGGTAATGGTTCCACCAAGACGGTTCTTGGCACGGGAATGTTTTTTGATGGTACTTAAGTAGCCTTCAAAAGAGATTACACAATATCTGCCTATGATATCTTCTTCTTAAGCCTTTTCTCTTTGGCTTGCTTCTCAAGCACCTCGGCATCTTTCTCTTTCAAAGCCTTGGCCTCAGCAGGGTCCAAACCAAACTGTGACTCCACTTCATTCTGAGTTTTTTTATCCTCCCTCCACATAAAAACCACTTCATCTGGATAAGCTTTCTGCTTTTCAGGCTTTGGAGGTGCGGATTGAGCTTCTTTGGACTTAGGGGTTTTGTCTGTTGCTTCCACTTCCTTTAATTTCCTCTTCCTTCCAGCTTTCTTTGAATGTTCAGCTTCTTCAAAAAAAATTAGAACTACTTCTGCCTCATCCTCAGGTAGATCATAAAACTCACCTGACTCATTAGAGATACCAACCATCATTATCTTGAGGGTATCATCACTGATAAGAATCACATTGAAATTACTCGGCTTGGAACTACAGGGGATCCTGAAATATTAAAGGCACCGAACTATCAGTTTAGAAAGTAGGGCATGATACATAATAATCTGAGCTCTCAGATTCCTATTCTTGATGTTCTAAATCGTAATGAGGATGTGCTTCATGAGGTTGACCTTCCTTATATTTACCAAAAAATACAAGATGTACATGTCACTTTTCTTAAGGGTGTCCTTATCTCTCTTCCTCGGTATGATAAGACCCTAAAACCATAGCTAAAGAATCCTATTGTTGGTAGACATATGGGAAATCTTTACGGTCTTGACATTAGTAAGTCCAGGGTATTCCATATCCTTTGACTTAACGAAACTTCCTTGAACCTCTAGCAGTTTGTGGGAGAAAAATTCTTCCTCCCCTTCGTAAGATAGCCCTACCAAGATAGCAGCCTTGGTGTAAGAGAGTGTATAAGTCTTTCTATAACATTTAAAAGAAAACTTTTCCCTACCATCTTCCTTAAAGAAACCAGCTGACTCATAAAACTATATCAGCAAATCCAGATACACTACATCCTGAGCTCCTATCTTTGAAATAGCTACAATTTCCAATCCATTGAGCTTGATGTTCTTGGAGATAATAGAGTCATATTTGTTGAAGATGTTCGGATGTACCAACCTATACCTGTAAATTTTCCACTCCGAAATCAGCTTTACAGTACACATATCTTGAGAAGGAACTTTTTCAGACATTCGGACTAGAGAACTTCTGAAGAATTCGGAATGGGATTCTATAGAGGGACAGAGCTTCGACACACACATGCTTGGAAAACCGATGTGGGACAACCATCAGGGGTCCCATTTTTATAGGTGTTGGAGAAACGATTGAACTTCCCATTTCAATAAAAAGGCTGAGAATTCTTCTGATTTGATCTGATGGTTGAAATAATAGCCATAAGGAAAATTTGGTAGGATCTGATATTTTGAGGTTTTAAAAAAAATTCGGATTTAATGAAACTTGAATCTGAGAAATTTAAAAAACAAAAGAAACTACCAGAAAGTAAAAGGTAATTACGAAAAGTTAAGAAAGAATCATACCTTTCGGATTGTCAGGTGAATTATTCGTATTGAGGAAAATTATTCTTTATGGACTTTAAATTCCGAAAAAAAAACATGAAAACGAAGAAGAAAAAAATTGTCTACATAGATATTCATTATGAAAATTTTCATTACAAAAATCTTCATTACAAAAATATTCAGTACGAATAACTTTACTATGAAAATTTTTAAGTATGAAAATTTCCATTACGAAAATTTCATGTACGAAAATTTCAAGTACGACAATTTCCATTACAAATATTTCATGTACAAAAATTTCCATTACAAAAATTTCAAGTATGAATATTTTCATTACGAAAATTTTAAGTATGAGAATTTCCATTACGAAAATATCAAGTATGAAAATTTACATTACAAAAAATTTAAGTATGAGAATTTTAATTATGAAAATTTTTAGTATGAGAATTTTAATTACGAAAATCTTGAAATACTACAATACGAAAGACTTGAAATAAATCATTACAAAAAAATGAAAGACTTTATTATGAAAAATATGAAAAACATCATTACAAAATATACCCCCTATTAAAAGGAGTATATTTCTGTAAGGAGAATGGTTCAACAGGAAGTTATTGAGGAGGATTACGTTATGGTTATCATTCCTAACTTCTGTTTAATGTATTCAAATATATCGGAGGGTAAAGATTTTGTGAAAATGTCAGCAAGTTGTTCTTGCATTCTGTTAAATTAAAGAATGATATCTATTTTTTGTGTGTGATCCCTAAGAATGTGATGTTTAATATCTATGTGCTTTGCATGAGAGTGATGTACATGGTTTTTACTAAGATAAATGGCACTTATACTATCACACAAAATTTTTGTTTTGGTAAAACTCAAGCCATAGTCTGTGAGAGTCCGTTGCATCTATAACACTTGAGCGCAACAACTTCTAGCTGCTATATATTCATCTTCAGCAGTGGAAAGTACCACTAAGTGTTTCTTATTGAAAGACCAAGAAACTAATGAATCTCCTATGAAATGATAGGTTTCAAATTTACTCTTTATATCCCTTCTATATCCACCAAATTCAGCATCTGAAATGCTGTTTAAAAAAAATTCAATTCCAGAAGTATAAAATAGTCCTAAATCCATGGTTCCCTTTAAGTAGCAAAAAATTCTTTTCACTGCCTTTAAGTGAGATTCCTTAGGATTGGATTAATATCTTCCACATAAGAATACTGAAAACAATAAGTCTGGATGACTAGCTGTCAAGTAAAGTAGGCTTCCTATCATAACTCTAAAGGATATTTGATCTACTGGCTTCCTAGCTTCGTCAAGATCAAGTGTGTTAAAGGTACAAATGAGAGTACTTATACTCTTAGTGTTTTCATACCCATACTTTTTAAGAAGATCTTTAATATACTTATGTTAGGATATATATATTCCTTTTGGTTTTTGGGAAATTTGAAAACTAAGGAAAAATTTTAACTCACCCATCATACTCATTTCAAACTCATATTTCATTAGATCACCAAAGGAATCGATTAAAGATTGCTGAGTTTAACCAAATATAATGCCATCAACATAAATTTGAACAATAAAAACATTTTTATTATCTTTCTCTATAAAAAGGGTTGGATATGCATTTCCCTTAACATAGTTATTTTGAAGCAAAAATCTTGTAAGTCTATCATACCAGGCTCTAGGGGATTGTTTAAGTCCAAACAGAGCTCTGGTAAGTCTATGAACAAGATCAGGATGTTTTGTATCTTCAAAGCCAGGAGTTTGTTCAACAAAAACTTCCTCTTGAACATAACCATAAAAGAAATCACATTTTACATCCATTTGAAAAAGTTAAAAGTTGAAGAATGCTACAAAGGAAAGTAAAATAATAATAACTTCCATTATAGCTTCTAGAGCATAGGTTTCATCATAGTCTATTCCCTCTTGTTGATCATAGCCTTTAGCAATTAATATAGCATTATTTCTAAAAATGATTCCATTTTCATCACACTTATTTCTGAAGACCCATTTTACTCCAATAACAGAAGTTTCCTTAGGTCTTTCAAATAATGTCCAAACTTTATTCCTTTCAAATTCATTTAGTTCATCTTGCATAGCTTTTATCCAATCATCATAACCTAAATCTTCATTAGTGATTTTGGGTTCTAATTGGGAAAGGAATGCTAGATGTTCTACTTCGTTTTATAAATAACTTCTTGTCCATACTGATTGATTCACATCACCAATGATACTATCACTGGGATGATTCTTTAGAAACAGCTGATTTGGGTTTTGTAAAACTTGTTCATAAACATAGGGTAGGAAATCTTCTAGGGTAAACGTTTCAGAAGTATCTTCTTGAACATTTTTCTTATCAGAAGGATCTTCTAACAAAGGTTGATAATTAGTTTTTGAAAACACATCTGAGGATTTTGGTTGGGGTTGTTTAAAAACAAAAGGATTAGTTTCATCGAATTTGACATTTTCTGTCTCTTCAACAGTACAAGTGTTTTTCTTGAAAAACTCTATTTGCCTTAGAAGTTGTGGAGTAGCCTAAGAAGATTCCTTCATCCGATTTGGGTGAGAATTTATGTAGATTATCTTTATTATTCAGAATGAATTCCTTGAAACCAAAAACATTAAAGTAATAAATTATAGTTTTTCTACCATTCCATAACTCATAAAGAGTTTTGTTAAGAAAAGGACAAATCAAGAATTTATTTATTGTATAACAAGCAGTACTTACAGTTTCATTCCAAAAAATTTTGGCTACAGAATACTCACTCAACATGGTTCTGGTTATCTCTTGAATAATTCTATTTCCTCTTTCGACAACACCATTTTGTTGAGGTGTTCTAGGTGCTGAAAAGTTATGAGTAATGCCTTTTCTATTACAAAAAGTTTCAAAAGCAGAATTTTGAAATTCTCCTCCATGATCACTATGAATAGTTTTCAATGGAAGGTTTTTCTCATTTTTCAATTGGGCTCTAAAAATTTTGAAATATGAAAAAGCTTCAGACTACTTTGACAGAAAATAAACCCATGTAAATCTAGTGTAATCATTAACAATGACAAATACAGAATATTTTCCCTCAATGCTTCACATTTGTGTAGGACCAAAGATATCCATGTGAATTAACTGTAATGCATTAGAAGTTGAGAATTCACCGACTAATTTTAAACTTTATTTGTGTTTCTTTCCATATTGACAAGGATCGCAAACTTTTAAAGAGTCAAATCTAATCTCCGGTAGATCCTTAACTAGTCCTTTCTTAGAAAGTTTTCATATGTTCCTAAGGATATAGTGAACTAACCTTCTATGCCATAACCAATAATTATATTCCATTACACTAAGTCAAGGTAGATCTTGGATCCTAAGGTATTCTAAGTTTAGTGTGTAATCATTCTCTTTCCTATTGGCAGAAAGAATATATTCTTCCTTGGAATTGTGTACTAAGCACTTATCATTCCTAAAATTCACAAGGTAACCTTTATCACATAACTGACTTATACTAATGAGGTTTTTCTTAAGACTATTAATAAATAAAAAATTTGAAACCAATGTTTTTTCAAGAATAATGATGTTACCTATACCAATAGTTTCTCCCAAAGCATTATATCTAAAAGTGACTTGTCCTCCTTTCGTCTTGATAATCTTTTCAAAATAATTTTTGTTACCAGTCATATGCCTGGAACATCCACTATCCAGAATTGTTAGACAACCAAATTTTGGGTATCCACATTTTTTTAGAAAAATAAGTTGTATGAATCCCAAGATATTTAACTTTATTCAAGGAGCAATTTTTCATCCAATGCCCACCACTTTAACATTAAGTGTAAAAAGGGGCTCTAGAAGGGACAAAATAGTTGTTTTTGAAAACCGGTTTTTGGTGAGTATAACCTACACCAGTAGTGTATCTTTTAGGCTTAATTTGAGAATACATCTTGTCAAAATTTTCCTTCCTAGAGGTAAAGATTTCAAGAAGCTTCTTAAGAGAAAATATTTTAGATTTTAGTCTGATGACAAAATTCCTATCCTTGGGAATCATTTCTTTAGAGATAGATTTTTCCTCAAAACTTTTATCTCTAAAATATATTTATTAAGATCTTTAGAAATTTCTTCCTTAACAGAATTTTATTTCTCAAGGTATTTAGAATTTTTTTCTAAAATCTCATCTTTATCTTTAAGATCTCTAGAAAGGTCTAAAATCTCTTTTGTAATAATTCCTTCCCTAGTATTTTCCTTGTCTAATTTCATAGAAATTTTACAATTTCTTTCTTTAAGTAACATGGAAAATCTAGAAACTTCTTCATATGAATGTATTTATTCATTTTATGATGATGAATTATCTTCATTAGAAGTACTATTTTTGGAATTTCAGTTCTTATCAAGAGATAAATTTGTTAAAGCCTCAGCAGAGCGTACCTTGTCCACAAGACATGTATTAGGGAAAGAAGTAGTAACAATGAACTCATATTCTTCTTTGTTGATGAATCATATTCAGAAGATTCACTTTCTGAAGAGTCTCCATAGCTAGCACTCCAAGTACCATTATCTTTTTGGATTTTCTTCTGCTTTGATCAATAGAATTTCTTCTTGTTCCTTTCTAAATTTCTTTCCTTCTTTTATTTATTTTTCAACAAAGGACAACCAAGTCTGATATGACCTATTATTCTACATTCATAACACGTAACTTCTCCATCTTTCTTATCTATGTATTCTTTCTTCTTGTACTTATTATGATTGTTCTTTTGAGCTACAATATTGTTCATTCTCCAAGCAAGATTATCTAATTCATTCTCAGACTTTTTTGTGTCACTAGATTCTGACTGAATAATGACTTTCTTTATCTTTGATATAGTTACTCTTTCTGGGGTCTTGGCTTTCATATGTTTAGAAGTGGTTGTAAAAGAAACACCTCCATTCACATTCATCTTCTTAACATTTTCAGCATCTCTCTTTATTTTATTTTCTTACTAAAGAAGAGTTCCAAACAACTCATCTAAAGAAATCTAAGTGACTTTCCTGTTCTCATCAATAGATGTCCTCTTGTAAACCCATTCATTTGGCATGATATCTATGATCTTTTCAACAAGAGACTCATCATCCAAACCTTTTTATCCCATAGATTATAATATATTCACGATAGTCATAAACCTTTGTTGTACTTTGGTTATAAGTTCTCCATAAAGAAAGTTAAAGTTGTGGTATTCAGCTCTCAACATAGCTCTTCTTGTCTATATGACTTTAGATGTACCAAAATGTGTAACTTCAAGTCTCTTACGGATATTGTTTGTAGCTTCACACAATGATAATTGACTATAGATCTTGCCAGTCATGGAACATAACAAAGTATTTCGGACTCTGAAGTCTGCATGATATTCTGATTTCTGCGGATTCGTAAAGATTCTCAATTCCTTATCCAGAATATTATAATCTCTAGTCAGCATTAGATAGTAATCAACTCCAGTATTGATAACAAAAGTCTTCATCCTATCTCTCCAGTACTCATAATCATTTCCATCGAAAACAGGAGGTCTTGTATGATTTATATTATCAATAGAACCAACATTTAAACCTGTCATTCTTAAGAAAATATTTCACAGACAAACTTGTTAATATTATGAGTTTGTAAACAAGAGAAAATATCCAAAGCAAGGAACTAGATATTTTTATCTCTAAGAAAGAATGAATACAAATTTTATGAGTTCGAAAATATGAATCTGAAAATATGAATCCAAAAAATATGAAACTGAAAATTCTATTATGAAAACATTGAGTAGGGGAAAAACTTATATGTGAATATAAGTATTTCAGAGACCTTCCTTTGATACCAATTTTGAGATGGTATGTGAGTATGATATACTCTATAATACCAAATGTACGATCAAATATTTAATGAGATGCTCAAATACAAGAGGGGGGTGAATTATATACTTCAAAAACCCCTAAGGAAATTTTTGCATAACCAAAATTCACAACACCTATAAGTTCAATTATCTTTCTTGATTCTAGAAAAGTGATTCTGGAAATGAAACTTAACAAAAGTTTTCACCGACTAAGATTCTACCTTAAAGTGTATAGAATCCTATAAAATCATAGTACAAGTTTAATGAATTATATGAAAGTTATACTTACCTCAATAAATAAAATACATAGCGAAAAACAAAATACTACAAGTAATAAGTAGTAACTCTTTTAACCCAAATATGAGGGTATCCAACAACCCTAGATAAATGGTCCCTTGATTTATACATTCAAGAAAATCTATCTTACCCAAACCCAGGTAAGCCCTCAATCCAAATATCGGTATTTTTCTTGCTATCCCCGCAAGCCCTTGATTTATAAGGAAATCGGTACCTCTGACTTCACAACCCGAAGTCTCTGATTTCAAGGAAATCGAACCTCTACACTAAACAAACCTGCATGAAGAAATGGTTGAACAAGCAGTTCAAAACATTCTCCACTAATAGATAAATTCATGATATGATATGTTAACTGGGATATATATACACCTTATAAAATAACGTAGGTGTATAAAATCAAAATATTCCTCAATGAAAAATAAATTGAGGTGAAGTCCCTTACCTTGAGTCTGAGTGGGTAAATATGTTCTTTATCTTCAAAAATAAAAAACATATGATAATTATTTAATGGTTTGAGATCATTTTTCATGTTCATTATTCAATTTATTTTAATTATTTCTATTTTATAATTAATTAATTAATTTGATGTCTAGTATTTCTATGATATTTGACTTATATATCAAAAAAAGGTTCATATTGGTCAAATAGGTCATCATTCAACAAATATAGAATAATAATAATTAAATAATTATCATATTTAAACATAAATTATAATTTTTAAAACCAATCATGAAATATGTTTATGGAAAATGTATTATGATACAATCTTAGAGATGGTTGGTCATACATATTCATGAGTAATGTTTCCATTTTCAGTGATCATTATGGAAAGTAAGTAAGTAATATTTTTTATTTATAGAGTGATCATAAAATAATAAATACCATGTTATTTCATTAAATATACCTATATATAGATCATACATTTATTGTGGTGATGAAGAAAATAATTACATCACTTCGTGTAGGTGGTATTCCACATGTATACGTACAATGATATCATTTTTCAGTATAAGAAAGAAAATGATATATTATATTATCATAATGGTACATATTTCATGAATATAATTATTATTTCATGTATATCACACAAATTAATTAACTTTATATTTATTACAATCCATATATATACTTTAAATCCAACATTCTAACTAGCCATGCGACGTGAGGATGGAAAATGAATGGCATCAGTTTGGTAGGTGGTAGTCCACCATACACAGGAATAATGATTTCATATCCCATTTTAATGAGGAGTATATAAATTTAGTTTATTAAGTTAATATAATAACATAAAATTATATTTTAGTTAAAGTTTTTATTATAGAATCATGATTTTATAATATTTAATGGAGCTAGAAGAATAAATAAAATAAATACACTTACTTAATCACAAAAAATCTTCATCAGACAACCTCCTTAATTAAGCACAAAAATCCTTCTTATGATGAATTTATGATCAAAACTATAATTATAGAATGTTGAGAGGGAATTAATTAATATATTTGGCCAGTTATTGTCTAATGATATGGTTTAAAGGTGTGAAGAGGAGAGGGGAGGGGTGACCTTTTTAAGTGAGGTGTGTAGCACACTTGTAATTTCTGAAAAGAAAAAGGAGTACCCACGTTTTTCACATGACACAAGGGTCCAAAATTAACCATTATACTTATGCACAATAAATTATAAATATTTCAAAAATATATATTTTTTAAATATTTTTAATGTTAATATGTTTAGTTTAATCCCCCGTAAAATCCATTTTTACCTTAACTATGGTTATCAATTTTTATTATCTTCACTATTCTTTATGGTAAAAAAATTATGTTTAAATTATTATATAATATAAATTATTTTGATTCCAAATATTTAATCCATTTTACCAAATTCAATTGAAAAAAGTTTCAAAATATAATTTAAATCAAACCTCTTAGAGGGGATGAAAAGGCAAGTTTCCAAGAAGTGTATTTTTCGAGAAAACGAGGATTTTATATTAACTCAATGATTGATAAAAATAATTTTATGATTATTAATTAATAATTAATGATATATAATATAAAAAATTAATTTAAAATATTCCTCATCAATTATTATATTAATTTATTAAAATGTAGAAATATTTTTTTCTTTGAAAGAGTTTTCAGAAAAAACCCCATTCTAAACCCAAAAGAAAACTTATGCTAACATAAAATTTAAATTTGATTAAAAGGTAATTAAGTGGATTAAATATAACTAAATAATACTTATATTAAATTAAAACATATTTAAATAATATTGGTAATTTTAAAGTATGTAACTTATTGAAAAGAAATGACATATTAAAAAATCGTAATTTATTACTGTTCACTGAAAAATCAATATTTTTAAAAAAAATCAAAAATTTCACCCTAAGTAAATATTGATATTTTGGTTTATAATTTTAATTTCTTTTTATAAAATAAATTCTAATAGTTTTGATAATTAATTACTATATTTGGACATAAAAAATAACTAAAAATCATTTTTGAAGAAAAACTATTTTTGAAGAATGAAATTGCATTACTAAAAATTTATTAATTATTTAATAAAAATTTAACACTAATATATATTTATTAGTGTATATATATAGATAATAAATTATTTAATACTATTCATAACCACAAATTTCATGGTTATTTTATTATGGTTATATATTTCATGTGTAGTTTAAGCATAGTATTGTGTGTCGAACATGCTATCAAATATAGTTTTATTTTATAAAATATCAGGGTGTTTCATACACCCCCCCCCCATAATAAATTGTGTCCTTAAAATTTAAATTTATCTCGGTAATAAAATTTTGGACATTTTAAAATTTCTTTTTTGAAACCCTCATTATCAAAAGGGTAAGTAAAACATCGTCTTCGTAAGAGAGAAAGATATGTATAAAGGTCTTCTGAAATAATGAATAACTAGGTTTTGAAGAAGGAGAAACTAGGTGGAAATTTAATATTTTGACATGGAGAAAACTTTTAATTTAAATAAAAATGATATATAGTGATATATATTATGTATCATAAGAAATTGAATGGTGAATATAAATTTAATAACCTCAAAAGCATACATATTTGATGAGTTAAAAGACCATTTGATTCATCATAAATTAAAATAATAGGATAAAATTTAATTTTAAATATAATTTTCTTATATTTGAGGAATTTTTTTACCATGTTAAATAATATATTAAGGAAATATACTTACTTTTTTAGTATAACTTTCTATTTTAATAAATTTCTATCAAAATATCATATTTTTCCCAATCATGAGTATCGAAAATGATTTTTTCATGCAAGAAGCACTAAAATCAACATATAAAAGATCAAAAAATCCCCAAAAGGATAACCTAGTATTAATCATATATTTATATATTAAACACAAAAAAATGGTTCAGATAAGATAATATGTTTCCCAAAATCATATTGATCCTCTTTTAAAACAACATTAATCACCTAATCAGCAAATCACTTTTTTAATCTCATGGTTTTGTATATGAAAAATCATATGTTCTACAAATAAAATATTTGATTATCTTTCAAACCATTTAATTAAAAAATTTATTTCAAACTAACCAAGACATCACATAAGCTAGTGGTAGGAGTTTCACCCTAGTCTCTCTTTGGTTGTGGGTTCAGGCCATATGGCCTTGCGAGATGAAATGGGTTGCCAACTGAACTTGTGGATATCCTTTTTAAAAAACATTAATCCTTATAAATTTCTCAGAAAGATGGTGAAATTCTTTAAAAATAACCTTAATCATTACATATCATATAAACCTCAAAGGTTATCAATACCTTAAAACTCATGTCCCAAAAAAATTAAAGGCATACTTCATGTAAAACCATAGCCTTATATATATATATAAACCCAATAAAATGTATCCCAAAGTGTCACTAATCAATTTAATATCTCATCACTTAACAATTAAAAAAGAGTTTTTTCATATTTTAACTTATTAATAACATTAAAAAAATACCAAACTCTTTAGAGTTTTCACCACTTCACCAGATGTCCACACATCAACTATTATAGCTTCAAATTATTTTCCCAACCGATTCTATTTTTTATCATGATGGTTTCCACCATGAGTAATTAATTTAGAAACACATTCACATAATGTACCAACCCATTACAGCTAAAACATTCCAATAGTGATTGGATATCATTTATTTCATTATTTGATTTTTCTGGACTCAATTCTTTGTAGCCCTGAACTCAATGACCACATTTTCCACACTATTAACACTTCCCATATCCTGATAAAATTTAAACAAAATTTCTTAGAACACACTTGGATCATTTTTTTATATTACGTCTAAAAATATTAATTGGTTTCTTCTTCATTTATTTCCACCTTTTCCATTACATAATCTTGTCATCTTGTGGCACATAACTATTGAAAAAATCCATCTCAACTTTATCATCTCAATGAACAACTACATTATAACTTTCAAATTATCATGTGCTTAAAGATCTTTATAGACTTGGTTTTAATCATGACAAAAAATTATAAATCTTATTATCCATTTCTGGAATAAAATTCACCGCATACATAGAAAACCTTGTAATGTTTTATTCATACCCAGCCACTGAATATTTATAAATTTTCATCAATTTCAAAAATTATTTCTCTATATTTTGTTGAATAAACGTAGGGAAATATTTCTCATGGATGATGTTATTAAATTTTTTCCATTCCATAGAATTAATATCATCATTATATTTCGAATTTTTAACCAAATACCCCTATATATGAAAGTTAAATTCAAAATGATAAATGTAAAGAGTTCCCTTTTAACATTTAGAACATCCCATGATTTGAAATATCTTTTCTATGACATTAATAAATCCTTTAGCTACCACATGGTTTGATGATCCACTGAATGATGGTGAATGTTGTTTCATAAAAAAAACATGTTACCTCATGGTAGATAGGGTTCCTCTATAGAATAGATACTGCCACCATTTATATCTTGTTTTAGTTGAGCCACCACAACAATAAACATCTCAATTTTGATTCCAACCATCTCATGATCCTGATTTGGAAGGATATTTTCCTCTCAATTTCTTCCAAAAAAATCTTTCCTATTTATTCTTTAGAAAGCCATTAGGAACATACATAGTTTAGATAAAGAAAAATGGTAATATTAAAATTATATTTCATTTCAACTAAACCATAAAGTATAATCTTTCAAAAGTATGATATTACAATTATCCTAATCTCTAAAGTTATCTAAACCAACCATTGATACAAACTATAAGGACCCAACCTCAAACATAACATAATATAATGTTTTAATACCTAATTCACTATATTTCAATTTGAGTATATTTTTCTGTTTTAGAGTTTTATAGATGATGAAATAAATCATAAATTAGAAAACTATACAATAAAAATTGCACACTTCTGATTCATATCTATTTTTCCAGTAATATATTTTAAAAAAAATAAATCATGATTTCTTTTCATATAAAAACATCATGATTTTCAAATTGACTTCTTACATATATGTTCATATCTTTAAACCATATAAAAACATTCTAAAACATGTAATGATCACAAAAAAAAATCTCAATTTGGGACATAAAAAAGAAAGAAACACATTTTCCTAGTAAAAACATGAAAAATAATATATTGTTTACCTTTATCTTCAATGTTATTTAAATGTATGAAATAAATAAATCACAGGAAAAACACACTCACTTTTTAAAAAATTAATCCTTTAAAACCAAAATCAATCAATTAAAACCTATTTTTGCTAACTTAGATAATAACATTCATAAACCATTTTAAACCTTGTCATAAGTAACTAGTGGAAAGTTAAATCCATAGGAGAAAATTTTTCTAAACTCCATTCTTCTTTCATATTGTGATAAAGAACATTACCCAATTAATTAAAACACTATCTAGTTATACCCATCATATAAGCTATAACATTTTCACTGGTATCCATTTGGGTGCACCCATCATATAAGCTATACCATGCCCTTTGTATAAGTTGTATCAGGCTCACCTATTCCAAATATAATGCATAAGTATCATATAAATAATTTATTATTGAACCTTTCTCATAAAGAAAATTTTAAAAACACTTTTAAACCCTTTTGTAAAACCCTTCTGGATCTCAAGATATCATTTCATTAAAAACCCATTATTAATACCAAAATTTCATTTTCTTTCCAAATACCATTTTGAATACCAAAATACCCATTTCTTATGAGAACCCATTTTAAACACCAAAATACCCAAAAATGGAAAAAATGTTTTTTATTTTAATAAAAAAATCTTTTAAAGGAACCCAAACATCAAATAATGGTTATGGTGAAGGAATAGTCAGTGTTACCATGTATGTTAAAATAGAACATTCCTTTTTTGTGAAAATATTCCATATAAAACATGTAAAAATATTCAATATGAAAAATTTTAAAATAAAATAAAAATAAAAAAAAAATTTACGTTATAAATATTTTTTTTCCATATAAAAAATTTCATAAATTTTTTTTTCAAACATGAACATGAAATAGAAATAGTTTGAAAGAAAACATTAAAAGTGTATTTTTTTAAAAGAAAAGGACCTTATAACATGGGATACACATGAATCATAAACCCCATGAAAGAATAATATTAAAAAAATTAATATCATGAGAATATATAAATTCAATATATAACATGTCAAAGGGTTTGTATATACACCTTATAAAATAATATAGGTTCATAATATCAAAATATATATCAACAAAAGGAAATTGAGACGAAATCCATTACCTTGAGTCTGACTTGTCATGTGTGTTCTTAATATTACTGAATGATAAAATTATGTTAAATATTTACTTTATTGAGAACCGTTTTCAAGTTTAGTATTCCATTTATTTCACTTATTACCATGTTATATAAAATTAATTAATCAATTAATATTATGTCGTATTTTCGAGGATATTTGAATTATATGTCAAAAATTACTTTGGTAGGTTGACTATTGGTCATAGAGGTAATTATTCACCATCTAAATAATAATAATCATGAAATAATTTTCATATTTATACATCAATTATAATTTTTTAAACAAATCATGAATGTTGGTTATGAAAAATGAAATATATTACAATCATAGAGATAGTAGAGGGTATGTACGCATGAGTCACGTTTCCATTTTTCAGTAATCATTATAGAAATATGGTTAGTAAAATTATATTTTTTTAAATAATGATAATCATATCATAAATACCCTATTTTTTAATTAAATATACTTATATATATCATCCATGTGTTTTGGTGATGAAAAAAATAATCCCAAAACTTCGTGGAGGTGGAATTCCACATATACAAGAATGATGTTATTATTTTTCCAATGTAAAAAAGAAAATGCTATATTATAAATTAATAATGATAAATATGTCATTAATATAATTATTATATCATTTATATCACATATACTCATTAAATTTATCCTTATTACAATCTATGTAAAATATTAGTGAAAAATGAATCATATCGCTTCATGAGGTGGTAGTCCGTCGTACACACAAGCAACGCTATTGTATTTCCCACAAAATGGTAAGCTTGAAGGTATATGGTATATCACAGATACATATGTATATATTTGTTACAAATATAATATATATACTTTAATTTTTTTATAAAAACATTCCCTGAGAACCGATGATGGAAAACTAATGACATCGACTCACGATGTTGTAGTATGCCATACACCTGAATGACAATATTGAATCCCATTCGATTAAAGAGAAGATTTATTTAGTTAATTAAATTACCATAATAACATATAATTATGTGATATATATTGTTTTTATAATATAATCAAAATATGAGAATATTTTATGGATGTGGATTAATAAATAAAGTAAAGACACTTGATAAAGAATGATACCTTCTCTTTAGACAACCTCCTTAGGTAAAAGAAAAAATAATTCTTATGATGGCCTTATAATAAAATCCAGTATTATATAATTTGTATAGTAAATTAATTATGATATTTGGGTAGGTATTTTCCAATCCAAATGGTTTTATGGTGTGAATAGGATAACATAGGGGGTGTCCTTTTATAAGTGTGGTGAGTAGCACACCTATAAATTATGAAAAGACAACGGTGTCCCCACATTTTTCACATGTCACATTGATCCAAAATGGAACAATATCTGACCTTGTACATTATAAATTAAATATATGTTCATAAAATATATTTTTTAAAAGTTTTTAGTACATTTTAACACATATCTTTTTAGTTTGACCCCCAGGTAAATCCATTTTTACCTTAACCCTCATAATTAATTTCTACTATTTTCCACTATTAATTATAGTAAACAAATTAAGTTGACCATATTATATAATATAAATTATTATTATTTCAAATTTTGAATCCATTTTACCAAATTAAAATTACATAAGCGTAAAAATAAATTAAAACGAAACCTACTTACACAATGAAAATGCAGGTTTCCAAGAAGTGTATTTTTGAGAAAGGGAGGATTTTATATTAAATCTATAAAAAATAATAATAATTGTGTGAATATAAATTAATATTAATAGATATAGAATATACAAATTTAATTTAATAAATTCCTAATTAGGGAAAATCTTACTTAATTCAAATGGATAATCATTTTCACATTAAAATAGTTTTTAGAAAAATCCATTTCTAAACCCAAAAAAACATATACTAAGATCCGTTATAAATTTCATTAAAAAGTACTTAAGTTGAATAATTGAAAATAAATAATTATTTTTATAATTTAAATAATATTCATAACATAATGTGACTTTTAAATTTGTTATTTTATTGAAAATAAATAACATATTTACAACAATCGGTATTTTTCACTAGTCACAGAAAAATCAATATTTTCTGGAAAATCCCAAAAAAACCCAAATTAAATTTTGATATTATTATTTAAAAAATTATGTTAAATTTATCCAATAAATTTTCTAAATGATTCAAAAAATAAGTATATTATTTCCTTGTAAAATTAATTAAAAATAATTTTTGAATAAAACTTATTTTTGAAGAATAAATTATTTTTACTAAAAAATGAATGATTATTTACTAAGAATTTATCATTAATTTATATTGATTATGAAATTTCAATATATATATATATATATCATATATTAGTAAATACTATTCAAATCCTAAATTTTATTGGCTAGTTTATAATGGTTATATATTTTATGTGTTGTTTAAGTTTGGTGTTGTGTGTTGAACATGCTACCGAACATTGTTTTCTATTATAAAATATTAGGGTGTTATAATAAATGAGGAGATATTTTTAAATAAAGGTTGTATTTTGAAGATACTCATAGATAAATTCCTTTTATAAAACTTAATGGAAAAATGATAATATATTTCAACTGAATAGTGGATAAAACATATGTTATGTGGGCATGAAGGATGAAAACGCACTATAGAATAAGGGGATTTGACATATAGGCCTAAATAATATGTCAAGATTGAGAAAAAAAACTACTCTAAATGTTCCTAAGATAAAATGTAATCATGTTTCATCATGTGGAAAATGTATCAAGGGAAAAATGACAAAATTACATCATTAAGAAGTTCATATTACAATACAGAGGCCACTGGAGCTTGTGCATGTTGATGTGTTCAGAATAATTATGAAGGAATCAACTAATGTTGACAAGTGGTTCATTACATTTGTGGATTATTTCCCTCATGGGAATTTTTTAATGATCATGTATTTAAATTAAAAAACCATGGATATGTTTTAAATAAATAAGAGTTTAGTTGAAAATCAAAATAACTACGTCTTTAAGAACATTAGAACTGATAAAGGAATCAAGTGTAAGAATGAATACTATAAGTCTTTCCTTGAGAATAATAGTACCATTCATTAGTTCAGATCACTATTAGACTTATACACGGTCTAGATTTATTAGGTTTATGCTGAAAAAATGACCCATTTATTAATAATGTGTGGTTGGACTAACACGATCACAAACTATTTATTAATCAGGCCTTGAAAAAATGTTCATTTAATGGCTTGTTTAATGTTTTTAACAATTTATTAACCATAAAATAAAAATATTATTAAATTAAAATTACATTTATATATAGTAATCTATAATTTTAAATAATAAATAAATTTTATTATATTTCAAAAAAACAATTATAATATAACATAATTATATTAGGTATGTAGTTCACCAAGTCATGTACTAAAGCTCAATACCAACCTTGATATTAATCTGGCTTTAAAATTTATCTTATTTAATAATAGATCGATACATATTAGTCCGCCCTTTTTATCGAGTTAGGATTATCAGGTCATGTATATACCCTCCCAAAATATAGGTCTTCTCACTATACACTACCCAATGAAATAGACTTGTAGAATGTAGGAAACTATTCATTGTCCACATGGGTAAAACAAAATTAATGGGGCATGAAATGTATTGATATTTTTCTATGAATTTTACTTTTGAATTTTTATATCTCAAAAACCATTATCTCTTGAGGCCCCACTCATGTGTTGAACCTTATGAGATGTTGTATCGAAATAATCCAAACTTAAATAACATAGGCGTCTTTATAATCTTATTTATGATCATGGTAAATGTAAAATAGTTGGTAAAAGTTTATAACTGTAAGGATCAATACATTTTCCTTGGGTATACACCAAAAAAATTATTTTGATGCTACATCAAGTATTCATTATATATCCCCAATAAAATTATTTTTAAATCATTTTAGGATGATTTCAATATATTAAAACACCAAATATTTGAAGATATTAGATATAATCATACTATAAATGTTGTATGTCAATCAACACATTATGAAAATAAATTAGAATTATAATATGATGATGTATATTTAGTCTACACTAGTAACATGAAGATTTGGGACAACCCAAAATGAAGTATAAAATTACTCAAAATCATTTTGATTCAAATAATTTAAAGGGTTATTTGCATTAAGCTGTAAAAACATGAAGGAAGTTTAAGATACCAAACCATTGGATACACTTTTTTTTCTGAAGCATAGTTTGAACCTCGATGTTTAACCAATTACCTCAAACTAAAATGATTCAAATTTCCCCTCTTCTAATTATGTATAAATATTTACTTTTTTATAGTTTTTTATTATAGTAAATTATGGGTTTTTGGATGTAAGAAGTTAAGGGAAGACACAATCCATGGGGAAATAGTATCACAAATAATATTGGTCAAGATAAAAAAATTTAAAAAAATTATAAATATTCACATGTCTGTCTTATATCCTAAAACAATCATTTACTCTTACAGGATTAAAAAATATTTTTATGTATTTTTTTATTTTTTATCATGGTGGAATCATCATGACTTCTTGGAAGTAATATGATTTTTGTAAAAGAAAAAACCCATTGAATTGTTTTATAAAAGGAGGAAAATAATACAAGTGGATCTTGGGATTTTCATCTGTAATGTGAGATTAAATAGAGTGATTAAATATAGAGTAGTAAGGATTGAAAATTAAATACAATGAGGTTGAATGTTTCAACCACATGTTATAATGATGGGATTTTTTCTCAATTATAAATTAATTTGATGTTCAATGAGTTTGTTCTAAATATAATAATTTGTTTAGAGTTTATTTGAGGTGGTTATAGATATTAACCTAGAGTTCTATAGATTATAGGAACATGTAACATTGTAATAATAAAGGAAATTTCATAATAGAGTTATAGTTTAAGAAAAATGAAAATTTTAATTAAATGCATAAAGTTTTTTATGGTTCGTTAAAGGGTTTCCAAGACAAGGGAGTGGAAAATTATAATATTTAAAACATTTCTAAAATTTCAAGAAACTATAGCATGGAAAGAAATATGAATTATATTTTGAATATTCTTTTTAGAATTTTAGTGGCTCTATCAATCTAAATCCACTAAGACTATAGAGGTGGGTAAGGTCATAATAGGTTTGAAGTTCGACAATATTTGGGATTAGATCATGATTTGCTACAAAGAACACACCATGATTATAATAACGAAATCATGACATTTAGTCCATAAAGTAAGAATGAAGGATATTGAAGTTAAAGTTTGGGTTGTTTTTTAATTAAAAACAAGATCACTCCATGAATCTTCTTATCACACCATGATAAAAATATATTATTGAATAAAACTAAAAAAGAATATTATATATCATACCCTGATATATGTCATCGTGACTTAATTTGTGTTATTTGAATAATTCAAGAAAACGAGATTATTTGGCATGTTATTTGGGTATTTTTTTGGAGTATCTATCAATTACCTATTTTAATATCAATAATGAAGATTTATTTGGTTATGATATTATGGATATATATTTTGTAGATAATTTTGTAATTTTAATGAACATTTAATTTTACAATTCCCTATATATATAAACATGTTGTATAGAAGAAGATTTCACATTGAGAAGAGGAATAAAGGATTTCTAGAAGAATGGATTTAAATTGAATTAGTGGTAGAAATTTTTAAATATTTTCATTTAAGAAGTATATTATCAAGAACACCATGGAATCGTTAATGTATTTTATTTATTTTCAGTCATGAATGTGAATATTATTTAATAATTTTATATTAGTTAAGAATCATTAGAGGTTCTTGAAATGTTGTTTTAGTTATTTATAATGATTTTGAGATACTTGGAGATGGTATAATTTGAATTCATAATGTTCTATAGTCATTAGAAGTGATTCTATAGTTTCTATGTTGGAACTAAAATGGGTAAGTATCATATTCCATGACATTTTGTAAGATATGTTATATTTTCATGATTTTTTAAATTTCTTATGATATGTTGTTTTTTATAAGATAATCATTCCTTCACATAAGATTTTGAGAATTTAATAAGATACTTAATGATTATAAGAATCCCATACTTTCTATAATATATTTGATTTCTCAAAATATATTTTGGATAGTGTATATGATATTATAAATTTTATATTATATCCTCCCTCATAAGTTACCATTGTCTCATAATAAAGTATGGGTCTTTATAAGATAATGGGAATCTTAAGATATGACATTTCATAATACATGTGATTTCGTAAAATATCTTTACCATCTAAGATATCTGAATTCTAATAATATATGTTTTCATAATATTTTTATTGTATTATATCAGGATTTCATAAGATAATTTCCCTTATAAATTTTTGATATTATGTAAGTGTCAAAAATCTGAAAAACCAATGAATCGGTATTTTAAATAGGAAATAAAACATGGTGATGCTAACTTTTTTTCAATGATTAAAAGATCATTATTAAATTGGCATTCAATTGTAATGATCTGATTGTGGTATTCACATAATGAATAATGATATCACCCTTGAGAACAGCTTAAATAGTAATAACTTAAACGAAATTAGGTCATTTTTTAGAACCTCTATAAAATATTTATAGAATGCATGTGTGATAAGAATGTGTTGTTTTTGGATTTTTATATCATATAAAAATCAGGTTATGATTAAAGATGAGTTTTTTATGAATTTTTTTTTATTTAGAGCTTTCATGTGATTTTTTCTAATGATACTTGTTATTATTTCATGAAAAGGGTTAATAAATTCCAAACAAATGTTAATCCCATTTAAATTAATAGGAGAACATTGTTGGATATTTTTTTTAATTCACAAATATATTTATTTTTAATTTATTTTCTATTAGTGGTCTAAGATTCAGTGCTTTTTCATTTTATTAATTTATTAAAAGAAAAATGTAATTTTTTGAATTATTAATGGAATGAAATTGATGACTCATCCACATGATAGTTTTTTCTAAGTTATTCATGAATGTTCATGGGTAATGAAAATGGTTATATGATATAATTTATCCATATTACGATGATATAAATTTCTTGCATATTGATAAATACATATAAATTGAATTTTCATCAAGTGTATAAATTTTTATATAAGAGAGTGAATATTTTGAATCATAGAAAAAGAGAGTGGTGTATATTGAGAGATCAATCTCTCATAGAAGAAGAATTTGAGTCTGAATCTAGTCCAATGAATATATTTGATACACCTATTAAAACAATGTTTTTAGTGATCAAAAGGAGAAGACCTTTGAGAATATGTATATAGTGAAAAGGATTCAACTATAACATATATCAACCCTCATCAGATATGTTTTGAATTCAAGGTTCCTATAAGAGGGTAGAAGATCTACATTATTCATATTTACTATCTTGAAGATAAATGTTTTTTTTATTTCTAGATAAATATAAAAAATTTAGAGATCATTCTCAACTATTGATATTTTCTACTGTAACTAGTATAAGCCAGTATAAAATTTTATAACTATGAGGAAGCTGATAATTATAGGTGAATTATGATACCTCATTAAATACTATGATTTTTTTTATGATTATAGTGGAAAATCGATGGAGTACGATAACAACTGGAAACACTATGGATTAGGCTCTCACAATGAGGCTAAATATTATAAAAATGTTATGCCCCTTGTATTTTTTTTCCTTTTATCTCAATTAAATTTGGGTATCTATTTTGAGAGTATCAGATCCTGGCAAGCCATAGGGTTTTATCTCAATAAATATCAATTGTAAAATATTTTTAACCCACCACCAAATCTTCTTCCCTTCTCAGTGGTGCAACCCTTCCAGTGGTACCTTTTAGTGGTGTCAAATTCATGGTTCTATGTTTGATATACTATAGTAGTGAAATATAGATAATATCAATTCCATCAATATCCCTATTTTTCTTACCTTTGAATGAATAAATTTTCATAAATAGAAAAAATTTATACTGTCATGTCTTTTTCCCCATGATCCTGAAGTGTTTGATGTAACTAGAGTATTATTTCCACTAATTCAATGGATTAAAAATTAGTAATTTTTAGATAAAATAATCTTGAAGTATATGGTAAATATAGAAATGTAATTCTCTTGTCTTAATCTGATATATTTCACTAAAGTGATTGGAATTTAGACTACTAAAGAGATTTGGGACAGACTTGAGATAATCTATTAAGTAAATTTGAAATTCAAATAAGCCATGTTTAAAATTTAGAGAACAAGGTTTGAAGATATAAATATGTCTTAAGAGGAAAACATTGATTACTACTTCACTATAATTAATAAAATAGTGAGTAACATTTGAGGCTTTGTGGAAAATCGGGAAGACTCTACTATTGTAAAAAATCTCATGATAAATTTATTAGAAGGTTTGACCCAAAAATATTAGATTTGAAAGATAGAGAGGATATTACCTTAGATTTTTTTTTCATTTTCTCATTTCATATAAATTGGAAATACCCCTGCCTTAAAAAATAATGTAAAATAAGAGATAGTTTATTTATGTTATGAGGATTCTTGAATTGAAAGAAGATGAAATGGAATAATCTAGTGTATTTAATGATGAAAATGATATGGATGAGGATGGTAATATAATAATGTATATAATACATAAAAACATTAGAATAGGAAAGGGTAAATATAAGGTAACATTTAATTTAAATTTTATCAAATGTGGAGGCATTGTACAATTTTCAATAATGTTTAAAAAGAATAAAATTTATGAGTTTAAGACTGATTGACATAATGAAAAACCTAAAAATATGATGTTGGGGAAATTTTCAAAAATAATGAATAAATCTAATGACACCAAGAACAGTTCCCATAAAAAGAGAAGAAGATTAATGAGTAAATATGAATAACATAATTCGTCCTCTTGAAACTAATTAGAGAGGAAATGATCTGGAAAATTCACTAATATCATGAAACATGTGTAAAATCATGAAATTTCCTCAAGAAGTTGTGAAGAAGAAGGTGAATAAATACATGTAGTGTATATAATCAGATATAAATGAGAATATTGTATTGACCAGAACACAAATAAAAATTGAAAATAAAATATAGTAATAAATAAGATGAAAATAAAGTCAATTCTAGAGAACGGTTTCTTAAAATATAAATAGAACTCATTGAATAACTCAAAAGAACTAAGATGAAAGATAATAAAAATGATAATATCTTGAAATATCTTGAAGAAAAAATATTTTTGAGAGGATATAAACTGATAAATTTATAATCAAATTTTATTAAAGTATATAATGAACTTAATAAGAAGATAAAATACTTAAAAATTATATTTATGTTGATGTTAAAACATCTAAATCAGCTGAGACTACAAGTACAAGCAATCAGGTTAAATCTGTACAAGAAAAATCCTATTACAATTCTATTTTAACAAATAGTATAGATATTAATCTAATGTTTGGAAAAAAAATCCATGATAAACAGTTAAAACCCTTATCCCACATCAATGGAAGAAAGGATAATTTTAAGAAAAATTTCCTCCTCTACAAAAAATCATGTTTAAATTATAATTATACATATGAATTATAATTTTGGATATATGTTTTCAAAATAGAATTTTTATTATTATATAATATTGAAATTAATTTTCTGTTATTATTGTTGTGGTATTTTTGGGATTAAATGTTATACTTATTGGTATAAAATTTAATTACCTAGAATAATTTACAAATCAAGGGTGATAAACTAAGAGAATATGTGAAAAGATACTTGAATAAAGAAAATTATGTGTAGAAAATTAAAAAATCTATAAAAAAATATATATTTTAGTGTTATGAATAAATATATTGCATATTTTATAAACATGGGAATTTTTCTAATAAATTCATGACTAATATTTTTGGAAAACTCTCATATAAATAAAAATGGAATATAGTTTAAAAGAAAAATTATGATGAATATACTCTTAATATTAGGGTTTCATTGAAAGGTAGTACGAAATTAAAAAAATGGATCCCTTATGGTGTTTATATCAAAAACATGACTAGAGACCCAAAACAAATTTAAGAACATAGATGATCATAATGGAGGAGTAGTAACCTTTGGAAATGATTGTTCATTTAAAATCATTGGTGTTGGAAGAGTTGAAATTGGGTTAAAGAAACTCAAATTAAAGGATGGTGGAAGGGATTAAACATACTATAATTAGTTTGAGAAAATTATATGATTATTTAAATTGATTTTTATTTCAATATAATTAATTTATCATTAATAATACCAAATATGGAAATATATTTATAATATGTAAAAGAACAAGTGAAAATTTATTTTAAATAAGAGACCCATCCACTCATGATAATTGAGCACCAAGGATGAGAATAATATATGGTGTATAATACTAATTCATCTAGTTGAAATAAACATGAATTTCATTTTAAAGAATAATATGGTGAGAGATTTTAGTTGGGGTTGGGATTAGTGGTAAGAACCCTATAATCCTACATGAAAAATGGGGGTTCAAAACCCATTGGGTACAGGTACTATAGTAGTACTGTAAAGGTACTGTAGTAGTGGCGGAACTATTCATCAGTAGGTACTGTAGCAGCAGCAGGACACTGTAGTTGTGGCGGTACTATGCAAGTATTGTAGCAGCATGGGTTACTATTCACATAATGTGAATTGGGCCATATATTTGGGCCTATGGGCTATGTAATGGGCTAAAACCCCACTGGGCCTTCGGGCTATATAATGGGTTTCCCTCTACCCAGTTAAAATAGGTCTTTACTTTGATTTAATATTAAAAATGAGGCTTCATCCCCAACCTTTAAAAAATGGTGAGAGACCTTACTTAAATCAAAATAAATTGAAAATTAATTTTTTGTGCTTTTTGATAGGGTATGACAATTCAAGGGTAACACAAAAGAGTGGAAATTCATTAAACTGGACCATTAAAACTCATTTTTTATTTTTTGTGTGGTTTTTTGAGACACAATCCAACTAATAGTGTCATTTATTTGATTAATTCCACTAATTATTATAAATAGATGAAAAATATTTTATTCATGATTCATAAGTCCAAATCAATTGAAATATTTAAATTCTTCACATGAAATGTTGAAAATGATCTTGGAGGTTACATCAAGAAGGTGAGAACAAACAATGAAAAAAGAACATGTATGGAATTATTTTAAAGTTTATCTATAAATTATTAGTAAAATTTAGAATAATTATTTAGATATGAAGAACTATTCTATTTGAGCATAAAATTTCCAAATTTTCCTAGAGATATATTATTTTCACTTTAATTCACATTAAAAATGGGGACTTTTAAGACATAATACTCATATCAAACAATATTATATGTGGTACAAAATTAATCTAACTATAAAATAATTTCAAGTCTTTGAAATCCCTTAGTTTATAAAGATTTAATTCTCAAATATCAAAAAATATGAAGAAAATTAAAAGGAAGTAATTTTCATGGGCTAACTTCCTAATTAAAGTGGATAAAAATATTAGAATAAAACGTTATACAAGATTATATAATGTTCTGATGTAAAAAATCATTGAACATTGGAACAAAATAGAAGTGATAAGTGTTTTGTGTGATGAGATAATTATATCTAGAAGAATATAGATTTTAGAAAAATCAATTGATGATGATGATGGAAATGTAAAAAAAAATTAGTTGAAGTTGATTCATGTTATACAAGAATAATAATCAGACTATTACAAATCAAATAAAATTTATATTGAAGAATCATATTGATTCAAAAAAATATTTACAATCAATATACGTGTGTCCAAATAAGTAGGAGGTTGAGAATGGAAAACCAAACTGATATCATATAACAATTTAATCCATAATTTTTTTCAAAGGAAATTTATCATGGGGAATGGATCAATGCAATGAATTAAGAGCTTGATATGACTGATTATAAATCCACTTAGGATCTTCTTCCAAGATATAAAGGCAAAAATATTATTGGAACCATGTGGGATTTTAAAAATAAAGTCAATTAAAATAAAACACATTGATTTTTATGAATAAATTCTATTTCTTTGATATATTTTACTAAACTAAAAACCAAGTTGAGCTTGTGCTTCATGAAATATTAGGTTATCTTGTGCTACACAAAATATGGATTTTTAATAAAACCATGATATATTATTAATATGATTGAAACATGATCATTATAACCTAGCCATTAAACCTACTGGTATAAATTTTAATAACTACTTTTTAAAAATTGTGTATAAAGGTTTTATATAACTAAAAAATATGTGATAATAAATATTTAATTTTTGTTAAATCATTTATTTGTTTTAAAAATATTAAATTCTCAAAAAAATATATTTATTTATTTTTGTGAATAATAATAGAATTAATTTTTGGCATATAGAAAATTAATTTGTTAAAAAATCATTTTTTAAATCATAATTTCAAAATTAGCTTAGGGAAAATTTTTATGGTAAATGTATCATTTTTAGATGAATTATGAAAAATACAGATTCTTAATTAAATAATTATTTCTCATTTTATTTTTTAATAAATGTAAATTATATTTTAAATGGATTTCAAATTTAAATTATTACAATTATATATCCATTAATCTAATTTTGGTCATTGTAATAAATTTATTATTTTATTTTGATCTAAATAATATGTAAACTTTTGAACAATTTCTCTTTAGAAACCCAATTTCTCATCATGTTTGTGGGATTAATTTTAAATTAAAATTTCCCAATTATATGAATTAAATTTGGTAAAATGGATTCCATAATTGGAATTTTAATAATTTATAATATCTAATAATTTCAACTTGTTGTTTGACAAAAACTAATAGTGAATGCAGTAAAAAATATTTATTTCGGTAAAGAAAAAAAAATGGGTTTATGGGGTCAATCTAATAAAATAGGGGTAAAATGACCTATATGCTTGTTTACAAACTATTTTATATCAATTTTTAGACCATTACTCATATAAGGTTCTATAATTTCCAATTTAGGGCACTTGTGGCATATAAAAATGTGGGATCACTCGATTCTTTTCCAAAATACCAGGTGTGTCATCTCCCCGACTTATAAAAGGCCACCCCCTCTCCTCCATTATTCATAACATAAAACTATTTTGTTTCATCCAATACCTACCCAAATAAATTCCCAAATTCTCTAACCTAATACCATAAGTTTTATTTTTTATATAAATCCATCAAAGGATGGATTTTACTGAAAACCTAAGGCAGATACCTAAAGAAGATATAACATTCATCAACGAGCGCTTTAATTTTATTTTATCCACCACCTACTTAAATTATTATTATATAATTCATATATAAAAATAATTATATTAAATATAGGTATATATAGTTATATTAAGTTAATGAACTACACCCATATACACTTCCATCAAATGGGTTACAAAATCATCGTTTCTGTGTACGGTTGAATACTGCCTCGTGAACTGATTTCATTTGTTTTTTCCATTCCATATCTAAGAGATGAAAATATTGATGGTTTTATTATTTATATATGATATTTATTATATTATTATACTTATTTATTTTTTATATCACACAAACCTTCTTACTTTCCATTTTTTGGAATAAGATAATGTCTCTCATGTGTGTGGCGGACTACCGCCTCGCAAAGCAATGTGATTCGGTAACACTTTACATAAAATGTATTAAGGATGGTTTTAATAAATATATGTGATAAATATGAAAAAATAATTTTTCTATAATTATAATATATATCATTTACCTTTATTTCATGAAATCTGAAAAGATATAGAAGAAATTGTTCATACGCATGTGCGACCAATCTTCTCCATGAATGGGTTTTTTTATCTATAACTTTTATGAATAAATATAAATACATATATACTTAATATATATTACAGTTATATGATTGTTATAATATGGAGATTATGTATCCATAATCAATTTAATATGACTGAAAATAAAAAATTATAACATACATGAAAAACAAAGCGAGTATCACCCAAAACATGATTATAACAAGGAACGGTTAAACGAGTAACAAAATGAAATAAGTCAATAATATATGGTAATAAATTTTCAGTTATGTTTATAGAATATATTTATAATAAACATATATTCATTATAAATGAGGTTCATATGTGCAAGAATTAAGTCAATTCTTCCAATAAGGGTTTTTCGTCTCACTTTTTACTTCTGTGAGGCACATGACATATTGATTATTGAAAGTGGGTGCCCTAGACCCAACATGTTTTGTACTTTGATTTCCACTACATGTATTAAGTTTTTTATAATACATGTTTTTAACTTTCTATAATAGTGTAGATATTTCTGCATCCATTTTTTTATAGTAATGTCCTTAGATTACCTATCGCATCAAAGGGTTATAGTCGATCCTAGGCTATAATGAGAACCCTGAGATGCCATGACAACAATCTTAAAGTAACATCCTATGGTCCAGTTACATCATTCTGAAAGGACACAGATGATGTGTGACCATCAGGTGTTGGGGCTCATAAGCATTGAGACTTCTTCTCATGAAGTTCACACTTAATGATCTCTAGTAGTTGAGATCATGAGGACAGACCCGCATAATATGAACATCACATGTTTTAGGTGACATGGGTCGCTCTTATCTATGGACATGTGTAATGATCTTTAGATATGATATCATTGTCAATTAATTCCATTTAATTATATACATTTTATGCAAGGTAAAAACCATGGTGACAAAGTTGTGGTGAGGTAGTTTGTATCGGGTACGTCTTTAATATCATGGCATTGATTGAATGATCGAGAAAGTATTTGTTACTTTTGTGTTCAGGAAGAGATATATGGGGCCTAGTTGATTAGGATGGTTTCACCTTCAATAAATCAATGGCCATGGTAGTGGAAGTTAAGACCATTCTGACAAATCAACAAACAAAATAAATCAAAATAATGAAGGTTGACCCTAGTATGCATTCAGCTTTATTGAGATATCGATGACGAAGAGATTATATTACATGGACCATGTTTGTAGGAAGGAAGTCGTTTCATTGACTTTCCCTTATCTCTATGGGGGCCTCAATGGGTTGCAAGACCCTGCTCTAGGTCAGTGGATATTATTCACTGCTATTGAGGTAAGGGCCTAGAGGGTCACACACAATAGCACCTTGAGAATATTCCCTATTGTGGGAATAGGAATATTGAACTTGGTGGGCCCTTCCAAAGGGTCTGAGTACTATCCAAGTTCTATGGATCCCCAAAGAATAAATAAATTCATTATTTATTCAAGTATAGAATAATTCGTTGAATTTATTTATAACATGTATTTACAAGTTATATAGTAAATAAAAGTATTAATATTATTCGAATGGATTTTAATATCCTAGGTTTGTTTACTATTAGAAGGAGGTATGAGTCAAGTTAAAGACTCAAATTTATCACATAATATATTTATATATTTCAAGTAACTGATAAATTATAAATATCATTTATGGCATAATTTTATTTTGTCATAAATAATTATTTATAACACTTATATAGCAGATGTTTATTACACGAGGGTCGGGAATCCATACCGCATGTTTTAAACACTCCCTATATAAGTGAGAGAGAGGCTCTCCCATGGATACTATTCATGTGTCAAGATTGAGAGCTTCTCTCTCCTCCTAGAATCTAGAGAGAGAGTCTCTCAAGCAAAGGAAGATCTTCAAGTTCATCCATCTCAGATTGAAGCTTCATCCTTTGCGGTGATCATTACTGCACTGAAGTGGGCATCGATGATCTACGCTATCACTTGGATCTTGATGAACGACACATGAGAGATTCATGAGGCATGTGTGGACGATCTAGAGGGCTTTGATGTCATAGTATTCGAGCAACCATCACCAGCATTTTGCGGCATACTTGCACATGTCAATTCTGAACAAGGTATATATTTAGTTAAATTTCCATGCTCTGTTTAAACTATGTGAGATCCTTGGACCAAACCGAGACAAGATTACAGTAGTTGACAGGGTTATGTCACTCTAGTGAAGTAGAAAATTTTAAATTCTTGGCCCACCGTCTTCCGATGTGCCATCCCGGTACCCAATAGTGGTATCAAAGGGAATCGCAAGGTTTTTTTGAGTCAACAAAATAAGATGCATTAAATTTAATTGTGGGGTGTTAAAATGGTTCATTCAAATCTGATTGGGAATCATTTCATTTTCAAATGATCATGTTAAGATCATTTAAAAATTTTTAATCGGATTTAAGTTGTAGTTTTCGTTCATTTGATGCTTATCTCAAATTGAGAATAAACATCAAATATAATATTTTTTTATTATAAAATATAATAAAATATTTTCAATAAATGTGTGTGTAAAATATTTTTGATTAAAAAAAATGATAGAGGGAGACCAAGACCCAAATTTGGGGTCTTCTTGTTTTTAAAAAATATTAGGGAAGACCAAGACCCCAAAATGGGGTCTTATTCCCTTTAATTAAAAAAAGTATAGTGGCTCTTTTTTTGTCTAAGGAAAAAATAATATAAAAAAATTTGAAGACCCCAAAGGGGTCTCCATCTATCATGTAGCACAAGAGGGCTCTTCCCTTAGGGAGAAACCCTAGTCCCGCCGGAGCCGGCACCCTTGTGCGCCGGAATGCCGGACCACGCCACCTCCTAGTCCCCATCGCGCTACCCCATGCCCCACCAAGCTTCCTGGTCGCTCCACTTGGAGTCGTGCTGGACTGTTGCACTGCTCCTGAACCCCGGCCGCCCCAAGCTCGCCAGACCGCCTCCTACCGGACATGGTTGCGCCTCGCTGGGATGTCACCACGAGCCCAACCAGAGTATTCGTGTTGCCTCCGAACCCCACCGGTTGCGCCGCTCCTACCAAGAATCCCTAGTCGCATTGTGTCGCCCCTGTCCGGACCTCCTACTCACGCTGGCCGAGAACCGCACTAGCCGCCCTAGTCTTGGCCATGCTGGACTGGGCTGCCACCTCATCGGCTCGCCGGAGCAGCGGGCTACCGGCCATGCAGCTGGCCGGTTTGCTTCTCAGCCTCCTCCCACTCCCTTCAGACCTCATTGAATGTCTCTATTGCTGAGGGAGTCGCTGGACCAAGAAGTCATGTCGTGGTCATGCTGCGGTCATGCCGTAGTCACACCGCGGTCACACCATGGTAATTCCATAATTGGATCTGCTCCAGGATGACACCCTGTGGCGGTTCGCAGTCCCGCCGGACTCCCCGGCTAGAGGTAACCCCACTTTGAATTAATTGTAATTAATTTAGTTTTTTTTTAAGTTAAATTAATTATAGTTAATTTGGGGTTTAAATAATTTTAATCTTAAATATTAATTGAATTTAAGTTTATAATTAAATTAATTGTTTAATTTAATTTTTGGAATTAAAATTAATTTAAACAAATGGAACCGATAAAATAAATTATTTGTACTTAGTCAAATTCATTTAATTTATTAGAATACCCTCACATTATTAAAATTTATTGCATTTTAATTTTCTTGCAAATATTTTACCCCGACTGGTCTTGAGCAAGTTACCGAACTGTGTATGTCAAGTATTTATTTATTTATTTAATTATTTATTCAATGTCTGTGATGATTGTAATAATTAATTAGATAAATTAAGGTCTATAAATAGCCTCTTTTAATTCAAATATGTATAAGGGCATGCATGTAAATTGCACGAGATGTATGTTGTACCCTTAGACCCCCTCCAATGCGTGCGAGTTCATTTGTAATTAAATGATGATCTGAGACGCAGACCCCGCCAAGACGAGGCGGTAAACAAGACGGGAGCCAACTGCTTTACACTGGGCAAGCTATGATGTGATTCAAGTCAAGACTTAGGTATGGATTCCCCTCGATCAAGATTGATCTGTCAGGGATCTATCATTATTGAATTCTAAATACCGGTTGGATTGCATGATTTACTTTATGCATAGTTTATTATTTTTTGCTACTTCATGATTATTGCGTGATCACATAGAATAGTAAACAAGATAAAATGCATAAATATGTGATGAATTATATTATATTTCATGTTCAGTTGTGAGCGCGACAACCCAGTTTGAACATAATAAATAGAAAAGTATTATATTCTTCAATAAATATAAAAACTCCCTCAAAGATATATTAAGTCTAAAATCCTTCCATTTCTCACATCTAAATAGAACGGTTGTTTGGGTGATCATCAGCCTTAGTTGAGAGTCCATCTTACTACAGGGGTGTTTTAATGAGAGAAATGGGTCGACTTAACTTAATTGAGTAGTCAATAATTAGCCTTAGCTAACTTGCTAAAACTTTATAGGCAAGATGTTGAGGGAATCAAGTTCAGATTCCAAAATCTGGTACTTTACTCAACAACACAATGAACCACAAGAACAAGTGGTTGGCCAGTCTAGTGCCTACCTTGAAAGCCTCCATGTAGTGGTGTAGCCCTATATTGTAGGCTACGAGGGAGGTTTTAAGGATCCTTTCCACTAGAATGATCAAGCGATAGAGTATTCTGAATGTAATAGTGAGTGCAATTAAGGTTCTTTAAAATAGTGGGGGACATTATAATGATTTAATAATTTATTAATCATAAATGTCAAAAGGTAATCAACACAAAGTACTAATTGCTAAATGTTTATATAATGTAGATTCAAAATGGAAGTCACCAACACCACAAGTAGTTTATCACTACGATCAATCTTGGATAATGAAAATATCCTGACCGACAAAAACTTCCAGGAGTGGTACAGGCGCTTGTGCATAGTACTACTCGAATAAAGGAAGTTATATGTGCTGGAGTCCCCAATTCCTACCGAACCTCCTCAGGGATCAAGAATAGTGGAGAAAGATAAATGGAGAAAGCATGTAGATGATGCACTAGATGTATAATGCATCATGTTTTCATCCATGTCTATCCAATTGAAAAAAATTCATGAGGATGAGGATGCCTACAAGATGCTTCCACCTCTCCAAGAACTTTATGAGGAGATTTCCTAGAAAGAAAGGTATGAGATCTCAAGTGCGCTTTATAGTTCAGGATAACATAAGGGAACCATGACGGTACTCACATACTCAAGATGATTGGTTATATTGAGAGGCATGAAGCTCTTGGGTTCAAACTGAATCAAGAACTAGCAGTGGATCTCATTCTAGACTCTTTGGCATCAATCTTCTCAGCTTTTATTGTCAATTAAAATATGAATTATTTGACAATGTTGCTCCCAGACCTTTTGGATTTATTTCTCCATGATGATAAGGATTTGAAAAATACCAATTCAAATGTTATTATGGTGAACAATAAAAACAAGGGAAAGGAAAAGTGGTATTAGGCCAAGTCAAGGCCAAAGACACCAATGCATCATCCCACAAAGAATCCAAATATTTAGAGTCAAAGTAATGAGCATGAATCTATCTTCATTGGATGTGGAAAGAAAGGCCACTAGAAGCGGAATTGCAGAGCTAGGAAGAAGAAGCAAGTTGATGCTTCTACTTAAGGTATTTTTGTCATTGAATGCAATCTATCTTTATCTACAAGTTGGGTATTGGATACGACATGTGGCTCACAAATTTGTATTCATATACAGGAACCAAGTAGGTTCAAGAAGATTTCCAAAGGTCAAGTGGATTTTTGTGCTGCAAATGGTGCAAGTTTGGCAGCCTTGGTAGTGGGAGACTTTCACTTAACCTTGCCAACTGGTTTGGTTCTAGTTTTAAACAATCGCTATTATGTACCATCCATTACCAGAAACATTATATCTATGTCGAGTCTAGACACTATGAGTTTTTATTTCAAGTTTAAAAAGAAATTTTGTCTCTTTTATAAGGATAACATATGTTATGGTATGGCACATCTTAACAATGGTTTATATATTATGGAAATAAAAAAACCAGTTATGGAAATCAATGAAAAAAATATCCAACATGACTCAAATAACACCTGACTATGGAACTTCAAACATGGTCATGTAAACGAGAATAGATTACGAAAATTGCATCAAGAAGGGTATCTAGACGTGGTACAGTTAGAACCCTTAGATGTATGTCAAGCTTTTTTATAGGGAAATATGACAAAAGAATATTTCTCAGGAAAAGGACAAAGAGCCAATGCAGTTCTAGAATTAATACATACTGATGTACGTGGTCCATTTCCAGTAGAGGTAAGGGGTGGTTTTCTATACTTCATTACTTTTACTGACAACTGTAGTAGGTATAGATATATCTACTTAATGTGGTATAAGTCAGATTCCATTCAGATTTTTAAGGAATCCCAAAATGAAGTAGAAAACCAACTTGGTAAGAAGATAAAAGCACTTTGCTCAGACCGAGGCAGAGAATATCTTAAACAAGCATTCATTGACCTCTTGAAGGAGTGTGGGATAGTATCCCAACTCACTCCTCCTTATACACCATAATGGAATGGTGTTAGTGAAAGGAGGAATAGGACCTTACTTGACATGGTCAGATCAATGATGAGTAATGCAACCCTTCTAATATCCTTTTGGGGATACGCCTTGCAGACATCAGCATATACCCTTAACCGAGTACCATCTAAAGCTGCAAATGGGATTCCATATCAGTTATGGTATGGAAAGAAACCCAACCTGGCACACATTAGTGTATGGGGGTGCGAGGCATTTATCAAGACTCTACCAAGTGACAAATTATCATCCAAAAGCACTAAGGGAATCTTTGTATGTTATCCTAAGGAAACTAGAGGATACCACCTATTTAACCCTTTAGATAGAAAAGTCATTTTGGAAAGATACACCACATTTCTAGAAAGGGAACACATTTCTATTGGAAATAGTGGGATCAAGATTGACTTCGATGAAGTTAATGCTCCAGATGCACAAGATTTGGTAGAGGAACAATCTCTACAACAACAAGTGGAAGAAGAAGTTGTTCTTGAGACATAGATACTGCGTAGGTCTATATAAGAGGTTAGAAAACCAGAGCTTTATGGTTTTCTTGTTACCGAGTCATGTGGCACATTAGTCCTTCAGAATGATGAAACTCTAACCTACAAGGAAGCGGTAGAAGGAAAAGAAGCTGCTAAATGGAAAGAAGCCATGAATTATGAGATGGAGTCCATGTACCAAAATAACGTTTGGATTTGGTTAGACACTCTAGCTGATGTAAATCCCATTGGTTGAAAATAGGTATTCAAGAAGAAGCTGGACATGAATTTTGAGGTTAATACCTTTAACTAAAGACTGGTTGCAAAGGGTTTCAGGAAACGTCAGGGCACTGACTATAAGGACCCAGCCTTAAACCTTACTTAATCTTGAGTTATTACAATATTACACATTGAGGATCTTTTCAGGTTTAGAGTTTTAGATAATTAGAACATAACTACTACATCTCAAAATATTACAAAGTAGACACCTCTATTAAGTTTCCATAGAATAAAAAACTCTTAAAAAGTAATATGTCTAGTTCCATGTTTTATATAGCATGACTTTACCTTGATCCCATCCTTGACCCTATTCCACATTATGTCCTATAAAAAACATTTCAAAAAAACTTGTGGTGAGCATAAAGAGCTCAGTAAGGGATACACAAAGAATGAAAACTGTTAGTTTATCAAAACAAAAAGTAAACCATGTATACTTTATCAAAGTAATACTTTTCACCTTTATGAAGTAGTAAAAACTCTTCACTGAATAAAATATCATTGCTTACCCTTTTGTAACCAAAATATTACCATAAAACCCATAAAAAGATCACATAACATATAAAGGTAACTTGGGACATAAACATACTTAAGTGTAATAACCATACGGCCGACTTCCACACATATCACTTAATGGAATAGCCATACGGCCAACTTCCATACATACTTAATGGAATATCTATACGGCCGACTTCCATACCCAATGAATTGGAGGTTATAACGTAACCACCAGTCCTGGTATTCACGGCACCACCCGTCATATGGTTTATCATGTAACCACCCGTCAAATGTCCAAGTACCATTATAAAAATCATAAGACATAAAACAAATATAATGGAAAGAAAACATTTCCACACTTTGATCACAATATATCACTTAAATATATGGACATAACAAATCCATTATAAAAACCATTTTCAATACCAAAATATATAAAAGATTATATGGTATTTATTTCATTTTAAAAAAACATTATGGCTTGTTCAGGAAGCCAAAGACCAAATAATACCCACGGCGGCGGAAAAGGTCGTTGTCACCGCGTACGTTAAAAGAAACATTCCTTTTTTTCATTTAGTAAAACGCTTCATAGAAAAAGATTATGTTTGTATAAAAGTAAAATTCAAAAGGGTTTATACACCATATAAAAGATAGTTGTGTATAAAACGAAATATGCCTCAATGAAAGGAGATTGAGACGAAGTCCCTTACCTCGGGTCCAACTTGACTCGATCGTTCTTTAACGTCCTGAATAATAAACTTGAGTTAATTTCTATTTTATTAAGAACCTTTTTACAGTTCATTATTCCTTTTATATCACTTATTTCCATATCATGAACACTATGTAATTATTTAAGTTAATAATGTTTGTTTTTTCGATATTTGGTTCTTAAGTCGAAAGTGGATTTCTTATAATTACATGTTGTTCGTGTGGTCAAAGGTTCTTTATATCCAGAATGAAATTCCTTATTTGGATATCATATATATCATATATATCTAGCATATACATGTATTTATAATATCACATAATCATTTAGAGGTAAGAAATGAAATGCACCGTTAATGGAGATGGTAAGCCGTACGTACGCATGAATGCTACTTTCATTTCTATGTCATATTAATGGAATTAAAACTAAATGAGAGGTATGTATGTTTTAATTCCAGAATTATATTAATCATTTAGATGTAACATACATCATATATATCCATTATATATATGTACTTATAATAGTACATTACATTTGGGGATAAGAAATGAAATGCACCCTTCATGGAGACGGTAAGCCGTACGTACGCATGAACGCTACTTTCAATTCTATCTCATAATTTAATGGGAAGAAATAATAATTATATAGAGGTATATTATAATTCCAGTATAAAATCATATAGAATAACTTTAAATCCATCCTTTATACATCCCACATATGGCATTAACGAATCAAATCACTTTGAGGGGGTGGTAGTCCGCACTTCCTAAAATTAAATTATCGTGTTTACCCATAATGGAAACCATAAAGGTATACCAAAAATAAAAAATACAATACAATAAGGGAAACATAAACATAATATATATCATATATAAATAGAGTGACATCTTAATGGCCATCATTAAAGGTGTTTAAAAGAAGATTAAACAATCATCGTTTCGTGAGGCAGAAATTCGTCAACCACAGAAACAGTATGTTCTTTAACCATTAGATGTAGATGTGTGTAATTGTATATCGAATTATTATTATAACAACATCCTAGTATATTGAAGATATTGTATTTGTTACAAAATAAATTAATAAAAAGAGCTTAGGGGGTTGGAGAAGCAAAATAAAACAAAAGAACACAAGTGAACACATTACCTCAAAATCGGGTAACTCTCTTAGATTTGACCTCAAAGGCTTCCTTGGGAAGACTTCTGCACAAAATGAGGCATCAAGGAGTAAGATAGAGATGTGTAGAGACAAAATGGGTAGGTTTTTGCTGAGGCAAAGGCTTTGGAACTATGGGTATGGAGGTAGAGGTGAGGGCCTTTTATAAGAGGAGAGGAGGGGCACTCTTGGAAAGTAAAGAAATGGTACTTTATTTTCAAATGTGTTTCGGATTCAAAAGGTCCCACATTGAAATAATTCAAGGATATGGTGATAAGGGTTCAAAATATACCCATCCAACAGGTTTTGGACATGTGTAGGTCATAGAGTTTACATTATCTTTTCATTTTATTTAAATCATTTATTAATTAGGTAATCGCTGCATCATCATGATGTCATAGATAATTTAATATATTTAATGTATAAAAATTATAAAAAAATATCATGATGTAGGAAATATTTTTAGCTTTATAATGAATATTTATAGTCAAAAATATTACTTGTATAACCCCATGTAAAAATTGTTTTAGTAAAACATTTCATGTTTGTGTCATTTTTACTTTAACATTAAATAAAAAGTTATTTATGTCATTTCCCAACCAAAGTGGCTCCATGGAATCCCCAAGTTGACTCATGGATTTTCTTGGTCGGCCATGACACATCCAATGAGGGTAGTACATGTGTCAAGCTCATCTAATATTATTAAAACATTATTTTTAACTTAAACTACACTAATTACCTCTAATCGCGATTAAAAACTTAAAAGTGACTATTCACCAAAAAATTATTTTAATCTCATTGAACCGCATTTTACTTCTTAATGAAAACCATGTATGTTGGATTTTTGAAAATCAAATCATAGAAGTGACGAAGTTTCATTTAAACGAAAAATCAGTTTCTTTAACTACCACTTAGTGGTTTCACTACTCATCAAAAATTGAAGTTTTTCATAAAAATACCAAAACTTCACCCTAAACTATATTTGATATTCTGAATTCAAAAATGATGCCCATTTTAAAAAATTAAAATCATATAAGTTACATTAATTAATTTAATAATTAATTCCCGTTGTCCTGACAAATAGCGTGTTTTTATGAAACAATAAGTATCAAAAGATTGACACTAGTTTAAGTCCAATTTCAAAGTGAAATTGATTCCAATGACCACCATTGGATTAAATGGTAAAAATATATTCTAATTGCACTTAAAAACCAATTCAAAAGATTATCTAATAATCTTAATAAATTAGATTAAAAAGAGGTTTTGAATTAAAATACAACATTTTTCACTATTCATTAAAAAAATGAACTTTATCGAAAAAATACCATAAAATTACAAAAAGTAAAATTTTATGTCCCGATTCTAAAGAAGAGTTTTATTTGGTCCAATAGAATGTATAAGAGTGACCAAAACTATATTTAATGACGGTTCGCCATCAAATGTTGATAAGTGGACCTTTCGTGAAAATTAGAGTATATAAGCCTAAAATTGAATTCTTTTCGTATTTTAAGCCTTTATCCTTTATTAGATAACTGTAAAAACATTTAACAAACATATATAATCATATTTTAGTTATTTCTATCCATTCCCGCCAGTACAAAGGCTACGTGTTAACTAACATTTAAAATAATATTATTTTATTACTAGTGTGTAACGTACGATTTCAAAGAAACTCTTTGTTGCGTATCAGGTATGCTATCGAACATAGCAACCCCTTTAAAGTAAAATTAATATTTAATTCGCAAATATTAATAAATATGAAAATGTATTATTCTTTATTTACTTGGGATGTTACATCCTTCCCCCCTTTTGAAAATTGCGTCCTCGCAATTTTATTCACTTATCAAAATAAGTGGGGGTATTTATCCCTCATAGCATTTTCAGATTCCCACGTTGACTCTTCAACCATATGGTTTTTCCACAAAACCTTTACCTGGTGAATTACCTTATTTCGCAATACTTTCCCTCTTCGATCAAGAATATGGACTGGTTGTTCTTCATAAGAGAGATTCTCTTCCAACTGAACTACCTCTGGGAACAAAACATGAGATGGATCTGGCATATACTTTCTCAACATCGAAACATGAAAAACATTGTGTACCTGAGATAAACTCGGAGGTAAAGCCACCCGGTATGCAACTAATCCAACTCTCTCTAGAATTTCATATGGTCCAATGAACCTTGGACTCAGCTTTTGTTTCTTACCAAATCTCATAACACTCTTTCATGGTGAGACTTTGAGAAAAACATGATCACCTACCTCAAAAGATAGATCCTTCCTCCGGTTATCTGCATAACTTTTCTGTCTACTCTGAGCTGTTTTCATGTGTTTCTGAATCAACTGAACTTTTTCTACCATCTCTTCTACCAATTTAGGTCCCATCAGCTTCCTTTCACCCACTTCATCCCAAAATGCTGGAGTTCGACACCGCTTCCCATATAATTCCTCAAATGGTTACATCTGTATACTGGAATGAAAACTGTTATTATAAGAAAACTCAACAAAAGAAAGATGTTGGTCCCAACTTCCCTCATAATCCATCGAACAAGATCATTGCATATCCTCCAAGGTCTGAATTGTTCGTTCTGACTACCCATCTGATTTCGGATGAAAAGCTGTACTAAAATTTAATTCAGTACCCAACGACTTCTGAAGGCCTTTCCAAAAGTTAGAAGTAAACCTGGGATCATGATCAGATACAATGGAGAGAGGAACTCCATGTAACCTGATTATCTCTTTAAGATACAAACGAGAAATTTGATCTAGAGAGAAAGTATCTCGAATAGGAAGGAAATGAGCAGATTTAGTCAATCAATCAACAATAACCCAGATTGCATTATTACCTCGATGTGTCTTCAGCAATCCCAAAACAAAGTCCATGGATATATTTTCTCATTTCCACTATAGCACTGGTAAAGGCTGAAGCATCCCATTCGGTAACTGCTGCTCTTCTTTAACCTGCTGACAAGTCAAACACTTCACAGTAAAATCAGCAATATCTCTTTTCATTCCATCCCACCAGTAATACTCCTGCAGATCCCTGTACATCTTAGAACTTCCAGGATGAACTGAAAATGGGGAACTATGAGCCTCACATAACAACTCATTCTTCAATTGTGAATCACCTGGGACACATAATCTCTTCCCAAACCTCAAAACACAATCATTATCAATGTTGAATTCAGGCAACTTACCCTTCTGAACCAGCTCTACCTTTTTCTGCAACTCACTGTCTTCCCTCTGTACTTGCTTAATTCTGTCTGATAGGGATGATCTCACTGATACCTGAAACAAAATAGAAGAACATCCGGCACCAACAACTTCTATGCCAAAGTTTATCAAATCAAAAACCAAAGTATCACGTTCCAAATGAAACATAGTTAATGAAGCATTACTTTTTCGACTCGAAGCATCGGCCACTTTATTGGCTTTTCCCAGATGGTAGTGAATTGTACAATCATAATCCTTGATTAATTCCAGCCATCTCCTCTTTCTCATGTTCAATTCTTTCTGAGTGAATATATACTTTAAACTTTTGTGATCAGTATATATTTCAAACTTTACTCCATATAAATGATTCCTCCAAATTTTTAAAGCAAAAACAACAGCAGCTAATTCCAAATCATGTGTAGGGTAATTTACCTCATGAGTTTTCAACTGACGTGAAGCATATGCAATAACCTGATCATTCTGCATAAGGACACATCCAAGTCCCTTCAACGAAGCATCACTATATATAACAAACTCACCAATCCTAGAAGGAAGTGCCAAAACTAGAGCATTCACCAATCTTCTTTTCAACTCCTAAAAACAAACATCACATTATTTTGTCCAGATAAACTTTACACCCTACCGAGTTAGCTTAGTCATTGGACTAGATAACCATGAAAAATTTTCAACAAACCTTAAGTAGTAACCTGCCAATCCAAGGAAACTACGGATCTCGGTTACATTTGTGGGTCTCAGCCATTCTTCAACAACTTTTTTTTAGCAGGATCAACAGTTATGCCATCTTTTGAAACAATGTGACCCAGGAAAGAAATCTGTTGTAACCAAAACTCACACTTGCTGAATTTTGCATATAGTTTCTTTTCTTTTATGGTTTGAAAGATAACCCTTAAATGACTTTCATGCTCCTCTTTACTTTTAGAAAACACCAAAATATCATCGATGAAAACAACCAAAAACTTATCCAAGAACTCATGGAAAATTCTATTCATAAGGTCCATGAATACAGCAGGTGCATTAGTTAACCCAAAAGGCATAACTACAAATTCATAATGGCCATATCTAGTACGGAATGTAGTCTTTAGAACGTCTGCTTCTTTTACTTCCAAATAATGGTACCCCGACCTCAAGTCAATATTCAAAAAATACTGAGCTCCCTGGAGCTGATCAAACAAATCATCGATATGAGGCAAAGGATACTTGTTCTTAACAGTGATGTTATTCAAGGCTCTATAATCAATGCAAAGTCTCATTAAGCCATCTTTCTTTTTAACAAATGAGACAGGATCACCCCATGGTGATGTTCTAGGTCAAATGAAACCTTTATCTAATAACTCATGCAATTGATTCTTTAACTCTAAAAGTTTAACTTGAGCCATTTGATAAGGGGGTTTTGAAATTGGATTAGAATCCGGAACTAAGTCAACAGTAAATTCAACTTCCCAATCATGAATAATACCAGGCAACTCATCAGAAAAAACATCAAGATACTCATTTACCACTGGCACATCATTAATCTGAACAGTTCCTTTATTTTCAACAATATGTGCAAGGTAACATTCATTTCCATATTTTACTTGTTTCTCAACTTCCTGATATGTTATCAAAATCAAGGGTTCATTCTTGTACACAAACTGAAAATCTTTCTGAAAAGAAACCATTTTAGCTCTGCAGTCAATCTTAGCATGATAAACAGAAAGCCAATCCATGCCCAAAATAACATCAAACTCTACTAGAGGCTAAACAATAAGGTTTGCTGGTAGATTCTTTCTACACACAAGGATAGGAAGGTTCTTATAATTCATTTTTTTCTCAACGTTCCCTCCGGGTGTTTTTTCCATAAGTTCATGATTCATATCTTGAGATGGAATTTCCAATTTACTAGAAAACTTCTCCCAAATGAAAGAGTGTGTAGACCCTGAATCAAACAACACATTGGCATAATCTGAACAAACAAATAGTGTACCTGATACTACTTCATTCGATGGCCCAACATCTGCTGAATTTGTTGCAAAGGATTTCACCACCCCTTTCTGCTTGTAGTCTGGCTGCTTTCCCCCCAGTTGAGTTCTTCTTTAGACACTCATTTGCATAATGACCCATTTCATTACACTTAAAACATCTTATCGCTGGCTTTTCATTGCCTGCTTGATCATCTTCCTTGCTGTTACGAGTAATATGACCAGACTTACCACACCGAAATCACTTACCAGACTTGGATAAAAATTCTCCAGGATGCATTTTACCACACTTCTCATAGTATGGATATTTGGTTTTCTTACCTACTTGATTCTTTGATGAATTCTTCCCCTTTTCCTGCCAACTAGACCTCTTATTCCGATGTTTGTCATAGAACACCTGATCATTGGCAAACTCCATTTCCACCTTCTCCGCACATCGAACAAGTTTTTCATAACTTTTGAACTCACGAGAAGCTAAAGCCCTTCGATAATTTGGCTTAAACCTTGAGTAAAAATGGTTTATTTTACTATCAAGATCTCGTATGAAGTTTGGATCATACCTTTCCAATCGAGTGAACTTTGAATCATAAGCAGCCACAGAATCATCCTACTGCCTCAATTCTAGGAACTGTTTTCCATCCTAAGACGAACCACCTTAGGAAAATATTTCTCAAGAAACATACCTTTGAATTCATCCCAGTGAAGATCCTCAATCTCATCACTGTCCCTGATATTGTTTACCATTGACCACCACTAATCAGCTTCACCTTCAAAACGGTAAATGGCAAGACTAACCTTTTGACGTTCTGAACACCCCATGACATCAAAAATCTTCTGCAGTGCTTTAATCCACCCTTCAGCTTGTACGGGGTCAGATGATCCTCTGAATGATGGGGGATGTTGCCACATGAAATGTTCCACCACTGACATGTTCCTCTGTGGTTGATCTGGCTGATCTCGTGCATGGATACCACCACCATTTATAGCCTAAGTCAACTATTCCATCACCGCAACAAACTGTTCAGTTCCAATTCTGACCATCTCAGGTTGCTGATTTGGAAGGTTGTCTTCCTCCTGATGTCATCCCAACATAGCTTCTTTGTTTCCTCTGCGGAAAACCATTCTGAACACAGAAATATCTTAGGCAAAGCAACATGGTAATCTTTAAATGCTATATCATTTCTGTCATACCATAAATTAACTTATAATTTAACAATTTTCTAACTCCTAAAGTTGTCTAAACCGACCTCTGATACCAACAATAAGGCCCTGGCCTTAAACCTTACTTAATATTGAATTAAATGAATAATTCACATTGAGGATATTTTCAGGTATAGAGTTTTAGATAATTAGAACATAACTACTACATCTCAAAAGATTACAAAGTAGACACTTCTACTAAGTTTCCATAGAATAAAAAAACTCTTAAAAAGAAACATGTCTAGTTCCAAGTTTTATATAGCATGACTTTACCTTGATCCCATCCTTGACCCTATTCCACATTAGGTCCTGTGAAAAACATTTCAAAAAAACTCGGGGTGAGCATAAAGAGCTCAGTAAGGGATACACAAAGAATTAAAACTGTTAGTTTATCAAAACAATAAGTAAACCATGTATACTTTATCAAAGTAATACTTTTCACCTTTATGAAGTAGTAAAAACTCTTCACTGAATAAAAGATCATTACTTACCCTTTTGTAACCAAAAGATTACCGTAAAACCCATAAAAAGATGACATAACATATAAAGGTAACTTGGGACATAAACATACTTAAGTGGAATAACCATACGGTTGACTTCCACACATATCACTTAATGGAATAGCCATACGGCCAACTTCCATACATAATTAATGGAATAGACATACGGCTGACTTCCACACCCAATGCATTGGAGGTTATAACGTAACCACCCGTCTTGGTATTCACGACACCACCCGTCATATGGTTTATCACGTAACCACCCGTCAAATGTCCAATTACCATTATAAAAATCATAAGACATAAAACAAATATAATGGAAAGAAAACATTTCCACACTTTGATCACAATATATCACTTAAATATATTGACATAACAAATCCATTATAAAAACCATTTTCAATACCAAAATACATAAAAGAGTATATGGTATTTATTTCATTTTAAAAAAACATTACGGCTTGTTCAGGAAGCCAAAGACCAAATAATACTCGCGGCGGCGGAAACGGTCGTTGTCACCGCGTACGTTAAAAGAAACATTCCTTTTTGTCATTTAGTAAAACGCTTCGTAGAAAAAGATTCCTTTTGTATAAAAGTAAAATTCAATGGGTTTTATACACCGTATAAAAGATAGTTGTGTATAAAACGAAATATGCCTCAATGAAAGGAGATTGAGATGAAGTCCATTACCTCGGGTCCGACTTGACTCGATCGTTCTTTAACGTCCTGAATAATAAACTTGAGTTAATTTCTATTTTCTTAAAAACCTTTTTCTAGTTCATTATTCCTTTTATATCACTTATTTCCATGTCATGAACACTATGTAATTATTTAAGTTAATAATGTTTGTTTTGTCGATATTTGGTTCTTAAGTCGAAAGTAGACTTCTTACAATTACATGTTGTTCGTGTGGTCAAAGGCTCTTTATATCCAAAATGACATTCCAGATTTGGATATCATATATATCATATATATCTAGAATATACATGCATTTATAATATCACATAATCATTTAGAGGTAAGAAATGAAATACACCATTCATGGAGACGGTAAGCCGTACGTACGCATGAACGCTACTTTCATTTCTATGTCATATTAATGGAATTAAAAATAAATGATAGGTATGTATATTTTAATTACAGAATTATATTAATCATTTAGATGTAACATACATCATATATATCCATTATATATATGTACTTAAAATAGTACATTACATTTGGGGATAAGAAATGAAATGCACTGTTCATGGAGACGGTAAGCCGTACGTACGCATGAACGCTACTTTCATTTCTATCTCATAATTTAATCGGAAGAAATAATAATGATATAGAGTTATATTATAATTCCATTATAACATCATATATAATAACTTTAAATCCATCCTTTATACGTCCCACATATGGCATTAACGAATCAAATCACTTTGAGGGGGCGGTAGTCCGCACTTCCTAAAATGAAATTATCGTGTTTACCCACAATGGAAACCATAAAAGTATACCACAAATGAAAAATACAGAAGCATAAGGGAAACATAAACATAATATATATCATATATAAATAGAGTGACATCTTAATGTCCACCATTAAAGGTGTTTAAAAGAATATTGAACAATCCTCGTTTCGTGAGGCAGAAATTCGCCAACCACAGAAACAGTATGTTCTTTAACCATTAGATGTAGATGTGTGTAAGTGTAACTCAAATTATTATTTTAACAAAATCCTAGTATACTGAAGATACTGGAGTTGTTACAAAATAAATGAATAAAAAGAGTTTAGGGGGTTGGAGAAGAAAAATAAAACAAAAGAACACAAGTGAACACATTACCTCAAAATCGGGTAACTCTCTTAGATATGAGCTCAAAGGCTTCCTTGGAAAGACTTCTGCCCAAAGTGAGGCTTCAAGGAGTAATATAGGGATGTGGAGAGACAAAATGGGAAGGGTTTGGCCGATCCAAAGGCTTTGGAAGTGTGGGTAAGGAGGTAGAGGTGAGGGCCTTTTATAAGAGGAGAGGAGGGGCACTCTTGGAAAGTAAAGAAATGTTAATTTATTTAAAATGTGTTTCGGATTCAAAAGGACCCACATTGATATAATTCGAGGGTAAGGTGATAAGGGTTTTAAATATACCAATCCAACAGGTTTTGGACATGTGTAGGTCATAGATTTTACTTTATCTTTTCATTTTATTTAAATCATTTATTAATGATGTAATCGCTGCATCATCATGATGTCATAAATAATTTAATATATTTAATGTCTAAAAATTATAAAAAAAATATCATGATGTAAGAAATCGTTTTATCTTTCTAATGAATATTTATAGTCAAAAATCTGACTTGTATATCCCCATGTAAAAATTGTTTTAGTAAAACATCTCATGTTTGTGTCATTTTTACTTTAACATTAAATAAAAAGTTATTTATGTCATTTCCCAACCAAAGTGGATCCATGGGGTCCCCAAGTTGACCCATGGATTGTCTTGGTCGGCCATGACCCATCCAATGAGGGAAGGACATCTGTCAAGCTCATCTAATATTATGAAAACATTATTTTTACCTTAAACTACACTAATTACCTCTAATCGCGATTAAAAACTTCAAAGTTACTATTCACCAAAAAATTATTTTAATCTCATTGAACCACATTTTACTTCTTAATGACAACCATGTATGTCAGATTTTTGAAAATAAAATCACAGAAGTGACAAAGTTTCATTTAAACAAAAAAATCAGTTTCTTTAACTACCACTTAGTGGTTTCACTATTCATCAAAAATTGAAGTTTTTCAGAAAAATACCAAAACTTCACCCTAAGCTATATTTGATATTCTGAATTCAAAAATGATGTCTATTTTAAAAAATTCAAATCATATAAGTCACATTAATTAATTAAATAATTAATTCCCGTTGTCATGATAAATAGCGTGTTTTTATGAAATAATAAATATCAAAAGATTGACACTAGTTTAAGTCCAATTTCGAAGAGAAATTGATTCCAATGACCACCATTGGATTAAATGGTAAAAATATGTTATAATTGAACTTAAAAACCAATTCAAAAGATTATATAATCATCTTAATAAATTAGATTAAAAAGAGGTTTTGAATTAAAATACAACATTTTTCACTATTCATTAAAAAAAATGAACTTTATCGGAAAAATACCAAAAAATTACACAAAGTAAAATTTGATGTCCTGATTATAAAGAAGAGTTTTATTTAGTCCAATATAATGTATAATAGTGACCAAAACTATATTTAATGACGGTTCACCATCAAATGTTGATAAGTGGACCTTTCGTGAAAATTAGAGTATATAAGCCTAAAATTGAATTCTTTTCATATTTTAAGCCTTTATCCTTTATTAGATAAATGTAAAAACATTTAACAAACATATATAATCATATTTTAGTTACTTATATTCATTTCTGCCAGTACAACGGCTACGTGTTAGCTAACATTTAAAATAATATTATTTTATTACTAGTGTGCAACATACGATTTCAAAGAAACTCTTTGTTGCGTATCGGGTACGCTATCGAACATAGAAACCCCTTTAAAGTAAAATTAATATTTAATTTTCAAATATTAATAAATATTAAAATGTATTATTCTTTATTTACCTGGGATGTTACATTGACTATGATGAAACATTCTCACGAGTTTCAATGCTTAAATCCATCAGAATATTGCTGGCAATAGCAGCCTTTCATGATTATGAAATTTGGAAAATGGATGTCAAAACTGCTTTTATAAATGGGAAGTTGGTTGAAGATTTCTGTATGACTCAACCCGAAGGGTTTATCAAGTCAAAGAATTACAATAATATATGCAAGCTTTAGAGATTCATTAATGGATTAAAGCAAGCATCAAGATCATGGAATGTTCATTTTGATGAGGCCATAAGAGATTTTGGTTTTATTAAAAATGAAATAAAGCCTTGTGTCTATAAAAAGGTTTAATGGAATGCCATCGTTTTCTTGGTATTATATGTTGATGACATTTTGATTATGGTAAACGAGGTGCAAGTCTTACAGTCAGTTAAGACTTTGTTAAATAAATGTATCTCCATGAAAGAATTAGGTGAAGAAACCTATATTCTATCGATCTATATCTATCTATATAGATCTCAAAGGCTACTTGGGCTAAGTCAAAGTACATATATTGAAATGTTACTCAAAAGGTACAGTATGGAACAATCCAAGAGAGGATTATTACCTATGTCGCATGGTGTAAATCTCTCCAAGAAAATGTGTCGACAAACACAGGAGGAGATTGACAGAATTAGTAGAGTCCCTTATGCTTCGGTAGTGGGTTCTATCATGTATGCCATGATATTTACTAGGTTTGATGTCACCTTTACTTTAAGCATGCTGGGAAGATATCCCGCCAATCCAGGAGAACTGCATTGGACAACAATTAAAAATATCCTAAATTACTTGAGGCGTACTAAGTATATGTTCTTGGTGTATGGATGAGATAAGGAACTAGTTGTGAGGGGATACACTGATGCTAGTTTCTAGATAGATCATGATGATGTGAAATCAAAGTTAGGATACATCTTTTTCCTGAATGGTGGTGCAGTGAACTGGAGAAGCTTGAAGCAAGCTATGGTTGCTAATTATAAAGAAGAGTTTGAATATATTGCATCTTATGATGCAGTAAAGGAAGTAGTCTGGATATGTAGCTTTATCACAAACATTGGTGTTGTACCTAGCAGTGCAGACCATGTACCAGTATATTTTGATAATACTACTGCAGTGGTGCTTGCCAAGGAGCCCAGGTCTCACCAAAGAACAAAGCATGTTCTTTGGATGTTTCATCTCTTGAGGAATTTTACTCAATGAGGTGAAGTGATAGTTAGAAGAGTAGCCACAAAGGACAATGTGGCAGACCCCCTAACTAACTACATTTCTCAGTAAAAGCATGATTCACATGTGATAGCTAGCTGATTAAAAACTATTAGCAGTTGGCTCTAGTGCAAGTGGGAGTTTTGAAAGTGGCAGCCCTAGACCCAACTTGTTATATACTATGATTGTTGTTACATGTCTTTAGTTTGTTATAATACATGTGTTTATCCTTCCATAATAGTGTAGATACTTATGTATCCACTTTGTTTATGGCAATGTTTTTAGATTACCTGTCACATCAAAGAGTTATAGTATATCCCAGGCTATAATGAGAACCCTGGGATTCCATGACAATAATCTTAAAGTAACGTCCTATGGTCCAATTACATCATTTTAAAAGGAAACATATGATATGTGACCATCAGGTGCTGGGGGCTCATAATCATTAAGACTTCTTCTCATGAAGTTCACAGTTGATGATCTCTAGTAGTTTAGATCATGAGGACAGACCTGGATAATAGTAACACCACATGTTTTAGGTGTCATTGGTCATTCCTATCTATGGACATGTGTAATGATATTTAGACCTGAAATCATTGTCAATGGATTTCATTTAATTATGTACATTTGATGAAAGGAAAAAACCAAGGAGGCAAATTCATGGTGAGGTAGTCTGTATTGAATATGTCATTAATGGCATGAAATTGATTTAATGGTCAATAAAGGATTTTTCACTTCTGAAATCAAGAAGAAATATCTCAGGCCTGGTTAATTACGATTGTTGCACCGTCAATAAATCCATGTCCATGTTTTTGGATGGTAAGACCATCAGGACAAATCAACAAAAAAATAAATCAAAATAAATAATTATGACACTTTTATGCATTCTGATATTTTGAGATATCGATGATGAAGATATTATATTACATGGACCATGTTCATAGGAAGGCAGTTATTGCTTTGAATTTTCTTTATCTCTATAGGGGCCTCCATGAGTTGCTAGACCCCGCTCTAGGTCAGTGGATATTATTTACTGCTATTGAGGTAAGGGCCTAGAGGGTCACACACAATAGCACAATGAGAATCTTCTGTATTCTAGGAATAGGAATATAGAACTTGGTGGGCCCTGCCAAAGGGTCCGAGTACTAGCCATGTTCTATGGATCATCAATGAATAAATAAATTCATTAATTATACAAGTTTATAATAATTCATTGAATTTATTTATAACATGTATTTACAAGTAATATAGTAAATACAAGTATTAATATTATTTGAATGGATTTTAATATCCTAGGTTCGTTTGATATTAGAAGGAGGTATGAGTCGAGTTAAAGACTAAAATTTATCACGTAATATATTTATATATTACAAGTAAGTGATAAATTATAAATATTATCTATGGCATTATTCAATTTGACATAAATAATTATTTATAAAACTTATATAGCAGATGTATATTACATGGGGGCCTAGAATCCATACAGTGTGTTTTAAAAACTCCCCATATAAGTTAGAGATAGTCTATCCCATGGATATTATTCATGTGTCAAGATTGAGAGCTTTTCTATCCTCCTGAAATCTTGAGAGAGAGTCTCTCAAGCGAAGGAAGATCTTTAAGTTCATCCCTCTCAGATTAAAGCTTCTTCCTTTGTGGTGATCATCATTGCGCTGAAGTGAGCGTCGAATATCCCCTCTAGCACCTAGATCTTGATGAACGACATGTGAGAATATTTGTGAGCTGTGTGGGGATTATCTTGAGGGCCTCGATGTCGGAGTCTTCGAGCAACGATCGCCGGCATCCTATGGCAGACTTGCACACGTCAATTCTGCACACGGTACATATTCAATTTAATTTTCGTGCACTTTTTAAGCCTTGTGAGATCCTCGAACCAAACTCGGATAGGATCACTGGAGTTGACAAGGTTATTTCACTCCAGTGAAGCATAAAATTTAAAATTCCTAGCCCATCGGCTTCCGCCGCATCGTCCTGGTACCCAAAATTGATCACTTATTTATTTTATATAGTGTATGTAATTCACATGAATGTATTTTATGTTAATTACAATTAAAATTATGGTAATTTACATATCAATTTTATGATCTCTCTTTCAGGGGGTTTATAGTTCAAACGTTTACAATTTGATAAGGGATATTTTCTTCAATTTTCAATCTTTGGGATATAATTTTTTTTATGAACATATCCTCTTATATGAGGTGTATATAATTCCCCATTTGACATGTTATGTCATTAATGGCCTTATTTTAATGATATCTTAAATTTCATTTAAAGATATTATTTCATGAGTCTTACAATTAATGTTACCAAAGTGTTAAGACTTTTTCGTTACAATCTCAACATTTATTAGGATTGTTTATGATTAGGCTGCCAATGATAAAATCTTATGATCTATATCTTAAGAGAATAATGATTTTTATTCTAATATGGTTATTTGATGATAATACATGTTATCCTTTCATTTTACTATCTTTATTTATTCAATGATTCAAAATATTGTTTTTATGAAAAATCATCTTTTCGATTGAAAAATATTTTTCCTCCAAAAAAATATTTTCAAAACAAATGTTTTAAAATATGTTTTGAGAGGTTTTATTCAAATATCAAAGGATATTTTTCTCATAAAAATTTTTAAATGCTATTTAAATCTTCCTTTTATAAGTTTTCAAAGTTATTTTCAATGAAAATTATTTTTAGAAAGGTTTATGTTTCAAAGTGTTTTTCAAAGATGAAAGGATATTTTCCTCAAGAAATGGTCTAAGTGTCCTTTAAAAAGTATTTTTCATATATTATTAGATCCTATTATGTTAATTATTATTTAAAATTAATAATATTTAATGATATCATCCTTATTATTTCTCTGGATGGTTAATGTTCATGTTTATGAAATTTTTATGAAACCTATTTATTTTTTATGGGTTACACTCTGATAAATTGATGAAATGTTTATAATACCCTTTTTCATTAGATAGTTTTTGATGTGATGATATTTGGAATGTTTTATGATATTTTGGAACATATAAGTATGGTTTTTTCACATCCTTGATTTTATTTCTAATTATTTAATTTATTTGTTCTTGTGTTTACCCCTTAGATTTCTTGAGATTTTTGGAGAAAAATGGAGTTTTTGGGCTCCACAATAGGTGGCGCAAAGTTGGAACATGGTTAGGGAAAACCATGCACCATCAAAGGAGAAAATATAAAACCTGGAGAGTGGAATTATCTAGTCAATAGGTTTAGCTGCCTATCTAGGCTATTAAAAATTTGAAATTTACCCTTCTGCCTCTCCAAATTTACCCCTAATTCCACCAATGTCTCCTCTGACTCAGGATTTATAGCCCTTGGTGCCTCTCCATTTCTTCCTTTATCCCTTGGACATTCAATTTTGAGGTTTTTATGGGGTGTATTATTCAAGGAATCATCATGTAAGTCCTTTATCCCTTTGTTTCTTCTCTCCTCTTGGCATATTATTCCTCCATATTTGGGTTATTTTTTTCAATGGGTTGATTGGCCTAATTAGTGTCCAATCTTTTGTTTTTGGGTAAAATACTGATTTTTTTGTTCAATATTACCTTTATAGGGTTACTTTGTGATGTGGTTGAGTTTTTTCATTAGATTATAGAAGTTTCTAAAATTGAGGTAGGTGAATCTATGTTTTAGAATTATTATATGATTTTGGTATTCTTTATTTAATTATTTAATGTGTTCTATGGATTGTATGAAGAGTGAAAAATGAGTTTTAAAAAGTATTCATGGTTCATGTGTTTTGAAAAGTGTTTTTTAAATGGAAATGGTTGGATTTCATGTGTTTTTTCTTTGTTGTTTTTTCAAATGGGGTTTATGAATTTCTCAAGTTGAGGGAAGTAAGCTTAAAATTGGTTTTCTGAGCATGTGAACTTGGTATGTGTTTTTCCTATAAAAAGTGATGGTTTTCATGTGTGATTCATGTTTCTTGATGTGTATATATGAATGTGGTGATGTATTTGACATGTAAAATTAAAAGTGAGATTAAAGGGAATCCTAGGTATCACAGTGGGAATACTAAGACTAGTAAGCTAGTTAGATCAGTGGGGTTGAGGCCCTATTTATTCTAGAAGAATTGAAGATAAAACACTAACTAAACATTGTTGATTAGATACCACTAGATCTTTGGATGAGTTCCCCTCTAATGGATCATGCATGAGGACATTGTGGGTTATGGTTGCTTTACCATCTTTCACAAAGATACAAGGTTCCTAAGGTCCTACTAGTGTGAGTACTTATAGGGATTTTTTGTGACATAGTGATATCTTGTGATATTGTGCTTACCATCAGCATATAGTGGACTTTACTCTTATGTTAAATTGAATAGCATATTTTTGTGAATTTTTTTTCCTTAAAATGTTTTATTAAAAATGTATCTGAGTTCTTTATTAAGACTTACATAGTCATTTTTTTCTAATGTTATAGCATAGAATCTTTATTTTTGGTGGAATGTTATTGCGATTTGGATCACACCCTACATACACCCTTCTGTTTATGTAGAATTTGTTATTTTTTAACCAGGTAAAGGAAAGATGTTCTATGGTGGTGATGGTGGATCTAGTTTCAAGTGTTCCTTTCATGCATCTGTTGGTGGAGGTCACTTGTGGTTTATGGTCCTCATGTTACATGTAGGTTTTTGGGTTGTTAGGTTGTTTGTACCCCTCCCAATTTTAGAATTTTGGTTTTTGGATAAAGTTGTATAATTTTGAATTTGAAGTTGTGGTATCTTTTTTGGTTATAGATATTGATCTTGGTGTATTGTTCTAGTTTGAGTATAATTTATGGTTGATTATATTGGGGTAAATCATTCAAAAAGTGTATTGTTAGAACCTAAACACTATTTTTCATTCCATGGGGATTGCGAACACCCCTTGGTCCATGCCACGGGATAGGTTGGGAGTCGGGTTGGGTGGAACCCAGCTTGGTTCATGAAAAAATGGTATCAAAGTGTGGATTTCTTTCTTTATTTGGGTCATGATATTTGGAAGATTCTGGTTAGAACCAAGATAAGATTTTTGGGGCTTGAGGTTATGGATGTGAGTAGAGTGTCTGGAAAATACACCTTCTGATAGATCTTGAGTTTCCATGGAATGTTGGTAATTGGTTTTACTTCTTCCCCATGTGAGATGTATAGGCTTCAGATTGTGCATGGACACTTGGTGGGGTGAAGTTGTTTTGATAGTTATTATTATGTATTTTATTTTTCTTTTATTTATGGGAGTGTTTGAATTTTTTTTGGTCTTTGAAAATTCACATAATGGTGTATTGATGGTTTTTCCTTGTGATTTTTTCTGGTTGTAAAAAAATTCCTCCCCAGACACCTCCTATGAAACTATGGGAAGAAGTCAAAAAGAGTTCCCTCTCACCAACTGATTAGAGACTAGGGGATTTCATGGTTTGGGTTGTCCAATCCTTGGTTCTAGGATTGGGATCTGGTATTTTTCATGTTAGGGAAACCGAACCAGGTCCAAGAAATGATAAATCATGGGAGTTCCTCAAAAACAGGCCTCCATTCTTCTGGGGTAGTATGGACCCCTCGAAAGTAGAGGAGTGGCTTGAGAAAATAGAGAGGATGTTTGAGTTTCTTTATAATCATTAGGTGATCAATGTGAGGTGTTATTTATTCTTATTGGAGGTCCCAGTCAGTGGTGGTGGGATTCAATGGTTCATGATTTAAAGCCTGAGAAAATCGGTTGAAAAATTTTCAAGGTTTTCATCAACAAGTAGTATTTCCTTGACACCCTATCCTTTTCCAATACCCCATAATTTTTTGTATCTTCACCAAGGGAATTAGGCCGTGATGGATTATAATAATATCTTTTCAAATTTGGTTCGGTTCTCACCCTAAGTAGATTATAATGAGTAATTTATGGTAAAAAAAGTTCTAAATGGGGTTGTGGGCAATTATTCAATCTCAATTATTCTATTTTAAGTCAAATACTTATGATTAGGTGGTTGATCATGATTTTATGGTATAGATCAATCATTGTGAGAAGTCCAGTTTCTCTAGGGCAGTGTTAGTAGGGGGCTATGGAAGTGGTAGTTCATTTAAGAAGAAAAGGATGCGTGAAGACCTAGATAAAAGGGGGTGGAATTTCATGACATCCTTCCTGACTATTTAGGTCGATATCTTTATTTTTCAAGATTACTTTTAATCCATAAGTATGGGAGGGTATGTAATATTTCATCATATGTTTTTATCCTAACCCAAACCATTCCATCAGTATGTAACTATAGGTAAATTGCAAAATATTTTAAAGGTTGTATTACCATATAAAAGTGGATCTAGTTCTATATCCTCCAATGGGAAATCAGTTTATTCAGAACCATCTAAGACATTAGGTTCATCTTTTGGTGTTCATGGAGGAGGGGTTGGATCCACTTCTAGGAAGATTCATTTTAAGATAGATCTAGAGGTTAGTGGCTATTCTTAGGCATAGGAAGACACAGACATCTTCATTCTCTAAATCAAGAACCAGTGGAATTTAATGAGAGACATGTGATGGTTCACGGTACCATTCTTATTACATCATCCATAGATTTTTATTTTTTTTATACAGATTCCTCTAGTTCATTTATTTCTACTCATATTATTGATGCATTGAAATTGGAAATTGATCCTATGTTTTATGTGATAGAGTTAGTGATGCCACTTACTGAGAAGCGAGAGTAGTGTTTTAGGTGTCCGTCTTGCATGGTCACCATGTTACAGGTCGAGTTAGATTGTGATTTTCTAGTTTCTGAGATGAACATATTTGAAATAATCCTTATTATGGATTAGATGGTGTTATTTTAGGCACACATCAATTACTATCATCGGTGTGTGAGTTTTTTGGAACCAAATAATAGTACCCGAGTTTTTAATGGTGAATAAGATCCTCAGTTAGGATGTGATGGGCCTCCACTTCTATAATTGGTTAATCTCACTTTTTAGTTTTCATTTCTCATGTTATAGGATGATATTGGTGTTCCTAAGGGTGGATTTCCTCATGTCGTACGTGAGTTCCCAGAGGTATTTCCAGAGGACTCTTTAGGGTTTCCTCTATAGAGGTACATGGACTTCACAATAGATTTTGTGTTGGGAACATAGATGATATCTCTTTCCTCATACCATATAGACCCCATTGAGATAATGAAATTAAAAGGTATAGCCGAACGATTTTGAATCCAAAGGATTTATTCACTTGAATGTGTCGCATTGGGCTTCCTCGATCTTGTTTGGGAAGAATGTTGATGGATCTCTTTGGTGGTGTATTGATTACCAGAAGCTGAACAAGGTGATGATTAAGAAAAAATTCTATTTTCCCCATATTTATGACCTTTTCAATCATCTTAAGGGGGAGATTCGGTTCTCCAATATCAAATTGTGTTTCAAGTATCACCAAGTCTTATTTAGAGAGGTGGATGTTATAAAAACAACATTTCAAAGAAGGTACAACCATTTTTAGTACTTGTTCATTCATTTAAGGTTGGAAAATTCTCCATTAGTCTTTATTGCACTTATAAACCAGGTGTTCCACTCGTATCTTGACTCCTTTATCATGGTATTTTTGGATGACATCCTAGTCTATTCTAGGATAGAATAGGAGAATGAGAATCACTTGAGGATCATGTTGGGAAATCTTCATGACCATAATCTCTATGAAAATTCTTCCAAGTGCACATTTTGGACTAAGGAGGTGAATTTTATAGGAAATGTGATCTCGGATTGAGGGGTTTTGGTGGACATATAGAAGATCAGTGCAGTGGTGTCATTGTAGCAACTGAAGAATGTTTTTGAGATAGGAATTTTTTGAGGCATGTAAGGGTATTACATGATGTTTTATCCGGATTTATGTTGAATTTATTTTCCAATGATGGTTCCCACCTGGAAGGGGGTAAATATTTAATGGAGTTCTGAGTGTAAAGTGTCTTTTGAGGAGCTTAATAATAAATTGAATACAACCCTAGTTTTGATTTTTCCTAAATCTAGGAAGGGATATGTGGACTATTGTCATGCCTTAGGTATGGGTCTTGGGTGTTTCCTAATGAAACATGAGCATGTCGTGGAGTATGTTTCCAACCAACTATGTCCACATGAAAAGAATTACATAACCCATGACCAGGAGTTATCGGTGATGAAACATTCCTTGAAGAAATAGTGTCATTATCCTTTTGGGGAGAATTTTATAGTTGATTAGGACCATAAGAGTTTGTCTAATATATTCTCCTTGAATTATTTGAATATGAGGTAGTTTCATTGGGTGGATTATCTTCAGGGGTTTGATTTTGATATCATGTAAACTCCAGGAAATGGTAATGTGGTGGAATATTCTTTGAGTAGAAAAGTGTTGGTGTAAGATTTGAAAGAGTCCAATGATGAGTGGACTTTGATATTTCTATTCTCCTAGATACATCTAGTACCAAGGAGTGTCTTGGAGGTCTATTCATGGCTAGTGTTCAATTGAAACCTTCCCTTCTATGGTAGATTTAGCAAGATCAGCCGAATGATGAGTGATGTCAGCATTCCAGGGAATTCCTAAATTGTGGGGAGGTTCCTTGTAAATTTTCATTGTCTCCTAAAAAAATATTTTGTTTTAAGGGTCATTTCTTGGTGCTTTTTACATTATGAAAGATAATGATGCTAGACATCCACTAGTCTCAATGGTCCGTTCATCCTAGAACCACCATGATTTTTTATGATGTGTGTCATCAATTATGGTGACCAGGTATGTGACAGGACATTTCAAACTTCGTATCCCTGTGTTATACACGTCAGGAGGTAAACGTAGAGCACCAAATACCCTCAGGTTTGATTCATACCTTAACCATTCGTACCTAGATGTTGGACAAGGTCTCCATGAATTCTAATGTTGGCTTACATCATACACCTTGAGGATCAAACTTCAAATGTTTAGTGATTGAAACCTAACCAAATTAGATAATTTCATTCTAGTAAAGTATTCAACCAAAGTGAATGAGTTGGGTTATATCTATCTTTAGGAGGTAGTGAGTCTTCATGGTGTTCTATCAGCTATAATTTTTGATAGGGGACCATGTTTCACCTCTCAGTTTTTGGAAGACATCCCAAATTTGATGGGGTCATAGTCAAGTTGATTATGACATACCACCCTCAAATGGATGGTCAAATGGAACAGGAGAATCAATTCTTGGAATCCATGCTTCTGGCATGCGTGATGGATTTTGGAGGATCTTGGGAGATCCATTTGGGGTTGTTCAAGTTTTCAAATAATGAAAGTTATCAATCCTAGATAAAAATGGAACCCTTTTTGGCACTTTATGTTCGGTCGTGTCGGTGTCTTTTATATTGAGTAAAGGTGGGTGATACCTCATTTGTTGGGATTGATCCTTATAGATACTACTAGAATTTGGACCTATAGTCATGGACAATAAAAACCATGGATATAGGTCACTTATACTCATGCATGTTTTACTATCTGTGGCCATAACCACCCCCCCCCCATGAATTTCCCATCCCCACTACCCTCGCGATCCTCCTCCCTCATGCGATCCTCCTCCCTCATGTGATCCTCCTCCTATCCTAACATCTCTGTCATGGACACCCCACCTCCCCACATCCATCCTTGTCTGATGCAGATCTGGAAAGGTTCTAATGAAGCCCCCCCCCCCACCGTGATCATCCTCCTCTACTGATGTTTATTACGACTCCCCGTGACCCTCCTTCTCCGACGCAGCTTCGATACGATTCCGATGCGACTATCCCAACTCTAGGGATCCTCCACCTTTGACACAGCCACCCCACCTCTTAGGATCCTCATAATACATGTGATGGATCCTTGAATAAGGTAAATTTATCTAGTATATATTTCATTGGTACCCTATCTAGGTTTGATCCCACACTTAGAAAAGTTTCTAGGTACGGTTGATCATGGGGATAAAAATCTGCAATAGCCAAAAATTGAAATTGACATCCTAAAATCAATTCATATTCCTTATATTCCATGAAATTGTAGAGAAGATCCCACACATGGTGTATTGGTTTACATGTGGGGTGACATCAGTTAATAGAATGAAAACTTGTTAGTTCATTTCCATTTCATCCTTAGATTCCCAATCCCTCGCATTTAATTTAGGAATGTGAGAATAAACCTCGGGTTTCTATCATCATCCCTCGATTAGGATAATAATATTTTTTATGATAGGATTTATATGCTTGATGAACCAGATATGTTCACATTATCAACGTTTACCTTAGGATAATTTAATTCTTTTGAGTTTCACTTGTTATTAAGGTTCAACCAGGAGCATAATGACTGGGTGAGAAACGTCTTGTCTATATAAGTCCCAGTTAAATTGAATATAAGTTTCTGGAGGTTATGTAATAAGGGAATACCAACTGAAATTAATATCTATATAAAAGTAATTTAGATACCCTCACCATGTATGTGTTGTGAGAGGCTAAAATCTGAGTTAGTCTTGAACATAGTTTGTTATGTAGAATGGGCCCTCTTTGCTTGGTCCCTTATTGGGAAACTTATGGGATTTCAATTTTAGGGGGGATACATCTCTGATATTTTTCTACATTATTTCAAAGTGTTGAGAAACATTCATATATGGTTAATATTCATTTAACAGTGTTTTCATTTGGTTTTTGGGTGATTTGGGAGTCAAGGAAAAAGGGTCATAAAGGAAAGAATATCTCCCTTTGTTTATTCATGTTCATGTTCTCTCTCTCATGGAAAAACTAGGTTCCCTTCATCCTATTGAAAATAGAATGGATACTAGTAAGGGGATCCTCCCTAGGAATGTGATTACAAATGATAGATCTCTTCTAGGGTGGTGGATCAAGTGGATACCCCCCAATGTTGGACTAAAAAATAATGTGAATGGGTCATGTAAATAGAGAGTTATGAGGAGGGATTGTGCATGATTCTAGTGGATATATGGTTATCGAATATAGTTGCTTTTATGGTTTAAATAATTCTATATGGGTTGAGAAAAGATATTTACTTAGTGGAAATTAATTTTGGAGGATAGATAACCTAAATATTTTTATGGTTGATTAGAACACCAAGATTAATTTAACATTCCTACATAATGATGCATGTTCTCCTAGGTATTCAATTTATAATATTTGGATGTGTAGGTCCCCCATTGATCAAGGCACAAATATCATTCATACTTGGAGAGAGGGAAACTTTTCTGCATAAAATCTATCTATTAAAGAGATACCTTATGAGATTCTTGTTATATATCATATTACAGGGGATCCTCAACGTTAATATGAAATTATATTTAGTAGTGACACCCTCAGTTTTCACCACATTAGACTCAAAAAGTATAATATTTTCGAATAAAATGTCCTTCTTGAGTGATCGATAATTTCCCAAATATTACATCAATCAAGGATATTCTTCTAGGGATCCCATTAATGGAGTCGAATGATATGAATACTCAATATATTTAGGAATAAAACAATTTTCACCACATGTACAATGAAAATACTAAATTCAATTGGTTAGATAATCAATTACCAAATCAACTACATGGTCTAAATCTTAACCATCTATAAAATTATCAAACTGATGACCAATTTCAATCTCAACCATCTCCACATCGAATCCAATATTTTCAATATAAATTATTATAATATTTTTTTTTAAGTATTTAAAATTAATTATCAATTTTAATAATTGAAAATAGATATGTAAAACATTGAAATGGTTATTGAACCCATTCCCACACAGCTTTACCCTTCCTCAATATCTTAGAAGAATCTTGTTACACAAAAACTAATAATGAATTACTCTATGTTGTGACTCTTCCCAAGAGTGGGAAAAATATTTTAAAACCTAGGACATTGATTCCTAAACCATTAAAGTCTTCAAAATCATAAGAAAAAACTGAATAACCAATATTAGAAACTTAAAAATCAGATCTGGATAATGAGTAAATTGGTTTAGGAATGTTGATATTCAACTAGAGGAACATGGGGAAATTGTTTATGGGTGTTAAAATCTGGAGGAAAGTGATTTTATATATTCAAAAGAGAGAAATTTGACATCTTGGAATTATTTTCCTAAATATTATTGTATTATTTATTAGAGAGTGTCAAGAAAATATAGGAGATTCAAGAGTTTAGATAAATAAATAACAGCAATCAAAGGTAGACAAATGTAACCCATCCAATGAATAATGAGATTGATCATTCTTATCAACACTAAAATAATAATTGTAAGATGAAATTTATGTGTCCATTAGATAAATAACATCATTCCCACTTATAAATAGATTGATCTCAAACAAAATTATAATATATCATCATGGTTTTTGATTAGTTAATTGTTTTATATGGTGATGGTGTTTACAATACAACGGTGTGGTTTAGGAGACATTCCCCTATAAAAATACATGGATTTAAATGAATTTGTATTTTCATTTCTCTAGTATGATTTTAATGAAATCAGATTGTTTACATTTGAGTAGTAGATTATTATCCACACGCCTTTAAATTATATCATTGTTTTACCTATTTATATTGTTTACACATAATACTACCACATTTTTTAGTCAATTCTAATATGATGTAGGGGGTTAGGGTGATAAAGGAGTGATTAATCATTCTCAATTACTATGGGAAGGTGAAAGTAGTGTATCAAAAATATTTTTTTTCACTACCTAACATAACACACTAGAGAGAGAGTGAATGTATTGAGATCTTAGTTCATTATACAGTAGAAAACTAAATAAGGGCACCCTTAATTATATTCATCAATTTCACATTTATTTTATTTCTTCCATGTACTTGTGATTCCACTCCTTCATTATTTAATTATTCTAAAATTAATAGTGTTACATTAGTGTATATTTGAGGAGAATGAATGATTATATCATTACATGAACTTATGGTTTCCTATCTCTTTCCACCAAAAAATATAGTATTTTTTATTTTCTATTGTATTAAATTTCCATATTAGAGTTGCAAATTTGTAGAAATCATGTTTTGAGGTGTTAATCATATTTACCTATTGAATTAAAAAACTCTGGTGTTTTCCATGTTATACGTTAATCATCCTTTTGGAATCATTCTTTTGTTTAATGAAATTCTTATTGAAGACTATTTGTTAAGGCCTATCTGATATAATGATTTAAATTTCTGTTTCATATAATCATGCTCAGTTGAATATGTATTTGTTTAACTTGGACAGACGGTTGGACAGTGCTTATATAATTTATTATCAGGTTGTTCCAAGAGGAATATGAATACTTTTTTGATGAAGTGAAACACTTATAATTATGTAAGAGTGGAAAAAGTGGATGTTGCAACAAGATTTTCTATACATAGTTTTTTTACACTTTTTTGGCTCATATGGTGACTCATTTTTCTCATAATACAAAGTTTTATTATAAGTCATGTTTATATCCATTTTTATTTATGAATAACTTCTAGAACCACATCCCATGATGAATGTTCTTATTTTTTACCTTCATTAATGACTATTATATAAAATCATGGGTTTACATGCCAAAAAATATATAATTATTTTGAAACATTTAAAACATTTAAAACACTTTATTGAAATCTAGATTGTTAATATAATAAAAGTAATGACAATTGATAATTATTTGGAGTACATATCTACTAATCTTGTCTAGTTCTATAAATTTGATGTCAAAAATGATAGCATATTATTAGGGAGACCCCAAATATAATGAACTTGTTGATAACATGAGTAAAACTATTCCTAAGTGTTTCTAAGGAATTATTTCATACTAAGGCCTGCATAAATTCTTTTGGGAAGAAGCTATGACTATGATATTGTACCTATTTAACAAGTTCCCATATGTTGTTATTTAGTTCAAACCCATAGATGAACTTTTCAATGGTAAACCACCATTCGATAACCACCAAAGAGTCTTTGTGTGTGCAACCTACACCCACATTAAAACAGATAATTTATAGCCAAAATCACTTATGTATGTTTTCATGGGATACCCTAGTGGAATCAATGGATATATGTTGTGGGTTGAAAAAAATAGATACAAAAGGTGTATCATCATTATAGATGTTTTCTTTAATGAATTTAGTTCTCCTAAATCCTAATCTATCACACATGATAGTGATGATCTAACCCCTAGTGATACTATTGATCCTTATTCCCCAACTGATTTAGAGAATGCTGATGATCCACCTCCTCCTGATCTTAACGGTGAATTCTAAAATGAGTCCATTTCTCATACTTATTAAGATTCTCATCCTCCAAATAATAATATTCATTAATAATGACTTCAGACAGATATATGAGTTTTACTAGGAATCCTTAATAGTTCTTCCTACATGAAATGGCTTCATTTTTATATTGTGTTTCATAGGATCTCATTGATGGTGATCTGAAAATATATAATAAATTATTTAATGATAAAGATTCCAAAGTCTGAATCTATAACATACATGAAGAAATGGAAACCTTGAATAAAAAACATACATTGTATATTTTTTATTGACCTCCCAAATCAATGGAAATTGGGAATAAATGGATTTATAAGAGGAATAAATATAACACTAATGAAAGGAAAATAAAATTCATGGCAATATTATTGGAAAAGGGGTTCCTTTAAAGAGAGTTTATTTATTATACTAATATTTTTTCAAAATTTTATAAGAATTATTCTGTTTTTTTACTTCGAGTTTTTTATATTTTAATGCCTTTAACTAGGAATAATTAGATAAAAAAACTACATTCTTCCACGGTGAGATTAATGGAAAACTGTACATGTAACCACCTTATGGTTACCAAAAGGTGTTTAAAACTAACCAAGTTTGTCTTTTAAATAAATACTTGTATGGTTAAATACTGTATTATTGTTAGTGGTATAAGAAATTTGACTTTTTTATGTTGGATATCCAATTTAATAGGATCTAGTATGATGCATTTGTTTAGTTTAAAAAGGTTAAAACATGCATTCTTTACCTACTACTTTATTTTGATTATATATTGATTATGTGCAATAATATGTATTTTATTAATTCTATAATTTATCAATTGAAAACAATTTTCAGATAAAAGATTTAGGAGTGAGAAAATAGATATTAATTAAGAAAATCAGAGGGAGAGACCTAATAAAATATTATATTTGTCCCAAAATTTTATATCTTTAACTTATTGAAGAGGTATTTCCTTGAGACCATAAAGACAATTAATGACCCCTTTTCCCAACACATCAATTTATCAATGACTCAAGTTCATACTTCTACTGTAGAGAATTAATATATATCAAATAACCATTATACCAATATTTTATGGTATCCTAATGTATTATATGATTTTCACCTGGACTGACATAGTTTATTCTATTTCCATTCTCAATATAGTCAAAAAAAAGTCCAGGTAAACTTCATTAGTAGGAGTTATAATGGTTTCCTAGATTTTTTTCACATAATTTTATCTTTTTTTCTAGAAATGTAAATATATATAAACTAATTTCTAGATATGTTGATGTTGATTACTTAGGTAATATGGATACTAAGAAGCTAATTACTAGATATTTCCTCCCCACTTTTGGAGGAACCATGTCGTGGTAATGGAACATGTAATTAGTAGTTTCTCTCTTAACCATAGAAGATGATTATATTCCCTTGACCGAGGATATCAAGACTGATTTATGGTTAATGTGTATGGTTTCTAAACTGAATTTATTTAATTTTGTAATATTTGTTAATTTTTATAGTCCTTATGATTTCCATTTGTACAAAAATTTATTTCTTCATTATAAATTCAAACATATATAAATTGGTCTACATTATATTAGAGATACCATTAAATATTAAACCATATATGTCACAAATATATAAACTGCTAATAACCCTACTGATTGTTTGACTAATGATATGGATTTATCAAAAAAAAATTGTTTATATTGAATGATTTTTGTTCCCATTCAATGAAAATATGTGTCATAACATTTCTAGTTTCAAATGAATATTGTGCATATTTTTTAATTTATGGTCTCTTCATGTCAAATTTTCCTTGATTAATATTTATTATATTTATATGCTATTATAAATGCATAAAAAATTGAATTTAATTATGCTATTAATATTTTGATCATTTTTTTGATTTTGGATATTAAAGTATTACCGTTACATGAGGCCCACCTTACCCTTACATGGTTTCTAGTTTACATGTAGATATCCCCTATATTTGGTGTGTTTCCCTTACAAGATTCATAGTGTTTCCTTATATGGGATGTTTACCTATAGTGTTACCTTTATAGAAAGAACATTTGACCCTTACATAGTGGTATTTTTTACCCTTATGCTGGTGGTACTCTTACATGTTTACCATTAAACATTTACCCTTCTGCATTAGGGTTTCAAATTTATACCATTAAATATCTATTTCAATTAAATTTATATAGATGATGTCTCTGACTTTTATTGTGATGATCCATTTTTTAGGGATCTATAGAATGCTTGGGTTGGTTGGGAAGTTGGGAAGGAATGTGTTGTTAGAGTGATTAATGACACCCTATTTCTATGTCCTCCCCAATTGGTTCATTTTATATGGATCACTCCTCATTAATGGGTTTTAACTCTTTTTTGGTGAAACCATAGCTAACCATACTAATATCTACTTCATTTGAGATCATTATCGTCCTTTATTCCTCCTTTTCTACTCCTATTATACTATTCATTGTGGAGTGTTGATGATATACCTTCATAAAGAAAAAGTTTGGTTGTATGTTTAGTTGAGAATGTCCCAAAGAACTAAGAATCATCATATCTAGAGGTTTTTCTACATTATAAAGGGATTGGAACTGTTTGAGAGGCACCTTATTTGTATTTTAATCACTCTGGTTCTTCTTTTTTAGTTATTTAAAATAGAATATTTTTATCATTTCTGTTCTCTTATTATTCATATTGCTGGTTTTTTACTTTTAAGATTTTTTTAGCATAATAAATTGGGTTCCTTTTGGGGGGTGTTTTTTCCATGCACATGGGCCCTAAGGGGACCAAATAAAACTAAATATTTTGTTCTTATTTATTGTATTGTTTATTTATTTTGAATCGATTTATACAAATTATTATCGAAGGAATTTCTTTCTTATATTGATTGATGGTCTTGAATTGAATTGAAGTTCTGTTTTGTTCTTGAATCTAGTTTCTATGTTAATTCTTTAATAAATTGATTCTTTTTATTCTATTTATTATCACTTGTCTAAAATAACTATAATTTCAATGGTATATATTTTTATAATTAAAATTATCACATGTATTCAATTTCAACTTCATAAATGTAATAAAAATCATTATATATACAATGATCTCCACTATCTCTTAGGGCAGTACGCTTAATCTTATCCCCAGAATTTTCCAAAGATATTATTGGTGACTATGATAATGCTGACTATGGGTCTATCCTGAATTTTTATTATTACTCACGATAAAAAATCATCATCAACCGTCATCATGGTTTGTTGATTGATGTTGATGGAAGGGGATGCTACATCGATGGTGATAAGATGGGAATGTTTCCAGATGATCTTGACAGTGGGGAATGGGTTGATGATGGTGATATAAGGTAATATATGGTCTATATTGAGGAAAAATCTTGATGTGGTTAGATGATCTCGGAGAAAATGTGGAAACAATGGTAGTAGATATGAGCACAAGAGAAGGTAGAAAAAATGAAAACAGTAGTGTAAATCTGTAGTAGTTATACATATTCTAGGTATAAATTTTTTTATCCCATGATGTGTAGTTCCAGACACACATGGAAAGTATTATCCCCCTTATGACACTAGGATTTATATGTAGAGTAAAATATAACTAGACATGATGTTCATAAGATTATTCTATAGAGGTTTATTACATCCGGTTATGGTTTCAATGCCCTAAAAAATATTAACTAGTGTGTACCTTGGGGATAGGGGGAGGGGGAGGGTGCAGGGGGGTCTTCCAGTGGGAGGGAAAATTGGCAGGGGCTGGCTGGGGACTAGTAGGGGGAGGGAAAACTAGAAATGGGGTGGTCTGTGGGTGGGTTTTAGGGGGTGGTATAAAGGGGGTGGTCTACAGGGGGTCTATAGGGCCAGGGGATGGGGGAGGAGATTGGGGGAGGGTTGGGGGGCAAGCGGTAGGGGGAGGGGGAGGTCTGTTGGGCAGGGGGTAGGGGAGGTATGCAGGGCAGGGGGAGGTCTGTAGAGCAGGGGGAGTGGGAGGGGATGAGGGTGGGTGGAGGGGGTAGGGGAGGGGGGAGGTATGCAGGGTAGGGGGTAGGGGGAGGTCTTCAGGGTAGGGGTGGGGGATGGGGATGGGGTGTGTGGAGGGGGTAGGGGTAGGGGGATGGTGGGATGTCTCCAGGGTAGGGGGTGGGTGCGGGGGGTGGGGGGAGGGGGAAGGGGGAGTTCTGCAGGGCAAGGGGAGGGGGAGGGGGATGGGGTGGGTGGAGGGGTTAGGGGAAGGGGGAAGGGGGAGGGGGGTCAATAGGGTAGGGGGTAGGGGAGGTCTGTAGGTAAGGGGGAGAGGAAGGGGTGGGTGGAGGGGTTAGGGGGGTGTGGTTGGAGGGGGTAGGGGGAGTGGGAGTGGGGAGGTATACAGGTTAAAGGAGGGTGTGGTCTGCAGGGGGTCTGTGGGGTTGGGGATGGGAGGGTGAAGGTGGGATGCAAGGGGGGAGAGGGTGGTGGTCTCCACAGGGTCTACAGGGCTGGGGGTGCAAGGGGTTTGGTAGTGGGACATGTGGTTTAAGGGGGTAGTGGGGGAGGGAACACTGGAAGGGGTAGTGGTAGAGGGTCTACGGGGGTTTGCAGGGTAGTGGGGAGGGTTCAGGTGGGGTGTAAGGGGAGGGGTGGGGCTGGGGGTGCAAGGGGGTGGGGCAGGGGGGCAGGGGTGAAAGGCAGTGGTGAAGGGGGAAGGGGTGTAGTTAATATCTATAGGTTTCTATATTTAGGTAAAATATGTGGGGGTGTCTGCAGGGAAGGGGTAGGGTGCAGGTGGGATGCAAGGGGGAGGGGGTGGGGTAGGGGTCAAAGGGGGTGGGGTAGTGGGGAAAGGGGTGCAAGGGGTGGGGTAGTGGGGTAGGGGTGTATTTAATCTCTATAAGATTATTTAATCTTATATAAGGTTTAATAACCATTAAAATTCATCTATAACTCCCCCATTTCTTCATAATTATTTTTTTCCAAATATGCCCTCCTATTTACAATAGATTCCTTTCACTAAATCAGGGTTTGATATCACTTCCAAATATTCCCTCCTATTATAGTATCCTACCACATTCAATTTTTCTAATTTCTTTTGTTATATAGTAACATTGATTTTTTTTACAGATTTATGTTTCTATTGAACAATAGAATTATAGTTGTATCAACCAAATCTTTTTTTCTAGGGAAGGATAATATTTTGGATTATTCATACATGTATGTATCAACTCTCCATCCCTATATTAACCTTATCGATAGTGAAAATATTATAATACCATATACTAGAATACAATCGAAAATTGACAAGACCATTACCTAAAACTAAGCCTCTTCATATATTTGACAATATGTCTAGTAAGGAGGGGTGGGGGTCTATCCAGGGTGGGGTGGGTCAGTCTAGGAAAGAGCGAGGTTTGTCCAGGAGGGAGGTGTGGGGGCTGTCTAGGGGGTGTCTAGGAGGGGGTCTATCTAGGTAGGGGTGGGGGTCTACCAAGGGTGGGTGGGGTTCTATCTAGGATGGAGGGGGGTTGTCTAGGGGGTCTCCAAGAGGGGGGTGTCTACAGGTTTGCAAGGTGGGTCTATAGGTGGGGAGGTGCAAGGAGTGTGCAGGGGGGTCTACAAGGGGGGGGAAAAGGGGGTCTGTCTAGGGAGGGGGTCTGTCCAGGGGTAAAAGGGGTTGTGTAGGGGGAAGGGGTACTATAGGGGGGAAGGGTGTGCAGGGGGCTGGGGGTGTTTCTAGAGTGAAAGGGGGATCTTTAGGGGTGAAAGGGGATCTGTCTAGGGTTCATGGGGGGTCTTCCCAGGGGTGATAGGGGTCAGTAGGGGTGCAAGGGGTGTCTGTCCATGGTGCAAGGGGGGTTTTTATAGGGTGCAAGGGGGTCTTTTGGGGGTGCAGGGGTGGTCTTTCTAGGGTTTAAGGGGTATGTCCTGGGGTGCAAGGGGGTCTGTCCAGGGGTAAAGGGGGTTTTTAGGGGTGCAATGGGGTCTGCCCGGGGTGAAATTGGGGTCTCTCCAGAGGTTTAAGGGGTGTCTTTCCAGGGGTGAAGGGGGGTTTGTCCCAGGTGTAGGGGTTTGTAGGGGGTGCATGGGGGGAGGGGCATGGGGGTCTATCCTAGGAGGGGCGTCTGTCCAGGGTGCAAGGGGGTCTGTCCATGGGTGCAAGGTGGGTCTGTCCAGGGGTGGAAGGTGGTCTGTTCAGGGTCCAAGGGGGTTTTGTCTAGGGGAAGGGGGTTTGTAAGGGGAAGGGGTCTGCAAGGGTAAGGGGGTTTGCAGTGGGGAGGGGTAGGGGTTCTGTCCTGGAAGGGGGTATGTCTAGGGGGGTGTTTTTTTTATTAAATGGTAAGGGCTATTTCTATGGTTTCAAACTAGGGATGTATCCATATATCCATAGTTCAATGAAAAGTGGATATAACCAATAGCCACAGTTTTTGGGCTTATAGCAATAGTTCCAAATTGTGGATATAACGTAAATTTATAGTAGTGGTTGGAAACATCTAACAAATTGAAGTTGATATAAAAACGTTTCTTGATAGAATAGATTCACCACAAGTATTATATCGTACAATAGCACCAAGATTTATAATTCTCTATGGGCGATTGGGTGTTTATGAAAGTGGATCCTTGCTTGGGTCACTATGGTCTTGGTAAGTAAGGGAAGCTAAAACCAAGTTATTTCCAAACTTTTATTATTAATGATAGAGTTGTTAAGGTGGAATACAGATTATCTTTTCCTTCTTAGTTTATTTCAATTCAGGAAGTGTTCCATGTCTCTTTGTTAAAGAAGTATAGTCAGAATCTACCACTTGTGTTGAATTGGGAAGAATTAGAATTGAAATCTTATTTTTATGTGTTTTAGTAGCCATTAAGTATTTTGGATTCCTAGGGGAATGTGATATGGTGGAATTCTATACCATTGGTTTGAGTTATTTTGTGGCATTGTAATGATGAGAATAAGACATGGCAGTGAAATTCTTATGTTGAGGAGTAGTTTATTTTTTTCTTCTCTGATCAAACTTCGATTTGACTTTCTAGGGATGGAAGGATTTCATTGTTGGGAGAATTGTCACATCGGTTGTTTTATTTTTAGGTATTACTATGTTTATTTTTGGTCATTTTTTTACCCCTTAGTTTCCTCAATAGTTTTTTGTTTAAAAATTGAGTTTTGGGCATAGTTGTAGGTGGCGTACGATTGGCACATAATTAGTGGAAGTTGTTCACTCTCCCAAAAGAAAATGTACACCTTGGACAGTGGAATTGTCATTTATGAACATGAATGTTCCATCCTCTAAGAAACCATTCGGCCAGTTTCCTCTTAGAAAAAGGAGGATTCACAGTTTTTGCATGGTTTGGAAAACCATGCAGGAAAATCATGTGGCACATCCAAGTCATTAAAAATTAGAAATTTACCATTTCCCTCTTTTAATTTAACCCTAATTCCACCAATTTATCCTCCCACATGGTATTTATATCCCTATGTGTCTCTACCTCTCATCATTTCTCCCTTGGACCCTCAATTTTGAGGTGTTTTTGTGATGGATTCTTCAATGAATTGTCATATAGGTCTCTTCTCACTTAGTTTCTTCTCTCTTCTAGGGTTCCTCATCCTCCCTCTTTGGGTTATTCATTTATACATGGTTGGTTGACATAATAAGGGATCAATCCCGATTTTTTGGATAAAATCTTGATGTTTATTATTCATTCTTACCTTTAAAATGATCCTTTTTGGTGTGGTTGATGTTTTCCATTGGATTATAGAAATTTCCAATCTTGAGGTAGGTGATTCAATGTTTTATCATTATTAGATTATTTTAGTATTATTTCTTTGTTTATTCAATGTTCTATAGGGATTGTGTGAAAGGTTTGAAATGTGTTTTCAAATGGTTTCAAGGTGAATAGGTTTTCAAAAGTGGTTTCACAAATTAAAATGGTTGGATTTCATGAGTGGTGTCCTTTTTGTGTCTCTAAATGGGTTTTATGAATAATGAATCTGGTGTGAAGTATGCCTAAAAATGGTTTTGGTGTCCTTTTGAACTTGATAGGGGTTTTTACCTATGAATAGTGATGTTTCTTCATGTGTGATTCATGTTTCTTGATTTTTGTATGTTAAAGTGATGATATATGTGACATGTGAAATGGAAATTGATTGAAAATGGGATGCTAGGTATCTAGGTGGAAGGATTGGGACTAGTATACTAGTTGGATCGGCATGGATCAGGAATTGTTCCTTCTATCAAGATTGATGATAAAAAAAACTAACTAAACATTGATGATTAGATACCACAATACCTTTGGATTCATTCCCCTCTAGTGGCTCATGCATGAGGACACTGTGGGTTATGGTTATTATATCATTTTCACCAAGATATGAGGTTCCTAGGGTCCCACTAGATTTAGTGACTATATGGATTTCTCATGATGTGGTTCTCTATTTTTATTTTGTTCTTACTATCAGCACCCACAAAATATAAATTTTTATTAAAAGACACTTTAAGGACAAGTGGGAAACCATCGTTTGCAAAAGAAAAACTAATACGTGCTAAAGGACCTCACAAAGTTATTAAACACCAGACTAAAGTTATTTGAATCAGCAAATCTATATAATTCCCAGTGAAAAGTGCTAACATGTGTGTTTGGATCCTCCCTAAGAAGTTCGTCGAGATGTGATATCATCAAGTCCATTGTCTGAATGAATTATTTCCAAGATATTTTTCCTTTATTGAATCGTCGAGCAATTATTCGATCTTGCTTGTTGATCTATGCTTCCTGCTCCTCAGTGGCCTCAACTTGTAACCTTATTTCATAAATTCTTACAATTTCCTCAGTTGAGGCATTTCGCCTCATGTCATTCTCAATCTTTTCTACCTTGGAGTGAAAAATGTGCTTCAGAAACTCTCATAACTCTTCTTCTATTACCTTTGGTTCTCTGCTTGGATCACCATTATCCCTACCTTGCATGACTTTTGTTTCCTTTCTTCCACCTTTCTTGGCCGACCTGATTTCCATTGGTTTTGGAAAGTAAGAATAGTCCTTACGCCTCTTTTGTTTTTCCCCTGTACCACAATACATTTCCCAGAGTCATGCTTTCCTTTTAGACCCTTCTTCCTTCTAGGGCTGTGGGAACCTTTCCCTTGGAAACGATCCCATCTATCCACCGAGATTTGTCTATCTCTATCCAAACCTGAATAATCCTCCTCATGGGACATTACTTGATCTTGATCTACCATACTATTACAATGTTTCATCATCTCAACCCTAGGGCCTTTAGTGGGGGGCCTCCTCCCAAACCGCTTGCTCAGATCACTGGGGAACTACCTATTCTCCCCTGCAGATGAAACCTTTAGATAGGATGGTGGTTGGAAAATTTTTGGGTGAAAGGGACCCAAAAAACTCACAGCCTCTTGACTTCCTATAATAGGATGTGTCACTGCATCAGAAAACTGCAGCACCTCTTGTATTCCCGGGGGCTCGGCCACCCTCCCCTCCTCAAGCCTTCCTTTAAGTGTATGTAGACATTGTTATGCGTTACCCAAGTAAAGGAAATATTTTTTGAAGTCACAATTATTAATTTGATTACTGGTGTTAATCTCTTGTATGTGTTGGTGGAGGTGGATTGAGGGTGATGGCTCTCATGTTACATTGTGGTTCTGGGTTGTTATGTAGTTGTTACCCCTTCCTATTTTGGTATTTTGGTTTTTTTTAAGTTGAAAAAATGTTCAATGTGATGTTTTTATATCTATTTTGGTTAATAATATTGATCTTGTAGTTTTGTTATATTTTATGTAATATTTATGGTTAATTATCTTGGGTGAATTCATTTCAAAAAGTGTATTGTTGATACCCAAACACTAGTTTCTAACCTGTGGGGATCCAGAACGCCCCTTGGGCCATGCCATGGGTTCAGTCGAGTGTCAGTTTGAATGGAACCCTATCTTGGTTTGTGATAGTTTTCATTATGAGATGGTTCATACCTATATCTCAATACTATGAATTAGGTAAAACATTATATCTCATGATATAATGGTGGGAAATAAGTTGATAGACTTTAGCCACTATGGGAAACAGGTGTGTCCTGATCCATTATGTAAAATAGGTGTGTCTTACTGAACTATGAGAACTAGGTGTTCCCTAATCCACTATAGGAAACCAGTGTATCCTGGTCTACAATAAGAAATAGGTGTGTCAAGATCCACAATGATAAATAGGTGAAAATTTTGGATCCACTATGTTGATAGTCTTGGTATTTTACCTTGACATATGAAATTTTTTTCAATATTTATGATGGTGCCCCAGTTTTATGACATGAACGTATGGTACCTAATTGATTTATGATGATTTTTCACTCTTATGAACTATTTTTTCTTAAATGATAATGTTTTATTCCTTGAATCTTATTTATGATCCATGAAAAAGTTGATTATGATATTTGTAAGTTAAGTTCATGATCACATACCCTTATGATTATCTTATGATTTCATATGATCTTAGATTTAAATCTCTTATGTTTACCCTTAATAAGAATCTAAGTTCACCTTTTCTTATACTTCCTTCCCAATGAATATGAAGAAGGGTTTAGGTAGGGTATTCCTAAGGGGAGTACTATGTGAGAAGATATTTGTGGGAGATGTTGAATATCTTTCACCATATTATTAGATTATGGTCCAAGTTTCAAACATAACTAAACTATTACATTACATAGGCATGTGTTAATCTAATAATATGATTATTCATTTAAAAATATGTAATATCCATGTATGTGAATCTTAGGACTTTATTTTTTGTATCATAAAAACTTTTTAGTTAGACTTTGGAAACTAGGATGATAAGACCTTAGTGAGATACCTAAGGATATGTCCAAGGATAATTCCAAGGATGATTCAAAGTATATAAAAATGCCTTGGAATTTTTTTAAAGGATATAGAGAGTGATTTCTTAGAAATGAATCTTTATCTAGATACTAAAAGTGGATGTGTCTCTGGAACATATTTACCTAGGCATAAAAATCTCAAAAATACCATATTGATATGGACTCAATCAAGAATTAGTGCAAGAAAATGGACCTTTCTAAAGAGCTGGCTTAACATTCCCATGTGATATGATTTGGAAAATTCACAAACTCTTTACGAACCATCATGGTGGATTTAATTATATGGTTACTATGAATGTCCTAGGATAATACTAATGTTTCATAAATTATAAAGAAGTTATATGATTTAGATATCCTATAATTGATTTTTCATAAATATTTGTTTTTCATCTATGATTAGTGTTTCTCACACTATAATTTCTTTTTTAGTAAATGGATGGAACTCAATGGAATCAGGATAATTATCAAGGAAATGGTTAATTCAATGATTGTCCTCATGAGAAACAGATTGTTATAGAAGCTATAATGGAAAAACAATTATACTCACACAAATGTTTAATGATATGAGCCATTGCGAACATCTATATTAGAAAAAGAGGGAATATTATTTTAATTGGTTTTTTATGAGGAAGCATCCACCTTATTTTATTAGTTCCGTTGATCCACTAGTTGTTGAGAAATGGATAAATACCACTGAAAATATATTTTCCATTGTTTAGTGTTTGTAGCATGAAAAATTCATTTTTTTCTATTTATCATTTAGATTATGAAGGAGAAAAGTATTGGATTCTTATTAAGAAATGAGTGAACAATAATAAATTGAATATGTGGAATGGGAAGAGTTTAAGGGGGTATTTATTAGTAATTACTTCCCTCATATTCTATGAACAAATATAGAGAATTGATTCCATGAACTTAATAAAAATGATGATGAATTTTTTGGTACCTATGAAGCTAATTTTACAATACTTACAAGGTATGCTTCTTGTTTAATCATCAGCCAGAAAAGAAAAATTGATTCATTCATTCGTGTTATAAAACTAATTCTTCAAAATCACTTGGATATAAGAAACTTCAATATATATGAAGAATTTTTTCAATGTATAATGAATTTAGAAATGTAAATTAGATATTCATACCATTACTATGGTTTTGATATGAAAAAGAAGATTGAGTCTCATAAAAAATCAAATGGTGGAAGGAAATTTCAACCATTTTAATGCTAGAAATGTGGGAAGAAACATCAAGGTAATTTCTTGAATGAAACTAGGAGGTTCATTAAATGTGAAAAGGAAAGTCATAAAGAACATTAATATTAAAATTTGGTTAATAGGAAGTATAATGAAATGGAGAATAGGAGGATGAAAAAAAATGCACCACCCAAACTCTAGTGTTTGAAATGCAAGGAGTCTGGGAATTATGCGAATCAATTCCCCAATCCAAGGGCTAATGTGGATTATAATTCAATATAACTTCTAAATACAAAGGATAAAAGGTAAAACTTATGTATTCATAATGGATGAAGTTAATCATGATACTTAAGGAACACTTATCCTCCCCTCCTTGGTCGGAAATTTCATGTTTTATTTTGTTTGAATGATCACTATAAAAATATCATTGCATTCCTTTAGTGAAATTTCATGAGATTACCTCCCTATTAATGAATTCTGGAATAAAAAAAATCACATTTCATATTCTATAGGTATAAGGTTTAACCCAAGATTCCAATGGTAATGTTTATGTATAAGATAAAATATTTGATAAGGATTAAATGGGTGAATTAACTTTTGGAAGTGTATATGTCACCATTTAATATTAAATTAAGAGTTACAGATATCATCATGTGTTTATGATTTTAAGGTTGGTCATAATTCATTGACACACCTTTTTAGGTTTTTAAAAGATGTGATTTTAGCAGGATTAAATATATTTCAACAACCAATTATGGAAATACAACTCTTTTGTTTTTTATATGTTCTAATGACAATATTATTTAAGGAGGAATGAATTTACACTTTTTGGATATATGATTTAACATATTGTAAACCTTTAGAGTTTATCTTATCTTTAATGGTGAGGTAATCATTAAAACGAACCAACGATTTATCAATGGATATTACATTCTTATAAATATTTCATATAATCACGTGAAAAAATAACACAATAAACTACAAATTAATTTATAACCTTTAAACATAATATTTCACTTCTGTGTTTTGAATTTTAAAAATTTGACAAACATGGTTGCATTTAATAAGATATTTAGATTCTGATAAAATCAATATATTTGTTGATGAATAGCATCATACCCTTATGAATAGTAACATACCATTATGAATAGTAATGAATATTAAGTTGGATAAATAAAATAGATACTTCACCCATGAATGTACAAATACAATTTAGACATCTTATATGTGAAAAAACTGACATAGTATAAGTTTAGGTGTTTCTTTGTGTCATAAATATTTTAATTACAATTTTTGATTAATTTAATAATTTAAAATGGAAATATATTTTCATAAAACATAATAAAAAAATTATTTTCTTCTTGTTATAATAGAATTTTATGGGTCCTTGATTAATTTTTCAAGGTGTTATAAAACAAGTTATAGTTTTGATGTTGTTTTTTATAAATTATAATTTTATTTAAAAATTAAAATTTTCATATTTATAAAATTATTTTTGAAAAATGGAGTCTAATTTTGGATTATTCTTGAAGAAAAATGGTAAGGGTGAATTTTTGGGATTTTTATAAAATAGATGATTTTTTTATGAATGGTAAAATGAAATAATTCACAATAAATGCTAAAACCTAAATTTATGCATCATGCTTGAGTCATGGATGATGTAAATTGACATTTACTCAAAATGACATTCACTTATTATTATTTTTTCACAATAATCAAATGCTATTTATTTTATTGAGAAAAATAATTAAATAATGAATTAAATATTCAAATTTCACTCCTCTCCTCCACTATAAAAAATATTCACACTTCCCTCTTCTCTTCACTCCTCTCAAGCCTTATTAATTTCCTAAGTTATTCCCAAATCACTCCCAAAGATCCTCTCCCACGTCCAAATTCCATTTGTCTCCTCAAAAGGCCAAATCCTCTCCCCTTAAGAGGCTCTCAATGGAGATATACTAAAGTGGTAAATTTCTCTTTCTAATTCTTTTATTTTCATTAAAGTTATTTTCTTTTATTGTTTCTTTCCTCACCTACCTTCAACCAAATGGAATGATAACTCCAAAAAAATAAATATACTGGGATTATATTATGCTAATGGGATATATTATCATAATTTCTTTCTCCCCCTCCATTTATTCTTTAATTAAAAATATCTTCTGAGATGTGTTGATTCATCACATTCAGGGACGACGAGTTTTCAATTTTCATTACCATCTCCTAGATTGTTCATGAAACCATTTTAATGGTTGAAGAAAATTATAATATATGTATTTAATATTATTTAATGTTCTGTATTCTAAATAAATTCATGATGTAAAATAATAATACCAAACAAGTTAATTGTGAGCAAACATTCCACATTAATCCAAGAGTATATCATTAATGTTTTATATATTGATTCACCTTCACTCTAAGTAAGAAAATTAAAATTAAAACCACATAATATTCTAAATTTTCACTAATTTCATATAACTTCAATTCTATACAACCACTCTCACCAAATATGTTTATCCGTTTATGTATATAAATAAACCAAACATAAAAAAACGGACTAGAACAATGAAACTGAACCTCATAACCAATCAAAAAGGTTATGAATGAACCCAAAAAGGTTATAAAATATCATTTACATGTAAAAGAGGTTCTAGAATTATTAATTAATGAACCTAATTTGATTATTAAATTCAGTAATATCAAGGGGAGAACACCACAGACATAGGTTAAGGGATCCTCTCTTTCTCACATTTATTTAAGAATCTCCCCTATGTTATGCACTTTTATGTATAATTACTAATGATGGGGTATGATTTATAAACTTCCCCATACTTCCATACAAATTTATAAAAGATGATAAATCCATTTCTCTCTCATTAAGACTTCCTAGGTACACCTGATACCATGTTGATACTCCGTAAGGAAATCTACCCGAACCACCTTTATTCCTTCGGGTTGATCTATCATTCTTTTTACCCAAATGAAGTTGTATTTTCTTTTTATGTACAAAATTACATACTATTTATATACTCTAAACTCATATTTTAATATTTATCCCTAATTATCTTTTCAGAATATACATTCTTTGAAGTGATTCCCTCCACGATACTTCCCGATAAGAAAACTTGGTTTAAGGGAACTTCAAAAATTCTTTCCCAATTTTAAGTGAACTCCATACTTTGTTTAAAGAAAAAAAATTGTTATAAAATAAGTATTTTTATTATGAAAACCTTATTGTTTCACTTCTGGTTTTGTATAAAAGATTTTTACTTTTTCAATTTTAAATTATCTTTTGTATTTTCCTTAAAACCTCACTAAAATGTTTTAATGCTATGAATTTCCTAAATACTCTTCTTAAATGTTTTCACTTTTTTTTACATCACTTACCATGATATATTCCTATTTATCATTATTAATGTCCATGTATGTTTTAATTCATTTCTCTCATGGACACTTTTATGATACACCCATTCATTATGCTTTAGGACATGAATATGATACCCATTTCTCTTCATAGGTTCCCATATGTATAAGTAGTATTGATTATGTATGATTATTTATGTGGAAATATTATCCATGAAAATTATAATATGGTTGATGCCAAATAGTTCTGCAATTCATTGGGTGAAGTTTTGTCTCATGATACGTTATGTGCAATGGTCATGGCGGTTAGCCTTGACTCGTGCTACCATGTTAAACGGTCTTGGTGGCTAACCTTGACTTGTGCTCCTCTATATAAAATGAGCCTTGACTCGTGCTGAAGTCGTGATTTTTTTCACTTCCACAATACTATTAATTCATGTTTATATGATACCATTTTAATATGTTATGATTCTATATTCCATGTTATATCGTTATGCCATTATCTCTAACACTTGTGCTAATGACTTATTATTATGTTTAATCCCTTACTAGGATTTTTTCTCATCCCATTATTCATGTGATCCAAAGGGTACCCGATGCAGATGAAAGGGATCAAAAGAAGTTAGGATCTCTTTATGAAGGTTAAATAAAGAACTGTTCTTTTAGTCCCATGTTTTAAGTTGTATATACCTAGTCTAAAAATACACTAGACTTCACAATCCATGGCTTGTACTCTAATGTCTAAATATTCTTAAAATAATGTAATGCTATGTGTAAAAGGCTAGGGTCCTTATATTTAGTATCAGAGGATGGTATAGTTATTTGTAGAGATCAGGAATTTAGAACTGTAGTAAGAATCTTAAGAATGATAATAGTCATAATAAAACACCCCTAAATGATGGTAAGTATAGAGTAAGTGGTTTATCAAGAAAATACATACCAATATGGATTCAAACAGATATAGGTGGCTCTATCATAGATGTATCTAGGCATAAAACCCAAAAACACTGCTTTGAGATAGACTAGAACGGGAAAAGGTGCATGGCAATGGTCCTTGATGCACTCTTGGTTTGACACTCTCGGGGGGGTTTCTTTGGTGAATTCATGATCTTAGTACAAACCATTATTAACGGAATAAAAAATCCCATAAGAATATAATTTAAGAAATAAATCAAGGAAAACCTAGATTTAAACCTAGAGAATCACAATTTATGATATACTTCTTCGTTTCAAGCTTCCTTTTTATGCTCAATAGCTATGTATTCAAGCCCCCTAATTGTATGCACTTTTTCTTAGTTAATGGAGAGAAATAGAAGAACATGTGCCAACAATACATGTTATTGGGAATGTGAATATTTCCTTAATGACATTCTTGATATAATGGGAACAAGTTATTAAAAAATTATTGACAGTACTTGCTCAGCTGGATCAAGTTATGAATAATAACATGAATCATATGGAACACCCTCCTCCTCCAAGGAAAGAGAAAATTTCTATTAAATCCTTAATTTATCAAATTCCTCCCATTTTTAGTGGATCTTCCAATCCCCTCCCCATGGAGTAGTGGATTAACTCCATTGAAAAGATATTCATTATCCTCCATTTCTCATAATAAGATAAAGTTGTACTGGCAGTATATCTTTTTGATGGGGAAGTTTATCAGTGGTGGAAACTGATCAATAATATGAAACCCAATGAAGAATTGGATTCTATCGAATGGGAGGAATTCGAGATAATGTTTTTAAATAAATATTTTACCCTGAACCCTCTATCTCAAGATGGAAAGAGAGTTTCTCAGACTCAAGAAGAAGGAATATGAGTCAATCGAGGCGTATGAAGAAATATTTACAAGGCTTTCAAGTTACATCTTTTTCTTTTTCATGAACACAGAAAGAAAGGTGGATTTCTTCTTTAGCATACTAAATCCTAGTCTATAAAAAGTGTTGGTTATCTGAGGCTTCGACAGCTATGAGGAGACTGACTATTGTGCCCTCAAGGTTGAAATAGAGATCGAAGACTCTTAGTGGTATCATGGGCACAACAAAAAGAAGAGGAATATGGAATCTCATTCAGATGGTCTCGCAAATATATTCCATGATGGGAAGAAGCTTGATCATTCTACGTGTTTGAAGTTTGGCAAAAAGAATCTTGGGAACTATCTAAAGGGAACCTGGAATTGCTTCAAATGTCAAAATTTGGGACATTTGGATAAAAAATACTGAAGAGATATGAAAAATACCACTAATAGAGAAGAAATAAAGGTTCATATCAACACTCATCCTATATTGTAGTGTTTCAACTTCCAGGAGAAAGGGAATTATCAAACAATTTCCCAAAGATGAGGGTTTTCAATGGAAATCAACAACAAACTCAAGGAAACAAGGAATGGATTATGTTATCACAACAGCTAAGGTGGATCCGGAAAATGATGTGGTGACATGTACACTAGTTATTCATTCAAGAATAATGAACATACTATTTGATTATGGTTCTACACATTCTTTAATATCTTGAATGTTTAGTAGAACTATTCAAACACCACCTCAAAATTTGTAGGACAAGTTATCTGTGAGAACAGTGAATGTGGAAATTCTTGTGTCCCTGGTTTATAACTCTTACTGAGTTAACATTTTTGGAATGAACCTCCAAGAAAATATCTTCATACTTCCTTTAGTGTAGTTTGACGCTATCTTAGACATGGATTGGCTATCTTTATACAAAGACAACATCAACTGTCCGGAAAGGAATATCACTCTTCACATCCCAAAGAATCCTCCAATTCATTATAAATGTAAGGTGGAAGATAAATATCCTTTAGAATTATTGTATCAAGTGTGTATATTAATTCCTTATGAACAATCATGACTATATCAAGTGATTAAGACAAAGGAGAGAATAATTATTGAAGACATTCCAATCATGAGGGATTACATTTATGTATTCCCTGAAGATTTTTCGGGTCTTCCTCTTGACCAAGAGGTCTAGTTCTCAATTGATTGTATTCTGGGATCTCTACCTATATCAAAGACACCTTATATAATGGCCATCGTAGAGCTAGAAGAGATGAAGAAGTAGTAACATGAGAATCTAGAGAAGGGTTTTATATGCTCGAGTGCTTCACCATGGGGTGCACCAGTCCTCTTCGTCAAGAAGAAGGATGGATAAATGTTCCTCGGAATTGATTATCATGAGATCAATAAAATCACAATAAAGAACAAGTATCCCCTATCGAGGATATATGACTTGTTTTATTAGTTTCATGGGGCCGATTATTTCTCTATGTTGGAACTTCGGTCAGGATATCACCACGTAAAGGTGAGGAAGGAAGATATTCCCAAGACTGCCTTTAGAACTAGGTATGGAAACTATTAGTTTATAGTGATTCCCTTAGGACTCAATAATTCACTAGAAATTGTCATGGATTTAATGAATATAGTCATTAGAGATCACCTCAACAAACTTTTGTTTGTCTTCATCGATGATATTCTGATATACTCCAAGAGTAAGATGGAACATGAGGAGAATTTCAATACTGTGTTAAAGACTTTGTGAAGGGATATTTTGTATACAATGTACAGTAAATGTGAGTTCTGGATGAAGGAAGTATCATTCTTAGGGCATGTTATCACCAGAAAAGGGAAATCTGTAGACCCTTCCCAGACAAAGGAAATTGAAGAGTGGCCCAGACCAATATTTGTAACAGTGATCTACAGATTTCTGGGTATAGCCGAGTATTATCGATGATTTGTGAAGAAATTATCATGATTTTCAAACCTAATGACGAAGCTGACACGTAAGGGGGTAATGTTTGTCTGGACTTAGGAATGTGAAAATAGTTTTAAGGAGTTTAAAAAGAGGCTATTCACTATTCCAGTACTCACACTCCATGCATGTGGAGAACTATTTTTGGTGTACAATGATTCTTCAAAGAAGGGATTAGGATGTGTGTTGATTCAAAGTGATAAAGTGATAGCATACACCTCAAGGCAGTTGAAAATCAATGAGAAAAACTATCCTACGCATGATCTTGAGTTAGTGGTTATGATCTTTGCGTTAAAAATATAGCATCATTATCTCTATGGGGAGAAGTGTGAGATATATATTGATCACAAGTGTCTATAATATATATTCACACAAGAATATCTTAATATGTTCTAGAGGATATGGATAGACCTCATCAAATATTATGACTTCTCAATCCACTACCATTCCTAGTAAGGCAAATAAGTTGGAGGATTCTCTAAGTAGAAAGTATATTACATCTTTATCAATAATGATAATTGAAAAGGATCTGATCTTCTTAGATTTGCTGAGGATTGACAAGGGAATACTTAAGGGAGGAACATCATCAATCTGTTATCAAATGATTTCTCAACCATCCCTCATAGAGAAAATAAGGGATGCTCAAAGAAAAGATGTGGAAATTTAGAAAATGGTAGAAGCTATCAAGAATGGGAAATCCTCAAATTTCATGATTGATGAGGAAGGAGTTTTAAGATTTGGATCATGATTATGTGTACCAAATGATCCATAGATAAAAAAGATTATTCTGAGTGATGCACATGTCTCAACCTTCTCAATCCACCTAGGGAGCACAAAGTTGTATCAAGATCTCCAAGAAAATTTTTGGTGGGATAATATGAAGAAGGATATTGTGGAGTATACATCAAAATCCCTGGTATGTCAACAAGTGAAGGCAGAAAGATTGAATTCTAAGGGGACGATGCAACCACTACACATACCAACATGGAAGTGGTAGAACATCACCATGGACTTTCTCACTAGACATCCATGGACATCCAAAAGAAAACAATGCTATATGGGTTATTGTGGATCATCTTACAAAGATAGCTCACTTTAGAGAGATTTTAAAGGACCTCTCATTGGATCAACTTTCATAGATATATATCAAAGAGGTGGTAAGGATTCATGGAATACCACTATCTATTATATCTGATTGAGACCTGAGATTTACCTAGAAGTTTTTTAAAACTCTCTAACGTGAACTAAGCACAGAACTAAAATTTAGTATGGAATATCATCCCTAAACTGATGGACAATCTGATCAAACTATTCAGACACTATAAGATATGTTTAGACATGTTCTATGGACTTCAAATGAAGATGGTACCAACATCTTCAACTGGTTGAATTATCCTACAACAACAGTTTCCACTCAAGCATCCAAATGGCACCATACAATGACCTTTATGGGAAAAGGTACAAAACACCAGTGTGTTGGGATTATGTTAGTGAACGTAAGAATCTAGGACCTAAAATGGTCTAAGAAATTTTGGATAAGGGTAAAACTATTCAATAGCACATCAAGGCATCCCAAAGTTGACAAAAGACTTATGTAGACAATCATCGATGAGACCTTGAATTCAAATTTGGATACATGGTATTTATACACGTATCTCCATAAGAGGAGGTTGTGAGGTTTAGGAAGAAATGAAAGATAATTCCCAGGTACATCGGCCCCTTCAATATTCTTGATCATGTTGGGGTTGTGGCCTATCAACTAGAACTTCTACCTACCATATCCAAAGTACACAATGTCTTCCATGTATCCCTCTTAAGGAATTACATACCAGACCCTTTGCGTGTACTCTCTTCAGAAGTGGTACAGTTGGAAAATGATATTTCTTATGAGGACCATGCAGTGAATATCATAGATCATTAAGATAATGTTTTAGGTAACAAGACTAATCACCTGGTCAAAGTACTATGGTGGAACCATAAATACAATCATGTAACATGGGAACTGGAGGATGCACTGAAGATAAATTACCCGTAACTATTTACGGCTTGGAATGTAAAAAATAATTTTCAAGGGAGAAATTTCATAAGGGAGGAATAATGTAACAACCCAATGTTTTATCAATGGAAATTCCTTTCTTATAAACATGTCTTATAATCACATGAAACCATAACACAACAAACTACTAAGTACTTTGTGAGCATTAAATATAATTTTTTCACTTCTGTATTTTCAATTTAAAAAAATTGACATACACGATTGTGTCCAGTAAGATATTTAGATTCAGATAGAATCAACTTAGTTTGGATGAATAGTAGCGTACCCTTGTGAATAGTAACATACCCTTGTGAATAGTAATGAATAGACAGTTGGCCAAAAAATAGAAACTTCACCCATGAATTTACAAATACAATTTAGACATCTTATATGTGAAACACATATCATAGTATAAGTGTTGGTATTTTTTTATATCATAAATATTTTAATTAAAATTATATAATTAATTTAAAATTTTAAAATGGAAATTTGTTTTCATAAAATGTAATCATAAATTTTTATTTTATTATTTTATGGTTATAAAATAATTTAATGGGACCTTGATTAATTTTTCAATGTGTTATAAAATGAGTTATAGTTTTAATGTTGTTTTTTTGAATAAATTATGATATTATTTAAAAATTAAATCAATCATATTTATAAATTTTTTTTTGAAAAATGGAGTTTATTTTGGGATTATACATGTCAAAAAAATGGTCAGGGTGAATTTTTGGGTTTTTTCTAAATTACAAGAATTTTTTGTGAATAGTAAAATGCGATAATTCACTATAAATGATAGAACCTGAATTTCTACATCATTCTTGAGTCATGGATGATTTAAATGTCCATTTTTTCAAAATAACATTCACTTATTACTATTTTAGGTCACAATCATCAAGCATTATTTCTTGTCTTGATCAAAACAATTTAATAATGAATTAAATATTCAAAATTCACTCCTCTCCTCCACTATAAAAACCACCCACACTCCCCTCTTCTCATCACTCCTCCAAAGCCTTGTTCCTTGCATAAGTTTGGACCAAGTCACTTCCCAAGTTCTTCCCCCATGTAAAACATCCCCCTTTCTTCTCAAAATACATAATCTTGTCTCCTTAAGAGGCTCTAAAAGGAGATGAACTCAAGAGGTAAATTCCTATTTGCGATTCTTTTATTTTCCTTCAAGATCTTTTTTTTCTTGTTTATTTCCTCACCTCCCTTCACCCAAATAGTATGATAACTCTAGTAACATAAATTTATTGTAATTATATTATGATAATGGGATATTTTATCATAATTTCCCCCACCACTTCTTTTTAATCTTAAAATGAATATACCATCTCATATGTGTTGATTTATCACATTCATAGACGATGAGTTTTCATTTTTCATTAAAATATTCTAGACTAGTAATGAAACCATTTTAATGGTTTAACCAGATCATAATATATATATTTTAACTTATTTAATGTTTTGTAAGACTTATAAATTCATGATGTAAAATAATAATACAGGACAAGTTAATTGTGAGAAAAATCTCCACGTTAATCCAAGAGTTTGTCATTAATGTTTTATACTATGATTCACCTTAATTCCAAGTAAAAAAATTAAATTAACAACCATGTAGTCTTATATATGTTAACTAATATCATATAACTTCAATTCTAGGCAACCAATCACAACATACATTTTTATCTGTTCGTGTATATAAGTAAACTGAATATGAAACAAACAAACCTGAACAATGAAATTAAGATTCATAACCAATCAAAAAGGTTATGAATGAACTCAAAAGGGTTATAATAAATCATTTAAATGTAAAATATGTTCCTTAAATATTAATTAATTAACCTAATTTTATTATTCATTTCATTAATATCAAGGTTAGAACACCATCAGACTTAAGGTAAGGGATCCTCTTTTTCTAACATTTATTCAAGAATCTCCTCTATGGTATGCCATTTTACTTATAATTCTTAATGATGGGGTATGATTTATCACCTTCCCAATAATTCTCTCAAAATTTATAAAATATGATAGATCCATTTATATCTCATTAATACCTTGTAAGAACACCTAACAACATGCCTATATTCCGTGATGGATTCTACCTAAACCGCCTTTATTCCATTGGGTTGCTCTATCTTTCTTTTTACCCAAATGAAGTTATCTTTTATTTTTTATGTAAAACTTTGAAAAACTATTTATGTTCTATAAAATAATTTTTTAAGATCCATACCTTATTCTCTTTCGAGTATATACATGCTTTTAAGTGATTCCAACATTGATACTTCCTGATAAGAAAATTTATTTTAAGGGAACTTCATGAACTCTTACCTAATTTTAAATTCACTCTATCCATTATTTAAATCAACTTTTTTGTATAAAATAAGTATTTTTATTATTAAAACATTATTTTTTCACTTATGGTTTTTTATTAAATATTATTCCCTTTTCAATTTTAAATTCACTTTAGTATTTTCCTTAAAATAGCACTGAAATATTTTAATGCTAAGAATTTCTTAAACACTATTCTTACATGTTGTCACTTCTTTTTTACATCACTAACCATGATATATTCATATTTTCCCTTATTAATTTCAATGTTTTTAATTCATTTCTCTCATATACACTTTTATGATACGCCTATTAATTATGATTTATGACATGAATGTGATACCCATTTCTCTCCATGGGTTACCTTATGTTTATATATGATTGATTATGTATGATTATTTATGTGAAAAGAATATTCATGAACATGTTAATATGGGTTCAACTAGATAGTTCTTCAATTAATTGGGTAAATTATAGTATCATGAGATGTTATGTGCAGTAGTCTTGGCTGTTAGCCTTTACCTATGCTACAATGTGCAATGGTCTTGGTGGTTAACCTTGACATGTGCTTTTTTATGTCCAAAAATCCTTGACTTCTGCTAAAGTCACGATTTATGTTTCTACCAAAATAATATTAATTCATTTTTATATAATCCCATTTTTATATTTTTTGATTATATATGAAATTTTATATCATTATTTCATGATATATAACCCTTGTGCTAAAGCCTTATTCTTATGTTTAATCCCTTACTGGGATTTTAGATTATCCATTTATTCATGTGATCCCCAAGGTACCCTATAAATATTTAAGGGCTCAAAGGAAGTTAGGATATATTTATGAAGATTAAATAATGATTTGTTTTTTAGTCCCATGTTTAAAGTTTTATGTACTTAGTCTTCAAAGAAACTAGAAATCACGATCAACGACTTGTACTCGGATGTTTAATTATGCATAAAATCATGTAATGCTATGTATAAAAGGAAATAGTCAGTATATTTATGGTTTGGAGTTGATCAACTATGAATTAATCAAACTAAATTACTATTAATTATGATTTATCTATGAATCCACTTTCCAGAATATTCATGGAGTGGAAAATTTTCATGCGGGTAAAACATTCAATTGTATCTTCTCAGGATCTGATGTTTACCTAAAATTTTTGAAAAATTAATTAGAAATATATTGATAAAGAGTTTATTTTCATCACTATGTATCATCCTAATATAGATGGTTAGTTTTAGTGAACAATTAATACCCTATATGATATGTTGATATCTTGTTCTTTGGAATTCAAAGGTGGTCAGGATCAACACCTTCCTCAAGTTTTTTTTTCTTGAAATAATATATTTCACTCAATAATTTAGATATCTCCTTATGAAACATTTATGTAAATAAATGTAGAACTCTAACATAATTGAATGATTTTATAGAAATAAATCTATTAGGACCTGATCAAGCTAATGATATCATATGGATGGATATATCTATTCAATAACATGTAATAATTTCCAAAATCTGACAGAACTTTTATGATTGTAATCATTGAAACTATCTATAATTTGAAGTTAGTGAGAATGGATTTCTATAAATTTCTATGTGTAATAAAGAATAGGAGACCAATCCCTAGGTATATCATTCAATTTTAAATTATTGATCATATTGGGATAATAGCTTATCGACTGATGCTTCCACTTAAACTCTCTCAAGTTTGTGGTGTGTTCCATATATCACTCCTAAATAAGTACATACTTGATCTATCACATGTACATATCTCAAAGTTTATACCACTGGATCATGATAATTCTTATGAGGATAAACTTCTAGATATTATGAATTGAATAGAGAATGTTCTACAAGAAAATGCCACTCAACAGGTCATTGTTTTTTAGTGAAATCGCTAACTTAAGGAGGATATGTAGGAACAAGAGTTTGTAATACTGATAAACTATCATATTTTTTTGGCACCCAAGTGATTAATTTAAAGATATAAATTAAATTTAAGGTGTTAGAATATAACACCCCGAGTTTTAATAAAAAAACTTTTAAATAAATTAATTTTTTAAGATATTTCACTATACACAACACCAATTTAAGTTTGTTCTACAAAAAACATTTGGTTATCTTGCATTACAAATTATATTAAGTTTTCATAAAACCATGATACATTATTAATATTATTCAAATGTAACTGTTATAACCAAGCCATTAAACCTAGTGTTATGAATAGGAATAATTACATTTTAATATTTTTTATAATGTCTTATATAAAGAAAACATATCGAAACAAAATAATTTTTACTAAAGCTTTTATATGTTTTAAAAAAACTATTTTCTCAAAAAAATCCTTTAATTTTTTTTTGAACAATAATAAAATTATTTTCTTTATAATTTTAGACAATTAAATTTTTAAAAAAACTTAATTTTTAAAATCAACATGTAAAAAACATATTACGGTGATTTTTTTGGAAAAGTTCATTTTTTGATGAAATTGAAAAATAATGAAATTTAATTAAAACCTACCTTTTTATTTAATTTATTTATAAAGTTAAATTAAACTTTATATGGATTTTAATGTTAAATTAGTTCAATTATACATAAATTAATTCAATATACTTCATTTTAAACAATTTTATATTGAATTTTGAGATAAAAACATTGTAAGATTTTCAAAATTTTCTCTTTAAAAACCCTCTATCTCATCGTGTCTACAAGATTAATTTTAAATTAAAAATTTCTAATTCAGTTAAAGAAATTTAGAAAAATGGATTTAATATTTATTATTAGAATAATTTATATTATCTAATATGTTCAACATAATTTCTGACACAAATTAATAGTGAATTCGGTAAAAATTAATTATTTTTGTTTAGGTTAAAATAGGTTTGTCGGGGGTTAAATTAAATGGATTAGGGTATATATAATTCCCCAAACCCTATTTCCAAAAGTCTGTGCATTATTATATAACATTGGAATGATCACAAAAGATCAAGTCTCGAAAGAACGATTTTTTTAGAAGCCTTGTAAGTACTAGATACATTCATAAGTTTTACATTACATTATAAAATGAAAACAACAACAACATTTTCCCCATTTTCCACAGTCATTTCCCTTAGAATATCCCAGTAGGTAAGTCATAATATACTTCTTCACATACTGAGAAAAATAAAACCTAGAAAGGGGTGAGCTCAGATGCTAAGTAAGGATAAAAAAATAGCATAAACTTTCATAAGTAAGCATAAACATTTAAGGAAATGAATAAGACTAAAACAAAAGCCTTTTAAACTTAAAATTAATCATAATATGGAAAATATAAATTTAAATAATGTCATTTACTTATTCACATGGATATTCTATTAGTCGAATAATCACATGCAATATCAATAGCCCAATTCATAATGATGGAATGCATAATGACAGACATCATAACCACATAGTCAAGGCCTTGTGCCAAGACTAAAAATAATATTTTGTCAAGGCCTTGTTCCAAGACACTAGTTTGTCTCATGAGACCTACCTATGAATCGAGTATCTATAGCGGGCACCACCCATCACTTACTAAGTCCAATGCATTCCTCATATGAAATGGTTTAAACATGACATAAACATTTGTATTAAAACTAGCATATGAGATGTCAATACTTTATCCATAAACCATTAATGGTATAAAAATAACACATCCATATTCAAAAATATCTCAAAACCTTCAATACAATATAGAATATTTGTATCATAATAAATCATCTTAAAACAAGTTTAAAATCCATCAATGGATGTTGACATAGATGAAATGAAAAATGTTTGAAAGAAATTCATCTTTCTATTTTTAAACCACTTAAAAGAAAACATTTATTCTAGAAATATTCTTATAATCTTGTAAGGGAAACTTCTAGGGTGTTATAACGGAAAAAAAATAGATTCACCCACCGTATAAGTTAAAAATATTCATTCATTAATTTTTTCAAAAAGGTTGTAAAGTACCTTGTTTGGAAAATGATGGAAATATTAATTTATAAACATATTATAAAAAGTAAAATAAGGGTATAAATTACATTAACCTATAGAAAAATGTTTTTGAAATATTTTTTATGAAACATGGATGTGGATGATAAAGAGGTCCTTGTAGATAATTATGTATAAGCAACCTCAAATAATGAAGAGATTGTAGAATTAACCCTTACCTCGTATTTCTCTTCGGTCAAGGTTACTTTAAACTCATATATAAAAGATAAATAATTATTATTAAATTATACCAGAACCATATACATAAATATGATATTATATATTATCTTCTAATATTACGTTGTTAATAATATTTTAGTATTATCGTCGTTTGGGGTGTTAACAGATTCATTTTCCTTTATATGTTTTTTTATGTAAGTCATGTCTGTTATGGATAGGATTTATTTGATTCATATTCAGAATAATATCAAGTTCTTAAAAGTAATTTTTAATCATTGAATGAAAATTATTCCTGAATGATTATGATGGGGAATGAATCTCATCACATTCATGGAGACGGTTATCCGTATGTACGCACAAGCGACCATATCATACAATTGAAGGTGAAATCGTATATAATTGGAAGTTATATCATATATAGAGCACCATTAACATTTTATATTTATTATTTAAATCAATTATACATCATTATTATACCCATCCAAAAAAATAATGTATTGAATAAGAACTACAACACAACGTGGAGACGGTAAGTCGTACGTACGCACGTATGGTGACTTTGTCATTCATATGATGGATAGAATAACGAATATGCTTGTACTATTTTTATAATATCATCCAAATATGTAGAATATATGGGATTTATTATTTGAGAATGGAAACAACAAAGAAAGATGAAGTGGAAGAAGAAAATAACTTGAAAGAGGTGATTACATATTTACCTCTTCTTCAAGTTCTTCCTTTTGATTTGATCAAAAGGGATCCTTAGGATGGATTTTTGGAAAACTGAAGACCTCTAAGATGTAGTGAGAGAAGTCAGGAAGATATTTGGGTAGGTTTTGGCTGAGCCAAAAGGCTTTGATGGTGTGAAATTAAGAGAAGGGGAAGTACCTTTTTATAAGAGAGGTAAGGGTCACTTTAGGAAAAGCATGAAATATTATTTTATAATAAAATTATTTTCAGTTTCTAAGGGCTCCAAAATGATTTATTTTGATGATAAGGTGAGTATGGGTCAAAAACCTCTCAAAAAATTGGTTTTTTATAGGTTTACATCACTATAATAACCTTATCTTTTAGACTTAACTCTTAGTTATATAGTTTGACATTTACCATGTCTTTTTGTATTTTTATATTATATGTTTAATAAACTTACTATAACAAGACAAAAGAACCCCAAGTGGTTCATTATTAACATATATAACCTTATCTAAGTCCTTTTTCTGATCCTTATATTTTTAGGAATATTATATCAATTAATAATATAGTATTTGTTTTAAAAACTCAATTATGTCAATTTTGACACTATTTAGTATTTGGTTTTTGTGAAAATCATTACAGCATGATTAATTAGAAAAAAAATTATTTAATCAACCCTAATATGTCATATTAACCTATAAAATAAGTTTAATTCATCAAAAGTCCAAAATTTCATTTATTTGGATATTTATAATATCAATTATTTTAATCTTTTATTAATAAGGTAATTACTACATCATCATTGTCTCATAAATAAAATAATTTATATAAGGTCTAAAAAATATAAATAAACTACCATTATGTAGGAAATCCATTTATATTTCAATTGAATATTTATAGTCGATTTTATCTTATGTATAAACCTATATTAAAAATGGTTTAGCTAATAAACTTTTAATTTAACTCTTCTTTAAATAAAATAATAATAAATGTCCTAATCTTATCCAAGTAGACCAAAGGGGGTCATATTTTATTCTTAAGATTGTTTTTTGTCGAATTATACTTATCCAATAGAATTAGAACATGTGTTAGGGTAATTATAATATCATATTTACCCTTAATTACCCTATATACTTATAACTGTGGTAAATAAAAGTCAAAAGATACTATTCACCAAAATTATTTTCATCTTATTGAACCACGTTTTACTTTCTGATATCAACCATGTCTCTCAGATGTTTGAAATTAAACTCACATTAGGGGAAAATTATGTTTCATGAAAATTTGTAAATGCTCCTATAAGGTGGGTAAAAGACGGTAAAAAGTTTAATAAAATTTTTTATATCTAAACTCATTATAAAATGACTCCAATGAATTAAATTGAAAATATATAGCTAATATAAATCTATTTTGACCGAAAATAAATTAAAATAAAATAACTAATTATTTAAATAAAAAGTTTATTTTAAACAATAACGCAGTGTTTTTCACTATTCATAAAAAATTGAATGTTTTCATAAAAATACAAAAAATTCACCCCAAGCTAATTTTCATATATTGAATCTAAAAAAGAAGTCCATTTTGAAAAATAAAGTTTCAAAAAATACAAAAAGTGGGTATTCGTATTCATAACAGCTAGTTTCATTAGTCGTGGTGTGTTAAAACTCTGAGTTTCGTACAATGCAAGCTACTGCATTATTCAAAGGGAAAGGTACCATGGAAGCTTTGGGTGTTACATTATCCCCTCCTTAAAATAATTTCATCCTCAAAATTTTTAAAATATTACTACAAAAATTATTCAGGTGGTTCTTCATCATAATTTCCTCAGGGTTCTCACGTTTCCTCTACCATCTTATGGTTTCTCCGTAGAACTTTTACCAGACGAGTTGTCCCGTTTCTCAGCACTTGTTCTCTGGTATCAAGAATTTTGATTGGCTCTTCATAATAAGATAGATCAGGTTCCAGTTCAATTTCCTCATAGGTGAGTACATGCTTTGGGTCAGGCATGTATTTTCTCAATAGTGATATGTGGAACACATCATGAAATTTGGAGAGACTTGGAGGAATTTCCAAATGATAAGCTACAACTCCAATTAATTTTAGAATTTCGAAAGGTCTGATGTACCTGGGAATCAATTTACCCTTCTTACCAAATAATATAACTCCCTTCGATGGAGATACCTTCTAAAAAACATGTTATCCTACCATAAACTCCAAATCCTTCCTTCAGTTATTAGTGTAGTTCTTTTACCAACTTTGATATTCTTTGATGTGGGTTTGGATAACTTTCACCTTTTCCATAGTTTCCTCTACAAGTTCTGAGACTATGACTTTTCTTTCACCAACTTCATCCCAACAAGTTGGTGTGTGACATCTCTTTCCATATAACGATTTATATGTTTCCATCTGAATACTTGAATGGAATCTATTGTTTTAGGAAAATTCTACTAGAGGTAAATATTGATCCCACATACCTTTAAAGTCAAGTGATCAAGATCTCAACATTTTTTCCAAGGTTTGAATAGTCTATTCTAGTTTTCCATTAGTTTAAGGGTGGTAGGAAGTTCTCAAACAAAGTTCAGTGTCTAGGGCCTTCTAAAGACTTTTCCATAATCTTGATGTAAAATGGGGATCACGATCAGAAACAATTGATAGGGGTACACCATGGAGTCTTACAGCTTCATTAATATATAGTCTTGCCAGACATTCAAGTGTTAAATCTTCTCTTATAACAATAAAATGTGCTATCTTTTTAAGACGATCAACAATGACCCATATTGCATCATTCCTTCTAGGTGTCATTCATAGCCCCAGGACAAAGTCCATTGTAATATTATCCCATTTCCACTTAGGTATGGGAAGAGGTTGTATGACTCCTCTAGTCTGTTGCCTTGCAGTTTTAACTTGTTGAAAACCCATAAATCTTGACACAAAATCTTCAATATCCCTCTTCATGTTGTCCCACCAAAAATGTTTCTTCAAATTTATATATATCTTGGTTCTCCAAGGGTGTATAAAGAAATTGGAGATATGAGCATCATCTAACAATTCCCTTTTTAGACCAGGTATGTTAGGAACACAAAGTCTCTTCCCAAATTTCAAAATCCCATATTCATATATGAAGTTGATCAGTCTCCCATCGTTCACAGCATAAATCTTCTTTTGAAATTCCTCATCATCAGTCTAAGAACGTTTTATCTGTTTTAGTAAAGATGGTTTCGAAACCATTTGAAAAGGCATTGATGTTTCACCTTCCATGGTTATTCCCATATCCATATTTACTAGATCCATGAATCTGGTTCATAACTCCATGATCCTTTCTGCTCAAAGCATTTTCCACCTTATTTGTCTTCCCCAGGTGGTAGTGTATAGTGAAATCATAATCCTTGAGTAGTTCAAGCCATCGTATTTTCCTCATGTTGAGTTCTTTCTGTGATAAAATATACATTAAACTCTTGTGATCAGTATAAATCTCACATTTTTCACCATTGAGATAATGTCTCCATATTTTCATAGCAAAGATTATAGCTACTAACTCAAGATAATGAGTAGAATAGTTTTTCTCATTTATTTTTAGTTGTCGTGATGCATAGGCAATAACTCTATCATAATGCATAAGGACACAACCAAGTCCATTCATTTAAGCAACACTATATATAACAAACCCATCATTCCCCGATGGTAGAGTCGAGATAGGATCATTAACTAATATAATCTTCAGTTCTTCAAAACATTCTTCACACTATTTTTTCAAAACAAATTTAACCCCTTTACGTGTGATCTTGGTTAATGGGTTAGCCAATCGGGCAAAATTCTGGACGAAACGTTGATAATAACCTGTTAAACCAGTTAAACTGTGTACCATAGTTATACTCGTCGATACTGGCCATTCTTGGACTTGCTGGTCTTTAAAGGATCAACGGAGATTCTATCATTAGAGACAATATAGCCAAGAAAATAAATCTATTGAATCTAGAATTCACACTTTCTAAACTTTCTATATTATTCATTTCTTTTTGTGGTTTTCATAATAGTGTGCAAGTGATTTTCATGATCTTCATATCTTTTTCAGTATACCAATATATCATCAACAAATACCACTAAAAAGTCATCATGATATTCCCTGGAAACTATATTCATTAAATCCATGAAGACAAAGGGTACATTATTCAATCCAAAATGCATTACTGTAAACATGTAATGCTGAAGTGCATTGTGTTGCATTTGTTGTCAATGAGGCATGAAGTTGTCTTGGAATGAATGGAAGTCAAGGAATGTCACGATGTGAATGACAAAGGTTGTGATGGTGTTGGTGGTGAAGGAGAATGGTCATGGAACATAGAGGAATGTCACTTAGGAGATTCACTAAGTGGCATTGGAGAATATGGTTGAAACATTCTCCATGTAAATCTGACGATTGTTGAGCTGATCTTTAAGTTCATAGAACTTGTATCATGATGATACAATGTCACAACATTGTTTGAAGACCATGCATTGTACTGACAATGCATGAGGAGAAGCAAGAGATCCATCCACAACTTCTAAGTGGATGACGTGGATTAAAGAAGTCCATGTGCTAACTTTTAGTGCATGTGAATCAGAAGAAGATCCAATTGATCTCTGATTAGATCAATGAAGAATGTTGAAGAACATGTGTGATTTATGAGATTCAGTTGAAGAAGTCCCTCCTAATTATTGAACACATATGGAAGAGGAGATGAAGAAGATTAAGAAGAGACCTTTTGAATTACATATACTAAGTGAAGATTATATGTTGAGGAGGATTAAGGAATTCTTAAGAAGTAGAGAAGGGATGAAATGGAGAAGAAGAATGAAGTGGCTTGGCATTTGGCTTATACTCATGGAGGACTTTGTTTTTGACAAAGTCTTATTCTACACTTTGCCAAAAAATATGGCCAGCCCGTGAGCACCTTGTGGGTTCAACCCCAAGGCTCATGTGGGCCTAAGGCGCCACGCCCAAGGGGGAACCCGTGGGGCGAGCTCAGGGCGGCAGGGGCGCACCCGCAGACACCACAGAGGCGCTGGGGCACGCCCGGAGGAGCGCAGTGTGCATAGTGGGCGCTAGGAGCGTGCCCGCAGAGCAGAGATTGGACGCAGAGCGCGCCCGCAGGGAGAACTCGGTGCGGGGCGGCACCGAGAGGGGAGAAGATTCAATTGCTGAGCTGATGGCAGTGCCAGGGTAATAAACCGCGGAAAATCCGCGGAACGTTTCGATGTGGGACGGCGAAAATTCATCAGGGATCTAATCGCGGTCGTCCGTTCCATCGCGCGTCGATCTGGACCGCTTATCTCATCTAGCGCCGAGATGTTATAATCCTGGTCGTTGAGCATCATTAAACATCGACGGCCGAGAGCTCGTCTTCATCATCGAGCTCGTCCGAGGCCTCCCTGAAGCCACCTGCTTGCCGCCGCTGAACCAGGCGACTCCCGAAGATGGTTTTCAAGATTGCGGCCACCATTTTCGAAGCTGAGGTGTCCCTCGTGATCGTCTCTCCACACCAAACCGAACCATGCTTAAAAATGGGCTTGCATGCAATGAGAGGAAAATTCGAAGTTCGGCCGAGGCAAGAGAATCTGCCGAGGCTATGAATGGTTCGTGTTATGCATGGGATGGCCAAAACAGAGGCCATGCATTCGTTCGAAAATGCATGCACGCAGACAAAAATAAAAAGAGAAGAACCCGCGGTAAAACAGAGGAGAAACAAGATTTTGGAAATCTTGAAGATCCGAAGATCTCGGGTGTTTGAAGTTATTGCACGCGGATAATCTGAGGCAGTCTCTGCCTATAAAAATGAGGTCGAGCCCTCTGTGCCGCTTGCTGAAGTTCTTGTTGAAGATTTGTGTCCCGTGAGAGCCCTCTGCCTCGTGAAGACGAAGCCCCGCGCACACTTGCGCGGTGAAGTCCCCTGCGCGCTAATCTTTGCGCAGCAGGAAGTACTCAGGGCCGCCGCTTCCTTGCGCGCCCGAGGTTGTCACCCTCTCTGTTCGCGAATTTGCGCGACAGGAGGAAGAGCCCGCGGTGTTGCACCTGCGCGCCCGCGGCTGGTTGCACTTGTGCGCCCCTTGGCCAGTGCAACTTGCGCGCCTTGTGCTCCAAGCACTTGCGCGATGCCTTGCATCCAAGGCTTTGCATGGCTGCCCCTTGCACCTTGACACCTTTCCCCATTGAGAAGGTCGAGCCTTTGTGCTTGTGTGCAAGGAGAACCCGAGGCTTGCACCTTGTGTGTGAAAAGAAGGCCGTAGCCTTGGGTGTGTGTGAAACAAGAAGACCACCACAAATTCGGGCAGTGTGTGCACAAGAAGTGGGAGGCCGAGACCACACCATTGTGTGTGTGTGAGTTAGTGAAGAAGTAAGCCGAGGCCAAGTGTATGCAAAGAGGAGAACCCAAGCCGTAGCCTTTGGGATGTGCAAGAACAAGTGAAGACCACACTTTGTGTGTGTGCCAAAGAAGGCCGAGGCCTTGCCTCGTGTGTGTGGTAAGAGGAGAAGAGAAATACCCGAGGCCTTTAAACAAGTGGCTGTAGCCCTTGTATGTGTGCCAAATTGAAGAACACATCTTGTGTGTGCATTTGAAGAAGAAGGCCGTAGCCCTTGTGTGTGAAAAATGAAGAACCAAGTGTGTGCATAAGTGAAGTGCACACTTTGAAGAAGATTAAAAGAACAAGGAAGTGAGTGTGCTAAACAAGTGAAGGCCAAGTCTCAAGTGTGTGCAAAGTGAGACAAGTGTGTGCAAAAAGACAACAAGGCCGAACCTAGTGTGTGCACTAAAAGTGTATACACATTAGAAGAAGAAGAAGGAGTGACCCACACTAAAGTAGAACACACTCTAAGTGTGTAAACAAATTGGATAAAGTGTGTGAAGTTCGGAGAAGGTGTGTTCTATAATTGATTACACCCTTTGTGGGTCTACTGCACCAAGAAGAGGACAGGAGAAGTGCATGCATGCATGCATGCACGTGCACACGTGAACAGAGCCAAATCAGTGGTGTGCATTTGAGTTGTCCAAGACCAGGAGTGAGACTGGACCAGACTGATGATAAAGATATTATTTGTCTGAGCATTCAGTAGTTGAAGAAAGAAGGCCAGGTCATCCTTAGAAGAAGGAGATAAATCCTGAGCAAGACGAGAAGACCTGTTCACCACAAGTGATCAGAAGAAGAGCAAGGCCAGCAGCCTTTATCCCAGGCTGCTGAGGATACTTGAAGAACTTAAAGTGAAGAAGAGCTACTCGTGTGACTCGAGGAGCCAGGAGAAGACCCCTGTGAGACTCAGGGTGGAGGAAGTCTCCAGTGGGATTCTGGAGCAGGCCAGTGGGACTCTGGTAACACTGTGGGACGCAGTATAAAGACCCTCCTGTGGGACTCAGGAGAGATACAGTGGGAAGCTGTATCGACCATTGTAATACTAACAGATTATAATGGGAGAATCCATGCTTGGAGAGCATGGCAAGGATGTAGGCCTTTGGTGCCGAACCTTGTAAATCTTTGTGTCCAGTGCCTTTACATTTACTGCATCATTCGTGGAAAGGTGAGAGATACAAGAAGAGTGGATCGAGGCTTTAACCAGCCATATAGGTTTAATTGATTAAGAATCAATTAGTAAAAAGATTGAAAGGGATCACTGATTCACCCCCTCCCCCTCTCAGTGATTCACACTGATCTGGGCACTTCAATTGGTATCAGATCGAGGTTGCCTCTAAAAGATCCAAGGGAGTCTTTATGAAGTGCAGATTTGAGGAAACGAGCGACCAGCCTCAAATGGAGATATCTGCCAAGACTCAGAAAAATAGAAAGAAGAAACAGGCCAAGAAGATGAAGAAGAAGGTTGCTGCAATCAGAGAAACTCATTCTATGGAAAGAAATGTGAAAGTCACATTAGATGACAATTCCTTTTATCATTCTTCTAATGAAGCCTGTCCTAGCTGTGATGAAGTTGAAACAATGAATGATCTTCAGAGTGCACTCAAATATCTTCAGAAGACAGTTCCCATGGAAGTGGCAAAGTGTATAGCTACAGGCATCCATGATCTTCATGAAGAAAAATCACAGTTAGAAGAAGAAGCCAATGCAATGGAAGATCAATTGGCTAAAAGGGTTGGCATAACCAACACTCTCAGAAAGCTGGTAAATGCCAAAGATGAAATAGTATCTCTTTGCAATGAAAGATATGAAGACACTTGTGAAGAATTGCAAAGAAGCCTTTCTGAGAAAGAAATCTTTAAAGTAATAATCAAAGATGTTTACCATGCACTGGAAAAGAGGCACAAGGTGTCAATGAATGTCAGAGATGCTCAACTCGAAGAAAAAGTCAAAATGGTGAAGGAGCTGGACAATTCATTGCAAGAATTGAAGAAGGTGCATGAAGACCAGTTAGAACAGCTGAAAGAAAATTGGGAAGGAAGGCTAAGATTAGTTGAGGATGAGAAGAACTCCCTCAACATGAAGTGCTTAGAACTGGAGGTGATATTGAAAAATCAGCAATCACCCAAAGTCCAAGCCTTCCAGACAGCTGGAAGAAGAAATGTTGCCACTCAAGTGAGCTTTGAGAAGGATGATTCTAAAAGAAATACATCCTCTAATAAAAGTGCAACATCTTCTAGAAAGAAGGTACCATCCATCCCATCTTGTACTAATGCTTCTAATAGTGTTTCCACAAAAAGTGCAGGATGTAAAAATAATTCCAAACAAGTATGGATGAAGAAAATGAAGAAGCAGAGCTCTCCTGAAACAGCACAACAGGTCAAGAAAAGTACCCTACAATCAGAAGGACTGAAGAGGTCAAGATTCGTGGGACAATGCTGGTGTTGTAACAAGTATGGGCATTGTGCAAAGGATTGTTGGTACAATCCACAGAATGCCAAAGCACAGAGGAAGCCCATGCCAAGGGGGAGCAAGCCAGAGGAAAAGAAGCAACATCCACAGGTCCAGAGACATCTGTTTACTGCTAACAGATTTGGATTACTTGACAACATCTGGGATGATTGCAAAAGTGGTCAAAAAGATACATGTCAATCTCCAACTGTATCCAGAGCTCAAAAGATGAAAAGATCACAGAACCTGGCTCAAAAAGATTCCTTGGGAAGCAAGAAGAAAGTAGAGAATGCTCCCAAGAAGTGTTTGAGAAATGAAGAGAAGTCCTTGGAGTCTGAGTCCAAGAAGGGTGATGCATCCAGAAGGACCACCAAGAAATGCTTCTACTGTGGAAAGAAAGGACACATCATGGACCTTTGTAAAGAAGCCATGAAACTAAATAGAAGCAGACTGAACTCCAAAAGACAATCAATCCAGAAGAAGAAGGGATTGATTGAAAATAAGTTGCCTAAGAGAGGTAGCTTAGAAGCATCCAAAGAACCATGTGGAACTTCCAGAACTGAGGCCACACTTCCAAATGATTTACTAGTCATATGGCCAAATCAGTTGCAACTTGCCCGAGAACTGCAAAGAGCTGAAGATGAAGATCTGGCAACTGCTAAAGCAAAAAGGAAGAAGAAGGTTTCACATGAAGATGTTTTGAGAACCACACCAGCACAATCATCAATGAAGATCAAATGTGCAAGTGTGAAGAATGGTGAAAATGGGACATCTCGGTTGAGAGAATCTTCTCAACCTTGTTGTTCACATTGATGAACCAAGGAGGTTCCATCTTATTCCCTTATACTATTGGTATTTACATGTGCTGACATTGCAGGGAATTGAAGATGATGATCATTCTCAGCTGGAGGATGGTTTGGACAGAATGGAGTGCACCCCTTGAGGGGGAGCCAATCTGGAGAAGATGGGATTCTGATATTTAATTCCATCTTGAGAAAAGTGAAGGTATTCCAATCATACTTTCATCCCTTGTTTCTTAATTGAGTTTATCTTGTCAATTAAGGGGGAGTATGGATTGAAGACAAATGGATGAAAGGGGGAGCTTTATCTTTGCACCTGAACTTTCTAATGAGTTTTGTGAAGCTTGTGCAGGATTTAGCAAATTCATTGTTATATCTGAAAAATTTCAAGCCCCTAAGAATGATCTCACATGTGTAGAGAATTGTGGACAGCATTGAGTTCCTTGATTACATCACTCTTGTTTTCTACACCGGGTTAGCCCAAGTAGACTTAGAGTTGATTTACTAAAGGTTCTTTGCTAAAGAAGAACATGTGGCATCATCCCTCTCTCAGTGTTTTTCAAGAAAATACTTTTCAAAGGGAGGAAGAGATTTTTGAAAGAGAACCACACCACACCTTTGCATTTGATTGCCAATAAGGGGGAGAAATATTGGCACACATATTGACCCATTCATATGTGCTGAAAGAGTGTATTGACAACAAATACAAAGGGGGAGATTGAAGTGCATTGTGTTGCATTTGTTGTTAATGAGGCATGAAGTTTTCTTGGAATGAATGGAAGTCAAGGAATGTCACGATGTGAATGACAAAGGTTGTGATGGTGTTGGTGGTGAAGGAGAATGGTCATGGAACATAGAGGAATGTCACTTAGGAGATTCACTAAGTGGCATTGGAGAATATGGTTGAAACATTCTCCATGTAAATCTGACGATTGTTGAGCTGATCTTTAAGTTCATAGAACTTGTATCATGATGATACAATGTCACAACATTGTTTGAAGACCATGCATTGTACTGACAATGCATGAGGAGAAGCAATAGATCCATCCACAACTTCTAAGTGGATGACGTGGATTAAAGAAGTCCATGTGCTAACTTTTAGTGCATGTGAATCAGAAGAAGATCCAATTGATCTCTGATTAGATCAATGAAGAATGTTGAAGAACATGTGTGATTTATGAGATTCAGTTGAAGAAGTCCCTCCTAATTATTGAACACATATGGAAGAGGAGATGAAGAAGATTAAGAAGAGACCTTTTGAATTCCATATACTAAGTGAAGATTATATGTTGAGGAGGATTAAGGAATTCTTAAGAAGTAGAGAAGGGATGAAATGGAGAAGAAGAATGAAGTGGCTTGGCATTTGGATTATACTCATGGAGGACTTTGTTTTTGACAAAGTCTTATTCTACACTTTGCCAAAAAAATATGGCCAGCCCGTGAGCACCTTGTGGGTTCAACCCCAAGGCTCATGTGGGCCTAAGGCGCCACGCCCAAGGGGGAACCTGTGGGGCGAGCACAGGGCGGCAGGGGCGCACCCGCAGACACCACAGAGGCGCTGGGGCACGCCCGGAGGAGCGCAGTGTGCATAGTGGGCGCTAGGAGCGCGCCCGCAGAGCAGAGATTGGGCGCAGAGCGCGCCCGCAGGGAGAACTCGGTGCGGGGCGGCACCGAGAGGGGAGAAGATTCAATTGCTGAGCTGATGGCAGCGCCAGGGTAATAAACCGCGGAAAATCCGCGGAACGTTTCGATGTGGGACGGCGAAAATTCATCAGGGATCTAATCGCGGCCGTCCGTTCCATCGCGCGTCGATCTGGACCGCTTATCTCATCTAGCGCCGAGATGTTATAATCCTGGCCGTTGAGCATCATTAAACATCGACGGCCGATAGCTCGTCTTCATCATCGAGCTCGTCCGAGGCCTCCCCGAAGCCACCTGCTTGCCGCCGCTGAACCAGGCGACTCCCGAAGATGGTTTTCGAGATTGCGGCCACCATTTTCGAAGCTGAGGTGTCCCTCGTGATCGTCTCTCCACACCGAACCGAACCATGCTTAAAAATGGGCTTGCATGCAACGAGAGGAAAATTCGAAGTTCGGCCGAGGCAAGAGAATCTGCCGAGGCTATGAATGGTTCGTGTTATGCATGGGATGGCCAAAACAGAGGCCATGCATTCGTTCGAAAATGCATGCACGCAGACAAAAATAAAAAGAGAAGAACCCGCGGTGAAACAGAGGAGAAACAAGATTTTGGAAATCTTGAAGATCCGAATATCTCGGGTGTTTGAAGTTATTGCACGCGGATAATCTGAGGCATTCTCTGCCTATAAAAATGAGGCCGAGCCCTCTGTGCCGCTTGCTGAAGTTCTTGTTGAAGATTTGTGTCCCGTGAGAGCCCTCTGCCTCGCGAAGACGAAGCCCCGCGCACACTTGCGCGGTGAAGTCCCCTGCGCGCTAATCTTTGCGCAGCAGGAAGTACTCAGGGCCGCCGCTTCCTTGCGCGCCCGAGGTTGTCACCCTCTCTGTTCGCGAATTTGCGCGACAGGAGGAAGAGCCCGCGGTGTTGCACCTGCGCGCCCGCGGCTGGTTGCACTTGTGCGCCCCTTGGCCAGTGCAACTTGCGCGCCTTGTGCTCCAAGAACTTGCGCGATGCCTTGCATCCAAGGCTTTGCATGGCTGCCCCTTGCACCTTAACACCTTGCCCCATTGAGAAGGCCGAGCCTTTGTGCTTGTGTTCAAGGAGAACCCGAGGCTTGCACCTTGTGTGTGAAAAGAAGGTCGTAGCCTTGGGTGTGTGTGAAACAAGAAGACCACCACAAATTCGGGCAGTGTGTGCACAATAAGTGGGAGGCCGAGACCACACCATTGTGTGTGTGTGAGATAGTGAAGAAGTAAGCCGAGGCCAAGTGTATGCAAAGAGGAGAACCCAAGCCGTAGCCTTTGGGATGTGCAAGAACAAGTGAAGACCACACTTTGTGTGTGTGCCAAAGAAGGCTGAGGCCTTGCCTCGTGTGTGTGGTAAGAGGAGAAGAGAAATACCTGAGGCCTTTAAACAAGTGGCTGTAGCCCTTGTATGTGTGCCAAATTGAAGAACACATCTTGTGTGTGCATTTGAAGAAGAAGGTCGTAGCCCTTGTGTGTGAAAAATGAAGAACCAAGTGTGTGCATAAGTGAAGTGCACACTTTGAAGAAGATTAAAAGAACAAGGAAGTGAGTGTGCTAAACAAGTGAAGGCCAAGTCTCAAGTGTGTGCAAAGTGAGACAAGTGTGTGCAAAAAGACAACAAGGCCGAACCTAGTGTGTGCACTAAAAGTGTATACACATTAGAAGAAGAAGAAGGAGTGACCCACACTAAAGTAGAACACACTCTAAGTGTGTAAACAAATTGGATAAAGTGTGTGAAGTTCAGAGAAGGTGTGTGCTATAATTGATTACACCCTTTGTGGGTCTACTGCACCAAGAAGAGGACAGGAGAAGTGCATGCATGCATGCATGCACGTGCACACGTGAACAGAGCCAAATCAGTGGTGTGAATTTGAGTTGTCCAAGACCAGGAGTGAGACTGGACCAGACCGAAGATAAAGATATTATTTGTCTGAGCATTCAGTAGTTGAAGAAAGAAGGCCAGGTCATCCTTAGAAGAAGGAGATAAATCCTGAGTAAGACGAGAAGACCTGTTCACCACAAGTGATCAGAAGAAGAGCAAGGCCAGCGGCCTTTATCCCAGGCTGCTGAGGATACTTGAAGAACTTAAAGTGAAGAAGAGCTACTCGTGTGACTCGAGGAGCCAGGAGAAGACCCCTGTGAGACTCAGGGTGGAGGAAGTCTCCAGTGGGATTCTGGAGCAGGCCAGTGGGACTCTGGTAACACTGTGGGTCGCAGTATAAAGACCCTCCTGTGGGACTCAGGAGAGATACAGTGGGAAGCTGTATCGACCATTGTAATACTAACAGATTATAATGGGAGAATCCATGCTTGGAGAGCATGGCAAGGATGTAGGCCTTTGGTGCCGAACCTTGTAAATCTTTGTGTCCAGTGCCTTTACATTTACTGCATCATTCGTGGAAAGGTGAGAGATACAAGAAGAGTGGATCGAGGCTTTAACCAGCCATAGAGGTTTAATTGATTAAGAATCAATTAGTAAAAAGATTGAAAGGGATCACTGATTCACCCCCTCCCCCTCTCAGTGATTCACACTGATCTGGGCACTTCAATTGGTATCAGAGCGAGGTTGCCTCTAAAAGATCCAAGGGAGTCTTTATGAAGTGCAGATTTGAGGAAACGAGCGACCAGCCTCAAATGGAGATATCTGCCAAGACTCAGAAAAATAGAAAGAAGAAACAGGCCAAGAAGATGAAGAAGAAGGTTGCTGCAATCAGGGAAACTCCTTCTATGGAAAGAAATGTGAAAGTCACATCAGATGACAATTCCTTTTATCATTATTCTGATGAAGCCTGTCCTAGCTGTGATGAAGTTGAAACAATGAATGATCTTCAGAGTGCACTCAAATATCTTCAGAAGACAGTTCCCATGGAAGTGGCAAAGTGTATAGCTACAGGCATCCATGATCTTCATGAAGAAAAATCACAGTTAGAAGAAGAATCCAATGCAATGGAAGATCAATTGGCTAAAAGGGTTGGCATAACCAACACTCTCAGAAAGCTGGTAAATGCCAAAGATGAAACAGTATCTCTTTGCAATGAAAGATATGAAGACACTTGTGAAGAATTGCAAAGAAGCCTTTCTGAGAAAGAAATCTTTAAAGTAATAATCAAAGATGTTTACCATGCACTGGAAAAGAGGCACAAGGTGTCAATGAATGTCAGAGATGCTCAACTCGAAAAAAAAGTCAAAATGGTGAAGGAGCTGGACAATTCATTGCAAGAATTGAAGAAGGTGCATGAAGACCAGTTAGAACAGCTGAAAGAAAATTGGGAAGGAAGGCTAAGATTCGTTGAGGATGAGAAGAACTCCCTCAACATGAAGTGCTTAGAACTGGAGGTGATATTGAAAAATCAGCAATCACCCAAAGTCCAAGCCTCCCAGACAGCTGGAAGAAGAAATGTTGCCACTCAAGTGAGCTTTGAGAAGGATGATTCTAAAAGAAAGACATCCTCTAATAAAAGTGCAACATCTTCTAGAAAGAAGGTACCATCCATCCCATCTTGTACTAATGCTTCTAATAGTGTTTCCACAAAAAGTGCAGGATGGAAAAATAATTCCAAACAAGTATGGATGAAGAAAATGAAGAAGCAGAGCTCTCCTGAAACAGCACAACAGGTCAAGAAAAGTACCCTACAATCAGAAGGACTGAAGAGGTCAAGATTCGTGGGACAATGCTGGTGTTGTAACAAGTATGGGCATTGTGCAAAAGATTGTTGGTACAATCCACTGAATGCCAAAGCACAGAGGAAGCCCATGCCAAGGGGGAGCAAGCCAGAGGAAAAGAAGCAACATCCACAGGTCCAGAGACATCTGTTTACTGCTAACAGATTTGGATTACTTGACAACATCTGGGATGATTGCAAAAGTGGTCAAAAAGATACATGTCAATCTCCAACTGTATCCAGAGCTCAAAAGATGAAAATATCACAGAACCTGGCTCAAAAAGATTCCTTGGGAAGCAAGAAGAAAGTAGAGAAAGCTCCCAAGAAGTGTTTGAGAAATGAAGAGAAGTCCTTGGAGTCTGAGTCCAAGAAGGGTGATGCATCCAGAAGGACCACCAAGAAATGCTTCTACTTTGGAAAGAAAGGACACATCATGGACCTTTGTAAAGAATCCATGCAACTAAATAGAAGCAGACTGAACTCCAAAAGACAATCAATCCAGAAGAATAAGGGATTGATTGAAAATAAGTTGCCTAAGAGAGGTAGCTTAGCAGCATCCAAATAACCATGTGGAACTTCCAGAACTGAGGCCACACTTCCAAATGATTTACTAGTCATATGGCCAAATCAGTTGCAACTTGCCCGAGAACTGCAAAGAGCTGAAGATGAAGCTCTGGCAACTGCTAAAGCAAAAAGGAAGAAGAAGGTTTCACATGAAGATGTTTTGAGAACCACACCAGCACAATCATCAATGAAGATCAAATGTGCAAGTGTGAAGAATGGTGAAAATGGGACATCTCGGTTGAGAGAATCTTCTCAACCTTGTTGTTCACATTGATGAACCAAGGAGGTTCCATATTATTCCCTTATACTATTGGTATTTACATGTGCTGACATTGCAGGGAATTGAAGATGATGATCATTCTCAGCTGGAGGATGGTTTGGACAGAATGGAGTGCACCCCTTGAGGGGGAGCCAATCTGGAGAAGATGGGATTCTGATATTTAATTCCATCTTGAGAAAAGTGAAGGTATTCCAATCATACTTTCATCCCTTGTTTCTTAATTGAGTTTATCTTGTCAATTAAGGGGGAGTATGGATTGAAGACAAATGGATGAAAGGGGGAGCTTTATCTTTGCACCTGAACTTTCTAATGAGTTTTGTGAAGCTTGTGCAGGATTTAGCAAATTCATTGTTATATCTGAAAAATTTCAAGCCCCTAAGCATGATCTCACATGTGTAGAGAATTGTGGACAGCATTGAGTTCCTTGATTACATCACTCTTGTTTTCTACACCGGGTTAGCCCAAGTAGACTTAGAGTTGATTTACTAAAGGTTCTTTGCTAAAGAAGAACATGTGGCATCATCCCTCTCTCAGTGTTTTTCAAGAAAATACTTTTCAAAGGGAGGAAGAGATTTTTGAAAGAGAACCACACCACACCTTTGAATTTGATTGCCAATAAGGGGGAGAAATATTGGCACACATATTGACCCATTCATATGTGCTGAAAGAGTGTATTGACAACAAATAAAAAGGGGGAGATTGAAGTGCATTGTGTTGCATTTGTTGTCAATGAGGCATGAAGTTGTCTTGGAATGAATGGAAGTCAAGGAATGTCACGATGTGAATGACAAAGGTTGTGATGGTGTTGGTGGTGAAGGAGAATGGTCATGGAACATAGAGGAATGTCACTTAGGAGATTCACTAAGTGGCATTGGAGAATATGGTTGAAACATTCTCCATGTAAATCTGACGATTGTTGAGCTGATCTTTAAGTTCATAGAACTTGTATCATGATGATACAATGTCACAACATTGTTTGAAGACCATGCATTGTACTGACAATGCATGAGGAGAAGCAAGAGATCCATCCACAACTTCTAAGTGGATGACGTGGATTAAAGAAGTCCATGTGCTAACTTTTAGTGCATGTGAATCAGAAGAAGATCCAATTGATCTCTGATTAGATCAATGAAGAATGTTGAAGAACATGTGTGATTTATGAGATTCAGTTGAAGAAGTCCCTCCTAATTATTGAACACATATGGAAGAGGAGATGAAGAAGATTAAGAAGAGACCTTTTGAATTCCATATACTAAGTGAAGATTATATGTTTAGGAGGATTAAGGAATTCTTAAGAAGTAGAGAAGGGATGAAATGGAGAAGAAGAATGAAGTGGCTTGGCATTTGGCTTATACTCATGGAGGACTTTGTTTTTGACAAAGTCTTATTCTACACTTTGCCAAAAAATATGGCCAGCCCGTGACCACCTTGTGGGTTCAACCCCAAGGCTCATGTGGGCCTAAGGCGCCACGCCCAAGGGGGAACCCGTGGGGCAAGCTCAGGGCGGCAGGGGCGCACCCGCAGACACCACAGAGGCGCTGGGGCACGCTCGGAGGAGCGCAGTGTGCAGAGTGGGCGCTAGGAGCGCGCCCGCAGAGCAGAGATTGGGCGCAGAGCGCGCCCGCAGGGAGAACTCGGTGCGGGGCGGCACCGAGAGGGGAGAAGATTCAATTGCTGAGCTGATGGCAGCGCTAGGGTAATAAACCGCGGAAAATCCGCAGAACGTTTCGATGTGGGACGGCGAAAATTCATCAGGGATCTAATCGCGGCCGTCCGTTCCATCGCGCGTCGATCTGGACCGCTTATCTCATCTAGCGCCGAGATGTTATAATCCTGGCCATTGAGCATCATTAAACATCGACGGCTGAGAGCTCGTCTTCATCATCGAGCTCGTCCGAGGCCTCCCCGAAGCCACCTGCTTGCCGCCGCTGAACCAGGCGACTCCCGAAGATGGTTTTCGAGATTGCGGCCACCATTTTCGAAGCTGAGGTGTCCCTCGTGATCGTCTCTCCACACCAAACCGAACCATGCTTAAAAATGGGCTTGCATGCAATGAGAGGAAAATTCGAAGTTCGGCCGAGGCAAGAGAATCTTCTGAGGCTATGAATGGTTCGTGTTATGCATGGGATGGCCAAAACAGAGGCCATGCATTCTTTCGAAAATGCATGCACGCAGACAAAAATAAAAAGAGAAGAACCCGCGGTGAAACAGAGGAGAAACAAGATTTTGGAAATCTTGAAGATCCGAAGATCTCGGGTGTTTGAAGTTATTGCACGCGGATAATCTGAGGCAGTCTCTGCCTATAAAAATGAGGTCGAGCCCTCTGTGCCGCTTGCTGAAGTTCTTGTTGAAGATTTGTGTCCCGTGAGAGCCCTCTACCTCGCGAAGACGAAGCCCCGCGCACACTTGCGCGGTGAAGTCCCCTGCGCGCTAATCTTTGCGCAGCAGGAAGTACTCAGGGCCGCCGCTTCCTTGCACGCCCGAGGTTGTCACCCTCTCTGTTCGCGAATTTGCGCGACAGGAGGAAGAGCTCGCGGTGTTGCTCTTGCGCGCCCGCGGCTTGTTGCACTTGTGCGCCCCTTGGCCAGTGCAACTTGCGCACCTTGTGCTCCAAGCACTTGCGCGATGCCTTGCATCCAAGGCTTTGCATGGCTGCCCCTTGCACCTTGACACCTTTCCCCATTGAGAAGGCCGAGCCTTTGTGCTTGTGTGCAAGGAGAACCCGAGGCTTGCACCTTGTGTGTGAAAAGAAGGCCGTAGCCTTGGGTGTGTGTGAAACAAGAAGACCACCACAAATTCGGGCAGTGTGTGCACAAGAAGTGGGAGGCCGAGACCACACCATTGTGTGTGTGTGAGATAGTGAAGAAGTAACCCGAGGCCAAGTGTATGCAAAGAGGAGAACCCAAGCCGTAGCCTTTGGGATGTGCAAGAACAAGTGAAGACCACACTTTGTGTGTGTGCCAAAGAAGGCCGAGGCCTTGCCTCGTGTGTGTGGTAAGAGGAGAAGAGAAATACCCGAGGCCTTTAAACAAGTGGCTGTAGCCCTTGTATGTGTGCCAAATTGAAGAACACATCTTGTGTGTGCATTTGAAGAAGAAGGCCGTAGCCCTTGTGTGTGAAAAATGAAGAACCAAGTGTGTGCATAAGTGAAGTGCACACTTTGAAGAAGATTAAAAGAACAAGGAAGTGAGTGTGCTAAACAAGTGAAGGCCAAGTCTCAAGTGTGTGCAAAGTGAGACAAGTGTGTGCAAAAAGACAACAAGGCCGAACCTAGTGTGTGCACTAAAAGTGTATACACATTAGAAGAAGAAGAAGGAGTGACCCACACTAAAGTAGAACACACTCTAAGTGTGTAAACAAATTGGATAAAGTGTGTGAAGTTCGGAGAAGGTGTGTGCTATAATTGATTACACCCTTTGTGGGTCTACTGCACCAAGAAGAGGACAGGAGAAGTGCATGCATGCATGCATGCACGTGCACACGTGAACAGAGCCAAATCAGTGGTGTGCATTTGAGTTGTCCAAGACCAGGAGTGAGACTGGACCAGACCGAAGATAAAGATATTATTTGTCTGAGCATTCAGTAGTTGAAGAAAGAAGGCCAGGTCATCCTTAGAAGAAGGAGATAAATCCTGAGCAAGACGAGAAGACCTGTTCACCACAAGTGATCAGAAGAAGAGCAAGGCCAGCAGCCTTTATCCCAGGCTGCTAAGGATACTTGAAGAACTTAAAGTGAAGAAGAGCTACTCGTGTGACTCGAGGAGCCAGGAGAAGACCCCTGTGAGACTCAGGGTGGAGGAAGTCTCCAGTGGGATTCTGGAGCAGGCCAGTGGGACTCTGGTAACACTGTGGGACGCAGTATAAAGACCCTCATGTGGGACTCAGGAGAGATACAGTGGGAAGCTGTATCAACCATTGTAATACTAACAGATTATAATGGGAGAATCCATGCTTGGAGAGCATGGCAAGGATGTAGGCCTTTGGTGCCGAACCTTGTAAATCTTTGTGTCCAGTGCCTTTACATTTACTACATCATTCGTGGAAAGGTGAGAGATACAAGAAGAGTGGATCGAGGCTTTAACCAGCCATAGAGGTTTAATTGATTAAGAATAAATTAGTAAAAATATTGAAAGGGATCACTGATTCACCCCCTCCCCCTCTCAGTGATTCACACTGATCTGGGCACTTCAAATGCCCATACCTGGTTTGAAATGCTATTTTCAGAATGTCTTCCTTCATCACACAAAACTGTTGATATCTAGATCGAAGGTCAATCTTTGAAAAATATTGAGCTCCAAGAAGTTGGTTGAATAAATCATCAATGTGAGATAGGGGATACTTGTTCTTTATTGTTATAGCATCGATCTTCCGTAGTCAATGTACAACCTCAGAGATCCATCTTTATTCCTAACAAAAAGAACAGGGGATCCCCTTAGAGAAACACGAGGGTGAATAAATCCCTTATTACTCAATTCCTCTAGTTGTTTCTTTAGTTCCACTAATTCCACAGTTTCCATTCTATATGGGGTCTTCTATATGGGCCTTGAACCAAGAATTAAATCAATAGAAAACTCAATTTCTCATTCTAGAGGATGTCCAGGTAAATCCTCTGGAAACACACCAACATATTATTGCACAATAGTTATGTCCTCTATTCAAACATTCTTTTCCTCACACATAGTTATTTAATTCTCTTCTTCCCAAATAAATGAATTTTCTAGAGATACTGGGGGTGGATCTAGATAAGAATTCGGTGGTGACACTTTTTCTCTAAAGATAAGGTACTCCTTATCATCATCCAAAATTTTAACCTCCTTCTTCTTACAATAAATTTTTTCATCATGGTCTGAAATCCAATCCATTTTGAGGATTATATCAAATTCAATCGCGGGTATGACAATAAGATCAGTAGATAAAGATCATTTATATGCTCTAATGGGAACTGATTTAAAAAACTTTGTTGCGATGATACTTCCCTTCGGTGATTTGACTGACAACTCCCTCGTTAATTCAAATTGAAAATATATAATTTTCTTAGAAAACTGGGAAGATATGAAACAATGAGATGATCCAGAATCAAATAAAGCATTTTCTAAACTTGAGGCAACTATTAAATTACCTAACACTACGTCTTTTGGAGCTTTAACCTTAGCAGTAGTGATCGCATAAGCTTGGACTTGATCCCTTGGCCTTTTCTGTGGTAACTTCCCTTTGAGCTTAGGAAATTAATTTGCCAAATGCCCCTTTTATCTACAATTTTAGCACTCAACATTGATAGCCTCTTTCTTTCCCTTGTAATCACGAGTTTGGTGGCCTTTTTCACCACACATATAACAGACTCCCATTCCCTTCAGGCAAGTACCAGGCTGTTTTATCCCACATTTACCACAAGATGGATATTCAATTTTTTCCTTCTTCTCCTTATTTCCATTTCCAGAGTGTTCAACATATCACTTTTTCTCTTTATTTTCATTAAAGTTGTAAGATATAGAGAATTCATTTTCTCTCTTGATAGTGAATTAGACAATATCTTTGTACGATGAGAAGGATTGTGAGATTAATTCTCGATAGAGAAATGGTTTTAACCTATCCGAAAATCAACCAATTTTATTCATTAGGATACGTACATAATCTGTTTCATGCCTTGCTAACCTTGAAAAGTTAACCGCATATTTTGAGACATTCTCATCCTCCTTTTTCCTCAGACTCAGAAATTGTCTTTTCATATCTACTCGTTGGTCACGAGGAAAGTTTTTTTCTAAGAAAATCTCTTTAAACTCCCTCCATTCCATATTTTATACATAATATTCCTTCTTTTGGTTTTGAATCAATGACCACCATTGATCTACATCTCCTGTGAGGTGATAAATTGTCATGACAACTTTTTCCCTTTCGCTACTCCCCAAAGCGTGAAATATTTTCTATAAGAAACTTTTCCATTGCTCGGCTACAAATGGATTTTTAGTCCCATTGAATTTTGGTGGTTTTTTCCTCGTGAATTGGTCTAAAATTCATCCTCCATATTGTATATCAGGGTGCTCTATAAGGGTAAGGTTATTATTCATAACCTGAGTGAGTTTTCCCAGTACGGTGATAAGCTGATCAGCACCATTTGCATCACCAGCTCCACTATAATTATCTTCAATAGGAGGGAAATCCCTACAAGGATTACATGGGTTTATATAGTTTCCATTCCTACCACTAGGCGCCATTTATAAACAATGGAATAGAGTAGATTATTTTATGAATCCCAATACATAATTCCAAACTAGTAAAATAATTAGCATAAATTGAACAGTTTAAGGATATAATCCATAATCATAAAAATGTTTTCTTTGAGGATTTATATGCTCATAAATCCTTCATAATGGTTTTTAAACAAAATGTGAATTATCCTAAGAATATCCCATGAGAGTGTCATAACCAAGAGTGCATCAAGGCCCGTTGTCATGCACCAGTTCCCAATTAAGTCTATCTCAAAGCGGTGTTTTGGGGTTTTACCCCTAGGTACATCTATGTCTGAGCCGCCTCAACCTGCTTTTATCCAGAAATGGATGTATTTCTTGGAAAACTCAAAAAATCTCTGCATTACCAAAATTATAGGAAGTTCTTATAGACTAATCCTCAAAGTCAATATTAGGGTAATGTTCTCTAATCAGATTTTTTCTAAATATTGTTTCCAAGGATTTTAATAAACTTCCTCTAATACCAAATTTAATTCCTCGAACCCAGTTACCCAAAGATGGTGTATTATTACATAACATTGGCATGATCACAAAAGATAAAGTCTTAAAAGACTGATTAGTTTAGTATCCTTGGAAGTACTAGATACATTCATATGTTTTACGTTACATTGTAAAATGAAAACAACAACAACATTGTCTCCATTGACCCCAGTCATATCCCTTAGACTATCCTTGCAGGTAATTCATAATATACTTCTTCACATCTTGGGAAAAATAATACATAGAAAGTGGTGAGATTAGATGCTTAGTAAGGATAACAATATAGCAGAAACATTCATAAATAAGCATAATCATTTATGGAAATGTATAAGACCAAAAAAAGCCTCTTAAACATAAACTTCATCATAATATGGAAAATATAAATCAAAATAATGCCATTTACTTATTTGCATGGATATTCTACTAGTCGAATAATCACTTGCAATATCAATAGCCAAATTCATAATTATGGAATGCATAATGCAAGACTTCATAACCACATAGTCAAGGCCTTATACCAAGACTAAAAATAATATTTTGTCAAGGAATTGTTCCCATACACTAGTTTGTCTCATGAGACCTACCGGTGCATCGAGGAGCTATAGCAGGCTGTACCTGTCACTTACTATGTCCAATGCATTCCTCATATGAAATGGTTTAAACATAACAGAAACATTCATATTGAAACTAGCATACAATATTTCAATACATTATCCATAAACCATGAATGGTATAAATATAATACATCCACAGTCAAAAATATCACAAAACCTTCAATACAATATGGAAGATTTGTATCATAATAAATCAACTTCAAACAAGTTTAAAATCCATCAAAGGATGTTGACATAGATGAAATGAAATCTGTTTAAATGAAATACATATTTATATTTTGAATCCATTTACAATAAAAAAATTATTTTGGAAATATTCTTATTAGATTTTATGGGAAACATAGAAGGTTTTATAATGGCAAAAAATAGCCGCACCCACCTTATAAGTTAAAAAACATTCTTTCCTTAATTTGTCGAAAAGGTCATAAAGTACCTTGTTTGGAAAACAATGGAAATATTCCTTTATAAACATCTTATAAAAAGTCAAAAAATGGTATAAATGACTTTAACCCATAGTATTTTTTTTAAAATACATTTTAAGAAACATGGATGCAGATGATAAAAAGGTCTCAGTAGATAATTACGTATAAAAAAACTAGGATAATGAAGAGATTGTAGAATTAACTCTTAGCTTGTACTTCTCTTTGGTTGAGGGTATATTAACCTCATGTATAATAGTTAAATCATTGTTATTAAATTATACAATAACCATATACATAATTATGATATTATATATGATCTTCTAATATTACTTCATTAATAATATTTTAGTTTTATCTTCGTTTCGAGTTTTAACAGATTCGTTTTCCTTTATATTTTTTATTACATAATCCCTATTTGTTATGGATATAATGTATTTGATTCATATCCAGAATGATATTAAATTCTTAAATATTCTTTTTAATCATCAAATGAAAATTATTCTTGAATTATTACGATGGGGAATGAATCTCATCGTGTTCGTGGAGACTATAATCCGTACGTACGCACAAGCGAAAATATCATTCAATTGAAGGAAAAATCATATATAATTGAATTTTATATAATATATAAAGAATAATTAATAGTTTATATTATTATTTACATCAATTTTATATCATTATTATACCCATCCAAAAAAGTATTGAATAACAACTACACCATGACGTGGAGATGGTAAGTCGTACGTACGCACATATAGTGACTTTTTAATTAATATGATGGATAGAATAATGAATATGGTTGTACCATTTTTATAATAACATCATAGTATGTAGAATATACTGGATTTTTTATTTTATAAGGGAAAAAAAGAAATAGGAAGTGGAAGAATAAAATAACTTGAAAGAGGTGATGAAATATTTACCTCTTCTTCAGGTTCTTCATTTATATTTGATCAAAAGGGCTCCATAGGTTGGGTTTTTGACAAAAATAAGGCATCTAGAATGAATTGAGGGAAGTTTGGAGGATATTTGGGTATGGTTTTTCCCATCCAAAAGGCTTTGGAGGTGTGAAATCATGAGAAGGGGAAGTACCATTTTATAAGAGAGGTGAGGGTCACTTTAGGAAAAGCTTGAAATATTATTTTATAATAAAATAATTTTGGGTTTTTAATGGCTCCAAAATGATTTAGTTTGAGGATAAAGTGGTTATGGGTAGAAAAACTCTCGATAAATAGGTTTTAGACATGTTTAGGTCACCTTAACTCTTAGATAAATAGTTTGACATTTACCATGTCTCTTTGTATTTTTATATTATATGGTTAATAAACTTACTAAAACAAGCCAAGAGAACCCCAAGTGGTTCATTATTAATTTATATAACCGTATATAAGTCCTTTGGCCTAACCTTTGTTTTTTAAGAATATTATATCAATTAATAATATAGTATTTTTTTTAAACTCAATTATGTCAATTTTGACACTATTTAGTATTTGGTTTTTGTGAAACTTATAACATTATGATTACTTATAAAAAAAATATTTAATCGACCCTAACATGTCATATTAACCTATAAAATTATTTGAATTCATAAAAAGTCTAAAATTACATTTATTTGGATATTTATATTATTAATTATTTTAATCTTTCATTAATAAGGTAATTATTACATCATCATTGTGTTATAAATAAATTAACTTATTTAATGTCTAAAAATTATAAATAAAATACCATTATGTTGGAAATATTTTTATATTTCGAATGAATATTTACATTCTAAATTATCTTATGCATAACCCTATTTTAAAAATGGTTTAGTTATTAAACATTGAATTTAACTCTATGAACTCTTTTTTAAATAAAATATTAATAAATGTCCTAATATTATACAAGTGGACCAAAGGGGGTCATATTTTATTTATAAGGTTTTTTTGGGTTTAATTATACTTATCGGATAGAATTAGGATATGTGTTTGGGTAATTATAATATCATTTTTACCCCTAATTACACTATTTACTTTTAACTGTGGTAAATAAAAGTCAAAAGTTACTATTTACCCAAACTTATTTTCATCTTATTGAACCAAATTTTACTTACTAATATAAACCGTGTCTCTTGGATTTTTGAAATTCGACTCACAGAAGTGATAAAATTAAGTTTAATGCAAATTTGTAAATGCTCCAAGAAGGCGGGTAAAAGACCATAAAAAGTTCAATAAAATTTTATATATCTAAACTTATTATAAAATGACTCCAATGAATTAAATTGAACATATATCGGTATTATGTATATATTTTCACCTAAAATAAATTAAAATAAAATAACTAATTATTTAAATAAAAATCGGTTTTAAACAATAAGATAGTGTTTTCACTATTCATCAAAAATTGAATGTTTTCAGAAAAATACCAAAAATTCACCCTCAACTAATTTTTATATTCCAAATCCAAAAATTAAGTCTATTTTAAAAAATAAAATTTCAAAAATTTCAAAAAGTGGGTATTACTATTCATAACAACTGGTTTCATTGGTCGTGGTGTGTTAAAACTCCAAGTTGCAAACAATGCAATCTAATGCATTATTCAAACAGAAATGTACCATGGAATCTTGGGGTGTTATATTATAAATGACCAATAGACTTGTCTAAAAACTATTTTTGTCCATATCCATCAACTAGCACTTATATTTTATATTTTCTTAAATATACTTAAATTATTATTATATCATGATTGTATAATAATATTTTTATATAAAATATACTTATATTTTTTTTATTTTAAGTTAATGACCTAAAACCATCTTTACTTCCATCAAATAGTTTATGAAATCATCGTTCGTGTGTACACCAGACTACCGCCTCACGAACCTATGTCATTCATTTTTCTATTACCAAATCTAACAGTTGAAAATAAGGATGGGTTTATTTTTTGTATATGATATTTATTTTATTAAATGATTCATGAATTTTTATATCAAACATACCATCATTATTCTAATTTTGTGGGAATACGATAATGTCGATTGTGTGTATGACGGACTATCGCCTCGTAAAATGATGTGATTCATTCATGCTTTACATAGAATGTATTAAGGATGGGTTTATTAAAAATATGTGACATATATGACATAAAAATTATTTTGAAAATATAATATATATCATTTTTCTATTTTTCTATTAATCCTATAAGAAAATTGAAATTGTGTTCTTGCATACGTACATCCTATCATCTCCATGAATGGGGTATTTCATTTTCTATCTATAGTATGTATGAATAACTATAAATAAATATAAAATGAATATATATTATAATTATGTCATGGTTAAAATTATGTTGATTATGTAACTATAATCCAAGAAATAGAACAGAAAATAAAAAATTTAAACATACACGAAAAACAATGTGGTTGTTACCTGAAATGTGATTTTAACAAGGAAAAGTTAATAATGGGTAATAAAAGAGAAAAAGTAAATCATAGATCATATGATATATATATATATATATAATTATAATTATTTAATATATTTATAATAAACTTATATTTATAATACAAGAGGTTTTTACATGCATAAAAGAAGTAGAGACTTACAGTAAGGGATTTTTGTCTCACTTTTTACTTCGTTGAAACTGATATCATATTCACTACCTATTTATTTATGTTTTTTATATACTAACTATGAATATATTTTATTATTATTATTCTTGAAATTAAGTTTATTTAAATAAAAATTTATGTATCTCTCTTTTAGGTGTTTTATGGTTCAAAAGATAACAAATCGAGAAGGGGTTTTTATCTCAATTTTCCTTCTTTAGGACATAAGTTATATTATGCACTTATCCACTTCTATGAGGTGTATACATTGGCCCTTTTGAACATTATATCATTAATATATTTCTTTAAATTATATTTAAGTTTTATTTAATGATATTATTTCACAGTTCTTATATTTAAAATTTACCAAAATGGTAAGAGTTATATGTTATAATCTCATCATCTGTGAGGATTATTTATGATTATGCTTCCAATATTGAATTATTATGATCTATCTCCCATTAAAAACATATGTTTTATTATCATGTGTTTTTGTCCTTAGAATAAATATTTTCCCTTTATTTTCCTCCCTTTATTTACTCAAGAGTTCAAAATAATTTTTAATGACAAATCAACTTTTCAGTTGAAAACTCTTTTTCTTCCAAAACCATGTTTTCAAAAACATTATTTTAAAAAAGTGTTTTAAAAAGTGTTTTTTCAAGATTAAAAGAATTTTTCTTCAAGAAATTGTTTTAATAATTTTTAAATCTTCATTTATAATTTTTCATGGTTATTTTCAAAGAAAATGATTTTAAAAATGTTTTATGTTTTAAGAAGGTTTTTTCAAAGATGAAATAATATTATCCTTAAGAAATGATCTTAGTGTCATTTCAAAATTATTACACACATAATATGAAAGCCATTGATTATAATTATTATTACTAGGGATACTAATTAATTATTCCATACTTATTCTTTCTATGTACAGTTAATTTTTATTTTGATGAAATGATTATGAAACCCATTTATTTTTCATGGGTTATGCTATAGTGAAGTGATGAAATGTTTATGAAACCCATTTTATTTATACGAGTTATGATGTGATGATATGTTTAATGTTTTATGATATTCTGGAAAACATATGTATGTTCTTTATTATGATATGGGTTGAATCTATATCTCCCTCCAATGCATTGGGTAAAGATTTATATCTCATGAGGTAATGATTAGAAACAAGTTTACGGGCTTAATCCTCTATGGGAAACATGTTTGTAATGATCCACTGTAGAAAAAAGTGTGTCTGAATATACTATGGGAAATAAGTGTATCTTGTTCCACTATGGAAATCAGGTTTGTCTAAATACACTAAGTGAAATAGTTCTATCCTAATCCATAATTGAAAACATGTGCATCCTGATCCACAATAAGAAACAAGTTATAATTCTTAATCCACTATGTTGATGTTTTTAGTAGTTTACCTTGAAATATGAATTTTTTTCTGTATTTATGATGGTGACAAACTATTATGACATGATATTTTGGTTTATGATATATTTATGATGATTTTCCAATCATATAGACCATGTTTCCTTAAATGATAATTTTTTTACATGAGTCCTGTCTATGATCCATGACAGGTTGGGTATGAGCATTGTATGTTATTTTCATGATCATAAAACATTTTTCTTATCTTATTAATTCATATGATCTGAGATTAATATCTATTTTAGAACATATATGATCTTTATTACACATTAATACATGATTTATTATATAAAATTACAATTAATACAACCAAAAAGATCAATAATTCTAGTGTCTTTGATAATTGGGTATATAAAATAACATCTTGAACATGGTATATAATGATATTACTAAAAACTTCCTTAACATGCTTCTAAAATTCCATGGATTTTAAAACTACACGAGATTTCCTAGGGAAAAAATGAGATAAGGGTGAGATATAAAGCCCATTAAGGTAATAAACAAGTCATAACATGAAAAATATAATACATGTTAGACAATAAGAATATCAATGGGGAATAAAAGAAACATTAATAATAAGGAATTATATAACCTGATTTTATAACATGGGAAATGTGGAAACAATTTAAAACATTGAATCATAAACATTTTTCAAGGGTAAATCATTTAAGACCTCATGGTAGAAAAAGTCCCATAAAGTATTCAGGTTCACTCCATGTCCCAACATGACATATAATGATACTAAACAATACCCCATGAATTGGAGCTCTATCTATTTTCACCCATCATAATCATTTTAGTCTCATGCTTAACTGTTCCATATAGATCAGACAACATGGATTCATTAATCATTAAAATTTATTCCAAGATAAATTATTGTGTAATAAATATATTTACTTCCAAAATAAAAAAGTATATATGCATACAGTTTTACACCCTTGATAGGAAATTGGAACAGTATTCACTACATAATTGGTTTGTCATTAAAAATATCGATTATATTTCAATAGCATAACTGCATCACATAGAGATTCATAAAAATGGGTTGACAGTAGAGAAAAGTTTCTCTCATAACCAATACATAAATTTGGAATTAATAGGTACATGGAGAAACATTTCCCCATAATATAAATTTGAAATAGAAAGCATAAGGTAATGAAGAAATATGAATAAATAAAATAGTCATAACTATTTTCATCATGGTAACAGGTGTGTATAGAGGATCATGAGAGGCTTAATTAAAGTTAAAGGGGGACTATAATAATTTATAAATCAATCATAAGGAGATATGTAAGAATTTATAATAATATATGAAAATGGAATTCAAGAGACATATTACAAAACAAGTGATTGAATGGAAATGAGAAAAGAGAAATCCCCTATAATATTTTGGCATAGTAATGGGTGTACACAACAGATCAAGGAAGTATTAATGATAGTGAAAAGAGGATGTCATTATTTATAAATAAAATGGATAGTAAGGATAATTTTTATGAACATATCCCAACATATATAAATGGAAATGTAGAGACATAACAAAAAAATAAGTGTCTGATTAAAAGAGGAGTGTGGAAGATCCATTATGGAATTTCAGCATAGTAATGGATTAGGTAAGGGTCAAAATGAGAGAGGATAAATGAACTCAAATTCATATTAAATCAATTTTAACATAAGTTAATGGCTATGAATGAATTAAAATTTAACAAATTGAAATTAATAAGACTAACTTCAAAGAATGTGCTTGAATTGAAAGGAGGAGAGGGATGTGAGGATCCCTTACATGAGTATGTGTCTCCAAAAGCATGAGGGGAGATTCTTGAGATATTTTGGGAAACTTTGGAGGACTCTAAATAGTTTAGTTAAGAGTATTTATGTGCTCCATGTAATTTTAGTGATGATAAATGGGATATTGGGTGGGTTTATATAGGAAATGATGTGTATTTCTTTATTATTTAGGGTTTGAACTCTACATAATAAATTATCCAAAACCACAACCCGTCCCATGGTTTTTTTTCATTATTTCTTCCAAATGGTAGTGTATTTTATTATAATATAATTTTAAGGGATTAACTTATTAAAATAATTCCCTTGATTTTGTGGTGGTGATTCACACTCTTATAGAAATTATTTTAAAACCTAAAAATATTGTATAGGATATAGAGGATTCATAATGGATTTAAAAAATAAATCAAATAAACTTAAAATAGAATAATTTTTTAGAAAAAAGTATTAATTTGGTCTTGTATCCCATTTATAGTAATTATTGCATCACTTTTGGGTCCTTATGATGTCATAATACACAATGTATATTTATACGCACTTTAATTTTTTCTAAAAAATTTGACTATCTCATAAAATTTTTAAAAAATTCACCATTGGTTGATTTTGAAATTTTAATTCCGAAAATAATATACATGTTATCAAAATAATTTTTTAAATATGTGAATTTTCACTTTCATAAATAATAACTCACATTTATTGAAAATGTTGGGTTTTTTATAATAACAGTTTTCAAACCCTTAAAAAATTACATTTTACTTCATTAAAATGACATGATCATTTATATTTAATAAAAATTATTAAATAAAAAAAATTTATTAATATATTATTTATTTAAAAAATCCATTCATTCTTCAAAATTAATTCCTTAATCTAATTTTAATATTACTGAAAAATACTATTTTTTCTTTATTGTATCAAAATAAAAAACATTTAAAAAGTGAAAATAATAGGATAAAAATATATTCATTATTATATAAAAAATAATGTACATCTTCATATTGATAGGTTCTTGATATATATCACTTTAATAGACCAAAAAAATCCCTAAGAGTAAGGTGTGTAATGGTTGGACTTTCATGGGGCGGTTCGACAAACATGGTTTGAGCAGTGATATCAATTAGCTTGAAATTATCTCATAAATGGTTTCACTCTTTCTTATGTTGCTAGATCTTATATTGGTATTGGTCAAGGGAAATCCCATAAATTACATATACCATGGAAGATTTGATAAATTGACCTCATAAGGTGCAATCCTACTGGTTGAGGCTATGATTTCTTTTGTTTGTCTCAATTGGTTTGTTAAAAAAATATTTATACTAACCATGTGATCACTATTAAAAGGTTATATTATCAACATTAATGATTCAAAACGGTTAATTAAATCCAATGGGTATAATAAAAGAAAATAAGGTCATGTGTTTCAGATAACCATATTATATCATAAGACATTTAATTAAATCAAAAAAGTAATTTTATTTATAACAGTTATGGTCATTAGAATATACCCATTTAAGAAATTTCTCCCAAAATTTCAATTTCTTATACTGGAAAAGATTAAGGGAATTGTTCTTCATCACCTTCTTCAATTCCCATGTTTCTTCTCCAAACTTTTGGTTCCTCCAAAACACTATGAAAAGGTGTGTTGTCTTATTTTATAGAACTTTTACTCTAAGATCTACGATCTTTTGCAGTTTTTCTTCATAGGAAAAGGTCATTCTCCAATGCTATTACCTCTAGATTGAGTACATGTGAGGGTTTTGTTATATACTTTCTCGATAGGGATACATGGAATACATCATGTACTTTGATAGTTTCAGTGGGAGTGGTAGTCGATAGGCCACCACTCTTTTGTTTTTAAAAATTTCAAAGGGTTCGATGTATCTTGGACTAAGCTTTCATATATTCCAAAATCTCATCAATTTATTACATAGAGATATAAAGAGGAATACCATGTATTCAACAAAAAACTCCAGGACTCATCGACGATTGTCATCATATATCATCTGTCGACTACGAGTAGACTTGGTGTGATGCTGAATAGTCTTCACCTTTTCAACCATTTCAGAAGATAGCAGTTTTCATTCCCCAGCTTCATCCCAACATGCAGGTGTTCTTCACCTCCTCCCATAAATATCTTTAAAGGTCACCATTTGGATGCTCGAGTAGAAACTTTTTCTATAACATAACTCCACCACAGAAATATATTGGTCTTTTACTCCATTGAAGTCAATTGAGAATTCTCTCAATGTGTCCTAAAGTGTTCGGATAGTTCACTCTGTTTATAAATTAGTTTGAGGTTTATAATCCATAATAAATTTTATATTAGTGTTTATATAATGTTGGATAATTTTCCAGAACATATAGTGTAATCTTGGATCTTTATCGGAAACAATTAGTAGTTGTACACCATGCAACCTCAACACTTCTCTGATGTATATCCATGTATGTTCATTGAGTAATAAATCCTCTCGAATTGTAATGATGTGTGCAGTATTTGAAATATTATCCACAATAACGTAGATAGAATTGTTTCCCTTGTTTGTCTTTTTAATTCTCGTGAAAAAATCCATGGTGATGTTCTCCATTTACATATTGGTATGGGTAATGGTTGAATCATCACTTTAGACTTATTCCTTTTAGCCTTCACTTGCTGACATACCAGGACCTTTGATGTATATTCAGTGATATCCTTCTTCATGTTGTCCCACCAATAGTTCTCTTACAGATCTCAATACATATTTGTGTTTCCTAGGTGAAAGGAGAATGTGAAACTATGTGAATCATCCAATAGTTTATTCTTTAACTCATTTTTTATGGAAAAAATTAGTCTTGAACCCAATCTCACAATTCCTTCTTCATTAAAATTAAACTCCAAGTATTTCCTTTTCCTTAGAGTTTCCACTTTCTTATGAATTCCAATGTCATAATTTTTTATCCTTTAACCTTTCTAGAAGAGATGTTTGAGAAATCATTTGTGAATGGATTGATTATGTTCTTTTATTTATGATTCAGATGTATATCCTTTCTAAATCTAATAAGATTGAATCCCTATCAATTCCCATCAATGATAAACTTATCGGTTCCTTTCTACTTAGAGCATCCTCCACTTTCTTCCCTTTCCTAGGGTGGTAATGAATTGAGCAATCATATTCCTTGATCATCAGGAACCATCTTCATTGGTTCATATTAATATATTTCTATGTGAATATATAATTGAAACTTTTGGGATCTGTATATATTTTACACTTCTCCCCAAAGAGATAATGTCACCATATTTTCAAGGAAAAGATCACTGTAGCCAACTAATGATCATGAATTGGATAGTTATACTCATGATATTTCATCTTCCTTGAATCACAGGCTATGACTTTGTCATTCTACATTAATACACTACCCAATTCCTTCTTCGAATCATCACTCAATAATATAAAAAGTTCTCCACTTGTGGGTAGTGTCAATATAAGGGCAGTGATAATCCTTCTTTTCAACTCATTAAATCACTATTCACATTCATCATTCAAAGAAAACTTGACTCCCTTATGAGTTAAATAAGTAAAAAAAATTGACAATGGTGTGAAATTTCTCACAAATCAGCGATAATACCTAGAAAACCTAAGGAAACTACTGATATCTATAACAGATATTGTCCTCATCCATTCTTTAATTGATTATGTTTTTTAAGAGTCCATAGATATCCCATTACTTGTGATGATATGTCCCAAGAAATATAATTCCTTAAAAAATAATACACATTTACAGTACTTGGAATAGAGCTTCTCCTTTTAGGGTCTTTAGAAAAATTATCAGATGCTCCTCATCCTCCTCCTTGGTTTTAGGTTATATTAGGATATCATTTATAAAGACTACCAAAAAATTTCATGGTAATGTATAAAGACTCAATTCATTAAATACATGAACATTACTAAATCATTAGTGATCCAAAAAGGAATCACTATGAACTCATAGTACCTGTACCTTGTATAAAAAGCAGTCTTGGGGATATCCTCCTTGTTCACACTAACTTGGTAATATCCCAACAATAGATCCACCTTGGAGAATTATTGTGCTCCATGAAGATGATCGAACAAGTCATTAATCCTTTGTTGAGGATACTTTTTCTTTATCATGATCTATTTGAGCTATCGATAATAAATTCCAAGGTGTAGTGAACTATCCTTCTTCTTGATGAAGAGGACAGGTGCACCCCAAGGTGAAGAACATAGGCATATGAGCCCTTTATCTATATTATCCTTTAGTTTTTTATTCATCTTCTCATTTTTCACAACATAATTTCTATATAGAGTCTTAAATATTGGAAACACCATAGGAATAAGCTCAGTTGAAAATTCAACCTCTTGGTTGGGAGGAAGGTCGGACAATCCTCTGTAAGCACATCTGTGTATTACCTCACAATAGGCATGTCTTTGAGGATGTTTCTTTCCTTAGACTCAATAATTTTAGGTAGATATACTTCCTCATTGGAAAATAATATACATTCAATAGATAATGTTGCTAAATAAGATTCCTCTTTCTCCTTTCACTTGTACAAAATCAGGGTTGATTCGCAATATGGAGAGTGATTTCCTTCTCACATAAATTTATGTTGGATCTATGTAGTGAAATCATATTCATGCCCAGAATTTCATAAAATTACACCAAAGGGAGTATGATAAGATTCTATATATATTTTATCTCGAAAAATTTGATAGGGGTGGATTTATACACATGGGATGTAATAATTTCCCCATTTATCATTTTCACTAAAATCTCTACTTCGATGCTTTGTGTTGGTTTTTGAATAGTTCTACTAAACTTTCATGACATGAAAGAATGTGTATAACTATGGATGATAACCCTACCATTGAATTTTTTTATTCTAGTTATAATATATCCAATATAGACTTAGGGATGAGTATTTTTAAACTATTAAACACATAAATAAAAATTAAATGACCTTAAAGGGATAAATTATAAATTAAATTTATTTCCTTAGCTTATGAATTTATGGGATTCAATATATTTTATACATTATCTATTTTATAACATATAATCTTATGGTATTTTTACCCTAAAAATGGTTCATAATGATCTTGTGAATTTACCAAGGCATATCCCTCAAGAGGGTCAAACCAGGTTTGTAGTAAGGCTTGTTATCATGTACTAGGATACCATGAGTCGGGCCTACAACAACTTGTCGGAGTTCATACTCCTAGGTACATATGTTCCATAACCACTTCAACTTGTAGTATCGAGATAGTGATGTATTTTCTTGATAAAACAATTTATCTATACTTACCAAAATTTAATAATTTTTTCGTAAACTTAGACTTACCCTTAAGGGTTTCTCAAGAGTTTTTTAATCCTAATACCAAATTAACTAATTTTTTTCTATAATGCATTATATAATGGTCTATAATTATATCTAGTGGACTATAATTTATACTTATAAAAGCACTCCTTGGGTGGATAAACCTCCTGGGAGGGACACACCACCATTCCCAGTGGAACCCCTTTACTCATGAATCCCTTGGGCGGAGATACATACTTCATCCAATGCACACACATGATAATTCCCAAGGATTATATTCCTTCCTTTTCTCTGATACCAACTATAAAAACAATGATCTTTATTACACATTAATAAATGATTTATTACATGAAATTACACATAATACAACCCAAAAGATCAATAATTCTAGTTTCTTTTGTAATTAGGCATATGGAATGACATCTTGAACATGGGATATAATGACATTATTAAAAACTTCCTTAACATCCTTCTAAAATCACAGGGATTTTGAAACTGAATGGGATATCCTGGGGAAAAACATAAGATAGGGGTATGCTATAAATCCCAGTAAGGTAATCAATAAGGAATAACATGAAGAAGATAATACATGTTAGGAAATGGGCATATTAATGGGGAATAAAACGATCATGAATAATAGTTCATGATATAACATGATAATCATAACATGGGAAATGTGGTAAAAACATAAATCAATAAATCATAAACATAGGTCAAGGATAAATAAAATAACAACTCATGGTGGAAAAATTACTATAAAGGAATTAAGTTTACTCTGTATCCCAACATTACATATCATGATACTACACATTACCCAATGAATTAGAGTGCTATTTGGGTGCACCCATCACAATCATTTCATTCTCATGCTTAAGTGTGCCACATCGATCATACAAAATGGATTCATTCATAATCATAATTTGTCCCATGATCACGAAGTTTAGAATACAAAAATGTAAGTCCTAAATCAAAAGGTATATGGGAATATCAGTGAACACACATCATAATAAATGGGTACTGTATTCAATAAAAAATGGTTTTTCATGGAAAATCTCAATGAAATTTTGGTAGCATAACGACATCACTTAGAGATTCATAAAAATGGGTTGATAAGAGATAAAGGGGTATATCAAAAATATAAATTAAATGGTTAGTAATATGTACATGTATAAACATATCCCAACATTAGAAATTATAAATATAAGGTATAATGTAGTGATGAAATATGAATAAAGAAAATAATCCTAACTATTTTTCATCATGGTAATGGGTGTACATAATGGATCATGGGAGGATTTATGAGAGTTAAAGTGGGGATCTCATCATTTATAAATAAAATGGAAAGTAATTGAAATATTTAAGAACATATCCAATCATAAAGAAATGTAATTTAAGAAACATGTCATAAAAGAAGTGCTTGAATGTAAATGAGAAGAGAGAAATCCCTTACAAAATTTTAGCATAGTAATGGGTGTACATAAAGGATCATAGAAGGATTAATGGGAATTAAAGGAAAATATAATTATTTATGTATAAAATTTATAGTAATGGTAATATTTATGAACATATCCCAACATATTTAAAAGGGGATTTATAGACATAAAATTTAATAAGTTCTTGATAAAAAGAGGAGAGTAGAAAATCCTTTAAGGAATTTTGGCATTATGACAGCTTAGGTAAGGGTCAAAATGATAGAGGATAAATGATATCTCATTCATATAAAATCAATTTTATAGTGATATTATGGTTATAAATGAATGAAAATATAACAAATTGAAATTAATAAGACTTATTTCAAATAACATGCTTGAATTGAAAATAAGAGAGGAAGGCGTGGATCCCTTGCTTGATTTTTTTATTCCAAAATCTTGGGAGGGGATTCTTGAGAGATTGGTGGAACCTTGGGAGGAATATATATAGTTAAGGGAAGCATATATATGTGATCCAAGTAGTTTTTGTGAAGATAAATGGATGTTTGGGTGGGTTTATATAGGAAATGAAGGGGATTTCTTTATTATTTATGTTTTTAACTCTACATAATAAAATATCCAAAACCACAAACCATCCCACTGTTTTTCCAATGATTTATACAAAATGGGAAGGGGTTTTATTATTTTATAATTCCAAAGGATTAAAGTATTAAAATATTTCCCTCGATTATGTAGAGGTGAGTCACACTATTAGAGAAATTATTTTAAGACCTTAAAATATAGTATAGGTATTAGAGGTTTCAGAATGGATTTAAAAAATAAATAAAATAAACTTAACATCACATTATTTTAAATTAAAAACTATTATTTTTTATAGATCCTGTTTATAGTAAATAATACATTACTTTTGGAACATTATGTTGTGATAATACACAAAGTATATTTATACGGAATTTAATTTTTACCTAAAAATTCATCTATCTTAAAAAATTTATGAAAAATTAACCATTGGATAATTTTGGTGTTATTATTACAAAAATAATATTCATTTTATCTAATAATTTTTTAAATATATGAAATTTCACTTTTTAAAATAATAGCTTACATTTATTAAAAATTTAAGATTTTTTTGATAACAATAGTTTTTTAACCCTTATAAAAATTACATTTGACTCATTAAAATTTCATGATAATTTATATTTAATAACAATAATTTAATAAAAAATTGTTAAAATGTTATATGTTTCAAATATACATTAATTCACCAAAATAAATTCCTTAATAGAATTTTAATATGACCTAAAAATACTATTTGTGCTTTATTATATCAAAATAAAAATCATTTAAAAATTAATAAAAATAAGATGAAAATATATTCATTATTTTATAAAAATGTACATATTAATATTTCTTAGGCCCTAATACATATCCCTTTAATAAACCTGAAAATTCCCTTAGAGAAAGGTGTGTGATGGTTGGACTTTCATGGGGTGGTTCAGTGAACATGGTATGGGTCATGATCTTGATGAGCTTAAAATTCTACAATAAATGGTTTCTCTCAGGCTTGGGTTATTGGATCCCAGTTTGGGGTTAGTCAAAGTAAAATACCAGAAATTATATCTCCCTCGGAAGCTACAATAAGTGAGCTTCATAGGGTATGATACTATTGGTTGAGGTCATCACTTCTTTTTTCTATGTCAATTAGATTGTTAAAATCCAATATCTATACTAACTATGTGATCACTGTTTAACCTATATATTTTCAATGGATATGATTATTATTAGTAAATTAAATCCAATAGTAATAATAATAAAAATAATTGTATGTGTTTTTATAACCATATTATATAATAATACATTTGATTAAATAAAAAGGAGAATTTTATTTATAATAGTTTAGTTCAATACATATTATGTTTACCCTTACTGAGAATATGATCTCACCCTTTCTTATGATTCCTTCCCAAGGATTATGAACAAAATTTTATGTAGGGTATTTCTAAGGGGAGTAATACATGAGAATATATTTTTGGGATTAATATCTTTCACTAGATTATATGATTATGTTCCATGTTTCCAAAGACACTATACTACTATAGTCCTTAGGCATGTTTTTATATAATTTATTGAAAATTATTCTAAAAAGATGTAACATCCATTAATGATAATCTTAATTCCTTATATAAAAGGTATAAGTGTTGATAAACAAATAAATTCTTGTTTTCAATGGCTATATATAAATAAAATGAGTTTATTTTGTTGAAACATTTTCAATAGTATCTAGGCTTGAGACCATATGGTTGTTATTTTTAATGGAAGTGTAGAAGAATTTAAATATTTAACAACTGTATGTGGAATATTTCTTCCATAATTTTGATATAAATTATTAATTATTAAATGAGAAAACTAGGGATTTTATTCTTGATAAGGATAATAGGATGATATATTGGCTTAAGAAGGCTTTATATGGATTGAGACTAGCCCCTAGAGCCTAGTATTCTATGTTGGATAGTTGTTTTAGGAACATAAAATTTTCAAAGGGAATGTTTGATAGAAACGTTTATGTGAATAAGTTTTCCACATGAACTCTCATATGTATTGTATATGTTGATGATGTTAGTTTTTTCAAATGATAAATAGTATATTTTTTAATATTTTTCAAAGAAGATGAAAAAACATTTTAAGATGTACATGTTTAGTGAGATATTTTTTTTGGAACTATAGATTTTTCATAGTATTTATTAAATCTTTATATACCAATAAAAATGTTGCATGTAATTTTTTAAAAGGATTCAAACATAAATCAATAAAGAAGTCTCCACATCTATAACTATTGTAATAAAATTGAATAGGGATGAGTCTACAAATACTATTAATAAAAATTAATTAATAAAAATCATTTTCATACTTCTATACTAGAAATATTCAATTATAGATATAGTTTTTTATGTTCATATTTATTCTAGGTTTCAGAGTGATCAAAATGAGTATTTTATGTTCTCATCTAAAATATTTTTGAGATACATCGAATGTAATATGGCTTTTGGATTCCTGAATAAAAAATATTTTTAATTTTATATTTAAATTATTTATCAATATAAATTATACTAGAAAGTCCACATATAAGAATTCCAAATTAGTTATATAATTTATTATTGGTATGAACTATTTTAATTTTAATCTAGATAAAAATTATTTAGTTTCATTGAGCACAATTGAGGTATATTGTATTTTAGCAATACATATTTGTACAAAGATAGTATGGATGCAAGTGAATCTATATGACTTTAGAGTTAAGATTGATAATCCAATAAAAATTTCTTATTATAATCAAATTTCCATTATTATTTCAAAAACAACAGTAAAATAATCAAGGTAAAAGAACACTAACATCATATTTCATTTCATTAAAGAGGATGTGTCTAATAGTGATGCGAAATTTGAATATATTTTCACCAAAGACCAAATTGCATATATTTTTTCAAAGGTATTTCCAAGAGATAGGTTTGACTAATTAAGGCTGAAATGTTATGTTTATGTATCACCGACCACTTGAGGATGTGTGGGATGTACCCCCAAAAGTCATTGGATTATATTTTCAAATGGTGAGAGAAAGTTCGCAACTCAAAAGGAGTGTTTATTTTTCAAAGGGGGTGTGTTTCTTTGTCAAAGGGGGAGGGGTGGTATTTAATTAAATATTTTTGTTCAAAGTTTTGTTTATTGATAAATGGGGGATACATATATATATAAGTGATAATTCAAAGTGTAAAATGAGGAGGTCATTTACGTCACATGGTGTAAAGTTTTTGTCACCAAGTTATAGAAGTCACTCAAAAACATTTCCTTATCTGGTGGTGTAGTGTAAAGAAACTTCACAAATGAGAAAGGTTGTGATATTATGTTTCTAAAGAAAACTGAGGTTTTTCAAATAATATGAGTTCAATTGGAAAGTATAGATTTGTGTTGAAAACAAATATAAATAAAAATATTGAAGATCCCCATGGAATTTCTGATGGGTTGAATTCATTTTCAATCATGAATTTTAAGATAATATAATCCTTTGATATTATTTTAGAATCATTGTAGGATATGAAAATAGTTTTGGAGTTTTTTTTGAATGTTTTTTTGATATTTGGGCATGGGATGTGTTCATTTTGTAAGGTATTATGATCATTATAAGTGATTTTGGAATTTTTTTGTTGAATATAAAATGTCTAAGTTTCATATCTTATGAAATTTTAAAAGATATGTGGTTTTTGTATGAATTGTTTCATTTTGTATGATATTCTATTTTTCATAAGAAAAGTGTTCCCTGATGTAATATATTGAGTATTTCATAAGATACTTTAAGTTCATTAGAAACTTATTCTTTTCATAATAAATCTATGTTCTCATAATATATTCAGGTTTGTGTGTATGATGTTAAAACATTGATAATATATCCTTATATTTTAAGATAATAGAGTTTCATAAAATATCATGGGACTTTATATGAAACTTGGATTTGTAATATACCTCACTTATTAAAAAAAGAAAATTCATGAGATATTTCGATCACCTAAGATACCTACATTACAATAAGATATGTTTTTATAAGAGTTTATTCAGTGATATTATGATATCATAAGATTCTTTCATTTTGGAATTTTGGAAACTTATAAAGAATAAATATGAAGAAAAACATTTTAATAATTATTATGAAGATAAAATCAAACTAAATGATGGTCAAACATTTTTTCAAGTATTAAAACATCATAGTTAAATTTTGATTCAATAAGAATGATATGTTGTGATCTTCATATTATGGATAACAAGATCACCCATCTGAAAACCTTAATGAAGAAGAACATAAATGAAGTTATACCTAATTTTGACGACTGAGAAAATATATTTTTAGAATGAATTTTTTATTATGATATATTGTTTTATATTTCCATATCACAATAAAATCAAAATTTGATTCGATATAAGTTTTTTATGTGTTATTATTTTTCAAGAGGATGATCTTTCAAGAACTATTGTGCCACAATATGTTTTTTCATATCATAAAAAGGTTGAATAAAAAAATAAATGAGGTTGATCAAATATAAATAAATAGGAGACCATTTTTGGGAATTTATTTAATTCAAAAATATATTTATTTATTATTTATTTTTTCTTGGATATCAAAGATTCTATTTTTTGGGTTTTATTAACCACTTAAAAGAAAAATGGAATTTTTGGAATCTTTCATGGAAGGACATAGATGATAAATACATATAATAGTTTTGGTTATCTATGAATGAAATATTTTTCATGATGAAAATGGTTATATGATTAGTGTGTTTATGTTGACAAGATCAATAAGTCCTTATTTTTTTCATTTCTAGTATATTAAAGAAGACCAATAAAATAAATATTGTGGTTGGTGTAGAAAAGTGTATCAAAGAGGGAGATTATTTTGAAACTAGAAAAAATAGAGGAGAATATATAGAGAGATCTGTCTCTAGAAAATGAAGGATTTGAGTATGAATACTTTGTATTAGAGATATTTGAGAAACTAGTTAATACTATTCATTCAGTGATTAAAAAAATCAGACCTTTGAGGATATAAATATAGTTAATAGGAATCAACCGGAACTTTTATCAACCCTCATCATACATTTTTTGATTTCATGGTTCCTTGAATAGGTGATTACATATCCATTAATTACATTTAATAACTTGAACAGGAAGGTTTAAAATTCATGGAGCAATGCAAAATTTGCTGGATATCTCTCTCAACTAGTGTTGTTTTATTTTCATTGTAACCATTAAGAGGTGGTATAAAATTTTTTAATTATTGAGAAGCTGTTAACTATAGGTGAAGGATGATACATCCCAACATAATGCTATTTGGTTTTATAATTATAGTAAAAATTTATAGACCTTGATAGAAACTAAATTTAGAAAAAAAAATAGGCTCTCCTGATGAGGTTGAACCATTTAAAAATTATTTTACGCATTATTTCTTATTTTTTCTTATCTCATGCAAGATTGAGAGTTTATTTCTAGAAGATCAAATCTAAACAGATCATAATGTTTTATTTCATGAAAATTAAATTGTAAAATGTTTTTAAACCAACACTGATTCACCCCCCGCCCCACTAGTAAATGGTAAAACCCTTCCAAGGGTACCTTTAAATTTTGATTAATCAAATTCTATTTAATTTTAGACATGGAAGTGGAATGACATTTTTAATTTAATTAAAGATCTAGAAGTGAGGAGGAGTGAATCATGGAGAACAAATTTTACTATTTATTTTTATAATTTTGATTTCTATATTTGGGAGTATGACCTTTTTTTCAACATTATCTTTTGTAACAATATTATAAAGTAGTGTGTGGAAGAGATTAAGAGGTTGTAGACCTTGGATGAGTAGTGATCTTATCTTAAATATTTTACTCACAAACTTTTTTGGTGGTTATTTGTAATATCAATACATAATTGTTATTTTATACATGGATATATCAATGTGTAGGTGAGCTAAGTAAATTCATTATAGCATTACTTAATTATTTTACTATATTAGGTTGTGTTTATATGTGATCAATGAGATATATTTGTGTTTCCTTTGTCGATGGATAGAAAATATATCCTTATTCTTGATAAATGAACAAATTTCATGTCACTATAATTTACACCACCTCCACTTGTAAGGTGCTTATTGGGACCTAATGTTACAATAATATGTCTTTTTAAACTTTAAGTATGGGTTTTGAGTTAATGGGGAGACAACCAAATAATTTAAAATCAATAACAATTTTAGTTTTCATATAAGGACATATAACAGCTAAGAAAAATAAGGTCATATGATGAATTTATGTATTAAAATACTATCAGATAAGTTGAATTATGGGATAAGTTATAAATCATTTAAATTGATAAATTATTCAAATAGTATTCTATGTTGGTGGAATATTCCTACAAGGCTTCCATGTATGAAAAAAACATAGATTTTGGACAGTGGGTGTTCATTAAACATGGAGGTTGATAAAACACTATTTTTTGAATAATTTATTGATTATAAATGATATAATTTCCTCACATTGTGTTAAATATATTCATTGATGAAATATTTGGGATTAGATCATTCAATTGAAAATTTGATGAAAATTACAGTTTTACCCTTTTCAAATGCACTGTAGTATTTCGAAGATAAATATTTTAAAATATATTATTTGATCTTGAAATATTTTAAAAGTATTCCTATCTTAATATTATACAACTTTTATTCATGAAACTAGAGCTAATGAGTGAATTTGGATGGAGTACATGGGCCATTAAGTCAATGGTGGGCTGGACTCACCAGAATGGACATGGGTTTTGTATTTGGGCAATAACGTCTTCATCCATTCCTGGATTAGGCTTAAAATTTGGGTGGAGCTCAAGGATTCAATTTCTCACAAATAAACCTTCTGGAAGGAGAGAACATTAACGCGTTATGTGGTCAAATGGGTGGTGTAATATGGATTAAAATATTTGGCCGAATTTCCCCATTCACACAAGAAACCACTTGTAACCTAGCCTCCCCTCCACTCTATAAATTAGTGTTTTTTCACATTTAGAGGGGTTGGAACGTGAATTAGGAAGTTTAGGGAAGAGGATAAGAGGTTACACAGCAATTCTCCAAGCAATTCAATAAGGGTAGTTCTTGAAGCAAGGATCCCTCCGTCGAAGCCCTCTTCTTCTTCCTCATGTTGTAATGTTTGTGTTTTGATAATAAACTTCTTTGTTCTTATTTTATTTATTCTCTCTTAATCTATTTAGTTCAGATTTATTCTTATATTAATCTTCCAAATTTTTCTTGAATCATGAGTAGAAACAAGATTGGGTTTTACCCCTTTCTAAACCTTTTCACTTGCAAAACGTTTCTACGATGACTACGCCACCCATAGAAGAGTAGTTCTTTTTATTAATCGAACGACCTCTATCCTTCTGCATTAATTTATTTTGAATCCATGAGCTATTGTAATTCAAATATTATGATCAATTAATTTATTTTTTTAATTTAAATGAAACTAATAAAGTAATTGAATAGTTAACACAAAACACACGAGGTTGGGAATTATGTGAACTGTGAGAGCGCAGCCTTAACCGTTAATTCAAAACCACATTGGATTAAACTATAGAGTTGTAACATAATCCCTAAACTCAATTAGTAATCATTTTCAGAATGGATATGGGCCTTAATTTACCATTGACCATAATTTATCCTTAGAACATCAATCAAAGCAGGGTATGTGATTACATCTTCTGATGATAACCAAGGGTTGAATTCCCTTCATCTTTGTGGTAAGGTTAATTCTCATAGGGTTTGGGGGTTAACAAGTTAAGGGATCATAATTAAGTGAATGTTAATTTAAATGATTATGATAAATAATTTATTGAAGAGGTAGAGTTAGATCGATTACGCCTTTTAAATATTGTCTAAAAAACATCTTCTTATTGTGTATTGTTAATCGAACTTCATTTCAAAAATAAAAAAAAATGAAATCTTATTCCAGCAAACCTCTTCTAGTTTTATAAATGATAAACAGCCCCCCATCCTTGAAAATAGTGTTTTTATTCTCTTTTATTTTATTTTTTGGTTACATTTAATATGATTTTATAATTTTCTTCCTCCTTTGAGAGACAACCTTGGCCATCCACTCTGTTGCACCTAAGTTACCCAAAACCGAACAATATTTGAAAGCACCGACGACGACACTCTTTAAAATCAGCGCCATTTCCAGGGAGGTGAGTAATTATTTCAACCAATTAGAGGTATTTATTTTATTTTACATTTTACTCTCTTCTTCTCTTCTTTCTTTCTTTGTTACCCAATCTATTTTTTTTTCTCTTCTTTCTTTCTTCTTCTTATTCTATTGTTTTCATCTTCTTTTTGGACCATCAAATCAAACTTATCATTTTTATTTTACTATGGTCAACTTTCCTTCTTTTCATTTCAATTTTATTTATGACATGAACTAATCATGAATATCTCTTAGATCTTGACCCTGATATTAAACGTATCCTTCGAGCTCGAATCAAACATTCTCAGTCCACGGGAAGTTTCAACTTTCAAATTATTGGAGAATTCCTCCACTCCAAGAACATTGAAATTGGAAACACTTATAATTCCTACTTAAAACAAGAACCAATGTCTGAAAATAATGGAAATGAACTTAATAGAACCATGCGAGAATTGGATGCACCTGATATTAATTATCAACCAAATTCCATTGCATACCCAAATCTAAAATTGGACTTTGAATTGAAATCTGGATTAATTCACCTTCTTCCAAAGTCTCATGGATTATCTGGTGAGGATCCAAATAAACATTTAAAATAATTTAATGTTCTTTTCTCAACCTTTAATCCAATAAATTTTTCGGAAGATCAAATCAAACTAAGAGCATTCCCATTCTCACTTAATGGAGATGAAAAATATTGGATGTATTATTTACAACCTGAAGATGTAAGTTGTTAGAACAATTTCAAACAACTTTTCTTGCGAAGATTTTTTCCATCATCAAGGACCACTTCCATTCTTAAGGAGAACTAAGGGATCAAACAAGAACCAGGGGAGTCAATGTATGAGTACTGGGAGCGATTCAAAAAGTTTTCTGCAAGCTACCCACATCATCAAATTAGTGAGAAACTACTCATCCAGTACTTCTAAAAAGGACTCACACCAATGGAGAGAAGAATGGTGGATGATGTGGCTGGAGGGCCATTGGTGTACAAGACACTAGTATATACACATGCATTGATTGACATGGTGGCCCAAAACTCACAAAAATTTGGTGATCGAGGTACACCACATATTAGAGGAGTACATCAGGTATGTCCTTCTCTTGAAAGTCATTTAATTGATACTAAGTTAGAAGAATTGACCACAATGGTGAGGTAGATTTCTTTAGCATAGAAGATATCCCAACCCCCTCCTGCAAGTACAAGTGGCATTTTTATTGAGAAAAGCCACCCAACAGACTGTTTCCCCCAACTACAAGAAAAAGAATATTATGAAGTAGTGTTTTCTTTGAGACCATATCAGCAGCAGCAACAACAACGATATCTCCAAAAAAGTGTGATTTGTTTTTTCCAATATATAACCAAGGGTGGAAGGATGAATCAAACATGAGGTATAGCTCTGGAAAACAACAAAGGCCCCCTTTTCAACAAAACTTCCAGTAGCCTCTGCCTTACCAACAGGGTTTCCAACAACCCTAAAGGAGATTTTAAGCCCAATCATCAACAAGAAAACAACAAGGGAATCCCCCACCCAAGGTAGATTCTTATATTGATTACCTTTTGAACAAAATGTTCTTAATCAATAGAATGATCTGAAGAGTCAAGGTTCGGAGTTAAGGGAGTTGAAGACATAGATGAGCCAGATTTAACTTCCCTCCATGAACTAGTAAGTAATAATTCTGGAAATCTACCTTCCCAACCTAATCCAAATCCCAAGGGGAATGCCAGTGCCATCACATTTAGAAGTGGGAAGTAAATAAATGATATATCTTCACCTATCATTCTGTCGGGATTCACCTCAAATCTGGAGAAGCCCCATTCAAAACCAGGTAATGAGTAACCCAAGGAGAAAGATAAAGGTAAGAAAAAGATTAAAGATGTTCTTTATAATCCCCTTCCCTTTCCAAATATGGTTGTACAAACCAAGAAGATGGATGAGGAAGCAATAAAAAAGGAGGTTTTAGACACATTCAAGATTGTGGAGATCAACATACCTCTACTTAAAGCCATTAATAAAATCCCATGGTATGCCAAATTCTTAAAAAATAACTTTGTACCAATTGATGAGGGATCAAGGGAAATGAGAGGATAAATCTTGGAAGGAATGTATCATCACTCATTACACCAACTCTAGAAATGCTGACAAAGTGCAAGGATCTAGGGACATTCACCATCTAATTCACCATAAGGGAGTTGCACTTTTCTGATGCACTTTGCAATTTAGGATCTTCCATAAATGTGATGCCTCTCTATATATTCTCTTATTTTCAGGTGGGTGAGTTGATCCCCACGAGAGTTGTGGTTCTATTGGTGAATAAATCTATGACATATCCAGTGGGAGTTCTTGAGGATGTACTTGTCTGGGAAAGATACATGATCTTCCTAGCATATTTCTATGTTCTTGACATGGAGGATGATCAAGTAAGTTCCCATGCCCCCATTATCTTAGGCAGACCCTTCCTCAAAACTGTAAAAAAACTATCATAAATGTCAATGAGGGTACACTTTCCATGTAATTTGGGGATGATTTTTTGATATTTAATGTTATGGATTCGATGATGTACCCCTCATTGGATCATTATGCATTCGTTATCTCCCATTTTGAACCACTAAATAAAAACCCGATGGAATTTGATTGTTCTATACTTAGGGAGATTCTGAGTATTGGTTCTAGTTTAATGTCTAATAGTACTTCCATGCCTATTTCTAATGTAAAATACTCTCTGATATTTGATTTTGAAATGGAATCAAATTCTGATTTTGATCATGGAACTCTGATTATGAATTGGCAGATGATTATGCTAACGGATTTGATGCTTTATTCTCTGATTTTGATAATGTATATTTTGATACTGATGCTCATTGTTCACATATTTCAGTTCCTTAAATTTCTTAATCCATACATCACCCCCCTACATTGGAACTCAATCCATTACCACTAAATCTCAAATACTCGTACTTATTGAGTGGTGAGAAATTACATGTTATCATTGCTAACAATCTCTCTTTTGAAGATGAAGATAAACTTTTGAATCTTTTGAGGGAGAACATCCAGGTAATTGGGTGGACCTTGGCTGACATATCAAGTATTTGCCTCTCCATTTTCATGCATAGGATTATTTTGGAGGATGGGGCTAAACTGGTTGTGTAGCCACAGAGACTCAATCCAACACTTTTGGAGGTTGTTAAAAAATAGGTTGAAAAATTGCTCAAGGTAGGTATAATCTATCCCATTTCAAATTCTCAGTGGGTGAGTCCTATTCAGGTTGTGCCTAAGAAAAGTGGTGTTACTATTGTTAAAAATGAGAAAGATAAGTTAGTTCCAATAAGGGTACAAAACAGTTGGTGTGTGTGCATTGATTATAGGAAACTAAACCAGTCAACTCGTAAAAACCATTTCCCCTACCATTTATTGATCAGATGTTTGAGATACTATCTAGGAAAATACACTACTATTTCATGGATGGATTTCCATGATATTTTCAAGTTCCTATTACTCTGGAGGATTAGGAGAAGACATCATTCACTTATCCATTCGATACGTTTTCCCACCAAAGGATGCCATTTGGGCTTTGCAACGCCCTAGGTACCTTCCATAGATGCATGGTGAGTATTTTTATGATTTTATTAAGACATGCATGGAGGTATTTATGGATGATTTTATAGTTTATGGGTATTTATTTGATGATGGTATTTCTAGTTTGGGAATGGTGTGGAATCATTGTATTGAGAAGAATCAGGTCTTGAACTTTGAAAAGTATCATTTCATGGTAGAACATGGCTTTCTCTTAGGGAATATAGTGTCAAAACATGGGATAGAGGTTGATAGATCTAAGGTAGATATTATTTCATCCCTACCCTATCCTTCATGTCTGCGTGATGTTAGATCTTTCCTAGGGCATGAGGGATTTTATTGGTGCTTCATCAAATATTTTAGTAAGATTTCTCTTCATATGATACGATTACTTTAAAAGGATTCTGATTTTGTGTTTGATGATTCTTTAAGGACTTCCTTTGATGAGATAAAAGTGTCTGACCACTCCGCCTATCATAAATCCTTCATGGTGGGAGCTTCCTTTTGAGCTTATGTGTGATGCATCCAACTTTGTGGTTGGAGTTGTGTTATCTCATAGGGTGGAGGGATGTTCACATGTGATCGCCTATGATTCGAGCACATTGGTCTATCCCAATAAAACTACAAAACCACAGAAAAAGAGTTTTTTTTGTCATATTTTTTTTATATAAATTCCTTTCATATTTATTGGGTTCTAAAGTAGTTGTTTTTTCTGACCATGCAGCTCTGAGGTACCTCTTAAAGAAGCCATACGCAAATCCAAGACATATCTGATGGATTGTCCTACTTCAAGAATTTTATATTGAGATAAAGGATAAGAAGGGGTCAGAAAACATAGTAGTGGACCACAAGAGTAGGATTACTCACACACTAGAGGATGACACCTTGGACCGAGTACAACTTTGGGACACTTTCCACAATGAGCTTATTTATTCCATCTTTGGTATGCATCCTTGGTATGTGGATTTAGTTAATTGCCTTATTGCATCTAAAATCCCTAAAAATTTAAAGAAATGTCAAGTCTAAAAATTTAAAAGTGAGTCTCAGTATTATGTGTGGTATGATCCCTACCTTTGGTGCATGTGTAGTGACCAATTTATTTGGAGGTGTGTTCCTAATAATGACTTTGAGTCTGTTCTACAATTCTGTCATACAATTTATTGTGGTGGACACTTTGGACCCCAACAGATAGCTAGGAAAGTCTTAGACTCTGGATTATATTGTACTAGCTTATTCTATGATACCCATGTGTTTTTTAAATCATGCTCTCGTTGCCAACACACTGGGAACATTTCTAGGAGACATGAGATTCCCCAACAACCCATACTATTCTATGATATTTTTTATGTATGGGGCATTGATATTTTGGGTCCTTTTCATAGTTCCTTTGGGTTTTTTTTATTTTTTGGTTGCTATCGATTATGTGAGAAAATGGGTGGAGGCCATGGCCACCAGGACTGATGATTCTCAGGTTGTAGTGGACTTTGTCAAGAAAAATATTTTTTGTATGTTTGGAGTACCAAAGGCCATAATGAGTGACCAAGGGACACACTTCTACAATAGGAATATTTCTTCCCTTATTCGGATGTATGGGGTCACACATAAAACATCAACACTGTATCATGCCCAAATAAATGGCCAGGATGAGGTTTCAAATCGTAAGTTGAAACATATTTTGGAGAAAACCATACAGCTGAATAGGATGGATTAGAGAAAGCACTTGGATGATGCGCTATGGGCATATAGGACAGCATACAAGACACCCATTGGTATGTACCCATTTTGGATTGTTTTTGGAAAATCATGTCATCTCCCTATGGAAATTGAGCATCGGGCTTATTAGGCTATAAAGAAATGTAACATAGATTTGGCCCAAGCTGGAATCCAAAGGAAGCTGCAAATTCAAGAGCTTGAGGAGATTAGATTATCTTCATATGAAAACTCAAGACTCTACAAGGAAAGATCTAAAGCATCTCATGATAGAATGATCCAACAAAGGGAGTTTCATTTTAGAGTGAAAGTCTTGCTCTATAGTTCACGACTGAAGCTGATGCCTGATAAGTTGTGTTCCATGTGGTTAGGTCTTTATGTTGTGACAATTTTTTTTCATTATGGTGCAATTGAGATCATGTAATAGGACACTGGAAGGAGATTTATAGTCAATTTTCTACATTTTAAGAGATTCATTGAGGTAATTCCTACTGATGCAGTGGATTTCATCACACAACATGACCCCATCATCACTTGAGCATATCAGCCTGTTCCTAACCCATTAATTTTTTTATTCTTTGTCTTGTTTAAAATTATACATTTCATGTTTATATATCATCTAATGGGTTCACATTATGGAAAATGAAATATTTTAAGTGTGGGGGAGGAAACCTTTAATTTTAGGAATTTCAATTGTTTTCCTTTTTTTCAATGATTTTCAAAAAAAATTGTGTTTTTCAAATTGTGTTTGTTTATTTTTCATTTTTTTGTGTGTTTTTGAAACTTTTGAACTGAAATTATTCTTATAACCATTTTGAAATCCATATCAATAATTGAAACAATTTATCCCTTGAAATAGAGCTTAATTGAATGTTGAAAATAACTTTGTTTCAAGTTCAAATCTTTAGTAATTTCATGAAAAGTACTCTGAATTTTGATTCCCATTCCACATCTCACTGTCCATATATTTGAAATCACATTCTTATGAGGCTTATGAACCGTTATTTTGATATTCTTTACATTAAACTCACTTCTTGAGAGAACCAAACCATTTTTTATTTAACAATAATTTGATTTATTCTTATCAAAACTTGAGGGTTTGAGGTACTTATGTTTTAAATTATTGAGGAATTTTTTTGGTATTAAATACCCTATTTCAAAGAATATTTTTTATAATTGCCTACCTTGAAGATTTAATCCTTTTAGCCGTTATAATCCATGAACATCTTATTAGGTTAGCCACATTACAAGCCAATTTTCCCTACCCAACTAACTCATGAAGTGAAATTGAAAAAATCTAGTTAAATTTAAGCGTGGGGGAAGATATAATGTGTTGTGCTACCACATTTTGTGATAATTCGGGTCGAAAATTAAATTATGAAGAGATATGTTTGCTGCTGAAGAAAATCATTATATTGAAATTTGTTCCTTTTCTGGAGCTTTCACGATAAGTGAATCTATTACTCTTCTGGAGATTCTAATAGAGGTAGAATGTTGTGCCTATCTGTAGCTTTCAAGAAAATCATGTTTGAGAAGATTGACATTTTTGTTTCTGAAATGATTAATGTGTAAACTTTCCATGAATTTTCATGATGATGTAGCTGAATTGATACTATGGGGATTGATGAGGATACCATATTTAAGTGAAAATTAGATTAATGCAATTTTTCTTCAAAAAGAGTTAATCCCTCCTTATTCAGCCTCATAATTTTTCACATCTAAATCCTACCAACCGAAAGCCACAAAACAGCCACAAAAAGTACTCATGATAAGCCTATTTCCTTGACTCACATCATGTGGAGATGTAGGAATTTATCAAGCCTATGGTGACGCTTGTATAAGATTGGATGAGAAAAACATTGCTAAAAAACTGGCATTCATGTGATAAGGAAAACTCTAGTGAGGTAAGTGTTTTGTGCTTGGGAGGATAAATGAAGTCGAAATATATTGAATGATATAAATGGAGAACTTGAAATATTGTTTTTTATGAGGTATGATATCTTTTGTTTCTTGGTGTGTAATTTTTGGATCTCAAGGATATGTGTTTTAAAATTTGTCTTGATTTGATATTGATGTTTACTTGATATGAGGTTTTGCCTAGGAGTGAAAAGGGTAAGTGTGGGGGGATTTGATATAACACTATTTTTTTGAATATTTTATTTATAATAAATGACATAATTTCCTCACATTGTGTTAAATATATCATTTATGAAATATTTGGGATTAGATCATTCATTTGAAAATTTGATGAAATTTCTAGTTTTACCCTTTTAAAATAATTTGTAGTATTTAAAAGCTAAATATATTAATATTTATTATTTGATCTTGAAATTTTGTAACAGTGTTAATAAATTATGTTTATACAACTTTTATTCTGGACACTAGAGATAATGAGTGCATTTGGATGGAGTACATGGTCTATTAAGTCAATGGTGGGCTGGACTCACCAGAATGGACATGGCATCTGTATTTGGGCCATAACATCTTCATCCTTGCTTGGATTAGGCCAAAATTTTGGGTGGTTCACTAGGTTTAAATTTTTAAAAAATTATACTTTTAAAATGAGAGCTCATTCACGCATTTTGGTGGTAAAATGGGCAGTGTAAGTTTGATTAAAATATTTGGCCGAATTTCCCCATTCACTCTTGAAATCACTTGTAACCTAGCCTCCCCTCCACTCTATAAATTAGTATTTTTTCACATTTTGAGGGGTTAGGACATGAATTAGGATGTTTATGTCCGAGGAGAAGAGGTTACACTCCAATTATCCAAGAAATTCAATAAGGGTATCTCTTGAAGCAAGGATCCCTTCGTCAAATCCCTCTTCTTCTTCCTCATGTTGTAATGTTTGTGTTTTCATAATAAACATCGTTGTTCTTATTTTATTTATTATTTATTATTCTATTTTGATCAATATTATTATTCTCATAATCTTCCTAATTGGACTACAATCAAGAGTAGAAACAAGATTGGGTTTTACACCTTTCTAAACCTTTGCAAATGCAAAACGTTTCTACGATGACTACGCCACCCATGGAAGAGTGGTTATTTTTAGTAATCGATCGACCACTATCCTTCTACATTCATTAATATTTAATCAATGAGATACTTTAATTCACATATTAAGATCTATTAATTGATTTTTTAATTTAAATGAAACTAATCATGCAATATAATAGTTAACACACAACACGAGAGGTTGGCAGTTGTGTGAACTATGAGAGTGCAACCATAACCGGTAATTCAAAACCGCATGGGATTAATTTGTAGTGTTCAAACATAATCCCTAAACTCAGTTATTACTTCTTTTTAGAATGGATATGTGCCTTAATATACCACTGACCATAATCTATCCTTATAACATCAATCAAATCAGTGTGTTTTGATTACATGTTCCAAAGATAACCTAGGGTTTAATTCACTTCATCTTTGTGGTAAGGTTAATTCTCGGAGGGTTCGGGGGTTAAAAATTTAAGGGATCATAATTAAGTGAATGTTAATTGAAATAATAATGATAAATAATTGATTAAATAGGTAGAGTTAGATCTATTACTCCTTTTAAATATTGTTTAAAAAACATCTTTTTATTGTATTTTGTTAATCGAACATCATTTCAAAAATAAAAATGAAAAAATGCAACCTTCTTCCAGCTAACGAATTCTAGTTTTATAAAAGATAAACAACCCCCCATTCTTACAAGTAGCTTTTTTAATCTATTTTATTTTATTTTTAGGATACCTTTAAGAATATGTTATAATTTTCTTCCCCCATTGAGAGACGACCTTGGTCAGCCACTCTGTTGCACCTAAGTAACTCGAAACCGAAAATTATTTGAAAGCACCCATGGCAGCGCTCTTTAAAAGGCAGAAAAATATCATCTAAAATTAATATAGAAATAGATAGTGGATATATCACATTAGATAATTATAGATAAATAAACATAAAAGTAGTTTTAACTACATAAATAGGTTATATAAAGATCAAATCAAATAATGTGGTATTCATCAATGGGATGAAGTGAAACTTGTTAAGTGTCTCTTGACTATGTGAAAATTTAAATAAGGTAATATTTTTATAAAAAGGGGTTTTTTATGAAGATACATAAATATAAATTCATTTTTATGAAATATAAGAGACTAAACAGTGTCATATTTCAAGGAAAAATATGATAAAACTCATGTTATGTGGGTCTGTAAGATAAAAATACTCTATTGAACCAATTTATTGTCCATTTAAGACAAAATAATATGTTTGTATTAATAAAAAACACTATATTAAATATTTATATGATAAAACAAGATCGAGTTTCATCATGTGATACATTTATTAAGGTAAAAATGATAAACCACCATCACAAAGTAGTTAGGATTACAATATAGAGATCACTCCATCTTGTATATTTTGGTGTGTTTAACCTAATGATAAAGAAATCAACTATTGGTGATAAGTGATTCATTAAATGTTAGGATGATTTCACTCATAGGAATTGTGTTATTCTCAAAGAAAAAAAGTCACAAACAGTGGATATTTTCAAGAGAAACTAGTGATCGGCTAAATAATAGACTAAATGTGTAATTAATAAACTTTGAATTGGAATTTCATAGACTATAATAATAATACTTTGAGGCTTAACTTGATAATCCTGGTATAATATATAAGTTTTTATCTCTATTATACCTACACGTAGTTCAGTATTATCTCATTTTCATTGAAAAAATAAATCATTAATTAATAGTGTGTGGCCGAACTGGCGCACACTCAACCTATTTATTAATCAGAAAATGAAAAAAAAATCTTAATTAAAGACCCATTTAAAATAATATTTCCTATTTATTATCTAGGCCATAAAATATTATTAAATTAAATTAATTTTTAAATAATAATATATAATTTGAAATAATAAAATATTTTTATTATAATCTTTAAAAAATAATAGTATAATATAAAATTATCACGTTAGTAGGGTCATCCATCCAATCACATACTAAATCTCGATCATAAAGTCATTGTTATTCAAGATTTGAAAATTATTTCATATAATAATTGATACAAAAAATAGTACCAATAATATTTTTTAATCATGTTGTGATTACCATGTTAATGGGATCCCATGACGCCTATACTAGTCTACTCACTATATAATCCCCAAAAAAACAAAGTTATTGATCCTAAGATTAAAAACATTTCCATCATGGGATGACTTATATTAATGGGGGGTGACACATCTTGATATTTTTCATGAAAAGGTTTTTTCCATATATATGTATTCAAAACCATTTTCTCTTAAGGTTCCACTAATATAAAACCCATTACGATGATTTTTATAAAAGGAATATATCCCTAAAGTAATTAGTAGTATTTTGAATCTTGTTCATGATCAAGGTGAAGGAAAAACTCTTGGGAATATTTAATGACCCTAAAGATGAGTTCCTATTATTTACGTACACACCCAATGAAAGAATCTAGTAATTTGATAATAATAATTCAAAAATATCATTGATAAAATTCATTTTATTGTTTTTTTGGATGATTCCAATAAATGAAGAAAACCTAACTCATTAAAGATTCCAAATAGAATCATATTAGAAATGGTGGATGAGAATCAATGCATTATAAAAAATAAAAGTGAATGATAATATGATAATGCATATTCACCATATTATAGTGAAAATAAAATTTTGTAAAATCCAAAAATGACGTATAAATTACTTTAAATCAATTCGATATGAATAATTTCATAGGTGATAAGGTGTTAGGTGTGGAATCTTTAAGGATGTTGATGATACCTAGACACACTAGTTTTCAATCCATAGTAGAACCCAATGTTTTACAAAAGGAATTCTAATATAAGGATTAGATTACTTCCCTAGATGAGTATCTCAGACAAATAGTTAAAAACAACACTTTAGATATTATTACAAGGCCAAAATGAATAATTTTATTGGAATTAAGTTATTATTCGAGGAAAATTGAATGAGAAATGAAAAGTTTCTCACAAAAAGGTAAGGCTAGTATGAAAGGGTCATTCAGGGGTAGACATAAATTATTTTTAAGAGATGTTTTTACCCATTTATTGGATGGAAACCATCCATATATTGATCCTAATTAATACCATAAGGAATTAATTGGTGTTTTAAATGGATTTAAAGTCTTCCTTTCTCAATAGTGACCTTGAGTTCGAGGTCAGTATCAAAAAATTGATGGCTCTTTACTTGATAATGATGGCACCCATGTATGTATGTTGTATATGGAAATATATTGATTAAATTAATTTCCTTTTTCTTGGTACTCATATTTGGATACAAGATTAAGTTTCATGCACTTCATGAAAGTCATGGTGAATATAAAACTATATTTCAAGGAATGAAACTGCAATTCCATGACTATGATCATCAATGTTGATGATATTATATTCACTAAAGATTATTCTCATGTGTGAATAGAATTTTTTAGAAAAAAAATAAATAATTTGAGATGTTTATTCAAAGGGAGATAAAATTTTTCTTGGGGATATAAATAACATGATATGTTGACCGCATCTTCCTTTAGAGAGATAAATGTTCTTATCAACTTATACAACCCTTAGATATGGAGAAGTTAATGGAGGTGTCAAATTTTATTTATATGGGAAATAAAATAAGAAACTATAATTTTTGAATGTATATTTATAATAGAAAATTTTAAATACATATCCATAATTTACACTATCTCAAAACTTATAGATAAATAATTTTGACTTTGTATGGTCAATTTCAATCCCAAATAACTGAGTTAAAACTTTTTGAATCTAATAGGATTATAATTTATATGAAGGTAAAAATCCACTATATACTAGTATATAATCATGATTAAATGATTCAACTTTATGGTTACATATATTTGGATTGGGATAATAATTTCAATGATCATAAGCCTACTTTTAGTGATGCGTTTTTTTTCTTAGAGGAAGGTGCATTTCATAGCATTATAAGAAGAATACCTCAATGAAACTAAGAATAATAGCAGGTGATTATGTTTTTTATTCTTAAGAAAAATCACAAATATTATGTATAAACTCTCAATTAGAGGATGTGGGGGTGAAATTAAAACTTCCATTGATCATCAGGAATGATAACCAAAGTACTATCAACTTGTTCAAGAACCCAATGAAACACTCATGGTCAAAACACATATCCATTATAAATGAAGGGGCGTGACTCAATAATTTTATAATATACTACATTTATTAAATTATCAAGTGGTTAAAATAATAAAAAAATTATTTTTCAAATACTCTTTCACTCATTTGAAGTTAAAAGTAGGGGTTATGCCCCTACCCAAATCATTGTGAGCATTAATTCTATTGGTCCATGAAATACATTTAATTTTTTTCCAATTTGGGAGAAAAAGCTACTAATCATCCACTAAAATATGTGTAAGGGGTAGAGAACATTGAAATTTTATGAGTATTTTTCTAAAAAGAGAAATAAATTTAAATCAAATTTTTATATTATATTTATAAAATCCAAATAAGTGATGTGGGGACCCATTCTAAAATAATTTTGTGAGATGGGTCAACGATTAAGACTAAGAACCTCTCCATGAAAACTACCTAAACCCACCAATAGGTATCACCACCTCATACCCCAATCCTGATTCCATCCCATGACACCCATTAAAAAATTTCACCAATCCCATTATTGCACCTCGAGACCTATAGAGCCATCAAGAAATGAAAATCTCTTAGGATTATCTTTACATAGTTAAAGAATCATCGCATCCTCAATGACATAGGTGACACCAAATTTATAGAGACCAAAATAAGAGATGAAGGTAAGGAGAAATGAATGGGCCACCATATAATAGAGAACTTACAATAAGGATAAGGGGTAAGAAGCTAGGAATATGCCCTAACTATTGTAACCCTCACTCTCATAGTGTTTTTAAAAATCAAAAAGACTATAATTATTATATACATTATATTTTATTTTAATTAATTTATTATTTTTTTAGTTATCATATTAGGATGTTGTTTTATTAATAAATATGTTCAATTTGAATTTGGAGATAATTTTTCAAGGCCTCGCTAAGAATTTTTCCAAGTTAGCTGAAGCCAAACCACTGACCAAGTGGTGGGAAAAATTGATTGGAAGTCCATTAATGGTAGGAAAAAACCATTTTCCATCTATTGATTTCTATCAGTTAGCCGCTAAACCTTTTCCAAAAAGTAAAACAGGTTTTTTGGTTTTTACCTGCCTTTATCATCTTTCAATTGCTCTTATGAACTACAAATAACTAAAAAGCCACCATGTGACCTTATGAGGTTATAAATACACCATAATAAGGATTATACGACATTGGTTACTTACTAGAAACTATTATTCATTCACTTGGGCTCTATTTTTTCATCTTTAGTATAATATTTTTTCCCTCATTCATATAGATCTCCTTTTCTCACTTTTTCATTTCATTCTTCTTGAGAGAATTAAAATTTTATTATAATGGGTTTTTACTTAACAAGATTATTCTTCTTATTATTTTTATTCTTCTTCTTCTTTTCATGGGTTCTCACTCCCACTAAAGTGAGTGTGTTAGGGGTTTCTTGATAAAACCATTTAAAAATAAAGTGTCCTATTTTGTAGTGGGTTCCTTATTGTAACCAATTACAAATCAACATTTTTAGTGTTTCTTAGATACAATTAATGTCTATAGTTGAAAAAAATTAAAACCTTTGATGGGAGGATATGTAGGCACTCAAATTGAGTATTATTTGAAATCATTTATCTTTTTTCCTTTTTATTTATTTTATTATTCTACCCTTAATCTCTAATTTTATTTATCACATGATTTTATATATTTTTTATTTTAATTTTTAAAATTCAACCCCCCTTATTTCCATCCTAACCAGAAAAAATTGGCATTAGATCCATCTTAGGTTTCTAAACCATAATCTGTTAGAAGGAATGATCATAAAGGATATTCACTTACTCCAACACCCAAGGCATTCCTGAATGATACTCAATGGTTTGATATACAATATTTTATATATTAGAGTATAGTTAATATAAAAATAACATGTCTACAATTCTTAAAATCATTTGTTCTCCCCTTGGTAAAATTTTAATGCATGTCCATACTCCCAATAAGTAATCGAGTGAAAAATGGACTCTCATTGATATTTCGGCCTTTGAATTTGATGTAAAATCCATGAATTACCATCATTTTGGTTTATAAATAAATGGATTTAATAGTGTTTCCACATGAAAAATTATACATGAATTTTTAAAACTTATTGAATTTACTGACAAGGTCCCTAACATGGTCAAAGAAACTATACATGACGTGTATCATTAAGAATTTTAAATTTTTAGCATGAATACTAATGAATCCAATACTAAAATTTTCAATTTATTTATTGTTTCTTGGAATATTATAAATTCACTTTATGAATTTATTAATATATAAATTTTCATGAATAAAATACTTGGGTATTTCCAAGTTATTTTTCACCTAAACTAATGGAAATTCAGAAATTAAATTATATCAAGAACATATAGGTAGAATAAATCATTAGATCACTAATGAAATATAAGATTACCATGTAATGAAAAGCTGAAAAGAAAGAAAATAAACCCAGTCATGTCAAGGAAAATAATACTATTTCCTTTAAGGAAATTTATGATGGATCATCCAATAGTGATGTTGAAATTCCTCACTTATACTATAATATAAAAAAATAATGAGGATCAATGAATACTTTCATTATTCCAAAATAGAGAATTAATGTGGAAAATTTATCGTAACTTTCTATAAATACATGATGAAGGGAAACATAAAACCAGAGTATCCATATTCAAAAAAAAGAGGAAAGAAAATAATCAAAGTAATAAATCCTTCAAAGCTTTTACATGGAGTGCTAGTGATGACTAATTGTCCCAAACTAAATTAATTGACAGTAGTGAAAAACTTCTCATGGCCCAAATTGAGGAAGATGATGAGGAAAAAAACTTATTCCTCTTATTCTTTAAATCAATTAATTTATGAAGATCTTAAATATTCTATAGATCAGTTGGAGGATGGATTATGTGAACTTTATAAAAAATTAAAAGAACGTGAAAGGGATATATAATTAACAATTAAGTAGAAGGACTAACTCTCCAAAGAAAAAAATATGTATCACACTTAAAATTAAAATAGAATGGAAAAATAGATCTTTTATAATTAACTATTAAGGATCTTAAAAATTCTCTTTCTATGTTCACCCAAGTTGAAAAAAATTTAAATATGATTTTGGGTTCATGCGAATAATCATTTTGGACATAGATTTTCAAATGAATATAGAACCTTTAAAAACCTAATTTTATAATAGGGTGATCTAGAAATAAATATTTCAATTATTTTACTAATACTAGGAATATTTTTTTATTTAAATATTATAGTAAAAATTATCAAAATTATATACCATAAAGGTTACATTACTCTTACAATATTTATTTTATAAAATCTTATACAAGAAAATATGGGTTCTGAAATATCTCATATCTGACATTAGTAGACCAAAATGTATTTGGGTAGAAAATCATTTAGTAACTTTATTATGTTTTATGGTAAATGTATCAAGAGAAAATCCTAAGGATTTAAATGTTACATAGAAAGTGGATTCTCGGGACACATGTGTGGTGACTAATATGAGATTAACCATCTTCAAAATCCTGATGGAGGCTATGTCACCTTGGTTAATAATTTAATGAGTAATATTATCAGTATATGTACTATTATTTATCAAAAGTATACTATTATTAAATATTATTTATAAGTTGTTATTTTTAAAACCAAATTTTATTAGTATTATCATATTGTGATATATTTGTTTTAATGTTTCAAATTAAAATGATTTTTTTAATTTTTTTTACTCGAAATGAAATATTTAATTTCAAGCTACTTAGTTTCAAAAAATTTATAGTATTGATATAAAATATCTAGTTTTCAAAAAAATTAAATGTCTAAGAAAAAAATATGTTAATTTGTTGATATGGAATTGATTCCCTAGTCATTTTAGCACACACAAAGTATTAAAACTCAACTCAAATCAACTAGTATAATATTTTTCAAAATTTCATTTAAAAAATTACATTTTTTTAGTCTTTATGACTTGGTGAGAAACAGAAATAATAATTTAAATTAAAAAAGGAATTATCCACCTCAATGTCCCTCGATCTTGTATATCATGATTTATTGAGACTAAACCAAGTTTCATGTATAGGAGGTAAATATTATATTATTGTAATTGTCGATGATTATACAATATCTACTTGGGTTTATTTCTTGGATTATAAAAATGTGTCATGAATGGTATTTATTTAATATACCACGTAATTAAAAAAATAAAATTTCTATATGATCATAACATTTCTTATTATTCATAGGGGTGAGTTAAAAAAATAATTTTGATGAAATTTGGGATTTAGAAGGTTATAATAACTGTTTTCCACTACTAGGACTCCCTAAAATATATGGTTATTGAATGAAATAATCAAAATATATAAGGGATTTATAGAAATAAATTTAACGAATTTAATCTCCCTTAATATGTTCAGTACAAGGTATCCAGCATCTCTTGTTATACCTTGAACCATGATCCTATAAGACTCGTCCTTAAGAATGCCCTTATGATCTTTGGAAAGGAAAAAACCTAAAGTCGTCTATTTTGAGGTGTTTGAGTAAAAATTATGTATTCTTAACATCAATAACAAATTGAGAAAATTTGACCTCAAATTCAATGAAGGTGATTTCCTCTGGTACTATAACACAATCAAATCATGATGTAACTTTAATAAAAGGACCAAGACCATAGAAGAATCAATTCATATCAAATTTGAGGAGAATTTTAATGAACGTAATCTCCATATTAATGATGTTAAGAATGAGCTAGAAAAAATTACCTTAAATGAACAACCTTCTTCTAAAAAAGTGATGTTTTGGAAGAACCATCGTATAACCCTTTACCAAAGTCATTGATGGAATCTAAATAATATCCTTTATAAAATGTTATTACTGATATTCAAATTAGTATTCATACTAGAAGATGAATTTTAAATGAGTTTTAACATCATGATTTTATATCACGGATAGATCCCCTAAATATTAATTATTCCATTAAAGATTAAAATTAGATACTTTCAATGAAATATTAGTTAAACCAATTTTAAATTAACAATGATTGGACTCTTTTTGAAAGTATTGATGATCAGTACGTTATTATTACCAAATGGTTTTTTAGAAATAAGTTATGTGAGGAAGGTATCATCATGTGTAAAAAAGTTGGAATCATAGAGAAAGTCCATAATGAAGAAAATTAAATTTATTATTGTCATACCTATTATCTTATCACACATCTTGAGTCTATCAGAATCTTATTGGAATTTACTACCCACTAAAATTTTATTCTTTTTATAATGGTTGTTAAAAGTGCTTATTTGAATGGTTTTATTACTAAAAAGGTTTTTTGTTGAACAACCTCTCATTTTTAAGGATTCAAAATATTTGAATCATGTTTTTTTGTTAACCAATAACAATTATGGTTTAAAAAATCTCACTGGGCTTGGTATAAGTGGTTAATTAAATAAATATTATAAAGCAATTTTAAAATTGGAAAAGTATATTCTACTTTGTTTCTAAAACTTTTTTCTGATGATTTATTAATTTTTCAAATATATATTAGTAATATTACTTCAAATTATACAAAATAATATATTTTTAATAAATTTTTAGATTCAATTGGAAAATAATTTCAGATTATTTGTAAGGGAGAATTAAAATTTTTCCTTGGTTTTCATATTTCTCAAAATAAAGATAGTATTTTTTGAAGATAAGGAATATAAAAAAATAAAATATTGATTTTATTCAAGGATAAAATAAAGGAAATAATTACAACTATGAGTACCTCTTTAAGGAAATTTTTTTATGTAATTGTTAAATCAGTTGATAACAAGCTTTATATAGGTATTATCAGGAGTCTTCTTTACCTTACTATGACCCGAACAGACATTATATTTAGTGTTTTTCATTGTTTTTATTTTCAATTCAATCCTATATAATAACATTTTAAATATCATAAAATAAAAATCACATATTTAAAAGGTTCTCAAAACCATGGTTAATTTTATCCAAAATATACACCCTTTGAATATACACATTTTTCAGATGCTGAATTTTGAGGATGCCAATTAGATAGCAAAACTGAAAGTGTTACTTTTCACCATATTATAAAATCCAAAGTCTCTTGTATTATAAAGTGTAAAAATCCATTTCTATTTCTATATTCTATGTAGAATATATTTCAATTAGGAGTTATTTCATCTAAATTCTATAGATTAAAATAATTCTCATAGATTGTGGGAATACATTCAACCATGTCCCTCTTTAGTGTGATAACACTAGTGTAATTTTTATTTCTTGGAATTCCCTTCAATACTCATTCACTAATTATATAAATCATAGGAAACAATTTTTCAGAGATCACTTTTGAAAAGGGGATATCATTATAGAATATAATAGCATGGATCTTCAAGTGGCCGACATTTTCGAGAGAAAAAACCTTTCATTAGAATGTATTCATTTTATTAAGGGGGTTTAGGAATGGCTCCCTGGTGGAACATACTGTTAACTTGAACCAGATTGAATTTTTTTCATTCCATGGTTTTTTGAAAATATATATAAATTCAATTTTATTTTTTATTGAAATATGTATTTTTTATTTTTTTTCTTTAAATTATATTTGAATTCAAATGTTGCGTGTTTTAATTTTATGAAGGTTATTTAAAAATACATTTTAATCATTATTTATTAAATTTATTAATCTATTAATATTTTATTTTTTAGTATCCTTTTTTCTATTTTGGATCTTTTTATGTTTTTTCTGTCTAGGATACTTAGGTACTCACCTATTAATCATTGGGATTCACAGAGCCAAGGTTCTAGAATCCTCCCCACCAGTCATCCAGTGGAATCAAGGAATCCCATTTTAACCCATAAGGGGGATAAGTATTTTAATTTCAAAACCCAATACCCCAATTGAAATTCTTATTCTTTCTCCTATTGCATTCCCCTTAAATCCTTATCCACAATATTTTCTTCTCGATCTCGAATCTTTGGTAATTTTCTTTTTCTGTATCCCTCTTTTCACCGATTTTACTTGACTTATATTATTTTTATCTTATTGTTTGGTAATTATCTTCCCATCCTACCCCTAACACGAATTGTATATTTTTCTTCTACAGTTTATACATGGAATCTCATTATACTTGTGATTATTTCTATAAAGGGAAATGAAAGGGAATAGAACCTTTGGAACCTCATCTTGTTGAGAAACATGATCTAATTTGGCATGATAAAATCATTTTATCATGTAGGATGATCCATTGTCAATTTTTTTAAAATTTTTATCTTGATTTTAAAATGGCTATTGAATTTTAGTGGTGGAGTCCCTTTTTAAAACCACTATCTAAATGTGTTTTATATCATACTTTGATTAAGTAATTTTATGCCCTTCTTGTTTTTGACTATGAGGATGATTACGATCCTATAACTTCCAATGTTAACGGAACATCCTTTTCAGTCACATATCTTGAAATATGTTATTTCATGGGAATTCAAAATTTGGTTCTTTATTCCTTTACCAAAGGTTATTTTCCACTAGACATTGATAAAAAAATCTACTCTTTAATTTCTCTCGGATAATGATTTCTCCTCTTTGGTCAAACTCAATGTCCTCTCTCTCAAAAAAAATTCTTAAGAGGGTCATTCAAAAAAAATCTCCTTATCTTGTTGAATATAATACCACCATGTTTATTGAAATTTATGTATTATCTTATATCACAAGGGTTGTTAATTTTAATCTCATAAGATTTATATTTTGAGATATGTACTGCATCACTTCACACCCTTGATGGTCTAAGGAATTTCTTTTTGGTCGTTTCATTGGTAGTCTCTTTTATTCTGTAGGAATTGACCTCAATGAAATTAAATTTAAGATACCAACCTAATATAAACTTTTAAACTATTTCATGGTTTAACATATTTTCATTCTATGGAATCCATGGAATCAATAATGGATTTATGATCTCTCAAGGAAACTCAAAAATTACACTCCTCAAACAGAACCAAAAGTACCTAAAATAGATACACATTCTGCTATTTTTGAGGAATATCCTATAATTAATGATGCATTTGGTTATGAGGATGAGTATGAGTATGAGAATGGAGATAATTATGAGGAATATGTTTAGGGTGAAGGTCAATATGATTCCGATTGTAATGAAAAGTATGTGCCTCATCTAGATGATTCTCCAGCTGAGGGGGTACTACTAACTTAGGGCGCACCATTTCAGCCTCCTCCACTAGGATAGTACCATTTTATCTATGAGATGTGTATCTATAGAGTGGGATTTTATCACCATATAACCTCACTTGATATGACCATTGATTGTTGACTCACTGATATAGAGCACGCTGCATCCTCTCATCAGGATCACATGGAGTAGGTCAATTCGTCCCACCATGAGCATGTGAAGCGGATACCTTAAGATACTCAGTAAATTTTACAGTCTATATAGCGTTAAATATATCATCATGACTTTCATTCCCATCTTATCTATATTGAATATTTTATGTTTTTGTTGTGTATAGATATTAACTTTTTATATGATTTGTTTCTCTATTTATGACTCATTTATAGTTTTTTATTATATTTATTTTATGATTTGGTAAATTTTTATTATATTGAATTATGCTTTACTTATATAAACATCTTATAAATTTATTGTAATCACAAAGGGGGATAAAATTATCAAATATATGTTTTCTATGAATATTTTAATAAACTTATTCCTCAAATCCTTTTTAATTATTTTAAACTTAATTTTTAAATCCTCTTAAATTTTAATAATTTTACATATTTTTAATTATCCCATTTTAAAATTTAATTTTTTTTATATTACTTTTGAACACAAATTATTTTGATTAACTTTTAAAAGTATCAATATGAAATATCATTTTAAAATCACTTTTAAATTTCATTGTGAAATATTTAAATTTCTATAGAAATTACATTGGAAATATTAATTCAAAATGAATCCTGTTATATTCCTTTATCTCTTTATTAGTTAATATTTTTTATGTTTTTTTATCATAAATAAAGGGGATATTATTTTACCCCTCACTATCTTAGTTATTTTAATGATCAAAAACCCTCTTATGATTCTAACCTTTTTATTTGATTTTATTTCAATTATTAATATTTAGATATCATCTTATGAAGTTTTCCAGAAAATCAATAGGTCCAAAAAAATTGGGGACCATTTTTGAATGAATTAATATAAATATATAGTATCTAGATAGAGGAAAAACATTATTTGGATGGTGAACAAAATAGAAGCACCAGCCTCGTTCTGGGATCATTGGCTAGCTAGTGAATATAGGATAGTCCATTGGCCAGCTGATGATGTCTAGTGTCCAGCCAGTGGACCTTTTAAAAAAAATTAGTAATCATTTGGTATGTTCCCTTCAGCATCTCTCACCAACTAATAGCTCTTATAGACTCAGAATACCTGAAAAACTAGTATAATGCCTCAAGAGACTCTAAATACACACCCAAGAAGGCCTGGACAACACCGTTTACCTTTATATTATTATTTTTATTTCACTTGAGATTCATTTGTGATTGTATTATTTTAATAGTTTATTCTCTAATTAAATTTTTTCAATTTACCTATTTTTATGATTTTATTATTTCTGAGATAATCAAGAGTGTGTTGTGAAGGTTTTATACTTAACAAACCTATCAATATTTATATAGTGTACTCACTACCAATAACATGACTGTTTTTGATTAATTTCTAAAATAATTTAAACAAAAAGTTCCTTTTTATTTTGTTTCTTATTGAAACCAATTAAAAATAAATGAAATAAGTATATTGGGTACCGTTAAATTCAATAGATAACAGAAGCCCCAAACTTTTGAGGGGATGAGACGTAGAATCTCAAATTTATTATTGACCAAAAACAATTTCCATTTTTTTCTTTTCATTTATTTTATTCTTCTATGATTAATCTTTGATTTTATTTGTCCTATAATTTGATCCCTTTACTTATTTTAAATTTTATGTGTTGATTCACCCCTCTTTATTTTAATCCTAATTGGATCAAATTTATGGATAGAATCTAAATACTATCCTTTATAAAATGGTATTAGTGATTTTCAATATAGTATTAATACTATAAGATCAATTTGAAATGATTTTGAACATCATGATTTTATTTCATAGATAGATCCCCTAAATATTAATTATTCCATTAAAGGTTGAAATATATACTTTCAATGAAATAAGATTTAAACCAATTTGAATGTAACAATGATTGGACTCTTTTTGAAAGTCTCGGTGATCAGTCCATTATTATTACCAAATGGTTTTTTAGGAATAAGTTAGGTGAGAAATGTATCATCATGTGTAATAACTTTGGAATCATAGAGAAAGGTCATAATCAAGAAAAATACATTTATTATAGTCATACCTTTTCTCTTACCACATATCTTGAGTCTATAAGAATATTATTGGGATTCACCACCCACTAAAATTTTAATCTTTTTTAAATGGATATTAAAAGTTAATCTTTTAATGTTTTTATTACAGAAAAGTTTTTTGTTCTATAACCTCCCATTTTTAAAGATTCAAAGTATCTGAATCATGTTTTTCTATAAACCAACAACACTTATGGTTTAAAAAATATCATTGGGTTTGGTATAAGTGGTTAATGAAATAACTCTAAGAAAAAAATTAAAATAGGAAAATTATATTCTACTTTGTTTTTAAAACTTTTTCCCAAGGATTTATTAATTTCTCAAATATATATTAGTGGTATTATTCTCAATTAACAAAATAATATATTTTAAATAAATTTTTTAGTTAAATTAAAAAATAATTTGAGATTAGTTGTAAGGGAGAATTAATATTTTTCCTTGGTTTTAATATTTCACAAAATAAGGATGGTATTTTTCTAAGATAAGGAATATACACAAATAAACTATTAATTTTTTCATGGATCAAATAAAGGAAATAATTACAACTATGAGTACCTATTTGAAGATAATTTTTGATGTAATTGGTAAATCAGTTGATAACATGATTTATATATGTATGATTAAGAGTCTTCATTACCTTACTATGATTCGGAAAGAAATTATATTTAGTTTTTTAATTACTCTAATTTACAATCTGATCCTATATACTCACATTTAAATTATATTAAAATAAATTTCACATATTTAAAGGGTTCTCAAAAACATGGGTAATTTTATCCAAAATATACATACATTGAATATACACATTTTTTATATGGTGAATTTAGAGGATGCCAATTATATAGGAAAATTACAAGTGTTACTTATCACCTTCTTATAAAATCAATATTCTCTTGGATTATAATGAATAAAAATCCATTTATCTTTCAATAGTCTAAGTAGAATATATATCCATGAGGAGTTATTTCATCTATATTATATGGGTGAAAATAACTCTCTTAGATTGTGGAAATACATTCAACCATGTTCCTATTTAGTGTGATAACAATATTACAATTATTATTTCCATGAATCCCATTCAATACTCATTTCTAAATTATATTAATCATAGGCACCAATTTTTTCACATATCACTTCTGAAAATAATATATCATGTAATAATTTATTAGCGTGGATCTTCAATTGGCCAACACTTTCAAGAGAAAAACCTTTTTTTAGAATGTTTTCATTTTATTAAGGGGGTCTATAAATGTCTATCTTGTGGAACATAATTTCAACATAAACCATCTTGAATTTGTTTCATTCCATGTTTTTTTTAAATCTATATAAATTAAATTTTATTATTTATTTAAATATGAATTTTTTATTTTGTTCTTTAAATTATATTTGAATTCAAATATTATGTGTTTTCCTTTTATGAATGTTATTTAAAAATCCCTTTTAATCATTTTTTATTAAATTTATTAATATATTGATATCTTATTCTTATTATCCATTTTTATATTTTGGATATTTTTGTGTTCGTTCTGTCTAGGATACTCAGGTACTCACCAATCAATCATTGTTATTTATAAATCCAAGGTTTCAGAATCTTCCCCACCAGTCATCTAGTGTAGTCAGGGAATCCCATTTTAACCTATATGGGGGATAGGTATTTTTAGTTTTAAAACCCATTACTCTAATCTAAATTATTATTATTTATCCTTTCTCATTAACCTTAAAGCCATAGCCTCAATCTCTTTCTCTCGATCTCGATTCTTTGGTAATTTCTTTTGTCTTTATCCCTCTATTCACCTCTTTTACTTGATCTATATTGGTTTTATCTTATTTTTTGGCAATTATCTTCTCTTCCTACCCCTAACTCTAATTTTATCTATTTATTATATAGTTTATACATGTAATCTCATTATACTCGTGCTTATTCCTATGAATGGAAATTAATGGGCATAGAACCTTTGGCACCTCCTTTAGTTGAGAAAAATGATCAAATATGGCATGAGCAAATCATTATATTTTGTAGGATTATCCATTGCCATTGTATTAAAAATTATTGTCTTTATTTGAAAAGGGGTATTTATTTTTAAGGTTGGAGTCCATTCTCAGAACCACAATCTAAATGTGTTTTATACCCTACTTTGATCAAAGACTTTTATTCCCATCTTGTTTTTTACTGTGAGGATGATTATGATTCTATAGCTTCAAATGTTAACAGAATATCCTTTTTAGTCACCTATCATGAAATATGTTATGTCATTGGAATTCAACATTTGGTTCCTCATTCCATTACCAAAGGTTATTTTTTGCAAGACATTGATCGAAATCGACTCTTTAATTTCTCTAAGATAGTGATTCCTTTTCTTTGGTCAAGATCAATGTCCTCTCTATCTAAAAAAGAATTCTTACGAGGTTCATTCAGAAAACAATTCTCCCTATCTTGGTGAATATAATACCACCAAGTTTATTAATATCTATGTCATGTATTTTATCACAAGGGATATTAATTTTTATCTCATAAGATTTTTCTTTCGAGCTATGTACTACATCCCCTCACACCCTTAACAGTCTAAGGCATTTCCTTTTGGTCATTTCCTTAGTATTATCTTTTCTAATGTAGGAATTGACCTCAATGAAATTCAATTTGAGACACCAACTTGAGATATAATTTTAAAACATATCATGGTTTAACATATGTTAATTCTATGTAATCCATGGAATCAATAATGGATTTATTATCTCTTAAGGAATATCAAAAATTACACTCATCAAACATAACCAAAAGTGCATAAAATTGATACACATTCTGCTATTTTTTAGGAGTATCCTCTTAATGATGATGTTGATGATGATTAGGATGAGGATACGTATGAGAATGGATATAACTATGAGAAATTTTTTAAGGTGAAGGTCAATATCATTCAGATTCTAATGAAAAGAATGTGCCTCAAAAGGATGATTCTCCAGCTGAGGGGGTATTAATAACTTAAGACGCATCATTTTAGACTCCTCGGCTAGGATTGTACATTTTTATTGATGAGATGTGTATATATAGAAAGGTACATGATCAATATATCACCTCCCTTGTGATGACCATTGATCTATGACTCACTGATATAAAGCACGCTGCATCCTCTCATCAAGAGCACATAGAGAAGGTCAATTCCCTCCACCATGAGCACATGATGTAGATAACTTAATATACTTAATAAATTTTATGGTCTATCTATAATTAAGTTTCCCATCATGGTTTTCATTCTTATCCTATATATATATTGAATATTTTTTTTTGTTATTGTGTATAACTATTAACTTTTTTATATGATTTGTTTCTCTATGTATGACTCTTTTATACTTTATAATATTCTCTCTTTTATGCATTAATTTATTTTTATTCTATTGAATTTTTCTTTATTTATCTAACCTTATTATGAATTTTTTATAATAACATAGTGGGATAAAATTGTCAAATATTTGTTTTCTCATATGGTTTCAATAAACTTATTCCTAAAATCCTTTTTAATTATTTTAAGCTTAATTTTTAAATCCTTTTAAAATTTTAATTATTTTAAGTATTTTTAATTATACAATTTTAAAAAATTAAATTTTATTATATTAATTTTTAAAATAAATTGTTTTTAATGACATTTAAAAATTATCAATATAAAAAATCACTTTTAAATCACTTTTAAATTTCATTATGAAATATTGAAATTTATATATAAATTACATTGTAAATATTTATTCAAAATGAATCTTATTATATTCCTTTAACTCTTTATTGGATACCATTTATTTTAAGTGTTTTTTATCATAAATAAAGGGAAGATTATTTTACCCCTCTCTCTTAGTGGTTTTAAAGATAAAAAACCCTCTTATGATTCCACATTTTTTATTTGATTTTATTTCAGTTATTACTATTTGGTAATCATCTTATGAATTTTTCCAGTAAATCATTAGGTTCAAAAGAAATTTGGAGACCATTTTTGAAGGATTTAATAGACATTTATACCATCTAGATAGAGGAAAATAATCATCTAGATGGTGAAAAATATAGAAGCAGGAGCCACTTTCTGGGATCATGGGCTAGCTTGTGAATATAGGATCGCTCTTTGGCTAGCCAATGATTTGTAGAGTTCAACCAGTGGACCTTTTCCAAAAAATTATAGTAATTATTTATTATGTTCCCTCTATCCTCTCTCACATACTAATATCTCTTATGGACTCCCAATACCTCAAAAACTAGTATGGGGCCTCAAGAGGCAACAAATACACACCCAAGAAGGCTTGGAAAACACTGTTTACCTTAATATTATTATTTTTAATTCACTTAATCTTAATTTGTGATTATATTATTGTAATTTTTTGTTCTTTGATTCATTTTTCTATATTTATCTTTTTTTTTATTTTATTCTTACTGAGATAATTGAGAGTGTGTTTTGAAGGGTTTGTACTTAACAAACCTCTCAATCTTCATATTGGGTACTCACTACCAATAACATGAGTTTTTTGGATTTATTTATACAAGAATTTAAACATAAAGTGCATTTTTTATTTAGTTTCTTATTGAAAACAATTAAAATGGAAAAAATTGTTATATTAGGTACCGTAAAATTCAATAGATAACGGATCCCTCAAACTTTTGAGGGAACAAGATGTTGGAACTCAAATTGATTATTGACCAAAAAAAATTCTAGTTTCATTTTTATTTATTTTATTCTTCTATGATTAATCTTTGATTTTATTTTTCATATAAAGTTTTATCCCTTTACTTATTTTAAATTTTAAGTGGAAATTCACCCCTCCCTATTTCCATCCTAATTGGATCAACACTAACCATCACAAACACCAACCCATTAATATAGGGACTACTATCAAACGAGGTTATAGAAACTTGGTAATGATATAGTAGCAAGTAAAATCTTGAATATTCATGAAGTAAAGTTGATGGTAGACTAATCAGGAATCCCACCAAGACCATCACGATATAAATAGAGTAATGATAGGGAAGTTAGGTCATGTTGATAGACCAAAAAATCCAAAAACTGTAGGGGGTCATTTACAGGACAATGCCAAAAGAAAGCATCACCACTAAAGAGGTAGAAACTAGAACACAATGACCCACTAGTAAGGAACCATATGAGGAGGGTAAATAATTGTAGGGTATTCATCAATATGGCTCCAAAGATATGATTTTGAGTCTACTAAACTATGTGACCAATTTTCTAAAAAAATATTACATATCACATCGATGCTCACTACTCAAGATGAAAGAACAAATAGAAACATGTATGAAACTATATAATCCCACCATGAAGATAAGTGAATATGCTAGATATATTCTTTTAGCTATATCAACATGATAATTCCATGTTCAATATAGTTCTCACGGACAATGATCCTTAAAAACCCATAAACCCCCATTCACACCAAACAATGTCAACCGAGCTCAATAAAATGAGCCTCAATTGTATTACACAGTGTGGGAACAAAGGTTTCTTAGCTTCTTAGTAGATAGAATAAATATCTAGAGTAGTGAAAAGAAAATAAATACCTGAGTATGTAACAACAAAAAATAAGGAAGAAGGGGAACCATGCACCCCTCTCGTGGGAGGGTTTTAGAAGGAAATTATAATTTCTCAGTCAGGCACACTCAATGAATATTAATTGCACCAGTTCTCCATGGGACCTCAGGTGCATCTACCAGTATGTGATAGGATTCGAACTAGCATCAGGGGTCAATGATGGTATTTTGGGGAGACTACACCCACATATTATAGCATGCAAAAACAAACAATAACCAAAAAATATCCTCAATAGAGTATGAAAAAATGGTAAATAAACTAAAATAATAGCATGTTATAATAAAATGAAATACTGCATATATACCCACATAGCAATTCTTACATATTACAACTGATCATACACTAGGTTGACCACATATGGAAAATAAATAAAAGAACTAAATAATAAACAAAAGGTCTCTAATTCCAACTCTGATCCATATCACATAACCTGTCTCCAAAACTCTCAACATGCACTATCCTAATCAAAGTCTCCATATGAGCATCTCTTCTTGATAACAAAATCATGGTATTCCACCCAATCCATCATATATTTTTGTACAAACTGAAATCATAAATGATTTCTACACACAAATCTTTAGGTATAGGAGGTGAGAAATAAATCTCAGTAGACCACCCCTAATGATGAACCTATAACCTACTGTCATAAGTGTATACTCAAGAAATATTCCCAACCAAACTAAGAAATAACTAAAATGAAATAAATAAATAAAATCACTATCGATACTTAGGTCAATTACCTCGATCAGACCAAACCTACTTTATTCATCACGAATGTGTCTATGATCATTTTGTATTATCATACCAACCACAACATCAGAACCACCCATCCAAGTGTGTTCTATAAGGGTATCATAAACCTCCCATATGGGTATTTTCATTATAGTCACCAAAAATATCACCTATGGATGTTTTGTCATCCAATCATAATACCAAAAATATCACAACCCCACCTCTATAGAAGTTTTCTCATCCATGACATAAGAATATATGCATCACATACCACAATAATTCTCTTAGACGATTCATCTTAGTATACTAGTCCAGACACACCTCAGTGGATAGTAGGCCCTCAACAAATTATAGGACATGTTCCCCCACCAAAATACCCCCACTGAGATAGAACATGATAGTCCACAAAATAATCTCATCTCTAAATCCATGAACTTCCAATGATATTTTAGCTTTAACAATGTGGATGATCCATCATACATCACAGACCACCCCTTTGGAAATTTTCTTATTCTAGAATAATCCCAATGTATCTTATCACTCCTATATGGGATTTTTATCATTGGATAAAAGTTTCTAAGTGTATCCTCCCTCCCCAATTAGAGTTTTATCATCTGATAATAATCCCAAAAGTATCACAAACATAGGTAATTCACCTAAAAACTTATATCCCAGTATACTAGACTAGATATGCCTCAATAGATAATAGGCCCCTAAAAAATCAAATGCCATGGCCTAAACTAAAATAACCTATCTAGGATAGAACATAATGGTCCAACTAATCCCTAATCAGCAACATGTCTGAAAGGGAATATAATAGAAATAGCACCCCTATAAGGCATTCTTAAACATCCTCATCACCACCTCAATGAAGGAAACCCAATAATGGGCTCCTCATCATAAGTGAAAACTTGTGGGAAATACTAATGCAATAAAACCTTAACCAATCCTCCCAACATAAAATCCATCCTTAGGCATTACCTCACTCAATATAGAATATAGATAAATAGAATGACACAAAGTAATCCCCTACAATTGATAATTACATCCACTGATCACTTGATTAGAAACCATGCCTCAAGGGAATCTTCATGTGTCCCTCGCACTCATCATAATATCAAATCAATGGAACCTAGTTGTAACCACAATACCATGACATCAACCCGCCTAAATTCTAAATTGATACAATCCTAGAACACTATATCAAAAACCTCAAGTGAGTTTTCTATAACATCAACCACACAAAACTCATGCAACAGGGCTAAAAATCTTTAATCCACAAAATTGATGGTTACCATATTTAATAACTGTCCAAATGAACTCAAAACAGACCACCATGAAATATTTAAGAGAGTAATTTTACCAATATAATGACCCTCACCTGGGCCTTATAGCTCATAACCAAACCAACTAGAGGACTCTACATCCAAACATCAATTAAATCCTCCTACAAACACTCACCTAACGCAAAGAACTATCCATATGGCCTCCAAATACTTAAAGGATATCACTTTAATGATCTAAATGAAAAATTATCAGAATGTAATACTCAAAAGTATAATTCTAATAATAAGTAAAATAATAGGTGAATCACAACTAGGAAGGAAAGTACATATGGTGCACCTCATGTACATGACGTGTACCCCCAAAAGATCCTCCTTGGTTGTGAGCCACATCCCACTCTGTGTGTACTTCTTCTAATTACATGACATTTATTACTCATACACAGTGTTTACCCCCCATGGAATTTCTATCCATGCACCTATCCATGTACCCATATATGGGGACTGTCCAATTACATTATATGGCCCCTAGTCATGTACCTCATATAGGCTCTGGTTGTGTTCCCCACCTGACCACTTTCCCCCAACAAGGAGTGTATGGATGTGTTCCCAAAAACTACTCAAGTATATCAACCAAAAATTCCCTAAATATAAATGTTTTTTGGTCTTCATTATTTCACCCCACCCTTTTATTACATAACTTTTCATTTCATTTTACAAATAGAGGATCTTTAATGTCCAGTGTCTTGGAAAAAAGGTGCATAATACATGAAAACATAAAAAATTATTTTAATCCCCTTGAAAAGATTATTGAAAAGTAAATCCTAATTAAAATTATTGCATCTCATAACATAGAGACATACATCAAAGGAAAGGATGACCAGAAGGCCCAGTATGGGAAAACAAGTGAAAGAGTTTACATGTGAACTTGATCGATATCAATAAAAACATGAGGAATATCATAAAAGAATGATAAAGAGGCATATAATATAACTAATAAATTGAATAATAAATTGAAAATTTGGCTAAAAAATTTAATTTAGACATTCATAAGAATATCTCCAAGGTTCGTCCATGTTGGGCGAAAATCCGTCTTGGTATCATTGAAGCATTTTTGAGGTGATTGTGTTTGTTGACAAAGTGGACATCTTTGTTGTGATTTTTGACCAAGGGGATTTCATGGTGGAATTTCGAGTTCAGGATCTGTGGTCAACGATCCATGTTTGATTTAGGAATGTCGAAAAAGTAATGGATGATTTGGAGGTGGTATAAAAAGAATAGAAACAAGGTGGCGCCTTTTTCTAGTGTTTGCAAAAATTTTGGCCTTGAAAATCGATAAATCAAGAAAAGTGGTTTTTGGAAAAGGTACTTGCATTTCGTGTACTTGAAGGCTTGGAAACATGCGCCCCATATGTTTTTCAAGATTAGAATACCAAAATATGTCAAAGGGATAAGGTTCGCGCAAGTGACTTGCGCGCCGAGAAATAACTTGCGCGCATGTGCCTAGGAGGATTGGAAACATGGGTGCCTATTTTTTTTCAAGATTAGAACATGAAAATATGACTAAGGGAGAAGGGCTCCCAAGTATCGAAGTGGGTCGCGCATGTTAATTGTAGGGGCAGAGACTTGCGCATCGAAACATGCGCGTAGAGGAGAGACTTGTGCGCTGTCACGTAGGGTGTCCAAATGCCTATAAATATAGGTCGACCCCTCCTCATTTTGTACGAGCTCAACACTTGGAGAAAATCAGAGCTCTCATCGCACAGGTGTGGTGGTCTCTAAAGTGGTGTGTGGTCACACAAGTGGAGGTTGTGTGCCAGGTGATAGTTGTGCATCGGTTGTTAGTTGCGCGCCAAAACCTGTTTGGGCGTAAAAGGAGGTGTGTCACACAAGTTTGGAGTTGAAGAAGGTGGTGTCGTGCAAGTGGTTGAGGTGGACTTGCATGCCAGTTTAGACTTGCGCACCATCTTGGGACCTGCACTTCGGGCTTGGAGAAGAGCTTCAGGTGTTGTTGGAGCATCCCCATCTTTCCGGGGCTGTGAAAAAGCTGGAAGATTTCCCGATACCTTCGGTGAAAAGTGAGATTCATCTATGGGTGAAAGTTGGACTTCAAAATAGAATCTATATACAACAGAGGATGTATTCATTAGTGATGGTGAATATACCTACAATTCTATAAACTATTATTGGATTATTTCTGCGGTAGTGAGCAAAGGAAGAGGAATAAGGTGAGGCTCTCCACCAGCAGTGATCCAGAGAGAGAAATAGGGAGTGACCCTTGGGAAAGATGTGAGCTGACCCTAAACATTGTAAAGACAGTGAGCCTGGGATAGAGTGACTATTCTCAAACCGTTGTAATCTACAGCTAGTGAAGTTTAGTGGAATTTGGTACGATCGACAACCTGTCGGCATATGCTCCTTGGATGTAGCCCATTGAAGGTGAACCAATTAAAAATCTCTGTGTCTTCCTACTTACTCCTCTGCATTTCATTCAAAGCATTATCATCAGATAAAGAAGAAAATAAGTGATCATAATAAACACAAAAGTGCAAACAAAGTGACCCTTGTAATAAAGAGGTCAAGATCCAGTGGGGTAAGAAGAATTTTGAAATATAATATTCATACCCTGATTCACCCCCCCCCCCCCCCACCCTCTTAGGGTATATAGGGCCCTATTGGTCCTAACAATTGGAATCAGAAGGAAGGTTTCTTTTATCAGATTTGTTTTCTCTAACTTGGGGTAGTCGATATGTGTGGTTAAAGAATCAGTTTGTTCTTATCTCGGTGTGCCATGGAAAAGGGAAAAACATCGAAGAAGAATCAGAAGCCAGGTGGTATTCCTCAGTGTGGAAGTGTGTATGAAAAAAGTGTGATTCAATTAAAAGAATCAAACAGCTTACTGAATGAAGGCCTGGATGAATCTGATAGGGAAAATATTTATTCACTCAATCATGATGTAGGAATGAGTGAAGTACTTGAACATCAAAGTTATACCAAAACAACTAATGATGAAGAAGTTTCAAGAAGGAGGCCACCAGTAGATTTTGTCAACATGACAAAGAAATTGGAACTGAAATTGGATGAATAAGTTAAATCTAAAGATATCTGGATCCAAGTATTGGAAATTGAGGTCAACAAGATAAGAGGCTTAAATCAAAGGCTTATTGATATGGATCCTGACCTAAAATAGAATAATAATTATCAAGGTGAGTAACTACAAAAGATGGATAAAATGAAAGGAAAACAAAAGGCTGGTGATTAAGAGGAGAGTCAAAAGTCAGATGAAGTTTAGAATCTGAATTCTAGAAATGATGATCTAGCAACACAGTTGTCTGAAGAAGATCAGAAGAATCAAAGGCTACAACTATAGAATGAATTTGTCTCTAAATCTGTTTCTGAGGAAAAATTGAAAGTAATACAGTAAGGTGACATGGTAGAAAATCTTACACGAGAACTAGAAGATGAGATGAGGTGTGGAAAGAATCTCAGGAGAGAACTGAATTCCCAACATGAATCAAGGGATATGAAGATTAAAAAGTTGGAAGAAGAACTAGAATCGGTAAGGAAGGAATTAGAGAAATCCAATGCTAGTGGAAAGCCTAAAATAAAGGATGCCTTGCACTTACTATTTTATTATTCTTTGGTAGGTGATGATGAAATGAAAGAAAAATTTGCTACTTCTGAAAAGAGCCAAGAACAAATTCTCTCAGCTCAAAGACCATACAGTTTGGGAAAAACTGGTATTGGGTTTTATGAATTCCCTCCCATGCATGATAGAAAGAGAGCTGTGAATAGTTCCATAAATAGAGAAAATCATGTAGGTGATAGAGATAGGCCTAATAGGACAGTTTCAAGAAGAAGTGATGACATGTGCTATTTCTATGGGATTCATGGGCACACATCAAGATTCTGTTCAGAGGTTCTGGAATACATTTCAGGCTGTGGAAATAGAATCTTGGATAAATCTGAGAATAAGAAGAAGGGTCATGAGAAAGTAGAGAGAAGAGTCTCTCAAAGGAAATCATTCATTAGATGCTATTACTGTGGAAGAATGGGACACACCATGAATATGTTTCAGGAAGCTCAGGATCTCAATGTCAGAAGAATAACTCAAGCTGCATCAACATCTCGGCTGAGAGATGATGAAATGTGGTATGACTTTAATGGAAGATGTTTCATATGTTCTAATCATGGGAATTTGGCTATAAATTTCAGCAAGAAGAACACAAGAAAGGAAAAGGAACTCGAAAAGAGATTCTTGACTCCAGTGATGCATAATGAGAAATTCTACACTGAGAGACAAAGTGGTAAGGTGAAGAATAGGATTAGATCCTTAGGGTAATCACATGGAGAAGAACGAAAGGAGTTTCAATCACCTCCTATATCACAATCACAACCTCCCTCTAAGAAAGAACATGACCAAATCTGGAAGAAAATGTGGGGAAATGCTACAGTTGTGAGTAAGAAGAATGAATGTTCAATGGAGGATTCACTACCAGTGCAAAGGAGTGTGGTGACTCATATACCTGATAAAAGAAATATGAAAAAAGAATGCATTGAAAAATTCGCACGTCATGTTCTGCAGCGAGAAGTTAAGGAAAGAGAAAGGCCACTGCAATGGTGGAAGAAGAAAGGGAACATGACAAGTAAAGAGATTCCTACCCAAAGAAGGAATCAAGGTAAATGGAATTTTGGTGGAACATCAAAGAAGGAAGTGTGTACCAGTGGGCTTAAGCCACAAATTGTGAAAAAACAGAGGCCTACAGAATCTACATATCATAGAAAGACTCAGCATGTGGGTAATGAATTCTTAGTCATATGGCCAGAGCAGTTGAAGTTGGTTAGGCAGCTAGAAGAAGCAAGGAAAGAGTACGATGCTCTGCAAGAAAGAATCAAAGGGTTGACCCATCAAGATCAACTGAAATCCTCATCTTTAGGATTCCAGAAGAACCCCTCTCCCTATGTATATAAATGCTATTAACTGATGATTAAAATGATTCAGGTTTTAGGGAGATACGATCCAAGGGGAAGTGGAATCTAAATATGCAAAGTGGAGAAGTGATATTCTTCAAGGTTTCGATTGACTCAAATCATGTACCAAAGTTGAAGAATAAAGTGAGTAACAATGCATAATAGGAAGTGATTGTGTTATTAAAATTGTATCTTGTTTCTTACACCAAGTTTCAACTCAGTAGGCATAGAGATTTTGTTAATGGCTCAATTTTGAGTGGAAAATGATAATAGATAATACAGGAGAAGAAGAATGTTTATGGGTCTAGAAGGTGGGACTAATCTTGGGAAGTGTTTCAAAACATTGGGAGATAATTCACTATCATAATCAGATGAAAGATCTATCAATGAAATAATTGGATAATCTAATATAGGTGTTGTATATCAAGAGAAGATATTGCTGGAGAAGCAGTAAAAATCATGCATCTCATGCTTATATATTTTGTTCTAACAATGTGGTATTAGCTAACTATTTTCAGGAAACCAAGAGGCTATGAGAGAGTATCAACAATGTTTCAATAATAATATCAAAAAAGTAGTTGAAATAAATGATGTCATTGAACAATGACAAATTGACATATTTTCTATTGAAAGTGAGGATGTGGTAAGAGACTCGGGGAGAGTAGAAGTGGACGATGCTGACTTAGAAGAATACACTGATGATGAACAAGAAAGTGTCAAGTCTGTGTCTGCAAGGAAGCCAATGAGTCGAGCATAAATTGATAGGCAGAATGTCATTAGTGATCAGACAGTTCCAGTTTAGACAAGAAGAATGAAGTCACTATAGTAGACATCTTTCTTATCACAAGTAGAGCCGAAATGCTTTTCTGATGCAGCTAAAGATGAAAACTGGGTCTATCACAACAAGATGAATGAATATGGTTTAGTGGTTCGAAACAAAGAATGACTAGTGTGCAAAGGATACTCCAAGATAGAGAAAATAGATTTTGATGAGACATTTTCACCAATTGCAAGGCTGGAGACAATCAGATTATTCCTAGCCATTGTAGTGCAATGGAAGTTCAAAGTCTTCGAGATGGATGTCAAATCTGCATTCTTGAATGGGGTTCTGGAGGAGGAAGTTTATATTGAGTAGTCAGATGGTTTTCTCATTCATGAGGATGAGAAAAAGGTTTGCAGACTAAAGAAGGCACTATATAGGCTGAAACAAGCACCAAGAGCATGGTAATCAAGGATTGATCAGTACTTGAAGAAGCTTGGTTTTCAACATGGTGGAGTTGATTATAATCTCTATTTTAGCAACAACATTAATCAAAGGGATATGTTTTTGGTTTATGTCGATGAAAAAATAATTGGCGGATCATATGAATCTCAGTGCAGATAGTTTTCTGAATTCATGAAAAATGAGTTTGAACTGTTAATGATTGGAGAGCTAACATGTTTCCTTGGTTTACATGTGATACAAGGAAGTAATGTCACTTTCATTTCTCAATCCAAATACACCAAGGATGTTCTTAGAAGGTTTTTCATAGATAATTCCAAGTATATGAAGACTTTGGTTGCTACCCTGATGAAATTATCAAAAGATGAGGATGGAAAGGTAGGTAATATCACATAATATACGAAAATTATTGGAAGTTTACTATACTTGACCACAACAAGGCCTGACATTGTTTTCACCACATGCCAAGCAGCGAGATATCCTAGTAATCCCAAGGAAAGCCACATGATTTCAGTGAAAAGAATACTTCGGTATATCAAGGACACGGTGGATTTCAGTCTAATGTATAATGACAAATCTCAATCAGTTTTATTGGGGTACATAGATGCAGATTGGGTTGGATCAGCAGATTATAGAAAATCAATGTCAGGAGGTTCATTCTATCTTGGTGGATTATGAATTTCATGGCTAAGAAAGAAGAAATATTGAATTTCATTGGGAATTGTGGAGGCTGAGTATATTGCGGTCACTCAAGCATGCACACCGTTATTGTTGATGAAGCAGCTTCTTGAAGATATGGGAGTGGAAGTGAAGTCTCTTATCGGAATCCAGTGTGATAACTCAAGTTCTATTAATCTTAGAAAAAAAAATCATGTCCATTATTCAAGGAAAAATCCCATTGAGATCAAGTAGCGATCATTTTATCAAGGAGAAGGTTGACCAGGGAATTGTGAAGTTGGAGTATGTGGCTACAGAGCTATAGGTTGTAGACATTCTAACAAATCTCTTACCAAAGGAAGATTTTGAGAGACATCGACTGGCTCTGGGAGTTCAGTCGACTCCTGACACTTGATGAAGTTTGGATGTGGACTACCCCCTCTCCCTGAGGTATGATGTGTTTTTCCCTAATGTGTTGTTATGTGTTCTCTACTCTATTACAGACTGCAAAGGAGTGACCTTTGGGTTTGATTAAAAAGGGGGGAAAATAGTGATTGTTCAAGAGGGAGACAGTGTGGCTATTTGAGAAATCATGACAGATACGGGGCGAAGCTGACAAGTGGAGCAGCGAGATAGGGGGAGCAATGAAAAAGGTGGAAAGTATTAAATATGACTATGCTAGAAGTTATTGAACAATGAATAGATATCACGACAGGTGAGGATCATGATAAAAGTAGAAGAGTGGTGTTGTAATGCGATAAGAATATTTCCAACAAATTGGTATCAGTTTGGTGTCAAAGGTGGGTGTTAGAGTTGAAGTGATTCATTGATGTACTTTTAATTTACTCTTGTTTCTCACATTGAGAATTGCTCATGTGGGCTTAGAGTATGTGTTGAGTAAATTTTTGATCGCTATCAGAATCGAAATAGTCGAATGGTGGGTGAAGAATTAATGATGTATCATTTTATGGAATAGTTTTCAACAAATCAAAAGGGGGATATTGCTGGGCAAAAATCCCTCAAGGTATCATTGAAGAATTTATGAGGTTATTGTGTTTGTTGAAAAAGTGGAAATATGTTTTGTGATTGTTGACAAAGGGGATTTCATGGTGGAATGTCGAGTTCAAGAGCTGTGTTCAACGATCCATGTTTGATTCAAGAACGTCGACAATGTAATGGATGACCTGGAGGTAGTATAAAAATAACAGATACAAGGTGGCACCATTTTCCAGTGTTTGCAAAAAAAATTCCCTAAAAATTGACAAATCAAGATATGTGGTTTTTGGAAAAGGGACTTGTGTGCCGTGTACTTGAAGGCTTGGAAACTTGTGCACCATATGTTTTTCAATATCAGAACACCAAAATATGGAAAAGTGATAATGGTCGCGCAAGTATTTGGTTGGTTTCCCAAGTGACTTGTGCGCCGAGAAAAGACTTGAGCTCTTGTTCCTAGGAGGATAAGAAACTTGCGTGCCTGTTTTTTTAAAGATCAGAACATGAAAATATGGCTAAGGGAGAAGGGCGCCCATGTTTGGAAGTGGGTCGTGCAAGTGACCTACAGGGGAAGAGACTTGTGTGCCGAAACTTGCGCACCGAGGGGAGACTTGTGTGCCATCACGCAGGGTGTCCAAATGCCTATAAATACAGGTCGACCCCTCCTCATTTGGTACGAGCTCAACACTTAGAGGAAATCAGATCTCTCGTCGCGTGGGTGTGGTGGTCGTGAAAGTGGTGTGTCGTCACGCAAGTGGAGGTTGCGTGCCAGGTGATAGTTGTGTGCCGGTTGTTAGTTGCGCGCCAGAACCAGTTTGGTCATAAAAGGAGGTGTGTCATTCAAGTTTGGATTTAAAGAAGGTTGTGTCGCGCAAGTGTTTGCGGTGGAATTGCGCGCCTGTTTAGACTTGCATGCCGAAGACTTGCGCGTCATCTTAGGACTTGCACGCCGGGCATGGAGAAGTGCTCCAGGTGTTGTTGGAGTACACCCATCTTTCCAGGGATGTGCAAAAGTTGGAATATTTCCTTATACCTTTGGTGCAATGTGAGATTCTTCTACGGGTTAAAGTTGGTCTTCAACAGAGCATCCATATACAACAGAGGATATATTCATTAGTGATGATGAAGAGACCTACAATTCTATAACTGTGAGTGGATTCCTTCCGGACAGTGAGAAAAGGAAGAGGAAGAAGGTGATCCTCTCCACCGGCAGTGAGACAGAGAGAGAGAAACAGGGAGTGACCCTTGGGAAAGCAGTTAGCTGACCCTAAACATTGTAAAGGCAGTGAGCTTGGGACAGAGTGATTGTTCCCGAACCATTGTAATCCACTACTAGTGAAGTTTAGTCAAATTTGGTATGACCTACAACCTGTCGGCGTATGCTCCTTGGATGTAGCCCATTGAGGGTGAACCAAGTAAAAATCTATGTGTCTTCCTGCTTGCTTCTCTTCATTGCATTCAAAGCATTATCATCAGATAAAGAAGAAAATAAGTGATCATAATAAACACACATGTGCAAACAAAGTGACCCTTGTAATACAGAGGTCAAGATCCATTTGGGTAAGAAGAATTTTGAAAAATAATATCAATACCTTGATTCACCCCCCCCCCCCCTCTCAGGGTATATAGGCCTCTATTGGTCCTAACAGTCCACAATGTGTCATAAAAATTACCAAGGTTATTCACCAAGGCATCATAAAACTTTTCATCTCTAGAGATTAATTTCATTACCCAATGCATTAGAGTGCTATCAAGGCACACCATTAATTTTTATTTATTTTCATTTGATCCACATAGATAATAATCAAATATTTTATAAATAACCCAAAAATAATAAAAAAAATGGTTTTCATTTTAAAATCAAGATGTTTTAAAAGTTCTTAAAAACATGATTGTTTTGACATTTATAACCCATGGAAAAGGAATAAGGGTTTCATGTGGGTCAATTCCAGAATAAAATATATCATTTTTATGTATTTATGAATACCCCTAGAAACCAAATAGGTTTGGGTTTTCACAAAAAAAATAAGATAATTTCTTTAGAAAAAGAGAGATATATTTTGAGATGAAATTTCTACAACATAACAGCTATATAACAAGGTTTTAGAAAACATTAAAAAGAGAGGAGACAAGGGTCACCCAATATTAAATAACTCATAATACCATATAGGGACAGAATAAAATAGAAATAATATCATGGTATAGATATTTCAATGACATACCACATTAAAAGGAAACTTGAAAGAAAAAAAAGAGAAGATTCCATTTCTTTTAAGAAAATTTGACAGCCTAACAGTGTCACTTAAAAATTAAAAAATTGAATTGATGAGAGAAAAAAGGTAATATCATAATATGAAAATAAAAAGGACAGTAATAGGGATACATAATATCATATCCCAACATATTTAAATGTAAATTCAAATACATAACATAAAAGAAGTGTTGACTAAAAAGAGGAGGGTGAAATTTTCCCTTACCTTGAAGTGTAAATTCAAAAACTCGAAGGATGGGAGCTTGGGGGCTTGAGGGAACCTTGGGTGGAATACATGGGAGGTAAATATAATACATCTTCGTTTAGGAGGAATTTGTAATGAAAGGAATTAAAGAATTTGTTGGTATTTATAGCAAAAGTTAGGGAATATTTTATTAATTTCCAAGGGACACCTAATTAGTTGTATTTGAAAACCCATGGGCTTGCCCATGGTATTGGCCACATGGGACACCTCATAACATATTTTACTGTAAAAAAAGTAAACTGTAATTATTACATCATTATTGCATCATTAATGATGTCATTAAACACACCAAAACTCAAAACAGTATTTTTACTATTCCCCAAAAAACAAAACATTTCTGAAAAATATAATAAATTCACCCTAACCTAATATCGATTTTCTAAATTCAAAAATGAACTCCATTTTTCGAAAATTATTTTATAGTTATGATATATTTAATTTTTATGTAAACACACTATTTACCTGAAAAAAGTACTAATACTTAACTAATAATTTCTGACACAGCAATTTACTTATGTAATTATATCACATTACCAATCAATATGCCTAAATTATATTTATACTTTCTTAAGTAAGGTTACTATTCCATTGGTCACATTACTATTTATAAGGGTAATATTACTATTCATTATTTACTATTCACCAAAAATTAAGTTGATCTTATTAGAATCTAAATTTATTACTGATCAAAACTATAGAAGAAAATTTTAGGAAAAAATTTCACATTATTAAATATTTAAAGTATAAAAAATATTTTAAAATACCTTTCTTCCAATATTCATAAATAATATTTAAATTCTATAAATTAATCCTATATTTATCTGAATATTTTAAATTCAAAAATTTTACCATAATAACAATTTTATTTATACAAAATCATTACACAAAGTAACTAAGACCTTGTTGCATAGCCCCTTATAACACCTTCATTAGACCTAAGAGTAAGGTCTGCAATGGTCATAGAATCTTGGGGTGGCTCGAACAACATTTCCCGAGTGGTGATTTCTATCAGCTTGAACTTCTCCCAAATACGATTACGTTCAAGTTTAATATGTTAAAGCTCAGCTTGGGAATGTTCTAGATCAAATCCAAGTGATTCTACCTCCTTTCCAAGCTCGGATAGATGTGATTTGTACAGCCCAAGTCTAATGGATGAGTTCATCGACTCTTCTTTCTATATTAATTATCCATTTTCATTTTTATTTATAAAAAATAGTCAAAATGTTAAGATTATAGTTTACAATGGTCATATTGACCAATAGTCACATAATAGTCAAAACCTAGTGGTCTTATTTTAATTACAGTCAATTCATTAATAAAAGGATATATTTTTGTTCTATAGGAATTATATAACACACATTTTCAAGAAACTAAATATTATTCAAAATTTCAGGTCATTAAGTTCATCTTTAACTATTATCCCAAAAAAGAGGAGCATGCGATGTGTTACTTAAGAACACATGTCAGGTGATCAAGTTTTTGAAAAACAGAAAACCATTGAGACCCCTCAGAATGCTTGATCCAACCCCAAAAACCCACAAATCAACTCTCTAGGGGTCCCCCAACATTATAAAATAATATTTATTATAAAAATGAAAATTTTATTGTGGATTTTAAGATAAAAATAAAATTACATCCTACCTCCAAACATCAATTGGTGAAGCTTCGTTCTGGATTCGTGACACGCATCCACCGCACCCCAATCAAACTTTGTGCCATCTCCCGATGTGATCTCCCTCTCTCTCTCCTTGTCTTTCCCCTTGTCCTAACATGAATCCAACAATGTGTAAAAACCTTATTTTGTATAAGTCCAATGGATATGAAAATAAAATAAAAAATTAAGAATAAAAATAATAAGAATAAAATTCAAAAATGGGGTCTAGCCTCAACCTCAGAACCTGATACATGTTTATTCCTCGATTAAGAAACAACCCCTGTTCTTGACTCAAGTATTGATAATGAATATCAATACAATTATATGTTCAAAATATTTCATTATTCAAACATGCATGAATAAGTTAATATTTAATTAAATAAATATTAAATATTCCTACAAAATTCAAATGGCTCAAATTTTTAACAAACTTATATACTAGGGTAAGTACCCTATTTCAGAACCAATGGAGTGGTTAAAAAATATTTTTGAGATCATATGGGAGGTTAAAATGACCATTTTTACCCTAATAAGCCTCTAAAACCAAAAATTCAAGTTCCTTATCTTTTTCACAACCTAGAAAAACATGGGTCCATATAGAACACCTTTAAGAGTGTCGTTAAAAGAGAGTTACCAAATCTATAATAATTTTATTCCATGATTTTTTATTTAAAAAGAATTAGTGAATCCAAAAATGAAATAGAAAAAGAAAAATTCGTGAGTAGCATGGGTGAATTCATTGAGGGGGTGATTTATTATTTTATACACTTTGTGAATCCATCATATTTCAATGTCAACTAATGTACCCTTATTGATAATTTTTACAAAAAAACTCAAGAATGAGATATAAACTAAATACATGTATAATAGGTTCTGAATTAATTTATTAGTGAGTATAATTTCATATTCCATGACATTAAGTTCCATAAGGGAACACATTCAGACTTAAGGTAAGGGTTTCTTCATCTCACTTCCATTTTTGTGAGATTTTCCAATTTCACTACTAATAATTTTGTATGGTGTATGTATAATTCCCTTTGGAATAACATATACTTAATATATTTATTTTCATTTTATTGAATGTATCATTTTCATGTTATTAATTTTTGTGCATTTTAATCGATTGATTACAATGTGGTAAGGGTTTTTCCACTCGAACCTCCATTTTCATTCCAGTTACTTTTATTGTCTAATTACCTCAATAAAACCCTTGTGTATTATTATTTAATCCTCATAAATTCTGTTTTATTGTTATATATATGTTCACCAAAAATAATCCTTCCTTAATTTATGGATGGTTACACATTTTAAAAGGATCATTGAAAATTATTTCGGAAATACAAACCCGATTCAAGGGATCTTTTTGAATTGTTACCCATTTTCAAGTATACACCAGAATCAGTTTTAATCCACCATTATTTTTTAAAAACACAAAATTTATCATGAATAATTATCTTGGATCATTTATGGATTTAATAGAACAAACGTGTCTTTCCACTTTAAAATTATCTTTAATACTTTCCTTAAAATGCTCTAAAATGATTTAGTTCTAAAGAATCTTAAGAAATATTTTTACATGATTTCCCTTGAGTGGGACATCATTTATTACTAATATATAATTTATATGTCCTAGTATTTTATTTTTTTGGATATTTAGGTTTAAAAACTTATTTCACAGAAAATAAAAAGGATTTTCTAAAAGAACTCTTCTTTCCAAAGTAAAAAAAAGGGAATTTTTCTCATTTCACATTATCATTTAAGAGATATATTCCTCATTCAAAACTTCTTACTTATAGTGTATGAACTTACCTTTGGTATATGATATCAAGAGTCTGATTATTCTCATGATATTATAAGGGATTATGATTTGAATGTTTCAAGGTGGTATGGGACACTTTGGAATGTTTAAGGATTATTTCCTCAAGGATTTTTCAATGGTCTCAGTTAAAAGTATCTTTATCTATGTCAATGTTATTTGTTGAATCTTGTACTTAATTAAATTTTATCTCCTATTATATCATCTACAATATTTAATTTAATGTTTTATGATTAATTTGGATATGGATGTGCTATCCTAAAACCTTTCACCAATTTACTCTGAATGGTTAGTGTTTATTCTTAATGATTGGGGAAAGTTATTTAAATTTCATATGTTAGTTTCAATATGAATTTGTATGTTGTTTTTGTTTACCCCATTATTATAAGGAATGAACTAGACTTAGTAAGTGTCATTTGGGGCCCACTATAGCCCCTCGGTGCATCGATATGTCTCATTAGACAAACTAGGTCATGGCATAAGACCTTGAAAAATGGTTATTTATGGTCTTGGCACAAGGCCTTGAAAGTGTGGTTATGATGTCCATCATATGCATTTCCCTGATTATGAAAATAGTATTGATAGTTCATGTGGTTATTCGACTAGTAGAACACCCATGATTATGTTTTATTATTGAATTATTTATTCAGCTCTTATTCCTTCCATAATGTGTTCCAGTTTATTTTTAAAGGCATGTGTTTTAGTTATTCACCATGCCTAATGTTTATGTATATTTTATCTTTTGTTGTATTTCTTAATCCTTAATAATCATTTGAGCTCACCCATTTCATTTGTTTTTCCTTACCCAAGTTATAAAGAAGATATCATTTATTGAGTTTTTAAGGATGCAGTTTATTAGCTTTTGTTATGTATCATATTTTGTTTCCTTTCAAAATCTAAAATGGGTCCCATATATGTATATAGTTTCTTAAACATGACTAAATAGATTGGTCCTTTGGGATTTGATTCCTTTTAATCATGCCAATGTAAAATAATACACCGTCTTTGAGCTTTTGGAGTTGGGGCGTTACACCACCCCCTATGGTGATCCTAAAACCTGATGTCATAAGTGCATTCTAATGAAATATTCCTAGCCAAACTAAGAAATAACTGAAATATAATATATAAGTAAAAAACATTTTTTGATCCAAAGTTTGATAACCTCAATCAACCCAACCCAACTTTATTTATCTTCAGAGTGTCTTTGAGCATGTCGCATTATCATGTCAACCACAACATCAAAACTACCATTCCAATTGTGCTCTATAAGGGTATCACAGACTACCCAAATGGTTTCTTTCTTTATAGTCACCCCAAACATCAACTATGGGAGTTTTCTCATCTACAAATAATCCCACAAGTATAAAAAACCTCCCCTATGGTAGTTTCCTTATCTGTGGCATAAGTCTATAAGTATCATTGACCTCATGAATTATCCTAGAATATGCATCCTAGTATATCAGACCAAAAACACCTTAGCATATAGTAGGATCCAAACAGATTTTAGGTCAAGATCCCCTATTGAAATAACCCCACTAGGATAGCATGTGATGGTCCACGTGATAATCCTAGCTCCAAATACATATAATTATAACAATATCTAATCTCCAACTATGTGGAAGATCCATCATGCATCACAGACCACCCCTATGGGAGTATTATTATTGAAGAATAATCCATAAGAATATAAACCCTCTCCTATGGGAGTGTTCCCATCCATTAAAAAACCCTAATCATCTCACCCCTCTCCTAAGGGAGTGTTTAAATCCATGAATGATACCACACGTATCAATAATATAGGGAATCCTTATAGAAACATCCATCCTAATATACTAGTCCAGACACGCTTCAGTAGATAGTAGAGCCCTAAAAATCATAGGTCATGAACCGCCACTAAAATACCCCCACCAAGATTGAACATGTTGGTCCACCTGATCCTTAGTCAACAACATTCCTGAAAGGGAATCCAATATCACTATCAGTCTAACAAGGTATTCTTAACATTCCACATTACCACCTCTAATAGGGAAACCCAATAATGGGATCCTTAGCACAAGTGAATCCTTAGTGAAAATCCCATCATAATAAATCTTCATCCATCCTTCCCAATATACAACCCATCCTCGGTTATTACCTCACCCAAAAGAGAATCTATAGAAATACCATGACATAAGGGAATCCATAAAATAAGACAATGACATAAATTAATCAGTTGATCAAAAACCATACCTTTAGGGAATCCTCGTGAGTCCCTTTAGGGTATCCTCGTGATTCCCTTATACTCAACCACTCAAACCTCAAGCAACAGGGATAAAAATATGTATTTTAGGACATCGGTGCTTACCATATTTTTGAAATTTCCAAATTACCTCAACATTGAACCCATAATCATACTCAAGATAGGAAATTAAACAAGATAATGACCCTCACTTGTTCCTTTTAACTCACAATCAAACCAACTTGTGGATTATAAATCCAAACATCAAAGAAATCATCCTACAAATTCCTCCCAAAGTAAAGATATGTTCAGATGGACTATAAATTATGAAAGGATCTCATCTTGATATACATGAAAAAATGATCATAATAGACTGCTCAAAAGTCCAATTATAACTCCAGGGAAAAAATAGGAGAAATACACCTAAGAAGGAAAAGTACATAGGGTGCACCTCGGGTATACAACATGTACCCCCATAGATCCTCCATGTTGGTGGGCCACAACCCACTCAGGGTGTACTTATCCAAAGTACATGAAATTTATTACTCATACATGGGGATCACCCCACATGGGGTGTCTATCCATTTACCAACCCATGTACCCCCACATGGGGTCTGGACAAATATATTACATGGCTACTAGTCATGTACCTTATATAGTCTCTGGTTCAATTCCATACAAGACCATATTCCCCAACACGGGGTATCTGTATGTGAATCTGGACACTCCATGAGTCTCCCTACATGGAATATCCCAAATTCACATTTTTTTGTGTTATTCATCTACAACTATTCTCACTAAAATAAGAACACATGATAAGTGACTCAAGAATACACATTTTTTGATTGGGTTTTCATGAACAGAAAACCCTTGTAATCCATCAGAATGCTCGATCCAACCCCAAAAAACCCACAAATCGACCCTCTAAGGGTCTCTCAACATTATAAAAATAATAAATAAACTAAAAACTTAAAATTTAATCAGGATATATAGAAAAAATAAAACAACAGCCTACCTCTGAGCATCAAATGGTGATGCTTTTCACTGGATTCATGCTACGCATCCACCGAACCTCGATTGAACTCTGTCCCAGATCTCGGAGTGATCTAACTCAAATTATCCCAATATTTAACCTTAGATGAACATAAAACACAAATTGGGGAGAAACCCTATTTCATATAAATCTAAAGGAGAGAAAAATAAAACAAAAAATAAAAAGAATAAAAGGAATAGAAAAATATAATGGGGTATGGCCCTGACCCCAATGCCTGATGTGAGTTTATGTATTTATTAGGAGAAAACCATGTTTTGGACTCAAATATTGAGAAAAAATATCAATATGATTCTATATTAAAATTATATCACTATTAAAACATGCATAAATAAATTAATATTTAGTTAAATAAATATTAAATATTCCACCAAAATTCCAATGGATGGAATTTCATCAAACTCATATCCTATGGTAATTACCCAATTTTGAGACCAGAAAAGTGGTCAAAATTATTTTTAATTTCATATTTTATGTTAAAATGACCATTTTACCCCTAATAAGCCTTTGAAACCAAAAATTCAAATTCCTACACATTTTCACAACCTGAAATAACATAAGACGTTATAGAAACCCAAGAAAATTATCATGAAAAGAGAGTTACCACTTCCATAAGAAAGGGATTCCATGATTTTTTTTATTTAAAAATAATGAGTTAATCAATAAATGAACTATAGAAAGAAAAATTTATGAGTAGCATGAGTTCATTCATTGAGGGGGGAGTGACTTATTTTTTATGCACTTTGTAAATTCATCATGATTCAATGTCAACATATGGATCCATGTTGACCATGTTTCCAAAAAAAATAAAAAGAGGGATATTTAATACATAATTTATGAGTTATAAAACATCATTATAATTATATAATAGTTATTTTCATAGATAAATATAGAACTCTCAAAATGGACACATGATCCTATGACTTGGTTCCAAGATTCTCTCACATTTTATATTAATGAATTAGAAATCATATGATTCATTTGAATTGTTATTATTTATTATATGGTATTAAGGTTTCATATTTTTTTTGTAATTTTATTTTGATATTGTATTGTAATAATTTTATATTATGATTAATGATTATTTTATGATTATTAAGTTATTATAAAAGGAGTGTGAAAAGACCGAAGTTATTAATGTTGGTTATGTCCACTTGAATTGATAATGAATCATATTATTAAATAATTTCATAGAAGAAGGAATCCATATATTCATTTTATATTCTCTCAAATCATTGATTAAATTTTTTGTACTATTGGTTCTATCTCAATGAAAGTAATAAGTAAGAAGAGGTGACCAGTTTTATAGGTAGTGGATATGACACATTTTTCCACTCACATAAAATATATTATATGGGTTTCTAGTTCATTAATATTAATAATTAAGGTTAAATAAAAAAAATAAATTTATAAATAATTAAATAATATTTATTAAACAAGTGGAAGGACCTCAATATGATTTTTGATTCAAATGCTATGATTCCATCAAGCTAATGAAGAGAAGTAGTTTAACATATAGAGAAAAAACACAGGATATATGTTCAGTTTTATAAAAACCAATATTCACTTTATGATTCTATTTCATAGGAAAAATTATATATTTCAATAAAAATTAAATATTTCTATGAAATTTAAAATCAATTGGAGTCCTATGAAAAATTTTATGATTTATGCAAGTAAAGTTTATGAAAAAGTTAAATTAAACATGATTGAATGAATAGTGTATCTTTAGTAGATATTTTGGATGTATAAATAGAATAATGAGGGAAAATTATAATCTAATTATTTTTATTCCATATCATAATACACGTTTTTTTATTTTAATGACATAATTTGGGGGGTCAAGTTCAATTTTAATGATCAAATTAAGAGGTTTTCCCATAACGATGAAATGTATATCATAAATTAAATTTTATTTCTTTAGTATATTTTTCAATATGATGGTGGATGATTCAATTCCTATGTAAAATTAATTAAATATAGTAAAGGTTATTATATTTTTATATTTATTAAAATCACATCCTTCTATGTTTTATTTAGAGTTTTATGTTTGAAATATAAAATCATTCCAAAAACTACAGTAAGATGAAAACTCATCACTTACATAAAAAATGAATTGTGCTGTATTATTATACATCAAACATGAAATGGTATACATGGGGGTGCTTAAAATTATTAATATAACATATATCAACCTAATTCTCAATTTATAATGTGAGAATAATTATTTTACACTAGATAGTGAAGATTAGATAGAATAGTTTATGGAATATGGGTTCGATATATCTCTATCTCCAACAGTAATTCTTGCATGTTTTTTGTACTAAAATTTCTATATAATATTACTAAGAATACATAATAGTATTATTATATTATTTATTTTGGTTCATTTAATAAAGAGATAAATTGTAAACTTAACTCGTGTTGATCTAAATAAGATGAATAATACACTAGCATGAAGAACACATTACTATTAACATTATTATCCTTGGGAAATTCAATGGGTTGAAGAAGTACACATTAGATAAGGATGTTAATAATTATTATAACCATGGTCTTTCAAAAATATTAAAAGATTTTATTTTCTATTTATTGACAATCCACATTTGGTTTATCAAGGAGTTTGCGAGCTAAGTGATCTTACAATGTAGTTGGTTTCAGTGTTGATGGTGGAATTATTTCTCATTGTTTGCCAAATATTTTGGGTCCAAAAATTAAAGGAAGGTAAAAGTTTCATGAATGATAGATTTCCAAGACTACCTCATGAAAATATGTAAAAAACATGGAATTCATGAAAATTTGGAGTTGGGAAGGTTTGGAGATTCTCAAAAGAATGTTTCTCAAAACATGGTTGTGGCCTAAAGGAAAGACAGTGGGTTGTGAAATTATGATATGTTTCACGAATAGAAAATATCTAGGAACATTTCAAGAAGAAAGGGAGTTTTTTGAACATGAATGACAATTTTTTTGAGAAAGAGGTGGTGATCTTTAATTTTTCAAGAAGGGGAGGTAATTACTAAAAATTGGAATTAGTTCATCATATGATAATTGAAATAGTGTTGGAGAAGGGAAGATTTCTCTAATTTCATTAAGGTTTATTGTAAATATACTTATTAAGTGAATCTGGAACATTACACAAACACAAGTTTCATAAAAATAATGTTTGAGAACTAATTTATGCTAAAGTATTTTGGTGAAGGAGTTTTGTGAAGTTTTAGAGTTTCACAATTTTTAAGAGTTTATTGAAAGATTTTAGTTTTAGGAAATTGTGTAGTTTTACAAAAAATGAAAATTCTTTGAAATAAGAAGAGGTGTAAAGAAAAGGTGTGTTTTGTGAAAGATACTTAGAAGATCATACATGAACTTTTTAAATGTTTGTGGAATGTATATAAGTATCATAAGTAGACAAACATGAAGAAAAAACATCACCTTTATATACTATGATATGGAAGAAGACTTCAAGTAAATAATATGGGAAATACTTCACCCAGATTAGTAAGAAAGGTGGAGTCGAAAGAAGTGAAAGTGCCCAGCCATTATGATTGTATCACTGAGAGAGGTAGGGGTGAATCAGTGATACTTTTTATTTTATGTTTCCTTGAAATAACCTTCACCTCCTGTTAAATATTCTATTCCTTTCTAAAAACTATTAAAACACACATCCTCAAGAAAACTGGAATTTAGAAGGTTCAATATTCAATAAGAATATCTACATACTTGGTATATTATGGGAATTATCAAATGCCACACAATTCATTATAAAAAAATCCTTTTATTATAATGAGTAGGATGTACCCTTTAACTCATTTAGCACTTTGTAAACAATTCCAAAAATGTGTATGCTCCCACTTAGCACAAATATGGTAATACAATATTTGTATAGAAATGCATGTTACCTATTATTCTATTCAATTCCACAAATGTATTAAATTGAAAAACTATTTCAATTTCTTACCTGAAAGATGGTAAGAACATCCTGGACTTTGTTAAGTAAAACTCAGTCAAATTTTATGATTCAGATTCCTCTGAGTACGATTCTCCCAAGTACAATTTTTTCAGATTGATTTTCTTTCAGAATACAATATAAATGAATCGGCACCACTTTAATCCCTAAGTATGATTATCCCAGTACGATTATTCCTTAGTCCGAGAATCCCAATACAGAAATCTCAAAATAGATTATCTATCCTGATTCAATGATCAGCCAGATATTATTGACAAGCCGAATATGGTAATCAACTGAATATGATAAAAATTGAGTAAGATTATCAGATGAAAACAATGTTGTGATCCTGTCACTTATCATATGTATTCTTCATGTCGGAACATATTCAAAAAAGATCAATATTGTATCTTCTTTATCTCACTAAAAACTTTGAGCTTCTCTTTCAACTGCATTGAATAGTATCAAAAGTCAAAAAGTACAATGTACTTATCCTTTTATAGGTGACGCTCAATATCTTTGGGTGGGAATCCCAAAAATCTTTCATCCTCACACAAATTCACCCAAATCCCAATTTACCCTAAAATCTCAGGATTCATTTTCACTTCTTCAATGATCCTCAGTTCTTCTGGAATCTTTTACACTATTCACTTCTTCTCTGGACTCTCATTTAAATTTTCAGGCCAATTTCAATACATGATTCTGAGTTTTCTCAATCCTGATTTCTTCAATACAAATCTTTGTATTAATTGAAAAACAAATGTATGAAGAAATGGATATCACTTCTAAATGATATATACACTCATTATTTTGAATGTTAAGATCCCCTTTTATAGTACATCTAGCAAACTCATTCTCCTTTTCTATTGACCCACTTGAGATACAAAACTTTATCTTCTCCTATTCTCTTAAACCAGTTGGAAACCTACAAAGTCATTCAACCCTTTTAAAATGGTTAGTAAATTGTTGATCTCATTATATCCTTATCTTTTCATCCATCGACCTCAAGAAATTCCTTCTCTAAATACGATTGTTCAGAGTATCATATTTCTGAGTACGATTGGATTGGATATGCTCTTTTATAGATATGATCCTTTTTCTTTCTTAGCCTAATTATGATCATCCTGGGTAAGAAAAGTTTTTCATGCTTCAGATGGATGATCATATGCAACAATGAATTGGCAACATCTCTTTCTTAACTTCTACCTGGATTCAATCATTTCTAAAAAACTCAACACCACCTCTTGTTCTCACTTCCTTCCAATAACCTTTTGTCAAAATTTCTCCGATCAAATTATGATTTTTATGAAATATGAATCAGTAAAGAAGTGTCAGATTTATTTTATCATAATCATAAAGACTTTGATTCTATATTAGAATAACCACTTATTTCACATCGAATTCAGAGTAAATCTGATGAACATTTACATCCATCAAGATACATTCTCCATGAGACTGATTCTCTCATTCAAAATAATGATCAATTATTCATTATGATCATTTCCCATATCAAACCCAAGGTGAGTCCGATCAGAACCACTTCTTCCAAAATATCTTCTCCTCATTACGATGGAAAATGTGAGTCCAATTTTTTAGAAAACATAAATCTGATTCTTCTGAAAAAAAAAGTTTATTCTGATTTGAAAAAAATAAAAATTGAGGTGTTTTCCCTTTTATCTTAAATTTCCTTGAAAAAACATAACATTGTTTGAAAACAAAAGACAACTCATGAAAACAAATACCTTTCTCAACCACTTGGTCTTAACAATATCTCCCTTTTGATTTTTTTTTCAACCAAGTTTCATAAATCACTGAAAATTGTATCCTAAATCAATAGATTACATATCAATAACTCTAAGACTACTTAAGCTAACTCATTGTCGGAAACAAGAATCATTGACAGTGAAACCATGATGTCCAAGAGTAGTGATTATGACAACCTATTTCTTTTTCCTTCACCATATCTTCTTCAACATCATCTTTTCTTCATCCTTCATGGAATGTAAAACAATTTATTTTCTTATAACCACTCCAACAAAAAATTATAATAGGTCACTCAAAAAACAATGTTGAAGTCACATCTTACCCATAACTCTCTATTTTTACATTCAAAAGGATAGGTTTATGAAATAATTCTCCACATTGAAAATACAATCCAATGGTAATATTAGAGAGGGGATAAAAACACAAACCTCAACCATAAAGGGAAAGAGGTTGGACACCCATGTTTAACCTCAATTTAGAGAATGATTCCTTTGGTAAAGGTTTTTTGAAAATGTCAGCAACTTGTTTCGATGTTGGAATACACTCCATATTCAATTAATTATTATCCACATACTCTTTGATGAAATGATATTTGATATCAATATTTTATGAATGATAATGTTGAACAGGATTCTTGGTGGGATTGATTATTATTTGATTATCACAACCCAAGAGAAAGGGTAACTTCACTTCCACAAGTAAATATTAAAATTGAGGCTTCATCCACATAAGTTTATTAGTGGGTTGAGTGATAGTAACATACTCAGCCTTAGACATACTGATAGTTACTAAATTCTATTTCTTTAAATTCCAAATAACATTATTATTTTCTATAAATAATACACCACCAGATGTGGATCTGCTATAATCAACATTTCCCACTCATTCAGTATCTAAATACCCAAACAATTCAATAATATCTTAGATTACATACCTGATTCAAAATTCTATTATTATTTTGATGTATCTAAGATTTCATTTTCCAATAATTAAATGTGATTATTTTTTAGCACTCTAAAATATTTCACATAAGGTAATAGCATAAGAAATATCAGGTCTTAAGGCAATCAAATACAACAAACTTCCAATCAACTCGTGAAACTCTTTCTGATCAACTTCGTTTCATTCTACATCTTTTCTCAACATTTTTCCAACTGAAATTGGTGTGGAAATAGGTTATGAGTTTTCTATTTCAAGTCTCTTAAGAAGTTAATTGGCATACTTTTCTTTAGAAATAAAAATGTATTCCTCCCTTTTATGTATTTATAACCCATGAAAGCTTTTCATTTCTCCCAGCATGGACATTTCAAATACCTTCTTCATTTCTTTAGAAACTCTTTCACAATCTCATTCATAATTAATATAAAATATAATTTCAACAATATAAACAATTAAAATGAGGTAATTCTCTTGATATTATTATATATAAAGATTCATATCCACTCTTGCTTTATTAAAACTTATCTTCCTTAAGCATGTATCCAATTTTGAATAACATGACTTCAGGGATTATTTTATCTCATATAAGGAATTTTTTACACACATAACATTCATTTTTATCCAAAAACAGATCCAAAAGGTTGTTTAATATGGACTCCCACTTCAACATCACCATTCAAGAATGAGGATTTAAAATCTATTTGAATGATATTGTAGCCTTGTTGTGAAACAATAGAAATAAAGACTCTAATAATCTCAATTTATTCCATTAGAAAAAATGTTTCATTGAAATCAATGCCTTTAATCTGGGAATATCATTTCCAAACCAATATTTCTTTATTTCTTATCACTCCACCTTATTAAATTAGCTTGTTACAAAAAACACACATTGTGCCAATAATGTTTTTATTTTCAATCTTGGGTACGAGTTTCCATGTATCATTCTTTTCAATTTTATTAAATTCTTCATTTATGGATTGAACCCATTTTGGATGCACAAAAGCTTCTTTCACATCATTCGTCTCCACTTTTTAATATAAAGAAGTATGTGTAGTAGCATTTTTTGTTATTCTTGTTTGAACCTTATGATATAGATCACCAATTTTACTTACTTCTTCATCCTAGGATGAGATTTTTGAGAATCTTTCTCATCATTAGAAATAGATGAGTTTGATTCTTCTTTTTGATTAGGAATACATTTGTTTGTATCCTTATCAAAAAAAAATCATCAAAATTATCAATTTCTTTTTCTACCTGAATATGTTTTTCTTTATCGCTTCTTTCAATTACTTTCACATTAATATAATCAACAATTATTCATGTTTCATTGTTGAAGAATTTGTATCCTATTCCTTATAGAGCATAGCTAAGAATTATTCCATCTTCACCTTTCTTCTCAAACATACCATAATTTCCACATTTCTTTTTTATAACACATGGACTCCCAAAAACTCTAAAGTTCTTCAAAATTTGATTTTTTCTATAAAACAATTCATATAGAGTCATACCTGATTGAGGCCTGTAGAAACAATGGTTCTGAATATAAACAACAAGACTTATGGATTGCCTCCAAAAGTAATGAGAGATTTCATGTTCAAGTAACATGGTTCTTCCCATTTCCACCATGCTTCTATTATTTCTTTCAGAAACCCCATTTTTTGGGATTATATGGGGAACTATACTCATGCTGAATTCCAATCTTTTCAAGATATTATTAAAACTATTCAATTCTATATTCACCACCATTATCTATTCACAACTTCTTTTCTGAATACTCACATTCCTTGTCTTCTTTTCTTTTGAAATTTTTCAACACTTTCAATGTCTCTTATTTATGTTTCATATAAATTTCACAAGTAATGCGTGTAAAATTATCAATGAATGTAATGAAGTAATTATCTCTATTTTTTGATGATTTTCTCATCAACCCATAGATATCGAAATGAATGAGCTCTAGGGGTTGTTTTGAATAAGTCTATACTTTATTATGCACATCATTTCAAATTTTTTCTTTCTGATAGATAGTGCAGCACCAATATATTCTTCTTGGAAAATCAAGAATGTCTTGAACACTATCTATTTTGGATAACTTTCTCATGTTTCTCTAATAAATTTTTCCCATCCTTTTATTCCACAAATGATTCTATTCCAACATACTCATGTAATAAGGGTTTTTTATTTCACTAACCTGAAACAAATTCCCATATGTATATTAGACTCTTATAATAATATTTTCATCTTCTTTACTTTTCAAAAAAACCCATATTTTCTAAATATAACATTGTTACCCTCGTCTCAAAATTGTGAAACACTAAGAAAATTGTTCATCAACCTATCAACATACAATGTTATCTTGGATGTCATTTTTCTTTTCAATGATGGATGATTCAACACCTTTTATTTACAAGCATTCATCATTGCCAAATGTTACGATTAATTCTTCAAAATCTTTCACATTCTTCATAAATTTCAAGTATCCTATCATGTGAGAAGAACACCCATTGTTAAGTATCCAAGGTCATTTACCCTCTGAATATTTCAATTCAGTTTCAATAATAATACTTTTTTCTTCTCCCTTTTTTTTCTTCACTTCCGTCTTGTGAGTATTATAAAGAGTATTTTGTTTTTATACTAAAAAAAAGAAATCCTTATGCAAGTTTTTCAAGTTGTTCACATCTTTCAAAAATAGTTTCCAGGGTTTTGAAACTATTTTCAATCCTCATTTCATTTTTTTAGGTTTCTTCACAATAGCCTTATCCAAATTCTTTAATTGAAGAGATTGAATCCCCCTTAACCATTTCTTTAAATGACCTATGGAATAATAGTAATAGCCCTAGAAGGAGTATTTTGCTCTGAGACTTTTATATTGATTGTAATTGTGAATATGTTTCTCATCCACCTTATTCTATTTCTTTTCTAAGACATCAACCTTTCCATTGTCAATCGGAATCATATTCTAATTTTCATCATTAATAAAATCGGAATCATTCAAAAAAATAGATCTAGATAATACTATTTTGGACTCAGGATGTTTTGTAACTTCTGAAATCTTCATTTTGGACACATACATAACATTTACATCTTTCTTATTTTTTTAAAAAACTATATCTTTCTTCTCACCCTTTTAAGGTAAATTTTTTTGGACATTATCTAGTTTCTCATTCTTAGAACTTTCACCAACTTTAGTGATAGAGTTTTCTAAACTTTTACTTTTCAGTTCATATATAGAATGTTTTTGTTGGAAAAGTTCAAACATGTCTTCTTTTTTCCTTCAGCTTCACATCTAGATGCTCAATATGATTCTTTTCTTCTTCAAGTGATTTCTTCAAATCTTCAATCTCTTTTACTAGATTCACTTTCTCATCAGAAAAAAATTCTTTATTTCATGATGAAGAGAATTAATCTTCCAAATTTTTGTTTTTATTTTAAAGCCTTCTAATCCTTCTTAGACATTCTTTCAATTCTTATTTTAAATGCATTTTAATTTGAGTTTCTTCTTCTTTAGAACTACTACTTCTGAATTCTTCATCATTCAATATTGTAATAAAATTATTCTAAATAACATACTAAACTAATTTTTCAAATTCACTATCACTACCTTCTTCTTCTTCATCTTTAGATAAGAATATTATTCTTTTGTAATCGAATAATTTCTTATCTTTCCCTATGGAATAAATTTTTCTATTTTCACCATGTTTATTCCTTGATATTATTTTGTTTCTTTATTTTTCATCACTATCCTCTTCTTTATTTCTTTGAGGACAATTATCTACAAAGTGACCAATGCCTCCATTCAAAACATCTGAATGAAAGTTTTCCTTTTTATTTCCTTGTACCTTATTTCACATTTTTAAAAAACAAGGATAAAATATTATCAAGATTTTTACTGATCTCATCTTCTAAATCAGATTTTCCATCTTTATCTTTAATAAGAATATTCATTGGCTTTTATTTCTTTTCATCCTTGAAGTAAAATTATCTATCAACATTTTTTTCTCTTCATAACTTTCACTATTATCATTTCATAAGTAATGGGAGTTCTATGAAAATCATCAAGAAATAATGTTTTAGGATCTCTACCTTCCAATAAAGAAACTTTTTCATCAAACTTGTTGGGAAGGATTATCAAAATATTTTCATGAACTATAGAGTCATATATCTTTTCCCCAACACATATGATGGTACTCACAATATCATTTACCCTAGTAAAGAAGTCCCCAATAGATTCATGCTCACCCGTGATCAAATTTTTATATTTCAATCTCCATATTTATAACTTTTCATTCTTCACTTTTAAATTATCTACATATATGTTTTTTCGTTTATCCCATGTACCTTTGGATTTTTAAACACCTTTCACTCTTAAGAATTAACTTTTTGAAAGTAATTATAATATAACATTCTGGTTCCTTCCATCATTCTCAAGATTCATCTTATCAATAGATATAAGATGGGTTTTAAAATCAATAGGAGAAAACCCATATGTTTCTTCTTCAAGAACATCATATCCAATATACATAAGATAAGGAAACATTCTATCATTCTAGCTATGATGCTTTTTCCATAAAAGACCAGAATAACTTTACTGTTCACTCAATTCATATTCTACATCATAAAAGAATAAGTGAAGTGAACCTACTCTTTGATACCACTTGAATATTCCCAGTTAGGATGATTGTATCACTAAGATGGGGAGGGGTGAATCAGTGATACTTTTTCTTTTATGTTTCCTTGAATGAACCTTCACCTCCTATTAAATATTCTATTCCCCACTAAAAAAATTCAAACACACATCCATAGGAACATAGGTATTTACAAGGTTCACTATTCAATAAGAATAGCTACGTACTTGGTATGGTATAGAAATGATCTAATACCACACAATCCACTAGAAAAAAATGAGTGGTATGTACCCTTTCACTCATGTAGCACTATGAAAATAATTCTAAAATTGTGTGTTCACTCTCTTGTCCCAAATAGGTTAATACAATATTTGTGTAACAACGCATGTTACTTATACTTATTTTTAATTCCACAAATGTATTCAATTGAAAAAACATATTCAATTACTTACCCATAAGAAGGTAAGAACTGCCAAGAATTTCTTAAGTAAAACATGGTCTGATTTTCTGGGTCTGATTCATTCGAGTACAATTCTCCCAAGTACAATTCTTCTTGTCTGATTTTTTTTAGAATACAATAGAAATGAATCAGAACCATATCAATCACTGAGTACGATTAACCCAGTACTATTCTTCCTTAGTCCAATAATCCCAATGCATAAATGTCGAAACCAATTATCTAGCCCAATTCAATTATCATCTAAATACAATTTACAAGTTGGGTATGGTAATCACCTAAATACAATAAACACAGAGTACTATTATCAGTGGAAAACAATGTTGTGATCTTATCCCTTCTCCTCTGTATTCTTCCCATTAGAACGACTTCATAAAAGATCAATACGATATCTTCTTTCTCTCACTAAAAACATAGAGCTTCTCTCTCTACTGCAGTGAATAGTACCAATAGTCAGAAAGTAAAAATTACTTCTCTTTTTATACATGACCGTTGAGAGGTTTGGGTAAGAATCCTAACAATATTTCCCGCTCACATAAATTCACCCAAATTTCAATTTCCCTTGAAATCTAGGGATGAATTTTGACTTCATCAACACTTCTCAATTCTTCTCGAATCTTCTACACTCTTTACTTCTTCTCCAGACTCTCATTTCAATTGCTAATACAATTTCAATAAATGAGTTGAATATTTCTCAATACTTATTTCTTTAATACAACAGTTTTTTTAACTGAAAAAATGTATGAATAAATGGATATTACTTCTAAAAGTTGGATATGATCATTATTTTGAATTTCAAGATACACCTTGATAGTACATCCAGAAAACTCCTTATCCTTTTCTATTGACCCACTTGAGATACAAAAATTCATCTTCTCATCTTCTCTTAACCCAGTTGGAAAAACAAAATTTAATTCAACCCTTTTTAAATGATTTACAACATTTTTTTATCTCATTCTCTCCTTTACTTTTCATCTATCAGCCTCAAGCACTTCCTTTGCTAGATATGATTGTCCAGAGTATGGACTTTCTGAGTATGATTATCTTGGATGTGCTATTTTATGGGTAAGATCTTTTTCTTTTCTGATCCTGAGTATGATCATCCAAAGTACGAAAAAAAAATTCATGCTTCATATGGTTGATCTAATGCTATAGTGAATTGACATCATCTCTTTTTTCACTTCTACTAGATCTGATCATTTTGAAAACAATATCCACCACATCTTGTTCTCACTTCCTTCCATCAAGATTATATCACAAGTTCTATAATCAATTTATTATTTGTATGAAATTTGAATCAGAAAATCATCATCACATTTATTTTATTATAGTCATAAAGACTTCTATTCTCTACCAGAACAACCACTTCTTTCACACCGAATTCAGAGTGAATATGATGAACATTTACTTATAGCAAGATACATTCTCCATGTGACTAATTATCTCATTACAGATAATGATCAGTTCCTCATTATGATCTTTTCCCATACTAAACCCAAGATGAGTTTGATCAGAAACACTTCTTAAAAAATATATTCTCCTCATTATGATGGACAAAGTGAGTCCAATTTTTCAGAAAACATGAGTCTGGATTTTTTGAAAGAAAATTTCGGTACAATTTCAACCAAATAAACATTTTATGTTATTTCCCTTTCATCTTAAACTTCCTTGAAAAAACATAACCATGTTTGACAAAAAAGGAAAATTTATGAAAACAAATACCTTCCTCATCATCTTTGTCCAAACAGGAAGTGATCTGAGGGTGGTAGTGTACTATCCCCAAAATTCTTGCAAAGGAATTGTGCGACGAATAGAGTGATCTTGTTTAATTAGTTGTGATCCAAAATATCTAGTGAATCTTAGAATATTTAGGTATGACTAACACACTATCATCATATTCTACTTGGACAATCACTTAGTGGTAAACCAAGTAAAACTGATGTGTTTTGTTTCTATTTTTGTATATGGTTGTTAGATAATTTCACAATTTAATAAGAAAGGTTTAATATGTTCCTATAAACATGGGGACAGGATCCATATCAACCAAAGAAAAAGTTAACAACCTGATTTACCCCTCCACTCTTAGTGTGTTCTATGTTATTACAAGTGGGATTAGATCTTATAAGTTGTAGGTGTTCAATGTGTCCTTTTTTACGGAGAATTTAGTGAATATTAGGAGAGTAATACTTTTTTATGAAAGAAACTTCTAGATTTGGAAGAATAGATTGAGATATAATCTGGGATATATTGGAATGGAATTTCTCAATACCATAGTTTAGGTGATTTATTTTAGTAATGTGATGTGCCTTTCCATGACTAAAACATAAATAAAAATTATTGATAAAAATTAAAAATCTAAAAATTCTTTTATTAAATCACTATATGATCAAATATATTTAAAGGTGATGAGTTTCACTACATCTAATTACATGTGAAATAAACAAGAAAATATATATAATGGTGATAAAAAAGTGAAAAAGTCCAAACTTCAAGTTTTCTATAATAAGTTCAATGATATTGAAATGCATCTAGATTAAAATTTAAATAGTTTCTTTAATCACATTAATGATGTTTTTAGATCAATTCAATTAATTGGGAAAGAAATTAACAATATTGTCATTATGAAGAAAATCCTGAGAATTATTCCACCTATGTACAATAAAAAACTTTCATTCCCTGAGGAAAGGGATCTGTTTAATATTTCTCTTTATGGTTAGCTAAGAAATCTAGTCGTTATGAAATGAGAGTCCAACTAGAAGATAAAAAAATAAGATTAATAAAGCAAATGGAATTCAAATCCATGGAAAACATGAAATTTACAATGTTAGTGATGATGAAGATGGTGTGGATAATAAAAATATTTTTCATTTTTCTAAGAAAATATAGAGAAGAAATTGGATATTTGAATTAAAGATTCATCTGTCTTGTTTTAGTGTAGTAATGTAGGGCCCATTGTTAATTAGTTCTTAAGTAAATTAAATGATATATAAAGTGAAGAATAAATCATGTTGAGGCCTCAGAGAAGGTTCCTAAAAGAGAGAATTAAAATAATGAAATAAATTATAGAGTAAGAGCGTTGTTTTCAAAGAAGAACAAGATGGTAAAGACTTTTTTTAAAGATATAAACCCATATTTTAAATCTAATGTTGAAGATTCCATGATTTCTAAAGTTATAAAGGAAGAACCTATGAAGGAAGATAATAATTAGTCATATGTTATTTTAGATATCAAGGTATAACTTGAGGATGTTATTAATCATATTAATATTAAAATAAAGAAAATCAAAAATATTGGATATTTGTTGAAAGATTCATTAAAGTATGTGGATCATTTTGAATCATAGATTGATCGATTGTAAGGAGAGGAAGAATAATATTTAATAACTCTTCAAAACTCATAAGAGGTTGTGAGTTTAAACTAAGGGTAAAATAGTAGGAAAAATTAATCAATAAAATTATATCGATATTTGAGGAAAAGAATAAGATAGTTAAGGTCTTTGAAGACATAATTTCATTAAGGGGTAAAGTAGAAACTAAACAAAAATCAATGAAAATGAATAAGAAATTACAATTTGTAAGGATTTAAAATATAGTGATTTTTAAAAGATATAAACATGGTTTCTAAAGAGTATATAATTACATGAATGATTAAAGATTTACATTTAAGGGTATAAGTGTAATTACATATGATACCAAGAAATAAAGGATTGTAAATGAGATAAGTCAAAAAAATGGAAGCATAGAGTTGGACATATCACAAAGAGTCCTGATATCCTAACAGAGACATATTCAAACCAAATAGATAACATAGATGATAATAAATCTCAATTATCTAGACATTATCGATGGTAAAAGGGATATATAAAATAAGGGGACATTTGGAGGAATGGAAGTGAGAAAATATTTTCTCTTAGGAAATGTCAAATCTATGGATTTTTAGGCCATATTATGTCTTACTATGATGAGTTAAGGATCTATCTGAATGGGAAAGAACATAGTTGTCAATAAATGATAATAAAACCATATCCTTAATAATATATAAGAAATTATTTATATGGATATTTTTTTAACTATTCTAACTTTTTCAATAAATCTATTCATTTTAAGTACTGGAAAGGGGAAACCATAACTATAGAACTCTAAGATAAGTTAGTATGGTTCAACCAAGAAGAATTACCATTGAAAATAAGTATTTTACTCTTGAATAATAATATAATTATGATGGAACCCTGAATGCTTAAAATATTTTTAAGGGATTATTTTATACCTCCACTCAATCAGGTATCTTATGGATGGAAAAAAAGAAGATTCATCAAGCCAACCTAGTGGAGATCACTTTAAAAGGAAAAAAGAATAGTAGCACTTAGATTATTGACCACAAATCCTCATCCTACATTAAATTAAATGAAAATTTTAAAAAAACTGAATGAAAAGATTTATGGAATAGTGATTTTTGAAAATGATGTCTCCTTAATGATCAAAGTAATTGTAAATACAAAATTAGAAAATGACGAGTTAATGAAAAAATAAGTGCTCTATATAGACGGCTTACATCAAAATCTCTTGAGTGTGAGAAAACTTTATGACTCAAGATTGGTAGTGATATTTAATAAAAAAAGGGTGCACCATAAAAGTCAAGATAGGTTAGACTATCATGAAATGATGGAGGGAAATGGTAATTTATACCTATTAGATGGTAAAGAAAACACTTTTTTCTTAATAATTTAAATAGAAAACAACTTTTTCGACCAAAGGTTGGGTCACATTAACCAAAATATCATGGAAAATTTATCCAAGATAAATGTTGTTGTAGAAATTCCAAATCTAAATTATGATCAAGAAAAGATATGTGATTCTTGCATGTGGGGAAATATAGTCCAAAATTCTTATCATCTGATGAAAAAAAGGGCATAAGATATTCTTGATCTAGTCTACACAGATGTGAGTTTTATATTGAATGTGTCTAGAAGATATTAAGATAGGTACTTTATTTTTTTTATTGAATATTATAGTATAATGGAATGTGTGGTGTTTATTCATTATAAAAGAGAAGTTATTAAATACATGAAGAGATATCTCTAAAGAGTTGAGAATGAAATTGTCCGCATAATTAAGATATTACAATCTAACAATGGAATAGAATACACATCCATTGAATTTGAAAATTACCTTTAAAAAAATGGGATCAATAATTAGGTGTCTTCAGTGATAAAAACTCATTAAAATGACTTTATTGAACATAGAAATCAATAGGTGAATAATATGGCCAAAACTATGCTAATTGAGAGTTATGTTTATCTTAATTACTTGAAAGAGTTTTTCAAGTTGTAGTGTTTGATAAAAATAAAATAGGAATAATTATAGGAGTGTACATGAAACAATTTGATATATGGAATGGAATAAATCCCTTAGTAAATTATTTTCATGTTTTTGGATGTAAAGTTTTCATCTAAAACAAAGAAGTCAATCAAGGTAAGTATGGAGATGTTATAGATGAGGGAATATTCCTTTGATACTAAATGAATATTAAAGCCTATAAATGCCAATAATCATATTAGAAATATTATAGAGGTAAATGATGTCAAGATCGTTGAAGATAAAACTATGAATAACTTGGGGATCTCTTATTTTAATATGATTGAAGATGAAGAAGAAAGTGTAAAAGGGACATATTCAAATATATAAATTGTGGAAGGATTTTCCAATAATAAAAGAGTTCAAAATTATGATTATTTTGAAGTATAATTATAATAGAAAACCATTTATAAATAAACTATATTAGAAAAAAACTAGATAAATAGAAGAGAATAATTTGATTAATCCAACATTGTTGAGGATTGGACCGCACCTATATAAAAAGTTAAAATGATGAATGAAGCACATTATTCCATCCTATCAATTTTAGAACCAACCTTGATAGAATAATAAGTGAAGGATGAATCATTGGTTAAGTCCATAAATGAATAACCATATAACATTGACAAAAACAAGACTTAGGAACTTGTTAAGAGACCAAAAAATCACAATGTTATTGGGATAAATTTATTCATCAAAAACAAATTTGTTGATATAATAAATGTGATTAGAAGTAAATAATTATTGGTGTGTAAAGGATATGAACCTATTGAAGTTATTGATGCTAAATAAAATTTTTCTCTAGTAACTCAACTAGAGTTGATTAGTCTCTTCATACCCATGGATATTTATAGTGTATTCAAATTTTATCAGATAGATTTTAAGATGATATTATTAAATGGTTTTCTTGAAGAAGAATTATACATTAAAAATAGTCGGATTCTTTATTAGAAATTATAAAAATTTTTTGTAGATTAAATATGGATCTTTATGGTCTAAATCAAGTACCATGATCATGGTATTATCAACTAGATTCTTATTTGAATAAGTAAAAATTTAAAAGCTGAGCTGTTGAAAATAATCTCTATGGATAATTCATAGGTATTTCAATTTATGGTTCTTGTTTATATGGATGATATTATATTTGGTAGGGGAAGACATGGATCCGTCAAATAATTTTCTAATCAAATTAAATTGGAATTTGAAATATCCTTTATTGGTGAACACATATACTTTTTGGGGTTTTAGGTGATTCAAAAGAAGGACTACACCTACATTTCTTAGGCAAAGTATGCAAGATATTTTTTGAATAAATTCAACATGCATGAATCCTAAAAAATTTTGACTCAAATTATGGTCAATAAAATACTTGGAAAGCATAAGGATGGGAAATATGTGGATCACACCTTGTATAGGATTATCATTGCAAGCTAATTATATTTTACTGCAACATGAACATATAATGTCTTTGCAACATGTTTAGTGGATCACTTCCAAATTTATCCAAAAGAATATCATTTTTCAGTAGTTAAAATAATCATGAGGTATATTCAAGGTACTCTAAACATTGTCTTATTCTTTTCTATAATAAGGGATAATTATTTATCATCATTTTTTAATGTCTACTGGTCTATATATGTGGTGGAGATAATTTCTACAAGTGGGGGTTATATATTCATTAGAAATAAATGTGGGGATGGTTGAGAAAGAAATAAGAAAGAACTTCCCTAAGTACGACTGAAGAAGAGTACATATCTGTGAAAAATACATGAACTCATATATTCTGGATGAAGTAACAAACAGATGATATTAGTGATGAGTTGAAATAGATGATAGTGATACACTAGGATAATAAGAGTGTGATAGATCTAATGAAAAATATGATTCAACACTCTCATAAAAAAAATTTTGAGATCATATATCACTTCTTCAAAGAATATTTTGAATAAGGTTTGATTAAAATAGATTATATTGGAACTAATAATCTAGTAGCTAACATCCTGACTAATCCTTTGAAATAATTATTTCTTAAGAAACATCAGTTGAACCTCAGTGTTCATCCACATACCATTTCATAAGGAGGCTATGATTTAACCCCTATCCCCATTTTTCTTAACTATTTTAATTTTTTGTGGATGTTATGTAGGTATCTATAGAATATATGATCCAATGTGTGATTTCTTTGAGTACTAAGGCACAAATAAAATTTCTTTGGGTTTATTTTAAAAGTTATAGAATGGGTGAAATTCAATGAATTTTAGGATTTTAGGACAATTGTTTTGGATATGATGGTGGTATCTCAAGGCATGAAATTTTTTCTTGAAACTCTTTTTTCTAGACTATGTTTTACCCATGTAGAATTAGAGTGAATGACGGGTTATTTCATACCTATCAGGTGTTTTAGGGTTGTTCTTTATTGAATTTCTCTTCATATTTCTAATAAACTCAATGGGGAAGACTATTAGAACCAAGGTTTTTCACAGCTGGAAACATATTTTAAGTTTTGTCTATTTTCAATCCACATTGGTTTGATCAAAAAAATTTCAAGATAAGTTATCTTATCTTTTAATGGGATTCAATGTTAAAGGTGGCATCAATTCCTAGTGTTTTAAAAGATAATTATGGCCCAAAATCTGGAGGAAGGTACAAGTTTTTCAAAATATATACTTCTAAGACAACCTCATTAAAATATGTAAAATTCACATAATTCATGAAAATTTCGTTTTGAGAAGGTTTGGAGGTTAAAAAAAGAATGTTTTGTGAAATATGGATAAGTCATGAAGGAAAGAAGTTATATTAAGTGATTATTTGAAGTTTCATTAATGTAAATTGTCCCTAAAAGTTTCTTTATAATAAAGAGTTTTAGGAACACGAATGAAGAGTTTCACAAAAAAGTGGTGGTGATCTTGAGAGATTCATGAAGGAGATAAAATTTATATAAATAGGAATCCAATCATCATATGATCATCTAAATAGTTATTTATAATTGGTGATTAATCTAATTTTATGAAGTTCTAACGTAAACAAAATTATTACATGAATCAAGAACATTACATGAAAATAACTTTCATGAAAGGAATGGTTGATAACTAATTTATGATAATGAATTATGGTGAAGTATTTTCATGAAAGTTGATAGTTTCTTAATAGTTAAGAGTTTTGTGAAATTTGAAAGTTTCATGAAAGTTGGTATTTTTTAAAAAGTGTTGAGTTTCAAAAAATATAATAGTTTATTGAAACAAAAAGTGGGTTTCTCAAAAAAAGGTGTTTTGAAAAACATACTTACACAAAAATACATGATGTTGGGAAATGCTTGTGGAATGTATTGAAGCATAATAAGTGGACCTACATAATGAAAAAAATCACCTTCTTGTTCTCTAATATGGAAACTACCTTCAAGTTGATAAACTGAGATAGACTTCACCCAAAGCATTGATCAAGGTGGAGTTGAAAGAAGTGATATAAGGGAGGTAGTGTGTTATCCCTAAAATTATTATAAAGAATGTATGCCTAGAATGGAGTGACCATGTATGGTTTATTATATTCCATAATATCTAGTGATTCATAGTGGATTTAGGTACAACTGAAACATTTTCGATGTATGCTCCTTGAAAAATTATTTAGTGGTGAACCAAGTAAAAATAATATATTTTATTCCATTTCCTCATATGAGTGTTTGATAATAATTTGATTCCATGAGATAGGTTTTGCAACTTCCTAACAGCATGGGGATAATATCCAACTCAATTAAAGAAACAGTTGGCACCTGGATTCACCCCTCCCCTCTCAGGGTGTTCCAGGGTATTACAATCATGGTATTGGTACTCACTAATCTCAATCATACATAATTATCTATGTTGAAAATACACATGAGATAAGGTATGTGGTCAGCAGTCTATTGGAGTTAACTACTATAAGTTTATCTTGAAATTCAGTGATGGATCTTTTGTACTTATTATATCATCCTTATTTTTATTATCTTCTCAAATTTCATCATTAATCAATTTTATTAGTGATATACACTCATATTATATCAAAATTACTTGTAAATATAAGTCCAAGGATATACCCTTACTTTCATTATTTATTGTGTTTAAGGAAGTAATCAACTATGAGAAGTGGGATGTCATGCACTTCTATCTAATGATTATCCACCCCACAAAGAGTGGTGAAACTTTTAAAAACTCAACATCCATTAATTTTTATTTTTAAATTTTTCATAGAATTAAAAATCATGTTTGAAACTTACACACAACATCATCCACATCCATATTAAATAAACCGGAAATAAAAGAACAATTTTTCATTTAATATGAAACTAAAAAAATAGATAAAGATCATAATCCACCACCCAACATTATTAGTGAACAAGACAATCTTAGGGACTCTAAACTAAATAATACGAAGAATATTTATCTTTAAAAAATCAATAAATAATAGTTTTTAAATTATTATAGAATTTAAAATACCAACTTCTCTTTGGATAATTAGTTTTCATTTTAAATTATCTCTTAGTACTGCGTATCCTCCTTTAAAATTAACTAATATATTGAAACTATAGTAGTCATTAATCATATGTTTTTAAAATTAATTTTATAAGTATTATAAACTCTTATTGGGTCTCATTAAAAATTGTACATATAAAAGATATAGACCAATGAATTTTTGGTATCTAGACATGTTTGGGTCTGTAATAGTTAGAAATAAGTTCATTAATCACCCAAAACCGACTCATGGATCCTTCATAGGAAAATAAAAATCTATTTGAAAAATAAATCCATATTTATTTCTTAGTAATGAGAGTTTAATTTTGGTTAATAGCATGATTCATGCCCTAAAAATCCTATACACATCACAGGACAGATAACTACTTCTAGAAGCAGAATTATAACTAAACATAAATAAATTTATATAATATTTATTTTTATACCCTTACTGATAACCCAATAATGTTTTTTATTTTATTAGTTTTTGGGAACTTTTAATTTTTTTAAAGTAATATTTACCTCTTAAAAAATAATTTTAGGTCATTCTTAATCTTCCCATTCTCAGATTCTATAATTTCATTCTCTTTTTCTAAAGTTATTTCATTGTAAATTTAAACTTTGAGCACCTCCTTCTTCTTAACTAACAATACTTGTGTCTTTTTATAAATTTTTTATTTATACTTCATCTTATTTATAGTCTCCTATAACATGGATAAATATTATTATAATCCCTTAAAATAAATAATAGAATAATTAGTAATCTCATTGTCTATAGAAATGGAAATATAAGGTACCTCATTATGTGGTTTCATAAATCCAAAATTTTATTTCTAGTATTTTTCATTAATACCATTGTGTTTTTTTTAATGATAGATATCTTCAGAGGCATTATATTCTATATATTTTATATATTTAATTGGATATTTTCCCTTTTTTACTTATTGAATTTATAATTTGTTCATCTTGATTTGAGGTGTTCATTATATTTTTACTCATAGTAGATCACTTCACTAGAGTTTGGGTTGTCCTTTTTCAATTTACCTCTTCCTTCATGTTTTTTTAAGTAAAATGATTTTTATAATTGTATCCTTTTCTTTTAAAACTTTTTGAATATCCTAACTATTTGATCTATCTCCTCGTCAATGTAGTAATCTTTACTTTCAAACAACTATTATATTCCCCAACATATTTCATTGATTTCACAAAAAAGATAAATGTAATTGATTTGTTCTTGGGCTTAAATATATCTTCATGTTTTGATTACTTTAATTATATGATTTATAATATCTCATGATTCCTATATAACTGTGAAAACACTTCTCCACTTCTTAGGTATACTTTTCAAAAATCTCCAAATCTTCTTTTATGGTGTATCTATTAGATTTCATTATGTTGATAATATAATTAAACCTATTATTAATTTTAGCCATTAATCATTATATTTCATCTTAAAAGTATCATATTAGGTTGAATATGTATTTATACATACCTATTTGACATTACATATTCCCTCATGGGAAATAGGTAAAATGTCCCACATTATATATGCAGTGTCACAAATAGATACATATTTAAATTCATTATTATCAAGAGCCCAGATAGTATCATACATAGATTTGTAATTATTATCATAAGAAACTATAGAAATATTACTCCAATAATTATTATGGTCCTTGTGTTTCTCATACCTATCTTTAATGAAACCCCATATATCAATGTTTAGGGTTTGCAAATGGATTTTCATTTTGATTTTTTATTATGAGTAGTTGGTTTAATTAAATCATGGTGGTCTATTAGTATAATAAATTTCGTGTCCATAATGGTTCATATTTATTGGAAAAATATCTTTCCCTTTTTGAACTTTATTACGGTCTAAAAGGAAATAAAGAACAAAGATAATTAAATATTATATATATTTTGATACCAAATATTTTCCCAAATATGCTCTACGGGAGGGTTGAATTTATCTTTGTAAATTTAAAACTAAATGATAAAAACATTGAAACACTAAAAAAATTACCTTAGTAAAAATTCATTTACTTACTTATATAGTGAGTGAGAATAATTTATAATTTTTTGAAAACTTCTTGGAATAACTAATAATACTTTATCAAATAATTTAGGGAAAATATATAACTTTTGAAAGTTTTTTAATCCAACCAAAAATCACAAACCACACTATAATAATAATAAATCTGAGTAAAACACTTTATATATAAAAAAATTATTTCTAAAATATATTTATAAATAAACATAGTTTACGTCATATTTGAAAAAGATTAAGGATTGATATAAAACTAAACTAAAAATTATATATATAAATATAAATAATAAATAAATAAAGAAATATGGTACATTAGAATTTAAACAAGGGACCATATATAAGGTAAATCATAATCTCATCAACTTAACTAAAAATAGAACCAAATATGTTTTCATACAAAGGAGTTTTTTTACATGTAATTTCTGAGGCCAAAAAGTATACCACATTTAATATATAAAAAATATATATTTCCTAGTATCTAACATAAGAAACTTATTCATGCTTATAGTTTGAAAGAATATAGAGTAAAGAAATTATAAAACATTATTTAAAAATCTTTCACTTTTGAGTAGAGAGTGTATAAAAAGCAGATAAATAAAGAATAAGAAATGAATTTTTAATATAAAATCAGGATAATATAAATTGAATAATAGTTGGATCTATTATTATCTCATAAAGAATATGATAAAATTGATATAGCTCAATCTATAGAAAAATAACTAATGATCATTTTCAAGTTCAAAATACTTTACTTGGCATTTCTTGAACAATGTTTTCACAAGTGTAAGATCTAAGTATTTTCAATAGAATAATGAATTTATAATATGGTACTTTATACATAAGAGTTTCTATCATATTTATAACTCCATTATGTCCAAAAAGGATTATTAAATGAATATAAAATTATAACTCAGACTAAAAAAAGTAGGTAAATACATATTTGTAAAAAAATATTCTTTGATCATAGTAGTTAAGACTATAAAATTTGATTTTAGAGAGAATTGGGGATATTTAATTCCAAACCTATAGAAAATTAGATGTGATTACTTAAAGGTTCCATATGGTTACTTTGAATCTATTTATCAATCACTCTAACACTTTTTATTGACCTTTGTTTTTGTCATTTTAACCTTTTTAATATTTTTAATAATATTTTTTAGGATGTTCCTAGAGAATTTTCTATAATTTTATTAATGAGGGGATTAAAAATAATATATTAAAATTAATTTATCATTTTTATTTTGTTCATGCACATTTATAGGGGAAAATAATATTTACCTATGAACAAATCACCCCATATAAAAACATCCATCATTGTTGTATTTGGAATAGAGGTTTTACCCTCGGAGTAGTGAAATATTTATTCACTAGGGGTCCTCCAATATGGTCCATCGTGGGGGGAATCCATTAATTGAATTAATTAATTTATCAAATAATTAGATGATATATTTATTAACCTAAAATACAAAATTAAATTTTCTCTAACCCATCTCACTAGGGTTTTTCAATATAAACCCTAGATTGAGAGTGTGAGATAGATAGGATGATATTGCTGGGACAATTGAGACCTATAGATTTTAAAAACACAGTCTTTGGGAATCACCAATAGATCATATAGGAGACATGAACCACTTCAGTGACTGGTCCAAAAAACGGTATTTATTGTTATTTACTTTCTTTTGATACATTCTTTACGATTTATATTCTAGGTATATTCATTGTTAATTATTGAATACTAAAATAATTTCCCTATAATTTATCTTCTTTTATAATTCTTGGAGTTCCTAGATCTATATTTTTTATCAATGTTCTCCTCTATTTTAATATCATTCCTAAAAAAAGATGACTAGATAATCATTCTAGATAACTATCCCATGTTTATCCATTTTTTAATTCCCTATTAATTATTCTTTCGTCACTGTCTATTTCCATGGTGGATGGTTTGATGGTACTTGGCCTGAATTGTTGAATGAATGTAATCCATTCCTATAATCAATAGATTTATACATCAATGTAGTGATTGGGTCATGTGGGATCAATGGTGTATGATTTTGGATAAATGAAGGGCATGGGGATGTAGATTATTAAAGTGTAGTGGTGTGGTGGGCATTGATACTATATACAAATCAATTAAGACCCATTTTTTGGTGAGCCATGGATGAAACTCATCTATTAGTGGCACATAAATGGTGAGGAAATATTTTAAAAATGGTTTAGGTCTAATCACATTTAATAACATTTATTTTGAGTTTTTTAATATTTTTTCTAAATTTGGTCTCAAATGCAAGATCACATGACATGTGATCCAAATCCACACACAATGTATCTTCTAAGAAATAGCCGCTAGAGTTTAAGTGGGAGATAAATATCACAAGCCATGTATCCCAGTGTGAATGGGATCCATAATCATAGTATATAGTCATATATAGGGATTAAAATAGGTGGTATTCATTTTTTCATGCACTTATTATGGGTATGGACCCCATGTCATGTCCCCTTAGTGGTACATGACTCAACATCTCGAACTATACCTGTTCAGTGGTCCAGCTAACTTCACAAACCATGTACCCTCTGGGGAACATCATGTATATATACCCTCACATATCAAGAGTTTATTTGGTATACATAGAGTGCCTTGTAAATCCCATAATCTTATACCTTATCACACACAGCTAGTACACATACCCACACATTCCGTGTAGCAAAGAAGTAAATGATCAGACTGCAACTGAGGGGCCACATGCCATGTAACCTAATAGTACATGATGTTTACTTTTCCATCCTTAGTGTATTTTCATATCTCCTTACTTGAGACTCGAATATGGGTTCACAAGTAGTCCATCATTATTTTTTCATATAAAGTGTGGTGGTAAACTCTTATTTTGAATTAGAGATGGTATACAGGGTGATTCATGTATTTTTGTATCCTTATATTTATAAGGTTGACGACGAGGTATGATCATGGATATTAGATCATTGAAGAGGTTGAAATTCCCATAGTAGTGTGTTTATGATTGGTTTTGGGTCCCTTAAATCATTGATAGAGCTAGGTACTCCCATAAAAACTCATGGAATGACTTTTATACCTGTAGAGTTAGGTACTCCCCCATCTATGAGTTTAGATGAGATACAGATCCTCCATTGGGGAAAGTTACTCTTTTGAACAATACTTATCTATTGGAGAGGTATGGGTCCCCCACTAAAAATCCAAAGAGGTGGCACTCGATGAAAATATGTGTAATCCTTTGGAGTTTCTTTATGATTCCGCTATGGTTGGGATGTGAAGATCAGTACTCTCTCCTATGTCTTGGATTCTTTTCTTTAAAGCATATCTTGGTCATTCTTTCCTAATTTCCTAAATTTTTTTGAGATGATTCATCTTGATATTGTTCCTTTTTGGATTTTGGATAATTATGATGGGTATGTATATACACACCCCTACCTAGGAATATATTCCCACACTTTTCATGTCTTATATAGACTACAGTGACCCATACTTTTCATACATGGATATTAAATATTAATAAGTGAATATTCATTAAAAAAAATTATAATTCATGACATAATTTCATAGTTTTAGTTCCCTTAGAAACCTAGACACAAAAATAAAAATTTTATAAGGGATATACATCAAATCTCACTTAGTTCTGTATAACTATAACCCTTATTGATATATCATACATAATACATTTCTACATAACCTGGGAAAAGGAAACATAAGAAAGGGTGCACTTATATACTCAATAAGGGTAAAAAAGGGAGATATCAATGATCACATAATCATTACTTGGGCATAACGGTATAAGAAAATGACAATAACACTTAAAAATCATACCCAATATACCATAGATCATAATCCTAAATCATGGCATAAATCAGGGAAATTCATAAGACATGAATCATAAAGGAATAAAATAACATGATCCAAGAAAATATAACATTAACATAAGATAATTTCATCAAAGAGTGTCATAAAGTGTGGAAATATCATGATCATATAAATATTATGCCAATGTTATCCACCATGACATTCAAAACATGTTAGGCTTGGGCTAACCACCCTTGAACCTATTATGGGTTTTTGAAAACCACTTTTTGTACCCTCTTACTTCGAGTTTGTGATAACCTCTCCTTTACTTTATTGTTTCGGGCTTTAGATAACCTCTCATGTCACCATTGATCTCATAGAACATTAATCTTTACCTAATGATTTAAAGAATGTTGTGGAAATAAAATCATGGGTTTTTTCACATCCTTTACGGGGGATTTTCTATAAATTTTTTCTTAATTTAGACTTCTAATAGTAATTTATAAACTAATGGTTATTTTTAGTTAAAATCTGTAATTATTTAAAATTTTGTTTATTTTGTGCCTTTGAAAGTTTAAAATATTCTATAGTTGTTCATTAAATTTTTTATTTTTTTTATTTTTCATAATTTTATATTAAATTTTTTAATTCTTTGTTTCTAAGGTTAATTATTTTTTTCTTTTAATTAAATAATATTTTATTTTATATTATTATTAATCCATTATTTAATTAATTGAACTTTAATTTATTTTTAAATTTCATGTTTAAAATAATTTTTTAATTGAAATATTATCTTCATTTTAATTATTTCTTTATTTTTACTAATTAAATTAATTAATTAGTTATTTAAAATATTTAGAATCTATCTTTTTAATCCTAATGTTTTCAATTTTATAATGTTAAATGATTAATTCTATTTTAATTTTACTTTATGTTCTTAGTTTTATTCATATAATATTTAATAATTTATTTTTAATCTGTTTATTATTCTTGTGTGGAACATCAGTATGATAATTTCACCACATCTATGTAAGAGAATCATATTTTCAACAACTCTTATATAAGAGAATTTTTAGCCACATCATAAAATTAAGGCAATCAACATAAGATAATATTTTCCATCCTCGTGTAAGTTAAACAATTTATTTTCTACCTCCATGTTAAATAATTGGGATTACCTTCCTAATAGTGTAAATGAAATTCAAGGGCAGTGAACAATAGAAACATCTTACGATTCTTGTGCCATAAATAATAGCATCACTTGTAATATAAAATTCTATTCATGTAAGATAATTATCGTACATGGATCCTAAGAATTTATAGAACCTAAACCAAACGGAGTTTGATTACTGGAGAACACTGATGCCTATATTCAGTCTTTAAAGAAACCAAACCAATCTGGCTGAAGAAGATGATCTTTCAAATATGAACATATCCATATCTAAGACACTGAACTAGATCTGATGAGAAATGATTAAATAAAATAAACCTCATACATGGATGAATACCAACTATTCCCAATTTTCAGTTTAAAAATGATGATTTAGTCGAATCCATGATGGTTATGGCTAATTTTGAATTTCTCTAAACTTGAATGACACCGATGAGACTAGAATGTTTCTCAAGTATGTGACAAAGCTTGGTGTTCTCAAAGGCATACCAACCTTTTTGAAGAATCACTATTTTCTGGATTCTTACCAAATTATTCTGAATGAGGAATTCTATTTCCACTATGATAGGGATGTTGAGTGATTTCATGAAGCTTTATTTGATCATGGGGATTTATGGAACTTCTTGTTTTTTATTTTGAATTTCAATACAAAGAAGATTTTTGGGACCTTGTTCTTCCTAATCTCTACATCTGAGTGTTTTTTAAGGTTTTTCTATCGATGATTGAATATTTTATCTAGTGAAGTTCGTGATTTAATAAATATTTCTAATAATCATATTTTATATTCCCAAATGGTAGGTCGATTATGAGTTAGTATTCATGAAGTTGAATGGCGATCCATGATGGAAAATTCAATTCAATGAGAAAAAAAATTTGGATAGGTTTCAATGGTCAATTTTCTAACATGTTTGAACAATATATAAGTTTCATTAGGGAAGAAAAACTAGTTTAAAATCATTCTGGAAACCACGATTGCATGTGTACTGAACCTATGTCAAACTAAAAGTTTTTCTACTGGTCGGACAGTATGTAGTGATAGAGAATTTGTGTTCCAAAATTTTGAACACTGGAAAAGTTTGTTTTCTAAGATCACCAAATGTATGGAACTTGAGTGGATGTGTACTAGGTTTCTGATGAATTATGGATGTAAAAATTCATGAACTAGATGTTTTTGAAAAAATGGGTGACTAATTCTATTTGAAGTTGAAGGATCAAGTATAATTATTATGAATGGAGATAGTAGCAGTCGTGTCAAAAAAATTTTGAGGGAATTATTAAAGTGAATATTCTATTGATAAAATGTGAAAAATGGGAAGAGGTCTTGTCGGTTATGAGAGACTTGTCAACTTATCAAAAAAAAAGTGGTGAAGTAAGTTAGTGTTGTCAAGGAAAATAAAAAGGGGCTGACATAAAAAATGGTTGGTGTGACGCCATCAATTTTGATAAACACAACCAAATAAGGGAGCAGAGATGAAAGGCATAAACCAGGTAGTGATAACATAATATTGAGTTGGATAAATAGATCCTCTGCATAGAATATTTCATTTATTTTTTCTTTTTATTCCTATTATAGCTATTATGAATACCTTTTAAATATATATTTTGATAACATTTTCTCGGTAAACACTTTAAGAGAATTAAATTTACTAGTTAATATTTTAAATATTAATGTATAAATATCTCTTCCTAGATTTATTTTATGTCAAATAAATTATTTAATCTTTTCACAAATTTTTTTATTTTTAATTCAATTTAAAAAAAATCTATATAAATCATTCAAACTACTTCTTCATTTCCAATATTCTGACAATAGATTGCTTGAGAGATTAGCATAATAAGGTCAATTAGAAAATTTATTCTATTGAAAATTAATTTTTCTCATTCAAAAAATGATTAATTCTATAGTTGTTAAATTACATAATTATTTTAGTCATAGGTTGACATGATAACAAGGCTAGTTAGCCTCTTTAAATTTTAGTTTTAGTGAAACATTTGTTCTTGAATAAAAGAAAAATTTATTAAACTGGTCAATCATTTCTATACCATCATTTTTGTTTCACTTTTTCATATATATATTGTTACTTCTTCATTTTTATTCTTATTTATGATTTTTTTATTGATTGTTTTTATGACTTCCTTGGTCACTCCAAAAACCTATTTCTTCTTTGTGGTTTGAATCCCTACACACTAGCTATACTAGTTTTACATAATGAAATAAATAAGTAATTTTCATGTGGTCAACATCTTATACTATTGAATTTTGGTACTATTATTGGTGAATTCATGAGTGAACAGTGAAAAAATAGATTAAAAAAATTAAGAATTTATAAATAAACTATTAAAAATGTAGTTAGAAAATAAATTAAAATTTTGAAAACTGAAATTTTCTATGAACATAATCTTGAATCTGTGTGTTGATGCATTCCATAAAAAAGGCTGAAAATTTAGAACCTTTAATCTCTAAAATAATAATTCACTTCTCAGTAGTTAAAAATATTAACAAGTCAAAATAGAATAAAATATAAAACATCTAAATAATAATCGAAATAAAAATCGAAATCAATAACCTCTAAGTAATTAGTTAGCTGAGAGAATTTTCTGTAGAGATTTTTTGTGCCAAACATTTTTAGTAATCCATAATTCATAAGTAATTCCCTTAGGGAATGAAACTATGAGATCAAACCATCCCATATTTCCACTTTTACAGTATATAATAGAATTTTTAATGAAGAAACTTTGGAATTTATTAGATATTTATACTATGTGGTATAAAAAATAATTTAAGAGGATTGAGTGAAGAAGATCTAAAACTTAGATCTTTCTCTTTATGTCTAAAGGGAAATTCTAGGTCATGGTTTCAACTGCTAGATGAGGATATTTTTGATACATGGGATCAATTTTTTAATTCTTTTGTAATCAAATATTATCTAAGAATAATGAAAACTGAAATTAGACATAAGATAATATGAATTTTTTAAGATAGGGGTGAGTTATTCCAAGAAGAATGGTATAGATTTAGTGGTCTTGTTAAAAATTTTAAAAATCACCATTGTAATCAGCAATCCCTTATAGATACTCTTTATAAAATACTGGAGGACCCCGGGACACCCTGAGAGGGGAGGGGTGAATCACGGTGACAAATTTTTCTTTTAATGTGATGGATCTTGTTCCCATGTTGGTAGGAACTTGTTGAACCTTTATGATGAATATGATCAGAAAACAAACATTCACATGCATAGAGAAGACACAAAACTTTTTACTTGGTTCACCACTAAGGGATACGTCTATGGAGCATACGCCGACAAGTTTTCGGTCGTACCAAATTCCACTAATCTTCACTAGCTGTGGATTACAAAGGTTCAGGCACAGTCACTCTGTCCCAGGCTCACTGCCTTTACAAAGGTTCAGGGATAGCTCAATGCTTCCCTCGGGTCACTCCAATTGACTCCCCCTAGCTCACTACCCTTGGTGAAGTCACACTCAGTTTATAGACGTGAAGGTATCTTCATCATTGCATAAGAATACATCCTCTATTGTATGTTGATTCTCTACTGAAGTCCAATTCTCACCAGAAGACGAATCTCACTTTGCACTGAGGGTACTGGGCGATCTTCCACCTTTCATGCAGCTTCAAAAGGATAGATGTACTTTAACAACCCTGGCGTGCTTCTCCAAGCCCAGCGCGCATGTTTCAATCCTGGCACGCAAGTCACTTGCACAGTACAAATTCAGCATGCAGGTGACACCAACCCACTTGCGTGACACTGCCTCTTTCAACTCCAAACTTGTGCGACGTTGCGCCTTTAACTCCCCAACTGCCTTGGCCGCGCAGCCAACAACAGGCACGCAGCCTCTACTTGCGGGACCCAACAACCACTTGTGCGACTCAACTACTTGCATGACAAGAGCTCGAAAAATCTATAATTCTTGAACTTGGTTCAGAATGAGGAGGGTTGGTCCTCTATTTATAGGCAAACTAGACCTCATGCGCAGTGGCGCGCAAGTCTTCCCTCGGCGCGCCGGTTCCGGCGCGCAACTCGTCCTCCCTAGCTTCTATCGCGCTACTCACTTGCGCGACCACACAAATACTTGCATGACCTTCTTTCCATTTCCATATTTTGAAGTTATAATCGTGAAAAACAATAGACGCGTAATTTTCCAATCCTCCTAGGCATCGATGCACATGTCTCTTCACGGCGCGCAGGTCATTTGCGCGACTACCCTAAAACATGCATGACCCTTATCCCTTTGTTATTTTCCCATGTTATGATCTTGAAAAACATATGGCGTTCAAGTTTCCTCTCTTTCAAGTACACGGCACGCAAGTCTCTTTGCCAAAAACACTTCTCTCCATTTGTCGATTTTTAGGCCCAAAAATTTTGCAAACACTAGGAAACAGCGGCACCTTCAATAGTATTGTCTGCTTGAACTGTATGATCTCTTTGCTAGAACACACTCTGAACTTCCACTGAGGATTGAAAACAAACACAAACCATACTCCAAATCATGCATAGAAGACCATGGTTCCAACAATCTCCCCCTTTGAGTTTGTTGGCAATCAGAAAATAAATTCAATAGATCTCCATCCATGTACAAACCAAAAACGCAAGAATCAACTCAGCCAACACTCTAAGTCTACGTGAGCAATGCTCGGTGTAGAAAACAAGAGAGGAAGCTTGAATTGGGTTCCAGTGTTTTGTAATTCTCAATGATGCCCAAGAATCATTACATGACTGATGAATTCCTTCGTATCCTTCTCATCCTATCACTGACACTGAATTCGCATTGTGTCACAGGAGTATTACAAGTCTGAGCATGCTTGAATTTATTCCTTTCTCCCCCATTGACAATAAACCCAAAGCCTGGTAATTTGTTCAATGTTCAACTCAAACCATACTCCCCCTGGATAGTATCTCCCCCAAAAACCTGCATCACATCCATAAATAGATAAAAACAGTTATCATAATCATGGAGAGGGGTATTGCATAACCTTCTTATGAATTGGGAGGTGGCTGAACACCAAGGTTCAACCGATGCTTCTCAAACACAGCCGCTGATAGTGGCTTGGTCAGGATATCAGCCACTTGCTCATCAGTTCCCACATGATCCATTCTAATCACCCCTTATTCAACTTTTTCTTTGATAAAGTGATACCTGATTTCAATATTTTTCGTACGGGAATTCTGAACAGGATTATTCGTAAGATCAATTGCGCTCTTGTTATCACAGTAAATCACCATCGGTTTCTTTACCTCATCACCAATATTTGTTAATTGTTGCTTCATCTATAGTAGTTGAGTGCATGCCTTTGTGGCAGAGATATACTCAGCTTTAGCAGTACTAAGAGAAGTACTTTCTTGTTTATTGCTCAACCAGCCAACACATTTCTGCCCAATATAGAAGGCTCCACCACTAGTGGACTTTCTGTCTACTACATCACCAGCCCAGTCAGCATCAGAAAATGCTGATAATTCATTGTCCCTGCCTGCAGCAAAAAATAACCCGATGTTATGTTTACCTTGAATGTACCTCATGATTGTTTTCATTGCCGCCATATGTTCCTCCTTTGGATTACTCTGAAAGCGAGCCGCAAGTCATGTGGCAAAGACAATATCTGGTCGTGTTGCTATCAGGTATAGTAGGCTCCCAATGATCCTCATGTACATGGTGGTATCAACAGAGGCCCCATCCTCATGCTTTCCAAGTTTAGTTCCAACTGCAATCGGAGTTGACAATGGTTTGGAGTCTTTCATATTAAACTTATTCAGCAGCTCTCTTTCATACTTTTCCTGAAAAATGAAAGTGTATTCCTTCCTTTTAATCACCTATAGCCCCAAGAAATATGTGAGCTCCCCAATCATAGACATTTCAAATTCTGATTTCATGTGGTTGGCAAATTCTTCCACTGATTTCTGTCTGCTGCCACCAAATATGATATCATCAACATAGACTAGAACCATGAATTGATCTTTTGGAGAATTCTTCACATAGAGATTGTGATCTACTCCTCCTCTTTTGAGTTCCAGCTTCTTGATATATGAATCCAGCCGTGAGTACCACGCCCATGGTGCCTGCTTTAGACCATATAGAGCTTTCTTCAGTTTGCAGACCTTTGTTTCATCAGTACCTAAAAAAAATCCCACTGGTTGTTCAAAGTAGACTTATTTTTCGAGTACACCATTCAAGAATGTTGTCTTGACATCTATTTGATATACTTTATATACTATTTGGAGTGCCATGGCAAGGAAAAGCCTAATTGACTCCAGTCTAACCACTGGTGCAATGGTTTCTTTGACATCAACACCTTCAATCTAGGAGTATCCTTTACATACCAGTCATGCCTTGTTTCTGATGACACTTCCCTGCTCATCAAACTTATTTTTGAAGATCCATTTGGTACCAATCACATTGTGACCTTCAGGTCTCTGGATAAGATCCCATGTCTGATTCTTGTCAATCTGATCTAATTCAGCATTCATAGCTTTCACCCAAGATACATCATTTGCAGCTTATTCGAATGAGGATGGCTCTACAACTGACAAAAATACAGATTGCGTGTTATTCCTCATCCTTCTTGTTTGATTGGGTGCACTCCTGTTCCCAATTATGTTGGATGGATCAATCTCAGCTCTTCAATTTCTCCTGCGAGGTTCAGTTGCATTCTCTTCACCTACAGTTTCTTCTTCATATTCTTCTTCTGAGTCATCATCCTGATGTGAATGCTGAGTGTTTTGTACAACTTCCTCTATTTATTCATTTGTATTTTCTTCACGTTCACTTTCTTCCTGACTTTATATCACATCATCATATGATGTCCTTGAATCATTTGTGGTTTTCTCTTCAAGTATCTTAACATCACTGCTTTCCACAATCCTTCCTAAACGCTTGTTGAAACATTTTTAGGCTTTTCTGCTCATTGAGTAACTAAGGAAAATTCCATCATCTTCATTGTCACCATACTTCCCTTGATTTCCTTATTTGTTCCTGATTAATCATTTACTTCCAAAGACACGAAAGTATTTTAAAGAGGGATTTCGTCCATGCCACAATTCATATGGTGTTTTCGCCTCACCCATATAAAGTCTTATTCGATTCTGAATGTATACTGCAGCTTGAACAGCCTCTTTCCAATAATGTCGTGAAATACGACTCTCAATCAGCATAGTTCGTGCCATGTTGTTCACCTATCAATTCCTACATTCAACAACTCCATTTTGTTGTGGAGTTCTCACAACAGCTACCTCATGCCGTATCCCATGCTTCTCCAGATAATTTTCAAATTTAATTGATGTGTATTCTCCTCCATTTTCAGATCGCAAAACTTTGATTGTTCATCCAGTATCATTCTCGTCGATTCACCGATATATTTTCATGCAGTCAAGGACTTGTCATTTCCTGTGGATGACCATCACACATTCCATTATACTGTAATAATCTATGAAAAGGACAAAGTACCTTTCTCCGTGAGTTCCAGCAATATTTATCAGCCCACATACATCTGTATGAATCAGATCAACAAGGTGAGATGCCCTTTTCTTCTTTGGCCGATATAAACTGCATACCAGCTTCCCACGAATGCAAGCATCACAAGATTTTTCACTCTCACGCTTTAGGTTTGTAATGTCCATGAAAATTCTCAATTTTGATATTTTATCCATGTCTTGTTGGTTGATGTGTCCCAGTCTCCGATGCCACAAACTGTTTTCTTCTTCAATAGACATGTAACAGACATTTTATTCACTATCAACCTGATACAAGTTGCTTTCTGTTCTGCATCCCTTCATAAGTGAATTGCCTGTCTTTCCCTTGATAGTGCAGCCTTTCTGATTAAAAGTAACTATAAGTCCTGAGTCACAAAGTTGACTCACCCTGAGGAGATTATGACGTAGGCCATCTGCGTAAAGGACTTCAGTCTTATTTATTTCTCCATTAGATAATTCGGTACTTCCATTCCCTTTGATTTTTAGAGCTCCATAATTACCAAATCGTATTGTATCATCAACATTCTTTTTGATATCCGTTAACAAGTCAGCATTACCTGTCATATGAGATGAATAATCGCTATCTATAATCCAGGTATTGTTGTTCTTTGTAGCTTTGAGGGCCACCTCTGTAAGGTTGGATTTCTCAATCTTATTTCTTTCCTTTCATGAGACATTGGATTGAGTATATAGTACTGATGGAATTTCAATTATCTCTTCTGCATACCCAGGTTCTTCATAGTTGAAATCTTATTTGAGAGGAGAGAACCTGTTTGAGAGAGCAACACTGTCTTGCTGTCAAGACTTGACTTGTCTTGAACTTCAGTATGAGGTGTCCATGTCCCTTCTCTGCCTTCAATTAGCAGCCTTATGACCAAAGTTAGAACCACGATAACAATATCCATAGAAATTTTTTCTTCTATAATAATTAGGATATGAATTTTATCTCCTTTTATGAACTTCTATATCTTCTCCATTCAGATAGCTTATTGCCTCTTCGCAATAAGACATGGTATGGCCCAGATAGCCATAGAACTGACACTTAATGAGAGGAAATGTCTTCTCACTTGAATTTCTCCTCATACCTTCTTCCTTGGGAGAATAGTTAGACTGTCTTTCATTTATGAATGTTTGAGGATAATTTTCAGTTCTCCTTTTAGTTTGGATTGAGGGTTCCTTTTTCATCACTTTAGGGAACGTTTCAACATGTTCATATTTCATCTTATCTTTATTTTGGATCTTTTCACATCCAACAGTTGATGTCTCAACTTCACAGCCAATTCCACTCTTTCTCATGCTAGCGGGTCTTTGATCACTCAATATTTTTCCAACTCCATCTAAACTGCACTTGGCTCTTGCCAGTAATTCTGCATCTGAGAATCTTCCAAACTGTATTTTCTTCCTCGATTATTTTGGAATTGATTCAGTCTCAAGTTTACTCATTAGAGTAACAACTTCCTCCTCAAGACCCTCAGTAGTGTTGGATTTTTCAACTAGTCTGGAGGTGAGGTCATTGATGACCTTTGCCTGCTCTTCAATTCTCATCTTCAGATCCACTACATCATCATTGCTTTCAATTATTTTAGATTGTACCTTCACAAATTATTCCAGTCATTCAATTTCATCTTGAAGTTGATCAATTTATTCAGTTGATTCTTCTACAATTTATTTCCACTTATTGCAAATCTTACATTTAGTCTTAAGCTTATTAACTGCATCCTTAAATTGCATCTCGGGATCTACACAAGTTCTCAATTGTTTTTCTCCACCAGTATCTTCTGACTTTTCAACAGTGGCCATCATGGAAGCATGATTCCCAGTTTTTAATTCTGGTTCTTCTTTATCACAGAATTCATTATCATCTTCTTCCTCTTCACAGAAAAAACTCTTCCTTTTCATTTTCTTTCCAGATTTGAAATCTTCCTTTTTGGAGAACCTTCTCTGGGGCTTCTCGAAGCTTTCATCTTCACTATCTTCATCATTGATCTTTCTTGAGCACTAGGAGGCAATGTGCCCAACTTTTCCACAACAAAAACATGTGAGAGGTAACTTCCCTTTGAATTTACCTTTTCCCTGCTGGAACTTCCTTACAATGAGAGAAAGAATTTCTTTTTCTTCTTCATCTTCAACACTACTATATTTTGATATTTTTAGTTTATCCATGGCCTTGAATGCCATTTCCTTGATCACACGAGTCGTAGCATCTTCTGGTTTGACTCTCATTTCATATGCTACCAAGTTGCTCAGTAGATCATCCAGAGAAAGTTTGGAAAGATCTCTTTCCTCAAGAGATGACACCTTTGAATTGTACAGAGGTGGAAGTATTCTTAATATTTTCTTTAAAATATCAATGTATTTGATTTCTTCTCTAAGACCCTGAATTTCTCCAACCACTTCAGTAATTCGATTGAAGAATGAGTCCGCATTCTCATCTGGATGCATCTTCAGATCATCAAACCGATTGTGCAGCACTTGTAGTTTCGCCTTCTTCACTTTTCTATCTCCTTCATAAATATTCTCAAGTTTATCCCACATGGATTTTTTTGAGGTGTAATTCATCACCTTTAGGTAGATCTGATCAGAAAGGGCTGCAGTGAGTGTATTTTGTGCTTTAGCATCTGCATCACGAATTTTCCTATCTGTATTAGTCATAGTCAGGCCAGTTGGATCAGTGACTTTTATTCCTTGCACAATAGAAAAAAGAACTTCCATTCCAAGAGATCTTAGATGACATCTCATTCTGTTCTTCTAGATCTGGAAATTACTTCCATCGAAGTGAGGGACTCCCCTGACATTGACTGCATTCTCCATGATGATAAAGAACAGATTCAACACCAGCAACCTTTACCCTCTGATACCACTTGAAGGACCCTGGGATACCCTAAGAGGGGAGGGGTGAATCAGGGTGACAACTTTTTCTTTTAATTTGATGGATCTTGTTCCTATGTTGGTACGAACTTGTTGAACCTGTATAATGAATATGATCAGAAAGAAAACATTCACATGCACAGAGAAGAAACAACACTTTTTACTTGGTTCACCACTAAGGGCTACGTCCAAGGTGCATACGCCGACAAGTTTTCGGTCATTCCAAATTCCAATAATCTTCACTAGCTGTGGATTACAAAGGTTCGGGCAAAGTCACTCTGTCCCAGGCTCACTACCTTTACAAAGGTTCAGGGATAGCTCACTGCTTTTCTCGGGTCACTCCCGTTGACTCCCCCTGGCTCACTGCCCTTGATGAAGTCACACTCAGTTTATAGACATGAAGGTATCTTCATCATTGCATAAGAATGAATCCTCTATTGTATGTAGATGCTCTATTGAAGTACAATTCTCACCAGAAGATGAATCTCAATTTGCGCTGAGGGTACTGGGCGATCTTCCTCCTTTCGTGCAACTTCAAAAGGACAGATGTACTTTAACAACCCTAACGCACTTCTCCAAGCCTGACGCACAAGTTTCAATCCCAGCGCGCAAGTCACTTGCGCGGTACAAATTCGACGCGTAGTTGACACCAACCCACTTGTGCGACACAGCCTCTTTCAACTCCGAACTTGTGCGATGTTGTGACTTTAACTCCCCAAACACCTTGGTCGCACATCCAACTACCGGCGCGCAGCCTCTACTTGCGCGACCCAACAACCACTTGCGTGACTCAACTACTTGTGTGACAAGAGATCGAAAAATCTCTAAGTCTTGAACTTGGTTCGGAATGAGGAGGGGTGGTCCTCTATTTATTGGAAAACTGGACCCCCTGCACGGTGGCGCGCAAGTCTTCCCTCGGCGCACAGGTTCCAGTGCGCAGCTCATCCTCCCTAGCCTCTGTCGCGCTACTCACTTGCACAACCACACAAATACTTGTGCGACCTTCTTTCCATTGAAATATTTTGAAGTTATAGTCTTGAAAAACAATAGACGCGCAAGTTTTCAATCTTCCTAGGCATCTGTGCGCAAGTCTCTTCACAGCGCGCAGGTCATTTGCACGACCAGCCCAAAACTTGCACGGCCCTTATCCCTTTGCCATTTTCCCATGTTCTGATCTTGAAAAACATATGGCACGCAATTTTCCTCTCCTTCAAGTACACAGTGCGAAAGTCTCATTTCCAAAACCACTTCTCTCCATTTGTCGATTTTCAAGCCCAAAAATTTGGCAAACACTGGGAAATGGCACCAACTTCAATATTGTTGTCTGCTTGAACTGTATGATCTCTTTGTTGGTACACATTCTGAACTTCCACTGAGGATTGAAAAAAAACACAAACCATACTCCAAATTGTTGGTCGGAGAAGAGTGATGGCAAGAGGGGGGGTGAATTGCCTTTTAAAAATTAATTAACAATTTTAAAACAAAGTTAAAAGTGCAGCAGAAATAAAAGAGGCAAGACACGCAACTTGATAACGGAGTTCGGCTTAAACCCAAGCATACGTCTCCGCTCCCAACTCAACCGTTGAGAGATTTACTACCGCTTGCTTTTCAATGGTTTTAGCAAGAAACCCACTAGACTTTAAGGTAGTCTAGAACCTATTACAACTTGCTTTTATTGGTTGAGCAAGAACCCACTTGCTTTCAATGGTTGAGCAAGAACCCACTAGCCTTCTTACAGGTGAAGGCTAGCTCACTTATGATTCAAGCCTTTTAAAAGGGAAGGCTTGACTAACCTCTTCACACCTTGAAGGTGGTGTGAAAACCCAAACAAGAAGAGGATGAGAGAAAGAGGGGTTTGTAGGAACAAACCCAAAATAAAGCTCAAAATGATAAATAATGAAAACCGTAATGGGAGAAGCCTTGGGCGCCAAAGGATTGATGGAGTTGATGAAGAGCGCTCCCAAGCTTCTATGGTGGTGCTCCTTGGATGTGGAAATGTGTTGGAGCAAGTGAGGGTTCCTTGAGGGAATGCGCCGGAGGTTCGCCAAATGATCAAAAATGTGTCCGTGGGCTTCCGTTGGCTTGGTTAAGTTTCCGGGGCTTCCTAGTCCTTTATTTATAGAAGGGGAACCCTCATATGGCCGTTCGGGGTCTTCGGAGCCGTTGGAAAGGTCTTCGGAGCCGTTGGGAGCAGGATGGTCAAAGCCCAACGGCTAGTTTGACTGGCTCCACCGGCTGACCGGTGCAGTGCAACCGGTTGGCCGGTGCTTTGGAAAAGGGAGAGGGCTTCTGCCCAGGCTCCACCGGCTGGCCGGTGAGTTGGCCACCGGTTGACCGGTGCTGAGACAGTAGCTGCCCGGCCTGTCTGGGTTCCACCGGCTGGCCGGTGGTGGGACACCGGTTGGCCGGTGGTCTGGACAGAGGGGATGCCTTCTGTCCAGGCTCCATCGACTGGCCGGTGGTCATCCACCGGTTGGCCGGTGGTCATCCACCGGTTGGCCGGTGGACTGAAAATCAGTCCACTTGGCCTTCTGGATTTCTTGGCCCAATTCCTTGGCAACCTGAAATCATGCCTATCATCCAAAAACACTTAAAACAAGATTAGATAAATAAGAGAGTGATTGTGATCATGAAAATTAAACCACGAGGGGTACGAGAGGTACAACACAAATCATTCATTGAAGACCATGGTTCCAACAAATACTCACCACATACCACTAAACCATAGTTGTTCAAGATTCTAGAGTAAATTTTAGTAATAATACTTCTGCATAACTTAGCCAAATATTCAATACACCTGTATAGAAATATCACCAATAGTTTTCTAGGAGAATAAAAAAAGTTAGAAAAGAGAATAATCATGTTCAAAAAATCAAAGTCAATTTTTTTGTTTATTATAATGAAAATGATCAAAAAAACACTTAGGGAGTAGTGTCCCCACTGTGGCATGTACGGATATTCCAAATCTTATTGCCCTAACATTGATATGGCTACCCAATAATCTAAGAATTTAAAATTTTATGGTTATGCACCTAACATACTGCCAAGGGATGATCCTTTATATAATAATTATAATCAAGGTTATATAAATCATCCCAAAATTTATTGGAAGGAGTAGGGGTTTTCAGACCTATTGTACCCCTTGGTTTCTAACAACATCCATACTAAAACCAACAAAGGGAAGATCCTTATAATACTCACGATAACATTGAAAGACAAATTTTCCTAAGTTTGAAAAAATTATTAATAGAATGTATTATCAAGATGAAAATTTTAAGAATTAATTTAAAACACAAAAAGAACAATGTGATTTTGATAAAATTTAATCTAATGCTAGAATGAAAAATATGGAAACTCAAATGTTCCACCTTTCTAGAGGAATGTATAAAAGAGAGAGTGGGAAATTATCAAGTACCACTAAAGTTATTCTAAGAGAGAATATCAATGATTTCACTACTAAGAGTGGACTTTAGACTCACCAAGAATACACTAAGGAACCAAAATTTATAAAATTGAAATTATAGAGGAAAATGATACCTAAAATAATGAAACGAATTAAAATGTAAATCTGGAAAGACCCATTAAAATTTCTATAAAACATGTTTTTTCACTTATTAATAAATATAATAAAGATATAAAAATCATAAAAAAAGTGAAAGAAAATATTCAGAAAGAACTTGAATAGATAACTGAATTTTTAATAAAATTTTCTCCACATATTCCTTTTCCAAACCAAATTAAGATGAATAATCATGAACCTAAAACTTCTAAAATTTATTGAGTTCTTTAAAAATATTCATATTAATATACCATTTCTAAAATCTTTCTTTCAGTTACCTTCATGTCAAAAAAAATCATAAAAAATTGTTCTAAATAAGAAAAAACTTACAAAAAATTCCACTTATAGTTTAACTGAGGAGTGTAGTGTTGTAGTTATGAATAGGATTCCTCAAATTCTCAAAGATATTGGTAGTTTTATAATTCCATAAACCTTTGGAAATAGTGGACTGGTCAAATTTCTTTGTGACCTTGGATCTAGTATCAAACTTATTCCTTACTCACTATTTATGTAGTTGAGATTGATTGATCTATTTCCCACCACAATTGTCATGTAATTTGTTGATCGCTCCATCACCGACCATATAGAAATATTTTATGATTTTATATTAGGGGTTGGGAAAATATTTTTACAATTTTAATTTATTATACTAGATATGGAGTTTAGCAATTATGCCTCTATCATTCTTGGAAAGACCTTTCTTACCACTATAGGGGTTTTAATAAATTATTTTAACAGAAACAAATAAGGGAATAAATCCATATTTTATCATTCATAAAATAAAAATGGATCTTGATCACAAACCTAAATTTAATGTTCAAAAAACATTAAATCTTAACATGAAATAGGTGGTTTAAAAGAAAATAATTAAGCCTCTAGATGATGGAATAATTTTTCCTATTTTGGATAGTCCCTAGGTAGGTTTGGTACAATTTTTCCCTAAGAAAAGGTGTTTAATCATTTTAACTAATGATAAAAATGAAAAACTTCATGTTAAAAAAGCTGTGAAGTGGAGGGTTTTTATTGATTATAGAAATATTAACTTTATCACTAAAAAAGTTCTTTTTTCAATTCCATTTATAGATCAAATTCTTGAAAGGTTAGCTAGAAAATAATGTTTCTATTTTATGGATGGTTATTCTAGTTACAACCAAATTCTCGTAACCACAGATGACCAGTAGAAGAACAACTTCACTTTTCCAGTTGGGGCATTTTCCTATAGGTGGATTCCCTTTGGAATGTGTAGTTATCCTTCCACATTTGAGCGGTTAATAATGGCTATATTTTCGAATATTATTGAGGTAATTATTTAAGTGTTCATGGATTACTTTTCTATTATTTGTTATGATTTTTAGGGATGTATGGAAAATTTAGGAACTACTTTATAGAGGTGTGAGGAGACCAACCTAGTCTTGAATTGGGAAAAATTTTATTTCATGGTTACAAAAGGGATAGTCTTATGAAATAAGGTTTATAATAGAGGGAATGAAATTTAAAATTCTAATATTGAAGTGATTCAAAAACATCAACATCCTATAAATGTTAAAGGAATTAGAAGTTTCCTAAGACCTGTCAGTTTTTACTGGAGAATCAACAAGGTCATTTTTAAAATTTTCATGCCACTTTAATCATTGTAAGTTAATGATATACGTTTTGTGTTTGACGTAAAGTGAAAAGAATTATGTAGTATTCTAAAGTAAAATCTCACATATCCACCAATAATTACTTCCATTGAATAGACACTTCTATTTCTGGTTATATGTATGGAGCAGTAGGGATTTTTTTAGGATAAATAAAAGAGAAGTAGTTACAGGTGATTTATTATGCGTTCAAATTGATAGATGATATCCATAAAACTATTAAACTAGTATGAATGAGTTGATTGCTATCATGTTTTCCTTAAACAAGTTTAATAAATATCTCATACGTTCAAAAGTCATAATATTCACTAATCATTCGGCTTCAAAATATGTTTTGGCTAAGAAGGAAATAAAACTGAGACTTATGAGGTGGTCTTTTTTGTTGAAAGTGTTTGATTTACATATGAAAGATAAGAAAGGTGTTAAAATATGGTAATTAACTACCTATCTAGGTTACCCAAAACTATAATTCAAACTAGTGATCGAACATAGATAAATACATATTTTTACAAGGAACAATTTTTTACTATATATGTGAAACAATATTCTTGGTTTACATATTTTTAGAAGTTTTTAGCAGTAAATTTCATGCTAAAATATATTTCAGAAAATCAATGGAATGAGTTCATCACTAATCTTAATTAATATTTTTGCGATGATCCTCTACTTCTTCAAAGGTATGATGATGGGATAATTAGGATGTGTGTTCCTAAGGAGGAAAGGCTTCCTATTTTAGAAATATTACACTCTTATCTATGTAGATAACACCATAAGGGATAGAAGAATTCACAAAAGGTCCATCAATTAGGTTCTTATTTTTCTACTGTATTTAAGGATGCAAGAATTATTGTTATAAACTATGATAAATGTTAATAGTTGGGAAGTGTGGGTATGAAATAATATTTTTCACAGATATAGATACTAGAAGTTGGAATTTTTTATGTTTGGGGTTATATATTGTAAAGACTAAGAAATTCCATATAAAATTTTTAAAAATTATTCTGGATTATTACGAGTATGTGAAAATTGACGGTATGTGATTCTGAGGCCCGAAGTGCCCGGAACATAATTTTGAACCTTTTAAGATACGTTCAATAAACGTGCGGGAATTGTTTTCTATCTTTTGAACAGGTTCTCAGAATTGAAATCTGAGGACACTGTTGGACTCGCAGCACTAGGATTCGCTTAAGGGAAGCATAACTTTTTCTGAAAAAGTCGTATAGAAAAGTTAATTTTTTCCTTTACAAAAAATAATAATAGTAATAAACTCAACAAGTTATTTTATTTAATTTTTTTTGTAACCATTGAGCGATGTGGTGGGGCTGGAGAGTTAAATGAGTCATTCAAGGGCATGACCCTTGGGTTGTGTAACCTTGAAGTTGGAACCTTAAATGAGGTTCATAAATGAGCTGCATTAATGTTATGCAACATGGTTGGTTCCCTTGTCTATTTAAATGGGACTCGGGCTCAGGTTTTTGACATGGAAGTGGGGAACCTCTAACAAAGTATTGTGGAGCCTTCCACCAATGAAGAACAGAGGCTTGAATGACATCATTGGTGGAAATTATCTAGGATTTACGAACATTAGTGACTTCAACAAACAAGGAATATTCTCTCTCCATGAAAGCAACGTCATCCAACAGTTTACGAGGTAGGGGTTTTGTCTTGATTAATTCTTAGAGTTTGAATATTAATTAATCTCACCCTTTTTATGATGCTAACGTGGAGGGTGTGGGCCAAATGAACAATTTCCAGACCCATCCGACACTTTGATCTATGTTGCATTCTTCGTGGGAAACTGGAAAACAGAGCGGCAAGATGAACCTGGGAGTCACGCAGCATTGGCAGTGTCCTAAGAGGCCCATATGCACTTTCAGAAGGGAAAATGGACCACCGAAGCACACCCGGTGGACTGTGGAAGACCCGTCAGCATGACACCGGCACGGCGGCATCGATGAAGGCGATGATCAGTGCTCGTCTTCTGTGGAAGTGGGTATCACCACGGAGAACCATCAAGGACGGGTGGCTTTTGGCCGGCCACTTTTGCGGAAGGGAAGCGCGTCGTCACGCACCACAGACGGAGGTTGCGGCTTTGAAGTCCTAGCAGAGGGGGACCTGCACCCTATGGGTCCAGTGGACAGTGAGCCAATTCCACGTATTGCCGCTGGATGAAAAGTCGAATGGCTCTTTATCCATTCGAGAAGGAGGGGTCGCGCGACCCCTCACACGGGTCGCACCCAACTGGAGGGCCAGGTCGGTCTACTGCCTAGTGGGACGAGCCCACCGCGGCCCAGCCCCACCAGTTCGGGCAGGGCCGGACTGTGGCCCAATGGGCCGAGCCCACTGCAGCCCATCTGGTTTGAGTCGAGACAGTCTGTGGCCTATCTGGGTCGGGTCGGGCCTGGTTGGACCCGGGTTGGACCCGAACTGGGTCTGGTCGGGTCGAACCAGACCTAGACCCTTTATGGCCCAGTTTCACTTAAAAGGAATTATCTTACAAACTAGACGCATGTTTAACTATCCATCTACGGTGTTAGAATCCTTGGGATGAGATGGTCCTTTTGAGATAATCCATTTGAGTTTTGTATAAAGTTAGAGTAGAGCCAGGTTGGATCATACCTGAATCCAACCGAGCACTTAACACTAAAATGCCTATATCTCTCAGACCGGGTGTCCGATTGGCGCGCCTTCTATTACGTTGGATCCCTTATGACATGGTAGATCATTGGGTTACTTCTTCGTGGGACTTAATACCAATTGATGTATGACCGATGGATTTATGAGAAGATCCTCCCGAGATCAAGCGTTCTATGTACGGGAATCTAGTGGCTGGCTGATACGTGAAGAATAAATAGCTATCATGTGTGCATCAGCAACTAAGGATCCTGTGTGGAAAATAACCTAGAAATCCTATGTTGATCAGAATCTAGTGATCATGTTTGTATCAGCACCTAGTGATCCTATGTGGATCAGCACCTACTGATCATGTGTGGATCAGCACCTAGCGATCCTATGTGGATCGGCACCTAGCAGTCCTGTGTGGATCAGCATCGAGCGATCCTGTATGGATCAGAAGAAGAACCCTTGATAGAATAAGACGATCTAGCTTTATGACTAATCATTTCTACTTTTTTACTTATGTTATACCTGATTTAGGTGAGTATTTTTATTTTTTCTTTGTAATAGTGATCATGCTTTGTGGTTTTCCTTAGTGGAATTCCAAGAGACCTTCACGGGTCTTGGGGTCCCTACCGAGTATTTTTATACTCACCCTTGCATGGGCTTCTCCCATAACTTGTTGTGCCTTTTTCAATGAAGAGTAGCTCGGCTGAGGCTATAGGAGCCAGGACCAGGTGGTAAATGGATGTGACTGGTTGACGTGGAGAGTTGTGAAGATGAGTTATGCCTACCCATTTGGTAGGATCCTTGGTGGACAATCTCAGGAGTTTTTTTTTTCTATTTTCTATTATAGTTGTATCTTCTTAGTTGGTCTTGTATTCCGGCCCCTTTACTTTAATTACTTACTATTACAATTAGTTTTGTTTACTAGTTGTGGCTTCACCTTACTCTTCCATTGTGTTTTAATTTTGCATAGTGTACCCTTCTTGTGTGTGTACTGGTTTTGAAGCAATGTCTTCCCATTTTCAAGGAATTTCTTTCCAATGCTAGCCATCAACCCCTAGCCTATGGAAGGTAGACTTGGGGTAGTCATGGTACAGGCCTCGAAGGACGGGTTGTGAGAAAGTGGTATCAGAGGAGTCAGTTTTATTGAAGAACTAGGACTCTGATCTTTCCAATGGATCAATAGTATTAATAGTTTTGAGTGTGGTTTTTTTTTGTATTGTAATATAAATGTATATGTATATTACAGGGAACAATACAAGATGGGGGTGAATTGTACTCTAATGGCCCAAAGGCCTTATATTTTTATTATTTTAACAGAATCCTCTTTTAATGGATGAATGGGGGAACCAAATATACATCATGACTTAAAACATAATTGACCTGAAGATCATAGAAAAACAACGTCCAAAAAATTGCATTTGAAATGAATACAATGATCAGAGTAAAACAAATGTTAATGATTATACCATATAGCTTATAGAATCTATTAATTCAATATGAATCATAATTGAAACAATTACAATTTAATTGAATATGAAAAGGAAGGGGAAACAATAAAATTCCCTTTCTAATAAAAATAGTAGCGGAAATGTAAAATTATTACAATTCTTTTAACCCAAATAGAAGGGTATCCTTTCACCTAGGATAGAAGGTACGTCCTAACACCACCTTGGTAAGCCCTAAATACAAATATTGGTATGGTTGTCTTCTTATACCTATAAGTCCTCGATTAAGAAGGTAATTCACACCTCTGTCCTTCAAGAAATTTAAGGCACTCAACATGATGATGGGATGAACGTATTCCTATCCCCGGAAGCCCTCGATCGTTACCACAATGATCGGTCTCACAAATCCAGAAAAAAACTTATAGAAATACAAGAACACAGAACAAGCTATTGACTTATTATATCTTCAAGGATTTCACACAAAGCAAGAGAGAAGTCACAACATCTCTCTCAAGAACTTGATAGAAGAAAAAGTTGTGTATTATGGTTTGAATGACCTCCTATTTATAGCTTTCAGGTTCCAACAGTCATATTTTCTCTAATGGTCATATTTCTCTTAAAAACTGAGAGGGACTTCGACACCTGGCATTACAATGGTCAAAGAAAAATAGAATACATGTCATTGTTTTGATTGGTAAATAACCAACCCAACGACGTCATCTTAGTATAAAATAAGGAAGTACAGAAGAATAAAATAAAGAGTATGAGATACATGAAATTGGTATTGAAGTTATTAAAATAATGTAATGCATTTCATAGGTGCAATACGTAACTTGTTTTCCAGGCTCATCATGATAACAATGCATACTGATAGAAAATTAAAACATGGTTATGATTCTTAACTTGGTTATGATGAACGATATTTAATCTAGTTATGATAATTGGATACAATACATAATAAGGGTATGATGTATAACCTAGTGATAATGCATACCTTGATTACAATATTGTGATTACGATACATGATTACTATTTATAACTTAACCTGGTTACAATGCATGATAAATGAGATTGTGATACTATACTTATCTTGATTAAGAAGCATGGTTATGATGTAGTATTTAACTCGGTTACGATGCATATTTATGATGCAGTACTTAACCTGGTTATGATTTCTGATTATAATGAAATACTCAGTCGGGTTATGATTCCTGATTATAATACAATACACAGTTTGGTTAAGATTCCGGATTACAATACAATACACATTCAGTTTTCGATTAATTATTATAATACAATACAAAGTCAGGTTACAATTCCTGATTTTAATACAACACGTAGTCGGGTTACAATTCCTGATTACGATGCAGTTCATAATATGGTTACAATTTTGAAACAGCATATAAAACAATGTGTATGAACAACAAACATGACTTTCATAAGGATACATTAAACATGAGGAATAAAGTAAGTGATTAAAATTTTTAAAACAACATACATGATAAACAATATATGTGATTATAATATGTGTGATTTTTTATTTCCAAAACAAATGATTGAACTAAAATTCAAAACATGATTTGACTCAGCAATCTCCCCCTTTTTGGGAAGCACAAAATAAAACAAAAAAATAGAATAGAAAATAATAAATACTTATCTCCCCCTGACTTTAATAACTCTAGTGGATACTATTAATTCCACCCTTGGTTTAAACAACTCACAAGGGATCGTATTCTCCTTAATTTTTCTTATGACATCTCCCCTTTAATCATATATTCATAAAAACATTCTTTTCAAATCCATTCTCCCCCTTTGTGATTTTCAAAAAGAATAAGTGAAAGAATTTGTTTCCTGAAAAAAGTTAGAGAAAAAGAGTACAAAACAATAAATGTTACTTGAAGAAAAAGTTTATTACAACAAGTTTTCAACCATCATTCTTTTCCCTTTTTTACAAAAATATTAAACAACAAGAGTTTCATATTTTGTAACTCCTTTCTATACTCCATAATCTTGTCAAGATCTTATTTCTGAGCCTTCATCTTATCATCCTATTCAACAATAATCTTTTCTTGATTCCAAAGCTGATCTTCAAGAAGCCAATTAATAGCTTCTTGATCTTTAAGTCTTGCTTCCTGGTTATTGAAATCATCCATCCTGAGTTGACAGGATTTCTATAAGATAGCTACTCTATTCGAGAGTAAACAACCTCATTAATCTCATCCTGAAACTTTTCCCTTAAAGACTCAATCTCTTCCAAGGATACTCCTTTTGAGGTACCGAGTGTTTGAAATTATTGAAGCTTTTCATTCAAATCATCAATCAACTTTAGATAGAGAGAATTGAGTTTGTTTACCCAATGTATCAATTCTTCCTGCTTGTTCAGATGATTCCTTAGGCTTTCATCAATGTTATAAGACCACTTCACATCTTTATTGCAAGACATAATGTGCTCAGTAGAATGTTCCTTGAAAATATTAAAATCATCTTCAATATTTTGAAACTAGTTTCTCAAAACCTTCATAGAATATTTTCTATCATTATGAGCATTTAAAATAATTTCCAACCTAGATTCAACTTTTGGAAGAAAAGGTAATAGCTTCCCCAATCTATTCAAATCCTTTTCAATGTATTAAACCCCTTTCATAGTGATTTTCCTTTCATAATATGTTTCCTTGATGAATTGAGAAAGATCACCAAAATGAGTCTCAGTGCTGATCACTTGAGCTAGATGATTATGATTCTTATTGGATTATTCCTCTTCCTCTTCTTGTTCTTATTCTTTATCAGAAATCTAAATGACTCTTTTAGAGGAAAACTTTTGAGATACCCTCTTGGAGTGTTGAGGATTCAGAGAGGGATAGACAAAAGATGGTACTTCTGATGACTCTGCGGTATGACTTATGGTATTTGAATCTTCTTCTTCTTGGACTTCTATTTCCTCATTTCCCTATTTTTCTTGATTATGTTCCTCTTGACCTTATTCTTCTTGTTCTTCTTCCTCTTATTCATGTTCTTTTTCAAGATATTGTGTAGCCGGTTGTACAAAAACTTGTTTCCCCTTGCCTTTCCCTGCTGGAACTGATTGGGTTTTAACATATGGATACCTTATTTAAATTATAGATTTTAATTGCTATGTAATTCTTAGAAGACTATTAATATCAATAGCATCATCCTTTATTTTCTTCAATATCTTATTTTTCTCTTCTTCTTTCAAAGTCTCTTCAGACCTTACTTTTAAAGCCAAAGCTTCAACCGAATCCAATCCAAACTGAGGATCCCCTTATTTATTTTCTTTCTTTTTCTTCCTCCACTTAGAAGTAAACTCATCGGATACAGCCTTTTTTCTTTGAGGGTTTTGGATTTGTAGCCTTAACATCCTTTTTTTGTTCAAAGATGACTTGGACAGCTTAGAAGGTTTCTCACTACCTTAATCATCACTCTTTTCTTTCTCACCATCTGGATCTCTCTAAAACTTTTTCAATATAGAATTGAAACATAATTGGAGCCTTCTTAACGTATCCTTACTAATTAAGGGATATTTGAAGAAATTTGGACCTAACTTAATTTCAATATTACACAAACACAAGAACTCTTTCATAAACATAATGATAATTGAGGGGAACATGATCAGGAGATATTTTATATCACCAGATTTGAGTTTCTTAATTTTTTGGAAAATAAACCCCATAAGGTTAAACATCCTCATGGTGACCAAGTATTCATGCACATACACATCTGAAACTTTCAAAGTTTCCTTATCATCTTTTCTCAGCACCAAAAACCCTTGCATCAAATGGGCTAAAAGTCTATTATCTCTTGATAGATGACTCACTTTCCTTTTTTCCTCATGTATTTCAAAAATAGTTTCTTCAGATATAGACCTATCAAAGGTTCCATCAGCTTCCAGTAACTTATGAAAAGGACATAATTCATCTCCCTCAAATGGAACATTTAGAAACATAGCTTCCTTTTTTGAAGAGGTTGTATATATATTATCATACATCTGAAAATAAATCTTAAGATCCTTCCCTATCTCTATTGATTCATAAAATTGTAACACTTCATCATGATAGACAAGATCCTGATCAGATCCTAGTCTTTCCACAAAAATTGAATCCGCCCCTTGAAAACTTATAATTCTTTTCAAAGAAGAATCAAAAGACTCATAAAAATCTCAGGAGACCAACCTTTCACCATAGAAAGTCATGGAAGAGAAATTATTTGGAGTCATTTCTTTTAGAGATGAAATAGAAGACTCAGGCCTGAAAGACTAACTCGCACCCTAAAAAACTTGTTGATTACAAATGTTAAGAAGATCTCTAATTACAAAAACTCATATAAGAACCAACAGAACCTTGCTGACTATTTATAGAGGAGCTTGACATGGAAGAGAATATAGTTTAAATCGATGTGGGATATATTCTCTTAAAAATAATTGACGGCCAAGATTAGATCTAAGAAATCTAATTTTCAATAATGATTACAAACTCTTGAGGATATATTTTAAAACAAAATTTTTTTCAGAGTGAAACTGATTTAAAAGTAAAAGAACAAAATGAGAAACAACCATTAAAACAACCAAGTTATAGTTTTTGAAAATGTACCCTTTAGAGTAATTGGATAGATATTCTGGTTTAAGTATATTTTTATTAACAAAATAAACAAAAACAATAATTAATCCAAAACCGATAAAAGAAAATAGGATGGTACCAATTATTTAGAAGTGATAGAATAATCCACAACGATAGTCCAGTACCGATATCGATATTTTGGTACCGATATGGTAACCCAATACCGATTTTTCAATACCAATAATGTGATGCAATATCTATAGCTTATAATTGAATAGATAATTCAATACCAATAGTCTAAATCCAGTACCAAAAAACTTTGAAACTAAAACATGAAACTCATATAAACATAAAACCAATAAAATTCAGAAATCTATAAAAGACAACTAAAGAGTGAAACCTATCAACAAAAAGTAAAGCTGATAAACTGTAAAAAAAGTGAAACTGATAAACTGTAAAACCAAAAGTGAAACTGATAAACTGTAAAACAAAAAGTAAAACCAATAATCTGTAAAACAAAAATTAAAACTGATAAGTTGTAAAAAAAAGTGAAACTAAAATGTATACTCCCATTTGAAAAGGGGGTAAATAAATATAAGGATATATCTTAAACAAGCAATAGATTTGAATGATTACTTTATAGTGATCATTCTTAGTCTTTTTTTAATGTGTCCAAATCTATCAGAATATAATGGTTTTGTAAAAATGTCAACAAGTTGTTCTTGTGTTCTGATAAATTGTAAAGCAATATCTCCTTTTTGTGTGTGATCCCTAAGAAAGTGATGCCTAATATCTATGTATTTTGCACATGAGTGATGTGCAGAGTTTTTACTAAGAGAAATGTCACTAGTATTTTTACATACTATTTTTGTTTTTGAGAAACTCATGTCATAGTCTGTGAGTGTGTGTTTCATCCACAACACCTGAGCAAAACAACTTTCAGAAGCTACATATTTTGATTCAGTAGTGGAGAGTGCTACTGAGTGTTGTTTCTTTCATGACCAATGAACCAAAGAATCTCTTAAAAATGACATGTTCCGGATGTAATCTTTATATCCATTCTACATCCACCAAAGTCAGTATCTAAAAAAATTCAAAACAAAATCATTTCGAGAAGAATAGAATAGTCGTAAATCCATAGTTCCCTTTAAGTAGTGAAAAATTATTTTCACAGCTTTTAAATGAGATTCATTTGGATTTGATTGGTATATTGCACATAATCATACTGAAAACATTAATTCTAGATGAATATTCGATAAGTATAACAAAACTTCCCATCATACCTCTATTTTTTTTGATCCACTAGTTTACCAGCTTAATCAAGATCAATTGTATTTGAGGTACCAATTGGAGTGCTAATACTTTTAGTATTGTCATATCCATGCGTTTTGATTTGGTCTTTGATATACTTATGTTGAGATAAAAAATTTCCTTCTGGTTTTTGAGATATTTTAAAACCTAAAAAGAATGTTAACTCACCCATCATACTCATTTCAAACTCAAATTTCATTATATTCCCAAAATAATCAGTTAAGGATTGTTGAGTTAAGAGGAATATAATGTCATCAACATAAATTTTAACTCTTAAAACATTTTTTTTCTATTTTTATAAAAATATTTGGGTTAGTAGTACCTTTTTCATAATTTTTTTTAAAAATAAAACATGTGATTCTATCATACCATGCTCTTGGGGCTTGTTTAAGGCCATAAAAATCTTTGGTATGTCTAAAAACATGATCAGGATGTTTTGGATCTATAAAACTATGGGTTGATCAACAAAAACTTATTGTTGAAAAAAACATTTATAAAATCACATTTTACCTCCATTTGAAAAAGTTTTAAATTGAAGTATGTTGTAAAGACTAAAATAATTTGAATAGATTCAATTATAGATAATGAAGCATAGGTTTCTTTATAGTCTATTCCCTCTTTTTGATTATATCCTTTAGCCACAAGTCTTTATTTATTTATTTCTGTGACTCCATTTTCATCACATTTGTTTCTAAAAACCCATTTAACACCAATTACAATTGTTTATTTAGGTCTTTCAATCAAGGTCCATAATTGATTCCTCTCAAATTCATTTAGATCAACATTCATTGCCTAAATCCAATCTTCATCACCTAAGGCTTTATTCAAAGTTTTAGGTTCGATTTGAGAAAGAAAAGAATGATGTTCTATTTCATTTCCCAATGAGTTTCTAGTCCTTACAGGTTGATTTACATCTCCAATGATATTATCACTGGGATGATTTTTAGAAACAACTAATTTGGGTATTATAAAACTTGTTCATCAACATATGTCTTCTAGGGTAAATGTTTCAGAAACATTTTCTTGAGTATTCCCCTTTATCAGAAGAGTTTTCAATTGTAGGTTGATAATCAGTTTGTGAAAATACCTCAATTTATGTAGGTAAAGATTGATTAAAAACAAAGGAGTTACTTTCATCAAATTTAACATGCACTGTTTTTTCAACAGTACAAGAGTTTTTATTGAAAATCCTATAAGACTTAGAAGTTGTGGAATAAACTAGAAAGATTGGATTTGGGTAAAAAAAACTTATGTAAATTATTTTGTATTCAATATGAATACTTTGCATCCAAACACTTTTAAGTATAAAACTTTAGGTTTTTAGTCAGTCCACAATTCATTAGGTGTTTTATTAAGAAAAGGTCTAGTAAAAACATGATTTGTAGTATAACATGCAGTACTAACAGCTTCAGCCCAGAAATTCTTAACAATTGAGTATTCACTCAACATGGTTTTTGTTATTTACTGTATAATAAGATTCATTCTTTAAACAACAACATTTTTCTGAGGGGTTTTGGAGATGAAAATTTGTGAGTAATACCTTTCTTACTACAAAAGGTTTCAAAATCCAAATTTTGAAATTCTCCACCTTGATCATTACGTATAGTTATCAATGGTAGGTTTTTGTCATTTTTAACTTGGGATCTGAAAGTTTTTAAATATAAAAAGGATTCATATTTTTTTACTAGAAAATATACCCTTTTAAAAATATTATAGTCATCAACTAAAAAAATGCATTGTTTTTTCCTCTAATGCTTCCAGTTTTTGTAGGACCGAAGAGATCCATGTGCACTAACTATAATTCATTAGATTTAAAACCTCATTGATTGATTTAAATCTAGTTTTATATTTTTTCTATATTAAAAAGGGTCACAAACCTTTGAATAATAAAACCTATGATCTGGTAGACCCTTAACGAGTCTCTTATTTGAATGTTTACAAAGGTTCTTTAGGTTGCAGTTTCCTAACCTTCTATGACATAACCAATATTGGTCTTCCATTGCACTTAATCAAGGTAAGTCTTGGCTCCTAAGGTCTTCTAAGTCGATTGTGTATAAATTGTCTTGTCTATGGGAAGAAAGAATGAATTAATCCTTGGAATTGTTAACTAAACATTTATCATTCCTAAAATTCACAAGGTAACCTTCCTCACATAATTGACTTATACTGATTTGGTTGTGATTAAGACCTTTTAAAAACAAAACATTTGAAATTATAACTTCTCCTAAAAGAATAATATTACCTATGACAATGATCTTTCACTGAGCATTATCTCTAGAGGTCACTCTTCCACCTTTCATTTCAATAATCTTTTCAAATAAATATTTATTCCCTATCATGCATCGAGAACAACCACTATCCTTGTACCAAATGTTCTTGTTGTTGGTACACTTCTTATTTTCCTGAAAAATAAAAAATTAGTTTTTTGGAACCCAATCTTTTTTGGATACAGAAATTTTAGATAAATTAATTTTGGGAATCCACATTTGTTATGAAAAATGGGCTTTGTAAAATCTTAAATATTGGGTTTTATTAAGAGAACAACTTATTTACCGTTGTCCACCACATTGACATTTCGTACAAAATGGATCACTTTGAGGAACAAAATAGTTATTGCTAAAAATGTGTTTTGAGTGAGTGTATCCAAATATAGATGTATTCTTTAAAGAACATATTTGAGAATACATCTTATGAAAATTTTCCTTACCACATATAATGTTTGATAAAAGTTTATTAAGAGAAAATATTTTAGATTTCAAACTAATGACTAAATTTTCATTCTCACAAGAAATTGTTTTGGAATTATTTTTTCTTTCAAAAACACTTTTCTTAAGACAAATTGTTCAAAGTATTTAAAAAGTTTATCCATATCAGAACTTACTTCCTTAAGATACTTTGAAATATTTTCAAAGTTGAGAGTTTTATGATCAAGATATTTTGATAGATATGATACTTGTTTTGTAAGAATATATATTTTAGAATTTTCCTTATCAAACTTTTTCTTGAGTTTTGAATTTTCATTATCAAGTAATTTGGAAGATCTAGAAACTTCTTCAGAGGAAGGTAAATTTTCCTCTGCTAAGGAAGATTCTTCATCCAAAGAGTAATAATGTTTCTCATCAGTGTAATTAACATTTAAAGATACATTTGTATGGGATTCATCATTACATACCCTATCCATGTGGCAATGATTTTCAATTGGTGTTCTATCTATGATTCCTATATTTCTATGACCAGAAGATTTGTAATCTAAGGATTCATCTGATGAATCACCACCACTTTCACTCTAAGTATCATTTGATTTCAAACCTTTCTTTTTCTTTGGCTTGAAATACTTTTTCTTATTTCTTTTAGAAAGATTATACTTTCTATGTTTTCTTTTTAGTAAAGGAAAATCCATTCTAATGTGACCTTCTCTTTTTCATTAATAACAAGTGACCTCAGCAACTTTATTTTCTTTTCTATATTTCTTTTTGAATCTGTATCGGCACATGAGCCTCAGCCCAGTTGGTGAGGACTCGATAAGGGCATCCAAGAGACCCGAGATCAAATCTGGGTGGAGGAATATTTCCGAGGTACTGTAGAAGTATTGTAGCAGTATTGTAGCAGGAACTGTAGAAGTACTGTAACAGGCATTGTTCAGTATTGTAGCATCCAGAACTATTCATCCATCTTGGCCTTTGGGCCACAAGTTTGATCCTCGGGTCCTGCAAGGCTTTTGGGCCACCCAAGGCCTTTGGGACGGTTCATTCTCAAGGTCTTCGGGCCACCTTAAGGCCTTAGGGCCACCCCAAGGCCTTCGGGCCACATGAATGCAAGCCCCAGATACACTACAAAAAAGGAGCAGCCCCAGAAGAGGATTCAGAGAACGTGCACTCACCAGAACAGAACCAAATGGATTGTCAGAATGAGAGGGTATGGCAATGCCATTGGTACCAGCCTGTACTTGCATGAGAAGCCTAGCTGGACAGTCATGCAAAGGTTGAGAGCTACTATTAGGATACAGATGTTGGGGAGGTGCGGTTCCTTGTAGATAGTCCGGTCTTATTCCCTAAGACCTTCAAGTCATGTAATCTTCTAGCCTACAGGCCATGTAATATCTGAGCCTACGGGCCTTTTAAGGTTTCCCCCTCATCCCTTGAAAGGGGAGTTATAAAAAATCAATAAAAATAAAGGCCTTTGGGATATTCAGGGTATATCGAAAGTCTTTCATTACAACAGTCTTGTTCATCCTTCGAGTAAGACTGGCTAACTCATTATCCGAGTGATCACTATCACTTGATTCTGATATAACAACTTTATTATATTTGGATCTTTTTATCCTTTCTGGTGTCTTAGCTTTTGTGGCAGTAAAACCTACACTCCCATTACCATTCATCTTCTTATTGAAATCAGCATCTCTTTTCATTCTTGCATCGTACTGAAGTAGAGTGTCAGATAACTCATCAAGAGTGATCTGAGTAACCTTCCTATTTTCCTCAATAATTGTTCTTTTTGATTCCCACTTGTTAGGAATAATATCAATAATCTTGTCTAAAAGTGCTTAATCATCAAGATCCTTTTCACCCATATATTGTAGACTATTGAAAATTGTCATAAAGCTTTGTTTCACCTTGTATACTGGTTCTCCATAAGGAAAAAAACCAATGATATTCTGCTCAAAGCATTTCTCTTCTTGTTTCTATGAATTTGGATGTACCAAAATGTGTGACTTATAATTTCTTCTAGATACAATTGGAAGCTTAAAAATATGATATCTAACTATATATATTCTTTCTCATGGAATATAAAAAATTATTGCGTACCTTGTAATTCAGTTGATATTCTTGTTTCTCCTAATTTGTGAAGGTACTGACTTCCTTGTCTGGGATTTTATAACCTCCAGTAAGAATGATAAAGTTTTCCAATCCAATATTAATAACGAATGTCTTAGTTTGATCTCTCTAATACTCATAATCATTCCCATAAAATATAGGTGGTTTATTTGGATTTAAATTGTCAATTGATCCAAAAATCAATCATGTCATCTTATAAAACAATACTTTTCCACTCCACACATTACTTTAGTAAGTTGTTATAAACCAAATATTTGTAAAATAAATATGATTGTATTGAAAAATAAATAAATTAAGTAATAAAAAATAGTGGAAACAACCTATGATACCAATTGTTGGATCCTAATAGAGATTTATATGTATATTAGATGGAATAATACAAGATGGGGGTGAACTGTAAGTTTAAAAACTTTGTATTTAAACCCTTAAGAAGGAACTTAGTTAAAGAGGTCTTAAACTAATACAATTCACAATCAATAAAATAAATCATAAATGTATTTGATCCGATGGAAATACTAAGATTTAATACTACAAGTAATGTGAAAAAAAATTGTATTTGAAATGAATACAATGATCATAGTAAAAAAGATGTTAATGATTCTTCCATGTAGCATATAGAACCTCTTAATGCAATACGAATCGTAATTGAAACAATTAAAATTTAATTGAATATTAAAAGAAAGGGGAAACAATACCATTCCCTTTCAAATAAAAATAACAATGGAAATGTAAAAGTATTACAATTATTTTAACCCAAAGAGAAGGGTATCCTTTCACCTAGGATAGAAGGTCTGTCTTATCACCACCTTGGTAAGCCCTCGATATGAAGACCGTTATGGCTATATTCCAATCCCCAGAAGTCCTCGATTAAGAAAGTAATCAACACCTCTATCCTTCAATAAATTAAAGGACCTCGATACAATGATCGGTTACAAGTATTCCTATCCTCGGAATCCCTTGATCGTTACCACAATTGTCGGTCTCAAAAATCAGAAACAAAGAACTTATAGAAATACAAGAACACAGAACAATCTATTCACTTCTTGTATCTTCAAGACTTTCACATGAAGCAACAGAGAATTCACAACATCTCTCTGTAGAACTTGATAGAATAAAAATTTGTGTATTCTATTTTGAATGACCTCTTATTTATAGCCTTCAGGTTCCAATGGTCATATTTTCTCCATCGGTCATATTTCTCTGAAAAACTCAAAGGGACTTGGACACCTGGCATTACAAAGGTAAAAAAACATAATACATTACATCACTTTGATTGGTAAATAACCAATTCAATGACATCGTTTTAGTTAGAAAGAAATAAGTACAAAAGAATAAAATAAAGAGTCTGAGATACATACAATTGGTATTGATGTTATGACAATAATGTAGTGGGTTTGATAAGTGCAATATGTAACTTGTTTTCTTGGATCATCATGATAACAATGTATATCGATTGAGAATTAAAATCTGGTTACGATTCTTAACTTGGTTACAATGCACAATATATAATCTCTTTTTGATACATGGATATAATACATAATTAGAGTATGATGTATAACCTAGTGATGATGCATACCCATGTTTTTATATCGTGATTACGATACATGATGATGATTCATAACTTAACCTGGTGACGATGCATGATACATGAGATTTTGATACTATACTTATCTGGATTATGATACATGGTTACAATGCAGTATTTAACCTGGTTACGATGCATATTTATGATGTGGTACTTAATCTAGTTACGATTTCTGATTATAATGAAATACTCAGTTAGGTTACGATTCCTGATTATAATAAAATACACAGTCTGGTTACGATTCATGATTACAATACAATACCCAATTAGGTTATGATTACTAATTATAATACAATACATAGTCAGGTTAAGATTTCTTATTATAATACAATAAACAATTAGGTTAATATTCATGATTACGATGCGGTGTATAATATGTTTATGGTTTTGAAATAACATACAAAACAATGTGTATGAACAAAAAACACGACTTTAATAATGATACATTAAGCATGAAGAATAAAGTAAGTGATTGTGATTGTTAAAACAACATACATGATAAACAATATATGTGATTAGGATAAGTGTGATTTTTGATTTCCAAAAAAATAATTGAAGGAAAAGTTGAAACATGTTTTGACTTAGCCGTTTTCAGTTTGGGAGTCAAGTGTTGGTGCGGTAACCAACGTATCATCTATACAACATGACCCTGAATTCTGATTTCTGACTCGGTGCACGAAAACACTGATTGCATGTGTTTTGGAAATGTTTTAATTTTTATCTCTTTTGAGTCAGCTCACGAGTTATAACTTTTTGACCTTGGTGCAGCTGTTTATTTTTAGGATGCCACTATATAGACAAGAATCCAGGATTCCATAGAGACTACATGATGATGGCCTACTAAGTGATGAGCTTTGGTGCAGGGCCCTCTTACTGTGTTGGAACCTTCGGGTGGTGTACCAGTAGAACCACCACTCAGAGGGCATTAGTTTCGACCATCCCCACTAGTAGACCATGCATGCCAACTGAGAACATTTCTTGAGTTCTAGAGACAGAGTTTTCCAAGGTTACATGGAAAGACAGATCCCCAGGCAGCTGAGGACTGGCTGGAGGCTATGTAATGTGTTTTTTTCTTAGTTGATACACCATCAGATTAGATAGTGATCCTAGCTGCTAGCCTCTTCTAGGGCACAGTAAGGAAGGATTTGATGGAGTCTGATGGACTAGATGTGTGAGGAGGAGACACACTCTTGGTTGGACTTCAAGACCCTCTTCAGGGTAGAATTCTTAACAGTGACTTTACGCTCAGTGTGTATCCAGGAGCTTCTACAATTATAGTAGGGCAGACTATTACTGGCCCAGTACTCGAAAAGATTCACTAACCTCTCATACGACTCCACCGACATTGTATGGGACCAATTATTTAGGACCTATACTTTTTAATAGGGTATCTGATGGGAGATCAGAGCGTCGATGATAGCACTCAATATACCAACATAGGTTGGAGTTATCGAGTGAGCATTATTGGTGGAGATCTTCTTAGCTGAGCAGGAACTGACGATGAGAGCCACCATCGGACAACAAGAAGCCGAGTCATTTGTAGTAGGGAGTAGGCAGATGACAAAGATCTCCATGTGGGCAAGACTTTTCAGTGGATGACCCTAGGATGTAGGGTTGGAGGTGTGGATCTTGTGAGGTAGAGGAGGTCTTATGAGGACTAAAGTCTGTTACTCTTATGGTGGATAGGGACACATGGCTCGTGACTTTCTAACTCCCTGTATAGAAGATCATCAGATGATCGAGGGACCGCTGAGGCAGTGGCCAAGGTTAGAGTGAGGGGGTCCGTTGGGTGGCGGACACGACAAAAAAGCAGGTTGTGCAGCATTTGGTGGATGAAGGTTTGAGGTTCTACCCCCACCACCCCCAGATGGTCCACCCTGACCACAGAGAGTAGGTGGACAGGGGCGAGCTCAGCTTTAGGCGATAGAGTCCTATGACCAAGGCACTCCAAATATGATTAGATGTACGATCTGTGTCTATTCCACCCTAGTTGCATTTCTTATAGACACAGGTGTCAGTCACTCTTTTATTTCCACAACACTCGTTTGGATCTCAGAGATTATGATGGAGTCATTGACTCAATCTTTATGATTAGAGACTCCTACAAGAGAAGATTCAATGATTACACACTGGTGAAGATAGGTTATGCTCACTCTAGGTGGCAAGATCTTCGACTGGGATCTCCTAGTAGCTGCATCGAGTCATTATGACGTCATCTTGGGTATGGACTGGCTATCCATAGTCCATGCTCAGATTCACTATTTTAGGCACAAAGTGTGGTATGTCTACATGGATGGGATTATTTTTTCCTTCACTGGTGAAAATAAAACCTTTTCAGCACAGGATGGACTCTCCCAAAGGAGGGTGCCACTGATCACTCATCAGTTGGCTAGCCTTACCCTCGGAGTTATTCACGTGAGGAGTCTGAGTTATCCTGTGGTGGTGGACTAGTATGTTGATGTCTTTCTTAATGATGTTGTAGGACTACCTCCTCATAGAGAGGTATACTTTTATATCGACCAATACCCCAAGACGGAACTGATATCTACTCCATCATATCGTATGTCCCCCGCAGAGCTTCATGAGTTGTGAGTATAGTTGGAGGACTTGTAGAGGAAGAGATTAATAAGGCCCAATGTTTCTCTTTGGTTGTCCCTGGTTTTGTTCGCCAAGAAGGCAGATGGGAGTCTGAGGATTTTTTTGGATTATCAGCACCTTAACCAGGTGAGTGTGAAGAATAAGTATCCACTCCCATGGATTGATGATCTCTTCGACCAGCTGAAGGGAGATCGATGGTTTTCGAAGATAGACCTCATATCAGGCTATCATCAGCTAAGAGTACGAGATGAGGATGTACTGAAGAGGGCCTTCAGATGTTAATATGGCCATTATGAGTTCTTGGTAATTCCCTTTGGCGTGACCAATGCTCTAGCACTGTTCATGGGGCCCATGAATAGGATCTTCCAGCCTTACCTCGATCACTTTGTGGTGGTCTTCAATGATGACATCTTGATATACTTAGCGTTGGAGGAGGAGCACGCCATGCTCCTACAAATAGTTATGGATACACTCTGAGAGCACCATATTTATGAAAATATCTCGAAGTTCCAATTATGGATACGGGAAGTCCACTTCCTAGGGGATGTTATCTCAGAGGCTGGAGTTGTAGTGGATCTGGTGAAGATAGAGGCAATGATTTCTTGGGAGCCTCCTAGGAGTGTGATAAAGGTGAAGAGTTTTTTGGGATTGGCTAGGTACTACTGGAGATTCTTACCTATATTTTCTAGAGTTGTGATATCATAGTCAGCTTTGACAAAGAAGTGAAATCCATTTGTGTGGATGGAGATATGCTAGCAGAGTTTTCAGGAGATGAGACGGTGGTTGATGAGTTCCCACATATTGAGGCTACCAGAAGAGGGCGTTGGGTATATAGTCTACTGAAACACATCAAGGACCAGACTAGGTTGAGTCCTGATTCAAGAGTGAGAATTAATCACCTAAATCTCATGGCAGTTGAGACAGAATGAGCAGAACTATGCTACCCATGACCTAGAGTTAGCACCAGTGGTCTTTATGTTGAAGATGTGGCGGCACTACTTGACGGGTGAACGGTTAACTATTTACTATGACCACAAGAGTCGTGGGTATATCTTCTCACAGAAGGACCTGAACCTGAGATAGCGGCAATGGCTGGAGTTCCTCCAAGACTCTGACTTTGAGATAGTCTACACTCCTGGGAAGGGGAACGTAGAAGCAGACGCACTCAGCAGGAGATCTGGTATACAGTTGTTGAGTGAGTCGACAGAGCACCTAGCCGCGTTGTAGTTATCCTTCATGGATATAGATGAATCATCTTACCTCCAGTCTATGATTATCCCTCCCCAACTTTTTCAGCAAGTTTTGGAGGCTCATCTTGGGGATGTTGATAGCGAGGCCTGACGTTCTCAGATATCCTCAGGATAGGCTCCTGATTGATTTTATAAAGGTGAGGATCACGTCATTATCTTCATAGGATGAACTATGGTACCAGTGACGCTTCGGGGGGAGGTGTTTAGGGAGTTCCATACATCCCCTTTGATAGTAAATCCTGGTGTGGTGAAGATGTACTAGGACCTCTGGTATCAGTACTAGTTGCCAGGGATGAAAAAGCAGTGTCAGAGTTCATTTCTTCATACCTCACTTGTCACCAAGTGAAGCTGAGCATCATGCACCAGCAGGCTTAGCTCATCCACTTGAGGTACCAGAGTGGAAGTGGGATGGTATATCCATGGACTTCATGATGGGGCTACCACGTAAGTCTAGGGGCCAAGATTCCATCTGGGTGATCATTGACAGACTCACCAATTCGGCCCACTTCCTACCCATATGAGAGTAGTGATCAGTAGAGGGCTTTGTATGCCTCTACATGCAAGAGATTTTACGGCTTCATGGGGTTCCATCAGTGATCATCTCATATCGTGATGTAGATTTTACATCCTTCTTGTGGAAGGCGTTGGAGGAGGAATTTGGGACTCAACTACACTTGAGCACCACCTTTCACCTTCAGACTGATAGTCAGATGGAGCGGACCATACAGACACTCGAGGACATGATTCTTGCTTGTGTCCTTGATTTTGGTTGTTGTTGAGAGGACCACATACCACTGTTGGAGTTCGAATACATCAACTTTTATCACTCCACCATCGGTATGGATTTGTTTGACGCCCTATACGGGTGACCTTGAAGGTCACCTCTATGTTGGACAGACCCACAGGAGTCGGCACTTATGGGTCTGGAGTTGGAATAGGCTTCTACAGAGAAGGTGCAGATCATCCAAGAGCAGATGAAGACTAGATAAAGCTAACATAAGTCTTATGCTGATAGGATACGGAGACCCTTAGAGTTTGAGGAGGGAGACCATGTCTTCCTATGAGTCTCACCCTGACAAGGATTACTATGGTTTGGCTGGGGTGGAAAGATATATTTGAGGTTCATCAGACCATTCCATATGCTCAGCAGTGTAGGCAAGACGACATATTGTCTAGCTCTTCCCCCACAGATGCACCGGGTGCATAATTGTTTCTATGTGTCAAACTGAGGAGGTACGTGAATGATCCATCACACGTTATCGAATGGGGAGAACTGGACATCGATGATGGGGAGACATTTACAGAGTTCTTGGTGGAGATAGAGGATCGACAAGAGTGGGTCCTTTATGGGTAGTTGATTCCTCTAGTGCAAGTTTGTTGGAAGCACAGGAATCTCCAGGAGATCACATGGGAGAGGGAGGCTCAGATTCATGATCAGTACCAGCATTTATTTCCCTAGTTTTGTTGTAGATTTTAGGGATGAAAATCCCTAAGGTGGGGAGAATGTAAAGACCTGAAAATTCCATATAATTTATAATAAATTATTTTAGATTATTACAAGTTTACGAAAATTGATGGAACGTGATTCTAAGGCCCGGAGATCCCAGAACGTAATTTTGAACTTTTTTAAGGTATGTTTATTAAACATGCGGGAAGTGCTTTCTAACTTTTGAACCGTTGCTCGGAATTGAAATCTAAGGGCATCGTTGGACTCTTAGTGTCAGGATTATCTTAAGGGAAGATTAACTTTGTTCAAAAAAGATGTGTAGAAAAGTTAATTTTTATCTTTACAAAAAATAATAATAATAAAACCTACAAGTTATTATTTTTTTGTAACCGTTGAGCGACTTGGTGAGACCGTAGAGTTAAATGGGTCATTCAAGGGCATGACCCTTGGGTTGCATAACATCAACGTTGGAACATTAAATCTAGTTCATAAATGAACCACATTAATGTTATGAAACACGGTCGGTTACCTCATATATTTAAATTGAGCTTGGGCTCAGGTTATTGACACAGAAGTGAGGAACCTCTGACAAAGTATTGTGCCGCCTTCCACCAATGAAGAATGGAGTCTTGAAGGATGTCATTGGGGAAAACGATTCTAGATCAACTAATTTCATCAACTTCAACGAATGAGGAATCTAATCTCTCCATTACAGCAATTTCATCCAACAATTCACCAGGTAGGGTGTTTTTTATTGATTAATTCTAAGAGTTTGAAGATGAAATAATTGCACCCTTGTTATGATGCTAATGCAGAGGGTGTGAGCCAAACTAACAAGGTCTGGACCCTCCGCCGCTTTGATCTTTGTTTCTATTCTTCAAGGGAAACTATAAAATATAGTGGAAAGATGAAACTGGGAGTCAAGTAGCATTGGAAGTGTCCCAGGAGTCCCATAGGTGCTTTTAGAAGGGAAAATGGACCACCAAAGCTCACCCTGTGGCCTACAAAAGACCCATCGGTGCAGCACTGGTGCCTATAGGCGAAGGCGGTGGCCAGTGCTCACTTGCCGCAGAAGGGGGTGACACAGTGGTAGACTAGCAAGGGTATCTGTCTTTTAGATGGCCTCATTGGCGGAAGGGTGGCATGCCGTTTCACACTATAGATGGAGTTCGCGGCTTCGAAGTCGTGATGGAGGGGGACTTGTGCCCTACAGGTCCCGTGAATAGTGAGGCGGTGCCACGTGGCACCGCCAGTTGAATAGCTAAATAGATCTTAAGATGTTCAGGAAGGAGGGTCTATGTGACCTCATGTGCGGGTTGCACCTAGCCGGTGGGCTAGGCCTATCCGCTGCCCAGCAGGACAAGCCCACCGCGACCCAGCCCAGCCAGTTCGGGTCGGGCCCACCGCGGCCCAGCTAGTTCGGTCTGATCCAGGTCAGACCCAGGTCAGACTCGGACCAGTTCAAGTAAACTAAAATGGGTCAGGTTAGCTCAGGCTGGGTCAGGCCAGGTTGGTCCGACCGGATCAGACCGGACCCATACCCTTTATGGCCTAGTTTAGCTTAAAAGGTTATATCTTACAAACTAGATGTTTGTTTGACGATCCGTCTCAGGTGTTGGAATCCTTGGGATGAGATGATACTTTTGAGATACTCCACCTAAGTTTTGAAAATTTGTAGTATGGCTGGGTTGGATCGTACCCGAATCAAACTGGGCCCTCAGCACTAAAATGCATATATCTCTCAGACCGGGCGTCCAATTGACGCACCGTCTGTTGTGTTGGAGCCCTAATGACATGACAGATCATTGGGTTACTTATTAAAGGAAATTCATGCTTGTTTAAGTATGATAGATTTCATTAGTATTGAATTAGACCAGGATCAAGCGTACTATGTACGGGAATCTAGTGGTTGGCTGAGATGTGAAGAATGAATAGTGATCCTATGAGGATCAGCACCTAGCGATCATGTGTGGATCAACACCTAGGGATCCTATGTGGATCAGCACCTAGGGATCCTGTGTGTATGAGCACCTAGCGATCATGTGTGGATCAGAACCTAGTGATCCTGTGTGGATCAGCACCTAGCGATCTTATGTGGATCAACACCTAGGTATCCTGTGTGGATCTGCACCTAGTGATCCTATGTGGATTAGCACCTAGCGATCATGTGTGGATCAGTACCTAGTGATCATGTGTGGATCATCACCTAGAGATCCTGTGTGTATTATCAACAGAACCCTTGATATAATAAGATGACCTAGCTTTACGACTAATCATATGTACTTTTATACTTAATTTATACCTAGTTGAGCTGAGTCTTTCTCTTAATGATTCTTGATAGTGATCATGCTTTATGGTTTTCCTTAATGGAATTATGAGAGACCTTTGGTGGTATCAGGGTCCCTACTGGGTATTGTTATACTCACCCCATCACGGGCTTTGCCTGCACCTTGTTGTGTCTTGTGCAGATGACAAGCAGCTCGACTGAGACTATAGGAGCCAAGAACAGGTGGTATACGGAGGTGATTGGTTTAAGTGGAGAGTTGTGGGGATGATATGTACCTACCCTTCTGGTAGGATCATTATTGGATGATCTCAGGAGCCGTTTTTTTGTTGTAGTTGTATCTTCTCAATTGGACTTGTATTCCAGTCCCTTTACATTCATTACTTACTATTACACTTAGTTGTGGTAACTAGTTGTGGTTCCACCATACTCTTCCATTGTGTTCTACTTTTGTGTAGTGTACCCTGCTTGTGTGTGTATAGGTTTTGAGGAAATGCCTTCCCATTTTCAGGAAATGCCTTTCTAGTGCTAGTCACAACCCCTGGCCTATGGAAGGCGGGCTTGGGGAAGTCACGACACGGGCCACGGGGGATGCTTTGTGACAAATTTCATGGGAACATTTCCATAATTATTTTGAAATTATTACATCCTTATTTCTTTAGACTATGTCTCTAAGTGTTTTGAGGCAGTATATCTTCCAAAAAATCTTGTTATCAGTGTTATAATTTTCATCAATAATATTATTTTCTCCATATTGGGTGTGTTGAGAGATTTCAGCACAGATAATGGTACACATTTTAATAAAATTAAAGTCAAATAATTATTAGAAAACTATGGTTGTACTCATAAAAATAGTACCAGCTATCACCCACAGTCTAGTGAGCAGCTAGAAATCTCAAATAAAGAATTGAAATAGATTTTGGAGAAAATTATGAGTATTTCAAGAAAAGATTGGTATTTAAATATGGATGAGGCATTATGGGCCTATATGGCTTCATATAAAACTCTCATTGGGATGTCTCCTTATAAATATCTCCTTAGTAAAATTATTATTTTTTCTATAGAGCTTCATAAGAAATCATATTGGGCAGTGAAAGCCCACAATTATGATTTCAAGTCTTCCAGGGTGAGTAGATTGTTATATTCAGGTGAATTGGAAGAAATTCCAAGAGATACCTAAAAGAATTCTAGAATTTATAAATATAGATAAAAAACTTTTCATGACTCCATTATTCACAATAAACACCTTATGATTAATCATATGGTCATACCTTTTAATTCCAGGTTGAAATTTTTTCTAGGTAAACTCAAAACCAAATGGCATAGACCCTTTAATATCTTGAAATTGATCTTGAATAGTGATTTGGAATTAATTGGAAAGAAAAACAGACCATTATTGGTCAATAGAAAAATATTTAAACATTATAAAAGGTATTGGTTGTCATATCATTTATACAAAGCTAAACAAACACTAATTTTAATTAAGGACCTAAAACTCAGTGCGTCATGGGATTCAACCCGTAGTCCCTATTATTTTTCTTTTTTATTTTTTTTATAAAAGTGATTTCTTGATGTCATATTTTTTTCTCATATATTTTCTTTTTAACTAAAAATTCTTATCTTCTATTAAGTATCAAAACTATTTAAATTTTACTTTTGGTATATTTTTGTACTGTGATGAGGCATGAATTTTCTTCAAATGAACTTTTAACTATTATTCTGTGTTAAGTGGACCTATAAGCTTGATCATATTTGATTCACTTTCCTATACATTTTCTCTAGTAAATTACTTTCCTAATTACTCATTCATAAATCTAATGTTGATCATTTCATCCTATAGTACTTGTAACATTATATCCAAGACACTTGACTCAAGGATTAGATGAGGAGTACATTTTAATGAACTAAAATTGGAAAATATTCTATTTCCAGGGTAGTTCCTACTATTTTCCTCTTTAAATATTTTTCTTATTCATTATTTCATATTGCATGAAATAATGTGTGGTGGAAACTTCCTAGATGTTTTTAAATTATATTGAAATTGGGTTTGATCATAACTTATTGGTTCTTTGAATATATATTTTTGCATATTTTAGTGTGCATTTTGAAATTGTATTTAGTACCTTGAATATTTCTTTTCTTGCTAAAAAAATCTGATTTGTTGAAAATTTCACTTTTTTTCTTAGAATATTGATAGACATGCTCCATTCATATGATTTGTTGAATTTTTTTTATTGTGTCAAATTCGGTTAAAGTATGTACTTATTAAATTTATTTTAGAAATGTTTTTATAATATTGAATAAAATGTTATTGAATTATACTATGGCCCTTAACATATCATTGAACTGCTGAATTGTAAGTATTTTTTAACATAATTGATTATTTATTTTCTTCCAACATTGATTTGAAATTTTAGGAAAAATTTTGGTTTAAATTCAATGGGTTATCTTCTTAAATTGTTCTAACTTGTGAATTAATGTAGATCCCATCAGAATCACCTTAATTGTTTTCCACATTGTGAGTTTTTTAAGATTTTACCTTTATTTTTCATTGGGTCAAACGTTTTCTTATGTGTGAAGATTGTGATTCCACATTGAGTTAGTTAATATCTATTACACCAAGGATTTAACTAAGTACATCATTTTTATTTTTATTTTTAAAAAAATTGTTGCAAGTAAAATTTTGGTGGAATTTTTTACAATTGTCATTGGATTTCAACTATTTAACTAGAACTAAATTCATAAGGTATTCATCTTAATGGACTATGAAACGAAAATCAAAATTCAGGTTGAGTCTTTATTCATTCATATCTTATTCTTTAAGATGTTGGATAGGTTATTTATTCTATTTATAATTATTAAACTTTCCCAAATAAATAGAGTGATTATTTATCATGATAATTAATTATGTGAGTTAGCTCACCTAGAGGTTAAGAATAGTTTAGACTTCCATTTGGATAAAAATTCATTTTTGTTTAATTCTTTTCAAAAATTTCAATTTCAATCATTTTTTGTAAAATATTAAATCATATTTACACTAATTTTTTTAATCTTAAGGGGGAAATTATATTTTTATGTTGAGAGAGTCCATGGGGGAAAACTTATTTCAAAATTAATTCTTTGTGGCATTCAATTTTTTCAATATTGAGATTTATTTTTTCCCTATAAAATTGAGTAAGTAATTGGTTAAGGATAATAAATGCTTAAGTGGCAGAAAATTATATGTGGTATTAAAATTTTTGGTTTTATCGCATCTTTTTTAGGTATTTTCATTAAATTTTGTCTTAATTTAAACTTTTAATGGTAATTTACAATCTAATGGCTATTTTTTGTTAGAATTTGTAATTATAGAAAATGAATATTCTTTTATGATTAAAATATTCTATAGTTGTTCTTTAATTTTTTTTTTCTTTATTTCTCTTAATTTTATTTTTAAAATTTTAATTCTTTTTATGGTTAATTCCACTATTATTTTAATTAAATAATATATTAATTGATTTTATTATTAATTAATTGATTGAATTTTAATTCATTTTCTAGTTTTTTGTGTAAATAATTTATTTAATTGAAATTTTATCTTTCTTTTAATTATTTATTTTTTTATTAATTAAATTCATTAATTATTTTGTTATTTAAAAAAATAAAAATCTTTCATTTTAATCATAATGTTTTCAGTTTTATAATTTTTAATGACAAATATTTATTTTAACTTATTTCGATGTACTTAGTTTTAATTATATAATTTTTAATAATTTATTTCTTATCTATTTATTATTCTTGTATGGAAAAAATAGTATAAGAATTTTTCCATGTCCATATAATAGAATCATATTTGCAGTTTCTCTTTCATAAGGGGATTTTTGGCCATGTAAAAAATTTGAGGAAATTAGTATAAGATAATTTTTTCCAAACTCACATAAGTTAAATAATTGATTTGATACCTCTTTATTAGAAAATTGGGACCACCTGCATAAGAGCATAAAATGAATTCTAGGGAAGTATGTAATAGAATCATCTTACAATTCTTATAACATAAATACCATCATCACCCATAAGATAAAATCCTTATCATGCAAGATAATTATCTTACGCGACACCTGAGAATTTAGAAAACCTAAACTGAGATGAGGTTGCTAATTGGATAAAATTGAGGACTATGTTTAATCTATAAAGAAACCAAACTAGTTCAACTGATGAAGATAATATTTCTAAGAGTATCTTTTCTAAGAAACTGAACTGGATTTGAAAAGAAATGATGAAACAAATGTAACTTCATGTGTAGATGAAGACCAATTGTGTCTAGTGTTAAGTTTGAATAGGATAATATAGTAAAATATGTGATGGATATGACTGATTTTAGATTTATATGGATTTAAATGACACCGGTGGGACTAGATTTTTGTTTGAATCTGTGATAAAGCTAGGTATTCCCAAAATAAGGCCATCATTATTAAAGAATTACCATTGTTAGGATTCTGACCCGATGTTTCTGAGTGAGGAATATTATTGAAACAATGATAGGGATACTGGGTGATTTTATAAATCTTAATTTGAGCTTAAGTATTTGCGGATATAATTTTTTTGAAGTTTAATCTAAAGAATATTTTAGGTACCTCATTCCTCCTAATCATTTTGGATTAGTGTTTTGGATGGTTGTGCTATTGGTGTTCGATGATTTTCTCCAGTGGTGTTTGGGATTAAACAAACAAGTATAGACATTGGATTTTATGTTCCCAAATGGTAAAACATGTCTAAGAATATCTTCATGAAGTTTCACGATGATCCAAAATGTAAAGTAATGTTTAATGTTAAAAATATATATTTATGGATAGGTTTCAATGATCATTTTTTTCACATGATATAAGGTTTTTCGAGTTTCACTGAGGAAGAAGAACCAATTTCAACTGATTTGGGAAACCATGATTTTCTTTATACTTAACTGAATTCACATTAATGTTTATTATTGCGGGTTCGATTGGACATTATGAAAAAAAAATTTTGATCCCAAACTTTGCACACTGGAAAGGTTTTGTTTCTAATCTCACTGATCGCAAGTAACATGAGTGGGTATGTGTAGGGTGTTTGGTGAATTTTGGCTATACAAATAAATGAAATGGATGATATTGAAACAGTGGGTGACTAATTCTAGATGAATAAAAAGGATCAAGTAGAATTTTAATGAATGGTGATAGTGGAATTTATTTCATAATTTTTTGGAGATAATTACTAAAGTGATGATGTTGTAGACATAAAGTAGAAGGTAAGAGGGATCATCAGTTATGATTGGCTATTTAAATTAGAAAAATAAATATGGTGTAGTAAGTCAATGATTTCAAAATAAGTAAAAATGAAAAAAAACTAAAAAAACTAGTGTGGGTGACTCCATCATTGTTGATAAAAACATTCGAAGATGGGAGTAATATCTTAAAGAATATAACTACGCGGGGAGAATAGATACTTGAGATGGAGGGAGATATCCTTGATAGATAATATTTCATTTCTTCTTTCTCTTGTTTCCTATTATAACTCTTATGAATACCTTTGAAATATAAATGTTTATTATTTTTTCTAGGTAAAATCTTTAGGGGAACAAAAATGACTAGTTAAACTTTTACATATTCATGTATAAATATTTTCTCATATATTTATTATCTATAAAATAAATTCATGAAGCTTTTTACATAATTTCTTTCTTTAAAAATAAATTAATTTTTTTTCAATTTCATTCATTCAAATTGTTTCTTTATATCCAGTATTATAATAAGATATTTCTTGTGAGACTCGTACAACAAGTTTAATTATCAAATTTATTCGGTTGAAAACTTATTTTATGAATTTGTGAATGATTAATTATATTGTTCATAAACTGAGTAATTATTTCTATCATAGGTTAACATACCAATAATTCTTGTTAACCTCTTTATATTTCAATTCCAAGGAAACGTTTTTTCATGATTGGAAGAAACATTTATTAAACCAATCAATAAACTTTATTACCATTATTATAGTTTCACCTCTTTAATGTCTATATTTATACATCTTTGAGTGTTCTCCAAGTTTATTTTTGTTTTCTTGAGTGTTTTTATGTCTTTCTTGGTCACTCGACATGCTTATTCCTTATCTGTGATTCGACTCCCTATACATTAGATATATTAGTTTTAAATGGGGAAATAGATAAATAATTTTGACATAGTCAATGTATTACTCTATCATTGGGATGTATAATTTTGAGCCTACCTATCACATAATCATAAATCCATTAAAATGTATTCTACAAGATCTTAAAAACATTCATCATAACTTAACTAGTGAAAAATATAATGGGTTTCATCGATATTTTATCCTCATAATCATAAACCATATAGTGAAATAATAAATATGGTATCATTGGATAATATCCCTAGTAAATCATATCTAATATCAAAGGATGTTATCATATATTAAGTTTTCCTTTAAAAGTTCATTGGAATATTTCTTAAGAAAAATGACCATTTAATTTTTAAATTACATATTAAAATACAAAATTCTCCCAAATATTAAGAAAAAATTTTTATTTGAAGGTAAACTTGGAAACATCAATAGGATTCTTCAAATCAGTGAGTGTTCATGATGGTGGGAAATTTTATTCATTCTATATACTTTAAAATAAATATTCCATTCACAATTTTGGTAAGAAGTCAAAAATACATCTTTCAAAAAATTAAAAGAAGATTCATTATAAACAATTTTTAAACAATAAAAAAAATTGGTAGTAATTAATTTAAAAATTCATATTATAATAATAAAAAAATTATTAGAAACATTTTTAGAAAATATATAAATTGAATAAAAATTATGTTTGACTATAGAGGTAAATAAATTCATTTTTCCTAAAAAATATTCTTTTGGTCTCTTCCGTACTTAAGAGAGTAAAATGAAAAGAAAATATTTAGTATCCAAAAATAAATAGAGTAGAATAAAATTTACAAGTTTCTCAAGAGATAAATCATAAAATTTCATCATTATAAACTTAATCATAAATAATCCCAATAAATGATGAGATTGTAACATAAATCACTTACCTCAAGTTTGACTTGATTCATAAATATTTTTACCACTTATATAATACATTTTAATTTTTTATAATTATATAACAGAGTCATGTTCATACTTATAATATCATATATGATACACTTATTAAATTTTAGCACCCTTTTATTAATAATTATTTATTAAAATGTTTGTTTATGGGTGTTAACTACTTCATTTTTCATGAGAATTTTGATTCGACAGTTTCGGTCTTTGTATTTTGATCATGGTTGCATCATATATAAAATTTTAATAATGATATAAATATTATATATATTAAATATATATATATTTAAATTCATCCATAAAATATAGAGATACAAAAATAAATTACACCGTTTATATAGTTGGTAGGTCAGGCATATGCATGAATGTTGTTTCCATTGTTCAACAGATGGAAAAAAATAAAGTTAAATAATAGTTCACCTTTACAGAATTATAATTAATAATATATATTTATTAAATATATCCTTATTTCCATCCATGTAAAATAAAAAATAAAAATTAATCAAATCACTTTGTGGAGGTGGTAATCCACACATATGGATGAGCGATATTATCATTTTTCAACAGTTAGGAAATATGGTGGAAAATGGTGGTTTCATAATAATTATATCATTTTATTATATTTAGGATATTATATTTATTATTTTATGATAAATACCATAAATTTATATGAGGTAATAGAATAATTAAAAAATTGATAGGTTAACACAATAACCTCTTATGTGAAAGAACACTTTTAGATATCCTCTTAAGGAACCTAGGGTTGGTTTTTTTTTGAAATACCATCACCTCTAGAACTTGGATAAGGATTTTTAAAAGATAAATTGTAAGGTTTTTCCATAATATATGGATCAAATTGGTATAAATAAAATATATCATTTGTGTCCTTTTATAAGGGATGGAAAGGACAAAATTACAATTACAAAAAAGATAAAAATATAATTAAGTAATTTTTAAGAAAAATGCTTCATAAATTCTATATAGTCAAATAAAAATTTTATTAGGTCTATATATAATTATTAATATAAATTAGTATTGGTTTTTGTGTCATTTTAAACTTTATATTTTGGTTTCACCCCTTGGATAACAAATTTTAATCTTAAACGTGGTAATGACTTTTTATATTAAAGGGAAATAATTTTAATTATAAGTTAAAATTTGTAATATAAATGTAAAAGGGATTATATTTTTCACCAATTATAATCCTAATTTCCCTATTTCAGTATTTTTATAATTTTTAAATAATTTAATAAAATATCACTTTCCATAAAATATCATTAATGTCATTTTTGACACTATTCATTTAATTTGATTTTAAATACATCAAGACAAAGATTGAATTAAAATATAAACCATTAATACATCCATAATATGTTATATTTTTTAATAAAATTAAGGGAAGACAATAATTGTCCCATAATTTATTATGTTTAATATTTTTGAAATCAGTTATTTAAATTTTCTATTAATTGGATAAATACTGCATCGACATTGAGTCAGTATTTAAGGTAATTATTTAATAAATAAAAATTAAAAATAAATTATCATTATAAAAAAGTAATTCATATTTCAAAGGAATGTTTATATCTGAATGTATCCTCTTTTTATTCTTATAATAAAAATTTATAGGTATTAAAGTCAAGAGAGTGACATTTTGTATTTATTAATTTCTTAAATTAATACAAGGGTCATAATCACTGAAAAATAGAACAAAGTGGCCATATATTCGATACATAGATTTAAATAGCCTAAATCAACTCATAAAATAGGATAAAGGATAGTTTTATAGACATTTTAAATCCTCATCCAAATGTTTTAACCATATTTTACCTATTTTACCCTTATCAAGGAGACAAAAAATTAATATGCTTACGATTCATATTGACTAAAAATAAGAGGGATCTGTTTACCAAATTTAATCTTCATTGTTAAAAATATTGAATCCATTTTTCATGATTTAATCTCTATAAGTGAATAAATTCATTTTAAAATAAGTGTGTAAAATGCAGAGAAAACTATTTTTAATAAAAATAAATTTTTAGTCATAAAATCAGATATATACTCTTATATAATGGATAGAAAAAAATTATTATATGAATTTTAAAACATTTTATTGAATATATAATATATAAATTTCATTAAAATAATTCACCAATAATTATTAATTTAATTTAATATGATAAAGACACATTACATGGAAAAAAAATTAGAAAAACATCTCTTTTACTTTAGAATGATTTTTATTTTCACATGATAACCAATGAATTCATTTAATACATGTATAAAATATGAATTTTTCATAATTTAGTTAGTCTAATTCATACCCATTAATCCAAAATCTATGTGCTAATTTTCATATTAAATAATAATATTTCAATAGTATATTATGGTTCATTTAAACTCAGTGTTTCATGTCTCGCAAGCTATCGACGTAATTAAATTTATTTCAAAGTAAATACATAATAAAACCTCAATGTATTAAATTCTAACCCAATTAAAATTAATTTTCCCTCATTATTTCATCACTATGATACAAATAAATGAGGATATGTTTTTTCATCATATCTTTGGGTTCCCAGGTTCCATCTTAGAATTTCTAGTTTCTCTAGAGAACTTTTATTGGGTGAGTAATATTATTGCATAGCACTTTATCTTAATTATCAAAGATTTATAATGGTTGTTCATTATAGTAAATATCATTCTCCTATGGAACAACCTCTGAATTCAGTAAATCTGATGGATCATGTATGTATTTTTTTAGAAGAGATACATGGAACACATTGTGAACTTGAGAGAGGTTGGGTGGAAGTTCTAAGAGACAAGCTATTATCCTAATTCAATCAATATTCTCAAAGGGGAAAATATAACTAGGGATCAGTTTCATTTCTTTAGGAATCTTGTAACCATATTCCATGGATAATTCTTTTTATGAATCTCATAAACTTATTCCATGGAGAAATTCATAGAAATTCTTTTTCACTAACTTTAAATTAACGATTTCACCATTGATTGTTTTCTTTAATTATCTATCGACCCTGATTTTCCTTGATGTGATACTAAATAGATATAACTTTATCTACCATTTATTCAGCTAGCTTAGGTCCCAATATATTTTTTCTCTAACTTCATCCCATCACATTGAGGTTCTACACTTATTTCCATAAAGAGATTCATAAGGATCAATTTGAATGATTGAGTGAAGGTGTTTATCCAAACACCTTTAAAATCCATAGAAAAATATATTACCATATCCCTTATGGTTTTAATGGTTTTCTAAAAATGAACATCTATATGAGTATGATAAGTAACAATAAAACTCAACTTTGTATCCAAATCCTGTTGAAGACTCTATCAGAACTTTGAGGTAATCCTCAGATCCTGATCAGATGCAATAGTATACGATACTCCCTAAAACATTACACCCTATTTAATGTATATTATATTAATACGATCAAGATAGAAATATTCACTGATAGAAATAAAGTGTGTTGACCTCTTAAGGTGATCATCTATAACCAAAATAGCATTAAGGCCTATAGACATTTTGGGGAGTCTAATGACAAAATCCATGGTGATGTTTTCCCATTTCCATTCTGGTTTGGGTAGCGGTTGTAACATAGTATTATAATTCTATCTATTAGTATTAACTTTCAAACATACCAAGGATTGATATACATATTCTGTAATCTTTTCCTTCATATTTTCCAACCAAAAATACTCCTATAGATCTATATGAATCTTTTTACTTCCATGATAAATAGAGAATGATGAACTATGTTCCTCATACAATATCTCCTTCATAAAATATGGTATATGTGGAACACATACATGATTATATATCCATATCATTCCATAATAATCAAGTTTTAACTTATGAACATTTATAAACTTCTTCTACAGTTCCACATCTTACTTTGGTGACAATTTAATCCTTACATAGATAGATGATTGAACATTCATGTGAGAAAGATAAGATCGGTACCCTTTCCTTGGTATTTCTTGTTCTATATTATATATATACATAACTATTGGATATCTTTCAATCCTCATCATATAAAAACTATCATGTTCCTTACAACTCAGATTATCGGTCACTATGTTTACATTCCCAGGTTGGTAATGTATTGAGTAGTCATAATCGTTAATCAACTCCAACCATATTCTTTGGAACATATTCAACACTTTTTGAGTGAATATATAATTTAAACTATTATGATTAGAATATATATCACACATTTCTCTATAAAGATAATTCCTTCAAATATTTAATGAAAAAAATATCATAGCTAACTCAAAATCATGAGTTCGGTAATTTTTCTCATGAACCTTCAATTAGTGTGAGTCATAAGCTATCAACATGTCATTCTTCGTGATGAAATATCCCTATCCCTTCTTTGATACATTATTATAGAATAAAATTTCCTCTACACCCCAAGGTAGCATAAGTATAGGTGTGTTGAATAAACTTCTCTTTAGTTCCTTGAATGTTTCCTCATATTTATCTATCCAAATGAACTTGGATCCCTTCTGAGTTAAAATGGTGAGTATATTCGATAGTCATGAGAAATTCTATAAAAATCATTAATAATATCAAACAAAACCAAGAAATTTATGTATATTATTAATATTGGTTGGTCTATTCCAATTTTAAATAACTTTCATATTTTATGGATCCACCTATATACCCTTAATTAAGATTATATGGCGTAAAAATGAAACTTTTTGTAGCCAAAATTCAAACATATTAAATTTTTCATACAGATTCTCCTTCCTTAAAATCATTTTTATAATACTCAATTTATATTCATGATCTTCCTTTATATTCGAATATATAAGAATATTATTTTTAAATACTACCAAAAAATGATCAAGGTAGTCTCTAAAGACTCTTTTTATTAAATCCAAAATGGTATTGGGGTAATTAGTAATAAAAAATAACATCACTATAAATTCATAGAGTATATACCTTGTATGGGATTTTTTCTTGGGTATATCCTCCTTCTTAACCCTCAATTGATGTTATCCATAATAAAGGTAATTCTTGGAAAATCATTGAACTTAATGCAGTTGATCAAAAAAGTCATCAATACAGGGTATAGGATACTTTTTCTTGATAGTGATCCTGTTAATTTCTTGACAATCGATGTAGACTCACATTGATCCACCTTTCTTCTTAACAAACAGAAAAAGTGCACCATAAAGTGACACACATGGATAAATTAATCCCTTTTCAAGATTCTCCTCTTGTTTCTTCTTTAATGCATACATCTGAATCTTTTCCATTTTATATAGTCTTTAAAATAGGTGTAGTGCTAAGTATGAGTTATATTGAAAACTAAACTTCACAATGTAGTATAATACTAGAAATTATTTCAGAAATACATCAACAAACTCCCACACAATAGTCATATCTTTGAAGTTTATTTTCTCTCCAACCATCTCAGATAAAAAAAATCCATTTTAAATAGTAATCAAGACCCATAAAATGGATTAAATTTCCATTATAAGTTCATATTTATCATCTCATTGATATATTATCATAGGCTAGTTGGGATTATTAAACATGACTTCCCTTCCTCAACAATTGATTTTGGATTTATTTAAAAAAAAATCCAATCCATATCCAAATTAACATATAATTCAACTATAGGGATAATAAAGATAATTAAAGTAAGAATGTTCCCAAAAATTCAATCAATGTAAAATCATAAACGTAAGATGAAATCATTGTACCATTAGAGGTTTTCATTACTAATTCAACATTCAATCATTGATTATATGAATTGAAATTATTTGAGACTTTTCTTGATACATAGGAATTTATATAACTATACTCAAATAGGGTACTTAAATTTTTTATCAAACATGTAACCACTTCAACATGATCATTCTATGTTCAATACCTTGCTAAAACCAAAATTGTTAGCATGACCTTCAATAATCATTAATCAGACTGATCATACATGAAATATCATTCATAAAATGTCTAAATCTTGACACATTATTTTTAATATATGAATCCTTGTGTTCAACATAGGTCATTCATTATCATCATCTATTCAAATACGTCAAAATGGTTAATAAATAAAATATTAATTAACCTGAGAATATCCCCCGAGAGTGTCCAATAAGGTGCATTGTAAGGGAACACTCACCATGCACTAGAATAATGAACAAAATATACTCTACTAACTCTTTTTTGGGTAATTACCTCTAGATGCATTTGTTCCAAAACCATGTTAACATATAGTATCCAGACAGGGATGTTTTCCTATGAAAATCACACTCCTTTATTCACCTTAACTTTGACATCATCCTCTACATATGATTATACTAAGGGTATTCACAAAATTTTTCTCATCCTAGTTTCTAAAGGTAATTAAACCATTCTATTATACAAATAATAGAAGTATTTACTTATAACCAATAAGCTATAATTGATACATATCAAATTAATTCATGGACTGCTACACCACAAGGGTGTGACACTTACCTCCATCCTTAGTGGCAACCGTTTCCACATGAATTTCTTGGGTGGAGAGTCACGCTTCTCCCAATGATCATAGATAAGATTTCCCAAGGATCAGATCCCTTTATTTTCTCTAATAATAACTATAGTTACCCATAATTTTCATACATAGATATTTCATCTTAATATATGAATATTAATTTCAAAACATTATGATCCACACTAAAACCATATAGGTTTAGTATATTTGGAAACTGGGATACATAAATAACTGGTTCCTAAGAGATCTACATAATCTCTCACTTAGCTTTTCATAACTATAACCCTTCTTAAAAATATAATATTTAATACCTTTCTTCATAACTTGATGAAAAGAAACATAAAAATAGGTGATCTTAGATGCTCAGTAAGGGTAAAAAGGAAGATATCAATGATCAAAGAAGTATAACATGAGCATAAGGGTATGTGAATATTATATTAACACTTTAAAATCATACCCAATATATCATTGATAATAATCTTGATTCATGTCATAAATCATGGAAAATAATAAGACATGAATAAAAAAGGAATAAAAGAATATGATCCATGAAAATATAAAACAGGCATAAGATCATATAATCAAAGAGTTTTATAAATAGTGGAATAATTAAAATCATAGAAATTTTATTTCAAGGATACCCACCAAGATTTCAATAACATGATAAGCTGGGGATAACCATTCATGTACCTATTTCAGTTTTCGGATAACCTCTCGTGTACCCTCTTAATTTGGGACTAGGATAACCTCCCATATAGCCTCTTGATTAAAGCTTGTAATTACCTCTTGTGTACCCTTTGATCCCATAGAACTTTAATCTTTACATAATCCATTATACAGATATGTAATTTTGAGTCCACCTATCACATAATCATAAATCCATTTATATGAATTCCACAACATCATAAAAACATTCATCAAAACTTATCTCATGGAAAAGAAAATATGTTTCATAGATATTTCATCATGATAACCATAAACCATATAGAGAAATAATAAATATGGTATTATTGGATGATATCCCTAGTAAATCATATGTGACATAAAAGAACGTTATCATAGATTAAATTCTTCTTTGAAAGATAAATTTAATATTTCTTGAGGAAAATACCCTTTTTATTTTTAAATCACATATTAAAATCTAAAAAATTTCCCAAATATTAAGGAAAATTTTTTATTTTAAAATTACCATATAAAATTTTAAATTGATATTTAAATAATTGTGTGGTCAAGATGGTGAGAAATTATGTTCATGCCATGTATGTTAAAATAAATATTCCTTTCACATTTTTTTATAAAAATCCAAAAGTAACTTATTCAAAAAATGACAAGAAGATTACTTTATAATTTTTTTAAAAGTAAAAAAAGGGTAAAAACATTTTAAAAAATAATAGGAAAAATATTATTAAAAACATTTTTAGAAAACATGAACATGGAAGAAAAAAGATTTTTGGCCTAAGAGAGAAATAAAGTTGTTTTCCCTCAAAAACATGTTTTGGTATCCTTAGTACTTAAGAGAGGAAAATGAAATGAAAACAATTAATATATAGAAATAAATAGATTATAATAAAATTCTTGAGTTTCTAAAGAGATATATAATAAAATTTCATCATATTAGAAATTAATCATAAATAATCTCGATAAACAATGAGACTGTAACATAAATCCCTTACCTCAAGTTCGAATTACTTAAAATGTGATTTAACCTATTTCAAATAAATTTAAATTTGTTATAGTTATATAAAAGAGTTATTTTCATACATATAATATCAAATATAATCCACTTAAGAAATTTAAATACCCATTTATTAATAATTACTTATTCAAATCATCATTTTCGGGTGTTAACAGTTTTTTTTTTCATAAGAATTTCTATTCTGTAGTTTCGCTCATTGTACTTTTTTCATGGTTCCATAAAATCCATAATTTTAATCATGATATAAATATATTGTATATTAATTATATATTTATTTATTTATTTATTTATATACATCCATAAATTATAGATATAGAAAAATTAATTACACTGTACATAGAGAGAGTACGTTGTATGTACATATGAACTTTGTTTTCAATTTTCAACAGATAGAATAAAAGAAAGTTAGATAATAGTGAACCTTTGTAGAATCATTATAATATCATATATATCATATATATGTATTAAATATATCCTTATTTCTATCCATTTAAAATATAAATGAAAAATTAATCACATTGCTTTGCAGAGATAGTAGTCCACACGTACGCACAACCGACATTGTCATTTTTCTACAGATGGGAAAGAGGGTGGATAATGGTGGTTTCATAATCATAATAAAATTGAAGTATATTAATTATACCTAATTTATCATTTTATAATAAATTCCATATATTTATAGGATAAAAAATAATAAGTAAAAAATTAAATTTAATGATTAAGGCGATTTCCTCTTCTTAAAAAGAACTCCATTAGATCTCCTCTTAAAGACCATAGGGTTGGTATTTTAGAAATAAAAAAAACCTATAAAACTTCCCTACAAAAAAATTTACAGGAGAATTTTTTTGTGTTTTTTATTTATATGGCTCAAATTGTTGTGTAAATAAAAGATATAAGTAGTTCCCTTTTATAATGGATGGAAAGAACACACTTAGAATTACCAGAAAATGAAAAAAAATGTAATTAATTCATTCTCAAGAAAAAATCTTCCAAATGGAAATATATTCAAAGCAAAAGATCCTACAGTTGAATTATTATCATAAATATAAATTTATATAGGTTTTGGTTTCATTTTCAATCTTAATTTTGGTTTAACCCCTTAGTTAACTTATTTTAATCTTAACCATGAAAATGATATTTTTATTATTAAAGAGTTATAATTTTAATTATGAGGTAATAATTGGATCGTAAATTGACATGGGATGAAATTTTAGACCAATTATAATCCTAATTTTCCTATTTCAAGTTTCTAATATATTTAAATAATTTAATAAAATATTATTTTTCATAAAATATAATTAATATAATTTTTAAAACTATTCATTTAATTTTACATTAAAGACATAAAGAAAAATATGGATTTGAATATAAACCTTTAAAACATCCCTAATATGTAATATTAATCTATAAAATTCATGTAACATGATAATTCACTCTAATCTTGTTACTATTAGTATTTTCAAAAGCATATATTTAAATTTTCTATTAATTTGATAAATACGATGTTAGTATTGCCTAACAATTTTAGATAATTATTCAGTCACTAAAAATTAAAAATAAATAACAATGAAAAAAAAATCTTCAAAATAAAAATTTAAAACCAAGTTTATCCTCTTTTTATCCTTATAATAAAAATTTAGAGTTATTAAAGTTAATATATTTTTATTCTCCATTTTTTTTATTAAATTAATATAATTTCATAATAAAATAAAAAAGGAACATAGTGTAAATATATTTGATCCATGGATTTAAATTGAAAAAATAAACTCATACAATAAGATATTTTCAAATTTTAGAGAAATTTTAAAGTCTTATCCAAAAATTTTATCTTTATTTTACTCGTTTTACCCTTACTGAGGTGAAAACAATTACTATAGTTACTATTCATATAGTATAAAAAAGAGAGATATTAATCAAATTATATCCTACTAATTCTAAATATGGAATCCATTTCTCAATTTTTAATTTCTATAACTGGGATAAATTCATTTGAAAATAAGTGTGTGAAATGTGACGAAAACAATTTTTTAGAAAAATAAATTGTTAAGCATAAAACTGGATATATACTCTTATATCATTCTTAGAAAAAATAATATATGATTATAAAAACATTTTTTAATATTTAATATTTAATATATAAATTTCATTAAAATCATTCACCAATACTGATTTATTTAATTTCTTAAGATAAAAACACATTAAATTCATAAAAATAGTTTCATTAGAAAGACATCTCCTTTACATTCAAATGATTTATATTTTCACTTGGCAACCAATGAATTCTTTTTATAAATGAATAAACCATCATTTTTCATAATTTAGTTATTATTATTCATACTCATCAATATAATGACTATGAGATAACTATAAAATTAAATTATAATATTTAATAGTATATTGTAGTTCATTTAAACTCAGTGTTGTTTGTATAGTAAGCTATCAAAGAAATTAAATTTATTTGAAAAGAAATATATCATAAAATATTGGTGTGTTGCAAAGATAATGGATAATTCAGAATTGACCTTGTTGTACATAGTGTTAGTGGAACATAGTGGTACCTAGAGGTGATAGTGGTTGATGAAATTTGTGTTTGGAGCTAGTTCATTTTGGGGGTCACTTCACCAACACTGTTTAGATTAGTTTTTCTATTGAGTTTTTAGGAATGTATCATGCACTTTTCAAGTATGGTTTATGAAATGGTTACTCCTTTACGGATATTCATGTTTATTGCATGAATTGTATATTATAGTTGGTATTATTTATTTATTATGCATTATTAAATCCTTTTTTGTGGCATTCATTATGTACAGGTGCATTTGGATAATGTCCCACATCATGTGTGACATGCCTACTTGGTACTAGTCATCATCCCATAGCCTATTAGAGGTGGTATTAGGGTAAAAAACTCATCCTACCAATTCTCAATAAGGGTATTAATGGTATGGGTCATGGAAAAGTGAAATAAAATTTGGTTTTTTCTTAGGGTAAATTTATGGAGATAAACTTTTGGTCAATTTTGGTTTGGGAATTTAGGCAATGGTGTTGAGGGGTTTTTGAGATTAGATTTCAGGCCAAAACCCCATTATTGGTGTATCAATTGATATATCCATTCATCAGGACTCTTATATCCAACATATCATCTTTTTATACTTAGGAACCAATTACTGGGATGATTAAATGATACATGAATCATATAATAGTGGTTCATTTATTTTTATTTCCTTGAGTTAGCTCCCCAAATGTATTTTAGTAATAATGGTCTATCTTATAAAATTATTCAATGTCGCTATGTAGACATCCAATCAGGATCACAAAGTAGGTTATTTTTATGCCCATTCTAGCCTCTTTTAAAGAACATTCAATCAACAAGGATTCCATCTAAGGACTTTGTAATATACTATGTTTTGGGATGCATTGAAATTCCAAGAGTTTTTCAAATTTTGATTTGGTGGATAGGATGAATATTTACTGGAGTCTCAGACCATACTTCTGAGATTTAAAACAATTAAAAGTGTTTTTTTATGATTTTTAGGTTCCGAGGGGTGCCACTGAGTTTTGGATGATTTTTGAGATCATTGACCTCTAAAAATTCACTTTCCAGGAGAAACAGGAAGGGTTTTCTGGTTTTTTAAACTGTGCATCCTTCTAGGAGAAAATTTGAAAACCTTAAGGGGGTCTAACATGGTTTATTAAACTGTTCAAGGAGGTCTTCATGGCTATATAGAATTTATTCATAAAATTTTGGAGATAAGAATATGGGTTGCAAATTTTTGACAAAATAGGTGTTTATCCCATATGGTTAGTTCCACTTATCCATTAGTAATGCATGGTTGTCACAGGGTTACCCAAAACTGGGCATAAAAACCATGCAGGTTATAGATATTAGGTAGTGTAAGTTGCATGTTTGGAACATGGTTATCTAAACCATTCAACCTAACTATGTGCCTTATTAAAAAGGAAAAATGACAATTTTTATCTCTAAACCTTTATGGGATTACACCACTTCTTCCTCCCTCATTTTCCCAAGAGGCCTCTCATGCGCGCACCCCTTCCTTCTCTTATACCATTGGTGGATTGCCCTTATTAGAGCCCCGAATTGAACAGTGTTGAATGAGTTGGAATCATATCAATAATTCTAAGACTCCTTCTTCCTTTCTTTAGTTATCTCTCTATCTCCAGTGATATCTCTGTGCGAGCTAATTTAACATATTATCATGGTTCTTGAAAAAAATTATTTCCCTCATTTTGGATCAAATCAAAGCCTAAAAATGGATGAGTAGACCATTCTAACATGAGGTATTTATCCTATATATTTTTCCATTAAGTCCCATTTTTTATAAATTACATCATTAATATCCATGATAGATTCTCCCTACATTGAAATAAAAATGTAAAATAACCTAAATTAATTGTTTAAATTGAAATGTAGACCCTTCATTAGACTCATTTTCATGATTGGAGGTTGGTAACCTCAAATTGGTCCACCCCATTTTTATTTCCTATTAATATAACTTATTGGTCATTGATTTTAATTTTCCCTAGAGTGATAATTGATTAATTAATGATAAATGAGTTGTTTAGAATGAAAAATGGGTATGTGTACTCTCTTGGCCCTCCTAATTACTTATATTTAAATGAAAAATGGTGTGGGAAATCACATGGCCTGTGAAATAACTAATTGAAATGGAATGGAATGATAATGGTAAGGATCTACACTTTCATGTATCAATAAATGAACTAAATGATTGACCTATCTCACATGATAAATTGGTGGTGGCATGGACCTTCCCATGGACTTCTTAATTACTTAATAATGGAATGGTGCAAATTGTTTACTTTACTTATGTTATAGAATTTTTATGGACATGGCCACTTTTTTATTTATTTTTTATAAATTTTGATACTTTGCAATAGTGTCCCATATAAATTATGAAACTTGATAATGGATACCCTCTTGACTAGTGATACCCACGCCTAGAGTACCTCATGATTTATAATACTCTATCATGGTATCCCTTATAAATTGTGATAATAAAGCATAGAGTCCCTTATAAATTACGATACTTTGGCCTGGCATCCCTAGTAAAGGTGTCCCTTATATTATGATACTTAGGCATTGTGTCTCTAGGAATGGTTTCCCTTATATTATGATACTCGGGCATGGAATACATTATATTATGATTAATGGTCCTGGAATCTTTGGGAATGGACTCACTTTTTGTTATTTGTCTAATATCATTGAAAATGAATCCATTATTAAAATTGGAAACTTTATTATTATGGGACACCATGTCTCTAATCCATGGGTTTTCTATGGTACATTTAAATATGTGAATATATTAGTGTCTATATATATGCATATATATACATAATAGAACTTATTTAGATACATTTCTGGCTTAGGACAAAGAAGGTTTGGTCGGCTATTTGTCCTTGAGGAACTTATGCTAATGGGTTTTAATATACATTTACTACACTTTACCATTGACACACATGCACATTTATTTATATTAAATTCACATACTAGATTGAATTAAAAATCGTTGGTGTTTTCCGACTGCTATATCTCATTCCCTGTTAAGGTTGTTATTGCACTGGGGTACCCTAAAAAACCTTATTGTTACAAGTTCAGGATCATGGTTTGTTCTATATGATGTTATTCTTGTACATGGGATATTGGGAGCATGGTATTGATCTAGATCTCAAGATACTCATGGATATAGTCCTTGGGTTTTTTTGTTGTTGTTTTTTTGTATTGTATAACTTATTTTACGTTTGTTGGTTGTATATTGTAGCAAGATAATGAATGGTCATTGAATTTTTTTGTCAGTTTTTATTATATTCTACTTATATTTATTTATTATTACCTCGTTTTTATTTATTTCTGATTTATAGGGTATATTCAACCTAATATACCACATTTATACCCTTATTTCTAGTCAGTAGCCTCTGGCACATTAGAAGGCATGATTGATGCCATATGACCAAGGGGATCGGAGCACCGTTTCAGTTTCTCCTGAGTCAAGATGTCACAAAGTGATATCAAAGGGTTTATTATCCTTTTGTATTACTATTTTGGGAAGGTATATTGGAGACTGGTAATGTTTCTACACTTGTTAAATATATTTTTATGGGTTTGGACAACCCAAGCCTGGGGGAAAGATCAAGTTTCCATTGATATGATTATTGTTCTTATTATTTGATATTATAGTTGATTATTATTTCACCTAGGGTGATTTTTGTACTTTCACTGGTTACAGATTTATGATATTTTACCCTTAGCCGGATATGGTAAGAAAGTATCATTAAATTCATCATTTTAGGCACATATAGATTCATATTCCATGTATATTTAATGCCATATAGATTCCATTGCAGACCTAATGTATGAAGATTTGTATAGTATGCTTGTGTGGTTATTTAGCTTGATTATGTGTATACCATGTTTTGTGGATTTCCTACCATGTTTATAGTTTTTACAACTTGTGTGGTAGCTTTCAAAGATTTTTTTTTCTTGTTTATTGGTATTGTTGTTATGATAGAATGTCCTGTTATAATCATATTCGGTGGTCAGTTAAATAAATTGTATGCATCAACTTAAATGGTGTTTTATCTTATAGATTTATGATGGTATTATATTTAACTAACCAATTATTAAATGTTTTAGTCATGGAACATTGGTTTTAGGGGATAAAACACGATTGATTTCAATTAAATGCGATCTAATTGTTCAAATTTTAATGTTTATGGGCCTTTATAAATTCAAAAATGGTGACCCATATAATTGAACCATAATATAAAAACTTGTTATATTTTGATAATAAAGTTAAAATCATAGTTTTAGTTACATAAATTAAATTTTATAACTTATAAATTCATGTACCTTTATAATTTGGGAATAGTTATTTATCTAACTAAATAAGGACATATATATTTATAAATATTGAACTAAAATTCATAGAGAAAATTATGTATTATAAATAAAGGGTTAATTGTGACTTATGATGCATGTACCTATATCACATATGCATGATTTCACATATGACTAAGTTCATAAATCAACAACTGGACTCGAGTAGGTCAGTTGGGGCATGTTTCTTATGATATAATCCCATTAAGGGTGTGTTAAATATTTAATGAAATAATTTCAATGGGTTTTGTAATGGACCGACCCCAGAAGCCTAGAGTCGGTGCATTATTACATAAAATTGGCATGATCACAAAATATCAAGTCTCAAAAGACTGATTATTTTAGTATCCTTGGATGTACTAGATACATTTATAAGGTTTACATTATATCATAAAGAGAAAAACTATAACAATATCTTGTCTCCATAGACCACACTCATATCCCCTCATACTATCCATGCAGGTCATTCATAAAATACTTCTTCACATCATGGGAAAAATAAAATATAGAAAGGGGTGTGCTCAGATGCTCAGTAAGGATAACAATATATCGGAAACTTTCGTAAATAAGCATAAAAATTTAAGGCAGTGTATAACTAAAACAAAAGCCTTTTAAACTTGAACTTCAACATAATATGGAAAAGATAAAATGAAATAATGTCATTTACTTATTCACATGGATATTCTACTAGTCTAATAATCACATGCAATATCAAACCACATTCATAATGATGGAATGCATAAGGCCAGACTATCAAAACCACATATTCAAGGCCTTGTGCCAAGACTACAAATAATATTTTGTCAAGGCCTTATGCCAAGACACTAGTTTGTCTCATGAGACCTACCGATGCATCGAGGAGCTATAGAAGGCTACAACTATCACTTACTAAGTCCAACGCATTCCTCATATGAAAAATTTGAAACATAACATAAACATTCATATTAAAACTAGCATAAAAAATGTCAATACTTTATCCACAAACCATGAATGGTATAAAAATAGCACATCCACGGTCAAACATAACTCATTCGATGCAATATGGAAGATTGTATTGTATCAGATTAACCTCAATTGAGAATAATGAAGGATATTGACATAGATGAAAATAATCATGAAAACTATTAGAGAGAAATATACCCCTTTTTTCTTGAAATCATTTAAAAGTCACACTATTTTTGAAGAAGCCATTTAAAAATAGATTTTTGAATCAAAGTGTCCCATACCACTTTGAAACTTTTAAAAGGAATTTTTATTTGAAAACTTTAATGTCCATATAAATAAATACTTAAAACCATTTTTAAAACATGGATATTAATAAGAAATATTTAGAACAATAAATCTTGAAAACATTTAAAATGATATTTTAGTTAGAGTTCTTAACCAAAAGAGAGACACTTGAAAACAAATAATTGAGGTAATAAAAAAATTTTAATATCATGATAATAGAGGGATTCATGATATACTATGTCAAAGTACATTATATACACCATATAAAAGTGATTTGATGTATAACAACAAAGGAGTCTCAATGGAATGTAAATTGAGATGAAATATCTTATAAAGACCATATCCTTAGGTTAAGGATAAATCAGTGACATAATTATGTGTGAAAAATATAAATACAATCAATATGATTGGATATTTAGTGAAAAACAATCATAGGACATTCACGCATATTCTTGTAAAAACAACACCAATGAATTAGATGTTTAACTCAATAAATGGAGATTGAGTTAAAATTACTCTTACCAAGTTCATATCGATGACTTGAGAATTTATCAATGGAGTGATTATGTGTATCAAAATTATATCCACAGTAAGGGGAGTGGAAATTAGGACATAAGAAAATAAATAATGATTCCACATATAATCTTGGAGTAAAATAATCAATGAAGTATGCGTAAAGCTGAATGAGTGGAAATTGAAATTTCAAATTCCCTTATCGATTAGGTAACTTACGAAACATACACCCATGAAAGAAGGATCATAAAATGATGATTTAAATGTACATAAATTAAATTATATTACACAATTAATACAATCATGAGCAGTATACACACCAAATGCAATAAATAAGTGGTGAACAATGGAAATCTCACGAAATTAAAAGGGAGATAAGAAACACCTTACCTTGTACTTTTCCTCAGTCGAGGGTAGTTTAACCTCCTTTATAATGGTGAAATTTTTTTTATTAAATTATATGATAATCATATATATTAATATGATATCATATATGATCTTTTAACATTTCTTTGTTAATAATATCTTGGTATTATCATCGTTTTGGGTGTTAACTTACTCATTTTCTTTTATATGTTTTGTTACATAAGTCGTGTTTTCTATGGACAGGTTGTATCTTATTCATATAAAGAATGATATAAAGTCCTTAAAACTTATTTTTAATCATAAAATCAGAATTATACTTGAACGGATACGATGGGGAATGAATCTCATCGTGTTCGTGGAGATGGTAGTCTGTACATACGCATGAGCAACAATATCATTATTTTGATATTAAAATCATATATAATTGGATGTTATATCATATATAAAGAATTATTATAATGTTATATTTATTATTTACTTCAATTACACATCATTATCATACCTATCAAAATAATAATGATTTGAATAACAATTACACCACGATGTGGAGACGGTAAGTCGTATGTACGCACGTATGGTGACATGTCATTCAAAGGTTGGATAGAATACTAAATATGGTTGTACCATATTTATAATAACATCAAATTATATAGAAGATACTGGAGTTATTATTTTATAATGTAAATAACAAATAAAGAAGAAGTGGAAGAAGAAAGGAACTTGAGAGAGGGTGGTGAAAACATTACCTCTTCTTCGGGTTCTTCCTTTTGATTTGATCAAAAGGGCTCTTTAGGTTGGATTTCTAACTAAAATAAGGCCTCTAGGTAGAATTTAGGGAAGTTCAGAGGTTAATTTCGCTGAGTTTTTCTGAGAAAAATGGATTTGAAAGTGTGGATTAGAGAGAAGGGGGATTTCCTTTTTATAAGAGGGGTGAAGGGCACCTTAGGAAAAGCTAGAAATATTATTTTATAATAAAATAATTTTCGGTTTATAAAAGCTCAAAAAGGAATTATTTAAATTATAAGGTGGGGATGGGTCGAAAAAAACTCAACCAATAGGTTTTATACATGTTTGTGTCACTTTATTAACCTTATCGTTTAGTTTTAACTCTTAATTAATTAGTTTGACATTTACCATGTATCTTTGTATTTTTATATTATATAGTCATTAAAACTTACTATAAACTTCCAAGAGACCCCCAAGTGGTCCATTAATGATACACATATCATTATATAAGTACTTTGGCCGAACCGTAGATTTTTAGGAATAGAATATCAATTAATAATATAATATTTGTTTTAAAAAACTCATTTATGTCAATTTTGACACTATTTAATAATTTATTTTTATTAAGGTCTTAACAACTTTATTAATTCGAACCAAATTAATTTAAGCAATCCTAACATGTCATATTAACCAATAAAATTCTTTTATGTCATCAAAACATTCAGAATTATATTTATTTTAACCTTTATAATACCAATTATTTGATTCTTTCATTAATAAAGAAAATACTGCATCATTATTGTGTCATAAATAAATTAAATTATTCAATGTCTAAAAATTATAAATAAAATATCATTATGTAGGAAATATTTTTATATTTATAATGAATATTTATGGTCGAAAATATAACATATATAACCCTATGTATGAATTGTTTTTCTAAAAGATATATGATTCTGTCATTTTTTTATTTACTTTAACTTAATTAATATAAAGTGTCATTATCAGTTACAAGTGGCTCCATGGGGTCCCAAAATCGACCCAAATATGCCCATTGTCGGAAATGTTTCAACCAATAGGGTTAGGAAATGTTTTAGGGTAATTTAATATTATTATAATATTATTGTTTTACCCTTATTTACTGGATTTACCCTTTAACCATGGTAAATAAAATATTTACCGAAGTAATTATTCAAAATGCCTAAAAATAAAATTTACCTATTTACACAATTTGGAGCTCTTGATTCTAAATATGGAATCTATTTTAATAAATTAAAAACACAGAAGTGGCAGAAATTAATTTAAAATTAATTCCCGTTGTCAAAACAAAAAGTGTGTTTTTAAGAAATAATAACTATCAAAAGATTTAAACTTGCTCATGCCCAGTTTAAATATGAAATTATTTCCAATGAAAAAAATTGGATTAAATAGTAAAAATATAATCTAATTATACTGTAAAATCACTCAAATGTATAATTTATCACTGTAAATTATTTCAATTAAAAAAGTTGTTTTTAATTAAAATTTATTAATTTTCATTATTCATCAAAATATGAAAGTTATCAGAAAAGTACCAAAAATTCACCCTAAGATAATTTTGATATTCCTAATCCAAAAATGAAGTCCATTTTGAATGATAAAATGTATAAAATTTCAAAAAAGTGGGTATTACTATTCATAATGGCTAGTTTGATTGGTTGTGGTGTGTTAGAATCTCGAAGTCGCGTATAATGAAAGCTATTGCATTATTCAAAGGGAAACGTACCGTGGAAGCTTGGGGTGTTACATTCTCCCCTCCTTCAATAAATTATGTCCTCTCAATTTTTAAAATTGGTCTTGGGAATATAATTTAAAGTCCCACATCGGAAAACGAGTCAATAAAACTATCACTTTAAAAGAAAGAAATAGAAGTACAAAGGTCACCAAAGATAACCCATGCTAGGATTATAGGTAGAAAAACATTGATATGGAAGATAAAATAAGTGTCAAGTTCTGATGGAGAGGGATATAAAAATTATTAGGAGAAAGTTAACAATAAGAAAACCACAAACTTGTGATGCGACAAACGGTTATTAGTCTCCCAGTAGAAAAAGTAAACAGAAAAAAAATTAAGTTACATTACATAAAGATGAGGAATTCATTAATGATATTGTCTAAGAAAATAAAGATATATACTTACTTTTTAAGTATAGTTTCATTATTTAATAAATTTCTACCACTAACTCATCATTTTTTTAAACGATGAGCACTCAAGAAGACTTGGTCACACTGGAAGAGCTAGAATAAACTTTTATAGAATCACATGATCCACGAATGATAAACTATATATTTAGCTTATCTTTAGAGATTAATCAAATCCAAAATGGTTAGTATAAGATCTGATTATCCCCCAAAAGGATATTCCATTAGAGAAAGAAATACTAATCTTAATTTTTAAAATTAAACCAACAATACCCCAAAGTTAAATAAATACCATTCAATAAAAAATTGTCCTTAAAATCCTTCAATATAATCCAAAATAATATTGAAACCCAAAACTTAGAATAATTTGGTTATTTAGTCTTCCACGTTAAATTGTATCTCCAAATGACATCAACTACTCTTAAAGTCACATACTTAAAAGTAATTAACCTAATCACATATTCTCTATTATATGTAAATCATTTCCAAAAATAACCCAAATCACTATAAATCCACAATAAAAACATAGATAAAAATCCACCATTACTCCTCAAATAAAATCCCATAGTATTCTATTTTCCATGGGCATATAGTGTTCCCAACAAAGCGAACATCTTCCAAAATAACACTTATCACTTAATCACCAAATCATTTTCCTATACTAAGGGTATTCATTTGATAAGACATAAGATCCCAAATCAACTTATTATTGATCAATAAAATCACTTAACTAAAAATAATTAGTCACACTAACCAGGGACTTCACGTAGTCCAGTGGTAGGCGATAAGTCCCAATTGCACTTTGGTTGTGGGTTCGATTCCCACAGCTTTGTCCGAGACGACGGGTTGTCACTCAGTCTGCGTGTTGTCCTTTTTTAGAAACTATATTTTATAAAATTACAAAAATGAGATAAATTCCTCAAAATAACCATAACATAATTTTAATCAAAAAATTTATCTCATACCTTTCATTTTCATCCCAAAATATAAAAACATGTAATTTCCTCAAACCCAATGATCATATAAAAACAAATGGTTATTTATAAATATATCCACAAGAGAAAAGATAAGTCTTCCTCAAATATAATTTTCACATGGAAAACTATAGGGTTAAAAATACAAGAGAAAATTATTCCAAATTAATCCCATCCACAAGGATCACTAATACGTTTAAACATTTCTCCAACCATTTATTTCCACATAGCTTCTTCTTTGACCAAGAAAATAACCTATATAATAGGGCATTCACTCAGGTAATGGCCAGGTCGACTACATTTATATCAAATGAATATAAATGGGTTCTTGGGACCATTTTTATTTTCTTCTATAATACTCTTCATTTTTCCTCGGCAATTCTTCACTTTGTGTCCTTTCCCACACGTAAAGCATTTCTTTGTTCCATTGAGACACTTTCATGGGTGTCTCCTTCCACATTTCCTACATTATGGAAATTGAGTATTCTTTTCTCCATGGTCTCCACTGCTGGAGCTCTTATCATTCATCACCTTTCTCTTCTTTGTTAAGTCTGGGAGTTGGTTAATATATATTTGGTTGATCATATTTTTGGAAAACTGATTTGTCATGAATACGATATATTTTAAGCCTATAAACATTCCATTTTGTTGCTCATTTACACCATCATTCCCACCTTGTACATAATTCTCAAAGTTACTATGACTTTCTTGGAATCCATCCATTGACTAAAACCAGAAAGCATTGTGTGAGTAACTGTAGTCATAAAATCATTTAGAGAATATCATGACACTATATTCTCAATTTGAAACACCTTAGGATTAACCAAGGTAATTTATTCTTATCATATATTAAAATACTTAAAATTGATTTTAAAGAAAATGTAAATTATCCTAGGTATATCCCCCCGGGAGTGTCGTAACCAAGAGTGCGGCAAGGCCCATTTTCGTGCACCAGTTCACGTTAGAGTCTAGCTCAAAGAAGTGTTTTTGAGTTTTACCCCTTGGTACATCTGTGCCAGATCTGCCTCAACCTGCTCATATCTAGATAGGGATTTATTTCTTGGAAAAATCACAAAATATAGACAACACCAAAATTCTAGGAAGTTATTCTATACAAATCCTCAAAGTCTATCTTAGGGATATGTGCTCTAATAAGAGTTTATCTAAATCTAGTTTCCAAGGTTTGTGATAAACTTACTCTAATACCAACTGTAACGCCCCAACCCTAGAAGCCCAGAGTCTGTGCATTATTACATAACATTGGCATGATAACAAAAGATCAAGTCTTGAAAGACTGATTAGTTTAGTAGCCTTGGATGTACTAGATACATTTATAATGCATACATTACATCATAAAGAGAAAAACTACAACAACATCTTGTCTCCATAGACCACACTAATATCCCCTCATAATATCCCTACAGTTCATTCATAAAATACTTCTTCACATCCTGGGAAAAATAAAACATAGAAATGAGTGAGCTCAGATGCTTAGTAAGGATAACAATATAGCGGAAACTTTCGTAAATAAGCATAAACATTTAATGGAGTTTATAACTTAAACAACAACCTTTTAAACATGAACTTAAGCATAATATGTCAAAGATAAAATGAAATAATTCCATTTACTTATTCACATGGATATTCTACTAGTCAAATAATCACATGAAATATCAAACCACTTTCATAAAGATGGAATGAACAATACCATATTATCATAACCACATAGTCAAGGCCTTATGCCAAGACTACAAATAAGATTTTTTCAAGGTCTTGTGCTAAGACACTAATTTGTCTCATGAGACCTACCGATGCATTGAGGAGATATAGCGGGCTCCACCCGTCGCTTACTAAGTTCAATGCATTCCTCAAATGAAAATTTTGAAACATAACATAAACATTTGTATTAAAACTAGCATACAAAATGTAAATACTTTATCCCCAAACCATGAATGGTATAAAAATAGCACATCCACAGTCAAACATAACTCATTCAATACAATATAGAATATTTTATTGTATCATATTAACCTCAATTGAGAATAATGAAGTATATTGAAAAAGATGAAAATAATCATGAAAACTATTAAAGAGAAATATCCCCCTTTTTCTTGAAATCATTTAAAAGTCACACTATTTGTCAAGAAGCCATTTAAAAATAGATTTTTGAATCAATGTGTCCCATACCGCTTTGAAACTTTTAAAAGGAATTTTTTTTTTGAAAACTTTAATGTCCATATAAATAAATCCTTAAACCCATTTTTAAAACATGTACAATAATGAGAAATATTTAGAATAATAAATCTTTAAAACATTTAAAATGATATTTTAGTTATAGTTCCTAACCAAAAGAGAGACACTTGAAAACAAATAATTGAGGTAATCAAAACATTTTAATATCATGAGAATAAAGGGATTCATGATATACTATGTCAAAGTATATTATATACACCATATAAAAGTGATTTGGTGTATAACAACAAAAGAGTCTCAATGGAATGTAAATTGAGATGAAATATCTTATAAATACTTTATCCTTAGGTTAAGGATAAATCAGCGACATAATTATGTGTGAAAAATATAAATTCACTCAATATGATTTAATATTTAGTGTAAAAAAATAATAGGTCATTCACACATATTCTTGTAAAAACAACACCAATGAATTAGATGTTTAACTCAATAAATGGAGATTGAGTTAAAATTACTCTTACCATGTTCATATCGATGATATGAGAATTTATCAATAGAGTGATTATGTGTATCAAAAGTATATCCACGGGAAGGGGAGTGGAAATTAGGACATAAGAAAATAAATAATGATTCCACACATAATCTTGGAGTAAAATAATCAATGAAGTATGCGTAAAGATGAATGAGTGGAAATTGAAATTTCAAATTCCCTTATCGATTAGGTAACTTACGAAACATACACCCATGCAAGAAGGATCATACAATGATGATGTAAATGTACATAAATTAAATTATATTACACAATGAATACAATCATGGGAATTACACACACCAAATGCAATAAATAAGTGGTGAACAATGGAAGTCTCATGAAATTAAAAGTGAGATAAGAAACCCCTTACCTTGTACTTTTCCTTGGTTGAGGGTAGTTTAACCTCCTGTATAATGGTGAAATATTTGTTATTAAATTATATGATAATAATATACAGTATTATGATATCATATATGATCTTTTAACATCGCTTTGTTAATAATATCATGGTATTATCGTCGTTTTGGGTGTTAACTTACTCATTTTCTTTTTTATGTTTTGTTACATAAGTCGTGTTTGTTATGGACAGGTTGTATCTTATTCATATACAGAATGATATAAAGTCCTTAAAAATTATTTTTAATCATAAAATGGTAATTATACTTGAATGGATATGATGCGGAATGAATCTCATCGTGTTCATGGAGACAGTAGTCCGTACGTACGCACGAGCAACAATATCATTATTTTGATATTAAAATCATATATAATTGGATGGTATATCATATATAAAGAATAATTATAATTTCATATTTATTATTTATTTCAACTACAAATCATTATCATACCTATCCAAATAATAATGATTTTAATAACCATTACACCACGACGTGGAGACGGTAAGCCGTACATACGCACGTATGGTGACATGTCATTCAAAGGTTGGATAGAATACTGAATATGGTTGTACCATATTTATAATAACATCACAGTACATAAAAGATATTGGAGTTATTATTTTATAATGGAAATAACAAAGAAAGAAGAAGTGGAAGAAGAAAGGAACTTGAAAGAGGATGGTGAAAACATTACCTCTTCTTTTGGTTCTTCCTTTTGATTTGATCAAAAGGGCTCTTTAGGTTGGATTTATGACTAAAATAAGGCCTCTAGGTCGAATTTAGGGAATTTTAGAGGGTACTTGGGTAGAGTTTGTCCGAGACAAATGGATTTGAAGGTGTGTATTAGAGAGAAGGGGGAGTGCCCTTTTATAAGAGGGGTGAAGGGCACCTTAGGAAAAGCTAGAAATATTATTTTATAATAAAATAATTTTCGGTTTATAATGGATCCAAAAGGGATTATTTAAATTATAAGGTGGGGATGGGTCGAAAAAAACTCAACCAATAGTTTTTATACATTTTTGGGTCACTTTATTAACCTTATCTTTTAGTTTTAACTCTTAGTTAATTAGTTTGACATTTACCATGTATCTTTTTATTTTTATATTATATGGTCATTAAAACATACTATAAACTTCCAAAAGACCCCCAAGTGGTCCATTAATTATACACCTATCATTATAAAAGTCCTTTGGTGGAACCTTAGATTTTTAGGAAAAGAATATCAATTAATAATATAATATTTGTATTAAAAAACTCATTTATGTCAATTTTGACACTATTTAATAATTGATTTTTGTTAAAGTCTTAACAACTTTATTAATTAGAACCAAATTCATTCAAGAAATACTAACATGTAATATTAACCAATAAAATTCGTTTATGTCCTCAAAACATTCATATTATATTTATTTTAACATTTATAATACCAATTATTTGATTCTTTCATTAATAAGGAAAATACTGCATCATTATTGTGTCCTAAATAAATTTAATTATTCAATGTCTAAAAATTATAAATAAAATACCATTATGTAGGAAATATTTTTAAATTTATAATGAATATTTATGGTCTAAAATATAACATATATAACCCTATTTAAAAATTGTTTTTCTAAAACATATATGGTTCTTTCATTTTTGTATTTACTTTAACTTAATTAATATAAAGTGTCATTATCAGTTACAAGTGGCCCCATGGGGTCCCAAAATCGACACAAATATGCCTAGTTTCGGACATGATTCAACCAATAGGGTTAGAAAACGTTTTAGGGTAATTTAATATTATTATAATATTATTTTGTTACCCTTATTTACTGGATTTACCCTTTAACCGTGGTAAATAAAATATTTACCGAAGTAATTATTCAAAATGTCTAAAAATAAAATTTACCTATTTACACAATTTGTAACTCCTGATTCTAAATATGGAATCCATTTTAATAAATTAAAAATACAGAATTGGCAGAAATGAAATTAAAATTAATTCCCGTTGTCAAAACAAAACGTGAGTTTTTAAGAAATAATAACTATCAAAAGATTGACACTTTCTTATGCCCAGTTTAAATGTGAAATTATGTCCAATGAAAAAAATTGGATTAAATAGTAAAAATATAATATAATTATAGTTTAAAATCACTCATATTCATAATTTATCACTGTTAATTATTTCAATTAAAAAATTTATTTTTATTTAAAATTTAGTAATTTTCATTATTCATCAAAATATGAAACTTATCAGAAAAGTACCAAAAATTCACCCTAAGATAATTTCGATATTCCAAATCCAAAAATAAAGTCTATTTTGAAAGATAAAATGTATGAAATTTCAAAAAAGTGGGTATTACTATTCATAATGGCTAGTTTGATTGGTTGTGGTGTGTTAGAATCTCGAAGTCGCGTATAATGAAATCTATTGCATTATTCAAAGGGAAACGTACCTAGAAGCTTGGGGTGTTACATTCTCCCCTCCTACAATAAATTGAATCCTCGAAATTTTTAAAATTGGGCTTGGGAATATAATCGAAAGTCCCACATTGGAAAACGAGTCAATAAAACTATCACTTTAAAAGAATGAAAGAGAAGTACAAAGGTCACCGAAGATAACCCATGCTAGGATTCCAGGTAGGAAAACATTGATATGGAAGATAAACTATGTGTCAAGTTATGATGTAGAGGGATATAAAAAATGATCAGGAGAAAGTTAACAATATGAAAACCGCAAAATTGTGATGGGACAAATGGTCATTAGTCTCCCAGTAGGAAAAGTAAACGAACAACATTTTTTTTTAAGTTATATTACATAAAGATGAGGAATTCATTAATGATATTTTCTAGGAAAATAAAGAGATAGACTTACTTTTTAAGTATAGTTTCATTCTTTAATAAATTTCTACAACTAACTCGTCATTTTTTTTAAATGATGAGCATTCAAGAATACTTGGTCACATTGGAAGAGCTAGAATAAACTTTTATAGAATCACATGATCCATGAAGGATAATCTATATATTTACCTTGTCTTTAGAGATTAATAAAATCCAAAATTGTTAGTATAAGATCTGATTATCCCCCAAAAGGATATTCCATTAGAGAAAGAAACACTAATATTAATTGCTAAAATTAAACGAACAATACCCCAAAGTTAAATAAATACCATTCAATAAACAATTGTCCTTAAAATCCTTCAATATAATCCAAAATAATATTGAAACCCAAAACATAGAATAATTTGGTTATGTCATCTTCCACGTTAAATTGTATCTCCAAATGACATTAACTACTCTTAAAGTCACATACTTAAAAGTAATTAACCTAATCACATATTCTCTACTATATGTAAATCATTTCCATAAATAACCCAAATCACTATAAATCCACAATAAAAACACAGATAAAAATCCACCATTACTCCTCAAATGAAATCCCATAGTATTCTATTTTCCTTGGGCATATAGTGTTCCCAACAAAGAAAACATCTTCCAAAATAACATTTATCAATCAATCACCAAATCATTTTCCTATACTAAGGGTATTCATTTGATAAGACATAAGATCCCAAATCAACTTATTATTGATCAATAAAATCAATTAACTAAAAATAATTAGTCACACTAACCAGGGAATTCATATAGTCCAGTGGTAGGCGATAAATCCCAATCGCACTTTGGTTGTGGGTTCGATTCCCACAGCTTTGTCCGACACGTTAGGTTGTCACATAGTCTGTGGGTTTTCCTTTTTCAAAAAAAATATTTTATAACATTAAAAAAATGAGATAAATTCCTCAAAATAATCATAACATAATTTTAATCAGAAATTTTATCACATACCTTTCATTTTCATCCCAAAATATAAAAACTTTTAATTGCCTCAAACCCAATGATCATATAAAAAAAATGGTTATTTATAACTATATCCACAAGAGAAAAGATAAGTCTTCCTCAAATATCATTTTCACATGGAAAACTATAGGGTTAAAAATACAAGAGAAAATTATTCCAAAGTAATCCCATCAACAAGGAGCACTAATACGTTTAAACATTTCTCCAACCATTTATTTCACATAGCTTCTTCTTTGACCAAAAAAATATCCTATAGAATAGGGCATTCACTCGGGTAATGTCCAAGTCGCCTACATTTATAGAAAATGAGTATAAATGGATTCTTGGGACCATTTTTATTTTCTTCCATAATACTCTTCATTTTTTCCTTGGTAATTCTTCACTTTGTTTCCTTTCTCGCATGTAAAGCATTTCTTTTTTCTGTTGAGACACTTTCCTGGGTGACACCTTCCACATTTCTTGCATTATGGAAATTGAGGATTCTTTTCTCCATGGTCTCCACTGCTGGATCTCTTATCATTCATCACCTTTCTCTTCTTTTTTGAGTCTGGGAGTTGGTTAATATATATTTTGTTGATCATATTTTTGGAAAACTGATTTGGCATGAACACGATATATTTTAAGCCTATCAACATTCCATTTTGTTGCTCATTTCTACCATCATTCCTACCTTGTACATAATTCTAAAAGTTACTATGACTTTCTTGGAATCCATTCATTATTTAAAACCAGAAATCATTGTGTGAGTAACAGTAGTCATAAAATCATTTAGAGAATATCATGACACCATATTCTCAATTTGAAACACCTTAGGATTAACCAAGGTCATTTATTCTTATCTTATATTAAAATACTTAAAATTTGTTTGTAAAGAAAATGTAAATTATCCTAAGCATATCCCCTGGGAGTGTCGTAACCAAGAGTGTGGCAAGGCCTATTGTCGTGCACCAGTTCTTGTTTGAGTCTTGCTCAAAGCGGTGTTTTCGAGTTTTACCCATAGGTACATCTGTGCTAGATCCACCTCAACCTTCTCGTATCCAGATAGGGATTTATTGCTTGGAAAACTCACAAAATCTAGACAATACCAAAATTCTAGGAAGTTATTCTATACAAATCCTCAAAGTATATCTTAGGGCTATGTGCTCTAATCAGAGTTTATCTAAATCTAGTTTCCAAGGTTTGTGCTAAACTTCCTCTAATACCAACTGTAATACCCCAACCCTAGAAGCCCAGAGTCGGTGCATTGTTACATAACATTGGCATGATCACAAAAGATCAAGTATTGAAATACCGATTAGTTTAGTAGCCTTGGATGTACTAGATACATTTATAAGGTTTACATTACATCATAAAGAGAAAAACTACGACAACATCTTGTCTCCATAGACCACACTCATATCCCCTCATACTATCCCTGCAGTTCATTCATAAAATACTTCTTCACATACTGGGAAAAATAAAACATAGAAATGGGTGAGCTCAAATGCTCAGTAAGGATAACAATATAGCGGAAACTTTCATAAATAAGCATAAACATTTAAGGGAGTGTATAACTTAAACAACAGCCTTTTAAACTTGAACTTCAGCATAATATGGAAAAGATAAAATGAAATAATTCCATTTACTTATTCACATGGATATTCTACTAGTAGAATAATCACATGCAATATCAAACCACTTTCATAATGATGGAATACACAATACCAGACTACCATAACCACATAGTCAAGGCCTTATGCCAAGACTAAAAATAATATTTTGTCAAGGCCTTGTGCCAAGACACTTGTAACGACCTGAAATTTTGAATAAATCTTGTTCCCTAATTTCATGTGTTATTTTATTTTATTTTTATACTCAAAAAAAAAATTTTATTTGATAAACATGATTATAATTAAAATGAGACCATTGGGTTCTGACTGTTATATGACCATCGGTCAATATGACCGCTGTGAACAAAATGTTTTGATTATTGTCTCTAAATACAAGTAATCTTGGTTAATTATTATAGAAAGAAGATTCTATGGTCTCACCTAGTAGTCTTGGACCGATCGAAGCCCATCTAACAGAGCTTGGGAAGGAGGTAGCACCATTGGGCTTTGCTCTGGATCAAATCCAAGCCGAACTTCATCATGTGAAGCTGGAACGGAATCGCCTTCGTGAGAAGTTCAAACTGATAGAAATTACTACTCGGGCAATGTTGACTGAGCCGCCCCAAGATTCTATCACCCTATCACACCTTACTCTTAGGTCCTATGCTGGTATTATAAGAGGCTATGTAACGAGACCGTAACTACCTTGTGTAATCCTTGTTTTAAATAAAAATTGGGATTTCTTCTTATGATGAAGTTTATGAATTTTGAAATGACCGGATAAATATAGTATGCATATTTTTTATGAATTTTAGAAAAAGGATATTTTAAAAATGTTTATTTAAACCTTAAATAATTAAAAATGTGTAATGATTTTCAAAAAATAGTCTTCTACAATTATGTTCAGCACAAAATTTGGAGTCTAATAAGATCAACTTAATTTTTGATGAATAGTAAATTATGAATAGTGATTTTACGCTTAGGATTAGTAAGGTGACCAAATGGATTAGTAATCTCACTTAAAGAAAGTTTTAAAATAATCTAGGCACCTTGATTAAGTAATGTGATTCAATAAAATGGTTAAATAACGGTTTCATAAATTATTATTCAAGTATTAGTTTTTTCGGATGAATAGTGTTTTTTAATTAAAAATTTAATTAAAAATAATTAGAAAATTATTTTTATAAAAATGACTTTACTTTTGAACTCAGAGCATCGATATTATGTTAAGGTAATTTTTGGGGATTTTTCTGAAAAAAATGAATTTTCGATGAATTGTGTTTTTATTTAAAAATTAAATTAAAACTATTTAGAAAATTATTTTTATAAAATGGATTTCATTTTTGAAATCAGAGCATTTATATTTGGTTAATGTGAAATTTTGGGATTTTTCTGAGAAAGTTGAATTTTCAGTGAATAGTAAAAATACAGTTTTAGGGTTTCAGTATGTTTAATGACATCATAACGGTGTCATGATGATGTCATGAGATCTTTTGAGGGTTGGCCGGCCAAGGGTGATGAATTATTGTTTTGGGGGCCCCATGTGTCCTAACTCCATGATAAATGCCAAGGGAGAGCACATGGGTTTGAGAAAAGCACATGTGAGGTGTCCCTTGGCCATTAATGCTTTGTCCCCTCACTTTCCCTATAAGTACCCACCCTTTCCTCCTTTAGTTTTCACTCCCAACTCTCCCCAAACGAAGTTCTGGTCTTCTTACCTCCCAAAGAGTCCTTCCAAGGTGCCCCCAAGCCCTCAAGGTCCAATCCTTTGAGTTTCAAGAGTCACGTTTTAAGGTAAGGGATCCGACCCCTCTCTTTCTTTTCATGTAATCTCTTTTATGTCATTCCTTTTATGCTCCATGTTTTTATGTGAGAGGATGTTCTTTTATATTCCTCTTACTGCCCTTTCATGTTTATATGATGAGAGATACCCTCTTACTCTCATCATTTCATTTTATGAAAGTTTAAGTGACGCCGTTAGGCTGACGAATTTTTAAGGGATTCTTTCACCCTTCTCATTCTTTTCAAAGTTCTACTTTCATGTCAAGTCTTTCAAGTTCCTTTTTATTATGTTGGGGTATGATATCTATATCTATCATACTGATCTCTTATGATCATATGATGAGGGACCCTATTTGATCTTGTCAATTCTTTTTTATTGAAGTTTAAGTGACGCCGTTAGGCTGCCGAATTTTTAAGGGATTCTTTCACCCTTCTCATTCTTTTCAAAGTTCTACTTTCATGTCAAGTCTTTCAAGTTCCTTTTTATTATGTTGGGGTATGATCTCTATATCTATAATACTGATCTATTATGATCATATGATGAGAGACCCTATTTGATCTTGTCAATTCTTTTTTATTGAAGTTTAAGTGACGCTGTTAGGCTGCCGAATTTTCATAAGAGAAATCTAATTTTTGTCTTCCTTCCATGTTTTTCATTTCAAATGGTATGTCCTTAAAATTTCATTACCATGTCCATATATCCTTCTTATTCTATCCCCTACTGTTTTATGGATCATTTATGAGTGGGTTACCCATGTCTCCTCTCTTTTCAATGTTTTCTAAAACCCCAAAACATAGCCGTTATGCTGCAGAATTTTCGTCTCAAAATGCCTCTCCCTCTTTTCTCAAAATTATTTTATGTTATAAAGTGAATACTCAAAGCTCTTATTTCTACAAGGGTATTCACATATATATCAAAATGTTCCATTTTAAATTCATGTATTTACATACATGAGACCCGCTTTCCCTTTCCGTGGGTTTAAAGTGACGTAAAGATCGTGTCTTTAAAGCAGTTTTTAAAACGTTATGATTATGAAATGAAACCCATTTATTTTATGCTATGTGGGTTATTTTTGAAATGTTTGATGATGATATATGTGGCTCGCATGATAATAAAGGCAAATTTAAGGGTGCGCCCTGATAGCGCTCCAATGCATTGGGTAATGATGTAACCACTAGAGATTACAATTTTCACGATACCTTGGGGAATAACCTTGGTAATTTTCAAATGACACCTTGGGGATGGACCTTGGTGATATGTTCATGATTGTCTATGTTATATGATGTAGCCACATCTTCAAGTTATGGAAAATGTTATTTTTATTATGAAATGCCTCATGATTTCTTTCTCATGCCTTAAAGTTCTTTTCATGTCCTTATTGAAGTATCTCAAGTTCACATGTAAAATGTTCCTCTTGTTTCCCTTACTGGGCCTTCTGCTCACCCTTTATTTTGATGTATGTCCCCAGGTTATGAGATGCAGTAATGGACCTAGAATGAACTTAAGTAGATGCCTTTCAAGTGTTTAAGAAGAATTTTTTATGTTGTTTTCATGTATTATGTTCCTGGTTTCCAAGACACTAGACCTTGAAGATCCTCAGTTTTGTGTAATGTAATGAAAGTTTATGTTATAAAATGGCGGGATGCTATAGTTGGTATAAAAGGATGGTTTAGTTATTTGTGGAAATTAGGATATAAAAACTTTAGGAAGAACCCTATAGAAAAGTTTAAATATAGGAAATATTCCTGGTATTTTGGTGAGTATTGAGTAAGGGGTTTCCAAGCAAATACATCCCTGTCTGGATACGAGCAGGTAGAGGTGGCTCTGGCACAGATGTACATAGGGGTAAAACCCGAAAACACCGCTTTGGGCTAGACTCGAACGGGAACTGGTACACGACAACGGTCCTTGCTGCACTCTTGGTTACGACACTCCCGGGGGATATGCTTTGGTAAATTCATAAGCTTAGTATGAACCATTGTTAAAGGATCAAAGATAAAATAATATAAAGTTTCACATAAGACTATATGATCATGGATAACCTAGATGGGAACCTAGGGGATCACAAGTTAGGGTATACTTTTCAACTACAAGTTATCCTTATATGCTTTAAGTTTCTTTTCTTGATTATTGGCTAAGTATTTAAGCCCCTAATTATAGTTTCTTTTCTTAGTTAATGGCGGGAAATGGAAGAACATGTCTCAACAACCAATGTGATAGGAAATGCTACGATTGCCGTATTAAGATGACAGAGGTGATTAGGGGATTAAAAGATGATTATTATTTTGGAATACGTTCACTATTTTAGGGACCCTATATGATCGAGGTAAATAGATTACTATGGTATTTTCATTGAGGAGTAAGGTTGACTTATATTTTGAAGAATCGATAAATTTATGGTGGACTTATAGTAATTTAGGCTACTTATGGGAATGATTAACCTATCTTGGGTAAAATATGTTTAGTTTAGATGTTAGGAGTGGTTGATGTTGTTTGGAGATGAACAATGAAGTTTATTTTGGAAGACTATGTTATCAAATCTTTCTTGTATTTGGGTTTCAATCTTAGTTTGGTTTATTTTGAGGAATCTTAAGGACCATTATTTACGGAATGGTCTATGATGAACTTTGGGTAGTACCATGGAACTTTGAAGATTTAAAAGTAGTTTCCATTCCTATGGGATTCTTTTTGAAGAGTTGTTTTACCTTACCCTTTCTATTTTTGGGATAATGTTTAAAGATAAAATAAATAGATAGTTAATCTTTTGTGGATTATGTGATTCTCTAGAAGATGATTCTTGTGTTTTGATGAGACCAAGTAGTTTTGAATGCTCATAGTTTGGAGAAAAGATTAGTTTTGGGTAGAAACTTATTAAAGGATGAAACTCTAGATGAAGGTAGATATATTTCCTTATGTTTTTGTTCTATGTTGTAAATGAATTCCTCAAAGTTATGAAAAGGAACGTAAAACAAAAATGTTGTTGGTTTACGTTTCCTACTAGGTAATCAAAGACCTCTTGCACACATCATAATTTTGGGATTTTCTGGTGGTTAACTTCCTCCTAATCATGTTTTCTATCACTCTCCTTTAGGACATTACCCTTTGTTTTCTCCTCCATGTCCATGTTTCCTACATAGAATCCTAGTATGAGTAAACTCGGGTGGCCTTTGTACTTCCTTTTCTTTCTTTTAAAGTAATGGTGTCACTGACTCTTTTTCCAATGTGGGACTTTCAATGAAATTTCAAACCCCAATTTTTAAAATTGCGAGGATGCAATTTCTTAAGGGGGGAAGATTGTAACGACCTGAAATTTTGAATAAATCTTGTTCCCTAATTTCATGTGTTATTTTATTTTATTTTTATACTCAACAAAAATGTTTTATTTGATAAACATGATTATAATTAAAATGAGACCATTGGGTTCTGACTGTTATATGACCATCGGTCAATATGACCGCTATGAACAAAATGTTTTGATTATTGTCTCTAAATACAAGTAATATTGGTTAATTATTATAGAAAGAAGATTCTATGGCCTCACTTAGTAGTCTTGGACCGATCGAAGCCCATCTAACAGATCTTGGGAAGGAGGTAGCACCATTGGGCTTTGCTCTGGATCAAATCCAAGCCGAACTTCATCATGTGAAGCTGGAACGGAATCGCCTTCGTGAGAAGTTCAAACTGATAGAAATTACTACTCGGGCAATGTTGACTGAGCCGCCCCAAGATTCTATCACCCTAGCACACCTTACTCTTAGGTCCTATGCTGGTATTATAAGAGGCTATGTAACGAGACCGTAACTACCTTGTGTAATCCTTGTTTTAAATAAAAATTGGGATTTCTTCTTACGATGAAGTTTATGAATTTTGAAATGATCGGATAAATATAGTATGCATATTTTTTATGAATTTTAGAAAAAGGATATTTTAAAAATGTTTATGTAAACCTTAAATAATTAAAAATGTGTAATGATTTTCAAAAAATGGTCTTCTACAATTATGTTCAGTACAAAATTTGGAGTCTAATAAGATCAACTTTATTTTTGATGAATAGTAAATTATGAATAGTGATTTTACGCTTAGGATTAGTAAGGTGACCAAATGGATTAGTAATCTCACTTAAAGAAAGTTTTAAAATAATCTAGGCACCTTGATTAAGTAATGTGATTCAATAAAATGGTTAAATAACGGTTTCATAAATTATTATTCAAGTATTAGTTTTTTCGGATGAATAGTGTTTTTTAATTAAAAATTTAATTAAAAATAATTAGAAAATTATTTTTATAAAAATGACTATTTTTTAACTCAGAGCATCGATATTATGTTAAGGTAATTTTTGGGGATTTGTCTGGAAAAAATGAATTTTCGATGAATAGTGTTTTTATTTAAAAATTAAATTAAAAATATTTAGAAAATTATTTTTATAAAATGGATTTCATTTTTGAAATCAGAGCATTGATATTTGGTTAATGTGAAATTTTGGGATTTTTCTGAGAAAGTTGAATTTTCAGTGAATAGTAAAAATACAGTTTTAGGGTTTCAGTATGTTTAATGACATCATAACGGTGTCATGATGCTGTCATGAGATCTTTTGAGGGTTGGCCGGCCAAGGGTGATGAATTATGGTTTGGGGGGCCCCATGTGGCCTAACTCCATGATAAATGCCAAGGGAGAGCACATGGGTTTGAGAAAAGCACATGTGAGGTGTCCCTTGGCCATTAATGCTTTGTCCCCTCACTTTCCCTATAAGTACCCACCCTTTCCTCCTTTAGTTTTTACTCCCAACTCTCCCCCAACGAATTTCTGGTCTTATTACCTCCCAAAGAGTCCTTCCAAGGTTCCCCCAAGCCCTCAAGGTCCAATCCTTTGAGTTTCAAGAGTCACGTTTTAAGGTAAGGGATCCGACCCCTCTCTTTCTTTTCATGTAATCTCTTTTATGTCATTCCTTTTATGCTCCATGTTTTTATGTGAGAGGATGTTCTTTTATATTAATCTTACTGCCATTTCATGTTTATATGATGAGAGATCCCCTCTTACTCTCATAATTTCATTTTATGAAAGTTTAAGTGACGCCGTTAGGCTGCCGAATTTTTAAGGGATTCTTTCACCCTTCTCATTCTTTTCAAAGTTCTACTTTCATGTCAAGTCTTTCAAGTTCCTTTTTATTATGTTGGGGTATGATCTTTATATCTATCATACTGATCTCTTATGATCATATGATGAGGGACCCTATTTGATCTTGTCAATTCTTTTTTATTGAAGTTTAAGTGACGCCGTTAGGCTGCCGAATTTTTAAGGGATTCTTTCACCCTTCTCATTCTTTTCAAAGTTCTACTTTCATGTCAAGTCTTTCAAGTTCCTTTTTATTATGTTGGGGTATGATCTCTATATCTATCATACTGATCTCTTATGATCATATGATGAGGTACCCTATTTTATCTTGTCAATTCTTTTTTATTGAAGTTTAAGTGACGACGTTAGGCTGCCGAATTTTCATAAGAGAAATCTAATTTTTGTCTTCCTTCCATGTTTTTCATTTCAAATGGTATGTCCTTCAAATTTCATTACCATGTCCATATATCCTTCTTATTCTATCACCTACTGTTTTATGGATCATTTATTAGTGGGTGACCCATGTCCCCTCTCTTTTCAATGTTTTCTAAAACCCCAAAACATAGCCGTTATGCTGCAGAATTTTCGTCTCAAGCCTCTCCCTCTTTTCTCAAAATTATTTTCTGTTATAAAGTGAATACTCAAAGCTCTTATTTCTACAAGGGTATTCACATATATATCAAAATGTTCCATTTTAAATTCTTGGATTTACATACATGAGACCCGCTTTCCCTTTCCGTGGGTTTAAAGTGACGTAAAGATCATGTCTTTAAAGCAGTTTTTAAAACGTTATGATTATGAAATGAAACCCATTTATTTTATGCTATGTGGGTTATTTTTGAAATGTTTGATGATGATATATGTGGCTCACATGATAATAAATTCAAATTTAAGGGTGCGCCCTGATAGCGCTCCAATGCATTGGGTAATGATGTAACCACTAGAGATTACAATTTTCACGATACCTTGGTGAATAACCTTGGTAATTTTCAAATGACACCTTGGGGATGGACCTTGGTGATATGTTCATGATTTTCTATGTTATATGATGTAGCCACATCTTAAAGTTATGGAAAATGTTATTTTTATTATGAAATGCCTCATGATTTCTTTCTCATGCCTTAAAGTTCTTTTCATGTCCTTATTGAAGTATCTCAAGTTCACATGTAAAATGTTCCTCTTGTTTCCCTTACTGGGCCTTCTGCCACCCTTTCTTTTGATGTATGTCCCCAGGTTATGAGATGCAGTAATGGACCTATAATGAACTTAAGGAGGTGCCTTTCAAGTGTTTAAGAAGAATTTTTTATGTTGTTTTCATGTATTATGTTCCTGGTTTCCAAAACACTAGACCTTAAAGATCCTCAGTTTTGTGTAATGTAATGAAAGTTTATGTTATAAAATGGCGGGATGCTATACACTAGTTAGTCTCATGATACCTACCGATGCATCGAGGAGCTATAGCAAGATCCAGCCTTCACTTACTAAGTTCAATGCATTCCTCAGATGAAAAGTTTGAAACATAACATAAACATTTGTATTAAAACTAGCATACGAAATGTCAATAATTTATCCACAAACCATGAATGGTATAAAAATAGCACATCCACAGTCAAACATAACTCATCCGATACAATATAGATGATTTTATTGTATCGGATTAACCTCAATTGATAATAATGAAGGATACTAACATAGATGAAAATAATCATGAAAACTATTAGAGAGAAATATCCCCCTTTTTCTTGAAATCATTTAAAAGTCACACTATTTGTCAAGAAGCCATTTAAAAATAGATTTTTGAATCATTGTGTCCCATACAGCTTTGAAACTTTTAAAAGGAATTTTTATTTGAAAACTTTAATGTCCATATAAATAAATCCTTAAAACCATTTTTAAAATATGGACATTAATGAGAAAGATTCAGAATAATAAATCTTGAAAACATTTAAAATGATATTTTAGTTAGAGTTCCTAATGAAAAGAGAGACACTTGAATACAAATAATTGTGGTAATAAAAACTTTTTAATATCATGAGAATAAAAGGATTCAGGATATACTATGTCAAAGTACATTATATACACCATATAAAAGTGATTTGGTGTATAACAACAAAGGAGTCTCAATGGAATATAAATTGAGATGAAATATCTTATAAAGACTGTATCCTTAGGTTAAAGATAAATCAGCGACATAATTATGTGTGACAAATATAAATACAATCAATATGATTTTATATTCAATTTAAAACAATCAGATTACATTCACACATATTCTTGTAAAAACAACACCAATGAATTAGATGTTTAACTCAATAAATGGAGATTGAGTTAAAATTAATCTTATCAAGTTCATATCGATGACTTGAGAATTTATCAATGGAGTGATTATGTGTATCAAAAGTATATACACATAAAGGGGTGTGGAAATTATGACATAATCAAATAAATAGTTATTCCACACATAATCTTGGAGTAAAATAATCAATTAAGTATGCGTAAAGCCGAATGAGTGGAAATTGAAATTTCAAATTCCCATATCAATTAGGTAACTTATGAAACATACACCCATGAAAGAAGGATCATACAATGATGATGTAAATTTCAATAAATGAAATTATATTACACAATTAATACAATCATGGGTAGTAAACACACCACATGCAATAAATAAGTGGTGAACAATGGAAATCTCACAGAATTAAAAGTGAGATAAGAAACCCCTTACCTTGTAATTTTCCTCGATCGAGGGTAGTTTAACCTCATGTATAATGGTTAAATAATTTTTATTAAATTATAAAATAATAATATACATTAATATGATATCATATATGATTTTTAAACATTGCTTTATTAATAATATCTTAGTATTATCGTCGTTTCGGGTGTTAACTTACTCGTTTTATTTTATATGTTTTGTTATATAAGTCATGTTTATTATTGATAGGTTTTATCTTATTCATATACAGAATAATATCAAGTCCTTAAACATTATTTTTAATCATAAAATGATAATTAGACTTGAATGGATACGATGGGGAATGAATCTCATCGCGTTCATGGAGATGGTAGTCCGTACGTACGCATGAGCGAGAATATCATTATTTTGATATTAAAATCATAGATAATTGGATGGTATATCATATATAAAGAATAATTATAATTTTATATTTATTATTTACTTAAATTACACATCATTATCATACCTATCCAAATAATAATGATTTGAATAACAATTACACCACGACGTTGAGATGGTAAGCTGTACGTACGCGCATATGGTGACATCACATTCAAAGGTTTGATAGAATACTGAATATGGTTGTAACATATTTATAATAGAATCACATTATATATAATATACTGGAGTTATTATTTTATAATGTAAATAACAAATAAAGAATAAGCGGAAGAATAAAGTAACTTGAAAGAGGGTGCTGAAAAGATTACCTCTTCTTCGGGTTCTTCCTTTTGATTTGATCAAAAGGGATCTTTAGGTTGGATTTATGACTAAAATAAGGCCTCTAGGTTGAATTTAAGGAAGTTGATAGGGTATTTGGAAATTTTTTGGACGATACAAATGGCTTTGAAGGTGTGTATTAGAGAGAAGGGGGATTTCCCTTTTATAGGAGGGGTGAGGGGCACCTTAGGAAAAGCTAGAAATATTATTTTATAATAAAATCCTTTTCGGTTTTAAATGGCCCCAAAAGGGATTATTTGAAGGATAAGGTGTGTATGGGTAGAAAAAAACTCAACCAATAGGTTTTATACAGGTTTGGGTAACTTTATTAAACTTATGGTTTAGTTTTAACTCTTAGTTAATTAGTTTGACATTTACCATGTATCATTATATTTTTATAATATATGGTCATTAAAACTTACTATAAACTTCCAAGCGACCTCAAAGTGGTCCATTAATGATACAAATACCATTATATAAGTCCTTTGGCCGAACCTTATATTTTTAGGAAAATAATATCAATTAATAATATAATATTTGTTTTAAAAAAGTCATTTATGTCAATTTTGGCACTATTTAATAATTGATTTTTGTTAGAGTCTTAAAAACTTTATTAATTCGAATAAAATTCATTTAATAAATACTAACATGTCATATTAACCAATAAAGTTCTTTTATGTCATCAAAACTTTCAAATTATATTTATTTTAACATTTATAATACCAATTATTTGATTCTTTCATTAATAAGGAAAATGCTGCATCATTATTGTGTCATAAATAAATTTGATTATTCAATGTCTAAATAATTATAAATAAAATACCATTATGTATGAAATATTTTTATATTTCTAATTAATATTTATAGTCTAAAATATAACATATATAATCCTACATAAAAATTGTTTTTCTAAAAGATATATGATTCCTTCATTTTTGTATTTACTTTAACTTAATTAATATAAAGTGTCATTATCAGTTACAAGTGGCTCCATGGGGTCCCAAAATCGACCCAAAGAAGCCCATTGTTGAACATGTTTAAACCAATAGGTTTATGAAATGTTTTAGCTTAATTTAATATTATTATAATATTATTGTTTACCCTTATTTACCGGATTTACCCTTTAACCATGGTAAATAAAATATTTACCGAAGTAATTATTCAAAATGTCTAAAAATAAAATTTACCTATTTACACAATTTGTACCTCCTGATTATAAATATGGAATCCATTTTAATAAATTCAAAACACAGAAGTGGAAGAAATTAATTTAAAATTAATTCCCGTTTTCAAAACAAAAAGCATGTTTTTAATAAATAATAACTATCAAAAGATTGACACTTGCTTATGCCCAGTTTAAATATGAAATTATGTCCAATGACCAAAATTGGATTAAATAGTAAAAATATAATCTAAATATACTTTAAAATCACTCAAATGCATAATTTATTACTGTTAATTATTTTGATTAAAAAAATTGTTTTTAATTAAAATTTAGTAATTTTCACTATTCATCAAAATATAAAAGTTATCATAAAAGTACCAAAAATTCACCCTAAGATAATTTCGATATTCCGAATCCAAAAATGAAGTCCATTTTAAAAGATAAAATGTATAAAATTTCAAAAAAGTGGGTATTACTATTCATAACGGCTAGTTTGATTGGTTGTGGTGTGTTAGAATCTCGAAGTCGTGTACAATGAAAACTATTGCATTATTTGAAGGGAAATGTATCATGAAAGCTTGGAGTGTTACAGGTTTCATTTATATGGGATTCCAATTGTAATTTATTGGGTTTTTACTCCATAAATTGTAAATGGCCACCCATATAACTAAACCTGGGTTGGTATGATGGGATCTTTATATGTCGACTTTACTTCTTTACATATTTAGTACAGAACCCCATGGGGTATGTTCATATTAAATGGAATGGTGATTAAAGTTCGTGAGAACAATTATATTATGTTACATAAAAATTTATGGTGGAATCTAACTGAACCAACCCTCCTAAAATAGATAAAATACATATTTTATACTTTTGATCTTGTTGATATAAGTATTTAGTTAGTTAAAATTCCCATTATATTCTAAAGGGTGTTTTACTCTATAGTTTGGAATTTAAATTTTATTTAACTAAGAATATTGTGATATTTTAATGGTTAAAAAATGAGTATTAAACATTTAAAAAGAAAATTATGGTATAATTTTCTTATTGTGTTGCATAGTGTTTGCTAAATAAAATGCTCAATATGATTTTATTTTATAACTGGTGTTTGATATCCTCTATATATGAGTTAGTTTTTTATGTTATAATAAATTATCATCATTTAAATTCATAAAAAATAAACCTTTTTAGTTGTTTTAGCTTTAACCCTCATGTAAGGGTTGGCTTAGTTTTTCCTTGAGATATACTTGAAATGGGAAGGTTAGCATTTCCATAGGTATCAGTTGGCCTATTTTTCTTCATGTATTTGAAACTAAAGGATTTGTGGTAGAGCCTACTGACCATTTACGCATGACCCTAGTTATAGATTCGATGCCTTATGATAAACTAGGGGTAGCCCATTGTGGTAGCACCCTAAAATAAGAGAGATAGGTACACATTCGAGCTGATAATTAGTCATGTTAAGTGTTGTTCATTGACTGTTTGAGTTGAGTAAGAATCTTAGATTATGAAACAATACCCTCAGGTGGATGGTTGGTTTTTTATTAAGTTGAATCTTTATGGGGTATTACAATAAGTGGATACTTAGTGAGTGACAGATCTTAATCTCATTACATTGATGTTGTGACCCTTGTATATCGACAAATTTCCTTCTTTCTTAAATTTCACCTCTTCACAGAGGCTCGATAGGTGTGTTAGATTTTTTGTAACTAATGACCATAAATGGGATGTGGATTCTCATTCTAGTGACCTTAGGTATTAGTTAAAGGACTTAAATTGCATCACTTTAACTCAGAACCAAGTAGGACAATGATGTTGTTCTGTTAAGAAAAACCTACAAAAGAGGTTGTCCAATGACTAAAATTTCCTTTTTTGTGGAAAAGAATCATTTTACACTAATTTATATACCAATTCATATAATGTGGTTAATTCTTTTGATTTAGTCATGGTGATATCTTTTCTTTTGAAAATCACCCAGAGTACTTGTTTGCTGAAATTGGCTTCGATGAGAAGGATGGTTCAGGTGCCTAGCCCAGTTGACAAGTAGTGTTTATGTAGTTAATGATTTCTTTTTGGGAACAATGTTGTGAAACGGTTAGTGTTTTTATAAATAATGGAAATGTTACATGCCCTATTTTGAAGAAAATTTCCAAGGGAGGTATTTGTGTGTTGAAAAATGGTGTGTTGTGTAGCATGGTCTACTTGACCTTATTGACTGAAGACTCATGGAATCATGAGACAGGTCTTGAATTGAGTGGTGTGGGACATAGGTCCATTGTATATGAAAAGTTTGCTCATGTCGATAGTGAAAGGTAATTTTTTATAATTGAACATCACTCTATGGGAAAGTTTGATCCAAGGACTGATGGTTTCAAGAATGTGATTCTTATAGGCATGGTGACCTGGAGTTTTGGGTAAATTTAAATAAGGTTCTATAGTGATGAGGAATAATTTAAGAATGAATCGGGTGTCATAGTATGGATGAACCATATCTTGACCATGACACGCATGTTTAGGAGAAGTAGTGTTGGGGGTTGGTAAATAAAAATATGGCATGTTTTAATGAGCATGGATTGGGAGGATCTATATACACTTATTGATAGAATCTTAGAGTACTCCTAGTTTATATGAGATCATGTTCCTTATCTTGAAATAATCTATAGTACACTGAGAGAGATATTTTTCTATACTCCAAGATATATATTTAAATATATTCCCTGGTTTGATAGAGATTCTCTATGGGAGTTGAGATTAGGGGTCGTTTTAAAGGTAAGCTGGGTGGTGAAAAGGATACCATTAGACATTTGAGGGTGGTATACCTAGTTTCAATTTGAATCTAAATGAATATTGTGAGGACCATTCTTAGAATTATGAAGGGGTGATGGTTTATGTTTACATTGGCACTCAATAGGGGAATTCTTTAATACATGCATATTGTTTTGTTCAGGGATGGACGGGGCTTGGGTTGTGGTGATCATGCTATATTTTCATTAGAGTGATGACTAGGATACTTCTAAGGTGAGGAGTAGGATTTCAATCACTGGAGGGTGACCCTCATGTGATCAGGGTCATGGAATCTTGAGGCTGGTCATTGGACACTCATTTTTTTACTTTTGTGCTATTTAATAGCTAGATAAATATATAGATAGATTCCTAGATAAATTCTAGGTAAGGAAATATAGATGAGGATGTTAAACCTTTAGTATCTTATAGTGATCCATGAATGTTGGATTAGGATAGTTTTGATATTGGTGCTACATTATGATGATAGTTTTTCTTTGGTATATGGTTTGTCTAGGAGATATCACTAGAATTTGATATAGTTTTTAGTGATCATTCATGGAACAATCTATGTATGACTTGGGATAAGGCTTTGGAATCTGGTTTTGGTGACACATTAGCCATTGGAACCGATCATTTTCAAAATAGTTTAACGGAGGATATCCAAATTGTTTTCTCTCAAATAAATGGATGTGGTTAGTGAGAAAATTGCATCAGGCATGTTGTTAGGATGAGACGGTTTTAGCTTAAAGGGAGATCGTGGATTTTCAAGGAAAATCTAGTGATACTATTTTGAGATTACTTGATTGGAGTTCGACTATTTCAATTAGATCAAGGACTTAGGGTAGTTTCCTCATGTGTAAGTGGATAAATTTGTGGGAAGATTTTTGAGAATTCTATAGACATGTTTTTGCAGGAAATTTTTATTGTGGGAGTACTGTGACTCGGAATTATCCATTCAAAAATAGAACCTATAGTGGGGAGGGCCATAGATCAGATGATTTAAGAGATGACATCATGATCATGTCTTTAGTTATAAGAGCTCAATTAAGTTTTATCCCAATTTTTTGACTATATTTTTGAGTGTTATCTTGATTCTTAGAGGCTTTAGTATCTTATGCTATAAATGATACTTTTAGGTCTTTTGGGAATTTCAAAACCCAAGGTGACTATTTTTAGTTGGTAATTCATGACCTGAATAGTTAGGGTATATTTTCACTGTTATATAAGGATTATTGGGGATGATAAGTTATAAGGTGGGGAGATTTTAAGATCTCATGATTAGGGATGGGTTGAAATACCATGAAATTTTTAACTTTTCATTTGGTGTATGGGTTGAATCTTAAATTGAGTCTCTGACTATAACTATGAGAGTTATAACACTTACAATTGTTGTTTTTGGATGAGATTTAGGGATCAATGGGTTCCTCATAGGTTTGGATGAGTTTTAAGATCATTGGGCTCTGAAAACTCAATTTTCAGGAGAAATGGGTTCGGGTACATGGTTTTTTTAACCTTGAGGCCCTCTAGGAGAAACCATGTGGCCCTTAAGGGGGTTTCACTTGGTTTTTTAAAACATACAAGGATGGTATCATGGCTATGTTGAAAGTCCTTATAAAATTATAAAGGTAGGATCACGGGTTTTACACAGTTTGAAAAATTATGTGCCTAGCTCACATGGTTAGTGAAACTTAACTAGTAGTAATGCACGGTTGGTGCATGGGTAGCCCAAACCATGTAGCCAAACCATGTGGGGTATGTCTCTTGGGTAGTCTGATCTACATAGTTGGTGCATGGTTATACAAACCATGGTTCTAACATTGAACCTCATTAAAATAGTCAAAATGAGTATTTTTCCTTTGATCTTATAAGATTTTACAGCCCTTTTCCTCCCTCATTTTCCCTAGAGGCCTCCCACATGTGCAGCCCTTCCTCCTCTTCTTCCTTTTGTGGTTCTCCCTCATTTGATTTTGGAATCTAACTTCATCATATGTTTTGGAAGCATATTAGTAATTCTAAGACTCCTCCTTCAATTCTTCATTTTTATCTCTATCTTTAGTGTTATCTCCATGAAAGATAATTTAACCAATTTTTAGGGTGTTTAGAAAATAATCTGATTTATCTCATTCCAAATTGAATCAAATCTTAATAAATGATGAGTGGATTGTCTTATGAATTAGTTTGTTGTTCTATGTATTTTTTCCTTAATGTACCATTTTTTATAAATTACATCATTGTGTTGTATGCCATATTCCTTGTGCATTTATCTGAAAAAGTGAAATAACCTAAATTAATTTTCTAAATAGTGACCTAGACCCATTGTTAGAGATTTTTTCATGATTTGAGGTTGGTGACCTCAACTTATTCCACCCCTTGGAAATTTCCTATTAATTTACCTTATTTTCCATTTATTTTAATTTTCCATAGAGTGAGAATTGATTAATTAATGATAAATGAATTGTTTAAAATTACAAATGGGAATGTGTGCTTTCATGGACCTCTTAATTACATATTGTAAGAACCCAGATCTTTATTTTAGTTATGGATCTTTATTTCAGGTTATTTTTTAGGAAAAGGAAGAAATTAGGTTTTTCTAAGTACATGTTGTGTACTTTTGAGTACACATCGTGTACTCGGTTTTTGAGTATAGTTGTGTATTATCTGTGTAACAAAAAAGTACATGGACGTGTAGGTGACCTGGAAGACCACCAAAAGTGGGGATCAGTTGAGGCTAACACACAGCATGTAATTTAAATGAACATGTCATGTACTTTTCATTTTATTTGATAAATCGGTACGGAGTCACATCTCATCTTCGGAAACACCTTCTTCTCCCCTCAGTTCATATAGGAGAGAGATGGAATACCTAATAACTCCAAACCCCTCCCAATTCTCCATCCAAGATCCAATTGAGATGTCATTGGGTACGTTGGAATCCCAACAGTGAGTTCTCAATTCCCCTAGAGCCTTTCCTCATGATTCCTCCTCTCTTGTGAGTATTTCAAGGTTGAATGTTTTTCTCCTTTTTTGTAGATCTACATCATTCTAGGCCAATTCATGGGCCAATGTTTAATATTGTTGATCATACAACATCAAGGTATGTTTTTTGTGCCTTTTTTTATTGTATTTTAATTATATATGCTTAAAGTGTCGAATACCCATTTTCGGGGTATTACTTGTTTTGGAATTTAACCCTGTTTAATACCTACTATGGTTTTTTTGATTGATAAAGGGTTATTGTTTATGCATAAGGATAGGAACATTGTTATGGGATACCCCATGGGTTTGTTCCCTTGATTGGTTGTTTTCTTCCATTTGGTATAGGATGCAAGTAGGCTTTCCTTGTTCTCATACCTTGTTTTGATAGGATGGAGTTATTGATTAAATGAAATGCTTGTGTTATGCATTATGGAAGTTTGACCAAGGAGAATTTGATCATGAGAGCTTCCCAAGGTAGGTTCATTTATGTATGATTGTTATTATGTTAAACCATAGGGGTTAGGATATAAGAGCAACCCAGAGGGTCATTATTAAATGAATGTTGGACCCTAGGGAATTGACTATGAGAGATGTGAGGTGGTCATTATTGTTTATTGTTGCTATGTAGACCAAGGGGGTATTGATTGTGAGAGCTGTACATGTGGTCATTTGTAAATGATTAGTGATATGTGGGAGAAAAGGGGTTAGACTATGTGAGATTTCCCAAAGGTTCATTATTTATTGAATTAAATATATGTTAAATCATAGGGGTTAGACTATGAGAACTTTCCCAAAGGGTTACTTATGAATGATCGAATGATTGTGATGACTCTGCCAAGACAAACCACAATATTGGACTCAGTCTTACTTGTTTGTTGATATGGTCTTATGAAACATTTTTTTGTTACTATTACAAGAGGGGATATATAGTTTAGGCTAGATCCTGAGATTTCATTTTTCAATTGATTTAATAATTAATGAATGTAAATGAATGTAATTGGAAACTATAGGATTGTTTACTTTTTATTACTTCCTAGTTTATTACTTCATTTCTTCATATTACCTGCTATATATATTTACTAATAGTTAGTCACAGATCTTGTGGTGGTTGCCTACTAGGATTCCTATCACTCCCTGTTTGGGTCATGTTTTGGACCCGAACAGATTATATAGTTGTAGGTATAGATAAGGGAAATCACCCTTCTCCATCATGTACTTGATTGTTGTTGGAGCCGGAGAGCATGGGACCAAGCTTAGGCTTGTGATGCTGTTGGAGTTTACAATTTTTATTACTTTGATTTTATTATTGTATTTCCATCATTGTGACTTTTTTGGCTTCTTTCATAGACACATGTGACATGCATCATTTTTATATGATCCAGTTGTTATATTATTATTAGTCTTTCATTGTTTACTTTTTTTGTATGGTATTACTAATTTTTCTATTGTTTAATACTGTCTTTCTGCTATGTATACTCTGCCAATGAGGTCATAATTTCTCTATTATAACATGGTGGACCTTACTACTAGTCAGAAGCCATTGGTGTTTGGGGAAATGCGCTTGAGGCCATGCAACCAACCAGGTATGGGGCACCTTTGGGCGGTACCCAAAATCAGGATGTTACAAAGTGGTATCAAAGCGAGTTATTTTCTACTTTGTCTTACTATTTAGAGCCAATATACATTAATAGTAAAAAATAGGTAGTTTCTAATAAATTTTTCCTGGGATTAGCTAACCCTTGTATAGGGGAAATCTGAATTTACCTCAAATATTGCATTTTTTTCTAGTTTTTCAATTATCATAGTTGATTTAATTTCACCATTGGGTGACGCACTTGTTTTGTGATGATATTATTGATATCATTGTGGTTATATTTCTATTGCAACCTGATGATATGAGGATATTCCATATCATGTATCATATAGGCACTTTCTAGAGGTCACATGTCATGCATTCTTTTCATGCCATTTAGGGTGAATTACTGATTGCATGCTATTGTGATAGATGTTTTGCAAGATATGGATGTTATTGTGATAGATGTAGTCATAGAATACATTATATTTTTATGGGGTATTAGAATATGTAAAGTTTCATTTGGATGGATTCCAAACTTTGGTCCCTCATGTTTTATGGGCCCTCTTGGATTGAAATTTGGTGGATCATGTTTGAAATTTAATTGAATTTTTTTCAAGTTATGATGTGAAAAAAAGTATTCCAAACTTTGATTATCAAGGATTATGGGCTCCCACGGGTTGTAATTTTTCATTCCTTGGTAAAAAATTGAAGTTTTTAAGGGTTTTAAAGAAGTTTCAGAGGCCTACTATTTGAAAACCCAGAAAACATAGTGTGTGTTCTTATAAACACACACCCCGTGTTCTTCTATTTTTAAGGAAACAACTTTTATTAATTACACATCGTGTACCATATGTACACACCATTTATTCCTTAACCGTTTTACTGACTATGTGAGCAAATACATGGGGTTGATAAATGTTTGGTAGAACACGTTGTGTACTGGAATTACACATCGTGCTATAGAGACCATGTATCCATCCTTGTTACTAACATCATGGGTGGATGAAATTTAGATGGTATATGTCGTGTCTAGATTGTACATGACATGTGGTGATCAACCGTGTATTCAGTTTCGTGACTAATGACACGGGTGGATATAATATAAGTAGTACACTCCATGTTAGGGGTTAACATGTCTTGTAGTGTTACACCAGGAAAGAATCGTGTAGTTCTAGCTGTGTAGAAGAACCTAGGGAGGAATGAAAATTTAAGTACACACTGTGTCTCAGGAAGAACACACCATGTGTATGGGGTGTTTCATGACCAGGTTGGCAGAGATACACACCCATGTTAAAGCTTAAGGGAACATGTTGTGTAGTGGTTCTACACGATGTGTAACCCTATATTGTAAAACTTGAATTCTTTCTTCTTATGTTCCTTTCTTGAACCTTTAAGTTGTTGTCCTTGGTAATCGTGAACTGAAGTGTGCACTTGACCTTGTGGATTCATGTCACCAAGACATCCTCTAGTTTTAAACCAGATACATGGTGATGATTAGACACTAGAAATAGTAGATCAGGGACTACCAGTATATCCACCCATCATTCCCATCTTAGGACCAGCTATTATACAGGACACAAGTGTTGATTCACAGTTTTGTGAAGGATTTTTGAGGATGTTACATATATTTTAGGGAGAATCACATCCTACCCTAACTATGACAGAGTCGATGAGGGTGTTCCAATAGCAACATCCTCCCAATTTTTTAGGGGATGGAGGACCACATGCTACAGATTCATGGTTGGAGGCCATGATTTCTATCATTGAGCATCTAGAGACGCCACTGTATAAGAGGGTGAATCTTGAAACTTACATGCTATGTGATTCCTCTAAGTGATGGTGGGATGTTATCTCATAGGAGGGATGCATTAGGATATGTCTTGGGAAGAGTTTCATAGGACCTTATATGATTACTTCTATCCCGAGGCATTGATGGCTGATCAAGCCTAAGAATTAATGAATTTGGAGTAGGGCTCTCTTTCCCCCTGCCTGCACTCTCCCTCTGGTCTCCCCTCCTCCGATCCTCCTGGCCCCAAAGCCTGCTCCTCTCCTGTGCTCTCTCCCTCTTCCCCCGTGGCCCCCATTGGGGTGCGAACCAGATCCCACATGAGGCAAAGTAGTCAGTCTTCCCTTCCATGCAAAAGTTTGATCTTGTTTGGGGCCAATTCCAGGTGATCTGCTTCCAAATGTTAAACCTCCTCATTTGGAATGTCCGTGGCTTGGGGGCCTAGGTTAAAACTGATTTCATTGTCAATGAAGTTCAGTCCAAGAATATCTCCATCGTTGCTATTTTGGAACCCAAGCAAGACAGGTGAAAAATATCTGAGTGTGCTAGAAGGATCAAGATGTCTGGTTTCTTGCAAGCGGACTCCCAACACCCCTCTAACTGGGTTTTCTGGAACATGGGAGTAAGCATGGATCTTGTCCAGTTCTCAGAGTAGTGCATCACTATGGAGATTAAATCTGGGTTGCTTTCCTGCTTCTTCTCCTTCGTGTATGGCAGCTGTGACATCCATGTATGTGGCCTGCTTTGGGAAGAGCTTGAGACCTTCGATCGTGGGAGCTCTCCTTGGTTTTTAGGGGTGACTTTAATGTGATTATGGATCCTAGTGAGAAGAAGGGCAGGGGCTCTTTCCCCCGTCGTGCTAGCCTGGAGTTTACCCAATTTCTTTCTCATAAGGGGTTAATGGATTTGGGCTTCTTGAGGAGGTGCTTCACCTGGTGCAATAACTAGAGGGGCTCCCTTCGCACGTGGTGTAGGCTGGATCGTTGCCTTGCTAACTTTCATACCACCTCCTCCTTCATGGAGGCCAAGGTGTCTCACCTGGGATGTAACCTTTTTACCATTCCCCTCTTCTCCTCGAGATCTCTCCGGGCAAGAGAAAAAGGTTTGGTATGAGATTCTCTTCCCTGTGGACTGAGCATCCGAACTTCCAAAACATTGTCTCAGCCTTGTGGAACAAACCTATGCATGGGAATGCATGGGAGTGCTTACATAATAAACTTATTCGCCTCAAGGTTAACCTCCGAGCGTGGGCTGACAAAATTCCCCCTATGGCATGCGACTTGGATGGGATCAAAGTGGAGATTGAACTTCTTGTGTCCAGTTTGGAAATGGAGCGGAATTAAGAAATGTTTAGAGAGATGTTTGTTAAGAAGGATCAGCTGGCTGATATCCTACTTAGGGAGGAACGTACGGCCTGTGATGAGTCGCGGGTCAGATGGCTGCATGAGGGGGACCGCAACACCTCTTATTTTCCATGCATGTATTAAGTAAAACCACATGTATTCTTGGCACAACATCCGGTTGGAGGAAGGCTCCTTCTCTAATGACCCTAATGTTTTGGGCGGACTAGAGGAGGCCTTCTTCAAGGACCTGCTTGCTGGCCCCAATCCCCGTATAGAATCTGCCTATCCTAGCAGGCATGATGATTTCACAGATGTCATTCCTATAGTGGTGTCGGGACCGAATAATAATGTGTTTGAGGCTATGCCACGTGAGGAGGAGATACTTGGAGCTGTAAACTCACTGAATCCAGATAGCACTCCAGGACCGGACAGGTTCCCATGGTCTTTCTTCCAATCTTCTTGGAGCACGGTTAAGGATGATGTGGTGCGGGCCATTCCTGACTTCTTTCGGGGAGGATGTCTTCCCTGCAGTGTCAGTGCCACGACTATGGTTCTTGTCCCAAAAATCAAGGACCCCTCCCTCCGTAAACACTACCATCCGGTGAGCATGGGAAACTTCACTTACAAGATTCTTGCCACCATCCACAATAACAGGCTGAGTCTCCTCCTGCCCCTTTCAATTTCTCCCGAGCAGCATGGTTTTGTAAATAATCGATCCATTCAAGGGGACATTGCTTTGTCCCAAGAGATCATTGATGGCTTGAATTCGAGAGTGCATGGAGGCAACATGGTGGTCAAACTGGATATGGACAAAGCATACGATTGGCTGGAATGGGCGTTTATCCTCAAGGTTTTAACAGGTATGGGCTTCTCTGCTAGGGCGGTTGATTTGCTTTTCTGCTGCTTCTGCTCCCCTTGGCTGGCTATCTGTTTCATGGACAAGAACTATGGTTTTTTCAAGGCAGTGTGCAGACTGATGAAAGGGGATCCCCTCTCCCCAATCCTGTTTATCCTCTCCCAAGATGTCTTGAGTCGCCTCCTCAACAGGGCCTTCTTGCATGGCTCCATTGGCTGGTATCGGTGCAACACAATGGCATGTAATATCACTCATTTGATGTTTTTGGATGAATCCATTGTGTTTATGAAAGTTGGCTTGAGATCTGTTCGTGGTCTTAACAAAGTTCTAGCGGAGTATAGCTGATGGAGTGGCCAAGTGGTGAACTTTAACAAGAGTATCTTTTATGTTCTGGGGCAGTGTAATGCAAGTAGGGTGGGCTCCTTGCGCAGGACCCTTGGCATGCGGCATGGCTCCATTCCCATGGAGTATCTGGGTGCTCTTGTGTCCCCTAGTAGAGCGCGCATTCATCATTTTGATTCCATTATGGGGAAAATATCAGGACGCATCCCTAATTGGAAGAACCGGTTTTTATCTTTCGGGGGAAGGATTACCCTAGCTAACCACGTTCTTTCCTCCATCCCTTGTCAGGCTCTCTCGGCCTCCAAAGTCCCGAAGGGGGTGATTGCTAAACTTGAGCCTATTCTTTCTTCTTTCATCTGGGATGTGCACGAGGAGAGGAGGAATCACTGGGTTTCGTGATAGAGGCTTGCAAGGCCAGTCCAAGAGGGTGTCATTGCTGTCAAGAGTATCTCGGAGGTGCGGGATGGAATGCGGGCGAAGTTAGCATGGGAGGTGGTTGACGGTCGCTCTCTCTAGGGCAGGTTCATGTCTGCGCGGCTAAAGGAACGGGGGGTTGGCCCCAATGTGCAATAATCACCTCTTTGCGCTTCTGTTAGCTCCCATATCCCTGCCCTTCGCTCACTCTCCAGATGGATTGTTAGGGTGGGGAACATCTCCTTCTGGCATCACAATTGGGTGGGTTAGGTTCTTGAGTTTTCTTGCTTTCCGGCAATGCACATCACCTTATACGAGGCAAGTCGCTTCCCATCATTCATCAATGCGGTCCTGGATAGTGACCAACGTATGGCCTTCGACATTATCGATATAACGGAGGAGTCGGACCAATGTGTTTTTTCTGCATCGCCCTCAGGTGTTTTTTCAGCCAAGGATTACAGGAGGGTGTATCCCGATGATAGCCATCCGGACTCGTGGGGATCGACCTTATGGGTTAAGGAGGTTCCTACCAAAATCAACTTCCTTCTCTGGCATATCAGGAATAGAGCTTTATCAACGGATGAGAATGTGAGGCGCTCTGGTATCTGCAAGGCTTCTCGATGCTTGTGTTGTAGCGCCCCGAGGGAGGAAATCTCATCCCACCTATTCTTCGATAGCGAGTGGGAATAGCTCGTATGGAAGGCTTTTGGTGATTTCATAGGTGTTTCGGTTGCTTTTTTGAAGGACCTCCTATTTCTGGATCGATGGTTCCATGGTGCTGGGGATGTTGGGTCGGAGAGGAAAGCTCGTGGTATCATTCTTTCTTCGGGTTGTTGGTGCATCTGGATAAACCGGAACAGAGCCAGATATTAGGGATACCCGACCTCTATAAGGGCCTTGGTTTCTAGTACTAAATTGATGCTTATGGACATGGTTCATTATTTCAACAAGTGGTAGGAGGTCCCCTCCCTTAGAACCTTACATGAGGCCTCTCTGGTGTCTCTCTCCTCTCCTATTGGGCACTGGGTGTGGTGGTTACCCCATCGATCTGGTTTGAAGCTCAACTCCTGCTTGATGAATGACATAAAGGGTGGTGGTTTTGTTAGGGATCCTTTGGGTCGGGTGGTTCTCGCCTTCTCTGTTCACCTTGGAAGAGGCCACTCCCTTCTGGTTGAGGCCTTGGCTATGTTGACGGGCCTCCACCTCTATAAATGCCGAAATATTGATCTTGTTGTGGTTGAGATTGACTCCCTCATCTTTCATGACTCCATGAATGGAAAGCGATGTGTTCCCTGGTCCATCCACTATGCCCTGAGAAGGTCCAAGAGGCTCATCTATAATGGCACTGTCTTCTCCCACACTTGTAGGGAAGGTAACAAGGTTTCTGATCATCTTGCTGCCATGGCTCTGCATGGATTTCAGGTCTATCTCCCTGAGGATGTGCTCTCCTTTTCCACTGAAGCTAAGAACCTGATCAATTGTGATGCCCTTGGTCTGTACTCTTTAGGCCTCCGTAGTCTCTTTTAGGGCTCCCCCATGCCTTCCCAGTTTTCCTGCGTTTTTTCTATCTTTAATATTTTCCCCTTTTTTGGGGGTTTCCAAAATAATAAAAAGTGATGATGAAGAAGAAGAAGAAGGCGCGCAAGTGGTGGCGCGCAAGTGTTGTAGAGGCACACAAGCCATATTTCAAAAATAGAATTATTTCATAAATATGGAAAAGGAAAGAAATTGGCGCACAGGTGGTGGCGCGCAGGTGGTGGCGCGCGGGTTGGGAGCGTGCAGGTTGGGTACGCGCATGTTGGAGGCATGCAAGTGTTAGTTGGTGTGCAGGCTACAAGAAGGCAGTGTGTCTGAAGGGCAACACGCAAGAAGAGGCGCGCAAGTTCTAGGCGCACAGGTATAGGTCGCGCAGCTCAAAGTGGGTGCGAGGCTATTTTTCTCCAGGGGTTCCTGCCAGCTTCTGGGTAGGAAAGAAGAAGAAGAGGCGCGCAATTATAAGGCGCGCAGGTATAGATCACGCAGGTCAAAGGGGGTGTGCAGCCTGTTTTGCTCTAGGGGTTCCTGCCAGCTTCTGGGTAGCAAAGTAAAGAATTTCATTGAAAGATTTGATTTGTATAATCTCATTAAGAAGCACTGATCCATTATATTACCCTATTTGTGACAAGAGGGAGCACATTCACTATTGGATTGTTTTCAAATTTCTGCATGAGTGTAAGGGTATATCCTACCCGTTGTTTTCCACATCAAATGATTGTTTTCTAGTGGATTGTGTGGTAATGGATTGTTTTCGTACCATACCAAGAACATAGCTACTCTTGTTGAGTAGTGAACCTTATAAATCTTGTGTTCCTGTGGTTGTGTGTGTTCAGCAGGGAAGAAGCCCTTTAATAGGAGGCGAAGTTTGTTTCAAAAAATAGAAACATAAGAAGAAAAATATATCGCTGATTCACCCCTTCCCCCTCTCAGTGATACTTGGATCCTAACTGGGAACTTCAATTGGTATCAGAGGGATAGGTTCCCTTCATTTATTCTTTGCTGAAGTGGTTAAAGAGAAGTTGTGATGGAGAATATAAATTGCGTGAATAGTAAGGGGATCCCAATTTTTAATGGAAAGAACTATCACATATGGAAGGACAGAATGATGCCTTATCTTATGTCTCTTGGATATGAAGTTCTTGAAACTACAACAGATGGATTTCCTGCTATTGATGACAAGGTTCCTCTTACTCTTATCGATAAGAAGAACCTTGAGAATGATGGAAGAGCTAAAAATGCATTACTCTCATCTCTTTCTGAGAGTGAATTTTTAAGAGTGAAAGGTGTTTCTACAGCTAAAGGCATCTTGGATAAGTTGAAGAACATCTATGAAGGAAATACAAAATTGAAGAAGGAAAAACTACAAATCTATAGGCTAAAGTATAAAGACTTGAAAATGGGAGAATCTGAATCTATTGGGGACTTCTTTACCAGGATTAATGACATTGTCAGTACAAATAGATGTCTTGTTGAAACGTTGGATGATTTTATGGTTGTCGAAAAGATCTTGAGAATTATGCCTGACAATTTTGATGCTAAATTGTCTTCAATAGAAGGTAGAGACCCTGAAACATTATCTCTAGATGATTTTCATAGCACTCTTATTACTTATGAAATGATAAGGGAGAAAACCATGAAGAGAAAAACAAAATCTAATAGAGAAATGTCATTCAAGGCTATAAAGAGAGATAAGTCAAAGAAGAACCTTATTGAAGATGATGCTGGAAAATCTGATTCGAAAGATGAGGTATGCAAATATTTTGATGAAATTTTATCCTTTTTTTCTAAAAATGTGAAAAGAGGTACATGGGAATATAAGGGGAAACTTCCCTTGAAATGTTTTGAGTGTGGAGAAGTTGGTCACTTTGTGGCTAATTTTCCTCAAAAGAAAAAGAAGACAATGATGATGATGAAAGAAGTCCAAGAAGGTCGTGGAAGAATCACACTAACAAAGAAAAATATTTTTCAAAGGGTAAGGATAAAAAGTTCTTCAAATCAAAATGAAGAAACTTTTTATCTAAAGATGAAGAAGAAGAGGATAGCAAAGCTGAATCTGAGAAATCATTTGCTGAGAAAGCTAGAGAGAATACCTTTATTTCAACTGTGAATAATGAAGAGTACGAGAGAAACAATTCAAAATAAGAAGAAAATCAACCAGAATATCGTCTGAAAGAAGAATTGAAAGAATGCTTGAGGAAGATCAGATGGCTTGAGAAGGAAAATAACAAGCTAATAAATGAAAATTTCACATTAAGCAATCAAGAAGGTTTTACTGATGAGAAAATCAAGATGGAAAAGAATATTGATGATCTGAAAAATTCTCTTGAGAATTCAAAGAATCGTATTGATCATCTTGAAGTAAAGCTGAAGGCAAAAGAAGAAGAGTTGGAACTTGTCCAACAGAAACTTTATAAAGCTCAAGAAATGAATATCAGTTTCAAAAATTATATCTCAGAAGTTGGTGAATGTTCCAGTAAGAATGAATCAAACAAGGAGTCACAAAAGTTTCCTTCAAAGTTTTAAATGAAAGACAGAACTGGTTTTGGTAAGAAAAAGGATGGAAAGACCAAGTATGTGGTCAAAATCAGCAATGATGAAGAATCAGAAGTGCATAAAAACATGAGTCAAGAAAGACTTCTAATACTTCTGGTGATGCTAAATTTGAACTGAGAAAGGGAGTTACAAATGAAAACATGAAGGTTAATGGTCAACATAGTTCTATTAAAATGGTTGTTGAGAAGCGTTTTCACAAATCTGGTTAGTATAGAAATTTCAGAGGCAAATATTCTTTTTACGGTTACTGCTGGTACTGTGGTGGATTCGGACACATGGAAAATATGTGTTGGCTCAACCAACTACATTACAACTACTCCATATGTTTTTAAAGACAAGGATTAAGGGGGAGTCAACCCTTTCGAAATAGAAAGTCTCCAATTAAATTTAAGAAGATATCTGAGAAGACTGATGTGAAAGTTGAGAATAGGTTCCAACCACTGGAAAATATTTGTGAAAGATGTGATCAACCTGGACATCTTGCCAAGGGTTGCCTTAGTGTGTTACCAGAGCAACAAAAGATTCTTAATAATTCTCAAAATCCAGAGTTTTTAAAATCTAAAAGGGAAAGGTTTGATAAGTCTGAAAAGAAAGAGTGCATGGTTGTCTAGCCAGAACACATTGACCTAGCTAGGAAATTGGAGGAATCACAACAGAAAGTGAAGGAAAAGGAAGTACAAAAATATCTTGTTGTCGAAACATCCTTGAAAGCTAAAAAAGGAGAACGTCCATGGAATATTGATAGTGGGTGTTCTTCTCATATGACAGGATATTTAAAGTTGCTGAAGAATATGAAAGACTTCAAAGATGGAACATTGACATTTGGAAATGATGAATCTCTAAGGATCAAAGGTGTTGGATCGGCCATCATTGGAAAAGAAAAGATTAAATTCAGTAAAACACTATATGTTGATGGGATTGAAACATAACTTTCTTAGTGTGTCACAACTCTGTGATGAGGGAAACAATGTTATCTTCAGAAAAGATGGATTTTTTGTGAAAAGTGAAAATGATGGGAATATAGTTTCAAAGGGCCAACGTAGAAGAGGGAATTTGTTCCAAGTTGGTGAAGTGCAGAACTCTTGTTACATGGGTGTAGTGGATGAAAATCAGTTATGGCATGAAAGGTTGGGACATATGTGTCAAAGAAATATGTGCAAATTATCAATGCGAGACAGTGTAACGACCCGAATCTGGATCCCCTCCACTGGTGCCCCGTACCCGATTCGCCACATGACCTCAAGCGCATTTCCCCAAATATAAGAGGCTTCCGACTAGTAGCGAGGGCCTTAGTAAGTTATTGGAGAAACTATGACCTCATTTGGTAAGGTATATAAGGTAAGGAAAACAACAATCAATAGCGGAAGTAGTAACAACATGCATAACAACTGAAACCAAACAGCGGAAGAAGTGAATATATATAGAAATGATGATAATGATGCAGTAGGTACAAGTATCTAAGGAAAGTAGTAAACACAACAATGTGCTGAAATACAACTGGACACAAGTACTAAAGCAACATCAAATGAAAAATAGATGAGAAAATCCTCAGCACCGTAAGCCTCGGCTCGGTCCCATGCTCTCCAGCTCCAGTGAAATCAAGAACCTGATGTAGAAGGGCACTTGCCCTTATCTCTACCTGCAACAACATAGTCTGCTTGGGCCCAAAAGCATGGCCCAAATAGGGTGAGAGATATAATCCCAATAGGAAATCACCCAAATATCTATTTCTAACAGTCAATGAATACAAGGCAAGTAAAAGTGTAGGAATCAGTAAACATAAAAAAAAGCACACAACAGCTACAATCCATAGTTCTAACATATAAAGTACACAAGTAAACAACCAGAAACAAGAAGAAAATAGATAAACCTCTAGGTAGCTCTCACAGACTAACCCCTATGGTTCAATCTACAAGTACTAGAAACCCTCTAGGAGCCACACAGAGTCTCACCCCTCTGGTTCAGCTAAGAATAGACTCTCTGAGTAAGCACTCACCGTCAATTCCCCCTATAGTCTCGTATCGTGCTAAAGGATCTATGGGGAAGCACTCAACATATCATTCCCCATGTGGCCCGCGTCGAGGAACTACAGACTCTATGAGGAAGAACTCATCATAAATTCCCTCTGTGGTCTCGCATCGTATTAAAAGACACTCTGGAGAAGCCCTTACGTCCATTCTCCCTATGGTCAACTACACTAGGTTCTCACAGTCCTGTGTGAAATTAACATGCTCAGCGTGCATGTATCGCCCAAGTAAACCTCAAGAACTACTTGGATATCAATCTAAGGCTCAACAGCATATCAAAGCAACAGTTCCACTATCCTACAACTAGGCATGGAAACTGGAAAAACGCCAAAAAGTAAAACAAGAATAGAAAAGAAACCTGAGCACAAAACAAATTACTCTACTCACAAGAATAAACATCTACTACAACAATCAAGCAAAGCAAGAAAACAGTAGGGGAAAAACAGGAAACCCACAATCCCTCACCCAAGGGAAATTGTTGAATTTGCACAAAATACTCAAAGACTTTATACAAAAAGGCACAAACCACCAACTTGGATGCTAGGGGATCGATATACTTGAACCATGATGACTGATTCTCCCTAGAACGTCGTATATCTGAGAAAACATCAAAAACACTCAACCTATGATAACTTGAAAATGAGGAGAAACCATGGAAAAAGGCTAAAGCAGAATAGAGATATTAATAAGGTGATCTCAACGCAATCGATGGTAGATGTTATGGAGATCATACGGAGGCACGACGGCTCGGAGAAGATTCGCGGCCCTCGGCACTTTCGGACGAATGGAATCTGGAGAAGAAGTCATTTTTGTGCGTCAGGCGTGACCCCGGTCCGTTTAGTGAAAAAAAGAAAAGTAAATGGTGTTTATTTTTAAAGTACACAACATATAGTGGCTTTTTCTGTACTCTGCCAAAATCGGCCTCCACTTCACCCCTACACACCGTGTGTGTGGCCCGGACACGGCCAGCACACGACTTCGAGTGGGAAAAGAGTACACGGCGTGTACTTCAAAAATTTCCAGAAAAATTATTTTTCTCAAAAACTCCAGAAAAAGGAAAGGTGTACCTGAAACGAAGATTCGGGTTCTTATAAACTTCCCTCCTTAAAGAAATTTGTCCCCGAATTTCCCTAGAGAGGCATAGAAGAAGAAACCCCAAACAGCTCTGGCCACTATGATCGTACATCGGCCTCCCTCTCCCAAGTCTCGTCCTGTACTCACCCATACTGCCATAGCACCCGTACCAGAGGAACAGACTGCCCGCGCAGAACCTTCATACTGTAATCGACAATCCGAATAGGATGCTCCTAGAACGACGCATCTGATTCAAGTTCAACCTCCTCAGGTTGAAAGACATGAGATGGGTCTGAAAAGTAATGTCGGAGCTAAGAAACGTGGAAGATGTCATGCATGGCTTGGTATCTCTGTGGTAGCTGCAACCGATAGGTGACTGGCCCCACTCTCTCCAAAACCTCAAACGGCCCGACGTACCACGGTGGAAGCTTACCCTATCTCTGAATCCTCTTGTGTCCCAACCTCGGTGAAACACGTAGGAAAACCTAATCCCCGACCTCGAACTCTAGAGGTCGTCTCTACTGATCAGCATAAGACTTCTGTCGAGACTGTTCTATAGCTATCCTCCTCTGAATCAGCTCTATCTGCTCTAAAGTCTCCTGAACAAGATGAGGTCCCAGCCAAGCTGCCTCTCCTGCCTCCAGCCAACATAAGGGTGGTCAGCATGGTCTTCCTTATAAAGCCTCATATAGTTCCATTTGAATAGTCGCCTAAAAACTATTGTTGTAAGAGAACTCCACCAGAGGAATATGCTTCTCCCAAGAACCGCCAAAGTCTAGAATGCAAGCTTAGAGCATATCCTCAAGCACCTAGATCGTGCGCTCGGACTGGCCATCAGTCTGGGGATGGTATGTCATACTCAGAAGTACATGAGTACCCAAAACCTTCTAAAGTCCCTGCTAGAACCGAGAGTTAAAGCATGCATCCCTGTCTGAAACAATGTAGCGTGGAACTCCATGCAGACGAATTATCTCTCTAATGTAAATTTGTCCCAGATCATCGACATTGAAGGTCTCCTTGATTGGAAATAAGTGAGAAACCTTCATGATCCTGTCGATGACAACCTAAACAGCATCATTACCTTGAGGCGACCTCAGCAATCTGGTCACAAATTCAATCACGACATCGTTCCATTTCCACTCTGGAATGGGTAACTGCTGCAAAAGGCTTGCTGGTCGCTGATGCTCTGCCTTCACCTGCTGACAAGTAGAGAATCTCATGACAAAACCAGCAACATCCTTCTTTATACCTGGCCACCAGTACTGGTGATGAAGATCCCGATACATCTTGGTGATGCCAAGATGAACTGCCCACACTGAGGAATGAAAGTTCTACATGAGCTCCTCACGTATGTCTGACGGCACCCATACACGTCCCTAGAAACGCAAGATCTCATCCTCACCAACTGTCCATCCAAGAAGAGGGTCCTCTCCTGACACGCTCTCCCACAGGACTAAGCCTCTGAGTCTGATAGTTTCCCCATCCATACCCAATCAAGTAGTGTAGAGGTAACAGCTATAGAAGATAGGAAAGTCTGTCCCTGTCTATCGTGCACCTCCAAATGCATCTCAGAGAACAGAGCCATAAGTTTCCACTCACTGCTGGCCTCCTAAACTGCCTGAACCTAAGTTTTCATGCTCAACATATCTTCCACTGCGTTTCCCTTTCCTGGCATATAGGAAAGCTCGAAATCAAACAACTAAAGATACTCGACCAACCTGCACTACCCCAGATTCAGATCATGCTGAGTAAAGATATACTTGAGACTCTTGTGGTTAGTGAAGACCACAAAGTGATCTCCCAGCAGATAGTGTCTCCAAAAGTGTAAGGCATGAACAACAGCTACCAACTCCAGATCGTGCGTAGGGTAGTTTCTCTCATGTGGCCTCAACTTCCGAGACCCGTACGCAACGAATCCATCTCCCTGCATAAGAACAGCTCCTAGCCTGATACCTGAAGCATCACAGTAAATAGTGTAGCTCTTGCCTAGCTCTGGAAAGACTAGTATCGGTGCTGAAGTCAGCCTCCCTTTCAGCTCTTGGAAGGCTAACTCACAAGAATATGACCATAAGAACTTCACCCCCCTTCTTGGTCAGACCTGTCAAGGGTGCTGCTAGATGAGAAAATTCCAGAACGAATCGTCTGTAGTATCCTACCAGCCCTAGAAAACTTTTTACCTCAAATAAGTTCTTTGGCTGCCCCCAAGAAACTATGGATCTCACTTTCTCTGGGTCAACTGATACTCCTGCCTCTGAGATAATGTGTCCCAAGAAGTGAATTTGATCCATCCTGAAGTGGCACTTCGAGAGTTTAGCATAAAGCTGATGCTCTCTCAGTGTAGTCAGAATTATCTCAAGATGTGTGGCATGGTCGTGCCGAGTGTGAGAGTACACCAATATATCATCCATGAAGACCACGATGAAGGAATCCAAGTAAGGATGGAACACTCGGTTCATTAGTTCCATGAAAACTGTAGGTGCGTTCATGAGATTGAATGGCATGACTGTATACTCGTATAGACCATACTTGCTCATGAAGGCTGTCAGAGGTATATCTTATGGTCTAACACGCAACTGATGATAACCGGACCTCAAGTCGATCTTCAAGAACACCTGGGATCCTCAAATCCGGTCAAAGAGGTCATTGATCCTCAGCAAGGGATATCGGTTCATGACCGTCAACTGGTTCAGCTTCTGATAATCCACACAAATCCAAAGGTTACCCTCTGCCTTCTTCGCAAACAGGACAGGTGAACCCCAAGGAGAAGTACTGGGTCATATGAAACCCTTTTCTTGTAAATCCTCCAACTTCTTCTTGAGCTCCTGTAACTCAGGTTTGTCCATCCTATAGGGAAGAATGGACACCGGTGTCACTCCTGGCACGAGCTCAATAGAGAATTCTACCTCACGCTCTAGAGGAAAACCTGAAAATTCCTCTGGAAAGACATCCCTGAAGCGATCTACCACTAGAGGAAATTACAACTGTGGAGTCCCCTGATCATCCAGATAAAGACTAGCAATCTGAGTCGTCACCCCTCCTAGCCCAAGATTCTCGAGTCCCGCACGACTCGCCTGAACGTCCCATTCGCCTCTATGAAGAAAGGAATCATCCTGTGGTGAGATGAAACTGACCCTACGGCAGTAACAGTCGATGACTTCCTAGAAGGGAACTAGCCAGTCCATTTCGAGGATGAAATCATAGCCCGTCATCTCTAGGACATAGAGATCTCATGAGAAACGATACCCTGCAACCTCGACAGGGCACTCTCTAAACTGGCGTACACTAGATGTCCTTGTCCCCAACAGTGTGTCTAGTGTCAATGAGTCGGAAAAAGAAAATATGCAGAGCTCAAGGCTCTCCACGACAGCAACAGAGATAAATCTATGTGTAGAACCAGTATCGAAAAGAGCTGAAGATAAAACTGAGGCTACTAATATCATACCTCAAACTGTAGAAGGGTCGGGATCCTTCTCCTGATAGGTATGCTCCATAGCGAAAGACCAGACTGCACCGTGGCCCTACGCCCCTGGATGACCTCTCTGAGCTAAACCTCCCTGGTGGTGCTGAGGGAATGGTGGCTGACCGCCATGGCCTTGACCTCCACCACAGCCCGAACGGCCGGAAGAACTCTAGTTCCTCGACTGGTGAGAAACCAGTGGTGCTGCTCCTGAATGAGGAGTCATGGAAGAACCCCGGTCACCAGCTGCTGGTGAGAAAACCTGGCAGAAATGCTGAAGGTGACCCATCTTTCCGCAAGATCGGCACTCCATGGGGTCTCTCTAGCACTGCGGCCTCGTGTGCCCTGACCGGCCACACTGGTAGCATACCACCTAGCTGCCTGATGATGCATCTCACTTCCTCGGATCACCGCATGTAGACTCCCTACGGTGATTCTTGCTATCATCTTGAGTAAAACTAGCTCTGTAAGTAGATCTGCCCTGGATCGCAACTCCGTAGTCTCGCAAATTGCACTCTGCAATCAGCTCCTGGTTGACGATGGAAGTGATTGAAGTCAACTAGAGACATTCACCTGCGAACGGATCTCCTGCCTGAGACCATCCTCAAACTTCCTTACTAAGAACACCCCACTCCCATCCTGAAGGGGTGTGAAATGCTGAAACTCGGTGAAATGATAGGAATACTCCATGACAGAAAGAGTACCCTTCTCTAGGCTCATGAACTCCCAAGCTCGATCGGCCCTTAGGGTCTCCGGGTAGAAGTAGTCATAGAACATGCACTGGAACTCCTCCCAAGCCATAACCTGCTAATGACCCGCCTATGAGATCATTTCCCACCACCTCTTGGCGGAGTCTCAGAGCATGTAGGTGGAGATCTTGACCCGCTTCTCTGGAGGTGTCTCCAGATGCTCGAAGATAGTCAGCATGGCTTCCAGCCATGACTCTGCAGCCTGTGGTCCTCCTTCCCCTGAGAAAGTAGGAGGGTGCTGCTACTGGAAAACCAGCATCAAGTCTTCCATAGTCGTGGCAGGAGGTGGCGCTCCCTAGAAGGTCTGCATCATCCTCATAAACCCTTCCCTAAACTGCGCATCAGCACCTACAACTGGTATGAAAGTCGGTGCCAAGGCTGGCCCGACTGGAGGATCGGCAGGGAGTCCCTGATCAGCCATATCTAGCATCTGATCACTATCTGAAAATAGATGTACAACCGGAGGACGTCTCAGAGGCATAACTCTGAAAGATCAAAATCATGCCTTAGATCAGTATTAACAAAGGCAGAGAACACAAGATTAAAAAATGGGAATAGGAGAGAAAAATAGTTAATTTTTACAAAACACGACTACACGGCATGTATAAAAACTACACGGCGTGTTCACTTAAACCATAGACATGGGTGTGTACTCCTGCCCTACAAGTCATGTAACACCTCAAACTACACGGCATGTTGACACCACACCTGGCATGTAATTGAAAACTATTCCCCTTCCTGAGTCTCCTTACACAGCTAACCCACACGGTCCGACTTAACCCGAGACTACACGGCGTGTTTGAAACAAACACGGCGTGTACTAGACAAGGCTTCGGCAACCCGTGTTGTTAAATACACGGCCTTCTACACGGCTGGACCTTACACAACGTGTTCCGAACAAACATGACATGTATAGGTGAAGGTGACACCACCCCGTATTGTTCGTGACACGGGCAGGCACCTAAACAAGACTACACGGTGTGTTCCGAAAACAACACGGCGTGTGGAAAAGAAGGTAACGTTGGCCTGTGTTGTTCGTGACACAGTCAGGTACCTGGACAGGACTACATGGCGTGTTCCCTAAGGACACAGTATGTTCTACCCGTGCTTCCCCGACCCGTGTTATTAGTGACACAGCTGGGTACACGGCTCCAAACTTACACGGCGTGTTCCGGAAGTTACTTTCACGACACCATGGTTCTGCTCACACAGTCAGCGACACGTCATAAAAACTACATGATGTGTATCCAAAAATTAAATTCCGTGTATTCTAGGTTTTTCTAGGCAGTAGCTCAGAAACTGAACAGAATCCCAAAAACACTGAAAACAAGGCAAAGAGGTGCCAAATTCCGATCTGTGAGGGCTCATACTCCTCGCGAATCAAATCATGGCATCTCCTACAGTCATATACAAGAGAAAAAGGATCATGATCCACCATGTTCTGATTAATGAGGGCCCATAACACATCAAGAACCAAAATTTGGCATTCATTTTAAGAAAAGCACAAAACAACAGTTCTCTAACATAACAGCAGAGATTCTATCAAGCATCTATCACAACAGCATGCATAATCTACACAAAGTATATCACAACAACAATAAATCGCTAATTCACCCTAGATGGCATGGAAAGAATGCATGGCATGTGATTTCTACAAGTGCCTATATGATGCATGAGATGGCATACCATTATCTCATCGGGTTGCGATAGAAATAGAACCACAATCATCACGAAAATAACAACACAAAGCATGTGAATCACTCTAGGTGAAATTATCTCAACTGTAAAATCTCAAAACCAGAAACTGCAATTAATGAGGAAGTATGGCTTTTCCCTATACACGGGTTAGCTACTCCCGAGCACAGTTTAATACCAAGTACCGAATCCGTCCTATCCCTGGATAAAGTCTCCAAACAGTAAAGCAAGAGAAAAGAATGCCTCTGATACCACTTTGTAACGACCTGAATCCGGTGCCCCTCCACTGGTGCCCTGTACCCAGTTCACCACATGACCTCAAGCGTATTTCCCCAAACGCCAGAGGCTGCCAACTAGCAGCGAGGGACTTGGTAATTTATTGGGGAAACTATGCCCTCATTTGGTAAGGTATACAAGGTAAGGAAAACAACAATCAATAGCGGAAGCAGTAACAACATCCATAATAACTGAAACCAAACAGCGGAAGTAATGAATATATATAGAAATGATGATAATGATGCAGCAGGTACAAGTATCTAAGGAAAGCAGTAAACACAACAACGTTCGGAAATACAACTTGACACAAGTACTAAAGCAATAGAAAAAGAAAAACATATGAGAAACTCCTCAACACCACAAGCCTCGGCTCGGTCCCATGCTCTCCAACTCCAGTGAAATCAAGAACCTGAACTAGAAGGACACTTGCCCTTATCTATACCTGCAGCAACATAGTCCGCTTGGGCCCAAAAGCATGGCCCAAATAGGGTGTGAGATACAATCCCAGTAGGCAATCACCCAAATATTTGTGCCTAATAGTCAATGAATACAAGGCAAGTAAAATTGCTGGAAGCAGTAAATAGAAAAGAACACACAACAATTATAATCCACAGTTCTAACATATAAAGTATACAAGCAAAAAACCAGAAACAAGAATAAAATAGGTAACCCTCTGGGTATCTCTCACAGCCTAACCCATATGGTTCAACCTACAAGTACTAGAAACCCTCTAGGAGGCACACACAGTCTCACCCCTCTAGTTCAGCTAAGAATAGTCTCTCTGAGGAAGCACTCACCGTCAATTCCCCCTATAGTCTCGTATCGTTCTAAAGGCTCTCTAGGGAAGCACTCAACATCTCATTCCCCCTGTGGCCCACTTCGAGGAACTACAGACTCTCTGAGGAAGCACTCATCATCAATTCCCCATGTGGTCTCACATTGTATTAAAAGACACTCTGGGGAAGCCCTTACGTCCATTCTCTCTATGGTCTTCTACACTTGGTTCTCAAAGTCCTGTGTGAAATTAACATGCTCAGCGTGCATGTATCGCCCAAGTAAACCTCTAGAATTACTTTCCTATCAATCTAAGGCTCAATAGCATATCAAATCAATAGTTCCACTATCCTACAACTAGGCATGACAACTAGAAAAATGCCAAAAAGTAAAAAAAAATCATGGAAAAGCAACCTGAGCACAAAACAAATTACTCTACTCACAAGCATAAACCTCTACGACAGCAATCAAACAAAGCAGGCAAATAGCAGGGGAAAAACAGGAAACCCACAATCCCCAGCCCAAGGGAATTTGTGAAATTTTCACAAAATACTCAGAGGCTTTCGACATAAAGGCACAAACCACCCACCTGGATGCTAGGTGATTGATATAATTGAACCATGATGACTGATTCTCCCTATAATGTTATAGATCTGAGAAAACGTCAAAAATGCTCAACCTATGATAACTTGAAAATGAGGAGGAACCATGGAACAAGGATAAAGCATAATAGAGAGCTTACTGAGGTGATCCCAATGCAATCGATAGCAGATGGAATGAAGATCGGATGGAGTCATGGCGACTCAGAAAATATTTGCAGCCCTCGGCGCTTTCGGACAAATGGAATCTGGAGAAGAAGTTGTTTCTGTGCTTCAGGAGCAACCCCGGTCCGTTTAGTGGGAAAAAAAAGAAACGTACATGGCGTGTATTTTTAAAGTACATGGTGAGTAGTGGCTATTTCCGTACTCCACCAAAATTGGCCTCCACATCACCCCTACACACCGTGTGTGTAGCCCAGACACGGCCAGCACATGTCTTCGAGTGGTAAAAGAGTACAAGGTGTGTACTCAGAAACTACACGGCATGTACTTCAAAAATTTCCAGAAACATTATTTTTCTCAAAAACTCCATAAAAAGGAAAGTCTTACCTGAAATGAAGATTCGTGTTTTTACAGATAGTGTCTGAGATATGCCTGATTTTTCAAGAAGAAGATATTGGTGTTACACTATTTGTGAAAAAGGGAATATTACAAACTCTTTTCATAAGAGAGTTGAAATTCACTCAAAACAACCCTTGGAACTTATACATTTTGATATATGTGGACCAATGAGCAAGAAATCAACAAATGGAGATAAGTACTTCATTACTTTCATTGATGAATTTACTCGCATTACTTGTGTTATGTACATGAGACATAAGTTAGATGCTTTGAAAATATTTAGGAGTTTCAGGAGGAAAGAATAAAAAGAAGTTGAGTATTCAGTGAAGAAGTTGAGAACTAATAATGGTGGTGAGTATAAGAATTAATAGTTTGAATGTTATCTTGAGAATCATGGAATTTGGCATGAGTTCAGTTCACCATACACACCTCAACAAAATGGGGTTGCTGAAAGAAAGAATCAAAGTCTAGTGGAAATGGGAAGAACTATGTTACTTAAACATAGTCCTTCTCATTATTATTGGAGGCAAGACATAAGAACTGCTGTTTATATTCATAACTGATGCTTCTATAGGCCAAACTCAGATATGAATCCATATGAAATGTTCTATGGAAAAACTCCATGTTTGAAACATTTAAGAGTATTTGGGAGTCCATCCATTATAAAGAATAAAGGTGGAAACCTTGGAAAGTTTTAGCAAAGAGGAGATGAGGGAGTTTTTCTTGGATATGCTTCAGAAGGAAGAGGATATATATGTCTCAATAGAAATAGAAAGAATTATTGATTCTTCAGATGTAAAAGTTGTTGAAAATGTTGAGGAAGAAAAGTAGTCATATGTTGATGTGGAAGTTGAGCAGGATAGAGAATCTTTTTTCAATGATTCTGATAATGCTACAGACTATGTTAATCCTACCGTTGAAGAGGAATCCAACTAAGAAATCCCGAGTGATGAGGGTGAGGTTCAAAAAACTCATCCTAGGTTGAGGAAAAAAGTGTACGCTCAAAATATTATTGGAGATGAACATCAGAGGGTTCAAACAAGAATAATAATGGATGATATATCACATACTTCTCTTTATTCAAAAGTTGAACCAAATAATATAAATGAAGCATTTGAGAATCCAGAATGGGTTCATGCAATGAATGAAGAGCTTGATTAGATAGAGAAGAATGATACTTGGAAACTTGTACCCAAGTCGGACAACAAGAACATTATTGGTACAAAGTGGGTTTTACGGAACAAGCTTAATGAATAAGTTAAAGTAATAAGAAACAAAGAAAGATTGGTTTGCAAAGGGTATTCACAAATTGAAGGCATTGAATTTGATGAAACATTTTCTCCGGTGGAAAGATTAGAAACAATCAGAATCTTTCTTGTTATTGCTGCACAACAAGGTTACAAAATCTCTCAAATGGATTTAAAATATGAATTCTTGAATGGTGACCTTGACGAGGAAGTTTACATTGATCAAACTTGTGGATTTGTTATTGGAAAGGATGAAAGTTAAGTGTGCAGGTTGAAGAAGGATTTGTATGGGTTAAAACATGCTCTGAGATCATGGTATTCTAAATTAGATACCTGCTTAAAGAAGATGAACTTGTAGAAAGGGAGAGTTGACAGCAATCTCCACATCAAGGAATGTTAGGAGGTTTCACTGATCCTTATTGTTTACGTCGACGGTATTATATTTTCTAGAAATGATGAAAGATCATGTGAAAAAATTTCTGAGGAGATGACGAAGTTATTTGAGATGTCCATGCTAAGAGAAATGAAGTATTTTTTTTGGGATACAAATTTCACGGAAGAAGAATCACGTTTTTTCCGTCCTAAGAAAAGTATGCTAAGGAACTTCTGAAGAAGTTTGGCATGGAAAATTTGAAACCTGTTTCCACACCAATTTCAGTGGGAACCAAGTTTTCTAAATATGGAGAAGGCAAAGAAGTTGATCAGAAAGAGTTTCGAAAGATGATTAGAAGTCTATTGTATTTGACTGCCTCGAGACCCAACATCGTCTATGTTGTAACTTTATGTGCAAGATTTCAGAGTGCTCCTAAATAATCACATTTGATTACTGGAAAAATAATTCTCATATACATCAAAGGCACAACAAATTTTGGAGTCATGTATGATGGCTCAGGAAATATTGATCTATTCGGGTATTCTGATGCTGATTGGGTAGGAAATGTTGATGATCGAAGATCCACATCTGGTGGAGTTTTCTTTCTTGGAAAAAGTTGTGTTAGTTGGCATACCAAGAAAATGAATTCAGTAACTCTTAGCCTAGCTAAAGCTGAGTATGTTGCTGCAACTCAAGCTACAACACAACTAATGTTGATGAAGACTCAGTTAGAAGATCTACTTGTTGAAGTAAAGATGCCATTTCTCTTGGGTTGTGATAATCAGAGTGCAATAAATATTACAAGAAATCCAGTACAAAATTATCGTTCAAAACACATTGATATAAAGTACCACTTCATCAAATAGGAGGTGGAGAAGAATGAATTGAGGCTAGAGTATGTTCCTACATCTGAACAAGTTGCTGATATATTCACAAAACTGTTACCAAAAGAACCATTTACAAAATTGACGTTGAACATGGGAGTCCAACCTCCTTCTCATAATGGTTAAGGTAAGTGTTTCTTTCCTCTCTCTCATCTTACCTTTGGATAGTGTTGTCAATGGGGATAATTGTTTCATAAATCTATCCTTATAGAAGCATGCATAAAGGGGGAGTTGTGGGTAAGATTTTAATCCAACATGTATGTGTGTGAACTATTCTAACTGTTTGTTGGAGTGGTTATAGGAAATAATTTTGTTTTCCATGAAAGTCAACGAAGTGAAGAATGATGAGGTAGAAGCTTGAAAGATGATGTGAATAAGTATGATGAGGTACGCTCATGAGATTTCATAGTCACTACTTTTTGATAGCATGGTTTTGGCTGCCAATAATTCTTGTTTCCTACAATGAGTTAGCTCACGTAGGCTTATAATTTTTGATAATTAATCCATTGTTTAAGGTTACAAAGTTTAGTGATTTATGAATCATGGTTGACAACAAAATCCAAATGGGGATATTGTTGGGACCAAGTTGGATGGATAAGGATGTCAGAAAAGTTGGTTGTTACAGAGTGTTGTCATTTGTTGTCAAAAAGCTAAATCAATTCACTTTGTAAAGAACTTGAAAATCAGATGATGCTTTAATGATTTGTATTTTAGAATCATCTCATGTTTGGAGAACTTGTGGTGCAAGTCGTATGAAGGATAAAGAGAGTAAAGAAGTGTTTTTGGCAAAACACATTTCAACATCATAATATCCAAAAACTGACAAAGGTAAGAAGAAGGCGTGCAAGTGGCGGTGCGCAAGTGGTGGCGCGCAAGTGTTGTAGAGGCACGCAAGTCATATTTCAAAAATAGAATTATTTCAGAAATATGGAAAAGGAAAGAAAGTGGCGCATAGGTGGTGTCGCACAGGTGGTGGCGCGCAGGTGGTGGTGCGCAGGTGGTGGCGCGCAGGTGGTGGCATGCAAGTATTAGTGCGCAAGTCTGGATCACGCAAGTCATCAAAATGCCTATAAATAGCCAACTAGCCTCCTCATTTCTTAAGTCTCAATAATTGGGAATTATCTTTGAGATCTGGGTGTGCAAGTTGAGAATTGGGTGCGAAATTGGAAGATAGTTAGAAGGCGCGCAGGTTGGGGGGGGCAAGTTGGAGGCGTGCAAGTGTTAGTTGGCGGGCAGGCTGTAAGAAGGCAGTGTGTCTGAAGGGAAGCACGCAAGAAGAGTCGCGCAAGTTCTAGGTGCACAGGTATAGGTCGCACAGGTCAAAGTGGGCGCACAGGCTGTTTTTCTTCAGGGGTTCCTGCCAGCTTCTGGGTAGGAAAGAAGAAGAAGAGTCGTGCAAGTATAATGCACACAAGTATAGGTCGCGCAGGTCAAAGTGGGCGCATAGGCTGTTTTGATCCAGGGGTTCCTGCCAGCTTCTGGGTATGAAAGTGAAGAATTGCTTTGAAAGATTTTATTTGTATGAGCTCATTAAGAAGCACTGATCCATTGTATTGCCCTATTTGTTCCAATAGGGAGAACACTCACTATTGGATTGTTTTCAAAGTGCTGCACGAGTGTAAGGGTATATCCTACTCATTGTATTCAACATCAAAGGATTGTTTTCTAGTGGATTGTGTGGTACTGGATTGTTTCCGTACCATACCAAGGATGTAGCTAATCTTGCTGAGTAGTGAACCTTGTAAATCTTGTGTTCATGTGGTTGTGTGTGTTCAACAGGGAATAAACTCTTTAACAGAAGGTGAAGGTTGTTTCAAAAAGGATAAACTTAAAAAGAAAAAGATATCACTGATTCACCCCCTCCCCCTCTCAGTGATACTTGGATCCTAACTGGTAACTTCACAATAGTGTAGATCATCTTAGGGTAGTCTGGAAGGGTTGCATGGCCATGGTACAGGTATGAATTTTGTAGTGGAGCAGACCCAAAAGGAGAAGAATCCTAGACCCTCTATAGTTAGAGGTATGATTCATGTTGCATCAATCTTAGATTCTGCTCTTTTTTATACAGCAACTTCCCATAGTTTCATATCCATTTCCATAGTGGATATCCTTGGGATCTTCATCTTTGCTTTTGATGGTGTTATAACCCTAGAGTCTTTTTTGGGGATTAGGAAGGCTAGTGTATGTTAGTTCAAGGAGTGCCCTCTTGAGGTTGGTGGGTGTCACTTCTTATGAGACCTCTATCTCTTAGAGATGACAGGTTTCAATGTCATTCTTAGAATAGACTGGTTGGTATCCTTTCAGGCCTTTGTTGACTACTCTCTCCACAGGGTTAGTTTCACGTCACCATAGGGTGGTTCTTTTCTACACAAGGATTAATGGGATGTCCAGGAGTGTAGAGAGGTACCCAAGCATCATGGTTTGGGAGAAATTAAAGCCCAAGTTTCTAGTTTATATTAGGATGACCAGGGGACTTCACATATGGACATTTCTACAATGGTGGATCATTTCAAATATGTCTTTCCAGATGACTTTTCAGGATTACCTCCAGAGTGTGAGGTAGATTTCTCTATTGATCATGTTCTAGAAGCAGCACTGGTATCCATTCCACCTTATAGGATAGCTACACTAGAGTTACAGGAGCTCAAGAAGCGATTATAGTAGTCAAAGGGTTTCATATGAAACAATATTTATCCTTGGGGTTCGCCTGTCCTTTTGTAAAGAAGGTGGATGATTCCCTTATACTTTTGTGAATTATCTAAATATGAACTAATTAACGGTCAAGAACCAATATCCCTTGATGAGGATTGATGATCTCTTTTATCAGCTTTGAGGTTCCTAGGTGTTCTCGAAGATTTAATTGAGATTTGATTCTCATCAATTCCTTGTTAGACCATTAGATATACATCTTACAACCTTTTGGATCAAGTATGGTCTATATGGGTATTTGGTTATACCCATTGGTCTCACGAACACACCAAGAGATTTCATGGAACAGATGAATCGAGTGTTCCATCCTTACTTGGATTCTTTTGTGGTAGTCTTCATTGATGATATCTTGGTGTACTCTCACACTCTCCATGACCATGCTACCCATCTTGATATTGTATTGAGTACAATGAGAGAGCATCAGTTATATTCTAAGATCTCAAAATTCCACTTTTGGATAGATCAGATTTACTTCTTGGTTCAAGTTATCTCATAGACAGAAGTATCAGCATACCCAAAGAAAGTGAGAGTAGTATTTTCTTGGGATCATCCAAAGAACACCTTTGAGTTATAGAGTTTTTTAGGGATATCTAGTTACTACAGATGCTTTATAAAATACTTTTCATGCTTAGTAGTTTCACTGATGGGCCTAACTAAGAAGGTTTTGAAGTACTTGTGGACATATTCCTATGATTCATCCTTTTATGAGCTGAAAGGGAGATTGACTTCAGCACCGATACTAATTTTTACAGAGCTAGAAAAGAGTTACATTGTATACAGTGATGCTTTGGGTATCAGGTTGGGAACAATGCTTATACAGGGGGAAGAATTCATTGTGTACGGGTCTCAGCAGTTGAGGCCACATGAGAGGAACTACCCGACGCACGATCTCGAGTTAGCTGTAGTTGTGCATGCTTTAAATTTTTTGGAGACATTATCTTTTGGGAGATCATTTTGGGGTATAAAATGACCACAAAATCCTTAAGTATATATTTACTCAGCGTGATTTGAATTTGAGATAGTGAAGGTGGGTTGAGTACCTTTAGTCTTTTGACTTTGATATTGCCTACATGCTTGGGAATGGAAACGTGGTAGTTGATGTATTGAGCCGGAGGACTCAGATACAGGAATTTCAGGAGGCCAATAGTGAGTGGAAACCTATGGATCTATTATCTGAGATGCATTTAGAGGTGCATGATAGATAGGTTCATATGTTTCTTTCTTCTATAGTTGTAATCTATACTCTACTAGACTAAGTACGAATTAGGCAGCTATCAGATTATGAAGTCGTAGTCCTATGGGAGAGTGTGTTAGGTGAGGACCCTACTCCTAGGTGGATTTTAGGTAACGATGAGGTCTTTCATTTTAATGGAAATGTATGGGTGTTAGCAGACATATGTAAGGAGTTGATGCAAGATATTAATTACTTAGTTTGGGAAGTTCATCCTGGTGTCACCAAGATGTATCGAGATCTACACCGTCTGTATTTGTGGCTAGGTATGAAGAGGTATGTATCTAGTTTTTTCATTATATGTTCCACATGTCAGTAGGTGAAGGAAAAGCATCAATGACTAGTAGGGATTTTACAATAGTTACTCATTCCTGAGAGGAAGTAGAATGATGTTGCAATGGATTTCGTGATGGATTTACTAAGGTCTCCTCAAGGGAATGGTGCGGTTTGGGTTGTTTTTGATAGACTCACAAAGGTTTCACATTTATTTCCAATCAAGGAAAACATCAGTGTTAATGAGCTTGGAAGGTTGTACATCAGAGATATTATTCCTTTTCATGGGGTTCCACACTCTATCATTTTATAAAGGGACGTTCTATTTACTTCTCATGTCTAGAAGGGACTACAGGGGGCTTTGGGTACACAAGTACTTCTGAGTACAGCATACCATCCCCAGACCGATGGCCAATCTGAGCAAAAAATTCAGGTTTTGGAGTACATGCTTCGATCATGCATCCTGGATTACAGGGGAACTTGGGAGAGACAAATACCCTTGGTGGATTTTGTCTACAATAACTGTTTTTAGGAAATGATTCAAATGTCGCCTTATGAGTCTTTTTATGGTAGGCCATGTCGATCACCCATATATTGGCTGGAGGGAGGAGAGGCATCTATGTTGGGACCTCATCTTTTCCAAGTGACCATTGAGCAGGTGGAGTTGATTCAGAAGAGGATGGCTACTGCACAGTCTCGTCAAAAATCTTATTTTGGTCAAAAGATATGACCTCTAGAGTTCGAGGTCGTAGATCATGTATTCTTACATGTCACACCAAGGTTTGGACATGAGAGGATTAGGATATAGGTGAAGCTTCCACTGAGATATTTCAGGCTGTTTGAGGTTTTGGAGAGATTTGGTACGATTGCCTATCAATTACAGTTACCTTAGAGGTACTAGTCTACGCATGACGTATTTCATGTTTCTCAGCTACAGTGTTACTTTTTAGACCAATTTCATTTTTTAACCTAAGGAGGTTGAGTTGGAGGTGGATGCATTCTTAGAGGAGCACCCTATTTAGATTGTGGATTGCAGCATGAAGGTTCTCCACGCCTGGTCTGTTCCTCTCGTACGGGTGTTAAGGAAGCACGAGCGAGTACAAGATGAGTCTTGGGAGAGGGAGGCTGATGTATGATCCCAGTGTCCGGAGTTGTTCATAGATTCTTATTCACCACCCATGGAAGGGAAATTTGGGTACAAATTTCCTAAGAACTTGGATCTTCATTTTTGGTATGGATCTTTATTTCGGGTTTTTTTAGGAAAAAGGATGAAATTAGGTTTTTCTAAGTACACGTTGTGTGCTTTTGAGTACACATCATGTACCTGGTTACTGAGTATAGCCATGTATTGGTCGTGTAACAGCCGAGTACATAGTCATGTAGATGACCTAGAAGACCTCCTGAACTGGGCATTGGTTGAGGCTAATACACAATGTGTACATTAAATGAACACGCCATTTACTTTTCTTTTTATTTGATAAATCAGTGTGGGGTCACATATCATCTTCAGAAACACCTTCTTCTCCCCTCAGATCGTACAGGAGAGCGACAGAATGTTGAAGAACTCTGAAACCCTCCCGATTCTCTATTTGATCTCTAATTGAGATGTTTTCATGTGTGTTGGGATCCCACTAGTGAGTTCTCAATTCCCCTAGATCCTTTCTTCCTAATTCCTTCTCTCATAAGTATTTCAAGGTTGAATTTTTTTCACCTTTTTATAGATCTATGTCATTCTAGGCTTATTCAAGGGTCGACGTTCAAGAGTGTTGATCGTACGACATCAAGGTAGGTGGTTTATGCCTTTCATTTATCTTATTTGGATTATATATGCTGAAAGTTTCGAATACCCATGTTTGGGGTATTGCGTGTTTTGGAATTTAACCCTATTTAATACCTTTTATAGTTTGTTTTATTGAGAAAGGTTTATTTGCTTATGTGTAAGTTTAGAAATCTTGTTATGGGATACCCCATGGGTGTATTCCCTTGATCGGTTGTTTTTGGCCATTTGGTATAAGAAGATTATAGGATTTCCTTGTTCCCATGCCTTGTTTCGATAGGATGCAATTCTTGATTGTATGAAATGTCTATGTTATGCATTGTGGAAGTTTGACCAAGGGAAATTTGGTTGTGAGAGCTTCTTGAGGTAGGTTAATTTATGTATGATTTGTTGTTATGTTAGACTAGAGGGGTTAGACTGTGATAGCTACCTAGAGGGTCATTATTAAATGAATGTTGGACCTTAGGGAATTGACAGTGAGAGATTATAGGTGGTAATTATAGTTTATTTCTACTATGAAGACCAAAGGGGTATTGACCATGAGAGCTTCCCAAGTGTTCGTTTGTAAATGATTAGTGATATGTTGGACCAAAGGGGTTAGACTGTGTGAGCTTTCCCATAGGGTCATTATTTATTGAATTGATGATATGTTAAACCAGAGGAGTTATACTATGATAACTTTCCCAGAGGGTGTCTTATGAATGATTGAATGATTGTGAAGAGTCTTCCAATCCAAATCACAAGCTTGGACTCGGTCTTAATTGTTTGTTGAGATGGTCTTATGAGACATCTATTTTGTTACTATTACGTGGGGGGATAGAGAGCATATGCTAGATACCTGGATTTCATTATTTAACAGATTAAATAATTAATGAATGTAAATGAATGTAATTGAAAACTATCAGATTTTTTACTTCTGAGTACTTCCTAGTTTATTTATTCATTTATTCATATTACATGATCTATATATTAATTGACAGTTAGGCACAGTTCTTTTGGTGATTTCCTACAAGGATTTGTCTCACGCCCTATTTGTGTCATACTTTTGGACCCAAAAAGATTATATGGTTGCAGGTATAGATAAGGGAAAGCACCCTTCTTCATCATGAACTTGATTTTTTTGGGTCTAGAGAGCATGGGACCAAGTTGATGCATGTGATGCTATTGGAGTTTACTTTTTTTTATGTACTTTTGTTTTAGTATTGTATTTATAGAATTGTGACATGTTTGGATTATTTTATAAAAACATGTGACATGTTTCATTTTTATATGATTCAGTTTTTATATTATTATCATTCTTCTACTATTTACTTTTTTGGATGGTATTATTGCTTCCTCTATTGTTTACTACTTGCTTTATGTGGTGTATACATTGATAATAAGGGAATAATTTCCCCATTATCACATTGTTTCCCTCGCTACTAGTCTGTAGCCTCTGGCATTTGGTGAAATGATCTTGAGGTCATGTGACCAACTGGGTATGGGGCACCTTTGGGTGGCACCCGGAACTATGATGTTACACATATATTTAAATGGATAAATGTCATGGTTAATCTCATGGACTATAAAATTAATAAATGAAATGCAATTTAATTTTAATGATAAGGATCTACACTTGGGCCATATGAATAAATGAATGAAATGCTTGACCCATCTCACAAAATAAATTTGTATTAGCATGGACCTTCCCATGGAATTCTTAATTACTTAATAATGGAATGAACCAAATTGTGTACCTGACCTATGCTATGGAATGTTTATAGACATGTCCTATTTTTTATTTAATTTATTATAAATTATGATTCTCAATCATAGATTCCCTTATAAATTGGGATACTTAGGTATGGTGTCCCATATAAATTATGATATTAAGGCATGGTGCCCCAGATGACTTATCATACCTAGGCATAGTGTACCTAATGATTTTTGATACTCGGTAATGGTGCCCCTTAAATATCATGATACTCGAGCATGGAATCCCTTATAAATTATGATTCTCGGGTGTGGCATCCCTAGGTAGGGAGTCCCTTATATTATTATACTCAGTCATGGAATCTATTATATTATGATACTCGGGCATGGTTTCCCTAAGAATGGAATCCCTTATAATATGATTCATGGGCACAGTGTCCTTGTACATGGTTTCCCTTATTGTTATTCATTTGAGATTGTTGGGAATGATGTACCTTATTAAAATGTGAAACTTATTTTATTATTATGTGGATACCTGGGTACTAATCCATGGGTCTTTTTCAATGCATTTATATTGTTTTAGATATTATTGTCTTAGTATATGCATATATATACATTATGGAAATTATTAAGAGGCACTTCCATCTTTGGGTGAAGTGGGTATGGTCATCCAAGTGTCCTAAAAGAACCTGAGTCAATAGGTTTTCATCTAGATTTACTACATTATTTTACCATTAACACACTTGTACACTACTTTATTTTATATTTATGGACTGGATTGAATTAGAAACCATTCATGGTAAATTACTGAGTACATCCCATTCCCTACTTGGGAATCCATTGCACTAGGGTACTTGAATAGATCACATGGTTATAGGTTTAGGATCATGGTTTGTGCTATGTGGTATTATACTTGTACAAGTGAGACTAGGATCACAGGACTGAGTTGGAGCTCAAGATTCTCATGGAGATATCCTCTGGGTATTTTTTCTTGTCTTTTCATATTGTATCACTTGTTGTAAGTTTGTTGTTTCTACATTGTAGCAAAATCATGCACGTCCATTAATTCCTTAATTGGTTTTTTTAATTTTTTATTACATTCCAATGATCTTTATTTATTATTTATTTCACTATATTAATATCTGATCCATAGGTTATAGTCTCCCAACTGTACAACTTTTAGACTCTCTCTACTATTTAGAAACCTTTGGCACATGGGGAGGCTTGCTTGAGGCCATGTGACCAACCTATTCAAGGCACTGTTTCAGTGGATTCCAGGTTGGTATGTCACAAAGTGGTATAATACGGTTTATTTTCCTTCTTTATTATTATTTTGAGATGGTATATAGAAGACTGGGAATTTTTTTGAACTAGGTAAATATATTTTTTCTAGTTTTGACTGACCCAAGCACGAGGGAAATATCAAGTTTTTAGAGATGGGACAATTTTTCTTTCTATTGGATATTACAGTTGATTATTATTTCAAAATGGGTTATTATTTTACTTTATTTGATTATTGGTTTAGTAGATTTTATTCTAGGACCATTATGGAAAGAAATTATCATTACATTCATTATTTTTGGAACATAGATATTCACATGTTATACATATTCCAGGCCATGTAGATTTAATTGTATATTTCTTGATGCATAATGATTTTTATAGAATGATTGTGTGATTATTTTTAATACTTATGTGTATACAATGTTTTATGTATTTTCAACCTTTTATAGTGTTTCTTCCTTACGTAGTAGCAGGCACTGTTCGGTACTGTAGCAGCCGGAACTATTCATCCATCTGGGCCTTCAGGCCACTGGTTTGGTTCTCGAGTCCTGCAAGGCTTTCGGGCCACCCAAGGTCTTCGGGCCAGTTGATTCTCAAGGCCTTCGGGCCACCTTAAGGCCTTAGGGCCACCCCAAGGCCTTCGGGCCACATGAATGCAGGCCCATACACACTACAAAAAAGGAGCAGCCACAGAAGAGGATTCAGAGCAGGTGCACTCACCAGAGCAGAGCCAAATGGATTGTCAGAATGAGAGGGTATGGCTATGCCATCGGTACCAGCATGTGCTTGCACGGGAAGCCTAGCCAGACGGTCATGCAAAGGTGGAGAGCTACTATCAAGATACAGATGTTGGGGAGGGGCAGTTCCTTGTAGATAGTCTGGTTGAATTCCCTTAAGACCTTCGGGTCATGTAATCTCTTAAGCCTACGGGCCATGTAATCTCTGAGCCTATGGGCCTTCTAAGGGTTCCCTCTCATCCCTTGAAATAGGGGTTATCAAAATCAATAAAAAAATGAAGGCCTTCGGGCCATTCAGGCAGGCATATAGATTTATGGTGGTATTCTATTTAACTAACCAGATATGAAAATATTGGTTCATGAACCATTGGTCTCATGGGCTAAAACATTACAAGTTGTAATTAAGTGGGCTCATATTTTTCAAATTATTAAGTGTATGGGCCTTTATAAATTGGAAAATTGTGACCCATATAATTGAACCATCATATAAGAACTTTTTATATATTGATATCGAATATAAAAATACTAGTTTTAGTAACACGAATAAATTTTTTAAATTATAAAGGCATGCGCATTTATAATTTGGGAACAATGATTCATCTAACTAAACCAGGATGTATATATGTATAAATATTGAACTACAATTCATATATAAAATGATGGATTTAAAATGAAGGTTAAATTGTGACAAATAAGTAATGTACATCTATCACTTAGTCTGGATGACCCATATGACTAAGTTCCTAAATACACAACTGGACCCAAGTAGGTTAGTTGGGGCATGTTTTTTATGATATGATCCCATTAATGGTGTGTTAAATATTTAATGAAATAATTTAAAAGGGTTTCATTTAAATGGGATGTCAATTGAAATTTATTGGGAATTTACTCCATAAATTGTAAATTGACACCCATATAACTAGAGCCAAGTTGGTATGATGGGACCTTCATAGGTCACATTTATTTCTTTACATTTTTAGTACTTAACCCCATGGGGGTATGTTCCTATTAAATGGTATAGTTAATTAAAGTTTTCCCAACTACTTATATGTTGTTACATAAAAAATTATGGTAGCATATTACTGAACAAACCCACGTAAAGAGAGAAAATACATGTTATTTGATTTTTGATCTTGTTTTTATAAGGATTTAGTTAGTTAAAATGCCAATTAAAACATAAAAATAATTTTCTTTTATATATTGGAATTGAAATTTTCTTTAAATAATCTAATTTTGATATTTTAATGGTTAAATAAATGATTATTAAACATTTAAAAATTAAATTATTGGATGATTTTCCCATTATTTTTTATGGTATCAACTAAATAAAATACTCAATATAGTTTTTTTAATAATAGGTTCTTGATATCCTCTGTATATAAGATTCTTCTTATGTTTTAATAAATGAGAATCATTTAAATGGATTAAAATGAAACCTTTATAGGTGTTTTATCTTGAACCCTCGTGTAAGGGTTATCTTTTTTTCTTGATAGATACTAGAAATGGGAATGTGATCATTTTCCATAGGTATTAGTTGGCATATTTTTCTGATTCTACTTGAAACTAAATGATAGGAGGTAGATCTTAGTTCTCTTCTTGGAATGACCCTAGTTATAGAGTTGATAGCTTATGCTAAACTAGGGGTTATTCCATTATGGTATTTCCCTAAGAGATGAGATACAGGTATAGTTTCATGTTGAGCCTTAGTCCCACTAAGTGTCATTCCTTGATCGTTTGAGTCATGTAGGACTCTTGTATAATAAAACAAAACCCCTAGGTGGATGGGTGGTTTTTTTGGAAATTTTAACCTTTATGGGGTATTACTACTATATGTGGTTACCAAGTGAGTGTCATATCTTAATCTCATTACATTGTTGTTGTGATCCTTGTAGGTTAAAAACTTTACTTAATTCATCAATTTCACCTATTCCCATTGAGTCTATAGAAATGTTAGATTTTAATTAACTAATTTCCATAAATGGGATGTGAATTCTAATGTTATATATCTTAGGGATAGGATAAATGACCTAAATTCCATCACTTTGACTCAGACCTTAGAAGGTCAATAAAATTGTTCTGTTAAGGAAAACCAAAGAATATGTTGTTCTAGGACTACATTTATTTATGTAAAGAATCATTTTATAATCATTTATAGACTAATGCAAGAAAGGTGTTCGAGTCTATTGATCTAGTCATGGTGATGCCTTTTATTTTGAAAATCACCCTAAGTGATTGTTTTTTGAAATTGGCTTCAATGGGAAGGATTTTTTGGGTGCCTTACCCAGTTGAACGGTTGTGGTTATGTGGTTTATTATTTATTTTTGGGAGAGTCACCGTGACATGGGTGGTGGTCTGATAAATAATGTAATAGATATATTCCTTGTTTTGAAGAAAAGTTCCAATAGATCTCCTAGCATGTTAAAAACTAATTTTTCATGTAGCACAGTCATCTTGACCTTGTCGATAGATGACATGTGGTAGTATTATACAGGTTATGAACTAGGTTTTACAGGATATACACTCATTGTGGATGATAATTTAGTTCATGTCAGATGTGTGTAGTAACTATTTAAAATTTAACATTGTTGTGTGGCTAGGTGTGAACCAAGGACTAATGGTTTCATTAATTTGACGCTTAAAGGGATAGTGACATAGATATTTGGGTAAATATAAAGGATATTCATTGGTGATGATGGATAATTTAAAAATAAACCAAGTTTCGTATGATGGATGACCCATAGTTAGACCTTGACACACATAGTTGGGAGACATAGTGTCAGGAGTAGGTAAAGGAAAATATGGCATGTTTTAATGAGTGTGTCTTATAAGGAGGTATACACACATATTGATAGAATCTTAGAATATTATTCGTTCAATGTCAATAATTTTCACTATATTGACATAATCCTAAGTATGCTGAGAGAGAGTCATCTATACACCTATATACATATTTAAACAAATTCTCTAGTGTGATAGAGAGACTTTGTGGGTGTTACACTCAAGGAGAGTTTTAAAGGTGATTCAAGTAGTGTGAAGGAAACCAATGATAATTTTAGGGTGGTGAACCTCGTTTCAATTTGAATCTTGATGAACAATGTGAGGACCATTCTTGGAAGAAGTAACTGGTCATGTTTTAAGTTTACTTTGGTTCTTCGGATGAGAAGGCTTTAAGAAATGCTAGTTGTTTTCTCTGGGGATGTAAGAGGAATGGGCTATAGTGATCATGTTATCATTTCATTAGAGTGATGAATAGGATAATCCTAATGTGTGGAGTGATATTTCAGTCATTTGATGGTGACCCTCATGTGAGAAGGGTCATGGAATCTTGAGTTCGGTCAATGGATGGTTGTTTTATCACTCATGTTTTGTTTAATAGCTGTAGAAATATACAACTTGGATCCTCAGTAAATTATAGGTATGGAAATTCAGATGTGGGAGTTAAGACTAAAGTATCTTGTAATGATCCATGAATTATGGACTGGGATAGTGTTGGTATTTTTGCTACAACATGAAGAAAATTAGCTTTGGTAGATGTTTTGGCCAAAAGATGTCACCAGAACTTGATATATATGGATGTGGCTGGTGAGGGAAGTGAATTAGGCATGCCATTAGGATGAGACGGTGTGGAATAAAGGCATGACTGAGGATTTTTAAGGAAAATATGGTGTGAATATTTTGATCTTACTCAATTAGAGTTTGACCATTTTAATCAGATCAAGGATCGAGGGTAGTGTTCTCATGTATAATTTGATAAATTTGTTAGGAGGGTTTCTAGAATACTATAGACAAGTTTAAACAATAAATTACAATAGTGGTAGTACCATGACTTGGAATTGACCATTTAAAACTAGAAATTATGGTGGGGAGTTCCATATTATATATTATATAAGAGCTGATGACATTATCATGTCTGAAATTAGAAAGGTTGAGTAAGCATCATCTAGATGTTTCAATTGTGGTGTTGATCATTACATCCAGTCTTAACAGCTTATGTACCATATATTGTAAATGATTATTTTAGGTAATTTGATCATTTAGAAACACAACTATTTTTAACAGGTAATTCATGACCTGAATAGGTCAGTTGTTGTTTTATTTGTTATTTAAGGATTCTTAGGGATGATAAGTTCTAAGGTGGGGATATTATAAGATCTTGTGTTTTAGGATGGGTTAAAATTCTAATAATTTTTTAAAATTTTATTTGGTGGATGGGGCCATATATTAAATTGAGTCTTAGACTATAATTATAAAATTTAAAACACTTAAAAATTTTTTATGAGGTTTAGGGACTGAGGGGTGTCTTAGAGGTTTGGATGAATTTTGGGAGCATCAGGATCCAAAAAATCACTTTTTGGGAGAAATAGATCGGGGTGCACAATTTGTTTAAACCATTCAACCTTATAAGAGAAACTGTTTGGACCTTAAGGGGGTGTCACAAAATTTGTTAAATCATTCCAGGAGGGATGTATGGCTATGTGGAATGTCTAAAAAAAAGTATAGAGTTTAGAACATGGGATGCGCATGGTTTGAAAAAATGTGTGTCTAGCCCACATGGTTAGTGTCACTTAACTAGTAGAATTGCATGGTTTGTGAATTTTTATCCCAAATCATATGACCTAACCGTACATGGTATGGATCTTGGGTAGTGTGAGCTACATAGTTGTTTTAGAGTTAGGAAACCATGTGCCTCATTAAAACTAGAAAAATGTAGATTTTTTCCTCCAACCCTTTCATATTTTACACCAATTTTACCTCCCTCAATTATCCTAATGGTATCTCATGCACACACCTCATACTCCTCCTCTCCCTTTAGAAGATATCCCTTATCTGAGCACCGAATCAAACATCACCATATGTGATGGAAGCATATCGGTATGTCTAAGACCCCTCCTTATTTATTTCTTTATTTATCTCTCCATCTCCAGTACTATCCTCATGTGAGAAAATCTTCCCTATTTTCTGATCATTTAACAAATATTATTATTTCTCTCATTCTGAATTGAATCAAAACCCAATAATGGAAACTTGTATCATTATACAAATGAGGTAGGTGGTCTTTGAATTTTTGTCTTAAAGTGACATTTTTTATAAATTATGACATTGTGTCGCATGTTAGATTCTCCATGTGTTGCTTTTAAAATGTGAAATAACCTAAATTAATTGTCTTAACATTGATTAGACCCTTTGTTAGACCTATTTTCATGATTTGAGGTCTGTGAAATCAACTTATTCCATCCCTTTGGTATTTCCTATTAATGGACCTTATCACCCATTGATTGTAATTATCCCTAGAGTGAGAATTGATTAATTAATGACAAATGAGTTGTTTGAAATTACAATTGGGAATGTATACTGCTTGGACATTCTAATTACTTATATAAAAATGGATAAATGGAATGAGTAATATCATAGCATATGAAATGACTAAATGCAATGGAATGTAATGTTAATGGTAAGGATCTACACATGGACTATATCAATAAATTAATGAAATGTTTGACCCCTCTCACATGATAAATTGGTATAGGTATGGAACTTACCATGTCCATCTTAATTACTGAATAATGAAATGACCCAAATTGTGTACTTGACTTGTGTTATGGTATTTTTTTGGGTATGGACTCTTTTTTATTTCATTTATTATAAATTATGATACTTCTATACGGAATCCATTATAAATTGTGATACTCGAGCATGGTGTCCCTTATAAATTATGATACTTGAGCATGGAATCCATCTCGACTTATAATAATTGGGCATGGTGTCAATTATAAATTATGATATTCAGGCATGTAGTCCCTCTTGACTTATTATACCTGGGCATGGTGTCCCTCATTATTCATAATACTCAGGCATGGTATCCCTTATAAATTGTGATACTTAGGTATGGAATCCCTTATAAATTATGATACTCATGTGTGGCCCAAGTTGCAGAAAGTCCTTCAGCCGGCCTTTAGAGCCTAGAAGTGGAAGAGTTGGATTCTCAGCTGAAACTACTTATGCACTATGAATAAGAAATGAAGGAGGATGTTCTGGTGATAAAGGCGGCAAGGGAAGACATTGATCAATTAAAGGGAAGACTGATCCAAGTGGAAGTTACAAGGGAGCAAGAAGAATGGATTGACAAGAAAGATCGTATACTGGTTAGAGGCTTCAATATAGAGAAGATTAGCAAAGAAGCATACTTGCAGGCTTGGGAGTATCTAGCAAGGAACTATGAAGAGAACATAGGGGAAGATCCAAGCTTCCAGGTAAATTCCCTCCCCTGGAAATTGTTTAGGGAAGGAGAATCCAATCACCTAAGACTTGAGTTTAATTGTTCAGTTGTAACCTTTGATGCTTTACATGTTTATTTTCAGGGTTCTCACTTCCCCTTTAAAATTGTTTGAAAATAAAAAAGATAATTTGGAGGATGTGTGGTGTCCCCATGCATGGAGTCCCTTATATTATGATACTCAAACATGGTGTACCTTATATTATGATACTCATAAATGGATTCCTTGGTAACGGAATCCCTTATATTATGATTCATGGTAATGGAATCCATTCTCATGGATTCCCTTATTGGTATTCATATGATATCATTGGGCATTATGTTCTTTATTAAAATGTGAATATTGGTTTATTATTATGTGGGTGCTTGGGTGCTAAGCCATGGGTCCTTGCTGATGCATGTATATTTGTGTAGATATTAATTTCTAAATATATGTATATATATATATGATTACACTTATTCAAACACTTTTTTTACTTAGGAAAAAGAAGGTATGGTTATCCAGGTTTCCTTGAGGTACCTAATCAGATAGGTTTTCATCAACATTTATTGCATCTATTTACCATTTACACAATTGAACATTAATTTATTTCATATTCATAGACTAGAGTGTATTAGACACCATTTTTAGTGGCTTACTGAATATATCTCATTCCCTCTTCGGACTTCCATTTCATTGGGGTACCCAAATAGACCTCATGATTATAGTTTTGGGATTATGGTTTGTGCTACGTGTTGTTGTGATTATACATCGAATATTGTGAGAATAGTACTAAAATACAGCACAAGATGCTCATGGAGATAGACCTTTGGTATTTTTTCTTGATTTTTTGTATTGTATCACATTTTGTATGTTTATTTATTGTACATTATATCAAGCTCATGCATGGTCATTGATTCATTTATTATTATTTTTAGTGGTTATTATATTCCACTACTCTTTACTTATCATTGTATACATTGTATTTATTTTTGATCTGTAGGGTATAGTCTCCCCACTGTACCACCTTTATACCCACACTACTATTCAACAGCCTCTGGATTATAGGGAGGCATGCTTGAGGCAATGTGACCAATCGGCTCGAGGCATCATTTTAGTGGATCCTAGGTCGGGACATCACAAAGTGGTATCAGAGGGTTTATTTTACTATTGGTTTATAGTTTTTGGACGATATATAGGATACTAGGAATGTCTCATCACATGGACAATAGCTTGTGTCTGGGTTTGGCCAACCCAATCTTGGGAGAAAGACCAGGTTTCCAAATATGGCACTATTGTTCTTTTTGTTAGATACTATAGAGGATTTTTATTTCACCTTGGGTGATTGTTTTAATTTAACTAGTTACTAATTTATGTGATACCCTTGGCTCAATATGTCAAGGAAGTATTATTACATGCATCATTTTAGGCACATAGAGATTCACATTCCATTCATATTCCATGCCATGTATATTGCATTGTATATTTCTTGATGCATGATTGTTTGTATAGAATTATTGTGTGATTATTTATCATGCTTATGGGTATACCATGTTTGGGGACTTCCTTCCTTGTTTATATTGTTTTCTGATTACATAGGAACTTTCTATGATTTTTTCATGTTTACTGATATTATTTATTTGATAGCCTGACTTTTCATAATCATAATATACGTTCGGTTAAATAAATTTTTTGAATAAACCTAAATTGTGTTTTTTTGTATATCTTGATAATGGTATTCTATTTAACTATCCAACTATTACATGTTTGAGTCATGGAAAATAGGTTTCATGGGATGAAACATTACTGGTTGTAATTAAATGGGAACCAATTGTTCAAATTATAAAGTGTGTGGGACTTTATAAATTAGGTAATGGTCATATATATAATTTAAATATCATATAAGAACTTGGTATATTTTGATACTGATGATAAAAACCTGGTTTTAGCTACATGAAGGAAATTTTGTAACTTATAAAGACATGTACCATTATAATTTGGGAAGAGTGATTCTTATAACTTAACTAAGATGTATGTATGTTTATATATTAAACTAAAATTCATACATAAAATTATGGATTTAAAATGATAGGTAAATTTTGTCTTATAATCCATGTTCCTTGATCCCTTGGACATAAAGACCTGTATGAATATGTTCTTAAATGCACCACTAGAACCAAATAGGACAGTTGGGGCATGTTGCTTATGATATGAGACTATTAATGGTGTGTTAAATCTTTAATTAAATAATTTCCATGGGTTTAATTCAAATGGTATGCCAATTTTAATTTACAGGGAGTTGACTCCATAAATTTGAAATTGGCACCGAAATAAGCAGACTTAGGTTGGTATGATAGAACCCTCATAGGTCACCCTTAATTATTTACATGTTTAGTACTTAACCCCATGGGGGTATGTTTATGTTAATTAGGGTGGTATTTAAAGTTTTGGTAGTCACATATATAGGTTTTCATAAAAATATATGGTAGAATCTTACTAATCCAACCTCCCTTAAAGAGATAAAAGTCCCATTGTAAGATTTTGAGATTGTTGATATATATATTTAGTTATTTAAAATGTCAATTACAACCTAAAGGTTGTTTTTCAATATATCTTGGAATTGAAATTTTCTTTAAATAATCCAATTTTAATATTTTAATGGTTAAATAAACAATTGTTAAATATTTAAAAATTTATTTTTGGGATAATTTTCCTATTGTGCTACATGATGTCATCTAAATAAAATGGTTAGTAAAGTTTTCTTTTATAATTGTTTCCCGATATCCTCTTTATATGAGATTATTTCTATGTTTTAATAAATGATAATCATTTAAATTCCATAAAATTAATCCTTTAGAGGTGTTTTTTCTTGAACCATCATGTAAGGGTTAGCCTAGTTTTTTTAGAGATGATTGAAATGGTAATGTGACCATTGTATTTAGGTCTCATTTGGACTCCTTTTTTGCTTATACTTGAAACTAAAAGATATATATTATAGCCTACTGACCTTTTATGTGTTACCTTAGTCTTATAATAGATGCCTTATCTTGAACTAGGGGTTAGCTCAATGTGGTACCTCCCTGCTATATGAGAGACATGTACACTTTTGATTCGAGCCTTAACCACCCTAAGAATCACTCCTTGACCATTTATGTTAGTTATGACTCTTAGATAATGAAACAAAACCCCTAGGTGGATTGGTAATTTTCTGGTAAGTTAAACCTCTAGGACCATTTTAGTTAGTTAGGACTCTTATATACTGAAACGAAATCCCTAGGTGGATTGTTGTTTTCTGGTAATTTAAACCTCTAGGGGGTACTACCATATGTGTATACCCAGTGATTGTCCTATCTTAATCTCATTACATTGATGTTGTGACAGTTATAGGTCAAAAACTTTACTTCCTACTTCAATTTCACCTATTCACAAAGAGTCTATAGTTGTGTCATATTTCATGAAAATAATGACTATAAATGGGATGTTGATTCTCATGATAGAGACCGTAGATATAGGTGAAAGGACCTAAATTACCTCACTTTTATTTAGGTCCAAGTAGGTTTATGATGTTGTTCTATTAAGAACAACATGTAGAAGAGTTTATCATGGGACTGTGTTTTCCTTTTTGTGGTAAGCATCATTTTATCCTCATTTTTTAGAAAAAATCATGGAAGGTGATTGAGTCTTTTAAATTCAGTAATAGGGATACCTTTTCTTTTGAAAAGAACCATGAGTACTTATTTGTTAAAATTGTATTTGATGGGAAGTATTGTTTGAGTGCCTGGTCTAGTTGATATGTATTGGTTGGATGGTTAACACTTTCTTTTCTGTAACAACAATGTGACATGGATGGTGTTTTGATAAATAATGGCATAGATACCTACCTGATTTTGAAGAGAAGTTCCAAGGGATCTCCTATAGTGTTGAAAAGTGATGTGTCGTGTACCATGGTCTGCTTGAACTTATTGATATACGACTCACAGAATCACTAGATGGGTCTTAAACCGAGTGGTATGGGATAGACACCCACTATGGATGACAAGTTAGTTCACGCTAGATACATTCTATAATTATTTAGAATTGAATTTCAATGTGTGGCTAGGTGTGAGCTAAGGATTTATGGTTCCAATTATTTGATACTTGAAATCATAGTGACCTACATATTTGGGTAAATTTAAAGGATGTGCCTCGATGAAGAGGGATAATTTAAAAATGAAATGGATGTCATAGGATGGATGACCCATAGCTAGACCTTGACATGTATGGTTGAGAGACATGGTGTTAGGGGTTGGTAATGGAAAATGTGGCCTATTTTAATGAACATGGATTCAGATGAGCTATATATTCCTATTGATATAATCTTAGTGTAATCATAGTTCATTATAAATCATGTTACATATATTTACATCATCCTGAGTGCTCTCAGATAGAGCCTTGGATATGCGTCGAGATACATATTTAAATTTCTTCTCTGGTTTGACAGAGAGGCTCTATGGGATTTGTCCTCAAGTAGTAGTCAAAAGGTGATCTAGGTGGTGTGAAGGAAACCATTTACCATTTGAGGTTGGTGGACCTTGTTTAAATTTAAATCTCACTGAATATCATGAGGAACATTCTTAGAACCCATAATGCGTGATGGATGATATTTACATTGGATATTTTGATGAGTGGGATTTAATCCATGCCAATTTTTTTGTCTGGGGATAGATGTGGCATGGGATATGGTTAGAAGTCAATATTTTCATTATACTTATTACTATGATGATCTTAAGATGGGGAGAGATATTTTGTTTTCAAGAGGGAAACCCTCATGTGAGAAGGGTTTTGAAATCTTGAGTTTGGTCGTTGGATAAACATTTTTGAACTCATGTTCTATTTAATAGTTAGAGAAAGGTATATCTTGAATCACCAATAAATTATATGTATGGAAATATAGATATATGAATTAATCCAAGATTATCTTATAAAAATCCATAAATGTAAGATTGGGATAGTTTTGGTGCTGGTTATACCACATGATGATGGCTTTTCTTTGGGAGACATTTTTTCTAGGAGACGTCACTAGAACACGGTATAGGATTTAATGAGCATGCTCATAATAATATTAGTAAACCATGGGATAAGGATTTAGAATCTGGTTTTGGTGATTCATATTTCATAGGAACCAATATTTTTCAAAATAGTATATTAGAGGTGATACAACTTGTTTTCTCTCAAATAGATGGATCTGGTATGTAAGGAAATTTTATTGGGAACACCATTGGGATGATATGGGTACAACTTAAAGGGTTGATCATGGATTTTCAAGGAAAAGTTGGTGTGACCAATTCAATCTTACTCAATTGCAGTTCGACCATTTCGATAAAATCAAGGATCAAGGGTAGTATCCTCGTCAATAAATGGATAAATGTGTCAGGAGTGTCGGTATAACTCTAGATACATGTTAGAAAAATAAATTACAATGGTAGGAATATTGTGACTCAACTTTTTTCATTTAAAACTAGAAACTATAATGAGAAGTTCCATATATAATATGATGTGAGATAAAATGACAATTTCTTGTCTCTAGTTATAGGGGCTCATGAAATCATTGTCTTTATGTTTTCACTATAGTTTCGAGCATTAGATCGAGTCTTAGTAGCTTAAGTACCATATTTGTAAATGATGCTTTCAAGTTTATTGGATATTTAGAAATTCCATGTGAATATTTTTAGCGGGTAATTCATGACCTAAATAGTTTGGGTATTGTTTTTTTGTTCCCTAAGGATTCATGGGGATGATAAATTCTCAGGTGGAGAGATTGTAAGATCCTGAGTTTTGGGACAGGTGAAAATTATAGGATTTTTTAACTTTTCATTTGGTGGATGAGCTAAAAATTAAATTGAGTCGTATATTATAATTATGAGACTTGGAACACGTAAAAGTGTAGTTTTTGGATGAGGTTTATTTATTTAGGGGTTTCTAGGAGGTTTATATGAGTTTAAGGAGTGTCGAGCTATGAAAACTCACTTTTTGGGAGAAACAAAGAGGGGCACATGATTTGTTTAAAGTGTGCGGGCATCTAGGAGAAACCATGCAGACCTTAAGGGGGTGTGGTACGGTTTTATAAACCATTAAAGTAGGGGTAAAAAAATTTATAATTTATATATATAATTATAGATTTAGGTGTATATGATGTGCATAGTTTGACAAACTGTGCACCAAACCCACATGGTTAGTGTCTCTAAACTCATAGCACCACAAAGTTGGCACACGGTTAGCCCAAACCTTACACCCAAACCATGTGAGGTATAGATCATAGGCAGTGTGATATACATAGTTTATTCATAGTTATCAAAACTATATGGTTTAACCATGAACCTCATTAAAATAGGCAAAATGATGATTTTCCCTTCAGTCCCTTTAGGGGATAACACCCCTTTTTCCACCCTCATTTCCCCCATAGGTCTTCCTTGTATGCACCCCTACCTCCTTCTATCCCTTAATGGATATACATTTTTTGAGATCTAAATCAATTGTTGATATATGTGTTTTAATCATATCATTAAGTCTAAGACTCCTCCTTCTTCCTTTCTTCATTTGACTCATCATCTCTGATGTTATCTATGTGCAAGATAATTTACCCTATTATCAAGTCATTTAATGAATCATCCAATTTCCCTCATTCTAAATTGAATCAAATCCCAATAATGGATGAGTTAACCATCCTAATAATGAGGTAGGTGGTCTATGTATTTTTTCCTTAAAGCACTTTTTTAATAAATTTTGTCATTGTGACGCATACCAAATTCTCCATGTGTTGCTCCTAAAATGTGAAATATCCTAAATTAATTTTCTAAAAAACAAACTATAACCTTATTCATACCCATTTTCATGATTTTATGTTGGTAACCTCAACCTACTCCACCCCTTGGGTATTTTCTATTAATGGGTCTTATTATCCACTAATTTTAATTATCACTATAGTGATAATTGATTAATTAATGATAAATGAATTATTTAAAATTACCAATGGGAATGTGTACTTTATTGGACCTCCTAATTACTTATATTTAAATGGAAATATGTCATGGATAATATCATATCCTTTTAATTGAATAAATGAAATGGGAATTAATCTTAATGGTAAGGATATATACTTGGCTTGTATCAATAAATGAACAAAATGCTTGACCCATCTCACATGATAAATTAGTAGTGGCACAAACCTTCCCATGACCTTCTTAATTACTAAATAATGGAATAAACCAAATTGTATACTTGAATTATGTTATGGAATGTTTATATACTTGGAATCTTTTTTATTTCATTTATTATAAATTATATTACTCAGGCATGATGACCCTTATAAATTGTGATACTTGGGCATGGAATCCCTAAAAAATTATGATACTAATTAATGGAAACCCTATTGACTTATTATTCTTGGGTATTGTGTCCATTATAAATTGTGATAATTGGGAATGGAGTCCATCTTGAATTATGATACATGGGTATAGTCTCCCTCATGATTTCTGATACTTGGACATGGAGTCCCCTAGAAATCATAATACTCAAGCATGGAATTCCTTATATTTTATGATACTCAAGTGTGGAATACCTAGGAATGGTATCCCTTATATTATGATACTCGATCATGGCATCCCTTATATTATGATACTTGAGTATGGAGTCCCTAGGCATGGCTTCCCTTATATTATGATTCATTGACATGGAATACTTGGGCATGGATTCCCTTATTTTTATTCATATGAGTTCATTGTAAATGATGTACCTTATTAAAATGTGATTATTATTTTATTATTATGTAGAGTTTTGGGTGAAAATCCATGGGTCCTCATCCATGTATGTATGTTTTTGAAGATATTAGTGTAGTTTTATAAGAATATATATACATGATAGAACTTATTAAGAGACATTTCCATCTTAGGATAAAGTAGGAATGGTCATCCAGGTGTCCTTGAGGAACCTGAAACGATAGGTTTTCATCTAAATTTACTTCATCTCTTTACCATTGACACACATGTACAATAATTCATTTTATATTTATAAACTAGATTTTATTAGACACCATTGGTGGTGTATTACTAAGTATATATCACACCCTTTTCGAGCCTCCATTGAACTGGGGTACCCAAACAGACCTCATGGTTATAAGTTCAGGGTCATGGTTTGTGCTACATGTTGTTATGCTTGTACATGGGAGATTGGGAGAACAGTATTGATTTGTAGTCGAAGATGATCATGCAGATATCCCATGGGGATTTTGACTTTTCTTTATGTATTGTATTACTTTTTGTATGTCTATTTCTTTTACATTATAGAAGTCTCATTCATGGTCATTGATTAATTTATTGTTTTTTTATATTGTTATTTTATTTTTTCTCTTTATTTATTATTCCTTATACTGTATTTATATCTAATATAATGGGTATAGTCTCCTCATAGTACCACTATTAGACTCTTACTTCTAGTCAGAAGCCTCTAGTGTATGGGAAGGTGCACTTTAGGCTATGTGACTAATTAACTCCGGGCACACCTAATAGGCAGACCATATTTGTGGATCACAGGATCATTGAATGGAAAAAATGGGTGTCCAACTCAACACTTGGAAGCCAAGTTGTGTATCAATATCCCTGAGAAGTTTCACTAATATCTTCATGAAAGTGAACTTCACTTGCAGGAGAATACATGATTATAATTACCCTAAGGATCCTATTGATCTAGGAGTAAAACTAGGGAGAGGACCATTATTAAGGGAATACAAGATCAAAGGGGTGCACACTAATTTGTATAGCCCGGTCATGTACAAAATGAGATCATAGATGAGGCCTCTCTAGAAACCACTTTTGAGGTTTTGACCTTGGAAAAATAAATCTATGAATATCATTCAGTAGAATATAACCTAGATAGATGACATGGATGGAATAAAGGGTGTTAAGTAAGCTTAGTTACACATAATTGAGTTTCTTGGAAAAGTATTCATCCTTGGGATAAATGATTTGTTCCCATATACTATTAAAAATATGATAAAATATACTTTAATAAAACTTATTTATGCATAAAATTTGGTGTTCTATATGCATGGAGTTTAGAATAGAATTAATGGCTACCAGTTTATGAATGACTCTTCATGAACTTCCCTCCACAAACTGTGTTCATAGGGTTTCTCCACAAAGTATCCCATTAAACTACCTTTTTCAAAGGGCTTTTCATGGCTATGCTTCCTGAAAGGGCAATATGAAGGATCCTAATGATCAATTCTCCTCACGGTGAACATAGATATGGGGGTTTTTGGTACTTTTCCTTATTCCTTCTCTGGATTTGTCTTAGAAATTACCAATGGGGTTTCTTCACAAGAAATTTGATCACCGATATGGATCAGTTCTTCTTTTTATGGGTTTAATGTTTCTTAAAATAAAAAATTCCCTACTTTTAAAATGGAATGTAATTTATTTATAGGAAACAAATTCTTGAAATAGGTAGTCTTGTAGAAATCATGTGTATACATTATAATTCCATGTGTTTGGTGAAAATAATACCATATCAATGAAGAAACCATGAAAGAGAAAAGCGCATTGTTATTTCACCAAAAACTAATCCAATTTATGAAGGAAGTATGTGTGTGAAAAGGGATCATGTCATCGCTCTACAAATAAATATGATCCACAAAGTAATCTAGTAATCACATTGAAACTACACATCCATGAATGAATTTTATCATCATGACATAAAGAAACACATAGTAATGAGTATAATATGTGGATGTATATGAATCACATTATTAATTCCCAAATAATTTTTGATTCATGCGGGATTATCCATCCTCTAATGGTGGTTATTTTTCAAATTATTTATTATTTATGAAAAAATTCTTTTCCCTAATAACAGGTGTTTTCTAAGGACAAATAGTTCCTAGAATCCCATTAAAATGGGTTTTATGGTTTTAAAATAACTTTCAATTAGAAATTGATGGAATACATGGGCAACTCCAAGTTGGAGGTTCTTACCACTATGTCACTAGACTAGGAAACATTTTTTAGGAATCTTCATCCATCGTTGTGTGAGTAGTCATGGGGAACATGGAGATCCCATTGGTGACTTATTCATTCATAGAGATATTTTTTAACATTCACTTGAATTGTGTCACTTGAGCGATGAACATACCAATGATTCTCCTGAAAAGTGTGTGGAATGCACTTTTTAGTGCCAAAAAATTCCCCCTCCCCTTAAGAATTGGATTCATTCAAAATGAAAATAATATAATTCTAAGGTAACATAAGGCACTTTATCATACTAAATGAACATTTTATAGGATTCTAGTGTTGAATCACCAAGGATATTACATTTACCAAGAGGAGTATATAACCTAAAATATTTTTTTTACCAAGAGGAGAATATCAACTTAGGGTTTTTGGATTTTCCTTATCTTATAAATTCATGAAAATATACAAAACTCATGAAGAGTGATATCAATAAAACTAAACTCATTTGAACATTGAAGGATAATGAATCGACTAAATTGTGATCTTAAAAATGATTGAGTCTTTGATGAAATATGGATCAACACATTATCTATGGACATGTTCCCATGGATGGATATATGTGGGATAAATATAGATACATATATACCATCATTATAAGTTTGGGTGGGTTAGTGGGATATAGAATCATGAAAAAAGTTCCTTCTGGGTGCATTCTCTTAGAAAGATTTATGTGTAATACATATAGAAATATATGTGATATCAGTGTAAACTAAGGTTTTATTCCTCAGATATGATATGGTTCCCTTTTGGACATGTACTACTTGAAATGGTATGGGTGGACTAGATATAGTGGCATATGTACCATCATTATACACTAAAGTTAGTCCATTTATATCTAGCTATTTAGTAACTCAACATTATGAAAATCATGAAGGATAAATTTGGAATGAGGATTCCAATTCTTGAGAGGGATTAAGTACCCTATAATCGTATTTTTATATGTTTCACATGGGACTTATAGACCGATGTATATGAGGGATAGGAAGATACTCTAATTTTTTTATAAGGTTGAGGGACCCATCAAGCAAGATTTGAATTTTTATAGATTCATACGGTGGGATCCACAATCATTTTGTCTCTTTTTATATACCTAACGTTTTTATAATATTTAAATGGTGGAAGCTTAGGAGGAAAGAATTCTTATTTTCTCAAGCCACCCTTTATGTGTTTTCAACCTAAAAATTTTTTTCCCTTTCATTTTCAAACACTCAATTTTTAATCTAGGTGATGAAATATGAAATCCTAGATAGTGGAGAATAAACTTTTACCTAGCCCCCCCCCCCCTATAGGTTTCCAACCTGGCAAGTATTATGTCTCTTTCATCAGGAAGTTTAAAATCATTCAATCTGGACCAATATAGATGGTATTTATGTTCAGGTAGCTTTGACCAAAAGGTGAGGCAATATATATAGTTTCATGGTTGAGATAAAACCTATCATGAACGAAAATAAAATGTCACTGACATAGATAGACTCATAGACATGTGCATGTAGTTTAAGGTCATGATGCTTAGGGGAATATAGTTGATGTTTAAGGTTTGATAGCTTTCACAAAAATATGATATACTCTATATAGAAATTGAAAATGAGGAAACTCAATGTTAATGATATCCTAATACTGATATAGACCATCACCAAAAGTGGGGCACATATTATAAATTTATGGTTTCGTGTACCATTGCTTCATGAAGTTTTGTGTCATGAAATAAGGACCCCCAAAGGTTCAATAATATTTTTTCATATTCTTTCTTTGAAAATGAGTATGATTCATGAATGTGTAACATCAAGGGTACTCGAATCATCTCAAATATATGAGTTATGAAATATGTGAATCAAAAGTAAAGACACTTCAATCAAGAAATGATGAAATATAAAATGTATGATAAGGATTACCACTAACCACATTCTAATAATAGGTTCCACTATAATTTTATTGGTGTATATAAAAATTACAAGACCTTATTCATAGGATAAAACATGCCCCTTTATTAGCAGGATGTATATTGGGGCATCAAATATCATTACCAATAAGTAGGGTCCCTTGGAATCAAATATTCTCATTAAAAATAGCCATGAAATTTTTTTAAATAATCAAACACTTGAGGAATGAATTTATCTCATGTATGAAAGGATATTTAAGAAGTTTTTTAGTATCCTACGGTCTAAAACACTTTATATTAGACAAATTCTTGAGGAAAAGGAATATAACATGAAACTTCATGAGAAAACATCAAAAAGAAAATTAAGAGGGTTTATTATATCTTTTTTTTTACCAGTGGCTATAGAAGGAATAGATTGGATTATTCTAATTACAAATAGTAGTTCCCATAAGATTTGTGAATTTTCTATTTTTTCTCTAATTTTTTTCCTGATTCATGAGGGGAGATTATCTAGTGAGTGTAAACTTGATTTTTTTTTAGACCACCATTTATGAATTTTTGACCAAAATATCCTTGTGTAACTTTTATTTTAAGGTTTAAAGATCATGAGATTTATGATATTGATGGTTCGAGTTTAAGTTCATACACCTTGAACTGAATTTTAATAAATTTAGAGGTCATATATCTTGGACCAAATGTTGTTAAAGTTTAATTTCATGTAGCTATAAAGAGATGGTGACACAATCTATTAGGATAGGGTTAATCAAACTCAAAGTGAATAAGATCCCCATGCTAATATATACCATCCCATAGAGGGGTCCATATAGTTTAAGTTCATTGTTCTTGAACCATTACATATTAGGGTTTAAAGTCACATGACTTTGACTAGTAAGGGAAATGAAAAACCTAACATGAATAAACATCCCAATGCTAGTATAGAATCTATCATGGATGGAATCACATAGTTTAAGGTCATAGTTCTTGGACAAAATGGGGATTTTTTTTTAATAACCCAGATGGGGATCAAGAGCTAAGAGTGTTTGAAACCTTTTGAATAGGGGATAATGATGATGTAAATCATGAATAGAGATATTTGAATCAAAAATTAATGAAATGGTAAAATTATATAGGGATAACCACTGATGATGTTTGAATGACAGTTCCACTATGATCTTTACAAGGGAACATGGAGTTAGAGGATACTCTCCTTAAGACAAAAACATTCCTCTGGTTTTAAGGGACAAATATGGTGTTCCAATTTCATTATCAAGCAGAAAAGTCCTTGGAATTGAATAGAAACATTACCAGTAGCCATGGGATTGTTTTGATGATTCAAAAAACTCGAGGCAGGATGTGTGGTTTGGGGGAAATAAATATTCAAAAATTTATTGGGAAATTCCATCCTTGAAAAAATCATGGTTGGGTTATAATGGTACTTTAGAAAGAAATGAAAATTGATAAGAATTTGTGGTTGGGTCTAAAATATATGGTTAGAGTGTCACTATGTATCATAATATAATTAGAATCAAGTGACATGTACTTATTATCAAATATATTTCATCCCATTATAGGGTATGATATAGAAAGACCCAATGTGAGTGATTGTACCATACACTAGGAGGGGTTGGATATTGAATAGATTTATAGATGGGATCAAAATAAGTGATTTCAAGTGTCACTACCTATCCCATGATATAGGAATAAATAAAAATATGGTTCTTATAAGGTATTTTAATAGATATATCTCATATGTTGGGGAAAATTAGTATTTTAACTCTCATTCTTAGCAATTATTAGAAACTCTATGTGAATGTGTAAGGGCATGGTCACTAGGAGTAAAGTATGAAGGATCTATAATTGGACCTGAAATAGGGATTCCACATGTCTCTACATATCCCATGATATATGAATAAAGGAATTCTTAGTTATTATAAGGTTTATAAATATATATATATATATATATATATATATATATATATATATTTAGATTATGTTTAAAAGAGGGGAATTTTATTTTATCATGAATTGGAATAAAAATAAGTTCATTGGTTCATACCCAGGAAAATATCCCAATGAATAATCGGGGTTAAAAACACAATATAAAGTAGGAGTACAAACACTATGAAATAATTATTAGGTACTAGGGGAATTTTATATTAGTGTAGATCTATGGATAGAAACTATATTCTAAGAACCATTACATGGATATGGATCTCATGCAGTGAAGTTGGGTCATGTGGGATAGACCATGTAAATAGTTTAAGGTTATAAAAAGTAGAACATATATCATTTATTTTAGATTCATGTGAAAAGGACTCACATGTTATTATGGTTTAAGTTTTTGCAGTGAGGAACTTCATAAGAGATATTTTATTTAGATTCGGATCATATGAAAAACAATATAGCTTCATCTCAGTGTTGAACCCATGAAGGAATACCTGATGTGAATGAAAGGGTCCAAAACTTGGATAAAACTTTTTAAATTATGGTAAATTATATATTATAATGGTTTCATAGATAAATAACCATATAATTGGGGTCTTACATAGATCTTGATCATATATAGAGAAGATAGGTCTCATGGAACGGTCCACTCTAAGAAATTTAGGGTCATGCAGGGTTGACCATTTTTCATGATGTTTAACATTATACAACAGGGACTAAGATTTTATATAAATTCATATGAATAGGGAATATATATGAAATATTTGATACATATATGGCTCATGTATAAAATGATATAACCATGTCTTGGTGATATGTAAGAAGAGAAGACTCAATGTAGATTAATAAGGGTTTACGCATATAGATGAGGTGGTTTTTAACTTGAATTAATGGATGGGCATAGGATATGATATCTATGCATCACTATATATCCCATGATAATAGTAATCAGGACACATCTAGTTCTAATATGTTCCTAGTATAGGACGCATTGGAGTAAAAATTATGTGAATAGAGAACCCTATACTAGGACTAAGAGGAAGTGGATGGAATTTATGTCTAGGCCTAGTAAAGGATGTAACACCCTAAGCTTCCACGGTACAGTTCCCTTTGAATAATGTAGTAGCTTGTGTTGTACGCAACTTGGAGTTTTAACACACCACGACCAATGAAACTAACCGTTATGAATACTAATACCCACTTTTTGAAATTTTATAAATTATAATTTTCAAAATGTACTTCATTTTTGGATTCGTAATATCAAAACCAGCTTAGGGTGAATTTTTGGTATTTTTCTGGGAACTTTAAATTTTTAATGAATAGTGAAAAACACTGCATTATTGTTTAAAACCGAATTTTTATATAAATAATTAGTTATTTTAATTTAATTTATTTTAGGTCAAAATAGTTACATAATACCTATATATGTTCAATTTAATTCATTGGATTCATTTTATAATAAGTTTAGATATATAAAATTTTATTGAACTTTTTACCTTCTTTTACCCACCTTCTTGGAGCATTTAAAAATTTTCATAAAACATAATTTTACCATTTATGTGAGTTAAATTTCAAAAATATGAGAGACATAGTTGACATCAATAAGTAAAATGTGGTTCAATAAGATGAAAATAATTTTTGGTGAATAGTAACTTTTGACTTTATTTGCCACGGTTAAAAGTAAATAGGGTAATTAAGGGTATAAATGATATCATAATTACCTTAATACATGTCCTAATTCTATTGGATAAGTTTAATTTGACCAAAAAAACCTTAGGTTTAAAATATTATCCACTTTGGTCCACTTGGATTAGATTAGGACATTTATTATTATTTCATTTAAAGAAGAGTTAAAAGAGTTAAATTCAATGTTTAATAACTAAACAATTTTTAATATAGGGTTATACATAAGATAAATTCGGATATAAATATTCATTAGAAAGATAAAACATATTTAAAACATAATTTTATTTTATTTATAATTTTTATACATTAAATAATTTAATTTATTTATGAAACAATGATGATGTAGTAATTACCTTATTAATGAAAGATTAAAATAATTGATATTATAAATATTCAAATAAATTTAATTTGAGACTTTTGATGAATTCCACTAATTTTATATGTTAATATGACATGTTATGCTTGATTAAATAATGTTTTTTTGAATTAATAATGTTTTTATGATTTTGAAAAAAACCAAATACTAAATAGTGTCAAAATTGACATAATTGAGTTTTTTAAAAAAATACTATATTATTAATTGATATAATATTCATAAAAAATCAAAGGTTCGACCAAAGGACTTAGATAAGGTTATATATATTAATAATTAACCACTTGGGGTTCTCTCTTCTTGTTATAATAATTTTATTAACCATATAATATACAAATACAAAGAGACATGGTAAATGTCAAACTATTTAACTAAGGGTTAAATCTAAAGAGATAAGGTTAATATGGTGACCCAAACCTGTATAAAACCTATTAGTTGAGTTGTTTTTGACCCATACCTACCTTATTCTTAAAATAAATCATTTTTGATGCATTAGAAACCGAAAATGATTTTATTATAAAATAATATTTCAATCTTTTCCTAAGGTTCTCGTCACCCCTCCTATAAAAGGGAACTTCCCCTTCTCTCAAATTTACACCTCAAAATCCATTTGGCTTGGCCAACCCCTGACCAAATATCCTCCCAACATACCTCAATTAATCCTAGAGGCATTCCTTTGGTAAAAAATCCACCCTAAGGAGCCCTATTGATCAAATCAAAATGAAGAACCCAAAGAAGAGGTAAATATTTCATCACCTCTTTCAAGTTCTTTTCTTCTTCCACTTCCTCTTTCTTTGTTGTTTCCATTCTAAAATAATAACTCCAGTATCTTCTAAATATTTTTATGTTATTATAATAATTTTACAACCATATTCATTATTATATCCATCATATGAATGACAAAGCCACCATACGTGCGTACATACGGCTTACCGTCTCCACGTCGTGATGCAGTTGTAATTCAATACATTATTTTTTTGGATGGGTATAATAATGATTTATAATTGATTTAAATAATAAATATAACATTTTAATTATTCTTTATATATTATATAACATTAAACTATATACTATTTCACCTTTAATTGAATGATATTTTCGTTCATGCGTACGTACGGATTACCATCTCCACGAACGTGATGAGATTCATTCCCCATCATAATAATTCAAGAATAATTTTCATTTGATGATTAAAAATAATATTTAATAACTTAATATCAATTTTTATATGAATCAAATACATATTATCCATAACAAACATGACTTACTTAACAAAACATATAAAGTAAAACGAATCAGTTAACACCCAAAACAACGATAATACTAAAATATTGTTAACAAAGTAATATTATAAAATCATATATGATATCATATTTATGTGTATGGTTCTAGTATAATTTAATAAATATGATTTAACTATTATACATGAGGTTAACTTACCCTCGACCAAAGATAAGTACAAGGTAAGGGTTAATTTTACAATCTCTTTACTTATTTGAGGTTGTTAATACGTAAGTATCTACTGGGACCTCTTTATTATTCACATCCATGTTTTCTGAAAAATTTATTTAAAAACATTTTTACTATTTACTAGAATATGGGTTAAAGTCATTTATACCCTTATTTTACCATATATGTTTCTAAATAAATCTTTCTGTCGTTTTCCAAACAAGGTAATTTATGACCTTTTTGACAAAATTAAGGTAAGAATGTATTTTTTAACTTATACGGTGGGCACATCTATTTTCTGCCATTATAACATCATCGAATCTTCCCTTACAAGATTATAAGAATATTTTAAAAATCAATGTTTTCTTTTATAATTATGCGACTTTTAAATGATTTCAAAAAAAAGAAAGAGATATTTCTCTCAAATAGTTTTGATTTCATCTATGTCAACATCCTTTGAAAGATTTTACACTTGTTTGAAATTGATTCATTATGATACAAATATTCTGTATTGTATTGAAGGTTTTGTGATATGTTTGACTATGGATGTGTTATTTTTATACCATTAATGGTTTATGGATAAAGTATTGACATTTCTTATGCTAGTTTTAATATGAATGTTTATGTTATTTTTAAAACCTTTTCATATGAGAAATGCATTGGACTTAGTAAGTGAAAGGTGGATCCCTCTATAGCTCCTCGATGCATCGGTAGGTCTCATGAGACAAAATATTTTCTTGACACAAGGCCTTTACAAAATTTTATTTTTAGTCTTGGCACAAGTACTTGACTATGTGGTTATGAATTCTGGTATTATGCCTTCCATCATTATGAAAGTGGCTATTCATATTGCTTGTGATTATTAGACTAGTAGAATATCAATATGAATAAGTAAATGGAATTATTTGATTTTATATTTGTGATATTATTCTAAAGTTTAAGTTTAAAAGGATTTTGTTTTAGTCTTATACATTTCCATAAATGTTTATGCTTATTTATGAATGTTTCTGCAATATTTTTATCCCTACTGAGCATCTGAGATCACCCCTTTCTATGTTTTATTTTTCCCAGGATGTAAAGAAGTATTTTATGGTTGACTTGTAGGGATAGGATAAGTATATAAGTGTGTTAAAAAGGGGAAAACATGTTGTTTATGTTTTTATTTTATGATGTTATGTATAACTTATGAATGTATCTAGTACTTTCAAGGCTACTAAACTGATAGGTCTTTTGGGAAAGGATTCCTTGTATCATGCCAATGTTATGTAATAATGCACCGACTCTGGGTAACTGGAGTCGGGGTGTTACATAGGAGATCCAAAAATCACTATATATATTGAAATGATAGGAATAAATACACACATATTTCATGGATAAAGAATATATTTTTATAGATCTAACTCATGTACAAGAGTAGAAGGATGTAATGTATGGTTCCCTTATAAGGGAAATATGAAAACATGACATAAATTAAGTAAAGCCTCATTGTCAGTGTAGCATATGATATAGAAATGAGGGTAGTGGTTTAAATTAGTATGAAATATCCAAGAATCACTACATATCCTAAAATAAAAATAATAAATACTCATGTAGTTCTTATAAAATGGGGGAATTTTTATTCTCAGTGTAAAATAATCAATAGAGAAGAGCATGCACTAGGAACTCCTACACGAATTAAGATCTCATATAAAGAATATAGGTCTCTCAAAAATAATATCATGGGAATCTTATGGAATCAAGTGTGGTATTACACAAGTCATGTATTTTTACATAATTCAAATAAGACTCATATTATCTTCATTTTAAGTTAGTACAACATGGACCAATTCCAAGAAGTTTAGAGTCATGTATAGTGGAATTTACACTATGAAATTTAACTTCATTATATTAGGACACTATCTTGAAATTTTATATCATGTGTCAAGGATGATTTCATTCATTTTTACATCATTATTTAAGGATTTTGTGAAACCACTGTGAAATTATGAAAAATATTTTTTGATAAATTTTATATTGTGGCTAGAATGATATAATCTTCATCCATCATGATCAAGGAGTAAGATCTGTTGGAGTAGACCTTATTTATGGAATAAGGTTTATCCCATTTAGTCTCAATATTTATAGGCTTATTCATGGTTATCATAGGGTTTCTTGGGTCTAGTATAAATTATTCTTAGTGGAATGAGCATAGGAAAACCTTCTTATTGAATACTTTCATGACTCAATTTTGATGAATCTATCAATTTTGCAACATGCATGAACTATTATCATCAATTTTCTATAATTCATCCATTTTTATTTGATATTTCTCATCTCCCAACAATTAACATGGAAAATATAAAGTAAAGGTAGTATGGTTTATAGTTTGATAATCCCACAAATCATATAGAAGTTTTTTAAGTTAAGAATATTTATATTTATCCATCATCATCTTAATGATATTAGATAGAGTTTTATTGAAATGATTTATTTACCAATTTATATTTTCATGGTATTTTTATGAGTGGTTTAACATAATATTTTATTCCTTATACATCCTCCTCCAATAAACTTAAGAAGGAATTCATAAAGGACTAATTTTTAAAGTAATTTTTTATAATCTAGTGTATCATGTAGGATAAAATTTACTTCCCTAAAATAGATTTTTCCCTCTTAGAATAATACAATATAGGAATTCCACTTTGAAGGTAGTCTATTATAGGAAAAATTCATCCAATTGATTTATTATTTGGTGAATATATGGGATCTCCTTGGTAAAGTATTTTTTTGATCATGTTGATCTCTTTAATTTAACTATTGTTTAATGGATAAAACACCATTTGATGTGCAATGTAGATGATTTTCCTATCCTAGTATTGATATACCAAAGTTGAGGTGGCATTATTCAATGCATTAGTATGGGTGTTCTATGAATATAGGATGTGAGATAGTGTTGTCTCATATGATAATTCCTTTATCAACCCTTGTGAATAATCAAGAAAGTGGATTAATTACTCCATTTTAATATCATATTCATAATTAAATTTATTAATCACTAACTATGATTATCCCTTGATGTTCAATTAGGTTATTGGTATCTATAGAGCTAAATCCAAGCCTTTGATGAGGATTTGATATTCTGCTTCATTGTTGGTGAGACCTTTTGAAAGAAAGAAGGAATAGTGATAGAATCCATTCACTAGAGAGGAAAAAAATTTCCAATAAAACTTTATTAATCTTTTAATTTTAATTTATTCTTCCTTTTAGGATCCTATAGGAACCAATTAAGTACATATCTCATATTTGGGGAGTTTCATGAATGGAAAAAAACACTTTTTATGGAGCTATATATTTACTAGCACACTTTCTAGCCCAGGGTGTGTTGTGAGGAAATCTAACAATGACATCCCTTTGATTTCCTTATAATACATGAACTAAATGTTAAATTTTTTCAAGATGAACTCCCACTATTCTATATATATTTATTATTGTATTACTAGGGATGTATTTAAGAAGATTAATATAAGAGACCAAGTGGGCCTTGTGATGTATAGGTAGTGTCTCAAATTTTCACTATGAAAATCAATGAAAGGAATTTATACCAAAATATAGGCCCTCAGTATACAATATTGTTTTGATAATAAAGTTTAGGATACTCTATTTTACTTTATTATTTTTCTAATAAAGGTGTGTGTTAATAAATAACTCCAATTTTATAATATACAAGATGAGTGGATTCTTCTCTACTAATGTCATTAAAACAAGTCGGTGTAGGAGGTATATATTGAGGTGGTTGAAAGAGTTATAGAAACTCTCTTCCCATTGATAGTTAACACCTTTATTTTTTAACATCATAAAGAGTGATCACTTGATATAGAGGTTGGATATGAATTTCCTGATATAAGAAAAAAGTCTCTAGATTCCCCTAAACTCTATAAGGTTTCGAGGTGGTGTCATATCAAGGATTGATTTAGTCTTTTCGCATCCATCTTTGATATTGGGATGGTATATAATGAACATAAGGAAATTCTCTAATGTCACATAGAATGTTAATTTTAGGGGATTCATATTTAGGTTTTTTTCCTATAGTTTGTGGGAAAATATTTCAATATCGAATAGATGATCATAGATTTATTTCTATCATTCTAAAGTCTTCCCCGGAAGGGGATTGAAGATATAAAGAAAGTCACATTAGTATTTCATGCATGAATTCTTCAAACTAAAGGGAATTACTTGATATAAATATGCCCATTAGGGTATCCTAAAGGTGGTGTCTTATTCATCTTTAGGAGACATCCAAATATGGTTTTATCCTAAATATCCATCTATGAAGGAAAGGTCCTAGATGTTAGTCGTTACATCAAATAGTAGCTCTATAATCTAGACTAAAAATTCCATTTTATCCAGTGTCGATTTTGATCCTTGAATTCAATGAGAACTCATATTTTCCCATTCATTTTCCTTATGGGGATGACATTGGTGATCCATTTACAGTATTAAATCTCTAAAAAATGTTGACCTTGTTGAATTTGTCAAATTTTCATTCTTCCTTGCCAACATGGGTCGAATACATTCTCTGAGATACTTTCTTATAACTATACAAATCCTATGGAAAACCCAAGTGATGGGTATCCACGTTAATATATATTTCATATATGTTTATGTTGTTCTAGGTGAAGAAATCATAAAGTTGTTTTAGGAAAGATATATACTCATATTATTCTTATAGTTTCCTAGAAATAAAAATCAATGTAGATCATGTATCCTCTTTTATACCAAGATTAACTTGACTAAGTTTATCAATGATGTTTATGAGGACTACATAGAATAATAGGAGAAATTTATGAGTTGTAATTATTCTCCTTATTTTTTCTCTCTATTGTTGGAAAAAGAATATATGTGGGAATTTTGAGACCTGTAAAATGGTATAGATGCTTCTTTAGATATTTTATATGATTATGTAGAGGCATCATTACTATAAACACCTTGGGTATCTTCTCATTCATCTCCGCTATCATCTAGGTTATAAAATATTTCATTATACTGAGATTCAAGAGATAATGTGGGGATATTATTATTAAGGGTGTTATTATCATTTCCAAGATAACATCCATCTTTTTTACTATCAAATTTTATTGATATAGATGATATCTTAAGGATGGGGAAATGTTCCCATGCCTCATTACCACCTTATTCTATGAGGGTTGAGGTATATTTGATTGAAAATGATCGGTTGTCTAGACTAAATATCAGTGAGACTATACCTCGAGTATAGTCACTTAAGTGAAATATTTATCTTCATATATGGTGTGGAAGTTTTCCTCAATTGTTAATGGACACTCAGGGGGGAAATATACCTAACAGTCATATGATAGAAAGTTATCAGGTCCTTTAGCCTATCAAATGGAATTAAAATGACCTAGTGACTTATAAAATATGGGGTTTTTACCTTGATCTAGTTGATGGGAAACATGTATTATTTGTAACTTTCACTCTATGGATTAGTAAGATCCATCTCAAAACCATTACGGGTAAGAATATGAATAATTTTGTCTATAAATGACAACTTCTCCTCCCTTTTTTAGAATATTGTGTCTATATATTAATATTAAAAATACTAAAAAGGGGAATTAACACCATAATTCACTCTTACCTATCCATTAATAGATAATTTAAGGCACTGATGGTATTATTATGGCACTGAAATGTGTATGTGGAGACACATACTTCCCAAAAAATCATTAAAGGATTTGTTTTAGTGAAAACCATAAACTCAAGATTAGAGGTGTGATATCTAAACTGGGTTCTAATCTTGATTCTATTGAGATATTTATTCCCAATATTATTATCCCAATGTTTCATAAGGTTATAAGGTAATAAGTTATACTCATTATAGTAAAATAATTAGAGGGTTTATATTTGTATGAGATTAATTATAGATTCATTATCAATAAAAGCAAAATGGATTTCAATGTTATCCATCTTACTAAATATATACAAGGTTATAATTTTCCCTTCTATAGAAGCATCTCTATATTGTTTAGTGGAGGAGATAATTGTATAATACTTATTAGAAATGTGCTCTACATTATATTCCTTATCCATGGTGACTTTAGTCTCAAACTCTTAAGGACTCAATGAGTGACTCCCTAAGTTCCTTTGAGAGGTGAAATGTATCTAGAATTCAGATTTTATCTGGGATAACAACCAACTATATTAGTATATCATGATTATATACTAGGTTCCTACACTTAATATCATAAGGTTTCTTAATGTCCTAAGACTTAGAGGGTGAGGTTTATTATTTTGGTGATTCCTTCCTTGACCAAAATTTGAAGGTGTTTTTGTTTTTTTCAAGTTAGGCTAAGTCAGTCTTCCTGTATTCTGATACTGATTAGAAAATTTCACATTCACTATTTATTCCTCCAATTTTATTAGATATGAATATAATATAGATTATTTAGGTTTATATAAACACTCCTAATAGGCTTTCTATACTACTTATATTTAGTTTAATGTGGAATATATGACCTTAGTGGAAATGGTTCCTCATATTCAAGGTCTATTTTGATATTTTCTTCCTTGAACTCCTTGAAATCTATGACATATTCCCTAATTATGGGGGGGAACGTAGGTTAATAAAAATATTACTTTTTAAATAAGAGTTCCATCAAGTGGATGAATTTTAAATAACCATATTTTGATTCTTCATCTGACAAGGATTGTGTTTGGTTGGGAAGTTCCCTTTATCTCATTTATTGGGATGGTGACCATCATATAAATGATGGTGGTAACAAATATAGTAGGTTATATACCATTTTGGGTACTATTAAGGTATATTTATCTTTTTTTCTTCTTTTCAGGATGATTACATTAACTTTTTGAATATTGTGATGATGAAGGTGTTTCTTATAACACTACAAGGGGGATGGGATCACAACTCGCTAATTCGGTTGTGCCTTGAGAATGGTGTATTCTCGGTTGACTGATTTTCTAGTCATCCAGTGATTAAACTTATATATAAATCCATTTTGTAATTTATACCACTCTCCTTCCTTCGATGAAGCAGTAGAGACACATGACCCTTGTGTTAGGGGATTAACAAATTTTACTTATCCAGATCCAAATATATTGTGGAGATTTTCCTTAAATATGAATCAATATTAAAAATTTTATCCTATAATCTAATGGAAGGTAAAATATTTATTATTATTATTAAAAATTACTTGTTTGGAGTTCATGGCCTCTGATAGCTTGAGCAAGTTAATCTCCATGGAAGTGATCAAATACCTTAAAACGTGTTTCCAATAAAAAGAATAGGTTTTATTCTCTAAATCTTCATATATTTTGTGATTTTACTCATTTTCCCTTCTAATAGGGTAAGTGTTACTAATAATGTCCTTCATGGGGAGGTATTTCATGTTATTTTGTGGGATTGGTTGTTAAATCTAATGTCAGTGCTAGTTTTTGTGTGATAGTTGTGGTATTAATTCTACCAAATTTATTCCATTGGGATGATGATATTGGTCAAGACTTAGCCTTAGATCATCATATGGAATCCTGTAGGAATTGTTCCATAACAAAAAACTCATGAAATAGTTTTTGATAATTCAAAGTAATTAGGTATTTTTTTAACTCAACATGAATATTTTCTATACAAATGTCCAATAGATGAACTTATGGGAATTTCATATTCAAATAATAGTTTAGGATTTCAATCTGGAAATGAAATATAAGGCTGTCACATTTTCACATTGCTTTCAATTTTAGTGTTCAAGGACCATCTTCATCCTCAGCATGGAGCTTAAGGAAAAGTAATTGTCAATGGATCTCATTCTAGTTAGCAAAAAATCTAGCTGGTAAGTTGTTATTCCAGATGAATGTTGGATCCTCCAGAATCTATATAAAACACATAAGTTTTACCAACTCCTATTTTTTGAGTGTTTCTATCTTAGGGCCACATTAAGACACAAATTGAATCAAGTTTTCTATCTGGTCCCAAAGGATATTGAATATTGGGAACCTAGGATTCCCAAATTTAGGCATAGGAGGAGTCACATCTACCCACTCAAAATACGAATTTTTTTCTGGTTTCATGGGTGCGTGTATCCCTTTCATATATTTAATTCAGGTGTCTAGGTACTTGATGGGATTTATTATTTTTGAAAGTTCTGTTGACTAGGAAGAAGCTCGAGTATAGGCATCAAGCAGAGCCTAATATAGTTTCCCTACATGAACTTTCCATTGATATCTAGTATGAGTTGTCCTAGGTAAACTCACTTGACATAAATACATTGTTTTCCTCTATGGAGGTAGTTATTAATAATATTTGGCTACTGGATTTAGATAAACTGATTGGTTATAAGTAGCAATATTTGTATGGAAAATATCTACACTTATATGTTAAATACATTCTTTATATTAAAGGTGATTCACTGGATGATAATAATTAACATCTTTTTGAAAGTTATACCCAATGTTAATATTACCTATGATTAATTTGGTATTAAGTGGCCTTAATTAGTCCAACTCAATTTCATATGGAGATAACTTCTTCATATAAGTGAGAGTCTCAACTTCCTCATGTGGTGATTGGAATGTATATGTGACCATTTCCTACTATTTTTATTTAAATTAGGTCTTTTGGGAATGTGGTATAAGATTATTTTATGGAACTCCTATGTTTTGAGTTTTCCTTTTATTCCATATATGCACACCTTCTTCAAGTAATTAAGTATAGACCATGTTTTTAATGAATATTTCTTTACCACATTCTTCTGATTCAAATTCATGCTTAATGTCATCTACAAAACGGACACTGATGAAATTTATTGATGTGAATCTTGTAGTGAAAATCATATCATTTTCATATTTTTAGATGGATTTTTCATCCTCTAAATATATTTTGAGGGAAATATCATAATCCTCCTTGATATAAGACTTCCTGATGGAACATTTTAGCTTATGACCCCTAGGAGGATTTACTTTATCTTTCCAATTCTCTCTTAGGAGTGTTTTATAGAAATTTTCCATGAGGGAGTCCCTCGTATCTTTCACTAAACATATACCCAATGATGAAGATGGATAATGTAGTGGAAGTAATTGTGAGATATTTTCCTATGAGAATGTTCCCAATTTTGAGAAGACTAACTTTCATGGAGGAGGCGGTAAAAATTCCCCCAGACCCATGGGATGGGGCTAAATTGACTCCATGACCATTACATATTAAACCCATAAGGGATTTTATTATCCTCTTGGTGGTGGTGGTGGTGGTGGTGGTGGTGGTAAAACTTCCTTCAACCCTGTGGGATGGGGTTTCCCCATAATTCTACTAAGGTAATAATTATATCATCCTTCTTGACTTTTCATGCCTATATTCATGCAAAATATGGATGCAGCACATTTATAGGTAAAGAGGTGATTTTAGTTGAGGGAAGATCTGTGAATGGGGGATTTTTCGCTCAAAAGGGTTGATTTCTTGTATTTATTATTTTTGTGGTGAAAGAGTCTATCAATGGCTCGCTATCACTAATTACATTTATTTTGGGCCTTAGAGACAGTGGGATTATGCAAGATACACTAGTAATTATATACATATCCTAAGTTAAAAACTTTACCCGAAGTTATGAAGTTACATGATGCTTTCCCTAGGGGACTCTATTGACTAAAAAGAAAAGTAAAATGTATATTGATGTACCCATACCATCCTCTGATTCATATTATAAGTGGAGCACCAATGATTAGTTAGTGATGAAAAATTATGTTGTTAAGATAACCATGTTAAAGGATATATCATTACTTCTCAAATGTAGGGTTTTGAGCTGCTAAAAAACTAGGGAATTAAATATAAGGATAGGGATATAACACCATGATGCGGTTAATATATTCCCTATAAGACGGATTCTTGGTTTGAAGTTTGTGGAGAGTCACCCATAGGTTCTGACACAAAAAAAGGCATTCATTCCTCTTCTAATGGTTCTGGAATGTCAAACCAAGAAGTAGAGATGGTACAGAACATGACTATAATGTTATCTTCATCTAATTCCTTTCTCATGTATATGTCACCTTACATATAATTAGAGAGTATATACTCTACCTAATCTAATCATAGTGTTCATTCTTTAGATTTCTTGTTATAGGTAGTGGGACTATTGGGAACCCCAATAGATGAATTCTAGGATAAGTGATTTGGGGGAGTTGTAAATGATGACCACCAACTCATACTATCCTTTAGCTTGAATGAGATGTCATCAGTTAGTAATATGGAATTTCATTTAGTTGGCCTCAACTTATCAAGTTCCTCTCAATATGAGGGAAATATCAGGTGGTTTTGACATGGGGAGTACCTTCATGCCGAGATAGGATTTCATTATTGGTAGGTACATCACAATGATCACCATAGAGAGGAATTACATAGATAATAGCTTGTATTTCATGTGCAAGATTTCTAGGGTTATTAGTTTTTGATGGATTGAAAAGGGGAGGTCCTTCTTCCTATTGATATTCATGATACAGTGAGTAAATATACATATTTCACTACAAGGGGACCTCCATGGTTGATATTGATACTTCTATAAGGAGTAACTTCATGGTTGGTACTCTAGATAGTATTTATATAGTTGATGATATATGTACCATAAGTATGAAATCCAAGTTTATTAATACTTTCTCTTTTTTATGAGGATTCAACATATTTTTATGCCTCTATTGAAATACACTGAAGAGCATCAAGATTATCAGTTTTAGTTGTGGTAGGAGTATGATCCTACTTCTAGGTGACATTATTCTCTTAATGACACCTCTGATACATTCATGAATGGGTTATTGGGATTGGAACCTCAAACACGGTAGGAGTTGAATAGTGTTACTAGTGACCCTAATTCATCGGAACCCTCCTAGGTGACCTTCTATATATCTTCAAAATATGTCATCGACTTCTTTAGAATAATTTCATAATGCTCCATAAAGCCTAATAATGACTAACATATATGAGGATATGAGGTTGATTTGGGTCTTAAATCATTGTTGGAATATACTAGTTGGCTTCCTAGGTGAGTATAGAAATATGATCCCACTCCTCAATGGGTACTACCAGAATATGCCGATGAAATTCATATGCCTGGGTGGGGATATGATCTTGGAACAGTGTTGTTTTCAAATAATGTTGTCAAACTCATCTGGTGGAAATATGAAAGTGGGCCTGATTTGAAAATTTGCCAAAAATATTTTGATGAGATCCTATGATAGTGGCAGGGATATAAGTCTTCCCTGATGTGATTTAATGGATATATTATAAATCTATAGTAGAAGTGGGGATATAAACCTTCCCTTGATCTTTATTTCCTTCCAAGATATGTTGATAATCCACTAGAATAGTTGTGTGAATATAATCCTACCCCTCAGTAGCCTTTAGGATATGCCAATGAGATTCCTTAATGTTGGTGGGAGAATGAATATGGGCCAACTCCTTGGTGACCACTAAAACATTCTAAAGATTATCTTATGTTGCTATTAGGATATGTTGGTAGGTTTGTGATGTGTGATCAAGTATATGAGATAGATCTTCTATTTCCACTAGGATATTCTTCAGGCTTCATATGTGGGATAAAAGATATGGAATTTATCCCTAGTTTTTGTTGAAATATGTCAGTGTGATTATTCTAATGTTTCCCAAATGTTTTTATAGGCTTTCTAAGTGAGATAAGGGATATGTGAATTCTATTTAGTTTCCTCTATGATATGATGATGGAATTATTTAGGGAAAATAGGTGTATGGGCCTATTATATTCATGTAACAGTCTTTTACCCCTTTAGATACCTTCTCTTAGTTGTCCTGTTCAGAGTGACTATGGTAAGTTTCTCTAGGTTGTCCCTCTCAGTAAGTTCATGAGAACCAATCTTTGTACAATGTTGGAGACATTGGTAATTCAAAAGATACCTCCTAGTTGTCTCTTGAAATGTGGTTTTGATGTAGTTTTCATTCTTCTTCATCTAAAAAAATAAGGATTTCAAGTGTTTCCTATCTCTGAGGAAAGGATCTTGATGAAGTTCAAGTTGGTGATTAGTGTCATTGGCTTTTACATGGTTCTCCTTTGGTAGGATAGTCAATGTATCTTTATCATCTAAAGTATCAATTGTTTCACCTTAAGGGTAATAATAGTGTTACTGAGGCAATAATCTCACACCATCGTGTTGAACACATAACATTTTAGGTATTGTATTTGTGATAGTATCCTTTTGGTTAATAGGGTTATAGACTTCACAATGGATGAGGTATGTGCATGGTGCCTTAGTTGTTGAGTAACCTAAGGATTCCCATGATAGCTACCAGTTTTTTCCAGTATCTTGGCATATAACAATGATTTATATAATTATATTACTTTATAATGAAGGGGTATCTTGATGGTTTTATGAAATTACCTAAAAGGATCAACAAAAACAAACAAAAAACTACACTAATACAACACCATAAGTAAATCATAATCAATCAATCACTTTCATGGGTAAAGGATTAATGTCAGTTTCACCATTTTTTCTGATGCATGTGTGACCCATGGAAGGATTTTATTTAATATTCACTTTATTTACAAAATTAGGTAGACACAGTGTATTTTACTAACAATATTTCAAATTAACATTGGTTGATAGGATAGGATTTCAAGATCATATCACCCTTTAGGTGGGATTATTTCCTACTCTAAGGCTCTTAAATATTTAAGATATATTTATGAATCATTTCCAAATCTCAATGAAATATCAGCTACCTCTGTGACAGTGATTTTTTCAAAACCATGTGTTGATTTGAACATATGTATATATTATAGGTTCTGTATTGATAGAACCATCAATATTTATCCTAGTTTCTCTATCTTTTTCTCACTAATTAACTAATTATTTTATGGTTTAATGTCACAGAGCTGGAATCTATATAATTTATTTCCATACATGGGGAAGAAGTATGATGTAGTTTGGATCAGGATCCTGATAAGGGCTTCCTATATATTCATGTAAATGGAATCATAACCTACATAGTTAGGTTCCACTTAATGATGCATGTCGTGCCTTTTAAGGACTTATGAAAAGAACCAATGTGGTTCTTTTTATGTTCATGTAGTCATGAAAAAGTGTATTGCCTTTAAAGGTTGTGCATTTGGGATATATCCCAAACATTTTAATGTCATGTAGAATGGACTACTAAGTAAAAGGTTCCTCATAATATTTGATGGTGGGATTATGTATGAGAAACACTTTCTAGATTATCTTCTTTATGAGTAACTAGATAGGGTGAAGGTATTATTGGAATAATTGGTAATATTTCCCTAATGAGAATGGATTATAGATCTCATGGGGAATATGGATCGATGAGAGTAAGTAGTACGGCTCATAAAGAATATGGACCAGTAAGGATATGGGTTTCATAAGGAGTATGGCCCAATGGATTATGGATTTAGATGTTAGGTTTAAACCTAAAAGAGTTCTTCTCTGTATCCTGGTTAATAGGAATCAAATCCTACATGATTCAAATTATATAATTTAAGGTTGTGTAATTTTATTATATCATAAGGTTTAACATTATGTGGTAAGTATGTTGTCATGCAGTTTTCTATTGTACGACAAGGGACTTGTCAGGAAATTTTACATCATGTGACAAGGAGGTTGTTGTAAAGTTTATGATAATTTAATACGGAAATTTTCAGATATTTTTACATCATCTGACAATATTTTTTCATTTAGTTTTATATAGTGTGATAAGAATGTTTTCAGGAAGTTTTACATCATGCAACAAGAATGTTTTTGTGCATTTCTATATCATGAGATAATGACATTTTCATCAAGAATGTGGAAATAAAAAGTGATTGTGCATGGATTACACATTGGTTTTCCAAGTTATGTGTGTACACTTCCTATTTTTGGTAACTAAATGAGGGAAGGATGAGTCAACCCATGGGGAATGTGAACCGCTGAGGAAATCGTAGGGTTTACACCTAATGAGAGGCATAGTTTATTTAAAGGGATAAGGAAGGATATGTGTGGGGATTCTATATGTTCTTCCTAGAGATTCAATACCCAGTTAGTGATATAGGTAAAGTCAAATTTTTAGGTCTTACACCAAGTAGGAGGCCCTTTGAAGAAAGGGTTGGGGATTTCACCAAATATAAGGAAAATATTTTTTGGATCAATGGATCACTAAATAGACCAAAAGAGAGTCCAACTCATAACTTTCCATCCATGATGAGAATCATGTTCCAGTAGAAGTTTCACCAGTATTCTCATGATTGGGACCTTTATTATCAAAAGAATAAATGATCATTATTACCATGAGGATCCTATCAAATTGGAATAAAAACAATAGAGATCCATTGTTATGGGAATACATGATCTATGGGGTTTATGCTAATCTTCATAGACCAGCCATGTATCTCAGGATTCCATCAAAAATACCTTATTAGAATGATAATTTCAGGGAATTGGACTTAGAAAAAGGAATCCAAGAAGCTCATTTGGATGATTCCAACCTAGGTAGATGACTTTGATAAAACAATGGGTGTTAAAGAACCCTAGTTACCCATAAATGGATTTCTTCATGAAATGAAAATCCTTGGGTAAGAATCTTCACACCCATAAACCATTGGAAAGAAGATAAAATTTACTTTAGGTAGCCTCATTTCTATGAAGCATTCAGTGTTCTATGAATATGGAACTTAGAATATAATTTAATGGAATCATTCCATGAATGATGCTTCATGAAATACCCTCTATGAACTATATTTATATGGTTTTTTTAAGTTCATCATGAACTACCATGTGAAAAGGGATTTAGATAGTTCTTCTTTAGGAAAGGGATTTGTGAAGGAGCCTCATGGTTATTGTTCTGCATGGAGTGATTCTAAAACAAGTTTTGTTTTAATTTTCTTAATTCCTTCTCTGAATTTAGACCAGGAATCACCTATGATATTTCTTCATGGGAAATATTATTGATGTGATGGATGGGTTCTTCTTTATCTGAGTTAAAATTTTCTCAAAATGGAAAAGTTCCACCTCCTCAAATAGAATTATGGATATTTATAGGCAATACCTTCTTATAATAGGTGGAACATATTAATCATGAGGCCACATAATAATCATATATTGTGTACAATAATGATACCAGGTCTAAGAAGAAACCACATAAGCCTGAATGGGGATGCCATTTCTCTACAAACTAAATCAGTCTATGAAGTAAGTATGCATGCATGAAGGTATCACATAATCCCTTCACAAATGAATCCAATCCATGAAGGAATCCAATGACTATATAGGATCTATGTGGCTATGAAGGAATTTCATCATTTCATCATAATGAAATGACCATCCATGAGGTTACTACACTACTGTATAGGATTCATGTTCTGGTTTCATGAATGATTACTGTGTAATATCCCAACTCGAGTGCCACATACTAGTTCCCCGAACTGGTTGGTTACATGACCTCAGGTATGCCTCCCCATATTCCAGTGGCTACTGACTAGAAGTGATGGTATAATATCGACCATGGGTAGACTATACCCTCTTTATCAAAGAAGTACAATAGTGGAAATAAATAAACAATAACCAAATGATATATAACCATTAACCAAACTGAACTAGTATCACATGATGACCAAAACAAGAAATATAATATCCAAAATAGAATAGTATATATATCATTCCCAAGACGTATCAAGTTTAAATATAAAAATCCAAAAATAAATAATGACACTAACTTATCCCAAGTGGTTCCCAAATCAATTCTGGTTCCCTCATCCATGATCCATCCAAACCCATCCATCTTACATAGGTCTCTTTCCCTTATCCTGACCTGCAAACATGAAGTATATTCGAGTACCGATCAGGCAGCCCGAGTAGGGTGTGAGTACAAATCAGTAGGTCACCACCAATGGAATCTAAAACAATATCCAATCAATAATAGTGTATGCAGTTGTATAAAGAATAAATTATAGTGCATAAAGCAAATATTTATCACATTTCAGTATTCTTTAATCAACAAAATAAACCATTGGGTTCCTAAGGACACCCAAACCATCAAAAAAAATTCATCTTGTGTCGGAGTATGAACTATCCCCAAGGGATATCTCGTATCACAATATCATGGTTATAATTAATTGTATCAATTCAATTCGCATTACATACAATTGGAACCATGGTCCAATTCCAAAATTTTGGGACTAGAACGCCATGTTTAGAACCTTGAGGTAATTTAAAGCATTAGTCTGTGTCCCCCCCCCCACTAGTTTATCACTATGGTATTTTGAAGCATCAATCAATGTCCCACACATGTATAGTAGTCAATAATATATGGTATTTTGAAGCATCAGTACATGTCACACACATATATATCACAAGATCACATGTATTACAATGTCACATGTATCATAATATCACATTAATCAAACTTAATCAACATTAACCCTCTTATGACATTTCACATCACAATATACCATTTCACTACCAAAACATGTCATGATTCAATACTTCAATAACATGGAATAATAAGATCAACTCACCATTAAACTATTTTGTAACATTTAATTCATATAAACCATTAACCCATTAAGGTCAAGTCAACTATCTCATAATTCTCATTGACAATTAATTTAATAATCACGTTAATTAACTAATTACACAATCCCAATATCCATCAATTTCCCTATCACCATATTCCATTAATTAATTAACTAATTAATTAATATTATTCCATCAATTCCATAACCACAACATTCTATTAATTAATTAACCAATTAATTAATCCAATTCCACCAATTTCAATTGTCTCGATTTTACCCAAATCATTTTCACATGGAAATTAAATTATTCAATTCAATAATCAATTCAATTTCCCAATCATGGAAATTTAAATTTAACAATTTTATACACCTAATTAAATAAATAATATGAAATTTTTAATTTTGACCACTAACCAAAAAATCGATGATGAATGCTCGCCAATGGAAATCCCCAATCGAAGTGAAACAACCAAGATCATGATGAAAAATGAGATCTAGATCCAAAAACTAGATCCAATGTTAATATAATTAAGATCCATAAAACCTAGATATAAACCCACCACTAATGGAGGAAAATTGTCCATTTTTTATTAGGAAAGATAGATAGAAGAGTGATAGACCTAATCGAGAAGAAACCACATACCCGGAGAGGTGCATATCTATCAATAAGGCCTTCAATTTGTCAAGATTAGTGTTTGAGAGCCCTATAAATTCATATAGAAGTCACCAAAATGAGAGTAATGCTTTTGGTTCAAGTTTGGTATACTTTGGGTAAAGTCCATGGAGTTTAGTAATTTTTAATCTAATTTTAGGGGTTTAAAATCCCACATGCATTTTTCCCTATACGAGGAAGAAAGTTTTCCCTAACCATGTTCCTCATCCCAAGGGGTCTCATGGTTACTTCTAAGTGGGAACATGATTTGAAAAATAGTGAACCAATATTCCAATCCCCCTTTATCTTGTTATACATGATTTTTTGGGGCAGGGCACATGGTTTGGGAAAACCTTACGCCAACAGTTCACTGCCCAAAACCCCTCCAAAAACTAACAAATTTAACCCAAACACACCCAAGATAAAACCAAAACATGATATACTCAAAACAATTGAAAATAGTACCTATAAAAGGTCAAAAAAATCTCCAAAAAAAGGATGGGATCTTACAATCTACCAACTTTATAACAGCTCATCCTTAAGCTATACTCCCAAGAATCTCTAAGATTATGATATAAACAGTTTAGGCCACTGAGACCTCATATCTTCTTATCTCTCCCATGAATTCTCCTAAAAACATCCATATTTTCACAATACATGAAATATAGATATGGTCTTTCCATGCAACACTTTCTCACTATAATTCAATAAATGTATCGAATGATCCTCAAAGAAAGCATTGGTCTCAAGCTCAACATCATCCACATCGATCACATGAGAAAGGAAAAGGTTATACTGATTAAGTTGTGACACATGAAAAACATCATTCATAGAACTGTATCTCTTTAGAAGAGCTAATTGGTATAGAATAGGATCAATTCTCTCCATAACCTCAAACAGTCCAACAAACCTGGGTGCCAACTTGCCCTGCCTCTGAATCCTACAGTGACCCGATTTAGGTAACACTTGAAGGAACACGTGATCACCCTCTGTAAACTCTTGGGGTCATTTTCAAATGAATTATTTCTACTCTGATTCATATCCATAAATTTCTAAATCAACTGAAGCTTCTTTGATGTCTCTTTCATGAGACTTGATCCCAATAGCTCTGGTTCACCTACTTCCATGCAATATAGAGGTGATCTGAATGGCCTACCATAAAGTGACTCATATGGTTTCATCTAAACATTTTCCTGATAACTGTTATTATAGGTGAACTCCACCAAAGCAATGTGCTTCTCCTGAGACCCACCAAATTCTAGGACACATGCCAGAATCATATCTTCAAGAACCTGTATAGTACGTCCTTACTGCCCATCTGTTTGTGGGTGGAAATACATATTTAATAAAACCTATATACCAAGAACCTTATTCAATACCTTATAGAAGCACAAAATAAAATATGAGTCAGATTCTAAAACAATACTCCATAGCACCCCAGGAAGATGGACTATCTCATGAAATAAATTTATCCCAACTTATCCATTAAGAAAGTCTCATGTACCAGTTATAAATGTTCTACTTTCATCAGTCGGACAACAATCACCCAAATATTATCATTCTTCCAATGAATCCTTGGTATACCCACCTCAAATGTCATATTAACTTCATCCCACTTCTATTCAATAATGGTAAATAGCTATAGTAAACCTCCAAGTCATTTATGCTCTGCCTTAATCTATTGAAATGTGTAGAATCATGTCATGAACCCTACTATATCCTTTTTCATGCCTGGTCACCAAAACTTTCATCATAATTCATGGTATATTTTTGTAACACCTAGACGCACTTCCCACTCCGAGGCATGAAATTCAAACATCAGTTCCCCCTACATGCCTGTCGGCACAACAACCCAATTCCCAACATAGATGATCCCATCCTTATCTACAGTCTAATTTGATGGTGAATCCCAACCTTCAAGGATTTAGCTCAAGGAAAATCATTCAGAATCCTGATACTTACTTTCCTTGATCCAACTAAAACGTGTAGAATCCACTGAAACTGATATGATATTTATATGTTCCTGGATTTCCTGAACCACAACATGCATCTTAGACACCAAATTCATCATTTTCCACTCATAAATAGACTCATGAACTACCTGAGTCTATGTTTTCCTTCTTAAGTGTCAAAAACACTTTTTCCATTATTAGGTTTATATTCTAGATAAAAATAAAATTAATTCATATACTCAACCCACCTCCACTACTGAAGATTCAAATCTCATTGGGAAATGATATACTTTAAACTCTTATGATTCGTATACATAATAAACTTATGGACTAATAGATAATGTCTCTAACACTTCAAATCATAAACCACTATGTAAAACTCATGGTCTTAGATAGGTTAGTTCCATTGCTATGGACTCACCTTCCATAACCCATATGCCACAACTTGATCTCCCTGCATCAACACTTCTCCATGACCTATCCCAAAAGCATCAAAAAAACACCGTATAATCCTCTTCTAGCTCGAGTAGGATCAAGATTGTTTTCATAGTCAAGTGTTTCTCCAACTCTCAGATGTAATTATCAAATTCTCTAGACCATTCAAACTTTATCCCCTTATTGGAAAATCCCAAAAGTGGTGATTCCAATCAAGAAATTCATGGATGAACCTCTGATAATAACCCTCTAGTACCATAAAACTATTGATATCAAAAATGTTCATGGGATGATACTAATATACAACTAGATGAACCTTCTCTAGGTTCACTGACACAACTTTCTCTGAGATGATGTTTCCTAAGAAAAATACTTGATCAATCCATAATTGAAACATAGATATTTTGGCTTATAGCCTATGTTCTCTCAGTGTACTCAGGATGATGTCTAGATATTGGGAAAGATCTTCATGAGTATTGGAGTACACCTAGATTTTATCCAAAAATACAACCAAAAAGTGATCTAGGTAAGGGTGGAAGATTCTATTCATCAAGTCCATAAACACTAATGGTGTGTTCATTACGACGAATGGAATCGTGATGAACTCATATAGGTCATACCTACTTTTGAAATAAGTTCTCCGTATATCAGAAGGTAGAACTCTCAAATGATGATACCCTGATATCAATTCAATATTTGATAATAAACAACCCCCCCCCCCCTCAACTATTCAAAAAGATCATTGATATACGTAAAAGGATATCAGTACTTCACTATCATCTGGTTCAACTTCCGGTAATCAACACACAATCGCAAAGTCCCGTCAACCTTCTTTGCAAACAGCACTGGAGAAACCCAAAGTGACATGATCATATGGATGAATCCCTTATCCTCCAACTATTCTAGTTGAGTATTAAGCTCTTTAACCTCTATTGGTTCCATTCTATAAGGTGGAATAGAAATTGGATAATACCCTAGCATGATTTCAATAGTAAATTAAACATTTATCTCAGGTGGAATCCCTGAGAAGTCCTTAGAAAACACATCTTGGAACCTATCCACTATGGTTGAAAATACATCATGATTTACAACTCCATAATCCAACAACAAACTAGAAACCTAGGCAGTGAGATCCCCCAGTTGCTGATAAAATGGACCTACATAGCCTGCCAAGATATCCCACTCTCCACAATGAATATAAATTTCACCCTTAGGAGACGTAAAAGTCACTATCATATGGTAACAGTCTATGTGGGTTCAGTATCCTACTAAATAGTCTATACCCATAATTAGGAAAAGCCTTACATATCTAGAATTTAATGATCTCAAAGAAAATGACACACTCAAAGCTCAAGAGAACTCCCCTTGCATAAGAATATGTCTCTCACCCATACTTCCAATGGTGTATCTATCATTATAACCTCACTCACAAACTCAACCTCTAGGATCAAACTATTCATAAATTTTGCACATATAAAATAATTAGAGTCACCAATATCAAATAAGGCACTAGAAATCATATAATCTACAAGAAAAGTACCTCTAACTATCTACGGTCTAGCCTCTCTATCCACCAGTTTAGGTTGAACTACATGAAACTATCCTACCCCTATTTCCTTTGATGAAGTATAAGTCTCAAAATATACAACACTCTACTGATATGGGAACTCTTTCCTAGAAGCACCAAATTCACTACCTCACCATCGTGGCTAGTAGAATTATAACTACCAGACTGGTATGGGGTAGAAGATCCCTTTACATGTACTCTAGTTTTTTCTAGCTCCTCCATCATTGCCCATTTTTCATGGGTTTCTACATAATCTATTTAGATGTACCATATTTTCATAGGCTTGACAATATATCGGTGGTTGGTGGATTGTCTATGAAAGCGACCTGACCTACCACACTGGTGGAAGATCACTTGAGTAAGATCCTGAGTAACTAATCATTCACCCTGGTCACTTTGTTTTCCACTTCTCTAGCTAACATTATCTTAATGACTCTTCTTACTCTCATAATTTTTACCTCCTAACTATCCAGCAGAAACTACCTATCCTCCACTGGAATCCTCCTTCAGGTTCCCCTCAGAAATGATATCCTAATTCACCACTTCCAAAAACTTCTTCATCATGAAGATGTTCACCCATGACTTAATTTCACATTTAATCCCATCCTAAAACTATTTTTGTAGTATCCTCTTCTCCTGCCAACATTGGAACAAAGTGATGCAAGTTAGTAAAGAGAACAACATAGTCGATCACAGACATACTCCCATGAGTCAAATGCATGAATTCAATTTCTCTCTCCTATCTCAGTGTCTCAAGATAAAAGTGATCCAGGAACTTATCTTGAAATTTCTTCCACCCCATACTATCCTGATATCCATCATGATTATGGATGTCCCGCTATCCCTTTTCATGAACACATAACATGTAAGTATAAAATTGTACCCTCTTCTTAGAAGGATTCTCTAAGTGGTCAAGTATAGTCTGGATAGACTCAATCTAGAACTCAGCGACCTCAGGTCCACCCTCTTTGGTAAACATTGTAGGGTGTTATAACTAAAAATCTTGTGTCATGCCAGATATGATTTTTAGAACCCACCCTGGGTCTCTTTCCATAAACTGTATGAACTAATAAAATTTCTCCCAAAACTTCTCTCCAACCTCCTCACCTGGAATTATTGGTGCCTCAGGTTCCATTGTTCGAGGATCATTTCCATCCATAACCTTCTATCATCCTCTAGACAAGAATCATCATGTAGGCATATATCTACAATTACAAACACCTGTCTTAGGATACATAACATAACATTAACACATTTAACAAAATGGTTTCACAAAATCCATAATAATTACTCCCCCTTTTTCCCACCACATGGTCAAACAAAGTCACTATCACTACCCTTAATCATCTTGTATTTAGGCCATAGTTAACAAGGTTAAAGTCATTCTCATTAATCAAGTTTCTCATTATACACCCATTTTCCACATTTTTCATCATTTTACAAATTTCAATTTCACACTAAGAACCTTGTTCATTTAAAATTAATACAAGTAAGAAAAGCACTTTCACATAAACAACTCATTCAAAAACTTGATTTTTCCCTAAGTGCATAAAATAATGCATGTCACAATAATTCTTGAGTTCCTAGAATAATGCATGTATACTCAACTCTCATGTCATACCGGGCCATGATTCAAATATCAGAATATATCAGAAATCAATAACATCACACAACAATTTCATTACCCAAGGTGAAATATCATCCAAATGTAACAACAAATGTCAATAAGAATAATCCCACCCTAAGTACTAGGCTTTTACCTTCATAATTGGGTTAGCTACTCCCATTCATGAGTTCCTAACCAATTCTTGACTCATCCTATTCTTTTTTCTACATTTTACAAATAGTAAGAGAAAATAAACAAAGAGAAAAGAAAAGAAACCACATTTGATAAAACTTTGCAACATCCCAACCCGGGTGTCACACACTCGTGCCCTAAACTGGTTGGCTACATGACCTCAGGTGTGCCTCTCCATATTCTTGAGGCACACGACTAGAATTGAGGGTATAATATTGATCATGGGGATATTATACCCTCTTTATCAAAGTATTACAATGGAAGAAATAAATAAAAAATAATAAAATGATATATAACCAGTAACCAAAATGAACAAGTATCACATGATGACCAAAATAGGAAATATAACATACAAAACTAAACAGTAGATATGTCATTATTGAGATTTTTCAAATGTCAATATGAAAAGGATAAAATAAATAAATACACTGACTACTCTCAAGAAGCTTCTGAATCACATATGGTTCCCTTATCCATGCTCTATCCCAACTAATCCATTTAATATAGGGCTCTTTCCCTTATCCTATCATGAAAACATGAAATATATTCATGTACCGATCGGGTAGCCTGAGTAGGGTGTGATTATAACTTTGTAGGTTACCATAAATTGTGTCTAAAATAATATCTATTCAATAATAGTGTATTCAGTTGTATAAATAATAAATTGCAATGCATAAAGTAAAATGTTATCACATTTCATAATTCTCCAATCAACCACATGAACCCCTGGGTTCCCAAGGACACTCAAACCCTCAATGCCTGCTTCAGCCCATGAAAAAGTCTAAACTATCCCCAAGGAATGTATAATATAATAATACCATGGTTCTCATTTATCATATCAATTCAATTTACATTACATCCAATTGTAACCATGGTCCAATGCCAACATTTTTGGCCTAGTGCTCCATGTCTAGAACTCCATGTGTATTTGAAGAATCAATCTGTGTACCATAACTTGTTTATCTGTATGGGATTTTGAAACATCATTCCATGTCCCACAAATGTATATCAGTCAATCACATAGAGTATTTTGAAGCATCAATACATGTCCCACACACATATGTCATAAAATCACATGTATAAAAATATCACTTTTGTCATAATATCATGTCAATCAAGGTTAATCAACATTTACCCTCTTATCACATTCCATATCATGATATACCTTTTCACTATCAAAATAAGTCATGATTCGGTACTTTAATAACATGGAATAATATGATAAACTCTCTATTAAACCATTTTAAAACATTTAATTCATATAACCCATTAACCCATTAAGGTCAAGTCAACCATCTCATAATTCTCATTATAAATTAATTTCATAATCACAATAATTGAAAAATTACACAATCCTAGTATCCATCAACTTCCCAATCACTATATTCCATTAATTAATTAACCAATTAATTAATCCAATTCTATCAATTCCACAACCACAACGTTCCATTAATTAATTAACCAATTAATTAATCCAATTCCACCAATTTCAATTGCCCCAATTTAACCCAAATCATTTTCACATAGAAATTAATTTAATTACATTAAATCTTAAATTTAATTTCCCAATCATGGAATTTAAATTTCAAAAATAGATACAAGTTATTAAATCAAGACTATAGGATTTTCAATTTATACCACCTATCGAAAAATTGATAACGAACGCTTTAAAGAACCCCGATCTTCTTTTCAAGTATGTTTTTTAATTCGGTTTTTTTTAAGGAAAAAGGCAAGAAGGAAAATTTTAGGAGTACACGTCATGTACTTCCTTGTACACACCATGTACCCTGGAACCGAGTCCAAGTAGTGTTTGGCCATATCACAGACACATACACGACTGTGTGATGACATGGTAGGGCCCACTTAAGGTGGGGACCAAAAAATACATATACATGTTGTGTATCCTTAGGGAACACACCGTGTATTTTTATTTTTAATTGTTATAACAGACCATGGTTGGGTCTCATTCACAGAAACCCCTTCTTTTTCCTTCATCTCTTCCAGGAGCGACTAAAGACCGACGATTCTTCTCCGAGCCCCCGACCCGCCATCCGTTTTCCGAATCAAACTCTGTCGATTGCATTGGAATCACATCGGTGAGTTCTCCATTATTCTAGAGCATCATCTATTGATTTATCTTCTTTCTTAATATTTTATTTGTTGAACATTTTAGACTTTTTTTAGATATATAGTGTTCTAGGTTGAATTAAATGATGGGATTCAACTATATTACTTGTACGACACTTAGGTAGGTGGTTTGTGCCTTTTTTTAGATCGTCTTTGAGTTATATGTACAAAAGTGCTCAATACCCTGGTTTAGGGTATTGTGTGTTTAGGGAATTTAACCTTTTAATGCATGTTATGACTTGATTGCTTGATTTAGGGATCTTGTTTTAGAATACGGTTTATTTAACATACTATGGATGTGTTTTCCCATGTTTGAACTGATATTGGTCATTGGGTCTAGTTTTTCCTGTTAGGATGTTCTGTTTTCCATGCCTAGTGCTATTAGGATGGAGTGCTATTATCAGAATTGCTTATGCCATGCTTTGAAGCTATTTAGACAAGTATTATATTGTGATTTACTTTGGATTTTGGATATTGTTTGTGCATGATTGACTTACATAGGGCTATGGGAACCTGGTGTAGTTAGACCATAGGGGAAATGGATGTTGAGGGCTTCCCCAGAGTGTCTATTTTACTTTCACGTTACAAGACCATAGGGGGGATGGATGTGAGTGCTCCCTCAGAGTGTATTTAGTTCCATGTTGCGAGACCACAGGGGGAATTGGACATTGAGTACTTCCCTAGAGTGTCTATAGTTTACCATTATGAGACCTCATAGGGAATTGATGGTGAGTGATTCCTCAGAGAGTCTTTGTTAAGCTAAACCAGAGGGGTTAGACTATGAGAACATCCCAGAGGGTTGCTTGAGATTGTTTGGTTGTTTATTTAATAAATGTAAATGAATGTATTTGAAACTGTAGGATTCTTTACTTTTGAGAACTTCTTTGTTTATTACTTAATTTTTCATATTGCGTACCATATATATTCACTGACAATTAGGCACAGATCTTTGGTTGGTTGCCTACTGGGATTTTTCTCACACCCTGTTTGGGTCATGCTTTTGGACCCAAACAGATTATATTGTTGTAGGTATAGATAAGGGTAATCGCCCTTCTACTTCTGGTACTTGATTATTGTGGAGATGGAGAGCATGGGACCAAGATAAGGCTTGTGATGTTGCTAGATTTATCTACTTGTTTTCCTTTTACTTTGGTTTAGTACTGTAATCTAGCATTGTGACTTGTTTGGCTGCTTTCCTAGACATATGTGACATGCATCATTTATATATGTGCTCTATTTGTTTATCTACTTACAGTATTCTGCTATTTACTACTTCATGTTATTATTACTACTTCTGTTACTATTATACGTTTATTTCAATTGGGTTACTCTTCAAATTAGGGTATAGTTTTCCCACTATCACACCCAAGGCCCTCACTACTAGTCAGAAGCCTCTGGCATTCGGGGAAATGCACTTGAGGCCATGTGACCAACTGTGTACGGGGCACCTCTAGGTGGTACCTGAAACCGGGACGTTACAAAGTTTATCAAAGGGATTATTTTCTTATCTTAATTACTATTTGGAGCCTATAGATAGGGATATTAAGGAATGGGTAGTTAGTAATAAGTTGTGCTTGGGAGTAGCTAACCCGTGTATAGGGAAATATAATTTATCTCGATATTTCATTTTTTTTCTGGTTTTTCAATTTTTACAGTAGATTTGATTTCATTGTGGGGTGACTAGAATATTTTGTTATGTTATTGTTGATATTATTGAGGTTCTATTTCTATTACAACATAATGAGATGAGGGTATGCCATCTCATGCATCATATAGTCACTTGTTATAGATCAGATGTCATGTATTCTTGTCGTGCCATTTAGGGTGCATTATCGATTAAATGTTGTTGTGATAGATTTTGTGATAGATATGCATTCTGTTGTGATAGACTCTTTGATAGAATACCTTCTATTTGATAGGGTATTGCTAATTGTGTAAGGTCTCATTTAAATGAGCACCAAATTTTGGTCCCTGAGCTGTTATGGTCCCTTATGGATTGGAATTTGGTGGATCATGGTACTGTTATACTTGTATATTACATGAACATGATGCCAAGATTTGATTCGCAGGGTGTATGGCCACCCAAGGATCAAAATTTGGAACTTTAGTATTTGTTTCAGTATTTTTATGGGGTTCTAGAGTAGTTTCTTAGGCTTACTATCCAGAAAAACCCAGAATAAATGGTGTGTAATGATGAATAAATGCATGTATCCTTTTTTCAGAAAGGAACTATTTTTCTTAAGTACACACTGTGTACTATATATACACGCCATGTAGTCTTTAACTGTGTGACTGTCTGTGTGGATAGAGACACAGGGTAGAGAAATATTTGGTGGAACATGTTGTGTACTAGACATAAACATCATATTGTATAGACCATGTGTCCAGATGTGTGACTAATGACATGGATGGATGAAACTCAGGTAGTACACACCGTGTCTAGCTTGAACATGCCGTGTAGAGTTGACCGTGTAACCAGTCATGTGACTAACAACACGGGTTGGTGAAATCCTTCTAGTACACATTGTGTCTAGAAAAAACATGTTGTGTAGAGTCAACCATGTCCCCGACCGTGTGACTAACAACACAGGTGGATGAAAATTAAGTGGTACACACTGTGTTTAGGGTGAACATGTCGTGTAGTCTTGTTCTAATAACCATGTGGTTTAGTCATGTAAGGGAACCCGGATAGGGGAAATGATTTGAGTACATGTTGTGTCAAGGGAGAACACACCGTGTGTATAGGGTGTTACACGACTAGTGTTGGATGAAGTACATTCGCATGTATAGGCTTAAGGAAACATGTCATGTGGGGGTAATACACGTCGTGTATCCATGTTTTGAAGAACTTTAATAATTTATTTCTCCTTCTCCCTTATTTCACTTTTATGTTTCAGTTCTTGATAATCTTGATCTAAGGTGTGTGCTTGACTTTGCAGAGTCATGCCACCGCAGTGCCCTTTAGTTGTACACTAGATACAAGGCAGTGAATAGACACTAGACATGATAGATCAGAGACTATAAGCAGATCCTCCCGTTGTGCCTGTCTTAGCACCAACCATAATTATGGACATAGGTGTTGATGCATAGTTTCAAGAAGGCTTCATGAGGTTTATACATACCTTCCAGGGAACACCGCATATTTCCCCATTTATGGTAGAGTTGACGCGAGTCTTTCAGCAGCAGAATCCTCCCACCTTCTCAGGGGAAGGAGGACCTCAGGCAGTATAGTCATGGTTAGAATCCATGTTGTTGATTTTCGATCATCTGGAGATGCCTCCATAGAGGAGGGTGAATATCGATACTTATATGCTTCGGGATTCCACCAAGAGGTGGTGGGATGTGATCTTATAGGCAGAATGCCAGCAGGTTATGGCATGGGATGAGTTCCAGCATTTCTTCTATGATTACTTTTACCTAAAGACTTTGATGGCTGATTGAGCCCGAGTGTTCATGATTCTGGAACAGGGTGCTCTCTCAGTCATGGAGTACTCTTCTCGCTTCATAGAGTTGCAGCGCTTCATACCCATTCTAGGAGGTGATGAGTTAATTATGGAGAGGAAGTTTGAGGATGGTCTCAGGCATGACATCTGATATCATGTGAAAATCTTCAGGTTGACTTCCATCACCTCTATAGTCAACTAGGCTCTGATCACAGAGTGCAATCTGAGGGATTCTGGGGTTGTGGGCCAAGGCAGCATAGAATTTGGATTTGGTACCCCTCCAACTGATAGTAGGAAGTTTCGTAGGGATTATACATGCAGATATCCGAGTAGGTGGAATACCTCTTTAGGTATCCAGGTGGTATGCTACCAATATAGGAGGAATGGGAATATGAGGTCACATTTCCTAAGAGACCTAGTGGAGTGATGATATTATGGAAATATGGGTCATATTTAGTGCTTTTGTCATATTTTCTCACCAGTAGATGGTGATAGGGGTTCTATTTTGACTTCTCGTACCAGAGCAGGACCACCAGTCCCACATCAGTCAGTGAATTGGAGTGCTTTAGGCCGTTCAGGCAGAGGTGGAGGTCATGAAAGCAGCGGTCAAACATAGGGTTTTCGACAACCATAGGGTAGATTAGCTTCAGGATCTCAGTCAGCTTCACAGGGCCATGGTTCAGGTCAGGATTTTTCGATAGAGTAGATCCAACATGATCAGGATCCCAACCCCTCTATAGTTTAAGGTACAATTTTAGTTTCCTTAGTTATAGCTGATGTACTTTTCAATGTAGGGTCTTCCCATAGTTTCATATCTGTCATTTTTGTGGAGATCCTTGGGCTCTGTATATTTACTTTTATTGATATCTTGACACTAAACACTCTATTGGGGACTAGAACGACTAGTTTACGGCACTGCAATGAGTTCCCTCTTGAGGTTGGTGTGTGTCACTTCTTATGAGACCTTTATGTCTTAGAGATGACAGGCTATGATTTCATTCCATGAATGGACTTTTTAGTTTATTTCCAGTCTTTTTTTGAATTATATCACCACAGGGTGAGGTTCACTTCATCAGAGGGTGGTTTGTTTCTACATAAGGGAGAATGGGATGTCCAGGAGGTCAGAGTTAAACCAGAGCATCATGGGTTGGGAGGACTTACAGCCCAGATCATTAGTTTGTTTATGGATGACTAGGGGACTTCACATATAGACTTTCTTCCAATGGTGGATCATTTGAGGGATATATTCCCAGATGAATTTTCAGGTTTGCCTCTTGAGTGAGAGGTGTAATTTTCTATTGATCTTGTTCCAGGAGTGGCATCGGTGTCCATTCCTACTTATAGGATGGCTACACCAGAGTTATAGTAGCTCAAGAAGTATCTAGAAGAATTATAGAAAAAGGGTTTCATCTAAACCATTACTTCTTCTTAGGGTTTTCCTTTTATTTTTTCAAAGAAGGCGGACGGTATCCTAAAACTTTGTATGGATTATTAGAAGTTGAACCAATTGACGGTCAAGAACCGATATCCTTTTTTGAGGATTGGTGATCTCTTTGATCAGCTTCGAGGATCCTGAGTATTCCCAAAGATTGACTTGAGATCCAGTTATCATCAGTTGTGTGTTAGACCATCATATATACCTCTTATAGCCTTTTGGAGTAGGTATGGTCTATATGAATATGTGGTTATGGAGTTCGGTCTCATGAACGCGCCTGTATTTTTCATGACACTGATGAATCGAGTGTTCCATTGATACTTGGATTCTTTCATGGTAGTCTTCATGGAAAATATTTTGATATACTCTCACACTAGACAATACCATGCTGCACATCTTGAGGTCGTTTTGAGTACACTGAGAGAGCATCAATTATATGCCAATCTCTCAAAAATCAACTTTTGGATGGATCAGATTCACTTCTTGGGTCATTTCATCTCAGAGATAGGAGTATCAGTAGACCCAGAGAAAGTGAGAGCAGTAGTTTCTTGGGAGCAGCTGAAGAACATATTTGAGGTATGCAGTTTTCTAGGGTTTTTTGGTTACTACAGACATTTTATACAGGAATTTTCATGCTTATCAATGCTACTGAAGGGCCTGAATGGGAGTGAAGTACTAATGGACAAATTCTTGTGATTCAGGCTTTCAGGAGATGAAAGAAAGGTTGACTTCAGCACCAATACTAGTTTTTCTAGAGCTAGGAAAGAGTTACATAGTTTACTTTGATGCATCAAGTATCATGTTGGGAGCAGTGCTTATATAGGGGGAAGGAGTCATTGCATACGGGTTTCAGTAGTTGAGGACACATGAGTGAAATTACCCGACATACGATCTTGAGTTGGCTACAATTGTTCATGCCTTATGATGTTGGAGAAATTAACTTTTGTGAGATCATTTTGTGGTTTTCACATACCAAAAAAGTCTCAAGTATATCTTCACTCAGTGTGATCTGAATTTGAGACAGTGAAGATGGGTTGAGTACCTTCAGTCCTTTGATTTTGAGCTTGCCTACACACCTGGGAAAGGCAACGTTGTGGCTGATGCATTGAGAAGGAGACTCAAATACAGGCAGTTTAGGAGGCCTTCATTGAGTGGAATCTTATGGATCTTTTCTTTGAGATGCATCTGGAGGTTCATGAAAGATAGGGGCAGTCGTTTCTTTCTTCTATATTTGTTACCACTACTCTACTTGAGCGAGTGTGAATGAGGAAGCTATTAAATTCAGAAGGCCTAGTTCTATGGTAGAGTGTGTCAGGAGAGGACCATATTCATGGATGGACCATAGGTGAGTATGATATCATGTGATTTTGTGGATGTGTATGGGTGTTAGCAGACATACGCGAGGAGTTTATTCGGTATTTTTACTCCTCAGTTTGGGAAGTTCATCCTGGGGTTATCAAGATGTATCGAGGTCTACACCATCATTATTGGTGGCCAGGTATAAAGAGAGATGTTTTTAGTTTTTTCATGAGGTGTTCCACCTGTCAGCAGGAGAAGGCAGAGCATCAGTGACCAATAGGGATTTCTTAGCAGTTACCCATTCTCGATTATAAGTGGAATGATGTCGTGATGGAATTCGTGATAGGTTTATTGAGGTCGCCTCGAGGGAATGATGTATTTTGGGTTGTCATTGATAGACTCACGAAGGTTTCTCACTTCTTAACCCTCAAGGAGACCTTCAGTGCTGATGAGCTGGGAAGTTTGTACATATGTGATATTGTACATTTACATGGGGTTCCTCACTACATCGTTTAAGACAGGGACACATGTTTTATTTCTCAGGTCTGGCAGGGACTACAGAGGGATATGGGTACACGGGTACTTCTGAGTACATCTTATCATCCCCAGACATATGGATTTTCCGAGCATATGATTCAGGTGTTAGAGGACATGCTACGAGCATGTACCCTAGATTTTGGAGGTTCTTGGGAGAATCACATACCTTTGGTGGAGTTTGCCTACAATAATAGTTTTCATGAAACTATTCAGATGGTATCTTATGGGGCTTTGTACGGTAGGCCATGCCGATCACCCCTATGTTGTCTGGAAGAATGAGAGACAGCTATGTTGGGACCTCATCTTTTCCAGGAGACTACAGAGTAAATAGAGTTGATTTGGAAGAGTATGGATACTACACAGTCATGGTAGAAGTCTTATGATGATCGATGGAGATAACCTCTAGAGTTCGAGGTCAGAGATCAAGTTTTCCTACATGTCACACTGAGGTTGGGACATAGGAGGATGAGGAGATAGGGAAAGATTTCACTAAGATACGTTGGTCTGTTTGAGGTTTTGGAGAGAGTCGGACCGGTTGCCTATCGGTTGAAGTTACCTCATAGGTACTGGTCTATGCACAATGTCTTCCATGTTTCTCATCTACGACGTTACTTCTTATATACATCTCATGTTTTTCAACTCAATGAGGTTGAGTTGGAGGTGGATGCCTCATTTGAAGAGCATCCTATTCGGATTTTTGATCAAAGCGTGAAGGTTCTCTATGGCCAGTTTGTTCCTCTAGTTTGGATTTTTGGCATCACGGTAAAGTATAGGATGGGACTTGGGAGACAGAGGCTGATGTATGATCGTAATGGCCAGAGCTGTTTGAGGATTCTTCTTCATCTCCACATTGTTAGGGAAATTTGGGGATGAATTTATTTAATGGGGGAATTTTCTAAGAACCCAAATCTTCTTTTCAGGTATGTTTTTCAATTTGGTTGTTTTTTTAAGGAAAAAGGGAAGAATGAAAATTTTAGGAGTACACGTCGTGTACTTCCTTGTACATGTCGTGTACCCCGGCACCGAGTCCAGGCCATGTTTGGTCATATCACGACCACATACACGACTGTGTGATGATGTGGTAGGGCTGATTAAGGCAGGGACTGGAAAAGACATATACATAATGTGTATCCTTAGGGAACACGCTGTGTATTTTCATTTTTAATTATTATATCGGACCGGGGTCGCATCTCATTCACAGAAAACCCTTATTTTTACTTCGTTTCATCTAGGTGCGACTGAAGACTGATGATTCTTCTATGAGCCCTCAACCTGCCATCCATTCTCCGAATCAAACTTCATCGGTTTTGTTGGAATCTCAATGGTGAGTTCTCCCTTCTTTTAGAGCCTCGTATCTTGATTTATCCTCTTTCGTGAGATTTTCTTAGTTGAAAGTTTTATATTTTTTTATATATCTACGTCATTATAGGTCGAATCAAAGGCTAGGATTCAACTATATAGATCCTTCAACACTGAGGTAGGTGGTTTTTTCCTTTTTGTAGATTGTCTTTGAGTTATAAGTGCAAAAGTGCTCAATACCCTAGTTTAGGGTATTGTGTGTTTAGGGAATTTAACCCTTTAATGACTATTATGACTTGATTACTTGAGCTAGGTCTCTTATTTGAGAATAGGGTTTATTTACCTTGATATGGATGTGTTCTCCCATGTTTGAATTGATATTGGCCAGTGGGTCTAGTTTTTTCTATTAGGGTGATCTGTTTTCCAAGCCTAGTGTTGTTAGGATAGAGTGATATTATCTGACTTGCTTATGTCGGGCTTTGTAGCTGATTATCCAAGTAGTATATTTTCATTTACTTTGGTTTTTGTATATCATTTTTGCATGATTTACTTACATAGGGTTTTGGGAACCTAGTGTAGTTAGACCATAGGGGAAATGGATGCTAAGGGCTTTCCCAGAGTGTCCGTTTTACTTTCATGTTGCGAGACCATAGGGGGGATGGACGTGAGTGCTCCCTTAGAGTGTTTTTAGTTCCATGTTATGATACCACAGGGGGAATTGGATGTTGAGTGATTCCCTAGAGTGTATGTACTTTACCATTACGAGACCGAAGCGGTAATTGACGGTGAGTGCTTCCTCAAAGAGTCTTTGTTAAGATTAACCAGAGGGTTTAGACTGTGAGAACTTCCCAGAGGGTTGATTGATATTGTTTGGTTGTTTATTTAATAAATGTAAATGATTGTAGTTGAAATTGTAGGATTGTTTACATTTGATTAATCCCTTGTTTATTACCTCATTTTCCATATTTCCTTCTATATATATTCACTTACAGTTAGGCATAGATATTTGGGTGGTTTCCTTCTAGGATTCGTCTCACACCCTGTTTGGGTGAATCTTTTGGGACCAAAAAGATTATATTGTTTCAGTTATAGATAAGGAAAATAACCCTTCTACTTTAGGTACTTGATTATTGTGGAGCAGGAGAGAATGGGACCAAGCTGAGGCTTGCGATGCTGCTGGAGTTATCTACTTGTTTTCCTTGTACTTTGGTTTAAGATTGTATTCCAAAATTGTGACTTGTTTAGCTGTTTTCCTAGACATATGTGACATGAGTCATTTATATATGTTCTCCAATTGTTTATCTACTTTCAATATTCTGTTGTTTACTATTTCATGTTATTATTACTGCTTCCACTGCTCTTATACATTTGTTTCTGTTGTGTTACTCTGCCAATGAGGTAATAGTTTCCCCACTATCACACCCAATACCATCACTATTATTCGAAAGCCTCTAGATTTTAGGGAAATGTTCTTGAGTCCATGTGACCAACTGGGTAAGGGGCACCTCTAGATGGCACCTATAACCGAGACATTACAATGCTCACTAACATAAATCCCCAAACAAAGTGTAACAAACTAGATCATGAGGAACAATAAGATCTAGATCCAAAAACTAAATCCAAGGTCAAAAATAATCATGATCCATAAAACCTAGATCTAAAACCACCATAAATGGAGGAAATCCATACCCCTTTTATCTGGAAAGAGAGACGAGAGGGAGAGAGAGAGAAAACCTAATCAGGAAGAAACCACATACTCAGAGAGGTGCAGATTCATTAATACAACCTTTAATTCATCTAGAATAGTGTTTGAGATCTCTATGAATTTATATCTGAGCCTCCAAAAATTATAGAAATGATTTAGGGTCAATTTGGGATGACTTTGGGTGAAGTTTGGGGGGTTTGAGAATTTTTAGTCTAATTTTGTGGGGTTTAAAATCCCACACTGATGGTTTCCTATATGAGGCACAAGGTTTCTCCTAACCACGTTACTAACCATGTACCTACTACTAGGGGGTTTTGTGGTTACATATAAGTGGGAACACAGTTTGACAAACCATGCACCGACCATAAAATCCCCCTCTAGATAACACAGTTTTCTTGGGTAGGGCACATAGTTTGGGAAAACCGTGCACCAACTATGCACTACCCAAAACCCCTCCCAAAAATTTCAAATTTCACCCAAACTCTCCCAAGATAAAACCCAAACAAGATATACTCAAAAAATTCAAAATAGTACCTAGAAACATGCTCAAGAAATATTCATAAAAGTTGGGTATCATACATTCTACTACAAGTGGTATTATCGGTCCTCGAATGATTTTCCTTTCATAAATGATCAGTTCTTCATGTAAAGTTTCCATTTTCCCCATAGTAGGTGTTTTCTGAGGCTAAAAAGTCCCCATAAGACCCTTAAAATAGGTTTTATGGTTTTGATACACCTTTTTATCATCAACTGGTAGAAAACATGGCCTACTCCCAATGTGAGTTTCTCTCCACCATGTCACTGAACTGGGAAACGTTTTTTAGGAATCTCCAACCTTTGGTGTGTGATTTTTCATGAAACACATAGATATAATATTGGTATATTATTTATCAACATGTATATCTTTCGACTCAAAATTTAATTGTTTAATCCAAGTGAGGATCATATCACAACTTCCACAAAAAATTTTGTTGCACACATTTTTCAATGCCAATATAGGCAATAGAGGGTTTTGACCAAGTCAAACTCAACATGATCTAAGGTACAGTCTATGTCTAATATACTTTAAAACCCATAATAATTTTCACCATAACATACCATTCATTTATTATGTAATCCCTAATTTGAGAGCTATATATTATGGTAGATCCCTTAGCCCAAGAAATGAAGCTACATACTCTTACTATAGGTGATCACATTCTCACCTACATATCCCAACAATGTGAGCTTGTGATTAGTGGGGAGAGGATTTCATGGGACCTCATAGTATTTTTAATGGATCCATATAATAGTAAAGTTAGTATGGATTGGATATCCTTAGTTCACACCAAGATAGAATGCTATATTTTTAGATTGATATGTTATTGATCTAATAGATCAAGATTATCCTTCATGGGTAAGAGTGACCTTTATTTGAAATGATTAGGGTCTATGTACATGAAGTTATATCTAATCAACCATTATTTGGAGACTTTTTCTCTATGTGTAGTAGAAACTTCATATGATCAGCTTCTTGTAGTTTTAAAGGAGTATGTGGATTTTCTTCTATGTAAATACCTAGGTTGCCCCCTCATCAAGATGTTGATTTATGAATCGATATATACCTCAAGGCCACTCTGATATATTCTAAAGCTTATTTAATAGCCCCAACTAGGCTCAAAGAGAAAAATTTTTAGTTGTAAAACCTTATAGTGAAATGTTTCATCAGACCCAGTATGCCCCCTTGGGAATCTCCAATGTTGTTCACCAAGAAGGTGGATAAGAGCAAGAGGGTTTTTGTTTACTATCACTACTTGAATAATATGACAGTCGATAATAATTACCCTTTATCTTGGATCGATGATTCTTTGACAAAATGAAGGGAGTGAAGTGGTTCTCAAAGTTCAATCTTAGGTTAAACTATCACCAACTTAGTTCTCAATGAGGATACTCTAAATATAAAATTTTGATACCACTAATCCCATTAATAGTTTCTCATTATTCCCTTAAATATGAAAAATGCCCTGGTGGTATTCATTATCCTTATAACCCAGATATTTTATCCTTTCTTGGATTGTTTCATAGTTATCTTCATCAGAGAAACCCACATGTATTAAAAATCATAAGAAAATAATATTGGTAATCTAATTATTGTCATAGAATTACATAAGGATTACCAACTATATAAAAATATTTGGAAGAATTAGTTCATGGTCTGAGAGGTCCACTTCATATAGAATATCATCTTAGAGGGTAGATTAGTTGTATACCCAGTGGAGATAGATGTAGTGATAGCTTGGGAGACACCTAAGAGTGAATTCATAGTGAAGATATTACTTGGTTTGTTAGTTTAATACCAAAGATTTCTGGGGGAATTCTATAGGATTTCACCCCCCATGACTACCCTTACCCATAAGGGGTGTTTTTTCATTTGGTTTGAGTTATGATAGAGGGATTTCAGGGTTCTGAAGTGAATATTGACAAAATATTTTATCCTAGGGTATCTAGGTGAGGATTTGAGTACATGGTGTTCTTTGATTCCTATAGAGATGGGCTTGGTTTTATGCTAATGTTTAGGGATTCTATGATTACTTATGGTTCTAAACATTTGAGACCTCACACACAAAACTATGAAACCCGTGATTTGTAGTTGGAATCAGTAGTTTTTAACCTGAATACATGGAGGCACTACATTCTTGGTGAGTAGTTTATAGTCAGTATGAACCATAAGAATCTCAAGAACATTTTACTCATAGAGATCATAACCAAAGGTAGAGTAACTAGTTGAAGTTATTACATGACCATGAATTTGATATTTTATATAAATTGGGAAAGGTAAATGTGGTGTTTGATTCTCTTAATAGAAAATCCCATTATCAATTATTGGGGGAGGAATTTCAGAAGTTGGAATCATTGAATTTATCCATAATGGATGGAGGATAAGTTTCTTATCTTCAATCGAAGGTGTTTTCCCCTCTAATTTTTTAACACGTTAGGTGGTTCTAGTTTGGAGACATCAATTATGAGGTTTTTTGTGACCAAATATCATCAATTGATGCAACATATGAATATTTTTAAGGTATATAGCATGTCATCCTCTTCTGGGGATGAATTGTGGTGTCAGTCATGTTGCGTTAAGAGGTGTTGATGGAGTTCTATACTTTACCATAAGCGAAACATAATGTAGTGAAGAATATGTTCCATGAACTCAGGTGTCATTTTTTGGTGGGAATGTATGAAATGAAATGTTTTTGATTTTATCATGTGATTCCTCACCTTTCATTATGTGAAAGAAGACCACCAGGTCCTATCAAATTTAGACCATACCCTTGAGGTTATAGATTGGATGTGGGATGGTATACCTATTTATTTCATGATGGGGATACCATGATCTGTGAGAGATCACAATGTCATCTAGGTGATCATCAATCAACTAACCAAGTAAACCTACTTACATGTTATTTTAGAGGAGAGTTCAGTGGAGATCTTATGATTATTTGAAGTGGAGGAGGTTTTATAACCCATATGAGATACCCTGAATTACCATCTCTAACAAACATTATATATTTAAATCCGAATTATTTAAGGGGTTTTCAGAGGCATTAATGATGTAGTTATGATTGAGTATGGACTCCCCCCTCATTAAGGTAGAAAAACTAAGTAAACCATTTAGGTTCTTGAGGATATATTGAGGGATTTCATATTGGATTTTAGAAAGAGATGGGAGGGTCATTGTACTTTAGTGGATTTCATGTGAAATAATATTTACCACTCCATCATAAGCATGTAACCTTTTTAATTCTTATGTAGGAGACACTACCGGTCATCCATGTATTGTATGTTGGTAATAGATTCATTACTGGTAGGATTGAAGTTAATGCAGGTGATGATGGAGAAAGTTATGATGATCCAATAGTGGATGAGGACTACTCAGAGTCATTAAAAGGACTAATTAGACTGATGATGGAGGCCTTTGGAGTTATAGAAGAAATATCATGTGTTCCTGAAGGACTTTTCATGTCATGGTCTACAGATCTTTGGTTTGGGTGATAATTTTTCCCTAAGGTTCATTAGCTTATTCCAAATACTATATGGTATGGGAGAGTTTTATTACTGCATGGAATTTCCCCCACAGTTGGATCAAGTGTACAAAGTATTCAACATGTCACAACTAGGTAGATACATGCACAATCTTTCTCATTTCATTGGATAAGTTGAGATATACAATAATAATGATGCCAGCTTCTCATAGTACCGAGTGGAGATCGAAGATCAATAGGAGATGGATATTTTTAGATGATTTATTTTTCTATTTAAATTACTTTATTGGAATGGTAACCTTTAGGATAGATCTTGGGAGCATAAAAACTAGATTTTGGCTCAATACCCTCACATTTTTAAGTAGGTATCACTTTTCAAGATGAAAATACTTTAAGGTAAAAAGAATATAGCGATCCTAGTTATTGTTTAAACATTTAGAATATTTTAAATAATATTTTTGAGGTTTGTAACTAAGAATTTACTTCAATTTAAGTGTCAAGGTTCTTCAAAAATAATATATTTTTTTAGTCTATCCACACATGTTTATGGGTGGAAGAGATATTTCCCTTTAAAAAGGTCATCGGATGGGAAAACTAATGTAGTCTATAAGTATTGTAATCTTAATTCTCCCTGGGGTTCTTAGGAATGGGTCATCATAGGTGGAATAAGTTGAACTAATTGATTAATTAATTAATTGGATGTTATATTAGTTAACATAAAATCCTATATTAAACCATAACTAACCTCTCTCACTAAGATTAGTCACCATAAACCCTATCTTAAGATAAGTAAGGAGGGAGGGAGATCACTAAGAGAATCAATACTCGATGATCTGAAAAATTAACTCATTGAGAAATCCCCAATGGAACTAGGAGAAAAATGATCATTTTTTAAAAATGATCCAAATACATGGTATGGATTGTTATTTAATTTCTCATGCACTATTCATTCTGATTTATGAGTTAGAGAGATTAATTATTTATTATTTAACACTAAAAGAATTTATCTGTAATTTATCTACCTTTCTTCTTTATGGATTACTTGGATCTTTGTTATTATCTACATTCTTAACCACTGGAATCTAGTGTAAAATGAATGATGGTCGGATGATCATAAATCCCATGTTTCTTTTTTTTCCACCTGTTCTTTGTGCTTTCATTACCATCCATCACTATGGTTAATTTTTCTACAAGTATTTTCCCAAATTGATGAACGAATGGATTTTGAGCCTATGATAAATGAATTTGAATGGAAAAAAAGTAGTTATTATGGTGTGTAGGATTTATGTAAAATTATGTAGGATCGTTGGAAGGCATGGGGATATGTATTCCCAAAGTATAGTGGAATTATGGGTGTTGGGGCTATGTTTGAATAAATTAAAGTCCATTTTAAAAGTGAGGAATGACTAGAAATAATCTATTAGAGGAACGTTAATGATGAGGGAGGATTTTTGTTTCAACCATATCCCAACACACCCTAAGATGGGAGGGGTGAATTAGGGTATTATGTTCTTTTTTTATTTTTTTATATTCATCCTAGGTTAGTAAGAGAAGAAAAATCATGTCATTAATTCATACACACATATATTGATAGATGTAGGGAAAGTAAATTGAAAATGTAGAGATTTTACTTGGTTCAACCAAATGGGATAGTCCAAGGAGATCACATCAATCTTGTATTGATTTTCTAGGATTGTAACACTCTATACTTGGGTTTTTATCAGGCTTAGAGAAGGGATAAATGTTGATCTCAGGTGAAATGTTTTTTATTGTGCTCTCCCTAACTATTCAAGATAAGGAATTATACATGATGTAAAACTCATAGGTTTCTTACAAGAATATTCAGAAATTAACACCAAAACAACAAGTGTGTTAATGCAGTATTCTTTTTTCTTATCCTTATTCTTTTCAAGAAAATAGATCTTTAGGGTAATAATTCAAATCCTCTACTCCTCTATTTATCCCAAAAATGCCTCAAATATTTTAAACATAAATGTTCATGCACTTTTCATGATAGTACATGTCATCCATTATTTCTTCTCAATTCCTTGATCATATCCAAGTATCTCTGATCATTTTTATACAAAATAAAAACATCTCATTAAACTCTTCAAAACCCACAAAGAATACCTCCTCTTATCTTGATCAAACATTCATTCAAACTTCTTGAATAAAGTTTTATCATCTTCATCTTTTACCATTTCATTTTCTTCCCTACACTCGGGTTGATCAATCATTATCAACTAATAATCATGGTCAAACCATTAATCCATATAATCCATGGATATCACTTTTTAAATCCACCACTTAAAATATCTGAATATCATGTAATGATATTTCCATTTAAAACATTGTATATAATGACATGTAAGCTTCATTTAAAATTCCTTCTTTAAATATAGAAGATATTTATAGTTTGAATATTCTCTTAGAATCTATCCAATATCTTGAGTCAAGGTTCCTCAAAACCTTATTAATATTCAGTATTTATTCTCATTTTAATTCTTCACAAGATCTGTGATTTTAATTCTTATGAAAACTATGCTTTGAATTAACCATGTTGGAATTATGTGGCACATTTCTAAGTAAAAATACCACAATGAAATGTTTTGAACTGATTGTATTCCCAAGTGACTGCATTCCAACTCAACTAACCCCACAAAGAACTACATTTGACTACGTGAAGGGATCCAGTTGACCACACAATAAACTAGCTAACCATGAAATAAATTTTCACAAATTCCCAAACTAATCATACGTTGAAGACTAAGCTACCATATCTTTGTCAACTGACTACGTGAATAAAACCAAATTACTATGAATAAAAATTTCACCAAACCCCAAACAAACTTTACATTTATGACTAACCTAGAATTCCTTTGTCGAACTACTACATTAATAAAACCAACTGACCACACATTGATATCTAGCTATCATAAGACTAACTTCAAGTTATCCCATGTGTACTTCTATGAATCCTTCAAGTGTTTTTCTATTCATCTTATATATTAATATAAATCTATTAAAATCACTTATATCATTACTATTGTAACCCTAATAAATATTCAAATTGAAATGATAATAAATTAAATTTTTTACAATCCATTGTTATGACATTTTCTCCCTTAGGATTTTGTTTTCAATTTCAATAACACTTATCTAGGATCTAAATCTCCAAAGCTCCCCCTAACTAGTACATCCCAATTAAATCTCAAAAATCCTAAATTATCTCTATTTGAAAATAAAATACAAAGGCGGGAAGGATAAATGATTTTTCATGCCAACCATAGCTCTAAAGAACATAAACCAAAGCAATTCAAGAATTAATATATCCTCTAAGTCTATGTGAGTCATAGATCAGTGTAAGAAATGAGAGATTAGATTAATGGTAACACTAATCTCAATAAATAAAAATTATTATTTTATTTCATATCCTTCCCTATTTAATATATCACCATATTCATAGAATATATTTTCGAGCTACATGAAAATAAAACCATTCCAATTGAAGCAACCTACACATATGGGGAGAGGGGAGTAGTCAAACCTCATTAATGGGAAGGAGGTGGTTGAATATTAAGATTAATCCTATGATTATTGAATACCTAGATAGTTAATTTTTTAGTTATAATATTCTTTATCATGTGATTAGTACAAAAAAATTCATTTGAATAACTCCTTATTCAACCTTTTCTTTGATAAATTGATATCAAAGCTCTGTGTGGTTAGTCTGAGAGTGGTGGAATAGATTCTTTATAAACTCAATAGAAATTTTATTATCATATTAGATAAACATGGGTTTCTATAATATTTATCCAAGATCATAAAATTATTATCTCATCTAGATTAAATGATTTAATTAATTTGTGACTCCTATATATTATTCTTCAGCTATGATTAGTGGGGTACATTCTTTCTTCTTGGTTAGCCACCCAACACACTTATTGCCAAGGAGTAAAGAACCTCCACTAGTGGATTTTCTATCCACCTCATCACCTAACATTCAACATATGAGAAATCTAAAAGCTCATACACTTTATATTATTTGAATAGAAACCCAAAAGTAAGTGTTACCCTGATGTATCTCAGGATTATTATTATAGATGCAATATTCTCTCCTTTAGGACAGCTATGAAATCGGGTTACTAAACTGGTGTCATATTCTATGTCAAGTCGAGTAACTATCAAATATATAATACACCCAATATAAAGTAGGATGAACTGATTTATTATCTTCACATTTTACAATATTGGTTGAAACTACTATATGGGTTGAAATTAGCTTTGACTCATACATTACAAACCTATGAAGAAGTTCACTTGTATACTTAGACTATGAAATAAAGGTATAATTTTACTTTTGAATCATCTAAAATCTAAGAAAATAACAGAACTCACATATCATGGACATATCAAACTCATATTTCATTATGTTGGAAAAATATTCCACTAAATAGTGCTTTTTTTCTTTAAATGTAATGTCATCCACATATACCAATATCATGAAATTATTTTCATTGAAATTTTTCACATGTAAGTTATGATATACTCCACCTCTTATAAACTACATCTTATTCATATAAGATTCAAGTTTATAATTCCAAGAATGATGTGCTTTTTTAATCCATACAATGTTTTCTTTAACCTATAGACTTTATGTTTATTTCCACAAATCAATAACCCCATAAGTTGTTTGATGTACACTTCCTATTTTTGGATCACATTCAAGAAAGTTGGTTTATCATCAATATAAAAAAATTTGAATCCTCTTTTCATGGCCACTACTAAAATAAATCTGATAGATTTAAGCCATGATACTAGAGAAAAGGTCTCCTATACATGAACTCATTCAACTTGAGAATATCTCTTATAGACTAATCTAGATTTTTTTGAATTATAGCACCTTCTTCATTCAGTTTATTTTGAAAAACCCATTTTTTCTAATAACATTGTGATGTCTAGGTCTATCCAAAAACTCCCAAGTTGGTTTTTATCTAAATGATCTAGTTATTTTTTTATTTCCTTCACCCAAAATCATCATTATATACTTCTTCAAATGTTGTTTTCTCCATATTAGATAGTAAATTTTCATACTCCATGGTATCCATCTTATGTGTCTATATAGTTTAATCTTATCTCCAAAAATATTTTATAGATTAAATTATATCCTCTTATTTATTATTTGTGATGTGGGATTTAGTTTTTCAATTATAGGATCTTATTTAGACTTTTCTTCTGAATCTGTATCTCTAGGTGGGTCTTCTAGAACTTCAATATTTTTATCTCTTCATCATTTTCATCATATATCTCATTCAGAAATGACCCTCCAACATATTTATTATATTTTTATTCAATGATTCTAAAATCATTATTCCTAACTATATTGACCATCCTTTTATTAAAACACTTGTAGGATTTTATCTTCATTGAATATCCTAGAAGGAGACCTTCATATACAGAAACATCAAATTTCCCTTGATTTCTTTCTTTGTTCAAGATGTATAACCTACTTCCAAACACACACAAATGATTCAAATATGGATTTTTACTATGAAAAATCTCACAGTCAGTTCGATATTCTCTAGGGATAATATGTTCTTGGTTATGAGTGTAAACTGAAATTTGTACTAATTCCTTATGGTGGTGATGTGGAATGTTACGTTCAAAAAGTAAGTCCTTTTCAATATTTTTCACCATCCTATTTTTTTCATTCATCTACAATGTTTTTTGTGGAGTTATTACTGGTGATACCTCATTCTTGATTCTGTGATTTTCAACATATTTCTCAAACAAAATTGAGGTATCCTTAGTTCCAATATTATATTGCAAAGTTTTGATGGTGTGTCAAGTCTCATTTTATACTTGATACTTGTAGCTCATCATGAAATCTAGAACTTCTTATTTTCTCTACATAAATGAAAAACATCCCATACATATGTATCCATCAATGAAAAGTGTAAAATAACCTTCCTTATATATTATTTAAATTTTCATGGTACTACACACATCAATGTGTACTATATCAAGAGAGATGGAAAGCGTGGGAACTATTCTTTTCCAAGATGGTGATGGTGATGTTTTGATTCACTAGTTTTTTTGTCAATCTATGGATTTGTTTCAAATTGAATGGGAAATATATTTCAATGATGTGTTGTGGGACTCATCTTCAAGTGGAATATAGGATCCAATAAACATGAAATTTAAGGATATCATGAATTATAATCCCCTTTTGAACAATAAGGGCATATCTTTTACGGAATATTATGAGTTGTATTACTTTAGGGATGAATTTTTCAAGATCCCCATCATCAAAATTTTATATTATGGTTCCCTATCGATTTTTTTATCCAGATTCACTTCAAAAAATACTGGACTTATGTAAGTTCTCACTCCTTGGTCAAGTATCCTACTAGAAAGGTGATAAGCCCTGGTCCAATGCAAACCTCAAGTCCATAATTTCTCAATACTTTAAAATTGAGAATGGAAGGTTAATCCCAATTGGAAAAGTGTATTTTTACATTATCCTGGAATTATAGGATGATCTCAAATTTTTTTGGAATATTGGTAATTTAAACATGAAACCATGTGTATTAAGAATATTGGAATGGGATGTGAACTTTAACCCCTTCAACTAGTGATATTATAATGCTCAGATCTAGGAGAGGCTATAGGGAATTCCTTGGATTTTTTGGCATCCTAAAATACTAAATGACCTTGAATAATGTATTTTCATTTACTTAATAGTGGATCAAAACACACTAAATGGGGACTTGGGTCTTTATTCTGGAGTCCTTATTGATTTCAACCTTGAATCAAAGTCACTAGATATCATTCGTCTCATTTCTGATGATCATAAATTTGTAGTAAAAGTATAATTTGAGTATATTCAACCCTCCAGGGAAGTTTTCAAGATAGTGGGACATGAAATTACCAATTGAAAAGTTACTCGCAAGTTGGTTATTCCTATCTATGATTCCAAATAATATAATGATATATCTAAAATAGAATAAATATAGTTATGGGAATGTTAAAGGTTGAATAATCAAAATGAGAAAATCTATGAAATGTGACAAGACTAAAAGTAAATCTGGAATCTCATGGCCTACAATTTTTGAATAATAATAAAAGGATAAGAACCTCCCTTTCTCTACTGAAGTTTCTGATCATAAATACACACCCACTATGTCTATTAAAGAATGAATCTCTATGGAAGATGGCTAGGACACTCAGCTATAAATCACCACTGAGATTGAAAACTTAGTGTACTTTTTCAATCTGAGGATATGTTACTTAATATGATTCAATATTATATTGATACAACCATCCAAGTGGATATTAATTCCTAGGATGCAAGAAAGGATACTCTAAAAAGGGTACAATAGTTATGGTACAACTTATAAAACCCCCAAATTCTCAAGTCCCCTCTGGAAAATTGATAAGGGAGCCTCCTACCACCCCTTCATGGGGAAATGTAGCTACCAACCTATTAGTGAACAACATCCCTACTGATGTGAACAAATAGGTGAATCTGAAATAAAACTATAAAAGAGTTGGACCAATCGTGAAATCATATAGGATAAAGAAAATTGGAGTATAAGAGAAATGGGATTACACCCCCAGGACAAAACATAATGAAGATTATATTTGGAAACTATTAGGGCCTAGCCAACCCTAATACCATAAGTTAACTTAGGCTCTTGATTCAAAATCATAAACCTAAATTAATTGATATAACTGAGCCAAAAAGTAATTTTCTTCTAAAATTTATTCTTTTGAAACGATAGCACACCACCAACTTGGAATGAACCAACCTTCATATGACATCAACCAGATCTATCTACTAGCTTATTATAACATTGAAAATCCATCCATTGTGAGTTCAAGTGATCCAATTATTACATGCTCTCTTTTTTAGAGTACATAAAAAATAATTATGCTATATGGTTTATGATGTCAATAGTTATCAAGATAGAAGATCCCTCTAACTAGAAATCGGTTACCTTTATATCTTCATTAAAGAACCTTGGTTCCTCTTTGGAGACTATAATTTTATTCTTCCTTCTGATGAAAATATTGACCCTATGTCCCACTCATTTTCAATCAGATATTTTAGATCCTGCATTAAAGGATGAAATTTTCTTATAATAAATATATTTTGAGCTAAATTTACATGTTACATAAATAATTTAAATATAATTAAATCTAGTATAATTTATATATATTTTTCTAATGAGGCCTCCTTAAACAATTATTCCTCTATATCATGTGTTTATTTGAAAATCTATAACTCTGATCACCACCCAATTCTCATGATTTTTTTACTAAAGAGAGGAATCCAATTCTTCCCTTCAGGTTCAATAATGATTGGGTTATTCATCCTGAATATAATAATCTTTTATATGATATATGTACCATAGTAGATTATAAATACAATGCTTTGGCATGTTTACTCAATCTCAAACTGATCAAGAGAAGGATGAAATATTGGAGAAGAAATTGGTTCATCTCTTTAGACAGGGATATTTACTCTCTTAAACACTCTATTCACCTACTTCAAGATTCTATCATTATGAATAACTTCTCTATAAGTCTTGAACAAGAGGTTTAGATTTCCTCCAATCTTAAAAAATTTCTCATGTTCAAAGATAATATTCAAAATGATCTTTTCAAAACCAGATGTCTTGCTGATGGTGATAGAAATACTAAATTTTTCCATTCCCTCCAGATATCCAGAAGGGTGAACCATCCTATTTCTCCCCTCAAGTATGGTGACCAAATTTTAGATGATTGTAAATCCCTTGTAAACCATGTTGTTTTATTCTACATGAATCATTTCAATGGTCCCCCCACTTTATTTTATTTAATGGAGGGAATCATTCCAATATTGGTAAGTGATAAAGATAATATCATGATCACCTCAATTACTATAGACTTTGAAATTAAGGAGGAAATATTTGGCCTAAATATTGGGATATCTACTGGTATTAATGAATTCATTAATCATTTCTTCCAAACATATTGGGATATTATTCATAATGATGTATTCAAATTAGTTATTAATTTTTTCAAGGTTGGTTTTCCCTCACAAGGTACTAATGCTCAATTTATTTCCCTTATTCATAAGGTGGATAATGAAAGTGATATTAGTCAATTCAGGTTTTTAGATCTTGTAAACACTATACACAATATAATGGGAATAATTCTTGCTAATAAACTCATCAAAGTATCTGATAAAATCATTTCGTAAAACCAATTTCACTTCATCAGGGGAATAAAAATTCAAGACTATGTCATTACTACCTTATAATGTGTAAATACTCTATATAAAATGAATATTGGAGGTAATATTAATTTAAATATTGATGTTAAAAAATCCTTTGATACCATGGATTGGGGTTTTATTAGTAAGATATTTACTTTCTTTGGATTTTATATGAGATTTTTTCATTAGATTAAGGATATTCTAGGCTCTTTCCAAATTTTATTTCTCATCAATGGATCTTGAGAGGGTTATTTCACTTTCTCAAGTGGGGTAAGGTATGGTGAACCCCTACCTCCCATTGTCTTTGTTATTTCATAAGATTATCTTCAAATTTTTCTACTCAATATGGTGGAGGAGTGTAATTTGAATACCATCAGGGATTCTAGAGGTTTATTTGCTCCATCACATTTATTTTATACTATTAACATTATTATTTTCACCTAGGGTGATAAGAGAAATATTAGAAACATCAAAAACTAACTCCTTCATTATGAAAAAGTTTTAGGCTAGGAGTTTTTTGGAATAAATCTTTCATCTACTTTTGTAAAAATATTATTGCACCTAGAAAATTGAATATTATTAGTGGGTTAGGCATCAGATAAAAAGATATTCCTTTCATCTACTTAGAGTTTCCCTTGTCTTGTGAAAAACCAAAGCTATTCAATTTAATCATATTTTGATCCAAATTTGAATACTCTTGGCCTCTTGGAAAGGTAAGTCTCTCCCAATGATAGGAAGAATTTTCCTTGTGAAGCGCATAATCATTTCAAAATTATTTTATTATTTTACTATCTATAAATGGCATACTTTATTTCTAAAGAGCATTAATACCTCCATTATAAATTATGTTTAGAGTAGAATCATACTTGAAATAATGGTTATCATGGTTCCTTGGATGAAACGTTGAAAGCCACATGCTCTAGGAGGTCTTGGAATTAAAAATATTTTCCTATTCAATAAATCTCTTAATGCTCACTTTATCTAGAGTCTTTTTAATGAAAATCATATTATTTGAGATTTATAGGAGCTAGACTCTTGGGAAGATTTAAATCTAGAAATATAAACTCTATTTACTCCTGCATATGGCTTGGTTTCAAATCTATCTTCTCTATTATTTCTATGAAATCCCACTAGTTAGAAAACAAAAAATCTTCTCTTGGATTTTGGTTTGATAACTAGACAGGTATTCCATTGATTGACATGTTAGACTCCTCTTCTCCACTAGTGGATTCCAGCACCACCATCAAAGATCAAATGGATTGTCTTGAATACCTTTATAAAGATATCAGATCAACTATTAACAATTATTATTATTTTTAAACGAGAGGATGTGATGATATGGGAGCCATCTATGGATGGAATTATCAATTATAATCTATTTTACATGAACTAGATTTAGGGTATTCGTAGTTGGATTGGGTCCCAGTGAAATAATTTAATTTTACCATCTAGATTTACTCTGTTATAGAGGTTGTCTTTCTCAAATATCCATATTGATTCCATCCTTCAAAACATGTATATATATATATATATCTACTTTAGGTGTGTGTTTTTTCACCAATATAGAGAATACGTCAATCATCATTTCGTTAGATATCACATAGTCTCAGCACTCTATAATTTTATTTTTGATATATTTTAGACTCATCCCCCACACAAAGACTCGATCATTGATCATCTCAAAAAGTGATTTAACATATTTCTTTCTCAACAACTGATGAACCTCTTTGAAGTGGCCAGTGAACAACTCATTCATTTCATGTGGTATGTAACGACCCAATGTTTTTCAATGGAAATTCCCTTCTTATATTTATTTAAAAAATAACATAAAAACACAACATAATGAACTACTAAGTGATAAGTGACCTTTAAACATAAGTTTGTCGCTTCTGTGTTTGGAATTTTAAAAATCTGACATACACAGTTGTGCTCAAGATGATTTTTGGAGTCTAATGAAACAAAAATAATTTTCAATGAATAGTAATGTACCCTTAGGAATAGTAATATACCCTTATGAATAGTAATATGACCCTTATTAATAGTAAATCATCCAACATAAGAGTAACCTTACCCATGAATAATTAAATAAAATTTAGACATCTTAGAAAGTGACAATTTGACCTTAGTAAAAATTTTGGAATTTTGTAAGTCATAAATAATTAATTATAATTAATTAATTAATTTAAAGGAAAATTTATTTTCTTAAAAAAATTTCATTATTTATCAAATAAATGTCTTATAGTTTTTAGATAATTTTATAAGACCCTACGTAATATTTGAAAGCACTATAAAATCAGTTTAAATCTTAAAAAATATTTTTTTAATTAAATTATGATTTTAATTAAATATTAAATTAATAATATTTAGAAAATTATTTTTGAAAAATGGACTTAAATTTTGGATTCTACAAATCAAAAAATTGTAGGGGTAAATTTTTGGGATTTTTCTGAAATACTTGAATTTTTTATGTATAGTAGAATCCGATAATTCACAATAAATGCTAAATAATGGATTAATTGAGTCATCAATGATGTTCTGCTGATGTAATCCCACTTGGTTCGGGATCACATGATAAAATTACTATTATTTTTCATTCAAGACTCACTATTCCTTGTGTTAGGGGAAATTAATAAACTAATTAATTTTATATTAAGGAAACCCCTCTCCCCTCCACTATAAAATCCACCCTTCACACCCTCATTTCCTCACACCTCTCAAGCTCCAATACTTATCTAAATTCTGCCCAAAAACCTTCCCTAGACCCTCCCCCACATACAAGATCTTATTTTCTCATCAAAAGACCAATATTAGGCCCTTAAAGAGGTTCTCAAGAGAAGGATTCAAGAGGTAATTTCTCTCCCTCTTCTCTTTTAATGTCTTTTCAAGTTCAAGTCCATTTCTTGATCTCTCCCCACCTATCTTAATCCAAATGGTATTGTAACTCCATTATTATAAATATAATATAATTTTATTATTCAATTGGGATATTATATAATCCAACCCCATGTTCCCCCTTCCTTTTATTTTATTAAAGAGAATGTTGTTCGTGAGGTGTTAATTTATCACCTTCAAGAATGACATGATTTCTTCTTCCATTTCTACCATCAGATCTGGTCATGAAACCATTTTTATGGTTTAACCAGAATATTTATTATGTATTATGTCCTATTTAAAGTTATGGAACAGACTTATGAACATATTACTAAGTGATAAATTAAAACAAGTTCATTGTGATCGGAAAACCGCCCAAATTAACCCAAACAATCATCATTTAATTTTTATCTAATGATTCATCCACATGGTATATGATATAACTAATTATAATATCATTTTAAATTATGTAATTTCATTAATAACATCTAATATTAGTTCTGGATGTCTACCCATGTTCTACCCAAACCTCAATTTAAGAATACAAGTGAACCACTCAAGAAAACCATTAAAACAAACATTCCCGAATAATGTTTTTAAACTCTATAAGTCATCCAAAGGAACATAAAATGACATAATGAAACCATAATGAACCCTATTAATGTATAAAAGGTTCTGGAATTTATAATTAATGAATATAATGTCATTATATAGGATATTAAAGAGAAGGAAGCATTCGGATACAAGGTAAGGGGAAATTGTCGAACCCAACTTTCATCCTTCAGGTTCTCCCTCTTTCACTCCTTTTTGATATGGTTACTCCTTAAAAATACTTTGTTCATATTTTTATTTAATTTTATGGGATATACATATTTGTCACTGGAATTTATGAGAAACCATATTTTTTCTAAAAGAACTCTTCTTTTAAGAACTCACCTTTTACTTCTCATTAAAAGTTCATGGTTCTTGTATCAAGTATGTTATTCCCCATTTGTTTTGGGAACCCAATGTTTATGAATGTGTTCTTATGAGATTAAATACATTCCTTTCCATGGGTTATTTATGTTCATTATTGATATGTTTTCTATGTGTCATGCATGTTAATGATAATGTTATGATGTGATGGGTGCGCCTAGAATTATATAGCTCAATATGAATGTTTCAATGTGACGGGTGTGCCCGGAATTATAAAGCGCTCCAATGCATTGGGTAAAGTGATGAACCTCATGATTAAATGTGAAATTATGTGTGAAAAAGATGCTAGCTTGGTTCACAAGTATGTGGGGTAGTTAACCACTAAGACATGATGTTTCATTTTTATGCATTGCCACATTTCAAGTCTTTTATTTATGCTCCTCTCATGTTCATGATCTTTTTACTATGTTATGATTATGCTCACCCCATGCTATATTGTTCTTATCTATACTCTTAATGGGCTTCTAGATCACCCCTTTTGATTTATATCCTCAGGTGGCTAAATTGTACTAAGAAGAGGACAAGTGCCAATAAGAATCTAGAGAAGAAGAAATTAATAAATGTTTATGCTTGATGTTTTATTTATTATGTGTGGTCCTAGTTTTCCCAAGACACTAAACCTTTGGATACTCTATGTGTAATACTATTATGTTTTTTATCTTTAAAATGATGTAATAGAAATGTAAGAAAAGTCTCGGGTCACAATAGTTGGTATCAGAGGAAAGGTTTAGTTAATTTGGGAGTTAGGATTAGTGAACCCTAGAGAAAACCTATAGCATGAGACTAAGTACAAAATGCACACAAGAATATTTATATAGGGATCCCATATGTTATTCTTTTAGTATAAATTTTCAAATGAATAAGTTATGTTTTATTTAATTGTTTACTTATGTTTTTTTCTAACCTTTTCTATTTTAGAAAATAGTGTGAACCAGGAGAAATCAGGCCAACACCTCGTGCGAAGGCCAATGTAACGATTGCCCGAACGACATCCCCAATGATTTGGGATGTGGAGTTCAAAACTTCATGGAGATTCTTAACAAATTATCTCAGGTTATGAACAATAACCATAATAATTGGGAACTTCCTCCTTCACCAAAGAAGGAGAAACTAGCTATCGAATTTTTTATGCGGCAACGACCACCGACGTTTTGTGGATCTTTATATCCAGTAGTTGCGAAACAGTGGGTCAACTCCATGGAGAAGATCTTTTTTGTTCTTCACTATTCTAAGACAGAGAATGTGACCCTAGCTGCTTATCGTCTAGATGGAAAAGCTTATCAATGGTGGGCTTTGATTAAGAACACTAAGCCAAGGGAGGAAATTGAAGAGATGGAATGAAAGACTTTAAGATAATGTTTCTTAATAAGTACTTCCCATGAACTCTTTGCACGAATATGGAGATAGAATTCATAGAGATCTCAAGAAAAAATAATGAGAATCTATCACAACCTATGAAGAGAATTTCACAAGGCTCTCAAGGTACACTTTGGGTTTTGTTATCAACAATGATAGCAAAATTGATAGATTCTTTAGCGGATTAAAAACACACCTTCGAAAGGCTATTGCAATTCGAGACGTTGGGAGTTATGATGAAGTTTTTTGGGGTGCTCTCAAAGTGGAGATGGAGTTTGGAGAATGGTCCCATGGATATAGTGATAAGAAAAGAAAGATGGAGTTTCAATCTGGTGGATCTAATGACAAAGGTGGGAAGAAAAATCAACAACCCACATGCCAAAAATGTGGGAAGTTACACCATGGGAACTGCCTCAAAGGGATGAGGAAATGATTCAAGTGTGGGAAATAAGGACACCATGCTCAAGAGTGTCAAAAAGACACGAAAAGGAAGAATAATGTAGCCGATTAAAGGAGAGAACCACTCATGGTTCAATGCTACAATTGTAGAGAGCTAGGGCACTATGCAAACTAGTGTACTAAACCTCGAGCTCTCGAGGGTAATCAGCGTCAGCAGCCACCAAAGCCAAAGGAACAAGGGAAGGATTATGTCATCACTATTGAGGAGGTGTAGCATGATAATGAAGTCATACAAAGTACACTTCCTATTCACTCAAGAATGGAAAAAGTCTTATTTGATTTTGGTTCTACGCATTCCTTTATATCTTGCAAGTTTGCTAGAACTATATAATCGAAGCCCCAAAACCTTGAAGTAGAGATATCTGTAAAAACACCGAGTGGTGCAATCATTGCAACCCAAGTGTTTTCCTCTTCTTCTATTGGCGTATGTGGGAAGATTCTTCTGGAAAGTCTCGTAATACTTCCCTTGCATTTGTAGAGGAGATGCCCATCATGAGGGAATACGGCGATGTATTTCCCGAAGAGTTACCTGGAATTCCCCCGGATCGTGAGGTAGAGTTCTCAATTGAACTCATACATAGAGATACCCCTATCTCGAAGTGTCCCTATAGGATGGATCCTATCGAACTGGAGGATTTAAAGAAGCACCTGCAAGAGCATCTGGACAAAGGGTTCATATGCCCTAGTGCATCACCTTGGGGTGCACCAATGCTCTTTGTGAAGAAGAAGGATGGAACAATATGGATGTGTATCAATTATCGGGAACTCAACAATATCACCATAAAGAAAAAGTATCCTCTCCCAAGGATTTATGACTTGTTCGATTAGTTAAGAGGATCTCAATACTTCTCAAAGGTGGATCTTCGTTCTGGATATCATCACGTAAAGGTAAAGAAGGAATATATTCAGAAGACTTCCTTCCGAACAAGGTATGGGCACTATGAGTTTTTGGTGATGCCCTTCGGACTTACTAATGCCCCTTAAATCTTCATTGATTTGATGAATAGAGTCTTTAGACATTACCTAGACAAATTTTTGGTAGTGTTTATCGATGATATTCTCATCTACTCTAAGAGAAAAGAGAAACATGAAGAACATCTATGACTTGTGTTGGCGACATTAAGAAAGTAGAAGTTGTATGCCAAGTTTAGCAAGTGTGACTTTTGGATGAAGCAAGTCAAGTTCTTGGGACAAGTGATCACAAGTGAGAGAATTTTTGTGGATCCTTCAAAGACAAAGGTGATTGAGGAATGGCCTAGGCCCTCTCACTACTACAAATATGGATTTTATCAGTGCTAAAAATGGTCATTAACAACGCTAGAAAAAGCGCTATTAATGTCGGTGAAGATAAGGGGGGGTCCCCTTTATCAGCGCTCCAAAAAGCGCTGATAAAGACCCCTTTTATCAGCGCTTTATTTTAGTGCTGATAAAAATAAAAAAAATACTGTTAATCTCGGGTGGGGGGGCTTTTTACAGCGCTTGAGCCCCCATTTATCAGCGCTTTCCCCACACCCTCCAGCGCCCGCATGCACCACCTACACCCATTATCGGCACTAGCCCCTTTAAATCAGCCTTGTACGCGCGCCCCTTCCTCCACCTGGATTTGGTCTCGAGACCTCCCCCCTGCGCACCTAAAGACTTTGCCACTCCCCTATATTGATTTGTTCTTTTATTTATGATATATCTATTTATTTATATATATATTTAGTTATATTTATTCGTATAGTAATATATATTTATATTAATATATATATAGTTATAATAATATATATATAGTTATACTAATATATATATTTATAGTTATATTAATATATATATATATTAATATATATATAGTTATATTAATATATAAATATAGTTATATTAATATATAGTTATATAAATATTCATATATTGGTATTTTAAGTAAAATATATATTAGTTATCATTTAGATAAAGCTAATATATTTTATATGTAAATATGTTTAATTATTTATTTAAAAAAAATTAATTTTTAGGCGTGAATATATAAAAAATATGTACATATAGTTATATATTTGATTATAAATAGCAGTGCATTATAAAAAATGATAAAATTTCAAAGACATAATACCAATATGAATGTAATACCTTGGAATAAATTCAGTCCCCACCAAAAAAAGCTAATAATATCCCCTTAAACGAGGCTGAAAATCTACAAAATGTTAAAAAATCGGGGTACCCCGACTAAAAACTCGGTTTTGGAGGCCTTTTGGGCCTCTTTTGGCCTCGAAAAACCCTTGACTAGGACTCCCCTAGTCACAACGACATAGATATCATTGCAGGCTTCGATTTGATATAGTGTAGAGCTCAAATGGACACCCGGATCAAAAGTTATGGTCGTTTGAAGTTTGAGTTGCGTTTTCAACATATTTTGGATCTTTATTTATTTTTATTTTTATTTTTTTAGTCTTCAAATTGTTATTAAATGACTATTACTCCATAATAATTATCAAATTATTAATTAAAAATATTTTTTTAATTTTTTTATAAGCCATTTTCACTAAATATCTTATATATTAAGTATAATAAGTGTAAATGTATATTTATACTTATCTAAAATATATTTAAAAATTATATATTATATTTACATCAATATAAAAATATTGATATAATTATATATTATTTTTAATTAATTTTTTTTGAAGTCGAACCCTTTATCAGCGCTTTTAAAAAAAGCGCTGATAAAGCCCCCCCCCCTTATCAGCGCTACTAAAAAAAGCACTGATAAAGGGGTGGATTTATCAGCGCTAACAAAAAACGCTGATAAAGGGGTACTTTTATCATCACTTTTTTAGCGCTGATAAATTCCTTCCCTTTATCAGCGCTTTTTCATTAGCACTGATAAAGGGGTGGTGCTAGCCTTTCCCAATTTTGTGGTAGTGTCTAGTGTCATAGAAATCCATAGTTTTTCTGGATTAGCTGGGTACTACTAACAATTTGTGAGAAAATTCTCATGATTTTCAAGCCCACTAACTAAGTTAACAAGGAAAGGGGTAAAGTATGTCTGGATAGAAGAATGTGAGGGAAGCTTCAAGGAGCTAAAGAGAAGGCTGATCACTGCACCTGTACTCACACTACCGAAAAGTGGAAGAAGTTTTGTGATATACAGTGATGCTTCAAATAAATTCTTGGGTTGTGTACTCATGAAAAATGACAATGTGATAGCCTATGCCTCATGACAGTTGAATATCCAAGAGCATAAATACCCAAAGCATGATCTAGAGATGGCAGCCGTGATTTTTGCCTTGAAAATCTGGCAGTACTACCTTTATGGAGACAAGTGTGACATATACACCAACCAAAAGAGCCTAAAGTATATATTCACACAAAAGGAGCTCAACATGCATCAAAGTATATGTTTAGAGCTAATCAAGGATTAAGATTGATCTATTCACTACCATCTTGGAAAGGTGAACAAGGTAGATGATGTACTAAGCATAAAAGAACCTACTACTTTATCCATGCAGCGGATTGAGAAAGACCCTATCTTCATGGATATGCAAAGAATGGATTTGGAAATCATAATGGTAGGGGATACATCCTACCTTGCCCAAATTATTGTGAAACCATCCATCCAAGAGAAGATTAAGGAAACACAAAGGGATGATGTGGAGATACAAAAGAGGGTGAATGCAGTAAAGGAAGGAAAGTTTCTAGAGTTCCATATCGACAATGATGGTGTGATTCGATTTGGAATGCGGCTTTGTGTGCCTTCATCACCTGGGATACAGAAGGAGCTATTGGATAATGCACATAGCTCAAATTTCTCTATCTATCCTGGGAGTACCAAGATGTACCGTGGTCTCCGAGAACACTTCTGGTGTGATAACATGAAGAAGGAGATTGTGGAATATATATCAAGGTGCTTGGTATGTCAGCAAGCTAAATCTGAGTGACAAAAGTCCAAAGGTATGATGCACCCATTGCCTATACCCATGTGGAAATGGGAAAATATTACTATGGACTTTGTCACAAGTCTCCCAAATACGTCAAAGGGAAATAATGTGATATGGGTTGTGGTTGATCGACTCACCAAGACTACCCATTTTATTTCTATTCGGGAAGATCTCTCACTTGAACAACTTGCAAAGATATATGTGAAGGAAGTGATGAGACTGTATGGTGTTCCACTCTTGATTGTCTCTGACTGTGATCCAAGGTTCACATCTAAATTCTGGAGGATCCTTCAACATGCTTTGAGTACTGAATTAAATTTCAACATGGCCTATCACCCCCAAACTGATGGCCAGTCTAAAAGGACTATTCAGATTCTTGAAGATATGCTTAGAGCCTGCTCTCTATAATTCAAAGGTGTATGGGATCAACATCTCCCATTGTTTGAGTTCTCATATAACAATAGCTTTCACTCGAGTATTTAGATGGCTCCATATGAAGCTCTGTATGGAAAGCAATGTAGAACTCCAACCTGTTGGGATGAAGTTGGAGAAAGAAAGCTACTTGGACCTGATCCTATGTAAGAGATGACAGAGAAGGTTCAAGTCATCCAGAAACACATCAAAGCTGCTCAAAGTCGGCAAAAGAGTTATGTTGACAAGCGTCCAAGGGACTTGGAGTTCGACGTTGTAGATAAAGTCTTCCTTTGAATATCTCCATGGAAGAGAGTCATGCGATTCGGGAAGAAAGGGAAGCTAAGACCAAGGTATATTGGCCCCTTTGAGATCCTTGACCGCATAGGAGTCGTGGCCTATCATCTTGCACTTCCAACAATTATGGATAAAGTTCATGATGTGTTTCATCTATCACTACTGAGGAAGTACATACCAGACCCCTCGTATGTACTAAACTCAGAGGTTGTTCAGCTGGAAGATGATCTCTCTTATGAGGAGTAGCTAGTAAAGATTATGGATCAGAGAGATAAGGTTCTACGCAATAAGATAACCTATCTTGTCAAAGTGTTGTGGAGGAACCATAAGTTTGAGGAAGTAACCTGGGAACTAGAAGAGGAAATGAAGGAGAAGTACCCTCACCAGTTTGTGTAAAGTGAAATTTCAGGGGTGAAATTTCTTAAGGGGGGAAGAATGTAACGACCCAATGTTTTTCGATGGAAATTCCCTTCTTATATTTATGTCATAAAATAACATGAAAACACAACATAATGAACTACTAAGTGATAAGTGACCTTTAAACATAATTTTGTCACTTCTGTGTTTGGAATTTTAAAAATCTTACATACACAGTTGTGATCACGATGATTTTTGGAGTCTAATGAAACAAAAATAATTTTCAGTGAATAGTAACGTACCCTTAGGAATAGTAAAATTTCCTTATGAATAGTAATATGAACCTTATGAATAGTAAATTATCTAATATAAGATTAAACTTACCCATGAATAATTAAATAATATTTAGACATCTTAGAAAGTGACAATTTGACCTTAGTAAACATTTTGGAATTTTGTAAGTCATAAATAATTAATTATAATTAATTATCTAATTTAAAGGAAAATTTATTTTCTTAAAATGTATTAATTATTTATCAAATAAATGTATTATAGTTTTTAGATAATTTTATAAGACCCTACGTAATTTTTGAAAGCACTATAAAATCAGTTTTAATCTTAAAAACTGTTTTTTTAAGTAAATTAAGATTTTAATTAAATATTAAATCAATAATATTTAGAAAATTATTTTTGAAAAAAGGACTTTATTTTTTAATTCTACACATCAAAAAATGTTAGGGGTAAATTTTTGGAATTTTTCTGAAATACTTGAATTTTTTATGAATAGAAGAATCTGATAATTCACAATAAATGCTAAATAATGGATTAATTGAGTCATCGATGATGTTCTGCTGATGTAAGCCCACTTGGTTTTGGATCACAAGATAAAATTACTATTCTTTATCATTAAAGACTCACTATTCCTTGTCTTAGGGGAAATTAATAAACTAATGAATTTTATATTAAGGAAACCCCTCTCCCCTCCACTATAAAAGCCACCCTTCACACCCTCATTTCCTCACACCTCTCAAGCTTTAATACTTTTCTAAACTCTGACCAAAAACCTTCCATATCCCCTACCCCACGTCCAAGAGCTTCTGGTCTCATCAAAAGACCAAGCTTAGGCCCTTAAGGAGGTTCTCAAGAGAAGGATTCAAGATGTAATTTCTCTCCCTCTTCTCCTTTAATTTCCTTTCAAGTTCAAGTTCATTTCTTGATCTCTCCCCACCTATCTTCATCCAAATGGTATTGTAACTCCAGTATTATAAATATACTATAATTTTATGATTCTAATTGTATATTATATCATCCAACCCCCCTTTCCCTCTTCCTTTTATTTTATTAAAGAGAAAGTTGTTCGTGAGGTGTTAATTTATCACCTTCAAGAACGACATGCTTTCTTCTTCCATTTCTACCTTAATATCTGGTAATGAAACCATTTTTATGGTTGAAAAATAATATTTTATATGTATTATGTCCTATTTAAAGTTCAGGAACTGACTTATGAACATAAAACTAAGTGATAAATTAAAACAAGTTCATTGTGATCGAAAAACCACCCAAATTAACACAAACAATCTTCATTTAATTTTTATCTAATGATTCATCCACATGGTATATGATATAACTCATTATAAGATAATTTTAAATTATTTAATGTCATTAATAACATGTAATATTTGTTATGTATGTTTACCCATGTTCTACCCAAACCTCAATTTAAGAATACAAGTGAACCACTCAAGAAACCCATAAAAACAAACATTCCCGAATAACATTTTTAAACTCTATAAGTCATCCAAAGGAAAGTAAAATGACATAATGAAACAATAATTAACCCTATTAATGTATAAAATTTTATTTAATTTCTAATTAATAAATATAATGTCATTATACCAGATATTAAAGAGAAGGAAGCATTCAGATACAAGGTAAGGGGAAATTGTCGAACCCAACTTTCATCCTTCGGGTTCTCCCTCTTTCACTCCTTTTTATATGGTTACTCCTTAAAAATATTTTGTTCATATTTTTCTTTCCTTTTATGGGATATACATGTTTTTCACTGGTATTTATGACAAACCAATTTTTTTCCAAAAGAACTCTTCTTTTAAGAACTCACCTTTTACTTCTCATTCAAAGTTGATGGTTCTTGTATCATGTATATTATTCCCCCTTTGTTTTGGGAACCAAATGTTTATGAATGTGTTCTTATGATATGAAACTCATTCCTTCCCATGGGTTAGTTATGTTCATTATTGATATATGTTCTATGTGTCATGCATGTTAATGATAATGTTATGATGTTACGGGTGCGCCCGGAATTATATAGCGCTCCAATGCATTGGGTAAAGTGATGAATCTCGTGAGTAAATATGAAATGATATGTGAACAAGATGCTAGCTTGGTTCACAAGTATGTGTGGTAGTTAACCACTAAGACATCATGTTTCATTTTTATTCATTTCCACATTTCAAGTCTTTTATTTATGCTCCTCTCATGTTCATGATATTTTTCTTATGTTATGATTATGCTCACCCCATGCTATATTGTTCTTATATATCATCTTACTGGGCTTCTAGCTCACCCATTTTTATGTATATCCTCAGGTGGCTACATGTACTAAGGAGACGAAAAGTGCCAATAAGAATCTAGAGAAGAAGAAATTATATAAATGTTTATGCTTGATGTTTCATTTGTTATGTGTGGTCCTAGTTTTTCCAAGACACTAAACCTTTGGATCCTCTATGTGTAATACTATTATATTTTTTATCTTTAAAATGATGTAATATTAATGTAAGAAAAGGCTTGGGTCGCTATATGGTAGGTTAGGAATAAGATGATTCATGAGCGGGCCTCTTTCAGTTCTCAATATTCCAATTTCAAAATCATTATGGAAGTGGAAAATTCTCATTCTATTTAGTGTAGCCTATATAACAACTTTGGTCATGACTTCTCTATTATGAGATGCCTTAATATTGTAGGTAATTTCCACCCTCACTTGGGAACTTTTGAAGTTATTTGTAACTCACTGTTTGTGGTATAGATTAAATGAAACTCTAATGGTGCTTCCAGAGGTAGCCTAGGCACTGTGGGCTTTGGGGAAGTTATTAGAGATCATAATAGTGATGTAACAAGTTGTCTTCATGGTCCTGTGTTATTTTCTCTTATATAGAATCTAAAATTATTGGTTTGACCAATGCCATTGAGATGGAAAGTCAATAGTTATGGTACAACTTATGGTTTGTGTGTGACTCCACCATGATTTTACAAGCTATTAGAAATGATAACATTCACCTATCTTGGAAGATGAATTCTAGATGGATCAAATGTTTTGACATGCTCTCCTAAATAAATTACTTTATCAAATGCGTATATCAAGAAGTTAATTCTCTCACAGATGGCATCATGAATATAGGGGTGAGCTGTGATGATTGCATATTTTCTAACTCCCTTCTTGATGAGATGATTCCTCTTTTCCAAAGAGATAAATGTAAAATCAATTTCATAAAACTATTTTAAATTTAGTTTGCATCAATTTTAGGAGGATTTTTCTTTGGTAAAGGTCTCTATTTAATAAAAAAATAATTATGTCAAGAAGATTCAATTCCCTTTTATTTTTATATTTTTATGTATTGAATACCATTTTCCCTACCATGAATGCATCGCACATACATTCCCTATCATGAATTAGATTATAAATATTGGCTACTTCCTTTAGATTTGAGAGATTCTTCATGCTTTTTTGATGTATATATCCTAGCCTAAGATTATACAGATATATTTATTAATCCACTATGAGGAGAAACATATTTTTCTTATTGCTAACATGATAGATATTTCCTCTAGTTATTCATTCCTTTATTAGGGAGCTTCTTTATTTTTTGTTAATAAATAGTCCTTTATAATAAATGTAATGTCCCGGCCCGGCGTACCATCAAATCGATGGCCGGACCGGTGGGTCACATGGCCTCAAGCGCATCTCCCCATATGCCAGAGGCTACCAACTAGCAGCGAGGGTCTTGAGAGGTGATAGTGGGGATACTATACCCTCATATCAGAGTAACACAGCGGTATTATCAGAGTAAATAATATTCAATAGCAGAAGCAGTAAACAATTGAAAGGCAGTAGTGATAGACATGTAATATCCATTTAATAAAAGGTGTCAAATGCCAGTTTATAATTCATGCATGTACAGATGATGTTAAATTTATGAAAGAAAGAAACATTACAGTATTATTTACAAACAATACAAAAAGAAAAGACAGCAAAGACCGACGGTGATCCCCTGAGCATACCAAGCTCCTGATTGGTCCTTTGCTCCAAACACCTCAGGTACAAATAGCACATCACATAACCTAGCTCATGCAAGCAAGAAGTTCTACTCGGGTACCCCAGTGCAATGGTGGCCCTAGTAGGGTGTGAGATATAAATTTTAGTAGGTCGGCACCACCGGTGTCAAACCCAATCCAGACAGTGTATAATAGTTGAACAGTGAGTATGTATGGATAAATGAGAAAGCAGAATTACGTAAGTAACTAACACCCGTCCAGGTTCCCAAGGGACACCAGACGGTTATACCTACTTCATCTCGTTGCCGGTAAAGTAGCCTGTACATGTCACCATATATATATATATATATTAGCATTTAGTTCATAGATGGAATGGGGTAAAAATGCCTCCTACCCATTAATCAAGATTAGCGGGCACGAGGTAAGAATGCCTCACGTACCTATAGGTCAACTGGAAAGGGGTAAGAATGCCTCCCTTCCATTACATTCATTCAACTGGTATGGGGTATAATTGCTTCCCATCTGTCACATTCATAATACTGGCATGGGGTATAACTTCCTCCCATCCAGACATGTAATCATCAACAAAATTCTACTGGAAAGGGGTAAGAATGCTTCCCTTCCAGACATGTACTGTCACACTGGCATGGAGTATAACTGCCTCCCATCCAACCATGTATCTGTCACTAGGTGGCCTCAGCATACAGTCACATTTATTATCATTCATTATGTGGCATTAGTATGTGCGTACTCACAATACAAACATATCTATAGTATACTACTTATGGAATTACCTCATAAGCATTCAAGGAATCATACCACATACACATAAGCGAACACATTCACGTTCATAGTTAAGGAAACCCATATTATGTATCTAAATCAAGATATTCACATATTCATTTTACTAAAATAAGCCATGCTCATTACGTTATCCCAAGGCGTGGTCGTAACACCCTAGTCTGTTCCTTCCTAGTCTCACTGTTCAATCTTAAAAGATACATTTATCATTCTTTAACCCTTTGATACCTTCTAGAGGTAACAAGTCATTTAGTCTTAAGTCTCCCCACTAATATTACCATCCTAATCAATTTTCCTAACATGGAAAATTGACCCAAACACAAGCATCACATCCATTTCATCCCCTTTGTCTCAACAAAGCAAGTTCACATACAAAGCATCAAAGAGGCACCACAATAATCCAGAAGGCAAGAATAAAAAATCTATCACTAATTTTATCTTGAAGACAGCACATCTCTGATTGAGGGGTTTTATTATTAAATTGTGGGTTTAGTTATTAGGCAACCATTCTTATCTTATTCCTACAAGTCACATTGTTTTCACAGAAGCATTTATTCAAGACTAACTTGCAGAATTCAAATACTAAGACCGTACAGAAATAACTCTTTACTAATTTACTTTAAATTAGAGGGAAAGGATAGGGACCCTACCTCAAGGTGGATCCATCTATCCACTTTGGCTCTTGATGATTTCTAACTAAGAGTTGTTGCTGCTCCCCCACGAGGCATATGTGATTTCACATGCGACCTATGCCTACACAGGTGAGTCGCCTTGACTTTGGAAACTTGAAACCACACCAAAACCTTCAACGCACTAACAGATAAATACAAGGAACCTTAAAACACTTAAAGGAACCCTTCTAGGTGCTACCAAACTAAAAGCGTAACAAAAACCTCACCTCGAACCAAAGCCGACAACCAAAACCACCCGAATCCACCTCTCCTTTAGCGGTGGATGTCGAAACTTGAACCCAAGGGTCCCAAGACCACCTTGGCACAACCCTAGCCTGAAGTAAAAACAAGAATCAAGAAACCCCCAATACCTAGGGTTCATCCGAATCCTGTGGGTAGACAGACAGGCCGAAATCCAGCCAGAAAACAAGAGGAGAAGGGAGAGAGTAGACTACCGTAGAGGATCGGGCGCAAAACCAGTGGAAAACCCAAATAAAACAAAGAGGAGGAGGAGGCCATAGGTGGAGCATCACGCGTGGCTCAAGGGGATCCCCTCCCTGTGTCGTGCGACCTGAATGATAGTGAGGGAGTGTTTAGTTTAGGTTTTTATTTTATTCTATTTTTAAAAGTAATCAAAATCTTTAAACAGACTAGCCCACGCGGTTTGATCCGCATGGTTTTCCAAATAGTGCACAAACCATGTGGTACCCTCTGCCTAAGAGAGATCCCTAGCATGGTCTAGGCGCACGGTTTGGGAAACCGTGCGCATCCCATGTGCAATCCACTGCCCCCTTGAATAAGGTCGCACGGTTTACCTGCAATGGGCCGCACGGTTTGGTCAAATCATGCACAGCCCGTGTGCCTTCCTCTGCTTTTTAAAAACTATCCTATCTATCGAGACTGAAGCTCCCAAGACCTGTCGAGACACCAGGGAAACTTCACGGGCCTTCTCCCAAGCCCAAAACCGAAACAAAAAAAAGTTCCAACTCTCGGAATTATGTTTCGTAGCTCAGTCTTAAAAACAACCCATTCAATAATCGAAAAAGTTCAAATTACTTCATGTTTTTGTTTGATTCATAACACAGGTCATTACAATAAAACATAAATTCCAATCCTAAGTCCCATAGTTGACTCACACTTAAGATATCATGCCTTAAATCATTCACTATCAAGACTTTTACACTCTTGATTTCATCCCCAACAAGCATGGTTATAACATTCCCTTTTATTTTTAATATATAAACATTAGAAAACCTTACAGTCCCATCAAATTTTTATTTTACATTCTTTAATATATTATCATTTCCAATCATGTGGGATGAACAACCACTATCAAGGATCCATTTGTTATCATTCTTAGAATCCTTGAGAGAAACATCTACAATATTGGACTTTTCTATAATATTTTTCTCTTTCAATGATGGATGAATTATTGTCATAGGGACCACTTCCTATTTAAATTATTTATAGAGTGGTTTATAACATTCATATTCTTCTTACAAAAGAGAGTTCCTTTTATTTAGAAGGATAGAGTAAGATTGTGCTTTATCCATTCTCCAAGGTCTTTTATAATCAACATTCCCATTTTTTATTTGCCTAAAAACACAAGATTTGTTTCAAAAATTATAATAACTAATACAATAAACATAAAATAAATTACCTCTTTGAGGAGTAGAGTATTTTATTGGTTCGTTATCAAATTTTCAGGACCTGGTCCATCGGGGGATGAGCAGTGACTACCCTAAGCTGGCCTATACTAATCCAGGGGATAACGACTAGTGCTGAGTATAAATATAACACACTTGGGATTCCTTAACCTATTGTAATGATACGCACGAACCCACATAAATATATATATGAAAAAGTTAGGAGATAATAAAACTAAAACCAAAAATTCATGCATACATCTATCCCACAAATTTATTATTGAAATTGTAAAATAAAAATAATACAAGCCCACCAAAAACTAAAAAATCATCCAACATGATTTGAAGGAGGGTATTTCTATCAAATGCAAACACCAGAACACACCTTGGTCAAGAATTGGTATACTCCTCAGCCTTTATAACTTCATGTCCTCCAGGGACTCCATTTAAAGGTTTTTCATCTGCACAAGACACGACATGTGTGGGTAAATATGATGCTAGTGTGAGTATAAAAATACCAAGTAAGCACCCAAAAACCAAAAATAAAGGAGAGTAACTAGAATTTAATAGTCTTCTCATCCCAATATAGAGAGAAACCAAGTGATAAAGAACACAAGAATCCATATTGACCACACCTAGGTGATACATGACTAGTCATATCATTTTCACTTGGAGTTTCAATCAAGATATGTGAAATAACTGCAAGGAATCCTAGAATAGCCTAAATATAATTGGCTCAGACTCCAAGTATCATGAGGTATGGACTATAATTCCAGCCATATGATAATACTCGAGGCTTAGAGGTCACTCTTGTCTAATAGAACTCACTACATGATCCCTTCCATCCCATATAGTACTCGTCTGAGAGATATCACTCATTAGGAACATCTCTATCATCCATGATGGAACTCATATGAGAGATCACACTCTATCAAGAATATATCTACCATCCCTGATGTAACCCCCAAGATAACACACTCTAGTGGGTATCACTAATCCAATAGCACGTCACCTCTATCCCAAGTGGCATACACCCGATAGAAACATGATCTTCAAGTCTTTCTATTAACAAAGTCATGTTGGAATCCAACATATCTCAATACTTAGATAGGGGATAACACCCATCCTTGATGGGGGATACTTGAACACTATTGGAAATACTGAATATCACATCTCTCAGATAGGGTATCACACCCAAGATCTCTTGGGAACACCATGAACCCAATATAGAACTCTGAAGAACATGTCACTCAGATAGGGGATCACACCCAAGACCGCTTCCAGGCCGCTGGAATCTCCCCTGATGGTTTTCAACATGGGATCTTTCCCCCCCCCACGGTCATTAGTCTAGAGGATCTGGTTCCAGTTAGGAGAGGCCCTTATGCCCCCCCCCCCCCCCCATGGCATTTCTCACCCGGTCGGTGCTGGTATCTTTTTCTGGGAGGCTCTATGCAGATTGGAGTTGACCCCTTTCCCTCTCTACTTTCCGGTTATCTCTGTGTTGTCGCTACATTCGTTTCATGTGGGTTATCGAGTGAACATGATTTTGTTGGTGGTTGCATTTGAGGAGGCTAAATCCTGCCTTAAATGGACTCTGGTGGCCCTCTTTGGGGTGACCAAGACGTCGCTCGCAGTTTTCCAATGGTGGGTTACATCTTGGGGTCTACTTCAACCAGCACTGGTCTCAGCCCTTCACTGAAACTATTTCTTTATTGTTCTTGGCTCAGAGGAGGATTTCCTTAATGTTTGGTGTAAGGTTCTGTGGACCATGGGATATTAGAGTTTTAACTTGACCAGGTGGTCCATTGAAGCCCGCATAGGAAAGGAAAGCTCGTAGGTAGCTGTTTGGATCTGTCTGTCGGGGTTGTCGTTGTCATTTTAGAATGAGGGATTTTTGAATATGATAGGTGACTTCATTGGGGTATATTTTTACTCTGATGAAGACACGAGGAGGGTTATATCATCCATGAAGGCCCGGATATGTGTTGATCTCAACATTGTGTGTCCCTTTCTAGAGAAGTTATAACTCTAGGTGGAGGAATATTTCACCTTGGTGTAGGATCTGGTGTTCCCAGTGTTCCCTAGGTTCTTCTCACACTACACTCTGCAAGGGAACTCATTCCAGGTATGTCATCAGCATGGCCACAAAAGTAGCAATAGGGATCCTGGTACAGTGGTAGGGGGAGGTGGTAATGGATGTGCTTCTCCCTCAGTTGCTTCAGATGTGGTCTTAGTTGACTCTCTAGAGCCCTCGGGTACTCCCCCCCCCCCATTCACCTCCAATATGGTTTCATATCCATACCAAGATACGAGGGGTATAGTCAGCCCCAAGGATGGCATATCTCTCGTCCCTTGCGTACTGAGGAGCGTATTTTATGCTCGGGTCTCCCCTCCTCTGCTAACTCTTGGCTACCACTTGAGATACCCTCTTATGGGTAGTCTTTCAATGATGATGGTCCTGGGGATATCGTTCCTTCTGCTCAAGGTTGTTGTTAATTCATATAGTGGTACAGAGAAGAACCAGTGGTCCATGGTGATGTTTTCTCAAGATTCAGAAGGATCCCCTGGGGTCCCCCCCCCCCCCCCCGACTACCTTTCTCCAGCGACTCTTGGGTGGACCTTCTCCCTGATCAGAAGACTCCAGAGAAGAAGGAGTATTCCTCGTGGCTCGTAATAGGAGAAAACAAAATGTGTGTAGGTCAGACAGTCCTGAATCTCCCACTTTGTTATTTCCCAAAGAGTCAGGGGTTTGCACTAGATCTAAAGTCAAGATACATCAAGGGAGTGTTGCATACCTCTTTGAGAAGGCTAAATGCTCTAGATCCAATCCTAGGGATCTCTCTTTTTAAATGCTACCCTTAATAATCTGGAACACTCAAGGGATAGGTACATGGGTAAATTTGGACTTTCTATCATCTGAAATCACCAGTCACAAAGTAGCAGTGGTGACCATCCTCAAACACAAATAGATCCCCAACAGAATTGGGGAGTTCTCTAAGAATCTATGCATGCACGGGACCATGCAGGATGAATCAGCTAATAAACATATATGGATCTTTTGGAAGATGAGGTGCACTATGGACATGATTCAATATGGGTACCAGTTCCTCACTATAAAGTTAAAACTTGGCCTTGTTTTCTTCTATGTTTCCTTTTTGAATAAAAGCTGCAACATGCACATGAGGGATTCCTTATGGGAGGATCTCATGATGTTTGAACCTGGACTCGATATTTGGTTTAGGGGGGGTATTTTAATGTTGTGTTTGATCCGGATAAAAGAAAGGGGAGATTCCCTTTCACTAGGAAAGATAGCCTTACATTTGTTTGCTTCATGGCTGCAAAGGGACTTTCAGATTTGGGTTTCATGGGTGACAAATTTACGTGGTGCAATAACCAGTGGGGGCCATACTGCTCATGGGGCCGTTTGGACTTGTGTCTGGCTAACGTTCATGCAATATCTATCTTCTCCTGCATTAAGGTGACCCATATGGTGTGGGGGATATCAGACCACTCACCTCTTCTCATCTCCTTGGACTCCTCACACTGGTCTCATGAGTGTTTCAGGTATAGAATGCTATGGGTTGACATTCTGGGGTACCATGAATTGGTCATCTCTATTTGGAATGCACCTCATTAGGGAAAAAATGGAAAATCCTTCACTATAATCTATGAAGGCTGAGACTTGAGCTGTAATAATGGGATAGAGACCTCTCTTTCCAAGAAGAGGATTTAAAAACCATTATGGGGGAGGTTGAGCACTTGGATAAGAGTTTGGAGGATGTATGGGATGATCGGGTCTGTGAGGAGCACATGGGGAAGAAGGGTATCATGTCTGAATTAATTCTGAAGTAGGAACGCCTGTCCAAGGAGAGGGCTAGGTTCAAGTGGATAAAGGAGGGAGATAGGAACTCGGCCTTATTTCATGCGTGCATTAAAGAGAGGGTGAATATTGTCAAGGTGAAAATCATGTTGTAGGATGGTTCCTTCACAGAAAATAGGGACAAGGTGGGGGAATGGGTAACACCTTCTTTCAAGACCTTCTAGTTGGTCCCAATGAACGTATGCCAACTGGTTATCCTTCAGAGACATCGGACATCTTCGACATGATTCACATCCTTGCATCTGACCAGATTAATGAAAACCTGGGAGCCGAGCCTGAGGAGAAAGAGATTAAGGATGCTCTCATGCATTTGAACCTAGATAGCACTACGAGGCTTAATGGTTTTCGTGCCTCTTTCTACAGGGCCTCTTGGGATTTTATTAAGGAAGATCTGATCACTGCCATCTAGGATTTCTTTCAAGGGGGTGTATACCAAGAGTTTCCTATTCCATCACCCATGTTCTCATTCCCAGTAGCAAGAGTCCCTATTAAATCTCATATTATCACCCGGTAAGTATGTGCAACATTCCTTACAAGACCATGGCCAGTATCATTAACTCCTGACTAGCGGTGCATCTTCCTTGGTGGATATCCTAGGAGTAGCATGACTTTATCAAAGGTCACTTGATTCAATAAGACATCGCCCTTTCCCAGGAGATGCTTAACGACATAAACTTCAAAACCTGTGGATCTAATCTATTCATCAAACTAGATATGAGCAAGGCCTATGATCGGGTGGAATGGATCTTTATAAACAGAGCTTTGTCAGTTCCTCATGGCTCTCAGTGAACTTCATGGGAAAGTCTTACAGGTTATTCAAGTCTACCCGAGGCATTAGGCAAGGGGACCCTATCTCACCATCATTTTTCATCATCATTCAGGATGTTCAGAGCCAGATCATTCATAGGAGTATCAATAATGGAGGTATACTATTGTATCATCATCGGTCAAGGGAACAGGAAATATCCCACCTTATTTTTTCCAATGATACAATCTTATTCCTGAATGGAAAGAGCAGATCAATACAAAGCCTAAACGGAGTGCTAGAGAATTACTATCGTTGGAGAGCTCAGACCATTAACAAGGGGAAAGGGGATTTATTTATTTCCCATATGTGCTCCACCGAGAGAGTTCAAAATGTTAGTAGACTACTTGAAATCCAAAGGGGTGAGTTCCCTATGGTCTATCTAGGCGCGCTTGTATCACCTGGGAGGCTTCGAATTTGGGACTTCGACACACTATGCACAAGTGTTTTAGATAGAGTGTTTAACTGGAAAAATAAATTCTTGTCCTTTGGTGGATGCATTTTCCTAGTAAATAGTGCTCTGGTGGACTCCCTGATTCATGGTATGTCCTCCATCAAACTTCCTAAGGGGGTTATTAAAACGATTGACAATATTCTTGCCAATTTCATCTGGGATTCATTATCGGAGAGGAAGAAACACTGGGTAGCCTAGGGGAAAAATGGTGTGGCTCGTGACTGAAGGAGGTATTGAGGTGTGAAACCTGGCGAATACCCTCTACTACATGCATTCTAGGCTTGGATGGAGTGTACTGGAACAACGTACCCTGTGGGGGACTACCATTCAGGCATACGCGACGCCCCATCGCAACTCGGGGTAGGGGAATCTTTCTCCCCTTTGGTCGGTGATAGTCCATATTTTAGATATCTTTTGTCCCATCTCGCGATGGGTGGTGGGGAAGGGATAAATATCTTTCTGGAATCAAGATTGGTGTGGTATAGTGTTGGGTTTCCCCAGATGCATGGATATGGATATTTTGTTCAAGGAGTCTAGTCTCTTCCCTAGCTTCACCAACTTGGTTTGGGATAAGGAACAGCAGGATTTCTTTCAACTCATTGAACTTATTGAATAGGAGGATAAATGTGTGTTCACGGCCTCCTCCCCGGGCCTGTTATCTTTAAAGGATTTCGGTCGCATTGGTAATGGACAGATTCAGGCAGAGGGCTGGGATGAGCTTCTGTTGGTGAAAAACATCCCCACCAAGATCAACTTCCTCACCTAGAGTATTCATGACAGATCTCTTCTGATGGATGAGAATATTCGTATATGTGGTATCCCTCTTGCGTCCAGGTGAGTCTGTTGTACCGTTCCTTCTGAGGAGAGCACTGGCCATCTGTTCTTTGATAGTGACTAGGCACGTGAGGTGTGGAATATCCTGGGGTATTTCTCTATGCCCCTTCCCTCGAATGGTTCAACCCTCACCTTTCTTGGTAAGTGGTTACAAGGATCTGTGGGAAGAGGCCCGTAGAGGGTGGACCGGGCAGTGGTGCTGCATGTAGGGTGCTGGACCATATGGTAGGTGCGGAACAAATCAAATCACGATGGGGTGGGGGTATCGGCCCGTGTCATTATTGTTTGGGTGAAAAATCTGCTACTAGATCTTAACATTGCAGTGAGGACATGGAAGGAAGCCCCTTCTCTTTGTCGATGCCAAAAGGGCTCCAATGTGGACATGTCACCTAAAAGTAGGGAAGGTGACTAGGTTTGCTGTAATCCTCCTTTAGTGGGTTTGAAACTCAATACGGATGGCTCTTGCATCCAAGGGAACCTACACGGAGGAGGAGTGGTTCATGACCACAATGATTTGGTTTACCTAGCTTTCTCGACCATATTATGCCAGGGGTCTTCTCTGCAAGCAGAGGTAAAGTAAATTCTCACCAGGCTCAACCTTTGCATGAAAAAGGGTCTATAAATCTCTAAAATCTAAATGGACTCCATTATTGTGAACAACTCCTTTAAAGGGTACAGTGATTCTCCTTGGTCGATTGTCTATGTCATCAGAAAATGTAGAAGAATGATTAATACCAAAGTGAGTATTCTTCACACCTAAAGAGAAGGGAATAAGGTCACGGATCACTTGGACGTGGTGGACTTCAATAGCATGGAGTAGGTGTTTCTTCACACTGCAGGGAGTATTCAGCCCAAGGGGATTAACTATATTAAAGGGGATGTGCGCAGTCTTCATCATTTTAGGCCACCCTAGGAATTCTTGGATAAAGGGGGAGGGGTCTTCCCTGTGTCCTTTTTTGTTTTTGTTTTTCTTTTTTATGATTTTACCTTTTGTAATCTTCCCTTCATTCAATAAAAAATTACATGATGATGATGGAAAAATAGAGGATCGTGCCTAGGACCACTAGGTGATACCAAAAACCAAAATCTGGATCCAACCACCATGTAGGGGATCATAATCATGATGATACCACAAACCCCACTGGAAAAAACCACTGAGTAGTGTATCATACTCATGAAGATGTTAAAAACCGTACCAAAACCAGTCACTAAGTAAGGGATTGTGTATTCAATGATTCCACAAACCCTACTGAAACCACCCGCTATGTATAGGATCATATATCTGATTATGCTTCAAACCCTACTAGGCTAGCCTACTAGATAGGGGATTCTCGCCCTATGTACAAAGGTCATGATGATACCATGGACCCCACATAAGGAATCCCATATGGTAGAGGATCTCACCCCAGACTTCTAGAGGGATACACCAACTCTATCTAAGATTTTCCTATCGAGGGAATTACAATCCTGTGTTGAGGATGTAATGCCACATTGTACCCTCAAAGGGATAGAATAAGGGAACCCACTCAACCAATACTAATCTATAAATCACTAACAAAAGCGGCCCACCAGCATCACCTTGCATCGCATCTTTACCACCAAAACCTTGGACATCATCGTGTTCCACATAGAATCTTACTCATTATACGCTACTCATAGCCTTTATCTAAGTTCTAGAGATGGATATGTATGAAGGAGAAGTGTTCAAAGGGGTGTACATGGTGTGTTCCCATATTAGATGACATGTATCTCAAAAACTGGCCCCATAATGTGTCCCCTCTTGGTACTCACCATGTAAAAGAAGACTACACAATGTGTTCTCTATGTCACATAGCATGTGACCTTGTCTGATATTCTAGAAATGTCAACACCCATACACGTTTGGCTTCCATGTCATGCCACATAGTGTGTACCATCAGTACATGGTGTTTCTTGGATATCTGGACACTTTGTTGTGTCTTCAAACTATGCTCATGTTCAACAGCCCATGCTCGTGTACTCTAGCCATGTACTTCCACATGGCCATGTCCCAGGGTACATCATGTCTGGTCATGTCCCTCAGCCACACGACCTAGGATCATTACACAGTGTGTACCCCTAGTACATAGAGTGTAGAATCAAAATATCATCTTCCATGAATGGGAAGAACACATGGAATGTTCTCTTGCACTATAGTCCATATAATTAGGAATTATGAACAAGAATCCCCTCCGAGCTACCCAAAACTCCCTAGTTTCCACCAAAACCCACCGATCTACCCCCAGGGGATCTCTAGAAGTTGTAATAATTCTCTAAAACCATAAAAAACATAAATATAGGAAACATGATGTAAATATCATGAATCCTACTACCTAAAAGTGAAACTATGAAGTTTCAGGTGAAGATCCATGCTTTAAAGCTACTCCAACATGATCCGAGAATGATCATCGTCAAGATCAAAGATCAGCGACGCCACCTCTACTTGGTTCTGACACGGTTTTTCCATTGCACAACAGTAAATTCCTCACCTATCCTATTTTTAATGTGGGTTCCAAAGGGGTAGGGGTATGTTTTATCAATTAAATTAAATTAATTAATAAATTTCCACTCAAAACCCCACCAATGGTCACCTTCGATCAAACATCTGGTGCTGACAAACTTTATGTCATTCCTAGGGTAAACACCACATTCCAGACTCAACCATGATATCATATTTATGATATGAGACTCTAATAGGGATTAATTCCACTTTTAATGAAAAAATACATGCACATGATAAAATATATTTAATATCCCCACTCTAAGGCTCTCCAGACCCCAGAATCCCATGCCGGATCAGTGTCTGGATTTGAAAATATTCCTAGAAATATTCCAAAGTCTTATATGGTAGAACCATAGTCACTAAACTCTCCCAACCTTCAATATTTTTATCTCAAAAAGTGAAATCCTATGCACAAGTGAGAAAACTAAGCTCTCGATTGGATCTCTCGTGACATTGATCTCAATAGAGGGTTCCTTTGGTGTATACAAACATGCACTCAGGGGAACCACAATAGCCAAAAAAATGATCAAGTTCAAGATCAAACTAGGTCGACATAATGAAAATAATAATGTGCATGTGTCTTTAGCTATTAAAGGTGGAAAATACCAAGAATATTATCCAACTATTGTCTTAGGGTATAGTGGTACACCACCTCACTAACCTGACATAGATACAAACAAGACCCAACAGTCCTCATCCATTTATGGATGAACTACACCCTTAACACCAATCACTAGTACCAACTCTAGTCCCACAAATGCTATCTCTCGTCAAATTCTACCTATAAATTGGTGACCTTTAGGGCCTTCAAAATGGTCCTCAACTAGTGATACACCAATTATGGAGTGACAACTGTGCAACGCCAACATGAAACCCCAAATAATGTTTTCTAAAACTCGAATGGTTCGCTCTACTTTTCACAACCATCCCTCTCTTGGGAGTACTACTATGGGAATGAAACCTACTCAGAACCTCATCTCGCAACATGAATGGTTTCATCGTAAATCCTCAAATGGTCAATATACTCCCTGCCTTTGGAAAACCCATCATGAACATGTCTAGTGGGTATCTGGTCATGCAATAATGATGAACATAATTCCCTAGAAACCTACATACCTTGCTAAAAAGTGTACTGGTGACCACCAAAATATTGATTCATATCAAGTTATCCTCAAGTGTCCCATGTGAAAATCTGACTATGAGAACACTATGTTACCAATGAGTAACAAAGGGATTCCCAAGTAACACAATGGGTCTTACCAGGCCCTCTATTTGTAAACCTTCATGGGATTCAACCGATATTCTAATGAAAACATTGGTATAGTACATGGGTTCTAGTTTATATAGAATAAAAATCTTAGTGGGGAGGTAAAACTAGTATTTCCTCAGGTAGATTTCCTCAACTCCACCACTATAGCAGGAAATTTAAATCTCATAACACTACTACTCTAATGGTCATACTAACCACCCAAAAAAAGTTATATGTATCTTCCCACACATGTGCTCAACCTACTCGGCCTACCATCACTTATAAAAGGAGGAAAACTCCATCCCAAAAACCATAAATGCTACCACACCCACCAGTGGAAACCATCTAAGCATAGATGGTAAGAAACCAATCCATACTGAGTAAGATCATTATAGGGTATCTCTGACATTACATAAAGATTCTATGTGAGGCACTCTTCTCCTAGAGTTAGGCCACACTATAGAAAGAAGTTTGTAGTCACTGGTTCTCTCTATAAGAGACTACAATATAAGGTTAAAGCATAAAGGATCCATTAGTATCATCAGGGCCTACTCTGACACTTTATCATGAAACTCCACCCTGAACACACAAGTAAAAGGAACTCATCTATCACACCTTAACACTAGCCTCTTTGAGAAGAAATGACTCACCTTTACTATTTTGTATCACTTCAAAAGATCATTTATTGATGGGGGAATTTTACTTATTTATTATGATTCTGAAGAAATGTCAAACATCACTATCACATGGATCTATTGATGCCCTGCATCACCCTGGATAAACCTCAAAAAATAAGTTTCAAGAGTATAGTACTTCACAACAGTGTATAAAAATAATATTGAAAAATTAGAAAGGAAAAAAATTGTACCTATTATCATCCTTGGAGCCTCCATTTCATAGGCCTTTGCAGCCTATAGCTGACCTCACCCCCATCCTCTAGCCCCCTAATCCTGGCGCAAACCACTTGGGGGTGGTGATAACAATATATCGAAACATCTTCCACCTCCTACTTCTCTCCCCGCTCCTTCTCCACATATGTTGTCTTGTATAACTCCATGATACTATCATTGTATCTTCTAGGATGTTCCATCGACCATCTCCCTCTTGACATCATGGTGGGTTAGAAAATCTCTTGAGATATTCCCTTGTATATCACAGGAAAAACACTACTTATCCAATAGTTGTCTAGATTCTTCCTAGGAGCCTTGATCCATAGACCCTCTATCCTAGTATTGTCTCCTGAAGTATCTCACATGATCAGATCTCAAATCCTTCCATAATCTACTAGATTCCAAGGTATCATATCCTATGTTTCTAGCACTAATAGTCGGAGTCTACTCAGGACGAAATATATCCAAAACCAAGGCTCACTCAAACACTCCATCATAGGTTGGAATGTATAGTGATATAACCAAATCCATGATATCCCAGTGAAAGACCTAATTTAAGGTCTATTATCTAAAAAATAGATCTTGAACCATATCTAGGGAGTATCATGAAAGGTCTGTGAACCTCATTGAATAATCTTCCATAGTTATGTTATCCTTGAGAAGCTTCAAAATCTCCTTATTACTCATTGATCACAACATGGATGGATAAAACTCTTCCCTAAAGAGTTAATCAAACTTCATCCAAGTGAGTGTCATATCTTCATGGGTTTTAATCACTACAATCTATAATCTCCTGAAATATCCTTGAATAAGATTCGCTAATAATACCACCATCTGATTAGGATACGTGCTCACAAGGTGGAGAACATGTGTGACTGCCTCAATCCAGTCATCAGCTGCCTGGGAGTCTAGCTCAACCTGATACCTCAAAGTTTTCTACCTCTAGAACTCATGTGGTTCACTTATCCTATATGAATCCTCTTCCTAAAACTATCGGCACAAAATACTACTCAATTGGTGGTGGTTCAACTAGAAGACCGCATGGATGTACCATATCTAGTGTAGTGACGTGACCTGTATAGAAGTCCCACCACTCGATGGATCATCACCATGATCTAGCCATGGAATCATATCTGGAATTCATCATGGAGAAATCACAAAATATAATAAAGATGCACCTTAGTCAATGAGTATATATGGGGAGCTTACTCAAGAAGTGCATGGAACCCACAACCCAGTCTTAAATGATTCATATACCAATGTGTCCCTATAACCAATGCCTAAATGTTCCAATTCAGCAAGTAGGTTATCTAAGTCTTGGTGAATGGATACATTGACCACTAAACCAACACTAGTTTCCCTATCCTAGAATCTACCTCAATACACTTTAACATTATCTCCATAAATACAAATGAATCTTATAGACTTTGGTCCTAAGGTAGAACTGACTCCTCTAATACCACACTATCATGACCCGGCCCACTTGAGCCTGAGCCACGACTACCCCAAGCCCACCTATAAAAGGCCAAGGGCTAGTGACCAGCACTGAGTAGGCATATCACACACATGGGAGGCCTTATCTTATGGTACATGTATGTGTGCACCCACATACATATCTATGAAATAGTACAGTGATAATAAAACTGAAACAAAAAATTTATTCATACATCTATCCCACAATTAGAGTACTGAAAGCGTAAAAATAAAAAATAAAATCCCACCAAAAAATATAAAAGCATCCAAACTTCTTAATGGTGGAGACTAATGTCAAATAAAACCACAAGAATACACTTATTTCAAGCACCTTTATACAAGTTAATCTATCTGTCTCACCATGCTCCGATTACTCTGGGTCCTCCTGGAAGCCTACCGAATGTTTTTTCATCTATACAAGACACTACATGTGTGGGAAAAGCTTTCACAAGGGTGATTATAAAAATACCCAATATAAACCCTAAAAACACAAAATAAAAGGGATAAACTAAAAGGAAACATTATTCTCATCCCAATTCAGAGGGAACCCAAGAGAGAGAGAACAAGAAACTCTATCTTGAACACTCTTCAGCTATACATGACTTGTTATCTCATCTCCACATGGTTTATTAATAATGATATGTGACATAGCCACAAGGAATACTAGAATAACCTAGATATACTTAGATTAGACTCTATGTCTCATGGGGTCCCAACCTGAATTCTAGCCACAGGATTATACTCAAGGATCACAGGTTACACTCATCTAGGAGAACTCACTCCATGATCCCTACCATTCCAGATGGTATCATATTTGAGATATCACTCATTGGTAATAAATATACCATCCCTGATGACACTTATCTAAGATATCACACTACATCAGGAACAAATCTACCATCCCTAATGCCACATCTGAGTGAACATGCTCCAATGGGTATTACTATACCGATGTCACGTCACTTCCATACCAAATGGCATGCACCCAAGAGAAACATATTCATCAAGTCTCACCATGAATAAAGACATACTGGAACCTAGTGGATCTCAATACTCAAGTAGGTTACCACACCCATCCCTGATGGGGTAATTCTCAACCCCTACTATAAACACTGAAGATCTCATCTCTTATATAGGGGATCACACCTAGGACTGTTGGGGGATAGAGTGAACTCAATCTGAAACATTGGAGAACATGTCGCTCAGATAGGGTATCACACCTAGGACTGTTGGAGGATGACACAAACCCTTCCAAGTCTTAAATTCATTATACCCAAATAATGGATCATGCCCAAGACCATTGGGAGATACTATAACCCCAAATTAGAATCAAACTGCCTAGTAGGGGATCGTACTCATGACAATACCATAAACCCCACTGGAACCAACCATCGCATAGAAGATCTTACTCATGAAGATACCATAAACCATATCTAAACCACCCACTAATTATGGGATCATATATCAAATGATCCCACAAACATTACTAAAATAGCCAGCTAAGTAAAGGATCGTATATCTGATGATTCCTCAAACCCTATTGGTAAATCCTTCTAGAAAGGGGATCATCACCCTATGTAAAAAAATCAAGATGATACCATGAAACTCACCTGGGGAAGTCGATACGATAGAGGATATTACTCCAACCTCCCGGAGGGATACACTAACTCTATCATGTTGAGAGGATCATAATCATGTGTTAAGGACATAATTCCACCCTATACTCTCATAGGGATAGACCAAGGGAACCCACTCGACTGATATTGATCTATATATCTCTAACAAAATCAACCCATCACCATCACCTTACGTTGAATCTCTAACACAAAATTCATGGACACCATCACGTTCCATGTGGAAAACTACTCAGGATAGGATACTCACGGCCTCCATCCAAGTCCTAAAGATAGATATGCATTATGGATAAGTGGTTAAAAGGTATTATATGGTGTTTACCTGAATTAAATGGTGTGTATATCAAAAAATGTCCCCATGAAGTGTCCCTTTTTAGTACTCAACATGTAAAAGAAAACTACACTATGTGTACCCTACATCACACGGCATGTGACCTCATCCGATCTCCTGGGTGTTTCCTTTCTCATACATTGCTAGATAGCCATGTCATGCCACATAGAGTGTAACCTAAATACATAGAACATCTTGGCTATCTGGTAACTTGGCCATGTTCTCAACTTGTTCCCATCTTCAGCACCCCATTCCTGTGTACTCTGGATGTGTACTTCTACACAATCATGTCACATGACATGACATATCTGGCCATGTCCCTAAGACACACAACATGGTCTCGCTACACAAAATGTACCCCAATTACACATCGTGTAGTCCCCAAAGAACATCTTACCCAAATGGGAAGAACACACAGAATGTGATCCTTCACTGCACATCATGTGATTGGGAATTCCAACCCCTATGAGCCACCAAAAAACTCCCTAGCTTCCATTAAAACCCACATATATTCCCCCAGGGAATATCTATTAGTCATAGTTAGGATATAAAAACCTATAAAATAAAAATAAAGGGATAAATATGTAAATATCATAAATTCTCTTACCTCATGGGGAAACACTAAAGATTTGAGTGTAGATACATGATCTGAAGCTATTGCAATGTGATCCAGGTGAAATTACCATCCAGATCAAAGATATTTGGAACTCCACTCCTTGGTTATACCTCGATTAATCCATCATACAAGGGGTAATTCCTTGTAATACCATGTGTTTTGGACTAGGTCAAAAAGTCCTTGAGTTTTTGAACCTTTCATTTGGTGGACGGTCTAAATTTTGATTTGAGCCTTAGAATGTAAATCTGGGTGTTGAATCACTTAAAAGTGATGGTTTTATATACACATTAAGTTGTGATAGGTTTCATAGGAATTTTAATTATTTTTTAGAGAATAAAACCCTAATAACTTAAGTTTTATGGAAGACTGGTAAGGGCTCATATCTTGTCTAAAACGTTTTGGCCCTCCTGGAGTAATCTTGCACCCTATTGCAAGTGTGTAGAGGTGACCTGCATGGGTTGTTCATGGTTTTCCTAAATGGTGAACCTATCTCACACCCTTAGTGCCACTTAACTAGTAGCTACACATGGTTTAGGTATGCAGTTTTCCAAAACATGTGAGCTAACTTTGTGGGGTGTGGATTTTAGGAAGAGGAGGTGGAACGGTTGGTACATGGTTTTCAAACTATGCAGCCAAACTATGTGACTCTTTAATGAGATGGAAAAGACCATTTTCTTTCCTCCAGCCTATTTATTTTATCTCTCACTTTTTATTTCTCCTTCATACACACCAAGGGAATCCAATCGATCTCCCTGTCCTCTCCACTCTTGGGATTTGGGAGATCCACCTCGTTCAAACTCTATTTCACTCACCATCAGTCTTGTTAGATTTCTCTCAGTAAGAGACTTTATCCTTTACCCCGTTTATTCATTTATCTTGATATCAATGACACTATTATTAAACAATATATTTTCCCCTATTTTCATGGTGTTTGTATAATATTATGATTTCTCTCATTTAAACTCGAATCAAAGTCCGATAATGGATGAGCAGACCATTCTAAAAATGAGGTAGGTTTTCTAGTTTCCTTTTCCTTAAAGTTTTGTTGTTTATATAATATATATATTTTTCCATGTGTTTGACCTTTCTAGGTGTTTCTCATAAATTATAAAATTACTCCAATTAAATGGTTAGACCACTCTCTTGATTACCTTAGATAATATCACATGGTTGGAGGTGATAACCTCAAGCCGAATCACCCCTTTAGGGTGATTTCAATAAGTTTCCCTTAATGTTAATCGCCTACCTTGTGTGGTAGCCACCACTTTGGGTGTTCCTTCTAATTATATATGGTTGTAAATGCCTTGAATACCCTTAATCACCTTATTAGGTGTGTTTCATGATGTATTATGGATTAATTTAATCAATTAAGTTGAATGTAATGATATGGATACTAAATCATGTTTTATAATAAAACCACATTTGAGGTACACTGTCTTGTAGATCAAAAATTGAATTTGATTGATGATGTGTGATAATTGTTGTGCCATGACATGGGTGTCCCCCATGGGTCGTTTCTTATAAAGTAGTCAATTTTAATATCATATAAGATTCTTATGGTATAATCATTCTATTTAGTATTTTAAGGCATACATAAGTATATTGACTTTGATTGAACATATTTGAGATGATGAATGGAATTTAATGGACATGACCATGTTTATTAATTAATTAATATTGTTAAATGAATTATATTAGAAAAGATCCTATGTGCCTTGAGAGATGTTGGTTTCCTATTTTCAGAACATCATACTAAGGTCTCATAGGTAAAATGGATTACCTTAAACTGAATTATTATAGAGGGGACTCGATTAGGGTTGTGGACATGGAATTTCAAACCCCCTTGGTCAAGGATGTTGGCATTAAATTCACATCGCTTGAGTTATTAGACAAGACGTATCATGCCCCACTCAGATAGGAGTTTGGATCATATTATACTACCATGATACTTGACATGGAAGACTATATTGATGATGAGATATGGGTATGGCCCCCTTCTTCTTGCATTGAGTTATTATGGGCATGGAATCCCTTACAGAGTATGACACTCTTAGGATTATAAAAGGTTGCATGAGTTACGTCTCGGGTCCGGGCTAGTATGAAGTATTTATATATATGGATATATACAATCGTAATTATAGAGTACATATATATAAATAAAAAATTATATATATATATATAGTGTGACATGTTCAGAGATATCTCACCTAAGTATGAAGCAGGTATAGTTGGCCAGGTGTCCTTGAGGAACCTAAGCCCTACTTGTTTACATCTATTATTACAGTACAGATTTACTTTTTATATACATGTGAACTATTTTATTTTATATTCATAAACTATATTATGATTTAGAAACCATGGGTGGTTTCCTTCTAAGTTTATCTTACACCCTTTTCAAGCCTACATTGCACTAGGGTACCCGAACAGATCTCGTGTTTGCGGGATCATGTTCTTGGATTTTACTTGCTTGTCATTATCCTTCTTTGATGGGATATATTATAGGATTAAAGGACCAAGTCTGTACTTATTAAGCTATTGGAGAAAAATTTTGTGCCTTTTATTTATTCATTTTCCTTTTTCAGTCTTTCTATGTACTATGTATACCTTCCTTTATATTCTATAATATCATGTTCATGGATGATCATTTATTCATTCATTATTTATTTCTAATTATTATTATATTCATATACCTTTATTTTAATTACTTCTATTGTATTTATAACTGATCCATAGGGTATATTCTCCCCACTGTAACACTTTTACACCCTTACTGCTATTCTAAAACCTATGGAGTATGGGGAGGTGCACTTGAAGCCCAGTGGCCAACCGGCTTAGGGAACTATTTGAGTGGCATCTGAGTTGGGAAGAAACAAATGGTATCAAGGACCTTTATTTTCCTCTGTGATCTTATTATCTTTGTATGATAAACAAGATACTAGTAATGTGTTGGTACTTGGTAAATAGCTTTTGTATAGGTCTGAATATCCCATGCACCAGGCAAAGATCATGTTTCCAGGGAATGGGGATATTTTTTATGATGTTATTATTACAATTGGTTATTATGTTACCTTGGGTGACTTTTGTACTTTAAATTCATATTGATTTATGTATTTGATGAATTATACCATTGGCATGATATGGTAAGGAGGTAATTCTACATGAATCATTCTAGGCACATGGAGATTCACAATCCTTGAATATTCCATTCCATGTAGACTGCATTATAGATTTCCTGATAAATGATATTTTTCATACCCTACTTAATGGTAATTTACCATGCTTATTTGTATACCATGTTAGGTACTTTATTATCATTTCTAGATATATATAACACGATTAGATGTTCCCTGCTTATGTAGTGACTTTCTATGCTTTCTTACATGATTTCTTGTATTTAATTCTTTGTGATAGAATTCCTAGTGATAATTGTGATATAAGGTTGATTAAATAATGTTCCCACATCAACCTAAACAGTGTTTTATTGCATATTTTGATGATAAAATTCTATTTAATCAACTGATTGTTTTATGTTTGATCCATGAACCATTGGTATCATGGGATGAAATGTTAATAGCTTCAATTAAATGGGTGAAAATTTTCAATTTGTAAAGTGTATGGGTACTTTATAAATGGGGAAGTGGTGAACCATATAATTGAACCATCTCATATAGACTTTATATAGTTTGAATTAGTCAGGGTATCTGGTTGTAATCAAATGGGAACCAATGGTGATGTTTAAAAAGTGTATGGGCCTTTATAAATTGGAGAATGGTAACCCATGTAATTAAAGTGTGATATATTGACTTGTTTATTTTGAAAACAAAGGTGAAAACCTCATTGCAGCTACATGAATTGAATTTTTAACTTATAAAGGAAAGTACCTTTGTAAATTGGGAATGGTAGTTTGTCTAACTGAACCATGATTATTATACATAAATTCTAAACTAGAATTTGTATAGAAATTGTTACCTTTATACATGCTTGTACACCTATATTTCAATCATGAATACCCATAGGACTAAATTACCATATGCACAACCAGAACCAAGTAGGCCAGTTGAGGCATGTTTCTTATGAGATAACTGGACTCATACCAAGTAGGTAGGCCTTGATATGATATTATTATGTTCTCAACCCATTAAGGGTGTTCAAAAAAAATAATTAATGAAATAGAATAACCCTTATAAGTTACCTTTTTCTTTTATATTCCTAGGTACTTAACCCCGTGGGGGTACGATTATGTTAATGGGATGGTCAATTAAATTTTCTTTAACTGCTTATATGGTGTTACATATAAATGTATGGTGGAATATTACTTGACCAGTCCCTTTAACTAATAAAAGTCTTATTATCTATCTATGATCTTTATTATTATGAGGCATTAGTTAATTAAATTTACAATTAAAAACTAAAGAGTGTTTTCCTATCTATATTGGAAATTTATATTTTCATTAAAAAGGATAGTTTTGGAAACTCTTCAATTAAATAAATGATTAAAAAGCAAATTATAAGATAAATTTATAAGTACTACATGGAGTCACCTAAATAAAGTGAATGGTACTATTTCTCTAAAAAATGGTACTCAATATCCTTGAAGTATGAATTGATTAAAATTTTTAATAAATAAACATTGTTTAAATGACTTAAAAATGAAACTTAGTATAGAAGTTTATAGTGGTAACCCTCATGTAAGGTTTTTTTTGATGTTTTCTTAGAGTGGGAATGTAGATGTTTCTAGTAGACCCTAGTTGACTTCTTCCAAGATACGTTGGACCTAGAGGTTAGGCAGTAAGGCCTAGTGATCTTTTTAGGTGTGATTTTATTTTAGGATTGATGCCATATGCTTATATAAGGGGATATCTCTATATAGGTAGTTCCCTTTAAACCTTTGAGAATTTCTAAATGCTTGTGATAATTTTTTTAATGATAGCTGTCGTTTTGGTTTCGTTTGTTCTGAGTAGACTCCTAGTAATGAACTGAGGCCCCCAGGTAAATGGATGATTGATAAACGGGTTAATACTTATTAAAGGAATGGGAATCATGGAATTCTCTAGTTCAGTAGTTTAGACATGCCTTGGGAATGATCAGTTTCTTCATTGGTCATCTAACCTTCCTTCCATTCTTTGGTATATCGCATTCCAATAATGAATAGTGATGGTTACATTATTTTTCAATCACAGTGGCACGTTTTATTATCTATAGTGACCCATTGATTTAAAGTGATACGTTAAATCATAGGTTATATGAGGGAAAAGGTCATGTAATACCTTGAACTGTATGGTTACCCGACTTCTTGGATGAAGGGTCATGGGTTCTTGAAGGATACGCTTACAGGTCATCTCTAGAGTGGAGTGTCTTGGGCATTATAAACTCATTATGAGCTTCGTACCATTGATATGGGAGTGTCACATCAGTCATTAAAATCATTTCCTTCCAAGTATAAGTAATTTGATATAAAATAGCCATTCCTAAATGGTAAAAATAGTTAATAATATAGTAATATTGTTGATTTTTTGAATATTAAATTGATACAATGAATTGGGAGATCATTTGGTGCTTAATAGCACTTATGAATGCATGTTTTCAAGGTAAGTTCCATTAGATCTCATAACTTAATAATACTGACTTGATAAGTAACATTTTCATCTTGGACTTGATGATGCAAGATCTATGGAAGTGTGAGTCAGGTCTGGAACCGAGTGGTATGAGAGAGTACACCCATTGTGTAAGGAAATTTTTGCATATGCCAATTGTGTGGGGTATTGTTTGGATAACGATTCATTGAGTTGTTGAAAGTGATCCAATGATATATGGTTTTAGTTCTAATGATTTTTTTCATGGAGACTTGGATCTTGAATGAGTTAAAGGTAGTTCCAGTGATGAGGGATATTGTGGAGTCAATTTGGGTAACATGAGGCAGTTGGACCATGTTTGAACCTAGACACTCATGGTTGGGAGGCATGGTTTTAGGTGTTGGATAAGACTATTATAGAATTTTTAAAATGTGATCATCTCTAAAAATGAGAAACACACACCTTCAGTGAAATCTAGGAGTACTCACAGTTTAGTGATGAGCATGATCCTGATCTTGAATTCAGAATGAATATGTTGAGAGAGATTCAGTTATATGCAGAGATTAAACCTAATCAGTTGTATTCTATTATGATAGATGTCCCCCCTAGGAAAATTCTCAAGGAGTGGTTTAAAGGAATCCTTGTGGTGTAGATTTCACTATAGGTGGTTGGCATAAGACCCACTTGTGAGAAGGGTTGTAAAAATGCAAGACCGGTTATGGGACAGTCTTCATGGAACTCATATGATACTTGAAAAAAATAACGATGAATGGTTCAATTAGGAGACATCATCATAAATCGGCAGAAGGATTTAGTGAACATGCTTGATGTGATATTTATATTCCTCTATGTAAAATATTTTTGATCTACCATTTGGAATGCATCGAATATCTAAGCTAAGAATTTTGAGAATATTCAGTCAGAGATTCTTTGACTAGAGATTTTTATAAAAGAGATATATGTTCATTGTGGAACTATTTCTTACACGGCATTGGTTTAGGAGGGTTCCATGGAAAGGTTCATCTAGTATTTTTAATGAAAGAAAAAGTGAAAAATTTTGAACTGGGCCAATCAGAATTGACTATTAAGATTATATTAAGGTATATGGTAAGTTTCCCAGTACTATCTTATTATTTCTATGGTAGTTTTGTGCATTTCATCAAGGTTTGGTGGCTTTTGTTCCACATAGTTATTTCTGGAGGAGCATTGGGAATTAAGAGAATCAATACGGCCGTTTCAGTGGAAATTTTCAACCCATGTAGGTCGGGTGATGTTTTCTCCATTTTTTACAAGGATTCTCATGGATAAGAAGTTCTAAGGTGGGTACATTGTTACATCAGGTGTTTTGGATCATGTCAAAAATTCATTGTGTTTTTGAACCTTTCATTTAGTGGATAGGTCAAATTTTTATTTGAGCCTCAAAATGTAAATTTGAGCATTATATCACTTAAAAGTGATGTTTTTAGATATGGTTTAAGGCATGATATGTGAAATGAAAATTATAATGAGTTTTTGTAGAATCATACCCTGAGAACTCAAGTTTGGGGAATGCCAGTAAGGGTTCATGGTTTTTCTGAAACCATGTGGACCTCCAAGAATAACTATGAACTTTATTGAAGGTGTACAGAGGTGACCCGCATGGGATACACATAGTTTTTCCAAACTATATACCTATACCTCATCTTTTATACCAATTAACCAGTTTCTATAAACATTTTAAGAACATAGTTTTCCAAACTATGAAAGATAATTATGCGGGGAGTGGATCCAAGGTAGAGGATACTACATGATTAGTGCATGGTTTTTCAAACTATGCAGTCAAATCATGTGGCTCTTTAATGAGTTGTAAAAGGCCATTTTTCCCTTTAGCTTATTCTTTTATCCCTTATTTTTTATTTCTAATTCATACACACCAGGGGTAGTTTCTCAAGCTCCCTTTCATATCCTCTCTTAGGATTTAGTAGAACTTCCTTGTTCGAACTCTGTTTCACTCATCAATGGCCTCATTGGATATGTCTTTTTAAGATCTTGGATTATTTATCTGCTTTCATTGTTTATCTTGCTATTGATGATGAAATTTTTAGGCAGTCTCATTTTCCCTTTTTTCAAGTTGTTTGTCTAATAATCTAATTTCTCTCATTTAGTCTTGAATTAAAGGCTGATGATGGAAGAGTAACAATTATAAGACTGAGGTAAGTGGTTTAGTTTATTTTCCCTTTAAGTTCCATTGATTGTACAATATATATCTTTTGTGTGGTGTGATAGAAGTTTCTGGGTGTTGCTCCTAAATTATGAAATTCCTCTAATTAAATGGTTATACCACACAAAATCTCAACCTAAATCACCATGTTATGGTGATTTCAACAGGTTTCCCTTAATGTTAATCATCCACCTTGTGTGGTAGCCACTACTTTGGGTGTGCCTTTTAATTACATATGGATGTGAATGCCTTGAATACCTGAAATCAAATTATGAGGTGTATTTCATGATGTCTTATGGATTAATTTAATCCATTAAGTTGAATAAAATGATATAGAGACTAAATAATGTTTTCTAATAAAACCACCTTTTAGGTGAACTGCCTTGTAGATCAAAAAGTGAATTAATTTAATGATATATGATAATTTTTGTGCCATGACAAGGGTGTCTCCCATGGCCCTTTTTCTATAAAAGAACTTGTTTTGATAACACGTAGGATGCTTGTAGTATAATTCTACTCTTTAGTATTTCAAGTCATTCTTAATTATAATTCATTTGATTGAACATAGTTGATTTGATGAATGGGATATCATGAACATGACCATATTTACTAATAATTTTAAATTTTGAAAAGAAGAATATTAAAAATGATCCATCGTGACTTGAGTTATGCTGGTTTTCTATTTACAAAATGTTGAGCTAATGGATCATAGGTTAAATGGATTTATTTAGACTAGATTATTATAGAGGGACCTCAGGGTTGTGAACATGGAATTTCAAACCCCCTTGGTCAATGATGTTGGAATGGTGTTCAAATTGCTTGGATTATTGGACATTACGTTGAACGCCACCCTTGGATAGGAGTTTGGGTCAGGACCTTCTCTTTATACATCCATGATACTCATCATGGAGGACTATATTGATGATGAGATATAGGCATGGCCCCCTTCTTCCTAAATTGAGTTATTAAAGACATGGTGTCCCTTACAGTGTATGACACTCTTATGATTATAAAAGGATGTCAGTGTTACATCTTCTATCCTGGGTAGCATAACATATTTATATATATGGATATATATTCTTGTACGTATAGAGTACATATATATAAATACACAATTATATATATTGGGTGATATGTTTAGATATATCCCGGCTTAGGCCAAAGTAGTTATAGTCAGCCAAGTGTCCTTGAGGAACCTTACCCCAACTTATTTACTTTTATTATTATAGCACTGATTTACTTTTGATATACATAATTACTTATTTATTTTATATTCAATAACTGGATTATGATTTATAAATCATTTATGGTGGCCCACTAAGTTTATCTAACACCCTATTTAGACCGCCATTGTACTGGGGTACCCAAACAGATCTCATGTTTTAAGGATCAGGTTCCCTAGTTGTACTTGCTTATTTTTACCCTTCATGGCTAGGATGGAGTATAGGAGGAGAGGACTAAGACTGTACTTGTGATTCTATTAGATATATCTATTATTCCTTTTATTTATTTATTTTCCTTTTTCAGTCTTGCTATGTACTATGTATACCTTCCTATATATTCTATAAGAGCATGTTCATTCATGATAATTTATTAATTCATTATTAATTGTTAGTTATTTTTATATTCAGTTTAATTTATTTTTATTAATTGTGTTGTATTTATAACTAATATTGAGGGTATATTCTCTCAACTATACCACATTTACACCCTTACTTCTAGTTAGCAGCCCGTGGTGTACGGGGTAGCATGCTTGAGGCCCAGTGGCCAACTAGCTTGGGGAACTATTTGAGTTGCATCTAGGACAAAATGCTACATGCCTCTCCTATCTGGTTTAGAACATGGGTTCCAAAGGGGGAGGGGTAGGTTTTATTAATTAAATTTATTTAATTAATAAAACACCACTCAAAACCCCACAAACAGTCACCTCCAACCAGACATCTGATGTCGACAAACTTTATGTCATGCCTATGGTAAAAATCACATTTCAGAATCAACCATGGTCTCAGATTTCCAATATATGACTCTGTACAGGATTAATTCCACTTTTATTAAAAAACTCTTCATGTCTGATAAAATATTTTTCATATTTTAAATATCACCGCACAGAGGCTCTCCGGGCCCCAGAATCCCATGCCAACTCTCCACTTGGATTTGGAAATATTCCAAAGTCATACATAGAAAAACCAGAGTCACTATAAAATTATTCAACTAATATATAAATTTTTTTTGTGCAGTAATTTATTGTGTGACCATGAAATCCACAAAAATCAACACCTAATTAGTGTAAATATATTTCCACTTCCTTTTCCCCATATATAACTAGACCTAGATTTGGTTTGTATCTTATTACCAGATTTAAAGTTAATATAAACTTTTTCCATTAATTTGTGTGACATAGTTGTGAATTTAGATGATAATTAATTTTCTTAATATCCAAATCCACTTTTACTCATGGAACCAAGTCTTTAGTCTTCTATAATTTTATTAATGCTTGTTGATCCTTACTTGACTCTTTTTATGAGTTATGCCTAATATAATCTTATACATTATATTTTCTTCTTTGGATCATATGTGTTGACTTCTATTTTAAGATTTCTCATTAAAGTAACCACTTATTCCTCCAAAGATTAAATTATTCATTTCATTTCATTTCATTAAGTGACATATTCATACCTTTAATATATTTAACTTACTCTTATATATTTATTTTTTGGTCAATAACTTCTTAAATGTTTTTATATACTATTTATTATTCTTTTATCACTTCTTGAACTTGATCAATTTCACCATCAAGATGATTCACATATTCATAGGAATCTTTCAACAAGGAAACCATTCTTATATTATTCTTTATGTGAATATCAAGTACATTTAGATATTCATCTAACTCCATATTGAAGTCTATAACCATATTTGATTCATCATATTTCTTACTTTTAACTTATTCTTTTTCAAATATTTCCATCATGGAATATTCTTCATCTGATATAAATTTCTTTATACTCCTTCTAAGTGATCCTCATCAACTTCTTACTTTTTTCTTTCAAGGCTCCTCCTTTAAATATTCTTTGTTGAAGAGTTTCCTTATTTGAGATATCTTCAAGGGGAAATCTCCTTCAGGGAATTTATAAATATTTGGTTTCTTCTTCCTCACCATCAAACCTTTTAGGGAACTTAACTTTTATGTTCCCTAATTTTCCACATTGAAAATAAGGAAGGGGAATTAATTTTACCTTCAAATACCCTTTTTCTTATTTTGAACTTTATTGAAAGGAGTGACAAAACCGCATCATCAATATATTCTCTTTTCTTGTCTTTTATCATTGATGTTCTATTATTCTATATCTCTAAATGTTATTTCTTTACTTTTTTTTTAATTCCTTTGGAGTGACTCTCATATCATATGACACAAGACTATTATGTAGATCATCAAGGGAAATCTCAGACAGATTTATTTCTTCCATTGTAGTCACATTTATATTGAAGTAAGGTGTAAGTATTCTTAATATTTTCTTTATAATAGTTATATATTGAATAACAACACCAATACCTCTAATGAATCTAATAAATTCTATGATGCGATTAAATAACCCATCTACACTTTCATCAGGATGCATTTTTATATCATAAGACTTATTATGTAGCACTTGAATTTTTATTAACTTTACTTTGGTTTCCCCTTAATAAATTCTCGCTAATTTTCCCCCAAATAGATTTTATAGTATAACATATCATCACCTTTATATATATTTGATCGTATAAAGAACTCTATAACAAATTCTTTGACTTTTATTCTGAATCTAGTACCTTTTTGTCTCCTTCCATTATAGATAATCTTGAAGTATCACTAACCTGAAAACCATAAATTATAATAGTAAACACTTATAAAACAAGAGATATAAGATGAGATACCATTCTATATTTTTATATTTGAAAAATTTAAACGTTGAAATAATTATTTCAACTAGTATTCATATGATTCTCCATGATAGTTGATCCGTATAGATGGTTTCATAAAAAAAATATGTCCCTTTGATACCACTTGTTGAAACCACAACCCGACACACCCTAATAGGGGTATGAATTATGGTGTGATGTTATTTTTCACTTTTTTGATCTTTCTCCTAGGTTAAAAAGAGTAAAAAAACTTGTCATTAATTCATACAAAAATATACTGATAGATATAGGGAAAGTAAATTAATAATGCAAATATTTTACTCAGTTAACCCAAATAAGATAGTACAAGGAGAGCACATCAACATTGTGTTTATGTATTAGAATTTTAAAACTATATAATATGGTTTTTATAGGGATTCGATATGGTTTCACTGTTGATCTTAGGCATAGTTCCTCTTCTTAAATTGTCCCTCACTGTTCAATCCAAGGAATTACATATGATTTTCAACTCACAGGTTTCTTATTAGAATATTCTAAAATTAATACCAAAACAATGTGATTTTTTAAACCTTATTCCTTATAATTCTCCTTATATTTATTTTTATGAAAATAGATCTTTGGAATTATAATTCTTATCTTATTCTCCTCTCTTACCCAGAAACGTACTTGAACAGTTTATAACTATATGTTCATGCACTTTTCTTGATAGTAAATATCATCTTTCATTACTTCATAGAAATTTTATCATTGTTAGGTGTCTATATTAATTTTTTATTCAAAATAAAATCATCCTAGGAAACCCATAAAAACACTAAGAATGCCTCCATATATCTCAGTCAAACCTTCATTCAAACTACCTGAATAAAGATCCATGATCTTCAGCCTTTATTGTTTCATATTCCCCTTCATACTTGGGTTTATCAATGATTTACATCTGTTAAACACTATCAAACCATTTATCCATTTAATATATGTATATCTACTTTTAAATACACCACTTAAAATATTTGAATATCATGCAAGGATATTTCCATTTCAATCACCAAAAATCATGAAATGGAAGCTTCATTTAAAGTACTTTCTTCAAATCTAGAAGATATGTATAGTTTTAATATTCTCTTATGAATCCATCTAAAATCTCGATTCAAGGTTCTTTAAAATATCCTTAATATTTTTAATCTATCCTCTTTTAATTCCCCACAAAATATGTACTTTTAATGCTTTTAAAAACTTTACTTTGAATTAACCATGTTGGAATGATGTGGCATATCTCCAAGAAAAAATACCACAATAAAGAGTGTTGAACTAGCCATAGGTCTAACTAACTACAAGACTACTCAACTGATGAAATGAAGATCTACAACTGATCACATGAAGGGATACAACTGACTTCACATTATACCAATCGAATGTGAATAAAAAAAATCAATATACCAAACTCGCTACACATTGAATACCAAAAAACTATGATTTGTAAACTAAAAACATGGAGAAACCCCACTAAAACATAATAAAATTTTTCAAATTCTTGAACAAACCACATGTTGAATACCAACCTATAGTGCCTTTGTAAACTGATCGCATGAAGAAAACCAACCAAATTCATGTTGACATCCATTTGTTTTATGACTAACTTCAATATAATATATGTATACTTCCATGTATCTTTCATGTTTCTACCTATTAATATTCCATAAGACTCTAAATATGTTCAAATATATTCAATAATTCCAATTGGAACCCCAGTAAATAAGCACATTAAATCAAAAACAAATCCAATTTTGTATAATATATGATCCCAACACTTTTAATAGAGTTTCGAGTCTGATCAGAGGCAATAATCTTGATGGAGGGGGGATTTCAAGAATTCTAGGAATCTTGGATCAAATACACAATCACACAGCATGTGATCCAGTGCCACACATTGTGTATTTCCCAGGTAGTGGTGGCTAGGGTTTCAATGGGGGATAAATATCACACACCTGAGTCTCATTTCACATTTCATGTATCCCTAAGCTGACAAGCTATTAATGTATAGGGATTAGACTCTCTGGTGGTCATATAGACATGCATTTCATGTGGGATAGGACCCCACACTATCAACCCTTGGTGGTATGCAACTTGTCCTCCCTAGTTGTACATGCTGAGTGGGTCGGCTAAGTCCACACAATGTGTACCCTCTAGAGAACTCCATGTATATCCTCCATCACACGGCATGAGCCATGATGGTATATTCTAAGTACCCCATCAGTATCAAATGTAGTGTACCTTATCATAAACACCATTTAGGTAGATCCATTCATTCCATATAGTGAGGTATTACATGACCAGACAGTTGTTGAGGGGTTAGATGTCTTATACCCCTGTAGTACATGATGTGTACTTTTCCAACCATAGCATCTTTGTGAATATCATCACTTGGGACTCGGATTTGGATTCATGGGTATACCATCATAATTTTATTTCAACATATATAATGAGGGTGCACTTCTCTACATCATCATATGTGATACATGAGGTGATATGTGTAGTTTAATCTCTTTAGATCTGTAGGGTAAATGACAGGGACTAGGTATAGAGATAGAAGAATTCAGAGGATAGAAACTCCCATAATAGTGTGTTTATGAAAGGGTGTAGGCCCCCCATATCATATATAGAGTTAGGTAATCACATCATATAATAGGGGCATGGTTCCTCTATATATAGAGTTGGGTACTCCCTTATCTATGATCTGAGACAATGTGTAGGTACTTCACTGGTATTGGTTACTCCTTCAGCTAATAATAATCCTTTGGTGAGGTATTTTTCCCCCACTACAGTTCCATAGAGGTGTCATAGGTTTCTAAGTTAGGTTATCCTTTATGGATTCTTGTTTATTCTCAAATGGCTAGGCTATGAAAAGCAGGAATATCTTTATGGTTCTTTCCATTTAATCTCAATTGGGTTATTCTTTCCTTGTTACATTTATGGTTTTGAGTTGAGTGGTCTTATTATTAGTCCTTTTTTTGTTTTTGAGGCATTTTACTGGGTGTGTATATACCAATCACTGCATGGGTGTCATCACCCTCACATTTCATGTTTTATACAAAAAAATTATAATTCAGTAATGGACTTGGCAGATAGTGTAAATGGATAATTGTGGGTATCACTTCAAAAAAACTATTTAGGTTGGATTTTCCTTGGGTTTAATGGTCATGTAACCTATATTTTTTCATTATGGTTTATAAACTAGTTACTAATTTGTGAATATTATCGGTTATCATATTCATTATATATTACAGATGGTTTTATTTTTCAAGTATACATTATTGTGTCCCTTCGGTGATCTTTATTGTGTATAGGTTTGTTTCCGGTGAAAAATAATCATGGAGTCGGTATGAATGATTGTGGGGGGTTTGAATATTTCATAATCATTCTCTTTAGGAACACTATTTTCAAATGGCTTCCAATGAGTTTTGTTTGTGGAGTTGGAAACACCCAACAGTCCCCTTATTTGAGATGTTTTATGAACCTACTTTCCAAAGTATGGTGGTTGTTGAGAAATGGTCCAACAATTCTTATGGAATCACATTGATTGGGAGGATGAGAGGTTGGGATTATGACACCCTTTGGGGGGATTTATTTCCTACTTCAGGACTCTCTTGAAAATTTAATATATGTTCTCAAATCCTTCCTTAATTCCCAAGTATGACTTAGGTCAATCTTGAATTAAAAAACAATTATTAGCATGTATGGAATTTAGAATCATTTTTATATATCTAATGTTCTTCCTATATGGATATATATTTATGTATCCAAAATTCTCCATAAATGGTACCCTTTATGATCATATTAGAGATTATTTGGACATTTATTATTACGATGCTTGTTTTAAGCCACACAGTGGGGCACTCTTGAGTTTATCATTATCTAGGAAGACATGGGTTGTTTAGATGTAGGGATAGGGACCATGAGATGAGATTTCTTTGTATCCTTATGAAATTAATTATAACCCATGTATTTTGGTTCCACTTAATGGGACACATCATACCTTTTAAGCTTATGTGACAAGGACCAAACTATGCAGTTTAACATCATGTGGCAAGGACGTCTAGGTGAAAGGTTCCTAATCAAAGTTTGGTGTGGGATTTATGATGAAGCAAACCAAGGAACCTGGAAGTGATGTGGAAATCTAGGTAGGATATGACCATACTAGGAATGTGTCCCAAAGATAATTAGGGCTTATTTGGGGTGTTAGGTTTGGACTTCATGGAGGCTTACTACGTATCTCATTTAGACGGGAATCAAATCCTACGTAGTTTAGTTGTGAGGACCCATTCCTATAGAGTCCCTATGATGGTCTATCTTGTAATTAATGTTCCCATTTGATATGATTAAGGTATTATTTTTATACTTACGCCATTTATGAGGATTCCCTTTGACTTTCTTCATTGGGGTATGACCCCTTTGAAGATCAAGGAAGGATTGTGGGGCTTACACTATATAGAAAGATTCTCTTTGATGTGATCCATGAGAAATGTATAAACTTATAATAATTTGAAGGTTTGGTCAGGGATTAAATCAAGGATAATTACCTGGTTTTTGGAAATATGTCTTTGAGGACCCACACCTATAGAGGCCCTCTAAAAGAATATGAGAGGAAGATCTATAAAAGGATTCTCTACTAAGACATGAATCTTACCATGTGGATTTCATGATCATATATATCCTCTAAATCCATGTGATTCATGCTCAAATTTGATAAAAAATAGGAATTGTAACATCTAAAAAACCACACAATCTCTTTCATCCATTAGTGGACAAGGGCGGGGCGATGGGGGAAGAATAATAGGTTGTGATGTGCTTGTATCCTCTCCCGCTTCATATCTAGGATAGTCACATCAAACTACCCATCTGGGTACTTCCCATAAGAAAAGTCTTGGGGATTACTCCAGTATGGATTCCCCACTCCTGGTTCTAGGTAATAGAGGAGGATATGATATTAACCCTAAATGGGAAAAGCAAGTGTGATCCTCTCCTTCCCTGCCTAGAACTGGAGGTCCCTGTTTTTAGAGATGATGAGGGGAGGAAAAGGCCATATCCCTTGTGTCTAATACTAGAAGGTCCCTATCAATATTCCTATGTCTTGAGTGATTGTGATCATGGGAATTTATAACTTCATGCACCCATAGGACCCTAACCATTGGTTAAGACAAGTGCTGGACACCTCTGACCGAAGGAATGCATAATTTAATGGGAGACACACTAGTGTGTCTCTATCCATGTTCATGAAAGTCTAGAAAATTTTTTGGAGGCTTCAATTTGGTACCCTTCTAATGAGAGAACAAAATTTATAGGATATATACCATTGGTTCCTTCAAATAGGTCTTAGGGGTTTTATCATATAGGTCAAGGCTTAGTGAGCAGAAGGTTCTTTGAGCAGGGTGGCCTGGTAGGAGCTAGAAGTTCTTCACGCAGGGGTAAGCCTATTCAAGCTATAGGTTCCTTGAGAGATGGACCACCTAGGAAACAACACTTGGGAGATACCTTGCTCTAGGAACCAAGGGTATCCTTAGGTTTCCCTAGAATAGTCTAGCTAAGGTCTTAAATTTGTGTAGGGACCTTCGCACTAGTTCTTTCTAACTAGAGGAGAAGGGGGTAATCATGTAGGTGTCATGTGTTTTAGACCCTTGAGGGACTTCGATCTCACTATACCCCTTAATTACCTCTTCTATTTGGTTTTGGAGAGCTATCTGAAGGATTTTTTAGGACCCGAACGAAGGGGATGCGTGATCAGAGCTTAGAGGATTCTTCCGTTTTTTCATTCTCTCTATTGAGGAGCCCCAAATTCCTATTTATAGAAAAATATGGGACCCTAGTTGAAGTATTTTGTCTGCATAGGTGCCTAGCATAGGTACCTCATACAGGGGTGGCCAAACTTTCAATGTCATGTGGGGGGTATGTGTGAGCCTTATGGAGCACAATCTAGGTGCGTACATGATGGTTTAGGTGAGTTACCTTGATACTTGTTAGGACTCTACATCTCTAATACTTGAATTATGTTTTATTAAATATTTTTATTCCTTGTGAAAAAATGGATTTTAAAAAAATTCTCCCCCTCAGGATTGGATCCAACCAGAATAAGAGGTTGTAGTCTTAAGGTAGAGGGAGGGAAATATTCTAATGGTTGTGCAGGACACCTACATGGGTTATTAGTGTAGGTCAGTGGTGTAGATCTAGTTCACAAGTCAGATGCACAAGTTGGGTGTGTAATCCCGACATGTAGGCTAGTGTTGTATATAAATATCTTTAACACTCTAGAGAATATTTCTTTCTATCATTGTTTTATTTTTCTCTCATCATGCATACTTTCTACATAGTCATGCCATGATTTTCATTTGTGTAGGTCTTCTGAATAATCTCATATGTGAAATTACATGGTACATTCACATGACTGACTATTCTGTGTGGGATTACTTTTTCGAGGTTCCTTCATGAGGGACCTAGTCAAGGGTCATATGTGATGCACCTAGTAAAGGGTCCTATCTGAGGGGAATTCCTTTTCAAAAATTTCTAAACTTTATAAAATAAATATTTTTATTTCTATGTCTTCTTACAGGTTTTCGATGGCTACTCCAATGGATTCCCATGAACAATATGTTTCACCTGTTTTAGAGATGATCAAATATGTTGGGCCGGATTACTATGATATGTGAAATTACAATCTCTCAAACTTGATAAATCATTTGACATAGTATCAGTATGATTATTCATGAGGTGACTACATTTCCCTGTACAATCATGGGCTTCTGAGAGACGTTCTCATCCCAAAGACTCATATTTACTTTCAAAAGTCTTGGTTCATGGAACGTGCCAATTTTCCCACCACCAGCATGTCCTCTAAGGGTGTATGCATCAAGGAAGAAATAGTTACTACTACTTGTTTCATGTATCATAGACATTATACCCTATATTTGAATCCTCACAACCAAGAGTTGAAACCTCACTGCTACGATTCAACCTTATATGCTTCCAAGACAAACCAATCACAAGGTTAGAAGGAGGATTGGGAATTCATTTCTAGAGGGGGATTAACGCGTGAATGGATGTGGGTGTACTAGGTGCACCAAAATTGTGTATAATTTAAAACTGATCTGCAAGATGTTAGTATATATGAGGTTTTTTGGGTGAGGAAAACTTATGTTTATAAAAACCCATACATCATCCCTAAACTACTAAGTTGATGGATTCCCCAAAAAAAATATTTTCATCTGACACATGGAAAAGTTGGCATTAGCATGTGGGATGTCTATAAGATTTATAGAGCCCCTATTCTAGGGGATATGTATGATGAGTTTATCTGACTAAATAAAATGTGGGGTGATGCTGAAAGAACACCATATTTAGCCCACAATATTTTTAAGGTGGCTTGGAATGTGGATAAGAAAGACCCTCATCTAAGGGGATACATCCATCCTAAAGTGGGGATGAAGGCTTCCCTCAAGTCAGAAAGAGATGGACCCACTTTTCAGCTCCCTATGGGATTCCCTACCTTAGAGAATCATAGGACTCCTGGAAAATTATAGACTATAATCAATCAAGGCTAGTATACCCATTGGGGTTACAAGATTAATACTAAGGTTTTGTGAGAACATGTTTCTCCAGCTTCTTCAAAATGTGGATAAGCATCTACCTACTGTCGGTCTGTGAATCCAGTGGTGACGTAAAACCAAGGACATTCATTATAGTAGCCAAACTAGCATAAGGGATACATATAGGATTGGTTTCCCCTGTCTTGGTGAAGATCTATTTAGTTTTACTACATATGTACATTAAAAAGGCCCCATTCATAATTTCAAGACCATTTCAAGTGTTTTGGGGGTGGATTTCATCAAACTTTAGTTCTAATGTTGTTCTAAGTGGAGTTAAAGTTCCTAAAGGCTAGTTTTCCCCATTTTTTTAGGTTGTTTATTATAGAATCCTGCCTTTTTATCACATAAACTTTCATTACATTTTACAAAACTGAGGATCTTTAAGGTTTAGTGTCTTAGAAACCAGGAACTTAAAACATGAAAACATAAAACATTCTTCTTAAACGCTTGAAAGGCTTCTCCTTATGTTCATCCTAGGTTCATTACTGCATCTCATAACCTAGGGACATACATCCAAAGAAAGGGTGAGCAGAAGGCCCAGTAAGGGAAACAAGGGGAAACATTTAACATGTAAACTTGAGATACATCAACAATGTCATGAAAAAGAACTTTAAGGAATGAGAAAGAAATAATGAGGCATATCATAATAAAAATAACATATTTTATAACTTGAATATGTGGCTACAAAATTTAATAAAGACAATCATTTCTGTTTCACCAAGATCCATCCCCAAGGAGTCAATAAAAATTACCAAGGTTATTGTAATGGCACGGGTTTTTGGGGTCCATTACTTTGTGAAAATCTTGTTTTGGGCTTTCTGGTCTGGGAATCACGGTGGTGTAGGCCTACCGGTAGCCTTATCCTACTGGTAGAAGGCCTACCGGTAGCTCGGTCTACCGGTGGCCGCAGCCTACTGGTAGCTCTGTCTACCAGTAGCTCGGTCTACCGGTAGCTCAGCCTACCGGTAGCTGCAGCCTACCGGTAGCTGCAGCCTACCGGTAGCTCGGCCTACCGGTAGTTTCATCCTACCGGTAGATACAGCCTACCGGTAGATGTCACCCACTAGTAGCTCTCAGCTATCGGTGGCTCTGGCCTACCCCGCGGGTTATTTCCAGTAACGCTCCCTTTAGCGCAAATAGGGTTTTAAACCCTATTTTGACTCGTTTAAGCGTGTTTTAAAGACTCGTAACGTGCATAAGAGTTTTAATTAAATAATTAAACAATTAATGAGTCGGTTTAAACCACCTGACCCCCTTTAATAATGAGTGGAGCCGCGTGGTCAACCCACGACCCCCGCGCCTTACGCGGTTTCGCGTTTTCACCTCAACCGTCCACAGCTCTTATAAACTAAGGGTTAGTTGTGGTTTCTTTTTTCCTCAATCGCAGCTTTTCACAAACAGCTTCTGGTGCATCAGGCGCGCCGCATCGTTATCCGTAAAGTTCCGCGCCCAGCCTAAACATCGATCATCTATCAACAAGTAGGGATTTTCTCCTTCGTCTCTCTCTTTTGTGTATCATGCGGGGTGGGCATGTTTCTGTTTTGTAGAATTGGATAAACCAGACTTAAATGAAGATAATGAACTGGTTTATATAAAGAAAATAGGGGGGGTTGTGATCGTTGATGTTGTTTTTATTATGACAATCTTGTTGAGTTGTGCTGGCTTATGCCTTCTGAAAATCGAGGTCGTTGGTGGTCATTGTTTGTGCACTAATGAACCCCTGCTGATGTTTTAAGTGACTTGTTTGTGGTTTTAAACCCCTGCTGTGAAAAGTAAATTGGTTAATCACGTATATCCGGCCAAATAAATTGAGGAACCAGGATTAATCCTTCTGTGATAACCCTGGTTAAAACATACAAAAATTGAAATCATGGAGTGTGTTAAGTAATTTAAAACTGAAAATACCAGCATGGCCCTGACTTGTGTTAGTGGTGGTAGTTGGTTGTTTTCTTTTACAGGTCGATTGCTGGAGATGTGGGAGGGGATGGGATCCCCTATCTTTATACTCTCGGTGGTTGTGTGAAATTGGGGATGGGATCCCCTGTTGGTATGGATTTGGTGGTTGTGATTTTTAAGACCGGGTGGGTACTTGTTTATATCACAAATTGGGGTGGGATCCTCTGTTGTTGAGAACCGGGTGTGGGCGTTATGGTTGATGCTTGACTGTTCACTTTCCTGGACTTGTGCTTATGCCTACTAGTTTCCCAGTAGTGCTTTAACTTAATTAAACATTATTACTGAACAAGAAACAAGAATGGGACAAATGGGTTTTGTTGCCAAGGGTCGTGACTTGTGACTTGGACGTAGTGGTGTTGTGTTCTGTAGGCTGGTTAGAAAAACCTAAACCTTGGGTGAGTTCTTGTTACCTATATCTATACTTTTTAGTTTTGTGTTTCTTATTCGCGCCCCACCCAAGTTGAGCACTTAGTGTCGGACACCCCCATTTCATGGGGGAGGGTGTTTTTCCCAACACTATTATTAGTGGCTGGTTATTAGCTCATTTCTTCTCCCTTTCCCGGATAGCCCAAGTATCTTTGGGCAGGCTGTGATGGCTTGAGGTCCATTATTAGCCCAAGAACCTTCGGGCGGGGCAGTCTGACGGTTGGCCAGGTGTTTGCGGCAGGTGGTTTCCCAAGCATCTTCGGGATGAGGCCCAGGTGTCTTCGGGCGTGGCAGTGGATCTTCTGGCCCAGGTGTCTTCGAGCGTGGTGGTAGTTGTTATGGCCTAGGTGTTTTTAGGCGTGGTTACGTGTGACAGTTGTGGCACAGGTGTGTACGGGCGGGATTCGGTAGTGGGACTGCGTGTGGTTGTGGCCCAGGTGTGTGCGGGCGGGTGTGGCAGTGGGACTGCGGTGAGAATGGCGGGATTGGTCCGATGCGTAGGATGTCTCAATAACCAGTGGGAAAGTGGCGCGGGGTACCCAAACATCGATGTTCTCCTATTATATATATTACTTGACTTGTGTTATTTAGGAAGTGTTCCCTGGTGAGGCTTGGGTGGATATTTTACCTTGATAGGCGTTTGGTTTACTCCTTTTCTCACGGGACTTTATCACGTTCCCCCACTTGTGCACAAGAGTCTTTGGTTTTCCCTACTGAGTGTACTTGTATGCTCACCCTACTTATATAAAACTTCTTTCAGGTTTCCAAGAGGACTTCGCGCGGGACTATACTAGCTCGGACCCTCAAGGAATTTGCAGCTGCTGTTTTTCTTTCTTTGGTACCTGCCTTTTTAGTCACCTTCTGTACTTGTGGTTTTTACTTTTGAATCATGCATGTGCGAATGGTTTACTTTTGGTTTTACTTTTCTTTTACCTTGGTGTTGTTGGGTTTCATCATCTTATCTCCCGATTCTATAAAAAAAAGGGGGTAATGCCTTCCATTTGTGAGAAATTTCTATACCCTTGGTGCTAGTCGCCACTCTGGGACCTATTGAAGGCGGGTCTCGGGGGTCATTATCTCTCCTTCAACTTAAGGAAGGAAGGGCCTGGCAATCTGCTGACTCTTCCCTCCTTTTGGTGAAGGCGGGTCATGACAGAATGGTATCAGAGGTGATGGGTGAGAGATAGGATGGAGTCTGGAGTTAGTCATAGTGAGGATTGCATGGGATGGTAAGGCAACAGTGTTGGGTGACCTTGGTGCGTGAATTAGGCCAGGGAAGACCAGCTAGGACACGGGATTTTAGGTCCCCCCGTGATCCGATGCAAGGACTTTGGACCTACCGAACGACCAAGTGAGGCCACACTGATTGTAGGGTAGAGACCCTAGGAAAGGTACATGCATCATAATGACTTGTGTTCTTGTGTTTCTGGGATGTCTTGGGAATTATGAATAAATTAAAAATTTTAAGAAGTTTTAAGAATGATATTTTTCACTACTTGGTCTTAGGCATTCCTTGTTTACCTTGCCGCTATGGCACTTGAAAGGCGACCACATATGGTACAGGCGATCGAGGCCCCATATACTACTTTGGCCGATCGGTAGAGAGCTGATTGAGAGGAAGAGGACGACCTGTGGCAGAAGACTCTTCGGGCCTTCCAGCGACAGACCCTCGAGAAGTATGAGGGCAGCACCTCCGATATGAAGACGGAAGGCTGGATAGAGGAGCTAGTTATAGCCTTCAGCCTGATTCGGGCCCCGACTGAGTACTGGGTTCCTCTTACCGTTAGCCAGATGAGGGTAGTGGCGCGTCAGTGGTGGACGCTTTACCTAGGGGAGAGGAGAGAGTCTGCGGTGGCTTGGGCGGACTTCGAGAGGGAGTTCTGGGAGGAATTCCTCTCCTCGACGATGAAGGCCCAAAAGAGGCAGGAACTACTCTCCCTCCAGCAGGGGAGTATGTCCGTGAGGGAGATAGGGATCAAGTTTAAGGACCTCCTACATTTTTCTCCGGACCTCTTTCCCGACGAGGAGTCTCGGGCAAGATGTTTAGAGGAGGCACTCCGACCCTCCCTCCAGTATGCTGTTACCCCCTTTACCCTGCCGACGTACTTGGAGGTCCAGAAGAAGGCCGAAGTGGTGGAGAGGATGCATTCTCTAGGAGGAGTGTCACGAGAGGGGATCCAGCTGGGACCATCGAAGGGAAAGGCCATCAGCACCAGGCCTCCAGCGTTAGGACCCTCTAGGTTCCGACCAGTAGGGAGCAGACCGCAGCAGTTTCAGTTTCGATCCCCCAGCCCTCGCCCTTTTCCTTCGGGCCCGGGACCGCGGTGCTTCATCTATGGGAGCCCTGGACATCTCTGGAGTCAGTGTCCCGACTGGGTGCAGTACAGCAGTGGCAGTCATCCCCAGCACCCGCCCCAGCAGCAGCTTCCAGCCAGACATTTCCAGCAGCAGCAGCAGGGACAGCGAGCTCCCGCTCCTCCGAGGGCAGACGTAGGAGGAGGAGGCCGACCTCAGGGTACTCCACAGGGACCTCTACTAGGGAGTGGTCAGGGAGGTGGCCGATAGCTGAGGGGTAGGGGAGCTGGGCGTGGACAGTTACACACCGTAGAGGCAGCAGTTCCAGCAGGGCCAGAGGTTGTTCGAGGTACGATCAGTCTGTTTAGCACTCTTGCTTATGCCTTGTTCGATACCAGAGCTTCGCACTCCTTTATTGCACCCAGTCTAGCCTGTGCCTTGGGTCTAGATGACGAGAGACTTCCAGTACCCCTGGTGTTGAGCACACCAGTCGGAGGTCAGACCAACTTTCTGTTCATTTTTTGGGGATGTAGACTGATGATAGGGCCACATTAGTCAGTTAGGGATCTTCTTCTACTACAGATTCAGCCATACGATGTCATCCTAAGCATCGACTGGCTATTTTCTGTGTGTGTCTTCATCGACTGTTTCCGAAGAAGGGTGGTGTTCTCGGACTTGGACGGCCGACATGTTACCTTCACCGGCGAGCGGAGCAGTCCGAAGGGAAACAGGAGAGAGGAACCTCTCCTCTCCTTGTTGACCGAGCTGACAGTGGAATCAGTAGATACTGAAATGGTGGAAGTGCCAGAGATCGTCCGTAAATTTATGGGCGTCTTCCCTGAGGAGGTAACGACTCTACCCCCTCGGCGTGATATCGATTTTGGGATAGACCTGCAGCCCGGCGCTCAACCGATCTTGATGGCTCCTTACCGGATGATGCCTTCAGAGCTATAGGAGTTGCGGATCCCGATTGATGATCTGATGAAGAGGGGTTATGTTTGTCCGAGTGCGTCACCATGGGGTGCTCCAGTCTTGTTCGTAAAGAAGGCAGATGGTGGTATCAGGTTGTGAATAGACTACAGGAGGCTGAATCAGGTGATGATCAAGAATCTATACCCTCTTCCAAGGATAGACGATCTTTTCGACCAGCTGAAAGGGGCAGGATGGTTTTCGAAGATCGACCTGCGGTCTGGGTACCACCAGCTGAGAGTGAAGGAGAGCGACATCCCAAAGACGGCCTTCAGGTGCAGGTATGGACACTTCGAGTTCATAGTCATGCCCTTCGGTGTTACGAACGCCCCGGCTATCTTCATGGGGCTTATGAACTCCATATTACGGGAGTACTTGGATTGGTTCATGGTTGTGTTCATCGATGATATCCTAATCTATTCGAGGTTAGAAGAGGACCATGCAGAGCACCTGAGGACAGTTTTGGAGGTCCTCCGACAGCACCAGCTCTATGGTAAGTTGTCGAAATGCAAGTTCTAGACACGAGAAGTACACTTCCTCGGGCACGTAGTGTCTGGGCAGGGGGTAGCGGTCGACCCATCAAAGGTTGAGGCAGATGTTTCTTGGGCAGCACCCAAGAATGTGGCGGAAGTCCGAAGTTTCCTCGTGCTGGAAGGTTACTATCAGAGGTTCGTACCCAACTTCTCCCGAGTAGCATCCCCTTTGATGGCTCTGACCAAGAAAGACAAGGCTTTCGCATGGAGTGAGCAGTGTCAGCCATCCTTCAGCTATCTGAAGGAGAAGTTGGTCAGTGCCCCAGTGCTGAGATTACCAGAAGAAGGGGTGGCCTATGAGGTGTTCTGTGATACTTCAGGATAGGGCCTGGGATGCGTGTTGATGCAGCGACAAGGGGTGATCTCTTATGGGTCCAGGCAGCTACGCCCCCATGAGCGTAATTACGCCACCCACGACCTGGAGCTTGCAGCAGTCATTTTTGCGCTAAAGTTATAGCGGCACTACCTCATCAGGGAACTCTTTGTGGTCTTCACGGGTCACAAAATCTTGAGTTATATCTTCTCCCAGCGGGACTTAAACTCGCGACAGTGGAGAAGGGTGGAGTTCCTCCAGGATTACGACTTTGAGATCTCTTATACTGAGGCAAGAGAAATGTGGTGGCCGATGCCTTGAGTAGGAGGACGCAGAAGGATGTCGTCCAAGAGTTGGCGGACGCCTAGAAAGAGATGGGAGAGTTGGCTACCTTGCACCTAGATGCGAGGGTGGATGGTGATAGAGGTTTCCTATATCAGATGACAGTGCAGTCATCCCTATTCCAGCAAGTGGAGGAGTCTCATTGGGGAGACCTAGAGTGTGAAGTGATGCGTGACCGAGTTGACCAGGGTAATGCTCCGGAAGGATGGACAGAGGATGGTCGGAACCGGATGCTTTTCCAGAAAAGGTTGTTTGTTCCAGGAGTGATGCGCGGCAAGGTTATCAGTGAGTTCCACAACTCACCCCTAGCGGTACACCCAGAAGTTTCCAAGATGTACCAGGGTTTGAAGAGGTAGTTTTGGTGGCCCGGAGTTAAGCGAGCGGTGGCAGAGTTTGTGGCCAAGTGCTTAGTATGTCAGCAAGTGAAGGCTGAACACCGATTTCCAGGCGGCCTACTCCAGCCTCTAGTTGTTCTCGAGTGGAAGTGGGACAACATCTCAATGGATTTCGTCACGGGACTACCCAAGGTCCAAGGGGGATACAACGCCATCTGGGTGGTAGTGGATAGGTTGACGAAATCGGCCCACTTTCGGGCAATCAGGGAGTCGAGTTCAGTAGAGGCTTTGGCACGAAAGTACATGGATGAGGTGGTGCGATTGCATGGGGTTCCGAGGTCTATAGTCTCGGATAGGGATGCACGGTTTACCTCGAGAGTATGGAGAGTATTGCAGCATGCTTTTGGCAGCCAGCTGCATCTTAGCACTGCTTTCCATCCCCATACAGATGGACAAACAGAGCGCACCATCCAGACCTTGGAGGATATGATACGGGCATGTGTTCTGGATTCAGGAGAATCATGGGTGTGATACTTGACACTGGTAGAGTTTTCCTACAATAATAGATACCACTCTACCATCAGTATGGCCCCGTTTGAAGCTTTGTACGGGAGGCCTTCCCGTTCACCTGTGTGTTGGACCGAAGTAGGAGAGGCTGGCATCCTTGGCCCGGAGGTGGTGCAGAGAACGACAGAGAAGGTTCAGCTCATACGGGAAAGGATGAAAGCGGCCCAGGACTGACAGAAGTCATATGCGAATACCAGGATGAGGCCCTTAGAGTTTGAGGTTGGAGACCACGTGTTCTTGAAGGTCTCCCCTCAGTGCGGGCAGCGGAGGTTCGGTAAGGGGAGAAAACTCTCTCCCAGGTTTATTGAACCATTCGAAGTGTTTCGGCGGGTTGGCGAAGTGTCTTATCAGCTAGCATTACCACCGCCGCTACTAAGGATACATGATGTCTTTCATGTTTCCTAGCTTCTTCGGTATCTGAATGACGATTCACACATCCTTCATTGGGGCGAGCTGGACATCAAGGACGAAGTGACCTTTGTGGAGAGACCAGTGATGATCAAGTATCGCAAGGAGAAGGTTCTTCGTGGACGAACCATCCCCTTGGTTCGTGTGTTGTGGAGACATGGTGGGCTTGAGCAGAGTATGTGGGAGAGGGAAGCACAGATGTGTGCCCAGTACCCAGAGTTGTTTTGAGCTTGTTCCTTGTTGCACCTGTTGCAGTAGAATGTTTTGTCATTTTTACTATGGAATGTACTGGTTTTTTTCCTCTGGATGTGTGTGAAAATCCCTGGCTATGGGAGAGGAGAGAACCCGACCCCTAATCAAGACGCATTAAGGTGGATGCGATTAAACCCGTGCGGGTGAGTCAGTGCCGCCCAAATCGGATAATATCTTGACATGGGGAAGGAGACTCCCCAACCCACATGCCCGGGCAGTTTGGCATGGTATGTTTCTTGGTTCTTGGCAGGGAAATGTTTTAGTTAGCATGAGTTCGCTCATAAGAGGTATCTTTCGAGGTGGTTGTTCAGACCCTCTCTTCCCTTCTGGTTTGTTTTGATTCTCGAGGACGAGAATCGTTTAATAGGTATCTAATGTAATGGCCCGAGTTTTTGGGGTCCATTACTTTGTGAAAATCTCGTTTTGGGTTTTCTGGTCTGGGAATCATGGTGGTGTAGGCCTACTGTGAAAAATAAATTGGTTAATCACGTATATCCGGCCAAATAAATTGAGGCACCAGGATTAATCCTTTTGTGATAACCCCGGTTAAAACACACGAAAATTGAAATCATGGAGTGTGTTAAGTCATTTAAATCTGAAAATACCAGCATGGCCCTGACTTGTGTTAGTGGTGGTAGTTGGTTGTTTTCTTTTACAGGCCGATTGCTGGAGATGTGGGAGGGGATGGAATCCCCTGTCTTTATACTCTCGGTGGTTGTGTGAAATTGGGTATGGGATCCCCTATTGGTATGGATTTGGTGGTTGTGAGTTTTAAGACCGGGTGGGTACTTGTTTATATCACAAATTGGGGTGGGATCCTCTATTGTTGAGAACCGGGTATGGGCGTTACGGTTGATGCTTGACTGTTCACTTTCTTGGACTTGTGCCTATGCCTACTAGTTTCCCAGTAGTTCTTAAACTTAATTAAACATTATTACTGAACATGAAACAAGAATGGGACAAATGGGTTCTGTTGGAGAGGGTCGTGACTTGTGACTTGGACGTAGTGGTGTTGTGTTCTGTAGGCTGGTTAGAAAAACCTAAACCTTGGGTGAGTGCTTGTTACCTATATCTATACTATGTAGTTTTGTGTTTCTTATTCGCGCCCCACCCAAGTTGAGCACTTATTGACGAACACCCCCATTTCATGGGGGAGGGTGTTTTTCCCAACACTATTATTAGTGGCTGGTTATTAGCTCTTTTCTGCTCCCTTTCTCGGATAGCCCAAGTATCTTCGGGCAGGCTACGATGGCCTGAGGTCCATTATTAGCCCAAGAACCTTCAGGCGGGGCAGTGTGACGGTTGTCCAGGTGTGTGCGGTAGGTGGTTTCCCAAGCGTCTTCGGGATGAGTCTCAGGTGTCTTTGGACGTGGCAGTGGATCTTCTGGCCCAGGTGTCTTCGGGCGTGGTGGTAGTTGTTATGGACTAGGTTTTTGCAGGCGTGGTTACGTGTGATAGTTGTGGCCCAGGTGTGTGCGGTCGGGATTCGGCAGTGGGACTGCGTGTGGTTGTGGCCCAGGTGTGTGCGGGCGGGTGTGGCAGTGGGACTGCGGTGAGAATGGTGGGATTGGTCCGATGTGTAGGATGTCTCAATAACCAGTGGGAAAGTGGCGCAGGGTACCCAAACATCGATGTTCTCCTATTATATATATTACTTGACTTGTGTTATTTGGGAAGTGTGCCCTGGTGAGACTTGGGTGGATATTTTACCTTGATAGGCGTTTGGTTTACTCCTTTTCTCACGGGACTTTAGCACGTTCCCCCACTTGTGCACGAGAGTCTTTGGTTTTCCCTACTGAGTGTACTTGTATGCTCACCCTACGTATATAAAACTGCTTTCAGGTTTCCAGGATGACTTCGGGGATCGCGCGGGACTATACTAGCTCGGACCCTCAGGGCAGTTGCAGCTGCTATTTTTCTTTCTTTGGTACTTGCCTTTGTAGTCACCTTCTGTACTTGTGGTTTTTACTTTTGAATCATTCATGTGGGAATGGTTTACTTTTGGTTTTACTTTTCTTTTACCATGGTGTTGTTGGGTTTCATCATCTTATCTCCCGATTCTATAAAACAAAAAGGGGTAATGCCTTCCATTTGTGAGAAATTTATATACCCTTGGTGCTAGTCTCCGCTCTGGGACCTATTGAAGGCGGGTCTCGGGGGTCATTATCTATCCTTAAACTTAAGGAATGAAGGGCCTGGAAATCTGCTGACTCTTACCTCCTTTTGGTGAAGGCGGGTCATGACAGTTAATCACCAAGGTATCAATCTAAATGGTCATCTCTAGAGATTAAGTCTTTACCCAATGCATTGGAGCGCTATCAGGGAACACCCTTGACATGTATCTATTATCATGTGATCCACATATATCATCATCAATCATTTCATAAACAACCCATATAGCATAAAAGAAATGGGTTTCATTTCATAATCATAACGTTTTAAAAACTGCTTTAAAGACTTGATCATTATGTCACTTTAAACTCACGGAAAGGGAAAGTGGGTATCATGTATGTAAATCCCAAAATTTAAAATAGAACAACTTGGTATATATGTGAATACCCCTATATAATAGAGATATTTGAGTATTCACTTAATAAAATAAAATAACTTTAAAAAAATAGAGAGACATTTTGAGACGGAAATTCTGTAGCATAACGGCTATGTTTCGGGGTTTTAGAAAACATTGAAAAGAGAGGGGAAATGGGTCAAACATTCATAAATGACCCATAAAACAGTAGAGAGACCGAATATGAAGGATATATGAACATGGTAATGAAATTTTAAGGACATACCATTTGAAATGAAAAACATGGAAGGAAGACAAAAATTAGATTTCTCTTATGAAAATTCGACAGCCTAACAACGTCACTTAAAACAACCAAAATGGATTGACGAGATCAAATAGGGTCTCTCATCATATGAAAATAAATGATCAGTATGATAGATATAGAGATAATACCCCAAAATAATAAAAAGGAACTTGAAAGACTTGACATGAAAGTAGAACTTTTGAAAAAATGAGAAAGGTGAAAGAATCCCTTAAAAATTTGGCAGCCTAACGGTGCCACTTAAACTTCAAAAAAATGAATTGACGAGATAAAAATATGGTCTCTCATCATATGAACATAAAATATCAGTATGATAGATATAGATATCATACCCCAACATAATAAAAAGGAACTTGAAAGACTTGACATGAAAGTAGAACTTTGAAAAATGAGAAAGGTGAAAGAATCCCTTAAAAATTCAGCAGCCTAACGACGCCACTTAAACTTCAAAAAAATGAATTGACGAGATAAAAATAGGGTATCTCATCATATGAAAATAAAAGATCAGTATGATAGATATAGAGATCATACCCCAACATAATAAAAAGGAACTTTAAAGACTTGACATGAAAGTAGAACTTTGAAAAATGAGAAAGGTGAAAGAATCCCTTAAAAATTCAGCAGCCTAACAGGGCCACTTAAACTTTCTTAAAACGAATTGATGAGAGAAAGAGGGGCTCTCTCATCATATGAACATGAAAAGGTCAGTAATAGGAATATAAAATAACATCCTCCAACATAAGATCATGGAGCATAAAATAAATGACATAAATGAGATTACTTGAAAGAAAGAGAGAGGTAGGATCCCTTACCTTAAAATGTAACTCTTAAAACTCAAAGGTTGGTACCTTGAGGGCTTGGGGGCACCTTTGGAGGACTCCTTGGGAGGTAATGAGACTAGATATTCGTTGGGGGAGAGTTGGGAGTCGAATGGATGAGAGGATATCTTGGTATTTATAGGGAAAGTGAGGGGACAAGGCATTAATGGCCAAAGGACACCTCATTGGTGGTTTTGGCAAAACCATGGGCTTGCCCATGGTATTTTCCCATGTTATTGGCCACTTGGGACACATCATACAATAATTCATCCACTTTATTCGACCATCCCATAAAATATCTCATGACATCATCAAGATTTAGTCATGATGTCATTAAACATACCGAAACCCTAAAACTGTATTTTTACTATTCACTGAAAATTCAACTTTCTCAAAAAAATCCCAAAATTTCACCTTAACCAAATATCAATGCTTTGATTTCAAAAATGAACTCCAATTTATAAAAATATTTTTCTAAATATTTTTAATTTAATTTTTAAACAAATACACTATTCACAGAAAATTCAACTTTTTCAGAAAAATCCCCAAAAATTACTTTAACATAATATCGATACTCTGAGTTCAAAAATAAAGTCCATTTTATGAAAATAATTTTCTAAATATTTTTAATTTAATTTTTAATTAAAAAACACTATTCACCCGAAAAAACTAATACATGAATAATAATTTATGAAACCGTTATTTAACCATTTTATTGAATCACATTACTTAATCAAGGTGCCTAGATTATATTAATACTTTCTTTAAATGAGATTACTAATCCATTTGGTCACATAACTAATCCTAAGCATAAAATCACTATTCATAATTTACTATTCATCAAAAATTAAGTTGATCTTATTAGACTCTAAATTTCGTACTAAACATAATTGTAGAAGACCATTTTTTGAAAATAATTACACATTTTTAATTATTTAAAGTTTACATAAATATTTTTTATAATATTCTTTCTCTAAAATTCATCAAAAATATGCATACTATATTTATCCGGACATTTGAAAATTCATAAACTTCATCATAAGAAGAAATCACAATTTTTATTTAAGAAAAAGGATTACACAAGGCAGTTACAGTCTCCTTACATAGCCCCTTATCACACTAGCATACAACCTAAGTGTAAGGTGTTCTCAGGTGAGAGAATCCGAGGAAGGCTCGGCCAAAATCACACGAGTAGTAATTTCTATCAGTTTAAACTTCTCGCGAAGGCGATTCCGTTCTAGCTTCACACGATGAAGTTCAGCTTGGGTTTGGTCCAGATCAAAGCCCAGTGGTGCTACCTCCTTCCCAAATTCTGTTATATGGGATTCGATTGGTCCAAGACTACTGGGTGAGGCCATCGAATCTTCTTTCTATATTAATTAACCAAGATCACTTTTATTTAGAGACAATGATCGCAACATTTAGTTTCCAAAGGTCATACTGACTAACGATCATATAATAGTCAAAACCCAACAGTCTCATTTTAATTATACTCATGTTATCAAATGAAACAGTTTTGTTGAGTATAAAATAAAATAACACACAAAATTAGGAAACACGATTTATTCAAAATTTTGGGTCGTTACATTCTTCCCCCCTTAAGAAATTGCGTCCTCACAATTTTTAAAATTGGGTTTGGAAATTTCATTGAAAGTCCCACATCATAAAAGGAGTCAGTAAAACTATTACTTTAAAAGAAAGAAAGGGAAGTACAAAGGTCACCTGAGTTAACCCATATTAGGATTCCATGTAGGAAAACATGGATATGGAAGAAAAAAACAAAGGGTCAAGTTCTGAGGGAGAGTGATAGAAAACATGATTAGGAGAAAGTTAACCACAAGAAAATCACAAACTTATGATGTGTGTAAATAGTCTTTGATTACCTAGTAGGAAACGTAAACCAACAACGTTTTTGTTTTATGTTCCTTTTCATAATTTTGAGGAATTAATTTACTACATAGAACAAAAACATAAGGAAATATACCTACCTTCAAGTATAGTTTCATCCTTTAATAAGTTTCTACCGAAACTAATCTTTTATCCAAACGTTGAGCATTCAAAACTACTTGGTCTCGTCAAAGCACAAGAATCATCTTCATGAGAGTCATGTAATCCACAAAAGATTAACTATCAATTTCTTCTATCTTTAAACATTATCCCCAAAACAGAAAGGGTAAGATAAAACAACTCTCCAAAAAGAAAGAATCACATAGGAAGGGAAACTACTTTTAAATCTTCAAAGTTCCATGGTACTACCCAAAGTTCATCATAGACCATTCCATAAATAATTGTCCTTAAAATTCCTCAAAATAAACAAAACTATGATTGAAACCCAAATACAAGAAGGATTTGATAACATAGTCTTCCAAAATAAATTTCATCGTTCATCTCCAAACAACATCAACCACTCCTAACATCTTATAACAAAAGTAGCTAACCTAAACATATTTTCCCTAGGATAGGTTAATCATTTCCATAAGTAACCTAAATTACTCTAAGTCCGCCTTAAATTCATCGATTCTTCAAAATATAAGTAAACCTTTACTCCTCAAAGAAAATATCGTAGTAATCTATTTACCTCGATCAAATAGGGGTCCCATAATAGTGAACATCTTCCAAAATAATAATCATCTTTTAATCCCCTAATCACCCATTTTTTTAAGAAGAACAGCTTCACTACATCAATATGTGGTACATAACAATAGATGTTTTCCTTAATGATATAAAATCATCTTAGGTAGTGACTCGATGATCTTAGAAAACATAAAAGATTTTCTCATAGAGCACGAACTAAAATACAACATGACATAGACAATTATTGCGAAGAAGTCACATGTACCTTAGTCATCAAGATCCATATCAGCATAGGAATTGCATTCTTCCCTTGTCCTTGAAGATTGTTGATGCTCATCATGCTTCTCATCAATTACAAGAGAGCATTTCCTTGGATAATGTCTAACTTCTCCATATTTACGACATTGAAATGTATAAGGTACATTAGATCGAACCATATCTTCATTCATCACATTATCCATTTTTTTAAAGCAATTAGCTACTTTATGCCCTATCACCCCACACTTAAAACATCTCCCGGTTCCTTTTTTACATTCTCCTGGGTGCCACTTTCCACACTTTTTGCATAAAGGAAATTGGGTCTTCTTTCCCTTACCAACTTTATTAGATGAACATCCATGAGACTTCGTCTTCTTCTTCCTTGATGAATTTGGGAATTCAACTAGGTACCAATTATTAATTTTGATTTTGATAGCTGGTTTGGCATAATCATTATATGTTCAATTTGATCTTTCTTCATCTCTGTCACATTAATATGGTAATCGTCACATTTCCTATCACATTGGTTGTTGGTACATGCTCTTCCATTTCCCTCCATTAACTAAGAAAAGAACGTATAATTAGGGGGCTTAAATACTTAGCCAAAAATCATTAAAAGGAAACTTTAAGCATAGGAGGATAAACTTGTAGAAAGAAAGTATACCCTAACTTGTGATCCCCTAGGTCCCAGTCTAGGTTATCCATGATCATATATTCTTATGTGAATATTTATTTTATTTTATCCTTGTTCCTTTAATAATGGTTCATACTAAGCTTATAAATTTACCAAATCATATCCCCCAGGAGTGTCATAACCAAGAGTGCAGTAAGGCCCGTTGTCATGTACCAGTTCCCGTTCGAGTCTAGATCAAAGTGGTGTTTTTGGATTTTACCCCTATGTACATCTGTGCCAGAGCCACCTCTACCTGCTCGTATCCAGACAGGGATGTATTTTCTTGGCAACCCCTTACTCAATACTCACCAAAATACCAGGAATATTTCCTATATTTAAACTTTTCTATAGGGTTCTTCCTAGATTTTTCATATCCTAATTTTCAAAAATAACTAAACCATACTTTTATACCAACTATAGAATCCTGCCTTTTTATCACATAAACATTCATTACTTTTTACAAAACCGGGGATCTTTAAGGTTTAGTGTCTTGGAAACCAGGAACTTAAAACTTGAAAACATAAAAAATTCTTCTTAAACAATTGAAAGGCTTCTCCTTATGTTCATCCTAGGTTCATTACTGCATCTCATAACCTGGGGACATACATCAAAAGAAAGGGTGAGAAGAAGGCCCAGTAAGGGAAACAAGGGGAAACATTTAACATGTGAACTTGAGATACATCAACAATGTCATGAAAAAGAACTTTAAGGCATGAGAAAGAAATCATGAGGCATATCATAATAAAAATAACTTATTTCATAACTTGAAGATGTGGCTACAACATTTAATAAAGACAATCATTTTCGTTTCACCAAGGTCCATCCCCAAGGTGTCAATAAAAATTACCAAGGTTATTCACCAAGGTATCAGTCTAAATGGTCATCTCTAGAGATTAAGTCTTTACCCAATGCATTGGAGCGCTATCAGGGCGCACCCTTGACATGTCTTTATTATCATGTGAGCAACATATATCATCATAAATCATTTCATAAACAACCCATATAGCATAAAAGAAATGGGTTTCATTTGATAATTATAACGTTTTAAAAACTGCTTTAAAGACATGATCATTATGTCACTTTAAACCCACGGAAAGGGAAAGTGGGTCTCATGTATGTAAATATTAGAATTTAAAATAGAACAACTTGGTATATATTTGAATAACCCTATATAAGAGAGAGATTTGAGTATTCACTTAATAAAATAAAATAACTTTAGAAAAAGAGAGAGAGAGACATTTTGAGACGGAAATTCTGCAGCATAACGGCTATGTTTCGAGGTTTTAGAAAACATTGAAAAGAGAGGGGACATGGGTCAAACATTCATAAATGACCCATAAAACAGTAGAGGGATCGAATATGAAGGATATATGAACATGTTAGTGAAATTTTAAGGACATACCATTTGAAATTAAAAACATGGAAGGAAGACAAAAATTAGATTTCTCTTATGAAAATTCGACAGCCTAACGGCGTCACATAAAACTTCCAAAATGGATTAACGAGATCAAATAGGGTCTCTCATCATATGAAAATAAATGATCAGTATGATAGATATAGAGATAATACCCCAAAATAATAAAAAGGAACTTGAAAGACTTGACATGAAAGTAGAACTTTTGAAAAAATGAGAAAGGTGAAAGAATCCCTTAAAAATTCGGCAGCCTAACGGCGCCACTTAAACTTCAAAAAAAATGAATTGAAGAGATAAAAATAGGGTCTCTCATCATATGAACATAAAATATCAGTATGATATATATATAGATAATACCCCAAAATAATAAAAAGGAACTTGAAAGACTTGACATGAAATTAGAACTTTGAAAAATGAGAAATGTGAAAGAATCCCTTAAAAATTCGGCAGCCTAACGGCACCACTTAAACTTCAACAAAAATGAATTGATGAGATAAAAATAGGGTCTCTCATCATATGAACATAAAATATCAGTATGATAGATATAGATATCATACCCCAACATAATAAAAATGAACTTTAAAGACTTGACATGAAAGTAGAACTTTGAAAAATGAGAAAGGTGAAAGAATCCCTTAAAAATTCGGCAGCCTAACGGTGCCACTTAAATTTTCTTAAAAAGAATTGATAAGAGAAAGAGGGGGTATCTCATCATATGAACATGAAAAGGGAAGTAAGAGAAATATAAAATAACATCCTCCAACATAAGATCATGGAGCATAAAAGAAATGACATAAAATAGATTACTTGAAAGAAAGAGAGAGGTAGGATCCCTTACCTTAAAACGTAACTCTTAAAACTCAAAGGTTGGGACCTTGACGGCTTGGGGGCACATTGGGAGGACTCCTTGGGAGGTAATTAGACCACAACTTCGTTGGGGGAGAGTTGGGAGTCGAATGGATGAGAGGATGGCTTGGTATTTATAGGGAAAGTGAGGAGACAAGGCATTAATGGCCAAGGGACACCTCATTGGTGGTTTTGGCAAAACCATGGGCTTGCCCATGGTATTTACCCATGGTATTGGCCACTTGGGAAACCTCATACAATAATTCATCCAATTTAGACGACCATCCCTTAAAATATCTCATGACATCATCATGATCCAGTCATGATGTCATTAAACATACCGAAACCCTAAAACTGTATTTTTACTATTCACTAAAAATTCAACTTTCTCAGAAAAATCCCAAAATTTCACCTTAACCAAATATCAATGCTCTGATTTCAAAAATGAACTCCATTTTATAAAAATAATTTTCTAAATATTTTTAATTTAATTTTTAAATAAATACACTATTCACAGAAAATTCAACTTTTTCAGAAAAATCCCCAAAAATTACCTTAACATAATATCGATGCTCTGAGTTCAAAAATAAAGTCTATTTTATAAAAATAATTTTCTAAATAATTTTAATTTAATTTTTAATTAAAAAACACTATTCACCCGAAAAAACTAATACTTGAATAATAATTTATGAAACCGTTATTTAACCATTTTATTGAATCACATTACTTAATCAAGGTGCCTAGATTATATTAATACTTTCTTTAAGTGAGATTACTAATCCATTTGGTCACATAATTAATCCTAAGCATTAAATCACTATTCATAATTTACTATTCATCAAAAATTAATTTGATCTTATTAGACTCTAAATTTTGTACTGAACATAATTGTAGAAGACCATTTTTTGAAAATCATTACACATTTTTAATTATTTAAGGTTTACATAAAAAAAATTTAAAATATCCTTTCTCTAAAATTCATCAAAAATATGCATACTATATTTATTCAGACATTTTAAAATTCATAAACTTCATCATAAGAAGAAATCACAATTTTTATTTAAGAAAAAGGATTACACAAGGCAGTTACGGTCTCCTTACATAGCCCCTTATCACACCAGCATAGGACCTAAGTGTAAGGTGTGCTGAGGTGAGAGAATCCAAGGGAGGCTCGGCCAACATCGCACGAGTAGTAATTTCTATCAGTTTAAACTTCTCGTGAAGGAGATTCTGTTCTAGCTTCACACGATGAAGTTCGGCTTGGGTTTGGTCCAGAGCAAATCCCAGTGGTGCTACCTCCTTCCAAAGTTCTGTTAGATGGGCTTCAATCGGTCCAAGACTACTGGGTAAGGCCATCGAATCTTCTTTCTATATTAATTAACCAAGATCACTTGTATTTAGAGACAATGATCACAAAATTTAGTTTCCAAAGGTCATACTGAATAACGGTCATATAATAGTCAAAACCCAACAGTCTCATTTTAATTATACTCATGTTATAAAATGAAATAGTTTTATTGAGTATAAAATAAAATAACACACAAAATTTGGAAACAAGATTTATTCAAAATTTCGAGTCGTTACATTTATGGTATATAGAATTTATCCTTCACATATGATAAAGTCCTGAGAATTCTGAGTGTGTTAGGAGAGATCGAATTCATCCCATATGAAGGTCCTCCTACTAGGATGTTTACAAAAAATGGAAAATCTAACAACAATCTGAGGTCATATATGATTGCATTCAAAGATAGAATATTGGTGGCTTGAATTTATAGCAAGATCATGTGTGAGGCATATTCTCCATATCGATTTACCCTTTAGTTCAACTATCTACAACAATCAATTGTATTTCACCCATTCACGTTTGTCTTGAGAAAGCCCAATGATGGACTTAAAATTATAGATCATAATGGTAATGTAGGTTTCCAAAATGTCAATCAAGATGCCTCCATCAGGTGTATTGATCAGGATAGAATCTGGGTATGTGATTGCTTGGATTTTTTCAAACCCTCAAGGGGTGTTAATGAAAGTCATTCCTTGAATCGAGGCTATGACAACTGTTGGTCGTGGAAATCATGGTAAGAAGGTCCAATCTGAAGGTGATGATTTTGAAGCTTCAAAGACTTAAAATATATCTTGTTCAAGGATCAAGAGCATGATACGGTTTAGAAAACCACATTTTCTACGCCAAGGGGATCTAGTAATCATCATCGAGAGGAGACTCGGGTCCTGTTCACCCAGTCTTCTATGAGAGAATAAAGTCCTAAAATGATTTAAAGTTAAAATATGTCAGGTATTCCTCATAGACAATTTCATTTGTACCAAATTATGTGTAACCCCTGGTGATACAGGTTTCGATGGACATATCTCATGACATTCAAGACTTTTGGGTATTTCTCTGGGCTGGAATACACATCCCAGAGCTGAAGGATATTTGTTCACCCTGCGATATTCACCCTGAAAGTAATTTGGATGAGGTGGGGTAATATGTTCAGGATCTGGAAATTTTGATATATGAAACTGATGATCAGATCCTATCCACATAGAGAGTATCTAACATGTTCAATTTAGCTACTATTGAGGGAGTAGCTAGTCATTCCGAGCAGGAATGAGATGACTATGTTGACCCTATTAATGTAACTCTCTCTTCTCCATTCCCTTTTTTCTCTTTCATCCACTATCAATAATTTCGAGGGGATTTATCTCATAGTTTTGAGGATAAAGGGAATTTTCATAAAAGTCATTTGAGTCACAAAATATATTCCCATGAGTACTCCCATTGGAGTAGTGGTTGAGTCTCCTAAACCCCTAGAACTATCCCCGGGTCATAAGATGATAGTGGTGGAAATGTTGGGAGGGTATTCTAAACTACCACCTATCATTCCTATTATTGATAGGATTGATAAGGTATCCTCTCTATCTTAAGAGAAGAAACAAAATAATGAAAAGAATTTGGATTGGAGTATCCACCACATTAAGTCATTTTGTTTTCATTTTGATCTTATGACTAACCTAGCGTACTTATTTGATCATTAATTTAATTTATAGGATCTACATTGCTTTCCTATCTTAAGGGGTCTAGCACTAGTCCTTGAAGGATTTAGGGGGTATATCAGAGGAGGAACAGACTCATGGTGATGAATATATATCTTTTATGGATGAATTTCCAAGAGATGAATCTGAATATTCCCCTATTATTTAAAATATGGAAGATAATCCTAGTGATTTCATATGCATACCATAAGGTTTTATGTGTTATTTATGACTTTTCTTTCCTCTCGATATTTCAAATTTGTCACCTATACTAGAGGGACTTGAAGCAGTCAATGTAAATCCTATTTCTATTTCTGAAGGGGCTAACAAGGATCTCAGATGTTCCAATGAAGTTTTCGGTTCTAATCTTGAATCTTAAGTGTTTGAAGAGGTCATTACTATTGAGAGTCCAGTGAGAGAAATCGATGGCAGAGTCAATTTTAGTCTAGAGACACTCTCTTTAGATACCCCTACTGGTGATGATGTTATGATATGTGAGGGATTATATAATTAACTAATGGATAAAATAATGGATCTTGATGAAATTTTGAAAAATATTAATATCCCCACCTCTTTGGTGGAGTTTCGAGACTTTGATATGTTATTGGATGGGTTTGATTCTTTCTCTTTCTTGAGTTTTGAAAGGTAGTTTACCTCCTTACATTTGAGGTATTAGATATTATCTTGACTTGTAGATCTTTTCCTTCGAATAATTTTGTCAAGAAAATTCATGAACAAGTTATCCAAGTCCATTATACACCCATTTTTTAGGGATAGATAGCTAAGAATCCCAAAGTGGGATATTCCCAAGAGACCTTGATCCCAGTTTCCAAAAAAACGCAAGGGTATGTTCCTTATCAAGAGTTTCTTACCCAAAATAATGAGGTCGGGAGTAATGGGGAGGAATTAATCCCAAAAATTGCTCCAATAATGGAAGAGTTTTATTAACTTCTTTGGTTTATTTACTACCTTCACTTTTTGTTAACCCCCAGATCTAGACGAGAGGTGTCACCTCCTATTCAGTATCATCAACTTTTGTGTCTGGGCATGGGTTGGGGTATTCAATGCTAGTTTATTCAACACTATTAGGTGAAATTGAAACTTCTTTAGTGGGACTGGAACAAGGTACTTGTTGAATTCACAAATCCTAGAGTACATCTCTCCCTCTAAGAGTGGCTCTGATTTGGACTTGGATATATAGTATGCTCTTCTCACTACATGTCATGTTATTTAATGATACATCTGGAAGATAGTCTCGATGATACCTTTGAGACCTACCATCATGAATTAATTAACATACAACCATGTTTACCATATTAGGATATTGTGGGGTTGATTATCAAATGATCCACTATGTTTTAAATTCAATCATTCAGAAAATGGAAGAGAAGTGAAGGTTGCAGCAAGTTGGGGCATAGTTAACAGGCCAATTTAAAGATCTTTGGGCTACTATGTCCCAGGCTGAGTAGAATCGTGCCAAGGAGTTAGAGGAGTATTAACGTATTCTATATGAGAAATATCTTCAAGTGATATTTCATCAAGAATAACTAAATTCCATATTAGAAGAGATGGTCCAAATCTACTACTCCTTGAAGAGGGTCTCGGCACAAGGTGAGGATTCTATAGTTGAGGATAAAGGGAAGCTTAATCACACTAAATATGTTATTACCACACAACTAGTTGGGTTTTGTTAAGCTACAAAAAAATTATTAATCCACAGTTCAACATCTCAATTCTTTGGTCAAAGAACACCTATAAATTTAGCAGAGAGGCTCTGGTATGTGAAATTTACTCAACATTTTAAAACATAAATAAAAAGGATTTTTGTTTCCAAACACCTATTTCTACATTCCTATCTTCATCATAATCATTATAATTTAAATGATAGGTTTGAGGGATCACTCTAATTTTTTCCTAGGTATTTGGACTGAACAATCATAGTTCAACTGTTTCTAGGGTCATATGGAAAATCCTATGAATTATGTGTCTTTTGTGTCATCGCCCTAATTTTTTCCTAAGTTTGATATAAATAAGACTTATTGGATGAGATTTGGTTTTTTATTAGGGTACCCTCTGTGGGTTTTTTCCCTAATAATTTTTATGCCTCTTATCTTTTAATTTCTCAATTCTTTCCTAAACCATACAGAGCATAGGTCTAGCGACCTAATACTTGAATTTTACCCAAGTTTCCCTTTACGGGTGTTCAACCTGGTGAGTACCGTGTCTCTTTTTTTGGGTAGTTTATAGTCGTGAAATATGGAATAATGCAATTTATTTTTTAGTCCGAATAGATTTGACCATGATTTTTGGAATGATAACTCAAATAAGGCTTGTCATCCAAGAATTTTCCAACATTCTTCAGATACCCAAAGGGGGATTTTGGGTCATGATTTTTTGATTCCCTGATCTAAAACATGATATAAAAAAGTATGTGGGGAAAGGGCATGATTTAGGTTAAAAAATAGGTTTCTAGCATAATATTGTTAGGGATTATGGGAATAGAGTAGTCCGCTACTGAGGGAAAATACTTCACTGGTCGACAAGCCCTTTTGGTGGGTGACTTATGAAAATCCAACTAGGGTGTGTTACTACATAGTCAAATAGTGGAATCATCTAGATTATAGGTTATTTTGGTTTTTGAATTATGAAAATCCAATTGGGTAATATTACTTTATAGTCATATAGTGGTATCCTTGATAATTCTTACATTCAACTACTAATGGTCAGGAAGTTTGTGAAGATCTGTATTTCCAAAAACCATGATGGGTGGTTTTCCAAGAAAAGGTGTCTAAGAATGAAGAGATTATTTGTATTGGAATTGGACAAGAATGGGAAACTACCCCTACAAGAATTTTAATTATGTAAAGTAAGGTACATTCTATTAAATGACTAATTTCAGGTGGGAAGTAATCTCTTTAATAAGGTTTGAAGCATCATGCATTTTAATGTCATATGACCAGGACATGGAATATACAGTTTAACATCTTAAAATGAAGATGTTGTTGTATAGTTTAATTTATTGTAACTATAATTTTTATGCTATTAAATTTAATTTCATGTATAAAATACATTGTGGATACAATTTAAGGTCTTTTAGTTCAGACTGAAATATTGGTAATTTTCCCTTCCATGATAATCTATATGGGAATGTGCCATCATTTTTAGGTATTAAGGGGGGATTTTGTAATATTTAATCTGGGAGCCTCCAAATTTAAAAAGTGATATGGGAAAAAAATTTAAGTAATGACCGCATATCATGTTTGAAAAGTGGTTTCCAGCATAATTACATTGGGGATTACAGAAATAGAGGATGTCTCTTCAAAGGAAAAATGCACCACTGGTTGATAGTCCCTTTTGGTGGGAAACTTATGCAAATCCAACTATGGCATGTTACTACATAGTAAAAAAGTCCCATCCTCTGGCGTATAGGTTCTTTTGGTGGTAAAATTATGCAAAGACAACTATGGTGTGTTTCTACATAGTCTAACAAATGTGTTCTATATATAATAACATTTTATTGTAGATGGATGGAAGAAGTTAATAGAGATTGAAATTTTTCTAGACAAAGATTTTGGTTTGTGGAAGTAAAGGATTGAATATAGGAGGATCATTTAAAGACAAAATTACCCAATAATGGGGGAAACATTTCCTACACCGATCTGAACTAGAAAAATAAAAATAGAGGGGGTTATTTTGATATTGGTCCCTAATAATAGGGTATGGGAATCACAATGTATTGCATTTGAATGATAATAAATATGTACATAGTTTTAGGAAACCATATAGTTTAAAGTCTTATTGTTAGGACTTCTCGTGCATTTTAACTTCATGCAATGAGGAAGATATGGTGCATATAGTTTTAGGTCATAATATTAGGACCATGGTATTATAGAAATTATGGGTAGTATGAGGCCTATAGGACCAAGGTTGTTTGGGAATACTTTGTACATGAGGGTGGAAATTGTAAACCAAGAACTTGGGGGTTCCCAGATCAAGAGAAGTGCCATGTGAAAATCATTCAAGGGATGATTGCAGAATATGGTCAAATATTGGGTTCTAGTATGATTTCATCAAGGATTACAAAGATAAAAGAGGCTTCTCCTAATGGTGATTGTGTCATTGGTTGAAAAACCCTTTTGTGGGAGACTTTATGAAAATCCAACTAGGGTGTATTAATACAAAGTAAAATAGTGGAATCTTATGGCTGGTAGAACCATTTGGTTGGATACTTATGCAAATACAATTGGGGCGTGTTACTAAATAGTTAGACAAAGTTTTCCTTAGGTATCATACATTAAATTTATAGTAGCTAGAGAAATATTATGAATATTCAACATTTTCCAATATTAGGAGTATGATTTGTAGAAGAAATATGTTTTTGAATAAATAAATAATTTAGACTGAAATTTTCCTTGAAGTGTAGAGTCCCTTGTAAAGATCTTACTCACATATAGAAGGGGACTTTTTTCCTTGATGGACCCCTAAATAAGGTACCCCAAATTAAGATCTCCTACATGGATATTTTTTTGTATGTAGGAGAGGGGGATTTTTCTAATACCCCATGGTTGGGACTAGGACATGAGGTATAGTTTTCACTATGTATCTCATTAGAATGAGAATCTATCCACATGTTGTTGTTGATGAACCATGAACTTTAAAGTCAAGTGTTAATGACATCATCCATGCAGTTTAATGTCATGTAGTAAGAATGAAGGTGAATCGATGTGAAAAATAAATATTGTGGTTGGGTCCGATAATGAAGGGTTGGGTGTCACTACATATCCTATGATGGAAAGAATCAAGCCACACATTTTTTGTGGAAACTGTGAAATTTAGTGTCATGTAGTGAGGAAAAGGGTCACCTAACATGAAAAAAAAGGAATATTGTGGAGAAGGGGACTTTTTTAATACAGTCTCACGAATGGGGTGACATCCCATATTAGATCCTTTTATGTAGACCTGACTCACACTATAAGAGAGTGGGGTAATTTTCCATATTATGGTTGGACCAAGATGTAGGATTTGGGCGTCATTATGTATCTCATGGGAATGAGAATCAAGACACACATAGTTCTTATAGAACCATGCAGTTTAAAGACATGTGGTAAAGGCACATGGTGTTCCTTTTAAAGCATTTTGACCAGGACCATAGTAACCCCAATGTGAATTGATATGCCCTGATCAAGTGGTGAATCCTTTACAAAAAACCCTAATCACATGTGAGTTATGATCAGTGTTAGAAATAAGGAGAGGAGAAGTTTTTTTCCACCACACAAAGGAGATAAAAAAGAAGGATAGGGGCATTTTGATTTCTTGGGGCCTAGACCAGGATGCAAGATCTAAGCATCTCTATGTATCTCATTAGAGTGAGAATCAAGCCACATATAGTTTTTAAGGAAGTATCATGTGCAGGTATGGACCATACATAGGGAGGGGTCATTTTTTATCATGGATGGACCTAAGATTAGAGATTTGGGTGGAAATACGTATCCTATGATGGTAGGAATCAATCCATACATATTTATTGAATAGTTTTTGTGGGATAACAGCACCGAATATTGTGATCCACTCGAGAATGGATGGAATGTTATGCATTTTTTTTAATGACCTTGTGTTTTTAGTTAAAAAATACTAAATAAATGTGTGTTATATCATATTATACACATAAAAAATATAGAGAAACCAAAAAATAATTTTTTTATTCTATAATGAAACCAATTAAAATTAAAAACATTACAAATAGAAAAAAATATAAAATATAAAATCCAAAATGGGAAAATATAAATCACCCCAATCTATTAGAATCATCGCCCCCACTAAAAAAACTATAGAGAAGAAGAAAAATATTAACAAACCATGAAATATTATGGAAATAGTGAACTTTGATAGGAATTGAGTTGAATATTGAGTTAAAGAATAGAGTAGTATATATAGGAGGTAATGTGACTGTTAGAATAGTAATGTGACCGTTGGAATAGTGATGTGATTGTTGGGAATAGTAACATGGTCATTGGAATAGTAATTTTACCTCAAATAATAAATTATAATAAAAAAATATTTATAAAGATTAATTTATTTAAATATAAATTTTATAATTCCAAAAAAAATATCATGATTAAGAAACTCAATGAAAATTAATCACATTTTTAATAAACTATATTTTAAAGTATTTCGTAAAAGCCGTAATTTTTATATTAAAAATTAAAATTACCTATTTTAAAAATTTATTTTGATAAAATGAATATAAATTTTTAAATCATAATGTTAAAATTATCCATGGGTTATTTTTTGGTAATTTTATGAAATACTTCAATTTTCGAGTGAATAGTAAAAATACAGTTTTTTACATAACCAGTGTAACTCAAATTACATCATTCATGAGATAATAATGACATAATAATTTCTAGGACATTATTTTCGGACATTTTATATTTAATTTCATAAATGGTTCATTAAAATACAATAAACTCAATTTCTAAACATAAAAAGAACTTTCCAAAACCTAAAGTCAAAAGTGATTCCTTAAAATAACAATTTTTCTTTCTTTCCACTTTCCTTTTTAATAAACTAATGAATTAAAATTATAAAGTTGATTTAAATTCATAAACTCATTATATTATATTAATATATGATTTATATTTTCAAAAATCACTATTTTAAGTTTTACCTTTGATATATTGTTTTTTTCAATATTTTATTTTAAAAATACCCCTCTCCGCAAGTATAAATAACCATTCTCCCTCCCCTTGTAAAACCACTCCTCCCACCCAATTAAAAGCCAAATATCTACCCAAATCTTCCATATTAAGCCTCTTATAATCCATAGGGATGTTCTAGATCAATAAAACTCCAATCACTAAGGATTTATCAAGTCATACAAGAGAAGCTACACCAAGGATTAAGTAAGTTTTGATCCACTCCTCTCTCTTTTTTATTTCTTCTTCCTCTTCTATTTATTTGTCCACTAACCTTTTCACAACCAAACATTAAAATAATCAATTATGAAGTAAGCTAACATTATATTAGTTATGTTATCATACTATAAGTATCAAACTTCTATATATATAAATTTTAAACTTCTCTTTCATGCTCTCCTGACAATGTCCCATCAAAAGTCGGTTAACCACATACAGATACATTTCTATGTCAACACATATATCCATCATCATGGATAAATATTATAAACAATATATAATATATAAAAATTATATTATATTCATTATAATATTATGTAATGAATTATACTAATGTATAAGTTACATTTAAGAAAATAGATAAATTAAATAGAAACAGAAATTTTTTAAGAAAAACATGATATCAAAACACCTAAATTTTATCAACAGAAATTAATAAATATAATACAATGATTATAACTGATAAATAGTTATATAAATGACTATAATTCACTTCTAGATCAATTTTTTTATAAATATAATATTATTATTCAAGATATGTAAAAGTGATGAAATAAAGTGGGAATAAAGGTGAGGGGATTCTCGAACCCAATTCCTTTTTTGGTTTATTCTATGTTCCATGGTATGAATGTTCATATTATTTTTTTTATAATTCCCATTCTCTTTTTTTTAGGTATATACATGTTCCTAATATGTCCAAATTTTTTCTTAGAAAAACCTTATTTTTCTTTTTAAATTTAATTCAATTTCCAAAACATTGTATTCTACTCCTCTTTAAATGCTTCTTGTCCCCTCAATAATAATGATTTATTATGTTCAAGTATGATTTACCTTATTCTTTTGGGAACCAAAAAGTTTATTCATGAATTTATTCTTAATTAAAACCTTATAAAATCTATTCTCTTCTTTGGGTATACTTAATAACTTTTATTGATATATTTTCTATGTTGAATACATGATTATGTAAATGTTATGATGTGATGGGTGGGACCAGAATTACATATCCCTCCAATTCATTGGGGAATGTGATGTATCTCCTGAGATAATTTGAAATATGTTTGAACATGATGCTATATTTTTTTATGATGATGATGTTATGATTATGAAAATATGTTATGTGTGAACATGATGCTAGCTTTGTTCACAACTATGTGTGGTATTTGAACACTAAGATATGATGTTTCATTTTTATGTATTTCCACATTCCATGCATTATCACATATTTACCTTATTATATTAATTATGATCCTATGATTATGATATGATGATTATTTTTACCCATGTTATATTGATCTTTGTCCCTTATTCATCCTCTTATTGAGATTTTATCTCACCCCTTTAATTGATGTATATCCTCAGGTGATTACTTGTACTAAAGAGAATTTGAGGTCCTCTAAGAAGATAGAGAATAATTAATTAAATAATTTTTATGTTTTATTATGTGAAATTTATGTATAAGCCTAATTTTCCCAAGACACTAAACCTTTGGATCATGTATTTGTATTTCCATTATTTTGTTTATCTTTAAAATGATGTAATAGTCATGTAAGAAATTTGGGATCATTCCATTTGGTATTAGAGGATGGTTTAGTTAATTTGAGAATTAGTATTATAAAATAAGAGTGAAAACCATAAGTAGAAGTCTATATATAGACAAAAAATACTAGAATAATCTTTATAGAAAATGATAAACATAGGGATCCCATAATTTATGCTTTTAGAGTTAATTTCACAAAATGTTTAAATTATTTATTCATGATTTGTTGAATTACATTTTGATTAAACATTTTCTATTTTAGAAAATGGTGGGAACCAGGAGAAACCAGCCCAACAACCCATGTGAGGTACAATGCAATGATTGTCCGAGTGACATCCCCAATGCCATTTGAGGTGTAGTTAAAAACTTCATGGAAATTCTTACACAATTGTCTTAGGATATTAATAATAACCTTAACCATGTGGAATATACTCCTTAACCTAAAAAGGATCAACTTACATTGATTCCTTTATGTGGAAATGACCAACATTGTTTAGTGGAACTTCTGACCCACTTATCATGGAATAGTGGGTTAACTCAATGGAGAATCTATTTTCTATGATCCGTTATTTTGAGAAGGAGAAGGTGACTATGGATATTTTTCATTTAGATGGAGAAATTGATCAATTGTGGGAGTTGATTAATAACACTAATCCAAAGGATGAAATGGAAGGGATGGAATGGGAAGACATTGATAAAATATTTCTTATAAAATATTTTCCTTGAACTCATCGAACAATTATGGAGAGAGGATTTATAGAGATGAATAAAAATGAAGGTGAATTTGTCACGACTTATGAGGAAAACTCACAAGGATTTCATAATACTCCTAAAGTTTTGTTATAAAAAACGGAAGAAAAATAGATAGATTTTTTGTTTTTTAAAAATCACACCTTAGAAAGGCTATATTAATCTGAGACTTCAGGAGTTATGAAGAAGTTTTTTAATGCACTCTCAAAGTAGAGATAGAGTTCAAATAATAGTCCCATAATTATGGAGATAAGAAGAGAATATTGTAGTTTCAAGCTGGTGGGTCAAATGACAAAGGAGAAAAGAGAATCCAACCACCCACATGTTAAAAAAGTTGGAAGAAGCGTCATGGGAATTGTCACAAAAGGGATAGGGAAATGATTCAAGTGTGGAAGAGAAGGCCACCAAACTCATTAATGTTTAATATACATGAATAAGACATCCAATATGATGTAGTAAAGGAGGGAACCTCCTAATGCACCACCTATGGTTTAATACTTCATCTATAGGGAGTAAGGTTTCTATACAATTCAATGAAATAAACCTTGAGTCTTTGATGGTAATCAGATTTAGCATCTACCAAATCTAAAGGATCAAGGGAAATTTTATGCCATCACAATTTCTGAAATGGGTAAATAAAAATAATTTGTACAAGTTACACTTACTATTCACTTAATAATGGAAAACGTATTATTTTTTTCTAGTTCTAAACATTCTTGTATATCTTGTAAGTTTTCTAAAACTGTTGAATTGAAGGCTCGATACCTTGAATCATAGATATCTATAAAAATACCTAGTGATTCAATCATTGCAACCCAAGTGTTGGAATCTTCTCATGTTAGCATATGTGAGAATATTCTTCCAGTGAATCTCGTAATACTTCCCTTGGTAGAATTTGATACTATACTGGCATGGATTGGATCTCATTATATAGAGCACACATCAAATATTGTGAAAAGGAAATATCTTTTCATATTATGAACCATATAATGTTCCACTACAAATGCAAGGAAGATCATGAACCTCCTTTAGAAAATCCATCAATGGTGTGGGTGTTGATACCCTATGAAGAAGAATATCTTTTTCAAATGGTTGATTCAAAGGAAGGTATCAACCTTCAGGAAATTTCCATTGTTAGGTAATATACTAATATATTTTCTAAAGAGTTCCCCATACTTCCCCAAGATTGTGAGTTAGATTTATCAATATATCTCATACTTGGGTCCACTCCCATCTCAAAATTCTTCTACAAGATGGCCCCAGTCGAACTGGAGGAGTTAAAGAGGCAGCTGCAAGAGCATTTTGAAAAAGGGTTCATACACCTTAGTGTATCACGTTGGGGTGTGCCAGTTATATTTTTTCAAGAATAAGGATGGATCAATGTGTTTGTGTATCTATTATCAAGATATCAACAAGATCTTCATAAAGAATAGTATCATCTACCAAGTATTTATTACTTGTTCAATCAATTATGAGGAGTCTAATACTTCTCAAAGGAAGGTCTTCATTCTGAATATCATCAACAGAATGTGGAGAATGAAGATATTCATAAGATAACTTTCTGTTCAAGGTATGGGTACTATGATTTCATAGTGATTCCCTTCGGACTTATTAATTCTCCTAAAATCATTAAGGATTTGATAAATATAGTCTTTAGAGGCTGCCTTGAAAATTTTGTGGTAGTTTTTATCAACGATATTCTCATTTACTCTAAGAGAAATAAGGAACGTGAAGAGCATCTAAGTATTATTCTGGTGATATTCAGGGAAGATAAAATGTATTCTAAGATCATAAAGTGTGACTTTTGGATACAACAAGTCACATTCTTAGGGAATGTGATTATAAGTGACGGAATTTTTGTGGACCCTTCAAAGAAAAATGCAATTGAGGAATGGCCCATATCAACTAGTGTCATGGAAATATATAGTTTTCTTATATTATATGGGTACTAATGGAATTTTTTAATAAATTTCTCATGATTGTGTATCCCTCTAGTTAAGTTAACATGAAAAGTGGTAAAGTATGTATGTATGAAAGAATGTGTGGAAATCTTCATGGAGCTCATGAACAGGCTAATAACTACACCTGAACTAACACTAACAACAATTAGGGAAGGTTTTGTGATATAAATTTCTTCTTCAAATAAATTATTGGGTTCTTTGCTCATTCAAAATGATAAATTGATAGCCTATGCCTCATGGAAATTGAATATCCATGAGCAGAACTACTTGAAACATAATCTGGAGTTAGTAGTTGTAATATTCACTTTAAATATTTGGAATAACTATATCTATGGTGATAAGTGTAAAATATATATTGATAATAAGAGACTAAATTATATATTCACATAGAAGGACCTCAATATGCATAAAAGGAGATGGTTAGAGCTAATCAATGACTATTATTTTCTATTCACTACCATCTGGTAAAGGCGAAGAAGGTACCTAATTCTCTTAGTATAAAATAATCTACTACTCTATCCATGATGTAGATTGAGAGAGACCTTATCTTCATGTAAATGCAAAGGATGGATCTAGAAATCATAATAGCAGGGAATACATCCTACCTTTCCCAAATGATTTCCCAACCATCCATTCAATATAAGATCAATGTTGCACAAAGATATGATCTAGAACTACAAAAGAAGGTGAAAACAGTAGAGGAAGGGAAGTTACATGAGTTCCATATTGATGATGATTGTGTGATTCAGTATATAATGAGTCTTTGTGTTCCTATATAACCTGGGATAAATAAGGATCTATTGGATAATGAACATATCTCATGTTTCTCCATCCATCCTGGAATCACTAATATGTATCATGATCATTGAGAACACTTACAGTAAGAAAACATGAAGAAGGAGATTGTTGAGTACATATCAAGGTGTTTAGTATGTTAGCAAGTTAAATTAGAGCGATATAAGTCTAGAGTAATGATGCAACCATTACCTATACCCACATGAAAATGGAAGAATATCACTATAGACTCTTTCACTGGTATCCTAAAATCATCCAAAGGAAACAACAAAATATGGATTTTGGTGGATCGAATCACCCATACTTCCCATTGTATCACAATTTGGGAAGATTTTTCACTTGAAAAACTTTCCATGATATATGTGAAGTAAGTTGTGAGGATTCATAGAATACCACTTTCGATCATCTCTAGTCATGATCCAAGGTTCAAATATAAATTTTTTAGAATTATTCAACGTGATTTGACTACTAAATTGAATTTTAGTATGACTTATCGCCCCCAAAATGATGGTCAATATTAAAGGACTATTCAGATTCTTGAGGATATGCTAAGAGCATGTTTAATGGAATTCAAAAGAGGATGGGACCAACATCTCCCACTGGTTGAGTTCTCATATAACAATAGCTTCAAATTCAGTATTAAAATGGATCCATATGAATCTCTATATGGGAAGTTATGTAGAACTCTACATTGTTGGGATGAAGTTGTTGGATGAAATATACTTGGATCTGACCTTGTGCAAGAGATGAGAGAGAATGTTTAAGCCATCCAAAATCATATAAAAGCTTCTCGGAGTTAGAAAAAGAGTTATGCTGGAAACCATTGATGGTACTTGGAGTTTGATGTTGGATGCAAAGTTTTCCATCAAATGTCATCATGTAATAGAGTCATGTGTTTTTTAAAGAAAGTAAATCTTAGCCAAAGGTACATTGTCCTTGGAAATCATTGATCATATAGGAGCAGTGGCCTATCATATTTCACTTTAACCAAGTATGGATTAAGTTCATGAAATGTTTCATGTATCACTCTTGAATAAGTACATACCTAATCCCTCACATGTATTAAATCCAAAGGTGGTAGAACTGGAGAATGAACTCTCATATGAAGAAAATTTGGTGAAGATCTTGGACCATAGAGACAAATTTATATGCAATAAGACAAATAACATTTTCAAAGTATGGTAGAGGAACCATAAGTAGGAAGAGGCAACTTGGGAACCAGAAGAAACAATTCAATAGAAGTACCCTCATCTATTCTCAATTGAAAATATGATTTAAAATTTTAGGGATGAAATTTCTAAAGGGGGGAAGGATGTAACGACCCAGTGCTTTTAGTAAAAGCAATTCCTAAATAAATGTGTTTTTATTATATTATACAAATAAAAAATATAGAGAAATCAAAAAATACTTTTTTTAATCAGCAATGAAACCAATTAAAATTCAATAATTTATAACTATATAATAAATAGAAAATAGAAAATCCAAAATGGGAAAATATGGATCACCCCAATCTATTAGAATCATTGACCCCAATAAAAAAAATATAGAGAAGAAGATAATTTTAGTAAACTAAGAAACATTATGGAAATATAGAACTTTGAGAGGAATTGAGTTGAATATTGAGTGAAATAATATATTAGTATATATAGGATTTAATGGGACTATTGAAATAGTAATGTGAACATTGGAATAGTATTGTGACCATTGGGAATAGTAACCTGGCCATTGGAATAGTAATTTTACCTCAAATAAAAAATTGTAATAAAAATAATATTTATCATGATTAATTTATATAAATATAAATTTTATAATTCCAAAAAAATAAATTCCATGTTTAAGAAACTCAAAGATAATATAAGCTTGCCTGAATGGCCCAAAGGCCTTCATTTTTATTGATTTTTGATAACCCCCCTTTCAAGGTATGAGGGGGAACCCTTACAAGGCACATAGGCTTAGAGATTACATTGCCCGTAGGCTTAAGAGATTACATGACCCGAAGGTCTTAGGGAATTCAACCAGACTATCTACAAGGAACCGCCCCTCCCCAGCATCTGCATCTTGATAGTAGCTCTCCACCTGTGCATGACCGTCTGGATAGGCTTCCCATGCAAGCACAGGCTGGTATCGATGGCATAGTCATACCCTCTCATTCTAACAATCCATTTGGCTCTGCTCTGGTGAGTGTACCTGCTCTGAATCCTCATCTGGGGCTGCTCTTTTTTGTAGTGTGTATGGGGCCTGCATTCATGTGGCCCGAAGGCCTTGGGGTGTCCTGAAGGCCTTAAGGTGGCCCGAAGGCCTTGAGAATAAACTGTCCCAAAGGCCTTGGGTGGCCCAAAATCCTTGCAAGACCCGAGGACCAAACTGGATGCCCGAAGGCCCATATGTATGAATAGTTCTGGATGCTACAGTACCGAACAGTGCATGCTATAGTACTCCTACAGTAACCTAGAAATATTCCTCCGCCCGGATTTGATCTCGAGTCTCTTGGATTCACCTACTGAGTCCTCACCAACTGGGTTGAGGCTCTTGTGTGATAATATAAGCACATTTTTAATAAACTACATTATAAATTATTTCATAAAAATGATAATTTTTTCATTAAAATTTAAAATTACATGTCTTAGAAATTTGTTTTGATAAAATTAATATCATTTTTTAAATAATCATTTATAAATTATCCAAGAGTGATTTTTAGGTAATTTTTTTAAATACTTCAATTTTTAAGTAAATAGTAAAAATATTGTTTTTTACTTAACTGATGTAACTCAAATTACATCATTCATGATGTAATGATGAAATAATAATTTCTATAACATTATTTTTGGACATGGTATATTTAATTTCATAAATGGTTCATTAAAATACAAAAAAAAAATCAATTTCTAAACCTAAAAAGAACTTTCCAAAACCAAAAGTCAAAAGTGATTCCTTAAAATAACAATTTTTATTCTTTCCACTTTCCTTTTTAATAAACTAATGAATCTGAATTATAAAGGGGTTTTAAATTAATAAAATCATTATATTATATTAATATATGATTTATATTTTCAAAAAATATCTATTACAAGTTTTACCTTTGATATATTATTTTATTCAATATTTTATTCTAAAAATACCCCTATCCCTCCCCTTGGAAAACCACTCCTCCAGCACATTTCAAATACAAATCTCTACCAAGATCTTCCCTCTTAATCCTCTTATAATATAAAGGGACATTATGGAGCAATCCAACTCCAATCACCAAGTATTTATCATGTTGTACAAGAGAATCTACAAAGAGGATTAAGTAAGTTCTGATCTACTCCTCTCTTTTTTTTATTTCTTCTTCTTCTTCTATATCTTTTTCCACCAACCCTTTCACAACAACAAAAAAGAATTAATTATTTAGTAAGTTAAAATTATATTAATTATGTTAACCATCTGTAAGTATCAAACTAATATATATATATATATATATATATTTTAAACTTCTCTTTCACGCTCTCCCAACAATGTCCCTTCAAAAGTCGGTTAATTTATGTAATTAATTATACTAATGTATAAATTACATTTAAGATAACAGAGAAATCAAAGAAAAACATGATATTTTTTATAAAAAATGATATCATAATACTATAATTTCATAAAAATAAATTAAGAAATATTATTCAATTATTATAAGTGATAAATATTTGTATAAATGACTACAATTCACTTCAGGATCAATGTTTTAATAAATTTAATTCTATTATTCAGGAGTTGAAAAAGTGACAAAATAAAGAGAGAATAAAGTTAAGGGGATTCTTAAACCCAATTCATTTATTTTGGTTATTCTATTTTCCATGGTACGAATGATCATATTATTTTCTTTAAATGTAATTTTCCTTTTCCTTTAGGGATTTACATGTTCCTAATATATCTAAATGTTTTCTAAGAAAAACCTTTTTTTCTTTTCAAAGTGACTTTTGTTTCCAAAAACTTTTCTTATACTCTTATTGAAATGCTTCTTGTAACCTCAAGAATAATGATGTATTATGTTCAAGTATTATTTCCCTTATTCATTTAGGAACCAAAAAATTTTATCATGAATCTATTCTTTATGAAATACTTATGAAAACCATTCTATTCCTTAGGTTTACTTCATGACTTTGATTGATATTCATTCTATGTGGCATGCATGATTATGTAAATTTTATGACATTCTGGGTGGTACCAGAACTATATAGCCCTCCAACAAATTGGTTAATGTTATGTATCTAATGAGATAATGTGCAAAATTCATAAACCCGATGCTATATTTTTTTGCAATGATGATGTTATGATTATGAACATATGTTATGTGTGAACATGATGTTATCTTTGTTCACAACTATGTGTGGTATTTGACCACTAATACATGATACTTAATTTTATGAATTAAAATATTCCATGACTTATCACATTTTTTCATCATGATATTCATGATTATCCTTTGATTATGATATTATTATTATGATCACACATGTTATATTGATTCATGTTACTTATTCATCCTCCTACTCATCTTTTAGCTCACCCCTTTCATTATTGTATATCCTCAGGTGATTACTTGTACTAAGGAGAACATGAGGTCCACTAAGAAGATTGAGAATAAGCAATTAAATAATTTTTATGTTTTATTATGTAAAATTTATTTATAATCTTAATTTTTCCAAGACACTAAACCTTTGGGTAATGTATTTCTAATGCTATTGTGTTTTTTATCTTTAAAATGATATAATAATCCTGTAAGGAAAGTAAAGCTATTGTATTTATCATGTGGAAAGAATTTTTTTCATGTGGTTTAACATCTTTTTACTAGGACATTAGTATACATAGTTTAAAGTATTATATCATGGACTATAGGGGGGTGAAAATTGTTTAAGGTTATAATGCTTGGGCCTATTGTAAGTTGTTTATGGTCATGTCGCATGGACCAATGGGTTCTTAATTTAAAGTCATAAATTTTGGACCAAGATTTATCATTTATTCAAATAGATATGTGTATTATAGTGGAGTGACAAACCCTTTTTGTGAATGGAGGGCCAAGGAGGCCCACCGCTACACAACACATTCCTGAGAAGACTTTCACAGAGTTTAGATTCATGATTCTTGGAATTATAATACTAGTTTAAGGTCATAGAGTTTGTAACTTGATGTTATTTAGTTTAATATCATATATATATTATTTTGGTTTCATTAAGTATATCATCTTGCAATGTGGATGATATTTCATTCTTTTGAGGTCATGTGACAAAGACCGACTATATAGTTTAACTTTTTGTAGCAGGGATGTTTCTCTATTTTGTCACACGAAGTACTTTTTGAGAAACCCTTCATTGGTAGGGTATATAATGAGTTCTTCATCCATCTATATTAGTTAATAAACTTCATTATAGTAGACCTTGTGTATGGAATAAGGTCCCTCCCACTTTGAATCAAGTTTTGGAGGCTTCTTCCCTGGTGTCATCAGAGTCCTAAGGACTAGTACCAGTTCTCTTTGGAGGAACAAATGGAGGTAGTTCTTATTGTTAAAATCCGATACTATCCAATTTTTATGGAACTCCAAGTGATGTAAGGTATGAAATATTTTTTCATCCAGTCACTCTAATTCATCTATCCATTTTTGGGATTTCTCATCTATGGATAGTTGATTATATATGGAAACATGGAGTGATGGAAATTGGACCTCAATGGAAGGACTGATTCTGTTCTATATATGATTGAATACAGGGTTTCACGTGTGGCAATGAGGGTGTTAGTTTGGTAGGCCCACAAGGCATGAAAAAGATTTTCATGACAAAACTTTTTATCATTATCCACCATCTTCTGGGTTATGTTTGATAGGGTATTGTTGAAGGCCTCTATTTGTCCATTGTCCAGTACATGATAGTAGGATGATTGGTTGGATTTGACATTATATTCCTGATACAACTTCTCTAACTCAACAGAATAGAAATTGGTTTTTTTATTAGTATTTTATAAGGGACACCAAATCTGGTAATGATGTTATCTTTTAAAAAGCTGAAAATACTTTTGGTCTCAAATTATTTGAGGGGTATTTCCTTATCCCATTTGGAGAAGAAGTTGATAGAAGTTAGGATGTATTTTAATTACTTGGTTGTAGTTGTAGGATAAGGATCTACAATATCCATTCCCCAAACATAAAATGAACTGGAGTATTTGACTATTTTTTGTAAGTTCGAGGGTTAATGGATGATGATGGCATGAACTTGGAAGGAATGAAATTTCTTTGTGTATTCTATGAAAAATTTAATCATTAATGTAAATAACTATCCAAGCCTTAGGATTTAATTATAGATCCTTAACCCTGACTAGTTTCCACCATAGGCTCCCACATGAACTTTTTTTGTGAAAGTATCAATCTCTTCTCCATCAATGCATTTGGGTAGGACTCCATAAAATCTTCATTTATAAATGAATTTATGATAATTTGGGACATCATAAAGAGTAAAGATGGTCACTCTCTATAGGGTCTTCTCTTTTATAGATCTATCTGACGAGAGCACTTCATTTTGAAGTTATTCCACAATGGGTATCATCTAATCAGTCAAGGGAACATTTGTTTCAGGAACGGTACTAACCTCATTGATCTCTTCCATGCTAACATAAACAAAATGCAACACCATTTGGTTATGCACGATGCTAATGATTATTTCATCTCAGTTAAGATCTACCAAATCCATAGATTCATTTTCCAATACATCTACTTGGTAATTTTGTGATCATGGGACATTAGTCAATGTTGGATCTGAGGGGAATTTTACCATTAACCCTCAGACATAGTCAAGAAGTTGGATTATCTCTTATTTTATGATGGAATAATCCTTGTTGATATATTTGATTACCAACTCTAAATCACCTTTTACCTCTAGGTGGGACATTTATATTTGGATGTCATCTCTAGACCTGTAATGAGGGTCTGATGTGCTTCCTCATTGTTTATACAACCATATGACAACATGAAGGATTAAGGTAAGACTGTCTTTGCTGGAGAGATGAGTACAACTCCTAACCCGAATTTTTTGAGCTTGGGGTCTATCATTCTATTCACTGTTGTTCTCCTGGATGTGCTTTAAAATTAATTTCCCATATCTGGGGGACATCTTGAAAATAAAATATCTCTTCATCTAGAAATTAAGTATCTAATGACATGTTACTGTCGACGGGTGTTCTGTGAGAAAGTCTTCCAAGGAATGGCCTTTCACCGCTTTATGAGGTACAAAATATATGTCTAACTACTACAGAATAACCGTTAACCATACCAAATGTCCTGTCAATATAGAAAATATGAGGATATATTTGATCTGGTTATTGTGGTAGACCAAATGGACCTTGTGATGTTGCAGGTAGTGCATCAGTTTCTAAATTGAGAATATTAACGCCAAGAAGCTCTTTTTGATATCCAAATAACAAGTCTCGATGTTGAACATGGTTTGACTGAGATAATAAAGGTTTTTTTAATTGTCAACATCATTATTTGGTGAGATTAAAGCACCAAGTGATCGCTCTAGGGATGACACATAAAAAATGAGTGGCTTAGATTCAATGGGTGGAATTATCAATAGAGAACTGATTGAAAGATTAAATATGTATTAAAAGGATCCATAGAGTAGAAATAGGTCAAATAAAATAAAAATCATCATAATTATAAAACAAACTAAGGTTCAAGGGGTTATAAATTAATATAGACCAAGGTAGTCTACACGAATAAGGTCAACACACTTGGAGGGGAGAGAACCCAAGCTAGTTAAGACCATATGAGGGTTTTCATGACTACCCTTTGACATAAGAAAGTCAACCAATTTATTTTCTTCTTGCCAAGTATGAAGGAGGTTCACTACATTTGGAACCATGTTTTTACAACTATGAATAAGATATGAAATAGACTAGGGAGTGGGGGAGTTATCTTGCATGGAAGAGTGAATGGTGGAGGAGTCCATTTCAATGGCACCCACTTTGATATTCAAAGAGTTTCATACATACAAGCCATTAAGAAGGGTGTTAGATTTAATATAAATTGAATCACCCCTCCCATATTAGATTCTAAAGGAAACCAAGATATATCTATGAATTTCATAAACCATGCCTCTATCCCTCATAAAACTAATGTGGCATGAGTCTTCCATGTTGAGTTTGATTCCACTGATGGGAGGAAACCATATAACCCAAAAACTCTTAGAGAACGAACCCAGATTCAGGGTAGGGTCCACTATGTCAACAATATAATTCCTTATAGAGTTGTTATTCCCCCAATAGTTCACTAGGGAGCCTAATTAAACAACCAAGATCCTAGATTTTACCTTCAATCCCACCCACAATCTAGGTTTTTCTTCATGGAGACTCTTATTTCTGGCACTCCAAATAACCCAACAACCTACATCCAAGAGAATAGATCTAGCTTTACATTCTTGGTTATTGGTTCTCACCTCATGAAACTAGTTCTGAAGGAAATAATTAGTGTAAGTACCTTGAGGTTTGAGGCCAGTGAGATTGTACATCTCATTCCATACAATATCAACCCAATTGCAACCAAATAAGAGATGGTAATAGGACTCCTCAATCATACTTCAGATGCACATACATCAGGAGGCCAATGTAATGCATTTATTCTTCATTGTATCATCTATTGGGATGGATTTTTTATTGATCCTCCATACAAGGAAAATGAACTTGGCTAGAATGTATTTTCACCACGTTAGAGATCCCCACTAAAAGAGATTAAAATTTCCTTATAGAGCATACCTGTAATATTTAGACAATAAATCTATCATGGATGAAGAAGTATAGACAAGGAAATAAAAATCTTGGTAGAGGTTGATCATATAAAAAATTTCCCATTGGTTGTGGTTGATGGTGGGCTAGATGAGGGCAGGGTGCGTGCTTTCCAGGGTGAATGTGATGTCAGGGGTTGAACACCCAGCAAATCCAATATCTTGCCCCGCCGAGTTGTAGAACCATCAGTTAATTTCTCCTTTACAAACTATCCACCAGTATTATAATTTAATGGTGGGGTCTGGAATTATAAATAATACCAAAGGTGGTATATTTTACTCTTTGGGGATTCAAGAACAGGGCCATACTTCTTTTTGATAAATTTTCCCCAGAGGGATTAGCCTTCTAGCACCTCTCGGGTATGTTTGGCTTGAATTCTTTATATAGAATCCTCAACAAAGTGTAGTTTGACCCCTCCATAGGATACAGGTTTGGAAATAAGATTCTAATAATCCCAATGACATTTCCCCTCACCATTTACATCCCAAATGAAGGATTTGAGAACTCTTTCAATATTTTTCAGAACATTCTTTGGGACCCTGGTTACAAACAGTGTGTTCATGGGAATCAAGGACAGGACCGAGTTCACTAGGGTGATCCTGCCACCAAAATATAGGAAGTTATTTTTCTATTTATTAATACATCTCATGATTTTACGAACCACACCCTCAAAGTGGTGGATCTAGAGCCTGCTTGAGGATAGTGGATCTCCCAAGTACTCCATGGAAAAGGATTTCCTATGAAATCCTAGGAGATTTTAAATGTTTTTTCAACACCTACTCAAGAAATTATTAGATACATAGATACTTATTTTCCCATGATTGATCAGTTGTTTGATCCATTTTCAATATTCTTACATGGACTTATCAAATCTCCTAATAGATCTAATTTCCCCATTGATGAATAAAATCATGTCATCTATGAAAATGACATGACAGACACCTTTGAAATCCCTTGTGAAAAAATAAGGATGAATATAACCATTATTGATATCCTTGGAAAGAATAAAACTCAAGGAGTCTTGGATCATATTAAACAAACTCAGGGAAATGGTATCTCCCTACCTAATACCATAGACTGATTTGAAAAAATAATGGTTCTTCCCCATTAAAGAGACCAATATCCAAGTAAAACTATAACATATAAATAAGAGGTCTTCAACCCACTTAGAGAAACCCATGTATTCCATGACCTTATTGATAAAATCCAATTCCATTCTATCATAAGATTTATCCATATCAATTTTGATCACCATGTTTGAACTAGTTTTTTTTCAAGTCACTAATCATTTTAGTAGTTATTTTAATGGAGGAATGTGATTACCTTCCTTTAATGCAACCATATTGTTCCTCTAAAATACATTTGTGGAGGTAATTGTTGAGTATCCTATTGAAGACACTAGAATTTATTATGTATATGAAATTGAACATGTTGATTGTTCTTAGTTGATTGATGGAGGAGGGGTTTTTTACTTTTGGAATGAGAATAAGGGTTGTAGTTAAAACCACGTGAAGAAGGTAACCTCCTTGGAAGTAGTTCTTGATACCACCAATATGTTCATCTTTAATTAGATTCTAGGAGGAAACATAGAAGGCCCCCAAAAACCTATTCGGGCTGGGAGAACTCTTCTAGTTGAGGGAAGATACCACTTCCCAAATATCTTTGTCATATAGAGTACTATTGAAGGATTCATTGAGGTAGATGGAAACAACACTGGGAATGCCTTCAAGAAATTCAGTGGATTCACTGGGGTACCCCACTTGAATTCTTAGATTCACCTCAACCAACAATGATTTAAAGAAGGAAACATCAATGTCACCAATAACCACATGGTTTGATGTGTATGATCCATCATCTATACAAGTATACAGATCCAACCTGCATCTACTTACTTTGTTTAAAGCATGGAAGAAACCAGTTTTCCTATCTCCTTGTTTATGCTAGGTGACCATGGACCTTTCACACATAGATATTTCCTATTCAATGAGAAATTTAGAAAGCTGATTTCTCTTATGGACAAGGTAGCTGAAGAGTTCATCATCCCAGCTAGCCCCAAGTCTATAATTTATTTCATCAATCTCATTTTGTATGGGGAAAGTCCTTGGAGTCGATTAGGATTCACTTCCCACCAGGAAAGGAGGTACCCTTTTAGTCATTGAAGATTTTCGTGGAATTTAAACCATGTGTGTTGTTGGGTGGATTTGTTCCATGAGTTGATGTTAACCGAGTGATATTTCAGTTACAAGGTCCACTATTTGGAGAATAAGAAGTGTTCTCTTCCTTCATTACTTCCACCCAGGTTGAGGAGAAGAGGGGAGTGATATGATATGGATAGAACCAGGTGGAATAACTTGGTTGATGGGAAGAGAGAAATGCCTTATAGGTTGGTAAGGTGTCGATCAAGGCAACTCCATATCCTTTGAATGCCTTTCTGATTGTTGAACCACATAAACTGATCCCCAACATAACTAAGATCCTTGAGTCCACTCTAAGATGAGAAGGAGACAATATCCTGTAAGTCCCTCCATGGGTAGAATCCTCCTCCCTTCTTCTTAGAGATATTCATTATGGTGTTGAATTCTCTACCTAAAAAACAATCCAGGTTCTTTGTATCAAATTATTCTAGTTTGATCTAGAGTATCTCCCTTTCCCGAGCTTCACACCAGGAATAAATGAAATAAAATAGAAAATAGGAATTCCCATAGCTAAACTTGGTGGATATATACTAATCTGAATCCTCATGTTTTTTCACTGAGACTCATATGTTCCAAAAAAATCCATATGTGTTGATTTTGTTCTTCTCCCTACATGAATTTTTTTAAGATAACTCTATGAATAAACATGAAAATATTGCTCGCCATCTACTTGGGATCAAGCACCATGACAATAGAAACCTTGTTAAGATTTACTTCATTGTAGAGGAAATCCATATTAACCCGGGATTTCAAGTGTCAGACATTATAGATCAGAACCTAGATCATAAAAAAGGTCTCATAGAACTGGCCCCTGGTGCGGGAAGCACTTTGGAGATTGAGGGAGAACTGACCGATAAATACGTGGATCGAGATCTAGTACATACTTTAGAATAGGGAGAAACTGATATGAGTGGAGATTGGGGGTCTCCATTCAAGTATTAAGAGAAATCCTTTTAAGATTCCTAGATTTCCATCACATGTGATAATACATTGTTTCTATTGGATAACAAAATATTGAATATTGAAGGTGAACTCGGATCGTATTGAATAGAGTCGCAAGTTGTAGATCCATAGAGATCTAATGAATTCTCTTTGGAAGATATCCTTTCACAGATGGGGGAGATATCCATAGGGGTGAAATTCAGAGCTGGAGGAGACTTTGGGAGAAAGGGGATGAGGTCCATGCATAATGAGGCAGAGGGAGCAGTCACTGCTTAGTTTAGGGTTGGGGAGAAAGAGGAGCCAATTAGGGGATGAACTAAAGAAAAGACACTTACCTTAACAATTGACATGGTCACACCATTAGATAGACAGTCAACTCCCACCTCACTAATTGTCAGGGGACCACCATCGAATTGAAAAACAACCCATGCCTCACTAGTTAGAAATGACTTTCTAGAAGAAACGGCCACCTCACCGGTCAACATAGACCCACTGATAGGTAGATGGTCTTCTCCTAATGCAGAAATTGAGGATATGATTCGAATTATAGGATTCACCTAACGAGATAAAGATAGTGATGATAACTTATTTATACACTCTGAAATTGCATGACCATGAAGTGGATGGGATATACATAACTGGGGAATCGATGGATAAAGCACATATTTCCTCCAATCCTATGAACCCTCAACACATAGGAGAAGTTATGCTATATGAGGGAAGATCAGATCCATGGTGACACCAATCTGAGGAGATGAAGAATCTTGAATCTTTAGAGTATTCTCATCCACACACAGGTAATCTCCAAGAAGATCACCTATCTTTTCCATGAAAGCATGGTTCTGGAATGTGAGAAGAAGGATAGGGAGATTCACCCACACCACTGATAATGGATACTCCAACCCATAGTGGACCTCCATCGACCAATGGGTGAGGTGAAAGATCCACTGATTACATGATTTGGGACTCATTTCCCATGATTTAATAAAATAATCATGGGAGTCCAACACGATGCAAAATTCTTTCCAATTTATCTATGACAATCTTGATGGATGGTTGATACCCCAAGAGCAGAAAACATTTTGAAAGAATCTCAAATATGGTTTTTTCACCCCAAAGTGAGCCACTAAAGTCCACCTAATAAGTGTTGAATCATCTTCAAACATAAAGTTTGGGAAAAAGATCATCGGGATCCTATCTGATGAGCTAGCACTGGAATAGGCCAGAGTGATCATCAAAAAATGGGGTAAAAAGGGGGGATGAGGAAGGAAATCTTACATCGACAGCTCGAAAGGAGGAGTAGAATCAGGTGACTGAGAAGCAGCTGGCTGGTAAGAATATTCAACATCACCAGAAGCTACCAGAGCTAGGGGAGGAGGCAAGTCTGATGCCCAAAAATCCTTCACAAGATCCAAATCCACCTTAATGTTTTTGAAAATTTGTAAAGTGTAGAGGCATGTGAAGCAAATTCTTATGAAGGTGAGACATTCCAAATTTCACTAGAAGAGGTTCTGTACAAGAGAACTCAAATGATATTTCTTGAAACTATCAAATGCTTCCTTATAGTCATTGGTCCATTGATATGTGACTCTATTCTTCATCAAACTAGTGAAGTTAAAACACTTTCTGGAGAGGTTGGCTATAAATCTCCAGATGTAGGAAAGTTTTCCCTGTAAAACCCTCAACTATTTTAGGTTCTAAGGTGGTGACATACTAAAGATAGATGTTTTCTTCTCAGGGTAGAATCTGATGCCACAATGGCATACAACGAAGCCAATAAATTTTACCTAGATTACCCGAAAAGAAAATTTTAAGGGGTTTATCTTCAAGCTATATTGTCATAGTTTTTTTAATATGGTCTCAAGATTATTCAAGTGGTTAGAATTTTTTTGGGTCTTAAACATCAGATAATCAGTGTAGAATTTGAAAAACTTCCCCAAGAAGGGTTTGAAGATGCGATTCATGGCTCTTTGGTATGTGGCTCTAGAATTCTTCAAGCCAAGCGGAATTACCCGATAGAAAAATACTCTTTTGGGGTCCTGAAGGAAGTGTCTTATTCATCTTCTTAGGCTATATAGATTTGGTTGTACCCTGAATATCCATTCATGAAGAAGAGTTATTTATAACCAGTTATTTCATTAATCAGTATCTTTATGATTAGAACCTATAATTCATCTTTCATATAGTTATGGTTGATATCTCTAAAGTATATGAAGACCCTGATTTGGTCATTCTTCTTATTTACTGGGATGATGGTTTCTAGCCATTTTGGATACTGAACTTCTTGTATGAATTCATCCATGATAAGTTTGTCCACTTCAGCCTCAAATTTAGAGGTGTGCACTTGGTGTATCCTTCTAGATGCTTTCTTATATCCCTGATGGTTTTTAGAAAAATCCAAGTGATGAGTGGCCACCTCGAGATTGAGGTTTGGAATTTATATCTAATTCTAGGTGAGCATGCACCGATGTTTCTTTAAGAAGGATTTATATTACCTCTTTCTCTTATAAATTCACGGTCACATTAATCAAAATGGGTTTTGGATCTTCTTATGTACCCGTATTTATTTCTCTGAGTTCATCAACGGTGGTAGAGATACCTTCCTCAAATGATAAAGTGAAATCCTTGAGGTCTTCCTCATCTTACTCTTTCTCATACTCCTCCTCTTTCATATCTAACTGATTCTTAGGGGTAGTAGATGATGAATAAAATTTCTAATAGTTAGGGGAGGAGTCAATATTTTGAAATTAAAAAAAGGAAGCAACTACTTTCGACCTGACTGGTGTCATGGGGAATTTTTGAAGATCTAAAGAGGAGGAGAGGGATAGAGGATGATAATCTTCATTTTCCCTCAATGATGTGAAAACCTATTCTGACCTATCTGATGGGATATAGATTTATTGAATCTCAAGGGATGTAATGAGGGAATTTTTTTCCTATGCTTCCATCACTATCTAGGGTGTCTTTGACTTATCCAACATTTCCAGGTTTGGTTGTCACAACTGATATCATAAATATGTGCTTGAATTCAAACCTTCCTCTTTGATCTGATTGATGGGAAGCGCATACACTGCACTGAGCTTCTTAAAGGGATTGGTTGGGTTCATTTCTAGACCATTTGGGGCCAAGACATGAGCAACACCTTTGGTCATGGGTTGCTTCCATTCCCTTAGGTTGAACCTTGTGTCAATGTAATGAGTTTCACAAGATTTGAATGGGGATTTATCACTATAAAATGTCCCAATTTTCCCATTAATGAAATAGTTGAGTCATTGGTGACATGATGAGGGGATTATTGCATATTGGTGCAACCACAGTCTTCTTAGTAAAACATTGAATATTTTATCTTTCCAAACAACTAGAAATTATGAGTTGTACATGAGGTCCCCACACTGACCCCAGAGCTTTATTTGGACAAGTGTCTTTTTATCACTTTTTTCATATCCCAGTAGCATTAGAGTGGAAGGAGTTAGGTTATCCTGATTGTAACCTAATCAATTAAGTGGTCTTACTAGAATGGTATTAACTCCTAATCCATTTTCAATGAATTCCCACTGAATATCAATGTCAATTATCCTTCTAGTTGCATACAAAGTTCTAATGTATCCTTATATAATGGAATCTTTTTCATGATCTATGAAAGATATGATCATGTGGAATTTTGTATGATCTATCTCTTTCTGATAGATCTAATCAATGGTAACCTCCAATTAAAACTCTTGGGGTATTAGTAAATCCTCTATGAGGGCTTCTATAGGGTATTTTGATAAACTTAAGGCATCCAGGATTGACAACTTAACCAAAACCAAGGATAATTACTTCAAGATTTCATACTCATGGTCTAAAGTCCTGTGCTTATCAGTGTTTGGATGCTCTTTCACATGAACTATAGGATCTAAAGTACTTTATCTGGGATAATTTCTCCTCAAAACAAGAGTTGGAGTCACTTCTTTCCTTCATGGGTCGGGTTGACTAGGTCTGCCTATGTGTCGAGACTAGTTTGGAAACAACGTTCCCTCTAGTCAATGTTCCAAGATGACCAGTTTAGGTAAAACCCTAGAATGTGGGGGGGTCTCTCTTTCTCTTGTTGAGCTCACTAAAGGGATCTTCCATGAGTTTCGATCGTGTAGATAGTTCAAGCAGGGACATGGCTGGAGTATTGACTTCTACTAAGATTGTATCTTCACCAGTGTCCTTGACCTCTATGGAATATTCCACCTATTCCCCATTAATATATTTAGAAATTGAGATCAAAGCCACATTCATCATCTAAGAAGGGATATATTCAATGAATAACATTAACAAAACCAAAGATCAAATCCTCATCTGATGAGGACTATGTCTGGTGAGTAGACTCTTGTCATACCATTTGATAAGGTAGAACTCATTTTTCTAGGACTAAAGTCATGAAGTATGATAGAGTCAAAGACAAATTTTTCCTTGTTATAGGTTTTTCTTCATGTGTTTTATTCCCTCTCTTCTAACCATGTCATTTATTGGAAGACTGGATTTCATATGAATGTAGTGTCGATGGAATCGGTTGTGTCATAGCGGAAGTGGTTAGGGGCATAGTTGGTTGTTTAAACTATGATCAGAGGATATCCTGATTTTGGTAGATTTTATTTCTAACCATACAGTCACTAAAATTATACATAACCCTAATTTTAACTTCCTTCCATTCATTCTTCTCCTCTGGATTGGCGGTAGAAACACATGCTACATGTACAGGAAGATTTCCTAACTTCTCTTTCCCAAAGTCCTCTATTTTCTATAAGTTGTATATAAAAACAAAACATTACTAAATGGTGTTCCATAATGTCTAGTTCAAGTGGAAATAGTTTAGAATAACTTTGACACCATCTTGGTTGGGCTTCTTGGGTTTTGGAAACTTGATCAAGTTATTCCCCAATGTCGAGATGAAGTAGCCAAGAACTTAGTCATTTAAAAAAGAATAAACTTTATTTTTCATCTCCTTAAACTATTTTATCCTCTGCTCTATTTTCTCATCCTGATGAGGTGGTAATTGGTGATGATTTTTAGGAGGTGGGACCACATGATATAGTGAGGAATTTGGAGCTGGAGCAGGACCAGGGGTTGTCTTAAGTGTAATAGTGGAAGCCTCTACTTTCTCCATTATATTTTCTTGAGTTTATGGAATTACTAGAGAATTGTCCTAAGTTTGTGTGATGGATTATTCCATTCTTTTAGTAATTGTAGAAATATCCCAAAACCCTATTGTGTATTTCATAGGAATGGGTGGTGTGTACAACTCATCGCTAAGATTCTCTATAAAGATGGAAAAAATATATTCTTGAGGGATTTATAGGCTTAGGGAGTATGTCAACCCCTTTCACTGACCAAGGAAATATGAAACCTTATTGTTCTACCATTGTTTGTAGTTTGAGATTTTTAGCACTATTTTATTTTATATCATTGAGATGAATTGGAAGATAAAATTATAGCGGAGATCTTCTCATCCTATAATTGACTATGCTAGAAATTTGGTGTACCATAAAAAGGATGGACCTTATAATGTTTTCAAGAATCACCAAAGTTTTACTGCTTCCTATTGTGTAGGGGTTCCCATCATGGGACCACATAGGAACATGAAATACATCAAGTGATACTCTGGATCCTCTGGACCATTAAAAATTAGAAATGTGGGGTTCCCAAAATTTGGCAGGGGAATGGTCAGATCCACCCATTTAGGGTAAGGTTTATTTTCTATCTATACTAGTGCACTCCATTATTTCATTGCTTCTAATAGAGCTATTAAGCACTCAATTGTGTTTAGGATCACTTGAGGTATGTCTGGATGAACAGAAGCTTGACCAAGGGAAGTAATAGGCAGGGCCAACTGTGGATGCTCTGTCATTATTTTACATGGGTAACCTATAAAGGGGGGTCTATAAGGGTATTCTTGGACCAATTCTGGTTGTGTACATAATGAATGGAACTTTGGATCTACTACTATGATGTCCAAATATATTGGTTGTCGATACCCCTCATTGAACGGGTGTTCTGGATCCATTTAGATTGTTGCGGAGAATCCTCTTTATTGATTTATACTAGTTGGGAGTGTGAATTAAGGCTCTATTTATAGAACATATCTAAAAGGAATATTTCCTTGTATTATTTCTGCATTGAGTCTCCTCAACTCTTTCATTTCCTCCTCTTGCTGAGAAAATATTTTCATTCAACCTCCTTAGGAGGTGGGTGGGGTGAAATCTTATTTTTACCCTTTTCTTTGTTATAATATCTATAAATAGGTAGTAATGGAGTGGTTGAGGGAATTACAAAATTCAGATCAAGTCTCTGATTATAGATATTCACAACTCCTTCAATCATTTAAATGTTGACCATATTATGAACTGAGACTTCTTCATCTTGATCATCTATATTGGCCGTGTGTTCTGTAGGGTCTGCATGGGGTAGTGTTAATAACATTCACTAATGTGTAACTCATTTCAGTCATTTCATCAGCCTCTTTGTGATATTACCTTTGTTTTCACCCTCTACAAGGCCTTTTTATCTCCTCCACTGGTTCTCATAGAGATATTTGAAAATAGTAATCTGAAGGGAATCACTATACAATTTTTTGTGTGTTCCCAGTAATTATACTGAATCATATAAAGGGTCTAATTGGGAGGATTCATTCTGAGGTGTCCTCCCTAATTGATAGAATACTGACTTCCACTAAGAAGGAAGAGTTTGAGGTAAAATGTCCCATATCCCTATGGGATGGGGTTATTCCTCATCCATTTCCATAACATTTAGAGTATGTTTTTTTGACCTCGAAGGTTGTGTTAAAAGATTCCCCAACCCTGTAGGCTGGAGTTTCTCTTGGATTGCAGTGGCTTATATTTTTGTGGATGCATTCTTGATTTTATGGAATCATTTTTGAACATGGGGTGTATTTATTATATATATTTCACTTGAACCACCTACTTATGAATACATTTTCACTATTTGTGACATTTATTCTATATGACAATTGACTTCCCTTAAGTGGGAGGAGGCTTTCTCAATATTTTTCATATTCTTGATGAAAAATCATTTAGATGGTTCACTCTCTTCTAGCCTAACATCAGTGTAAATCGTTCAGAGCATGATTTTTTTAGCATAACTTGGGTTGAAAACAGAGTCTACTTTGAAGCTGGCCTAAAGCTATGACATTTCATGATGTCACCTTTGGAGGACTTAGCTAATTGGGTAGAACTGTGAAATTAAATTCTTTGTGTTCACCCCATTCTCTGATATTAACACTGGATGGGTCATCTACAATCATTTGACATAATTATTTTAATGTGCTGATACATTCATGCTGAAGGTATCCTTACTATTTTTCTAATTTTGGATTTTGTGTAGCTAGGAGAGCTTCCAATTCAATTTTACAGTGTATCTCTTCTACTACCATGATGTGTATTAGGTATTAATTGTAAGTTAATACCTTTTATCTCAAGTGATGAATGGTGTTTCATATATTGAGGTATATTTCATGTACACAATCTTTCAATAACACCTCTGGAATACTATATTGGGGGGTGTCTAAAGGCCATAACATGACTGGTATGTCATCTTTATCTAGTTGTTTCCTCATGTTCAACATGTCTTCTATGTCTTTTTCTATAGTTTCCTCAACATGGTCTGACCAAAGTGGATGATTCCCTATGGATTTATCATAAGAATCAAGATTGGTAGGGACTTACTCTATTATATTAGAGGGAATATTATCCAAGTTTGGTTTGTAGAATAAATATTGCCTTGGGTTGTCTTCTAGTTGATAGAGGATTTCACTTTTCAATGATAAGTCATTAGACATGACTGGAATATTTTCCCAAGTGTCTCGTGATAGGAGGGATTTCTCATCATTAAATCTATAAGGGGGTCCCTTTTGATGAAGTCAGATACTACTATGGAGAGAACATTCATAGATAATTCCATTATGTGGATGACTACCATTATAAAATGATGTTTAACTTCAACAAGAATTCCAACAGCATATACCCTTGGGAGGAACTTCATGGTGGATGATATAAAGGAGAGGAACTTCTTTCTATTTGATCCTCTAGACATTAGGAGGGATATCATGGATCTCATCAGGAGATAGGCACTTGAGATATGTCAGATTATGGTCATGAATCAAGCCTTCAAGTTGAAGTATCTGGGGAGGACCTCCAGAGCTACTGCTACTATTCCCATAATTTTCTAATGGGAGATTAGGATCCTAAGATTCCATATATAAGAGTTTGAGGGTTTCAAGAACTCCTTCATTAAGTAGAGTGGGATCATATATTGTCTCTTCATTTTTTAAATTATCTCTAATGAGGGTTATTTTTTGATTCCTTCTTGTGAGGGACTAGGGCCACCTGCTGAGGAAGCAGTTTTTAGGTATGAAAGCTTGTTTGAATAGTTCTTATGTCACTGTCAGAATTTTCCTGGCAGTTTCTGGAATTTTAATAGTGGTTTATTCCAACCTCAGAGTGGCTATTGGAATAGGTCAATTACCTCTAGTCAGAATGGGTTTATGGTCCCAATCAAGTTTTCCACATATATTGGGGGAATTTATCCCATGACCCTCTTGGATGGGTATAGAGGTATGATTCTCCTCTGAAGTGACATATTGATGAGTTACCCCATTTTTAAGGATATAGTTGTGTATCTATCCCCCTACCATTACAATTTTCATTATGATATCTGGGAAGGTTTATAGGATGTGGGAATGAATTTCTACATGCTCTTTCACCATTTTCGGGATGTGATATGTAACTTCAGCAGATAGAACATGGATATATTCCCATTCTATGGCCATATAATGGGTGTGTGACTACTCTTGTCCTTCATTTCCTATTGGTGGATATTAATAGTACTTAGTTGTGGGGAAAAAGATTTGGGTATGCGCCCTTTTCATCTCCAGGACTTTCCAGCTGATTTCTATGGATGATTCTAGATAAGGATACTAGAGGGATTGATAAATGTGAGAAAGTGTGTGATTTTTCTCATGATTTTCCACTAAATTTGACTGGTGGGATTTTTTGGATACTTCCAGATGAGGCTGTTGGATGGTATGGTTAATATGGGTAGGTGTTTGTGGATTCTTGCAGTTTGCTATTGATTTTGACTGGTAGGATTTTTGGGTGTGGGTAGGTGTGTGTGTCTATACATGATTTTCCACTGTATTTTGTTGGTGTTATTATCTAGATACTGATAGATTTGTCTTCTAATAGTCTTGTTTTATCTGGGTAGGTGTTTTTTATAATTATGGTTTTTTTTCGATTTTGACTGGTGGTCTTTCTGGGTGCGGGAAGGTGTGTGTCCCTATTCATGATTTTATATCATATTTTGTTGCTGGGATTCTCATGATGCTGCTATACGAGTCTTCTAGAAATCTTGATTAGTGCTTGTAGGTGTATTTTTCTACTCACAATTTTCCACCAAATTTGATCAGTGGGATTCTCCAAAGGTAACAGAGGTTTATCCATGTTCCTTACTAACTGGTTGCTATCCTTGGTGGTCTGTCTTGCATTCCCAAGTCTGGATGACCTTGGTCAGACTCCCAAGGATAGTACCCCCATCATTTTGATGGTTTTATTCTGTGTGGAATTAGTAGTGGTGATTACTAGAAGGATCACTTTGATAGGACCCATGTGTCTTATTGGTGGTTGTTTGTGGCCTCCTAATCTACCTCCCTAAGATAAGGAAGGAACTAATTTCCATGTTTTGGGGATAATCTCCCAAAACAGTTGGAATTGGATATTGGTTTTACCTACTTTTGGACCACCGACCATCACTGAGTGGGTGACTACTAGGGATTCATGATCTGGAGGGCCTGTCAAGTAGCCTACAGTGTTGGGATGGAACCATTTTTGTGGTACTCCCAAATCAGTGCATTTGAGACCTAGCGTTGAAGATTCTAGGTTGACGATGGTGTCCTCTGCTTAGATGAGGACCCATCATGAATGGTAGTTGAGGCATAAATCTGTGAGAATTACTGTGACTCTATGTGGATCGAAGGGAGCTCTTTTTGAGGGTGCCTGAAATATAAGTGACAAACACAAACAATAAAACCCTATCAAATCAGCATCTCAATAAATGAACACATGCATAATTTGTTATCTTATTTGGACCTCTTTCATTTTTATAGATAAAGGGTAATGACAGGTAGGCAACACCATCATCTTGGTTAAGGATTTATTTCGGGTTCACCATTTTTATTTTTGATGAAAAATCATCACGGCACCAGTATGATTGATTTTGGGGGTTTTTGAATATTTCAAAATCATTCATGTCAAGATCACTATTTTTGAATGGATTCCAACAAGTTTTGTTTGTGGAGACAGAAACACTTAACAGTCTCCTTATTCAAGATGTTTTACAAACTTTCTTTCCAAAGGTCAGCGGTTGTTGAGAAATGGTCCAAAAACTCTTAAGTAATGATATTGGTTGAGAGTATGGGAGTTCAGGCTCATCACACCCTTTTATGTGGAATTATTTCCTACTCTATGAATCTCTTAAAAATTTAAAATATGTTTTAAAATTATTCATTAATTCCCAATTATAATATAGGTCACTCTTAAAATTAACAATAAATTATTAGAAAGTATGGAATTTATAATCATCTATATTTATCTGAGGTTCTTTATTGATGGATATATCTTTATTTATTTTATATTCTCCATAAATGGTACCCTTTTATAAGATAATTAGATATTATTTGGTCATTTATAATCACGATGCTTGTTTTGAGCAACACAATGGGGTGCTCTGGAGTTTATCATCATCCATGGAGATAGGAGTTGTTTTGATGTTGGGATCAGGACCATGAGATGGGATTATTATATATCCTTATAAACGGAATCATAAAACATGTAGTTCGGTGCCACTTAATAGGACACATCATACCTTTTTAAGTTCATATGAAGAGGACCAAACTATGTTTTTTAACATCATGCGGTAAGGAAGTCTAGAAGAAAGGTTCCTAGTCAAATTTCTATATGGGACTTATGCCAAAGTATCCCAGGTAACATGTAAGGGATGTGGGCTCCCAGTTTAGATATGACCCTATCGGGAATGTGTCCTAGGTATAATTAGGTATGGTTTGGGTGTTGGGCTAGGACCTCATGGAGGCTTCCTATATATCTTGTTTAAATGGGAAACAAATCCCACATATTTCAGTTGTTAGGGCCCATTCCTATGGAATACCTCTAAAGTTTTTTCTCATAGTTAATGGGTCTCTCTTAGAGGATTAAGGGGTGATTTTGAGGCTTACACTATTTAGGAGGATTCCCTTTTATTTTCATCATCAGGGGTACGTCCCCTTTTAAGATCAAGGAATGATTTTGGGGCTTATATCATATAAGAGGATGTACTTTAGAGTGGGGTCAGGAGGAATATCTTAACACATGGTTATTTGAAGGTTTGTTCAGGTCTTACACCTAGGAAGATTCCCTGGTTGTTGGATACATGTCTTTCAGTAACCATGTCTATAGAGTCCCTTTGAAGAAAGGTGACAAGAAGATATAGAAAAGGATTATACACTGAGAAATGCATCTGGCCATGTAGATTTCATGAGAGTAGCTATCCTCTAATCCCACAAGATTCATAATCAAATGTGAGAAACAATAGTTATCATAATATTTGGAAAACGGCATAGTCTCCTTCATCTACTGGTGGATAAGGGTGGGGTGACGGGAGAAGAATAAGGGGTTGCAATGTTCACATCTCCTATCTCGCTTTGTATCTAGGATAGTCACATCAAAATACCCATATAGATACTACCCATAAGAAAATTCCATGGGCTTACTCTAGGAGGGATTCCCTGTTCTTGGTTCTAGATAAGAGATGAGGATACTATATTAAACATTAAAGGGAAAAGCAAGTGTGATACTCTCCCTCCCTTCCTATAATTAGAGGTCTCTGGTCCTAGAGATGATGAGGGAAGTGTAAGGCCCTAGACCTCATGTTGGAGACCGAAAGTTCCCTAGAACTATTCCCAGGTTCGAGGCCCTCATGGCCATGGGAATTCATAACTATATCCACCCTAAGGACCCTACTCATTGGGTAGGATAAGTACAGGAAACATCTAACCAAATAAATGCATAACTAAATGGGTGACATATAATGACCCATACTTTACATACATTGTTAATACTTCATAATTGAATTATACTTATTAAAACATATAATAAAACCATGAAAGGACCGTATAGGTATAGTGTCTTTAAAAACTGGGAAACATAAACAACTAGTTCATAAAGCATCTACATTGTCTCCCATTTATTTCATAATATCTAGAGTCCCTTTTGGAATATCCTACTTAATAACCTTCTTCCTGACCTGGGGAAAGAAAACATACAAAAGGGTGAGCACAAATGCTCAGTAAGGGTAAACAAAATAAATATCAATCACATCATATTCATAAGAACATAACATTTTGGAAATCTTAACCTACAAAAGAGATCATAATTTCATAATCATGGGATAAATAATAGTAGTGAAATGTAATCCCAATAATCATAACTTAAAACATGAAACTTTTTGGAATACACACATAATCATAGAGAATCATTTCTTAGTAGTCAAGACTCATAGCCAAGACTATCTTAGCGGAAAAAGTCCATTTCTGAACCGAGTTCACTCCTCGTTTCAGTCCTGTTTCACTAAACCGGATTAACATACCGTTTCATCCATGTCTATCTCATGAGATATAAATCTTTAACTAATGCATTGGAGGGAGATATATGTCCCACCCATCTCATAATGAAACCATTCTTATGTGTTCCACAAAATCATAAATCATACATCATAACATAACCCATGTAATAAAAATGGGATTCTTAAACATCATGCCAACATAACATAATCCATATAAGATAAAACGACTTCATAAAAATAATTCCATCATAACATAATCAAATAAATTTAAAAATAGGGATAGAAACAGAACCCTATATTATCTTATATGGAAAATAATTTTGATAAAACACTTGAACTCCATTCTTGAGGAAAATATCCTTTCTACTTCAAAAACATTTTTCCTTTAAAATGTCATACAATTTTAAAATAAAAGAAGTTGATTAAAAATAAACTTTAAAACTTTTAAAGGAAGCTTCATGGAAATAATTTTCTAAAATTCCATTCAGTCCGTATAAGTTAAAAAACATTCTTCTCGTACTTTGGCCGGAAAAGTCAAAAAGTACCTCGTACTAAAAACGATAAAAGATTACTTTAATATCTTTTACTAAAAACTCAAAAATGGGTAAAATTGGATTTAAAAAATTTTATGTGGAATGAAATAATATTACATATTGGGGAAACATGGATGTGGATGATAAATCTTCCCCAGTAAATTCTGAAGTATAAACAATATCGGATAAAAATGAGATTGTGAGATTTTCCCTTACCTTTGGTCTGATTTGCTTTGTAAGTGTCCGAACCTCCTGTATAATGATTTAAATAATGTCATTGACTTATTCCATAATCATAATCATTGTTATGATATCATATATGGTCATATTCTTATCTTCTTATTAGTAATATTTCATTGCTACTTGTTATTCGGGTGTTTATTACTTTTTGTTCTTATGCGTGTTTTGTCGAATAAATTCTTATTCTTCTCTTTAGGTTATAGATAACTCATTTATAGAATGGTATTAGTGTAATATATATCATATTTATTCATTCAATTCATTTATATAATCATTATGTAATGAAGATCATGTAGAACGAGTTGCATCACATCGTGGAGACGGTAGGTCGTACGTACGCACGAGTGATGATATCGTTCCCATGATCGTGGAATTGTATTGAAGTGTATGTATACTATTTAAGAATAAATATCACTTTACAATAATGATATATAGTTATTATCTACACCATTATACCCATCCAAGTAAGGTGGTTGTGGAAAATAGATTACACCACGGCGTGGAGACGGTATTCCGTACGTACGCACGCGCGGTGATTTCGTTTTCCATAGGATGGATAGATGGTGAAAAAGGGTTTTTTCATACTTATAATAACATATAATTATATGAGTGATACTGATGTTATTACTTAATAATGAAACAACTAAAGAAGAATAAGTAGAAGAAGAAATAATGTTGAAATAATCGGTAACGGACATTACCTCTTCTTTGAAGCGCCTCTTCTTAACCTCCTCTTAGGGCACTAAATATGGTCTTTGAAGAAGACCAGGACCTCTAGGATGTTTCTAGGGAAGTGGAGAAGAGAAATTTTCAGGTTTTGGCCGAGATTGAAGGATCAAAGTGGTGTGAGTAAGAGAGGGAGGAGGTGCCCTTTTATAAGGGAGGAGAGGGGCACTTTAAGAAAACTTAGAATATTATTTTATTATAAAGTCGTATTAGGTTTTTAATAGCTCCAAGTTGACTTATTTAGAAGATAAGTTGGTGATGGTTCTAAATCCTATCATCCAATATAATTTAGACAAGTTTAGGTTTCTATTTTAACCTTATCATTTAGATTTAAATTTAAGTTAGATAATTTAACTTTTACCGTGTCTTCTTGTTTTCTTACAGTATAAGGTTAATAAACATACTATAACAAGACAAACGAATCCCAAGTTGTTTATTATTAATATATATAAACTTATCTAAGTCATTTGGCAGAACCTTAGATTTTTAGGAATAAAATAACAATTAATAATATAATATTTGTTTTAAAAATTATTTTATGTCAATTTTGACACTATTTGGTACTTGATTTTTGTGAAAATTATAACAGCATTATTAGTTCAAAAAAAGTTATTTAAATCAATACTAATATGTCATATTAACCTATAAAATTATTTTAATTCATAAAAAGTCTCAAATAACATTTATTTGGGTATTTATAACATCAATTATGTCAATATTTCATTAATAAGATAATTACTGCATCATAATTGTGTCATAAATAAATTAAATTATTTAATGTATAAAAATTATAAATAAAATACCATTATGTAGGAAATATTTTTATATTTCTAATTAATATTTATAGTCGAATTTATCTTATGTATAACCCTATATTAAAAATGTTTTAGTTGTTAAACATCGATTTTAACTATTTTAACTCTTCTTTAAATAAAATAATATTAAATGTCCTAATCTAATCCAAGTGGACCTAAATGGTCATATTTTATTCCTAAGGTTGTTTCTGTTCGAATTACACTTATCCAATAGAATTGGGACATGTTTTAGGGTAATAATAATATCATTTTTACCCTTAATTACTCTATTTAATTTTAACCGTGGTAAAAAAAAGTAAAAAGTTACTATTCACCAAAAAATATTTTCATCTCATTGAACCACATTTTAGTCCTTGATATTAACCGTGTCTCTCGGATTTTTGAAATTCCACTCACAGAAGTGGTAAAATTAAGTTTTATGTGAATTTGCAAATTCTTCTATGAGGTGGGTAAAAGACGGTGAAAAGTTCAATAAAATTTTTATATATATAAATTATTATAAAATGACTCCAATGAATTACATTGAACTTATATAGGTATTATGTATAAATTTTGACCTAAAATAAATTTAAATAAAATAAATAATTATTTAAATAAAAAAGTCAGTTTTTAAATAGTAACCCAGTGTTTTCACTATTCATCAAAAATTGAAAGTTTTCATAAAAATACGAAAATTTCACCCTAGGCTAATTTCGATACTCCGAATCCAAAACTGAAGTCCATTTTGAAAAATAAAATTTATAAAATTTCAAAAATTGGGTATTACTATTCATAATGGCTAGTTTTAATAATATTTTAATAGCATATGGTTGTTTAGTGAAACTCGGTATTGCGTATAACGCAAGATATCGAGGAAGGCCATGGTTGCATATAAAGCAATCCAAGCTAGTGTTTTGTGTAGTTAAATATTCCTTTTATGATGTATAAAACCAAAATATTTCTCATAAAAATATTAGGTGTTACATGACACGTTGGTGTGTGTCTCACTGTGGTCGTTCAAGTCTTAAGGCTTTGGTGGAGGATTCAATTCAGTCCTCCTAAAATGAGGGATCCATAGGAATACATTCCCTACCAATGGTGGCATGAAATAGGGCTTAGATGGTGTCTCACATAAGTCAAGGCTTGGTGAGTAAAAGGTCCTCTATAAATGGTGGTCTATGAGGATATGGAAGTGCTTCACACATGGGTAAGAATGTGAAAGATGGAGTTGTCTTGGGTGATGGAATGCCTAGGAAAAAAACAATTTTTTGAGACTTTACTCTAGGAACTGAGGGTCTCCTCAGGTTCCCCTGGAAGGATCTCATGTCGGTCTTAGATTTTGGAAGGGACCTTCATGCTAGTGCTTTCCAACTAGGAAAAAAGGGGTCCTCATATGGGTTTCTTGTGTTTCATACCCTAGAGGGACTTTGATCCTACTATCCCCCTTAATTCCCTCTTCGCTTATGTTTTATAGATCTACCTAAAGGATTTTTGAGGACCTGGTTGAAGGGGCTGCACAACCCGATCTTGGAGGCTTCTTCCATTTTTCCATTCTCTCCAATAAGGAGCCATATGGTCATATTTATAGGTAAATATGGGACCTTAGTTGAAGGGTTTTGTTCGTGCAAGTACCCGATGTCAGTACCCCATGTAGGTACCCTGCCCAGGGGTGGAAAAACTTTCAATGTTGAGCAGGGGGGCCTATACGAGCCTTCTAGAGCATAGGTTGGGTGTGTGTATGCTAGTTTAGGTGATTTCTATTGATCTTTATTAGGACTATTCACCTCTCTAATACTTGAATTCTTTTTCATTAAATCTTTTCATCCTTTTTGAAAAAGTGAAGTGTCAATAAGTTTCATTAGGCTAAGGACTCATATCATGTTTGATATGCCTACTCGATGCTAGTCATTATCCCCTAGCCTATTATAGGTGGTCTTAGGGTGGAACACTTCACATATTATTTCCTAAGAGGAGTCCCGAAGGGCCAGGTCTATTGGAATGGTGGATCCTAATCCATCAGTTGAAGTTGGTCCAACAAGAAATGTGTATTACTGTAGCACTGAATTGCTTTATAAACTCATTTTGATCTAGTGTTTCTATACTCTAGAGAGTTTTCCATGTAATTTTACTCCTAGATATAGTGATTTTTTTCTCTCCATGGATATAGGGAGTATTCTTAAACCACATAAACTATGTGTTTTTTCTTCTTCGATTTTTATTTTTATCACTTTTAATATTCTTTTAAATTTACTAGCAATGTTTATTATGGAGATTGCATAATAGGTTTGGGTCAAAAAAAATCAAAATTATGGTTTTGAATATTTTTATAAAATTTAATTTATTATGTGATCACTTCATTTGTACTGCATGTTCAACTTGGCCTCTTCACAATAAAATCTATATTTTAAAATTTACCCATGGTCAACTAACTTCATTTACATAGTCAACTCTATTGAACCACATGATTGAATCTAATTTAGTTCATGATCAACTTGAAATGAAAATTAACTATTGAACCTCTTAGTAGATTAATCTTGATTGAAAAATCATCAATGTACTTCACAATCACCTAAGTTCATTTAAATAGTTGACAATGAATTGAAAAACTCTAAAAATTACTAATTATAATAAACACACTAAACATAAATTTATTATCAAAAATTCATTCACATTAATAAACACAGTAAATCAAAATTAAAAATAAATTTTTTAAATATTAAAACAAGGAATTCTTGGGTTTGTCCCAACATAACTAGCCCGAAGGCCTTATTTTTTATTTTATTATGGATAATCCCTCTTTTAAGGGTTTAAGGGGAACCCGTACATGACCTGTAGGCCCAAGGAACAAGACCCGACTGACTTGCAATACATGACCCGAAGGCCCAGAGGCATACCATGCCCAATATATGACCCGTAGGCCCAGCCCACTTGAACTGCCCCTCCCCAGCATAACTAGATTTTAACATTAATTAATTTACATCATAGGCATAATAAGTGTTATCATAGATTAATTATTTCCTTTCATGAACCATTGGAGTAAAAATGATGATAACCTAGTAAAAATATCATTAAATATCCCAAAAACATAAATAACGCTTCATTCCACCCTCTTAGGTTCTTTACATAGTTAGAGAACTCATTAATTTCACATGAATAATCTGATTTAGAAATTTATAATCACTCATCCCAACACTTGACTATTACGGTGTAGAATAGAGAGTTTTTAGATCCAATACCATCTAAAAAATAAATAATCATATAAATAATTTTATATTATTTTTAAATTTATCACAATGGTATCAAGATTAAGATTTCAAAACCAAAAAAACTACAAATATTATAAAATATTAATTTAAAATTAAATTTAATTGAATTAATTTCAAAATATATATTTTTTTAAATAAAACTCTATTAAACATCATTTATTTTAATAGTTAAAACATTATAATTTAATTTGAGTTGATATAATCAATGTAAATAAATACTTCTCTAACCATTCCAACTCACATTATCAAAATAACTATAATAAATTATAATTCATTAAGTTAAATATTCTCTTAAAAAATAAAATTCAAAATCAATTTCATGATTAAATACAATCTACCATATTGAAGTTCCTTTCTTGATAAATAATTTTTTCCAATGATTTAATAATGAATTAAATAAAATAGAAATTCTCGGTATAATAACATTAAACTAAGTTTATTCAAAAGTTATTTTTGATTAAAATATTAACTAAATGTCCATTATCAGGTGTTATCCACTCATTATTGACATGAAATTGATCGTAAGATGTAAAATTATCATTATACTAGAAATAAAACTAAAAAAATACATTCTGGATCAAATAAATTCAAAAACTCAATTTCAAAGAAAATAAAAAATCACTGCAATTGAATAAAATGAAACTTCATGTTCAAAATTCTAGGTATACTTTTCTCTATATCTATGCTCTAAAAATTTACTAAAAATAATTAAAAACCCATAAAAGTCCCCTTTCTAAGATAAAAATAAATAAATATGTATTGAAAAACCATGTCATTGTTAGATGATTATGTCATGGTGAGTTTTATATATCTATCCTTAGAAATTTAAAATGGATTTAATAGATATAGCTCTCGAATAAAATCCCTTGATCAATGAAATTCAAAATTTCATCTTGAAAAATTAAATTAAAATTGGTTTTAAGAAAAGTATATTTTTTTAGTATATCACTAAAATGGAATCTTTAAAACTTATATTCTTTAAAAATTTCCTTACTTCTATTTATCTTTAACTTTTTATCACCAAAACATCTTCTCCGTCTAAAATGGTATCATTTCATCTTTTTGAAACCCATAATTTATACATTAAGGAAAAAACTTTAGACTTGTTTTTTTCAATGCAAATTTAGTGCCTCACAAAAATTTAATGAATTTATTATATAATTCTTCAATGTGAATAAAAACATCATGGTTATAATTACCAAGGGTTTTTTCAACAAATCTATATTTTGATAATATTGTTTTCTAAAAGTTCTATAAAAACTACATTAATATCATATGTTATTTCATGTTTTTCATCTTTTTTATCTAACCATGGAATTTCATATCATAAAATTAATATATTCAATTATTTTTAAAAATTTTATAAATTTATATAATGAATTAAAAATATATCAAAAAAATTAAAATGCATATAATTAAGTAGAAAAAATATTATTCAAAATTAAATATATTATATAATTTAAGTAAAAAATAGAATTATCAAATTTCCCCACACTTAACCTTTTTTCTATCCTTAAGAAAATATCCTAACAATTATCACATAGTAAACACCATTTTTTAGAGAAGAATTTACTCAACCATAAAAAGAGTTAAATATTTATTAGTGAATATTCATAAATTCACATATAAAAATTTGTTAAAATATCAAATCCTCATGTAATCAAGTCAGTTGTACAATGTAATTATTTTAAATTTCATTCTTATTCAATTTTCAAGAGAAAAAAATTAATTATTCTCATAATGCCATTATTTTATATATTTTAATGTTAATTTATACTCAAGCATAAGATATGAACTTTTATTTTATTTTTTTCATATGTGGTAGTGATGAAAACATTTCTAAATCACCTTTTGATTTTAAAATTATCATATCACCTATATATCCATCCAAAATGACCTTTTGAGACTTTTTTATAGTCAAATATATAAAGAAGGAAAGTTTTTTAATTATAGTTTAGTAAATGTTTCTCCAGTTGATTTCTCAAGATGTTTTAACTTGCACATATACTAATTATAAATTAGAACTTAATTTTATTTATTCATATTTCAAGTTAATCTATGTAATTATTTTTATCAAAAATAATGTTTAAGAATAAATTGATAAACTTTATATTACATAACAATTCTAATTCACTTAACTAATGGTTAATTAATTAAATAAGTGTATGATTTTTCCAAAAATAATAACTTATAGAATTAATTAAATTTTTCTCATGATTTTTCAATTTTTAATCAATAAAAAATCTTATTCTTAAGTGAATATGTCTCCTAGACCAATTATTTTAATAAAATTCAAGTGGAAATCTATATACCCCTCCCCCACACGTAATTGAAACATTTTCACTAATGTTTCATTTAGGGTGAGATAAATACAAGTTATGAAATATTTTAATGTAATGAAGGGATTACCAAAAACTTAATAGATTTAAATAATATTTTTTGAGTTATGTATCATCCTTTTCTATTATCCTTTGAAATTTTTTGGGTGGAATTGTTATTTTTCTTATTTATGTGTTTTATTATTTATTAAAATTGTAATCACTTTAATTGAATAATTAAAACATTAAATTTTCAAAACTATACACTTTATTATTCTATTAGTGTGATGGTATTGAAACTATTTAATTATAAAAAATGTATCATAAAATTCAAATATAGTACCATTTAGAAAAACTTTCAAAAATAAATTTCACTTTTTTCTTTAAAATTTTAAAATATAAACAATAAATCTCATAGATGAGGTAATTACATAACTAAATTTAAAAACAAGTCATACATATGAAATTGAAAATAAAAAATCAAAAAAATACTAATACACTTTAGTTGTTTCATTATCCTCATTTTCATCCTCTACATCCCTTGTCTCTTCCTCAATATTGGATGGTTAGTTTCCATTCATTTTATTTTAATGAAATTCCTAAAAAAAATTAAAACCCTTATGATTTTTTTTCATCCTAAGTAATTTGGAGTGTGTTTAGTTGGTTTTCCAAGGGATGAATGGAATAAGAAATATAGGATATAGTTCCATCATTTGTTAAGTAAATATGATGTTTGGGATCTTGAGTGTCGCAAATTTAGATCGAATGGTGGTAGGTTTAATAAATAGATCATTTTTAGGTTGGTAAACCATAACCTTCATATATTTTTTATACTTAACCCATTTTATTTTCTAGACCTCCTTCAATTTTATATTAGCTTCCACAAATACCTCTTCAATGGAGGCCTTATTTTGGTGATTCAGTGAAAGTGTCTTACCAACCTAAGTGTTTTTCTCTATATTATATTAGGGAACATTCAATTATTATTTCTCTAAATTAATATTATTATCCAGAGGATGAGAGGTATGGGAAGGTTTATCCTGTAGTAAAGGTTGAGTATCTATTAGGTTATCCATAGTTTCCATTATTTCTAATAGTGCATACAATAATTATATAAGGGAAATATCTGGTAGTGGCATCGGTTAGTTCTCTAGTGGAATCCATATCTCATTATATATGAGGTCTACTCTCATTATAAGTTGTTCAAGGGTACCCATTATAGTGACCCAGGATTTTCAAACATAGATATTACATCTTTTTAGATGAATATTCAATACATTAAACAACACACACCTAAGGAATATTATATTTTATTATTTTTGGTGACTAGGTACACAATCTTATAATTTGGTGAAATATCTTCAACATCTCTCATAAAGATCTCCCCCTTTAGTACTCTTCACAAACATACCCTACTTAAAACCTTTGTTCATAACTTGGGGAAAGGAAACATAAGAAAGGGTGAGATTAGATGATCAGTAAGGGTAAACAAGGTAAATATGTAAACATAACATGATCATAAGGGTATGAGAACATGAGAATAACATTTAGAAACCATACCATACATATCAATGATCATAATCTTGAGTCACGGCATAAATATTGGTGGTTCATGAGACATGAATCTTATAAAAATCAAATAACATGATCCGTGAGAGTATAAAATTATCATAAGACATAAATTTGTGGTATACAAATAATCATAGAAAATATTTTATCAAGGATACCCACCAAGATATTCATAATATGTTAGGCTTTCTCTAACCACCCATGTACCTACTTTGGGCTTGGGATGAACTCCCTTTTACCCTTTTTCAATCTTGGGATAACCTCCCATGTACCCTCTTTTTGTATTAGGATAACCTTTAGTGTACCCTTTGAGATTATATAACATTAATCATTACCCAATGCATAGTTAAGAGATATAGGTCTCACACATCACATAATCCATACATTTATGTTCTATAAGATTATAGAACATTAATCATATCAAAACTCATGAAAAGAAATGTGTTTCATAAAACATTTCATCATATAATAACCCTTGGAAATGAAATGGGTTTCATATTCATTTCATAATTTTATTATAACATAACCCATGGAAAAGATATGTGTTTCATAAACATTTAAACATATCATAACCTATGTAAAAGAGACAAGTTTCATTATCATTTCATCATCTCATCAAAACATAACCGATGGAAAAAAGAAATTATATTCATAAACATCGTATCATTATAAAACATTTATAGAAATAATAAGAATGGTATCCTTGGTTAATATCCCCATTAAATCATAATTTACATCAAAGGATGTCGACTTAAATGGACAATGATTTTCAAAGATAAATCACTTGGAATGTTTCTTAAGGGAGATATATTTTCTTTGAAATCAATTTTCAAAACATAAAACATTATTTAAATCCTTTTCTTTGAAAATAAACTTGAAAACTTATAAATTAATATTTAAATAAAATAATTTTCATGACGACAGGAAATTCCATTTATGTCATATACAAAGATTCCTTTGACATTTTCAGTAAAATCCAAACAGACATTGGTTTTGAAAATGATGTAAATATTCCTTTTAAAAAATAGAAATTAAAACATGGGTAAAAATATATTCAATAAATCATTTTAAAGAAAATGTTATAAACTTTTTTGAAATCTTTTTTTGAAAAAAATGGTTTTGGAAGAAAAGGTTTTTCAATTGAAAAGATGGTTTTTCTTAAAAACAATATTTTTGAACTCTTAAGCACATAAAGAGAGTAAAATTAAGGGAAAACATGAATTCGCATGAAATAAATAAAGGATAATTAAATTCATTATTTTCTTAAGATATTTATCATAATATTATATCATCTAAAACATAAACCTAAATAATCCGGATAAACAATGATATTGTAACATAAAATCTTTACCACTTTAGTAACTTTGAAATGTAAACCCCATGAAAGAATATCATTAAATAAAACTTCAGATATAATGTGGATAAATAAGTTCATGATATTACATTTCAAAGGTTCTGTGTATACCCATAGTATTATAATATATATGCATAACATAATCATATGTCTCAAAAAAGGAAAATTGAAACAAAAAAACTTACTAATTTGGTAACTTTTGAACCGTAAACCCCATGGAAGAGATATACTCAAATGAATATGTAAATACCAATAATTTTAATTATAATAATCATAAAGTAAATTCATGGGTAGTATATACACCACATAAAATAAACACAAGGTGAATATGGAATGTGTCTCATAGAAAAATAAAATTGAGACGAGAATCTCTTACCGTAAGTCTCGACTTCCTTCATACACACTAAAAAATACTATATAATAAATATAAGTTATATATATATATATATTATAAAAAATTACATATATACTACCATATATGACTTACATATTTCCTTTTATTACCTTTTTATTAACTATTCCATGTTAAAGTCACCTTTTGGGTAATAACCACTTTATATTTCATATATGTTTTGATTTATTTATTTTCAGTCCCCTTACTTTGATCATGGTTAAATCATATTCAGAATAATAATAATAAAATAATTATAATAATTATAAATAAATTATACTTTTAAGTTCAATCATGAAATATGGTTTTAAGAAATTAAGTATGTTACGATCACGAAGATGGTAGGTCGTATGTACGCTTGAGTAACGTTTCCATTTTTCAATGATCATTATGCAAATAAGGTGTGAAATATATTTTCTTTAAATAATGATAATAATATCTTAAATAACATATTATTTCTTTAAATATACTTATATATATCATCCATGTGGTTTGGTGATGAAAATAGAGGCATATCACTTCGTGAAGGCTGCAGTCCACATGTACACAAACGACGCTATCATCTTTCAATGAGTAAAAAGTTAAGAAGAAAAAAATGATATATTATCTTATAAAAATGATTAATATTACATTAATACCATAATTATTTCATTTATTTCATATATATTCTTTAATATTATCCTTATTATCTTCCATGTAAATCGTTAGTGAAAACGAATCACATCGCTTCATGAGGTAGTAGTCTGCCGTACATAGGAACGACATTATCATATCCCCTATAGAATGGAAAGTGAAAAAAGATATATATGATATAATGACTCAAGAGGTATAATTATGTTATAAATATCATATATATATACTTTATATCCATCATCATACCCAACCGTGATAGGTGGTAATGGAAAAATTAATTACATCAGTTCGCGAGGCGGTAGTCCGTTATATACACTAAAAATGATTTTGTAACACATTTTATGGAAGTGGAGATGGTTGTAGGTCCTGAAATTTAAATAAAAAAATACCATTATATTTAATATACTTATTTTATTATTTCATAATGGTTTTATAATAATTTAAATTGGTGGAGGAAGAAATAAAATAAAAATGCTCATTGAAGAACGTTACCTCTTCTTCGAGTAACCTTCTTACGTTTTCACCAAACTCAATCCTAGGTTGGATTTATGCCAAAAAATAAGAATTTTATGATGATATTATAGATTTAGTTAATTGTTTTGGGTAGGTATTTTCCATAACAAAATGGTTTTAAGGTGTGAAGAGTATAGGAGAGGGGTATCCATTTATAAGTGAGGTAAGTGTCGCACTTCTAATTTTTGAAAAGAAAAAGGTGTACCCACATTTTTCAGATGAAAAAATGGTAAAAATGGATTATTATATACTTATAAATTATAGGATCTATATATTTCAATAAATTAGTTTTTAGATAAGTTTTTAGGTCATTTTAACCCATATCTTTTTAGTTTAATTCCCCAGTAAACTCATTTTTACCTTAACCACGGTAAATAATTTTTTCTATTTTTACTATTCATTATTGTAAAAAATTAATTTGACATTATTATATATTATAAATTATTCTTATTTAAAATATGGAAACCATTTTTCCAAATTCTATTCACATAATTGGAAAATTTTAATTTAAAATTAATCTTACTGACGAGACGAGAAAGTGGGTTTCTTAATAGAAAATGTTCAAAAGTTTACAAGTTTTTATATCAAAATTCAATATGAAAATTATTCCAATGACCTAAATTAGATTAATATATATATATATAATTAAACTATTTTTAATTTTAATCCAATTTAAAATATAATTTAACTTTATAAATAATTTAAATTAAAAGGCAGTTTTCAATTAAAATTCAATATTTTTAACTATTCATCAAAAAAATATATTTTCATAAAATTATAAAAAATTCAAACTAAGATAATTTTGAAATTATGATTAAAAAAATGAAATTTATTTTTTCAAATAAATTTTCTAAAATTTTCAAAAATTTGTTTTAAAATAAGTGCACAAAAAGGTGACAAAACTTCTTTTTAGAAAAATATAGTTTTTAAGAATAATCGAATTTATTCTTGACTCTTGTCTATAAAACACATAAGATGAATGTTAAATATTTTATTGAATATATACTATATAAATTTTATTAAAATAATTCATAAAAAATTGTTTTGTTTTAATTTATTGTGGTAAAACATGTTTTTTCGTATAAAAATATTTTTTCAGAGAAAGATTTCCTTTATTTTCAAATAGTTTTTAATTTTAATTTTTAATTAATTAGTAAGAAAAGAATTCATTTTATATAAATTTTTAAACTATATATTTTCATAATTTAGTTGATTCTATTTATACCCATCATTCCAACATCTGGGTGATAATTATCATATATTAATATTTTAATAATATGGCACATTTTGTTTAAACTCAGGGTTGTTTTTAATGCAAGATAAACTCAGTGTTTTATGTAATGAAATATAAACTTTTTTTGGGTATAATAAAAAATATAAAAAATATAAAATTCATCTGAGAAAATATATATTTCACAAAATCTCAGGGTGTCACATTTTACCCCCCTTAAAATGAATTTCACCCTCGAAATTCATCACATGGGTACAAGCATCCAAGGATACTTTTGCCTCATTACATCTTTAGGTTACATAGATTCCCCAAGCTTGTGGTTTAGCTAAAAAACATTGACCAAGAAACTGGTCTTGTTTTGTAGAACCTTCTATATTCGAACAATAATCTATGTCAATTATACCTCATAAGTAATGTCATGCTCCAACGGTATGACATCTAAGTGGAGTACATGGAATGGATCAAGTAAGTACTTCCTTAGGAGAGATATAAGGAACACATATTCAACCAGAGAGAGGTTTTGTGGAAGAATCAATAGATAGGATACCTTCTTGATGTGATCAATAATTTTAAAGGGACTGATATACCTAGGGATTATCTTTCCTTTATATCATAAGAAAAAATTTATCCTTTGGTTTTTCTTCGATAAATTTTCAATTAATATCTTAATTCAAGAAATGAAGATGAATTTTTGTATGCCTGAAACACTAACAGATCATAATATACATAATATAATGATAATTCATTCTTTCTATCTCTGGTAAAAAAAAGGTTAACATTGGTTATCCAATATGGATAAATCTTTATATGGTGAAGTAATAGGCTAATATCTAAAACCTCATCCAATGTTAAACTAAAAATATTCCATAAATGGTTAATCTTATAACCCTTAAAAAATAAAAATTTATAAATAAGGTCATTAAATTTCTCAAAATAAACTTAACATTAATCCCCTATATGTCATAAAGTATATCTTTTAATTTCATATACCAAATATGTGAATAACTTAGTCATATATTTTCTTAAATCATGATAATTAATAGAATTAATATAAGACCTTAATAGAAACATATATGCTTCCTCATTACTTAAATAAAACCATAGATTATTGAACATATTACATAAATCCAATAATCCTATAAACTCCTTCAATGATACCATAAACCACTTTGTCTATAAATCATTAATCAATCCCAAGTCCATAAATGATATCCAATTTAATTCATTTATATCCAAAATATATTTATCCCAATATCATTATCTCAACATCTAGAACATATTAAGGGTTATCTTCCCTTAATCATGTGTTTTTTTAAACTATCACATTGTCGTTAAATCAATTTTCTTGTTCGTAGGTACCATTCAACATATTGTTGAAAATACTTAATGTAAAACTTCTACAAAAAATCCTTATATATATTCCTATAACATAATTATATAATTCTAATATATAAAAACTTCAATTATTAGACCTCATACTTAATACAATAACTAAGATTCATCATTTTATTCCTTAATACCTCTTTACTTTCATATGTCATTTATAGTATCTTAATCATCAACAGGAAATACCATTAATTATACAACCTTACTGATTCCCATCACAAGATTTCCCCTTAGGAGATCGATTTTTATAATGCCTATAATTTCCACATTTAAAAATAGTCAACAATTGATTATACCTTATGGAGTCCATTATTCTCATCCATTGTGTTAACTGAACTTTTCATTTTTCCTTTATAGTTACTTTCTTTGTGTCCTTCTTTTCCACTCACAAAATAACTTCACATAACTTTGAGACATTCCATTGAGTGATTCTTCCAACATTATTTACATATAGAAAACTAAATATTCTTTCATCCATGGTCTCCACTGCCTGAACTCTTATCAAAATTTATCCCTCTCTTCATTGGTGAGTCTGAGAGTTGGTTAAGGTACACATTGTTAATCATGTTTCGTGATAACTAATTAGGGATAATCATATTATCCTTCACTCCATTCATCATCCCATTTGGCTTCTCATCGGAAAATTTTCTATTGAATTCAATGTTAACCCACTTTTTTCTAGTTACCACTATTTAATAAAACTAAAAACTATAGTGTGAGCAACACTAATCATAGCGGAAAACTAAATAATCATAAAAAAATCACTTATAGGATGTTTAAATCATGGAGCCTTCTTTTTAATCTATGACACCTTAGGTTTATCCTAGGCTATTCATAATTATTATCTATTTCAATACTTTATGATGGTTCATAAAGAGTTTGTGAATTTCTAAAGCATATCCCCCAGTAGTGTCAAACCAGGTGTATAGTAAGGCCCATTGTCATGCACCAGGTGATGATCAATTCCATCTCCACATTCCCTTTTTGGAGTATTTATGCTTAGGTACCTTTTTTCAAGAGTCACATCCACTTGTAGTATCCATACAGGGATTTAATTTCTTGGAAACTACTTTCTCTCTCTTTTACCAAAATTCTTGGATATTTTACTATAATTTAACTCATCCTTAAACTTATCTTTAGAGACATTCCTAGGAATATCCTTAGTAATATCCCTAGGGATCTCACTAAATTTTTATCATCATAGTTTTTAATGGTTAACTAAACCTTTCCTCTAATACCAACTATAACAACCCAAGCTTTTCATACGTAGATATTATATATTTTTAGATGAATATTCAATACATTATAAAAAAACTTGAGGAACATAATAATTTACTATATTTGGAGAATAGATACACAATATTATAATTTGGTAAAATATCTTAAACATATCCCATAAATATATCCCCCTTTAGTACTCTTCACAAACATACCCTACTTAAAACCATTATTCATAACCTGGGGAAAAGAAACATAATAAAGGGTGAGATAAGATGCTCAATAAGGGTAAACAAGGGAAATATGTAAACATAACGTGAGAATAAGGGTATTATATCATGATCATAAAATTTTAAAACCATACCATGCATATCAAAGATCGTAATATTGAGTCCTGATATAAAGATTAGTAGTTAATAAGACATGAATTATAAGTAAATCAAATAACATGATCCATGAGAGCATAAGATTTGAATAATACATAGATTTGTGGTGTAAAAATAATCATATAAAATCTTATGTCATGGATACCCAACAATACATTCATAACATGTTAGGCTTGTGTTAACCAACCATGTACCTACTTCAAGCTTGATATGGCCTCTCGTGTACCCTATTTTGGACTTGGTATAACCTCTTGTGTACCATATTTTGGGATTGGGATAACCTCATGTGTACCCTTTGATCTTATATAATATTAATCATTATACAATTCATTGGAGGTATTATAGGTCTCACCCATCACATAATCTATACATTTATGTGCCATAAGATCATATAACATACATCATATCTGAACCCATTAAAAGAATTGGGTTTTATAAAAAATTTAATCATATAATAACCCATGGAAAATAAAAGGGTTTCATAATCATTTTATCATAACATAATCCATGGAAAAGATATGGATTTCATAAAAATTTCATCATATCATAACCTATGAAAAAGTGAAAGGTTTCATAATTATTTCATCATCTCATCAAAGTATAACCCATGAAAAAAGAAACATGTTTCATAAAAATATTTTCATCATAAAAAATTCAGATATATAATAATAATGGTATCCTTGGTTTATATCCCCAATAAATCAAAAGTTATATAAAAGGATGAAATCTTAAATAGAAAATTATTTTTAAAGATAAATCACTTGGAATGTTTCTTATGGAAGATTAATTTTATTTGATAATCACTTTTTAAGATATAAAAAATTTTGGAAATAATTTTATTTGAAAATAAACTTGAAAACTTATAAATTAATATTCAAATAACATAATGTTCATGATGGAAATAAATTCTTTTTTATTCCATACACAAATATTCCTTTTACAACTTTGGTAAAATCTAAACGGCCATAGTTTTTGAAAAGCCATGAATATTCCTTTAAAATAATCTTGTAAAAATTAAAACATGGGTAAAAATATCCTTAATAAATCATTTTAATAAAATGTTAACAAAATTTTAAAATATTTTTAGAAAACATGGTTTTGGAAGAAAAAGTGTTTTCGATCGAAAAGAAACATTTTCCTTAAAAAAATTCTTTTTAAACTCTTGAGTACATAAAGAGAAGAAAATGAAGGGAATATATTTATTCTAATGACATAACTAGTAGATAAGTAAATTCATTAGTTTCTTGAGAGATCAATCATAATATTATATCATCAAAAACAAAATCATAAATAGTCCTGATAAATGATTATATTGTAACATAAAATATTTACAACATTAGTAACCTTGAAATGTAAGCCTCGTGAAGGATATCATTAAATTAAACTTAATATATCATGAGTATAAATAAATTCATGATATTATATGTCAAATTCGATGTTTATACACCTCTTATAAAAATATAGGTTCATAACATAATCATATGTCTCAAAGAAGGAAAATTGAGACAAAAATCCCTTACCAATTTGGTAACTTTTGAACCACAAACCCCATGAAAGAGAGATACTAAAATTAATATGTAAATACCAATAATTTTAATTAAAATTGTTATAAAATAAATTCATGGGCAGTATATACACCACATAAAATAAACATGTGGTGAATATGGCATGTATCTCACAGAAAAATAAAAGTGAGATGGAAATCTCTTACTATAAGTCTCGACTTCCTTCATACTTGTTCAAACCTAAAATATAATAAATATTTGTTCATTATAAATATATTAAAAAACCTAATTTAAATTTATCATACCATATATTATTTAATTATTTTTTTTATTACCTTTTTATTAACAATTCATTGTTAAAGTAAAGTTTCAGGTAATCACCATTTTTTCGTATATGTTTTTATTTTTTTTATTTTTGATCCCCATAATTTGATCATGGTTACATAATATGTATAATAATAAAAATGAAGTAATTATTATATTTATACATAAATTATACTTTTAATACAAATAATTAAATATGGTTTTGATAAATGAAGTATGTAACGATCATGGAGATGGTAGGACGTACGTACGCATGAGTAACGTTTCCATTTTTCAACGATCATTATAGAAAGGAGTTCAGTAATATATTATATTTATAGAATGATAATAATATATTAAATAACATATTTGTTTCTTTAAATATAGTTATACATATCATCCATGTGGTTTGGTTATGAAAAGAGAGTTACATCGCTTTGTGAAGATGGTAGTCTACACGTATATGAACGACGTTATCATCTTTCAGTGAGTAAAATGTAAGAAAAAATAATATATTATCTTTTTATAAGGATAAATATTTAATTAATATCATAATTATGTCATTTATATCATATATATTCATTAATTTTATCCTTATTATCTTCCATGTAAAATGTTAATGAAAACGAATCTCATCACTTCGTGAGGCGGTAGTCCACCATACATGGGAACAATGTTATCATATCCCCTATGGAATGGAAAGTAAAAACTTTATACATGATATAATTAAAAAATAGTTATAATTATTTTATATTATATCATATATATAATTTATATCCATCATAATACCCAACCTTTAGAGGTGGTAATGGAAAAAAATGACATCGGTATGTGAGGTGGTAGTCCACCGTACACACGAATGAGGATTTCGTAACCCATTTGACTGAAGTGGATGTGGTTTTAGGTCATGAAATTAACATAATAACATATTATTATATGTAATATAATGATTTTATTATATCGTAATGGTTTAATAATTATTTAAATAAGTGTAGGAAGAAATAAAATAAAAACTCCCATTGAAGAACGTTACCTCTTCTTCAGGTAACCTCCTTAGGTTTACACCAAAATCCTTTCAAGATTGGATTTATTCCCAAAATAATGATTCTATTATTAAATTATAAAATTTGGGAAGATATTTTTTCAGTTATTTTCCAAACCAAATGGGTTTTAAGGTGTGAGGAAGATAGGATAGGGGGTGTCCTTTTTAAGTGGGGTGAGCGGCACAATTGTAATTTTTAAAATGAAAAAGGTGTACCCACAATTTTCACATGCCAAAAGGGTAAAAAATGAATTATTAATGATAATTATAAATTATAGGGTCTAAATATGTCTGTAAAATAGATTTTATGTAAGTTTTTTAGTCATTTTAACCCTTATATTTTAAGTTTATCCCCCGGTAAACCCATCTTTACCTTAACCACGGTAAATAATTTTTACTATTTTTACTATTCATTATGGTAAAGAATTAAGTAGAAATTATTATAAAATATAAATTATTATGATTCCAAATATTAAATCCATTTTTCCAAATTCCGTTCATATAATTGGAAATTTTTAATTTAAAATTAATCTCGCAGACACTATGTGAAAGCGGTTTTCAATGAGAAAATGTTCAAAAGTTTACAAGGTTTTCATATCAAAATTCAGTATGAAAATGATTAAAATAACCCAAATTAGATTAATATATATATATAATTGAAAAAAATAATTTAAAATAAATTTAAAATATAATTTAACTTTATAAATAATTTAATCATAAAGTCGGTTTTAAATTAAAATTCAATATTTTTCAGTATTCATCAAAAAATTAATCTTTTCAGAAAATTCAAAAAAATACACCCTAATAAGATTTTGAAATTATTATTTAAAAAATAATATTTATTTTTTGAAATATATTTTCTAAAATTTTCAAAAAATATTTTTAAAATAGGTTTGTAAAAAGGTGAAAAAACTTCTTTTTTAGAAAAAATACAATTTTTAAGCATAAAATTATATTTATTATTATCTATTATCTAAAACACACATAAAATGAATGTTAAAAATTTTACCAAATATATACTATATAAATTTCATTAAAATCATTAACAAAAATTAGTTTTATTTTTATTTTTTGTGGTAAAATGTTTTTATTTGTATAAAAATGGTTTTTTAGAGGAAGATTTCCTTTATTTTCAAAAAGTTTTTTATTTTTATTTTTAATTAATTGTTCACCAAAGAATTAATTTTATATATATGTTTAAACCATATATTTTTATAATTTAGTTGATCCTATTAATACACATCACTCCAACAGCTAATTGACAACTATCATATAATAATATTTTAATAATATGACATGTTTTGTTTAAACTCAGGGTTGCGTGTAACATACACTAAACTTAGTGTTTCATGTAATGCAAGATAAACTCAGTGTTTCATGTAATGAAAATATCAAAAATATTAAATTCATTTAAAAAAAATATTTCACAAAATCACAGGGTGTTAGATTCATAATAATGGAAAAAAATGTAATCTTGTTTATTTACTAAAGGAGATGGATTTTGAACAATGATTGAGCAATGGATTGAGTACATTAGGTGAATTATGTCCCTTCCTTTACTCTCTTTTAAGTTAAATATTTCTATTATGACTCATCATTCTCCCTTTATTCCTTTATAATTATTTATTCTAATTTTTTCTTAAAAAACACATCTTGAAAAGATTTAGATAATTGAGTATCGTGGGTTTACCTAGTGATGTAAATAATAGATCCTTCTCAAATGTGATAATTTCCTTAGATAAGTGAGTTATAAAGTTCCTTACATGATTGTAACTCTTTTTTGTATTCTCTAATCCCATAAAATAATTTAAAAATAGTTTAGAAAAATTGGGTGGGGGTAAAATTACCACATCAAGTTTATTCATAGCTCCCTGACCCTCATATTTTTCATATCAGGATGTTGTAATTTCTCAATGGATAATATGTAATATGTTGTGTTTAAGGATTGTGTTTTTTTAGATTAAAGATTATTTTTAGTATTGAGTAAATAGGGGTTTAATTAGTGTTCAATAATCTATTAAAATATATTTCCCTCTTCATTGGTTTAAAACTTAAGGATATTTATTACTTTCAATCGTGGATAAAGAACACAAATAAGTATAGATAAACACCATAAATTTTTCAAGGTGTATTATTAAAACTTATTAATTAGTCCTTAGTGAATTTCGATTGACAACCCACTTGATCTGTTCTTCCTCTTATTATCAGGGTTATACAAAATAAGTACATGGGTTAAATTTGAACCCTTTTACAAATCTATCCCCCAATATTTTACAAGAATCCTGCTTGTTCTCATCATATAAGAATGTAAATATAATACCAAATAATAAAGAGAGAAATTTATATATTATTGGTCTTCATTGATGATAGGTTCATCTTCTTCCTCAATACTTCATGTTCCATACTATATTTTTTTGTCATTTTATATTTCTTCAATCAACTATCTTGGTTTTTTTATAGTCACTATCATCAAAATAAATATGGTCTAGTAAAAGTTTTATCTTACTCTATCATTATGATTTTATTAGTTTTAACTCCAGTCTTAATCTTCTTATTTTTATTTTTCCCCTCTTCCTTATCATCTTTATCATGTGTCAGGCTGTATAAATTATTCTCTTTTAATTTATAAATATTACTACCCATTAAATGATAGAAACCACTTCTAATTTGATTTATAATGATATTTAGATATTATAGGGTCAATTTATGAAATAAATAAAATACTCATAAATTGTGGAAATGTTAATGGTGAAATATGATAAAAAAATTATCCAAAATATGCAGTAAAAAATACCATTTTCCTGAAGCAAATAAATCTTATCTAGCCTTTATAAAATATTAATCAATATTATATAGACTTATTATCAAACACACACAACCTTTGAAATGTTCAATCCAATATTATTTGGTATATTGAATTTATTACTTAATATTACACAACACTACTACATATATTTTAATATCACATAACCTCTATAAATTCAGGTTCAACCTTATTAAATAAAAAATCAGTGTTACCCATCCATTGTAATTTTTCCTCTAATATTACATAGTTATAATACATGGTTATATATCCTTTGAAACTTGGGATTCAACTTCATGAAAATACATATCAATGTCATGTAGCCTTTGAAATTTTAATTTCAACCATATGAAACTCATTAAAACTATTGCTTAACCCCATACAATAGCTCTTTTTTCTTTTCATCTTCTCATGGAAGTTGTTAAACTTATTTTGATTGATTCCCTTCAGTAGAAACTAATTTTTTACTTCTTTAACATATTTATCAAAATATAATCTTTTTTTATAGGTATGTTTAAAAAGATTGATATAGTTAACAGTAAAAGAAAACACATATAGATACCACTCAACAATATCCCCAAAATTTATAAGGAGTCATAGTCTTGGAATTATTCTCAACATTGCATCAACAATCTCCCATTTTAAATTTTTCATAAACCTAGTTAATCCATATTGAAAAATATATGTAGATACTTTTTCACCTTGTTATTAATTTATACCAATTTTAATAAAAATAATATAGGTGATTTACTACTCATTACATTACTGGTATGATTATCGCTTAGTAAAGAAAATTAATTAACTCTAATTATATTTTAGTGAACACATTGTACAAAACAATAATGATTGATTAATACTTGAAAATATGTCCATAAGAAGCAATGTACTTTCATTTTCTCTTTTTTTAACCCATCAATGTTGTTGATCATGTTTAAAAATACTCACTAAATCCCCTAATATACATCTCAATTAATTAATTAATTAATTAAAAACACTTTTTTGTTAATCTCACATCTTTTAATTTTATTTTATCATCTATTATTTTATTTTCTAATCCCATCTAGGTTATTTCCCTTTAGAAAAACAAAGACACCCTTTGTATTTATGTCATTTCTCTCACTCTGAAAAAAATAATGCAAGAAAAAATGAATGGTATGAAATAAAATATACCTCAAAATTGATAAAATATTGGCTACATACAAAATAATAACCTTAAATTCTAAAATAAATCTTTTGGTAGTGGGTTTTTAAATATATTTATTCCTTTGATATAACATATTCCAGATTTAGTATTCTTTCCTCAACCTTATCCTGTGAAGTGATATTTGATAAATATATGATTTGGATATGAGTATTGTAGTTTATTTTTGATAAGTTAATGGTAATTTTATTATTAAATTCAGTCATTAAAATAAATTTTACATCAATTATCATATATTCGTGTTGAGACTTCATGCACATTATTTATGTGGTAGCATGTGATACAGTCACATACTCAGCCTCTATTGTGTTGATCCCTGGGATGATGGTGTGTTTTATTTTTCTCAATAATAAATTTTGTTTATATGTGTTGATAATAGAATATTTTATATTGACTGAATTTTCCATGAAAGGATTCAATATGTGTTGACTTTATAAAGATAAAAAAACACATTGGATCTTAGGTAGTAAAGTACCCTTAGGTTTAATACATGCTAAAGAAATACTATTGATAAGGGATAATAATTGTGATATATATGGGATTTTATAATGAATCTTGTATTTGTTTTTCTTCCAATGATCATACTACTAAATATCCATTCACATATTGAAGAGGTAATAATGTAAATGTGTAATATAAATTTAATTTTTATTGTTTGGGGAATACACTACATTCCATCATGGATAAGTTTAATGAGTTGATGAGTTTGAGTCTATGAGATTATGTAAATTTTTATATTGTAATGAATTTTTTCTATTTTTTGAATATTGTAAAATATTATTTAAGTTTTAATATATTATTTATTATAGTTTGAATTTATTTTACATACTTATTATGAAAACTCAATTTTTAAAGATGATATATCGATTGAGTTTTAGAATATATTTTTCTCAGAGGAGTTCCATGAAGTATAATGGTTTCTAAATATGGTATCTATATGAATATGAGGATCTAGCAGTGAATGTATAAAAATAAAGCTCATTGGAATTTTTGTGAAGATTCATCCTTGTTTTTATCAAGATTAAAGATTGATACATTATATAGAAATATGATTGGATAATGGCATGTAAAGGAATTGAGTTTGAGTAAAGATTAAATAGGAGCTGGATTTGTTGATGAATAAGTGTATCATAATAAATATTTTAAATAAATTGTATAAGTTGAACTCTAAGGAGTTTATATGGGTTTCTAGATCTTTGGGATCATTTTTAATTGGATTAATATGACTTGAAGATGTCTGCAAGTGATTTGAGATGAGTTAAAGTGGTAGAAGATGTGTTGGAAAATTTTTGAGTTGATTTAAATAATTTTGAGTTGATCATATATCATACATGACATCCTAAAGAATGAAAAAAAATCCCAAGGTCATAGGAAGATCACTCATAAGATAATTTGGAAAGGTACTTGAGAGTTGATACTGTGATATATAATATTAATCTAATTAAACATAAGACTAAATTTGGTGTTCAAAAGGATATGTAAGATCTCATTGATGATATGTGAGATTAATTTTGTAATACATAATATCTACCAAAGAATACATAAGAATAACTATGAGTTTATAATAAGATAGGAAAGAGAAAAATGAAGAAAATTTAATGTTTTATTATGATATGTGAAAATAATTTCAAAGTTATTTTTCATACGTAAGACTTAGATAGGGATATATAATAGAAAATATGAGATTACATAGAATACATGATAAGTATTTTGTTTCATGTAAGAGACTTTGATAATATTTATGAGTGGAATGATGATTTCAAGTAATATATAATATTATTTATAAGTTCACATAATATTAAAATTTTACACCCAATTGAAAAGTAAGAGTGATTATGATGACTTTTTATTATTATTCAGTGATTAAATATCATTATGCTTAATGGATTAATCCATGATTAAATACAATATTAGTGTTGATATTTTAAGTATATTTCACTATGAGAAGGAATTTACACCAAAATTAATTATACATGAGACCATTCACATAAGTAAATAAATATACAGAATATTTTTAAGGTATGAATCATAATGTTTCTAAAAATAATCTAGCTTTTTTATAAAATTAAAGTAAATAAGAAGTTGAGATTTATGGTATTTAAATCCAAATATCTAATCTTGAAAAAATTCAATGATTTTGATTAATTTTATATATTTTTATTTTATTATTTAAAGTATTTTTTATCATGTAGTATATCATGTAAAAATATAAATCAATTTCCCATAAATTTAATATTTAGATAATCTGACTTCGTGATTTGTTGAGCATCCCAATGAAAGTGGGGCTAAATTTTTAGAATAGAAAAAATTGAGGTAGTCATGATAAATATAGAAAATAATAATAAAATTATTCTAATAATAAATAGTGAGAGAGATATAATATTTTTATGACATAATATCATTAATTTTAAATAAGAATAAGAGAAAAATAAAAATCATGAGAGACCAATGAGAAAAATTTTGTTCTTTATATGATACTATTTTTTAAGATATTGAATAATAAGAGAGGAATACTTGATTTTTGTGACTGAGGAAATAGATAAAAATATATAAAAATACATAATATAATGGTGTTATCTTGTTGATATTTCTTTATTAGGACCCAACCAAATCAATCTGTGAAGATAGAAGAGCTAGTTAGTAATAGTATTTGAGAATAGCAATTTAGTGCTTGATAAAACCAATTAGTTTCATGCATTTAATCTAGTTATTGATGGATATTACCTTAATTTTTTCATAATAATAATAAATTAGTCATGTGTGAGTGGGATAATAACCATTATATTCTGAGGAAAAAACTCACATATTGTGAGTGAAACTCATAAAAATTTATGTTACTTATCTTGTGTTGTTATTTTCCTTAATTCATATATGAATACCAAGTGTGAGATGATAATGTGAGTTTCAATTACTTTAATTGGTGTGTAGGTAAAAATTGAAAATGTGTTTTAATGGTAAAATCTATCCACACCGATTCACCCCCCCCCCCCATCTTAGTGTGGTTTCACCAGTCCTTATGGGAACAACATTAAATATCAGAGCTCCATGTTCCACCTCTAATTATATTCTCAACATTTGAAGGTTTTATTATTTGATTTTATCTACTAATAATAATTATATAGTTTATAATTTTTTAATATGTTCAAACTATGGGTCTAAACTCTATCTCTTCTAAGACGCTAAATAATAGAAATAAGAAATAAATGAGAGAATTAATATAGGAATCCCTCATGAGTAAAGAGGAATAAATACCAACTTACACATGTTTTAATCTTAGAGAAATCATATCTATCATTAATATATAATAATTGGTGTAAAATACACTATTAATAAGATTTACAACACTTCTACTTCATAATTTTCATAGAATTTATATTAAAATGAGGTAATTGAAGTTTTTTTCCAATATTGTTTTATGGATGAACCAAGTACAAGTGGGAAAGATCACGCTTAAAAGGAATTATATGTTTATTCATATATGTTTTTTAAAATAAACCTATATAATTTTCTTAAATAATTTTTCACTTTTATTTATGGATCTTTTAGAAACTTATAGGAGGAGATCACCGAACTTGAAGAAGATGCTAAAATAATGGAGGAATCACTGGATCAAACGGTATTGATGTGTATAAATCTCACCAAAAAAACTAAGTTTAAAAGTGATGTGAATATATAGCTTGAAGAAGATTGTAATAGAATTGGGAAGGAATTTCTTAAAGGAATCCAAGGAAAGTATGAATCCAAGAAAGGGTTATAATGAATATCCATGTATTAAAATAAATCATTGTTTTCAAGTATTCTCAATTTGGAATAAAATAAAATTGAATAAAGTATATTGAAAATTATATTCAATAGAATATTAAGATGCATGAATATCATGCTAAGAGGATGAGAATATATTTTTAGGAAATATTAAAGTCAATAGAAGATCATAAGAACTCTCTAAATCTAATGTGTCTTGGGTTAAAAGTCAAAATAGAAATCCTAGAAGTGAAACAAGCTGAGTCTTCACAAAATTCTAAGACAATAGTTTCTATTAGTAATTTTTATGAGGATCCATGTTCCAAAATACCTATATATATTGTAAAAAATATCTTGAGATTATACAATAATAAATCTACTATAGGCTCAAATAAAATGGTAACCCTTATTCACTACAAAAAAAAATTGCTCATACCAATAGAAATTTATTAACAGATAATATATCTGTTGGTAAAAATGAGCAATTCCAATATATATTTAATTTTATTGGTATATATTTTATATACCAACACTTGTTTTACCAATAGTTATATCTTTTTATATTGATCCTTTAACACCAAAAAATCTTTTACCAACAGTTAAATCTATTGCTTTATTATATCAATACTAACATTTTTTTATCAACAAATGATTATATTACTATTAATTGTTATTACTAATAAATTTTTTTATCATTATAAAAATATGTTTCCATGAATTACCCAATAACATAAAATACTTTACCAAAAAAATAATACATATATATATAGATTATTTTCAATAAATGTTATAAATTGTAAATATTTTAGTAAAGTCATATAATCATATATTTTCATTGATACATTATAAATTATAAATATTTTAATAAAATAATATAATCATATGTTTTAACTGATACATTATATGTTTGTGATAATATATATATATATATATATATATATATATATATATATTATGTTTGTTATCATATACATAATATGTTTGTGATGATAAATAATTATAATTTTTGGAAGATCAAATTTAGTAAAAACTAAAAAAATAAAGTCACTTAAATATATTTTCATTATATGTATGTAATAAAAAATTTTATTCAGAATATATATAAATTTTAAACATTTTTCATTGTATATAAATTATATATAAATTTATTATATATCATGATGATAAATGATTTTTTCCCCTTTATTCCATCGAGGAGAATCCATCACCGCACATTGTGCATATCTACCATCGCCTAGCCATTGCCACCGTGTAACTCCACCGCTAACCCATCCACGGTGCGCAGCCATCCGCTGCAGCCTCCACCTATAGTCCCACCTGCCATCACTGAAGATAGGACCATCGTGCACCACAACCTTCTCTAAACCCGACCACTGCCTCTCCCCTTATTGTCTATGTCACGCACCCCGACCAGGAGGAACCTCAGTCATGCGCCTCCCCCTTCCTCTGACCATGAAATTTGGCCATCTTTCCTTCCGATTTCCCATGCGGTCTCCTCCATTTAGCATTCCCTCTCTTATAATTTTTCCTCCCTTCCTTACTTTTCAAGTGACCCATCTGATCCCTAACCCTATTTTGGGTGTTTTATTTATTGATTCTTGATGATTAAGTTTTGTGATCTCAGATTGTTTTATGTTTTAGCTGTGGTTGTATAAGTCGTTTTAGGCAAGTGGATCATTCTTGGCCATTTTGAGAATAATACTTGGCCATTTTTCTATTAGGTGAACTTTTATTTGTTTATTTGGTGTATGGAATGCCTCAACGTTGTGTTTTTTCTTGACTAATGAATGATTCTAATTCCATTTTGTGACTTCATTTTTGTGTTCAGGTTCATGTGAACACATTTTTTTGTATCATGGTTATTGTAGAATGATTTTAATTGATTATTTCATGGTTGTTTGTTGATTTTGGATGAAAAGGTTCAATTATAATTCGGTGTGTGTTGTTTATTGAGATTCCAATGGCTGTTGATGCGTGTTGTTCTTGCTTAAGGAACATAGATGAGCTGCTTGGTTGGACTATCTATCTCTGTCTTGTATCTAGTAAGTTTGTTTTTACAATATCCTCCTATTTCTAGTATTTTATCACCAATTTATAAATCCAGTGAAACTTATTACTACATGATGTCATAGATTGATAAATTGACGGTAATGTTTGGCTTAAGATCCAACCCCATTCCATGTGGTGTGTAAATTTATTATATTCATTTTATTACATTAATCAATAATTGTGCCATTGAATTTGATATAAAGAGTATTTACTTATAAGAGTTTTTACAATGCATGGCTTGTGGTCAAAGATTTAATCATATGAAATAGAGAAAAGATTTGATTTCTATATTGAATTTTATTTATATTTTGAACATCATAATTTTATTTTTATGTGATTGTAAATTAGCATTGTTTCATATTCAGGAATTATATTTAATTTTTTTATTTAAAATTAATTGTTTTATGCATTATTTATATGTTTGTTTCTTTGTTAACACACGGTTAATATTTATTTTATTAATTATTATCCATTAGTTTTAGTTTCCAAGTTAATTAAATTTATCACATTAATTTTTATTTTTTGTTGAGAAATGTTATGTTACAGACTTTTAATTAGTATATTAAAGGAGTACTCATTTGTATTTGGTGTTAAATTTGGAAGTAATGTTGGACTTCTCGTTAGGGAATGTTTAAACCAGGTACATGTGATTCACTTCATTGTTTTTTATGGTAAGTTTGATTAGTGTGCATTTGATGAGTGTTATACTATTGTAACTACAAATAATCACTTCCAAATGCATTTGATCAAGTGAATAGGTAGATTCTTCTAAATTGTATCATTTTTTCCCCTATCCTAATTAGTTTCAATACACCTGATTTTTTATAATATGCATTCATTTTTCATTTTTAATGTAATTTATCATGTCTAGTTTTTAACATGATGCCAGCTTGTGTATAATATATAGTTTCAATATAAAATTTATATTCAATATGAATACATTCTATCAGTTGATGCAATTTATATTTAATATGCATTCAATTATAACATATGTAATGTATAAAAAAATTTTGAGCTTGTGTTCATGTTTTTATTACATCTATGTTTACCTATTATGGTGTTGTGAGGATCAGGGGAGTTAGTGGAGTTGTTTCATGTTTTCTAGTTGCTGGTTTTCTGTAATTCCGATGACTCCCTTTTCAACCTAGACCTTTCTATTTCTAGATCAACTCATGTTGAATTCTAATTTTTCGTAGTCTAGATGATTTCATCTTGGAAATGACAAGATTAATGTTCCCTTTTGGGATTACTATTTTATTTATTTAGACACTTTGATTTGGATCTGGACATTGGTCGGTCAAACAGTGCATGTTTACTCAACTACTGAATATTGGACTCTTTTGAAGAGGTTTGGGTCTCCTACTGACTAATAATATGGGGCTCTTACTGGATGGGAATGGTACATTTTTTCTACAATCTAAAGGCTTTAACTCTAACTTTTGGGAGATCCCACACTTTTCCTTCTAAGGATGGGACAGTGTATGGAGAGTATGATATCATTAACAAGATTATTCTTTTCTGGTGTGATTATTTGAAGACTCATCATGTCTCTCTTGATTACTGCACACTACCCAGTTGATGTGTCTCCTGGAGGCTACATTTTCATTCTCACATAAGGTAATGTGTTCTCCATTTGATGTTTTTGATATTTTTTCATGTATCTCCCTCAATTCACAATGGTGTAATCTTGTTATAACTCATTCATTTATTGTAACTTTGATCTTGTTTAATAAATTCCTTTGGGAATGACATGGATAACCAAGTTATGTCTCATATTACTTTAAAAAACTGATATGACAAATGTTTCTATAATTTTGATATTATATTATAGGGAGCACTATGAATTCTATAGGCTTTCTTGTGCTGAAATTGTCCATGTTGATGTGGAATCCATGTGTCAAATTCTTCAAAAATTGAACACATGGCATGTACAAGCCTGTACATCCTCATATATTACCCATGAAACAGGCTTGTCACATAGCCATGAACTGTACATGCCTACACATCTTGTCACATTACTCATTTCCATGTGTTGAATTATGTATAGGCATGTGTTTAAGTAATCATGACTTGAACACATGGCATGTACAATTCTATTCATTTCTGTACAATTTTACACATGCCTATACATCATGGCATGTACAGTCCATGTGTTCAAGCTTAGTGTATAATTGTCAACCCATCCATGTTTCTAAGTACTCATATCTTAATTTTAATTTTACTATAACTGATTTACTCAAAATTAATATACCATGTGTTGAATTTTGTATAGGCCATGTGTTTATGTAATCAAGGCTTAAACACATGGCCTGTACAATTCTGTACAATTCTACACATGCCAATACATCATGGAATGTGCAGGACATGTGTTCAAGCTTAGTTTATGATTCTTCATTCATCCATGTTTCATAGTACTCATATTATAATTTTACTACAACTAATTTACTCACAAGTAATCTACCATGATTTCAATGCATTGAACACATTTTTGGATGAAGAATTCAAACCAAAGCTCTCTAATTTTAGTCATTCCAAGCATGGTCCAAAAGTGGATAAGACCCATGTTTCTACAACTTTGATGGGGAACTATGGATGTTGTACTCCTGAGTATGTATGGGATGGTCATTGACTACCAAATCATATGTGTATAAATTTGGTTTCATGTTCTTGTAGATGATTGTTAAAAGGTGGTGTACTGATACTGTTAGGCCCACTGACTAGAAGAATATGATATCATGGGTACCTTGCAAGTTATTATTTCAAAACTAATGACAAGTCTAAATTTTTTATAAATAAAATGTTTTATATGAATGTTTATTTTCTTATTGTGCAGGTACTACCTTTTTTGAAAGTCAAAAGGAAGTTAGGCACAAATGCAGGATATTTTATATTTTTATTTTTTATACTTTTATTTATTTATATTTTTTGTTTCAATTCATGCATATATTTTTCACATATTTGTGGGTATTCTCTTTGGTTGTGTGGTTTAGATCTTTAAGGTGAAGGGTGTGACATAGCATCGACTTGAGGTTCCTCACTAGTATTGGAGATGATTTGATTTGTTGAGATATCAACATATATTATGAATGAAAAATTTACATTCTATTAATATCATTTTTTATATTTTCATTTATTTCTATTTTGGTTTCAATTCATGAAGATATTTTGCACTAATTTTTGGTTTTGTTCTTTGGTTGTGTGTGGTGTAGATCTTGGAGCTAAAGTGTGTGGCATAACAGCGATTTGAGGTTCCTCACTGGTACTGAAGTTGAATTATTTGTTCACTATAATGGCCTATTGGGGGGTGATGAAAGGTATTTGGAAATGTTTAGATGATTGGATTCAAGATAAGACATTCTATTTTTTTCATTTTTAGGGGGGCATGGTGGGGGTTCAGTGGAAACGGCAACATAGGTGGATCTTGGGTTTTTGTGTTTTTGTGTTTTTATGATCTTTTTATGAATCAATCAACTTATGTATGTATTGATACGTTTTGTATTAAATTTCATTATTAATATGATTATTATTTTTGTAATCTTGAACATGTTTGAAAATCTTCTTTGATATGATAATTAAAACAAGTGTATTATAAATGATAAATTAATAAATATAATATAAAATTTTAGCAAAAAATATTAAAATAACAAAACAAATATTAATTATTGGTATTGGTTATGAAAGTTGATAATAATATTACTAACAGATAAGTTTGTCAAATAAATATATTGCTAACCATTTTGACTAACATATATATTATCTATTGGTATTGTTATAATTGAAATATAAATACTTTATCTATCGCAATAACAATTAGTGACAGAGTTTTTACCAACAGTTTTGTAACAGGAAAATTTGTGTTGGTAAACCATTTTACCAATAGATAATACACTTTTACCAATAGATATATCCATTCTGGAAAAATATAATTATTTTTTAGTGATTCTAGATATCTTGTTTGAATTAATGTTGTTTGTATCATCATCATGCAAAATTTTTTATTCAAAGATAAGAAAAGGGGCGCACAAGTAGCTGCAGAAGCAGCCGAGGAAAAGAGGCTATAGGGGTCTAAAATGATGAAGGATGATGGAATCCCCTCTAAGAATGTTGATCCCCAATGGTTTCAGACTTTGAGGGGTGTGAAAGAGAAGAGCCTCAGGTCCTGAACAAATAATTGAGGCAAGGTAGTCTGCAGCTTTATTTCCCTCGCTCCAGGTATGTGACACTTTGGTATTGATGCCAAGGATACCCCAATACTTCCGAATGAAATACTCAATAGACCAAGGAGCACTGCCAAGGCCCTGGAGAGCATTATAAACGAGCATGGAATCGATTTCCACCTCCACTGGAGCCACACCCCTTTGGCAGCACACATGGAGACCTACCAATATGGTCTTCGCCTCTGCAAGAAGAGGTGTACCCTAACCCAACCGGATGGAGAAAGCGAAAATGGCTGAGCCATTTCAATAATGAATGAGACCCCCCCCCCCACTCATGGTTCCCTCAATAAAGGAGCCGTCAGTGTTGATCTTGAAACAGTGATGAGGGGGGATCCATCGAACCCAATTTCTAGAGGGCTCAGCGAGGGTCGGAGGGGGATTATGCACGGTGGGAAGAAGCCTCTAAAGGGTGGGAGTCTCCCTCTAGGTTCTAAGAACAAGGACCATATCAAGTAGTAGGATCTTAGTTCGAAAAATGATCATTCGAACAGATTAGGACACCCCTTCATGCAGGTACTTGTTTCGTGCCCTCCGCATACACCAGCATCCTATGTGAAGCACCAGAGAGCGCGCTCTTCTCTCCGGGACCTCATCACTCAAGCCATAAAACCATTGGGTATGTAAGGACTGATCCACCATGGCTGGAATAGAAAACCCAGTGAAATCACCAAAAAATATCCACACCTCATTCACCAAGTCGCTTTCAAAGAATAAATGATCTGAGGTTTCCTCCTTGTGCTTCTTACAGCAAACACATTTGGAGGCCATGTTAACCCCACACCTTTTGATGTTCTCATTAGTAATAATGGCTCTGTGATGGATTATCCAAGTAAGGAATTTGAATTTTGTGGGGATGGATTTATCCCACAGGACATTGCTCGAAACATCCTTCGTCACTTGCGTGACAGACACACGACGGTAGTCTTTGGACGTGAATAGTCCAAACAAAGATGGGGTGAACACACAATGATCGGGAGCCGTATTCAGTTCAATGAGGTGAAACAAATCCTCTTGGTTCATGTCAAGAACAACACAAATGAAATTCGGGTGTTTTATGGCCTCCTGGAAGGAAATGTTGGTGACAGGGCACCCTGGGAACCCAATTACCTCCCCACACCAGTTCTCATGCCAAAAAGAGGTGTCCCCTATTCCGATGATCCAGCGAGCGTGAGGTATGAGGGAGTTCACCAGGGGAAAATCTCACACCAAAGAGGGGAGGCATGCCCATCCCTGACACCCCCATTCCCAACATAGCATGCATACATGGTCATTCCCCATAATGTACGCTTCTCCAGCACTTCCCAATCTATTTTCACATGCATGCAGGTAAGGGCATCACTGAGATTTCGGATGATGATACCACCTTCATTGATAGGTCGTTCCATCTTACGCCAAGAAACCCATTTCCTTCTACCCTCATTCATGGAGTCCCAAATAAAGCCAGCAAAAATCATGTCCATGTTGCGGGTAACCCCCTTAGGGACCTTAATGATGGAAAGGGCATGAATCAGGGTGGCTATAAGAACTTTGTTCACCAAGGTGATCCTGAATCTGAAGGACAAGTAACGGATCTTCCATTTAAGAACCCTCTCTGTGATTTTACAAACAATGGAGTTAAAATCGCAAATACGTAGAGGCCTCATCAAGATTGGGGCTCCTAGATACAGCATGGAAAGATTGCCTTTGTGCATGCCCAGGATGTGACCCACATTGAGGATACGCCTATCAGAGCATGTATTAGATATATAGATTTTTCTCTTACTCTTGTTGATTATCTAACCGCTCAAACGACAATACGCCACCAATTCTATGTTTAGTCCACGCACAGACCTACTGGATGCATTAATAAAAATAATGGATTTATCTTCAAACATGAGATGAGAAACAGATGGGGATCGCATCCTTCTGTGGAAGGGAAGGATTGCATTTCTGGAAAGGTTATAATGGATGAGGTGGCTGAGAACTTCCTGAGTGATGATAAATATGCTTGGTGATATTGGGTCTCCTTGAAAAATCCCACGTGTTGCTTTAAATAAGCTAAACATTTTCCCCGTGAACGAGATCGACATCCAGGATGAACTGCAGCAGCGGAAGATGATATCAATATTCCATGGAGAGAGTCCCATACCTGTGATAACTTTGATTATGAAGATCCACTCCACACGATCGTAGGATTTGCTCATATCCAATTTAACAGCCATGTTGGAGTCGCGTGTTTTAACGCTGAGATCCTTGATCATTTCCTCTACCAATCCGATCTCTACCTAGATAGATCACCCTTTAACAAAGCCATGTTGTTCCGTAGATATACACCTTGGAAGATAGATGGATAGCCTTGCATTAATGATACCTATGAGGATTTTGTACGGAACGTTGCACAAGATGATCGGGTGAAAATGTGCTGAGGATATGGGATGATTGGATTTAGGAATGAGAACAACAGTTGTTGCACATGCCACTCTAGGAAGAGGCTCGCCCCTGAAGAAGTCTTGGATAGCTACAATTAACTCCCCTTTCATGGTGTCCCATGATGCTCTATAAAATCCTCTGGGGAAGCCGTTAGGACCTGCCGCACTATCGGTATTCAGAGCCATCATGGCTCCACATATTTCATCCTCTTGAGGATTATTACTCAGGACCTCATTATCATAGTCCGAGAAGATAGTCAGGAGGTTGTCGAGGAGCCCCATGTCACCCCCTGTATACCCATTAGGAAATGTGGTTCTAGGACCAACAAAAAATTTGTGGAAGTGAGAGTTAAAAAGATCCCCAACCACCTCCCTGTCATTTATGAATGAGCCATCCCCCAGATCAATATTTAGCTTTATCCACCTTTTCTTCAATTTGATTATGAATATTCTTTCATATCTATTAGGCATGATTTTTATGAAATGATTAGATAAGATCAAAAAAAATCTAAGGATGAATCAAGAGAATAAATAAGGTTAGTTTTCCTTGGATTATAAGACAAATAAACATGTTGAAAAAAAATACACCCAATAAGGACAATTATGATGCTACACCAAAATCAATTATAAGTTTCTTAAATAGTGGAAGGAGATGGCATACCATCGACTATTGAAATTAATCCATCAATGTTGGTTTTGATGGAGGAAATATAGAGATACAAATAACAGAATAAATCCATAAAATAAAAAATGATATTGGTTTGGTGGAAGGAATCTATGAAGATGAATAATAAATAAAATTTATTGAGAATTTTCTAAAAGGGGATGACCCAAAGATTCTTGAGAAGATATGTAGAAGGTGTAAGTAATTTATACTTGTCTCAAAATATTTTTTGATCATTTTGGTAGGAAAAGAGGATATTTTGAAGAAAATTAAGAAGACACAAGGAAATTCTTGTGCTTTTTTTACTGATGTGAAAAATAAAATCCCATTCAATGAGATATATCAAAGAATCAAGAAGTATAGGTTGTCTGGGGATGTTTATATCCAAAAAAATAAAGGATAAATCATAAAAATTTCCCTCAATATTTAATCTAAAATATTAGGAGTTTCTAGATTGAGAAATAAATTTAATACTTTTGTCTCAAACTAATGGGTTTTGAAGAATCCACCTTATTCCCAAATCTATTGTGCATGTTTCTATATAGAGAATTTAAGGTGAAGGGAGAGATGGTTTTATGAACATGCTATGAAATTGTTATATTATAAAGGAAGTAACCATATTGAAAGTGATCCTAATAATTGATATCAATTCTTAAAGATAGGTCATGAAAAGGATTCTTGGAGTTTAATTGAAGAAGATACCATCCTTGATAAAGAAAAGATAGAGTACCCATTGAGTGGGGAAGGTATGAGAAATCTACTAGAAGATATTATTTTATATGAATCTATAAATTTAGGAAATATATTTAATTTTTTATTATTGAGCTATTTTCGTCACATTCTCATATCCTAGTTTTGAAAGAGTCAATCTTGATTTTAATGGGGGGTTGGATTGTTTATAACAATAAAAGTGAGAGAATTTTTAGGAATGAATGGATATGAAAAAAACATTATTAGGAATTTTATAAGTCACTATAGTTTTATACATTGATCATTTATTAAGTGCACTTAGAGTTGATTAATTGATAACACATATATGATTTTTTTTCTTTTTATTTATTATTGATAAGGGGAGAAAAGGTATAAAATGGTTTATAATATATTGACATTCATTTTATTTATGGGTATTGAAAATAAATTCAACGGGTAATATTTTTTTTCCCTTAGATGATGATGTGTTATATTTGTTGTGAATAAGTAATGATGTCAATATGTATTAAGAAGAGAAGATTGAATATTAACTAAAGTAATTAATCAAGGATATCAATATGTGCAAAGTTTATAAAGACCAAATAATTCATTAGAGATTTAATATTGAAGTGCCCTTAATTTTAATACATACTAAATAAAGAATTCTAGTAAGGGTGAAGAATTGATATGAAACATAGAGTTCATAATGAATCATATATATTATTTTCTACCAATTATCATGATACAATATATTGGAAAATGAAAAATGTTAATGAGGAAGATGAAATGAATTTATGGTATTTTAGGAATACACTACATTCTATCATGAAGAGGTTTGATGATTTTATGAATTTAAGTATGTGAGATACTTCCAATTATTGTGTTTCTATGAAGGATAATCATCTTTTGTTTATTGGAAAATCTATTTGAAGGATGAATATGTTGATGCTTAAAGTTTTAAGGTATTTTGTAGAATTTTTGTTTAGAATAAAACTTATAGGATGGTCAATATATTGATTTTAATAATATTTTATGCTCATAGGAGTTCCATGGAGTGTGGAGATTATTGAATATGGTATCTATATCAATATGTGAAACTAGATATGAATGTAGAAAAATAAATCTAAATGGAATTTTGGTGGAGATTCATCCTTATGCTTATCAAGATTTAATATTGCTAAATTATATATAAATACACTTAGATTATGATGTGTGAAGGAATTTAGTTTGATCTAAGATAAAATAGGTGCTATATTTATTGATGAATAAGTGGAGCACTATTAATATTATAAATAAATTTAAGAAGAAATACTCTAATGAATTTTTATAGTTATATAGAGATTTGGGATCATTTTGAAGTGGATAAAGAAGATTTGAAGATGTCCTAAAGTGATTTGAGGTGAGTTAAAGTGGTTGTAAATATTTGGATAAGTTTTGAGTTGATTTTAATAATTCTGAATTGATCAAAGATCATACATAATATCCTATATAAAGAATAAAATTAGAAAAATAATATGGAATATCTCTCATAATAGAATTTGGAAAAGTACCATAGAGTTGAAACTATGGTATGTAAGATCAATCAGATCATATGTAAAACTAAATCTTGTGTTAAAAATGATACATAACATCTCACTAATCATATGTAATCGTAATTTATTGATATGTAATATGTTATAAACTGAGGTCCCAAAATACACCCTAGGATGGGGGTGCATTATGATGACTCGAAACTTCTTATAATCTCAAGTTTAACTGGATCATGTCCTCAATTTTAAAAATACACCTTGATTCTATCTCAATGATCACACACAATCACAATAAAATGTAGAATAATAAAGGGAAAAAATATCAATATTTTACTTAGTTCTCTCATATTGGGATACAATGAAGGTGTATGTATCAAAAATTTATTGATATTATAAATAATCAACACTACACTAGTGTTCTATTGTAAACTTTAGAATAATATCACTACTCGTCCAAGGTCCATAACCACTTACTCCCTTCTACTAACTGCTTTCCAAGAGGGTTACACAAATAGATAATGTCAACTTCTAAGTCAAACTCATAAAGATAACAATTAAAAATATAACACTATATATAAATGGGTGTTCTTCAAAATTATCAGATCTCCACTTCCATATATTCACTGATTTATAAAGAAACTCTTCTCTTATAGGTCTAGTATTCAATGGAATTAAATCTAGAAACAAGTCAATCCTCTTTGATTCATATATTCAATGGATCTTATGGTACTGATCACCTTCCTTTTTATTCTTCCTTCTTCCTTCTTAGAATCTATTCCTTTTTCTATTCTTTTTCTTATATGAATATTCACAGCAAGTTCCAATATATCCTAATAATTTTTAAATTAAAATTAAAACTTTTTCAACCACCTTGAACTTCCACTTCCTAAAATCTATCCATTAAATTGTTTCCAAGTGTATATCCACCATATATATTCATATGGTTAGTAAATAGTCATCCCAAAACCCACCAAACCATATTAAGAGTTCCAAGTCACTAAACATTAATTGAGTTAAATTTTTATAAAAAAAATCACAATGTGCTAACATCCACTATGGCATGAAATGTTGGTTCCTTCATTAGTTTTCTTTAACTTACAAATATGATATGAATTTTAATGGTTCAATATTTATTTGTGTAGCTAAAATATCCAAAATTTTAACTTTCATAGTCCTACTTCATTCTTCGTGTTTTAATCATTATGGCATGGTCCATTTAATCGTGATATGGCCTTTTTATTGTGATGTGATCAAATTCCAGATCATACATTTATTGTGGTGTGACATGTATCTTCACAGTCGAATCAACCATGCCTATTTTTGATTAATATCACATAGGTTAAAAAGTTTAATCTTATATAATATTATTACAGAAAGATCCTACTCTAGTTTATCACATTAAATTTTTATAAAAGTCTAGATTTTCCCTTACTTATAGATTTACCCTTACATATCACTATATATTAAAGAGTTACCTTTATACATCAAAGTAACCCTTACATATCAGCCAAATCAAACCTTACATATCATCCTTATCAACCCTTACATGTCATTCATATTAACCCTTATGTATCATCATTTTCACTTCTATAAAAAAGAAAATAATCTTATGTATCTATGGATCCAGTGGTGTAACCCTTACGCATCACGAAGTAACCCTTACGTATCATAGATTTACCCCTACATTTCATAGTAACATTTATGTTTGATTTAGGATTTTTGGACTGACTATTATGTATCACCTATAAAATCTAGATTACTCTTATATATAGGTACTTTATCATTTTCATAAAAAAATTAACTCCAAAACCTTTATAATTTATCTCAATTCCTCTCAACTTCATTCAAAATATCCTCATTCACTTAAATCCATCTTCAAAATATCTCAAATCACTCCAAATTAAAATCAATTCCAAAAAGCCTATAGTTTCTTCATTATTTCCATTTCCTAATCCACCATATAATGGAAAGTATCATTATGTCATGGTAAGTGATTCATTCATAAAACTATTCACTAACTTTCTATAACTTCACATAACTTCAAATATCATACTCTAATTGACTTTAATAGACTTTATTTTCAAATAATCCAACATTAAAAAATTTGGTTATAACAATATCCCAATTGGATTATATTATCAATCCATATACGTTTAACTTATGCCAATCTATCCATACTTATTATTAAACCATCAATTCTCTCCCCTATAATAGTATGTCTCTCTCCCTGTAGTTATTCTACCCTTTTGATAATATAATTCAAAGGGATCACCTATTTCAGTTCTAATCACATCTAAACATTTATGAAACTTATATTGTGCCAAAACTAAGTAAAGATCAATTAAAAATTATATGATCCTACATGATCCAAAGATTATTGTAATAAATAAGAGATTAAATTAATTTATAAAATTATGTCCATATTTATATATAAATCCTTTATTCTTGATTTTTTTATTCCCCTTAGATCATATCTCCCCCTATTTTCATATTCTAAAAAAATATGATCACCTATAAAAATACACAATATCCAAGTAAAGAATTATATATTATGAGGAGAGAGGTTTTTGAACCTCATTAGTTTGAGTAAATTGGTTTAACTTTGAGGTTTATGTGATTTTATGCTTTCTTCTTCTTTAGAAGGTAGGGGTTTCTAACTATAATTATCCTCAATCATGCATCAAAAATATTTTCTCTATTTCTCTTCTGTGAAGGAATATCAATGGAATATTTCAACTTGGATAAATTATACATACTCTGCTGATGAATATGGTCAAGACTCCAATGCCACAAACTATTTTAGTCTTCTATGGTAAGGATATAAGTATTCCTATTGAAGTAAACTTGACATAAGTTCCCATTCATTATCAATCCTTGCATAAGATAGTTTTAGGTCTTTACCTTAATATAAGTGCCCATCAAATTGAAAGTAACTTCCAATCATGTTTCACATAGACTACTACAAAATAGGACTCTAATAGTGCTAAAAATAGCCTTTATCAGTGCTAGAGAATCGCTGACTATTAGAGAGAGATTAAAATCTCAAGTCTTTTATTAGTGCTTATCAAAGAACTAATAAAGTAGCATAGTGCGGTGTGCTGCTAAAGAACACTGCCCTACCAGTGTAGTGTGTTGTAACAGCACACCACAGCACCAAAAACATCATGAAATTAGAAAAATAAAGTATTAAAATAGAATTTAAATAAAGAGAAAACAATCTAGGCTTGTTTTATTGGTTTTGGCGATGTGATGTGCATTTTAAACTAAAATGATATTTATATATTGAAAAAATGCACCTGGAGTCATACTAGTCACACCATGCATCGAATTGAGGTGTGGATGATTCTTACAAATCTCAAATAACTTATAGACTATTTTCCTGAAGTATCAAAATAATCTGAATGTGTTTACTCAGTTTCGAGTACGTCGCTTGTCTTTCTTACTAAAATGTCATTTTAAACTAGAAACACGTACTTTGACTCATACCAGTCATATAATGTTTCGATTTGACATGATATCTATTCTTACATGTCACAAATTACTTATGAATCATTTTACTAAATTATAAATACAATCCGAGTTCATTTTCTTGGTTTTCAGTGAGTGACACTTTTTGAACTAAAATGTTGATTTTAAATAGATTACAGACACATTGAGTCATACCAGACACATAGTGTATTGGTATGAGGTGTGTCTAATTCCTAAACATCACAAATGACTTATGGATCATTTTCATAAATTATAAAAACAATCAAAATGTGTTTTCTTAGTTTTGAGTAGGTGAGTTGTCCTTTTTACTAAAATTAATGTTAATTTTAAATAAAAAGACGTACTTTGAGTCATATCGGTCACAAAGTGTTTCATATTGAGGTGAATATAATTCTTAAACATCCCAAATGTATTATGGATCATTTTCATAAAGTTTAAAAACAATATGAATACGTTTACTCAGTTTTGAGTACATCACTTTTCTTTTTTACTAAAATGTCATTTTAAATAGGAAACATGCACTCTGACTCATATAGATCACATTGTGTATTAGTTTGACATGAGACCAATTCCTATATTTCAAAAATAACTTATGAATCAATTTACTAAATTATCAAGAAAATATAAGTGCATTTTCTTGGTTTTCAGTGAGTGACATTTTTTTAACTAAACTGTGTATTTTTAACTAATAACAAACACATTGAGTCATATCGAGAACACTATGCACCGTATTGAGGTGTGGATGATTACTAAACATAAAAAATGACTTGTAGATCATTTATATAAAGTATCAAAACAATATAAATTTGTTTTCTCTATTTTGAGTAGGTCAGTTGTCCTTTTTATTAAAATAGATTTCATTTTTAAATAAAGATGCACTTTGAGTCATACCAGTCACACCATGCATCGGATTGAGGTATGGTTGATTCCTACACATCTCAAATGACTTATGGATAATTTTCCTAATGTATCAAAACAATTTGAATGTTTTTTCTTTGTTTTGAGTACATCACTTGTTTTTTTACTAAAATGTCATTTAAACTAGAAACACACACTTTGAACTATAAAGATCACATTGTGTATCAGTTTGACATGAGACTAATTACTACATGTCAAAAAGGACTTATGAATAAATTTTCTAAATTATAAATAAAATATGAGTGTGTTTTTTTTTCAATGAGTGACATTTTTTGAATTAAACTGTCGATTTTAAACTGATAATGGACACATTGAGTCATAGCGGTCACACTGTGTGTTAAATTGAGGTGTGGCTGATTCCTACACATCTCAAATTACTTATAGATAGTTTCCCTAAAGTATAAAAACAATCAGAATATATTTTATTGTTTTTGAGTATGTCAGTTGTACTTTTTACTAAAATTAATGCTAATTTTAAATTAAAAGAAGCTGTTAGAGTCATACCTGTTACAACATATGTAGGATTGAGGTATGGTTGATTCCTAAACGTACCAAAGTCTCAAAAAAATCCTAACTTACAATTTTACCATGCTTCCATTGTCTTTCTATGTTGAACTACCAACACTGCATATTGACTCGATGTTCTTAGCAGAAAAACCTTTATCATTGTTGAAAGTCATAAGAGCGGAGGCTTTTGATGATGGGAAAGGTTTTTTAGCTAAGAATGTCCACTCAATATGCAGTGTTGGAAGTTTGACAAAAAACTCAATGAAAATAGAAAGTGTGGAAACATTGGCAGAAAGAATCATTTTATCTCTTTTGTGGCTTATTGAAGATAGTTGAATGAAAAGTATGACTTCCCAAAATATCTATGAAAAAAACTAAATAAGTATTAGATAAATATGATAATGAAATTAACTTAAAAATAGTAGATAAAATGATTTCAAAATTAATTAAATAAGTAGTATAAATTCACATTTTCTTGATGTTTGTATACATTCTTGATGCATTTCCTTGTTGTCATTATCTCAATTTCATGCTCGAACAAAAGAATCCACTTGTACAAGAAAAAAAATATTATATGAGTAATACTGAAAAGAAATAAATTAAACATAAATATGAAACAATAAATTAATTCTATGGATAATGATTTTATTCTGAAAACATTATTGAACATAGGGATATGTTGATGGTAAAGAAAGAATAATGATAAAAAACACAAATAGATCTCACCAAAAAATCAATCAACGAGTGAGGAGGATGAGGAGAATTTATCCACTATGATCAGTTTTATCCTCTAAATTCATTTAAAGGTGAAAGTTATAGACAACTTCCATCCTCATCAGCTCATCTCTCAAACATTTATCACTTCATTTTTCTTATTTGACACACATCATACATCTCTTGTGAACATGAACCTATGTTTCTTGAAATACTCTAAGAATTAATCATCCATGGGATGACTAATGCTCATAGTAGTATAAGAAACATAAAAGAGAAGGGGGATGAGTCTTAAGGAAACAAAATGAAATAATAATTGTTTATGAGATGAAGATGATGAGGATGAAAATTGTACTTAATTGTGTTCTCTAAAAGAGGTAGCGCCTCCCATTTGTGAGAATTGCATCATTGGCACTAGTCATTAATTCAACACCTCCATTACCACCAACTCCTTATAGATAAAATATTCACACAACCAGAGAAATTATAGGGTGAATGGAGAAAAATAAATGGAGATGGTGGAGACTAAATAATAAAAATACAGAACTGCAGTGTTGCGTAGTCTGGGAGTCTTGGGTTGCTATAGTGTAATTTCATCTGACGAGTGTATGTTACTGAAATTAATTTATTTTATTTGATGTGGAGGTAGATTTAAAGATGAATTATTTTAATTTTTATTCTCAAATTTATCCACATGGATCCGAATAAAACTTTAATAAAATAATTGTTTGAGGATTTTTTTATAATGTCTTTTTCAATAAAACTTGGTTTTTTAATAGGTTTTATTTTATTAAAAAATGGTAGGGATTTATATGATTAGAAAAAGAGGTGGATGGAGTCATGTACTTCATTCAAACTTACCTCAATAGGCAATAAACCTGAATAGGTTTCATTCCTTTCACCATCAAAAACTATAAAATGGAGGTCACTCATTATTCGATACATAGATAAACAAAGTGAATATACCTAAATATTATATGTGTGTGTGTGTTTTATTTATATATGTGTGTGTGTGTGTGTGTGTGTGTTATATTAGTAACTTTATTTGAATATAGTCAGAATGGCCCGAAGGCCTTCATTTTTTATTATTTTTGATAATCCACCTTTCAAGGGGTGAGGTGGAACCCTTACAAGGACCGAAGGCTTAGAGACAATTACATGACCCATAAGTCTTATTGGGAATCACCCAGACAAGACAACTTGGAATTCCTCCTCCCCAGAATATTTCATAATATCAGCCCTCTGCCTTCGTAGGGCTGGTCAGCTAGTTGTCCTATGCAAGGTTGCACAGGCTCGGTACCAATGGCAAAGTCATACCCTCTCAATCTTCCAATTCTAGTTAGTTCCGCTCTAGTGAATGAGCCTTCCCTAATCCTCATCTGAAGCCTTGTCCCTTGTAATCTGACTGGTACCGAATGCCTTCATTTTTTTATTATTTTGGATAATTGTGTATAAAATATAATTATTTAAATTTTGGAAAGTTTAATTATTTCAAAAAAATGTATATATAGTTACCTAATTTTATTATTTTTAAAGTAACATGAGTTTACAATATTTTATTGGTTATTTAAGTATAAATTATATAACTATTAATTAAATGCATATATAGACCTAAAATGTATATATATACCTAAAATGATGAATGCCTAAAAATAATTTCTAATAAATAAAATTTGATAACTTCCATTCTATTTTTTGGAACAAATGATGTACCAACCTAAGGATTCTAGGGAGGTCATATAATACACATTGACCCATCCTTGAGATTTTAGGGAGGTCCATAAAGAAGTTTACATAAAGAAATAAAACAACACAATTCTGATCAATATATGTAACCCTTACAGTAGAATATCACAATATAGTAAAATAAATACAACCCCATACTAATTTTGAAAATATAGATCCATTGAAAATAAATAAATATGGTATCACCCTTACTAAGATTTCTCTTAAAATAAAACAACACAATTTTGAGAAAACAAATTTTTAAGGAAAACCCCTTACACCAAAATATTAAAACATGGTTTAAATAAATAAATTCCCTTACATGAATTGCATAAAATCAGCTTCTATTATTGCTTCACACCATCATCAGACTGAGAATTGGTTTTATAAATCAATTTTATCATTCGTTTAAGGTTTTTATATCTAAAATATCCACTATTTATATAGTGGCATAAATATTTATTTAATTTTTTTATCTGAAGACCATAGGTGATTCACTTGTATTAAAAAACAATGAAAAATTAATCTTTCTAAGAAAGCTGAGGTATAGATGTTGACAGCGAAGCAAAATGATTCAAAAAAATTAAAAAGACTAAAATAAGATATCCAAAACATTAGTCAAGAAAACAATGGATCATAAATAAAATCAAAACAATATAAAACAACCGGATCACAAATAAAGAAAAAAATAGGAACCTACAAAGGAAAATTGGAAACCCTCAGATCCAGATCTTGAAACAACAAATATAAAAATAAAATCAGAACCTACAAAGGAAAACATAGGCATACCTCGCTATTTTGAAGAAAATTTGAGACCCTTAGATATAGATCTCAATGTTTTCTTCAAAAACCCTAACTAAAACCGAACATCATATGTTGGATGATGTTTGAGCAACTAGAGGCAGTGGGTTTGGGTGATTCGAGCATCAATTCACTGATGAGGATCACTAGTAATGGGTGGCTTCTGTGGAAAGCTTCTGATGTCGTGATGACTTTTCAACAGGTTAGGTTTTTAAAATTATATCAATATACTTTTATCAGTGCTTATTATTTAATTTATGATAAAATTCATGTTTATCAGTGTTTATAAAGGGTTAAATTTATCAGTACTTTCTTTAGCACTGATAAAGATTCCATTTATCAGCACTTTTTTCTAGCACTGATAAATACCAATGTTGTTAAATGCTATTTTTGTAGTAGATATAATTGAATCTCACTCAAAAAAAGTGTTATAGACCATCAACATTTTGAACTTGTATATTTATCAAATCATCTCCATCCAAATGGTTTTTACCAATTCCTTTAATTTTTAGATCTCCATAATTCCCAAACTGAACTATTCCATTAACTATAACCTTTATATTTTTTTAAAGATTCATGTTACTCATCATGTTATATGATTAACAACTATTAAGAATAAACTTAATACTATTCTTCTTAGCTTTTAGATATATGACATTAAGAATTTATCTCTTTATCATCTTCAGTTTCTTCTACTTCCTAAAAATCCCATAATGTATTAGAACACATGATTATTCCTTTAATTATTGATCACATTCAATAAATTCATATTATTCTTTCACCAATGGGTGAAATTTTTTTCTCAAATTAATTTAATTTAATTTAATTACATCCATTCTTCAATGTGGTCCATAGAAAAGGCTTCCACTTATTTTCTTATAATCAATATATTTATTCCCAAAGTTAGATAAATTGGAACAATATCCATAGAATGAATTTCTATTCCACTATAAATTATATTCTTTAATTCTCTTTTCCCACCATTAGTGGTCGATTGGTAAGGGTTTGGGTGGGGTGAGGGGTAGGTTGCGGGGTTAAATCCCTAGATCTGTGATTTACTACAATTTTCTTCCTTGTGTTGTGTTCTGTGGTGGAGGATGTAATCAACCTAGTATATTATTTCATTCTCTTCTATTGACTTATAATTTCTTCTCCTCTCAAATAATACTCTGACACTTTGTAATGACATATTTTTTCACCAAGGCATCCAAAAAATTAACACTTGATCATAGTTAATATATATTTTTCTCTATCTCTCCATTTATCCCCAACTTTTTTATAACTCTTTGATCGTTGATAAGTTATAGATGATTTAAAACTTTCTATTATATTCTTTTTTCATCTAATATTAAAATATTATATCTTTTTTATGTTTCAGCATTATATTTAGGACCACTTTTACCCATTCAATTGGGTCTTTGACTGTTTATCACTCCTTTAAAATTTGGTATGCCTCATTTAACCCTTTTATTTAATACTTAATCCAAGAATTTTCTTAATTTTAGCTTATACCTTGATCTATCAATGTGTATATCACACTCAATATTATTTCTCAAAGATATAACTTCCTATTAAATTGTTTCAATCTTATTAGTTTTCCCCTTAATGTGTAAACTAATATTATTAATGATCTTATCCCATTCCTTAATCTTTAAACTGTAATTCACTATTTCTTTAAGTTTTGATTAATAATTTTCATTTTATTACACAACTTTCTATATGAAATTAATTTCTTATTGAATATAATCAAAATAACTAGAGTATTCCTTCAATAATCCTCTAATTTTCCTATTATAATTTCTTTGTCAGTCAATATCCTCAAAATCCCCTTCTAATTCCACCATGTGATCAATAAATATATCTAATCAATTATCCTTTTCTACTTCAGCATTATATTTTTTCATTTTACCCATTATAGAATATTTTAAATCTAAGATAAACTCAATATCAACACCTTCTAAATGATCTTTCTCATCATTATATTCCTCTTTACTTATGAAGTGCCCATGTATTTGTTGCTAGTTTTCATTTTCTATCAAAATTATATAAGTGATTAAATGAATAATTTGAGGCTACTTAGATTTTATTGGAATATTTTGAGATGTTTTTGATATGGTTGAAGCTAGACAGATTATTTTTTAAGAATTTCTATAAGTTTTTCAAGTGATAAATTTTTTTTGGAGTTTGACGTATGACTTTGATGTGCATTGTATGACATTCTGGGATGAGTGTATGACATTGAAGTCATTTTGTATGAATATTTAATTTTCATAAGACTCTACATAATTTTATATGAATTTAAGTCCCATTATAAGTATTTATTATTGGACATTATATTTATACTAAATCATCATTTATCATCATAATATTTGAGTATAATTATAATATTTCAAGGCCATTATACGAATTTACCATATGACTTCTTCACCATGATACTTCATCATAAGACTTCTAAATTCATATGTAGTATACATCATATGACCCTAAAAGTCATATGAAATATCTAAAAATATTGTAAGTGTCCATAACTAAAATGTTATGAAGAATGTAATTCAGATGATGCTTGAACCAATCTTCAATGCTAAAAACATCACATTCAAAAGGCAATTCAATATATTTTAGGAAAGATTTTGAAATATATTATCATAATAAATATCTATTCAAATATTTAAGTTGTTTAATCTAAAATGTTGTTTTGGAATATATAAACATTATGGAATTTAAGTGATATGATGATTTATTGTTCTTAATTTCAAATAATCACTAATAATTAATTATCTAGTGTTTCAAGTTTATGTTTTTTATTATGTAAGTTCAAACTATTGAGTTTCTAAGTTATTTTCATAAATAAATTTTTTTATATCATAAGTTGGATAAAGATGATTTCAAGTATAAATAGTGAGAAGAAGTGGGTATTTTTAGAATTCATAAATTCATTTATTTATGAATTTTTGTCTTATACTAATCAAAGATGGAGAATATTATTAAATGGTTTTTTCTAAGCTATTTAAAGGGAAGTTTAGAAGTGTAATTTCAATTTTTGTAGGTAGTTAAATTAAAGAGATGATATTCTGATATCATGGTATGTGAACTTGAGATTAATTGAATTAGGAAATAATAGAGGATCATGTTGTATAATTCTATTGAAATTTGAATCAAGAATTATAACATGGAAAATGAATATTAGGGATTAAATTAATTCTTGTTTTCTAAGTTGACTGTATTTGGGAATAAGGTAGAGAGATAGAATATGGGACTTACATTGTGTTGTGTATCAAAAAACAAAGAGAAGAAGGGAGCCTAAAGCCTGAAGTTATGAAGTCACCAACTATATATGTTTGAGTTCAAGAAATCGGTGATTCCATCTAATTTTGAGATCAAGAAGTAGATATACATCAGGATCTTCATAAAGTGAGAAATTTTTTTTGAATTTCTTAAAGGATCATGGAGAAATATCTTTATTTATTGTTGTTGAAAAAACTGAACTCTCAAAATGAGCTTTCTCATCCTAGTTCTATTACAATGTATCTACAATGTGAAGCTACACATTCTAGTGTGACACTGGAAAGTATAGTGGGATGTTATTACCATACATTTAATTATAATTCACTTATGATTATAGTATAGAATCCATTTTTTGGGAGACTAAACAACCATAGAATGGAGTAGGCCTTTCGGAAAGGAGTTGATCCTTGTAAAAATCCTTATATTCATTGATCTTAATTTTCTACATGTTCGAGTGAGTTTGTGAGTTCATGATTGAGTGGATCAAACTTTAACAGTTTTTGAAGGTTGTTTTTAAGTGAAAATAAATTGTAAAAACTATTCTACATTGATTCACCCCCCCCCCCACACACACACACACATTTAAGTGGATTAATATGATCCTATGAACTTCAACTGGTATCATAGTATGGTTCCCTCTATCTAATCTTTTTAGGTTCTTATGATGAAAAATATTAATTCTATTAATAGCAGGGGTATGACTACACTTGATGGAAAAATTATCACAGTTATAAGAATATGATGTTTCCATATATTTTATCATATATCTTGGAGGTTAGATATAACATCCTCAATCTCAGGGTATGCCTCGTTTTATGTTTTTTCATACCTTTAATGGTTTAGTTAAATGAGTTGAGGATTTTTAGGGATGTTTGGATAAGGAAATGGCTCGAAGGTTTGAATTCAGATACAGGATAAGTTTACATCATGAATGGATATTCAAAATGTTAATAGTTTCTAGGTAGAATCCATGAATATTCAATCATGACATGAGGGAAAATTCATGGTTTGAATAGGCATTTTGGGATTTTGATCTAATGTTATATGATTTTAAATGTATTGGATTTCTTAAAAATTTACAGCGTCAATCCATAATTCGCATCATGAAAGTAGCTAATTCTAGTAGATTAAATTATCCAGTACTATTTTCCTTTACCATATTTCTCCTTTCCTACTGCTCCAAACCCTAGTCTATATCTAGGTGATTTTAGAATCTCTTATCCCCTTATAACTCCTCTCTTTAATTCTTGAACACCCATTTAATCTGCTTATCCAATCTGGAAAGTTCTCCTTAGATCGTGATCAATAATATCCTCTTCTTCTTGATCAAAATCAATTAGATATTTAACATCTTCGTCAGATATAAGGGTTTTGGCATGATCTAATGAGGGTTTTTATGATCATTGATTGAATCGGCATCTGAGTTAAAGTATTTGGATTTTATGCAATTCTTGGATCAAGACTATTGTTAGTAGATGATATTCCTTAGTGATTTGATCATGTCATAAACTTTTGGGGTCTATATCCTCTTCTAAATCAATATTATAGTTATAAACATGTCAACCTAAGAATGGATCTATGATCTAGTGGTGCTTCTGGACTTGGATGATGACCCTTTCCTTGATCATTATTGTTTCACCTAAGATAAGAATCCATTGACTTTATAATATGTTTTATATAGGTTATTATAATGATTGTTGGCATACATGTGTAGTTCTAGAGACATATGTATGATCCTTTATCACATGTGGTGTGCATACATAGACTTGGGAGACCAATGCTTTTGTATATTGTATGTGGATTATTCTGGTTATGATTCTTGTTTATTTAATATTATGTCTTATCTATCATTTTAATCTTGTATCATATTGTTTTGTTATTTTGTCTTGCAGTTGAGCATAAAGGTTGAGCCTCATGGACTGTTCCTCCAAGGGGGTGTGTATAGAACCTAGTTGGTATGCCTTGGTCTATACCTTTAAGAGGGATATGTCATTCATGTTTTTTTACTATCCCAATGAGGGATATGTTTCATGTGGATGATAGTTATTCCTTATGGCATGGTGTTGAAGTAGGTAGATTCATTATACAAGGACCCAACATATGTTTGTACTTGTGTGATATATTTTTGTTTATATCTATACCATGTTTACTTTCATGAAATGAACCTTTATATCTTATGCACTTATATTAATGATTTTTTCTGGTTTTCTATTAAATATTATACCCACACCCTACTCTGGAATTTCATTGAACTTGTGGATTTAATGCTTAGGGATCCGAAAAATGGAAAGGGACCTGTGATGGACAGTTGAGTAGGTTAGTAGGAGGATGCATATGATGTTGAATAGACCTCTGGCTAGATTCTTCTTCTTTGATTATTGTATTACCTATATATTCTATACTTTTGTTTGGTTTTGGTTTATTTTCCTGGCATACCATACTACTAATACATGGGATGGGTTTTATTTTTATTTATTTTTACTCTAATAGTTATCCATTTATTTATTATTTATTGATTTATTTTTTATCACTTCATTTATTATACTCTGATTTTACCTAGTACTAAGGACATGGTCTCCCCACTTGACACCATCAACCATTTCTACTATTTGGAAACCTATTAATATGGTGAGGTGTGCATGAGGTCGTGTGGAAGCCTCAACTCAGACCTAATTGTTCGGTTCAGGGTGTTACAAAATGATATCATAGAAGGTTCACTAACTTGTTTCTTAATTTTTTCCTTGATTTGGGATAGGATGGGTAGAAGATAGGATGGTTGGCACTCAGGCAGGGTAACTATGTTAGTTCCTGGCCAACACTATGTAGTTGACCTTCGAGTTTACATGAAGTGGGAATTTATTTTTTTGTTGTTTTATGTTATTTTTGATTAAATTCACCTTTATTGATTCACATGATATTGATATGTTGATTTATGGGATTTGGTTTTCATTCATGCATCATGCTAGGTTTGTAGGTTCAAATTCCATATATACATACTGATTGTATTAGATACAGCCCAAATAAGTAAATGCTTGTTAAAATAGTGATATGTTCTTAGTGGTATCTTTCTTACATTCTTTTATTTGAGCCTATTAGATTCTATTCTTGAGTTTATAAGTGTGGATGTGAATAACATGCAGGTACTCGAGGCCTGACTTGGGTTTTGGGTAGTGCATACGGGGTTATTTATTGTTCTTATGGGTAGCCTATTAGGTTGAACATTATTATGATCCCTTGTGTGTGTATGTGAACTACTAATGGTTTTATTATTATATTCCTTTGTTTAATTTTTTGTCTTTATCTAAGTTTTTTTCTAAAATTTTAGGAAATATCTCCCTGTAGACATCTCACATGACCAGTTTCACCACCTGTTGAGTAAGAGGATAAAACGAAGCATTCTCCCTTAATTTCACCAGTTGGTAAATTAATATAACCAGTCCAATTGGTAATCTTTTGGTAGGTAACATTTTAGGGTGGAAGAACCAACAGAGGTAGGCTAACGATGGTCGAATTTTTGTGTGACTTTTAGCACCAGAACCCCCATCCTTCCAAGGCACCATAGGCCCCTAAGAAAAGAAGGATTATATAAAAATCATAGTGGGTATTTCTTACTTGTTAGAGACCCCATATGAGTGGAAGGAATGATCCTAATTGTATACCAGGTAGTGACTCCCTCTTCTTTTTATCTAGTGGTGGGGCTATATCGAGATGTATTTTCAAAGGATTTCTTAGGTTTTCCGCTACATAGTAGAGTTGAATTTAAGATAAATATTGTACCTAGTGTGTAACTTTATCACATAAAACCATCCATGTTTAAAGAGATCAAGGTGTAGCTTGATGATCTTGAGAGTAAATGCTTCATCAGACTGAACACTTCCCCTTAAGGTGATCTAGTGTTGTCCGTCAAGAAGGTGAATGATAGTTTTCAACTTTATATAGACTATCAAAAGTTTAATTAAATCAATGTGAAGAAAAAATACTTGTTTCCAACAATAGATGACTTGTTTTATCATTTTAGGGGAGGCTAGTGGTTTTCTAATATTTATCTACATTCTTCTACCATCATCTTTAGGTCATAGAGGAGACATCCCAAATACAGAATTTAGAAGCATGTATGGTTTGTATGAGTATCTTGTTATTCTCTTTGGATTAACAAATGATCTAGAAATTATCATAGATCTCATAAATAATATATTTCACCCATAATTGGAATATTTTATCATTTTTTTCATATGATATATTTATATATTAGAAGATATACATGTTATACACCTAGATATTATGTTAAGTACACTTCAGGATCATAATCTTTATAACAAGTTCTTGAAGTGTCACTTTTTGATATAGGATTTGTGCATTCTTAGGTGTGTGGCTTCTGAAGTTGTAATATCAGTTGATCCAAATAAATTTGATGTTGTTATGTCTTGGTCACCATCGAGGAATTTATTTGAGATTTGAAGTTTTCTTATATTGATTGGGTACTATAAGAGATACATTCATGAATTTTCTCACCTAGTAGTGCTTATGACCATGATCATCAAAAAAACGTGTTAAGTTTGAGTGTATAGAACATCATAAAGATAAATTCTTAGTGCTGAAGAAGAGGTTGATTTCAGCTCCAATATTTACCCTTCCCAATACTAGAATTGAAATATAAAGTGTATTGTGATGCATTTGGAATTACATTGGGGGTGTTTTGATGTAGGGTGACAAGGTAGTCATTTATAGGTCTCATCAGCTATGAACCCTCAATCAAAACTACCCTATTCATGACTTGGAGTTAGAAAATGTGGTTCATGTGTTGAAATATTGGTAGTGCTATATTTTTTGTGAGATATTTTTCATGTATACAGACCAAAATAGTTTGTGGTATATTATCTCCTAGTTTTATCTAAATCTTCATTATAAGCATTGGGTAGATTACTTGAAAAATTTCAACTTCTAGATGGAGTGTTCTCATGAAAATGGATATTTGGTTTCATAACTATTGAGCATAAAAACATAGGAGGTGGGAAATGGACGTCAGAAGTTGGATGGAAGCTCATAGATTTTTTTTAAGACTAGTAAGTGAGTGTAGCTAAGGATTGAGGGGTAGTGGTTTGTTCACCCTTAGTAATAAATTTCTCATTGGTAGAATTATTAAACACCATTCAGGATCTTGATCTGGAGTGCGGGGCGATGCACGAGAGGTTGGAAACAAGTAGTTCTATTTCAATTTAGGATTTGGATAGACATGAAGTGATTCTTATTCATGGAAGGGTGATGGTCTAATATTCCATGAGAGGGGAGCTGATAAGATCCTTAAAATATTCATAGTATGAAGTACACCTGATATTGACCAAGATGTATCACAATGTTAAACAGTAGTTCTGGTGGCCCGGAATGAAAAGAGACATCATATGTTTTGTCTCTCATTATCTGACTTGTTAGAGAATCAAGGCTGAGAATCAGAGACCCAAAGGGTTACTCCGGCCACTTCGAGCACATTTGTGGAAGGAGATTAAGTAACTATGAACTTCATCATAGGGTTTCCTAAGAACTTGAGAGGTCAAGACACTATTTGTATGGTAGTGGATTGGTTGAATAATATGGATCACTTCATAGTGATCCATGATATGAATTCAATGGATGAGCTAGGAGATATCTATGTTTAAGAGATCATGTAGATTCATGGATTTCCTTAAATCATGGTATATGGTATAGATGATCAGTTTAACTTGTTTTTTTGGAAATTCTTACAAAAGGTAATGGGTACTCAGTTGAATCTCAGTATGAACTTTCATCCTTAGACTGACAGGTAGTTAGAAAGAATAATCTAGACTTTAGAGGATATGCTTCAAGATTTTATTTTAGATTTTGGAGGATCCTATAATGATCACTTGGATTTGGTATATTTTTTTCACAATAATAGATTTCAATATTCAATTTATATGGCACTATTTTAGGATTTGTATAGGAATCCTTATTATTCACCTCTCTACTGGTATTACATAGGTGAGTCTTCAGTTTTTGGTCCAAGTATGGAACAAGATACCTTAGAGTGGGTTTAGTTGATTCATAAATGATTATTTATGTCTCATAATAGGTAGTGGTATTATATTTACCAATGCATACAACCCTTGGAGTTCACTATGGGTGATAAGTTTTTCTTATGGGCATCACCTCAGTTGAGGCATAGACATCTAAGGTTTCAAGGTAAGTTAGAATTATGGTACATTAGTTTATTCAAGATCACTGAACACATTGTTATGGTGTCATATCTATTGGAGTTTCCTATATAGTATCAAGGTATGAAAAATTTATTCTATTTTTCTCAGCTTTGGAAGTATGATCCCAATCATGTGCATGTGCTTTCCTTTGAGGATATTCAGCTGGAGTCAGATAAATATTTTATGGAGTGACCTTTTAGGATAGTGGGATGAATTGATAATGTTTTTTGAGGAAATACCATTCCTGTGGTTTGGGTTTAAAGAAAACATGAGCGTTTTCAATAAGAGACATGGGAGCGAGAAACATACATTCGGGAAATGTGGCCTTAGTTGTTCGAGAAGACCTTTGGAGACACTTCTCGGGGAAAATAATTCTTTCTAGGGGGTGATTTATAACATCATAAATCTCAAGTTATGTCTCATTTTTAAGTTTTTTTCACATTAAAGGGTTTGGTTAAACTGTTTGGGGCTTGTTTGGGGTGTTCATAGAAGTAAATAGCTCAAAGTTTAGAATTTTTCTATAGGAGTGATTCACACTGTGAATGGATATTCACAATGTGAATGGTTTATGGGAAGAATCCATAAATATTTATTTAGTATGTGAAGTCCATTCATAGTGTGAGGGGAAATTCATGGCATGAATAAGGGTTTTGGGTATTTTAAGTCGAGGTTACGTGTATCGGCTTTCCCAAAAGTTCAAAATGTGAATCCATAATTCATGTTATGAAAGTAACCATTTCCAAAATATTAAATGATCCAACACTAATATACTTTCTCATTTTCCACCTTTCCTTATACTCCAAACCCTACGATATCTCTAGGAAATTTTGGGCTCTCCTCTTCCCTTACAACTCCTCTATTCATTGTCCAAACACCTGTTTGATCCTGTGCATCTAATATAGTAAGTTCTCCTTTGATCATGATAAATTATATCATCTTTTACTTTATTAAAATAAATTATATAATCAATAAAGTAGTTGGATATAAGGGTTTTGACATGATCTAACAATGGTTTTTATGATCTTTGATGTAATCGACATCTAGATTCAAGGATTTGGATTCTGTGTAATTCTTAGATCAAGATCATTGTCGGCGGTTGATATTTCAAGGTGATTTGATCATGTACTATCATTTTTTGGGTGTGGTTCCTCTTCTACCTCAATCCAAGATTACTAAATGTTTCAAATTGGTAATGGTTTTAGGATCTGGTGGTGAATCTGGACTTGTATAGTGACCCTTGTCATGATCATCATTATTGCACCTAAGGTACAAAGACCTTGACTTCAGAACATGTTTTATATGATTTCTTGAAATGATTTTTGGAATTAATGAATATACTATATACCTATGTGTAATTATTTATCCCATGTGGTGTTCATGTATATCCCTAAGAGACCTATGTGTGTGTTTCTTTCATGTTGATTATTCTAGTTATTGTTGTCCAAAATACCTTTTATAGGTTTGTGTGTGTTTTTTATTGATAAAGTGAATAAGGTTATTTTCAATAGGATTATATATCTAATATAGATTCCACACTATAGTCACCTTGACTATGAAAAATCCTTGATGGTTGTACCATAAAAAGAAGTCCATCCTTGCTATGTAGCCATGCTAGCTCGACCCTGAAATTTTGGGATAAAGCTCAAACACATAGGGAAACTTTATAGGTTATATATCAAAGGAAGTACTAGGGAGGTAAGAGAGTGTGAATGTGGGTTGGTGTGCACATGGATTAATGTTCTACACTATAGGGGAAACAGTGCAGAGGAAGTGGTCCATAGAGTAGGGAAGCAACATAGAGAAGGCCAGGAGTAGACCCCATTATTTGCTTCTATATAATTAATAGAATGAGATAACTTATACACTTTGAGTTTTCTAGATTAAATTTTGATGTAGGAATCAAGGTTTTTAGGTTTCACTATAGCCAAGGTCACTACAGTGTAGAGTGGTTTCCAGAGGAATTTGATGCCACTGGAGTTCTTAGGGTGTCTATGCCATAGAACACAAGGCTATTTTGTATTCCCATATAAGAAGATGGTATCCACACCACATCCAATAATTGATATGTGGATTATCAAAAAATTTAATGATCAAGGAATTCAGCTCTCTCAAGCTTACAAGTTCCCACACCGTAGAAGGAAGGGCTATGTTTTAGCCCTATTGGGTAGGAATTTTTCCATGTCGTAGCCATGCCTTGTGATGTGGAGTGTCTAAAATTGGAATAGTTTTCCTATGCGAGGCTACACTGAAAAAGTTGTGTCTACAACTCAACCAGTTTGGTGTGAGATTTGATTCAAGGATATCATTCCTGAAATCATGTGGGGGAGTTATTGAAGTAGTTATGCATGAGAAAAGTGGATCTGGTCAATTGGAAGTCTCCACACCAAAATACTATTTTCCATTCTACATGAAGGATGTTTTATCCATGGTAATAAGGTACATTCCATAGTATATGTGAAATTAGAAATACTATTCCATTTAATATATTATTGCACCATATCCAAACCATTTTATACTGCTTACTATTTTAAGTCATGGGGTTTATAAGTTGAAACCCCTAATGGTTAATTCATATTTTATGGTTCATGATGACCTCAATAAACATAGGGGACACTTGTAACAATCCTAGAAATATAATAATTAATCATAACCCTTATATTAACATAAAAATTGGAAGAATGGTTGATATGTAGAAATAGAGATAATTTCACAGAGAAAAACACAGACAGGGTCATAGAGTTTTTCTAGAATATATTTCTAGAGGTATCAATCCAAATGTCATATAGAAGTTTTAAGGTCGAAGGAGTTATTCCAAGAGTCTCATCCTCGATATAAATTTACATTTCTATGCTAAATAGAAACCATGATACAGGTGAATGTTTGTATCATTCTTATGTGAAGAGGGGGTTCAAAAAATGGAGCAGTGTGTTATTCATTGAAGGGGGGGTAATGAGTTCTTTAATTATTCATGGTAGTGAACTGGAATGGTCAGTGAGACTAATACAAATTTTTAACTATAAAGCAATTATATTTTAGTGAATTCGGTATACAAGTTCATTTTCATGCATTCTACTTGGACATATCCCAGTGTAGGTGAACCAAGTAAAATATCTCATGTTGTTTACTACTTTAATTTCTCATTGAGGGGAAATGTGGATATAAATTGAAGTGTTCCTTAAGGTGAGATAACAATATCCTTATTAAACTAAGAAACATTTATACCCTAATTCACCCCCCCCCCCATCAAGGTGTTATCATCTAAGGGTATCAAAGGGAGGTTTATTCTTCTTCTCTCTTGGAAGTATGGGAATGGTTTTAAACCATAAAGTATTTTATATCTTTAAAATAATCAATTTAAAATTGTGGAAAAGTTGGGTGAAACATTATTTCAAGTCCTTGGTCATTGATTTTTACACAACAACCATCTTTGGAATCACTGTAAATATTGAAATTAGAGACTCGATGGAAAGATATCATCAATAATTGGATAACAATTCCAAATAAATTAAGGGTTTTGGAAGTGATATTTCAATCATATCTTCACAAATTTAATGTCCTGAAAACCCTCCCATGTTATATGGGGAAATATATTGAATATATAATAAGGGGATTCTAAGGTTCGAGAGGCAAATTTGTGGTTTGTTTATAAAAAAATGTGAATATTTGAGAATGAATTCAAATGAGAAGATCGATGGATTTTTTATCATCTAAATGTTCTTATTAAATATATGTGAGGTATAAATGAGGATCTCAAAGATGAAAAGATCATGAAGAGAATAATGTGAAGATTCCATCATTATTTCATTTAAAATGTTTCAGTTCTAGAAGACAAAGATCTGTAAGAGATCTCTCTTGATATCATTCATAGCACTCGGGTGGGTTATGAAATAAGAAATGAATACAATGAGTTAAGAATAAAAGGAAAGTAATAAAGAGGTGGATTTTAATTCCATGAATAATATATCAATCATGTAAAATTCATAATTTGATGAGGTGATTTCATTTATATCATCTCATATTAAAAGAATAAGAGGAAGGTTTAAGGGTATGATTCCCCTTAATTTCTTAAAGTGTGTAAAGGTGGTATATCTTATATCCAAATTTGCCAAAAACAATTAATAAGATTATGGTGAAGACAAACCTCTCAAGAAGAAAACAAAAATGGTTCAAATAATTCTCATTGCATGTCCTTTAAAATAAGAAATGTTCTTTATAAAGGTGAATACAGCTCTATAGAAAGTAAGGTAGAAGAATTTGAATATAGTAAAGATGAAGGTGTATTAATGTCCACTAAAAATAATCCAATAAATGATGATAGTGATTATGATAATTAAGGAGTTTTTCGAAGGTTTTAACTACATGTAAAACTTGAGGAATCTCTTGAATAACTTGATGTGTATATAGAAAATACTAAGAAGTCCAATGTAGTGGTACAAGATTCTAAATTCTAAGTGAAACAACAAGAAGATAAAAAAATAGAGATAAAGTTTGAAATTGAAAAACTCGGATCTAGAAGTTTATAAAATTAAGGGAAGGAAGTTGAACTAAATATTAAAATTAAATAACAAAATTTAATCATGTATGGTTTGGATAAAATTATCAATGATAAAGTAATAAGGGTCAAGGATATAGAATAATAAGTTATAAATTAGAATCTACAAGTGTGAAATCAAGAATGATTATTGACACCCAAGATGATGACAAGAAACACATAGAAATCATCATTAATTCAAGACAATCAAATCCCTAAGAAGGAACACATTGGTTCAAAGATAGAGAAAAATATCGGATTATTTTAAAACCTCAAGCACTAAATCCTTAGAATAAGGTTGATATTTGAAAAACTAGAAAGGAGACTAATCATGTAGAAAAGATTAATTCCAATTATTCAAGATTTAGGTATTTTTTATATGTAAATTTGGTATACACATACTATGTGTTCTCTATTTCTAAGAGGCCCTTCAAGGAGAAACATCAATCCAAATAGGTAAGAACAATTTATGATCATTATTTTTTTTAATGGTTTTTTTAAGGATTCAAGGATAAGTAAACTAATTTCATTTTAAAAATGCAACAAGTTTCATCAAGAATTACTCAAAGTATAATAAATAAAAAATTGGAACCTTTACCCAAGGAAATTGAAACACAAAATAGGTATTCAATTTTTCAAGAAGAAAAATATCTCCTAGATCTAGCTACTGAGAAGGCGCACTCAACATTGACATGGGTGATTAAAGAGAGTTTGTAAAAGGCTAATATTTCTAATATTTTCTTGAGAGCAATAGATAAGTCAAGATCATGGATATTGGATAGTGGATGTAATTTCATATGACCAAAAAAAGGCCTCATTATGAATTTCAATCAGAAAAAGACAGAATCATTCATTTTGGAAATGATGAGGGTATTAAGATTTTTGGATCCATAAAATCCAAGATTAGAGGAAAATATCCCAGGAAAACTTATGTTCTCTTTATTGATGGACTGAATCATAATATTCTCAGTGTTAGCTAATTGTGTGACCAAAAACATGTAGTAGAATTCGGTCAAAAGGTATGTACCATCAAATTTAAATATGGTTCACTTATTCTCTATGGAAAAGGACTAAAGAAAATATATACCTGTTTTGAGAGAGAAATCCCAATATATTATCCAAAGAAGAGTAGAATAGGTCATGGAATATATTGATTGGCCATTTAAGCCAAACATCTTTGGATAGGTTGGTAAATATAAATGGATCTCATGATTTTCCCCATCTCACATATGATAAAAATCATATATTTGATTCATTCTAAAAAAGGAATATTATCTGGAAGTCTTATAGTCTAAAGAATATAAAGGCATAAAGGTTACTTGAGCTTGTACACTTGGATTTTTGTGGTCCAATTTCACCTATAACATCAGATGGAAGAAGGTATTATGAATTGTGTATAGATGATTATAGAAAGATGGAATGTATTGTGCCTATCACACACAATACTCAGGTTTATATATGTATCACTCTATATCAGAGGAGAATTTATAAGATTATTTTTGTAAAGCTTTATAAATTTCAAACTAACAATAAGACTAAATTTAAAAATCATAAAAATGAAGAATATATAGAAAATATTTGTATTTAGCATCAGGTATTGACTATAAAAACACTCCAATTGAATAGGGTTATGGAAAGAAGAAATTTTATAATAAACAACATGGGTCGAACAATACTGATTGAAATGTCTCTTCTAGAATGATATTGGAAATAAGCAGTTCTTATATCAGTTTAAATATCTAATAGAGCTTTTTTATATTCAAATTAAGAGATAAATCCATATGAAATGTGTTGTGGAAATAATCCTACACTCAAATACTTTCGAGAGTTCATAATTAAATGTTTTATTATGAATAAGGAAAAGCGTATAAAATTTGTAGACTAGAGAGATGAAGGAATATTTATCATATACTCATCAAAGGGTAAAGATTATAGGTGCTGCAATAATAATCTTGAAAAGATGATTTAAATTAATGATTTTGTGGTGGTTTAAGATGAAAAATTAATAGTAGAATATAAGTATATTTTTCATCAGAACCACCAAATTTGTGAATCTGAGAGTAATGAAGAAACATAGGGTTTATGGGGTTTTACAAGGCATAAAGAGAACTCTTATGAAGACTCAAATTGTGAATAAATACCATAAATTCTAGTCAGTTCATAGAGAAAAACAAGAAGGGATAAAATCACCAAAATAAACATTATTGGAGATCAGATAGACTTAGTTCAAATGAGAATAATTAAGGCTTAGAAACAAGTATCTATTTTATCTTTGGAAGAACCAAAATATTTTTAAAGAGTTAAAAATTATGAGAGTTAGTTAAATGCTATGAATAAGTAACTTAACCATATAGATAAGAAAAATACATGGTAATTTGTTCCAAGTCCAAGTGAAAATAATTTCATTGGAATCAATTGGGTGTTATGAAATAAACTAAATGCATATGGCATGCTGATTTGGAACAAAGCGTGGATTTTTTGCAAAGGATATCCACAAATTGAATAAATTGATGCGGATGGGATGTATGCACCCATTGCATGGATTGAAACTATATAATTATTTTTGTCCATATAAATTTATAAGGGGTTTAAAATATTTCAAATGGATGTCAAATATGCCTTATTTAATGGTTTCCTTGAAGAATAAGTATATATTGAGCAACTAGATCGGTTTCTCATTGATAAAAATGAAGGGAAAGTGTATCATCTAAAGAATGCCTTTTATGGCCTTAATAAAGCACCAAGGGAATGGTATTCTATATTATAACAATGTCTAAAGAATCTTGGTTTTCATATAGGTGGAGTTAATAATAGTCTCTATATTAATAAGGGGAATGAATAGTGGTTGATGGTTATTATTTATGTTGATGAAATAATTTTTGTAGGCTTAGATGATAACCAATATAAGAAGATTTCCAAACTAATGAGGTGTGAATTTGAGATGTCTTTAATTGCTGAAATTTCATTTTTCCTTGGCTTACAGATAGTTTAAAGAGTGTATAGGATATTTATCTCACAAAATAAATATTCCAAGGATGTTGTAAGAATATTTCGGATGGAGGAATCAAGGCCCATGGAAACTCTAGCGGATACTAGACTCAAATTATCAAAATATGATCTAGGAAATAAGGTAGATATGACCCAGTATTGGAAAATTATTGAAACTTTACTCTATTTGGTATCCACTTGAATAGATAAATTATTTTCTACTTGTCAATATTCTTATTTTTAGAGTGATCCCAAGGAGATCCACATGATAGATGTGAAAATTATTCTTCAATATATTCATCAAATAATCGACTATGGGTTGTTCTATCTCAATTATGAAAAGAAGAATTTGGTAGGATTTATTGATGTGGATTAGGTCGGTATGGTAGATGACTAAAACTAAACTTTTGGTGGTGATTTTTATCTTGGGATTTCATGTATTTCATGGAAAATCAAGAAACAAGATTGCATTTTTTTAGAACCATGAAGGTTGAGTATATTTCTTCTACTCAAGCATGAACCCAATTGCTATATATGAAACAAAAACATGATTATTTTATTATTGAAGTAGTTTCTCCCATTCCAATTATGTGGGAAAACTCAAGTGTGATCAATCTTAGAAAAAAACTTATCCAAAATTCACAGACCAAGAACATTGATATAAAATATCATTTCATCAAGGAGAAAGTGGATAAAGAATTTTTGGTTTTTGACTATGTTTCAAAAAAAGATCAAGTTACAGATATCTTAACAAAGTAACTACCCAAAGTGGTTTTTGAGAAGCATTGGTTGGATCATGGAGTCCAACCATCTTTGTTCACTTAATTTATTTTGGGATGGACCCCCACTCCTCATAGTTTCTTTAATGAGAAACGTATGTTTTATTGCTTCAATATATTGGATTTATAATCTCATATTCAAAACTTTTCATATTAGTGAACTCATTGGGATTATTTCCAAAGGGGGAGAAAATATCCAAGTGTATTTGACAGGGGGATAAAAAGGTCGAGTGGTTACAGGGGGAGAGTATGTCAATGTTAACTAAGGGGGGTTTTTTATGTGATTTAAATTATTCAAAGGTGGTCATGATAAAATTTTCATTCAATTCTCATTTATCACAAAAATTATTGCTCACATGGGATTATAATTTATAATTATTGGATCTTTGATACACTTATTAAACTTTATTTCTCTATGAGAGTGGTTGGAGTGTTTAGATAATTGTAAAAAAAACCCAAAGGGGTAGATTAGAGGCCAAAATTCATTTTGGTGGTTTGTGTGTGTTGTATTTGTTGAAAGAATGAAGAATTGTGATTTGAAGAGGATTTTTTCTTTAAGATAGATGTCTCATAATAGTCACCTTGACTAAAACATAGCCCTTATAGTTGTAATACAAAAATAAGTCCAACCTAGATAGGTAACCAAGCTAGATTGACCCCTCATTTGTGGGAGTAAGATCAACTATGTAGGGGAACCATCTAGGCTGGCTAACCTCAACGGCACTAGGAAGGCAGGAAAGCATGAACATGGGTCAGCATGAACATGAAACAGTGGTCTATGTAATAGGGGTAGAAGTGTAGAGGAAGTGGTCCATGACATGGGGCAGCACCATAGAGAAGGTCAGGAACATACCCTATTACTCCATTCTATCCAGTCAATAGAAAAAAAAATTAACTTATATACTATGAGTTTTCCAGAGTAAATTATGATGTGGGACTCAATATTTTTAGGATATGATGTTTCCAAGGTCACCACAATATATATCAGGTTACATATGAATTTGATTCCATTCGATTTTTTTGATGTGTCCACATTATAGAAAACAGGGCTACTTTACAATCTCCTATGAGAACATGTTTTCCATGTTGTAGCTAGGCATTACGACATGGAGTATTCAAAATTGTAATAAGTAAGGAATTTAGATATCTTAGGTTTATAGGTTTCTATGATGTAGAAGGAAGGGATACACTATAGCCCCATTGGAAAATAATTTTTCCACACCACAGTCGTGCCTTGTGATGTGGAGTGTATGAAATTAATAGAAGTAAAGATTCAAGGGCTCTCATTTCCTATAAGAGGCATGTTGCAACCCCATTGGACAAGAATTTTTCCTCATTGTATCTATTCCTTATGACTTGGAGTGTCTTAAATTGTCATAAGTGAATATTCAAGGGCTCTCTTTTCTTACAAGAATCTACACCACAACAGTTGTGTCCACACTACAGCTAGTTCGGTGTAATATGTGGTTCAAGGAGATCATTCTTGAAATTGTATAGGGGATTTATTGAAGGATTTATGCATAAGAAAAGTGAATATAATTAAATTTAAGTCTCCATGACATTATATTATTGTTTATTCTATAGTAAGGATGGTTGTGTCGCGGTGATAAGGGCCACATTATAGTATATGAGAAAATATATATATTGTGATGTGGAGTACATGTACATGTTGTAGCTAGGCCATTTCAGACTGCTAACTATTTTAAGTCATATGGATTTATGAGTTTAAACCCCCAATGGTTAATTTGGGTTTTATAGGGCGTGATGGACCCAATAAATATAGGGGACACTTGGAAAAATCCTAGAAATATAATAATAGATACTATCCCTTGTATTGAAATCAAAAGAGGAAGAAAGACTACATTATAGAAACAGAGTGAGTTTCGTAGAGAAAAACACTGGTATATTCTAAGAACTTTTTTATAATATATTTCTAGAGGTATTTTTTTAGATATCATATATAATTTTGAAGGTCAAAGAAGTATCTATTCTAGGATTCTCATCCTCACTAGAAATCAATATTTTTGTGTTAAAGAGAAACCCCAAGGCAGGTGTATGTTCATATCATTCTTATGTGAAGAAGGAGGATTCAACAGATAGAGTAGTGAGTTCCTCACTGAAGTAGATATGTGATCTCTCCAATTGTTCATTGTAGTGAACTATGAGGGTTAGTGAGACCAATCCAAATTTGTACCTGTAAAATAGTGATCTTTTAGTGAATTTGGTACATGGTTTTATTATCATGCAGAATCATGGGACGTAGCCCAATGCAGGTGAACCATGTAAAATTTGTCATATTTTTTACTACTTTCATGGATCATTGAGGAGAAAGGTATAAAGAAATCAAAGTGTTTCTCAAGGTGAGAAAAAATCCTTATAAAAGTAGGAATCACATATACCCTAATTCCCCCCCCCCCCTCTCACGGTGTTATCATCTATAGGATTATAATAGTTATGATGCTTTTTTATTTTATGTGATGATTGATCTATCATTTTTATCTTGTATTTTATTATGTTGTTCTTCTATATTACAATTGATCATGAAAGTTGAGCCTCATGAACTATTCCCCTTAGGGGGGTGTTAGATCCTTGGTCAGCATGCATTGGGTTATCGCTTCAAGAGGAATATATCAATCATGTTTTTGGACTATCCCATCAAGGTGGATGCATCAGGAGGCTGATCATTGTTCCTCTTAACATGGTGTCAAAGCAGGTAGATCTGATCTCTGATGGCTCATCATATGTTTTTACTTGTTTGATATATTTTATTTTATATTTTTACCCTATTTACTTTCATGTAATTCACCTATGTATCTTATTCACTTATGTTAATGTTCATTGTTGGTGTCCTAATAAGTCTTATACTCACACCCTACTTGGGAATTTTGATGTTCTTGTAGATTTCATACTTAGAGATCTAAAAAGGGGAAAGATCCTTGTGATGGATGGTTTATCAAGTTAAAAGGAAGATGCAGATGATTCTGGATAGACCTCAGGTTGGATGATGTTGCTTTTATTATTGTCTTAGCCATGAATTTGATCCTTTTGTTTTATTTACCTGACATGCTATACTACTGCTACATGGGCTGTATTTTATTTGTATTCTTTTTTACTCTAATAGTTATTAATTTATTTATTATTAATTGATTAATTTTTTATCATTTATTTTATCATACTATGATGTTACCTAGTATTGAGTACATAGTCTCCCCCATGTCATTCCATAGGCCCTCTCTACTAGTCAGCAACCTCCTGCATACGTGGAGGTGCACATGAGTTCATGTGGAGCCCTTATATCGAACCTAGTGGTTCAAGTTGGGGTGTTACATTAAATATAATGCATTTATTTAATTTTTACCCATTGATGGAAATGATCTGATTAAATTTATAAATAAAATAAATATATATATTTATGTAAAGGCATAAAATTTTATTCTTATGTATTTGTTAGAAAATATCTATACAAAAATGATGTGACTTCAATCACCCAAAGAAATTTGGGATCAGATAAAATGTATCTATGAAGGAAATGTAAAATTTAAGGAGGCTAAATTATATATTTGGATAATCTGGTTTGAAGACATCAATATGGTTGATGAATACAACATGTATGGATATATTACAAGATTCAATGAAATTTTAAGCAATATTTGAGGATTTGGTAAAAATCTTGAAGATTTTACCATTGTCAAAAATCTTATGAGAAACTTTCCAAAAATATTTTACCTTAATATCTTTGCAATTGAAGATAGATAATACCTATCACATTATTAATTTAATAACATTATCATATCCTATGATATGATAAAACTTTAAAACTTTAATAATAATATTAAATATTAAATGGCCTCTAAGTCCTTGAGAAAGTTGAAGATCAAAAAAACATTGATAATACAGATTAAATAGAATTTAAAAATGAATATTATGAAGGAGAATATCAAAGAATAATTGATATTATTTCAAAAAGGATCAATAAATTCAAGATAAATAACAAAGTCAAGTTTTCACTTTTATGTTACAAATGTAATGGAATTTTGAATTTTTCTTTTAATTATCCTAAGAAGAAGGGGGTTGATTTTGAATTTAATGAAGATGAGAAATATTAAAAAAATAAGTGGGGTAAAAGTTCAAAATAATCATAGAAATATAGAAGATTCAAGAAGATATTTTCTATAATAAAGAGAATAAATATAATTAAAAAAGAGTGAAAGGCTGACCATGCATTCTACAGTGAATATAGTGAGAAATTTACTGATTTTATGGATCAGTTTGAAAAAGTATATCCATCCAATGACCTGAAGGCCTTCGAAGTATATGACATGTAAATTAGTGAAGAAGATAATTTAGAAACTAATAATATAAAAAAATATTGAAGCATTATCTTTAATATTTTCTTGATAAAAATATCATGCTCAATAAATAAAATAAAAAAGCTAGTGAAATAAAATAAGAAACTAACTGAAGAGAATAATGAGTTTTAAAAGAAAGAAGAAGCCCTTGTTGATGAGATCAAAAAATTCATATTTAAATCTACTAAATAGGTGGTGATATTAATTTGATATTATTCACTAGATCAGCATCTTTCATCTCATAATTAAGTCCTCAAATAAATCTAACAACATTGATAATATGGTAGAATAAACTATCAACATTTTCACTTGATATCACCTTCAAATCATCAGATCTATTATGAATAACTTGTAGAATTTCCCCTTTAACTTTTTTTTCACCTTCATAAATATTATAAATCTTATCCTAAATTAAATTTTTTTAATTATAACTCATCACTTTCATGTATATTTGATTATACAATGCTCTATATAGGACATTTTTAGCCCTAGAATCATCATTCAATAATTTCTTATTTTCCTATATCATTGACATTTTAGTAGAATCACTTACTTGAATTTAATTAACTATTAATAATTAAACATCAATCTCAATAAATCATAAATGATATCTCATTATATTCTTACACGCCTGATAATTGCGGCCATTAAATAAGGGTACTCCCCTTGGATTCACTACATTCTCCATGACAACAACATTCTCTGACAAACTCACAAAGAAATAACTTGTGGATCTGATACCACTTTTTGTAATCTAATGTCCCAATATACACCCTAATATGTTGTGAATGGGGGTGAATTTAAACTTCTCCTAATCTCATGTTTAATTTTATTATATCTTTATGTTTTCAAAGGTATCTTGAATCTATCACAGTGATCATGAAAAATCACAATCAAATATAGAAAAATAAAGAGCATGAACACCAGGATTTTACTTGGTTCACCCACACTAGGCTATATCCAATGAGAAAATATCAATTATGTTTTGATATTATAAATAATCACTACTCCACTAGTCTATGATTATAAATTTTAGGAGAATTCCCCTACTCATCCAAGGTCCATGACCACTTCCTCTCTTCTACTCACTGATTTCCAAGAGGGTAACATAAAGAGATAATGTAATCTCATAGGTCTAACTCAAAAAGATAAAAATTTGATATATAACACTAGAATTAAATGGGTGTTCACCATAATTATATGTTATCTACTTCCTGATCTTCACTTATATACACAAAACTCTTTACTTAAAAGCCCGGTATTCAATGGAATTTCATTTAGCAACAACTCAATCCTCTTTAATTAATATATTCAATGAATCCCATATTACTAACCACATTCCTTCCTTATTCTTCCTCCTTAGAATTATTTGTTCCTTTTTTCTATTATTTTTCTTATATGAATCTATAAAGATGGTTCCAATATATCCTTATAATTTTGAAATTCAAATTCAGTAATAATAAACCACCTTTATTCTCCTCTCCCTAAAATCCATTCAATGATTTTTTTTCTAAGTGAATATATACCATAAATATTAAAATAGGTATTTAATGGTCATCCAAAAAACCACCAATCCTTCTTGAGAGTTCCAAGTCACCAAATATTAATTAAATTCTAAATTTCTTTAAATTTCCTAGTTTGACACCATCCTCTGTAGTGTCACAGGTTGGTTCCTTCATCAGTTTTCTTCAACTTCCAAATATATTGTGAAGTGATAGGAAGTTCCATGATGAAATACTGATTTGTGCAGCTAAAACATCCTAGAACTTAACTTTCATAAACCTACTTATTTCTTTAGGATCTGACTAATGTATTAAAATCCCTTTAATCATGACGTGACATTTTTATTATGGCATAATCAAATTCTAGATTATAAATTTATTGCATCATGATATGTATCTTCCTAGTTAAATTATCCATACCTATTTTTTATTAATCTTATATTGTTAAACAAGTTTAATTTCATGCAAGTCTACTATGGTGTGATCATCCTCTAGTATTTCAACTTGATTTTTGGTAATGTATGGATCTTTTATTACTTATCGAGTAAGCCTTATGGACACTATATATTATAGAGTGACCATAATTCTTATCATATTAATCCTTATACATCATATAGATCAACCCTTATATACCATCCATATCATCCATTATATATCATTCAAATCAATACTTATGTGTCATCTAGGTCAACCCTTACCTATCATCATTTTTACTTTTGTGGAAAAGGCTTTTGTGGAAAACGTAAGACTCTTATGAATCCTGGGATCCAGCAGTGTGACCCTTATGAATCAAAGAGTAATAATTAAAAATTTCATAGTAACCCTTACATATCAAAGTAAAATGTATATATGCTTCATGATTTTTGGAGTGACTCTTAAATATATCTTATAAAATATGTATTTCTTTTATATATAGATATTTTTTATTTTCACAAAAATCTATAACTCTAAAAACTTTGAAATTTATCTTTATTCATCTCAACTTGTTTCAAAACATCCACTTCCACTTCAATCCATCTTCAATACTACTAAAATCTATCCATATTGAAATGGATTCCAAAATTCCCCTAGCTCATCCATGATTATTGTTTCCTAATCCATTAAAACATATCCATTATCATCACAATATAGTAATTTCTGTCTTCACCAAACTAATCGCCAAAATTTCCACAACTACCCACCTACTTCAAAAAACTTCTAGTATCATACTCTAATTTAATTTAATTGGATTTATTAGAAATAATTAAAATATTAAAACCTTTTACTATAATATAATATCTCCCAAAGCATACATAAGAATAACTCTGAGTTCACACTAATATTCATAAGAGTAAATTTTTGGAAAATTCAAGTGTACACTACGATATGTAAAAAAATATTTAATTTCTTATATATATTTAATACATTTTTAGGGATATCTAAGAGTAAATATGAAATTCAAGAAAATACATAATAATAATTTTTCATCACATAATGAATTTGATGATACATTAGAGTCACCTAAAGATTTAAAGTAATAAGTATTATATTTCAGAAGGTCATGTAATATTAAAAGTATTTTCCCCATGTGAAAAGTAGGGTTATTTTTTATAATGTTGTGTTGTTATTCAGCGATTAAATATCATAATTCTTAGTGTATTAATCCATGATTAAACTCAATATTAATGATGAGATTTAAAGAATAATATTTTACCATGATAAATAGTCTTCATATAAATTAATTATACTTATGAGAATGCACACACGGAAATAAAGTTGTAGAATATTATGAAGGTTTTAATAAAGAAGTTATTGAGAAGGAAATGGATTTTTTGGAAACTCAAAGGAAAGATAAATCCAAGATTTATGGGAGTCTAGTATGGAGATCCAATCATGAAAGCAGACAATATTATTGATTAATTTTCTACAATTTTATTTTATTATTTAAAGGGTTTATTATTCAGGAGTAGATCATGTACAAGAATTTATCAATTTCTTATGCATTTAATATTTAGATAATCTGACTTCATGGTTTTATAAGGTTCCTGATAAAAGTGAAAGATTAATTTTTGGAATAAAAAAATGTATAAATCATGATAAATATATAAAATAATTTTTCAATAATACTTAGGAGAAATATTAATATATATACAATGTTTCTATTATATAATATCTTGAGCATTGAATAAGAGGAAGAGGGGGAAAATATTTTGAGAGACTGATGAGAAAACTATTATTCTTTATATCATATTTTTTTCAAAGATCTTGAAGAAAAAGAGAGCTAATTTTTATTTTTGTGACTGGGGAAGGGTATTAGAATCTATGAAATTCCATAATAGACTCATGCTATCCTATTTATCTTGCTTCAGGAGGACCCATACAAATTTGGTTGTAAAGAAAGAAGAGATATTTGGTTCTAGTATCTAAGAAGAGAAATTTGGTTCTTGCTAAAGATGGATAGTTTCATGAATGTAATATGATTGGTTCTAAATAAAATGGTTGAATTATATAATTTTTACATTAGTTTTTTCTTGATAATAAGATATCATTCATGTGGGGAGGTATAACAACCACCATACACCAAGTATTAGCTCACATATTATGGGAGAACCTCATAAAAATATATGTGACTTGTCTTGTGTTGTCCTTGTCTTTAATTCATAAATGAAAAACAATCATGGGATGAGAGTGTAATATCCCTTCACTTTAATATATAAAATGATTCTCTTGGATTCCATAAAATGATATTCCTTTGGATTTATTTGTAATATTATATAAAATGATATTGTATAGGTAACATCAAACTTTAAAGTTTTCAAATATAGTAAGTTTCAATCAGCCTTCTGGAATCTTTTATACTCACAAATTTACCATTTTCATATTTTATCAATTTAGTTCCTATAAAAAAGGTATTGATGCCTCTTTTGAGTCTTCCATACCAAGTAAGTTTAGAAACTAAAGGGTATTTTTTTGTAATATGAATAAAATTCCAATAGTCTAAGTAAGTTTTAAACCTAAGAAAAATTCATCTCATCTAGTATTAACATCTCAAATTTATTTTTTATTTTTACTATAAACACCTCACAAGCATGAGATTCTTATATAGTAAAAATTATTCTATCAACATGAAAAATCATAGTGTGTAATAAAGTGTTAGTTTTTTTGAAATACAAATTATTATCCACGTTATCATCCTTTAAATTCATGTTTCTTAATCATAAATTCATATTTTAATACCATTCTCATAAGTATTTTTTAAACCACAGAGGTACTTCTTCAAATTGGATAATCTATAACCATTATTATCAAGTAAAAAACTCTTATGGTTTCTCAATGTACACATCCACCTTCAAATATTTATTTATAAATTTCTATTTGACATCCATTTGGAAAAAATTTTATAATCATTGGGGTGAAATTGAAAGAAATGTTCTAATATTATCAATTGATGAAACATGATCAAAATTTTCACCAAGATTTATTTTTTCAATATATGAATGGAATTTATGAAAAATCCATGCCATATTCCATGAAACTTATCCTTTCTCATTAGTTTTTTTGTGAAAAAATACTTTATGCAAAAAATGATATTTTATTTTGGAAATAAATAATTCTTTGATGACTCATTATTCTCAATTTTATCAAGATCTTATTTTATTTTGTAAACTTATTCATCATGCTTAAGGGTGCTTTGCGGGCCTTGGGTTTTTTATCTAGGCATGCCAACCCAAATTTATAGAGTGGGATAAACTAGAAAAAAAAATAACTACATTTTAAATGAGCTTAAATATACCAGAAAAAAAATCATGCAATTTTAAGTAGAAAATTCTTAACATATGTGGATTAACCCATAGGTCAGAAATAATTTTTTTTATTCTAATGATATTTCAATTTAATATAGCCTTTTTTATGAAAAACATATATATTTTTTAAGGAGTTAATATAAATATATAAAAATTAACATTTATATGATAAATATCATTTTTTTTATATTTAATATTCCTTAATAATAAGTGAATTTTATTTTATTAAAAAAATTAATATTTATTAAAAAATTGGGTCAGTTAAAATGCATATCGGATCAGATTTAATTTTTTGAGATCTTATTAAATATAGGCCTAAACTGACCAGGAATTTTTATGCCTAGTCAATGTGGGCTTGTTCTATTCTACCCTTGTACAACCTATTGAGCACCCCTAATTTTTCTCAAAATCTTCTTTAATAAGTTGCAGATCAATTTGTAAATGCAAGTTAAGGAATCTTGTTATCCTAATTTTTATTTGAGTCTTCATGAATTTATTCTCATTGCAAATGATAATTTTAGTATACTTTTTCTTTATAACCCTTTAATTTTTTTTGTAATATTTTATACCACTTTATAATCAATGGAATAAGTTGAATCAATATATTCATTGTTCATTTTATCATGTTTATTAATCTAACCAAATTTTCTAGTAAATAATTATTAAACATTTTCATCAATATCAAGTTATTTTTTATGACCTTAAGTATCCTCAATAACCTTAACATCATCACTCTCAATGATATTTCCTAATTTGTTATTGTAAAAATGTAAAAATAATCCATTAAGTTTGTAACCAAGGAATATATCACCATATTCTCATCGATTTTATTTCCTTTCATTTTAAAAATTAATGGGCTTCCAAATACTGAAAAAAAATATTAAATTTAGGATTTTTAAATTAAATTTTATATGGTTTCATGTCATGTTTTTTCATCAAAATAAAATGACACTACATGTGCCCCACTATAAATATTTCTTATTTAAAAAAAATACATTGAAGTCTCATGTTTGGTTAGCCTAGTTTTTCTATCTACACTAAACTCCAGCTATTTATTTCACCAACTCCATTTTTTAGAGTATATAGAGAACATAACTCATGGTATATTCTATTATTTTCAAGATATCATGAAAATATCTCATTAATATATTATTTAACATTGTCATATTAACCACTAGATTATATGATCCATTTCATTTTTGGCATATCTACGGTAATTATTGAACATAGATAAGGATTGAGATTTTATCAACATAAACATCACATGTGTTATTAGTGTGAATTACTTGATAAAATCTATAAAATATTTGTCTCCATTTACTTTCTTCTTATTCACTAGACCAAAAACATAAAAATAAATCAGTATGAGTGGCCTTTGGGATTGAATTTTAACCCCGTTCTAACTTCAACTCACCATTTTTCATTTTTGACACATCTCATATGTAGTGAATTTTTTCCTATATATATTTAGAAGTTTAAAAATAAAATATTATTGAATCAATATTCTCATTTTATTTTATATAAGTTAAACAAGTCTCTTATACTAAATAGTATTCTCATATTTCATGAAAAAATAGAATAAGTTATTCTCACTTATAATTTGAAAAGGTTTTATGTTGGTTCTTTAACCCTTAGTCAATATTTAATAATTTTTAAACCACTTCACTATACATCATTTCTTCTATAATATCACCTCATTTCCATTTTTTTAACTTAAAATATTGTGTTTCTTCCAAATAATAAAAAACACATTTTTATAACAGATATTTTTTTAATTTTTTATTTACCCAATGCCATAAATATTTAATGAGCCATAATTTTTTAATATAATAGATCATATTTCATAATACTCAATCCCCATGAGAATATTCTGATCACCCTTCATGTGTGATGAGAAACCACTATCTAAAATCCATGGTCTCCCATTTTTTGAGGCTTTTTAAAACACTTCAATAATTATTTCTTGTTGTTTCTCCTTTTTCCACTTATGAATTTTTTTAGATTCACTGTTTACTTTAATTATGTGGGAAGAAATTTTATATATTCCCCATTTGTGTGTCATTTATTATCACACCTTTCACACGCCTCTTTAAAACACTCAAATTTTTTCATAACAATAATTTTTTTCTGAACTTGTGTTTGTGCCTTCTTTAATTTTTTTTGTTGCCTCCCCCTCGACTCAAAAACTCTATTTTTCATAGTAAGAGATATCACTACTAGAAAATAGGGATATATCCACAGACCTATAGCCACGGTTTTATAAGTCTGTGGCTATATCTTAGTTTATACCCGCAGTTCTATTAAAATTGTGGCTATATCATAATTTATAGCCACAGATTAAAAAAATCCATAGCTATGTTTTTTTACTATCTATCAGGATCCTCCACCCCAGTCCGTGATGATCTCCTCTTCTCCCCCAATCCATGAGCTCCTCCTCCCCACTATCTGCGACACTCTCCTCCTCTCCTCTCCCAATCTGCAAGCTCCTCCTCCCCACTGTCTGTCACTCCTTGAACCCTTGACCTGGACCTGATCTCCACCCACTCATCCTTGACGTCACTGCTACACTTCCCGACCATTGGTGTTTCACAGAGGCCTCCCCACCCTTGTTCTTGACTTTCTCCTCCCACCCTCGACCCTCTCCCCCAGAGAATACTCTTTCTCCCTCATCGTTCCTCCTCCCTCATCGTTCCTCCAGAAACCGAATGGTCATGGATTCTATCCTGTAAGTTGATTGGACTTTTCATTTTTTCCTTTCCCACATGATTGGTTTCTCATGAATATGTGAATTTTTCAGGAAATTTGAAATAAATTTCAATTTATAGCTTCAAAGTTTAGGGGAAATTTTGAACAGGAGTGCTCAGGTTGAGCCGACTCATCTTGCTCAATTGGTTTTGGGCATTGATAACAGGTTTTGAAATTTATTTGATTTCTCTTATTTCCTTCCATTTTTCAAATGTTTCCCAGCTAGAATGTTGATGGTATTTTATGTTTTAAAAATGTTTTCCTTTTCATCCCACATGATTCTTACACCTTATTTTCATAAACAACTTTCTATTATATTTTCCAAATAAGGTTTAACGTTTTATCTATTTTTATTACCCACTTTCATGATAGTAGTAATCAAGGATCTTATTATAGTAAAGGATATTAGGAAATGTAAGAGTGATTCAGTGGGATATGGTTGATCTAATATTGATAATAAGAGGAAATATGACAAAATTATAGTGATAGAGAGTGGTTAGAAACTTAGGAGAATAATTTTTATTCTTCTCTATCCAACCAAAAAATTTCATTGGAGTACTCTCAGTGTGGATGAAGAGGCCATAACTAGCCTATTTATCTTAATAGGTTGAAAGAGTGACACAATTATGAAGGGGACTACAAGGGGTATGTCTAGGGAAATTGAGGGGGTTGTAGGGGGAGTGGTGGTGGGGGGTTGTCTAGCGGGAGGGATTGGGGCTACAGGTTGGGGGGTTGTCCAGGGGATGGGTGGGAGCTGTGTAGGGTGGGGTGGGGTGGGGGGTTGTCCAGGGGGATGGTGGGGGGTTGTGGGTGGGGGTTTTCCATGGGGAGGGAGGGGGGATACAGGTGGGGGCTATGTAGGGTGGAGGGGGGGATACCCCAAGGAGAGTGGGGGTTGTCTAGGGAAATAGGGGGGCAACGGGAGTGGGGGTTGTCTAGGGAAATTTTGAGAGTCTTGCAAGATGATTTTAGGACCCATTCGATGACGAGAACAAAAATTAAACCCCAAATAGATTTGTAGAGTGAGTGCACTATATTGGTATTATAGGATATGTTGAGATCCTTTGTTTATGAATTTGGATGGATGTAGGGGTTAATTTTCATTGGTAATGTTTTATTATAATAAAATAAATCATTTTAAAATCAGTATGGAACCTTTAGAAGATATATGTGAGAGACCCATCATGTCAAAATTTTGTTGGAGTTTGATTGGTGAGACATCACTTAATGAAATGAAGATTGTGAAAGGTATGGAAATGAAAGAACAAGTGAATGTTGAGGATATGGGTACATCCCTAAGGAGATAGATATCTCACATAGGTTGACATCTCCGACCTTTGGAGTTTGACCATGGGGACTATTGTTTCTTGAATTTATCCCCATGATGAGTATTATGGAGGCTTGAATGGGGTAGCAATCTATCCCCAATGGTCATTAGTACATTTAGTATCCTATGTGGGGAATGTGAGTATTCTATCCACATGGAATTTCCACCAAAGTTAGACCATGTTCATGATCTCTTCCATGTGTTACAGCTAAGTAGGTACATGAAATACCTGATGCACATTATTGACATGGTATATATAGACATTGATGATGGATATTGCTTTACAAAATACCTGATGTTGATCAATGATCGACAGGATATTGTCCTCCGGTTTTAGTAGACGTTTCCTTATACACACTCATATAGTGTTATCACTTCATCATCATATTTTTTGAGTTCCTCTTACATGAGTTATACTAGATATTTACTTCATTTTTATATAAACCCTATTATTGTTCTTCATAATACTAGTTATAGTTTTCAAATAAGTTTCTTCAATTTTTGGCATCCTTCTTATGATATGAAGATCATCCTATAGATTCTTAATCCATATCTCCTTCTCCTCTAGTTTTCCTTCTAAATCCTAAATTTGAGAATTCCTTTCACTTTATGTTATCTTAATTTGTTCTTCATACCATTCCTTAGAGACAATCATAGATATCTCATGTTTTCTCCTCATTCACATGATTTACTTATTGAATAAGTGACTCAATAATATCACTTTTCCCTACATTTTCTTTCCCATATTTTAGATGGTTTACCTAAATTCTTTCATGAGATCACAATTCATTTATTCTTCATCTTTCAAAACTTTCAATTCATTTACCAAGACTTTAATTTTCTCTTGTGGGTTGTACCAATAATTTCTAGATTTACCACATGATGTGGTTTCTTCATCTTTAAAATATTGAAGTGATATATAATCTGTATTTTTAGTTTTTCATGAAGCATCTTATATATTTTTAGAAACAAATATGCACAATTAATCATTTTTTTAACTAGATAGAATTATCCAATTTCTTGGTGTCCCTCTTCTTGATCTTCTTCATTTGAATTTTAGAAAATGAAATTATTTATTAATTGAATGATAATCATTAGAAACAACCCATATTCACTTCTTCAAGATAGATTTTTTACCATACAATTCTTTGAATGTTATTTACATGTCTTTGGAAAGTTTGTAGTGATCTAAAATTTCAAATACATCTTATTCTAAATAATTTGTCAATGCCTTATTAGAATGATCATAAATTTGAATATTTCATTGATCAAACTCATAAAAAAACCCATAATGACTTTCAAATAAATTCCCATCCAATAAAACATGACAAGGAATTCCAACATATTCGTCAAAATATAACATGAATTATTTTTCCAAGGGGCAGGGGGAGGGTGCAGGGGGAAGGGGTGTGTAGGGGAGGGGTAGGGGAAGGGGGTGTGCTGGGGGTAGGGGGAGGGGGTGTGTTGGGTGCATTGGGTATGTAGGGGGAAGGGGTGTGCTGGGGGCAGGGTAGGGGGTGCAGGTGGGGGGGTGGGGGCAGTGGGAGTGCAGGTGGGGGTGTGCAGGGGGCAGTGGGGTTGCAGGTTGGGGGGTGCAAGTGGGGGAGTGGGGTGTAGGTGGGGGGTGTGCAGTGGGGTTGCAGGTGGGGGTGCAGGGGGTAGTGGGGTATAGGTGGGGGTGGGGGTGCAGGGGCAGTGGGGGTAGAGGTGGGGGTGAGCCTTATATTATTTCCACTTTCCAACCTTCAAACTAAAAGTCATACTCCCAATATTTTGGATGATCTGTTAGGTGTATAATAAAAAATACCTAATCACCCATGATCCCATTGGTGTCGTTTCTATGATGAAAGACAACTCACTGTCTTAATTGAAGAAAGACAACTCATGTCTCCCTATACCACTAAAACTAACCTAACCAAAGATAGGTTTGTGGCTATAGATTAGTTTATAGACAAGGGTTTAATTAAAATTGTGGTTGTATTGTTATTTAAACCCATGGTGGGATCACTTCTATATGATGGGGATTTCATTTGAGGCATATAGATGAGACTTAGAAATCATGAAATCTCATTATTACATGTCATTTGAGTTTAGGTGGGGGGTGGGGGTGTAGGTGGGGGGTGTAGGTGGGGGTGGTGTGCAGTGGGCAGTGGGGTTGTAGGTGGGGGTGCAGATGGGGGTGGGGGCGAGCCTTATATTATTTCTATTTTCCAACCTTCAAACTAAAATACATAATCCCAACATTTTGGATGATCCGTTAGGTTTATACTAAAAAATACCTAATCACCCATGATCCCATAGGTATCATTTCCATGATAAAAGACAACTCGCTACCTTAATCGAAGAAAGACAACTCATGTCTCCTTATACCACTAAAACAAACCAAACCAAAGATAGTTCTATGGATATAGCTTAGTTTATAGCCATGGGTTTAATTAAAATTGTGGTTTTATTGTTGTTTAAACCCATGGTGGGATCAATTCTATATGATGGATATTTCATGTGAGGCATATAGAGGAGACTTAGAAATCTTGAAATCTCATTATTACATGTCATTTGAGTTTAGATGTACTACTCAGTGGATTTATTTATGGTTTTTCATGAATTTTGATGAAATTTTATGTTTTTTGGGTTAATAAATTTTATTTTTTGTGTTTCATAGGTTTGGGTGGGTGTCTAGAGTGGACCCCACACTTGGTTTGTTGCCTAAGTGCAGTATATTATCCAGTGAGTTTAGCATCAATTATACCGATTGTAGTTATAATTTTAAAATGTTTTGTTGTTTGATTCATATGTATTCATGGATGATACAGGGGATATAAGTATCATTGGTGGTTGGTACAAGCTTGAGATTGATTTATGGATTATCGTTTGAGGTAGGTTCCCTTTATATTACTAATTCTCTTGATCATTTGGATTATATTTTTTTTTGTGTAATCATTAATATTATCCTTGTGATCATGTTGGTATTGGAGTCATGTATCATTTATTATGTACAGTTAACACACTGATCACATATATTTAAGAAGTCTTTATATCTCACTTCTTTTCCCATTATTTTCATACAGGTGGTTTCTTATGATGAGGCCGGTTCTATCCACCGCCATCAAAGGCGGTGAGTTCGACATCAGATTTGGGTAAGGTTTCTTCTATTTTTATTCTTTGGCCTAATTTTAAATAGGGATTTTGTGATTTTTGGGTTTCCTGTATTTTTGTAGGGTGTTTTGGATCTCATTGAGGTGGATTCGAGCCGCTTGTCGAAGGCGACTCACCATGTATGTATAGGTAAGAATATATATAATAAGTTCTCTCGTTATATGTATGTTCGCCCATAGCAGCGTGATTACATATAAGGGGATAGGTTTGCTTATGTATATATATGGAAAATACATACGTGTGTGGGTGATAACAGGCTTATGCATGTGAGTATATATATAAGGATCCTCTTGTGCATGTTCAAGGCCATGCAGACACGTACATGGGGGTTAGGGAGTCCTTATGTATATACAAAGGTGTATATGTTTGGAGGATGGATGGATTAGCTTAGAGTTTTCGCTGATAAAAGTGCCAAGCATCGAGTGTGGCTTGGCTCCTTTGAGGTAGGGTCCCTCTCCCAGCCTCTTTAATTCAAGAATGTTTTAAATTTCATTTAATTTCCTTCTTAATTCTGCTTTTTTATATTAAATTGAAATTCTTGAATAAGTGTTAAGATAACTTTTTTGTTTGATAAACAAGTCATGGTTTTGTAATAAAACCCCTCCATCTAGTTTATATGTTAATTTTATTAAAAAAATCAACATCCACATAAACCCATTCTGCTTCCCGTCATAGTCTCCCTCTCCTCCTCTCTACCTCCTCCACCTTTCATCCTCTTCCGAGCCTCCCCTTACCACATCTTCATCCCCGCCTCCTCCTCACCTCACTCAGTCACTACATCTATCTCCGCCTTTCGGTCTCCCCGCCTCCCCGTCTCCCCACCTCCCCCTTCTTGCATATGTATCCCCACATCCCAATCTAATAGGTTATAATAATAAGGGTTTGTCTCTTCAAAAGATTAAGGAGAGGCATATTGTGTGCTTTTTCTGTGGAGTTCCAAGGAATTACAAGTCCTCTTGCCTAAAATATACAAGGTATTTTCTTTGGCGGGTAGATTGTTCCCATATTCATAAGTTTTTTAAGTTGAATTATCATAAAGGGAAGTATTGGTTTTAAATTTTTTTTTGGGTGATTAGTGTGTTTTGTGATTTTCATGAGGTGCGTTTTAAGTTTATTAGAATTATTTTGTGGATTGTAGTGAATTTAAGATCTATGTGGTCTCTTTTGATTTATGTTTCTTTATGTTTAGGTGTGGGTGTATATTTGTAAACTGGTTTTTTCAAGTTTGATTTCATGATGGTTTGAATATGAGATACCATTTGTCCAATGCTTCACTAACTAGGACCAATACAGACTTAGAGAAGTTATGAATTTATCAGTGATCGTTTTTTTTGTTGGTTCACTATAGGGTGATGTTCATGGTAGAAGGTCCCAGTTTACTAGTTAGGTGTAGTGACAAAACATATAAAGCCTATATTTTTTTATTGAGTATTTTATTGTTCTGTTTCTTCTATTTCTTTTAGTGAATCCTTATGATGGTTCTCATATCGTGAATATGGTGTTCTTTTGAATTGTGTTCTCTTTGTGATGTTTTAGATTGGTTTCTTGGATAACTATGATTTTTCTAGGTTTTTGGTGGATATTGTGCTTCTTGAATATTTATTTCTTTGAGGTGTGTGTCTCATATTTTATGCCATTTTATAATAATTACAATTTTTTAGGAGAACTAGGCCAAATTTATATCTCCTAAGGTTTCTCCCTTCATAATTGTTACTAAATTTTTCTTGGGGACTTCACATGATCTTGTGTATTTAACTAATAAATTTGGAGAGTTTGGTTATATGTTATGATTTTTTTATTTAAGACCATATATTTTCTATTTGACACCCAACCAACCTCTTTTGTAGGGTATTATTGTGGAATTTATTTTATTAATTCCACTTCCACTAGAGACCTTTCTAGAGAAGAAAGTGGCATGGTGGGAAGATTATAACACCTCATGTCAATGTAGTTATTCAGATTAGTACCCCCCTATGACATATATTTAATTTATGATCCTACAATATGTACTAATTCACTATGGCTATACTTTTTATGCATATACTACATGTTCAATGTGCAACATGTCTACGTTTCAATGCACAACGTACATAGACACTTAATTTGCAATATACATATCTTAAACATTATTATTATGAATACATTTTTATAATCCATATACTTAATATGGTCTTGTATTATCTAACACATTTTCATATAAAATATTAATCTCCAATGACTATCATTAAATCACTACTATTGCATATAGTATACGCTGTTATTGCATACATTGTATAAACTATGTCAATAGTAGCTTATTGGATTTTGTAACCATTTTTTCCAACATGGAAGGAAATGAAATTATTGAAGAACTTCATTATTTCATTCTCAAATTTGGTTAATGTGATTAATTTTGAATGTGCTAAACAAGGAATAATGGTTTGTGGTTAAAGTCATATTTTCTAGAAACCAATGAATGAAACATTTGAACTAAATGATAGTTTAAAAACATCTAAAATTTGTTAATGTTATAATTTCTTTTGATAACTAGACAGAGTTGTGATGAAAATATCAAGGTAGATTAAGAGACCCTATGAAATTGAAATATTATGGTTTTCATCACCTAGAATTTACGAAAAATAACAGTTTGGTAAATAGCATCAAAAAGGTAATATGTGATCGTAAGAGTTTTAGATTCACTTTTATGGTCAAGGATTCTCATATCGCTGCTATATTTTCACTTCCAAAGGTACTATTTTTATCTTGTCACAACTTCTGGTTCGATTATGCATTTTTTAACTTCTTAATAGAATTTAATTATGTGTTTATGGCGATCATGTTAAGCTATGTAAAAAATTGGTTAGAAGTTATCCTGAATATATAAATTTTTATTTGTCCTAATAATTTATATTGCAGGGAAAAAGTTAAATATTTTCTCAGTGATGATTTCAAAAAATTCTGTTTTGGAGCCCATTTATACTTGGATTCAGGTCAGTATTTTGGTTTGTTATTCAATGTCTGTTTTCATTTTGTAATTTTCATTTGTCATTTGGTGATGTTTTCTTACCTTTCCTTGAATATTGTTCATTTTATGCCATCTGTAACTACAATAGCCTATAATTTTTTATATTATTTGTTTAATTTAAATCCATGACACATATACCACTTTAGATTAACAGTTAACTTATCACATCATCAAAAATCATTTAAACATAACCCATGGTGTTACAGATCCTCCTCAGTTTTTCATCATCAGTAATTCCAAAAAATAATCTATCTTTGTTCTCTGATCAAACCATGTGTCCTTTCTAGACATCACCATCCATGGATAACTCCCTTAGGCATCATTTTTTCCTATATATGTTACTCCTTCAATAAGTGGTTTTCGACAGCTGGGGGAGTGATCAAACTATAAATTTCATAAATTTTTATATGGAATTCATTGTTTTATTCTCTCAAATTCCATTAAAATCCCTGACATTTCTATATTTACACATTTTTTATGATTTTATATGATTAAAATAAATCTGGATTGATTTGTTGATTTTAGTGGTAACCTTTTTAAGTTTTCATTAATTAAATGTGTTCTCATTTATTTTCATTTGTTTTATGAGGTTTTTCTGCTCCTGTCATTGATTTAGGTGCATATGACAATGCAGATGTTGATGATGGTGGTGGTCTGAGAGGAGCAGATAATTATGTTGGTGTTTTTGAAGAAGATGATGAGGGTCGTGATGGTTTTGGTGATACTGATATTGAGGTACATTTTAGATGTAAATTTTATTCATGTTTTATACATTGAATTTTACCATATAATGATGTTAGTGTTTGGTAGATGTTGTGGTGTATACACAATGTTCACATGAATAGATCATGACTTCATTTACTTAACATTAATGATCCACCATACGTGCTATATTGTATCCTTATATTTGCAGCATTGCTTCTTAAAGACATGAAAAAAATCTCACTCTACTAGAATAACATCCTCCACATCTGAAGGCATTTTTCTGGCATGTACTTCTTTGAAATCATGATTGTAGTATAGCCTACGACATGGTGTCAATATGTTTATCATTTTTCAATGACACTGTTATTTTCTCATGGACACTTATTTTCTTGCTTATAATTATTACACTATTAATTCTTCACATATTTCCTTCAAATATAAAGAGAGTTTGAAATGGTGATTGTTGCGTATGTGTGCAAGTGGAAAAAAAAGATTTGAGTTGTCATCGTCAAAAGAAACGCGTATTGAGGCTGAGGTAGGTCTCTCTTCATAAACCTTTAATTTTAATTCTATAAATTATAGAGAGATATGGATGATCCATACCTCCAAGTGTGCATCATACTAGGTGTACACCTCACAATCTTCCTACACCTGAGCCACATACCACGTTGAACCAGACTTGGAAACACTAATGTGTAGCCCTAATACATCACATATTGTCACTTATTTCACAACAAAATCATCTTTACTGCATGATGTTAAACAATATCAATGATTCTATCATATGAACATAAATTATGTAGATCAAACTATGAGGGTTTTGATTCCTGTTCAAATAGGATATATAGTACAACTCTTCAAGGTTCATTCACAACATCCCAATATCATCACCATCACAACAACCACTTTTGAGGAAATATATTTGATTCCTGGACATCTTTAAAGAGTACTCTAAACCTCATAGTAGTCACCACTAGTCATTAAACCATTACTTTTCTTATGTGAGGAGTATAAGAGGATTAGTCCCCACTGGAATTTAAATCGTGACCAGACTTATGCGATGAGCATAAGGGGACTAGTCCCCACTAGACCTAAAATGATGACTAAAATTTTGTGATGAGCATAAGAGTACCCTACATTTCCATATATGGAAAGTATAAGATTTATTATTTGATAATAATAGGATGATTCACCTTTACTAATGCATCATAATACCATCCTTCCTCATGCGATGAACATGGAATTCCTTAGGTGATGAGCCTAGAGCTCATTAGGTGATGAGCCTAAAATACCTCAGGTGACTAGCCTATGATGAATTTGGTGATGAAGCTAGGATTATATAGGTGATTAGAATAGTATTCCTTAGATTATAAGCCAAAGATGTCTATATGGCTTGACAGAAGAACATATTATAGCCTTCTTGCCCAGATCATAACTAAAGATCCATCCATTACTTATATATGGAAAGTATAAGATTCCCTCACTTCCAGAAATGAGAAAGACATTTATGGGATTGTCTAAATATACAATGTAATTTAAATTCTAGTCAACTTTGATCATTAGTTTTTCACCTTGATAAAGAATCAAGTGACATTATTAACTGATGCCCACATGGAGATGGAATCAAGAACAAGATTCATGGGCATGTGTTAATTATATAAGAGAAATATGGAATGGGAAATGAAAACCATAAAGATATGTTTTAAACTCCCATTATCCCATTTCAATGAAAGATTCCATAATCATCACTCTTTTGGTGACATGCTGATTGCCTTAAAAAATTAGGAATGTGAGACAAGGATCATGACCATCCTAGTGTAGTCTAACACAATGGACTTGAAGTAAAGTTTCAGAAAAAAAAAATTGATAAAACTGAGATGAATTCATTCTCCTTAAACATATAGAGGGATGAGTATCATTGGGCATCAACTGGAAGGGGGTGATGGTGGGGGGATGTCAGGGGGGAGGGGGGAGGGTGGAGGGGGTAGGGGGCAGGGGGCATGGGGGAGGGGGTAGGGGGCAGGGGGCATGGGGGAGGGGGCAGGGGGAGGTCTGCAGGGCAGGGGGTTGGTCTGCAAGGGGGGTCTGCAGGGCAAGTGGGAGGGGAGAGGGTGTAGGTGGTATGTAAGGGGGGAGAGGGTGGTGGTCTGTAGGGGGGTCTGCAGGGTAGGGGTGCAAGGGGGTAGTGGGGGGAGGGAAAACTGGTAGGGGGGAGGGTGTAGGGGGGAGGGGCAGGGGGGTCTGTAGGGTAGTAGGAAACTTCAATAGTTAGGTGACCAAATTAGATTATCTAAAATAAATTTTAAATTTATATATTACAAATAGCCTATGACACCAAAATGTTAGAAAATAAAATAAGATATAAATAAATGGGTTTAGAAAACTCTGGAAAAGAGATCTTCACTCCTCTTCTCAATAGTGAAAATTCCCCTTTTAGCTCTAAATTATTATTAGAACTCTACCTAGCCTCTACTCAATCATTCTCTTCTTACATGTATTCACTTTGATCCTCGAAGGGTTGATCTCCCTTTTGTTTCTTTCTACCTTACATTTTTTTTTTTGAAATTTCATTCTCAAACAAATTTTTGTTATCTTACCATTTGTAAATGGATGTATGGATCACTACCATATTGGAAGATGTATTCCTTCCTAGTAAGACTTGATTAAAATGAAAATTTCTATGATATTTACTATTTACCTCTCTTCGGGATATCCTTCCATGTGGTATTCTATTTGTGTAATTACCAATTTTAGTTAGGAAACTTGAGTGAGAGGTTTTCAATATGGTCCCCTTGGATTTTCATGGGGGAAGGGGTGTTGTAAGGGGTGGGGGTCTGGGGGGTCCAGGAGGGGGGTGCTAGGGCAAGGGGGTGTGTTGGGTGTAATGTTCCGAGTCCGGAGCCCCTCCACTGGTGCCCGTACCCGGTTCGCCAGATGACCTCAAGCACATTTCCCCGAACGCCAGAGGCTGCCGACTAGCAGCGAGGGCCTTGGTGAGTTGGTGGGGAAACTATGCCCTCATTCGGTAAGGTATACAAGGTAAGAAAACAACAATAACAGCGGAAGCAGTAACAACATGCATACCAACAGAAACCAACAGCGGAAGCAATGTAAATATATAGCTATGATGACAATGATGCAGCAGGTACAAGTATCTAAGGAAAACAACAAACACAACAACGTGCTGAAATACAACTGAAACCAAGTGCAAAAGAAAACAAATTAAGCTCCTCTGCATCGCGAGCCACGGCCCGGTCCCATGCTTCACAGCTCCTGGTGCAGTCAAGATCCTGAAGTAGAAGGGCGCTTGCCCTTATCTATACCTGTAGCAACATAGTCTGCTTGGGCCCAAAAGCATGGCCCAAACAGGGTGTGAGATACAATCCCAGTAGGCGATCACCCAAAGATCTGTGCCTAATAGTCAATGAATAAATGGCAGTAATAAAACAAGAAGTAGTTAACAGAAAATCACAACAGCTACAATCCACAGTTCTAACAAGAGAAGTGCACAAGTAATAACCATTAACAAAGGTAAAAGGTAACCCTCTAGGTAGCGCTCACAGCCTAACCCCTATGGTTCAACCTATAAGTACTAGCAACCCTCTAGGTGGCACACACTATCTCACCCCTCTGGTTCAGTCACGTAATTAAGCAGACTCTCTGGGGAAGCACTCACCATCAATCCCCCCTGTAGTCTCATATCGTGCTAAAGGCTCTCTGGGGAAGAACTCAACGTCAATTCCCCCTATGGCCCGTGTCGTGATAATGGCTCTCTGGGGAAGCACTCAACGTCAATTCTCCCTATGTCCCACGTATCGTAATTAAAAGACACTCTGGAGAAGCCCTTCCGTCAATTCTCCCTTTGGTCTACGACTCTAGGTTCCCACAGTCCTGAGTATATCTACCTGCTCAGCACGTTTATATCGTCCAAGTAAACCTCAAGAACTACTTGGCTATCAACTAAGCCCCAATAGCAATAATAAAACAACAGTTCCACTATCCTATGACTAGGCATGGCAACTGGAAAAATGCCAAACAGGCAGAATAAGCATGGTAAAGCAATCTGAGCACAAACAAAATACTCTAATCATAAGCAATAACCTCTACTAAAGCAATCAAGCAAAGCAGGAAAGCAACAAGGGAAAAACTGACAACACGCAATACCCCGTTCACGGGTATTGGTGGAATTTGCATATAATATTCATTAACTTTCAACGGAAAGGAACAAATCACCTACCTCGATCCTAGGAGATCAATATACGTGAACCTCGATGACAGATTCCCCTTGGAATGACGTAGATCTGATAAAATTCACAAAACGCTCATCCTACGATAACTTGGAAACGAGGAGGAGTCAGGAAACAAGGCTAAAGCAAAAGGAAGAACTCACCGCTGCACTTCCAACGCAACTGACCATGCTCGAATCGGTGAACGGACGGCGAGGCGGTTGTCCGTCAAAGATCTGGCCGTACAGGTCACTTCGGACGGCTGAAAACTGGAGAAGAAGGTGAATATGAGGGTTAGATGTGACCCCGGTCCGTTTCATGAAAAAAAAAAGTACACAGCGTGTACTTTTAGAGTACACGGCGTGTACTTCTAATTTTTCCGTACTCCGAAATAACCGGCCTCCACCTCAGCCTTACACACCGTGTGTGTGGCCCGGACATGGCCAGCACACGGCTTCGAGCCGGGGAAAGAGTACACGGCGTGTACTCAGAAAGTACACGGCGTGTACTTATGAAATTTCCAGAAAGTTCATTTTTCTCAAAAACTCCAGAAAAAGGGAAAACATACCTGAAAAGGGATTCGGGTTCTTACAAACTCCCCCCCTTAAAGAAATTCATCCCCGAATTTCCCTAATGAGGTGGAGAAGGAGAAACCCCGAACAGCTCCGTCCACTGTGATCAAACATTGGCCTCCCTCTCCCAGGTCTCGTCCTGTACTCGTCCGTGTTGCCATAGCACTCGTACCAGAGGAACAGACCGCCCACGGAGAACCTTCGACTACGATCGACAATCCAGATAGGATGCTCCTCAAACGATGCATCCGCTTCAAGCTCGACTTCCTCGGGTTGAAAGACGTGAGACGGGTCTGAAAGGTAGCTCGGATCTGAGAGACGTGGAAGACGTCGTGCATGGCCCGATATGCAACCGATAGGCAACCGGCCCCACTCTCTCCAAGACCTCAAACGGACCGACGTACCGCAAGCTTACCCTGTCTCTGAATCCTTTTGTGTCCCAACCTCGGTGCGACACGTAGGAAGACCTGATCACCGACCTCGAACTCCAGAGGTCGTCTCCGTTGATCAGCATAAGACTTCTGCCGAGATTGCACTGTAGTCATCCTCTTTCGAATCAGCTCTATCTGCTCTGAAATCTCCTGAACAAGATGAGGTCCTAGTAAAGCTGTCTCTCCTGCCTCCAGCCAGCATAAAGGTGATCGGTATGGCCTACCGTATAAATCCTCATATGGCACCATCTGAATGGTCGCCTGGAAACTATTGTTGTAGGCAAACTCCACCAGAGGAATATGCTTCTCCCAAGAACCGCCAAAATCAAGGATGCAAGCTCGGAGCATATCCTCAAGCACCTGGATCGTGCGCTCGAACTGGCCATCAGTCTGGGGATGGTATGTTGTACTCAAAAGTACATGTGTACCCAAGGCCTTCTGGAATCCCTGCCAAAACCGAGAGGTAAAGTGAGCATCTCTGTCTAAAACAATAGAGCGCAGAACTCCATGAAGACGAACGATCTCTCTAATGTAAAGTTGTCCCAGATCATCGACACTGAAGGTCTCCTTGATCGGCAAGAAGTGATCAACCTTCGTAAGTCTGTCGACGACAACCCAAACAGCATCGTTCCCTCGGGGTGATCTCGGCAGCCCGGTCACGAAGTCCATCGCAACATCATTCCACTTCCACTCCGGAATGGGTAACTGCTGTAAAAGGTCTGCTTGTCGTTGATGCTCTGTTTTCACCTACTGACAAGTAGAACATCTCAAGACAAAACCCGCAACACCCTTTTTCATACCTGGCCACCAGTATTGGCGATGAAGGTCCCGATACATCTTGGTGACGCCAGGATGAACTGCCCAAACAGAGGAATGGAAATCCCGCATCAGCTCCTCGCATATGTCTGCTGGCACCCATACGCATCCCTGAAAGTATAGGATCTCATCCTCACCCACTGTCCATCCAGGAAGAGGGTCCCCTCCTGACACACTCTCCCGCAGGACTAATCCTTCTGAGTCTGATAGCTGCCTCATCCGTACCCGATCAAGTAGCGTGGAGGTAACAGCTACAGAAGATAGAAAAGTCTGTCCCCGTCTGTTGTGCACCTCCAGATGCATCTCAGAGAACAGATCCATCAGTTGCCACTCACTACTGGCCTCCTGAACTTCCTGAATCTGAGTTCTCCTGCTCAACGCATCGGCCACGGCGCTGCCCTTTCCCGGCGTATAGGTAAGCTCGAAATCGAAAGACTGTAGATACTCAACCCACCTGCGCTGCCTCAGATTCAGATCACGTTGTGTGAAGATATACTTGAGACTCTTGTGGTCAGTGAAAACCAAAAAGTGCTCTCCCAGAAGATAGTGTCTCCAACAGCACAAGGCATGAACAACAGCTGCCAACTCCAGATCGGGCGTAGGGTAGTTCCTATCATGTGGCCTCAACTGCCGAGACCCGTATACAATTACTCCATCTCCCTGCATAAGCACAACTCCCAGCCCGATACTCGAAGCATCACAGTAAACAGTGTAGCTCTTGCCTGGCTCTGGAAAGACTAGTATCGGTGCTGACGTCAACCTCCCCTTCAGCTCCTGAAAGGCTGACTCACAAGAATCTGACCATAAGAACTTCGCCCCCTTCTTGGTCAGACCTTTCAAAGGTGCTTCTAGACGAGAAAAGTCTTGAATGAAGCGTCTGTAGTATCCATCCAGCCCTAGGAAGCTCCGTACCTCAAAAACGTTCTTCGACTGTTCCCAGGAAACTACAGCTCTCACTTTCTCTGGGTCCACTGATACTCCTTCCTCTAAGATGATGTGACCCAAGAAGTGAATCTGATCCATCCAGAAGTGGAACTTCGAGAGGTTAGCATAAAGTCGATGCTCTCTCAGCGTACTCAGAATGATCTCAAGATGTGTGGCATGGTCGTGTCGAGTGTGATAGTACACCAAGATATCGTCCACGAAGACCATGATGAAGTAATCCAAATAAGGATGGAACACTCGGTTTATCAGTGCCATGAAAACTGCAGGCATGTTTGTGAGACCGAACGGCATGACTGTATACTCGTATAGACCATACCTGCTCCTGAAGGCCGTCAGAGGTATATCTGATGGTCTAACACGCAACTGATGATAACCGGACCTCAAATCGACCTTCGAGAACACCCGGGCTCCTCGAAGCTGATCGAAAAGTTCATCGATCCGCGACAAGGGATATCGGTTCTTGACCGTCAACTGGTTCAACTTCCGATAATCCACACAAAGCCGAAGGGTACCGTCTGCCTTCTTTGCAAACAGAACAGGCGAACCCCAAGGAGAAGTACTGGGTCGAATGAAACCCTTATCCTGTAGCTCCTCCAACTGCTTCTTGAGCTCCTGCAACTCAGGTGTGGCCATCCTATAGGGAGGAATGGACATCGGTGCCGCTCCTAGCACGAGCTCAATAGAGAAGTCTACCTCACGCTCCGGAGGAAAACCCGAAAATTCCTCTGGAAAGACATCCCTGAAACGATCCACCACTGGAGGAAAGCCCAACTGTGGAGTCCCCTGATCATCCAGATAAAGACTAGCAATCTGGGCTATCACCCCTCCTAGCCCAAGATGCTCGAGTCCTGCCCGACTCACCCGAACGTCCCATTCGCCTCTATGAAGAAAAGATTCACCCTCTGGTGAAACTAAACTCACTCTGTGGCGATAACAGTCGACGACTGCCTAAAATGGAATCAACCAATCCATGCCGAGGATGACATCATAGCCTGTCATCTCCAGGACATATAGATCCCATGAGAAGCGATACCCTGCAACCTCGAGAGGGAACTCTCTACATTGGCGTACACTAGATGTCCTCGTCCCCAAGGGTGTGTCTAGTGTCAACGAGTCAGCAGAAGAAAAGATGCAGAGTCCAAGGCTCTCCACAACAGCAACAGAGATAAAGCTATGCGAAGTACCAGTATCGAAAAGGGATGAAGACAAAACTGAGGCTACTAAAATCATACCTCGAACAGTAGAAGGGTCGGGATCCTGCTCATGATAAGTCTAATCCACGGTGAAAGACTGGCCTACACCGCGGCCCTACGCCCCTGACTGACCACTCTGAGATAAACCTCCCTGCTGGTGCTGAGGGACTGGTGGCTGACCGCTACGGCCTCGACCTCCACCTCAGCCCGAACAGCCGGAAGAACTCCAGTTCCCTGACTGGTGAGAGACTGGTGGGGCTGCTCCTGAACGAGGAGTCATAGAAGAACCCCGGTCACCTGCTGCTTGTGGGAAAACCTGGCAGAAACGCTGAAGGTGACCCAACTTGCCACAAGATCGGCACTCCACGGGGTCTTTCTGGCACTGCGGCCTTGTGTGCCCTGCCCGTCCACACTGGTAGCATGTCACCTGGCTGCCTGATGATGTGTCCCGCTTCCTCGAATCACCACGCGTAGGCTCCCTACGACGCTTCTTGCTGTCATCTGAAGGAAAGATAGCTCTGGAAGCCAAACCGCCCTGGCTCGCAGCTCCAGAGTCTCTCAGATTTTGTTCCGCAATCAGCGACTGGTTGACGATGGAAGTAATGGAAGTCATCTGGAAGATGTTCACCTGCGATTGGATCTCCTGCATGAGTCCATCCTCAAACTTCCTTGCCAAGAACACCCCACTCCCATCCCGAAGGGGTGTAAAACACTGCAGCTCAGTAAAACGAGAGGAATACTCCATGACAAATAGAGTACCCTGCTCTAATCTCATGAACTCCCGAGCTCGATCGGCCCTCAGGGTCTCCGGGTAGAAGTAGTCGTAGAACATGCGCTGGAACTCCTCCCAAGTCATAGCCTGCTGCTGACCCACCTGTGAGATCACGTCCCACCACCTCTTGGTGGATTCTCGGAGCATGTAGGTGGCGAGCTTGACCCGCCTCTCTGGAGGCGTCTCCAGATGCTCGAATATAGTCAGTATGGCTTCCATCCACGACTCTGCAGCCTAAGGTCCTCCCTCCCCTGAGAACGTGGGAGGATGCTGCTGCTGGAAAACCCGCGTCAAGTCTACCATAGACGAGGCAGGAGGCGGTGTTCCCTGGAAGGCCTGCATCATTCTCATGAAACCTTCTCTGAACTGCGCATCAGCGCCTGCAACTGGTATGACAACCGATGCCAAAGCTGGCTCGGCTGGGGGATCGACAGGAAGCCTTTGATCAGCCATATCCGGCGTCTGATCACTTCCTGATGACAGACTTATGACCGGAGGACGTCTCGGAGGCATAGCTCTGAAAGATCAAAAGCACACCTTAGATCAGGAAAACAAGGACAGAGAAAACAAGAGCACAAACGGGAACAGGGGAATAAAAAAACACAAGATTGCAAAACACGACTACACGGCGTGTATAAAACTACACGGCGTGTCTTTTGAAACCATCGACATGGGCATGTACTCCTTCCCTACAAGTCGTGTACACCTCTAACTACACGGCATGTTAACAACCACACACGGCGTGTACATGAAAACTATTCCCCTACCCGAGTCTCCTGACACAGTCAACCCACACGGCCCGACTCAACCCGAGACTACACGGCGTGTTCGAAACAAACATGGCGTGCACTAGACAAGGTTTCGGCGGTCCGTGTTGTTGAATACACGGCCGTCTACACGGCTGGTCCTTACACGGCGTGCTCCGAACAAGCACGGCGTGCATAGGTGAAGGCGACACCGTCCCGTGTTGTTCGTGACACGGCCGGGTACCTGGACAAGACTAAACAGCATGTTACGAACAAACACGGCATGTGGAAAGGAAGGTAACGTCGGCCCGTGTTGTTCGTGACACGGCTAGGTACCTAGACAAGACTACACAGCGTGTTCCCTATGGACACGGCGTGTTCTGCCTGAGCTTCCCCGGCCCGTGTTGTTAGCGACACAGCTGGGTACACGGCTCTGAACTCACACGGCGTGTACCAATGGTACACGGCGTGTTCCCGAATTTACTCCCACGACACCGTGTTCTTCTTACACGGTCAGTGACACGGCCTGAAAATTACACGGCATGTATCTAAAAAGTACACGCCGTGTATTCTGGGTTTTTCTGGGCAGTAGCTCAGAAACTGCGCAAAATTCCAGAAACACTAAAAACAAGGGCAAAGGTGCCAAATTCTGATCCGTGAGGGCCCACAACACCTCAAGAACCAAACCTCGGCATTCACTTTAAACAAAGAACAAAACAAACAGTTTTCTAATACAACAGCAGAGAATCTATCAAGCATCTATCACAACAGCATGCATAATCTACACAGAGCCTATCACAACAGCATGCAATCGCTAATACACCCTAGATGGCATGGCAAGAATGCATGACATGTGATTTATACAAGTGCCTATATGATGCATGAGATGGCATACCCTCATCTCATCGGGTTGTGACAGAAATAGAACCGAAATATCAAAACAATAACCGCACAAGTCATGTGAATCACTCTAGGTGAAAACATATCAACCATAAAACTCAAAACCAGCAAACTGCAATTAATGAGGTAGTATGGCCTTTCCCTGTACACGGGTTAGCTACTCCCAAGCACAGCTTAATACCAAGTACCGAATCCGTCCTATCCCTGGCTAAGGTCTCCAAACAGTAAAGCAAGAGAAAAGAACTCCTTTGATACCACTTTGTAATGTCCTGAGTCCGGAGCCCCTCCACTGGTGCCCGTACCCAGTTCGCCACATGACCTCAAGCGCGTTTCCCCGAACGCCAGAGGCTGCCGACTAGAAGCAAGGGCCTTGGTGAGTCGGTGGGGAAACTATGCCCTCATTCGGTAAGGTATACAAGGTAAGAAAACAACAATAACAGCGGAAGCAGTAACAACATGCATACCAATAGAAACCAACAGCGGAAGCAATGTAAATATATAGCTATGATGAAAATGATGCAGCGGGTACAAGTATCTAAGGAAAACAGCAAAAACAACAACGTGCTGAAATAAAACTGAAACCAAGTGCAAAAGAAAACAAATTAAGCTCCTTTGCATCGCGAGCCACGGCCCGATCCCATGCTTCACAGCTCCTAGTGCAGTCAAGATCCTGAAGTAGAAGGGCGCTTGCCCTTATCTATACCTGCAGAAACATAGTCTGCTTGGGCCCAAAAGCATGGCCCAAACAGGGTGTGAGATACAATCCCAGTAGGCGATCACCCAAAGATCTATGCCTAACAGTCAATGAATAAATGGCAGTAATAAAACAAGAAGCAGTTAACATAAAAGCACAACAGCTACAATCCATAGTTCTAACAAGAGAAGTGCACAAGTAACAACCAGTAACAAAGGTAAAAGGTAACCCTCTGGGTAGCTCTCACAGCCTAACCCCTATGGTTCAAACTATAAGTACTAGCAACCCTCTAGGTGGCACACACTGTCTCACCCCTCTGGTTCAGTCACGTAATTAAGCAGACTCTCTGGGGAAGCACTCACCGTCAATCCCCCCTGTAGTCTCGTATCGTGCTAAAGGCTCTCTGGGTAAGGACTCAACGTCAATTCCCCCTATGTCCCGCATCGTGCTAATGGCTCACTGGGAAATCACTCAACGTTAATTCCCCCTATGGCCCGCGTATCATAATTAAAAGACACTCTGGAGAATCCCTTCCGTCAATTCTCCCTTTGGTCTACGACTCTAGGTTCCCACAGTCCTGAGTATATCTACCTGCTCAGTGCGTGTATATCGTCCAAGTAAAGCTCAAGAACTACTTGGCTATCAACTAAGCCCCAATAGCAATAATAAAACAACAGTTCCACTATCCTATGACTAGGCATGGCAACTGGAAAAACGCCAAATAGGTAGAATAAGCATGGAAAAGCAATCTGAGCACAAACAAAATACTCTAATCACAAGCAATAACCTCTACTAAAGCAATCAAGCAAAGAAGGAAAGCAACAAGGGAAAAACAGACAACGCGCAATACCTCGTTCACGGGTATTGGTGTAATTTTCACATAATATTCATTAACTTTCAAAGGAAAGGCACAAACCACCTACCTCGATCCTAGGAGATCGATATACGTGAACCTCGACGACAGATTCCCCTTGGAACGACGTAGATCTGAGAAAATGCACAAAATGCTCATCCTACGATAACTTGGAAACAAGGAGGAGTCAGGAAACAAGGCTAAAGCAGAAGGAAGAACTCACCGCTGCGCTTCCAACGCAACTGACCGTGCTCGAATCGGTGAACGGACGGCGAGGCGGTCGTCCGTCGAAGATCCGGTCGTACAGGTTGCTTCGGACGGCCGAAAACTGGAGAAGAAGGTGAATATGAGGGTTAGACGCGACCCCGGTCTGTTTCATGAAAAAAAAATAAAGTACACGGCGTGTACTTTTAGAGTACACGACGTGTACTTCTAATTTTTCCATACTCCGAAATAATCGGCCCCCACCTCAGCCTTACACATCGTGTGTGTATCCCAGACACGGCCATCAGATGGCTTCGAGCCGGGGAAAGAGTACACGGCGTGTACTCAGAAAGTACACAGCGTGTACTTATGAAATTTCCAGAAAATTCATTTTTCTCAAAAACTCCAGAAAAAGGGAAAACATACCTGAAAAGGGATCCGGGTTCTTACACCGGGGGTAGGGGGTGTGCAGGGTAGGGGGAGGGGGTGTAGTGGGGGGGTCCAGGGGGAGTGGAGTGGGCCTTTGAATGGGGGAAGGGGTGTTATAGTGGGTGGGGGTTCAGGAGGGAGGGGGTGTCTAGGGTCTAGGGGAGGGGTGTCCAGGACCTGTCCTGGGGGGGTCTGTCCAGGGTCTGGGGGTCTGCCTGGGGGGGTCTATCTGGGGGGTGTCCAGGGTCTGGGGGGGTCCAAGGTCTAGGGGGGTCTGTCCATGGTTTGTGGGGGTCTATCTAGGGGGGTGTCCAGGTTCTGGGGGGTCTATCCAGGGTATTTCTGGGTCTTTCCTGGGGGAGGGGGGTCTATCCAAGGTTTGGGGGGGTCTTTCTGGGGGGGTATCCAGGGTCTGTCTAAGGGGGTGTCCAGGGTCTATCCAGGGGGGTGTCCAGGGTCTGAGGGGTGTCCAGGGTCTGTCCTGGGGGGGTCTGTCCAGGGTCTGGGGGTCTGTATGGGGGGTGTCTAGGGTCTATCCAGGGGGTGTCCAGGGTCTAGGGGGTGTCCAGGGTCTGTCCTGGGGGGGGGGGGATCTGTCCAGGGTCTGGGGGGTCTGTCCATGGTCTGGGGGGGTCTATCCAGGGGGGTGTCCAGGGTCTGGGCGTCTATCTAGGTTTTGGGGGTCTGTATGGGGGTTGTCTAGGGTCTGGGGGGTCCAGGGTCTATTAGGGGGTTTCCAAGGTCTGGGGGTCTGGGGGGTTGTGTCTAGTGTCTATCCTGGGGGGTGTCTGTTCAGGATCTGGGGGGTGTTTTTTTATGAAATAGGAAACCCTATATCCACAGTTTCAAACCGTGGCTTTAGGTGTATAGGCATGGTTTCAAATCGTGGCTTTAGGTGTATAGACACAGTTTGAATCATGGCTATTGGTCTAGAGCCATGGTTTGAACCGTGGTTATAGGGATATAGCCACAGTCTGAAACCATGGCTATAGGTCAAGGCCTATAGCCATTCCAAACTTAGCCATGATTTGAGAACCTATAGCCATAGTTTAAAACTGTGGATATAGCCTGAATTTCCAGAAGTGTAAGTTTTATCAGCACACATAGGATTTATACCAAAATATCTCACAACACCAACAATATCCTTGAAACTATATCATGTAAAAAAAATATTTTAAAATGTATAGTTGTTGATTTTTTTCAATTTTGATCTCTCTACTACTCTTATTTTAAAGAACCAATACAATAAGGGTTTCTCCTGCATTATATATTAGATTTGATAATTTTATTTTAATTTTTATCCTTATAAATTATAAAAATATTGTAATTTTTCTATGATTTTTATATAAAATAGAATTATTTTCTCATATTTCTATGAAAAAAACTTTATATTTTTCTAATTAGATGACATGTTGAAAAATGGGATGGTAACATTCATTTAAACTATGAAATATTTTGACATTAGAATGAAAAATTGATTATAGATAAAATGTGATATGGATCATAAATGGAGAGTATTATTAATTGATAAAATTTAAACACATAATCACATTAAAATGAAAATGGAATTGAGAAGATAAATATAGAGAAAGATAGAGGCCAAAAGTCTATATTTATCATGTTGGCATGTATATATCTGGTGCATGTGAATATAATCAATGGTTCAAATAGATCCTTATCTTATATGTTAAATCCAAAGGTTTGAAATTATCTCCTATAATAATTATAATATGAAAGGATGGGATATGAAATTCATATCCAAAGGTTTATAATTATCAATGGTCCAGATATATCCTTATCTTTTATTAAGACATTAATTTAGTTTTTTTAAATCTATAACTTTCCTCTTTGTGGTCATAGAATTATGGATAATTTTAGTAATAGATTTTTCATTATTGAATTTGAATTTATTAAAATAATTTTTAGAGAAAAACACCTTCAAATTAGGTTTATAAATATCCCTATATTCTGATATTATCATGTAATTCATATCATTAATCATTTTATTCCTTTTATAAAGAAAAATATTGATACTTTTTAGATCTTTCACAAACTCCTCCTTTTCCTTGAAATTTTTTTTATCATATTTATCTGAATCAATAGTTTTATTTAGAGAAAAATTATTTTCCTTCAGTAAGGTTATCTCCATGATTCATGTTTTATTATCCATTCTTATCACATGTTATTTTTTTCATTTGTCCTTATTTAAATATAAACTCTTTGTTTTCATCAAAAGAATATCCCTGCTCATTTTCTGAAAAAATTATATCTTTACTCTCTTGATAAAAAAACTCTCTGATATTCTTCTTCTAAATTGTCTTCATCAACATTATTGTCATAATTTTATTAGACATATTTTTTATTTTAAAGGAGGTTTTATCTTTTTATATTTTATTTTATCATTTCTTTTCCCTTTACAAATTTTTTTTCTCTTTTGAAAACTTCACCTTTTTTGTTTTTCTTTAATAACACATGGTTGGATCATCATCTTTTTATCTTTAATAATTTACACTGGGTATTTAGTAGAAAAATAACCAATATTACCAAAATCGATGCACTCAAAAATAAGTTTTTCTGGGTGCTTTCCTTTTCCCTGATAGAATTTCATTGAGAATAATGAACAAAAAAATCACAACCTTCAATTTTTCATCCATATTCATATTAATTCTGAGTATAGTTTTTCTTTTTATTTATCTCTATCCCTTTAAGATCCTTAAATGATATATCCATTAAAATATTATAATTCTTCATCAACATAGGCTTTCTTCTCATCTCATATATAATCTAGATAATGTGAAGTTTGTCTATAGAAATATTATTCACATATCAATCTCCCAAGGATGAAATTTTTCATCAAATTTATTAGGGAAAATTCTCATAATCTTTTTAAAAATATTTTTCCCCCAAGATTCTCACTATATCCACAAATGTTAATCATAATAATGTTCACACAAGTAAATAACTCATCAAAAAATTCATCTTCCATCATATTATCATTCTCTAATTGTATTTGAAAAAGTTATAACTTATCCTCTTTAACTATTTTTTTTATTTTATAAATAATATGAGGCTTTATCCTCATTTCTTTTATTGTTTTATTGATCGTGAATTTCATCAACTCTTTTTATGATAATGAAAATAATAATTCACTCCTTTCTCGGCCATCAAAATCAATCTTTTTCATAACATCCAGAGATAAGGTTGAATCCCCTTCTAAAAAAATAAAAATAGTGTAAAAAATATCCAAAACATCAATACCAAGAGATAATAGATAAGGAATTATAAACTCCTTACATGTGTAAAAGATCTTTCCATTGAATATAGGGATATTGGTATTAAAAAAAATTAATATGCTTTATCATAACAAACTCTTGAAGATGATCATCAATAAGATATACGAAGGAGAACTGGGCACTAATTCCAATCAAAGTGGCCTTTTAGGATCGAAGAACACTAAGATAGGGTGTGAATCAAGGTTCAATGATATTTTAAAATAGGTTTACCTTAGATTTATTTATAACTTAGTTATTTTTCTCATTATCACTCATGGATAAAGAATATAAACAAGCACATATTAACATAATGAGTTGTTATAAGTTTCACTACTCAATGTAAGTATTTAGTACATTGTTTGTTGTGGGTGATATCTCACTTCACATGGTCTTCCTATTATTATCAAGGTTGAACCAAAAATGGAAATTCCATATCCATGAATCCTTTTATAAATAATTATCCAGATATTTTACAAGCCTCTCACTTATTATTAAAAATATAAGAATGTGAATGTGATACCAAAATACTAAAGAAGATGATTCATGTAGTATTTTTCTCCATCAATGACATATACATTGTTTTCTTCAAAACTTTATATTACAGCATACATTTATTCTTCCATGCTATATCTCTCTTTCTATAATCGGTTATCTTAGTTTTTTATAATCAATATCATCACGATTGATATACTCTCATAGAATTTCTCTCATCCCCTCTCTAGGTGATCTTCTTAGTGTTCACACCTATTTGTACTAAAGTGAGCTTTAGAATCAGGTGGACTGGGGGTTTAAAAAATTTCACCACCAGAGCGATGAAACTTCTTCATATTTGGTGATTTGAACCCTAGTATGGTCAGAGAATCTCACGTAGTTTAAGTGGATCATAGAAAATAAAAATAATGAGTACCTCATTCCAATTTGAAGCATGAAAGTATGTCGAAAGTCTTCAGCAACTGTTGCTTGAAGTATTCGACACTAAAACCCACTAGATCATCCAAACATGTTTCTTTAATTTATACATATGTTTTTCACCAGATTCTAGGTTTTAGCATGGAGATTTGATGATCTCTTTGATGTCATAGTGATCACCATAATCTTCTCCCTTCAATCTATGAAGGAGTTCTCATATCATTTGAATGGATTGAGTGATTCTCTCTCTAAGAACCAGGAGGAGAGATAATATCTCAATTACAACTGAGTGAATGGTACATTGGAATGATCTTATCTATAATTATATAGTGGATGTTCAAAATACCCAATTAGGGTTCCCTGGCCCCCGTAGATTTAAAATCCACTAAAAATTTAATAAATAATTAATTATGATGAACTAACTACATCATAAATATTATTTATATTTTATCACATACCTATAATATATATTAAATATATTAAGTTATAAAACCAAGTCATTTACTCGACTTATAAATCCCTATAATATTAAAAAGACCTAGAATATGAAAATAATATTCATTCATATAATATTAATCCTTATATTTACTTAAACACTTGTAAATAATTTTAATAAATAAATTCTACCCAATTATTATTTACTTGATTAATAATGAATTTATTTATTTATTAGTGATCAATAAAACGTGGACAACTCTTGGACCCCATGGTGGGTCCCACTATGTCCCATATTCCTAGTTAGCATAATAGGGCAGATCTTGAATCCACTATTGTGTGAGACCCTATAGTCCCTTATCTTGATAGAAGTGAATAATATTCACAGGACAAGAGCGGAATCTAAAAACCCATAAAGGCCCCTAAAGAGATAAGTAGTAGTCATAGCAACGACAGCCAAGCTATTAACACACAGTGTAATATAATATCTTTGTCATAAAATATGTCATAAAGCAAGATGCACACTTATGTCATTTTCCTTTCTGGATTTATTATTTATTGATCTCTCTGGATAGATTTACCTTTGACTACCATGGCCATAGACTTATGAAGGTACTACCATCCCGATCAACCAAGCCAGAGATATCACTTCCTCAACTCAGAAGAGGAAAATTCTATCTTGATCATTCAACCAATATTATACCACCAATGACACACCCAACACAAACTACCTCACCATGACTTCATTCTCATGGTTTTCACCTTGCATAAAAGTACGTGATCAAATTCTATATATTGATAATGATCTCAAGTCAGGAGACCAATATACATTTTCATAGATAGGAATAACCAAATACACCTGAAATATGTGGTGTTCCTATTGTCATTTCCATCGTCATGATCTCAACTACTAGAGATCACCAAGTGTGAACTTCATAAGAAGAAGTCTCAATGCTTATGATCCCCCGGTACCTGATAGTTGTGCATTATTTGTGTCCTATCAGTATGATGTATCTATATCATAATATATCACTTTAATATTACTATCATAGTATCTCTAGGTTCTCATTAAATCCTGGGAACTACTATAACCCTTTGATACAACACATAATCTAAGTACATTACCATAAATATAGTGGATTATGAAGTATCGAAACTATCATGGTAAGAAAAAAAAATGTGTGTGTGTGTATATATCAAACCTTATAAATGTGGTGGTAATAAAATTACATTACAATTTGGTTCTAGGGAATCCACTTTTAACACTCCCATTTGTACTAGAGCCAACTACTAATAAGTATCAATCCGCTATCTCTCACATGAGAATAATGCTTCTGCTGAGATATGGCTTTAGTCAGGGGGTCTGTCGCATTGTCCTTTATGGATACTCTATTAACTACAACTTCACCTCTCTGAGTAAAATCTCTCAAGAGATGAAACTTCTAAAGTATATGATTTTTCCTCTAGTGTGACCTGGGCTCCTTGGCTAGCACCACTACTATAGTATTATAATAATAAACTGGAATAGGGTCTGCACTTCTAGCCACAAAACCAATGTCTAAGACAAATATTTGTATCTATACTTCTTATTTATATGCATTAGAATCCACTATATACTTAGATTCTACTATAGAATTGGCAACCACAGGTTTCTTTGAGCTTCTCCAGTTCATTACACCACCATTCAGAAAAAATATATAGCCTGACTATGATTTCATATCATCATGATCTTTCTAGAAACTAGCATTAGTTTATCCTCTAGAAACTAGTTCCTCATCTCCTCCATACATCAATAACATATCATTTTTACGCCTTAAGTACTTCAAGATTGTTTTGATAGATTCCCAATTCATCTCTCTTGGATTATATCAATATATTCCCACCATGCTTAAAGAAAATTCAACATAAAACGTAGTACATATCATGGTATACATGATAGATCCCACTACCAAGGCATAATGGATTCTACTCATTCGTTCAATACCCTCCTTTGTTTGTGGACACATTTTCTTGGAGATATTGATACCATGTGACATGGAAAACAACCCTCTATTAAATTGTTCCATATTGTACATTTTGATTACCTTGTCAAAATATGTACTTTGAATTATCTCAAGAAGCCTCTGAGATCTATCTCGATTGATCTTGATCCCTAGAATGTATTATTCTTCACCTAAGTATTTCCTAGAGAATCATTCATTTAACCAAGTCTTAACTAACTATAAAACTAGTACTTAATTTCCCATAATTAATATGTCATCAACATATAATACTAGGAAAATGATGGAATTCCCATTAGCCTTATTACAGACACAAGTCTCACTTTTTTTAATGAAGCCGAATTCTCTTATGGACTAATCAAAACAAACATTCCATGATCATGATTCCAGCTTTAACCCATAAATGGATCTCTATAGCTTTCACACTTTACTTACATTCTTTGGAGTAACAAACACTTCATGTTGATTCATATAGATGTCTTTAACCAACTTACCATTTATAAAATCATTTTGACATCCTTTTTCCAAATATCATAATCAAGGAAGGATACTATTGCGAGTAATATTTTGATGGATTTTAACAATTCTATCGGTGAGAAGTTTTCATCATAGTTGATGTCTTGATGTTATCTGAAACCCTTCATTATAAATATTTCTTTATAGGTGTTTAATTTACCATCCATTTCTATCTTTTTATTGATTACCCATATACACCCAATGGTTTTTACATCAACTAAAGGATCTACCAAAATCCAAACATGTTTTTGATACATGGACTCCATCTCAAAATACATGGCATCATGCCATTTAGCAGCATCCTTTTCTTCTAATGTTTCCTTATAGGTTATCGGTTCATCATCCACAAAGAGTAATGTTTCACATAACTTAGTGACAAGAAAACCATAATGACCTGGTTCTCTAACCTATTGAGTTGACCTACACAATACTTATGTCTCAGGAAATTCTTCATCTACCACTGTCTCTTGTGGAGATTATTCCCAAACCAAATCCTATGAATCTGGATCATTAACTTCAATAAATTCAATCTTTATCCCACTATTTCCAATTTAAATGTATTCCCTCTCTATAAATATGGATTGTCTTACCACAATCACTTTTCTATATGAAGGGTTGTATAGGTAATATCATTTGGTTTCATTAGGATAACCTATAAATATGAACTTTGTGCTTCGATATACCAATTATTCACTAGGTATAATCTTGAAAAAATCCTAGCATCTCCATACACGTATGTGTGATATATTGGGTTTCCTTTCACACCACAACTCATATGGAATCCCATATGTCTCTTTATTCGGTACTCGATTAACAGTATATTTCGTTGTCTGTAAGGCATATCCCCAAAAGTATAATGGAAGAGTTGTCTGACTCATCATTAATCTAACCATATCAAGAAAGTTCTAATTCCTCCTTTCACTAACACCATTCCATTATGGTGTATAAGGAGGATTAATTTGGGATACTATCCCATACTTCTTTAAGAGATCAATGAAATCTTGGTTAAGATATTCTCCACCTCGATCAGAGTGGAGTGCCTTAATCTTATTACAAATCTAGTTTTCTACTTCATGTTAGTATTCCTTGAACATCTAAAAGGAATCTGACTTATACCTCATCAATTAGATATAGTTATACCTACTATATTCATCGATAAAAGTAATTAAGTATGAAAACACTGTTTCGCACGGAATCCGGGGATGACCTCCTGGACGGGAGATTCAAACGTTCCGATCGGTTTCTAACGGGTTTGTTCGTAGAACCGGAAACATCCAATGATTCCACATCCGTTTGGACCTACTTTCCAAAGGCAGATGCTTATTAGCTTGTGGACTAATGAGGCTTAGGAATTTGCATTGGTCGAGAGGATGGGAGGTCGGACTCATCACACCTTTTTGAGGGGAATTTATTGTCTACTCCGGGACTCTCTTAATAGATTTAAGTTATGTTCGTGAATCCTTATTACATTACCAAGTATAAAATGAGCTTTCCTTTAGTTTTAACAATCAATGATTAAATATGCAAGAAATTTAGAGAATCTTTCATATGTATTCGAGGTTCTTCATCAATAGAGAATCGTCTGTTTTAGAGATTCTTGGTCAATGGTATCCTTCAAAACATTTATATAAAAGTCTCTTGGTCATTATGATGACCAGGCTGGTTTTAAAGCCACTCAGTGGGGCACTTGAAGTTTATCGTCATTCAGAAGGACATAGGTTATTCCAAAGTTGGGATCGAACCCATAAATGGGCTACCTACGTATCCTTTGTTTTGGAAAAGGAATCAGAACCCACGTAGTTCGAGTAATGGAGTATGATGTTTATGATTGATGGCTCAAAGAAGAATATCATAATTACTTTTACACTCTAAGCTCACGTGAGTCATGCTCGGTGTGAGAAACAAGAGGTATCGGTAAAAATGAGACAATTGTTCCATGAAAGATGCAATCATAAGAAATTGTTTGGGGCTTAGGTATGTATGACTGCCCAGATAGATGAAGGTTTAGGATTAACTTTTAGGGAGAAAATCCAGGAACATGGTCCATAAAGGTATATGTGCTTTATGGAGATTTGAATACTCTAATCTTGGGGCTTACTCTTAAGGAGGATGCCCAAGTTTAGGAGGGAACTTATGACTGGGTTTTATTCCTGAAAAGGAAACCCAAATCAAAGGTAAATTAGGACTGGTTAAGAGAAATTTAAGAAGCTTGGGGCTTACTCCTAAGGAGGATGCCCAAGGTTTATGACTGGGACTTATTCCTGAGAAGGAAGCCCAGGTTAAGGATTAAGGCTTGGGGCTTACTCCTAAGGAGGATGCCCAAGGTTTATGACTGGGACTTATTCCTGAGAAGGAAGCCCAGATTAAGGATTAAGGCTTGGGGCTTACTCCTGAGGAGGATGCCCAAGGTTTATTACTGGGACTTATTCCTGAGAAGGAAGCCCAGATTAAGGATTAAGGCTTGGGGCTTACTCCTGAGGAGGATCCCAAGGATTATGACTGGGACTTACTCCTAAAAAAGGAGGCCCAGGTTATGACTGAGTCTTATTCCTGAAAAGGAGACTCAGGTTAAGGATTTAAGGTTTGGGGCTTACTCCTGAGGAGGATGCCCATGTTTGGGAACTTTAAGAATTTGGGGCTTATTCCTAAGGAGGATGCCCAGATTAAAGAACTTATAACTAGGGATTATTCCTGAAAAGGAGACCCAGGTTAAGGATTCTCTCATATTAAAGGATGAGGTTGAATGAATGAACTCTCAATCTTTGGTGACATAAAGATGTTTAAATCACTAGTTTTTGAGAGATATTTCACAGAATTCCTTTCAGACAAGGATGTCAAATCAAGAAATCATGCCATAAATGGCTTTGAAGAGTATCTTGAAGACTGAATCTTGAATAGGAAAGGTGAAATGGCCTAAGAGGGGTAAAATGGGCAAGATGGGCACCCAAAAAGATAGGGGCGCGCAAGTATTAAAAGTCGCGCAAGTCCTGCGGCGGCGCGCAAGTATTGGTCGCGCAAGTATACTTGCGCGACATGAGGGATACTTGCGCGATTTTCAACCAGAGTTGAAATACTTGAGCGACTCCTTATTAAACCCTTTATAATCCTCTTGAGGTTCTTCCAGAGAAGGGACGCGCAAGTTATATTGAAGGAATTAAGTCGGCGCGCAAGTGTTTGATAAGTTTCAACACTTAGGCCTTCCTTCTTCTCTTTAGATCTTCCGTTCTAGGTAAGAAATTACCTTAGAAGTGTTCCGGAAGCTTTGAGAAGAGACTTGGGCGTCGGGAGCTTCAATCCGAGTTTCTGAAAAAAAGATCCTCCCGAATGGGGGGCCCACAGGGTCTATTTATAGGCAAAAGAAGACCCCGGGCGGTTACCGGGCGGTTACCACTTAGGTCGCGCAAGTCACCTGCGCGACCAAGGGTGTCGCGCAAGTGCACTTGCGCGACAGTGATAAAACTTGCGCGGTGCATATCCTGTCGATCCTTTGTTCATGCCTTTGTCAATTTTTGATGTTTTCTTCAAAGGTTGAAATCACTTTGAGCTCAGATATTTCCTTTTCCGATCTTTAGATTCTGTGACGAATAGGAGCGTCAACAAAAGTCCCCCCTCAGAGTTGGATCCGGAGAGAAATGAGGATTTGACTCTGAGAAAATCGAATTCCTCCAAAGGAAAAGGGTGGCGCGCAAGTCTTCAGTGCGAAGAGGGCGGCGCGCAAGTTTGCGTCGCGCAGGCCCTAGACGCTCTGGGTACGGCGCGCAGGTAGGCTTCCTGGCCTATAAATACACGGCCTCACCTCCGTACAAGTATCCGGATTTCCGGACTTCATACCTTCTCGAGCTCTCGCCGCGCAGGTCACCTAAGCCGCGCAAGTCTGCTCTGTTTTCCTTGATGTCGCGCTCCTGTAAAGGTATTCGTACTTGCGCGGTTTATACTTGCGTGGCAAAAACTAGCGCGGCACGTGAATACTTGCGCGCCATTTTGTAGACTTGCGTGCCTTAATGCCTTATCCATTTTTTCAAATTTCTTCACAAAATTTATGAAAAATAAACCCATTTAAGAGTTAGTTTATTCATCTTTTGTGCAGATTCAGTGGTTCCCAAGGGAATTGGAACGGCTTATGAACTGGCTAGCAAGCGGATTGATGACATGATGAACATCATTGGACATGATTACTATGACATCTGCGACAGCACTCTTCCAGATTTGGCTAAGTACTTGAAGAAATATCATCTTAATTTCCCACAGAGCATCTACCTGTCTCTATGTGGTCATGGTCACTTGCAAGGAGTCAATGTTCCAAATGCAAACAACTATACACCTGAAATGCAGCTGTGCTGCTACTCCTTCATTTCGGTTATGCTGTGCATTAAGAGCAACAACAATGGTGTGAACTTTCAAATTCTCCTTTCATGCCATTTCCTTGAAGATATGAAAATGGCAAACCCATGGGCTGAAATGTTTTCCACTACCGGTTGGTGGAGAGAAGACAAACATGGTATTAGAGCAATATCTGAAAAGAGTACTCTCTCCAAATGGCTCTTTACTTCCAATGCTCCATTCTCAAATCCATGTATCCATCTTCCAAGTCTCTTGGACAGAAACAGAGTCACTGTTTGATCAGCAGAAAATTTTCTCAAACCGCACTCAAGAACATCCTTTTACAATTGTTCCAAGAAGAGCTAGTATCACTGCATCTTTTTTTTTGTATCCAGTTGAATGAATGAACTCCAAGTGGTTGCTGATGAAGCACGGGATGTCGTAAATCAAATGAAGTGTTAAGTTGAAAGCCTCTTGTACTTCTTGAAAAAGAGAAGAGACTCCAATCTGTGGATGTCCTTCTAACTCTTGTGTATCAATGAACAACACTTTCGTCTCCAATCATTTGTACCTGCATTCTTTCATTACCTGCTTCAAATTTACTTAAGCCAATGGGCCTAGTAAGCATAGTTTGATTTTTACTAGGATTATTACAAATAATCCTACAAACTTTGAACCTTTTAACTGCTCAATATTACCTAAATCATACAAAAAAATGTATATTTAGTGAGCTGGAACTTGACTTTTATTCAGAGTTCCTTTGTCTTTTGTGTGGGCAGTTTAAAGTCATGCACGCCGGACATAAAGGGGCTAATGTTTAAGGTCGAAATAGCTTTGACCAAAATGGATTAAAATTGATTCAATTCCTTGACAATTTATCTGAAAACAAATTACCATACTCAAGTATGAGAGAAAATATGTAAACTATGGCTTAAGAATATTTGAATCTGAGGAATGATATGAAAAAGAGCTAAAAGACATTTAGAAGAAGTAGTTTCCAAGAATGAAGTTACTATTATTTAACAAAACCCGTTAGGGGGTTGAAATATGTAGGGCCACCTATGGGCATTGGCTGCATGGTCAAATAAATAGCATCTTTTGGCTGACAAGTCTGTTATGTGGACTGTTTATGCAAGGCCACCTATGGGCACGTGCTGCATAGTCAGGCAAAAGAACTCTTAGAAATTTACTTTCCTAGTGCTAAAAGCCAGTGAAATTTTATGGAGATTCAAATTTTCTAAAGTATAGAGTTTGTTGTATGGAAAGAAGTACTTGAATATGGACAAGATATTTCCGAACAAGAATATCGAAGAACTGGATGAACATCACTCCTACGAAGGTCTGACCCAAACGTAGGGAAGAAGAATAAACCATAGACTTGAATACTTTCAGATCATGAAAAAGGATATGGGACAAATATGTTAAGGATGACAATTTTTTTGCGGATCCCTACATACTGTTGTTTAAGACAAATAAGGACAAAAGAGGCATTCTTCCCAAGAATGAAGTTACTATTATTTAACAAAACCCGTTAGGGGGTTGAAATATGCAGGGCCACCTATGGGCATTGGCTGCATAGTCAAATAAATAGCATCTTTTAGCTGACTAGTCTGTTATGTGGACTGTTTATGCAAGGCCACCTATGGGCACGTGCTGCATAGTCAGGCAAAAGAATTCTCAGAAGTTTGACATTTTTGTGACTAGAAGTCATGAAAAGGGTTATGAAGATCTGAAAATATTTAAGGTTAGGATTATAACACATAAAGATGGGTATTGTCCAATGTATATAGAGATACATAGGTCAATGAAAACCATAATCATGTTGTGGTTGGGTCCTGAATTGAAATTTGGACTTCACTACGTATCTCATAAGAATGAGAATCAAGCCATACGTAGTTCTTGAAATGCAGTTTAACGTCGTGCAAGATGAAAGTATGATAAATCTTAGTTTAGGGTCATAGAATTCGGACCATAATAATGAATACACAGTGTGTGTTTTCATGAGGACTTTTCAGCCAAGGGACTGAAAGTGAAATTTGGGGTTAGGCCCAAAAAGACTTGGGGCTGGATTCGAGGGATACTCGAATGTTCCTACGTATCCCATAAGGATGGGAATCAAGTCCACGTAGTTCTAGAAATGCCCTTTGTACAAATTTGGTTTGTACATGTGAAGGGTGAAAGGGGACTTTAGTGCAATGATGGTTTAACCTGAGATAAAAAGTTTAGGCATTACCATGTATGCACGTAGTCTTTTGAAAATGAAACATGATTTAAAAAATCAATGTCAATAATGGTTCCTTCTCAAATGAGGAAATCAAATAATATTGTAGTTTATTGTCGTACCGGACAAAAGTGTTGTATAGTTTAACGTCATATAACAAGGACGAAAGTGAATCAATGTAAAGATATTGATTCCAGGGGCGGTTTCACAAATCAACATCATATGAGATAGTGGTGAACCGATGTGAAGAGATTGTTTTTGGGCTTGAACCCTGGGAGGTTGCCTACATACCCAGCCTGGAGGGCAAGGATCAAAGTCCGTGTAGTTCAATTAAAGAATGAATTAATGATCAAGTTGTTCTTGGGGACGACGATCTAATTAAAATGTTGTTGGGACTTACACATGGTTAGCGGCCCAAAGGGAGTGTTATGGTTGATGTTCGCTCTAAGCTCACGTGAGTCATACTCGGTGTGAGAAACAAGAGGTAATAACAACCTTAACGATGCACAATTTAATGTCATGTAGGACATAAAAAAAGGGACTATGCAGTTTAAAGTCTTGTAGTTAGGACTATTGGTGCTACACAGTTTAGTGTCATGTAGCAGGGACAAAATATAGTTTAATGTCATGTAGGACATATCAAGGATTTTCTGTACAGTTTAGCGTCATGTAGTTAGGACGATGGGGATAAAATAGTTTAACGTCATATTGGACGAAAGGGGGACTGTGCAGTTTAATGTCATGCAGTAAGGACAAAAGAGTGTACCATTTTAACGTCATGTCGGACGAAAGTGAAAATAGTTTAAGGTCATATGCATGGACCGTGAATGGTGTAGTTTAATGTCATACTGGACTTTTGAGATTGTATAGTTTAACGTCTTTCCGGACGTGAGGTACTTTTATACAGTTTAGCGTCATGTAATTTAGGACGTCACAGTTTAACGTCTTGCTGGACATAAGGGATTTGCAAATAGTTTATGGTCATATACATGGACCAGGGATGATGCAGTTTAAGGTCATGCTGGACGGTTTAGGGAACTTTTTCACAGTTTAATGTCGTGTGGGACGAAGTTGCAGTTTAAAGTCATACTGGACCATTGCTGTATAGTTTAACATCATATAGCAAGGACGAACTGGTGTTGTACAGTTTAAAGTCATGTAGCTAAGACTAAGGTGAATCAATATGAGGATATCAGTTCTAGAGACTTTTTACAGTTTATCGTCATGTTGGACGATGGAAGTGCCACACAGTTTAATGTCATGTCGCTAGGACAAAATACAGTTTAGTGTCATGTAGGACAATAAGGGATTTAACACAGTTTAACGTCATGCTGGACGATGGAAGTGCCACACAGTTTAATGTCATGTCGCTAGGACAAAATACAGTTTAGTGTCATGTAGGACATAAAAAAGGGACTATGCAGTTTAAAGTCTTGTAGTTAGGACTATTGGTGTTGCACAGTTTAGTGTCATGTAGCAGGGACAAAATATAGTTTAATGTCATGTAGGACAATAAGGGACTTAACACAGTTTAACGTCATGTTGGACGATGGAAGTGCCACACAGTTTAATGTCATGTCGCTAGGAAAAAATACAGTTTAGTGTCATGTAGGACAATAAGGGACTTAACACAGTTTAACATCATGCTGGACGATGGAAGTGCCACACAGTTTAATGTCATGTCGCTAGGACAAAATACAGTTTAGTGTCATGTAGGACAAAATACAGTTTAGTGTCATGTAGGACAAAATACAGTTTAGTGTCATGTAGGACAAAATACAGTTTAGTGTCATGTAGGACAAAATACAGTTTAGTGTCATGTAGGACAAAATACAGTTTAGTGTCATGTAGGACAAAATATTAGACCAATGTGATTGTTTTGGATCTGGGAACAATATTTTGTGTTTATACAAAATACTTTTCAGAAATCTGGCATTAGTTGGAGTTGTGATGTGTTCTCCATCCATTGAGATTAGAGAATATGCTCCATTGGAGTAGACCTTATGTATTGAATAAGGTCCTTCCCATTTTGGTTCAAGCTTGGGAGGCTTCTTTCCTGGTATCATTGGTGCTCTGAGAACCAATACCAATTCTCCCTGAATGAATGAACGAAGACGAACCTTTTTGTTAAAAGCTCGTGCTATTCGATTCTGATAGATTTCCAAGTGGTGAAAAGTGCACAATCTTTTCTCATCTAACTGTTCCAATTCATTCAACCGCTTTTGGGATTGCTCATCTGTAGATAACTGATCACAAATGGCTATTCTGAGTGAGGGTAATTGAACTTCAATTGGCAAGACTGCTTCTGTTCCATATACCAATGAATATGGAGTTGACCGCGTTGCATTGCGAGTGGTAGTCCGATAAGCCCATAAAGCATGAAAGAGTTTATCAGGCCATGACCTCTTATCTTTATCCACCATCTTTTGCAGTATATTTGAAAGAGTCTTGTTGAAGGCCTCTATCTGGCCATTAGCCGCTGCATGATATCGAGATGAATGGTTAGACTTAATGTTGTATTCTTGATACAATCTCTTTACCTCAGCAGAATAGAAGTTGGTGTCGTTGTCCGTCAATATGGTATGAGGGACACCAAATCTAGTAATGATGTTAGACTTGATGAAGCTAACAATGCATTTAGAACTGACTTCTTTGAGAGGTACTGCCTCTGCCCATTTAGAAAAGAAATTAGTAGCAGTAAGAATGTACTTAAACTGCTTGGCCGTAGCTGAAGGGTAAGGTCCCACCACATCCATTCCCCATGTGGAAAATGGCCATGAGTATTTAGCTGTATGAAGCAACTCTGGAGGTTGATGAATGAAGTTGGCATATACTTGGCATGAATGACACTTCTTTGTGAAATTAACACAATCTTGTATCATTGAAGGCCAAAAGTATCCAAGCCTTCGAATTTGATCAGACAGTCTATGTCCAGACTGGTGGGCACCACAGACTCCTGCATGCACTTCTTTTATGACAGTCATTGTCTCTTCACCATCAATACATCTGAAGAGAACTCCATCAAAACCACGTTTGTAGAGAATTTTCTCGAGGTGGTTTGGACCATCATAAAGAGTAAAATTGACCACACGTCGCCGAATTTGTTCTTTCTCGGCTCTATCAGGTGGAAGTGTTCCATTTTGAAGGTATTCCCTGATAGGTGACATCCATCCTGTAGTATGACCATACGGTTTAGGAATGGGACTAATTTCATTAATTTCCTCTGTTCTGACTTGAACATAAGGTGAAATTGCACGACGGTGGGCAATACAGATGGTTGTCTCGTCCCGATTTGGATCTGCTAAAGTTGTGGCTATATTAGCCAGTGCATCTGCTTGAGCATTTTGTGATCTTGGGACATAAGAAAATGTCGGTTCTGAAGGGAATTCCGACATTAACTCTCTGACGTAATCATATAAAGGGATTAATTCTTCTTTTCTGATGGCATAATCCCCATTGACTTGTTTGATTACCAGGTCTGAATCACCTTTCACCTTTAAGTGATTCACTTGTGCTTGAAGCGCTAACTCCAAGCCTATAATGAGAGCTTGGTATTCCGCTTCATTATTGGTACCACCTTCCCACAACAAAAAGGAATAAGGTAACACTGCCTTATCTGGAGAAATGAGCACAATTCCTAAACCAACTTTGTTGAATTTAGGATTTTCCATTTTCTTCCCTGTTGGACTTCTAGAAGCACCATCAAAATACATTTCCCATGTTTGAGGACTCTCTTGAATAGAGAAAACTTCCTCATCAGGGAGTTTGATATCTGAATACGTGTCTTCCACTGAAGGATGTTCAGCCAGGAAATCAGCCAGATCTTGGCCCTTAATTGCCTTTTGAGACACATACTGAATGTCGAACTGCTGTAGAATAACTTCCCACCTTGCCAGACGTCCTGTAAGCATTGGACGACTAAGGATGAATTTGAGCGGGTTATTACGAGATACCAATTGGACCTCATGATGTTGCAGGTAGTGTCTCAGTTTCTGAACTACAAAGATTAATGCTAGGCAACACTTTTCAATACTTGAATACCGGGTTTCTGCTTCAAGCATAGTTCTACTGAGATAGTAGAGACTATTTTCATTCCCAGCATCATTCTTTTGAGCAATAAAGGCACCCAATGATCGCTCTAAAGCTGTCACATAGAGGATAAGAGGCCTACCCTCAACAGGTGGCATGAGTACTGGTGGACTCAAGAGGTATTTCTTGAGAACATCAAATGCTTCTTGACATTCTTCAGTCCAGTGGTAAGTGACTCCTTTCTTCAATAATTTGGTAAAAGGTAAACTTTTTCCTGCCAAATTGGCGATGAAACGCCGAATATAGGCTAAGTGTCCTTGAAGTCCTCTTAATTCTTTCAAATTCTGAGGAGGTGACATACCAAGGATTGATTTGGTTTTCTCAGGATCGACTTCAATACCATGATGGCGTACAACAAAGCAGAGGAATTTTCCTGAGGTTACCCCAAAAGCACATTTTAAGGGGTTCATCTTCAAATTATGTTGTCGAAGCTTGTGGAATATGATTTCCAAATCAGCCAAGTGATCAAAACGTTGTTTGGATTTAACCACCAAATCATCTACATAGCATTCAACAAACTTCCCTAGAAAAGGTTTGAAGATACGATGCATGGCGCGTTGATATGTTGCACCTGCATTCTTTAAACCAAAGGGCATTACCCGGTAACAAAACACACCTTGAGGAGCTCTGAAGGCTGTATATTCCTCATCTTCTGGGGCCATTTGGATCTGATTATATCCAGAATATCCATCCATGAAAGAAATTACTTCATAGCCAGCCGTCGCATCAATTAAGAGTTCTGTAATCGGAACTGGGAAATCATCTTTAGGACAATACCGATTAAGATCTCTGAAATCGATGCAAACCCTAATTTGTCTGTTCTTCTTCTTTACAGGGACAATATTATCCAACCATTTGGGATATTGAACTTCTCTGACGAAGTTAGCTTTGATAAGCTTATCCACTTCAGCCTCAATTTTGGAAGCATAGGTTGGGTGTGTTCTTCTCGCGGCTTGCTTGAATCCTCGATGTTCTTTTGGCAAACCCAAATGATGGGTGGCAACATCTGGATCAAGGCCAGGCATCTCTGTATAATTCCAAGCAAAAATATCTTTATTTTGCTTTAGAAAAGAAATATACATCTCTTGTTCTTCAAGGGTCATGGCCGCACTAATTAAAGTGGGGCGTGGATCTTTCTTTGTACCCAGATTTACTTCTCTGAGTTCATCTACAGTGGTAGAGATACCCTCTTCAAATGCTGGAGGAGCATCTCTAAGATCTTCCTCTTCCTCTTGGTCATGTGTTATCTCTTCCGTTTCTACTTGCAAAGTATATGACGAAACGAAATTCTCATGATCATAAGAGATGTCAAAATTTTCACATTTTGAAGAAGAAGCTTCCATTTCTGACCCTATTGATGACAAAGGGTCTTCTTTGGGAAATAAAGAGGAGATGATGGATTGAGAGTCAACATCATTATTCACCTCTGGTGTTGCTATAACTTCTTCTGGCCTAATTAGCGAAGTATAGACTTGTTGGATTTCAGCAGATGAAATGAAAACGTCACCACTTATGCTTTCATCACTGTTTGGTAAGTTACCAATTTCTCCCATGTTGTCTGGCTCGATTGCCGTAATTGACATTATGGATCTTTCCATAAGAGTATTTTGATTTGGGCCTATTTTGTCAATTTGACTGATAGCTAACACATAATCTGTACTCACATGTGAAAATGGATTTATTGGAATTTTTTCCAAACCATATGGAGCATTAACTTTGGTAATTTCCTTCATTGTAGATTTTTCTCTTCCCTTCATGTGATAAAATTCTGCCTCAATGTATTGAGACTCACATGTCTTGAACGGGGCCTTATCACCATACAATGTTCCAACTTGACCATCGAAACAGTATTTGAGACATTGATGGTATGATGACGGAATAGTTGCATGCTGATGTAGCCAGGGTCTTCCAAGCAAGATATTGAAAGCTGAGTCTTGATCAACAATCATGAAATCCGAATTGGAAACAAGATCTCCAAACTGAGTTCTGAGCGTAACTTCTCCCAGTGGTTCTTGTTCATTTTTATCATATCCTTACAACATCATGGTAGAAGGAGATAAATCAGATTCCGTGAGGCCCAATCGACGAAGTGTGCGAATGGGCATGAGGTTGACTCCTGAACCATTGTCAATGAAAGCTCTTCGAACATCTATACCATTGACTTTGCCAGATAAGTACAAAGGTTTTATGTGCCCATGCACAACATCATCCTCATCTTTATCAGTAAAAGATATCACTGCATGGCATTCTGCAGGATTATTCTCTATGTGATAAATTTCAGCTGCAGCAATTTCAGCTTCAAACTCCTGAGGACTTGACAATGCTTCGATGAGTGCTTCCCGAAGATCTCTTGATAGATTCAAAGCATCCAAAATTGATAATTTGGCTGGTACTTGGGCCAAGTGTTTCAATATATCATACTTTTGATCTAGAGGTCTGCGTTTCCCAATAGGAATATGCGGTTTAGCAGGTAGCTTGGAAGCAGATGCTTTGGAAGCTGATGCATCTTGTATTGAAGTTGGCAACATCTTTGGTTTTGGAAAATTAGACTGATTAGATCCATTTACTTGCTGAGATAAAGAAGATGGAACCTTTAATCGGTCTTCCAAAATAACTGTGCCGAAGCTGAGTTAGCCATTGGCAGAAGAACTTGCTTGTTCTTTTTGAGCTCGCTGAAGGGCTCTACCACGAGTTTCTGCTGCATATACAGTGCTAGCAGGGGTAGAATTAGAGTAGTGGCTTCGAAAAGATCCACGTCTTCCCCTATATCCTGAACCTCTAGAACTTCTTCGGGTTCCTTTATTTGATACAGGGAATTCAGGCTCATCAATACTGGAATATGAATCTGTTAATTGAATCATATTAACAGAACCAAATATTAACTCTTCGTCTGATAAAGACTCTGCCTGGTTAGCCTGTTTAGGCTGTGCCATTTGGTGGGACGGTGCCCATGGCTTTGAAGTAGATGGCATGAAATCTGCTAGAGTCAAAGACAATTTAGGCTTTGATACATACTCATCTTCTTCTGATTCCTCTTTCTTCTTTGAATTGCTCTGCCCTTTTGAGGATTTGTCTTTTGATGGAGGCTTTACTGCAGCTTTTGTAGGAAACACAATTGGCTTCTTCAATTGTGTTCGCAAAATGGAATGGGTCCGATTGATTGTCTTTCTGACCATCCAATCATCATATTTTTTCGCAGTTTTGCTTTTGACTTCCTGCCACTCGCCTCCTTCCTCTGGATCTGTAGCAGTAATACACGCTACATGAGATGAAGAACCCTTCAATTTGACCTGTCCCAAATCGACCATCTTTTGCAGGAGGTCTTTAAAGACAAAACACTCCTGGATGGGATGCCCCAACATTTGATGAAAGGGACAATAATTGGGACGGTCTTCATCTCCTTCCTTGTTTGGCCTCTTGGGCACTGGTAATTGAACCAAATTATTTTCCAGAGCTGAAATGAAGTAACCAGGAACTTGCTCACTTCGGAAAGAGTATGTTTTACTCTTCATATCCTCAAATTGTTTTCGTCGTTGATCTTTTTGATCATTTGGACGAAACAACCTTTGTTGTTGGCGTTCAGGAGGTGGAGTCCTTCGAGAAGATGAAGGTTTTGAAGTAGATATAGGTACAGGTGCTTGTTTAAGCATAACTGTAGCAGTTTCTGCTTTACCCATTCTTCTTCCTGGAGCTGATGGAATTACACGAGATTTAACCTTAGCCTGTATAAGGGAATCTTCAATTTGTTGAGCGATTGAAGTAAGGTCTCGAAACCCTCCTGTGTATTTCACAGGGATCAATGGTGTGCGTAATTCGTCACGCAAATTTGCCACACAGATTGGCAACAATTCCTCCTGAGGGAGTGCTAAACTCAAGGAATACGTTAATCCCTTCCAACGAGCAATGAAATCAGAGACTCTTTCATTCTCCCTTTTCTTGCAGTTTGTAAGATCGAAAACTGTCGTTTTTGGCAAAGTTGAGCTAAACTGAAGAAGGAATTTTTGACGAAGATCCTCCCATCCGATGACTGATCGGGATTGCAAGCTTGTATACCAGACAAAAGCTGGTCCTTGCAAGGTTCGCACGAAGCATCTGAGTTTCACTGCTTCTTGCTGCTCTGGAGTTCCCATCATAGGATCACAACAAGACACGTAATGCGTCAAATGTTGTTCAGGGTCGCCTGATCCGTTGAAAGTAGGGAAAACAGGGTTTCCAAAACTGGATGGAGGAGAAATTGAATCTACCCATTCAGGGTAAACCTTCTTTTCAGGTTGAACTTGCGCCCGTTTCCCTTCCATAGTTTCTAACCGAGCTGTTAATGACTCAATAGTAGTTATTAACTTTTGAGAAATGTCAGGTTGAACTTGGTTTTGGGTAGGTGCAATGAATGGAGCTTGGACAGCCGTGGAGGTTGGTGCTGCAACTAATGGTAGTGCTGCCAACCGTTGTTGCGTTTGACCCGTAGGATTAGACCTCTGTGGGTGTACTGATAAAGGAGGATATTCCTGATCCATCTCAGTAGTTACAACAAATTCTTTCGACTGTCGGACTTCAGCATTCTTAAGAAGAAGACTATTCTGAAGTAGTTCTGCATTCAACCTTCTTAATTCTTTCATTTCTTCCTCCTGTTGTACAAACCTTTGCTCTAATGAGAGCGATTGACCTCCTTCAGAGGAAGGGTGAGAAGTAATCTGATTCTTTCCTTTCCCCTTATTGGATCCTTTTCGGAGAGGGGGAAGTGGGTTACTTGAAGGAATACCCAGATTTTGGGTAAGCCTTTGATTACGTGTGCGCACACCTTCTTCATTTAGGTCTGTGTGCGCAACTTCTTGAGCAGGAACCTCTTCGTCTGATCCCTCTTATTGAGCCTCATCTGGTGAATCAGCAGCAACGGCATTGATGACATTAATGGATGCATATTGCATAGAATCCTTTCTATCAACATTTCTGTGATATTGTCTTCTTCTATGTCCATGATGAGACATGGAATTCCGTTGACTTGATCCCTCAGGAATTTCTTTGTGAACCGTCACTTGGAGAGAATTTCCTGACAGCTTGGCTCTTCGTTCCTCTTGAAGCTTATTCCCTAATCGAGAGAATACTGACTTTCTCTGAGGGAGGGATTGAGGATTTGAAAAAGTCCCCAGTCCGGTGGACTGGGGGTGTTCCTGCTGCTTCTGCTCAACTCCTCGAATCCCATTTGTTGACTTCGAGGGTTGGGTTAGAGAAGTCCCCAGTCTGGCAAGCTGGGGTGTCTCTTGACATGCTATGTCTGAGATCTTCTTAAAATCTCTCTTGATCTTGCGAATCTTAGTTCGGAAATTAGCTGGATGCATTAATCTGTATCCACTTTTATCACCTGGTTCAACAGACCGTTGGATGATTTCCGAAACTTCTGTCATTTGATGACGTGTTTGCTCCAGACGAGAGGCTTGTGCAATATTCTCGCCTGCTTGATGTAGGAGCAATTCAACAACTTGTTCTCTATATACTTGATTTTGAGAGGAACTAGTTGAAGCTTGTTCTTGAGCAAGCTTTTGATTATGAACAAAGCCCATTGATTGTGACCGGCCATGGGCAATAACATTGCATGAGACCATTTTCGGCGGGCTTTGATGACCGGAAAGCACTGTGAAATGTAGTACTCCATGAACACCCCATCCTCTGATATGAACATTAGATGGAGCATTGGAAATTAACTGACGCAATCTTCTTAGTGCGCCAAGGCATGAACGTTGAAGGGTTCTCTGTTGCTTTTCAGCCTTCAGATACCGAGAGACTGATAGAGATGCCAAATCAATCTGGCGTTGTAACCCTTCTATTATCTTAATATGATTTTCATAATCATTGTAAGATAATACTTTCTTCTTCAATTGACAAAGAGTCTTCCATATGTTGAGACGAATATCATGGATTCCATCATCCGTCAACATCTTTGGAATGTCGTACTGGGAGTCAGCCAAAGGCCAAAACATGACTGGTACTTCACCATTTGCCAGTTTTTTCCTCATGTTCAGAATTTCCTCTTTATCATTAAATGAAGATTCTTCTACCTGTTTGGACCAGAGTTGGTGTTTCCTTGTTGTTTCATCGGATTCAACAAGATTGGTAGAGATATCACTATTCATGCTGGAAGATGAATGACCCAGGGATGGTTCGGAGAATAACCTGAACCCCAGGCTATCTTCTGATGGAGAAAGAGTTTCACCTGCCGATAGTAAAGCATCAGACATGACTGGTTTTACATTTGCAAGTGCCTCAAGATAAGAGGGCTTTCTCGGTACTATATTGTCTGCTGGAGTATTCTCCAGGCAATGTGAATCACTACTGCGGAGAGGACTTTCGCAGCGAATTTCATCACCATGAGGAGGACCTTCATGATGGGTTACAGCAAAAGATGAAATCTCTTGCTCCTTGGTCTTCTGACCACACAGAGGGTTCTTGTGGCTCTCATCTGAAGAAGAAACTTCGAGATTGACCGAACTTTCATGAAGCAAGTTTTCATGAGGAAGTGTCTGTTGAAGACCTTCAGAATTAATGTTCCCGTTATTGGGAACTGAGGGAGTAGAATCTTGAATTCCGACAGATAAATGTCTGAGGGCTTCAAGAACTCCAGCATCGAGCAAGGCTTGGTTACAGATTGGCCTTTGATCTCCTGACTGTGCTGGGCGGATCTTTTTCTTAGATGCCTTCTTACTCGCTTTAGAAATCACTTGATGACAAAAGTGATTGCTCTGAGCAGGTGTATGTGCCAGATCAGGAAAGATGGTCAGGTTAGGCTGACAATCATCGCTCAAATCAGGTGTATGTGCCTGACTTGGTTTTCCGTATGATATGGGGGAGTATGCCCCATAACCCTCTTGGACTGGAACAGATGTGTGTGTCTGTTCCGGAGTGAATTGTTGATGTGTCACTCCACTGCTAGGGATAGATTTATGTGTCTGTCCCTGAGATGATGCTGAAGATGTTATGATATCCTGGAAAGCATCCAGAATATGAGCAGGAATTTGCTTCTGCTCTTTCACCATTGACAAAATATGCTTGGTGACTTCAGCCGCCGGAACAGGGATATACGTCCATTCCGGGCTTGGAGTAGGTGTATGTGCCTGCTCCTGTCCTCCTTTTCCTGTCAGTGAATCTTGACAGTACTCAAGTGTGGAGGCAGAGAGTTTAGTCTGCCTCCTGTTTGTCGTCGGGACTTTCCGACTGACTTCTCCGTGTGCTACCAAACGAGACTGTTGGTAGGCTTGATTAGTATTGGCAGGTGTATGTGCCTGCTGATTACACTTCGCCAAACGCGGTTGACGAGATCCATCATATGTAGTCAGACGAGCCTGCTGACTAACTGCTGATGTATAACCAGGTGTATGTTCCTGCCTATGGTACTCCGCCGGAATTGCCTGGCGGGATCGGCTTGATGCTGCCAGACGAGTCTGCTGGACAGCGGAATTAAAACGGGTAGGTGTGTGTGCCTGCTCGTTGTTTGCCACCAAGTTAGGTTGGTGGACTTCTCCGGAGATGGCAGGGATGACAACCTGCCTATTGTTAACCGGATTCCGTCTCTGGCGGTTCATCTTGCCTGCTCTGGTTCGAGGAACCTAAGCTGAATGCCTGGAGTCGGTACCCTCATCATGTTGAGGGTGCACTACCGCACGAGTCTGGCGGCGATTGTTGATGGGAGCCCTCGGGAAGGACTCCTGTCTTTTTGAATTAAGGCCCCGAGGTACCTGCTCATTTACTTCCTCGGAGTAAGGGAGTGAATGGAAATTACGTTCCGGGGATAACGACCCGAAACGGTTGGAGACGGTAGTCAGCACCGCCTGCTTCTTGATTGCTGGCCGCCGTTGTCCGGACGACCAGGTAGAGTTGTTAACTTGGAGGGCTTGACGAGCGGCCTCCAGAGTTGGGATAGTACCGTTGCGACGGTACTCCTTAACCAGTGCATTAGAAACACAGCGTTGAAGACGCTGAGTTGGTGATGTCATCCTCAGAGTGGATGATGTTCCAGCAGGAGTAGCAGTATTGGTTTTCACAGCAGCAGACCTCACAGTAGAGGTTTTCATAGCAGCAGTATTCACAGGGGTGAATTTAAGGAAAGCCATTTTTGCAGAAGATCTTGAGAAAAGAGTGCCATTTTTGTTTCATGTAACAGACATAATCAAGATGAATCCGGCTACTGCATCTTTTGGATGATCATATATCAATGATTTCCTTGTTGGCCCAAGGGGCCTAACAGATAAGAAGAACATCACTTTAACTTGGTTAAGGTTTCACGTCAGGTTCACCATTTTTGTTTCGCACGGAATCCGGGGATGACCTCCTGGACGGGAGATTCAAACGTTCCGATCGGTTTCTAACGGGTTTGTTCGTAGAACCGGAAACATCCAATGATTCCACATCCGTTTGGACCTACTTTCCAAAGGCAGGCGCTTATTAGCTTGTGGACTAATGAGGCTTAGGAATTTGCATTGGTCGAGAGGATGGGAGGTCGGACTCATCACACCTTTTTGAGGGGAATTTATTGTCTACTCCGGGACTCTCTTTATAGATTTAAGTTATGTTTGTGAATCCTTATTACATTACCAAGTATAAAATGAGCTTTCCTTTAGTTTTAACAATCAATGATTAAATATGCAAGAAATTTAGAGAATCTTTCATATGTATTCGAGGTTCTTCATCAATAGAGAATCGTCTGTTTTAGAGATTCTTGGTCAATGGTATCCTTCAAAACATTTATATAAAAGTCTCTTGGTCATTATGATGACCAGGCTAGTTTTAAAGCCACTCAGTGGGGCACTTGAAGTTTATCGTCATTCAGAAGGACATAGGTTATTCCAAAGTTGGGATCGAACCCATAAATGGGCTACCTACGTATCCTTTGTTTTGGAAAAGGAATCAGAACCCACGTAGTTCGAGTAATGGAGTATGATGTTTATGATTGATGGCTCAAAGAAGAATATCATAATTACTTTTACACTCTAAGCTCACGTGAGTCATGCTCGGTGTGAGAAACAAGAGGTATCGGTAAAAATGAGACAATTGTGCCATGAAAGATGCAATCATAAGAAATTGTTTGGGGCTTAGGTATGTATGACTGCCCAGATAGATGAAGGTTTAGGATTAACTTTTAGGGAGAAAATCCAGGAACATGGTCCATAAAGGTATATGTGCTTTATGGAGATTTGAATACTCTAATCTTGGGTCTTACTCTTAAGGAGGATGCCCAAGTTTAGGAGGGAACTTATGACTGGGTTTTATTCCTGAAAAGGAAACCCAAATCAAAGGTAAATTAGGACTGGTTAAGAGAAATTTAAGAAGCTTGGGGCTTACTCCTAAGGAGGATGCCCAAGGTTTATGACTGGGACTTATTCCTGAGAAGGAAGCCCAGGTTAAGGATTAAGGCTTGGGGCTTACTCCTAAGGAGGATGCCCAAGGTTTATGACTGGGACTTATTCCTGAGAAGGAAGCCCAGATTAAGGATTAAGGCTTGGGGCTTACTCCTGAGGAGGATGCCCAAGGTTTATGACTGGGACTTATTCCTGAGAAGGAAGCCCAGATTAAGGATTAAGGCTTGGGGCTTACTCCTGAGGAGGATGCCCAAGGATTATGACTGGGACTTACTCCTAAAAAAGGAGGCCCAGGTTATGACTGAGTCTTATTCCTGAAAAGGAGACTCAGGTTAAGGATTTAAGGTTTGGGGCTTACTCCTGAGGAGGATGCCCATGTTTGGGAACTTTAAGAATTTGGGGCTTATTCCTAAGGAGGATGCCCAGATTAAAGAACTTATAACTGGGGATTATTCCTGAAAAGGAGACCCAGGTTAAGGATTCTCTCATCTTAAAGGATGAGGTTGAATGAATGAACTCTCAATCTTTGGTGACATAAAGATGTTTAAATCACTAGTTTTTGAGAGATATTTCACAGAATTCCTTTCAGACAAGGATGTCAAATCAAGAAATCATGCCATAAATGGCTTTGAAGAGTATCTTGAAGACTGAATCTTGAATAGGAAAGGTGAAATGGCTTAAGAGGGGTAAAATGGGCAAGATGGGCACCCAAAAAGATAGGGGCGCGCAAGTATTAAAAGTCGCGCAAGTCCTGCGGCAGCGCGCAAGTATTGGTCGCGCAAGTATACTTGCGCGACATGAGGGATACTTGCGCGATTTTCAACCAGAGTTGAAATACTTGAGCGACTCCTTATTAAACCCTTTATAATCCTCTTGAGGTTCTTCCAGAGAAGGGACGCGCAAGTTATATTGAAGGAATTAAGTCGGCGCGCAAGTGTTTGATAAGTTTCAACACTTAGGCCTTCCTTCTTCTCTTTAGATCTTCCGTTCTAGGTAAGAAATTACCTTAGAAGTGTTCCGAAAGCTTTGAGAAGAGACTTGGGCGTCGGGAGCTTCAATCCGAGTTTCTGAAAAAAAGATCCTCCCGAATGGGGGGCCCACAGGGTCTATTTATAGGAAAAAGAAGACCCCGGGCGGTTACCGGGCGGTTACCACTTAGGTCGCGCAAGTCACCTGCGCGACAGTGATAAAACTTGCGCGGTGCATATCCTGTCGATCCTTTGTTCATGCCTTTGTCGATTTTTGATGTTTTCTTCAAAGGTTGAAATCACTTTGAGCTCAGATATTTCCTTTTCCGATCTTTAGATTCTGTGACGAATAGGATCGTCAACAAACACACCCCCTTCCTCTACTATAAATGGACCACATATGTCAGTATGAATTAATTCCAGTAATTTAGTAGCTATTTATCCATTCCCATAGAAGGATACTTTGGCCCTTCTCCCTTATAAACAGGTGTGACATGCATATAAGGGTTTTAACTCTACTGAGTCAAAATACTCAACTTGATGTAATTTTTGTAATCACTTCTCATTTACATGACCAAGCCTGAAGCATTTTAGGCGGGTGTTATATGAGTTATGCTCACTTTTTTTTCATTGATTATCATTATTGAGTTTTTGAGTTCAAGTATATATAAACCGTTTTTAAGATACACATGTTATCCTTATAAAATAAAAAACATTTATTTACAAACTTGAAATAAAATCCCATTGGGTCCAAACTTGACACTAATATTATGTTTCCAGTTACTAAAAGTACATAATAACAATTGTTCAATACAAGAACCAAGACACTAGGCAAAGTCAGATTATAATCTCAAACTATTAAGGTTTCTAAACTCGCACTATTTAAAACTCAGAGATCCACTTTTACTTTTGAAATATTATTAAATTTACTTGGTTTATGTATATGAATAAAAATGTGTGGACCACATGTCGTATCCAATAACCAACTTGTAGATAATGACAGATTGCATTCAATGACAAAAATACCTAAAGTAGGTTGTCTTACTTCTTATTCCACTGAAATTTCTTGACACATAGAAAGAAGATAGACTCCTACTCATTTCCCTACCTCTATATCCTTGTCTTTTTGGAAGGACAGTGCATCAATGTCTTCGTCTTGGACTTAGCCTTAGACCCCTTAGCCTTTCCCTTCCTCCTTTTTTTCACCATAAGGACTAAATAATTGGTATTTTTTATATCCTTATCATCTTTGTGAACTAAATACAAAATATATGGGAGAAAATTTTTCATTTTATTCATATTTTAATTAATAATAAAAGACACAAAGTTTGATGGTAAAGAGGAAAGAATGAGATTTGTCTCTAGTTCTTGGTTTATTTTGAACCGGGATTCAAGACTCTCAATGTACTTGATCATATTGAGTACATGATATCCTACTTGATTCCCTTATTCTAGATTATTCTTAAACAATGAACTAGATATCTCATACCTTTCTTCTCTTCCTCTCTCCTGATATAATTCTTAGACATGTGTCACCATCTTGTAGGCATCTTCGTCCTCATGCATTTTTCTACAATTGACTAGACATAGATGACAACATGATGCATTGTACATATAGTGTATCATCTAAATTCTTCTTATACTTGTCTTTATCTACCTTACTTACTCCTAGAGGAGGCTTAGCGGGAAGTGAGGACTCCAACACATAAAGCTTCCTTTCTTGGCATAGTACTATGCGCAAGCACCTGTACAACTCTTGAAAGTTATGGTCGATAATGATATTTTTTTATCTAATATTGATCACAGTGATAATGTTTTGTTGGTGTTGGTGATTTCCATTTTTGAACTACAGTAAATAAATTTTAGCAGCAATAAATTTATCTTTATTACCTTTTAGAATTTTTTATTAATTAATTATTAAATCATTAATATCTCTCACTATTTTATCAAACCTTAATAGACCTCGTTATTAGATTCAGAATTCTCTATTTCTTGAGTATTCTAGTGAAAATTATCCTTGAAACATATCCTCATAGTCTAAAATATTTGGCCATGCTGCTACTTGGAGAGTTTCTAGGTAGGTTCTAGACTGTCCAACCACATCAACTCATGGTTCCTTGATCTGTTGAGTAAAGTATCATCTTATCAGAATCGTAACCATGATTCCCTCAATGCTTTGCCTCTAAAGTGATAGAAATATATCTTTGGATACTTATTTTCTACCAAATTTAGTCAAGTAAACCCATTACTCTCATAAGAATTCTCTGGTAGTAGGAGGCACCCTCAACTTTGGCTAGAGAGTACCCCAAACACCTGGTTTTGTTTGAATTTGAGAAATAGAAGGCATTTAGACTTAATATATATTTGAGAGATTTTATTATTTTATGAATGAATGTAATAAATTTCTATTAAATATATTCAATCTATGTTTTCATGATCACAACTGAACATGAATTAATAGAAAAACATATATTGCATCCTTATGCATTTTACTTGTTTATTATTTTATGTGATCTTGTAGTAAACATGCACTTGCATAAAATAACAAACAATGTATAAATGGAATTATTCTACCTGGTTGGTCTTGAGAATCTAATATTGGTTGATCCATTTGAAATTTAATAGATCAACCATGACCTATGGGGGTTCGATACCTGAGTTGAGTCCTGGCTCATATTTCAACTTGCCCCTGGTCTAGTGTATCTGCTTCTCATCTAGAGTACCACCTCATGTTGGCAGGTTCTGTATCTTAAAGTGTCATCTTTAAATGTATAAATATACTCTCACACATATGAGGGGAACTACTACAAAAATGGGCTTTATCAACACTCAAAATGGGCTTTATCAGTGCTAAAAAAGTGTTGTAAAGCTCAGCGCTGGTAAAGGGGGTCCCCTTTATCAGCGCTGTTAAATGTGTTTTTTATCAGTGCTCTTTTAGTGCTGATAAACTGGTCCTTTATCAGCACTGATAAAGGTGTCTTTTATCAATGCTTTTTTAGCACTGATAAATTCCCTGTTTACTGCAACGAAAAATTATGCAGCAGCACACCCAAACAACACCTGCAAAAAATTCAGCATCTCAACAAGTATACCCATACAAAATTAACACATAATTCATAAGGTAATTACACCAAGTATACCCATACAACAAGTACACCCATACACCATTAACACATAATTCATAAGTTAATTAAATACTTAAAGAATTCAATTCAAAATTCAGGGGGTTGGGGTCTGTTTAAGGGTTTGGGGTGGTTGTCCAAGGGGGGGTAGGGGGTGTCCAAGGGGATGGGGTGTCCAGGGGGATAGGGTTGTCCAGGTGGGTGGGGGCAGTCTAGGAGGTTTGGGGGATGTCCAAAGGGGGTGGGGTGGTGTTCAGGGGGTGGGGGGATATCCATGAGGGTGGGGGTGTTCAGGGGTGGGGGTCTAGGTGGTGGGGTGGTGTCTAAGAGGGGGGGTGTCCATGGGGGTGTCCAGGGGAGTGGGTTGGTGTCCAGGGTGTCGGGGGAGATTTTTAGGGGGTGGGGGGAGTCCGGGGGGTAGGTCAGTCCAGGGGGTTGGTGGGGCTATCCAAGGGGTGTGGGTGGTGTCTAGGAGGGTGGGATGGGGGTGTCCGGGGGGATAGGGGTGTCCAGGGGGTGGGGGTGTCCAGGGGGTGGGGGTGGTCCAGGAGGTTGGGGGATGTCCAATGGGGTGGGGTGGTGTCCAGGGGGTGGGGGGTTGTCCATGAGGGTGGGGGTGTCCAGGGGTGGGGGTGTCTAGGTGGTGGGGTGGTGTCTAGGAGGGGGGTGGTGTCCAGGTGGGGGGCTGTCCAAGGGGGGTGGACTGGTGTCCAGGGTGTTGGGGGGGCTTTCCAGGGGGTGGGGCTGTCCGGGGGTGGGGGACGGTTCAGGGGGTTGGTGGGGATATCCAAGGGGAGTGGGGTGGTGTCCAGGAGGGTGGGGGTGGCTGTCCATGGGTGGGGAGTGTCCAGGGGGTGGGGGTGTCCAGGTGGTGGGGTGGTGTCTAGGAGGGGTGGGGGTGTTGTCCAAGGGGTTGGTGGGTGTCAAGGGGGGTGGGGGTGTCCGGGGGCTGTTTGGGGTGGGGGTGGGGGGCGCTATCCATGGGCGTGTCCAGGGGGTGGGGGTGTCCAGGGGGTGGGGGGCATTCCAGGGGATGGGGGTGCCCATAGGGGTGGGGGTGTCCAGGGGGTGGGGGCGGTCCAGGGGGTTTGTGGGGTTGTCCAAGGGGTGCGGGGTGGTGTCCAAGGGGGTGGGGGTGGCTGTCCATGGGGGAGGGGGCGTCCAGGGGGTGGGGGTGGTGTCCAAGTGGTGGGGTGGTGTCTAGGGGGGTGGGGGCATACAGGGTTTGGGGAATCCAGGGGGTTGGGGTGGTCGTTAATGGATCATTCTCCTAAAAGATCAACACAATACAAATGTTCTTGGTCAGATTTGCAAACGTCGATTGTTGTTTTCACTTAAAATTATGTCCTTTTTAAACAAAAGAGAGACACTTTGAGTGATATCGGTCACATCGTGCCTCGGATTGAGGCGGGGTTGACTAGTACGCATAAAAAATGACCCATGTATCATTCTCCTAAAGTATCAACACAATCCGAATTCATTTGGTCAGATTTCCATAGGTTAGTTGTTGTTTTCACTTAAAATTATGTCAATTTTAAACAAATGAGAGACCCTTTGAGTAATACAGGACACACTGTGCCTCGGATTGAGGCGGGGTTGACTCTTACACATCAAAAATGACCCATGAATCTTTCTCCTAAAGGAGAAACATAACCCAAATGTGTTTGGTTGGATTTCCATAGGTCAATTGTTATTTTCACGTAAAATTTTGTCCATTTTAAACAAAAGAGAGACATTTTGAGTGATACCGGCCACATAGTGCCTCAAATTGAGGCGGGGTTGACTCTTACACATCAAAAATGACCCATGGATCATTCTCCTAAAGGATCAACACAATCCGAATGTGTTTGGTCGCATTTTCTTACGTAAGTTGTTGTTTTCACTTAAAATTTTGTCCATTTTAAACAAAAGAGAGACCCTTTGAGTGATATCGGCCACACCATGCCTAAGATTGAGGTGAGGTCAACTCTTACACATCACCAATGCACCCATGGATCATTATTATATAGGATCAACACAATTCTAATGCGTTTGGTCAGATTTTCGTACGTCAGTTGTTGTCTTCACTTAAAATTCTGTCCATTTTAAAAAAAAGAGACCCTTTGAGTGATACCGGCCACATCGTGCCTCATATTGAGAATGGGTTGACTATTACATGTCACAAATTACCCATGGATCATTCTATTACAGGATAAACACAATCCTAATGTGTTTGGTCAGATTTGAGTACATCGTCTGTTGTTTTCACTTAAAATTCTGTCCATTTTAAACAAAAGAGAGACCCTTTTAGTGATACTGGACACACCGTGCCTCAGATTGAGGCGGGGTGGAATCTTCCACATCAAAAATGACCCATGGATCGTTCTCCTAAAGTATCAAGACAATAGGAATGCATTTGGTCAGATTTGTGTACGTCAGTTGTTATTTTCACTTTAAATTATGTCCATTTTAAACAAAAGAGAGACACTTTGAGTTATACCAGCCACACCCTGCCTCAGATTGAGGCGGGGTTGACTCTTACATGTCACCAATGCACCCATGGATCGTTATCCTAAAATATAAACACAATACAAATGTGTTTGGTCGGATTTTTGTACGTCAGTTGTTGTTTTCACTTAAAATTTTGTCTATTTTAAACAAAAGAGAGACACTTTGAGTGATACCGGCCATACCATGCCTTGGATTGAGGCGGGGTTGACACTTACACATCAAAAATTACCCACGGATCATTCTCCTAAAGGATCAACACAATATGAATGTGTTTGGTCAGATTTCCGTCGTTCAATTGTTGTTTTCACTTAAAATTTTGTCCATTTTAAACAAAAGAGATACCCTTTGCGTGATACCGGCCACACCGTGCCTCATATTCAGGCAGGTTTAACTCATACACATCAAAAATGACCCATGGGTCATTCTCCTAAAGGATCAACACAATCCGAATGCATTTGGTCAGATTTCTATACGTCAGTTTTTATTTTCACTTAAAATTATGTCCATTTTAAACAAAAGAGAGACACTTTGAATGATACCGGCCACACCGTGCCTCGGATTGAGGCGGGGATGACTCATACATATCACCAATGCACCCATGTATTGTTCTACTAAAGCATAAACACAATAAAAATGTGTTTTTTCAGATTTCCATACATCAGTTGTTGTTTTCACTTAAAATTTTGTCCATTTTAAACAAAAGAGAGACACTTTGAGTGATACCTGCCACACCATGCCTCGGATTGAGGTTAGGTTGACTCGTACACATTAAAAATGACCCATGTATCATTATCCTAAAGTATCAACACAATACGAATATTTTTGGTTGGATTTCCGTTGGTTAGTTTTTGTTTTCACTTAAAATTTTGTCCATTTTAAACAAAAGAGAGACCCTTTGAGTGATACCGACCACACAGTGGATCGGATTGAGGCGGGGTTGACTCATACACATCAAAAATCACCCATGGATCATTCTCCTAAAGTATAAACACAATCTTAATTCTTTTGGTTGGATTTCCGTACGTTATTTATTGTTTTCACTTAAAATTATGTCCATTTTAAACAAAAGAGAGACACTTTAAGTGATACCGGCCACACCGTGCATCATATTGAGGTGGGGTTGAATCATAAACATCAAATATTACCCATGGATAATTATCCTAAATGATCAACACAATCCGAATGCGTTTGGTTAGATTTGTGTATGTCAATTGTTGTTTTCACTTAAAATTTTGTCCATTTTAAACAAAAGAGAGACCCTTTGAGTGATACCGGCCACACCCTGTCTCAGATTGAGGCGGGGTTGACTTGTACACTTCAAAAACGCACCAATGGATCGTTATGATAAAGGATCAACAAAATAAAAATGTGTTTGGTTGGATTTACGTATGTCAGTTGTTGTTTTCACTTAAAATTTTGTCCATTTTAAACAGAAGAGAAACACTTTGAGTGATACCAGCCACACCATGCCTCATATTGAGGAGGGGTTAACTCGTAAACGTCAAAAATGACCCATTTATAATTCTCCTAAAGGACCAATACAATCCAAATGTGTTTGGTCGGATTTGCGTACGTCAGTTATTGTTTTCACTTAAAATTGTGTCCATTTTAAACAAAAGAGATACCATTTGAGTGATGTCGGCCACACCGTGCCTCGGATTGAGGTGGATTTGACTCATTAACATCACCAACACACCCATGGATCATTATCCTAAAGTATAAACACAATATGAATGTGTTTGGTTGGATTTCCATTTGTTGTTTGTTGTTTTCACTTAAAATTATGTCCATTTTAAACAAAAGAGGGACACTTTGAGTGATACCGGCCACACTGTGCCTCATATTGAGGCAGGGTTGACTCGTACATGTCAAAAAGGACCCATGGATCTTTATCCTAAAGGATAAACACAATATTAATGCATTTTTTGGATTTCCGTAGCTCATTTGTTGTTTTCACTTAAAATTCTGTCCATTTTAAACAAAAGAGAGACCCTTTGAGTGATATCAGCCACACCATGCCTCAGATTGAGGTGAGGTTGACTAGTACATATCACCAACGCACCCATGGATAATTATCCTAAAGGATAAACACAATCCTAAGGTGTTTGGTTGGATTTTCGTACATCAACTGTTGTTTTCACTTAAAATTCTGTCCATTTTAAACAAAAGAGAGACACTTTGAGTGATATTGGCCACACTGTGCCTCGGATTAAGGCGAGGTTGACTCATACATGTCACCAACGCACCCATGGATCTTTCTCCTAAAGGATCAACATAATATAAATATTTTTGGTCAGATTTGCGTACGTCAGCTGTTGTTTTCACTTAAAATTTTGTCCATTTTAAACAAAAAAGAAACCTTTTGAATGATACCAGCCACACCGTGCCTCGGCTTAAGGTAAGGTTGAATCCTACATGTCACCAATGCACCCATGGATTGTTATCTTAAAGTATCAATATGATCCTAATGCATTTGGTCAGATTTTCATACGTCAGTTGTTGTTTTCACTTAAAATTCTGTCCATTTTAAACAAAACATAGACACTTTGAGCGATACCTACCACACTGTGCCTTAGATTGAATATAAGTTGACTCTTACACATCAAAAATGACCCATGTATCATTCCCCTAAAGGATCAACACAATATGAATGTATTTGGTCTGATTTATGTAGGTCAGTTGTTATTTTCACTTAAAATTTTGTCCATTTTAAACAAAAGAGAGACCCTTTGAGTGATACCAGCCACACCGTGGCTCATATTGAGGCGTGGTTGACTCATACATGTCACCAACGCACCCATGGATAATTTTCCTAAAGTATAAATACAATCTGAATGCATTTGGTCGGATTTCTTTAGGTCATTTGTTGTTTCGCTTAAAAGTCTTTCCATTTTAAACAAAAGCAAGACCCTTTGAGTGATACCGACCACACTATGCCTCAGATTGAGGTGGGGTTGACTCATAAATTTCAAAAATGACCATGGATCGTTCTCCTAAAGGATAAACACAATACTAATGTTCTTAGTTAGATTTATGTATGTTATTTGTTGTTTTCACTAAAACTTCTGTCCATTTTAAACAAAAGAGAGACACTTTGAGTGATACCAACCACACCATGCCTCGTATTGGGGAGGGGTTGACTCTTACAAATCACCAACGCACTCATGTATCATTATCCTAAAGGATCAACACAATCTGAATGTGTTTGGTTAGATATTCATATGTCAGTTGTTGTTTTCACTTAAAATTGTGTCCATTTTAAACAAAAAAGAAACACTTTGAGTGATACCGGACACACCATGCCTCGGATTGATGTGGGGTTAAATCATAAACATCAAAAATGACACATGGATCATTCTCTTAAAGGATCAACACAATAAAAATGCTTTTTGTCGGATTTTCATATGTCATCAGTTGTTTTCACTTAAAATTCTGTCCATTTTAAACAAAAGAGAGACCCTTTGAGTGATACCGGCCACAACGTTCCTTGGATTGAGGTGGGGTTGACTCATACATGTCACCAACACAACCATGGATCTTTATCCTAAATTATCAACACAATATGAATGCATTGGTTTGGATTTCTATAGTTCAGTTGTTGTTTCACTTAAAATTCTGTCCATTTTAAACAAAAGAGAGACCCTTTGAGTGATATCGGCCACACCGTGCCTTGGATTGAGGTGGGGTTGACTCATACACGTCAAAAATGACTCATGGATCGTTCTCATAAATAATAAACACAATATGAATGCGTTTGGTCAGATTTTTGTATGTTTTTTGTTGTTTTCACTTAAAATTTTGTCCATTTTAAACAAAAGAGAGATCCTTTGAGTGATATCGGCCACACCATGCCTCGGACTGAGGCGGGGTTGACTCGTACACGTCACCAATGCACCCATGGATAGTTCTCCTAAAAGATAAACATAATATGAATGCATTTTGTTTGTTTTGACTACATTAATTGTTGTTTTCACTTAAAATTGTGTCAATTTTAAACAAAAGAGAGACACTTTGAGTGATACCGGCCACACCATGCCTCGGATTAAGGAAAGGTTGACTCATACACATCAAAAATGACCCATGGATCATTTTCCTAAAGGATAAACACAATAAAAATGTATTTGGTTGGATTTTCATACGTCAGTTGTTGTTTTCACTTAAAATTTTGTCCATTTTAAACAAAAGAGAGACCCTTTGAGTGATACTGGTCACACCGTGCCACAGATTGAGGTGTGGTTGACTCGTACACGTCACCAAGGCACCCATGTATTTTTCTTCTAAAGGATAAACACAATCCGAATGCGTTTGGTTTGATTTGTCTACGTCAGTTTTTATTTTCACTTAAAATTATGTCCATTTTAAACAAAAGAGAGACACTTTGAGTGATACCGGCCACACCGTGCCTCAGATTGTGGCGGGGTTGACTCGTACACATCACCAACGCACCCATGGATAATTTTCCTAAAGGATCAACATAATCTGAATGCGTTTGGTCATATTTTCATACGTTAGTTATTGTTTTCACTTAAAATTATGTCCATTTTAAACAAAAGAGAGACACTTTGAGTGATACCGGCCACACCGTTCCTCGGATTGTGGCAGGGTTAACTCCTACACATCAAAAATGACCCATGGATCATTCTCCTAAAGTATCAACACAATCTGAATGCGTTTGGTCTGATTTTCGTAGGTCAGTTATTGTTTTCACTTAAACTCTATCTATTTTAAACAAAACGGAGACCCTTTGAATGATACCGGCCACACCATGCCTCAAATTTAGGCAGTGTTGACTCTTACACATCACAAATGACCCATGGATCATTCTACTAAAGGATAAACACAATAAGGATGTGTTTTTTCGGATTTCCATACGTTTGTTGTTGTTTTCACTTAAAATTCTATCCATTTTAAGCAAAAGAGAGACACTTTGAGTGATACCAGGCACACCGTGCCTCGCATTGAGGCAGTGTTGACCCATACATGTCACCAATGCACCCATGGATTGTTCTCCTAAAGGATCAACACAATCCTAATGCATTTGATCAGATTTCTATACGTCAGTTGTTGTTTTCACTTAAAATTCTATCCATTTTAAACAAAAGAGGGACACTTTGAGTGGTTCATCATTCTTGCATGTTATTGGTGCATTTCATCTATTAAAATGGGAAAATGACTCATTGGAGAAATTATGTTTTCTTTAATAATAATTACAATTTTCCTATGAACATTTACATGCAATAATGTTTCATCTTTTTATCCCTTTAACCCCTCTCAAAAATGACCGCCAATTATACACTTCCCCAAGTCAGATCTTCATGCTATTTTTGTACAATCTTTCATCAGGTATGTGGCCCACTCATTTCTAAACAAATCTATATCGTCTTGTGAGTATGAGGCTTTTCAACAGTCAGAGTTGTACTGCAAAATATAAAAATAAATAATTAATTAATTAATTAAATGAAATAGTAGTTTTTTTAAAAAATAACTCTTTAGGGATGCTATTTTGTTGATGAAAAACAATCTCTTTCATAAATTTACAAATATAATAACCACAATCATTATCGTTTGTTTGTTTTGGACACTGCAAAAAAAATGATCATTAGGAGAATAAGTAACTTGTGTTGATATGTGTTTGGATAGTGAAATTTTATTATATATACCCTGATATTTGTCCAGACGTAGTACTTGCTCACCTCCTTATGCTTAGCCCCTATCCTCATTACTTTTTTAGATTATAATGATACACGACCCTATTATAATAGAATCCTTAGTAAAAGATAATATAAATTATATTACTTGATATTTAGATCTAAAACGTAGGATATAGTGTCTTACAGATTCATAAACTCCATCATGTGTGGTCAGTTTGATGGATGTCCTTGCTTTGAATCTAGAAAATAAATCTTTGGAGTATCCAAGTTCACTGCAATTAGCAGCCAATATTTCCTAAAAACACAAAAAGGAATAAGTAATAAAAGAAGTGAAAATATAATTGATATGATTTAATCCTAGAGTTTTACCCCTGCATGGTTGGTATTAGGAAGAGTCTATCATTTGTAATCTTGCTTTCAAATGTTTTCAGCAAGTCGTTCACTATTTCATCCTTTTTTGATGGCTCTAATTTCGTTAGATGTGTTGATGTGGTATGAGGACTACCGAGTCCGAATTTTGGCTCATAAGAAAATTACTTCAACTATTTTTCATATATATGTCTGTCAATAATATAAAATGCATTTAGTCATAATTTTCACATTAGATCAGCTTTTAGAAAATCAATTCATGAAAACATGCCTAATATATATATTTACAATTATGACACCTAGCCAACCGTTTTCAAGGATCTCATTTACATTTTCAGCAGCAATGAAATCTTGACTTTCCTCTCTGTATATATTCTTTTCAAAAACCACTATATAACTACTACCACCTCCTAGCTTCATATCCACGTGAGTCTTTAATGCTAGTAAATGTGGATAGAGAATATGTGGTGTTATTATGCTTTCAGTAGCTCTTTGGGATCGGTTGGTTGATCCTTTAGATGGTTTTGAGCCAATGTTTGTTACCCCCTTCCCTTTCTCCATCTATAATAACATTCATTGGTTCAGACCCTTTTTTCATTAATTGTTAAAGGTTTAGCTTGAAAAAAAATTAAATAAATACCTCTTTGTCCGCATGTACTCTTACAAGTTGTGATGGTCATGCAATGAATGTCCCAATATACTTTTCGACTGTATGAATATCATTGTCATCAAGTGGAATAGGTAGCTCTGCATTTGGCTCATGAGCTATAGTAATCGTCACTTTCATATGATCTTTTGAAAGTGGTCTATTATGCAGTTTGTCATCTGGGATGTTGAACACTGTAGCCCTCGCTACAAGGTGATAGGTGGGTGTTGGAAGATATAAATAACAATAATTATCACCCTGTAAAAGATCAGTACAGGAAAAGTATCTGTGTTTTTCTGATTCACATTTCATGGGAACAATTATTAGAATATTGATTATTGCGGCTAAGACAACTCTTTGAGGGGAATAGCTCACCTCAAAGATGATGGGGCGTGGGGCGGGATCTTCATGCACTAGTTGTTCCTAAGTTGTTTCTTCTCCTTGTTTCATACCCATAAAATTTTCTAGCAACTCTCCCTGCCATTGCAATCATTCTTCAAGAGTTGGTAGTCTTTCGCTCATTTGTTTCAATTTTTCATCGCTATCATCCGTTTCTTTTTTTCTCAAAATATACTCGGGTTGTAACCCCAAACCCTGCACCTTTGACACGACCGTATTGTTCTGGATGCTTCAAAGTTGTTGATAATAGGTCTACATCCGCTATAGGAGTAGCTGATTCCTGTGACTGTCAGATATAGAAAAATAACTAATTATTTTTATGTAATAGCAATTTAAAATAAATCTTTTTATCTTCGTGTCATACTGACACATATTTCCCACAATTTTTGTGTGTTCTCATCTACTAGCTTTCCTTATTCACATGTGCCTCCTTCCATAGCACATGACGTGGGATGGAAGTGTCTTTGGTTTTAGACTCATCAATCTACATATAAATATAGAAAGATAATTATGATGTCGTTTATTGGCACCTAACAATATTACTGTAAATTTAAAATACGTACCATTTTCTTTTCTAGAGAAGCATACCCCATCCTTGATTTACAATAGGGGTATGTTGGTTTTGATACACGTTCCTTATTTTCAGTAAAGAGTTATTATTTCATAAATGAAATATTAACAATCAAAGTGATGAATGCATGTATCCTCAAACAACATATTATCACCCACAATGTACCTGAAACTTCTCATCCCCACGATGGCCAATAAATGCATCCCATGTTTCTTGGGATATCATGTGAGCATAGATAATGGGTGGGTGTGGATTTATTTTACCTTTGGAATCTTTCAGGTGATATTTTGTTAAAATAGTGTGAAAACCTCGATGAATCCTTCCTGCAAGCCTTAGTACATAATTCTTGTGTGAATCGTCTACTATAAATGTACTCTACAAGAGATTGAGAAGAGTATGACACTATTTCATTATTTTATTTTCTATTAAATTAAATAAATAATATCATAATGTTACCGTAATTTCTTCTTAGATCATAGCCTTCAGCCCGGATACAACATGGTGCCATGAATCTATGTCAATCGGCACGCGTTACCGAGTGACAATTCCAATGTAACTACTAAACATAGCCTTGTTGGGTTTCAAATGTTGGCCTCATGCATTCCATCTGACATCAAATTTGATGCCTTTGCTTTTTGCCTTAAGAACTTTGGCTAACACTGTCAAACTACGACGCACCTGGGTTTTCTATGACGTTGGTCCTTCATCCCCAACCATTTCATTGATATCAACGTCATCTATATGTTCATATGAAATGGTAGCAACGGCATGTGCTGATGTTTGTTGGACCTCAACACTAGGAGTAGCAATAGGTTCAGAAACTTGTTGTTGCTCTGCACTGTGAGCAGCCGCAGCAGGAGCAACAGCAGCAACAGCTTGAGAGACTGGTTCGGCCTCAAGGTTAGGAGCACCAGAACATGCAGAAGTCATTATCTGCAAAAGTGGTTAAATAGTTAATTTTGATTGCATAAATTTAGTAATGATAAGATAATAACATGAGATAACAAGATCTATACTACAAAAAATATATAACCTATTTATTAAACTCTCTTTCTTTTTTTCAAAGGCTGAAGGGATTTGACACCTCTATAAATTATCCAAATCCCTTCAGTGTGGTCTCCTCTAACATACAAAACATCATCTTCATTGGGACTGCTGTGAAATGATTGCAACGTACCACTAAAAGGATCATCCTCAACTGAATTTTCATTAGACCCTTCAGTGGTTTTGGATGATAACAGAACAATCGACCACTTTCGGTTTGCGGGATCTGGAACATAAAAAACTTGTACTATTTGTGATGCCATTATAAATTGTTCATCTTTGTACCCTTCTTTACTAAAATAAACTTTCACAAATCCTTATTCATCAATTTTAACACCACTGTTGTTATCAACCCATTTTCATTGAAAAATCAGCAATTGGAATGTCATATAATCCAACTCCCATATTTGTTTGATAATGCCAAAGTATGACATATTTGCATAAATTAGATTTATGTCCTTACTACCAGAAACATGCATCACTTCAGCCACAAGTGTAACTCCACTATTTTTCATGGTACTATCTTTATCATGTTCATTTGTATAGAATGTATAACCATTAATTACATAACCATTGTAAGATAATACATACACACTTGGTCCAGTGGCTATCCATCGAAGTCGTTCTGAAATTGAATTCGTATTTTCGTCCAACTCCTTAAAAATATGGTCCTGAAACCATCCTATAAACTGGTGATTATGTGTATTTGATATCCATTTTTCTGCCCTTGATGGATTTAACTACCTAAGAATTTCTTTGTGAGTTTCAATATATGGAGCAACCTCCCAACGGTTATGCAAAACATAAAGTTGGGCATGCTCCTGATCTGTAATATTGATTGTCACAACATCCCTTCCAGAAATTCCCTCACCCTCAATGTGTCCAATGTGATGAGATTTCGGGAGACCAATGCTTTCCCCATCAAATAGGTATTCGGTACAAAATTCAATGGCTTCCTCAATAATATATCTCTCCAATATACAACCCTCTGGATGACTTCGATTTTTGACATACCCTTTCAAAATCTTCATATACCATTCAACAGGGTACATCCATCTATAGTGCACAGGACCACAAAGTCGAATCTCTCTCACCAATTGAATCATCAAATGAACCATCATATCAAAGAATGTTGGCGGGAAGAAAATTTCTAATTCACATAATATGATGAAAATTTCTTTTTCCATAGCTAGAAATTTCACTGGGTCTAAAACTTTGCTACATGTAGCTTTGAAAAAGAAACAAAGTTTGGTTAACGTATGATGAACATTCTTGTGAAAAATGCAACGTAAAGCTATAGGAATTAGATCTTGTATCAAAACATGGCAGTCATGTGATTTCAAACCTTTTAACTTCAAATCATTCATTGACACAATGTTCTTGATATTTTATGAATACCCCTCTGGGACCTTTACATCATTGAAGAAGTTTCAAAACTGATATCTCTCCTCCCTAGAAAGAGTGTAAACAGCTGGAGGAAGAAACATTCGATTTTCACCCTTTACAGGAGCCAACTATTCTCGTATTCCCATGTCAACCATGTCCAACCTTGCCTTAATTCCATATTTTGTTTTTACAGGGGCATTTAGAAATGTTCTGATAACACTATCACATACATTTTTTTCCACATACATCACATCAAGAAAATGTCTGACGTACAATCAATTCCAGTATGATAATTCAAAAAAAAATGATCTCTTTTTCCAACCAATTTTTGTAAGGTTTTTCGAAAATGGTTTACCAAAAACAGTGTTCACATCTTTTACTTTTTCAAACAGCTGATCACCTGTTAGTGGAGACGGTGTTGCGCATTGTTCTGAACTTCCATTAAATGATGTCGTCCAAGATCGGTACTTATGTCGACGAGGTATAAATCTACGATGTTCTAAAAACACAGATTTCAATGAATGTTTCAACCTAATTGATTATGTATCTTCTTCGCACATGGGACACCCTTGAGTTAATTTAATGTTATAGACTAACAAATTTCCATAAGCAGGGAAATCATTTATTGTCCCATACAACATCGCTCTCAACGTGAAGTATTCTCTTTTATAAGTATCATACAACATAACACATGAATCCCACAATAACTTCAAATCCTCAATCAAAGAATCCAGATAAACATCAATATCATTACCTGGTTTTTTTGGTCCTGATATAAGCATAGATAACATGATGAATTTCTGCTTCATGCATAACTAGGATGGCAAGTTATAATTTACCAGCATAACAGGCCATGTACTATGAGTGCTGGTTTGAAAACCAAAAGGATTCACTCCATCTGTAGATAATGCAAGATGAAGGTTTCTCGGCTCTTTTCCAAATTCAGAATATTCATGATCAATTTTCTTCCATTGATGAGAGTCGGTCGGATGATGTAATTTCCCATCTTTATTTCTTTTATCTACATGCCACGACAATTTTCTTGCAGTTTCTTCACTTCCATATAGACACCTAAACCTTGGAATGATTGGAAAGTATCATACAACTTTCGTAGGATTGGATTCATCTTTCTTGTATCGAGAAACACCACACTTTGAGAATTCTGTAAGTGATTTGTTCTCCTTGTGAAACAATATACAGTATTTTGGGCAGGCATGTATTCTTTCAAAAATCATACCCATCGAGCATAGCATTCGTTTAGCTTCATATGTTCAACTTGGGAGCTCATTATCTTCCAGGAGCATGTCATTCAAGAGAGCAAGTAGTTCCATAAAACTGACATCACTCCATCTGTTTCCTGCTTTCAATTTATACAACTTCAGTACAGCTGAAAATGCTGTATATTTAGTGCAACCAGCATACAATGGTGTCTTTTCACAACTCTTTAACTTCTCAAACAATTTTGGACAATCACATATTTTATCTTCAATTGTCTTTGTCATTTCCTCAATACGATCTTCATCATCATTGACATCTGTAATCAAATCCTCCATATGGTCTTCTTTATTATCCATATTTGTATTCATATCTAATGATCGATAAAATGCAGTTTTATCCCAGCCAATAGCTAAATTCTCTTTTTATCCGTGTTTGTTCCAACATTTATAACTCTGATCTATTCCGTGACATATCAAATGTTCTTCCAACTCCTCTGGAGTAAGTAGTCTAGAATAACAACAACGTAAACACGGACAAAGGATTTGAGAAGGATCCTTTGCGTGATCCTTTGAAAACTTGATGAACTCTTTCACTCCGTTCTCATACTCTATTGTCAAATGATTAGCATCCATCCAATATTTATTCATCTCCATCCTATTTGAATCTCAAATATTAGTATTTATGGTTCAAATACACAAAAAAAAGACTTCCAAATACAGTATAAGAGAACCACTTCCTTATAAAAATAGAGATTAATAGACCCTAACCATTTCCAATAAAGATTTGAAAATCAACAGAACCAGGATAGACCCCCCATCGTCACCACCTCCTTCGACTCAGGTTGACGCGGCGACACTTCTGGTGCTCGGCAAGATCTTGTGGTGGATCCTTGGTTGGGGTGATGCTTCGTGATCTCGGGTCATCTCTTCCTTGGCATTGTTGTTGGCCTCTCTCACCCAATTCCTTCATAGCTAGATAGGGTCCCCATGGTGGCGCGGTGTCGGTCCACCTCTGAGTTTCCAGATCCAGCGGCGTAAGGACTCTGCATTATCTCTGGTGTGTGCGATTGGTGCTTCATCGTGGTCTTCGAGTGCATTATGGTTGGCGGTGATGGAATTTGGGTGGCGGATCTCCTTCTGGCATCTGGTGATTTCTTCTGTTTTGGTTTTATTACATGCATTTTGGTTTGGGTTGCGATGGTTCGTGTTGCTGAGTTTACGCGACGGTTTTGGATTTGCTTTTTTTTGAGTCCTTTATTGAGTGTTGATCTTATGGTTCTTTGGATTCCGCGTATCTGATGCTCTCAACTTCTCTTGCTGACAAAGACACAATTTTGATGCTGAAGTCTCCATTTGATTTTCATTTGGAAGCATTCTTGTTGTTTGGTTTCTGTTTGATTTTTCTTTATGTTCTTGTCTGATTTTGGATGGAAGGAGGCAGTGATTTCTATTCGGTTTGAGGATGTTCGAGGCTAGGAGTTGGTTTAGTGTGCAAGTGTTTTTTTTATGAAAGAGGTCTGGTTCTGTGGAATCGTGATGTAGTTGCCTTGGATTTGAACCAATGGTTCTTAATTTGGATTTTGGAAGGCTTTTCCAGACTATCTACATGGATTTTCTCCAGAAGAGGATTAGAGCAGGTGCTTTCATTGGGCATGACTATCCAGATTTGGAAGTTTGAGAGGGTATGGCTCCGCCATCGGTACCAGGCCCATGCATTTCTGAATTGGACAGCTTGCTGAATAGCATGGATTGGTGGAGGTTTTTCGTACTGATGATTATGCTAGGGAGGATTTTGTCTATGTAGTCTAGTTCTGGGCTTTGACCTACAATTTTTGTTGATGTTTTATTTCCTTGAAGTCTTGTGAGGTTTTCCCCCTTTTTTCCCTTAAAAAGGGGTTTATCCAAAAATTAAGCCATTCGGTCAGGATAGACCCCCCATCAAAATCAACACAATTTCCAAACACAAAGGGGTTTTCGGGTATAATCACTTGTGTCATAGATGGTAAAACTCCCATGGCATCATCCTATATGGCTCATCATCCTCTATCGGGTCAACCCTTCTATGGTCAACTAGTCCATCCTTTTATACCTCACCAACCTAAAATACATATGGATGAAAACCAGTATCCAGCTCTATAAGTAAAGAAAGGATTCTCATAATCTCTACAATATGGAATTCATTAAATATAATTACTTTAGATTCATTATAGTTTCCTCAAATCACCCCAGTCCAAACACAAGAATAATCAAGAATGATACATCTACCACTCCTAGGTCTCTGCCCTACATTTAATATCATCATGCCTAATATTTTTGGTAAGCTCAAGTTACTTACTTTAAATCACAGGGGGGATAATCACTTGTGTCATAGATGGTCTCCCATGTTATTCCATATGAAAATTTTAACAAATATTATTGACCTATCATCCCATTCAATCCTCATGAGTGTCTAATTCCAAACTCCATCTTAAGTGTAATATCAAAAGAATATATATTAATAAATTACCCCACATCCACTTCCCCATTAATCTGGTCATTCTCACACTCTAATGGAATATTTCTTATGCTTCAAACCCTTCTATATAATCTCATAACCATATATCCACACATACACATGTCACAAACACATAAAAAACCATATCCACATCACAACCACACATCACATCCTCATCACAGTATGATATCGTGAACATGAAGGACATAAACATCATACTCTCCTCCTACAATGCACAACCCCCACTATGTATCCACACCAAATACACATAATCATGTCAACAAGAATATATATACACCAAAACCTAAAATCGTTATAGGTCATATATATACACCCACTGTGAGCCATTACAACTCACACTAAGTGTGAAGGGGGAGAAGGGAAGAGGGAGTGGTTCTATATGTGTTCCCTCTATAACCTAGATATTGAGAAAAACACTCAGAACCAAAGTACCCATATGGATTTCAATCAGGTTACTCGACTCAAGTGGTGGTACGTAAGAAATAATAAGAAAATATAATAAGTATATAGTCACACATAAATATTTCCTAAGGGTTTACACCAAACTAACACTGCAAACACCCTTGTCAACCATTGCCTTGTTACTACCACCCTCTTATAACCACTTCCATTATAATGCCACAAATAATCCCCAACAAATCACATAAGCATCCATATCAACATTACCAACTTCTCATTTCATTTAACATTATAATTTCTTGGATTTTTATTACCATATGCATTTCAATTGTTAACCATTTTAATGTAAAACCAATCATTAAATCACTACCCACTATAATCCATTCATTAATCATTAATAACATTTATTCTATCTTTAACCATTTATTAAACATAATTATTCCAATCATTATCATTAATCATTTAACAAACCATCATTTATCATTTCCAACCCATCACCCATTACTATTTTCATTTATTCCAACCATATTCCATACCAAAAGGAAACTATAACACCACCCAATAACAACTAAATTTTCACGACATAAAATACAACTAAATACATTCTAAAATCCATAAAACCGCTTATTTTCTGCCTAAATAGTCATATCATTGCCATCATAACCACACAATAATCCATCCATCACTACTGTATTAATTACCACACCACATGCTCCCAACCACATCAATCAACCATCATCCTTATAATCATAGTGATAAATACCCCATACATAGTAGCATGAAAGGGAAAACATATAAGAAATTCACACTAAAAACTACCCCTTAAACACTCTATCAAATTAAAGTAGAATTTGTAGTTTAAATATAACACTTTAATTACAGATTTCCATACAACCAATTCATTACCTACCTTAAGTGACTAGAAAATAATGAAAGGTGATTATAACATATTATTAGTAGTAAGAAATTTCTTTCACAACATCAAGAATAAATCACTTAGCAACAACACCAATAAATCCATAAATATATAAGAAATATTATGGAACTTCATAAATCACATGCAACACTCCCTCTTCACTTTAATTTCCTTTAGTGTAATTCATTATAGTATTTAGGTTAATCAGTACTATCCATCCAATGGAAACAAAATAACATGATAATTCCACAATTTACACATAATAAAGAAGGAGAAATTTCATGTCCCCAACCTAAACTAAAGATTTAACAAATATTTCATAACAATGAGAAGAATAGTCAGATAAAACATGACTTAACACATGAAGGTAATCTAAAAGTCCTATGTATGACCATTAACCATTAAAACCATAACAAAAAAACACAAAAACTGAATCAGTATTGTTTTCACATCCTTCCTAAGAAGAAATTTCAAGAAGAGAATCAAGAAGAAGAGAAAAGAAATTCACCTTAGAGGAGGAGAAGTAGGGAACCTTATGCGCTACGTTGGGAGGGGAAGGCGTGACCGCCAGAGGGGGAGGTGCACGGGAAGAGCCTCCAACCGTTGAGAAATGGAGGAGTAGGGTTCGCGGGAAGTAGGGTCGAGCGGAGAGGAGGAGAAGTAGGTTTTGGGGGAGGAGGATCCACCGAAGGGGTTCGAGGGGGGGGATAAGGAGAGGGCTAGCGGCGAAGGTCCGACAACACAAAGATCGGGGGGCGATGGAGGTTCGGCAACACGAAGATCGGGGGGAGGGGAGTTGTCACAGGGGTACAGTACTGCAAGAGCTTTAGGGTGCGATAAACAGAGGACACTGTGTGACTGATTTTATAAAATATGGGACTACGGTTTTATCAGCGCTAAAAAAGTGCTAATAAAGACAACATTTATCAGCACTAAAATTTTAGCGCTGATAAAGGAATGCTTTATCAGCGCTTTTTTAGGGCTGATAAAGGTTACCCTTTATAAGAGCTAAAATTTTAGCGTTGATAAAGAAGCCATGTATCAGCGCTAAAATTTTAGCGCTGATACAGGGATTCTTTATCAGCATTTTTTGCTTAGCTCTGATATAAGGTGGCGCTTCCCATACCTGTTTTTTTTTTGTAGTGGGGGTTTAGGGGTGTAATGTATAACATATAAAATGGACACGTGAAACCTTATACATATTAAACGAAAAGATGATGCACATACCATCATTTAATTACCTACTTATTACAATCATCGCACACATGTAATAAATAAAGCAATTAATCCAAACATACAGAGGTATAGTCATTAGCTCAAGACCAGTTGGTATAATAAATAAACATGTGATAAAATTAAATTGTAATAAATTTAAAATTTGAGGGTATTTAAATAAATTAAATGAATTATATAAATTTGAATAATTTATTTTATTCGGTCTCGTCGTTAATTTAATTTTAATTCTAAAAATTGAATTAATATTTCATAATATTAAAATAATATAAATTTCAAAACAAAAATTAATTTTAATTAATTCAATTTAATATTAAATTTAAATTAATTAATTAATTAATTTTTATAGTAATTTAACTCGGCCTCAAAAACCCCACCTAGGCCCTTTGTGGACTGGTCTGTGACCCCGCAGTCTCGTTTTGTGCCAATAAACCCCTCTGGGGTGTTTTGGGCCAAGTAGGTCCGTCCAGATCCATTTCAAGTTAAGATTACTATCATGGTATCTATAGGTTCTCATTATAACCTGGGAACAACTATAATCCTTTAATATGACACATAATCTAAGAACATTACCATAAATATAATGGACGCAGAAGTATCAACATTATCATGGTAAGATAATATATATATATATATATATATCAAATTGTATACATGTAGTGGTAATCAAAGTACATCACAAGTTGGGTCTAGGACACCCACTTTCGATAACACCAATATTATTATTCTTTTTCTTCTCTACCTTATCAACCATGTTTCCTTTTAGGTTATAGTAATTATTCTCCATTAATCCAAAAATGTAACTTCACAATAAATGATGTAAATATATCTTGATTTGATTACATGTGATCTCTAACAATTATTGGGTTGATTTATGACATGATTAAAGTATCTCATAAATCAATTTAAATGGTGAAATATGATGAAAAAATGGAATAAAAATTGACATTAGAAAATTCTAATTTTTATGGAAAAAAAAACAAACTTACTATAGCATCCCGTCTTTTTATAACATAACTATTCATTCCATTACACGGAACTGAGGATCTTTAAGGTTTAGTGTCTTGGAAACAAGGAACATAAAACATGAAACAAAAAAAAAACATTCTTCTTAAACACTTGAAAGGCTTCTCCTCATGTTCACCCTAGGCTCGTTACTGCATCCCATAACCTGGGGACATACATCAAAAGGAAGGGTGAGCAGAAGGCCCAGCAAGGGAAACAAGTGAAACATTTTACATATGAACTTGAGATACATCAATAAAGTCATGAAAAGAACTTTAAGGCATGAAAATGAAATCATGATGCATATCATAATAAAAATAAAACTTTTTCATAACTTGAAGATGTGGCTACATCATTTAACATATACAATCATGAACATATCACCAAGGTCCATCCCCAAGGTGTCATTTTAAAATTACCAAGGTTATTCACCAGGGTATCGTGAAAATTGTAATCTCTAGTGGTTACATCATTACCCAATGCATTGGAGCGCTATCAGGGCGCACCCTTAAATTTGCCTTTATTATCATGTGAGCCACATATATCATCATCAAAAATTTCATAAATAACCCATATAGCATAAAGGAAATGGGTTTCATTTCATAATCATAACTTTTTTTTTAAAAACTGCTTTAAAGACATGATCTTTATATCACTTTAAAACCCACAGAAAAGGAAGGTGGGTCTCCTGTATGTAAATCCCAGAATTTAAAATAGAACATTTTGGTATATATGTGAATACCCCTTTAGAAGAAATAGATTTGAGTATTCACTTAATAAAATAAAAGAACTTTAGAAAAAGAGATAGACATTTTGAGACAGAAAATCTGCAGCATGACGGCAATGTTCCGAGGTTTGAGAAGACATTAAAAGAGAGGAAAAATGGGTCAAACATTCATAAATGAACCATAAAATAGTAAATGGACAGAATAAGAAGGATACATGATCATGGTAATGAAATTTCAAGGACATACCATTTGAAATGAAAAACATGGAAGGAAGAAAAAAATTAGATTTCTCTTATGAAAGTTCGGCAGCCTAACGGCGTTACTTAAACATCAACAAAAAATGATTTGAAAAGATCAAATAGGGTCTCTCATCATATGAACATAAGAGTCCAGTATGATATATATAGAGATCATACCCCAATATAACAAAAAGTAACTTGAAAGAATTGACAAGAAAGTTGAACTTCAAAACGAGAAGGGTGAAGAACCACTTAAAAATTCGGCAGCCTAACGGCGCCACTTAAAACTTCAAAATACTGAATTGAAGAGATCAAATGGGGTCTCTCATCATAAGAACATAAGAGTCCAGTATGATATATATAGAGATCATACCCCAATATAACAAAAAGGAACTTGAAATAATTGACATGAAAGTAGAACTTCAAAATGAGAAGGGTGAAGAACCACTTAAAAATTCGGCAGCCTAACGGCGCCACTTAAAACTTCAAAATACTGAATTGAAGCGATCAAATGGGGTATCTCATCATAAGAACATAGGAGTCCAGTATGATATATATAGAGATCATACCCCAATATAACAAAAAGTAACTTGAAATAATTGACATGAAAGTAGAACTTCAAAACGAGAAGGGTGAAGAACCACTTAAAAATTCGGCAGCCTAACGGCGCCACTTAAAACTTCAAAATACTGAATTGAAGTGATCAAATGGGGTCTCTCATAATATGATCATAAAATATCAGTATGATAATTTAGAGATCATACCCCAACATAATAAAAAGGAACATGAAAGACTTGAATGAAAATAGAACTTGAAAACGAGGAAGGTGAAAGAATCCCTTAAAAATTCGGCAGCCTAACGGCGCCACTTAAACATTCTTAAAACGAATTGATGAGAGCAAGGGGGGGTCTCTCATCATATGAACATGAAATAGGCAGTAGGATGAATATAAAAGAAAATCCTCCAACATAAGAACATGGAGTATAAAATAAATGACATAAAAGAGATTACTTGAAAAGAAAGAGGGGGGTCGGATCCCTTACCTTAAAATGTAACTCTTAAACCTCAAAGGTTGGGACCTTGAGGGCTTGGGGGAACCTTGGGAGGACTCCTTGGGAGGTAATGAGACCAGAAATTAGTTGGGAATGAGTGGGGAGTCGAATGGATGAGAGGAGGGCTTGGTATTTATAGGGAAAGTGAGGGGACAAGGCATTAATGGCCAAGGGACACCTCACATGTGCTTTTCTCAAACCCATGTGCTCTCCCTTGTCATTTATCATGGAGTTAGGCCACATGGGGCCCCCAAAACAATAATTCATCACCCTTGGCCGGCCAACCCTCAAAAGATCTCATGACATCATCATGACACCGTTATGATGTCATTAAACATACCGAAACCCTAAAACTGTATTTTTACTATTCACTGAAAATTCAACTTTCTCAGAAAAATCCCAAAATTTCACATTAACCAAATATCAATGCTCTGATTTCAAAAATGAAATCCATTTTATAAAAATATTTTTCTAAATATTTTTAATTTAATTTTTAAATAAAAACACTATTCATCGAAAATTCATTTTTTCAGAAAAAACCCCAAAAATTACCATGACATAATATCGATGCTCTGAGTTCAAAAATAAAGTCATTTTTATAAAAATAATTTTCTAATAATTTTTAATTAAATTTTTAATTAAAAAACACTATTCACCTGAAAAAACTAATACTTGAATAATAATTAATGAAACCGTTATTTAACTATTTTATTGAATCACATTACTTAATCAAGGTGCCTAGATTATTTTAAAACTTTCTTTAAGTGAGATTACTAATCCATTTGGTCATATTACTAATCCTAATCATAAAATCACTATTCATAATTTACTATTCAACAAAAATAAAGTTGATCTTATTAGACTCTAAATTTAGTACTGAACATAATTGCAGAAGACCATTTTTTGAAAATCATTACACATTTTTAATTATTTAGGGTTTACATAAACATATTTAAAATATCCTTTTTCTAAAATTCATCAAAAATATGCATACTATATTTATCCGGTCATTTCAAAATTCATAAACTTCATCATAAGAAGAAATCCCAATTTTTATTTAAAACAAGGATTACACAAGGTAGTTACGGTCTCGTTACATAACCCCTTATAATACTAGCATAGGACCGAAGAGTAAGGTGTGCTAGGGTGATAGAAGCTTCGGGCGGCTCAGTCAACATTGCCCGAGTAGTAATTTCTATCAGTTTGAACTTCTCACGAAGGCGATTCTGTTCCAGCTTCACATGATGAAGTTCGGCTTGGATTTTATCCAGAGCAAAGCCCAGTGGTGCTACCTCCTTCCCAAGCTCTGTTAGATGGGCTTCGATCGGTCCAAGACTACTAGGTGAGGCCATCGAATCTTCTTTCTATAATAATTAACCAAGATTACTTATATTTAGAGACAATAATCAAAACATTTTGTTCACAGCGGTCATATTGACCGATGGTTATATAATAGTCAAAACCCACTGATCTCATTTTAATTATAATCATGTTTATCAAATAAAACATTTTTGTTGAGTATAACAATAACACATAAAATTAGGAAACAAAATTTATTTAAAAATTTCGGGTCGTTACAATCTTCCCCCCTTAAGAAATTGCGTCCTCGCAATTTTAAAATTGGGTTTTGAAATTTCATTGAAAGTCCCAGATCAGAAAAGGAGTCAGTAAAACTATTACTTTAAAATAAAGAAAGGGAAGTACAAAGGTCACCCGAGTTAACCCACACTAGGGTTCCATGTAGGAAAACATGGACATGGAGGAGAAAACAAAGGGTCAAGTTCTGAGGGAGAGTGATAGAGAACATGATTAGGAGAAAGTTAACCATGAGAAAATCCCAAACTTATGATGTGTGTAAACGGTCTTTGATTACCTAGTAGGAAACGTAAACCAACAACATTTTTGTTTTACGTTTCTTTTCATAATTTTGAGGATTTCATTTACTACATAGAACAAAAACATAAGAAAATATACCTAACTTCAAGTAGAGTTTCATCCTTTAACAAGTCCCTACCAACACTAATCTTTTCTCCAAATGATGAGAATTCAAAAACACTTGGTCTCATAAAAGCACAAGAATCATCTTCTATAGAATCACATAATCTACAAAAGACTATCTATTTCTTCTATCTTTAAACATTATCCCAAAAATAGAAAGGATAAGGTAAAACAACTCTTCAAAAAGAAAGAATCCCATAGGAATGGAAACTACTTTTAAATCATCAAAGTTCCATGGTACTACCCAAAGTTCATCATAGACCATTCCATAAATAACGGTCCTTAAAATTCCTCAAAACAAACCAAACTAAGATTGAAACCCAAATACAATAAGGATTTGATAACATAGTCTTCCAAAACAACTTCATTGTTCATCTCCAGACAACATCAACCACTCCTAACATCTTATAAAAAAAAATTAGTTAACCTAAACATATTTTACCCAAGATAGGTTAGTCATTCCCATAAGTAACCTAAATTACTATAAGTTCACCTTAAATTCATCGAATCTTCAAAATATAATTCAACCTTACTCCTCAATGAAAATACCGTAGTAATCTATTTACCTCGATGAAATATGGTTCCCAAAATAATGAACGTCTTCCAAAATAATAATCATATTTTAATCCCCTAATCATCCCTTCCATATTAATACGAAAATCGTCGCATTTCCTATCACATTGGTTGTCGGAACATGTTCTTCCATTTCCCACCATTAACTAAGAAGAGAAAGCATAATTAGGGGCTTAAGTACTTAGCTAATAATCATGAAAAGGAACTGAAAGCATATAAGGATAACTTGTATATGAAAGGTATACCCTAACTTGTGATCTCCTAGGTTCCCATCTAGGTTATGAATGATCATATATTCTTATGTGAACCTTTATTTTATTTTATCTTTGTTCCTTTAACAATGGTTCATACCAAGCTTATGAATTTACCAAAGCATATCCCCCGGGAGTGTCGCAACCAAGTGTGCAGCAAGGCCCGTTGTCGTGTATCAGTTCCCGTTCGAGTCTAGCTCAAAGCGGTGTTTTCGGGTTTTACCCCTATGTACATCTGTGCCAGATCCACCTCTACCTGCTCGTATCCAGACAGGGATGTATTTTCTTGGCAACCCCTTACTCAATACTCACCAAAATACCAGGAAGATTTCCTATATTAAACTTTTCTATAGGGTTCCTCCTAGAGTTTTCATATCCTAATTTCCACAAATAACTAAACCATCCTTTGATACCAACTATAGCATCCCGTCTTTTTATAACATAACTTTTCATTCCATTACACGGAACTGAGGATCTTTAAGGTTTAGTGTCTTGGAAACAAGGAACATAAAACATGAAACAAAGAAAAAAACATTCTTCTTAAACACTTGAAAGGCTTCTCCTCATGTTCACCCTAGGCTCATTACTGCATCCCATAACCTGGGGACATACATCAAAAGGAAGGGTGAGCAGAAGTCCCAGCAAGGGAAACAAGTGAAACATTTTACATATGAACTTGAGATACATCAATAAAGTCATGAAAAGAACTTTAAGGCATGAAAATGAAATCATGAGGCATATCATAATAAAAATAAAACTTTTTCATAACTTGAAGATGTGGCTACATAATTTAACATAGACAATCATGAACATATCACCAAGGTCCATCCCCAAGGTGTCATTTTAAAATTACCAAGGTTATTCACCAGGGTATCGTGAAAATTGTAATCTCTAGTGGTTACATCATTACCCAATGCATTGGAGCGCTATCAGGGCGCACCCTTAAATTTGCCTTTATTATCATGTGAGCCACATATATCATCATCAAAAATTTCATAAATAACCCATATAGCATAAAGGAAATGGGTTTCATTTCATAATCATAACTTTTTTTTAAAAAACTGCTTTAAAGACATGATCTTTATATCACTTTAAAACCCACAGAAAAGGAAGGTGGGTCTCCTGTATGTAAATCCCAGAATTTAAAATAGAACATTTTGGTATATATGTGAATACCCCTTTAGAATAAATAGCTTTGAGTATTCACTTAATAAAATAAAAGAACTTTAGAAAAAGAGATAGACATTTTGAGACAGAAAATCTGCAGCATGACGGTAATGTTCCGAGGTTTGAGAAGACATTAAAAGAGAGGAAAAATGGGTCAAACATTCATAAATGAACCATAAAATAGTAAATGGACAGAATAAGAAGGATACATGATCATGGTAATGAAATTTCAAGGACATACCATTTGAAATGAAAAACATGGAAGGAAGAAAAAAATTAGATTTCTCTTATGAAAGTTCGGCAGCCTAACGGCGTTACTTAAACATCAACAAAAAATGATTTGAAAAGATCAAATAGGGTCTCTCATCATATGAACATAAGAGTCCAGTATGATATATATAGAGATCATACCCCAATATAACAAAAAGTAACTTGAAAGAATTGACAAGAAAGTTGAACTTCAAAACGAGAAGGGTGAAGAACCACTTAAAAATTCGGCAGCCTAACGGCGCCACTTAAAACTTCAAAATACTGAATTGAAGCGATCAAATGGGGTCTCTCATCATAAGAACATAAGAGTCCAGTATGATATATATAGAGATCATACCCCAATATAACAAAAAGGAACTTGAAATAATTGACATGAAAGTAGAACTTCAAAACGAGAAGGGTGAAGAACCACTTAAAAATTCGGCAGCCTAACGGCGCCACTTAAAACTTCAAAATACTGAATTGAAGCGATCAAATGGGGTATCTCATCATAAGAACATAGGAGTACAGTATGATATATATAGAGATCATACCCCAATATAACAAAAAGTAACTTGAAATAATTGACATGAAATTAGAACTTCAAAACGAGAAGGGTGAAGAACCACTTAAAAATTCGGCAGCCTAACGGCGCCACTTAAAACTTCAAAATACTGAATTGAAGCGATCAAATGGGGTCTCTCATCATATGATCATAAAATATCAGTATGATAATTTAGAGATCATACCCCAACATAATAAAAAGTAACATGAAAGACTTGAATGAAAATAGAACTTGAAAACGAGGAAGGTGAAAGAATCCCTTAAAAATTCGGCAGCCTAACGGCGCCACTTAAACATTCTTAAAACGAATTGATGAGAGCAAGGGGGGGTCTCTCATCATATGAACATGAAATAGGCAGTAGGATGAATATAAAAGAAAATCCTCCAACATAAGAACATGGAGTATAAAAGAAATGACATAAAAGAGATTACTTGAAAAGAAAGAGGGGGGTCGGATCCCTTACCTTAAAATGTAACTCTTAAACCTCAAAGGTTGGGACCTTGAGGGCTTGGGGGCACCTTGGGAGGACTCCTTGGGAGGTAATGAGACCAGAAATTAGTTGGGAATGAGTGGGGAGTCGAATGGATGAGAGGAGGGCTTGGTATTTATAGGGAAAGTGAGGGGACAAGGCATTAATGGCCAAGGGACACCTCACATGTGCTTTTCTCAAACCCATGTGCTCTCCCTTGTCATTTATCATGGAGTTAGGCCACATGGGGCCCCCAAAACAATAATTCATCACCCTTGGCCGCCCAACCCTCAAAAGATCTCATGACATCATCATGACACCGTTATGATGTCATTAAACATACTGAAACCCTAAAACTGTATTTTTACTATTCACTGAAAATTCAACTTTCTCAGAAAAATCCCAAAATTTTACATTAACCAAATATCAATGCTATGATTTCAAAAATGAAATCCATTTTATAAAAATAATTTTCTAAATATTTTTAATTTAATTTTTAAATAAAAACACTATTCATCGAAAATTCATTTTTTCAGAAAAAACCCCAAAAATTACCATGACATAATATCGATGCTCTGAGTTCAAAAATAAAGTCATTTTTATAAAAATAATTTTCTAATAATTTTTAATTAAATTTTTAATTAAAAAACACTATTCACCTGAAAAAACTAATACTTGAATAATAATTAATGAAACCGTTATTTAACTATTTTATTGAATCACATTACTTAATCAAGGTGCCTAGATTATTTTAAAACTTTCTTTAAGTGAGATTACTAATCCATTTGGTCATATTACTAATCCTAATCATAAAATCACTATTCATAATTTACTATTCATCAAAAATAAAGTTGATCTTATTAGACTCTAAATTTAGTACTGAACATAATTGCAGAAGACCATTTTTTGAAAATCATTACACATTTTTAATTATTTAGGGTTTACATAAACATATTTAAAATATCCTTTTTCTAAAATTCATCAAAAATATGCATACTATATTTATCCGGTCATTTCAAAATTCATAAACTTCATCATAAGAAGAAATCCCAATTTTTATTTAAAACAAGGATTACACAAGGTAGTTACGGTCTCGTTACATAACCCCTATAATACCAGCATAGGACCGAAGAGTAAGGTGTGCTAGGGTGATAGAAGCTTGGGGCGGCTCAGTCAACATTGCCTGAGTAGTAATTTCTATCAGTTTGAACTTCTCACGAAGGCGATTCCGTTCCAGCTTCACATGATGGAAGTTCGGCTTGGATTTGATCCAGAGCAAAGCCCAGTGGTGCTACCTCCTTCCCAAGCTCTGTTAGATGGGCTTCGATCGCTCCAAGACTACTAGGTGAGGCCATCGAATCTTCTTTCTATAATAATTAACCAAGATTACTTATATTTAGAGACAATAATCAAAACATTTTGTTCACAGCGGTCATATTGACCGATGGTTATATAATAGTCAAAACCCACTGATCTCATTTTAATTATAATCATGTTTATCAAATAAAACATTTTTGTTGAGTATAACAATAACACATAAAATTAGGAAACAAAATTTATTTAAAAATTTCGGGTCGTTACACTTACGTAGCCATTGGAAAATGGAATTCAATCTTATATAGTCTGTTGATCAACCTCATGCATCATTTGAAATGTTCAAGTTAATATTATAACATATGTTTAATTTCTAGTTCAATCTTGTACAACATTGTTAACATGGATTTCAATATCATACAGCCTTTATAAATTTTCATTCAGTCTTATGCATTAATGACTCACTATTATGCAGCCTTTGTAACTTAGGCTCCAACCTCATGCAAAGGAAAATCAATGCCATGCAACCTTTGAAATTTATATTTTAATCTTACACAACTCATTAAAACTATTTCTCAACCTCACACACCAACTCTTTTTTTTCTTTTTTTCTTTCTAAAAACGCATATTAAACTTCTTTTGAGTGATTCTATGCTGTTTAAATAACCTCTTAGATTTCTCAAACATATTCATCAAACACTTTCGCATTTGTTTCCAAGATAGATATAACTAAAAATATTAATATAGTTTACAACAAAAGACAACACGTATGGAGATACACTCGATAATCATCTCAACAATCTCCCCCAAACTTATAAGGATACATGAACTCAACATTCTTCTTTACATGCTCTGAACATGGATCTTGAGGAATTGCGGGATCATTGGTTAGTGTGATCCATCTTTGGAAGATGGTATCCTTTGGTGAGTTAGGGATTAGCGTGTCATTTGTTAGCATATGCATAAGCCCTACAAGATATATTCCAAGGTATACCCCAAATTCTTTCAATGTAAACTTCTACAAGTGTCCTCCACGTCTAAATTTATAGTGTTGTGAGCATAATAAAATGTAGTGAGAAAATCCAATGTGATTTCACTAAATATTTCATCTATGGTCACCACAATATACTCTAAGTGGAGCTTCCTCAAAGCATATCTAACTAAATCATCTCATTAAATAAGGGCAAATTTTTATGGGTTAAAAATATTGCATGACTCCATCTTCCACTTTTCAATCGTGAGCATAAAATATTAATACATATCATTTGTGAAGTGGATTCATGGGTGGATGTTTGACATTTAGGAATATCCATAAGGACTTGGTATGGTGTTTTAGGTTTGAAGTTGGGTGTGGGTGGTTTCGGTTTGATGGGAGGGGTGCTTCGTCAACATGTGGTTTTTTGTAAAGGATTTGGTCAGTTGTTTTGCAGCTTCCACTTATTATCCATAAGTTTAACTCTTAGAGGCATGGTGGAAGTGATGAGAATGTTGGTAAAAGAGTGGCGTGGATGACAGGGGTTGGCTTTATAACAACTCTTGTCATTATTACACATTAATTCGTGATTCATTACATAATATTACACATAATACAACCCAAAAGATCGAGAAGTATAGTGTTTTGGGGAATTGGGCACATAGTATAACATCTTGAACATTGGATACAACAACATTATTGAAAACTTACTTAACATGCTTCTAAAATTCCATGGATTTTAAAACTGCACGGGATAACCTGAGGACATACATAAGAAAGTGGTGATCTATAAGGCCCGGTAAAGGAATAAACATGGCATAAGGTAATACATGTTAGATAATAGGAATATCAAGGGGTAATAAAAGGAGTGAGAATCATAAACATGAACAATAAGACATGATATAGAATGATAATCATAAAGGCAACATGGGAAATGTGGCAACAACTTAAAAACAGCATCATAAACATTGGTCAAGGCAAACTGTCAAGACATCATGATGGACAAAGTCCCATAAATGAATCAAGTTCACTCTCTATCCTAATATGACGTCTCATGAGACTAAACATTATCCAATGCATTGGAACACTATATAATTTTGGGCACCCCGCCACTTTCATTTCATTCTCATGCTTAAATGTGTCACATAGATCATACAATATGGATTCATTCATCATCATATTTTATTCCACGATCAATGAGTGTTGAATACATACATGTAAGTCCTAAGTCATGGAAGTATAAGTGTATAAAGGTGAACACTCTTTATAAGAAATGAGTATGGTATTCACTACACAATTGTTTTGACATGGAAAATTACGGTGAAATTTTGACAGCATAATAGCATCACTTAAAAATTCATAAAATTGGTTGATGGGAGAGAAAGTGGTCTCTCATCATTTGGACATTAAATGAGCAGTAATAGGGACATAGAAAGACATATCCCAATATTAGGAATTGGAAATAGAAGGCATAAGATAATAAAGAAACTTGAATAAAGAAGAGAAGGTGGGGATTCCATACCTCGAGAGTGTGGCTTCAAATGCTTTGGAGGAGCTTCTTGAGAGTTTGGGGCCACCTTGGGAGGACTTTAGAGAGGAGAAGGCAAAGTAAGGACGTGGTCCAAGGATTTTGAGTGAAGAGAAATGGGAGTTTGAGTGGGTTGATATAGGAAGTGAGTGGGAATTCTTTATCATTTCTCAAACTTTGGTTTTGAACTCTATATAATAAAATAACCAAAACCACAAACTTTCTCATGGTTTTTACCCATGGTTTCTACCAAAGGGGAGTGGTTTTCATTATTTTATAAGGTCAAGGGCCAAAATTAATAAAATAATACCTTTACTGATGTAGAAGCGAGTCGTCCTCTTAAAAATAATGATTTTAAAACCTTAAAATATATTAATAGTTTTGGAGGATTTACAAAGGCTTTATAAAATTAATCAAATAAACATAAAAACATATTATTTTAAAGGGAAAACATCGATTTGGTCGTGGTTACCCTTTATAGTATTTATTACATAACTTTTGGGTCATTATGATGTCATAATATACAACATATATTTATGCGGTATTTAATTTTAACCTAAAAATTCAACCGTCTCAGAAAATTATGAAAAAATCAATGTTGGATAATTCCAACATTCTGATTCCAAAAATAATATTCATTTTATCTAAATAATTCTCTAAATATGTACATTTACAATTAAATTAAAAATTGACATTTATTGAGAAATGTTGGATTTTTTTGACAATAATAGTTTTTGAATCCTTATAAAAATTACATTTGACTTCATAAAAATTATATGATCATTTATATTTAATAAACATTATTTATTTATAATATTTTATTAAAAAATTATTTATTGCAACAATCCATTAATTTATCAAAATAAATTTCTTAATTGAATTTAAAAATTACCAAAAAATACTATTTTATGGTTTATTGTATCAAAATAAAAAACATTTATAAAGTAACAATAATATGATGAAAATATCTTCATTATTCTATACAAAAAAAATGTTTATACTCGTATCCTTAGGGTCTTGATACATATCCCTTAATACATCAGCAAATGCTCTAAGAGTAAAATGCGTGATGATGAGATTTCCATGGGGTGGTTCGACGTACATGGTTTGGGTCGTGATCTCGATGAGCTTAAACTTCTCCCGTAAACGGTTTCACTCATGCTTAAGTTGTTGGATCTCAGCTTGGACATTTTTAAGGGCAAAGTCCAGTGATACTATCTCCCTCAGAAGCTCTGATAAATGGGCTTTATAGGGTATGTTCTTACTGGTTGAGGTTATTACTTCATTTATGTGTCAATTGGATTTGTTAAAACCTTATATCTATACTAATCATGTGATCATTGTTCAACAACTATATTATCAACGATAATGATGCTTAACGGTCATTTAAATCCGATATGATATAATAAAACCAAAGAAGTGCATGTGTTTTCTAAATCACAAGGGGAATTTTATTTATAATAGTTTAGGTCGTTACAGACTTGTTTGAGGTTATGGGTTTTAGTAGCAATGAGGGGATTTAAAGCTTTTGGAGATGAATGGTGAAAAGGCCAGTTATGGGGATTTATTAAGGATTGAGGTTTGTAATGATGAAAGGTTGATGCTTTAATGGAAAAGGAATCACTACTAGAAAAATACATTTTAACGACAATTTTTTTTTGAGTTTTAACATCGATTTTTCAACCAATGTAAATACAACTTACATTGCAAGCATATTTTTTTAATGTCGATAATATAAACCGATGTCAAAATATTTTTTTCCAATAAAATATCAAGACTTTTAAGGTTGGTTATTTTGACAACCGACATGGAATGCATTTGATTTTTTTTATTAATATGTCATTGGAACAAAAGACAAGATAGGAGAACTAGAAAATTACAGGAACCAAATGAAAACAATAAAAAGAAAATTTATGTTTCAGACTTCTTTTTCTTACTTGTGGGGGTGTCCTTCAAATCTAAATATAATTTATTGATATTCATTTTCTTTTGAAAAAAGAAGCGACATTCTAAACTGTGACCGGTATGACATTTTAAATTACGGTCGACAAATCTCATGTAGAAGATTTATCTTTTCTACTCGATTAAAAAGTCATCTTTGTCATAAGAAAAATAACTTGCAAAAAAATATCTATAATGAAAACAAATCATAAAGAAAACTAAATAATGATAACATAATTATAAATACCATGACAAAATCATGGAATGAAGAACCGGTGAAACAATGAATCTTTGAATCGAAGGAGTAGATAGAAAATGTAGCAAGAGGGAGAATGAAAAGTGATAGACAGTACCTGAAAAAATGTGCACACAACATAATGAATTCTAGGCCATGGGTTGAATTGAAACATCTTTGGACATGCGATGTGGAATTTTACTTTTAATGTTGATTATTTAATAACAAATGTTAAAATTCACCGTAATAGGGGTTTTAACATCGCTTATTCATATAACCAACGTCAAAACCACTGTCGCGATGGGTTTTAATGTCGGTTGATAAATAACAGAAGTTAAGACCCATTATGAAAGGGGTTTTATTAATGACAGTTATTTAAATAATTGACGTTAAAATCTTTTTAACAATGGTTATTAAATAGCCGATATTAAAACCCCAACACAAATATTATTTTTTCTACTAGTGAATCAAAAGATGAGAGAGTACTTGGGATTGATTTGTTTGCTTGGTCAATGGGTGTGATGAGGGAAGTTGGAAGGCATCAAAAACCTTAAGGTTCGAACAGTCGTTAATTTTTCGAATAAAATGATATTTTGGTGTTAAAAATACTCAGGTTTTGGTTATTTTGAGGTTGACTGGCTAGAAAATGGGAGTAAAATGGCTTTGATGATGGAGTTTTGAATTGGGAATTTGTAGTTTTTTGTAAGCCACGACTCCTATAAACGGTGTTACAGATGCCGTGAGGGGCTCTGGTGGGTTTTAAAAATGTTGAAATGACATTTGGATGACGTGGTCTGTGTTGGTCGCCCCATATTCCATAGGTAGATGGAAATGGATTGGTTAATTAAGAAACTGGGTTTTGGCTTGGGTTAAGGGTTTTAGTTCAATATGAAACGTGTTGGTTAAAGCAGCTCAGGGTAGAAGGGTGGGTGTTTCAGAGAAAATAATTCGAAGAAATGTCATGGAAAAAGGACATTGATTTCATGTGTTGTTTCCAACGACAGCATGATTTGTTACTTATCAGCACCAATCCAGATAAAAAAAATTAACGCCGATTCACCCAAAACAAGAAAATTGCAGCATAAATAAATATTACAACATGATGAAACAAACCGGAAAGGTAAATTTCAAAGGGGAGCCGAACCGGAGCTCTCGCCCACGGCCGAGCTGTTTTTTCTTTCGGCTTGAAGGGAGCGGCACAGTGACTCCAGCTTCTCACTCTGGCCCCTTGCCTTCTCCAGCTGTTTCTTTAACCGCTCACGCTGCAACCCACAACACACACACGACACTCACCAGCCTAGCATACCAAATAACTCACCCAGGAACTGACTACCTTAAGTGTCACGAAACATTATATATATAGTACACATAACATTTAGCAAAAAATCAATTCAACTAAATTCAATTGATGATAAGCAGAGCTATTTATGATTTTAAAACAGAAACTAAAAATTAATTTAACTAAATTCAATTAATATATAAAAATAGACATCACATTACAAAATGACAAGCATATTGAATAAACAAAAAACATGAAAAACTCCCAGAAAATTGTTCTATATATATGCACAGAAAATTTTGAATATATATTAAATAAACCATAAAACAACAAAGAATAAAATAAAAAACATTATCAAATTCCGCAAAACATTTCTATAACAGTACAAAACATTTAAATAAATGAAGAAATGGAATATTTAATAATGTTATACAAAATACAAGTGACATGTAACGATTTGCTTTTTGGTTGATTAATATGTTATGTCCTGTGAACTGACACGAGTGTGATCTGTATTGCATCGCTTTTAGTAATGTTTAGGTTCTGTCCAAAATAATATGTGCCGCCCCTTCTACGTCAAATGTTCTACCAGTCATAATTTTTTTGTCCTGATATGTTATGTGATGCTTATTTTCAAAATGTTATATGCGTAACCAAATGTTCTGTGGAACCGTCTTTTGGTTTTCTAAATTTTTTTAATAGTTTTGAGTTTATATTTTCTTTTGTAATTGATTTTGTTCTTTCATACTTAAATATTAAATATTAAATATTATTATTTTTTAACTTGCAAATTTAAAAAAAAAAAACTTAAAATTTTGTAAGAAATTTAATGATGATTTATTTTAAAAAAATTGTATTTTAAAAAGCATTTATATTTTCATTTTTTGACAGTTTTGAATTTATATATTTTAAATGTTATATTTTTAAATAAGAAAGGACCAGATGGATTGATGAGGGCAGTGCTGAAATATATATATATATATATAATTAGGCACGTGTTTTTCCATGGACCTTGAGGTAAAAAGTTTATTTTTCGGATTTATCGGTTAATCTCCCTTTATTTTAAAATTTATAAACTAATTCTCAGTCCCATGGAATTTCAATTCCATAGGATGGAAACTAATTCCACCCATTTCAGTGGAAATGGATTCCTTAGAAATGAAATCCTTTCTACTAAACAATCCATTTTTCATTTTTCACTTCCATTGACATTTCCCTCATTCCAATTCCATTGTATCAAATGGACCCCAATTGTTTGAACTCTGGAAATGGTATTAGCTTGGTGCATTCTATCAACATGGAAGCATCAAACGAAAATCCATGGCAACGCAAACTTTTCAAGAAATATGAACAGATATTCATTGGACCGAACAAGCACAATATTGATCACTGCAAGATTTACAAGGTATTCTAGACACAAGTAGCGAAAACCACTTGTGGTCGATCGATCTGAAAACTCCAATGGATCTATGAACCGGTAAACCAACTATAGAAGGGTATTCATACCTTTGGTTAAAGTTGCCAATTTATTAGTCCTCTAGGTATGACTGGAGAACACTGAATCGTTTCATGTGTACTAATATGAATTCAAACATAGCAAAAAGGGACACAATGCTCGCTTTTAGGATGTGAAACTTAAATTAGCATTCTTATTGATATAAGCTAGCAATTAAAACCCCCAACTATTAAAAAAAAAAACTGGAGAAGGAATCATTAAGCATTGCTCCAGTGGAATATGAGATTTAAAATAAAATACAAAGAATATATATTAAAGAAATACCTCGTCAACAAGTTCGATGAGAGTGACATCCGTTTTCTCACATTTGCTCTTCAAGAAAGCATTTTCCTTTTTTAGCTCTTTGATTGACTTTCCCATCTATTTACAGAATAACACTATGTTAAAACAGTGATATCCAAAGAATAATGCAAATACTGAACAGAAAACAGTGCAGTGCACCTTCTCAGTCTGTTGCTTAAAAGTTCCAAATACTTCATTACTCTTTAACAGAGCGTCCTGCACACATACCAATATTACAAAAAAATAAATCAATTATCTGATGAAATACTTAACAATAACAATGAAAAGATGGCCCAACCACACCGCCTCAAACAACACTACAAAAAGGAATTTCCAATCACTAGTCTATCAAATAAAGTAACCTGAAATTGTTGAAACTTCTCCCCATCGGCTGTTAGGTGAGAGCGAAGATCCTTTTCAGTTGAAAGTAATTGAGAAACCTGTTCTGCATACAGTTTCATCTGTGATTGTTCCTGAATCATTTTTTGTTCAGATTCCTTGATTTTCAGCTCAGCAAGCTGAAGTTCAAGGGATTTCTGCTTTAGCTGCACATTTGAATTTCCAAACCATAAAAACGCACTAAAATTAATAACAAAACCATATGAAACCAATGCACACCAAAGTCATTTTGAACATACACAAAATGCACAAGTTCGTGCAAGAAAAATACTAACTACACCTTCTGGTTGAACTGCTGTTCTGACAGGGAATATTGGTCCAAGAGCCCCTTCAACTTGGCCCTTAACCTATGTTTACAAATTTTAAATGGCATGTTATTTTGCAATGATAGATAAGATGATAAAGAATTGAAGACAGACAATGATAAATTATCAAAGTAACAAGGTTATGCCTGAAAAAACAGGTAGCAATAAATTGATAAGTTGATACGGAATGATTAAGAAAATAAATTTTTAAAAAATAAATAGAAAAACTAAAGGTTCTCTAGATCACCTAGCAGTTACTTTCACCAGAGGGCCCTTCTCCTTGCCAATTCCAACAAATTTTAAAGGTTCTCTTGATCACCAAACCGTTACTTTCACTAGAGGGCCCTTCTCCTCGCCAATTCCATAAAATGGCGCATAAATATGGCCCAAATTGTACTTGAGAGCTTCCTAGCCAAAATATGCCTGAAAGTTCCCTAGCTCAAGTAGGGCCTGTCAGTAGAGTAGCTGGCCGGGTCGGTTTGCCTAGATCCCCAATAATACATACATATCAGAGGAAAGTTAAACCGGGAAATTCGCCAGCAGCAGGAGAATTTGCATGCTTTTCTGCTATTTTTCGCTTCCATTATTTCAATCAGTTTCTCATAATTCCACTGCAAGCGATTTTCTTTCTGGGATCGGAGGGTATCCAAGCCTATGGTTCAAGCTTTGCAATGTGTCGTGGGAATTGTGCAAGTGATTTTCGAGAGGACTGATGACACATGCGCAAAGCAGAATAGGGTTTGGAAGCCGAAGCAGGTAGAGAGAGGTGTTTCAGATCTTACACCTAAGGGCCTGAGGGCCTGAGGAGAGCTTCCCAGAAGCGTGTGTGAGTGTGGCTGTTCCACTTTTTCCGGAGCGACCGTTGGCTCTAGTACAGTTTCTTCTAGTTAAAACATAATTCACTCTTCTAGAATTTTTCCTATCAACTAGGTGCTTTCATTGAGAGGGAGTCTCCTGGCAGATAGGAGAATTTTTGTTCGGTGATTGATCTGGTGCAGTAGTTTCATGTTCACATGGATAGAGACCAGAATTGCTGGATTGGAAACGGTGATGACAGGTGTTGGAGTCTGCATCCCACATCGGACTTGAGGTCCGGTGTGGTCTTTCTTATTTGTTATAAATACACCCCAAGGGCTCCTTTGGAGAGACACCTTGGGGGGTTCGGATTTCTCTCTTTTATTCCTCTACATGGTATCAGAGGAGGTTTTTTGAACCCCCAATCCCACCCTCCCTATTTTTTTTTTTTCCCTTTAGGGTTTCCCGTCCGGGGGGCGGCGGCCTCAAGGCCCCGTAGGGTTACCGCCGCCGCCCCTCCGCCTCTGCCCTGCCCGGCTCCCAGGTGGGTCTCCCTTCTCCGGCGCTCCCCTCACGGAGGCCCTCTCATCCCGGCGGCCCTCATCCCGGCGTCCCCGGCTCGTCCCGGCTCCCCGGCTCCCGGCTCCTCGGCTTCGCCCCGACACCTTCGCCCCGACACCCTCGCCCCGGCGCCTTGCCCAGTGTTGTCAAAGGCGCGTGGCGCAATAAGGCGCAAAAGCCGTTTGGGGATGCGGCGCGAGGCGCGGCGCGAGGCGCAACTAAGGCGCATGCGCACATAATTAATTATATTCAGTTTTCAATAATATTTTAAATTTAAAAAAACTTAAATTCAATAAAAAAATGCAAATTAAAATAGATACTGATAATTTTTAACCAAAATCATAATCAAATAATCAATCCTTGAGAACCTAAACATCAAAATCATCATCAATGGAAGTTCCATCATTAATGAAAGCTTCTTAAACATCAAAATCATCATCAATGGAAGTTTCATCATTAATGAAAGCTTCATCGTCACTGTTGCACCCTTCATTTGACTCATATGCCTCTGAATCTTCCTCTTCAATATCATTCATCTCATCAATAACTCGTGCACGCTTTGTACCACCATGGGATTTGGAAGAAGTGGAAGTTGCTAAGTTTGATTTCGATCTGAAAGTATATTCAGGCTCTTCAATCCCAGCGGCAGCAGCATACGCACCCCATGTTAAACCTTCAGCACCCTCATCATTAAATACAAAGTCGTTATCAGCATCATCATCCTCTTCGATCCTCCCAATAAGCCATTCATTGCTATCATCAATCTCTTTGAGTGTAATGGGATCAATGGTGTCACGGATTTGAAATCGACGTTTCAATGCACGATTATATTTGATGTAGACCAAATCATTTAGTTTTTGTTGAGACAGCCTATTCCTCTTTTTGCTATGAAGCTGCAATATAAATTATAATTCAATTGTTAATATTATAAAGTTTATAATAATAAAGAAAATGCATTTAGAAAAAAAAAACTTACATGCTCAAATATGCTCCAATTTCTCTCACATCCCGATGCGCTGCAAGTGAGATTAAGAACCTTCAAAGCAAATTTTTGCAAGTTTGGGGTTGAAGATCCAAACATAGACCACCATTCAGCAGGAGCCTTCTTGTTCCGAAGTCTAATTGCCAAAGAATTTGCAAATAGACCCTCTGCCTCCTTGTACAAAGTGATTTCATCCATGATTTTTTCTTGAATCTCAAGGCTTGAAACGAGTCTTTGAATGGATTTAATTAATCCATCTTGTACTTCAAAATCCAATTGGATATTCGGATTTGAATAACAAAATTCAGGATTCAAGAAATACCCCGCAGCATGCAAAGGCTGATGAAGTTGAATCTCCCACCTACGATCAATAATAGTAAAAATTTCTTTGTACTTCTCTTCCTTCATCGAAAAAGCCCTCATGATTGCCTCTTTGGCCCTATCCATGGCTTCATAAATGTATCCCATCGGTGCCTTTTTCTCTCCATCAACCAATCTAAGCACTTTTACAAGTGGATTGGTCACTTTAAGACAATACAAAATAGAAGTCCAAAATGATGGCATCAATATGATTTTAGAAACTTGTTTGCCTTGAACCTCTTTAGCCCACTTGCTTCTTGCCCACCCGTCCGATGTGAACATTTTCCTCAAATTCTCCTTCTGCTTATGAATACTTGCCATTGTGAGGAAAGCGGTAGCAAATCTAGTTTTTGCGGGTCGAAGCAACTCTTTTTTCCTTGTGAATTCCCTCATCATATTCAACACCCCTGGACGAGTATATATGAAAGAGCTCAAAGAAGTTGCTCGTTTCAATGTCCGAATGCTTATGTCAAGTTTCCCAATATCCTCCAATATCAAATCCAAACAATGGGCTGCGCAAGGAGTCCAGTAAAGATTTGGATACTTTACCTCAAGCATTTTCCCTAAAAATAGGATTTAAAAAGAAAACGAAACAAACATAAATAAAATTCTTAATATGCATAACATAATGTATATGTATAAACTTATATACTACTAATAAGGTGGATATAAATAATACCTGCTAAAACATTTGAAGAAGCGCTATCAGTGACAACTTGAACAACATTTTCTGAACCAATACGTTCCACAAATTTGCTTAGCAATTCAAATATTTTGTCTCCATTTTTGCAAAATGATGAAGCATCGATTGAATCAACGAACATGGTCCCTTTGCGACAATTCACTAAGAAATTGATCAATGTTCTTTGCCTTTTATCTGTCCAACCATCAGACATAATTGTGCAACCATTTTTTGCCCAATCTTGTTCATGTTCTTCCATCATTGTCTTTGTGTGCGCCATTTCCTTATTTAACAATCGAACTCTCACCTCGTGATAGCTTGGTGGCTTCATTCCTGGACCAAATTGCCCAATTGCTTCAATCATGGGATGAAAGCTATCATATTTCACAGCATTGAAAGCTATTCCCACATCATACATCCATCTTGCAATTTGTGTACATGCTCTCTCTCGCATTTCTTTCTTGTGCTCTTCGGTTTTGTATGCATCTATGATCGTCTTTTGTTTTCCTTTCCTACCATGAACAATTTCTTCCGGGTCACGTGTAAAATATGTATCCATTGGTCCGATATTACGCGGTGACTTAAATGATGACTTTCCCGCGGTAGTTCTTCCAGCTTTCGGATTGATCTTTTCAATGTCATCATCATCTTCATTTTCATAATGGAAATCATCAGTATCTGGAAGTATGTTTCGTTGTTTCTTTTCTTCTTCCCTTTTTTTCATATGTTGTCTAATCTCTTCCTTCACGTGATCCGGACATTTCTTACAAGAAGTAGTATTTCTATATCCTCCAACCATGTGTTGTTTCATTCGACTAATACCTCCTCTTTTTGTTTCTAAACAGAAACTGCATGTCACTGAATCTCTGTCGCCGGGATTTCCTTGATAAGCATACTTCCAAGCCGGGTCTTTCCTTACATTACTTGGAGTTGCACTAGTTGGCGTTTCGGCACAATTATCACTCATAATTTCACTGCTTGGTGGGTGCTGCAGCTGATGTTGATGGAAATAGAAGACCCGAAGTTGGAGCGAAAGATGAAAACAAATGAAAACAAGACATAAATAGATAAAAATTGAAACAGAGGTTGAATAATGGGAGATAGGAATATAAATAACCTTTTGGCTGTAGAAGAATGTAGCGTGCTGCTATTTCAACGGGTGCAGCGAGGTCCAGCGAGGTGCAACAAGGTCCAGTGCAGCGAGGTGCACGTGCAACGTGGTGGCGAGCATCCAGTGCAGCGAGGTGCCGGTGCAGCGAGGTGCCGGTGCAGCGAGGTGCCGGTGCAGCGAGGTGCCGGTGCAGCGAGGTGCCGGTGCAGCGAGGTGCCGGTGCAGCGAGGTGCCGGTGCAGCGAGGTGCCGGTGCAGCGAGGTGTGTGATGCAGTGCAGCAATGGCAGTGTAGAGAGTGGTACACCGAGGGCAGCGTGGTGGAGAGTGGTGCAGCGAGGAGAGTGGTGCAGCAGCAAAATATTGATATGAAGTGCTGTGCGGGGAGGTGTTGTTCTGTGGGGCAAGGAGAAGTGGTGCAGCAGCAAAAAAATTGCTGTGCAATGCTGTGCGGGGAGGTGTGAGATATTTATATTGTTTTATGTTATGTTTATTTATTAATATATTAAATGCGTTAATTAAAATTTAATAGGTGAAGTGAAGGGAACAATTCCCGCGACTCGTCCCTTCCCCGATTTTCAGTGGCGACTGGCCTGGGTCCCTCCCCGATTTTCTTCATGCGTCCACCGTCCCTTCCCCGATTTCCGCCAGATTTCCGCCGGTCACTGCTCCCTTCCTTCCCTGATTTTGAGCTGCGTCCCTTCCCCGATCTCCCCGATCTCCTTCCTCGATCTCAGCCAGCCGGTCACTGCTCCCTTCCTTCCCCGATTTCCGCCCGATTTCCGCCCGATTTCCCCGATCTCCGCTGCCGCCCTGCATCTCCGCTGCCGCCCTGCTGTGTCGCCCCCAGTCCCATCGGCCACGGTGCGCCTTACTGCGCCTGGCGCTTTTAGTGCCCCTCTGTTTGGCGCGAGAGGCGCGCGCCTTTGGCGCGCCTCGGTGAGGCCGCACCGCCTCACCACTTTTGAGGCGCAGAAGGTGCGCCTCGCCTCGCCTCGCGCCAAGGCGGGGTGAGGCGAGCGCCTTTAACAACACTGGCCTTGCCCCGGCGCCTCTTCCGCGGCGGCTCGCCCTCGGCGCGACGCGGCTCCCGGCTCCCCTGCATCTCGTGGCCTCCCGCGCCTCCCACTGCTCCAGCGCCTCCAGCTGCTCCAGCGCCTCCCGGCGCCTCTCGCTTCATCCTGCGCCGGCTCCTCCTCCGGCAGCCCTCCTCCCACGGCTCCCGGCGGATCTCCCTCCAGTCCGGCGACCCCTCTCCGGCGGCCTCTCCCGTCCCGCTCCCCTCCCGGCGACCTCGCCTGCTGCTCTCCGGCGGCCGGATCCGGACAGCTCCGGCCGGATCCGGCCGGATCCGGTGATTTCCGGCCAGATCCAGGCTACTCCGGCCGGCTCCGGCCTGATCCAGAGATTTCCGGCCAGTTCCGGGCAGATCCGGACTGTTCCGGCCAGCAACCGGCCTCCACCCGTGCCGGCCGCTCCACGCAGGTGGCCTCCTCCGGCTTCCAGCGCCGCCTCCTGGCCTCCTGCACCCTCGCTGGCCTCCTCCTGCGGCATCCCCGCCTCGCCGGCATCTCCCGGCACCTCCCGGCACCCGCATCTCTGTCCGCCAGCACGTCCATTCGCTGGCGCAGTAGCTCGACATCCTCGGATTTGGGCCCGTTGGCGCCGCCAGTCCCGCAACAATTCTGCGGAATCCCCGCCTCCCGTCACCGGCCCCGCAAGTGCGGTTTTCCCGGTGCTAGTTTGGATTTCCCGGCGTTTCAACGACCGGCCCAACTAGTGCGGCATTCCTGGCGCTCCGTCAACCAGCCGATCTGAGTGGTTTCTTCTCCTGCGCCCGCAACCTCATCCATCCATCATCCTGCGGAGGAGTTTCGATCGTGAGGGGGAGCAGCAACTTTTGCAGCTTTCTTTTTATTTCGTCATGTTTTGTCATCAAGCTGGGTATGTCCAGCTTGAGAGGGAGTGTTGGTCTCTGTTTTATTGTTTTCTTTTCATTATGTGTCCAAGCTAGGTACACCTAGCTTGAGGGGGAGTGTTGGAGTCTGCATCCCACATCGGACTTGAGGTCCGGTGTGGTCTTTCTTATTTGTTATAAATACACCCCAAGGGCTCCTTTGAAGAGACACCTTGGGGGTTCGGTCTCTCTTATTTTCACCCTTCTACAACAGGCATCGGCACTTCTGTGGCAGAGTTGTAGGTCGGATTACCGCGGCAAGAGGAATGGCAGGAGAATGCGTAGCATTGCCTGGAGAAACAGATGCGAGAGATGATGACAGTTTGAGCGCGGCCTCTCCTCCTGTGGGCGCACCCGCCTCCCGTCGCCGTCCACCCACGCGGCAACACCGCGCGCGCCTCCCGTCGCCAGCCTCCTGTGCACCAGTCCGGCGCGGCTCCGTCTCCCGATCCCCGACGGCACTCCTCGGCCTGCCTCCCTGCAGCTTCCCGGCTTCAATCGGCCCCGCCTCCCTGCGACCTCTCATCACGGCATCCCGGCCTCCGCTGCCACATATCGGTCCCGCTCTCCACAGCGCACCACTGATCGAGCCCTCATCTGCAGATGTTCGACGCTCCAATGACGGTCGCTTCTATTCTGCCCCCGATGATCACAGCCTCCACCCACCTCGTTGATGAACGGCTCGACTCCACCAACTTCTCAGTTTGGCGGAAGACCGTCTTGATGTCTCTAACGGGCATGAACCTTGATTCTCACCTCGAGGATCCTCCACCAGCATCTTCTGATCCCAAATACCGTCCTTGGAAGCTTGCTGATAGCAAGATCTTTGCCTTGCTAGTCAATTCTATGGATCGCTCCGTCAAGGACGTCACCCGGACTGCAAATACGGTCAAAGAACTCTGGGATCCTTGAACCTCATGTATTCTGAGACCAATAATTTAGCTCAAGTTTCCGATATTCTTCAGCGCTTGTCGCTTATCCAACAGCAGGATCATTCCTTCCCGGCGTACTTTATGGAATGGAAAGCTCTCCAGGATGAGTTGTTTGAGCTATGACTCATTCCCCATACACCAGAGGCAGCTACGACCCAACGGGAACAACTGTGCATCTTTAGTGTTCTTAATGGCCTTGCTCTTAAGTATGCGACAACGGCTACCGAGATGCTCACCAGCCCTTCTACGCTGGAGATCCCACAGGTGTATCATCGTCTTGGCAAGGCCTATCGGGCTCTTCCCCTGCCCACCCCCATCATCGATCACTCTGCCCTCTTCAGTCGAGACAGTGGACGCTCCTCGGGCACTCATGGACGCTCATCTCAGCAACCGCGGCAGGGTCAGACAGCGGTCCAGGATACTTCCTCGTCAGCCGCAGCTCTTCCTCCATCTCTGGACCTTTCAATGATGGACCTCCGAATGTTTCACGATCATCGGACCCCCTCTATACCGGGTCCGTCTTCGGCTTCTCTTGCCCATTCTGGTGGTTCCGATGCTTTCGTCAGTCATCGCTCCCCTGCCTGGATGCTAGACTCAAGTGCCTCTGACCACCTCACTGGTGATCCTGGTATGTTGTCCTCCTGTCCTTATGTTGGTCCCTCAGCCATCACCATAGCTGATGGATCCACTATCCTCATTGCGGGGTTTGGTGCATTCTCCCTGAATTCATCTATTCACCCGCCCTTTGTGACACATGTGTCTCACAGACCTGTTAACCTTATATCTATCAGTAAGCTTACAAAGGATTTTAACTGTGCTGCAATATTTACATCATCTGTTGTTGTCTTTCAGAAGCGGACGACGAACCGAGAATTTGGTAGAGGCTAGTTTTGGGACGGCGTCTACATGTTCGATGGACCGACATCCGTCGCCTGCACGTCTGTCTCTACCCGTGCATTGGGTCTTCATTCCTGATTGGGACATCCACCCGCCTCCACCATTCATCAATTATTTCAAGACATTAGTCAGCATGTGTCTTTTCATTGTGAGTTGTAAATTTGTGAAACATCATTGCACTTCATACATTCCTCAAGTGGATACACAGGCCTTACAACCTTTTGATCTGGTTCATTCAGATGTTTGGGGTCCCTGTGCCCTCTCGAGTCATTTAGAGTATAAATATTATATAGTTTTCATTGATGATTTTTCGCGATTGACTTGGATGTACCAACTTCGAGAACCGTTTAAAGTGGTTTCTACTTTCAGACTTTTTACACTGAGATTCATACACAGTTTTCCATCTCTGTTAAATATCTCTGCTCGGACAATGGGCGCGAGTATCTATTTACTCCCTTTCAGCAGTTTCTCCAAATGAAAGACATCATTCATCAGACCTCCTGTCCTGATACACCCCAACAGAATAGAGTGACCGAGCGGAAACACCGACATATTCTGGAGACTGCTCGTGTCCACCTCTTCCACCAACAGGTGCCTCTACTCTTGGGGAAATGCGATCCTTACTGCTACATACTTTATCAATCGTCTTCTTCTATCATTCAGGGAGAGACTCCTTTTCGGACTTTGTTCTCCTCTCTCCCTCCTCACTCACTTCCACTTCGGGTGTTTGGATGTCTCTGTTATGTTCGTGACACTCATCTCGGCCTCTCCAAACTCTCTCCCAAATCCCTCCGTTGCATATTCATCGGTTATTCACGCACTCAGTGCGGATATCACTGCTTCTCATCAGCTATTCACGCACTCAGTGCGGATATCGCTGCTTCTCACCAGATCTACAGAGGTATGTCATCTCTGCTGACGTCTCGTTTGTTGAGAGCTCTTTGTTCTCACTTCCCTTTCTCCATCCCGACACTTCTCCATCCCGACACTACCATTGGTGATTGTCTTCCTCTCATTATCCACCCTCCTCTGGTGTTTCCCCTGTTGATCCCCATTTTGGTACGGTCTACTCTCGTCGCTCATTGACTGTATCTCCCGTCCCGACCAACACCATCGTCCCCGCTTCGTCCGATGCTCATGTCCCGACACCAGACGACTTGCTCATTGCACTCCGAAAAAGGTACTCGCTCTTGCCAGAGTACTCTATTTACATCTTCATACAGGGGTCTGTTAGCTCTGGAGACGGTATCTATTCCCCGCACAGTTAGCAAAGCAAAATCTCACCTGGGGTGGCTACAAGCGATGCAAGATGAATTCCAGGCTCTGGAAGACAACCATACTTGGGATCCAGTCCCCCTTCCGGCAGGCAAACAGGCAGTTGGCAGCTGTAAGAACCCGGTTCTTAATTTTGAGGTACGGGTTTCTTTTTTTCCTTTTTCCGTAAGTGTTTTTGAGAAAATAAGAAAAATGGGGAAAAATCCCAAAATTTGTGGGTACACGCCGTGTACTTTTCCACATCCCGTGTACTTTGGCCGTGTGAGATGAGTATACAGGGCGTGTAGGCCTGTCGGCGATGAAGGGTGTAAAAACTGACTACACGCTGTGTACTTAGTAATACATGCCGTGTAATCAGTTGGCAGGTGAACAGTGAGGTGGTGGAAATTGGCCGCCAGCAAAACGACAGTACACGCCGTGTACTCAGAAATACACGTTGTGTACTCCTATCGACAGATGAACAGTGAGGCGGTGGAAAGTGGCCGCCAGAGGAACAGTTAAAAAATGAAAAATACACGTCGTGTACTTGAGAGTACATGCCGTGTAGTTTTGACTACACGCCATGTACTGTTCTATTCGAGAAGAAAGTTAAAATTTTTTAGTACACGCCTTGTACCGTATATACACGTCGTGTAGTTCCTAACCGTGTCATAGGCGGTGTGGGCAGAAACACGGGATAGTGAAACTTTGAGGGCACACGCTATGTACTGATTGTACACACCGTGCTGTGTTGACCCTGTGTTCGCCGTGTAACTAACAACACGGACGGAGAAATCTGAGCTTATACACGTCGTGTCAATGCCAAACACGCAGTGTAGTGTAATCTGGGAATCCGACCGTGTAACTAACAACACGGGGAGGTATTACCTCTTCTCGTACACGCCGTGTCTATCTGGAACACGCCGTGTAGTGTGAGCTGTGTACCCGGCCGTGTCACGAACACAGGTCGGTGAAGATCGTCTAGTACACGTCGTGTGCCTGTGGGACACGCCGTGTAGTTTTGACCGGTGACAGACCGTGTAGACTTGGCCGTGTGGGTGGGGAGATGGAGTGGTGTACACGCCGTGTGCGGGCGTAAAACGCCGTGTACTGAGGGTTGAGACACGCCCAGGCCAGCATCATAACACGACCATGTAAGGGCTTAAGGGTACACGCCGTGTAGACCTTATACACGCCGGGTAGTCTCTTTTTGCCAGTTTTTTGTTTTCCTTTTCTTTTAGTTTTAACACTTAGTTAATTAGTTTCACATTTACCATGTCTCTTTGTATTTTTACATTATATAGTTAATAAACTTACTATAAACTTCCAAGAGAACACCAAATGGTTCATTAATGATACACCTATCATTATATAAGTCTCTTGGCCGAACCTTAGATTTTTAGAAATTGAATATCAATTAATAATATAATATTTGTTTTAAAAACTCTTTTATGTCAATTTTGACACTATTTGGTATTTTGTTTTTGCTAAATTCATAACAGCATTATTACTTCGAACCTAATTCATTTAATCAACCCTAACATGTCATATTAACCTATAAAATTCGTGGAATTCATTAAAAGTCTAAAATTATATTTATTTGGATATTTATAATATCAATTATTTTAATATTTCACTAATAAGGTAATTAATGCATCAGCAATGTGTCATAAATAAATTAAATTATTTAATGTCTAAAAATTATAAATAAAATACCATTGTGTAGGAAATCTTTTTAGCTTTCTAATGAATATTTATAATCGAATTTATCTTATGTATAACCCTATATTAAAAATGTTTTAGTTATTAAACTTTGATTTTAACTCCTTTAACTATTCTTTGAATTAAATAATAATAAATATCCTAATCTAATCCAAGTGGACCAAAGAGGTTTATATTTTATTCCTAAGATTGTTTTGGTCGAATTATACTTAGCCAATTGAATTAGGACATGTGTTAGGGTAATAATAATATCATTTTTACCCTTAATTACCCTATTTACATTTAACCGTGGTAAATAAAAGTAAAAAAGTTATTATTCACCAAAAATTATTTTTATCTTTTTGAACCACATTTTACTCATTGATATTAACCGTGTCTCTCGGATTTTCGAAATTCAACTCACAGAAGCGGTAAAATTAAGTTTTATGTGAATTTGCAAATTCTCCTAGGAGATGGGTAAAAGACGATGAAAAGTTCAATAAAATTTTTATATATCTAAAATTATTATAAACTGACTCCAATGAATTACATTGAACTTATATAGGTATTATGTATCTATTTTGACCTAAAATAAATTTAAATAAAATAAATAATTATTTAAATAAAAATTCGGTTTTAAACTATAACTCAGTGTTTTTCACTATTATCAAAAATTGAAAGTTTTCAGAAAAATACCAAAAATTCACCCTAAGCTAATTTCGATATTCCGAATCCAAAAATGAAGTTAATTTTGAAAGATAATATTTATAAAATTTAAAAAAGTGGGTATTACTATTCATAATGGCTACTTTGATTGGTTGTAGTGTGTTGAATCTCGAAATTGCGTACAATGCAAGCTATTGCATTATTCAAAGGGAAACGTACCGTGGAAGCTTGGGGTGTTACAGTTCAGGCTGAGGTGGTGGTGGTGGTCGTGGCCGCGGTAGCCAGGCACCAGGATCTCAGAGACAGCAGGAAGGGTCAGCTCAGGGTAGCCAGGCTGTGTCCCAGGGCCGCGGCACTGGGCAGACATATGCAGTGCAACAGACCCAACAGGAGCAGAATCCCGGACCTTCCACTGTCAGAGGTGTTGCGGAATCGCCGGGAGACACAACGACAGAAATGAGAAAAAACAAAAGAAAGAAAAGCAAAGGACACAGCGATTTACGTGGTTTGGGAATAATCCCTACGTCCACGGGAGAGGCAGAATATTTCACTATTCGGGAGCACAAATTACAGAGGTTTTTTTTTCCAGTAGTAAACCCTAGCCCAAAATGGGCTACATATGAAGAAGACGGTCCAATGTTCCGAAATAGTAAGTCCGCGTTGCAACAGTGATCGGCGGAAGCACAAATTACAGAGGGTTTTTTTCAGTAGTAAACCCTAGCCCGAAATGGGCTACATATGAAGAAGACGGTCCATTGTTCCGAAATAGTAAGTCCGCGTTGCAACAGTGATCGGCGGCCAACTTGTCAAAAGCGCTACAGTGTCTGCCGGCTGGAAGTCAAAAGCGCTACAGTGAAGTTGACCCCGAAGTCCGCACCGCTACAGTGTCTGTCGGTGTCGGTCGGTCAGCATTGCTACAGTGGTCAGCATTGCTACAGTGCCGAAAGAGGTCCCGCTGGCAGGAGGAGCGTCGTCGGGGAGAACCGTCGTAGGAGGAGCGGCTGGATCCCGTCGGGATCGGGAGGCGCGACAGGAGGCGAGACCGGGAGAAGGGAGGGCAGCGGGTCGAGAGCCGCGACGAGAGGCCGACAGGGGGGAGATCCGCCGGGAGGGGAAGCCATCGCGGGAGCATCAACGGGAGGGAGTCGCGACTTAGCGCGGCGGACGAGATCGCGAAGGGAGGCAGGGTAGGGAGCGTCGTCTAGCCGTCAGTCATCGCACGCAGCGGGAGAATCGACGGGAGGGAGGCTGACGAGAGAACCTGGAGGGCGACGTCGGGATCGGCTGGAGGGCCGCCAGGACACGAAGGGGATCAAGAGGCGCGACCTAGGGCAGGGTCGTCGCGCGCAGCGGGTAGGGGACGCCGGGGAAGGAGGCGTCGTGAGGGAGGGATCCACCGGACAGAACCGGGAGGCCGGGCAGAACCAGGAGGCCTCTTGGGAAACGAGCCCGAGGGGCGGCGGCAGAAAATAAACCCAGCCCTACATGGGGAGGGGGGCGCCGCCCCCCAATTTGGAATTCTAGAAAAACTAGGGCAGGGGGAAAAATGGGTGGGAGGATTCGGGTTTAGAGACCACCCTCCGATACCATGTAGAATGATAAAAGGAGAGACTTGAATCCTCAAGGTATTCTCTAAAGGAGGTCTTGAGGTTTTTTTATAATGAATAATAAAGACCACATCGGACCATAAGTCCGATGTGGGATGCAGACTTCAACAGATATTGTTATGCAGAATTAATCGAGCATGTGCTTCTACATTATGTTGCATATGTTGTGTTGAAATTATATGAGTAAATGGGGAGTAAGATAGAAATAGTGAATCTGGAATTAAAAATGGATGTGGGGGAAAGTATCACAAGAACAAGAATAAATAATAAGGTAATCAAGGATTAATATATTTAATGTGGTCAAGGTTTATAGTAAAGAAATTTGGGGGCTTTAAGAATTAGAAGTTATGGGGAGTAGGGTAAGTCCTATTAAAGGGGATTCTCAAGAGATTATGGTTAGATTCTAGGTGTTGGGATTATTGTGTAATGTAATTATTATTAACTGGGTAATATTGTCTTGGAAAGATTGTGTGAGAGGTTGTAAGCTTAGTTTGTGTCCTAGAGGTCAGATTAATTAAATAGATGATTAAGTGAAGTAAGGAATCAAATAATTAAAGGTAAATAATTAATAATATAACCTTTTTAGTAATATTTAGTAGTGATAACTAAAGAATTAATTTGGATAGAGTAACTAATAAAAGATAGATAAGCTGAGAAATTTTCATAGAGTTTAATGTGATGATTGGTAGTGGTATCTTGCATGATGTTGTGTTTGGATCCTAGATTCATGTGGTTAATTTCTTAACTAATGCATTGGAGGTGTCCCTTTATAATACCTTGTGTTGTTGCATGTTTTTTTTATTGTTGTGCTTGCCTGTTAGTTTGTTTATTTTCTTGTTTGTCTGTGTTTTTTTTATACAACATATGTAGGATATAATGGCTCAAGGTTACAGCACATGCATCTATTCATGGGTTGTAATGACTTAAGGTCAACATGTGCAGATGTCCTCAGGTTGTGATGGCCAGAAGGTTGTGTTATGTTTTGGACTATGATGGGTCTCAGTTATAGCACGAATCATTGAGGTGATGATGTGGTGATATGTTGATGTTGGGATGATTGGCATAGTTTAAGAGTTGGGCTTTCCTGTTTGCCTACTGGTTATGATGATGTGGTGATTATGGGATGATTAGCACAGGTTGAGAGCTTGGCTTGCCTATTTTTTCAGCTTGTATGATGATGTGATGAGGTCTGATTAGTTGGCACAAGTTGAGTTGGGCTTGCCTATTTTCCTATTTGGTTGTGATGATATGGTGGTATTTGTAATGAGAACATTATGGCAATATATTGTGATTAATTATTCGATGATGTGTTATGATTATGGTCTTCCTTTTATTATTATAATCCCCTAAGAATTTGAATTTCCATTTCTTACTTTGCTTGTATTAAGCCATTGATCTAGTATGAAAGACCCTTATAGGTGATGAAATTTAAGGTGAACAGTATGTGAAATATTACTTTGCTTATTAGATTGACCCATATTCTTGTATTTCCTAGTTGTTTCACACATGTTTATCCGGACACATATATTTCACATGGATATAAAACTGTATAGAAATGTGATCCTGTTGAGTACTCACCCCTCTATAGTTTGATTAAGTTGTTTTGCATGATAGTCATATGGAGATTGGAGATAAATCCATTCAAGCAACTAGAGTGGAGTCGAGGGGGTCATCATGCGTTGGCTCTTATAATATTGTACATGTTTCATGAGGTTATAATTTGGGATTTGGAAATGTTAACTCTTCAGTTTATGTTTATATATATATATATATAAACAGAGAGAGAGAGAGAGAAATGATTGGTGGATGATTTATCATTCCTGAGAATTCATGAGGGTAATGTCTCTCATTTGAGTAATATATACCTTTAGTGTTAGTCATCAATTCATAGCCTATTGTACGCCAGCTTTGGGGATCACTTTTGTCTCCTCTACCAACCAGGAGGGGTTCCAACGGGGGTGAGTCATAACAAAGTGGTATCAAAGATTTTGATTGAGAGTTAGGCTGGAGTTTGGAACTAGGCACAAATAAGGTTTGCATGAGCTGGTAGGGAAACAGTTTCATTTAACCCTAACATGTGGTGGAGGTAGGGAACTAGCTATGACACAGATATTTAGGGCCCTTTGTGGATGATGCCAAAACCTTAATGTCATGAAGACCGACTAAGACACGGGTATCATGGCCCCCAATGATTCGATTCAAGGACTATGACAGCCAACTAAGCTTATTTAGGTGAGAATGCACTGATTGCAAGGTAAAAAATCTAAGGGTGCGTGCATCATTAGCTTCTGTTGCATTAAGTTAAAACTTTGAAATGTGGTTAAGCTTTATGTGTTTATTTATGTTAACCTATATTGATTTGATGTAGTGACTATAAATATGTTGCATTAATTTTTAGGAAACCGATTCATGCTATTAAGGCATGCTATCTTAAAACCCATGTCATTACATGATGTTTGATTTTCCTTAATATCCCATGTTAAGTTTTATGCTTTAAAAATGGATGAAGGATAACTAAAAATTTACACGCATGTTGGAACTTAAAAGTGTTATTCTAAAATAAAATTTTAGATGTTTTCATGGATAGTGAAGCGTGTCTAAGGGATTGTTTTTTCCAGAGAAAAAAATTCTAAAAACTTTCTTGTTTAAGCATACCTTTTTATAATCTATTAATTATTTTAACACGTGTTGGACCTCATTTTAGTATAATGGGTATTTCCGAGTCCCACATCAAAATATCCCGCCTTGTAAATATTTTTACTCATCTATAAAAGAATATCTCTGCCTCACATTTAGGCAAAGGGAATTCGCCATCTACATGGTATCAAAAGGAAACCTAATCCCGAGCCCTCCCTCCTTTAGATATTTTTTTCCTCCCGGCTCTGCCCTAAGTGGCACCCCTCCTCTCGGGTCTGCCCTACGCCCCCCCCCCCCCTCCTGGGTCTGCCCTACACGGCCACCCCACCCCCCCTCTCGGCTCTGCCCTGCGCGCCCCCCTCAGCGGCTCCCATCCCGACGGCTCCCTCCTGCGGCACCCTCTGGCGTCGACCCAGCGTCGCCCCTCCCTACTGCAGATTCCCGGCGGTTTCTCACGGCGCCCCTCCCCTGCGGCCTACCCCGCCTCCTCCGCTCCGCGCGGCTCCCGCTCCTTTGCGCCCATCCGTCTTGACGAAGCCACGCGACCCCCGTCCCTCCCGACGGCTGCTCTACGACCCGACGGCGTCCCGCCCTCCCGTGGCTCCTCTTCCATTCTCCAGGCGGACTCCTTTGCCTCCCGATCCAGCCGCTACTCCCGGTGACGCTCCCTGCACCCCTCCGTCGCGAAGCAGGCATCCCTTTCCCTCCCGCGGCACTCCTCCCACTCCCGACCTAGGCGAGTTGTTCCACGTGGACTCACCCTCCTCCCGACCCAGTCTCGGCGCCTCTGTTTCTCCCGGCGGAACAACCATCTTCAGGCACGACCCTCCAGTCGGCCTCCTCTATGCGCGCCGGCCAGCCCCCCCCCCCCCCCCCCGAGTTCACCCCGACTCCCCTTCCGACGCTCCTTCCGGCTCCCACCCGACGCAATACACCGCCTCCATCGCGCCTCCTCCCTCGCAAAGATCGGCCCGCCCTTCCGGCACCTCCCGATCCCGATGCGGCTCTCTCCAAACGTCGCACGGCCCGCCTGTCCCGACGGGCTCCCTTTCGGCGCTCCCGCGACACATCTCGGCCTGCTTCCGAAACAGCCACCAGGCACCGCCCTCTAGGCGGACATCACCCGGCCCACCGACACTTCAATGGATGGCTTGTCCACCCGCGGCCCTCCGGCACCACCTCCAGTCGCCAGTTTTCCTGCAAAGATGCACCCTCACTTCCATTGTCAGCCTTCACGTGCGTCTGTGCGACCGCTCAAGCAGTTGTCCCATCCTCCGTCATCGGCTATACCGCAAGACGCTCCCCCTTCATCCAGTGACTGTTACAGACGGTCGCTCTCACCGGAGGAGATTGCTTTGATACACTCTTATCGGGCAACTATGCCACCATTCTTTTCTACAACCCCCATTGCTCAGACTGGCAGCTCTACCGCATGCGTTTCTCATCAACTGACAGCTTGGATCTTTGACTCTGGTGCGTTAGAACATCTCACAGGGGACTCCGGTATATTCACTACCTATCATCCGTAGACAAGTGCCTCTACAATTACTGTTGCTAATAGCTCAAAAATCCCTATTACTGGATTTGGCACATGTCCCTTGACCCCGTCTATTCAGCTGACGTTGGTCGCTCATGTTCCTCAAAGTCCATTTAATCTTATCTCTGTCAGCAAACTCACCACAGACCTAAATTGTATTGTTACTTTTACCTCATCTGGTGTTGTTTTTCAGGAGCGAAAGACGAATCGGGAACTCGGTCGAGGTTATCTTCGAAATGGGGTTTACATGTTTGATACCCCACCATCTCTTGCTTGCTCAACCAGCTCAGCCCGTGCTCTTGACCTACATTCTCGGCTTGGTCATCCACCGGCTTCCACCCTACATAAACTTTGTCCCCAATTTCGTTCTCACTTATCCTTTCATTGTGAATCCTGCAAGTTTTTCAAACATCATCGAGCGACGTATGTTCCTCGACCGGAACCACGTGCAGCGAATCCTTTTGATCTTGTTCATTCCGATGTCTAGGGTCCTTGCAGGGTTCCTAATCAGTCTGGGTACAGTTATTATATCACCTTTATTGATGACTACTCCCGCATGACCTGGCTTTACCTGCTTCGTGATCGGTCTGAAGTTTTTTCTACCTTTCAAACCTTCTATAATGAAATTTATACTCAATTCTCCACCTCCCTTAAATGTCTCTGCTCCGACAATGGACGAGAATATTTATCCACTTCCTTTCAGCAGTTTCTCAAGGATAAAGACATCATTCATAAGACCTCCTTCCCTGACACATCTCAGCAGAATGGAGTGGCCGAGCGGAAACATCGTCATATTCTGTAGACTGGTCATGCCCTCCTATTCCACATGAAGGTACCTCTCCTTTTTTGGTCTGATGTTATCCTAACAGCTACCTACCTCCTAAATCGTCTCCCTTCTTCTATCCTTCAGGGAAAGACTCCCTTTCGGACTCTCTTCTCCTCTCTCACTCCTCACTCACTTCCTCTTCGGGTGTTTGGCTGTCTGTGTTATGTTCGGGACACTCGGCCCAACCTCTCTAAACATTCTCCCAAATCCCTCCGATGTATTTTCTTCGGATATTCCCGCACTCAACGTAGATACCGGTGCTTCTCTCCAGACTTACGGCGCTATATCATCTCTGTCGATGTGTCGTTTGTTGAGATCTCTCCTTTCACTCCTCCCTCTCCTCATCCAGACACTACCATTGATGAGTGTCTTACTCCCATCATTCACCCTCCTCTGGTGTCCCCCCCCTACTGGTCATCGCTTTGGGACGGTCTACTCCCGTCGCCTGTCGACTGTACCCTCCGTCCAGGCCGAGGACACCATCGTTCTCACTTCGTCCGATGCTCCTGTCACAGCACCAGACGACTTGCCTATGGCACTCCGGAAAGAGACTCGCTCTTGTCAGACATATGACATCGACTACTTTGAGACCTTCTCTCTGGTTGCCAAGATGGCCTCTGTCCGCCTATCCATATCTCTGACCGCTCATCATCATTGATCGCTTTATCAACTGGATGTCAAGAATGTCTTTCTCTATGGATTTCTTGATGAGAAGTCTACCTACAGCAGCCCCCGGATTTCGTGCCTCTGGAGCCGACTCCCATGTCTGCCGCCTCCGTCGATCCCTCTATGGCCTCAAGCAGTCTCCTCGTGCTTGGTTTGGTTACTTCAGCACTGTCGTCACAGTCTTTGGCCTCTCTCGCAGTATGAAGAATCACACCGTCTTCTTCCGTGCGACGTCAAACGGTTGTATTTTGCTGGTGGTATATGTTGATGATATCATCATCACAGGGAGCGACTCCACTGAAATCACCCAACTCAAGGCGCACCTTCACCACCACTTCCACAACAAAGATCTTGGTCCTCTCATCTACTTCCTTGGCATCGAGCTCTCTCGTTCTGAAGACACTATCTCTCTCTGCCAACGAAAATATGCCCTTGATATCTTACAGGATGCAGGGTTGAGCCAAGCGACTGCAGTGGACACTCCTCTTGAGCCTGGGGAACGCTCTCTCCATGCCGACTCGACACCTTTTCCTCACCCAGAGAGCTATCGTCGTCTGGTGGGCAAACTCAACTATCTCACCATGACACGACCAGACATTGCCTGCGTTGTTGGCAAAGTGAGCCAGTTCATGGAGCATCCAACCAGATCTCGGTGGGATGTTGTCCTCCGCATTGTCAAATACATAAAGAAAGACCATGCACGTGGCCTTCGGTACTCACATCATGCTCATTTAGATGTTGAGGTCTTCTGTGATGCGGACTATGCAGGTTGTCTTACTACCCGCAAGTCTACTTCTGGATTTGCCGTGTTCTTGGCTGGTAACCTCATCTCATGGCGCAGCAAGAAGCAGACTGTCGCCTCCAGATCTAGTGCAAAGGCAGAATATTGTGCCATGGCCACGGTCACCACTGAGATCCTCTGACTTCGTCATCTCCTCCATGAGCTTGGTTTTCCAGCGCAAACATCTGCTCATATCTGGTGTGACAATCAGGCACCCACGAAGATTGCATTAAATCCCGTCTTCCATGAACGGACAAAGCATATCGAGGTGGACTGCCACTTTCTTCGCCACCATCTGGAGCAGAATCATATCAGCTTTGGCCATATTCTGACAACAAATCAGTTTGTCGACATCTTCATGAAAGGCCTCCCAGGAGCTCGCCTTGACTCTCTCACTACCAAGTTGGGTATTCACAGCCTCCGCGGCCCAGCTTGAGGGGGAGTATGTATGGCCTTGTTCGATGTCGTCTTTTTTCCTTTTGTGGGACTCTCAGTCCAAGCTGGGCATGTCCAGCTTGAGGGGGAGTGTTGGACCCCATTTTAGTATAATGGGTATTTCCGAGTCCCACATCGGAATATCCCACCTTGTAATTATTTTTACTCATCTATAAAAGAATATCTTCGCCTCACATTGAGGCAAGGGGAATTCGCCATCTACAACAGGTTTTAAAAAGGAATGTTATAACAACATGTTTTGAGTTCTAAAATTTCTCTAAAATGGAATGTTATTTCATGTGCTAGACCAAACTAGTAATCTAGAATATTTGTTGAAATTGAGTTCAAGTTGTATGTATAATATCATTTTTCTTACAAAGCATATTGTCGTTATAAATTCTAGTTGCTTAACCAGTGAGACTTCATGAAATTTCATGATGCATGTCAATCTCATGTTGCACTTAAAAAGGGAATTAATGAAGCGTGATTTAAATTAAGTACTGATGTGATGTACCTGAACTGAATGTTATAGATGGCGTGCTTAAGATTGTAACACTATAAGCAATTTGTTATACAGATATGATAAAATATGTTACATATAAAATTATTGTTTGTGCCATGTTGAGCATGATAAGTTTCAAACATTACAACTTGATTTAAATCCGCACTGAATAAGTATGAATCATGAAAGAACATGCGGCAATTAATTGATAAATCGGAAGCATCATGGAATATTAATAAATGAATTTATACACGATATGAATTATGATGAAAGAATTTTATGCATTTGGTATTATATAATCATCAAATCTTAATATGCCTTGGGCACCTCTCGTGAATAAATGCCCATAATGATGGCTAATAATATGTGATGAGTTATGAACCTTTGTTTTACTAATTGAATATTGGCATACCTTGTTAACAATATGCTTTCTTAAAGCCTTGATGTGGCTGTTTATTTACCACTTCGGTTAAAGATTTGTGAAATTGAGCAATATTGAGTCATTGTTAGAATCCTTGGCAAGATTTGATATGATATCTTGTGATTGATTGTGGAAGGGAAATGGTTGATGAGGAAAAATGTTGAGATTGAGGAAAAGGGTTGGCTACAAATGGCTTACTTAATGGTCGTCAATATTCATTGTTGGTTGTTGGTTGTTAAGTTGCTAACTGTTAGCTTGTTTTTCTAGCTGATATTTACATATTTTTTAGTCATTGGTTGGGTATCTTCTAATCATTGATTGCTGAATTATTTGATATGGTGAAGCACTACATTGTGTATATTATTTGAAGTTTATTGTTGTTATGGCTGCTGTTACATAGGTTTCGTTGTTTGCTAAAACTTGCTCAAAACAACATGAATGAATTAAAGCAATAATGAAAAGATAATGATGGGTCGCTGATGGTGTGAATACCCAACTTGGTACTGAGAGAGTCCAGACGAGCTCTCGGGAGGCCTTTGGTGAAGATGTCGGCAAGCTGATCTGTCGTCGGTATGTGGTCAAAACTGATATGATCCTACTCGAGCTGATGGCGAAGAAAGTGGCAATCCACCTCGATATGCTTCGTTTATTCATGGAAGACAGGATTAGAAGAAATCTTCGTGGTTGCCTGATTGTCGCACCAGATATGAATAGACGTTGCGAAATCATCGAGAGACACAACGACAGAAACAAGAAAACGAAAGAAGGAAAGCAAATAAGGACACAGCGATTTACGTGGTTCGGGAAAAATCCTTATGTCCACGAGAGAGGCAGAATTCACTATATCGGGAGCACAAAATTACAAAGGATTTTCAGTAGTAACCCTAGCCCGAAAATGGGCTACAAGATGAAGAAGACGATCACTGTTCCAAAAAGGTAAGTCTGCGTCGCTACAGTGAATGACGGCCAACTTTGTCAAAAAGCGCTACAGTGGCTGCTGGTTGGAAGTCAAAAGCGCTACAGTGAAGATGACTCCGAAGTCCGCACTGCTACAGTGCCTGTCGGTGTCGGTCAGTCAGCTCCGCTACAGTAGTCAGAGATGCTACAATGCCGAAAAATTGGGTCAGGGCCTTCGGCCCCCGGACCCCCGAAGCAGGGGCGCGTTGCCCCCTGCAAACCCCAACGAGCTCACCGCGGAGCTCGACCCGCGACAGTTGCGGGCCACAAGCATTCGGCCCAATCGGATCGGGCAACACCAATCCAACAAGAGGTACTATTATAGTTGCTTCTGTTTTGTCTTCTGTACTTTTCGATACTGGTGTTACACATACCTTTATATCTGTGCCCGTTGTGGAGAGTCTTGGACTCTGTGTTACTTCTTCTTCTGATTTTATGACACTAGACACTCTGTTGGGGATTAGAACGACTAGTGTGCGTCAGTGCACGAAGTGCCCCCTAGAGGTTGGTGGGAGTCACTTTCTATGAGACCTCTATGTCTTAGAAATGACGAGTTATGATGTCATTCTCGGAATGGACTGGTTGGTACCCTTTCGAGCCTTTGTGGATTGCTATCGTCGCAGGGTGAGTTTCACGTCACCAGAGGGCAGAGTTTCTATACAAGGGCGAATGGAATGTCCAGGCGAGCCAAGCTGGACCCGAGAATCTTCCCAATGTAATCATCTTGTGACAACATCAACGTTCCAACTCTGCGGTCTCTCTTGATCTTCATCCCCAGAATCTTGTCAGCTTCTCCAAGATCTTTCATTTCAAACTCCTCAGCCAACTGCCATTTCAGCTCATTAATCCTCTACATACAAGATCCTGCAATGAGCATGTCATCCACATACATAAGTAATATAATGTATTCATCACCAAAGGTCTTGATGTAGCAACATTGATCCATGCCACATCATTTATATTCATTTTTAGACATAAATGAATCAAACTTTTTGTTCCACTGCCTCGGTGTCTGCTTCAATCCATATAAGCTCTTCTGGAGTTTGCACACCAGGTCTTCCTTCCCAGACTCTACATATCCCTCGGGCTGCTGCATGTAGATATCCTCCTCCAAATCTCCATAAAGGAAAGCAGTCTTGACATCAAGCTGCTCAAGGTGCAAGTCCTCTGATGCCACAATGCTGAGAACCACACGGATAGTGGTAAGCTTCACTACTGGTGAGAATATTTCCGTGAAATCCACTCCCTCCTTCTGTTGGAAGCCTTTCACCACCAGCCTTGCCTTGAACCTCCTCTTACCATCATGATCTTCCTTAACCCGGTAGACCCACTTGTTCTGCAATGCTTTCTTTCCTGTTGGCAAAGGTGTCAGCTCTCAAGTGTTGTTGTCATACAATGAGGAAATCTCCTCCATAGCCAGCTCCCACTTGCTCGACTCCTTCAGCTGCATTGCCTCTTTAAAGCATTCTGGTTCTCCACCGTCAGTCAATAATAGATAATGCAGGGATGGTGAATACCTCTGCACAGGCCTTCTCACCCTTGATGATCTCCTCAACTCCACTGGAGTAGTAGGTTCCACCGGTTCGGATCTCTCAAACTCAGATACACCTTCAAGCTCCACTTGCTCTTTGCACTCTGATTCAATGTTCCCATTTTCATCTTCAGCTACATGACGACCTTTGTACATGACACCTTCATTGAATACCGTGTTCTGGCTCCTGATAACCATCTTCTTGTGATCATCCCAAAAGAGGTAGCCAAACTCATCAGCCCCATAGCCAATAAAGAAACATGGCTTGAACTTAGCATCAAGCTTGTCCCTTGAGTTAGAATCAATGTGTATATAAGCCAAACTGCCAAAGACTTTTAAATGTGAGAGTTTTACCTCCTTGCCAGACCAGAGCTCCTCGGGTAGACGTTCTCCCATTGGCACAGATGGACTCCTATTGATCAGATACGCTGCAATGTTCACTGCATCACCCCAGAAGGTTTTGAGCAACCCTGAGTGTAACCTCATACTTCTGACACGTTCATTCAACGTCCTATTCATCCTCTCTGCCACACCATTATGCTGCGGTGTTCCTGGGATAGTCTTCTCCCACCGAATTCCATTATCAGAACAGAATTCTATGAATTCTTGATTGTCATACTCTCCACCGTTGTCAGACCTCAAGCATTTCAGCTTAGCTCCTGACTCATTCTCCACCATGACCTTCCACTTCTGAAACATTTTAAACACATCAGATTTACTTTTCTAAAAATAAACTCATACCTTCCTTGTTGAGTCATCGATGAATGTCACATAGTATTGTGACCCTCCAAGGGAATGTACAGATGCAGGCCCCCAAATATCAGTGTGTACCAGGTCCAGCTTCCCAGCCTTTGGTGTTCTGCCTCCTTTTGCAAAAGACACATTCTTCTGCTTTCCGAAGATACAATCTTCACATAGGTTAACTTCCACTGACTTCAGCTCCGGTAGTAGCCCTTTTGTTGCCAGCACCTTCATCCCCTTTTCACTCATGTGGCCTAGCATGTTGTGCCACAGTTGTGAATCTCCTACAGTTTTGAGTGATGCAGTCATGTCTATGCAAGTTTATGTCATGTTGTATAAGGTACCATTCTTTGCTCCCCGAGCTATGACCATAGCTCCTCGGGTGATCTTTCATGCACCACCAGTGAATGTGGTACTCAACCCCGCATCATCAAGTTGTCCAACAGAAATAAGGTTTCTTTTCAAGCCAGGGATATACCTCACGTTTTCCAGAACCAGTAGACTCCCACTGTTGGTCTTGATTCGTGCATCTTCTTTCCCCACAATCTGCAAGGGCTCATCATTAGCAAGATGTACCTTGCCGAAATTTCCAGAAGCGTAATTTTCTAGAAATCCCTTCTCCGATGTAGAATGGAAAGGCGCCCCAGAGTCTAAAATCCAAGACTCCATTGGGTTGTTCATGCTCAACAGCAGCATGTCATCAGTTCCTTCAGCTGCAGTGTTTGCTCCACTGGATTCAGGTCCCTTCCGGTTATCTCTGCACTCCTTGACATGTCCTTTCTTCTCGCAAGTCCAGCAGGTTGGACTAGGCCCCTTTGCCTTGTCTCTGCTCTTTCCTCTTGACTTCGATCGTCCTCTGCGATTGTCCCGCTGCACATATCTTCCTTTTCCTTCAACATTCATAGCAAAACCAGAGAATCTGCCTGATTCTCTTCTTCGCATATCCTCACTGAGAATTAGGTCTCGTACATCTTTCAGAGCCAACTTCGTATTCCCCGAAGTACTACTCACAGCTGTTACAGTTGCTTCTCAACTATCAGGTAACGAAGATAGTAAAACCAGCGCACATACCTCATCACCAAGATCAATGTCCACCAATATCAACTGACTTATGATGGTATTGAATTCGTTGATATGATCTGCGACAACTCTCCCTTCAACCATTTTCAGGTAGAACAGTCGTCGCATCAAGTGTACCTGGTTAGCTGCAGAAGGCTTCTCGTACATATTTGTGAGAGCTTTCATCAATCCAATCATCGCCTTCTCTTCACTGATGTCGAACGCCACGTTTTTGGCCAACGCCAGGTGCACAACACCCAGAACCTGTCGATCCAGTAGCTCCCACTCCGACTGCTCCATGTCCGTTGGCTTCACACCCAGAAGCGGCAAGTGCATCTTTTTTTGATAAAGATAATCCTCGATCTGCATCCTCCAAAAACTGAAATCAGTTCCATCGAAGCGATCGATCTTCACTTTGCCTTCATCCATAGCCATCGTTAGAGAATTCCAAACTCACTCTCTGATACCAATTGTTGCGAAATCGTCGGGAGTCACTATGACAGAAACGAGAAAACGAAAGAAAGAAAGCAACAAGAACACAGTGATTTACGTGGTTCGGGAATAATCCCTATGTCCACGGGAGAGGCAGAATTTCACTATATCAGAAGCACAAATTACAGAGGTTTTTTTTTCAGTGGTAACCCTAGCCTGAAAATGGGCTATAAAATGGAGAAGACCATCACTGTTCCAAAAGTAAGTCTGCGTCACTACAGTGAACGGCGGCCACCTTTGTCAAAAGTGCTACAGTGGGTGCCGGCTGGAAGTCAAAAGTGCTACAACACTGTTGACTCCGAAATCCGCACTGCTACAATGTCTGTCGGTGTCGGATCGGGCTACACCAATCCAACATAGGGAACGTGTCAGAAGGATTTCCCTCCAATGGTTGATCGTTTCAGGGATGTCTTCCCGGACGACTTTTCAGGTCTACCTCCCGAGCGGGAGGTGGATTTCTCTATTAAGCTTGTGCCAGGAGCGGCATCGATGTTCATTCCTCCTTATAGGATGGCTACACCAGAATTGCAGGAGCTCAAGAGGCAGTTAGAGGAGTTACAGGCAAAGGGTTTCATCCAACCCAGTACTTCTCCTTGGGGTTCGCCTGTCTTGTTTGCGAAGAAGGCAGACGGTACCCTCAGACTTTGTGTGGATTATCGGAAGCTAAACCAATTGACGGTCAAGAACCGATATCCTTTGCCAAGGATTGATGATCTTTTTTATCAACTTCGAGGAGCACGAGTGTTCTCGAAGATTGACTTGAGATCCGGATATCATCAGTTGCACGTTAGACCATCGGGACATACTGCTTACAACTTTTCGGAGCAGATATGGTCTATACGAGTACTTGGTTATGCTGTTCGGACTCACAAACGCACCAGCAGTTTTCATGGCTCTGATGAATCGTGTGTTCCATCCATATCTGGATTCTTTTGTGGTAGTCTTCGTGGACGACATCTTGGTGTACTCTCACACTTGACACGACCATGCCACCCATCTTGAGATCGTATTGAGTACACTGAGAGAGCATCGGTTATATGCTAAGCTCTCAAAGTGCCACTTTTAGATGGACCAGATTCACTTCCTGGGTCATATTATCTCAGAGGCAGGAGTTGCGATAGACCCAGAGAAAGTGAGAGCAGTAGTTTCCTAGAAGCAGCCTAAGACCGTGTTTGAAATACGGAGTTTCTTAGGGCTGGCTGGTCACTACAGACGCTTTATACAGGACTTCTCCCGCTTAGCAGCGCCGTTGACGGGTTTGACTAAGAAGGATATGAAGTTCGTTTGGTCAAAAGCTTGCGAGACAGCCTTCCAGGAGCTGAAGGGAAGGTTGACATCAACACCAGTCCTGATACTTCCAGAGCAAGGGAAGAGCTATACAATTTACTACGATGCATCAGGTATTGCGTACGGGTCTCGGCAGTTGAGGCCACATGAGAGGAATTACCCGACGCATGATCTCGAGTGGGCTGCATTTCTTCATGCGTTACGCTATTGGAGACATTAGCTCTTGGGAGAACATTTTGTGGTGTTTACGGACCACAAAAGTCTTAAATACATCTTTACCCAGCGTGACCTGAATTTGAGACAGCGAAGGTAGGTTGAATATCTCCACTCTTTCGATTTTGAGCTTGCCTATACACCTGGTAGGGGTAATGCAGTAGCTGATGCACTGAGTAGGAGGACTCAGATATAGGCAGTGCAAGAAGTCAGTGGTGAGTGGCAGCTTATGACTTTGTTCTCTGAGATGCATTTGGAGGTGCACGACAGTCAGGGGCAAACCTATCTTTCATCCTTAGTTGTGACTTCTACCCTCCTTGATATAGTGAGGATGAGACAACTATCAGATTCAGAAGGCCTAGTTCTACAGGAGTTGGTGGCAAGTGAGGACCCTCCTCCTGGTTGGACGATAGACGATGACGAGGTACTGCGTATCTATGGACGAGTGTGGGTTCCAGATGATATACGCGAGGAGTTGATGCGGAAATTTCATGCTTCGGCTTGGGCAGTGCATCCTGGAGTTACCAAAATGTACCATGACTTGAGACGTCAATATTGGTGGTCGGGTATGAAAAGAGAGGTAGCTGATTTTATTACAAGATGTTCCACCTGTCAGCAGGTGAAGGCGGAGCATCAGAGGCCAGCCGGACTGTTACAGCAGTTATCCATTTCGGAGTGGAAATGGGATGATGTCGCGATTGACTTCATGACCGGGTTGCCGAGGTCACCTCGAGACAATGATGTCATGTGGGTTGTTGTGGACAGACTTACGAAGGTAGCTCACTTTTTGCCAATCAAGAAGACCTTCGGTGTTGACGATTTCGGAAAGTTGTATATCCGAGAGGTAGTACGTCTTCATGGGGTCACTCGTTCTATCGTTTCAAATAGGGACGCCCGTTTTATGTCTCGTTTCTGACAGAGTTTTCAGAGGGCACTGGGTACATAGGTGCTTCTGAGCACAACTTACCACCCTCAGACCGATGGTCAGTCAGAGCGTACGATACAGGTGCTTGAGGATATGTTGCGTGCATGTGTCCTGGACTTTGGGGGCTCTTGGGAGAAGCACATACCCCTGGACGAGTTTGCCTACAATAATAGTTTTCAGGCAACTATTGAGATGACACCTTACGAGGCTTTATATGGTAGGTCATGCCGATCACCTTTGTGCTGGTTGGAGGCAGGTGAGACAGCTTTACTGGGACCACAACTCGTGCAGAAGACTTCAGAGAAGGTCCAATTGATACAGAAGCAGATGGCTACTGCGCAGTCTCGTCAGAAATCTTACGCTGATCGCCGCAGATGACCCTTGGAGTTCGTGGTCGGGAATCAGGTTTTCTTGCGTGTTTCTCCGAGGTTTGGACACAGGCGCATCAGGAGACAGGGTAAACTTTCACCGAGGTATGTGGGGCCGTTTGAGATTCTGGAGAGGGTCGGGCCGGTTGTCTATCGGTTGCAGTTACCACAGAGGTACTGGGTCATGCCCGACGTCTTCCACGTATCTCAGCTACGCCGTTATCACTCAGACCCATCTTGTAAAATCCCGAACCCGGCCAGCCACCCGAACAGTGTTGAACGGGTCGGGTGTTACTACCTTAGGCGCACCTCCCCGAACGCCAAAGGCTGCCGACTAGCAGCGAGGGTCTGTTAGGTATAGTGGGGAGGCTATACCCTCTCAGAGGATCACAATAAAGGTACTGGTCCAAGTATAACAGTAAAGATGCAACGGAAAGAAAGACTCAGCAGACTCGAACATGTAACTACAACTGCACAGTAAAACATGCATCCAGAGCAGGTCATACACAACTGAATATAAAAGGGCGCCAATAGCTAACCAACAGTAGCTACAACAAGTAAGCATGCCGATACAGAAAAGTAAACAAAACAAAGTAAACCCCAGCTAGGTATGACCTCAAGGTCCATACCATCTCCATGCAACAACTAACGCAGCCCAGCTCCTGAAGTTGACCTCTTTCCTGCACGTAAATACATAAAGTCTACACGCGTCCCGAAGGGCCCCTGCAGGGTGTGAGACAAATCTCAGTAGGATATCACCCAACGGTGCGTACCAAATATATGTGTTTAAGCAGTCATGCATTTACAAGGAAAGCAGTAATCAGTGCAATGCACAAATAAACACAAACTCCACTGGTGCTCAACAGCCACCATGGAGTGTCACCTGCTTCGGCCAACGCCGGAATCTCTGTCGTGTAACCCGGCACCACGTTCCACCTGACACCTCGTGTCTCAAGTACCGACGTCCCGAAGGCACGCCCAAGAATAGTAACCCGGCACCATGTGCCTCCTGACACCTCGTGTCTCAAGTACCGACGTCCCAAAGGCACGCCCAAAAATAGTAACCCGGCACCATGTGCCTCCTGACACCTCGTGTCGCAAGTACCGACGTCCCGAAGGCACGCCCATTCCCTGAAGACTCCTCACCTCCCCCGTGGCTTTCTACGGCAAGCACCCCCAACCAAAATACCTAACCGCAACTACGGGGGCCTCTACCCACACGAGTGGTCAAAACAACCTCATCACGGAGTATCTCTGTGTGCACACTACTCAAAGTCCCGGTGAGCGGTAATCACCAAAATAGTGTTGGGGAGGAGAGTGATGGCAAGAGGGGGGGTGAATTGCCTTTTTAAAAAAGTTTAACAATTTAAAACAAAGTTAAAGCGCAGCGGAAATAAAAGAGGCAAGACACAAAACTTGATAACGGAGTTCGGCTTAAACCAAAGTCTACGTCTCCGCTCCCAACTCAACCGTTGAGAGATTTACTACCGCTTGCTTTTTAATGGTTTTAGCAAGAAACCCACTAGACTTTAAGGTAGTCTAGAACCTATTACAGCTTGCTTTTAATGGTTGAGCAAGAACCCACTAGCCTTCTTACAGGTGAAGGCTAGCTCACCTATGACTCAAGCCTTTTAAAGGGAAGGCTTGACTAACCTCTTCACACCTTGAAGGTGGTGTGAAAACCCAAACAAAAGGAAGATGAGAGAAAGAGGAGTTTGTAGGCACAAACCCAAATTGATGCTCAAAAAGATAAATAATGAAAAACCGTAAGAGGAGAAGCCTTGGGCGCCAAAGGATTGATGAAGTTGATGAAGAGCGCTCCCAAGCTTCTTTGATGGTGCTCCTTGGATGTGGAAGTGGGTTGGAGCAATTGAGGTTCCTTGAAGGAATCCGCCGGAGGTTTGCCAAATGATGAAAAATGTGTCCGTTGGCTTCCGTTGGCTTGGTTGTTGTTCCACTACCGTTCCGGGGCTTCCTAGTCCTTTATTTATAGAGGGGGAACCCTCATATGGCCGTTCGGGGTCTTCGGAGCCGTTGGAAAAGTCTTCGGAGCCGTTGGGAGCAGGCTGGTCAAAGCCCAACGGCTAGTTTGACTGGCTCCACCGGCTGACCGGTGTTTGGCCATCGGTTGGCCGGTGCTTTGGAAAATGGAGAAGCCTTCTGCCCAGGCACCACCGGCTGGCCGGTGAGGAGGCCACCGGTTGGCCGGTGGTGAGACAGTAGGTGTCCCTTCTGTCTGGGTTCCACCGGCTGGCCGGTGATGAGACACCGGTTGGCCGGTGGTCTGGACAGAGGGGATGCCTTCTGTCAAGATTCCACCGGCTGGCCGGTGGTCATCCACCGGTTGGCCGGTGGACTGAAATCAGTCCACTTTTGCCTTCTGGCTTTCTTGGCCCAATTCATTGGCAACCTGAAATCATGCCTATCATCCAAAAACACTTACAACAAGATTAGATAAATAAGAGAGTGATTGTGATCATGAAAATTAAACCACGAGGGGTACGAGAGGTACAACAATCTCCCCCTATTTTGATGATCACAATCACCAAAACAAGCAATGTAAAAGACTGAAATGAAAGGCATGCTGTAAAGGATAAAGCAAAGCATGAGAGAAAGATTTGTCCCCCAATCAACCAAGAATTTCTCCCCCTTTGTGATTATCAAAATAGCACGGGGCATAAAACTTGATTGAGGGAAAGGATTGAAAAACAAGATAGAGATTTTTAAACCAATTGAAATTTTTGAAATTTGAATTGAAAGTTTTGAATTGAAGGCTAAGTTTTGAATATAAAGCAAAAAGGCTTAAACGATCCTAACTCCCCCTAAATAAAAACAACAAATCACCGGGGAGAGGATTTTAGAACCGAGACAAATTTTGGTCCGGTGAGACTCGCTAAAAGGGATTTTTCAATCCAAACTTGTCTAGTGGGATACATCCTAAGATATTCATCCGAGTAGGTAATGATTTTGGGGCGGCCATATCTAGCATTTTTACAATTGCATTCATAAATCATATGTCCGGTTTTTCTACAATAATTACAAAATTTATTTTGAGAGCTCCCCCTTACAAAAGTAGTGGGTGCTCTAGAAGAAGTGGCTTGCTTGTTAAAGCCAAGTCCATGTGTGGTTCTAGCCGAACGTTGAGAACCTAGCAATTTGGTCAAATTTTGTTCACCTTGGGTGAACTTGGCAAGAGATTCCCTTAAATCTTTAATAGTTGAATTCAAAGAATCAACATTTGGAATATCTTGGACCTTAAGGGCAAGTTCCTCATTCTTTTTGAGAAGTTGATCTTTTTCAGAAATTAGAATTTTGTGTTTCTTTTTTAAGGCCAAAAATTTAGAGGTAAGTTCGTGAAAACCTTCCTCTAATTGATCTCTCACATTTTGGAGATCTTCATAAGATAAATGATTGAAAGAATTTGAAGAACTAGAGGATGAGGAGTCGGAAGAGGATACCTCATGAAATGCCATTAGGCATTTTTTACCGTTGTCACTTGAGGAGGAGGAGGAGGAGGATGTGGAGCTATCACTCCATGTGGCCTTGAATGCCTTCTTCTTTTCCTTTTGCTTGGCCTTTTTCTTGTTGAGTGGACAATCGGGCTTGTAATGGCCTTTCTTGCCACACCCGTAACATGTTACCTCGGGCTCGGATTTTTCGTTGGGTTGAGCCTTGTGGGATTTCTTCTTCTTGTGCTTCTTCATGAATTTGTGCATTTTGCGGGCAAGATTCTCCATTTCTGAATCGCCGCTTGAAGAGGAAGAAGATGAGGAGGAGGAGCTTTCTTCTTTTTGAACTTTGAAGGCGATGTTCTTTGGAGTTTTGATGAGATTGCCTTCCTTTTCAGCTTGCCTCCTCATGGTGATCTCGTAGGTCATGAGGGATCCGATGAGCTCTTCGACCGGCATGTTCTTGATGTCTTTTGCTTCTTGGATTGCCGTGACTTTCGGTGCCCATGTGCTTGGTAAGATCCAAAGAATCTTCTTGACCATCATCTCTGCAGAAACATCATCTCCAAGAGACTTTCTCCCATTACAAACGTCAGTAAAGCGAGTAAACATATCAGTAATATTTTCAGATGGATGCATGGTAAAAGATTCAAAATCTTGACGGTACATATCCAATCGAGTATCCTTAACTTTGTTGGTCCCCTCATGGGTAACCTCCAATAGTTTCCAGATTTCATGAGATGAAGTGCATGTGGAAACTCGATTGAATTCATTACGATCAAGGCCGCAATGAAGAGCGTTCATGACTTTGCCATCAAGCTCGAAATTTTTAATATCGGCTTGAGTCCATTTGGATTCATCGGGAGAAGAGAGAGAGTAACCATGCATGACAATTCTATAAATAGGATAACCAATACTTCTAAGAAAAGTAGTCATGCGGGTTTTCCAATAGGTATAGTCGGTTCCATCAAAGAATGGAGCACGACCCAATGAATATTCTTCGGGGGCGAAAGAAGATGAAGCCATCACAATGGATCTTGAATTTGAAACCGGTGAAGGTATTACTCAAATTTTCCTTTGATACCAATTGTTGGGGAGGAGAGTGATGGCAAGAGGGGGGGTGAATTGCCTTTTTAAAAAAGTTTAACAATTTAAAACAAAGTTAAAGCGCAGCGGAAATAAAAGAGGCAAGACACAAAACTTGATAACGGAGTTCGGCTTAAACCAAAGCCTACGTCTCCGCTCCCAACTCAACCGTTGAGAGATTTACTACCGCTTGCTTTTTAATGGTTTTAGCAAGAAACCCACTAGACTTTAAGGTAGTCTAGAACCTATTACAGCTTGCTTTTAATGGTTGAGCAAGAACCCACTAGCCTTCTTACAGGTGAAGGCTAGTTCACCTATGACTCAAGCCTTTTAAAGGGAAGGCTTGACTAACCTCTTCACACCTTGAAGGTGGTGTGAAAACCCAAACAAAAGGAAGATGAGAGAAAGAGGAGTTTGTAGGCACAAACCCAAATTGATGCTCAAAAAGATAAATAATGAAAAACCGTAAGAGGAGAAGCCTTGGGCGCCAAAGGATTGATGAAGTTGATGAAGAGCGCTCCCAAGCTTCTTTGATGGTGCTCCTTGGATGTGGAAGTGGGTTGGAGCAATTGAGGTTCTTTGAAGGAATCCGTCGGAGGTTTGCCAAATGATGAAAAATGTGTCTGTTGGCTTCCGTTGGCTTGGTTATTGTTCCACTACCGTTCCGGGGCTTCCTAGTCCTTTATTTATAGAGGGGGAACCCTCATATGGCCGTTTGGGGTCTTCGGAGCCGTTGGAAAAGTCTTCGGAGCCGTTGGGAGCAGGCTGGTCAAAGCCCAACGGCTAGTTTGACTGGCTCCACCGGCTGACCGGTGCTTGGCCATCGGTTGGCCGGTGCTTTGGAAAATGGAGAGGCCTTCTGCCCAGGCACCACCGGCTGGTCGGTGAGGAGGCCACCGGTTGGCCGGTGGTGAGACAGTAGGTGTCCCTTCTGTCTGGGTTCCACCGGCTGGCCGGTGATGGGACACCGGTTGGCCGGTGGTCTGGACAGAGGGGATGCCTTCTGTCAAGATTCCACCGGCTGGCCGGTGGTCATCCACCGGTTGGCCGGTGGACTGAAATCAGTCCACTTTTGCCTTCTGGCTTTCTTGGCCCAATTCCTTGGCAACCTGAAATCATGTCTATCATCCAAAAACACTTACAACAAGATTAGATAAATAAGAGAGTGATTGTGATCATGAAAATTAAACCACGAGGGGTACGAGAGGTACAACAAATAGTACCTAAGCCACCAACACGTCTGACACCTCGTGTCCCTGCGACCATGTCGCTCAAGTCCGATGGCCTCGCCATCCAAGTAACCCGGGCCATGCCCAACCTGACAGTCGTACTGCCTCAAGCCGACGTCCATGACGCTCAATCCCGTGGTCAAAACCACCCAAAGTACCCCGGGCAAAGCCCCAACCTGTGATCAGCATCACTCAAGCGTAACCGGGCCAAGCCCAACACAACCCAAAAGGTCCAGCAGATGTAATCCAGCAATTTCATATATACATATTTAAACAGAAAACATAAATCGGCAAAACAAACTAAACAGTTGAATTGCACTCTACCCGGTGCTGTCCCATACCAGCACTGAGGTCTTAAATGCCTCCACAATTTATCTAAAACATCAATAAATTAAACTAACAGTTTATAACATTAACATTTCAGTTAAAACCATTTTGGCGTCCCCGGGCCAAAATGCCCCGACGAGCAACAGCCCCTCACCCGGCCCTGCTCACGCAAACTGGTAACCGGGCATACCCAAAAGCATCCCAGAGGTCCCATAAGCATTACAGTATGAAAAAGCAGATAAAACGGGTCCCGCTCAAAATACCCGAAAACGCGCCAAAGGCCGCGTTACCCAAACAACCACGAAAACACAAAATGAAGTATGCACCACCTACCTGAGACTCGCACGATGCTACTCCTCCGGTAACACCCGCCAATTCGGTCTAAAACGCGGTAAATCTACAAAAGATTCAAACCCGTTCAAACGCCTATAACTCGTTCTAGAACGAAAATCAAACAAAACGGCCAAAGAGGAATCGAGGTCTTACCGAGGGGGTTCCAACGCACTAATCAGAGCTCGAAACGGGTCTTGGACGAACGATCGGGAGGGGAAGAGAGGTTCGGCCGGCCTGGTTCGCGTATCCGGGCGGAGGAGATGAGGTTCTGCCTCAATACGAGGTTGCTGCCCGTTTTAAGTGAAAAAAAGAAAGTACACGGCGTGTACTTTGGGACTACACGCCGTGTATGGTTCATTTAACTGTTCATAAGACGGAAAGGTTTCGCCGACTTACTTTCCGTACCTGCCGACAAGGGTACACGGCGTGTACGTGGTTCCTCTTCCCTACCTCGCCGACTTGCCCACACGCCATGTATATTCCTCATACACGGCCAGACTACACAGCGTGTCCAAAGGGAACACGGCGTGTACCTGGTTCTACCCGGCCAACGAGCTACACGCCATGTATGGCCTCACACTGCCAGGGGTATACATGGCGTGTTCAAAACTACACGCCGTGTAGTAAGAAAATTCTACACGGTCACTGCACGGCATGTACCCGGCGAGCACACGGCCGGTCACTCGCCTACACATACACGACGTGTACTTACAGTACACGCCGTGTAGTCTGGAAATTTCCAGAAACTGCCCATTTAATCCAGTTTCCTCAGAAACCAGTCAAAAATTTAAACAGGGTCGGGATTTTGACCCGTTCCAAAAACCCGGGTTCTTACACATCTCACGCTTTTCAGCCCAAGGAGGTTGAACTTCAGGTTGATGCATCCTTTGAGAAGCATCCAATTCGTATTGTTGATAGGAGCATGAAGCTTCTCCGAGGCCGATTAGTTCCTCTCATACGGGTGCTATGACAGCATAGTCGAGTGCAGGACGAAACCTGGGAGCGGGAAACCGACGTACATGCTCAGTGGCCAGAGTTGTTCACAGCTTTATCTTCACCGCTCTTGGTAATACACACCGTGTACATAGTAATACACGTCATGTAATCAGTCGGCGGGTGAACAGTGAGGCGGTGGAAAGTGGCCGCCAGCGAAACGACAGTACACGCCGTGTACTCAAAAATACACGTCGTGTACTCATGTCGACAGATGAACAGTGAAGCGGTGGAAAGTGGCCGCCAGAGGAACAGTTAAAAAATGAAAAGTACACGCCGTGTAGTCGTGTTTTTTTGGTTATAAATGGGCAGTAGCCTCCTCCTTCGGCAGAGGAGGCAGTGGGTTCATTTTGGAGCGCGGGAGAGACGGCTGAATCTTAGAAGAGCTCCCGACCGCACACCGGGACTCTGATTCCTTCGCCGACGATCTCGTTTGAACCTCGCGGGTGAGTTCTTATCTCTTCTTGAACCTCTCCTTCCAATTCCATCCCAAAGGAAAGTTATTTGAGTTTGAACGGGTGAACATTTATCCCAGATCTATGTCGTTCTCGGTTGATTCGGGAGGCGTCGTTCACGTATATCGATCAGAGGAGATCGAAGTAAGTGGTATGGTGTTAATTTCTAACTGTTGAGTTGTTTTTGTGTACCGTTGTGTTACGCGCCCATGTTTGGGGTGTCGTATGGTTGAGACCTTAGCTGATAAGATATCTAGAATTGCATAGATAAACTAATGATAAATATAAACTGCTGTTTAGGATTGTTGCTTGGATCCAGGGCCACCCCGTGGGTGCGTTTCCCTTGTTTAGCCGTTTGGCCAGGATTCCCGTGGGTATGTCGTGATTATAGCATGCTTTGAGTTTTCTTGAGAGAAAATGTATATAAATTGCTTGTTTATGTGTTGGGCTCGGCTCGGTTACCTGTTATCCTGAGGGCAGTGTTTTGCTTAGCCTGAGGGCGGTGTTCGTTTAGCCTGAGGGCAACGTTTCTTATGCCTGGGGCAGTAGCTTCCGTGCCTGAGGGCAATATCTCGTATGCCTGTGGGCTATATTCGTTATGCCTGTGGGCAGTCACCTGTGGGTTTCGATTCTACTTACCTGAGGGTAAGGATTTACATGTCTAAGGACAATGTTTACTTTGAGTATTCACTGTGGTGATTTCTTATTTTGTACCTACGAAGCTAAAGCACAAGCTTGGAATTGATAAATAATTAATAAAATGGCAATGTAACTGATAGAGATAGTTACTTTTGAGTACGGACTAGTTTACTGCATTTTATTACTGCACACCGTTGTTGCACATTTTCACTGACAGTTGGGCAGGGGCCTTTGGTGGTTGCCTACTAGGATTTATTTCTCACACCCTGTTTGGGTCATGTTTTGGGCCCAAACAGATTATATTGCTGCAGGTATTGATAAGGGCAAAAGTCCTTATACAAGTATTTGATTGTTGCAGAGAAGTAGGAGAGCATGGGACCGAGCTTAGGCTTGCAATGCTGCTGAGTTCCTGCTGCACTGTTTTGTTTTGTTTTGTTGTACTTATCCCTTGTACTGTATTGTTTTAGATTGTAGTGTACCCTGTTTTGGCTGTTTTCTTAGACTTAGAGACATATTGCATCATCATATATATATATAACAGTTGTCATCTTTTACTTATGTGTTGTTGTCCACTTTAACTTGGTATTGTTTACTGATTCCGCTTTTGGGTATGTTTATATTTTTCCGCTGCGCTACACTTTGACAAATAAGGGCATAGTTTCCCCACTATCAGACCTAGGCTCTCACTGCTAGTCGGCAGCCTCTGACGTTTGGGGAAATGCGCTTGAGGTCATGTGACCAACCGGGTTCGGGGCACCCGTTGTGTGGCTTCCGGAACCGGGACGTTACAGCAGCAAATGGATATATACAGTCCGCCTTAATGCCGATGACACTCTCCATCGCCTCAAAGCCCGCCTTGTGGCAAAGGGCTTTGCTCAAACATATGGTATTAACTATTTTGATACCTCCTCTCCTGCCAAGATGGCCTCCGTTCGATTATCCATCTCTTTGGCCGCTCATCATCCTTCGCTCCATCAACTGGATGTCAAGAATGTCTTCCTCCATGGATTTATTGAGGAAGAGGCTTATCTGCAGCAGCCCCCCAAATTTTGTGCCTCCGGAGCTGACTCCCAAGTCTGTCGACTTCACCGCTCTCTATATGGTCTCAAATAGTCTCTCCGTGTTTGGTTTGGTCAATTCAGCACCGTCGTCACCGACTTTGGACTCTCTCGCAGTATGAAGGACCACACCATGTTCTACAGGACAATATCCACCGACTGCATCCTGTTGGTAGTATATGTAGATGATATCATCATCACTGGGAGCAACTCCACTGGAATCGCCCACCTCACGGAGCATCTCACCATCACTTCCACACCAAAGATCTCGGCCCTCTCACATACTTCCTTGGCATCGAGGTCTCCCGTTCTCCGGACACCATCTTCCTCTGCCAACGGAAATATACGTTGGATATTCTGCAGGATGTTGGGCTAACACAGGTCACCGCCGTTGACACTCCTCTTGAGTCTGGGGAACGATCTCTCTGTGACTCCTCGGAACCGTATTCACACCCAGAGCAGTATCGTCGACTGGTGGGAAAACTCAATTATCTCACCATGACTCGTCCAGACATTGCCTTCATTGTTGGCAAAGTGAGCCAATTCATGGAGCATCTGACCACCTCTCAGTGGGATGTTGTCCTCCGCATCACCAAATATATCAAGAGATACCCTGCCCATGGTCTTCGCTACTCCTACCACGCTCATCTGAATATTGAGGCCTTCTATGATGCTGACTATGCTGGTTGCCTTACTACCCGGAAGTCTACTTCTGGGTTTGTCGTTTTCTTGGCAGACAACCCCATCTCTTAGCGTAGCAAGAAACAAACTGTCCTCTCCAGATCCAGTGTGGAGTCTGAGTACCGTGTCATGGCCATTGTCACTACGAAGATCCTTTGGCTTTATCATCTCCTCCAGGAGTTTAGCTGTCCTTCGCAGACATCTGCTCATATCTGGTGTGACAATTAGCCAGCCACCAAGATTGCTTGAAATCTCGTCTTCCATGAACGCACGAAGCATATCGAGGTGGACTGCCACTTTCTTCGCCACCACCTCGAGCACAACCATGTCAGCTATAGCCACATCCCGACGGCGGATCAGCTTACCCGACATCTTCACCAAAGGCCTCTCAGGGCCTCGCCTGGCCTTGAAATCGAAGGATAAATTTTATAGAACTGTTATTAGACAAGTTGTTCTATATAGTAGTGATTGTTAGCCTTTCACGGGAAATCTTGAACAAAAAATAAGGGTATTGAAAATGAAAATGTTAAGATGGACATGTGGACATACTTAGATGAATAAGATTGGAAATAAATGTGTTTGAGAGAAAATTGGAATTACTCCAATTGATGAGAAGATGACTGGGGACTACATTAAAATAGTTTAGGCATGTTAGAAGAAGACATAGAGATGCACCTATTAATAGGTAAACTTAATGACAAAATCACTTATTAAAATAAGTTAAGGTGGACCTAAAAGGACTCTTAAACAAAACATTTAAGATGACCTTGTTCTAAATGGTTTTAATGAAAATAGTCTTCAATATAGCTAATTAGCGATGTTTGATTCATGTAGTCAACCACATTTAATTAGGTTTAAAGCTTGCTTATTTTTGTTGTGGAGACATTTCCAAGAATAATCCTCCCAAAAATTTCGCTTTTAGTTGTTCCCTCAACTCAACTTGAGGTGTGCATGCACGCGGATAATTTTTAACTACATTTATCCACTATTAACTTTAAATTTATAATCCCATTTTCAATCCTCGTAGCCCCTTCACTACTACATCTCCCCAATTTTTGTCTAAATATAATACATACTCCATTTCAAGATCTTATTTTTCCAAAATATTGAATCGTAAATCCCACTTGCAACCAATCCTCGTAGCCCCTTCACTACTGCATTTCCCCAATTTTTGTCTAATATAATACATACTCCATTTCAAGATCTTATTTTTCCAAAATATTGAATCGTAAATCCCACTTGCAACCAATCCTCGTAGCCCCTTCACTACTGCATTTCACCAATTTTTGTCTAATATAATACATACTCCATTTCGAGATCTTATTTTTCCAAAATATTGAATCGTAAATCCCACTTGCAACCAATCCTCCTTTTACCCATGCACTTTTTTTTACCCATGCACATTGTAGGAGAGACCCCAAGTCCGTACCTCTAAGTGAGGTCGGGCTGCTATTATATAAATGAAAAAAGATAAAGCACTTGAACATAAATACAATTCAAACTATTGATCATTGTCACAGTCAAATCATTGACCACTCAAGCGAGGTTTATCTAGGTTGGATACATAATAAAAGAAAACAAGGTAAATCCTAATACTTCCCCTCAGGTTGGACATACCCAGCTCGACTACAAAAAAATACTGGAAATAAAAACAAGGTAAATCCTAATACATCCACTTGTTTGGTTTCGTCCTCCTCTACATGAGCTCCAGATCACGGTAAAAATGATCAATCTAAAGTAAAAGAACTGCTGCCAAACAATATGTGGCTACCAATTAACTTCCCATGCTAATGACTGGATGAAACGACAAACAACAAGCAACCTGAAAATGGTTAGGTGAAACGTTACCCGTCTTGCAGACCAAATGACCGGGTGAAACAGCGATTGTTTTGTGGATTCAGATGGTTGAGTGAAACGGTGGCCATCTTCAGGACCTAAAAGGCCAGATGAAACGGCGTTTGTCTTGTAGGCTCAAATGGTCAGGTAAAACAGCACCCTTCATGCGAATTCAAAAAACCGAGTGAAATAGTGCCCTTCTTGCAGACCCTAAAAGACTATGGTTGTCAGCAGAAGCAATGCAAGGATGCTTAACTAGGGCTGTAAACGAGCTCGAGTACTTGCGAGCTACTCGGGCTGGGCTCAAAAGATACTCGAACTGATGAGAACCATGTTAAAGGCACCAAGTCGATTGCGTGGGAGGAGAAGTTGGATTTGCAAGGCCCAATGACGCAAGGAAGATTAAAGAGGCTCAATGCTACAATGGGTGCCCATCGTGCTTCATTAAAGGCTCAATGGATCTTACCTTGCATAGATGGAGCAAATGGGTTTATTATCTCACTTATTCAAGCCCAAACAAAGTTTGGCCCACATGGTTGCACGAATTTGGAAGTCTTGCCCCCAATGAGGATTCTAGAAATGACATCTTTGGACACTTAAGTCAAATCTGGTGGGTCATGCACTCAAAGTCAAATCTGGTGGGCTATAGTTGGAAAGTTGTGTACCACTTTTCCAAAAGTCTTTGGTAGACTATCTTTTTGAATTTAAGGGAACAAAGTAGTTTAGCCTTTATGACTTTAGGGTATTACACCCTTGACTATTGTACCACCCCCTTGGCTATAAATAGCCACCCCATGGCACTTGTGTGACATTCAAGACTTAATTGAGAGCTTATGTTTTGTTTCTCTTCGTTGTGTGAGAATTGTTCTGAATTCCCCCTTATTCTTGTGCATTCTTGCCTTGTCAATCTACAAGTTAGATTGGTGATCCGAGATCACAAAGCCCCCAATTCCAGGGGGATATGCACTCAAAATCAAATCCGGTGGGCTATAGTTGGAAAGTTGTGTACCACTTTTCCAAAAGTCTTTGGTAGACTTTATCTTTTTGAATTTAAGGGAACAAAGTAGTTTAGCCTTTATGACTTTAGGGTATTAGACCCTTGACTATTGTACCACCCCCTTGACTATAAATAGCCACCCCCATGGCACTTGTGTGGCATTCAAGACTTAATTGAGAGCTTACGTTTAGTTTCTCTTCGTTGTGTGAGAATTGTTCTGAATTCCCCCCTTGTTCTTGTGCATTCTTGCTTTGTCAATCTACAAGTTAGATTGGTGATCCAAGATCACAAAGCCCCCAATTTCGTGCATCAACCCAAGTGCGTTGTTGTGTGGATTGACTATCACATCCCTCCCTTGAGTGTGTTGTCTAAGTAGTAGGTAGCGCTCCTTATAGCGTTCATTGACTACTTGTTTCCGCTATCAATACTCATCATTCGCAACTTAACCCCAAACCGCATCCTACATCTGCCGCCCTACGCCGTGAAGATCGGGTCACCCCGTGCGTCTCACATCAGTTGGTATCAGAGCACCGGTTGACACGGTAGGCATCTATCACCCTCTTTTATCCCACATATTTATTTCCCTTCTCATCTTTTCTTATTATCCACCCATTCAAAAAAAAATCTTTTCTTTGAAAACCTCCAGAATTGGCCTTTGTTGTGCAAGATTGAAATACTTTTACATTGATTCAATTGTTCATCCATCTTCTTTTCACATTTAATTCGGTATATGTGATTTGTATCCGAAAAAAAAAACAAAAAAAAAACAAATTCTCTCAACTCATCATTTTGTGCTTCTCAAAATTAAGCACATCCCTTCCTTTGAGAGATTTCAAAAAAAAATTGTCTTACTCACCGTTCATCATATTGTGCTTTAAAACTCCAAGCACAACACTTTTTGGGGAGATTTGACAAAAAAAAAATGGATAAAATTACTTCATCATCGTGTTTTACATTATTAGCACTTTCCATTTCTGTACATCACTTTCTCCATCATTTTGCTTCATCCCCATATTATATTTAGCTCATATTGTTATTAATTTTTCTTATCTTGCACAATCGGGCAAAACCCAAATACCACCTTTCTACTGTTGCGGAATCGTCGGGAGACACAATGACATAAACGAGAAAAACGAAAGAAAGAAAGTAAAGGACACAGCGATTTACGTGGTTCGGGAAAAATCTCTACGTCCACGGGAGAGGCAGAATTCACTATATCGAGAGCACAAAAAATACAGAGGATTTTCAGTAGTAAACCCTAGCCCGAAATGGGCTACGTATGAAGAAGACGGTCCACTGTTCCGAATAGTAGTCCGCGTTGCAACAGTGATCGGCGGCCAACTTTGTCAAAAGTGCTACAGTGACTACCGGCTGGAAGTCCAAAGTGCTACAGTGAAGTTGACTCTGAAGTCCGCACCGCTACAGTGCCTATCGGTTTTCGTCTTGCATCAAAGTACCACCAACGACATGCCACCAACGACGCACCCGACACAAACTACCTCTCCACGACTTCATCGCCATGGTTTTCGTCTTGCATCAAAGTACGTAATCAAGTGACATACATTGGTAATGATCTCAAGTCAGGAGACCATTACACATGATCGTAGATAGAAACATCTAATGACACCCGAAACATGTGGTGTTCCTATTGGCGAGTCAGTCCTCATGATCTCTCTCACTACTAGAGATCACCAAGAGCGAACTTCATGAGAAGAAGTCTCAATGCTTATGAGCCCCCAGCACCTGATGGTCAGACATCTACTATGTCCAATTAGTAAGATGTATCTAGACCATAGAACATATATATTTAAGATTAATGTCATAGTATCTAGAGGTTCTCATTATAGCCTGGGAACTGCTATAACCTTTCGATACGACAATTAATCTTTGGACATTACCATTTCAATAGTGGACGCAGAAAAGTCTACACTATAATGGTAAGATGACATCATGCATACCTTATTGTATACACGATATGGTAATCAAAAGCACATAATAGTTGGGTCTAGGGCACCCACTATTTCAACAGAAAATTGTTCATGCTAGTGATGAAGGAAGCCGAAGTAGGTCTCCCGCACCGGAAGCTTCGCCACTCCAAATGCAAGTTTTGGTGAGCCATTTCGAGAAACTTCTTGATCGAAAGTTGGAGGTGCTACATGAGAGGATTGATAACTTGAAAAATCAACCAAACCCAAGGATGATCCATGATAACCCGCGGTGAGCTCCAGCACCCCGTCGCCCCCACATCATGGAGGAGATGGAAAACCTTGATGGTGATTTTGAGGATGTCCCACAAAGGAGGTTGTACCAACAACCTAGAGGAGGACAAAGGAGACAACATGATGATGACCTACTTGGCGGGATCAAGGTGAAAGTCCCTTCTTTTCAAGGGAAAAGCGATCCGGATGCATACTTGGAGTGCGAGATGCGGATCGAACAGGTGTTTTCATGTCATACCTATTCCGAGGAGAAAAAGATAAAACTTGCAGCCCTTGAATTCATTGATTATGCATTAATATGGTGGGATCAAGTTTAAAAGAAGAGGGCTAGATATGGTGGACGTCCCATCAACATTTGGGAAGACATGAAGTTCGCCATACGAAAGCGGTTTGTTCCCACACATTACCATAGAGACCTCCACAACAAACTTCAACGCCTCACCCAAGGGAGTAAGAGTGTAGAAGACTACTACAAGGAGATGCAAATTGTCAAGATTCGGGCAAACGTTGAGGAAGATCCGAAGGCAACCATGACACGGTTTTTACATGGGCTCAATCGGGAAATTGCCGATCAAGTAGAGATGTATCACCATGTGGAAATACAAGATATGATCTATCAAGCCACCAAAATCGAGCAACAAATCAAAACAAGGAGCAACATGAGGAAACCCGTTACCCCTTTCACGCCATGGAGAAATCCGAGAAAGGAGATTGGAGAACCATGAAAGGCAAAAGAGGTGGTTGATCGCAAAAGTGACAAGGTAATTCTTCCACCTAAGAAACCTACTTTTGAGGCTAACCAAACCAGGAATCGGGATATTCTGTGTTTCAAATGTCAAGAAAGGGGTCACATTGCGAGTGAGTGCCCAAACCGGCGCACCATGACCATCAACAAGTATGGAGAATAGGAGACCGATGGAGAGAGCTCGGAAGAGGAGGAAGAATCTCCAGAAATTGATAGTGAAGAGTTTGCAGAACATGGTGAGATTCTTGTCACTAGGAGAGTTCTAAGCGCACAAATGACCATGGGAGAGAAGGAGCAGCGGGAGAACCTTTTCCATACACGGTGCAAGATCTATGGGAAGGTATGTAGTGTTATTATTGATGGAGAAAGTTGTAGTAAGGTTGCGAGCACCGAGTTAGTAGAGAAGTTGGGACTTCCTACTTTGAAGCATCAACATCCATATCGACTTCAGTGGTTGAATGATTGTGGAGAGCTGAAGGTTACCAAACATGTGAAAGTATTGTTCTCCATTGGTAAATACAAGGATGAGGTATTGTGCGACATTGTTCCTATGAAGGCGTGCCACTTGTTGTTGGGTCGACCGTGGCAGTACGATCGGCGTGTTACTCATGATGGTTTCTTGAACCGTCACACTTTTGTACTACGAGGGGAACCTATAACCCTCAACCCCATGACCCCAAAACAAATTCTGGAAGATCACATTTTGAGGGAAAAGAAAAAAATGAGTGATAAGGAAAAAAAGAGAGAAAATGAAAAAGGAAACAATGAGAGGAAAAATAGAGGATGAGAGAAGAAAGCAAATGGAGAGCAAAGAAAAATCAAGAGGAAAAAAAGATTTGAGGGGAGATAAAAGTGTGATGTTGGCAAAAAAGAGTGAGGTTAAGGAAGCTTTGATTTCTCGACAAAATCTCTTAGTACTTATGTACAAAGAGGTGATGTTGAACACTAACGACTTAACATCTCTTTTGTCACATGTGTTTCCCAAAGAGGTGCCACCTGGTTTGCCACCCATTAGAGGTATTGAGCATCAAATTGACCTCATACCTGGAGCATCACTATCAAACCGCCCTGTATATCGCACCAACCCGGAAGAGACAAAAGAGATTCAAAGGCAAGTTCAAGAGCTGTTGGATGTGGGATATGTTAGAGAGAGCCTTAGTCCTTGTGCGGTACCGGTACTTCTAGTACCAAAGAAGGATGGAACATGGAGAATGTGCATTGACTGCAGAGTCATCAATAACATCACAGTAAGGTATCGTCATCATATCCCTAGGTTAGATGATATGCTGGATGAATTAAATGGTTCAACTATTTTATCAAAAATTGATTTAAGAAGTGGCTACCATCAAATTAGGATGAAAGAAGGAGATGAGTGGAAAACTGCATTTAAGACAAAACATGGATTTTATGAATGGTTAGTCATGCCCTTTGGTCTCACCAATGCACCTATCACATTTATGAGGTTAATGAATCATGTCTTACGTGCATATATTGGAAAATTTGTGGTAGTTTACTTTGATTATATTCTAGTGTATAGTAGAACTTCGCATGAACATGTAGATCACTTAAGAAAAGTCCTAGAGGTGTCAAGGAAAGAAAACTTGTTTGGAAACATTAATAAGTGTGATTTTTGCCTCGATAGGATTGTTTTCCTTGGATTTGTTGTGAGCAGGAATTGAGTTGAAGTTGACACTGAGAAGATCAAAGCAATACAAGAATGACCAACTCCGACCTCCGTTGGGCAGGTAAGAAGTTTTCATGGACTTGCTAGTTTTTACAAGAGATTTATGAAGGACTTTAGCACACTAACAGCGTCGTTGAATGAATTGACAAAGAAAAATGTTCCTTTCAAATGGGGGACAACTCAAGAGAAAGCCTTCCATGCGCTTAAGGAGAGACCCACTCACGCCCCTCTACTTACACTTCCGGACTTCGGTAAGACCTTTGAAATTGAATGTGATGCAAGCGGAATTGGCATAGGAGGAGTACTCATGCAAGAAGGTAGGCCTATTGATTTCTTTAGTGAAAAGTTAAATGGACCAACCCTAAACTATGCTACATATGATAAAGAGTTGTATGCATTGTTTAGAGTTCTAGAAACATGGCAACATTACCTTTGGCCTAAAGAATTTATGATCCATTCTGATCACGAGGCTCTTAAGTACCCTTAGGAGCCAAAATAAACTAAATAGGAGACATGCTAGATGGCTGGAATTCATTGAATCACTTCCCTATGTCATCAAGCATAAAAAGGGTAAAGAAAATATTGTGACAGATGCACTTTCACGTAAATATTCTCTTTTAACCTTGTTGGATTCAAAACTCCTTGGTTTTGAATGCATTAAGGAATTATATGCCACAGATAGTGATTTTAGTGAACCATATGGACATTGTAAACCTATAGTTAGTTGGGAAAAGTTTTATTTACATGATGGATTCTTATTCCGGATTGATAAGCATTGTATTCCCAATTGCTCTATCCGTTTACTTTTACTAAAGGAATCACATTCTAGTAGGTTAATGGGACATTTTGGTGTTGCAAAAACTTTAAGTGTTCTTAGTGAGCATTTTTATTGGCCTAGGATATCTAAAAATGTTGAAAATTTTGTGGGAAAGTGCATTGTTTTCCATAAAGCCAAATCGAAACTGAACCCACATGGATTATATCTTCCTCTCCCAATTCCCAAAAACCCTTGGGAGAACATATCAATGGACTTTATTGTGGTGGATCGATTTTCTAAAATGGCACATTTTATTCCTTGTCACAAAACAGATGATGCCACTAACATTGCAACACTCTTCTTTCAGAAAGTAGTCAAACTCCATGGAATGCCAAGGATAATTGTGTCGGATCGAGACACAAAATTCCTTAGTTACTTTTGGAAGACCTTGTGAAGCAAACTGGGTACAAAGTTACTATTTTCCACTACCTGTCATCCGCAAACTGATGGGCAAACGGGGGTGGTGGATCGGACACTATCATCCCTTCTGCGAACAATTGTCAAAAAGAATCTCAAGAATTGGGAGGAGTGTCTGTCACATGTGGAATTCGCATATAACAGGGTCAAGCACTCCACCACTCAATATTCTCCATTCGAAATTGTTTACGGTTTTAACCCACTTTCCCCTATTGATCTAGTTCCTTTGCCTTTGTAGGAAGCAACTAATATGGATGCGAAAGGGCGCGCTGAATTCATTAAACAACTTCATGAAAAGGCAAGGAAAAATATCGAGCGGATTACCCAGAAATATGTTGATCGTGCAAACAAGGGTCGTAAACAAGTGTTGTTCAAGCCCGGAGACTTGGTCTGAATTCATATGCGAAAGGAGAGATTTCCCGACAAGCGGAAACCAAAACTCATGCCACGAGGAGACGGACATTTCCGAGTGCTCGAGAAGATTAACAACAATGCTTACAAGAAAGATTTACCAGGTGAGTATGGTGTAACTGCCACTTTCAATGTTTCTGATCTTTCTACTTTTTTGGGTGCAAAGGATGAAGAGTCGAGGACGACTCCCTTTCAAGAGGGGGAGGATGATGAGAACCATGTTAAAAGCATCAAGTCGATTGCGTGGGAGGAGTTGGATTTGCAAGGCCCAATGACGCGAGAGAGATTAAAGAGGCTCAATGCTACAATGGGTGTCCATCTTGCTTCATTAAAGGCCCAATGAATCTTGCCTTGCATGAATGGAGCAAATGGACCTATTATCTCACTTATTCAAGCTCAAACATGATGCTTAAAGCTTGGCCCACATGGTTGCACAAATTTAGAAGCCTTGCCCCCATGGAGGATTCTAGAAATGACATCTTTGGACACCAAAGTCAAATCCCCCGGTAGGCTATGCACTCAAAGTCAAATCCGATGGGCTATAGTTGGAAAGTTGTGTACCACTTTTCCAAAAGTCTTTGGTAGACTTTATCTTTTTGAATTTAAGGGAACAAAGTAGTTTAACCTTTATGACTTTAGGGTATTAGACCCTTGACTATTGTACCACCCCTTTGACTATAAATAGCCACCCCCATGGCACTTGTATGGCATTCAAGACTTAATTGAGAGCTTATACTTTGTTTCTCTCTCTCCGTTGTGTGAGAATTGTTCCGAGTTTCCCCCTTGCTCTTGTGCATTCTTGCCTTGTCAATCTACAAGTTAGATTGGTGATCCAAGATCACAAAGCCCCCAATTTCGTGTCTCAACCCAAGTGCGTTGTTGTGTGGATTGGCTATCACATCCCTCCTTTGAGTGTGTTGTCTAAGTAATAGGTCGCACTCCTTATAGCGTTGATTGACTACTTGCTTCTGCTATCCATATCCATCATTCAGAACTTAGCCCCAAACCGCATCCTACATCTGCCGCCCTACGCCGTGAAGATCGGGCCACCCCGTGCGTCTCACATCACGAACTCGGCTCAGTTTTTTTCGAGTCAAGCTCGAGCTACTCGAGTATTATAACATAATCGAGTAGCTCGCGAGCCTAATCGAGCATCTAATTTTTTATATATTATTTTTATTCAATATATATGTATTTAATTTCGAGCTCGAGCGCTTTCGACCTCAAGTACAAATTCGGATTCGAGCTCAAATTTGAGCTATATTTTGTAATTAAAATTCTGAAAAAGTATCCTAATCGAACCGAGTCGAGCCTAATTGAGTGCTCGATCGATCCCAAGTCGAGCTCAAGCTCAAGCCAGTAAATCAATACTTGGTCGAGCACCGAGCCGAGCTCGAGCACCGAGTTCAAGTACCGAGCTCGAGCTCGAGTACTGAGATGCTCGGCTCGGCACGACTCGATTACACCCTTATGCTTAACAGAGATCTGAGCAGTGTTAAAGAGGACCTGGCAGAAAATCACCAACCATGCTGGGTGCTGAACTGCATAAAGTGCATGGACAGCTTTGCCACACATCAGAAAAGCGATTTTCCCCCTCGTTTGCAGCAGGGGCACAGGGTGTAGAAGCTGCAGGCGGCTGCCGGGAAGCCCTAGGGCTGGCTGAGATGGCGTGCGTGCAGGGAGGTGCGGCTAAATGAGAAAATTTAGACAACCAGAGGAAGATGCGGCTGGAAGAGGCGGCCACCTGGGCGCACCAAAGGGGAGGGGTCCCATCGCGGCAGGGGGGGCACAGATTCAGCAGATCTGGATAGAGCATGAAGGAATTGAAGCCTGGTCTCAGGGAAAACCGGATCTGGAGAAATAAGTGTGCGGAGGCACAGGAGGTACTGGGCGCAGAGGTGGCAGGAGGGCGGCGCACCTGTTATGATGGCCACTGGCCAGGGGGGCACACTCCCCTTTGTGGGGAAACTCTTAGGATTTCTCTGGGAGGAGGGGGGGAGGGGGGGAGGGGGGGAGGGGGGGAGGGGGGGAGGGGGGGCGGGGGAGAGAGGGGGGGGGGCTCAGGTCAGGGAGCCTGCTCTGATACCATGTAGAAGAAGACCTAAAGTCCGGTACCTCTAAGTGGCTGTTATTATTTATAGATGAGGAAAATAAAGATACAAACAGGAACATAAATACAACTCAAACCGTCGACCATTGACTAAGTCAAACTCATATTTAAATATCTAAATATTCTCACACGCGTATATGATAATCTTAAATTTCACCTTCACATCTTCTATCATTCAAATTAAATATCAATTTAGCTTCTTAATTGAAAATGATAACTAACACTGCAAAGTATGCTTGAATTCATAAACATGGGACTGGTGAAAAATAACAAAATGCATTAAAGTACTGAAATTTATTATATTGGGCTGTTATGAGAAAAATAAATAGGGAATGGGTGGTTTTTTAACTCTTCCACAAATTGCTCAAGCAAATTCAAGGACCCTTGCCAAGTCTTTACAATGTAATACTTGTTTATGATATCTAATAAGAAGAGAGTCAAAACAAATCATCAATGGAAATAAAAAACAGAAAAGAGAAAAGGAAATGCCAAAAAGAGCACCCAAATCCCAATCTTCTACATTCCAACTTGCACAAAGACTATTGCATAAAAATTTATAACTAGAATTAAACGAAAGAAATTTTCAGTATCAGGGGTTAATGTAATTTTACATCTCATTCTCCTTGAACTGAGAAAGGCATTCATCTCTCTGCTCTTCCAGCCTGTTGCTTACATCCTGTGAGAGAGAAATAAACAGTAGTTTAGCACTGTACATTCTTTAAAGCAGTCACTGTCCAAGATTATTCTTTGAGGCTGCTGATATTTTACAATGAATTTGCTTTAATTTTCAGAAGCATCCAAAATATATAAAGATTTAGCATGCACAAATTTATTCACGCTTCATAGAAACTAATTGAGTATTTAAGTTATTAGGACATGGTTCAATCTGAGTTTAGTTGAATAGGTCCATCCCCTCCCCTTTTCCTTAGTTTGAATTTTGCATTCCATATCTATCTCGGGTCTTAGAATCACGTTATCTATCTCTCTATATAAAGTGTTTCGGATTCATTCAAGAGGAACAGATGTTGGGGCTACTTTTTCAACATGGTATCAAAGCATAAGAAACCCTAAGTTTCTATCTCTCCCCTCTCCTCTCCTCTCTCCCTGGCGCCCAGACATACGTGCACCGGGGCGCCCAGCTCTTGCTCAGCGCCTGCAAGCATGCCAAGCATTGCATGTCCTCTGCCATCATGCCCAAACCCTATGTTTCCCTAGCATCCACGCAATCGCTCCCTCCAGATGCGCGGTTGCCTCCTTCGTACACGACCTCCTCCTATTGAGGCACCTCCCAGCCTGCCTCCCTCCTGTTAACACACCCCCAAGCACAACACGCCATTCTGACTCCTTTTGATTGAGCACATTTGGGTGGACCCCTTCCTTCAAACGCCCATGATAGAGTGGGTGCCCAACACTCAACACATGTTTGTACTATTTTGATTACCATGTCATATATACAGTTAAATATATACATGTATTCTTCTCGCTATGACAGTATATGTTTATTGCGAGGTAGCTTGTATCAGATGCATCATAAGTGATATGACATTGATTGAATAATCAAGACAGGATTTGTCTCTTCCAAATGTTAGGAGAAGATATCTCTGACTCTTTGACTGAGATGGTAGTGTCTGTCTGAAATTCATAGTCATGGTAGTTGCAGGCAAGTCCATCTAAAACAGTCAAAGATGTATCAAGTGTATGACACAAGTATGTGTCTTTCTTAATGAGATGTCAATTGAGAAAGAAATTATATAAGATGGTCCATGTTTGTAGGAAGGTTGTCATTGTTATGGCTTACCCTTTTCTCTTTAGGAGTCATGATGTGTTGTTAGATATTGCTTTTGATCAGTGTTTTTGACTCGCCGTTATCAGGATAAGGGCATAGATAGTCACAAGCATAGCTTATCTAGAAGCTCCACCAATTCAAATGAATCAAAGTTTCAGATAATGTAGGCCTCATGTCCGTGGGTCGGTGATTGTCCAAGTGTGAGTAATCGCAAGTAAAATAAATAAATAAATAAATTCAATTATAATTTATTCAAGTTTAAAATAATACAAATTAAATTTATTTCTCAAAGTATTCACAAGTTATTTAAATTTAAATAAATGAATATGAGAAATTATTTATTGAATGAACACTGTGTGTTTAAGGTTCGATAAATAATTACGGGAGAACACGAGCTAAGTTAATCATTCATATTTTATCATGCGACGCATTTAAGTGGTAAACGTGAGTGATGAAGTGTTTATAACATTTAAGACAAGTTAAATAAATCTTAAAGAAGTTATGGGTCATTTTAGAAGATTATGTTTCTTAAAAGACCTCGGTGCAATTTAAGAAACGTTAACAGAGGTATAAAAATGATTTTATGACTCCAAAATCATCTCTTGCTGGAGGCACAAAATGGCAACTCTCCCCTTCATCCTCTAACGGTTTAGAGAGAGAGAGTGCGAGACAAAGAACGCCAATGAATCAATCCTTCTCAAATCATGGTCGTGGTGCTCTAGCAATCATACAAGTGTCGTAAAGCATTCTGATCCATTGAGCTACCACACGAAGATCTAAGATCGACTCCTAGGAGTTGGTGGTGTTACGGAATCACCGGGAGACAGAACGACAGAAAACGAGAAAACGAAAGAAAGAAAAGCAACAAGGAACACGGCGATTTACGTGGTTCGGGAAAAATCCCTACGTCCACGGGAGAGGCAGATTTTCACTATGATTCGGGAGCAATTACAGAGGATTTTCCAACATTACAAACCCTAGCCCGAAATGGGCTACATATGAAGAAGACGGTCTACTGTTCTGAATAGTAGTCCGCGTTGCTACAGTGATCGGCGGCTCACTTTGTCAAAAGTGCTACAGTGTCTGCCGGCTGGAAGTCAAAAGCGCTACAGTACTGTTGACCCCGAAGTCCGCACCGCTACAGTACTGTTGACCCGCGATAGTTGCGGGCCACAAGCATTCGGCCCAACCGGATCGGGCAACACCAATCCAACAGGTGGAGCACATGTGGATGACCTAGAGGGATCGTTTGTTGGATCCTTCAAACTACAACAAAGCATCAACAAGCGAAGAACAACCAGAACACGATGAAAAATCGAGGCATCCTTTCATTTTGTTTTTGTTTATTTTTTGGGCTTAATTCTGTTGTATGAGATCCATGAGGAAATTTGGGTGTTCATTGATCAGATCTAGTGTTATGATAAAGATATGGTCGAAAAAATTTGAAATTGTTGACACCAAACACTTCTTCTGAAACGTTCAAGAATTTAGTGAAACGTTCAAGAATTCATGAAGAGGGGGGGTGATGCAGTCGCAACGGTCAAGATGGGGCATCAATCGGAGGTCAAATGACCAAGTTACAGCCATCTGAAGGGAGAAACACTCCAGAGGCTCCAATGGAGCCTCTAGCACATATGTACACGCATCGACGGGGGGCAGGGGTGATATGGGCGGAAAAAAATATTATTATTTCCTAACAATGGCCGCACGGTAGTAATTAAGTAGGAAGAAGAGAACAAGAACACAGCAGAAATCGTTATATCCAATATAAGTAATTGGAAATGAGTTGCAGCAGACAAAGAAGAAGAAAATAAAGAAGAAAATGAAGAGTTCCTTAGGAAAGACCACTTCCCGAAGGACTTGCCGAGACCTCCCAAGGACCCGTTCGTGCAGCAACCAGCTGAAGATGCTAATTAATTCATAACACTCCCCCACTGGCCACACCCTTATTTAATACCACAACCTGACAACCATCCACCCCTACCTGCTATTACCTACCCCCCAATAAATAATAAAAGTAAAAGACAATACTGCCCTTTGCGGTTATTACAATCCACACCCACAAATGGACAGCCCTTACACATACAGCCCTCACCTCACATTCCTAACATTACCACCCCTTGAATTACCACCTTGTCCCCGAGGTGGACCTCCAAAACTCTGCTCGGCTTCTTTAGCACTGGAATGGAAGCCCCCCCCCCTTCTGAAAAAGGTGGCATGCTTGTTACAGCTCCAGGAACACTTCTGGCCAACTCCAGCTGCACTGCAACACAACAACACAACTCAGTATAATCTTCGCTTTCCCATTGTCACCATAAATTCAGTCGCCCCCTCGACTGCAAAATCCTCCTCTTGAGGCTGCCCAACATCAAATTTGGCTGCGCCACTTCCAAAATCATGGTGCTGAGTTCCAAGTGACATTCTAGCCAACATCTTGGTAGCCAGTGCTGAATTTCTTATTCAAAAGCCACAGCCGGTCTAACTCGCCTTCCTTCTGATGCTAAGGACTTCCATCGATCGTTCGAACTTGCCAAAAATGTGATCTGCCAAAACGTCAACTCTTTCACTATAACAGTCTGCCACTCCCGAACCTTTGCCCTGCACCTGGAAGCAGCAGAAACTGACCCTGTAGTATCCGCACTTTTTGGAAAGGATGATCAAATTCGGAAGTCCACTGCAGGTGCTAGCACGCGCAGTATGTTCATGCAATCAAAATCATCTAGATCATCATTATTACGCATAGTATGTGTAACGACCAGCTATTTATAAAATCATACTTATTGATTTCTATTAATACTTATGAATAAGATATTAATTTTAAGTTAAAAGGGACGTTTTTTCAGATAGTGTACTCGACACGCAACGGGCTTCTCTGAAATCTTACATTGCACACAATATTGAGTTATATTGAAAAATAATACAATAATATTATTATTATTTTAAATGGTAGTTAACGCCTAACCGTTGAAATGGCGGGAATAAATAGTATCAACTGAATTTTGAAATATGGTTTACACGTATTTAAAATGACGATTCATTGATTACCAAATTTAATAGAAATGGAAATAAAAACCAATTGAATATAATGGATGTGTTTTTATGAAAACCTATTTAAAAGAGAATAATTGTGTTTTCATATCACTCTTTATGGATTTTATTTAATGAAAAATATATGATATATATTCAATGTTATGTTTTCAATTCATCTTATATGTTTTCTAGATATGATATAAGAATAAATTCATTTTTTTCGAATAAAAAAAGTATTTTTCTAAAAATGCAGTTTTACTGCCTTTTGATGACGAATCCTTTTTAAATTTAGTTTTTGATACCTTTATATGTTTTATTTGACAAAATAAACTTCTTCTTTAGAAGTGGAACATCAAAATTTACTTTGGATTAAATTTTGGTATTTTTCTGCTAAAGTTCGTTTTTTTAATGAATGGTGAAAAATACTGCATTTTAATTCAAAACTGTCTTTTAATCTAATTTATTTATATAGTTAGATTGTACTTTTAATTGGTTTTAAAGTGTAATTGGATTATATTTTTATCATTTAATCCAATGTTGAGTAATTTCACTTTGAAATTGGACATAAACGCATGTCAATCTTTTGGTAGTTTTTACTTCTTAAAAACACGATTTTTGGTTTTGACAACGGGAATTAATTTTAAATTAATTTCTGCAACTTCTGTGTTTTGAATTTGGAAAAATTGATTTAATATTTGGAATCAGGAGGTCCAAATTGTGTAAATAAGTCATTTTTATTTTTAGACATTATAAATAGTAACTTCAGTAAATATTTTATTTACTATGGTGAAAAGGTAAATCCGGTAAATAAGGGTAAAAAATAATATTATAATAATATTAAATTGCCCTAATACATGTCATAACCCTATTGGATTAGATATGTCCGACCATGGGCATCCTTGGGTCGATTTTAGGACCTCATGGAGCCACTTGTGGGTGAAAATGACATTTAATTACTTTTAATTTAAAATTAAGAAAAATATAACCTAAACATGTATCTTTTAGTAAAACAATTTTTATATGGGGTTATATAAGTTATCTTTTCGACTATAAATTGTCATTAGAAAGCTAAAAAGATTTTCTACATCATGGTATTTTATTTATAATTTTTAGACATCAAATAAATAAATATATTTATGACACAATGATGATGTAGTGCTTACCTTATTAATGAAAGATTTAAATAAATGAGATTATAAATATTAAAATAAATTTATTTTGAAACTTTTTATGCCATCCACGAATTTTAGGGATGAGTATGACTTGTTATCTTTTAATTTATGAAGTTTTTTCGAAAGAATCAAGTTAGGGATTTTTAAAAAGTCATGATATGAATAGTATAAAAATTGACATAAGTGAGTTTTTAAAACAAATATTATTTATTAAATGATATAATAGTCCTAAAAATCTAAGATTCGGCCAAATGATTTATAAAATGTTGTACATATCATTAATTAACCACTTGATGTTCGATTGGCATTTTATGGTAACTATATTAAACATATAGTATGAATATACAAGAAGACATGGTAATAGTTAAATTAGTTAAATAAGGGTTAGAGCTAAATGATATGGTTAAATTTGAAACCAAAACTTGTCTAAAACTATTGGTTGAGAGGATTTCGAACAATCCTCATCTTATCTTCGAATTAAATGAATTGTGGACCTTTGGAAAATCGAAATTCAGTTTATAATAAAATAATCTTTCAAGACATTTTTAAAGTACCTCTCCTCCCTCTTATAAAAGGTCACAACCTCTAACCCTTACTCACACCTCTCAAGCCCCCTTGGCCCGTCCAACCTCTACCCAAATAAGCTCCCAACATCCCTCTATTCCTCCTAGAAACCTTATACTTTGGGAAGAAGACAATTCAAGAAGGCCTTTTAGCTTAAATCAAAAGGAGTTACCCAATTTGAGGTAATATCTTCTCTCAAGCTTCTTTCATTTATTTTCCCTTCTCCAACCCCCTAAACTCTCTTTATTCAATTCTTTTATAACATCAGTATCTTCAATATACAAGGATGTTGTTATTCTAAGGATTCGAACTACACTCACACACACCTCCATCTAATGAATTTAGAACATATTGTTTCTGTGGACGACGAAATACTACCACACAAAACGATGATTGTTCAATTATCTCCTACCGCCTCTCATGGTGGCCGTTATGATGACACTGTATTTATATATGATATATATTATATTTATATTGTCTATATTATTCTGTATTTTTCATTTACATAATACATTTATGCTTTCCATAATGCGTAAATACGATAATTTCATTTGAACAAGTGCAGACTACCGCCCCCTCAAAGTGATATGACTCGTTCATGCTATACATGAAACGTATAAATGATGGAATTAATGAAATTATGTAACATATATAACATAGATATTATACTGGAATTATAATATACTTATGTATCATTTAGTTAAATATGAAAAAGAAATGAAAGTAGCATTCATGCGTACGTACGGCTTACCGTCTCCATGAACGGTGCATTTCATTTTTTATATCCAAATGTTATGGACTAATGATTGTTCAATTATCTCCTACCGCCTCTCATGGTGGTCGTTATGATGACACTGTATTTATATATGATATATATTATATTTATATTGTCTATATTATTCTGTATTTTTCATTTACATAATACCTTTATGCTTTCCATAATGCGTAAATACGATAATTTCATTTGAACAAGTGCAGACTACCGCCCCCTCAAAGTGATATGACTCGTTCATGCTATACATGAAACGTATAAATGATGGAATTAATGAAATTATGTAACATATATAACATAGATATTATACTGGAATTATAATATACTTATGTATCATTTAGTTAAATATGAAAAAGAAATGAAAGTAGCATTCATGCGTACGTACGGCTTACCGTCTCCATGAACGGTGCATTTCATTTTTTATATCCAAATGTTATGGACTATTCTAAATACATATATACTGGATCTAAATACATATATACTTGATATATATGATATTTAAATCATTAATATAATTCTGGAGATAATAGACTTTTGACCACATGGACAAATTGTAATTATAACAAGATCATTTCCGAACTCAATGTGGTATCACAAGATGCACGATCAATCAACTTTTTACTCAAGGATTTCATGTCGGGTTCATCATTCTATTTCCGACATTTTCCTTTCTCACAAACCCGTTTTGGTTGTTTCAGGTCACACACGACTCTCCAACTTTCCGAAGGCGAGCGACCACAAGGGGTCTCATTGCCTGTTCTAGAACTCTTAAAAATTTAAGTCATGTTCGTGAAATCTTTCTTAGTAACAATACTAGTTAACCTTTTGTGAAATTAATTAAATAACAACATGTGTTAAAAGAACACCGCACTTGGGAATTATATTGTCTCCCATTTGATCCAAATATTCAATTACTCTATAGTTTAAAGCCACATATAGGAGGGCACTATGGAATTTAGCATCATCCAGGGAGGCATTGGGCTCTTGTGAAAAGCGGAGGGAGGCGTTGTGTCGGGATCGGGCCCATAAAAGGGGCTTTCTACGTATCCGTGTGAAAGGGATCAAAACTCACGTGATTCAGTGTCATTTAATGAGACACGTAGTACCTTTTAAGGTCATGTGACAAGGACCATAGTGGTGTCTTTTAAGGTCATGCATCCATGACCAAAAATGTCTCCTAAGGTTATGCATCCAAGACTGCTTCCAAGCGGTTTAAAGTCATGCGGAGTGAACTGCAGGGTGAGAGGTACCTAGAAATGGTTTGATGTGGGACTTATGTCAAAACGGCCCTCTCTGGGTTATTCTGGCAAATGAGTCATGTGAAGGTATTTTTGGGAAACCATGAGAAAGATCACGACTCAAGGCATTTAAGAAAACCATGAGGAGGATCTCGACTGAAAGTGCTCTAGGAAACCAAGAGGAGAATTTCGACTCAGGGCATTTGAGGAAACCAAGAGGATGATCTCAACCCAAGGTGCTTGGGGAGAGCTTACGCATGAGCTACCCAGGTGAGAAATCTTTCACGAAAGGGGGGTTATCATACACCCAATGGTGGTGGGCTTTTGCAAAAGGGCAAAATGCGCTACAAGATGCTAAAGTCCCACGAAAGATTTGGTCTATGTGAAGGAGGGTTTCCCATAGAAGAAGGCTTGGACACCTGTAAAGGGGATCTTTCACGAAGTAGGTCGCCCTAAGTGAAATCTTATGCGGACATAAAGCATTGTGAAGGGTGCAACACGCACTACAAGATGCTAGCATCTCGTGAAAGATTCAATTCGTGCAAAAGGATAGTCGTAAAAAGGTTTTTTACACACCTGTAGCAAGAATCTTTAACAAAGTGGGTCACCCTAAATCAAATCTTTTGCGAAGATGGACCATTGGAAATAGGGCAACATACGCTTTAGAGAGCACCAATTCTGCATAAGATCGAAGTTCTATGCGAGTAAGTAGGGTCCGCCAAAATCATGGGTGTTTAAAGGCTGATGAGCGCATAAGAATTATGCGGGCAGCCCTCTACGAAGAAGCTACGCGGGAATCCTTCACAATGGATCCAAGGGAATCCCTCGCGAAGGATCTTACGCGGAAAGCATCGTGAAGTTTTTATGCTGAAGAGGCATCACAGTACAGAATTTATGCGGGAGCCTTTCCCCTTCTCACGCTTGGATTTGAGGGCTACCTGAGGGGTTCCTCGAAGATTTGCACAAAGAGCATTGCAAAAATTATGATCCTTCGCAAACTTCATGACGTGTGGAAAATGCTTCTCCTTTTTCTTTCTTTCTTTTCTCAAAGTGTGTGTCGGGATGATATTTATAATCTAGTCGAGTAACCGTCTACCCGAGATTAGTGGAACCATTGCCGAAAAAGACGTACGAGATTGGTGGCACCATTGGAAAAATTGTGATACTCCGCCTTGAAGCCGCAAACTGACATCATGTCGCGGATAACTCATGCAACGAACACTTTAATCTTACGCAGCCGCAAAGGATTGGCTAGTTAAATCTTACGCAGGCACAAAGATGACCACTTTAGTCTGGCGCAGCTGCAAAGGATACCAATTGAATTTGATGCAGTCGCAAAGGTTCGGCGATTTAATCTTATGCAGCCGCAAAAGGTGTTCGCCTCATCTCCGTAAAACAACTCCCAAGGTGTGATAATGTCATGGGGCCGCAACGAATTTCTGCCAAGACGCCACAAACGACACCCACGCCATAAACAAAGAGTCTTCTACGTAATTTTTACACGGTCCGCATAGTTTCTCTGCGGGTCGCTATTTCCTTTATGCTAAAACAAATCCCAACTTAAAACAGGTATAACTTCTGATTCAGGTTTCTGTTTGGCCTCCACGAGTAGTCAAATCGAAGCCTGTGAAACGAACTACGCCCCTACCCACATGGTTTACTTGTAGCATGTGTTTTCCAAGACCAAAAAGTGTCCAGAAGACCCCCAAAATTGGGTTTTATGGTTTCGACAACCTTTTCGTCAGTAATAGATGAAATACATAGCCCACTCCCGATGGGACATTCTCACCACCACGTCACCGGAATGGGCAACGTTTTTTAAGGAACTTCATCCCTCGATATGTGAGCAATAATGTGGCATATGGAGATCACATTTGCGTCTTCTTCATTAATTGTGACACTCTTTCATCTTCAACACAACTCATATCACCTGAGTGAGGCTCATATTATGGTCATTGCGGCAAAGCGCATGGAGAAAAAAAATTGGGTGCCAACGAGTCCGGGTCCAGTCGATTTACTTGGATTACTTTCCTCTTTTCCTCTGCTTTCTTTTGACCATTCCATTTAACAGAACATCCTCTACCTTCCGCGAATGCGGTTTCGGTAGGTGCTTGGACTTTCCTCCACCTGATCTCCACATTCAGAATGAGATCACGAACATCCTCAAACACAAGATCAGTCTTACCACAAGAATTGCTAACAGCGGTAACCATCACATCCCTAGATTCTGAAAGTGATGACAGCAACAACAAAGCCCACACTGGATCCGCAAGGTTCACTCCTACCGATTCCACCAAACCATGTTAAAGTTGAGGACATGATCAGTCGAAGGCCTTCCTTCCGAGATTCTCATGTTGAATAGCCTCCCCGTCATAAACACTTTGTTCATTGTGGTTGGCTTCTCATACATATTGACTATGGCCTTCATCAATTCTCTAGTGGTCTTTACCTCCCGAATGTTGTACGCAGCATTCCTTGCCAATGATATTTGTATTACACCAAGTGCCTTTCTATCAAACCTTCTTATAACGTCATCCCTTTTGAAACAGATGACTCCCACAAAAATGAAAAAGCATAAAGACAAGAATGTTACCGAAGAATCTGATATTGAGTGCTGCAAGCCTTGCTGAACTATAAGCTATAATACCACTTGTTGAGTCCATAACCACCGATCTAGAAGCACCCAACGGAACTTCAAACGTGGAACAAAGTCTGGAACTTCCAATATTGGACGAACCCGCGATAACAATGTATTCGAACTGAGAAGACAAATGCAACCCACCCACGCACTAAAACGCTCCACTCGCAACATAAACAAGCTTCCAAAACGGAACAAGCAAGTAAAACAAAAGAACTTAAGGAATGACAACAAGTTATTACGTGATTTGGACTTAGTCCTACTCCACAAGAGAACACTGATGCTTTCTTTTACGAAACGGAAGAATGTAAAAGACACACAATACCGCATAAGTGACCTCACCCCGCCTATTTATAGTAGGACGCAGCAGGTGAAACTGGTGCCAACGCTTTCCGAAGATTGAGGATAACCATCGCTTCGACCATTGACAACATCTAAATGCCACAGCCTCAACTGACTCATCCTGTGAACAGTGCAAGCTATTCTTACGTAGCCCTCAGATGATTTTTGACGTAGCCTTTGGAAACCTCTGGTTACTCTAACGAATCAACAAAGTGAATCCTACGCAAAGTTTCCTTCTACACTCCCATCGCCCATACTTGGTCACTTGCCAAACTGGTTCTGGGGCATTGTCTTCCAGACCATGCCTGCCTTCAACAGTCTTTCGATGTTGCAAGCCTCCCTCCAAGTCTGAATCCTAAGTTCCAGATTCACTCCTCCCAATCTCAGAGAAACGAAACCATGAAAGAAGCCTTCAAACTTCCTAATAGGAGATATACTGATGCTAACTTCCATACACGATGATTTGAAGTTGCGGTCAGGCTATGTTTTCTACTTGGATGGTGGTACAGTAAGCTGGAGAAGCACAAAGCAACTCATGGTCACCAATTCTACAGCAAAGCCCGAATATATTGCGGCTTTTGATGCAATTACAAAAACAATATGGATATGCAACTTTGTCTCGGATATTGGGGTTCTACCTAGCAGTGCAAAATCCATCACAATATATTGTGATAATACTGCATTAGTGGTACTTTCCAAGGAGCCTAAGTCGCACCAGAGGACAAAGCACATATTTCAGAAATTTCATCTCTTGAGAGATTTTAGACAGAGAAAGTCATGGTTAGCAGAATATCCACATAGGACGTGTCAAACCCACTGACTAAAGTCATATCTTGGCAGAAACATGATGCTTATGTGAGAGTTAACAAGTTGAGGGTTGTTAGTAGTTGACCCAAGTGCAAGTGGGAGCTAGCGAGTTGAGAGTTGTTATTATTTTGGCTTTAGTGCAAGTGGTAGTTTGATAGAGTGAGTGTCTTAGACCAAACTCATGTTTTCACATTTTGATAACCATATCATGTATACAGTTAAATATACACATATTATTCTTAACATAATAGTATCATTACTTTTGCATGTACTATATATAGTAATATTCTTAAATTATTTTTTTCTCAAAAAAAAATATTCTTAAATTATTTGTCATATAAAAAAACTATAGCAATTTCCTGCTATAATGAGAACCCGGAGATATCATGACAGTAATCTTAAACAAGTACCCTATGGTTTAAATACATCAATCTGACAAAACGCGGATGATACTGCTTATCAGATGTTGGAGCTCATAAATATTGAGACTTATTCTCATTAAGTTAGCACTTGGTGATCTCCAAGTATAGAAGAACATAAGAACTGATCAGCCAATAAAAACACAACATGTTCTAAGTCATTGGTCATTCATATATCGATGAGCATGTGTAGGTTTCTCAACTTGAAATCATTATCGATGTGCACCATGAATTGCGTAGCTTAATGCACAGTGAAAACCATAATTGTTTATGTTTGTGACAGGTAGCTTGCGTTAGGTGTTTCGTAAGTGGTTTAACATTGATTGAACGATCAAGACAAAATTTGTCCCTTCCGAGTATTGGAAGAAAATATCTATGGCCCTCTGACTCGGATGTAGTGTCTTTATAAAATCTATGGTCATAGTAGCTGCAGACAAATTCATCCAGGACAATCAAAAAAAGATATATAATGTATCAAGATTATGACATTAGTATGTATCCTTAATGAGATGTCAGCTGATAAAGAAATTATATTACACAACACATGTTTTTAACGTTGTCGACGGGAAGCTCGGCGACATTGGCCCTCAGCGGCGCAAGGCGGCAGGCATCAACGTCAGGTGGGGAAGCTCGACAGTGGGCTGCCTTGGTCGACGGTCGAGCAGCAGAGCAGCGTTGTCGACGGGAAATAAGGGGGGGAAATCTTCGGGTCTCGATATCCTAGTGCAAATACAGATGTGGACATCCGAGCAGCAGCACACAACTTTGCAGGGCTACCAGATTGGATGAATGAGAGGGTATGGCATCTGTCATCGGTACCAGGCACCGTGCTCTGCACAGGGCAATGCTCGTTGTGCAGCCTTGCAAGGTTGGATGCTTGGTTTAATGGATATTATGCTAGGGAGGATTTGTCATTGTGGTGTCATGGTCTTTGGGGCCTACGGGTCATGGATTAGGCCTAAGTGTCTTTGGGCTTACGAGCCATGTAAGGTTACCCCTAAACCCAGTTAAAAGGGGGGGAATATAAATAAAAAATTAAAAGCCTTCGGGCTTGGCGGCAACAAGTTTGTAGGAAAGTTGTCAATGATGATTTATCCTTCTCTTTAGAGGTCATGAATTGTTGCTAGATACCGCTCTTGATTTGTGATTTGGACTCACTGCAATCAAGATAAAGGCCTAGAGAGTCACACACATAGTGCATCCAGAAGCTTTGCCTAATTCAGATGAATCAGAGTTTGGGACGATGTGGGTCAGCGATCATTCGAGTGTGAATAATCACAGGTAAAATAAATAAATAAATTCAATTATAATTTATTCAAGTTTAAAATAATGTAAATTGAATTTATTTCTCAATGTATTCACAAATTATTTAAGATTAAATAAATTAATACGAGAAATTATTTATTGAACGAACATTACATGTTCAAGGTTCAATAAATAATTACTAGAGGATACGAGTCGAGTTAATGGTTTATATTCCATCACGTGACACGTGTAAGTGTTACAAGTGAATGACGAACTATTCATGACATTTAAGACAAGATAAATAAGTCTTAAAGAAGTGGGTCATTTTAAGAGATAATGTTTCTTAAAGAACCTAAGTGCAATTTAAGAAACATTAACCTTGGTATAAAAATTATTTATAACTCTAAATTCGTTAGGAGGCACAAATTGGCAAGCCTCCACTTCATCCTTTCAAGGTTTAAAGAAAGGAAAAAAAGAGAGAAAACACCTAGGGATCGATCATTCCTTCCCGAATCATGTTCATAGTGTTCTGACAATCATACGGGTGTTGTAAAGTACTCCGATCCATCGTGCTAGAACATGAAGATCTGAAATCGACTCCCGAGAACTTGTGAAGCATGTGGGTCTTCGGTTAGATCCTTCTAGCTACAATGAGCGGAGAATTATAAAATCACGATGAACAATTGAGGTGTCATTTCATTTTGTTTTGTTTTGTTTTTTTGTGTTTAATTTTGTTGTATGAGATCTATTGAGGAAATTCAGGTGTTCATTGATCGGATCTGGTGTTATGATAAAGATCAAGTCGAAAAATATTGAAAATACTAACACTGAATGATTCCACTACGCTCGGGTTCCTTCAGACCTTTCCAGCCGTCATCTTTAGGCCTATTCTGACACCTTTGATAACCGAGATGACAGTTTCAACGTCACTTCCAAAGGTGTATATGCACCAATTCTGGAGTCTTTTGAATTAGTGTACAAAGTTGGAGTATGCTCCAGCTTGAAGAGGAGTGTATTTAAGTAATTAGGATATGGGTCTAAGTTTAGTTGAATAGGTCTATCCTATCCCCTTTTTCCTCTAGTTTAAATTTTGTATTTCATATATACCTCGGGTCATGTATCCTCATTATTTGTCTCTATTGTTAGAAAAAATCTTTACATGCATTTTTGGATTGTGTTTGTTGTGTGAAATCATCTAAAAAACTCAAAAAAATCACTAGAAGTTGATGTCATGGAGTTCAGAGGACCTTGGAGGAAGATGAAGATGTTTTGGTTTGGAGGATGCAAATCACGTTGCAACACAACTAGGATCACGCTGTGGGTATTTAGTGTGGCTCTGTTTGGTGTCAGTCGATTGCTTGTGTCGTGAAGGTAAAGAGTTCCACTACAATGACTGTGTAATATTAGGTTTTTGTGATGAATCATAGGCAGATGAATCACACTGCAAAGGAAGATGTTGTGCCATGGAGAGGATTGTGTCGTAACAGAGGAGACTGAAATTTCAGTCTCGCTGGATTGGGACATTGCGCTGTGAAGGTCTGGATTGCGTCATAACATGTTGAATGGAGATATATTTCAAGGAGACATCACGACGTGAAAAGCAGAGTCCGAATCAGCTGAGGCCGTGATTTTCAGAAGGCTGGAGATTGAGCCATGATGGATATGGTCAAGCCATGATTTTGAGTCAAACAATTTTCCAGATTTGAATTTCCATCTAATGAGGGAAAATTGGAGATTAAAAAAAATGACTTGGAATTTCAAGACTAAATTAGACGAATTTGCCCAATATATGGGCTTGGAGGCTTTAGGAAAGGGCGACATGGAGATATTCTCTGAACTTAGAGAAATAACTTCTTTATGAAGAGGAAGGAGTAACATGTGAAAGAAAGAGAGGGAATTCCAAACCTGAGAGTGCTGGAAGGAGTGAGATCAAGGGACTTTCCAGGAGATCATTCTTGGAATTTTGTGGAGTTCATCCTTGGAATTTTGTGGAGTTCATCGTGATGATGAAGATGGCTCTGATTGCTACACCAATCTTTGTGCAATCCATTGTTCTTGGCTTGTGAAGATCAAGGTGCTCACCGGAAGGAGCAGTGGGTTCCTGTTGAGCGAGGAGAGCAGTAATTTATCAAGTTCTTTGTGAGAGTTGTAAACCCAAAGGGGACAGTGAGTCCGCTTTGAAATTGTACGGACAAAAAAGTGTGCACTCATAGTGAATTTTGGTACACCGGCAATTCACTGTGTATGCTCCTTGAATGTAGCCAAATACGGGTGAACCAAGTAAAATTGTTTGTCTTTTATAAGCTTTATCGCTTTCATATTCACTGTGAGGGAGAGAAGTGTGTTTCGACTAACGGCGAAACAAAATTGTTGGGAATGATACTTTAATTTGTAATGCCCAGTGTTGTCAAAGGCGCGTGGCGCAATAAGGCGCAAAAGCCGTTTGGGGATGCGGCGCGAGGCGCGGCGCGAGGCGCAACTAAGGCGCATGCGCACATAATTAATTATATTCAGTTTTCAATAATATTTTAAATTTAAAAAAACTTAAATTCAATAAAAAAATGCAAATTAAAATAGATACTGATAATTTTTAACCAAAATCATAATCAAATAATCAATCCTTGAGAACCTAAACATCAAAATCATCATCAATGGAAGTTCCATCATTAATGAAAGCTTCTTAAACATCAAAATCATCATCAATGGAAGTTTCATCATTAATGAAAGCTTCATCGTCACTGTTGCACCCTTCATTTGACTCATATGCCTCTGAATCTTCCTCTTCAATATCATTCATCTCATCAATAACTCGTGCACGCTTTGTACCACCATGGGATTTGGAAGAAGTGGAAGTTGCTAAGTTTGATTTCGATCTGAAAGTATATTCAGGCTCTTCAATCCCAGCGGCAGCAGCATACGCACCCCATGTTAAACCTTCAGCACCCTCATCATTAAATACAAAGTCGTTATCAGCATCATCATCCTCTTCGATCCTCCCAATAAGCCATTCATTGCTATCATCAATCTCTTTGAGTGTAATGGGATCAATGGTGTCACGGATTTGAAATCGACGTTTCAATGCACGATTATATTTGATGTAGACCAAATCATTTAGTTTTTGTTGAGACAGCCTATTCCTCTTTTTGCTATGAAGCTGCAATATAAATTATAATTCAATTGTTAATATTATAAAGTTTATAATAATAAAGAAAATGCATTTAGAAAAAAAAAACTTACATGCTCAAATATGCTCCAATTTCTCTCACATCCCGATGCGCTGCAAGTGAGATTAAGAACCTTCAAAGCAAATTTTTGCAAGTTTGGGGTTGAAGATCCAAACATAGACCACCATTCAGCAGGAGCCTTCTTGTTCCGAAGTCTAATTGCCAAAGAATTTGCAAATAGACCCTCTGCCTCCTTGTACAAAGTGATTTCATCCATGATTTTTTCTTGAATCTCAAGGCTTGAAACGAGTCTTTGAATGGATTTAATTAATCCATCTTGTACTTCAAAATCCAATTGGATATTCGGATTTGAATAACAAAATTCAGGATTCAAGAAATACCCCGCAGCATGCAAAGGCTGATGAAGTTGAATCTCCCACCTACGATCAATAATAGTAAAAATTTCTTTGTACTTCTCTTCCTTCATCGAAAAAGCCCTCATGATTGCCTCTTTGGCCCTATCCATGGCTTCATAAATGTATCCCATCGGTGCCTTTTTCTCTCCATCAACCAATCTAAGCACTTTTACAAGTGGATTGGTCACTTTAAGACAATACAAAATAGAAGTCCAAAATGATGGCATCAATATGATTTTAGAAACTTGTTTGCCTTGAACCTCTTTAGCCCACTTGCTTCTTGCCCACCCGTCCGATGTGAACATTTTCCTCAAATTCTCCTTCTGCTTATGAATACTTGCCATTGTGAGGAAAGCGGTAGCAAATCTAGTTTTTGCGGGTCGAAGCAACTCTTTTTTCCTTGTGAATTCCCTCATCATATTCAACACCCCTGGACGAGTATATATGAAAGAGCTCAAAGAAGTTGCTCGTTTCAATGTCCGAATGCTTATGTCAAGTTTCCCAATATCCTCCAATATCAAATCCAAACAATGGGCTGCGCAAGGAGTCCAGTAAAGATTTGGATACTTTACCTCAAGCATTTTCCCTAAAAATAGGATTTAAAAAGAAAACGAAACAAACATAAATAAAATTCTTAATATGCATAACATAATGTATATGTATAAACTTATATACTACTAATAAGGTGGATATAAATAATACCTGCTAAAACATTTGAAGAAGCGCTATCAGTGACAACTTGAACAACATTTTCTGAACCAATACGTTCCACAAATTTGCTTAGCAATTCAAATATTTTGTCTCCATTTTTGCAAAATGATGAAGCATCGATTGAATCAACGAACATGGTCCCTTTGCGACAATTCACTAAGAAATTGATCAATGTTCTTTGCCTTTTATCTGTCCAACCATCAGACATAATTGTGCAACCATTTTTTGCCCAATCTTGTTCATGTTCTTCCATCATTGTCTTTGTGTGCGCCATTTCCTTATTTAACAATCGAACTCTCACCTCGTGATAGCTTGGTGGCTTCATTCCTGGACCAAATTGCCCAATTGCTTCAATCATGGGATGAAAGCTATCATATTTCACAGCATTGAAAGCTATTCCCACATCATACATCCATCTTGCAATTTGTGTACATGCTCTCTCTCGCATTTCTTTCTTGTGCTCTTCGGTTTTGTATGCATCTATGATCGTCTTTTGTTTTCCTTTCCTACCATGAACAATTTCTTCCGGGTCACGTGTAAAATATGTATCCATTGGTCCGATATTACGCGGTGACTTAAATGATGACTTTCCCGCGGTAGTTCTTCCAGCTTTCGGATTGATCTTTTCAATGTCATCATCATCTTCATTTTCATAATGGAAATCATCAGTATCTGGAAGTATGTTTCGTTGTTTCTTTTCTTCTTCCCTTTTTTTCATATGTTGTCTAATCTCTTCCTTCACGTGATCCGGACATTTCTTACAAGAAGTAGTATTTCTATATCCTCCAACCATGTGTTGTTTCATTCGACTAATACCTCCTCTTTTTGTTTCTAAACAGAAACTGCATGTCACTGAATCTCTGTCGCCGGGATTTCCTTGATAAGCATACTTCCAAGCCGGGTCTTTCCTTACATTACTTGGAGTTGCACTAGTTGGCGTTTCGGCACAATTATCACTCATAATTTCACTGCTTGGTGGGTGCTGCAGCTGATGTTGATGGAAATAGAAGACCCGAAGTTGGAGCGAAAGATGAAAACAAATGAAAACAAGACATAAATAGATAAAAATTGAAACAGAGGTTGAATAATGGGAGATAGGAATATAAATAACCTTTTGGCTGTAGAAGAATGTAGCGTGCTGCTATTTCAACGGGTGCAGCGAGGTCCAGCGAGGTGCAACAAGGTCCAGTGCAGCGAGGTGCACGTGCAACGTGGTGGCGAGCATCCAGTGCAGCGAGGTGCCGGTGCAGCGAGGTGCCGGTGCAGCGAGGTGCCGGTGCAGCGAGGTGCCGGTGCAGCGAGGTGCCGGTGCAGCGAGGTGCCGGTGCAGCGAGGTGCCGGTGCAGCGAGGTGCCGGTGCAGCGAGGTGTGTGATGCAGTGCAGCAATGGCAGTGTAGAGAGTGGTACACCGAGGGCAGCGTGGTGGAGAGTGGTGCAGCGAGGAGAGTGGTGCAGCAGCAAAATATTGATATGAAGTGCTGTGCGGGGAGGTGTTGTTCTGTGGGGCAAGGAGAAGTGGTGCAGCAGCAAAAAAATTGTTGTGCAATGCTGTGCGGGGAGGTGTGAGATATTTATATTGTTTTATGTTATGTTTATTTATTAATATATTAAATGTGTTAATTAAAATTTAATAGGTGAAGTGAAGGGAACAATTCCCGCGACTCGTCCCTTCCCCGATTTTCAGTGGCGACTGGCCTGGGTCCCTCCCCGATTTTCTTCATGCGTCCACCGTCCCTTCCCCGATTTCCGCCAGATTTCCGCCGGTCACTGCTCCCTTCCTTCCCTGATTTTGAGCTGCGTCCCTTCCCCGATCTCCCCGATCTCCTTCCTCGATCTCAGCCAGCCGGTCACTGCTCCCTTCCTTCCCCGATTTCCGCCCGATTTCCGCCCGATTTCCCCGATCTCCGCTGCCGCCCTGCATCTCCGCTGCCGCCCTGCTGTGTCGCCCCCAGTCCCATCGGCCACGGTGCGCCTTACTGCGCCTGGCGCTTTTAGTGCCCCTCTGTTTGGCGCGAGAGGCGCGCGCCTTTGGCGCGCCTCGGTGAGGCCGCACCGCCTCACCACTTTTGAGGCGCAGAAGGTGCGCCTCGCCTCGCCTCGCGCCAAGGCGGGGTGAGGCGAGCGCCTTTAACAACACTGGTAATGCCTTGGTTCACCCCCACCCCCTCTCAAGGTATCTTCCTTATGTGGGACCAACATCTATAAATAATGTATTCCGACCTCATTCACAAAGAACGGTTTTTGGGTCTACTCTTTCAACACTAATATATCACACCATTAAAGCTTTAAAATAATTTAAAATAAGGAAAATTTTGTCACACTCAAAAGCACTTAAACATGCAAACAGGTAATGGGTCTAAGGAAGAATTTGTGCCCTCAAATAGGAAAAGGACCGTAGTATAACATTACCAACTCTAAATGTTAAAAAAAAATTAGTAACATGCAACTAATAGAATGATAGAGTTATGACAATTTGTAGTTATAATGTGACATTACATTTTTTACCAAAAAGAAAGCACTCTAATAATGCAATTTATTTTGGAAAACAGTGTCCTGAAAGATATTTTGGAAAGAAAATTATACAAAAAAGTTCAAATTGCTTTCTAAAACATTATGCAATGGGTAAGCCCTTTCTTAGATCTCTCTGTAAAATATAACTCATGTTACTATAGATTACAAGTAGCTTCAAATGATGAGAATTTTACAGCTCGCAAAAGGGTTTAATTTAACATCAGCTTTGGCATTCAAAGTGTGTGGCACAATGATCTCAAAGCAGGTAAACGGGACTTTTAACAAAACAATAAGTATAAAACCTTTATTGCATCATGAAATTTGGTTGATAAATCCAGCCTCAGATTTTGCCCTTCGGTGGACACCTTTTTGCACTCATCCTGCAAAAGTAATACATTGGTGGCCAACAAATGATGTAAAAGATAAGAACATTGCAATGGGATCCTCATCCAACAGTTTTCCAGACAACTAAAAGCAAATATCCAGCTTGGCACTTGCTCAAGGCCCTGAGGGGCTGTTTAACAGAACTCATTGAAAATTGTTCATCACTTATGATAAACAGTTCAAAAAAATATGTATAGTTTGTTTTGTTTTCTAATAAAACACTTGCACAAAAATTCCAGAAGAAAACCACTTAAATAATTGGCAGAAAGGCACTCATTCAATAAGCAATCTTGAAACACTCAAACAACACTCCTAAGTTAAAAGCGCTATAAGCAGTTTTCAAAAAGTGATGTCAAACGGGGACTGAGAGAAGATAATTAGTAACTCAATGCTTTTCCATTCCTCATGATATGAAGAATTTGAAAAATCAAAACTCGCAATACGTAAGCATAAGAATACTGGAAAAGATTTTTTTCCAAATCAGTGAAAGAAAGATCAGAGAAACAAATAGCACACTGAACTAAGGCAGAGGGAAAAAAATTGAACAACAAACCAAGGCCGGCAAAATGCAATCAGAATATAAATTTATCAGACTAACCCTCCTCTAATGTGAGAATAAAAGTCGGTTGAAGAGAAGGGATGGGATTTATAAAAACCCGCCTAGAATTATACCCTTTTAAAGAAAGATGATAGCTCCTCAAATATGTTCTTTTACAGCTGCACACATAATCTGTCAAAAAAATGCGGTTGATGATGCAAGCATGATTAGTTGTAGATGATTAAAATAGATATGAATACCAGTGGCTTTAATACATGAAATTCACATATCGGTGATTTTAAATCTCTCATTATATGATGGAAACCATTGACTATTTGTTCAACTCAATGTAATATTTATTATGTACAGTTTGCCTATTATAGATATTTCCTTTCCATGTAGCTAAAAATGGTACCACTGCCTTAAAAATTAAACATGATTACACTCCTTGGTTCTATATTTGCATACATTTCTTTGCAACTTGGCATTTGGTGCCCTTAATAGACTCGTTATTTAATAACCTTTGTAGCATCTTTAAAGGTTTTTTAAAGACTATGCACAATAAAAAGAATTTGGAATGACCACAATACTTCTGCAATATAAAAGCAACCGATGGAAATTGATTTGAAACCTGTTTAGGGGTAAAAATATTTTTTAACAGATACATTTAGGACAATCCAAACATTCGTGGACAAATATGAAGACTTCATGTGAGTCAATTGAGTGATAGGAACTGAATCAGATAAAATATACCGTTAACTTTTTGTTCTGACGCTGCAACTCCCGGCAGAGTGACTCAAGTTTATCTCGAACAGCAATGGCTACAAAAGAGTGATTATCTATTAAAAAGTTACACAGATGAACAAAATAAAACAGCCCTAGGTGTCACTGGCCAGTTTATGAATAACATATTAACAATTGATACCTGGTTAAAACATCATCTATCATACATGTTAGGGCACAAGAGAGCGTGAGAGAGAGAAGAAGGAAACATCCATTAACACTGTATTTAGGTTGCTGAACAGAACTGGAAAAGGAGTTACATAGGAAGAAAGAGAAGAAACGAGGAAGAAGTAGTTCTGGACGTGAAGAAGACCACTCTTCCCGAAGGGCCCGCCGATACCTCCCAAGGACCGGCTCCAGCAGCTTCCGGCTGGAGATTAGAAATGATTTGTGGTGTCCCTCCCCAACTCCTAACTGCCCACATTAATACCCCTCTACCTGCTACAGCCTGCCAGCTCCAACAAACACAAATAAGAAAAGACAACAGTGCCTCTATTTATTTACAACGCACAACAACCCAACACCCCATACAGCCTCACCTATGTTGGTCAGCCTTCAAACATACACAGACAGCCCCTACAGACAGGGCACACACCTAATACAGACATCGCACACACCCACATCCCTAACATTACCTCCCCCTCAAAAACCACCTTGTCCCCAAAGTGGACCTTCAAAACCCGGCCACCCCTTTTGCCACGATGAAGCGCCTTCCGGTGTCGTGGTTCGTGGACCTTTTTTTCTCCCTTACGGCACCAACATCCCACACTTGACCCAGACTCAGAAAAAGACCACTCTCCTGAAGGCCACAGCCGTTTCCTTCCAAGGAACGGCCCTTCCAGCAACTTCCAAGTTGGGCTGAAACTCAAAAAGAAAATCTGTAAATGATTTCGGACCAACATACTGACATTCTTCACAAAAATAACAGAACCTCCACAGACTTCAGACTGGCACGTTGATGTTGCTCTTACTGCTGGCCAAACATAAGACTTCCAGCATCCGGCAAAAACACTATGTTCGTTATCATCTTGAACGTCAATAATGGCAGAACCTAGCCCACCAACAGCAACTCCACCTAAATTTGCAGCGCGCTCCTCAACTAAACCAAACAACGAACACTTTCAGGCCAACAGGACCCTCTCTTGCAAAAACAGGAAACTGAACGCGACTAGAAATAGAGTATTCGTCCTCCCAGGGGGCAGACATTCTTCCGCAAGTTGTGAATCCAGATCAGGATCCAACATGTGTTTTACTGGCACTACTCTCAACACTCTCCAGACTGTAATATACACTACCTGAGCTTTCCTGAATGGCATCTTGTAGGAGAGCTTTGGCCTCAGCTTCAGAATCTTCTGCTGCAGCGACACTGGCAACCTCAACTACCTCAAGCTGCTGCTTGGTATCCCCAAATTTCTTCATCAGCACCGGCTTAAACTGCTTCCGGCTTGTACCTGGATTTTTGCTCAGCCAAGACAAGAACCAAAGGAGTACCGAGTATTCCAGGGCTTAACTGTGCCAAATGTAGTTTTATTTCCTCAATCGTCCGATTGAACAAGAAATAAGTTTCTGCTTTTCTGATCCAGCCTAAGGGATTCTCTCCTGAGAAAATAGGTAGCTCGACTCTCATCATCATTCTGATTGGCCAACTTCGATGAAAATCACGACCAACAACAGCCGTTCTCAGCTGAAATTGCGACCAACAGTAGACTGCGATACTTCTTTTTTTTTAACAGCAGCATCAAACGCGTCTCCTCCAATGAAGAGGTCCGCAGTTGAACGCATAAAAGAAAATTGGATATATGAGAGAGAGAGAGAAACCTGCAAACACTTTTTTTGTTTGTTTATCCTCCAGCGATAGCGTCTCCCACAGCAATATTCGTTTTTTTTAACGCGTCAGAATCTCCTCGTTTTTCAATCTGCGTCCAGCCAACAACATTACGCTCGCACAGCAATCATCTAGAGGAAGAAGAAGAAATGAGGAAGAAGTAATTTCCAACGTGAAGAAGACCACTCTTCCCAAAGGGCCCGCCAAGACCTTCCAAGGACTGGCTCCAGCAGCTTCCAACTGAAGATTATAAATGGTTTGTGGTGTCCCTCCCCAACTCCTAACTGCCCGCATTAATACCCCTCTACCTGCTACAACCTGCCAGCCCCAACAAACACAAAAGAGAAAAGACAACACTACCCCTATTTATTTACAACTCACAACAACCCAACACCCCGTACACCCACACCTATGCTGGCCAGACTTCAAACATACACCGACAACCCCTACAGACAGCACACGCACCTAATACAGACAGCACACGCACCCACATTCCTAACAATACATGACTCTTGTGATGTTAAACATAGGGAACAAAGGACAACCCCCACCCCCCCCACCCACCCACCCCTACCCCCAAAAAATTGCGCAAGACTCACTTCAATGTAAGAACTGTTTGAAACTAAATTATAGTAACATGGTACTGGGAAAAAATGACACTCAAGGACCACATAATTAAATAAATTCTCATGGAGGGGCATAAATTTGAAAAATACAAATAAAGGAGTTGCTCCTAAAGTTAATTTACGCTAATGACCTTAAATTGTTTAGTGCATAAAAATAAATTTTAAGTAGAATTCTAGTTGTGAATTGCTAGAATATTTAGGCATTTATGATAAGAGTCAACGATCAAAATTTGACTGTTTGAATGGGTTGACTTGTATCTATGCTCCTATTTTATTTCATCTATAAATAAAGAACCTTACTTCCTTATGAGGTATGAGATTTACCGTAACATGGTATCAAAGGAAGGTTACGTAACCCCCCCTCCCAATGTCGGCCCACCCACCCTCGCAACGCCCTCTTCCAGCCTCGCAACACCCTCCTCCGTCACAATGCCCTTGTCCGCCCTCGCAACGCCCACCTCCGTCGCGTCGCCCTCCTCCATGGTGCCCTCCTCTCTGTCCCAAAGCCCCGACGCCACACCCCTCCACCCTCGTGACGCCCCCATCCCTCCCTGTACAAGAGCTCCAACGCCGCTGCCCCCTCTCGCGACTATCTCCCCTCCCTGTCCAGAAGCTCGCGACACCCTCACCCCCCCTCCCCCGTCCCCCATCAGTAGTGACCTTCACCGCAGGGTTCCTCCAACGCGCTTGCACCAGAACCATGTCTTCGGTCCAGCTTCATCTTCTCTGCTATGATTGATCACAATACATAAAGGTTGTGCAATTTCAGCACCTATTGTCTACCAATTTTGCACATTCAACACCTTCTTAACGTGCATCTTCAACACTCAACGATACTCCTCTGATTTTGGTCTTCTATCAACCTATGGCTTCATCGAACACTATTGTTGCTCATGGCGATCCTCTAGCGGCATGTCTATCCCAAAAGTCCACCTCATGGGATATTGACTATGGTGCCTCGAAGCACATCACTGGGATGCAGGTATTTTTTGGTCTTATAGATCAATTTCGACTAAAGGTACTATTATTGTGGCCGATGGTCAGACAGTGCAGATTGCTAGTTATGTGAGTCGATTACGTCTGGTTTGACACTATTCGTTGTTGCTTTTGTTCTCAGTTATCCCTTTAATTTACTATCTATTAGTAAACTTACAACTGACTTTTCTCACCTACTTCGGTTATCTTTCAACATCATTTGATGACTCAGGTGCTTGGAAGTGGACACCTCCAAGGTGGTGTGTATGTGCTTGACTCGACCCCAGCTCTTGTCTGTCCTGCCACTCCACTTCTGATCATGCCCTCCGGCTTCACTATCGCCTTGGTCATCCACCCGCCCTCATTCTTCAAAAACCTTTTCCGAAGTTAGGTCTTTGTAGCACCCCCGGTTTGAGGTATGTGGCCTTTGTTTATGCATTTTTATGCGTTTAAAGTGCATGGGATGAGTTGGGAAGAGGTTGGGAGAGTTTGGAATGATTTTGGATGAGTTTGGAGGCTTTTAAAGGGGTGCACGGTTTGAGCACGGTTAGTGGAAACCGTGCGGATTCTCCAGGAAACCGTGCAGGGGAGACAGTAGGTTTCGCACGGCCTGCGCACGGTTTGTCAAACCGTGCAAGGCAACTGTGCGGACCCTTGCTCTCGAAGCAGTAGCGTGCGCATGGTTAGCGCACGGTTTGCCAAACCGAGCGGGCTAACCGTGCGGCCACTTAAAAATGGAGTTATAAGTTCCGGGCTCCCTTGGGCTTAACCTATTTCACTCCAATCTTCCTCCCACTCAAGCCTCACTCGGGATTTTGGGTTCTCAGGGGTTAAGAGTGATCTCCCACTCGATTTGGAAGCGTTTCAAAGGGGTTTCAAGGCGGTTTGAAGGTGGTTTCTCCTGGGTAAGTCTCTCCTCTTGTTTCTCTTGTGTTTTCCTCTAGATCTACTTCCCCCTCTTTCGTGGTTTTCTAGATCTACACTTGTTGTGTGTAGATCTAGGGTTGTGGTTGCGTTGGATGTTAATATTAAGGCTTGTGGATGTTAGGGAAATGGATCTAGAGAGGTTTCGGTGGTGCGTTCGCCGGATTTGAGGTGCGGTGGCTTGTGGGTCGATTTCTCGGGAACCCTAAAGGTAGGTGGCTTCTCTCTCGACTCCACTTGGTTAGAACTAGTGGTTCCTTGTTACAATTAATTGTTATGCTGAAAATTAATTGTGAATTGTTATGCGAAATTGGTTGGAAATCCCTTGGGTAATGTTTTGGGGATTTTTGGGAAAAAGGGTGTTTTATGGTGAAATGTTGTTCTTGTGGATTTTAAAATGGAGATTTTAAAATGGGATGATGTGGTTGATTTGTGAAAATGATTGATGGGAAGGGTTTTCAATAAAAGGGTTGTTTTATTGAAATGTTGTTTGGCATGGAAAATGGTTTTCAATAAATGGGTGATTTATTGAAGTGGACTGATATGCAATGGAATTGGTTGTTTGCATGTTGTTGTGACCTTGGTGGGTTTATTCTTGGTTTGGTTTGATTGAAATGTTGTATGGAAGTGGGCGGGAAGTCTCACTATAAAAAGGGGATGGATAGTGGTCGAAAGAACCACCATATGAGTAGTGGTCGGGAAGCACCGCTAGTTGTGAATGGTGAACGGGTTGGGCGGAAGTCCCACCGTTTTGATTGTTTTGGTGTGAATGGGTGAACGGGTTGGGCAGAAGTCCCACCGTTTGGTCGTTGTGGTTGTTTGTTGTGCATTGCTTTGCAAGATGGAATTGTTGTGATAATGTGTAAATGATGAGATGGCTTGTGGCATGTTCGGTTGGCTTTCCCTTGGTTGCTTGGGTTGGATGTGATGGCTTGGTAAGGGCATGTTTGGCTTCTGAAAATGGTTGTACTTGTGACTTATTTTATATAAACTGATTTATATAAATGTGCTAACGGTTTTATCCTAGTGACGTGTGCAGGGAAGTCATTTGGGGAAATCCTACTGAGTTTTAGTACTCACCCCCTACTTTGGCACGTTGGTGTCTTTGCAGATGTTGTGTACCGTGACGTGGGCAAAGGTAAGGCATCTCCCTCCTTTAGTGGTGCATTGTGATGTCTTGGTGGAGCTTGGTGTGGAGCTGTGGTGGTGTCATGGCTCGTAGTGTTTGTTGTTTAGTTTCCGCTTGTACTCTGATATGGTTGGATGGTTTGGTTTTGGGTTGTATTGTGGAACAACTTGGTTGTCCTTTGGGAATACATGCTTGAATGTTTTGGTTGACATGCATCATATAGTGTTTGATAGTGGATGGTTTGGTTGGTTTTGTCTTAAGGGCAAATCATTCCCCAATTTGTTCTCGAAGCCCTCGGCATTTATTGTCAGTCTTTGGCGCCTTGGGAACGTCGCTTAAGGTCAAGTTGTTGGATTGGTGTTGCCCGATCCGGTTGGGCCGAATGCTGACCATTGTAGCGGAGCTGACCGACCGACACCGACGGGTACTGTAGCGGTGCGGACTTCGGGGTCAACTTTACTGTAGCGTTTTTGACAAAGCCAGCCGCCGTTCACTGTAGCGACGCGGACCACTTTTTCGAATAGTGATCGTCTTCTCCATTTGTTTTATAGCCCATTTCGGGCTAGGGTTTTGTTGTTGGAAATCCTCTGTAATTTTTGTGCTCCCGAATCATAGTGAAAATCTGCCTCTTCCGTGGACGTAGGGATTTTTCCCGAACCACGTAAATCGTCGTGTTCATTGTTGCTTTTCTTTCTTTCGTTTTCTCGTTTTCTGTCGTTCTGTCTCCCGGTGATTCCGCAACAACTGGTATCAGAGGGTGAGTTCGGAATTCTCCAACGATGGCTCTGGATGAAGGCAAAGTGAAGATCGATCGCTTCGATGGAACTGATTTCAGTTTCTGGAGGATGCAGATCGAGGATTATCTTTATCAGAAAAAGATGCACTTGCCGCTTCTGGGTGTGAAGCCAGCGGAAATGGAGAAGTCAGAATGGGAGCTACTGGATCGACAGGTTCTGGGTGTTGTGCGCCTGACGTTGGCCAAAAACGTGGCGTTCAACATCAGAGAGGAGAAGACGACGGTGGACCTGATGAAAGCCCTCACAAATATGTACGAGAAGCCTTCTGCGGCTAACAAGGTGCATTTGATACGACGATTGTTCAACCTGAAAATGGTTGAAGGGAGAGCTGTTGCAGATCATATCAACGAGTTCAATACCATCATAAGTCAGTTGTCATCGGTGGACATTGACCTTGGTGATGAGGTATGTGCTCTGGTTTTATTATCTTCGTTACCTGAAAGTTGGGAAGCAACTGTAACAGCTGTGAGCAGCACTTCGGGGAATACGAAGATGGCTCTGAAGGATATAAGGGACCTAATCCTTAGTGAGGATGTTCGAAGAAGAGAATCAGGCAGATTCTCTGGTTCTGCTTTGAACGTTGAAGGAAGAGGAAGGTACCCACAGCGGGACAATCGCAGAGGACGATCAAAGTCGAGAGGAAAGAGCAGAGACAAGGCAAAGGGGCCTGGTCCTACCTGCTGGACATGCGGGAAGAAAGGACATGTCAAGAAGGAGTGCAGAGATAACCGGAAGGGACCTGAAACCAGTGGAGCAAACGCGGTAGCTGAAGGAACTGATGACGTGCTACTGCTTAGCGTGGACAGCCCGATGGAGTCTTGGATTTTAGACTCTGGGGCGTCTTTCCATTCTACATCAGAGAAGGGTTTCCTGAACAATTTTGTTTCTGGAAATTTTGGCAAGGTGCATCTTGCTGATGACGAGCCCTTGCAGATTTTGGGGAAAGGAGATGCACGGATCAAGACCAACAGTGGGAGCTTGCTGGTTCTGGAAAACGTGAGGTACATCCCTGGTTTAAGAAGAAATCTCATTTCTGTGGGACAGCTTGATGATGCAGGGTTGAGTACCACGTTCACTGGTGGTGCATGGAAGATCACCCGAGGAGCTATGGTCATAGCTCGGGGAGCAAAGAATGGCACCTTGTACAACATGACAGAAACATGCATGGACATGGCTGCATCACTCGAAGCTGTCAGAGTTTCTCAACTGTGGCACTACAGACTCGGCCACATGAGTGAAAAGGGGATGAAGGTGCTGGCAACAAAAGGATTGCTACCAGAGCTGAAGTCGGTGGAAGTAGACTTTTGTGAAGATTGCATCTTTGGAAAACAGAAGAAGGTGTCCTTTGCAAAAGGAGGCAGAACACCGAAGGCCAAAAAGCTGGACCTGGTGCATACAGATGTTTGGGGGCCTGCACCAGTACCATCGCTCGGAGGGTCACAATATTATGTGACATTCATCGATGACTCAACGAGGAAGGTATGGGTTTACTTTCTGAAGAACAAATCTGATGTGTTTAAGATATTTCAGAAGTGGAAAGTCATGGTGGAGAACGAGTCAGGAGTAAAGCTGAAATGTTTGAGGTCTGACAATGGTGGAGAATATGGCAGTCAAGAGTTCAGGGAATTCTGTTCTGAAAATGGAATTCGGTGGGAGAAGACAATCCCAGGAACACCACAACAGAACGGTGTGGCAGAAAGGATGAATAGAACACTGAATGAACGTGCCAGGAGCATGAGGCTGCATTCGGGGTTACCCAAGACCTTTTGGGCTGATGCAGTGAATATGGCAGCATATCTCATAAACAGGAGTCCCTCTGTGCCAATGGGGGAATGTCTACCCGAGGAACTCTGGTCTGGTAAGGAGGTAAAACTCTCACATCTACGAGTCTTTGGCAGTTTAGCATATGTTCATGTTGATGCTAATGCAAGGGACAAGCTTGATGCCAAGTCCAAAAAATGTTTCTTTATTGGCTATGGTGGTGAGGAGTTTGGGTATCGCTTTTGGGATGATGTCAACAGAATGGTCATCAGGAGCCAAAATGTGGTATTCAATGAAGGTGTCATGTACAAAGATCGCCATGCAGTTGAAGATGAAAATGGGAACATTGAATCAGAATGCAAAAAGCAAGTGGAGCTTGAAGGTGTGTCTGAGCTTGAGAAGTCCGAACCAGTGGAACCTACTACTCCAGTGGAGTTGAGGAGATCATCAAGGGTGAGAAGGCCCGTGCAAAGGTATTCACCATCATTGCATTACCTTTTATTGACTGACGGTGGAGAACCAGAATGCTTTGAAGAAGCAATGCAGCTGAAGGAGTCGAGCAAGTGGGAGCTGGCTATGAAGGAGGAGATTTCCTCATTGCATGAGAACAACACTTGGGAGCTGACACCTCTGCCAAGAGGAAAGAAAGCATTGCAGAATAAGTGGGTCTACCGGGTCAAGGAAGAACATGATGGAAAGAGGAGGTTCAAGGCAAGGCTGGTGGTGAAAGGCTTTCAACAGAAGGAGGGAGTAGATTTCACTGAAATCTTCTCACCAGTAGTAAAGCTTACCACCATCCGGGTGGTTCTCAGCATTGTGGCGACAGAAGATTTGCACCTTGAGCAGCTTGATGTCAAGACTGCTTTCCTTCATGGAGATTTGGAGGAAGATATCTACATGCAGCAGCCAGAGGGATATGTAGAGTCTGGAAAGGAAGACTTGGTGTGCAAACTCCAGAAGAGCTTATATGGACTGAAGCAGGCACCGAGACAGTGGAACAAGAAGTTTGATTCATTTATGTCTAAAAATGAATATAAACGATGTGGCATGGATCAGTGTTGCTACATCAAGTCTTTCGGTGATGAATATATTATATTGCTTCTATATGTGGATGACATGCTCATTGCAGGATCATGTATGCAGAGGATTAATGAGCTGAAAGGGCAATTGGCTGAGGAGTTTGAAATGAAGGATCTTGGAGAAGCTGGCAAGATTCTGGGAATGAAGATCAAGAGAGACCGCACGGCTGGAGCTTTAATGTTGTCACAGGCTGATTACATTGGGAAGGTTCTAAGAAGATTCAGCATGCTGGAAGCAAAGGCAGTCTCTATTCCCCTGGCGAGCCACTTCAAACTATCAAAGGAGCAATCACCGAAGACGGCAGAAGAGGTGGAGTACATGGCAAAAGTTCCATACGCATCAGCTGTGGGAAGCCTGATGTATGTCATGGTCTGTACTCGACCTGACATTGCTCATGCAGTGGGAGTTGTGAGCAGGTATATGGCTAACCCTGGAAAACAACGTTGGGAAGCTGTGAAGTGGATACTGAGGTATTTGAAGGGCAGCAAGGAGGTATCTCTGTGCTTTGGAAAAGGAACTTCATTGCAGGGGTATGTGGATGCTGACCTTGGAGGCGATGTCGACAGCAGGAGGAGTACCACGGGTTATGTTTTTACCTCTGGAGGGACTGCGGTAAGTTGGATATCACAATTGCAGAAGGTGGTGGCTTTATCCACCACAGAGGCATAATACATTGCTGTAACAGAAGCTGGGAAAGAGATGGTTTGGCTGAAGAACTTCTTGGATGAATTGGGAAGAAAGCGAGAGGAGAATGTATTGCACTGTGATAGTCAGAGTGCTATACATCTTGCCAAGAACCCAGTGTTTCATGCCCGGACGAAGCACATTCAGTTGAAGTACCATTTCATCAGAGGTTTGATACAGGATGGGTTGCTGACTTTGCAGAAGATATGTGGAACCAACAATCCGGCAGACATGTTGACAAAGCCTATGGTGATACAGAAGTTGAGGCACTGCTGTGCCTCTGTTGGTCTCCACTGATGAACGGAGGATGAGAGGCAGAATGATGGAGGACTTGATGGGAGCAGAAGAGGAAAACAGTTTGTATTTCATGAATCTGTGAAAGCATGGCACTGGTGAGTGAAGAAGAGGAAGAACTTAGATTAAGTAAGTTGTCTTCATCAGTTGCATCGAAGAATAGCAGTGCAGCGGATCAGGCTACAAGTGGGAGATTGTTGGATTGGTGTTGCCCGATCCGGTTGGGCCGAATGCTGACCATTGTAGCGGAGCTGACCGACCGACACCGACGGGTACTGTAGCGGTGCGGACTTCGGGGTCAACTTTACTGTAGCGCTTTTGACAAAGCCAGCCGCCGTTCACTGTAGCGACGCGGACCACTTTTTCGAATAGTGATCGTCTTCTCCATTTGTTTTATAGCCCATTTCGGGCTAGGGTTTTGTTGTTGGAAATCCTCTGTAATTTCTGTGCTCCCAAATCATAGTGAAAATCTGCCTCTCCCGTGGACGTAGGGATTTTTCCCGAACCACGTAAATCGTCGTGTTCATTGTTGCTTTTCTTTCTTTCGTTTTCTCGTTTTCTGTCGTTCTGTCTCCCGGTGATTCCGCAACACAAGTAACTCTCACCGCCTCCTCAAGCCAATGAGGTAGGGGCGGGGTGTTAGAGTCTTATTCTTTCTTTTGACTGTGAGTCATGTCATTATGCAAAGCATCACCGGGTCACCTATGTTCCCCGAGCAATCCCTCGTGCATCCACTCCTCTTTCTTTGGTTCATGTTGATATCTAGAGACCAGTCCTAGTCCATCAGACTTCTTGTCCCGATACACCTCAACAAAATGGTTGTTGAACAAAAGAACCGTCATCTGTTAGAAATTGCTCGTGCACTAATATTTCAGAAGAAAGTTCCAACCGTTTTTTGGGGAGATGTCATTCTCACAATCACCTATCTTATCAACAGACTTTCATCGTTTGTTCTTTAAAAGTGGACATCATTTCATTCTTTGCTTCCAACAATATCATCTCATTTTTTGCCCATAGGCATTTTTGGGTGTGTGTTTTGTTCGAGATATTTGCCCCTCGATTATCAAGTTTGATGCACGTGCTCACAAATGCATCTTTCTTGGATACTCCCGAACGCAGTGTTGATATTGCTGCTTCTCACCAGATTTGCATCGTTATGTTGTCTTAGCTGATATTTCCTTTGTCGAATCCTCGGTTTTTTTTGTTCCTGATTTCCCACCACCATCTGATTCCGAAGTTATTTTTACCATATTTTCTCGATACACCACCACCACATCTCTTCCTAGTGATGTTGTTAGATCATAAATTGGTCAGGTATATGCTTGTCGACCTAGCACACCTGCCACCCAGATGCCTGATCCTGCTACTACGCTTCACGACTCACCTGCTCCTGATCTTCCGTCACCGGATCTTATCAGGGATTATCTGCGGCTACCTCACGGGTTATTGAGACGTTGGCTGCTCACTCGACACGACGCATTGTTGCTGAGGCCAAATCTCATCCCGGTTGGTTACAGACTATGCAAGATGAACTTCAGGCTCTGCACGTCAATCATACTTGGAATCTTGTTTCTCTCTCTTCGGGTAAGCAGGTGGTCGATTGCAAATGGATCTATACAGTGTATGTTAACAACAATTGCCCTCTTAATCGTCTCAAGGCTCGCCTTGTTGCCAAAGGTTATGCGCAGATATATGGAGTAGATAACTTTAACACATTTTCTCTGGTGGCGAAGATGACCTCGGTTCGCTTATCTCTCTTGCTACCTCCAATCATTGGCCTATCCATCATTTGGATATCAAAAATATTTTTCTTCATGGTTTTCTTAATGTAGAATGTTGGACCCAATTATGTGTATTTTAGAGTCCCACATTGGTTTGGTCTGTCTTGTATTCCTTTTCCTCTATCTATAAATAAAGAATTTCACCTCTCATTGAGGTAAGGAGTACAGTTCTACATAGTATCAAAAGAGGTTACCTAACCCTAGCTCTCCCTGTGTTTTTCTTCTCACCCCCCCCCCGACGTCGCCCTATGCATCGACCCACCCTGCGCGACGGCCTCCCTGCGTTGCCCTTCTCCAACAACTACAACAACCCCCGATGGCCCCCTCCAGACGCGGCTCCCCTCCCGCGCGACCACCCTCAACTCATCGCCCCTCCACCCAGATCGACGCCCCCCTACTACTCCACCCCAGGCCCACCGCTCCTCCCTGCCGTATCGGCGCCACCCTCTCCTCAGCGCCAGAACCCTAGCCCCGCTCCTCCCTATGCATCCTCGTTGTGCGCACGTTCCACCTAGTGCGCCCAGACACCCATGTGGCCCCCCTAGCGACTGCACCTCCGCCAGCCACCCCTGATGGCGTTGAACTACCCAAGCGCACCCCGATGGCCCTTTATGCACACATCCTCTGACAGTCGCCGCCCTCTCATGTCACGCGACAACAGGTCCGATCCGCGGTCCCTACTGTGCACACCTATGCGCCAATTGCGGCCAGCGCCCCCAGGTAACACCTCCAGCAGCCCTTCCTCCGACGCTGCTCCTAACGCGACGCCCGGTCCCGCGCACCCCTATTGTTGTCTCCCCGCACAATTCATGCACTCCAACTGTTTATGTTATACATTCAATTAGTGTCCCGCTGCGTGTTGTTCCCGCATGCCTTCATACTATTGACCCAGCTATTCCTACTGAGGCATTATCTGGCTATCCATACCAGTACCCTACTGCCCAAGCCTGATTTCCCATTTCCATCTTTTCTTTTCCCCATCTCCCTCCTGTCATGGCAGCACCCATGCAACCATACACTTTCCATCACAACCTGGAACTCTCTATGGTAGAAATTGCAGTTATCCACTCTCATCGGACTGTTTTACCACCTGCCTCCTCTTCGGCCTTTATTGCTCAGACCGGTGGCCCTACCTCGTGTGTATCTCGTCGACCGACTGCTTGGATGCTTGATTCTAGCAGGTGATGCAGGTATGCTTACTACCTATCGTCCATATACTAGTGCCACTACAATTACTTTTGTTGACAGATCTACGATTCCTATTGCGGGATTTGGTGCATGCTCCTTAACTCCTTCGATTCGTTTGATTTCAGTGGCTCATGTTCCTCGCAGTCCTTTTAATCTTCTCTCCATCAATAAGCTCACAAATGACTTAAATTGTAACGCTGTTTTTACATCTTCTGGTGTTGTTTTTCAGGAGCGGTCGACGAATCAGAAACTTGGTAGAGGTCGTCTTAGTGATGGGATGTACATGCCCATCAACCTCTGTTTGTGCCCTCGGCCTACATTTTTGCCATGTTCATCCACCGGCTTCGGTAATACATAAGTTTTGCCCCCATTTCAGTCCGCACATTTCCTTCCATTGTGAATCTTGTAAGTTTGTCAAACATCATTGGGCGTCTTATGTTCCTCGTTTGGTGACGCGGGTGGCTAACCCATTTGACTTGGTTCATTCCATTGTTATGTATCCTTTATTGATGACTTCTCTCGAATGACATGGTTATATCTCCTTCGTGATCGTTCTGAGATGTGTGATATTTTCAATACATTTTACCATGAAATTCGCACTCGATTCTCCAAGCCTATTAAATGTCTCCGCTCGGACAATGGCCAAGAATATTTATCTTCTTCCCTTCAACAGTTCCTCAAAGATCACGGTGTCCTCCATCAAACATCCTGCCCCGATACCCCTCAGCAAAATGGTGTGGTTGAGGGTAAACATCATCATATTCTGGAAACTGATCGGGCCTAATTATTTCAAATGCAGGGGCCTCTCCCTTTTTGGGGGGATGTGATTCTTATTGTCACCTATCTTATCAATCGTCTTTCTTCTTCTATCTTTCAAGGGAAGAGTCCATTTCAGGCTTTGTTCCCATCTTTCATCCTCACCCTCTTCCACTTCACGTGTTTGGGTGTCTCTGTTATGTTCGTGACACTTGTTCCCGTCTCTCAAAATTTTCCCCAAATGCCCTCCGTTGCAACTTTGTGGGCTACTATCGTACCCAGCGTAGCTATTGTTGTTTCTCTCCGGATTTGGGATGGTATGTCATTTCTAATGATGTCTCCTTCATTGAGAACTTTCCATTCTCATCCTCTTCACCCTCTACCCACCTCAACGTCGCCATCGATGAGTGTCTTCCTCTCACCATCCACCAACCTCTGCCTCCGGTGTCCCGATCTGATGATCTTCGCTTTGTCTCTGTCTACTCTCATCGTCCATCGAACATGCCCCATACCCAAACCGAGGACACTGTTTCCCCAACTTCGTTCATCGCTCCTACTACGCACCGATGACTTGCCAATTGCATTACGGAAAGGTACTCGTTCTTGCCAGAATAATCCTCTATAGACAACTTCATACAAAGGCTTCTCCGCTCAGGAGAGGATATCGGTCCCTCGCATAGTTGTCGAGGCTAAATCTCACCCTAATTGGCTTCGAGCAATACAGGATAAATTACAGGTCTTGGACGGCAATCACACCTAAGATTCAATCCTCCTTTCAGCAGGTAAACAGGTTGTTGGCAACAAATGGATTTATACCGTCCGTCTAAATGCAAATGGTACTCTCCATCGCCTTAAAGCCTGTTTCATGACGAAAGGCTTTGCTCAGACATATGGTGTTGATTATTTCGATACATTCTCTCTGGTTGCTAAAATTGTCTCTGTTCGATTATCCATATCTCTTGCAACTGCGCATAAGTAATCTCTTCATCAATTTGATGTCAAGAATGTATATCTACATGGTTTTCTTGATGATGAAGTATATCAACAACAACCTCCTGGCTTCCTTGCCTCAGGGACCGATTCTCATGTCTATCGACTTCGTTGGTCTCTTTATGGGCTCAAGCAGTCTCCTCGTGCGTGGTTTGGAAGATTCCACACCGTCATCACTAAATTTGGTCTATCTTAAAGTATGAAGGATCACACTATTTTCTATCGAAAAACGTCCTCTGGCTGCATCATGTTGGTTGTGTATGTTGACGATGTCATTATTACTAGTAGCAACTCATGGCATTGCCCAACTCAGGGCTTATCTTCAACAACAGTTTCATACCAAAGATTTGGGTGCTCTAACATATTTTCTTGGCATTAAAGTCTTTTGTTCTCCAACAAGCATCTTTCTTTCACAAAGAAAATATGCATTGGATATCTTGCAGGATATTGGCTTGTCACAAGCAACCACCGTTAACACTCCTCTTGAACAAGGAGAACGGTCTCTCCATGTTATTTTCTCATCCAAATAGATTTTGTTGTCTTGTAGGCAAACACAATTATTGTACCATGACCTGTCTGGATATTGTCCGCGCTGTCAGCAAGGTTAGTCAATTCATAGAACATCTGACAAAATCTCAATGGGACATTGTCCTTCGCATTGTCAAATACATTAAGAAAGACTTTGTCCATGGTCTTCGGTATTCATATAACGATCATCTGGACATTGAGGCCATCTATAATGTCGACTCCGTTGGTTGTTTGTCTACCCGAAAGTCTACTTCTAGGTTTGTGGTTTTTCTGGTTGGTAACTTAATCTAATAAACAAACTGTCATCTTCAAATCCAGTGCTAAATCTAAATATCGTGCGATGACCACAGTCACTACTGAAATTTTATGCTTTCGTTAACTTATTCATGAAATTGGTTTCCCGCCACAGAATTCTGCTCATATTTGGTGTAATAATCAGGCGGCCAAAAGATTGATTCTAATCCAGTTTTTCATGAACGCACGAACCATATTGAGATTAACTGCCACTTTTTCCGTCATCAGCTTGAGCAAAAACATATCAGCTTTAGCTACATTCCAACAGTTCGTCAGCTTGTCAACGTCTTCACCAAAGGTTTGTTGGGAGCTCGACTGGATTCTCTATGCACCAAGTTGGGCATCCAAAGCATTCACAACTCAGCTTGAGGGGTAGTGTGTTCGGTCTTTGTGATTTCTTCTCTTTGTTTTTTGTTTGTGGGACTCTTCTTTCAAGTTAAACTTATTCTAGCTTGAGGGGGAGTGTTGGACCCAATTATGTGTATTTTAGAGTCCCACATTGGTTTTCTCTGTCTTGTATTCCTTTTCCTCTAACTATAAATAAAGGGATCTACCTCTCATTAAGGTAAGGAGTACGGTTCTACAACGAAGTTTATATGGAGCAACCACCCGGGTTTGTTACTTAGGGGGAGTTCTCCAAGATTTGTTGTCTTCATTGATCGTCGCATGGACTCAATTAGTCACCTCGTGCTTGGTTCGGCTGTTTTTGCACCGTTATGCTTAGCTTTGGCGTGTGCCAAAGCATAAAGGATTTGGGTGTTTAGAGTCCCACATTGGTTTGTTCTGTCTTGTATTCCTTTACCTCTAACTATAAATAAAGGGATCTACCTCTCATTAAGGTAAGAAGTACGATTCTACAAAGAAGTTTATATGGAGCAACTGTTGGATTGGTGTTGCCCGATCTGGTTGGGCCGAATACTTGTGGCCCGCAACTGTCGCGGGTCGAGCTCCGTGGTGAGCTCGTTGGGGGTTGCAGGGGGCAACGCGCCCCTACTTTAGGGGTCAACTTCACTGTAGCGGTGCGGACTTCGGGGTCAACTTCACTGTAGTGCTTTTGACTTTCAGCTGGCAGACACTGTAGCGCTTTTGACAAAGTTGGTCGTCGATCACTGTTGCAACGCGAACTTACTATTTCGGAACAGTGGACCGTCTTCTTCATATGTAGCCCATTTCGGGCTAGGGTTTACTACTGAAAAAAAAAACCTCTGTAATTTGTGCTCCCGAATAGTTAAATATTCTGCCTCTCCCATGGACGTAGGGATTTTTCCTGAACCACGTAAATCGTTGTGTCCTTGCTTTCTTTCGTTTTTTTTTCTCGTTTTTGTCGTTGTGTCTCCCGGCGATTCCGCAACAGCAACCACCCAGGTTTGTTACATAAGGGGAGTCCACCAAGATTTTTCGTCTTCATCGATCGTCGCATGGACTCAATCAGTCATCTCGTGCTTGGTTCGGCTGTTTTCCATCATCAATCTGCAGCAAGAAACTTTCTTTTGGCGGTCTATGTAGATAACATTGTTATTATTGGCAGCAAAGTTGCTGACATTGGTCGACTCAAGTATTTTCTTCATCACAATTTTCACACAAAAGAATTTGGGTCCACTACGATATTTCTTGGGGATAGAGGTCTCCAAATGTGACGAATGAATTTTTCTATCTCAGAGAAAAAGTATGTTCTTAATCTATTGCAGGAGACTGGCATGACTTGAGCTGACTCGGTTAACTCACATTTGGAACCTAGAGAGAAGTCACACCGACAATGAAGTCTTCCCTTCACCTGACAGATATAGACGACTTGTTGGGAAGCTTAACTACTTAACGATGACTCGACCTGACATTGCTTGTGTGGTTAGCAAGGTGAGTCGGTTCATGTAATTCCCAACAAAAATGCAGTGGGAGGTTGTTCTTCACATTGTTAGATATGTGAAAAAGAAACCGGACTTAAGTCTTATAATTATTACAACAGTCGGGGGAGGGGGGAAATACAAGAAAATCCCTACACTACTGACAAGGAAGAACTCGACGAGACTCGAACCCGAGACCCCGCCGAGACCCCGCAGGGCCGCTACCAACTGAGACTTGAGTCTTTTATATTTTAATCATGCACATACAGAAATTGAAGCGTTTTGTGACACAGGTTATGCAAGATGTCTTTCTTCTAGGAGGTCTAGGTCAGGTTTTGCAGTATTTATTGGAGGTAACTTGATCTCATGGCGAAGTAAGAAGCAGACGGTTATCTCCCGATCAAATGCAGAGTCAGAATATCGAGTTATAGCACATGTGACAACATCATCTACACATAGATTCCATGATTATTGGCAAAAATAAGACAAGCTCAGCCAAAATTCATCTGCATGAGCAAATCCTTCGAAGTGACAACATCATCTACAGGCTGAAAAAGAAAAGGCAAATGAATATCTATAAAATCATAAAATAAAATACTACGTTGGGTCACTAGGTAATAAACCATGAGCAAGGTTAAGAAAAAAATCAAAAAAAAAAAACAACCACCAAATTTTCCAGTGACTTGATGTTGACAAGTTCTCTAGCCAGGGTAATCCAAACAACATGGAAAGTGTGTGCGTCACATAGTCATTCCATTTTATTGATTAGCCATCATGCCCGAACAATAATTAGCCATATTAACTACACAAAAAGTGAAATGCATCATAGAAATGTTTCATTGGCTTGCCTGAATCTCTCTCTGCAATGACAGAATGATACTTCAAAGTGAACTCAATAAACTCCTTTTCAGTTTTGAAGCCACGCTTAGTATTCTTGAGCTTAACTTCAGTGGCTTCCTGAGAATTCAGTCTCATTTTAAAAGACCATGGAAAAATTTAACAAATACATAAATATAGAATCAGCAATCTATACATATAACAATAAAAAAAAAACAATAGTCATTGCAACAAGCCATCCAGCTAAGACCTTTCCAGAATGCTTTTTTGCATCTGTCAGGTTTGTCAAAATACAACCACACAGCGAGACAGATCTTTGAAAAATCACAACATTAAAGTATGGCATGTATTATATAATGTCATTAATTCAAGTTGTGAAAATACGCTTCCTAAAAAAGTGGGAAAAACTGAAGGCATGCGAACGACGTGTACAATAGATGATCATTCCCAACCACATTCAAGTTAGCAGCCATCTGAATTGGGGATACCCTGTTATCGTTTATTAGTATGCAGCTTTTATTAGTTATTTTTGTTTTCTTTACAAAGTGAAAACCTAAAACATCATAATTACCCATACCACCCAGTCACCACCTATGTTGGAACTTGGGACATGTTATAAAGTTTATGATATCAACAATGCAGAAATCACTTTCACCTTCTCGGTTACTATTCCATCAGCCAATCATGGCATAATATTCAAACATCCCAAGATTGGCTAAAATTGTTGAAGGCTGAAAAATACTTTCTTAAATTGCCAGACCATACGGACAAATAGCTGACTGAACCCTGTGATTTTCCCAGCTAATAACAGCGTGAATTTTTCAGAAGGATCTTCACCTTGGAACTCGTCATTAAATTTGATATAGATGCCTGGGAAGGCCTAATAGGACCACTCTGGACGAGGAAACAGAACACAAAAAAGGCTTGATATGAAAAACTGCTGGCATAGGACAACTTAGGTCCAGAGAGGCAAACTCTGACTTCTAACAAAGTTCAAGTGGCCCATGGAACTGCTAGTCCAGAGACAAACAACAAAATTACAGGGCGGCCCTGCGTTCTCAAAAACTAACTCATCTAGAGTTTGGCACTGATATAATTTATGACTGGTCATTTGAATCCCAAAAAAAAATATCATCACAAAAGAATTTTCATTTCCCAACACGTCCACTAACGCCACTTCAGATGACAAAACAGTCTATACTAAAAACAAAACTAGCACTGATCCATTAATGGGTGAATAGCATGCATCTTCCAAAATGGAATTGCTCACTGGTTTTTTATTCCTGGCAGGTTCTGCTCTCTCAGATTCCAAAGTCTTCTTCACATGAGTTGGCTGTGAAGCTAGGACCCCTGTAAAGGCTGCAAAATGAAAGAACAGCAACAACGAAGAAATTTCTATAAAAAAATCAAATGAACTTGATAAAGGAGGCATCATGAATGATTTTGAAGTTTGTAGTACTGAATGTATATGTTTTTTATTTTTTTAATAGCAACTGACAGTATTTCCATTATTTACATTCAAGGGCAGACAAATATGTCTCTAGCTAACCTTTTTTAATAAATGCTCATGTACCAACCATGATCAAGGAGTGTGAGGGAACAAACACTTCAGTTAAATTTTCAAAATGCATTTAAATGCACAGGCCATTTATTTAATCTTTTTATATGGAAAAAAAACTGCAAGCAAAACCGTGCAATGCTGCAAAATAAATTAATAAGCAAAACACGTATTCAGCTTTCATTTAAGGTAAAAATAAATACATTTTTCAGAAGTTTCATATTTGACTTCAGCTTGCTCTTTCTCACTAGAGAATTTGGCTGATAGCCCACCATCTACCTTCAAGGGAGCGCTAGGACCAAAATCCCCTGATTTGGGCATGCCACATGTAGTGCTTTCTTCTTCCACGGAGGCATCACCAAGCCTTTTTTCCGAGTACCCGGAAGAACCAAATCCATCTTTCTCAACTGATAAACCTGGGAAGGATCCCTCAATCTTGTTCCATTTAGCCTCACTTGTCTGTACTGATGTCCCTAGTGACTCAACCCCCTGTTTTATTTTCAAAACGCCATCCTCTTCACACTCCAGCCTCGGTTTCTCCTGTTCGGGCATTGAAGTCGGAAGCACCAAGGGTTCTGCAGGGCTCTCAACAAACCCATCTGGCAATGAATCTACTTCAGGAAGCTGACTAGAAGATATGTTCTCCATTTCACCTGCAATTAGAGTGTACAGCAACAGAGAGTTAGCATGCATGTGTGTAACAAGATGAACTCAAATGATATTTTTAACTTACAAAGGCATTCAGAAGTCTACCTTTTTTTCAACACTATTAAGGGTGTACTTTATAATGCATTGAGAAGCATCGATTAAATGTGATTAGTTTATCAAACTAATTTGACTCGCTTGTTTTGTTTGTCTGATTTTGTGCAACACTACTAATTTCCGTCAAAACAGTGGAGGGTCATCATGAAGGCACACTCGTAATGAATGGGGGGAGGGGCTGGAGAGAATATATGGATGTCTTAAAACTACTATACCCTAAATTTAGGCATCCTGCAGACGAAATTGATGCTTACGTCTTAAGAGCAACCAACCAACCACAAAGTCCATCTACACTCCCTGGGTTCGGATTCCAAACATAGGAAGATTAAAAAAAATAAGCAGAAACTGGAATTTCATCAATCGATTTCTGGCACGTCAGGTATAAAATCGTAATCGATGCATGGAAATGATGAAAATGCAAGAAACTCAGAAACGCACACGTGCAGTGATGAATAAAAGCTCCAAAGCCACCGAAGAAAAATATTAATCATAGGAACAAAATGAAAGACATGGATGAAAGAAGCAATGTTCGTTACCGGGCACAATTGAGGGATGGATACATGGATACAGATCTAAGGAAATGGAGACGACAACTCGACGAAAAAGGGAACATAAGCCCTAATCACGGTACCAAAAAGGGTTTGACCGCGGCCTTTCCACAATAGATCTTTCAAGATTCAACTCATTAATAGATCGCATTTCCATTGCATCTTCAGTAGTAAAATAGCAGGAATCGGTCCTACTCACTTGTTGATAAAAGTCCCATGGCGATCACATCCCTCCAATTTTATCTTAAATCAGCGGACTTTTGTTTTCAAAAATGTAAATGATATGTTTTTTATATGATGCATGGATAAATTTAATTTTAATAATGTTTTTTTGTGGTTAATTATGTCGGAGTAGTATTCATTTTTCAATAATATTTATTTTGTTATGAAATTTGAAATAAAATAGAGTTGTTTTGGGTTACGATTGTAATGATTTATCCAATTGAATTATTTCCATTAGTTCTACATAACGATAAATGTGAACACTCTATGTAGATTTATTAGGTGTTGCCCACTAATTAGCTGAGAATTTAATTAACGGGTAAACATTTTAAATCATAAATGGTTAGATCATAAATAGAGAACTTATATGAAAATTGGGACACTCGTTAATATAATAATTATTTATAACAATTTTCTCTTATATGTCATCAATTCAGTTTCATGGGATTTTATATATATGATCGGCTTGTTAATAATTTTATCATGAAAATTTGATGGAAAAAAACCTAATGAAGTGAAAAAGGTACAACATTTTCAACTCTCCATTTTGATAGTCATTCAATAACATACCTTGGTTTGGAATCCTAGTTCTCATTCATAATATAATGTGCTACTTAAAATGAAAATATTTTCTCTATGTTTTTCATTTCATTTATATTCCATAATTTTCAAGTAGTAGTAAAATTAAAATATATATAATTATTCTAAAAAAACATTCGAGTATCCCCGAGTACTTGTAGTCACAGTAGAAATCTTCGTTTCTTTGTAATCCCCCACCCCGAACTGTTATAATAATATAATTATTTGATTATAAATTCAAGACATCAATCTAGTGGATGCATCAATAGTTGGAATGTGTGATTTAATCATTCCCTTTGCTTCCCCTTCTGAGAATTTGTATTCATTGAAATCTTGCACATTGATTTTTGAATCCGAATCTTTTAGTGAAAATAAATTAATTTTATTAGGCCCCACCGTTGGTGGTGGGGTGGTCAGAGCTTGGGTGGGGTGAGGGGCAGGTCGCGGGGTCAAGTCCCTGGGCTTGCGATTTATTGTAATTTTATTCTTTGTGTCGTGTGCTGCTCTCGTGGTTGTACCCATTTTTTTTTTAAATGAATTTTATTAGAGATTTTCATCTAGAAGTTATCAGTAAAAAAACTATCAATTTACAGCAACATCATCCATCAAATGTGTTAGGACTCTACCTAATAATGGCCGCACAATAGAAATAGAGGAAGAAGATAGGACAAACAAGTTGTATATTTCCATTCGACAAAAGAAGAATTATAGTAGGGGAAGTAGAAAAAGGAGAAATAGAGGAAGAAAGAGGTAGAGACGAAGATAAAAGTCCTTGGAGAATACCACCCTCCAGAGAAGACAAGTCGAGATCTCCCAAGGTCCCGCTCTCAGCACCCAGCTGTAGTTTCCTCAAATGAATCGTGTCCCCTCCCCAAAGCTAGTCTGCCCTATTTATTAGCCCAACAACTCCTAACAAACCCCAACCTGTTTTACCAGCACAACCACTAAAAAAATGAAAAGACATCACTGCCCCATGGCATTTGTACACAGACAGCCCCACGTCCCCACACTCCTTGACAGCCCCAACCTTCCCCCACAGCAAACCAGCCCCCCCACACTCCTAACATTACCCCCCGCTTGAAAAAACACACTGTTCTCAAGGTGAACCACCAAAACACAGCTTGGCCTCACCGGAACTATAAGCCCCTTTTGAAGTCGGCAGCACACCTGATCCACCACCTGCATCATTCTCAGCCAACCCCAGCAGCGAGTAAAAGAGTGTCCGCACCCAGTTTCCTGCCCTCCAAGCTGCCTCAAACTCAACTTCTCTTCTGATTTTGACAAAACAAGAAGAGTTGTGGGCAAAGATTGTTGAACAACCCTACCAAGATGTGTTGAGTTCCCCGATAGAACCGCTTCCTTCAAATCTAGTGTCTCATCAAATTCAGGAACCTCTCCATCAGATGTCACATCCCTTATAGCATCATTTTCAGATGTGACATCTCCCATATTAAGAGATTGTCCGTCTACTTTGCCTACCACCTCAACTGACTCAACAATAGTTTCATGGCGCTCCGGGTTTTCAACTACATCTTGTGCCATAAAAATTTTCATATCTTCCCTAGGAAGTGGATTCTTACGAGGCAAAATGCTTTTAAGGAACCTGTAGAAGAGGTCATATGCATGATGTAAAAGGTCGAAAAACACTTCTATTGAAATCATCCTGCTCTTCCCATTCCCTATGCAATGTACTATCTTTGACATTGATTGAAATTTCGGCATTGTGGTTTCATTGAAAACCTCTCCCTCCATGAATGAGACTAAGCTCCACCTGTAATGGAGTTTCAACCTTTCCCATCAATACTATATTCCCGCTCTTCCCATTCCATATGCAATGTACTATCTTTGACATTGATTGAAATTTCGGCATTGTGGTTTCATTGAAAACATCTCCCTCCATGAATGAGACCAGCTCCACCTGTAATGGAGTTTCAACCTTTCCCATCAATACTATATTTCTGCAAACAGTGGATTCGGAACTTGACAAATTCTCCACGTGCTTCCTCTTGAGTTTATTATCAGGTGAATTTAAGGCCAACATAAGATCATCACTCTTGGGTTCAGGATTGAGTTTCCTGCAGGAAGAGGAGCTTGATAAAAAACGTTGCTTACATTGATGGACAAAAATGGTGATACTCTCACACGGTGGTGCATCAACACGCAATGCCCCGTCCAATTTAGGCGAGATGCCCACAAAATGAGAGGCTTGGCGCACACAACAGTAATCATCTCCATAGTCAGCCCACCTGACACACAACCTTCCCTTTTCTTCGACAAAAACCATGCACTGTTGATACCTATTTCCTCCATCGTTAAAGGGTTTTTTAGGAACCAATTCACTTACATGTGTCTTTCCAACATCATTGCTCAACAGAAGAAAAGGCACTGATGGCACACGCCCCTCCCGTAAAATATCCACTTGAGAAAGCTTAGAGCTGCAAGAAGCAGAACTCACAGCATTTCGGCCATCAAAAAACTGTGAACCAGACTTCACAGGACAAGTCTGATGGGAAGCTTTCACATGAGATTCTGCACAGCGAATTTCAAACTTCGGTTTTTACCTGTGAATTTCAAGAGTTGTAGTTGTTAGACCGTCACTGCTCGGTTGAACCACGACTAATGCTAGAAATATCAAGTGCAATGCTGTAAGAATGACTGAGCGGATGATTTCTGCAACATGTGGTTGTTTGCCCAAGCCTTTGACATCTATTACCAGAAAACCCAAACCGTATGCATGCATAATTGGGAGTTTAAAACTAAAAATACCTTGCTCTCTGGAAGCCTTAATTTGTATAGCTTTCCCACTGATCCAAGCACAACCAAATAAATGGTGTTGAACATAACCTGCTAACATGAAGAATATGGACAACACCCAAGCAACACCTTATTGAATTACCGGATTCTGGGAGCTCAAATACAATATATACAACATCTGTATCTCCAAAACCAGCTTTTGCTTTACTCAGCTCGCAGCCAAAGAAGGATCTCTTCTTGCATACCTCACAAATATTTGTCTTCAGTGTCACTGCAGCCACAATAGATAGCAAACATCCCAACAACTTTGCTAATTTTTCACTGGTTTTGGTCAACATGTCAGTGCCACTACAACTATTCTGTAACAGTTTTCGGTCCAGCATGCAAAGGATCTCCTCAGCAGTTGCACACGTTGCATGCCAAACTTTATACTTGCATCTTCTCACAGAAACACTACGCTCATAGCCAATTTGAGAAACTTTTGTGGCAGATCCAAGCTCACTTTCAGCAACTCTACAAATCTTTGCATCTGTTTCCTCTGTAGAAACATCAGCAATCCCTTCCTAAACAACAGGTCTGTCTCCTGCAGAAGTAGGTAACTCGATTTGCCGAGAGAAAAACTGAAAGTCCTCCCTAAAGCCGTCGTCTCCTGTGTTTTGAACTTTTGTGAGTCGAGTATCACAAGAAAAATGATCCTCCGCCTCACTACATTCTTCACGACTCGTGCTTGGAATAGTGAAGCGTTCTACCAAGCTACAGTGAACACTAGGCGAGATGTCTTCCTCCAATCCTTGGCAATCTTGTACAGCGGCCAAAACCTTCGAACTCACCACTTCTCCAAGTTGTTCTCTGTTCCATTGCGGACCCGACTCCTCCTTAGTTCGACATTGATCAAATAACTCAGCGAGTTCCCGTACTTCTTCCCACAAGGTCTGCTGCTGCTCATGGTACTCTGCATGCACACTAGCAAGGGCTTTAACAGATGTTAGTAGTCATTGCATCTCGGCTGCCTGAAACAACCGTTCCAGCTCTGACTTCTCTACAACAACTCCAGTAACCATTCTAGTAGGCACACTTCAGCAAAAATCAGAAGCGATCGTCTCGAACTGCTACACTGCAACAACGAAAATTTGCAGACTGTCCTACAACGAACGTATCGGCACCTCTACCTCTTACACAGCACAGCAACCGCAAAAAGTTATCGCAACTTCCACTCAACATTCGGCACTCAAGCAACAACGAACGTCCTCCAATCTCTCAATGAAAGCACCAAATTGTTAGGACTACCTAAAAATGGTCACATAATAGAAATAGAGGAAGAAGATAGGACAAACAAACTGTATTTTTTCATTCAAGAGAAGAAGAATTGCAGAAAGGGAAGTAGAAAAACAAGAAATAGAGGAAGGAAGAGGTAGCAGAAGAAAGAGACAAAGATAAAAGTCCTTCCTGGAGAAGACCACCCTCCGAAGAAGGCCAGTGGAGACCTCCCAAGGTCTAGCTCCCAGCAGCCAGCTGTAGTTCCCACAAATGAATCGTGTCCCCTCCCCAAAACTAGTCTTCCCTATTTATTAACCCAACAACTCCTAACAAACCCCAACCTGTCTTCCCAGCACAACCACTAAAAGAACGAAAAGACATCACCACCCCCCTTGGCAATTGTACACAAACAGCTCCATGCCCCCACACTCCTTGACACCCCCAACTTGCCCCAACAACACCCCCACCCACAATCCTAACAAAATGTAATTCAACATTTTTATTCATGAAAACTTAAAATATAATTACATTTATTATAGGATACTATTCTTGATATGGTATAAATTTCAATCAATTTATCTCTATATAAAAATATAATTATTAGTCAATAAGATGAATATCTTCGAATATTTAGGCTACCGATCCTTCTCAATAACTTCAGACAATTTTGGGTCTATTTTCATGCTAGCAAAGCATTGTAGTATCAACACGTTTTAAAAATTTGAGCCTTAAAAGCATAATCTTTTGCAATACTAGAAAAGTTTTGTATTTTCAAATACACAACATTTTCACATATTAACCAAATCTTATTATATTCCAATATTAACACAACTTATGGGATTTTTTCCACCACTTTGAGAGTGATTTATATATAAATACATTGTTATTGATTTCAAAATAATCATTTCCTCTTCTGGAAAATTTCATTTGTTATTAATCTTTGATTTCGAGCAATAGGTCAACCACGCTTCAAACATATTTCAAAATCATTCATTGTTATTTTTCATAGTTTGTTTTCTAGGAACTAGCATGGTGAACTAATTTGTTGCAAAATTACCACACTCAAATGACACCTCAACCACACTGATATGGCATTAGTGTTGATCTCAGAACATTTCTCTCTCAATGATGGTTTTTATTGACTATGCCTGAGTTTTCTTTTCAGTGGAATTATGTTTTAAACCATGTGAGGTATGTAATGCAACGTATTTAAAACATACAATTAATTAAATCTAAACTAGAAAGCACAACCTAATTTCGACAACAAAAAATTGAAGATTAACCTTTAAAAAAGTTTCCAAGAGTATCAATTAAGCAAAGCCAAAACTATCAAATACTCAATCCAATCGCCATAAAATCATTACCACCACCCTTTCATACCAACAACACCATCTCACCATCAACCACATAACCGCTGCCTCCACGACATCATAAACATCCCAACCCTCACCACATCAACCAACCAAACCAAGTTTCAATTTAAATCCGAGCAAAGGCATTGAAATTCTAGAAACTATGGCGGAAAAACAACAATTACAACAACAATAAACATCAATAATTATCAACCACAACCTCAACTAATACAATGAAGCTTAGCACAAGCAAAGCCCAAGCATAAACGACTTCATTTATTAATTCAAGATTCCAACATTCCCTCTACCATTTTAATTATTAATCAATTACGAGCATTCTAAACAACACCAACCATATATTTCAGCCATAGTTATTAATGGTGCACGCCATGGCTAATGCTAGGCAGTGGTGCGCCGCGCCATGACTCATCTAAAATGGCTCACTGTGGCGTGCGTCATATTCCGCTATGACGCGCAGTGCCGAAGCACGCACCATTGCGCCTTTTTGATTTTTTTTTCATTTTTTCATCCTATCAACTCGTACGCCCTGATTGAAAATACCTCTTTTGAGGTCAAACGGCGACCTCCCCTTTTGACATTGTGCAACACTCTACTCTTCCCGTGAGCGCAGTGACCCAACCGGTGTCGGACCACACCGACTGCCGCGACCCAACCAAGATCCCTTGACCGCCGCAACCCAGCCGACCCCGACCCAGCCGAGCTCCCTTGACTGCCGCGACTCAGATACGCGTTATTGTTCAGGGTAGGCGCACCTTCTGTGTGAACTAATATTTTTTTTTGTTTTTAATTCAATTTTATTTATGTTGTTCGCCTCTTATTTTTTTTCGAGTTACTCCTATTATTATTTTTACTGCCATGTTTTCTTTATGTTTTTTTAAGTTTTATCTTTTTTATTGTTTTTTTGAGATATATGGTTTTTAATATTTAATTGTTTGTTTTATATATTTTAAGATTTGTGATTTACTTCAAAATGTCTAAGGCAAGGCAAAGAAAGACCAACCTAGTTTGTTGAGATATATGGTTTTTAATATTTAATTGTTTGTTTTATATATTTTAAGATTTGTGATTTACTTCAAAATGTCTAAGGCAAGGCAAAGAAAGACCAACCTAGTTTGTTGAGATATATGGTTTTTAATATTTAATTGTCAATGTCATTATTGACTTCGTTTGTTTTTTGATGCATGAAATATGAATTATAGACATAAATCCTTTATATTTATGTATATATTGTATAATTTATTATTTGTTATTGTTGATATATGTATACACCTCTTTTGTGCACTGCAAGTTAATATTGTCACGTGTTGTGCGCCGCGCCGTGCGCAGCACACTTTTGCGCAGGGGGGCCTTGTCGTCATTGTGCGCCATGCGTCAGAAATAACTATGATTTCAACAACAATAAACACAATTAAAATACAAAAAATAACAATGAATAACAACAATCAAATATGCTCATGCTCATACTTCAATCATTTTAAACAATTCCATAAGCAAGCAACAATAATTAACAATCCCTTGTTTAACATTCTCTTATTTCCCATCTTTAAGTTATTGAACCATTTCTAAACATGGAAATCAAACAACGATGGTAACAAAATCACATAATCAAACTACCACTCAATCCATGAAATGTCATATGATCGAAAACTTAAATAATAGTTTAAACACATGTGCTTCACAACCTTCCCCTTCCAATTCCCTTAATTCCAGTTTATCATCTTCTTAGGTCAATTCGAACTCTTTACCAAAAAAAAACTTAATCATGATAATCCCACATCCACACATGGTATAGAATAGAAGTTTCGAATCCTCTACCTCGAAACAAAGCTTCAATGATCGCAAATCAAGAGCAAGATGAAGAACGAAAAGCACACCACCAAGAATGATCGCCAACAATGGAACATTTGATTTTACTAATTTGATTGTTATGGATTTGCTTAATTAATAGACACTTGAACCTTGTTTAAATATTAATATTCAATTTTTTGTTATTGAAACAAGGTCGTGCTTTCTAGTTTAGATTCAATTCATTGTATTTTTAAATACCTCAAATTACATACCTCACAACGTTTAAAACACAATTCCACATAGAAAAAAAACTTCAGCAAAGCCAATAACCATCCATGAGAGAAATGATATGAGGTCAACACTAATACTATATTAGTGAGGTCGAGGTATCATTTGAGTGTAGTAATCCCACAACACACTAATCCACCGCATCAGTTCCTAAAAAACAAAGTATGAAAAATAACAACCAAGGACTTTGAAATACATTTGAAGCATGATTGACCTATTACTCAAAATCAAAGAATAATAACAAATAGAATTTCCCATAAGAGGAAACAATTATTTTGAAATCAATAACAACATGTCTTCATATAAAAATAACTCACTAAGTGATGGGAAACATCCTAGAAGTGGTGTTAATATCGGAATATAATAAGATATTGTTAATATGTGAAAATGTTGTTGATTGTGTATTTGAAAATACAAATGTTTATAGTATTGTAAAATATTATGCTTTTAAGGATTAAATTATTAAAACATGTTGATACTATAATGTTTTTCAGGCATGAAAACAAACTCGAAATTGTGTGAAGTTATTAGGAAGGACCGGTAGTCCAAACATTCAAGGATATCCATCTCAATGACTAATAATTATATTCTATTTTATACAGAGATAAATTGATTGAGATTTATACGTTAACAAACACAATATCCTATAATATATGTAATTATCTTTTTATATTTCATGAATAAAAATATTGAATTTCACCTAATGGATGTTGTTATTGTAAATTGATATTGTCATTTTAGTGATAACATATAAATGAAAATCCCTAATAGAAATAATATATTCTCATGAAAAGATATGGACACAAAAATCAACGCGTAAGATTTCAAAAACAACAAACAAACCTTAAACTCAATTAAATGGGTCAGTTGCATCGATCAAACGTCGCCAATTAGCTTTATTGAAGACCATATTTTCATTGAAACCATTTAGAATAAGATCATCTTAAATGATTTGTTATACCCTTTTAGGTTTACCTCTATCTCTTTTAATAAGTTAATTAGTCATTAAATTTACTCTATTAACAGGTGCATCCCTAAGTCTTCTTCTCACATGTCCAAACCATCTTAATATAGTCTTGGTCATCTTCTCGTCAATTACAGTTACTCCAATTTTCTCTCAAATGCATTCATTTCTAGTCTCATCCATCTTTATAATGTCCACATGTCCATCTTAACAATTTCATTTCTGTTATACTTATTTTTTGTTCAAGATGTCTCATCAAAGGCTGACACTCACTATCATATAGAATAGTTTTTCTAATAACAATATTATAAAATTTATCAATTTCAAAGGAATTTTATCATCAAAAAGCACCCTAGAAGCCTTTCTCTAATTTACCATCCAATTTGAATCCTATGAGAGACCTTTGCATTAATATCTCAGAAATGAGCATAAATATTGCAAGATTTCAATAAACAAAAAATCTCAGGGAATAAGCAAAAGGAGTAATTAAATCACATAACCCAAATATTAATTCATCAACTAAAATTGATGTCTTGAATATATAATTAAAAAATTATACTATAGATATATATAAAAAATATAGTGAAAGCGTGGTAGACCAGGTGGTTCTAAAAATTAAAGTTAAAAAACAAAGGATGGAAATATAAGTAATGATGTCAATATGAAAACTTGTTTTTCAGAAGAAACGTGAAGTTCACAGGTTTATGGAGAAACATCTAATGAGACAAATAAGGAGACTTTAATTGACATTGAAAACTCTTTTTTAGAATGACCATATATCTTTTCATTTTACCACTAGAAAATTATGGAATATAAATGAAAATGTAGAAGAAATATTTTCATTTTCAGTAACACGTCATATTATGAGTGAGAAATGGGATTCCAAACTAAGGTATGTTGTTGAATGACTATCACAACGGATAGTTGAAAATATGGTATTTTTTCTCTTCATCAGGTTTTTTCCATTGAGTTTTTATGATAAATTTTTTAACAATCTGATAATATAAATAAGATTTCATGAAATTGGACTAATGGCATATAAAAGAAATTGTTATAAATAATTATTATATTAATGGATATCACAATTTTCATACAAGTTCTCTATTCATGATCCAACCATTTATGATTTAGAATGTTTACCCGCTAATTAAATTTCCAACTAATTAAAGGAAAACATCTAAGAAGTCCATATAAATAGTGTTCACAATTATCCTTATATGCAACTAATGAAAACGATTCAACTAGATAAATCTTTACAATTGTAACCCAAAACAACTCTATTTTATTTCCAAATTTAATAACAACAAACAAGCCTTAAACCCAATTAAATGGGGTTGGCTACATGGATCAAACATTGAAAATTAAGTCTATTGGACACCATATTTTCACTGAAACCATTTAAAACAAGATCATCTTGAAGGATTTGTTTAAGGGTCCTTTTAGGTCTACCTCCACCTCTTTTAATAAGTGAATTTGTCACTAACCTTACCCTATTAATAGGTACATCTCTAGGTCTTCTTCTAACATGTTCAAACCATCTTAATCTAGTCACAATCATCTTCTTGTCAATCAAAATCAATCTAATTTTCTCTCAAACACATTCGTTTATAATATTAATCTTAGTAAGTTCACATATCAATCTTAACATTTTCATCTATGATACCATTATTTTTTGTCATTTTTATCAAAGGTGTGCAACACAATAAGGCACAAAGGCCACTTGGGGATGTGGTGTGAGGCGAGGCACGAGGCACAAATAAGGTGCATGCGCGGATAATTAATTATACACCATTTTAAACAACATTTTAAATAAAAAACTTAAATTCAATAAAAAAATATAAATTAATATATTCAATCAACTGCAATGGCAGTGAGGTTCCAATGAGTGATGTTTTTATAGTATGTTAATTTTTATTAATATATTAATTTTTCTATTTAATTGAACTTACACCGATTTCTCGTGGTGCACCACGGTTTCTGCTAATCGACCTCACCCACCCCTGATCTCCATCGTCCTGCCCCGATCTCCACCGCCACCCTGGATTTCATCGTCCCCGATTTCCGCCTCCCCTGTTTGTATCCTGATTTCCGCCTGTACTCCAGATTTCTATCCTACCCTGATTTCTGCCTATACTCCAGATTTCTATCCTACCCCGATTTCCGCCGCTACCCCCAATATCGTCACCCCGATCTCTATTGCCCCTATCTGTTGTATCTATAGCCACGATTTCCACCCTCGCTGCTACCGCTTTTTAGAAAAGAGGTCTGAGTTTTTTTAGGGGGCGCACCATTGCAGCACCTTGCGCCTTAACGCCTCCTAAGATGGCACGCCTTAGTGAGGTCACCTCGCCTCACCTGCGACGAGGCGCTCCTGCTACGCCCCTCTGCGCCTCTCGCCAAGGTGACCTAAGGCATGTGCCTTTAACAACACTATTTTTTGTTCAAGATGCCTTATGAAAGTCCAACACACAAACATGTAGAATAGTTGGTCAAAGAAATTTTACGTCACAAAACACCCTAGAAGTCTTTTTCTATTTTATCCATGCATCATATAAAAAATATATTTACAGTTTTAAAAATAAAATTTTGTTGATTTAAGATAAAATTAGAGGGATGTGATAACCAAAGGGTTTTCCTCAACAACCAAGCAATACTGGTTCACACTCTTTCACTATTAAAGAAGCAATAGAAATGCGTTGAACTAGCATGTTGAATCTTAAAAGATCCGTTGTAGAGAGGCCATGGGAAAACCCTTGTTGATACCATGATTGGGGCTCTTGTTCCATTTTTCATCGAGTTATTGTCTCTGTTTCCTTATAGATCCATATATATCCATCAATTATACCCTTTAATGAACATTTCATCTTTCAACGATATCTTTCGTTTTGTTCCTCTAATTGATTTTTTTCTTTGGTAGCTTTGAATCCTTTATTCATCATTGCACATGTTCAGTTATGAGTTTTTTGAATTTTCATCATTTCTGTGCATCAATGGATGAAATAAATGGATGAAAACTTGATTTATGTATTTTTTTACTTTTTGAACATTTGAAATTTGAGTTCAGGGAGTGTACATGAACTTTGCGGTTGGTTACTTCCTCAAAAACGTAAGCATCAACTCCATCTATCAAATACCTAAATTGATGGTGTACTAGTTCGTAGACATCCATATATTCCCTCCATCCCTCCCCCTTCATTAAGTTGTATGTCACGACCCAATCATGGAGGTCTCATCCCACGCCATCAAGAACATTAAGGTTGTGGTTCACATGGTTTTTCCTTATCAAAGAGATGGAATTCACTTCGATGTAACGTCCCGGATCTGGGTTTCACTCAACGGGTGCCCCAGACCCGGTTGGTCACACGACCTCAAGCGCATTTCCCCAAATGCCAGAGGCTGCCGACTAGCAGCGAGGGCCTAGGTCTGATAGTGGGGAAACTATGCCCTCATTTTTCAAAGTGTAGCGCAGTGGAATAAAATAAATAACGTACAATAGCAGCGAAAGCAATAAACCATACACATTTAAAATGAACAACTGCAGTAAAAGATAACCAATAGTTATATAGATAATGATGAAACATGTCTCTAGTTATAAGAAAACATCCAGAACATGTTACACGGTGGTACAATACAATACAATAAGAAGTACAGGTACAACAGAACAAGATAGAACAACCAGCAGCATCGTGAGCCTAAGCTCGGTCCCATGCTACTCTACTCCTCATCAACGATCAAGTACCTCTATAGGGACCCTTGCCCTTATCCACACCTGCAGTAACATAGTCTGTTTGGTCTGAATACATGACCCACACAGGGTGTGAAAAATAAATCTCAGTAGGCACCCACCAAAGGCTCGTGCCCAACTATGTGAAAATATGCAACTACAGTGTGCAAAATTAAATGCAGTAAACCAGTAAGTACTAAAAAGTAACTATCACTACCAGTTTCTTTGCCATTTTCGTTTTAACCATTTAATTTAATAACATTTTGTGCTCATCAGAACCAAGCCCTTAGGCATATCAGAATCTTTCCCTCAGGATAATATAGTAAAACCACACCCTCAGGCTATCAAATATTGCCCTCAGGTGTATGAAGTGTCACCCTCAGGCATAGAAGTCACCGCCCTCAGGCATAAGAAATGTTTCCCTCAGGCAGAATAGAACATTGCCCTTAGGCTAAGCAGTACCTTGCCCTCAGGCTATACAAACCATGCCCTCAGGCTAAAAAGAACACTGCCCTTAGGCTTAAGTAACTGGGTCGATCCCAAAGCATAAACATGCAATTTATATACAATTCCTCTCAAGGAAAAAGTAATGCACAAAATAAACATGACATACCCTCTGGTATCCTGGCCAAACGGCTAAACAGAGGAACGTACCCCTAGGGTGGTCCTAGATCCAAGCAGTGATCCCAAACAACAATTTCTTATCACATTTAATTACCTATACAATTCTAGGTATTCAAAACATCCAATGCCTCAGCCACACGACACCCTAACATGGGTTCGTAGAACAATGGTACACACAAACGCACAACAGTTGGAATTTAAACACCAAGCCACCTACCTCGATCGCCTCTGATCGGTATACTCGAATGACGCTCCTTGAATCGTCCAAGAACGACGTAGATCTGAGGTAAAATAAAATCCCATTCAAACTTAAATAACTTCCCCTCGGGAAAGAATTGGTAAAAACGGCTTAAGGAGAAGGAAGGGCTTACCTGTACGGTTCCAACGAGATCGACAGAGGATGAATTGGATTCCCGATGCTCGATCGGGTGATCTCCAAATTTCCGACCATCTCTACCAAGCCCTCCTCCGGTTCTAAGCCAATTCTATGAACAAGGGAGGCTACTGCCCATTTTAAGTGAAAAAAACAAACTACACGGCGTGTACTATTGAGTACACGATGTGTACTCCATTTTTTTAACTATTCCTTCGGCGACTTCTTTCCACCGCGACATTTTTCATCAGTCTACATGAGTACACAACATGTAATACATGAGTACACAGCTTGTAATACATGAGTACACTACGTGTACTAATGCTCAGCTGGCGGTTGCCTTCACCGCCTTACTATTTGCCTGTCGACTGACTACACGGCGTGTAAATACTCACTACACGGCGTGTAGTTGGTTTTTGCACCTTTCATCGCCAGCACGACTACACGCCTTGTGTACTCATCTCACATGGCCAAAGTACACGGCATGTACCCACCAAAAAGTGATTTTTCCCCATTTTCCTTATTTTCTCAAAAACACTTAAGGAAAAGAGAAAGGAAGAAACCCGTTACCACCCTGGTTGGGAGTTGGGGTCACTCTTCCGATGAGTCCATGACAAGATGAAACCAGTGAACCTCACATCATTTGAAGAGTTGGATGGTTGAACCCTGTTTGCCAAAGAGGGGGTTGAGATGCCACATAGGCGACCCGTTGTGCTGAGACGTTCAGCCCGTGACAAGTGGTATCAAAGGAGATGTGTCTTGTTATGTTTATGGAATGTTGTCGGTTGGGGATTGGTGGTGGGAGTGGAGCCTCAGGGTTTCATGGTGGAGGTGACACAATAGAGATGGCGTACTCGTTCGAATGTCAAAGGCAGAATGACACCGTGGGGGTGGGTTTCAATGTTGGGTGGTTTACGACCTAGAAAGATGGTGGACCATGGAGTCGACGATCAGGTGTGAGCATCCCCTTGGCCATGCATGACAGCCAGTTAGTTGGAAGCAGATCATTCTGTAGACACAACTGAGGACATGATCCTACATGCACGAGGGCATGCATGGAATGGTGGTGGGAGAATGTAACAACTCAATCATGAGGGTCTCATCCCACACCACCAAGAACATCAAGGCTACAGTTCATGTGTTTTTTCCTTATCGAAGATATGGAAGTCACCTAAACAATGTGGAGGAGGGTGCGTGTCAGTCCCAACACCACCTGGGTTGGGATTCAGGGTCACTCTCCTGATGAGTCCATGATAATATAAAACTAATGAATCTCGCATCATTTGAAGGGTTGGATGACTGAACTTCGCGTGTACCACATGGGTGACCCGCTGTGCTGAGACTCTCAACCCTTGACACCTAGATTATTTTTTGGATCACATGAGAACCTTTTTTTCTTGATGTTTTATGAGGAGGGAGAATGGGATTCCACTTATAAATCCTTTGACCCCACCCACAACAGTAAAATTTCTGATGAAATTTTTTAATGCGCCTCTGTAAGAACCCAATTTTTGGCTATAAAATACTTTGGAATATTCTTGATGTTATTCTAGAGCAGCACCTTCAGACGGCGTGCGATTCCGAGCCCCGGTGTGGCTGAAATTAAATTTTCAGTGCGTTCACACTGGGCACACCAAATAAATGGGATAACTTCTAAACAGTGATTCAGATCAGAAATCCGAGTGTACAGATGGGTCCGAAATGGGGTGTTTATCCTAGGAATGACATAAAACATGTCAGCGCGGGACGTTGGGACCCCTCTCCCGTTAACAGAACGTTAAATGGATAAATAAAATAATTAATTTATTTGTTTAATGGTTAAACACAAGTATCTCTTAAACAGTTGTTCGGATGGGAAAACTGAGGGCACCGTTGAGTCCGGAGCGTGCTGTTTACCCTAGAAGGGGTATGAGTTTCGCGGGCGCGAGCCTTCTGTGGAAAATGCCACCAGGGCGTTTCCGTAATTTAGCGGCCTCAGTAGTTAAATTTTATAACTTTTGAATGGGGGCTCAGATTAAAATTTTGAGACCTCCCTTGGGCTCAGAACGTGGATTTTACCCTAGGGGAGGCTTAACCTCGACCCCGCTGAGGGTTCAGGTACGGGGCCTACGGACGGGGGGTTTAAGTGTTTTCTATTTAAACACTTCTCTTCCCCCCTGTTTGTTTCCCCCTGGCAAAAACCCTCCCAAGGAAGGAGGAAATCCACCTCTCCTCCACCTCTCCGGCGAGGCGCGGCAGCTCCGACGGATCATCGGTGAAGCGTCGGGCAACGCCCATTAAGGTAGGATTGTGCATTTTTCGTTTTAAACTTCCACACCTTCTTTGAATTCATATATATGCATCTATTTGCCGTTATTTTGTCTAGAGAAGTCCATAATCGCGTAGCACTTATTCTTAGCTTTCCGACACATATTTTAGATTTGAATTCTGAGCTCCGAGGCGTCCGCAGCTGTCCGACGGGGTTTCGAGAGGTTTTGGGGTTTTTCGGCGAGGTTCCGGCGGTCCGAGGTGGCGGCGGCGCGGGCTAAGGCGGTGGCGGTGCAGGTCCAGGAAGAGGCGCGGTTGTCCGGGGAGTCCTCGACGGTTCGGAAGCAGGGCGGACGGGCTCCGGCAGCAGGGCGAGGCGGCGACGACTCCTCCGCGCGGCGGGCTCCAGGCGACGGCACGGAGGACCAGGGTCGCGGCGTGCGACCCCACGGGGGAACAAAGACCCACCCTTGGTGGGTATTTACGAAGAAAGAAGAATGGCCATGGGGGTCGGTCTGCGGGTGGACCGCGGGTCAGCGCCGGGCTGACCGGCGCGGGCCGGCCTAGGCCGGGCGGACCAGCCGGTCCAGCCCAAGGGGAATTCATCCCCTCGACTTCAGACACCTGTAACTTTCGCTACGGGTGTCCGTTTTGCGTTCCGTATGTGGCAGTGTAATCCTCGGCACGATATGAAGGTTTTGAGATGGTTTTGGGAATTTATAATTTCCGAGACGGGGGCTCGGCGATGCAAAACGTCCACTAAATACTATTTAGTGCACTGTCGAGATTTTGTTTTGGATGGCGCGAGCACGTCTGGAGTCCGATTTGAGCACCGTCAGCGGCGTTGGGACCCTGGTGCCGAGGTGGAGTTTTCCAGGGTGGTTTCAGGTGTTGAAACCGGAGTTGAGGCATGGGCCCCACGGCCCTTATTTTGAGCTGCGAGCAGCGTTTTGTAACTTTTTCATCGGACGTCCGTTCAGGGCGTGCGAGTAGTCGATTTGGGGTGTTTTTCCGAGGAAATTGCATTGGCGCAATCTTCCCACTTTAACTCTGCATGATGGTGCGGGCCCCACAAGGGTTGTTTTGGGAGTTGGCGGTAATTTCTAACTTTATCACCGGGTGTTTGTTTGAGACAAGTGGATAGTCAATCTTGTGTACTTTTTTGAGAGGATCGCAATAGTGTGATCTGTTCATTACGCTTCAAGACTGAGATGCAGGTCCCATTAAGCACCGCTTGTGTGCAGTACGGCAAAATACATCTTTTTCTCTGGATATCTATTGCACTCAAGTGAGCAGTCAATTTTACGTGTCTTTCCAAGGAGATCGCAATGGTGCGATGCGCCTGACTGTTTTCGGGTCCGAGGCTCGGGACCACGGGACGCCGTTTGGGTGTAAAGCAGTGTTGAACGACTTTTACGTCGGATGTCTATTGGAGGTGAGTAAATAGTCGTTCTCGCATGTTTTTCCATGAGGATTACAACGGTATGATTCATTTGGATGTGCAAAGTCTCATTCGAGATCTCATTAAATGAGGAAGCAGGTTGGTGAAGTTATGTTTATGCATTTTTGCGTTGACATTGGGTGTCGTGTGCACGATAGCCCTGGGCTGGAAATGTGGCATACTCTGGGAGTATACGGGAATTATTGGAGGTACATGTTGTAGTTTGTACCTGAAAACGTTTGTGCGCTTGGTTTGGAGATGAGTTTGGGACACACGTTGTGTGGGCCCCATGTGTGCACCATGTTCTTCTCTACATACCTTTGAACTCTCATAATGTAGAGGGTCCTCCTGTTCTCAATGGTTTCAACCAGTAGGGTTGAGTGTGTTCCCCTAGTTCTGTTCTCGATGGTTTGACTGGTAGAGTTGTTTTGGTTCCCCTGTTCTTTCAGCTGAGGGGGTTTTCAGTGTTGGGTCCCTTTCACCGGACTGTGACATCCTTTATTACTACGTGTGTTCATACAGTGTGAGTGTTTTCCCACTTTCTGGAGTGAGTTGTCTCGGTCCGCTTCGACAGTGACTCAGTGGATTGGAGCATGATCGCCCTGAGAGGCCTGAGGAGATCCTCACGTCCCTTCGTGTACCCTGGTAGAGTTCTTTGGGTATAGGGGTGACCAACAAATTATGTGGGCCCTGATTCTCTACCCAGGAGGTTGTTTCCAGTAGGGTATGGAGCCCCCAGTGAGCCTTGGGCGCAGACTTCCTAGCTCTGTATCGAGATCATATCTTCCTTCTGCGATCTATCATGACGTGTTTCCCTCTACGTGTTCCGGTTACTAGTGGTGTACCATCCAGCAGGGATGGCTAGTGAGGTACCATCCAGTAGGGATGTCCAATAGTGTACCATCCAGCAGGGATGGCCTATGGGGTACCATCCAGCAGGGGTGGCCAGAGTGGTTCCAGGTCTCCCTCTAGCGGATTACCCTTTCACGGGGCTGGGCAGTGGGAACTCGTCGACTTTGAGAAGACCTCTTGACTGTGTGACAATGATGAGGTGTGGCTTGACGCTTCCCCCAGAACTCTCAAGTACGAGGGGCACTTTCCCCACCGAGACATGTCCTTGTGACGTGACCTAAAACCGTACAGGCGAGTCAGTGCCGCCCAAAGAGGATAGTGTCAAGGTGCGGTGATTTAAGCCCCTTGACTTATAGTTCAGGGCAGACATATGGATACTGGTCATTGATGGTGTTTACTTCTGGGACTGTTGGCTACTCACTTTCTTGGGCTGAGCTACGGGATGGAGAACCCCTTGCGATCTTGTTCGAGTTTCTTGATTGATCATATGGATATGTATATACCTTGTTCCAGTACCCACTCCTTGGGTTTGGTTACTCTACTTCTAGGAGAGACGAAGACACGCGGGGTATGCCATGTGCTTTTCGTGTCTAGCTTCTCGTGGTTGGATGAGTCTACTCTCCTGCTTTAGGTAGCGAAGACTCGATGAGAAGTTTTATCTTCTCACAGTTTCTAGCTCCTTGTGTTTGGACGAGTCTACTTCCTTTCTCTTATTGGGTTGAGCTGATACTCTACTATACTCTTTACTTCACTCTCGGTTGTACTCTTTTACTTTTCCCTGTTTAATCTACTTCTCACCTCTTCAGTACCTCCTTTGTTGCTCCCTTGAGCCTTCGGGGCATCCTACTGAGTATTTTTATACTCACCCCTGCTTGGGTTTTGCCCGCACTTGGTGTGACCTTGCAGACGACAGACAGGTTGGTCGTGAATTTAGTGGAGCTTAGGATTTTGGGAGCTTGGATTGCGTATGGTGGTCGTAGTCAGGTTCCAGGTATGGGACTCTCCCAGCTATTTAATTTTGTTTACCTGTTGCCGGGTTGTGGCACTTTTCTAGTTGGGCGCGTGTTTTGCCCCTTTTCTTTTCAGTTTACCTTCAACACTTGCTTTGTACTATTTAGAGGTCGATACACTTGTGGTTTATTTATAGCAGTTAGTACTTTACTTTTCTTTTTTACTCTGCACTTTTGCATTGAGTGGGATGCGTGTGTGTGTACAGGTACTCAGGCAAAGGCCTCCCTGAGTTTTTTAGCCTTCAGCGCTTGTCGCCAGCCCCTGGCCTATGGAGGCGGGCTTGGGGTAGTTGCGGCTCAAGCCCGGGTAGGGTCGGGTCGTGACAAAGTGGTATCAGAGGTGGTTTGTTCCTTGGGACGTTGTTCGGACGTCCCTAAAAAGGAATTGGTTGGGATCTAGGGAAACAGTGTCAACGTGTCTCGAGAGCGGCTCTCAGGCCAGGGAGTCCAGTGATGGTGCGCCGGCTGACGTATCCATTCACCAGGACCCTAATAACCCGATTATCGACTCATCATGCTGAGACACTTGTTTCAGGGAAAATTGGTTTGTGCATAATGTAGGATTGAGTCTTTGATTGTCCTTCTTGAGTCAGCTCTCCATTGTCGTTATTGTTATATACACATATGCTTATCTGACCGCGACACTCCTTGATAATATTCAGGATGTTTCCACAAAGATATCCAGCCAGGATACTATCTTTGGTTCATGACGATGACCCTGTGAGCGACGAGGCCTCAGTCCAGGACCCATCATGCGAGTCCCTTTCTCCGGGTGGGCCGGTAGCAGCACCCCCACCTGGTGAGCAGCAGATAGCTTCAGCAGAGAAGACTGAGCTTAAGTGTAGGTTGAGCGCACTCTGTGAGTTCTAGCATCAGAGACCGCTGAGGTTTAGTGGTGATCTAGACCCTCAGGCAGCAGGGTTTTGGATTGGGACAGTGGTTCGCCTTTTCAGGTTTGTGCAGATGCCGACTGATCTTATGGTGGCTTTGGCCGCCAGCCTTTTCCACGGAGCATCTGGGCATTGGTGGAGTCTGGTGACTCATTTTCTTGACAAGTCATCGCTTTCATGGGGTGAATTTCAACTACTATTTCATGGGGAGTTTTACCCCTCCTTCTTACACTCTATTCGGATCCAGGAGCTCCTAGAGTTTCGGCAGGGAGGGATGACTGTGACTGAGTATGCGACTATTTTTGCAGACCATGCACACTTTTGCTCGGACTTGGTCCACGACGATAACTTCCAAGTGTGGAAGTTCGAGCAGGGTCTCCGCAGAGAGATTCATGCTATCATAGTACCCTTGGGCATTCCCACTTATGCCGGGGTGCTAGAGCAGGTACTGGTGACAGAGAGCTTCCTATCATTCTTTACAGTTTATGGTGGTAGTAGGCAAGATGGAGCCGAGACATCTGCCGCAGCTAGCAGGCGTCAGCAGATAGAACCTCGACGCAAGCGGCCTTCCATCCACCAGTTTCGGAGATGTGGTTGTGCACCACTGTGGCAGCAAAGTGCAGGGCCTCAGCCGAGGAGACCCTTCTGTGAGTGGACTCCGGGCTGTGGTCGTACACCACAGTGGCACCGGAGGGCACCAGGGTAGCCCAGAGAGTGTCAGTGCTATGCTTGCGATGGTCGAGGTCACTTGGCATGGGACCGACCGACCAGGCGGGCTGAGAATATCGGGCAGGCAGCAGGTGCATCACCACGACAGAGGCAGCGTCGTGATCGGAGTAGCACCCAGAGAGGTGGTGCTAGTGGAGGAGTGGGGGAAACTGATAGTGGGGGACGACTTTATGAGGTCTTCCCATCACCACCAGGCGTTCCACGTTAGGCTCTGAGAGCTAACAGTTGGGACCACGGACAACCGAGAGCTTTGGATGTCTACGATCCAGCAGAGCATGAGGTGATAATAGGTACGCTCTACAACTCTTCTACTTTTTACAATAGAATTTTTAGGCTCTGTGTGTGAAATGATTTTCTCCCTGCTCCTTGTTTGAGTTGTTACCAGGGTGGTGTAGTGCGTCGGTGTAACCCTGTGTTGGTAAGGTAAAAGGCGTGGGACCTTTTTCTTTAGTCGATGGTGTCGACTCCTTCACTCTCCGAGCGTGTAAGAGAGTCTGGGTCATGGGGAATCGACTATAAAACCTTGCGTGACCAGTTATCCTTAGGTGTTTCACCATATGGATATTCTGAAAGAGGGAATCACCGGGCTTTGTCCCAGGTCTAAACGGTGATTCCAGTCATGGTGTGCGACGTAGAGGTTCAACCGGGGAGGCGAGCTATCCCCAAGGTCCTTTGGGCTGATTGAGACCGTGCGAAGGGATGGCGAAGTTCCCTACCGCCTTTCCCTAACCCCAAAGTTTGGAGTGGGTGCACGACATCTCCCACATGTCTTACCTGAGGAGATGTGTGCGTACTCCTATGCACGTCATCGGAAAGGGAAAACCTCACGCGAACGGACCAAATCCTTTGGTCTATGCGCGGTGACGTAGAACTGTGCAAGGGTTCTTCTGGGTACGGGAGAACCAGGTGTGGGCTTAGTACCCTGTGTTGTTCCATGGTTTTGCTTTTCAGAGATGAAAATATTGAAGGAGGGAACGATGTAATAACCAGGTTTTTGGCTATAAAAGAATTTGGAATATTCTTTATGTTATTCCAGAGCAGTGCCTTTAGATGGCATGCGATTCCAAGCCCTGGTGTGGCCGGAATTAAATTTTCAGTACATTCACACTGGGCACGCCAAATAAATGGGATAACTCTTAAACGGTGCTTCAGATCAGAAATCCGAGTGTACAGATGTGTCCTAAATTGGGTGTTTACCCTAATAACGACATAAAACATGTCGGCGCGGGACGTTGGGACCCCTCGCCCGTTAACGGAACGTTAAACAGATAAATAAAATAATTAATTTATTCGTTTAATGGTTAAACACAAGTATCTCTTAAACGGTTGTTTGGATGGGAAAACCGAGGGAACCGTTGAGTCCGGAGCGTGTTGTTTACCCTAGGAGGGTATGAGTTTCGTGGGCGCGGGCCTTCTGTGGAAAATGCCACCAAGGGCGTTTTCGTAATTTAGCGGCCTCAGTTGTTAAATTTTATAAATTTTGAATGGGGCCTCAGATTAAAATTCTGAGACTGCTATTGGGCTCAGAATGTGGAGTTTACCCTAGGGAAGGCTTAACCTCGACCCCGCTGAGGGTTCGGGTACGGGGCCTACAGGCGGGGGGTTTAAGTGTTTTCTATTTAAACACTTCTCTTCCCCCCTTGTTTGTTTACCCCTGGAGAAAACCCTCCCAAGGTAGGAGGAAATACTCCTATCCTCCACCTCTCCGTCAAGGCGCAACAGCTCTGGAAAATCATCGGTGAAGCATCGGGCAACGCCCATTAAGGTAGGATCGGGCGTTTTTCGTTTTAAACTTCCGCACCTTCTTTGAATACATATATATATGCATCTATTTGCCATTATTTTGTCGAGCGAATCCCATAATCGCGTAGCACTTGTTCTGAGCTTTTCGATGCATATTTCAGATTTGAATTCTGAGTTCCGAGGCGCCCGCAGCTGTCCGACAAAGTTTCGGGTGGTTTTGGGGTTTTTCGGCGAGGTTTCGGCGGTCCGAGGCGGCGGCGACGCGAGGCTAAGGCGGCGGCGACGCGGGTCCAGGCGGAGGCACGGTCGGCCGGGCGGTCCTCGGCGGTTCGACAGCAGGGCGGTCGGGCTCTGGCATTAGGGCAAGGCGGCGACCACTCCTCCGCGCGGCGGGCTCCAGGCGACGGCACAGAGGACCGGGGTTGCGGCGCGCTACCCCGCGGGGGAACAAAGACCCGCCTTCGGTGGGTCTTCACGTGGTAAGATGACCGGCCACAAGGGATGGTCTGCGGGTGGACCGCGGGTCAGCGCCGAGCCACGCAACTGAGCTGCGGGCCGGCCCAGGCCGGGCGGACCGGCCGATCCAGGCCGGTCCAACCCAAGGGGAATTCGTCCCCTCGATTTCCGACACCCGTAACTTTCGCTACGGGTGTCCGTTTTGCGTGCTATCTGCGGAAGTGTAATACTCAACTTTAGATTAAGGTTTTGAGATGATTTTGGTAATTTATAATTTCCGAGATGGGGGCTCGGCGATGCAAAACGTCCGCTAAATACTATTTAGTGCACTGTCGAGATTTTGTTTCGGATGGTGCGAGCGCGTCTGGAGTCCGATTTGAGCACCGCCAGTGGCGTTGGGACCCTGGTGCCGAGGTAGAGTTTTCTAGGGTGATTTCAGGCTTTGAAATTGGAGTTGAGTTGTGGGCCCCACGACCTATCTTTTGAGCTGCGAGTAGCGTTTTGTAACTTTTTCATCGGACGTCCGTTCGGGGCATGCGAGCAGTCGATTCAGGGTGTTTTTTCGAGGGCATTGCATTTGAGCAATCTGCCCCCTTTAATTCTACATGATGGTGCGGGCCCCATGAGGGCCGTTTTGGGAGTTAGTGGTAATTTCTAACTTTATCACCGGGTGTCCGTTTCGGACAAGTGGATAGTCAATCTTGTGTATTTTTTCGAGAGGATCGCAACAGTGCAATCCATTCGTTACGCTTCGAGACCAAGATGCGGGTCCCACGAAGCACCGCTCGTGTGCAGTATGGCGAAATACATCTTTTTCTCTGGATATCCGTTGCACTCAAGTGAGCAGTCAATTTGACGTGTCTTTCCGAGGAGATCGCAATGGTGCGATGCACCCAACTGTTTTCGGGGCCGAGGCTCGGGACCACGAGACGTCGTTCGTGCGTAAAGCAGTGTTGAAAGAATTTTACGTCGGATGTCTGTTGGAGGCGAGTAAATAGTCATTCTCACATGTTTTTCCATGAGGATTACAACAGTATGATCCGTTTGGATGTGCGGGGTCTCATTCGAGATCTCATTAAATGAGGAAGCAGGTTGGAGAAGTTATGTTTATACCTTTTTGCATTAACATTGGGTGTCGTGTGCATGATAGCCCTGGGCTGGAAATGTGGCATACTCTGGGAGTATACGAGAATGCTTGGAGGTACATGTTGTAGTTTGTACCTGAGAATGTTTGTGCGCTTGGTTTGGAGATGAGTTTGGGCACATGTCATGTGGGCCCCATGTGTGCGACGTGTTCTTCTCTACATACCTTTGACCTCTCGTGATGTAGAGGGTCCTCTAGTTCTTGATGGTTTCAACCAGTAAGGTTTAGTGGGTTCCCCGGGTTCTGTTCTCGATGGTTTGACTGACAGAGTTGTTTTGGTTCCCCTGTTCTTTCAGCTGAGGGGGTTTTCAGTGTTGGGTCCCTTTCATCGGACCGTGACATCGTTTACGACTATGTGCGTTTGTATAGTGTGGGTGTTTTCCCACTTTTTGGAGTGATTTTTCTTGGTCCGCTTTGATAGTGACTCAGTGGATTGGAGCATGATTTCCCTGAGAGGCCCGGGGAGATCCTCACATCCCTTCATGTACCCTGGTAGAGTTCTTTGGGTATAGGGGCGACCAACACATTACGGGGGCCCCGATCCTCTACCCAGAAGGTTGTTTCCAGTAGGGTATGGAGCCCCCAGTGAGCCCTGGGCGCAGACTCCCTAGCTTTGTATCGAGATCATATCTTTCTTCCATGATCTATCATGATGTGTTTCCCTCTATGTGTTCCGGTTACCAGTGGTGTACCATCCAACAGGGATGGCCAGTGAGGTACCATCCAGCAGGGATGGCTAGTGGTGTACCATCCAGCAGGAATGGCCAGTGGGGTACCATGCAGTAGGGATGGCCAGAGTGGTTTCGGGTCTCCCTCCAGCGGATTACCCTTTCACGGGGCTGGGCAGTGGGAACCCATCGATTTTGAGAAGACCTCTCGACTGTGTGACAATGATGAGGTGTGGCTTGATGCTTCCCCCAAAAAACCCAAGTACGAGGGGTACTTTCCCCACCGATACTTGTCCTTGTGACGCGACCTAAAACCGTGCGGGCGAGTCAGTGCCGCCCAAAGTGAATAGTGTCAAGGTGCGGTGATTTGAGCCCCTTGATTTGCAGTTCAGGGCAGACGCATGGATACTGGGAATCGATGGTGTGTACTTCTGGGACTGTTGGCTACTCACTTTCTTGGGCTGAGCTACGGGACGGAGATCCCCTAGCGATATTGTTCGGGTTTCTTGATTGAGCATATGGATATGTATATACCTTGTTCTAGTACCCACTCCTTGGGTTTGGTTACTCTCCTTCCAGGAGAGGCGAAGACATGCGGGGTATTCCACGTGCTTTCTGTGTCTAGCTTCTCGTGTTTGGATGAGTCTACTCTCCTCCTTTAGGTAGCAAAGACTCGAAGAGAAGTTTTATCTTTTCACAGTTTCTAGCTCCTTGTGTTTGGACGAGTCTACTTCCGTTCTCTTGTTGGGTTGAGCTGATACTCTACTATACTCTTTATTGCACTCTTGTTTGTACTCTTTTACTTTTCCCTGTTTGATCTACTGCTCACCTCTTTAGTACCTCCTTTGTTTCTCCCTCGAGCCTTTGGGGAATCCTACTGAGTATTTTTATACTCACCCCTGCTTGGGATTTTCCCGCACTTGGTGTGCCCTTACAGCCGACGGGCAGGTTGGTCGTGAATTCAGTGGATCTTAGGAGTTCGGAAGCTTGGACCACATACGGTGGTCTTAGTCGGGTTCCAGGTGTGGGACTCTCCCAACTATTCACTTTTGTTTATCAGTTTCCGGGTTGTGGAACTTTTCTAGTTGGCCACGTGTTTTGCCCCTTTTCTTTTCAGTTTACCTTTAGCACTTGCTTTGTACTGTTTAGAGGTCGATGCACTTGTGGTTTATTTATAGTAGTGAGCACTTTACTTTTCTTTTTACTCTGAACTTTTGCATTGAGTGGGCTGCGTGTGTGTGTACAGGTACTCAGGCAATGGCCTCCCCGAGTTGTTTAGCCTTCGACGCTTGTCGCCAGCCCCTGGCCTATGGAGGCGGGCTTGGGGTAGTTGTGGCTCGAGCCCAGGTAGGGTTGGGTCATGACAGCCCCAGGCCTGGGGGTTTTAAAAATGATAATGCCTTCATAATGACCATCCATTGTTTTGATGGAAATTAAAACTACTGTGCAAAATCAGAAATAAAAAATAAAAGAAAAACAAAACAAGTTGAATTAGTTTGATAAACTAATCATGTTTAATTGATGCTTCTCAATGAATAAAGTGCACCATCAATAGAATTTGGAAAAAATTGTGGCTTCTGAGTAGTTGAAAATATAATTTTCTACCAAAAGAGTTCATCCAGTAGCACATACTTGCTATATTCGAACAATGAATAATGCAGGAGAAGTAGATCTCTACTGACTACCCGACCACTGACACTCTCAGTATCGCATGATCGACTTCATTGATTTGGGTGACTCGTAGTGGACCCCAGGTGAGTGACTTATTATATCTGGACCAGGAACGATGCTCCGAAGACTCCACCGGATGGCTTGCGATGCTCCCTCTTCTAGATCATGAATTAAGGTGATTAGAGGATCAAGGGGACTGCTCGGTAGAAAACCCAGTCGCAGGTGGCTCTCTCCTAAACTCCTTTGGACGGCTGCCCTAACCCTAGATCAACGCTCTGTTACGGATCGTTCGGTTCCCCTTGTTTAGAGATGAATTAGATTTCCCTTTGTTTGAAGATCAAACGACGCCATTAACATTGTGTTTGGGGGTTTTGTGACATTAAATGAATGGATCAGAAAGGAATGGAACTCAATAAAATTAAATGTTTCATTGTTTGAAATGATTAAGTGTGATAGTTATTTGGAAATATATATATATATATATATATGTAATATATGTAATAAATTAATTTTTTGTTTACAATTTTCAAAATTATCATTATAATTATCATTTCATTCATTTTTTATGTTTTTTGAAATATTATAATTAGTTTTTATTCAATAAATGACACCCAAATTTAAGGTTCACAGACAAGAGGATCATGGGGGAAAGGGGTGACCACGAAGGATATTTCCACTCCATACAAAATAAACTTACAAACAATGATTTTTCACTTGCAGCTTCTTCCATTCATTTCATTCCATTAAAAAATAAACTTACAAACACATTGTAATTAAATGGAATGAAATGAAGTGAACTTAAATGTTATTTTGTTTGAATGCTTTCTAATGGAATGGAATTCTTAAATCTATTGATTATTTGAAGAAAAATATAAAAAATAAATACAATAAATTAAATTTTTATTTATAATTTCCAAAATTACCGTTATAATTTTTATTTAGTTTTTTTAAAAACCAATTATTTATAATCAGTACATTTCATTCTTTGTCATGAATCAGGCGCTCCTGAACCAAACACACAGTTGGGAGTCGCGGTCACTCTTCTGATGAATCCATGGCAATATGAAACTAGTGAATCTCACATCATTTGAAGGGTTGGATGACTGAACTCCGTGTGTGCCACATGGGTGACCCGCTGTGCTGAGATGCTCAACCCGTAACACGTAGATTCTTTTTTACCTCACATAAGAACCTTTTTTTTCATGATGTTTTATAATGAGGGAGAATGGGATGCCACTTATAAATCCTTTTACCCCACCCTCAATAGTAAAATTTCTGATGAAAATTTTGAATGCACCTCGGGCCAGGGGGTTGTAAAAATGAGAATTCCTTCATAATGACTATCCATTGTTTTGATTGAAATTAAAACTGCTGTGCAAAATCAGAAATAAAAAAAAAATAAAAAAAAATAATTCGAATTAGTTTGATAAACTAATCACATTTAATTGATGCTTCTCAATGAATAAAGTGCACCTACAATAGAATTTGGAAAAAATGGTGGCTTTTGAGTAGTTGAAAATATCATTTTCTGCCAAAAGAGTTAATCTAGTTGCACGTACTTGATATATTCAAATAGTAAATAATGCAGGAGAAGGAGATCTCTACTGAATACCTGACCACTGACCCTCTCAGTATCACATGATCGAATTCATCGATTTGGGTGACTCGTAGTGGATCCCAGGAGAGTGACTCATTATATCTGGACCAAGAACGATGCTCTGATGACTCCACTGGATGGATTGCGATGCTCCCTTTTCTAGATCATGAATCAAGGTGATCAAAGGCTCAAGGGGAGTTCTCGGTAGAAAACCCAATCACAGGCGGATCTCTTCCGAACTCCTTTGGATGGCTGCCCTAACCCTGGATCAGTGCTCTGTTATGAATTGTTCGGTTCCCCTTGTTTGGAGATGGATCAGATTTCCCTTTGTTTTAAGATCAAAAGACACCATTAACATTGTGTTTGGGGGTTTTGTGACATTAAATGAATGGAACAGAAAGGAATGGAACTCAATCGAATTAAATGTTTCATTGTTTAAAATGATTAAGTGTGATAGTTATTTGGATATATATATATATATATATATATATAATAAATTTCATAAATTAATTTTTTATTACCAATTTTCAAAATTATCATTATAATTTTCATTTCATTCATTTTTTATGTTTTTTGAAAAATTGTAATTAGTTTTTATTCAATTAATGACACCCCAATTTAAGGGTCACAGACAAGAGGAATAGGGGGGCAAGGGGTGACCACAAAGGATATTTCCACTCCATACAAAATAAAATTAAAAATAATGATTTGTCACTTGAAGCTTCTTCTATTCATTTCATTCCATTAAAAAATAAACTTACAAACACATTGTAATTAAATGGAATGGAATGAAGTGAACTTAAATGTTATTTTGTTTGAATGCTTTCCAATGGAATGTAATTGTCAAATCTATTGATTATTTGATGAAAAAAATTCAAAATAAATACAACAAATTAAATTTTTATTTATAATTTCCAAAATTACCATTATAATTTCCAAAATCACCATTATAATTTTTATTTGGTTATTTTTTTTAAAAAAACTAATTAGTTAAAATCAGTCCATTTCATTCTTTGTCATGAACCATGCATTCCTGAACTGAGCACCCGGTTGGGAGTCAGGGTCACTTTCCTAATGAGTCCATGTCAATATGAAACTAGTGAATCTCGCATCATTTGAAGGTTTGGATGACTAAACTCCACATGTGCCACATGGGTGACCCGCTGTGCTGAGACGCTCAATCCGTGACACATAGATTCTTTTTTACATCACATAAGAACCTTTTTTCATGATGTTTTATGAGGAGGGATAATGGGATGCCACTTATAAATCCTTTGAACCCACCCTCAACAGTAAAATTTCTGATGAAAATTTTGAATGCGCCTTGGGATTGGGGTTGTAAAAATGAGAATGCCTTCATAATGACCATCCATTGTTTTGATTGAAATCAAAACTGCTGTACAAAATCAGAAATAAAAATAAAACAAAAACAAAACAATTTGAATTAGTTTTATAAACTAATCGCATTTAATTGATGCTTCTCAATGAATAAATTGCACCTTCAATAGAATTTGGAAAAAATGGCGGCTTCTGAGTAGTTGAAAAAATCATTTTCTACCAAAAGAGTTCATCCAGTAGGATGTACTTTCTATATTCGAATAGTGAATAATGTAGGAGAAGGAGATCTCTACTGACTACCTGGCCATCACCACTCTCAGTATCATATGATAGACTTCATCGATTTGGGTGACTTGTAGTGGACCCCAGGTGAGTGACTCATTATATCTGGACCGGGAACGATGCTCCGACGACTCCACCGGATGGCTTACAATGTTCCCTTTTCTAGATTGTGAATCAAGGTGATCGAAGGCTCAAGGGGAGTATGTAACGACCCGAAATTTTGAATAAATCTTGTTTCCTAATTTTATGTGTTATTTTATTTTATTTTTATACCAAAAAAAAGTTTTATTTGATAACATGAGTATAATTAAAATGAGACCGTTGGGTTTTGACTGTTATATGACCATTGGTCAATATGACCGTTGGAAACTAAACGTTTTGATTTTTGTCTCTAAATACAAGTAATCTTGGTTAATTATTATAGAAAGAAGATTCGATGGCCTCACCCAGTAGTCTTGGACCGATCGAAGCCCATCTAACAGAACTTGGGAAGGAGGTAGCACCACTGGGCTTTGCTCTAGACCAAACCCAAGCCGAACTTCATCGTGTGAAGCTAGAACGGAATCGCCTTCGCGAGAAGTTCAACCTGATAGAAATTACTACTCGTGCGATGTTGGCCGAAGCCTCCCTCAGATTCTCTCACCTTAGCACACCTTACACTTAGGTCCTATGCTGGCGTGATAAGGGGCTATTTAAGGAGACCGTAACTACCTTGTGTAATCCTTTGTCTTAAATAAAAATTGGGATTTCTTTTTATGATAATTTTTATGACTTTTCAATTGTCCGGATAAATATAGTATGCATATTTTTGTTGAATTTTAGAGAAAGGATATTTAAAAAAATGTTTATGTAAACCTTAATTAATTAAAAATGTGTAATGATTTTCAAAAAATGGTCTTCTACAATTATGTTCATTATGAAATTTAGAGTCTAATAAGATCAACTTAATTTTTGATGAATAGTAAATTATGAATAGTGATTTTATGCTTAGGATTAGTAATGTGACCAAATGGATTAGTAATCTCACTTAAACAAAGTATTAATATAATATAGGCACCTTGATTAAGTAATGTGATTCAATAAAATGGTTAAATAACTGTTTCATAAATTATTATTCAAGTATTAGTTTTTTCGGGTGAATAACGTTTTTTAATTAAAAATTAAATTAAAAATATTTAGAAAATTATTTTTATAAAATGGATTTCATTTTTGAACTCAAAGCATCGATATTATGTTAAGGTAATTTTTGGGGATTTTTCTGAAAAAAATGAATTTTTGGTGAATAGTGTATTTATTTAAAAAATAAATTAAAAATATTGAGAATTTTTTTTTTATAAAATGGAGTTCATTTTTGAAATCATAGCATTGATATTTGGTTAAGGTGAAATTTTGGGATCTTTCTGAGAAAGTTGAATTTTCAGTGAATAGTAAAAATACAGTTTTAGGGTTTCGGTATGTTTAATGACATCATAACTGTGTCATGATGATATCATGAGATATTTTATGGGTTGGCCGACCAAAGGTGATGAATTATTGTATGTGGGGCCCCATGTGTCCTAACTCCATGAGAAATACCATGGGAGAGCACATGGTTTTGAGAAAACCACTTTTGAGGTGTCCCTTGGCCATTAATGCCTTGTCCCCTCACTTTCCCTATAAATACCAAGCCATTATCTCATCCATTTCGACTCCCCACTCTCCCCCAATGAATTTCAGGTATAATTACCTCCCAAGGAGTCCTCCCAAGGTGCCCCCAAGTCCTCAAGGTCCCAATCTTTGAGTTTTAAGAGTTACGTTTTAAGGTGAGGGATCCGACCTCTCTCTTTCTTTTCAAGAAATCTATTTTATGTAATTTCGTTTATGATCTATGTTCTTATGTTAAAGGATGTTCTTTTATACTCCTCTTAATTCCCTTTTTATGTTCATATAATGATATATCCCCTCTTACTCTCATTATTTCGTTTTATGAAGTTTTAAGTGGCGCAGTTAGGCTGCCGAAATTTTTATAACGGATTCTTTCTCCCTTCTCATTTTTCAAGATCTATTTTCATGTAAAGTATTTCAAGTTACTTTTTATTATGTTGGGGTATGATCTCTAAATTTATCATAATGATATTCTATGATCATATTATGAGAGACCCCATTTTATCTCTTCAATTTAGTATTTTGAAGTTTTAAGTGGCGCTGTTAGGCTATTGAATTTTTAAGTGGTTCTTTCACCTTTCTCCTTTTTCAAAGTTCTAATTCCATGTCAAGTCTTGAAAGTTCCTTTTTATTAAGTTGGGGTATGATCTCTAAATATATCATACTGATCTTTTATATTCATATGATGAGAGACCCTATTTGATCTCATCAATTCATTTTTGTTGAAGTTTAAGTGGCGCCGTTAGGCTGCCGAATTTCTAAGGGGTTCTTTCACCCTTCTCGTTTTCAAGATCTACTTTCATGTCAAGTATTTCAAGTTCCTTTTTATTATATTGGGGTATGATCTCTATATCTATCATACTGATCATTTATGTTCATATGATGAGAGACCCTATTTGATCTCGTCAATCCATTTTTGGATGTTTTAAGTGACGCCGTTAGGCTGCCGAATTCTCATAAGAGAAATCTTATTTTTGTCTTCCTTTCAAGTTATTAGTTTCATATGGTATATCATTAAAATTTAATTACCATGTTCTTAAATACTATATATTATGTTCCCCTACTTTTTTATGTATCATTTTTGAGTGGGTGACCCATGTACCCTCTCTTTTCAATGTTTTCTAAAACCATGTATCGTAGCCGTTATGCTGCAGAATTTTCGTCTCAAAATTCCTCTCTCTTTTTCTCAAAATTATTTTATGTTATTAAGTTAATAATCAAAGCTCTTATTTCTATAGTGGTATTCAAATATATATCAAAATGTTCTATTTTAAATTCTGGGATTTACAAACATGAAACCCTCTTTCCCTTTCCGTGGGTTTAAAGTGACATAAAGATCATTGCTTTAAAGCAGTTTTTAAAATGTTATGATTATGAAATGAAACCCATTTCTTTTATGACATATAGGTTGTTTATGAAATGATTGATGATGATATATGTGGCTCACATGATAATAAATACATGTCAAGGGTGCGCCCAGATAGCGCTCCAATGCATTGGGTAAAGACTTAATCTCTAGAGATGACTTTTTAGACTGATACCTTGGTGAATAACCTTGGTAATTTTTAATGACACCTTGGGTATGGACCTTGGTGAAATGAAATGATTGTCAATATTAAATGTTATAGCCACATCTTCAAGTTATGAAAAATTTTATTTTTATTATGATATATCTCATGATTTTTTTTTCATGCCTTAAAGTTCTTTTCATGACCTTATTGAAGTATCTCAAGTTCACATGTAAAATGTTTCTCTTGTTTCCCTTACTGGACCTTCTGTTCACCCTTTCTTTTGATGTATGTCCCCAGGTTATGAGATGCAGTAATGAACCTAGTATGAACATGAGGAGAAGCCTTTCAAGTGTTTAAGAAGAATGTTTTATGTTTTCATGTTTTAAGTTCCTGGTTTCCAAGACACTAAACCTTAAAGATCCTCAGTTTTGTAAAATGTAATGAATGTTTATGTGATAAAAAGGCAGGATACTATAGAGTACTTGGTAGAAAACCTAGTCGCTGGTGGCTCTCTTTCAAATTCCTTTGGAAAACTGCCCTAACCCTCGATCAACGCTCTGTTACGGATCGTTTGGTTCCCCTTGTTTAGAGATGGATCAGATTTCCCTTTGTTTGAAGATTGAATTATGCCATTAACACTATGTTTGGGGGTTTTGTGACACTAAATGAATGGAACAAAAATGAATGGAACTAAATCTAATTAAATGTTTCATTGTTTGAAATGATTATGTGTTATAGTTATTTGGAAATATATATATATATAATAAATTTCATAAATTAATTTTTTACTTACAATTTTCAAAATTATCATTATAATTTTAATTTCATTCATTTTTTATCACTAATACAAATTGACCCTTTATCAGTGCTAAAAACCGACATTAACAGCGCTAGAAAAGCGCTGTAAATGCCGACAAAGATAGGGGGTCCCCTTTATCAGCCCTCCCAAAAGCGCTGATAAAGGAGACCTTTATCAGTGCTTCTTAGAGCCCTGATAAAGGGGACCCCCCTTTATCTTTGCCAACATTTACAACGCTTTTCTAGAGCTGATAAAGGGGTTCCTTTATCAGCGCTATCTTGAGCGCTGATAAAGGGCCATATTATCAGCACTCAAGATAGTGCTGATAAAGATCCCTATTATCAGCGATCAAGATAGCACTGATAAAGAGCCCTATTATCAGTGCTCAAGATAGCACTGATAAAGGTGTCCTTTATCAGCGCTCAATATAGCGTTGATAAAGGCTCCTTCAGCTGCAACTGCAGAACCAACACCTGCAGAAATCATAACCTGCACCTATATAAAACAACATCTGCACACCTGTACAAAACAGCACCCACAGACAATATTTTGACGAACAATCCTATATACATTTACTTAACATCATGAATACAAAAACACACACTGCTATATACATTTCAAACAATGTTTTACATGGTTACAATTACAATTATCCAAAAACAGTTATAAACATTAATGTTTCATCCTTTGATATCTGTGATCCTCTCTCAAAAATTGTCGTCCATGGTATTTGTTTCCGAACAAAGTATCTGAACGTAAGGAAAAAATTCACCTATATAAGAAAACAAATATTATGTTAGTAATACAATAATGAAATAAATTAAAACATTAATATGAAAGAATACATTAATATGGAAATGTGAAACTAAAATATGGAAATGATAAACTCAAATGTTTTCATTCTGATAACAATGAAAGGGAATAATGTAAAATCAATATGTTTTTGGATGATTTATCTCATTTAATAAATACTGATTCTTTATCTAATGAAAAGATTTATCAGTCACACCATGCGTCGGATTGAGGTACAGTTGATTCGTACACATAAAAAATGACTCATGGATCATTGTCATAAATTATCAAAACAATCCGAATGCATTTTATAGGTTTTTCGTATGTCAGTAGTGTTTTTTCTAAAGTTAATGTCAATTTCAAACTGATATCAGACACTTTTAGCCATACCGATTACACCGTGCATCAGATTGAGGTGCAGTCGATTCTTAAACCACAAAATGACTCATGGATCGTTGTCCTAAAGTATAAAAACAATCCGAACGCGTTTGCTCGGTATTCCGTATGTCAGTAGTGTTGTTTTCTAAAGTTAATGTCAATTTGAAACTGATATCAGAAACTTTTAGCCATACCGGTCACACCATGCATCAGATTGAGGTGCAGTCGATTTGTACACGTCACAAATGACTCATGGATCGTTGTACTAAAGTATCAAAATAATCCGAATGCATTTTCTTGGTTTTCCGTATGACAATTGTGTTGTTTTCTAAAGTTAATGTCAATTTGAAACTGGTATCAGACACTTTTATCCATACCGGTCACACTGTGCGTCAGATTGAGGTGTGGTCAATTTGTACACCTCAAAAATAAATCATGGATAGTTTTCCTAAAGTATCAAAACAATCCGAATGCGTTTTCTCAGTATTCCGTATGTCATTTGTGTTGTTTTCTAAAGTTAATGTCAATTTGAAACAGGTATCATCCACTTTTAGCCATACCGGTCACACCGTACATCAGATTGAGATGCGGTCGATTCTTACACCTCAAAAATGACTCATGGATCATTTTCCTAAATTATCAAAACAATCCAAACGTGTTTGCTCGGTATTCCATATGTCACTTGTGTTGTTTTCTAAAATTAATATCAATTTGAAACTGTTATCAAACACTTTTAGCCATACAGGTCACACCATGCGTCAGATTGAGGTGTGGTCGATTCATACACATCAAAAATGACTCATGGATAATTTTCCTAAATTATGAAAAACAATATGAATGCATTTTCTCTATATTCCGTATGTCAGTAGTGTTGTTTTCTAAAGTTAATGTCAATTTAAAACTGGTATTAGACACTTTTAGCCATACCAGTCACACCGTGCGTCATATTGAGGTGCGGTCAATTCTTACACGTCAAAAATGACTCATGGATCGTTTTACTAAAGTATCAAAACAATAAAAACGTGTTTGCTCAGTTTTCCATATGTCATTTGTGTTGTTTTCTAAAGTTAATGTCAATTTCAAACTGATATCAGACACTTTTAGCCATACCGGTCACACCGTGCATCGGATTGAGGTGCGTTCAATTCGTGCACTTCAAAAATGACTCATGGATTGTTGTACTAAAATATCAAAACAATCCAAACGCGTTTTCTCAGTTTTCCATATGTCCGTAGTGTTGTTTTTTAAAGTTAATGTCAATTTGAAACTGGTATCAGACACTTTTAGCCATACCGGTTACACTGTGCATTAAATTGAGGTGAGATCAATTCTTACATGTCAAAAATAACTCATGGATCATTTTCATAAAGTATCAAAACAACCCGAACACGTTTGATCGGTTTTCCGTATGTCACTTGTGTTGTTTTCTAAAGTTAATGTCAATTTGAAACTGGTATCAGACACTTTTAGCCATACCAGTCACACCATGTGTTGGATTAAGGTGTGGTTGATTTTTACACCTCAAAAATGACTCATGGATCCTTTTCCTAAAGTATAAAAACAATCCGAATGCGTTTTCTTGATATTTCGTATGTCATTTGTGTTGTTTTCTAAAGTTAATGTCAATTTGAAACTGGTATCAAACACTTTTAGCCATACTGGTCACACCGTGCATCGGATTGAGGTGAGGTCGATTTTTAAACCTCACAAATGACCCATGGATCATTTTCCTAAAGTATCAAAACAATATAAATGCATTTTCTCAGTATTCCATATGTCATTTGTGTTGTTTTCTAAAATTAATATCAATTTGAAACTGTTATTAGACACTTTTAGCCATACCGGTCACACCGTGCGTCGGATTGAGGTGAGGTTGATTTGTACACCTCAAAAATGACTCATGGATCGTTTTCCTAAAGTATAAAAACAATACGAATGTGTTTTCTCTGTATTCTGTATGTCAGTAGTGTTGTTTTCTAAAGTTAATGTCAATTTGAAACTGGTATCAGACACTTTTAGCCATACCGGTCACACCATGTGTCGAATTGAGGTGCGGTCAATTCTTACACGTCAAAAATGAATCATGTATTGTTTTCTTAAAGTATAAAAACAATCCAACACTTTTTCTTAGTTTTTTGTATGTCATTTGTGTTGTTTTCTAAAGTTAATGTCAATTTCAAACTGATATCAGACACTTTTAGCCATACTGGTCACACCATGGGTCAGATTGAGGTGCGATCGATTCTTACACCTCAAAAATAACTCATGGATAGTTTTAATAAAGTATCAAAACAATAAAAATGCATTTTATCGATATCTTGTATGTCATTTGTGTTGTTTTCTAAAGTTAATGTCAATTTGAAACTGGTATCAAAAACTTTTAGCCATACCGGTCACACCGTGCGTCGGATTGAGGTGCGGTCAATTCGTAAAACTCAAAAATGACTCATGGATCGTTTTCCTAAAGTATCAAAACAATAAGAACACGTTTTCTTGGTATTCCGTATGTCATTTGTGTTGTTTTCTAAAATTAATATCAATTTGAAACTGTTATCAGACACTTTTAGCCATACCGGTCACACCGTGCGTCGGATTAAGGTGCGGTCAATTTTTACACCTTACAAATGACTCATGTATCGTTTTCCTAAAGTATCAAAACAATACGAACACATTTGCTCTGTATTCCGTATGTCAGTAGTGTTGTTTTCTAAATTTAATGTCAATTTGAAACTGGTATCAGACACTTTTATCCATACCAGTCACATCGTACATCGGATTGAGGTGCGGTCGATTCTTACACGTAAAAAATGACTCATGGATCGTTTTCCTAAGGTATAAAAACAATCCAAATTCATTTTATCAGTTTTCTGTATGTCATTTGTGTTGTTTTCTAAAGTTAATGTCAATTTCAAATTGATATCAGACACTTTTAGCCATACCGGTCACACCGTGCATCGGATTGAGGTGCGGTCGATTCGTACACCTCAAAAATGACTCATGGATCGTTTTATTAAAGTATCAAAACAATATGAATGTGTTTGGTCAGTTTTCTATATGTTAGTAGTGTTTTTTTAAAGTTAATGTCAATTTGAAACTGGTATCAGACAATTTTATCCATACTGGTCACACCATGTGTCGGATTGAGGTGTGGTCGATTCTTACACCTCAAAAATGAATCATGGATCATTGTACTAAAGTATCAAAACCATCCGAATGCGTTTGCTCAGTTTTCCATATATCAGTAGTGTTGTTTTCTAAAGTTAATGTCAATTTCAAACTGATATCAGACACTTTTATCCATACCGATCACACCGTACATCGGATTGAGGTGCGGTCAATTCTTACACCTCAAAAATGACTCATGGATCGTTGTCATAAAGTATCAAAATAACCTGAATGCGTTTTCTCAGTATTCTGTATGTCAGTAGTGTTGTTTTCTAAAGGTAATGTCAATTTCAAACTGGTATCAGACATTTTTAGCCATACCGGTCACACCATGCGTTGGATTGAGGTGCGATCAATTCATACACCTCAAAAATGACTCATGGATCATTTTAATAAAGTATCAAAACAATCTAAATGTGTTTTCTCAGTTTTCCGTATGTCACTTGTATTGTTTTCTAAAGTTTATGTCAATTTGAAACTGATATCAGATAATTTTAGCGATACCGGTCACACCGTGCATCAGATTGAGGTGTGGTCGATTCGTACACATCACATATGGAAACCCTCTCCATCTTGGACACACCCCCTCCTGAACACCCCCACATATAAGGTAAACTAAAATTAGAAAATTGAAAATCCAAGATATTGGTTCCCATCAAGATTTTAAGATGCTCGTGAGTGGATTGAATGACTATGCATCGGTCGACTTCCACACTATCGACCAGTGTAGTCCAATGAGTTATGTATTACTAGAAAGAAAAATCATATCTAAAACCATTCTTCATAACCTAAGGATATAGAACATAATAAAGGGTGATCATATATGCTCAGTAAGTGTAAATAAGGGAGATATCGATGATCATATATGGATAACATTAGTAGGAATTCACCTTCATCATATTTGTGTACAATCTTCCATCAGGTATGTTTCCCATTCATTTCTAAACACATCTATATCATCTTATAAATATGAGTTTTTGAGACAGTCATGGTAGTACTGAAAAAATATAAATACACAAAGGATTAATAAATATTTTAAATGAACTCATAATTATTTTCGAAAATACCTCATCAGGGATGCTAGTTTGTTGATGAAATACGATCTCTTTCATAAATTTACAAACATAATAACCACAGTACTTTCCATTTGTTTGTTTTGGACACTGCAGAAACATCTACAACAATAAGTAATTTGTTTTGATATGTGTTTGGATAGTGCAATGTTATTATATATACCCGTATACTTTTCCAGTTGTATATCTTGTAGGCTTAATCACCCTTATGCCCTAGATTCATTCCATGCATTAGACGATATTGATGCACCGCCCTATCATAACAGAATCCTCATTAAAATATAACATAAATTATATAACTAGATGTTTAGTTTTAAAATGTTGGATCTAGTGTATTACAAATTAAAAAATGCCATCATGCGTGGTCAGTTTGTTGGATATCCATGCGTTGAATCCATAAAATAAATCTTTGGAGTATCCAAATTGACTGTAATCATCATCCAATGCTCCCTAAAAATATAAAAAGGAATAAGTAAAGAAAGAAATGGAAATATAGTTGATATGATTAAATTGTAGAGTTTTACCCCTACATCGTTGGTATTAAAAAGAGTCTGTCATCCGTAATTTTATTTTCAAACGATTTGAGCAGGGATGACATTATTGCAGCCTATTTATCAGAATCTATTTCTTCTTTTGAAGAGGTGGTGTGAGGACTAACGAGTCCAAATTTTTTTTCATGGGGAAATCCCTTCAATTTTTTTTCATATATACGCATGTGAAAAATATAAAATGTATTTAGTCATTATTATTAGAGTATATCAGCTTTTGTAAAATAAAATCATGAAAACATACCTCATGTATACATTTACAAATAAGGCACCTATCCATTCATACTTGAGGATTTCATTTACATTTTCAGTACTAATGAAATCTGATGTTTCCTCTCCGTATATATTTTTTTCAAAAACAACTATGTGAGAATTGGTGTCTATCAAATTTGTATCCACATGAGCCTGCAATGATATTAACTGTGGATATAGAACGGGCAGGGTGAAGGTGCTCTTAGTAGACCGTTTCAATCAGTTGGTTGATCCTTGAGATATTTTTGAGCTGATATTTTGTTTCACCTCCTTCTCTTTGCCATTCTGTAATAACATTCATCAGTTTAGACCTTTTTTCATTAAATGTTAAAGGTCCGTCTTGAAAAATAACTTAGAAATGGATACCTCCTTGTCGACATGTTTTTTTACAAGAACTGACAACCATGCGATGAATGTTCCAACAACTTGTTCAACTATATGAATGTCTTTATCGTCATTTGGAATAGGTAGCTCGGCACTCGGTTCATTATCCACGTTAATTGACACTCTGAAATGATCTGTTGGAAGCTGTCTGTTGTGTAGCATGTCGTTCTGCGTATTGAACACCGTAGCCCTCGCTACAAGGCGATAGGTGGGAGTTGCTAGATATAAATCACAGTCATTTTCACCCTGTAGAATATTAGTACAGGAAAGGTATCGGTGTTTATGTGAATCACATTTCACAGAACAATTATTAAAACATTGATTACCTTAGCTAAGTCAGGTTTTTTAGGGGAATGTCTTGCCTCAAAGCTGGTGGGGGGTGGGGCGGGATCGTCATGCACGGGTTGTTGTTGAGTTGTTTCTTCTCTTTTCCTCTTCCCCATCAATGTTGCTATCATCTCTCTCTGGTATTGTAATTCTTCTTGAAAAATAGCTAATTTTTCTTACAGCTTTTCCATTTTTTCATTTTCATCGTCCGCTTGTTTTTGTTTTTGAAAATATGTTCGGGGTGTCACCCCAAAACCCGAACCTCTGACGCGGCCATACTGGTCTGGCCACTTCAAGGCTTCTGAAAGTATGTCTGCATCTGGTGCGGGTGTTGTTGATTCCTGTGACTATGTCAGATATAAAATATAGAAAAATAAGTAGTCATTGTAATGTAATAGCGATTTAAAACAAATCAAATTTATATTATGTCATACTTACACATATTTCCCATACTTTTTGTGTGTTTTCATCTATCAGTATCCCCTCTTTATTTACACGAGCCTCCTTCTATAGCACATGGCGTGGGATGGATTTGGCTTTATATTTCGATTCATCAATCTGCATATAAATAGAGAAACATGGTTATGGTATTGTTTTATGTCACATATAAGTAGTACGGTAGATTTAAAAGACGTACCAATTTTTTCTCAAGTGAAGCATACCCCAACCTTGCTTTACGGTAAGGGTACGCTGGTTCTGCTGCGCATTTTTTATTTTCATCACTCAATTGCTATTTCATAAATAAAAAACTATCAATCAAAGTGATGAATACAAGCAACTTCAAACAACGCATTACCCCACATAATGTACCTGAAAAGTATGCTCCCACAACGGTTGATAAACGCGTCCCACGCTCCTTGGGATATCAAGTGTGCATAAAGAGGACGTGGGTGTGGCTTGATTTTACCTTCAGCATCTTTAAGATGATATTTCGTTAAAATTGTGCGGAAACCTATATGAATCCTTCATGAAACTCTTAATACATATTCCTTGTGGGAGGCATCTACTATAAATGCACTCTATAATGGATGATGAAGATTAAATCAATGTTTTGGTATTTTATTTTAATAAATTTAAAAAACGACATCATAATGTTATTGTAATCTCTTCCCACATTAGTGTCTTAAGACCGGTGACAACATGGTGCCATGACTGTACATCAATCGACACGCGTTGCTGAGTGATGATTCCAATGTATCTACTAAAGATGGATTTGTTGGGGTTAACATGTTGGCCTCGCTTATTCCATCCCACCTCAAATTTGATGCCTTTTTCTTTTGCCTTAAGGATTTTGGCTAACATTGTCAAACTACGACACTCTTGTTTTTTTGCACTTTTAGGGTTTAATTTCCTACCATTTCCTCAGAAGTATCATCAATATCTTTCTATGGAGCACTAGTATCAGCACTGGGACCAACAACAACAGGTTGAGAAACTTGTTGTTGCTCTGCACTGGGACCAGCAACAACAGGTTGAGAAACTTATTATTGCTCTGCACTGGGACCACCAGTAGCTAGTTGAGAAACCCATTGTTGATCTGCACTGGGACCACCAGCAGGTGGTTGAGATACCTTTTGTGCCTTGGGATTAGGCGCATCAGTAGGTGCAGAAGTCATTATCTGCAGAAGTGGTTTAACATTTAATTTAGATTACATAAAATCAACAGCAGATATATAATAACATAACGTAACACAATGTATATTACAATAAACAAATAACCTGATTATTGTATACTCTCTTTTTTTTCTTTAAAGTTTGAAGAGATTTGACTCCTCTATCGACTATGTAAATTCCTTCATTGTGGTCTCCTCTGACATACAAAATGCCATCTACATTGGGACCACGGTGAAATGATTGTGAATTCCCTATAAAAGGGTCATCCTCCATTGAACTTTCATATGACCCTTCAGTTGTTTTGGTCAATAATAGAACAATTGACCAATTTCGGTTTGTGGGGTCTGGAATATAAAATACTTGTACTGCTTATGATGCCATTATAAATGCTTTGTCTTTCTCCCCTTCCTTACTGAAATCAACTTTCACGAATCCCAATTCATCTATTTTAACACCACTCCTGTTATCAACCCACTTGCATTGAAAAATCGGCACTTTGAATTTCATATAATCCAACTCCCATATTCGTTTGATGATGCCAAAGTATGACATATTCACATAAATTGGATTTTTGTCCTTAGCACCGAAAACATGCATCGCCTCAGCCACAAGTGTAACCCCACTATTTTGCATGGTACTGTCTTCATCATGTTCATTAGTATATAATGTATAACTATTAACTGCATAAGCATTGTAAGATAATACATAAACACTTGCTCCTATGGCTAGCCATCGAAGTCATTCTGAAATTGAGTCTGGATTTTTATCTAGCTACTTCAAAATATGGTCCTGAAACCATTCTATAAACTGTCGATTATGTGTATCTGATATCCATTTTTCAGCCCTAGATGGATTCAAACTCCTAAGAATTTCTTTGTGGGTTTGAACATATGGGTCAACGTTGAAACTGTTATGAAAAACGTAAAGGTGAGCCTGCTCCCGATCTGTAATATTGATTGTGACAACCTCTCTTCCAGAAATTACTTCACCCTCAAGTCACTCAGTGTGATGATATTTCGGTAGGCCAACATTTTCCACACCAGACAGGTATTCAGTACAAAATTCAATGGCTTCCTCAACAATATATTGCTCCATAATACAACCCTCTGGCCAACTTCGATTTTTGACATACCCTTTCAAAATCTTCATATATCGTTCAATGGGGTACATCCATCTATAATGTACAGGACCACATAGTCGAATATCTCTCACCAAATGAACTATCAAATGAACCATCATATCAAAAAATGTCGACAGGAAGAACATTTCTAATTCACATAATATGACGGCAATTTCTCTTCCCATAGTTGGCGATTTCACCGAGTCTATAATTTTGCTTCATATAGCTTTAAAGAAAAAAAAAATCTTCGTTAATGTATGGCAGACATTCTTGGAAAAAATGCAACGTAAATCTATAGGAATTAGATCTTGCATCAAAACATGGCAGTCATGTGATTTCAGACCCTTTAATTTTAAATCTTTCATTGACACGATGTTCTTGATATTTGATGAATACCCCTCTGGAACCTTTATGTCATTCAAGAAGTTACAAAACAGATATCTCTCCTGCCTGGAAAGAGTGTAAGCAGCAAGAGGAAGAAATGTTTGTTTTTCACCCTTTACTGGTGCCAACTCTTCTCATATTCCCATCTTAACCATGTCCAATATAGCCTTAATTCCATCCTTCATTTTTCCGAGTGCATTTAGCAATGTGCTGATGACACTATCACATACATTTTTTTCAATATGCATAACATCAAGAAAATGTATGACATACAAACAATTCCAGTATGGTAATTCAAAAAAAACTGATATCTTTTTCCAACCAGTTTTCGTAAGGTTTTTCGAAAACAGTTTACCAAAAGTAGTGTTCAAATCTTTTACCTTCTCAAACAATTGATCACCTATTAGTGGAGACTATGTTGTATGTTCTTCTGAACTTCCGTCGAATGATGTCGTCCAAGATCAGTACTTATGCCGTCGGGGTAGAAATCTACGATGTCCTAAAAACACGGTTTTCGATGAATGTTTCAACCTAATTGACTGTGTACCTTGTTCGCAAACGAGACACCCTTTATTTCCTTTAATTCTATATCCTGAAAAATTTCCATAAGCAGGAAAGTCATTTATCGTCCCATACAACATGACTTTCAAAGTGAAATATTCTTTTTTGTAATCATCATACAACATAACACCTGAATCCCATAATATTTCCAAATCCTCGATCAATGGAGCCAAATAAACATCAATATCATTACCTGGTTGTTTTGGTCCTGATATAATCATAGATAACATGATGTATTTTCATTTCATGCATAACCACGGTGGTAAGTTATAATTTAGAAACTTAACCAGCCATGTACTGTGACTGCTGCTTTGAAAACCAAAAGGATTCACCCCATCTGTAGATAATGCCAGATGAAGGTTTCTCGGCTTGTTTCCAAATTCAGGATACTCGTGCTCAATTCTCTTCTACTGAGGAGAGTCTGTCGGGTGACGTACTTTCCCATCTTTAATTCTTGTATCTGCATTCCATGTCAATTGTCCTGCAGTCTCCTCAATTCCATATAGGTGCCTAAACCTTGGAATGATTGTAAAGTACCATAAAAATTTCGCAGGACTAGAATCATCTTTCTTGTATCGAGAAGCACCACAATTTGGGCATTGTTTAAGTGATTTTTGGTCCTTGCAAAACAATATACAGTCACTCGGGCAGGCGTGTATTCTTTTAGAGATCATACCCATCGATCGTAGCATTCGTTTGGCATCGTATGTTCAGATTGGGAGTTCATTATCTTCTAGGAGCATGTCATTCAGGAGAGCAAGTAGTTCTGTAAAACTAGCGTCACTCCACCCATTGCCTTCTTTCAAATTATACAGCTTCAGTATGGCTGACAATGCTGTATATTTAGTACAACCAGCATACAATGGATTTTTTGCACAAATCTTTAACTTCTCAAACAATTTTGGGAAATCACAAAGTTCATCTTCAACTATCCTTGTCATTTCCTTAATACGATCTTCATCATCATTCACATCTGTAATCACACCCTCCATACGATCGTCTTCACTGTTCATGCTTGTAATCATATCAGATCTTCCATAAAATGTCATGTTATCCAAGTCACTACCTACATTCGTTTTTTCCCCGTGTTTATTCCAACATGTATAACTTCGATCTATTCTGTGACAAATCAGGTGTACTTCCAACTCCTCTGGACTAATTTGTCTTGAATAACAACAGCGTAAACATGGACAAAGGATTTGAGAAGGGTCACATGCATGATCTCCTGCAAACTTGATAAACTCTTTCACGCCATCTTTATACTCTTTTTTTAACCGATTGACATTCATCCATTATTTATTCATATTCATCATTTTTATGGGTTCGATCTTGAACTTGCCTAATATTATGTTTTAATTAATCAAGTAGCATTGTTTGGGTTTTATAAAAAAAAATCATGGTACAAATTCCTCTATAATGAAATAGAGGAACCTACCCCAAAACATGTGAAATTACTTAAACTCTATCTATATATGGGGGACTGTGCCCTGTCTTTTGTATATCTCCATGGAGTACCTAAAACCTATATATGGAGGACTCTTCACTGAAACATGGTGGAGTACTATACTCCATATTTTCTCCAAACATCGCACTTGTCACTTGTCAACTCTCAAGCAGAGTGAAGATAATTAAAATATACAAACCACATCGTGTGTAATTTCCAATGAATGAGGGAATCATAATATTGTGATCTACATGAGAAGATATTTATAATGGGATACTCATACATGAAATATTATCATCTAAGTGAAAAATAAATAATAATAATGAAATTAACATAGAACACAATTTTTTCAATGGATACACAATGTGTAGGGTTCTCAGTCAAGGTTGGTTGTATACTACCATTTCTAAACTCATGTGAAATCCATATACATGGTGTGTCCAGTAGGGTGAACATCGTCTATGGATAAGATACCTGATTTAATCTAACATATATCAAATTAATTCCAAGTTAGTCTTACAAAGACTGCATGATGCCTTTGAAAATACATGACATATAGAACAAATTGAGATAAAGGCGTGTACTTTAGATACAAAATGAGTCACTTCACCGGCTATGCATCACATTTTTGTGGAATACATGGTGTGTAGTCCTTACATGATCACTAGGGGTGTATAATCTATACACATCAAGTTTCTATGGTATCTATACATAGTGTAAGTGAATTAAAACATATATCATATGGTTCTACCATTATTTCATGGCATGTACATGGTTTCATGCTGAAGTATATGTCTTGGAGATACATTGTGTGTGACATACGTTCACATGACATGTAACATTTAAAATAAAACTTATTCCAAGTTTGAGTCAGAAGATGATTCATGTGGTGTAAATTTTGGAGATAACTGTTGTCTGACATTAAAATCTATATGAAATACATGTATGGTGAAGCATATTCCATTTAACAAGACTACATACCATGTATTTTAAAAATATATAGAATCTGAAAAACATCATCTTTACACCATAAAGTGTCTCATAGAGTCCTCTAGAAGTGGGTTTTTAGGATTCAGTGGAATTGCACTAGTAACAAAGTGGTGGTGCCATTGAAATGGGTAAAGTTTGTATTGATATTCAATGGTGGAAGAACTACAACATGGAAAACAAATGGCATATCAATCATGCCAACAACCACAACACCATACAAAAACACAACCGTGATCACAATTGCAACACCATACAAACCAAACAATCACAATTTTAGATTTTACAAAGCATCCCTTATTCAATTTTGTTTGTTAATTAAGGGGTTATCACAGAAGTTTTATCATCCCGAGGAGTTCATTCATAATTCAAGTATATGTAAATTACAAATTTTTATATTCAAATGTTCAATAAGAACCAACCAATATGCAATTCATTTAGTGCGCAAACAAGGACCACCAACGACCACGATTTTCAGCAGGGCGTTTAGTCCGTACATTTCACATTATAACCATCAATATCAAATAGTAATAACATGAGAACAAGAGGAAAACAATGAGTAATAGGAGAAAACTCACCGCGAAGGTGTCGTTAAGCACACGGTAGAGGTGCATTCGTGGCAGAGGAGAGGCGCACAACAGAGGAGATTTCTAACTGAAAAGAAAACATAAAATAGGGGAAACTCATGAGAATAAAATAATCTAAAACTGAGTACACCATTTACCACATCCCACAAACCCCAAGAACCCAATAAAACCAAAATCAACCCACACCATGGTTAAAAACACCTTAAGATAACAAGAAATTATAGAACCCACCTTCGATAGAAAAAGTTCAAAAGACTTTTTAAAATATAAAAGATGAACATACAATTGGTAAGCCCTAACCAATAGGTCCTCCTTACTAGGTATAATCCCCAAGTTTATTCTAGATAGAATATCCCAAATGAGTAAGCCCTAATCAATCCTCTGTTATCACACCTTTCACGACACATACATCCTAATCGTATGACTTTAAACTTCATGGTACAATCTTTTCAACACAACATGTGGTATCTAGTGAGTATGATCATATCCCTATTCAAAATCAATGATCCTACCCGTACATCTTGACAAAAATTAGGGGGAACACACATATTTCCAATGAGACACCCCTGGTACTCTTTTCCAATCTTAACATCACACCATGCCAAAACTCACCACATGATCACCAGTTACCCAATATTATTCCAAAACCAAAGGAATATACCCATGCTTCATTACCCTAAACCCATCCATCTTGGTTCAATAGTGATGGTCACATTAAAACCATGCTATAAATCAATAAGGTTAGGAATCCAAATGATCATGTCCCTCAACCCAGTCATAACACCAAAACTCAAGAATAGAGAGTTCTTCCCTTATACAAATCCAAGGCATGACCATTCCTTCGCTATCAACTTGATAACACCTAATATGCATCAATCCCTCATGTAAAAGAATCTACCCTAGATTTATGTATCTAATTTATTCATAACACCAAGATAACCCCACTCATTAGTCTCCCCCAACCACCAAAACTCACTAACTCGCTACCATCCTGAGTCACATGCTAACGACCATCGGTATCTTACACAAACCCCTTACATCAATTATTACACAATCCTTATCCCATGGGTGCCACTCTTATCCCCACCTCAAAACACACATCATCTAGTGAACAAAACCAACCACTTACTATAGGTTCTCACACACCCTCTATCTAAAAAAACCTACAATACAAGGGTCTCACCACCTAGGCTCTCACTCTTTCCCCAACTACCCATACATAGGTTCAACTCACTTATAAAAAAACTATAAGTCATCATAATCATTCAAGGATCATCATTTATCATTTATATTAACCCAAGAGAAGGAAAAATACTCCTACACTAACCAGCGATGGCGGAGGCGGCGGTGGTGGAGGCAGCGGCGGTGGAGGCAGCAGCGGTCGTGGTGGCGGAGGCAGCGGTGGTCGCGGAGGTGGTCGCGGCGGCGGTCGTAGTGGCGGAGACAGTGGTGGTCATGGCAGAGGAGAAAAACCAACGACGCAGAGGTAGTGATGGAGGAGAAAAACCCAACGGCGGCGGTGGAGGAGGAGGAGGACAATGAGGAGGAGGAAGACGAGGATGCGGCGCGGACGAGGAGGAGAAGTCACGGTGGAAGAGGGTCCTGGTTCAGCTTCCGCAAAAGCTTTACCGCGTGCGAGAGAGGAGGTCCTGTTAGGGTTATTAAATAGAAACCACTGGAACCTTTATCAACACTCGTTAAAAGCATTGATAAAGGTATGTTTTATCAGTGCTAACATAAAAGCACTGATAAATATTATAATTTTATATAAATTAAGAATAAAAACTTTTATCAGCGCTAAAATAAGCGCTGATAAGTGTGCCCTTTTATCAGTGCTAAAAAATGCGCTGATAAAGGGAATACCTTTATCAATGCTTATTTTAGTGCTGATAAAGGTTATATTTATCAACGCTTTTAACTAGAGCTGATAAAGGCATACCCCTTTATCAGCACTTTCTGTTTAACACTGATAAAGGGCAGCGTTTCCCTTGCCTTGTTTGTGGTAGTGTATGTTTTTTGAAATATTATAATTAGTTTTTATTCAATCAATGACACCCCAATTATGGGTAACATATATGAGGATCATGGGGGCAAGGGGTGACCACAAAGGCAACTCCATACAAAATAAACTTACAAACAATGATTTTTCACTTGAAGCTTCTTTCATTCATTTCATTCCATTAAAAAATAAACTTACAAACACATTATAATGAAATGGAATGAAATGAAGTGAACTTAGATGTTATTTTATTTGAATTATTTCCAATGGAATGGAATTGTCAAATCTATTGATTATTTGAAGAAAAAAATACAAAAAAATACAACAAATTAAATTTTTATTTATAATTTCCAAAATTACTATTATAATTTTTATTTGGTTATTTAAAAAAAACTAATTAGTTATAATCAGACCATTTCATTCTTTATCATGAACAAGGCACTTCTGAATCGAGCACCCGATTGGGAGTCAGGGTCACTCTCCTGATGAGTCCATGTCAATATGAAACTAGTGAATCTCCCATCATTTGAAGGGTTGGATGACAGAACTCTGCGTGTGCCACATGGGTGACCCGCTGTAATGAGACGGTCAACCTATGACACATAGATTCTTTTTTTACCTCACATAAGAACCTTTTTTTCGTGACATTTTATGAGGAGGGAGAATGGGATGCCATTTATATATCCTTTGAACCCACCCTCAAAAGTAAAATTTCTGATGAAAATTTTGAATGTGCCTTGGGCCTGGGGGTTGTAAAAATGAGAATGCCTTCATAATGACCAATCATTGTTTTTATTGAAATTAAAACTGCTGTGAAAAATCAGAAATAAAAATAAAATAAAAACAAAACAAGTTGAATTATTTTGATAAAAAAATCACATTTAATTGATGCTTCTCAATAAATAATGTGCACCTGCAATAGAATTTAGAAAAAATGGTGGCTTATGAGTAGTTGAAAATATCATTTTCTGCCAAAAGAGTTCATCCAATAGCATGTACTTGCTATATTCGAACAATGAATAATGCAGGAGAAGGAGATCTCTACTGACTACATGACCACCGACCCTCTCAGTATCACATGATCGACTTCATCGATTTGGGTGACTCGTAGTGGAACCCAAGCGAGCGACTCATTATATTTGGACTGGGAACGATGCTCCAACGACTCCACCAGATGTCCTGCAATGCTCCCTTTTCTAGATCGTGAATCAAGGTGAACAGAGGCTCAAGAGGAGTGCTCGGTAGAAAACCCAGACGCAGGCGGCTCTCTCCTGAACTCCTTTGTATGGCTTCCCTAACCCTGGATCAATGCTCTATTACGGATCGTTCGGTTCCCCTTGTTTGGAGATGGATCAGATTTCCCTTTGTTTGAAGATGGAATGACCCCATTAACATTGTGTTTGGGGGTTTTTTGACATTAAATGAATGGAATAGAAAGTAAGGGAACTCAATCGAATTAAATGTTTCATTGTTTGAAATGATTAAGTGTTATAGTTATTTGTAAAAATATATATATATATATATATAATAAATGTCATAAATTAATTTTTTATTTACAATTTTCAAAATTATCATTATAATTTTCATTTCATTCATTTCTTATGTTTTTTAAAATATTATAATTAGTTTTTATTAAATCAATGACACCCCAATTTAAGGGTCACAGACAAGAGGATCAGGTGGGCAAGGGGTGACCACGAAGGATATTTCCACTCCATACAAAATAAACTTAAAAATAATGATCTATCACTTGAAGCTTCTTTCATTCATTTTATTCCATTAAAAAATAAACTTAAAACACATTGTAATGAAATGGAATGAAATGAAGTGAACTTAAATGTTATTTTTTCTGAATGCTTTTCAATGGAATGGAATTGTCAAATCTATTGATTATTTGAAGAAAAAAAATAAAAAATAAATACCACAAATTAAATTTTTATTTATAATTTCCAAAATTACCATTATAATTTTTATTAGGTTATTTTTTTTAAAAAAAAAACTAATTAGTTATAATCAGTCCATTTCATTCTTTGTCATGAATCGGGCACTCCTGAACTGAGCACCCAGTTGGGAGTCGGGGTAACTATCCTAATGAGTCCATGGAAATATGAAACTAGTGAATCTCGCATCATTTGAAGGGTTGGATGACTAAACTTCGCGTGTGCCACGTGGGTGACCCGCCGTGCTGAGACGCTCAACTCGTGACACATAGATTCTTTTTTACCTCACATAAGAACCTTTTTTTTGTGACTTTTTATGAGGAGGGATAATGGGATGCCACTTATAAATCCTTTGACCCCTCCCTCAATGGTAAAATTTCTGATAAAAATTTTGAATGCGCCACAGGCCTCAGGGTTGTAAAAATGAGAATGAATTCAAAATGACCACCCATTGTTTAGATTGAAATTAAAACTATTGTGCAAAATTAGAAATAAAAATAAAAGAAAATTAAAACAATTTGAATTAGTTTGATAAACTAATCGCATTTAATTGATGCTTCTCAATGAATAAAGTGCACCTTCAATAGAATTTGGAAAAAATGGTGGCTTTTGAGTAGTTGAAAATAGCATTTTCTTCCAAAAGAGTTCATCCAGTCACACATACTTTCTATATTAGAATAGTGAATAATATAGGAGAATGAGATCTCTACTGACTATCTAACCACCAACCCTCTTAGTATCACATGATCAACATCATCGATTTGGGTGACTCGTAGTGGACCCCAGGTGAGCGACTCATTATATCTGGACTAAGAATGATGCTTCGATGACTCCATCGGATGGCTTGAAATGCTCCCTTTTCTATATCCTGAATCAAGGTGATCAGAGGCTCAAGGGGAGTGCTCGGTAGAAAAACTAGTCGTAGGTGGCTCTCTCCCGAACTACTTTGGATGGCTGCCCTAACCCTGGATCAGCGCTCTGTTACGGATAGTTCGGTTCCCCTTGTTTGAAGATGGATCATATTTCCCTTTGTTTGAAGATCGAACGACGCCATTAAAATTGTGTTTGGGGGTTTTGTGACATTAAATGAATAGAACATAAAGGAATGGAACTCAATCGAATTAAATGTTTCATTGTTTGATATGATTAAGTGTGATAGTTATTTGGATATATATATATATATATAATAAATGTCATAAATTAATTTTTTATTTAAAATTTTCAAAATTATCATTATAATTTTCATTTCATTTATTTTTTATGTTTTTTGAAATATTATAATTAGTTTTTATTCAATCAATGACACCCCAATTTAAGGGTCACAAACAAGAGGATCATGGGGGCAAGGGGTTACCACGAAGGATATTTCCACTCCATACAAAATAAGCTTACAAACAATGATTTTTCACTTGAATCTTCTTCCATTCATTTCATTCCATTAAAAAATAAACTTACAAACACATTGTAATGAAATGAAATGAAATTAAGTGAAATTAAATGTTATTTTGTTTGAATGCTTTCCAATGGAATGTAATTGTCAAATCTATTGATTATTTGAAGAAAAAAATGCAAAATAAATACAAAAAATTAATTTTTTATTTATAATTTCCAAAATTACCATTATAATTTTTATTTGGTTATTTTTTTTAAAAAAACTAATAATTTATAATCAGACCATTTCATTCTTTATCATGAACCAGGCGCTCCTGAACTGAGCACTCGATTGGGAGTCGAGGTCACTCTCCTGATGAGTCCATGGAAATATGAAACTAGTGAATCTCGCATCATTTGAAGGGATGGATGACTGAACTCCGTGTGTGCCACATGGGTGACCCGCTGTGCTGACACGGTCAACTCGTGACATGTAGATTATTTTTTACATCACATAAGAACCTTTTTTTTCGTGACGTTTTATAAGGAGGTAGAATGGGATTCCAATTATAAATCCTTTGACCCCCCCCCTCAATAGTAAAATTTATAATGAAAATTTTGAATGCACCTCGGGCCTGGGGTTTGTAAAAATGAGAATGCCTTCATAATTACCATCCATTGTTTTGATTGAAATTAAAACTGCTGTGCAAAATCAGAAATAAAAATAAAATCAAAACAAAACAAGTAGAATTAGTTTGACAAAATAATTTCATTTAATTGATGCTTCTTAATGAATAAAGTTAACCTGTAGTAGAATTTGGAAAAAATGGTGGCTTTTGAGTAGTTGAAAATATCATTTTCTTCCAAAAGAGTTCATCCAGTAGCACATACTTGATTTATTCAAAAAGTGAATAATGTAGGAGAAGGAGATCCCTACTGAATACCTGACCACCAACACTCTCAGTATCGCACGATCTACTTCATCGATTTGGGTGACTCGTAGTGGACCCCAGGTGAGTGACTCATAATATCTGGACCGGGAATGATGATCTGATGACTGCATCATATGGCTTGCAATGCTCCCTTTTATAGACCGTGAATCAAGGTGATTGGAGGCTTAAGGGGAGTGCTCAGTAGAAAACCTAGTAGTAGGTGGCACTCTCCTGAACTCCTTTGGATGACTGCCCAAACCCTGGATTAACGCTCTATTATGGATCGTTCGGTTCCCCTTGTTTGGAGATGGATCAAATTTCCCCTTGTTTGAAGATTGATTGATGCCATTAACATTGTGTTTAGTGGTTTTGTGACATTAAATGAATGGAACAGAAAGGAATGGAACTCAATCAAATTAAATGTTTCATTGTTTGAAATGATTAAGTGTGATAGTTATTTGGATATATATATATATATAATAAATGTCATAAATTAATTTTTTATTTAAAATTTTCCAAATTATCATTATAATTTTCATTTCATTCATTTTTTATATTTTTTGAAATATTATAATTATTTTTTATTCAATCAATGACACCCCAATTTAAGGGTCGCAGACATGAGGATTATGGGGGAAAGGGGTGACCACGAAGGATATTTCCACTCCATACAAAATAAGCTTACAAACAATGATTTTTCACTTGAAGCTTCTTCCATTCATTTTATTCCATTAAAAAATAAACTTACAAACACATTGTAATTAAATGGAATGGAATAAAGTGAAATTAAATGTTATTTTGTTTGAATTCTTTCCAATGGAATGAAATTCTCAAATATATTAATTATTTGAAGAAAAAAATACAAAATAAATACAAAAAATTAAATTTTTATTTATAATTTCCAAAATTACCCTTATAAATTTTATTTGTTTTTTGTAAAACTAATTAGTTATAATTAGTCCATTTCATTCTTTGTCATGAAGCGGGCGCTCCTGAACCACGTAACCAGTTGGGAGTCGAGGTCACTCTCCTAATGAGTCCATGACAATATGAAACAAGTGAATCTCGCATCATTTTAAGGATTGGATGACTGAACTCCACGTGTGCCACATGTGGTACTTGCTGTGCTGAGATACTCAACTCAAGACACATAGATTCTTTTTTACCTCATATAAGAACATTTTTTTTTCGTGACGCTTTATGAGGAGGGAGATTGGGATGCCACTTATAAATCCTTTAACCCCACCCTCAACATTAAAATTTCTAATGAAAATTTTGAATGCGCCTCAGGCTTGGTGGTTATAAAAATGAGAATGCCTTTATAATGACCATCCATTTTTTTGATTGAAATTAAAACTATTGTCTAAAATCAGAAATAAAAAAAATAAGAAAAACAAAACAATTCGAATTAGTTTGATAAACTAATCACATTTAATTGATGCTTATCAATGAATAAAGAGCACCTGTAATAGAATTTGGAAAAAATGGTGGCTTCTGAGAAGTTGAAAAAATAATTTTCTACCAAAAGAGTTCATCCAATTGCACATACTTGCTATATTCGAATAGTGAATAATGCATGAGAAGATATCTCTACCGAATACCTAACCACTGACCCTCTTAGTATTGTACGATCGACTTCGTCAATTTGGGTGACTCATAGTGGACCCCAGGCGAGTGACTCATTATATCTGGGTCGGAAATGATGCTCCGATGACTCCACTGGATGGCTTGTGATGCTCCCTTTTCTAGATCATGAATCAAGGTGATCATAGGCTCAAGGGGAGTGCTCAGTAGAAAACCCAGTCACAGGTGGCTCTCTCCCGAACTCCTTTGGACGGCTGCCCTAACCCTGGATATGTGCTCTATTACAGATCATTTGATTCCCCTTGTTTGGAGATGGATCGGATTTCCCTTTATTTGAAGATCAAACGACGCCATTAACATTGTGTTTGGGGGTTTTGTGAATTTAAATGAATGGAACAGAAAGGAATGAAACTCCATCGAATTAAATGTTTCATTGTTTGAAATGATTAAGTGTGATAGTTATTTGGATATATATATATATATATATATATATATATATATATCCATATAATAAATGTCATAAATTAATTTTTTTATTTACAATTTTCAAAATTATCATTATAATTTCCATTTCATTAATTTTTTATGTTTTTTAAAATATTATAATTAGTTTTTATTCAATCAAAGACACCCCAATTTAAGGGTCATAGAAAAGAGGATCATGGGGGAAAGGGGTGACCATGAAGGATATTTCTAGTCCATACAAAATAAACTTTCAAACAATTATTTGTCACTTGAAGCTTCTTCCATTCATTTCATTCCATTAAAAAATAAACTTACAAACACAATGTAATGAAATGGAATGAAATGAAGTGAACTTAAATGTTATTTTGTTTGAATGCTTTCCAATGGAATGGAATTGTCAAATCTATTGATTATTTAAAGAAAAAAAATACAAAAAATACAACAAATTAAATTTTTATTTATAATTTCCAAAATTACCGTTATAATTTTTATTTGGTTATTTTTAAAAAAAAACTAATTGGTTATAATCAGTCCATTTCATTCTTTGTCATGAACTGGGTACTCCTGAACCGAGTACCCAGTTGGGAGTCGGGGTCACTCTCCTGATGAGTCCATGGAAATATGAAACTATTTAATCTCACATCATTTAAAGGTTTGGATGACTGAACTCTGCGTGTGCCACATGGGTGACCCGTTGTGCTGAGAGGCTCAACCCGTGACACGTAGATTCTTTTTTACCTCACATAAGAACCTTTTTTTGTGACGTTTTATGAGGAGGGATAATGAGATTCCACTTATAAATCCTTTGACCCCACCCTCAGTAGTAAAATTTTTGATGAAAATTTTGAATGCGCCTCAGGCCTGGGGGTTGTAAAAATGAGAATTCCTTCATAATGACCATCCATTGTTTTGATTGAAATTAAAGATTCTGTGCAAAATCAGAAATAAAAATAAAAAAAAAACAAAACAAGTTGAATTAGTTTTATAAACTAATCGCATTTAATTGATACTTCTCAATGAATAAAGTGCACCTGCAATAGAATTTGGAAAAAATGGTGGCTTATGAGTAGTTGAAAATATCATTTTCTACCAAAAGAGTTCATCCAGTGGAACATACTTGCTATATTTGAACAGTGAATAATGTAGGAAAAGAAGATATCTACTGACTACCTGACCACCGACCCTCTGAGTATCGCATGATCGACTTCATCGATTTGGGTGACTCGTAGTGGACCCCAGGCGAGTGGCTCATTATATCTGGACCAGGAACGATGCTCTGAGGACTCCATCGGATGGCTTGCGATTCTCCATTTTCTAGATCATGAATCAAGGTGATCGGAGGCTCAAGGGGAGTGCTCAGTAGAAAACCCAGTTACAGGTGTCTCTCTCCTGAACTCCTTTGGACGGCTGCCCTAACCCTGGATCAGCGTTCTATTACGGATTGTTCAGTTCCCCTTATTAGGAGATGGATCAGATTTCTCTTTGTTTGAAGATCAAATGACGCCATTAACATTGTGTTTGGGGGTTTTGTGACATTAAATGAATGGAACAGAAAGGAATGGAACTCAATCGAAATAAATGTTTCATTCTTTGAAATGATTAAGTGCAATAGTTATTTGGATATATATATATATATATATATATAATAAATGTCATAAATTAATTTTTTATTTACAATTTTCAAAATTATCATTATAATTTTCATTTATTTCATTTATTTCATTTTTTGAAATATTATAATTAGTTTTTATTCAATCAATGACACCCCAATTTAAGGGTCACAGACAAGAGGATCATGGGGGAAATGGGTGACCACAAAGGATATTTCCACTCTATACAAAATAAACTTACAAACAATGATTTGTCACTTGAAGCTTCTTCCATTCATTTCATTCCATTAAAAAATAAACTTACAAACACATTGTAATGAAATATAATGAAATGAAGTGAACATAAATGTTATTTTGTTTGAATTCTTTCCAATGGAATGGAATTTTCAAATCTATTGATTATTTGAAGAAAAAAATACAAAATAAATACAACAAATTAAAATTTTATTTATAATTTCAAAAATTACTGTTATAAATTTTATTTGTTTATTTAAAAAAAAACTAATTAGTTATAATTAGTCTATTTCATTCTTTGTCATGAATCAGGCACTCCTAAACCGAAAACCCGGTTGGGATTCGGGGTCACTCTCCCGACGAGTCCACGACAATATGAAACTAGTGAATCTCACATCATTTTAATAGTTGGATGATTGAACTCCGCGTGTGCCACATGGGTGACCCACTGTGCTGAGACGCTCAACCCATGACATGTAGATTCTTTTTTACCTCACATAAGAACCTTTTTTTCTTGACGTTTTATGAGGAGGGAGAATGGGATGCCACTTATAAATCCTTTGACCCCAACCTCAACAGTAAAATTTCTGATGAAAATTTTGAATGCACCTCGGGCTTGGGGGTTGTAAAAATGAGAATGCCTTCATAATGACCATCCATTGTTTTTATTGAAATTAAAACTACTGTGCAAAATCAGAAATAAAAATAAAATCAAAACAAAACAAGTCGAATTAGTTTGATAAAATAATCGGTTTTAATTAATTCTTCTCAATGAATAAAGTGGACCTGCAATAGAATTTGGAAAAAATGGTGGATTATGAGTAGTTGAAAATATCATTTTCATCCAAAAGAGTTCATCTAGTGGCACATACTTGCTATATTCAAACAGTGAATAATGTAGGAGAAGGAGATATCTACTGACTACTTGACCACCGACCCTCTGAGTATCGCATGATCGACTTCATCGATTTGGGTGAATCGTAGTGGACCCTAGGCGAGTGACTCATTATATCTGGACCAGGAACGATGCTCTAATGACTCCACGAGATGGCTTGCGATTATCCCTTTTCTAGATCATGAATCAAGGTGATCGGAGGCTCAAGGGGAGTGATCAGTAGAAAACCCAGTTGCAGGTGGCTCTCTCCTGAACTTCTTTAGATGACTGCCCTAACCCTAGATCAACGCTCTGTTACGGATTGTTCAATTCCCCTTGTTAGGAGATGGATCATATTTCTATTTGTTCCAAGATCAAACGACGCCATTAACATTGTGTTTGGGGGTTTTGTGACATTAAATGAATAGAACAGAAAGGAATGGAATTCAATCGAAATAAATGTTTCATTATTTGAAATGATTAAGTGTGATAGTTATTTGGAAATATATATATATATATATGTAATAAATTTCATAAATTAATTTTTTATTTACAATTTTCAAAATTATCATTATAAATATCATTTATTTCATTTTTTTTGTTTTGTGAAATATTATAATTAGTTTTTATTCAATCAATGTCACCCAAATTTAAGGGTCACAGACAAGAGGATCATGGGGGAAATGGGTGACCACAAAGGATATTTCCACTCTATACAAAATAAACTTACAAACAATGATTTGTCACTTGAAGCTTCTTCCATTCATTTCATTCCATTAAAAACTAAACTTACAAACACATTGTAATGAAATATAATGAAATGAAGTGAACTTAAATGTTATTTTGTTTGAATGCTTTCCAATGGAATGGAATTGTCAAATCTATTGATTATTTGAAGAAAAAAATACAAAAAAAATACAAAAAATTAAAATTTTATTTATAATTTCAAAAATTACTGTTATAAATTTTATTTGTTTATTTTTTTTAAAAAACTAATTAGTTATAATCAGTCCATTTCATTCTTTGTCATGAATCAGGCACTCCTAAACCGAGAACCCAGTTGGGAGTCGGGGTTACTCTCCCTAGGAGTCCATGAAAATATGAAACTAGTGAATCTCGCATCATTTGAATAGTTGGATGACTAAAATCCGTGTGTGCCACATGATTGACCCGCTGTGCTTAGACGCTCAACCTGTGACACGTAGATTCTTTTTTACCTCACATAAGAACCTTTTTTTCGTGACGTTTTATGAGGAGGGATAATGGGATTCCACTTATAAATCCTTTGACCCCACCCTCAATAGTAAAATTTCTGATGAAAATTTTGAATGCACCTCGGGCTTGGGGGTTGTAAAAATGAGAATGCCTTCATAATGACCATCCATTGTTTTTATTGAAATTAAAACTACTGTGAAAAATCAGAAATAAAAATAAAATCAAAACAAATCAAGTCGAATTAGTTTGATAAAATAATCGGTTTTAATTAATTCTTCTCAATGAATAAAGTGCACCTGCAATAGAATTTGGAAAAAATGGTGGATTATGAGTAGTTGAAAATATCATTTTCATCCAAAAGAGTTCATCTAGTGGAACATACTTGCTATATTCAAACAGTGAATAATGTAGGAGAAGGAGATATCTACTGACTACTTGACCACCGACCCTCTGAGTATCGCATGATCGACTTCATCGATTTGGGTGAATCGTAGTGGACCCCAGGTGAGTGACTCATTATATCTGGACCAGGAACGATGCTCTAATGACTCCACAAGATGGCTTGCGATTATCCCTTTTCTAGATCATGAATCAAGGTGATCGGAGGCTCAAGGGGAGTGATCAGTAGAAAACCCAGTTGCAGGTGTCTCTCTCCTGAACTTCTTTAGACGACTGCCCTAACCCTAGATCAACGCTCTGTTACGGATTGTTCAATTCCCCTTGTTAGGAGATGGATCATATTTCTATTTGTTCCAAGATCAAACGACGCCATTAACATTGTGTTTGGGGGTTTTGTGACATTAAATGAATAGAACAGAAAGGAATGGAATTCAATCGAAATAAATGTTTCATTATTTGAAATGATTAAGTGTGATAGTTATTTGGAAATATATGTATATATATGTAATAAATTTCATAAATTAATTTTTTATTTACAATTTTCAAAATTATCATTATAATTATCATTTATTTCATTTTTTTTGTTTTGTGAAATATTATAATTAGTTTTTATTCAATCAATGTCACCCAAATTTAAGGGTCACAGACAAGAGGATCATGGGGGCAATGGGTGACCACAAAGGATATTTCCACTCTATACAAAATAAACTTACAAACAATGATTTGTCACTTGAAGCTTCTTCCATTCATTTCATTCCATTAAAAACTAAAATTACAAACACATTGTAATGAAATATAATGAAATGAAGTGAACTTAAATGTTATTTTGTTTGAATGCTTTCCAATGGAATGGAATTGTCAAATCTATTGATTATTTGAAGAAAAAAATACAAAATAAATACAAAAAATTAAAATTTTATTTATAATTTCAAAAATTACTGTTATAAATTTTATTTGTTTATTTTTTTTTAAAAAACTAATTAGTTATAATCAGTCCATTTCATTCTTTGTCATGAATCGGGCACTCCTAAACCGAGAACCCAGTTGGGAGTCGGGGTTACTCTCCCTATGAGTCCATGAAAATATGAAACTAGTGAATCTCGCATCATTTGAATAGTTGGATGACTAAAATACGTGTGTGCCACATGATTGACCCGCTGTGCTTAGACGCTCAACCTGTGACACGTAGATTCTTTTTTACCTCACATAAGAACCTTTTTTTCGTGACGTTTTATGAGGAGGGATAATGGGATTCCACTTATAAATCCTTTGACCCCACCCTCAACAGTAAAATTTCTGATGAAAATTTTGAATGCACCTCGGGCCTCGGGGTTGTAAAAATAAGAATGCCTTCATATTGACCATCCATTTTTTTGATTGAAATTAAAACTACTGTTAAAAATCAGAAATAAAAATAAAATAAAAAAAAACAAGTTGAATTAGTTTGATCAACTAATCACATTTAATTGATGCTTCTCAATGAATAAAGTGCACCTGTAATAGAATTTGGAAAAAATGGTGGCTTCTGAGTAGTTGAAAATATCATTTTTCTCCAAAAGAGTTCATATAGTGGCACTTAATTGCTATATTCGAACATTTAATAATACAGGAGAATGAGATCTATACTGACTACCTAAACACTAACACTCTCAGTATCGCATGACCGACTTCATCGATTTGGGTGACTCGTAGTGGACCCCGGGCGAGTGACTCATTATATCTGTACTGGGAACGATGCTCTGATGACTCCACCAGATGGTTTGAGACGATCCATTTTCTAGATCATGAATCAAGGTGATCGGAGTCTCAAGAGGAGTGCTCAGTAGAAAACCCAGTCGCAAGTGGCTCTCTCCCGAACTCCTTTGGACGACTGCCCTAACCTTGGATCAGTGCTCTATTACTGATCGTTCGGTTCCCCTTGTTTGGAGATGGATCAGATTTCCCTTTGTTTAAAGATCGAAAGATTCCATTAACATTGTGTTTGGGAGTTTTGTGACATTAAATGAATGGAACAGAAAGGAACGAAACTCAATCGAATTAAATGTTTCATTTTTTGAAACGATTAAGTGTGATAGTTATTTGGATATATATATATATAAAATAAATGTCATAAATTATTTTTTTATTTACAATTTTCAAAATTATCATTATAATTTTAATTTCATTCTTTTTTTATGTGTTTTGAAATATTATAATTAGTTTATATTAAATCAATGACACCCCAATTTAAGGTTCACAGATAAGAGGATCATGGGGGAAAGGGGTGACCATGAAGGATATTTTCACTCCATACAAAATAAACTTACAAACAATGATTTGTCACTTGGATCTTCTTCCATTCATTTCATTCCATTAAAAAATAAACTTACAAACACATTGTAATGAAATGGAATGAAATGAAGTGAACTTAAATGTTATTTTGTTTGAATGCTTTCTAATGGAATGGAATTGTCAAATCTATTGATTAGTTGAAGAAAAAAAAAAACAAAAAAAATACAAAAAATTAAATTTTTATTTATAATTTCCAAAATTACTGTTATACTTTTTATTTGGTTATTTTTTTTAAAATAACTAATTTGTTATAATCATTTCATTTCATTCTTTTTCATTAACTGGGCACTCCTGAACCGAGCACCCGAGTCGTCTTGTGACACACCCGAGGCACATTCTCAATCACCTCGAGCCAATAATTAGTGTCACAACATTAAAAAATAATTAGTGGGAATGATTTAACCCTTAGTAATATGATGGATGGACCACTAATAAAACACATGATCAGATTATATTGCTTAAATAAAGGAAGACATACAATACACCGAACAAATACAAACAAGGATCACCAAGATACAATAGTAAATAAATAAGAAAAACTAAACAATATATGGGTCATCAAGGACAATACATAAACATCCCAAAAGACAACAAAATAGAGACCCAGAATAAATGACTGCCATCTCCATGTGACCTGCAATCACACTTCACATCCCAAACCAACGATCACCACAAAACCTGAACATCTCAACTGAAGGGTTTTGTTAGAGTCTAATATTACTATATGATCATGTATAATCGATTTAAACCATTGCCTAAGGATCTACCATGTTAGATAAATGAAAATGTGATAAAACCAGAAATGAAGAATTGTTGTAAACATGTGTACCTTACACTGAAACGTCACTACTTTGTCTTCTCCTCCCCTGAACAACTTCAAATGTGTTTGATAACGATTAAAAAGTGGCGGCCAAATGATTCCCCACCAATGGGGGTATCCACAGGCTAATCAAAATCACATGTCCTACATGTGAGACTCTTCACACTCTATGATGTGTTAGTATCTCATGATACAGAGGAGGTAGGAGAAAGAGAGTGTCTAGTTCCAATGAGGTTCGACCAAGTATTGTGGAAGCATACCATACATTTCCATTGCATAACAATGTTAAATAAGTCCCAAGGATGATCCTTGGGATGTTACATTTAATCATGCATTTATAACGTATGAGTAAATGTTGTTTCACCCAAATCATGCATAAATGCATGGATTATGTATTCTCAGTCAATTACACCTTATGTAACAACTCTTAATGACATCTTAGGTGGAAGACTGCTCGTATTCCTAAAATCTCATTTCATGCATGCTGTACAAATAGAAGTAGCCATAAGTAAATATTATTTTCATGATTCTTATCAAAATGACAAACAATACAACCTTTTGATCATATACGAATGGATTTAGGGCATATCATCTCCTTCAATCTCTCACTTGCACTAAATCCTAAAAGACTATCTGTCATTTAACCTGATATTGTATTGTATATAATAACTTGTGAAACCATATCCAAAACTCATTTTGGATATCTTATTAAACTCTTTTGTAAATTCATCATTAACTTCACCATGTATCACATCCTATGAAATACCTTGTGAATACCCATCAAAAACATATTTGGATTGACTCTAAAACATTTTTAGAGTATCTCTATGAGTCAAAATCAATCCTCATTCAGTTAACCAAAAAGTGTGACCCTACGAGTCTTTATAGCATTGAAAAAAAAATATGAATTTCCATATCCATATATGTAACCAAAGAGTGACCTCTAGAAAAGAATCAATGCTACTCAAGCTATAAAGGGATCCGTCGTGATCTCCATCAAACACATATATCTCTATACTTGTGTCCACCAATTTGCATCATATACACATGTACATTCTCATATTTTTACTATGTCCAAGACATTGAGTGACCATGATACATAGAGCATGTTAATCTCATATAGTCAACTCATATGTTCTCAATTCTTAGAGTGTAGATTGATCTGATCGATGAATGTATCACATGTCATTCATCCTTATAGATAAGCACACCACATGTTACTTTATCTAGATAGATATACAATATATAGGTGTGTCCACACACTCCCACAATCTATCTCAGTCAAGGGTCCACATGTCATACTCGTCATACGAGAGGACATATCTTATATTGGTTAAGCTTCAATTGACGATATGATCAAGAATATACCCAACAAACCCTGTATTAACTAAGTCAATATATAGACTTGCGTAAATATGGTATCAAAGTATGAAGGTTCACATGCCATACATCTCACCAAACTTATATAATGGGGACTCAAATATGATCCATGCACCCCTAGTATACCAAATACATGTGTATAACACTCTTTGGTATAACTAGAAAGTTATCCAACACACATAAAGAATATTATTCTTTGTTTTGTGCCTAATGAGCATATTTTATATCCCTATAAATAATCCCGCTCATGCTAACCTTAACATTTCATCATCATAACCTATAATACACCATGGAAAGTATCCATCAAGGATAAACTCAAAGATATACTTTGAGAGGTCAATTACCATTACACTTCATGAAATATATATCTATACATGCATTTATGCAACCAATGTGAAATAATGATAAAATAGAGATTTCCTTTTTAATATGATTCATTTTAATATTCTTAAAATCTTTAAGAATATTTAACAAAACCAACACAAGTATCGATTTATCATATCATATATAAAAATTTATCAGATCAACCTTATGTTTGTTTCACTTTCTAGGTTTTGTTAAATCATTACATCATATGTAATTCCTATCACATCTCTATGTGACCATCTGATAAAACTCTCCCATTAAACTCTTTAGTGAGAAACATCTATGAAGCATGATAGTTTGAAAAACAGTGAGACTTAGGAATCATATTCCTAATTGTTCAACTACTTGAACATATGAAAACCTATTAACTTCACTACATCAATAGTTATGATGTTGACTTATATTGTCTATTCGAAACCTTTTAATTTAATCATTATCATCCTTATAACTCCATTCTATCAAACTTTTTCCTTGAAATAATGTTAATAATTACATTATTGTTTACCAATACATCCTAAACTCTTATGATATTAAGTAAAATTATCTTTCCATCATGACTGGTACAATCCTTTAAGAAATAGTGTCTTTCACTTTTCACAATAACTAAATGTAACTCATTACATTTTTCTTTATCATCATATATCCTAAAATATTTTAGGATATTAAGTGAAAAACAATTTAATCTCAAACTAGTATAATCCTTTAGAAAATAGTGATAGTCACCTTTTAAATGGTAACTATATATAAAATTTTATAATTTTCTTTACCATCGCATATCCTAAACATTTTAGGATATTAAGTGTAAATCACTTTAACTCATTTTCACCATTATTTGAGAGCAAAATTTAAGCTCCAAACTTCAATTATTTTTTCACTATAGGAAAAATGTTCTATACCAACAATTTTAAACTGTTGGTAAAGGCTGGAAAATTGTTGGTATAAACTATACCAATGGTTGTCCAAACCATTGGATGCTGAGGCTTGGGGATATATATATGCCAATGGTTATTGAATAACCATTGGTATTTGGATTTGGAATGAACATTATACCAACAGTTTCTTGTAACCATTGGTATAAATGTTTACCAATGGTTTGTAACCATTTTAGATTTTAAATTTTAGGTGTATTACAATGGTTTGCAAACTATTGCAATAATTTTTTACCAACGTTTTGGGTAAAACGTTGGTAAAATATTGAGTTTAGTTTCTATACCAACGGTTTACTAACTTTTGGTATAGACTTTTCCAATGATTTCATGTAAAATATTGGTATAAAGTCAGTTTTCAAACATATACCAATGGTTTACAACCATTGGCATAACCTTCCTGTCCAGAATTCACAGCAGTAGGCCAACCTGCCTCACCCTGTCCAATTACCTATAGAATTGAATACACAGTGGTGCCAAAATTTAGAATTCAGAATACAAAATAAAAAATTGAATTGAATACAATACATAAAAAATTGAATTCAGAATTTCATAGCCTTCCTTCTGAATATAGAATTCAGAATTGAATTTAGAATTCTAAATTGAATTTAGAATTCAGAATTCAATTCGGAATTCAGAAGGCAATTACCTTGTGGAATACACAATTCAGCATTAAATTCTGAATTGAATACATACAAAATTGAATTATGAATTATGAATACAATACATATATAATTGAATACATAACTATGTATGTGTTATATAGAATTATGAATACATATAGTATTATAAATTATGTACAATGTATTCCATTCGAAATTCAACACATATAGAATTTAATTATGTATAACACATACAGAATATGGAATACAGAATTGAATTCAGAATATGGCATAAAAAATATGGATAAATTACTAATATGGCATACAAAATATGAATTCATAATTGAATTCATATAGAATATGACTAATATGGCATACAAAATATGACTAATATACAAAATATGGAATAAAAAATATGGAATAGAGAATATGGAATATAGAATATGAATTCATAATTGAATTTATAGGCATGGGTTATTTTAGATGAATTTAGTGTGATTGAAGATTGATTAATACATTTCACATGTAATTAGATATGAAAATGGATAAATGACTTAAAAATTTTCATTTTAAAAAATGGTGGATTCATAATGGGGATTGAATCTGGACTTTTCATTGAAAAATTAGTTTAATGGGATTGATTTTGCATAGACCAATTATCCCTCATTTACAATCATGAGAAAATGATGATATTTTATTTTAGTAGATGGGATAGAAGTATCATAAAGGAGATTCATAGGATTATTAGTAACATCATATGGACTAGTTTGGTTTATGAAAAGAAGATGGTCATTGTTTCATGGATGGAGTGTATTAAAACAATTGATTTGGGAGGTATTAGAATCAAAGATGTCAAGATAATTAATAATAGCCTCATTAGAAAATTCACATGGAGTTTGATCTCTTATGATATCTACTCTAACTTATTATGAAACAAGTTTGAATTAATGAGAGATATAGGACATGGTTATGGTAGGTTGACTGGATAGAATTTATAAGGATGATATGAATTATATTAGGGAATTTTTAAGGTACTACATACTTACAGGTTGGTAAATTTAGATGATATTTGAATTTTTGGATCATGTGGTATGTGATGCTGTAGTAAGGGGTAATGTGACATGGGGTAGAGGATCTAATAGTTTATTCCTATAGAATTAATGGATGATTTCACAATTATTGTAAGGGATCAATGCATAATCTCACTTGACAAGAAAAATCGCATGGGAATATTAAGCTAAAACAAGTGGATTAAATTGTGATGTGTTACATAAGAGTAAATTCTACATGAGAAAGGTGTCATGCTAAAATTGTGTGGGATACCTCATTAATCTCATAGCTACACAATATTGGGTGGACATGATTGTATATTGACACTCTAAAAGGGGAGTTTTACCATGACACTCATCAAAAAACAGAATGAGACCCTATGTTGCAAGTATTTCTCCATGACACTTATAGTCACACTGCATTGTGCACATAAATAGTTCTTTTAGTAGGGGAAGAATAGTAATTTTAGGTTCAGACTCCCTGATTTTTTATGTAGGAGTGTAACAAATGGAATAAATTTTTAGGATGATAATTCCCCCACTTATTTCCTTTATAGTCCCCTCTTCCCTCTTAGATCTTGATTTTTGTGGGAGGGTTTTGATTTATAAAATCTATAGCAATGCCTTCCATACCCATTCCCCTATTCATTCCATTATTCACTATTTACTTGAGATTTGTTTGAATAAATATCAGTGACATGATTTCATTAGAGAATATTGGAATCACTTTGATTCAATGTGGATTTCATATATATTGTATAAAGAATACTTGGATGGTTTAGATTATGGTCATTACATGATGTTCATATTAAGGCATGTCACCTATTTTGTAATTTTTAATTTCAAAAAATTTATATGAATATAGTGTTTCAATTAGATTTTTAAATTGGTGTATTTTATTACATTAGGCACTGTAGTGTTTTGAGAGTGGACTACTTACGATTTTAGGATCATAGATCAACCCAATGAGTTTATAGTTGGTTAAGTGAATAAAATATATTTTTAAATATATTTTTATTAATAATTTTTGTTGGTTTATTATTGAGATTGGTTCTCATAGGTTCACAAATATCCAGTGTTGATGGTCATTTTCCCACTCAAATTAGTATGAAAATCCATAGGTACAATTTTATGTATTGTGACACCCTCATATGGGAACAAAACTGTCATGGGCACTTAAATGCTAATGAGTTATACAATAAGGAATGTGGTGGTTCCAACAGGACACCAATATGGCTTAGGAAATTAAAATCTTGTTTTATCCATTCATCTTGGTTTCTCCTTCTATGGAGGATTTGGAAATATAGATTTAGTACACGTGATCAAATAAAAAAAACTGGATATCAACATGTCTATACTTAAAACATTTGTTTTCTAGCTAAAGAGGATATAAATCACTTATTCCTAGCGTGTAAATTTTCCCATGCATCATGGGACTACAACAACATGTGGTTTGTCCTAGAATATAATAGAGATATGAAGTACAATAATGTCATGGAGAGAATCTTTCATGTTGAATATAGTGATTAGATTATGAACCTTCTATTGGATGCTATTGGGTCTATTCTATCATATATATGGACTTCTTGGAATGCTAAAATTTTTTTTATTGATTAAGGATAATGTTAATGGGGAATCTTCTAGGAAAAATCACCTCATATCATACTTATAACACATACTTGAATATTATAGGTAGGGTGAAATATTTTACCTCAAACCATACCCAAATATATAATATAAGGTTTCATAAAAAATCCAGACCACTACCTAAAAGTGAAAGGCTAGCTATATTCAAGTCTCCACCCATCCTCTCTCACTCAATTAGATGTCACATGTAATGTATCCTAGTAATCCCTTCTCACTCAAGGGATGACCTACATGATGTACCATAGACAACCCTTTCAATAAAGGGATGATTCAAATCACAAAAAAACTAGGAATCCAATTATACTATGGCTATCTACCTAGTTACTTCTCACTCAAGTTGAGTCTTAGCCTCAAAATATGTACCCTCACACCAGGATTGGTCTCCTACCATAAGCATCAATTCAACACATGGAAGAAACAAAGAACATGTAACACATCCTATTTCACAACACACTAACTCTTAAATAGATAAAGATAATGTGACCTACCTAATCACACATATATTCAGTCACAAAAAATCATTAAACATCAAATTTCAGTAATATCAGTAAAAAATGTAACAAATCAATTTTTCCCTCATCACTATAATTATCATCACCGTCATCATCAGCCTCATCCTCATCCTCATCCATGTCCCAATAATCATCCCCGACATCATCCCCACCCTCATCCTCACCCTCCTCCTCACCCCCGTCCTCCGCCTCAGACTCCTCCTCGCCCTCATCCTCAGCATCATCCTCATCCTCGACCTCTTCCTCACCATTGTCATTTACAAGAACGAAATCGTCTCAACCACCACTAGAACCGCCACCTAGTGAACTATATATTGAATGCATCAACTACATATATCCATCACAAGCTATACTGACCTCTGGTTGAAGTTCTGGACATAAAACTTTCATCAGTTTCATAAATTCAGTGTTTTCACTAGTAGACCATTCTTCCACCCATGTGGCCCTTTTTTCAGCCTCTTTTTCCTGTGCCTTAAACTATTCCAAATCGGTGGCACTAAAAATGGAACCTAAATAGGGCCAATACTTCATTAGTATTATACTCTTCCCAGGTCGGTAGCATACTCTGTCAGGGTGCTCATCTCTCAACACCTAATGTAAGTGATCATTTGGCCCAAAATTGTCAGGTTCTTGGGAATCAAGGGCCTCTAAAGAAGCTTGTTACAAATATAAATAGATTATTAAGTTACAAAATAGATATTAAAATTTTAAATCAATAAATTAAAACTTACAATCTACTGTTGTGTTGGTTCATTAACCACACTTCCATATTTTTTCCTTCTACTCTAACAAAACAATTTTGCTCGAGGCACACGTCCTTCGATATAAAAATTATCACTTCTAAAATGAAATTGAATGTAGGAAACAATAATTAAAAATAGGTTACCAATAATGAATTTAATAACTAAAATTATATGAAAACATTAAAAATTGAATAAATTATGAAGGAAAAAATAGAAAGTGAAAGTCCTAAAGAAAAATTATAAACTGTCGTACCTGCTTCCTCTCATAATCTGACATCGCAGTACGTACCAATGTGTGGAGGTATTTTTTAGCATAAATTTTTTTCTAGATGATTCCTAAATAAAATTCAATAACAAAAAATATAGTATTAATTCAAAACATGAAAATTTTAATTTAAATACCTGAAATGTGATTAATACCTTAAATTTGATAGTCGTTCAATAAGTAATCATTTTCCGATACTGTTCTATCAGAAAATGATCCATGATACGTACCACCTCTAACTCAGTTCTAACTCTAGCATGCCAGCCAATATACAACTCATGCTTATAGGCTATCTAAAGCTTAGCTAACTCCTTTAGATGTGCTGACCGTGCACCCTCACCATCGGGGAAATTAAACTGAATTTGACACCAAAATATTAATTCATATAAATTCAAAAACAATATATTGCATTAAATACAATCTATTTTTTACCCATATCTGTGCCCAAGAATTATCCTTGACTTCATTTGGAAACTATATACATAAGAGCGGGCTAACTAGAATGATGTCAGAGTATTTGGAAAGCATCACCAAAAAACTCTGACATTACTGCCCTATTTTTTCAATCATTTTATTGTCTTCATTTTAGTCCACCATCAAATATGTGCGGCAGTTCCACACCACACACATGTGTGTACACCCCCGCCCCCACCTCCTATCAGTAGATGTATCTATTACGAAAGAAAAAAATATATTATATCAATACATGTTATAATGAAAATAAATAATGGTATAAAAATTTGTTAGGGTTCTATAAATATACCTATGACAGTCTAATCAATGGGCACCTATGGATCTGTAGAAACTGAAGGAACACCCTGTATAGGCAGAGTGGGTCCCATTGTATGCTCTGCAGGCACAGACTGTGGTGGAGCAGTATTCGAAGAAGATGGAATATAGAAGCTTAGATAGAAGGAAATATAAATAAAAGAAGAGGGTATGAATGTCTGGACAAATACATGATATAGATGAGGAGTGGGAATCATCATCAGATATGGTATAGAAGGATGAGGAGGCTCAGATGAAAAGGGTGGTGAAAACATGGGAGGCCTAAATATCCTGTGTGTACCTAACGACACATCGAGATCATAATGTGGGATAGATGGTATGTTGGTGGGAGGGGCAGGGTCTAATCAGGTACGCTGACTAGATCGCCTATCTCTCGTACCACCGACCTGAGTACTGGGACCACTACTAGGCATCTCATAAAATAACTATCACCTCAGTGGTGGATCCTACAAAAACATTTAAAACAAAATTAATCACATGAAATTATATGTTATTTAAATATATATATTTGAAATAAAATACTCACAACATGAACTAGTGGAGGAACACCCATCTTAGCCATGCGACGATTGTTGTCTATCATCCTTTTTCATCGCATCTCTTCAGTAGGTTTCATTTCTTACATTTGAAAAAAATGGAAGTAATTAGAAAAGGATAACTAATGTGTAACCCAAAAAACAAAATATATGAGAGGGAATAGGGGGATTCATGGGTTCTAGGGTCAAGCAGCCATGGTCAATAAAGCATTGAAATGTTAAAGGGGGGGTCTTAAAGTTATACTAATTTTATACATGGTCAATAAAACATTGAAATGTTCACCAAGTTAGAAATGTTGGTTTCATAGGTTTGAATATAGTTCAAGTTGGATACAACATATTTTTAATCAATATTAAATCAATTTGAATAGTACCAGCCTTAACAACCCAAGTAGAGCTAAACCAAAAAAATTGAGAACATGGACGGATGATTCTATATATTTCCCACAACTACTTTGGGTTCACAATCAACTATGAAAATTGAGCTATTAGAGTCATCATAAATAATAAATGGATTGGTTCCAATGGTAGTTGGGGTGGTGTCAATTCCATCATCACCATCATCAAAAACATGTCTTGGAATTACTTCAATAATGACACCAAATTTAGGTCGAAGCTGATCTTTGACATAAAAAACCTGTTTCGTCATTAATTCCAATACATATGGTTCATCGATAGTAAGAGTGCGAGTCATGTCAATAAATTAAAATCCACAATCATCAATAAAGGTGACCTACCTCTTCATCAAATCAAACCACTGGTATTTCATCATCGTGACTCGACTATGAGAGTAATAATCCAATATTATTATTTTCTCAACGACTCCATAATAAGCTACATTTTCAAAATGAGGTCTAATATCCAATGAACTAGCATAACAGTCTATTGTGGTAGTTATCATAACATCATCATGTTGTGTTCTCATGTTATTTTCTCATTTAGTGATAATAAAACTGTACCCATTAATCACAATTGATTTACATTCACAAACCATGGTATTAGGACCAAAATCCAAAACTCTAATTTCCTCAAAAATAGAGTCGGCAGGCAAACTCGATACCTGAAATATAAACAAATATTACATTTAATTAAATATTGATTTTATTTATTTATTACAAAAATATTTATACCTTCAATTTCAACCAAGTAGAAAACTATTTTCTATGAAAAGTCTCTCTCCTTCTTAAAGATAAAGAATGATGCTTTCTATTTATCATTTCTTTATGTTCCCTATAGATAAAAATAGAAATAGTTTAACAAATATGTAAAATTACAAGAGAGGAGATAAGATATACATATTCAATTTACTTACTTGATGTAGTCATCGAAAAAATCACAGTTGAATAAAACTGTGCAATGTACCATCTCCCGCTCTTCAAGGCTTAATGTCGTCAATGTATATGATCCAGGAATTCCTCTTGTTTTAGGAAGTGATGGAAAAATGGGTTCAATTTTGTAATGGACCGGACCTCTATAGTCTATTCCTTTGCAAAAATCTAGTGTCTGAGGTGTTCCAGGAGGTCAAAGTGACTTATCCCCAACACTTTTCCAAATTTCAAGTTCATGAACAGTGTTTCCAGAACAGTAAGGTTCCAATGATAGCCTCTTTCCTTTTCCAAATTTTGAGTTTGTGAATAGTGTTTCCAGAATAGTGAGGTTCCAACGGTAGCCTCTTTCCTTTGCCAAATTTTGAGTTCATGAACAATGTTTCCAGAATGGTGAGGTTCCAACGGTGATATTTCAATAGTGATGTTCATAAATAGTGTTTCCAGAATGGTGAGGTTCCAACAATAGCCTCTTTCCTTTACCAAATTTTGAGTTCGTGAACAGTGTTTCTAGAATGGTGAGGTTCCAACAGTAGCCTCTTTCCTTTTCCAAATTTTGAGTTCATGAACAGTTTTTTTAGAATGGTGAGGTTTCAATGGTGAGATTTCTATGGTGAGGTTCATGAACAATGTTTCCAGAATGGTGAGGTTCCAACAGTGAGGTTTCAATGGTGAGGTTCATGAACAATGTTTCCAAAATGGTGAGGTTCCAATGGTGAGGTTTCAATAGTGAGGTTCATGAACAATGTTTCCAGAACAGTGAGGTTCCAACAGTGAGGGTTCAACGATGAGGTTCATGAACATTGTTTTTCCTTTTCCAAATTTTGTGTTCATGAACAGTGTTTGCAGCTTCCTACAGTTTCTCCCCTTTGGCATTTCCTTTGATGTAAAATACATTTAAAGCCCCGTTTTAAGGGCTCTAAGTCCGATTCAAAGGTCGTAACACCTATATTAATTTTTCCTAAGTCTCGGGATGTTTTTACTTGGTCAAACCGCATGGTTTAATGCGATCCACTTTTAATGAAAAATCCAGCATATCTTAAACCACCGCTCCATTAAATCTTCTAAAGGGATGAGATATATTCATCCCTAATTCTTCCTCCTCGTTCTCAGCTATGAGATGATCAAACCTTTCATTCCATCTTGTAGGATTTGTGCAATCAAAATTCCCTCCTTGGATTGGTTCCCCTCTGTTTTGATGCAACCAAGCAGTATTGATCAATCTTTGATATAAGGTATGATCTATCATCATTCTTTTGGGTTAATCTCCTTATGTTTCTCTTTAACCTTTTATGGAATGGTATCTCCATGTTCCTAATGAATTTTTTTTGGGTATTGACTGGTGTGGTAGTGTCTCTACATCCTCGGGTGGATACAGTTGTCATGGGGGGAGGAGATCGTAACCCTTTGTGTGGATCATTCTCGTATAAAGAACGTCAAGAATTGTTTGAGGTAGGGGATTCATTGCTTCTCTTTTATTTTACGTGCAACTGTAGAGTTAGCATGTTTTATCCCACTGGATCATAATGGAATTTTCATAATAAATATTTGAACCGAATAAATAAATTGATATTGATTATATTTTATTGCCTCTTGTTTTGATAAATAGTGTGATATCTATGATTGCTTGTTTAGATTTTTGTTCTTGATGGAAATTGACAAAGAATGTAAAGCCAGAATTAATTTATAATTTTTTGGATAAAGATAAAGAGGCATGTGAATGAATCCAATTGTTGTTGTTGTAATTTTATGTTAATTAAATTGATGCAGTAATCATGTTTAATCAATTTTGTGATAGCTTACTGTTTAGGTTTCCCAAAGTTGGAACCTACGAATAATAAATTGGTTAATTCAAGATGGATTAAATAACTAGTTGTTTGATAAAATAAAACCCCTTGTAGGGTTCTGAGTTACCCTCTTGCTTGTTTAAGAGCCAAGAGCCCAATTGATATGATGTTTGTTTTCCTGCTTCTTGTGTTGTGATGTGAGCCTAGATGGCTATTGTGATATGTGGGGGCATGGAGGCCTATTGTTTGTGGCAGCAGTTGATGCCTAGAGTGAAGAGATGCATCAGTTTATGCATGTGGGTGTCAGGGAGGACACTGGGGATGATGAAATAGGTTGGATGTGAATGTTTGGATGCTTGCTGATTCTTATTGGTTGTTTATCTGCTTTACATTCCCCACTTCTCAACGCAGTTGGTCTTGCTTACCCTTCTTCCAAAAGGGGTGAAGACGCATGGGGTATGCCACATGCTTTCTGTATTTAGCTTCTCAAGGGAGGATGGGTCTACGCTCTTGCTATAGATGGAAAAGACTCGATGGGTAGTTCATATACTCACCGTGTTGATCCCCCTTGTGTTTAGTAGCATATAATGTTTTTTTCTAGAATACTTGGGAATATAAAAAAGTAATGCTGTAAATAATTAATTGAATAAATGATGTTAACCTATGTGGTTTAACCTTGCTGGGGTGCAATGAAGAGGTTGTAATTTGAAGGAACAATGAACTTTGGGTGTGATGCTAATGAAATATAATGTGTAAATTTTTGATGGTAAATTATTGTTTAAATAATTAATTAATGTAAAGTGCAACTGATAAAAAGGGAATGAAGTAATATAATTAATCTCTTTAATAGTTGTGAGCTTATAGGATACCTAGTCTTAGAAGTGGCAGCCGAGATTCTGAGAGACGTTAGCTGCAGTTGTGACTAAGAATAGGTTATGCCCATAGTGTGGTTGTGATCTATAATATATTTTGTAATTTTTTTGTTTCTATACTCTACTCCACCCCGTCAGTTAGGGAAACTGACACCCTAGGGATTCTGAGCCTTGGGGGGTGTTTTCCCCAACATTCTTGTGGGAGGATGGATGGATGACTACCCCCTTTGGCCCCACTCTCTTCTCTTGGTAGTTACTTGTATAGCTTATCACAATGGTTAGTTTTCCCCATATATGTGTGTAGAGGGATGTAATGGATTGTGTTTATTCGCACACATATATTCTGGATATAGTTTCCTATGGACTACTAAAGGTGTAACAGGTGTAGTCTGTGATGGCTTGAGGATCCTTACTCGGTGTATGGGCTGTAATGGATTGAGGTATAATAACTGACATATGATACACGTTATACGAGTTGTGGTGGCTCCCAGTACTTGCTTATGTGGACGTGGTGGTTTTGTTGCATGTGGTACATGTTGTGGTGCTTCGCTCAGGTGTCTGTGGGCAATCCTTTTTGGAGAGAGATGCTTAGGACGTGCAATGTTGGGGCAAAGCAGAAAACCAGTGGGGAAGTAGTAGCGGGGTACCTTTGATATTCATTATTATATTATATACTCTTGTATGCATTATTTGGTAAGAGTATCCATGGTGAGGCTGGGAACTTAGTATACCTATTTAGGTGATGAGTTAGTTTCACTTTTTATTCACTGTACTTTAGCATGCTTTCTTTACTTTTGCATGAGAGGATCTAGGGAGGATCCTACTGAGTATACTGTTATACTCACCCTATGTATATATAAACTATTTTCAGGTCACTTAGAGTAGGTTAGAGATCAAGATGGTTTCTACTAGCTTGGGGTTGTAGGAGCTATTCAGGCTTGTGGTTGCTGCTGTTTTTACTTTCCTTTGGTAGTTGTAGTTTTTCACCTTTTAGTTGTAGTAGTTTTGCATGACATGACATATGTGTACTTGGGATTTCTTTTATACTATTTTCTGAGTTGGAGTTGGTTGGTTTCTTTCTTATCTCTCTCTTTCGCATGTGTTCTCTTAGAGGGTAATGCCTCCTATTTGTGTGTTTACTATACCCTCGGTGCTAGTCACCAACCCAGGGCCTACTGGAGGTGGGACTCGGGGGGTCATTATCTCCCTTCTCACATTGTTGGCGCAGGAGGGGTACACTTTGTAGGGAGGGGGTTGCGACAGAGTGGTATTAGAGCTCTGGTTGAGGTATATGATGAAGTTTGGAGTTAGGAATTGGTGGGGTTGCATGGGTTGGTAGGGAAATAGTGTCAGTCAAGTTTAGTAAGTGATGTAAACACTGGTGATTGACCAAGATATAGGCGTTTAGGCCCCCCTATGATCTGATGTACAAACCTGTAAGTTTACAATGGCTACTAAACTAGGTGATACTAGTTGCAGGGTAGAGACCTAGGAAATGATCATACACCATTCTTCCTTGTTCCTGTGTTTGAATGGGTAGACCTTGGGATATGGTAACCTAAAATGAATAAAAAAACAATTAATTAATTAATGCTGAGTCATTTTTATTATAGGTTTAGAAGCTCTAACTATTTTTTATTTTACAGGTATAGATCCAGGTCGACGTCCTCATCAGGATCACATAGAAGATTTCTAGCAGGCTGTGCCAACAGATCACCGTCGAGTAGAGGTTGACGACAACGAAACTTGGAGGAGGACACTCTGAGAGTTTTAGCGCCAGAGTCTGAAGAATTAAGAGGGCTCCGTTCCAGATTTAGTCATGGAAGACTAGTTATAGGAAGGAAAGATAGGCTTCAGTTTGATCTGTTCTTGTAAGAAGCACTGGGAGTCCTTGGTTGTGACGATGCAGCGTGGAGCAGTGAGGTAGTGGTGGTTCTTGTTCCTTGGGGATCATGAGGAGTCAGCGATCTCATGGGAGGAGTTCCTAGAAAAGTTTAGAGTCGAGTTTCTTTCTTCAACCATGAAGGTTTCCAGTCTCCAGGATCTTCTTACCCTTTGACAGGGGGGATCCATTGTGTGAGAGTTTTGAATCTGTTCTAGGAGCCTTTTACGATATGCTTCGGACCTATTACCAGATGAGGAGGCCAGGGTGAGGCATTTCGAGGAGGCTTTATGTCCAGAGATCTAGAACCAAGTAACCATTCACGATTGAACCTTTGAGATGATTCCTGTTCTGGACATAAGATTTCTATGTGTACATATTTTTTATTTCAGTTGGATACATCAAACAAAAAGAAACAGGTCCTCCAAGAAGTATTTCGGTTGGAAGATGGACAGTCAGATGCAACGTGCATGTGAAAAATGATGGAGGAAATATTTTCTCTAACTCACACAAAATTAATGGTGTCTTTGCCAGCATTTTTTTCAATAAATACTTGGACAACTTCCTAGCACAATGACCTCTAAACAAATGGAACAACCGAATAATTGACACCCTTACATTATTGGACAAAAGATGATGGATTGATATTGGAATCAACTCATGAATAAGGACGTGATAATCATGAGTCTTCAAAGATTTTAGCTTCAACTCTCTTCTGTTGGCCCATTTTGATATATTGCTTGAATAAACATTAGCAACTTTAATAGTCTCTAGTACTTCCAGAAATTGATTTTTTTATACAGGTGTCATCACATAAGAAGCACATGAAACTTTCCATTTATTTTCACTAATACACATAGGATGAAATTTTGGTCTAATTCCCTAATACACCAAGTCAAACCAAGATCATAAATCATATTTTGTCTTTCCCTTGACATTTAGAACAATCTAAATAAATATTTCACACATATTCTTTTCAATGTGCATTACATCTAAGCAATGACGTAAAAAATTGGTTGACTAAAACGAAAACTCAAAGAATATACTCCTCTTCTTCCAATTGTAACAAGTATCATTAGAAACATTATTTCTCTTTATATATTTCATTTAACCCTTACTGAATAAAAAACTGAAATATTTCAATTTATTAATCACATCAGTTCTAGACATATGCTGAGGTGGATCGTTGGTCTCCATGGTATTGTCAAACCTTCGAAGATTGTTTCTATATGGATGTTTCGTTGGCAAGAGTCATAGATGTCCCATAAAACTAAAACTATAGTGATATTTTAGTCTTCTAGATTGAGTATTCTTTATACAAACAGAACATGATAGTTTTCCCTTCATGCTTCATCCAGACATCATTACATAAGCAGGAAAATCATCGATCATCCACATAAGCGCAACATGCATCTGAAATATGTCTTTCAAACATGCATCGTATTTGCACACACCCACAGCTCAAATAAGTTTCAACTCTTTTATTAAATGTTTCATGTATATGTCTATATCATTTCTGGTATCATAAGGACCGGATATAAGTATAATCATGAAAGTGAAAGGTTTTTTCATACACAACCATGGGGGAAGGTTATAAATATGTATGAAAACTGACCATGTGCTGTGGGAAGTAAGAATCTACCCAAATGGATTAAAACTATCACATGAAAGAACCAAACTCACATTACACACATCAGCTGAAAAATTAGGATATAGAGAATCAAATCACTACCATGAAAATCCATATTCAGGGTGAACCAACTCTTCATTATTTTTCTTTCTCTCGGTATCATGTCATCACATTTTTATTGATATTTCATCAGACATGAAAATATTCTGGAGTCTGGGAATCAATGGAAAGTTCCAAATTACTTTCTATGGCACATGGGATGGTGTTATATCATATTTTGGATTCTATCGGGATGTTCCATATTTGATACAATCAGTTATTTCAGTGGTTTACTCCTAGAATAAGCTACAATATTTTGGGCAAGCAGGAATTTTGTTTTTTGAAAATCCAATTTCTTCAACTAATTTCCATGCCATATAGTGGTTTGAGGGAATATCTGCATCATCTGGAAGTAAGTCCTTCAAGAAGGTAAGAATGTAATCAATGGAAGTATTAGAAATCCCATACATGGTTTTCCCATGAAAAAATAGAATTAAAAATTCAAGCCTTTTCATTTTACCACATTGCTGATATACTGGAGTCATTGCAGAATCATTCAATTTTTTCACTCTATCAACATCATCATTTTCATTGGACGCATCATGTGTTCCCGTATCGAAGCCTTATTGGGTCGACATCCTTTCCTTCTCACAATGAAAAATAAATGGAAACTGGTCATATATCAAATTCTCCCATCCAGTCCTCTCATTTGGATTATCAGCATTTTGAGATTTCATTTTCTACTCCTTTATTATGGGTGTCTTCCTAGGATAGAAAATCATATAAATTTCTTAATAATGCTTTATAACTACCTAAGAAAATTGTGACATGAATTCATAACACTCATTTTAAATTAAAAAAAAACAACCTTACAAGTGTATGACTGGACCGCTTGATGGAGTAGGGCTAAATGATTATGTAATAGAGTAAATTTTGGTTCTGTCACTATTCACACATGAAAATTACCCTAAACCCACTCTAGTGGTTCAGGTGGAAGTGCCACTTCATTGAATGACTTATAAATAGGGCATCATCATCTTAAAGTTAGAGTGTGATATTTCAAAGACAACATTTAAGGGCACATTCATAATTCATGAGTATCTTTTCGTTCCTCTTAGGATAAAAAATTCTATGTCTAACCAATGAAATCATGCCAATAAATCTTAAATTTAAAATAAACCAAGGATAAAATAACTCAGGATCATATTGACCTATTCTATATCAAAACCACAACAAAACCACAACCAAAACCACAACATAAAAAACCACAACAAAACCACAAAAAAACCGCAACCAAAACCACAACAAAACCACAAAACCACAAAACCACAAAATCACAAAACCACAAAACCAAAAAACCAAAAAACCAAAAAACCAAAAAACCAAAAAACCAAAAAACCATAAAACTAAAACAAAATTATAATACACAACAAAACCACAAAAAAACCACTACCAAAATTATTTCATAAAGATAAATCACAACAAAAACACAACCTAAAATGATATATGCTTGTGTTCATAAGGGATCATAATACACAGTACATTGTAGTGAAACTGAACGAAAAAATCTAAAATAAATGAAGGAATATTTTTTTAAAAGGTTGGGGCTGAAGCCTCATTTTTATTATTAAAGCAAAGAAAATACCTCTTTAACTGGGTAGAGGGAGACCCATTACATAGCCCAAAGTCCCAGTGGGAATTTAGCCCATTACATGACCCGTAGGCCCATTTTTTTGGCCCAAAGCCCATTTTGTGAATAGTACTGCTACAGTACCCACATTGCTACAGTACTGCACAGTTCTGCCACTGCTACAGTCTCTGCCGCCGCTATAGTGACCTGCCACCGCTACAGTGCCCGCCGTTGCTACAGTGTCACCACTACTACAGTACACTACAGTCTGCTACAGTACCTGTGCCCAATGGGTTTTGAACCCCCATTTTTCATGTAGATTTAAGGGGTGCTTACCACTAAGCCAAAGAGATGGATGGTTGGAAAGTAGAGTTAACACAAGTCATCTAATGAATTTTTTTGAAAATGATTCTCATATGAACATAAAAAATTTAGGCTATGGTGTAGGTGTAGGAACTAAGAAGGAGGTGAAGACCCCTCAAAGATTGGTGAATTGAGTGAATCATGAGCCTGCGGGGCATCATGGATAATTTTATGGGAATGTATATGTGGTTGATCAAGATCTTGATAATGATGTAGAGGGACGTTTAATAGTTTTAGGCATGGTTCTTATTTCTTATACACTATATATTTCATTGTTTGATATAGGTGTGTCTCATTCATTCATATAATATTTTATGGGATCTACCATGGGATCCAAAATGAGAGACACATCTATTTATATAGTAGTTTCCTCTAATTAATTAATTGTTGTCATATTTTATACCAAATCCACAAGTCATCCAACTGGCCTACACAAGCCTCATTGTGATGACACACCACACCATACCCTAGTTACTAGCATGATTAGAGTTACACTACTATCAAATGAACCCTATAGGGAAATATAAATATATAACTCCTTAGTACCAATGTTCCAATGACCAATAAAGAAGTGATGATGATGAATAAGTAAGCAAGTATTAACACCAAGGCATAAGAAATGACTTTACCTCACTTTCAACACATTCAAAATGAATAATCCCATATATACTAACCATATATGGTGTAGAGAATCATATTACAACATTGGGTGAGAAAAAAGAATCATGTAGTCCCAAAAAACCCACACAATGGGTAAACAAATCAATAGAATAATTAACATGTTATTTCACAACCAACCATTTAAAAATAAAGTTCTAAATAGGTATTTAATGATAAAATGAGGTTCAGAATCCCAAGTGCTTTTACTTTTTATAAAATACGACTTAAAAAATTCTTTACAAACTGATATAAATCTCACATAAAATTTAAAACATTTCAAAGCCACCACAAAAAACATGAATCTTCATCTTTCAAATCATTAACCTTTCCCAATGCATTCATTTTACATCAAACCAATTTTCAAATATCAATTAATTCATTATATCAAGGGGAAAATGATACACTCATTTCAATCAAACATTTATAATTCATTAGAAAATACTTTTTAAAACATGTCAAGTTCAACACCTCACATTAAATCAATTTCCTATTTAAAACATAGTTTTCACTCCATGAAAAATGAAATCAGATCAAAATATATCACACACCATTAAATACATTTAAAATGATTTCAAATCATTACATATATCCATAAATTCAATAAAAATAAATTTACAATGAAAGAACAAACATTTAATTCAAAATGAAATAATTTCATTAAAACACACACCTTGAAGAGGTGTAAATTAACTTAAAACCTTTCAAAACATTTCAAATTCAAGGATAAGCACCCAAAGGAGAATTTGAATCAAGATTGTAGTGAAACAGAATGAAAAAATCAAAAATAAATGGAGTAAAATGATATAACTCAGTTACCACTTACGAATTTGAAGTGAAAGAGGTCTCTTGTTTAGGAGAAACAGATCTGCTTCTGGAAGAAGGAGGCTCGCAGCTAGGAAAAAATGTAGACAGAGGCTCACAGATAAGGCAAAATGTAGACTAATCAGGCTTCTGGAAGCAGGAGGGTCATGCTAGGTATTTGGGGGTTTTCTATCCCAACGGTTGTTAAAAAACTTTGGGATAAATGAGATATACCAACAGTTTTATGAAACCGTTGGGAAAAAACAAATTTAACACTCATATACCAATAGTTTCATAGAACCATTTGTAAAACCATGTATTAATAGCCCTATACCAATGGTTTTATTGAACCATTGGTATATGAAACCTATCCTAATGGGTTTTTAAATCTGTTACGATATTTTTGTTAGTATAGCTCTGGTTTTCAGTAGTGTATCTTTCTGACCTTTTGTATGTTTACAACACTTGTAAATCATATATTTGATATCATATATCTATCAGAATAATAGAATTGATTTCCATTACCAATAAAGTTATAAATAAACCTTTAGTATCATCGATTCATCAACATATTCAATCATATTGAATATCATTTGACACATCCAATCATATTGAGTATATGAGACTAAAGTTCCTTAAATCATCGTTTCACCCAATAATATTGAGTACACGAGTAAAGGCTAAGATTCCTCTGGTAATTTTACATCTAATGACTTTGAAACCTTAAAGGAACCACTCTATGCTTCCATAAACATCTAGATTCACTTGTTGAATAATTTCAACACTTGTTTTATTAGGAAGGAACTGTTATGACACATAAAATTTTCCTTAAGAACTTTTATTAAATCACCAATCTTTCTCAATAAATTTTCATAAGTTACCAGTTTTGGGAATAAATTACATCAAGATTCACCTTTTAAGGATTTATATGAAGTTTAATTTGATGATGATGATGATATTATCCACAACCGAATCTTTTATCTAAAGAGTGTCATGTATTATTAACCATTTAATAAGGACTTTTATTGAATGGGGTCCCATTAAAATGGAATGCCCTTTTAAATCCATCCTATCCATTAGTGGTCCAAGCTCTATTTTCATTAATAAATGAGTCTTCTAGGGAGTTTATATCACCATTTAATTATTAAGGTTAGAAATCATCCCAATTATAATAGTTTTTACTCATGGACAGTTGATTAGATAATCTTTTTATACTAATATATTACATGGATTCACTAAACTCTATTCTTTTGGTATCCTAACCATTAGGGCTTCCCAGCTAAGTGTCATCCAAAGAAAATGTCAAAAACACAAGATAATATTGGGTAATCTAGGGGCACACAACTAAGGCATGAAACTTGAAGATCCTTTGGAGTAAATTTTATAATGAGTTTTGTATTTTTTATAAACATATTGTTGATGGATTTTTTTATATTTTAGGCAAGAATGAGTTGCTGGAGTGGTTTAAGAAACTTTCCTTATGAGTTGCTAAAGGAGTTTAATAAATTTTCCTTACACAGTCAAATGGAACTTTGCTGATCTTCACGTTCCTAACATCATGAATATATTCATGATTTTATCTGAGTTTGTGTGAGTTTTTACAAAGTAGGGGAATTTGGTTTCTAGAAAAAGATCAAGTTAAAACCTGTAAAAACTTGAATCTTTGATGTGGTGGAGTTGAAATTGATGATTGACTAGTATGAAGGACAATGAAATGATTCTATAGGAAAAAGGCACAAGAAGTTTCTGAATAGAAAATTTGTATAAAGTTAAAATTGTAATGTAAAGAAGTTGAAAGATGTAAAAAGTTAAAAAGATATGAATCCATGAAGTTACAACTAAACAAAGGTTGAACTCTAAAGTTGTCATCATACAAAGGTTGATTAGAAAAAACATTGTGGCTCTAACAAAAGAAGAAAACTCTGAAGGTGACCAGACATACATGTACAAAGTTATATTGAATAGATATGTATGAATTTCACTAGATAGAGTGAAGTTTTAAATGTTTCCAGAATGAGTTCCAATGGATAGATTTTTTAAAAGTCCATCAGATCTAGAATTCCAAGGAAGGAAGCTAAAGGTAATAATATAGATAAATATGAGGAGTTGTACTGAATAGAGTGATCTATTTCTATCAGGATTTTTTTTATAGAAGTTTGACCAGATAGGTTTCCAAGGGATCGATGAATGGACGAGAATCATACAGTGATATACAATGTCATCATATAGATGTTTCTATGAAGTTGAAGTAGACTGAGTTTTTCGAATCAAGCTCTGTATGAAGTTTGAGCAGACACAAGATGGTTGGAAGGAGACATTCCAACTCAACGGACAAATCAAGATGGATGAACAAATGTGAATTCCATCCAACTGAGGAGGCATGTGAAGAGAACATAGAAAATAAAACATGAGTGTACCAGACCAATTCAAATAAACTATGTGGATTATACATAAGGGAGTTGGATAAAATAGTACCAAATAGAGTTCTTATAAAGGCATCAAACATACATTCATTAGATAGAGTTCTAAGAAACTTTACAAAAACTCTATAAATTTATTAACCGTGATGATGCTAAAATATTCTTTTAATGTTCATTAATATTGTCAAGATCCAAGGAAGTTTAAATAATGTCTCAGATGATGAGTTTTCAAGAAACTTCAAAAAAGTTCTAGAATTTTTGAAGGCAGTCTAATGAAGATAAGCGAGCAAGAAAATTCGAATTTCAAATTTTGGGAGCACACATTTTTTCTTAGTTTTTTGGAGTAATAGTTCCTATATAAAGTGGTGAAGGTATGATATGAACTAATAGCATTTTATGAATGAGATGGAACCGAAGTACTGGAGTTCTCATTAAAAGAGTAGTGCGAGTTTATAACTAAGGAATATCCTGGTTGAAGAAGAAGAAACACACTAGATAGAGGTGTAACAGACATAGGTGTTGTATAGAAGTGTACCAGATAGAATTTGAGGTGTAATAGATGGAGTTATACCAGATGAAGACAAAGGCACACCGAATGGATAGTGTACTAGATGGAGAATTTCCAAATAGTGTTTTGTGAGCTATTTTGAAAAGTTTCTTATCTTGTTTTGTCTTAAAAGTATAAGTAAACTTTATAACTAGTTGGATATAATATAATTGCATGTTAGGATAGGTAAAGATATTAACACGAGTTAGATCAATTGTATTCACTTTATATCATAGTGAATTTATATGGATCGATGAAAGTCACCACGACAAGGATGTAGTCACCCTCATTGGGCATGAACCTTGTAAATGTTGTGTGCCCTGCTTTACTTTCCTATATTTTTATATAAGTGTGGTTGAGATATAAAGTTAAAAAGGATAGAAAATATAACAAGTTACCAGGGATAATTTCAATAGAAAATAAATTGTAAAGGATCACCATTGATTCATCCCCCCTCAACGGTTATTACATTCCCAATAACTTCAATTAGTATCAGAGCATCCAGGTTCCCTCTGTAGGATCCTTAATTTTATTATCACAGATAGAGTCTACTCAGTTAATAGCATAAATATTCCTAAATTTTATGGCAAATAATTTCAAGGATAGAAAAATAGAATGATACTCTATCTTCAATATCTTGTCCTATAGGTGATCAATACAACTATAGTTAGGTTTTCAACCATTGAGAAAGATTATACTATGAAATTTTCTAACAAAATGAATGTTGAGGTTGATGGGAAATCACAAAATTTTATTATTATGTTCTTTTTAGAAAATGTTTATATAAATGTGATGGGTCTCAAAATAGTAAAGAAAACTTAGGACAAACTCAAAATCATCTTTGAGGGAAATATTAAAGCAAAGGAGGAAAAACTTCAAATCTAAAGAAACAAGTTCAAAGATATCAGAATGAAAGAAAATGAAACTATTGATGACTAATTTACCAGAGTTAATGAAATTTACATCAACATTAGAGGATTTCAAGATGTCTTAAAATATATAACCATTTCTAAAAATTTAATGAGAAACTTTTTAGACAAGATTGATCCTAAAATATCTACATTAGAAGATAAAGATAATTGATCTTCTGATGAATTGCATAACTTTCTTATTAAATATGAAATGAGGAAATCTCTAGAATTAAAAAATAATATTGAGGAAGATAATAATTTTAAAGCTATAAAGAAGATGAAAATTTGAGAATATGAACATAAGATAGTGGGACTCGGTGAATCAGAAGATAAGAAATATGATGCTGAAGCGAATGATATGTTATGTCCCTTATCTCTAAAAAATATCAGAAACATAGAGACAAGTACAAAGGAAAACTCTCACTTAAATGTTTTGAGTGTGGAGACATAAGAAATTTTTCTATTAATTATACAAATAATAAAGATGAAGAATATAATGATGATTCTGAAGAAAAACCTCGATGGAATAAGTGGAGGAAAACATTTAAGTAAGATAAGAATTCCACTAGAAAAAAGAAAAAGTTCATTAGAAAAAATAAAAGAAGTATGTCAAGTAAGAAAGTTGTGTACAAATCTACTAAAAATAGTCTATATAAAGATAAAAATTTGTAGAAGTTTAGAACCTTTTTTACTAATGTTTAAATAAATGAATAATCTTCAAATAATGATGAAGAATAAGGTGAAGAAACCTATAGGGAAAATCATCTGAGATCAGAACTTGTGGCATGTATTGATCAAAACAAAAAACTCAAGAAAGAAGTAAAAAATCCTGAAGATATAAAGTGATAAGAAGAATGTAGAAAAGAAATAATTCCTTAAAAATGAAGATGGGTACATTGAGGAGATTAAAAACCTTAAAATGAAAATTTTAGAACAAGGAAAGATGGTGAAAGATCTTGATGAAAAACTTACTTCTAAGGAAGAAGAGCTATGTAATATTCAATCAATATGTCTCAAGCCTGAAAATACTTTTTAGAAAATGAAAGATAATTTCAACAAAGATTCATAGGTAAATGATGAAACATCTCAAACTAATGAAAGAGATCATCCCAAGAATCAAGTGAAATTTACACCCACTAAACATAAAAGTTCATCTGATTGTACTAACCATACAGGAATTAGAAACAATAATGGGAAATATTAGGCTAAGAAAGTATGTGAGAAACAAATCACATAAACATAACTTAAAAATAACCTCTAGAAGAATGTTTCCTCATGCTAAGGGAAATCAAATTCTGAAAGATTTGTTGAAACTCAAAAAAATCATCATAGGGAAAACCCAAATTTATACAAGAGATCGAGGTTCAATATATTTTATTGGTGTTGTAGTTTATATAGGAACAAAACATATAATTTTTGACACAACATGTCTATCCCTAGAAGCAGGCATGGACTGACAGGGGGAAACATTGGAAGAAAATCAGGCAACTCTCTAAAACTATAGAAAGAAAGAAAAAAAAGTCTTCAGAAGTTAAAAAGCTCCTAAGGAAAATTTGATTTAACTACTTGAAGTAAATTTGTGAAAGGTGTTAATAACTAGGTCACTATGTTGAATAATGTATGAAAACACTCCCAGGACAAATTTTTTATATTATTAAAGAAAATAAACCTGAGAAGAAGAAAATTTAAGACATAGATTTTGTTTTTGAGATAGATCTAAAAGATAGAAAAAGGAATAAATCATGGATTATTTATAGCATTTTTTCCTCATGTATGATAGGTGATATGAAAATATTAAAAAATATTAAAGAATATGAAGGTGGATCAATTACTTTTGGAAATGACAGTTCCTTAAAAATTAGAGGAATCAATATGGATGAGATTGAAACTCTAAAAATGGAGTCAAAGAAAGTTCTATTTGTTGATGGATCTAAGAACAACTTACTAAGTGTTGGAATTTTTTTTGATGATGGTAAGGAATTTATCTTCAAAAAATATTCCTGTATCATCCTATTTTTGAAAGATGGAAAAATTGTTAGTAAGGGAGAAAGAACCAATGACAATCTATTCCAGATTGGAGATCCTTATAATTCTTGTTATTTAAGAACTGAGGATGAAAACAAGTTGTGGTACCAAAGACTTGGGAATCTTGTCCAGAAGAGTATGATCACAATTTCCAATGAAGATGTTGTAATAGGTTTACCACAATTAAAAAATAAATATGATATTTCCTGTATAACTTTCTTGGAGGGAAAGATGGTTAGTGAAAAATATAGTAAAGTTGAAATTCAATCAACTACACCTCTTTATCCCATACACTCCGATATTTGTGTACCAATGAGATATCAATCAATAAAAAATGATTTATACTTTATTACTTTCATTGAATATTTCACTCAATTAACCAAAATAATGTTCGTGAAACATAAATCAAAGATTGTAGCTCTGTTGAAAATTTTTAGAAGGGATTTCGAGAAATGGTTGGATGTATATATATTGAAGTTGAGGATAGATAAAGGAAAAGAATACACAAGTAACTCTTTCAATCCCTATCTGAAGAAACATGGGATCAAACACCAATATAGTGCTATAAAAACTCCTTAATAAAATGGAGTTTTATAAAGGAAAAAATAGAATTTTAGTTCTAAAGATGAGGATAAATAATGGAAAGGAATACACAAGTAAATATTTCAAGTCCTATTTGAAGAAATATGGAAACAAACACTAATAGAGTGGTCCCTATGCTTCTCAATAAAATGGAGTCGGAGAAAGTAAAAATAGAATTTTAGTTGAAATGAGAAGAAACATGCTCATTGAATATAAACCTTTGAATTTATTATGGAGAGAATCCATAAGTATAATTGTGCATATTCAAAATAGATGATTAATTAAATCAGAATAAAAAATGACTCCCTATGATATCTGGTATAAGAAAAATCCTACAAATAAATACTTTAAGGTTTTTAGGAGTAATTTATTGATAAAGATAAAAATCCATATTTAGGAAATTTTAATGAAAAAGTAGAAGAATGAATTTATATGGGATATTCAACTGATGAAAGAATCTATAGGTGCTGGAATAAACGATTATAGAAGTTGGTTGATTACTTTGATGTGAAAGTTATTAAAAATAAATACACTATAATGAGAATAAATGTGACTATGATCTTAATATTGTTCAATTTGATTCAGACCAGTCTAGTGATGATGAAAACAAGATTAAAGGAAAATTATTAAAGTTATGAAATTTAAAAAAATAGGTTGAATCCGATAAAATCATCAGAAAATAAGAAGCTCTAATTCAGATAAGGAAAAAGTAAATTTGAGAATAAAATGTCACTTATCTCGTAAGTGGAACCACAATATGTTTCAATGGTAGTTGATTATAAATAAAGGTTAAATGTGATGAATTAATAATTATATCAAATTGAAAAAACTGACACATGGGATCTTGTCCCATGACTGGCAAGAAATAATTTATAGGAAAAAAATGGGTGTTCAGAAATAAGATCAAATAATATTGAAAAATTTCAAGAAATATAGCACGACTAGTTTGAAAAGTTTACTCACAGGTGGAAGGTGTTGATTTTAAAGAAAAATTTTCCCCTATTGCGAGATTCAAAACTATAAGAATGTTATTAGTAGTTTCTACTCATCAAAATTAAAAATTATATTAGATGGATGATAATTCATCTTTATTAAATTGATAAATTTAAGAATAAATTTTATTGATCAACCTAGTGTGTTTATACTTGATAATGATGGAACCATTATGTGTAAACTAAAGAAAGCATTGTATGGGTTGAAACATGCCTCTCATGCCTAATATTCAAAACTTGATAGTTTTCTAAAGTAGTTGAACTTTTATAAAGGAAAATTTGATAGAAAATTAAATGTGAAGAAGATGAGAATAGGTAACCTTATTGGAATTTTTTATGTTGATGATATAATTTTTACAGGAGCCAGGGATAAAACTTATGAATAATTTTATGAGAAAATGAAAAAGAACTTTAAGATGTCAATGCTTGGAGTGTAACACCCCAACCCCAGTTAGACAGAGCTAGTGAATTATTTTATTACATTGAAATGATTACAATAAAGTCGTATCCCAAAGGACCAAATAGTTTAGTAGTTTTGTAAAACCAGATACATAAATAAGTTAAACATTACAACTTGAATTGAAGTACAATATAACAGATCCATTAGTAACTCCCATAACTCCTATATTATCCCTACAAGTCATTCATAATACAATTATTTTCATCCTGAGGAGATATAAAACATAATAAATGGGTGATATCAGATGCACAGTAAGGGTAAATAATACAACATAATTAATTATAAACATAAACACTAGGCATGATGAATAACTAAAAACACATACCTTTAAAAATAAACTTGTGCATAATATGGAAAGAATAAAAAATGATTAAATAATGCCATAAAACATAAACATGGATATTATAATAGTCTAATAATCACATGGAATATAATTACCTTGATTCATAATGAGGAAATTCATAATACTAGACATCATAATCATTCTATCAAGGCCTCGTGCTAAGACCATGCATAAACGGGTAAAAACCCAAACTAGTTTGTCTCATGAGACCTACTGATGCATCGAGAGGCTATAGTGGGCCTTTAAAATCATGTAATAAGTCTAATACATTCCTTATATTAATGTGTATAAACATAAACAACATATACATTCATATTTAAACTAACACATGAAATGTAAATAACTTTCTAATCATTAAATAAGACCACTAACCATTCAGAGTAATATGGTGAATGATATCAAGATAAAACATTCACAATAAAACTAATAATAAACCATTAAATAAAATATGGTATATAATTTCATAAAATATTAATCCCAATTAATTATAATAATCAACAAGAGTGTTTAAATATATGAAAATACTCATATAAAATTATCGAGTAATTCTTAAGATAAATACTCTTTTACTTTGAAAAGAAGAGTTCTTTTTGAAAAATATTTATATAAAACTAGAAGTGAATTAAGTTATTTTTTTCATAATAAAATTAGTTATTTTATAAAAATAATTTTTTCTAAAAATAGATTATAAAGTGCCCTTAAAAATAGGTAAGAATTCGAGAAATTCCCTTGAATCAGACTTGCATTTCGGGAAGAATCTCTGAAAGATCCTTTTAAAACATGTAACTACCTATAAAATAAAGAAGGATTATAATTGGTACATATATATATAAAATTAAAACATAATTTATAAGCATTACACAATAATAACTAATAATTTCATCGAGGTAAGTAGAGAATAAGAGTAACTCGAATGAAAATGGATGTTCGGGTAGAATACCCCCACCTTATGTCAGAACGTGTTCTGCACTTGACCTTAAATTCCTGGATAATCAAATTAAATACATTAATTAATTAATTAATAACCTTATATACATTTATTTTATTCATTATAGTTTTATTAAGTTCATTTATGGCCTTATTGATAAGTTATATGATTGAATTCCATCGTTCCGGAGTGTTCGTTTCCTTGATTTCATGATCGGTTCGCTTGATTACAAGTAATGGAGTTCATTTAAAATTGGTATAATTCTAAAAAATTGGAATTGAATGTTTTTAATGAGAATAAATAAGTGTAAATGGTTATATATATCATTTGGTTACATGTTATGAGGGTGAATCATTAGATAATACATTTAGTGATAATCGTTTGGATTATTACGACAGTTATTGATCATAACAAACTCTTTTTATTTTATCATCTAGTATTATGTAAATACGTTAATTCCAAAACATAAAAAGGGTTATATCATAAATTTTAAAATCTTTATAAATCATTAAAACGGTTTTATGAATAACTTTGAAGAATAATTTTAAGAATGAAACTTTGTCATCCATGAAGGTTATAAATTGGCACCTCCTAGATAATGATTTTGTTTATAAAATAAAAGAGGGAGAGTAATGAGATTGATAATGGTTATTAAATTAACATGACATAATTATAGTATATAGATGATACTGGAGTTATCATGATAAATTGGACAAATTATGTTAGGATAGAATAAGAAAATAAGATAAATTGAAATGAAATTAAATGAAAAAGGAAGAGGATTTACCTCTTGAAATAACATCCTTGAGAACCTCCTTAAGGGAAAGGGTTTTGGTCTTTTGGAAAGACCAAGGGCTCATGGATGTGGGGAGGGACTAAGGAAGAGTATTTGGGAAAAACATTGAGAAGGTTCAAGGCTTATAGGAGTGAGGAGAAGAGGAAGTGATGAGTGACTTTTATAGTGGAGGAGAGGAGTGTTTTTTGAATATCTTATTCATTATTTTATTAATTTGCTCAAGACAAGCAATAGTGTTTGATTCTTGTGAAAAAAAATAGTAATAAGTGCATGTGAGTTTGAACTAATGGTTTCTTAAATCATCAATGATTCAAGTAATAGTGTATTTATCTTATAATGTATTTATACTGTAAATTACTGCATTTTACTATTCACAAAAAATTCAAGTATTTCAGAAAAAATCCCAAAAATTTACCATAACTATTCTTTGACATGTAGACTTTAAAAATGGTCTCTATTTTATCAAAATAATTTTCTAAATATGTGAAATTTAATTTTTAAATAAAATCATTATTTACTTAAAAAATACACATTTTAAATTTAAAACTGATTTTATAATAATTTCAAAAATTAATCGAGGTCTCATAAAATTATCCTAAAATCATAGGAAAACAAAATATTTATTTAGGAAAATATTTTATTAAAATAAATTTTATTTTAAATAAATTTATTAATTTAAAATTTTAATTAAATATTTATTACCCACAAAAATATCAACACTTAATTATTAATTTCTAAAATATTCACTCTAATTTATATGGTGCCTAAATTTTATTTATATTTACATGAGTGATGTTTCTATTCATAAGGGTACATTGTTATTCATAAAGGTAAGTTACTATTCACTAAAAATGTAAGTTAATCCTATCAGAATTTAAATATTTTCCTGATCGCAACCATGTATGTCAGTTTTTCAAAATTCAAATCACAAAAGTGGTAAAATTATGTTCATTGGCTAGGTTATAATAAAGTGTTTTTTCATAGAGACTCAATGTTTCATGCATTAAATATTAAATTTATTTTTAAAAATTTGGGGTGCTACATGGAGAATTAACTTTCTTTATGGGTTTATAAGTTCAACAAAAGAGAAGATACACCTCTCTCTCGCTATTGGAAACCAATAGTTTGGAACCATTAGTATAGGTCCTAAAACCATTGATATAGGTTATACCAACATTTTGGGTGGTTGTTGGCTTGTCTAGCATCGGTATAGACCTATACCAATAGTTTTGGGAAACTATTGTTATAGGTGGGATATACCAACGGTTTCCAAACCGTCGGTATAGGTAATATGAAATACCTATACCAACAGTTTTGAAAATTGTTGGTATAGGTAATTCAAAAAAAAAAACCTCGGCTGGTTTTGAACCCTAGACCCCCGATTTATATCTCAAAAACCTAACCACTAAGCTATAATATTTTTTTGAAACATAATATGATAAATATGTATATGCATATTTATAAGTAAATTAATTCTTGATTTATTAAATTTTATTTGATAAAATAATTCATTAAAAATCAAAATACCTATACCAACGGTTTGAAAAACCATTGGTATAGGTATTTTGAATTTTGGGACCTATACCAGCAGTTTTGAAAAAACTGTTGGTATAGAGTCATTAAATAGAGGCTATACCAATGGTTTTAGCCAAACCATTGGTATAACCATCACCTATACCAACGGTTTTGGAAAAACCATCAGTATAGTGTCATTTTATGGTACCTATACCAATGGTTTGGCCAAAACCATTGGTATAGGTCCAATTTCTAGTAGTGTATCTCAAGAAAAGTATATAAAGGAGTTTTTACAAAAGTTTGGCATGAAATATTAAAAAGAAGTTTATATACCTATATCTATTGGTATGAAGATGAGTAAATATGGAGCTAGACACATTATGAATCAGAAATACTTTTGGAAGTTAATAGGAACCTTGATTTATCTTACTATTTCAAGAACATATATTACATATGATGTTACTTTGTGTTCAAGATATCAGAGTAATCAAAAGTAATCACACGTGATGGAAACTAAAATAATACATAGGTAGGTTATAGGTGAAGATCTTAGGCATAAAATAATATCCTTTGGTAGGCATTATATTAAAATTTCTTTTAATATTTAGTTTTCCAAAACCCTAATTGAGATAGGATCTTTCATATTAAATTTATAATTAATTTATTTAGATTGGGAAGAAATAATTACCGCATATTAGTAACATTTCTTCAATGATGTTGTTAATCTTCTAAAAACCTTTTTATATTACCTTAGTTGCACTGTAAGGATTCAAGTGTAGAGCCCCTCTAGTGATGATCCACACATGATCCTTTAATCTTTGAGTGATGAAAATTTATTTCTGGGTGATATAATGATGAATCAAATGTTTTACATTGTTTATATTTATTGTTCTAAGATCCTTCAGTCTTGAAGGGGTTATTCACATTCTTGAGAGTAAGAGAGGATGAATTTGAGAGAGAGAAAGAGAATCCTGTTGTGTGAAACGATTCTCTATTCTCAATTTTTTATTAACCCTACACAATAGACACAACCATCTATTTATAGATCTAGGGTTTAAGTTAAAATATTATTTAATTACATACCATACCTTAAATAATATTATAATATTTATAAAACCCCAATCTATATAATAATATTATTATTATTTTATGGTGCGTGAGCTAACATAATAAAAAATATTATTTTACCAGCTTGTAAATTAATATTTATCACTGGACATGATCTTGGTCAGTTCAAACTCCTTGGAATTTATTGAATAATTGAATAAAAATTAATTCATAAATAAATATTTTTATCCATAAACCATAAAATAAATATTTATTAAATATTCAATAAAATAAATAAATAAATATATTTTATTCAAAATCCGATGAATAAATATTTATTTAATTTATGCAATCATTAAAACTTGAATAAAATTATTCCTCAGTCTTGAGAATAATATTATTCCATTAATTAAATTCAAATAGAATTTAATTGTGATCAATGGAAAAAATTAATGTGTGACCCTATAAGATTCTTTCTCATTGGCACTAGGCAGGTACACCTAAAGTTAGAGATTACTATACAACAATAGGTCAAAGCACCTAAGATAAATAAATTAATGTCACAACGTCAACAACCATATATGAACACTCAACATGTAATATAACCCCTTTATCAAAATATCTCATCAAGCAGGTTGGACATCCGTATCATTAACCTATATGTTTAATACATCTTTCTTTAACTACCTAAAATAAATGTTGCTACACCATGACCATGGAATTTATGAAAAAATTATATTTCAATCCAAGGGTTGATATATCAACTTTCATAAATATGGACGAGATAAATGCTTCCTCGACTTATCCATTAATAACATGTCATTTGTGATGCACCCAACACACCCTACTTCCCACCAACATATGGTGTGATAGTTTTTGTTAGTAAATCTAAGTGCACGATTCATGACATGCATTAATGATAATATTAAAATCTAAGGACCATTACACACACTCATAGATAGAAATACCCAATGACACCAAAACATGCATAATTACTACTGAAGGGTCTATTCTCATAATCTCTAATCTTGGAGATTACCGAGTTTTAACTTTATGAGAAGAAGCCTCATCCTCTTATGAGTACTCTTACTAGATAGTATATGTACCATGTGGCCTTTCATAGTATGTTATCTGACCATAGAACTGGTTTTAAGAATAAAATCATAGTATTTCAAAGTTCTTATCATAGTGTGGAACTACTATGCCCTTTTTAATGCAACAGATACGCTAGGACGTCATTAAATCAATGTTATGAAGACGAACAATAAATATGTGATAATATATTTAAATTAATATTCACATATTTAAATATGCATGTAATCTAAAGTACAAAATTAGTTAGCTCTATGTAACCAACTCCAACAAACTCTCACTTGCACTAGAGCCAACTGCTAACAACCAGTTAGTTATCACATATAGAAACATGATTCTAGTGAGTATGAATATAACTACTAGGATTGTCACATTTATGTGGCTAGGGTTGAAAAAATCCACATGTGTTTTTGGAAAATCTATTTACTACAACATTACTATCCTAATAAAACCCCTCAAGTAGTGATATAACTGAGTATCCACCTATTGTTCTCATGTCAAAGTCTTGACATCCTGAATAAATCCATAGTCAAATATTATAATGATAATGATGAAACTATTTCTTTTTGTATAAAACAAAATTGTAAAAGGATGTTGCTATAATTTATCCTTAAGTTGCCTATATTTTTCTTACATATTACCTTCACCCTTTTTGTGATAATAGATAAAAATTTTGAACTAATTGAAGACAAGTGTTCAATTCCCTTGATCACCTCTTCTTCAAACACCATAAAATCATCCACTTCAACCTTTAAAAGTACTGTTGGATAGTTCTAACTGCAAGTTTATGCAATTATTTAGATCTGTTTGATATTCACACACTATTCATCATGAATTAGTAATATCAAAGGTCAGCACATATCATGGTACATAAGATAAAAACCTAGCACTTAAGTTTATGAAATTATTTTAATCTCAATAATCTCTTCCAATGCCCATGAATGTTTTACTAGAAGGATTACATGCCAACAATAATTCAATCTTTAATTATTACAACTTGTATTTTTCAATACTTTGTTAATATACGTGCTATGATTATATTGAGAAAACCCATGGATATATCTTGTAGATCATGTTCCCTAGAACACGGTTGCTGTTTTAAGTCATACTTTGAGAAATTTCATTCCTTAGTATTAACAAATTGGTAAGTCATAACATTTTTTCCATATGTTATCAACATATCTATTTTGAAAACTTATAGTGCTCTCACTAACCAGATTGAGACACATATCACTCATTCATGTCCAAATGAATATTATATGATAACTATGAATGATTTTTTTATAAATTAATTATATAATCTATATATATTATTGTCATTTATTGATGTCACTGACCATTTTAAGTTATGCTTAGTAGATATATACCAAAGGCCCTCCTTTTGATTGCAACATATAGACATCTACCATAGGGTTTCATCTAAGTGAGGTGGACTTGAAAATCAATATCCTAATATGATTATCATAGAAATATGATTTGATAAAGTCTAATTCAAGAATTATTTTATTTATTATGATTGGTGTGGTCTTTTCATAGACTAGACCTTTCAAAAAACAATCATGCTTTATTGGTACCATATTATACCATCTATGTCTAGTTTCTCTTGAATACTCACAAAAATTATCAAGCCTTATAAATATTCAAAATATAGAGTCCTAGAATATTGATACATGGATCCCATTACTCGAATATATATATACTTTTATACCTCATCATATTACCATTTACTACTAAATTATAAGAATTATTATTCTGAAAGAATATTACATGTATCACCCACTATGGTGGACATAAAACGCCTATTGGGTTAAAATTCCTATGAAATATGTGTCTTTAGAACCAATACTCCCAATAATCTCAATGTATTCCAATATTACTATGCTAACCCTTATGCATCTAGAGATTTAAATCATAGAAGTTAAGTCTCATCCCACTATCCTTAAAGAGATAGGATTCCATTATGGAAATATAGCTATTCTTGACTATAAGTTAATATCCTTAGTGATTATATGATTATTAACTCAGATGCACCTTAGTGTTTTGATGTTCATTTGTAGCTAAGGATAACTTTTAACAAACTATTTTCAATAAATACTTATGGCAGTGTTTAATATATTCTTATCATATTGCAATTGTAACGTCCCAAGTAAATAAAGAATATGACATTTTCATATTTATTAATATTTGTGTATTAAATATTAATTTTACTTTAAAGGGGATTCTATGTTCGATAGTGTACTCAACACGCAACAATGATTTTCTTTGAAATCTTACGTTACACACAACTTTGAGTTATAATGAAAAATAATATAATAATATTATTATTTTAAATGGTAGTTAATGCCTAGACATTTTATTGGTGAGAATAAAAAGAGCTATCTACAATATGATTAAACATGTTTGTTAAATGTTTTTATTTTTATCCAATAAGTTTTAGAGGATTAAAATAACAATGAATCCAATTTTAAGCATAAAAAACTCTAATATTTTTAAAAAGTCATTTTACCGCCTTTTGATGGAGAACCCTTTTTAAATGTAGTTTTTCTCACTTTTATGTGATACATTATAAAAAATAAACTTATTCTTTAGAATCAGGACATCAAAATTTACTTTGGGTAAAATTTTGGTATTTTTTTGATAAAGTTCATTTTTAATGAATAGTGAGAAATACTGCATTTTAATTCAAAAATACATTTTAATATAATTATTTATATAGTTATATTGTAATTTTAATTGGTTTTAAAGTTTAATTGGATTATATTTTTACCTTTTAATCCAATGTTGGTCATTAGAAGTAATTTCACTTTGAAATTGGACATAAACACATGTCAATCTTTTGGTAGTTTTTACTTCTTAAAAACAAGCTTTTTTGGTTTTGACAATGAGAATTAATTTTAAATTAATTTCTAAAAATTCTATGTTTTTAATTTAGAAAAATGGATTCTATATTTTTAATCATGAGGTTCAAATTATGTAAATATCTAACTTTTATTTTTAGACATTATGAATAGCAACTTCAGTAAATATTTTATTTACCATGATTAAATGGTAAATTTGGTAAATAGGGGTAAAAATAATATAATAATAATATTAAATTACCCTAACATGTGTCCTAACCCTATTTAATGATACATTTCATACCATTTTAATACTTGGGAATATTTTGGAACCCCATAGAGCCACTTGTAAATGAAAATGACATTTTATAAAAATTAATTTAAAGTTAAGGAAAAATGTAACATAAACATTTATCTTTTAGTAAAAAAAATTTTATATGGGGTTATATAGATGATATATTAGACTATAAATACTAATTATAAATATAAAAAGATTTCTTACATCATTTTATTTTATTTATATTTTTTAGACATCAAATAAATAAATTTATTTATGACACAATGATGATGTAGTGATTACCTTATTAATGAATGTTTTAAATAAATGAGATTATAAAAATTAAAATAAATTTATTTTGAAACTTTTTATTCCATCCAAGAATTTTAGGGATAATTATGAATTTTTATCTTTGAATTAATTTTTTTTAAAGAATCAATTTTTTATATATTTTTTAAAAGTCTTGATATGAATACTTTATAAATTGACATAAATGAGTTTTTAAAATAAATACTATTTTATTAAATGATATAATAGTACTAAAAATCCAAGATTCGTCCAAATGACTTAGATACGGTTGAAAATGTCATTAATGAACCACTTGAGGTTCTATTGGCATTTTATAGTAACTATATTAACCATATAGTATGAATATACAAGAAGACATGATAAGAGTCAAATAAGTTAACTAAGGGTTAAAGCTAATTAATAAGGTTAAATTTGAAACCAAAACTTGTATAAAACCTGTTGGTTGAGAGGATTTAGAACAATACTCACCTTATATTCTAATTAAATGTGTTGGGGACCTTTTTAAATCAAAATTCAGTTTATAATAAAATAATCTTTCAAGATATTCCTAAAGTGCCCCTCCTTCCTCTTATAAAAGGGCATCACCTCTAACCCATTACTCACCCCTCTCAAGCCCCTTGGATCATCGAAAATATAATCCAATAATCTCCCAAAATTCCAATATTCCTCATATAATCCTTCCCCTAGGCATAAGGCAATTCACAAAATCCCTTTGACTCAAATCAATAGAAGTTACCCGATTTGAGGTAATGTCTTCTCTCAAGTTCATTTCCATTATTTTTCCTTCTCCACTCCCTATGATTTTCTTGTTATTTTTTTACATAAAAAAACTAGTATCCTAAATATTATAGGTTTTTTCTTATTATAATTATTCAAACTACACTTACACACGCCTCTATCTAATGGATACGAACATAGTGTTTTTGTGTACGACGAACTACTGCCTCACAAAACGATGATTATTCAATTTTTCCCTACCACCTCTCATGGTGTCCATTATGATGGAACTATAATTATATATGAAATTTATGATATTTATTTTATCTCTATGATTATTTAATTATCATTTATAACATACCTTTATGGTTTTCATGTTGTATAAATTGATAATTTCATTTGAGGAAGTGCGAACTACCACCCCCTCAAAGTAATATGACTCATTCATGATATACATGGAACACATAAAGGATGGAATTAATGAAATTATATAACATATATAACATAGATATTATAATTTAGTTATAATATACCTATGTATCATTTAGTTTTCATTCCTTTAAATATGAAAAAGAAATGAAAGTAGCATTCATGCGTACGTATGGATTACCGTCTCCATGAACGATGCATTTCATTTCTTATATCCAAATGATATGGACTATTATAAATATATATATACTGTATATATATATTATATATATGATATCTAAATCATGAATATCATTCTGTATATAATTTACTTTTGAACACATGGATACTTTGTAATTATAACAAGTTCATTTTTGACTCAAGTACCAAGCATCGACAAAACGATTGATATGAACTTGAATAATTATATGACTGTTATTAAAAGGTAATAAGTGATATAAAAGGAATAATAAACTTGAAAAGGTTATGAATCAAGTATAAATTAACTTAAGTTTATTATTTAAGGAGATAAAGAACAAACAAGACAAGTCAGACACAAGGTAAGGGACTTCATCTCAATCTCCTTTCATTAAGACATATTTTGATAATATACACCTAATTATTTTATACGATGTATAATAAACCCCTTTTACTTTTAATTTCATTCAAATGGAATATTTTTTCTATGAATCATTTTACTAAATGATAAAAGGAATGTTTTTAACGTTTTCAGCAACAATAACCTCTCCAGCACTGTAATCATTATTTGGATTCCTCTATAAGCCATAATGTTTTTAAAAGGAAAAGAAACCCCTTATTCCCATTTTGGGTGTTTTGGTATTGAAAATGGTTTTTGAAATGGATTGATTACTTCAATATATTTAAATGATTTCTTGTGATTTCAAATGAAATTTTATTAGTGAAATGTTGATATTTTCAATATTTTATGTGTTATGATTATATAATGGTAATTGGACATTTGATGTGTGGTTATGTGATAAACCAAATTAAGGATGGTTCCATGATAAACCAAGGATGGGTGGTTACATTATAACCTCCAATTCATTGGGTATGGAAGTCGACTGTATGACTATTCTATTTAGTAATATGTGTGGAAGTTGACCGTATGGTTATTCCATTTAAGTTTATTTATATACCAAGTTACCTTTATATATTATATGTTGATTTCTATGGGATTTATGGTAATATTTTGGTTAAAAAAGGGTAATAAATTATCTTATATTCAGTGAAGTGTTTTTACTACTTCTTAAAGGTGGAAATTAATACTTTATGATAAAGTATTCATGGTTTTCATGATATCCCCAGACTAATAGTTTTATTTATTTATGTATCCCTTACTAAGATTTTTATGCTCATCCCAAGTTTTGAAATGTTTTTCAAAGGACATAAAAAAGAATAGAGTCAAGGATGAGATCAAGGAAAATTTATGTTTTTAAAACATGAAACGATGTCATATCTCGTTTTAAAGAGTTTTTGTTTTATAAAAAAGGATAGTGAGTAGAAGTGTCTACTTGTAATATTCAAGATATTATGTATAAGTTATAACCTAATTCTTTAAAGATCTAAACCTAAAAAGATCCTCTTTTTGAATTATTAACTTAATTCAAGATTATATAATGTTTAAGGTCAGGGCCTTATAGTTGGTATCAGAGGTTGGTTTAGATAACTTTAGAGGTTAGGGTGTTATTTAAGAATAAGTGACATAACCATAATGGTTATCATATTAGAAAGAGTCATAGTTATTTTAGATAAATCGAATGAGTTTAAGATAACATGAATAAGTATATCTTAGTGTTTACCCTTCTCATAAGATATTATATGATGATTTTACTGATATACTCACACTGACCTTTTTGGTTTTAGTAAATGGCTGGATCTTGCTGACACCAAAGTAACAATGGATGTAAAGAAGATTGTGGTGGTTTTCCGAATGAGAAATCGAATGAAATCGGATCTACAATGAGAAATCTTGTGGTTATTCTTAACCAAATATCTAGATTCATGATTGACCACTTGAACCTTGGTGATTTTTTAAGGCATCACATATGCGAGAAACAAATCACTATGGAAGTTCAGGTAATAATCATAAAGGTAAGTATATTCAAAAAACTATGTGTCAAGGATGTGGAAAGAAACACCTAGGAAAATGATTCAAAGGGACGAGAAGATGTTTTAGATGTGGTAATGAAGGTCATAAATCAACAACCTACCATGGAAAAAGGAAGCATCCAATTGACTCTAGGAAAGGAAAATAAGTTCTTTCTGAGGGATCAATTGAATGTGTTAAATGTGGTGTGCATGGTAATTATGCAAATATATGTCCTATTAATAATGTTAGAGAATGTGATTAGAAAGACCGTACAAATATGTGTATACAAATACCTAATTTCATTCCAATTGAAGATGAGGTAACTGAAAATGACCTAAAAAAGGTATGGATTATTTTTTAGCTCATGTTTTTACAAAACTGAAATCTTAAAAAATTATGCATGATTTTGTTTGTAGGAAAGAAGTATAAAATAATAGGATGGAAAAACATGGATAAAGGATCATTAATAATGTTTGATTATTAAGATTTCTAAATTTTAAGAATTTAAGAATTATTTTGGATCTATGGATGATGATATGTTTAAATGTATTAATGATATGATTACTTTGGAAGACTTTTTCTAGTATGTGTAACCCTAAAGTTTGATATGTGAAAATGTTATTCAAGGAAGAATTATCTTTTCTTGTGTGGACATAGTGGATAACCTTATGGGTTCATGTGATCTTTTGTTTTCGAGGCAATTATTGGTTATTAGTTTTTGGGATGCAAAATATGAGTTATGAAATAACCTTTGAGGTTAAAACATGTTATGAATATTTTTAAGGATTTTATCTCATTTTTTTAATGTTATTAAAATTATATAGTTTTTTGAAAAAGGACAAAATACAGACCATGTGACAACCCATCACATTGGACAAAGCTATGAGAATCAAACCCATAACCAAAGTGTGACTAGGATTTATCACCTATCACTGGACTACATGAAGTCCCTAGTTAGTATGACTAATTATTTTTAGTTGAATGATTTTATGGATTAAGAATAAGTTGATTTTTGGAACTTATGTTTTATCAAATGGATTTCCTTAGTATAGTAAAATTATTTAGTGATTAAGTGATAAAGGTTATTTTGGAATATGTTCTCTCTTTTAGGGAACACTATATGCCTAACGAAAATAGAATACTATGAGATTTCATTTGTGGAGTAATGATTGAAATTTTATTTTGGAAGAATCTATGTTTTTTATTGTGGACATATGAAGATTTGGGTTATTTATGGAAACAATTAACCTATCATGGAGAACATGTGATTAGGTTAATTACTTTTAAGTATAAGACTTTAAGAGTAGTTGATGTTATTTGGAGATAAATGTTAAGATTTATCATGGAAGCCTATGTGATCAAATCCTTCTGAATTTTGGGTTTCAATCTTAGTTTGAATTATTTTGAATAATTTTAAGGACAATTGTGTATCCAATGGTCTTTTTTGAACTTTGGGTATTGTTTGTTTAATTTTGGAGATTAAGAGTAGTATTTATTTTTATAAAGTATTATCCTTTTTGGGGATTATCTAATCTCATACTAACTATTTTGGTTTTGGTTAATGTCTAAAGATAAGGGAAATATATAGTTCATCTTTTGTGGATTATGTGATTCTCTATAAGTTGATTCTAGTGCTTCATATGTGACCAAGTCATCTTAAATACTCATCATTTGAAGAAAATATGAGTTTGTGGTAGAAATTTACTAAAGTATGAAACTCTACTTGACAAGTAAGTATGTTTCCTTATGTTCTTAGTCAAGCATATAAATAAATTCCTCAAATTTATAAAAAGAAACTTAAAACAAAAATGTTTTCTGTTTACTTTTCCTACTAGGGAATCAAAGACCGTTTAACCCATCACAAGTTTATGGTTTTCAAATTTTTAACTTTCTCCTGATCATGTTTTCTATCACTCTCCATCAGAACTTGATGGTTAGTTTTTCTTCCATATCCATGTTTTTTTACATGGAATCCTAGTATGTGTTATCTTGGGTGACCTTTTTACTTCTCTTTATTTCTTTTAAAGTGATACTTTTATTGACTCTTTTTTCGATGTGGTACTTTTAATGAAGTTTTTGAGCTCAATTTTAAAATTTCGAGGATGAAATTCCCAAAAGGGGGAAGGATGTAACATCCCAGGTAAATAAAGAATACAAAATTTTCATATTTATTAATATTTTTGAATTAAATATTAATTTTAATTTAAATGGTATTCTATGTTCGATAGCGTACTCAACACACAACAATGAGTTTCTTTGAAATCTCACGTTGCACAAAACTTTGAGTTATACCGAAAAATAATATAATAATAATATTATTTTAAATGATAGTTAACGCCTAGCCATTATATTGTCGGGAATAAACAAAACTATCTTTAATATTATGACACATTTTTGTTAAATGTTTTTAATTTTATCCAATAAGTTTTAGAGGCTTAAAATAAGAATGAATCCAATTTTAAGCATGAACAACTCTAATATTTTTAAAAAGTTGTTTTACCGCCTTTTGATGATGAACCCTTTTTAAATCTATTTTTTTTCACTTTTATAAGCTCCATTTGAAAAAATAAACTTCTTATTTAGAATCGGGACATCAAAATTTACTTTGGGTAAAACTTTGGTATTTTTCTAATAAAATTCATTTTTTTAACGAATAGTGAAAAATACTGCATTTTAATTCAAAATTTCCTTTTAATATAATATATTTATATAGTTATATTATACTTTTAATTAATTTTAAAGTGTAATTGGATTATTTTTTTACATTTTAATACAATTTTGGTCATTTTAAGTAATTTCACTTTGAAATTGGATATAAACACATGTCAACATTTTGGTAGTTTTTACTTCTTAAAAATACGCTTTTTGGTTTTGACAATGGGAATTAATTTTAAATTAATTTCTTCAACTTTTGTGTTTTGAATTTAAAAAAATGGATTCCATATTTGGAATCAGGTGGTCCAAATTGTGTAAGTAGCTAACTTTTATTTTTAGAAATTATGAATAGTAACTTCAGTAAATATTTTATTTACCATGGTTAAAGGGTAAATCTGGTAATAAGGATAAAAAATAATATTATAATAATATTAAATTAACCTAACATGCATCCTAACCCTATTGTATGATACATGTCCGACCATGGGCATCCTTGGGTGGATTTTAGGACCCCATGGAGACACTTGTAAGTGAAAATGATATTTTATAAAAATTAATTTAAAGTTAAGGAAAAATGTAACATAAACATATATCTTTTAGTAAAGAAATTTTTATATGGGATTATATAAGTGATATCTTCCACTATAAATAATCATTATAAATATAAAAATATTTACCACATCATGGTATTTTATTTATAATTTTTATACATCAAATAAATAAATTTATTTATGACATAATGATGATGTTGTGATTACCGTATTAATGAATGTTTTAAATAAATGAGATTATAAAAATTAAAATAAATTTATTTTTAAACATTTTATACCATAAAATAATTTTAGGGACAATTATTAATTTTTATCTTTAAATTAATTTAGGTTTTTAGAAATAATAAATTTGTTATATATTTTTTAAAAGTCTTGATATGAATAGTTTATAAATTGACATAAATGAGTTTTTAAAATAAATACTTTTTTATTAAATTATATAAGAGTCCTAAAAATCTAATATTCATCCAAATGACTTAGATAAGGTTGAATATGTCATTAATTAATAACTTGAGGCTATATTGGAATTTTATAGTAACTATATTAACCATATATTATGAATATACAAGAAGACATGGTAAGAGTCAAATAAGTTAACTAAGGGTTAAAGCTAAATGATAAGGTTAAATTTGAAACCAAAACTTGTCTAAAACCTATTGGTTGATATTATTTATAACTATAATCACATTATATTCTAATTAAATGAGTTGGATATATTTTTAAATCTAAATTCAGTTTATAATAAAATAATATTTCAAGACATTCCTAAAGTGACCCTCCTTCCCCTTATAAAAGGGCATCACCTATAACCCATTAATCACACCTTTAAAGACCATTGGATCATCCAAAATCTACTAAAATAATCTCCCAACATTCCTATATTCCTCCTAGAATCCTTCCTCTAGGAAGAAGGCAATTCAAAAAATCCCTTTGGCTCAAATCAAAATAAGTTACCCGATTTGTGGTAATGTCTTCTCTCAAGTTCCTTTCCATTATTTTTACTTCTCCACTCCCTATGATCTTCTTATTCTTTGTTTACATAAAAAAAAAATATAATCAATATTCTAGGTTGTTTTTATGAGAATTATTTGAACTAAAATTACACACACCTCCATCTAATGGATATGAACATACTGTTTCTGTGTACAGCGAACTAATGCCTCACGAAACGATGATTGATTGATTTTTCCCTACAACCTCTCATGGTGGCCATTATGATGGAAATTTAATTATATATGATATATATGATATTTATTTTATCTCTATTCTTATGTAATTATCATTTATAACATACCTTTATTCTTTTCATGTTGTATAAATACGATAATTTCATTTGAGTAAGTGCGGACTACCGCCCCCTCAAAGTGATATGACTCGTTAATGCTATACATGGAACATATAAAGGATGAAATTAATGAAATTATGTAACATATATAACATATATATTATAATTTAGTTATAATATACCTATTTATCATTTAGTTTTCATTCCTTTAAATATGAAAAAGAAATGAAAGTAGCGTTCATGCGTACGTATGGCTTACCGTCTCCATGAATGGTGCATTTCATTTCTTATATCCAAATGTTATGGAATATTATAAATATATATATATACTGGATATATATGATATATATGATATCTAAATCATGAATATAATTATGGAGATAATTCTGTTTTGAACACATGGATAATTTTTAATTATAATAAGTTCATTTTTGACTCAAGTACTGAGTATCAAAAAAACAACCGATATGAACTTAAATAACTATATGATTGTTATAGCAAGGTAATAAGTGATATAACAAGAATAATAAACTTGAAAAAGGTTCTAAATCAAGTATAAATTAACTTAAATTTATTATTTAGGGTGATAAAGAACGAACAAGACAAGTCAGACACAAGGTAAGGGACTTCGTCTTAATATCCTTTTATTGAGACATATTTTGATAATATACACCCCATTATTTTATACGGTGTATAATAAAACCCTTTGAATTTTACTTTAATTGAAAGGGAATATTTTTTCTAATTTTTTTTACTAAATAACAAAAGGAATATTTTTAACATTTGCGGTGACAATGACCTCTCCACCACCATAATCGTTATTTGGATTCCTCTATAAGCCATAATGTTTTTAAAAGTAAAAGAAATACATTATTCCCTTTTTGGGTGTTTTTATATTGAAAATGTTTATTTTGAAATGGATTGATTATTTCAATATCTTGAAATTATTTCTTGTTATTTAAAATGAAATGTTATTAGTTAAATGTTGATATTTGCAATATTTTATGTGTTATGATTATATAATGGTACTTGGACATTTGACGGGTGGTTACCTGATAAACCAAATGACGGGTGGTTCCGTGATAAACCAAAGATGGGTGGTTATGTTATAAACACCAATGCATTAGGTATGGAAGTAGTCTGTATGGCTATTTCATTTAGTAATATGTGTGTAAGTTGACCGTATAGTTATTCTATTTAAGTATGTTTATGTACTAAGTTACCTTTATTTGTTATATGTTGCTTTCTATGGTAATATTTTTGTTACAAAAGGGTAATAAATGAACTTATATTAAGTAAAGTGTTTTTACTACTTCTTAAAGGTGGAAAGTAATACTTTATAATAAAGTATTCATGGTTTTCATGTTTTCCCAAGACTAATAGTTTTCTTTCTTTATGTATCCCTTAACGATATTTTTATGCTCATCCCAAGTTTTGAATTTTTTTTCATAGGACATAAAGAATAATAGAGTCAAGGATGGGATTAAGGAAAAGTTATGTTGTTAAAACATGAAATGATGTCATATTTCATTTTAAACAGTTTTTTTATAAAAAAAGGATAGTGAGTAGAAGTGTATACTTATAATATTCAAGATGTTATGTATAAGTTATGACCTAATTCTCTAAATCTATAAACCTGAAAATATACTCAATGTGAATTATTAAATTAATTCAAGATTATATAATGTTTAAGGCCGGGTCCTTATAGAAATTAATATGATATCCATTATAAAATATAAATGGAATATGGTTAGTTGTTGAACTTCTATTTGAAAAATATGTCTTGGATGGAATAATGGAATATTTGTAAAATATAAAAGAGTAATAATTGATGTTCCTTTTATGATAATCATGAAATTTATGTGTATAAGGAAATATGAGTTTTGGTATAACCTTTACTCCACATATATGATCAATGAATACTTGGATAATATGTTCTCCGACAAGCTAGCTCAGAGGTTCCTTAATCTTTTCTAAGTTCACTCATTTACTTCACTACGCATTTCAAAAATTTCTTAATGGAATATCATGAAGCATACGAAGTTACATCCAGATTTAGAATATTTCTTGTAGAAATTTTGAACTAACTTCAAAATAATTGTGACATGCCTTTAATTTATAAAGGTTTATTTATCTAAAACATGATAATTAGTTTGTTTGTATTCCTGTTATATTAGTTTATTTCTAAATAAATTTTTTATGGGTATAAATATGTCAAATAATGTTAGTTTTATTTGATAAAGAATCATCTTGACACAATTGGCTAAGAGTATTATATTTTATATTCATTATTCATTGTGATGTATATCTGAGATTTAATAGCTACTAAACCAATAGTTTGGTATTGAAGTACCATAACAACATTTATTCCTAATGTGAAATAATTTCTCTTTGTTTATAGACATACACTAAGATAATTTTTTTGGTAACACTCATTAAAAATTTGAATCAATCCATTTTGGAAATGATAAGTGGTTATCTCCACTTGGATGACATAGGCATCCCCCTTTCTTAGCTCCTTTTTAGTTTACTCTATAACCTTTCTATTCTTGTTCATTTCCTGTATTAAAATACATGTATATTATAAGAATATTTTATTTAATTCAAAATTTATTAATATAAACTTAATAAATATATTTAAAGTGAATGCAACTTCTCACTTCTTCAACTCATTGAAATTTATTTTCTAGTTTCCAAGCTTTCCACATAAGATGCAAATATCTTCCTGATCATTCTTATGTATTAGAATCCTTTGTATCTTTAATAAAAGTTAAAAAGGATATATTTAATTTATATTATCCATGGGATCTTCAAACTTTTATTTCAAAATTTTTTCCATAAGGATAGAGAAACATGTTTCAACTAGTCCTTATCTGCTTGGTGAAGTATGGAAAAAAGTTTCCTGAGCAACTTATCTATTTCATTTATCTAGAATTGAAAAAATAAGGATAAAATTGGTGGTAAGGATAATAAAATAATATTAATGGATAATTTAATATCCAAGTAGAAACCAAATTTTGATAATTTATCAATATACCTCAACATCTTGAAAGCATGATCAGTAGCTAGATTCTCTTCTTCCAATTTACACTGATATAGTGTACTGACAATATTATTTATTTCAAGCCTTTCTTTCTCTTTACAAAGAGGTTGGATATGAGATATTATGGTGTGAGAATCCATGTCCTTATGTTGTATTATCAACTCTATAAACATAATTGATAGTATAATACAACATACATATGAAGAATCCTCAATATATCTCTAGTAGACATCTTTGTCACTTTTTCTCACTTACTGGGGTGGGAGAATAGGAATATGAGATTCCAACACATAATATAATTTTTATGATAATAGCGCATCACATAAATTATTGTACCATTTCAAAAAATTGTATTTGTAAGGAAATACCCCAAGATAAGGAATGATTATAGTGGTTTCATGGTTTTACTTTCCATTTTTTACGATAATTAAAAAATATGATTAATACTTTTCTTGATTAAAAATTATGTGATAAATAATAATAATTAATTTTATTAAATCTTCCACTATTTTATCAATTCCTAATAAACCTCACCATTGAACTCATAATGTCTAATTTCTAGGACATTCTAGTGGAAAGGATCCATATTCCCCTTTACATAACCCCAATGAAGGTTGGTTAAGATACTTGAAGGTATTTATATAGGTGAGGTTTTTCCAACCATGGTCTTGCAACTCCTTGATCTGTTGAGTGGACTCCACAATCCTGAAATCCAGACTTTTATTTTCTCAACACTTTCCTCTAGGTTATATCAAGTCTATTGAGGGCCACTTTTCTTGATGTAAGATGGTTAATCACACCCATAACCTTCCTAATAACTCCATGCTAAAATCAAGGGTCTCAATGAGGGTTGGTCTAACACTTAGTTCTAAGGATTTAATTCCTAATCAAGTAATGGAAGTACAAGTATGAATTGATATATATTTGAGGGATTTTAATTTATTATGCATAAATTTTATCTTGTTTTATCCTTTATATAACTTGTTAATATTAAGTGTATTTTACTAAATTAATTAACCATGTTGGATAAAACATTTTATGCATAATATATTTATTTAAATTCCATCTATGCACATTAATTCATTTATTTATGTGATAGTGGTCTTGTATCTATAAAATAAATAATTCATAAGATAGAGATAAATAAAAAATTAATGACCCAATCATGAGATCATCTAATGGTTGATTTATTGAGCAGATAATAAATCAACCTTTGACTGAGGGGAAAATTCCTCATGCTGGTCTTGGAACAAGTTACAACATTCCACATGTACACCTGTGTATAACCTGGGTTGGAATCATTATGGTTCCGTCTTAAATCAACTCTATGAGCCTTATGATACTCTATTTATTACATGTATTTATAACTCACACACATGTGAGGGGAACCGAATAATTGGTTAATGGAGATTACATAAATAACCATGGACACATATGTCTTACATAATAATGGAGGGAGGTATGAAATTCAAGCCATCATTTTTAATTTAATATTAAATAATTGAAATCTCATGCAATAAATTAAATTAATACATCCAACACATACAAAGGTCTTAGTCATGATCCTGAATGGTCATACATGCAACATATACATAAAAGTAAACTGAGTAACATTCATTTATATTCATTATTTATTATTAAGATAAACACACTTGAAATAGTTAATTAATTACCTTTTATCTTATTGACCATCTGAATTCATATGGAGTTACCCATCATACTTTCATTCATGGAAAATAAATGGTAGAACCAATAATCACAAATTTATTAAAATAAATTAATTGAGGATTTAAAATTCTTTAAAACCATTATTAAAATTTCAAACACAATAGATGACAATAAATAAAATAAAGTTTTAATGTTGTACTTATCAATTTAATGTAATTTAGTTCTATCCTTAATTAGGATACTGCGTGTACTTATGAGTTACACGACATGTATCTTTATTGCTATGTACCCGGGTTACATGCCTGGGGCTTCGGTGTGTACCTAGGATGGACTACACGGTGTGTACAATCCAGCTACATGTTGTTCATCACTCTTTCCATGTGTCTATGTAACCCATTAAATAACTTTACATGTTCTTCGGTTGTAGCTACATGACGTGTACAAACCAGTGCCTTGTATCGCTCATGTCATGTGTTTTTATAACTCACCGAATGTCTTGACATATATTTTGGATGGGGGAAATGATGAGATAAACGCCATGTAAACTGTATACACATCGTGTATATCATTAATGATCCAGGTTGCTAGTCTCACACAGTTTGATCGTGTATAATGACCACACAGATTTTAGGAATTTCACCGCTAACCCACGTAGACTACACAATGTGTATGCAAGCTACACACCATGTAATCCGACAAACCGTGTGCCAAACTGGACTATTATACACGTGGTGTGTAGTAAATTCACCACATACAGTTGTTGTTTGGCATGTCATGTATCCCAAGACATGTCCAAATATAGTGTACTTGGAAACATGGTGTGTACTACAGCTACACACTATGTAACCTAGTCTTACTGACAAAAAATTTGTCACTTCCCAATGACATCTCTAGTAATTATTCATCTATTATTAGACCTTTGAGAAAATGAAATACTAAAGGAATATTATTATTATGTTGAATCATATTAATTAAAATTGGATTAAATAATTAATAATATGAAATGAAAGATTCAACCATGATTGTGCATAAAGATCAATAATAAAATAAATAATTATAAATTTAAACCTAACTACTCTGATACCACTTAAAGGTTCTAGGAATAGTAGAAGTTCCTTTGGTGGATGATATATTAGAATTTATTTTAATATTTAGTTTCCTAGAACCCCAAGAGAGTATCTTTCATGTTAAATTTATAATTAATTTATTTATATCAGGAAGAAATGATTACCTCATCTTAGGATCATTTCTTTTATAACATTTTTATCTTCTAAAAACCCAATCAGATTACCTTCATTGTGTTGTAAGGATTCAAGTGTAGAATCCCTCTAGTGGTGATCCACATGTGCTCCTTTGATCTATGAGCAACACTAATTGATCTGTAGGTTCTAGCTCGATGAATCAAATGTCTTACATTGTTCGTCTTGATCACTCCAAGATCCTTCAGGCCTGAAGGAGTTCTTCTTGTTCTTGAGAGTAATAGAGCAAGAATTTGAGAGAGAGAGAGAGAAGTTTGTTGTGCACAATGACTCTCTATTCTCAATTTTTGATTAACCCCACACAATAGATATAACCATCTATTTATAAATCTAGGGATTGGGATAAATTATTATTTAATTATGTACTAGATCTTAAATAATATTATAATCATTATTGAACTCCATGCCATATAATAATAATAATATTATTATTGTTATTTTATGCTGTACATGCTAACTTTCACAATAAAAAATATTATTTTACTGGCTTGTAAATTAATATTTATCACCAGACACAGACTTGGTCTATTAAAACTACTTGTCATCTATTGAATACCTAGATAAACATTTTATTCATAAATAAATATCTTTATCCACAAACCAGAGAATAAATATTTATTAAATATTCAATAAAATGAATAAATAAATTTTATTCATAATCTGTTGAATAAATATTTATTTAATTTATGCGATTATTAAAACTTTAATAAAATTATTCCTTAGTCTTGAGAATAATATTTATTCTATTAATTAAATTCAAATAGAACTTAATTGATATGGTTGTGCCCAAATTTACCTAAGAAATATGGTAAAAGTGTTCACTTGTAGTACAACTTGGGTTATCGAATCCACAGGGACCGAAGAATAAACCTTGAGACATTAAGATTGGATGCAGGATTGGCTATGAAGTGGCCAACTATGGTGTTGATTGATTTGAAGAAATGGTGATTTTATTTAAAGAGAAAAAACAAATAAAATTACTTTAAAAAAGTAATTAATTAAGGCGAGTCGATCCTAGGTTGTCTCTAGGACTTGATTGGATGTATTTGTTTTTCTTTAGATTTTCTATTCATCGGTTCAAGAGGTATCCATTAAATGAAATAATTCCTCAATACCATTCTCTGATTTAATCCATACACAATTTCAAGGATAATCACCAATTCAATTATAGGATCACTTTTATGACCATTCTATAGAATTGGATCGTACTAGAACTCAAAATGTGTCGTTGTTAAAGTCGGTGAAGACAAAGAAGAAGATAAATCAAAGAAAGGAACTCTTAAAATGAAGAAAAAATTTAAGAATTTAAGAACATCAAATAACATTCAATCCACCTCATGAAAATACCTAGGATCAACCCATAAATTTTTAGCCCACCATTTATGCTATTATATCAATGGAAGTGGGTATTCAACTTAATGAAGTGGTATTGATGAAGAAAAACATTGAAAAATGATCACTACACCGTTGTGTGATTGAATTCACAACTACTGTTGTGAATAAATTCACACCGTGATGCAACGGTATAAACGTGTGAATAAAATCAACATAAAAAGTGAATAATAAGAATTTTTTTATTAAGATACTAAACTTTAAAGAAAAATTTACATGGGAAAAATTGACGATGCGATTACAAAATGAAAGCAGGAAATTACAATTGAAAGAAATACAATGGATGAAAGAAAAACTCGGATTGAAAGAAAAATATTAGATGATAATTCCCTTCACCACCAGCTAATTATATAGGAATATTAGGAGCCTTAGAGACACCCCAAAACAATCAATTCCATCCTCATTAATTTAGAGAGTCAAAAGGAAGGTGATAAAATCAATGGAATTGGACGTTTCGAAGATGACCAGCAAAATCGTCCAGATTCACCTCCCCTTATTGAAGGGTAAATTTGTAACTTAATATGGCATATTAAGAAGAGTTTTTAGAAGTCAAATGTCTTATTCCATATGTCCTCTAATATATGTAAAAATTTCAAGCCATTTGGTTCATCCATTTGGATGTTACGCTCAAAATGGTGGGAAGACTTTATGGGAATTTAGGTTAGGCCCGCCATTTAAATATAAACTTCAGATCCCTTTATCTCCATGAAAAATTCATAATTATCTCCAACCACAGTTGAATGAAATGATACCCATATTTTTATATTTCTATATTAAAAATTTGAGCTTCATTGGACTTGGTTTGTGGGCCCCAATTTTGTTTGATGGGCCTTAGGCCCATTATGCTTTTTCCAAAAAATTTCTTCATTCATGATGAAAAATATCCATTTTCTCTTGGGATTGATCCATAAATCCTAAAATAAAAAATATTACAAAAAAATTGATCAATCATATCCCAAAATATCAAATTAAAAAAATGAATATAATGTTCTCCACAAAGAGATGATTGATTGGGCCCAAATTTGAATTTTAAACATGAATTGAACTTAAGATGAGAAATGAAGTTCTATTTATATAATGAACTAAAAATTATGTTTATGGACTTTTGAATAATGAATATAAAGATATTAAAAATTAATATTATCCACTTCCAGCAGCTAATCACACCCCCAACTTGAGTTTTACTAGTCCCGAGCAAAAAGTATCTCAAAAATATGAAATTCAATTCCATTTCCGAAAGTATTTTAACATGAATTACTCATAAAAAAATCATTACAAACAATCATGAAACCTTTCAAAATTATTTAACACAAGATAGGTCCATAAGCATATCCCAAGCCCAAGCCCATTCCTTTGTTAAAATTCATCATCACATTTCATCCAATTTCAATTAAGCATGATGATGTGTTGTTCATCACAAAAGATATGGGGCTCATTTTCTTGTTCAAGGGGGAAAAATGGAAGTACTAGGTGGTAATCACATTAAATATTAAGATGATTATCCATTTTTTTTTGTTTTTTTGTTGATTTTTTTTCTTTTTTTTAACCACAATAGATATGAAAAGACTAACTCTAGGAAAGAAAACTATGGAGTCACAATCCCCAAGTGCTGAACACCACACATATTGTCAATTCTATGCCATAAAATAGAGATATAAAGCCTAACTCTGGGCAAGAAAACTATAGAGTCACGATCCCCAAGTGCTGGATGCCACACATTTGGACAAAACATTACTCCATGTGGTCATTTTATTTTGATTTTTTGATACTCAAATTAAAATAAAAGTGGCCCAGAACCCTATACTATGATGAAAGGGACCCAAGAACTCAAATTAACACCCATGATCAAATGGACATTCATTGTGACATTTTAATAAAGAGGATGAAAAATGTAAACTTTGAAAAATCACATAGGACAACCGCAATTTCCAAAAACAATGCTCATAAACTTAAACATGCATTCAAATCATAATCAAGGCACTCAAAATCATTTGAAAATAATTTTTCATTTTTCACAATTTACATTAATTCATTCAAGGATAATGAATTGATTTTTTTGAATTTTTTTATCATAAAATTACAATTTATTTTGAAATCCCATATTTTCACTCCCCCAACTTAGAATGAATCTGCCCTTAGTTTTTAAAAAGAAGAGAAGAGAGAGATTATAATTGGGAAAAAGAGGGGATATGTGATTAGAAATTAAATCATGGAATAAAACCACCTGGTTTTCTATTGATGACCCATAAAAATTGATCAATTTGGCTTCATATAACATGTATACTCCTTTGGGGTTATTGAAGGTTGGGTTTGAACTTTAGGTGACATGAGTTTTATTTTAAAACACTAAAATGCATCAACAACTAAATATTACACACAAGAGACATTAGATCACATTGGAAACCCCAAGGGGATCCCTTAAAAAACAAAACAAAACAAAAACACACAAAATAAAATAAAAAAATGCAGAAGTCAGGTTGCCTCTCAGAAAGCGCTTAATTTATAGTCGTGCTCGACTTAGACCCCCCAAATTATCAAATTCCAAATTTAAACATTTTTGGAACCCCATTATTGTCCACTTCAACTTAATTTAGATTGATTATTTTTTTAGAATTTGTTTCATATGAAATCCCATGTTCAACAATGAGTGTGAAAGTCCAAGGAATTTTGGTAATGGTTGATTGAGTTTCATTTGGAGTCCTTCCTAAGATTTCAAGGGTCATTCCACCTTTTTGGGATTATTTATGAAAATGGATGATAATTGAATGGTCTTGGTTATCATAAATGGAGAGATTCTTGAGTTTGTAAGGAAGGATCATAACTTCGAGTTTAGCTTGATTGAAATTTTCTAAATAAGAATGGAAATTTGAATAAAAAATTGTTTCTTCTCTAAAAACATTAGAAAGAATTGGTTCCTTTTGAAAAGATGATTCATCCACAAAATTGTCTATTTGAATGGTGGGAGTGGGTATAGACCTAATATTTTTTATCTCTTCTAATGGTTCAATGATCAGTGATTCTAACAAATCATTATTGGAGCAATATTCTGGACACTCAATCCATGAAGACAACTTTTTCCCTTGTGAATCCAAAAAATTAATTTCCTCCTGATTTAAATACCCTTCAACATTTCCTTTATCTTCTTCAGTTATCCCATATCCAAAGGTTAGTTCTTTTGTAAATTCATGAGTGGTTTTTGGGATAAAAGATTATTCTATCAGTGATGAGGAAAATAAATCCTTAGTGGGAATGGGTTACTCAGAAGTTTTAATGTTGTGTACTTCTAATCTCAAAGATGAAACTTATGAATTAATTTTATCCATTTGTTCACACAAATGTTCAAAGAGTTTTTGAGGATTAGGCTGTATAGTAGTTTTTACATCATGAACTTCATTAAGATTTATCTCTTCAATCATCCTCGAGAGGGCTGAAAACTGATCCTTTAAACAATCATCATCCCATTGATTGTATATATCATCTGGTGTGGTGTATTCAATCAAGATTTGATAAATGAAATTCCTTATATGAGGTGATTCCAAATATTGATTTCTAATTTGATTATATCCTTGTTCTATGAAGGGGTATTGTGGAAGACAATCCATTGGAGTTGATTGAAAATTGGTTTTTGGATTCTTTGGACACACAGACATAGAAAGGGGAATAAAGAAGAAAATTAGGGTGCGAATAGAGAAATTAGGGTGAGAAAAGAGGATGAGTGTCTAAGGTACTTACTTGGGTCCCCGACAACGGTGCCAAAATTTGGTTTCACCCAAATTTACCCATAAAATATGGTAAAATTGGTTACTTTTTGTACAACTTGGGTTATCGAATCCATAGGGACCGAAGAAGAAACCCTGAGACACTAATATTGGATGCAAGATTGCCTATGAAGTGACCAACTATGGTGTTGATTGATTTGAAGAAATGGTGATTTGATTTAAATAAAAAAACAAATAAAATTACTTGAAAAATAATAATTAATTAAGGTGATTTGATCCTAGGTTGTCTCTAGGGATTGATTGGATGTATTTTTTTTCTTTGGATTTTCTATTCATCGGTTCAAGAGGTATCCATTAAATGAAATAATTCATCAATATCATTCTCTGATTTAATCCATAAAAAATTTCATTTCTAACCACCAATTCACTTGGAGGATCACATTCATGATCACTCTATGGAATTGGATCATACTAGAACTCAAAATGTTTCATCGTTAAAGTTGGTGAAGACAAAGATGAAGATAAATCAAAGAAAGGAACTCTTAAACTGAAGAACAAATTTAAGAATTTAAGAACATCAAATAACATTCAATCCACCTCATGAAAATACCTAGGATCAACCCATAAATTTTTAGCCCACCATTAATGCTATTATATCAATGGAAGTGGGTATTCAACTTCATGAAGTGGTACTGATGAAGAAAAACATAGAAAAATGATCACTCCACCGTTGTGTGATTGAATTCACAACTGCTGTTGTGAATAAATTCACACCGTGATGCAACGGTATAAACGTGTGAATAAAATGAACATAAAAAGTGAATAATAAGAAATTTTTTTATTAAGATACAAAACTTTAAAGAAAAATTTACATGGGAAAAATTGACGATGCGATTACAAAATGAAAGCAGGAAATTACAATTGAAAGAAATACAATGGATGAAAGAGAAACTCGGATTGAAAGAAAAATATTAGATGATAATTCCCTTCACCACCAGATACTTATATAGGCATATTAGGAGCCTTAGAGACACCCCAAAACAATCAATTCCATCCTCATTAATTTATAGAGTCAAAAGGAAGGTGATAAAATCAAGGGAATTGGACGTTTTGAAGATGACCGGGAAAATCGTCCAGATTCACCTCCCCTTATTAAAGGGTAAATTTGTAACTTAATATGGCATATTATGAAGAGTTTTTAGAATTCAAATGTCTTATTCCATATTTCCTCTAACATATGTAAACATTTCAAGCCATTTGGTTCATCCATTTGGATGTTATGCTCAAAATGGTGGGAAGACTTTATGGGAATTTAGGTTGGGCCCGCCATTTAAATATAAACTTCAGATCCCTTTATCTCCCTGAAAAATTCATAATTATCTCCAACCACAGTTTAATGAAATTATACCCATATTTTTATCTTTCTATAGTAAAAATTTGAGCTTCATTGGACTTGGTTTGTGGGCCCCAATTTTGTTTGATGGGCCTTAGGCCCATTATGCTTTTTCCAAAAAATTTCTTCATTCATGATGAAAAATCTCCATTTTCTATTGGGATTCATACATAAATCCTAAAATAAAAAATATTACAAACAAATTGATCAATAATATCCCAAAATATCAAATTAAAAAAATGAATATAATGTTCTCCAAAAAGAGATGATTGATTGGGCCCAAATTTGAATTTTAAACATGAATTGCACTTAAGATGAGAAATGAAGTTCTATTTATATAATGAACTAAAAATGATGTTTATGGACTTTTGAATAATGAATATAAAGATATTAAAAATTAATATTATCCCCTTCCAGCGGCTAATCACACCCCCCAACTTGAGTTTTACTAGTCCCGAGCAAAAAGTATCTCAAAAATATGAAATTCAAATCCATTTCCGAAAGTATTTTAACATGAATTTCTCATAAAAAAATCATTACAAACAATAATGAAACCTTTCAAAATTATTTAACACAAGATAGGTCCATAAGAATATCCGAAGCCCAAGCCCATTCCTTTGTTAAAATTCATCATCACATTTCATCCAATTTCAATTAAGCATGATGATGTGCTGTTCATCACAAAAGATATGGGGCTCATTTTCTTGTTCAAGGGGGAAAAATGGAAGTACTAGGTGGGAATCACATTAAATCTTAAGATGATTATCCAATTTTTTGTTTTTTTGTTGATTTTTTTCTTCTATTTTTTAACCACAATCGATATGAAAAGAATAACTCTAGGAAAGAAAACTATGGAGTCACAATCCCCAAGTTCTGAACACCACACATATTGTCAATTCTATGCCGTACAATAGAGATATAAAGCCTAACTCTGGGCAAGAAAACTATAGAGTCACAATCCCCAAGTGCTGGATGCCACACATTTGGACAAAACATTACTCCATGTGGTTATTTTATTTTTATTTTTTGATACTCAAATTAAAATAAAAGTGGCCCAGAACCCTATACTATGATGAAAGGGACCCAAGAACTCAAATTAACACCCAAGATCAAATGGACATTCATTGTGGCATTTTAATAAAGAGGATGAAAAATGTAAACTTTGAAAAATCACATAGGACAACCGCACTTTACAAAAACAATGCTCATAAACTTAAACATACAATCAAATCATAATCAAGGCATTCAAAATCATTTGAAAATAATTTTTCATTTTTCACAATTTACATTAATTCATTCAAGGATAATGAATTGATTTTTTTGAATTTTTTTATCATAAAATTACAATTTTTTTTGAAATCCCAGATTTTCACTCCCCCCAACTTAGAATGAATCTACCCTTAGTTTTTAAAGAGAAGAGAAGAGAGAGATTCTAATTGGGAAAAAGATGGGATATGTGATTTGAAATTAAATCATGGAATAAAACCACCTGGTTTTCTGTTGATGACCCATAAAAAAAATTGATCAATTTGGCTTAATATAACATGTATACTCCTTTGGGGTTATTGAAGGTCAGGTTTGAACTTTAGATGACATGAGTTTTATTTTAAAACACTAAAATGCATAAACACCTAAATATTACACACAAGAGACATTAGATCACATTGGAAACCCCAAGGGGATCCCTTAAAAAACAAAATAAAACAAAAACACACAAAATAAAATAAAAAAATGTAGAAGTCGGGTTGCCTCTCAGAAAGCGCTTAATTTATAGTCGTTAGCTCGACTTAGACCCCCCAAATTATCAAATTCCAACTTTAAACATTTTTAGAACCCCATTCTTGTCCACTTCAACTTAATTTAGATTGATTATTTTTTTAGAATTTGTTTCATGTGAAATCCCATGTTCAACAATGAGTGTGAAAGTCCAAGGAATTTTGGTAATGGTTGATTGAGTTTCATTTGGAGTCCTTCCTAAGATTTCAAGGGTCATTCCACCTTTTTGGGATTATTTATGAAAATGGATGATAATTGAATGGTCTTGGTTATCATAAATGGAGGGATTCTTGAGTTTGTAAGGAAGGATCATAACTTCAAGTTTAGCTTGATTGAAATTTTCTAAATAAGAATGGAAATTTGAATAAAAAATTGTTTCTTCTCTAAAAACATTTGAAAGAATTGGTTCCTTTTAAAAAGATGATTCATCCACAAAATTGTCTATTTGAATGTTGGGAGTGGGTATAGTCCTAATATTTTTTATCTCTTCTAATGGTTCAATGATCAGTGATTCTAAAAAATCATTATTGGAGCAATATTCTGGACACTCAATCCATGAAGACAACTTTTTCCCTTGTGAATCCAAAAAATTAATTTCCTCTTGATTTAAATACCCTTGAACATTTCCTTTATCTTCTTCAGTTATCCCATATCCAAAGGTTAGTTCTTTTGTAAATTCATGAGTGGTTTTTGGGATAAAAGATTATTCTATCAGTGATGAGGAAAATAAATCCTTAGTGGGAATGGGTTCCTCAGAAGTTTTAATGTTGTGTACTTATAATCTCAAAGATGAAACTTATGAATTCATTTTATCCATTTGTTCACACAACTGTTCAAGGAGTTTCTGAGGATTAGGCTTTATAGTAGTTTTTACATCATGAACTTCATTAATATTGATCTCTTCAATCATCCTCGAGGGGGATGAAAATTGATCCTTTAAAAAATCATCATCCCATTGATTGTACATCTCATCTGGTGTGGTGTATTCAATCAAGATTTGATAAATGAAATTCCTTATGTGAGGTGATTCCAAATATTGATTTCTCATTTGATTATATACTTGTTCTATGAAGGGGTATTGTGGAAGATAATCCATTGGAGTTGATTGAAAATTGGTTTTTGGATTCTTTGGACACACAGAAATAGAAAGGGGAATAGAGAAGAAAATTAGGGTGCGAATAGAGAAATTAGGGTGAGAAAAGAAGATGAGTGTCTGAGGTACTTACTTGGGTCCCCGACAACGGTGCCAAAATTTGGTTGCACCCAAATTTACCCAAAAAATATGGTAAAATTGGTTACTTTTAGTACAACTTGGGTTATCGAATCCATAGGGACCGAAGAAGAAACCCTGAGACACTAATATTGGATGCAGGATTGCCTATGAAGTGGCCAACTATGGTGTTGATTGATTTGAAGAAATAGTGATTTTATTTAAATAAAAAAACAAATAAAATTACTTAAAAAATAATAATTAATTAAGGTGATTTGATCCTAGGTTGTCTCTAGGGATTGATTGGATGTATTTTTTTCTTTGGATTTTCTATTCATCGGTTCAAGAGGTATCCATTAAATGAAATAATTCATCAATATCATTCTCTGATTTAATCCATACAAAATTTCATTTCTAACCACCAATTCACTTAGAGGATCACATTCATGATCACTCTATGGAATTGGATCATACTAGAACTCAAAATGTTTCATCGTTAAAGTTGGTGAAGACAAAGATGAAGATAAATCAAAGAAAGGAACTCTTAAACTGAAGAAAAAATTTAAGAATTTAAGAACATCAAATAACATTCAATCCACCTCATTCAAATCAATAGGATCAACACATAAAAGTTTATCCCTCCATTTATTCTATTATATCAATGGAAGTGGGTAGTCGACTTAACTAAGTGGTATTGATGAAGAAAAACATTGAAAAATGATCACTTCACCATTGTGTGATTGAATTCACAACTACTGGTGTGAATAAATTCACACCATGATGCAACAATATCAACATGTGAAGAAAATGAATATAAAAAGTCTATAAGAAGAAATTTTTTTATTAAGATACTAAATGTGAAAGAAAAAATTACATGGGAAAAATTAATGATGCAATTACAAAATGAAAGAAGAACATTACAATTGAAAGAAATATAATGGATAAAAGAAAAACTCGAATTGAAAGAAAAATATCAGATGATAATTTACTTCACCACCAGATCATTATATAGGAATACTAGGAGCCTTAGGGACACCCAAAAAAAAATAAATTCCATCCCCATTAATTTAGAGAGTCAAAAGGAGGATGATAAAATCAAGGGAATTGGACGTTTTGAAGATGACCAGGAAAATCATCCAAATTCACCCACCCTTATTTACATGTGAATTTGTAACTGAAGATGGCCAATTAATAAATTGTAATAGAAGAAAAATATATTCTCTCATGTGTCCTCTAACATATGTAAAAATTTAAATCCATTTGGTTCATACATTTGGAAGTTATGCTCAAAATGGTGGGTAGACTTTATGGGCTTTTAGGTCGGCCCCACCATTTAAATACAAACTTCAGATCCATTTATCTCCATGAAAAATTCATAATTATCTCATACTACAATTGAATGAAATGATCCCCATATTTTTATATTTATATATTAAAAATTTCAGCTTCATTGGACTTGTTTTGTGGGCCCCACTTTTGTTTGATGTGCCTTAGGCCCTTTATGCATTGTCCAGAAAATTTCTTCATTCATGATGAAAAATATCCATCTTCTCTTGGGATTCATCCATAAATACTAAAAGATAAAATGTTCCAAACAAATTGATCAATCATATCCCAAAATATCAAATTAAAAAAATTAATATAATGTTTCTCCATAAATAGATGATTGATTGGGGGCAGATTTGAATTTTAAACATGAATTGCACTTAAGATGAGAAATGAAGTTCTATTTATATAATGATCTAAAAATAATGTTTATAGACATTGGAATAATGAATATAAATATATTAACAATTAATATTAGCCAATTCCAGTGGATAATCATGATATCAATAGAAACATTTAGTGTGTGGCTCTCTAGGATTCTTTATCATTGGAATTAGAAAGGTACACCTAAAGTCTAAGATTACTGTCTACCAATGGGACAAGAAACCCAAGATAAAGAATTTAACATCGTAACATTGAAAACCACATATGAATTATTACTGTATAATATAATCCCTTTGTCTCAATATCATATTAAGCAGGTTTCACATATGTATCATCGACCTATAAGTTTGATACGTCTTTCTTTGAATATCTAAAATAAACGTCACTACATCATTGCTATGGAATTTATGCGACAATTATATTTCAATAAAAGGGATGAGATATCATCTTCTATAAAGATGGAAGGGACATATCCTTCCTCAATTTATCCATTAATAACATGTCGGACATGATACACCCGAAGTACTCTACTTCTCTCCAATATATGGCGTAATGGTTTTTTTAGTAAATATAAGTGTGCGAATCATGACATGAATTAATGATAATATTAAAGTCTAAGTACCATTACACATGATCATAGATAGGAATAATCGATGACACAAAAACATGAAGAATTTCTACTGGCGAGTTTGTTCTCATAATCTCTCGTCTTGGAGATTACCAAGTACAGACTTCATGAGAAGAATCCTCATCTTCTTATGAGTACTCTCACCTGACAATCTATATAATATGTTCCCTTTCATAGTATTTCATCTGACCATAGATATAATTTTAAGAATATCTTCATATTATTTAAAGGTTCTCATCATAGTGGGGAACTACTATGCCCTTTTCAATGTGACAGATACTCTAAGACATTATCATATCAATGTTATGTAGATGAACCATCAATATGTGATAATATATTAAAATTAATATTCACATCTTTGAATATACATGTAATATTAAGTACAAAATTAGTTGATTCTTGGGAACTAACTCCAACAAAAGGAACATCAAATTACAGATTGATGTATAGAAGAAGTAATGAGACGTCCTTTATTAGTTTCACTAATACTAATTGGGTTGGAAATTTTAATGATAGAAAATAAACATTAGGAGAAACTTTCTAATTAGGAGAAAGTTATGTGAGTTGACATAGTAAGAAAAAAAAGTTTTGTAACATTGAGCACAATAGTAGTTGGGGTTTGTCTTAGTGGTAAGCTCCCTGTAATCCTACATGAAAAATGGGGGTTCAAAACCCATTGGGCACAGGTCACTATAGCAGTACTATAGTAGTACTATATCAGTGGTGACACTATAGCACGATGGGCACTATCGCAGGGGTAGGACACTATAGCAGCGGTGAGTACTGTGCGGGTACTGTAGCAAACAGGTACTATAGTAGTAATATTTATAGAATGGGCCTTGGGCCAAAAAGTTAGGCCTATAGGCCATGTAATGGGCTATATTCTCACTGAGCCTTTGGGCTATGTAATGGGTCTCCCTCTACCTAGTTTAAAGAGGACTTTGCTTTTCTTTAATAATAAAATGAGGCTTCGGCCCCAACCTTAAAAAACATTAAGCACAATAAAAGTAGAATATTTTATTGGTATTTAGGATTGTATACAAATGATGTGGATAAAAGTTCAGATAGAATATTTGAGGGTGAATATTGATAAATCATTAGAGATTCTCTATGATAATCAACTTGTCATTGATCTTTCAAAAAATCCCATACAATATTATAAATCAAATCAAATTGATCTTTAATATCATTTCATAAAAGAAAAAGTTTCTAGTGGAGATATTGTGATTGATCATATTTCAATAAAATATCAAATTTCTAATGTTTTCACCAAATCCATGTCAAGAGAAAGATTTGAGGAATTGAGGATACAACTATATGTTCAACATCCACCAATGACTTAAGAAAGTTAATAAAGAAGAACCCCCACGATCCTTTGGATTCTATTGATAGAGGGGAGATAATGTACAACTCAGTAATCTATATTTTATGAATATAAAGATGGTATTATCATAAAAAGGGGGATACATGGATTGAGGAGGAGTTTATCTTATCATGACCACAAAATTGGTTCTCACTAAGGGATGGAGTTCCTTAAAAAACATTTCTTTATCTAGCAATGTGGTGTCTAGACACTCTCTATGAGAAAGGTTTTGGTTTGATAAAAGTTTGAGAAAAGAGTTTTTGGGAATATTTCCAACAAATCTATAAGGGGAGATTAAATATCCTTTAGAGTTTATGAACTTGTGTGTATGGGTCATTTTTATATTTGAAATCACATTGGAAATGGTTATTAAGATCACTTGTCATGTATTTATAGTTTTAACATGTTTTGATAGTTGTGGATTGGTAATCCAATAAAGAATTGATAATATTTTCATAAACCATGCATTTTGGAAGAAAATCAGTGGCATTTAGACCCATTTTCCATCGTGCATAGTTTCTTTTAAGTCACCCAAACCACGCACCCCATCCCAAGAAACTGTGAGATATGCCTTTTGAGGAGATAGAACCACACATATGGTTTTATCATGGTTATTAAAACCATGTAGACCAACCCTCAACCATGTGAGATAGATCCAGAGGAAACATAATCATGCGCATGGTATGCACCCAATTAAATGAACTGCGCAGACATTCCAACAAACTGTGTGACTCAAATATGAAGGAATAAAATGAACAACATGGTTGGTGAATAGTTAAACTAACCATGTACCAGTCAATAGAAAACCACCTACCACCCTTTTATCTAGGATTATGACCCCTAACCACCCCTAGATGTTGGGGGATATCCAATTAATGATCCTATAACAATTTTATATTGAATAAATCACTATAGAGGCATCCATATTAGCTAGAGGAGATATCAAAACCCATACTATGTATTTTTTAGATATTTCTCTTAGAGGTGGATTGTAACTTTCCCTTATTTATAATTATAATGAACACTAAAGGTAATAAGAACTTGTTAATTGTTATTTTTTTTATGAGTAGATAATTCTTTCCATGTGTTGAAGTTGTTGTGATGATGAATAACCTTTTGGGTAATTGATTTATTTTTATTGTGTTTGTGATGTTCATTTTATCATTTCATAATCCCCTTGAATTTTATCACTTATTTTCACAGGTTACACTATATAAGATCAAGAATAGTATCTCTAGAAATAAATAATGGAATTATGATGAATAATCCCATGACCATTGGATGCATTTTTTTTATCTCTAATGAGTTTTATTTCATAAAAGTTTTAAAGAATTATTTTTTGGACCAAGAAGTTGATTTTTGTGAACTTAAATGAAACTTATCAGACCAAGGATGTTTCAACATAACTAAATTTCAAACATGATATTTATTATGAATTACACAACACAAAAAGTAAATTGATTTCTAGTGGCCTTTATCAAATTTCATAGCCCCAACACATTTCTATTATTGAGATTTAAATCTGTTTTTTTTGTTATTATGTTTTAAGTGAAAACCCCTTTAAAGAGATTTATAATTAGGTCAACTAAGGTCTTGAGTGATTCATACAATAATCAATAAATGATTTTAAATTTAGTTAAATCTTCAATTAGTTAACCAATAACTCAAATCAGCAAACACCCCAAGTTTCCTTATGAATTGACCCCATACTCTCACTATACTCATTATGAAGTCGAAAGATATTCAATTTAGGTCATAAAAAGTGACCATTTGGTTGGAATGACACAAAATTATGGTGCCATTTTTGGGGAAAATTTGAATGGTGCTATGCCAATTTGAGTTTGGTTTGATTATGTTGAAAAAATAAATAAAAAAATTCAAAAAAATTGTTCTCAACACCATTTATGTTTTTGATTATTTTTGGTTTTCATTTTTATGTTTGGTGTGTGTTTGGTGTTGTATAAGACTATAGGTATATGAGCCATCACATCACTCATTATAAGAGTTTTGAGTCATCATTTTATAAAAAAATCTAATGAATTATATTGAGGCAATGTCCAGCACTTATGAGAGAGCACGCCCAAAAATTCTCCCATGCCAAACATGAAAGTGGAAGACCTAAATATTGTCCATAGTGTTGGAAAATAGCTTGTGCCTAAAGGAAATTAGAACCAACAACTTGTAGCTGATGGTGAACAAAATCAACATCCACTAACTCCTTTTTTAGAGTATGTGCCACAAAACCATCAACAACCACTGGCTCAATTTGTGTTAGGCTATGTGAAACAACGATCGTAGAAATATCTTCCACAAGGGGATCAAAAATACATGCCTCAAAATCAAGGTCTGTATTTACCATAGGAGAAGCAACATATGACACAACCTCCTAAATAACATCTACCACCCCATCATACTCATATAGTGTATGGACTTCACTCAATTCCTAGAGCTAATACAAGAATTGCTAAGCCACTGGTACAGACAAATCACCTTGAAATTAAGTCTTCCATTATGAAAATCATTCATAACACAATTCAATTTAGATTATTATTGAGTGAAGATCCCAATTATCATCTTTCAAACTTTCTGGAGATATGTGACATGTTTCATTTTCAATGAGTGTTGGAAGATTCCATTAGACTCTGTCTCTTTCCTTTTTCGTTGAGGGATGAATCCTAGGAATGGATCAAAGGGAAACCGCAGTGTTCCATCATCACATGGGAAGACTTGGATCAATAATTCTTAGTAAATTACTTTCCTCTATCCAATACAGTGACATTGAGGAATGAAATCCACAACTTCCATCAACATGAGGATGTATCCTAATATGAATCATAGGAGTACTTTAAGAAAATATTGAGAAATTTCCCTCACCGTAGACTTCCATTGTGGATGAAAGTTTAGAAATCTTATGGAGGTATCATAACAAACATAATGTCAGTAGTAGATATAGTCTCCAGAGGGGATGACATAAGAAAATTGCTCAAAGAATTGTTTGATCCACTAGTGGATATGTTGACAAACAACTTCTAGTGGAATTCCAATCAGGGAACTTAGAAAAGAGGCATGCACAATATCGATGACACCATAATTATTTCTGCTCAATTAGATACAATGTCAAAGAAAATTGATGCACTTAATCTCAATACAAGTTCTTAAGTTCAAGTGGTTCGACATCTGACTTATAGTGAATATGGTGACAACACTACAGGAAAAAACCAATTTAGCGGTGGGTTTTTCATGATAGTTTTGAAAACCAACACTATTTAAAAAAAAATATAATTATGATTCATGATTTATTATTTAATATCATATATAATTTATTATTTATAATTTTTTAATTAATTAATATTTATAATTATTAGTTAATAATAATTTTAAATTTAAAACAAATCTTCAATAAGTTAAAAATTAGACTTCGACATCAAATGACCATAACTTTTGATTTGGGAGTCTGTTTTAGCTCTAAAACCAGTAAAATCAAAACTTATGAAATGAAATAAAACCATATTAGATCTAAATTTTGTAATAATTATTATAGTTTTAAGAAACGTAGGAAATCAAACTTGAACTTCAAATGACCATAACTTTTGATCTGAGTGTCCGTTTGGGCTCTACAACATATCAAATCAAATCCTACGATGATCTCTATGAACTAATGATCTTGGAGAACCCTGTTTATGTTTTTTGAGGCCAAAAAGGCCCAGAAGGCCTCCAAAACTGAGTTTTTAGTCAAGAAATCCCAATTTTTGTTAATATTCGATGGAATTTCAGCCTCATTTAAGGGGGTATTATTTTGTTAGGGAATGAATTTATTCCAAGGTCTTAAATTCATATTGATATTATGGTTTTGAAGTTTTATCATTTTTCATAATGTAGTTTTATTTATAATTTAATATATGCATATTGTTTTTATATTTACTTATAAAAAATTACTTGTATAAATACATATTTACATAGAAATATATTTTTAAACATATAAACCATATGGAAATAAATATTTTTTATTCATTTCATTTAAAATAAATAATTATCGATTTTATTTACCTTATAAAAATGCATTAATTTGTATATATATACCTATACAAGTAATTTTTATATATAAAAATGTGTGTGTAAATAAATAAAAATCTATATTTATGTGAATATTCTAATATATGTAAATAAATACATATATATGTAAATATTTGTGTGCGTATCAGAGAAATATAAATATGTTCTTGTGTGTCAATAATATTCTGTGTATACATCATATATAAATGTATTTTTATATAAATATATCATTATCATTATCATTAAATATAGTATATAAATGAATTTATAGTAAAATTATATGAATACACACACACACACACACATATAAATAATGTCAATATATACATATGCATGTGTATTGATAAACATATATATAATTATATTTATATTCTAATATATGTAAATAAATATTAATATATAACATATTTAAATAAATTTAAGTATATATATATCATACACATTTGATGATATTTAATCTTCATTTAGGGATGTCTTCATATGCTTTTTATGTCGTTTATGATTTTATTCTATTAATTTACATTCCTATTGATTTGATGATGTTGAAATTATTGTGTTTTCCCCTCTTTTGATAATTTATTATCAATTATATATAAATGTTGATATGAATTTATGAATATTTGTATATATTTATATACATTTGTAAATATTTATACACATTTATATTTATATATTTTTATATCATATATGTGTAAATATATATATACAGATATTTACATTTACTTGTGTTTATATATATATATATTAATATATAATTATATATCAGAGTGTGTTTATATATATTTATGTAACATAAATGAGTGTTTATATATATTTATGTAAATTTTGTTATATGCATATATATATTTATCGATATTTTTATCCATTTATTATTTATTATTTATCATTGATTTACTATTAATTAATTTGTTTTTATTTTTAAATCACTCTTAAATAACTATTTAATATTTATTTATTATTTACTATATATTATTTATTTATTATTCATTAATTATTAATTAATTAATTAATTAATTTTTAATTTTTAATTTTTATTCATTATTTATTAATTAATTATTAATTAATTATTAATTAATTAATTATTTATTATGCATTTATTCATTCATTTATTCATTTATTATTTATTTATTTATTTTACTTATTTATTAATTATTAATTATTAATTATTAATTATTAATTTATTATATATATACATATATTATTTATTTATTATTTATTTATTAATTTATTATTTATTTATAATTTATAATTTATAATTTATATATTATTTATTTATTTTTAATTATTATTTTATTACTTTATTATTTTATTATTTATTTATTATTTATTTATTTATTATGTATACATTTATTATTATTTAATTATTAATTTATTTTTAATTTACTATTATTTTATTATTAATTCATTATTAACAACTTATTTATTATTTATTTATTTTTTGATTAATATTTTATAATTTATTTCTTATTTATTTATTTCTTATTTATTTATTTATTATTTGTTTATTATTTTTATATTAATTATTTATTAATTATTTTATTATTTTATTATTTTATTAATTTATTAATTTATTATTAACATGTTATTAATTTCTTATTTATATTTTATACATTAATTATTAATTTATTAATAATTATTTTTTAAAATTATAAATTATAAATTATAAATTATAAATTATAAATTATAAATTATAAATTATAAATTATTTATTTTGTATCTATTTTATGTATTATTTGTTTTTTTTTCAATCAGTATATAAATAATTATATTAAATTCTATTTATTCATCATATGAAGAGCCTGTTGGAGTGGTAAAGTTTTTAGAGAATAAACAAGAGGTAAGGGGTTCAAATTTCACTCAACGTAGAATTTCTATATATTAAATATGCATGTCTGTGCATATGCATAGTGATAAATAATAAATAAAAAATTAAATTAATAATGAGAGTTAAAAAATTAACAAAATAAAATAAAATAATAAATTAATTATGAGAAATAAAAATTAACAATAACAATAATAATAAAATAATAGTAATAAAATAATAGTATTAAAATTATAACAATAATAAAATAATAATAAAAAAATAAATAATAATAAATAAATTAATTATAAGAATTATAAAATAATAAAATAATAATATAAGAAAATAAGAAAATAAGAAAATAATAATAAAAAAATTATGAAAAAAAATAAAAAAATAAAAAAGTTGTCGCGAAATGATTTGGCGGTGGTTTAAACCACCGCTAAATGATTCCCTTGATTTTAAAAAACCGCCGCTAAACACCTATTTTGTCATAGTGCAACCATGTCATGGGTGAATGTTTGAGAATACGTGTTGGCCCCTCTATAAGAGGAGTGAGTTATGTCTCTCAAAATTATAGAATGAACATATTTCCACAATATCAGGATCCTACATGGGAGGACAATACAAATTCTTGTTGGGAATAATAGTAACAAAACCCTCAACGAAGGCCTCAGAAACCACCTAATAATGGGAAACCTTAATATCAGAATATGTACCTAAGGTAACAATAAGGAAATCAATATCTTTAGGGGTCTTACCCCTAATAAGGGTATCAAAACCCTCATCCGGAACAACCCCCTCATCATCATCAACAACAAGTGATTTAACAACAACCACAATAAGAACCAACTTCAAAATTGGAAGAGATGATTTCCAAGTTAATCATTACTACTGCAACTAAGTTCCTAAATCATGAGGCATCTATTCAAAGTCTTGAAAACCAGATTGGGCGTCTTTACAATCAACTCTTAGGAAGAAAACCCAATACATTTCTAGATAACACTGCGAAAAAACCTCGAGAATAATCCAAGGCTATTACTTTGAAAAGAGGTAAAGAACTCTAACAACCAGCCAAAAAATCAAAGAGTAGTGGAGAAGGAAAAGAAATATGAATCCTCTCAACCAATGGAAGAACTAACTGAACTAGATATTGTGTCATTAGAAAAAGAAAAATCAAAAGGAAAGGAAGTAGTGTAAGGAAAAGAGAAGGAATTCATGAAACCATATGTCCCACCTCTACCATTTCTAGATCGAATGAAGCAAGGGAAACTGGGATAATAGTTTTGAAAGTCTATGGAAGTGTTTCGTAAGCTTCATAGAAATATCCAATTTGTTGAAGCATTAACTTAGATGCTTACCTATGTAAAATTTATGAAGGATATTCTCTTGAATAATAGAAAGATAGATGATTTAGGTATAATTTCCCTTAACTAGGAGTGTTTGGTGGTGGTACAACACACAATTCATCCGAAACTACAAGACCCTTGGATCTTATCTATTCATTATTCTATTATCCTGTGTGAATTTGGGAAATCCTTATGTGAATTGGGAATAAGCTTGAACTTAATTCCATTTAGAGTCTTCAAGAAATTAGGGCTTGAAGAGTTGAAACCCACTCATATGACATTGCAATTAGTTGATCGTTCTATCAATTATCCTAAGGGAACTTTGGAGGATGTCTTGGTAAAAGTTGGGAAGTTCATTTTTCCAGTCTATTTCATCATTCTCGATATGAAAATAGATGTTGAAGTGCCATTAATTTGGGAAGACCCTTCTTAGAAACAAGAAATGTAATGATCGATGTCCAGTAAGGAGAGATCATCTTTCATGCAAGTCATGATAAAGTGTCATATAATGTGATCATAGTTATAAATCATGAATCCTTGATGGAAGATGAGGAATGCAGTGCTATATCCACATTGGAAAACTACCCGAGGTGTACAAATATTGGTACGATCTATCCTTAATCAATTAAATAATATATAGAGGAAGAATAACAACTTACTGAAATAGTCGAGGAATTGTAATATATATATCTTCAAAGGGAAATCATTATTGGAAAAGAGAGGTAATTTTTGAAAACTTTGAAAGATAAAATATAAATCCCTTAGTGCCTTCTATTTTAAGGGTACCTTATCTGGAGTTGAAACCCCTTCCGTTAACATTGAAATATGGATTTTTAGGGGAAAAAGAAATGATGAGGGTCATATTTATTTACTATATAATTAATGATTAAGAATCATAGTTATTGCAAGTGAATAAGAGAAGAAGGTAAGATATTGGGTTGATGGTGGTCAAACTTAAGGGAAACGGTCCTAGTATTTATATTCACAAGGTACTATTAGAAGATGGGGTCAAGCCTTCCATGAAACCCCAATGAAGAATGAACCCATTAATAAAAGAAGTTGTCAAGAAGGAAGTGATTAATCTCTTAGATGTCAGAATCATTTACCCAATATCAGACAGTTCATGGGTAAGCCCGCTACAAGTTGTTCCAAAGAAAGGTGGTCTTACAATTATTTCAAATGAAAATAATGAGATGATTCTAACATAGACTATCACAAGTTGGCAGGTTTTTTTGGATTATCTTATGCTAAATGATTTCACCTGCAAAGATTATTTCCTACTATCATTCATGAACCAAATATTAGAGAAATTGGTGGGTCATAACTTCTAATGTTTCATAGATGGTTATTCAGGTTATAACCAGATTTCAATTGCACATGAGGATTAGGATAAAAACACTTTTTTTCACCCATACAAGACATTTTCCCATTGTATCTTGTCTTTCAACATGTGAAATGATATCACCACCTTCCAACACTACATGTTTTTTATTTTCCATGACATGGTGGAGAAAATATTTTAGGTCTTCATGGATGACTTATCGATATATAGAATGTCATTCAATATGTTCTTAAAGAGTCTTGAGCTTGTTCTGGAGAGATGGAAACAAACCAACCTAGTTTTAAATTGAGAAAAATGTCACTTTATAGTGCAACATGGAATTTTCTTAGGATATAGAATATCTAGAAAATGGATTGTAGTGGACCCAACAAAAATTGAATTGATATCAAATCTACCCATCCCTACATCAGTCCAGTCTATTTGAAGTTTTTGGGGGTATATAGGTTTTTATCAAAGGTTTTTTAGAGACTTATCTAAAATTTATTATCCCTTGATGAGTCTATTGACTAAGTATGCCTTTTTTAAATTTAATGATCCATGTGTTAAGGTATTCTAGCTATTGAAGAAAAATATAGTGGAAGCATCGGTCATGATCACCCCAAATTGGAATGAACCATTCAAGTTGATGTGCAATTCAAGCGATTATACAGTTGGTTTTGTCCTTGAATTGAGGATTGAATGTATATTTTTCCCAATTTATTATGAAATTCACACATTAAATGAAGCCTAAGTGAACCATACCACCAAAAAAAAGGAAATTTTGTCAGTGGTATTTACATTTGATAGATTGTTTTCATACTTGGTGTTGTCAAAATTCATTTTCTATATAGATCATGAAAAATTCAAGTACCTCTTAAACAAGAAGGATACTAAGATATGTCTAATTCACTGGGTACTCTAACTCTAATAATTCAACTTGTAAATTCATGATAAAAAGGGGAGTGAGAAATTAATACCAGATATCCTTTCTTGCTTGGAGTTAACTCATCTGGAGGTAGAAGAGTATTGGGAAGTTCAAGAAGATTTTCTAAACATGCACATTTTTTCGATAATGGTAGTGTCTAAACCATGGTTTGCTGACATTGCCAACTATTTAGCCATAGTAACACTGCAACCTGATTTATCATTTCAGTAAAAAGAAATGATTTTTGTTTAATGTGAATCATTATTTAAGGTAAGACCCACTACTATTTATGTCTTATTGAGATGGAATCATCCACTAGTGTGTGTTAGAGGTGTAGGTTCCAAAGATTTTGTAATTTTGTCATTCATCTACATCTAGTGGAAATCATAGGCCAAACTATACTATTTATAAGATACTACAATCTATATTTTTATGGACTATGATGCATAAGGATGCATTAAGCTTCATAGATAGTTGTGATTGATTCCAATACACCATAAATATTTGGCAGTGAGTTGAGATACCCAAACAATAATTACTCAAAATGGAAGTCTTTGATGTTTGGGGTATCTAATTCATGGATCCATTTCTACCCTCCTACGACAATATCTACATTCTTGTATGTGTGGATTATGCCTTGAAATGGGTGGAGGTCTTTGCAACAACACAAAACATGACATAGGTAGTTGTGTCATTCCTGAAAAAATTAGCCACTTTTGAGTTCCAAGGGTGTTGATTAATGATTGAGGAACTCATTTTGACAACAATTTACTGAAAAATGTCTTAGAAAAATGTGGAGTAAAACATAAAACTGGAACACCCTATCACTCGGAAAAAAGTGGTCAAGTAAAGGTATCAAATCAAGAGCTTGAGAAGATTATTGAAAAGATAACTGGAGACTCATGGAAGGATTGGTCTAAAATGCTTGATGGTTTATTATGGGTGCATCGAACACCATTTAAGAATCCTCTAGGCATGCCACATTTCTGAATGGTTTAAAAAAAGGCATTCCACTTGCTATAGAATTAGAACATAAATTATACTAGTCAATTGAGGCATTGGATTTTGATCTCAAATCCAATGAGGAGAAGATTAAGTTTAACCTAACCAAACTTTATGAAATTAGAAGAGAAGAATATGAGAATGTCTTTATTTACATATAGAAGACAAAGGTGGTCCACTATAAGATGACATCTTAGAAATCATTCCAACCCTATGATAATGTACTACTCTTTAATTCAAGATTATAATTTTTCTAGGAAAGATAAGGCCTCAGTGGCCTGAGCCATTTAAAGTTGTTAAAGTCTTATTCCATGGTGTGGTGGAGATTCAAGGAAACAATTGGAAGCTATTTAAAGTCAATGAACAACGCCTCAATCCATATTTTCAAATGGAGGACATGGTGGTAATAGTATACACTATGTATTTTGGATAAATAAGAGGCCCATTTATGTCTATCTTAAGGAATTAAACATATCACTAACCGATATATAACCCTAAATTTCATAAAATTTCATAAAAATATTTTTTTGTATGTTTCTTAGGAAATCATGTTAGTGTGTTTTAATTTTTATGTGTTATAGTTATAGGATAAATATGAAGTGATGGATTTATGATTGTATTTCTATTATGTAGATCTTTAGATGTTATATGGAAGCCTAAAATCATATTTTAAAATAATTAATAAACTTAAATTTTCATTATATGGGAAGTAATTAATTTCCAAAATAGGGAGAAACTAAATTTTTCAAAAAAAAAACCCAAACACATAGTTTTCACATAGTTAAAAAAATAATGCACCTTAACCATTTGAGGTTGAAACTCTCATTCCAGAGGAAAATGCATGGTTTTTGTATGATTTGGTAAACCATACAACTCAACTATGAAAGAGGCATTTCAATTATAGTGGAATGTGCATGATTACCAAATGATTTATCAAACCATGTGTGGTAACTATGAACCTTTTTAAATCCCCTGAATTTCAAAAATCAAAATTAAAACTCCCCATTTTTAACCCCCAAAATCATTCCACACCCCACTATCGCATGCACCTCCCTCCCCTCTCCCCTCTCATCTCCTATTATCATCCATCTCCCTTGTATCATCCTCTTAATCTAGTTCAAAGACCTAAGGTATGTTTTTTCTTATTTTTCTCCTCCTTCTCTTCATTCTTATTCTTACTCCTTTATCTTCTCTCACACTTCATATCCTTCTTTTTATTCCCCTTGGTTAATACAACCCTTCATTTTCCCCAACCCACTTTAAATTTTCATTTTCATTTAACTTTTTACTCTTATTTTCTAAGAAATTTCTTGAAAAAGTTTTCAAGAACATCGTCACACATACTTTGCACAATAAATTTATCAAAAAATCCAATTTTTCTTCATCCATTGACTTGAGTTTAAGTATTTTATAGAATTTACTTAATAATTTCATAATTTAAATTCAATTTTATGTCTTTTACTTTGTCATGTGTGTGCTATATATTGTTATGATTCCTGTAGGATACCCTCCTAACCTTTCAATGCCCCCCTACTTCAAGAATTTCCATGGAAAAGGTTCGAAAAACCTCCCCATCCCCCATATGAAATTCTCTAATAGATAGAAGAATCAAAGATACTGATTCCTTAACACTCATGAATTTATCCCATATGGATGTTTTGTACCCCATTACCTTACTACACTTAGCATTTTTGAAGTGCCCCAAAGCTTAATTTCCATCATTAATCTTATGGCGGCCCTCTTTGTACACAACCCAACTTACAAGGGGCTTATACTAAAGTTTTAAGCAACATTTTTCTATCAGGATCATTATTATACTAATGATTTTAGGTATATAATTGAGTTAGAAGGTGATGTGAAATTACACCTTCTCAAGAAATGCTATAGTTTTTAACTAGATACTTTTTATACTTTGGTTGGAATCTATGAGGGGGATTTTGTGAATAGTTTGGATTACAATGAGGCTACCTTGACTTGGGACCGCGACGTCACCCATGAATTTTGGGACACCATTGCACAACTGGGTCCAATGTATGTTCCGAAAACCGCTAAGGCCTCAAAATTGATAAATTCATCCCATTGCATCATCCATAGGGTCTTTACCACTTGCTTCACTCCTTGCTCAGATAGTGAGGGGATTATGAAACTTAGTGACCTATTCTTAATTTATTCCATGATTTTTTAATAGACCATAAATTTAGATTACCTTTTCAGCCAATATTTTTTCTTCACGTGTTTACTAAGACATAGGGAGATATTTTTGGGAGCCCCTACATTATTCTCTTAGCATAGTGTTTTGGAATCCATTTAAACAAAGTGGACTTCATTGAGATTGATACACCTCTCCCATTAGATATCACTATAGTGTGGTGAATGAGAATTATTGAACATGATAGGTAAAGATACTATTTTAGAGGATCCCAAGAGGTAACCCAGAGTGAGCCTTAAGAAAACCCACCCCATATATCTTCCCATTACACCCCTCCACCTGAGGAGGTGCAATACACTCCATCCAACCATAGCACCACAACCCATCCATCCATCCTAGCCATATCCATTCCAACACCCCCTTACTCCCTTTACTTCACCCGCACTAACCCTAAGGGAACTACTTATACTGAACCAAAATTACAATAGATACATGATCTAAACTTTTATGCCATGTTTGACAGATGAGTTGAGAATGATCAAAACCAAATAGAGGGAACTAACTTATAGGAATTCCCCAACATAGACCTTTATCGACCCCTTCATAACCATACCCTTTCCTACTACATTTACAGTGGTAATACCTATCATTCAAGAAAATCTTGTGATTCCTATCCAGTAGATGATAAACCAACAGTAGGTACCACATAGAGCAGTGGGGTAGCTCCTATGATGTTTACAAGCATAGACTATGAACCAATAGTGAGGGATCCAACTTGGGATGAGTCCACCCATGTATAATTTCTAGACACCATTGGAATAGGCCTACCCATAGGCTGGAACTGGTATTTTATTTCCCTTGTACATACTTGTTGTGCCTCAAAATTTTGCTACATTGCCTTATTTATGCACGTGTTTGGCATTGGATGTTTTTATGGCTGTTTGTTTATGTTTTCTTTCATTGTGTGATTGTGTGATAATATTTTATTTCTTCCTGATACTATAATTTTATTGATTCAATTTTATTGGCTTCTTTGTCTGAGATAGTAGGCGAACCACTTCTAACACTCACAAACACTCTTATATTTGATAGGCTCTCAAACACCAACTCCCTTCTGTTTTCCCGAACTTACTCTATGGGAGTTTTATTTCTTTAAATTTTCTCATTAATTATGTATTTTATTCCACCTTTATTATAATTTACATGCATACCCTTCACCACCTTAACAAGATCATGGGGGACCATGCCCATTTTTAAGTTTGGGGGAGGGAACCTCAATTTTTTGTACCCCATTTGGTCATTTAATTAGCCTTTCCAAGGATGAGATGTTTTTCTTAGAGACCATTTAAGGGATATTATAGATTTCACAAATTCTTATTAATTAAATTAAAATGGAATTTGATTAATCATTTTGAAATTTCTCATATGTTTGGATTGATAAGTGACAGCCTGTGAGGCTTTGTAAATTCCTATGGGGCTAAACAAATTTTGTAATTTATTAAACTCTAACAACCTAACTAAAAATATAGTACTTGTTAAGTATGAGTGTCAAACCATAGGGATAGTCCATATGTTATAAATTAATTAAAGAAACTATAATTGAAATTGTTTGATTTATTTAGAGAAAAGAAAAAAAGTGTAGTAAAGTTTGGGTTTTTATATTAAGAGAGAGGCACGAAAGGTTCAATGATTTTCATGTTTGTGTGATAGGGATTTAATTGATAATGAATTTATTCAGGTTTGGTGTCAGAATCGGGTTAGCAGGGATCCTTGATCTTGGTATACTGCCCTAATCTTATGATTTCACCTTTGGAATGGTCATCTACTAAATTAAATCATATAATTAGGAAACCCAAAACCTTATTTAAACATAACCATCCTAGATTACATAATGGTCATATGAAAACTAAGGCGATTAATTGATGTAATGGAAATATAACCTTTAGAATGTAGAAATGGTCATGCAATATGAAAAGAAAGATATTTGGAATTGATAAATAATGTTTCAACAATCCAAAACATGAATAATAAAAAGAAATAATCCCTATGAATCACTCCCCATATAATCACATCACCCAACACTAAGATAACTACTCTCTCATGCTAGGAATGGTGAGAATGAGCAGCATGGGTACCCGAAGAATAAAATCAGTGAAGAACAGTGGCGAAGTGGGACCCCAGATCGCCACTCCGTCATCTAACAGCCTTCCATTGGTGTCTCTTAGGCTCCACTGGTCCCTGGATGTCTTGAAAGGGTGAAATAGGGCTATATTTATAGGCAAAACCGATCAAATCCTTAGCTGCGATGTATTTATTTTTCAACACGTCATCATTATCACAATGTGTGAATAGATTACACGACATGTAATCCTTAATTTCAGGCATTGTGAATTTTGGAAAAATATTCTCCAAAACCTGTCCAAAAAAATACCACGTCATGTAATCTAGTTACACAACATGTAATGATGTTTCACAACATGTATTAAAGTCACAACTTGTCCTGTGTAGCTAATTACTTTTGAAAAAGTCACAACATGTAATTACATTAAATAGTGTGTAATCTATTTTCTCCAAATTTTTTAGCTTTATCTATCTTCAAAAATGAGGTGTCATGCCGCTTTGCTTCTCTAGTGGTGTGAAGTATATTTTAGCTAAAATTTCCACCCCTTTTTGTTCCATTTCTAAATATTAATTGAATCCTTACATAAAACATAAAACAAGTCAATTTTTTCCAAAATTAGCAATATTATTCATTTAAATACAAAATCAATATATTAAAACACTCTAAAAAGTATGAATGAAATACACTTATCAATAAGCCTATTTTTGATGTGAATAGAATTAGAACACTCAAGGATAATTCTTTAAATTTTAATTCTTAAAACATCATGTTTAAGGATGAAGTTTTTGATAGAGTAGTTTAAATTAAGGAACCTCTTGAAATGGAAGTCAATTTATCCATAAGGGGAAGTGATAATTTGAAATTGTTTATACCACACATGAGGTTATTATGAAATATCAATTACATGAACTATTGACATGATAAAAAAGTCCATTTAGGTGATTTATTGAAAAAATATGGGTACTAAAAATCATTACCAGTATCTCACATCAATGAAAAATCAGGATATGACAAAGGAATACCCAATATAATGATGACCCCCTATTTTGTATCAAAATTTTAAGTTAATGAGGTTGTGTGACCTATAAAATTGATATCCCAACATTTGTGTGGAAGAGATCTTATATTAACCTACCCAAGTGTGCAATGGTATGGAAATGGATTATGAAAATTTATTTTAAATAAATAAGGATAATTTAAGATTTAAATGAAAAATAATTTAAGTATGAAAATTTTGAAAATTTTAATTGATTATACTTTGTTTGTTCATGTTGGTCGGAGTGGATACTCAAGAGGGGGGTGAATTGAGTTCCAATTAAAATTTCTGTTTTAAAAACTTTGTCTTAAAACCCCCAAATAAAATACTGAATTAAACTGTAGTGAATTTATATCAAAGTAAGGGTTCGGTTGGGTTCTCGAGGGATTGATTATTTCCCAGTTAATAAAAACAGAAAGGTTGATTAACTTTTGAAACCAACTTACTGATTTGCAACTGATATAAACACTTGCGAATTTAATTATCAAAGTAGCTTTAAAACAATTTTGGGTTTAAAGTATTAACAGCGGAATAAAAATAACTTTGAAGATAAAGCCTAGTAGATATAACCAAGAGGTTCAGTCTCAAGCTGAGACTTATTCCTCTCAAAAGATTTTATAAAAAGATGATCCACACCCTGGATCGGGGATAACAACAACAACCAGCTGTCCAGGTCCAAGACCTCTACCAAAGTTATTCGTGGGAACAAACACAACAACAACTAGCTGTCTAGGTCCAAGACATCTACCACTATCCCAGTGGGAAATAAAAAATGTAAGAGTATTGAGTGAGGATTTACAAATCCTCCAGTTAGAGTACAGGAGATAGTGTGTGTGTAAAATAGAACAGATAACACACACTGCTCAATATATAAAAGGATAAATCACAGAGCAAATAGTTAGAGTTTAGAAATGTCTCTAGTGATTTGTCGTGTAGTTCTGGACTCCTTTAATTGATCAGAATTCGCTTTGAGTCCTCTTCTGGTTTTTGTCTAGAAAACAGAGTATCGTCTGTTTCCTTGACTTCTAGGTTCAGAGATAAAGAAGAAGTAGTCGATGAAGTTCTTGTTTTATGATCTCGTTCTCATCTCTTCACTGGTTTTCATTGATGAAAGAGTTCCTCATGTAAGTTTAGTCGTCTCTTTGTATTCACACCCGGTTGTTCTTTCGGCACGCCTTGTGGTCTGTTTCCTTTTCTATGTATGTCTCACTTCTTCTTGTATTTCTTCTCTCTACCATTTTTCAGTAGCACATACTTCCTCTATTTAAGGCACGTGCTCCGGCAAAGGAAATGATTTCTTTTTGCAGGTACGAGGTATGGTTCCCTGACATCCAACAACACACATTAAATAAATGACAGATCATTTAAAATATTCCTAATATGACCGTTGGTTAGATTAAATAAAGATAAAGAAATTCAAACAGCTGTTTATGACTATCAATGTGTCAAGTGATCGGTGGGTCATTAGCATCGGTGAGACATCTTCGGTGACTCATTCGATCAGCATCGGTGAGACATCTTCGGTGACTCATTCGATCAGCATCGGTGAGACATCTTCGGTGACTCATTCGATCAGCATCAGTGAGACATCTTTGGTGACTCATTCGATCAGCATCAGTGCGACCGTTGTCCTTTGATATGGATCGGTGCGACCGTTGTCCTTTGATATGGATCAGTGCGACCGTTGTCCTTTGATATGGATCGGTGCGACCGTTTTCCTTTGATATGGATCGGTGCGACCGTTGTCCTTTGATCCAGAGGACTTCCAGAATACTTGTAAATCAATAAAAAAGAGATAAAAACATGATCCAACCAATATACACAGATTCATTAAGAGATTGTGATTATGAGAAATTCAACTGGATTAAGTAATTGATGATTTGTGATTATTAAAACAGAAATCATAGGAAGAATTAAACAATCTTCCAGAGGGCTCAACAATCTCCCCCTTTTTGATAATCACAACTCTTAGCCAATCACAAAGCTTAGCCATTAATAAATATAAGATATCATCAATAATAAGGCATAATAAGAATAAAAAAAATATAATGAGATGTAAATCTCCCCCTGAAATTAGGCCTGTTAAATACTTATGCAAGAATTGCCATACAAAGATATAAATCTCCCCCTGAAATTAGGCCTGTTAAATACTTATGCAAGCATTGCCATACAAATATATAAATCTCCCCCATATCTCCCATAGAGCCATAGATATACAGAGAGCTAGATTTCTCCCATCTCCCCCATATCTCCCATGGATCCATAGATATACAGAGAGCTAGATTTCTCCCATCTCCCCCATATCTCCCATGGATCCATAGATATACAGATTTATCCCCCTTTGGGATAATCAAAAAGGAGGGAAAAAAGATAAAGAAGAGATTAAAAGATGGCAGCAGTGAGAATAAAAAGAAAAGAGAATAAAGTTCATAAGACATCATAGTACAATCACAACAGGGTTCACCCTATCAACAACAACGCACAACTATTACTGGGGGTGTAAAGGGGATTTTCCCTTATCGGACGGATCAATGGTGGGTAAGTTGGAAGGCCTGGAGGAAGGTTGAACTGGGTGAATTTGAAATGGTGGTAAAACGACTCTGGAGGTTGGAGGAGAGGATGCCACTGGAGTTTGCTGTGGAGCTGTAGGAGGTGGTGGAGAAGATTGCTGAGGAACTGGTCTAAGATGAGAGAGATCTTGATCAACAAAGATTTGATTTGGAGCAACATTAGAGGCACTGAGAGGGTCAGTAGTAGGAAGCAGAACGACAGTGGCTTGTGCATTCAGATAAGGCTTCAAAAGATTTATGAAATTCTGAATAACTTCTGCACCATACTGCATAGCCTTCTCAAATTCATCCTTATTTTCCATGAACCATTCCAAGGTTGGAGTAAAATCTTGCAACTATCGAACTTGAGTTTTGAAGGCTTGAGTGACTGGAGGTAGTCTCAGATTTTCAGCTAGCACTTTGAAATTCGCGGTCATCTCATGCTTGGTATAGATTTTTGAAAAGTAGTGATCAACCTTTTCCTTGATTTCTCTCTGAGCTTTAGTGGCATCTACTGAATATACTGTTACCATCTTATGAATGTGATCACTGTGCTCCTTCATCTTCCTCAACGAGTCTAAATCAAGAACTTGCCTAATGGCGGCCAATTCATCATGCACAAACTGCTTCAGAGCCTCTAGCTCACGAGTAGTGATCTTGGTTACTTTGGCTGTACTGGCTTGAGAAACTATTTGAGTTATATCAGCCTTCAACTTTCTTAGATCAGACTTCTTAAGATGTTCAATCAGATTTCGCAACACTTCCATCATACCAGAGATGGTGGATCTAAATTTGTTGGATAAAGAAACTAACCCAGATTGTAGATCCTTTAGAATCTGATTTAGAGAGGCTATGTGTCTACCAATAAACTCACCAGTATTGGCCAGGTCTGGTGTAATAGCCTTTGAAATTTCTTCTCTGACTGTGTCTCTCATAGCAGTAAGCAACTCCCTTTTTAACTTGTCAAAATCTGACTGAGAGATAGTAGAACTAGGTAGATGAGCACCAGCAGCATCAACAACATGAAAAGACCTTGGCCCAACTGGTTGGCTTTCCATCATAACCGCAGTAGATTCTGATTCTTCTTCTTCTTCCTCAGAATACTCTAAACCCAAAACAGCAAAACCAGGGTAATCATCCCAGACAGCAACACACAAAGTATATTTCAGTTTATCATAACTTGCTTTTCCACTATTTTTTAAGAGATTCTCTCTTGCCATTGGCATCTGTTTCTGGTACAATTTGATGTGTTTCCGTTGGAGGTACAGCAAGACCATCCACCGGTCGGTTATCACCATCATCATTATCATCATCATCATCATCATCTCCATTATCATTTCCATTCTTCACAGAAACGTCACTGTCAGATACTTCAGGGTCACTAGCTTCTTCATCACCAAGAACTGGTTCTGATTCAAGTAAGGGTAAAGGTGGACTGGCAGGTCCAAAGTCTATTCGTCTATTAGGACTCACAGTATCAGGATCACTCCTATAATCAGGAGGTGACATACTTCCTTCTTCTGTTTCAGCGTCTTCCATCCCTTGTTTACCAGACTCTTCAGTGTCTTTATTCCTTTCAACATTTACTTCTTCTTCATCATCAGAATAAATTGGTTCCTCATCCGATTTCAAACCAGGGTCTCTCAAACCCTTCAGCCTCTTTCCATGATCAGTGGGATTGTAGGATTCATACAACTTGTTCTCATCAGCAACCCAACATTTTTTCCATGGGTTCTAGTTTATTTTCATCTGTTTATAAATCTCTTTGGTAATACAAAAAGCACTATCAGATTCAGCTATCTCATCAACTTCATCAACACATTACAGACTTTTTAACATAGCAGAGATCATTTTGGGATAGAACAGGGCAATGGATTTCTTAGAATGTTTCACCATTCCAGCTATGTGCACCATTAGATATCTACACAAATTGATCTTCTCATGGGTATTTAGTAAAAACAACAGAAAAACATCCTGGTATCTTACAGCAGCAAAATCTCCTTTCCTGGAGCAAATTTTTTGCTGAATAAACTTAAAGAGAAGTCTACATTCACCGTCCAGCTCTGATGCTATGATTCTCCTTAACTCTCTGTTTCCAGTCAAAAGCTCTAATGCTAACTCATAAGAGAAATACTCAGTGGTTGGAGGAATGTTTCCAGCATAATCCTCATACCGACCCTCGTGGGGTACATTCAAACATTCATCCCATTGTTTTGACGAAAAATATATTTTCTTTCCTTTCACTACCGAAGACATTCTGGAAGCCTCGACACCATCTAAAGTAACTTGCTGATTTATATAAAACTCATGCACTAGATTTGGGTAGTATATATGAGTGTTGTCTGAGAACCATGCTTTCCATCCTTGTGAATCTAAAACTTGTAACAATAGCGACTTACTTGTCAAAAGCCAGGCGGAGCTAACTTCCTTTTCTACAGCAACAATCTGAGTTTCCAGGTTCAGATTTACTAATCTTTGAGTGGTACTACTCGACTCGCCTCGAACATGCTTTGACGGTTCAGGACTTTCTAATCCTTTGCTCGATCTCTTCTGCTTAGCCATTTGATGATTCTGGGGAAAGCAGGAGTTCGAAGGTTCGAAGTGGAGGAGAAGAGAGAAAATAAGGTTTGGCAGGAAAGAAATGAAAGGTCGACGGTTTGGGGAATATGAATAGTCGCGTATCATTTATTTCATCATTTAGGGTTCCCATAATAAAGATAAAAGTAGTTAATTAATCACAAAATAAAAAGTAATATAAAGAAAGATCGGTTTCACAGACCGGTTTCACAGTTCGGTTTCCCAGATCAGTTTCACAGATCGGTTTCACAGATCGGTTTCACAGATCGGTTTCACAGATCAGTTTCACAGATCGGTTTCACAGATCGGTTTCACAGATCGGTTTCACAGATCGGTTTCACAGATCGGTTTCACAGATCAGTTTCCCAGATCGGTTTCACAGATCGGTTTCACAGATCAGTTTAACAGATCGGTTTAACAGATTAGTTTCACAGATCGGTTTCACAGATCGGTTTCACAGATCAGTTTCACAGATCGGTTTCACAGATCAGTTTCAGAGATCAGTTTCACAGATCGGTTTCACAGATCAGTTCCACAGATCAGTTCCACAGATCGGTTCCACAGATCAGTTCCACAGATCAGTTTCACAAATCAGTTCCACAGATCAGTTTCACAGATCCGTTTCACAGATCGGTTTCACAGATCGGTTTCACAGATCAGTTTCACAGATCCGTTTCACAGATTGGTTTCACAGATTAGTTTCACAGATCAGTTTCAGATCATTTTCACAGATCAGTTTCACAGATCAGTTTCACAGATTAGTTTCACAGATCAGTTTCATAGATCAGTTTCACAGATCAGTTTCACAGATTGATCATACACAATTCTTGTTTAATAAAATTCATTCTTTCAGAGCATAAAGGCTTTGTAAAAATATCAGCTAATTGATTTTCAGAACTAATAAATTTTAGAGAAATATCACCTTTTTGATAATGATCTCTTAGAAAGTGATGTCTGATATCAATGTGCTTAGTCCTAGAGTGAGACACAAGGTTCTTAGATATGTTGATCGCACTAGTATTGTCACAGTTAATTGAAACTTGTTTAAAATCAAATCCATAGTCCAATAAGGTGTGTTTCATCCACAGAATCTGTGCACAGCAACTACCAGCAGAGATATACTCTACTTCAGCAGTAGACAATGCAACTGAGTTCTATTTCTTACTACACCATGATACTAGCAATTTTCCAAGTAAATGACATGTTCCAGATGTGCTTTTCCTATCTAACTTACATACAACAAAGTCAGCATCTGAATAACTAGTTAGGTCAAATGATTGTCCTTTTAGATAAAACAAACTTAAATTCACGGTATAATTAAGATATTTAAAAATCCTTTTAACAGCCAGTAAGTGTGATTCTTTAGGATTAGCTTGAAATCTAGCACACATACACACACTAAACATAATATCCGGTCGACTAGCAGTAAGATAAAGTAAACTCCCAATCATACCTCTGTAATTAGTTTGATCTACTGGTTTACCAGTTTCATCTATATCCAATTTACAGGTGGTACTCATAGGTATATCACTTTCCTTAATACTATCCAAACCAAAAAGTTTTAATAAATCCTTAGTATATTTACTTTGATTTAGAATAATTCCATCTTTAGTTTGAAAAATTTGAAAACCAAGAAAATACTTAAGCTCTCCCATTAATCTCATTTCAAACTTATTTTGCATAACCTGTGAAAATTCAGTACATTAAGAATTTTTAGAAGATCCAAAAATAATATCATCAACATAGATTGTTACTATTAACACATCTTTTGAAATCCTTTTTATAAAAAGAGTGGGATCAGCTATTCCTTTTGTAAATCCTTTTGAAATAAGAAAGTTTTAAAGTCTTTCTTACCAAGCTCTTGGAGATTGTTTTAAACCATATAAAGATTTAGAAAGTTTAAAAACATGATTTTGAAAATGAGGATTTGAAAAACCAGGTGGTTGTTCTACAAAAACATCTTCAACAATAAAACCATTTAGAAAAGCACTTTTCACATCCATTTGATATAACTTGAAATTAAGATGTGATGCATAAGCAAGTAAGATCCTAATAGATTCTAATATAGCTACAGGTGCAAAGGTTTCCTCCTAGTCAATTCCTTCTTCTTGATTGTAACCTTGTGCAACTAGCCTAGCTTTGTTTCTAATGATGTTTCCAGATTCATCAACTTTGTTTCTAAACACCCATTTTGTGCCTATGGTTATAGTGTCCTTAGGTCTTTCTACTAATTTCCAGACTTTTTTTCTTTAAAATTGATTTAGTTCCTCTTGCATAGACATTACCCAAAATTCATCATTGATAGCATCATTGATATTTTTAGGTTCTAGCTGTGACAAGAAGGCTTGATGCTGAACCTGATTTCTAAGAGAAGCTCTAGTCTTTGTCCCTCTATCAATATTTCCTACAACAACATCTAAAGGACGATTCTTCATAATTCTAGTTGGTCTAGAAAAGGTAGGGCTCAAGATTTCAGGTTTATCTACAGGTTGAGGTTCAACAGAAGCAGGGTCTGGAAAATTTCCAGAACTGGATGTTTTAACTACATGTCCACTGTTTTTATCATTAAGGTTCAAACCAGAGAGATCATCTTCAAGATTTTCAAGAGAGGTCTTAGGTTCATGTGGATCAGTTTCATCAAATTTGATGTGAACAGATTCTTCCACACATTTGGTTCTCTTATTGAAAACTCTATAGGTTTTACTGGAAGTTGAGTAACCTAGAAAAATTCCTTCATCACTCTTAGATGAAAAATTATCAAGATTATCTTTAGTGTTAAGAATGAATACTTTTCAGCCAAAAACTTTGAAGTAGTTAACCTTAGGTTTCCTATGGTTCCATAACTCATAAGGGGTCCTCTTGAGAACAGGTCTGATCAAGACTCTATTAATAACATAACAAGCTGTATTTACAGCTTCAGCCCAAAAGTAGACGGGTAGGTCATACTCATTAAGAATAGTTCTAGCAATTTCTTGCAGGGTTCTATTCCTCCTTTCTACTACACCATTCTGTTGAGGTGTCCTAGGGGCAGAGAAATTGTGACTATAGCCACTGTGTGAGCAGTAAGATTCAAACTCATGATTTTCAAACTCATGACCATGATCACTTCTTAGGGTTTTAATCTTAAGTCCACTAAGGTTCTCTACATACTTGGAATATTTAACAAAGTAAGAACAAGCTTCACTTTTGTGAGCTAGAAAGTATACCCAAGTATATCTAGAAAATTCATCTACAAGAACATAGACATAATGCTTCCCATTTAAACTAAAAACTCTAGAAGGTCCAAATAAATCCATGTGAACCAACTCGAGAGGTTGAGAAGTTGACACTTCTTTCTTTGATTTAAAATAAACTTTATGTTGCTTTCCCTTTTGATAGGGATTACAAACTTTGTCTACTGGAAATTCAAGTTTGGGTAGGTCTCTAACTAAGTTATTCCTAGCAATTTTTCTAAGTGAATGCACATTGCAGTGTCCTAATCTTTTGTGCCAAATCCAAGACTCTTTATGAAAAGCATTTAAACAAGTAATATTTTGCTTAGCTAAAGAATTTAAATCGACAGCATAAATGTTTTCACTTATTAAAGTAGAAAACACTAAAACATTTTTAGAGTTAAAAATATTGCAAGAATCATTTTAAAATTTAACATAAAAACCATCATCACATAACTGAGAAATACTTAATAAATTGTATTTAAGTCCATCAACAAATAAAACTTTAGAAATTAGTACTGAGTCAGTGTTACCAATCTGGCCTAAGCCAATGATTTTCCCTTTAGAATTATCACCAAAGGTGATAAAACCTCCATCAACTCTGACTAAGCTTTTAGAGCATGAGAAGTCTCCTGACATATGTCTTGAACATCCACTGTCCAAGTACCAGGTCTTTTTACAGGAGCTCTTTAAGCAGGTTCCCTACAAAACATATTTAGATAGGAAATGATTTTGGTACCCAGATCTTCTTGGGTCCAGACAGGTTAGCCAATAATACTTTAGGTACCGATATTTGTCTAATGGGTCTCATAGAATTTCTAGAATCAATAGATTTGGAAAGATAAATCTTATTAGATCCATAACTATGAATATAACTCGTTGAATCATATGAAGTTACAGAGCTAGCTACATTCTGTCCAGATTTAGGAATGAATCTAGTTCTGGTAATCTTCCTTTGTCCAGGTTGGTATCCTATACCAGTAGTGTATCTAGGTGCTATTTGCTTACCTAGCATCTGAGTAAGAGTATATTTACCATTTGTAAATTTCTCTAAGTCTTTATTGAGTTGCTCATTGGATAATTTTAGTTCAGTGTTCTCTTTAAGCAACTTAACATTATTTTCCATTTCAATATCAAGATCAGATTTATGTTTAACAGTTAAAGCATACTGTTTCTTTAAACCTTTGTATTTGTCTTTTAGCTCATTACAGGTTTCTTCTAACATATCACAATATTCAAACAGTTCAGATTTAGACATGTTATCACATTCAGAATCATCTCCAGAATAATATGAATTAGAAGAAGGAGTTTCTGAAGTTACCTCAGCAGCATTTGTCATAAAACACATGTTTTCCTTGTTTTTGTGTTCAGTTTTAGAAACTTCAGATTCACTAAAACTGTCCTCAGAAGCACTCCAAGTAGCCTTCATGGATTTCTTATACTTGTTATCCTTGTATTCATACTTCTTCTTATATTTCATCTTTGGACAGTCTGCTTTTATGTGTCCCTTCCTTTTTCAATCATAACAGACAAATTCATCTGATTTGTCAGATTTCTTCCAATCCTTTTTCCAATGTCCCTTGTTGTCATACTTACCTTTGTAGTTTGTCTTTCTGAAAAACTTCTTATTCCTATAAAATTTCTTAAACCTTCTAGCAATGTGAGCCATCTCAGCATCACTGTCAGAGTCACTCTCACTGTCTTCACAGCTTGAACTTTCATTGATAGCTTGAAGCTTTTCCTTACCCTTATTCTTTGAGGTTGTAGTTTTGAAGGCAACAAACTTCCTTCTAGGTTCATCATCTTCTTCTTTGTTCACTTTGAGTTCTTCTTCATACATCATCAACTTGCCAATTAGTTCCTTGATTGGTAGTTCACCAATGTCACATGATTCTCTAATGGAGACAGAGGTGCCTCTCCATCTTTCAGGTAGACATATCAAAATTCTCATGATTTGTTCCTTTGCTGGAACATCCTTTCCCAGAGAAGTCATTGTGTTGAAAATTTCATTGAACCTGAGATACATATCAGAAATGGGTTCATCAGGCTTCATCTTAAAATTATCATACTTAATAGTATAAGTGTTCAATCTCATCTCCTTAACATTAGTTGTTCCTTCATGAGAAACAGCTAAGGTATCCCAAATCTCATATGCAGTTTTACATGCAAATATTATATTAAATTACTCATCTCCTAGAGCACAGTATAAAGCATTCATAGCTTTACAATTATTATTGTAGGCTGTCTTAGTAGTTTAATTCCAAGTAGTTCTAACAGTAGTAGGAATTTTATATTCAGATTCTATAGCCATCCAAATATCAAAACCCATGCTTTCTAAATGAATTTTCATCTTTATTTTCCACTGAGCATAGTTAGTGCCATTGAAAAATGGTGGTCTATTGGAAGCAACACCTTCAACTCTATTATCCATGATAGCTTACTTAAGGCAAAGATTTTAAAGAGATAACAATTTAGAAGTAACAGAAATTTGAAGAACTTTAAGATACAACTAAAATCACAGTTGAAAAACAGAGTACTTTAGAATATATTTAAAATAAACCTTTGATACCAATTGTTGGTCGGAGTGGATACTCAAGAGGGGGGTGAATTGAGTTCCAATTAAAATTTCTGTTTTAAAAACTTTGTCTTAAAACCCCCAAATAAAATACTGAATTAAACTGTAGTGAATTTATATCAAAGTAAGGGTTCGGTTGGGTTCTCGAGGGATTGATTATTTCCCAGTTAATCAAAACAGAAAGGTTGATTAACTTTTGAAACCAACTTAATGATTTGCAAATAATATAAACACTTGAGAATTTAATTATCAAAGTATATTTAAAGCAATTTTGGTTTTAAAGTATTAGCAGCGGAATAAAAATAACTTTGAAGATAAATCCCAGCAGATATAACCAATAGGTTCAGTCTCAAGCCGAGACTTAGTCCTCTCAAAAGATTTTATAAAAAGATGATCCACACCCTGGATCGGGGATAACAACAACAACCAGCTGTCCAGGTCCAAGACCTCTACCAGAGTTATTCGTCGGAACAAACACAACAACAACTAGCTGTCCAGGTCCAAGACCTCTACCACTATCCCAGTGGGAAATAAAAGATGTAAGAGTATTGAGTGAGGATTTACAAATCCTCCAGTTAGAGTACAGGAGACAGTGTGTGTGTAAAACAGAACAGATAATACACACTGCTCAATATGTAAAAGGATAAATCACAGAGCAAATAGTTAGAGTTTAGAAATGGCTCTAGTGATTTGTCGTGCAATTCTGGACTCCTTTGATTGATCAGAATTCACTTTGAGTCCTCTTCTGGTTTTTGTCTAGAAAACAGAGTATCGTCTGTTTCCTTGAATTCCAGGTTCAGAGATAAAGAAGAAGTAGTCGATGAAGTTCTTGTTTTATGATCTCGTTCTCAGCTCTTCACTGGTTTGCATTGATGAAAGAGTTCCTCATGTAAGTTCAGTCGTCTCTTTGTATTCGCACCCGGTTGTTCTTTCGGCATGCCTTGTGGTCTGTTTCCTTTTCTATGTATGTCTCACTTCTTCTTGTATTTCTTCTCTCTACCATTTTGCAGTAGCACATCCTTCCTCTATTTAAGGCACGTGCTCCGGCAAAGGAAATGATTTCTTTTTGCAGGTACGAGGTACGGTTCCCTGACATCCAACAACACACATTAAATAAATGACAGAGCATTTAAAATATTCCTAATATGACTGTTGGTTAGATTAAATAAAGATAAAGAAATTCAAACAGCTGTTTATGACTATCAGTGTGTCAAGTGATCGGTGGGTTGGTGAGACATCTTCGGTGACTCATTCGATCAGCATCGGTGAGACATCTTCGGTGACTCATTCGATCAGCATCGGTGAGACATCTTCGGTGACTCATTCGATCAGCATTGGTGAGACATCTTCGGTGACTCATTCGATTAGCATCGGTGAGACATCTTCGGTGACTCATTCGATCAGCATCAGTGAGACATCTTCGGTGACTCATTCGATCAGCATCGGTGCGACCGTTGTCCTTTGATATGGATCAGTGCGACCATTGTCCTTTGATATGGATCGGTGCGACTGTTGTCCTTTGATATGGATCGGTGCGACCGTTGCCCTTTGATATGGATTGGTGTGACCGTTTTCCTTTGATATGGATCGGTGCGACCGTTGTCCTTTGATATGGATCGGTGCGACCGTTGTCCTTTGATATGGATCGGTGCGACCGTTGTCCTTTGATCCAGAGGACTTCCAGAATACTTGTAAATCAATAACAAAGAGATAAAAACATGATCCAACCAATATACACAGATTCATTAAGAGATTGTGATTATGAGAAATCCAACTGGATTAAGTAATTGATGATTTTTTATTATTAAAACAGCAATCATAGGAAGAATTCAACAATCTTCCAGAGGGCTCAACAGTTTATTTTAAGAATTGATGAGTCTTGAAGGATGTATGTTGGAATTTTAATAATAATTCATTAAAAACTTTCATTCATATGGTTAATATAATTTGTGACATTTATATATATATTTTTTGATGTTCCCTATGAGATGAATGTATTAATAATTTTTTTAGGATAAACAATTGATCCAGTACAGAAGTGTTTGATGCACTTGTGTTCATGGGCCATTTTTATATCCAAAATTGCATTGGAAATGATTTTTAGGTTCACTTATCATGTATTTTCAACCATACCATGTTTTGATAGGTGCATATTGGTTATCCAATGGAGAATTGATATTATTTGACATGAACCAGGCATTTTGAAGGAAAAATAGAGGTATTTGGACCCATTTTCATGGTGCACAGTTTCTTCTAAGTCACCCAAACCATGCACCCCAGCCCAGAAAAATATGTGGGATGCCAATTGAGGAGAAAAAACCACACACACAGTTTCTACATGGTTATTCAAACCATATGGACCATCCCTCAAACCGTAAAACATGGATCTAGAGGCAACATAACTGTGGGCACAGTCTATGCATGGTTAACTGAACCATGCACACTTTCCAATAGACCATGAAACTAAAATATTTAGGAATAGAAATAATTAAATGGTTAGCACATGACTAAAGTAACCATGCACATTGACCATAAACTAGTAAATAGACAACCACCTACCTCCCATCCACCCCCATAACCACCCTTTGACCTAGTATTATGACCCCTAACCACCCATATACACCAGGGGTCAACCAATTAATGATATTATTACCATTTTAGATGTAATAAATCATCACAGAGGCATCCATCTTGGATATATGAGAGATTGAAACTCATAATAATCAATTCTGTAGATTTATATTAGAGGTGGATTGCACCTTTCCCTTCCTTATCTCTGTAATGAACATCTAAGGTAATAAGATCTTGTTTTCATCATTTTTATTATGAGTAGATAATTCATTCCCTATATTTGGGTTGTTGTTGATGATGAAGAACCTTTTGGATAATATTTTTATTTTTATTGTGTTTGTGTTTTTCATTCTAGCATTTCATAATCCCCTTATATTTTCTATCTTCTTTTTACTGGTTACACCATATCAAATCAAGAATGGTGTCTATAGGTATCTATAGGGGAATTACAATGAATAATCACATGAACATTGGGTGAATTCATCATCTCTAATCGAGTTTCTTTCATAAAAGTTTTTAAGAATTAATTGCCAAACAAATAAGTTAATTTTTGTAAACTTAAATGAAACCCACCAAAGGTTTCGAAACAATTGAATCCTGGAAATGAGATTTATTATAAATATAACAACACAAAACGTAAATTTATTTTCAGTGGCCTTCATAAAATTTCATAGCCTATATTCATTTCAATTATTGAGTTTTAAATTTGTTTTTGGTTTATTCTATTTTAAGTGAAAAAATCATTAATAAGATTTAGTATGGGTTAATTAGGGTCTCATATAATTCATACAACCATCAATAAAAAATTTTAAATTTAGTTAAATATTCAATTAGTTATCCAAGAACTCAAATAGAAAAACACCCCAAGTTTCCCCATAGATTGACTCCGTACTCTCACTATACTTATTGTGAAGTTGGGAAATATTCAATTTGGGTCGCTGAAAGTAACCATTCATCTGGAATGACACTAGGAGTTTATTTTTTAATGATTTTTTTTATTTTTTAACATATTTTTTTCAAATGTTTTTGTATTTCATGTAATAATGTGTAGCAACCTGAACTTTTATAACTAAAATTTCCTTTGTGGTTTAATTAAATTCCATATTATACATTATGGTTATGAAAAACACATGCACTTATTTAGTTTTATTATATAACATCATATTTAAAAGATCATTAATAATCATAACCATTGATAATATATCCATTGATTAATGATCATATTATTAATATAAGTATAGGGTTTTGATAAATCCAATTGATATAGACAAAGGAAGTGAGGACCTCAACCAGTAGGATTGTACCTTATGAAGCCTATTTATTAGAGCTTCTGAGGGAGATTACATCACTAGGATTTTTTCTTTGCCAAGACTAAGCTGAGATTCAATAACTTAAGCATGAGTGAAACTGTTTACGAGAGAAGTTCAAGCTCATTAAGATCATGACCCAAACCATATATGTCAAACCACTATATGAAAGTCTCATATTCACACACCCTACCCTTAGGGAGTTTGCTAATGTAATAAAGGGATATGTATCAAGACACTAATAATATGAATATATATATATATATATATATATTGTATTTTTAATATAATAATGGTTATATTTACTTCTTATTATTGTTACATTATACATGATTTTGATACAATGAAACACAAATTGTATTTTTGGATACTATTCAATTTCAATCAAGGCATTTATTTTGATGAATTAATGGATTTTTAAAATAAATAATATTTTAATAAAATATTATTATTAAATAATTTTTATTAAATATAAATTATCATATAATTTTTATGAATTCAAATTCAATTTTATAAGGGTTCAAAAATTATTATTTTCAAAAAACTCAGTATTTCTCAATAAATATCAATTATTATTTTAAAATTGAAAATTCACATATTTAGAAAATTATTGGGATGAAATAAATACTATTTTTTTGAATTAGAATATTAAAATCATCAAATGGTTAATTTTTCATAATTTTATGAGGCAGTTGAATTTTTGGGTAAAAATTAAATATGATTGAAATATATGGTGTGCATTATGGCATCATAATACCCAAGAAGTGATGTAATAAATTATGTAATGGGTATTAAAGACCAAATATATGTTTACTCGTTAAAATAATGTGATTTTGAGTTTATTTTATTAATTCTATAAAGCTTTTATGAATCTTCCAAAACCTATAATATATTTTAAGATTTTAAAATCATTTCTTTAAGGACATGACTCACTTCTACATCTCCAAGGGTAATATTTTAATAATTTGGTCCCTTATAATTATAAAATACTGAAAACAACCTCTCTTTCTCATAAATAATGGGAAAAACCATGATAAATTTTTTTTTGGTTATTTTATTGTATAGAGTCCAAAACCTATGTTTAAGAAATAATAAAGAACTCCCCTCTCTTTTCCTATATAAACCCACCAAATATCCCCATTTTCTTCACTAAAAAACATCAAATCACATTATTAATCTTCCTCTCCTCTCTATAGTCCTCTTAAGTTTCCCCCAATCTCTCAAGAAACTCCTACAAATATTTTGGGAATCACTCTCTCAAGGTAAGGGATCTACCTCTCTTCTTTTTATTCAAGCACCTCTTTTATACTACGCCTCTTAATTTCTATTTGTTCTTGTTTTGTTATGTTATTATACATAAATATTACTTCTATTTTTATTTACATGTGATTATATACCCATTTCATTCTCATTAATCCCTCCCATGAACCTTTATATACACCCTTTACCATGCCAAAATTTAGTAAGGGATCTCTCCCTCCTCTTTTCAATTCACGCATCTTCTTCATTTTATGAATTTTATTTACAAATAATAATATTGGGACATAATTTTACACATACCTATTACATTACATTTAATTTACAAATAAATAGAGACCCATTTTTCTATCATTAATCCATTTTTATAAATCTTTTAGTACTACCGTTATGCAGCCAAAATTTCACCATGATTTTCCATACCAAACAATTTTACAGTGAATACCTATACCCATTTCCTATCAAGAGTGTTCACCTTTATTAAATTATACTTATTTTATTTTGGAATTCCATTTATGTGATAAAAACTCCTTTATCATGGAATAAAATGTGATGATAAATTATTTCATGTTTTATGATCTATGTGGCACACTTATGCATGTGAATGAAATTAAAGTAACTGGTGTGCCCAAAATTATATAGTGATCCAATGAATTGGGTAATAATTTAGTCTCATGAGAAGTCATTAAAGGGATTAATAAGTGAACATAATCAACCATAAGAATTTTTACATCATTATTTCATGGTGGTTATCCTTGGACTATGTTTATAAGGCTATGTTTAAAGTTATTTTCACATTTCCATGTTGCCTTTATGTTATCATGCTTTATCATGCTTCATTGTTCATGTTCAAGTTTCTCACCCATTTTATGTTCCATTGAAATGCCTATTCTCTAACATGTAATAATTTCTTCATGTTATGCCATGTTTATTCTCTTATTGGGATTTATATCTCACCCCTTTCTTATGTATGTCCCTGGGTTACCCCATGAAGTTTTAAGTATGATGGAATATTATGTGCATATTAAGGAATTTTTCAATAATGGAAATGTAGCCCATGATTTAAGTTGTTATGTAATGTACCTAATTACCCAAAACACTAGACTTATTGATCTTCTGGGATGTATTATGTGTAATCTTATGTAATAAATCATGAAAAAGTGTAATGAATAGTAGAGTTATCATAATTGGTATCAAAAAAAGTGTAGTCATTTTTTGGGATCAGGATTAGAAAACTCCAGCAAAAGCCTTAAGGATATGACTAAACATACGAAGATATCCCTAAATTTTGGTAAATTATAGATTAAGTGGTTTCCAATAAAATACATCCCTTTCTGGATACTACAAGTGGATGTGGCTCTAGCATAGATGTACTTAGGAGTAAAACCCAAAAACACCACATTGGGCTAGACTCAATTGGAAACTGGTGAATGACAACATGTCTTGTTACATACCTAGTTTAAATAAATGTCACTTATAAGTTATCCATTAAATTTCATTGGATTTATGTTTTTTCATTTAATATTTTAAAAATACTCAACCCCAAATTTCCCTTTATTCTAGCCAATGGTCGGAAATAAGAGGAACTGAGTAAAAAACCAATGTGAAGGGAAATGTGATGACTTCCCAAATGATATTCCCAACCTTATGGGAGTAAGAATTGTTAACTTTATGATGATACTATCTTAGTTGAATAAAGTTATAAATAAAAATGTAAATCAAGAGTAACACCCAAATCCTCCTAAGAGAGAACAAGCTATCATTGAGACCTTCATACAAAAAAGGCCTCTAACTTTCAATGGATCATCCGATCCCTTAATCATAGATCAATGGATCAAATCCATTGATAATATCTTCTACATCATTCAATTTTCCAAGAAAGATAAGGTTATACTAGTTGTTTATCATATGGAGGGAGAATCTTATCAGTGGTGAAAATTGATCAAGAATATGAAGACCAAGGAAGAGATTGATGTAATGGGTAGAAGAAGTTTTAGAAAATGTTTTTAGATAAATATTTTATCTAAACTCTATAATTTAAAATGGAAATGGATTTAATTTACCTTAATAAAAATATTATGGATCCAATATGGCATATGAGAAAAACTTCACAAAACTTTCACAATATGCCTCCGACTTTATAGTTACCCCTGAATGCAAAGTTGGTCACTTCTTTAGTGGGTTAAAACATAGTATACAAAAATCCCTGATGATCCAAGACTTTGATAGCTATGAGGAAATTTTATAATGTTCTATCAAAGTAAAAATGGATATTGGATAATCTCAAGGTTCTCATTGGGATAAGAAGTGTAAAGTGGGGTTTAATTCTAGAGGTATGATGGAAAAATTTAATAGTGGTAAGAAATTTCAACACCCCACTTTTCAAAAGTTTAGAAACAAGCACCCTAGAAATTTCCTGAAGGGGGAGGTAAAATTATTTATGCATGAGAAGGAAGAGTACATAGCTAGCAGCTACCAAAGGGAGAAAACCACCAATGTAATGGAAGAGAATAATTCCCTAGTTATACCTCAGTATATTGTTCATTATTTCAACTAAAAGGAATAAAGGAACTTTTTAAACAAATTAACTAAGCCAAGGGTGGTCAGAGACAATCCATGTCAACAACTACCAAGGTAGAAAGAAAGATCTTATGCCATTTTAACTACTGAGGTGGATACTGATAATTAAGTGGTGATAGGTATGCTAGTTATTCATTCAAGAACGTTGAATGTAATTTTTGGTTTTGGTTCTACCCATTTCTCTGTATCATGTAAGTTTAGTAGAACTATTCAAACACCACTACAAATCATGGAAGTAGAGATTTTAGTGAAAACAAATAATGGGGAAATTATTTCATCCTAAGTATATAACTTCTCCCCTATCATAATTTGTGGGTTGAACTTCCCAAAAAACCTTTTGATACCCCATTTAGTAGAATTTAATACAATTATAAGTATGGATTGTATTTCCCTACATATATCCAACATAAATTTTCATGAGAAGGAAATCAATCTCTATATTGAAAATTGTCCCTCAATTCTGCACAAGTTCAAGGAGGAAGATGAATATTCATTAGCACTAACTTCTCAAGCATTGATATTATTTACCTATGAGAAATAATATCTAGATCAAATGATCGATTCTAAGGAAAATATCATCCTTGAAGAGATTACTATTATGAGTGACTACACTGATGTGTTTCTCGAATAATTATCTGGTCTTCCTCCTATCCGAGAGGTTGAATTCTCAATCGATATTATACTTGGGGAATTTACATTATCCAAGACTCTATATAGAATGGATATTGTGGAACTTGATGAGCTTAATAAATAGCTACATAAGAATCTAGATAAAGGTTTTATACACCCAAGTGCTTCACCGCGGGGTGTACCAGTCCTCTTAATCAAGAAAAAGGATGGGAAAATGCACATTTGAATAATTATCATGATCCCGACAAGATCATGATAAATAAAAAGTATCATTTTCCATGTATTGATAACTTGTTCAATTATCTACATGGATCCCAATACTTCTCCAAGGTGGATCTTTGGTCAAGGTATTATCAAGTAAGGGTAAAAAGGAGAATATCCCCAAGAATTCTTTTCGAATAAGGTATGATCACTATGAGTTCATAGTAATGCCATTCAGACTCACCAATGCTCCATCAATATTCATGGACTTAATGAATAGAGTTTTTATAGATTACCTTGATAAATGTTTGGTAGTATTTATAGATAATATTCTAATATAATTCAAAATTAAGGAGTATCATGAGGATTATCTGAGCACTGTGCTAAAAACCTTACAAAAGGAGAAGATTTATGAAAAGTACAGAAAATGTGAGTTATGGTTGAAGGAAGTATCATTATTTTGGAATATTATCATAATAATTAGTATATATATGGACCCTTAAAATAAAAAATAAATTGAAGGATGTCCTTTTCCAATATCTATGACAAACATCTGTGGTTTCCTTGGATTAGCTGGGTACTATCACCATTTTTTGCGAAATTTATCATGATTGAAAAACCATATAACCAAACTAACTTAAAAGGGATTCAAGTTTGTTTGGAATGATGAATGTTAAGAGAGATTCAAGGAGTTTAAAAATAGGCTTATCACCACACCTGAACTCATGTTACCCAAAATTAGTGAACTTTTCATGATGTACAATGATGCTTAGAAGTGGGATGTGTGTTAATGCATAATGAGAAAGTGATATCCTATTTCTAAAGGAAATTGAAAGTTAATGAATATAACTACCCAAAAAATGATCTAGAGTTGGCTATAATGACATTCACATTGAAAATCAGGTATCATTATCTCTTTGGGGAGAAGTGTGAAATATATATGAATCATAAGAGACTCAAGTATATATTCACATAGAAATATTAGAATATGAACCAACAAATATAGTTAGAGATGATCAAGGACTATGAATTATCAAAACACTACCATCCTGGGAAATCAAATAAAGTTGTAGACATTCTAAGTATAAAGGATCTAATAATTTTTTCATTGATGAGAATTGATAAGGATATGATCTTCTTGGACTTGAAAAGGATGGACATGGGAATCATAAAGGAAGAAAAATCATCAATACTTTCACAAATTATTTCTCAATAATTCCTTATAGAAAAGATAATGGTTGATCAAATAAATGTTGTGAAAATTTAGAAGAAGGTGGAATCTATAAGAAAAAGGAAATCCTCGAAGTTTAAAATTAATGAAGGTGTTGTAAGATTTGGTTTATGACCATGTATACCATCAAATATCAAGTTAAAGAAGGAGTTGTTGGATGATGTGCATAAATCAACCTCCTCCATCCATACAGGAAGTAAAAATATGTATCAATATCTCCAAGAGTACTATTGGTGAGACAATATGAAGAAGGAGATTATAAAATATACATAAAGGTGTCTTATATGTTAGTAAGTGAAAGTTAAAAGTAAAAAATACAAGGGGATGATTCAACCATTACCCATACCTACGTGGAAATTAGAGAATATAACCATGGACCTTGTCATTGGTCTTCTGAATAAATCAGGAGGAAATAATGCTATATGGTTCATTATGGATTTTCTTATAAAGACCGATCACTTCATTTCAATTCGAGAGGAATTATCACTCGATCAACTTGGAAGGATATACATTAGAGAAGTAGTGAGGATTCATGGAACACTAATATCAATTATATTTGATCTAGATTCAATATTTACCTCAAAGTTCTAGAAGAGTCTCCAACATGCTATAAATATTGAATTAAAATTCATCACAACTTATCAGCCTCAAAATGATAGCCAATCTGAGAAGACTATCTAGACACTCTAGGACATGCTGAGAGCGTGCTCAATTGACTTCAAAGGAGGGTGGGATCAAAATATTCATCTGGTTAAGTTATAATACAATAATAGTTCCCACTAAATCATCCAAATGGATCCCTATGAAGCCATTTATGGGAAGAGGTGAAAAATACCTATATGCTAAGATGAAGTTGGGGAAAAAACTACTGGGTCCTAAAATGGTTAAGGAAATAGTGGAAAAGGTCAAGAACATTCAAAAACACATTAAGGAATATCATAACTGAAAAAGATATATTATGAAAATTGTTTATGAGACCTATAGTTTGAGGTTAGAGACAAGGTATTACTCTACACATCTCTATGGAATAAAGTCACGATATTTGGGAATAAGTGAAAGATTAGTCCAAGATACATTGGTCCCTTTGAGATCCTTGATCTCATCAGAGCGATGGCCTATCAACTAGAACTCTCACCTAACCTATATCAAGTAAATTATGTGTTCACATATCACTCTTGAAAAATTAAATACTAGGCCCATTACATGTGATGAATATAGAGGTGGTACTGTTAGAGAATGTTCTTTCATATGAGGAGCAACTGGTGAAGATATTAGATCACAGAGACAAAGTCCTATGAAATAAGACAATACACCCGATCAAAGTGCTATGGAGAAACCATAAGTTTGAATAAGTAACATGGGAACCATAGGATGTGATAAAATAGAGTTTCCCTCATCTGTTTTAGTGTATGAAATGAAAATTTCAAGGGTAAAATTTTTGAAGGGGGGAAGGTTTTAACGACCCAAACTTTTATAAATAAAATTCCCTTCATGGTTGAATTAAATTCCCTATTATATATTATGGTTATATAAAACACACACACATACACTTATTTGGTTTTATTATATCCTATTGTATTTAAAAGACAATTAAGAATCATAATCATTGATAATATATCTATTTAACAATGATCATTTGATTAGTATAAATATAGAGTTTTGATAAATCCAATTGATATAGACAAAGGAAGTGATAATATCAACTAGTAGGATCATATCCTTTGAATCCCATTTATCAGATCTTATAAGGGATATAACATCATTGGGATTTACGCTTGAACAATCCCAAGCTAAGATCTAATAACTTAAGCATGAGTGAAACTGTTTATGGGAGAAGTTCAAGTTTATCAAGATCACGACCCAAACTATGCACAACGAACCACCCAATGAAAGTCTCACCATTACACACCTTACCCTTAAGGCCTTTTTTGGTGTAATAAAGGGATATGTATCAAGGATATAATAATATGAATATGTATATTGTATTTTCAATATAATAATGGTTATATTTACTTCTTATTATTGTTACTTTATAAACAATTTAGATTTTGATATAATGAAACACAAATTGTATTTTTGGGTACTAATCAATTTCAACTAAGAATTTTATTTTGATGAATTAATTGATTTTTTAAATAAATAATATTTTAATAAAACATTATTAATAAATAATTTTTATTAAATATAAATTATCATATAATTTTTATGAATTCAAATACAATTTTAATAAGGGTTCGAAAACTGTTATTATAAAAAAACCCAATATTTATTAATAAACATCGATTCTTATTTTAAATGTGAAAATTCACATATTTATAAAATTATTGGGATGAAATAAATATTATTTTTGGAATCATAATGACAAAATCAACCAATGGTGAATTTTTCATAATTTTCCGAGATAGTCGAATTTTCAGGTAAAAAAATATGGTATAAATATACGGTGTGTATTATGACATAATAATACACCAAAAGTGATGTAATAAATGATATAATGGGTATTAATGACCAAATATATGTTTCCAATTTAAATAATTTGATTTTAATTTGATTTTATTAATTTTATAAATCCTTCCAAACCTCTAATATATTTTAAGGTTTTCAAACCATTTATTTAAGGACATGACTCACTTCCACATCACCAAGGGTAATATTTTAATAAGTTAGGAACATATAAATATAAAATAATTAAAACCATCCCTATTTATAATAAAAAATGTGAGAAAACCATGGTAAGGTTTATGCGTTTGGTTATATTATTGAATAGAGTCCAAAACCCAAGTTTCTGAAATAATAAAGAACTCCCCTCTATTTTCCTATATAAACCCACCCAATATCACCATTATATTCACTCAAAAACCTTTTATAACATCCTTAATTTTCTCTTACCTCTGTAGAATCCTCCCAAGGTTCCCCAATCTCTCATGATACCCCTCCAAATCTGTTGGGAATCACTCTCTCAAGGTAAGGGATCTCCCTATATTCTTTTTATTCAAGCACCTCTTTTATGATATGCCTATTAATTTTCATTTGTTCTTGTTTAGTTATGTTATTATACATCACTATTAGTACCATTTTTATGTACATGTGATGATATACCCCTTTCAATCTCATTAATCCCTCCCACAAACCTTTATGTACACCTGTTACCATGCCAAAATTTAGTATGGTACCTCTTCCTCCTCTTTTTAATTAAAGAATATTCTTTATTTTATACCCTTTTTTCCAAATAAAAATGTTGGGATATGATTTTAAACATCCCAATTACTATAAATTTTATGTAAAAATAAATTTATACCCATTTATCTCTCATTAAACCATTTTTATGAATCTTTGAGTACTGTTATTATACTGCTGAAATTTCACCATGATTTTTCATGGAAAAAATTTGGGTAGTGAATACCTATACCCATTTCCTATAAAGGGTTTTCACCTTTAGGAACTTATAGTTATTTTATTGGGTAATTACATGTATTTATTATACACTCCTTGATCATGGAGTAAAATGCGATGATAAATGATTCCATGTTGTATGATCTATGTGAAAAACTTATGCTTGTGAATGAAATAAAAGTGATGGGCGCGCCCCGAATTATATTGCACTCCAATGCATTGAGAAATGTTTTAATTTTATGAGATGTCATGAAAGGGATTAGGTAGTGAACCCAATCCATCATGAGACTTTTTTAATCATGATTTCTTGGAAATTATCCTTGACCTATGTTTATGATTCCATGTTTAAATTTGTTTCCACATTTCCATGTTGCCTTTATATTATCATGCTTTATCATGCCTCATTGTTCATGTTTATGTTTCTCACCCATTTTATGATGCATTAAAATTCATATTCTCTAATATGTAATACTTTCTTCATGTTATTCCATGTTTATTCCTTTAATGGGATTTATAGATCATCCCTTTCTTATGTATTTCCCCAGGTTACCCCATGCAGTTTTAAGTATGATGAAATATTATGAGCATGTTAAGGAAGTTTTCAATAATAGTGATGTACCTCCCATTTTAAGTTATTATGTAATGTACCTAATTCCAAAATAAACTAGGATTCTCAATCTTTTAGGCTGTATTAGGTGTAATATTAGGTAATAAATCTTGAAAAAAGTGTAATAAAGAGAAGGGTTGTAATATAATGAGTTATTGGAGTTGCTTAAGAAAATGACCTTATGAGTTGCTAAAAGAGTTTAAGAAAGTTTCCTTACACAGCTAGATGATGGTTTTTTGATCTTTAATTTCTTAACATTATTCTGATATTTATGATTCTAGTTGATTTTTTATGAGTTTGTACAATGTAGGAGAAGTTGGTTTCTGAACAAAGATCAAGTTGCAGGTTGTACAAAGTTAAAGATCCGATTTTGTGAAGTTACAACTGATGATTAGCTAGTATGAAGGTGAAAAAATGAGTTTACTAGACAAAGTCACATGAAGTTTCTAGATATATAGTTTGTACAAAGCTAAAATTGTAAAGTAATGGAGTTGAAATCTTTACAAAGTTTGAAGATATGAAGTTCCTTTTGAACTAAGGATGAACTATGAAGTTGTCATAAAAAAAGGATGATAAGATAAAAAATTTGTGGATTTAGAAAAAGAATAAAACTATAAATATGATTGGATAGACATGTAAAAATTTACATCGAATATATATGCATTAATTTCACTAGAAATAGTGAATTTTTGAATGTTGACAGACTGAGTTCCAATAAATAGACACCTACAAATTCCATCTGATCAAGAAGTATGAGGAAGGAAGCTGAATGCAATCAGATAGACAAAGCTGGGGAGTTTTATTGTAAAGAGTGATATATTTATATCATATGTATTTTTACATAAGTTTTACCATACAATTTACCATGGATAAATGGATGGATGATCATCATAAAATGATATAAAATTTCATCTGATATACATTTATATGATGTTAAACCAGACTGAGTTTTATGAATAAATATCTATATGAAGTTTGAGTAGACATGAGATGGATGGATAGAGGAATTCCAACTCAAGAGAAATATCAAGCTAGATGAATGAATGTGAATTACATCTAAGTAAGAATGCAAAGATCCCTGGATGGATAAATAATGAGTGTACCAGACTGAATCAATCGAATGATATAGATTAGAAAAAGGGGAATAAAAAAGAACAGTAGTAGACAGAGGATTTCGTGTGAAGGAATCATTAATACATTCATTGGATGGAGTTTTGATAAAATTTACATAAAATTTGTAAAGTCCTTAACCATGTAATTCCCTAAAATTCTAAAATAATAACATTGTATTCGATAGCATATATGGCATGCAACACCAAGAACATAAGGGAATATAATATCCCGAGACTTTATAATATAATTACTATTTTAAATAAATTCAATTTATAGCTTACAATTCATGAAATACTTATTTAATGTACCTTTTATGAAACTGCGAGTTTCTTCAATGGCTTACGTTACACTCAAGACCAAGTTTTATCAAGAAACAATATATTATTAAAAATATTATCATTTATAAAAGATATAACCTAATAATTTAATTAGAGGTTGTAAATATTATTAAATAACTTATGAAAATCCATGGTTTATAGAAATATAAAATTAATTCATTGGTTAAAAATTAATTATAAATGAATATAAGAACTAAATGAATATAAAGGGAATGTTTTTATAGAAAACTATTTTTATGCCCAAAAAGTTGTTTTATCATAATAAATTAAATTAATCACAATTAGTGAGTGATATTAATTTAATAAAATATTTTTTACATTAATCTAATAGATTCTATCGTCATAATATAAGATCAAACCCAATATTTCGTAAAAAAATCAATATTTTTCTAAAGACACTTTTACCATCTTTTAATGAAAAACCTATTTTAAATCAAATTTTTGGAAAATTTATAAATTTTTTATTTCAAAATAAAATTAATTTTTTAAATATAAACATAAAAACTAGGTTATGGTGAAATTTTGGTATTTTTCTATAAAGTTTTATCTTTTGATGAATAGTGAAAAATACTGAATTTTAATTCAAAACTACTTTTTAATCTAATTTATTTATGAGGTTAAATTATATTTTAAATTGGTTTTAAAGTAAAATCTTATCAATTATAAAAAAATTAATCGAATTTAGGTCATTTTAATCAATTTCACTTTGAAATTGGATATAAAAACTTAGCAAACATTTGAACATTATTACTTTAAAAACCCGCTTTATCATCCCATTTGCGGGATTGATTTTAAATTATTTTTTTCCACTTATATGATGGGAATTTGGAAAAATTGATTCCATATTTATAATAATCATAATTTATAATGTATTATAATATTAAGTTAGTTTTTTACTAATTATTAGTGAAATTGATGAAAATTAATTACAATGATTAAGAGAAAAATTAGCTTAACAAAGGACTAAACCTTAAACTTAAGGGACAAAATGACCTAAAAACTTGTAAAAAATACATTTTATGGACATATTTATACTTTATAATCCATTTTATCTAATTTTTACCATTATTTTATCCACTTTAAATGAAAAAAACATGGGTGGAATTACCTTTTCAAAAATTTACAAGAATTTCATTCCTCCTCCACTATAAAAAGACACTCACCTCTCCCAATTATTCACAAATATCAAGCCACTTTTTCTTAACCAAGATCTACTAAAATATATTCTAAAAATCCCTCCAGTAATCCTAGAATCCTACTTGTGGGAAGGAATCCATTGAAATAATCCCTTTGGTGCAAACCAAAAGAAGTTACCCAAAGAAGAGGTAATATCCTTCCTCTAGATCTTTTGATTTATTTTCATTCTACACATCCTAAAATCTTAATATTACATGATTATATTATAAAAATAGTATAATAAATATACCATGATGTTTTTATTAAAATTTTTTAAACTAAAATTACACACACTTCCATAAAATGGGTAACAAACTTACTGTTTATGTGTACAGAGAACTACCACCTTACAAAACGATGTCGTTCGGTTTTACTTTACCACATATAATGGTTAGGAATTATGATAGAAACACTATTTATATATGATATATATGATATATATAATTTATTTATGCTTCTATAATTTTTATATAACACATAACTTTATGCATTATATTTTATGGGAATATGATAATATCATTTTTGGAAGTGTGGACTACCACTGCCTCAAAGCGATGTGATCCGTTCACGCTATACATGGAATATATAAAGAATGATTTTAATAAAAATATATAACATATATGAAATTTATATGATACTGGAATTATAATATAAATATATATCATTTACTTTTTATTCCTTTAATATAAAAAAGAAATGAAAGTAGCGTTCATGTGTACGTACGACCTACTGTCTCCACAAACGGTGCATTCTATTTATTATCTAAAAATATTATGGATTATTATAAATAAATATAAAATGAATATATAATCTTTAAATAATTATTTAAATTATAGATATGATGAAACCATTATAGGAACAACAAGTAACAAGTTAAAACATACTTGAGAAACTAGGTAATTAACACCCGAAATAGTGAAAATAATGATAGATTACTAACAAATGAGTAATGAGATATTATAAGAAGAATATATATGATATAATAAATATTAATATGGTTATTTAATAAATTAGTAACATGTTTAAAACCATTATATATGAATTTAAAGTACTTTTACCTGAAATGAAATGCTAAGTAAGGGATTCTTGTCTCACTTTTCTTTCCGTGAGGCATACACCATTTTCACCACTTATTTATTTTATATGGTATATATACTACCATTTGAAATGTTATATCATGAATATAATTATTATAATTATATTATATGTTTAATTTAATATCATTACTTCATGGATATTATGATTAAAATGTTTTAAAGTGGTACAAGACACTTTGGAATGTTTAAAGATTATTTTTCTGAATAATGTTCTTAATGATTATATTCACAATATCACTTACTTATGTGATTGTTAACAATATGTTGAAACAATAAAATTACTATTGCAAACCTAATTTATTATATATTGTGTACATACTACCAATTTGACTTGTAATATCACAATTCATTCATTCTTCATGGTATTTTGAGTTTTAATTTGAATTATTTCTTCTAAGGGGATTTGAGTTAAAAGTTACCCAGTGGAAAAGAATTTCATAACCCAATTTCTTTTCATTAGGTTATATTAATTTATAATTATCATTAATATTCTAATATTATGTGCATGATCAGTTTTTACTATTTATTTTTTATTTACACTTTTTAATATGGATTTACATTTGACACACATAATCTATTCATTGATTGATTTTCACATCAAAATTATGGTATTTTCAAGGGTTTAATTAATGAACTAATTTTGTTTGGGATTGTTTACACTTGAATTTAAATTAGAAGAAATTATTTGATCATTTTCTAATAAAACCTTTAATTTTATTCTGTTCTTGTTATTCATGAACTTTTTTAAGTAATAATACCATTTTTTTCTACTGTTTGGTACTCCAAATGTTTTAGAAAGTGTTTTTAAGAAAACCCGACTTTATTTATCCAAGAATCTATTTTATTCTAAAAACCCTATTTTCTAAAAAGGTTTTGAAAAAGGTTTTTAACCTTTACAAAATGATTTATTAAATACATTTTACCTTTTTTTCTTTTACAAATGTTTTCAAAGTAATCTTCTTACCGCTTTCCAAATAAGGAATTTTTATAGCCTTTTTTTCATGTAAAAGGAATGTTATTTTTACCTTGTATGGAATGGAGAGATTTACCTACCATCATTTCTTTAAAGATTCCTTTGCATGTTTAAAAGTGATAATTTTTAAATAAAATGTTTTTAAAAAGTTATTTTCAAAGAAAATTATTTTCAAAACGTTTTTCAAAAATAAAATGATATTTTCCTCAAGAATTTTTTTAAAATATCTTTTTATTGAATTTTTATTCATCAAAAACAACAACCATTTATTTTACTCCACTTGGGATATGTTGTATTGATACCATCCTTATTCTTCCTCTGTATGGTTTATAATTGATTTGGATAAGGATAGTATTGACATTCACTTCTTTGATTCCTTTTTTAGTTCCCTTGAAATATTCAATTTCCCATGATCATTATACATTTAATTTCCCCTAATTATCCATATCATTTATCATGGATAAGTTTATTTCATAAAAAGGACATAAATTTTACATATGGTGTTTACATTGGTAGTTATTTGATTATATAGGGAAATATTGATAAATTCATATTATTTATTCAATATAGATATTTGATAAAGTATATTATTTATTTTGATTCTTAAATATGAGTAATACTTTGGACTAACAATGACTGGTGGAGCCCAAACTTTATATAGTCCCTTGATGTATCGATAGGTTCTCACAAGACAAATTATTTTAAAAAATTAAATAGGTTTCTACTCGTTGTTTTAAACCATATCGTGAATGGTCTTTATAGTATAGATTTTCATGTGCTTGAGACATAACATCCAATAATTAAGCATTTCCTCCATTTTGATTTAGTATTTATTATCCATGATATTTTCACTATGAAAAAGTCTATAGATACACTTCATTCCCAATTTATTGATTAAATTACACGTGTTTTCAGTCTCTTACCTTACCATATTTATTTTTCCTTATCTATTTATTTTAATGGAATGTGTTTCTAGTTATTTACCTTTCCACATTGTTTATACACTTCCTTATAAGTTTATTGATTTCATGGTATGTTTCTTCAGTTATTACCTTACCATATTTATTATTCTCATTAATTCATAATTGATTCTATTGTATTTAACCTTACTAAGAATTCGAAATAACTATTATTATGTTTCCTTTCCACAGGATTACATGAAGTGTATCAAGAAAGTTATTCAAGGATATACTAGATGGAATAAATATTTTATCCTGAAAAGAAAAAAATTATAATGTAATTCGTGTATTTATTTTTAATACAAGACTCATGTATGCATCTGGTTTACCAAGACTACTAAACTCTTTGATCCTTTGGGACTTGATTCCTTGTAATCATGGTAATGTAATGGTAGTAGAAACCGGATCTAAGCATTTTGGGGTTGATTCACTACAATTGTTATCAAAGGAAGTTTAGTAGAAACCTCAGGAACTAGATTTAGGAAAAAATAGGTTAGAGAATGTAGCCCTAAGGTATAATTTTAGGATAAGTATAGAAGAAAATCCTAAAGTTTTGGTAAGATAAATATTATGGGGTATTTCCTAGAAATACATCCCTGTCTGGATACTACAAGTGGACATGGTTCTAAAACAAATGTACCTTGGGATAATAACTCTGACAAGGTGCATCGATCCTGACTTGAGCACAACCTGGTACATGACAACTGGCCTTACTGCATACCTAGTTTGATACTTATAGGGGATATATTTATGATAATTCCAATTTTATTTACAAACCATTATGAAGGTTTTGAATAGATAATGAAATTTAATTACCTAGGTTAAACCTTAGACTAAGGAACAAATTATGTTGAAATAAAATGGTTGAAGTATTTACTGGGATTATAGAAATAAATTATAGAAGTATTTTTATTAATATTATTGTAGTTATAAGAATCATGAAACCTCTAAGTATTGTTAAAAATTTTAGAAGCACATATGTCTTTATTAACTTAAGAGTGATGTATACCATCATGGTATTATGAGATTATGGTTGAACATAAGTCCTAAGTCTTAAATATCTCTTTAGGTTTTATTTGATTAAAGACATTTTGGAGAAATTTATGGCAATAATATGTTTTAGTGGAAAATTTATTTGAGTAATAATGACTTTAAATTTTATAGACATAAGTTTAAAGGTAATGATAAACTTTTGGGTTGGTATACAAATAATATTATTAAACTTTGTAAAAAAATGTTTGTATTAAAAACCTTAGTTAAAAGTCTATTTGGTGATTAAACTTATTTCAAGGATGTACATCATATTTATTTTGGAAATTATATTAATACAGTTTTTGAAAAGGATAACCTATATACCGGGTAACAACCCATAAAATCTGGAAAGGCTGTGAGACTTGAACCCATGAACAAAGGATGATAAGGGTTTAACACCAACCATTTACCTACATAATATCCTTGTTAATATGTCATTGTTTCTAGTTGAAAAATTTAATGAATAAATATTAATGATGAACTAGTATTATAATTTTTAGGTTTAGAGACTAATGTATTAACCATTTTGGATTTAGAGAATAGTTATAATTTTCACTCTTTTATAGGCCTTATGATCCATTAAAAGTTTATTTTAGTTCTTTAGGAATTGAAGTTAATTTTTGGATATCCATTTCATGATGTAATGGATTAATTTTAAATTGATAAAATCACAAAAAAGGATAAAATTTTGTTTATAGAAATATGTTATATAAGTATATTTCTTTATATTCATAGGCAGTGAAAGAATTACTCAACATTAGGAAAATGATCAAAAGGAAATATTATCCTAATACCTTAATTTTTATTGAACTAATGGTCTTTTGAATCATCAAAGATTTATGGATTTGAGGCCCTCAATTTTCCATTGATCATTAAATTGTTTGTGATTCATTACCAAAATCACTCCCTATAAATATTTATTCTTTTCCTACATGTATATATCTCTACTTTCCACTAATGTTCTTCTACTTAGAGACCTATTTATATGTTATTCCATGTGACCTTTGTAACTCACATTCTCTCTTTTTTGAAGATGTTTTACAAACCCTTCTCACAATGTGGGATTTAAGCATAGTAAATATAAAACAATTTATTACCAAGGATGAGTTTAAATTGTGAGTATATAATTCAATTAAGGTGGGGAGAACGTAACGCCCTAAAATTATAAAATAAGAACATTTTATTCGATAGTGTGCATGACACACAACACCAAGCACATAAGAGAATATAATATATTGAGAATTTAAAATATAATTGATATTTTAAATAAATTCAATATATAGATTTCAATGCACATAATAATGAGTTAGTGTGCATCACATGTAAAACAAGTTTCTTCAATGGCTTGCATTACATGCAAGACTGAGTTTTACCGAGCAACAATATATTATTTAAAATATTCTTATTTATAATAAGATATAAACTAGACGTTTAATTAGAAATTATGAATAGTATTAAATAACTTATGAAAATATATGTTTTACCAAAATATAAAATGAAGTCATTGGTTACAAATTAAATAGAAATGAATATAAGAACCAATTGAATATAAAGGGAATGTTTTTATAGAAAACCATTTTTATGCTCACAAAGCTATTTTATCCTAATAAATTAAATTAATTATAATTAGAAAATGATATTAATAAAATATATATATATATATTATATATTAAATCAAATATTTTTTACATTCATCCAATATATTCTATAGTCATAATATAAGAGCAAACCCAATATTTCACATAAAAATCAATATTATTCTAAAGACACTTTTACTGCCTTTTAATGGTGAATCAATTTTAAATACAATTTTTTGAACTTTTATAAATTTTATATGTCAAAAAAACTTAATTTTTTAAATATAAATATAAAAATTATTTTAAGGTGAATTTTTGGTATTTTCTTGTGAAGTTTCTTTTCTTTGATGAATAGTGAAAAATACTGAATTTAATTCAAATCAACCTTTTAGTCTAAATTATTTATATGGTTAAATTATATTTTAAATTGGTTTTAAAGTCATATTTTATTAATTATACAATAATTAATCCAATTTAGGTCATTGGAATCAATTTCACTTTGAAATTGGATATAAAAACTTAGCAAACTTTTGAACATTGTTATTTTAAATACCCGCTTTATCGTTCCATCTATGAGATTAATTTTAAAATTAATTTATACCAATTATATAATTTGAATTTGAAAAAATATATTCGATATTTGTAATCAAAATAATTCATAATTTACAATAAGGCTAAATTAGTTTTTTACTTAAAATATTAGTGAAAGTGATGCAAATTAATTAAAGCGATTAAGAGAAAAATTAGCTTAACAAAAGACTAAACCTTAAACTTAAGGGCCAAAATAACCTAGAAACTTTTCCAAATGTCATTTTATGGATATATTTTTACCATATGATCCATTGTATCTAATTGTTACCATTATTGTAGCCACTTTACATGGGAAAAACGTTGGTGGAATCCCCTTATAAAAAATTTACAAGAATGCCACTCCTCCTCCACTTCAAAAAAGCACTCACCCATCCCACTTATTCACACATCTAAATACAATTTGGATTGAAAAATATCCACACAAATAGATCCTAAAAATACCTACCTTCATCATAGAATCCTTCATTTATTCAAGAATCCATCCAAGGAAGCCCTTTGGTGCAAACCAAAAGGAGTTACCCAAAGAAGAGGTAATATCCTTCCTCTAGCTCTTTTGATTTATTTTAATTTTTCACCCCTTAAATATTATTATTAAATTATTTTATAATAAAAAATATTATAAATATAATTATATATTTTTATTCTAAGGTTTATACCTACACTTACACACACTTCTATCTAATGGGTAACAAACTTACCGTTTATGTGTACGGTGAACTATTGCCTCACAAAACAATGTCTTTAATTTTTCCTCTAACACCTCTCATGGTTGGGAATTATGATTGAAATTTTTTTTATATATTATACATATGATTTTTATAATGTATTTATTCTTCTTTAATTTTTATATAACACATACCTTTATGCTTTTAATTTTGAGGGAATACGATAATATTTTTTGTGGAAGTGTGGACTACTGCCTCCTCAAAGCGATATGATTCATTCACGCTATACATGGAATATATAAAGGATGATTTTAATAAACCTAAAAAAATACATGACATATATATGATACTAGAATTATAATATACATATATATAATTTAATTTTCATTCTTTTAATATGAAAAAGAAATGAAAGTGGCATTCATGCGTACGTATGATCTACCGTCTCCAAGAACGGTGCATTCCATTTCTTATCTCAAAATATTATGGATCATTATAAATACATATATAATGAATATATATGATATTTAAATAATAGTTTAAATTCTTGAGATGATGAAACCATGATAGGACCAACAAGTAACAAGTCAAAACATACTTGAGAAACTAGACAATTAAGACCTAAAATAGTAAAAATAATGAAAGATTACTAACAAATGAGTAATAAGATATTATAATAAGAATATATATAATATCATAAATATTAATATGGTTCTAGGATAAGTTATTAACATGTTTAAAACCATTATACATGAATTTAAAGGATTTTCACCCGAAATTAAATGCAAGGTAATGGATTCTTGTCACACTTTTCTTTCCGTGAGGCATACACCATTTTCACAACTTATTTATTTTATATGGTATAAATAATAAATTTTGACATGTTATATCATGAATATAATTATTCTAATTATATTATAAGTTTAATTTAATTTCATTCATTCATGGGTATTATGATTCAAATTTTTCAAAGTGGTATTGGACACTTTGTAATGTTTAAAGATTATCTTCCTAAAGAATGTCATTAATGATTATCTTCACAATCTCACTTACTTTTGTGATTATTAACATTATATTGAAACAATAAATTTATTTTTGTGCACATAATTTCTTATATATTGTGTACATACTACCACTTTGACTTGTAATATAATTATTTATTTATTCTTCATGGTATTTTGAGTTTTAATTTGAATTATTTCTTCTATGGGGATTTGAGTTAAAAGTTAAAAGTGGAAAATAATTTCATAACCAAATTTATTTTCATTGGGTTATATTAATTTCTCATTATATTTAATATTCTAAGATTATGTGTGTGATAAATTTTTACTATCTATGTTTTATTTACACTTGTTTTATATGTATTTACATTTGACATACATAATCTATTCATTGATTGATTCTCACATCAATGTTATGGCCTTTTTAAGGGTTTACTTCACAATCTCATTTTTTCTGAGATTGTTTACACTTGAATTTAAATTAGAGGAAATTATTTTATCATTGTATAATAAACCCTTTAATTTTCTTCTCCTTTGATTATTCATGACCTTTTCTAAGTAATAAAACCATTTTTTCCACTCTCTGGTACTCAAAATGTTTTCAAAAGTGTTTTAAGAAAACCAAAATTCATTTCTCTCTTTAGTCAGAGAATCTATTTTATTCTAAAAACCCTATTTTATAAAAAGGTTTTAAAAAATATTTTTAACCTTTCCAAAATTATTTATTAAATATATTTTTACCCTTTTTGTCTTTTAAATTTTTTTGCAAAGGAATCTTCTTATCGATTTCCAAACAAGGAATTTTTCTAACCTTTTTACCGTGAAAAAGGAATGTTATTTTTATCTTGTATAGAATATATAGGTTTTGCTTCCATTATTTATTCAAAGATTTATTTTCTTGTTTAAAAGGTTACTTTTAATCAAAATGTTTTTGAAAAGTTATTTTCAAAGAAAAGGATTTTTAAATTTTTTTTCAAAATGAAAAAGATATTTTATTCAAAAATGTTTTTAAAATATATTTTTATATTATTTACATTAATCAACAAAAAAACCTTTTATTTTAATATACTTGGGATATGTTGTATTAATACCATCTATATTCGTCCTTTGGATGGTTTATGATTTATTTGGACAAGGATAGTATTGACATTAACTTCTTTGATTCCTTTATTAGTACCCTTGAAATATTCAATTTCTTATGATCATTAGACATTGAATTTCCCCTAATTATCCATATCATTTATCATGGATAAGTTTGTTGCCTAAACTGTATATTATTTTTACATATGGTGTTTATGTTGATATTTATTTTATTATCTAGGGAAATATTGATAAATATGTATTCTTTATTCAATAAGGATATTTGATAAGGCATGTTATTTATTTTGATTATTCAATATGAGGAATGATTTAGACTAAAAATAAAGGGTGGGGCACAAAATTTATATATCCCATTGATGCATCGACAGATTCTCATGAGACAAATTAGTTTGAAAAATTAAACTAGTTTCTACCTATAGTTTTAAACCATCTTGTGAAAGGTCTCGATGGTTTAAGTTTTTATGTGCCTGAGACATGATGTCCAATAATTAAGCATTACCTCCATTTTGATTCAATATTTATTATCCATGAGATTTTCACTATGAAAAAGTATATGGATGAATTTCATTATTATTTTATTGATTAAATGGAATACGTTTTCAATTTCTTACCTTTCTATATTGATTTTTCCTTATCTAGTTATTTGAATGACATGTATTTCCATTTATTTACCTTGCCATATTGTTTACGCAGTCCCTTATCAGTTTATTGATTTCATGGCATGTGTATTCAATTATTTACTTTAGATATTTATTATTATAATTAATTTATTACTTATTCCACTATATTTACCCTTACCGAGAATTTTAGATAACCCTTATTATGTTTCCTTTCCCCAGAATTTCTTGAAGTGTAATGAGAAAGTTATGAAAGGATACTATAGATGGAATAAAGTTATTATCCTTGAAAGAAAAAAAATAATGTTGTAATTAGTGTATTTACTTGTAATACAAGACTCATGTATGTATCTGGTTTACTAAGACTACTAAACTATACGATCCTTTGAAACTTCATTACTTTAAACCATGCCAATGTAATGGTAGTATACACCAACTCCGAGCATTCTGGGGTCGAGTCGCTACAAACCACGAAAATGATAATATATTATTTTAATATTCATTAATATTTAAAAGATATAAGGAAGTTTTAAGAAATTAATATAGGATAAGTCTTCATGAAACTTCAAGAAAGTTCTATAATATTTGAAGGTAGTATAACGAAGATGATTTAAGTAGGAAAATTAGAATTTTGAATTTTTAGAGCCCACAATTTCTCTAGGGTTTTCAAAGGAATCATGTTTATATGAGGTGAAGGAACAATATAAAATAATATTGTTTTTTGTGTGTGAGAGTTAGAGATGAAGTACTAATTTTTTTTATTATAATATAATCATGTGTTTACAACCAAGTAATCTCATAGTTGAAGAAGAAGAAACACACCAGATAGAGGTGTAAGAGACAGAAGTATACCAGGCAGAGGTAGTAGATAGAAGTGTACTAGATTGAGGTATATCAGAAAAAATTTAAGGAGAAATAGATGGAGTCATACTAGATGAAGATTTAGGTTCATCAGACAGATTCATAACATATGGAGAGTGTAACAAACATAGGATTTATGGACAATGTTTTGTGAGCTGTTTTGAAAATTTTCTTATCTTGTTTTGGATTGAAAGTATAATCTAGCCTTATAACTATTGAGAAATAGTATAATTACCTATAGGGAGATAAAAGGAGATTAAAAAGAGTTTTATTAATTATATTCACTTCATATCATAGTGAATTTTATGGACCTATGAGAGTCATCATGATAAGAATGTAGTCACCCACAATAGGGAAGATACTTGTAAATCTTGTGTTCCTTGATTTACTTTAATATCTTTACATGAAAGTGTGTTTGAGATATAAAGTTTAAAAGGATAGAAACTCTAACAAGTTACATGGGTCAATTTTAAGAGAAACAAAATTGTAAAATATCACCACTAATTCACCCCCTTCTGAGTGTTTTTTACATTCCTTGGAACTTCAAAACTACACAACATGAAAATCTAGTGTCACTTATCATATGCTTGACTTATAAAAGATAATACATGGGAAAATGACTATGGCATGAAACTATCTGGTTGGATGATCGAGGTCTTGAAATGTACCACTTTTAAAGGAATATAACACTTAGTATTTTAAGAGGATTTAGACGCGCCATCTTATCTCATGTTATTCCTTTGTATACATGCTTCTAGTAATTTAGTTTGGAATCATATTCCCTCCACTAAAACAATATGTACAAACCATATTGATGTGTAACTCTTTACACAACCCATAGATTTGTGTTACTCACCCTAAAATAGAAGTCAAACATACTTATACATACCTAAATGAGTCATATGTATAAGGTATATAAACTCTTCATATAAAGGTTTATAATTATATGATATCATCAATACCTGTATGAGTAATCCTATAGAAATAAATAGATAACCCCATTCACCACCCTATACAAAGCATACACCTCTAGGTAGGTAAGTAGTCTGACCCCAAGTCCCTCTACTCGATGATACTTTACCCAAGAGAGAATTTAATTCCTAATAATTATAGAACCCAATATTCCCAACTACTAAATTCAAGTTCATAAATTCAATTACGATATGAGGTTAATGTAGATAAAAAACTAAAGCCATTATCATACATAACATGTAATACAAGTATCTATCATAGAAGCAATTTAACAATTAAACCAAAGCATACACAATATTTAAATTTCTTAAAAAATTTACTAACATGAATATAGTAGGGAATAAACCTTAAATAAATGAATAATTCAAATATTTAAACATGATATAAACCTTTATGAACAATTAATTAATAAAATATAACTATAAATGTAACGTCCTCACCCAATTCATTGTCTTGAGATAGGTTAAAAGTGCTACTAACCTTAGGTGACATTCCCCGGACACCAAAGGTTGGTAATAAATGATAAGGGTTTCTCAAAAAAATATAAGGGGGGATGATTTACCCTTAAACACATGCACACAACCATGAAAAAGAACCAAGATAAAGATAAACATGTAAAATATAAAAGTGATAAATATAAATGATGCATGAGATAATATCCAATAACTCAAAGGAATCGAAAACATAATATCAGAGTAAAAAATGAAAATAAAAAAACAAACAAAAAAGACTATAAAGTAGAGATAGATCTGTGAACCAAGGTGGCACCACTCTAACTCCAAGACCTAACTATGAATCCAAGCTCTATCTCTGAACATCCATGACATCCACTATCATGGTGCTTCACTAGTGAAGTATGAAACCTATCACTTTCTGGTATCATGAAAGACAATGTCTACATATGCACCAGAGTTTATATGTAGGGTTGAGTATAAAAACCCAGTAAGAAAGCCCAAGATAAAATTTCCCACATTACTACTAATACTTGAATCACATTAGATAATAGTTTTATAAACCAGAAGGAGTATTATAAAAAGTAGTTTAAAGTAGTTTATACAAATATAAACATATAAGAAAATTTTACCCAAGTAGTTCTAAACAAAAAATTAGGTGATCAAAATAGTTTTACCAAAATAAAATTATATTTTAAAATAAATAGAAATATTTTACCCAAAAATTAATTCCATTATTCCACTAATACACTCGTGCAGACCTTAAACCTCATAAAACGGTCTTGTAATCATGGCAACTTCTATCCATGATCTATCCCATACACCTATTCATAACTTGGACCTCCCAAAATGATCATGGGATCATGGTAACTTCCATACATGACTCAATAAATTTCATATAAGACTTAATTACCAGATTCATAAGAACACTCACAACCCAATCCATATTAAAAAGACCCACCAAAAACTTATTTTTTATCAATAACTCCTTTTTTAACCATTAACTTCAAACTCATTTGTTTTCCTCTACATCCCTAAAACCAATAATTAAAGAAAGATGGAAATCCATCATAGATTCAACATATTTTTGGAAATCAATTTTATTTAAACCAAACATAATCAATTGGAGGCATGAAAACATTCACATTGAAATAATAAGTAGAATAATGTTATCTCAGATTCATTTGGCACAACAATTCTTATATGTTCATGTAGATATGACCCCTTCCTTTCATTTCTCTATCAAATCCTAAGGAAAACTAATAAAAACTCTTCTACTCCCATATATCTAGGTATAAAAACCCTGATTAATAGTTCTATTCAGGAAAAACTAATGAGATTCAAGATGAGAAGGAAGAACAGGGTCCTAAGCTTTGATTTACATGATCACTCACTCGAAGAATCATCAAAATCAGATATTGGACATAAAATATTGCTGAAAATATCTTAAGGTAACCTTTTAAATCGAGAACCTAGGTTATCAGAGGAAGAATGAGTATTTTGTTTATAAATTTTTGGGTAAACAAGAAAATTTCCATATAATTTATTTTCTATTATATGGTTAGGCCACACAGTTTGAAAAACCATGAAAATAGAATTTTTCCCAAAAAAATACAAGTGGTATGGTTATATATATAGTTTAACCAAACTTTATACTAACCCAGTGACCCACAAACACCTCAAAAAATTTCCTAGATACTTGAGAATGGTTTCTAATAACCATGGTCAAACCCTGAACATTAAAAAATTCTTCCAAAATCTTATAGAAATATCTCGAGTATTAACCTAAACATTCCTCAAATTTAAATAAGATATAAAATAGGGAAATACTTTAAATCATGGGTGTTACATTATCCCTAACATTGGGATTTTCATCCTCAGAAAACTAGAATAAGTTCAACCATTAGCTTTGCATTAACTTATCTTGCTCCCAAGTCTCTTCTTAAAATTTCCCATGCTACCATAATAGTCCTAATAAATAAATAGATCCCACTCACAGGGAATTATCCTGTATATATATAATTTAGACTGTTTCATGGATAAACATCACATAAGACTCAAGAATAACATGATTCTAATTGATCACATGACTAGGATCAGGCCGATACTTCTTCAGTTGAGATACATGGAACACATTATAGGCAACACTGAACCTTGGCAGTAAGGATAACCAGTATGAAACATCACAAATCTATTCCATAATATCAAATGGGACAACATACTATGGAGCCAATTTTCCTTTCTTTCCCAAGTGATGATGGCTAATTCTTAGTGAAATTTTCAAAAATACACGATCAATCACATTGAAATTAAACGACTGATGATGATTATTTTCATATGATTTTTTTAGATTTGACCTATAGCCATCCGATTTTAGATCATTTGGATCTTTATTATTGTCTTCAGGACTAGTCTAGGTTGAATTAGTGAGGTCTCTACTATTTCCACCAAACAAAGTGAATGATAAGAAAAATCATAAAATTCCTCAAATTAGACCATATGTATCATAAAATGATAACTATTATTATATGAAAACTCTACTAATGAGAGGTGATCTTCCCATGAGCCACTGAAGTACATGACACATGTTCAAAGAATATCTTTTAATGTCTTAATTATGAGTTCTGATTTCCCATCCATTTAAGGATGATATGTTGTGGTCACGGTCAATTAACTTATGAGAGCCTATTGTAAGGAGATCCAAAACTAAGAAGTGAATTGATGATCCCTATCAGAGATGATCAAAACTAGTACCCCGTACAACTTGACCACTTCTTGAATATATAACTTTTCCAAATCTTCCACCATATTGGACTCTCTGATTGGGATAAAGTGTGATGATGTGGTAAGTCAATACAAAATCACCCAAATAACACCACGTTCTTAAATAATTCACTATAAATTTGTAATAAAGTCCTTATTAATTTGATCCCATTTACAAATTGGTATAGGCATAGATTACACAATACCCGCTAGTTGTTAATGCTTGACCTTGACCTACTGAAAATTTAGGCACTTCCTAAAACAATCAACAATATTTGTTTCCATAAATATAAACTAGAAATGAGCTTTAATTACTTTTTAAATCTTATGAATTCCTAGATGAATAGATAATTTTTAATGGTGATATGTCAAATGAATTATTTCTTGGAAATATTGTGGCATGATGATTCAGTTTTGAAAATAAAAAATTGATTCTAGATCCTTAATAAGACCATTCATTGTCACCCCACCATTTAGGCTTGACCTAATGAAGATGTATTTAGGATTTGATTATTGAGACTCCTTGAACAAATCAATTAAATAAAAAGGAAAGGTGAATATGAAGAAAAAATCATTCTCATTTCATTCTATTTAATCCATATTAATATCAATAATAATAATAATAATAATAAACTACTATTGTTCACAAGCCTCTCTGAACACTTCACTATAAAACTACCAAATCAAAGAATCTTTCACATAATTCTATTTCCCAGGTGCATAAATCAAGTCAAATTCAAACATCCATAGATACTTCATCCATCATCATTTCCTCAAGTTCAAGTCTCACTGAGAAAAGATATATTTTTATCTCTTATGATCAGTGAAGACTATGAAATTTTCACAAAAGATACAGTGGTTTCATATTTTCAAGGTATAAACCATTACTTCAAATTATAGGTCAGTTTTTAGGTAATTTTTTTTCATGTGTTCCCAACTACCTTGAGCCAAAAGCCATGATATGTTCTCCCTGCATGAGAATACAACCCAAACCTGATCCAGACACATCAAAATAAACAACATAGCCCTGACTTGGTTATGAAAATATGAGGCCGAGTGTCAAAGTGATATGATATTTAAACTCTATATGGATTTATAATAGTTATTATCCCATTTTAAAGGAATTAACTTCCTTTTCAATGCAGTCACAGGAGAAGAAAGCCTTGAAAACCTTGAAAAAAGTGATGATAATAGACTTACAATCCCATAAAACTTTGTAACTCAGAGAAATTCTTGGATGGATTCCAATAAATGACTAATTTTATCTTCACATGATCAACTAATATCCATTATTTATAAATTATATTCCTAATGAAATTAACTTCTTGAGTCCATAAGACATATTTAGAAAATTTAGCATAAAGTTTATGATCACACAATATTCTCAGCACAATACCTAAGTTATCCTCATGGTAATTCATGTTTTTATAATAAACCATAATATCATAAAAAAATACAACAAAAAAACAATCGAGGTACCTGTAGAAGATATATTTCATCAGGGACCTAAAAACTGTAGGTGTATTCATCAGACCAAATGACATGATCACATATTCATAATGACTGTATCGACTTTGGAATGTTATCTTCAGAATATACTCTTTCTTAACTCTGAGTTAATGGTATCTAAATAACAGATCAATTTTATAAAACCACTTAGATCCTTTGAATTTATCAAATAAATCTTAAATGTAAGGAATATGATATTGATTCTTGATCATAACTTAGTTCAGTATATGATAATTAACAAATAATCAGAGTGAAAAGTCTGCCTTATTTATGAATAGAATTGGAGAATACCATGGTGATGTTATAGTTATAAATAATCCTTTACTTTCTAATTCTTCAAGATAGACCTTTAATTCCTATATTTCCATTAGAGCCATTTTTGTATGATGAAATATAAATAGGACTAGTTCCCAGAATTAGATTGATAGTAAATCCAATTTCTCACTAAGGTGGTTACCATAATAAATCATTCATAAAGACATCTGAGTATTGATCCACTATAAAAATATAGGTCTTATTCTTAGTTTCATCTACAACACCCAAGTTTATTTATATTAACTGACCGGAGATGGTTTTTACACTATTACTAAAGTCCCTGCTTTACCTATATAAATATAAAAACCCCCTTGAATACATCAATGGTACCATCAAGGGATGAAAAATTCACTTGTCAAACATAACAATAAATATGGGATTTAAATTACACTATCCAATCAATTCCAAATATTAGATAAAAATATCAATCTCTAGGACCATAAAATCCTATAGAAATTGTATCGCATCAATTGTAATAGAACATATTGGGAACTTGAATCCTATGTACTCTTAATTCATGAGAGGTTTCTTGATACTCATGATGTGAGGCATCATCTTGACGTTTAATCCCAATTTTTTAACCACTTGATAAATAAGAAAAGTACACAACATGCTAGCATTAAATAAAACATGCATAAGAGTTGAGTTCAAAAGGATGGTACCTCACACCATGGAGGGACCTGGTTTCTTAGTCGGAGTAGTCTATTATGCTCTATATAATAGTAGATTAGTCCCCAAATAATTTTTCTTACTACCCCATTGATGTGTTGACTAGACCATTGATTTATTCCTAGATTTATCCTACTTTACCTAATTCCATCGATGAGAATTTTTTAAGGAAATTTTTCCGTTCAAGTATAAGAGGTATGGGGATAAGCTGATCCCTCTCCTCCCATTAAATTCAAAGGCCTATTGTATTACTTCTTAATATTACCTTTATTATCACAATTATGGAACTTATTTATTTGAATAACATAATATTTATTCCCAAGATGAAGTTAACCACACTGAAAGATTCCGTTTTTATTTCTATGACATGGTGGATAAGAGACTAATCTAGTATATTGGTTCTCCAATGTCCTAATACCATTGGAGTAGTACTATCTCTTACATTTGTTTCCTAAGTTGGAGTTCCTTCCCACACTTGTGTGGACAAAGGTTCCCCCCTCCACTAGGATTTCCTACCAAACCCCTCTCTCTGACCAGTGCATTTTTCACCATTTTAGTATAACCCATTGGAAAAAACATAACTACTTTGGATCATACCTCAGGTCATAGTGATAACACAAATATTTGGGCCTTCAATGTTTCACTAGTTATCACCACCAGTTTAAAGCGGTCTAAGTGAGTAAATTGAGAATCATATTCAGTCACTGATATATTTATTTATCTCATCTAGAAAAAATATGCTATCTTTTCCAACTAGAAGATAAGTGGATAAAATTTTTTATTGAAAAGATCCTAGAACCATTCTCATATAAGGTTATACTACAACTTTTCCTGAACTATTAAATCCCAGCATTATAATTCTAATTACTCTAGAATGCACATCCCTAGTTTGAATTTTATCTTAGTTGTGGTTCAGAGGAAGTCAAAAATTCTATTTATCTAACTCAACCAAAATTATGCTTATCTAGGTCCGGAATGAACTCAAAATATTTGTGATTTTTTCTTAAATAACTTTAACTAGTGATTCAAATTGAGAAAAGGTTCCTCTTCATGAGGTCACTTGTTAGAAACTTATAACACCTGTACAATACTCTAAAACAACTACTGGTTCACCTATGGTTCTAGTGGAACCAAATTATCCATTTCATCCTATTTTTAGTTTCTCATTCTCCTTGGTAGTATATTAATTCTAAAACCACATAAAAAACTCCCAATTCATTTTATTTTAAATATTTTTATTCAAGTTTTAATCATATATGTTCTATAAAAACAATCACAATATCATTATATCAAAATAAAATAACCACAAGAAAATATAGTCCTAGTGGTAAGTCTTTTCACTAAAGCATGATTCCTAACACTCACTAACCAAACCCATGACAATGAGTTAACAACATGACTAAAAGTGTTTTAGAACACTTTTTTACCCGAACTACCTTGGTAACTTCAAGTTTAATACAAAAAGGTTAGATATATATTTTTATGTTATACTTTTCAAGTCCTGACATGTACTATATACTTAACAGAATCCCAAATCAAGGATTGAATAAACTAATTCCATTTATAACATCCCTAGGAAAACCATTGTATTGGGTTGGGTCATAGGTGATATTGAACTTAGGTGACATTCCCTACAAAAAAAAGTTTGGTAATAAATGACAAGGGTTTATCACAAGAATAGAAGGGGATAAATTTACCCTTAAATGCACACATAACCATAAAAAAGGAACCAAGATGAAGATGAAAATGTAAACAATGATGCATGATATAATATCCAGTAACTCAAAGGAATCAATAAAAAAATATTAGAGTAAACAAAATAAATAAAAAAAGATAATGACTCAAAAGTAGCAACAGACTCAGGCACCATGGTGGCACCACTTTAACTCTAAGACCCAACCAAGCATCTAGCCCCATCTTCAAACATCCACAACAACCATTATCACAGTTCTCTTCTAGTGAAGTATGAACCCTATACCTTTCCTATATCATGAAAGAAAATTTCTACATATGCATCAAGGTGGATATATAGGGGTGAGTATAACAACCTAGTATAAAACCCCAAGATACTTTTCCCACATGCCACTAAGACCCGAATCATGTTAGATAATAGTTTTATAAACTAGAAAGAGAAGTATCAAAAGTATTTTTAACTAGTTTATAAAAATAAAAATAGATAAGTAGGTTTTACCCAAGTAGTTATAAACTAGAAATCAGGTGATCAAAATAGTTTTCAAAAAATAAAATTTTCTTTTAAAAACAGTAGAATCAGATCACCCAAACATCAATTCCACAATTCCAATAATACACTTTTATAAACCTCAAACCTCCAAAAATGGTACTATAATCATGGTGGATTCCTTCTTCAATCCATCCCACACACCCGTACATAGCCTAGACCACCCAAAATCATCCTGTGATCATGGTGACTTCCATCCATGACCCAATTAAATGATGCATAAGAACACATACAACCCAATACATGGAATGCTCACCCACCAAAACCACTTTATTTTATCAATAAATTCCTTTTTTAAACCATCAATTTTAAACTCATGTGGTTTCCCCCACATCCCCAAAACCAAGAACAAAAACAAGAGGGAGATCTAGTAAAGTTTTTGCAATAAATTTTATTTAAATCAAATAAAATTAATCAATGGTATGAAATCCTTCACATTCTAAAAATGAGGAATGAGGGAAAGGATTCCTACCTTGGATTCATTCGATAAACAATTCTAAGACTATCCCATACATCTAACCCCTTCCTTCCATTTCTCTATAAAATACCAAGATAAATTGATCAAAACTCATTTGATCAGATAGATCTAGGTATAAAAACTAATATCTGTGATTTTATTAAAGGAAAATAGTGGATATACATGATGAGAAGGAATAACATGAACTTAACCTTTGATTTCCATGATCAAATACTTGAAGAATCATCAAAATTAGAGTCTAGATATCTAAGATCATCAAAAATCACCTAGGGGAACCCTAAAAATCATGATCCTAGGTCAATGAATGAAGAATGAGGATCTTCAGGAATGTTTCAAGTTAAAAAGTCAATTTCCATATAATTTATTTCTCATTTCATGGTTAGGCCACACTGTTTGACAAACCGTTCACTAACCATGTGAATTGGTTCTATCCTAAAAAACCCTAAATCACATGGTTAGATACATGGTTTTTCTAAACCATGCACCAACCATGTGCCTATCCATTGACCCCTAAACACCTCACATGGTTTCCTAGAGACTTGAGTATGGTTTTCTACTATCCGTTCTGAAACTGTGCACCTTAAAAAAATACTTCCAAAACCTTTTGAAACCTTCCATAAACAATCCATGTATTGACCTGAACTTTCTCTAACTTTAAATAACCAATAAAATAAGGAAATACCTTAATCTGGGGGTGTTAAAATATATCCTTTAATAATTTAATCTTTAACATTATTGATGTTCCATAATTTTGAATATAAAAATTTTATTACAACCTGAACTCTTTCATATTTATCATTATATGAAATTTCTATTTTAAATATATGATATTATATGAATTATAAACTATTTATAATCCAATTTATATTATATAAAATTTTTGTGTAATATAAATATCATATACTTAATCATTATTTAAAATTTGATCATATTAATCATCACAACACTTTTGAAGTGACTTAAATAATATCCAAATAAGGCCCCTTTTATTTTGAACAATTCAAAATAATTAATTGTGAACAATTCATAATTTAAATACAAAAAATTTATATTTTGGACTTATTTCATAATCTATAACCCTTTATAAATTATTTATTATGATTTCTAAATAAAAACTTTTATTTCTATATAACAAGATCTATCATACAATTTTTTAAAAGGTATTTTAAATATTAACATCTAATATTTTAGGATATAAAATATTAATTTTTTTTTTAATTAATTATAAAATTTTCATAATTAATTAATTAATAAATTCCTTATAAATAACATATTTTCATAATACCTTTTAATATGATTTATAAACATTTTATAAATCATAAAACCCAATTAAAATTTTATTTTTTTTAAAAACTTTTTTGTTTTCCCTTACACAGACCACTTTGCATAAGGGAAATGACTTGGTTACCTTTACGTAGCCCAAATGTGCAAGGGTAAAATGTTTAACAAAATAAAATTTTCTAAAAACAAAAAATGCAATTTTTTTTTCATTTTCTACTTCATTTTGTAATGCCCCAACCCAGAATCCACTGACTTGGTACCCCATGTCGGTGCACCACATGGGCTTAAGCATGCCTTCCCATATGCTAGAGGCTTACGACTAGTGATGATTGTCTAAATGATATTGTTGGAATATTATACCTTATATTTAGAGTATCCAAGTAGTATAAATAATAACAATAATAACCTAAGATAGATAAACATTGTAGATAAGATAGGTAAAGTTCCATAGATAACTATAGTATCAAAATGCTACAACCATGAGTAAGGTCAAACATGACATAACCAATACCCCATGGTAATATAATGTAAAAGGATAAAAAATAGCACTAAAACCCATCCTTGATATGGTTCTGACTCTTGACCAGTCCTATCATCCACACTATATGAAATCCATTCCAAACAATCAACAACATCAGACATTTTCCCAAACCTATCCCTATAATGCAATAGTCTTATGCTCGGGTAGCCAAGTGACATGGAGGCCTAAGAAATATGCAAGTACAAATTAGTATCCCACCACCAATAGTGTCCATAAAATAACCAATCTATAATAAAGTGCATGCATAAGTGCTATAGATAAGAAATTATACAATTAACTAATTTATCATTCAAATAGTTTACAAAATAACAAATTAAATAAAAAGTAGTGAACTAATTAACAATGCTTGGGTTCAGTGGTGACACATGAAATTTGTCTATACATAATTTAGACTAAGCTAGAGAGTCCCTGATCATAGTAAATATCATGTATTGGCTAGTTCTGAGGTATACTACCAAGTCAATCACAATCATAATAACTCGAGGGAACCCACACAGCTCCACCAAACATTCCCTTTAAAAAAATACCATAGGGAATCTAAGGGAGGGGTGACCCTTGGTATTATGATAACATGAATCACTAATGTGGACACAGGGAACCATACTTGACATTCATAAGCATGTACTTATGGGAATCATTGACTTACACTTGAGGTATTACACTCAATATAACTAGGTTGAATTTGGGGAGCTTATCCCACAACATTCACCATATTACCCTGCAAGAATCCACAATGTTAATATGTGGCATTCAATAAATATACACATTACCTGAATATAAAGGGGAGCCAACCCAAGAAATTCATGATAATTAATTTAAGCAAAATCCATTGGTTTAATTAAGGTATTCCACAACATTGGACCTCCATGAATCCAAAGGTTTCATAACAACACAGAATTCATGTGAATCCCCTAGTGAAATCCAAGGATTTCTCATGGTATTCCACATAAGTATATATCCACATAGATCCCAAGGAATACTACCAAGATATTCCAACCCATCATCACATAAAGAAACATTTATTTAATATTTATCTATTTATCAAGAATCACTTTCCATTAAGGTAAAGTGTTATTCAATAAAAAAATCACATGGTCCCCTTCATGTACTGTTCTACCAATTTACAATAAAGAAATAATCCATTCAAATAAACCTAATCCCATTACATAAGTTACTCACTATTTCACTTTTAAACAAATAAAAAACTTATCACCATATTCCATGACACATTTAAAACCCACTCCTCATTTCATAAAGTTCCTATCTTCTTACCAATACATTTAGCCATATAAAGTTTCAAATTCTATTTACAAGATTGATGGTTGTAAAATTCTAATTCACAACCATCAAATTAATCCAAAATTATTTTTTAACTATTTAAACCATAAGTGAACCTTATCATATTCCAATTACCTTTCCATAAACAATATTACCATTTAATTATCCATTTATAAGGTCAAACTCATTTCTAAGGGGCTCCACTGGGAACCCCGTCATCTAGGGCTTAAGTCATGTAATAGGTAATTAAAAATTAGAAAAATGAAACTTTAGAACATTACATTAAAATTAGGATGATGTCTGGAAAGATTAAATTGATTCATATCCTAATAAATTTGATAAATAATTGAGACTATGAGTTAATTTAAAGGGACCACACACCTTATGCCTAGAAAATCCCACTCATCAAGTATTAGCCACCAGTTCAACCCAAATCAGGAGAAATTGAGAAACTAGATAAACACCATAAAGATAGGGAATATTATATTAAACTAGTGATATAGAGTTAGATAATTAAATAAATGAATAAAAATGAAAGATGATTTATATAATCACCATGGTATCTTGATCGCAAGAGACAACGCTTCCAATAGCCAAGTATCAAGTGAGATCCTTCTTTGGGATGAAGAGAGAAGAAGGGGAATGCAAAGGGGTATACTATAAAAAATGGGGGATAAAACATGATGAATGTGTTTTAATAAACAAGGGGTAAAATACATTTTTCACTTAAAAAACCACCCAGGGATCCATGAACTAGCCGATGAGACCAACATGAGTTTCCTGGATTATGGTAATGCCATTGGCTGGCCGATGGTTGTTGCAACATCCCGACCATCCCTATAATATCTGAGCTTCAATTATAGTAATTGAAAAATATATTTTAATTGAACTAAAATAAAATAAACATTTTAATATTTCATGGCACAAAAATTCCAATTTGATAAGATGAATTTAAATTTTTAACTTACTAGGTCAAAATAAGCCTAGAATGAGTTTTTGAAATTTTTTCTTAGAAACAAGATTTTATGAATAATTAAAAAATTATTATTTAACTATTAATAATTTTATTTGTAATAATTTGTTAAAATATGTATAATTTACCATTTATTAACTATTAATTTGATATAAATAAAGATAAGGTCATTTGAAGGTAAAAAAGAGATATTTTTCAGAAAAATGTTTTTAAATGTATAATGTATTTCCATTCTAATAAATTAAAATAATATTTAATGATGAATTATTTAAATTAAATTTATATATTATACATATAACTAGATTAATTTAAATCCATATATCGATGATTACTAGTCATATAGTTAATGTAATATTATCTTATGCCTGAAAAACCACATTTTCAACAAGTTTTGTGGGTTTATTTTAAAATTAAATTATTCCACTTATATGAATTGAATTTTATAAAATATTTAGAATCATAATGTAATTTTTTTAATTATTCCACTTTAAATTTTTATCATAATTAATAGTAAAAATTTAAAAATTTATCACCACTGTTAAGGTTAAAACGGGTTTACCAGGGTTAACCTAAAAAGATAAAATTAAAATGACCTAAAATTTTAATGAAACCCTGTTTTTTGGTTATATTTAGACCTTAAACTTATAAAATTATAATATGATTCATTTTTGGATCAATTTTTCCAAGAAAGTGACTTAATATTATTTTAAAACTTTTAAAAACTACAAGTGTCCCAATCATGTCAATTATAAAAGGGGACCCCCATACATAACATTTTCAAATCTCTTGAGCTGTTTTTCTTGACCAAAACCCCCAAAATTCTTCTAAATTTTCTATGATTTCTATTATTCCCAAAATACTAACCCTATAGTCCTTAATAAGAGACCCAAAGGAGGTTTTTCTAAGTGATGGTAATTGTCTTCACCAAGCTCTTTCTTTTTTTACTTATTCTTCTACCACCCTCAATTACATCATAAGAATTATAATATAATAACACAAAAATCTCACATATACTGATATTTTATTATGTTGATATCATAATATTTATCTATCTCCTTCTCTATTAAATGGGAAACAAAACCATCGTTTGTGTGTATGGTACTAATGTAATTTTTTTTCCATTACCGACTCCCATGGATAATCATAATGATGGAAATAATGAATATATATGATACTTATGAAATAAAATCGATTCTATAAAATTTAATATATCATATAATTCCTTACCCTTTTACCCATTAAGAAAATTATAATGTCGCTCATGCGTACGTATGACCTACCATCTCCATGAAGAAATGCGATTCATTTTCCATGTTAAAATTTAAAGAATGATTCTAAAAATGAATATAATGAATAAATATTATATTTATAACATTAATATCATTATGGATATGTTTGAAATATATCCTATACACAAGAATAATAACTTTAGTAACAAAACATGCATGAGAAAATGCATTAATTAACATAAAAATCAATGGTAATAATAAAATATTATTAGAGAACGAGTGATAAGATGTTATAAGAGGATCATATATGTTATTATAAACATGAATATTGTTATGTTATAAATTAATAACATTTTGAAACAATTATATATGAGGTCAAAATATGTTCAACTTAATAGAGGTGTGCGGTAAGAGATTTCATCTCAATTTACACTCCACTGAGACATATTTGTTATTATGCACATATTCACTTTTATGTGGCATATATATTGATCCTTTAATATATTTAACATGAATACCTATTTATTCATGATGATTAATGTTTCAATTCAAGTTTATTATTTAAAGTTTTTATAATTTAAAAGTTACCAAAGGGGTAAGGATTTATTTTACAATCTCATTTTTTGGGATTGCTTTTATTTTAGTTAAAGTAATATTTATAAACACCATCTATTCTTTTATCCTATGAATATTTAAAGGGTTTAAAAATTTTATTTAAACATTTCCCCTATTTTTAACTTGAATCAAGCAATGAAATGTTTAAAAGAAAAGATATTCTTATTCCTCTTTTTGATCGGTACATTTTTCTTCTATGTCCATATTTTTCAAAATTTCTTTATAAAATTTATTTTTATTTAATAATTATTTATTAAAGATATTTTAAGTTATAATTAAATTTTTACAAGGTTTTAAATGAATATTTATAATGTTTTTTTAAAATTTTATTTTCAACTTTTATTACAAAAAGTAAAAAGGAATGTTTCATTTTAATGTATACGGTGTTAACAGAATTTCCCACCACCATAACCATTTTATAATATTTATATTCTTATAAAAGATTTCAATAATTTTACAAATAAAAATATTTTAATAAATATTATTTTAATATTTTTCTTTTATTTTATTTTTTCCTCCAAAATTCATGAATTTATTATAAAAGCTATATTATCTCTCATTAATTTTGTGGGCATTAACTTTCTCTTGAAACATTCACTTTATTATGATAATTGGAAATTAAATTTATATTAAATATGCATATTTTTTGTATCATGGATTTTATTATTTTCTAAAATATATACCATTTCTATATATAGTGTTTTACTTTGAAATTTATTTGATTGACTTGGGAAATATTGATATTTCATATTCTTTATTCAATATGAATATTTGTTGATAAAGAATATTGTTCCTGAATTAAATTGATCATTAAATATATGAGGAATAAATTTGAAATAGAGTGACAGGTGGGTCCCAAAATTATATATCCCCTTGATGCATTAAAACGTATCATGAGACAAATCAGTTGGCCAAATTAAATGGGATTTTGGTGTATACATACCCATCGATTAAACTGTCTTAGTGTAGTGCCTTGATAGTAAAGATATCACAATGTATGAGATAATTATGTTCAATATTATGCATTTAATTCATTGATAATTCAGTTATTATTATCCATGATATTATTTCATTGATATTATCCATATATGCATTTCGTGCTCAAGTTATTGATTAAATGGAATGTGTTTTCAATTATTTATCTTTCCATATTAATTATTCCTTATTTACTCATGATGGATTACACCATACGTAACCCTTACTGAGAATTTAAGATCACCCTTATTTTTTTCCACTTACCTAGGATATGAAGAATAATTCCTCTAATGAGTTCAGTGATGTTGAATGTTTTTTATTACTATGTTATATGTTTTATTTCCCATGTAAAAATAAGAATCACATATATATATGGTTCTTTATGACTATTAAACAGATAATTACTTTGTAATTAGATCCCTTATATCTATACCAATTTAATAAACTAACCACTAACTCTAGGTTACTATAGTAAAGGTTGTTATAGTTGGTATTAGAGGAAGTTTAGTTGAAACCTTGGGAGCTAAGTTTAAGATAACATAGATTAGATAATACAACCCTATGAAAGAATTTGAGGATATATCTAAATATAAGATAATATTATAAAAGTTTTTTTAAGGTAGATATTATTTGGTTTTCCAAGGAATTAATCCCCATCTGGATACTACAAGTGGATGTAGTTTTGGCACAAATTCATCTAGGAGTAATAAATCTAAAAAGAGTTTGTTGAGTATATCCTGACCATCATTCTGGTGAACAATGTGTGTTCCCTTACAACACTCTTAGTTTGAAATTCTCATGGAATATTCTTGGGTTAATTCACATTTTCATTACAAACCATTATTAAAGATTTGAAAATATTTTTATTATTTAAAGATATCCCCAAAGAAACAAAGTTTATGATTATGATATTAACAATGTATAAATTTTCAATTTATGTTAAGTGCTACACCAGATTTAGAATTATATATTATGATTTAAAATTCATAATGTCATGAGATAATCCAGTATATTCCATTGTTTAGAAATGTACCCTGTAAGAAATAATGGTATCAATACTCATATCCAATGTAGAAATTTACAAGTTAAGTAAGCTAATACAACTGATGTTGGAGCTGAGAAGATCATGACCATATTAGGGCATCTGACCCAGGTTATGAATAATAACCTTGCACCTATTGAGAACCATGATATTACAAGGCATGATACACCTATATTGGATCATTTTATATGATATAATCTCCCATATTTTATTGAAACTACTAATCTAGTGGCAGCTGAGAAATGGATTAAGTCCCTTCAAAATATATTTATATCCTTAGGATACGATGAACATGAAAAGTTTATACTTGTGGTATATTATCTCAAAGTAAATTCTAATAAATGGTGGTCATTTATCCATAATAATAGGGAGGAATAAGAAATATAACACATGGAATATAGAGATTTTAAATTAACATTATTTGACAAATATTTCCTTCATGGGAAACAAACTAAAATAAAGAGAAAATTCCTCAGATTAAATTAAAAAGAAGAAGAAAGTGTTTTGATGTATGAGGATAATTTTACAAGACTATCTAGTTATTATATGGATTAATTATGTAATATGAAAAGAAATATTTACAATTTCTTTAAAGGAAAAAATCTAAATCTTCAAAGGGAATTAGTTTCTAAAACTTTTTCATCATATGATGAAATAGTTTTATGCACCATTAAAATAGAAAATGAATTTTATAAATACTATATATTCAATGGAAATCAAGAGAATAAGTGGTTATCTAAACACCTATAAAAATGGAACAATTCAAAGAAGAAGAATAAAATGAAGCAATTTCCTAATTTGAACATTTTAGAAAGAAACATCCTATAAAATTATTGAAGGGAATGTGAGTTTGTTACAAGTGTAGATATAAGGTTCATATAGATAATGAATGTAAGGTAAAGAATATACCACCAATATCTAGTGATTAAATTATAAATAAATGGGGAATTATTCAAACCAATGTCCCAAGTGTTAAGGGAAATTACCAAAGAAGAGGATAAGGGGAGAAGGAAAATCTTATGCGATCATTAGAGCCGAGGTTAAAGTTATTAAATATGTGGTGGTATGTACTTTAATCATATCTTCAAATTTAAATAATGCTTAATTTTATTTTGCATCTTTTCACTATTGATATATTTCCTAAGGAATTACTTAGACATATTCTAGAGCTTGAAGTTGAGTTTTATATTGATTTCATCCCTCATTCAAGATCTCTATAGAATACTCCCTATAGAATGACCACTATAGAATTAGTGGAGTTGAAGAAACAATTAAAGGAGTTGTGTGATAAGGGATTTATACACCCTATTGTTTCACCTTACGGAGCCCCTGTTCTTTTCATTAAGAAGAAATATGGATCCATGATTTTGTGAATTAATTATAGGGAAATCAATACTATTATGATAAAGAAAAAGTATCCTCTACCTCTCATTAATGAATTATTCTATCAACTTCAAGGAGATCAATATTTTTCAAAGATTGAACTTTATTCTAGGTATCATCAATTGCGAGTAAATAAGGAAGATATTTTGAACAAGGTATAAAAATTATGAGTTTACAGTAACACTATTTGGATTGACTAATGAACCCTCTATTTTTATGTATATAATGAATAGAGTATTCAAGGAATATATTGATAATTTTATTGTGGAATTTATTGATGATATCTTGGTGTATTATAAAATCTATGAGGACTATAATAATCACTTGAAGATCATTATTGAGACTCTTAGAATAAAAGAGTTATATGGTAAATTTAGAAATTGTGGATTATAGTTACAAAAAGTTTCTTTTCTTGGACACATTGCCTCCAATGATGGAATATCAATTGTTCCTATGAAGAAAAAGGCAATTAAATAATGACCTACACCAGAGAACATAACTGAGGTATGTAGCTTCATTGGTTTTACAGGTTACTATCAATGATTTGTTCAAGAAAATTCCCATTGGATAACCCATTAACCAAGATTACACATAAAGGGGTTCAGTTCATATGAAAAAAGGAATCTAAGGAATTTTTTGAAGAATTTAAGAGGATATTATTCAATTATCTAATTTTGACTCTACCATTAGGAAATTATGGATTTGTGATATATAGTGATGAATCAAAGAAGATACGTATTTGTTTCCTTATACATAATGATAAATTTATTGCATATGAAGACCCATTAATAGAACTATCCAACTCATGATCTTGAGTTATCATCTATAATATTTGATTTTAAGATATGGAGACATTATCTCTATAGAGAAAGATGTGAGATATATGTAGATCATAAGAGTCTAAAATATATAATTTCACATAAATATATCAATATAAGGTAAAGATGATGGATCATTATACTCAAGGATTATGATATCTCAATACATTACCACCCAAGTAAGGAAAATAAGGTATAATATGCATTATTAAGGAAATATCATGGAGTTATGACCAAAATGAGGATTGGTAGGGATCCTATTTTCATGGATCTAGTAAATATAGACAAGGGAATTATTAAGGAAGGGGATACATCACTCCTTTTTAAAATAATTGTGAAACCATATTTATTGGAAAATATAAAATGTTCTCAACCTAATGATGAGATTTTTCAAAAGAAAATTAAAGCTGTGAATGATGGAAAATTGGCATACTTCATATGTGAAGATGGAGTTATGAAATTTCGAAATAGGATATGTGTTCCATATATACCTAATTTGAAATGGGAACTATTAGATTATTCTCATAGCACAAATTTATCTATACACCCTAGTATCACCAAGATATATAGGAATTTGAGGGAACATTTTTGGTGTGATAATATGAAGTGGGAAATTGCTAATTATGTATCAAGATGATTGGTTTTTAAAATGGTGAAGGCTGGGGATAACATCCTAGAGGATTTATGCGACCTATACCTATTACTATGTGGAAATGGGTGAAATTATTATGTAATTTTCCATTGGATTACCAAATAATCATATAAATAATGATTCAATATGGGTTATTATTGATCACCTTACCAAATATGAACATTTCTTTACTATAAGAGAATATTTACCTCTTGAATTCCTTAAAAAAATCTCTATTAATGAAGTTATAATACTTCATGGTCCACCTATTTCAATTTTGTTTGATTATGATTAAAAATTAAAATTGAAATTATGGAAAAGTCTATAGAAGGCTCTTAATACCGAGCTTTATTTGAGAATCTCCTATCACCCTTAAATTGATGGGAAGTCTAAAAGTACTATGAAAACATTGGAATACATATTGAGGTCATGATCACTTGACTTTCAAGGTATGTGGGATCAGTATTTACCATCGGTAAAGTTTTTATATAACAATATATTTGATTCAAGTATTCAAAGGGCATTGTATGAAGCATTATATTTCAAGAGATGTCACACTCTAACTTGTTGTGATGAAGTTGTTGAATGGAAGATTGTAAGATCAAAAATTTTTGAGGAGACAACAAAAAAGGTAAAGACTATTCAGACTCATATTAAAGTTTCAAAAGGAACGAAAAGGGTTATGTTGATAACTAAAGGAAATATTGGTAATTTCAAGTGGGAGATCATTTTTTCTTGAAAGTATCTCCATGGAAGGGTGTTATAAGGTTCAATAAAAAAGGGAAACTGAGCCCCATGTACATTGACCATTTTGAAATTATTGAAGGAATGGAGACATAGATTACTATTTGGAAATTCCATTGAGCCTCTCTAAATTACATCATGTGTTATATATCTCATTTTTAAGTACATATTAGGCTGACACATGTGCTAACATCTAAATAAATATAATTGAACTTGATCTATCATACTACAAAGATCCTATCCATATTCTTGACACTAGAGAACAAATGTTGAGGAATCAAACGACTCTATTGGTAATGGAAATTTGGAGAAATCATAAAATTGAGTAATCAACATGGGAACATGAAGATTTTATGAAGAAGAACCACCTTGATTTTTTTATCATGTAATATCCATGAAAATTTCAGGATGTAATTTTTGTAGGAGGGAAGAATGTAACACCCAAGTTTCAATTATATTAAGTGAAAAATCTATTTTAATAAAACTATAATAAAATTAAAATTTAAATATTTTATGGGAAAATTTTTTTATTTTAAAGGATGAATATCAATTTTAAAATTACTAGGTCAAAATATTCCTTGAATTATCTTTTGAAAATTTTCCTTAGAAATAAAATTTTATGAATACTTAAAAATATAGTATTTAAATATTACTAAATTTATTTATAATAATGTTTCATAATATGTATAATTGTACATGTATTGAATATAAATTTTATACAAATAAATAAAATATTATATTGAGGTAAAAATAGATATTTTCATAAAACTTTTTTTAAATGAATAATGTATTTCCATTTTAATCAATTAAAATAATCTTTAATTATGAATGATTTAAATTAAATATATAAATTATATATCTAAATATATGAATTTAAATCCATATAATGATGATTACTAGTCATATAATTAATTTAATATCATCATGTCTAAATTTGGTAATGAGACCACTTTCATTTTTGGTCATAATGAATAGTAAAAATAGTAAAAATTTGTCACCATGGTTAAGATTAAAACGGGTTTACTTGGGGTTAACCTAAAATGATAAGGGTTAAAATGACCTAAAAACATTCTAAAAACCCATTGGTTGGTTTTATTTCTACCTTAAACATATCACCTTAAAATATGAGCCATTTTGGATCCATTTTTCTAATAAATCCACTTAATATTATTTTAAAACTTTGAAAAATTACAAGTGTGACAATCACCTCAATTATAAAAGGGCACCTCCTTCCCTGACTTCTTAAAACCTATTGAACTATTTATCTTGAAGAAAACCTACCAAAATATTTCCCCAAAATCCTTATCCATATTCTAGAGGTGTTTATATTCCCATAATACCAACTCTATGGTCCTTAGTAAGAGATCCAAAGCTTGTTTTTCTAAGAAAAGGTAATTATCTTCCCCAAGATATTTATTTTTTACTTATTCTTTTACCACTTTAAATAATTTCATAAAAATTACAATATAATAACAAAAATATAAACCATATATTAATATGTTATTATTTTGATGGTATAATATTTATCTTTTTCATTCTCTATCAAATGGGAACCAAAACCATCACTCATGTGTATGGATGACTACTGCCTCACGAACCGATATAATTTGTTTTTTATAACAAACTCACTTGGATATTAAAAATGGTGGAACTAATGAATATATATGATAATTATGATATAATAAATATTATAGAAAATTTAATATGTTATCTACTTCCTTACCCTTTCACCCATTAAGGAAATGATAACGTTGCTCATGCGTATGTACAACCTTCCGTCTCCACGAAGGGATGTGATTTATTTTCCACATTAAAATTTCAAGAATGATTCTAAAAATGTATCCAATGAATAAATATAATATTTATAACATTAAAATAATTATTTATATTATTTAATTATATCTTATTCATAACAATAAAAAATTCTATGACAAAACATGCATGAGAAAACGAAGTAGTTAACACCCGAAACAATGGTAATAGTGAAATATTATTTGCAAGCGGGTGATAAGATATTATAAAAGGATAATTTATGATATTATAAGTATGAATATAATTCTATTATAAATTAATAACATGTTTAAAATTATTATATAGGAGGTAAAATCACATTTAACTAAAGGGAAGTGTGAGGTAAGAGATTACATCTCAGTTTTCACTCCATTGAGACATATTTGTTATTATGTACCTAATCAATTTTATGTGGTGTATATATTGAAACTTTGATATATTTAAAATGAATACCTATTTATTCACGATTATTATATTTTAATTAAATATTTTTATTTCAAGTATTTTCAATTTAAAAGTGACCAAAGAGGTAATGATTTATTTTTCAATCTCAGTTTGTTGGGATTGCTTTTATTTTCATTGAATGAATCTTATAATATATTCTTAATAAACTCCATATATATTTTATTATCCTCTAGATATTAAAGGATTTTTCATATTTTATTCCAACTTTCCTTCTATTTTTCACTTGAATTAAGCAACGAAACATTTAAAATAAAATCCTATCTTATTTCACTTTTTGAATGGGTACATTTTTCTTATATGTACATATTTTTCAATTTTTTTACAAAAGTAATTTTTATTTAATAAAATGATTTAATAAGGATATTTTAATCTATCATTTAATTTTTACAAAGTTTTAAAGGAATCATTATAATGTTTTATAAAATGGTCATTTTCAACTTTTCTTTCAAAAATATTAAGTGGGATGTTTCATTTTAACGTATATGGTGTTAATTGACTTCCTGATGCCATAATCATTTTATGATATTAATATTATTCTACAAGTTTTCAATGGTTTTAAAAATAAAACTCTTTTAAGAAATATAATTTTAATGTTTATCTTCTATTTTATTTTATCCTCCAAAATATATGAATTTATCACAAAACCAATATTATCTCTCATTAATTTTGTGGTCGTTAACTCTCACTTGAAACATTAAATTTCTTGTGATCCTTAAACATTAAATTTATCTTAAATATAAATATTATCTGTATCATGAATATGATTATTTAATAAACCATATACCATTTCTATATATGATGTTTTACTTTGAAATTTATTTGATTAACTGTGGAAATATTGATATTACATATTGTTTATTCAATAGAGATATTTGTTAATAAGGAATATTTTTCATAAATTAAATTGATCATTAAATATATGAGGAATACATTGGATATGTAGTAATGAGTGGGATTGAAAATTATATAGCCCCTCGATGCATTGACATTTCTCATGAGACAAATCAGTTGGAAAAATTAAATGGGATTTTAGTGTATATATTCTGATCAATTAATCTGTATTAGCGCAAGGCCTTGATGTTAAATATATCATAATATATGAGACTATTATGTACAATATTATTCATTTCCTTCATTGAGAATTTAGTTATTATTATTCATCATATTGTTGCAATGATATTATCCATAAATTCATTTTGTTCTCAAGTTATTGATTAAATGGAATGTGTTTTCCATTATTTACCTTGTAATATTGATTCTGAATTATTTAATTAGGATAGATTACACTATATGTAAACCTTATTTGTAATTTTATCTAACCCTTATTTTTTTACTTACCCTAGGATATAAAGAAGATTTTTTAAATGATTTCAGATATGCAAACTATTTTCTATTAATATGTTTTATATTTTATTTATAATATAAAAATGGGAATCATGTATGTATATGGTTATTAAAGAATAATAAAATAATAATTCATTCAGGGTTATGTACCTTGTGTCTATTACATTATAATAAAGTAACCACGATCTCTGGGTTATTATATTCAATGTTGTTACAAGCCCTAATCCTCCTCTAACACACTCCTGAACCCCTGGTTTACCACCTAACCCTCAAACCATGTCCAAAGTGGTACTTCTAAAGGGTTAAAATCCTTGAAAATTGAATCCAAACACTGGTTGAAAATATAACCCCTACACTAATAAAAAAAATCTGAAATCTCACTAAGATTCAAATCCCATCTGTACACCCAGGCATTAAAAACTCCCCACCATTGTACTTCTCATCCCTTAGAAGTCCCGATGTCTATCCAACAGTGTTACCCAACCTACTTTAGTTATAAATTTAATTCCAAATGACCATATTCCACTCTCAAATTCCTAATATGTTCCCAAAATGCAACTCCAAAAACAAGATACAAAGTTGCCCAATCCCAATCTAATGCTCGTATTTCTCATCAAACACTGAGATGGTGCTCCATGGAATACATCCCTCCCAAGTCACCCACACATCATCTTCTAACTAGTTTCCTAGTCTATAGTTCTATTCATTGTAGTACTTAGTTAAAAAGAGTGATCCCAAACATTGGTGCCTCCCACCATCAAAATTTTCCTACTGAAGCCCATCCTCAGTTTTATACTAACCTGCTCGACATGGTTCTTGATACACTATATCTCAACATGCATGAGAGTTCTGGTCAACACCAGTGCCAATTTTTTTCCATCTTTGAATCCTAATGAATATTCACCCACCATCTAAGTAAAACCAAAATATGATATATTTTCCTCAAAAATTCTTGACCAACCCCCAAACTAGGTCTACTACATCTCCATGAATGTTTTTGAAGTAGTTTCGATCCCACCACATTAAATCCCATACAAAATAGTTGGTCAGACCTCCTATAGACAACTCACCATAAGGAAACTATCATGACCCCCACAAAGTGTACCCCTGCTGGTCCAGCAATGTGAGATGAGAGATAATGACCCCCAAGTCCCACCTCCAGTAGGCCCTAGGTTGGCGACTAGCACTGAGGGTATAGTAAACACACAAATAGGAGGCATTACCCTTTAAGAGAACACATGCAAAAGAGAGAGATAATGTAGACACAAACCAACTCCTTCTCAGACTACAATATAAAATAAATCCTAAGTACAGATAAGTAATTTCATGAAATAACTACTATAACTAAAGGGGAAAACTGTAAGTACCAAAAGAAAGTAAAACAACAGCGGCCATGAAGCCCAAAAAACTCCTGCAACCCGAAGCTAGTAGTAACCAGCCTGATCTCCAACCTGATACAAGTGACCTAAAAATTAGTTTATATATACGTAGGGTGAGTATAAAAGTATACTCGGTAGGATCCTCTCTATAGCCTCTCATGAAAAATTAAAGAAAGCATGCTAAAGCACAGTGAACAATAAGTGAAACTAAATCATCACCTAAATAAGTATACCATGTTCCCAGCTTCACCATGGACACTATCATCAATTATCACATACAAGATTATATAATATAATAAATAATATCAAGGGTACCCCGCTACCACTTCCACACTGGTTTTCCACTTTTCCCCAACGTTGCATGTCATAAGCATCTCTCTCTAAAAACAATTGACCATAGACACCTGGGAGAATCACTAAAACCTGAACCTCATGCAACACAACCTCCATGTCCACATAACCAAAGTAACCAGGTAGTTTTCAGGAGCCACCACAGTCTGAATAACATGTATCAAATGTTAGGCATTATACCTCAAGCCATTACAGCCCATACACTGAGTAAGGATCCTCAAGCCATCACAACCTATACAGGTTATACCTATAGCAGTACATAGGAAACTATATCTAGAATATATGTGTGTGAAATAACCAAAATCCATTAAAAACCTCTCCATACATATATAGGGAAAACTAACCACCATGCATACCAACACTAGTAACTACCAAGATAAGAGAGCGGAGCCAAAGGGGGTAGTCAGTCATCTATCCTCCCATTGGGATATTGGAAAAAACACCCAAAGGCTCAAAATCCCCAGGGTGTTAGTTGCCCTAACCAATAGGGTGGATTAGTATATAGAAACAAAAAAAGTACAAAATATAATATATCTCACAACCACACTATGGGAATAACCTAGTCTTAGACTCAACTATAGATAACATCTCTCGGACTCCCAACTGCCACTGCTAAGACTAGGTATCCTATAAGTAGACAACCATTTAAAGAGATACATTAAATTACTTTATCCCTTTTTATCAGTTTCTATTTACGTTAATTAATTATTTAACCATTAATTAAACATTATAATTTCCACATGAAATTTCATTAGCATCACAACAAAGTTCTAACCCCATGAGTTCAACATAATTTATTCAATCATTTATTAACAACATTATCACTTTTTTATAATTCTATGTATTTTATAAAATCATTCTAAGATTCAAAACACAATGGGATCAACATGGTGAGTATATAAACTACCCATTGAGTCTTTTAAACCTATAGTTGGAGCATATATACATCCATCCTCGAGAAGTTAAACATGGAAAGAATGTGGCATACCCTGCACATCTTCACCTATTTTAGAAGGAGGGTGAGAAAGACCATCTTCCTCAAGTAGTGGGAAAAAATAAATCAGATAAACAAACATAAAATTCAACAATAACCACTTTCATATCAATGGGTAATCCCAAATTCAACCTGTTCCATCATCTTCAATGTCCAACCCGACACCCACATGCATAAACTGATACATCTTTCCACTCTAGGTGTTAACTGCCACCACCACCATTGGGCCTCTCTACCCCCACATACCACAAAACCCTCCAAGATTATCCATCCTAGGATCACACTACAACATAAGCAGTAGGAAACAAACAACATAGAAACTGGGATCTTGGACCTAAACAAGGCATTCAACCTTCACACACAACGAACATTCACAGATCCAAATCATAAGGCCCTTGGATTTGAAAATCAAGTGGGTAAATCAAAACCCTATAAGGCATTATCTTTATCACATAACCAATTCATTATTCCACATTGAATTAACTTATTCATTTAAACATGCATAACTGCATCCATTTGATTATAAATAAATTACAATAACAACAACCGGATTCATTAAACATGCCCCATTATCTTTCACCGATTTACTTACAATTAATCCTGGATTTATGTTCTTTAAAAATTTCCATCAAGAATGACATTCTAAATAAGAAAAGAATAAATATCACATGATCTAGAAAATAAATAGGTAATAACATTACTAAGCAATTGATACCAATTCTTTAATCTAGTTCAAGTATTTATTATGTCAATTTCATTGTGATAGAATGGATGAAACATGTTAACTCTAAGACTACATGTAAAATAATAGAGAAGACATGAATCCCCTACCTCAAAAGTTTTCTTACATTTTTTTCATGAGAACGGGCCAACACAACAGATCACGATCACCTCTCCCGCAACTACTGCATCCACCTGAGGATTTTGCGGCACAAATGCATCAACCAACACACAAGAAAGGTCTATTAGAAACATTGAAATCACATTCTGTAACATGGAAAGGAGAATGGAAGGAAACAAATTGAGGAAACTAGAAGAACATAGGTATAACATACCTTATATCGAAGATGGATCAACACTTCCCGGTTGCACCAAAATAGGGGGTGTGCATGAAGTAGGAAGAACTCTAGGGAAAACATGATCAAAGTTCCACACCACAACCCACAAATCCTTAGGAAAGAAAGGCCTGGGAAATCCCATACCAAGGAAAAAAATAAGGAAGAACAAGGTGGAATGTATCTCGGCCTTTTGAAAATCTAAACGGAGCAGTGGTTTAGATTTTCTATTAAAGGAGGATCTCATCAAGAATACATGGTTTGACTGATTAAATAAACCCAAACACTTAGGAATATTAAGATAAGAGTTATGGGATTTGAATCATCCTTAAATCCCTTAAAACAAGGATTTGAATATGTTTAATGTCAAAGAAAACGTCAAAGGGGAGAAACTAAAAGGATGTTGGAAACACTGTAGCACTTACCGACAAATGACCTACCACCAGATGACTACCAAAAGGACCTACCAATAGATGAACTACTAATAAGACCTACTAAAAGAAGACCTACCGATAGACAACCTATTGACATGACCTACCGACATGACCTATTGACATATGACCTACCGACAAGACCTACCGAAAAACGACCTACCGACAAATGACCTACTGATAGATGAACTATTGACAGATGACCTAATAATAGGACCTTCCAAAAGGACCTACTGAGAGACAAACTACCGATATGAACTACCGATAGATAACTTACCGACATGACTTACCGACAGATGAACTACCAATAACACTGTTCAAAAAACTGGAAACACTATTTAGAGAACTGGAAATTTTGCAAAGTGTTAGGAATAAGTCACATCAACCTCCCAAAACACCTCAAACACCAGATTTTTCCAAAGGAATGGATTATATAGGTATATTCCATTACATCTGATACCTCTCAAAACATTCTCTTCCTTGATAATCCAAAACCAACCCAGAGAAGAAACATAAAAAGGGGTCAAAACAACCACCCTAAAAGATACCTCTAAAGGCCCTCACCACCAAAAGAGCTCGATCGCTTCATCAAAAGAACAAAAATGAAACCATGGGAAAAACTAAAACCATCTCCTATCCACTCTCTCGGGGAAGATACCTCTCAAAAGAGAGAAAGCCACAACAAGCAAAAATATAAATTCACCTCATAAACAGGAAAGGACTACAACCAAAAAATTAACATCATTACAAGAAAAGTTCGAAACATCAACCAACTCGGGATATTGAGTGAATATCTGCGACTCACGTTCCTAGGTACTCTCCTTCATGCCACCGTTCTGCCACAAGACACAAACCAAGGGAATAACACACCTGAATAACACTTTCTCCTTGTGGTCCTGGATCTCTATAGGCCGCTCCTCAAAGGTCGCATCATTTTCAACATAGATCTTTCCCCAATCGATGATGTGAGAGTCATTATAAAGATAAATATGAAGCTAAGACATGTGAAAAACATCATCTATCCTAATCATATATGGGGGAAGTTCTACCCAATATTCTATGAATCTAACATGAGCCAACACCTAAAAAGGCCCAACAAACCAGGGATAAAGCTTACTCCCATGACCAAACCTTCACTTCCCATGAGAGGGAGTCACCTTTAGAAACACATGATCCCCAATTTCGAACTCCAAAGGTCTCCTCATAATATCATAATATGATTTTTGATGATCTTTCACTACCTTTATCCTCTCACAAATCACCTAAACCATATCTATTGTATTCTGTACTAGTTTGGGCCTGAGAATTGCTGACTATCTGACCCCTGTCTAGCACAATAGAGAAAAAAAAGGTTATCCATACAAGGATTTAAACAACTCCATACCAATGGTGGAGTAGAAACTATTGTTGTAGGAGAACTCTACCAAGGGTAAGTTCCACATCCATGAACCTCCAAAATCTAGGACACAAGAGCGTAACACATCTTCAAGAGTCTGGATGGTCCACTCTATCTAGACATCCATCTACAGATGAAAAGTAGTTCTAAGGCATAAATGAGAACCAAAAGCATGCTTGAGACCTCTCCACACCCTAGAAGTAAAATGGGGGTCTCAATCATAAATGGTCATCCTCAGGACTCTATGGAGTCTCACCTCCTCTTCCAGATACTTCCTCGACAAAACCTCCACCGAGATCGACTCCTTGATTGCTATAAAGTGGGATGATCTCATCAAATGATCCACTACTACCCATATAGTGTCATAGCCTCCATAATCTAAAGGTAAATTGGTAACAAAGTACAATGATATGTCCTCCCACTTCCACTAAGGAACATCTAATGACTAGAGAAACCCACCAAGAACACGGTACTTGACCTTCACCTTCTGTAACACCAAACATTGAGATACAAAAACTGCAACTGCACGCTTCATCCTAGGCCACCAAAACTGACTCTTTAAGGCTTGGTACATATTTTTCACACCATGATGTACCGCTAAGGGATAACTATAGAACTCTTTGAGAACCATCTCATTCATTTCCAAAGGAACAAAAAGTCTTACATGAAATAACACACGGTGTTGTTCATCCTCAGACTAGCCATCATGGGCCTCACCACAAACAATTTGGTCTCTCCAGACCTATAACTCAATATCCCCCAACTGGGAATATTCAACCTGCTTCAACAAATATGACTGCACCATCATCTGAAAAAGACAACCTCTGCCCCAAACTTCTCCATTATCTATATATAATGCTAAAAGTTCTTCCATTACTCTCTAGGAATCACATGATTCATGCACTGCATCACTATGCTAATTCTTACTCAGTGAATCAACTACAAAATTCCCCTTACCAGATGTATACGATATTTTGAAGTTATAATCATGTAATAACTCCATCCACTGACATTATTTCAAGTTCAAGTCACACTAGGAGAAAGAACACCTCACGCTTTTATGATCGGAGAAGACCAAAAAGAACTCTCCGATGAGGTAATGTATCCACAATTTTAGGGAAAATACAACTGCTTACAACTCAAGATCATGGGTTTCATAGTTACATACATGGGGAATAAACTGCTGAGACCCATAAGAAATGACTGATATTTGTTGCATTCGAATGTAGCCTAACCTTAGATACAAAGCATCACAAAAAACTTCAAACTAAACTTATTTTGATATAAGATAAAGAAACAGATAACTGAAAAACTTCTACTTTAGATATTCAAATGTTTCTTGACACTGATCAGTCCATACGAATTCCCGATCCTTTCTGGTCAACACTGTCAGAGGAGTCGTAACCCGAGAGAAATTATCTACGAACCTCTTGTAATATCCTTTAAGACCAAGGAAACTTCACACATCAGCCACTATATTGGGGTATGACCAAGACAAAAATGCTTTTATCTTTGATGGATCCATATATACTCCCTACTAGGATATATCATGCCCTAAGAAATGGACTTCTCGAGCCCAAAACTCACACTTTGACAACTTTCCAAATAGCTGCTGTCGATGAAGGACTCTTAAAATGGCATGCAGATGCTCTACATGATCCTCCTCAGATACAGAGTACACAAGGATGCCATCGATAGAGACCACCAAAAAATTATCTAGGAACTCATAGAACACAACATTCATCAACCCCATGAACATAGATGGAGAATTCATCACACCGAATGGCATCACACCAAACTCGTAATTCCCATGACAGAAATAGAGGGAAGTCTTCAGAATATCCTCATCCTTCACATGAATCTGATGATATAATAACCATAAATAGATCTTCAAGAACCAAATTTCACCCTTTAGTTGATCAAACAAATCATCAATCTGCAGAAGAGGATAGCATTTTTTCACTGTCACTTGGTTCAAGCAATGATAATTGACACACAAACGCAAACTACCGTTATCCTTCTTCAGAAAAAGAACTGGTGCACCCCATGGTGACACACTCAGTCGAACAAAACTACACTATAATAGACCATCAAGCTATATATGAATCTCCCTCAACTCATAAGGCACCAGACTATATAGATACATCAAGATAGGAGATGTGCCTAGATATCTCTCAATCCAGAACTCAATATGTCATCAAGGGGGTAACACTAAAACATCTTATGGAAAGATATCAAGGTATTATTCTATGACCTTGGGAAATTCCAACTACTGAACCTTCAATTAACTTAGCATCAATTAATCCATTAAGGATGACAAGGACAAAACATGCCTCTCACCCATCTGAGGGTCTCGCTCGCCAACAAACACCACTAGCTCTCCATTAGCATCGAAGAACACAAAATGCCTCCTAAATGAATCCACGATATGCTACATTGAATACAAAACAATCCATGAATATGATGTCATCATATGTTTGTATCCATAAATATAGGAAATCTACCTAAGATTGGTGCTACCCCAGTACTAGCTCACAGTCTCTACATACTTCAAACAAGTCAACTAAAACTTCAACTAGAATAGTCAATGCCAAGGGAATTAGAATCCTCTCTACCTCAAGTACCAAGGCATGGAAAATGGTAGGTGATATGAAGGAGTGTGTCTCTCCTAAATCAAATAAGGCATACACCCAAGTAGAAAACAAGCAAAGGGTACCTCGAATGACGTCTGGATTGCCTGAAGATGGCAATGATAAAGCATAAAGCTGATCATGACCTGATCCATGGACTATATAACCCTACTGATGACCACCACCATGGATATTCTCTTCTATTTGAGGAAGGGGATTATCTTGGGGATGTACTCTACCTACCCCATCCACTCTCTGCTGATCAAAATTTGGTGCAACCTACTACTGCTGCCTTGGATGGAACTGCCTCAATGGAGGAACCGAAAGTGGAACACTTGACGCACACTAACTACTTAGAAAGGTCAGACACTATCATTTTTGATGACCTCAACCTCCATAAAAAATAAGTTCCTGATCCCTTGGTATATTTCTGAGAGCCGCTGCTCTCAAAGAAATGAGATACTGAGGGCTGGGACTTACCCCCGACCGAATGAAAACTATTCTACCCTGAAAAATAGGAACCCCAGACCATAGATCTATTTCTTTAGGAATCATGATGAATCCCCTCTCATGATGATCCAATTATGGATAAAATCCTCTCGATGACCTCTACCCTCACCATAACCTTGAGATACATCTTCAGCACAAATAGAGTGACTTGGAGATGGATATTTGGATGCAAAGCCTCCTCAAAATGCCTCAACCTGGCCTCCTCATCTGGAAACATGTCCAAATAATATCACAGAAGGTTCCTGAAATGGATTCCAAACTCTTTCACACTGGAGATTCCCTACCAAAGGGTAATCAGCTCCTGGAGACTGGACGCCTTCACAATCAAAGAAAGAAACTCAACTCTGAAATGGTCTCAGAACTCCTCCCATGAGACTGCCCACTCCTCGTGATCCTAGAGGAACAAGAACCATCACTGATTTGCTTCCCCACTCAGAATCATAAAAAAAATGACACCTAGTGCTCCTTTAGAGCATAGATCAAACTAAAAGCTATCTCAACCTCCTCTAACTAGTATTCCATGATTACATATAAAACAGAGCCCTCATACTTCTGCAAACTCTGGTGTTGAAACTCTTGGAGTGTCCTCCATCAAATGTAATTGTTGTCAACCACTACTCTGTGGTGATCAGATAGCATAACCTGATGAGGATGTTGACCTGGATCCATAACTAAAAAAGAAAAAACAGTTAGATCTCCTAAAACTATAATATGGAAAACTTAACATTAATTAATTATTTTTTTATTCATTTTAGGTTAACCTATCCCAAGGTCTAACTATTCAAACATAGTCACAAAGAATAATTATGCATGATCCTTTCCTAGGTATCTACCCTGCAATAAGTATCACCTAGTTTAGTAGCCACTGCAAACTTAAAGTTTCATACATCATATCACAAGGGCCTCTAAATACCCATGTCTCAATTGGTCTTTAGTGTTTATAGTGCTTTCTAACTTAGCTGACACTATTTCCCTACCAACCCATGCAACCTCACCTATGCCTAACTCCAAACTCCATCCTATCCCTCAACCAGAGCTCTGATACCACTCTTTCATGACCCTATCCCCACAAAGTGTACCATACTAATCTAACAACGTGAGAATAGAGATAATGAACCCCAAGTCCCGCCTCTAGTAGGTCCTGGGTTGGCGACTAGTACCGAGGTTATAGTAAACACACAAATGGGAGACATTACCCTCTAAGAGAACACATGCGAAAGATAGAGATTAGATAGACACCAACCAACTCCTGCCCAGACTAAAATAAAAATTAAATCACAAGTACACATATGTAATGTCTTGAAAGAACTTCTACAACTGAAATGGAAAACTGTAATTACCAAAAGAAAGTAAAATGGCAGCGACCACAAAGCCCGAACAACTCCTGCAACCACAAGCTAATAGTAACCAGCCTGATATACAACCTTCTCCAAGTGACCTGAAAAATATTTTATATATATGTAGGGTGAGTATATTAGTATACTTAGTAGGATCCTCCCCAGAGCCTCTTGTATAAAATTAAGGAAATCATGATAAATCACAGTGAACAACAAGTGAAACTAACTCATCACCTAAACATGTATATTATATTCCTAGTCTGACCATGGATACTCTTACCAATTATTTTATAAAAGAGTATATAGTATAATAAAGAATATCAAGGGTACCCTGCTTCCACTTTCCCACTAGTTTGTCTCTTTGCCCTAATGTTCCACGTCCTAAGAATCTCTCTCCAAAAAGGCTTGCCCACATACACCTGGGAGAATCACTAAAACATGCCCCTTGTGCAACACAACCACCATGTACACATTACCGAAGTAGCTAGGTAGTTTATGGGATCCACCACAGCTCACATAACATGTATCAAACGTTGGGTATTATACCTCAATCCACTATAGCCCATACACCGAGTAAAGATACTCAAGTCATCAAAATCTATACACTTTATACCTATAGTAGCACATAGGAAATTATATCCAAAATATATGTGTGTGAAATAACCTTAATCCATTACAAACCTCTACACACATATATGGGGAAAACTAACCATTATTCATACCGATACTAGTAACTATTGAGAGAAGAGATCAGGGACAAAGGGGGTAGTCAACCATCTATCCTCCCACTACGATGTTGGGGAAAACACCCCTAGGGCTCAGAATCCCCGGGGTGTTAGTTTCCCTAACTAAAAGGGTGTAGTAGCATATAGAAACAAAAAAATTAAAGAATATAATATATCTCACAACCACACTATGGGTATAACCTAGTTTTAGACTCAATTACAGCTAACGTCTCTTGGACTCCCGACTGCCACTGCCAAGACTAGGTATCCTATAAGCACACAACCCTTTAAAGAGATACATTAATTTACTTTATACTATTTTATTAGTTTCACTTTTCACTTTATGTTAATTAATTATTTAACAAATAATTAAGCTTTATTATTTCCACATTACATTTCCTTAGCATTACAGAAAAGTTCCAACCCCATGGGTTCAATATAATTTATTAAATCATTTATTAAAAAAATTATCACTTTTACATAATTTAAGGTATTCTAGAAAAGAATTCTAAGATTCTAAACATAAGGGGATTAACACAGTGAGTAGATGAACTACTCTTCGAGTCTTTTCCACCTATATATGGAGCATAGACCCATCCATCCTCGAGAAGCTAAACATGAAAAGCACATGAAATACCCCACATGTATTTTCTTATTTTAGAAGGAGGGTAATAAAGAACATCTAACTCAAGTGGTGGGGAAAATAAAGTAGATAAACATACATCAGATTCAACAACAACCACTTTCATATCAACAGTTAATCCCAACTTCAACCTATTCCATTATCTTCAGTGTCGTCCCCAACACCCACATGCATAAACTGATGTATCTCACCACTCTAGGAATCAATTGATGCCACCACCACTAGGAATATCTACCCCCACACACCACAACATAGGATTATCCATCCCAGGCTCACACCACAACCCAAGTAGCAGGAAACAAACAACATAGCAATTAGGCTCTTAGCCCTAAACAAGGCATTCAGCCTTCACACACAACGAGCACTCACAACTCCAAAGCATAAGGACCTTGTATTTTACAAGTAATAAGGTAACTTAGATCCCTAAAATTCATTATATTTATCACACAACCAATTAGTTATTCCATATTTAATTAATTGATTCATTTAAACATGCACAACTGCATCCATTTGATTATCATCAAAGCACAAAAACAACAACCATATTAATTAAAAATGCCTCTTTATCTTTGGATGATTAATTTAAAATTAATCCTAGATTTATGTTATTTACCAATTTTCATCATGAAAAATATTCTAAACAAGAAAATCATAGATATCACATGATCTAGCAGTTCAAGAGGCAATAACATCGCTAAGAGATTGATACTAATTCTTTAATCCAGTTCAAGTATTTATTATGTCAATTTCATCATGATCTAGTGGATAAAACATGATAAATCTATGAATACATGTAAAAGAATAGATAGTACAAAATAACCTACCTTAAAAGGTTTTTGCCATTCTTTACATAAGAATGGGCCAACACAACGGATCACGATCACCTCTCCCGCAATGAATGCATCCACCCTAGGACACTGCGACACAACCACATCAACCAAAAACCAAGAAATATCCATTAGAAACATGTATATCACATTCAATATCATGGAAAGAATAATTGTAGGAAATATATTAAGGAACCCAGAAGAATAGAGGTATAACATACCTTATATTGAAGACAGACTGACACTTCCTAGTTGTACCAAAACAGGGGGTGTGGATGCAACATGAAGAACTCTAGGGAAAACATGATCCAAAGTCCACACCACAATCAAACAATTCCTAAGGAAATAAAGTTCTGGGGAATACTATACCAAGGAAAACAAGAAGGAAGAACAAGGCAGAATGTATCTCGACCTTTTGAAAATCTAAATGGAGCAGCGATTTAGATACGGTTTAGATTTTCCATTAAAGGAAGATCTCATCAAGACTATGCAGTTTGACTAAGTAAAAGAGCCGAGACACTTAGGATTATTAATATAGGAGTTATGGGATTTGAAATAGAATTAAATACCTTAAAACAAGGATTTTAATGCATTTAACGTCAAAGTAAATGTCAAAGGAGCGAAACTATAGGATGTTGGAAACACTGTTCATCGAATGATCTAGAAACACTATAACACCTATCGATAGATGACCAACCGAAATATGACCTATCGAAAGGAACTACTGACAGATAACCTACTGACGGGACCTACTGATAGATGACCTATCGACATGACCTACCAATAGATGACCCACCTAAAGGACCTACCAACAGGACCTACCGAAGATGACCTATCGACATGACCTACTGATAGAAAACCTACCAACATATAAACTACCGGTAGAACCTACCAACAAACAACCTACTGATAGATGACCTAAAAATAGGACCTACCGAAATATGACCTACTGATAGGACCTACCGACAGATGACCTACCGATGACACTATTTACAAAACTGGAAACACTATTCACAGAACTGAAATTTTTGCGAAGTGTTAGGAATAAGTCACCTTGACCTCACAGAATACCTAAAACACTATATTTTAACAAAGTAATTGACTAGAGAGGTCCAAGAAATTACATACACTCCTTCCAATTATGATGCACCATTAAAATCCTGACTACAATAACCTTATCTCCATAGGTATATTATATTTTTCCCAATCACCCATTAGGGTCTAACCCTGACCTTTTGGTGCAATCCAATAGTCAAAACACCAACCAATCACACTATTCACTATGATCTCACCCAATTACCAATATAAAACCAACAAAATCCTACCTAGGTCACATCACTTTGTTCAAAGTCCAAAAAATCTTCTCATAATTCAACTAACACCTTATAGATATCAACCTCTAGCATTCCCCAAGGAATCCAGATTGCATCAAAGGTATACGTTCACTGACATTTGGTGCTATAATGACCGTCTGAAGACCAATCCCATACATTAACATCCCTTATAGTATGAGGTTCACACACCCATAATAAAAATGATGCTCCCCATAATAGGAGTGTCCTTATTATCATTCCACTAGGTTAAAAACCCAAACTCAGTAGCCCACAAACTGTCTGTTACTGAACAGATGGTCAAATATTCCCAAACTCACTCATACCCAAGTGCCATTCCAAATATCGTACAATATCTTCTTTTAGCTCATGGAACACCATCCTTGATAATTTTCAAAACTCATCCAAATATAGGGTCACCTCCTCCATAACTCTTGGTGGGATCCCCACCATATAGTTCTCCCTATACTTCTCCTCAAGAATTGATCCTAATGGATTCTTCCATTAGTACACCCATGTTACTCCTTATAATACATTCCCACTATCCTTTCAAGACCTAACTAGGTTCAATATTTTGGATCAACCACGTCATAACACTTTGATATAAATTGATGTAACCTACCTGAACTGAGGTTATTTTACCCTTTCCAACCAAGCCCATGGTAGCTATGACCACAATAACTCATCAAGGTCATAGGACCTCAGATCGCACTCAACTACCCACCAATCAAAAAATTGATAGGAACCGTGATTTCTAGTGTGTGTTTCCTTGATCCCCTAAATCAGAACAGGTGCACATTCCCACACCTCTTGATCATGTATCTTGACTCACACTCCCATGAGTCACGTTAAATATAAACTAAAATCACAAACCAAAACCCCCGACCATGATTATGTGTAGGTATGAGAATACCCTCAACACTCCTCACTAAAATCAACTACTTTACTTATGCTAAATCCCAACACACAATCACCCACCACCTAGAATCACTCCAAAACTACAAGAATTCATCCCTATTTTTAATAAGCATCTAAAATAATATTATAAACTCAATAGGGATAGACCCCAAATTTATCCTTCCCTAAACCCCTAAATTTTATACCAAATATTGAAACCCCAGATGCTTCCACATTTAAAAACCATTAAAGGAATCAACAATAATTTTCTACACTCTTGTCTGCACATCAAATTCACTGATATAATCTCCAAGCATACCATCTAAATTCCATCAAAATAATGTTTTATCACTCTTTCACCAGTCTCCTTGAGACCCAAGGGATGCACACTCAACTATGAACTGTTTATAAAACTTGACTCATCATCCCGTGAGTTGAGTGTCACCGATACAAGTTTATCACACCCAAAAAGGTGAAAAACTATGATCCTATCATGTCACTTCTACTAGAAAGATATATCCCATATTCCCTCTTATAATAGGAATGAAAACCTATATGTATTAAGGCTGAGTGTACATCCACCCATCATCCTGAGTGTTGTTTCTAGATCCCAAACTACTTACCTACGTAGGAATTGCATACCTAGAACACATCCATAACCGTCAAGTCTAGGCATTTAAACAAACCTACCCTTTGAAACCAGCCTAAACATAAGGCCCTATCACCACAGGTGCACAACAACAACTACCCCATCACTTGGAAACACCAAACATGCACTATTCATACAAACCAAGGTATCTCACATGATCAAGTCAAACCCTATCATGGGTTACCCTTAAAGGTCACAAGGCATCAACCCACTATACTTGAGTCACTATTAAGGGTTATTATGTCCTACTACCCATCCCCTATATCAAGTTTACATGGTGTCTATTATTCCAAATAGCCAATTTAGGGTCCACAAAAACCAGGATATCTATCTAACCCCATATACCCTCACTAGGGTCATCATCACACATAATCAAGGTTTATAACATGGGAAAATACTAACTCAGGCACTCAAAACAATACCACTACCTACACACTGAGTTAATCCAAGCACACAATGCCTCTATGTCACCTCATCCATTCAAGGGTCAACACCTTAAAACATACACCATCATTCCTTTATCACCAAACAAGGTTCAAATTCCAGGGTTTGTAAAATAGAATTCTATTCAAAAGTTATGAGTGAAAAATTATAATAAGTTTCTTACTGAAATTTTATTTAACCCAACCCTCATTTCCCATATAACTCTAATTTTCCAAGTAATTCCATTTTCATAAGCCAAAAAGTTCAAATTCTCATAAAACCATGATTTAAAATTAACCTTTACAAGGTCTATAAAAAATTCCAAATTTCCAAGGCATGATTAAATAGGGTGTAATTTACAATATTTATAGGAATACACTTCATAGGTTGTTTACTGGCAATCTAATTAACTAATATCTTCATTTAAAAATTCATTTACATTTTTTTAGAAGTTATAATTTAATTCCATCCAGGATATAACAAATTTTTAAACTCCAATTATTAATTAAATAAATTATTGTTCACAAGATATAGAGGAATAAACTTTATAGGTTTCTTATTGGAAACTTATTTAATCTATACCATCACCAATCTATTTAAATTTGCCTATATACCAGAGATCATCTTAGAATTAATCCGGTAAGATGCCACCATATACTTATAAGGAAAACACCATATATGAAACTATAGAAATTTTAAATACCATTAACTATATTATCAATAAATTATAGACCATAGGAAAACATAAATCAGATTGATATAACTAGGACATTATAATCACAAGCTAATATAAATCACAAGCAGCATGAATTCAAAATTGAAAACCCATGCCCCTTGCATGATGCATGTAATGTGAATCCCTACATTATTGAAATGATTATAAACATAGCCACACCCTCTTAACACACCGATCCAAGGGTAATAATCCCATTAATCAAATAACACCACACATCAAGTGTCTAACCCATGATGAAAATTAGATACAACTTTAACAATGAGTCCCAAAAACAATAAGTCCCATCCCTAAAAGCATAGGTTTTCCCCCATGCGTGGGTTGATCACTCCCATACATGAGATCATTACCAAATACCAACCCACTCCTATTATCCCATCTACTATACCCAAAAAATAAAACAAATGAAAAATTCCCTCTCATACAACTTTGTATCACCCTAACCTAGAAGCCACTAACTTAGTGTCCTAATTTGGTGCACCACACTACCTCTAATACTCCTCCTCATATGCTAGAGGCTACTGACTAGTGGTGAGGTTATAAAAGATATCATTGGGATACCATACCCTCTGGTTTGAGTATCCAAGTATCATAAATAATAACAATAATAACCCAAACCATATAAAATTCCCAAATAAGACAAGGAAAGTGTAAAATATAACTACAATATAAAAATTCTATGACCATGAGTAATGATAAAGATGACATAATCGATCATACATAGGAGGATCACATACAATGATAAAAAAGAACAATAAAAAGGGACTAAAACCCATAAAAAATATCGTTTTGACTCTTTTCTGATCCCTTTTTTCACACTATAATCAATACATTCCAAACAATCAACCATATCGAGCACTTTCCTAGAACTGTCCCTAAAATGTAGTAGTCTTCTGATCGGGCACCCAAGTGTCATGGTGGAATAACCAGGGTGTGATTAAAAATTAGTAGGCCACCACCAATGGTGTCCCTAAAATAAATATCCCATAATAAAGTGCATGCAAGAGTGCTATGAATAAGAATTTATACAATTAACTAATTTACCAGTCTACCATTAAAAAATTAAATAAAAATTAATGAAACAACCACTGATGTCTAGGCTTAGTAGTGGAACCTAGAATCAATATATACCTACTTCAACCTAATCCAGTGAGTCAATTTTATAGTAAGTATCCTCTCTCGACTGGTTCCAAGGTATACTACCAAGGAAACCATAGTAATAACAACTCGAGGGAACCCAAATGGACCCACTAGGCATTCCCTCTCAATAAATCCCATATGGAATATAAGGGAGGGAAAAAACCTAGCATTCCACTAACCTGAATCACCTATCTAAATTCAAGGAACCATCCTTAATATTAAAAATCATGTCCTAATGGGAATATCTGACTTATGCCCAAGGAATTTCACTCAACATAACTAAGGGAATCCAAGGAGCTCATCCCATACATTCACCATGATACCTCACAATAATCTATAATGTTAATCTATGTAATTAAATAAATATATAAATTACCCAAATCTAGATGGGAGCTTCCCCAAAGAATTCAATACAATGAATCTAAGAGGAATCCAATGGTTCGATCAAGGCATTACACAACATTGGACCTCCATGAATCTAAGGGTTTCATCACACCATGAAATTCATACGAGTCCACTAGTGGAATCCAAGGCCCACTCATGGAATTCCACACAATTTTAGGTGCACATGGACCTGAAGGAATCCTCCCAAGTCATTAAAACCCATAATCACATCAAGATACATTTATTTAACAATTCTCTATTTATCAAGAAACACTTTTCATCAAGGAAAATCATTTTTCAAGAACAAAATCCCATAATCCCCTTCATGGACCATTCTACCAATTTTCAATAAATAAATAAGACATTAAAATAAACCCCATCACATTAAATAAGTACCTTAATATTTACCTTTTAAATAATTACAAAATTCATCACCATAGGACATGACATCTTAAAAAACCACTCCTCATTTCCTAAATTTATTATCCACTTACTAACACATTTATCCATTCAAAGTAACAAATTCTATTTACAATATTGATGGTTGGGAAATTCTATTGAAAAATAATTTAATTAATCCAAAATTACTTTTTTTAACAATTTTAACTATATGTTCCCTTTATCATATTCCAATTAACTTTTCATAGACAAACTAACTATTTAATTATCCATTTCCAAGGTCAAACTCGTTTCTAAGGAGATCCACTAGGAATCCCACCTTATAGGAATCAAGGCATGTAATAGGGCATTCAAAGTTTGCAAAATTATACTTTTGAACATTACATTAAAATTAGGTTGATTCCTAGAAATCCGAAATGACCACACATCCTATGAACTTGGATAAATAATAGATACTATGGGTTAGTTTAAAGAGACCACCAACCATATGCTTAGTGAAGACCACTTGTAAAGTATTAGTCATCGGTTCATCTAGAATCAAGAGAAATCAAGAAACCAGATAAACACCTAAAACTAGGGAATTTTAGCTTAAAATATTGAGATATAAATAACTTCTAAAATAAATGAATAAAGAATTAATGATGAATTTTAGACTCTCCATGGGATCTTGAATGAAAGTTATGGAGCTTCCAATTACCAAGGATCAAGAGAGATCCTTCCTTGGTATATGAATAATGGAGAAGGGGTATGCAGGGGGAAAAGGTATACTGGCCAAAATGGGGGAGAAAATATGAGAAAGGGTTTTAGGAAACAATGGGAAAAATACATTTTTTACCCTTTAAAAAAACCACCCCAGGAGCCACCAGTTAACCAGTGAGACCAGCAGGGGTTTCCTAGCTTTTGGAAAGGCCATTGGCTATTTGGTGGCTACTTCAACAACCCAATCATCCTCAGTACTTCTATGGTTCCCTCTCAACACTTGGTATACCACCTTACCCACAAACCATATATAAAGTGGATATTTTGATGTGTTACAAACCTTGAAACTTGAATCCAAATTCTAAATGAAAATCTAACCCCTCTGCTAACTGAAAAATCCAAAATCTCTCCAAGAATCAAATCCCATCTATACACTCGGGAATTACAATTTCAACACATGTTTTCATAGATCTAAAGCATGAGATCTATCAAATACCACAGAATGGTTTTTATAGTATAATAACAATTTTCAGATCATGGAGAAGAGATTTAAACCCTTGTCCTAGGATCTACCATGTTAGATAAATGAAAATACGATAAAACCATAAATGAAGAAATACTATAAACATGTGTACCTTACACCAAAGATACACTGCTTTGTATTCTCCTCCTTAAAAAAATTCAAATATGTTTGATAAAGATCACCAAGTGGAAGCTAAATGATATCCCACCTCTGGAGGTATCCATGAGATAATCAGAATAAAGTGTCACACATTTAATGTAATATCCTAATTTTTTAAAGACAATAAAAATCAAAATTTATAATTATTTATAATTATTTTAATGTAAAAATGAAATTTTATAATAAAAATCACTTAATAGATGATTTAAAGGCTTTTTGTAAGGTTAAAATCCAAGTTAATGCCTTGGAATATTATATGGAATATTTTCAGAGTGAGGCAATGACATATTATGAGATTCTGGGTTCCATAGATCCTTAAATCTCAAAGAAAAAAAATATTAAATATATTATATTATTTTAACATGATTTTTCCAAAAAATAAATATCTATAAAATGGTGTCTCATATGAGAAATCCAAGACCACCGTTAGGTCTGGGATGAGGGGTTTACCCTAGGTGAGATATAACATTCGTGACCGTCAGGCATTTGGTCAGATTGCTGTGAGGATAACTTATTAAATATTTTTTTATATATTTTTTGAAAATAATTGAATATATCCTAAATGGTATATCATATAAGAAATACAAGACCATCGTCAGGTCTTGGATGCAGGTTTTAGCCTAGGAACGATATAAAATTTGTGGGCATTGGGTGTTTGGTAACATCACATATAAGATTAATTATTTTATCTATTTTCAGTTTAAGAATTTTTATTAAAAGAAACAATATATGTATGCAAATAATTTTATCAAAATATTTTGATTTGTTTGAATTGATAAAATTATTTAGTATCCAAATAATTGTTGGGCAGCTAAAAATAATAATATTAATAATTGTATTATTATTATTGTTATTATTTGTGTTGAATAAAAAGAAAAGAAATTACACGTGTAATTATTATTTTTTAATTCACCTAATTGATGAGTGATGTTTCAACTTTGGTGGATATTTATATGGAGGTTTGGTAAAAATATTGATATTATTACTTGTATCACATAAATTTAATAGTGTGGATAATGAAATTATCATTATTTAATGAAGCTTGTTGGAAAAATTTTAACGGTGATAATGATGAGAGATATCTAATAATAATAATAATAAAAATTGTTGTTGATATTATTATTAAATTGAGAAAATAATTGTTGTGTGTGATAAAATTAAAATATTTATACATGTACATATGTGGGTTAAAATATATATTTATATATATTTTAGTGATAATGTATATATATATATATAAAGTATATATATATATGATGTATACATAGATGCTGTTTTTTTAATTTATTTAATGGATGAATAAATGTGGTTAAGAGAGGAATTTTGAAAAAAAATGTGTGAGAGGTGTAATTGGGGCAACGCTTGGGCATTAAGAGAAGATATAATAATAAAATAAATTGTGTAATAAATGAACTAATGAAATAAAATAAAGAAAAAATAAAATAGGGAAATGTTTGAGGTGCCTAAGGAAATGGCGCAAAGGAAGTTTTCCTCCCCTCATGCCACACACACTCTCTCCCATCCTCTCTCTTATTTTATTTTATTTTATTTTATTTTATTTTATTCTTCCAAACTTATCTATTTAATATATCCTTAGTTACTGATTGGATTGATGTGCCTTTGGTACTTTTGGGTTCGTCTCGACGAGAAGAAGCTAAATCCCAATTTTTTTAAGTAATTGGGGCATTTCAATCCTTTTTTTACATTTTAATTGGATAATTTAAAATAAATTATCAAAATATAATTAGAAAAATATAATTTATAAGAAATCATTAGTAGATAATTATAAAAGGATAATTTATAAGAAATTATCAAAAGATAATTATTCTCAAGGGGAAAATTTATAATGCATGCATTGGCCTAAAAGAATAATTCAGAAATTATTTAGGAGAGAGAAAGTATTATCTCATGTAATATTTTATTTCTTCTAGAAATAAAATAGATTTTTTGGTTTTTTAAATCCTTGGAATGTGATCTTATTTTTGGTTGGTGTGAGAATGCAGTTCAGGTGATGACTCCTTTAATAGACCTGCAATTGACATCGACGAATTTAGGGTAGAAATTTCCTTACCATTTAGGGCCATGTATATGATGTTAGCATGATATGTGATTTATACCGAACTAAACCATTCTTGTTATGTGATGCATGTGGGTGTGTTTGTATCCATGAGACTTACCTGATTGACATATTACGATTATGGATGTTGATGTGATTTAGACCATTTTGAGTAGATTACATGTGTGTATGTATGGATTTTATCACACTCATTATATGTTATGTATGATGCCATTATTATCTTATGATATTCTTGTGATATGATATGTTGTTATGTTATTCATGGTACCAAAGTGACATGTGGTCCCATCATAGCTCATTTTTTATAGAGGGGGAGCGTGTTCAGATGCCACATGTGACTTAATGATGAGACCAAGATGGATGAAAGAGAATGATTTCCTAGTGTGGTTTGACCTGGGGGCATGCAGATCATGAGTGATCAGACCCATATGTGATGATTTTGGGGGTATGAAAATCATGAGTGATCAGAATTGTGTAGAAATTGTGGGGCATGATTGTTTATGTTACTTGACCCAAAGATAGCATCAGGGAATGATGACCTAGTGTGGTTTGACCCGGAGGTCTGGGGAATATATGGATATTGAGTTTCTTGAGGCAGGATTTGATGTTGAGATGTTTCTATGATTGTTTATATATTTTCCCAGCATGGCACTGAAGCAGGTATAACCAGGGTTTGTGGGGGATTGGTTATCACATTCAACATAATTGTTTCTTGTGTGTGAATTTATCTATTATTATATTATACACTCTTATGCATGTGAAAATTTTTTAAGGATGCATTAGTGGGGTTCTACTGAGTCATGTACTCACACCCTATTTGGGCATTTCAATGCACTTATAGATTTTTTGACCAGAGATCCGGAGAAGGGAAAGATCCCTACAGTGGATGGTTGATCAATAAAGCATGGAGATAGAGTATATTGGGGTTGAATCTAAAGGACTTTAGATGTTTATTTATTTACTTGTCATTTATTATCTGCTACTTGTAATCTGTACAGGCTTACCACCTTGGGATCTTTTTTATGTATCTCATTTATATATTTTCCACATTTTTACTCAAATTATTTATTATTATTGTTTATTTATCATTTTTATCAATGAAATGTATAGATGTTATAGTCTCCCCACTATCATCCTTATACCCTCACTACTAGTTTATAGCCTCTTGCATATGGGGAGGCATGCATGAGGTCACATATCACCCAACTCAGACCTGGCGGTTCAGGTTGGGATGTTACAAAATGGTATCAGAGCATCATGATTCACTAAATTGTTATTATCTTTTCCCTGGGGTAAGAAATGACAGACATGAGATAGGATGATTGAATCTTGGGTAGGGTAAATATGACAGATCTTGTCTAGCACTATATAGTGTACCTTTGAGTTTACTATAAAATGAGAATTTATGTTTTGCTATCATAGTTGATTAAAATCACCTTGGGTGATGCACATGATGTTGATATGTGATTTATAAGATTTCATGTATGTTCATGAATCATGACTAGGCATGTAAGTTCACATTCTATATATGAAACTATTGTTATACTATATATTAGTTATTTAATTAAATGTTTTGTTTTTTTACTTTCTATTTGGGATAGTTTCCTTGTGTGATATATATGTTAACATGTTGTGCGATATATCTTTATTATGCTTAATTAGTTGAACTGATTATGCTATGATGTTAGTATATATATGATAACAATGAATAATGTACAGGGATGGAGACAAGGGTTAGTTATAGGAGGGTTATGCCTTGGGTTGAGGGTAGACTCCAAAGGAAGCCTTTGTGAAATCCTATAGACTGACTAGGACTTTTTATGTTTATAATGTTATATTTGTTTTAGAGATGATTCCTCAAATAAATATGATAGAACCACCAATTTTGGAAGCCAAATACGTTCCCCTTACATTAACAGTGGTTTAGGAGGATGTACCTCAACATGATCATGTACCGAAACAGGTGATACAGGCTATAAAGCCTGTTCATTCGATACTCTTTCAGTTTTTTCTAGTCCAGAGTGGATCTATTTGGAGGACCATGACCGAACATGCTTGGGATTTCAAGATACATCATCCTACAACATTCTAGGGTACTGGTGGACCACAATATAAAAAGGAATGGTTGGACTATATCGATATAATTATTGAGATGGTCTAGACCCTTGAAGAAGGGAGAGTGATTTTAGAAACCTTTATAGTTCAAATACCCTCCAGGAGATGGTGGAATGCCATGAATCAAGATGGAATATGAGAAGGTCTTACATGGATGAGCTTCAAGTAGTTTTTCTCAAACAGTACTTCCCTAAAATGATGAAGCTGGACCATACCTAAGAGTTCACGGAGTTACGACAAGGTTCTATGACTATCTCTGCATACATTTCTCGATTTATGGAGTTGATTAACTTTTCTTCATTGTTAGATAGGAATGAGGCACCGAAAGATCAGAATTGTGAGATAGTATTACGACTAGAGCTCAAACATCTGGTTAGGGAATTTTACCTATTGACGTACTGTCATGTGCTTCTCAAGGCCCTAACTTTTGATAAGGGACTATAATAAGACAGAGTATCAGACTTACTTTCATTCCATAATGGGACAATGACTGATATTTCTCTAACTTCAAGAGTTCATCTTGATAGTAGAAATGGTAAGGTAGATGATACACATCAGTACAGTGGCATACAATCATATTTGAGTAGAGGATCACCAGTTCCTCTTACAGAGGAGGGAGGTTCTCAGTGTTATAACTATGTATAATGGGGAATTTCATAAACCAACCCAGATACCCTAGTACCCTGACACTCACGCCGACACTAACATATCCTGAAGGGAATTCCTCATCCCCACAAGTTGGAAATTAGCACCTTTCATCATACAAGTTAAATATAGAAACATTTTTTCCACAAAAACAATGGAAGAAATAGTTACAAGTCAGTATGATCAAAAGAAAACTCCATGGGGAGAACTGTACCATAAGTCAAAAAGGTATAAAAAACCCAAAGTACAACTAAAAAGTACCATAAAACTAGATAAACCACCCAAATATCAATGAACATAGAAACAAAAGCCCAAGGATCAGTACTAAGAACTACCTAAAATTGGTGCTTTAACCATTCTCAAATTTAGAAAGAGATAATATACAAACACACAAAGGCATAGGTAGGGTGTGATCTAAAATCCCAATAGGTTATCACCAAGGATTCCATAATAAGATTCCACTATTAATTAAAAATATAAGACTTTCAATTTTCAATAAATAGGCAAGGCAGTTAAAAATCATATTTAAAAAAAAATCATGCTTTGCATTTGAAATGATGAAAATACTTTAAACAAATATATTAATAAACATTTTATATAAAACAATTTATATAAATTCATAAGGCATGGTAAAATAGTTTACAAACATTGGAATATATATCAAATCATAAACAATGAGCAACATGGTCATCTACCAAAAGGTACGATAATTCCAGGATATGGGACTCCCTCACACTCAAATAGTTATTACAGAAATATGTGTACACATGTCCCTCAGACACTGGTCAAAGAGGACTCATAACCATCCCATTGGGGATGTGACCTCTTGTATATGTTTTTTAGTGTTGTAAAGCATCAATATAGTGTTTTCCCAAATACCTCACTTACTACCTAGGATTTCATGTTCTCTAAAAACAACATTAAATAATTGTTAATTTATTTCAAAACTGTTTAAAATACAATTCAACGCACTTTCCATTTCAATATTACAATTTCCATTTAAAAACCAAAGCAGGTTTTTAATCAAATCATGCCTTTTACAATATAAAACCACTGAGTTTCTATCAAAAAAAATTAAGACATTTTCATCAAAAACAAATTTGAATTAAATTACACAAATCAATTTCAAAATTTAAATTCCACAACTAAATTCCATAATTTAATTTTCACAATTTTCCATCCAATTTCACAAGACACCCCAATTCAATGGAATTGAGGGTTCCCCCAATTTTCATTCCAAATACAATTCAAATACCCAATTAAATAGAATTGGGTTTTTAATAAATTGATTGAAATAAATTAAATTTAAATCAAAAAATTAATTTAAATCAAACAATTTAGGGTTAATAAAATTGGCCATCATAAATGGAACCATCTACCTCAGGATCACCGGATCACGAATCAAAAATCCCTAAATGGGAAACTCCAATGAAGAATGTAAACAATGAAGATCTAAGAATCAAACCTATATTCAAGATTAAAAATAAATGGGATTAGATCCTCCAACAATATGGAGATCTATTAAACACTAGGGAGGATAAAATAAGAGAGTAGGATAAAGAGAACATAAAGAGGAAACTTACTAGGAAACGATTGAACAAAGATCCACTATCTTTGATCCACCTTGGAAGGGGTTTGGAGGAGCCAAAATTGATCCTTGAGAGCCCCCACAACACTAGAAATAGATCTAGGTCAAGTTAGGCATGAGTGAGGGTCTAAATGAGGGATTAAAGTATTTTTTTTAAGATTTTAGGATTAATTAAAAGTTCCACGTATGGTTTCTTAGGTAGGGCCGCACAACTATACAAACCATGCACCCTAACTATGTTCCCCTAATAATGGGGTTGCACGATTTATCCTTGGTGGGTGCATGGTTTTTAAATCATTCCAAAAAAATTCAAACCTCCACTATCCAGGTTTACACGATTTGAAAAAACCATGCACCAACCATGCACAACCCAAAATCCCTACAAAATTTTCAAAATCTCACCTGAAGAACCCCTAAACTAAAACCAACCAAAACATGATCAAAATAAGGGTTTAGAAGTGCCTAAAAACAATAACAGGATTTTACAACCTCCCCACCATAGAAATTTTTTGTCCCCATAAAGTCAGTTAAGAAGCTTCCATATAAAAAAGATGAGGCCACTACTCTCTCATCAGTACCTCCTCTCCCATGTCGCATGAGTATCAGAACCATGCTTCCATAGCACTAGAACCAAATGTATCTTCCTCCCATGAAGTTCATTAGTTTAAGAATCAACTAGCCTGATTGGATGCTTAGTCATAGATAAATCAGTCTTAACATCAAGATCACTCTAGCTCAGAACATGAGATAGATCAGAAAGATACTTTCATAGTTGAGATACATGGAACATGTTATGTATCGACATCAGTTGTGGTGGAAGTTCTAAAAGGTAATCCACTTTCCCCACCTACTAAACAACCTAAAAAGGTCCCACAAGATGAGGAGTAAGTTTTCCTTGGATCCCAAGCCATCGATGACCCAAACATGGTGAAACTTTCAAGAACAACTGGTCACCAACTGAAAACTCCAACAGTCTGTGATGAAGATCAACATAAGAATTATATTGGATTTATGTTGTTGAAATTATCTGATGAATCAATTGATTTTTTTCTGTTGTCTCTTAAACCAAGCTTGGTCCAACCAAGGAACTTTCACCGATCTCCAACCAACACAAAATAGATTTAAAAGGATTTCCATACAAGGCCTCAAAAGGATCCATCCTTATCATGGACTGATAACTATAGTTATAAGAAAACATAACCAACCCTAGATGGTCATCCCAAGCTCCACCAAAGTCAGGAACACAAATATGAATCATGTCCTTAAGAATATATATAGATCTTTATATTGGTCCATCCAATTGAGGATGATATGCTATACTCAAATGGACCTGAGACCCTAGTACCTCTTGAAGGCCTCTCTAAAGAGATAAGTTAACCAAGGATCCATATTAGAGACTATAGTATATTGAACTCCATGAAAATAGATAATATCTTTCACATAGAGATTACCCAACTCTCCAACTTTGGTTATATCCTGAATGGGTAAGAAGTGTGACAATTTATCCATTTGATTGATCATAACCCATATCAAATTCTTATTTATCTGGGTATGTGGAAACCCAACCACAAAGTTCACAAAGATCACATCCCACTTCCATGTAGGCACTATAAGTGTATGATGAAAACCCAAAGGTTTCTAGTGATCTACCAGGACCTGTTAGAATGTATAACAATGAGAGACAAATTCAGAAATGTCACATATCATAGATGAAGAAAACCTAAAGGTTTCTGGTGCTCGACCTTGACCTATTGGAACACATAACAATGAGAGAAAAATTCATCAATGTACCATATCATACCTAGACACCAGAATCTATACTGCATGTCATATAACATTTTCATGTTTCCTGGGTGCCCTGCCCACTAAGAAATATATCAAACCCCATCACAACTTTCTTGACTGATAATGGAACCACCAAATGATTCTGATAACATAAAATGACCTCCATAGAGAATGACCAGTCAATACCGGTCTCCCCACCATAAAGAGAGTCTATTATTAGATGGAACTCATAATCAAGCTATTGTTCTTAAATAATCATATCAAGAAGAGTGGATGTCAACTGAAAATTGGACAAGGTAACCTCATCCCCTAAATCCTTAAATCCAATACGCAATTGTGAAAAAATATCCATTAAGTTCCACTCTTTTGATGATTCTTTCATTGGATGGATCATTACTTTCCTTCTCAAGGAATCTATGATGACATTACCTTTCCCGGGGTATAAGAGATGTCAAAGTTGAAATATTTTAGGTATTCCACCCAACACCTCTAGCAGAGATTCAAATATTTTTGAGATAAGATATAACTCAAGATCCTTTGGTCAGAATAAATAGTAAACATTTCTCTGAAAAGGTAGTGCCACTAAATATTAAGTGCATGTATCACAGATGCAAGTTCAAGGTCATGGGTTGGATAATTCTTCTCATTTAGCCTAATATGATGAGATCCATAAGCAATGAAATGATCATGTTGCATAAAAGAACAACCCAAACCCGAACCCAATGCCTCAAAGAAGACCACATAGCCCTACCCATCCTTTGTAAGAGTAAACACTGATGTAATAGTCCAAAGATGTTTAATCTAAACAAATAAATTATAACATTTTTCATCCCAAGAAAACTTTAATCCCTTTAGAGTGAGAGCATTCATCGAAGAATCTAACTTTAAGAAGTCCTTAACAAACTATTAATAATAACCAGCTAAGCCCAAGAAGATCCAAATCTCAATTTTCTTTTATTGTTGTTCCCATGTTATAACAACTATCACATTTTTAGGATCAACTAAAATGCCATGTTTTGACACCATGTGTCCCAATAACTTCACTTCCTGAATTCATAAATCATATTTATATAAATTTGAAAAAAGTCAGTGATTTATCAACAATTCTAGAATTTCTCTCAGATGATGAACATGATCCTCCTCAGACATAGAGTATACAAGGATTTCATCCATAAATACTATCATGAATGTATCAAAATACCCATGGAAATACTATTAATTAAATCCATAAAGACCATAAGAGAATTGGTTAGACCAAATGGAATGAAAAGGTACTCATAATGTCTGCACCTTATTTGAAGGGTAGTTTTCTGAATGTCGTATTATTTATTCTCAACTGATGATAACCAAATAAAAGATCAATATTTGAGAACCACTTTTACCCTTTAAATTGATCAAAGAAATAATTAATCCGTGATAATAATTATTTGTTCTTTACCATGACTCTATTTAGTTTTTTGTAATCAATACATAGGCGAAGTGAACTGTCATATTTCTTAGCAAAGAGAACTTACTCTACCCAAGGTGACACACTCAGGTGTATAAATAATTTATCTAAAAGAATATACAGATGAGTATTCAACTCTTTTATCTCAGTTGGTACCATGCTGTAAGAAGGAATAAATACTGGTTGAGTAACAGACACTAAATCAATAGAAAACTATACTTCCCTTATTTGTGGAAAACTAGAGAAGTTCAAAGGAAAAACATCAAGAAACTCTACAAAAACTATAAGGAGATCATCTCTCAATGATTATTAATCTAGTTAAAAACAAAACACTAGTATAACTTTCCCCAACTTTGGATAAGAAGGTCTGGCTCTACTCGACCTTGGGTCCCATTCTCATTGAAAGATATAGAATATCCCATTAGGTGCAGTAAAGGAGACCCACCAAAGATAATAATCAATATGGGATTTATTGTCAATGATCCAATATATACCAAATATGATGTAAAGAGGTTTCATGTTGAGAACTAGAAAATATCGATTAGGATCAACATTTGATAAAGAGAAATCACAAGTAGGACTACAAAGACCCTATTCTCTCTTCATTCCAAGGGGTGTAGTAATATCTGTCACATAAGATAAAATATTCAAGGAATATTTAGAATACTAAAAATATGGGTTGAAATAAACAAATGAGATGAACCAGTATCAAATAAAGCAGTCACTAATGAAGAATCTATAGTAATGACACCTCTCATAGTTTCTAGACTTGTATCTACTTCCTCTGGATACTCTTACACTATGAGAATAAGATTTGTTCCAAATGAATGTGGATGAAATCCTTTTGCTTGTGAAACATCTGATTGCACCAAAATTTTATAAGGCACTGATGACCCCGTTCCACTACACAGAGTTAAATAGATATGGAAGAACTTATGAAACTTACCTGAGTGTCCGCCTGAACCACATACCTTGGGTGCCTTAGTGAAAACCCTCTTTGAGTGCCTTGTATTTCCACACTAGAAGAAAATAAAAGGGACTATACTAGGCACTAAAAGAGGTATATAAGAACCCTTATATTGATAAATTACATGAGAATCATCATAATTCCTCTCCCCTTTAGAGGAATTCACACCAACACTAGGAGTAAAAGAAAATCCCGTAAACCCTAACATGCCATACATATCCATTTAGAGCATCAGTTCTCTATCAATAAAATTATCATAAGAAGGAATATTGAACAAGAAAACCTGAGAAAGAATATCATATCAAAGTCCCATATCTAAACATGAAGTCTTCATCTTTTAATTCGATATAATATCAAGTGTAAACTACACAAGATCATCAAAATGGTTTGCATATTATTTCACGGTATAGTCAGCCTGCTCGAGTTTGAAAAAATCAATAGCCTTGTTCAACACCATCAAATACGGATATAACCGGCCAGTGAAAATCACCTTTAAGTCTTTACACTCTAATACCTCATGATTATTTTCCATTACCATAATGTCCCACTATCTCCTACTCGATCCCTCCATCACGAAGATTTCATAATTCACCATGATTTCATCAATTGTCTCTAAAAACTCAAACAAATGATCAATCATACTCAAGCATTCATCAACCACTTGAAAATCATTAGAGCCTTTGAATAATGGTGGCTCTTGGTGAAGGAAATCCTGATCATGATTCTCTAAAACATCCCTTTGAGGTTCCATAGCTGGTTCCTAAATGAGAATTCATGCTGATTATTATCTTAGAGCTTGGACAACACACATGATAAAATCAACCAGATTTTGGTCCATAGGAGGAATTTCTCATTGTGGTTCATCAATATCTTCCTCCTGAATCTGATTCACACATCTTTCCAGAGGTATACTGCTAAATAACATCACCAGAAAATATTGAAGACATTAGAAAGGTTATGAAGAACAACTCTCAAAGAATAAAAATAGGGAAATTAATTCAACAGATAGATAAAAAGATTTAGATTTCAATATATCCAAATAAAAAGCAGGGAAAATACTAGAACCAATCCTTAATATTTATTTCCCAAAACACACCTGGTGAATTAAGGTTCACTGCATTGAGATATGTCCAGACACTCAATTACAACTACCTCCTAAGTCCCAATAAGATCACAAAATTGTATACTGGCATCAAATAAAGAAGCTCAACCTAGAGCTTTGATACCACTTTGTCATAAACCAGCCCAAATACCTTGGTACCCTGACACCCAAACCAGCACTGACATAACCTAAAGGGTGTTCCCAATCCACATAGCTTGATGATTAACACATGGCATCATACAAGATAAAATTGGAATTTTTTTTTCACATAAACAATAGAATAAATTGTTACAAGTCAGTATGATTAAAATAAAAATCTATAAAAATAACTGTACCATAATTCAAATAGGTATAAAAAACCCAAAGTACAATTGAAAATTACCATAAAATAGGATAAACCACCCAAGTCCCAATAGACATAGTAACACAAGCCCAAGGATCAGCAACAAGAACCACCTACAAGTGTCACTTTACCGTTTCTCTAACCTGGAAGGAGATAATATACAAACACCCAAAGACACAGGTAGGGTGTGAGCTAAAATCATAGTAGGGTCTCACCAAGTATTCCATAATAAGATATCACTATTAATTAACCAAATAAAGCTTTTAATTTTAAATAAACAAGCATGGAAGTTCAAAAGAATATTTAAAAATAATTATGATTTTTATTTGAAATGGTGGAAATACTTTAAACAAATGGATTAATATTTTTTTTATATAAAATAGTTTATATAAATTCATAAGGCATGATAAAATAGTTTACAAACATTGGTATATATATCAAATCATAAAAAATGAGAAACATGGTCATCTTCTAAAAGGTATGATAGTTTCAATCTATGGGACTCCCTTATACTAGAATAGTTAACATGAAAATATGTGTGCACATGTCTCTCAGACACTGGTCAAAGAGGAATCATCACCACCCCATTGGGGTTTTGACCTACTGGATATGTATTGTCAGTGTTGTAAAGTGTCAATAGAGTGTTATCTCAAATAAATCACTAACTACCTAGGATTGCATGTTATCTAACAACAACATTCAATAATGGGTAATTTATTTCAAAACTATTTGAGATAAAATTCAACCCATTTTCCATTTAAATATTCCAATTTCCATTTAAAAACCAAAACATGTTTTTAATTAAATCATGTATATTCCAAGATAAAACCACTGAGTTTTTATCAAAATAATTTACTCCATTTTCATCAAATACATATTTTAAATCAATTCCAAAAAAACAATTTCACAATTTAAATTCCACAATTTATTTTCACAATTTTCCATCGAATTTCACAACACACCCCAATTCAATGGAATTGGGGGTTTTCACCAATTTTTATGAAAAATCCAATTCAAATCCCCAATTGAATGGAATTGAGTTTTTAATAAACCTATTGAAATAAATTACATTTAAATCAATAAATTTAATTTAAATCAATAAATTTTGGGTTAATAAAATTGACCACCATAAACGGAATAACCTACCTCAGGATCACGGGATCACAACTCACAAATCCCCAAATGGGAAACACCAATGAAGAATATCGACAATAAATATATGATAATAAAACCTATAATCAAGATTGAAAGTAATGGTGATTATATCCTACAATAATATGGAGATCTATTAAACCCTATAGAGTAGAGAAGAAGAGAGTGTGAGAAATAGAATAGGAAGATGAAACTTACTAGGAAAGGATTGAACAAAGACCGCCTAGATTCAATCCACCCTGGAAGGGGTTTGGAAGAGCGAAAAATAATCCCTGAGAGCCCCCACAACCCTAGAAATTGGTCTAGGTCAATTTAGGCATGAGTGGGGTCTAAATGGGGGGGGGGGTGTTTCAGTATTTTTTTAATATTTTAAGATAAATTAAAATCCACATACACAGTTTCCTGGGTAGGGCCACACGATTTGACAAACTGTGTTCCCTAACTATGTGCCCCTACTAATGGGGTTTCATAGTTTTTCCTTGGTGGGTGTATGATTTTTCAAACTACGTGCCAACTATGAAAACCCTCACTATTTGGGTTTGTACAGTTTGTACTAGTAGGGTGTATGGTTTGGGAAACCTGTGCTCCAACTGTGCACAACCCAAAATCCCTTAATTTTTTTTTTAAAATTTCACCCAATGCACCCCTAAATGAAACGAAACCAAATAATGATAAAAATATGGGTTTGGGATTACCTAAAAACAATAACAATATGTTACATGGAATTATCTCACTTCATGCCCAAAATTAGAGATAAAGTGCCACTGATGCGGAAAGAAGGGACATTTGTAGCACTTATGCTCAAAGGTATCATGATCAAGGTATTGTGGTGGTTCGAGATAGACTCAAGCACCAAATAATGGGACAATATGGGGACCTTAGTAGCTGACCCAGAAGATAGATACTCAGGTGAGTCACATATAGTTTCATAGAGATGAGGTAGGCCATGTCAATGCAGTGGATCAATCACTAATAGATGGTGATGATAAACTTGTTCCTGTACGAAATACAGTCTTGAAGACATATTTTTGATCTTTTTCCATGTTTAATACTTATTATTTACTTATATCCATGAGCTATCTCTAGAATTAAATTATTGGTAGAGTTATGTTTTCTTAACCTACCTTCCCCTGATATGTCATTGAATGATGATATGAAAACCTAGTATATGAGAGAGTGGTAGTTAGTGCTTATATTAGTGAGAGACTGATAAGGGAATTCCATATCTCTAGGTGGGAGGATGTCATAGTTGAATTTATGATGGGGTTACCTAGGACCCCAAGGAGTCATGACAGAGTATGAGTGATTTTAGATCAGCTAAAAAAGTTCCCCACTTTTACTGATCAGAGAGACTTACCCAACAACTTAACTGGAAAAGATTTACATTCACGAGATTGGATTATCACAAGGAGTTCCCTTGTGGATTGTTTTATATAGATACATATGTTTTACATTGTATTTTTGGTATGTATTATCTAAGGCTCTAGGGATTTAGTTGATATTAAGAACAACATACCATCATATGAAAGATAGACGGTCTAAGTGAAATATACCCATATTGGAGGATATGATTTGAATTTGAATCATGAACTTTGGTGGAGTGTGGGATAATCACCTAGCCTTATCACCTTAAGAGGATATTTATGTGAGGCTATTCTGTTTACTACCTTGATGACATGAGGTAGGTGAGGCTCCATTTGTGGGTCCTAGTTTATTTTGAGATACCTTCAATTGAGTGTAGCTAATACAGAAGAGGTTTATCCAAACTCAGAGCTAAGAAAGATCATATTCCGACCATAAGAGGAGACCTTTGGAGTTCACTGTGGGATATCAGGTTTTTCATATGAGTGACTCCTTGGTTGAGGCACCGATGTATGAGATATTAGGGTATACTTGCACTACGTTTTGTGGGACCATTTGAGATCACCAAACAAGTGGGGATAGTGGCTTTCCATTTTTACTTTACTATATATAATTAAGGTATACATTATGTGTTCCATGTTTATCAGCTTCATAGGTATGCACCCAATCTTGTGCATGTTATATACTGTGGGGTCTTTGATTTAGAAAACTGATGCATCTTTGAGGAGAACTAGATGAAGATTATGGATCAAAGTGATATTGTTCTATGAGGAAATATGGTACCAATAATCCAAATTTAAATGGAAACATGGATGGATATAAGAGATGTGGGATCACGAGTTTGATATTTAAGCTCAGTGGCATGAGTTGTTTGAGAAATAGTGCTAGTGATACTTTTTAGGAATGAGAATTTGATAGATGGGGAGAATTTTAATATGTTAAATTTTTAAAGACAATAAAAACCATAATTGATTATAATTTATGATTATTTTTATATGAAAATGTTATTTTATAATAAAAATCACTTAATAGATAATTTAAAGGCTTTATATAAGAATAAAATCCCATTTAACACCTTAGAATATTCTATGGAATATTTTCAGAGTGAGACACATAGATAGAATGAGAAATATGAGCCTCAGTGCACATGATATAAAAGAATAAAAGTATGAGAAATATTCTAAAAAAATAAAATAATAAAAGAATAAAAGAATACAAGTATTAAATATATTATATTATATGTACATGATTTTTCCAAAAAATAAAAGATCTCCCAAATAGTGTCTTGTATAAGAAATATGAGTCCATCGTTAGGTCTAAGATAAGGGGTTTACCCTAGGCGTGACATAAAATTTGTGCACATAATAAGTTTGGTCAGATCACATGTGAGGATAACTTATTTAATATTTTTATTATATATTTTTCTGAAAATAATTGAATATCTCCCAAATAATGGATCATATGAGAAATATGAGACCACTGTTAGGTCTGAGATGTGGGTTTTACCTTAGAAGCAACATAAAATTTGTACGTATCAAGTATTTTGTTACATCACACGTAAGGGTAATTCTTTTATCCTTTTTCATTTTAAGATTTTTTATTAAAAGATAAAATAAATGTTTGAAAATAATTTTTATCAAAATATTTTGATTTGTTTGAATTGATAAAATTATTTGGCATCTGAATAATTATTGGGAAGTTAAAAATAATAATATCAACAATTTTATTAATATTATTGTTATAATTCATGTTGAAGAAAAATAAAAGAAATTACATGTGTAATTAATTTCTTTAATTCAGCTAATTGATGAGTGACATTTCACCTTGGGTGAATATTTATGGGGAGGTTAACTAATAATATTTATATTATTACTTGTACCACATAAATGAAATTGTGTGGATAATAAAATTATTGTCATTTAATGAAGGTTTTCGGTGAAATGTTAATAATGATACTGATAAGAGATATTTAATAATAATAATAATAATAATAATAATAATAATAATTATTATTATTATTAAATAGAGAAAATAAATGTTGTGTGTGATAAAATTAAAATATATATACACACTCATATGTGGGTTAAAATATATATGTATATATATATATTAGTGAGACTGTATATATATAATGTGTATATATAACCAAAGAGCTTGTACTTGAGTGGTAGAGGCTCCTACTTAGCATCTGAAAGACCCAGGACCAAATCTGGGTTGGGGAGAATTTTCAGGTTACTATTTCATTACTACAGTAGTTACTGTAGTAGGTATTGTGTGGTATTGTAGCAGCTAGAACTATTCATCTAATTTGGGACTTCGGGCCATAGGTTTGGGCCTATGAGTCTCAAGGCCTTCAAGACACCAAAGGCCTTCGGGCCACCATAGGCCTTCAGGACACTAGGCCTCTAGGCCAAAAAGGACCAGAAGCAGCCCAGGAAGATCACATAGAAGCATGCCCCATATGAGGATTTAGAGTAAGTAACATCTACCAGAGCAGAGCTAACCAGTTTGGAAGGACGAGAGGGTATGGAAACTGTCATTGGTACCAGGAACTGTGCAAATTTTCACAGAGCAATGCTAGATGATCATCCATGCGAGGTGGGGAGATAGACGTCATCAATGATGTAAATGTTGGTGAGGGGAAGCTATTGTATTGTCATGTATTGGGCCTTCGGGTCATGTATTAGGCATTACACCTTGGGGTTTTAGGCCATGTTATGGAAATTGTTCTACTGGGCCTATGGGTCATATAAAGGTCCCCCCTCAACCCATAAAATAGGGGATTATCCAAAAAGTAAATAAAAACATCGAAGGCCTTCAAGACGGTTTGACCACCACCATATAATGTGTGTATGTGTGTATATATATGATGTATTCATAAATGACAAATTTTTAAATTTATTTAATGGATGAATAAATGTGGTTAAATGATGAATTTTATAAAAAAACATGTGATAGGCGTAATGGGGGGTAGAACTGGGCATTAAGAGGAGATAAAATAATAAAATAATTTGTGTAATAAATTAATTAATGAAATAATGAATGAAATAAAATATAAAAAAATATAAAAGGGGGAAATGTTTGAGGAGCCTAAAGAAATGGCGCACATTATGTTTTACTCCCCTCATGACACACACTCCCTCCCTCCCATCCTATCTCTCATTTTATTTATTTTATTTTATTCTTCTAAACTTCTATCCTTAATATATCTTTCATTATTGATAGAGTTGATGCACTATCTATGTTGATGGGTTCATCTCTTTCATTATTGATAGAGTTGATGCACTATATATGTTGATGGGTTCATATCAATGATCATAAGCTAAATCCTAATATTATTTTTGAAGGTAGTGAGGTATTTTCAATCCATTTTTTTGCATTTTAAATGGAAAATTTAAAATAAATTATCAAAATATAGTTATAAAAATATATTTTATAATGAATTATTGAAATCAAATTATAAATGGATAATTTATATGAAATTATAAAAATATAATTATTCTTGAGGGTAAAATTTATTATACATACATTTACCTAAAATAATTATTGAGAAATTATCCAAGAGAGAGAAAGTATTATCATATGTAAAATTTTATTTTTTTGGAAATAAAATATCTATTTTTGGTTTTAGGAATCCTTATCATGTGATCATATTTTTTGTTGGTGTGCGAATGTGGTTTGGGTGATGACACCTTTGATGGACCTACCGTTAACATCAATAAATTTAAGGTAGGAAGTTCCTTGCTATTTGGGGCTTTGTATATGATGTTATCATAATATGTTATTTATGCTAGACTAACCCATGCTTGTTATGTGATAAATGTGGGTGTGTGTTTATCCATGAGACTTTCTTGATTGAAATATTATAAATGTTTACGTTCTTTAAACCATATTGAGCTTCTTACATGTGTGTATGTATGGATTTACTCACACTCATGATATGTTATTTATGATTCCATTGTTTCCTTATGATATTCTTGGTATATGATATGTTGTTGTGTTATGTATAATTACAAAGTGACAGGTGGGATTATTGTAGCTCAGTAGCCCTAGAGGGGGAGCATGTTTAGACACTTCCTATGAATTGATAATGAGACCAAGATAAATGATGGGTCATGATGGCCTAATGTGGCATGACCTAGGGGCATGACAATCATGAGTGATCAAAACCTTATGTGATGATAGTGGGGCATGATGATCATGAGTGATCAGACCTATGTGAAAATAGTGGGGCATAATGGTCTATGTGACCTAACCTAGAGATAACGTCAGGGAATGATGACCTAGTGTGGTTTAACTTGGAGGCTCGGGGCGTATACTGTTATTGATCACTTTGAGGCTATCTTTGATGTTGACATGTTTCCATGATTTTTATGATATTTTCTCAACATGGTGCCAAAGCAGCTATAACCGAGGTTTGTGGTGGGTTTTTTAGTGCATGAATTCTCAGAATAATCATTTATTGTGTGCAAATTTATCTATTATTTTTTTATACACTTTTATAAATGTGAACACTTATTAAGGAAACATTGTTGGTAGTCTACTAAGCCTTTTACTCACACCCTACTCGGGCATTTTGATACACTTGTACATTTTATGACCATATATTCAGCTAAGGTAAAGGGACCTATGGTGTATAGTTGAGTAGTGGAGCATTGAGCTAGATAAGACTGGGGTAGAATCTGATAGACCTCAATTTTTTTATTTACTTTTAGTTTATTATCCACTGCTTGTACTCTGGACATACTTACTACCTTGGGAGCTCTTATTATGTACATCGTTATGAATTTTATTCATTTTTACTCTGATTATTTGTTGTTATTGTTTATTTATTATTCTACTTAATGACATGATACATAGGGTATTGTATCCCAACTATCAGACTTAGACCCTCGCTACTAGTCAATAGCCTCTTGTATATAGGGAGGTGCACATGAGGCAACATAAAACCTAGCTCAGACTGAGTAGTTTGGGTCAGTGTGTTACATGAAAAACTCTATATAATCCACAATGTACTAGCATATCATGATACAAAGTAGTTAGGATAAATAAAGTATCTAGTTTCATGGATGTTTGACCAAGAATCATAGAAACATACCCCACACTTTCATCACATGGGAGTGTTAAATAATCCACAAGGATGATACACAAGTTTTTGCATTTACTCATGTATTTATAATGCATGAGTAAATGATTATTCAGAAAAATCATGCATAAATAAATTAATGATGTACTCCCAATCCATTACTTATTATGTAATGGATATTAATTATATATTAGGTGGAAGATTTATTGTATTCATATTACATGCATGAAATCTTATTTCATACATGCTATATGAATAGAAGCAAAAACATGAAAAATATTATTTTCATATTTTTTATAAAAATTCCAAATAATATATCCTTTTTTATCATATAAAAATGGATTTAGGATATACTGGGTCTGTCACTAATAATAGGAAGATCAACTCAAGGAACCTGAAAATAAACTGTAAGAGCTGCATTCACTGAATGGTGTATAAAGGGTGTGAACAAAACTGATCCCAGTAAGATCTCACCAAAGAGTTCATGTAATTTACTTACAAATGGAGATTCATTTATGATATTTTAAAATAAAATTTATGTAGATAACCTAACCCCAGTATCCTAGAACTAGTGTATACTTTATTACATTAGCATAAGATATAAGGCATCACATCCGGAAAGACTGAATAGTTTAGTAGTATTGGTAAACTAGATACATGCTTAAAATTATCATTAAAATTGAAAACATAAAATACACAATGTTTAATTTGATAAAACTATTATTTCTAATAGAGTATACCTACATATCAATCATAAAACACTTCATAGTATCCTAAGGGAAATTGTACAACATAATCTATGAATAAATAAGTCATAATCTACATGGAAAGGTAAATAATTGAAACACATTCCATTTAATCAATATCTTGAGAATAATATTATAGGAATAAATAATAATCAAATAATTCCATATAAATAATCACATGATCTTGAAACTTAACCAAAGATATTCTAACAAATCAAATAATCACATGGAATATCAATGACTTAATTCATAATGATGGAATTCATAATTACAAAAATTTTAAACATACCATTAAGGCATCATTCCAAGAATTATTACCATCAAGGTATCATTCTAATACATATTACATTAATGGGGAATGCCTTATCCAAATACCCAAGTTAATTTGTGTCATGAGACCTATCGATGCATCAAGGGGATATGTAATTCCTAGACTCACCCATAACTTAATAAGTCCAATGCATCACTCATATGAAAGAGGTTAAACATAATCAACATAAAACATTTGTATTGAAAAAATAACATATGCAATGTTAATACCTACCCTAATCAATAAACATAACCTTAAACCATCTAGAGTAATATAGTGAATGGTAAGAAAAACGTTTATCCCCAGTCAAACTAATCATATAAAATCCAAATAAATAATAAGGATGATATCAATACAAAATATCCCCAGGGCATCATAATCATAATAAATGTTTTATGTCGTTGATGAATAGAAGTACCATAAAAATATTATTAAATTTGTTTGAGGAAAATAACCTTTTCACTTTGAAAATATTTTTAAAAATAAAATTTCACAAATTTTTTTGAAAATAGTTTTATTTGAAAATAAAATTTTAAAATTTGTAAAATAATATTTAAAACATTGAGTGGTTATGATGGTGGAAAATTCCATTCATTCCGTACATGTTAAAATAAATATTCCTTTCATATTTTTTATAAAAGCCAAATGAGCCTTGTTTTGAAAACTACTGAAGATTCCTTTCAATTTTTTTTGTAAATAGTAAAAATGGATAAAAATATATTTAATAAATCATTTTTAAAATGATAAAAACACTTTTTGAAAACATTTTTAGAAAACATGGATTTTTATGAAAAAATATTTTCAACCGAAGAGAGAAATAAAGTCATATTTTCTTTAAAACACTTTCCCAATTATTTTAAGAATGAAAGAGTGTAAAAATGGTATTATTACTTGAAAAATTTCATTAATAACCACATTAGAATAAAATATATTTATTTTAATATATAAATATCAAATAATTCCACAAAGGTATACTTAAATAAAAACAATCCCGAATAATGATGGGATTGTGAAATAAACCCTTAACACTTTGGTAACTTTTGAATCATAAGCGGCATAAAAGAAATAAATTCAAATTAAACTTTAAAAAAAATGAATAGAAATATATTCATTATATAACATATCAAAATGGGTAGTATATACACCAAATTAAGGAATAAGTGGTGATTATGGCATATGTATCATGGAAGTAAAAGTGAGATGAGAAACCCTTAACACGTTTTCAACTTCCTTTGTATTTGTATGGACATATTATATAATAAATATAGTTTTATTAAATATAAATGAAATAACCATAATAATATATATCATACCATATATGATTTAATTATGGTCTTTTTTCAATTTTTTATTATCAATTTTTTATTAAAATCACTATTCCAGGTGATAATTGCTCCATTTTTCATGTATGTTTTGGTTTGATAATTTTTGTAATTTTAATTTGATAATGGTTAAAAAATATTTATAATGTTAAAAATGATATAAATATAATATATATTTATTATATATTTATTTATAGTAATCTATATAAGTTAGAGATAGAAAATAGATTACATCGTTGATGGAGACAGTAAACTGTATATACGCATGAATGTTGTTTCCATTTTTCTCGATGGATGAAATGAAATAAAAAGGAATATTAATTAATATTTATATAATAATTATTAGTTTATATATATAATTCATATTAATAAAATCCATCCTTATTACCATCCATGTAAAAATAAAATGAAAAACATTTCACATCGCTACGTGGAGGCGGTAGTCTACACATAAACACGAGTGACATTAATGTTTTACAATGGATTAAAAGGTAAGAATTTAGATGTGATATTATATTTATAAGGTATTATTATCTCATAAATATCACATATATTCACTAAATTTTATCCTTACTACCTTCTATGTAAAGCGTAAGTGAAAAATTAATCACTTTGCTTTGCAAGGTGGAAGTCCGCCATATACAGGACCGACATTATTTTATCCCTCACAAAATGAAAAGTAAGAAGGTATATGTGATATGGTAATTAAAAAAGTATAATAATATCATAAATATCATATACATATGTTAAATCCATTATTAAATCCATCTTTGAAAAGTGGTGATGGAAAACGAACTACATCGGTTCACGAGACGGTAGTCCACCATGCACATGATTAACAATTTTGTTTTCCATTTGATGTAAGTATAGATAGATATAAGTTATAAAGTTAAAATAATAACATCTCAATATATAGGATATATTAGTTTTATTATTTGTGAATATTTGGAAAATATTAGGAGTTATAAGAAGAAGTAAAATGAAAACACATTGTTAAAAACATAACCTCTTCCTTGAGAAACCACTTTAGGTTTAACCTATATCCTTCCAAGATTAGTTTTTTGATCTAAAAAAGGCCTCTAAGAATTTGGGAGGGATTTAAGGAATATATTTCAGTAATGTTTGGACAAATCAATGGGTTTTAGAAGTGTGAAGATGTCATGACATGACCCAAACCGAGGGGTCAATCCGCAACTACCCCAAGACTGCCTCCATAGGCCAGGGGGTGGAAAAAACGTCGATTTTTTTTACTAAATGGGAGGAATTATCCTATAGTATCTATATGCACACACCCAATAATTTCAATGCATAAGTGCAGAGGAAAAATAATAAAAGTATGCAATATCTAGAAAGTAAACCAAACATGCGAAAACTCTAGGGTGTACACAAGTACAAAAATATAAAATGAAAATTAAAGGGGAAAAATACATGCCCAACTAGAAAGTCATCCCAACCTGAAAAAACTAGAAAGTAAACTTTTGAGAGATCCCAGCTCCTGATCTCCAATCTAAAACAATCGTATGTGGTCCATAACACCTAGTATCCCTAAGCACCTCTGAAGTCACCACCAACTTGTATATTGTATGCATAAGACATAATATGTGTAGAAAAATCCCATATAGGGGTGAGTATATACATACCCATTAGGATGCCCTGAAAGCTAAAAGGGGGAGCATTAAGGGATAAAAAATGAATAGAAAGACAATATATAGTAAACATGGCACATCTCAACCCAAAGAAAGAGAAAGAGTAATCTCATTCAAGCACAAGGGGTTCAACATGGTGTGTAGATGGACTACACACCTAGTATTTTCCACCCATATTAGAAGAGTAACCTAATACAACCACAAGAAGATAAACACAAAAAACACATGGAATACCCCACACATCATTACAACCCATTATAGGAGAGTAACAAAATACAAAGGTATGGATATATATATGATCAGTAAAATAATCCCAAATGAGAGAAAAAGGAAATCTCCATCTTATAGATTAACCAAGGAAAAGAGTCACCAAAAGTTCTATAAATCCAATAATTATGCCCAACATCGTGCATATCTACCTAGTAGAAAACATCCAAGTCAAGACACAACTCATCAATGTGTAGCACAATCGAGGGAAACAATATCTAGATAGAAGATACATGCCCTGATATAACAATAGGGTTACGCTCTTTGATGGTCGATAGAGGACCCGTGCCCAGATTCTATAGGAGGGTTCTACTCTGTATATAGATAGAGGATCCATACCCTATTCCAACAAGGGGTTTCCACTCTAATAGTCGATAGAGGTACCATTCCCTACCTAACAGGATGGTTCCACTCTGATGCTATAGGACATATTCCCTAACTAGAAATGAGTGTTCCACTTTGATTGATGATATAGGATCCATGACCAGCAAATTGGAGGGTTACACTCTAAGATATGGAGGACCCATGCTCTATCCACTAATGGAAATTTTATCTTTACCAATGGTTTAAAACCATTGGTAAAGGCTGGACAACCATTGGTATAAACTATACCAACGGTTGTCCAAACCGTAGGGTCTTGAGTCGTAGGGATAGACATATCCCAATGGTTCTATGAGAACCATTGGGATATGTTGGAAAAATTAAGTATATACCAATAGTTTCAATAAACCATTGGTATAAATGTTTACCAACAGTTTTAAACCATGGGTAATAACAAGAATCATCTCTATACCAATGGTTTAAAAAACTGTTGGTATAGACTTTTACCAATGGTTTCCCCCAAACTGTTGGTAAATATCAAGTAAAATTTCTATGCCATCGATTTACAAACCATTGGAATATACTTATACCAATAGTTTACATAAAACCATTGGTATAAGTTCAGATTTTACACATATGCCAACGATTCTAAACCGTTGGCATATCCTTTCTGTACCTGCAGCATCAAGCTGGCTTGCTGGCCTCCCCTTGTGAACCTACAACAATTCCACCAACAGGCCTACAGAATTCATACACAAAAGAATATATACAGGGTGTTGGGGGGGGGGGGGGGTCCATTCTAAATACCTTCACAATACCTGCAAAATTCTCAATACCTTCATAATACATACAGAATTCTATATGAATTTATATAGAATCCATACAACACATAATTCATACAGAATTCTGAATACCTTCAATTCTGTATTAAATTACCACACATACAGAATTAACACATAATTCATAAGGTAATTACAGCAAGTATACACATACAACAAGTATACCCATACAAAAATTATACCCATACAACAAGTATACCCATGCACCATTGACAAATAATTCATAAGTTAATTAAATACATAAATAATTCAATTAATAATTCAGGGGGTTGGGGGGCTATTCAGGGGTTTGGGGAGGCTGTCCAAGGGGGGTAGGGGTTGTCCGGGGGGTGGGGGTGTTCGGGGGGATGGGGGTGTCCAGGGGGTTGGTGGGGGGGGGGGGTGTCCATGGGGGTGTCCAGGGGGGGTGGGGTGGTGTTCAGGGGGTTGGGGGGGCTTTCCAGGGGGTGGGGAGTGTCCAGGGGGTGGGGGTGTCCAGGGGGATTGGGGGGGGGGGGTGGTGGGGGGGTGTCTAGGGTGTTGGGGGGGCTGTCCAAGGGGGGTGGGGTGGTGTCCAGGGGGTGGGGTGGTGTCCAGGAGGGTGGTGGTGGCTGTCTATGGGGGTGGGGGTGTCCAGGGGTGTGTGTGTGTGGGGGGGGGGTCTGGGTGGTGGGGTGGTGTCTGGGGGGGCATCTAGGGGGTTGGGGGGTGGGTGTCTAGGGGGTGGGGGTGGTTTCCATGTGGGTGGGGCATTGTCCAGGGTGTTGGGGGGATTTCTAGGGGGATGGGGGGTGTTTAGGGGGTGGGGGGGGGGGTGTCCAGGGGGTGGGGTGGTGTCCAGGAGGGGTGGGGGGGTCCTGGGGTTGGGGGGGCTGTCTAAGGGGGGTGGGGTGGTGTCTAGGGGGATGTGGGATCTTTCCATGGGGGTGGGGGTGTCCAGGGGGTAGGGGTGTCTAGGTGGTGGGGTGGTGTCTAGGAGGGGTGGGGGGTATAATGGTTTTAATGGAATGAATTTCATGGATTTTAAGATCATTGGTATTTTTAAAATGGTTTTGGAATAGTGTTTATTTCAATAGTATGTGTTTATTTAAGAAAAAATGAATGCATTTGGTGTGTATGGTAGGAAGGGGGATTTGGTTATTAGGAAATGGATTACATTTTTATTGTGGGAAAAAAATACTATATGATTTTTGAAATGGAATCTTAAAAGGGATTTTTATAAACCATTGGGGAGTTTTAAATAGAAAGAAGTCTCTATTATGTGATTTTTAAATGGTTTTATGAAGAATTATTTATGATGTATCTTTATGGGATTTGTGATTTTGTGTCCCTTATTTTAGATCAATAGATTATTTTACTGAAGGTTTTGTTTTTGATAATTCTTTAGAATGTTACTACTATAAATGAATCAAAAAGTCCATAAGGGGATATCTATGGTAGTCATTCTTATGATCCAGCTATTGTCTTCCTAGTCTTGGTCTCTACTCAAACTCTTGTGGAAGTAGAATAGCCATGTTCTTCTCGGATCATTTATTATGCATAGGAGTTTCTAAAATACCATCCACTATTTTTTATTGGTGATCAAGGATCCCAGGAGGCAACGAAGTGGGTATCTATGATTAATGGGATCTTCGAGTTGTTTGAAACCCTATAATCCAAGGGGGTGGGGGCTGTCCAGGGGGGTGGGCGGACTGTCCAGGAGGTGGGGGGCTGTCCACGGGGGTGGCGGGGCTGTCTAGAGGGGTAAGGGGGGGTGTCTAGGGGGTGGGCAGGGCTGTCCATGGGGGGTGGGGTGGGGTGGGGGGGCTATCCAGGGGGTAGGGTATGTCCAGGGGGTGGGCAAGGCTATCCAGGGGGTATGGGGTGTCCAGTGGGTGGGAGGGCTATCCAAGGGGGGTGGAAGGGCTATCCAGGGGTGTAGGGGGTGTCCAGGGGGGATGGGTGGGCTGTCCACGGGGGTAGGGGTGTCTGGGGGAGGGGGGTATCCAGGGGGTGGCGGGGGGGGGGGGGGGGGGGTCTCCACATGGGGAGGGGGTGGGCGGGCTGTCCACGAGGGTGGCAGGGCTGTCGAGGGGGGGTAGGGGGTGTCCAGGGGGTGGGTGGGCTGTCCACGGGGGTGGGAGGGCCATCCACGGGGGTGGTGGTGGGGTGGGGGGGGGGAGGTCCAGGGGGCACGAGGCGTCTAGTGGGGTGGATGGGTTGTCCAAGAGGGTGGAGGGGCGGTCTAGTGGGGTACGAGGTGTCCAAGGGGGTGGGCGGGCTGTCCACGGGGGTGGGTGGGCTGTTCACGGGGGTGGGTGGGCTATCCACAGGGGTGGCCGGGCTGTCTAGGGGGTAGGGCTTGTTTGAGGGTGGGGGGGGGGGGGGTGTCCATGGGGGTGGGGGGCTGTCCATGGGGGGAGGAGCTATCCATGGGGGTGGGCGGGCCATCCACATGGGTGGCAGGGCTATCCACAGGGGTATGGGGTGTCTAGGGGGTGGGTGGGCTGTCCATGGGGGTGGGGGTGTTAGGGGGTATGGGGTGTCCAGGGGGTGGGTGGACTGTCCACAAGGGTGGCGGGGTTATCGAGGGGGTATAGGGTGTCCAAGGGGGTGGGTGGGCTGCCACAGGGGTGGGTGGGGGGGGGGGGGGGCTGTCCACGAGGGTGGGTGGGCTATCCAGGTGGGGTGGGCAGGGCTATCCAAGGGGGTACATGGTGTCCAGGGGGGTGGGTGGGCTATCCACGGGGGTGGCAAGTCTGTCCAGGGGGTATGGGGCGTTCAAGGGGGTGAGTGGGCTATCCACAGGGGTGGGTAGGATGTGCATAGGGGTGAGCGGGCTGTCCAGGGGGTAGGGGTTGTCCAGGTGGGGCTGTCCATAGGGGGAGGGGCTATCAAGGGGGTGGTCGGGCTGTCCACGGGGGTGGAGGGGCTGTCCAGGTGGTATGGGGTGTTCGGGGGGGGGGGGGGTGTCCACAGGGGTGGGGGGTGGGGCTTTCCAAGGGGTAATGGGTGTCCAGGGGGGTGGGTGGGCTGTCTACGAGGGTAGTGGGGATGTCCAGGGGTACAAGGTATCCAAGGGGGTGGGAGGACTGTCCACGGGGGTGGGGGGGTGAGTTGTCCAGGGGGAATGAGGTGTCCAGGGGGTGGGTGGGGTTGTCTAGGGGGTACGGGGTGTCCAGGGTGTGGGGGGGCTGTCCACGGGGGTGGCGGGGCTATCAAGGGGGGTACGGGGTGTCCACGGGGGTGGGAGGGCTATCAAAGGGGGTGGGTGGGCTATCCATGGGGGTGGGGTGGGGGCTGTCCAGTGGGGGCAAGGGGTGTCCAGGGGGTGAGTGGGGCTATCTAGGGGGTACAGGGTGTCCAGGGGTGGGCAGGCTATCCACGGGGTGGCGAGGCTATCCAAGGGGTTGGGGGTTTCTAGGGGGTGGGCGGGCTATCCACGGGGGTGGGGGGCTGTCCACAGGGGGAGGGGCTATCCAGGGGGTGGGCGGGCTATCTACGGGGGTGGCGGAGCTATCCAGGGGGGTCAGGGTTGTCTAGAGGGGTAGGGGGTATCCAAGGGGGTGGGTGGGCTATCCATGGGGGTGGGGGGGGGGGGGGGCTGTCCTGGGGGGTGGGAGGGGCTGTCCAGGGGGGTATGGGGTGTCCATGGGGTGGGCAGAGCTGTCCAGGGGGTACAGGGTGTCCAGGGGGGGTGGTCAGTCCACATAGGTGGGGGGGGGTGTCCATAGGGGTGGGGGGCTGTCCATGAGGGTGGGTGGGATGTCCACGGGGGTGGGGGGTGTCCATAGGGGGAGGGGATGTACCGTGGGGTGGGTGGGCTGTCCACAGGGGTGGCATGGCTATCCAGGGGTTACAGGCTGTCCAGGGGGGTGGGCGGGCTGTCCAGGGGGTGGGGGGGGGGTGTCTAGTGGAGGGATGAATCAGTCACAACAAATAATCAAGTCAAGTTTTATTATTTATAGATAAAAAAATAAAATAATATGACTTGCCTAATCACACATATATTCGGGCACAATAAATCAATAAACATCAAAGGTCTGTAATATCTTTAAAAAATGTAACAAATCAATCTGTCCCTTATCACCATAACTATCATCACCGTCATCATCAGCCTCACCCTCATCCTCATCATCATCCCCATCATCCTCCCCTACCTCCCCAATACCCTCATTCTCGTCCTCGTACTCAGCCTTGGCCTCCTCATCGCCCTCCTCCTCCGCCTCGCCCTCCTCCTCTGCCTCGACCTCCTCCTCACCCTCCTCCTCCTCCACCTCAGCCTCCTCCCCACCACCATCTCGACTACCACTATAACTTCCACCTGGTGCACCATATATAGAACGAATCGATGAAATATATTCATCACAAGGTGTGCTAGCCTCTGGTAGAAGTGTTGGACGTAAAACTTCCATCAGTTTCATCAATGTAGTGTTTTCCCTAGTAGACTGTCCTGATGTCTTTGTGGACCTTTTTTCAGCCTGTTTTGCCTGTACCTTAACCTTCTAGAACTCGGTGGCACTACAAATCATACTTGAGGAGGGCCAATACCTCATCATAACTATACTCTTCCCAGGTCAGCAGCGTACTCTACCAGGGTGATCATCTCCCAACACCTGATGTAAGTGATTGTTTGGCCCAAAATTGTCAGGTTTCTGGACATAAAGGGCCTCTAAAGCAGCCTATAACAAATATAAATAGATTATTTATTTACAAAATAGAGATTAAAATTTTAAATCTACAAGTAAAACTTAAAATCTACTGCTGAGTCAGTTCATTAACCACACTTCCATCTTTTTTCCTTCTACTCGAGCAAAACAGTTTTTCTTGAGGCACACATCCTTCTAGTGATGGAATGCCCATATCAGTCATGAAATGATTGTTTTCCATCATCTATTTTAATTGCCTCTCTTCAATTGGTTTAATTTACTTCATTAGAAAACAAATATGGAAGTAATTAGAAAGGATAACTAATGTGTAACCCAAAAAACAAAATAAATGAGATTGAATAGATATATAATGGAGTAAATAAATCGTAAAATATGTAATAAACAAATTTAATTTTTAGTAGGATGGTTATTTAATAAGTTTAACCAGTCTATTAAAATCATGGAACATTGATTCTACCAGATTCATAAGGGGAAAAGCAGTTATCGAAATTAAGGAAAAATTTAATTTATTTAGCTGAGGTAGATGATGCAGGTTTCTATAAATGTTTTGCAGAAGAATACAAACCATCATCTTCATTACCTGGTAAAATGTTAAAGAGAGGTTTTAGAGTTATACTAATTTTATTCGAATCAAATTTGAAGCATTGAAATGTTCACCAAGTTAGAAATGTTGGTTTTGTAGGTTTGAATACAGTTCAATTCCAAATTAGAAAATGCAATTCAAATAAAATTGAAACCAATAAACATTAAAAATACACATAACATTCATGTCAGATACAACATATTTGTAATCAATATTAAATAAATTTTAATAGTACCAACATTAAAAACTCAATTCGAGGTAAACCAAAACAGTTGAGAACATGAATGGATGATTTTATATAATTCCCACCACAACTTCAGGTTCACAGTCAACTTTGAAAATTGAGCTATTGGAGTCATAAAAAGTAATAAATTGGATCGTTTCCAATGGAAGTAGGGATAGTGTCAATTAAATCATCACCATAATAAAAAATATGTCTTGGAATTACTTCAATAATGACAAAAAATTCAGGTCGAAGATGGTCTTTGACATAAAAAACTTGTTTCTCCATTGATGCCAATACATATGGTTCATTGGTAGCAAGAGTGCGAGTCATATCAATTACTCTAAATCCAAAATCATCAATAAATGTTCCTTGAATCTTAATTGAATAAAACCACTATCATTTCATCATCGTGACTCATCCATGAGAATATTAATATAATATTATTATTTTTTCAACGATTTCATAATAACCTACATTTTCAAATCGCGGTCTAATATCTGATGCACTAGCATAACAGTCTATTGTGGTAGTAACCATAACACCATAATGTTGTGCTATTATTTTCTTTTCTCATTTAGTGATAATAAATCTGTACCCATTGATAACAATTGATTTACAGTCATGAACCATGATATTAGGACCAAAACCCAAAGCTCTTATTTCCTTAGAGACAGAGTCAGTAGGAAAACTCAATATCTGAAATATAAATGAATATTAAACTTAATTAAATATTTTTTTAATTATTTTAAACAGTAATAATACTACCTTTAATTTTAACCAAGCATAAAACTCTTTTCTATTCAAAGTCTCCCTCCTTCTTAAATATAAAGAACAATGCTTTATATTTATCATCGCTTTATGTTCCCTATAGATAAAAATAGGAATATATTAACATATATATATATATATATTTAAGATATACATATTGAAATTACTTACAATATGTAACCATTGAACAAATCACAATTGAAAAAAACTATGTGATGTGCCATCTCTCGCTCTTCAAGGCTTAATGCCGTCAATGTATATGATCCAGGAATTCCTCTTATTTGAGGAAGTGATGGAAAACAGGGTTCAATTTTTTCATACTATTCTTATTCATTTCTCATTAGTCTGTTCATTATTATAGTAAGATCAGACAAATACATAGAGAAGAAATCCATACATTCTTGATCCAAGTAACCATTCACGATAGAACCTTTGGGGTGATTCCTGTTACAAACATAAGACATTAATTTGTACATATTTCTTTCAGTTGGATACATCCAACGAAAATAAATAGGTCCTCTAAGAAGTATTTCAGTTGGAATATGGACAGTCAGATGCAACATTCATGTGAAAAATGATGGAGGAAATATTTTCTCTAACTCACACAAAATTAATGGGGCATCTGCCAACATTTTTTTCAAGAAAAACTTGGACAACTTCTTAGCACAAAGATATCTAAAAAAACGGCATAACTGAATAATAGCCACACTTACATTATTGGAAAAAATATGACAAATTTCTATTGTAATCAACTCATGTAGAAGGATGTGATAATCATGAGTCTTCAAAGATTTTAGCTTCAAATATATATTTTTGACCCATTTAGATATGTTGCTTGAATAGCCATCAAGAACTTTAATAGTCTCTAGTACTTCCAGAATTTTATTTTATTCTATAGGTGTCATCACATAAGAAGCACATGGAACTTGCCATTTATTTTCACTGATACGCACAAGATGCAATTCTGGCCTGATTCCCCAATCCACCAAGTCACGCCGAGACCCTAAATCATCTTTTTTTCTTTCCCTTAACATTTATAAGCATTGAAAGAAACATTTCACACATATTTTTTTCAATGTGCATTACATCTAAGAAATGACGTAACAAATTGGTTGACCAATAAGGAAAATCAAAGAAGATAATTCTATTCTTCCAATTGTAATTGGTTTTAGTGGAAATATTCTTTCTCTTTTTAGATTTCATTTGACCCTTCACAAATGAAAAAAATAAAATCTTTCAATTCATTAAGCACATCAGTTCCAGACATACACTGAGGTGGATTATTAGTCTCCATGGTATTGTAAAATCTTCGATGAGTATTTCTATATGGATGGTCCATTTTCAAGAATCTTCGATGTCCTATAAAACTGAAACTACAATGATGTTTCAGTCTTCTGGATCACGTATTATTCATACAAACATGACATGATAGTTTTTTCTTTGTGCTCCATCCAGACTTCATTACATAAGCAGGAAAATCATTGATCGTCCACATAATCGCAACACACATTTGAATTATGTCTTTCGAACATGAATTGTATGTGTACACAATCACATCCCATATAAGTTTCAACTATTTTATTAAAGGTTTAATGTATATGTCTATATCATTGCTGGGATAAGAAGGGACAAATATGAGTATACTCTTGAAAGTGAAAGGTTTTTTCATACACAACTATGGGGGAAGATTATAAATGTGTATAAAAACCGGCCATGTGCTGTGCAGTGTAAGAATATTCCCAAACAGATTAAAACCATCACATGAAAGACCCAACCTCACATTACACACGTCAGCTACATAATCAGGATATCGAGCATCAAATATCTGCCATGAAAATTCATCTGTAGGGTGAAACAAATCATCATTAGTCTTCTTTCTATTGGTATCATGCCATATCATTTTTATTTATATTTAATTAGACATAAAAAGATTCTGGAGTCTGGGAATCAATGGAAAGTGAAACATTACTTTCTGTGGAACACGAGATGGTGTTCCATCAGCTTTTGGCTTCCAGCAGGATGTGCCGCATTTTATACAATCATTTCGTTTAGAAGTTTCCTCCTAGAATAAAATACAATATTTCAGGCAAGCATTACTTTTGTTTCTTGAAAATCAAAGTTTCTCAACTAACTTCCATTCCATATAGGGGTTTGAGGGAATATCTGCATCATCTGGAAGTAATTCCTTCAAGATGGTAAGAATATAATCGATGGTAGTATTTGAAACCCCATACATAGTTTTCCCATGAAACAATCAGATTAAAAATTCCAGCTTTTTCATTTTACCGCATTGTCGATATACAGGAGTCGTGACAGCATCATTCAATTTTTTCACCCTGACTATATCATCATTTTTATTAGACGCATCATGTGTGCTCATATCAAAATCTTCTTGGGTTGGAATACTTTATTTTTCATAATGAAGAATAGATGGAAACTGGTCATATAAAAAATTCTCCAATCTAGTCCTCTCATTTGGATCATCAACAATTTGAGATTTCATTTTCTCCCCATTGTAATACCCCACAAAGTAGTTTGATTGAAAACCATATTTGGTTATGTGGTAGATGACTTCTTCACGGCTCAACCAAGGTCTTACAATATAATTTTAATAGGGGGTGGGGGTGTATGAGGGGGTTGGGGGGCAGTCCAGGGGGTCGGGGGAGTCCAGGGGGTGGGGGTGTTTGGGGGGATGGGGGGTGTCTGGGGGGTGGTGGGGGGGTGTCCAGGGGGTGGACAGGCTGTCCTCAGGGGTGGGGGCTCTCCAGGGGTGTGATCTATCTACAGGGGTGAGGGGATATCCATGGGGGTGTGACTGAGAGCTATGTGATTTAATTGGGTTATCATTCATGTTATAAAAAACAAATGATGGGTGTTAAATATTAGAGCAATATTTTTTAGTAAAAATCCAATTTGATAGGATTGGTGACTTGATAACATGATGGTATCAAGTTTGAAATTGGGAAAATGTTGGGGAATTGAATTTTGGTGGAAGTAATATGGGTTAGGGAATATTTATAGGTGGTTATTAGGAATTATATGATGTTTGTTAATGAGTTTGTAAGGATTTTCATCATCATGGCATGATGATTAAGGGTGTTTTTATATATGAAGTTGTATGGATTCCTTGATATTTTTTTTCATCATAACATGTATTAAATTCATGATGTCATTAGAAGGTGAAGTCTAGATAGAATCACTATTCATTTAATACATTGAGAGGTAGGATTATGAACATGGGACATGAATATGGTAGTAAGTCCATGGTCTAGGTGGATATATATGGGGATTTACTACCCTGGTCTCTATATGAAAGGATTCTAAAAGGCTCCCACCACCTTACAAGGATATATTCTTTCTAGAAAAATGTGTTATGGGAGAAGTAATTCATCCTATATGGTTTATGTCACTTTTAGATCATGTGATGCCTTACTCATCAAGATGACTAGACAAGAACCAAAACCCAATAGGCCTCAGACCTATCCAAATCTCTAGAAGTGATGAATTACCAATTCTTATTGGAGTACTATGGAAGTGATGAATTCCCAACTGCACAGCCCCCACCCCACCTCACCCCTAGCAGACTCCCCCTAAAAAGCCACCTCCCCCATGCACACCCCCTCCCCACTTACACACTGCACATCCCCCCCACCTACACACCCCCACCTGCACACCCCCTCCCATCCACCCACTACACAACCCCCACCTGCACCCCCCACTTGCACAACCCACCCTCCCCCACCCCACCTACACCCCCACCCCACATGTACACCCCCACCTCACCCCCCAATAGACTCCCACCTGCCCATCCCACCCCCTAACCTATACACTCCCCTCCCTCCCACCCACTTGCACACCCCCCCACCTACACCCCCCACTTGAAAAGTCCCCTCTCCCCACCCCCACCTACACAACCCACCCTCACCCCACCTGTACAACCCCCCCACCTCACGCCCAACAGACTCCCTCCCACTACACACCCCCACCTACACATCCCCATTCACCCAGTGTACATCCCCCCCCACCTGCACACCCCCACCCCCACCCACTACACCCCACCACCTGCACCCCCCACTTGCACATCCCCTCTCCCCCTACCCCCATCATCAAAACCCACCCCCACCCCCACCTGTACCCCCACACCTCTCCCCAACAGACCCCCCCTGCACAAACCCCCTCCCCCCTGATCTGCACACCCCCACCTGCACAACCCACCCCCCACCTGCAGAACCCCCCCAAATGTTAAATACTTCATATATTATAATTATTTATAAAAAATCTTTTATATTATTAACAACATATCCAACAAGAATTTACATAGATTATTCTTAATAATATCTCCATATGAGTGTTATAGTTTGATGGTTTACATGTAAACAACCTTATTAACCTCAAGCATATGATAAATAATTATTATAGGCTCAAATTAAACCAAATAGATACAAACTTAAAATTATACATAGTTAAGATAAAGTAAACTAAAGTCCATAGAAACTACCATATCACCCCACTAAAAAATGGAAAACCACCCACACCACTACCCTAATCGGCCCCAATCCCTTAATATGGTTCATTAACTCTACAAAGGAGTGGATATAAATAATTCAAATATAGTTTATTCACACAATCATGATAGTTTAAGTGTAGAAAAAAAACAAAAAACAAATCAAATTTCAATTATTGGGTATACCATACTGCACAGACCTCAGGTTTAGGCCAAATCAAAATATAAAAAAATAGATGAAAACCATTAAACCTAAGGTACCACTTATAGATTTGAAGTGTAGAACAAAACAATTTCCTGATTGAAGATGGATCAGGTAGAATAATTTTCTGAGCGAGAGAGATCTGATTTAGGTCTCTGCTTTAGGCCTGAAATCACGTGGATGGGGGATTGGATCTATTGAAAATTTAGGGGAAAACTTTACCAATGGTTTAAACAAACAATTAGGAAAGGTAATATTTACCAATGGTTTGAAAAACCATTGGAAAATCCTGCCTAAAACTCACATATCCCAATGGTTTGATAAAACCGTTGGGTAAAAGTCATCTAAAAATCTCAATTCCAATGGTTTAGTGAAACCGTTGGGTAAGGACCCCTCGACTTCCCTACTCCAATTATTTATGAAAACCGTTGGAAAATTCCCGTTGGTATATCCCACATTTACAGTAGTGATCCCAGCAGGAGGGTTCCACTCTGATGGTAGGTATATAAAGGACCCATGACTTGTTCTAGGAGGAGGGTTCCACTATTTGATACTATAGGACCCATTCTATAACTCTACAAGAGGGTTCCACTCTGATGGTCGATAAAGGACCCATGCCTATCCTGGATGGAGGGTTCCACTATGATAGCCTCTTGTTATCCTGCATGATCACTACCATCATTGACCATCAACTAAATAAGCTCCATGACCAAAACATCTCATATCATATATCAAAATACACAATAGAGGTCACCATTGTCTTCTACGTGAAAAAACACTTAGTATTGGCTACTCACAAGCTAGAATCCAAGTCCAAATGAAGGATATGAGAGATTGAAGTTTCATCAAAAGGAACCAAGGGGTACACAATGTGTGAGGGGACCCACATGGTGTGTGATCCCACCCCATCACCTGGATGTTCTCCTAGAGGTACACATCTATCCAACCATGTAGGGATACAAAACATTTAGGGGTTCTAAATGTCATGCCCATGCCACTCGAGGTATTGCCCATGTGCTTGGCTGTGTCCACGTGTCCATATTGTGTCTGTGTACTTAATTCATGTCAGTGTACTTTGGTACATGGCTGTTTGACTAGATGTGTACTCCCACATGGGGTCCTTCCCATGTGCTCCTCCACATGGATCATCTACCTAGGGAATATGTACATATCTTATAGGGATTATACATGGCGTTCCATCCTTATAAATTTAAAAAACCCTAACTGTTGCGGAATAGGGACTACACACCATGTGTTCATCATGGTAAATGGGGTATAGTCACCTTTTTCATAGATTCTCAGATCTATTTCTGCAATTTTAGATCCAACCTCTGATTCTTTGGATATCTCCTCCACACCTCCCAAAACTAAAGGGGAATCCCTTGATTTGTTGTATCTATCCATCATTTCTTAGAAAATTGATTCTTGATTCATTACACATGTAACCCATGCACCTCATACATCATTAGTTCTTTTGATGTTTGGGATTTAATTTCTGATCATCAAAAAAATAATCCAAAACCCATAATACATCTAAAAACATCATTAAAATTTCAATCTATATCTCGCACGTGGATTCATCATGATTCCGGGGGTCTAATCGGGCTCGGTACCACCCAAAAATATCGAATCAAGACTATGAGGTTCAATTAGTGAAGAATATGAAGAAATTTTTGGAGAAAGGAAAAATAAACAAAGGTTTATCAATCATCTCCCAAGATTTCTTGTCCAAAGAACACAATTAATAGATTCAGGTTAGAAAAAAAGAACAACCAATTAAGTTTCAATTCACGAGCACATGCAAGGGTCAAAATTGGAACATATCAAAGGTAATAATATAATATTTCTAAGTAAATTTAATCAAAAAGGGAATAAACCATGAATTTATGAGTCATACCAAGAGATTGGATCATTCATCGCTAAATAACATGCTTTCCAATGAATGGAAGAAGTCATTGCAATCACTGTGCTCCGATCTTCTCAGATCCATAGGTTTATTGTCGTCAGATATTGATTCACAAATGGAAGGTGGAAGAATGATCTGGAATCCTCCTAGGGTTTATACAACTAACCTTGTAGGATTTTATATTAATGGTTCTAGGTGTATTGGAAGCTTTCATAGGTGGGTGATATATTAAAGTTTATTTTAATAATCATTGTCCAAAACCAAGAGCAAGGATCTTACACATCAAATTAACAATTAATTTATTTAATATTTTAAGAAATAAATACCAGGGATTAGAAAATTTATTCATTGGTGAATGATTATCATTCAAAAAGACCCTTTTGGATTACCATAATTTCACTGTGAGGATCTAAGGATAGAATCCCTTTAGGGGTGATCCACATGTGCTCCTATGATCTCCGACCAACACCACTCGATCTTTGAGTGATATCGCGATGAGTCGAATTTATTGAATTCTTCTTTTATGATCACACATTATTTGGTCTTAAATAAATCTCTCTTGCACTTATCTTTATTTATAGGGATATTGAAGGAGTGTTTGTGAGAGAATTAATTTTGCACAACAATTCTCTATTCTCAATTTTAAATACTCTACATAGTTGATTTAACCGTTTATTTATAGAGTTAGGATTTAAGTTAAAATATTATTTAATCAAATAAAAACCATTAAATAACATTTATTACCATTAATAAACCCCATGAAACATAATAATAATTATATTATTATTTTTGGAATGTGGAAACTTGTGTAATAACAAATATCATGTAAATATCTTGTTAATTAATATTTGTCACCAGGATCAGACTTGGTTTGTTCGAACTACTCGAGAATTTATTGAAAAAACAATTAAATATTTTATTCATAAATAAATATTTTATTCATAATATAGAGAATAAATATTTATTAAAATATTCAATAAATAAAATAAATATTTTATTCACAAGATGATGAATAAAAATTTATTTAATTTATGTGATCAATATAACTTGAATAAATATATTCCTAAAACTTGAGGATAATATTTATTCCATTAATTAAACTCAAATAGAATTTAATATTGATCAATAGAAACACTTAACGTGTGACCCTCTATTATTCTTTCTTATTGAAATTAGGTGGGTAAGCCTAAAGTCCAAGATTACCGTCTAGCAATGGGTCAAGACACCTAAGAGAAATAACTTAATTTTGCAACATCGACAACCACATATGAATTCTCATAATGTAATATAATACCTTTATCAAAATATCTCATCATATAGGTTTCACATCCGTATCACCAACCTATATGCTCGATATATCTTTCTTTGACTATTTAAAATAAACACGTCGTTCCACCATGACCATGGAATTTAATGCGACAATTCTATTCCAATAAAAGGGATGAGATATCAACTTCTATAAATATGGAAGGGAAAAATCCTTCCTCAACTTATTCATTAATGACATGTCACTCATGACTCACCCAATGTATCCAACTTTACTATGATCTATTATTGTTATGGTTTATGAAATACATCTAAGTAGATGAGTTGTAGCATGCATTAAAAATAATCTTAAAGTCTAAGGACTATCACACAAACTTGTAGATAGGAATATCCAATGACACCAAAACCTGAGGAATTCCTACTGGTGGGTTTATTATCATAATCTCACATATTAGAGATTACCAAGTTAAAACTTTATGAGAAGAAGCCTCATCTACTTACGAGTACTCACACATGATATTCTATGTACTATGTGTCCCATCATAGTATGTTATCGAACTGAAAAACATTATTTGAGAATATCATCAAAAAACATCAAGGTTCTCATCATAGAGGGGAACTTCTATGACCTAATCAATGTGACATATAATCTAGAACATTATTAAAATAGAGTCATGTATAAAAAAAAACAATATGTAATAAGAAGTTTTATTAATATTCAATACATCGAATATACATGTAATCAAAGTAAAAACAACTGGTCTTCAGACACCAAATCCAACAAACTCCCACTTGGACTAAATCCAACTACCTACAACCTTCACTCTGCTAGACCTCACATGATAGCCATGTTTCTATTGAGTCAAGGATTTAATCAATGAGTCTTTCATGTTGTCTTTTTTAGAAATACTTATCACTACAACTTCACCTATTTGAGAAAATCCCATAAGACATGATAATTTAGAAGTATGTGCTTCATCCACTATTATGACCTTGTATATTTTTCAAGAGCTACCATTGAAGTATTATCACAATAGAGTCTAATAGGATCTTTACTTCTAGATACCACATCAAGATCTTGGAAGAAGTTTCAAATCTATACTACTTCTTGAGATGCCTCAAAATTCATAATATACTTAGACTCTACTGTAAAATATGCAACCACAACCTTCTTTGATATCTTCTAGCTCACAAAACCTCAATTCAAAGTGAATATATATTCCATTTATGACTCCATGTCATCTTGAAAAGTTTGGAAACTAGAATATACATATCCTCTGATGACTAGTTCTAGATCTCCTCTATAAACCAAGAACATAACCTTAGCATGCATTAGATACTTAAGGATAGTATTGACTACCATCCAATAGTGGTCACCTAGATTATCTTGATATATCCCTACCACACTTAATACATAGGTGAAATCTAGCCTAGTATATATCATAACATACGTGAATGACCTAATCACTGTTGTGTATTAAATCCTTATCATTCTATTTCTTTCCTCATGGGTCTGAGGAGACATTTTCCTAGAAAGATGAATGCCACATGACACTAGAATCAATCATCTCTTGGATTGTTTCATACTTTATCTCTTCAGTATCTTGTCAATGTATGTACTTTGACTTAGTCCAAGAAACCACTTGGATCTATCACAAAGGACATGATCCAAAGAATATATGTTATGTCACCCAAGTCCTTTATAGAGAAGCATTTATTCAACCACACCTTAACAGACTACAAGACTTTCATTTCATTTCCAATGAGTAATATTTCATCAACATATACTATTAAGAAAAAAAATTCACTTCAACTAATTATAGACACACGAATCACATTTTTTCTTTATGAAACCAAATTCCATTATGGCTTTATTGAAATGAATATTCCATGACTTGGATGATTACATTAATCCATAAATGGATCTTTGCAACTTGAATACCTTGTTAGCATCCTTTAGAGTCAAAAACCCTTCAGGATGTGTCATATAGACACCTTCCTGAATGTTCCCATTAAGGAAGGATGTTTTGAAATCCATTTTCTAAATCTCATAATCATGAAAAGCTATAATGGAAAGTATAATTCTGATGTATTTTAGCATTGAAATTGGTGAAAAGGTTTCATTGTAGTCAATTCCTTGATGCTGTTTAAACCCTTTTGCAACCAGTAATGCCTTTTAGGTACTCAATTGTCCTTAAATTTCTAGTTTCTTCTTGAAAAACCATTTTCAACCAATAAGATTTACATCTACTGGAGGGTATACCAAAATCCAAACTTGGTTTTGGTACATGGAATCCATTTTGGTATTCATGGATTCTTTACACTTAGTAACATTAGTGACACTTACTGATTCCTTTTAGGTTAGTGGATCATTATTATCAATTAATAATGATTCATCATCCTCGGTGACTAGAAAATGATACAATTATGGTTATCTAACCTCTCTAGTACTCCTACATAGTAATTATGTCTCTGGAACAATTTATTCTTCCACGAGGATTTGTAGAATTGTTCTTATGCCAAATATTGTGTATCTTGAGCATGGAATTCATCAAATTCTATATCTCTCCCATAATATCTTTTAGAGATAATATCCTCATCAAGAAATATGGGACACCTTTCAACTCCAACCTTTTTGTTTAAAGGACTGTATAGGAAATATCCATTTGTTGCTTTGGGATATCCTATAAAGACACTTTTTTTCCTCAAGGTTTAAGATTTTTACCTTAATAGGCCTTAACAAATGCTCCACAACCCAAAACATGTGAGTAAGACAACACATGTTTCTTTCCATTCCATAATTGGCATGTCATACCATCTGTCACTTTAGTTGTCGCTCGATTTAGTATGTATGCTTCAGTTTGTAATCCGTATCCCCAAAAGGATAATAGAAGACTTGCATGACTCATCATTGATCTCACAATATCAAAAAATGTGCGGTTCCTCATTTGTCTTACACTATTCCACTATGGAATATAAGGAGGAGTGATTTGAGATAAAATATGAAACTCTCATAAATAATCAATGAAGTCTTTATTAAGATATTCGCCACCACATTTTGAGTAATTTTTCTTAATATCCTTTCTAATATGGTTCTAAAATTCATTATTTTATTCCTTTAATTCCTTAAAAGAATCAAACTTATACCTCATTAAGTAGACATATTCATATCTACTAAAATCATCAGTAAAAGTTATAAAGTATGAGTACCCACCCCTTGATTCAATAAGAAACGGTCCATACACATTAGTATAAGCTAATTCAATAATATATTTATCCCTTTCACCTTTCCCACTAAATGTGGATTTAGTTATTTTTCTTTGTAATCATGCATGAAATACACCAAGTGGTTTTAGTTTAAAATAATCTAAATATCCTTCTTAATTTAATTTAGTCAAGAGATTTTCATTTACATGACCTAGTCGGTGATTCTAAAGTTAATCGTAGTATGAGTAATCTAAAGTAACTTCATTATATATTGGTATTATTTGGTTCATGTGATACAACACACAAATACCATTATTTAAAGGTTACTTACCATAATTTTGTTTATCTTTTTTAAAAGAATCAAAATTTATTCCCAAATTTGAAAACAAATCCATCCGTATCAAGACTAGATACAGAAATAATGTTTTTGGTAATTGAAGGAACATAATAATAACCATTTAAAACCAAGATTATTATGGACAACAACATGAGGTGGTAGTCCCCGATAGCTAGAACAATAATTTTAGCTCTGTTGGATTCTCAAAGATCTACCTCTCATCGATCGATATTTTTTAATCTACTTGATTCCTATGTTTGAATACATATGTGAGAACTACAAGTTGCATCTCATACCCAATTAGTAGAAATAGATAAATTCCAATCAATAACAAACACACCTTAAGATTCACCTTGCTTCTTTGTTTGAGTGTAGTTTCTCTTCAAGTGGACCTTCTTGCCACATGCTAAATAAAAAACAAAATATTCCCTTTCTTTCCCCTTGATCATCCTATTATTGTAAGGGCATGAAGAAGCTTTGGGATTAAAGATCTTCATTTTCCCTTTCTATTTGTTCACCATAAGGACAAAAAGTTTTTCTCACTTCATATTCTTATCTACTTGGAGAATAATATTAAGAAGATCTCAAAGATACTTCTCAATGTTTTTTATATTAAAATTGAAAACAAAGATAGAGAAGCTCATAGGGAGTGATTCCAGAATGAGGTTGGTGCTTAGTTATTCAGATACTTTAAACCCCATAACCTATAAGTGCTCAATGTATCCAATTATCTTGACTATATGAGACCCAAATGGGGAACCCTCTCTAAGATTTCTCTAAAGATAACCTTCTAAAGCTCAAACCGTTCCTGTCTAGCACTCTCTTGGTAAAGACCACCGATTTTCTCAAGCATGATATATACATCCATGTTTTTGTGAGTCTTAATTAGTTCACTAGACATATATTAAAGCATAAAAAATTGAACATTGACTGAGTTTATCAAATGTTTTTCATAGATAAGGAACTCTTCATCACTTTCCTCTTTAGAAGGTAGACCAGACATTGATGATTCTAGTAATTAAGATTTCTATTCATGGAGTAACACAAATCAAAGGAATCTAAACTACTCCTTAAAGTTACTTATAGTTAGAAGGTTATCTTTATCTAATATTGGTCATAAGGATAGTGTGGATAATGTAATTTTAATTTTATTCTACAATTAAAAAGATCATATTATTAGTACTTTTATTGATTACAAAATAAGTGAGATATAATAAATTAATTTTTTTATTTATTAAATCTCCCACTATTTTATCAAGTCTCAATATCCCTCATAATTGAAATCAAAATGTCTAGTTTCATTAACATTATAGTGGAAATAATCCCCATTACTTTTCTTAATGATCCAAAATTTATCCATGAAAACCATAATAAATTAATTAGGTAGGCGGTCTTGCCAACTGCAGACTTGCAGCTCCTTGATCCATTAAGTGGATTCCCCTATCCTGAAATTTTGACTTGGATTTCCTCAAAAATTGCCTCCAAATTTGTATTGAACAGACTTTGGTCATCAAACTCAATACAATTTCAATTAATTCTACCCAAAAACTATCATAAGAGCTCCCTGATAAAAGTAAGTGTCTAGACTTTTGGCCATGTATTACACTTAGTTATATGGTTTCATTCCCAATCTGGTAATGGAAGGATTAGTCTGACTTAATATTTAATTGAGGGATTTTAATTTATTATGCATAAATTTTAATTTGTTTTATTCTTTACATGTCTTGTTAATATTAAGTGGATATTACTTAATTAATTAACCTTTTTAGATAAAACATTTACACATAATTCATTTATTTAATTTCCATCTTTTCACATTAATTAATTAATTTATTTATGTGATCGTGACCTTGTATCCATAAAATAAATAATTTCATAGATAGAAATAAATAATTAATTAAATGACCCATTCATGAGCTTTATCTAATAGTTGATTTAATGACCGGACATTAAATCAACCTTTGACCTAGGAGAAATAACTCCCATTGTCGGTCTTGGCATGAGTGACATCATTCCACCTGTCCACCTGTGTATCACCTAGGTTGGAATCATTATGGTTCCATATTGAACCACCACACATGCTTTGGGATGCTCAATTAATTACAAATATTTATTACTCACACGCAGGTGAGGGAAACCAATGGATTGGTTAAAGGGGATTACATAAATATTATTGGACATGCAGGTCCTACATAATAATGGAGGGAGGGATAAATCATATAAAATCATTTAATTTAATATTAAATAATTTAAAACTCATACAATAAATTAAATTAAAACATCCAACACATAAAAAGGTCTTGGTCAATCTCATGAACAATCATACATGCAAAAAATAAGAAAATCAAATGTCTAGCATTCATTTCTTTATTTTTTTCTTTTATTATTTAAGATAAACGTGCTTTCATTAATTTATTAACTCCCTTTCATCTTAATGATCATCTGATCCTAATTGGATATACCCATCATTAATGGAATTTACGGAAAATAAATGGAAGAAACAATAATGACATATTAATTACAATAAATTAATTAAGCATTTAAAATTATTTAAAACCATTATTAAAAATTTAAACACACAATGGTGTGCCCATTAATAAAATAACATTTTAATTCTTCAATTTTCAAATTTAATGTAATTTTAATTTTTTTCCATTAATGGGAAACTACACAGCATGCACATACAACTACACACCATATAACTCGGTTGCCGTATATCTAAGTCTTTTTCTTAGGGATTCAAAATGTTAAATTGGCCACACTACATGACATGTACATGCTAGATACACCCCATGTATTTACTTTTCGTGTTCCAGGTTGGCCCGGTCAACATGCAGTGTGCAATAAAAGCACCATGTGTAATTAATTAATCGATGCATCTATATACAATGTGCATGGGTATATGATGGGTGCTCTGGCCAAACGCCATGTAACCCAGTTTTACCAGCGAAAGATTTGGCACTTCTCGATGACATCTCTGATCATTATTCATTTATTATTAAACCTTTAAGAAAATGAAATATCGAATGAACTTGATTAATATGTCGATAACATCTTAATTCAAATTGGATTAAAGAATGAATAACATGAAATGAAAATCTAACCAAAATTATGAATAGATCAATAATCAAATAAATAATTATAAATTTAAACACGACCACTCTAATACCACTTGATAGTTTTGGCTGTAGAGGAAGTGTGTAGAGGTGTGTGATATATTAATTTTTTTAATAATCATTACCCAAAACCAAGATTGAGAATATTTCAAATAAAATTAATAATTAGTTTATTTGATATTTTAAGAAATAAATACCTGGACTTAGGAACTTTCTTCATTATAAAATGTTGATCATATGAAATGATCTTTTCAGATTACCCTCATTGCACTGTGAGGATCCAAGGATAGAATCCCTCTATCAGTGATCCAAACATTCTCCTATGATATTTGAACAACACCACTCGATCTTCAGGTCTTAGCAAGGTGAGTCAAACGTCTTGTATTGTTCATTCTTGATTGTTCATTCTTTTATCTTGAAGAACTATCTTTTACAATTCTCATTATTGAGAGGGAGAGAGGAGGAGGAGTTGTGAGAAAATTCATTGTGTGAAGAAATTATCTGTTCTCAATTTTGGATGATCTACACAATAAACATAGTAGTCTATTTATAGAGTTAGGATTTAAGTTAAAAAATTATTTAATTTCATTCCGGCCATTAAATAACATTATCACATTTAATAAACCCCATGAAACATAATAATAATTATATTATTATTATTTTGTGGTGCACACTAACTCGCACAATACCAAATATTATATAATGGTCTTGTTAATTAATATTTATCACTGAACTCATTCTTGGTATATTAAAACTCCTCTAGAATTTATTAAACAACTGAATAAATATTTTATTCATAAATAAATATTTTATTCATAATCTAGTGAATAAATATTTATTAAAATATCCAATAAATAAAATAAATATTTTATTCACAAGATGTGGAATAAATATTTATTTAATTTATTCAATCAATATAACTTGAATAAAATTATTCCTCAAACTTGAGATTAATATTTATTCCATTAATTAAACTCAAATAGAATTTAATTGATATCAATGGAAGCACTTAGTGTGTGAACCACTAGGATTGTTTCTCATTGGAATTAGGTGAGTTTGTCTAAAGTCTAAGATTCCTGTCTAGCAACGGGTCAAGGAACCCAAGATAAAGAACTTAATTTCATAACATCGAAAAACACATATGAACAATTACTATGTAATATTATCCCCTTGTCACAATATCTCATCAAGCAGGTTGCACATCCATGTCACCAACCTATATGCTCGATATGTCTTTCTCTGACTATCTAAAATAAACACGTCGTTAAATTATGTCCATGAAATTTAATGTGATCGTTATATTCCAATAAAAAGGAAGAGATATAAATTTTTATAAATATGGAAGGGACAAATCCTTCCTTTACTTATTCATTAATGACATGTTACTTGTGACACACCCAATGTATCCAACTTCACCATGAACTGTCATCATCATGGTTTAGGAAATACATCTAAGTATGTGAGTTGTAACATGCATTAATAATAATATTAAAGTCTAAGGACCATCACACACACTCATAGAAAAGAATATCTGATGACACCGAAACATGCAGAATCCCTACTGGTGGGTCTGTTCTCATAATCTCCCATCTTGGATATTACCAACTGTGAACTTCATGATAATAATCCTCATCTACTTATGAGTACTCGCACCTAAAATTCTATGTACTATGTATCCCATCATTGTACATTATCTAACCAAAGAACATTATTTGAGAATATCATCATAGCACATCGTGTTTCTCATCATATCGTGGAAATTTTATAACTTTATCAATGTGGCGTATACTCTAAGACATTATTACATTAGATTCATGTAGAATAACAAAAAATATGTAATAATAAGTTTTATTAATATTTAATACATAAAATATTCATGTAATCAAAGTACAAATTGTTGGTCCTAGGAAACAAAATACAAAATCCATAATGATGTATTTTTTAGAAAAATAGTTTTGTTAAAATTAATTAATTAATTAATTAACCCACCGAACATACCACCAATGACCATTTTATCTGAATTCCCCATGCCGATTTATTTTAGCTTGCACCTAGGGTAAACATCATGTTCTGAACTCAACCATGGTCTTGGATTTTTGATCCAAGCTTATGTTTAAGTTGTATCCCATTTTATTTAAGAAATCATGTGCACCTAATATATAATATATTTAATATTTTTATAAAATTAATTCTAGGAACACTTGGTCTATGAATCACACACCGTCTCAGCTTCTACCTCTAAAAATATATATAGAAATATTTTTAAGTATTACGAGGAAAAAACAAAGTCTATACATCATTTCCTACTTGAATATTTTTGTAATGTCCCGAATTTTTTTCCATGTATTATTTTCAATATTATATGGGAATTATTTCGAGACCAGGCTCTGAGACAGCATGCAGTTCCGAGGCCCAGTGAGCCCGGAAAAAATGTTTGAATTTAATTTAATAATTAAATTACACGCACGTGTGGTTTTCATGAAAAAGTGGATAACTTTTTTTTATGGGTGCTTGGATCAGAAATCCGAGGGCACCGTTGCGTTCAGAACAGTGATTTTACCTTAAGAAAGACCTAACTTCAGCCGGCGTGGGTCGGTGGTGAAATCTAGTTATTGGACGCAACGATAATAAAATATTTAATAAAAATATTTTATTTCTGTAGCGAGATTTTTAAATCTTTTTTTCTTTTATCCTATTTAAATAGAGGCTTGTTCTAGGGTCTATGGTTACAAACCCCATAACCCTGAAAAACCTTGGTGGCTCTGGAGGAAACCCCCAACGCGGCGGCGATGAAGTTCTTAACGGATTTCGACGGCGATGACGATGCGGTGAGTGGATCTTTGCTGGAAAACGCAGTGAATCCAGGTAGGATGTTTTTGTGATTTTAATTCTTCCCCATATTTGATTTCCATGACAAACGCGGACTAATCCATGAACAGATTAGCCCGTGAATCGATCGTTCTTGCAGGATGGGATTTTGCAGGGGTTTTGGGGATTTGATTCTGGTTATTTGTTTGGTTTTGTTCAACCTTATAACGGTGACGAACCTAGATCAACATGAACATCGATCGAGGTTTGTTCCTCTCGATTTTTTGTGTGTTCTTCCCAAAATTCTTGCTTTCTTCGTGAGCGTTCTTTGTATTCATTGCGGGGCGATGAACAACGGATCGTTTCGCATCCGTTCTGTGACGCAATGATCCCAAATTGAAGGATCAACACTGCAGCAGTCTTGCGGAGGTGCGACGACGGTTTCAGCAGACAGATCAAAGCGGATCGGAAGAAATCATTCTTCGGACGATTTCCGCTCGGATGGCCAGAATCGGATTTTGGAGCCAATTGAAGACTCGAAGCCCACGAATTCGGCTTCACAGAGACGAGGCGACCCAGTATCTAGAGTTTTTCGGTGAACGGACGACAGAATTGAGATCCGGAAGATCGGCCGAGGTGCGTGGAGGAAGACGCGGTTCGGGAATTTTTCCCGACTACACACCGTGTAGTATGGGCTACATGGTGTGTGTTCGTCGGTAGGGTTACCCAGCGTGTACTCCGGGAGTACACAGACATGGGTAGGGCACACATCCATGGACACACCATGTATACCCCTCCCCAGCCAGACCCAGCTAGATACACGGGGTACCCCGTGTACTGGTACACGGGCAGGCGACATGGACACGAGTAGAGACTGTGTACGGGCACATGGACAGTGTACACGGAGTAAGCCCAGGTGGTCGAACACGGTGTGTGATTTCTTCTACACGCCGTGTAGTTTTTTTCTATCTGAAAAGCTGAGGGTGACGGGCTATTTACATGGGAAATACTCGGTGTCAAGGAACACGACGTGTACTTTACTACACACTGTGTAGTTTGGTTTTGCACGGCTTGAACGAAGGAAACGGGCCATTTACATGGGCAGTACCCGGGGTCAAGGAACACGGCGTGTAAACATACTACACGCCATGTAACTTTTCTTCATGGCTTGAGCCACTTTCCTTCTGTGACTTGGACTAGTTCTTAGGGTTCGTACCCTTGGTAATCCCCTGAAGGTTCTGGTATCAATTCCTTTATATAGGAGTATGATCCCTTCAGCAGAACTCCCTGAATAGAGTTGTTAGAATCCCCTATGTGAGACTTAGATCCAGATCCTATATTCATTCTTGGAACCCTAGGTAGACTTCTTGGTATCGACGTGACCAAATTTACCCAGGCGCCGATACCCTACTTAGCAGATTAGCTCAGATTGAGTTGTTGAAATCACCCCATGACTTGGCTGTGATTCTCATCTGAGAATCTTTTTCCCAAGGTACTTGTGGAGTGTGTTCTCCTGGAATGAGTACTTCATGCCTCTCTCTTCAGACCTAGGAGTATGTCCTCCCGATGGTATGCTTAGTGGAATCTTCGAGCTGGATCCTAGTGGCGGTTTTCGCGATGGTCGTTTGTGTTTGAGTATATCTGGATATTCTTGTTATATGTTCCATAGACATATACTATGTAGAGTTGACTGTACCTTTCTTTATGGTATTTTCCTTTGTTGTATTTTCCTTTGTGGTTTTTGAGGTTTCCTACTGGTTATTGTTATACTCACCCCTACACGGGCTTTGCCCGCACGTGTCGTGTCTTGTGCAGATGAGAGAGCCTTTGACAGGATTCTAGGCGGACCAGGACCGGACAAGGTTCAGTGAGATCAAAGAGGACGAGGTGTGTTTCTTAGACGACGGGTTGCAGTCTCAGTACCTTTTTTCTACAGGAAGGACTTTGTTGCAGACTTCCTTTTTGGTGGTCTTGTACTTTTGTCCCAGGGTTTTACTTTACTGTACTTTACTTCCCTTTCGTACTCTGTGGTTGGGTTTTAGTGTATGCATGCATCTTTTATTTTTGTAGTTTTTACTTTCATCTTTGTGGGCTTGGAGATGTGTGTGTGTGTGTACAGGTTTATAGGCAATGCCTCCCATGTTAGTAGCATGCCTACTCGGTGCTAGTCACCAGCCCCTGGCCTATTAGAGGCGGGCTTGGGGAGTTTCGGATCAGGCCACACTGGGACGGGTCGTGACAGAGTGGTATTAGAGGCAGTTCGGTTCTACCTTAGGACCGAGAGTCTGTGAGTTTGTTTGGGGCAACAATGTTAAGTGTTTCGAGTTTGGATCTCAGGCCAGGGACCCCAGTGTTGGTGCAGCGGCCGACGTATCCATACAGCAGGACTCTGATAACTTTTTTTTGACTCGGAACATTAAAACACTAGTTTCATGGGGAAAAATAATGGTACATGCATCATATAGGAATGGGTTGTGGTTTCTATGTCCTTCTTGAGTCAGCTCTCTAGATATACTCACTGACTGTGATACATCTTGTTTCTTAAACAGGATGCCTCCATGACACACACCCGCTAGGATCCAACAGCTCAATCATGAGGATGACCTCCTCTGTGACGAAGCTTCGATATAGGGACATGTCCCCCAGTTCTACCACCAGGTGGCGTGCCAGTTATCCCGCCCCCTGTGGAGAAGTGTTTAGCGCCTGCTGTACCAGTGGAGGAGGAGCGTAGGCTGAGCGCCCTCCACGAGTTTCAGAGACAGATATCCCTTAGGTTTCGAGGAGAGACTGACCCTCAGGTAGTAGAGGACTGGCTTGAGGCAGTGACCAGAGTCTTCCGTTTGGTCAGGACACCAGCAGACCAGATGGTGATCCTGGCAGCGAGCCTTCTGCAGGACTCGGCAGGGCGATGGTGGAGTTTGGTCATCCAGACTCACGAAGAGGTGACTCTTGCATGGTCGGAGTTTGAGTGTCTATTCAGAGAGGAGTTTTCACCGGTTACCCTGAGAGCAGTATGTATATAGGAGCTTCTTCAGCTCCAATAGGGAACCATGATTGTGGCTGACTATTCATCGAGATTTACCGACCTCTCGCGGTACTCGATGGATATGGTCATAGATCAGTACTTCAGAGCTCGAACTTTTGAGTGGGGCTTGCGTAGAGATATCCGAGCTAGCATCCTCCCTAGGAGCATTCCTACTTATGCTGGGGTGCTCGAGCGGGCTTTGGGGGTCGAGAGCTTCCTGGCGGAGCAGGGACAGCCGACAGTTGTCAGTAGTGGGCGAGCTGGAGCAAAGACCTCAGCAGCAGGGAGTCGACATGAGGGACCCAGGCGTGGGAGATGTTTCTAGAGGAGATACCAGGACAGGGGATCAGCCGTACAGGGTTCACAGGGCGTATCCAGCCTACCTAGAGAGAGGAGATGTTACTCATGTGACGGCAGGGGACATCTCACTCGAGATTGTCCGACCCACCGTACTACTGACCCGGGAGCAGTGGATGGACCACCGAGGTAGAGGCAACATGTGGAGCAGGAAGATCCGTGAGGTGGCAGACGGGGCAGAGGAGTTGGGAGAGCAGCTGGAGGTGGTCGGCGTTTCGACCCTTTACCACCACCACCCCCAGGAGGTCCACCCCAGGCTCAGGGAGTTGGTGGATAGAGGTAGGGACAGCTGCAGGCGGCAGAGGTTTATGACCCAGGTACTCCCGGAATTATTAGAAGTACTATCTGTGCCTTTTCTACCTTGGATGCCGTTTTGATAGACACAGGTGCTAGTCATTCCTTTCTGGCTGCTTATCTTGTTCGAGACCTTGAGATTCCAGTTGAGCCATTGACTCAACCCTTACGCTTAAAAACACCGACCGGAGAAGATTCAGAGATCAAACACCTTTGCAAGCAGTGTGACCTGACCCTTGGAGGCGAGAGATTCGGTTGGAACCTCTTGGTAGTAGCGTCGAGGCCTTATGATGTCATTCTTGGCATGGATTGGTTATCCACAGTTCATGCCCATATTGACTGTTTTAGGTGAAGGGTGCGGTGTGTCTGCAGTAATGGAACGAGGTTCTCTTTTCTCGGTGAAAGAGAGACCCATGCAGCATAGGATGGGCTTGTGCGTAGGAGGGAACAACCAATTTCACATCAGTTGGCTAGCCTAGCCCTTCGCACGACAGATGTTACGAGTTTCTAGTTTCTAGCATTGGTTGCTGAGTACGAGGACGTCTTTCTGGAGGATGTCCCCAGGCAACCTCCCCATCGAGAGATAGATTTATGCATTGAGTTGCAACCCAGGACGACCCTGATATCAGCATCAGATTATTGGATGGCTCCTATAGAGTTTCGTGAGTTGAGGATGCAGCTGGACGACTTGCAGAAGAAGGGCTTTGTGAGACCCAGCGTTTCACCCTGGGTGGCCCCAGTGCCGTTTTCCAAGAAGACGGACAGGAGCTTGAGGCTGTGTGTGGATTACCAGCCCTTGAATCATGTGACTGTGAAGAATTGGTATCCGCTGTTGAGGATCGATGACCTTTTCTAATAGTTGAGAGGGGCACGATTGTTCTCTAAGGTTGATCTACGATCAGGCTATCACCAGTTGTGAGTACGGGAAGAGGATATAACGAAGACGACTTTCAGATGTATCTACGGTCACTATGAGTACTTGGTGATGCCCTTCGACATGATGAACGCCCCGGCAGTGTTCATGGGACTCATGAACTGGATCTTTCAGCCTTATCTAGACCGGTTTGTGGTGGTCTTCATTGATGATATCCTTGTGTACTCTGCATCCGAGTAGGAGCACGCGAGACACCTAAGGATGGTTCTGGACACACTCCGAGAGCACCAGTTGTATGGGAAACTCTCGAAGTGTCAGTTCTGGTTACAGGAGGTCCACTTTCTGGGACACGTTATCTCAGCGGATGGTGTAGCAGTGGACCTAGCAAAGGTTGAGGCATTGCTAGCATGGGAGCCACCCCGGAGCGTGACAGAGGTGCATAGTTTCCTTGGGTTGGCGGGCTACTATCTGAGATTCATCCATGATTTCTCTAGGATTGCAGCACCCATGACAGCTTTGACCCGAAAGGGACAACCTTTCGTGTGGACCGAGAAATGCCAGCAGGCTTTCCAGCAGTTGAGACAGAGTCTGATGAGTGCCCCGATCTTGAGATTACCGGAGGAGGGTGTTGAGTACATAGTGTTTTGCGAAGCATCAGGAACCAGGCTTGGTTGTGTCCTGATACAGAGGAAAGCGGTGATTGCCTATGGCTCACGTCAGTTGAGGCCACACAAGCAAAACTACATGACCCATGATCTTGAGTTGGCAGCGGTAGTCTTCGCATTGAAGATGTGGCGACACTACCTGATGGGCGAGCGGTTTACCATCTACTCTGATCACAAGAGTCTCAAATATATCTTTTCTCAGAAGGATCTAAATTTGAGATAGAGGCGATGGCTTGAGTTCCTCCAGGATTATGACTTTGAGATTGTTTATACTCCTGGGAAGGGGAACGTGGTGGAAGATGCTCTCAGTAAGAAATCCAGTTCGCAGTTGCTGGATGAGGTGACAAGGCAGTTGGCCTCTTTGCAGTTGTAATTCGTGGATAGAGATGAGGGAGCTTACCTTCAGTCGATGGTTGTTACCCCTCCACTCTTACAGCGAGTCAGGTAAGCACAACGTGAGGATGCTAGCTGTGAGACTCTACGTGCTCAGATATAGAAGGTGATGCTGCTGATGGATATTCAGAAGGAGGGGAGCATGTTGTCCTTTTCAGAGGACACACGGTAGTACCCGTGACGTTGCGGGATGAGGATCTGAGGGAGTTCCATACATCCCCTTTGGCGTTGCGTCCAGGCATGGAAAAGATGTACCAGGACCTCCGACGTCAGTTCTGGTGGCCAGGGATGAAGAAGAGTGTGTCAGAGTCTGTTTCTCGGTGCCTTACTTGTCAGCAAGTAAAGGCTGAGCACCAGGTGCCAGCAGGTTTGATTCAGCACCTTGAGGTGCCAGAGTGGAAGTGGGATGGGATATCCATGGACTTTGTGATAGTTTTACCATGCACTTCTAGGGGACACGATTCCATCTAGGTGATTATTGATCGACTCACCAAGTCGTCCTACTTTCTAGCCATACGGGAGCAGAGTTCGGTAGAGATCTTGGGATGCCTCTATGTGTATGAGATAGTTCGGCTTCATGGAGTACCATCCACAATCGTCTCAGATCGTGATTCTCATTTCACATCCTAGTTGTGGAAGGTATTGCAGGAAGATTTTGGGACTCAATTACGCTTGAGCACATCGTTTCATCCCCAGACTGATGGTCAGACAGAGCGGACCATCCAGGTCCTAGAGGATATACTACGAGCTTGCATACTTGACTTCAGTCATAGCTGGGAGGATCACCTACCACTGGTGTAATTTTCTTATAACAACAGTTATCATTCCACTATTGGTATGGCACCATTCGAGGCTCTATACAGGCGACCTTGCAGGTTGCCACTTTGCTGGACTGACCTGGGAGAGTCAGCACTCATGGGCCCAGAGATGGTGAGAGCTAATACAGAGAAGGTACAGGTTATCTAGGAGCAGATGAAGACTGCACAGATTCGGAAAAAGTCTTATGCCGACCGGAGGCGGAGGCCTTTGGAGTTCGAGGAGGGAGACCATGTGTTCCTTTGGGTCTCACCTCGACGAGGATTGCGGAGATTTGGTCGAGGCGGCAAGCTATCTCCGAGGTTCATTGGATCTTTTAATATTCTAAGTAGAGTTGGCGAGGTGGCGTATCACTTGGATCTACCTCCTCAGATGGACCAGGTACACAACGTCTTCCATGTGTTTCAGCTACGGAGGTACGTGCATGATCCATCGCACGTCATCGACAGGGGCGAGCTGGACATCGACGATGGAGCGACCTTTGCTGAGTACCTAGTGGAGATCGAGGATCGGCAGGAGAAGATCCTTCGTGGATGATCTATTCCCTTGGTGCGTGTCCGGTGGCAGCACGAGAATCTCCAGGAGATCACGTGGGAGCAGGAGGCTCAGATTCGCGTGCAGTACTGACACCCTTTTGAGTAGCCCTTGTTTTGGCTTTTCGGGGATGTAAAAGCCCTAAGGTGGGTGTGATGTAATGTCCTAGATTTTTTCCATGTATTATTTTCAATATTATATTGGAATTATTTTGAGACCAGGCTCTGAGACGAAGTGGAGTTCTGAGGCCCAGTGAGCCCGGAAAAAATGTTTGAATTTAATTTAATAATTAAATTACGCGCGTGTGCGGTTTTCCTGAAAAATTAGATAACTCTCGAACAGGTGCTTGGATCATAAATCAGAGGGCACTGTTGCGTTCAGAACAAAGATTTTACCTTAGGCAAAGCCTAACTTCGGCCAGCACTGTTTGGTGGTGAAATCTAGTTTTTGGACGCAATGGTAATAAAATATTTAATAAAAATATTTTATTTCTGTAGCGAGATATTTTAAATCTTTTTTTCTTTTATCCTCTTTAAATAGAGGCTTTTTCCAGGGTCCAGGGTTAAAAACCCCATAACCATGAAACCCCTTGGCGGCTCTGGAGGAAACCCCCAACGCGGCGGTGGCGACGTTCTTAACGGATTTCAACGGCGACGACGATGCGGAGAGTGGATCTTCACCGACAAACGCAGTGAATCTAGGAAGGATGTTGTTGTGATTTTAATTCTTCCCCGTCTTTGATTTCCATGACGAACGCGGACTAATCCATGAACAGATTAGCCCGCGGATCGATCGTTCTTGCAGGATGGGCTTTTGCGGGGATTTTTGGGGATTTGATTCTGGTTATTTGTTTGGTTTCATTCAACCTTCTAACGGTAACAAACCAAGATCGACACGAACATCGATCGAGGTTCATCCCTCTCGATTTGTTGTGTGTTCTTCCCCAAATTCTCGCGTTCTTCGTGAGCGTTCTTCGCGTTCTTTGTGGGGCGATGAACAACGGATCGTTACGCATCCATTCTGCGACACAACGATACCAAATTGAAGGATCAACACTGAAGTAGTCTTGCGGAGGTGCGATGACAGTTTAGGTGGATGGATCGAAGCGGATCGGAAGAAATCGTTCTTCATATGATTTCCGATCGGATGGCCGGAATCGGATTTTGGAGACGATTGAAGACCCGTAACCCACGTATTCGGCTTCAAGGAGACAAGCGACCTGGTATATAGAGTTTCGCGGCGAATGGATGAAAGAATCGAGATCCGAAAGATCGGCCGAGGCCCGTGGAGGAAGATGCGGTTTTGGAATTTTTACCGACTACACACCGTGTAGTATGGGCTACACAACGTGTGTTCGTAGGTAGGGTTACCCAGCATTTACTCCAGGAGTACACGGACATGGGCATGGCACATGACCATGGACACACCATGTATACCCCTCCCCGGCCAGACCCAGCCAGATACACGGGGTACTCCGTGTACTGGTACACGGGCAGGCGACACGGACACAGGCAGAGACCGTGTACGGGCACATGGCCTACGTACACGGAGCGAGCCCAGGTGCTCGAACATGGCGTGTTATTTCTTATACATTCCATGTAGTTGTTTTCTATCTGAAAAGACGAGGTACATGGGCCGTTTACACGGGCAATACCCGGTGTCAATGAACACAACGTGTACTTTACTACACACCGTGTAGTTTGGTTTTGCACGGATTGAACGAAGGACACAGGCCATTTACACAGGTAGTACCCAGGGTCAAAGAACACGGCGTGTAACCATAATACACACCGTGCAACTTTTCTTCATGGCTTGAGCCACTTTCCTTCTGTGACTTGGACTAGTTCTTAGGGTTCGTACCCTTGGTAATCCCTTGAAGGTTCTAGTATCAATTCCTTTTTATAGGAGTATGATCCCTTCAGCAGAACTCCCTGAATAGAGTTGTTAGAATCCCCTCTGTGAGACTTAGATCCAGATCTTCTATTCATTCCTGGAACCCTAGGTAGATTTCTTGGTATCTATGTGACCAACTTTACCCAGGAGCCGATCCTCTGCTTTGAGGATTAGCTCAGATTGAGTTTTCGGAATCACCCCATGACTTGGCTATGATCCTCATATGAGCATCTTGTTCCCAAGGTACTTGTGGAGTGTGTTCTCCCAGAATGAGTACTTAGTGCCTCTCTATTCAGACCTAGGAGTATGTCCTTCCGATGGTATGCTTAGTGGAATCTTCGAGCTGGATCCTAGTGGAAGTTTTCATGATGGTCGTTTGTGTATGAGTATATCTGGATATTCTTGTTATATGTTCCACAGACATATACTGTGTAGAGATGAATGTACCTTTATTTGTGGTCTTTTCCTTTGTTTTATTTTCCTTTGTGGTTTTCGGGGTGTCCTACTGGGTATTTTTATACTCACCCCTGCACAGGCTTTGCCTGCATGTGTCGTGTCTTGTGCAGACGAGCGAGCCTTTGACAGGATTCCAGGCAGACTAGGACCGGACGGTGTTCATTGAGATCAGATAGGCCGAGGTGTGTTCCTTCGACAACGGGTTGTAGTCTCAGTACCTTTTTTCTAAAGGTTGGACTTTGTTGTAGACTTCCTTTTTGGTGGGCTTGTACTTTTGGCCCAGGGTTTTACTTTACTGTACTTTACTTCCCTGTCGTACTCTGTGGTTGGGTTTTAGTGTATGCATGCATCTTTTCTTTTTGTAGTTTTTAATTTCATCTTTGTGGGCTTGGAGATGTGTGTGTGTGTGTACAGGTTTATAGGCAATGCCTCCTATGTTAGTAGCATGCCTACTCGGTGCTAGTCACCAGCCCCTGGCCTATTGGAGGCGGGCTTGGGGAGTTGCGGCTTAGGCCCCACTGGGACGGGTCGTGACAATTTTCATCCCCAAAAATAAAAACTAAAAAAAATACTCAGGATATTAAGTCTGCATCTAGATCTACCACTCCTAAAAACTCTCCTACACATTCTCGTGCTATCACAACACAATAACCAAGGGGATGGTTCTTCCATGCAGAGTCTTATCCTATTGAGCCTCAATCGCCACCTGGTGCTCCGCAAAGGTGGATCCATCCTCAATGTCCATCTCATCCCAGTCGATGACATGCATGGGGTCTGCATGCATCTCCTCAGCTGTGACACATGGAAGACGTCGCACACCCACTTCAATCATGGGGGTAGGGAAAGGTGGTAAGCAACCTCACTAACCCTCTACAAGATCTCGAGTGACCTGATAAACCTTATGGATATCTTGCCTCCCCATATAAACCTTCACAATCCTTATCATGGAAATAATCTTAGGAAAACATGTTCTCCCTAATCAAACTCTAAAGGACTATGATGATGATCTTTATAAGATCTATACCTATTCTGAGCTGTCCTCATCTACTCATAGATGACGTAGACCTTCTCAGTCATTACCTACAATAACTCTAGAACCACATGTGAGAAATCTCAAATCTTTTTTTAGCATAAGTTTGACCAAGATGGTCTCCCATATAGGGATTCAAAGGGTTCCAAGTCAATAGTAGAGTTATATATTTTGGTTTGTGAAAACTCTACCAAGAGAAAGTGATCCTCCCAGCCCAGGAAAAATTCTAACACAAATCTCTCAACATATCCTCCAACAACTAGATAGTGATATTGGTTTTCACATCAAATTGGGGACGAAAGGTTGTACTCTTCCTCATCAAGGTCCCAAATTCCTTCTTCGGGCATCTCCATAACCATGATTTAAACCATGTTTTATGATCAGAGATAATCGTCGGGGGAACCCCATGAAGGTGAAAAATATTCTATATGTTTAACTACCCCAAACTCTCCATCAAACACTGCTACTTGATAGAAAGGAAGTGTGATGACTTAATTATTTGGTTAACTATAACCTCTATAGAATCGTGTCCCTTCACTGTACATGTAAGACTCGTAACAAAGTCTATGGATATGTCATCCCAAGTCCACTCTAGGATCTCAAGGGGATACAACAAACTTGCTAGAACTTGGTGAAAATCCTTCACCTTATGATATGTGAGGGACCAAGAGACAAACTTGGTAACACTTAGTCTAATGAAAACCTCAAAAACTACTAATGAAGGTTTATTTACATCTTCTTCACATTGGTATGTACAACCAAAGGAGAGGTGTGGAACTCTTACATCATCCACTCTCACATCGTGACTAGAAACACCATCCATCCCTAGAAAAATATGACATGATTACCTCCTTCAGAATATCCATATAGAGAATCTCTTATAAATATATTGTCACAAAATACCTCATAGTCGATGTATCCTAGATGGGAATCTCTCACATGCTCTAGAAGCAGAGGAGTTAACACTATCAACTGAAGAAAATGTGTACCCTCCTACTTCGCCAAGGCCAGCTACAAAGAAGACAACTTCTCAGAAGCCTCCTGAACCAAGTGAGCCTAGACTTCTTATTAAGGGAATATACTGCCACATTTCCTTTCCATAGAGTATAGACTATTTTGAAGTCATAGTATTGTGGGAAATCCAACCAGTATTGTTGTCTTAGGTTCAATTCTCTCTACATAAAGGTGTACCTGAGAATCTAATGGTATGATTAAACCCAAAAGTGATCCCCCAAAATGTAGTGCCTCCACATCCTTAGGGAAAATACTACCAATTCCAGCTCTAGGTCATGAGTCACTCAGTTCTACTTGTGGGGTCTCAACTGCCTCAACCCATATATGATAACTGTATACTGCTTCATCAATATATAGCCATTCCCAGCTCTCGAGGCATCATGATACACTATGAAATCCATGCCAACCTTAGGTAGTCTCAACACAAGAAGAGTTGTTAGCCTTATCCTCAACTTCTCAAAGGACCTATGACACTGCTTCATCCAGGTAAAAGACTACCCTTTCTGCACTAGGGTGTTCAAAGGGGATATAATCCTAGAGAATTCTACTAAAAGACTCTTATAGTACCCAGTTAAGTAAATAAAGATCTGAACCTATGATACAATCTTGGGAGGATCCCAAGAAATAAAAATTTTGATATTCTCTTGGTCTATGGATAAAACATGATCCGAGATGACGTACCCCAAAATGCAAACCTCACAAATCTAGAACTAGCACTTTGAGAGCTTCCCATAAAGAAAATATTCTCAAATAAATTCTAGAACCATCCTCAAGTGATATGTATACTCCTCCTAGGATGAAAATTAGATGGGTATGTCATCATTGAAGAAGAAAATAAATCGGTCAAAGTATAGTTGGATGACCTGGTTCATCAAATTCACAAACATGGTGGGGTCATTTTTCACACCAAAGGGCATCACTAGTAACTCATATTGTCTATAAAGACATCAGAATGCTAGATTTGGAATATCAGCCTCATGAACCCTCAACTATTGGTAGTCGGACTAGATATCAATCTTTAAGAACCATCTAGTGCTTCAAAACCAATCAAATAGGTCTTCAATCTTTAACAAGGGGTACGTTTTCTTTATCATGATCTGTTTTAGGTGATGATAATACACATAAAGCTGCAAGCACCCATTCACCTTTTTCCTGAACAACACTGAATCTATCCAAGGGGACACACTGGGTCTAATAATTCCCTTCCCTCAAAGGTTCTCCAACTATAACATGAGCTCATAGAGCTCATTAGGGTCCACCTGATATGCCATATAATATATCTAAGTGGCCCCAAGATGCAATTAGATAAAAAAATCAATCTCCTACCTTGGAGGTAGTCCTGGAATATCCTTAGGGAATAATTATATGAAATCCTCTACTACTACAGGAATCCAGATACCTAAAGAGCCAATTGCACCAAGGTCCATACTCTCTAACTGATGGCTGATGGGTTACATATTCCTACTCACAAAACCCACTTGTCCTACCATGATATATATCTCACCCATAAAGGTGAATATCATCCCATTCGTATAAAGGAATATTACTCATCTATGGAGATAATCAATCTAGTCTTAGACCATGGATAACCAATCTATACCCAATATTCTGTCTTAGGGTTCTATCATGACAACCAAAAGGTCCCAAATGAACCTATCTCCACCAAGTGATATCTCACACTACTAATAGATAAAATATATAGAAGAAGCATTCCCTATAGGAACCTCAAGATGAAGTTGCTTAGCTAACACCTCAAACGGGAGATACAGCTCTCAAAACATAAGTATAAAGAATAAGGAATGACTAGAACCTATGTTTACTAACACTAAATCAAGAGTATAAAACACCCAAATTTTACCTTGAATCATCTATTGTGCTGTGGGTTTATAAGCCTCAAGATCCTCTAGTTGTTTGTGGACTTGAATACCAGTTCCCTGAGTCTGACATGGGATTATTGGTGGTGGTGGTGGAAGGATATAATTGTGTTGTACACCCTCATAGATCCTCTTACTCCTCTTCTAGATCTACCTCCCTAGGGCCCTCCCTTCCCTCACCTAGGTGGTCCCTGATCACGACTCTGTCTCTATTGTGGCGATCCTTTAGCTACTTTCCTTCACTCTTAATCATGTCTGGTCAAACAGTCATGCACTATGTGATGTTAATATCACAAGCATAACACCGACCCTATTTGGGATGCCCTGAAGATTTGTGTTATCACTGTGCCTCACGATCATGCACCTAAGTCTGATCCCGATAGGATCTCCTGCGCAAAGATTCTACCAACTGGTGCCTGCTAGTTGCTATAGACGACTCAACTCTATGACACCCACTACTAGATCCAGCTACCTGACATACATTTGACAGATATCTATATGTCACCAGTTCCTGTTCCAACACCTCGACAACGGTGGGAATGGAAAAGGTCATCAAACTAGAATAGATCTCTCTACGGATTCCCTGGTCAAACTTCTGTGCTTGAAAGTAACCATCTTAGATCATGTCAAGGGAGTACCGCATAAGGTCTGTGAACCTCATAACATACTCATACATTATCATCCCTCCCTATTGTATCTCTAGAATCTCATGAATCTAAACTGAGTGAAAATAATAGCAGTAGTAATCCTCATGGAACAAAAACTGGAAGTCAGGCCTTGAGAGTGTCGACTCATCATGCATCTGGGTAACAATAATCCACCAACACCCAATTTCTCTATATAAAAGAATAGATTATAGTGTAACCACCTAATATGTTGGTTTTTGGATGAACCTAAAAACATGGACCACCGATTCTATACAATCCTATAATACCTAGGGATCTGGATCGACATGGAACCTTAGTGGCCTATTATACTGGAACTCACAAAGTGAACTAATCCTGAGCGCATCCTCATCCTGCTCTGCTTCCCGACAGGTGGTGGTGCTACTACCTAACCACCAGGAGGAAGAATCTAGCTAGATGGACCCTAAACTAAGGTATCATCACTCATCGAATCATCATCTCGATCTGGAACCGGTATCCTGGCTAGCTATCATCGTGGAGGCATCCTGAAAGTTATCAAGACGTATAATAGTCAGATGAGCATATATATATATATATATAAAGGGGAGATGACTCAAGAAGGATAGTCAAAGACCCAATCCTATATGATGCATGCACCATTGATCCCTATAGCCAGTGTCTCAGTATGTCGTGTAGGGGAGAATTTCTTGGGTACTGTAGCAGTAATATAGCAGGGCACTGTAGCAGTGGTGGAACTGTAGCAGCGGCGACACTGTAGTGGTGGGGGGATTGTGGCATGGACTGTAGCGGCGGTTGTACTGTAGCAGACACTGTAGCTGCATGGGTACTGTAGCAGTACTGTTCACCGAGGGGTCCTTTGGGCCAATTAATGGGCTCTCAAGCCCTGTATTCAGGCCACTTGGCCTTGGGCCTTCGAGCTATGTAATGGGTGACCCTCTACCCAGTATAAAGAGGTATTTGATTTAAATAATAAATTGAGGCTTCGGGCCCAACCTTTAAAAAAAATGTTTTGTTGAATGGATATGTTAGCTGCCCACACCATCATTGGATTCCCTAGAATGAGAGCCACACTCAAAACACTTTGAAACTATTTCCCTAAATCCCAACCAAAATCATCATAAGGGGAATAATCCAGATAATGTCACAAGGAATGAATGGCTCTAATACCAATATATCATGACTTGATACAAATCGAGGCTCAATCCACAACTACCTCAATCCCACCTCCATAGGCTAGGGGTGGAGACAAGCACAAAAAGACATATCCTAAATAGAAGGCCTTCACCTAAAGTACCTATACACACACATGATTGTCTCAATGAAAAAGTAGAGAGGAAAAATAATAAAAATATACAATATCTTGAAAGTAAAACAAGCATGAAAAACCTATAGGGTGTATATGAGTATAATAGTGAAAATTAAAAAGTAAAGTGAAAAAATACATGCCCAACTAGAAAGATGTCCCGACCTGAAAAAATTGGAAAGTAAACTTCTAAGAGATCCCAAATCCAAATCTATAAGATATGATCACCATATGTGATCCACAACACTTAGTATCCTAAAGCTCCTCTGAAGTCACCACCGACCTATCCATCATCTGTATAAGACATTAGACATGTGGGAAAATCCCATGCAGGGGTGAGTATATACATACCTAGTAGGATGCCCTAAAAGTTTAAAGGGGGAACAGTAAGAGATAAAAAATAATAAAAGGATAGTATATAGTAAATAGGATGCATCTCAACCCAAAGAAAGAGAAAGGGAAACCTTATACAAGAACAAATGGCTCAACACAGTGTGTATATGGACTACACGTTGAGTATTTTCCACCCATAATAGGATAGTAACCTATATAACCATGATAATCTAAACACATAAAGAACGTGGAATACTCCATGTATATTTGCAACCCATGGAAGGAGAGTAACCAAATAAAAATGTATGAATATATATATATATATATATATGCTTAGTAAAAGAAGACAAAATGAGAGAGAAAGGGGATCTACATCTCATAGTTCAACCCATAAAAAGAGTCACTAATAGTTCCAAAAATCCAATAATGATGCCCAACATCTCATGCATCTACCTAGTAGAAAACATCCAAGTCAGCCATGACTCATCACTATGCCACACAGTTAAGGGAAACAATATTTTTGTAGAGTACCCATGCCCTAGTACAACATGAGGTTTCCACTCTATGATGGTCGATAGATGACCCATGCCCTAACTCCGCAGGAGGGTTACACTCTGTGTATAGATAGAGGACCCATAACCTGTTCCAACAAGAGGGTTTCACTCTAATAGTTAATAGATGACCCATGCACTACCCAGTATGAGGGTTATACTATGATTCTAGAGGACCCATTCCCTGAATCCATAGGAGGGTTCCACTCTCGTAGCTAATAGAGGACCCATTCCCAACCCAACTGGAGGGTTCCACTCTGAAACATAGAGGACCCATTCCCTATCCTAGAAGAAGGTTTCCACTCAGATGGTAGGTAGATAGAGGACCAATGCCATATAATAATAGTAGGTTTACACTCTCTAATACTAGAGGACCCATTTCTTGACTTCGTAGGAGGTTCCCATTCTGATGGTCGATAGATGACTCATTCCCACTATGGCTGGATGGTTCCACTCTGGGAGCCTATGGTGATCCTGCGTGATCACTACCATCGCTGAGAATCACCTAAATAAGATACATGACCAAAAAAATCTCACATAATATTTAAAAATTCACAATAAAGGGAACCATTACATTCTACATGAAAAAATACTCAGGATAGGCTACTCATAGGACAAAATCTAAGTCCAAACAAAGGAGATATGGGAGATTGAAGTTTCCTTAAAAGGAACCAAGGGGTACATGACATGTGATTGGACCCACATGATGTGTGGTCCCACTCCATCACCTATTTGTGTCCCTAGAGGTACGTGGCTCTCCAACCATGGTTAGATACATGACATGTAGGGGATTTATAGGTTGTGACCATGCCACCTGAGGTCTTTCTTGTGTACTTGGCCATGTATCCATCCCACGTCCATGTACTCAAGCTGTGTCCATGTACTTCAGTACACGACTATGTGTCTGGGCATGTATTCCCACACAAGGTCCTTTTTGTGTGCTCTGACACATGGATCATCCACCTGGGGAATAGGTACATGGTGTGTAGTTATTATACTCGGTGTTCTATCCTTATTAATTTAAAAAACCCTAGCCACCGCATTATAGGGGATACACGATGTGGGTTTGTCATGGTACATGGTGTGTAGTTGAGTTTTTAATAGATTCTTAGACCTATTTCCATGATTTCATATCTAGCCTTTGATTCTTTAGATATCACTTCCATGCATACCTAAATCAAAGGAGAATCCCTTGATTCGTTCTTTCTGGTTGTTGTTTCTCAGAAAAATTGTTCTTGATTTGTACCACACATAACCCACATACCTCACACATCATTGGTTCTTAAATTCAGTATTTTATTTCCGATCATTAAAATGATCACCCACAACTCACAATCCATCTAAAAACATCCTTGATTTTTCTATCCATCTCTCTCATGTGGATTCATTGTGATTCTGGGGGTCTGATTGATCTTGATACCACCCAAAAATGTCAAACCGGGACCATGGGGTCCAATCAGTGAAGAATAAAAAGAAATTGTGGGAGAAAGAAACATAGAAAAAGGTTTATCAATCATTGGCCAAGATTTATTTTCCAATGAATATAATTGGGAGATTTTGGTTAGAAAACAATAATAACCAATTAATTTTCAATTCATGGGCACATACAGAGGCCACAATTGAAATAAATCAAAGGTAAGAAGATGATCTTGATCAATCAATTTAATAAAAAATGGAATAAAACAAGAATTTAATTTTCCTACCTAGATTTTGGATCATTTTTTTGATAAATAACGTTCTATCTAATGAATGTAATATGTTGTTTTTTTCACTATGCTCTGATATGCACTAATCCTGAGGTTTTTCGTTGCAGATGTTGATTCACCAAAATAAGTAGTAATAATGCTATGGATTCCTACTATGGTTTATGTGTATAACCATGGAGGATTGACTATAATGATTTATTTGTAGGAAAAATAGTTTAGGACAAATTAATAAATGAATTAAATAATTAATCCATTAAACATACCACCAACGACCATTTTATCTGAATACCCCATGCCGACTTATTTTAGGTCACTCCTAGGGTAACAATTTTATTATGGAATCAACATTGGTCTAATATTCCCGATTTTAAATTCCTTTTAAGAGTTATCCCATTTTCTTTAAGAATCCATGAATGAATAATATAAAATATATTTAATATTTTTATAAAATTAATTTCGAGCACATCGGGTCTCAAAATCACTTGTCGTCTCAGTTCCTAGCTCTAAAAATATATATAAAAATATTTTAAAGTATTACAAGGAAAAAATGGATCTTTAAAAAATAGGATAGGAGAGGGGGTTCCCTTTTATAAATGAGGTGAGTTGCACACTTGTAATATTTGAAAATAAAAAGGTATACCCACATTTTTATCATGAAAAAGATCCAAAATGGGCCATTATTAAAAATATAAGATATAAAGTCAAAATATGGAAATAAAATAGGTGTTTTAAAAATTTTGGGACCTTTTTAACCTTTATTTTTTTAGTTTAACCCTCCAGTAAACCTATTTTTACCTTAGCTGTGGTAAATAATTTTAACTGTTTTTACCATTATGGTAAAAAAAATTAAGTATCCATTATTAGATATTATAAAATATTATGATTAAAAATATGGAATAAATTTTTACAAATTCCATTCATATAATTTGAAAAATTTAATTTAAAATTTATCTCGTAGATGCGATGAGAAAGTAGGTTTTCAAAGAGAAAATGTTTAAAAGTTTACAAAGTCTTTATATGAAAATTAAATATGAAATTGATTCTAATGGCCTAAATTTAATTAATAGATATATTATTTATTTAAATTTACTTTTAAAACTATATTAAAACAATTTTTATGTTTTTAAATGCTTTAAAAAAATGAAAATTCTTAATAAAAACTCATATTTTTCACTATTCATTGAAAAATTATTCTTTACAGAAAATTCCAAAAAATTCACCCAAAGATAATTTTGATATTTAGATTTCAAAAATGAAGATTATTTTTCCAAATAATTTTTCTAAATGTGGTAAAAATTAATTCTAAATTATGCGTGTAAACCCCAACTACTCCGCCATTCATAAAAATATAGTTTTTCAAAAAACATTTCTTTCTCTTTCAAATGGTTATTATTTTATTTGAAATCAATAGATAAAAAGTTTATTTATTTTATACATGTGTAATCCTTATAATTTCTATAATTTATTTATTCCTATTCATACCCACTAACTTAACATCTAGGTTATAATGGAAATGTTTAAAGAATAATATTTTTATAGAGTGATATGTTTCATTTAAACATGGTGTTGTGTGCATATAATGTTATTGAAGAGATTGAATTTATTTTAAAATAAATATATCATAAAGTATTGACATTTTATATTTTATTTTAATATTTTTGTTTCATGTCATAAACACTATCAAACATGATGTTCCTATTTTAAAACCTTAGGGTGTTACATTCTACCCCCTTAAATAAATTGTGTCCTCACAATTTAATATCGATCTCAATAATCAAGGGTTTTACATTTGAAAATTCCCTTCTTGAACTCCCACATCATGATAAGCATTAATAAAACATCCTCTTGATAAGATAGAATGGGAAGTACAATGGTCATTTGGAATAATCACATAACTAGGTTTCCAAGTAGTAGAACATAGGTGGGAAGTGAAGACATAGAAAAGGAAGAAAATCATAATGCCCAAATAATGATGGAGTGTGATATAGGTCATTGATAATAATAATTTGAATGATCAATATAAATTCAACAACTAAAAAAATCATAAATCTATGATTAGTTATGTGACCATTTGATTTATCAAAAACGAAGGTACAAAGATAACATTTTTGTTTCAAGATCCCTTTCTCAATGTTGTATAATTCATTTACTATCTTGATTTATAATATATGAAAATGTACTTACTTGACATATTTCTATTTTATAGAAAAAATTTCATCATTTGTTTGTTCTTAGATCAATTCTCACTTCATTTCTTACTCTAAGAAATGAATATCCAAAATGAATTTTTATACCCAAATCACATTTAATAAATCATTAGAATGAAAATTCATTCCTCATATATCAAGATATTTTTCAAAACAAAAATGGTTTGTAAAAGTTATCCAATAACACAAAAATTTCAAATTAATCCATTCCATATATAGTTAAATTAAGGATCATCACAACATATTTCTATCCAAATTAAAAGTCCAAAATTTTTGATGGAAGGTCACCAAATCAACACTATATTACCCAGGAAATATAAAGTGAATTTTAATGTCACATTCCAAATATTTGAATACCTTGATCACCATAAAAACTTAATTAAAACATGAATTATTCCAAATATAAAATCTTAGGTCGTAAAATATATTCTATAAATGAATACTTACCGTAAACTCCAACAAATATGACATAAACCATCAAAACTCTAACCAATTTCATGTTCACCAACACTATCCTATAAAAATATCATTATTATCTCACTATAGATAACATATTAAGGGTTATCATAACTTAATGATTTATTTTCCAAGAGGTTATAATTTTCACCAAATCACTTTTCTTGGTCATCACTACCATTTAACATATGCTCTTAAATCATTTAATAAATAGTACTATAGTACAATCCTTATACATTTAATGATTATTATAACTAGAATATCATTGATAAAATACCCCTATAACATAATTCTTAAATCCAAACATAAGCACATTAATAATTATATTTTTTCTATGGTAATATAATAAGCTCTAAAATGATCCCTTAGTATATTTTGAGGTATATTCCCTTGATGCATAGAGAATTCATTTGCATAGTACCCCATATTATTATATTTGAAGTATTGATAATTGGAAATTTCTTTATTTCCCTTTAAATTATGATAATAGAGGAATTTATCTCCATACTAGTATAAAACTATCAATCCCTAAAATAAAGTACCATGGTGTTTCTTTCCACAATTATGACATGTGGGAAACCCTTCTTTTCCATCTTCCCCTTATCCATTTTTTACTCTGTCGTCCTCTTATTCTCTATATTCCCTTCAAAGACATAATACTTAGGGAATTATTTATCTACCTTGATAGCACAAGATACTATGTCCTCATATAATTATAATGTTTGGGAGACTAGTTTACTTCTAAATATTGTCTTATATTCATTAAATAAATGAACATTCTTACTCTATAGATTACGTGCATCGATAAAATTTCCATTCCTTCTACTAGGATCTATTTATAAATAATGTAATACACTATATTAGATCATAACATTATGTAAAATAATGTATAATCCCAAAAATAGTGAAAAAATAACATAAATTGAAAAATTTATGCCTAGATTATATCATAATCATAAACATGGTTTCTTTTGGGTTATCTTTATTTTCAAATACTTCATAATTTTTTGTATAGAAAATATAAATTATCCTAATAATATCTTGTGAGTGTAAAATTATATGCATAGTAAGGCCCATTTTCGTACACTAAGTGATGATCAGGTCATTCCTAATGCACCCTTTTTAGAGATATTATCCCTAGGTACATCTGTTCCATAACCATGTCTACTTGTATTATCTAAACAAGTATGCATTTTCATAAAAAACCCACATAATATCTTCATTAACAAAGCTTTAGTATGTTTTTATATACTTATACTTAAAGTCTATCATAGGGTTATGTTACCTAATATATGTTTTCCTAAATCTAGTTCCTAAGTTTTCTACTAAACTTCCTTTTAATACCAACTGTAGTGACCTTGACCCCAGTATCCTAGAGCTATTGTCTACTTTATTACATTATAATAAGATACTAGGAATCACACCATGAATAAATGAATAGTTTAGTGGTCTTGGTAAACTATATACATATTTTAAATTATTATTACAATTTAAAACATAAAATTTAAAAAGTTTTTTCCTTGATAACACCATTATTACTCTTATTTTATCCCTATATATCAATCAAAAAACACTTACTAGTATCTTGGGGAGAATAAAACATAAGAAAGAGGTGATATAAGATTCCTAGTAAGGGTAAGATTATAGTACAAGATATGAATAAATAAGGAACAATCAATTTAGAAAGGTAAATAACTAAAATACATGACATCTAATCAATATATTGAGCATAATATGGTATGAATAAATGATAATAAAATAATTCAATTAAAAATAATTCCATATAAATAATCACATGAGCTTGAAACTTAACAAAAAATATTCCAACTAATCTAAAAATCACATGGAATATAAATGATTGAATTCATAATTGTGTACATCTTAAACATACTTTCAAGGCCTCATTCAAAGAATTAATTTCATGAAGTCATCATTACAATACATCTTACATAAATGGATAATTCCTCATCCAAATAGCCAAGCTAACTTGTCTCATGAGACTTAATGATACATTAAGGGGATATGTAATTCTAGGCCCCACCCACAAATTAGTAAGTAGAATTAATTACACATATGTAATGGGTGAAACATAATCAACATAAAAATTTGTATTGAAAAAACATAATATGAAATATTAATAAATACCCCAATCAATAAATATAATCATAAACCATACAGAGTAATATGGTGAATGTTAATAATAATTGTACATCCATAGTAAAATTAATCATAAACCACCTAAAATAAATAATAATTATTATATAAATACAATATATCCCCAATGTATCATAATAATAATAAAGGGTTTATGTTGTTGATGAATAGAAATACCATAAAAATTTCATTAAAAATATTTTTGAGGAAAATAATTTTTTCACTTTAATTTTTTTAAAATAAAAGGTCAAAAAATATTTTGAAAATATTTTTATCTGAAAATAAAATTTTAAAAATTATAAATAAATATTTAAAACATTTATTTTTCACGATGGTTGATAATTCCATTCATGCCATACACGTTAAAACAAAAATTCCTTTCACATTTTTGGTAAAAGCCAAACATGTCTTGTTTTGAAAAAAACATGAAGATTCCTTACATTTTTTTAAATATAAAATTGGGTAAAAATTTCTTTAAAAAATAATTTTTAAAATAATAAAAACATTTTTTTGAAAACATTTTTAGAAAACATTGATTTTTATGAAAAAGGATTTTCAACCAAAAAGAGAAATAAAGTGAAATCTTATTATTATTTTTTCAATCATTTTAAGTACCATAGAATGACGAAATGAAAATATTACTTTAAAAATTTCATGAATAAATATAGTATAATAAAATATATTGATTTTAATATTGAAATATCAAATAATTCCCCCTAGGGAGACTTAAACCAAAACAATCCCAAATAATGATGAGATTATGAAATAAACCCTTACCAATTTTTTAAATTTTGAATCATAAGCCCCATGAAAGAAATAACTTCAAATGAAAATTTAAATAGCATGAATAGAAATATATTCATGATATAAAATATCAAAATGGGAAGTATATACACCACAAAAATGAATAAGTGGTGATTATCACATATGTATCACATAAGTAAAAGTGAGACAAGAAACCCTTACCACTTGTTCGACTTCCTTCATATGTGTACTAAACTCATGTATAATAAATATAGGTTTTTTAAAAATATATTATATAACCATAATAATATATATCATACTATATACTATTAACTTATAGTCTTTTATCGCCTGTTTATTAGCAATTCTTTGTTAAAATCACCGTTTTATGTGATAATTGCTTCGTTTTCCATGTATATTTTGGTTTAGTAATTTCAATAATTTTAATTTTATCATGGTTAAATAATAAATATATATATTTTAAAATTATATAAATATCATATATATTCATTATATATTTATTTGTAGTAATCTATAAAATTTAGAGATAAAAAAGTGATTACACCGTTCATAGAGATGGCAGACCGTACGTACGCATGAACGCTATTTACATTTTTATCAATGGAATTAATGAAAGGAAAATAAATATTAATTAACATTTATATAATCATCATTATGTTATATATATCATTTAGATTAATAAAACCCATCATTATTACCATCCATGTAAAAATAAAATGAAAAACATTTCACATCACTTTGTGGAGGTGGTAGTCCACATGTATGCATGAGCGACATTATTATTTTCCAGTGGATTGGAAGGTAAGAATTTATGTGTTAAATTATATTTAAGTAGGTATTTTTATATCATAAATATCATATACATTCACTAAATTTTATCTTTAATACCTTTCTTGTGAAGTGTAAGTGAAAAATGAATCACATCACTTCACAAGGCAGTAGTCTTCCGTACACACGAGCGACGTTATCATATCCCTCTTGGAATAGAAATTAAGAAGGTATATGTGATATTATAATTAAATAAGTATAATAATATCATAAATAGTATATAAATATGTTTAATCCATAATTTCATCCATCTTTGAAAGATGGTGATGGAAAACGAACTATATTGGTTTGTGAGGTGGTAGTCTGCCGTACACACGATCAATGGTTTCATTTTCTATTTAATGAAAGTGGAGATGGATATAGGTTATCCAATTGACATAATAAAACGTAATTATATATGATATACTAGTTTGTTTATTTTTTTTGTAGTTGTGATATACTATATGGAGTTATAAAAAGAATTAAAATGAAAACACATAGTTAAAAAATTCACCTCTTCTTCTAGCAACCAATTTTGGTTTAACCTAAAGCCTTCCTAGATTATATTTATGATATAATAAATCCCTCTAGGATGTGGGTAGGGATTTAAGGAAGATATTTTTTAGGTATTTTATAAACCAACTGGGTTTTTAAGTTTGAAGAGAAGAGGAGAGGGGGTGGCCTCTTATAAGTGAGGTGAGTGACGCACATATAATTTTTGAAAAGAAAAAGGTGTACCCACATTTTTATTATGAAAAAGGATAAAAAAAGGGAAATTATAGAAATTATAAGAGATAAGGTCTAAATATTTCCATAAAATTGGCATTGGACAAGTTTTGGTTCATTTTTAACCTTTATCTTTTTTAACCCCTGGTAAACCTATTTTTACCTTAACCGCAGTAAATAATTTTTAATATTTTTACTATTAATTACTGTCAAAAATTATTTTTTACTTATTATATAATATAAATTATTATTATTTAAAATATATCATATATTTTTCCAAATTACATTCATATAATTGGTAAAATTTAATTTAAAACTAATCCCACAAACGTGATGTGAAAGCGGGTTTTCAAAGAGAAAATGTTCAAAAGTTTACAAATTTTTTATATAAAAATTCACTATAAAATTGATTCTAATGAACTAAATTGGATTAATAGATATATAATTGAAGTAATTTTACTTTAAAAACCATATTAATTTTTTTAATTATTTAAAATCTTTTAAAATAAATGAAAATTCTTAATAAATACTAGTATTTTCACCATTGATCGAAAAATTTATCTTTTTAAAAATTTCTCAAAAAATCACCCAAATATAATTTTGAAATTTAGATTTAAAAAATGAAGTTTATTTTTTCAATTTTTTTTTATAATTTTTAATAATTATTTCTAAATTTTGTGCGTAAAGTGCGACTACTCCGCCATTAAGAAAAATACAGTTTTTCAGAAAACATTTATTTATCTTTCAAATAGTTCTTATTTTATTTATAATAAATAAATAACCATTTAATTTATTTTATATAGTTTTAAACCATATAGTTTCTATAATTTATTCATCCCAATTCATACCCACTAACTTAACCACTAGGTAATAATGGTCTTGTTTAAAGAGTAATTGTTTAATAGAGTTTCACGTTATATTTAAAACCTAGTGTTGTGTGAATTAAAAGCTATCAAATAAATTGAATTTATTTAACAATAAATATATCATAAAGTTTTGGGGTTTTATATTTTCTTTTAGTCTTAGTATTATGGCCATACACACTATCAAACATTATGTTACTATTTTAAAATCTCAGGGTGTTTCAATTTAAAAGGTAGGGTTTCTTTACATATGTACATAAACTCCAACATCACAAACATTCTCATTTATAAAATTATTTTATTTTTTACATTTTTAAATGAAAAAAAAACAATATAAAAAATTTATTTATCCTAATCCTTTTTGTTTAAGAAAAAAATTCTTTTAAATCCAATTTATAAACACACCATTTTCAAGCTCTTTAGGAACATTTTAATGAAGAAAACCAAATGAAATAATGAACAAAATAAAACACCATGGAACCATGAAACAATTTAAAGAGTGTAAACAAGTGAAATTCATGGTGCAATGTTTTCCATTCAAACAAGATAACATAAGAATGAAAGTTTTATAAGGAGAAATATGTAGTGAACATGGGTAATTACTAAATATCTCATGAGGCGACCCTAGACGTACTTGGTTAGAAACCACCTATAGGCCTATCGATGCATTATTAACTCTATAACTAACAAGATACTCTAAACTAGCCACACCTGTGACACTCCATATGAACTACAATACCATAGTGGATTTAGTCCATCTCATCAGGTGATGTGAGCCAATTTTTTGTAAATTTTTTTCTACTTTTCATTAGAAATTAACCCCATAATTAACTTAAATCATGGGTAATTTATACATTTTTGACATTTTTTAAAATTTGGAATTAAATTGATAATTGGATTAAATATTGTTTTTCGTGGTTTATTTAAATTTTGGAATTAATTGAAATCCATAAACTGATCTTTGAATTATTAAATTTAATTTATTGGAGGATAATCATGTTTTTTCATTATTTATATTTATATAGTCTTAAATTGTACAAATCCATTCATTTTAAAATCTATTTTTCATGTTTATGTGATTTTAAGTTACCCCCGTGTAGGTCCTTTATGATATGTATAGGTAAAATCTGTGGTCCCACTACTGTGTAAAAGTAACAGATTCTTAATATCAGGGTAATAATCCCCCATGTAAAGGTAATACATTTGGGAAAGAATATGTAAATGTACCTTTGCATAATAGGTTTCATAAATATTCTTCCAGTATGCTCTCATAAAGTTTACAAGTGTGATTATCAACCCAAGAGTAACAACCATGGACTGCAATTTACATGAGGGTAACATGCACAAAATGAAGGATATGTAAAGGTCCGAGGATAAAAATTGAAAATGGCATTGATCGACCATGAACAACTCCTATATGATATCATGAATAATGGTATACCTATCATTCGATCAACAACCATAATAACCCCAAACTACCATGGTAGTCAATTGACCTCATGTGGAAAACACAATCTACTATAACCCCTTCATCAACCTACTATTCCTATCATAGTCAATGGGATGACAAAAAGTGCATGATCTCAAGATACTAAAAAGGTATCAACCTACCAAACATTGAAAATCCTAGATGACCACATGAAGACTGTAAAACAACTGCAAGTGGAAGATATCAACCTACCGTATGACTAACCCACCATGCCTAAACTGTCATTCCTTATACAGACCGACCACAAGATGTAAATTCAACCCACCCTATGATTTAAATTGGATTAAATACACTATGATTCACATATTATCATTGTTTTTGAGTATCATCTTTGACATACTTGAATATTAATCCAGGGAAGTCGACATGGATGAGTTTAGTTTTTTTCTTGATGAAAATTTTGTGGTAAGTTGTGAAACTAGAATATGAAGTTGATGATTATATAGAATGAATATTACACTACCAATGTGAATTAACTATGTAAAGATGAAGATGGAGTGGACTTATAAACTCCTAATGATGCTACTTTAAAGATGAGAAAAATCACACACCATGTGCTTGATGAAATACCGAAATGAAATAATGCAGCATGCACTCATGTATGGGTAAATCAAGTCACTATAATGTGAATAATTATAGATGTATGAATATTACACCATTTCAAGGTAAAAGAGATTCCATATAAGGGAAATTGTGTCAATTTAAGTAGTGAATTCCCTAGGCTGGCTCACATTTAGGTAGTCCGGGAAGCTATGGAATAGTCAGATTCGAGTTGCGTTAGGGTAAAATTAAGTTATGTAAGGGTCATTCCATGAACATGAGTGATTCCTATATTCTAAGAATTATTTAAGGGTCATGCCTACCTATGTAATGGATATTGGTGAGATCCACTGGCTATGTCAAGGTACCTACACATATTTAAAAGATATGTATAGTTCATCACTAGGTCGTCGGGGTAAAACATTGAAATGTTCAAAATAGAAATTACAAATCAAACCATACTTTCACTGGTTCAACTATACTTGGAAGTGATCTTATATTTGATCCATGCAGTGGAAGGGTAATGATCATGAGTGGTGTTTCAAGAATTTAGAAGACTCAAGATGCCCAAATGGAAGAATCCACATCCCAAGATTTATACATAGTGATAATCAGAAGAGAGGAAGCTGTGAATGAAATTTGAGGAATGTTTTAGAAAATATTGGAATCATGGGGGAATTATAATAGATATATGCTGGTAACACGAATTAACCTTTAAAACACATGAAGAACCACTGACCGGTCTTCTATAAATGTTGAACTATTCATTGAGGAGAGGGGGTTACTTCCATGGTTACTTGATCGGAAGATGAGATTCTGATATCTAATTAATTAATTTTAATTTATTTTTTCAATAATTTTCTAGTGATAGAATACTAATCCATTAGTGTATGATCCAAGGAGATTCCCCTTACGACCTATATTGAATTCAACATTTTAATTAAATCTGTCTTTTAATCTTCTCTCTGTATTTATTTTAAAATTTTAGATGATTATGATATTTATTTATTGCTATGAATTTTAAATTCATCTTCCCTATTTCACTATATTTCACACACATTACACTCATGTTCTCTCTAGAACATATGATCATGATAAATGGGATGATCTAGGGGTGATTGGAATTTTTTAGTCACTAGGCTAGGTGATATTATAGGTTACAGTGATTATTGCATCATTATGATTAAATAAAAACAACTAGGTGAGGGTAATGAAGTTTGGTTTCACTTGGTTAAGTAAAAAACATGAGATATAAAATAGAAAAATGATTTATCAGGCCATGGTAGGGGATATCCATGGTTAGGACACTCACTTTAAACTGAATTTAAATCCAACATACTCAATCATTGATTTCACACATCAAAACCATCAAACATAAGAACACACCCAAAAAACTATCCTCTATGGATATGACCCTATTTCCACTATCATTACATCAATCCAGGTTCAAAATTTTATTTTTAGATATCCATAATATAGGCTTTTTATTAGAATAGTTCCATTTTCGGGGAGTCCGGTGTTTTAATTTTTACTTAAAAAAATGAATTTAACACATGACCAGATGTAGTTCATCTCACATCACTAGTTTTGATCTAGAGTTTGAATGAAATGTGTTTGGAATAATTAGGAATTTGAGAATCATTGAATAAGTGGAGAGAGATTTTCTCAAAATTCCATCAACTAAATATCCATCCTCATATAATTATTCCATAAGAGAGACCATCAGAAGAAAAATCATGGAATAAAATCTAGCTCAATTAAACCGAACCTTGAGAGAAATTCACACACTTAATTTCAATAATGACAACTAGCTTTAATATCCAAATAATAAATAGGATTGTGAGATTAGAAATGTAACAATTATCTTACTACCTAAATTACATGGTTTTTTAGAAGAAGAGCTCAATAGACATATGAGAGCATTTATGGAAATCTGTAACAAGTTCTGACCAAGAGGATTCATCAAGGCTCAAATTAGTTAGAAGGAATTCCCATTATCTCGTAAAGGATCAACCAAAGAATGGATATACAACCTCAAACTTAGAAAAATAACAACCTTTTATGATCTTTAAAAATAATTCCTCTATAAATACTTCCCTACCTCGATGTGTACCCAGCTAAGAAAATAGATTTATGGAATTAAGAAATCTAATGGAGAAATCCTCTACAAATTCTGGGAGAGATTCAAGTGGTTGAAAACCTTCATGCCACATCAGCATTTCAAATACCATCATTTCTTGGTGAAATTTAACCAAGGGTTAACAGAAAATGGTAGAAAATTACAAGATGGTTCATCAGGAGAAGCACTAATATACACATCAGCTACTGAAGTGAGATAATTGATTGAGATGATCTCCCAAAATTCCAAAAAATTCAATATAAGAACATCCATATGAGGAGTACACGATGTAAAAATTTTCAAAATACCATTACTTGAAAACAAAAATGAATAAATAACCAATCTAATGAGATAATTATTTATGAACAATGTACAAGAAACATTACCAAACCCACCTCTAAGGGTTTGAAAACTCTATCACTCCTTAGATAACTACATTGATGGATGGACACAAGTGTAATAGAGCTGTGATTAAATTTACCAAAGATCATACCAGCATTACCTAGTAAGAAATATAGGATTTATAAAATTTTATAACCCTCAATTTGGGGCTAGGAATCAAATACAATAAAGAACACCATTCCAAAAAGGTTTTCAACCATATTTCCTACCACTACCCTTATATAGAGGCAATTATATGACCTATACAAGTTACCAACAAGGAAAAACTCAATAAAATTCAAATAAAGATTTAATAAAACAACTAATGAGACTCAAACCACTCAAAAAAATACTCTTAGAAATCATGGATCAATACTAGAGGAGCTGCAAGGATAGTACAATCAGGTCATGTCTTCTATCAATGACTTGAATAATCAAATTTCATGTAAACTTCTTACTCAATAAATTCCTAACCCTAAAAGAAATGTTATTTCAATTTCATTAAAATGTGATAAGGATATAGAAAATAATAAAAAAAAATCCCCATTTAAATCCAAATTTGGAAGTGGATAGTCCATTTAACATGAAGAAGTTATCCCTAAAAAAGAATCATAGGAAGAATATCCCTTTGAAACACCCTAGTAAAGAAAGAAAAGGGAAAATCTAAAGTGGAGGAATCAAATAATCCACATAATCACTTCCCTTATAGTGTAAAACCACCTAATAAAATCAGTGAAGAGTAACTACAATAATATATCTTAGAGATATTCAAAAGAGAGGAGATCAACATACCCTACTGAAATCTATCTAAAAAATCCAAAGGTTTGAAAATTTTATCAAAGAAATATACAATGAGAAGAGAATATTACAAGGAAATAAAAAGTTAAATTTAGGTAGAAATTACTCTTCCCTTATTACCCTTTAAATAACTAGTAAATTACAAGACCCTTGTACATTCACTATCCCTTTCATAATAGGGGAACTCACTTTTTTCAATGCATTGTGTGATTTGGGCACATCCATTAATGCAATACCGTATTTAGTTTATTCCTCCAAATAGATAGGAGAGATTAAACCCATACGAGTGGTTGTACAACTTGCTAACTGAACAACTTCCAATCTATTTGGAGTTCTATAAGATGTTCTAGTAAGAGTAAAATTATTTTTATTCCCTATAGAATTATATATTTTAGACATAGAGGAAAAAGAGGCAATGTTCAAACCCCTATCATATTAGATAGGAAATTTATAAATACTTATAAAATAATAATAAATATTAATGATCTAAATATTTTCATGAATTTTAGAGGAAAAATAGTAAACTTAAACATTCTTGATTCAAAGAAATATCCTCAAGAGGAGCAATTCATGTCTACATTGAACTATTCTTATATGAAATATTGTTTAAAATAATAAATTGAGATATTTGATGATATAATTCATTTAGAATAATATTTTGAAACAATTCTTTGATAACCATTTTTTTGAAAATTAACTTAATCTATAATTGGCTCTATGGTAAATAGATTAAAGAATTTGATGAAAGTTATTTTTATGATTTACTTAAGACTGTCACTAACTCTTCTTCTTTACATGTGAAGGATTATAAAATGGATAAAACTACATTTAAAAAATAATTACAAACAAACCAAATTAGAATTTAATCTACATCCATTCAACTTATTATATGATTATTTAAAGGAAAATGAAAATTTACCAGTCAAAATTTCAAATAATATAAAACCCAATAATGAGAACCAAATTTTATAAATCATAACTTTTTTAGAGAAATAGGTTGGACAATAGGATATATTCCAGGGATTATCCCTAACACATGTATGCATATGATTTTTTTATAAATTGAGTTAAAAATGAAAAGAAAACCCCAAAAGAGGCTCAACCTGACTATCCCAGAAGTTTTAAAAATAGAAGAAGAAATAATCTTTGGATCTATAATCATATAACCAATCTTATACCCCATTGGGTAATCCCCATTCAAATTGTCCCAATAAAAACTTGATGAAAAATTGTAAAAAAATGTGAACAAGGAGTTAGTTCCCATAATAATTTAGAACAACTAGATAGTTTTAAAAGACTACCCATAATTACATCATGTGACTTGAAAGGACCACTTTCCCATTACATTTTTAACCAATTATTAGATAGAATACCTGGAAAGGGCCGCTACAATTTATTTTATGGATTTTCTGGGCATTTTCATGTTCTAATAGCTCTACAATACCATTACAAGACCATATTCACATGTCCATTCGATATATTTTCTTATCATAGGATTCTATTCAATATTTTTAATTTACCATGTTACTTTTAACATGGTATGGTAAGAATATTTTTATAATTGATTGAGAGTCTCTTGTAGGTTTTCCTTGATGATTTCACTATTTATAGATCTTATTTTCAAAATTTTATTGAATGCTTGGAAACGTTTTTAAGGAAATGCATTGAGAAAAATCAGGTTTTAAAATTTTAAAAATTAAATTTTATGGTTGAGGAAGGAAATGTGATAGGACACATAATTTATAAATATGAGATTAAAGTGGAGAAGTTCAAAATTAATGTGATCTCTTCATTTTCTTACCCCCCACAGTGAGATATATTTGATATTTTTTAGGTCATGTTAAATTTTACAAAAGGTTTATTAGGGACTTAAACAACATTTCCCCCCTTAACTAAAATACTCAAGGAAGCTAAATTTGTATTTTATGATTCATGAAATATATATTTTGATGATCTAAAATAAATCTTGATCTCAACCCCCATAATTTATCCATTAGACCATAATTTCCCCTTTGAGATACCATATGATGCTTCAAATAAAGCTATGGGTGTTATGATATCCTTGAAAGTTCATGGGGACCATAAATTGATATCATATACTTCTCAAACCCTGGAAACTTCCCAAATAAATTAAAGGAAAAACAAAAAATGAGCATTTTTCAATTTTTATTACTTTGGAAAATTACATTCTTACCTATTAGGAAGTAAATTAAATGACAATTCTGATCATAAAACACTCAGGTATTTGATTAAGAAATATGATCCAAATCTAAGTCTAGTGAGATGGTTGTCTATTTTAGTATAATTTAACTTAGAGATCAAAGAAAATAAGGGCAGAAAAAATATGGTTTCAAACCACAAGAATAGATTGCATCACATTTCTGAGGTATAACCACCAACTAAAACAATCTTGTATAATTATTTCCCGGGTGATAAACTATACAAAGTCACCCAAATTCCTTGGTACACTAATCTAGTAACATTTTTAGTCACATTAAAGGCAAACCCTTATTTATAAAGCATCAAACATGTAACATCCCAGGTAAATAAAGAACATGACATTTTCATATTTATTAATATTTTTAAATTAAATATTAATTTTACTTTAAAGGGGATTCTATATTCAATGGCATACTTTAAACACAACAATGGGTTTCTCCTAAGTCTTATATCACACACAATGCTGAGTCATATTGAAAAAATAATAATATAATATTATTATTTTAAATGGTAGTTAACACACAACCATTTTATTGGCGGGAATGAACAGAACTAACCATATTATTATTAAACATGTTTGTTAAATGTTTTTATATTTATCCAATAAATTTTAGAGGCCTAAAATAAGATTAAATCCAATTTTAAGCATAAATACTCTAATATTTTTAAAATGTAGTTTTACCACCTTTTGATGTAGAACCATTTTTAAATCTAGTTTTTTTCACTTTTATATGTTCTATTTGAGAAAATAAAATTCTTCTTTATAATTGTGACATAAAAATTTCATTTGGATGAAATTTTGGTATTTTTCTGATAAAGTTCATTTTTTAATGAATAGTGAAAAATACTGCATTTTAAGTCAAAACTATTTTTTAATATAATTTATTTATATGATTATATTTTCCTTTTAATTGGTTTTAAAGTTTAATTAGATAATTTTTTTCATTTAATCCAATTATGGTCATTGGAAGTAATTTCACTTTGAAATTGGATATAAAAAATGTCAATATTTTGATATTTATTATTTCTTAAAAACACGGTATTTGGTTTTGACAATAGAAATTAATTTTAAATTAATTTTTGAAAATTATGTGTTTTGAATTATGAAAAATGGATTTCATATTTGGAATTAAGAGGAACAAATTGCGTAAATAGGTATATTTTATTTTTAGACATTATGAATAGTAACTTTAGTAAATATTTTATTTACCTTCGTTAAAGGGTAAATCTGGTAAATAATGGTAAAAAAATAATATTATAATAATATTAAAATACCCTAACACATGTCCTAGCCCTATTGGATGATACATGACCAACCATGGTCATACTTGGGTCGATTTTAGGACCCCATGGAGCCACTTGTAAGTGAAAATGACACTATTAAAATTAATTTAAAGTTAAGGAAAATGTAACATAAAAACATATCTTTTAGTAAAACAATTTTTATATAGAGTTATGTAAGATATTTTTTGTAACATAAATAGTAATTATAAAGATAAAAATATTTTATACATCATGGTATTTTATTTATAATTTTTAGACATCAAATAAATAAAATTATTTATGACACAATGATGATGTAGTGATTACCTTATTAATGAATGACTTAAATAAATGAGATTATAAATGTTAAACTAATTTTATTTTGAAACTTTTTATTCCATAAAAAATTTTTATGGATGACTATAACTTGTTATATTTGAATTAATGTATTTTTTTTGAAAGAATCAAGTTGTTATAGAATTTTTAAAAGTCTTGATATGAATAGTTTATAAATTGACTTAAAATATTTTTTAAAATGAATACTATTTTATTAAATGATAAAATAATCCTAAAAATATAAGATTCATCCAAATTACATATATGATATTAAAATTTTTATTAATGATCCATTTTTGGGACGATTGGAGTTTTATATTAAGTATATTAACCATATAGTATGAATATACAAGAAGAAATGGTAAAAGTTAAATAAGTTAATAAAGGGTTAAATAAAAAAGATAAGGATTAAAAAATATCCAAAATGTGTAAAATTATTATTGTATGAGTTTATTTATACTTATATTCAAATTATATTTTAATTTAATGAGTTTTGGACTTTTGAAACTGAAAATAATTTTATAATAAAATAATACTTTTAAACTTTCCTAAAGAGCCCCTCCTCCCTCTTATAAAAGGACACCACCTCTAACCCATTACTCTCATCTATCAAGCCCCTTGTATCATCCAAACTCTTCCCAAATAAGTTCCAAAAATCCCTTTATTAATCCTAGAATCATTAACTTAGGCATAAGTTACTTCAAGAATGCCTTTTGGTTCAAACCAAAGAGAGTTACCCAATTTAAAGGTAACATCTTCTCTCAAGTTCTTTTCTTTTATTTTTGTTCTCCAACCCCATAAACTCTATTTATTCCATTATTTTATAACAAAACAGGTATCTTCAATATACTATTTTGTTTTTATGATAATTATTCAAACTACACTTACACACACCTCCATCCAATGGATACAAACATACTGTTTCTATGTACAGTGAACTGCTGCCTCATGCAATGATGATTGTTCGATTTTCCGCCACCACCTATCATGGTGGCCATTATGATGGAACTTCAATTATATATTACATTTATGATATTTATTTTATATATATTATTCTTTAATTATCATTTATAACATACATTTATGCTTTTCATGTTGTATAAATACGCTAATTTCATTTGAGGAAGTGCGGACTACCACCCCCTTAAAGTGATATGACTCATTCATGCCATATGTGGAATGTATAAAGGATGGTTTTAATGAACTTATGTAATGTATATAAAATTTGATATTATACTGTAATAATTATATACATTTGTATCATTATTTTTTTATTCCATTAAATATGAAATAGAAATGAAAGTAGCGTTCATGCGTACGTACGACTTACTGTCTCCATGAACGGTGCATTTCATTTCTTATCTCCAAATGCTATGTAATACTATAACTACATATATATACTATATATATGATATATATGATATCTAAATCTTGAATATCATTGAGGATATTATGTAATTTTTACCACATGGACAATTTGTAATTATAACAAGTTCATTTTTGACTCATGTTCCGAACATCGACAAAATTGTCCGATATGAACTCAAATAATTAACTAATTGTTATAGAAAGGTAATAAGTGATATAAAAGGAATAATAAAATTGAAAAATGTTCTTAATAAAGTATAAATTAACTTAATTTTATTATTCATGAAGAACAAGGATTATGCTACACAAGTCGGACTTGAGGTCAGGGGTTTTCATCTCACTTTTTATTCTCATGAGATTCATGATATATTTTCCACTATTGATTTTTGTGTGGTGCATGTACTACCCATGATTATATTATTTTTTTAATATAATTTAATTTATGGGTATTTACATCTTCATTGTATGATCCTTCTTTCATGGGGTTTATGTTTCGTAAGTTACCAAATCGGTAAGGGAACCTTTAACCCTCTTTTTCTAGTCGAATACTTATTTTATGTTATGTATTTAAATTTAAAATTTCAAAATTTTGGGATATGTTATTATATATCCTTATTGCTATAAATTTTATGTCCCTGTGATGAGATACCCTTTTTCCCTCATCAACTCTTTTTCTAAATTTTTACGTGATGCCGTTAGGCTGCAATTTTTTGTAAGGAAACTTATTAACCCAATTTCAATTATTTTGGTTAAACTTATACTTCTTGATTATGTCATTCTATGAATATGTGTGAATGACCTATGATTTTTTTTAAAATTAATATCCACATATATTGAGTGTATTTATATTTTTATCACATAGTTATGTCATTGATTTATCCTTAGTCTAATGGTACAATACTTGTAAGAGATTTTGTCTCAATATACTTTCATTGAGGAATATTTTGATTTATACATGGATTTATTTTATACAGTGTATAAACCCCTTTGAATTTTCATTTCATTCAAAGTGAATCTTTTTCTATGAAGCGTTTTACTAAATGACAAAATAATAATGTTTCTTTTTAATGTACGCGGTGATAATGACCTTTCCACCACCACGAGCATTATTAGATATTTGGATTCCTTAACAATATGTAATGTTTTTAAAAGTAAAATAAATAACATATACTATTTTTAGGTATTTTTTTATTGAAAATGGTTTTGAGAAAGTATTGATTATATCAATATCTTGAAATAATATATTGTGACTGCAATGTGGAAATGTTATCTTTACTTTATGCTTATTTAATGTGTTATGATTATGTTATGGTTCTTGGGAATTGTTTATTTATAAAGGTGGTTCTATGATAAAACTGGGGTGGGTGATCCCAAGATATCTCTCCAATGAATTGGGTAATGTAATGGAGGTAAATGTTAATGTTTCTCCTAAGAGATTTAGGGAATATACTATGATGGGTATTCCAAATGTAACTACCAATGTAGCTGTGATAACTACAATGTAAGTATGATATAAATGCCACAAGTTACCTTTATGATTTATGATTTCTATGTTTTATTCATAAATATTATGATTTTGTGAGGTATGATTGAAAATTATGATTTCTTTGATTTGTATGTATTCATCGACTAATGTTTTCTTTCTTTATTTTATATCCCTAACTGAGATTTTTATGCTCATCTCAAGTTTTTAAAATGTTTTCCACAAGACTTAAAGATGAATAGGGTCAAGTATGGGATCAAGGAAAAGTCATTCGGTTTAAAACATGGATCTAAACATGTTTCTTTAAGAGTTTTTATTTTATGAAAAAACGGATACTAAGTATAAGTGTATACTTTGTAATATTTGAGATGTAATTTAATAGTTATGTCCTAATTCTATAAAACTCTAAACCTAAAAAGATCCTTAAGGTGAATTATTAACTTAATTCAAGATTATGTTATAATTAAGGTTGGATCCTTACAGTTGGTATCAGATGTCAGTTTAGATAACTTTATAGGTTAGGGTGTTATCTGGGTGTAGGTAAAGGATCCCATATAACCAAGAGGGTTATTTACATGTGGAAATATCATGAGGGTTATGGTAAAATAGGTTGATTGGATAAAAAACTGAACAATGGAGATATAATAATGTTGAAGGATTAAAGTAATATAAAAGTTTTTATATTATCATTAACCTATAGAGGATTCTTTTTATTATTATAATATTTTGTTACATGTTTAAGTGTTGATTCTTTTCAGCAGATTAAGGATCAATTATCAAGATGGAAGGAAAGATATCTTGCACAACCTTCTTCTTTCTCCCCAACGATTTGATTATCACTTTTATGTCAAAATACCGTTTGAATGATTTTAACAGCTTCTTGAGTATTCAAATCACCTGTAAGAAATTGTTTGAGCTATCCAACACCTACTCATTTCTAAAAAAATTTTATGTGTCATGGTATCTTTTTCACATGATTTCAAGATATCAACATATTCAATTCTATTGTAATGTTAAATTAAAGAAGTGGAGTGAACATTTACTTTTTGAAAGTATGAAAACATGCTGAAAAATAAAGGGAACATCTTGAAGATCATGATATATGGATTCAAGGTATGATTTATTTTTCTTATCCATAAAGAATGAAGCATCTTGGGATTGATATTTATAAATGAGGAGGATATTCAATCTGCAGGGATGAGTTATTATGAAATAAGGTGTAAATTCATAGTTAATGGATTATGAAGAGTGCTGAATGAGTAAGAAGTCAACACATAAGGGATTCAAGAGTTATGGTAGATTTTAGGATGATGAAATGATTAAAAGTATTCAGGATTTTTTGATTATGGGATTACTTTGGAATAATTTTTCTAATATGTGTAACCTTGATGTTTTATATGTGAAAATTTTGTTCAAGGAAGAATAAATTTTTTCTTGTGTAGACATAATGGATAACCTTAGGGGTTCATATGATCTTCTGTTTTTGAGGTGATTATTGAATATTACATTTTGGGATGCAAAATGAAAGGTATTAGATAACCTTTGAGGATAAAGTTGGGTATGGTAATTTTTGAGGAAATTATATTATTTTGAGAATGTTCTAAGAATGATATGGTTTTAGAAAAAGGAAAACCCGTAGGATGGGTGACAACCCATCGTGTCCAATAAGGCTGAAGGAATCGAACCCACAACTGAAGGGTGACAAGGGTGCATCACCTACTGCTGGTTAGTATGACTAATTATTTTTAGTTAAATGATTTTATAGATCAAGAATAAGTTTATTTTGAGAAATTATGTTTTATTAAATTGATATCAATAGTATAGGAAAATTATTTGGTAATTAAGTGATAAAGGTTATTTTAGAAGACGTTCTCTCTTTTTAGGAACAATATATGCTTAAGGGAAATAAAATACTTTGGGATTTCATTTGAGGAGTAATGGTTGAAATTTTATTATGGAAGAATATATGTTTTTATTATGGAAATATGTTGATTTGTGAAATGATTAGCCTATCATATAGAATATGTGATTAGGTTAATTACATTTCTGAATGAGACTTTAAGAGTTGTCGATGTTATTTGGAGAAAAATGTTAAGATTTATTGTGGAAGATTGTATGATTAAATCTTTATGAGTTTTGTGTTTCAATCTTAGTCTATATTATATTGAAGGATTTTAAGGAAAATTGTATATTGAATGGTCTTTGTTGAACTTTGGGTATTGTTTTTTGACCTTTGTAGATTAAGATTAGTATTTCTTTTTATAAAAGATTATCATTTTTAGGGATTATCTGATCTTGTACAAACCATTTTTCTTTTGGTTAATGTCTAAAGATAGGGAAAATATATAGTTTATTTTTGTGTATTATGTGATTCTCTATAATTTGATTCTAGCACTTCAGGTGTGACCAAGTCATCTTGAATACTCATCTTTTGGAGAAAAGATGAGTTTGTGGTAGAAATTTGATTAAAGGATGAAACACTACTTTTCAAGTAAGTATATTTACTTATGATCTTAGTCTAGGTAGTAATAAAATTATTCAATTATATGAAAAGGATCTTGAAGAAAAAATATTATACACTTGCTTTTATCATCATAATTTTACCCAACCAAAAATTTATAGTATTGTGGTGGTTAACTTTCCATGATAAAGTTCTCTATCACTCTCTATTAATCTATGAGAGTTAGTATCTTTTCCATATCCATGTTTTCCTACATGTAATCCTAGTATGGGTTGTCTTGGGTGACCTTTTTTCTTTTCTTTATTTCTTTTAAAGTGATAGTTTTATTGACTCTTTTTCCAATGTGAGACTTTTAATGAAGAATCTGAGCCCAATTTTAAAATTATGAGGATGTAATTCCCAATAGGGGGAAGGATGTAACATCCCAGGTAAATAAAGAATATGACATTTTCATATTTATTAATATTTGTAAATTAAATATTAATTTTACATAAATGGGATTCTATGTTCAATGGTGTACCCGACACACAACAATGGGTTTCTCTAAAGTCTTATGTCACACATAATTCTGAGTTATACTAAATAATAATAATAATATAATAATATTATTTTAAATGGTAGTTAACGCCTCACCGTTTTATTGGCGGGAATGAACAGAACTAAACATATTTTATTAAACATGTTTTTTAAATGTTTTTACATTTATCAAATAAATTTTAGAGGCTTAAAATAAGATTGAATCCAATTTTAAGCATAAATACTCTAATATTTTTAAAATGTAGTTTTACTGCCTTTTGATGGTGAACCCTTTTTAAATATATTTTTTGTCACTTTTATATGTTCTATTTGACAAAATAAAATCCTTCTTTATAATTGGGACATCAAAATTTAATTTTGATGAAATTTTTGTATTTTTCTAATAAAGTTCATTTTTTAAGGAATAGTGAAAAATACTACATTTTAAGTCAAAACTGTCTTTTGATCTAATTTATTTGTATGATTATATTGTCATTTTAATTGGTTTTAAAGTTTAATTAGATTATATTTTTATCATTTAATCCAATATTGGTCATTTTAAGTAATTTCACATTGAAATTGGACATAAACAAATGTGAATCTTTTGATAGTTATTATTTCGTAAAAACACGCTATTTGGTTTGGACAACGGGAATTAATTTTAAATTAATTTTTGAAACCTATGTGTTTTGAATTAGGAAAAATGGATTTAATATTTGGAATCATGAGGTCTAAATTGTGTAAATATGTAACTTTTTTTTAGACATTATGAATAGTAACTTCAGTAAATATTTCATTTACCATGGTTGAAGGGTAAATCTGGTAAATAAGGGTAAAATAATAATATTATAATAATATTAAATTACCCTAACACATGTAATAACCCTTTTAGATGATACATATATGACCATGGGTATCCTTGGGTCAATTTTGGGACCCCATTGAGCCACTTTTAAGTGAAAATGACACTTTATTAAAATTAATTTAAAGTTAAGGAAAATGTAACATAAACACATATATTTTATTAAAATTTTTTTTATATAGGGTTATATAAGAGATATTTTTAACTATAAATAGTCATTAGAAATTTAAAATATTTTCCTACATTATGGTATTTTATTTATAATTTTTAGACATCGAATAAATAAAATTATTTAGGACACAACAGTGATGTATTGATTACATTATTACTGAAAGATTTAAATAAATGTGATTATAAATATTAACATAAATTTATTTTGAAACTTCTTATGTCCTAAAATAATTTTATGGATGATTATAACTTGTTATATTTTAATTAATGTAGGTTTTTGGGAATAATAAAGTTGTTATATATTTTTTAAAAGTCTTGATATGAATAGTTTATAAATTGACATAAATGATATTTTAAAATGAATACTATTTTATTAAATGATAAAATAATCCAAAAAATATAATATTCGGGAAAATGACATATATGATATTAAAAATTTCATTAATGATATATTTTTGGGTCGCTTTGAATTTTATAGTAAGTATATTGACCATATAGTAGAAATATACAAGAGGACATGGTAAAAGTTAAATAAGTTAACCAAGAGTTAAATAAAAAAGATAAGGATTACAAAATATCAAAAACCTATACAATTATTATTGGATGAATTTATTTATACTTATATTCAACTTATATTTAAATTTAATTAATTTTGGACCTTTTGAAATTGAAAATCATTTTATAATGAAATAATACTTTCAAACTTTCCTAAAGAGCCTATCTTCCCTCTTATAAAAGGACACCACCTCTAACCCATTACTCACACCTCTCAATCACCTTATATTGTCCAAAATCTTCCCAAATAAGCTCCAAAAATCCCTATCTTAATCATATAAGCATTAAATTAGTCATAAGACACTTAAAGAATGCATTTTGGTTTAAACCAAAGAGAGTTACCCAATTTAAAGGTAACATCTTCTCTCAAGTTCTTTTCTTTTATTTTCCTTCTCCAACCCCCTAAACTCTCTTTATTACATTATTTTATAAAAAAAATAGTATCTTCAATATACTAGGTTGTTGTTATGATAATTATTCTAACTACACTTACACACACCTCCATCTAATGGATACAAACATACTATTTCTGTGTTCGACGAACTGCTGCCCCACGAAACGACGATTGTTCGATTTTACCCTACCACCTCTCATGGTGGTCATTATGATGGAAATTTAATTATATATGATATATATGATATTTATTTTATCTTTATTTTTATTTAATTATCATTTATAACATAACTTTACACTTTTCATGTTGTATAAATATGGTGATTTCATTTGAGGAAGTGCGGACTACCGCCCCCTCAAAGTGATATGACTCGTTCATGCCATACATGGAACGTATAAAGGATGGTGTTAATGAACTTATGTAATGTATATAAAATATGATATTGTACTGGAATAATTATATACCTATGTATCACTATGTTTTCATTCCATTAAATATGAAATAGAAATGAAAGTAGCGTTCATGCGTACGTACGACTTACCATCTTCATGAACGATGCATTTCATTTATTATCTCCAAATGTTATGTAATAATATAAATACATATATTATATATATATATGATATATATTACATCTAAATCATGAATATAATTCTAGATATACTGTAATTTTTACCACATGGACAATTTGTAATTATAACAAGTTCATTTTTGACTCAAGTTCCGAACATCGACAAAAATGTCCAATATGAACTCAAATAATTAACTAATTGTTATAGAAATGTAATTAGTGATATAAAAGGAATAATAAACTTGAAAAAGGTTCTTAAGAAATTATAAATTAACTTAAGTTTATTATTAAGGAATAACAAGGAACATACAAGACAAGTCGGACTTGAGGTAAGGGGTTTTCATCTCATGTTTTATTCTCGTGAGATTCATGCTATATTTGCCACTATTTCCTTTTCTGTGGTGTATGTACTTCCCATGATTGTATTATTTTTTTAATATAATTTAATTTATGGGTATTTACATCTTCATTTTATGATCCTTATTTCATGGGGTGTATGTTTTTTTAAGTTACCAAATCGATAAAGGAACCTTTCACCCTCCTTTTCTAGTCAAAGACTTCTTTTATGTTATGTCTTTAAATTTAAATTTTCAAAATTTTGGGGTATGTTATTATATATACTTATTGTTGTAAATTTTATGTCCATGTTATGAGAGACCCTTTTTTCTCTCATCAACTCTTTTTCTGAATTTTTACTTAATGCTGTTAGGCTACCGAATTTTTGTAAGGAAACTTCTTAACCTAATTTCAATTCTTTGGGTTAAACTTCTAATTCTTGATTATTTAGTGATATTTAGATGTGTTAATGAACTATGATTGTTTTACACTTAATATACACATATTTTGGGTGTATTTATATTTGTCACACATAATTTTTTCATTGATTTATCCTTAATCTAATTGTACAATCTTTGTATGGGATTTCATCTCAATCTCCTTTAATTGAGGAATATTTTAATTTCTACAATCATTTATTCTATAAAGTGTATAAAACCATTTGAATTTTCATTTCATTCAAAGGGAATCTTTTTCTATGAAGCGTTTTACTAAATGAAAAAAAGAATGTTTCTTTTTAACCTATACAGTGACAATAACCTTTCTGCTGCTGCGAGCATTATTTGATATTTGGCTTCCTTAACAAGACGTAATGTTTTTAAAAGGAAAATAAATACCATATAATATTTTTTTGTATTTTGGTATTGAAAATGGTTTTGAGAATATATTTATTATGTCAATATCTTTAAATGATATATTGTGATTTTAATGTGGAAATGTTATCTTTCCTTTATGCTTGTTTTATATGTTATGATTATGTTATGGTTCTTGGGAATTATTTACATATACAGGTGGTTCCATGATAAAACTAGGGCAGTTGATCCTGAGATAGATCTCTAATGAATTGGTTAAAATGATAGAGGTAAACGTTAATGTTTCTCCTAAGAGATTTAGGGAATATACTATGATGGGTATTCAAAATGTAACTCCATATGTAGCTGTGATAGCTACAATGTAAGTATGATATGGATGCCACAAGTTACCTTTATGATTTATGATTTCTATGTGTTATTCATAAATCTTATGATTTTGTGAGGTATGATAGAAAATTATGATTTATTTGATTTGTATGTATTCATGGACTAATGTTTTCTTTCCTTATTTTATATCCCTTACTGATCTTTTTATGCTCATCCCATGTTTTGGAAATGTTTTCCACATGACTAAAAGATGAATAGGGTTAAGGATGGAATCAAGGAAAATTCATTATATTTAAAACACAAATCTAAACATGTTTCTTTAAGAGTTTTATTTTTTGAAAAAATGGATACTGAGTAGAAGTGTCTACTTCGTAATATTTGAGATGTAATGTAATAGTTATGGACTAATTATCTAAAACTCTAAACCTGAAAAGATCCTAAATGTGAATTATTAACTTAATTCAAGATTATGTTATATTTAATTTTGGGGCCTTACAAAAAATCTAAATTTAAATATGATTCAAAGTTTTTTTATTAGAGGATCATTAATTATAGAATATTTGTAATGACCAAGTAATTAGAAGATGCATCCTTGAAGAAGAGGTTAATTCTGTGCTTAAATTTTTTCATATACTTGTATGTGGATGCAATTTTTAACCTTAAAGAACTTCTGGAAAGGTGTTATAAGCTACAATATTTTGGATCTAAATTTTTAGAGACTCACATAAATTTTTTAAAGCCTACCCAAACTATCAATTTACTGGTGGAATTTCCAAAAGACATGAAATTCTCTAACAAACCTTATTTTTTGTGATTTTTTTGTTTCCTAGTGATTAAATATTTTGATAATGTTGACCATATATTTTTGTTTCTCCTAAATATTATTATAATAGACTATATTTATAAGTTTATTGAATCAAAAACAACCATAACGAATGATTCTAAAGTTGTCATTTCATTTCTAAAATCAAACATTTTTTTGTAGATTTTGAGGACCCTAGGAAATAATTAGTCCCAATGGAGCACACTTCTACTACAAGAACATGAAAATATGATGAATAAATATAGAGTTAATCACAATACACCAAATACATACCAATCATAGAAAAATGGGAAAGTATATGTGTCTAATAGAGATATTAAGATTATTTTGGAGAAGAAAAACAACCCAATGAAAAGGACTAGAATAAGAAGATATATGATATAGTATGGTTATAAAAAACTACCTATAATACCCCCTAGGCATGTCCCCTTATATAATTATTTATGGTAAGCACTGTCACATGAATATTGAGTTAAAAAAAGGCTTAATGGTCCATGAATAAGGTAAAACTATAATTTAGAAGAGTTGGAAAACAAAGGTATCTATAAATGATAGAGCTTGAGGTACTGATAAGGGAAGCTTATGATAATTCACTACTATACAAGGAGAAGTAAAAATATATCCTTTCTACACTCATCCATAAAATAAGCTTTGAGATAAAAAATAAAGTGTTACTAAATTCTTCAAGAATGAAGCTCATGCTTGGTAAAATTCATTCAAAGTGGATTGATCCATATATAGTAACTAAAACTTTTCCATTTGGTGTAGTTGATATCATGGGATAAGACTTGAATTTTATATTTAAGGTGAGAGAATAACCAGTAAAACATTATCATGAAGACTTTTTGAAAGAACCCATGTAGGATTCCAAACACCTCTTTTCTATTATTTAATAAATAAATACTAGGTTCCCTATTTCCCTAGCATTTATTTGGATACTCATTCTCTAAAACAGAATTTATTTGATAAATGTATGATATAATTAACTATAATTGTGTATAATATAAGTGTGATGGATATGGAGAAGTAACTTAATATATAAATACATATTCTACTTTTCTTTGGTTATTTCTATGGGTCGTTTTCTTTTGAATAAAATGAGTCAAAGTGTTGCATACAATTTTTTAGGGATCTATACATAGTTTCTGTATGTCTTTTTATATTTTGGAGTGTTTTTAGGTAGGAAAAATAGAGTTGAATTTTATAATTCCTAGGAGATATACCATGTTATAATGAAAGGAGTTTATTGGTTCTGAAATTATGAGAGTTAGATGATTTTTGAGTGATTTTACTGTTGTTTTCATGGAAATTTGGTATTAGAATTAGGAAAAGGAGTGTGAGTAAAAAGATATTTATGGAATTGAAATTATAATATGAGGTCATTAGAAATTTGAACTTAATTCATAGTAACTTGAGCTTTGGGAAAAATAACAAATCAGGGATATAACTCAAAATAAATTTATATAACTCCTTTGAAATTAGATAAAAATGGGAAATTGGGATACTACAATAAATCTTCAAGGAATTAGGAATTGGGTGTTTGAGTAAATTCCAGTTTTCTATATTCAATAAGTGAGTTTGATAGTGATTTTCACATAAATGGATGGGAAAAATTAAATAACTGACCACTTTTCAAAAATCAATTCATTTAGATGAGGTGAATCTTGAAACCAAATGAAAAATGGGGCAATTGACTTATAATAATTTCATTTGAGTTGAATCAATGAAGTGTAAATTAGAACTATAGTTTAAGTAACATAGGGTAAAGGGATAAATGTAAGTGAAACTTTTTAAAATTATAATTCCACTTAAATCTATCTATTTCACTCCTAAAAATATAACTAGTGATTTAATTGAAGTGAGGTAGTGGATTGAATTCATAAAGGAGTCATGAAAGTTAAAACAATAGATGAATTTGTGAGTTTTTTCTCTAGTTTCTATATTAATTAAAGGTATAACAATATGTTAATGGATTGAATTCTCTGTATTACTTGAGAGTGAAATAGTTTAAGTTTGGGGGAGTGATTTGATTCAGCTTTTTTGAAAAACTTTATCTAGTTTTCATTAGAAACTAACCCCGTAATTAACTTAAATTCAGGTTAGTTAATAAATTTTTGATATTTTGTGGAAATTTAGAATTAAAATTGATAAATAGATTAAATGTTTATTTTTAGTGATTTATTCAATTTTTTGAATCAATTTAAATCCATAAATTAATCTGTGAATTCTTGGATTTAATTGAATAAAATATAATTTTCATGATTTTTCATTGTTTACATTTCTTTAGTCTTAACTTGTACAAACCCATTCATTTGAAAATGTTTTCTTATTTATGCACTTTCAATTTACCCCTCTCATGTTCTTTATACCATATATAGGTAACAATTATGGACCCTCTATTATGTAAAGGTGGTAGATTATTTGAGTCAGGGTAACAAGCCCCCATGTAAAGGTCATCTATGTGGGAGAGCATATGTAAAGGTACCTCCACACAAAAGGTTATGTAAAGGTCCTCTTAGTATGATCATATAAGGTCAAAAGTATGATTTATGACCCACATAAAGGTATAATCCATATAGACATCAACGTGAGGGTAACATGCTTGAAACTAAGGATGCAAAAATTTTTGAGTATGAAAATTGATGTAATGGCCTAGAGCCTCCTAGTACAGTACTTTTCGAAAATCTCGGTTCCATCAAAGGTTCCACCGAAATGGTGGCACCGGTCATAGAGGCACCGTGACTGTGACACCAATCATGGTCGCACACTAAAATGGGGGCACCACTCACAGTGTTCCACCGAACTAGTGGCACCACTTACGGTGTTCCACAGAACCAGTGGCACTGTTACGATGACACCGTGATGGTCACACCGTGATGGTGGAACCACTTATGATGGCACTGTGACCGCAACACCATTACGGTGTCTCACCGAACAGTGTCCCACCCTTCATTCCTTTTTTTCCATTTTTGCTCCCGCAACGTATCTTTTGATGTAAAAAATGATTTAATACCCCTTTCAAAGAAATTTAAATCCCTTAAATGATATATAAAATTCCCCAAGATCTGAGCGACCCTTGACTTACCAAAACGTGTGGCCCTTTTCCTTGGTGTCACACCTTTTTCCCATACTTCCCAGTTTCACCCCTATTATGTGCGTTTATTCTATTTAAAAGAAATCCTTTAACTCACAACTGTTATGGCCTCCTCTCTGATGATAATTATTAAATGAAAATTAATTCCATTATGTGTAACCACCCAACCACATGGTGAAACCATGATCCACCTTTAAAGATGTTCAAAATTCATATCCCATAACTCTAGGATCTCACCTTTTTATTGCACGATAATTCCTTCCTTATTCTTCTTGGCTGGTCTCTTTCCTTTCCTTGGTGCATTGGAGTCCCCTCTTCCCGAGGAAAGTGGTACACCAGTGCTGGAAATTTTCAGCTCACTCTTGGAGTCCTCAGAGTTCCTCCCCTACAATTTGTGCATCCCCAGTTCTTGGCACATGGAGAAAAAATTCGATTATTGATCATCCACATAGGGCTCTTCCTTCATCTCTCCTTATTGTGTATCATGTGGGGTGGGTATGATAATGTTCCCTTTAGGAATGGATGAAACAAAAACTCAATAAAGATAATGAATAGAATTTTAAATAATGAAGGGGTGTGCTTGATGATTCTTCTATACTCTTTATCCTTGATTATATGTTGTGGATTTTATGGGCTTATGTCCATTTAAAATCGTGGCTGTTGGTGGTCCTTCCTTGTACACTAATGATCCTCTATTTTTTTGGTTAATTTTATGATTGAATGGATGTAACATGGAAACCAGTTAATCATGTAAACTCAGTTGATTAAATGGATTCCCAATAAATAATAATCCTTCTGTGGTCACCCCGGTTAATAAAATGGAAGAAGGAAAATTAATGAAAGATGCATTTGAATTTGAAAACTCCTTTTCTCTATCTTTGTAATATGTGTGGTTATTTTAATTGATTCTTATGGCGTGACATAGATGGGGATGGGATCCCCTATTGTGGTGAAGTTGTTGTTTTGTGGATCTGAGGCTGTGTGGGTCCGTATAGTGGGGCTTAGTTTGGTTCTAGTACTTTGAGCTATCTCACAAATCCCTTTTGTTGTTGTGACTTTACAAGATAACTGAGTGTGAGTGATTAAATTACTACTTGGTTGTTTCACCTTCCTTGGCTTGTGGATAGGCCTTTTAGTTTCCCAAATGTGAATAATTCTTTAAATGGAACCACTATAAAGTGATAACAAGAATGATTTCAATGGGGAATTGTTTCTGGGAATGAGTTGTGATTTAGTTTTGGCTATGGTGCATCTTGTGAATGAATAACAATGAGGGTGTTTGTGCATAGGATGTTTTTGGAACCCCTAGGTTGGGATGAGTGCTTGTTTACCTATATGTAAAATTTAGTTCTTATGTTTCTTATTCACGCCCCAGCCAAGTCAAGAACTTTGTTTCGAACACCCCCATTTCATGGGGGATGGTGTTTTTTTCCAATAATCCTATGAGTGGATGATTATTAGCTCCTTTTATTCTCCCTCTCTCGAGTAGCCCAAGATACTTCGGGTAGGCTGTGATGGACTTAGGTACATTATAGACCAAGATTCTTTGGGTAGGGTAGTTGTGGTGGTTGTCCTAGGTGTGTGCGGGTAGGTTATTTCCAAAGTGTCTTTGGGATGAGGTCCAAGTGTCTTCGGGCGTGGCAGTAGTTGTTCAGGCCCATGTGTTTTCGGGCATGGCAGTAGTTGTTCGGGCCCAGGTGTCTTTGGCCGTGGTGGTAGTTGTTCTGGCCCAGGTGTTTTCGGACAGAATGTGAGGTTGTGGTAGCCTAGGTGTGTGTGGGTGGGGTATGATAGTGGGACTATGGTTAGAATGGCAGGAGAGCTCTGACGTGTAGGATTTCTTCAATAACCAGTGGGAAAGTGGTGCGTGGTACCCAAATATCGATGTTCTATTACTATAACTTTACTTGACTTGTGTTATTTGGAGAGTGTTCCTTGGTGAGTTTTGGGTGGACAATTCATTATTTGGTTCTTGGATATCTTTTTTTTTCACGGGGCATTAGAATGACTCCCCACTTGTGCACAAGAGCTCTTGGTTTTCCCTACTAAGTATAACTGTATACCCACTCTATGTATATAAAACTTATTTGAGGTTTCCAGGAGGACTTAGATGGCCACGCGGGACCGTACTAGTTTGGACTTTGGGATAGTTTTCATTGCTTTTTTTCTTTTTCTTTGGTATTTAACTTTGAATTTTTCTTTTATTGTAGCACTTATTATTTGAGACAAACATATGGGAAAGGATCGTTTGGGCTTTCCTTTTTTTACTTTTAGTTTTGGTGTTTTTTGGGAATTACTATCTTATCTCCCAATCCTATTAAATAAAAAGTGTAATTCCTTCCATTTTTTCATGTGATGTTATATCCTTGGTGCTAGTTTCCACCCTGGGACCTATTGAAGGCGGGTCTCGGGTGTCATTATCTCTCCTTCAACTTAGAGAAGGAAAGGTCTGGCAATCTATTGTACCTTACCTCATCTTGGTGAAGGTGGGTCCTGAAAAAATGGTATCAGAGGGAGGTTGAGAGATAGGATGGAGCTCAGGGTTAGGAACAGTGATGATTTCATGGGATGGTAGGGAAACAATGTTAGGAAATCTTGGTGCGTGAAATAGTCGAGGGAAGACTGGCTAGGACATGGGATTTTAGGGCCCCCCGTGATCTGATGCAAGGACTCTGGGCCCACCAAACGACCTAGTGAGGCTACACTGATTGCAGGTTAGAGACCCTAGGAAAGGAACATGCATCATAATTACACGTGTTCTTGTGTGTCTCATGTATTTTTGGGATTTAAAATGAATAAAAAGTCTAAGAAAAAAATTAAAAGCAATCTTCTACACTACTCGGGATTAGGAATTCCTTATTTACCTTGCAGTTATGGAACCTAGATGGAGACCACAAGTATTGCGTGTGATCAAGGCCCAGGAGGTTGATTTGGATGATCAGGAGAGGGATGACTGAGAGAAGGAGGATGATCAGTGGCAGAGGACGCTTCGTTCCATTCCGCGACAGACCCTCAGGAAGTACGAGGGTAACATCTTGGATATGGAGACAAAGAGATGGCTCGAGAATCTGATGATATCTTTTAGCTTGATTCGGGCTCCGACAAAGTACTGGGTTCCTCTGGGTGTAAGCTAGATGCGAGGAGTGGCGCGTTAGTGGTGGACGCTCTATCTTAGGGAGAAGAGGGAAGCTGAGGTTTCATGGGCTAACTTCGAGAGGGAGTTCTGGGCAGAATTTATCTCTTCCACGATGAAGGATGAAAAGAGGCAGGAGCTACTCTCCCTTCAGTAGGGGATTATTTCAGTTAGGGATATGGGGATCAAGTTCAAGGATCTCCTTCATTTTTCTCCAAACCTCTTTCTAGATGAGGAGTCTCGGGCGAGGTGATTAGAGGAGGCAGTCCGACCTTCTCTTCAGTATGCTGTTACTCCCTTCACTCTACCAATGTATTTGGAGGTCCATAAGAAGGCCAAAGTGGTGGAAGGGATGTAGACGCTAGGAGTTGTATCGCGAGAAGGAATCCAATTGGGCTCGTCAAAGGGGAAGGTCATCAGCAATAGACCCCCAGAATCAGGGCTGTCCAGGTTTCGGCTAGTGGGAAGTAGACCCCAGCAGTTCCAGTTTCGATGTCCCAGTCATCACCCCTTTCATGCAGTACTAGGACCGAGATTATTAATTTTTGTTAGTCGTGGGAATCTTTGGAATCAGTCCCTGAATCGAGTGCAGTATAGTTGGGGTGGGCAGGTTCAATGCCCACCTTAGTAGCAGCTGTTTCTAGACAGGCCCTTTCAGCAACAGCAATAGGGACTACAAGTTCCCACTCCTCCGAGTGTAGATGTTGTAGGAGGAGGCTGAACTCAGGGAGCTCTTCAGGGACCTAGACAAGGTCATGGTTGGGGAGGTGGCTAAAAAACTAGGGGTAGAGGAGCTGGGCATGGAAAGTTTCACACCACATAGGCAACAGTTCCAGTGGGTCCGGAGGTCATTCGAGGTACAATCTGTCTGTTCAGCACTCTTGTTTCCACCTTGTTTTATTTAGGAGCTTTAAAATCCTTTGTTTCAACCATTCTAGACCATTATTTGGGTCTAGATGCAGATAGACTTCCCATGCCCTTGGTTTTGAGTACGCTAGTTGGAGGTCAGAACAGCTTGTCTTGTGTTTTTCGAGGATGTAGACTGGTGTTGGGACCACAACAGTCTAGTGGAGACCTTCTTTTTCTACAGATGCAGCCATATGATGTCATTCTAGGCATTGACTGGATGTTCTCTGTATGTTCTATTATTGACTTCTTCTGAAGGAGGATAGTGTTTTCATAGATGGGTGGCCAACGTGTAAATTTCATCGGTGAGCGGGGTTGGCAGGAAGGCAGCCGGTTAGTGGAGCCCCTTCTTTCCTTGTTAGCCGAGCTGTTAGTAAATTCGGTGGATATAGAGATGGATGATGTCTTAGGGATTGTCAGTGATTTCATGGATGTATTCCCTGAGGTGGTGGTGACTCTACCTCCTCGAGATGACATTGAGTTCGGGATAGACTTGCAACCTGGTGCCTATTCAATTTAAATGGATCCCTATCAGATGGTGCCTTATGATCTGTGGGAGTTATGGATTTAGATTGATTATCTGATGAAGAAGGGTTTTGTTCAACCAAGAGTGTCACCATGGGGAGCTCCGATCTTGTTCACGAAGAAGGAAAATGGTGGTATCAGGCTGTGCATAGACTACCGAAGACCTCATCAGGTAATAGTAAAGAACCATTACCCTCTCCCCGAGGATTCACAACCTCTTTGACCAGTTAAAGGGGGCAGGATGGTTCTCCAAGATTGACCTATGGTCAAGATATCACCAGTTGAGGGTGAAGCAGGGTGACATCTCAAAGACTACCTTCAGGTGCAGATATGGTCACTTTGAGTTTGTGGTCATGCCATTCAGCGTTACGAACATGCCATCCATGTTCATAGGACTCATAAACTCTATCTTTTGGGAACATCTGGACCTGTTCGTAGTCCTATTTATTGACGACATCCTGGCCTACTCAAGATCAGAGGAGGATCACACTGAGCATCTGAGAACGGTTTTAGAGGTCCTTCGACTGCACCAGCTCTATGGGAAATTGTCCAGGTGTAAGTTCTGGACATGATAGGTGCACTTACTTGGACACGTGGTGTCTGAGCAGGTAATAGTGGTTGATCCATCAAAGGTTGAAGCAGTTGTTTCTTGGGCAGCACCTTAGAACATGGCAGAGGTTCATAGTTTCCTGGGCATAACAGGTTACTACTAGAGATTCATTCCCAACTTCTCTCGAGTTATAGAACCTTTGATAGCCTTGAACAAGAAAGAACAAGCTTTCCTATAGAGTGAGTAGTTCGAGGAAACCTTCATTTATCTGAATGGGAAGTTGGTTAGTGCCCCAGTTTTGAGGTTTCCAGAAGAAGGGGTGACGTTTGAGGTGTTTTGTGATGCTTCAGGCCAAGGATTGGGGTGTGTGCTGATGCAGCAACAAGGGGTGATATCTTATGTGTCTAGGGAGTAATTCCCCCATGAGTGTAACTATGCCACCCACGATCTGGAACTTGTAGAGGTAGTGTTCATGATAAAGTTGTGGTGGCACTACCTCATCAGGGAGCGCTTTGTGGTCTTCGCAGATCACAATACCTTGAGGTATACCTTCTCCCAGTGGGACCTGAACTTGCAGAAATGGAGGTGGATGGAGTTTCTTCAGGACCATGACTTTGAAATTTCTTATACATCAGGAAAGGGGAATATGGTGGATGATTCTTTAAGCAGGAAGTCACAGAAGGATGTGGTTCGAGAGTCGGCAGATGCTTAGATATCAATGGAGGAATTAAAATCCCTCCACCTAGATGCAGGGGTGGATGGTGGTAGAGGTTGTCTATTTCAGATGACAGTGCAATACTCTCTATTGCGGTAGGTGTAGGAGTTTCAGTGGGGAGACTCAAAGAGTGAAGTGATGCACGATTGGGTTAACCAAGACAATGTTATGGAAGGGTGGTCGGAGGATGGTTAGAATCATATTCTCTTCCTAGGGAAGATTTTTTCCTAGGGATTATGCGTGCAAGAGTTCTTGGTGAGTTCTTCAAATCACCCCTAGAGGTACATCCAGAAGTTTCCAAGATGTACTAGGGCTTGAGGGGTCAGTTTTGCTGGCCCAGGGTGAAGCAGGAAGTAGTAGAGATTGTGGCGAAGTGCCTCGTGTGTCAGTAGGTAAAGGATGAACACCGCATACCAGGGGGTTTGTTTCAGCCTTTAGATGTCTCCGAGTCAAAGTGGGAGGACATATCGATGGATTTTGTCACAGGACTAGCCAGGGTTCAAGGAGGGTGTGATGCTATCTGGGTAGTGGTAGACCAGATAATGAAATCATCTCACTTTATGGTGATCAAGGATTCGAGTGTAGTGGATTCCCTAGCACAACAGTATGTGAATGAGGTGGTGCAGTTTCATGGAGTTCTGAGGTCCATAGTCTCAGATTGGGATACCCGGTTTACCTCATGGGTATAGAAAGGATTTCAACATGCTTTTGACACCCAACTATGCCTCAACACTATTTTCCAATCCCAGACAGATGGGCAGATAGAGCGCACCATCTAGACACTGGAGGATATGCTATGGGCATGTGTTTTGGACTTTGGGGGATTGTGGGTGCGACACTTGCCTCTGGTAGAGATTTCCTACAACTATAAATATCACTATAACATTGGCATGGATCCATTTGAAGCCTTGTATGGGAGGACATGTCATTCACCCATGTGCTGGACAGAGGTTGGGGAAGCAAGTTTTATTGGCCTGGAAGTGGTGTATGGCACGATAGAGAAGGTTCAACTTATATGGAAGAGGATGAAGGCAGCCCAAGACCGGTAGAAGTCTTATGCCAATAATAGGAGGATACCCTTGGAGTTCGAGGTCAGGGACCACATGTTCTTGAAGGTATCCCCTCGACATGGGAAACAGAGGTTTGATAGGGAGAGTAAGCTTTCTCTTAGGTTCTTCGGACCCTTAGAGGTGTTGCGGTGGGTCGGTGAAGTAGCTTATCATCTGGCGCTACCACCACCGCTGCTGAGGGTTCACAACATCTTTTTTGTCTCTCAACTCTATTGGTATCTACATGATGATTTACACATCCTCGACAGGGGAAAGCTGGATATCAAGGATGACACAATGTTTGTATAGCGACCAGTGATGATCGAAGGTCATGGGGAGAAGGTTCTTCATGGATGAACAATTCCCCTGGTTCATGTGTTATGGAGGAATGGTGACCTCGAGGAGAGTACCTGGGAGTGGGAGGCACATATGCGTGATTAGTACCTAGAGTTGTTTTGAGTTTTGTTCTGTTCTATTTTATACTTGTTTGTGATGAAGTAATTGACCTTTTTAACTATGAAATGGACCGTTTCCCTTGTTCTATGGATATGTGTGAAGAGTCCTGACCGAGGGGAGGGGAGGACCTGATCCCTAATCAAGACACATTAAAGTGGATGCAATTAAACCAGTGTGGGTGAGTCAGTTCCACCCAAAGAGGATAATATCTTGACATGGGGGGAGGGACTTTATAATCCATAGGTTTAGACAGTGACACCTTTATATGTAGCATGGTTACTTAAGGGAGAGGTGTTCCTAGATGTCAAGGAAGTTTTCTCCTGAGAGGTATATTTCGAGTTGGTTGTTCGGACCCCTCTCTTCTCTTCGGGTATAGTTGGATTCTCGAGGGAGAGAATAATTTAAGAGGTATCTGATGTAATGGCCTGGACCCTCCCAATCCAATACTTTTCCAAAATCTTGGTTCCATCAAATGCTCCACCGAAACGGTGGTACTAATCATGGCGGCACCATAACGGTGGAACCCATCACAGTCACACACCAAAACGGTGGCACTGTAATGGTGGCATCATGACTGTGTTCCACAGAACCAGTGGCACGATTATGGTGACACCATGATGGTTTCACTATGGTGGTGGCACCACATACGATGGAACCATGACCGTGGCACTGTTACGATGTCTCACCGAATAGTGTCCCACCCTTCGTTCCCTTTTTTTCCAGTTCCGCTCCCGTAATGTATCTTTTGGCATAAAAAATGATTTAATACCCATTTAAAATATATTTCAATCCCATAAATGATATATGAAATTCCCCAAGAGCTGGGCGACCCTTGACTTACCAAAACATGTGGCCTTTTTCCTCAATGTCCCACATTTTTACCGTACTTCCCAGTTCTGCCCCTATTTTGCGTGTTTCTTCTATTTAAAGGAAATAATTTAACTCACAGTCATTATGGCCACCTATCCGATGAGAATTATTAAATGAAAATTAATTCCATTGTGTTTAACCACCCAACCGCATGGTGAAACCACGATCCACCTTTAAATATGTTCAAAATTCATATCACTTAACTCTAAGATCTAGCCTTTTTACCACACAATAATTCCTTCCTTCCTTCTTCTTGGCTAGTCTCTTTCATTTCATTGGTGCATTGGAGTCCCCTCTTCCCGAGGTAAGTGTCGCGCCTATGCTGGAGCTTTTATGCTCACTCGTGGAGTCCTCAGAGTTCCTCCCCTGCAAGTCGGGCATCCCCAGTTCTTGGAATATGGAGAAAAACTTCAATCATTGATCATCCAAGTAGGGTTCTTCCTTCATCTCTCCATACTGTTTATCATGCGGGGTGGGTATGATAATGTTACCTTCAGGAATGGATGAAACCAAATTTCAAAAAAGATAATGAACAAACTTTTAAATAATTAAGGGGTGTGCTTGATGATTCTATTGTAATATTTATCCTTGATTATATGTTGTGGATTTTATGGGCTTATGTACATTGAAAATTATGGCCATTAGTGGTCCTTCCTTTTGCACCAATGATCCTCTATTTTTCTGTTTATATCTATGATTGAATGGCTATAACATGGAAACTGGTTAATGACGTAAAATCAGTTGATTAAATGGATACCCAATGAATAATAATCCTTGTGTGGTCACCCCGGTTAATAAAACGGAAGAAGAAAAATAAATGAAAGATGCATTTTAATATGAAAACTCCTTTGCTCTGTCTTAGTAATATGTGTGGTTTTTCTGATTGATTCTTGTAGGGTGACATGGATGGGGATGGGATCCCCTATTGTGGTGCAGTTGTTGGTTTTTGGATCTGAGGTCGTGTGGGGCCATATGGTGGGGCTTGTTTTGGTTACAGTACTTTTAGAGATCTCACAGATCCCTTTTGTAGTTGTGACTTTACAATAGAACCGGGTGTGAATGCTTAAATTGATGCTTGGCTGTTTCTCCATACTTAGCTTGTGACTATGCCTATTATTTGATTAGTAGTGAAGAATTATTTAAATGGAACCATTGTAATGTGATAACAAGAATGGGTTCAACGAGGAATTGTTTTTGGGAATGAGTTGTGACTTGGTTGTGGCTGTGGTGCATCTTGTGAATGAATAGTAACGAGGGTGTTTGTGCATAGGCTGTTTTTGGAACCCCTAGGTTGGTATGAGTGCTTGTTTACCTATATGTTATGTTTCTTATTTGCAACCCACCAAAGTTGAGCACTTTGTGCTGAACACCCCCATTTCATGGGGGAGGGTTCTTTTTTCCAACACTCCTATGAGTGGCTGGTTATTAAATCTTTTTCTACTCCCTCTCCCAAGTAGCCCAAGATTCTTTGGGCAAGATGTGATATCCTGAGGTCCATTATAGCCCAAGATTCTTCGATTATGGTAGTTGTGGTGGTTGGACCAGGTGTGTGTGGGAAGGTTATTTCCCAAGTGTATTTGGGATGAGGCCCAAGTGTCTTTGGGTGTGGTAGTAGTTGTTCGGCCCAGGTGTCTTTGGGCGTGGAAGAAGTTGTTCGGGCCCAGGTGTCTTCAGGCGTGGTGGTAGTTGTTCTGACCCAGGTGTTTGTGGGTGGGATGTGAGGTTGTGGTAGCCTAGGTGTGTGCAGGCATGGTATGGTTGTGGGACTGCAATGAGAATGGCAGGAGAGGTCTGATGCGTAGGATGCCTTCAATAACCAGTGGGAAAGTGGTGCAGGGTACCCAAATATCGATGTGCTATTACTATCACTTTACTTTACTTGGGTTATTTGGGGAGTGTTCCTTGGTGTGGTTTGGGTGGATAGTTCCTTATTTGGTGCTTGGTTATCTTTTTTTTTCACGGGGTATTATAATGACTCCCCACTTGTGCACAAGAGCTCTTGGTTTTCCCTACTGAGTATACCTATATACTCATCCTATGTATATAAAACTACTTTCAAGTTTCCCAGGAGGACTTTGAGGACCGTGCGGGACCGTACTATTTTGGACATTGGGATAGTTTCCATTGATTTTTTCTTTTCTTTGGTATTTACCTTTGTAGTTTTCTTATATTGTAGCACTTATTATTTGAAACATGCATATGGGAAAGGATCATTTGGGTTTTCCATTTTACAATCAGTTTTGGAGTTGTTTAGGACTTACTATGTTATCTCCCGATCCTATTAAATAAAAAGGGTAATTCCTTCAATTTTTTCATGTGATGTTATACCCTTGGTGCTAGTCGCCACTCCGAAACCTATTGAAGGCGGGTCTCGAGGGTCATTATCTCTCCTTCAACTTGAAGAAGGAAGGGTCTGGAAATTTTTTGTCCCTTCCCTCATGTTGGTGAAGGAGGGTTGTGAAAATTGAAAAAGGAATTGATCGAATGTTCACACCTCCTACAAGTTGTTGTGAAGAAGGGTAAAACTCATTCTCAATCAATAGGTTTCACCTCACCCTAGATACCATAGAATTCTACTGAATGCATGTAGAAAACACAATCTGCTGTAAGCACTTCACCAACCTATTTTTCCTCTCATTATCAGTGAACCGAATACAAGTGGAAAATATCAAGCTACTGTAATGTAATTAACCAACTGCATGATGGAAATACATATTTACTACGTGAAGACTAGAAACTAATCACAAGTGAATGATCTCAACTTACCACATGACCAACCTATCATGCCCAAGATTCTATGCCTTTGATAGTCCTACTGCAAGAAGGATATTAAACCTACTATAATATTATAATTTGATCAACCAAACTATGCTTCAAATCTCAGCACTGAACATAAATTTTATCCTAGAATACTTGAAGATGAATCCAAGTAATTCAATGTGAATGAGCTACTTTTTTTTCTTGATGAAGATTTGGTGGTGAGATATGAAACTGGAGTCTGAGTTTAATGGTGATGAAAAATGAATATTTAATTACCTATGTGAATTCCCTATATAGACATGAATTAAATGAGGCCTTATACACTCCCAATGACATGACTTTAAAGATGAACATAATTGCACACCAATTACATAGACAACTAATTTGACACAACTTGGGAACATTTATCCATAATAATACTACACTAGATCCCTTCTATACTTCTCATAAGTTACACTAATTTTCATAACCTAGGCGATGGAAACATAATAAAGGGGTTAGATGAAATGATCAGTAAGGGTAAACATAAGTGATAACAATCAAAGTTCATAAGTGATAATTATATGAGAATATGGGTAAAATTGAGCTACATAATAAAATCATACCTAAAAAAGAATAGAACATACATCTTGAGTCATGGAATAAGTCTTAACATATCATAAGGTGTGAATCAGAAGATCATGGAAACATTATTATATAAACACGATCCATGAGAGCTTAACACAGACATAAAAATATGCATAAGAGTGTTGCATAAACATAGGTATAAAAAACATATATAATATTTAATATAGATTAACCATAATTATATCAATGCACAAACATGTGCACATAGATTAACTGCACCCATACTCATGAAAAACCTCGTGATCATAGAAAAACTATAATTATAATCATGAACAAACTTGCGAACATATCTAAATTGAAATTATACCCATGAACAATGTTGTGAGTACATATAAACTTCAGTTATATCTATACTCAACCTTGTGAGCATAGATAAACTATAACTATATGCACACAAAACCTTATGATCATATATAAATTAAAATTATACCCAATCACAACCTTGTAAGAATTTCTAAATTGCAATTATACCCATGTGAAACCTTGTGAGCATAGCTAAACTGTAATTATACCCACACACAAACTTGCGAGCATAAATTAACCACAATTACACCCATGAAAAAAATCATTATCACATGAGATATAAAACCATAAAAAATTTATTATAGGGAAATATGAGACCCCACCCATCAACCATCTATACATATGTGTTCCAATTAAAATAAATAAATAATTACATTATAAAAAACCCATGAAAAAAGCGTGTTTCACAACATTTCTAGATGTTATCACCAAACTGTCCTCAAGAATATAAATAGCTGATACCCAAAACTAAATCACTGAAAAATATTATTTTATAAGAACATTTATAAGGTGATAAATGAAAAATAACTTCCCAATAAATATATTTTTTAGAGATAAAGAGAAAAATCATATAAAAATCATAAAAGGGTTTTTAAAACAATGATTTTATCTTTTGTGTAAGTGATAAAGTTATGGGTAACATAGAAAAGAAATTTTTAGAAGGATAATCTTTGAGAAATTGAAAGGATTGAATTTTTAAAATCAATATTTGGAAAAAAAATATAAACAATAAATCCTTAGAAAATACATAAAGGTTTCAAAAAGTTAAATTGAAAACTTTTTGAAAACTTTTACTTTTAAAAATAACCTTCAATAATTAATCCTAGAAAAGACATAAAGGTTTAAAAAAGGTAAATTTAAATATTTTTAAAAAACTTAATTTTGAAAAATAAACTTCAATAATATATAATTATAATGATATAAATTCTATCAAAAGAAATATGGAGTGGAAGATAAAACATTTTATTTTGAAAGGAAGGAAAACATTTTTATTATTTTGAAATACCTTTGTTGATAAATCATATCATGAAAAGAGGTAGTAAAAATTACCTTGAAAATAGGTAATTAAAAATAGGAAGGTCATATGAGATAAAACATAAGTGGGGTTTAAAAATACAAAGGTTAACGTTGATGGGAAAGGAATATATAGACAAGGAGGGGAAATTGTCTTTAAGGTGGATGGTAATTATTCTTAAAAATGATTTACTTTTTTAGAAATAAATTTGTAAATATAAAATATTTATATTTATAAGTCATTCTAATCTATGTAACAAGGCCCATTGTCATATACTAGGATATCTAAATTCAAGATGGAAACTCCCTGTTATATTTTCTAATCATAGGTACATCAATTCTAAACCCACCTCTACCTATTTGTATCTAGGCAGGGACATATTTTCATGATAAACCACTTACTCAATACTTACCAAAATTTAGGGATGTTTTCTTATACTTCGTATCATCCTTAAGGTTCTTACTAAATTACTCCATTCATAATATCCAAAAATAACTAGACCATCCTTTGATTCCAAATATATAAATCCTAGCCTTCAACATATAACATTTCAGGATTTTAAGTATAATTATACATCATAGTGCAAGCCAAGGATCATAAAGTCTAGTGTCTTGGAGGACTAGGTACATAATAAAACATTATAAAAACAAATTTTTACTTTATCTCCATAATGAGACCATGTCTTCCATTTTGTTCATTAATTTTCCTAGGATAACCTAGGGATAACATGAACAAAGGGATGAGCTAAAATCCCAGTAAGGGAATAACCATAATAACAAAGCATTAACATGTGGGACAGGAGGCCTGACATGATCATATAAAATGGCATGTGACATATGGAATCATAACATATAAACATAATATATTTTAAACATGGAATCATATAAATGTGGAAAAAATATAAAACATGAATTTAGTATGAGTCAAGGCTAACAGTGACGACCGTTTCCAATAGTAGCACAAGATAAGGCTAACTGCCAAGACCATCGCACATAGTAACACAATCCAAGGATAACCGCCAAGAACGTCACACATACCATCTCATGAGACTCAACATTACCCAATGAATTAGATATAGATTAGGGTGAACCCACATTACCCAATGAATTAGATATAGATTAGGGTGAACCCATATTTCGGGGTGTCCTACTGGGTATTTTTATACTCACCCCTGCACAGGCTTTGCCTGCATGTGTCGTGTCTTGTGCAGACGAGCGAGCCTTTGACAGGATTCCAGGCAGACTAGGACCGGACGGTGTTCATTGAGATCAGATAGGCCGAGGTGTGTTCCTTCGACAACGGGTTGTAGTCTCAGTACCTTTTTTCTAAAGGTTGGACTTTGTTGTAGACTTCCTTTTTGGTGGGCTTGTACTTTTGGCCCAGGGTTTTACTTTACTGTACTTTACTTCCCTGTCGTACTCTGTGGTTGGGTTTTAGTGTATGCATGCATCTTTTCTTTTTGTAGTTTTTAATTTCATCTTTGTGGGCTTGGAGATGTGTGTGTGTGTGTACAGGTTTATAGGCAATGCCTCCTATGTTAGTAGCATGCCTACTCGGTGCTAGTCACCAGCCCCTGGCCTATTGGAGGCGGGCTTGGGGAGTTGCGGCTTAGGCCCCACTGGGACGGGTCGTGACAATTTTCATCCCCAAAAATAAAAACTAAAAAAAATACTCAGGATATTAAGTCTGCATCTAGATCTACCACTCCTAAAAACTCTCCTACACATTCTCGTGCTATCACAACACAATAACCAAGGGGATGGTTCTTCCATGCAGAGTCTTATCCTATTGAGCCTCAATCGCCACCTGGTGCTCCGCAAAGGTGGATCCATCCTCAATGTCCATCTCATCCCAGTCGATGACATGCATGGGGTCTGCATGCATCTCCTCAGCTGTGACACATGGAAGACGTCGCACACCCACTTCAATCATGGGGGTAGGGAAAGGTGGTAAGCAACCTCACTAACCCTCTACAAGATCTCGAGTGACCTGATAAACCTTATGGATATCTTGCCTCCCCATATAAACCTTCACAATCCTTATCATGGAAATAATCTTAGGAAAACATGTTCTCCCTAATCAAACTCTAAAGGACTATGATGATGATCTTTATAAGATCTATACCTATTCTGAGCTGTCCTCATCTACTCATAGATGACGTAGACCTTCTCAGTCATTACCTACAATAACTCTAGAACCACATGTGAGAAATCTCAAATCTTTTTTTAGCATAAGTTTGACCAAGATGGTCTCCCATATAGGGATTCAAAGGGTTCCAAGTCAATAGTAGAGTTATATATTTTGGTTTGTGAAAACTCTACCAAGAGAAAGTGATCCTCCCAGCCCAGGAAAAATTCTAACACAAATCTCTCAACATATCCTCCAACAACTAGATAGTGATATTGGTTTTCACATCAAATTGGGGACGAAAGGTTGTACTCTTCCTCATCAAGGTCCCAAATTCCTTCTTCGGGCATCTCCATAACCATGATTTAAACCATGTTTTATGATCAGAGATAATCGTCGGGGGAACCCCATGAAGGTGAAAAATATTCTATATGTTTAACTACCCCAAACTCTCCATCAAACACTGCTACTTGATAGAAAGGAAGTGTGATGACTTAATTATTTGGTTAACTATAACCTCTATAGAATCGTGTCCCTTCACTGTACATGTAAGACTCGTAACAAAGTCTATGGATATGTCATCCCAAGTCCACTCTAGGATCTCAAGGGGATACAACAAACTTGCTAGAACTTGGTGAAAATCCTTCACCTTATGATATGTGAGGGACCAAGAGACAAACTTGGTAACACTTAGTCTAATGAAAACCTCAAAAACTACTAATGAAGGTTTATTTACATCTTCTTCACATTGGTATGTACAACCAAAGGAGAGGTGTGGAACTCTTACATCATCCACTCTCACATCGTGACTAGAAACACCATCCATCCCTAGAAAAATATGACATGATTACCTCCTTCAGAATATCCATATAGAGAATCTCTTATAAATATATTGTCACAAAATACCTCATAGTCGATGTATCCTAGATGGGAATCTCTCACATGCTCTAGAAGCAGAGGAGTTAACACTATCAACTGAAGAAAATGTGTACCCTCCTACTTCGCCAAGGCCAGCTACAAAGAAGACAACTTCTCAGAAGCCTCCTGAACCAAGTGAGCCTAGACTTCTTATTAAGGGAATATACTGCCACATTTCCTTTCCATAGAGTATAGACTATTTTGAAGTCATAGTATTGTGGGAAATCCAACCAGTATTGTTGTCTTAGGTTCAATTCTCTCTACATAAAGGTGTACCTGAGAATCTAATGGTATGATTAAACCCAAAAGTGATCCCCCAAAATGTAGTGCCTCCACATCCTTAGGGAAAATACTACCAATTCCAGCTCTAGGTCATGAGTCACTCAGTTCTACTTGTGGGGTCTCAACTGCCTCAACCCATATATGATAACTGTATACTGCTTCATCAATATATAGCCATTCCCAGCTCTCGAGGCATCATGATACACTATGAAATCCATGCCAACCTTAGGTAGTCTCAACACAAGAAGAGTTGTTAGCCTTATCCTCAACTTCTCAAAGGACCTATGACACTGCTTCATCCAGGTAAAAGACTACCCTTTCTGCACTAGGGTGTTCAAAGGGGATATAATCCTAGAGAATTCTACTAAAAGACTCTTATAATACCCAGTTAAGTAAATAAAGATCTGAACCTATGATACAATCTTGGGAGGATCCCAAGAAATAAAAATTTTGATATTCTCTTGGTCTATGGATAAAACATGATCCGAGATGACGTACCCCAAAATGCAAACCTCACAAATCTAGAACTAGCACTTTGAGAGCTTCCCATAAAGAAAATATTCTCAAATAAATTCTAGAACCATCCTCAAGTGATATGTATACTCCTCCTAGGATGAAAATTAGATGGGTATGTCATCATTGAAGAAGAAAATAAATCGGTCAAAGTATAGTTGGATGACCTGGTTCATCAAATTCACAAACATGGTGGGGTCATTTTTCACACCAAAGGGCATCACTAGTAACTCATATTGTCTATAAAGACATCAGAATGCTAGATTTGGAATATCAGCCTCATGAACCCTCAACTATTGGTAGTCGGACTAGATATCAATCTTTAAGAACCATCTAGTGCTTCAAAACCAATCAAATAGGTCTTCAATCTTTAACAAGGGGTACGTTTTCTTTATCATGATCTGTTTTAGGTGATGATAATACACATAAAGCTGCAAGCACCCATTCACCTTTTTCCTGAACAACACTGAATCTATCCAAGGGGACACACTGGGTCTAATAATTCCCTTCCCTCAAAGGTTCTCCAACTATAACATGAGCTCATAGAGCTCATTAGGGTCCACCTGATATGCCATATAATATATCTAAGTGGCCCCAAGATGCAATTAGATAAAAAAATCAATCTCCTACCTTGGAGGTAGTCCTGGAATATCCTTAGGGAATAATTATATGAAATCCTCTACTACTACAGGAATCCAGATACCTAAAGAGCCAATTGCACCAAGGTCCATACTCTCTAACTGATGGCTGATGGGTTACATATTCCTACTCACAAAACCCACTTGTCCTACCATGATATATATCTCACCCATAAAGGTGAATATCATCCCATTCGTATAAAGGAATATTACTCATCTATGGAGATAATCAATCTAGTCTTAGACCATGGATAACCAATCTATACCCAATATTCTGTCTTAGGGTTCTATCATGACAACCAAAAGGTCCCAAATGAACCTATCTCCACCAAGTGATATCTCACACTACTAATAGATAAAATATATAGAAGAAGCATTCCCTATAGGAACCTCAAGATGAAGTTGCTTAGCTAACACCTCAAACGGGAGATACAGCTCTCAAAACATAAGTATAAAGAATAAGGAATGACTAGAACCTATGTTTACTAACACTAAATCAAGAGTATAAAACACCCAAATTTTACCTTGAATCATCTATTGTGCTGTGGGTTTATAAGCCTCAAGATCCTCTAGTTGTTTGTGGACTTGAATACCAGTTCCCTGAGTCTGACATGGGATTATTGGTGGTGGTGGTGGAAGGATATAATTGTGTTGTACACCCTCATAGATCCTCTTACTCCTCTTCTAGATCTACCTCCCTAGGGCCCTCCCTTCCCTCACCTAGGTGGTCCCTGATCACGACTCTGTCTCTATTGTGGCGATCCTTTAGCTACTTTCCTTCACTCTTAATCATGTCTGGTCAAACAGTCATGCACTATGTGATGTTAATATCACAAGCATAACACCGACCCTATTTGGGATGCCCTGAAGATTTGTGTTATCACTGTGCCTCACGATCATGCACCTAAGTCTGATCCCGATAGGATCTCCTGCGCAAAGATTCTACCAACTGGTGCCTGCTAGTTGCTATAGACGACTCAACTCTATGACACCCACTACTAGATCCAGCTACCTGACATACATTTGACAGATATCTATATGTCACCAGTTCCTGTTCCAACACCTCGACAACGGTGGGAATGGAAAAGGTCATCAAACTAGAATAGATCTCTCTACGGATTCCCTGGTCAAACTTCTGTGCTTGAAAGTAACCATCTTAGATCATGTCAAGGGAGTACCGCATAAGGTCTGTGAACCTCATAACATACTCATACATTATCATCCCTCCCTATTGTATCTCTAGAATCTCATGAATCTAAACTGAGTGAAAATAATAGCAGTAGTAATCCTCATGGAACAAAAACTGGAAGTCAGGCCTTGAGAGTGTCGACTCATCATGCATCTGGGTAACAATAATCCACCAACACCCAATTTCTCTATATAAAAGAATAGATTATAGTGTAACCACCTAATATGTTGGTTTTTGGATGAACCTAAAAACATGGACCACCGATTCTATACAATCCTATAATACCTAGGGATCTGGATCGACATGGAACCTTAGTGGCCTATTATACTGGAACTCACAAAGTGAACTAATCCTGAGCGCATCCTCATCCTGCTCTGCTTCCCGACAGGTGGTGGTGCTACTACCTAACCACCAGGAGGAAGAATCTAGCTAGATGGACCCTAAACTAAGGTATCATCACTCATCGAATCATCATCTCGATCTGGAACCGGTATCCTGGCTAGCTATCATCGTGGAGGCATCCTGAAAGTTATCAAGACGTATAATAGTCAGATGAGCATATATATATATATATATAAAGGGGAGATGACTCAAGAAGGATAGTCAAAGACCCAATCCTATATGATGCATGCACCATTGATCCCTATAGCCAGTGTCTCAGTATGTCGTGTAGGGGAGAATTTCTTGGGTACTGTAGCAGTAATATAGCAGGGCACTGTAGCAGTGGTGGAACTGTAGCAGCGGCGACACTGTAGTGGTGGGGGGATTGTGGCATGGACTGTAGCGGCGGTTGTACTGTAGCAGACACTGTAGCTGCATGGGTACTGTAGCAGTACTGTTCACCGAGGGGTCCTTTGGGCCAATTAATGGGCTCTCAAGCCCTGTATTCAGGCCACTTGGCCTTGGGCCTTCGAGCTATGTAATGGGTGACCCTCTACCCAGTATAAAGAGGTATTTGATTTAAATAATAAATTGAGGCTTCGGGCCCAACCTTTAAAAAAAATGTTTTGTTGAATGGATATGTTAGCTGCCCACACCATCATTGGATTCCCTAGAATGAGAGCCACACTCAAAACACTTTGAAACTATTTCCCTAAATCCCAACCAAAATCATCATAAGGGGAATAATCCAGATAATGTCACAAGGAATGAATGGCTCTAATACCAATATATCATGACTTGATACAAATCGAGGCTCAATCCACAACTACCTCAATCCCACCTCCATAGGCTAGGGGTGGAGACAAGCACAAAAAGACATATCCTAAATAGAAGGCCTTCACCTAAAGTACCTATACACACACATGATTGTCTCAATGAAAAAGTAGAGAGGAAAAATAATAAAAATATACAATATCTTGAAAGTAAAACAAGCATGAAAAACCTATAGGGTGTATATGAGTATAATAGTGAAAATTAAAAAGTAAAGTGAAAAAATACATGCCCAACTAGAAAGATGTCCCGACCTGAAAAAATTGGAAAGTAAACTTCTAAGAGATCCCAAATCCAAATCTATAAGATATGATCACCATATGTGATCCACAACACTTAGTATCCTAAAGCTCCTCTGAAGTCACCACCGACCTATCCATCATCTGTATAAGACATTAGACATGTGGGAAAATCCCATGCAGGGGTGAGTATATACATACCTAGTAGGATGCCCTAAAAGTTTAAAGGGGGAACAGTAAGAGATAAAAAATAATAAAAGGATAGTATATAGTAAATAGGATGCATCTCAACCCAAAGAAAGAGAAAGGGAAACCTTATACAAGAACAAATGGCTCAACACAGTGTGTATATGGACTACACGTTGAGTATTTTCCACCCATAATAGGATAGTAACCTATATAACCATGATAATCTAAACACATAAAGAACGTGGAATACTCCATGTATATTTGCAACCCATGGAAGGAGAGTAACCAAATAAAAATGTATGAATATATATATATATATATATGCTTAGTAAAAGAAGACAAAATGAGAGAGAAAGGGGATCTACATCTCATAGTTCAACCCATAAAAAGAGTCACTAATAGTTCCAAAAATCCAATAATGATGCCCAACATCTCATGCATCTACCTAGTAGAAAACATCCAAGTCAACCATGACTCATCACTATGCCACACAGTTAAGGGAAACAATATTTTTGTAGAGTACCCATGCCCTAGTACAACATGAGGTTTCCACTCTATGATGGTCGATAGATGACCCATGCCCTAACTCCGCAGGAGGGTTACACTCTGTGTATAGATAGAGGACCCATAACCTGTTCCAACAAGAGGGTTTCACTCTAATAGTTAATAGATGACCCATGCACTACCCAGTATGAGGGTTATACTATGATTCTAGAGGACCCATTCCCTGAATCCATAGGAGGGTTCCACTCTCGTAGCTAATAGAGGACCCATTCCCAACCCAACTGGAGGGTTCCACTCTGAAACATAGAGGACCCATTCCCTATCCTAGAAGAAGGTTTCCACTCAGATGGTAGGTAGATAGAGGACCAATGCCATATAATAATAGTAGGTTTACACTCTCTAATACTAGAGGACCCATTTCTTGACTTCGTAGGAGGTTCCCATTCTGATGGTCGATAGATGACTCATTCCCACTATGGCTGGATGGTTCCACTCTGGGAGCCTATGGTGATCCTGCGTGATCACTACCATCGCTGAGAATCACCTAAATAAGATACATGACCAAAAAAATCTCACATAATATTTAAAAATTCACAATAAAGGGAACCATTACATTCTACATGAAAAAATACTCAGGATAGGCTACTCATAGGACAAAATCTAAGTCCAAACAAAGGAGATATGGGAGATTGAAGTTTCCTTAAAAGGAACCAAGGGGTACATGACATGTGATTGGACCCACATGATGTGTGGTCCCACTCCATCACCTATTTGTGTCCCTAGAGGTACGTGGCTCTCCAACCATGGTTAGATACATGACATGTAGGGGATTTATAGGTTGTGACCATGCCACCTGAGGTCTTTCTTGTGTACTTGGCCATGTATCCATCCCACGTCCATGTACTCAAGCTGTGTCCATGTACTTCAGTACACGACTATGTGTCTGGGCATGTATTCCCACACAAGGTCCTTTTTGTGTGCTCTGACACATGGATCATCCACCTGGGGAATAGGTACATGGTGTGTAGTTATTATACTCGGTGTTCTATCCTTATTAATTTAAAAAACCCTAGCCACCGCATTATAGGGGATACACGATGTGGGTTTGTCATGGTACATGGTGTGTAGTTGAGTTTTTAATAGATTCTTAGACCTATTTCCATGATTTCATATCTAGCCTTTGATTCTTTAGATATCACTTCCATGCATACCTAAATCAAAGGAGAATCCCTTGATTCGTTCTTTCTGGTTGTTGTTTCTCAGAAAAATTGTTCTTGATTTGTACCACACATAACCCACATACCTCACACATCATTGGTTCTTAAATTCAGTATTTTATTTCCGATCATTAAAATGATCACCCACAACTCACAATCCATCTAAAAACATCCTTGATTTTTCTATCCATCTCTCTCATGTGGATTCATTGTGATTCTGGGGGTCTGATTGATCTTGATACCACCCAAAAATGTCAAACCGGGACCATGGGGTCCAATCAGTGAAGAATAAAAAGAAATTGTGGGAGAAAGAAACATAGAAAAAGGTTTATCAATCATTGGCCAAGATTTATTTTCCAATGAATATAATTGGGAGATTTTGGTTAGAAAACAATAATAACCAATTAATTTTCAATTCATGGGCACATACAGAGGCCACAATTGAAATAAATCAAAGGTAAGAAGATGATCTTGATCAATCAATTTAATAAAAAATGGAATAAAACAAGAATTTAATTTTCCTACCTAGATTTTGGATCATTTTTTTGATAAATAACGTTCTATCTAATGAATGTAATATGTTGTTTTTTTCACTATGCTCTGATATGCACTAATCCTGAGGTTTTTCGTTGCAGATGTTGATTCACCAAAATAAGTAGTAATAATGCTATGGATTCCTACTATGGTTTATGTGTATAACCATGGAGGATTGACTATAATGATTTATTTGTAGGAAAAATAGTTTAGGACAAATTAATAAATGAATTAAATAATTAATCCATTAAACATACCACCAACGACCATTTTATCTGAATACCCCATGCCGACTTATTTTAGGTCACTCCTAGGGTAACAATTTTATTATGGAATCAACATTGGTCTAATATTCCCGATTTTAAATTCCTTTTAAGAGTTATCCCATTTTCTTTAAGAATCCATGAATGAATAATATAAAATATATTTAATATTTTTATAAAATTAATTTCGAGCACATCGGGTCTCAAAATCACTTGTCGTCTCAGTTCCTAGCTCTAAAAATATATATAAAAATATTTTAAAGTATTACAAGGAAAAAATGGATCTTTAAAAAATAGGATAGGAGAGGGGGTTCCCTTTTATAAATGAGGTGAGTTGCACACTTGTAATATTTGAAAATAAAAAGGTATACCCACATTTTTATCATGAAAAAGATCCAAAATGGGCCATTATTAAAAATATAAGATATAAAGTCAAAATATGGAAATAAAATAGGTGTTTTAAAAATTTTGGGACCTTTTTAACCTTTATTTTTTTAGTTTAACCCTCCAGTAAACCTATTTTTACCTTAGCTGTGGTAAATAATTTTAACTGTTTTTACCATTATGGTAAAAAAAATTAAGTATCCATTATTAGATATTATAAAATATTATGATTAAAAATATGGAATAAATTTTTACAAATTCCATTCATATAATTTGAAAAATTTAATTTAAAATTTATCTCGTAGATGCGATGAGAAAGTAGGTTTTCAAAGAGAAAATGTTTAAAAGTTTACAAAGTCTTTATATGAAAATTAAATATGAAATTGATTCTAATGGCCTAAATTTAATTAATAGATATATTATTTATTTAAATTTACTTTTAAAACTATATTAAAACAATTTTTATGTTTTTAAATGCTTTAAAAAAATGAAAATTCTTAATAAAAACTCATATTTTTCACTATTCATTGAAAAATTATTCTTTACAGAAAATTCCAAAAAATTCACCCAAAGATAATTTTGATATTTAGATTTCAAAAATGAAGATTATTTTTCCAAATAATTTTTCTAAATGTGGTAAAAATTAATTCTAAATTATGCGTGTAAACCCCAACTACTCCGCCATTCATAAAAATATAGTTTTTCAAAAAACATTTCTTTCTCTTTCAAATGGTTATTATTTTATTTGAAATCAATAGATAAAAAGTTTATTTATTTTATACATGTGTAATCCTTATAATTTCTATAATTTATTTATTCCTATTCATACCCACTAACTTAACATCTAGGTTATAATGGAAATGTTTAAAGAATAATATTTTTATAGAGTGATATGTTTCATTTAAACATGGTGTTGTGTGCATATAATGTTATTGAAGAGATTGAATTTATTTTAAAATAAATATATCATAAAGTATTGACATTTTATATTTTATTTTAATATTTTTGTTTCATGTCATAAACACTATCAAACATGATGTTCCTATTTTAAAACCTTAGGGTGTTACATTCTACCCCCTTAAATAAATTGTGTCCTCACAATTTAATATCGATCTCAATAATCAAGGGTTTTACATTTGAAAATTCCCTTCTTGAACTCCCACATCATGATAAGCATTAATAAAACATCCTCTTGATAAGATAGAATGGGAAGTACAATGGTCATTTGGAATAATCACATAACTAGGTTTCCAAGTAGTAGAACATAGGTGGGAAGTGAAGACATAGAAAAGGAAGAAAATCATAATGCCCAAATAATGATGGAGTGTGATATAGGTCATTGATAATAATAATTTGAATGATCAATATAAATTCAACAACTAAAAAAATCATAAATCTATGATTAGTTATGTGACCATTTGATTTATCAAAAACGAAGGTACAAAGATAACATTTTTGTTTCAAGATCCCTTTCTCAATGTTGTATAATTCATTTACTATCTTGATTTATAATATATGAAAATGTACTTACTTGACATATTTCTATTTTATAGAAAAAATTTCATCATTTGTTTGTTCTTAGATCAATTCTCACTTCATTTCTTACTCTAAGAAATGAATATCCAAAATGAATTTTTATACCCAAATCACATTTAATAAATCATTAGAATGAAAATTCATTCCTCATATATCAAGATATTTTTCAAAACAAAAATGGTTTGTAAAAGTTATCCAATAACACAAAAATTTCAAATTAATCCATTCCATATATAGTTAAATTAAGGATCATCACAACATATTTCTATCCAAATTAAAAGTCCAAAATTTTTGATGGAAGGTCACCAAATCAACACTATATTACCCAGGAAATATAAAGTGAATTTTAATGTCACATTCCAAATATTTGAATACCTTGATCACCATAAAAACTTAATTAAAACATGAATTATTCCAAATATAAAATCTTAGGTCGTAAAATATATTCTATAAATGAATACTTACCGTAAACTCCAACAAATATGACATAAACCATCAAAACTCTAACCAATTTCATGTTCACCAACACTATCCTATAAAAATATCATTATTATCTCACTATAGATAACATATTAAGGGTTATCATAACTTAATGATTTATTTTCCAAGAGGTTATAATTTTCACCAAATCACTTTTCTTGGTCATCACTACCATTTAACATATGCTCTTAAATCATTTAATAAATAGTACTATAGTACAATCCTTATACATTTAATGATTATTATAACTAGAATATCATTGATAAAATACCCCTATAACATAATTCTTAAATCCAAACATAAGCACATTAATAATTATATTTTTTCTATGGTAATATAATAAGCTCTAAAATGATCCCTTAGTATATTTTGAGGTATATTCCCTTGATGCATAGAGAATTCATTTGCATAGTACCCCATATTATTATATTTGAAGTATTGATAATTGGAAATTTCTTTATTTCCCTTTAAATTATGATAATAGAGGAATTTATCTCCATACTAGTATAAAACTATCAATCCCTAAAATAAAGTACCATGGTGTTTCTTTCCACAATTATGACATGTGGGAAACCCTTCTTTTCCATCTTCCCCTTATCCATTTTTTACTCTGTCGTCCTCTTATTCTCTATATTCCCTTCAAAGACATAATACTTAGGGAATTATTTATCTACCTTGATAGCACAAGATACTATGTCCTCATATAATTATAATGTTTGGGAGACTAGTTTACTTCTAAATATTGTCTTATATTCATTAAATAAATGAACATTCTTACTCTATAGATTACGTGCATCGATAAAATTTCCATTCCTTCTACTAGGATCTATTTATAAATAATGTAATACACTATATTAGATCATAACATTATGTAAAATAATGTATAATCCCAAAAATAGTGAAAAAATAACATAAATTGAAAAATTTATGCCTAGATTATATCATAATCATAAACATGGTTTCTTTTGGGTTATCTTTATTTTCAAATACTTCATAATTTTTTGTATAGAAAATATAAATTATCCTAATAATATCTTGTGAGTGTAAAATTATATGCATAGTAAGGCCCATTTTCGTACACTAAGTGATGATCAGGTCATTCCTAATGCACCCTTTTTAGAGATATTATCCCTAGGTACATCTGTTCCATAACCATGTCTACTTGTATTATCTAAACAAGTATGCATTTTCATAAAAAACCCACATAATATCTTCATTAACAAAGCTTTAGTATGTTTTTATATACTTATACTTAAAGTCTATCATAGGGTTATGTTACCTAATATATGTTTTCCTAAATCTAGTTCCTAAGTTTTCTACTAAACTTCCTTTTAATACCAACTGTAGTGACCTTGACCCCAGTATCCTAGAGCTATTGTCTACTTTATTACATTATAATAAGATACTAGGAATCACACCATGAATAAATGAATAGTTTAGTGGTCTTGGTAAACTATATACATATTTTAAATTATTATTACAATTTAAAACATAAAATTTAAAAAGTTTTTTCCTTGATAACACCATTATTACTCTTATTTTATCCCTATATATCAATCAAAAAACACTTACTAGTATCTTGGGGAGAATAAAACATAAGAAAGAGGTGATATAAGATTCCTAGTAAGGGTAAGATTATAGTACAAGATATGAATAAATAAGGAACAATCAATTTAGAAAGGTAAATAACTAAAATACATGACATCTAATCAATATATTGAGCATAATATGGTATGAATAAATGATAATAAAATAATTCAATTAAAAATAATTCCATATAAATAATCACATGAGCTTGAAACTTAACAAAAAATATTCCAACTAATCTAAAAATCACATGGAATATAAATGATTGAATTCATAATTGTGTACATCTTAAACATACTTTCAAGGCCTCATTCAAAGAATTAATTTCATGAAGTCATCATTACAATACATCTTACATAAATGGATAATTCCTCATCCAAATAGCCAAGCTAACTTGTCTCATGAGACTTAATGATACATTAAGGGGATATGTAATTCTAGGCCCCACCCACAAATTAGTAAGTAGAATTAATTACACATATGTAATGGGTGAAACATAATCAACATAAAAATTTGTATTGAAAAAACATAATATGAAATATTAATAAATACCCCAATCAATAAATATAATCATAAACCATACAGAGTAATATGGTGAATGTTAATAATAATTGTACATCCATAGTAAAATTAATCATAAACCACCTAAAATAAATAATAATTATTATATAAATACAATATATCCCCAATGTATCATAATAATAATAAAGGGTTTATGTTGTTGATGAATAGAAATACCATAAAAATTTCATTAAAAATATTTTTGAGGAAAATAATTTTTTCACTTTAATTTTTTTAAAATAAAAGGTCAAAAAATATTTTGAAAATATTTTTATCTGAAAATAAAATTTTAAAAATTATAAATAAATATTTAAAACATTTATTTTTCACGATGGTTGATAATTCCATTCATGCCATACACGTTAAAACAAAAATTCCTTTCACATTTTTGGTAAAAGCCAAACATGTCTTGTTTTGAAAAAAACATGAAGATTCCTTACATTTTTTTAAATATAAAATTGGGTAAAAATTTCTTTAAAAAATAATTTTTAAAATAATAAAAACATTTTTTTGAAAACATTTTTAGAAAACATTGATTTTTATGAAAAAGGATTTTCAACCAAAAAGAGAAATAAAGTGAAATCTTATTATTATTTTTTCAATCATTTTAAGTACCATAGAATGACGAAATGAAAATATTACTTTAAAAATTTCATGAATAAATATAGTATAATAAAATATATTGATTTTAATATTGAAATATCAAATAATTCCCCCTAGGGAGACTTAAACCAAAACAATCCCAAATAATGATGAGATTATGAAATAAACCCTTACCAATTTTTTAAATTTTGAATCATAAGCCCCATGAAAGAAATAACTTCAAATGAAAATTTAAATAGCATGAATAGAAATATATTCATGATATAAAATATCAAAATGGGAAGTATATACACCACAAAAATGAATAAGTGGTGATTATCACATATGTATCACATAAGTAAAAGTGAGACAAGAAACCCTTACCACTTGTTCGACTTCCTTCATATGTGTACTAAACTCATGTATAATAAATATAGGTTTTTTAAAAATATATTATATAACCATAATAATATATATCATACTATATACTATTAACTTATAGTCTTTTATCGCCTGTTTATTAGCAATTCTTTGTTAAAATCACCGTTTTATGTGATAATTGCTTCGTTTTCCATGTATATTTTGGTTTAGTAATTTCAATAATTTTAATTTTATAATGGTTAAATAATAAATATATATATTTTAAAATTATATAAATATCATATATATTCATTATATATTTATTTGTAGTAATCTATAAAATTTAGAGATAAAAAAGTGATTACACCGTTCATAGAGATGGCAGACCGTACGTACGCATGAACGCTATTTACATTTTTATCAATGGAATTAATGAAAGGAAAATAAATATTAATTAACATTTATATAATCATCATTATGTTATATATATCATTTAGATTAATAAAACCCATCATTATTACCATCCATGTAAAAATAAAATGAAAAACATTTCACATCACTTTGTGGAGGTGGTAGTCCACATGTATGCATGAGCGACATTATTATTTTCCAGTGGATTGGAAGGTAAGAATTTATGTGTTAAATTATATTTAAGTAGGTATTTTTATATCATAAATATCATATACATTCACTAAATTTTATCTTTAATACCTTTCTTGTGAAGTGTAAGTGAAAAATGAATCACATCACTTCACAAGGCAGTAGTCTTCCGTACACACGAGCGACGTTATCATATCCCTCTTGGAATAGAAATTAAGAAGGTATATGTGATATTATAATTAAATAAGTATAATAATATCATAAATAGTATATAAATATGTTTAATCCATAATTTCATCCATCTTTGAAAGATGGTGATGGAAAACGAACTATATTGGTTTGTGAGGTGGTAGTCTGCCGTACACACGATCAATGGTTTCATTTTCTATTTAATGAAAGTGGAGATGGATATAGGTTATCCAATTGACATAATAAAACGTAATTATATATGATATACTAGTTTGTTTATTTTTTTTGTAGTTGTGATATACTATATGGAGTTATAAAAAGAATTAAAATGAAAACACATAGTTAAAAAATTCACCTCTTCTTCTAGCAACCAATTTTGGTTTAACCTAAAGCCTTCCTAGATTATATTTATGATATAATAAATCCCTCTAGGATGTGGGTAGGGATTTAAGGAAGATATTTTTTAGGTATTTTATAAACCAACTGGGTTTTTAAGTTTGAAGAGAAGAGGAGAGGGGGTGGCCTCTTATAAGTGAGGTGAGTGACGCACATATAATTTTTGAAAAGAAAAAGGTGTACCCACATTTTTATTATGAAAAAGGATAAAAAAAGGGAAATTATAGAAATTATAAGAGATAAGGTCTAAATATTTCCATAAAATTGGCATTGGACAAGTTTTGGTTCATTTTTAACCTTTATCTTTTTTAACCCCTGGTAAACCTATTTTTACCTTAACCGCAGTAAATAATTTTTAATATTTTTACTATTAATTACTGTCAAAAATTATTTTTTACTTATTATATAATATAAATTATTATTATTTAAAATATATCATATATTTTTCCAAATTACATTCATATAATTGGTAAAATTTAATTTAAAACTAATCCCACAAACGTGATGTGAAAGCGGGTTTTCAAAGAGAAAATGTTCAAAAGTTTACAAATTTTTTATATAAAAATTCACTATAAAATTGATTCTAATGAACTAAATTGGATTAATAGATATATAATTGAAGTAATTTTACTTTAAAAACCATATTAATTTTTTTAATTATTTAAAATCTTTTAAAATAAATGAAAATTCTTAATAAATACTAGTATTTTCACCATTGATCGAAAAATTTATCTTTTTAAAAATTTCTCAAAAAATCACCCAAATATAATTTTGAAATTTAGATTTAAAAAATGAAGTTTATTTTTTCAATTTTTTTTTATAATTTTTAATAATTATTTCTAAATTTTGTGCGTAAAGTGCGACTACTCCGCCATTAAGAAAAATACAGTTTTTCAGAAAACATTTATTTATCTTTCAAATAGTTCTTATTTTATTTATAATAAATAAATAACCATTTAATTTATTTTATATAGTTTTAAACCATATAGTTTCTATAATTTATTCATCCCAATTCATACCCACTAACTTAACCACTAGGTAATAATGGTCTTGTTTAAAGAGTAATTGTTTAATAGAGTTTCACGTTATATTTAAAACCTAGTGTTGTGTGAATTAAAAGCTATCAAATAAATTGAATTTATTTAACAATAAATATATCATAAAGTTTTGGGGTTTTATATTTTCTTTTAGTCTTAGTATTATGGCCATACACACTATCAAACATTATGTTACTATTTTAAAATCTCAGGGTGTTTCAATTTAAAAGGTAGGGTTTCTTTACATATGTACATAAACTCCAACATCACAAACATTCTCATTTATAAAATTATTTTATTTTTTACATTTTTAAATGAAAAAAAAACAATATAAAAAATTTATTTATCCTAATCCTTTTTGTTTAAGAAAAAAATTCTTTTAAATCCAATTTATAAACACACCATTTTCAAGCTCTTTAGGAACATTTTAATGAAGAAAACCAAATGAAATAATGAACAAAATAAAACACCATGGAACCATGAAACAATTTAAAGAGTGTAAACAAGTGAAATTCATGGTGCAATGTTTTCCATTCAAACAAGATAACATAAGAATGAAAGTTTTATAAGGAGAAATATGTAGTGAACATGGGTAATTACTAAATATCTCATGAGGCGACCCTAGACGTACTTGGTTAGAAACCACCTATAGGCCTATCGATGCATTATTAACTCTATAACTAACAAGATACTCTAAACTAGCCACACCTGTGACACTCCATATGAACTACAATACCATAGTGGATTTAGTCCATCTCATCAGGTGATGTGAGCCAATTTTTTGTAAATTTTTTTCTACTTTTCATTAGAAATTAACCCCATAATTAACTTAAATCATGGGTAATTTATACATTTTTGACATTTTTTAAAATTTGGAATTAAATTGATAATTGGATTAAATATTGTTTTTCGTGGTTTATTTAAATTTTGGAATTAATTGAAATCCATAAACTGATCTTTGAATTATTAAATTTAATTTATTGGAGGATAATCATGTTTTTTCATTATTTATATTTATATAGTCTTAAATTGTACAAATCCATTCATTTTAAAATCTATTTTTCATGTTTATGTGATTTTAAGTTACCCCCGTGTAGGTCCTTTATGATATGTATAGGTAAAATCTGTGGTCCCACTACTGTGTAAAAGTAACAGATTCTTAATATCAGGGTAATAATCCCCCATGTAAAGGTAATACATTTGGGAAAGAATATGTAAATGTACCTTTGCATAATAGGTTTCATAAATATTCTTCCAGTATGCTCTCATAAAGTTTACAAGTGTGATTATCAACCCAAGAGTAACAACCATGGACTGCAATTTACATGAGGGTAACATGCACAAAATGAAGGATATGTAAAGGTCCGAGGATAAAAATTGAAAATGGCATTGATCGACCATGAAAAACTCCTATATGATATCATGAATAATGGTATACCTATCATTCGATCAACAACCATAATAACCCCAAACTACCATGGTAGTCAATTGACCTCATGTGGAAAACACAATCTACTATAACCCCTTCATCAACCTACTATTCCTATCATAGTCAATGGGATGACAAAAAGTGCATGATCTCAAGATACTAAAAAGGTATCAACCTACCAAACATTGAAAATCCTAGATGACCACATGAAGACTGTAAAACAACTGCAAGTGGAAGATATCAACCTACCGTATGACTAACCCACCATGCCTAAACTGTCATTCCTTATACAGACCGACCACAAGATGTAAATTCAACCCACCCTATGATTTAAATTGGATTAAATACACTATGATTCACATATTATCATTGTTTTTGAGTATCATCTTTGACATACTTGAATATTAATCCAGGGAAGTCGACATGGATGAGTTTAGTTTTTTTCTTGATGAAAATTTTGTGGTAAGTTGTGAAACTAGAATATGAAGTTGATGATTATATAGAATGAATATTACACTACCAATGTGAATTAACTATGTAAAGATGAAGATGGAGTGGACTTATAAACTCCTAATGATGCTACTTTAAAGATGAGAAAAATCACACACCATGTGCTTGATGAAATACCGAAATGAAATAATGCAGCATGCACTCATGTATGGGTAAATCAAGTCACTATAATGTGAATAATTATAGATGTATGAATATTACACCATTTCAAGGTAAAAGAGATTCCATATAAGGGAAATTGTGTCAATTTAAGTAGTGAATTCCCTAGGCTGGCTCACATTTAGGTAGTCCGGGAAGCTATGGAATAGTCAGATTCGAGTTGCGTTAGGGTAAAATTAAGTTATGTAAGGGTCATTCCATGAACATGAGTGATTCCTATATTCTAAGAATTATTTAAGGGTCATGCCTACCTATGTAATGGATATTGGTGAGATCCACTGGCTATGTCAAGGTACCTACACATATTTAAAAGATATGTATAGTTCATCACTAGGTCGTCGGGGTAAAACATTGAAATGTTCAAAATAGAAATTACAAATCAAACCATACTTTCACTGGTTCAACTATACTTGGAAGTGATCTTATATTTGATCCATGCAGTGGAAGGGTAATGATCATGAGTGGTGTTTCAAGAATTTAGAAGACTCAAGATGCCCAAATGGAAGAATCCACATCCCAAGATTTATACATAGTGATAATCAGAAGAGAGGAAGCTGTGAATGAAATTTGAGGAATGTTTTAGAAAATATTGGAATCATGGGGGAATTATAATAGATATATGCTGGTAACACGAATTAACCTTTAAAACACATGAAGAACCACTGACCGGTCTTCTATAAATGTTGAACTATTCATTGAGGAGAGGGGGTTACTTCCATGGTTACTTGATCGGAAGATGAGATTCTGATATCTAATTAATTAATTTTAATTTATTTTTTCAATAATTTTCTAGTGATAGAATACTAATCCATTAGTGTATGATCCAAGGAGATTCCCCTTACGACCTATATTGAATTCAACATTTTAATTAAATCTGTCTTTTAATCTTCTCTCTGTATTTATTTTAAAATTTTAGATGATTATGATATTTATTTATTGCTATGAATTTTAAATTCATCTTCCCTATTTCACTATATTTCACACACATTACACTCATGTTCTCTCTAGAACATATGATCATGATAAATGGGATGATCTAGGGGTGATTGGAATTTTTTAGTCACTAGGCTAGGTGATATTATAGGTTACAGTGATTATTGCATCATTATGATTAAATAAAAACAACTAGGTGAGGGTAATGAAGTTTGGTTTCACTTGGTTAAGTAAAAAACATGAGATATAAAATAGAAAAATGATTTATCAGGCCATGGTAGGGGATATCCATGGTTAGGACACTCACTTTAAACTGAATTTAAATCCAACATACTCAATCATTGATTTCACACATCAAAACCATCAAACATAAGAACACACCCAAAAAACTATCCTCTATGGATATGACCCTATTTCCACTATCATTACATCAATCCAGGTTCAAAATTTTATTTTTAGATATCCATAATATAGGCTTTTTATTAGAATAGTTCCATTTTCGGGGAGTCCGGTGTTTTAATTTTTACTTAAAAAAATGAATTTAACACATGACCAGATGTAGTTCATCTCACATCACTAGTTTTGATCTAGAGTTTGAATGAAATGTGTTTGGAATAATTAGGAATTTGAGAATCATTGAATAAGTGGAGAGAGATTTTCTCAAAATTCCATCAACTAAATATCCATCCTCATATAATTATTCCATAAGAGAGACCATCAGAAGAAAAATCATGGAATAAAATCTAGCTCAATTAAACCGAACCTTGAGAGAAATTCACACACTTAATTTCAATAATGACAACTAGCTTTAATATCCAAATAATAAATAGGATTGTGAGATTAGAAATGTAACAATTATCTTACTACCTAAATTACATGGTTTTTTAGAAGAAGAGCTCAATAGACATATGAGAGCATTTATGGAAATCTGTAACAAGTTCTGACCAAGAGGATTCATCAAGGCTCAAATTAGTTAGAAGGAATTCCCATTATCTCGTAAAGGATCAACCAAAGAATGGATATACAACCTCAAACTTAGAAAAATAACAACCTTTTATGATCTTTAAAAATAATTCCTCTATAAATACTTCCCTACCTCGATGTGTACCCAGCTAAGAAAATAGATTTATGGAATTAAGAAATCTAATGGAGAAATCCTCTACAAATTCTGGGAGAGATTCAAGTGGTTGAAAACCTTCATGCCACATCAGCATTTCAAATACCATCATTTCTTGGTGAAATTTAACCAAGGGTTAACAGAAAATGGTAGAAAATTACAAGATGGTTCATCAGGAGAAGCACTAATATACACATCAGCTACTGAAGTGAGATAATTGATTGAGATGATCTCCCAAAATTCCAAAAAATTCAATATAAGAACATCCATATGAGGAGTACACGATGTAAAAATTTTCAAAATACCATTACTTGAAAACAAAAATGAATAAATAACCAATCTAATGAGATAATTATTTATGAACAATGTACAAGAAACATTACCAAACCCACCTCTAAGGGTTTGAAAACTCTATCACTCCTTAGATAACTACATTGATGGATGGACACAAGTGTAATAGAGCTGTGATTAAATTTACCAAAGATCATACCAGCATTACCTAGTAAGAAATATAGGATTTATAAAATTTTATAACCCTCAATTTGGGGCTAGGAATCAAATACAATAAAGAACACCATTCCAAAAAGGTTTTCAACCATATTTCCTACCACTACCCTTATATAGAGGCAATTATATGACCTATACAAGTTACCAACAAGGAAAAACTCAATAAAATTCAAATAAAGATTTAATAAAACAACTAATGAGACTCAAACCACTCAAAAAAATACTCTTAGAAATCATGGATCAATACTAGAGGAGCTGCAAGGATAGTACAATCAGGTCATGTCTTCTATCAATGACTTGAATAATCAAATTTCATGTAAACTTCTTACTCAATAAATTCCTAACCCTAAAAGAAATGTTATTTCAATTTCATTAAAATGTGATAAGGATATAGAAAATAATAAAAAAAAATCCCCATTTAAATCCAAATTTGGAAGTGGATAGTCCATTTAACATGAAGAAGTTATCCCTAAAAAAGAATCATAGGAAGAATATCCCTTTGAAACACCCTAGTAAAGAAAGAAAAGGGAAAATCTAAAGTGGAGGAATCAAATAATCCACATAATCACTTCCCTTATAGTGTAAAACCACCTAATAAAATCAGTGAAGAGTAACTACAATAATATATCTTAGAGATATTCAAAAGAGAGGAGATCAACATACCCTACTGAAATCTATCTAAAAAATCCAAAGGTTTGAAAATTTTATCAAAGAAATATACAATGAGAAGAGAATATTACAAGGAAATAAAAAGTTAAATTTAGGTAGAAATTACTCTTCCCTTATTACCCTTTAAATAACTAGTAAATTACAAGACCCTTGTACATTCACTATCCCTTTCATAATAGGGGAACTCACTTTTTTCAATGCATTGTGTGATTTGGGCACATCCATTAATGCAATACCGTATTTAGTTTATTCCTCCAAATAGATAGGCGAGATTAAACCCATACGAGTGGTTGTACAACTTGCTAACTGAACAACTTCCAATCTATTTGGAGTTCTATAAGATGTTCTAGTAAGAGTAAAATTATTTTTATTCCCTATAGAATTATATATTTTAGACATAGAGGAAAAAGAGGCAATGTTCAAACCCCTATCATATTAGATAGGAAATTTATAAATACTTATAAAATAATAATAAATATTAATGATCTAAATATTTTCATGAATTTTAGAGGAAAAATAGTAAACTTAAACATTCTTGATTCAAAGAAATATCCTCAAGAGGAGCAATTCATGTCTACATTGAACTATTCTTATATGAAATATTGTTTAAAATAATAAATTGAGATATTTGATGATATAATTCATTTAGAATAATATTTTGAAACAATTCTTTGATAACCATTTTTTTGAAAATTAACTTAATCTATAATTGGCTCTATGGTAAATAGATTAAAGAATTTGATGAAAGTTATTTTTATGATTTACTTAAGACTGTCACTAACTCTTCTTCTTTACATGTGAAGGATTATAAAATGGATAAAACTACATTTAAAAAATAATTACAAACAAACCAAATTAGAATTTAATCTACATCCATTCAACTTATTATATGATTATTTAAAGGAAAATGAAAATTTACCAGTCAAAATTTCAAATAATATAAAACCCAATAATGAGAACCAAATTTTATAAATCATAACTTTTTTAGAGAAATAGGTTGGACAATAGGATATATTCCAGGGATTATCCCTAACACATGTATGCATATGATTTTTTTATAAATTGAGTTAAAAATGAAAAGAAAACCCCAAAAGAGGCTCAACCTGACTATCCCAGAAGTTTTAAAAATAGAAGAAGAAATAATCTTTGGATCTATAATCATATAACCAATCTTATACCCCATTGGGTAATCCCCATTCAAATTGTCCCAATAAAAACTTGATGAAAAATTGTAAAAAAATGTGAACAAGGAGTTAGTTCCCATAATAATTTAGAACAACTAGATAGTTTTAAAAGACTACCCATAATTACATCATGTGACTTGAAAGGACCACTTTCCCATTACATTTTTAACCAATTATTAGATAGAATACCTGGAAAGGGCCGCTACAATTTATTTTATGGATTTTCTGGGCATTTTCATGTTCTAATAGCTCTACAATACCATTACAAGACCATATTCACATGTCCATTCGATATATTTTCTTATCATAGGATTCTATTCAATATTTTTAATTTACCATGTTACTTTTAACATGGTATGGTAAGAATATTTTTATAATTGATTGAGAGTCTCTTGTAGGTTTTCCTTGATGATTTCACTATTTATAGATCTTATTTTCAAAATTTTATTGAATGCTTGGAAACGTTTTTAAGGAAATGCATTGAGAAAAATCAGGTTTTAAAATTTTAAAAATTAAATTTTATGGTTGAGGAAGGAAATGTGATAGGACACATAATTTATAAATATGAGATTAAAGTGGAGAAGTTCAAAATTAATGTGATCTCTTCATTTTCTTACCCCCCACAGTGAGATATATTTGATATTTTTTAGGTCATGTTAAATTTTACAAAAGGTTTATTAGGGACTTAAACAACATTTCCCCCCTTAACTAAAATACTCAAGGAAGCTAAATTTGTATTTTATGATTCATGAAATATATATTTTGATGATCTAAAATAAATCTTGATCTCAACCCCCATAATTTATCCATTAGACCATAATTTCCCCTTTGAGATACCATATGATGCTTCAAATAAAGCTATGGGTGTTATGATATCCTTGAAAGTTCATGGGGACCATAAATTGATATCATATACTTCTCAAACCCTGGAAACTTCCCAAATAAATTAAAGGAAAAACAAAAAATGAGCATTTTTCAATTTTTATTACTTTGGAAAATTACATTCTTACCTATTAGGAAGTAAATTAAATGACAATTCTGATCATAAAACACTCAGGTATTTGATTAAGAAATATGATCCAAATCTAAGTCTAGTGAGATGGTTGTCTATTTTAGTATAATTTAACTTAGAGATCAAAGAAAATAAGGGCAGAAAAAATATGGTTTCAAACCACAAGAATAGATTGCATCACATTTCTGAGGTATAACCACCAACTAAAACAATCTTGTATAATTATTTCCCGGGTGATAAACTATACAAAGTCACCCAAATTCCTTGGTACACTAATCTAGTAACATTTTTAGTCACATTAAAGGCAAACCCTTATTTATAAAGCATCAAACATGTAACATCCCAGGTAAATAAAGAACATGACATTTTCATATTTATTAATATTTTTAAATTAAATATTAATTTTACTTTAAAGGGGATTCTATATTCAATGGCATACTTTAAACACAACAATGGGTTTCTCCTAAGTCTTATATCACACACAATGCTGAGTCATATTGAAAAAATAATAATATAATATTATTATTTTAAATGGTAGTTAACACACAACCATTTTATTGGCGGGAATGAACAGAACTAACCATATTATTATTAAACATGTTTGTTAAATGTTTTTATATTTATCCAATAAATTTTAGAGGCCTAAAATAAGATTAAATCCAATTTTAAGCATAAATACTCTAATATTTTTAAAATGTAGTTTTACCACCTTTTGATGTAGAACCATTTTTAAATCTAGTTTTTTTCACTTTTATATGTTCTATTTGAGAAAATAAAATTCTTCTTTATAATTGGGACATAAAAATTTCATTTGGATGAAATTTTGGTATTTTTCTGATAAAGTTCATTTTTTAATGAATAGTGAAAAATACTGCATTTTAAGTCAAAACTATTTTTTAATATAATTTATTTATATGATTATATTTTCCTTTTAATTGGTTTTAAAGTTTAATTAGATAATTTTTTTCATTTAATCCAATTATGGTCATTGGAAGTAATTTCACTTTGAAATTGGATATAAAAAATGTCAATATTTTGATATTTATTATTTCTTAAAAACACGGTATTTGGTTTTGACAATAGAAATTAATTTTAAATTAATTTTTGAAAATTATGTGTTTTGAATTATGAAAAATGGATTTCATATTTGGAATTAAGAGGAACAAATTGCGTAAATAGGTATATTTTATTTTTAGACATTATGAATAGTAACTTTAGTAAATATTTTATTTACCTTCGTTAAAGGGTAAATCTGGTAAATAATGGTAAAAAAATAATATTATAATAATATTAAAATACCCTAACACATGTCCTAGCCCTATTGGATGATACATGACCAACCATGGTCATACTTGGGTCGATTTTAGGACCCCATGGAGCCACTTGTAAGTGAAAATGACACTATTAAAATTAATTTAAAGTTAAGGAAAATGTAACATAAAAACATATCTTTTAGTAAAACAATTTTTATATAGAGTTATGTAAGATATTTTTTGTAACATAAATAGTAATTATAAAGATAAAAATATTTTATACATCATGGTATTTTATTTATAATTTTTAGACATCAAATAAATAAAATTATTTATGACACAATGATGATGTAGTGATTACCTTATTAATGAATGACTTAAATAAATGAGATTATAAATGTTAAACTAATTTTATTTTGAAACTTTTTATTCCATAAAAAATTTTTATGGATGACTATAACTTGTTATATTTGAATTAATGTATTTTTTTTGAAAGAATCAAGTTGTTATAGAATTTTTAAAAGTCTTGATATGAATAGTTTATAAATTGACTTAAAATATTTTTTAAAATGAATACTATTTTATTAAATGATAAAATAATCCTAAAAATATAAGATTCATCCAAATTACATATATGATATTAAAATTTTTATTAATGATCCATTTTTGGGACGATTGGAGTTTTATATTAAGTATATTAACCATATAGTATGAATATACAAGAAGAAATGGTAAAAGTTAAATAAGTTAATAAAGGGTTAAATAAAAAAGATAAGGATTAAAAAATATCCAAAATGTGTAAAATTATTATTGTATGAGTTTATTTATACTTATATTCAAATTATATTTTAATTTAATGAGTTTTGGACTTTTGAAACTGAAAATAATTTTATAATAAAATAATACTTTTAAACTTTCCTAAAGAGCCCCTCCTCCCTCTTATAAAAGGACACCACCTCTAACCCATTACTCTCATCTATCAAGCCCCTTGTATCATCCAAACTCTTCCCAAATAAGTTCCAAAAATCCCTTTATTAATCCTAGAATCATTAACTTAGGCATAAGTTACTTCAAGAATGCCTTTTGGTTCAAACCAAAGAGAGTTACCCAATTTAAAGGTAACATCTTCTCTCAAGTTCTTTTCTTTTATTTTTGTTCTCCAACCCCATAAACTCTATTTATTCCATTATTTTATAACAAAACAGGTATCTTCAATATACTATTTTGTTTTTATGATAATTATTCAAACTACACTTACACACACCTCCATCCAATGGATACAAACATACTGTTTCTATGTACAGTGAACTGCTGCCTCATGCAATGATGATTGTTCGATTTTCCGCCACCACCTATCATGGTGGCCATTATGATGGAACTTCAATTATATATTACATTTATGATATTTATTTTATATATATTATTCTTTAATTATCATTTATAACATACATTTATGCTTTTCATGTTGTATAAATACGCTAATTTCATTTGAGGAAGTGCGGACTACCACCCCCTTAAAGTGATATGACTCATTCATGCCATATGTGGAATGTATAAAGGATGGTTTTAATGAACTTATGTAATGTATATAAAATTTGATATTATACTGTAATAATTATATACATTTGTATCATTATGTTTTTATTCCATTAAATATGAAATAGAAATGAAAGTAGCGTTCATGCGTACGTACGACTTACTGTCTCCATGAACGGTGCATTTCATTTCTTATCTCCAAATGCTATGTAATACTATAACTACATATATATACTATATATATGATATATATGATATCTAAATCTTGAATATCATTGAGGATATTATGTAATTTTTACCACATGGACAATTTGTAATTATAACAAGTTCATTTTTGACTCATGTTCCGAACATCGACAAAATTGTCCGATATGAACTCAAATAATTAACTAATTGTTATAGAAAGGTAATAAGTGATATAAAAGGAATAATAAAATTGAAAAATGTTCTTAATAAAGTATAAATTAACTTAATTTTATTATTCATGAAGAACAAGGATTATGCTACACAAGTCGGACTTGAGGTCAGGGGTTTTCATCTCACTTTTTATTCTCATGAGATTCATGATATATTTTCCACTATTGATTTTTGTGTGGTGCATGTACTACCCATGATTATATTATTTTTTTAATATAATTTAATTTATGGGTATTTACATCTTCATTGTATGATCCTTCTTTCATGGGGTTTATGTTTCGTAAGTTACCAAATCGGTAAGGGAACCTTTAACCCTCTTTTTCTAGTCGAATACTTATTTTATGTTATGTATTTAAATTTAAAATTTCAAAATTTTGGGATATGTTATTATATATCCTTATTGCTATAAATTTTATGTCCCTGTGATGAGATACCCTTTTTCCCTCATCAACTCTTTTTCTAAATTTTTACGTGATGCCGTTAGGCTGCAATTTTTTGTAAGGAAACTTATTAACCCAATTTCAATTATTTTGGTTAAACTTATACTTCTTGATTATGTCATTCTATGAATATGTGTGAATGACCTATGATTTTTTTTAAAATTAATATCCACATATATTGAGTGTATTTATATTTTTATCACATAGTTATGTCATTGATTTATCCTTAGTCTAATGGTACAATACTTGTAAGAGATTTTGTCTCAATATACTTTCATTGAGGAATATTTTGATTTATACATGGATTTATTTTATACAGTGTATAAACCCCTTTGAATTTTCATTTCATTCAAAGTGAATCTTTTTCTATGAAGCGTTTTACTAAATGACAAAATAATAATGTTTCTTTTTAATGTACGCGGTGATAATGACCTTTCCACCACCACGAGCATTATTAGATATTTGGATTCCTTAACAATATGTAATGTTTTTAAAAGTAAAATAAATAACATATACTATTTTTAGGTATTTTTTTATTGAAAATGGTTTTGAGAAAGTATTGATTATATCAATATCTTGAAATAATATATTGTGACTGCAATGTGGAAATGTTATCTTTACTTTATGCTTATTTAATGTGTTATGATTATGTTATGGTTCTTGGGAATTGTTTATTTATAAAGGTGGTTCTATGATAAAACTGGGGTGGGTGATCCCAAGATATCTCTCCAATGAATTGGGTAATGTAATGGAGGTAAATGTTAATGTTTCTCCTAAGAGATTTAGGGAATATACTATGATGGGTATTCCAAATGTAACTACCAATGTAGCTGTGATAACTACAATGTAAGTATGATATAAATGCCACAAGTTACCTTTATGATTTATGATTTCTATGTTTTATTCATAAATATTATGATTTTGTGAGGTATGATTGAAAATTATGATTTCTTTGATTTGTATGTATTCATCGACTAATGTTTTCTTTCTTTATTTTATATCCCTAACTGAGATTTTTATGCTCATCTCAAGTTTTTAAAATGTTTTCCACAAGACTTAAAGATGAATAGGGTCAAGTATGGGATCAAGGAAAAGTCATTCGGTTTAAAACATGGATCTAAACATGTTTCTTTAAGAGTTTTTATTTTATGAAAAAACGGATACTAAGTATAAGTGTATACTTTGTAATATTTGAGATGTAATTTAATAGTTATGTCCTAATTCTATAAAACTCTAAACCTAAAAAGATCCTTAAGGTGAATTATTAACTTAATTCAAGATTATGTTATAATTAAGGTTGGATCCTTACAGTTGGTATCAGATGTCAGTTTAGATAACTTTATAGGTTAGGGTGTTATCTGGGTGTAGGTAAAGGATCCCATATAACCAAGAGGGTTATTTACATGTGGAAATATCATGAGGGTTATGGTAAAATAGGTTGATTGGATAAAAAACTGAACAATGGAGATATAATAATGTTGAAGGATTAAAGTAATATAAAAGTTTTTATATTATCATTAACCTATAGAGGATTCTTTTTATTATTATAATATTTTGTTACATGTTTAAGTGTTGATTCTTTTCAGCAGATTAAGGATCAATTATCAAGATGGAAGGAAAGATATCTTGCACAACCTTCTTCTTTCTCCCCAACGATTTGATTATCACTTTTATGTCAAAATACCGTTTGAATGATTTTAACAGCTTCTTGAGTATTCAAATCACCTGTAAGAAATTGTTTGAGCTATCCAACACCTACTCATTTCTAAAAAAATTTTATGTGTCATGGTATCTTTTTCACATGATTTCAAGATATCAACATATTCAATTCTATTGTAATGTTAAATTAAAGAAGTGGAGTGAACATTTACTTTTTGAAAGTATGAAAACATGCTGAAAAATAAAGGGAACATCTTGAAGATCATGATATATGGATTCAAGGTATGATTTATTTTTCTTATCCATAAAGAATGAAGCATCTTGGGATTGATATTTATAAATGAGGAGGATATTCAATCTGCAGGGATGAGTTATTATGAAATAAGGTGTAAATTCATAGTTAATGGATTATGAAGAGTGCTGAATGAGTAAGAAGTCAACACATAAGGGATTCAAGAGTTATGGTAGATTTTAGGATGATGAAATGATTAAAAGTATTCAGGATTTTTTGATTATGGGATTACTTTGGAATAATTTTTCTAATATGTGTAACCTTGATGTTTTATATGTGAAAATTTTGTTCAAGGAAGAATAAATTTTTTCTTGTGTAGACATAATGGATAACCTTAGGGGTTCATATGATCTTCTGTTTTTGAGGTGATTATTGAATATTACATTTTGGGATGCAAAATGAAAGGTATTAGATAACCTTTGAGGATAAAGTTGGGTATGGTAATTTTTGAGGAAATTATATTATTTTGAGAATGTTCTAAGAATGATATGGTTTTAGAAAAAGGAAAACCCGTAGGATGGGTGACAACCCATCGTGTCCAATAAGGCTGAAGGAATCGAACCCACAACTGAAGGGTGACAAGGGTGCATCACCTACTGCTGGTTAGTATGACTAATTATTTTTAGTTAAATGATTTTATAGATCAAGAATAAGTTTATTTTGAGAAATTATGTTTTATTAAATTGATATCAATAGTATAGGAAAATTATTTGGTAATTAAGTGATAAAGGTTATTTTAGAAGACGTTCTCTCTTTTTAGGAACAATATATGCTTAAGGGAAATAAAATACTTTCGGATTTCATTTGAGGAGTAATGGTTGAAATTTTATTATGGAAGAATATATGTTTTTATTATGGAAATATGTTGATTTGTGAAATGATTAGCCTATCATATAGAATATGTGATTAGGTTAATTACATTTCTGAATGAGACTTTAAGAGTTGTCGATGTTATTTGGAGAAAAATGTTAAGATTTATTGTGGAAGATTGTATGATTAAATCTTTATGAGTTTTGTGTTTCAATCTTAGTCTATATTATATTGAAGGATTTTAAGGAAAATTGTATATTGAATGGTCTTTGTTGAACTTTGGGTATTGTTTTTTGACCTTTGTAGATTAAGATTAGTATTTCTTTTTATAAAAGATTATCATTTTTAGGGATTATCTGATCTTGTACAAACCATTTTTCTTTTGGTTAATGTCTAAAGATAGGGAAAATATATAGTTTATTTTTGTGTATTATGTGATTCTCTATAATTTGATTCTAGCACTTCAGGTGTGACCAAGTCATCTTGAATACTCATCTTTTGGAGAAAAGATGAGTTTGTGGTAGAAATTTGATTAAAGGATGAAACACTACTTTTCAAGTAAGTATATTTACTTATGATCTTAGTCTAGGTAGTAATAAAATTATTCAATTATATGAAAAGGATCTTGAAGAAAAAATATTATACACTTGCTTTTATCATCATAATTTTACCCAACCAAAAATTTATAGTATTGTGGTGGTTAACTTTCCATGATAAAGTTCTCTATCACTCTCTATTAATCTATGAGAGTTAGTATCTTTTCCATATCCATGTTTTCCTACATGTAATCCTAGTATGGGTTGTCTTGGGTGACCTTTTTTCTTTTCTTTATTTCTTTTAAAGTGATAGTTTTATTGACTCTTTTTCCAATGTGAGACTTTTAATGAAGAATCTGAGCCCAATTTTAAAATTATGAGGATGTAATTCCCAATAGGGGGAAGGATGTAACATCCCAGGTAAATAAAGAATATGACATTTTCATATTTATTAATATTTGTAAATTAAATATTAATTTTACATAAATGGGATTCTATGTTCAATGGTGTACCCGACACACAACAATGGGTTTCTCTAAAGTCTTATGTCACACATAATTCTGAGTTATACTAAATAATAATAATAATATAATAATATTATTTTAAATGGTAGTTAACGCCTCACCGTTTTATTGGCGGGAATGAACAGAACTAAACATATTTTATTAAACATGTTTTTTAAATGTTTTTACATTTATCAAATAAATTTTAGAGGCTTAAAATAAAATTGAATCCAATTTTAAGCATAAATACTCTAATATTTTTAAAATGTAGTTTTACTGCCTTTTGATGGTGAACCCTTTTTAAATATATTTTTTGTCACTTTTATATGTTCTATTTGACAAAATAAAATCCTTCTTTATAATTGGGACATCAAAATTTAATTTTGATGAAATTTTTGTATTTTTCTAATAAAGTTCATTTTTTAAGGAATAGTGAAAAATACTACATTTTAAGTCAAAACTGTCTTTTGATCTAATTTATTTGTATGATTATATTGTCATTTTAATTGGTTTTAAAGTTTAATTAGATTATATTTTTATCATTTAATCCAATATTGGTCATTTTAAGTAATTTCACATTGAAATTGGACATAAACAAATGTGAATCTTTTGATAGTTATTATTTCGTAAAAACACGCTATTTGGTTTGGACAACGGGAATTAATTTTAAATTAATTTTTGAAACCTATGTGTTTTGAATTAGGAAAAATGGATTTAATATTTGGAATCATGAGGTCTAAATTGTGTAAATATGTAACTTTTTTTTAGACATTATGAATAGTAACTTCAGTAAATATTTCATTTACCATGGTTGAAGGGTAAATCTGGTAAATAAGGGTAAAATAATAATATTATAATAATATTAAATTACCCTAACACATGTAATAACCCTTTTAGATGATACATATATGACCATGGGTATCCTTGGGTCAATTTTGGGACCCCATTGAGCCACTTTTAAGTGAAAATGACACTTTATTAAAATTAATTTAAAGTTAAGGAAAATGTAACATAAACACATATATTTTATTAAAATTTTTTTTATATAGGGTTATATAAGAGATATTTTTAACTATAAATAGTCATTAGAAATTTAAAATATTTTCCTACATTATGGTATTTTATTTATAATTTTTAGACATCGAATAAATAAAATTATTTAGGACACAACAGTGATGTATTGATTACATTATTACTGAAAGATTTAAATAAATGTGATTATAAATATTAACATAAATTTATTTTGAAACTTCTTATGTCCTAAAATAATTTTATGGATGATTATAACTTGTTATATTTTAATTAATGTAGGTTTTTGGGAATAATAAAGTTGTTATATATTTTTTAAAAGTCTTGATATGAATAGTTTATAAATTGACATAAATGATATTTTAAAATGAATACTATTTTATTAAATGATAAAATAATCCAAAAAATATAATATTCGGGAAAATGACATATATGATATTAAAAATTTCATTAATGATATATTTTTGGGTCGCTTTGAATTTTATAGTAAGTATATTGACCATATAGTAGAAATATACAAGAGGACATGGTAAAAGTTAAATAAGTTAACCAAGAGTTAAATAAAAAAGATAAGGATTACAAAATATCAAAAACCTATACAATTATTATTGGATGAATTTATTTATACTTATATTCAACTTATATTTAAATTTAATTAATTTTGGACCTTTTGAAATTGAAAATCATTTTATAATGAAATAATACTTTCAAACTTTCCTAAAGAGCCTATCTTCCCTCTTATAAAAGGACACCACCTCTAACCCATTACTCACACCTCTCAATCACCTTATATTGTCCAAAATCTTCCCAAATAAGCTCCAAAAATCCCTATCTTAATCATATAAGCATTAAATTAGTCATAAGACACTTAAAGAATGCATTTTGGTTTAAACCAAAGAGAGTTACCCAATTTAAAGGTAACATCTTCTCTCAAGTTCTTTTCTTTTATTTTCCTTCTCCAACCCCCTAAACTCTCTTTATTACATTATTTTATAAAAAAAATAGTATCTTCAATATACTAGGTTGTTGTTATGATAATTATTCTAACTACACTTACACACACCTCCATCTAATGGATACAAACATACTATTTCTGTGTTCGACGAACTGCTGCCCCACGAAACGACGATTGTTCGATTTTACCCTACCACCTCTCATGGTGGTCATTATGATGGAAATTTAATTATATATGATATATATGATATTTATTTTATCTTTATTTTTATTTAATTATCATTTATAACATAACTTTACACTTTTCATGTTGTATAAATATGGTGATTTCATTTGAGGAAGTGCGGACTACCGCCCCCTCAAAGTGATATGACTCGTTCATGCCATACATGGAACGTATAAAGGATGGTGTTAATGAACTTATGTAATGTATATAAAATATGATATTGTACTGGAATAATTATATACCTATGTATCACTATGTTTTCATTCCATTAAATATGAAATAGAAATGAAAGTAGCGTTCATGCGTACGTACGACTTACCATCTTCATGAACGATGCATTTCATTTATTATCTCCAAATGTTATGTAATAATATAAATACATATATTATATATATATATGATATATATTACATCTAAATCATGAATATAATTCTAGATATACTGTAATTTTTACCACATGGACAATTTGTAATTATAACAAGTTCATTTTTGACTCAAGTTCCGAACATCGACAAAAATGTCCAATATGAACTCAAATAATTAACTAATTGTTATAGAAATGTAATTAGTGATATAAAAGGAATAATAAACTTGAAAAAGGTTCTTAAGAAATTATAAATTAACTTAAGTTTATTATTAAGGAATAACAAGGAACATACAAGACAAGTCGGACTTGAGGTAAGGGGTTTTCATCTCATGTTTTATTCTCGTGAGATTCATGCTATATTTGCCACTATTTCCTTTTCTGTGGTGTATGTACTTCCCATGATTGTATTATTTTTTTAATATAATTTAATTTATGGGTATTTACATCTTCATTTTATGATCCTTATTTCATGGGGTGTATGTTTTTTTAAGTTACCAAATCGATAAAGGAACCTTTCACCCTCCTTTTCTAGTCAAAGACTTCTTTTATGTTATGTCTTTAAATTTAAATTTTCAAAATTTTGGGGTATGTTATTATATATACTTATTGTTGTAAATTTTATGTCCATGTTATGAGAGACCCTTTTTTCTCTCATCAACTCTTTTTCTGAATTTTTACTTAATGCTGTTAGGCTACCGAATTTTTGTAAGGAAACTTCTTAACCTAATTTCAATTCTTTGGGTTAAACTTCTAATTCTTGATTATTTAGTGATATTTAGATGTGTTAATGAACTATGATTGTTTTACACTTAATATACACATATTTTGGGTGTATTTATATTTGTCACACATAATTTTTTCATTGATTTATCCTTAATCTAATTGTACAATCTTTGTATGGGATTTCATCTCAATCTCCTTTAATTGAGGAATATTTTAATTTCTACAATCATTTATTCTATAAAGTGTATAAAACCATTTGAATTTTCATTTCATTCAAAGGGAATCTTTTTCTATGAAGCGTTTTACTAAATGAAAAAAAGAATGTTTCTTTTTAACCTATACAGTGACAATAACCTTTCTGCTGCTGCGAGCATTATTTGATATTTGGCTTCCTTAACAAGACGTAATGTTTTTAAAAGGAAAATAAATACCATATAATATTTTTTTGTATTTTGGTATTGAAAATGGTTTTGAGAATATATTTATTATGTCAATATCTTTAAATGATATATTGTGATTGTAATGTGGAAATGTTATCTTTCCTTTATGCTTGTTTTATATGTTATGATTATGTTATGGTTCTTGGGAATTATTTACATATACAGGTGGTTCCATGATAAAACTAGGGCAGTTGATCCTGAGATAGATCTCTAATGAATTGGTTAAAATGATAGAGGTAAACGTTAATGTTTCTCCTAAGAGATTTAGGGAATATACTATGATGGGTATTCAAAATGTAACTCCATATGTAGCTGTGATAGCTACAATGTAAGTATGATATGGATGCCACAAGTTACCTTTATGATTTATGATTTCTATGTGTTATTCATAAATCTTATGATTTTGTGAGGTATGATAGAAAATTATGATTTATTTGATTTGTATGTATTCATGGACTAATGTTTTCTTTCCTTATTTTATATCCCTTACTGATCTTTTTATGCTCATCCCATGTTTTGGAAATGTTTTCCACATGACTAAAAGATGAATAGGGTTAAGGATGGAATCAAGGAAAATTCATTATATTTAAAACACAAATCTAAACATGTTTCTTTAAGAGTTTTATTTTTTGAAAAAATGGATACTGAGTAGAAGTGTCTACTTCGTAATATTTGAGATGTAATGTAATAGTTATGGACTAATTATCTAAAACTCTAAACCTGAAAAGATCCTAAATGTGAATTATTAACTTAATTCAAGATTATGTTATATTTAATTTTGGGGCCTTACAAAAAATCTAAATTTAAATATGATTCAAAGTTTTTTTATTAGAGGATCATTAATTATAGAATATTTGTAATGACCAAGTAATTAGAAGATGCATCCTTGAAGAAGAGGTTAATTCTGTGCTTAAATTTTTTCATATACTTGTATGTGGATGCAATTTTTAACCTTAAAGAACTTCTGGAAAGGTGTTATAAGCTACAATATTTTGGATCTAAATTTTTAGAGACTCACATAAATTTTTTAAAGCCTACCCAAACTATCAATTTACTGGTGGAATTTCCAAAAGACATGAAATTCTCTAACAAACCTTATTTTTTGTGATTTTTTTGTTTCCTAGTGATTAAATATTTTGATAATGTTGACCATATATTTTTGTTTCTCCTAAATATTATTATAATAGACTATATTTATAAGTTTATTGAATCAAAAACAACCATAACGAATGATTCTAAAGTTGTCATTTCATTTCTAAAATCAAACATTTTTTTGTAGATTTTGAGGACCCTAGGAAATAATTAGTCCCAATGGAGCACACTTCTACTACAAGAACATGAAAATATGATGAATAAATATAGAGTTAATCACAATACACCAAATACATACCAATCATAGAAAAATGGGAAAGTATATGTGTCTAATAGAGATATTAAGATTATTTTGGAGAAGAAAAAACAACCCAATGAAAAGGACTAGAATAAGAAGATATATGATATAGTATGGTTATAAAAAACTACCTATAATACCCCCTAGGCATGTCCCCTTATATAATTATTTATGGTAAGCACTGTCACATGAATATTGAGTTAAAAAAAGGCTTAATGGTCCATGAATAAGGTAAAACTATAATTTAGAAGAGTTGGAAAACAAAGGTATCTATAAATGATAGAGCTTGAGGTACTGATAAGGGAAGCTTATGATAATTCACTACTATACAAGGAGAAGTAAAAATATATCCTTTCTACACTCATCCATAAAATAAGCTTTGAGATAAAAAATAAAGTGTTACTAAATTCTTCAAGAATGAAGCTCATGCTTGGTAAAATTCATTCAAAGTGGATTGATCCATATATAGTAACTAAAACTTTTCCATTTGGTGTAGTTGATATCATGGGATAAGACTTGAATTTTATATTTAAGGTGAGAGAATAACCAGTAAAACATTATCATGAAGACTTTTTGAAAGAACCCATGTAGGATTCCAAACACCTCTTTTCTATTATTTAATAAATAAATACTAGGTTCCCTATTTCCCTAGCATTTATTTGGATACTCATTCTCTAAAACAGAATTTATTTGATAAATGTATGATATAATTAACTATAATTGTGTATAATATAAGTGTGATGGATATGGAGAAGTAACTTAATATATAAATACATATTCTACTTTTCTTTGGTTATTTCTATGGGTCGTTTTCTTTTGAATAAAATGAGTCAAAGTGTTGCATACAATTTTTTAGGGATCTATACATAGTTTCTGTATGTCTTTTTATATTTTGGAGTGTTTTTAGGTAGGAAAAATAGAGTTGAATTTTATAATTCCTAGGAGATATACCATGTTATAATGAAAGGAGTTTATTGGTTCTGAAATTATGAGAGTTAGATGATTTTTGAGTGATTTTACTGTTGTTTTCATGGAAATTTGGTATTAGAATTAGGAAAAGGAGTGTGAGTAAAAAGATATTTATGGAATTGAAATTATAATATGAGGTCATTAGAAATTTGAACTTAATTCATAGTAACTTGAGCTTTGGGAAAAATAACAAATCAGGGATATAACTCAAAATAAATTTATATAACTCCTTTGAAATTAGATAAAAATGGGAAATTGGGATACTACAATAAATCTTCAAGGAATTAGGAATTGGGTGTTTGAGTAAATTCCAGTTTTCTATATTCAATAAGTGAGTTTGATAGTGATTTTCACATAAATGGATGGGAAAAATTAAATAACTGACCACTTTTCAAAAATCAATTCATTTAGATGAGGTGAATCTTGAAACCAAATGAAAAATGGGGCAATTGACTTATAATAATTTCATTTGAGTTGAATCAATGAAGTGTAAATTAGAACTATAGTTTAAGTAACATAGGGTAAAGGGATAAATGTAAGTGAAACTTTTTAAAATTATAATTCCACTTAAATCTATCTATTTCACTCCTAAAAATATAACTAGTGATTTAATTGAAGTGAGGTAGTGGATTGAATTCATAAAGGAGTCATGAAAGTTAAAACAATAGATGAATTTGTGAGTTTTTTCTCTAGTTTCTATATTAATTAAAGGTATAACAATATGTTAATGGATTGAATTCTCTGTATTACTTGAGAGTGAAATAGTTTAAGTTTGGGGGAGTGATTTGATTCAGCTTTTTTGAAAAACTTTATCTAGTTTTCATTAGAAACTAACCCCGTAATTAACTTAAATTCAGGTTAGTTAATAAATTTTTGATATTTTGTGGAAATTTAGAATTAAAATTGATAAATAGATTAAATGTTTATTTTTAGTGATTTATTCAATTTTTTGAATCAATTTAAATCCATAAATTAATCTGTGAATTCTTGGATTTAATTGAATAAAATATAATTTTCATGATTTTTCATTGTTTACATTTCTTTAGTCTTAACTTGTACAAACCCATTCATTTGAAAATGTTTTCTTATTTATGCACTTTCAATTTACCCCTCTCATGTTCTTTATACCATATATAGGTAACAATTATGGACCCTCTATTATGTAAAGGTGGTAGATTATTTGAGTCAGGGTAACAAGCCCCCATGTAAAGGTCATCTATGTGGGAGAGCATATGTAAAGGTACCTCCACACAAAAGGTTATGTAAAGGTCCTCTTAGTATGATCATATAAGGTCAAAAGTATGATTTATGACCCACATAAAGGTATAATCCATATAGACATCAACGTGAGGGTAACATGCTTGAAACTAAGGATGCAAAAATTTTTGAGTATGAAAATTGATGTAATGGCCTAGAGCCTCCTAGTACAGTACTTTTCGAAAATCTCGGTTCCATCAAAGGTTCCACCGAAATGGTGGCACCGGTCATAGAGGCACCGTGACTGTGACACCAATCATGGTCGCACACTAAAATGGGGGCACCACTCACAGTGTTCCACCGAACTAGTGGCACCACTTACGGTGTTCCACAGAACCAGTGGCACTGTTACGATGACACCGTGATGGTCACACCGTGATGGTGGAACCACTTATGATGGCACTGTGACCGCAACACCATTACGGTGTCTCACCGAACAGTGTCCCACCCTTCATTCCTTTTTTTCCATTTTTGCTCCCGCAACGTATCTTTTGATGTAAAAAATGATTTAATACCCCTTTCAAAGAAATTTAAATCCCTTAAATGATATATAAAATTCCCCAAGATCTGAGCGACCCTTGACTTACCAAAACGTGTGGCCCTTTTCCTTGGTGTCACACCTTTTTCCCATACTTCCCAGTTTCACCCCTATTATGTGCGTTTATTCTATTTAAAAGAAATCCTTTAACTCACAACTGTTATGGCCTCCTCTCTGATGATAATTATTAAATGAAAATTAATTCCATTATGTGTAACCACCCAACCACATGGTGAAACCATGATCCACCTTTAAAGATGTTCAAAATTCATATCCCATAACTCTAGGATCTCACCTTTTTATTGCACGATAATTCCTTCCTTATTCTTCTTGGCTGGTCTCTTTCCTTTCCTTGGTGCATTGGAGTCCCCTCTTCCCGAGGAAAGTGGTACACCAGTGCTGGAAATTTTCAGCTCACTCTTGGAGTCCTCAGAGTTCCTCCCCTACAATTTGTGCATCCCCAGTTCTTGGCACATGGAGAAAAAATTCGATTATTGATCATCCACATAGGGCTCTTCCTTCATCTCTCCTTATTGTGTATCATGTGGGGTGGGTATGATAATGTTCCCTTTAGGAATGGATGAAACAAAAACTCAATAAAGATAATGAATAGAATTTTAAATAATGAAGGGGTGTGCTTGATGATTCTTCTATACTCTTTATCCTTGATTATATGTTGTGGATTTTATGGGCTTATGTCCATTTAAAATCGTGGCTGTTGGTGGTCCTTCCTTGTACACTAATGATCCTCTATTTTTTTGGTTAATTTTATGATTGAATGGATGTAACATGGAAACCAGTTAATCATGTAAACTCAGTTGATTAAATGGATTCCCAATAAATAATAATCCTTCTGTGGTCACCCCGGTTAATAAAATGGAAGAAGGAAAATTAATGAAAGATGCATTTGAATTTGAAAACTCCTTTTCTCTATCTTTGTAATATGTGTGGTTATTTTAATTGATTCTTATGGCGTGACATAGATGGGGATGGGATCCCCTATTGTGGTGAAGTTGTTGTTTTGTGGATCTGAGGCTGTGTGGGTCCGTATAGTGGGGCTTAGTTTGGTTCTAGTACTTTGAGCTATCTCACAAATCCCTTTTGTTGTTGTGACTTTACAAGATAACTGAGTGTGAGTGATTAAATTACTACTTGGTTGTTTCACCTTCCTTGGCTTGTGGATAGGCCTTTTAGTTTCCCAAATGTGAATAATTCTTTAAATGGAACCACTATAAAGTGATAACAAGAATGATTTCAATGGGGAATTGTTTCTGGGAATGAGTTGTGATTTAGTTTTGGCTATGGTGCATCTTGTGAATGAATAACAATGAGGGTGTTTGTGCATAGGATGTTTTTGGAACCCCTAGGTTGGGATGAGTGCTTGTTTACCTATATGTAAAATTTAGTTCTTATGTTTCTTATTCACGCCCCAGCCAAGTCAAGAACTTTGTTTCGAACACCCCCATTTCATGGGGGATGGTGTTTTTTTCCAATAATCCTATGAGTGGATGATTATTAGCTCCTTTTATTCTCCCTCTCTCGAGTAGCCCAAGATACTTCGGGTAGGCTGTGATGGACTTAGGTACATTATAGACCAAGATTCTTTGGGTAGGGTAGTTGTGGTGGTTGTCCTAGGTGTGTGCGGGTAGGTTATTTCCAAAGTGTCTTTGGGATGAGGTCCAAGTGTCTTCGGGCGTGGCAGTAGTTGTTCAGGCCCATGTGTTTTCGGGCATGGCAGTAGTTGTTCGGGCCCAGGTGTCTTTGGCCGTGGTGGTAGTTGTTCTGGCCCAGGTGTTTTCGGACAGAATGTGAGGTTGTGGTAGCCTAGGTGTGTGTGGGTGGGGTATGATAGTGGGACTATGGTTAGAATGGCAGGAGAGCTCTGACGTGTAGGATTTCTTCAATAACCAGTGGGAAAGTGGTGCGTGGTACCCAAATATCGATGTTCTATTACTATAACTTTACTTGACTTGTGTTATTTGGAGAGTGTTCCTTGGTGAGTTTTGGGTGGACAATTCATTATTTGGTTCTTGGATATCTTTTTTTTTCACGGGGCATTAGAATGACTCCCCACTTGTGCACAAGAGCTCTTGGTTTTCCCTACTAAGTATAACTGTATACCCACTCTATGTATATAAAACTTATTTGAGGTTTCCAGGAGGACTTAGATGGCCACGCGGGACCGTACTAGTTTGGACTTTGGGATAGTTTTCATTGCTTTTTTTCTTTTTCTTTGGTATTTAACTTTGAATTTTTCTTTTATTGTAGCACTTATTATTTGAGACAAACATATGGGAAAGGATCGTTTGGGCTTTCCTTTTTTTACTTTTAGTTTTGGTGTTTTTTGGGAATTACTATCTTATCTCCCAATCCTATTAAATAAAAAGTGTAATTCCTTCCATTTTTTCATGTGATGTTATATCCTTGGTGCTAGTTTCCACCCTGGGACCTATTGAAGGCGGGTCTCGGGTGTCATTATCTCTCCTTCAACTTAGAGAAGGAAAGGTCTGGCAATCTATTGTACCTTACCTCATCTTGGTGAAGGTGGGTCCTGAAAAAATGGTATCAGAGGGAGGTTGAGAGATAGGATGGAGCTCAGGGTTAGGAACAGTGATGATTTCATGGGATGGTAGGGAAACAATGTTAGGAAATCTTGGTGCGTGAAATAGTCGAGGGAAGACTGGCTAGGACATGGGATTTTAGGGCCCCCCGTGATCTGATGCAAGGACTCTGGGCCCACCAAACGACCTAGTGAGGCTACACTGATTGCAGGTTAGAGACCCTAGGAAAGGAACATGCATCATAATTACACGTGTTCTTGTGTGTCTCATGTATTTTTGGGATTTAAAATGAATAAAAAGTCTTAGAAAAAAATTAAAAGCAATCTTCTACACTACTCGGGATTAGGAATTCCTTATTTACCTTGCAGTTATGGAACCTAGATGGAGACCACAAGTATTGCGTGTGATCAAGGCCCAGGAGGTTGATTTGGATGATCAGGAGAGGGATGACTGAGAGAAGGAGGATGATCAGTGGCAGAGGACGCTTCGTTCCATTCCGCGACAGACCCTCAGGAAGTACGAGGGTAACATCTTGGATATGGAGACAAAGAGATGGCTCGAGAATCTGATGATATCTTTTAGCTTGATTCGGGCTCCGACAAAGTACTGGGTTCCTCTGGGTGTAAGCTAGATGCGAGGAGTGGCGCGTTAGTGGTGGACGCTCTATCTTAGGGAGAAGAGGGAAGCTGAGGTTTCATGGGCTAACTTCGAGAGGGAGTTCTGGGCAGAATTTATCTCTTCCACGATGAAGGATGAAAAGAGGCAGGAGCTACTCTCCCTTCAGTAGGGGATTATTTCAGTTAGGGATATGGGGATCAAGTTCAAGGATCTCCTTCATTTTTCTCCAAACCTCTTTCTAGATGAGGAGTCTCGGGCGAGGTGATTAGAGGAGGCAGTCCGACCTTCTCTTCAGTATGCTGTTACTCCCTTCACTCTACCAATGTATTTGGAGGTCCATAAGAAGGCCAAAGTGGTGGAAGGGATGTAGACGCTAGGAGTTGTATCGCGAGAAGGAATCCAATTGGGCTCGTCAAAGGGGAAGGTCATCAGCAATAGACCCCCAGAATCAGGGCTGTCCAGGTTTCGGCTAGTGGGAAGTAGACCCCAGCAGTTCCAGTTTCGATGTCCCAGTCATCACCCCTTTCATGCAGTACTAGGACCGAGATTATTAATTTTTGTTAGTCGTGGGAATCTTTGGAATCAGTCCCTGAATCGAGTGCAGTATAGTTGGGGTGGGCAGGTTCAATGCCCACCTTAGTAGCAGCTGTTTCTAGACAGGCCCTTTCAGCAACAGCAATAGGGACTACAAGTTCCCACTCCTCCGAGTGTAGATGTTGTAGGAGGAGGCTGAACTCAGGGAGCTCTTCAGGGACCTAGACAAGGTCATGGTTGGGGAGGTGGCTAAAAAACTAGGGGTAGAGGAGCTGGGCATGGAAAGTTTCACACCACATAGGCAACAGTTCCAGTGGGTCCGGAGGTCATTCGAGGTACAATCTGTCTGTTCAGCACTCTTGTTTCCACCTTGTTTTATTTAGGAGCTTTAAAATCCTTTGTTTAAACCATTCTAGACCATTATTTGGGTCTAGATGCAGATAGACTTCCCATGCCCTTGGTTTTGAGTACGCTAGTTGGAGGTCAGAACAGCTTGTCTTGTGTTTTTCGAGGATGTAGACTGGTGTTGGGACCACAACAGTCTAGTGGAGACCTTCTTTTTCTACAGATGCAGCCATATGATGTCATTCTAGGCATTGACTGGATGTTCTCTGTATGTTCTATTATTGACTTCTTCTGAAGGAGGATAGTGTTTTCATAGATGGGTGGCCAACGTGTAAATTTCATCGGTGAGCGGGGTTGGCAGGAAGGCAGCCGGTTAGTGGAGCCCCTTCTTTCCTTGTTAGCCGAGCTGTTAGTAAATTCGGTGGATATAGAGATGGATGATGTCTTAGGGATTGTCAGTGATTTCATGGATGTATTCCCTGAGGTGGTGGTGACTCTACCTCCTCGAGATGACATTGAGTTCGGGATAGACTTGCAACCTGGTGCCTATTCAATTTAAATGGATCCCTATCAGATGGTGCCTTATGATCTGTGGGAGTTATGGATTTAGATTGATTATCTGATGAAGAAGGGTTTTGTTCAACCAAGAGTGTCACCATGGGGAGCTCCGATCTTGTTCACGAAGAAGGAAAATGGTGGTATCAGGCTGTGCATAGACTACCGAAGACCTCATCAGGTAATAGTAAAGAACCATTACCCTCTCCCCGAGGATTCACAACCTCTTTGACCAGTTAAAGGGGGCAGGATGGTTCTCCAAGATTGACCTACGGTCAAGATATCACCAGTTGAGGGTGAAGCAGGGTGACATCTCAAAGACTACCTTCAGGTGCAGATATGGTCACTTTGAGTTTGTGGTCATGCCATTCAGCGTTACGAACATGCCATCCATGTTCATAGGACTCATAAACTCTATCTTTTGGGAACATCTGGACCTGTTCGTAGTCCTATTTATTGACGACATCCTGGCCTACTCAAGATCAGAGGAGGATCACACTGAGCATCTGAGAACGGTTTTAGAGGTCCTTCGACTGCACCAGCTCTATGGGAAATTGTCCAGGTGTAAGTTCTGGACATGATAGGTGCACTTACTTGGACACGTGGTGTCTGAGCAGGTAATAGTGGTTGATCCATCAAAGGTTGAAGCAGTTGTTTCTTGGGCAGCACCTTAGAACATGGCAGAGGTTCATAGTTTCCTGGGCATAACAGGTTACTACTAGAGATTCATTCCCAACTTCTCTCGAGTTATAGAACCTTTGATAGCCTTGAACAAGAAAGAACAAGCTTTCCTATAGAGTGAGTAGTTCGAGGAAACCTTCATTTATCTGAATGGGAAGTTGGTTAGTGCCCCAGTTTTGAGGTTTCCAGAAGAAGGGGTGACGTTTGAGGTGTTTTGTGATGCTTCAGGCCAAGGATTGGGGTGTGTGCTGATGCAGCAACAAGGGGTGATATCTTATGTGTCTAGGGAGTAATTCCCCCATGAGTGTAACTATGCCACCCACGATCTGGAACTTGTAGAGGTAGTGTTCATGATAAAGTTGTGGTGGCACTACCTCATCAGGGAGCGCTTTGTGGTCTTCGCAGATCACAATACCTTGAGGTATACCTTCTCCCAGTGGGACCTGAACTTGCAGAAATGGAGGTGGATGGAGTTTCTTCAGGACCATGACTTTGAAATTTCTTATACATCAGGAAAGGGGAATATGGTGGATGATTCTTTAAGCAGGAAGTCACAGAAGGATGTGGTTCGAGAGTCGGCAGATGCTTAGATATCAATGGAGGAATTAAAATCCCTCCACCTAGATGCAGGGGTGGATGGTGGTAGAGGTTGTCTATTTCAGATGACAGTGCAATACTCTCTATTGCGGTAGGTGTAGGAGTTTCAGTGGGGAGACTCAAAGAGTGAAGTGATGCACGATTGGGTTAACCAAGACAATGTTATGGAAGGGTGGTCGGAGGATGGTTAGAATCATATTCTCTTCCTAGGGAAGATTTTTTCCTAGGGATTATGCGTGCAAGAGTTCTTGGTGAGTTCTTCAAATCACCCCTAGAGGTACATCCAGAAGTTTCCAAGATGTACTAGGGCTTGAGGGGTCAGTTTTGCTGGCCCAGGGTGAAGCAGGAAGTAGTAGAGATTGTGGCGAAGTGCCTCGTGTGTCAGTAGGTAAAGGATGAACACCGCATACCAGGGGGTTTGTTTCAGCCTTTAGATGTCTCCGAGTCAAAGTGGGAGGACATATCGATGGATTTTGTCACAGGACTAGCCAGGGTTCAAGGAGGGTGTGATGCTATCTGGGTAGTGGTAGACCAGATAATGAAATCATCTCACTTTATGGTGATCAAGGATTCGAGTGTAGTGGATTCCCTAGCACAACAGTATGTGAATGAGGTGGTGCAGTTTCATGGAGTTCTGAGGTCCATAGTCTCAGATTGGGATACCCGGTTTACCTCATGGGTATAGAAAGGATTTCAACATGCTTTTGACACCCAACTATGCCTCAACACTATTTTCCAATCCCAGACAGATGGGCAGATAGAGCGCACCATCTAGACACTGGAGGATATGCTATGGGCATGTGTTTTGGACTTTGGGGGATTGTGGGTGCGACACTTGCCTCTGGTAGAGATTTCCTACAACTATAAATATCACTATAACATTGGCATGGATCCATTTGAAGCCTTGTATGGGAGGACATGTCATTCACCCATGTGCTGGACAGAGGTTGGGGAAGCAAGTTTTATTGGCCTGGAAGTGGTGTATGGCACGATAGAGAAGGTTCAACTTATATGGAAGAGGATGAAGGCAGCCCAAGACCGGTAGAAGTCTTATGCCAATAATAGGAGGATACCCTTGGAGTTCGAGGTCAGGGACCACATGTTCTTGAAGGTATCCCCTCGACATGGGAAACAGAGGTTTGATAGGGAGAGTAAGCTTTCTCTTAGGTTCTTCGGACCCTTAGAGGTGTTGCGGTGGGTCGGTGAAGTAGCTTATCATCTGGCGCTACCACCACCGCTGCTGAGGGTTCACAACATCTTTTTTGTCTCTCAACTCTATTGGTATCTACATGATGATTTACACATCCTCGACAGGGGAAAGCTGGATATCAAGGATGACACAATGTTTGTATAGCGACCAGTGATGATCGAAGGTCATGGGGAGAAGGTTCTTCATGGATGAACAATTCCCCTGGTTCATGTGTTATGGAGGAATGGTGACCTCGAGGAGAGTACCTGGGAGTGGGAGGCACATATGCGTGATTAGTACCTAGAGTTGTTTTGAGTTTTGTTCTGTTCTATTTTATACTTGTTTGTGATGAAGTAATTGACCTTTTTAACTATGAAATGGACCGTTTCCCTTGTTCTATGGATATGTGTGAAGAGTCCTGACCGAGGGGAGGGGAGGACCTGATCCCTAATCAAGACACATTAAAGTGGATGCAATTAAACCAGTGTGGGTGAGTCAGTTCCACCCAAAGAGGATAATATCTTGACATGGGGGGAGGGACTTTATAATCCATAGGTTTAGACAGTGACACCTTTATATGTAGCATGGTTACTTAAGGGAGAGGTGTTCCTAGATGTCAAGGAAGTTTTCTCCTGAGAGGTATATTTCGAGTTGGTTGTTCGGACCCCTCTCTTCTCTTCGGGTATAGTTGGATTCTCGAGGGAGAGAATAATTTAAGAGGTATCTGATGTAATGGCCTGGACCCTCCCAATCCAATACTTTTCCAAAATCTTGGTTCCATCAAATGCTCCACCGAAACGGTGGTACTAATCATGGCGGCACCATAACGGTGGAACCCATCACAGTCACACACCAAAACGGTGGCACTGTAATGGTGGCATCATGACTGTGTTCCACAGAACCAGTGGCACGATTATGGTGACACCATGATGGTTTCACTATGGTGGTGGCACCACATACGATGGAACCATGACCGTGGCACTGTTACGATGTCTCACCGAATAGTGTCCCACCCTTCGTTCCCTTTTTTTCCAGTTCCGCTCCCGTAATGTATCTTTTGGCATAAAAAATGATTTAATACCCATTTAAAATATATTTCAATCCCATAAATGATATATGAAATTCCCCAAGAGCTGGGCGACCCTTGACTTACCAAAACATGTGGCCTTTTTCCTCAATGTCCCACATTTTTACCGTACTTCCCAGTTCTGCCCCTATTTTGCGTGTTTCTTCTATTTAAAGGAAATAATTTAACTCACAGTCATTATGGCCACCTATCCGATGAGAATTATTAAATGAAAATTAATTCCATTGTGTTTAACCACCCAACCGCATGGTGAAACCACGATCCACCTTTAAATATGTTCAAAATTCATATCACTTAACTCTAAGATCTAGCCTTTTTACCACACAATAATTCCTTCCTTCCTTCTTCTTGGCTAGTCTCTTTCATTTCATTGGTGCATTGGAGTCCCCTCTTCCCGAGGTAAGTGTCGCGCCTATGCTGGAGCTTTTATGCTCACTCGTGGAGTCCTCAGAGTTCCTCCCCTGCAAGTCGGGCATCCCCAGTTCTTGGAATATGGAGAAAAACTTCAATCATTGATCATCCAAGTAGGGTTCTTCCTTCATCTCTCCATACTGTTTATCATGCGGGGTGGGTATGATAATGTTACCTTCAGGAATGGATGAAACCAAATTTCAAAAAAGATAATGAACAAACTTTTAAATAATTAAGGGGTGTGCTTGATGATTCTATTGTAATATTTATCCTTGATTATATGTTGTGGATTTTATGGGCTTATGTACATTGAAAATTATGGCCATTAGTGGTCCTTCCTTTTGCACCAATGATCCTCTATTTTTCTGTTTATATCTATGATTGAATGGCTATAACATGGAAACTGGTTAATGACGTAAAATCAGTTGATTAAATGGATACCCAATGAATAATAATCCTTGTGTGGTCACCCCGGTTAATAAAACGGAAGAAGAAAAATAAATGAAAGATGCATTTTAATATGAAAACTCCTTTGCTCTGTCTTAGTAATATGTGTGGTTTTTCTGATTGATTCTTGTAGGGTGACATGGATGGGGATGGGATCCCCTATTGTGGTGCAGTTGTTGGTTTTTGGATCTGAGGTCGTGTGGGGCCATATGGTGGGGCTTGTTTTGGTTACAGTACTTTTAGAGATCTCACAGATCCCTTTTGTAGTTGTGACTTTACAATAGAACCGGGTGTGAATGCTTAAATTGATGCTTGGCTGTTTCTCCATACTTAGCTTGTGACTATGCCTATTATTTGATTAGTAGTGAAGAATTATTTAAATGGAACCATTGTAATGTGATAACAAGAATGGGTTCAACGAGGAATTGTTTTTGGGAATGAGTTGTGACTTGGTTGTGGCTGTGGTGCATCTTGTGAATGAATAGTAACGAGGGTGTTTGTGCATAGGCTGTTTTTGGAACCCCTAGGTTGGTATGAGTGCTTGTTTACCTATATGTTATGTTTCTTATTTGCAACCCACCAAAGTTGAGCACTTTGTGCTGAACACCCCCATTTCATGGGGGAGGGTTCTTTTTTCCAACACTCCTATGAGTGGCTGGTTATTAAATCTTTTTCTACTCCCTCTCCCAAGTAGCCCAAGATTCTTTGGGCAAGATGTGATATCCTGAGGTCCATTATAGCCCAAGATTCTTCGATTATGGTAGTTGTGGTGGTTGGACCAGGTGTGTGTGGGAAGGTTATTTCCCAAGTGTATTTGGGATGAGGCCCAAGTGTCTTTGGGTGTGGTAGTAGTTGTTCGGCCCAGGTGTCTTTGGGCGTGGAAGAAGTTGTTCGGGCCCAGGTGTCTTCAGGCGTGGTGGTAGTTGTTCTGACCCAGGTGTTTGTGGGTGGGATGTGAGGTTGTGGTAGCCTAGGTGTGTGCAGGCATGGTATGGTTGTGGGACTGCAATGAGAATGGCGGGAGAGGTCTGATGCGTAGGATGCCTTCAATAACCAGTGGGAAAGTGGTGCAGGGTACCCAAATATCGATGTGCTATTACTATCACTTTACTTTACTTGGGTTATTTGGGGAGTGTTCCTTGGTGTGGTTTGGGTGGATAGTTCCTTATTTGGTGCTTGGTTATCTTTTTTTTTCACGGGGTATTATAATGACTCCCCACTTGTGCACAAGAGCTCTTGGTTTTCCCTACTGAGTATACCTATATACTCATCCTATGTATATAAAACTACTTTCAAGTTTCCCAGGAGGACTTTGAGGACCGTGCGGGACCGTACTATTTTGGACATTGGGATAGTTTCCATTGATTTTTTCTTTTCTTTGGTATTTACCTTTGTAGTTTTCTTATATTGTAGCACTTATTATTTGAAACATGCATATGGGAAAGGATCATTTGGGTTTTCCATTTTACAATCAGTTTTGGAGTTGTTTAGGACTTACTATGTTATCTCCCGATCCTATTAAATAAAAAGGGTAATTCCTTCAATTTTTTCATGTGATGTTATACCCTTGGTGCTAGTCGCCACTCCGAAACCTATTGAAGGCGGGTCTCGAGGGTCATTATCTCTCCTTCAACTTGAAGAAGGAAGGGTCTGGAAATTTTTTGTCCCTTCCCTCATGTTGGTGAAGGAGGGTTGTGAAAATTGAAAAAGGAATTGATCGAATGTTCACACCTCCTACAAGTTGTTGTGAAGAAGGGTAAAACTCATTCTCAATCAATAGGTTTCACCTCACCCTAGATACCATAGAATTCTACTGAATGCATGTAGAAAACACAATCTGCTGTAAGCACTTCACCAACCTATTTTTCCTCTCATTATCAGTGAACCGAATACAAGTGGAAAATATCAAGCTACTGTAATGTAATTAACCAACTGCATGATGGAAATACATATTTACTACGTGAAGACTAGAAACTAATCACAAGTGAATGATCTCAACTTACCACATGACCAACCTATCATGCCCAAGATTCTATGCCTTTGATAGTCCTACTGCAAGAAGGATATTAAACCTACTATAATATTATAATTTGATCAACCAAACTATGCTTCAAATCTCAGCACTGAACATAAATTTTATCCTAGAATACTTGAAGATGAATCCAAGTAATTCAATGTGAATGAGCTACTTTTTTTTCTTGATGAAGATTTGGTGGTGAGATATGAAACTGGAGTCTGAGTTTAATGGTGATGAAAAATGAATATTTAATTACCTATGTGAATTCCCTATATAGACATGAATTAAATGAGGCCTTATACACTCCCAATGACATGACTTTAAAGATGAACATAATTGCACACCAATTACATAGACAACTAATTTGACACAACTTGGGAACATTTATCCATAATAATACTACACTAGATCCCTTCTATACTTCTCATAAGTTACACTAATTTTCATAACCTAGGCGATGGAAACATAATAAAGGGGTTAGATGAAATGATCAGTAAGGGTAAACATAAGTGATAACAATCAAAGTTCATAAGTGATAATTATATGAGAATATGGGTAAAATTGAGCTACATAATAAAATCATACCTAAAAAAGAATAGAACATACATCTTGAGTCATGGAATAAGTCTTAACATATCATAAGGTGTGAATCAGAAGATCATGGAAACATTATTATATAAACACGATCCATGAGAGCTTAACACAGACATAAAAATATGCATAAGAGTGTTGCATAAACATAGGTATAAAAAACATATATAATATTTAATATAGATTAACCATAATTATATCAATGCACAAACATGTGCACATAGATTAACTGCACCCATACTCATGAAAAACCTCGTGATCATAGAAAAACTATAATTATAATCATGAACAAACTTGCGAACATATCTAAATTGAAATTATACCCATGAACAATGTTGTGAGTACATATAAACTTCAGTTATATCTATACTCAACCTTGTGAGCATAGATAAACTATAACTATATGCACACAAAACCTTATGATCATATATAAATTAAAATTATACCCAATCACAACCTTGTAAGAATTTCTAAATTGCAATTATACCCATGTGAAACCTTGTGAGCATAGCTAAACTGTAATTATACCCACACACAAACTTGCGAGCATAAATTAACCACAATTACACCCATGAAAAAAATCATTATCACATGAGATATAAAACCATAAAAAATTTATTATAGGGAAATATGAGACCCCACCCATCAACCATCTATACATATGTGTTCCAATTAAAATAAATAAATAATTACATTATAAAAAACCCATGAAAAAAGCGTGTTTCACAACATTTCTAGATGTTATCACCAAACTGTCCTCAAGAATATAAATAGCTGATACCCAAAACTAAATCACTGAAAAATATTATTTTATAAGAACATTTATAAGGTGATAAATGAAAAATAACTTCCCAATAAATATATTTTTTAGAGATAAAGAGAAAAATCATATAAAAATCATAAAAGGGTTTTTAAAACAATGATTTTATCTTTTGTGTAAGTGATAAAGTTATGGGTAACATAGAAAAGAAATTTTTAGAAGGATAATCTTTGAGAAATTGAAAGGATTGAATTTTTAAAATCAATATTTGGAAAAAAATATAAACAATAAATCCTTAGAAAATACATAAAGGTTTCAAAAAGTTAAATTGAAAACTTTTTGAAAACTTTTACTTTTAAAAATAACCTTCAATAATTAATCCTAGAAAAGACATAAAGGTTTAAAAAAGGTAAATTTAAATATTTTTAAAAAACTTAATTTTGAAAAATAAACTTCAATAATATATAATTATAATGATATAAATTCTATCAAAAGAAATATGGAGTGGAAGATAAAACATTTTATTTTGAAAGGAAGGAAAACATTTTTATTATTTTGAAATACCTTTGTTGATAAATCATATCATGAAAAGAGGTAGTAAAAATTACCTTGAAAATAGGTAATTAAAAATAGGAAGGTCATATGAGATAAAACATAAGTGGGGTTTAAAAATACAAAGGTTAACGTTGATGGGAAAGGAATATATAGACAAGGAGGGGAAATTGTCTTTAAGGTGGATGGTAATTATTCTTAAAAATGATTTACTTTTTTAGAAATAAATTTGTAAATATAAAATATTTATATTTATAAGTCATTCTAATCTTTATTTAAAAGAAATTTACAATGAAATAGAATCTTAAGGTGGAATAAATCAACATTGGAATAAAAAAGTTCAAGAAGACACATTATAACTAAATGAAGAGAGTTATGTTAACAAAAACACTTACAAATTTAGTATTTTTTTAATCAAAGGGTATTTAAATAATGAAAATGATATGGATATTAAAACCACATGAATAAAATGAATATGGTAAAATACATTCATTATTCATAAATCACACCATATTAAAGATTTCATGGTGCATAATAAGGAATATGTCCCAAGAAATTAAATTTGAGACACAAAACCCTTACCTTGAATTCCTGATTAGTTTATCATACTCTAACATCTTGTATAACAAACATAAACATATTAATAATCTATTTCAGAACATTATTCATGTCTATAATAATTTATAATATTAATTTAAAATTATTACATATATGTAAATTAGTTAGTTTTTATTTATTTTTCAAAATCAGGTGTGATTAATCTTGATCATTTTGAACTAGTTTCATAATAATGGTATTTTTATTCATTATTATCCAAAATTTTATCATTAAAAGATAATAAAAGGTAATATAATTTATGTTTTAGGATTTTTTATAAACTTATAATTTATTCAATGAGAATTTTAGTTATATTTATTGTCGATGAAATTGGCGATGAGCATGTTTTTGTGATTTTAACAAAAGAACGGTGGTGACTTAATTAATTAGTTAATTTTTTATATTACCAAAATAGAAAAAAACAATTATTTACTTATTAATATCCAATATTAAGTTTCTATTACCATAATTTATTGAAATTTATAGCATTTTTCATGTATGTGGTTAAACTGAACCAATAAGAATACGATACAATCCATGTGTGAGTGTGGATATAGAAGATATTATTTTGTTATAATATCATTATAAAAAAGTATAAGGGATTTTTTTTTATTTTTTAAGGTGATTAATCATAATTTGGAATATTTATAACAATAAGATAAATGAAAAATAAGTTGTCACTTATAAATAAATCGATTTCCCTCTTAGCATGTTTATTTTAGGTGGTTAGTTTTACAATGATATCTTGTTGATAATATTAATTATAAAATTGAGAATTTATATTTAAGAATAAAAATAATTAAATAAATATCATATTTATTCCCTAAAAATATTTCTATAACCAAACAGGAAAGGTGGTGATGAAAAACAAAACATGACGTTCATGGTGGTGGTAGTTCACACTCGCACATAAACAATGTTTTAATTTTTTCGACTGAATATGAGAGGAATATGAAATAGTTATGGAATAAATATTATAATATATAAGTATTTTATATAAAATTATTTCATTAAATAAATATGGTTATAATGTTTTGTATGAGGGTGTATGGGAAGGATAAATAAACAAAGTAAAACGGTAAGTAATACTTACATTGAAAATTTGGATCGTCTATTGAAGTATACTTTGGAAATGAAGGACTTCAGGATATTTTTTGAGGATAAGGTTTGAAAAAACTGTAAATTGAATCTAGAATACGTAATTTTTTTTAGTTTTTAATGAGAATTTAAAACTATATGTGTGGCTTGAAATGGGTGGAAGTGATATCCTTTTATAGAAGAAAACGAGGGAAAAATATTTGGAAAAGAATGTTAGGTAAGGGGTAAGAATTGAATTGCATGATATTTATGTAATTTAGGTGTGTAAATGTTGGTGACAAATGTAGGTATGAATTTATAACATAAAAAGGTATTATATAATGTCTAAGTTTCAAATTGATTTAGTAAAATTCTAGCCACATTAGACTACCCATTTTAACACTTATTAATCTTGATTAAAATTTAACCATTACAATTATTTTATCACTAAAAATATAATATGACCATTATTACCAAATTTAAACATGTTAAATATGATTTTTTAATCTATTTAATCTAATTCAATTTCTAAATATTAGAAAAATATCTTTTAAATTAAAATATATAATATTTCGAAAACAATTTTTGTAAAAAAAAATCATTTAAATAATTAAGTGTTTTTAATATTAGCTAACATTTATTACCAATTCAATGTGTGTTAATTTATTTTTATATATTTTTAAACTTCATATTAGATTCTTAATTTAAAATATATCAATTTAATTTAAAAATACACAATATTTAGAAAAGTATCAAACTTTGAAAAATAACTGTTTTATCGTGGTAACTAATATTTACCTCAGTAACTTTATTTTATGTCTTAAAATAAAATTAAACTAACTAAAAAGTATGAAAATTTTGATCTAAAATATGAAAATAATTTTACTAAATAAATTTTCTAAACTTTAGAAAATTTAATTTTAATATTAGCGCACATAACACATAAAATGATTTTTAAAAAAGCATGTTTTTAAGATTAAGAAATATATAGTATAAATTTATCAATGTCATAAAATTTCATGATATAAATTGGTTTATTATAAAATAATTTTGATTTTTGTTTCTTTAAAATAAATAAAATATGGATATTACCATTAAAATGTTTAATTAAAATAAAACACTTGAAATAATTTTTAAATTAAAATGAAATGTTACTTATGTTATAACATGTTGAACATAAGTTTTCTAAGTTAAAAATAATATTTCAAAATATATAGTTTCACTCATTAAATAAATGTTTAATCAATTAAAATGTTTTATAAACTTTAATTTTTTGATCATATATTGATAAGGTCATAAAATTTACAATTTTGGTAAAAATTATATTTTCAATATTCACTTAAAATCAATTATTTTTATAAAAACACAAAAAAATTAATCTTTGGGTAATTTTGATATTATGGATTAAAAATTTAAATTTGTTTGATAAAATTAAATAAATAAAATTTATAAATTTATATTTTATATGAAAATACAATATATAAAGAAAAACTGTTTTTACTAAAAAAAGCTCTTTTAAAACTTTAGGCATTATTAATTAAATTTTTATGAATTTTTAATTGATAAAAATATTTTTATACACTATAAGTTTTATTATTCTTTAATTTTATTAATAATATTCATCTAATATATCATATATTGTTTCATTTTAGTGTTGTTTATAGAGTAAACTATTAAACAAAGTATTAATTTAGAAAAATATATTTCAAAATCTCGGGGTGTTATAATAATACTCCATGATGATCATAGGTTAGTGAAAACTATAATTCATACTTTTAGGGGTTGTTATCATTATAATTAATATACTATATATCTATATATATATTTATACAACCAATGTGAAAGAATGATGAAATGGAGATTTTATTTAATATGACACATTTTATATAATTAAAACACTTTTAAGAATATTTAATGAACCCAAAATAAGTATTTTTCTATCATAAAATATATGAGAGACTTATAGATCAGTGTTATATTTTCTACACTTTATGAGGTTGTGTTTAGTTATTACATCATATGAAATTTCTACCACATCTCTATGTGACCATCTAATAAAACTCTCCCACTAAACTCTTTAGCGAGAAAAATATATGAAGTAAGAAAGTTTGAATAATGGTGAGATTTAGGAATCATATTACTAACTTTTAAATCTTTGAAAATATAAAAAATTCTTAACTTTAAAACACAAATTTTATGATGTTTACTCATGTTTTCCACTTATAAATCTTTCTAAGTTCACTATCACCATCCTTGTAAAAATTTCCATCAAAATTTTCTTTAAAATATTTTAGTAAATTATAACTATTTAAATTATTTGTTTTACTAGAACATCCTAAACAATTTTAGGATAAAGTGATATTCACTTCATCACGGTAACTAATGCAACACTTTACATTATTTCACTTTACCAATATATCCTAAAACTTATTTTAGATATAAAGTGTATTTCACATTGTAAATTTGATTGGTACAATTCATCAATAAATAAAATTTCTGCTTTATTCATGATAACTAAATATAACCCTTTAAATTAATCTTAATCATCAAATATCCTTAATTATTTAGGACTTTTTAGTGAAAAAATTATTTAACCTTAGACTAGTATAATCCTATTTTTGTTAACTTTGTTATTCTATAAGTCTAAACATACTCCCACTATAAAAAACTACATTATTTGTAGAATATCTTGCTAAGAACTATCAAAAACTACTTTTTGTTTAGTAAATTACATTTATTTACTTTTAATGGGAATATTTAATAAATAAACTATTGTTTACATATCATTTAAAATATTCTATGTGTTTGGAACATATTCTTTTGAAAATAATACTTTGTTAAAATACTTCAATTATAGTGTTCTCGGCTAGATGGACCACTAGGGGGATTAGTGGTCTTCTTTTATGATTTTTTATCCTTTTAAATTAAACCTCATGAACTGGTTAAGGTTCTTGATCCACTCTAGAGAATTTCTCACAACCTCACCATGTTTTTAGTAATAAAATGAAAGAAATCAAAACTTATTATTTACAAGGTTCAGTATAAAGTCCTATTTTTTACCATGTTTTTTATTCCCCCCAATATGGGAGTGGTTGGTTATACCCCCAATAAAATTATCTTCCTTGATTGGTTATATACCCATAGTCCCAAGACTTTTCAATAACTATTTATTCCCCCCACATCCCAATCCTCTTTAAAATCTGGTTATACCCCTACTTACAATCTCTTTCTCTTTCTATATTGATCTAGTAATAGAAATTCATCCTTATTTAACGTGATATTACTCCACATGCTTATAGGATCATGTTTTCTCATATAATTATTCAATAAATTATTTATCAATGCTGGTCTCGAGACTCCTTCAAGATATTGAGTGATTTGGATTCCCCTCATATTCTTTTATTACTCAAGTCTATCTCCTTTTCGGACTCCAAGATTCAGTTCACCTTTTCTTCTCCTCAATACCAAATGTATTAGTATATATAAAAATTTTCAAAGTAGGCATGATATTTCTCTCAATTATCTATATATTTCTTTGATATCCACACTATATATTTATATTCAAAAAATCATCATGAATATTATTCTAAAAAAATATCAGAGTCAATATTTCCATATTTGAATTATATAACACTCACAATATTTAGTAGCAGGATATTCTTATTCAAATTGGTAAAAAAAACTCCAGATTAATTATCATTTGAACTCATTTGAATTCCCATTCAAATATTTATTAAATTATCTTGAATCCTATTTATTTATTCTTACTTTAAATGTTTAAATACTTTGATATCAACAATCCCTAAGCTCTTAATTATTTAACAACATCTAAGATTTCTATGGCCTTATTCATCTCTGCCATGTGGTTATAAATTGCCTATGTGAATTCAATACACATCCCAATTTTTCCTATGTGGTTCAATTTGGAGGAATCACATATCCTCACTATCCTTATTCACATATGTGGTATATTCAACTATGTTTATTTTTATACACTCTCAAAATGATTACATGAATCTAGGAAATTTCATATTTCACTCAAACTCTCTTATATTCTCTTAGGACAAATTCCAATCCTACTCAATAACTTCAATACTTCTAAAAAAATATTGTGGATAATTTTAATTTTAATTTCATCTTATCAATTATCACAATTAACTTTTACAAATTTTCTTGAACTTATCCACTGGAGTTCTCCAAGTTTCAGCCTCACAAATTTTTTATCATAGAACTTGGTAGAAACCTAATAATTTTATGGAATTATATGGATGATTTATTAATAATGAAATCCAATTACTTCTCATGAATTCATAACAATCCTACAAGAATCATCATCAACAGTTATTGAACTATTTACAACAAATGCAATACTTTCTTGGGAATAAAAATCCCCCCATTTTTCTTTTGTTTTGATAACCAAAACTCCTACATAATAAGTGAATTTAATATAATTATAAAAAAGGTTTGTAAGTGTGATTCTCATACCTCAACCTTTAGGATTGAAATCTATTTAGAATTTCCAAATTTATTAGAATTCGATAAATTAGATATTCTTCTCAAAATTTCTCCTCTTTAAGAGATGCACACCTCTTCTTCCATTTCATGGAAGTGAGTAGACTCAATAAAGGGAAATATCTTAAATAAACCTAACAGTGATAGCCTCAAACTTATTCTTTAATATATAGTATTTACAACACTCAATACTCTCTATTAATTCCCTACAATTTAGCTTAAAAATAAATAGAAATAGGGAATAAGGAGGGACATCTTGTTTTTCTTAGAAACAAAATTCATGTTGAGAGATTCCTCTCAATATGAGCCATTTTTTTCTTTCAATCTTAGTATGGGAAGGTTTATTTAGACTCTTCTCTTGAACATCTTATTTATGAGAAATATTGTTTTCAACCTTAGTCTTCTAAATTTTCAAGTTTCCAGTTTTATTCTCACTTTTTTAAGAAACTTTCATTCCTTTAGCCTCAACAAGTTTTTCAGATTCCTCTAATTATTTAACCAATTTCAATTGATTTTGAAAAACAACTAGTCACTACTTCTTGAAATTATAATCTTATTTGGGATTCTTATATTCTCTTTGGAAAGGCTTAATATTGTAAAAATCCTCCTTTTATATTTATGTATTTTCTTCCCTTTAAAAACATAGGGTATCTCTCCAAGTAATTTTTTCATGCATACCCCATCTCTATAACCTTATAATCTAAATCTTCCACACACTTCATCTAATCATTCATAACTGTTTTTTATTTGTTGTTTAGATGGATTTTTGGTCACTATTTTATTTCTTTGATAATTTAAACTCATCTATTCACCATGAATACCCCTTGGTTCACGAATGTTTCTTTTTAGTAACATGTTATACCAAAAAGAGTAGGATTTATGCCCATATTTTACACAACACCATTCAAATCCTATATACTATGATATTTTATTTTACTGATAAACCAATCTATAAAATTCACTATTTTGTCTTACCATAAACCAAGATTTCTTTTTCCTAGGAGGAAATTGTCTTCCTAGTATATTCCTTTCATTATTTAATGTGGTAGAATGAATCTATATTGAATTATTGGTCAAGAAAGATTCACCTGCACTAATATTTATAGCATATCTATTTTGAAACTATTTATGAGCATATGAACCTTGTCTATAAAAACCCTTCATCTCACAAACATGGTAAGATTATACTTTAACTTTAATGGAACTTTTATAGTATTCTCTTACTTTTTTAGATCATTTTAAAAAATAATACACATTGATTATATCTCTCCCTTTTCTTATTTCCTTAAAACTAGGTTCTCATCAAGAAAATTTATAGCCTTTTATTATTTAGATTCTCTAAGCTTGTGATTCTTGATATTATAAGAATAATATTATTACTTACTGATTAGTTCTTACTTTTCTACTATAGCCTTATTTTTATCCTTTAGTAATGTTTTCTTTTTTTTAGAGTTTCTTATCTCCTCAATACATGATTATAAATCACATTTCAACTTCCATTTCAGCCCTATCATTTCTTCTCCATCATTATCCTTATCACTAATTGGTTAATTAGATCTTGTTTTAACTTTATTAAAGAAATTAACCTCATCATATAAATAGATACTTGGAGATGAATCAACTTTCCCATGTTTACTCATCGAATTTATGTTCCTAATACTGAAATTATTCTTTTTATTCTTGTTATTTTCCTATTTTCAAATTTTATCATCTTCCTCATTAGATTTAGTTTCCTTATTATTTGGAATATCCTGAGAAAAGTGTCTAAATCCATCTCAATTCCAACACTTTTGCGATTTTACTCCTTTTACTTTATAATTACCCTTTATGAATCCTCATGATATAATAGAAATGATTTCACTAAGATCTTAATATCCCTTAGTATTTGAATCACTTGATTTTACAATCTCTTTTCCCTTGATTTTCCCCTCTCTCATGGATTTAAAGGCCAATTTATCTTTTTTCCTTATTTTTTAAGGATAGAGTTTTCCATATCTCATAACCTTTGAGAATGTTGTATAAATCATCTAGTGTAAAATATTATCTTTCTTCTAGAGATAATATTTTTGAATCAAACCATTATGGAAAATTCCTCATTAGTTTTTAACAATGATAGAGTTATCCTACTTCTCACCAAATACTAGATTTTTTCTTACTATCTCATTTACTTTGGTGAAATAGTCATCAAAATTTTCTTCATGAGAAATTTCTATATCATAAAAATATCTTTTCTAAACTTATAGTTAGACTTACCTAACTTTTAAATTACCTTCTTATCCACTTCTAAATTTATCCTTTATCTCTTTAGAAGTCTTGAGACCCCTAAAATTTATGTATACCTCCTCTAATAGTGTAACGATATAGCCCTAAACATTACATATTCTAGGGACCTAAAACTATAATTCAATTTATTGCATTCCAAAAGATCTTTTAGGTTTATAGTTTTATATAATTAGTTTAAAAATCTTACATAAAAAACCATATTTTACAAAGTGGACACTTCTAATTAGTATCTATTTTTCCAGAATGTAAAATTTTTATAATAAAACATGATTTATTTTCATAAAAAATATTCACAACTTTCAAATTCACTTATTAATTATCTTTAACTATCCTTAAACCCTGTTAAAATATATTTAAACATTGTGTGAGCACAAAAATATTAATAAGGTTCATAAAAAGAAAGAAAGAAATTATTTTTCCATGAATACTTTTAAAAATTTACCTTTTTCAAAATAAACTTTGGGCTCAAAATAAACATTTTATTACCCAATAAATAACCTTATTTTCCAAAATATTTTCATAAAACATTTCACAATAAATCTTAAAGGAAAGATAAAACTCATAATGTTTCTTTGAAATCATGAAAATATCATAATAATATTTTCAAAAAGTTATAAATTTAAACCTTATGAAGTACCATATACTTTTCTTTACCTTGTGAAATCATAATATTTCTATAAAAACCCATGGAAATCATATATAAAACATGTAGGTTACTTGAGGCACCATCTTCATATCACTCTTACTTATGGAGTAACCCTCATGGTTTCACATGGAATAACCATCAAAATTATACTTAGAGTAACCATTATAGTTACACTTGAAATTACCATCATGGTTATAATTGGAATAAAAATCATAGTATATTCCCATAATCTATTATAAAAAACCTAATTAATTAGATCCATCCCATATTTGGAATAACCATCATAGTATATTCCCATATTCTCTTAGGAGAAACCTAATCGGTTAACTCTATATCTTTACCCAATGCATTGGAGATCTATAACAGGTTCAATCACTTTGGTTTATAATGGAACCACCCATCCTCATAAACAATACCTAAGAACCATAACACAATACATAAAATATCTTATTGTAAAAACATTCCTTGTAACCATAAGAAAAAATTTCTGGATATTGAAATATCTATTCTATTTTAAAACCCTTTTTGAAAATAACCAGAACATAAATAAAGTTGATTTTACTTTGAATAAAACTCATAATATTATAAATTAATCCAAATATAAAATAATTGATATGGATTTGGGAAAATCCGTTGTCACTATATATGTTAAAATAAAATATTCCTTTTGTCTTTTTGTAATTAATGTTAAAACATTCTATAAAAGATTCCTTTTAAAAACCTTTGAAAGAAAGTAAAAATTAAATATACAGTGTAATTTATAATTCAATTAAATCCATAAAAATATTGACATAAAATACTTTTATAGAATATGTATGTGAAATAAAAAGATATTTTTTAAGGGAAACTCTGAAATAGGTTTTTTTAAAAAGTCACTTACCTTGAGTCTGACTCATCATGCATATTCTTTATCATCCTCAATAATAAAATTAGGTTAATTATTTAATTTTTTAATAAAATTTTTAAATTTTATTTTTACTTTCTATTTTATCTCTTACCATGCTATATTTAATTATTTAATTAATTAAATTCACATTAGATGTTTTGATGATATTCGTTTCATAAGTCCAAAATGGCTTCAGTAATTCGACTACGGTCAAAGAGGTCATTATTACATCATCACTATAATTATAATAATAAAATAATTATCATTTGAATACATCAATTATAATTTTAAAACCAATCATGAAATATGGTAATGAAAAATGAACTACATTATAATCCTGGAGATGATAGGTCGTACATACCCATGAACAACATTTTCATTTTTAAATGATAATTATGGAAAAAAGGTAAGGATGATTTTATATTTATATAATTATAATCATATGATAAATATAGTGTTATTTTTTTAATTATACTTGTATATATAACCCATGTGATGTGGTGATGAAAAACGAATCACATCGCTTAGTGGAGGTGGTAGTCCACATATACGCACAAAAGATGTTATCATTTTACAATATATGTAAAGGTACAAAAATTATGTTATATAATATTTATGTAATTATAAATATTTCTTTAATATCATATATATAACTCAAATCCATAATTATAACCATCCTTGAGTTATTGTGATAGAAAATGAATTACATTGGTTTGCGAGGTGGTGGTCTTCCATACACATTAATGATGGCCTCATTTCCCATTTTGATGGATGGGGAGATTGATATAGGTAATTATATTAACATAATAACATCTAAGTATATGGAATATACTAGTTTTATTATTTTATCATGGTTGAATAATATTTTAAGGAGTTGTAATAATAAATAAAACTAAAACATGAAGTTAAAAACTATACATCTTCTTTAGAAATTCTCCTTTGCTTAATAACTTAAGACCTATTAGATTGGTATTATGCAAAAAATAATGCCTCTAGAACATTTGGAGGGATATTAATAAGGTATTTTGGTATATATTATCTGAAAAAATGGGGTTTTAAGTGTGAATTAAATATAATAATATATATTCTTTTATAAGAAAGGGGAGGGGTGCTCTTGGAATTTCCCAAAATATTAAATTAATATAAATTAATTTTCAGTTTAAAATAACTCAAAAATAATTTATTTCAATGATATGATAAGGATGAGTTGAAATGATCTCATATAATAAAAACTAGACAAGTTTGGATATGTTTTTACCCTTATATTTTTGTGTTAACCCCACATTAACCCCTTTCACACTTACCATGACAACAAGGTTTTTTACTCTTTGAGGGTCAATATAGTGACATTAAATGAAAAAGGACCATAAATTGAACATTTTTTATATTATAAATTATATACTAATTAATTGGTTGAATATAACATTTTTAGGAATTTTATATCATTTAATGAAATACTATTTATTATAAAATATCAAAAATGCTAATTTGTAGAACTATTCATTACTTTGACTTTAAAAACGTCAAAACAACAAGTCAAATTCGAAAAAAATTTAACATATCCCTAAAAATTCATGGTAATATATATATTTTTTGTATCATATTAATTATGAAAAATTATAATAAGTATAATAATTATAATATTTTTTTTTTCATTAATTGAATAATTAATACATCAAAGTGGTGTAATAATTTAAGGTAATTATTTATTTTCAAAATTAAAAATAAATTACCATGATGATTATGAAAAATTTATATTTAAAAATAATATTTTTAACCAAACTTATCCTTTAGTTATACCGAATTTAAAAATATTACAGTTATTAAAAGTAATACTGTGACCTTTTTTACTTTTCTTTAAATAAAATATTATAAAGGTTATAATCACATACAAATGGAAAAGGAAATATAACAAAATATTGGATGATTATAGATGAAATTAAATACTCAATTAAAATTTAGGTCAGTATTGGTGTAATGCCCTAACCCCAATTACCCAAAGTCAGTGCATTATTACATAACATTGGCATGATCACAAGAGATCAAGTCCCAAAAGACCGATTAGTTTAGTAGACTTAGAAGTACTAAATACATACATAAGTTTTATATTACATTATGAAATGTAAAACCAACAACATTGTGTCCCCATTGAAAACACACATATCCCATAGACTATCCCTATAGGTCAATCATAATATACTTCTTTGCATTCTAGGAAAAATAAAACATAAGAAAGGGGTGAGCTCAGATGCTCATTAAGGATAACAATACAGTGAAAACTTTCATAAGTAAGCATAAATATTTTAGGAAATGTATAATACTAAAACATATGAATTTTAAACATAAACTTCAGCATAACACAGAAAATATGAATCAAATAATTCCATTTACTTGTTCACATGGATATTATACTAGTCTAATAATCACATGCAATATCAATAGACAATTTCATAATGATAGATTGAATAATTCCGGACATCATAACCACATAGCCAAGGCCTCATGCCAAGAATAGAAATAAGATTTGTTCAAGGACCTGTGCAAAGACAATAGTTTGTCTCATGAGACCTTCTGATGCATTGGGGAGTTATAACGGGCTCCACCCGTCACTTACTAAGTCCAATGCATTCCTCATATGAAAAGGTTGAAACATAACATAAACAATCATATTAAAAATAGCATACGAAATGTTAATACTTTAACCATAAACCAAGAATGGTATAAAAATAACACATCCATAGTAAAACATATCACAAAAAATTCAATACAATATGGACGATTTGTATCATAATAAATCAACTTTAAACAAGTGTAAAATCCATCAAAGGATGTTGACATAGATGAAATCAAAACTATTTGAGAGAAATATCTCTTTCTATTTTGAAATCATTTAAAAGTTAGATAATTATAAAAGAAAACATTTATTTTGAAAATATTCTTATAAGCTTGTGAGGTAAGCTTCGAAGGTGTTATAACGGTAGAAAATAGCCGCACCCTCCTTACAAGTTAAAAAAACATTCTCACCTTAATTCGTCGAAAAGGTCATAAATTACCTTGTTTGGAAAATGATGGAAAGATTCATTTCAATTTTTTTATAAAAATTCAAAAAAGGGTATAAATTAATTTAACCCATATTATAGGAAATAGTAAAAATATTTTGAAATACATTTTTAAGAAACATGGATGTGGATGAAAAAGAAGTCCCAGTAGATACTTACGTATTAACAACCTTAGATAATAAAGAGATTGTAAAATTAACCATTACCTTGTACTTTTACTTAGTAGATGGTATATTAAACTTCTATATAATAGTGAAATATTTGTTATTAAATTATACAAGAACCACATATTTAAATATGATATCTTATATGATCTTCTAATATTGCTTTGTTAATTATATTTCAGTAGTATCATCATTTCGGGTGTTGACTAATTCATTTTTCTTTATATGTTTTTGTAACGTAAGTCATGTTTGTTATGGATAGGATGTATTTGATTCATATCCAGAATGATATTAAGTTCTTAAAAATTATTTTTTAATCATAAATAAAATTTATTCTTGAATGGTTACGATGAGGAATGAATCTCACCGCGTTCATAAAGACGGTAATCTGTATGTACGCACGAGTGACAATACCATTCTATTGATGGTGGGATCATATGTAATTGGATGATATATCATATATAAAGAATCATTAACATGTTATATTTTTTATTTAAATCAATTGTACTCATTATTATACCCATCCAAAATAATTAAGTGTTGAATAACAAACTACACAAGACGTGGAGACGATAAGCCGTATATACGCACGTATGGTGACTTTTTCATTCATAGGATAGATAGAATAATGATTATGGTTGTACCATATTTATAATAACATAATATTATGTAGAAGTTACTATAGTTATTATTTTGGTATGGAAACAATGAATAAAGAGGAAGTGGAAGAAGAAAATAACTTTGAAAGAGGTGATGAAATTATTACCTCTTCTTCGGGTTCTTCCTTTTGATTTGATCAAAAGGGCTCTTTAGGATGGATTTGTGATAAAATTAATGCCTCTAGGTTGACTTTAGGGTAGTTTAGAGCATATTTTAATAGGGTTTGGACAAGAAAAATTGGTTTGGAGGTGTGAAATTGAAAGAAGGGAAAGTAACCTTTTATAAGAGAGGTGATGGTCACTTTAGGAAAACATTGAAATATTATTTTATTATACAGTCATATTCAGTTTTTAATGGCTATAAAAGGAATTATTTAGAGGATAAGGTGGGGATGGGTCGATAATATCTCAAAAAATAGGTTTTAGACATGTTTTGGTCACCATATTAACCTTATATTTTAGATTTAACTCTTGGTTAAATAATTTAACATTTACCATGTCTCCTTGTATTTTTATATTATATGGTTAATAAACTTACTATAAAATTCCAAGAGAACCCCAAGTGGTTACGTAATGACATATATATTATTATATAAGTCTTTTAACTGAACCATAGTTTTTTAGAACTATTATATCATTTAATAATATAGTATTTTTTTTAAAACTCATTTATGTCAATTCTGACATTATTTTGTATTTGGTTTTTGTGAAAGTCATAAAAACTTTATCAATTAGAAAAAAATTTATTTAATAAAACCTAACATATCATATTAACCTAAAAAATTCGTGTAATACATAAAAAGTCTCAATTTACAATTATATTAATTTTATAGTATCAATTGTTTTAATCTTTCAATAATAAAGTAATTTATGCATCATCATTGTGTCACAAATAAATTTAATTATTTAATGTCTAAAAATCATAAATAAAATACCATTACATAGGATATCTTTTTATATTTCTAATTAATATTTATATTAGAATTTATCTTATGTATAACCCTATATTAAAAATGTTTTAGTTATGAAAATATGAATTTAAAATTTTTAACTCCTCTTTAAAAATAATAATAATAGTGTCCTAATCTAATCCAAGTGGATCAAAGAGGATCTTATTTTATTTATAAGTTTGATTTTGGTCGAAATACACTTATCCAATTGAATTAGGACATGTGTTAGGGTAATTATAATATCTTTTTTACCTTTAATTACCCTATTTACTTTTAACCGTGGTAAATAAAATTCAAAAGTTGCTATTCACCAAAAATTATTTTCATATTATAGAACCACATTTTACTTACGAATGTCAACCGTGTCTCTCAAATTTTGAAATTAAATTCACAGAATTTTTAAAATTATAATTTATACAAATTTTCTAACGTGCCTAGAAGACGGATAAAAGACGTTAAAAAATTCAATAAAATTTTATACATCTAATTTTATTATAAAATGACTCCAATGAATTAAATTGAAATAATATAGGTATTATGTATCTATTTTAACTTAAGAAAAAAAATTAAATAAATAATTATTTAAATAAAAAGTTAGTTTTAAACAATAACACAGTGTTTTTAACTATTCATTAAAATTTGAAAGTTTTCAGAAAAATTCCAAAAAATCACCCTATTCTAATTTTGATATTCTGAATCTAAAAAATGATTTATATTTTACCTAATTCAAAACATAGAAGTTTCATTAATTAATTTAAATCTAATTCCCATTGTCAAAACCAGAAAGCAGGTTTTTGAGAAGTAAACAATATCAAAAGGTTGATATGTGTTTTTGTCCAATTTAAAAGTGAAACAACTTCCAATGGCCCAAATTATATTTAATGATAAAAATATAATCTAATGATACTTTATAACCACTCAAATTTATAATTTAACATTATAAATTATTTCGATTAAAAGAATGTTTTTAATTAAATTTTTTTTCACTATTCATCAAAATTTGAAAGTTATCAAAAAAACACCAAAAAATTATCCAAACTAAATTTTTATGTCCTGATTCAAAAGAATAAATTAATTTCATAAAATTTAATATATAAAATTTTCAAATATTGTATTTATAAAGGGTACTCCATTAAAAGGCGGAAAAACAACATTTTTTGAAAAATAATTCTTTTATCTAAAAAATTGAATTTGTCCTTATATTATGTCTAAGAAACAAAAAATATGAATTTTAAAATTATATGGGATATATATAAAATTCAAAAAGTGGTTATTACTATTCATAACTGCTTTTTAAACTGCTAGTTTGATAGGTTATGGTGCGCTTGAACTCGTAGTTGTGTACATCACATGCTATTGTATTATTCAAAGAGAAGAATACCATGGAAGATTGGGGTGTTACATTCTTCCCTCAAATAAATTGTGTCCTCACAATTTGAAATTGTTCTTCAAAAATAAAAGGTTAAAAAAATAGAAAATACCTTTGTGGAAAACCCACATCAGAAATAGGGTTAATAAAATTTAGTCTTAATAAGAGGGAAAGGGAAATGAAAAAGTCACCACCAAATTAGGATTTAGAATATGAGAACATTGGTGGAAATTATAATTAAAGGAAAAACGTAAATATTTATACGGAGTGATTGTGGTCATCAATCAAAAACATGTGAATGGAAAATTGAAGGTGTCAAAGCCATCAATCTATGATGATTAAAATATCACCAGTTCAACAAAACATAAGGTATTAGGATAACACATTTTTGGGTTTACGATCCTTTCACTAATGTTTATGAATTAATTTCTTCATAGAATAAGAAAAAAGAATACTTGGAAAGTAGAGTTCCATCCTACCAAAAACTCATATTTCACTCCAAAAGATAATATAACTCAAAAATATTCTATTTATGTTAATCGTATAGGGTTAAAAAAAATGAATTTATAATTCATCAATTAGACTACTTTAAAAAAACTATATTATACAAACCAGGACATCACGCAGGCCAGTGGTAGGCGATTCACCCTTGTCGCCCTTCGGTTGTGGGTTCATGTCTTGCAGCCTTTTCGGATGCGATGGGTTGTCACCCGAACTCTGTGTTGTTGTTTTTATAACAATCCAAAAATAATCTTAAGAAATGTTTTAACCCTAAAAATTAGTATCTAATGTCGAACTTAATTCATTACAACCTTTAGACTTATCCAAAATACTTCTGTCTAAACTCACAGTCCAAAATTTATAAGGAAGGTAAACATATTGAAGATCTCTTTTTCCACGTAATAACATGTAAATACCTTAATCATGTATTCTCTTAAAACATGGTAACACACTTAATTACCATAAAAACTTATTGATTACATTCATACTCCCTTATACCATATAGAATACTAGATATATTCCTTATATCCAAAATTTTTTAATACTCCAATAATGATGAAATAAAAGAACCATTAATCAGTTCCAAGGTAGTCAATAATATCAAATATAATTTATCCAAATCAAACATCTCTTATTCCAAAATCACTACCTCAGTATCAGGACCGTATTAAGGTTTATCTTTCCTTCAAACACATATTTTCCAAAAAATTTAACTTGATGTCGAGTCAATTTTCTTGGTACCATATAATCTCAAATCCTCAATCAAATAGTACTCAAGTACAATCCTTATTTATTTTCATAATTAATATAACCAGTACATCATTGATACAAAACTCAAATGACATAATTAATTAATAAAAATATAGAAACAATAATTATTCTTCTTAATCAATGGAAGTATCATAACATGATTATTATCTAATAGCATCACTTGGGGTATACTCTGATGATTGTGACATTGATTCGCGTAGTGTCCCAACTCCTTGTAGATGAAGCATTGTACATTTGAAACCTTTTTTTAACCTTGAAATCATGTACTTGGTGTACCTTTTTTATACACTTATAACAAACTCTCATTCCTTTCAAGCATTTACCAAGGCGATTCTTTCAACAGTTATCACATATGGTAAAATCCTTCTTTCCCTTCTTCCCTTTATCTATCTTTCTCTCTACCATCATTTTCTTCTCTGGATTCCCATCAAATCCATAGGACTCAGAGAATTATTTACTTATCTTATTAACACATGATACTATTTCTTCATATGATGAGAATATGTGGGATATTATTTCCCTTATAAATGATAGATTAAGACCATGAAAGATATGATCCTTATTACCATTTAGATCATGTGTATTGTTGGAGTTCTCATTCCTTCTACTGGGCATCATTTCTAAACAATGTCATACACTAGGTTATTTTATGAATCACAATACATAATTCCAAACTTATAAAAATCTTAACATAAATTGAACAATTTATGGATATAATCCAGAATCATAAAAAAATTTCTTTAAGGAATTATTTACTCGTAAATCCTTTATAATGGTTTGTAAAGAAAATGTGAATTATCCTAAGCATATTCCCTGGGAGTGTCGTAACCAAGAGTGCAGCAAGGCCCATTGTCATGTACCAAGATACCCCAGGTCAAGCCTGAAACTCCTTGTCAGAGTTTTCACTCCTAGGTACATCTATTCCAGAGCTGCCTCTACCTACTCGTATCCATATAGGGATGTATTTCTTGGGAAAATACACAAAATCTCTACTTTACCAAAATTCTAGGAAGTTATTCAATACTAACCCTCAAAGTATGTCTTAGGGTAATGTTCTTTAATCATAGTTTTTTCTAAATCTAGTTTCCAAGGTTTGTACTAAAATTCCTATGATACCAACTGTAATTCCCTGACCCTAGTTACCTAGAGTTGGTGCATTATGACATAACATTGGCCTGATCACAAGAGATCAAGTCCTGAAAGACCGATTAGTTTAGGAGTCTTGGAAGTACTAGATACATACATAAGTTTTACATTACATTATGAAATGGAAAAATAAAAACATTTTGTCCCCTTTTAACACACACATATCCCATAGCCGATCCCTGTAGGTCAATCATAATATAATTCATCACATCCTGGGATAAATAAAACCTAATAAAGGGGTGAGCTCAGATACTCATTAAGGATAACAACATAACAGACACTTTCATAAGTAAGCATAAACATTTAAGGGAATTCATAAGACTAAAAAATAAGCCTTTTAAACTTAAAATTCAGAATAATATGGCAAATATAAATCAAATAATTCCATTTACTTATTCACATGCATATTCTACTAGTCAAATAATCACATGCAATATCAATAGACAATTTCATAATGATGGAATGCATAATTTCAGACATCATAACCACATAATCAAGGAATCATGCCAAGAATACAAATAATATTTTGTCAAGACCTTGTACCAAGACAATAGTTTGTCTCATAAGACCTACTGATGCATCGAGGAGCCATAGCGGGCTCCACCCGTCACTTACTAAGTCCGATGCATTCCTCATATGAAAAGGTTGAAACATAACATAAACATATGTATTAAAACTAGCATATGAAATGTTAATATTTTAACCATAAACCATGAATGGTATAAAAATAACACATCCATAGTCAAACATATCAATAAAATTTCAATACAATATTCAAGATTTGTATCATAATAATTCAACTTCAAACAAGTGTAAAATCCCTCAAAGGATGTTGACATAGATGAAATCAAAACAATTTGAGAGAAATATATCTTTCTATTATGAAATAATTTAAAAGTCACATAATTATAAAAGAAAACATTTATTTTTAGAATATTCTTATAAGCGTATAAGGGAAGCTTCGAAGGTGTTATAATGGCGGAAAATAACCGTACCCACCATATAAGTTAAAAAAACATTCTTTCCTTAATTCATCTAAAAGTTCATAAAGTACCTTGTTTGGAAAACGACGAAAAGATTCTTTTCAAAACTTTTTATAAAAATTCAAAAAAGGTATAAATGACATTAAACCATATTATATGAAATAGTAATTTTTTTTGAAATACATTGTTAAGAAACATGGATGAGAATGACAAAGAAGTCCCAGTAGATACTTACATATTAACAACCTCAGATAATAAAAATATTGTAAAATTAACCCTTAACTTGAACTTTTCCTTAGTTGATGGTATGTTAACCTTCTGTATAATGGTTAAATATTTGTTATTAAATTATAAAAAAACCAAATATGTAAATATGATATCTTATATGATCTTTTAATATTTATTTTTCAATGATATTTCAGTAGTATCATCGTTTCAGGTGTTAACTGATTTATTTTCCTTTATATGTTTTGTAACATAAGTCATGTTGGTTATGAAAAGGATGTATTAGATTCATGTCCAGAATGATATTAAGTTTTTTAATTTTTTTTAATCATAAAATAAAATTTATTCCTGAATGGTTAGGATGGGGAATGAATCTCATCACGTTCATGGAGACGGTAATCCGTACATACGCACGAGCAATAATACCATTCTATTGATGGTGGGATCATTTGAAATTGGAGGGTATATCATATATAAAGAATCATTAACATGTTATATTTATTATTTACATCAATTTTACTCATTATTATACTATCCAAAATAATTATGTGTTGAATAACAATCTACATCACGACGTGGAGACGATAAGCCGTACGTACGCAAGTATGCTGACTTTGTCATTCATAGGATGGATAGAATAATGATTATGGTTATAGAATATTTATAATAACATCATAGTATGTAGAAGGTACTATAGTTATTATTTTGGTATGGAAACAATGAAGAAAGAGGAAGTGGAAAAGGAAAAGAACATTGAAAGAGGTGATGAAATTATTACCACTTCTTCGGGTGCTTCCTTTTGATTTCATCAAAAGGGCTCCTTAGGTTGAATTTATGATTAAAGTAAGGTCTCTAGGTTAAAGTTAGGGTATTTGGGAGGATATTTGAATAGGGTTTGTCTAAGCCAAATGTCTTTGGAGGTGTAAAATTAAGAGAAGGGAAAGTACCCCTTTTTAAGAGAGGCGAGGGTCACTTTAGGAAAACCTTGAAATATTATTTTATTATAAAATCATATTCAGTTTATAATGGTTAAAAAAGGATTTATTTAGAGGTTAATGTAGGTATGGATCTAAAATATCTCAACCAATAGGTTTTAGATAGGTTTAGTTTACTATATTAACCTTATATTTTATATTTAACTCTTGGTTAAATAGTTTAACATTTACCGTGTCTCCTTGTATTTTTATATTATATGGTTAATAAACTTACTATAAAATGACAAGATAAAAAAAAGTGGTTCATTAATGAAATATATATTATTATATAAGTCCTTTGACCGAAACTTAGATTTTTAGGACTATTATATCATTTAATAATATAGTATTTGTTTTAAAACTCATTTATGTCAATTTTGACATTATTTAGTATTTTGTTTTTGTGAAAGTCATAACAACTTTATCACTTAGAAAAAAAACTATTTAATCAACCCTAACATGTCATATTAACCTATAAAATTCGTTTAATACATAAAAAGTCTCAATTTTCAATTATATTAATATTTATAATATCATTTATTTTAATCTTTCAATAATAAGGTAATTTATGCATCATCATTGTGTCATAAATAAATTTAATTATTTAATGTCTAAAAATTATAAATAAAATAAAATTATGTAGGAAATATTTTTATCTTTCTAGTTAATATTTATAGTCGAATTTATATTATGTATAACCCTATTTTAAAAATGTTTTATTTTTGAAAATTTAAATTTAACACTTTTAACGCCTCTTTAAATAAAATAATAATAAATGTCCTAATCTAATACAAGTGGATGAAAGAGGATATTATTTTATTCCTATATTTTATTTTGGTCTAAATAAACTTATCCAATAGAATTTGGAAATATGTTATGGTAATTATAATATCATTTTTACCTTTAATTACCCTATTTACTTTTAACTGTGGTAAATAAAATTCAAAAGTTACTATTCACAAAAAAATATTTTCATCTTATTGAACAGAATTTTACTTAATTATGTCAACCATATATCTTATATTTTTAAAATTCAATTCACAAAAGCTGTAAAATTATGATTTGTACAAATTTTCTAACGTGCCTAGAAGGTGGGTAAAAGACGTTAAAAAATTCAATAAAATTTTATACATCTAATTTTATTATAAAATGACTCCAATGAATTACATTGAAATAATATAAGTATTGTGTATCTATTTTTACTTAAAATAAAAAAACATTAAATAAATAATTATTTAAATAAAAAATCGGTTTTAAACGATAACACAATGTTTTTCACTATTCATCAAAATTTGAAAGTTTTCAGAAAAATACCAAAAATTTACCCTAATATAATTTTGATATTATGAATCCAAAAATGATGTATATTTTACCAAATTAGAAGCATATAATTTTCATTAATTAATTTAAAATTAATTCTCGTTGTCAAAACTAGAAAACGAGTTTTTGAGAAGTAAAAACTATCAAAAGATTGATACGTGTTTATGTCCAATTTAAATGTAAAATTACTTCCAATGACCCATATTATATTAAATGATAAAAATATAATATAATGATACTTTAAAACCACTTAAATTTATAATTTAACACTATAAATTATTTCAATTAAAAAAGCTGTTTTTAATTAAAATTTAGTATTTTTCACTATTCCTCAAAACATGAAAGTTATCAGAAAAACACCAAAAATGTATCCAAAATAAATTTTTATGTCTATCTTCTAAATAAGAATTTAATTTTATCAAAATGAATATATAAAAGTGTCAAATATTGGATTTAGAATGAGTTCACTATTAAAAGGTGGAAAAACTATATTTTTTGAAAAATACTTCTTTTATCTGAAAAATTGTATTTGAACTTATACTTTTTCTAAGAAACACAAAATATGAATGTTAAAATTATATGTAATATATATAAAATTCAAAATGTGGTTATTACTATTCATAACTACTTTTTAAACGACTAGTTTGATTGGTCGTGGTGCGCTTAAACTTGGTGTTGCGTAAATCACACACTATTGTATTATTCAAAGAGAAGAAAACCATGGAATATTGGGGTGTTAAAATTGGGGTCATTTTATATTACTTATTATTTTAGTTTTATCTTTAATTACCCGATTTACCCTTTATCATGGTAAAAAAATTACTAAGTTTTCTATTAATTTTGACCAAAAATAAAATTAACCTAATTACTAAATTTATAAATTTTTATTAAAAATATGGAATACATTTTTCATAATTCAAAACATATAAGTGGTAGTATATAATTTAAAATTAAACTGGAAAAATTGATGAAAAACATTTTTTTTCCAGAAATACTCATATTTTAAGTATAAATGTTTTTATACTAAAATAAAGTATAATGTTCATTTAAAAACCATAATTGGATTAATTTAAATAAAAAATAACTCATAAAATTTTAAAAATAATCTAAAATATAATTATACTTTGTAAATAATCAAAAATAAAATATAATTTTCAATAAAAATCAGTATTTTTCACTATTAAAAAATTAAACTTTTTAGAAAATTATAAAAATTCCACCGTAAGATAATTTTTATATTATGGTTTGAAAAATTAATTTCATTTTATCATATAAATTTTATAAATATTTCAATAATTATGGAAAATATCTTCCCATAAAAATTAATAATAAACATTTTTATAGAAAATGTATTTTTAAAGAATAAAACGACTTTAATAAAAATTGAGTTATTATTTCATAATAATTTATCATTAAATTTTTATTGATTATAACCTTTATATATATTTCAAAATTAGTTAATACTATTCGTATCCTCCAATTTAACTTCTAGGTTATAGCAGTCACATTTAAATAATAATATTTCACTCGTCATTAACACTTGAGGTTGTGTATTTTGTACTCTATCGAACATAGTATTATTTTGAAAAATATCAGGATATTACATTATACCGCACTTTAAGAAATTGAAACCTGAAAATTTGAACTCAGGCTTAGAGACTAGGGGATTAAAATTTCAATATACCTTTTTTAAAATCCCACATCATAAAAATGGTTAATAAAACTTCCTCAAGAAAAGTAAGAAAAGGTAAGTATGAAGTTCATTTGGAGTAACACATGACTAGGTTTAAATATAAGAAAACACTGGTGTGAATTGAAAACATGAACATGTTAGAAGAAAATAACACCCAAGGACTAATAGTGATTGATAGAGAACATGGTCATGAGGAATTTAATCATTACAAAACCATAAATTTGTGTGGGTTAAAAGGCCATTGATTTCTCAGTAAGAAAATTAAATGTATAAAATATTTATTTCTAGAAATTTTTCTTATAGTTGAGGAGTTACTTTATCATATACACTAAAATCATAAGAAAATATTCTTACTTTATAAGTTGAATTCATATTTTGATAAATTTTTACCACAATCTCATGTATTACTCCAAACGATGAATATTCAAGATGATTTTTTCATGCTAGAATCACTAAAATAAAATTCTAATGAATCAAATAATTCCATAAAATGATAAAAATTTATTCCTCTAGTATTTAAAAATTAACAAACCAAAATGGTTATTATAATGTATGATAATTCCCAAAATTAATAAACCTTAATATGAAGAAATAAAACATTAATCACTGAAGCCTCAACAATAACACCCAAATGTTAAATTAGATCATTCAATAATTAACTAACCTTAAAATTCATCAAAATATTATAGACTAATATTTAAACCCAAATATTATAACTATTTTATCACATAGTCTTACAAGACTAATTTAAAATTTATCTTAAAATAATATCAAATACTCTTAATGTCTCATTCCAAAAAGTTTAATACCTAATCTTATAATCTCTAAGATATTCTAATCAAAACTTGAATCACTATAAAACCACATTAAAATAATATATGCTTATAAATTATAATTTAAATTTTATTTTTCAAATAAAATCCAATAATATTTTATTTAACTTAATCATATAAGGTTCTAAAAATAGTGAAATTTTTCGTAAATAACATTAATCACATAATCACCAAATCACTTTAAATATCATGGTTATCTATAAAATAAAACTAATGTTAACAAAATGAAATTAAAATTTATTTTTCATATTTTTTAAATAAATAAAAATAGTTTAATACTAACTATGAAATAATGTAGGCTAGTGGTAGTTGATACACTGTTTCCCCCTTCGGATGTGGGTTCAATCCTTGCGGCCTTTCTGGATGTAACGGGTTGTCACCTAGCCTACGAGTTATCCTTCTTAAAAAAAATTAGTATAATCCTTACAACATTTCTGAAAATATGATAAAAATCCTAAAAAATAACCTTAATATATTAAATTTTAAATAAATGTTTTAACCTCAAAGGTTATCTCATACCTTTCATTTTGTATCCCCAAAAATTTAGAAACCTAAAATTACCTCAAAATGAAAGATCATATAAATCCTAAAGGTTATTGATACCTTTAAAATTATTCCCAAAAAATGCAAAATAATTATTCCTCATATAAAATTTTCACTTGATAAAACTAAGGTGTAACACCCCAACCCTAGATGACCAGAGCCAGTGCATTATCTTAATACATTTTCATGATTAAAATGAATCAAATCCCAAAGGACTAATCAGTTTTGCAGTCTTGGAAAATATATTAAAAACATAAAATTTATATTACAGTTTTGAACATAATAAAACATAGATAATCCTTTTAGAATTCCATTATTATATTAGATCAACCCTGTATATCAATCATAAAACACTTCTTGGCATCCTGAAAAAATAAAAAATAAGAAATGGGTGAGATCATATGCCCAATATGGTTAACCAATACAACATAAGCTTTCATAAATAAGCATAAGCTTTTAAGGCAAGTATAAAACTGAAACAGAAGTCTTTTAAACATAAAATTGAATATAATATAGAATGGATAAATAAAATAATTATATTTAAACATTCACATAGATATTCTACTAGTCTAATAATCACATGTAATATTAATAATTAATCTCATAATGATGGAATGCATAATTCTGGACATCATAACCATACTATCAAGGCCTTATACCAAGACCATACATAACCATACAATCAAGGCCTCATTCCAAGAAACTAGTTTATCTCATGAGATCTATAGATGCATCGAGGGACTATATCCGACCCCAACCATCACTTACCAAGTCTAATGCATTCCTCTTATGAAAGAGGAAAAAACATAACATAAAAATTCGTATTAAAAATAGCATATGAAATGCTAATACATTAACTATAAACAATAAATGCTATAAAAATAGAACATATATAGTAAAACATATAATAAACCATTTGATATAATATGGTATATTATATCATAATAAATCAACCTCAATTAAGCATAAAATCCAACAAATAATGTTGACATAGACGAAAATAATATAATAAAATCATTAAATTTTCTTCAGAGAAAACTACCCTTTTATTGAAAATAATTCTTTAAAATGATTTACAATTTAAAATGAAAATATTTTAATTGAAAATAATCTTTTAAGCTTGTAAAGGAAGCTTTAAGACGTTAAGGTGTCATGACGACATAAATAGCCGCTCGCTCCGTATAAGTTAAAAAACATTCTTTCCTTAATTTGTCGAAAAAGTCATAAAGTATCTCATTTGGAAAATGATGGAAAGATTCCTTTAAATTTTTTTTATAAAAAGTCAAACATGGGTAAAAATGACTTTAAATAATTGTTGATAATATTTTGAAATATATTTTTAAGAAACATAGACAAAAATGATAAATGTGTCTGAGTAGATACTTACATATAAACAATCTCGAATAATAATGAGATTGTGAAATTAACCCCTATTTAAAAACCTTAAAATATTTATTTTTGAAATTTTTTGAATGAACATAAAAATAGAGAAAAAAATTTATTTATAATCCTTTATATAAATATAAATAAATATGTATGATAATATCAAAAATATTGAAATGGAGTAAGGATTAATTATTTAAACATTCAAAGCATCCCATACAACTATAAACATATAAATAACAAGACCAATATCATATAATGAATATTTAAATACAATTAATATAAATTTATTCCTAATAAAAAATATAATAGGTGTATTATATACACCACACACAAGAAATAGGTGGGGAATGTGACTTATATCTCACAAAAATTAAAAGTGAAATGAAAATTCCCTTACCTTAGGCCTGATAATTTCCGTCCATGTCTGAAACTACTATATAGTGATTTTAAACATATTATTAACTTGAACCAGAATCATAATAATATTTATGATATCATATCTTATTCTTTTAGGACTTTATGTTACCCATTCATTTAAGAATTCCATGTTAAAGAAAAGTTTCAGTTAATAATCGCTTTGTTTATCGTACGTCTTTTGAATTATTATTCTTGATTGTATTACTTAGATAATTATTTAATTAATTCCATAATATATAATATGATTTATATATCATATGTATCTAGTATATAAATATATATAATAGATAGATATATGAAATGGAATACACCATTCATGGAGACGGTATGTCGTATGTACGCATGGACGTTGTTTCTATTTTCTTATCATGTTGAATTATATATATATATATATATATATTATAGTAGAATTATTATGTAATATATTTAATATTTATTTAGTATATAAATTTTTATAATAATTCTGAAATGTTTGTAATGGAGGATGAGTCTCATCACATTGTGGAGATGTTAAGCTGTACGCACGCACGAGCGACAATATCATTTCCCTAATGGTTAAATGGCTTTTAATTGGTAGAATATGAATTATAAAAAAAAATATAATATAATATTTATTATTTAAAGCCTTTATATTTATCATTATACCCATTTAAATAAATTATAGATGAAAAATAGTTTACACCATGATGTGGAGATGGTAAGCCGTATGTACACACACATGGTGATATTTTTTTTTCATAGGATGGGTAAAAGGATGAATATGGTTGTCCCATAATCATAAAAATATCTAAGAATATATTATATGATGGATTTGTAACTTTATTATGAAAAAAACTTTTTAAAAGAAAGTATAATAATAAAATAAAATTGAAAGAATCAGTAAAATAATTACCTCTTCTTTGAGTGTCTCCATTTGATTTGCACAAAAGGACTCCTTAGGTTGGATTTTTTCCCAATGTATGGCCTATAAGATAAATTAAGGGAAGTTGGGAGTATAAATGAGAAGGTTTTGGACAATACAAAGGGATTTATAGGTGTGAATAAAAGAGATGTAGAGGTGCCCTTTTATAAGAGAGTGGATGTAAACTTTAGGAAACTAGAAAATTATTAATTTATTATAAAATGATTTTTTATTTAAAAAATCTCCAAAGTTAGTTATTCTAGGGATAAGATGAGTATGAGTCTAAATCCCCTAAACCAATGAATGTTATAAATGTTTATATAAAATAATTAACCTAATCGTTTGGATTTAATCCTTAGTTAAACAATTTATCTTTTATCGGGACAACTTGTATATTTACACTATAGGGTTGATATAATTACTATAAAATTCCCAAAGAATCTCAATTTGATAATTTATGACATATTTAGCACTATATAAGTTAGTTTTATGAATTATATATTTGCATGAATTTGATAACATTTAATAAAATATTATTTATTTTAAAGTGTCATTTATGTCAGTTTTGATACTATTCAATATTTTCATTATTAAAAATATCAAACTAACACGATAAATTAAAAAAAATACTTTAAATGTGTCATTAAAATGTATTAGTTATATAATTATTTTTTATTTTATTAATTAAGACAAATTATATTTATTTTAATATTTTTAATATCATTTATTTGATATTTCTATTAACAAAATAATTTCTATTTCACTATTGTGTCATCATTAATTACAATTATTTAATCTCTCAATATTATAAATAAATTAATATGATGTAGATAATAATTTTATCTTTCAAGATAATATTTATATTTTACCATATCACTTATATAACATCATTTTAAAAAATGATATAGTTATTAAAATTTGAATATGACATTTTAACTCTTCTTTAAATAAAATATAATAAATGTCCTAATCTAACATAAGTGGATTAAAAATGATTATATTTTTTAAATAAAGTTTATTTGGGTCAAAAAATACTTATACAATGAAATTAGGACAAGTTTTAGGTTAATTTTATATTATTATAATATTATTTTTATCTTTAATTACCTTATTTAACATTTAACTGATGTAAATAAAATTCATAAGTTACTATTCAAAAAAAATTATTTTGATCCTATTAGACCAATTTATTTATAATTATTACAACCATGTATTTATATTTTTCAAAATTAAATTCATAGAAACAGTAAAATCATGTTTAACACTAATCTTGCAAATATGGTTAGAAGGCTGGTAAAAGAGACGTTCAAAAGTTCAATAAATTTTTATATCTAATTATATTATAAATATTGTTATAATGAACTAAATTGGGTTAATATGTTTATTATTTTTATGTTGTGACTTTAAAAAAAATTTAAAATAAAATAATTATTAAAATGAAAAATTCAGTTTTTAAACAAAAATGCATTAATTTTACTATTCATCAAAAATTGAAACTTTTCAGAAAAATTCAAAAAATTCACCCTAAGATAATTTTGATATTATGTATCCAAAAATAATGTCTATTTTACCGAATTAAATATCTATAAATGTCTAAAAATAATTTTATTATTATTTACAATAGGCTATAAAAAGTAGCTCCTTTAAGATAATAGTATTTCTAAACATATAACTATTTTAATGAAACTTATACATTTCATTATAAATATGCTTTGTTTATGTGAAAACATTATAAATAACATTTAAAAATTATTTATTACTATTAATATTTTTATATTTAATGGATAAGTTATAAATATAACATTTAAATAATTATAATACTAAAGTGTTGTTTTACATAAACTCGATATTATGTGTAACGCAAGCCAAGTTGGTGTTGCATGAAATATAAGCTATTGAATTTCTTTAAAAATACAACGTACTATGAAATATTGGGGTGGTACATTCTCCCCTCCTTCAATAAATTATGTCCTCACAATTTTAAATTGGTGTTTTAAAATAAAAGGTTGATACTAGAAAATACCTTTATAGAAAATCCACATTGGAAATAGGTTAATAAAAGGTCTAATTTAAAATAAAGAAAGGGAAGTATGAAATTTACTAGAAATAACACATGCACGGGTTCTATGTAAGAAAACATGGACATGAAAGAAAAATATAACCATCAAGTTTTGATGGAGAGTGATAGAGAACATGATTAGGATAAAGTTAACAATCATAAAGCTATAAATCTACGATGATCTAAGGGACCATTTGATTAATAAAAAAAGTACTAGAAAAACAGTTTTTTGGTTTTAGGATCCTTTCCCTAGAGTTGAATAATTATTTTAATATTCCGGTAAGCACTTAATTGGTTTAATTCTATGTCATAAGAATAATCTCATTCTTTAGTTGTGCTTCGATCTACTTTCACTTCATCCCTTACACCTGGAAAATGAAATTTTCACACTTAAAGAAATTTTTATAAATCATAAGTCCCACAAGTATTTACTTTATCCATTAAATGTTTACTAAAAAAATGTTAACACATAATATCCAATAAATTTTACTTAATCCTCAAACAATAATATCCAATGTTCAACTTGAACGAATCCAACCTTAAGACTCAACCAAAATACTTCCATCGAAATCCACTGTCCAAAAATGTTTCTAAATTTACAAAATTAATCTTAAAATCAGATTCCACAAACAATGTAATGTATCTCTTATTGTCACATACCAAATATTTTATCACCTTTAAATCCTTAATGAAAAATCTTATGCTTCAAAATCCTTAAAGAAGAATTAATTCAGTACTATCCTTATATATCACATGAATCTTATAACCGTAGAACCATTGATATAATAATTCTGGAATAAAAACACAAAATGACCTTAATTATTCCACTTTATTCTTAAACTATTAACTATGCTTCAACATCTTATCCTTTAATACCTCATTCATCTCATTTTTCTTTTGTAGTCTCATCATTATCAGTAGTATAACCATTACTTGTATAACCTTGCTGATTATAACCATTGACCAAAACCTAAATCACAATCTTAGAAACAATAATCATAGTAATATAGTCATAAAGAATTATTTATATGACCTCTAAATTATTCCATCTTCTTCTCAATCCATAAGTACATAAGATTAATCAAGTTTATCCATTACCAAATCTAAAGGATGATATATTATATATAGACTTATCCTCAAAGTCATTCAAAGGGTTATGTTTTAAATTCCTTTATTTATAAATATAGTTTGAAAGGCTATTGATAAATTTCCTCTAATACCAACAGTAACACCCCAAACCCAGATTCCTAGAGCCGGATCATTATTTTAATATATTTTCAAGATTACAAGGAATCAAATTCTAAAGGACCGATCAGTTTAGAAGTATGGGAAAATAAATTACAAACATGAACTTTAAATTAAAATTTTGACCATAAAATACAACATAGATAATCCTTTAAGAACACCATTATTCTCCTTACTTAACTCTGCATATCAATCATGAAACAATTCTTGTCACCCTGTGAAAATAAACATAAGAAAGGGGTGAGATTAGATGCCCAGTAAGGTTAAACAATATAGCAGAAATTTTCATAAATTAGCATAAACTTTTAAGGAAAGTATAAAACTGATACAAAATCCTTTTAAACATAAACATGAACATAATATGGAAATAACAAATCAAATAATTCAATTTAAACATTCACATGGAAATTTTAATATTTGAATAATCACATGTAATATCAATAACTAATATTATAATGAGAGAATACATAATGTCACACATCATAACCATACAGTCAAGGCCTCGTGCCAAGACCATACATAACCATACCATCAAGGCCTCGTGCCAAGACACTAGTTTTTCTCATGAGACCTACTGATGCATCAATAGGAAATAACATTCCCCACCCATCACTTACTAAGTCCAAGGCATTTCTCTTATGAAAGGGGAAAAACATTGATCGTACCACGATTCACATTATCATTTTCTCCCTTACACCATTGTATTAAACTGAATTTTTATTGTAAATTCAAAAAATAATTAAAAATTGAATTCCATGTTTGAATAATTTATTTTGTTTTTATCGCTATTAAAAAGGACAATATTACTTGTCTCGAAAATTTCATTAAAGGTGAAGGTGATTTGAAGGGCCCATGATGATCCCCAAGAAAAATGGGCTAAACTGCGCAGGATCCAAGCACACCAGTGGATTAATCCGCACAGTGCTACTAGACCGGGAATCCAATTGAGCTGGAATTTGGTGGTATGGTCCAAAATTCATTGGTATACATTTAATATGAAGAAGCCCAAGACTCATTCATCCATTTGATGGCCTTTCCGACCGGATCTGTCCAACACACCAATTCTGCATGGAGTCAAAAGTGGTGTGCTGTGATCTGTCCATATCTCGGGCTATAGGTGTCCAAATTGTTCCATACTTTCAGTGGAGATATCCAAGATGTGGGGCTACAACTTTGTTATTTTTTTCAAATCGAGATAAGGATGTATGGAGGTTGAAACACCTGTGAAAAGTGGTTTTAATAATTATGTGTGCTCAAAATAACCTTCCCATTTTCCTATAAAATGGAACCTTGGGTTCCTCATTTGCAAGTTCAACCAGGAGACAAAGATCTGGTATTTTGGAGACCCAAATTATTTTTCTACTCATACTTGAAGTTCTGGAGTCCCCTATCATCATAGGGGGATCAACAATGAAGAAGGAGTTCTACCTGATCCTTCTCCTCCTCTCAATGGCGAGATAAACAGTGGATGATCATTTCGAGGGAGCTACACATACTTGGGAGGGAGTTCTAGCACTCTATACTCTACTGGTTTTGTGTAATTTGGGTTTGTATTGTTTCACTTATGTTTTATCTAAACATGTTTCTCCTCTGAGTTCATTTTTTTGGTTTAATTAAGTGAACCACTTTTCATTTCAACACCGATTGGGTTGAAATTTCAAGTGGGAAACTTGAGTTGTTCCGATTGGGAAACACAACGATCATCTATCTCTCACACATACAAAATATTTTATTATGATTTGGTAACCTTTAATATTTTCTTGAAGTCCAAACCTTGACAACACAATTTTTGTGTCACGGGTTGGTACTTTGTACAACGTTTAGAGAGGCTAGAGGGGAAACAAGATCTTGACATCCCTCAACCAAAGAATTAAACAAAACCATGTGAAATTTTCAGATCAATGAACTATCCAAGATTTGTAGTGAACTTGAATTGATCTCGTTATCTCATAATTATTAAACCACCACCTTATTATATCAACTATTAAACTCTTTAAGTTAAGTTATTTTCTTAAAACTATTTTCAAAATCACCCCCCTCTTTTAGTAATCTCTATTAAAAACACATACTCAAAACCTGTCAACGCTCCTCCAGATATGAACCAGGGTATACCCTATAATATAAATTAACCTTAAAAACATTATCAATTTGACGTTTCACAACAGCGCGGCCAAATTTTGGCTCCGTTGTTGGGGAGCGCCTTGGTTTTTAGTGTGTGTTTTTTATAAGGTTTTTGTAATTTTTGTGAATATTTATTTGTTTTATCTTATACATTTTCAATCCCTTTTTGCTATGATATATTTTTTGTGTAGGTTTGGTGCATGAAGCTTTCTACTTTGGGAGATTTATCACATTTTGAACCCGAACGGGATAGGACCCTACGTCAACGACACCGAGACACACAAGACAACACTTTGAAGGAGGGAACACCACATATTGAAACTATTCTTCACCCTTCATCTTTTTCTAGAACTAACATCAAAACTGAAATTAACATGAATAACATGGCTGAAAACAATCGAACACTAAAAGAAGTAACCTCACCTGATGTTGATATTCATCCCACACACATTCATTTATAAGGCGAGGCACCCAATTTTGAACTAAAACATTTTTTAATTCATCTATTACCAAGATTACATAGACTTCCTGGAGAAGATCCACCCAAGAACTTAAAAGAATTTCAAACTGTTTTTTCAACATTAAAACCTGCTAATGTGGATGAGGAACAAATAAATCTTAGAGAATTCCCATTTTCTTTAGAAGACACTACGAAAGATTGGTCATATTATGTTAATTCCCCAATAAGAGGCTGGGCGAACATAAAACACCATTTCCTTGAAAAATATTTCCCAGCCTCTTGAATTGCAACAATAAAGAAATATGTGGTATAAGACAATCTCAAGGGGAAACACTTCATGAATATTGGGAACGCTTTAAAATATTATGTTCAAGTTTCCCACACCACCAAATAAGTGACCAAATTTTAATAAAATATTTTTATGAAGGTTTAATCCCTATTGATAGAAATATGATTGATGATACTGAAGGTGGTGCACTAGTAGATAAGAACCTAATTGCTGCAAGGACCTTAATCGAGAACATGGCACAAAACACTCAACAATTCGGTACAAGGTCTAGCATACCCATTCGAGGTGTTGATGAGGTACAAAGTACTGAATTCGAGAAGAAGGTGGACACAAAGTTCGAAGAGGTAAGTACCCTTCTTTGACAATTTTTTCTTTCCCAAGGGAAATACGAATCTCCTCCTCTTATCCATTGTGGAATATGTTCTTCTGACACCCACTACTCTGACCAATGTCCTCAATTGAGGGAAATATCTAAGAGCTGTGAGGCAATATTTCCAAGCTTCCCCTATAACCAACCCTTTAGGAAATAACCTTACTATCCATCCAACCCTGGGTGGAAGGAGAACCAAGCCTATAGGCAAGGGGGGTATTCAAACCAACCTCAACAACAATGGAACCAACCAGGGCAGAGTAGTCATCCACCACCACCACCCAGAAATCCTCAACCGCCCAAAGGCCTTTCCAAAAACCCCCTCCAAAACCCGAGCCTAGCCAACAAGATATGATGAAAAAAATGGCTTCCAAAAATATGAAATTCCAGCCAACCACTCAAGCAGCCATACAAGACCTAAAAAACCAATTAGGCCAACTAGCTAACTCAGTGGGTGAAATTCAAAGCCACAGATCAGGTAAACTTCCCTCTTAACCAATAGTTAACCCTAGGAATAAAGGAAATGTTAGTGCCATCACCCTCAGGAGTGGAAAACAACTATAAAGTAAAATGAATCCTCTATTAGATTCATCCCCTCCTGATGAAACCTCCATCCCAACCATTAAGAATGTTCCAAATGTTGAAGAACCTTGTCCTGAGAGAATCCCTTCCAAAGGAAAGAGTGTGAATATTAATGAGTCACCTAGCCCGACCATTCCTCTTCCATTTCCTCAAAGGGCCTCCCAACCAAGAAAATAAAAGGAAACTGAACTTGATAAAGAAATATTGGAAATTTTCAAGAAAGTGCATGTTAACATCCCATTGATTGATGCTGTGAAGCAAATTCCAAAGTACGATAAATTTCTAAAGGAGATGTGTACACACCGAAGGTTACTTCAAGGTGATGAGAAAGTGAGATTGGGGAGGAATGATTCAGTATTGATAGAGCCATCACTCCCCACCAAGTGCAATAATCTTGGAACATTCTCAATTCCATGAACCATAGGGAAGTATTATTTTTCTAATGCTATGCTTGATTTAGGTGCCTCTATAAATGTGATGCCTCACTCCATTTACTTTACATTGCATGTCGGGGAACTGAATCCAACTTGAATTATTGTTCAACTGGATAACCGGAGTACTACACACCCCTCTGGTGTGTTAGAGGATGTTCTTTTGAGGGTTTAAAATTTAATTTTTCCTGCTGAATTTTATGTGCTTAAAATGGAGGATGATAAGATAAATGGACATGCCTCGATTATATTGGGGAGACCCTTCTTGAAAACTGCCAAAAACATAATTAATGTCCACAATGGTACATTATCTATGGAGTTTGGTGGTGACATCTTCCACTTCAATATCCTTGATTCCATGAAGCACCCCTCAGAAGAAAATTCATCCCTCTCTGTTAATTCTATATATGTACTCCGTTCCCCTAAAAAAACAACATTTCTTTCCCCTGATCCCCTTTCTGAGTTTTATTCATTGATAAAAATGATATAAAATGATTCATGCATGGATTGTTATAGTAGTCTAGAAAAGTGTCATGCTTGTTCATTGATTGATGATTTATTAAACACTGAGGATCCACAGACCATCGATGATACTGCTAAGCTTGTAAAAGCTCATTCCTCTGTTGAGGATGATACCATTGAGTAGTTAGATGATATCAGTGACCTCTCACTTTTACACACACCCCCATAAATCCAAAATCCACCGGAATTGGAACTGAAATAGTTGCTTTAAGATTTAAAATATTCATATCTTGAGAATGGAAATAAGTTTCCCATCATCATTGCTAGTTCACTCCCTCCTGAGCATGAATTGAGACTGCTTAAACTTTTGAGGGAATATAAACAAGCTTTGGTGTGGACACTTGATGACATTCCTGGTATTAGACAATAAATTTTTACACATCATATTTTGTTAAATGATGAGGCTAAACTAGTGAGGCAGCTACAATGTTGACTGAACCCAAACCTCCTAGAAGTTGTGAAAAATGAGGTAACAAAATTATTGGCTGCTGGAATCATTTACCCCATATCAAACAGCCAATGGGTCAGTCCCGTTCAAGTAGTTCTTAAAAAGACCATCCTTATAGTAATAAAAAATTAAAACAATGAATTGGTTCTAACTCGTGTGCAGAATAGTTGGCATGTCTGTATAGACTATCACCGAATAAACCAACACACTAGAAAGGACCATTTCCCTTTGCCATTCATTGAGCAAATTCTAGAGAGGCTAGCAGGTAAGTCTCACTAATATTTCTTTGATGGGTATTCTGGATGCTTTCAGATCCATATTTACCTCGAGGATCAAGAAAAGACAACCTTCACTTGCCCCTTTGGCACATTTCCCTATATAAGGATTCCACTTGGTCTATGAAATGCTCCAGGTACTTTCCAATGTTGCATGATTTGTATTTTTTCAGATTACCTAGAGAATTTCATTAAGTATTCATGGATGATTTCACTGTTTATGGCTCTTCTTTTGATGAAAGTTTGAGTAGTCTTGGTTCAGTCCTACGTCGCTGTATTGAAAATAATCTTGTATTAAATTATGAGAAATGCCATTTCATGGTGCGGCAAGGTATAGTTTTGGGGAATTTCATTTCTGGGGATGGAATCCATGTAGATAAATCAAAATTGGATGTCATATCTTCCTTACCATTCCCCAAAAATGTATGGGATGTGCAGACTTTCCTAGGTCATGCTGGATTTTACCCTCATGTCATTCATGACTTTAGTAAAATTAAACTCCCACTATCCCAATTACTCCAAAAATAAAAAAATTTGTTTTTTATAAATAATGTGAGGATTCTTTTAATAAGTTAAAATGGAGTCTCACATCACCCCCAGTAATCCAACCACCTCGGTGAGATTTACCATTTGAGCTCATTTGTGATGCCTCTAACTATGTAGTTGGGGTAGTCTTCTCCAAAAGGGTTGATCGAGCTCCACATGTCATTGCCTATGCCTCACGTACTTTGGACCCTAGCCAAGAAAACTACATGACAACTGGAAAATAATTCCTTGACATTGTGTTTGCCTTGAAAAAATTCAGATCATACCTTTTGTGGTCTAAAGTCATTGTGTTCTCAGACCATACAACCCTATGATATCTACTTAAGAAAGTAGAAGCCAATCCACGTCTCATTCGCTGGATGCTCCTCCTTCAAGAATTTAATCTAGAAATTAGTTATAAAAAAGGAGCACAGAATGTGGTGGATGACCATATTATTAGGATTCCCCCATCCTCGGTAATTGACTCATCCCCCTGTATTCCCATTAATAACATGTCTCCTGATGAGAAATTTTATCGAGTGCAAGATGTTATTCCTTGGTATGCCAAAATTGTAAATTATTTGGTAGCGTCTTGCATTCCTACTAATTTCAATAAAAACCAAGACAGTTGTCTAAAACATGAGTCTTGTTGGTACATTTGGGATGTCCCCTATCTATGGTGAACATGTAGCGATCAAGTCCTTAGGCGTTGTGTTACCGATAGTGAGATTCAATCCATCCTTAGATTCTGCCACACTCTTGCTTATGGGGGGAAATTTGGTCCCCAATGGACTGTCACACGATCCTTGATTCTGGTCTCTTTTGGCAAACACTTTTTCAGGATGCCCATGCATTTTGAAAATCTTGTCCTCATTGTTAAAGAATGGGGAATGTCTCTAAAATAAATTAAATTCCACAACAACCATTTCTCTTTCATGACATTTTTGATGTTTGGGGCATTGAATTTATGGGTCCATTTCCCAATTCCTTTGGCAACTTGTACATTATTCTGGCAGTTGATTACATGTCAAAATGGGTAGAGGCACGAGCTACAAGGAATAATGATGCTAAGGTAGTTGTAGAATTTTTGAGAACCCAAATATTCTGTAGGTTTGGCTTACCTAGGTTCATCATTAGTGACCAGGGTTCTCATTTCTGAAACTCAACAATGCAATCACTTTTGCATTAGTATGGGGTCAGTCATAGAGTTTCTACTGCATATCATCCACATACATATGGTCAATCCGAGGTGTCAAATAGAGTGGTAAAATAGATTCATGAAAAAATGGTTCAACCCAATAGAAAATATTGGAGTCTTCGACTTGATGATTCATTATGGGCCTACCGTACTGCTTTAAAAACTCCCATTGGAATTTCACCTTGTCGTATTGTGTTTGGAAAGATTTTTCACCTACCTGTTGAGATTGAGCACCGGGCCTACTAGGCCATAAAAAAAATGCAATTCTAATATTTTTGGTGCGGGTTCCCAAAGGAAGATGCAGATTCAGGAGTTGGAGGAAATGAGAAGAGATGCACATGAAAACTCCAGGATTTATAAAGAGAGAACCTAGGCTACCCATGATCATCTTATCCTTCATCGTCAGTTCCACATTGGTCAGAAGGTCCTCCCTTTTAATTCAAGGCTGAAGTTGCATCCAGGCAAGCTTCGTTCCCATTGGTTTGGTCTGTACAGTATTATTAATGTATCCCCATTTGGTGTTGTCCAAGTTCAAAATAAATAAACCTAAAAAACCATCACTGTCAATGGGCAGTGGCTGAAGCACTTCCACAAAGCCCTTTCAGAGTTCCCAATGGAGGAACTCCATCTTCAAGAAGCAAGATACCAGTGAAACACACCATGTTTTATCCTTCTATCATCTCAATTATTATAGTGAGGACACTACACATTCTAGGTATGGGGGGGGGGGGGGATGGGTACATTCCTGGGTTAGATATGAATTTTCATCATTTTTTTCTTTCATTATTCTATTTTTCACCTTCTTTATGGTATTTTCACTTTTCCCTGTCTTGTTGAGTTCATTAGGATTTCCATTTTCTTTCTTCTTTCTTCTCCTTTTCACCTTATTTATGGTATTTTCAATTTTCCCCATCAAAAAATTCGAAGTTCCATGATTCGGTGACTATAAATGGGGGAAAGAAAAAATACCATAAAGAATGGTGAAATAGTGTATTTGTATGAAGTTAACATTTGGGAGTGATTTTTAGTGAATTGGTTTTATGTCAATGATATTAATGGTTTTATCACTGTGAAATATTAGAGATGATTGATGCCCCTTGTGTAAGTAGTTTTTGGAAAAACTATGTCACTAATATCTCCATACATTTTTTCACCAAACCACAAAGTGTGAATATTTCTAACTTAATACAAGGTTAATATATGTTAGGTTAATATTTTTCCGCTTTAAATGATATTTTCATACGTTCGTTCCTTATCCAATCTATTTCATTACTGTACCAGATTGACCTATTCGTGTGTACCTTATGTCCAACTATTTTATGCCCTAAAAAAAGTTTGGGTCTTGGGAAGGTCAAAAACCACTTCTCCTTAACCTATGATATTGTTATAACTATTTCAATTAGTGTCGCGAGGAGATCAAACAAGGGTTGAGAGATGAGTGTGAGATTTGTTCCAAATGCAACTTATAAAAAATAATAAATATGGGGAGTGATGAAATGTACAAAATATGGGATATCTAGGTCGAGAGCTTATGGTTTGACTTCTAGGAATTCTTAAGTGAGTGCGTGTTGAAATATGATTGCAAAGGATGTAGGGAAGGTTCAGTGAAAATTCATTTAAAGCTGAATAATTTTAAAATAACATATATTAATTGGATAGGAAGTGGAAAGAATAGCATGTAATGGTTTTCACACACCCACATGGAGAATTAGTGTAATGGTTGAATTTTTAATTTCTTTCTCATGTTGGTGTCCTGAATCTCTTTGAATTCCATTGAGATATGATTTATGAGACATCTTTTTCCATAGGAAAAACTCCTTGGTGTGGTTCGTGCATTGATCACATTACATTAGTGAATTAAAATTTACTCAAATGTTATAAATTATTGATGTTGGGAATATATATATATATATATATATATATATATATATGCATCATATTATTTGGATATGTGACTTTTCCTAGGAGTGCAAATGTTTAGGTGTGGGGGTGTGATCGTACCACGATTCACTGTGTCATTTTCACCCTTACACCATTGTATTCAACTGAATTTGTATTATAAATTCCAAAATTAATAACAAATTTAATTCCATGTATGAATAATTTATTTTATTTTTATCTCTATTAAAAAGGCCAATGTTACTTGTCTTGAAAATTTCATTGAAGGTAAAGGTGATTTGGAGGGCCCATGATGATGCCCAAGAAAAATGGACTAAACTGCACAGGATCCAAGAACACCAGTGGATTAATCTGCACAATGCTACCATATTGTGCATCCAATTGGGATGAAATTTGGTGGAATGGTCCAAAATTCATTGGGATAGATTTTATATTAAGACATACAAGACTCATTCGTCCATCTGATGGCCTTTCTGACCTGATCTGTCCAGCACACTAATTCTGCACGGAGTCAAAAGTGGTGTGCTGTGATCTGTCCATATCTCAGGATATAGGTGTCCAAATTATGCCATACTTTCAGTTGAGACAGCTACGATGTGGGTATACAACTTTTTTATTTTCTTTGAATCGAGATAAGGCTGTCTGGAGGTTGAAAAATCTTTGACAAGTGGTTTTAATAATTCTGTGTGCTCAAAACAACCTTCCCATTTTCCTATAAAATGACACCTTGGGCTCCTCATTTGCATGTTCGACCAGGAGGCAAAGCTCTGGTATTTTGGAGACCCAAAAGAGTTCTCTCCTCATAATTGAAGTTCTAGAGGCCCCTATCATCATAGGGGGACCAACAATGAAGAAGGAGTTCTACCTGGGCCTTCTCCTCCTCTCGATGTCGAGCTAAACAGTGGACGATCATTTTGAGGGAGCTACAAATACTTGTGAGGGAGTTATGGCACCTGATACACTATTGGTTTTGTGTAATTTGTGTGTGGATTATTTCACTTATGTTTTCTCTAAACAAGTTTCTCCTCTGAGTTTATTTTTTTGGTTTAATTAAGTGAACCACTTTTCATTTTAACACCGATTGTGTTGAAATTTCAAGTGGGAAACATGAGTTGTTATGATTGGGAAACACAAGGATCCTCTTTCTCTCACACATAAAAAATAATTTAGTATTATTTGGTAACCTTTAATCTTTTCTTGAAGTCCAAACCTTGACAACACGATTGTTGTGTCACGGGTTGGTACTTTGTGCATCATTTAGAGAGGCAAGAGGGCAATTAAGATCTTGAAAACCCTCAACCAAAGAATTAAACAAAACCATGTGAAATTTTCAGAACAGAGAACTATCCAAGATGTGTAGTGAACTTTTATTGATCTCCTTATGTCATAATTCTTAAACCACCACCTTATTATATCAACTATTAAACTCTTTAAGTTGAGTTATTTTCTTAAAACTGTTTTCAAAATCACCCCCTCTTTTAGTAATCTTTATTAAAAACACATACTAAAAACCTATCAATGCTCCTCGAGAGATGACCTAGGGTCTGCCATAGACTATAAATTAACCTTAAAAACATTATCAATTTGATGTGTCATGACAGCACGACCAAACATAACATAAACATTCATATTAAAACTAGCATACGAAATGTTAATACATTAACCATAAACAATGAATGGTATCAAAATAGTACATCTATAGTCAAACATATCATAAAACCTTCTATACAATATGGTTGATTGTATCATAATAAATCAACCTCAATTAAGTATAAAATCCAACAAATCATGTTGACATAGATGAAAATAATCTAATAAAATCATTAAAAACTTCTTTAGAGAAACCCCCATTTTTATTAAAAATAGTTATTTAAAATTATTTACAATTTAAAAAGAAAATATTTCAATTGAAAATAATATTATAATCTTATAAAGAATGATTCAAAATCTTAAGGCATCATGATAGTGGAAATAGCTTCTCACGATGTATAAGTTAAAAAAACATTCTTTCCTTAATTTGTCAAAAAAGTAATTAAGTACCTCGTTTGGAAAATGACAAAAAGATTACTTTCAAAACATTTTATAAAAATTCAAACATGGGTAAAAATTACTTTAAACAATTTTTGATAATATTTTGAAATAAATTTTTTAGTAACATGGACATGGATGATAAATGTGTCCCAATAGATACTTACATATAAACAACCTCGGATAATAATGAGATTGAGAAATTAACCAGTACATATAAACCATAAATGATTTTTTTGGAAACATTTGAATGAAATTAAAAATATTCATAAAATTTTATTTATAATACTTTATATATATATATAAATAATTATTTATGATAATATCAGGAATATTGAAATGGAGAAAGGATTAATTCTTTAAGCATTCAAAGCATCTCATACCACTTTGAACATTTAAATAATAAGACCAATATCTTCAAATTAGTATTTAAATACCATGATGATAAATGAATTCATTATAACAACTATAATAAGAGCATTACATACAAAACACACAAGAAATAGGCAGTGAACGTGGTTTATATCTCACAAAAATTAAAAGTGAGATGGAAATTCCATTACCATAGGTCCGATACTTGCAGTACGTGTCCGAAAATCCTGTATCATGGTTTTAAACATATTATTAACTTGTACCAGAATAATTATAATATTTATGATATCATATATTATTCTTTTATCAATTTATATTACCCATTCATTTAATAATTCCATGTTAAATCAACGTTTCAGGTAATAATTGTAACACCCCAGGTAAATAAAGAATATGACATTTCATATTTATCCATATTTTTGAATGAAATATTTAAATGACTTTAAAGGGGACTCTATGCTCGATGGCGTACCCAACACGCAACAACGAGTTTCTTGGGAATCTTACGTTTCACTCTAATAATAAAATAATATTATTTTAAATGGTAGTTAACATGTAGCAGTTGTAATGGCGGGAATGGATAGAAATAACTAAAATATGATTATATATGTTTTTAAATGTTTTTACATTTATCCAATAAAGGATAGAGGATTAAAATACGGAAAGAATTCAATTTTAGGCATATATGCACTAGTTTTTACTAAAGGTTCAATTATCGCCTTTTGATGGTGAACCATCATTAAATATAGTTTTGTTCACTCTTATACATTCTATTGGACCAAATAAAACTCTTCTTAAGAATCGGGACATCAAAATTTACTTTGTGTAAATTTTTGGTATCTTTCCGATAATGTTCATTTTTTTTAATGAATAGTGTAAAATGTTGTATTTTAATTCAAAACCTCTTTTTAATCTAATTTATTTATATGATTAGATTATATTTTGAATTGGTTTTAAAGTGAAATTAGAAAATATTTTTACCATTAAATCCAATAGTGGTCGTTGGAATTAATTTCACTTTGAAATCAGTCTTAAACCAGTGTCAATCTTTTGATACTTATTGTTTTATAAAAACACGCTATTTGCTCTGACAGCGGGAATTAATTATTAAATTAATTAATGTGGCTAATATGTTTTGAATTTTGTAAAACGGACTTCATTTTTGAATTCGGAATATCAAATATAGCTTAGGGTGAAGTTTTGGTATTTTTCTGAAAAACTCCAATTTTTGATGAATAGTGAAACCACTAAGTGGTAATCAAGCAAACTGATTTTTCAGTTAAATGAAAGTTTACCACTAATGTGTATTGAATTTTGAAAATCCGACATACATGGTTTTCATTAAGAAGTAAAATGTGGTTCAATGAGATTAAAATAATTTTTTGGTGAATAGTAACTTATTAAGTTTTTAATCGCGATTAGTGGTAATTAGTGTAGTTTAAGGTAAAAATAATGCTTTAATAAAATGAGATGAGCTTGACACATGTCTTAACCTCATTTTTTGTATCATGGCCGACCAAGACAAGCCATGGGTCAACTTGGGGACCCCATGGATCCAATTTGGTTGGGAAATGACATAAATAACATTTTATTTAATGTAAAAGTAAAATTGACACAAACATGATATATTTTACCAAAACAATTTTTAAGTGGGGTTATACAAGTAATATTTTTTATTATAAATATTCATTGGAAATATAAAAAGATTTCCTACATCATAGTATTTTTTTTATAATTTTTAGACATTAAATAAATTAAATTATTTATGACATAATAATGATGCAGCGATGACATCATTATTTGACGATTTAAATAAAATGGAAAGATAATGTAAAATCTATGAACTAAACATGTCCAAAACTTATTGGATGAGTGGATTTCGAAGCCTTATCACCTTATCCACGAATTATATCAATGTGGGACCTTTTGAAACCGAAACACATTTTCAAATAAAGTAATATGTCTTTACTTTCCAAAAGTGCCCCTCCTCTCCTCTTATAAAAGGCCCCCACCTCTACCTCATTTAACACACTCCTCAAGCCTTTGGCTCGGCCAAACACTGCCCATTTACTCTCTCCACATCCCTCTACTCATCCTAGAGGATTCCCTTTGGGAATAATCCTTTTAAAGGAAGCCTTTAGGCTCAAATCAAAAGGAGTTACACTTTTAAAGGTAATTCATTCTCTCATGTTCATTTGTTTTATTTTGCTTCTCCAACCCCCTAAACTCTTTTTATTTACTTCTTTTGTAACACAACCAGTATCTTAAATATACTAGGATGTTGTTATAATATTTATTCGAGCTACACTCTCACACAACTACATCAAATGGTTAAAGAACATACGGTTTCCGTGGATGGTGAAATTCTGCCTCCCGAAACGATGATTGTTCAATACTCATTTAACACCTTCAAAGGTGGCCATTATGATGTCACAATTTTTATATATGATATATAATATTTTTATGTTTTATTTATTCTTCTGTATTTTTCATTTTTGTCTTACCTTTATGGCTTCCATTATGGGTATACGCGATATCTTCATTTAAGGAAGTGCGGACTACCGCCCCCTCAAAGTGATTTGATTCGTTAAATACCATATGTGGGACGTATAAAGGATGGAAATATGATATTATATATGATATTATACTGGAATTATAATATACCTTTATATCATTATTATTAAATTCTATAAAATATGAAATAGAAATGAAAGTAGCGTTCATGCGTACGTACGGCTTACCGTCTCCATGAACGGTGCATTTCATTTCTTACCTCTAAATGATTATGTAATGTTATAAATGCATGAATGTAATGGATATATATGAAATATATGATATCTACATAATTAATACAATTCTGGATATAATAAACATTTGGCCACACGAACAACATGTAATTGTAAGAAGTCCACTTTCGACTTAAGAACCAAATATCAGCAAAACAAATATTATTAACTTAAATGATTACATAATGTTTATGACATGGTAATAAGTGGTATAAAAGTAATAATTAACTTGAAAAAGGTTCTTAATGAATTAGAAATTAACTCAAGTTTATTATTCAGGAGATTAAAGAACGATCGAGTCAAGTCGGACCCGAGGTAAGGGATCCTACACCTCTCTTTCTTTTTAAGTACACTCTTATATGTCATTCCTTTTAAGCTCATATTTCTTATGATTGGGATGTTATTTTATATTAATCCTAATTTAATTATTATGTTCATATGATGAGAGACCCTATTTCCTCTCATCAATCCATTTTGGATGTTTTGAGTGGCGCCGTTAGGCTGCCGAGTTTTCATAAGGGATTTTTCATCTCACTTTTATTCCCATGAGATTTATGCTACATTTGCCACAAATTCCATTGAGTGGTGTATGTACTTCCCATTATTCTACTCTATGTTTAATATACTTTCGTTTATGAGTATATACATCAATGATCTATTGTCCTTCTTTAATGGGGTGTATGTTTTGAAAGATACCCAAGTCGGTAAGGGAACCTTTCACCCTCCTTTTTTTAAAAGACTTCTTTTGTTGGGTCTTTTAATTTACATATTTTTATATTGGGATATGTTCTCATATATCCTTATTGATGTAAATTTTATGTCCAAGTGATGAGATACACTTTTTATCTCTCATCAACTCATTCTGATGTGATGCCGTTAGGCTGTCAAGGGAACTTTTTAACCCAATTTCGAATTCTTTGGGTTCAACATGTTGTCATTGAATATGTCATCCATTGAATATGTGTGAATGAACTTTTATTGTTTTACACTTAATATCCACTTATATTGGGTGTATTTATATTTGTCACACATATTTTTGAGATTGATTTGTCCTTAATTTAAGGATACCTTCTTTATAAGGGATTTCATCACATTTGACATTTCTATTGAGGGTTCATTGTTGTTATGCACCAATTCACCCTTATATGGTATATACTGTCCTTTGGAGTATTATATAATGAATCCATTTATTCTCATGATATTATAAAGTTCTGACTAAATGTTATTCCTCAATTTTTGTATTCAAGTGTCTCTAATTTTGGTAAAACCCCTTTAACCAAAATATCGTTTTAAATGATTTAATTATTTGTTCTTATTAATATCCATGTTTTAAAAATGGTTTTAAGGATTTATTTATATGGATATTAATGGTTTAAAATTTTAAGCTTCAAGGTGGTATGGGACACTTTGATTCAAAAATCTCTTTATTAAATGTTTTAAATGGTTTTGGAAATGGTTTCTTTTTGAATGGATTCATTATTTCAATATACTAAAATGTTATATTGTGATTGAAATGTGGAAATGTTATGTTTCCTTTATGCATGTTTTATGTGATATGATTATGATATGGTCCTTGGGCATTGTTATGAAGAACGGGTGGTTCCGTGATAAACTAAGGGCGGGTGAGCCCGTTATAGCTCTCCAATGCATTGGGTAACGCGAAGGAGTGAAACGTTAAGGTTTCTCCGAAGAGATTTAGGGAATATACTGTGATGGGTATTGCAAACGTAACCAAGAGGGTTACTCCCTACGTAAGAATGTTATGAATGCCTCAAGTTACCTTTATATCTTATGTTTTCTATGATTTATTCATGATTTGATATGCCTATGTTTTATGGGTAAAGTATGATTTCATTCTTATGTATATATGAACTCATGTTTCCTTTCCATATTTTTATAACTCTTACTGAGATTTTTATGCTCATCCCAAGTTTTTGAAATGTTTTTCACAGGTCAAGGGAAAGGTACATGATGTGATGATAGTGTCAAGGATGTGTCAAGAAAGAATCTGTGTTATATTTTAAATATGTTTCCGCTGATGGGAAGAATGAATACTGTCTTTTATGTAACCACTTTGTTTAAATGTGGAATGTAATGCAAGTTTCATGATCTAATTCTCTAAAACTCTAAACCTGAAAAGATCCTCAATGTGTAATCTTGTAATAACTCAAGATTAATTAAGGTTTAAGGCTGGGGCCTTATAGTTGGTATCAAAGGGAGGTTTAGATAACTTTAGAGGTTAGGATATTCTTTAAGCATAAGTGACATTACCATAATGGTTAGGATTTCAGAAAGAGTCCTAGTTTTAGATAAAGTGAATGAGTAAGTATATCTTAGTGTTTACCTTCCTCATTAGCACATGATGGTTTTGTCGATATACTCACACTGACATTTCTGTTTTTAGTGAATGGCTGGATCTCGCAGGCACCAAAGTGACAATTGGTTTGAAGGAAACTGTGGTGGTTCTCTGATTAAGAGACTCGATGAAATGGGGTACTCAATGAGGAAACTTGTGGTTGTTCTAAACCAAATATCAAGGAGTCATGATCAACCACTTGAACCTTGGTATGTTCTATAACGCATCATGTACGAGATGACCAATCGATGTGGAAGTTCAGGTAATAATAAAAAAGGTAACCATTAGGGTTTATATGATCCTTACTTTTTAGGTAATTATGGGTTACTCTATGATATGATGGAAAATGAAAGGAATGAGATAAAATTGAGGTTAAAATATGTTAGGATTATTCTTAAAGATTTTATCTCTTTTTGGGGAATGTTTTAAGAATTATATAGTTTTCAAAAAAGGACAACACACAGACCGTGTGACAACCCGTCGCGTCGGACAAAGCCGCGGGAATCGAACCCACAACCAAAGTGCGACTGGTATTTATCGCCTACCACTGGACTATGTGAAGTCCCTGGTTAGTTTGAATGATTATTTTTAGTTATATGATTTTATGAATTAAGAGTAAGTTGATTTTGGAGGATATGTGATTAGGATAATTACTTTTCAATGTGAGACTTTAGGAGCAACTGATGTTGTTTGGAGATAAATGTTACGATTTAACTTGGAAGACTATGTGACTAAATCCTTCAAATATTTGTGTTTCAATCTTATATTGGTTTACTTTGAAGAATTTTATGGACAAATTGTTTATCGGATTGTCCTCGTTGAACTTTGGGTTTTGTTGGACAAATTTTGGAGATTAAGAATAGATTTTCTTTTTATAAGGGGTTATCCTTTTCTGGATTATCTGATCTTGTACTAACCTTTTTGGTTTTGGTTTTGGTTAAAGCCTAAATACATGGGATTTATATAGTTCTCTTTTGGGGATTAGGTGATTCTCTAGAAGTTGATTATAGTACTCTTAATGTGAACAAGTCTTCCTAAATACTCGTCTTTTGGAGAAAATATGAGTTTGTGTAAGGAATCTAATAAAAGTTGAAAGTCAATATGATAAGTGATTATGTTTCCTTATGAATAAATTCCTCAATAAAAAGTAACTTAAAACAAGAATGTTGTCTATTTACTTTTCCTACTGGGGAATCGAATACCGTTTAACCCATCACAAGTTTGTGATTTTCTCATGGTAAACTTTCTCCTAAACATGTTTTCTATCACTCTCCATCAGAACATGACCCTATGTTTTCTCCTCCATGTCCATATTTTCATACTTAGAATCCTAGTATGGGTTAACTCGGGTGACCTTTGTACTTATCTTTCTTTATTTTAAAGTGTTTGTTTTACCGACTTTTGTTCCGATGTGGGACTTTCAAGGATGTTTCCAAGCGCAATTTTAAAATTGCGAGGACGCAATTCCCAAAGGGGGGGGAAGGATGTAACACCCCAGGTAAATAAAGAATATGACATTTCATATTTATCCATATTTGTGAATGAAATATTTAAATGACTTTAAAGGGGACGCTATGCTCGATGGCGTACCCAACACGCAACAACGAGTTTCTTGAGAATCTTACGTTGCACTCTAATAATAAAATAATATTATTTTAAATGGTAGTTAACATATAGCAGTTGTAATGGCGGGAATGGATAGAAATAACTAAAATATGATTATATATGTTTTTAAATGTTTTTACATTTATCCAATAAAGGATAGAGGCTTAAAATACGGAAAGAATTCAATTTTAGGCATATATGCCCTAGTTTTTACTAAAGGTTCACTTATCGCCTTTTGATGGTGAACCATCATTAAATATAGTTTTGTTCACTCTTATAAATTCTATTGGACCAAATAAAACTCCTCTTAAGAATCGGGACATCAAAATTTACTTTGTGTAAATTTTTGGTATCTTTCCGATAATGTTCATTTTTTTAATGAATAGTGTAAAATGTTGTATTTTAATTCAAAACCTCTTTTTAATATAATTTATTTATATGATTAGATTATATTTTTAATTGGTTTTAAAGTGAAATTAGAAAATATTTTTACCATTAAATCCAATAGTGGTCGTTGGAATTAATTTCACTTTGAAATCAGTCTTAAACTAGTGTCAATCTTTTGATACTTATTGTTTTATAAAAACACGCTATTTGCTCTGACAGCGGGAATTAATTATTAAATTAATTAATGTGACTAATATGTTTTGAATTTTTTAAAACGGACTTCATTTTTGAATTCGGAATATCAAATATAGCTTAGGGTGAAGTTTTGGTATTTTTCTGAAAAACTCCAATTTTTGATGAATAGTGAAACCACTAAGTGGTAATCAAGCAAACTGATTTTTCAGTTAAATGAAAGTTTACCACTAATGTGTATTGAATTTTTAAAATCCGACATACATGGTTTTCATTAAGAAGTAAAATGTGGTTCAATGAGATTAAAATAATTTTTTGGTGAATAGTAACTTATTATGTTTTTAATCGCGATTAGTGGTAATTAGTGTAGTTTAAGGTAAAAATAATGCTTTAATAAACTGAGATGAGCTTGAAACATGTCTTAACCTCATTGGTTGTATCATGGCCGACCAATACAAGCCATGGGTCAACTTGGGGACCCCATGGATCCACTTTGGTTGGGAAATGACATAAATAACATTTTATTTAATGTAAAAGTAAAATTGACACAAACATGATATGTTTTACTAAAACAATTTTTAAGTGGGGTTATAAAAGTCATATTTTTGATTATAAATATTCATTGGAAAGATAAAAAGATTTCCTACATCATAGTATTTTTTTTATAATTTTTAGACATCAAATAAATTAAATTATTTATGACATAATAATGATGCAGTGATGACATCATTATTTGACGATTTAAATAAAATGGAAAGATAATGTAAAATCTATGAACTACACATGTCCAAAACTTATTGGATGAGTGGATTTAGAAGAATTATCACCTTATACACGAATTATATCAATTTGGGACCTTTTGAAACCGAAACACATTTTCAAATAAAGTAATATGTCTTTACTTTCCAAAAGTGCCCCTCCTCTCCTCTTATAAAAGGCCCCCACCTCTACCTCATTTAACACACTCCTCAAGCCTTTGGCTCGGCCAAAACCTGCCCATTTACTCTCTCCACATCCCTCTCCTCATCCTAGAGGATTACCTTTGGGCATAATCCTTTCAAAGGAAGCCTTTAGGCTCAAATCAAAAGGAGTTACACTTTTAAAGGTAATTCATTCTCTCATGTTCATTTGTTTTATTTTGCTTCTCCAACCCCCTAAACTCTTTTTATTTACTTCTTTTGTAACAACACCAGTATATTAAATATACTAGGATGTTTTTATAATATTTATTCGAGCTACACTCTCACACAACTACATCAAATGGTTAAAGAACATACGGTTTCCGTGGATGGTGAAATTCTGCCTCCCGAAACGATGATTGTTCAATACTCATTTAACACCTTCAAAGGTGGCCATTATGATGTCACAATTTTTATATATGATATATAATATGTTTATGTTTTATTTATTCTTCTGTATTTTTCATTTTTGTCTTACCTTTATGGCTTCCATTATGGGTATACGCGATATCTTCATTTAAGGAAGTGCGGACTACCTCCCCCTCAAAGTGATTTGATTCGTTAAATACCATATGTGGGACGTATAAAGGATGGAAATATGATATTATATATGATATTATAATGGAATTATAATATACCTTTATATCATTATTATTCCATTCTATAAAATACGAAATAGAAATGAAAGTAGCGTTCATGCGTACGTACGGCTTACCGTCTCCATGAACGGTGCATTTCATTTCTTACCTCTAAATGATTATGTAATGTTATAAATGCATGAATGTACTGGATATATATTACATATATGATATCTACATAATGAATAAAATTCTGGATATAATAAACATTTGGCCACATGAACAACATGTAATTGTAAGAAGTCCACTTTCGACTTAAGAACCAAATATCGGCAAAACAAATATTATTAACTTAAATGATTACATAATGTTTATGACATGGTAATAAGTGGTATAAAAGTAATAATGAAATTGAAAAAGGTTCTTAAGGAATTATAAATTAACTCAAGTTTATTATTCAGGAGATTAAAGAACGATCGAGTCAAGTCGGACCCGAGGTAAGGGATCCTACACCTCTCTTTCTTTTTAAGTACACTCTTATATGTCATTCCTTTTAAGCTCATATTTCTTATGATTGGGATGTTATTTTATATTAATCCTAATGTAAATATTATGTTCATATGATGAGAGACCCTATTTCCTCTCATCAATCCATTTTGGATGTTTTGAGTGGCGCCGTTAGGCTGCCGAGTTTTCATAAGGGATTTTTCATCTCACTTTTATTCCCATGAGATTTATGCTACATTTGCCACAAATTCCATTGAGTGGTGTATGTACTGCCCATTATTCTACTCTCTGTGTAATATACTTTCGTTTATGAGTATTTACATCAATGATCTATTGTCCTTCTTTAATGGGGTGTCTGTTTTGAAAGATACCCAAGTCGGTAAGGGAACCTTTCACCCTCCTTTTTTTTAAAAGACTTCTTTTGTTGTGTCTTTTAATTTACATATTGTTATATTGGGATATGTTATCATATATCCTTATTGATGTAAATTTTATGTCCAAGTGATGAGATACACTTTTTATCTCTCATCAACTCATTTTGATGTGATGCCGTTAGGCTGTCAAGGGAACTTTTTAACCCAATTTCGAATTCTTTGGGTTCAACATGTAGTCATTGAATATGTCATCCATTGAATATGTGTGAATGAACTTTTATTGTTTTACACTTAATATCCACTTATATTGGGTGTATTTATATTTGTCACACATATTTTTGAGATTGATTTGTCCTTAATTTAAGGATACCTTCTTTATAAGGGATTTCATCACATTTGACATTTCTATTGAGGGTTCATTGTTGTTATGCACCAATTCACCCTTATATGGTATATACTGTCCTTTGGAGTATTATATCATGAATCCATTTATTCTCATGATATTATAAAGTTCTGACTAAATGTTATTCCTCAATTTTTGTATTCAAGTGTCTCTAATTTTGGTAAAACCCCTTTAACCAAAATATCGTTTTAAATGATTTAATTATTTGTTCTTATTAATATCCATGTTTTCAAAATGGTTTTAAGGATTTATTTATATGGATATTAATGGTTTAAAATTTTAAGCTTAAAGGTGGTATGGGAAACTTTGATTCAAAAATCTCTTTATTAAATGTTTTAAATGGTTTTGGAAATGGTTTCTTTTTGAATGGATTCATTATTTCAATATACTAAAATGTTATATTGTGATTGAAATGTGGAAATGTTATGTTTCCTTTATGCATGTTTTATGTGATATGATTATGATATGGTCCTTGGGAATTGTTATGAAGAACGGGTGGTTCCGTGATAAACTAAGGGCGGGTGAGCCCGTTATAGCTCTCCAATGCATTGGGTAACGCGAAGGAGTGAAACGTTAAGGTTTCTCCGAAGAGATTTAGGGAATATACTGTGATGGGTATTCCAAACGTAACCAAGAGGGTTACTCCCTACGTAAGAATGTTATGAATGCCTCAAGTTACCTTTATGTCTTATGTTTTCTATGATTTATTCATGATTTGATATGCCTATGTTTTATGGGTAAAGTATGATTTCATTCTTATGTATATATGAACTCATGTTTCCTTTCCATATTTTTATAACTCTTACTGAGCTTTTTATGCTCATCCCAAGTTTTTGAAATGTTTTTCACAGGTCAAGGGAAAGGTACATGATGTGATGATAGTGTCAAGGATGTGTCAAGAAAGAATCTGTGTTATATTTTAAATATGTTTCCGCTGATGGGAAGAATGAATACTGTCTTTTATGTAACCACTTTGTTTAAATGTGGAATGTAATGCAAGTTTCATGATCTAATTCTATAAAACTCTAAACCTGAAAATATCCTCAATGTGTAATCTTGTAATAACTCAAGATTAAGTAAGGTTTAAGGCTGGGGCCTTATAATAATAATTTTATTTATCATATGTATTTTGACTTATTATTCTTGATCATATTACTTATATAATGATTTAATTACTTATATAATAAATAATATGATTTATATGTCATATATATTCAGTATATAAGTATATATAATAGATAGATATATGAAATGGAATACATCGTTCAGTGAGACGGTAGACCGTATGTACACATGAATACTGTTTCTGTTTTCTTATCATATTGAATGGAATACATACATACATACATACATACATACATACATACATACATACATACATACATACATACATACATACATACATACATACATACATACATACATACATACATACATACATACATACATACATACATACATACATACATACATACATACATACATATATATATATATATTATTCTAGTAACATTATTATGTCATGTATGTCATATTTATTCAGTATATACATTTTTATAATCATTCTGAAATGGTTGTAATGGAGGATGAGTCTCATCGCATTGTGGAGATGGTAAGCCATATGTATGCATGAGCTGCGATATCATTTCCTTAATGGTTAAATGGTACAGAATTGGATGGAATATTAATTATAAAGAAACAATAAAATTTAATATTTATTATTTATATCCTTTATATTTATCATTATACCCATTTAAATAAAGTATATATGAAAAACAGTTTACACCACGATGTGAAGATGGTAAGCCGTATGCATTCAAACAAGGTGATATTATTTTTCATAGGATGGGTAAAAGGATGAATATGGTTGTCCCATAAACCTTAAAACATCTCATAATATAGTATATTATGTATTTATTACTTTATTATGGAAAAACCTTAGGAAATAGAAGTAGAATAAGAAAAGAACATTGAAGGAATTGGTAAAACAATTACCTATTCTTCAAGTGTCTCCTTTTGATTTGCACAAAATGACACCATAGGATGAATTTATTCCCAAATTATGGCCTCTAAGATGAAGTTAAGGAAGTTGGAAGAAGAAATTGGTAAGGTATGGATGATAAAAATGGATTTAGAGGTGTTAATAGAAGAGAAGTAGAGGTGCCCTTTTATAAGAGAGGGGGGGGGGGGACTTTTGGAAACTCCAAAACTATTAATTTATTATAAAATTATTTTCTATTTAAAATATCTCAAAAGTGAATTATTTCGAGTATAATATGAGTATTAGTAGAAATAATCTCAATACATGAATTTTAGACATGTTTAGGTCATATAATCAATCTTATCTTTTGGATTTAATCCTTAGTTAAACAATTTAACTTTTACTGTGACAACTTGTATTTTTATACTATATGGTTAATATAATTAATATAAAATGAAAAAATAATCCCAATTAGATCATTTATTATATATTTGAAACTATAAAAGTTTTTTGGATGAATTATATATTTTTAAAAGTTTTATAAAATTTAATAAAATATTATTTATTTTAAAGTATCATTTATGTAAATTTTAATACTATTCAATATTTTCATTTTTTAAAATATCAAAAAAACATGATAACTTCAAAAAAATACTTTCAATATGTCACTTACATATCTTAGTAGTATTTAAATTTTTTTATTCAATTAATAAAGTCAAATTATATTTATTTTGATATTATTAATATCATTTATTTTATATTTATATTAATAAAATAAATTCTGCTTCACTATTGTGTCATCATTAATGGTAATTATTTAATATTTAAAAATTATAAATAAATTACTATGATGTAGATAATTATTTTATGTTTCTATAGACTATTTATAGTTGACCATACCACTTATATAACCCCATTTTAAAAAATTATATAGTTATTAAAATTTGAATATGACATTTTAAACTCTTCTTTTAATAAAATAAAATAAATGTCCTAATATAACACAAGTGGATTAATAAGGATAATATTTTTTAAATAAGGTTTATTTTGTTTAAAAAATACTTACCAATTAAATTAGGAAAAGTGTTAGGGTGATTTTATATTATTATAATATCATTTTTACCTTTAATTACCCTATTTACTTTAACCGTGGTAAATAAAATTCAAAAGTTACTATTCAACAAAAAATTATTTTGATCCTATTAGATTAATTTTTTCATACTGATTACAAAAATTTATAACTTTTTTCAAAATTAAATTCACAGAAGCAATAAAATTACATTTAATGCTAATCCTGCAAATGTGGTTAGAAGGTGGGTAAAAGAGACGTTCAAAAGTTCAATAAATTTTTATATCTAATTATACAATAAAAATGGTTCCAATGGAATAAATTAGGTTAATATATTTATTATTTATCTATTGTTAATTTAAAATAATTTTAAAATAAAATAATTATTTAAATTAAAAAGTTGGTTTTTAAACAAAAATGTAGTAATTTCACTATTCATAAAAAATTGAAACTTTTCTGAAAAATACCAATAATTCACCCTAAGATAAATTTGATATTATGAATTCAAAAATTATTTCTATTTTTCCAAATTAGATTTCTATAAGTGTCTAAAATTAATTTTATTATTGTTCACAATAGGCTGTAAAAAGTAGTTCCTTTAATAAAATAGTATTTCTAAACATATAACTCTTTTATCGAAACTTATACATTTCATTATAAATATGTTTTATTTAAGTGAAAACATTATAAATAACATTTAAAAATTATTTATTACTATTAATATTATTATATATAATGAATAAGTTATAAATATAACATTTAAATAATTATAATACTAAAGTGTTGTTTCACAGAAACTCAGTCTTGCATGTAACGCAAGCCAAGTCAGTGTTACATGAAATATAAGCTATTAAATTTATTTAAAAAGATAACTTACTATGAAATATTTTAGTGCTACTTAGGGGTTAAATATACCTCATACAACTATCAAAAATCAATAAAATTATCCCAAAGTACTCTCATCATCAAAATAGTATTAATTCTCCTAAACTTATGATCATCCTTAAATCTACTATAACTCTTGAATCCCTTATATATAGAAATATTAGTCATTAAAAATTATTTATAATCCATTAACCATACTTTTAAATATTATTCCTTAATAATTATTTCCTACAAGAAAATATGAATCACTTCCTAAGACTCAACAATGTCAAAACATAATCCAAGAAATAATCCATACCTTTCATATGTCATTTGAAGTTTCCTTATCTTTAACTATAATGAAATTAGGTATTGATAAAGAAATATCTATATGATATTGTTGATACCATTCATGATATTTCACCCTAGAACATCAATTTTCATAATAAACATTATCCCCAAATTTAAAACATTCAATTGATACATTGGGAAGAACTTCTTTCCCATCATGGAGTTAACTAAATGCTTCAATTTTCATTGATATAATATTGATTTATGACCAAATTTACCACATATAAAATATCTTACTATTATTTTAAGGAATTTTACTGGGATATTATCTCTAGATTCTAGAAACATAGATTGTTGAATATATTTACCTTTATTATAATTATCACATGAACTTCCATAGGGCTTCATTTCTCTCATACTTGAGGCATTAAGAAACTAATTAAGGTTCAAGTTATTAATCACTACTCATAATATCTATATAAGAATAACTATAATAGTTCTTACTATATATACCATTATGTTCAGTTTCTTGTTCGGACAACCACCACATTTTCCTTCACATCCATTGTTACTTTAGGTCCTTATAGATCCATCCATTTAGTAAAACCAAAAAGGTTCGTGTGACCATATAAATTAAACCATAATATACCATATTAGGAGGAGGATAAACACTAATATATACTTATTCATGTTATCTCAAACTCTTTTTATTTATCTAAAATAACAATGACTCTCCCTAAAATACCAACCATTGTGGTTATAAAGGACTATTAACCTTTTGTCCAATAACATCCTATCCTCTAAAGTTATCTAAAACCTACTCTGATACCAAATATAAGGACCTGACTATAAATATTACATATTATAGTTACTTTAAACTAGAATTAAATTTCTTTCATCACCAAATATCTTTTAGGTTTAGAGTTTTAGAGAATTTGGTCATAACTCTTAAATAACAAAACCATATTTTACAAAGTGGTCACTTTGGATAAGTATCAATTTTTTACCTAATGAAAAAAAATTAGAATAAAAAATGATTTATTTTCATGAAAAATATTTATGTCTTTTAACTTGACTTCTTCCTTTCCCTTAACCATCCTTAAAACCTGTGAAAAACATTTTAAAATGTTTTATTAGCACAATAATCTCAGTAAGGTATATAAAATGAAAGAAACAAAGATTTATTCAATGAATATATATAAAAATTTTCCTTTTCAAACTAAATATTAAGCTCAAAATAAACATTTTCTTACCCAAAAAATCACCTTATCTTCCCAAATATTTTTATAAAACATTTCATAAGAAATATTAATTGTAAAATAAAACTTATAAAGTTTGTTTTAAATTCTGAAAAATTCATAATAAAATTTTAAAAAAGTTATAATTTTAAACCTTATAAAGTATCATATAATTTCCTTTACCATTTTAAATCATAATATTTTTATAAAAACCCATGGAAATCTTAGATAAAACATATAGGTTATGCGGGGAATCATCTTCATATCACTCTTACTTATGGAGTAACCCTCACAGTTAGACATGAAATAACAACCATGGTTATACTTAGAGTACCCATAACAGTTACACTTGAAATAACCATCATGTTTATACTTATAATAACCATCATATTATATTCCCATAATCTCTTTGGAGAAAACTAATCAGTTAACTGCGTACTATTTTTGGAATAACCATCACAATATATTCCCATTTTATTTTAGGAGAAACCTAATCAGTTAACTTAATCCCTTTAACCAGTGAATTAGAGAGATATAATAGTATTACCCACCATTGGGTTATAATAAAACCACTCATACTTATAAACAATTCCCAATAACCATAACACAATTTATAAAATATTTCATTGTAAAAACATTTTTTGTACCCATAGAAGAACATTTCTAGATATTCAAATATCCATTCCATTTTAAAAATATTTTTGAAAATAACTAGAATATAAGTAAAGTGGGGTTTTCTTTGAATAAAACATGAAATATTGTAAAATAATCCAAATAAAAAAATGGATACAATGGTAAGAAATTTAGTTTTCGTAGTATATGTTAAAATAGAACACTCCTTTTGTCTTTTGTAAAGGACATTAAAAAATTCCATAAAAGATTCCTTTTTAAAAGATTTGAAATAAATTAAAAATAAACATAAATTTTACTTTCAAATTCACTTATATACATATAAATATATCCATAAAATATTTTTTTAAAAGTATAGATATGGGAGAAAAAGAGAGTTTTTAAGGGAAACATTAAAATAGGAATTTAAAAAAAGTATCTTACCTAGAGTATGAATCATAAAGTATGTTATTTATCTTCATGAATAATAAACTTAGATTAATTATTTACTTGTTTTAGAACCTTTTTAAAGTTTATTATTACTTTTATTTTATCCCTTAACATGTTATATTTAATTATTTAATTGATAAAATTCATGTCAGATGTTTTGATGATATTCATTTCATAAGTCGAAAATGGATTCAGTAAGTTGACTATGGTCAAAGTGGTCATTATTCCATAATCTATTGAAAAATAATTATGAAATAATTATCATTTTTATTAATCAATTATACTTTTAAAACAAATAATGAAATATGATTATGAAAAATGAATTATGTTACAATCATGGAGATGGTTGGACGTATGTATGCATGAGTAACATTTCAATTGTTCAATGATCATTATGGAAAGAAGATAATAATAATTTTATATTTAAAAATTATAATAATATAAAAAATATCATATTATTTGTCATGAACCATCCTCGGGGCCCGTGCTGTGACTACCCCATGCCCGCCTTCCATAGGCCAGGGGCTGGTGACTAGCACCAAAGGCGTAAATCCCGATAACTGGGAAAACATTGCCATTATAAAAGTAAAAAAACACCACAGAGTACAAGCGGAAGTAAAACACTAATTACAAAAGAAAGTGCTGAAAATTAAATGGGCCAGAATACAAACCCAACTGAAAGTACAGCTACAAGTGAATGAAAGTACAACAGAAAAAGACAAATAGCTGGAAGAAAGGAAGCTGCTCCTGGGTCATCCTCCTCAGATCCTACCTGAAGGGTAGGTACAGATAGCGCAGCTCCTGGATCGTCCACTACAGATCCTACCTGAAGGGTAGGTACAGATAGCCTCCACAATTCTCTCGCCCGTCAACTTCCTCTGAGTGTCGTCTCACCGTGAAGTCCACCTCTGGATACCGTCCAGTCCTCGAACACTCGGCCTCCGTCAGCACTGCCCATCGTCTGCAACCAACACAAGGAGGTGTGGGAATAGCCCGTGCAAGGGTGAGTATAACGATACTCATTAGGGACCCCGAGACCCTCAAGGTCTCTCTAAAACCAACAAGGATAACCACAAAGAAGATCTCAAAAGATAACCTCTACTTAGGTATATGCCCATACATACACCTAAGTTATCCAGTAACCCATCTCAATCATGAGAAAACACAAAGATTATGAAATCAACGGATAAACACTACCCAGGTATATGCCCATACATATAATTAAGTTATCAAGTGACCCATCTCAATCATGAGGTAAACACAAAGGTCATAGACTCAGCTCAAACCAGAATTTTCATTATCAAAACCGTAACTGCTGAAGAGCCCCATCTCTGGAATGTACAGTGGTCCTGTCACGACTCCGAGGTACTGCTCACTAACCTAAGACTGCTGAGGTACTCCTCCTGTTGAGTACCGCGGGCCAGCCACCCAAACACAATAGTGCTTCCCGCTGGGGTATGCCACCCAAACACAGTAGTGCACACCCCCTAATAGCCTGCAGAGGTACTCTCTGGACGAGTACCACAGGTCTGCACTGTCATAGAGTAGTGCTCCATCCGCCATGGTTCTGCACCCAAACAAAGTAGTGCTCCGTCCACTAGGCTAGTCGACTCACTCCAAGTCGAGTCGGTCAAGTAGTCGTCAGGTCTCAGCCAGCTACACGGTCTCCGAACTCCGCACGCTCGTCTCTGGGAGGGTCCACTCCACGAGCTACTGGTTGATACTCCAATTATCACAAAGTCCCATGAAGAAGTATCTCAAAGGACCACCTAGTCATATGGGTCTCAACGCAACAGACAATACGTCAATCGGACACTCGGTCTGTGAGTTATTAGCCTTTTCGTCCCAGAGGCCAAATTAGTTTCGTGTGCGAACCAACCCGGCCGTATCTCATCTGTACCCAGAACTCTCATAGGGTATAATCATAGGGACCGTTTCTCAACATGATCACCAACGCCGCTAACGGTTCGTCAAACGGACGTTCGGTCTGAAAGTTGTCAGCTTTTCCGTTCTAGGGGCCCAGTTGGATTTCAGGTACAATCCAACCCGGCCATACTCCAACTGCGTCCAATACTCAGGCGAAGTATTCCAGAAGTTCCATCTCAACAATAGGAATCCAACAAAGTCTATGACACGTCAATCGGACGTCCGGAGCTCAAGATATAACGTTTTTGCTCCGAGGGCCCGGTTGGTTTCGTATCTGAACCAACTAGGCCGAACCCAAAGTTCTCCAAAATCTTGAGTGTAATATACCATAACAACATTATCGATCCAAGGATTGCATCGCAGTTGACGGTACGTCGATCAGAGGTCCGTGGCCCAAGATATGGGCGAAAGACCGAAAAAGGGTCCGGAAGTGGGGGTTTCGGGCCCAGACCGATCTGGCCCGAGACCCCCTGGGTCGGCCTGAACTGGGTCAACCTAACCCGGGTCCGGGTCCAGCCCGCTTGGGCGTGGCCCGACCTGGCGGTCCGGCCCGACGCGTTGGCGCGCTGGCCAGGCTAGGTGGCTCGGCCAAAACGGTCGAGCAGATGCACAAAGGGGGGGGGGGGGCTGCCCCCCCTTGAATGAGACCGCGGCCCCGTGTGGGGGCTACCCCTTGCTAACGGACGCGGATGAGCGCCGCATCCCGCCTCCCTCAGTCCCGCGCGGTCGCGGGACAAGCGGCCCTCCCTGGCGGTGTGCCGGGCGCCGCCGCCTCCTAGCGGCCGGTCGGTGCCGGCCGCCGCCTCCGGCCGCTGGCGCCGCCATGCCGGCGAGGCGCGCCGGTGGTGTTTTCCACGGACCATCGGACGCACTCTGGTGGTCCATTTTTCTCGCCTCCTTCACCAACGGTCCTCCCACGACCCGAACTTCACTGAAGAGGCTTCAAAATTAATTGCGGCCCCATTTGTTGTCGCCCGTCAATCCGTGCTCAACGTTCAACTAGCGGAGTCTTCGAATCGCCTCCGCGGCCCCGACTCCGGCTGTGGTTTCGTTCAGCCTCAATGGCGCGGTGCGACGGCGCCACCCATCCTTGCCGTATTTATCCATGATTCCGTACGGTTCCATTGCATTGTGCCACCTTCGTTCGAGCCGCAACATAATCAACAACAAGGGGGAGGAGGGTCGGCTGTGTTTGTGCGGTCCGACCTCCTCCCGTTATAATGATAGCAAGCGTCCATCAAATAGAAGTCGATATATGGAAAAGAAATAATTCACGGGCAAAAACAATAAACCTCAACATCAACCCGCATGAACAAACGATCCGCGGATCAACTTGGAAATGGTTGGTCTGCGCTCGTCGTTCTTTTCTCAAAAGATAAGAGAACACCAAATAAATTCTCATACCTCGAAGAAAAAGTTGAACGAAGGTTCATCGCGGAATTGCACGTCGCACGCCGTCGAGTCATGGAAGTCGAACATCGCGGTAGAATGGCATTGCAAAGAAGTAATAGAGAGTGACGAAGGTCGTTGGTGTTCGTCGCTTCCGTCATTGTAGAAGTGCACCCGAAGAAGAATCGACGTCTCCTCTCTTGTCGCATGAAGAAGAGGAGAGAGGGTGCATCGTCATTCTTTGTGGAAGGGTGTGTCGTTCCTCACCGGAGGTTTTGGTGTTCTTCAACGATGGAGGAAAACCCTTCTTCCTTCACAAAGCTCTCTCTCAAGAGGGTTCTTCCCACTAAACAAATGCCAACCTTATTAAAATAAGAATCCACCTTATTTTAATTAATCTTCCAAGACATTCAAAATTTGAATAAATCAATTCATTAATTGTGTAGGTTTCATTAATTAAAAAAAAGAGTTTGGAAAAAGTTTAAAGTGAAAGAGGAAGAGGGAAGAGGAAGAGTCACATAAGTTAAAGTGGAGTTACAAAATTAAAGAGGGAAGTGAGTTATGGGAGGTCAAGGGGGTTATGGGAAGATCAAGGGGGGTTAGGGTCTCGTGTGGGATCTACCTCCCACATATCCACACATGGGAAGTTGGGTGGTTGTGGGTCCCACCAACAACTTCCCATGGTAGAATTTAACTCCCTTGGTTAACAAAAATAAAATTGTTCAGAATTTTATTTATTTCTTCCTTAAACCCCAAAATTTATCTTCTTCTACCAAGAAAACACACCTACATTAAAAGTACTCTTAAGAAAATATCGGAGCTGCGAGTTCATCGGTGTCCTCAGATTTCAATTCCGAATACTGGTTCAAAAGATAGAAAAACCCGCTCGTTCATTCACTGAACGTACTCGAGCTAAACTTCAGAAATTGATTCCGGGCACACCGGGCCTCGGAATCAGGCGCCGTCAGAAACTGAATTCTTGTAAAATTCCAAAAAAAATTAAGAAAAAAAATTTCCTTTAAATTTTCGGGTCTTTACATTACTCCCACTTCAGGGATTTACGTCCTCATAAAGCATTAACACAAACTAGGGTTATAAAAGTAGTACTGAGCATGCATCTGAGCCTTCCGCTCCCATGTGCTTACCTGGAGGTTCCTGTACTGCTAGTGAAAGCGCACCCGAGGAATCGACCGTCCTTGTAGGATCCGCTCCTATCGATCCTCGATCTCCACTGGAATATCTGCAAAAGTCACCTCATCGCCAGCGTCCAGCTCCTCATGGTCGATGATATGCGAAGGGTTGTGCTCGTATCTCCTCAGTTGAGATATGTGGAAGTCTTCGTGCACCTGGTGCAACTGAGGTGGATGGGTCAGGCGGTAAAACAACTCACCTACCCTGCTAAGGACCTAGAATGGTCCGTTAAACCTCGGAGATAACTTGTCGGCTCGGCCACATCTCTATAAACCTCATCGAGGTGAGACCCGTATAAGGACGTGATCATCATCCTCGAACTCTAGAGGTCTCCAATTCCTGTTAGAATTGAAACTCAAAACGACTGCTGCCATGAGGGTAAGGTTGACCGACTCAAGAGTGATCGGTCACACCCACCTGTGAATGAGTTTATCCTGTGCTGCCTGGGGTGTCCTTTTCGCCGACCAAGGAAAACCCATCCCGATGTCATAGTTAAACCACAACCTTTTTGCCTAATACCGTAAATTTGTGTATGAACTATGATTGCACAGTCCATACTCAAACCAATGTCGTAAGGCCTCGACACTGACACCAAGAGATTCCAACCGAAACTCTCGCCTCGAGGGTCTGACCACACCATCGGCATAAGTGTGATTATCGAGTCTTCTCCCAAGGTATCTCCAGACATGAGGGTTAATTCTACGGATTACTAGAAACTCTAGGTCTGGGATAATATTTGTGAAAGGAAGGAATGATTAATATCGACGTCTGTTACTACGGAAGCTAGTAGTGGATACAGACTTTCCCTTGAATCATTTTTAGAGCTATTGGGTCACACTTCTTGACCACATGCAGCCTCACTCTTCCTCCGCCCTCCAGCTCCCTAAGCCTGGCGGGGACAACTAAGGTGGGTGGTTTTTAGCATGTTTAAAAGTACACCACCTCATTCTGCTCTCCTAGATCTGCCTCCACGTCTGCTGCTTCGCAGACTCATCTCCCCATTAAGCTTCCTCTTATTGAAACATTTAACAAGCCCGAGTCTCTAAGACTGGCGACGGTTTCCAGTTTCTTACTGCACTGCATAGTCTTCATCCGCTCCTGGATGATCTGCACCTTCTTTGCCTACGATCGAAAAGAGCTTCTAAAATTTCTCCTTTGCCGAAAAAGAGAAACTCAGTCTCATCCCATGGATGAACCACGCCCGTTTCCTAATACAGTCAATCCTAACATGAATGATGTATGCATGCCATGGATGACGTCGTAAGGCCTCGACGTTACTACCAAGAGATCCAACTGTCACTCTCGCCTCCAAGGGTCGAGTCACACTGTCAGCATCAGTGTGAGGTCACTGGGTCTCCTTCAGTAGAAATCTCAAAAGTGAGGGTCAAGTCAACAGTCTTAACCGGGAGCACTTAGTATCAACCAAACAAAAGGACATGAAAGCAAACATCACAAAGATAAGTGTCTTTTTATTATGGCAGCTCATACTACAAAGACCCGAATACAACAGCAATATGGGACTAGAAGTACAAGGAACATATCCACTAGTTCCACTCCTTTCCACCTGCTCCCGGAGTTCTACTGCCTTGTCCACTGTCCGGCTGTTGCTCAAGCACCCGCCGCTGATCCTGCCTCGGTGGCTCATCCAACGCCTTCGGATCAACTGTGCGGGGGGTCAGACAGTCACATGCCAGGTGACCCTTCCTGCCAAATTCATAACACTTCCTTCTCCTCGTACGACTGTCTCTAGTCCTCTTGGATCTCTGTATCATCTGTCTACTGCCCACAGATGACTCTGCTACTGATCGAAAATCCTGCGGCAAAGGCAGCATCTCCTATACACGCTCAGGGTGTAGTACTTCGGGCACAAACTCCACCTTGAAGAACATCTCGATGTCTTCCCATGTGAAGGTCATCCCGTCGAAAAACTGGAACAAGTGGCTCCACCACCTGCCTGATGCTTCCTGAAGAAGGCTGGAAGCAAAGATCACCATGAAGTCTACTAGCGTCCCCACTAGACTGAAGACTCTCACCACAGCCTCCAGCCAATCCTCAGCCGCCTGCGGGTCCATCCCCCCCGGAACTTGGGTGGCCTCTGGCACTAGAACTCGTGCAGTGCACTCAAGTGGCGTGCATCGTCCACTGCTGGGGCTGGTGGCATCGGTTGTCCAACGTATGGTAGTACCACTGGTGCCTCAACTGCAAGAGGGACCTGTACCGAATCCTCGTCGCTCGGCAGGCTGTCAGTACGCACATCCCTCTGGGATCTAGCTGGTCGTCCGTGGAAAGGCATCCTGAAAGAAACAACGTGACACAGTCAAACGTTTATACCTGGTGAGATGACCTGGTTTGAGATGACTTTTAAAAACTTATCGAAACAGACACGCAATCAGTGTTTTCGTGCACAGAGTCGGAAATCAGTTGTCAGGGTCCTGGTGTATGGATACGTCGGCCGCCTGCACCAACACTGGACTCGCTGAACTGAAAAACACACTCGGTACTCTTAACACTATCGCTTTACAGAAAGAAAATATCAGAGTTATAAGTTCTGCGGTAGAACCGACTCCTCTAATACCAATTTGTCACGACCCGTCCTCAGGGCCCATGCCGTGACTACCCCAAGCCCGCCTTCCATAGGCCAGGGGCTGGGGACTAGAAACAAAGGCGTAAATCCCGATAACTGGGAAGGAATTTCTTTTATAAAAGTAAACAAAACACCATAGAGTACAAGAGGAAGTAAAAAACTAAGTACAAAAGAAAGTGATGAAAAGTAAATGGGCCAGAATACAAACCCAACTGGAAGTACAGCTAAAACTGAACGAAAGTAAAAAAGAAAAAGACAAACAGCTATAAGAAAGGAAGAAGCTCCTGGGTTATCCTCCTCGGATCCTACCTGAAGGGTAGGTACAGATAGCGCAGCTCCTGGATCGTCCACTATGGATCCTACCTGAAGGGTAGGTACAGATAGACTCCACAATGCTCTCTCCTGTCAACTTACTCCGAGTGTCGTCTCACCGTGAAGTCCACCTCCGGAAACCGTCCAGTCCTCGAACACTCGGCCTCCGTCAGCACTGCCTTTCATCTGAAACCAACACAACGAGGTGTGGGCATAGCCCGTGCCGGGGTGAGTATAACGATAATCAGTAGGGACCCCGAGACCCTCAAGGTCTCTCTAAAACCAACAAGGATAACCACAATGAAGATCTCAACAGATAACCTCTACTTAGGTATATGCCCATACATACACCTAAGTTATCAAGTAACTCATCTCAATCATGAGGAAACAAAAAGATTTTGAAATCAATGGATAACCACTACCCAGGTATATGCCCATACATATACCTAAGTTATCAAGTGACCCATCTTAATCATGAGGTAAACACAAAGGTCATAGACTCAGCTCAAACCAGGATTTTCATTATCGAAACGGTAACTGATGAAGAGCCCCATCTATGGAGTGTATAGTGGTCCTGTCACGACTCCTAGGTACTTCTCACTAACCTAAGACTACTGAGGTACTCCTCCTGTCGAGTACCACGAGCCAGCCACCCAAACACAATAGTGCTTCCCGCTGGGGTATGTCACCCAAACACAGTAGTGCACACCCCCTAATAGCCTGCAGAGGTACTCTCTGGATGAGTACCGCTGGTCTGCACTGTCACACAGTAGTAGTCCATCCGCCATGGGTCTGGACCCAAACAAAGTAGTGCTCCATCCACTGGGCTAGTCGACTCACTCCAAGTTGAGTCGGTCAAGCAGTCGTCAGGTCTCATCCGGTTACACGGTCTCCGTACTCCGCAAGCTCGTCTCCGGGAGGGTCCGATCCATGAGCTACTAGTCGATACTCCAAGTATCACTAAGTCCCACGAAGAAGTATCTCAAAGGACCGCCTTGTCATAGGGGTCTCAACGCAACATACGGCGTGTCAATCGGACGCCCGGTCTGTGAGTTATTAGCCTTTTCGTCCCTGGGGCCCGGTTGGTTTCGTGTGTGAACCAACCTGACCGTATCTCATCTGTACCCCGAACTCTCATAGGGTATACTCATAGGGACCGTTTCTCAACATGATCACCAACGCCGCTAACGGTTCATGAAACAGATGTCCGGTCTGAAAGTTGTCAGCTTTTCCGTTCCAGGGGCCCGGATGGATTTCAGTTACAATCCAACCCGGCCATACTCCAACTACGTCCAATACTCAGGCGAAGTATTCCAGAAGTTCCATCTCAACAAGAAAAATCCAACAAAGTCTATGACACGTCAATCGGACGTCTGGAGCTCAAGATATAACGTTTTTTCTCCGAGGGCCCGGTTGGTTTCGTACTGAACCAACTGGGCCGAACCCAAAGTTCTCCAAAATCTTGAGTGTAATATACCATAACAACCTTCTCAATCCAAGGATTGCATCGCAGTTGACGGTACGTCGATCAGAGGTCCGTGACCCAAGATATGGGCGAAAGACCGAAAAAGGGTCCGGAAGTGGGGGTTTCGGGCCCAGACCGATCTGGCCCGAGACCCCCTGGGTCGGCCTGAAGTGGGTCGACCTAACCCGGGTCTGGGTCCAACCCACTTGGGCGCTGCCCGACCTGGCGGTCCGGCCCGACGCGTTGGCGCGCTGGCCAGGCCAGGTGGCTCGGCCAAAACGGTCGAGCAGATGCACAAAGGGGGGGGGGGGGGGGGGCTTGAATGAGACCGCGACCCCGTGTGGGGGCTTCCCCTTGCTAACAGACGCGTATGAGCGCCACGTCCCGCCTCCCTCAGTCCCGCGCGGTCGCGGGACAAGCGGCCCTCCCTGGCGGTGCGCCGGGCGCCGCCGCCTCCGGCCGCCGGCGCCGCCGTGCCGGCGAGGCGCGCCGGCGGTGTTTTCCACGGACCATCAGACGCGCTTTGGTGGTCCATTTTTCTCGCCTCCTTCACCAACGGTCCTCCCACGACCCGAACTTCACTGAAGAGGCTTCAAAATTAATTGCGGCCCCATTTGTTATCGCCCGTCAATCCGTGCTCAACGTTCAACCAGCGGAGTCTTCGAATCGCCTCCGCGGCCCCGACTCCGGCTGTGGTTTCGTTCAGCCTCAATGGCGCGGTGCGACGGCGCCACCCATCCTTGCCGTATTTATCCATGATTCCGTTCGGTTCCATTGCACCGTGCCGCCTTCGTTCGAGCCGCAACATAATCAACAACAAGGGGGAGGAGGGTCGGCTGTGTTTGTGCGGTCCGACCTCCTCCCATTATAATGATAGCAAGCGTCCATCAAATAGAAGTCGACATATGGAAAAGAAATAATTCACGGGAAAAAACAATAAACCTCAACATCAACCCGCATGAACGAACGATCCGCGGATCAACTTGGAAATGGTTGGTCTGCGCTCGTCGTTCTTTTCTCAAAAGATAAGAGAACACCAAATAAATTCTCATACCTCGAAGAAAAAGTTGAACGAAGGTTCATCGCGGAATTGCACATCGCACGCCGTCGAGTCGTGGAAGTCGAACATCATGGTAGAATGGCATTGCGAAGAAGTAATAGAGAGTGACGACGGTCGTTGGTGTTCGTCGCTTCCGTCATTGTAGAAGTGCACCTGAAGAAGAATTGACGTCTCCTCTCTTGTCGCATGAAGAAGAGGAGAGAGGGTGCATCGTCATTCTTTGTGGAAGGGTGTGTCGTTCCTCACCGGAGGTTTTGGTGTTCTTCAACGATGGAGAAAAACCCTTCTTCCTTCACAAAGCTCTCGCTCAAGAGGGTTCTCCACACTAAACAAATGCCAACCTTATTAAAATAAGAATCCACCTTATTTTAATTAATCTTCCAAGCCATTCAAAATTTGAATAACTCAATTCATTAATTGTGTAGGTTTCATTAATTAAAAAAAAGATTTTGGAAAAAGTTTAAAGTGAAAGAGGAAGAGGGAAGAGGAAGAGTCACATAAGTTAAAGTGGAGTTACAAAATTAAAGAGGGAAGTGAGTTATGGGAGGTCAAGGGGGTTATGGGAAGATCAAGGGGGGTTAGGGTCTCGTGTGGGCTCTACCTCCCACATATCCACACATGGGAAGTTGGGTGGTTGTGGGTCCCACCAACAACTTCCCATGGTAGAATTTAACTCCCTTGGTTAACAAAAATAAAATTGTTCAGAATTTTATTTATTTCTTCCTTAAACCCCAAAATTTATCTTCTTCTACCAAGAAAACACACCTACGTTAAAAGTCCTCTTAAGCAAATATTGGAGCTGCGAGTTCATCGGTGTCCTCGGATTTCAATTCCGAGTACTGGTTCAAAAGATAGAAAAACCCGCTCGTTCATTCACTGAACGTACTCGAGCTAAACTTCAGAAATTGATTCCGGGCACACCGGGCCTCGGAATCAGGCGCCGTCAGAAATTGAATTCTTGTAAAATCCCAAAAAAAATTAAGAAAAAAAATTTCCTTTAAATTTTCGGGTCTTTACATTACTCCCACTTCAGGGATTTACGTCCTCATAAAGCATTAACACAAACTAGGGTTATAAAAGTAGTACTGAGCATGCATCTGAGCCTTCCGCTCCCATGTGCTTACCTGGAGGTTCCTGTACTGCTAGTGAAAGTGCACCCGAGGAATCGACCGTCCTTGTAGGATCCGCTCCTATCGATCCTTGATCCCCACTCGAATCTTTGCAAAAGTCACCTCATCGCCAACGTCCAGCTCCTCATGGTCAATGATATGCGAAGGGTTGTGCTCGTATCTCCTCAGTTGAGATATGTGGAAGTCTTCGTGCACCTGGTGCAACTGAGGTGGATGGGTCAGGCGGTAAACCACATCACCTACCCTGCTGAGGACCTAGAATGGTCCGTTAAACCTCGGAGATAACTTGTTGCCTCGACCACATCTCCGTAAACCTCATCGAGGTGAGACCCGTATAAGGACGTGATCATCATCCTCGAACTCTAGAGGTCTCCAATTCCTGTTAGAATTGAAACTCAAAACGACTGCTGCCATGAGGGTAAGGTTGACCGACTCAAGAGTGATCGGTCGCACCCTCCTGTACATGAGTTTATCCCGTGCTGCCTGGGGTGTCCTTTTCGCCGACCAAGGAAAACCCATCCCGATGTCATAGTTAAACCACAACCTTTTTGCCTAATACCGTAAATTTGTGTATGAACTATGATTGCGCAGTCCATACTCAAACCAATGTCGTAAGGCCTCGACACTGACACCAAGAGATTCCAACCGAAACTCTCGCCTCGAGGGTCTGACCACACCGTCGGCATAAGTGTGATTATCGAGTCTTCTCCCAAGGTATCTCCAGACATGAGGGTTAATTCTACGGATTAATAGAAACTCTAGGTCTGGGATAAGATTTGTGAAAGGAAGGAATGATTAATATCGACGTCTGTTACTACGGAAGCTAGTAGTGGATACAGACTTTCCCGTGAATCATTTTTAGAGCTATTGGGTCACACTTCTTGACCGCATGCAGCCTCACTCTTCCTCCGCCCTCCATCTCCCTAAGCCTGGCGGGGACAACTAAGGTGGGTGGTTTTTAGCATGTTTAAAAGTACACCACCTCATTCTGCTCTCCTAGCTCTGCCTCCACGTCTGCTGCTTCGCAGACTCATCTCTCCATTAAGCTTCCTCTTATTGAAACATTTAACAAGCCCGAGTCTCTAAGACTGGCGACGGTTTCCAGTTTCTTACTGCACTGCATAGTCTTCATCCGCTCCTGGATGATCTGCACCTTCTTTGCCTACGGTCGAAAAGAGCTGCTAAAATTTCTCCTTTGCCGAAAAAGAGAAACTCAGTCTCATCCCCTGGATGAACCACACCCGTTGCCTAATACAGTCAATCCTGACATGAATGATGTATGCATGCCATGGATGACGTCGTAAGGCCTCGACGTTACTACCAAGAGATCCAACTGTCACTCTCGCCTCCAAGGGTCGAGTCACACTGTCAGCATCAGTGTGAGGTCACTGGGTCTCCTTCAGTAGAAATCTCAAAAGTGAGGGTCAAGTCAACAGTCTCAACCGGGACCACTAAGTATCAACCAAAAAAAAGGACATGAAAGCAAACATCACAAAGATAAGTGTCTTTTTATTATGGCAGCTCATACTACAAAGACCCGAATACAACAGCAATATGGGACTAGAAGTACAAGGGACGTATCCACTAGTTCCACTCCTTTCCACCTGCTCCCGGAGTTCTACTGCCTTGTCCACTGTCCGGCTGTTGCTCAAGCACCCGCCGCTGATCCTGCCTCGGTGGCTCATCCAACGCCTGCGGATCGACCGTGCGGGGGGTCAGACAGTCACATGCCAGGTGACCCTTCCTGCCACATTCATAACAATTCCTGCTCCTCGTACAACTGGCTCTAGTCCTCTTGGATCTCTGTATCATCTGTCTACTGCCCACAGATGACTCTGCTACTGATCTAAAATCCTGCGGCAAAGGCAGAAGCTCCTATACACGCTCAGGGTGTAGAGCTTCGGGCACAAACTCCACCTTGAAGAATGTCTCGATGTCTTCCCATGTGAAGGTCATCCCGTCGAAAAACTGGAACAAGTGGCTCCACCACCTGCCTGCTGCTTCCTGAAGAAGGCTGGAAGCAAAGATCACCATGAAGTCTACTGGCGTCCCCACTAGCCTGAAGACTCTCACCACAGCCTCCAGCCAATCCTCAGCCGCCTGCGGGTCCATCCCCCCCGGAACCTGGGTGGCCTCTGGCGCTAGAACTCGTGCAGTGCACTCAAGTGGCGTGCATCGTCCACTGATGGGGATGGTGGCATCGGTTGTCCAACGTATGGTAGTACCACTGGTGCCTCAACTGCAAGAGGGCCCTGTACCGAAGCCTCGTCGCTCGGCAGGCTGTCAGTACGCACATCCCTCTGGGATCTAGCTGGTCGTTCGTGGAAAGGCATCCTGAAAGAAACAACGTGACACGGTCAAACGTTTATACCTGGTGAGCTGACCTGGTTTGAGATGACTTTTAAAAACTTATCGAAACAGACACGTAATCAGTGTTTTCGTGCACAGAGTCGGAAATCAGTTGTCAGGGTCCTGGTGTATGGATACGTCAGCCGCCTGCACCAACACTGGACTCGCTGAACTGAAAACCACACTCGGTACTCTTAACACTATCGCTTTACAGAAAGAAAATATCAGAGTTATAAGTTCTGCGGTAGAACCGACTCCTCTGATACCAATTTGTCACGACCCGTCCTCAGGGCCCATGCCGTGACTACCCCAAGCCCGTCTTCCATAGGCCAGGGGCTAGGGACTAGAACCAAAGGCGTAAATCCTGATAACTGGGAAGTAATTTCTTTTATAAAAGTAAACAAAACACCACAGAGTACAAGAGGAAGTAAAAAACTAAGTACAAAAGAAAGTGCTGAAAAGTAAATGGGCCAGAATACAAACCCAACTGGAAGTACAGCTAAAACTGAACGAAAGTAAAAAAGAAAAAGACAAACAGCTATAAGAAAGGAAGAAGCTCCTCGTTCATCCTCCTCGGATCCTACCTGAAGGGTAGGTACAGATAGCACAGATCCTGGATCGTCCACTACGGATCCTACCTGAAGGGTAGGTACAGATAGACTCCACAATGCTCTCGCCTGTCAACTTCCTCCGAGTGTCGTCTCACCGTGAAGTCCACCTTCGGAAACCGTCCAGTCCTCGAACACTCGGCCTCCGTCAGCACTGCCCGTCATCTGAAACCAACACAACGAGGGGCGGGCATAGCCCGTGTAGGGGTGAGTATAACGATAATTAGTAGGGACCCCGAGACCCTCAAGGTCTCTCTAAAACCAACAAGGATAACCACAATGAAGATCTCAACAGATAACCTCTACATAGGTATATGCCCATACATACACCTAAGTTATCAAGTAACTCATCTCAATCATGATGAAACAAAAAGATTTTGAAATCAATGGATAACCACTACCCAGGTATATGCCCATACATATACCTAAGTTATCAAGTGACCCATCTTAATCATGAGGTAAACACAAAGGTCATAGACTCAGCTCAAACCAGGATTTTCATTATCGAAACGGTAACTGCTGAAGATCCCCATCTCTGGAGTGTATAGTGGTCCTGTCACGACTCCGAGGTACTGCTCACTAACCTAAGACTACTGAGGTACTCCTCCTGTCGAGTACCGCGGGCCAGCCCCCCAAACACAATAGTGCTTCCCGCTGGGGTATGTCACCCAAACACAGTAGTGCACACCCCCTAATAGCCTGCAGAGGTACTCTCTAGACGAGTACCGCTGGTCTGCACTGTCACACAGTAGTACTCCATCCGCCATGGGTCTGGACCCAAACAAAGTAGTGCTCCATCCACTGGGCTAGTCGACTCACTCCAAGTTGAGTCGGTCAAGCAGTCGTCAGGTCTCATCCGGCTACACGGTCTCCGTACTCCGCAAGCTCGTCTCCGGGAGGGTCCGATCCACGAGCTACTGGTCGATACTCCAAGTATCACTAGGTCCCACGAAGAAGTATCTCAAAGGACCGCCTCGTCATAGGGGTCTCAACGCAACATACGGCGTGTCAATCGGACGCCCGGTCTGTGAGTTATTAGCCTTTTCGTCCCTGGGGCCCGGTTGGTTTCGTGTGCGAACCAACCTGAACGTATCTCATCTGTACCCCGAACTCTCATAGGGTATACTCATAGGGACCGTTTCTCAACATGATCACCAACGCCGCTAACGGTTCATGAAACAGATGTCCGGTCTGAAAGTTGTCAGCTTTTCCGTTCCAGGGGCCCGGATGGATTTCAGGTACAATCCAACCCGGCCATGGTCCAACTGCTTCCAATACCCAGAAGAAGTATGCCAAAAGTTCCGTCTCAACAAGAGGAATCCAAAAAAGTCAACGGCACGTCAATCGGACATTCGTAGCTCAACATATAAGCATTTCCGCTCCGAGGCCCTGGTTGGTTTCGTATCCGAACCAACCCGGACGAACCCAAAGTTATCTGAAACCTTGAGTGTAATATACCGAAACGACCGTCTTGATGCAAGGATCACATTGCAGCTGACAGTGCATCAATCAGAGGTCTGTGGCCCAAGAAATGGGTGAAAGACCGAAAAAGGGTCCGGAAGTGGGGGTTTCGGGCCCGGACCGATCCGGCCCAAGACCCCCTGGGTCAGCCCGAACTGGGTCGACCTGACCCGGGTCCAGGTCCGGCCCACTTGGGCGCGGCCCGACCAGGCCTCGGCGCGGCCCGGCCTGTCGTTCCGGCCCGGTGTGCTGTCCAGGCCTGGTGGCTCGGCCAAAACGGCCAAGCGGATGCGTAAAGGGGGGGGGGGGGCACCCCCTTGAATGAGACCACGACCCCGTGTGGGGGCTGCCCCTTGCCAACGGACGCGGCTGAGCTCCGCATCCCGCCTCCCTCGGTCCCGCGTGGTCACAGGATTAGCGGCCTACCGCCACTGCTGAAGCCGCGGCCGCCCTCCCCAGTGGCTCGCTGGGTGCCGCCGCCTCTGGCCGCCGGCGCAGCCGTGCCGGCGAGGCGTGCCGGCGGTGTTTTCCGTGGACCACCGAACATGCTCCGGTGGTCCGTTTTGCTCGCCGCCTTCGCCAGCGGTCCTCCCGGGACCCGAACTTCACTACGGAGGCTTCAAAATTACCTTGAAGCCCTATTTGTCACTACCCTTCAATCCATGCTCAACGTTCAACCAGTGGAGTCTTCGAATCGCCTCCGTGGCCCCGACTCCGGCCACAGTTTCATTCGGCCTCAATCGCGCGGCGCGACGGCGTCGCGCATCCTTGCCGTATTTCTACATGATTCCGTGCGGTTCCATTGCACCACGCCACCTTCGTTCAAGCCGCAACATAATCCACAACAAGGGGGAGGAGGGTCGGTCGTGTTTGTGTGGTCTGACCTCCTCCCGTTATAATGATAGCAAGCGGCCATCAAATAGAAGTCGACGTACGGCAAAGAAATAATTCACGGGCAAAAACAATAAACCTCAACATCAACCCACATGGACGAACGATCCTCGGATCAACCTAGAAATGGTTGGTCCGTGCTCATCGTTATTTTCTCAAAAGATAAGAGAACACGAAATTAATTCCCCTACCTCGAAGAAAAAGTTGAATGAAGGTTCATCGCAGAATTGCACGTCACACGCCGTCGAGTCGCAGAAGTCGAACGTCATGGTAGAACGGCGTTGCGAAGAAGGAATAGAGAGTGACGACGATCTTTGGTGTTCATCGCTTCCATCGTTGTAGAAATGCACCCGAAGAAGAATCGACGTCTCCTCTCTTGTCGCATGAAGAAGAGGATAGAGGGTGCGTCGTCATTCTTCGTGGAAGGGTGTGTCGTTCCACACCGGAGGTTTCAGTGTTCTTCAACGATGGAAGAAAACCCCTCTTCCTTCACAAATATCTCTCTCAAGAGGGTTCTCCCCACTAAACAAATTCCAACCTTATTAAAATAAGAATCCACCTTATTTTAATTAATCTTCCAAGCCATTCAAAATTTGAATAACTTAATTCATTAATTGTGTAGGTTTCATTAATTAAAAAAAGAGTTTGGAAAAAGTTTAAAGTGAAAGAGGAAGAGGGAAGAGGAAGAGTCACATAAGTTAAAGTGGAGTTACAAAATTAAAGAGGGAAGTGAGTTATGGGAGGTCAAGGGGGTTATGGGAAGATCAAGGGGGGTTAGGGTCTCGTGTGGGCCCCACCTCCCACATATCCACACATGGGAAGTTGGGTGGTTGTGGGTCCCACCAACAACTTACCATGGTAGAATTTAACTCCCTTGGTTAACAAAAATAAAATTGTTCACAATTTTATTTATTTCTTCCTTAAACCCCAAAATTTAACTTCTTCTCCCAAGAAAACGCACCTACAGTAAAAGTCCTCTTAAGAAAATACCAGCGCTGCGAGTTCATTGGTGTCCTTGGATTTCAATTCTGAGTACCGGTTCAAAATATAGAAAAACCCGCTCGTTCGTTCACTGAACGTACCCGAGCTAAACTTCGGAAATTGATTCCGGGAACACCGGGCCTCGGAATCAGGCGCCGTCAGAAACTGTGTTCTTGTAAAATCCCAAAGAAAATTAAGAAAAAAAATTTCCTTGCAATTTACAGGTCTTTACATTATTCATATAATTATGATTATATATATCATCCATGTGATGTGGTGATGGAAAAAATCACATCGCTTCGTGGAGGTGGTAGTCCACACGTATGCATGGATGACATTATCATTTTATAGTGTATGGAAAGGTAAGAAAACATGTGTTATATTATATTTAAATAATTATAAAAATATAATTAATTTATTATATATAACATAAATTCATCATTATAACCATCCATTAGAGATGGTGATGGAAAATGAATTACATCAGTTCGTGAGGTGGTAGTCCACCATACAAAAAAATGATGGTTTTATTTCCCATTTGATGGAAAAAGGGATGGGTATGGGTAATTACATTAATATAATAACATATAAGTATATTTATTATACAATTATTATTATTTTATCATGGTTCAATAAGATTTTAAGGATGTGGAAAAATAAATAAAAGTAAAATATGCAGTTAAAAACTATACCTCTTCTTTGGAAAATATCATTTTCTTAAAACCTTATGACCTATAGTATTAGTATTATTCCTAAAATAATGACTATAAAACATGGGGATGGATTTTAGGAAGGTATCTAGGAATATATTTCATGAAAAAATGGGGGTTTTAGTGTGAATTAAATAGAATAAGAGGTGTCCTTTTATAGGAGAGGGGAGGGGCACTCGTGAAATCTCTCAAACTATTAAATTAATATATATTAAATTTCAATTAAAAATAGATAAAAACTAATTTTTTTTAATATATGCTGAGTATGGATCTAAATAATATCATAAAATAAAAATTATATAAGTTCTGACTATGTTTTTACCCTTATATTTTGGTTTTAACCCTTCATTAACCTCTTTCACACTTACCATGGCAATACAATTTTTTACTCTTTGAGGGTCAAGATTGTTACTATAAATAAAAAAACATCCCATAAATTGACCATGGTTGATATTATAAACCATATAATAATTAATTTGAAAAATATAATATTTTTAGGAATTTTATAACATTTAATAAAATATTATTTATTATAAAATGTCAATAATGTAAATTTGTAGAACTATGCATTACTTTAACTTTAATAACATCAATAAAAAAGTAAAATTAGATAAAAATATCTTAATACATCCCTATAATTTCATTTTAATCTATAAAATTAATGTATCACATCAAGTATCTTAAATAATAATACTTATAATATTTTTAATATTATTTATTTGATTTTTTCATTAATTGAATAATTACCGCATCAACGTTGTGTAAGTATTTAAGGTAATTAATTATTCACTAAAAATTTAAAATAAAATTTCATGATAAAGATAAATAATTTATATTTAAAATTAATATTTATAATTGAACATAGCCTCTAGTTATACCTATGTTGAAAATGTAATAATTATTAAAAACAAGGGTGTGAAATTTCTTAATTTTCTTTAAATAAAATATTATAAAGGTTATAATCACATAAAATGGAAAGAAAGGCAATATAACTTAATATTTTATGATTATGGATGAAATTGACTCATATAATAAAATAAATTCAATTTTAGGGTCATTTTATAGTCCTTATCATTTTATTTTTGACTTTAATTACCCGATTTACCCTTTACCATGATAACAAAAATTACTAAGTTTACTATTCATATTGAATAAAAATAAAATGAACCTATTTAATTTTTTTAATTATTATTAAAAATATTTAATTTATTTTTCAAAATTAAAAATACATAAGTTTAATAATTTAATTTAAAATTAAACTCAAGAAGAGTGATGAAAAAAAGTTTTTTTCAAAAAATATCTCTTTTAAGTATAAAATGTTTTATTACTAAATTAAAGTATAAATTTAATTTTAAAAAATTATATATGTATTATTTTATATAAAAAAAACTAATTAAATTTTAAAACCAATCCAAAATATAATTTAACTTTGTAAATAATTAAATTGAAAATACAATATTCAATAAAATTTTGTATTTTTCACTATTTAAAAATAAATCTTTTCAGAAAATTATCAAAATTTTATCTTAAGATAACTTTTATAGGATGATTTCAAAAATAAATTTAATTTTATCATATAAATTTACTAAAAGTTTCAAAAATTATGTTTAATATTTTCTCATAAAAAGCAATAAAAACCATTTTTATAGAAAATGTATTTTTGAAGCATAAAATGACTTTAATAAAAATTGAGTTCTTATTTTATTAGAATAATTAAAAGAATTTGTATTGATTATAACATTTTCATATATTTCAAAATTATTTAATCCTATTCATACCCACAACTTTATGGATTGGTTATAATAGTCACATTTAAATAATAACATTTCACTGTTTATTTACGCTCGGTGTTGCGTATTTTGTGCACTTTTGAACAATATTCTTTTAAAAAATATATGGATATTATAGATAGAGACTCCATGATGAAATTTTGATCCTTTACATACAAATACAAATTTCTTTATCAGCTTATGCCATAGACGCATTATCTGAAATGGGTGGAAACCCCACTACCAAAAATATCACTTCTTGGTCCAGTGACAAGAGATATGGTAGCATCCTATTCATCCAACTGTGGTGATTCTTCCCAAAAAATATAGAAACACCTCAGATATTAAATGAGTTAATATTATTTATGTCTTATAATTATTCATGGATATTTATAAGGAACCACCCTTTAATACAACCTATAGTGTCCTAGGCTAGATAAACCACTGAGAGGTGTAGGGGGGGGGGTGTTGAATCATTGGTCTTATTTTAGAAATTATTCTCCTTTTAAATTTAACCTCTTGAACTAGTTAAAATTATTGATCTACTCAATAATATTTCTCATTGCCTCACCACTTGTACAGTACAAAATCAAAAGAAATCAGTACACAATATTTACAAGGTTAGTAATAAACACATTTTCTTTTCCAAATTGGTTATTCCCCCAAAAATGGATTCTACACTATAATATTATTATCAATTATAATGGTATCCTAATTAAATAGAAGAGTGATTGGTTATACCCCAAAATAAACTTCTCTTCCATGTCTGGTTATACCCTCAGTACCATGAATATTTAGAAACTGGTTATATCCCCCAGTCCTAAGCCCCTTTAGAAATTGGTTATACCACCTAATTACAAGATTTTTCTCTTTCAATGTTAATCTAGTAATATAAATTAACCCTTCTTCTTTAAAGTGATCTTCCTCTATGAGCCATCAAGATCAATCTTTCTTGTATAATTCCTTAATAACTTTAGAAATAATGCTAGTCTCGAGACTCCTTCTAGACCTAGAGAGATCTGGATGCTCCTCAGCTTCTTAAAATACTCAGTCTTATCTTCTTCAATGAATCCTAGCTTTGGCTAACCTTTTATTCTCTATAATACCGGATGTATCAATCTCTCTCAGAATTCTTAAAGTAAACATAAAATTTATCTTAATTTTCTATATATTTATTCAATACCCATAACATATATTTATATTCACAAAATCATCATGAATATTATTATCAAAAATACCATAGTCAATATTTCCATATTTAAATTATGGAAACCCCATGATATTTGATAGTAGGATTTTCTTATTCAAATTTATCAGTAGACTTCTAATTAATTCCAAATTTAAGTTCATTGAATTCCCTTTCAAATATTCATTAAAATATCCTAAAGAATCAAACTTTATTCTTCCACACAATATTTAAATATCATGATCTCAGTAATCCCTCAAATAATTCTTCTTCAAAATCATATGATATTTCCATACCTCATGCATCTATACCATCTGGTTATCAAATTCCAATGTGAATTCAAAATGTGGATTCATTTTTCTTACATGGTTAACTTATAATACATATTAGATCCACATTATTCCTATTTACATACATGATGCATTAAACTATATATATTTTTATTCATGCTCATAATTCTTATATTAATCTTAGAAATTCCATATTTGTCTCAATCTCAATTATCTCCTCTTTCAAAAATTTACAAGCCACATCAATCACTTCAATAATTCTCAAAAATATTATAGGAAATTATCCGCTAAAGATCAGTTCATAAATCAATAAAATTAACTTTTCAAAATTGTCTTGAACTTCTCCCCTCAAGTTCTCGAAGTTGTAGCCTCACAATTCCTCTTATATTGAAATTGGAAAAAAATAACCATCTTATGGACTTAACATGGATTCTATATCAAAAATTAAATACAATACCTTCTCATATATCAATAACAATCCTCCAAGAATAATCACCATCACATATTTAACGATTAGAAAAAATGAAATACTTACTTGGGAACACCTTCACTAATGGGTGGTGGGAATCATATTACTTCATATTTTAAAAAAAATCTAGATAAACTCTTTATCCTATATAATTTTTTATCCAGGAATTATCTTTAAAAATATATTATAAAATTTTATGAATCATAAACTATGTGTATTAAATAAATCATATCATATTTTTCATAACACCTATTTGTTTACTAACATATTATCTTATCATATGAGAGAAATTAGATAAATATACACATCTTTTACTTATATCCACCTAAGATTGACACATTAGTTTACATTCAATTTTTTTGTTATAGAAGATATTTTATTTATGAATGTAAACTTTATACTCAATAAATTCATCCCTTGATTTAAAACTCTATTATATTTACAACACTTGTAAAATATACATTCAATATTATATACATTTCAAAACCAAATAATTAATTTCTATAACATCTATACGTAACACGATAATTCCATGGAGTTTCCTAAAATCCTTTAGGTATCTTGGATAATCCAATCATATTAAATTATTACTTTTCCTTCTGAAAAACCTACATTTCAATTTCCTATATTTTCTTCTTGAAGATACATTGTTGACCACTTCAATAAACTTATCTTCTTCTGATTTGAATTTTTATCAAATTTCACTATTTACATAGTATTAGTATCAAGACATTATATGTCCAGTTTATTAATCATCAACATCGAATAACATAAGGTAAAATTTTCTTAAATCTTATAATATTTTCATAACATTTCTATAAATTATTGGATGAAAAAATCATGACTATATATATCAAAAATGCCCATATTATTTTATTTAAACAATAATTGTTTATACTCTCTTATAAATAGTAATATTAGGTAATATAGAACTTATGAAATGTTCATGCGAGCTTGAAGAATCCACGTTATCAATGAAAAAACTCCTACATTTCATTCTTTAATTATTTTCTATTTCTGACCTTTTGTATATTTAAAATAATTGAAAATATTATAGTCTATACCATGTATCTAGAAGAACATTATAATTAAATTATATAAAATTTATGGGGACTTTCCTCTATGTTTCTTATAACTATTAAGGTAATTAGTACAATTACATTATATGAAAATATTACTCCTTTCTTCCCAACTTTACATCTGGGTTTCAATGACTATGTCTAGAAGAATCTTTGTTGAATTCACCAACCAATTTTTTTTGTATAAACCTTTACCCACTTGAACTGTAAATATCATTATAGAACCTAGAAATCATAATTATAGTTTATATATTATCAATAGTTTGAGAATATTAGGAAAATATTTCTCAAACTCAGTCAACTTATCTTAAAATTTCCATAGATGATAAAAAAATTGATTTTTTAACCAGAATGAGCCTCAGAAGAAAAAATTAGTCTCACCATGTCATTATTATATTCAATTATATTGAATAATACTGGATTAATAAATTATATTGAGTATATTTGACTAAAATATTTTAGTTCATTTCACATCTAACGAATTTAAAACCTTAATTGAATTATTCTATACTTCACAAGCATCTAGATTCCCTTTTTTGAATAATTTCACTACCTTGAAACTCAGGAATGAATTTCTTTGACACATATAATATTTCTTTTTCTTAAGGACTTTTCTTAAGCTACCAATGTTATGAATAACTTAAATTAAGATCCTCTTTTAAGGATTAATCTCAAAGTTTATTTTGTATATGATGATGGAATTCATCTATAACAAAAGATTTTATTTATATAAATATCATGTTTTACTACTTAATAAGTTCTCCCACTAAAATTATTACCCCTTTTAAAATTCATCATATCCATTAGTGGTCTAAGATCCATATTTCACTAATCTCTAGGCCACTCTCGAGTTTCTTCCATTACTTAGATATTTAGGTAGGGCATCATCCCAACCATATCATATATGACTTTTTGATGGTCGGTCAGACAAATCTTCCTCTAATCTATCATATGGATAAACTCAAATATATTCATTCAGTAAACTAATAATATTAGGGACTCCTAGCTAGATTAAACCAAAAAACGTGCCAAGAATAGGCTAACAAAGGACAATATAGGGGCACCTAGATTTAGCATGACCCACCTAAGGATAACCTAGAGTTAGTTAACCTTGATTTCTTGACAAAAAATAATCTAGGGGAACCCAACTTTAGCATGACCTACCCGGATGGATGATCAAGGTCTTAAAAATAGACACTTTGAAATTTATCCCACACTTAGTATTTTAAGGGGATTTTAATATTGCAATATTATCCCATGTTATTCCATTTTTTATATGCATTACTCTAATGTTTTATTTTTAGAATATTATTCCCTCTATCAAACCAATATGTTCAATACATATTGGTGTGTAACTCATTACACATACCATAAGTTTGTTTTACTAACACAAAAATAAAATCTAAAAAAATTCATCCATATCCAAATGCATCATATGATTAAGGTACATGAACCATGTATGTAAAGGTATATTTTTATATGAAATTTTAATCTCCACTTGAGTAAACCCATCATGATAGATATCCAACCCCATTCACCTTTTTAGACAAGGCATAACCTCTAGAACAATAGGTTGTCTGATCTCAAGTCCCTTAATCAGAGAATGATTTAATAAATAGAGAATTAAATTAATGATATCACTAATACCTAATATGTATGAACTACATCCAAAAAATATTTTCAAGCTCATAACTTCCAAAACAAACCAACGTTAATATAGATGAAAAATAATTTTTATGGAGTTGTACCTAGCATGTATTGTAGAGCTCTAGCTCCTAAAATAAATTAAATAGTTAAACATAAATCATAAATAATATTCATATTTAGTAAAAAATTTACTAAACATGAATTTAATATGTAAATAAATTTAAATAAATAAAAAATTAAAATATTTAAACACAAGATAAACATTTATGAACATTTCATAAATAAATGTTAACTATAATTTTTTAAAATTACCAAGAATATAAAAAATTTATATTCATTTCAATACGAACTCTTTCATATTTAGAATTATATGGTATTTATATGATATTTTATAAATTATATGCATTTTATAATTCAATTTATATTATGGAAACATTTTATATAATGAAAATATAATATATTTTATATTATATAAACCTTTGATTAAAACATTTTTGATGTGGTTTAATTAATATCCAAACTAGACCCCTTTTAAATTTAAATAATTTGAAATTTAATATTATAAACAATTCATAATTAATATATAAAAAAATTTATATTTAGGACTTATTTTTCAATTTATAAAAAATTTATAATTTACCTTTATGAGTTCTAAATAAACTCTTTATTTCAAGATCATAAAGCATGCCATATAATTTGGGAAAAGTTATTTTAAATACTAACCTTTAATATTTGGGAATAAAATGATTCATAAGAATATATTTAATTATAAATAATTTATAATTAATTAATTTATAAACTCTTTACACATTAAATATTCCTAAAATACAATTTATCACGATTTTTAAACATTTTATAAACCATTTAAATCATTTAAAAACATTAAAAATAATTTTAAAAAGTTTTTTGTTTACCCTTATGTAGGATACCATACATACATAAGGATAAACCCCCAATACCCTTACATAAACTCTCTATGTATGTGTAGAAACCCATGACCCTTATGCAGTATACAATTCGTAATTGTATAGATGAAATTGCCTTTACGTGAAGCCTCCCACATAAAGTATGATATATTTTACCTTTATGTGAACTCATCATGTAAGTGTAATAATTATACTACTTTTAAGTAGACCCATTTATGTAAAGGTAAGTCACATATTACCTTTACATAAACCATTTATCTAATGGTAAGAAGCGGACTACATTTACGTAGACTCTTTATGTAAAGGTAAATATTCGGTTACCATTACCTGACATAGACATATAATGCTAAAAAATATTTACCCTTATATAGATCCAACTATGTATATGTAATTTTGAGATTACATTTTCTCATCCTATCTACATATAATTATTCTTCTCATCATTTTATAATACATAGTTCTTCACTGTAACTCAAAAACTAGTATACTAAACACATTTAATTCTTTAAAAACCTTGATATGATCATAAAAAAAGTTTTTTAATCATATAATGATTAATGGAAGCATAAAACAAGACAAAAATAGGACAATCCATATTTAAGAAATTAAAAATGTAAAATAACTAAAAAATATATTACCCATAAAATGGAGGTTGTAGCAACATCTATCTACTTCTTTAATAGAGTACAATTGAGAGAGATCATAAGGATTAGTGAACATAAGCACCCTACCTCTGAGAGAGTGCACCAACCGATGGATCCTTGATCATATCCAGAATATTTATGTTCTATAAAAGTGTTCTAGAACCTTCTTTTGTGTAGATAAATGTAGAATTAGGAATGAAGAGAACTTCGATAGGGCCTCCTATAACCAGTTACAACAACATGAGGGATTATATCCCATTATATAGACATCATCTACACTTCTTCTTTTTATGAAGAGAGACAACCATATCAAAATGGATTGGGTTCTATCTCATAGAAACATATAATTACAACAGACAGAGAGTTCATTCATTAAACACTTTAATGAATAATATGTGATAAATTAAATAACATTTGGTTTATAAATGATGGAACCATTTGAGAGTGATAGTGTAAACCATTTAATCATATCATTTTTTTAATATTCATCTCAGGAAAATTTCAATAATATATATATATATATAATATATATATATATATATAAACACATTCATCATATGTATGAATAATACATGCATGATATGAATGTATTATGTAATGACCTATGTCGTTATGTATCCTAAATTTCAGAGGAAGTTTGAACTTTTCATCTAATGGATGCATCCTTTGGAGAACCAGGTGTTAAACCAAGGTGTGACTTATTTAAAAATACTTAATAAGTGTTTTTAAACTCAAAAGAAAGTGTAAAATATCGACTTTTTCCATAAAACTATTTGTAATATTTCTAGTAATATTTTCAGATCCAGGAGTTGAAATGATGTTAGATTCTAAGGCATGGTGATCCCGATATTGATATTATAAAAATATTAAATATATTAACATCGCATTGACAAAATTTTCCTAAAACTATGTAATAACTCTTGAATAGAGTCTCATATTAGAAATCCAATACCACCTTCAAGTCTCGAATGTGGGATTTACCCTAAGCATGGCGTAAAATTTATCAGAGCCAGGTGTTTCATGAAAGTGAATTCGTGGGTAGATTAGTAATTTTATAAATTAATAAATTAATATATTATTTATTAAATCACCATGAACTAATACCCTCTATAAATATATGTTTATAACAAATCCCTAGGGTTATCCGCATAACCCTAGAAATTGAGAGAGGAGCTGGTGTATGATCTTCCATGGACGACCATTGATAGATTATGATTTGAAAATCAATGTGACAAATTAACCTGAGGATCTTGTAAAAAAAATGGACCAAAACAATTATTCATCAATGATCGATCCAATATCAATGTAGGGTATTTATTTGTGGATTTTATCCCATTATTTATTTATCACCCATTGAATGCAGATCAATTCTTCTAATAGTTTTATTTGTGAGTTGATAGATAATTTACAATTGATGTTTATCTTCCTAGAATATTAGGAATTGATAATTATTATATGTTTTTCCTTGTAATTCCTATTTTCTTATTAATTAACCTGACAAAAAATTGAGGCTAACATGAACATTGTCCATGGTTCATTCCTCATGTTTGTGTTTTATGCATTTCTCTCCCTGTTCTTCATGTGTTCATTATCGATATTCATATTGTCCAACGGTTTGATAGATACTAGGTAATCAATCAATGTTCAGCCATTATTTAGATCATAAAATTAATAATTAGAGTTTAATATAGAGATAAACAACACAATCAAAGTTTGATAAATATGAAAACATATTGGGATCAGATTGATAGTTCGCATTTCCCAGTTTGGCATGTGGTGATTGTTCAGTGTGATGGAAAATGATTTCTCAGTAGAATCTGGGATTTGATTCTAGGAAACGATGGTGTTTGGGATTAGATGACCTTATATTTAGGGTTTTTAATAGATTAGGTAGAGAAAATAACATTAAAAAGTGGTGGAAGAGGCAAACACATGAAGACCCATGGGGTCTGAAAAATCTATCATTACATGAAGTGTGACAAAAGAAAACATACCATGTGGACTTAGCTAAAATAACTGGGGTTTATGCATGAAGTAAAGTATCAAACAGTTTGTCACTCGACCTAGAAACTCTTCATGTACCCTCATGGTATATGATCATAGACACAACCGTGTGTACAGACACATCCAGAGTACATGAGTATGACTCAATTCTCAAACATGACCTAGTACATAGGCATGAACAAAGTACATGGGCATGACCTGGAGTACACAAGCATGGACTAGAGTACATGGGTATGGGTTATAGTACTTGGGAATACCTGAGGCATGAAATACATGCTGTGTAATACTAGTACACATCATGTTCTTTCCCTAGGTAGGTATGATTCCCTTTTTCTCTTTGGTGTAGACCTATATCCATAAGGTGAATTCCCTTGATCTATACCCTGAGGTTATAGTTTTCATTACATATTGAGTATAGGGTTATGATCCACTCTAAGTGATTATTCTTTGATACAGTTACTGGAATCCCTCCATGAGGCCTAGTATGGAATCCTCTATCATATTCTTCCCTAAGAGGGGTTCTTGGAATCAGCATGACCAACATACATAGGCATCGATACCCTACTTAAAAGGTTATTCTAGATTGGATTTTTGATATACCCTATATCCTTGGGTGTGATCCCCATATGTGTATTGATGTCTTATTACTTCTGGTGTGTACTTCCTCATGGTGATAACTAATGAGCATGACATCTCAGATGCACTTCATCAGTGATATCAGGCTCATAGAGTGAGTTCTCCTCAATAAGTATTGCCATGAACTCTTGAGAATAATCATTGGCTGGATTTTCAGTTGTGACCTTACCCTAATACTTAGTGCCTATCATTATTATATCTAGATGTTTTTTATGTCACATATTCTAATTTACACACCCCTATGATGATATAGCTACTATCTTGATACTTATGTTTGGTTATTTCAGGGTTTCCTAATGGGTATTATTATACTCACCCTAACATTGGATCTACCCACACATGTCATGTCTTATATAGGCGATATTATATTTTATGGGGTTCTTGGTGGATCTCAAGTAGACATATATTAGACTAGGATAGACAGATCATGGTTTATTCCATGTGTCACATTTGACTATAGTCCCCTCATTCTAGCAGGTTGGAATTATTTATAGTTTTTGTGGGATTGTATTTTTCCCTTTATGATTTATAGTATTATTTTTGTACTTTGATTATAGTATTTAGATGTATTCATTCATTTTATATTAGTTTCATTTACCATCCATCATTGTATGGGTTTGGAGATGTGTGTGTGTGTAAAAGTTCCTTAGGATAAGGCTTACCATGTGAGTGTTGTTCCTACTCAGCACTAGTCAACAACCCCTTACCTATTGTAGAGAGGCTTGGGGTAGTCACACTTGGATTACCTCTAGCTAGGTGGGCCTTGATGGGATGGGTAATGACATATTAGTCTTATAACATTTCATCATAGGATCAGAGTTTGTAGTTTTATCTAGTTGTGAGATTTATTTGGGTTTTAATGAAAATTTTATTAAGTGTTTCGAGTTTATATTTCAAGCCAAGGAATATAGAGTTGGTGCAAAGGTTGAAGTATCTATACATTAGGACTATGAATACCTTCTTTTTGACTTTATAAATCTAGGTATTGGTTATAGGGATAACATTGGTACATACATCATATAACAATGGGTTATGGTTTCTAGGTCCATCTTGAATCATCCCCCTAGATACGATCATTGGCAATGTTATATCTTGTATATTATAGGATACCTCCATGCCAATTTCTAGATAGGACTAAATATAAGGATAGTGAGGGTGAACTCCTTAGTGAAGAGGCTTTGATGCTAGAACTAATTCATAAGGTGGTACCTTTGGGTGGGTTTCCATCCATATCTCCACCTATTGAGAAACAGATGGTACCAGAAGTACTAGTGGATGAGGTGCACAAGATGAGTGCTCTTCAAAAATTTCATCATTAATGACCCCTAAAATTCCAAGGTGATCCAGAACCCTAGGCATTTGTTGATGGTTCAAGGTGGTTACATGAGTTTTTTTTGTCTCCTTTAGACACCTATAGACTAGTTGGTGGTCCTGGCGGTGAGCCTTCTTCATTGATTTGTTGGGAAGTGGCGAGGCCTAGTGAATTTATCATATGATGAGTATAATATTTCATGGATATATTTTGAGTTCCTTTCTAGAGAAAAGTTTTATCTAGCTATATTATGGTAAATGAACATATAAATATTCTATATCTTCAACAAGGTAGCAAGATTGTAGCTGAGTATTCATCGAGATTCACCAACTTTTCTTGATACCCGATGGATATGGTTAATGATCAATTCTTCCAGTCTTGGATGTTCAAGTGAGGAATATTTATAGAAATTTGGTCCAATGTGATACCACTATGAATTATTACCTATGATGGGGTTCTGGAGTGTGCTTTGGTAGTATAGATATTTTTGGCTGAGAAGATGATGATAGATGGTCCTGATAGTGGGAACACAGAAGATGAGAATTTAGAAGTGAGTAATAATAATATACACGTGGATCTAGGTGTGCGAGACATTTCAGGGGTGATATATTAGGATATAGGTTCTAAGTTTTTGGGATCTCACTATGGTTCTATTCATCCTAGAGAGAGGTGGTACTACTCTGGTGATGGATGAGGAATCTTAAATGAGTTCTTCTAATCTTTCATACAGATAATCAAGAGATAATGTATGATCCACATATGTAGAGGAAGTTATAGGAGAAAAGAGGTCTATAGGGTGGAAGACATGGAAGAGAAGTAGGTAGAGAAGCTGGAGGTGGAAAATGATTTGACTTGTTTCCACCACCACCCCTAAGTAGTCCCCTCCATGCTTCAGGAGCTGGTGAAAAAAGGTGAGGGAAGCAGTAGGTAGTGGAGTTCTACAAATAGAAGGCTTAAATGATGATTAGAGGTATGATATGTATCTTTTATACCTTATATAAAGTTCTTATAGACATAATCCCAAACCACTCTTTCCTCACAACATCCTTAGTCCAAGACCAAGAGATTCCGATTTAGCCCTTGGATGACCTTTACACTCGAAGACTCCTACCAGAGATGACCCAACGATAACAAACTTCTTCTGATAGTGTGATATGATGCTTGGAGGAGAGATTTTTCTATGTAATATCTTTATAGTTTCTATTAGTCCCTAAGATGTCATCTTAGGTATGAACTAGATATATATAGTTTGTGCACAGATTTACTATTTTAAGAGGAGGTTGTGGCATGTCCATTAAGATAGGTTGAGGTTTTCCTTCATAGGTGAGAAGAACACATAATAGTAGTAGGATGTACTCATAAATAGGAGAGTTAAGTATATTAATTACCAGTTGGATATCATGACACTTGAAGCAGTGGATGCTATGGGATTTTAGTTTCCTGCAGTGGTGGCATATTACGAGGATGTATTTCCCAAATACGTTTCAGGATTACCCCCCACAGAGAGATATAATTATATATATAATTATACCCTAGGGTGACCTAGATATCTATGATAAAATATATGATGGATCCCAAAGATCTTAATTATCTTAAGGTGAAATTGGAGGACTTATAGAGGAGGGTATTTGTTAGACATATTGTGTCACCCTGCACAACCCCATTTTTTTCGCCAAGGAGGAAGTGTTCTTGAGGTTGTGTGTAGATTACCATTGTCTAAACTGGGTGACTGTAAATAATATCTATCCACTACCAAGGATCAATTAACTCTTTGATTAGTTGATATATGCATGACGACTCTCGAATATTGACGTTAGATTAGGCTATCATGGCCTGAAATTATGGGATAATGATATTCCAAAGATGACATCCTGATGTTGATAATGTCACTATGATTACTTGGTGATTCCCTTCAGCATGATGAATCCCCCATGGTATCTTTTCTTAGACCAGTTTGTAGTATTCTTCATCAATGATATCCTTATGTACACAACATACAAATAAAAGCATGAAATACACTTGAGGATGGTACTGGACTTACTTTAAGGGTACTAGATTTATGAGAAGCTCTCAAAGTGTCAATTATGGATTTATGAGATCCACTTTTTGGGACATGTCATCTTATTAGAGGGTGTAGTAGTAGACCTAGTGAAGGTTGAAGTGGTTTTAGCTTGGGATCCATCCAAGAGCATGATGGAGTTTCAGAGATTCCATGGGATGGAAGACTATTACAATAGATTCATGTCCATTTTTTATAGAATATTGACACCTTTGACCACTTTTACCTAAAAGGGTAATACTTTCATGTAGATGGAAAGGTTCCAAAAAGATATCTAAGAGTTTCAGAAAAGATTTATGAGTTCTACCATCTTGATATTCCCATACGAGGGTGTCAATTACGTTAGGTTACGAAATGACTTAGGGACCAAAGTTTTTCATGTTCTAATAAAAATTCATGAAATGATATATGTCTCTCAGTGGTTTAGAACACATAAGTAGAACCACATGACCCAAGATATTGAGCTGGAAGTGCCAGTTTTTTCCTAAATATGTGGAACCACTACCTTATAGGTGAGTGGTTTATTATCTATTCTGATAAAAATATTATTAAGTATATCTTCTCTCAGAATTAACTTAACTTGATATAGAGGAAATGAATAGATTTTATCTATGAATATGACTTTTAGATAGTTTAAACACCTAGGAAGGGGAATGTGGTAACATATTATCAAATAATAAGATCTTGTTCTTAGTTATTGGTCGAGACATTAGATAAGTTAGCCTTGTCATAGTTGTCCATAGTGTACGAGGATAGTAAAACTTATATCAAGTCAATGATTGTTACCCTCCACTTCTATAGTGAGTTATGGAGGCTTAGTGTAGAGATACTAACTATGAGACCATGTGTACTTAGATATCCACTGGATGTGCTCTTGATAGATTTTATGAAGGTGAGGATAATTTTATCTTTTTTAGGGGATGAAAAATGTTACAAGTGACATTACAGGAGGAGGTTCTAAGGGAGTTTCATACATCCCCTTCATAAGTATATCCTGGTGTGAAAAAGATGTATTGCGTTCTAGTAGGTTTACCTCAACCCCTTGAGGTGCCATAGTGAAAGTATAATGGGATATATATAAACATAATAATGGGGATTCCATAGATATATAGAGGAAAAAATTTCATCTGGTTGATCATAGACCGACTCACCAAGTCGACCCAATTCCTAGCTACCCAAGATAAGAGTTTAATAGATAATTTGGGGTGCCTTTACATACATGTTATAGTCTGGATCCATGGATTTCCCTCAATGATCATTTCAAATAATGATTCTGAATTGACATTATGATTATTGAGAGGACTGCAGGAGGACTTTGGGACACAATTATGGTTGAGCATGACATTTAACCCCTAAATTAATGGCCATATTTAGTGGACCATTCAAGTCCCAAAGGAAATGATATCAGTTTTCATGTTATACTTGGTCCATAGTTGGGAGGATCAACAACCCTTATTAGAGTTTTTTCACAAAAAACTATCATTACACAATTGGTATGACACCATTCGAGGACTTGTATGAATGATCCTAAAGGTCACCACTATATTAGACTAATCCAAGAGAGTCAACACTCAAGGTCCCAAAATTGATGAGAGTGATAAAAAATAAGGTTTATATTATCCAGGAGAAAATGAATATTGTCCGAAGATAGTATAAGTCTTAATCAAACTGATTAAAGAGGCCTTTGGTGTTCAAGGAGGGAGAACATGTGTTCCTGAAGGCATAACCTCAATGTGGATTACATAGATTTTTTGTGTGGAAAAAAGTTGTCTCAAATATTAATTGGTAACTTTAAGATTCTACATTGAATTGGTGAGGTGTCATACTACTTGGATCTACCATCAAAATTAGACTAGGTACAAGACATCTTCCATGTGACACAATTGAGGAGGTATGTGCACAAACCATCACATGTTATCAACTGGGGTGATTTGGACATAAAGGATGGAGCTACATTTATTGAGTAATTGATAATGATTTAAAATTGGTAGGAGAAGATCCTATATGGTGAGAGGTTCCCTTAGTGAGTGTCTGGTGGTAGCCTAAGAATCTTTAGAAGATCACCTGGGATCGCGAGACCCATATGTGAGCTCAGTACCCACATCTTTTTTAGTAGTATTTTATTCTTTTCAAGGAAAAAATCCCTAAGGTTGGGAGGATGTAACATATCTAGTTTTTCTATGTAATGCTTTAGAATATATCTAGCAATATTTTTAGAGATAAGCGCCGAGACAAAACATGATTCCAAGGCCCAGTGATCCCGGTATTTATATTATAAAAATATTAAATATATTAATGTCATGCAAGCATAGCTTTAGTAAAACAATATAATAACTACCAAATAATGTCTCGTGATAGAAATATATAGACATCATTGAGTCTAGAATGTAGGATTTACCCTAGGTATGGCATAAAATTTGTTGGTTCTGAGCATTTTGAAAAAGTGAAGTTGTGGGAAGATTAGTAATTTAATAGATAAATAAATAAATGATTTATTTTTTATATATCCCTGAACTAATATAATCTATAAATATATGGTCATGAAAATACCAAGGGTTAACCACATTAACCTCGTGATTGAGAGAGGATCTGGTGGAGGAGCTTCCATGGATGATCATCAACAGATCATGCTTTGGTGATCGGTACACCAACATAAACTATAGACCTCATCAATGATAATGGACCAAAACCATTATTCATAAATTATCAATCCTATATTTATGTAGGATGTTTCATTTTGTATTTTATCCCATTTTCGATTTATCTCCCTTCAAATGAAAATAAATTCTTTAAATAGTTTGATTTTTGGGTCGATAGATGATTTATAATTGATGTTTATATTCCTAGAATAGTTATAATTCATAATTATTGTTCATTTATCCTTGTAATTCCTCTTTTTTCATTAATTACTATGAAAATGAATTAATTCCAACATGAAAATTGGCTGAGGTTTGTTCCTCATGTTTGTATTTTGTGCAATTCTCTCCTCGTTCTTCATGCGCTCATCATTGATATTTAGTTTGGATAAAAGTCCAATAGATATTGGGTAAATAATCAATGTGCAACTATTATTTGGTGAATTTTATTGATGATGAGGGTTTTGGATAGATATCAATGATGTAATCAAAGTATGATGACTTTGAAAATGGATTGGGATCAAATCAGCATTGACCATTTCTTGGGTTGGAATCCAACGATGGTTTGATATGATGTAGAATAATTTCCAAGCAGAATAGAGGGATGGATTCTAACCAAAAGTGACGGTTAGGATTAGAGAACCTCAAATCTAGGGTTATCAGTGAATTAGGTGGTAGAAATCCTGATTGGAAGTAGTGGAAGAGGCATATGTGTGAAGACCCACAATATTTGGAAAATTCCATGTTACAGTGCTTGTAACAAAAAAAACATGCCATGTGCTCCTAGATGTGGTAGATAGGCTTTATGCATGAAATAAAGTATCACATTTCCTATGACATATAGAACACACTATGCAAATAAACCTTGATACTGAGTGTGTACTCTTGGGGTACACAGGCATATACATGACCAGGTACAAAAAAACAGTTAGAGTACACGGGCACATCTCTGTACTCAGACATGGCCTAGTACATGGACACAACTAGAGTCCACATGCATGACCTAGAGTAAATGGTCATAACATTGAGTAGACATGCACAATATGAAGCACACAGGAAGAATCAGGGTAGGAAAAACATTCCATGTACCATATATAGGGAGGTATGAGGCCCTTATTTTCTTTAGCATGAACTGGTTTCTATAGAGTGCATTCTCTTGATCCATCCCCTAATGGTATAGTTTGGAATTACATCCTAATTATAAGATTATGATCCACTCTAAGGGATTATTCTCATATATAGTTACTAGAATCCCTTGATGAGGTTGGGGGTGGAATCTTTTATCATCTTCTTCCTTAAGTGGGGTTCCAAGAATTAGTGTGACCAATATACACAAGTGTTTATCCCCTACTTAGTAGTTCATTATATATTGGGTTGTCAGTATACCCTATGTCCTTGGGTGCGATCCCCATATATATATCAATCAATTATTACTTTTAGCATGTAATTTCTCATGGTGAGACCCAATGGGAATGAAATCTTGGATGGATACCATCAATGCTATCAGACTCATGGAGTGAGTTCTCCTAGGTGAGATTTGTTAAGAACTCTCAAGAATAATCCTAGGATAGCTTTGTAGTTGTGATATTACCCCGAGTCTTAGTGTCTATTGTGATTATATATGGATATTTTTTTGGTATGTATCATATTATGATTACATACCCCTATGATGAGATAATCACTATCTTGATTCTTATGTTTGGTTATTTTGGGGTGTCTTACTAGGTGTTGTTATAGTCATCCCTTAATGGGATCTACCCACACATTTTGTGTCTTATTAAAATGACATGATGTTTTATATGGTTCTTGGTGGAAAAAGAGAAGATGAAGATTAGATTGAGCTAGATTGGACATGGTTAATACCATGTGTTACATTTTACTGTAGTCTACTCATTTTAGCAGTTTTTACTTATTTACAGTTTTTGTGTGCTTGTATTTGTCCCTTTATGATTTTGAGTATTATTTTCATACTCTGATTGTAGTATTTAGATATATGCATGAATTTAATATTAGTTGTATCTAACATCCTGCATTATATGGGTTTGGATATGTGTGTGTGTATATACAAGTACCTTAGGATAAGTCATACAAGGTGAGTGTTATTCCTTCTCTATGTTAGTCATCAGTCCCAAGCCTATTGGAGGTGGGATTGAGGTAGTGCCACTCAGCTTACATTAGCTAGGTGGGCCTTGGTGGGACAGTTCATGATATAAATTTCAGTGGGTGACTTAGAAATTTATTTTTCATCATAGTAGGGTCAGAGTAGCCATGGATACTATTATAGCCACTGATTAGCCAGTTTAACCTGATTGGATAACCGGTGGGGCGCATTGGACAATACTTTACTGAGGACCTTTTGGCCCTTTTGGTCATTGAGACCCCTTCGGAATTATATGTCTTAGCTCGAATTGTTTTTGGATATTCAACCTCCCCCTAATCCTATCCTCCATCCACGAGATCTATTCAAAGTGGGATGGATCTAGAAAAAATACTTTGGAAAATTAGGGTGAGATCCATCGTCCTTAATAAATCTTGGCCTCCTTCTTCCTCATGTGGTGGAAGATCATTGTGTTGTTCATTATGAGTGATTTATCTTTGTAGATCTTGGAAATTTAAATGATATTACGTATAAATTCTCTTAAAATCATGTTTACCTTGATTATATTGGTCACCTATTAATCCTTGGAATGATTTCAGTTTGATAATTGGATAACAATTCCACCAATCCTTGATTTATTTTTCAAAGAATGATGGGGATTTAGATGGACATGGATAGAGGATGTTCCATGATGATGAACACATTCATTTTTTGGGAATTTCATTGAAGGTATGTCCCTTGGTGTTTATTTCTATGTTTTTTAGTTGAATTGAGTTGAATCGACTATAAAATCATAGATTTGGTTTAGGTATTTTTCATGAATTAGGTTTGGGAGTGAACTAGAAGTGGCTAGAACTCTATTTGATGATATTTAAGATAAGTGATTTTTATCAGAATGATGTTGTAAGAGTGTTACAACCCTTCCATGGGTGGTTGGTTATGGTTCTAGTTGGGTTATGATACTCAAAAATCATGGTGATTGATGGTGGCTAAATGGACTTGGATGAACTCAGACAAGTAGTTGGACATTTCTTGGATGGAGTTGGATCCATGTTGGTTATGTGTACTCTAACCTATGGTATTATTTGTAGTTATTAGCATGTGATATGAGGTTTTACACTTTAGGCGAATAACCCTTAATTCATAATTGTGTTATGAATTACATGCTTTTATTAATTGGTATAATAAGATCAAAGTCTTAACTAATTAAAGGAACCATACCTAATTTAACTGAAAAAAATTCCAAGGGCCACAATAGACCCTTACACACAAGCTTGATGTTAGCCGCTGATGGCCAATGATTGATCACAAATGAGTGCCTTAAATTACATGGACCCCCTCAAGAAAGTGGTTGTGCTACATAAAACCTAGAGCACATGAGACCATGTTTGATTTATTGATCACATGTATGTTTATGTGTATCTTTTGAGACCATGTTTGATGTATTATTCTGATATATGTGTGTGTATCTTATGAGACCATGTCTAATGTCTGATCAGATGTGGGTATGTGTATAGATCGTGAGACCCATAATGATTCTTGATTCTATGAGTTTTCTTATGTAGCTTGTTATAACATGTTCGGTGATGATCACATGTATTTTTTTATTTCTACTAAATACTCATGATGACATTCTATTTTATTCCATTGTATGATCTACTGTATTATGTGTCATTAACATGCCTTTAGAAAAATTTATTTAGTACTCATGACAGATGGCCCGAATGATATGGTTATCCTTTAGATGGGGAGTTCACATGACATGTGATAATAACAATGATGGACCTGAACATAGGGTAGGAGAATGATAGCCTTGAGGCTAGACCCAGGGTAGCAAAATTGGGGGTATAATAACCTTGTCGACTGACCCAAGTCATATATTAGATATCATGACATTGAGGCCTGACCTATGATCAGTGAGGATAATTGATGGTCTTGAGGCCTGACCCATGATGGACCCGGGATACAACAACCTTTTGACCCAATATGACTTAATGAATTGTAACTATTGAGAGAAATATTCCCCAGCCTTGTGACCCAATCTGACTATTTATCCTTTTCAATGCTATGAAGTATATGTGGTGACCTTATGGTCAACTCTAGTCCATGAATCTATTATGACTAAATTCTATCTTGGATCCAAAGCAGGTATGGTTAAGGGTTCATGGAGTCTTGTTAAGCACCTGACTGCTTGAAATATTGATGTTATTTTCTTATTTGTGCATTGGTGTTATATGTTATGTTTTCACAATTTATGTATTGCTTGTTTGATTTCTACAGAGCTTATCACATGTACGTACACTAAATTTACTAGTAAGGTACTAGACTGTATTGGTGGTTCCTTAATAAGTTATACCCACACCCTACTTAGGAATCCATGACACTTGGGAACCTAAGAATCCCTCAATTATTGTAGGTATAGGTTGAGATGAGGGTTGATTTTGATCATTAAGTGTGATAGCTCACTATGGGTCTAGATACCCGAAGGAGGTGGGGATTAGAGTTGTGTGTAGAGCCTATTTGTAATTTTATTCTTTTTTATCATGTGTATATGATCAACCTAGTGGGTGATCAGTGTCCTTGTATTTAAGCTTGAGTCTATTTTTTTATTCATTTACTACAGATTCTATGTTTATTGGGTTTTCATGTAATTTAATTTTATATTGTTACATTTTTGGTTATCTTTATTTTTTTTGTGAACTCTGATTGAGGGTACAATCCCCCCATTATTTCACTTTAGACCCTTGCTTCAAGTTAGAAGCCTATGAAGTATAGGAAAACACACCTGAGGTCTTGTGGTACATTGACTCATAACTGGTGATTTGGGTCTAGGTGTTACAAAATGTTATCAAACCTATCTTATTTTCCTATTTTTGGGAGTTGGTAGATATGATAAATCAGAATATGTTAGATATTAGGATGAAACTCAATTTGGTTCATCAAAAACACCTTTTTATAGGGAGGTCTTGGTTACCAGGTCATGGTATTTATATTATTGGTTTATACTATTATGGTTATATGATTTCACCTCATGGGACACACATGGATTTTGAGGTTTGTGATTTCATATGGATTTGAATCTTGTATTTATCAAAAAGAGGCATTGTATGCATCATATTTAGCATGCATGATTCGCATGAAATATATGCTGCTTGTGTTTGATTGTATTGATGATGGATGAATCATTTGATTTTGTTTCAAAAACTTATATTCCATCTTCACATATGAGTTTTTAATGACATTCAATTCAACCAAACCACTATTCATGTCTACTTATAATATCATGTCATGTGATACTATGGTGTGGTGCACCTGGGTAATGATGATGAGGATGATGTAGTTCTTATACGCATGGATGGTGTAGTGTGTTTGGTTAGGTTGTTGTTGAGCATTAGTTTCCCTAGTAATTATATTTTATGAGTAGCCATTAGATTTTTTTGGTCAATTAGGGTGCCAAATATACCTTATTTTGAGTGATATATGTAGCCCTAGTGGTATACTGTTTAACCAGACCAAGAATCTAGGCCTATTTATTGGATATTCTAAGGGAAAAATCATCATGGAATGTCTATAGAGATGTTCCTAGATGACTTTCTGTGAGTTTTAACTCCTAGTGATACCTTGTTTCAGGTTATGTGAATAACCATGTATCCTTAGATATGCGGCTCTAGTTACTTTGGAGTTTTTGTCTCATGCTATAGTAAGGTAACCCGAGTGAGGATATTCCTTGTGAAGGGATAGTTAAAGTTAATTCCTTAGGGTTAGTTTTCATTGAAAAATATTCCCTATGCATGAGAGTAACCATTGAAAGGATTAATGGAAGCTACTATAATTTTCCTTGTAGCCCTAGAGTTTAGATCACCTTGAGTTCTAGTAATCATGATACAAAGTTAGGTTTTAGAGAACTTGTAAACTTGTGGAATTGAGCATAGGACTAGGGATTTCTTATACAATTAGTTTGGAATGCAACTATCATTAGATGTTTAGTGAAGATCCTAGGTAGTTAGAGAGTGGGTGGATGATCAATGGCTTGAACTAAAACCTATGTGATGGGCGGTTCATGGTTATTCTAGGAAGAAAAGGTGTGTCCATTATAAAGAAGAGCACTAGGTGTTCTTGAGTTTGGTATATCTGGTGCCTTGTATGCTATAGATAGATAAAGAGGCATGCGAGCCTATATTAGTGGTCCGTAACTCATGGGGAATCACTATGTGTTGTGTAAAGAGTGTTATTACCATGACATGCAGGGAAAGCCCTGATGCAGGAGTATTAATGTCCTATTTATGTGTGAAATTAGTTGAATCAGTGGAAATTGAGTGGTGAGAAGATCATTGATAAGTTTTAGGTTCTATTGATGAACCCAAACGGTCTAGTAGTGGTAGGTTACTAATGAATTCAATTTAGGTCCATCCTTGAAGTTATAAATAGGAATTTTGGTGTACATATTGTAGGTCTTGGAGTCCTAGAGGATATTGAGTGTTGATTTATTTATATGGTGAGAGTAGGAATCAATAATGGATCGAGGTACTAATTCATGTTTTTCTTTGATGGAAGTATCATAGTTCAGAGTAGTGGCTTACTTAAGGGATTTATGACCTTTGAGTAGAAGGTTTTTACCCATGTATATGCTATAGGATGATATAAATTATGTCATGGATGGATCATTGAATGTAGTGAAATGCATTCTAAACAATGTTGACATATACAGTGCTTGGTGATTTTCTTGATAATCACGTATGAATGAAAAATCATGTGTATTCATTGTGTTCGATGATGAACTAGTTGTGGGATGGGTAGAATTATGTATGAATTACATTGTGATGATATGGATACTCCTATGGTGGGGATCATTGATCTGGTCACAAGTGAGATGAATATTTCATAGAAAGGGTTATGGTATTCCATAAGACTAGCCATTTAATGATTGTAGTGACTCTAAGAGACTGATGTGTGGTGGAACTAAGAGTATCTGGTTCCAAAATAAATTCCTGATGTTTGATTAAAATGTAGTTCTAGATGTATACTGCATTTCGGATTTGGACTTTGGTGAATTTGGTATGGTTTGAGTGTGAGTCTGATTAGTGGTATGTTAGCACATTGTTGGTAGACTTATGGACGATGTAAGATATTAGTGAACCAACCACAAAAATTTATTTAAAGTGAAAGTTCCTAATTAGGATGATTGTATCACTGAGAGGGGGAGGAGGGGGGGGGAGAATTAGTGATACTTTTTTCTTTTTATGTTTCCTTGAAACAACCATCACCACTTATTAAAGATTCAATTCCCTACTAAAACAAATTCAACCACACATCCAAAAGAACACAAGTATTTACAAGATTAACTATTAAATAAGAATAACTAAATTCTTGGTATGGTTTGGAAATAATACAATACCATACAATAAACTAGAAATCAATCCTTGGATTACAACGAGTAGGATATACCCTTACACTTGTATAGAACTATGTAAATAATTCCAATAGTGCATATGATCCCACTTAGCACAAATTGGGTAATAAAATGTTTTTATAACAACTCATGTTACCTATTCTTATTTTCAATTCAATATATGTATTCAATTGATTTAAAATTATTCAATTTATTACATAGAATATGGTCATAACTTCTTGGACTTTGTTATGAAAAACCAAGTCAAATTTTCCCAGTCTGTTTTTCTTTGAGCATGATTCTCCCAGATATGATTCTTCTTAGTGTGATAGTTCTAGATACAATTCTCCCCAGTATAAAAAATATAACTTTGATAGAATACGATAGAGATGAATTGAAACCACTTAAATTCTCCTTCTTACTCGGTCCTTAGATCCAAGTATGGAAATACCGTTTTGAAAAAATCATCCCAACATGATAATCAGCTAAATATGATTAAGAAGTTGAATATGGTAATCAGATGAGTATGATAAGCATTGAGTATAATGATCAGTTGAATACAAATTTATAATCTTGTATCTTCTATTTTATTTTAATCCGTCAAAATTTTTTCAACAAAAGTGAATACAGAAACTTCTTCTTCTCTCTATAACTCGGAGATTCTCTCTCAAGAGTAGTACATTGGTCATCAGAAAATTAAAATGTACATTTCACCTTTTAAAGGTGACCCTCGAGTGCCTTTGGAAGGAATCCCAAATTTTTTCCCACTTAATCAAATTCAACTTAATCTCAATTTCCCCTAAAATATCAGGTGAATTTTTAATTCATCAACTCTTCTTGAAACTTCTCGATTCTTCTATAATCATTACTTATTCTTCAGAATTTCATTTCAATTCATGGGTTTGACTTTCCAAATATGATTTCTTGAAAACAAAGCTTTGTACCAATTGTAATAAATTATATAAAGAAATGGATACCACTCTAAGTTTCTAAATACAATCATTCTTTTTAATGTCAATACCCCCCTTTACAATTCATTCAACAATATTTTCTTTCAAACCACTTTTACTTCTACACTTCTTATCTTAACACAGTTAGAAATATAAAACCAATTAACTTTGATATAATGGATATTTAACCAATTGAAATACACATCATTTTCTTCATTTCTTTCTCTTGACTCACTTGAAAAATTCACTTGAAAGGTAAACAAAGTGATTCAACTCTTGACCCACTTGATGAAGACATTTGAAAAAAAAGACAACTCATGAAAACAACTAGCTTCATCACAATCTTGGTCCTAACAATCTCCCCATTTGGATTTTTTTTCAACCAAGTTTCATAAATCACTAAACTTTGTATCCTCAATAAATGGATTACTTATCAATAATTCTAAGAAAACACGAGTTATCTCATTGTAGGAAAAAAGAATCATTGACAACAAAACCATGCTGTCCAAAATTAGTGATTATAACAACCAATTCCTTTTTTCCTTCTTCATATCTTTTTCAACCTCATATTTTCTTTATCCTTATTGGAATACAAAAAAATTTCTTTCTTTCCTACAACCACTCCAAAAAAGAGTTAGAATAGTTTACTCATAATACAATGCTGAATTCACAACTCACCCACAACTCCCCCTTTTTACATGCATCAAATGGATAGATTTATGAACCAATTAAATTCTCCCCCTTGGAAAAACTATCTAAAGATTATATGAGGGAGTGTAAAAAAACACATACCTCAACCTTGAATAGAAATAGGTTGGACACCCATGTTCAAACTCAATTTAGATAATGATTCCTTCGATTAAGGTTTTGTGAAAATGTCATCAACTTATTCTAACGTTAGAACATATTCCATATTCAATTCATTCTTTTCCACATTCTCTTTGATGAAATGATATTTGATATTAATATGCTTTGAACAAGAATGTTTAACGAGATTCTTGGTGAGAATTATTGTGCTTTGATTTTCATAACCCTAGATCATGGGTAACTTCACTTCAACAAGTAAATCTTCCAATTGAATTTTCGTCCACATAAGTTTAGTAGTGGATTGAGTGACAACAACATACTTAGCTTTAGTTTTACATAGATTTACTAAATTTGGTTTCTTTGAATGCCAACTAAGATAATTTTTTCCCAGAAAGAATAATGCACCATATTTTCATCTTATATTATCAATATTTACTTCCCAATTAGTATATGAATACAGAAACAATTTAGTACTATCTGAGCTGCCATTACTGATTCTAAATTTTGTTGTGCCTTTGATGTATCTGATAATTATTTTTCTAGAAATTAAATGTGATTACTTTGGAGCACTTTGAAATATTTCACATAAGGTAACAACATAAAAAATGTTGGGTTCTAAGGAAGTCAATTACAACAAACTTCCAATCAACTTTCAAAACTATTTATAATCAACTTCTTTTCCTTCTCAATATTTTGTCAACATTTTTCCCACTAGGATTTTTGTGGAAATAGGTTTTCAGTTTTTCAGGCCAAACCTCTTAATATGTTCCTTATCATAATTTTATTAAGAAAGAAAAATGTATTTATTCCTTTTATGTATTTGTAACCCAAGAAATTATTTAATTTCCCCTAGTATGGACATTTAAAATACCTTTTTAATTTCTTCAGCAAAACGTTCAATACTTCTTTCATCATCTCCAACAAATATAATGTCATCAACATAAACAATTATAGTGAGAGAATAATCTTTACTTTCTTTGATGTAGAGATTACTATTCACTCTTCCTTTCTTTAAATTCATATTCTTTAAGAATGTATCCAATTTGGAATACCATGTCCTAAAATATTGTTTTAGGCCATACAAATCCTTTTTCAATCTGTACACATGACTTTCATATTTCCCAATAACAAATCCACAAGGTTATTCAATGTAAACTTCCTCTTCAACATCTCCATTTAAGAATATTGATTTAACATCCATTTGAAAGATATTATAGCCTAGGTGTGTTGAAATAGTAAGAAAGATTCAAATTGTTTCAAGTATTTCTTCCAGAGAAAAGGTTTCATCAGAGTTAATACCTTAAATTTGTGAATACCCTATGCACACCAATCTTGATTTGTTTCTTATCACTTCACCTTCTTCATTCAACTTATTCTAGAAAACCCATTTTGTGTTAATAATATTTTTGTTTTTAGTATTGGTTATGAGTTCCCATGTATTATTGTTTTCAATATAATTCAACTCTTCATTCATGGACTGAACCCATTCCGGATGCTCAAAAGCTTCTTTCACATAATTTGACCATAATTTTGAATACAAAGAAGTACGTGTAATATCATTTGTTATTCTTATTGTTTAACCCTTCTGAAGTTAATCACCAATTATATTCTAATATAATAACTTCTTCCTCATCATAGGATGATATTTTGAAATATCCTCCACATAAATTGAAATTGCTGAGTCTAATTCTTCTTCTTGATTAGGAGTAAAATTATTTATATCCTTATCAGAATTGTTTTCTTCAACTTGCTCAGATTTATTTTCTTCCTAAATATATCTCTCTTTCTCACCTGTTTCTATTAATTTAATATCAATAGAATCAATAAATCTTACAGTTTCTTTATTGAAATATCTATATCCTCTTCCTTCCAGATCATATCCAAGAAAGATTCCATATTTACCTTTCTTCTCACTCTTTCTATTGTTTCCACCTTTCTTCTTTATAATACATGGACTCACAAAAACTATTAAGTGTTTCAAACATGGAGTTTCAACATAAAAAAATTCATATGGAGTCATATATGATTTAGGCCTATAGTGTAACACCCCAAGATTTCATAGTGTGTTATTTCTTCAAAATAATTCAATAACTTTCACTACATGCAACACCAAGTTCAAGCATAACATGACTTACCAAACAAGCCGTTAAAAAGAGGTTATGAATAGTATTAGATAAATTTTAATGTTTATAGAATCCTTATAATTTTAGAATCCATATTATGAGTTTCTTAGATATAATGCAAGAACAAATTCATTTTCAGTATTGCACTTTTATCAACTTTAATAGTGAACCCTTTTTAAATACTATATTTTAAACATTTTGACTAAATGGGGACATCAAAAATTTAAAATGAAACATCCCAAGCTTCTACGGTACGCTTCTCTTTGAATAATGTGATAACGTGTGTTGTACGCAACACCGAGTTCTAACAACCAATTAAACTAGCCGTTATGAATAGTAATAACTACTTTTTGAAATTATATATATTTTATATTTCAAAATGGACTTCATTTTTGGGTTCAGAATATCAAAATTAGCCTAGGGTGAAATTTTGGTACTTTTCGGATAACTTTTATATTTTGATGAAGAGTGAAAATTACTAAATTTTAATTAAAAACAACTTTTTTAATCAAAATAATTAATATTGATAAATTATGAATTTGAGTGGTTTTAAAGTATATTTAGAATATATTTTTACCATTTAATATAATGTTGGTCATTGGACATAATTTTACAATTAAACCAAACATAAACGAGTGTCAATCTTTTGCTAGTTATTATCTCTTAAAAACACGCTTTTTGTTTTGACAGCGGGAATTAATTTTAAATTAATTTCTGCCACTTATGTGTTTTGAATTTAGGAAAATGGATTCCATATTTGGAATCAGGATGTTCAAATTGTGTAAATAGGTAACTTTTATTTTTAGACATTTTGAATAGTTACTGTGGTAAATATTTTATTTACCATGGTTAAAGGGTAAATCCGGTAAATAAGGGTTAAAAAAATAATATTATAATAATACAAAATTACCCTAAAACATGTCCTAACCTTATTGGTGGACACATACCCGACCATGGGAATCCTTGGGTCAATTTGGGGACCCCTTGGAGCCACTTGTATGTGGTAGGGACACTTTATATTAATAAAGTTAAAATAAAAATAAGAATGGCATAAGATTACATCTTTTAGAAGAAAACTTTTTACATAGGGTTATACATGTTGGATTTTCGATTATAAATATTCATTAGAAAGCTAAAAAGATTTCCTACATAATGATATTTTATTTATAATTTTTAGACATCAAATAAGTTAAATTATTAATGACACAATAATGATGCAATGTTTACCTCATTAATAAATCATTTAAATAAATAAGATTATAATGATTAAAATATTATTTAAACCTGTCCAATTCTTATTGGTTGATGTTATTTAGAATATGAGTCATCTTATCTTCGACCTCAATGATTTGTGGACCATTATAAACCGAATATAATTATATTATAAAGTAATACTTTCACTCTTTCCTAAAGAGCCCCTCCTCTCCCTTATAAAAGGAGACCACTTCTACTCATTCCTCACACCTCTCAAGCCACTTGGATCGTCCAAACTCTGCCCAACTAAGCTCCCCACATCCCTCTACTCCTCCTTGAAGCTTCCCCTTAGGCAGAAAGCATTTCAACAAGTCCTTTGGTTCCAACCAAAGTGAGTTACCTAAATTAAAGGTAACGATTTCTCTTAAATTATTTTCATTTATTTTGCTTCTTCAACCCCAAAACTCTTTTTATTTCCTTTCTTTTGTAACAACACCAGTATCCTCAATATACTAGGATGTTGTTATAATAAGGATTAAAACTACACATACACACAACTCCATCTAATGGATGATGAACATAATGTTTCTGTGGATGGCAAACTAACGCCTCACGAAACGATGATTGTTCAAATACATCTTACCGCCTCTCATGGTGGACATTATGATGGAACTGTAATTAAATATGATATTAATGATATATATTTTATATATAAGCTTCTGTAATTCCATTTTATTTCATACCATTATTCATTTCATGTTGTATATACATACAATAATTTCATTTGAGGAAGTGCGGACTACCGCCCCCTTAAAATGATATGACTCGTTCATACCACACATGGAACGTATAAAGGATGGTGTTAATGAACTTAAGTAACATATATAAAATATTATATTATACTGGAATAGTAATATACCTATGTATCATTTGGATTCGATTCTTTTAAAATAAAAATTAAATGGAAGTAGCGTTCGTGCGTACGTACGGACTACCGTCTCCACGAACGCGATGAGATTCATTCTCCATCGTATCCATTCAAGTATAATTATCATTTAATGATTTAAAAATGATTTTTAAGGACTTGCTATCATTATGGATATGAATAAGATACAACAAACATGACTTATGTAACAAAACATATAAAGAAAATGAGTAAGTTAACACCCGAAACGGCGATAATACTAAGATATTATTATCAAATCAATATTAAAAGATCATATATGATATCATATTAATGTATATGATTCTTGTATAATTTAGTAACAATTATTTCACTATTATACAGGAGGTTAACCTACCCCAACCAAGGAAAAGTACAAGGTAAGGGTTATTTCACAATCTCTTCATTATCCGAGGTTGTATTATACGTAATAATCTACTGGGATCTCTTTATCATCCACATCCATGTTTCTTCGAAATGTATTTCAAAACATTTTTACTATTTACAAGAATATGGGTTAAAGTCATTTATACCCTTGTTTGACTTTTTATAAGAGGTTTATAAAGGAATCTTTCCGTCGTTTTCAAAACAAGGTCCTTTTTAACCTTTTCGACAGAATTGAGGTAAGAATGTTTTTTTAACTTATACGGCGGGTGCGGTTATTTTCCGCCGTTATAAAATCGTCGAAGCTTTCCATGCAAGATTATAAGAATATTTTCAAAGAAAATGTTTTATTTTATATGGATCTTAAATGATTTCAAAATAAAAGGAGATACTTCTTTAAAAAGAATTTTGATTTCATCTATGTCAACATCCTTTGATGGATTTTAAAATTATTTGAAGTTGATTTATTATGATACAAAACTTCTATATTGTATTGAAGGTTTTGTGATATGTTTGACTGTGGATGTGCTATTTTTATACCATTCATAGTTTATGGTGAAATTATTGACATTTCGTATGCTAGTTTTAATACGAATGTTTATGTTATGTTTAAACCTTTTCATATGGGAATGCATTGGACTTAATAAGTGACGGGTGGAGCCCGCTATAGCTCCTCGATGCATCGGTAGGTCTCATGAGACAAACCAGTGTCTTAGCACAAGGCCTTGGCAAAATCTTATTTGTAGTCTTGGCACGAGGCCTTGACTATGTGGTTATGATAGTCTGGCATTATGCATTCCAACATTATGAAAGTGGTTTTTGATTTTTGCATGTGATTATTCGATTAGTAGAATATCCATGTGAATAAGTAAATGGAATTATTTCATTTTACTTTTGCCATACTATGTTGAAGTTCATGTTTAAAAGGCTTTTGTTTTAGTAATGCATTGCCTTAAATGTTTATGCTTATTTTGAATGTTCTGCTATTTTGTCATCCTTACTGGGCATTTGAGCTCACCCCTTTTCTATGTTTTATTTTTCCCAGGATGTGAAGATGTAAGTTATGAATGACCTTCAGGGATATTATGAGGGGATAATAGTGTGGACTGTGGAAACATTATGTTGTTGTATTAGTTTTTCATTTTATGATGTAATGTAAAACTTATGAATATATCTATTGTTTCCAAGGCTACTAAACCAATCGGTCTTTCGAGATTTGATCTTTCTTGTGATCATGCCAATGTTATGTAATAATGCACCGACTCTGGGTAGCTGGGGTCGGGGCATTACAGTTGGTATCAGAGGAATTTTAGTACAAACCTTGGAAACTATATTTAGATAAACTCTGATTAGAGAACGTAGACCTAAGATGAACTTTGAGGATTAGTATAGAAGAACTTCCTAGAATTTTGGTATTGTAGAGATTTTGTGAGTTTTCCGAGCAATACATCCCTGTCTGGATACGAGCAGGTAGAGGCGGCTCTGGCACAGATGTACCTAGGGGTAAAACCCGAAAACACCGCTTTGAGCTAGACTCGAACGGGAACTGGTGCACGACAACGGGCCTTGCTGCACTCTTGGTTACGACACTCCCGGGGGATATGCTTAGGATAACTCTCATTTTCTTTACAAATCATTATGAAGGGTTTATGAGTATATACTTCCTCAAAGAAAACATTTTTATGATTATGGATTATATCCATAAATAGTTCAATTTATGTTAAGTGTTTTATAAGTATGGGATTATGTATTTTGATTCATAAACTGATCTAGTGTATGCCATTGTTTAGAAATGGCGCCCAGTAGAAGGAATGAGAACTCCAGAAATGCACATGATCCAAAGAGAAGGAAGGATCATATCTTTCATGGTCTTAAGCTAGAATTTATAAGAGAAATAGCCTCCCATGTATTATCATCATATGAAGAAATAATATCATGTGTTGATAAGATAAGTAAAGAGTTTACTGAGTCCTATGGCTTTGAAGGGAAGCAAGAGAAGAAAAGGATGGAACAGAGAAAGATGGATAAAGGGAAGAGGGAAAAGAAGAATTTTCTCATATGTGGTAACTGTGGAAAGAAACACCCTGGGACTTGCCTGAAAGGAATGGGAGTTTGTTATAAGTGTGGAGGAAAAGGGCACAAAGTACGTGACTGCAAGGGTAAGAAAATGATTTCAAATGTACAATGCTTCATTTGCAAGGAGTTTGGACACTACGCGAACCTATGTCCCAGTCATCAGACTATGCCGCAAATGATGCTATTGGATAATAATCAAGTTATGATACTACCACAGATGAAGAGGAATGATTAGAGTTATTATGTTGATTATATCAATTGAGTGTTGTATCAACAATGTACTTGTTATAATAATTATGGAGTATATAAGGATTGTACTGCAGTACTATTTCATTAAGGACTTGAGATGGTGTGTAACAAAGAAAAGTGACTCAGTAGCAGGTTAAATGTTTAGAAAATATATGGTTGAGAGCAAGATAAACCATAATATGGTTCAGATACTGAGGTGGTGATTTTAGAATAATACATGATTGATTTGGATAAATTATATTGGATATTATTGACTACCTTGAAGCTGATTAATGATTTGTATATTCCATCATTGTTGGGGTTTAAAACATTTTTGGATTAATGAAGTATATCCAGCATTCTATATGGAATAAGGGAACATGAATGTAATCAATAAGGAATATGGTAATACATGATGAAGGTATTCATATGCTATTACGGGGTAAAAAGGATCTATATTATGTTTACCTTCCTTATAAATGTTGGACTGTGAGTTTGGATAGAAGTATTTTGGATAGTTCTAGTTTGGATTATTTTGGATTTCCATAAAAGGACAACCCGGAGGTCGGGCGGCAACCCGTCGCGTCCGGCAAGGCTGTGAGACTTGAACCCGCAACCGAAGGGCGACAAGGGTGTATCACATACCACTGGCCCACGAGATGTCCTGGATTAAATAATGTAGTTTTTATTAAAATATATTGTAGATGAATTATAAATTCGTTTATTTTGGAACCCTATACAAATAGTGTAAATAGAATTTTTTACATTCTATTATCTTTTAGAGTGAAAGATGATTTTGTGGTAGAAATTTATTAATGGATAAAACTCTAATTATAAAGTAAGTATATCTCCTTATGATCTTAGCCAATATCATAAATAAATTCCTCAACATTAAGAAAAGCAACTTAGAACAAAAATGTTTTCCTAGATGGTACCTTAAATCATCACTAATTTATGGCTTTGGGATTGTCGGCCTTTTCATAGCCATGTTCTCTACCACTCTCCATCAGATAATTGATGGTTAGATTTTTCTTCCATATCCATATTTTCCTACATGGAACCCTAGTATGTGTTATTTTCGGTAAACTTCATACTTTCGACTCTTTATTTTAAATAGAGGCCTCGTTAATTCATTTTTCGATGTGGGATTTCAACTAAGATATTTTGAAACGTCAAAAATGTGTTATCCTAATACCCTATGTTTTGTTGAACCGATGGTATTTCAAATCATCATAGATTGATGAATTTAAGGACCTAAATTTTATACTTGTTTGTGATTGATGACCTCAATCACTACCTATAAATATTTACGTTTTTCCTCCAATTATATGTCTCTAATTGCCACCAATGATCTCCTAATAGAGATCATAATTTGGTGGTGACCCTTTCATTTATCTTTTCCTCATATTAAGACTAAATTTTAGTAACCCAATTTCCGATGTGGGTTTTCCCACAAAGATATTTTCTATTTTCAACCTTTTATTTTCGAAGAACAATTTCAAATTGCGAGGACGCAATTTATTGAAGGAGGGGAGAATGTAACACCCCAAGATTTCATAGTGTGTTATTTCTTCAAAATAATTCAATAACTTTCACTACATGCAACACCAAGTTCAAGCACAACATGACTTACCAAACAAGCCGTTAAAAAGAGGTTATGAATAGTATTAGATAAATTTTAATGTTTATAGAATCCTTATAATTTTAGAATCCATATTATGAGTTTCTTAGATATAATGCAAGAACAAATTCATTTTCAGTATTTCACTTTTATCAACTTTAATAGTGAACCCTTTTTAAATACTATATTTTAAACATTTTGACTAAATGGGGACATCAAAAATTTAAAATGAAACATCCCAAGCTTCTACGGTACGCTTCTCTTTGAATAATGTGATAGCGTGTGTTGTACGCAACACCGAGTTCTAACAACCAATTAAACTAGCCGTTATGAATAGTAATAACTACTTTTTAAAATTATATATATTTTATATTTCAAAATGGACTTCATTTTTGGGTTCAGAATATCAAAATTAGCCTAGGGTGAAATTTTGGTACTTTTCGGATAACTTTTATATTTTGATGAATAGTGAAAATTACTAAATTTTAATTAAAAACAACTTTTTTAATCAAAATAATTAATATTGATAAATTATGAATTTGAGTGGTTTTAAAGTATATTTAGAATATATTTTTACCATTTAATATAATGTTGGTCATTGGACATAATTTTACAATTAAACCAAACATAAACGAGTGTCAATCTTTTGATAGTTATTATCTCTTAAAAACACGTTTTTTGTTTTGACAGCGGGAATTAATTTTAAATTAATTTCTGCCACTTCTGTGTTTTGAATTTAGGAAAATGGATTCCATATTTGGAATCAGGATGTTCAAATTGTGTAAATAGGTAACTTTTATTTTTAGACATTTTGAATAGTTACTGTGGTAAATATTTTATTTACCATGGTTAAAGGGTAAATCCGGTAAATAAGGGTTAAAAAAATAATATTATAATAATACAAAATTACCCTAAAACGTGTCCTAACCTTATTGGTGGACACATACCCGACCATGGGAATCCTTGGGTTAATTTGGGGACCCCTTGGAGCCACTTGTATGTGGTAGGGACACTTTATATTAATAAAGTTAAAATAAAAATAAGAATGGCACAAGCTTACATCTTTTAGAAGAACAATTTTTACATAGGGTTATACATGTTGGATTTTCGATTATAAATATTCATTAGAAAGCTAAACCGATTTCCTACATAATGATATTTAATTTATAATTTTTAGACATCAAATAAGTTAAATTATTAATGACACAATAATGATGCAATGTTTACCTCATTAATAAATAATTTAAATAAATAAGATTATAATGATTAAAATATTATCTAAAACCTTTCCAATTCTTATTGGTTCATGTTATTTAGAATATGAGTCATCTTATCTTCGACCTCAATGATTTTTGGACCATTATAAACCGAATATAATTATATTATAAAGTAATACTTTTACTCTTTCCTAAAGAGCCCCTCCTCTCCCTTATAAAAGGAGACCACTTCTACTCATTCCTCACACCTCTCAAGCCACTTGGATCGTCCAAACTCTGCCCAAATAAGCTCCCCACATCCCTCTCCTCCTCCTTGAAGCTTCCCCTTAGGCAGAAAGCATTTCAACAAGTCCTTTGGTTCCAACCAAAGTGAGTTACCTAAATTAAAGGTAACGATTTCTCTTAAATTATTTTCATTTATTTTGCTTCTTCAACCCCCAAACTCTTTTTATTTCCTTTCTTTTGTAACAACACCAGTATCCTCAATATACTAGGATGTTGTTATAATAAGGATTCAAACTACACATACACACAACTCCATCTAATGGATGATGAACATAATGTTTCTGTGGATGGCAAACTAACGCCTCACGAAACGATGATTGTTCAAATACATCTTACCGCCTCTCATGGTGGCCATTATGATGGCACTGTAATTAAATATGATATTAATGATATATATTTTATATATAAGCTTCTGTAATTCCATTTTATTTCATACCATTATTCGTTTCATGTTGTATATACATACGATAATTTCATTTGAGGAAGTGCGGACTACCGCCCCCTTAAAATGATATGACTCCTTCATAACACACATGGAACGTATAAAGGATGGTGTTAATGAACTTAAGTAACATATATAAAATATTATATTATACTGGAATAGTAATATACCTATGTATCATTTGGATTCGATTCTTTTAAAATAAAAATTAAATGGAAGTAGCGTTCGTGCGTACGTACGGACTACCGTCTCCACGAACGCGATGAGATTCATTCTCCATCGTATCCATTCAAGTATAATTATCATTTAATGATTTAAAAATGATGTTTAAGGACTTGATATCATTCTGGATATGAATAAGATACAACAAACATGACTTATGTAACAAAACATATAAAGAAAATGAGTAAGTTAACACCCGAAACGGCGATAATACTAAGATATTATTATCAAATCAATATTAAAAGATCATATATGATATCATATTAATGTATATGATTCTTGTATAATTTAGTAACAATTATTTCACTATTATACAGGAGGTTAACCTACCCCAACCAAGGAAAAGTACAAGGTAAGGGTTATTTCACAATCTCTTCATTATCCGAGGTTGTATTATACGTAATAATCTACTGGGATCTCTTTATCATCCACATCCATGTTTTTTCGAAATGTATTTCAAAACATTTTTACTATTTACAAGAATATGGGTTAAAGTCATTTATACCCTTGTTTGACTTTTTATAAGAGGTTTATAAAGGAATCTTTCCGTCGTTTTCAAAATAAGGTCCTTTTTAACCTTTTCGACAGAATTGAGGTAAGAATGTTTTTTTTAACTTATACGGCGGGTGCGGTTATTTTCCGCCGTTATAAAATCGTCAAAGCTTTCCATGCAAGCTTATAAGAATATTTTCAAAGAAAATGTTTTATTTTATATGGATCTTAAATGATTTCAAAATAAAAGGAGATACTTCTTTAAAAAGAATTTTGATTTCATCTATGTCAACATCCTTTGATGGATTTTAAAATTATTTGAAGTTGATTTATTATGATACAAAACTTCTATATTGTATTGAAGGTTTTGTGATATGTTTGACTGTGGATGTGCTATTTTTATACCATTCATAGTTTATGGTGAAATTATTGACATTTCATATGCTATTTTTAATACGAATGTTTATGTTATGTTTAAACCTTTTCATATGGGAATGCATTGGACTTAATAAGTGACGGGTGGAGCCCGCTATAGCTCCTCGATGCATCGGTAGGTCTCATGAGACAAACTAGTGACTTGGCACAAGGCATTGGCAAAATCTTATTTGTAATCTTGGCACGAGGCCTTGACTATGTGGTTATGATAGTCTGGCATTATGCATTCCAACATTATGAAAGTGGTTTTTGATTTTTGCATGTGATTATTCGATTAGTAGAATATCCATGTGAATAAGTAAATGGAATTATTTCATTTTACTTTTGCCATACTATGTTTAAGTTCATGTTTAAAAGGCTTTTGTTTTAGTAATGCATTGCCTTAAATGTTTATGCTTATTTTGAATGTTCTGCTATTTTGTCATCCTTACTGGGCATTTGAGCTCACCCCTTTTCTATGTTTTATTTTTCCCAGGATGTGAAGATGTAAGTTATGAATGACCTTCAGGGATATTATGAGGGGATAATAGTGTGGATTGTGGAAACATTATGTTGTTGTATTAGTTTTTCATTTTATGATGTAATGTAAAACTTATGAATATATCTATTGTTTCCAAGGCTACTAAACCAATCGGTCTTTCGAGATTTGATCTTTCTTGTGATCATGCCAATGTTATGTAATAATGCACCGACTCTGGGTAGCTGGGGTCGGGGCGTTACAGTTGGTATCAGAGGAAGTTTAGTACAAACCTTGGAAACTAGATTTAGATAAACTCTGATTAGAGAACGTAGACCTAAGATGAACTTTGAGGATTAGTATAGAAGAACTTCCTAGAATTTTGGTATTGTAGAGATTTTGTGAGTTTTCCGAGCAATACATCCCTGTCTGGATACGAGCAGGTAGAGGCGGCTCTGGCACATATGTACCTAGGGGTAAAACCCGAAAACACCGCTTTGAGCTAGACTCGAACGGGAACTGGTGCACGACAACGGGCCTTGATGCACTCTTGGTTATGACACTCTCGGGGTATATGCTTAGGATAACTCTCATTTTCTTTAAAAATCATTATGAAGGGTTTATGAGTATATACTTCCTCAAAGAAAACATTTTTATGATTATGGATTATATCCATAAACAGTTCAATTTATGTTAAGTGTTTTATAAGTATGGGATTATGTATTTTGATTCATAAACTGATCTAGTGTATGCCATTGTTTAGAAATGGCGCCCAGTAGAAGGAATGAGAACTCCAGAAATGCACATGATCCAAAGAGAAGGAAGGATCATATCTTTCATGGTCTTAAGCTAGAATTTATAAGAGAAATAGCCTCCCATGTATTATCATCATATGAAGAAATAATATCATGTGTTGATAAGATAAGTAAAGAGTTTACTGAGTCCTATGGCTTTGAAGGGAAGCAAGAGAAGAAAAGGATGGAACAGAGAAAGATGGATAAAGGGAAGAGGGAAAAGAAGAATTTTCCCATATGTGGTAACTGTGGAAAGAAACACCCTGGGACTTGCCTGAAAGGAATGAGAGTTTGTTATAAGTGTTGAGGAAAAGGGCACAAAGTACGTGACTGCAAGGGTAAGAAAATGGTTTCAAATGTACAATGCTTCATTTGCAAGGAGTTTGGACACTACGCGAACCTATGTCCCAGTCATCAGACTATGCCGCAAATGATGCTATTGGATAATAATCAAGTTATGATACTACCACAGATGAAGAGGAATGATTAGAGTTATTATGTTGATTATATCAATTGAGTGTTGTATCAACAATGTACTTGTTATAATAATTATGGAGTATATAAGGATTGTACTGAAGTACTATTTCATTAAGGACTTGAGATGGTGTGGAACAAAGAAAAGTGACTCAGTAGCAGGTTAAATGTTTGGAAAATATATGGTTGAGAGCAAGATAAACCATAATATGGTTCAGATACTGAGGTGGTGATTTTAGAATAATACATGATTGATTTGGATAAATTATATTGGATATTATTGACTACCTTGAAGCTGATTAATGATTTGTATATTCCATCATTGTTGGGGTTTAAAACATTTTTGGATTAATGATGTATATCCAGCATTCTATATGGAATAAGGGAACATGAATGTAATCAATAAGGAATATGGTAATACATGATGAAGGTATTCATATGCTATTACGGGGTAAAAAGGATCTATATTATGTTTACCTTCCTTATAAATGTTGGACTGTGAGTTTGGATAGAAGTATTTTGGATAGTTCTAGTTTGGATTATTTTGGATTTCCATAAAAGGACAACCCGGAGGTCGGGCGGCAACCCGTCGCGTCCGGCAAGGCTGCGAGACTTGAACCCGCAACCGAAGGGCGACAAGGGTGTATCACATACCACTGGCCCACGAGATGTCCTGGATTAAATAATGTAGTTTTTATTAAAATATCTTGTAGATGAATTATAAATTCGTTTATTTTGGAACCCTATACAAATAGTGTAAATAGAATTTTTTACATTCTATTATCTTTTAGAGTGAAAGATGAGTTTGTGGTAGAAATTTATTAATGGATAAAACTCTAATTATAAAGTAAGTATATCTCCTTATGATCTTAGCCAATATCATAAATAAATTCCTCAACATTAAGAAAAGCAACTTAGAACAAAAATGTTTTCCTAGATGGTACCTTAAATCATCACTAATTTATGGCTTTGGGATTGTTGGCCTTTTCATAGCCATGTTCTCTACCACTCTCCATCAGATAATTTATGGTTAGATTTTTCTTCCATATCCATATTTTTCTACATGGAACCCTAGTATGTGTTATTTTCGGTAAACTTCATACTTTCGACTCTTTATTTTAAATAGAGGCCTTGTTAATTCATTTTTCGATGTGGGATTTCAACTAAGATATTTTGAAACGTCAAAAATGTGTTATCCTAATACCCTATGTTTTGTTGAACCGATGGTATTTCAAATCATCATAGATTGATGAATTTAAGGACCTAAATTTTATACTTGTTTGTGATTGATGACCTCAATCACTACCTATAAATATTTACGTTTTTCCTCCAATTATATGTCTCTAATTTCCACCAATGATCTCCTAATCGAGATCATAATTTGGTGGTGACCCTTTCATTTATCTTTTCCTCATATTAAGACTAAATTTTAGTAACCCAATTTCCGATGTGGGTTTTCCCACAAAGATATTTTCTATTTTCAACCTTTTATTTTCGAAAAACAATTTCAAATTGCGAGGACGCAATTTATTGAAGGAGGGGAGAATGTAACACCCCAAAATTTCATAGTGTGTTATTTCTTCAAAATAATTCAATAACTTTCACTACATGCAACACCAAGTTCAAGCACAACATGACTTACCAAACAAGCCGTTAAAAAGAGGTTATGAATAGTATTAGATAAATTTTAATGTTTATAGAATCCTTATAATTTTAGAATCCATATTATGAGTTTCTTAGATATAATGCAAGAACAAATTCATTTTCAGTATTGCACTTTTATCAACTTTAATAGTGAACCCTTTTTAAATACTATATTTTAAACATTTTGACTAAATGGGGACATCAAAAATTTAAAATGAAACATCCCAAGCTTCTACGGTACGCTTCTCTTTGAATAATGTGATAGCGTGTGTTGTACGCAACACCGAGTTCTAACAACCAATTAAACTAGCCGTTATGAATAGTAATAACTACTTTTTGAAATTATATATATTTTATATTTCAAAATGGACTTCATTTTTGGGTTCAGAATATCAAAATTAGCCTAGGGTGAAATTTTGGTACTTTTCGGATAACTTTTATATTTTGATGAATAGTGAAAATTACTAAATTTTAATTAAAAACAACTTTTTTAATCAAAATAATTAATATTGGTAAATTATGAATTTGAGTGGTTTTAAAGTATATTTAGAATATATTTTTACCATTTAATATAATGTTGGTCATTGGACATAATTTTACAATTAAACCAAACATAAACGAGTGTCAATCTTTTGATAGTTATTATCTCTTAAAAACACGCTTTTTGTTTTGACAGCGGGAATTAATTTTAAATTAATTTCTGCCACTTCTGTGTTTTGAATTTAGGAAAATGGATTCCATATTTGGAATCAGGATGTTCAAATTGTGTAAATAGGTAACTTTTATTTTTAGACATTTTGAATAGTTACTGTGGTAAATATTTTATTTACCATGGTTAAAGGGTAAATCCGGTAAATAAGGGTTAAAAAAATAATATTATAATAATACAAAATTACCCTAAAACGTGTCCTAACCTTATTGGTGGACACATACCCGACCATGGGAATCCTTGGGTCAATTTGGGGACCCCTTGGAGCCACTTGTATGTGGTAGGGACACTTTATATTAATAAAGTTAAAATAAAAATAAGAATGGCATAAGCTTACATCTTTTAGAAGAACAATTTTTACATAGGGTTATACATGTTGGATTTTCGATTATAAATATTAATTAGAAAGCTAAAAAGATTTCCTACATAATGATATTTTATTTATAATTTTTAGACATCAAATAAGTTAAATTATTAATGACACAATAATGATGCAATGTTTACCTCATTAATAAATCATTTAAATAAATAAGATTATAATGATTAAAATATTATCTAAAACCTATCCAATTCTTATTGGTTGATGTTATTTAGAATATGAGTCATCTTATCTTCGACCTCAATGATTTTTGGACCATTATAAACCGAATATAATTATATTATAAAGTAATACTTTCACTCTTTCCTAAAGAGCCCCTCCTCTCCCTTATAAAAGGAGACCACTTCTACTCATTCCTCACACCTCTCAAGCCACTTGGCTCGTCCAAACTCTGCCCAAATAAGCTCCCCACATCCCTCTCCTCCTCCTTGAAGCTTCCCCTTAGGCAGAAAGCATTTCAACAAGTCCTTTGGTTCCAACCAAAGTGAGTTACCTAAATTAAAGGTAACGATTTCTCTTAAATTATTTTCATTTATTTTTCTTCTTCAACCCCCAAAATATTTTTATTTCCTTTATTTTGTAACAACAACAGTATCCTCAATATACTAGGATGTTGTTATAATAAGGATTCAAACTACACATACACACAACTCCATCTAATGGATGATGAACATAATGTTTCTGTGGATGGAAAACTAACGCCTCACGAAACGATGATTGTTCAAATACATCTTACCGCCTCTCATGGTGGCCATTATGATGGCACTGTAATTAAATATGATATTAATGATATATATTTTATATATAAGCTTCTGTAATTCCATTTTATTTCATACCATTATTCGTTTCATGTTGTATATACATACGATAATTTCATTTGAGGAAGTGCGGACTACCGCCCCCTTAAAATGATATGACTCGTTCATACCACACATGGAACGTATAAAGGATGGTGTTAATGAACTTAAGTAACATATATAAAATATTATATTATACTGGAATAGTAATATACCTATGTATCATTTGGATTCGATTCTTTTAAAATAAAAATTAAATGGAAGTAGCGTTCGTGCGTACGTACGGACTACCGTCTCCACGAACGCGATGAGATTCATTCTCCATCGTATCCATTCAAGTATAATTATCATTTAATGATTTAAAAATGATGTTTAAGGACTTGATATCATTCTGGATATGAATAAGATACAACAAACATGACTTATGTAACAAAACATATAAAGAAAATGAGTAAGTTAACACCCGAAACGGCGATAATACTAAGATATTATTATCAAATCAATATTAAAAGATCATATATGATATCATATTAATGTATATGATTCTTGTATAATTTAGTAACAATTATTTCACTATTATAAAGGAGGTTAACCTACCCCAACCAAGGAAAAGTACAAGGTAAGGGTTATTTCACAATCTCTTCATTATCCGAGGTTGTATTATACGTAATAATCTACTGGGATCTCTTTATCATCCACATCCATGTTTCTTTGAAATGTATTTCAAAACATTTTTACTATTTACATGAATATGGGTTAAAGTCATTTATACCCTTGTTTGACTTTTTATAAGAGGTTTATAAAGGAATCTTTCCGTCGTTTTCAAAACAAGGTCCTTTTTAACCTTTTCGACAGAATTGAGGTAAGAATGTTTTTTTTAACTTATACGGCGGGTGCGGTTATTTTCCGCCGTTATAAAATCGTCGAAGCTTTCCATTCAAGCTTATAAGAATATTTTCAAAGAAAATGTTTTATTTTATATGGATCTTAAATGATTTCAAAATAAAAGGAGATACTTCTTTAAAAAGAATTTTGATTTCATCTATGTCAACATCCTTTGATGGATTTTAAAATTATTTGAAGTTGATTTATTATGATACAAAACTTCTATATTGTATTGAAGGTTTTGTGATATGTTTGACTATGGATGTGCTATTTTTATACCATTCATAGTTTATGGTGAAATTATTGACATTTCGTATGCTAGTTTTAATACGAATGTTTATGTTATGTTTAAACCTTTTCATATGGGAATGCATTGGACTTAATAAGTGACGGGTGGAGCCCGCTATAGCTCCTCGATGCATTGGTAGGTCTCATGAGACAAACTAGTGTCTTGGCACAAGGCCTTGGAAAAATCTTATTTGTAGTCTTGGCACGAGGCCTTGACTATGTGGTTATGATAGTCTGGCATTATGCATTCCAACATTATGAAAGTGGTTTTTGATTTTTGCATGTGATTATTCGATTAGTAGAATATCCATGTGAATAAGTAAATGGCATTATTTCGTTTTACTTTTTACATACTATGTTGAAGTTCATGTTTAAAAGGCTTTTGTTTTAGTAATGCATTGCCTTAAATGTTTATGCTTATTTTGAATGTTCTGCTATTTTGTCATCCTTACTGGGCATTTGAGCTCACCCCTTTTCTATGTTTTATTTTTCCCAGGATGTGAAGATGTAAGTTATGAATGACCTTCAGGGATATTATGAGGGGATAATAGTGTGGATTGTGGAAACATTATGTTGTTGTATTATTTTTTCATTTTATGATGTAATGTAAAACTTATGAATATATCTATTGTTTCCAAGGCTACTAAACCAATCGGTCTTTCGAGATTTGATCTTTCTTGTGATCATGCCAATGTTATGTAATAATGCACCGACTCTGGGTAGCTGGGGTCGGGGCGTTACATATAGAAACAATGGTTATGAATCTAAATAGCAGTACTCATAGATTGCCTCCAAAAGTAATGAGAGAGGCCATGTTCAAGTAACACGGTTGTTACCATTTCCACAAAGCTTCTATTATTTCTCTCAGAAACCCCATTTTTGGGGATTTTATGGAGGAATATACTCATGTGGAATTCCATGCTTCTCAATATAGTCTTTAAACTCTCCACATCTATATTTAACACTATTATCTATTTACAACTTCTTCAATGAATACTCACATTCCTTTTCTGCTTTTCTTCTGAAAATTTTAAGCATTTTCAAAGAATTTGATTTATGTTTCATATACATAACACAATTAATGTGAGTATAATCATCAATGAACGTAATTAATTACTTATATCCATTTTTTAGGATTTTCTCATCGACCCACAAATTTCATAATGAATCAACTCTGGGGGTTGTTTTGAACAAATCTCAACTTTATTATGTACAATATTTGTAATTTTTTCCTTTCTAATAGATAGTGAAACACCAATCTCTTATTCATGAAAAAACATGATTGTATCAAACACTATCACTTTTAGATAACCTGATCATGTTTTTCTAAAACATGTGTCCCAAAATTTTATGCCATAAATTATTCTCTTCCACCATACTCATGTAACAAGAGTTTTGTATTTGACCAACCTAAACCAAATTCCATTTTGTTCATTGGCCTCTTGTAACAATCTTTCCATTTTCTTCACTTTTCACAAAAAACCCATCTTTTTTTAAGATAAATTTGTTACCGCATCAAAAAATTGTGAAACAATTAGAAAATTATGTTTCATCCCATCAACATATAAATATTTTTTGGATTTCATATTTTTTCCCAATGGTGGATGATCCAACACCTTTAATTTTTAAGGATTCATCATTTAAAAATATCATTATTCCTTCTTTAAAATCCTTTACATTCTTCAACAATTTGAAATCTCATATCATATGAGAATAAAACCCATTACCAAGAATCCGGGTTCGTTCTACTTTTGTAGCTTTCAAAGCGGTTTCTACAAAAAGAGCATTTTCTTCTTCCTTTTCTTTCTTTATCTTCATCTTTTGAGAATTGTTAAGAATATTTTGTTATAATGATAATAAAACAATACATCCTTTTTCAATGTTTCCAGGTTGTTTAAATCTTTCACAAATAGCTTCCAAATGTTAAAACCTATTTTCAATATTCATTTCATTATTTTAAGGTTTCTTCACAATAGCCTTCTCAGAATTATTTCCATGAAAAGATTGACTCCCCTTAAAACTTTTCCTTTCATAAAAAGAGGGATAATAATAACGTCGTTGGTTGAACCAACTCATACTTTTCATGTGTCTAAATCCCCCACAATACTAGACATAACCATAGAATGAGTATTTTCCTCTAAAACTTCATATTTATTGAAACTGTGAATACATTTTTCAGCCAACTTCTTCTCTTTATTTTATAATCCATCAAAATTTCTGTTTTCAATCATATTCATCTTCTTCTTTTCAGACTTAATAGAATAAAAAGTATCCAAAAATTTTCTAAATCTAGATAATAATTTTTTATAATCAGGATGTTTTGTAACTTATGAACTCTTCACTTTGGGCACATACATAACATTTCTATATTTCTTCTTTTCAGAAACCATTCTATAATTATCCTCACCCTTTGAAGGTATCTTTTGTTGAACCTTCACTGGTATATCATTCCAAGAAATTTCACCAAATTCAATAATAGAGTTTTTCAAACTTGAATTTCTCAATTCAGATTTAAATATTTTTTATTGGACAAGTTCCAACTCTTCTTCTTTTTCCTTAAGCTTCACCTTTAGATGCACATTATGATTCTTTTCTTATTAATGAGATTTATTCAATTCATCAGTATCTTTTATTAGCCTTATTTTCTTATTAGTAAAACATTCTTTATTTCTTGTTGAAGAGCATTCATATTTCAAATTTTTGTTTTTCTTTTTAATACTTTTTATCTTTCTTATAAATTCTTTCAACTCTTCCTTTAAATTATGCTCTAGTTTATTTTATTCTTCTTTAGAACTACTAATTTTTAATTATTCATCATTCAATGTTACAATCACTACTGGAAATTAAGGCTATATCCATGGTTTAAAACCATGGATATTGGTCCTCAAACCGTGGCTATAGGTAATAGCCAAAGTTTGAGAAACCATGGATAAGTTTGGAGTGGCTCTAGGCCTAGAATTATAGCCACAGTTTGGAACCATGGATATAGTTCTAGATCCATGGTTCGAACCATGGTAATATCACTATATCCACGGTTCAGAACCATGTCTATACTAGAGGAGGGACACAATTTATTGCCACAGTTAGAAACCGTGACACTAGACCTATAGCCATGGTAAAAAACTATAGCAATAGACCTATATCCATGGTTAGAAACCGTGGATATAGGGCCTGAAAAACCATAAAAAATATCCCCCACCCCTGCACATCCCCCCTGTAGTAGCCCACCCCCTGCAACCCCTCCCTCCTGGACACCCCACCCTACATAAACCCCTCCTCCCCTAGATATCCCCCTCCCCCTACAAAGCCCCCATGGAATTCCCCCCTCCAAAGCCCCCCTCCTAGATAGACCCTAGACGCCCCCCAGATAGACCATGGACACCCCCTAGACAGACCCTAGACACTCTCCCCCCCAGACCTTGGACACCCCCTAAATAGACCCTGGACACCCCCCAGACAGACCCTGGACACCCCCATACCCTAGACACTGCCCAGATAGACCAATGAAAGACTCCCCCCGGACCCTGGATACCACCATGGACACCCCCAGACCCTGGACACCCCTAGACCCTGGAAAGACCCCCCCTGGACAGCCCAAACCTCCACTCCTCTGGACAGCCACCCCCACCCTCCTAGACAAGCCCTAGAACCCCCCCAGAACCTGGACCCCCCCAGAACCTTGACAGATCCCCCTGGACACCCCACCCCTTGCACCCCCTGCCAGTTACCCCCCTCCCCTTGCTAGTCCCCCTACCAGTCCCTCCCTCTTCTAGTTTCTCCCCTATCAGTTCCCCCCTCCCCTAACATTCCTACCCCCCCCCCCAAAAAAAAACCTGGACACCCCATACCCCTTGGACAGACCCCCTAGATAGACCCTGGACAGACCCCCCAGGACAGACCCCCCAGACCCTATACACCCCCTGAACAGACCCTAGACACCCCCTAGAACCTGGACACCCCCAGACCCTGGAAAGATCCCCCTGACACCCCCCAGAACCTGGGCACCCCACTCCTTGCACCCCCTACCAGTTACCCACTCCCCCTGCCAGTCCCCCTACCAGTCCCCTCCAACTTTCTATTCCCCCCTCATAGTCCCCCTCCCCATGCCAGTTCCCCCTCCCCATGGCCAGTCCTTCCCCCACCATGCTCGTTTCCCCTCCCCCTGCCAGTCCTGCCCCCCACCCTACCCATTTCCCCTCCCCTACCCATTCCGTCCCCCACTTTCACCCCTAAAAGTTCCCCCTGCCCCCTACCAGTCCCCTCCAAATTAAATTATACATGAAATCTACTTACATAATAAGAATTAAAAAAATCCAAATATAAAAAAAAACACATAATTTCACTTACATGAGTCTCCCTATAAGACAAACTATCAAAGAAATCTAGAGCCATCTCAAAAGTACCTACAAAACAATGTAGAACATAGTAGTGCTCATCCCCTATACCCACACTTCTCCCCCCTCCCTGCCTCCTGCTAGACCCCCCTAGACAGCAGCCCCCCTACTGGCCCCCTGGACAGCAGCCCCCCCACCCCCCTGCTGGACCCCCGGGACAAAAGCCCCCTCTCCTGGACCCCCTGGAAAAAAGCCCCCCCCTGCTGGACCCCCTATATATTTCCCCTACTGGACAACAACCCCCCCTTACACATCCCTTGCACATATCCTAAGGGATCCTTAGTTAAGCAGATTGACCAAGCAGGTGAGCTTCAGGATTTTCCCTTAGATGTACCTACCAAATCATAACCTGTAGTGGCTTATTTACCTAATTTTGAGAGAGTTGTTTCCCCAGTGCCTTCAGATTTTGTATCCATATTATATTTATAATATTTCATATAAAGACTTCGTTTAGATTTCAGTGGAATTTTGAGTTATCAGGAACCTCCTATTCTTGCATCTACATCTGGTGCTCCACCTCCCTCAGCTTTAGTTGATTCTGATTCAATCTAGTCTATAGTCAAATAGTATCTCCATGTTGTTATAGGGGATGTGCATTCATCTCATCAGGATTAATTTATACAGATTCTGTAGAATGGGTTTTCAAGGAATAGGTTGACCAGTTTAAAGTAATGACAACTCTACTCAATCTATTCATGGAGGAGAATATTTATTTAGTAGTATGGAGAGATGAGGAAATATTATTATAGAATTTTTCAATATTATGAAGCCTTTCCTATATGTATCCAATACTCTAGTGGCTACTGACTGGAAGTCAAAAGTACAACAGTAATGTGGACTCCAGAGTCCGTAATGCTATAGTGGTCAAAGTTTCTACTGTTTCCAAAAATTTAGACCAGGGGCCTTCAGCCCTCAGACCTCCGGAGTTGGGCACATTGCCCCCTACAACCCCCAATGATCTCATCGCAAATCTTTTCCCACGATAGTTGTAGGCCACAAGCATTCGACCCAACCAGATTGGGCTACACTAATCCAACAATCTCCCTTGTTGCATCCCTTGATGAGAAGGTGGTTAAGAGTGCCTTTTTTCTCTAAATATTGAGAGTGTGGCTGGTCCTGATGGGTTCGAAAATTAATTATTTATGTTCTACTGGGACACAATTTGTGATGAGCTCCTTAACTCTATGAGGGAGTTCATTAACCATGCCTTAATGCCCTATGGAATCAACTCTATTTTTATTGCCCTAGTCCCAAAGAAGGAAAATGCAGTGGATGTAAAGTATTTATAAACTATTTCTATTAAGAATACCTTACCAAAAATCATTATCAAAATTATTGCTATGAGGCTAGGTCTCATTGATCGTGGGTTTATCTCTTCATATCATCCCCCCAGACAGCCCTTGGACACCCCCTAGACACCCCAACTACACCCTTCCCATGCCCTACAGACCCCCCCGAACCCCCCTGAACCCTCCGAACAACCCTTGGACACCCCCTGGACAACCCCTCGTAGACACCCCACTTGCACCCTCCCCCTGCCTTGCAGACCCCCCGAAACCCCCTCCGGACAGCCCTTAGCCACCCCCTAGATATCCCCTCCTAGACACCCCACCTGCACCCTCCCCCCTACCCCAGCAGACCCCCCTAGCACCCCCAGACAACCCTTGGACACCCCACCTGAACAACCCATCCTAGAAAATTCTATAGCCATCAGTACGTTCACTTCATTATGAAATAATTCTAAATTAACAATGCCTTGTAACTTTTCCTAGAATAGTCTTTGTCTGGCTTAGTCTTAATAATAGACTACCACCACTTATAACTCGAACCCTCTAGTAGGATGGTTACAAAAATAACCTTAAGAGACTCATAAATCTAAATCTGGATAAAAATATGCTCAACCTTCAGTACTAAAACCAATTCATCCTAATAATCTTGTTACCCAAGAATTATTGTGGGGCTACCATCTTGATTTTGGGGTTCCTAGGTGTTCCTTCAAGATCGATTTATTCAAGGATTTTGATTTGGTCAGGTGGGACTTCTTATGGGATGGTTTTGATCTTCTTGGCTTTCTGGCTAGGTTCTCGTCTTCGATTAAAGGATGTGTCTCTACCCCAATGTTCTTGGTGAAAATTAATAGCAGTTTAAATGGATACTTTATAGGGAAAAGAGGGCTCAGAAAATGGGATCCACTTTCATGTTTCTTTTTTTTGATTTTCATGGAGTTTTTCTCACGCATCCTGGATTGCAGGAGGCTGGGGGCTGGTGCGGTGGCTGGTGCAGGCTGGAGTGGCTGATGCGAATGGGAAGGCAAGCGGTAAGGGTTTGGCAGAGGGATGGTACAGGCTGGAATAGGTGACAGGGGGATGGTGGAGGCTGGATTGCAGGTGGCTGGAGGCTATTGAGCATGTGGCAGGGACTGGTGCGGGCTGGGATGTAGGAGGCCGGGGGCTGGTGAGGGATGGAACAGGTCATTGGGGCTGTTTTGCAGGTGTAAGAGGGCTGGCATGAGGGTTTTTTAGGAGGCTGGGGGTGGTGGATGATGTGGTGTGGGCTGGATTGTAGGTGGATGGGGTTTGGTGCGGGCTCAAATGCAGGTGGAAGGGGGTTGGAAAGCTGGTGGAAGGGGCTGGTTGCAGGTGCTGGGGGGATGGTGTGGGTTGATTCGAAGGTGGCAGGGGGGCTGTTGCGGGCTGGAATGCTGGTGGCAGTGGGCTGAAATGAAGGCGGAAGGGGGCTGGTGTGGGCTGGATGAGGCTGGAGCCAGGCCAAATCACGGCGTGACCGCGGCGTGACTACAGCCTGAACACAGTGTGTTAGCCCTGTCCAGCGACATCTGCAGGGAAACATCTTCCGGCCAGGAGCGAAGGGAGTAGGAGGAGGTGGGGTAACATTTCAACCATCGCCCCGCTGGCAGAAATTATGATTATTCAATCTCAACATTGATCACAAGACTCATGGAATACTATCACTACGAACCACTACAGGGTGTTGTCCTAGAGTAGGGCCAAATCATTGCATTACTGCGGTGTGACCATAGCATAACCGCGATGTCACCATGGCGTTACCGCGGCGTGACTGTTGCGTGACCGCAGCATGACCATGGAATTACCACGGCGTGACCGCGGTGTGTTGGCCCGGTCTGGAGACATCCTCAAGGAAACATCTTTCGGCCAAAAGAGAAGGGAGTGGGAGGAGGCGGAGCAACATTCCGACCGTCACCCCGCCGACATAAATTGTGATTAGTCAGTCTCAACATTGATCAAAATACTCATGGAATACTATCATTGTTAACTTCCATGTGGTGTCGTCCTGGAGCAAGGCCAAATCACGGCATGACCGCGGCGTGATCGCAGCTTGTTAGCCCGGTCCAACAACATCCGCGGGGCAGCATCTTCTGGCCAGGAGTGAAGGGAGCGGGAGGAAGCGGGGCAACATTCTGGTCATTGATCTGCCTATAGAAATTGTGATTAGTCAGTCTCAACATTGATCACAATAATCATGAAATAATATCACTTTGAACCGCCATAGGGTGTCGTCCTGGAGCAAGGCCAAATCACGGCATTGCCGCGGTGTGACCGTGGCGTGACTGCAGCATGACCGCAGCGTGACCACGGCGTGACTGCGAAATGTTGGCCTGGTCCAGTGACATCTGCGGGGTAGCATCTTCCGACTAGGAGAGAAGGTAGCGGGAGGAGGAGGGGAAACATTCCGACCGTCGCCCCGCCGACAAATGATAGAACAAATCAACTATTTAATATGCTATAACAAGGGATCTCCAGAGAAGGTTGTAGCGAGCACCACAATGACGCAACGCCTAAAGGGAAAAAACCTATGGAAAAGAATCATACACCCTACACAAACCATTTAGAAATTCATTCACTTTGCCTAAACAAGGAAGTTTTATTTATAATATTCAAAGTGTGAAAAGAAAAGTGTCATGGTCAAGGCATATTCCTACTCGGGCAATGTCATTTGAGTTACATGAGTATGATAAGCCAATTTATATTATTCAATGAAAACAAAAACTAACTATCCACAAAATAAACACCAATAAGAGGCATATTAAGGACTCAAATAAAATATAAACATGATACAAATAACTATCACTACTCTTTGGTTTAGAAGACAGCGCACCTCCATTGGAGGGGTTTTATTATAAAATCTTGGAATTTATTTATCCCACAATTCATTTAATTATATTTAACATCTATTATAAAACTCATTCAGCTCAAATCAAATGAAATAATTTAAGCAACTAGATCAACAGAACTATCACTGTGAGTTTCTGCAGACAGCGCACCACTTTTGGAGGGAATTTATTATAAAAACATGACTTTATTTATCCAATGAAACAACACTTATTCAAGATATGCAATTCAATATAATTAAGCATAATTAAGAAAGAAGATAAATTCAATGTAAATCATTCTTGAATTAAAGAGGCTAGAAGAGGGATCCTACCTCAAAGTGGAACCAAACCGTCCGCTTCGGCTCTTGGAGCTTTCTAACTAAAATTTACTGCTCCCCCACTGGGTATACGCACCTTCACACACATGCAAGGACACCTAGCCCCTGTGAACACACCCGCATAGCCATGAGCATGTGCAAGGGGATCCTTGAACATATGATTATATGCATATACAAGTCTCCACTCACCTACATATGCATTTATATATATCTACATGGGCACACATAGCCCCATACGTGCATAATCAATGCCAGGGTTGACTATACACTTAATGGGGGAACCCACATACATATACTTTCTTACCTATTCACACGCAGGCGAGTCGCCCTTAACTTGGCTACTCAAAACCAACGATTAGGGATCAACACACTACACAAAGGATATTAGGAACATTAAAACACATAAAGGATGCTACATAACCAGTGAGAAACCAACCAACAACATTAAAGCCTTACATCTATTGGGAGAACCAAATCCACCTGAACCAACATGAAATGATCCAACGCCCTACTGAAAACATAATATTGAGTAAAAAACATTGAAATCCCCAAATACATGAGGTGCGAGACAAGTAGTAACCATATAATCTTACCTCAGATCAAATCCGGTGGACTGAATCTATCTGAACCCCATTTGCACCCTTCATAGAATATAATTACCCTTTGTCCACAGAAAGAAGTAAAAGACCTAAGTGGACAATGTGATAAAGAAAATAAAATAAAAACTAAACTAAAACATACCTTTCACCTATGACTATACACATCACCACCCAACATATAAGAACCACAATGCCCCATGGGCCAAATCATGTTCCTGCAAGCAAGGGGGAAATAGATCCATGTTTCAAAATGATACTATCAAATAGTACATTCCTATTAATTAACAATTTTTCGTCCTGTTAATGGTATATAATTAGTTTGTCTCAAGTTTCAGCTTAATTTGGTTTTGTTCGATACAAGTTTTTATCCTACCCGATAATAAAAGTTTACTAGAGGACACAATTTCTAATCAAATAGAATATATCATAACAAAAAATGGATCCACACCTATGAAGAAGGTTGAACATGATAATAAGGAATGTTTGAACATATATTCTGATGAGTTATAAAAGGATAAACCCAAAAAATGAAAAACAACAAGAGTTCTCTAATTGCTCAAGTGAATATGCAATTTTCAAAAAATAATAAACATGTGAAATAAGTGAAAACCATTCTTCCTCAACATAAATGTTTAGAATGTGAGAAATAAGAAAGCACAAAGAAAATCAAACACTTTTTAGCTACTACGAAAAGTTCTCCAATGTTGAGAAAACAACTTAATAACTTAGAAGTTGATAAACCCACCTTATTACCATACTCGTTGATATAAAAAAACATTCGAATGGAAATTTCACATAACACACACTTCACATATATATTTTTTTGAAGGAAAATAATTTGTCAAAATGAATCCTTCATATAGTGTTGTTATTCCATTAAAAAAATCAACATGGAGAAAATATGAAAATACATTCTTGTTAATCACATCTCTAAAAAAATTGCAACACCTTTCCCATGAGTTAACTATATATTTATAGGGAACTTTTCATCTAGATAACACTTTATAATTTAATAAAATATGGTTACCCATTAAACTTTATGTGAATCCAAAAAGAACAACACATTTATCCATAAACCAATTTCCCTCCACATGCATCATGAACATATTAAAACAGTATGAATTAGATAACATTTTCATTTGAAAATTATAACCCTCCATTAACATGACAACTGAATCCACAAAGAATAAATGGTATGAATAATTCTACACATAAAATATTCTTAAGATTTTTATGAGCTCCAAATGATTTCACATAGAATATGATATTCTTTATGAAACTAGAAACACATCATATATTGTTCACCTAAATCGCAAAGAAATAATTTTCTTGTGGTATATTCTATGTGAAATTACAATGATTTATATCTACAAACACTACAATGATAACTATTTTTATGTTTTGAGAAAACCAAGATCAATCATATATCACAGTATGATATTTATTTTCATGAATTCATTAATTTAATATTGAACATCAAATTAACCTTCCAACACTCGAGCTCTAGGTTGACACCCAGAGTATGCCAAAATTGATTCAATAGAGTTCCATATATGTCTATCCATGCCTACCATTATCCCGAATGATTTCCTTGACAAGGAACCATGACAAGGTACATTACCCATTCCATGGACCACTGACCTAACACACATTACCAATTCCTGGGATATCTCTCATCTTCCATGGGTTAATGGACTTTCTATGAATTCTCATTACAGAAAAGATTACATTCCCAAGGAGAATAAATAATTCTAAGTGTAGAGTAACCATTCCAGGTATTATATAACCATGCATTAAGAACAACCAAGAGAAAAACCCCTAACAAAACACCAAAACATGATTTTTTTGACATATGATAGATTTTTTAATTCATTAAAATTACCAATTCTCATTCCTCATATTCCATTATATCAAATATCAGTTCTTATCAATATAACATTGTGTCTTTTCTAATTTCATACCAATTATATAGTTACATGATACATTATCAATTCACATTTCAATTGTGTCAATTCCAATTCACATACTGATAATTACAAATTCTAATTCACATGTCATGAGAAGAACAAATTCAATTCACAATTCTATTCACTCCCTAATCAATTTCTCATTCTAGGTATAAGGTACTAGACTCATACCATCAATGATCTAACCCAAGTTTATATATAAGAACACCTCTTTGGTGGCCTAAGGATCATGGTATTCATCACCAATGGAACCAACATGATATGTGGAAGGTCTAACAGTAAGGATTTGAGAAATTTCCATGGATTATAAATAGAAGAGGTCACACACATGACATGATGACACTATCATACATGATGCAGATACTATAAAACCAATGAAGATATTAGGGAGATTTTTCAAATCACCCACCTCAATAAAAATAATATTAATCTGAAAACACAAAATTTTGATGAATGTAATCCACCGTAATACCGTATGAAAACTGATAAATACACCACATCAAGTCCATTATAAGAATACCAAAGTGGAAAATAAAAGGAATTCACCAATTTCTAGAAGAAATCAATGAATCTAGATGTTTGAATCGAAGAATGGATTGAGAGATCTATGATTCAAGGTATATTAAAAATGAGGTAGACATGAATTAGGGTTGAAATCCAAGAGAGATCCATTCCAGAGAAAGTGAGATCGCGAAGGAGGAAGTGATCTCACCAATTAAAGTTCATGCTAGGGAGGTAGGGTTGGAGGAGAGATCTCGTTAGAGGAGGAGATCTCGTTTAGTAGAGAGATTTGTTCAAGGAGAGATTCTATTCGATGGAGGAAGTGAGATCACGGTTTGGTTCTTAGGAAGTAGGGTTCGATGGAGGAGAGATCTGTTCAAAGATGTGCAGAGATATCTGTTCGTGAGTTAGCTATGATTATTTGGGGGTTTTTCCCAGCAGTTTCTAAAACCACAGAGAAATATTATTGGGGGGGGGGGGGGGTTCCTTACGGTTTCTAAAAACCATAGGAAAATATTGTCTAACGTAATATTTTCCCAATGGTTTAATGAAACCATTGGGAAAACACATCAAATTATTACTTAAACCAATGGTTTTTTCAAATCATTAGTATGCAGGTGTTGGTATAAGTGGGATTTCCACTAGTTAATGTAATTTAAAATATCATATTGAATCTAGCTATGTATAGGTAAATTCATGCAATGTGGTAGTGGAATAAACCCACCAAAAGGAGGATAAATTGTAGGATCCAAATCTATCATTATAAGCTACAATTAAAAAAGTGGACATAATGGCATGGATTTTTAAAAGAAAATGTGTTAAAGCCATACCAATAACAACAAGTGGTATCATACAAAATCTGATTAGTTGCAACTAATATCAAGCCATGATTTAGTGAAAGCAATCTATTGTAAATAAGAGGGCATATTTGGAGAAACCTAATCATGGAGAAATGGGGGAGATAGAGATGGATTGTTATGGTTATTCAACCTTATATAAGATTAAAGAAACCTACATCGACTAACTACAGCCCTCTGCCCCACCCCCTTGCCTCACTGCCCCACCCCCCTTGCCCCCCTACCCCACCCCTCCCTCCTGCCCTGCAAACCCCCTGCAGACCACCCCTTGCCCCTGCCCTGTAGACCTCCCCAATATACCCTTCCCCCTCCACCCACCCCTCCCCCTCCCCCTACCCTGAAGACCTCCCCTACCCTCTAGACCTCCCCCTCCCCTTGCAGACATCCCCCTGCCCCCCTCCACCTTGCCCCTGAAACCTGCCCCACTCCACCCTGCCCCTGCCCCCTGCCCCCTCTACCCAACCCCTACCCCAACCCCCTTCCCCCTACTCTACAGACCTCCCCCTACCCCCTCCACCCTCCCCCTGCCCCTACCCCCCTCCAACCTCCCCCTGCCCCCTGCCCCTTGTCCCTTACCCCCTGCCCCCTTCCCCCTTCCCCCTCTACCCAACCTCTAGCCTGCACATCCCCCCCTACACTCCCCCATCCCCCTATCCTACACCAGCCCCTCTAGCCTGCACCATCCCCCTAGCCTGCACACCCCCTGTGATTCAAAAAAATATTTGGAGATGCCTGTGGTGTCTCAAATGAGAGGAGTAAGGATTAAAATGGAAAACATAAATGAAATAATGTAAAACAAGATATATAAGAATAACCTACCACAAGAGGATCCTTATATATATATATTCTCACATGCATAATCATGGGCTATGATGCCTCAAGCAATATTTAGTTAAATGTTCCCATTCCTACCTTTGTTCTTCATAATGTCGATACATTTGGAGGAACTGAATAGGTAATTTTGGATTCTTCTTCCAGTTATAAATCCAAATTGATTTGATTATATGATGACTCAAGCAATAGATCATATCCTCAAATCAATGAATTTTCTAATAATTTTTTGAATTCCATTCGCAATGGAAATAGGATTGAAGTCTTTAATATCCACTACATTATCCTTTTTTTGAATCAAAGTAATAAAATTGGAATTGATTCCATAAGGTATAGAATCATGATTAAAGAATTATCTCATAGAATTATGTAAATAAACATGCCCAATAACCATGTAAACCATAAAAAATTTGTTTGTGAACCTATCAGGCTCGACCACACTCTCAAATAAGGATAAGAGTGAAGTATTTACCTCCTTATCATCACAAGATTTAGTTAAAGACTTATTTTGATTATTATCAACGACACAAGTAATTTTATCCATCATATGGAAGGTAAAATCTTATCCTTTATTTGAGAACAGTCTTCCAAAATTGTCAACCATAACATTAGAAAATTTATTTTATGAGTTATATAAAGACCCATTGATTCTATGGGTAGTGACTCCTCTTCCAATTCACTTTTCCTTGTGTAGATAATAAAAAAATACAGTTTTTCTTTCTCCCTCCTACATACATATTATATTATACTAGTTTTAGACTAGCCTTTCTTTCAAAAATGGGTTTTCATAAAGCTGAGACTGGGTTTTAATCTCATTTTTTAAAGGATCATTCTGATTCTAATTAATATTATGAAATTTTAGTAAGGATTTCTCAGTCTCTTTGATATCATTACCCATATTATAGAAATATACCTTTTTCTAAAAAAGAATCATCCTTTTAACATTCTTCAACTATTTTTTCCATGATTTGAAGAGGGCTTCCATAAAATTCCATGTTCCAAGTAATGATGATAATCTCCCTACAACCAGGCAAAAAAAGTCAGGCATTGTTGAATTCAAATGGAAGAGGAGATGATGTCAATTTATTAGTGAAAATATCCACCATAAAATGATTGTGATCATAGTGACATTTTTGGGAGAGCCAAACCTGATAGATCCATAAGATAATTATTGTCATCAATATGAACAAAAAATCTATCCAATTTGCTAGCTTGTAATACATTGATGGTGTATCTACACCAGGTTTAACCACCCAGAATTGTAACCTCAACCATGCTGTATTTATCAAAATAGGATGAAAATTTAGAATCTTCCATCATATTGATATGTGGACCAGTTTTTTCCTCATGCCTTAGAATAGTGTTAAAACCCCTCAAAATCACCCATCTATATGAACACTATGAAATTACCCCTTCAAGATTATCCAAAATATCTATTGTTTTCATGTAAGAGTTAGAGGAATAAACAAAATACAGGGAGATTACAATTAATTGGATACCAATATCAACTAAAAAGTCTTGCTAATTTTCTATACATGAATGCAGGCTGATACTATCATACTTTAAAATACAGAGATTCTTAGAGTCATTATCACTTTCTTTTTGCGATACAGATGAATATCCAAGGGAGGTCCATTTAAAGTAACTCCATTTGTCAAACTCCATATTAGGTTTAGCTAAACTAATCATCATGGGTTTTTTGGCCATAATAAAGTATCTCAGGGATGTGATTGTGGGAGAGTTCCCAATAACTTGAAAATTAAAAAATTCATTTATGAAGGGATTTTATAGATCTTGTTTTGAAAAACGCAAGGAAACAAGAGAAATCAAATAGATTTCAAAACTTGTTATCAATGCCTAGAACCAATTGATCAAGATGAGTCGACTCGTCTTGGGAACTCATGTTCAAAATTTCCCCTAAACACGGAAGCACGACATTGATATCCCTTTCAAAATTCTTGTAAATTTCACATATTCATGAGAAACCAAGCATGCGGTCAAAGAAAAAACTAAAAGTCCAATAAACTTATAGGATAGAATCTATGACCATTTGGTCTCTAGAGGAACGACGAGGGAGGAGGAACGACGAGGGAGAAGGAGTATTCAATGGGGGAGAGGGTCGGGGGTGGGAGGAGAAAGTCAAGCGTGAGGGTGGGGAGGCCATCATGAAACACTGATGGTTGGGAAGTGTAGCAGCGACATCACGGAGGAGTGCGCAGAGAGAAGGTCCAGGTTGAGGGTTCAAGGACTCATGGACAGTGGAGAGGAGGAGCTCGTAGATTGAGGAAGGAGAGGAGGAGAGAATCTCGGAGAGCATCGTGGAGAGCATCACCGATTGGGGAGTAGGAGCTTGCGGATTAGGGGAGGATATGAGTCATGGATTAGGGAGGAGGATCCCGATAGATAGTCAAAAAAATTGCTATAGATTTTCTAATCCATGGATATAAATTATGATATAGTCACAGTTTTAATAGAACTATGGGTATAAACTAAGCTATAGCCATGGACTTATAAAATCGTGGCTATTGGTCTATGGCTATAGCCCTATTTTCTAGTAGTGAATAAAAGTATTTTAAATACCATAGTCAATTGATTTTTCAGATTCAACATCACTACCTTCATCTTCTTCATCTTTTGATAAGAAGATTCTTCTTTTGGATTTGAATAATTTCACATCTTTCCATGTGGAACACAATTTTTTTATCACCCTATTTCTTCCATGATATTCTTGGATTTATCCCTTCTTCTTTACTATCCTCTTCTTTATTTATATGATAAAAATTAGCCACAAAATGACCAACTCCTCTCTATTCAAAACATTTCAAGGGATGTTTCCTTCTATATTTCCTTATATCTCTTTTCACATTTTTAGAAAACAAGGATAAAACATCTTTGAGATTTTTACATACCTCATTTTCAAAGTCAGAATCACCATATTCTTCTTCAACGAGAATCTTATTTGAAATTCCCTTCTTTACAACCTTGAAAGACATTTCTCTATAAACTTTTGTTTTACTTTTCATATATTTATCTATTATCATTTTATAAGCGGTAAGAGTGATGTGAAAATCATCAATAAATAATGTTTTAGGATCTTTTTCTTCTATTGAGGAAACTTTTTCATCAAATTTATCAGGTAGGATTCTTAAGATATTTTCAAAAACTATAGAGTCATCCTTCTTTTCACCAAGAAATATGATAGTACTCACAATTTAATTTACCCTGGTAATGAAGTCCCCAACAGATTCATGATCACCCATCTTCAAATATTTATATTTCAATCAACAGATTTGTAAATTTTTCTTATTCACTTTTGTATTGCCTTGATATGTGTTTTTCAGTTTATCCCATATAACTTTGTCTATGGAAACACCTTTCAATATTAAGAATTCACTTTATGAAAGTGATGATAATATATAATTCTTGTCCCTTCCTTCATTCTCAAGATTCTTATTATCAATATATGTAAGAGGAGTTTTAAAATAAATAAGAGGAAACCCATCTGTTGTAGCTTCAAGAACGTCGTATGCAATAGACATAAGATATGGAAACATTCTATCTTTCCAGATATGATAATTTTTTCCATCGAGGACTGGAATACATTTACTATTCACAAAATTCAAATTCTCTATCGGAAAAGAATAATCGAAGGGAAGAAATGATCTGATACCACTTCAAAGTGATTAGTCTTAATGATTTTATCACTGAGAGGGAGAGGGGGTGAATCAACAATACTTTTTCCTGTTATGTTTCCTTGAAAAACCTTTACCTCCTATTAAATATTTAATTTTATACTGAAAAAAATTCAACCACACATCCAGAGGAACATAACCATTCACAAGGTTCACTATTCAATAATAATAGCTACATCCTTGGTATAGTTTGGAAATGATCCAATACCATACAATCCACTAGAAAAATATCCTTGGATATAATGAGTAAGATATAACCTTACACTCATGTAACACTATGTAAACAATTCCAATAGTGTGTGTGCAACCTCTTAGCACAAATTGTTTAATAAAATGATTTTGTAACAAATCATGTTACCTTTTCTTCTTTTAAATTCAATATAAGTATTCAATTGAAATGAAATTCTTCACTTTCTTACCCAGAAGATGGTAATAACTTCTTCCAAATTTTTATGAAAAACCAACTCTGATTTTCCTAGTCCATTTTTCTCTGAGTATGATTCTAACTAATATGAATCTTTTCAGTATGATACTTCTTGGTATAATTCTCCCTAGTATGAAAAATATAACTTTTATAGAATACAATAGAGATTAATTGACACAACTTCAATTATCCTTCTTCCTCAGTCTAAAAATCATAGTATAGGAATCCCAATATAATTAATTCATCATGATATGATAATCAAAAAAATACATTTGAAAAGTAAAATACAATAATCAGATAAGTATGATAAACACTGAGTATGATGATTAGGTAAATACAATGTTGTGATATTGTATCTTCTCTTTCACTTGAATCTGTTAAAACTTTTTCAACAAAATTTAATATGGAAAACTCTTATTCTCCCTAAAAATCAGAGCTTCCCTCTCATGAATAGTATATTGGCCATTAGAAAAGTATAATGTACTTTTCACCTTTTATAGGTGACCCTCAAGTGGATTTGGAGGTAATACCAAACCAAATTTCCTGCTTAATCAAATTCACCTTCATCTCAATTTTCCCTAAAATATCAGGTGAATTTTGACTTCATTAACTCTTCTCGAAACTTCTCGATTCTTCTATAATCTTTACTTCTTCTTAAGAATTTCATTTCTATTCATGGGTTTGATTTTTTTAATATAATTTCTTCAAAACAATGCTCTGTACCAATTGTAAGAAAGTATTTGAAGAAATGGATACCACTTTTATTTTCTAAATATGATTATTGTTTTGAATATCAATCTCCCCATTTACAATTAATTCAACAATATTTACTTTAAAACCACTATTAATTCATCACTTCTTCTCTTGAACCAGTTGAAAATATAAAACCATTTAAATCTGATACAATGGATCTTAAAACAATTAAAATACACATCACCTCCTTCATTTCTTTCACTTAACTCAATTGAAAAATTCAATTGAAAGGTAAATGAGGTGATTCCACTCTTAACCCACTTGATGAAGACATTTGAAAACAAATCAGGGCTCATCTTCAAAAACTACCTTCATTCACAAACCTGTTCTTGTATCATGCCTTCATTTATGTCTTTAAATTCATTTGAGAATAGCTTCATCATTAAAAGACATCAATTAGAAATTATCATAACTTTACATTAATTTCTGATTATTTCTTTTCTTCTCAGCCTGTGTACGATATTTTATGAGCACGATTGGCTTGGATACGATTGTTTCTAGGCATGACCATTCTGAATACGATTATACTGGGTAAAATATTTTTCCTCCTGAGCCTAATTATAATCATCCTGGGTACAAATAGTTTTTTATTCATATGATGTATGTTTAGATGCTACAGTACATGAGTAAAATATTTAGCTTCCTTATTTATTTTCACTTAAATAAAATAAAACTAGCTACGAATCCTTTTTTAATCGAAATCATCTCTTTCTTTTCTTCCACCCAGATACAAAAAATCTGGGTACATTTTAGAATACCTATTTTCTCTTTTCTTCAATAAAGATTCCATCATAACTTATCCAATAAACTTATGATTTATATGACATATAAATCAGCAAAGAATCATCACATTTAAAAAGGTTCCATGCCAAATCCAATTACTCAACAAAACAATCACTTATTTCGCACCAGATCCAAGGTGAATCTGATGAACATTTACTTTTAGCAAGATGTTTTCACTTTCATTCTAGACCTGACGTGAGTTTTATCAAAACCAATTACTCATTATGATCTTCTTCCATTCTGAACCTAAGGTGAGTAAGATTCATTTGAGAACAAAGGTCATTACGATTTCCACCAAATACAAAGTGAGGTGATTTTACTTTTGATCTAAATCTTCCTCGACAAACATAACCTTATTCGATAATAAAAGACAAATCATAAAAAAAAACACCTTCCACATCATCTTGGTACTAACATGAAGTTTTTTTGGAATTTGTTAAGGAAGTATGATCTATCTATAAATAAATTTGAGGCTGAAAAAATCCTGATCATTGGCTTCATGGAATTTCAATTATAGGGTTGGGTACCTTTGTGGGAAGATGGAAGGAAAAGTACTGACCAATGTTTTCATGTGAAAATGAATGTGGTGGATTGGAACCACATCGATATCATCGTATAAGGTATGATAGAGGTGTTTAAGAGTTTTTTAAGGATATTTTAAAAATATCAACTTGTCTAGGTTATGTTTCATCAGTAGAGACATGTTGTTTTATATCAGAACAAGAACATGGCTTAGGTATCCAATTTTAACCTATGTTTTACATTTCATAAACTGTCATGGAATATAACCACATTAGGTGTGTCATCATACTACTAGAATCTTGTCCTATATGTTGATTACTATAGTGGGGACAACCTTGATTCTTCAGAACGAATTGGTTGAATACACTGAGGCATGTCAAGTTAGATTAATGTAGTGATCACATTCTTTATGTTTCTATAAAAATTAACTTTTGTCTCAAATTATGGTGTTTTTTCTTAGATTCATGCTAGAAGAGTGTGATGGAAATTCAATAATGAGTGTGACCTTAGGGTAGTGAGTTTTTATTCAAGGATGGAACATAAATAACTCTTTATGGATGATAATCATGGAATATTGGGAGTAATGATTTATGTACTACCATAACTTATCAAGGAAGATAAGTGCTATAGTGTAGATATTATAACTACCCATATCATTACATGTCTTTAATTTCAATGTATGTTTGAACTTCTCCTCTAGTACAAAGATTGTTTGGTGAACCAAGTGTTTAACTGAGGTGAAAAATATTTAAGCATATTTAAGATGTGTTTTTGGACATGGAAGAAATCTTAGTGGGTGAATTTGATCTCATGTTTTTAGTAATGGAGTCCCTAAGCATCTAGGGATACTACTATATCCAACGACTATATGGTGGGGTGTGAAGTATCCCAACTACATAGTAGGAATAACCGATTAACTAGGGAGCTTGCACTAGGTAGTTGGTGGCCCATAAACTATGTGGTGGTCCCTAATCAACTAGCTAGTGGGGAACATTGGTAAATGATTTACTAAGGTACTTTTCATCTATTTGGTTACTGATACCCATTTATAATTATACATATTAACTAAAATTCATGAGGTCATTCATTCATTCCCTCCTCTTCTACTGCCTCCATGATATCCTTTTGAAGTGGGATGGATCGAGGTGAGATCTATTAGTGAATCTGAGTGAGATCCTTCATTATTTATTAATCTTGGACTCTTCTTCTATGTGTGGTGGAAGATTGTTATGCTGTTAATCATGAGTAATTTATATTGGTAAGTCTTGTCATTTTTTATCCTTTGATGTCCCAATTCTCTTAAAATCCTCTTACCCTTGACTATCTTGTTTAATGATTGATCCTCAACATGATCTTAATTAGATAATTGGATGACAATTCCACTAATACTTGATTGAATTGTATGTTAATATTGGGTCTTTTGATAAACATGGTTATAGGATTTTCCATGATGATTAACACATTCCATTTTTGGGATTTTCAGTGAAGGTATGTCCCTTGGTGTTTCCTTCCTTAGTTTTTGGTCAAATTGAGTTGATTTATCTATCATATCATGGATTTTTTTGGGAATTTTTCATTCCTTATATTAGGGAGTGAATTAGAAGTGGCTCTAACTATACTGGATGGAATTTAAACAAAGGTATGTTTCCTAGAATGATGTTAAAAGAGTGTTATAGAACTTTCATGGGTGGTTTGAAATGGTTCTAGATTGGTGGTGATACCCAAATCTTGTGGTGATTGATGGAGGCCAAATGGACATGGATGGAATCAAACAAGTAGCTATGATTTTCTTAGATTGAGTTGTATTTGAGTTGAGGTTGGTGGTCCTGTGTAATCTACCCTATAGTATTATTCATGGTTATTGGAATGTGATATGAGGTTATCTAATTTAGATTAATGTCCCTTAATTCATAATTGAGTTATGAATTACATGTTTTTATTAGTTAGTCTAATTAGATTAAAGTATTAAATAATTAAAGGAACCATTCCTAATGTAATTGAACAAAGTTCCAAGAGCCATGAAGTACCTTTGTGCACTAGCTTGATTCCAAATACCGATGGGCAGGGATTTATCATAAATGATTCATTAGATTACATGGACCCCCCTTTGGTGTGTGGTTATGCTACATGATACCTAGAGACTATGAGACCATGTTTACTTTATTGATCAAATGTGTGCGAATGTATAGATCACGAGACCCTGTTTGATGTATTGATCACATGTGTGTGTATGGGTATCCCATGAGACCATGTTTGATGTTTGATCACATGTGTGTGTGTAGCCCGTGAGAGCCATATATGATGCTTTATTCCATGAGTGTGCTTATGTATCTTATTATACCATGTTTGACAATGAGAACATGTATTTTTTTGATAATAAATACTCATGATGAAATTCTATGCTCTTCTCTTGCAAGCTCTATCTTATTATGTGTTATTACCATGCCTTAGGAGGAACTTATTTGGTACTTATGACTGATGATCTATCATGGTATGGTTATCTTTTAGAGGGGTTTCACATATGGCATGAAAAATAAAAATGATGGACAAAAACATATTGTAGGGGCATGAGGACCTTAGGGTCATACCCATGAAAGTGACATTGGGTATTCGAAGACCTTATGGCCTAACCCAAGGCATAGACAAAATATGACGACCTTGAGGACTGATCTGTGATCGGTGATGGGACTTGGTGGTATTGAGGCCTCACCCATGATGGAGTAAGGATGTGATTTCCTTGCGGTCTAATCCAACTTGATGCCTTGAGACTACTGAGAGACATATACACCGACCTTACAGACCGATCTAACTCTTTATCCTTGTGGATATTATGTAGTACATGTTGAGACCTTGTGGTTGACTATAGTTTATAAATTTTTTATGAATATGTTTTTAATTGGATCCAAAGAAGGTGTGGTCTTGGATTTTTAGAGGATTTTGTAAGTTTATAATCACTCAATATATGATTGTTGTCTGATTATTTATGCATTGGTCATTATATGTTATGATTATGAATTTTGTGTATTGCCTATTTAATTTCTAACGATATTATCACTTGCATGTACTCTAAATTTACTGGTTAGGTACTAGAACATTTTGGTAGTGCCCTGCTGAGTTTCTCTCAGACCCTTCTTGGGAGGTCATGCCACTTGGGCACTCGAGCAATCCTCACTTGTTGTAGCTATAGGTTAGTATGAGGGATAGTTTTGATCATTGAGTATGATATCTCTCTATGACTATGGATACTGAGATTCGGTGAAGCTTATAGTTGGGTGCATAACCTATTTGTATGTTTATTATTTTTTGTCTTATGTATGTGATTGGACCAATGGGTTATCAATGTCCTTGTATTTAGGTTTGAGTTTGTTTTTTCCACTTTTATTTATTACAAATGGCATGTTTTTTTTGATTTTATGCATACTATGATTATATATTATTAAATTTTTTATTATAAATCTATTTTCAAGAACTTTTATTGAGGCTATAGTATCCCCACAACATCAATTTAGACCCTCACTATTAGTCAGAATCCTCTAGCATATGGGGAGGCACACCTGAGCTCATGTTCCACTCTGGATCAGACCTAGTGATTCAAGTATGGTCTTACATATCAAATTCACACTATGTATATATAAAATACCATATTATATATATACTTGATGCATTATATTCATGTTTACATACATCTCATGAATGCATATTTTAGTGTAAATCTAACAAAAACACCCCAAAGATCCAAAAAACAACCTTTTACTTTATTTCATGTTCCAAATGGGTTCAAGTCACATTAGAAGTTGAATTTAATTTAAAAAAATCCTTTCAATATCTTCAAAATACTTGGAATTTCAAGTACCCTTTGAAATGATAAGTAAAATCCTTATTCCAAGAGGAGAAACTAATTCAACATTTATAAATCTATTTTTACAATAATATATAGGCATAATTAGGAAAATGAAACATTTATAAATTTCAAGCATAAAAAACATCCCATATTATTAAAAAACACCTACCTAAGATCAATGATGATTTGAAAAAAAGTCATTTATTATAATTATGGACACTCAAAAAAGATCCAAGAAACATATTGTAATCCCTAACACCCAAAAATAATCAAATTAGAATCACCCCAAAACCTAAATTATCCTGATGTACCTATAGGGGTTATGGGAGAAATATCAAGCTAGAAAAAAGGTTTATGGATGAAGATATAAGATAAAAAAGAGTGGAGAAAGAGGTTTACCTTGAGAAATAGAAAAAATTAGGGTTGCAGGAGCTTTGAAATATAAGGAAAGGGAGGGGGATACACCAAAAAATAAGCACTAGGGCCGTTAGAATGAGAGGGAGATAAAGGGAGGGGAATAACTCTTAAAATTGAGAAAGGAAAAAACTGATAAACCACATGTTTAAACACCTGGGTAGTCTGCATGGTTAGGCCACACAATTTCATAAACAGTGAAGTAAACATGTAATTTCCACTGGATAAGAACAACCCATATAGATATTTTATCCATATAGTTAGGAAAAAAATGCACTAACTATTTAAGGTTTGAGAATTATTGTAGAATTATGCACATGCTACCCATATGACTTTTCTAACTATGCACTACAAACATGAAACTACAAAAACCCTTCAATATTTATGGATTACCAACCAAAATATTATAAAAATTTAAATTACCCTAAAATTAACTAAAATAATATAAAAATAAATATACCCATAGTGACATGTGGTCTGACAAAATCCCCACCTTGCCACTTTTTTCACTAGAAAATTCCTTAGTAGAAATAGAGGTATCCAGAAACAAGTCACAACCATACCATATTGGATGATTTGATTAGGGAAGGTAAAACTAAAAGGGTTATAAGTAAGGATACCATCAGAAGTTGATTATTTTTGTAACCCAAACAATAAAGTACACAGGACCATGGAATGTATCCAAGAACAACACCACACGATCCCAAATACAGAATATATGAGGGAAGGATACTGAGCATAGGTCTCCCCACCATTTAGAAATTCTCTAAATGATGTGACAGGGAAAGAACACAACATGAATCCAAGACACCCACAAAAAAGTGAATCTTCCAAGAATTTCCTAATAATCTCCCAAGAATCATAAAAAGAACTGATTCTCAACTCCTTAAAGGAAAAAAAATATAAAAAGAACTTGATGTTCATGAAACAAAACCATAAATAATCTTAACATGTATCTCAACCAAAAAACTCATGGTGAAAATGTCAAAACCACACTTTAACAAGAAACAACATGGTCACTAGACTCAGGGTCACCATACTCAGTGGGGAAATTATGACCTTGAATTGAAGCACCATCCCACAAAAAACCCAACCAGAATGAAACTAACACTACCATGTACCCAAACCCTTGAAGGTAATACCCATCATAGTTACCCAAGTAGTGACCCAAATATCTCCCATGATATACCCATGAGGGGACCGACTTCAAAATAACCAAAAAACACTAGAAAACACTTGAATATTTGAGAAAGGAAACAAAAAAATAACAAGGTATGCACAAAAAATAAAAAACCCAACACTATCAACAAAATCTAGAAAGGACTAAACACTAATCCAAATTTAATCACCATTCATAGAATAAAAAACACATAAATCTTCAATACACACCAAAATAAATATCCCAAACAAGAAACCACATAAGGAAAACACACAATTCTCTAAGACGACTCATATAAGACTCATCGCTAAGTCTTCTATCCAATCCACCACTCCATCAAAACCTAGATCAATAAAAATAGAAAGAGGATACAAATATAATAATTCATATAGTACAAAAGTCCAAGATCCACCACTCCACTTGGAGTATGAAAAGAGTCACCAACTATGTAATAAACCGACCATATAATGTCTGACTCGTGACTATACCAAGCCTACATTCAATAGACTAGGGGATGAAGACCAAAATCAAGTAGGCATATCCCAAAAATGGGAGGCATTATCCAAATTTACCTATACACATGCACACATATCCAAGCCCACACAATGATAAAATGTAAAATAACTGAAACTAATGCATGCATACAACTAATATCCCATAATGGAGTATGATATTAAAGTATTGAAAGTAAAAAAATGGGGCCAAATACGAGCCCAAGAAAACTATAAATATTACAACCTAATCCAAGGATGAGGACCAATTAAAATGAAAGATATTAGTAAAACACCTTGGTTTGAAAAGATAAAACTATTCTCTACCCACTCACTGTCCTCTCGGGACACCGTCAAAAGGGATTTCATCTTCATAAGACATGACACATGTAGAAAAATCCCATACATGGGTGATTATAATAATACCCAGTAGGACACCCCAAAAACACTAAACATGAAGCACCTAGTATAGTCAGCTCAATACAACATATAAAAATTAGTGTATAATAGAAACACTCAAATATACTCAAGAAAGAGACCACACCACCAAGATATCACAACTAACTATCATCCATACGATTTTGCTTGAAGAAACACTCCTTCTTGGATAGCCCACTTCATGATCCATGATATCATTGGATACACTCGATGAAGAGTTCTAGATCATTAGGCCTCACCCAATAAAGCTCACTAGTCTAAGAAGACCCTAATACACAGATAGAGGGTTAAATATAGAACATACGGGGACACCAAAAATCCAATCTGGATCAACCCGCTACATAGGGGATCATATTCCAAAGATACCAAAAACCCTAATGATATGACATGATATATGGAAGATCAAAACCTTTCTCATGGGGGTCATGTTGATTCCAAAAAATCCACCAATGGAACACAGAGGATCACACTCTAGTCTCATGGAGGGAAACCACAACTCTATTCAAGACTCTTCCTCTAGAGGGGATCAAAATCCTATGATATGTTTGTAATTTGACATTATTACCTACAAGGAATGGACCAAGGGAACATACTCAACCAAGACCCGTACAAAGTAAGTAAATGAAGAGATACAGACACTCTTTAAGGGGGTACACAATTTTCACTAAGGATAAATGGAATTTCCAACTATCCCAAAGTCTACCCATGTGGTAAAGCCTCACACGACATGTAAGTCTCAACATATATTCAATGTATAAGAAATAAATGACATATAGAGACGCACGAAAACATACCTGTATCTCATGGCCATGTTTTTTTATTGGCATATCTGTGTTCTAACCCATGATAAGTGGTCCTGTTTGTGTCCAATACATAGCCCACCACTGGGAATGTACTTTTTACCATGTCTATGAACATTTCAAAGTAGACACCAAGCCATCATGGAGGGGACAGACAATGTATGACCATGTCACACTGCATGTGATACCTAACTCTAGTTAGAACCCTAACAATGCACCAGGGGGCCCACATGGCATGTAATCGTGAAATATAAACCGTGTTTCTCAGGATTTTACAAATCTGATGAGATCTATTTTGTTCCATTTTGGGATTCTCTGGATCCATCACCCTTGCTGAAACATGTAGATCAGAGGTCGGTCGAGCCTTACCCACATCAATTGATAGAAAACAAGACTAGAATATTCTTTAAAATTTCCTCATCAAGCTACCATCACCATGAATAAAAATTGGAAATAAAAAAAACCCAAAAATATATTCTGATCCTCCAATGATCATCCTCCTCTATCATTGCACCTAGATCACACCATCAATCAGGAACCACACCCATGATATTGATCTTTCATGCTGAATAATAGTTGTGCAACAACCAATTACCTGGTATTCATCGAACCATAGGCGAAAAGGAAACACCCATGATGAATGTGAAAATAATGGGGGAAGAAATCCATAAAGCACAAGATGTGAGGAATTAACCTCAACCTTTTTTCGTTCGGACTCGATATGTTTTCTCAAAAGAAGATGAATGAAGAGGAATATAATCACAATGAATAATTATAAAATTCCATAAATTTAAATCTACCAATGATGCATGGATAAATTCTTTTCTTGTAATATATCTGAGTTTGTATGAGATTAATAAACAGGGTGGAAATCACAAAACAAAACATCTTATTTGGAGTTTGGATCGATCGTTGATGAATAATGGTTATGTGATTCTATCATTTATGAGATCATCAAACTCGGTTGGTGCAATGATTCATGATCTGGTCCCAATCCATCATAATTCCCCAAGAATGATCTCCAGTGGTCATTTTAATCTCTAGGGTCTGAGCCACCAACCCTGAGGAAATCCTATAATTGTATACTTATATGAGAAATTAGTAGAAGCATCAAAATAAACAAAACAAACAAACAAATTATTTTGTTTTATTTATTTATTACTTTGATGATTTTTTTACAAACGGCCATCACCAAAAAATATTATGTCGCACCTAGTGTAAAAATCATGTTATGAACTCAACAGTTCCATCATATGTTTTATTCGAGCCCTTCTTTTGGAGTTATTCCACTTTTTAAGGAAAATTTCATGGGTGTGATATTTAATATATTTCAAACATTTATTTCAAGAACATAAGGCCTCAAAATCACATGTTGTCTCAACACTTGGTCTCGAAAATAATCCATATAATATCAATAAATAATGCATTTAAAATCTGAGTCATTAAATTCCCACCACATTAGGTCTCTTTTGTCATGAAAATAGGAAAACATACTCAAAAATATGAGGGTATTAGGCTCGTATTTGGAAATCCAGCTCCTAGATTCTCTCTTGAATATTCCTATGTTACCCTCGGTCATGAACAATGGGAATAGATCACCCATGAAGAATCTTCTTCTACTGATCCTTGATCTCCCCTAGGTACTATGCAAAGGTAGATCCATCCTTGATGTCCAGCTCTTCCCAGTTGATAATGAGCAACAGTTCATGTATGTACCTCTTCAGATAAGACACATTGAAGAAATCTTGTACCCAGTCTAACTATGATAGTAGAGTTAAGCATATGCCACCTCAAAAACTCTACATAATATCTTGAAGGGACAAATGAATCTTGGAGATAAATTTCTTACATGGCCAAATATCCTCAATCCGTATTGAGGTGAGACCCCAAAAAAAAACTTTTCACCCTCCTCAAACTCTAGAGGTCTCCATCATTGGTCTGCATAAGAATTTTTATGGTTCTTTGCAGTTCTCATCTGCTCCTGGATGATCTTCACATTCTCTATAGGAGCTCGCACCAACTTCAAGACCATGAGTGATGAATTTCCTAGACTATTCCAACAAAGTGGTGAACTATAGGGTCACTCATACAAATCCTCAAATGGTTCCATAAAAATGGTGTAATGGTAGTTGTTATTATATAAAAACACCCATAAGGGTAGTTGATCCTCCCAACTACAACAAAAGTCTAACATGAAATCCCGTAGTATATCCTCCAAGACTTAAATGGTACACTGTGTTTGAATGTTAGTCTGGGGGTGAAACACTATTCTAAATCATAACTCATTCCCAAAAATCCTACTTTAGTCTTCTCTATAACCAATATGTGAAGTGATCGTCACTTTCAAAGATGATCTTTGAGGAAACTCCATGGATTCAGATTATCTTTTGCACATAGAGTCACCCCGGGATCTCTACTAAACTCTTCTTTTGAAATATAAGAAGTGGGTAGACTTGGTGAGTCGATCTATGATCACCCAGACAACATCATATTCCTTTTACATATTTGGTAATCCCATCATGAAGTCCATGGATATCCCGTCCCACTTACACTTTGGAACATCAAGGGGTTGAGCTAAACCCACTGGAACCTGTTACATATCATTAACCTGTAGACAAGCGAGGCATCAATAGACAAACTATGAAACTCCCTTATTCATGCATGGCCAACAAAACTGACATCATAGGTCCTAGAACATCTTTTCCAAACCTGGATGTAATGCCAAATGGTATGTATTCAACTCCCACACCACATCCTCTTGCAATGTCAATGGTACCATCATCTATCCTCTAAAATGGATAGCATGCTCTACCCCTTCATTATATCCAACAAGATCATGTACAATGGATATAATATTATTCAAGGTATCAAAATTGGTATCTCCACACTGATCATCCATAAAACATAGTGAAAGTGGAAGGTTAATAACTATTTACTATAGATATGAAGCACTATCCTTTTCCACTAAGGACAATTTCAATGACGTTAACTGCTCTGATGCCTCAACTAAAAATTGAGAACAAGATCACAAGGTGAGATTTCCTACCACCACATTAGAATCATATTATTATAGGAAGTATCAAATTTATAATTCTAGATTTATTCCAACCATCACATAAATATCAAGTTAAGATATTCCTGTGAGAAGATATGCTTGAGACTCTTGTGGTCAGAGTAAATGATAAATCGTTCACCCATCAAGTAGTATCACCACATATTTAGTGTTAATACTACTACTACTAACTGAAGATCATGGGTCACATATTTCTACTCATGTGTTCTCAAATGACATGAAACATAAGTAATAACCACCTTCCTATGCATTAGAACACAACAAATTCCACTACCTGATGCATCGTTGAACACTACGTACTCGACACCCTCCTCTAGAAATCTCAAGATGGGAGTGTATTTCAAACTTTTACTCAAAACCCAAAAATAATTTCTTGAAACTTTATGTCCACATGAAATTATTCCCCTTATGGTTCAAAGATATCAAGGGTACTTCCACTCTGGAGAAATTAGGTATAAACCTTCGATATTACACTGCCAACCCAAAGAAACTTCACACCTTGGTAATACTCTTGGGTGGATCCCAATAAAGAACTACCTCCACCTTCATTAGGTCCACTGCTACTCTAGTATCTTATATGACATGTCCTAGAAATTGGACCCCTCGAATCCAAAACTTTCTCTTTGAGATATTCCCGTAAATATGGTGCTCTCAGAGTGGGTCCAGGACTATCCTCAAGTTCCTCGCGTGATCCTCCTCGGATGCTGAATACACTAGTATGTGACAAATGAATACCACCATGAACCATTCCAAGAAAGGTTGAAAGATATATCTCATTAGTCCCATGAGCATTAATGGGGTGTTCGTCACACCAAAATCCATCACCAACTACTCATAGTGACCGTAGAGACATCCGAATGTCGTCTTCGGTGTATCATTGTCCCGTACTCATAGATAGTGATTGCCCAATCCGAGGTCAATCTTTGAGACCCATCACACCCCTATCAAATGATCAAAGAGGTATTCTATCCTCGGTAGTGGATACTTATTCTTCATGGTAACCTGATTCAAGTTTTGATAATCCACACATAACATCAAGATCATATCCTTCTTCTTGGTAAACAACTCTGGAGATGCATAGGGGGAAACATTGGGTCTCATAAATACCTTCATCTATAAGTTATCCAACTACACCCTTAGATATCAAATTTTTGTGGGAGCCATGTGATATGTTGGGGTATATATTGGTGTCATACCAGTATGAAAGTCAATGTAGAATTCTAACTCTCGATGGGGAGGTAAACCTGATACGTCCTCAGGAAAGATGTCCTCATACTCGACCACCACCATAGGAAACTAATAGTCCCAAGAATCCATTACACTAAGAGTCATTCTATCCAATTGGTGAGTAATCAGTTTCAATTTCTTATGCCATATCTCATCCTACTTTGCCTATGTTTCCTTTTCACCCATAAAAGAAAACATCATTCCATCACTACAGACACACCACATCATTCTCCTAAAATAGTCAATCTAGGAATGAACTATGGATAGACAATCCATACTTATGATGAAATTTTAAGGCATCATAGCTACTGAAAATAGATCCCATGCAATACTCTCAACACCAAGTGTCATATTACACTATCGACACAAGTTCACAATCATTGAGTCACTACCCTTCGAAGTCACCAACTAAAAGAGTTGAGCCAAATGATCAACCCGAATTTATAAGTCTCAAACTAGATAAGTGGAAAGGAAGGAATGCCTAGCCTCATCCGTATCCATAAGATCTATGAGATTGCCACAGACCACCTGGGGGTGGTTTTGGTAATATGTAGAACCTATGACCACCACCTGATTCCCCACCAGTCCCTTTTCCATGTATGACACCCAACATACTACCTTTCTCTTTCCTTTGTCTCTATCTCAATGGTCCCTCGACCATCTCATGATTAGCAATATGATGAGATGGAAAATCCCTAGCTAGATGTCCCTAACCATCACAAGATAAAAATCACCTCTCATTTAGATGATTCAAGCCACCCTAATATCCCTACACCACTAACCCTATGTCCTAGGATTGCCTCATGAAGTGGATGACATGCTTGGATCCCTGAGACGGTTGTCTGCTACCTGTTGCTAAAGTTTCTGATACTGGGTGACCACTACTTGCTCCCACGGCTAGTGAATTATATTCTAGAAATCTATCGACTACTAAGGATCACCCAAGAATCCCATCATAGGTGGGAATGAAAAGGTATATGACTGAAGACCCAGTGTCCCAACGTAAGCCCCGCTCAAAGGTCCTAACACTAAAGAAATGATCCCACACCATATCCAGTCAGTAACGATAGAGATCAGTAAAACTCACTAAGTACTCTACCATGGTAAAAATTCCCTTCTATAGATTCATAAGATCTTGTGTGCATACATATTACAATGTGGATGGATAGAACTCATCCCTGAAGATACACTCAATGTTTGAATAGGAGGGAGTTGTCTCGTCATGTGACTGAGTTACTAAAATCCACCCTAACCCAATAAATCCCTAAATAAGACTCATCCTGAGGATCTCCATCTGATCTTTGGGGATCCTCACAATATGAAAAACTAGAGCGACTACATCTAGATAGTCCTTATCCACTTGGGGGTATACTCACCCTGAAACCTAGAAGGTCACTGCCTCTCAAACTCATGCAACACACTCAACCTATGAACATCCTCAGTAGGTAATTCCAATGATAGATGATGCTCAAAATGTGGTGGTATAGATGGAAAACCACTTGGAGTTGCTATCTACAGTACAAAACCCTATACTGATGCCTTTTCACTAGGTGAATCATCCTCGTGATTACATAGAGTAATCCTAGATGGCTATCTTCATGGAGGCATCTTGAAATTAAACAAGATGTCAAAAGAGTATATCAGGGGAGCTGACTCAAGAAGGAAATAAAAACACAACCCATTACTATATGATGTATGTAAATTTTTTTCCTTAAAACCAATGTTTACATGTACTGAAACGAACGAAAGGTGATCGAAGTCTTGGTGTATGGATACATTGGCTGCCACACCAACACTCGGGTCCCTGACCTGAAAGTCAAACTCAAAACACTAAATACAATTTACCAAAATCAATATCACCAACTCTGGTACTAAGGTAGAACTGAATTCTTTGATACCACTCTTTCATGACCTGGCCCACCAAGGTCTGACTTGTGACTACCCCAAGCCCACATCCAATAGTCCAGGGGCTGGCGACGAGTGCCAAGTAGGCATATCCCACACATGGGAGTCATTAGCCTAAAGTTACTGTACACACACACACACATCTACAATCCCACACAAAGATGAAATGCAAATCAAATGAAACCAATTAATATATACAACTGAGATCCCACAATAGAGTATGATAGTAAAATATAGAAAGTATAAAAAGGGTCCAAATACAAGCTCAACCATAAACTATAAAGAGTCCAACCTACCCTAATGGTGAGGAATAATTAAAATGAAAGATCTCGATAAATCCCTCAGTCTAACAAGCTTCAACTATGCTCCACCCATTCCCTATCCTCCTAGGACACCATCAAATGATCCATTGTATGTATAAGACATGACACATTCGGGAAAAGCCCATACATGGGTGAGTATAAAAATAAAAAGTAGGACACCCCAAAAACATTAAACATGAAGCACTAAGTATATCCAACCCAATAAAAGAATTAAAAATCAATATATAAAATAAACACCCATATATACTCAGGAAAGTCACCACACCACTAAGAGGTCATAGCCAACTATCAGCCACAAGATTCTGCTCGAAGTAGTGATTTTTTGGGGGAACCCACTCCAAAATCCACAATATCATCATAGACACTCGAAAAAGAGGTCTAGATAATTAGGCCCCACCCAAGAAAGATCACTAGTATAATAAGACCCTGATACACTAATAGGGGGTCACACCCCGAACTACTGGGGGACACCACAAACCTAATTTGGATAAAACTGCTATATAGGGGATCATATTCTAATGATTCCACAAACCTTACGAATACGACCTGCTAGAATAAGGATCAATGATCTATTTAGGGAGGTCACACTGATTCCAAAAACCCCACCTAGGGAACATAGAGGAATTCACTCTAGTATCACGAAGGGCCACCACAAATCAATATTAGACTCAACCTCTTGAGAGGATCACAATCCTATGATATGGATGTAATGTAGCATTATACTCTTGAGGGAACAAACCAAGGGAACAGACTCAAACAAACATAGTCCAAACTAAGGAAATGAAGAGATATAAATACTATTTAAGGGGGTAAATGGTGTGAACTCGGGGTACATGGTGTGTGAAACTATCCCCAAGTCCATCCATTTGATAAAGCCTCACTTCACATTTAAGTCTCAACATACATATTGTGTAGAAAAAAGTACATGACATGTAGAGACAAACAAAAACTTTCCCATATAATAACCTATGTATAGGTGTCCATGTTTGTGTCCTAGTACATGGAATGCCTCAAGCCGTGTACTTTTTCTCATGTCCAATTAATTTCCAAAGTACACGTTGATCCGTCATAGAGGGATCACATGACGTGTGACTAAGTAACACAACGTGTGATACTTAACACCATCCAAAACCCTAGCACCGTAAATAGGGGTCCCAAACATTGTATAATCCAAAAATACTTGCTGTGTTTCTTAGGATTTTATAGATCTACCATGATATATTCCGCACCATCCTATGCTTTGTCGAAGTCATCACCCTTGACATAACTTTTAGATCAGAGGTTGACTGAGCCTTTCCAACATCAATTGATGGAAAACCATACTCTAATCTTCTTAAAAATCACCTAATTGAACCACCATCACCATGCATAAAAATAATGATTAAAAAAACCCAAAAATCTATTCTAATCCACCTCTGATCATCCACCACCATTGTTTCACCTCAATCACACCTTCGATCATGAATTGCACCCACGATATTGATCCGTTTCACTAAGGAATGATCACGCAATGACCAAATACCAGGTATTGATTGAACCACATGAAAAAAGTAAATACCCATGATGAACATGCGAAGAATAGGGAAATAAATTGATAAACCATAAGATGTGAGGAATGAACCTCAACCTTTGTTTTTTCATCCTCGATTCATTATTGTAGAAGAAGATGAATGGATAGGAATAAAATAAAAACAAACAATTATAAAATTACATCAATATAAATATACCAATGATGTGTGTATCAATTTTGTTCATGGAATTGATCCTCATTCATTTTATATTAAGAAACATGATGTAAATTAGAAAAAATAACCTACCTGGAGTTTGGATCGATCATTGATGAAGAACAGTTTTGTGTTGGTGTCATTGGTGAGATCCTCCAACTCTATTAGTGTAATGATCCACGATCTGGTCCCGATCCATTGTCATTCTTCAAGAATGCTCTCCATCGGTCATTTTAATATTTAGGTTTTGAGTAGCCAACCTTGAGGAAATTCTATAACTGTATACTTATAAAAGAAATTAGTCATTTCATAAAAATTAAAAAAACAAGTAAATAAATAAATTTTATTTATTTATTTATTTATATGATGATTCTTTCACAAATGGCCCACATCAAAAAATATTTTGTCATTCCTAGTGTAAAAACCACATTATAAAATCGATGGTTCCCTTAAATTTTCGATCCGCACCCATTCGGAAGTTATTCCACTTTTTTAGAAAACTGTGTGCACGTGATATTTAATATATTTAATATATTTCAAACATTTATTCCAGGAATTCCGAGCCTTGAAATTACATTTTGTCTCATTTATCAGTCTAAAAAATAATCCATATAATATCCAAAAACAATAGACAAAAAATCTGAGTCATTACAAACTAAGATAACTATACCTATGAACAAGGAGAGATACCCTATATTTCATTAAGACCTATCTAAGGGGAATATAACATTATCACAAAATATGAACCTCTCTTAGTCCATGTTACATAAATTAAATAAATGGTCCTATAACTGAGGGATAGAAAAAACCAAAAAATTTCCAAAATGATCACATTTTAAAATTTTTTTGTTTTTATTAAAACCCACATTTTCCTAAAACTAATGATCCCTTTAAGAAATTTTTCTAATTTTTAAGTTTTTGAAAATACCCCATTTCAAAAAATGAATCATTTTATGAGTTTCCATGATAAAACCAAATCCATTCATAGAAACACAATCTCCCTTCAAAACACTATCCAATTTTATTTAAGAACTATCAACCTTTAAAACATCTTATTTTAAAACTCAATATTTCATCAATTTAATTTTTTGTTTAAACTAAAAAACCTCTTTTCACCCAAATAAATCCCCTTTACCCCATTTCAAACAAAAAGAAACTCAAATTATTTAGCAAAACACAATTACAAAACCAAATTTAAAAATATGAAACAAATATTTAGAAAATAAAACCAGACACCGTTCCATAGCCTTTTCAAAATGAGTTAAAAAAACACATCATAATATTTATTTTCCATCCCAATTTTTTTTAAAACCATATAATACAATATCTACATAGAAAGAAACCAATAATCCAAGCATAAATTCTAATTTATTCACATTAATTTACTACAAAACTTTCTTATCCAACCTCACACTAATCGTAAACACCATTGGGGTCATTGAAAAAATAAAGGGAGGAAAAAAATACTACCAAAGGAGAAATGAAACTATGTACAGTTTTCCCAAATGGGAAGGTAAATCATGATTTGACCATGCAACAGGATCTGTGATAGTTGTAGACCCATTATTCATGGTATATTTATGTTTTTCTAGACCATGTGAACTGACTATGCAACTATGGTTCATTCACCAATTATACATATGAAGCTTAAAATAACCCATAAAATAATAAGAATACTTCTTATAGACCAAAAAATCATTAGAACATATCAAAATTCCTTAAATATATTAAAAATTGAACTCAAAATCAATAATAAAATCCCCAATACCCATGAAAACTTAAGGTTTGGTGCAAATAATAACCAACTAAACACTCTCCCTCACCTTCCACCTGAGTCCCAACAATATTTATAGTCTCCATTATACCCATAAAAACCCCAAAATAGTAAGATATAATGATATGATACCATTTTTCATTAACCAATCCAGTCCACCCCTGGACCAAGCACCCAAGATGGTCTTTGATATGTCTTAGGCACATTACTGATTGCTCTGTGTTGATAAATAGTGTCAATGCATCAAAACATCATCAATGGGAATGATTTCACCCTCAGTATAATGCAGAAGATTCCACTAATGAAACATATAATCAAATAATTCAATTTAAATAAAAGGATACATACAATACACTAAAAAATAAAAACAAGGAGTTCAAAAAAATAGGAAAAAATAAATAAGAAAAACTGAACAAGATTTAGGATATCAAGGATAATACATATACACCCCAATAAACAACAAAATAAAGAACCAAAATAAACTACTACCATCCCCATATAACCCACAACCATGCTTCACATACCAAATAAACCATCACAATAAGACCCAAACATCAAAATAGGAGGAATAACAATTTGAAGCACATGAAAAGAAACCGCAAGAGTTGTATAAACCAAATAGTGTATATTGGGTGGGAGTAAAAAGAAGCCTAGAATTATCTCACCAAGGATTTATTTCAATTTAACTACAAATGAAAATTCATTTTTGATATTTTTAAATATAATTTAAAAGGTATATTTTCCATACATATGTAAATAAAATACAGTATCACATACAATGTCATTTATAAAATTCTTTTCCTTTTTTTTATTTTTATATGAAAATAATTACTTAGAAATTTATTTTTGACCTATTCCTTTTTTAATTAAAATATATATTTAAAACAAATTTTAATCACTTTATAAATACACCCTTTTTAATCTATTTATGATCATTTTAATAAGAAAACCAAATGAAATAATGAAAAAAAAATAAAAACCATGGCACCATAACACAAGGAAAAGAGTATAAACAACTAATATCATGGTACCATGCATGTAAATTAAATAAGGTAACATAAGAAGGAAATGGAAAATTGTTAAAAATTTCACTAGTTGACAATAAATGTTTTTGGTTCAGTGCCATAAGTAGGCCTATTGATGCATTTCTAACTCTATAATCAACTGATTTCTCTGAACTAGCCTCACCAGTGGCACTCCCCTATAACTTCAATTACCATAATGGATATATTATTTCTCATTGGTATTAGATAAAAATTTATCTCATCCCTCACCAAGGAACCTAGGATTCCCATGTAAGTCAAAAAATAGGAGGTGAGAAATCACTTACATCACTAAAATAATAAGTAATAAATCTCATCTCACATCCAATGGACTTTCAAGAAATATACCATTTCATATATCAATCATATCATATAAAATATCTATATATCAGGTCCCTTGATCCTCAATATATATAAAAAACAATCAACATTGGTCTTAAGAGGTTCAATACAAACACACACCATTTAGAAATAATTAACAAGTGGAAAACAAACCATTATTTAAACACAATCTAAATTATAAATAATATATAATGGTTTGAAATTATATTTTAAATGACTCTTTAAAATCAATTATTTGAAATCCATTTCCAAAAAACATTTTTTATAACAATTTATCAGAACCATGTGAAAACCCTATTAAAGAATCAAAGCAATTTTCAATAAAATTCCCCAAATATAAAAAATCACACCTTTTAATTTATTTCATGGCCCAAATGAGGTCAAATCACATCAAGCATTACCTTTTATTTAAAAAAATCCCTTAAACATTTTCAAGATACTTGGAATTTCAAGCACCACTTGAAATTCCAAATAAAATCCATATTATAATAGGAGAAACCCATTCAACATTTACAACACCCATTTTAACTCTTATACAAAGGCATAATTAGGTAAATATTTTTTTAAAACATAAATAATTGAACAAAATTTTATTTTTAGAAAATAAAAAAAACCACCAACCTCATATCAATAATGATTAGGCTAGACTTCGTTTCCCATGAAAACAGATTCTCAAATAAGCCCCATGTAACCTCTTACAAGTCTTAACACCCTAATGTGCCAAATTAAAATCACATCGAACCATAAATTGGCCCAAAACACTCTTAGGGTTCATGAGAGAAAGATTAATCAAGGAAAAATGGGTAGGGAGGAAGATAAAAGAGAAACAAGATAGGAGAAGGAGGTTTAACTTAAGAAATTGCAAGAAACAAGGCTATAGGATCTTGGAAATTGAAGAAAAGGTATGGGGATACAACCATTACCAAGACCTAGTTCCATTAAAATGAGACAGAGATAAATAGAGAGGAATACCCCTAAAAATAAAGTAAGGGAAAATTTGGGAAAGTATATTTTTAAACACATTGTTAGTCCACATGATTAAGAGAAACTGTGTGCCAACTTTGAAAGGATCTAATAAGTGTTTTAGTGATACATATGGGCTACATACATGATTTAATTTACCGTGTTCTTCAAATATATAACACCCAAAACCCTTCAAAATTTTTTGATTACCAACCTGAAACTTATAAAAAACTAAATTACCCCAAAATTAATTAAAATAATATAAAAAAATATACCCATAGATACATGAGGTGTGGCAACCCTGACCACCCAAATTTAGAGAGGCATAAAAAAGGCAGTTGGGGAGGGGGGTCAAGGGATGACCCATAAGGCCATTGATGATTATTATGATTCCTCTTGAAAAAATCTCTCAAATGATGCCTTATCATACAAATTCACTCCACCCATTCCATGAAACTAAAAATGGAACACCCAAGCACACTCTAAAGTTTTAAAAATTCTATATTGGATTTTATGGAGTTTCTGAGGGAATTTTGATAATTTAGTGCATGATGGGAAAATAGTAATTTTATTTATCAAAATACCCTAAAAAAATTTCTAATGATTGCACTTATCTCAGAATGAGGTGTTTACCTAGGGATTGGAGATAGAATATTTTTGAATTCTGCCACATATAACAATTAAATAATTAATTATTTGGAATGTAGATTGCATAATTGTTATAATTTTAAATAAAGGTGTTTTTTATGATGTAATATTATTAAAGAGATTTTTTGTAATTATATCATTGATACAAAAATGTGGAATTTATATTAGCGTATAAATTTGTTAGAATTTAGTGGACCTCAAATATTTTTTCATTTAAAAATTTAATGAATAAATTAATTACAACATTCACTACTAAAAATATGGTATATACCAACAGACCTAAATCAACATTTTTATGGAAAAATTGGTATATTTTATCCATATACCAATGTTTTTAAGGAACCATTGATATAGGTTTTATATACCAATAGTTTTAAAAAACTTTATATAGGGTTTCTTCCTATACCAATAATGAAACCCACTCCCTTTCCCAGCCTGAGTTTAGCATCCACTACAATCGATTTCTTTACCCCATTCAATTACCCTCAACATTCATCCATTCTTGATCATTTTTTTAATTATTTTTAGTTAGAATCTATTTGATGTGAACTAAAATATGCATTAAATTCTTGTTTAGGTATCTTCCCACATAGTTTAATCAGTTATAATTCATTATGAATAAATTAAATGCAATCCAATATGAATTTAATAAGCATATTTAATTTAATGAATGAATTCAATGAATAATTCTAATATAAATAAATTCATGCTGATATGTTTAATATAGACAATGTGTTTCATTAAATGAAATGTGTCATAGATAAATATATAACGAGATTCGATCCCTTCCATTAGATACAAATGATTATAATAAATCCTCCTAATTATCTCTTCTTATCATTACAATGTTTGTCATAACAGTGATGGTGGTAACAATCCTTCAGTGTATCAAGGTTCTCTCATCACGAATAAGGATCTATAGGAAAATTTACAACCCTCAAAGGTAGGAGGATTTTTATTCTACCCTAGTGATCATTATCAACCATCTAAAAAATATATATGTATTATATGAATGCTCATCATGTGGTATGAATGTTTTATAACAGTTCTTCATTTCCAATTGTTCTTAGTTTCACTTATTCTTTCTTGGAGATATTTGTTGTTTTGGTTTCTAAATCACTCCTAATATTATGAATAAATGTTATTTATCTCCTTAGAACCCCAAGAGTGGTATTAGATCACTATACATGTTTTATATTTGTGAAATCATGCATGAAATGATGAAACTAAGAAAATATGACATTGTTTTTCTCCACCTAAACATAATGGGTAAACCAGACAAAATTAAATATGAAAAATATATTTTTTTTCTTAGGTTTTTGATAAATAATGTTTTTTCTTATTAATAAAATTAAATTATGAATTGTATTATATTATTTATAAATTTTATATAAATAATGTAAAATATATTTTAAAAGTTTAAAATTGTTTTATAAATTAATTAAATATAAAATTTTTATGGTTAATAGATAAATATTTTTCAAGTATGTATGGTTTATAAAATGTTTATAAATCATTTTCAATTTTTGATCAATTTGTCTTGATATGTCAAATTAATTAGGTTTTTAAAGATAATTATACTATAGGGAAGTACCTTGGTCGTCTATCAAGAAGTGTTGGAGGTTTCAAGTGGGAATTTTTAATATATTTTATAAAAAAACAAATGTGGGGGTGGGAGAGGATTTTTAAAACACTTTAAAGTGAAACTAATTATGGATTTTATAAAAAAATTGAGTTTTGAGAGATTTATATAGTGTTGGTCATTAAAAGATAACTATATATCATGTAAAGTTCAGGGTTTTTATAAGTTCATTTAGGATTGTCATAAGTATTTTGTTGAGGTTAATTGGGATCTTTATTACCCTACAAAAATTTACCACAATGAGTATAAAACAAAACCATGATATAATGATCCTATAGCCAAGGTAAATTTATTATTCATGGTATTATAGCTTCCACATCAAATTGAAATCTCATATTTGTGGGGGAAAAATATTATTAGGTTTTCTAGTCTACACAACCCAAGTCACACACTCAAAACCACATACTAATCAGTTAGAAATAAAGAAGATTCCATTCACTCTAATAAAAAAGCATTCAAATATGAAGAAAAGTAATATAAAATGGAATAAAATGTTTTAAAACACAAAATAAACCAAAACTAGTGCTATTAGGCATTTTATAAATCCCTTGGAATGCATGAAACTCCCTCACGATGGTCACCCACTGTTTAGATATCCATCAAGAGGAGGAGAAGGATCGAGTGGATATATTTATTCATTTCAAATCTCCCTATGAGAATAGGGAGTTCCAGATCTTCTAGGATGAGGATAAAATTCATTTGGTTTTATAAAATGGTAGAACCTTTCCCCCTATCTGAGCTTAAAAATGAGTATCCCATGTTATCTTTTTATACGCAATGGTAGTTAGTTGTTTTTATATATAAATTTTTAAATATCAATTATGTATTATATTTGTACAAGTAAATATAAATATATTTTCTTTATGAAAAAAAGAGTTATTGATCTGAATATTGAATATATACTTGTAAAATTTATAGACAATTGAATTCTTATAATGATAGATAATTTCAAAATACCGATTTGTACACTTGAATTTGAGTAGATTTTATTTTCTAGATAGATTAATTTAATTAGGACACCACATGGATGAATTGTAATTATATTCCTTCTTAATAGTAATATACCATAATGTTTTAGATCCACACATAAAATTTTATCCCAATTGGATATATAGAGTTTTCAAAAGATGATAATTTGTGGACATGTGTGCTCGGGCTTCCATTTAGTTTATCCCATTTTCTCTCAATTCATCTTGGTCTCTCCAAATCACCTCCTCCAATAATGAGAACACCAAAAAAGTAAAATTAGTCATTTTGATAGTAATTAATATTAATTAATTTAACCAAATGAGATGTTCCATTTAATATTAAAATTTCATTTTCAATACAAAAACCTTTTAACATAGTTGTATATGGGTGGGAAAGAATAGTGAATCACGGTGAAATCACACCCCCACACTTAAACATTTCTAATCCTGGTAAAATTTACATTTGAAAAAATGATGTATGAAGAAATTAACTGGTTCATAATGACATAAAATTTTGAGAAAATTAAACTCATGATATTAATGTGAGTAAAGTAAGAACCACACCAAATATTCAATATCAGTAAGCATGGGAATGAGCATCTCATAAATTGTATCAAAAAAAAATCAAGGAGAAATATAATACTAATATTAGAAAGGAATTCGTAAGTCAAACATGCCACTAAATACCCATGTGTGTATTTGAAAACTATTTTATTATTTTCTTTCCACAATATATATAGTAAATATAGGTCAATTTAAAAAATTTCATCTTACCATATTATTTCAATTTAACCTTCCCTACACCATTTTCAATCTAATTTTAAGACCCACTCCATTAGGAAGCCACATAAGTTAAACATTAAGTTCCCAAACAAGATATCCCCATATATTATACAATTTCACAACTCCCCTAATTATTAATTATTGTTTTTAGTTTTGAGGTAGTAAAATGTTTGTAAAATAGGTACACACACATAGGTCAATCCAGTACAATAATGAACCCGATAAAATAAGGATCGAAAATATGGAAAAATCATTTTTGAAACTGGGAAAAAATTAACCTAAATTATATATACCTTTAATTAAGTAGAAAGGTTCACATTCTTGGTTGTTTGTAATGAGGTGTAGGGATATTAAATGGCAGGATATTCCCAGAAAAAATTTACACAAAAAAATCATCATCACAAAGGTTTTATTAAGATATAATCATTTATATAATTTATCAAAAACCAATTTTACTTAAAATCACCACTCAATGTTAATTTTATGCTCAAACTCACATGACATCAAAGAAATAAATATTCTTTAAATGTTAAAACAACAAGAAAAATAGAAATTCCGCAAGTATTTTCAATAAATTACATGTTGAGAAGAGAATTTAATATGATTATTCAAATTAAAAAGTGAAAAAAACAAATAATAGATAGATTAAAAAATGTAAAAATTCCATAAAACATGCAAAAAATAGAAGAATAATAATGATGAAAAAATTCATAACTAACTCAGAATGTATCCACCCCCAAGCCTAGAATTTTTAGTGTACTCAGAGTAATTAAAGAGAAGATGGGAATATATGATATAATCCATTTGGTGTCACTAATCGATGAATTAATGAATGAATTATTTAATATTACTGATAAAAATTAGTAAACACACCAAAAAAAGAAAAGGGACAACCTTTATATGGGTTTTTCTTTAATTTATTTTACTTTTTAATCTCTAAGAAAATATAAATACATACTTAATATTAAGAAAAATAATATACCTGACATGTAGTCAATATATACATGATGTGTAATTTTTAAATGGAAAATCAAGGAACAAAACTTGATCTGATGCTTGTAGTTGTGATTCATCTGGTGACCTGTCCAATCCCACAAAACACTTCAACCACAAGATAAAAATTTGTTCCTATGATATTTTATTATTATTTTAGTATTAAACACACACACACACACACATTTATAACACAACATGATAAGAAAAAATATACCCAACATGTTGTTTTATTTTTATGAAAAATTATAGAATTAAGTTGGATGTAAGGACTAGAATCTGGATCTTTTGTACCCTAGGTTGCGACCTTGAAAGATGATCCAACCCCATCACAAGTTTACTATTATTTTTATAAAATTTAAATAGTTATGAATAAAAAAAAAATCCATGTAATAAGACTTATAAAAATAGATGCACACACTAAATAATGTTTATAAATTTAAATGGGAAGAGGAGGACTAGATTCAACTCCCATGGTTAAGGTGGTATTTGAACTGACAACCAGTATGATTCCATAGAATATTCGTAACCAGTGGATACCCATTCTTTCACCTACCATTTTATTATAATTTTTTGTATTCAAATTTTTAGAAATATTGAAAATGATGTATATAGATATATAGGACATTAAAAAAACAAAAATAGAAAATAATGAATCATGAAATGATGGATGGAGCGGGGAGTCAAACCAGTAATCGATCACTTCCCATGGAATGTCATATCCCTCAACACATTCTTCATTCCTAGTTTATTTTATATTTATTATATATAATGATATCAATTAACATAATGTTTTATTAAATAGTTATACATATAATTATATTTGATACTATTACTTTATTATTATATAAAATACATATATTATATATACTTATTATATATAGTATTACATAGCATTAGGAGATCTTCATACACACCATGTAAGTAGTTATTTAATTTATTGAATAAAAATTAATACGTACAATGAAATTTTATTTAAAAGGGATATTTTATAATTTGGTTTATATTAAATAATAAATCAAAATATTTTATAATCACTTGGGATAATACTGAGAATGTAAATGAGTTTCATTTTTAGTTCTTGTTCACACTCTCAAATGCGGTCAAGCAATCTAGAGTATTTCTTAAATGGGGGTGAAGAATCATAAATTAAAATAAACTCATTTTTATTACCCAGAGAGACATTTTAGATTATAATTAGAATAAAATTTTATGGGATGTAATCAAAATTATCTATTTTCTCAAAGGATTCATCTTCAAATGAGGTGAAATGTTTACAAGCTAAGTAGAATTATCTGTAGTCAATTGATCCTCAAAATTAAGGTAATTTTAAATTAACAAACATATATAACATTTTAAAATATCATTATAATACTTGGTATAATTTATTTTAATTAAAATGATTATTAAAGAAATAATAAAAATAGGTTGGAAAAAATAAGAGAAATAAAAAAGAGAGAGAGGGTAGAATGAGGTAGAGAGAGAAAGAGTTAAAGTAAATGGGTGCTTCCTGTCTTCAGATCTAGTGAGTATGATTCTTCATCTAATGGTGGATATCCTAAATATAGGATATGTTAGTACATGATATTTATTTAAAAAAAATAATGTAAAAAAATGTGATATTTAAAAAATAAATAATGATCTTATAAAAAACAAACTTAAAAACCAAAGCTCTCCCTAATAACTACTCTAAAATTTGACCGTGTTGTCATGACATGAAAAATTATTTTATTATTGCAGAAAAAATATAACCTAAGTATAGAATCAACCGCTTTTTATTTATCAGGGGTCTCTTTTCAAGGGATAACATTATATGATGTTATAATTGATTAAAAATAAAATAACAAAGGGAGGTTTGTTTGAAAATAAACCAGTTGATAAAAAATTAAAGTGAGAAAAAAATATGAAAATAATTTTTTTGGATCAAGAGTGATAGACTCAGGTAGTTCCCTTGATGATAATACTTAATTTTTTCATAGAAATAGTATTTTAATCATTGTTTTATACTTCTTGGATCCATCATTATATCTATGTTTAAATAAGAGATATCCTAGGGTTCAATTGGAAACACAAAGAGATTCATTGGTGATCACCTGATGATGTGACTTGTTTCCAATGTCATAACAAAAATCACCAAGGAAAAAAAGATAATTCAATATGATGACCAGGTTTTTATGTTGTTTTCATTATGATACAATGACATAAATTTACATGGCCATGAATGTGTTATTTTGAGTTTAATCAATTTATATGAACCATATGAACACCATTCTTGAATAGGGAGGAAGAGGGGATGAATGAAATAAGAACCATGACATAAGTGGGGATACCTAAACATGATCATTTGAGTGAAAGTGTGAAATATCACTATAAAAATAAAAATGAAAGAAAACAATAAGTTGTGAAAAAACTACAAACATAAAGAAATTAAAACAATCATATAATTATTATACATAAGGAACTTAGGATTCACATCAAGTTCCAATCATGGAGATCAAACGGAGTGTATAAATATATGGAGAGGGTGGAAACCATATAATGGATGAAATAAGTTCATATTACTCTTCAAAATGGACAGTCCTTGCTTCTCTAGTCTAATTAAAAAATTGGTTTCCCAAGGTATCATATTTTAGGCAAAGTGGAAGGTAGTTTTTGGCACCGTATTTTCAAAATACCACTTTGAAACTAGATTTTGGATAGGAGAAAACCATATCCCACATTTGAAAAAACTAAAAAATTTCTTCATGACCTCTTGAGTATCTTCAAAGAAAAATTGGTGGTATTTTCATATTAATAACTTGATATATACCTAAATTACATTAGTAACCTTATGAATCTAAATAATGAATATTCCCTTCAATGATTCAATTTTTAGGGAAATAATATAGGAGAATTGGGATTTCGTTTCTTCTAATGGATTATATTACAATAGGTTTTTAATCTATCCAAAAAATATCATCCCAATTTTATGAATATATATTTTTATAATGTGAAAATCAATTAACATGTGTTCTTGGGATTCCATATAGTTTGGCCCAATTTTCTCCCAATTTGTACTGAGCTCTCCAAATCACCTCCACATAGAATAAAAAAATCTAGAAAATTAAAATTATTTAAAATCAACAAATTAAACCAAATAATAAGTTCAATTTATTATTAAATGGGCATTTTCAATACACAAATTCTTTAATGTAGTGGTATAATGGTGGAAAAGAATAATGAATCAAGGTGTGATCAAAGGTATATTGGGAGTATTTTAAAATTTATTGATTATAAAAATTTTATAATTAAATAAATAATTTTTTATTAAACATTTATTAATAAAATATTCCAAATACTAAATGCTAATATTTAAATTATCTTTTATCTAACTATATGAAATGCTTTATGATCTAGAAATAAAATGTTTATTTAGAAATATTAATGGTAATTTATAATGTGTTTACAAATATAAAATAAAGTCCAAAATATAAGTTAGTTATATTTAAATTATGAAACATTCATAATTATTTATTTTAAATTATTAAAATTAAAAGGGTATTTATTTTGAGAAATTATTTAAGCCACATCAAAAATATTTTTGATGGTTTGTTTAATACTTTTTAAATAATATTAAAATATATGATATTTGGATTATGTAAATTGTTTCCATAATAATAATTCAATTATAAAATCATTTATAATTCATATAATATCAAATATTGAAAGGATAATGCCACATATTTAAGACCATGAAAAGTTCACAATGAATGAGAATATAAAATTTTTATCGTCATAATTATGAAATTTTTATCAAAATTATAATAGGGATTTTATAAATTACTTAATTATATAAATTTTATGGTTAATGAATTAAATGTTTTTGAACATTTATTACAAATATTCCTTAAATATTAAAGAGTTAATATTATGAATATAATTTTCAAATTAATATGGTCTATAAAAGGTTAATAAATATTAATAAAAAGGTATTAAATTATATGATTTTTTTTAATATTTAAATAAATTTTTAATTTAAACTTATAAATTATTTATTAAAGATATTATAAATTTCATAAATAAATATTTGAAATTATGATTTTTTAATAATTAATTAATTTGAAATTGCGAAAATTAAATGGTAGACCCTATTTATAACTATTATTTATACCACATCAAAAATGTTTTGATAATTAATATGATTAAATGTTTAAATTATATAAATTATATGATATATAAATTATTTAAAAGGTTTAAATAATATAATTTGAATTATAAAGTGCATAATTCATAAAATATCATATATTTTAACTGAAATTCCATAAAAAGTAAAATATTAAAGAGTTCATAATTAATTATATATAAAAGTGTTTATGTATATGATTATGTGATATTAGTATTGTTTATCTTAATTATAAAATGTTTATAATAAGTTTTTTAATTTATGAAATGTTCATAAATTGTTCTCATGTTTGAATTTATTAAATTTTCATTTATTTAAGTTATTCTTTCATGTATATAAAATTATTTACTTTATGAATATTTTTCATGAAAATTTTATATTATAAAATTATTTTAGGAGATAATCCTTATATTTCATGATATGCATGACTCTATAAGGTTTAGTTTTCATTCATCGTGACCTCAGTTTGTTTTTATATTTATTTGATTGAATTTAGTTATTGAATATATTTTGTTCATATTAGGTGTTAGAATTATCATAAATAGAATTACCACTTGTGTAAAGACTCCCCAGGGAGAGGGACTTGGGGTGGACTACCTTCTAGACAATAGTATTATGCCTTATCTCAAAAATATGAATGCAGTTGGATATCTATCACTCCAGTATTTCTCATATGGAATTTAAAAATATCACATTAATCTAGGACATTACATGAAGAGTTCATGTTCACTATGAATATGATGCATTCATATTTTTATGAATATAATTTACTTCTATTTTTGGGTGACTAACACAAAAATGTGGGTTGTGTAAAAGTTACGCATTAATTTGGTGTGAACATATTAATTTTTTTCTTGGAATAGGGATTCTAAAACAAAATTTTTAGAAGCATACATATATAAAAGTGAATAAAACATGAGAAGATAAATATTACATTAGATATAATAGTTATGAATTTTATATGAATAATATGTATATTGAATGAGTGTGACATTAAAAGATAATATAAAACCCTAAAAATACTAAGTAGGGGATTCCTTCCAAAGGGACGCTGTCATTTCTCGATAATATAATTGGGTAGTTTTGTTCCATAGTTGAATGCCAATGGATTATCATATGTAAGGAATTAAAGTAATAAGTAACATTGGATTATCCTACAGGGTAGTTTCATTCCATATTAGAGTGACCCTAGATTAATCTATAGTTATCCTATTTTTGATATCAACTTCAGGTTACATTAGATGGGAAACCCTAATAGTTAGGATTTTTGCAGAATAGAGTTGAGTGAATATATATGTTCAATCTAGTTAAAGGGTTATCTGCTCAATTATTCAAGAATAATAAATATTATTATTGAGATGTTTTCTTAACTAAATAACTTTTTTATAAGATTAATTCCATATAAAACTCATTTCTTAGTGAAATATTTATCTTGGATCACTAAACATATAGGATTTTTGGGGTCATCAATTTTATTGAGAGCATTATCATTAAATTACTTGATGAAAATACATAAAAAATGATAACCATGTTATAAAAATTTCTATTATAGATAAATAATATCATCATAAACTATCTAAAATTTAATATTAATACTTCAAAGGAGAAAATCAAATGTAATAAAATCGTAGGATTGGCAACTTAATAAAATTTCTTAGAGAAAATTCTACATGTTAAATCACCACATTCATGAGAAATTCACTGTTGAAATTGTTTAAAAATTTAAAGTATATATTTATGGATAATAGAAATATTCACTTGGAGTTTCAAATAAATTAACTCAAAATTACCTAAGGAATTTTAGTATCTACTCACATACATAATATGATTGAGTATACAAATAACTTGGTAAGAATGGAGGTTTGGTTAAGGATTTAATTCTATTTTTCATCTATGGAAGTGTTCTAATAATATGGATAAATTAATAAAAAGTTTAACCATTGGTATCAAGTGTTGAGAGTGGATAAAATATGCATATACTGTCTAAGTTTTGGTACTAAAAAAAAAACAAGGAGGTAAAAGTTAAAAATAGAAGAGAAAATGTTATAAAGGCCAGAAACGTTTCTTGGAGAAGATATTTAAGGTTATTTTAAAATTTAGGGAACTATCAAGAAGGAGTAATGATTATATATGATGTGATTATCTTGAGTTCATTAAGGGTTTTGTAAAGATAAATGTATTATCCATTCTAGGTATAAGTGTTATATAAATTTATTATTCAATTTTAAAGGGTATATAATATGAAATTTATATTTAAAAAATTTTGTAAATATATAGTAGTTCATAATAAAGGGAAGAATTAATAAAAATTTTAGTTTCCATACAAGTGATAAAGAAAATAGTTGCTACATCATCTATTTCAATGTAAAATAATTTACCAATCTTGGATGAATCTATGTAAAGGATGTGTATCTTTACCTCACATATATTATATGATAATAGGTATTATTTGTTAAAAAAGAGTTTTTATGAGTATAATTAGGTGATTAATTTAATATACATGGTTTATGATTCAATAGATTCTATAAATGTTTTTGAGAAGAAGATATAGATAAAAGTGTTTTATCTAGGATAAAGTATTTTTCTAACTATTTTCTAAAATATGATGGAATGTGATTCATACAAAGTAGTGGTTTATTTTAGTGAATGAAATATTTTTTTCAAGAAAATACTTAAAAAAATAATACTATATTTTATATGTAAAAAAAAGTTTATTTGTTAAATATTACTACGAAAAGAAAATATATGTTATTTACTAAACTTAAAGATTTTCGTTGAATCTTAATAAGGTATTATGAGAAGAATTTAGTTTATAAGAGACTAGCGAGAGTATGGTAGAACATAGTAAAGTTCAATGTTAACAAATAAAGGATTATAAAAATATAATATTATAATGATTTTTTACTTAATATCCTAAAGAGTTTAACATATGAGATGATAAAGTAAAATGTAAAGAGATATATTTAGTTTTTATGAATAAGTGAATATCACAATTTCTTGAAGAATTGTACCATTCAGATTACAAAGTGAATCACACTTAATATCATAGAAATTTTTTAAGGTATGATGATTAAAAAAAATTTAAATAGTTACATTTAAGTTACAAAAACAATGTGGATGTCACTTTATCCTAAAAAGTGTTTAGGATGTACTAGTAAAGTAAAAAATGTAAATAGTTACATTATTTAAAAAAGGATTTCAATGAAAATTTTTGATGGAAATGGTTATAAGATTGAGGTTGATGTATTTATAAATAGTTCTAAGTAAGGAAAAAAATTACATCATAACATATATATGTTGTGAAGTTAGGGAGTGTAAATATGTTAAAGTAGTTGATCATTAGAAAAATGATTCATAAGTATTACCATCATTCAATCTAGATAAATTCATAGATGTATCTCAATAAAAGAATTTATGAGTATTTTATTATATGGATAGATAAATATGATACATGAAATATATATATATATGTAATGAATTAAAAAAGATTATCATCATGGTAAAAGCATGAAATTCATGTTCCATATCTTAGTATATGATACTTGAAAGATTTATGTAACAATTGTATAATGTTTCATGATATTATAATAAAGGTAATATATGTTTATCATTAATTAATTTGTGTTGTAATTTACTTTATATGGATAGTCAAATTATAATATCCCCTTGAATTATTACTTTGAGTTATTTGTTGCTGAAGATCATTATAGAGTATTATAGATTTTAAGAATATATAAAGGTTATACTGAATAGATTCTTGTACTAAATACAAAGGGTTGTATATGAGATATAAATAATTGATTCACAAGGTAATATTTAGAGACTTATTCCTTGGATTTTTCTACTAAAGTATATCTCATGGAATATTATACAATCTTCAATATACTTAGGGGTGTATTCTTATAATTAATCCTTCTTACATGAGGTTGGAAATATACCTATCATGAGGAACTTTATACTTTTATATCCTACTTACACAAGTCAAAATATGAACTTAGTGAATAAAAGTGAGGTTGGGTATGTTTCTTATCATGTCATTGGTTGTAGTTCAACCAAGATGAGATTTATCCACTTGTATGTAAAGTAAAGACATCTGAACTTTTATTGAATTAGACTGGAGGAATGAATTACTATTCTTAGTTGAGTCACATATGTTTTTTACACTATTTGGATGAGTTTAATTTGATATAATCATCCATTAGATGAATGAAATGTGATTTATTTATCAACTTGGTCAGAATTTTTAAATAATCTTGAAAATTTTGAGTTGTATTATACTTGATTGAAAAGTTCCATGTATTATTGTTTCTTAATGTCATGGTTAAAAGGAATACATTGGTATACATATGATTTATATGATACATATAGTTGTATAAATGTTCATATATAGATATGAGTATGTTTTATGGAGATCATACCACACCATTTAGTAGATTAAGTAGCACTAATGATTTAATATAGGACTCTCTTGGATTATATCTATGAAAAATATATTTCATTTTTTTTCAATTCTACTAAGGATGATAGGGTCACACAATTAGGCATCAAGATAATGATTAAATTCTGGATAAAGTTTCTATTCAAAAATAAAGAGAGTATGATAAAAACGCATCCAAAAGGTGTTTTGAATGGATTCACAAAGAGTTGTGTAATTTTTCATAATCCCCTTAAATTATTTTAGTGTAAGTAGGAGATTATTATACCTACACAAAAATATAAATTAAATTTAGGTGAACGTATCTTCCCATTAAGCTCCATTAGTTATAATACATTATAAATGGATTAAAATTAAATACATTATGAATGGAATAAATGGATTTTATTCATTGAAGGAATTTAATAAAAAATTACATTGAGAATAAATGTATTCTGATACATTGAATATGGATGATGTGCTTTATTAAATGAAATATGTCATGGATATATATATAAATGGATTGGATACCTCCTATTGTGTAAGAATGATTATAATTAAGCCTCATAATTAACTATTATCCCTATTACACCATTTTTAATAATAGTGAAGGTGGTAGAACCACTTTAGTGTATCAGGGTCCTCTCACTATGAATAATAATCCAAAGCCTAGTGTACCACCCTAGGGGGAATGAGGCTTTTGTCTGAAACTCTAGTGATCATTATCAACAACCTTAGAAAAAGATCACGACATATCAGAGACATATTCAGTGTGTGGTAACATTTTTTATAGTTGTTCTTAATTTCTAGATTTACTCGGTTTCATGTATTCTTGTGTAGATATATTGGGTGTTTTAGTTTCTAAATCTCTCATTCCATTATGAATAAATTTTATTAATCCACTTAGAAACATAAAAAAACGTTAATATATACTATTTAACTTCATCTGATATCTTTTTTTTCATTTTTATGCCTTGGATTATAATAGTGGATCAGGGTTTCATGCTTCATGAATTTTATTTGTTTTTTTAGATTTTATACACATCAACTAAGGACCTTAATTTATTTCTCTTAGTGGAATAAAACTAGATGTCCTTGAATTCATCATTTTTAATAGGTTTTTCTACATACCTCCTTTGGTTTCCATAATCATGACTTCTTTAATTAATTTAATTATTCTTTTATTATATATTAAATTGTGTTTATTATTTATGATGAAATATATATAGTAATATCTTGTGTTTTCTTTGGTTTTAATGTAATATATTTTAGTTTTTCCTTAAGTTTACTTTAAATTCATTAGATTGTTTTGTTTTTTTGTTTCCAAACTCATTTCTTGTGTTCATTTATTAATATTACTAATGATTTTATTTATTTTTATTTAAATATTAATTTTTTAATAAAAAATGTTTAATCCATCCAATATTATTGTTTTATTCAATTTTGACTGCTATCCACCTCCTGATGTATTAGTGGAAGGATTCATGAATAACTGTTGTACTCATTTACAACTCAATTAGAGTCCTTGTGATTCTCTACAATGTATATGATCATATAGGGATCATTAATAGATGAATTATGTATTCTAGGTATAGTTATTGTACATGAAAGGAATCATTCCTAATTTAATATCATTATGTGATTATTTTGGGTGTCATGAAACTAATTGTTTATGTATATTTTGTTAATATTTATTAATTACAATTTTATATTAGTATTTGTTTATGCCTTCCAGATGAGCATTGAAAAAATTCCCAAAGGTAGGAATACCTGAATATGGATATTAATTTCCCAAAAATGAAAATGAAGGAGAAGGTGGATAAAGTCACGGTTCTTCTGATCCTCCAAGAGACTTGCGATTATGTGACCATCATAGGGTCACGTGAAGGAACTGGGTGCAATGGATAAACTGAAATAGGTCCCATAAAGCCTCCCTTTTACAAGTCCTAATCTCACAAAGGTACCTCATAAAAAAAATGGATGTATGATGGTATCTAGGTAAGAAACCCCAGGTCATGGGGTTTTTCAGTAGAAACCACTTGACAATCCAAGATGAAAATCCTTTGAAAATAAGGAGAAAAATATCCAATGGGCATAGACCTCTTGTATTCTCAAACATCATGAAACTTATCCACAAAGGGAAGGATGATTGTCCTTGAAAACATTCAATAAAACTTCCATGACACCAAAGGATTTTTAAAATTAAACAAAGTAAATAAAAGCAGGGGAGGAAAATACTACTTTTAATCATAAAATACACGAGACATGCTCTTGGAGGCCTGTAATATACCATGAGACTCCGGTGACATGTCTTCCTCATAACATGAAATACTTTTGGCTTCATCCTTGCCATGTAAAGCACCCTCGGTAGGCCCAAACAACCTCACATTCCACCATTTTCTCCCTATGTATTAATAGATGGATCTTTCTATGAAATGTTCATGCAACCCCATTTGACCTATGTTGGTCACATGATGCATCATAAAAAAATAGAGTAATTTTCTTTGAAATTACTCTTGTAATCTCACATGACTCCCAAACCGTTGTAAAATAAGATAAAGGGAATAAAAGAGGGAGGAGGTGGAAGCCTCTCATGGTCATAAAACACTTGTGACACACAAAGGATATCTATAGCAAAACTCTACAGGACCCCCATACAATCCATCCTTGCCATACAAAATGTCATAGAAAAGGCATCAAGCATCTCACGAAGGCCTTTAAACATGCAATTTTATCTCACCAAAGCCTTTGGACATGTCAAAATGACAAAATGAATGTCCTTTAGTAAATCCAAATGATTCAACAAGTCCCCATTAATTGGAATTAATCCAATAAATGGAGGCGTTGATGAGAGGGACTCGCAGTTGCTAAAAATCAGGAGATTCCCTCAGAGAGATCCACATTAAAGGCCTGCGAAGACACCTGCCAGTAGACCCCTTTGCCAACTCCATCCTGGATCTATGCTAGATGCACCATGAAAACCATTGAACAAATAGTGTGGCGAGGCCTATAAATACCCCACCCCATCATGAAAAATGAACTTCTACAATAAAAAAAAGATACACTTGATGATGGTTGGATTTTTCAAATAATGGCACATCAACACTCCCAAGAACTGGAGTGTATTTCCCAGTGTGACTGATATCCCAACCGACAAGTATTCCTTCATGTAATATGCCAGAGAATAGATAGAGTGATCCAGAGCCATGAATAAATCACTTCGCATGATCATTCATAGATCATGTGAAGGACTCCTATAAATATGTGCAAGGAACATACCGAATGTCTTATAGATCACATGAGACTCAAAAAAATCTAAAACTAAATAAATCTAAGGAATTCACAAGATAAAGTCTAGGGAAAAGATTAAATGTCGAAGAATTAAGAAAAAAAAACATGTCTGCTGACCCTCATATGATTCCCATGAACCATCAATGACATGATACATCCTAGATACATGTCACCCAGATCTTGTGATTCTCCTTTAATATTCCACCCAGGTCATACTAAGTCTTATGGACATGTCAAAGCAATTTACATGGTCCCCTTGGGCATACCACTTTAGTCTTTCTAAGTCCTCTAGGCTTGTTTCTCAAGCCTTGTGAAGTCCTTTAGATACATCGACTGACTCATATAACTGTGCTCTCTCAAATTAGATAAGTATTGTGGTCACATATAGGAATATCAACTAAGTTCTCATGATTATCTCTGGTTAAGTCATCCAAGACTCATGATACCCTCCAGTGATGTTAGACAAGACATGTTATATCCTTTGAGACATGTTTTATTGACTCTAAAGATACCTTTAATATGTGTCATACAAATCTTGTGAATGAAAATAGGGAAAGTTAGTTGGATCATGAGATACCCTATAAACAATCTATCCATGTCATGTGATGTCTTCTAGGACAAACCACCTCAATCTAGCGATGTCCTTTGGACAAGTCATCCTTGATTATATAAAAGCCATCAGATACACCACCTAAGTTATCTGAAGTACTTTAGAAAGAAAAAATACATCATTTAGATGATTTTGGATATTCTAGGATGATAATCCCATACATATCAGGGAAATCATATAATCAACACATATCAGGAAGGAAAGTAGGACAGATTAATAGGGAAACCTCAGAGTGTAATCCCTGACTAGTGACATAACATGATATGTACCAATAGCTAGGGAAACCTCATAGAGTAATCCTTGACCAAAGGAACTATGATGACTCTGATTCCTTCCACATTTAAGATATGTAGTCAACCTCTTTAAGGGTCGATCTCTATAGGGATATCATAATACGTAATTCCCTCACTCACCACGAGATGAAAAAATGATCATTTTCCATACCTTGTTTCTCACACCGAGCATAGATCACACAATATTAGGGAGTTCCAATAATCATATCATTCACATCATGAGTCTCCACCAACTAGGGAAACACATGTATGTAAATTTATAATGAGTGGCATGAAACATTATCCTCAAAATAAAAGAATCTACCTTAGGGAATATCCTGAAGGCATTATTGAACTATGAGAACTCGAATTCCTAAAATAAACAGGATACATAAGATGCCTTATTAAGGACCGATATCAAATAAATATCTATTTGATGTAAGTCTTATGACAATTTCATTTTCGACCATTGAGACCCAATCATTACCATGGAATGATTATCTCTTCCATCAGTGGAAAGATAAATAAATTGAACTATGATGAATCCAATTCCTGCCACAACCAAGATACATAAGACATATATTTGAGGCCTGAGATCTATAATAAATCTTCTCAGGGCAGTCCAAACATATAGGTACCACATCACGATTAATGAGAAAATGATCATTTTATATCCCCTTTTTCTCAAACTAAGCATATCTCATGTGGGCTCAGGGAATTGAAATAATCATGTCATTTTCTCTATAAGTATCTACAATGAAAAGGTCAAACTCATAGTGTAAGCCCCAAACAAAAAACTATGAAACATCTGATTCTCACTATAATTGGGAAATATAGGAAATCCCTGCAGGACTCGAGATTGAACACTTGGTGTCCCAGAGCACCTATACAAGTCCTCTATGCGGGACATTAAACTACACATATCCAACAAAATACGTGGGTTTTGATTCCTACAATAACTAGGATATGTAGGATTCATCAAAATGGATCAAACCCCTCCTTTGAATATTAACCTACTTGCATGGAATCACATTTTGAAGATCTTTGTTAAACAGATTCAGAACACAAGCAACCATCCATTTCTAGAAAATGATGGAGAACCTTAGACACATAAAAATGGATTTACTAAAGAGTCCCTAATATTTTGAAATTAAAAAATAATTAACCCATTATTGTTTTATTAGGGAAACTGGTCCCATATTAAGATTATAAATATATTCGATAACATATCTTAAATCTATAAGAGAGTCCCGAAGTAGGCAATAAATACCCCCAAAAGGGTGTGATAATAACAACATCCCATCCTATCAATCAATAAGAGTCCACAAGAGTCATTGGGCCTAAAAACCATGGTAATTTCCTACCTTTCGAAAGAAGGTATGTACCTAGTTATGGATGATGGAACCATTGGGAGTTTTCAATAAGAGAAACAATGATAATACAATGTTCATGATTGTGCACAACACAAATTCCCTACAATAAAACCATCGGGTGGATACCATCTACACCTTTATTCCCAAAGAAACAAAAATGGTGAACCTGACATGAGTCTCTAAAATAAAAAATGATTGGTTATAATCCATTGCTTCAGTTTCTTTATGCCCAATATACAAATAAAACTGACAAGCCTGAAGTGAATATCTAAGATGATGAAATGATCGATTAATCATGCTAAAGACCAATTTTTTTACATACCCTATATAAAAAAGCAGTAAGAACAGAATGATCTTATAGATGATTCTATTTAACCATAGTTATCATAATTCCGTCCTTGTTTTGATAAATCCATGTGAGTAGAATGGATGAATTTGGAATAAAAGAACAATTTTGTTAACCATACATATTTTACTGAGCATATAATGCCTAAGATATTGCACTAATAAGTAACCTTGTTCTTTTTCAGCTACAAAATTGTAGATAATACTCTCAACATCTAGATTCAAGACAATTTCTTCATCATCCAACATTCTCTTCAATAAATCATTTGTGGCTATAAACCCCATGGGTCAAAAAGTGATATCACCTGCTTAAAAACATCAACATTAGGTGGAAAACATGATGGTTCGGGATTAACACCAACACATTATGATCCCAACCAAGGAATATATCTATGAGGTTTTCCAATAATGATAACTAGTGAGTCTACATCACCCATGAAAGGATGCTACTAAGACAATATACCTTATCACTACAACCAACATTTTCGGGAGATTATCCCTAGAGTGCAACAACTGCCACCTTTAGTATCTGATGAAGGTGGACTAGGAAGAAAAATATGTCTCCCTTTTGATTCATGTAACAGTGAGGATGGAAACTATCAACCGAAATTGCTAACACCATCCCACTAGTACCCACAAGTTTCCTACTGAAGGTACCATCCGACATATCGCCACCTCTAATGCCCATTCACGAGAAACAAGGAAGACTCATTGGAGGAGAAAGGCATTGGATACCCAAGAGGGGGCTCATATCCCCACTCTTACGGATGATGCCTACCGAATTATCTCATTAGGAACCAATAAGCAGGCTCACATCCCTATGAGCTTAGAATAAGTATGTGGGAATATTCCCATAGCAGGAATGGGGGGGGCGGGGGTGAGGACATATCCCTACCCCCATTCATGAAGCCTATTGCCATTTTCTAATGGAATGAGGAGGAAACAGCGGGTGTATATATCCTCTTCAATCAATGACATATGCCAGTGTATAATGGATATGGAAAATGTTCAGGCTTATATTCCTATACACAATTTTCTAAAATGTCAATATATTTTAGAAATAGATGAATAAATCCACCGACATATTCTGGTACTTTTGTAGATAAAGGGATGGGTGTATAATCTTATCCTTACAGTTAGGGAAACTCTACACTCTGATTATTACGAACAAGTGGTTCTGCCAAAGAAAGTGCATATTCTTGATTCTATCTATGAGGATTATTAGAATATTTTAATAAGGGACAAGGCATCAGACTAGGATCATAATCCCATTCCAATTGGGGATTACTAGGTGAGAGCGACACATGCCTTGGGATAGGGGAAGACGCCTATTGAAAAACCCCAGTGGCATATTCCAAAGGCCTAGGATTAGGATCATATCCGTGTTTTGGCCTGGGCTCACCACATGAGTGGGAAAAAATCCTTAGGATAGGCTTATATTCATGTCAAATAATTCCTTCAATATACATAAAAGGCCCATGTTTGGGAATATACCCTCGTTATGGTTGGGGATGAACAAGTGAGAATGGAACAAGCCTTGGGATATGCTCATATTCTAATCAATGAATCTTCCCAGCATATTCTAGAAGATAAGGAATGTCCGAAACATATTCATACTTCCACTGATGAATGATTGGGCCAACATCATTCCCAGGTAATACAAGACGATGCTCATATCCCTTCTCGCATTCTAGAGGTTCATAAGTATATTCTAGCACTGAATTCATATTCAAACCAGGATCATATTCATGTTCCAACTGGGGATCACCAAGTGAGAGTGTCACATGCCTTGGGGAAGGCTCATATTCCTACCAAGAAAGAATGGAGGCATATCCCAAAGGGTTAGGATTTGGATCACTCTCTCGTATTGACTGAGACTCACCTAGTGAGAATGGCACATGACTTAGGACACAGCCATATTACTGTTAATAATGAAATATATTATTAGAATATTCCAACAGATTCTTAGTAATGGGCGCGTATTACCATGGCACCAAAAAAATATATAAATTTTTTGGAAATCGTTGTACAATAAGATCATATCCCTACACAATCCCAAAAGATAGGTTAACATATTCCGACCACGATGCATAATATTTCCCATATTCATGACCTTCTGAATGCTAGTTTCCTTGAGGTTTTTCAAGACACATTCTCAACACCATGAGGCTCCATTGAATCTTTTATCGAAGAAAAGGATGAAAATATTCATTACCATAATAATCCTCCATGTGGTAGTGTGGAGATGGATTAAAAGGACTCTACTATTGAAATCCACCATGGTTAACTTCCCCACGATGATATCTACAATTGAAAATGAAATAATCCCCTTGGACAGACACCTCTATATAGATATGTGAAAAAAACTCCAAAACGTTCATACAAATAGGTTCTTGAAACGTTGGGGTCAACTATATATGGTTCCCTATAAACTTCTGGAAGCACTCCACTCCCATCAGCATGTAATCATTTGAGCCATATTATGTGGTATGCCAGATGAAGGTATGTAATTCTGATGAGGGGGAGGATGAAATTGACATATGGAAAGAGTTAACCCAAAACAACCTCCCAATCTTATTTTGGACCCTCGTTACTTCTAATTATAAGATCCCAGATGAGCTAGAAAAGGAGTGGATTTCTTATTTGCACCAAAAGATGTGGGCTAATCATCAACAACTGAAGGCTTGACATATCTATTATCCAAGATATGATTTTAAACTTTAGAAAATCAATATACTCTATTTTTTGATAGACCTAGCTGCTATCTTCATAGCCCAAGATCCAAAACCGAAAAATCACAACATAAATATACACCCTGTTTGCTTCTACTGCATTGTGACACTTTGAAAGCAGGTCTATGAATCCATTTCATGCATATGTATTAAAGGATGGGGTTAGTATGGAGTGTTACACTTTTCCAAATCCATGGAACAATAGAAACCCTCAGATTCAACATCCTATAATGTTATTTACCTTGAAGAAATCAGGGGACCGAGTAATGCTCGAGCCAGTTGGTCAATACAACAGAATTTACTTGATTCAATGATTCCCATAAATCATAGACAGAGGGAGAGGATAGTAAAAAGGACATAAAACTGTCCCTCTATAAGAAATGATAATTCATTTCAAACATGCATAATGAAGTTTTGATCATCCATACATTTTCTCGTAAAGAACGATTCTCATCATGGGCTGCAATCGCACATAGATCCTACACGAGCATAGTTGCGCCACATCAAACGGAACACAATAGAAGCTTCCATAGTATCCATTTAAGATCAGAATTAACCCCTGGGATAGTATAATATCTACCACCACATCCACCCCTCAAATCATTAATTCATGAGAGGATTCAGGAAAAATTCTCGGTAGCTGTGAGAAAACCCTAGCTCGAAGGGATGGAGGAATTTATATCTCAATCATCATCTCCGAATTCTTCCCCCCTGAGAGGGTCCTAGATGAATTAGTGGTGATTCTAGATCACACCCAAATCATTGGGCTAGGGGAATTTATATCTTCATGTTTGTACTAGGAATCATTAAGTCCCTAATTGAAATCATTGGTTCCTCAACAACTGGACCAATCAGTGCCAACAACGGACCTGAATAACCCTATCCTCACAAATATGGGTGTATTTTCATCATCATCATCATCACCATAGAGAGAATCAGTATTCTCTAGGTTTGGAGGGAAATGGTAGGTGTCCCATATATCCCTATCATTGTGGGACCAACCTATACTAGTCGAGGCATGTTCAGCAATCATGACCAGAAACTCCCTTAAGGTCATTACTCATAGGACAAGATTTGAGAAACATATGACAAAGGAAATCAGACACCATCAGGGTCACAAGAAGAAATGGCCCAACATGGTCAAGGGTTCAAATAACAACCCTAATAAAAGTAGTTCAGAATCAGCTTGTTGCATTGAAAGTAATGAAACAACCACCATTACCCGATACGACTCTATGAATGTCGTCACTATAAACATGGTAGACACTGATCAAGATGAAAATAAAGAGGACTACAACATGGAGAATATTCTCTAATAGGAGGGTGATTTGGATACACCAATTGATGTTGTATTCACTGATAACCAAATAAGGTTCCAAAATATAGAACCTCCAAATATCGAGTTGTAACACCCATGATGGAACATAATCAAAGGAAAAGGTACAACTACATATCAATCACCACCCTAAATAATTTAAGTTCCTTCCCCAGAGGAACAATTTTCACAATATGAGAGTGAAATAAAAACTCTCTGATCACTCAATGAGGAGGTACTTAGGGGAAATATTTCCACTAGGTGTCATCTTTAGGTAAAGATGAATACTCTTTGTCCTATAGTTTATCTTCTAGAAAGAGTGGAATACAATCATTAGATTGGTTCTAGATAGACAGTCAACATAAATGAGGAAGTGTAAAATGATTGTGACTTCCCTCTATTATGGGGATAACCTCTCCCTTGTCAGAGAAATCATTCAATTATAGGAATAATTGAGAATCAGTAGTAGATGAAAGTGGGGACACTTCATCGACCCCTTCCCACTCCCTTTATATGGGAGATGGAACACAAAATAGTGCCCCCAGAGTTACATAATGAAATAAATTCCCTGGATACTTTAATGGAAGCCATAGAAGGAAAACACACACCCATGCAGCCCGAGAGGAAGCCATATCCTAAATGGGTGGATGATACTCTGCCACCCCCAACTTCAAAAAACCAACCTTCTCTACCTTTTATGGGGCAGGTGATCCTGAACAACACCTCACACACTTCATGATCTGGGCCAATGATGGGCCCTTGAGATCAACAGGAAAAAAAGGTGAGGTGTTTTGTATATTCTATGACACAGCTAGAATTTTTTGGTACAATAGTCTACAAGTAGGATCCATTTTAGGATGGGAATACCTTCATTGAAAGTTCCTTTATTAGTTCAGCTCCATGCTAAGGAAGACAAAAATTTTAAACCTAACGAATTGCAAGAAAATAAATAATGATTGGGTTTCTGATTTCATAGTGTTATGGAAATTTTTATACTATTCACTCAACATCCATCTATCACAAGAAAACTTTTGGAACTCTATGTTAAAAATATTAGGGATGAGTTGAAGACACCTATACTCCCTATAAAGCATTCAGGTGGGTTCCATGAGTTTGTTGAAATAGAACAATTTCTTGAGGAGGCTATTCAAAAAACCCAATCCAAAACTCAACGCCTGACCACAATATAGGGGAAAAGTTAGGTAGAGTAGAAGCTACAAATATCACCCTCAAGCCATTAGTATTTTCCATCCAAGAACATGGGAAGGCTCTGAACCGCCCAACACCTCCTATCAAGTAGTGACAAATACAAAATCTCCCTCGGCCAAAAGCACATAAAAATAAGGGTCGACCAGGACTTGAGGAATGGATGAACAAAGTATACTCCTTTAAAAATGAAAAAGTACCCAGTTATTTCTTGGAATACATGGAAAATAACCTTCTCAAGCTTCCATAGTCTATAAATCCTAATGAGTTCAACCTCACCGATCGTCTTAACTACTGCCCTTACCATAGAAGGTTGGGTCATAACATCCAAGACTGCTTCATCTTCAAAGACATCCTTCAAGGTATTGTTGATTGTGGATAGGTAACGTTGGAAAACTACCAATAGAAATTGGTATGCTTAACTATCGTTTGGTCAAAAGAGGAAGATGGATGATAGAAAGTTCTAGCTAGGCATGCAAAAAAGTTTGACAACTAGATAATTTGAAAAATAGTTGATTGAGCTCATGTCACCATGAAAGCACAGTTGAAAAAAACTCACAATAGCTCCACCAACTAAGAAGGATACATCATAAGAGAATCCAAAAAGTGGGTATGAGCACTAGAAGAATGAAAAATTAGAAGAGGAATAATTATATTATGTTCCAACGCAAGCTCTAACCCTTGTATATTTATTCCCTACAAAATCCAAAACACGGGCACGACCCCAAAAAATATAATCCTCATCAGATGTAGAGATCATATTTGGTTTTTTCAATGAGATACACTTGGAATACCCCTTATTTGATGATGATTATGCCCCCAAATATGATTTCCATACATATAACTAGGGAATGGGAGGATGCATGAACCGAAGATGAGGATACAGGGGATAACATGAACTTGGTCAGACCCAATATTTTGATCATATCCCCATAGAGGACATATATACAGCTGATACTCATGGGAAAGAACTCCAGTGAACCCAAAATAGGCAAGGACTTTCCATAGATCCCTCTATAAGTTAACCACATCCAATTGTATTACAATACCACCAAGAAAGGGTTCAATCTGATCAACCTTGGAAATGGGGAAGGCCCACATGACTTGTTTCACTAAAAGTCGATATCCATTTGAATTATACACAAGCCCTATACACCTCAAATTATTTAGCTCATGAACCACATGCCCATGAGAAACCCCATATCTAGAATCACCGACCTTTGGAACAATAGTAGGACATTCTAAAATAGATGGTTATTGCCCCATCCAATATCTCAATCCCTGATACATTCTATATTTCAAAAGAACATAGGGAGAAACTTGTTTAATCCCTCTAGATCATACAAGTGTTTGAGACAGAAGTCGCTACGGTCGAGGTCTATCTAGTGGATACCATGTCCTCATAATTTCATGTTGCCATCTCATTCAAAGACCATGATTAGGAAGAGGTCCTTTAAGGACGTATCAGTCCACTTTATGTTTCAGATAGACTATATAATTTCATTTTCCAAAGGGATTTTATTGATAATGGTTACATGATCAACCTTCTGACACCCCGAACCTATTTCATGTGTAATAATAATATTTTATTGTTTACTTTACTTAATTTCCCTACTATCCAAAACAATACTTTCAAAATAAACCCAAGAATTGTTTTCGATTCAATGAAACAATGAAAAAGATTACAATATAACATGGCCAAAAGAATCTTACTATCCTTGAATTCATACTAAGAGACCTATCAAAATCACTGGGAGACTACCCAATACAACAAAAAGACCAAGAAAATAGTGGAATTTCTTTGGGTCTTCCCCTGTGAAGAATATTATAGCCAGATCTATGGTGAGCAAAATGAGCATTATGGGTATGATAACCGCCATCTTCACTAATTTTTTTATCTTTGGAATACCCTAATAATGTTTTTACAAGTCCTTAAATTTAATTCAACTATTTCCTCCTTTAGGTGACCGTTGAATCTATAAAATCTATAAGACCTCATATCCATTGTGTATTTTGGTTATTTTATTTTAAGTATTTATGTATATTGAGATTTCTAAGTGATTTAAGTATGAATTACAGTTATATCTTTAAACATGTTTTTAATTAAATCATATTTAGATTATGAAAGGATAATGTTTTAAAGTTTAAAATTGATTTAAAATCATAACCCTTGTGTTTTAAAGAAAATACCAAAAGAATTACACAATTTTTACTTATTGGTTTTTGGCATAAAGAAATATGTTTTTGATTTTGAAATCATAATTTGGGAAAATGAAATTGATGAATACAGTTATTTTTAGTATTTTATCTATACATATTGAATTAGGTATTTAAGTATTTTAAATGTTTTAAAATGTTACCTTTTTAAAATTTTTCATCCTTGGACGAATAAAAACAATGTTTTAATTAAAATTATGTTTTTGATTTTAATGATATAATACTAGTATGTGATTTAAATTATGACATATTAAACTTTGATTTTAGATTTTTAAGTTTGATGTTTTTAAAAATAAAATGTTTAGAAAACTAATGTAACCAATTATTTTGAAGGTTTTGAATAACCCTAAGAATAAATTTATGTCCATTGGTTTTTAAACTTGTTTATATTTAATTGTTTCACTATGTTTTATAGAAGCTAATTATTACTTTAATTAAAAAATTATCCTATGGAATCCCTTTCCAGCCAGGGGAGGTACCTCCCACCACTCACAAGGGAGTGGGCCAGTCGAGCCTTAGCTCTCCAGCTAGCTGGAGGTGACTGCGTGAGGACATGAGTGCCTGTGTGGGAATGCGTGTGTTCGTGAGAGTTAGTGGAGGTCCACGTATAGGTCTTTGGAGGTGTTTTTCCACCGTGTGGGGTGGCACAATGGTACATGTTTGGCACAGAGCATGCTCGTAGGGGTGAACCAGTATGAGTTGGTGCCAAGAGGGGGGAGAGAGATTATTGCTACATCCCCAGGGCCACTAGACTTATAAGTCAGGAAAAAGGCACATCCCATTTTGATGTGGGATGCGAATTTTAGCTGCAGGATCTCCCTCAGCTATCGGATCACGCATCGCGAAGATCTCAGCCATTCGCTTGATCGAGCACGCGATCCCACTCTATGCTTCCTCACAGCTGTCCGATCACAGATGTGATTGAATACTGTACCTCCAACCCTTTTAAAATCCCTCTTCTCACATCAGTCATTTGATCCAGTCATGATCTAATCTCAGCCATTCGAACCTTTTAAAAACCCACGTCACATCTTAGCTATCCGATCGAGTCGAGATTTAATATCTTCTATACATATTTTTTTTAAAATCGCAAATGCTCCTCCGTAGTTGGGTCACATTGCAACTAATCATGTTCGTCCATTCTTTTCCACACACTCTTCTTCATCATATTCTATTTTGCATTGTTCTATTCGTGGTTAGCCTCCTTCCCCTTTGTTTTTCTACACCAGTGGCACCACATTTCTACGTGGTGGCCCTCCTGCCTCCTCATTTTTCCACATGACCAAATCCACTAAGTCTTTATTTAAACCGAGGTTCCTTGGATCCCCTTTAAGTTGTCTTAAAATATTTTTATACATGATTCATATATCCCAACTCATTTTTCACTCAAACCCTACAGGTTTCTTCTCCTTCCAGTGCCTCCATAATCCTCTGTTTGACTCCTTCTAATTCTTCAAACCAGGTGAGGGTTTTAGGTTTTTTCTTGCTTTGATATTTTTTATGGTATATATATATACACACATGCATAATCCAACTTTTTTCTTCCATGATCTTGGAATGACAATTTGTGGTTGTTTGATCTTCTTAAACTCATCAAGTAAGGGTTTAATATACCTTTCCTTCTTTTTTCAAAACCTAAATATACATGCTTATTATATACAGTTATATATGTATATAATCATATGGTTTATATAATTCCTCTTTTGAATCAATTTTTAATTCTTCTAATTGTTTTTTATCATTGTTTAAATCATATTTTTAAAAACCATATTGCAATAGTATATGTTATTTTTCAGTTTCAGTTTTTCTATATAAAACCCACATATATACTTTTTTAAATATGGATACATGTATTTATATATATGTTCATTATGAAACAAACAGGTTTTTAGGTGTTTTTTCAAATGGTGAATGTATAATTATATGTATCTATATACATGTAAATCATGTAAGTATCCTCTCTTGTAATGTTTAAGTGGATTATAAATAAATAAATATATATATATATATAAGGTTATATGTATATACTTATTGGTTTTTATCATAACCCAAAGTATGTTTTCATAAAACAAATTTTTGGTGATTCAATTATGTTTTTAGGTGTGTAATATCCATAAAGTTATATTAAACCTTGTTTTGGCTGTGAAACCCCATGTATTAATTTTTTAGTTTACATGGTTATATATAACTTTTAAACCCAAACATACATGTATGAGAACCACAATTACACAAAATCATGTCTTGATTTATACACTTAGTTTCCAAATGGTTTTAAATAATTATATACAATACACATGAGGAATATTTATTTTGGAAAACAATAAAAAAACCTTATTTTTTATTGTGTGCCTAAAATTTTTAAAGGAAGACACCATCTTGTTAATAAAATTGACATTACATGCATGCATTCGTATTTATAGAAGGTTGTAATAGTCTTTATATTATACATGAATACACATACATGCATAAGAACATTTAGGTAAATATGTTTAATTACATTCTTATACATGACTGCTTCACATGAAATAATTGTTTTCCATCTAACCAATTGCACTTCAATTCATAGAGAATTTGCAACAATATTTGTTTTTAATTTTTGAAGTTTATTTTTTTAGACATACCCATTTATTAACTTATGTTTTAAATATAAATGAAAACTATCTTAATTTAAAGATTATGCATTTTGAAATGTAAAATGTTTATTTTCATGAAATAAGGATTTTAGAATTTAAGGGTTATCATTCTATGTGACAAAATCTAAATAGTCATTTATGTTCATTATTTATCATCACATGTACTATATTATGTATGCCTATCCATACATGTCATTGATTAATTTTTCTTAGCCATATAGATGTTAGTATTGAAAATTAATAATTGATTCAATTTTTATATGTAATTGAAATAGAATTAATTTTAACTATTATAACCATTTATGGATTAAGAAACTAAATTATTCAAAGTGGTATGGGAAATTTTGAATAATATGAATGAGAAATTAAATATTCAATGTGGTATGGGACACTTTGAATATATGACCTTAATGAACATAAGACGAATGTTTTGGAATCAGTATATATTGGTTGGGGACCAGTTAATGAAAGACCTATAGGTTGGGGATTGGTTAATGCATTCCCTAAGGGTTGGGGACCAGTTAATGAAAACCCCATGATGCATCTGTAGTTCTCATGAGACAAATCAGGTCATTGAACAAGGCCTTGACATAGTCTATCATTATACATTACCTCATTTTGATTATAATATTTAATTAACCAAGTGAATATTTGACTATTATAATATACTTAGTAATGTTCCTGTACTTATGAGTATCAGAATAAGTAAATGCATATGACATGATGATTATTCAGTACCCATATCACGAACCTTAATAAAAATTATGGTAGTTTACCAGTCATTTTCTGATGTGCATTTTATATGATAAATTAATTGTGAAATTTTTTATCCTTAAATCTGATCATGTACTTTTTCCATGTGTAAATTATGTACCTGCACCCTTTCATTTTTCACTTAGATTTGTTTAATTAACTCTTGAATAAAATGCTACACATTATGCATTTTGTATAATCACACTTATGATTGGAACACATTTTATTGTAGCCCTGTTAATGTTTCTTAAAATTTTCAATGTCAATTCCTGGAAAAATATTATTTTAGGCTTCATATGTTGTAGTTTTCTTTAAGAAAATGTTTTATGATTTTTAAAGGGTTGTTTTCAAAAGGTTTTATTTGAAACATTTTTTATGTTCAGAAACCCCCTTACTCAACATTCATATGATCACCCTAAATTTTCAATTTATTTTTATAGGTTTAGTAGATTTGAGTTACACTATATGGTAGTAGCTTTGTAGAGTCTTTTCTATTTCAGTTTTGAAGGATTGTAATATTTTTATTTGGTTTTCTAGAACCTAAACCATAAATATCCTCTATATGGAACATGATGTGTAATTCATATGAATTTATTTTTATAAAAAGAATTACACACCAAGTTTATTAACGCATCAGATCCAAGGATTCTGAGGTCGGGGCATGATAGTTGGTATCAAAGGTTTGTTGAGACAACCCTAGAAAATTATAAGAACACTAAAAATTTAATTATGTCTTACTAAGTAGAATTCTTTCCTCAAATTTTTAGATGGCAGAAGAAACAATTATTCTATATCTTCCAACAGAAATACTAGATATTATAGTTGCTAAGTCCTATTTAGAAGGCTATGAGACTTTTGAAAACCATCATCTGTCATATAAACATCTCTACTGTGCATCGAACTCTCCTCGTGTACTTCAACTCAACCGAGGATCAGGCTTCAACTATTTCCTTATGATGCATACTCAATTTCCATTCTATACATGCAAGGTAAAGTACATTGAGAGTCATTTTAAATGCTTCACCCTAGCTGAGAATTCTTCATCCCTAGAGGACTTCTAAGAGGCTTCATAGGAGGGTGACCTTCGAGCGGCCTATATATTCCAAGTCTAAAGTATTAGTATGTATGGGGAACCCTATGACATCAAATCTCTCAATTAGGATATAGTTAGAGGGATTTATAAGGAATGATTCCACTCTAAAATCTCTGACTTCCCCATCTATCGTGCCTCTCTTTGGAAGGTTTAGTGTTTTATGCATGGTTTTGAACCTAACTTCTCACAGTGTATCATGACCAAAGAATTCGAGGAGCTGAATACTACCCTAGGAATCCACATGGGGTTGTCAATGGCCTATCCATGGTGGGGGTCCTGGTAAAGGGACTTTGAGAGCGAAGTGTTTATAGTTTTATTGGTATATGTGTGCGAGGGTGACAAAATTTAGAGGGCGTTATTCTTTAGGGGGGGACAATGTGACACTCCGAACCTATTTCATGTGTAGTAATAATATTTTATTGTTTACTTTACTTAATTTCCATACTATCCAAAACAATACTTGAAAAATAAACACAAGACATTTTTTTCATTCAATGAAACACTAATAATTATTACATTACAATAAGGCCAAAATAATCTTACTAACCTAGAATGCCTACTAAGAGACCTATTAAAATCACTAGGAGACCACCAAATACAAAAAAAGACCAAAAAAATAGTGGAAGTCCTTCGAGTATTCTACTTCAAAGAACATTATAGCCAGATCTATGGCGACTGAAATGAGCATTAAGTGTATGATGGGAATGATCTTCACCAATTTGTTTTGAGTTTGGAATACCTTAATCAATTTTTTATAAGGCCTTAAATTTAATTTGACTGTTGCCTCCATTAGTTGACCGTTGAATCATAAAGACTATAAGACCTTATATATGTTGGGTATTTTGGTTATTTTATTTTATGTATTTATATATATTTATATTTCCATGTGTTTTAAGTATGAATTAAACTTATATCTTTAAACATGTTTATAATTAACTCTTCTTTTGATTTTTAAAAGGATAATGTTTTAAAGTTTAAAAGGGATTCGAAATCATAACCCTTGTGTTTTAATGAAAATACCAAGAGAAGTACACACTTGTTACTTCTTTGTTTTTAGTACAAAGAAATATGTTTTTGAGTTTTAAATCATACTTTGGGCAAATTAAATTGATGACTATAGTTGTTTTTAGAATTTTATCTATAATTAGTGAATTAGGTATTTAAGTATTTAAAATGTTTTGAAAAGTTATCTTTAAATGTTTTCATCCTTGGATGAATGAAAACAAGGTTTTAATTAAAAATATGTTTTGTATTTTAAAGATATAATACTAGTATGGGATTTATTTTATGACATATTAACATTTAATTTTAGATTTTGAATTTTGATGTTTCTAAAACTCAAATGTTTAGAAAACTAAGGTAAATAATAGTTTTTAAGGTTTTGAATAACCATAATAAGTAATTTATATCCATTTATTTTTAAACATCTTTATATTTAATTATGTCATTAGGTTTTATATCCATTGATTTTTACAACAGTGGATGCATGAACATAGGTCTTTTGAGGTGCTTCTCCACCGTGCGGGGCGGCTCAATGACATAGGTTGGGTGTAGAGTGCGCCCGCAAGGGTGAACCAGTAAGAGATAGTGCGGGGATGGGGGAGAGATCTTATTGATCCATCCCCAGCACCTCCATCCTTGTAAGGAAGGAGAAATTTGTTTCCTGTTTCGATATGGGATGCGACATTCAACTGCAAGAGCACCCTCATCCATAAGATCGCGTAACATGATGATCTCGACTGTCCACTTGATTGAGCGTACGATACCGCTCTGTGATTCCTCACAGCCATTCAGTCATGGATACGATCGAATCCAGTCCCCCAACCCCTTTAAAATCCCATGTATCACCTCATTCATTCGATCCAATTAGGATCTAATCTTAGCTGTCCGAACCTTTTAAAAACCCGTGTCACATATCAACTGTCCGATCAAGTTGAGATTTTATCTTGACCATTCATTTTTTTTAAAACTGTAGACATTCCTTAGAAACTAGATCAAACCGTGGCTAATCCTGGTCTTCCTTTCGGTTACACACCCTCCTCTTCACCTTCTTCTTCCTCGCTCCGTTCCAGTCGCGGTTAGCCTCCTTCCCCTTTGGTTTTTCCACACCCATGGAACTACATTTCTACGTGGTCTCCCTCCTTCCTCCTCATTTTTACACATGACCAAACACACTCAATATTTGTTTAAATTAAGTAGCCTAGGATCCCCTTCAAGTTGTCTTAAAATATTTGTATACATGATTCATATATCCCAACTCATTTTTCACTCAAACCCTATGAGTTTCTTCTCCTTCCAGCACCTCCATCTACCTCCGCTCAACTCCTTCTTCTTCTTCAAACCTGGAAAAGGTCTTAGGTTTTGTCTTTATTTGATTTTCTTTACATTTGGTATATATATACATATTCATATATATATATATATACATTCACAATCCTACTATTTAGCTTCCACGGTCTTGGAATGACAATTCACGATTGTTTGATGTTCTTAAACACATCAAGTAAGGGTTTAATATACCTTGCATTATTTGTTCAAAACCTAAATATACACACTTTTTATATACGATTATATATTTATATAATCATACATGTTATATAAGTCCTCTTTTGAATCAGGATTTAAGTCTTCTAAGGGTTGTTTATCATTGTTTAAATCATGTTTTTAAAACCTTATGGAAATAGTATGTGTTATTTTTCAGTTTTGGTTTTTCTATATAAAACACATATATACACTTATGTACATATGTATACATGAATTTAAATATATGTTCATTATGAAACAAACCAAATTTTTTTAGGTGTTTTTACAAATGATGAAAGTATACTATTTTTATATATATACATGTAAATCATGTAATTATCCTCTCTTGTTATGTTTAATTGGATTATAAATATATATATATAAGGTTATATGTATATACTTATTGGTTTTTATCATAACCTGAAATAAGTTTTCATAAAACAAATTTATTGCGATTCAATTATATTTTTGAGTTGTGTAATATCTCTAAAGGTATATTAAACCTTGTTTTGGCTGTGAAAACCCCATGTATACATTTTATGTTTACCTGGTTATATATATCTTTTAAACCCACACATATATGTATGAGAACCACAATTACACAAAAGAATGTCTCGATTTATCAAATTAGTGTTCACATGGTTTTAAATAATTCTATACAACACACATGAGGAAGTTTAATTTTGGAAAACAATAACAAAACCTTGTTTTGTTATTGAGTTCCTAAAATTTTTAAAAGAAGACCCCATCTTGTTAATACAATTGACCTTACATACATGAATTACTATTTATATAAGGTTGGAATAGTCTTTAGATTATACAAGAATACACACACATGCGTAAGCACATGTAGGGAAATATGTTTAATTACATTCTTATGCATGAGTGCTACCCATGAAACAATTGTCTTCTGTCTAACCTATTACACTTCAATTCAAAGAGAATCTAGAACAATAAATGTTTTTAATTATTGAAGTTTATTTTTTAAGACATGTTCATTTATCAGCGTATGTTTTACATATAAATGAAAACTATCATAATTTCAAAATTATTAATTTTTGAATATAAAATATTTATTTTCATGAAATATAGATTTTATAATTTAAGTGTTATTATTCTATGTGAAAAGAACTGAATAATTATTTATGTGCATTAGTTATCATCACTTGTACTATATTATGTCTTCCAATACATACATGTCATTAATTAGTTTTTTATAGCCATACAGTTGTTAGTATTGAAAATTATTTCATGATTTACTTTTTATATGTAATTTCTACAGAATGAAATATAACTATTATGAACATTTACGGATGAAGAAACTAAATTATTCTATGTGGTATGGGAAATTTTGAATAATATGAATGAGAAATTAAATATTCAAAGTGGTATGAAACACTATGAATGTTTTACCTTATTGGACATAATATGAATTTATTAGAGTTAGTATATAACAGGGTGTGGACCAGTTAATGAAAGCCCTATGGGTTGGGGATTGGTTAATGGAAGCCTCATGGGCTGGGGACAAGTTAATGAAAGCCCCATGATGCATTAGTAGTAATCATGAGACAAATAAGGTCATAGAACGATGCCTTGAAACAGTCTAGCATTATACATTCCCTCATTATGTTTATAATATATAATTAACCAAGTGAATATTCAACTAGTAGAATGTACTTGGTTAGAAGCATGTATTTATGAGTATTAGAAGAAATAAATTCACTTGACATGATGATTATTTTTCACCCATATCCTAATCCTTAATACAAATGATGGTAGTTTACCATTTATTTTATGATGTGCATTTTATATGATAAATTAATTGTGACTTTGTTTATGAACAACTATGATCATGTGCGTTTTCCATGGGCAAATTTTGTACCGACACCCTTGCATGTTTGACTTATCATTGTTTAATTAAATCTTGAATAAAATGTTGCACACCATGCATTCTGTATAAGCATGATTATTATTGGAACATATATTATTGTAGCCCTATTAATGTTCCTTAAAATGTTCACCAGTAATTCTTCGAAAACTGTTATGTTATGCTTCATGTTTTTCAGTTTTCTTTAAGAAATATTTTTTTGAATTTTTTTAAAGAGAAGTTTTTAAATTTTTTTATTTTAAACATTTTATATTTCCAAATACCCCCTTAATGAGAATTATTATGGTCACCCTACGTTTTCAATTTATTTTATAGGTTTAGTATATTTTAGTTATAATATATGGTAGCTTCTTTGTGGAGTATTTTATTATTCATTTTTAAAGGATTGTAATATTTGTATTTAGATTTCCTGAACCTAAACTGCAAAGATCCTCTATATAGAACATGATGTGTAATTATTCAGCATTTCATTTTATAAAAAAATTACACACCATGTTTATTAACGCACCAGCTCTGGGGATTTTAGGGTCGGGGTGTGACGGTTGGTATCAGAGGTCAGTTTAGACTACCCTAGAAAATTAGAATTACACTAAAAATTTAATTTATGTCTTACTAAGTAGAATTATTTCTTCAATTTTTCAGATGGTAGATGAAATATGTCTTCTATCTCTTCTAAACAAAATAATAAATACTATAGTTTCCAAGTCCTATTTAGAAGGCTATGAGACTTCTAAAAACATTCTTCTGTCATGTAAAAATCTCTACAGTGTATCAAACTCTCCTCATGTTCTTCAACTCCACCAAGGATCAGGCTTTGACTATTTCATTATGATGCATGCTCATTTTATGTTCTATGCACATAAGGGAAAGTACTTTGAGGGTTTGTTTAAATGCTTCACCCTAGCTGAGAATTCTTCATCCCTAGAGGACTTCCTAGAGGCTGCATAGGAGGGTGATCTTCGAGCGTCCTATCTGTTGTAAGTCCAAAGTTTTAGTATATATGGGTAACTCTATGCCATCAAAGCTCTCAAGAAGGATATAGTTACATGGATTAATAGGGAACAAGTCCACGATGAAATCACTGACCTCTACATCTCTTGTGACTCTCTTTGGAAGGTTGAGTGTTTTACGCATGGGTTTGACCCTAACTGCTCATAGTGTATCTGGACCTAAGAATTAGAGGAGCTAAATACTAACCTAGGAATCCAACAGAGGTTGTTAGGGGCCTATCCATGGTGGTGGTCCTGGTGAAGGGACCTTGGGAGTGAAGTCTATCTAGTTTTGTTGGTAGAAGTGTGCGAGCGTGATGGAATTGAGAAGGAAAAATTCTTTATGGGGGGATAATGTGACACCCCGAACCTATTTCATGTGTAATAATAATATTTTGTTGTTTACTTTACTTAATCTTGGTACTATCCAAAACAATACTTTCAAATAAACACAATATTTTTTTTTCATTCAATGAAACACTGAAAACGATTACATTACCAAAAGGCCAAAAGAATCTTACTAACCAAGAATGCCTACTAATATACCTATCAAAATCACTGGGAGACCACCAAATACAACAAAAAGACCAAGAAAATAGTATAAGTCCTTTGGGTCTTCCACTATAGGGAACATTATATCCAGATCTGTGGTGACATAACTGAGCATTAAGGTTATGATGAGCACCATCTTCGGAAAGTTGTTTTGAGTTTGGAATACCCTAATCATGTTTTTATAAGGCCTTAAAGTTAATTATACCATTTCCTCCTTTAGGTGACCATTGAATCTATATTATTCATAAGACCTTATAGCCGTTGGGTATTCTGGTTATCTTATTTTAAGTATTTAAGTATCTTGATATTTCTAAGTGTTTTAAGTATGCATTAAAGTTAAATCTTTAAACCTTTATTAATTAACTCTTCTTTATATTTTTAAAGGATAATGTTTAATGTTTAAAATGGATTTGAAATCATAACCCTTGTGTTTTAAAGAAAATACCTATAGAAGTACACACTTGTTACTTCTTGGTTTTTGGTACAATGAAATATGTTTTGGAGTTTGAAATCATACTTTGGGCAAATGAAATTGATGATTATGGTTGTTTTTAGTATTTTATCTATACTTAGTGAATTAGGTATTTATTTATTTCAGATGTTTTAAAAATTGACCTTTAAATGTTATCATCCTTGGATGAATAAAAACAAGTTTTTAATTAACAATATGTTTTGTATTTTAAAGATATAATATTAGTATGGTATTTCTTATATGAAATATTAAACATTGATTTTAGATTTTGAAGTTTGATGTTTTTAAAACTCAAATGTTTAGAAAACTAATGTAAATAATAGTTTTGAAGGTTTTGAATAACCATAACAAGAAATTTATGTCCATTGGTTTTTAAAAATTTTTATAGTTAATTGTGTCATTATGTTTTATAGAAGTGAATTCTTAATTTAATTTAAAAATTACCCTAGGGAAACCCTTTCCAGCCAGGGGAGGCAGCTCGCACCACTCATAAGGGTGTGGGGCAGTCAAGCCTTAGCTTCCCAGCCAACTTAAGGTGCTATCATGAGGGAATGAGCATCCGTGTGGGCATTCATGTGTGCGTGAGTGCCAGTGGAGGAACACACATAGGTCTTTCAAGGTGTCACACCACTGTGCGGGGCATCACAACGGTGTAGGATGGGCGCAGAGGGCGGCCATAGGGGTGCACTGGTATGAGGCTGTACCAGGAGGGGGGAGATATCTTATTGCTCCATCCCCAACGCCTCCAACCTTATAAGGTAGGAAAAAGGCACACCCTATTTCGATGTGGGATGCAACTATCACCCGTGAGAGCACCCTCAGCCGTCAGATCGCACATCACGATGATCTTTTCCGTCCACTTGATCGAGTACGCGATCTTACTATGCATTTACTCGCAATCATTTGATCGTTGATGCAATCAAATCCTATACCTCCAACCCTTTTAAAATCCCATGTCTCACCTCATCCATTTGATACTATTAGGATCTAATCACAGCCATTCTAACCTTTTAAAAACCCGCATCACATCTTAGCCGTCCGATCAAGTTGAGATTTAATCTCGACTAGTCATCTTTTTTTTAAACCACAGACACTGCTCATCCACTGGATCAAATTACAGCTAATCCATGTTGTCTGTTCTTTTTCACAACCTCTTATGCATCGCCTTCTTCCTTGCACGACTCTAGTCAAGGTCAGCCTCCTTCCCCTTCAGTTTTTCCACATCCATGGAACCACATTTCAACATGGTGGCCCTCCTTCCTCCTCATTTTTCGACAAGAATGAGTGTACTCAGTCTTTGTTTAAACTGAGGTGCCTCATATCCCCATTAAGTTTTACTAAAATATTTGTATACATGATTCATATATCCCTACTCATTTTTCAATCAAACCCTATGGGTTTCTTCTCCTTCCAATGCCGCCATCAACCATCACTTGAATCCTTCTTCAAACCAGGTGAGAGTCTTAGGTTTTTTCTTTCTTTGATTTTTTATGGTTCATATATATATATACATTCATAATCCTAAGGTTTTTCTTCCAGGATCTTGGAATGAAAATTCGCAGTTGTTTGATGTTTATAAAATCATCAAGTAAGGGTTTAATATACCTTTCCTTCTTTGTGAAAAACCTAAATATACACACTTTGTATATATAGTTATATATGTATATAATAATATGGTTTATATAACTCCTATTTTGAATTGGGTTTTAAGTGTTCTAAGTCTATTTATCATTGTTGAAATCATGTTTTTTAAAAATTTATTGAAATTGTATGTGTTATTTTTCAGTTTTGGTTTTTCTATATAAAACCCATATATACACTTTTGTATATATGGATACATGTATTTATATATATGTTCATTATGAAACAAATCAGTTTTGTTTAGGTGTTTTTTCAAATGGTGAAAGTATACTTTATATATATATATATATATATATATATGTAAATCATGTAAGTATCCTCTCTTGTTATGTTTAAGTAGATTATACATATATATATAAGGTTATATGTATATACTTATTGATTTTTATCCTAACCTGAAATAAGTTTTCATAAAACAAATTTATGGTGATTCAATTATGTTTTTGAGGTGTTAAATATCTGTAAAGTTAGATTAAACCTTGTTTTGGTTGTGAAAACCCCATGTATACATTTTGTTTTACATATATAACTTTTAAACACACACATATATGTATGAGAACCACAATTACAAAAAATCATGTATTGATATATACACTTAGTGTTCACATGGTTTTAAATAATTATATACAATACACATGAGGTAGTTTTATTTTAGAAAACAATAACAAAACCTTGTTTTGTTATTTTTTGCCTAAAACTTTTAAAGGAAGGCACCATCTTGTTAATATAATTGACCTTACATGCATGCATTCCTATTTATAGAAGGTTATAATAGTCTTTAGATTATACATGAATAGACATAGATGCATAAGCACGTGTATGGAAATTTGTTTAATTAAATTCTTATGCATGAGTTCTTCACATGAAACAATTGTTTTCCATCTAACCTATTGCACTTCAGTTCATAGAGAATCTAAAACAATAAATGTTTTTATTTATTGAAGTTTATTTTTGTTAGACAATCCCATTTAACAGCGTATGTTTCAAATATAAATGGAAATTATATTAATATCAAAATTATGCATTTTGGAATATAAAATGTTTATTTTCATGAAATAATGATTTTAGGATTTAAGGGATATCATTCTATGTGAAAAAACCTGAATAATCAATTACGTGCATTAGTTATCATCACATGTACTATAGTATGTCTTCTTATCCATACATATCATTGATTAATTTTTTATAGCCATAATGTTGTTAGTATTGAAAATCAATGCATGATTCACTTTATATATGTAATTTATAGAGAATAAAATTTAACTATTATGAGCATTTATGGATTAATAAACTAAATTATTCAAAGTGGTATGGGACATTTTGAATAATATGAATGAGAAATTAAATATTCAAAGTGGTATGGGAAACTTTGAATTTATGAACTTACTGGACAAAAGAGGAATGTATTGGACTCAGTATATAATGGGTTGGTGACCAGTTAATGAATTCCCTATGAGTTGGGGACTGGTTAATGCAAGACATATGGGTTGGAGACTAGTTAATGAAAGCCCCACGATGCATCAATAGTTCTCATGAGACAAATGAGGTCATGGAATGAGGCCTTGACATAGTCTAGAATTATACATTCCCTCATTTTGTTTATAATATTTAATCAACCAAGTGAATATTTTACTAGTAGAATATACTTATTTAAGAGCCTATACTTATGAGTATCAGAAGATGTAAATTCACATGACATGATGATTATTCCGCACCCATATCCTGAACCTTAATACAAATTATGGTAGTTTACTAGTTATTTTATGATGTGCATTTTATATGATAAATTAATTGTGAATTTGTTTATGCACAAATCTAATCATGTGCTTTTTTCGTGTACATATTATGTACCCTCACCCTTTCATGATTCACTTATCATTGTTTAATTAACTCTTGAATAAAATGCTTCACACGATGAATTTTGTATAAGAATTATTATGATTGGAACATATTTTATTGTGTCCCTGTTAATGTTCCTTAAAGTGTTCACTGGTAATTCTTAAAAAACTGTTATGTTATGCTTCATGTGTTGCAGTTTTATTTAAGAAAACATTTTATGAATTTTTTAAAGGGAATTTTTCAAAAAGTTTTATTTGAAATATTCTATATTTTAAAAAATCCCCTTACTGGGTATTTTTATGCTCACCCTACATTTTCAATTTATTTTTACAGGTTTAGTATATTTAAGTTACACTATATGGTAACAGATTTTTGGAGTCTTTCCTTGTTCAGTTTTGAAGGATTGTAATATTTGTATTTGGTTTTCTATAACCTAAACCGTAAAGATCTTCTGTATAAAACATGATGTGTAATTATTCAAAATTTCTTTTTATAAAAACAATTAAACACCATGTTTATTAATGCACCAGCTCTAGGGATTCTGGGGTCGGGGCATGACAAAACTCAACCCAGTTCAAACCCTTCAACATTTGGGATATAGTAGGGAAACCTATCTCCCATAAAGCAAACCATTCAAGGGTATGATAAGAATTAAAACATACCTCTTGGAAATATCAAACTATAATCCCCATTTGAAAAGCTCACATACGTCATTGATTTTATGTTTATCTAGAAAGACGCCACATACAATATCCTACTTGAAGTACATGGATCCATAGTCACTTGGTGGTACCTTCAACATCCCTTTAGTGTTTGAAGTATCCCATTGATGGAAAAGTCGACATACTACATGGTGAAAAAACCCACTTGGAGACTTTTAGAGCCATATATACTAAATAATATTTCTAAAATAAGGGAGTAGATATACCAATGGCAGATGATGATATAAAAGTTACATATTTTAATGTCTTGGGGACCACCCTTGTAAATCCATGTATTATGCTAAACAATGACTATATACTCCCCATAAATTTGGTTGAGGTAACAAATTTGATCTTAGAGTTATTTTCCCCTCTCATCCTTAGTGATAGTGTATAATACATTTAGCTTTGGCATCTATCTATGTTAACTCATATAGAAAAATATGATAATGTCTCTTCTAATAGCCTCCTCACCCTGACAAGGATGGAGAAGCCCCCGAATCACCAACTTCTTTTCCTGAAAATGTCTTAATTGACTCAGAATTGGATGAAGATGAGGATAATATTAGGAACTCTTATCCAGTATTTGAGGAATGTGTCTTCACCACCATCAATGAGATTGGACAGATAAATCTCAGAATAGAGGAAGACCCACAACCTACTATGATTATTGCCACCATGCCCCTCAAAGAGGAAGAAATGTACACTACATTTCTTAAACAACATGAAAATGTGTTCACTTGGAACTATATGTAAATTCCTAGACTAAATCCCTATGTGGATATACACCATCTCAGACTACCCAATTAGCATTAAGGCTTCACGTAGGAATCCAAGAGGATGAACCCCTATCATGACACCAAAACAGAGGCTGCAGTTGACAAGTTGATCAAATACAACTTTGTCTGAGAAGTGAAACACCCAAGATGGATTTCCAAAATTATCCCCTTTAAGAGAAATAATGGCCAGATTAGGGTATTTTTTATTTAATAGACCTTAATTGGAATTTTCTGATGGACGAATTCCCATTACTGATCACATAACTCTTGATTGAAGCAACGAATGTCTTCCAAGCCCTTTCCTTCATGGATGAGTACTTGGGGGCACAATCAGATCAAGATGGCCCCTGAAGATAAATAATCCACTTCCTTTAGAGTACCTTAGCGGATCTTCCACTATTAGGTAACACCCTTTGGAATAAATAACACTAACACTACATACCAACATTCCATGCATCACATCTCTAATCCATTCTTAGGAAGGATAGTCGAGTGTTACATCAATGGACTAGTTGTTAAATCCAGATAGTGATGTGATCACTTCATGAACCTTTGAAAAATATTCGAAAAGATTTTAAATCATAGTATGAACATGAATTCAAAGAAATTAACATTTTCGATGACATCAGGGAAGTTTCTTAGCTTTGTGGTGCACCACCGCAATGTCGAGGTTGACCCAGAAAAGACAAGTGTTATTCTAGCAATGTCGCCCCACAACAATCTCAAATAAATGAGGTGACTCCAAGGGAACCATTCCTAAATTTGATGATTCAAAACCAACCTATATATAAAATATCTCCCCTTCACCAAGGTAATGAAGAGTGGAATATCCTATCAATGAGACGATGACAATCAAAAATCTTTAAAAAGTCTCAATCAGTATCTACTACACCCACTGGTTCTGATGCCTCCAGTGGAAGGTAGTCCACTCATATTATATGTGGCTGACAAGGAACACTCACTAGGCACCCTCCTTGAATAGAAAAATTGTTCAAGAAGTGATAATAGTCTCTACCACCTCATCTGAACTATGTTAAGTATTAAAACTAGATATTCCGATGTCGATAAGAACCTCCTTTCACTCATCTTAATAGAAAAAAATATATGGCATTATTGCAGCACCATGAAGTTCATCTAATCTCTTATAGTGAATTGGTCAAGTACATCCTTGGTTTCCATTTGTTTACTAGGAACTTGGATAAATGGGCGGTCATTTTTCATAAATATAACATTTAGTTCATATCACATAATTTAGTGAAAGGAAAATCCTTGTCTGATTTCCTTATAGCACATCCAGCCTTAGAAAATACACCAGAAGACACTGATCTCCAAGATGAATAGGTATTATATGCCCATGAATTTCCTCAGACATGGGAGATGTAATTTGATGGTGCATCCCAGAGTCCTGTCAGTACAAGGATGAAAAACTCAAATCTCAATAAAGTTTGTCTGGGTATTGTATTTGTCTCTCCAGAAAAAGCAGTTTTTCCATAATCTTTCTCACTATCGAAAGGATTCACAAATAATGAGGTAGAATATCAAGCCCTCATTACTACATTTTAACTATCTCTAAAGATTTATAATGACTACCTAAATATCAAAGGGGACTCACAATTAGTGACAAAGAAGATCAATCAAGAATATTCTATGAAAAATGAAGAACTGGTCCCTCATTAGAAATGATAGGGGAATGATGGTATAGTTTCCTTTTGAGCCCACATTATATCATGTTCTCTGATTATATAATTATTATTCCAATGCATTGGATAATGCATCAAATACCCTTGAAAACCCTAATTAGGAGGAATAAATCTTCCATATCATACATAAAATAATGTTCTCATCAATACTTGTATGATATATGGAAGAAATAAATCAGTTTAGAACCACCCCAGAGTGTGATGAACCAATCACCACCCCTAAATGGATGGATACCATAATTAGTTATCTCTGAAATGGGACTCTACTAACAGATTCTGCTGGAAGGTAACATATTCAACACCATGTAGAAAATTTCACTCTACATGATGGTCCAAATGAGAATAAATCCATCTACAAATGAGGATTTGATAGAATCCCCCTTAGGTTCATCGAATAAGGATAGATTTCCACCATAATGGAAGAAGTCCATGTAGGCTCTTGCAATGCCCACCAGTCTGGAACTAGGCCCTCCCACCAAATCATGAGGTTGGGATATTACTGGAAAACCATGATATAGAACTTTGTAGAATTCACCAAGATGTTTGATGTGTTCTAGATCCATGAAAACATAATACTTCAGCCCCTATAATTTCTATAGACAACTAAATATCCTTGTCCATTTTCCATTTGGGGAATGGATTTTTTAGGTCTATATCCCCAAGCCACAACTCAATAGTTCAAGAACATCCTTACTGCTACCGAATTATTTTCCTAATCGACTAAGGCAATACCCCTCAAGTAATTTGGGACAAATAATATCATCAAATTCGTTAAGTCACATATCATCACCATGTTCAGAGTCCCTCACACAATATTGAATAAAAAAACACAAACTTCTGCTCTACAAAATTGAAGAGATTATACCAAGAGTATAATATCGAGTCCAATCACTCATCTCACTATCATGAGGTAGCAAATAGAAAAATATAGGCCTTCAATAAGACTGTATCAAATATACTATAGATGTTGGTGAACAAGGATAATAACTATTGGCTAGAAAAACACCTCAATGCTTTATGGGACTATCATACCACCGCACATACATCGACACCAACAACGCCATACTCATTGGTGTATAGGACTGAGGTAGTGTTTCCCATAGAGGTGCAATTTTCTTCCCTCCAAATATACATTTGTGTACATCTATTAGATGATTAAAATCACAAAATAGATTGGATGAATTGGAATGTATAGATTATAAATGATTGTACACAATTCACAACCTAGAGGTCCACTTGAATAAAATCACACATGCCTTTAATAAAAAGGTTTTCCTTATTTTATTATTCCAAGGAGAACTAGTGATGTCTCTCAAAACCCTAATAATATCGATAGAGAATACCCATAAATTAGAACCCAATTGGGAAGGGCCTTATTTAATATATAATTTCTGTCATAATAGATCCTACTCACTGGATACCATGGATGGGGATAATTTCAGACCACCCACCAATGCAAGAATTATCATGAAATACTTTTTATAGATGTAATTAGATAGGCATACTCATTAGAGTAAGCCTTATCATTCATCTTTAGTAAATTATGTTAAACTGTAAAAATTCATCCTAACTACATGACGATAAACTATACAGAGTTCATCCTAGCCACATGACATCAAATTGCATGGTTTCTTAAAAACTATGTATGGATTGATTCCTACTATCACATGAGACGTAGTGACACACAAACCTCTATTCATGGGTCAAACCATAGGATTATTTTTCTTTCACATTTTATGATCCAATTTTCTTACCACATGAAATTAAACTGCAAGGAAAATGTCCTTAATACATGACATTTAACTATAAGAAAAATGTCTTTACCTCATGACATAAAACTACACGGATCCATAACATCCCTTTTCCTTCACGTTAGGTGATCTACATCCTTGACACATGTCATAAAACTACAGGGATCCATAATATCCATATTCATTCATAATAAGTCACCAATTTCCTTAATTCATGATGTTAAACTACACAGGTTTCCTAGAACTACGTATGTATTGGTTCTCATTTCCAATGAGATACATAGGGATGAAACGATCTTATGTCTTGGTATAGCCACTAAATGATAGAAATTTCCCATGTCCTAAATTACTTTTTATAGTGATAGGAACCCTTTCTATTCCTTGTTTCTCACACCAAGCATAGCTCACATGGTCTTAGGAGTCTTGATAAGGGATTCCCACAGAAACAAAAAATAATGGATTTCAACAAGCCCATTCCAGTCCCAAATGAAAGACCATAAAAGGTATAACATGTGTCCTCATTGCATGACATTAAACTACATACTTAATGTCCTCTACACAACATGAAATTGCACACTCCTATGGATATCGTCCGAGAGGACCACTATAGTTGGTGTTGGTATTATACCACTCTGACAACCACTCAATCCCTATTCATATTGGGGAGGCCTCATCATTTTTTCATGTTGTTAATGTTCAAAATTTCTCAATAACATCATGTGTCTTGTTTCTCATTTTTATGAGATATGTAGCGATGCCCATACTTCTATCCTTGCGTCCAATCACAACATCACCACATTTTTCATGTCATCCCATTTTCTTCCATGTCATATGATGTTAAACTACATAGTTCCTTAAGAACTACATGTGGCTTGATTCCTGTTATTATAGGATATATAGTGACACCTAGGTCTTCAATCCTGGGCCCATTTACAATAATTAATTGAAATAATGCCCACCTATACATATGGGTTAGACCTGCATAGATTATTTCCCATTTAAGAACTACATGTTAATTGATTCTTGTCTTTATAGGAAATGTAGTGATGCCTAAATTTCTATAACTGGGCCCAATAACAACAAATAAATATAAAAACTCTTCCCCTCTTCACGTACGATTCATACATGTTCGTGGAACCTCATTTAGAACTATCTGTGGATTGATTCCCATCACTATGGGATACATAGTGAAACCCCAAATTCCATTAATGGTCCCAAATACAATATAAACATTTCACATAAAGGGATCCATGTTCTCAATGCATGAAGTTAAACTACATGGCCTTTCAGAACTACATGTGGTTTGATTATCATTCTCATAAGATACATAGTGATGCCCGAGCTTCCAACCTTGGGCCCAAAAACAAAGTTTTCATCCGTTCACATCAGTTCCCATGTCCTTATTGCATGATGTTAAAATGCATGGGAATACATCCTTACTACATGATCATAAACCACATGGAAGTATGTCCTTACCACATGACATTAAACTTCATGGTAAACATCTTGGTTGCATGACATTAAAACTACACAATAAACATTCCCTTACCACATGGTGATAAACTACACAAAAATATCCTTACCACATGATGTTAAACTACATGGAAAACATCCCCACTGCATGATGATAAATTGTACAGACCATCACCCATTTTTCATTCCTAATCAAAGCATCACAAGAGACTTACCTTGATCAACCAGAGTATGGGGTGATTCTTCCATATTTTAAAATCACCTCAATCCATGTACTTAACTTCATATATTGATTACCTCAGGTTACATTAATCTTTTCATATCCCTTGGAAAATAAAATATATCTCTCAGTTCAACCATTCTAATGATACAGAAGGTCTTGACACCCATCAAATAGCAACATCTTGGCCCAATATAAAGGGATTTATAATTCTTGTGAGCATGAAATCACTAAGTAATAACTCAAAACCATAGTGTGGTCTGTTCCTATCCTTGGGTGAATTTCCCATATCATTACTCATGACCTAATAACTTTAATCCATGATTTAAAATATTTTCATCTTCTTCTCAAAAGGATGTTCAATTTATTTTAACGTTGGGTATCCTAATTAGGCTCTTATGTAACATCTACCATATTAGGTCCATGTGAGTCATGAACCTAAACTATCCAAATATTTTCTGAAGCTATACTAACTTAAAATCTAGACTATAATGGTCTAAATTACAAAACTATAAACTATTAGTAAAAGAGACACAAAACATGTCAGGTGGAAAACCCACAAAGGGAGACCTGCAAAAAAGTCAACTCTTCACTTGCTAAAATATTCATCTACAGAGTTTAGACAAAAATTAGGGTGAAAAAAATTAAGGAATAAATATTATAGGGTCCAATTTGTGGCCCTAATAAAATCAAATCTATGCTTTCTGGTCCCCCTGGTCCATGAAAAAGTTATATCAATGATTTTTGAAATCTCTTCACTATGGGAATATGTTTTCTAGGTAGTGAAACAACTTTTAGGGTAATCAAAACCTTCATGAATATTACACATTTCATAAACCACCTTTATGCCTTTGAAGTCTAATATTATGAAATCTCCCCATAATAGACTAGTAATATGGAATCAGTCAGCTGAATGGACCATCAGATCCTAGGAAGGCCCCCCTTAAACCCATGAGTTATCATCTGGATCTCATGGAATATTAGAGGATCAATTGACCTATACCCACTAGTTTTCTTTATCTTCAGTTAACATAGATATTCATTAGATAGGATTTAAAATTCCCATAACCATACTGTTCAAGTGTATTTGACATCCTCAACTTTATTTTTTCATCATAATATTGTGGTGTGGAATGGGTTTCACTTGTTATGTTACCTTTTCCACTTTTACCAGAAACTCCCAATGGTTCCCCCATACGTAGTTGGGTATATACCTAATTTCCAAAGGCTGATGGTTGTATGGGTTTTTAGGCCTAGTGACTCTTGGGGACTCGCATTTGTCAAGAGGATGGGAGGTTGGGCTCATCAAACCATTTTGGGGAAATTTCTTTCCTATTATGGGACTCTATTATAGATTGAGAACATGTTCATGAATCTCTTCCTAATCCCAATGTAGGATCAGTTACCCTAAAAAATGGCTATGGGTTAAATATATTTTATGTTCAACAGAATAGGATCTATTTTGTGAATCCATCTATATGTATCTAAGGTTCTTCATTATTTTATAGTAATAATCGTTCACTTATATATTGAAACCATATGACCAAGTGTTTTGGTATATGATCCCTTTTATGGAGGCGACTGATATTCTGATGATGGGATTTATCCATTAGGAGGAATCCTACATATATTGGTTATTTTAGGAATCAAAACCCACATAGTTAGGTAGATCCATGTAGTTTAAAGTCATGTGGTGAGCACTAATATAGGGGGTGTCGAAACACCAAATATTTGAGCTCGAGTCTAGAAGATATTTCCTACATATCTTGGTTATGGTAGGAATTAGAGTCATCGTAGTTTGATCAATGTTTGGGGTTAAACATTGATGATTCCCTAGTTAATGGGTATTTGATACTAAATAAGGTGTTCATTGCATCCCCTTGATCCCACATAATCCATGCTTGTTGTGAGGAACAAGGTGGAGTAATTGATCAGCCTCATGGCATATGAATATAGGACCTGCATATTGGGGTAGTTCTTGGAGTGTTTGATATAAATATTGGGCCTTTAAAGATGTGTCCTACATATCCTAGTTATGAAAAGAATGAGAGTCCTTATAGTTACCTTGGAGATGTTGGGGCTTACACACTGAGGTTTCCCTGGTGAATAGGTGTCTGACACCTAATGAGGTGTTAGTTGCATCCCCCCAAAACCACATGATCCATACTCATTGTGAGAAACAAGGGGGAGTGCATGATCAATCTCATAGAGTATGGATATGGGATCTGTGAATTGGGACAATCCTTGGGGTGTTTGATATGGAGCTTAGGCCTTTAAGGATTCTTCCTACACATCCCAGTTATGTTGGGAATTAAATTAATTGTAGTTATCTTGGAGATGTTGGGGATGACACACTGAGGCTGCCCTGGTGAATAGGTGTTTGATGCCTAATGAGGTGTTTTTTGCATCCCCTAATCCCATGTGATCCATACTCATTGTTAGAAATAAGGGGAGTGCATGATTAGCCTCATGGAACATGGATATGGGATATTCATATTAGGTAAGTCTTTGGAGTGTTTGATATGGAGCTTTGGCCTTTAAGGAGGTGTCTTACGTATCCCAGTTATGGTGGGAATCAGAGTCCTTGTAGTTCTCTTGGATATGTTGAGGATTACACACTAAGGATGCACTGGTGAATATGCCTTCTTATCTGGAAGGTGTCACATTATCCTATTGGAATACCCTTGAGGTCATCACGTGACCTGGATAGACACATGTGGAGGGTGTAATGAGAGTCATGGAAGCTTGATCTGAGGGGTGTTGCGTTTCTTGGATGACACCTCGAGGAGACATCACGTGATCGAGATGACATGTCCAGAGGGTGTCTCATGTCTTGGATGACACGTCAGGGAGACATCGTAGGACCTAGATGACATTTCCAGAGGGTATTCTGTGAGAGATGGATTGTAATGTCCAAAAATGTTTATGAGACTCGTCTGACATGAGTGAGTGTCATTATATGATTTAGGAGGTGCATTCTGAGGACATATCTAGTACGAGGTGACAATCCCATAGGGTTCACATGATCCAAGTGGTGTCTGTGAAGGGTATGCAAGACATGTCATGACATGTCCAGAGTGTTATGCATATCCCAGATGACACGTCAAAGGGATGTCACAAGGATTGAGTTGCACGACTTGGTACCATGACGTATTCTTGATTAGAACATGTGAAGCATGTAGATGTCCACGATCATGTCTTCCTCTTGAGTTTTACACTTTTAATCCTAGTTTTTTTGGACTTGTGTTGTGAGTTCCTTGGTTAGGTTCAATGTTAGTTTGTTTGGGTCTCGCGTGATATGAAGGACATGTGATATGGTCTTTGCATGTCTCTCCAGAAGTCCTTCATGTGATCTTTTATTGATCACATGGAGGGATTTATTCCTAGAACATGAATAATCTAGTGGTCCACTAGTGTATTACCTAGCAAAAACTTGACCGGTCTCATGATCAGATGTGTGCAGAAGCCCAGAGTCTGAGCACTGACGTGCATAGTGGCGGTCTGGGTCCAAAATTCTAAAATTTTATCAAACAACTAATGAACCAACCAAACAAACCATTTTTCCAAGTTTGAGTAGATAATTTATATGTGTATACGTTGAGATAATCTCTGGATTGTGTGGGGAATCTAACACGAGTCTAGGTTGGAGTCGACGTAGGGTCTAGCATTATGTGGTTTCACGAGTCTATGCAGTGGACCATGTTAAGGGTGCCGCCTGATTTTCAGTAGCAACAAGTCCATCCATACTTTATTACATTATTTCCAACTATTGAGGACTTGAACTTTTATGTAGTTCCATGTCGTCAAGTTGACATGTCCAAGGGTCTTTGAAAAATCCAAATGACTATTGGAAGGCATCCATGAGTTCTTAGATGGCTTGACTCTGGGTCCCACATGACAACGCCGAGGGTGAAATGGGTGCATCACATTCCCATTAGTGATCGTGAACCCTAATTTCCTTCTCCTTTCCTATCTCCTTCATTTATGTGATGAAGTTCGGGAGTCATGTGAGATTATACATATGGTATTGAGGGCATTTCCTCTATTTTTTAGAGAAGTGTCGCATAAAAAATATGAGTTGTATGGTGTGTGTGATTTTTTTTGGAAATGTCCTCAAGATAAATAGATTCTGTGAGGAAAGGAAGGCATTTCATCAAGGTATTGTGGTACTACATGAGTCACCAGGGGTGCTATGTATGTCTTTCAATGACCATAGACACCTCTCGCTTCCACTTTTTCTATCTCCTTTCTTTTATTTCACAAAGGTATTGGGTAATACAGGATTTCATGATCAATGTATAGGTTTTACGATTGATTTTTGGGTGATGTCTTGCTTGAAAAATATGGGGAATATGGAGATCAAGTGAGTATGTAGGGGATAAGTCTATTCATTTTTCTTTAAAGAACCATAGAGTTGTCTTAATGCACGTGTGGGCTTTTGAGTGGTGAGGTTCAAAATCCAAAGGGACTTCATGAAAAAGGCGATCATGACGTTGGGGTATCGTGGTATCTCATAGATCACTCTAGTTGTGTGTCTCATGCCCTTTAGTGACCAGAGGTACCACTCACCTCCTCCATTTTGACCCCCTTTGTTTTATGTGACAACGGTTGGGAGGTATGCGGGTTTTCTCAAGTAATATTTGTGATTTTAACTCAATTTTCTAGTGGTGACTTTCATGACCAATGTGGATCATATGAGAGTGCACAAGTATTGTGGAAAAAACCATGCTTCTATCCTTAGAGTGTCGCAAAATTATCTGGAGGTTTCCATGTGGTACGACTGACAAGATAAAGGGGTTTCGTGAGGTGCACCAAATAGGTTGTGGTGCGTCATATGTCTTCAAGGGCACACTGCATGGACTTCTGTGACCATGAGACCCTCTCACCTCCTCATAGTTATGTCCTTCGGTATTTGTGATGAAAGTACAGAGGTATTATGAGATGTATTGGATATCATCTAGAGATTTTATTCTTCCCAATGATGATTTGGTGGGTGATTTGTGTGACCACCAGGGGTATCTTCCTTGAAATGTCACTTCTCGTGATTTTTGAAGGATTCCATATGGGTTTTCAGATAATTTCCAATGAAAAAACACATTTCCTAGGGGATGATCATCCAAATGTCACCATTCAGCCACTGGTGAACAAGGGTGCTCGCTGAGGAGGGCTTTGTGGGACTTGTTGTAGGTTAGGCTGCTTGCATAGAGACTTCACAGGACCTTGAAATGGTCATGTGTGAGTCTTTAACTTTCCTCTTCTTCCTTTATCTCATGGGAAAAATAATATCTATGTTTTTATTATTCTTAATTTGTGGTTTTGCTGATGCATATTTGTTGGGAAACAACAAATGCTCCCCCTTAGGAGCAATATCCGAGGGGACAAGGACTCGGTCCTAAGGAAAACCAAATTCCCACCAGAGTCCTTGGTGGTGCTGCAAACCTATGATCTAGGGTGACATTAAGTCTAGTGAGTGACCTTTGGTATTCAAAAAACTACCTATATATATGGGGTTGGGGGTGGAGAAAATTTCATTCCACCAGCTTCCTCCTTCTCGAGAGTGCTCCCACTACTGCCTTTTCACAAGACCTAACCATGAACACTGATTGCAAGCCCTGCCAATGAGCCTATGCTGTGAGACACAATTGTGATCCTTACTCTTGCGCAAGAATGATTTCTTCTCAGACACTCATTTGGATCAACAGTGTATTAAGATTCAGTAATTCCTCAAACTTAGGTCATTGTCATTTAGACTCTTCGAGTTCTGCTGGCCCAACATCTTGATCGATTCGCATGACCATGTCTAGGTAACATGACCACGAGCCTCAAATGAGGTCATGAAATGCGCTCGGGTCCTTATAAGGGTTATGTTCCCCATTATCCTTCTAGAGACCATATGGTTTGCACACTCATTGATGTGTCTCGTGGACCCTTGACTGGGTCATGCAATGAACATTATTCTATCAGGGCATTATCATGTCTTTATATTTGTCAAGAATTTATATTATTTTGTCTGACATGTGACACAAAATTATTTTCAAATTGCTTCTAGATCCCATCAAGCTTCCTCAACCACAGATAATCAAAGGTCCATGCTTTATAGGAATCACAATGTCGATCCCTACTATCGTGTGTGTACTGATATTGAGATTTTGTGGAAGTTCCTTTCACCCAACATCCAAGATTATCCCCTATCTAACTGACTTCCATTTTATGAGTTTGTTATGGTGGATTATGTAGCTATTCCCTCCCCAGAATTTGATTTTCCATCTCATTGGGTGTGTAGTTCCTCTAACTGTGTTCAGATGATGATTATCAAGGATGGTCAGCTGGAAACTGCCCAACCTTAGGGCTTATCCTACATACTAGCCAACTCCCCTAGGAGCTTGGATGGCCATGATCTTCCCCAATTACCTATCACCAAAATCTATTCAATAATATTTACCTCTTCTATGAACTCTCTTGGTGGTGGGTGGTACTCGAAGTGGGACCTTCACCCTAGTGGAAACTTCTCTAATGAATGGGCATGGCCATACTGGGTACGAAAAATCTATTTGGGATTTTCTAATGATCTATACAGGGTTTAACTTTATGAATATATGTGTTTATCTCTGTCCATATTCTACCAATATCCCGACCTCCTTCTATAAATGATTAGCCACTAGTGCCCTGGGACCAACACATTCCACCTACCCATGGTGAGGTGGGTATCAGCCTATGGGATATCCATCAGTTGGGAGGCATCCCTCCTCTTAAAGATATTTATGAGGAGTTCTTAACTTCTTAAAAAATTTTGGATGATCCTCTGCAGACTCTGGATTTAGTTAAATAGAGGCTTGTCCTCATGAGGAAGAAACTGGGGAGAGAGCTGACCGTGCACTGACTTGTTTCCTTCACTGATTGGATCAAAATTTTCTTGTGTAGTAGTGGGGTCAAGTGAAGCATCATTATCCCTCATTGGTGTCCCTCCTAGATATTTCATGATGATTCTGTCTCATATTGGGCCATTCAGGAAGCTGGGCATCATACTTCATGGGGATATCAAGTGAACATGGAAGTTTCTACAAACATTAGGCTAGCGGGTTTTCTAGCTATGTTTATAAATGGGTGGCTCTTTCTAACTGGAGATGCATGATCTAAAATCTATGATATAACCCTAGTGATGGTAACATGACTCATAGAGGGGTGAAATATCCACTTGGTGGTACCAGTCCTTGCACACCTTTACTAGATGTTGGACCATATCCAACAAGGCAACACTCCCTATAGAATTGGCATCCCCCTTCAGTTCCTATTTGGTTGGATAGGGGATCACTTTCATTACTATGAGTAATAAAATAATTCCTATATTCAAGACCCCATATCCTACACCAGACTACTATACATATTCAGTGTTGGTCCTATGTCCCTAACCCCTTTAGTGGTCAAAGTCACGTTGTGCTGGTCTAACAATTTTGACTTCTTTACCCTACATATACAGACTAGTTAAATAATTGATGATGGTGGTGAATCTCTCAATGAGTGATCTTATATTATTTCCCTTCAGTATGGGGTCCTTATAGCCAGGGTAGATGAGCTTATTATATGTGAACCATACTCACCACATTGGTTTGATCAACAATTTGGCTATGTGTATATGGTTTCCTCCATTCCCTTGTCTAGTGTCTATGGGGAATGGTATCTTGGCATCATCCGCCAATTTTAGAAGATGGTATCTTGTGAGGAAAATAAGTGTGTAATTAAATTTACACCTACTATTATATTTCTGACTCCTCTATCCATGGAATCGATGGATCTGATTGTAGATTTGGGTGAGGCATCCCGTAAATGACCTCACTCGAATGATAGCTGTTCAAATAGCAGACCAGATTCAACTAAGGAAATAATTTCTCCCGTGATGGATATGAATGATTCTCCTATTGAATGGGGGGATTATGGGACATCTTCTTATATTTCATCATTGATTCGACTGGTTGGTGGTCCTTCTTCTATACCTAATTTTTTGGTTACTGAGGCTTTGTCATTCTATAGGCTGGTCTGGGAGTGTATCTAGGCACTGATTACTGAGACCCCTGTATAGAAATTTTACCATCAAGGGGAACGACTTCAACAACTATTCCATGATATTGTGGTAGATGGTTTTGATCAGAAACCTCTATTTGCAATTATGCAATGGATCATTCTATCCCAGAGAGACTTAGCTGCACAAGAGGGGAGCTTGCATGATTTTTTTAATGATCCCTTCCTCACCGAACAATTGAAAGAGGTGACAGAGGAACTAGAGAATGATCGTCATCTATCGTTTAGATTGAAAGCCTAGATAGATGCTTGGACGACGCATATATAGAGGCATGAAGATATTATTGCTTAGTAGAAGTCAAATATTTCAACATCATCATCTTCCTTAGCCACTGATCAAAGGAGGTTTGAAGATTTACCTACTCTAGTCAAAGTTATTTATCCTATAGAAGAGGTAGATTAAGCGGAGAGGGTGACACTTCAATGCTCTATTGATGCATCCCGCCAAACCCTTGCCGATATTGCTAGTGTTGCTGATCATTTTTTATCATAATTTAGTTTTATTGAACCAGAAACCATAATTTTTTCCTACATCCCATTTTTATTGAGGTTTTTGGAGAGAATCCAAAATGTAGAGATTCCGCCCTCCTTTCCATACTAGGAATGGATTAGTTTAGTTTACTATCCAATATTCTTCTTTGTATGATACTTTACAATTTTTTTCATTAGAAATTGTTTTATGGTCTCATCTCTTACATTACGATATATGAGAGTGAATGTTTGATGTGTAGGGAAATCATTGAATCAGGAGATATGACCTGAAGGATGAGTGATTTGCATATTCACAGAGAGCATCTCGGGTGCAATAGGGATGTATAGGGGGCCCTAAAACTACTGTCACATGATTTAGTTTAGGGTCTTTAACTTGGACTTTCTATTTCCTTAGTTTATGGTGTTTAGATCAGACCTTCTATTGCTTTAGTTCAGGGTATTTTTTCTCAGACCTTCTATTTTTTTAGTTCAGGGTTTTTAGCTCAAACCTTCTACTGATTTAATTTTGGGTCTTTTAGATCGGACCTTCGGTTGCTTTAGTTTAGGTTATTTTAGCTCATAACTTCCTGTATTATGGGGAAGGAAGGCCAAAAATGTCTCAAAACACTATGGGGTTCTATGTTTTTCCATGGTAATGACAGGGATCATGAGGATATGAGTTCATTTTATGTAATGGGGGACATACTTTTAGCTGGTGGGTTAAGTCGCATGTGTGTCAGTATCATGGATAAACAAATTCAATCTCCACTCTTCTCCAAGAGATATGAAATATTCATGGGGTGAATATGTTTGATGGTGAAATAATAGGGAAACTTAGACTACCTGGATAGTTGGAATGTGGGTGATGTAATTAACAATCCAAAAGTCTAATCCAGGTGATATAAAATGGGTAGACATGATGGGTATGACCCTTAAAACTATGGGGCGTTAGGTTCTGTCATAGTGTCATTAAGGCTCGCAAGGATTAGGAGGACCTTTATACTAGTCCAAGATGTTTCTGGTCAGTGGGTTTGATCCCTTGCATTAATAGCATGTCCAAGTGGAGAGATCACTTTTCCTTTCCAAGGGCTATGAAATATTTATGAAGGCTCAAACATCAAGATGATGAAGTTGGGTATGGAAGGAAGGCATTACAGGAAGGGTTCCAACACCCTATGGAAACTTATCTTGTAATTGAATAGCTCGAGCCCTACGCCTTATTGTTTAGAATCATGAGGTGTGATCCGTAAAAAGGTTCACAAATGAAGGGTTTCATTCTGACTTTAAGAGTGGGTACAAAACATGGTGATGTAACGTCGAGGATATCAGATCTGCTTGGATAATCTGATACAAAGACTGTAAATCACAGTCTAAAGTGCTCAGGTCCTAAGGAATGTATGGGATAGTCATTTTGGGGTAACCTATAACACAATGGGGTGTTAGGCTCAACCTTGGTGACATCAATCTCACAAGAATCATAATTCAATTTACATCGGGACAAGATGTCTCTGGTTGGTGGGTCTAATCCCTCAAATCAATTTCATTTCCAATCAGATAGATATCTTTTCCTCATTAGGGGAAATGAAAGATTTTTGACGACCTGAGACACTTTGGATCATGAAGTGGGTTATATGGAAAATGTAAGATCCTAGAAGGGTTCAATAACCCTAAATGTTTCACCACCACCAGTCGAACATATTATCACAACTATGAGGTGTGAGGAATCATTGATCTTATTTTTTCCTAGAATAGGGGGTCTATATAGCATAGATTTTATTTTACTAGGGCTATATAACAGACCCTAAAATCTTTATGCCTTATCTAATTGTGCCCTAATTTTTGCCTAAACTCTGAAGGTGAAGAGTTTAGTGGGTGGAGAATTGACTTTTTCTCAGGCTTCCCTTTAAGGGTTTTCGACTTGGAATTTTATTTCTATCTTTTTTTGGTGGTTGAAGGTATTGCGATTTGGACAATTATGTGTTAGAGTTTAAGGTCATACAACTTTTACCAAGGTGTGAGCAGTTTAAAGTCATTCTACTTGTGTAACACCCCGACCCCTCTTGACCAGAGTCAGTACATTACTTGTTATATTGGAATGGTTAGAAAGAATTAAAATCATGAAGGAATGATTATTTTAGTAGTCTTGAAGAAACTAGATACATATATGTAACTCAAATTACATCAGAAAAGGTTACAAAATACAACACATAGCAAAAACAAAAAACTACATCCATAGAAAATCAATAAATAATATCTTCTTTGTCATATACTGAAGGTAGAAAATGAAAGGGGTGGGCTCAAATGATCAGTAAAGGTTATAAATAATGAAATCATGACTCAATAATAACCGGATCATAAAAATTTTTATATAGTCAATATGGCATGGTGAATAATGAAAACAATCACACCATTAATAAACTGAGAATGAAACTGCATCCATATATTTTGTATTAGTGAAAACCTCATGGCTGGTAATAACTGATAATGACTAAAGAGAATGATCATTAATTGGAAGTCAGGTATCTAGAACATGATACCATAATACTGTTAAAACAGTATAGTTGTGTGGGAAGAAACCCATCTGATTTTTGGAAACAAACTCGAAGGGTTTGTCGCCAACTAATTTGTCTCATGAGACCTGTCGATGCATCAAGGGGCTATAACAGGCCCCAACCACCACTGAAAGTCCAAATAATTCTTTATACATTGATTTAATACAAAATCAATATTCCTTTTCAATATCCATATAGAGTAGAGAATACAGATTCATCAATATTTCCATAGTTATCATAACTTTCCAAATATACCACGTATGTAAAATGGTATACGATTTAGAAAATAAACATATCCATGATATGAGATTATTAATATTTAATATAAATATAATTTCAAATGAAAAGTGATCTCAAATGGGAATTAGGTACACCACATAAGGATTATTAGGTGCACAATACAAAGTTAGTCATAACAAAATGGAAAATTGACACAAAGACAATTACCACATTGTAATCAATCCTTTCATGTGACCAAGAATTAATAACTATAAAATGAATCATTTAATACCATGAAAATAAAGATAATAATGATATTATATATCAAATTTTAGTACACATATACCACATTCAGGAAATAAGTGGTGAACAATATAAATTTCATAGAATTAAAAGTGAGAAAAGAAACCCCTTACCTTATGCACGAGTGTGTTAGTCATTTGTTTTAATGACCTGAATAATAAAATTTATATTCAATAATTAGGAACTCCAGAACCTCATATACATGTAATTGACTTATTATGACCTTATTTGGTTCGTTTATGGCCCTTTTTTGTAGGATTAAGAGGTATAATTTTATTGTTTTTGGAAGCATTTTCTTCTTTGGTTTTCATGATTCGTTTACTTGTATTCATGAATGGAAGTTCATTTGAAATGTGGTAAAACATCCAAAATTGTTAATATATATTATTAATGAAATTATGTAGATAAAAATTATCTTATAATTATTTTGGGGTATATATGAAGATGATGATTCATTAGTTAAAAGTTTATTACACATATTTTGATTAACTTGGAAGTTTTGTTCATAATGAACTTGTTTTGTATTATTATTGTATATTATGAGTTTGTAAGGATTAAAAAACATTAATTATATTAAATAAATATATTATTATCTGTTTCAACCATTACAATGGTTTCATGACTAGTAATGAATGAGGAAGTGAAGAGTGAAATTCTGTCGTTCATAAAGGTTATAAATTGGAACCTCATGGACGTAGATTTCATTTATAAAAACAAAAGGGAGGGAGTAAGAATATTGATGATGGTTATTCCATTAACATGATATAATTATATTATATATATGATAATGTAGTTTATCATGTTCATTTGGATAGATGAGGTGAGGAGAGAAAAAGAAAAGAGATGAACTTGAAAATAAAAGAAAAGGTGAGAGATCATTTATGAAAATTCGGCAGCCTAACGACGTCGCTTAAAATTTCATAAAATTAAATGATGAGAGAAAAAGGGTATCTAATCACATTGAAACCAAAATTACAGTAAGAAGAAAACATAAAATCAAACCCCAACATAAGAGAATTGAAATTCAAATAGATTATATAAAAGAAGTGTCGACTAAAAGAAGAGAAAGAAGGATTCCCTTACCTTGTAGAGTAACTCCTAGATCTTGAAGGATGAGACCTTGGAGGATTAAGGACACCTTGGGGGGACTTCTAGAGTGGTAAAAACACCAGATATTTGAGGATACGAGATTTTTAATGAAATAAAACGAATGGATGAGTGGGTATTTATAGAAAAAGAGTGGTTTTTTTAATAATTTCAAAGGGACACCTTAATAGTGTTTTTTTCCAAACCATGGGATTTCCAATGGTATTTTCCCATGGTTTTATCCACTTGGGACACCTCATGTCATATTTTACTATACATAAGTCTACAAACCTTTTATTTTAATTATTATGTCATTAGGATTCCATTAAACTACCGAAAACTCAAAACTGTATTTTTACAATTCATGAAAAATTCAAGTATTTGAGAAAAATCTGAAAAATTCACCCTAACCATTTTTCGATATTTAGAATTAAAAAATTAACACCATTTTTTGAAAATAATTTTAGAAATATATTTAATTTAATTTTTAATTAAAATCCTAGTTAATTCAAAAAATAAAAAATTTAAATTTATAATTAGTTCTATAAAACATTGAAAAATTAATTAAGGTCTTGTTATCTTATTACCTTAAAAAATAAAATAGTATAATTATTTACTATTTATAGGGGTTATATTACTATTCATGTTACTATTTGTTAGGGTATGTTACTATTCATCAAAAAATCAAGTTGGTTCTATCAGACTCCAAATGACTTGCTGATCACAACTCTAGATGACCAATTTTCAAAATTCAAAACATAGAAGTGTGAAATTTATGTTTAATGTCAAGGTTTTTACTATCTCTTAAATAACCAAGTGTTGTTTCAAAAGAACACTAAGATTTATGAAATATAGGATATGAATAGAATGTATTTAAGAAAAGAATACCATAAAATGTTTTGGGTATTATATTATTCCCTCCTTTGGAAATTTTGTCCTCAAAATTTTATGTCTAAAGCCCAACAAAAAAATGTGGGTGGTTCTTCTTCATGAAATCCTATAGTTCCCATGTTGCTTCCTCCAAATTTTGGTTTCTCCAAAGAACCTTTACTAGAAGATTTGTCTGATTTCTCAATACCTTCTACCTTGTGAAAAGAATCTCGATAGGCTTTTAATAGTATGAAAAATATGGTTCTAGTTCTATTTATTCATATGTGAGTACATGTATTGGGTCTGGCATGTATTTCTTTAACAATGAAACGTGGAACACAACATGAACTCTGGGGATATTTGGCGGCATCGTTAAACGATAAGCTAAAACTCCAATTCTTTCTAGAACTTCAAATGGTCCGATGTACCTGGGGATCAGTTTCCCTTTCTTACCGAACCTTAGGACACCCTTCTATGGAGATACTTTTAGAAGGACATGATCTCCCACTTAGAATTCCAAATCCTTTTTCTGGTTGTCAGCATAAATCTTCTTCCTAATTTGGGATGACTTAATATGGTCTTGGATTGTCTTTACCTTTACTGTGGTGTCTTCAATAAGTTCTAGGACAATAAGTTTCCTCTCACCAATTTCATCCTAAAAAGTTGGAGTTGTACACCTCTTTCCATATAATGCTTCATATTGAGCCATTTGAACACTATAATGGAAACTATTTTTGTAGGAGAATTCCACCAAAGGCAAGTATTGATCCCATATAACTTGAATGTCAGGAGAGCATGATCTCATCATGTCTTCTAGAGTTTGAATAGTCCTTTCAGATCGTCTGTTGGTTTGGGGGTGATAAACAGGTCTCATATAAAGCTTAGTATTCAAATCCTTCTAGAGAATTTTCCTAAATTTTGATGTAAACTAGGGATCTCGATCTGACATAATCGATAGAGGTTCACCATGAAGTCTTAAAACTTCATTAATATAAAGTCTTTCCAGGCGCGCAAGAGATAAATCCTCTCTTATTGGAAGGAAATGGGATGATTTTGTGAGATGATCTACAATTAACCATATTGCATCATTACTTATAGGTGTCTTTAGTAGTACGGTGAAAAAATCCATTTTAATGTTATCCCACTTCCACAAGAATAGGTAGAGGTTGCATCAACCCCCTATGATGTTGTCTCTCTGCCTTCACTTATTGACAAACTAGGCACCTTGACACGTAGTCAAGAAATTTCCATTTCATGTTATCCCACCAAAAATGTTCCTTCAGATCTCTATAAATATTTTTTACGCCCAGGTGTATAGAGAAATTTGAGCTATGAGAATCTTTTAATAGTTCCCTTTTTAGTTCAGGTACTAATGGAACACATAACCTCTTCCCAAACTTCAGAACTCCTTCCTCATACACGAAGTCTTCCAATCTCCCATCCTTAATAACAATAATTTTTTTTTGTATATTTTCATCATCAGATTGAGAGATTTTTATCTTCTCCAGTAAATATGGTTTAGAAATCATTTGAAAGAGGAAATATGTTTCCCCTTCTTTAACAATTCCCACATCCATATTCAGTAGATCTATGAATATAGGATCTCTTTCACTCCTCATTTGAGTCAGAAGTCCATGATCTTTCTTGCTTAATGCATCTGCCACCTTATTTTCCTTTCCATGGTGGTAATGTATTAAACAATCATAGTCTTTTAGTAAATCGATCCATCTCCTTTTCATCATGTTGAGTTTTTTTTTTGTGTGAAAATGTATTTCAAACTCTTGTGATCTATGTATATCCCACATTTTTCACCATAAAGGTAATGTCTCCATATTTTCAGAGCAAATATTATAGCTGCTAACTCCAGATCATGTGTTGGATAATTTTTCTCATGATTCTACAACTGCCTTGATGCATAAGCGATAACTTTACCATTTTTCATAAGGACGCAACCCGTCCCATTCTTTGATGTGTCACTGTATATTAAAAATCCCTCACTTCCAGATGAAAGATTCAAAATTGGAGAATTGATGAATCTTCTTTTCAACTCTTCAAATAATTATGTACATTCTTTTTTCCTCACAAACTAAACCCCTTTACATGTGAAATTGGTTAGTGGGTTAGCGAGTCAGGCAAAATTCTGGACGAAATGCCAGTAGTAACCTGCTAAGCCAATAAAACTACACACCTCAGTTATGTTTGTTGGCTTGGGCCATTCTTGTATTTTCTTTGTCTTTGTAGGATAATCTAGGATTACATCCTTAGAGAAAATATGGACTAGAAAAGAAATATATTGAAGCCATAATTCACACTTTCTAAGCATAACATATAATTTATTTCTTCAAAGAGTTTTCAGAATAGTTCTCAAATGATCCTCATGGTGTTCATAGATTTTTTAGTATACCAAGATATCATCGATGGATGCCACAAAAAAGTTATCAAGATATTCCTTGAAAACTATATTCATTAAATCTATGAAAACAAAGGGTGCATTAGTCAGTCCAAAAGGCATCACTGTAAACTCGTAATGCCCATTCCTAGATCAAAATTATATCTTATAAATATCTTCCTTCCTTACACATAGCTGATGATATCTTGATCAAAGGTCAATCTTCAAAAAGTATTGTTCTTCATGAAGTTGATCAAATAAATCCTCATTCCAATGCATAAGATACTTATTCTTTATTTTAACAACATTGATTTCCCTGTAATCAATGCATAGCCTCATGGATCCATCTTTCTTCTTGACAAAGAGGACACATTATCCCCATAGAGAAACACTAGTTTGAATAAATCCCTTGTCACACAATTCCTCTAGTTTTTTCTTTAGCTTCACTAACTCCACAGTGGATATTATATAGGGAGTCTTTGATATAGGTCTTTCACCAGGAATTAAATCTATAGAGAACTCAACTTCCTGCTCTGAAGGATTTCTAGGGAAATCCTTTGGAAATACCTCAACATACTCTTTCACTATATGTACATATTCAATTTGAATATTTCATTCCTAACCCATAGATATTGTGTTCTCTTCCTCTATAAGAATTACATTCAATAGAGCTACTAGGTTTGGGTCTAGATAAGAATCAGGTGGCAAGGTGTCTACTCTAAAGATAAAAGATTCTACACCATTCTCAAAAATTGTAACTTCTTTCTTCTTGCAATAAATATTCGCATCATAATTTGATAGAAAATTCTTACCAGGAATTATATCAGGGTCATTCGTTGTTACGTTGACAAGGTTATCGAATAAATCATGTTTATGTGTCACAAGGGGGACTAGTTGACATGCCTTTGTTGCAATGATGCATCCTCTAAGAAATTTGACTGATTACTCCTTTATTAAATCAAAATTGGACATGTGTAATTTTCTTAGAAAACTGGGAAGATATAAATGAATGCGATGATCTAGAATCAAATAAAGTGTAGGATAAGTTTGGGGAAGAAATTAATGTACCTAACACCACATCATTTGGAACTTCAACTTACACGGTTGAAATCGCATAAGCTATCCCTTTCTCTCTTGGCCTTTTCTGAGGAAAGTTTCCATGGCACTTAGGGAACTCATTTGAATAGTGACCCATATCTCTACAATTTTAGGATTGAACATCATCAAATTGTTTCTTCCCCTTGCATTCACTAGATTGATAACCCTTTTCTACACACTTATAGGAGACTCCCCTGACTTTCAAGCATTTCCCAAGATGATTCTTTCCATAGTTCTCACATAATGGGAAATTATTCATTCCCTTGTTCTTCTTTGGTGATTCACCATTCCCTTGGTTATCTGAGTACCATTATTTATCTTGGTTTCCCTTGAAAATATTTGATCTAGAAAATTCCTTCTCTATTTTGATGGAAATTGATACAATTTCATCATATAATGAAAATGATTGAGAATCTAGTTCCCTTTTAAGACTTGTCTTAAGACCTTCAAAGAAATGATCAATCTTGTTTTCTGAGTCATGTACATAATCTATAACATACCTGGCTCACCTTGTGAAGGTAGCCTCATACTCAACAACACTGTCTTCTTCTCTTTGATTTAATCCAAGGATTTTCGTCTTCATTTTGGTTCATTTCTCATGGAGGAAATATTTTTTGAAGAATATTTCTTTAAAAGTACTCTATTTCATATCTTATATTTATTTTTCCTCCATGTAATTCTGAATCAAGGACTACCATTTCTCAGTATCACTCTTGAGACAATATACTGCCATTACTACCTTTTCATTTTCATTGCATCTTAATGCCATGAATATCCTTTCAAGGGACTTGATCCATTGCTTACAAACAACTGGATTAGTAGTCCCACTGAAATATTGGGGCCTCTTCCGCATGAAACGACCCAACACAGGTGTGGAATGATTATTCGTTACAACTAGAGTAAGTTGTCCCAATATAGTCATGATTTGATATGCTCCAAAATTGACCGTGTTGACTTGCTCAGTGGGAAGATCCCTTCCTTCCCCATGAGTATTTATTCCCCTCCTTCCACTAGACGCCATTTCTAAATATTGTCACACACTATATTAGGGTATGAATCATAATTTATAATCTTAACTTAACAAAATACTTATCATAAATTGAGATCCTACGCATGGTTAATCCCATAATCAGAAAAATTGTTTCTTTGAGGAATAATTAACATTTCAATCCTTCATAATGGATTGTAAAAAAATGAATTATCCTAAGAATATACCCCATGAGTGTCATAAATAAGAGCACATCAAGACCCGTTGTCGTGTACCAGGATACCCCAGGTCAAGCCCGAAACTCCTTGTCGGAGCCTTCACTCCTAGGTACGTATGTGCTAGATCCACCTCCACCGGCTCATTTCCAGACATGGATATATTTGAAAGAAAGATTCACATAATATATTCCTTACCAAAATAACATGACGTTCTTGTAAATTTCTCCTCGAATACTACCATATAGATTTTTTCTCTACTATACATTTCCTACTCTAGTTTCCATGTTTTCTACTAAACTTCATTTGATACCAACTGTAACACCCCGACCCCTCTAGACCAGAGTCAGTGCATTAATTGTTATATTGGCATGGTTAGAAAGAATTAAAATCCTGAAGGAATGATTATTTTAGTAGTATTTAAGAATCTAGATACATATATGTAACTCAAATTACATCGGAAAAGGTTATAAAATACAACACATGACATAAACAAAAAATTGCATCCACTGGAACTCAAAAAACGATCTCCTCTTCATCAACTACTGAAGGTTGACCATGAAAGGGGTGAGATAAAATTCCCATTAAGGGTTACAAATAACTGAATCATGAATCAATAATAACTGGTTCATAAACATTCTTACATAGTCAATATGGCATGGTGAATAATGAAAAACTCATGCTGTTAATAAACTAAGAATGAAACTTCATCCATAGATTTTTTCATAGTGAAAAAATCATTGATGGTAATAACCGATTATGAATAAAGATAATTATCATTAATTTGATTTCATGTATATGTCACATTATACCATAATACCATTAAAATAGTTTAGTTTTGTGGGTAGAAACCCGTCTGATTTTTGGAAACAAACTCTAAGGGTTTGTCGCCAACTGATTTGTCTCATGAGACCCGTCGATGTATCGAGGGGCTATAGTGGGCCCCACCCACCAATTAAAGTCCAAAGAATTATTTTTAAATTTATTTAATAAAAGATAAATTTTCCTTTTCAATATCCATATAGAGTAGAGAAAACTGATTCATCAATATTTCCATAGTTAAAATAACTTTCCAAATATACACCATATGTAAAATGGTATACAGTTTAGACAATAAACATATCCTTGATACGAGATTATGGATATTTAATAGAAATATAATTTCCAATGAAAAGGGATATCTAATGGGAATTTTTTACACCACATAAGGATTATTAGGTGCATAATACAATGTTAGTCACAACAAAATGGAAAATTGACACAAATCCCATTACCACATTTTAATCAATTGTTTCGTGTGACCAAGAATTAATAACTATCAAATGAATCATTTAATACCATGAAAATAAATATAATCATGATATTGTATATAAAATGGAATTACACATATACCACATGCATGAAATAAGTGGTGAACAATGGAAATCTCACAGAATTAAAAGTTAGATGAGAAACCCCTTACCTTATGCTCAAGTGTGTTCTTTGTTGGTTTTAATGACTTGAATAATAAAATTTAACTTCATTAATTAATAAATACGGAACCTAATATACATTTAATTTATTTATTATAACCTTATTAGGTTAGTTCATGGCTTTTTTTATGGGTTTAAGAGGTTCAATTTTATTGTTTTTGGAAGCATTTTCTTCCTTGGTTTTCATGATTCGTTTACTTGTATTCATGAATGGAAGTTCATTTTAAATGTGGTCAAACATAAAAAATTGTTAATATATATTATTACTGACATTAAGTAGATATAAATTATCTTATAATGATTTTGTGTTATATACCAAGATAATGATTCATTATTTAATAGTTTATTTCAAATATTTTGATTAGCTTGGCAGTTTTCGTCATAATGAACTGGTTTTGTATTATTATTGTATATTATGAGTGTGTAAGGATTCCAGAACATTAATTAGAAAAAATAAATATATATTATTATCTGGTTAAACCATTAAAATGGTTTCTTGACCAGTAATGATGGATAATGTGAAGAGTGAAACTCCCTCGTCCAAAAAGGTTTTAAATTGGAACCTCATGGACGTTGATTTCATTTATAAAAATAAAAGGGAGGGAGTGAGAATATTGATGATGGTTCTTCCATTCACATGATATAATTACAGTATAAATATGATACTAGAGTTTATCATGGTCATTTGGATAGAGGAGGTGAGGAGAGAAAAAAAGAGATGAACTTAAAAATAAAAGAAAAGGTGGAAGATCCCTTAGGAAAATTCGGCAGCCTAACAGCGTCGCTTAAAATTTCATAAAATAAAATGATAAGAGAAAAAGGGTATCTCATAATATTGAAATAAAAATTAAAGTAATAATAACACATAAAATTAATCCCCAACATATGATAATGGAAATTCAAATAGATAACATAAAAGAAGTGTTGACTAAAATAAGAGAATGAAGGATTCCCTTACCTTGTAGAGTAACTCCTAGATCTTGAATTATGAAACCTTGTGGGATTAGGGACACCTTGGGAGGACTTATAGAGAGGTAAAAACACCAGATATTCTAGTATAATGGATTTGTAATGATAGAAAATGAATGGATGAGTGTGTATTTATAGAAAAAGATAGGTAGTTTTTTAATAATTTCAAAGGGACACCTCATTAGTGGTTTTTTCAAAACCATGGGAGTTCCCAGGTTATGTTCCCATGGTTTTCTCCACTTGGGACACCTAATGTCATATGCTATGTTACAAAAGTAAACTAGCCTTTTATTTTAATTATTATGTCATTATGATGTCATTAAACTACCGAAAACTCAAAACTGTATTTTTACTATTGATAAAAAATTCAAGTATTTTAGAAAAATCCCAAAAATTCACCGTAACCATTTTTCGAATTGTAGAATTAAAAAATGAACTCCATTTTTTGAAAATAATTTTTGAAGTATTTTTAATTTAATTTTTAAATAAAATTATAGTTAATTCAAAAAATAACAATTTTAAAGGTATAATTAATTCTATATCACATTGAAAAATTAATTAAGGTCTTGTTATCTTATTACCTTAAGAAAATAAAATATTATTATTATTTACTATTTATAAGGGTCATATTACTATTCATTAGGGTATGTTACTATTCATCAAAAAATCAAGTTGGTTCTATCAGGCTCCAAATGACTTACTGGTCACAACTCTAGATGAAATTTTTTTGAAGTTCAGAACATAGAAGTGGGAGATTTATGTTTAATGGAAGGGTTTTGACTATCTCCTAAATAACCAAGTGTTGTTTCGAAAGAACACTCTGATTTATGAAATATAGGCTATGAATAGAATATCTTTAAGAAAAGCATACCATAAAATGTTTGGGGTGTTATAACTTGGACCTGGTATGGGGATTTCATACAAGAGGTTCATTAGGATACCCTTGGTCAAGAGTACTACAACATCACTTTGAGCAGGTCATTGAGATATCGTAAATCATGGATAAAGGTTCTCAAGTCATGAGTGATGATATGGTACAATCATTCTATGGATGACCTATAACACAATGGGGTGCTGGGTTCCACCTTGGTGATGTTAGGCTCACAAGAATCAGAAATCCCTTTACACTGGACCAAGATATATGTGGTTGGTGGGTTTGAGCCCTCACATCAATATCATGACCAAGAAGAGAGACCTATTTTCTTCTTTAATGGTAGAGAAAGGTTTATGATGACCCGATACACTTGATACATTAAGTGTGGAACATGGATTGAGGTTTTTAACAAGATTATGGAAGCGCTTTGTTCATTGGTTGTCTAGCTATGGATCTTTGTGGTCCTTTGATAAGGAAGGTTAATGGATGATGTTCTACATAATTTATCATCATGTAGTGTGGATGTAAATCTATGTGCATTTTAACGTAATACGGTAAGGACATGAGAAAAATCGAGAAAGGTGGTAATGCTATTGCTGGGACCAAGGATGAGAACTCGGGAATCACTACATATCTCATGGGGGTGAGACTCAAGCCACACATAGTTCTTGAAGGATAGTACAATTTAACATCATGTAATAAGGACTTACTTTCATGCAGTTTAGCATCATATGGAAAGGATTATGTGGTGCAGTTTAATGTCATGTTGTAGGGACATATGTAGATTGTTTAGGGTCATGTGATTCAGACCATAAGATGGAGTCCCTGATTGAGATTCGCAATGTGGTTCCATGATGAGAACCAACATGAATAAAGACCAAAGAGGTCTTAGCCACACCACACATCTTTCTGAGAGGACTCAAGCTATTGGGGACAAAGGAGGTTATACTCGTGGTTATGCTGAATAAAAAATGTATGGGAATCAGTACGTATCTCATGAGGATAAGAATCAAGACATACTTAGTTCTGAGAGCTTCATATAGTTTAACATCATGTGGTTAAGACATATTCTTATGAAGTTTAATGTCACATGGTAAGGATGAAGGATCACCCATCATGAAAGGAAGAAAATCCTACAGATGACCCTAGAAGTAGGGGTTCGGGCATCACTATGTATCCTATGATGACAGGAATCAATCTATTGATAGTTCTTATAATTCCATTCAGTTTAACATCATGCGGTAAGGATGAAGATATTCCATACAGTTTAACTTCATGCAGTGAGGATGAAGGCGAACTGATGTGAAGATGATATAATAGATAAGGTCTATGAAACATAGGGCGTGAAACCTAGGGAGGTTTCCTACATATCCTAGTAGGTTGGGAATCAAAGTCCAAGTAGTTCTTGGAAAAGTATGTACTCTATGTTGGTCTATCCCATACGTAGAGGTGAGTATTATCTCCTATTGATAGTTGCAGATGGGCCTAGGATTGGATATATAGGCATCACTACGTATCTCATGGGAGTGAGAATCAAGATCCATATAGTTATAGAGAATTCCATGGATTTTAATGTCATGTAGTAAAAGAAACAGGTTGGGGGATGAGGTCACATAGAGGATGTACATGGAATGATAAAGTAGAACCAACATGAATTGATACCAAAAAGATCTATAACAATCCATTCATCCCTGAAAGGGAATTAGGCGAAGAGGCTAAAAATATGAATGGTTTTTTAGTACCTAGGGATGGACCCTAGGATTAAATTCCTGGGTGTTCTTACGTATCCTGTAAGGGTGTGAATCAATCTACAAATTGTTTTAAAAGCACTGTGATATTTAACATCACATGGCATGGACAAATTTCCATACATTTTAATGTCATACAGTAAGGAAAAAGGTATTTTGATGTGAGAGGTAGATAATCATATGGCTTTTCCCATAATCAAGGGTTCGAGAATCACTATGTATCCCATAAGGATTGGAATCAAGCCATACATAGTTCATGGGATGATAGTGTGGTAGGATACCAACACCAGCGATGGTGTTCCTCTCATATAGTTTCATGTCATGCAGGGGACATCAACTGTGAAGTTTAACATCATGCAGTGAGGACACATTGCATACCCACTACCTCCTTGTACATTGGATGACAATGAGCTCATACTAAACCTTCATGCCCTGTTTTGTGAAGGGAAACACTTACTGAAATTCCTAAGTTCGTGTGAGCTATGCTTGGTGTAGGAAACAAGGACTGAAAAGAGTATATTCCACTATTTAGAGGCATTAAGGATAGGATAAGAGTATTTTATATTGCATGGTGGTTGGTCCAAGATATAGGATCAAGGCATCCCTATGTATCACTTTCAAAATGAGAATCAATCCATACATAGTTTTAAAGAGGCCGTGCAGTTTAATGTCATGTGGTGAGGACATGCCTACATTTTTTATTGCCATGTGTAAGACATTCCATGCAGTTTAATGTCATGCATCTAGGATGACTATGGGAATTAAAACATTGTGGATTCCCTATCACTAGCAGTTATGCAAAGTATTTCTTGAGAAATCTTGCATTGGTGGGTGGCGTGAAACGCTCCCCATCCATGGTGGCTAGCAAATATGTTCCATTATGATAGATTTTATGTATGAAATAAGGACCCTCCCACTTGGGTTCCAACTTCAGGGGATTCTTTCTTGGTATCATTGGGGTTCTCAGATCTAGCACCAATTCTCACTAGAGGAATGAACGAAGGTGAAACATTTTATTGAAGGCTCATGCTATTCGGTTCTGGTGGACCTCAGGGTTGTGAAGTGTGCACAACCTGTTCTCATTTATCCACTCCAACGTATCCATATTTTTCTATTCTTGATCATCATATAAGAGTTTCTTACAAATAGATATTCAGAGTGAATACAATTGGACTTCTATGGGTAGCATTGCCTCAGTCCCATGCACTAACGAGTATGGAGTCACTTATGTTGCAGTACGTAGGGTGGTATGGTAGGCCCATAAAGCATGGAAGAGTTTTTCTAGACAACACCTCTTATCCTTATTCAACATCTTCTAGAGTATGTTTGATATGGTCTTATTGAAGACCTCTATCTATCCATTTTCCACCGTATGATAGTGATATGAGTGATAAGATTCAATGTTATACTCCCGGTATAGATTCTAAAACTTCGCAGAATAGAATTTCGTGCCATTTTCTATCAATATCGTGTAAGGGACTCTGAACCAGGTGATGATATGGGACTTTATAAAGATTATGATATTCTTCTTTCTGACTTCTTTGAGGGGTATCTCCTTATCCCATTTAGAGAAGAAGTCAGTGGTAATAAGGATGTAATTGAATTGATTTGCAGTAGTTGGGGGATATTATCCCTCAACATCCATCCCCCAAATGGTGAATGGCCAAGAATATTTGTTTGTATGTAGTAATTTTGGGGGTTGATGGATGAAGTTTTCACAAATCTGGCACAAATGAAATTTTCGGGTGAATTCCATGCAGTCTTGTATCATGGTCTTCCAATAATTCCCAAAACTTATGATTGGTAGGGAGATCCTAGTTCCATATTGGTGGGCACCATAGGATCTTGGATGGACCTCTCCCAAGATAGGAAGTATTTCTACTTTTTTGATGAACTTAAGGAGAATTCCATCGAAACCTTGCTTCTATAGGATTTTCTAATCATTTTGGGAATCTTGTAAGGTGATGTTTGTTGGATGATGCCTGATATATCCCTTTCTAGAACGATCCTTATAGATTGTTCCATCCCAAAGATAGTTGATTATGGGCTCCATCCACCTATTCATCATGCTCTGGGGTGGTTCTATCCGGATTTATCTCCTTCATATCACATATTCTGATCAATGAGACCATTCTTTGATGTGCTATGTGGATGGTCAACTCCTCTTGATTAGGGTCCACAAAGATAGAAACTGCATTATCCAGTGTATCTATATGAGCATACTATGATCAAGAAATATAATGCAATGTGTGATCAAAGGGGAATTCCACCATTAGTCCCTTGACATATACATTGAGGGGGGATAGTTCTTCCTTCTTAATTGAATATTCACCTTTGATCTTCTTTATAACCAGTTCCAAATACCCTTTTATATTCATATAGTCTATGTGAAGCTATAAAGATAGTTCCAACCCAATGATGAGGGCTTAGTATTCAGCCTCATTGTTCGTGAAACCTTCAGACAATGAGAAAGAGTAGGTCAGAACTGCTTTGTCTGTAGGGACAAATATAACCCCCGGGCCAAACATTTAGATATTTGGGTTTTCCATTCGTGTTCCTATAAGACACTGAGATGCACCATCAAAATACTTCTCCCATGTACGGGGAGTGTTCTGGGCATAAAATACCTCTTCGTTTGGGAGTCCAGTGTCCTACGGTTTATTTTGTAGAGCGGGATGTGCTGTCAAGAAGTTAGCTAGAGATTTCCCTTTTACTAACTTTTGGGATATGAATTGGATTTCATACTATTTCAGAATAAAATCCCATAAATCCATGTGCCCGGTCAATATAATAAGACAAAGGATATACTTTAGTGGGTCAATACGAGAGACAAGGTGGACCTAGTGGTGCTATAGGTAATGACTCATCTTTTTTCACTATGAAGATGAGCACAAGGTGGTTCTTTTTTATATCAGAATATCTGATCTCGACACCTATCATGGTTCAGATGAGGTAGTAAACACTATTATCGCTCCCCGTGTCATTCTTGTGAGTAAGGATGACACCTAGTAAGCACTCCAAGGTGACCACATGTAAGATGAGTCACCTCCCTTCCACTAGAGGAATCAAAACTGGTGGGTGCAGTAGATACTGCATGAGATTTTAAAAATATTTTTGAAACTCATTGTCACATTGGTAGAAGGCCCCCTTCTTCATTAGCCTTGTGAAGGGAAGGTATTTGTTGGCCAGGTTAGCTATGAATCGCCAAATGTAGGCATGGTGCCCTTGGATCCCCCTTATTTCTTTCATATTCCAAGGGGGAAACAATTATAGGATAACATTGGTCTATTCTGGTTCTTCCTCATTACCACAGTGGCATACCACAAAACCAAGGAATTTACTTGATACTACCCCAAAAGTGCACATTAAATGATTCATCTTTATACTATATTATCGCAAATTGTCGAATATTTTTCAGAGATCTATGAAGTGATCACATCGCTATCAGAACCTGATAACCAGGCCGTAGACATAACACTCGACTATCCTTCACAATAAAATCTTAAAGATGTGATGAATGGTGCACTCATATGTGGTGTTGACATTCTTTAATCCGACACGCATGACGTTGTAGCATAAGATCTTCTGGGGTGCTATGAAGGTGGTGGACTCTTCATCCCCAGGGGATATTTTGGTTTGATTGTACCCTAAATACCAATCCTGAAGGAAAGGTCTTAGAAGCTAGTAGTGGTTTCAATCAAGAGTTTTGTGATCGGAAATGAGAAAATTTACTTTGTTAAATGTAAATTAAGGTATCTAAAATTAATGAAAACCCTAATATACCCATTCTATTTATTAACAGGGATGATGTTGGAAATCCATTTTGGGTATTTCACTTCTTAGAAAATGTTGTATTTGATCAACTTGTTGACATCCACCTCCATGTTTGTAGCATGAGAGGGGTGAATTCTTCTGGCTGCTTGCTTGAAGCCCCGATGCTCTTCGAGTAGTCAGAGATGGTGCGTATCCACTTTTGGATTCAAGCTAGGCATTTATATATAGTTATAGGAAAACACATATCAGTTTTGATTTAGGAATGAGATATATATCTCTTGATCTTCAGGAGTAATGGATAAACTAATCAAGGTAGTCGGTGGGTCTTCTTCTATCCCCAGATTTATCTATTGGAGCACATATATGGTGGTGGAAACAAATACATCAAATTCTGGAGGGGAATTTATGAGATCATCCTCATATTCTTCCATTTTTGAGTCTGTAGGGACAATTTATAATGAGGATGGATGTTTTGGGGCCTCTCCCACACTATCAGGGTGTGGGAGGTGATTAAAAGAAATATCATTATCTCTTGTCAGCTGAGTTGCAGTAGATAGATATTTGAGATGATTGTTTATGAGGACAGGAGAGGCATGTACTCCTGGGACTGGGTCTGCTATTTCGACAATGTTTATGGAGAGCATGTAATCCTCATCAATCATGATCTAGAGATTTAATGGGGTTGTCCCTAAACCATTGGTGGAAACAACTTTTATAACATCATCTTCCATAGACTGATTTTCTCCCTTCCTATAGATATCTGTTTCAACATATATGGATCCACAAGTCTCTAAGGGGGAATTTTATCCATGAGGTATTCCGACCTTTCCATTTATGGGGTACTTCAAACATTGATGAAATATTGATGGTACCGTTGAGTGGATATGGATCCAGGGTCTTCCATGGAAGACATTATATGTGGTGTCTTACTATATAAACATGAACTCAACATCATATGCGAGAGCCCCAAATTGGTTCTCTAGATTAATATTCCTGAGGGGCCTTTACACATGCTTATCATATCCCTCGATGGTCAGATATGTAGGAGATAAGTCTCATTCACTAGACCCCAAATGTCGGAGGGTTCAGGTTTGGATGAGATTCATCCCAGATCCATTATTGATCAACACCCTTCGGAAGTTTTCATTATTGAGTTCTCTTGAGATGTAGAAGGTTCTGATGTGTCCCTATATGGCATCCTGTTGATCATGATTAGTGAATGAGATGTCGACATGACATCCTAATGACATTTCTCCACTCGATAGACCTCGGCCATAGTGACTTCTATCTCAAATTTTTATAGGCTTTAGAGGATTTCAACAAGTGACTCCCTAAGTTCTCTCGAAAGGAAAAGAACATCAAGGATTTAGAGCTTAGAAGGGATCATAGCTAGACATTTTAGAACATCATACTTTTGTGCCAAAGGTCGCCGCTTCTCGACATGGGGAAACTCGGGGGCATGCAACTCAGGAACTGGAGCATCTGAGTTAGATGGACCTAGTGTCTATGTGGAGGCTGAGGTAAAATCTGATTCTAGTGGTGCAAGCTACACCGACCATCCCTATTTCCTGGGTTTATCAGGTCGAACCCTGTTAAGTGGTCATGCAAGAAAATCAGGTGCGGCTGACAACTGGATGGATCTGAGGCACCTCCCTATTTTTTGTGAACTAGTTCGAGTGCCTGCCCATGGGTCTTAGATGAATATGTGTCTTTTTTGGGGATATAGATAAGATAATGACTCTAAACATATTCGTGTTATCCCCTATATCCTCAGCTTCAGCACTTGTAGCATTCGATTCCCCTGTTATATACAGGAAAACCATATTTGGGGGTGTACTCATCATCAGTGAAGGGGTTTTTCAAGTGTACTATGTTGATAGAACTGAATATGAGTTCATTTCTGAATGAGTATTATATTTGGAAGGGTGGTTCCCATGCCACAAATGTTTCATGTAAGAAATATACATGAGTTAGAGTATGATTTGGAGAAGAATATTAATCTTCTTCATATGTTTCTTCTTACTTTTGGTGGTCATGCACACCCTTGTGTGGTACATCATACTTCTCCATTTTAGGTGGTGGAGCTGTTACGAGTTTGCACAACTATTTCCTTAGGGTTTCATAAGCTTGATCAACTAATTTGTGAGTCATCTAGCTGTAGAAATTTTGTGATTTCCAAGTAGGATTTATACTCCATCCTTACTCTTCCTCCGACCAAGCAATGTTATGAAATCCACTTATTCTGGAGAATCATCTAATGTCTTCTATCTAGATTCAACCATGCCTTGAAGGATATACTTAAATACAAATTTATTCTGGATATTATGACCCATCCTTATGTTTAAAGGGTAGTAATCAGGACGATTGGTGAGGTTGACTTCATTGACATGCCTAGGGTACGGAAGTGTGAGCGGGTTTTTGTACACAACAACCAAGATGTAGCCCAAGAATTTCTCATTTCAGAAGGATTACACCTTGTTCATTCATTCTTAAAATTCTGGAAAGTTATAGTTTCTCTATGCTTTCGGCTAAGGGTGATTATGTGACAACAATCAGTTAGCAGGAGGTTCTAGGTGGTTCAGAGCTTGTCTAGGTGCTTAGACTGTTGTGGGTTTGAGGGTGAAAGATGAATCTTATGCTCTTCCTAGATTTTTTCCTTGTGTTGTGGGTGTGGTCTGAGACTTGGATTAGGTTCATTGAATAGAATATTCAAGATACTGTGCTGTTTCAGTGAACTCTTTGAATCCCCCTAGATATTTCATGGGGATTAGGGGTGTATATAGCTCATCCCTAATATTTTTAGCACAGAGTTCCAGCAGTTGTTCCTCTAAGAGAGGGATGCTGAGTGAATAGGTTAGAACCTTCTACCTTGCTATGAATTCGAACACCCTTTCATTCTCATGTTGCTTACAGTTTTCCAGGTCAATGATCATTGACTTCGTCAGTGATGAACTAAATTGGTAAAGTAACTGATGATGAAGGTCTTCCCATCCCATGATAGCTTCTTTGGGAAGACTACTATACCAGAAGAAGGGTCGACCTATCAATGTCTATACAAAACACCTCATCTTAGTCACCTCCTGCTAATCCCGAGGGCCCATCATCAACCTGCATTGAGACACAAAGTGTGTGAGATGCTCCTGCATATTTCATACATCATTTAATGTGGAAAGGTAGGATTTCCAAAGTTGGGTGGAGGTGGGGTATCATCTTCACATTCAGGATATGACTTCTTCTTAGTCTGCATTGGCATGCATCACCCTTCCATGGATTCCATCAGAGTATCCATGGATTCAATGGTAGTGAGAAATTTTAGAAGCACTATTTTTTGAGCCACCTCCCATCCGTAGGGAGTGGGCAGAGTCCGATAAGGTGGTCCCACTTTCATCTCCCACTGATCCTCTATTTTTCCTATGACTAAAGAGTTACCCTGGAGAGGGATAGGCTGTCGCCATAGTAGGGAGCATTCCCCATCGTTTCCATCTTTCTTGTTTATATGGATGGGTTTTCTAGACCTGGAGCCAATATTATATTCAGACACTACTCTGGTTGGAAGATCAACCATAGGAGGGAGAATATTCTCCTCTATCTAGAGATGATACCCAACAATTTCATTTCCCCTAATTATCTCCACATTAAGCTTCTTGAGAGCATGTATTTCAATCTCATATTACAACAATTTTTATTACAAAGATGGAAACCTAATGGAGGTCACTTGTTTCCCTTTATCTTTTGATATATTCCACTGAGGAGGTGTAAGATCATTATTTGGTGGTGACAAATTCTAGATCCTTCTTTAATTTTGGATGTGTACAACCTAATTTAGTGTGTCCAAATCACCATCTTCCTAGGGTTTGTCTTCCTTGTTATGACCCTCTACATTCAGATCTTGATCCACTTCTGCCATGTTAACAATGACGACATTCACTAAGTCATATAGAGTATTGGTGGTTGTGTCATTTATTTCCATGTGGTAATCTAGTTCTATACGGATTTCATTAGTCTCATTATTCGAACCCTTGGCCTTATTGGAAAGTTTTTATTTGTGACCCCAGTGGGGCCTGATTCCTTTCACCGTATGCTCCTCTTATCTTAGTTTATGAATGGATGCCTTGAGGGAATTTCTGGTCAGGGTTGCTGAATGAGCACCAACCAACAGAAGTTTATCTTGAAGTGGGAGGAACTTGTAGGACGTCGAATTTTGATCTCTTCCTCCCAAACTAGAGAATACTAATTCTCTCTGTGGTGCCGATGATGTTAAAAATTACCCTATCCCAATGGGCTGGGTTTTATCTAGGGTTGTCATTAGATATGAAGATGTAATTGTTCCCAACCCATTGGGGTTGAGGAGCTATGAAATCACTACTGATGTCTTCCATCCCTTTTCAGGGGATAATGAATTTGGAGATGGATATTGAGATATAAATACCCCCAGCCATGTGGGCTAGGGTTCATCTTGGACTGCTCTAAGCACATCCTGAATTTTCTCAGGAACTGATGACCTGAGGGGTGGAGGTAGTGGAAAATGTTCTTCTAGTCTAGGTGGATATGTTTGTTCTTGTATGGCCTCTATGACAGCTACTACTATGGTATCTATGATGCAGCATAGTTGTACATGTCTAAGAACTGAGTGTGATGAAATCCCCTGATGAGGATTTTTCTTTGCGGGTAGTTATACAGGTGATCCCAACATTGATTTTCATGGTTGGAACATCCTTCTATTATCTTGAGGGGACTAGTTTGAAGTCATGTTGGCTATCCTCTCTCCCCATAAGTGATGTATAGGAATTGTTATAGTGGGGGAATTCTGTTGTAGCGACAAACTTTTCAAAGCATTTCCCAGTCCCCAGACCTCGCTGAAGGCTATAACATTGCTGAATGCCATGTATGAGGGACTTTGATGTTCTAGGGGAGAGAAAAAATGTAACACTCCATAATGTGCCCATCCTTGAATTCAGATTCCTGATGTGGATTTGGAGATCAGCTACCGAAGGGTCATGAAGCACTGGTGGCAAGCATGTTGCAAATTTGCACTTTTCTTTTCCAGTTTTCGATCCTAGACCATGGAGATACAAGCTAGGTTAATATAGAAATAGAGCATCCTGATTGTATGAAGGTGATACTCATATCTTGGATAGGGGAGATGCCGATCCTTTAGTCGTAGAGGAGTAAACAACATATTATGTCATAGATAACGAATACACTCATTTTCTAGCCTATCGGCGATCTCATAGATGGAAGTAGAAAGGGGCCAGTACATGATGGGGATGTTTTTTTTCAGATAACTCTATCCATATGTTAATGTCTACCTCTACTTCCTCAAACTTACTTGCCTCCATCCAGATAGACCATATATGAAGACTCTGGTGGTCACCTACTAATGAGAGTGGAGTGTTTCTAGATGCTAATGGGGAACTATATATAGTTGAACCTAGTGTTTTGAGCACCTATCAATATGAAGGTGTTAGTTATTGGTTCACCTCTCTATATAGAGGTGTCTGAAAAAATAGAGGGCTACCTTGCCCATGGGAGATATCACTGTGGGGATGTTGACCATGGTGGATGTCAGGATTAGAGTCCATATGATCCATCTCCACATTACCATGAAGAGGACTATCATGGTAATGAACGTCTCCTTCTTCCACTTTGATATAAGATTCAACAAACCCTTGTGGTGTTGAGAGTGTGTCTCAAACAACCATAAGGACATTGGAATTGATAAGATTAGAAATATGAGTCATGTTTTTCGTCGTGGTTGGAGTATGTCGACCTACCTTTTGTGGTTGTGTAGGGATATGGGCCTACTATATGGCGGTTACTGGAACTTTTATATAACAACGTAGTGTTATGGGAATATGAGCCAACTACTAAGGAGCTGTCAGAATATGTTGATAAGCTGCCTCATTGTCGACATGGATATGAGCCTTTCCTGAGGCGTGTGCCACTCTCACTTGGTGATCTTGAGTCAATATGAGGGTATGGTCCCGATCTTGAGCCTTTGGGATATGTTGCCTATCTTTTTTGGTAGGAGTATGAGATTACCTCGAGGCATGTTCTTCTCTCACATGGTTGGCCTTGATTGGATCATGAGTATATGCCTGGTCCAAATATGCATTCCTTGTGGAAATTTGCCGATAAACATATGGAATGGGAGAAGGAATATGAGACTCCTCTTGTATTACCTTATAATGATGTTGTCGTAGTCATTCATTGGAAGAAGAAGGAATATACACCTTGCTTTTGTGATTTATTGGAGTATGATAAGTAGATTCACAGACATGAATATGAGCCTATCTTAAGGCTTGTGCCACTCTCACCTGGTTAGCCTTGGCAAGAACTGATGTATGAGCCTAATCCTGGGCCTCCAGATTATGCCACCATACTTCTTCAATAGGCATGTGCCCCTATCCTGAGGCATGTTCCACTAACACCTGGTTGACTGCATTTGGAATGATATTTTTATCTTGGTCCTATGCCTCTCCCTTTATCAGGATATACCAATAATCCTCCCATGTGGGAGTAATAATGTGCTCTTTCTTTGGTACAACCACTTGATCATGATGATCAGAGTGTTGAGTTGTCCTGGTTGTATAGATAGAAGTATGAACCTATCCCTTGATCTACAAAAATTCTAGAATATGCCGATGGGGATCTTTAGTTATTGCTAAAATGTATTGGCATTTTATCAGTGTGTGTAGGGATATAAGTATTCATATTTTCAATCTCAATGAATTTTTGATATATATTATATATTCAAGTGGGGATGTGCACGCACTTCCCTCCTCCATGTGCCATCAGGATATGCCGATGGGATTCATTCATGGGGGTAGGATTATGGGTCTCCCCTATGTTTGATACAAGGATATTCCCATAAACCTTTTTTGAGTGAGTAGTGATATGAGCCTACTAGCTGGTTCATTACAGAGTATGAAGGTGGGAACTATCAGAAGGAGTGGGAATATTAGCCCTTTCATATGTATCCAACATCTTATTTCTCTGATGAATCATCCTTAGTCGAGTTTATACATGGGTGTCTAAGGTGGCTGTCTATTGGGAGGTACCCTCAGTAGGTAGTTGATAGGTACCAGTATGATGATGCTAGGGATAATGATTAGCAAGAGCCCTCTTTAGCAGTGCTTTAACCATGGGGAAGCTGTATCTGACCTACTGACCCACTCCATTAGGTATGAAAGGTGGTGATTTTTACTCTCCGGGGATAGGCTCCCAAAGTGATTAGTCATGTTGATGGGGGGCACTGTTTTAGCGGCAACCTTCATTGAGTGGCATGGAATCACCGACATAAATATTTTTAGAATCTTGCAAGAAGCTTCCATTTTTGGTATTGTACCATAGCATTGGTACTCCTAAATCATCGTGTTTTATACCTGTTGTTGGAGCTTCTTGGTAGGCAAGACCGTTTTACGACTCGTGGGGGTTATGGAGGTGGATGAAGTACCAAAAAAAGTGCTGGAAGATAATGAAATTCTCTTGGATCAGGAGTATGAAATCTTCCATACAATAAGGAACGAGGCCACCAATAAGTGCTATATCATATGAATAACAATTCTTAATCAAATATGCATGGTTAACACAATTATCCTATATTCCCTTTCCGTAAATTCTAATCACATGGACTTGTCAGCATGAGGATGAACTAACAGGAATCCCAGATTATGATGGTATTATGACTTTGTTTTTATATGGTTTACAAAGAAAAGTGACCTAAGAGGTTCACATCGGGCTTATAAATGTTGTTTTCATATAAGGGGAAAGCAACATGGCTTGATGGATAATAACTCAATTTTCTGTTATTATAGGGATTTGCATCAGATTCATCATTTTTGTTTGTGTATGGGGGAAAATAGAATAGTTAAAAATATTATAACCCTATCATTTTGTTATTATAGAGATTCACATCGGGTTCACCATTTTTGTTTCATTAGGATTTTGTGGTGCGGAATTTGTTTCGGTTGTTATGTTACCATTGTCACTTTTCCCTAAAACTCCCAATGGTTCCCCCATATGTAGCTAGGTACGAACCTTCTTTCCAAAGCATGATGGTCATCTGGGTTTTCAGGCCCAATGACTCTTGTGGACTCATGTTGTTTGAGAGGATGGGAGGATGGTCTAATCACACCCTTTTGGGTGGAATTATTTCCTACTCTAGGACTCTCTTATAGATTTAAGATATGTTTATGAATCTCTTCCTAATCCCGATGTGGGACCAGTTACACTAAAAAAAATCTATGGGCTAACTCTCATCTATTTGCGACAGACTGAGATCTCTTATTTGAATCCATCTATATTTATCCAAGGTTCTTCATCATTTTCTAGTAATGAATGATAACTTATATACTAATACAATATGACCAAGTGTTTGGGTATATGTTACCTTGTATAGAGGCGATTGATATTCTGAGGATGGGATTGAGCTATTATGAGGCATCCTAAATATCCTAGTTATTAAAGGAATAAACAACCATGTAGTTTGGTCGATCTATACAATTTAACATCATGAGGTAATGACTAATATGGGGGGTGTCGAAACACCAAATATTTGAGCTCAATTCTGGAAGAGACATCCTACGTATCCTAGTTATGGAAGGAATCAAAGTCATTGTCGTTTGATTAATGTTGGGGCTTACACATAGAGGATGTCCTGGTGAATGGTTATTTGATACCAAATGAGGTGTTTGTTGCATCCCCATAGCCCATGTGATCCATGCTCGTTTTGAGAAATAAGGGGGAGTGCATGATTACCCTCATGGAAAATGAATATGGGACCTATGTATTGGGGAAGTCATTGGAGTGTGTAATATGGAGCTCAAGCATTTAAAGAGGAATCCTACATATCCCAATTATGGGGGGAATCAGAGTCCTTGTAGTTATGTTGGAGATGTTAGGGCTTACACACTAGGGATGCACTGGTGAATATGTGTTTGATTCTTAATTATGTGTTTACTGCATCCCCCTAAGCCCACATGAGCCATAATCATTGTGAGAAACAAGGGGAGTGTATGATCAGCCTCATGGAATATGGATATAGTATCTGGGTATGCAGGCATTCCTTGGAGTGTTTGATATGGAGCATGGGCCTTTAAGGTGGAATCCTACGTATCCTAGTTATGTAGGGAATTAGATTCATCATAGTTCTACTAGAGATGTTGGGGATTACACACTGAGGCTACCCTGGTGAATTGGTTTTTGATACCTAATGAGGTGTTGGTTGCATCCCCCTAAGCCCACATGATCTATTCTCATTGTGAGAAACAATGGGGAGTGCAAGATTAGACTCATTGCATATGGATATGGGATATGAATATTGGGGTAGTACTTAGAGTGTTTGAAATAGAGCTCGGGCCTTTAAAGAGGCATCCTACGTATCCCAAATATGGTGGGTATTAGAGTCCTCATAGTTATCTTGGAGATGTTGTGGCTTAAACACTAATGTCACCATAGTGAATAGTCCTTTTCATCTGGAAGGTGTTGCATGATCCTGTTGGCATACCCTGGTGGTCATCGCATGACCTGTCACAACACATGTGGAGGGTGTCACGAGAGTCATGGTAGCGTGATTCTATGGGTGTCGCATGTCTTGGATGACACCTCTGGGAAGAATTTTAAGACCCGTCTGACATGTCTAGAGGGTGTCACATGTATTGACTGGCACCTCGGGAAGAAATCATGGGACTAGGCTTCCATTTCCTGAGGGTACACTGAAAGAGCTAGGTTGTCATGTCCAGATGTGTAGATGAGACTCAACCAACATGAGTGGGAGCCATTATATGAGTCAGGAGGTGTTCCCTAAGGACATCACTAGTGGTGTATGAAAAGGGTCTACAATACTTATACTGAAATGTATAGAACATTCTGCATATCCCAGATGACATGTTAAAGGGATATAGCATGGTCTGGGGGGAACGACTTGGTACCGTCGTGTATCCTTTATTGACACATGCGAAGCATGAGGAGGTCCATGATCATGTCTTCTACATTGGTTTTTCACTATGAATCCTAGTTTTCTCCCTTGTGTTGTGAATGCCTTGGTTCAGTTCAGTGTCAGTTTATTTTGGCCTCACGTGATCTGGAGGACATATGTTATGGTCTTCACATTTATTCCTAGAAGTGCTTTGTGTGATCTTTTATTTGCCATATATAGAGATTTATTCTAGGTTAATGAATTGTCTAGCTGTCCACCTATGTATTACCTGATAGAAAGTTGACAAGTCACGTGATCAGATGTGTGTAGAAGCCTGAAGTTTGAGCACTGATGTGCGTTGTGGTGGTCTAGGTCCAATCTTATAGCATTCGATCAACCAACCAATGAACCAACCAATCAAAACCTTTTTTATAGTTGGAGTATATAATTTATAGGAATATCTATCTTCATAATTTCTAGTTTGTGTGAGGCATTTAGCACAAGTCGAGGATGAAGTCGATGAGGGGTATGGTGTTACACAGTTTCATGAGTCTCCGTGTTGGACCGTCTCAAGGGTGCCACCTGATTTTCAGCGGTTGCAATTCCATCATTACTTTATCATATTATTTAAAATTATTGAGGACTTTCACTTTAAAGGACTTCCATGTCATCATGTAGAAATTTCCAAGGGTCTTCATGAAATCCAAATGACTGTTGGAAGGAATATGAGAGTCCTTGGATGGCTTGTCTTGGGGTCTCGTGATAGCACACAGAGGGTGCGCTGGGCACATCGCATGACCTTTGGTGACCACGAACCCTACTCAGCTTCTCATTTCCAATATCCTTTGTTTTATCTAATTAATGTTGGGAGTCACACAAGATTTTATGTATCATATTGAGGGTATTTCCTCTATTTTTTGAAGACACGTCACATGACCAGTATGAGTCATATGGTGCTTGAGAATTTTTTGGAAAAGTCATTGAGCCAAAGGGCTTCTACGAGGCTAGGTGGGAATGTCACTGAGGTCTCATGGTGCTATGTGGGTCATTAGGGTTTCACCACATGTCTTTTAGTAACCACAAACCCCTCTCGCTTAAACTTTTTCTATCTCCTTTATTTTATTACACATAGGTCTGTGGTCATCCAGGATTTCATGATAAATGTATGAGTTTTATGATTGATTTTTTGGTGGTATCTCGCTTGACCAATATGGGGAATATGGAGAGAATGTGAGCATGTAGAAGATAAGTATATTCATCTATATTTAAAGTTCTACAAAGTTGTCTGGATGCATGTGCGGGCTTCCAAGAAGTGAGGTTGACAAGCCAAAGGGACTTCACCAGGTGAGGTGATCATGACACTGAGGTCTCGTGGTGTCTCATGGATCGCTCGAGGTGCACATAACATGTCCTTCAGTGATCGAAGACACCACTCACATCCCCCCTTTTGATCCCATTTGTTTTATGTGACAATGGTTGGGAGGTATATGAGTTTTCTCAAGCAATATATGTTTCTTTACTATATTTTATAGTGGTGTCTTGCATGACCAACTGAGATCATATGAGAGTGCACAAATATTGTGGACAAAACCATGCATCTGTCCTTAGAGTACCACAAAATTGTTCAGAGGTTTCCATGTGGCACGGATGATGAGACAAAGGAGTTTCACTAGGAACAATAGAGAGGTAATGGTGCATCTCATGTCTTCAGGGGCATTCCACATGCCCTTCAGCAATTGCACACCCCTATCACCTCCTCCTAGTTATCTCATTAATTATTTTTTATGAATGCCCAAAGGTCTTTCAAGATGTCTTGGATGTAATATAAGGATTTTATTCTTCACAATGATGATTTGGTGCATGATCTATGTGACCACTGGGGAAATCTTTCTTAAAATTTCACTTCCCTTCATTTTCAAAGGATTCCAGATGGTTTTTCAGGTACTTGCCAATGAAAAACCACAAAACTTGGGGGATACTAATCCAGCTATCATAGTTCATCCATTAGTGAACAAGGGTGATTGTTGAGGAGGGATCCGCGATACATGTCGTGGGTTAAGTACCTTGCGTGGAGACTTCACTTGACCTTACAATGGTCAAAAAATTGCAAGTCTTTAATCATCTACCTTTTCCTTCCTATCATGGAAAAAATTATATCCACATTCAGATTTATCTTACTTTGTGGTTTTGATGATGCCTATTTGGAGGGCATCAACAGTTATGTCACTATGTTTTATACCATTTATCCAGGCTATAATGTTACACACCATTATCTAACATTTGATAGCACACACCTTGTGATTCGAAACCCCAAGGAATAATGCTCGATCTTCATAATCAAGAGTTAAACCTCTTTAGGGGACCAGAAACCTTCCAAGATAGCCTTCTTTCTGTACCCAACATTTTCATCTAGATGTTTGAGTCTTCAAAAATTGTTTATAGCCCTTGTAATAAAGTGGAGATCATATTTTTCTTGTCCATGCTATCAATGCATAAGGTCCTTGACCCACCAACTAAAGGCATCCCCTATTTACAATGCATGAGATTCAATCCTTGAGAGACCCAATGATGACGATGTGGAACCAACATATTAGAGTGTTATAGGACGTACTCAGTATGTCTCGTCCATCATATATCCATAAAATCAATCTTTTGGGTTATGATTTATGTTACCCACATTCCAACTATACAGACAGACCTAACATCCCTAGTGTTTGACCATCAACCCATATTACATCCATTAATCTTCCATGAACCATATAAAATAGTGGAGATCAACTTTTCTTGGTGATGATATCAATGCATAAATTATTTTAACAACAAACTAAAGGAATATACTCTTTGAAAGAAAGGAAATACAATCCTAATGATCCCTAGAAACACTATGGAAGAACCTAGAACCTTAGTGTATTTTAGGTCATTCCTAGAATGTATACACCATATTCCATGGTTGTTGATATTAAGTCCAAACTCAAAGACCCTAAATTATAGCGCACCAAAGGTCCAAGCTCAAATACCCTAAACTAAAACACACAAAGGTATAAGATCAATGAACATAAACTACAATACACCAAAGGTCCAAGATTAAAGAAATTAATCAACAACACATAATGGTCCAAGATAAAATAAACTAAACTACAACACACCACAAGTCCAAGCTCAAAGACCCTAAACAATATCACACCAAAGGTCTAAGCTCAAAGTCCCTAAATTATAGCGCACCAAAGGTCCATGCTCCAAGACCTTATATTACAGTACACCAAAGGTCCAAACTAAAGGACCATAATATAAATGATGGAAACTTATTAGATTGAAAAATATTTCAAGGCACACTACATGTACTTATCATGATCAAGATAATATATCCAAGACTATAATATTTCGAATAAGATAGATCATTGTCCCACCTAGACATGTATCCTACCCAAGAAATCATTCTTCAAATCAGGAAATATTAAGAAAATTGGAACATATATATCTATAAAAATCTCATGTTTGTGGGAATTCAATATTACTTCTAGAAATGAATCTATTATGATTCAAGTATTTAGATCCATATATTTTGGTTTTATTGATGTTATTCAAAGGATGGGTAGCATTGAAAATTATCATAATATCCAAGAAATGAAATATCACACACATCATGAATGAAATAAAACTCAATAGTTGTATAGAAAGTTCAGAAAATTCATCTGTTCATAGTGTGAAAATAGAGGAAGTAATCTCCACATTTTGGAGGCTCTTTGAAATCTAAAAAATAGAATTCATTATAGGGGTCGAGATAAGATAAAATTCGACCAACTTCATTGGAAAGGTCTAAAAAGTCTGACAGGAAGATTCGATGGAATGATGGAGTGTCACTCACCCTGGTTCTTCAAATTATACTCCAGAATGAAGAGTCTCAACAAAATCCATTAACTCATCAACCCTATTTCAAGTAGTTTATAAGGAATATGATGCTGTTGAAAGATCAAACCTTAGACGAGTTGTGATTTCCTCACATATCCATATCTACACAGTCTAAGCATCCATGTAAGCATGAAATTTGGATATCAATTGATGAACTTGATCCAATTCCCTCAACATATCCCTTATTTTACTAAAAATAGAAGCCTTATCTATAAGATTGTCAAAATCCATTTCACTCGTGGCCAGATCTCGTCAAGTCAGGATGATTTGATGAATAATTTCATACAGATTTTGTTGGTCGAAACCACCTACCCCAAGTCATGAAATAACTAGTTTATGTATTCACCTTGGTCATAGAATATTTATAAGGGTGTATCTGTGATCAAGGCATGAATATGATTCTAGATAATTATAAGTTTCACCTGAGCCTATGAAACTGATGATGTAGGCATGATAAGATGATGACTAACTAGTTGAACCAATGTGAAAAAAGGAGAATAATCCCAATATTCCCTTATCTAATTAGGAGTATCATCTATATACATTGTTAGAAGATTAAATTCATAAACAGAGTTTGTTTCACCATTAGAATAGTCATCATTTGAATGAGGTTATTTTCTTAACATCTTGCCCAGATCTTGGATCAATTCTCTCATTGCCTCTAATAATGGGGTTGGAGAGGAAAAAGACATGCCGACATAATGAACCAACTAGTTTAGCACACCACTCAGATAATATACTACCCAAGACTAGGAATAATCTTGGGTAAGGAAAGAGGAATAAGCATCAGTAGAAGGAATCATGTTATCAACCTTAGTATCTTCACACATCAACATCTTCCAAAACTGGTGGATGACACCAGGATGTCAATCCCCTAAAATGCTGACCAAAGGTATAGGGGGGACCCTTTTAATACAAACAATTTTATGAGAGAATTGATAATAGTAATGAATTTATAAAGTGGATAACTTTATAATTTTAACCCCATCAAAGTTCTCAAGCTCATTTGTTTTGACCTCACAGAATGATGAAAAGTAGGATCCTTACTTGATACTATAGAATCATTATGGGAAATCAATTCTTTCACCTCTTTTATCGATATATTATGGGAAGAACAATGAGAACTATAATACATCTAAACAAGAGTAAGTTCCATATTTCATACAGATAAAATAAAATCCTTTCAAAAGGAAAAGACATAATGAACCGACATCATCATGCACATTGAATGAATCAGCAAGGGATTCACAAACCACATAAGATGATTTCAAATATACTAAAACCTAAAGGTCTCATAGTTCTCATAACCCCTGAAAGGCATCACACAATTTCCTAAACCCTTTGGAGACTCATGATCGCATGACCTGGATACGGTCATGCGAATTACATAATTATCAATCGATCATATGATCAAGCTGGCAGACCCCAAAAAACCTCTATGATAATTTCAACCCTCACATCTGAAGTTAAAGAAGTTACCAAAATATGGTTTGTAGATATTTTGAATAGGCACCTAAGCAATAGAAGTCTTGTAGAATAGTCCTCATGACTAGGTCTCATTAACAGGTCTTAGGATCAAGATTAGTGGAATGGTCTTACGATAAGGGAACATGATGGTGACATGGGGAGAGATCTATAGAGTAATGATATATAGTGGATAAAATCACCCTCCATCTCTAGAATACCAAATATCTCCCAAAATATCAAACATCACCCTCGTCATCGATTTACGCAAACACTAGACTCAGGTGGGCATTTAGTTTTCTCAAAACCGATTCCTTGTCCCCATGGACATCGCTACTAGGGGGGATTTGACACTCTCCAAATGAGAATAATTTTTTTTCAAAAAGGTAGGAATACCTGAATATGGGTATTACTTTCCCAAAAAATCACAGGAAGGAGAAGGTGTCTAAAGCTCGTGGATCGCGAGAACCTCCAAGATACTTTTAATTGCATGACCATCATAGGGTTATGAGAAGGAACTGGGTGTAGTGGATAGACTGCAACATGTCTCTTGAATCCCCCCTTTGAAAAGTCCTTCTTCTCTAGTAAAGTAGCCTCAAAAAAATAATGGATGTGTGGCGGCAACTAAATAATTTCTTCCAGACTGCACTGTTTTTTGGAAGAAAGCACCTAACAATCCAACCAGAAAATTATTTGAAAATAAGGAGGAAGTTATCCAAATGGAGGAGGCCACTAGAAGTTGTTAACATTTTGGAACTCATCACCAAAGGTAAATAGGATTGTATTTGACAAAATTTGAGTAAATTCATATGATCCTTGAGCCATTGTAAAACAAAACAAAGGAAATAAAAGGAGGGGAGGTGGATACTACTCATGGTTATAAAAGACATGAGACATGCTCCTGGAAGCCCAAAAGACACCATGAGACTCCGATGACATGTATGAATCATCTCATGAAATACCTTTTCATTATCAACCTCACCATGAAAAGTGCCCCAAGTGTGCCCAAGAAAAATCACACTCCCCCTTTGGCTACCTAAGTATGAACATATGGATCTTTCCAAAAATATCTCGTGCATCCCCATATGACCTCTATTTTTCATGCGACACATCATCAAAAAATAGAGTAATTATCTTTGATATTACTCATGTAATATCACATGACTCCCAAACCATTGTAAAATAAAACAAAGGAAATGAAAGAGGGAGGAGGTGAAAGCCTCCCATGGTCGTAAAATGATTGTGACACACTAAGGTTGTTCGTAGAATGACTCAACGAGACCCCTAGATAGTCCATAATTTCCTCATGAAATGTCCCAAAAAAGGCATTGATCATCTCACAAAGGCCTTTCAACATGAACTTTGATATCATGAAGGCCCTTGTACATTTAAAAATGATAATATGAAAGTCCTTTGACATATCTGTATGAGTCAAAAAGTCCCTATTAATTGTAAATAATCCAATAAATAGAGGAATTGGTTAGAGGGACTTTCAGTCATTGAAAATCAGGTGACACCCTCAGAGCGACCCACAAAAAAGGCTCACAAAGACATGTGATACAAGACCCCTTCATTGACTCCATCCTAGATCCATGCTCAATACACAGTGAAATACAACAAACAATCAGGGTGGTAAGGCCTATAACTTACCCACCCTCGCATGAAAAATGTACCACTAAAATAAGACCAAGATTCTATATAAAATGGTTGGATTTTTTTATATCTTGGAATACGAGCACACCCAAGAAATCGACCAGGTTTTTCAGAGTAATTGATCTCATGACCGATAAGTCTTCCATCATGTAATATACTGACGAATAGCCGAAGTGATCATGTACCATGCATAAAGTAATTCGTGTGATCATTCATATATCACTTGAAGTACTTTTGGGATGATGTGAGAAGAACATACCACATGTCTTCTAGATCATGTGAGACTCAAAAAAAAACTAACACTGAATAAATCTAAAGAACTTTCAAGATAAAATCTAGGAAAAATATTAAATATGGGAGCCTTAAAAAACATGTTTTTGAACTTTATACATTGTGAACCATCCAAGACATGAAAAAACACCAGTACATGTCACCTAGATATCGCACGCTCCTTCGGTATGCCACCTAGGCCATGCGAAGTCTTTTAGAAATGTCAGAGAAAGTCAAACAGTCCCCCCTGGTCATGCCACTTTAGTCTCGTGAAGTCCTCTAGGATTGTTGTCCAAGACATGATTTTTCATTCAGATACACCCCCTAACTCATATAACGGTTTCCGCTCATGTCAGCCATGTCTCATGGTCATATCTCAACCAGTCAACTATGTTCTCATGATTCTCTCTTGGTATGTCACCCAAGACTCATGATACCCTCCAGTGATGTTAACCAAGACATGAAACACCCTCTGAAACATGTAATATTAACTTTCACAAAACACTTCACATGTTTCAGTCAAATCTTATGAATAGTACCACAGGAAGTCATCTGGATCATGCAACACCATCTAGATAGTACTACCAGGTCATATGATGGATTTGAGGACACACCATCTAGATCTTGCGATGTCCTCCAGACAAGTCAGCCTTGATTATGCAAAAACCTTCGGATACACAACTCAGGTTACACGAAGTCCTTTAGAAATACCAACTAGATCATTTAGTTGAATTCATATATTCTAGGTAGATACTCCCCTACATATTAAGACAAGAGGAAGATCAACACATGTCAAGAAGTCATGTGGACCAGATAAATAGGGAAACCTTAGAGTGTAGGCTCAGTCAGGAGACATAACATGATATGTCCCAATATCCAGGGAAACCTTATAGTGAAATCCTTGACTAAAGGAACTATAATGATTTTCATTCCTTCCATATTCAGGATACATAGGCCACCTATTCAAGGTTCGATCTCAATAAGGTTATCCCAATATGCAAGTTTGTCACACTCTAAGGGATGAAAAAATAATCATTTTCTATCCCTTATTTAACACACCGAGCATAGCTGATGTGAGATTATGGAGTTTTAATAACCATATCATCCACATAATGAGTCTTTAACAACCAAAGAAACATATGTATGTAAATCCCAAATGAGTGGAATGAGACATTAGCCTCAACCCAAGGGAATGTACTTTGGATCCAATCCCAAGGGGGTGATTGAACAATGAGAACTCTAATTCCTATAATAACCATGATATGTATGATGCCGTCCTAATCCTCAAGATCAAATAAACATCCATTTCGATGTAAGTCTTATGAAAATTCCATTTTCAATTTTTGAGACCAAATCATTCCCATGGGATGATTACGCTACCTCATCCATCATCATATATAGAAATAAACTAAACTACAGTGAATCTAATTACTTCCATAAATAGGACATGTAATACATCTCTATGAGGATTGATATATATATAATAAATCCTCTCATGGTAGTCCCATCACATAGGTCCCACAACATTAGCAATGAAAAAATGGTCATTTTTCATCCCTTGTTTCTCACACTGGGAATAACTCATGTGGGATTAGGGAATTTCAATAATCATGTCATCAACACCATAATCTTTACAGTGAAAATGGAAACCTCAAAGTGTATGAATAAACTATGAAAACTCTGATTCTGTCCATAATTGGGATACATAGGACATCCCTCTAAGTGTTGAGCCAAAATACTTGGTGTCTTTAAGCACCTATATATGTCATCTATGCATGTATTTAAACTGCATGGGTATTACGAACTACATGGGTTTTGATTCCTATAATTACTAGGATATATAGGATGCCTCATAATGGCCCAATACCCTCCTCATAATATGAACCACCTCCTTACATGGAAGCTCATTCTGAATCTCTTGGTTATATGGATTTATCACAAAAGTAACCATCGATTATTGGAAAATGAAGGATAACCTTATATACATAAAGAAGGATTTTATAAATATCCCCCAATATTTTTTCACTTAAAAGATAATTAACCGATGATTGTTTTGTCAGTGTAACCAATACCGTATTGGTATTAGGAAGAGATTAACGAACATATCTTAAATTAATAAGAGAGTAGTAGAGTAGGAAATAATTTACACTAAAAGGATGTGATGATATCGACCACCCATGTGATCATAAACCTTTAGAAAGAAAGTCAGTTTCCAATTGTGGATGATAGAATCATTATGAGTTTTGGTTAGAGAAATAATGGTAATCCGATGTTCATGACTATTCATAATAAACATTCCCCACAATAAAACCATCAAGTGGATCCTATCCATACCTCTAATCCTAAAAAATAGTATTTTAAGAAATATTAGTAAATCTATAAAATTTTAAAAAAATTATGATGTTATATAAATTATATTATAAAATATTATTTTGTTGGGTCTTTTGTAACATTAGAAAAAATAGTGGAAAATATACATGCAGAACTTATAATAATGAACAAACTACCCAAATAAACCCATGTACTCAATGTACCAAAACTTAGATAACAACTTTTTTGGGTCAAAGACTACAATGAACTGACCTAGGTTAACCTGAAACCTTATTCAACCTAGCCTACCACAAGGCATAATATAAGGATATTACCTTAAAACATTACATAATATTGAGTTAAGTTAATTATTTTACTTTATCTCACAATGAGGATCCTTTTAGGTTTATAATTTTAGTGAATTAGGCCATAAATAATACATAAAAAACCATAAAATTCAAAGTGAACACTTTCTATTAGTATCAATTATTCTCCACTATTTAAAACTTTTAAAAAATAAAACACGATCTCTTTTATGACAACTTTACAGGATTATCAACTTGAATTATTCCAATCCCTTACTCATCCTTAAGTCCTGTGAAAAAATTAAAAAATGTGGGATGAGAATAAAAATATCAATAAGGGATATAAAAATAATGAAATCAGTCCATTTATAAACATTAGAATCCATACAACTTTATCAAATAGTTATAATTTTCACCCAAATAAGTATAAAATACTTTCCTATGATAATAATATCATTTCACACATTTTTATAATTACAAGATTACTATAAAACCCATAATAAACATAGAAAATACATAAAGGTAACTTGAAACATCATTATACTTGTCACTCTTATAAACGTAATAACCTTATGGTTTAATTCGATACATTTCATTCTAACAAATGAAATAGACATATGATTGAATTCTATACACAATGCATCAGAGGGATGTCATAGGACCACCCATCATTGTATTATTACAAAAACATACATCATTAGTTTATTATGGAACCACCCATCAAAATTCAAAGTATAATGATATAATCATAACCCATAAGAGATTAAAATTTTCAACATTTCACTCATAAAATTTTATTTTCAATTACAAGAAAACATTTCAAGATATTGGATTAACCAATCCATTTTAAAAACCCATTTTGAATAAAAAATACCCAAAAAATAAAAAGTTTTTTTAAAATTTAGAAAACATTAAATATTGAAAAGGAATCCCAAAATAAATAATTCCCATGGCGGTGGAAAATTCATTGTAGCCGCGTAAGTAAATAATTGAACATTTTTTTGTGGTTTGTCAAAATGTTTCATATAAATAACATAAAAAGATTCATTTAAAAAAAATATTTAAATGAAATTAAAAATAGGCATAAAATTTCCATTATAACCCTTTTTATGACCTTATTAAATAAATATGAAAAATAATATCATGAATATTGACATGTGGAGAGGATTACAACTTTAAACATTTAAAGCATCCCATACCACTTTGAGCATTTAAATCATAATATAAATAAATGAATAACATTTAATAAATCATTAAACAACATGAAAATTGAAAAAATATGGATTTAGAATTTCAAAGGGGTAGTATATATACTTTATAAAATAATAAAGGTTTATATAATCAAACCATGCCTCAATTAAAGGAGATTTAGACAAAATCCATTACCTTGGGTCCGTCGTGTCTCATGTATCTTTACCTTCCCAATAATAAACTTATATTAATAATATAATTTCTTAAGAACATTTTTAAATTTTTTTCACTATTATTTCACTTATTACTGTGTTATATACAACTACTTAAACAATTAAGTTTACATCAGGTGTATTGACAATATTCAGTTTATGTGACAAAACGACTTTCGTAGGTGAATTATGGTCAACGAGGTTATTATATGAACATATGAAAAATAATAATCATGAAATAATTATCAAATCTATACATAAATTACAATTTTAAAACCAATCATGGTAGATTACAATGAAAAATGAACCAAAGTTTCAATCATGGAGACAGTAAGCCGTACACATGCATGAGTAACATTATCATTTATAAATGATCATTATGGAAATTTGGTAAGTAAAAATATATCTTTCCATAATTATAATTATATCATATATAAAATATTATTTAATCATATATAATTATATATAGAAATATGGGGATTTAGAGGGAATCAAATCACTTCAAGGAGGTGGTCGTCCACACGTCCACAAACGACGTTATCACTTTTCCAGTGTGTGGGAAAGTGCTAAAAAATGATGTGTTATATTTACAAAAAGGTAATTATGTCATTAATATCATTTAAACTTTATTTATGTCACATATATTTAATTAAACCCAGCCTTAATATGTTCCATGTAGTTTGTGAGTGTATCACATCGCTTTGAGGAGGCGATCGTCCACACTTCCACAAACAATGTTATCATATTTACTCAAAATGGAAGGTATAAAGGTATGTATAATAAAATAATTACAAAAGTATAATGAAATAATAAATATCATATATAAAATATTTAAATAGTGTTTCCATCTTAATTCTCATCCATGAAATGTGGTAAAGGAAGAATAAACAACATTATTTCGTGACGTCGTAGTTCGCCGTACGCATGAACGTTAGGTTATTTACCCATTAAATGGATATGTGTGTAAGTGTAGGATGAAATATTATAAAAAAAATAATGTATATTTTGGATACTAATTTTATTATTTATTCATGGAATAATAATATTTGAGGAAGTAGAGAATGAAAATAAAATAAAATAGTTTGAGGAAGGGTATAACCTCTTATTCGGGTAACTCCTTTTCGTTTTACAACAAAGGGATTCCTTGTATGGATTTATGCCTGTGGGGTGGATTCTATGATAAAGGGAGGTATTTTTAGATTCTATTTAGTTAGTTCATTGTCAATTCAAAGTTCCTTTAGAGGTTTGGGGAAGTGAGATGGGTGAGTGTATTTTTATAGTGGAGGAGGAGTGACACTTGTAAATTTTTGAAAAAGGAATTACACCCTTTTTTCCCATGTAAAGTGGATCCAATAATGGTAAAAATTATATACAGGTGAGGATAGGTATAAAATATGGCCATAAAATGTATTTTGGACAATTTTTTAGGTCATTTGGGCCCTTAATATTAAGGTTTAGTCCTTTGTTAAGCTAAGTTTTCTCTTAATCATTGTAATTAATATTAATTACTTTCACTAATATTTTTGGTAAAAAATAAGATGAACATATTATAAATTGTTAATTATTATGATTCCAAATATATAATCCATTTTTATAAATTCCAATCAAATAATTGGTTGTAATTAATTTAAATTTAATCCCGCAGACGGGATGTGACATTGGTTTTTTTAAACTAAAAATATTCAAACATTTTCTAATATTTTATATTTAAATTCAAAGTGAAATTGATTCCAATAACATACATTGGGTTAACTTATAAAAAATAATCTAATTAATCTTTAAAACTAGTTAATATCATAATTTACCATTATAAATAAATTATAAGAAAAATAATTTATGAATTAAAATTCATTATTTTTCAATATTCATTAAAAATTGAAATTCACAGAAAAATACCAAAAATTTACACTAACCTAATTTTTATGTTTCTATTTTAAAAATAAAGTTTATTAAGACATATAAAATCAATAAAAGTTCAAGAAATTATATTTAAAATTGGTTCTCCATTAAAAGTAGGTAAAACAACCTTTAAAAAATATAGATATTTTTATTTTTAAAATTTGATTCATTCTTATTTTAAGACTACAAAATTTATTGGATGAATGTAAGTGCTTTTATAAACATGTTTAAACATAATATAGTTATCCTTGTTCATTCCTGCCGATACGATGACTAGGTGATAAGTACTATTTAAAATAATAATATTAAAACTATATCATTTTTAGGTATTACTCTGTCTTGCGTAAAAAGAAAGATTTCAGAGAAACTCATTGTTGCGTGTCTAGTATGATATCGAACATAACAACCCCTTTAAGATAAAATTACTATCTAGTTCATAATTATTAATAAATAATAAATTATTATTCTATAATTACCTAGGATTTTATAACTTTTCCCTTTTGGAAATTGCATCCTCATAAATTTGTTCACTTATAGAATAAGTGGAGATATTTTCTCTTCATAGAATTTTCAAACAACCATGTTTCCACTTAAACTATTTGGTTTTCCAAAAAACCTTAACCTGGTGAATTACATTATTCCTAAACACTTTCTCTCTATGGTCAATAATCTGATATGGTTGTTCGTCATAAGAAATATTCTCTTCCATTTGAACTATTCCATGGATCAAAACATGATATGAGTCTGGTACATACTTTCTTAACATTGAAACATGAAATACGTTGTGTACCTGGTATAAAATTATAGGTAAGTCCACTCGATATGAAACAATTATAACATTATCTAGGTTTTCATATAGTCCAATAAATTTTGGACTCAACTTCACCTTCTTACCATCATACATAACACTTTTCCATGGAGAAAACTTTAAAAAGACATGATCACCTACCTCAAAAGAAAGATATTTTCTTCAGTTATTTGCATAACTCTTCTACCTGCTCTGAGTTTTTCTTATATGTCACTAACTTAACTAAAATTTATTTTCTATTTTCTTTAGCAAATCTGTTCCTATTAACTTATTTTCTCCTATATCATACAAAAAATCCGGTGTTTGAAACCTCTTTTTATTTAATTCCTTCAAATGTGGCATCTGAATACTAGAATAAAAACTGTTATTTTAGGAAAACATAACCAAAGAAATATATCAATCCGAAATTCCATGGTAATCAATTGAGTAAGAAAAAATCATATCTTCCATGGTCTGAATTGTCCCCTAATAATTTCCATTGGATTGAGGATGAAAAGCTACAATGAGATTTAATTTAGCACTTAACAACTTCTAAAGTCCTTTCAAAAAATTAGATGTGAACCTTGGATCATGGTCTTGATAAGTATTTGGAAACCCCACCTTGAAATCCATCGATATATTCTCCCATTTCAAATTTGGAATAGGAAAAGGTTTTAGAAAACCCCTTTGGTAACATTCACTATGATTTAACCTATTGAAAATTCAAACACTTCAGATAAATTCAGAAATATCTATTTTTATTTCACCCAACCATTAATAATCAAAAAGGACTCTGTACATCTTAGTGCTTCCCAGAAGAAAAGAAAATAGAGAACTACAAGATTTAGCCAACAACACTTTCATCAAATGTGAATTAAAATGCGCACAGAATATTTTTACAAATCGTAATACACATTATTTATTATTATTAAAATAAGGAAAGTTACTATTCTTAATAGATTCTACCTTTTCTTGAAAGGATTGATCCACCTTATGATCCCTCTTAATTATTTATGAAAAAGTTGACTGCACTGAAACCTAAAAGAGAATATTGGATGTCTCTGCATCCAAAATTCTTGGCCAAAATTCATCAAATCATTAACCAAATGGTCACACTTCAAATGTAACATGGTTAATATTCCATTATATTTTCAACTCAAATCATCATCCACCTTGTTTTATTTTTGAGGATGATAATGAATCATGCAATCATAATCCTTTATTAGTTCCATCTATCTTCTCTATCTCATGTTTAACTCTTTTTGAGTGAATATATACTGGAATTTATTTTATCACTATATATTTCACACTTCACTCCATATAAATTATTTCAACAAATTTTTAAATAAAAAGGAATAGAAGATAATTCCAAATCATTTGTAGGGAAATTTAACTCATGAGTTCTCAACTAATGTGATGCATAAGAAATTACCTTGTCATTATGTATCTAGACACAACCGAGTCATTTTAATGAAGCATCACTATAGATGATGAATTCACCATTTCTAGAAGGTTGGGACAAAAATATAACTTTGGAATATCTTTTTTTAGATCCTGAAAACAATCATTACATTCTTCTATCTATTTAAACCTAACTCCATTTAGTTTCAACGTAGTTAGTGGGATAGATAATCGATAAATTTATTCAAAAAAACCTTCTTTAATAACCCACTAATCCAAGAAAACTACAAACCTAGGTAAAATTGGTATATCATTTCCACTCTAACAACTTTTGTTTTATAAGGGACAATAATTATTCCATCTTTAAAAACAATATGTCCATGGAATGAAATTTTTTGCAAACAAAATTCACTCTTACTAAACTTCTTATATAGTTTCATTTATTTTAATGTCTGAAAACCATTCCTTAAGTGAATTTCATATTCCTCCGGGTTCTTAGAATATATAAAAACATCATCTCTAAAATAAACCACAAAATTCTCCAAGAATTGTTTTTTATATCCTAATTCGAATAACCTTATAAAAATATTCTCGAGGGAAAATATTATTCAATTCATCCAATTCTAAGGAATGAATCTAATTACTTTATCTGATATTATTTACCAATTAAAAAAAATAATTGGATTCAAATATAAAAAGATAAGTGGAATGGGGTACCTTTTGATGTTCCAAACATCCCATGACATCAAATATCTTTTCAATAGCATTGATACATCCTTTGACTACAAACGAGTAAGATGATCCATAGGAGGATGGGGGATGTTACCTCATTAAATGATCCAAAAAATACATGTTCCTTCATAATAGATTAGGTTCCCCTCTAGCATGGATACCGCCACCATTTATCACCTAATTCAATTGATCGATTCCTATGAAAAAATATTCTATTCCTATTCCAACCATCTTGGGATGAGGATTTGGAAGGGTATCTTCCTATTGATACATTACTAATACTATTTTCTTATTTCCTTTGTAGAAAATATTTATAAACAAACATAATTTAGAAAAAGAAACATGGTAATATTCAAATTCTATAACATTTTATCTTGACCGTAAAGTAAAATATTCTAAAGCCATGCTACTAATATTATCCTAAACTCTAAAGTTATCTAAAACATTCCTTTGATACCAAATATAAGGACCTAGCCCTAAAATATTACATAATATTTAGTTAAGTCAATAATTCTACTTTTCCTCACATTGATGATCTTTTTAGGTTTATAGTTTTTGAGAATTAAGCTATAACTCATATGTAAAAAAACATAAAATACAAAGTGGACACTTCTGATCAGTATCCATTTATTTTCACCATATGAAAGTTAAAAAAAATAAAACATGATATCTTTTATGAAAAGTCTTAATGACTGTCAACATGAAGTTTTCCAATCCGTTAATCATCCTTAAGTCCATTTAATAGAATTAAAAAACATGGGATGTGTATAAAATAATAGTAAGGGATATATAAGGAAAGAAACCATCATACCATTTACAAACATTAAAATCCATGAAACTTTATCAAAATGTAATAATTTTCACCGTAATAAGTTTTAAATACTTTACTTTGATAATAAAATCATTTCATAGATTTTTATAATCAAAATATTACCATAAAACCTATAAAAATCATAGAAAATACATAAAGGTAACATGGATCGTCATTATACTTGTAACACTTACAAATGGAATAAACTTACAGTCAACTTCTATACATGTCACTCTTAAAAATGGAATAGCCATACGACCAAATTATGTACCCAATACATTGGAGGGATATCAAAGTCCCACCCATCATTGGTTTATCACAGAACCACCCATCATTAGTTTATTAGGGAACCACCAGAAAATTTCCAAGTATAATTATATAAACATAAAAAATAAATAATTGAAAATTTCAACATTTAACTCATAAAATTTTATTTAAAATCACAGTAAAATATTTCAATATATTGGAATAATAAATCCATTTTAAAGAACAATTTTGAATAAAAAATGTTCAAAAATAAAAACAAGGTTTTCAATTCCAAAAAAATTAAATATTTCAAAGTATTCCAAAAATAAAATAATGCACACAGCAGTGGAAAATTCATTGTCTCCTTGTATGTTAATAATTTAACATTCCTTTTTCCGTTTGTCAAAATGTACTGTATAAAGAACAAAAAATGATTCATTTTAAAATATATTTGAATGAAATTAAAAATATACATAAAATTTACATTATAACCCTTTTAATATCCATATAAAATAAATATGAAAAATAATATCAAGAATATCAATAATATGAGAGGATTGAATATTTAAACATTCTAATATTAGAATACCGTTTTGAACATTTAAATCATAATATACATGATGGAATAAAATTTAATCAAACATAAAATAACATGATAGTTGATAAAATATTGAAATATAATGTAAAAGGGACTATATATACACTTTATAAAAGAATAAAGGATTATATAATCAAGAAATGCCTCAATGAAAGGAGATTGAGGGAAAATGCCTTACCTTGGGTCCGTCTTATCTCGTGTGTCTTTACCTACCTGAATAATAAAATTATATTAATTATATAATTTCCTGATAAACTTTTTAAATTTTATTTTTAATTTTATTTTACTTATTACAGTGTTTTATACAACTACTTAAACAATTATGTTTATGTCAAGTGTTTTGACAATATTCAGTTTTTGTTTCCAAAATGACATTGGTAGGTAAATAATGGTCAAATGGGTTATTATATAAACATATAAAGAATAATTATTATTAAATAATTATAATATATATATTTAAATATTATACTTTTAAATCCAATCATGAAAGATGGTTATGAAAAATGAACCAATGTTACAATCATGGAGATAGAAGGCCATACATACACATGAGTAATGTTCTCATTTTTCAATGATCATTTTTGAAAGAAGTTAAGTTACAATTTATATTTATATATTGATAATTATATGATATATGGAATATTATTTAATCATAAACACTTATATATATATAATTATAGTGATGTAAAATTAATCACATTACTTCGAGGAGGTGGTAGTCCACAAATCCATGAACGACGTTATCACTTTTTTTAGTGTATGGAAAAGTGTAAAAGAAAATTATTTTTTATATTTAAATAAAGGTAATTATATCATGAATATCATATATAATTTATTTAGGTCACATAAATTTAATTAAACCTATCTTAAATATGTTCAATGTAGTGTGTGAACATATCACATCACTTTGAGGAGGTGGTAGTCTAAACTTCCACAAACGATGTTATTGTATTTCCAAAAAATGGAAGGTATAAAGGCATGTGTTATAAAAGAATTATAGAATCATAAATACATAATAAATATCACATATATCTTATATAAACATCATTTATATCATAATTCCCGATCAGGAAAGGTGTTAATGTAAAAATGAACAACATAGTTTCATGAGGGGGTAGTTCACCGTACACAAGAATTGTAAGTTTGTTACCCATTAGATGGATGTGTTTTTAATTGTAGGTAAAAATATTATCAAAAAATTACAATATATTTATAATAATGACTTTATTTTGTATTCATGGGATAATTATATTTTAGGAAGAGTAGACTTAAAATAAAATAGAAGAGCTTGAGGAAGGCTGCTACCTCTTATTCGGGTAACTCCTTTTGGTTTTTATAAAAGGGATTCCTTGGATATATTTATTCCAAAGTTTAGTATTATAGGATTAGTTTATTAGTTTTTAGGATCTATTTTGGATGATATTGGTTGATCCAAAGTGTCTTTAGAGGTGTGAGGAAGTGGGAGGGGTGAGTGCCTTTTTATGGTGGAAGAGGAGTGGCACTCTTGTAAATTATTGAAAAGGGAATTCAACCAAACTTTTTACCATGTAAATTGGATCCATAAACGGTATTAATTCTATAAAATAGATTATAGTGTCTAAATATTTCCATCCAATGGATTTTGGACATGTTTATAGGCCATTTGGTCCCTTAAGTTTATCTTTTAGTCCCTTTTAAACTATTTTTCTCTTAATCGTTGTAATTAAATTTAATCACTTTCACTAATATGTTTGGTAAAAAAATAACTTGAACTTATTATAAATTATAAATTATTATTATCAAATATATTAAATCCATTTTTCCAAATTAAAATCATAGAAGTAATAGAAATCAATTTAAATTTAATCCCGTAGAAGGGATGTAAATGTAGGGTTTTAAAGTAAAAACATTCAAAATTTTGCTAAGTTCTTATATTCAATTTCAAAGTGGAATTTATTAAAATGATATAAATTGGGTTAATTGATAAAAAATAATCCATTTAAACTTTAAAACCATTAAATAATATCATTTATTCTTATAAATAAATTAGAGGAAAAATAGTTTTTAATTAAAATTTATTATTTTTCAATATTCATTTAAAAATGAAATTTCAGAGAAAAATGCCAAAAATTCAAAATAACATAATTTTTATGATTATATTTAAAAAATAAAATTTATTTTGATATATAAAATCAAAAAAATTTCCAAAAAATGGATTTAAAATGGGTGCTCCATTAAAAGGTGGTAAAACCAGCTTTAAAAAATATAGAGTTTTATATGCTTAAAATTGGATTTATTCTTTTTTAAGCCTATAAAATTTATTAGATGAATGTAAAAAAAATTATAAACATGTGTAAAAATAATATAGTTACCCTTATTCATTCTCACTGATACAATGTCTAGGAAATAACTATGACTAAAATTTACAATATCAAAAATATATTAAATTTCAGTATAACTTAGTCTTGAAAGTAATACAATATTTCAGAGAAACTCATTATTTCATGTCAGGTATGATATCGATCATAGAATAAATTTTAAGGTAAAACTAATATCTAATTTATAATTATTAATAAATAATAATTTCTTATTCTATAACTATCTGGGAAGTTATACTCGAGGCATGTTCCTGATCACTTTAGAATGAAAACTAGTGTAATAACATCAAACTAATCATATAGGAATGATTTCAAACTCACAATACAAAAAAACATCACGAAAAACCACTAATAAGTCAAGCATGAACCATCCTTATATCAGATGACCATGAACAAATAAATAATTTCTAAAAAACTGAAATAACCAAATAGAGAATACACAATATAAATAATAATAAATATCCAACATCACCTTATAAATTTAGAATAATGAGATAATAAATCATAAGTAATAAAAAATGATCAAAGATAGTCAAGATCAATGTTGTTGATACATAAACTATCCAAAAGAGAAACCTTATGGCCTCAAAATACTCTACATGAATGAATTTCCCCATGACCCTTAGTCACCACTAGATAACATACGAGGAAGGATGAGAGGAAATAAGGACAATGACTGTAAGAAGTGGTTCCTTTCCATTTACCAATCTCCTGAAAAACTAAATTTTCTTATTCCAAAATGCATATTTAGGTTTTAATGAATGTCCTAAAAGGATACCACCATGAATCTATATAACATATTTTACATCTCAAACCATAATTTCTAGTATGAAATTGATTCTTTTGAAATACCCACTTTATTACATGAAAATAAATCATGATTTTTTTATAGATTTCATTTGGATTTTTTTAAAATGATCCATATTCCATAAAATAATATAAAGGGAAATATAATATTAAATATAGGGTTTAAGGTATCATCAATATCATAACATCCAAATAAAATAGGCACATAAAAAAAATATCTTAACCAATTCCAACATAATTAACATGGATGCTAGCCTATAGACCCTAGAATAATAATGAAGTGGTAATATGAATAAATCATAGATTAATAGGTGGAATATGTATACCTATATGAAACAAAATGACTTACTATTATTGTCTCATTGAGATTTTACCCCAAGGGGAGGTGCAATCACACCTAGGGCATAGGCTAGGGTGTAACTAAACTAGTGTAGCACTCATTCTGGTTACCAAACACACCATATTGTCTCCCATTTTAATTCATCATAAATCAATTAACACATCATAAATATAATCTATGAGGGTATAAAACTTTTTTGGGACCAAAAATTGTATCACAACTAAGGTTTTTGGGAATGTTTTCCTATCTATGGAAGGTATGGAAACAGTTTTCAATTGTAAAGGGATTTTAATTTTTTAAGGTGAAAACTTACAGCTATGGAAAAACTTAATGAAATATTATTTCTAGTCATTAGAGATGGATGTATAAATAATAACCATTCCTGGAATCACAGATAACATAGAGAGTTGATCTCTATCAAATATATACATCATAAGGATTTGGATAAAGACTCCAAAGTGATAAATTAACTAGGGGAGATTCAGATAACCCCATATATATGAAGGTAATTCCTTATAAAACCTATCATTCCTCGTGAGAGAATCTTCTCAATATTTATGAAGTTGATTTAAACATTTGAGAAGTAAAGATACAAGTTTTGTGGAATAAGTATGAATATTTTATAATGATCATGAATTGATTAGTAGATACAATTTTTGATTGGGTGAACATCCTTGTAGAAGTTTTGCATGGACTTGGGGAGGTGCTTGATTATGTTAAAATTGTTAAAAGAATTATGAAAATATTACTCCCATGTTTTAAGACAAAATTTTTGGTGATTTAATAAAAAGATACCATGGTGGAGACCTTGGAAAAACTCTATAAAACTCTTATAGAATACTAAATGAGGAACAATTATAAAGAGTATGTTTTAAAGGAAAACTTTCAAGAGTTTGAATTCAAGGCTATAAAGAAACTTTTATTCAAGGAATAATTAAAGGATGAATAAGTAGGTGGGATGATGTATTTTATATTCTTTAATATCAAAAGAGGAAAAGGGAAATTCAAAGGAAATATTCCACTTATTGGTTTTAAATTCATAAAAGTGTTATATATTACCACTAGGTTTCCAAATAAATTTCAATATGATGATGATGAAGAAGAATTGGTGAATAGATAATTCAAAGGAATAAAGAGTATGATAAAACCCCAATATAAATTCTTGAATTTAAAAAACCTATTATCTAAAGAATATAATATCTTAGATGAAGAAAAATTAAATGTGGTTGATGACTATAGAGTCCTCAGTGAATAATTCTTCATGTCTATTATAAATAACCCACAAGTAGAGAACAATGATGATGAAAATGCTCAAATCGAGGGAAGAGTTGACCTTAAAGATGAACTTGATGTATATCTTGAAGAAAATTACATATGAAGAAATAAAATAAAGAAAAAATGGTGTAGTACATAAATCTAAAATTTATATCTATGAATAAGAATAATAGAATTCAAAACCAACATCAAGGATTGAGAAACTGAAATAAAACAATTATGAAAATTATAGGAAAGAGGCTAATCTTGGTATCAAAGTTGAAAAACATTCATGAGATATTAATGGCTTGAATAAATATAAAAAATATAGAGTTAAAATAATTAAAGATCACTAAGGACAAGTCATGTTATGTTGGAAGAAGTGTCAGAAAAAAGGGAAGACTTCGTACACCTATCATGGTATCAAGAATCTCAAAGACACCAACCCCAAATGAAACTAAATAAGTACTTTGGGAATATATAAAATAAGTTTTTACTTTACCATGGTTGTATAATTTTAAAAAAGGTAAATATATTATATAACCGGATCATAAGAAAAAATTTGTGATGGTTAAAGAAAAACCTTAGGCATCCACACCTCAGAGGAAAACTGAGTCACAGGAACCATAAAAGACACAAGCTATTACCACTGGTTGTGCAATAAAGAGACATAAAAATACACCATGTTATAAGAATTTTTTTTTGTAAACATAGAGAACAAATAATATATGTGATCTATAGAAAAAATTTAGTTCAAGATGTAATAGAGAATAAAACAGATGACTAAAATTTTATACTCTCAATATACTTTTATTACCTACTTTTTTATATGATGGTTCTAGGAATAACACAAGAAATTTCTCCTCAAATAAATAAAGGCATGTGCTAAAGGAGACCCAAATAAGGATAAAAAACAACAATAAGAATCTTAAAATAGGATAAAAACCCAAAATATATCTTTATCTTTACAATATGACAAAAAAATTGAATAGATGGTGGTGTATCAAGCTTGTTAATCATTAAATAAAATTTAATTTTTGTTGGGTTGGTCAATAAAAGTGAAGTGGAAAAGGCTAAATTTTTAGAGATTATATTGAGAGAAACAAATAGATATGGTACATAAATCCTTTATAATGGGTTCACTTCCCATATAATGGGAAATAAAGACCTTATCACAAGGATTCAATCTGATAAGGATTGATTTGTGAGATTTTATAGTGATTAGGGGTTAAGAATAATTAAATCTAGGAAGGAAAAGATAGGTAGAAAATACTTGATGCATATATATGTATTTGAATTAGAAGGTGTTTGTCATAATATAATTATTTTGAGTTAATTATATGACTTAATATTTTATGTGAAGTCTAAAAAATACTTGTAACATAAAGGAAAAATATGGGACTACAATTTAATAAGGAAGAAATTACAAAGGAAATATATATTTCATTAATAGATTATATTTTCACATATAGTCCAAGGAGGAATAAAATAAATTTTACTATAAGGGTCTTAGAAATTTAAGAAAAAATCCTTAGAGTAGTTGGTGAAAATTTAAGGAGATTGAGATATCCCTAAACTTTCATAATATTACACTAACATGCTTGACACTTTTTAGAAAGGGGGTATTATTCTAAAAACCTACAATACAAAATAGAATAAGTCAATAAAACTTCTTTAGATAGTCCTTGCAGATGTATGTGGGATGATGATACCCAAATATATGGATTAAATAAGGTATTATGTCTTATTATTTATGACTATAAAATGATGTAATGACGGATGGTCATTGTAGAAATATCTTATGTGGTATTATACTTCCCTCATTATCAGATATTGGGGTAGAAAATGATTAGTATGAAAGTTAAAAAGTTTTAGACTGAGTATATTTTTAATTTTACCAAAATTTAGGTGTAAGAGTATCTTGAAAATCAAGGTATTACACATTAATATTAAATTGTAAGTTCTCCTTAATAAAATGGAGTAGTTGAAAGAAGGAATCTTATTATCAATTACATGGCTCAGACAATTCTCATAAAAAATAATTATCTAGGGTTGTATTGTAAATAATAATTGATCAAACAAGTATATATCTACAATAATTCTTTATTATGTAACAATAAATATACAAACCCCTATGATATTTGGCATGTGAGGAAACCAAAACTCAAGTACTTTTGAGTTTTTAGAATTATAATTAAATGTTTTGTCCTCGATAAAGAAAAGCATTAGATGTTTTAAACTCGGGGGGGGGGGGGGGGGTAAGGTATTTTCCATAGAAACTCATTCAAAATTTAGAAATATAAATTATATAACAAAAGTCTTGGATTTTTTTAGAAATACAAGATGTAATGATTGTTGAGAATGGGCATAATTTTATAACCGGTGAGTAGATTTTATAATAACGTAGTGAAGAAATTAAGGAAAAAGTGACGTTGAAGTGAATGTATTAGGGGAGATTATGGGGTTATAGAATTATCAAAATAAGAATATGGAAATTGTATAAATATAGTGAAAAAATATATCCTAATAGGAAATATGAAAGTTTATAAATCAATGATAATAATATTGTTAGAGATCAGACAACCCCCGTTCAAACTAGAATAATTAAAAATTACTATCAATACTATTATTTATCTTAGGGAAACCTAAAAACATTAAAGGATCTTTAAAGGATGATCATTATATCATGTCTATGTATTAAGAGCATGATAAAATTGAAAATAAAAAGACTTTGGAAGATTTTATAAGGTTGAAAAAATGTTATTAGAACTAAATGAGTTTTCTTAAATAAACTTAATGAATATTTAAAAGTGAAAAGGTAATGGTTCATGTATAGTATTTAGGGACTATTCCCAAATAAAAATAATCTATGTGGATGAGACATTTTTACTGGTGACTGGGATTGATACCATAATATTGTTTTTGGTTATGATAGTTAAAAAATGTTTTGAAATGCATCAAATAAATGTAAATTCAAAATTATTGAATGAATTCCTTCAATAGTAAGTATAATTTTATAAAAGGAATAACGTTCTAGTGGATTAGTATGAAAACAAAGTATTCTAGTTGAATAAGGAATTGAGTGGCCTAAATTATGTTCCAAGATCATGATACTGTCAGCTAGACCAAAACATGAAGAAGCTGAAATTCTAAAGTGGTTGAGTTGATCAAAACCTATAAATAAAAAAATAAAGGGATAATAGGATTATGGTGAGTATGTCTATGGATGATATAATTTTTAATGTATTGAATGATGCATAATGCAAGACACTTTCATATTACATGAGGTGCACATTTGAGATGTGTATGATCAAAGAGATTATATTTTCCTTTTCATATAGGAAACTCAAGGAAAGGCTAAAACATTTAATTTTAAAAAAATTACACCCAATAAGTTCTCAAAAATGTTTTCTAGATTAAAGGACAATGATAACTATGAATACCACTTGAATTAAAATTTTCAAATTATGGTGATGGAATAGTGGTTGGTGTGGATGGATATAGATAGATTATTAAAAATTTATTTTGCCTAATAGCAACACAACCTAATATTATTTTTTCTACATGCCATGATTCACTTTACCAAAGCAGTAGAAAAGAGATCCAATTCCTATAAGTGAATATAATAATCCAATATATCAATAATATATTAAATTTTGGGATATTTTATCATATCAGGTCACAACAACAGTTTTTCGGATATACTGATGTATATTGGGATGGTCTATTGGATAACTAAAAGTTTACATCAGGTGGTGTTTTATTTCATAGTAGATATTTTATTTCTTGAATGAGTATGAAGAATTATTACATTTCATTGAGTACCAAATAGACTAAATATATAGTTACTACTCAATCTTTTATGTAATTTCTATGGATAAAAAAATAGTTTTAAGACAATGGCTTTGATGTGAAATATCATATTTATATCATGTGTTATAAGTTGAGTGTTATAAATATTATCAAAAATACCATCCAAAAGAAATTTAGATAAAGTATCAATTTATAAAGGATAAGGTTGAATTAGAAATGGTGAATTTGGATTATGTATCCACTCAATGTTTGGTTGCTGATATTTTGAAAATGGCACTACCAAAGAATTATTTCTAAAGGAATTGGATGTCTCTTTGAATCCAACCAAACACATATACTTATATGGATTGGATAAGGTACCCCCAATTATCAGTGGTAATTGTTATTTCTTGTAATGTATGCTACATCTCTTATATTAAATATAGATTTCCTAACCTCATTTTCGAAATTTCAGAGAGGTTCTGTTTGGGTTCATTGAAAAGGGGGGATAAGGTGTATTTGTGTAAGGGGAGAATATACCCAGGGAATATTCCTTATTATTGACTTATTATGGAGGAATATTGTTTTTTATAGGGGGAGAGTGTATAAATTTATAATTAAAGGGAGAAAAAAATTGATTTAGTGAAGGATATGGGAGTTCATTGAAGTTCAATGAGGCGTTTTCATGAGGATCATTTAATTTATCTCTTGTTTCTCATAAAGGGATTGGATCAAGTGGGATTAGAGTTTATTTTAAGTGAATAATTAATACATTAATTAAATTAAAGAGGATCATATTGTGTTTATGTTTTTATTTGGTATTTTTTTAATTTTCTAAAAGTCTTAACTGATAAATTTGTTTGAAGTTTTCAACAAACCCAAATGGAGAGATCATTGGAAAAAATCCCCATGTAGAGATTTTTTGGTTGTATTTGTTGATAATAAAGGGTAAATAATCTTTATTGAATTATATTTAACAGTATGGAGTTTATTTCATGAAGTCTATAATATTTTTTAGTAGGATATAAAATATTTTTGAGTAAATATATCCTTGTACAAAAGTCATAAATTTGGGTGAAGTATTTTTCAGAAAGGAAAGGATTATTTAGAAGGGTATCCATATTTAATAAGGGGTGTACCTTATTTATAAGGGAATAAACTATCTAGAAGGGTATTTATAAAGGTATTAATATTTCATAAGGATACTTGGATGTGAATACCTTATATAGAAGGGTATTCATAATGGTATACCCTCTTGGTGGTTTCACAAGGGTACATAGAAGGGTACTCAAAAGGGTATTTTTAAGGGTGTTGTGTAAAGGTGCCTAGACATTTTATAAGGGTAAATATTTTTTTATTTTTTAGATAAAGTCATCCACCTGCTGTAGATATGCTTAATTTTATTAATAATCATATATGATTAATAATTTGGACCAATTTCAAGGAGAGAATCAAGAAAATAATTATTGAAAGGTAAAACCATTATATTTGGATATTTTAATCCATGTTTAAGGCTTATTTTATAGGTATAACATTGACCATGTACACCAAATCATGAAAATTGAAAGGGGAGATGTGGAGATTTCTGAAATAATGGGTTGAATGTATTTTAAATACATAAGTTTTTTAATTCATGATGATTGAATTCTTGACTTAGGGTTTCACCATGAAATATTTTTTTTCCTAATTTGGGAGGAGGATTTTTCTAGTGTGGAAGTTTGAGAGTTGAACTATACCATTTTAAAAATGCATTTTATTAAAGATAATATGTGGAATTTTTGAATAAAAATGAGGATAAAATTATTTTTAAAATGAGGATCATCACTTAAGTAGAGGGGTAAAAATTGTAATGTGAAAAAATAGAAGAAAGGAAGAAAAAATCATTCTAGAAAGTGTTGTAAAAGATCAAATAACGAGCAAAAATATTTATAGGTTCTCATGATCTAAAGAAATAGATAAAGAGGTTTTTGGGGAGGTCTCTCATTTGGATGTTTTGAGTAAAGTCATTCATAAAGAATAAGGTATATCGTACTGATACACCACCCCTGGTGAAACTGCCATCTTCTATACATAGAAGAATAAGGAAAATATAGGAGGATCAGTGTGTTCCCAAAGTGTGTGATTGTAGAGATATTTCATTTTTTCATGGTTGTGAACATAGAGAGTAACTTTGTTAACTCTAAATCTTTTAATAAAAAAGTAAACAAGTTTTGGAATTTTAGGTTCATGGGTACATTTCCATGCATTCTCATTAGATTAGCCCATTTGGGTGAGCCAATTAAAATATCCCTTATCTAATGTTTATTTCTTTTATAAATTTATAATTACTATGATTGTGAGATGTGTTACCAATAAATATAGAACAAGATCATTAATAAATGGGATAGTTTTTAAATTATCATACCCTTATTCATCCCTCTCAGGGTATAATACTTGTTTGGGACTAATAAAATCCCTAAAAAATTAAGACTTACCTAAACACTTTCTACTTGAATCAACGGAAAATAACCAAGGGGGTGAAGGGGAGGAATAACCCATGGTGGATCTCTCTATGATATAAAAATTGGGAGAGAAAAAGGGTGGATGGGGTTAAAGTTTACAAGGGTAAGAAGGAAATTTCAAATAAAAAATTGGGTAGATTACTTCACAACATGGTCATGAGAAACGTGAAATTAAGCCCCCCGTAACTAGGAATCTTATAGCATGGTCTTTCGAATATGATGCAAGGGGACCCAAAATAGCATACCGGTTGACTCCCCCACTGACCCCTCCATAGAACAACATTCCGTGTTTGGGAATGGTGCCCCTTTCCAGACAACCCTATGCCATGTCCCTTTAGCCTATAGTGTGGAGGTGCCCAAAATAGCATATATGGAGTCCTCAATCCCCTAGGCCTCCATGACATAGCATGGTTGAACAAAATGAAACCCTACCCAAGAAAATCTCACCAGGATGTGGTGGTTCTTGGCCATGATGTGGTGCCCAAAAAAATGAATATCCTCTAGATCTAAACACAAAAACATGAAAAATATCAAAGTAAAAAAACACACGAAGAAGAGTAAGGATAAAAAAATAGAGAATATAATACCTTAAAATGAAAAAGGGGTGTCATAAATCTACCCACTATGTCACTTCATTCCCCTAGAAATTTCTCAATTCCATGCTTCTAAAAACATGTTAGGATACTACTCTCCCACCAAGATCTTAAGTCTCATGGAAATCATTACAACACCACCCGATCACACTGACTAATGGAATAGATTTACTATATAGAACTTTTTTTTCAACTAATATATGATATGAAGAGGATTCTCAATCACAACAGTGTTAGGTTCAAACTCCAAGCCTTCCCACATAACAATTTGAGATGGATTGGAATGAAATTTCTTCATCTGGGACACACACTAGTATAAAAACCATTTAAAATGTTACATTCATAATATCCATTATTATTTAACCAGTATAAAAAACATAAGACACTATAATTTTCTATCGATTAAATGATAACATATGTAAAAAATATTTCTTTTATATAGGTTAATATATAACTTATGAAAAGGAAATATTTTCAACATTTTTTATTTAAATAACCAACAATGATAATTTTAAAAAAATTATGTTATTGAGTGGTAAAATTTATGTCATTTGACTCAATTGATCTATCTTGATTTTTTGAATGAATACCTTACCCAAAATTATATAATATTCTCATTAATCACCTTCATCACCATCATCATCATTGGGTTTTGTTCATTTTAAACTATTTAATTTAAGTAATTGGTATGTTTTTATAATTATCTCAATTTAATCACTAGCTATCTATTATACATTTTCTATGTTCTTATTATGACTTGGAGTCTATTCCTTATACATGATATCTTTATATTATTTTCAATATGTAAAAATCTATATATATACTAAAGTAGACTTTTTTCTGTACACGTGTCCTCCTCCTATGAAGCCACATCACCCAAATTCTACCTCCCTTCCTCCTACCCTAAAAAATAAACTCGTAATTTCAACCGTTATCGACATTTACCAGCGACTTCTATCTCCCTCCTCAAATTCCCTCCCCGATTCCCCACTCCCAAATCTAGGGTTCACACACCCCTTCCCTATTTACCCTTCCACATCTCTCATCTTCCTCTCCTTATTCACCTTCTCTCTATCGTCGACTGTCTCTTCACCTCACTTGTCTTCCATATTCCTTCTTCCATGTGTGCTCCGGTATCACCTCTTCGCGACCTTCAGTTTTAGAAAATTACTGATTCCAACGTGATCCTCTTTCAAAGGTGGTACTACACTCTATCCTCCTCTTTCTATGACGGAAAATATGGACCGGTTTCACCTCACTTCTCTGCCGTCTTCAATATCCCACGCGGGCTCTGGTTTCACCTCTTTACGATATAGGGTTTCTGCAAATCCACGGTGCCAGCGTGCTCCTCCTTTGGTCTCCCTAATCTTGGGTTTCCTCAACATCTCAATTAGATCTACCCCATCAAGGTTGTGTATGCAGTTTCCCTACCCCAGGGTTTCATCTACTTCATGCGCACCTCCAAGGACAATGTTGGAATCAGGTTTGGTCAATAACACCACTATTCCCAGAAAAGGTAACCTCTGTGATTTATAACTCTATTTCAGTATGAATTCAAGTCATTTGGACAACTTCAGCATACCCTGTTATCTTGATTCACATTTATCTTAATCAATTGGTTCTCATAACGATATACCTTTCAACAGAGACCCATTATTGCACTGCTCATACAAGAAACAATTGGCCTCTGCCTCTATTCACTTTCTTCCTGGTTTTATGAGTACATGCATATGCCCCCTTATTGAGATTTTTCCTTTGTCTGATTTATGATGTATGGATTATATTGACATAATTATTATTAGATTGCTTATACATGTGTGTTTCCATTTGTTTATATGACATTATTTCTAGAATACTCAACCAGGTAAAACAACAACTTTATTTTCTAGAAATTTTGGTAGTGGATTATGAGTTTTTCAGTGGACCATGTGTTTTATTTTAGTAGTAATTTTTTTTTCTGGTAGTAGATCATGTACTATAGATATTGGACATGCTTATATCGTTAGAAGTATTATGATCCCAACATCGGGGCATGAGGACATCCATTTTCCATTAAGGGGCGACTACTGATGATTTGCAGGTTATTTTTCAGTTGTAACTTCCCATGTTTAGATATTTTCCATCCAAATATCTGTTTTTATGAATAAAAAGAATGATTAGATGATTTTAAGTATTTCTTCTTTGATTACTTATAGGTGGGAACATGCGGGTTAGCCATCTTACTAGCCCAGCATTGGTATACCAAAGGATACAACTAGGTGACGGTTTGGAAATCTGCTGTGGAATCCCACAAAATTTCCTTTACTGTAGGTATGCCAATTTATATTCAATGACGTATTTAAATTTTTTATTTCATGGTACCATTTATATGTTCTTAGTGCACATATCTCACTCTTTTTCAATATTTCAGGGATGCTATGCAAATGATGGATATAAATTGTAATTGTTTGGTAAGATTTTGATTCTACATAAATTTTCTAACATATAAGTATTGAGTTATTTACATTTTTATTGTTCCCCCTTAACCATACAAAAACGTTCTCTAAATCAGTTTCTTGATCTGGAATTTGAATTAGGTACTTAAATAGTGACTACCCCATTGAAGTCTCATTTTAAAGGAATTTTTACTCATGGCCTCTAGATATGATCATTCTTAATTAATTTTGTAGTCTGTTTGACTCCAGAAAATTGATGCATTTTCATATGATTGCAGAAATGACACAAACACCATAACTGTATGTTCAACTATAAAATATAATATTTTAAAATATTCTATTTTTTAACAGTTATTTTTTAAATAGTACCTTATTCACTGTCAATTTTGTACTGTTTTAGTTTGTTTAGTCAATATACCAAACATGCATTCTGTATTGATTTTGTTGTTTCAAACTGAAAATTCTGTTAAATTTTTGATTAGTTAATGTTTTTAATGAAGTTGTTTGCATCTGTTTTTCTTTATTATCAATTGACGATTCGATTTAATTTTTTTTATTAATAGTCAAATTGTTATGTTTTTTTGTTAATGAAGTTGTTTACATTTCTGTTACGTTGATTTTTTATTTTTTGTAATAGAATTATATGTTTATCTTTCAGAGAATATGTTTTCTATTTCAGGTTTCTAAACAATGAATATTCGGTTTTTCAATCATAAATGAATGTCATTTTCTTTTTTCAAATATCTATAATGTTGTGTTTCTTATGGTGTTAATGTATTTTTTCTTAACAATATCTTTGTTATGTATGTTTTTATTTTTGATGGGATATATGATGTTGTAATCAACAAAGTATTCATTTGAGTTATTGTTAAAAATTTTATCTTTTGTTGTTGAGGAACAAATTATATGTTAAGGTAGATTTGGACCAACCAGTTTGCAACATGGTAGGCATTGATTCCAGCTGCTCCAATTATGAGGAAGTTAATGGGTGCATATAGAGACATATCACAACACATATGGTATCCATATTCAGCCCCATGAATTCTTCATTTCCAGAATTTGAATTATCAATTTTAATCATTTTTGTGAATTTTTCCCTAATGAGTTTTAGGAATATAATTCTGACATGCTCCTAGAAGTTGAACCTGCCATAGATATTTCATACTTATCTTTGAAAAATGTCTTTACAGGAAAACATGGGCATAAAATATTCTCACCTTTTATGTATTAAATCCGCTGTTACACCTTTTAGTTCTTGATAATTTCTTTCACATAACACATGAATTCTATGATAATACAAAGTACTCAGATCCGGTGATGTTTTTTGTGCCTAGTATCCATATAACTAATACTGAAACATCTTATTATTATACAGAAAGTTCCCATGTAATATTAAACAGGATACGTTGATATTGGATCACAATTTTTGGTTTATTATTTAGTTAGATGGAAGGATCTTGAGCCACTAGACAAGGCATCTAGTTCATTCACCGATCCCCTTACATTTAACTAAAAATATCCCCAGGTTCTATGTAAGTCTATGTTACCATAATCACTGTATCAATATTTCAGGTACTACAATAATAGATAGTACAAAATGATATAGATCTTATTGACAGTGCCAACAGGTATAGAAAGGTATAGACAATGCAAATAGGTATAGACTGTCCCAACAGTAAATCTTAGGAAACCTTAGTGACTTTTCCAGGAATGAGTTTTCATGAATTCTCTAATTCATTTTTATTTTACTTATTCTAACCCCTGGAACCAGTTGAAGAAGCACATATAGGTATGTATCTTATCATCATTAGGATGAATTTTTTAACATGTCATTTATTTCAACATTGTGATCATATGTTTTTCATTTTTTACTACACACATTTTTTCTCTTTTCAAGAGAGCCCTTCAAATTCATCTGTTGAAATATATTATTGAAATAGAAACATTTATTGTTTTCATGTATGCTTCACTAATGGGATTCTTGGCTAGGATTATTTTGTATCAAATCAAAATTCAATCCATGATTGTTGTTCACATATATCAAATAGGGCACATTTATTTTATATGCCATCATTTTTAGATCGAAATCTTGCTATTATAATTTTGATAGAATTATAACGTAACTATAATATTCTAAATTATTATGTATGTTTCTAGTTAAAATAATTTTCCATATTATTATTAAGCATTTTTTGGACTAAAACAGATTTCATTACTTTTGATTTCAGATGTCTGTTTACTTGAAGAAGAGGGTTAAGAACAACTTCAATCCAATATAATGAGATAATTTCTAATTTCATATTTTGATTTTCTTCTTATTTATTTATTGATATTCCTTCATAGATAACAACATTTATTCCTCATTTCCTTCTTCGTGTTCCCTTATTTTACCCATAGGAGATTTTATGTTCCCATTAAATAAAAACTACAAGTTTACTTGCACTGTGGGTTCTTATCTTTACATTGTAGTGTGGTTTCTTATGTTGAAATAGAAGTCTAGAGCAATTCCATCCCATAGTAGGAGCCTACTACTTCACAAAATCATGAAGGGGAGATCACACTGGCAAAACATGAGGTGTTGGTGAAGTTCATCTTCACTGTTGGATCATGTTGAAGCAAGACATCCGTTTATAACATGTTTAATATGGATTGTTAATGACATTACCATCTTATATTTGTTTTCATCTTTCTTTCATCTTTAGACAACCAGGATCTAAAGAATATAAATATTATTAGTAATAATGTTTTTTTTGTGAATTTGATGTATTCCTCATGCATTGTATAAACTAGTTCTGGAAATATGTATGTTTTGAAATTATTTTGTATCTTATATGTACCAGGTATATACATATTCAGGTGCAAATATATAGGTTTTGAAATTATTTTGTATCTTATATGTATCAGGAATGTACATATTCAGGTGAAAATATGTAGGTTTTAATATTATTTTGTATCTTATATGTATCATATATATACATATTCTGGTTTGAATATTTTTTGTAACTTATATGTGTTCAGAATTGAAATATGCAGGATCATATTTGTTTTCATTTGCAGATTCAAATTCTAATTATTTTATTCTTATCGTTTCATTTCTGTTAACTAAAATATATAAATTCAAATTTGTTTTGATTTCTAATTCTATGATTTCACTTGTCACCAATATTTTCTACTTTAACAACATTCTCAATATAGAAAAACAAATTCTCTGATTTTGATAGTGAGGATGTGGTCCATCATAATCTTGAATTGTCTTGAGACAACACGGATACAACAAGCTATTCCATTTAACTGCACACCCAAATGAAGGAATACCAAAACAAGAGGACTGAATAAATGACAGATTATTTCTGCTATAATATTGTAATACTGCATGTTGATTGTTTTTTAAATTTTCAGATTTTTTTTATTATTATGTGATTACCAAATGAAGTGTATTATGGTATGAAGTTTGAAATAGGAAGGTAATAATTAATCTTTATTGTTTTACCTATAGAGCCTCCTATCGGTCCACCTCTGAAGTCCCCTATGTAAATATACAGGTTCATGTTTCCATTTTCATGAGAATTTTGGTTGTACCTATTTTTATGGCGGTGTTCTTTTTCATGCATAGAAGAGGATTAAAGTGGTGATTTTGTATACGTCTCATATCTAAAAATGTAGTCTTAATGTGTAACCAATTTCTATTTTTTTAGATGTGATGTTTTGGTTGGTGTTTTGTTTTCATGTTGGTTCTCTTTTAATGGTTCACACTTCACCACAAAGTGGTTTTAATTAGAAAATACAAAAAGGGATTTTGAGTAATAAAAGGTTTAGAGAATCCGTGCCAAATGTTATCTTCTTTTTATTTTGTTTTATAATTATTTCTTATATGTATTCATTAATATTTTTGATTCTGCAAATTCAGTATGGTATTCTTATTTTTAAACATGTTTTTCTATGCAGAAAAGTCTGAACAAGTAAATGCTTCACTAGACATGTGCAAGGATTTAAAGCTGGATGGTCTTCTCATCATTGGAGGTGGCATTGAGTTTTATAGAGTATATTTGGCATATCAAGTCAAGATTTTAAACATTTCTAATACATCTTTTGGTATCTTTAAGCTTTTACAACAAAAATAGAAGCTGATCAGCTTGCAGAAACATTTGTTGAAGCAAAATGACATACCATGGTGTTCATTCCATCAAATAATTATATTTTAATGTGTTGCTTTTTTGTTGTTGTATCACAGTCTATCCACTATTTGGTTTTTTAATGCAGGTTTTTGGTGTTCCTGTTACTTTGTATGGGGATCTCAAGAACCAGTTTGTTGAGATTAATGTTGGGTTTGATACAATATGCAAGGTATTAGTTTTAAGGCTCAACATGAATTATGAAGACAAGAAAATCTATTTTGTTCAAAACATAAACACGCAAACCTTTTTTAATGTCTTCTAAAGCACATGACAAATATGTGTTTTTTGTTGACATTAGGCATTAATAAATATTAACAACTTTATTTATTGGTTTTGATTCATTTGGAATCCCTTTAGCATGTAAGAGTAATTTTTTTAAAGTAATTGTTTGATTAAGAATAAGAATTGATTTGAGCACATGATTTTAATAAATTTATATTGCATCCTGGTTAAAATCCAGATCATAGGCAATGTTTTCACGGATTCCCATTCCATAGAGAAGGTATTAATATATTTTTTATTATCAAATTTCTGCTATTTTTAGGGAATCTTTTCAGGTTCTTCCTATAAAATTGTAAACAAGGTATATTGGTGAGATGCTGGATTATTACCAATTATTCAGAAATTAAATTCCAAGTAAAACAATTGCTATATTTTGTTGAACTGTTTTTAGTTTGATCTTCATGATTTTTACATCCATATGTCACACACAATTATTAATGTCTACACAGAATTTGTAAAAAAACATATATGACACAAATGGACCCTTTTTGACTGCACATGTTCTACTGTTTTTCTTTTTTAGGTATTTTATACAGTGGATGCAGATTGTTGGATTTTTTTGGTCTCCTTTTGATTCTACAAGGGTGTTCTAGCAACAATGTAACGTTTTATGCACATTCTGACTATTTCCCCATATTCAAACAAGTCTATGTTCTGTAGTACCTTCTTAATGTGTAATTTATGGGGTATTTATAGTTCATGTGGCCATAGATGTTGGTGAATACAAGATATTTCATTATGTATTAAAAAGTGACCATATCATGAAAGTCTCATGTCCTGGGAATATTTACTTCAGTCCTATGATTATTCATATTGAATTCTTTAGTCTATTACAATTGTGTAAAATGATTAATTTTCATCCATTGTCCTATAAACATGTTTAATTATAGTATAATTATGAGATGTAGAAAATATTTTTTCACTATATTAGTTCAGTAGTGAATAATATTCCTTATTATTTATCTATTTATTCCTTCTTTTAGGTCTTCAATAAGAATAGATTTCTCCTCAATGTTTCAACGGCTGATTCACAGTTACACAACTTTCGAGAAGATTAGGGCTTCTCTGCACTTTTCTTGTAACAACTTTTCCTGCGTCTGCTGCAAATGATATGGCCAACACTCCTGCTTTATCATCATATTTTGCTTCCATTTCGTAAGTTATACCTCTAATTTCTTTATCCATTATCAGATTTGTATTCGTATCAATATTCACCACTTCAAAACCAACCTTTCCCTTATGGTTTTACAGAGGAAAATTCCTATATACTATATAGACATTGAAATGTGTTTTCCATTCATTTTTCCATTCCCATTCGTGTTCCCTTTCCTTCCATCATACCAAACATAGTCTAAAAGTTTCCACTGAAAGCTTATGTAACATATTATTGTTATCGAAATTGTGTGGCTCCACGATATGTTGATATATTCACAATCCCCCCTTTACACATTCCTCCAAATCTTGAAATATCATTGTTAAATTTCCCTATCAAAGTGCTCACTTCCCACTTCCACTGCCCTTATTACCCGTATTTCATCCTCCCTTCCCATGAATATACAAGTAGGTGGGAATTTTGTATTTGCTCCATACTGTGCATTAAAATTAGGGCACGAAACTTTACCCTTTCTTATACTTTATCTCTATTACTTTCCTAAACCAAGGTTGAGATCCCACAATATTTCCTGTTTTATAATTTTCCGTATATATTTTTTTAGATTATCTAATATGTTTTTAATATTCTCCTACATATTCTCTTATGTTATTTTCTTTTTTTTATTTTCTTTATATGTTCTCAATTATCTATATTTTGCCCAATTGTATTCCAATATTAAGTACCGCTATTTTTTGTTTTCAATATATTCAATATTAATATTCTTTATTAACTTTGAAAAATACTTTTTCATTCTTGAAAATAATAATTTAACGTATTTCCCTGAAAATGCACGGGTGAGTACTAGTTATTTATATAATAAGGTATTCTTGTTTATTATATTTTATAAAGTTAATTTTTAATAATAAAAGATTGTATTATTAAATGTTTTATATTATCTAAAATGAATATTATTTAATAAGTAATATATATTCTAGATGTATTGGAAATTATAGTTTTTATATTAATAACTATTAATTTTTTTTTATTTATAGTTTTTTTAAATAAAAATAAATGTGTTTTCTCATAAAATTTTGTTATTTAAAAATTATTGTGTGGATAATAACATGTAAAAAATGTTTTTTAAAATTTAATTTATTTATACTATATTTTTAAATTGATTTTATAATTATTTGTATTTATATTATAAAAATTATTATTATTTTTTATTGTTATTTTTAAAATATTATTTTAATTTTAATTTCAAAATATAGTTACTTATATTTAAAAGTAGAAATTTTTTATAGGAGATAATGAATCTCAATTAGATTATTGCGTGGTAAATATGTAATGAATATCAGGAAGGGGTTGAATATTTTTTGGAATTTTCCAAATGAAATGTTATAATAAATGACCACATTTTCTATTTGTTCTTGAAATGATTAAATATAAAAAAGATGAAAAACAGAGAAATCAAAGATCATTTAATCGTTAATGGTTTTAATCTGTGATATAGTCCTTACATTTCTATGGTGAAATGGGTAGAATTAAAGATCAAATGATGATTTATATTTTCAATATTAAATTTCTTACCAAATTTAATAAATGATTCATGATATTAGGGTAGATATAATTGAGAAAACACCGTCGATTGAGTGCTTATATGGTGATGTTGAAAAACCACTATATCCAAGTTGTATGAAATTCAAAATTTCATCAATAGTATTAAGATTAGTCAACTTGAAAGCCATGGATGGATATATTGACATTATTTTTATAAAATTTATATATGTATCATTCCAATACTTTACCAAATTTACCATTAGATTTGGTTGATATCCTTACAATACACACAACACCTGATTTAAACAAAACACTATTTAGTCATGTTCAACATAATAAATTTTATTCTAACACTTTTAGGGAGTTTATATAGTATATTTATATATTATATATATCTAGAAAAATATTTTTACACTCATATAATACATTTTGTTGGTATAATATAGAAATAAACCCAATATTACAAATAAAATACTATAATTTTATAAAAGTAGTTTTACCGCCTTTTAATACCTCAAATATTTTGAATATTAATTTTGACAAAATTATAAATTTAATTTGATAAAATAAACTTCATTTTTGAATTTATAATTTCAAAATTATCATAGGTTTAATTTTTGGTATTTTTCTGAGAAACTTCATTTCTTGATGAATAGTGAAAAATACCGCATTTCAGTTAAAAACTGCCTTTTCGTTTAAATAATTATTAATGTTAAATTATATATTAGATTTTTTAAATAACAAATTAGTTCAATTATGAACTTATTAATAAAATTTACTTCATTATAATCAATTTTAATTTCAAATTGAAAATAAAAATTTAACAAACTTTTGAACATTTTTTATTTTAAAAACTAGTTATTTCGTCCAATCTGCAGGATTAGCATTAATAAAAAATTTCCCACTTTTGTGAATTGATTTTAGAGTCATGGAAAACACCATTTTAATCAATATTATATTTATCATATAATTATATAAAATTAATTTTTGACCAAAATAATTAGGGAAAGTGATTAAAATTAATTATAGTGATTAAGGAAAAATTAAGGACTAAACTTTTAACTTAAGGGATAAAAAGACCTATACACTTGTCAAAAAACAAATTTAATGGCCATATCTCAGACATAAAATTTACATTATTTATTTTTGTTTTTTTGGTTTTAATTTTGTTAATATATAACATGTGTACACCTAAATTGTTTCCAGAAATTCCAAGTGAGTCCTTTTCCTTCCCTATAAAAGGCCACAACCTCTCCCCCTTTTTCACACCTCCCAATCCACTTTATTTTGTACAATTAATGACCTAATAGTCTCCCAAAATCCCTCCCCTCTACTTGAAATCATTCCTTTGGGTATAAAGCCTTCCAAGGAATCCTTTTAGTTCAAACCAAAAGAAGTTACCTGATTAAGAGGTAACATCTTTTCTCAAGATTTTCAGTTTCATTTCAATTATCCACTCCTTATATTATTATTACTATATTATTGTATAAAAAAATGTATCCTCAATATACTAGGGTATTTTAATCTAAGGGTTCTACCTACACTCACACACACATCCATCAAATGGGTAATGAACATATTGTTCCTATGTATGGAGAATTACTGCCTCATGAAACGATGATTGATCATTTTTCCATTACCACCTATCATCGTAGACATTATGATGGAAACTATGTCTATATATGTTATATATTATATTTTTAATGTTTTTATTCCTCTGTAATTTTTATTTAGAACATACCTTTATGCTTTCCATATTTTTTTAAAGAAGGTGGCACTTTGGTCAAAAGACCAAGGAAAATTAATTTAAAAAAGAAGATTTTACAAGAGTCTAAAAGATAGGATCATATTACAATATTTCATATGAAGAGGAATCAAGTTTCTCAGGAGGTCCTCCAGCTAGGTTTTATCTTGCTCAACCCCTTTATTGGTGAGTCCATCACCCACCATATTCGCTTCACGGTAAGTATGAGTTGCAATGAAATTGGTGTCTTGAAGGGAACAAAGATAGTTCATCCAGTGTGTAATAATAGGACAACCTATATGAGTTGTTCCATTCCAAAGGGCCTCCACCACAGTAGTATAATCACTTTCAATCCACAAATTTTTCCAATCGCGTTTCATGGAAAAGAAGATGGAATGAATCACACACAACATTTCAGATTCCAGAGAGGTTACATAACCACAACCTACAAAAAATAACCCTATAACCAGACCAAGATGATTCTTGAAGACGGTGCCACATCCTGTAGGGCCTGTATTTTCTTTGGAGGCTCTATCCACATTTATTTTAATCCACCCTAGGAACTGAGGCCTCTAGAAGACCTCAAACATGCATCTCATCTGGCTGAAAGTGGCAACAAACCGAAGATGACGCAGAATCATAAAATCTACCATAGAGATGTCACAACACCCTTTATGAATTATTGCATCTTTCCGAATAGCAATGATAATCCTCATTCTACCTAAATTAATGTTAGGTAGGCAATTGTTACGAAGAATTTCATTTTTCTTGTACCATATTACCTGAATAAGCTCTTGCACCACAACAAGAAAAAAGTTTTTGATTTGTTGGGAGTTCTCTATAATTACACAACATTTTAGTCATGCATTGATAGAGTCAAGAATAGTCCATCTATAATAAAAAAATGACAAAAATATAGTTCCAAATAGTAGTATTAGTAGCACATGACAAAAATAAATGGTTAGTATCTTCTCTATGTTGGTTAGAAAGGCGATATTTTGAGAAAAGATGGATCCCAAAAATTTGCAAACAAGAATCAGTGGGAACCCTGTTATAGGAAAGATTCCAAATAAGAGTGAGTCTTGAGGGTTTAATCCAAGAATCATCGAAAACTTTAATCCACTTAAAGTCATTATCAGGGTTATGAAAAGAATTATTGTATAATTTTTTGGATTTTAGAAAACCATTGTGAGCAGGTTCCCAGATTAAAAAAAATCCTCCAAGGTAGAAAAGTGATTATTATCAATGATGTGAATGACATTATTAGGGAGAGTATCAATATGGGAATTAAGAACATTACTGACAGTGTTGTTGATAGATTCAGGGGAATGATCAGGAGGATATAAATTAATAAGAGGAGAACGAGTCCAGTTATATAACTAGAATTTCATGGAGGAGTTTCTAGTGACCATCCATCTAGAATTGTTCATAATGTTGATGAAAATATTTCTGATGGAGGGACAAATGGAAGAGTTTAGGAAGTTCTTGTTACCTTTATTTAATCTATCCAGAAACATATTTTTGATGAAATCAATCGAGTGGGGGTCGTTATGAATCAGGTTCGAAGTGAGTCTAGCTTAACAGGCCTCATTAAAGAGTTTTAAATTTTTAATACCAAGGAAAACCTTTTATAAAGGCTTAAAACAAGTAGACCAAGGGAAAACCACTAGTTTCATACCCAAAGTGATACCAGTCAAAACAATGTTTTTAATATGCACGTTCATTTTTTTACAAGACTAGCTGGCTAATTGTAGACCATCATGGGGTAGACCAATTTGGAGACAATGATCGATTTGATAAGACAAACTCTAATTTCCATGGAAAGAGATTTACCTTTCCAAGTGGAGAGATGATTAAAAATTTAATCAATAATGTTAGAAAAATAGTCTACTTTGGGTCTTCCCCAAAAGATGGGGACCCCAAGGTATTTGAAGGGAATTGTTCCTTCTTTAATGCCAAGTTCATTAATGATGGAATTTTTTCTACTAATCAGAATGTTTTTTCTAAAATAGATGAAAGATATGTTCCATCCAATGACCTGACCCAAAACATCCTCATAATGAGTGAGAGTAGATTTGAGAGTTCTGATGTTTTTTATCTCACCATTTAAGAACAATATGATGTCATCTTCATAAAGAAGATGTGTGGGATCATTCACATTACTTTAATCATGAATAGGTTTAAGTTTATTTTGATCAACCAGCTGAGTGAGCAGATGACTTAAATAATCCTTTGCAATTGAAAAAAGGATTACAAATAAGGGATCGCCTTGTCTAACACCCTTGATGAAATTGAAGTATCCTCTGGGAGACCTTTTGATCAAGATATAAATCCGAGCTAAGAAAAAAATGGTTTTGATTCTAGAAATGAAGATATTATTGAGTCCAAAACCATGATGAACTTTTTATATGAAGTCCCAATCCATTATTTCAAAGGATTTTCTAATTTCAAGTTTAATGGAAATGTTGTGACCTCTATTTTTATTATTTAACATATTAGTGCATTCAGAGGTGCGACAAATGTATTTCTGGATGGATCTACCTTTGAAAAAACCAAATTGATTCCAGGAGATAATTTTGTATGTAATAGAGGTGAGTCTATTCGCAATCGGTTTGGTTATAATTTAATAGAGGGTGTTAATAAGGGCTATGGGTCTAAAGAGGTGAATTTTAGAGGCATTGTCTACCTTGGGAATCAATGTAAGAAATTATACATTCAACCCATATGGTAGGAATCCACTAGAAAAGAAATGATTAACAAGTTTTCAAAAATAAAATTGGATGATATCTCAATAGTTCTGATAGAAACCATTATTAAAGCCATCAGGACCCGGGGTACTCTAAGGATTATGGCTAAAAGAAGTGTCTCTGATTTTGATGATAAAGGGGAACTCCAATATGGAAATTGTTATCCAAATCAGTGACAATGTGAGGAATGATATCATGAATAATGTACTTGCTAATTCCTGTGCCATTAAATAAAGATTCAAAATAAAAGACAATATGATTGGCTATGTACTCTTCTTTATCCAAGAGATTGTCCCCATATTTGAGGGAGGCAAGAGGTCTGAAGGCTTTTCAGACTCTCTGTAAGGAATTTTAGAATTTAGTATTTCTATCACCATTAGTTAACAATTTTATTTTAAGAGTTTTCTTATGAATTTTGTCCTTGAAAGTGAGAAGTTAATTAAGTTTCACAGTAATGTTAATTTTATGATTATGATCTGAAACAAAATCCAAGTGATTGATATTGTTTTGAATTTTATGAAGTTCATTCTTAAGAAGCAGGATGCCACATTAAATTTATTTGAATTTAATGCCACAACAATTTTAAATATTTTGTTTATGAAATTTTAATTTAAAGGTACATGCAAAAACATCACTGGATAGAGTCATAGAAGACCAAACTTGATTAATGAGCCTAAAAAATTCAAGGTCTGAGAACCAAGAATTGTTGAATCGGAAGGGAAGATGAGGTTTCATAGTTTTGTAAGAGATAGTGACCAAGATAGGATGATGGTCAGAATGTATTTTTGGGAGGGTGGTGTTGGAAATTGTGTCCCATTTATCTAAGGCATGATCATTAGTAAAGTCTCTATCATGTTTTCTCGCAACAACTCTATTGTAATGATTCCTGTACCAGGTATATTTGGCACCAAGTAAAGCAATTTTAGTTAAACTAGTGTTTTCCATAGTAGCATTAAATTACATCATAGATAGAGATTAGTGGAGTGGTCCATGTTTTTCACTTGAGGAGAGAATAACATTAAAATGTACAACAACAAACCAAGGAAAGTGAATACGATAACTCAAGAGAAAGGAGGTCATTCCAAGGAGTCCTCCTATCCTGATAGTTGTTCTTAGCATAAATAAAGGAACAAAAAAGATGCATGCAATCAATCATAAAATCCAAACTGAAACTTTGACCAGTGATATGAAAAATATTAATATTAGACAAAGAAGATTGACCAAAAATTCAAAGCGTATCCAGATTTGTGGTGCTCTGACATGCACTTACAAAGGTGTGTCCAAAACAACAGAAGTGAACTAAATTAGTGGACTACCGTCCCCTCAAAGTGATATGATTCGTTCATACCATACATGGAACATATAAAGGATGTTATTAATAAAAATATATAACATATATAACACATATATTATACTGAAATTATAATATATGTATTTATCATCTATTTATCATTCTTTTAATATAGCAATGAAATGAAAGTAGCGTTCATGCATACATACGACCTACTGTATCCATGAATGCTGCACTTCATTACTAATCTCTAAATATAATGGAATACAATAAATATATATATACTGATTTTATGTGATAATTAATCCATGTTTTATACTCTAGAGATAATGAAACCATGATCTAATTAATGATGACAACAAATAATAAGTTAAAACTTACTAGAGCAAACTAGGAAATTAACATATCAAATAGTGAAATTAATGAACGGGTACTAACAAACGGGTAATGAAATATTATAAGGAATTAATATATGATATTAAAAACTTGAATATGGTTTTGGTATAAGTTTGTAACATATTTTTAAAAAATATACATGGAGATAAAAAGTAGAAAAAAAGGGTTAAGGTAAGAGAGTTTCATCTCAATTTACATTACATTGATACTTACTTGTTAATATGGGCCAATTCAATTTTATTTTTTATATATACTACCTTTTAATGTTATATCATGAATCAAGTTATACTCATGATATTTTCAGTTTCATTTAATTTAATTACTTTCTAGATTTATTATTTAAATGTTTTCAGTGGCATGGGACACTTTGGAATGTTTAAAGTTTATTTTTCCTAAAAAATGTTTTAATGTCAAAAACCCCTGTTTTTACTTATCCTCCTTTGAGATATTATTTATAAATCCATGTTATTTATTCAATATCAATATTTGATAAGGAAAATTTCTTATTCAATATATGATGAATGATTTGGACATACAGAGCATGGGTTGGGGACTGTTTAAGGCAAGCCCTATGGGTTAGGGACTAGTTAATGAAATCCCCTTGATGCAATGGTAGTCTCATGGGATGAATTAGTTTTCCAAACTAGAAAAGTTTAAACTACTCTTGACAGTAATGTTATCACGTGCCTAGGAAAAATGATGTCTGATAACTAAGAATTTCCTTTATTTATATTTTATTATTATTATTTATCCATGAGATTTTCATCGATATATCTATAGATACATTTCATTTCCACTTCATTGATTAAATGAAATGTGTCTTTAGATTCTTACCTTTCTATGTTGATATTTCATTATCGAGTTATCTGAAGGGAATATGTTATCAATTATTTACCTATACATGATAATTTATTCCTATTTATTCATTATTTTTTCCACTTTACTTACCCTTATCGAGTATCTGAGATCACCCTTATTATGTTTTATTTACCCATGTTTTGAAGAAGAACTCTTTGAATAAGCATTCAAGGATGAAATTTATTTTATTTTTATGTATCTTTCCTATATTTCATATTTTCCAATGTATTATGGGTATCATGTATGTAATATGGATTTAAAAGATTCCTAAACTAATATTTCCTTCAAGACTTGATTCCTTGTAAACATGCCGATGTAATAAAGTAATTAATCGGCTCCAAGATTCTGGGGTTGGGACATTACAGTTGGTATCAAAAGAAGTTTAGAATCAACCTTGGAAACTATATTTAGAAAACATAGATTAGGGAGCACAACCCTAATATAGACATTGAGGATAACTATACAAGAACATCCTAGAATTTTCGTAAGGGACTGATTATGTGAGTATTCCATGTAACACATCCCTATCTAGATACTATAAGTGAATTTGGTTCTTGCACAGATGTACCTAGGAATATCAACTCCAACAAGGTGTTTCATCCCCCACTCTAGCTAACCTGGTACATGAAAACGAGCCTTACTATGCATCTAGTTTGAATATCCTAGGGGATATGATTAATGAAATTCACATTTTATTTACCTACCATTATGAAGGATTTAAAAGTCAAATTTTTGTAAAGTAACCAATGTTTATGATTCTAGGATTTACGATGCATAAATTTAGGTTATAGGCTATACCATATTTGGAATTACATATTATGAGCTAATATAGTGTATGAAATTGTTTATAAATGGAATATGTAAGAACAAATGGTATCAATACTCGTGGAAAATGACGATATTTTCCTCGCAAGGAAACCAATAAATTTGGTATTAGAATAAAGAAAATCATGGAAATATTAGGGAAAATTAATCAGGTTATGAAAAGTAACCTTGTATGAATGGAGAAACCTATTCAATAGAGGGAATACTCATTTTTTAATTTCTTTATATGAAAGAATACCCCATTGTTTAGTGGGACTACTAATCCAATTGTACATGAGCAATCAATTAAGTCTCTGGAGAATATATTTATGACCTTGGAATCCAATGAAAAGGAAAAGGTCACACATGAGGTCTAATGTATAGTCTCTAAGTTGATGTAGATTAGTGGTGGTATCTAATCTAGAATACAAGGGAGGAAGAAGAAATTGACGTCATGGAATGGAGGTTTTCTAGGAGTTATTCTTCGATAAATACTTCCCTCATGATAAACAAATTAAGATAAAGAGAATTTTTCTTAGCTTAAAGAAGAAGGAAGAGGAGAGTGTTGCAGATAATGAAACTACCTTTAAAAAGTTATCTTGTTATGTTTTGGATTATATATGCAACATAGAGTGTGAAATTTACCAATTATTTTAAGGCCTTAAGACACATCATCGAAGGGAACTTGTTTCAAAGAATTTTTCATCATATGAAGAGAGAGAGAGAGAGAGTCATGTGCCATCAAGATGATGAAGTAATTTTCATTATAACTCCCCCAAATGATAAAGGGTTAAATGACTAAATTATATGAATCATGTCAATAAGGTGCACCTTCCTTTTCAGGAGCTTGCCTGATTAGAAATCCACAATTAAGTATGCTTGGCCTGGAGTAGTGATCAGAATGGGTGACCTTCTGGGAAGTTTCTTAGGGTGTGTGTGAGTGAGGACAAAACAGACTGGAAAGGACATGTGTTTTCCTATGGGGATAGTCATTAGTCAGATGAACCATTCGGGGCAAATGGTGGTACCTGGTGGGCTAGGACCTGGAGACCATGTTATGGCGGGGTTTCTGTGCTATCATCGGGACCCAGTTGTCACATTTGGTATCAGAGGTGGTACCCAACCTTAAGTGTGGTGCACTTCCTTGGTTGACATGTATGTCCCACAATGAGGATGTTGTGCTCTAATGGGGGGGGGATTGTAACACTCCCAAATGATAAAGGGTTAAATGACCAAATGATATGACTCATGTCAACAAGGTGAACCTTCCTTTTCAGAAGCCTGCCTGATTAAAACTCCACTTTTAAACATGCTTGGCATGGAGTAGTGATCAGGATGGGTGACCTTTTGGGAAGTTTCTTAGGGTGTATGTGAGTGAGGACAAAACACACTAGAAAGGAAATGTATTCGCCTGTGGGGATATTCATTATTCACATGACTCGTTCAGGCACCTGGGTGGTACCTAGTGGGCCAGGACCTGACGACCATGTTATGGCGCGGTTTCTGTGCTGTCATCGGGACCTAGTTGTCAAATTTGGTATCAGAGGTGGTTCGCTGCCTGAAGTGTGGTACACTGCCTGGGTTGAGATGTAGGGCCCACAATGAGGACGTTGTGCTCTAAAGGGGGGGGGTTGATTGTAACACTCCCAAATTATAAAGGGTTAAATGATTAAATGATATGAATCATGTCAACAAGGTGAACTTTCCTTTTCAGAAGCCTGCCTGATTAGAACTCCACAGTTAAACATGCTTGGCTTAGAGTAGTGATCAGGATGGGTGACCTTTTGAGAAGTTTCTCAGGGTGTGTGTGAGTGAGGACAAAACACACTGTAACGGACTTGTGTAGACCTGTGGTGATAGTCATTAGTCACATGGCTCGTTTGGGCACGTGGGTCGGCCCTAGGGTAGGGACTACATGTCTGTGGGGCAACTGGTGGTACCTGGCGGGCCTGAACCTGACATCCATGTTATAGCGGGGTGTTTGTGGTGTCACCAGGACCCAATTGTCACACAGTATTTTTTTATATTATTTATTTTATTGTTTTTATTGGTTTTTAGGTAGTTTAGGTCGAGACCCGACTTAAAATTTCTGAGCTCTTATATAGAAACGAATGTTTCGCCCTTAGTGGCATCCAATGCCCCATGGTTGAAGCTGTACAGCCTCTCCTGGGTCACTACTTGACCAAGCCTGGTTCAATTAATTAAATAAAATGGATTAATAACAAATAATTAAAGATCAAAAGCATGGTGAAATTAAAATTAAATAAAATAAGAGCTTTTTAAGATAATAATAACAACAATGCTATTCAGGGACATTATTACTATTATTATTGTCATAATATATACAACTTTTTATTTTATTTAGTACCATTAATTGAGTTTTATTATTTTTATTATTATTCTCATCATTTTTCATATTTTAGTTTATAATAATAATAATTATTATTATTATGAGTGTTTTGTGTCTTGTGTCACCGGACGCACGAGCATGGCACAGGTTTGAGACTGTGCAATCTGCCCAGCTTTCAAAATGAGTTAAAACATAATAAAATAATGAAATAATAATAAATAATGAAATGGAAATAAAGTGAGAATAATAAGTTTAATAATTAGTAAGAAATTGTTTTAATGATAATAATGAGAATATTATCGGAGAATAATAATAGTATTATTATTATTAATAGTTTTATGGATATAAAATGTTTTAAATAGTTTCTAATATTGTGATAAGAAATATTATTGTTAATATTATGTTATGTTATTAAAATTTTTATTGTTCTTATTTTACATATTTGATTTATATCTTTTATTTATTTTTTTCTCTCTTTTTCTTATGGTTCAGACCCTCTCTTTCTTTTCCCCCATTTTGTCACGCCTCCTCCCATGGGAACCCCCGTCATGCTGCTGTACTTCCCCTCCCCTGCATGCCACTAGCCGATGACCTCCCATCCAAGTTTTGTGACCCAGCCACCACCGGACCACCCGCCTCTATTTTAGCCGGCTTTCCTTGATCGCGTCGTCACCCAGATCGCTCGGTCAGGCTGCTTGTGCCATCGCACACCCCGATCCCAGAACCATCCACACCCCGCAGCTCCCCAACCAGCCTCCCCCTCATGCCAACACCTCAAACCCCAGCCAGGATGTCGCACTGTCACCCTGGAACCACCGGCCTTCTTGCCCGCTCACATCCTCCAACCCTGTCTGAAGGTCCGCGCAACACCCCCCTACAGCCGCATCAACTAATGATCTCTATCCGCACCACCATAGAATGCCTCACATCGCCTGACCTGTTTCGACCAGCTGCCTCACACTGCTCCAAACCGCATTCCTCCCTTTGTTCTGCTGAAAATCCGGCGACCCCCCTTTTTCCGGTGATGTGCAAGATTCGACAACCTCCTTCAAGCTCTTGCCGGCCTCCTGCACCCTTACCGTTGGTGCGTCCCCCTTCGACCGCTTGTTATTCAATTTTTGGTGGTGATGCCGTTAGGGTTTCAGTTTTCTATTAGTTCATTTTTGACGTCTTTATCCCAATACATTGTTTTAAGGTCCGTCATAGATCTTTGGCAGTACAATCGATGTGCGGTGGGAGTTTTTCATCAATTTGTGTGGTTATTCCTACATTGAGGTAGGTGGTTCCACATCTAAACATTATTTAATGAATTATTTGTTTGCTTAATTAATTTTTAATTCTCTTTAATTAATTATTTTGGTTGTAGATTTTGTTTTCTTGAAGTTTTCTATGTCTTGTATTTGTTTGGTAGTATGTTCATGTGGTTTGGGTGCATTCGTTGGATGAGAACTTATATTTAGTCAGTTATTGGTGCTTTAATAATACATGCACTTAGTTTTTCATTTGTGCGAGTGGTGTTAATCGTGTTTTCAACATGGTTATGCATGTGCTTGGTCATAAGTGAGGGTGTTGTGTGGGTTGAGTAGGTTGTTGCTGTGAAAACCTATGTTGAGCTGTCTACTAGTGTTTTATAAAATCTGGTTTGTATTGTGAAAATGTGAAAAGAGCGTGTCTTATGTTCTGGTGTAGCGTTCATATGCATTTTGTCCAAAAAGAGGGTTTGAGTGGACTTTTGGTGATTAAAGTCATGTGTCATATTCAGAAATTGATTAATAAAATTTCTAGTGTATTGTTTAATTGGGAAAGTGGTCTTTTAACCATGTGGTTGGGTTAGTAAATTAATGTGAGTGGTGTAGTTTGTATTCTTGATGTGGCATTGGGTGTGTTTGGTCATGAAGGAGGGCTGAGTTTGTTTTGTGTGTTAAGCTATGTATGTTTATTTTTAAATAATTTTTTTAAAAAGAATTTTATATGTTTTAAAAAAATTATTAATGATGCAAATTTAATATATTTGAATAAATAACCATTAACAATGTATAAATCATTTTAATCAAGTTGGGTAAAGTCTGTTGGTGTGCGTACTATTTCAAATGGATTTTTGTGTGTGTACAAGTGTGGCATTGGGTTTAGGTAACACCTTGTTTGATTTATTCATCTATGTTTGACATGAAATGTGAAATTGAACATATTGATCACAAAAGGGGAAGCCTGGGTACTAGGTGGGTGGACAAGATCGAGCGCGCTAGTGATACGAAAGCAGCTCTGGCCCAGTTTCACTTAGCTGGTTTGACAATTACAACACTAACTAAACTTTTAATGATGATTAGAGACCACCAGGTTATAGATGTGTTTCCATACTAGTGGATCGTGCACAAGAACATATTTTTTTGTGACTCCTATAATACTGTTCATCGAGACACGATGTTCTAGGGTCCCATTCTTTTTGCTGGTACCTATAGGGCCTCTCCCACTTTTGGTTCTCTTGGACTACTATACACTCACTGTCAGTATACGGTGTATCTTTTAGGAAATCTTGAAGTTTTTGGTTTTCTTAAAGGAAAGGGTGTTTTTTTTATTTAATTTTTTTTCTTTGAAAGTGTTTTCTTTATAGAAACTGTTTCTTTAATGTTGTTCAATCTTTGGTGTCGCTTATTTTATTTGGCCAGCAAATGTATTTGTTATTTAATTTTTATACGTGGAACCTTTTTATTGGGTGACATCCTATTGGGATCTTGGATCACACCCTATATACACCTTTGGGTGTATGTAGACCTTGTTCTTTGTGTATTCTAGGTTGAGGCATCATGCTCAGCGATGGAGGTTCGGGTTATTGATGGTCTTCCCATGCATGTTGGTGTTAGTAGATTGTTGATATCACACCTCTCTTGTTTCTTGGAGGTTTTAGTTAGAGTTTTAGTTTCTTTTGGTGTCTTTGCTTTTTCGATGTTGGTTCAAGTTGTAAACTTATAAATTTAATCTTAGTTTAAGGTCCAGTTTAGTTGTCTGTTTTCAGTTGTTTATTTATCTTGTCATTTGTTTTGTGCTTACTATTTCGGTTAAATCGTTCCCATGTGTTAGTTTTGATACCCGAGCACTTGTTCCAGCCTGTGGGGATCATGAATGACGTTTAGGCTATGCCATAGATCGGGTCGGGCACCGGGTCGGATGACGACCTGACTTGGTTTGTGACAAAATGGTATCAGAGTAGGTTTGTTCTCTTAGGTCATGTTATTTTGGGATAGTGTCAAGGTAGAAAAAGTTGAGTGTGATGGAAATTGATTTTCTAGCTACGAGCAAGGTGCATGTCTAACACACCTCGTGATGGGACTCAAGTTACCAGGATAAGTTCAAGTTTGTGTGAGTCTGTGGTCCTTGTGGTTAAAATTGCATTGGGGAAATGAAAAGGGAGCAGGGTCAGTGGTCTTAGTGAGCTCATAGGGTCTATAAAGCCATGTGGAGCCGGGGATGCTGTCCTAGAATACTATCTGTGGTGGTGGCGTGATTGGAATATGGCTTCCCACCATATGTCCAAGTCAACTACTAGCACTAGTCACCTCTTGCATCATTCCTCATCTCTTTGTTTGGAATTTGTGGAAATAGGGTTTTTAAGTAAAAATGATTTTGTGTTTTAAAAATAGGTGATTGTTTGATGTGTTTGTAGGATCAAGTTTAGGATAAAAACTGATTGTAGTATTGAAATAATGATGTAGATACTCAATATAAAAAGGGGGAGTGAATTGTATACTTTAAAAAATTATTAAGGAAGTTTTGTATAAACAAAATTCACAACTCTTCTTAGTTCTACAAACTTACTTGATTCCAGAAATGTGGTTCCAGAAATAAAACCAGTTTAACAAACTCACTAGGTTCTGGAAATTTCTTTCTAGAAATGAAACTTAGAAAAAGTTTACAGCAACAAACATTCTACCTTAAAGTGTATAGAATTCAATTAAACCAGATTACATGTATAAGGAAGTATAAGATAGTTATACTTTTTTCAATAACCAAAATTATAGTAGAAAACAAAATTGAAACAATACAAGTAACAAGTAGAAAATATTTTAACCCAAAGAGTAGGGTATCCAACAACATTGGAGAATGGTCCTTTGATTTATACTTTCAAGAAAGTCCGTCTTACCCAAACCCAGGTAATCCCTCAATCCAAAGATTGGTATCTGTCTTGCTATCCCTGCAAGCCCTCGATTTGTAAGGAAATCAGAACCTCTGACTTCACAACCCGAAGTCTCTGATTTTAAAGAAATTACACCTCTACACAAATAAATTCTTCATTAAGAAAAGTTTGAACAAACTATTCACACTCAAACAAGTTGTTCACAACATCCGCAAAAATCATTGAGAGTTGAAAGAGCCTCCCTCTCTAGAAAACACTTCAACAACATATAATCTCTAGAATCATAGAACTGTGCGGAGCTTGTTCAAATGTGCTCTTATTTATAGGTACAACTTCAACCGTCGGCTCCCTCCTCCAATGGTCATATTTTTCCTTGAATTTCGAAGGGACCTATATACATGTCACTCAAACAACGGTTGGTTAGTAACTAAATGAACGACATCATTTTATAACCAAAACATGAATAAGCAAAAATATAGTTGCTTGAAAAAATTAATTTTTTGAAATGTAAGGAAAATAAAAGTTTGGTGTCTAACAAAAAATGGAATTTAGAATCTAAGAAAAATATCCTCAGAAGTCTATAATATAAGATTATTTGGATTCTGTTTCTCAGGAATTTGGAACCTGAATTTTATAGAATTCTGGAGTCTAAATTCAAGGAAATTCGGAGTCTGAATTTAGTAGAATTTGGAGTCTGAACTTACAAAGTTCATCGATTGAATTCATTAGAGTTCAAAGTTTGAACTTACAAAGTTCGGAGTCTGAATTCATTAGAATTTGGAGTCTGAAATTACAATGTTCGGAGTCTGAATTCATTAGAATTCTGAATCTAAAAACAGAATGCTCTATATCTATGTTTTTATAGGATTCCAAGTTTTGAAATGTGAATACTATTTTTATACATAGAGAGAAAATGAGTTAGTTTATATAATGAACAATGAAAAATAGGTAAGGATAAATTTTCCATGGGGAAGGAAAATTTTTCTTATTAAGGGAAATCCTAGGGAAAATTAAATTTTCCTTAAGATAGGGTGTTTGTGACTTTCAAAACATGAAGGAATACAGAAGTCATAAGGAAATATTATTGACTCAACAATCTCCCCGAACATGAAGGAATGGAAAATTCATAAGGAAACCTTATTGACTCAACAATCTCCCCCTTTTTGGAAAGTACAAACAACCTTACGAAAAAGAGAAAAAGGAGAGGAAACGAATATAAGGACTTATAAATAAAACTTATCTCCCTTTACAAATGAGCAACGATGAATATGACTAACTCCCCATTAGGATTTGGAAATATTAAGGATCATATTCTTGATTTATGGATTGATACTTATCATTTTTTTACATCCGAAAATCTTCTTGGATAAGAACTCCCCCTTAGATAAACTCCCCCTTACATAGGGAAATTTTTTTGTGTTATATTTCATTCCTCTATTTTTCATTCCATTATCCCCCTTTGTGATTCTCAAAAGGAATTAAAGGGAATGGAAAATGAAATATGGTACCTAAAATATTAGTACTAGACAAACAAAAATATATGAAGAGAAACCAAAAATTTCATTATGATTGGAAAAATTCATACAAAGAAGGAATACAACAAAAGATCAGATTTAAATAATTTCATCCTTCCTTTTCCTTGGGAATTAGCTTCTTCCCTATTGTCTTCATATTTTTGAGCTCCTTATGGTCTTCCTCTGATCATTTGAGAATCTAATCCTGATCCTCTGTTTTCTTCTCTAAGGCTTTGTTTTTTTCTTCTTGAGATTTAAGAGTATCAGCCTGATCTTTCAAGAATTCTTCCGGCTTGCCCAGCTTCTCTTCTATCTCAATCCTGAGTTCTCTTTCTCTCTTCTAGCTTTGAGCAACTGAATATAACTTAACATTCAGATATTTTTATTCTTGAATCTGATAATTTTTCCCTAGGGTTAGATTCTTCTCAAAACTGTTTGTGAGATCCTTGATCTTACTATCTTTGGTGTCAAAGGAATCCTTGGCACTTTCTTGAAATTCATCATGAATCTGCATATCTTCAACAGTCTTTTTTGACCAACTGGTCATCTTCTTGCATGAACTTTTACGAGATTCATAGTTAATAAGAAATGATTTGAAGTCAACCTCCTATTTTAAAAACTTATCCATCAACATGGATATTGAATCCGATTTCTAATTCAAGGTGTGTTGAAGCATTTGACATCTTGTGTCTATTCATGGAAAAATTGGAATGGTCCCAATGAGCTTCTTTAAAGACTGAACTATGAAACTGTGTCCAAGGGAGGACAATTCCGAATATGAGACTTTACTTGGTGGGGCCTCTTTATCTATTTCAACTTCCTTCCTATTTGATGATCCACCAACTTCTTTTTTCTTCACAATAGTTTTACTAGGTTTATCAAAAACAACCTATTTTCTTTTATTATCTTTCAGAATGGCTACCTCTTCATCAGGGGATTCATGTTCACTTTCATAGATTTTAACAATTCTGTCTTCATCAACATTTTCCTTCTCATCTATTTCCTCAACATCCTCTGGATGAATGAAATCATAATTAGAACTTTCTTCTTTAGATAGCTTATTAACTTCTTCTTTAACCTTGTCATCTTTACCTTTCTCATATTTCCCAGGGGTAGAAATTGTTGAAGACTCAGCTTCAGAAGTTTTGATTGAAAGCTTCTCAGATGGACCTTCCTTCTCATGAAAATATTCTACTTGCTTAATAAGATCTTTGGTATCATTACTGCCAACTTCTTCATATTCTTCTTCTTCTACTTCTTCTAGTACTTTTTCATGGACTTATTTCACTTGGGATTTTTTTGAGTAACAAACATTTTTCCCTAAGATTAAGGAAGTTTTTCTTGAAGAAAAAACTCCAGTACTTGAATATTCTCAAAGGATTTCTTGGCTTCCTTGAGAAGAGAATGGAAAATCTCTGCTTCAGTCATATTCTTCTTTTGTTTCTTTTTTTTTCTTGATTTTCAAGATCATCAGTAGTCTTTTCTTTTAAATCCTTTTCTTCAGCAGGATCCATACCAAATCTAGGCTCCCCTGCTTTCTTTTTCTCCTTGGATTCCCTCCATTTTTCTACTACCTCATCTGGATATGATTTTTGCTTCTTAGGCTTCGGAGGTATTGATTGGGTTTCCTTAGCCTTTTGGGATTTTCATTCTCTTCTACTTCCTTCAACTTCCTCTTCTTTTCTCCCTTATTAGAGGTCTCAGTAGCCTTTTGCTTCTTAGAAATAGCTTCAACTTCTTCCGCAGGTTGGTCATAAAATTCTTCGGATTCATTAGAAAATCCAACATTCATCCTTCTCAAAGTGTCATCACTCACCAGTTTGAATTTACAATTTCTTGGATTAGAACTACTAGGAATTTTGAAGGACTCTAAACACCGAACAATCAGCTTTATGAGAATGGATGGATATATGATGATCTGAGCCTTTATATTTCCATTCTTTATATTTTCAATTGTGATCAGAATATGCTTAACCAAGTTGATCTTTCTTAGATTCACCAAGAAATCTAAGATATCCATATCACTCTTCTTCAAAGTGTCCTTATCCCTTTTCTCAGAAAGATAAATCCTTGCACCCAAAACTCAAGGATCTGAAAATTTTTATATAGTTTGATAATCTTCAGAGTCTTTACATCTGAAAGACAGAGGAAATACATAGCCTTTACCTTAAGAAAGATTCCTTGAACATCCAATAACTTATGAGAACAAAACTCAGATTCTCTTTCATAAGGGACTGTAATCAAACTAGCAGCCTTAGTATAAGATAAATAATATTTCTTCCCATAGCACTTAAAAGAATATTTGTCTCTACCTTCTTCCTTGAAAAAGCATGCTAACTCATAGAACTCAACCAACAGGTCCAAATACACCAGATCATGACCTCCTGGCTTCGATATAGAAACACTCTCCCATCCATTAAACTTGATGTTTTTTGAGATGATAGAATCATAATTAGCTAAGAAATTTTGATGTATCAACCTTTCTATGTAAATATGCCATTCATAAATTTTCTTGACAGTTGACATATCTTTTAGAGATGAGACTTATGCAGACATTCAGAGTTAAAGAAACCTTGAAAAGTTTGTAATGAGCTTTTGTAGGAGGGTAGGGCTTCAATATGCACGAACTTGGGTTTCGATGTGGGATAACCATATGGGGGTCCTTTATATATTAAAGTGATGTAACTGTTAAAATTCCATACTCAATCCAACATTTGAGAAAACTTCTGATCAAATCTGATGGTTGAGATGATACCCAGAAGGAAATTTGATAGAATCTGGTCTTTTGAGATTTTAAGAAAAACATTCATATTCAAGTAAAATTGAATACCAAAAATTTAAAAATAGAAAAAAATACCACCAAATAAAGGTTCATTACAAAAATTTGAGAAAGAAAACATACCTTTCAGATTGCTATGAAGATTATTTATAATAAGGAAAATTATTCTTTAAGAACTTTGAATTCCGAAACTTTTGTTTACGAAAACTTAATTACAAAAATTTTAAGTACGAAAATTTTCATTACAAAAAATTTAGAAAAACTGACTATGAAAATTTTTATTTCAAATTTTTTTTAGAAAAACTGACTACAAAAATTTTCATAACAAAAATTTTGAAAAACTAACTACAAAAATTTTCATTATGAAAAAAATTTAGAAAAGATGACTATGAAAATTTTCATTATGAATCTTTTTTAGAAAAACTGACTACGAAAATTTTCATTATGAAAAATTTTGAACTAAAAAAACTTTTATTACAAGAAATTTTGAACTATAAACATCTTCACTACGAAAAATTTAAAGTAAAAAAATTTTCATTAGGAAAAATATGATTGTAAATAAAATTTATTTTGAAAAATTTAAAGAGTACAAAAAAAAATTTAGACTACGAATAATTTTAGACTAAAAAAAATTTAGACTCCAAAAAATTTTAAACAGCTAAAAAAAATGTACTCCCCCGATGAAAAGGTGTTTGTTACTATAAGGAGGTTGTTTAAACATAAAGTTAATAGGGATGATTACCTTATAGTTATCATTCCTAATTTCTATTTAATTTATTTCAATCTATTGGAGGGTAAAGATTTTTTGAAAATATAAGAAAGTTGATCCTGTGTACCAATAAATTGAAGAATGATATCTTCTTTTTGTGTGTGATACCCAAGAAAGTGATGCCTAATATCTATGAGTTTTCACAAGAGTGATGTATAGGGTTTTTACTTAGGGAAATGACACTCATATTATCACACAAAATTTTTGTTTTGGTAAAATTCATACCATAGTTTGTGAGTGTGTGTTGCATACAAAACATTTGAGCACAACAACTTCCAGCTGCTACATATTCAGCTTCAGCAGTGGAAAGTGATTCTGAATGTTTCTTTTTTCATGACCAAGAAAATAATGAATCTTTTATGAAATGAAAAGTTCCAGATGTATTTTTCCTATCAATTATACATCCACTAAAATTAGCATCCGAAAAACTTTTTAAAACAAAATCATTTCTAGAAGTGTAAAAGATTCCTAAATCAATGGTTCCCTTTAAGTAGAAAAAAATAATTTTCTCTTCCTTTAAATTAGATTCCTTAGGATTAGATTGATATCTTTCACATAATCGTACTGAAAACATTACGTCTAGATGCCTAGCTATCAAGTAAAGTAGACTTCCTATCATACCTATAAAAGATGTTTGATCTACTGGTTTTCGAGCTTCATCAAGATCAAGTGAATTTGAGGTACCAATGGGAGTACTTATACTCTTAGTGTTGTTATATCCATACTTTTTAAGAATATATTTAATATACTTATGTTGGGATATATATATTTCTTCTGGTTTTTGGAACTTTGAAAACCAAAGAAAAATGTTAACTCACCTATCATACTCATTTCAAACTCATATTTCATTAGATCCACACAGGAATTAGTTAAATATTACCGATTTGAACCAAATATAATTTCATCAACATGAATTTGAAAAATCAAAAAAAATTTATTATCTTTCTTTATAAAAATGGTTGGATTAGCATTTCACTTAACATAATTATTTTGAAGACAAAATCTTATAAGTCTATCATACCAGGCTCTAGGGGCTTGTATAAGTCCATACAAAGCTTTGGTATGTTTAAAAACATGTTCAGGATGATTTGTATCTTCAAAAACAGGAGGTTCTTCGACAAAAACTTCCTCTTGAACATAACCATTAAGGAAAGCACATTTAACATCCATTTGAAAAAGTTTGAGATTTATTAATGCTTCAAAGGAAAGTAGAATACGAATTGATTCAAGTCTAGCTACAAGAGAATATGTTTCTTTATAGTCTATTCCTTATTGTTGATTATAGCCTTTAGCAACCAATCTAGATTTATTTCATACGATGATTCTATTTTCATCACATTTATTTCTGAAGAACCGTTTTACTCCAATAACAGAAGTTTCCTTAGGCCTTTCAACCATGGTCCAGACTTTATTCCTTTCGAATTCATTTATCTCATCTTGAATGGATTTAATCTAATCATCATCCCCTAAATCGTCATCAGTGCTTTTTTGTTCTAATTACGAATGAAATGCTAGATGTTCTACTTCATTTCTTAAGGAAATTCTAGTCCTTACAGGTTGATTTACATCACCAATGATACTATCACTGGGATGGTTCTTAAGAAACAACTGATTTGGGTTTTGTAAAACCTATTCATCAAAATAGTGTAGGAAGTATTCTGGGGTAAATGGTTCAGAAATAATTTCTTGGACAATTTCCTTATCAGAAGGATCTTTTAAAAAAGTTTGATTATCAATTTTTGAAAACACATCCAAATATGTAGGTTGAGGTTGTTTAAAAACAAAGGGATCAGTTTCATCAAATTTGACATGTACTATTTCTTTAACAGTAGAAGTGTTTTTATTGAAAACTCTATAAGCCTTAGAAGTTGTGGAGTAGCCTAAGAAAATTCCTTTATCATATTTTTGTGCGAATTTGTGTAGATTATCTTTGGTATTCAGTATGAATACTTTTTAAACAAAAACATTGAAGTAGGAAAGTTTAGGTTTTCTACCATTCCATAACTCATAAAGAGTTTTATTAAGAAAATTTCTAATCAAAACATGATTTATATTATAACAAGAAGTACTTATAGCTTCAGCCCAAAAATTTTTGGCTACTGAAGATTCACTCAACATGGTTCTTGTTATCTTTTGAATAATTATATTTCTTCTTTCAACAACACCATTTTTTTGAGGTGTTCTAGGTGCTGAGAAGTTATGAGTAATTCTTTTTATACTACAAAAAGTTTCAAAATCAGAATTTTTAAATTCTAATCCTTGATCACTAGGAATAGTTATTAGAGGATGGTTTTTATCATTTTTAACTTGGGCTCTAAAACTGTTGAAATAAGAAAAAGTGTCATATTTCTTTGCTAGAAAAAAGAACCATGTAAATCTAGTATAATAATCAACTAGGACAAATACAAAATATTTTCCTCCGATGATTCCAGTTTATAATGGACCAAAAATATCCATATGCACCAACTGTAATGCATTAGTGGTTGAGACTTCACCGACTAATTTAAAACTTGATTTATGTTGCTTGCTATATTGATAAGGATCATAGACTTTTGAAGAATTGAATCTAGGATCCGGTAGATCCTTAACTAATATTTTCATAGAAAGTTTTCATAGGTTCCTAAGGTTAAAGTGTCCTAACCTTCTATGCCACAACTAGGAATGATCTTCCATTGAACTAAGGCAAAGTAGATCTTGGCTTCTAAGGTCTTCTAAGTCTAGTGTATAAACATTCTCTTACCTGTTGGCAGAAAGAATAAAATCTTCCTAGAAATTGTGTACTATGAACTTATCATTCCTAAAATTCACAAGGTAACCTTCATCACATAATTGACTTATTCTAAAAAGTTTATTCTTAATACCTTTAACAAATAAAAAATTTGAAATCAAAGTTTTTACAAGAAGAAAAATGTTACCTATACCAATAATTGCTCCCTTATCATTATCTACAAAAGTTAATTTTCTTCCTTTAGTCTTGATAAAATGTTAAAAGATGTTTTTGTTACCTGTAATATTCTGAGAACATCCACAATCCATGTACCAAGTATTTTTGTTGGTACTTTCTTTATTTTCCTGAAAATAAGAGAGTTAGACTTTTAGAATCCAAACTTTCTTGGATTCAGAATTGTTAGACAATAATGTTTTGGGTATCCACATTGGTTTAGAAAAATATTCTTTATGTAACCCAAGATATTGAACATTATTTAAAGATAAATGTTTCTTCCAATGCCCACCATTTTGACATTTAGTAAAAAAGGGGCTCTGGATGGAATAAAATAGTTGTTTTTGAAAACAGGTTTTCTGTGAGTATAACCTACTCCAAAAGTATTTCCCTGAGGTCTGATTTGGGAATACATCTTGTCAAAATTTTCTTTACCAGAAGTAAAGTTGGAAAGATGTTTTTTAAGGGAATATATTTCGAATTTCAGTCCTATAAATAGATTCCTATCCTTAGGAATTACTTCCTTAGATTTAGATTTTTCCTCAAAACATTTATTTTTTAAATAGCATTCTTAAGATCTTTAGAAACTTTTTCCTTTTTAAAATTTACTTTCTTAAGGTCTTTAGAAAGTTTTTCTAAAATCTCATCCTTATCTTCAAGATCTCTAGAGAGGTCTGAAATCATATTTGTATGAACATCTTCTCTAGTATTTTACTTGTCTAGTTTCTTAGAAACTTTACAATTTTTTTCTTCTAACAACTTGGAAAATCTATATACTTCTTCATACAAAGGTATTTTTTCATTTTCTGAAGAAGAATTATATTTATTAGTAGTAATATATTCAGAATATTAATTCTTATTAAGGGATAAATTTGGTAAAGCCTCGGCAGAGCATACCTTGTCCATAAGACATGTATTTAGGAAATAAGTAGTAGAAATGAATCCGATATTTTTTTGTGATGATGATTCATATTCAGAAGATTCACTTCCTGAAGAGTCTCCACAACTAACACTCCAAGTATAGTTTTCTTTAAGACTTTTCTTGTGATTATAATGGTATAACTTATTCTTGTTTCTTTCTGAATTCCATTCATTCTTTTCCTTATTTTTAAAAGAGGGGAATCGGGTCTAATATGACTTGTTCTTCTACATTCATAACAAGTAACTTCCCCATATTTCTTCTCTTTTTAGTATATATTCTTAAACTTATTTTGGTAGTTCTTCTGTGATACTATCTTGTTAATTCTTTGGGCAAGATTAGCCAAGTCATTCTTATATTTTTCTATATCACTAGATTCTGACTGAATGGTCACTTTCTTTGACTTTGATCTAGTAACTCTTTGGGGAGTCTTGGATTTCATATGTTTTGATGTATTTGTAAATGCAACTCCTCCATTCCCATTTTTATTTTTAACATTATTAGCATCTCTCTTCATTCTAGTATCGTGTTGAAGAAGAGTTCCAAACAGCTCATCTAAGGAAATTGGACCGACTTTTATGTTCTCATCAATTACTGTCCTCTTGGACTCCCATTCATTAGGCATGATGTCAATGATCTTATCTAAAAGTGCCCCATAATCAAGAAAATTTTCTCCCATTAATTGTAAGCTATTCAATATTGTCATGAACCTTTGTTGAACTTTGCTTATGGGTTCTCCATAAGGAATGTTAAAGCCATGATATTCAGCTCTCAACAAATCTCTTCTTATCTCTATAACTTTATATGTTCCAAAATGTATGACTTCCAATTTCTTCAAGATAATATTTGAAGCTTCACATAAAGATATTTGACTATAGATATTCATAGTCATAGAACATATCAGTGTATTTCTGACTCCGAAAATAGCTTGATATTCTGATTTCTCTTGATTAGTAAAAGTTCTCAATTCCTTATCAGGAATCTTATATTCTTATATCATCATCCGTGAATTATTAACTCCAATGTTAATAACGAAAGTTTTCATCCTATCTATCTAGTATTCATAATCATTTCCATAAAAAATAGGAGGTATGGTAGGATTTAGGTTGTCAAATGAACCAACATTTATTCCTGTCTTCTTAAGGAAAATATTTCCACACAAACTTGTTAGTAACAAATGTTTGGAAATAAGAATAAGTATCTTAATAATAGAAAATATATAACTAGAGTACCTCTAAGAAAAATATGAATTCGAACTATGAGAGTCTGAAAATATGATTCTGAAAAAGTGAAGAAGAAGATAATTTCTCTTCTAAATCTAATCACGAGATTAATTCAGATTAAACCAATAATCTGAAACAAAATGTAGTATTAGTTCAGTGTATGAGGTAATCTCCTCTGATACCAGTTGTAGGATCGATTGTAGGATATATGCTGATTGTACTATCAAAATAATTATGTAGATACTCAATATAAAGGGGGTGAATTGTATACCTTAAAAAATTATTAAGGAAATTTTGTATAAACAGAATTCACAACGACTCTTAGTTCTATTAACTTACTTGATTCCAGAAATGTGGTTCCAGAAATAAAACCAGTTTAACAAACTCACTAGGTTCCAGAAATGTCATTCCAGATATTAAACTTAACAAAAGTGTACAACAACAAAGATTCTACCTTAAAGAATATAGAATCCAATTTAATCAAAGTAAAAGTATAAGGAAGTATAAGATAGTTATACTTAATTAAAAAACATTTATTATAGATGAAAAAATTGAAACAGTACAAGTAAAAAGTAGAAAATATTTTAACCCAAAGAGTAGGGTATCCAACAACCTTGGATAAAGGTCCCTTGATTTATATTTTCAAGAAATTATGTCTTACCCAAACCCAGGTAACCCTAAATCTGAATATCAGTATCTGTCTTGCTATCCCTGCAAGCCCTCTATTTGTAAGGAAATAAGAACTTCTAAATTCACAATATGAAGTCTCTGATTTTAAGGAAATCACACCTTTGTACAAAGTAATTCTGCATGAAGCAAAGTTTGAACATGCTGTTCACACTTGAACAAGTGTTTAACAACATACACATGAATAACTGAGAGTTAAAAGAGCCTCTCTCTCAATAAAACACTTCAACAACATATAATCTCTATAATCATATAGCTATGTGAAGGTTGTTCAAATGAGCTCCTATTTATAGGTACAACTTCAACAGTAGACTCCCTCCTCCAATGATCATATTTTTCCTTTAATTTCAGAGGGACCTATATACATGTCACTCAAAAAAAGTTTAGTCAATAACTGAATGCACGAAATCATTTTATAACAAAAACATGAGTAAGAAAAAATATAGTTTATTGACCGAATTAATTTTTTGAAATGTAAGGAAAATAAAAGATCAGAGTCTAACCAAAAATGGAATTTGGAATCTAAGAAAAATATCCTTTGAATTCTATAATATAAGAATATGTGGATTCTATTTATCAGGAATTCAGAACCCGAATTTTATAGAATTTCGAAGTCGTAATTTCAAGGAAATTTGGAGTCTGAATTCAGTAGAATTTAGGGTCTGAACTTACAAAGTGTATCATCTGAATTAATTAGAATTCAAAGTCTGAACTTACTAAGTTCCGAGTCTGAATTCATTAGAATTCAGAATCTGAAAACAGAATTCTATATATCTAAATTTTTATATGATTCCATGGTTTTAGATGTGAATACGTCTTTTATACTTAGAGATAAAATGAGTTAGGTTATATAATGAACAATAACAAATAGGTAAGGATAAATTTTCCTTGGGGAAGGAAAATTTTCTATATTAAGGAAAATATTAGGGAAAATGAAATTTTCCTTAAGATAGTGTGTTTGGGATTTTGAAAGAATTAAGGAATATAGAATTCATAAGTAAATCTTATTGACTAAACAATCTCCCCAAACATGAAGGAATGGAAAATTCATAAGGAAAACTTATTGAATCAATACTGTCCTTGTGTTTTGGAAGGGTTGGATGTGAGGCGTTTCGATATGATAATCCTTTTTGTCTGATTTGAGTCTTGAGTTTGAATTTTTATTTGTAATTTGGGGTGCAAGCTTGTGGTTAGTGAATTTTTTTGATAAGTGCTTCGGGAATCCCTTGGACTGGTTCCCCCTGCACGTTTAGTGTTCTCTTGTGGTATGTCTTGACCATTTGACTAGTTTGGTTGGGTCCATGGTATCTTTCTTGACTAGTGTGTTCACCCCTCTTAAAGTGTTAACATGAGATTAAAGTGCATCCACATGCAATTCTCTATTGGTTAGTCCTCCAGTTGATTAATGCAACGACTCTCCCATTTTAGTGGTAGTGCTAAGTTTTTCCGTCATCCTTTTCGGTCAAGAGGATCTTCTCACTGTGGGATGACAAACATGAGGGGAGTTAAAGGGAGTTTTTGTCTCGTTGAGTTTTCTAAGTCATCTAGTATGAATTTTGACACCGTTGTGTCTGAAGGTCCCCCTGGAAATGGTGAAAGGAATTACAGCGGGGAAGGGTGAAGGCGGTTTAGAGTTATTAGTGCTGACTGATGCTTGGAAGGCCTATACTATTTTCATCAGATGAAAGGGTCAGGTTTGGTGAATTCTTGTAGTGTGAGTTATCATCGAAGTGAAATGGTGGATTTCGTGAAACCCTCTGAGAATCCCTGTTTTCATAGGAGTGATTCCTCTTGGGGAGTTCTAATTGTTCTGTTCAAATGGGCGTGTTTGTCGTGCATCTCTCCTTCTTATGTTTCTTGGTTAAGTTGAAGAGTTTATGCATGTTCATAATCTAAACCTCTGTTCTGGTGGATATTCCATGAGGGAGTATTTGTATGTCATAATGTGTTGTTTTTATTGGTGTTTTCATGGTTGCAGTGTGGTTGCACGTGAAACCAAAGGTAGAAGATCCATTTAGGAGATTTCCATTTCTAACTACGAGGCAGGATATGCTTCAAACATCAGGGCTCTAGCCATAGGCCTTAGGGTGAAGCTGGCGGATGGTCAGGAACCCCGAGAGTGTATGGGAACCCAACTTTATTTCTATCATTTGTGTTGAAAGTCAAAGTAGTTTGAATCATTTCTTGTAGCTGTTCCATCTCGAACAACCCGTCTTGGTTCGTGAGGTATCCCGTGGCTATGAGGATTCATGTTCGTCTCGTTACCTTAATGCAGTAGGGGTTGTGTCCCATTAGATGTAATCACTTTTAGCAGTCTTTATGGGGTCTGTTTGGGCGTATTGGTCTCAGATTTTAGTGGTGCTCATCTAGGGATATTGAGATGTTGATTTGTCTTCGGCTGTGGTTTTGACACCCAATGGTTGGGCCCCGCCCTCCCCACCCTTTTGGTGGGGTGTTGGGTTAGTGTCAGGAATACACTGAGTTCTTGTGTTTTCATTGGTGCCTACAGTTGTGAGACCCATTGGGGGCCTTTCTAAAACTCCCCAAAAAGTATATCAATATTACCCTATTCTTATGGTGGGGAGTCCATTCGGTCCTCCCCGTGTTGGTTTTCCAGTCTCTCCTTGGGTGTTGGTAGGTTTTTAATTGTGGGGAGCCCCTTTGGGCTTCCCCATGATGGATTTTTGGTTATGTTCCTTTAATTTATCAATCAATTTGTGGTGTTATAGCTCTTTTGGGTGGGCGAAACATATCAACAATTCTTTTTATGAGTTTCTTGAGTTTTTCATTTTAGTCACCTTCTCTGAGCACACTGCGTTTTCCTCTCTGCACTTATTTTCATAGGGATCCTCTTGAACCTTAAGGGGGTGTCCTTTCCTACTTTGGGTCTTAGCCTTAGTTTTGGCTTTCTAGAAACTGAAAGCTTTATGGAGGGAAGAATTGTTACACTAGTCATTTTTTTATATTATTTATTTTATTATTTTTATTGGGAATTGGGTAGTTCAGGTCGAGGTCTGACTTAAAATTTATGAGATCTTATTTAGAAACAAATGTTTCACCCTTAGCGACATCCATCGCCCCACGGTCGAAGCCTCACAACCTCCCCTAGGTCACTGTTCAACCACGCCTAGTTCAATTAATTAAATAAAATGGATTAATAACAAATAAGTAATGATTAAAAGTGTAATGTAATAAAAATCAAATCAAATAAGAGTTTTTTAAGATAATAATAATAATAATGTTATTTAGGGACATTGTTATTATTATTATTACTATCATAATAGATACAACTTTTTATTTTATTTTAGTACCTTAAATTGAGTTATATTATTTTTATTATTATTATCATCATTATTCATATTTTAGTTTATTATTGTTATTATTATTATTATGAGTGTTTTGGGTTTTGCATCACTGGACGCACGGGTAGGGCACGGTTTTGAGACCACGTGGTCTGCCCGACTATCAAAATGAGTTAAAACATAATGGAATAATGAAATAATAAAAAATAATAAATTAGAAATAAAGTGAGAATAAGAAGTATAATAATCTGTAAGAATTTTTTTAATGATAATAATGAGAATATTGTTTGAGAATAATAATAATAATATTATTATTAATAGTTTCAAGGATATAAAATGTATAAAATTGTTACTAATATTGTGATAACAAATATTATTATTAATATTATGTGATTTTATTAAAAATTTTATTGTTATTATTATTATTATTTTATTTATTTGATTTTTTCTCTCTCTTTTTCTTAGGGTTCAAAACCCCTCTTTATTTCCCCCCATTTACATCACGCCTCCCCCCCCTCGGAACCCCTATTGCGCCGCTGGACTTCCCCTCTCCCTGTATGTTGTTGGATGACGACCTCCCATCCCAGTTTCATGACCAAGACACCACCGGACCACCCGCCTCCCTTCTGGCTGGCTTTCCCAGATCGCGCCATCACTCAGACCACCTGGCCAGGTTGCTTGCGCCGTCACACACCCCGCTCCCCAAACCAACCACACCCCGTAGCTCCCCAGCCAACCTCCCCCTCACGCCGAGACCCCAAACCCCAGCCAGGCCATTGCGCCATCTCCCTAGAACCCCCAAGATTTCTCGCCCGCTCACATCCTCCCACAATGTTTGAGGCTCCATGCGGCACCCCCCTCAGGTCGCATTGGTTGATGATCTCCAGTCGCACAACCATAGAATTCCTCGCATCGCCTGACCTATTTCATCTGGCTGCCTCACACTTCTCGGAACCGGGTGCATCCCTTTGTTTAACTGAACATCCAGTGAACCCCATTTTTTCTGGCACCACACAAGCTCTAATAGCCTCATTCATGCTCCGGCTGACCTCCCACACCCTTTCCATAGGTGCGTCCCCCTTCGACCACTTGTTATTCAATTTTTGGTGGGGATTCCATTAGGGTTTTGGCTTTATTTTAGTTTTGTTTTGACATCTTTGACCCAATACCTTGTTTTAAGGTCCTTCATAGATCCCTTTTATTACAATCGACGTGCGGAGGGAGTTTTTCATCGATTTGCGAGGTTATTACTACATCGAGGTAGGTTGTTCTGTATCTAAACATTATTTAATGAATTATATTCTTGATTAATTAATTTGTAATGTTCATTAATTAATTATTTTGGGTGTGGATTTGGTTTTCTTGATGTTTTCTATTTTTTATATTTGTATGGTAGCATGTTCATGTGGTGTTGCTGTGTTCATTTGTAGAGAACTTATATTTAGTCAGTCATTTGTGATTTAATAATAGATGCAGTTTGTTTTTCATTTGTGCAAGTTGTGTTAATCTTTTTTTCAATAAGGTGATGCATGTGCTTGGTCATAAGTGAGGATGTTGTGTGGGTTGAGTAGTTTGTTGCTGTGAAAACCTATGTTGAGTTGTCTACTAGTGTTTTATAATGTCTATGTTTGTATTGTGAAAATGTGCAAAGTGCGCTGTTTTTGTTCTAGTGTAACATTCATATGTGTTTTATCCCAAAAGAGGGTTTGAGTGGACTTTTGGTGTTTACAGTCATGTGTTATATTCTGAAATTTCTTAAAGAAATTTCTAGTGACTCATTTAATCGGTAAAGTGATCTTTTAACCATGCGGTTGGGTTATTAAATTGATGTGAGTAGTGCAGTTTTGTGTTCTTGATGTGGTGTTGGGTGTGTTTAGTCATGAAGGATGGCTGAGTTTGTTTTGTGTGTTAAGTCTTTGATTTTTCTTTTTAAAGAATTAGTTTACAAATAATCTTTTATTTTTTAATAAAAATTATTAACGATTTGAATTTATTATGTTTTAATAAATAACCATTAACCATGCGAAAATTGTTTTATTTTGGTGTGCATACTATTTTAAATGGATTTTTATTTGTGTGAAAGTGTGGCATTGGGTTTAGGTAACACCCTGTTTGTTTTATTCATATGAGTTTGACATGAAATTTGAAATTGGAACATCTTGAGTACAAAAGTGGAAGCTTGGGTACTACGTGGGTGGACAAGATCTAGTGCGCTGGTGATACGGAAGCGGATATGGCCCGGTTTTACTTAGCTAGTTTGATGATTACAACACTAATTAAAATTTTAATTATGATTAGAGACCACTAGGTTATGGATGTTTTTTCCTACTAGTGGCTCATGCGTGAGAAAGTATTTTTTTGTGATTCCTATACTTCTGTTCACCGAGACACGATGTTCTAAGGTCCCATTATTTTTGTTGGTACCTATAGGTCCTCTCCCACTTTTGGTGCTCCTAGACTAATATACACTCATCATCGGCATACATTGTAGGTTTTAGTTTTTCATGAAGGTTTAGGTTTTCTTAAAGGCAAATGTATTTTTTTATTTATGTTGTTTTCTTTGAAAGTGTTTTATTTATAGAAACTATTTCTTTAAAGTTGTTCAATATTTGGTTTCCTTTCTTTTATTTGACCTAAAAATGTATTTGTTATTTAATTTTTATACATGGAAACTTTTTATTTGGTGATGTCCCACTGGGCTTTTGGCTCACACCCAATATACTCCTTTGGATGTATGTAGACCTTTGTGTATTATAGGTTGAGGCATCATGCTCCGCGATGGTGGTTCGGGTTGTTGATGGTCTCCCCATGTAGGTTGGTGTTTGTAGCTTATGGATGTCGTACCTCTCTTGTTTCTTGGAGATTTGAGTTAGAGTTTTAGTTTCTTTTGGTGTCATTACTTTTTGGATGTTGGTTCAAGTTGTAAACATTTAAATTTTAACTTAGTTTAAGGTCTAGTTTGGTTGTCTGTTTTCAGTTTTAGTTTATTTATCTTGTTAGTTGTTTTGAGCTTACTATTTCAGGTAAATCATTCCCATGTGTTAGTTTTGATACCCGGGCACTTGTGCCAGCCTGTGGATACTGGGAACGCCCTTCGGGTCATGCCGCAGACTGAGTCGGGCACCGGGTCAGATGGAAACTCAGCTTGGTTTTTGACATTCAAGAATCAATATATTCCAAGGAAACCAAGAAAAGGAGAGGTATTATAAATATCATGAGAAAGCGAATGTGTCAAAGAAGAAGAATGGAATGAATAAAATAGTAACTTGTGAGAAATTTGGGAAAAATCAGTCACAAAAATGATTGAAGGGATTATGAGTTTGTTTTAAATCTGGATAAAAGATCCATCATATTAAAGGCAGAAAATGGAAGAAGGAAAACACTATTGTTAAATGTTTTATTGGTAGGGAGATGAGGCACTACTCAAATGAATTCCCCAATCATCAAGAAAATTTACCACGGAAGTGGCCAAAGGGAGATGAAAATGCGTATGCGATCACTGCAACAAAGGTTGAAGTTCAAAATGATATGTGGAAATGTACACTAATCATATATTTAAATTATGAAAATGTATTATTTGATTATGGATCATCACAATATCTTATATCTACCTAGTTTTCCAAGAAAATTAGACATTTACCTTTTGATTTAATAAGATATTTTTCAGTCAAAACTTATAAGGGATGTATTATTACAACAAATATGTGTTGGTAAGTCCCAATTATGACACATAAACACACTTTATGCATTGAAATTATTATCATACCTATGGTAGACATTGATATTATCCTCGGTATAGATTGGATCTCTAAATATGATTCTAAAATTTGTTTCATGAGAAAGGAAGTTACGATTTGTGAGGAAAATGTAGAATCCCTCATATTTTGAGAATAAGCCTCTTTACATAATTCCTATATAGATCCACCCCCAGTAGCTGAATGTCCCAGGCATAGTAGAAGATCATTGGTGGATGTGACCACTTGGATTTTTGTCACTAGAAATGATCAATCCGAGATCAATACCATGATAATCTCTAGTCTCCATGAATCGAATCACATAAATAGACAATGAGGAAGAAAATTCTTGGAACCATAAAGGAAAGATCATCACAGGTTGATTATAATTAATTTCATTAATTGAAAAGAATTACCTTTTATGGTGTTCTTTATTCGTTGATATTTCTGATCAAATTTCAATGTGATTCGTCGCTGCATTGCATAAGCCAAGTGTATACTTCCTCTAATAGTGATCCACACGTGCACCACGTATCTCTAGACGTTGCCAAAGGAATCTCCGGGTGCTAGAATGGATAATCCTTTTCTTGCATTGTCTACCTTAGATCAACTTGATCCGATGGAGGTGGATCTCTCTTGGTCTTGAGAGTGTTCTTGGAGGAAGGAGTTCTTTCGGTCTTGAGAGAATTCTCCAGAATTGTTGTGCACAACAATTCATAGGAAAAGTGTTGGGGATGTGAGGATATTTATAATCAGGTTTGAGGTTATAGAGTTATGAAAATAAATATACACATTACGCATTTTATTTATTTCATTAACTCTTATTGAAAACCCCCATGTCGAATAATTAATTCCTTAACATGCTCCCACATTGATTATAATAAATATCATTTAACAAAACAATATTATATCCTCAAAATCCCAACTAGAATACTACATGGCATGTAATCATTAATACATGACATGTACTTGTTTCTCATTTCCTTTCCAAAATGAAAACTACATGGTGTGTAATCATTAATACATGATGTGCACTTATTTTCCATGAAAACTACAAGGCGTATAATCATTAATACACGATGTATATATCTTGTTTTCATTTTATTCTTCCTCCATCATTAAAAAGATTTAGGATTCCTTGAATAATTATTAAACCAAATATGGTAATACTATTTATTATACTTGAGATACTTGGATACACTTAGTGTGTGACCCTCTAGGCCTCTTTCTCGTTGGCATTTGGTGGGCTTGCCTAAAGTCCAAGATTATTGTCTAGCAATGGGTCTAGGAACCCAAGAGAAAGAAGTTAATGCCACATTGATGTGTCACCTCATACGAATGATTACTGTGTAATTTAATCCCTTTGCCTCAACATCTCATAAAGAAGTTGTCATGGTAGTGTCATAAACCTATATACTTGATCTGTCATTCTTTGAATTCCAGAAATCAACTCGTCGTGACACCATTGTCTTGGAATCTGTTCGACAATTCTATTTCAATAAAAGGGACTGAGATATCTACTTCCATAAAATTGGAAGGGACAAATCCTTCCTTGACCTATCCATTAAAAACATGTCATTCGTGATGCACTTCTCGCCAACTGTCTTCGTGACGATTTTCGTCAACAAATCTAAGTGCACGAGTCATGAAATGAGTTAATGATAATCTTCCAGTACAAGGACCATAACACACGCTCATAGATAGTAATGTCCAATGACACCAAGACATGTAGAATTACTAATGGTGGGTCTGTTATCATAATCTCCCATCTTGGATATTACCAAGTGAAAACTCCATGAGAGGGAGTCACGTCTTCTTACGAGTACTCGCACATGACGGTCTGTATACTATATTTCCTATCATAGTATGTCATCAAACTGTAGAGCTTTATTTAAGAATATTGTTATAAAATTTCAAGGTTCACATCATAGTGGGGATCTTCCATGACCTTATCAATGTAACAAATATTCTTGGACATTATTATATTATAATTATGGAGAACAATGAAAAATATATAATATGTGTAAATTCATGTAATCAAAATACAAAACATTTGGTTCTCATGACACCAACCCAAAAAAACTCCCACTTGGACTAGAGCCAACTGCCTACGAATTTTAGTCCGCTAGACCTCACATGATGATCATGTTTCTGCTGAGTCAAGGCTTTGGTCAAGGGGTCCGCCACGTTGTCTTCCATGGAAATACTGATCACTGCAACTTCAACTCTCTAAGAAAAATACCTTAAGAGATAATACATCCTAAGTATGTGCTTTTTCTATTGATGTAACCTTGGCTCTTTTTAAAGTGCTACCACTGCAGTATTATCACAATAGAGTGTGATAGGATCATTACTTCTAGGTACTACATACAACTCTTAGACAAAGTTTTGCATTCATACTACTTCTTTAGCTACCTCAGAAGCTGCGATATACTCGGAATCTGCTGTAGAATCTGCAACCACACTTTTCTTTGAGATTTTCCAGCTCACTGTACCTCCATTAAAACTGAATATGGATATATTCTATGACTTCATGTCATCTTGATCAGTCAGGAAACTAGCATCTACATTTCCTCTTATGACTAGTTCCTCATCTCCTCTATAAACTAGGAACATATCCTTAGTACACCTCAGATACTTAAGGATAGTCTTGACTGTCATCCAATAGAGGTCTCCTGGATTAGTTTGATATCTGCCCACCGCACTTAAGGTGTAAGCAACATATGGCCTTGTACATATCATAACATACATGACTGACCCGATCAAGGATGTGTAAGGGACACTTACCATTTTATTTATTTTATCATGAGTTTGAGGACACATTTTCATAGAACGATGAATTCCAGGTGACACTGAAAATAATACCGTATTGAATTTTTCTATACTGAATCTCTTTAGTATCTTTTCAATGTATGTAATTTGACACATGCCCGACATTATCTTGGATCTATAATAATGGATCTTGATCACAAGAATATATGATTCCTCACTCAAGTCTTTCATAGGGAAGAATTTATCCAACCATGCCTTAATTGACTGTAAGACATGTACTTTGTTTCCAATTAGTAATATGTCATCAACATAAACTATTACGAAAATGACTACAATTCCACTAAACCTTTTGTAGATAGAAGGTTCACAATCATTCTTAATATATCCAAATTCTGTTACAGCTTCATCAAAATGAATGTTCCATGACCTTGATGATTTCTTTAATCCATAAATGTATTTCTGCAACTTGAATACCTTGTTGGTATCCTTTGGAGTCACAAACCCTTCAGGTTGTGTCATTTAGACATATTCTTGGAGGTTCCCCTTATGGAATGCTATTTTGATATCCATTTTACAAATTTCATAATCATGGTAGGTGACAATGGCCAATTGGATTCTAATAGACTTTAGCATCTCAATCGGTGAAAAGGTTTCATCATAGTCAAATCCTTGACGCTGTTTAAAACCTTTTGCAGCCAGTCATGCCTTATAGGTACTGACATGTCCCTCCATGTCCAGTTTCTTCTTGAATACCCATTTATTACCAACAGGCTTTACATCAACTAGATAATCTACCAAAATTCAGACTGGGGTTTGGTATAGGAATCCATTTCAGAATTCATGGTTTCTTGCCACTTGGCAACGTCTGTGCCTTCAACTGCTTCCTTGTATGTAAGAGGATCATTATTTTAAACCAATAATGAGTCACCATCCTTGGTGACAAGAAAACCATATCATTCTGGTTCTCTCACCTCTCTCATGTGCCTATGCAATTCTTGTATCTCTAGAACATATTTTCCTTCCACAGGGCTTTGTGAAATTTGTTCTTGTACCAACTCCTATGTATCTCGAGCCTCAACTTCTTTGAAGTCTATCTCGCTCCAACTATCTCTTTTGGAGATGTGCTCCCTCTGAAAGAATATGGCTTGTCTTTCCACTGTTACCTTTTTATCTGTGGGGTTGTATAGGTAATATCCCCTTGTTTCGTTGGGATATCTTATAAAGGTATACTTTGTTCCTCAGGGTGAATGTTTGTTACCTGAAGAGGCCTTAAAAAATTCTTCACAACCCCACACATGTAAATTTGATAACAAGTATTTGCGTCCACTCCATAACTCATATGAAATACCATTTATCGATTTAGTTGGTACTTGGTTTAGTATGTGTGCTGTTGTTTATAAATCATATCCCCAAAAGGATAATAGAAGACCCGCATGACTCATCATTGATCTCACCATGTCAAACAGGGTGCGGTTCCTCCTTTCACTTACACCATTCTACTAAGGAGTGTAAGGAGGAGTGAGTTGAGATAGAATCCCAAACTCCCATAAGAAATCAATGAAGTCCTGATTAAGATAGTATCCTCCTCTGTTTGAGCAGAGTTTCTTAATATTATTTCCAAGATTGATCACAACTTCATTCTTGTATTATCTAAACTGATCAAAAGAATATGACTTATACCTCATTAAGTAAATATATCCATATCTAATAAAATCATCAGTAAAAGTTAGGAAGTACAAGAACCCACACCTTTCATCTACTAGAAATGGTCCACATACATCTCTGTGAACTAATTCTAGAATCTATTTGGCCCTTTAACCTTTCCCACTAAATGGGGATTTGGTTATTTTGCCTTTTAGAAATGCATGACATACACCAAGTGGTTTTAGTTTGAAATAATCTAAATACCCATCTTGAAGAAATTTTGTCAAAGGTTTCTCTTTGACATGACCTAGTTGGTGATGCCAAAGTTGGGTGTGGTATGATTAATGTGAAGTAACTTTTTCATTGATTTATATTACTTGGTTTGTGTAGTCTAACACATAAAGTCCATTATATAAATGTTCCCTACCAAAACAAATGCTATCTTTATAAAAGTAGCAACATTCATTTCTAAATTTTAAGATGAAGCCATCAGTATCTAATATGGATACTGATATAATATTTTTGGTTATAGAGGGTCCATAATAACATCCTTTTAAAACCAAGACCAGCCCTATAGTCAATATGATGTGGTAGTCTCCGATAGCTACAATAGCGATTCTGGTTCCATTGGCTGCTCGCAGATCCACCTCACCTCGGTCAATCATCTTGAATCAACTTGGTTTCTATATTTGGATATAGATGTGAGCACCACAAGCAGTATCTAATACCCAATTAGTAGAAATAGATAGATTGGATTTGATAACAACCACACCTCAAGATTCCCCTTGCTTCCTTGGCTGGGTGCAGTTTTTCTTCTAGTGGACCTTCTTGACACATGCGAAACAAAAAACCTCCCGTTATCTTGTCTCCCCTTTGATCTTATTTTTATTGGATAGTCTTGAAGAAGATTTGGGCTTAAAGATCTTTGCCTTAACTTTCCTTTTATTCACCATAAGGACAAAAGTTTTATCACGCTTCATATCATTGTCCACTTGGCGAATAAGGATAAAAAGATCAGATATAAACTTCTCAGCATTGTTCATGTTGAAATTTACAAAAAAGTTATAGAAGCTCTGGGAGAGTGATGTGAGAATGAGATAAATACCCAGTTATTCAGGGAGTTTAATCCTTAGAAACTACAAGTGCTCAATGTAGCCAATGATCTTGACTACATGAGGACCACCTTGGGCACCTTCTCTAAGCTTGCTCTGAAATAGAGCCTTGGAGATCTCAAAATTTTCCTATCTTGATCTCTCCTTGTATAGAACACGGAGGTGCTCAAGCATGCTATAGGCATCCATGTCTTCATGAGACTTCATGAGCTCACTAGACATTGATGAGAGCATCAAACATTGAACATCGAGTACATCGTTCAAATGTTGATCATAGACCAGGAAATATTAACCACTCACACCTTTGGCAGGAGAATCAGGAAGTGAGGACTCGAACATGTAAAAATTAATTTAATGGAATTTGATAACCCAAAGGCACCTAAACCATTCCTAAAAGTTACTGTCGGTGAGGATATTATCTTTATCTAGAATTGATTGTATAGAAAATGTGGTTGACGAGCTTGTCATATTGATTCTTAAAATTGAAAGAGCTGATTTATCAGTATTTTCTTAATTACATTTTATGAGAAATAATAAATGAATTTACTAATTCTCCCACTATTTTATCAAGTCCCAATGGCCCTCACCATTGAACTCGTAATGTACAGTTTATTTGAAATTATAATGGAAAGGATCCATATTCCCCTTCGAATAACCCCAACAAGGGTTGGTCAAGCTATTTGAAGGTATTTAGGTACGCATGTCTTTGCCAACTGTGAGCTTATAGTTCCTTGATCTGTTGAGTGGACTCCCCAATCCGGAAATCCTTACTTATATTTCCTCAACACTTTCCTCCATTTTATAACAAGTCTAGCAAGGGATACTTCTCTTCATGTAAAATGTTTAAGTCAAATCAAAACTTTTATAAGAGCTTCCTTTATAAAAGTAAGTGTCCCAACAAGGGTTGGTCAAACACATAGTTTTATTGAGTCTTTCCCTTAATCAAGTAACCGAAGGCTTGGTCTGACTTAATATGATATTTGAGGGATTTTATTCTTTATGCACAGTTTTTCATTATCACATGCTTGTTAATATTAAGCGATGCTTGCTTAAGTGATTAACCATGTTCTAATAATGTGTTAGAATAGTCTGATTTTTATTTTATCCCATATTTGAATTCTTTTTTATTTCATTAATTATGTGATCAAGACAACACATACATAATAAATAAACCATGAAATCAGACAGAAATAAAATAAGATGGCATAATCATGAGCTTCTATTGATTAGCTTATCTAGTGGTTTGATAAGCTAACCCTGACCTAGGAAAAAATACCTTGAACCGATGGTTCGTGTTTTATAGCTCCCACCTATCCACCTTGGTATCTATATGGGTTGGTTTTTCCTCAGCTTTGGGTTTTGTACCGTCTCCTCTAGATTGGGATATCCTCGATTACATGGGGATTACATTAAAGAAACCATGGGAATTAATTCCCTAAATTTTAGTGGAAGAAGGCTCGTAGGCCAACAAATTTAAATTAAACAAAATTAAAAGAAACCATACACAAATAAAAAGGATCTTTTTTCTAGCTCATGATCATCCATAGCATGCAACGACATTTCCGCATATTTAGTCTTCAAATTCCATTAATCGTTCTATTATTCAAGATAATCGGCGCTTGAAATTAATTAATTTTGATCTTATAATTAATTAATTATTTATCTTAAATTCCTTTCTAAATTTCCTTGAGATTCTTCTCATCCATATTCCTTGTACAAAGTATTTTTTCATTTGGAGGAAACCTGGTGAAATTCCATTTTTGGAAACTACATGGCGTGTATGTTATATTACACATTGTGTTTTTGTTTTCACCCTTTATCCAAAGTACACGCCTACAGCTTTGGCATTTTTTCTGTAATTTGGAAATTTCGGAGTACACGATGGGTAGATTAATATAACACGACATGTCATTCCTTATTATGTGGTTACCGGCCTGAAAATCTAGTGTAGGCAGCACACAACTTATCCTTATACACGGTTTCACCTGTGACAGATCAGACTACATGGCGTGTTGATTTAACATACATGTCGTGTATTCTAGTTTCCGCATTCCATTCAGTTCTGGTCGACACGGTGTAATAAATACTTAGGAATGCTCAATTAACATGGTGTGGTTTTGCAGACTAGTACTAGTTTGTTGAACCAAAGTACATGGAGTGTAGTTTTCACTACATGTTGTGTATTCTTGTGTTGTATAGGCAGAAAGAGCGACTCCTACAGATGAGTTCTTCATTTTTAATTTAATCAAAATCAAAATTAAAAGTTTGTTTCTATGATGTGAATTGAGAAACAAAGGAGGAAGAACAAATCACATTCATTCAATTTTATAGAATGATTTATCTTGAATTGAATCAAATACAAATGAGTAAACTATCAAAGAAACTTAAATAACTATAATCAACATTGTGACTCACTCTAATACCAATTGTAGGTCCTGGGCGCAGTAGAAGCTCATGGGTGGATGTGCCCACTTGGCTTTTTGTCATTAGAAATGATCAATCCGGGATCAATACGACGATAAATTCCAGTATCCATGGATCGAATCACATAAAAAGACAAAGAGGAAGAAAAGTACCAGAACCATAAAGGGAAGATCATCACAGGTAGATTATAATTAATTTAATTAATTGATAGGAAGTACCTTTTATAGAATTATTTCTTTATTAATATTTCTGATCACGTTCTGATGTGATTCGTCATTGTGTCACAGAAGCCAAGTGTAGACTTTCTCTAGCAGTGATCCACACGTGCACCACGTATCTCTGGACATCGCCAAAGGAATCTCCGGGTGCAAGCATGGAGAAAAATTTCCTTTCATTATCCTCCTTAGATCACCTTGATCCTATGGAGGTGGATCTCTCTCGGTCTTGAGAGTGTTCTTGGAGGAAGGAGTTCTTTCGTTCTTGAGAGAATTATCCATAATTTTTGTGAACAATGATTCATAGGAAAAGTGTTGGGGTTGTGAGGATATTTATAATTGGGATTGAGGTTATAGAGTTATGAAAATAAATATACATGTTACATATTTTATTTACTTCATTAACTCTTATTGAAAACCCCCATGTTGAATAATTAATTCCTTGACATGTGACCAAGATTATTATAATAAATATCATTTAAAAAACAATATTATATCCTCAAAATCCCGACTCGAAAACTACTCGGTGTGTAATCATTAATACATAGTGTGTACTTGTTTTCCATAAAACTACACAGCATGTAATCATTAATACACGGCCAGTACTAGTTTTTCATTTCCTTTCCAAAATGAAAACTACATGGCATGTAATCATTAATACACGACGTGTACTTGTTTTCTATGAAAACTACATGGCGTGTATATCTTGTTTTCATTTTATTCTTCCTCCGTCATTAAAACTATTTAGGATTCCTTGAATAATTATTAAACCATGTATGAGAATAATATTTATTCTACTTGAGATACTTGCATACACTTAGCGCGTGACCCTCTAAGCCTCTTTCTCGTTGGCATTAGGCTGGCTTCCCTAAATTCCAATATTACTATCTATAAATGAGTCAAGGCACCCAAGAGAAAGAATTTGACGCCGCATTGACGTGTCACCTCATACGAATGCTTACTATGTAATTTAATCCCTTTATATCAATATATCATCAAGCACGTTTCATGGTAATATCATAAACCTATATGCTTGATCTGTCATTCTTTGACTTCCAGAAATAAACTCATCGTGAATCCATGGCCAGGGAATTAGTTAGACAGTTGTATTTCAATCAAAGGGCCCGAGATATCTACTTCTATAGAATTGGAAGGGAAAAATCCTTCCTCGAATTATCCATTAGCAAAATTTCATTCATGACACACCTAATGTACCCTACATCCCACCAATTGTCTTCATGATGTTTTTTCCGCAAATCTAAGTGCATGAGTCATGACATGAGTTAATGATAATCTACCAGTATAAGGACCATTACAAATGATCGTAGATAGTAATGTCCAATGACACCAAGACATGATTAATTACTACTAGCGGCTCTGTTCTCATAATCTCCCATCTTGGAGATTATGATGTGCGAACTCCATGAGAGAGAGTCTCATCTTCTTATGAGTACTCACACATGACGGTTTGTATATTATGTGTCCTATAATAGTATTTCATCCAAACGTAGAACTTTATTTAAGAATATTGTTATATCATTTCAAGGTTCTCATCATAGCGGGGATCTTCCATGACCTTATCAATGCAAAAAAATATTCCAGGACATTATTATATTATAGTCATGCAGAACAATGAACAATATATAATAAGTCTAAATTCATGTAATCAAAGTAAAAAAAGTTGTTTCTCAGGAAACCAACCCTAATAGTAGCTATTCTGAATACAATTTATGGGGAATAAGAGAAGAAAACATCTAATGAGAAAAATGGATAATCCTCAAATCGAGGATCTAGCTATTATGTAATAATATATTGATGTATTTCCCAAGGATTTATTTGGACATCCCCCAGAACATTCAGTTGAATATCCATTTATTTAATCCCTATAGCAACGCCAATATCAAATAATCCTTATAGAATGGACACTAAGGAATTAGTGTAATTGGAGAATAAACTAGAGGATTTGGGTAATGTAGGTTTTATTCATCCCAATGTTTCACCATGGGGAGCCCCTATTATATTTGTTAAAAAGAAAGATGGATCCTAGAGATTATATGTTGATTATAGGGAAATAATTCAATTAAAATAAATAACAAGTATCCTATACCCCTCATTGATGACTTTTTTGATCAACTTCACATATCCCAATATTTTAAAAGATTTATCTTCATTCTTGGTATCACCAATTTCATGTGAAGAAGTAAGAAAATTTGAAGAAAATTTTTTAGATGAGGTATGCAAATTACGAGTTTATGGTAATTCTATTTGGACTCACGAATTCACTATATATCTTTATAGACTTGATGAACAACGTTTTCAAGGAATATCTTGATTTTTTTTGTTTTAATTGATGATATTATTGTGTATTCTAAAATCTACAAGGAAAATGAAAATCACTTGAGAATAATTATTAAGACTCTTATAAGAGAAGCATTATATGGGAAATTTATCAAGTGTGATTTTTGGATACAAGAAGTTTATTTTCTTGGCCATATTGTCTCAAAGGATGGAAAATCAGTTGATCCTACAAAGACAATAGCTATCAAAGAATGGAAAAAACCAAAAAACATAACCTAGTTATGTAGTTTCATTGGTTTGGCATGTTACTATGGGAGATTCATTCAGAAATTTTCTTTATTGTCTAACCCATTTACCCAGATGACATGAAAAGGGGTTATGTTTGTTTGGATGAAGAAATGTGATGAATTATTTGATGATATATAGAGAAGATAAGTTAATACTCCAATTTTGAATCTACCACCTGAAAGTGATGGGTTTTTCATATATAGTGATGAATCAAAGAAGGGAGTTGGTTGTGTCCTAATTAAAAATTATAAAGTCATTTCATATGCATCAAGGAAATTGAAAAATTATTAATAGAACCATACAACCCATGATCTTGAGTTTGTAGATATAATATTTTCCTTAAATATATTGAGACATTATCTTTATGGAGAAAGATGTGAGTTATACATAGATCATAAAATCCAGAAATAAATCTTCTCATAGAAAGGGATCAATATGATATAAAGGATATGGCTTGATATAATAATAAATTATGATTTATCAATACACTAACACCTAGGGAAAGTGAATATGGTGGCATATTATTTGAGTAGGAAAGATCAAGGATTTCTAACCCAAGTGAGGATCGAGAAGGATCCTTTGTTCATAGATCTAGAAAAGATAGATATGGTAATATATAAGGTGGAGGATACATCAATAATTTATCAAATTATTTCAAATAAATATATATTAGAAATGATAAATAATTCCCAATATGATGATGAGGTCTTTCAGAAGAAAATTAAAATTTTGAATGCTGAAAAACTACCAGACATTGTTTGTGAAGATGGTGTTATAAAATTTGGAAAGAGGCTTTGTGTTCAATATATACCTGATCGAAAAATAGAATTTTTGATACTCATAGCTAATATTTCTCTATACAATCTAGTAGCACAAATATGTATAGAGACTTAAAGGAACACTTTTGGTGGGATAACATGAATTAAGAAATTGTGGATTATGTGTCCAGATATTTGGTTTGTCAACAAGTGAGAGCTTTAAAGAAGAATTATAATGTATTCATACAACCTCTTCCTATTCCTGTGTGGATGTGGGATGCAATTAATATGGAATTTTTCATGGGACTTCCAAATACTTCAAGAAAGAATGATCCAATATGGGTTATCGTTGATTACCTAACCAACTATGCACATTTCCTTGCCATAAGAGAATATCTTCCTCTTAGGTTACTCACAAGGATCTACATTAATGAAGTTTTAAGACTTCATGGAACAAATATATCCATTGTTTTTGATCAAGATCCCCACTTTACATAAAAACTCTAGAAAAGTATTCAGAATGATATCAACATTAATTTTTATTTGAGCACTGCCTACCATCCTCAAACTGATGGAAAGTATAAATGAACAATTCAAAAAATGGAAGACATGTTGAGATCATGTTCACTTGACTTTCATGGTATGTGGGATCAATACTTACCTTTCTTAGAGTTTTCCTATAATAATAGTTTCCATTAAAGTATTCAAATAGTTCCGTATAAAGAATTATATGGAAATAGATTTCATACTCCAACTTTTTGGGATGAAGTTGGAGAAACAAAACTTATAGGCCTATAAATACTTGAAGATATAAATTCAAATGTAATGGATATCCAATCTCATATTAAATCGGCTCAAAGTAGGAAAAAGAGCTATGCTGATAATCAGAGGAAAAATTTAGATTTCTAAGTAGGAGATAATGTTTTCTTGAGAGTATCCCCATGGAAGGGTGTTATAAGATTTAGTAATAAGGGAAAAAAAAGTACCAAGTACCCCAAGCCCTTCAGAATTTTTGAAAAGGTCAGAGTCGTTTCTTATCGTTTTGCATTTCCGCTAAATCTATTAAAGGTAAACACTGTGTTCCATATATCTATGCTAAGAAAGTACATGCCAGAACCAATATATGTTCTCATATATAATGAAATAGAATTAGAACCTAAAATTTTATTGTGAAGAACCCATCCAGATTATTTATACTAGATATAATGAATTGCGGAATTGGATGACTAGTCTGGTAAAAGTTATCTAGAGAAACCAAAAAATGGAAGAAGAAACATAGGAATCTAATGATTATATGAAAGAGAAACACACACATATTTTTGAAGGTAATAAACCTAAAAATTAAAGGATGAAATATTTTTAGGAAGTAATAATGTATAACCTAAAGACTTTACCATATTTGCATTTATATTTTGTTGATATCCTTACAATACACACAACACCCGATTTAAAAAAAGACTATTTAGTCATGTTTTGGATAATATATTAAATTCTAACAAATTATAGAGTTTATATAGTTTATTTATATATTATATATCCAAAATATATTTTTACACTCATATAATATATTTTATTGGTATAATGTTGGACAAAACCCAATATTACACATAAAATACTATATTTTTATAAAAGTCGTTTTACCACCATCTAATGGCGTACCTATTTTAAATATCAATTTTGAAACATTTAAAAATTTAATTTTATAAAATAAACTTCATTTATGAATATATAATGTCAAAATCAGCTTAGGGTTATTTTTTGGTATTTTTCTTAGAAACTCCATTTTTTGATAAACAGTGAAAAATACTGCATTTTTGTTAAAAACCTCATTTGTGTTTAAATATTTATTAATGTTAAATTATATATTAAATTTTTTTAAGACCAAATTAGGTCAATTAAAAACCTATTAATACAATTTATTTCATGATAATCAATTTAAATTTGAAATCGAATATAAAAACTTAACAAGCTTTTGAACGTTTTTCTACATTAAAAACCCATTATTTCAGCCCGTCTACGGGATTAGTATTAATACTAATTTTCAAGATTGTGTGAATTGAATTTTTTAAAAATTAAATAAACCATTTTAATAAAGATTATATTTATGTTTTAATGATACAAAAGTAATTTTTTACTAAAATGATTAGTGAAAGCGATTAAAATTAATTATAGTGGTTAATGAAAAATTAAGAAGTAAAACTTTAAGTTAAGGGACCAAATGACCTATAAAATTGTCCAAAACCAATTTTATAGAATCATATCATCCATAAAACTTAAAGTATTGCGTTTTTTTGTTTGGTATGTCTTTTTGTTTGGTAAGAACATGTGTACACCAAACTTGTTTTAAAAAATTCCAAGTGAGTCATTTTCCTTCCTTATAAAAGTCCACCACCTCTCCACGTTCTTCAATCCTCTCAATCCATTTTTTTTGGACAAGATAATTCTAAATATTCCCTCAAAATTTCTACCCTATACTTAGAATAAATCCTTTTATAATAAATATCTTCAAGGAATCCGTTTGATATAAAGCAAACAAAGTTACCCGATTAACCAGTAACATATTCTCTCAAGTTTTTTAGTTTCATTTCTATTCTCCACTACCTATAATATTCTTATTATTTTCTTGTATAAAGAAACCAGTATCCTCAATATAATAAGTTTTTTTATTCTATGTATTTTACATACACTTACACACACCTCCATCTAATGTTTAATAAACATACTATTTTGGTGTATGTAAAACTACTGCCTCACAAAATGATGATTGTTAATTTTTCCCTTACCATCTATCATGGTGGAAATTATGAGGGAAACCCTATTTATATATGTTATATATGATATTTATAATATATTTATTCTTATTTAATTTATATTTAGAACTTACCTTTATTCCTTCCATCTTGTGTAAATATGATAATTTCATTTGAGGAAGTGTGGACTACCGCCCCCTCAAATCGATATGACTCGTTCTTAACATACATGGAATGTATAAATGATGATTTTAAAAAAAATATGTAAAATATATAACTTATATATGATACTGGAATTATAATATACATATTTATCATTTGTTTTTCATTCTTTTAATACAACAATGAAATAAAAGTAGCATTCATGCGTACATACGACCTACCGTCTCCATGAACGCTGCACTTGATTACTAATTTACAAATATAATGGGATACTATAAATAAATATATACATATTATATATGATAATAAATCCATGGTTTAGATTCTATAGATAATGAAACCATTATATAATTAATGATAAAAACAAATAATATCTTTAAACTTACTCAAGAAAAATAGGTAATTAACACTAGATATAGTGAAATTAATGAAAGGGTGTTAAAAAATAGTAATAATATATTATAAAGAATTAATATATGATATTAAATACATGAATATGGTTCTGTTATAAGTTAGTAACATATTTTAAACCACTATAATATGGTATAAATTCTACACAACAAAAATAAAGGTTGTGGTAATGAAATTTCATCTCAATATACATTCCATTGAGACTTACCTAGTAATATGTGCCAATTCACTTTTATTTGGTGTATATACTGAGTTTTTAATGTCATATAAATAATTCGCTTATTATCATGATATTTTATGTTTCATTTAATTTCATACCTTTATGTATTATGATTTAAATGTTCTAATTGGCATGGGACACTTTGGAATGTTTAATGTTTATTTTTACTCAAGAATGTAGTAATTTCAACAACCCTTGTTATTAATTATCCTCCATTGTGGTATTATTTATAAATACATATTATTTATTCAATATGGATATTTTATAAGACAGATTATTTATTTAATATATGAGGAATTATTTGGACATGAAATACATGGGTTGGGGAAAATTTAAGGCAAGCCTTACGGGTTGGGCACTAGTTAATGAAAGTACCTTGATGCATTGGTAGTCTCATGGGACAATGTTTAGGAAGATGAAATCTTTGAATAATAATTCAAGGACGCTGTTTAGTTTTTATGTATACTTCTTGTATTTCATATTTACCAATGTATTATGGGTATCATGTATCAAATTTTTATTTACAAGAAATCTAAACTGACCAGTCCTTCATTATTTGATTCCTTGTAAACATGAAAATTTAATAAAGTAATGATTTGGATATGGAATTCTAGGGTCAGGGCATTATACTAAAACTATTTAAAGGATCACTAACTAAATAGGATGATCATCAAGATTCAAATTATAATGTGAATAAAATATTACTACTTATGATATCATGGAAAAGGACGACACATTACTTCCCCAACAATTCTGTGTTATATTAAAAGGAATAAAAAGGTATTTTAGAGTGTCCCAAATGTAGGACATCATGGTATAAGTTGAAAGAAAAATCATAAGTTGATTAATCTATTATGCCAATTACCAAGAATCATGTAATGGAAATTTTGTATCTTTTATTAATTTTTCATTTGAAATATTTATTTTGAAATTGAAATTATTCAAAAAGGTTAAGATGACATCCATGTGAAAGAATATTTTATAGAAAATTTCATCATCCAACAGTTTTCCACAATTAAAGAGAATTTATCAACAATTCCCTAATGTTGGAAATGAAGTTTGAAATAACAGACTTGGATTATTAATTGAGTAAATAAATCCATTTTGTATATTTACTATAAAACATAGTTCATGTCATTATTTTTTATAATTTATAACTTATCCTTTAAATTTTATATGATTTGGAAATATATCATGTTGAGTTTAATTATTTCTAGACCAAAACGTCCTAAAAATGATATTGATGATTACATATCCCTGTTAATTGAAATTTTGAAACACTTATGGGAGGAATGTATCAGAGGTTATTATTGTTATAAAAAGGAATATTTTCAATTACGTTCAATGATTATGTTTGATATAAATGACTTCCTAGAATATGGAAATTTGTTTTAATATAGTGTCAAGGGGCCTAAATATTATCTAATTTTTGAGGATGGGACTTCACATTATCAACTAAATAATCAGAGGAAAAAAATGTACATAGGACATCAAAGATTTTTTTCTATGAATAACTCTTATCAAAGACTAGAAAATTTATTCAACGGTTCAAAATAATTTGATATCACTCTAAATCCTTTTTAAGATGATCAATATTTTGAGAGACTGAAAAACATTGATTTCATATTTATAAAGATGCAAATATCTGGTAATGAAAAAATTATAGAGAAAAAATTATCAATATTTTTTGATCTTTCATATTAGAAATATCATGAGATAAAAAATAAAATTTCTGCAATGAATGATGTGGAGGATACAAGATCTCAGGTTTTGGATTAGGTTGAAAATTCCAAAGGTAATTGAATTTTCATTTGGTGGATGAGCTGAAAATTAAATTAAGATTTAGAATAGAATTTAAAGAGTTGGAAGATAGAAAAGTGTTGTTTTAGTTAGGTTTTACGGCCCAAGAGGTGTCTTGTAATCCTGGATGAGTTTTGGGTGCATTAGTCTTTGAGAGCTCAATTCTGGGGGAGATAGCCAAGGGCATATGATTAGAACATGGTTAGTACTAACTGTGTAGCTCAACCATGTAGTCTATTTTAATAAGGAACATATTTTATATAAATCATAAAAGAGGTCCAAGATAACTTTGTTGACATTAAAGGGTGTCACATGGTTTGTAAAATAATGCACCTGAGCGTACAAAACTGTTCAAGAGACCTACCAAAAATTAAATAGGTAAACCACATGACTTGTGTATAGTTTTCCAAACCATGTGCCTAGATAATGTGGTTTGTGCACCTGAGATAGTTCCAAGGGTACAATTGGGAAAAAATTTATTAACCATGGGAACGAACCATGTTGGGTGTGGATCTTATATAGAGTGAGGCGAAAGGTTGGTGCATGATTTTCCTTGTTTTTCAACCTAGACATGTGCCTCCTAAAAAGGGGTTTTACCCCTTTTCATCATCTTTTTACCCAGGAGGCCCCCCATGCCGGAACTCTCCTCTCTACTTCCTCCTTGGGTAGGTTTCCTATATTTAGACATGGAATAGAATTCCATTACTCACATATTATCACCCTCATCTAGAAAATGAGTCTAATTGATTCGTTTCTTGCTTTATATCTCTATATTTAATGTTATCTTAATGTGAGCTCATGTAACACATTTTTAGGGTGTTTGTATGATTCTTTAATTTATCTTATTTTAGCTTTAATAAATTCTTGATAATGGGTGAGTGAATATTCCTTGTTATATGGTAGATGGTCTAATTATTTTCCCTTAAAGTCTTGTTGTTTATAAATTGTTTTCGTTGTGAAACAAAAAAAACTTTCCATGTGTTCCTCCCAAATTATGAAATTCCATAAGATAAATTCCTAGACCATAGAATTGATTTCCTTGAGGCTTATCAACATTATTGGAGGCTTCTTAGCCCAACATGGATCACCCCTTTTGGGTGTGTTATATTTTTTACCCTTATTATCTTGGTTATTTATTTGACTAAAACACCATTTAGGTGTGTTTGGGTTGAATTCTAAAAAGATAATCAATTAAATTTTAATGAATGAATTTATTGAATTATCTCAAGGCATTTATACTTACATGGATCATGACAAATTATGACATTTTCTTTGAATAAAAAATATTCAAATGAGAAGTGATACTAATATAAATAAATTCTTATATAATAACAATGAGTACCTCATGACATCATATGTTGATGATCTTGATTTGGACCACCCCTTAGTATATGTGATATAAAAATGTGTTATAAGACATTTCCTTGCGTATATAAGCAAATACCCCCTAAAGTGTGTTGGTTTATCTCTAATTATCGAATTTCTGATTGGAGTTGTGTGAGTGGTGGAAATGAAACGGGTAGCCTACATTACCCTTTGTGAACTCTCACCTTAGGATTGGAACTTCATTTTTTATGGAATACCTAAGTTAAATTAAATATATTGATATTTTCATTGGAAAAATAAATTAAATGATTGAAGGTATGTTTTGATTGTTAATTTTGGCATGGAAATTTCTCATGGCCTATGTTTTGTTATTAAATGAAACATACCTACTTATTATGTTATACCTTTGGTGATACATGGGTTTCTTATGCAGAATTCCTTAGATGGGCTCATCAGTTAAATAAATTAAAAATCCGTGGGTGATACATGTGTTCATTATGTGAAATGCCTTGGATGGGATCGTAGGTTAAATAAATTATAAATCCATGGGTAATACTTGGTTTACTTATAGGAAATTCTTTTGAAGTGATCAATGTTTGATTGAATTATATTAAGCCTTGGGAGAAACTCAGGTTACTTGCACAAAATTCCTTGAATGGGTTCACATGTCAAATGAGATTGTATTACGCTTATCTAGTATATGGTTTAAACTTGTTTGATAAATCATAAATACGATGAAATTGTATAATTCTATATGATTTTCATTATAAATGGATGCCTTGGTTATATGCATAATGTACTTGGAGTTTTATATAAACTATAAAATTATCAGATACATTCTATCTTAGACCAAAGCAAGTTTGGTAGGACTAGTGTCCCATGGGGAACCTGAGATCAAAATGTTTTATTTATACATAATTTTTTAAATTTTGTACTTCTATTATAACTAAACCATGTATATTTTATATTTATAGTATGGAATTAATTAAACAACTTTTGTGGTGGCCTACTAAGTTTTACATACACCATTTTGAGTCTCCATTCAGCACCTTGATAGATTTTCATGGATATAGTTTAGGAACTAGATTGTGCTATTTTGATGTTACTAATCTGGACTGGGACTCAACATGGGAGATAGGGGCTAAGAATTTACTTGATATGCCAATAAAATCCGAATATTTTATTTATTTTTGGTTATCATAGTTTTATTGTATGTTTTATTTGTTTTATGTTATATACCTTTTACTTTTGCGAATAACATGTTCATGTATAGTAGGTTATGTATTTTTCATGAGCAGGGTTATCTTTTTAATATTACTTATCACATATTATAATAGTTCAACCTCTTTTATTTTATTTAGGTTTTCTATATGTTTATTATTGATCTATAGGGTGTATTATCTCCATTGTACCTCCATTAGACCTTCTATACTAGTGGGAATCATTTTTCATATGAGGAGGAATTCTTGAGGCCTTGTCGCCAACCAGTTTAGTTACTATTCATAGAGTGAACCAAGTTAAGACGTGACAAAGAATATCTATAAAAGTTTGAAAACTTTTTAGATATTAAATCCTATATAAAGGATGGAGTGAATGAAATGATGGATTTACTATCAATGTAAGTACATTTGGAGTTAGATTCCACTCCTAAAAGAAAACTGAATTATTTTCCTCTATCTTATCATATATTATCAAAGAGGGAGAAAATGAATTTTTGTTAGTTCCACCATGGTATCAAAATGCCTCAGGGATATTCTTCAAATATAAAAAAATTTGTGTCACTAAAATATTTTAAGTTCATTGGTATGAAATCTCATCATTTTCATGTTATGGTGAAATGTCACCTACTAGTTGAATTGTGTGGAATACTACTCATCCATGTTAGAATGAATATCATAAAGGTGTTTTATTTTGTCAATTTCATATATAAAAAAGTGATAAATTTTAATTCATTGAAAAGTTTAGAGAACGATGTAGTTTATATACTTTATCAAATCGAAATATAATTTCCACCATTTTTTGATATAAAGGGTGCATTTAATGGCCCATTTTATGTGAGAAATAATGCTTTGTGGACCTATATATCTATATTGGTTGTATCATTTTGAAAGGTATATGAAGACACATAAGCGTTATTTTATGAATCCATATTGACTAAAGGGACCGATTATTGAGAAGTATATTTTTTGAGCAAGTGTTTGAGTTTTTTAATAACTACACATTTGTATTGGATCATGTTATTTTGACTATATAACTCAATTAAAGAGTCAGTTTTAGGGAAAGGGGATCTGTGACTAGAAAATAAAATTGTTTAAAGGTGAAAAAATAAACTAAACACATTTAAACATCTTTAATAATATTGAATATGCTCATCTGTACATTTCATCACATATTAATGTGTTAATACAACATTATTTGAAGAAGAAATATATGTGGCCGTTGAATGAAAATAATGAAACTTTTTTCATAGTTTAAAGATATCATGCATGGTAGATCATATACGTTAGAAACATTGATATAGTTAGTGGTAGGCCCAAGTGTAAATGTGATAACATGGTCCATGTATGACTTTAATGGATGTACATTTTTTACTAAAGATTAGAATGAAATAGGAACAATTAAAAATAATAGTGTATTGGTGTTTGTTAAAGCCACAATTTTTTTGAGTAAAATAACAAAAATCCAATATCTACATCAAGTATATATTATAGAGTTATTGGAGGAATATGGGAGATTTATTATTTTAAATTTTTTGTTCTTGTGTTGAACTATAATTGGGTAGTCAATAAAAATAGTGTTAAATATGATGAATTTGGTATGATATGAATATATTGGAATACAAATATGACCCTTTGATCAAGAGAACACAAGAAAATCAATTTTTTTTAATATTATTGATCCTTTAAATGTGTAGTATTCTATTAGTTTTCAAAGAAAAAAAATAGTATTTCTGTGTTAAAAATATGACGATGAATGTGAATTATATGAGATCCCTACATTCAAGGAAAGATTATTAGAGGATATTAATGATCATGTTGTAGACATGGTTTATAGAAAATGAAATTATCATGAGTAAGGAGTATGGGAAAGAAAATACTTTAGTAACAACCCAAGGATATTAGTAATATATATTTATTTCTTTTTAAAAATTATATAATTTTTAAAATGTTAAATTTAATATTTCTATTTTTTTACTTAATTCTCAGATTTTAACAAATATGATAAATTACTAGTTTAGATTATTTTTTTTGTATCATTTTATAATTATAAAATTTTCTATATAATTGTTGTATTTTTTTTAAAATTTTAACTTATTTTTTTCTCACTTCTGTATATATTATTTCATGCTTCCTAAATTTTTCCAATATTTTTTAGGATTTTTGTTATCTACTCTTACAAATCTGATAGAGTTTGTTTAGTTTAGTTTATTTTTTTGTATTATTTTCTTATTTTTATTCAAATTTACGTGCAAAAATTGACTTTTTATAATCTTTTACATCAATTTATTTCTTCTATTTGAATCATTTCATATCTCAAAAAAAAATTCATCATTTTTTTATTATTTTAGCTAAATAATTTAATGAATATGAATAAAAATTTGTTTAGTTTATTTTAGTTTTTTCTAGATAAGTTTTCAATCTATAATTAATTTTATATTTAACAGTTGTATTTTTATAATCTTTTACAAATTATGTGTTAATTTTTTTTATAGGTTAATATATAGTCAAATGGTCGATTCACCTCGATATTCTAGGGAGGAACCAACACATAATTCTGCTATGAAGCCTCCTCTTCCTTCTGTATAGGATCTTTCTACTTCCACATGGAAAAAGGAGGCTTCCAGGGTTGGTAAACATGGTAGTACACATTTATCAAGATTATCACTTTCTTGTATCCATGAATAAAGGGTATTTATTGAGTATGATTATAATGTTAATCCTATGGGTCCAAATTTGAAACTATTTTGGAATTTTGTGGCAATAAAAACTAGAGAGAAATTAATCATTTTGATTTTCTATTAGAGAAGTGTCAACAAGATGAAAACGCTTCAACAATAAGAGATAATTTTTATAAGATCGTTTATTATTATTTTAATTATCATGGTATGTAATTACTAATTTATTTTATATTTTCCATTATCATTTGATGGAATATTATATACCTTACAATAAAAAAGTTAGTAAGAAAATTTGAGCCTTTACAACTAGGATATGGAAGGATTTTAAATCAACCCTAACATCAAATTTCATTTCCGATGCAAGTAAAAATGAAAATCCATGTGATATATATCATTTTATAGATGAAGGTACATGTAATAAATTTAATGAAAGTTGAAAAAATAAATTTTTTTGTTAATTTTAATGTCAATTTTTTATTTTTTTTATATAATCACTAAAAATGACCATCTTAATGATTTTTCCTTAATTTATAGGAACTAAGGAGATATTATCAGGATATATAATATTAAAAATGTATTCTTTTATACTTTATCTCATGGAGGGTATCCATTATTAAAATATCCAATTAGGTTTTAAAATTTTCAAAAATTGTGAGTCAAGTATTTAGTATTAGTAGAGATTGACCATCCTTCCCATCCAAACATGAAAAATGAAATAAGAACTATATGAGAGAAATGGGAACATATGTTATAGAGTATACGAGGGGTGTATTTTAAAAGATTTTAAGGAGTAATTTAATTTATTTTTAACTCTTTATATTTTTTAATTCACTAATTAATTTATCAAATATTATATACAGGAAGCCCTTGAGGTGTAGAAGCACATATGAGACATTTATACTTGAGGGTTGAAAGGGTTTATAGCTACTTCATTATGAAAATTTGAATTCCTGGGCTACCTAAAAGGATATGAGATGAGTTTATCAATTAAAAAAATTGTTTGTTCATCCTAAAAATTCTACAAGGTAGGGTGTATATAAAATAAAAAAACATGCATCAAATGCTAATGTTTAGGATATGGGTGACATGATGGAGGATAGTTATAGAGATTTAGTATAGTCAATGTTTACTAACATGAAGAGAGAGTTTTAGGATACATATAACACTCCTAAACCCCCATATGTATATCCCACTCCTCAACATCCACTTACATATCCCACTTCTACACCACCTCCACATTTTACCATAAATTATGATTCATATATTGAGGATCCGAAATATATTATTGTATCATATGGGTCTGTATATTGTATTAGGGAAACCGTACATCTATAGAAGATAGGGATGGATTAGAGTACAATAAAAACACATGAATTTATAGATGCATCATCTAGAGTAACATTTTATATACAATAGGTTTCTATTATTGGATAAAGTTTCAAACATTTTTTACTTTTTCCATACATAATTTTTCAACATTTTACCATTATGGTATGCATATTTTACAACCTTTATTTTTCATATTAGTTTTAAATTTGTTTTAATATTTTCATATATATATATATATATATAAATTCATTAAAAAAATTATGTATATAAATAAAAAACATATCTAGGCCCCTTAGACTTTGGATTCTACTTTTTTTTAAGGGATTTCTCGAATATCAAATCATGCTATGTTGTTGGATGTATATAATCTTCTAATGGATACTGAAATTTCTAGATAGAGTATAATTATGATTATTTTTATGAAATACATCATGGAGCTTGTAAATTCATAAATTTTTGTCCTCACAGTGATACAAGTCTTTTCCTTAGAAGTTGATTATCACATTCCTTTCAATTTTATCAATTTTATTGATCTAACATAATACTTATATTTTTTATTTGGTATATTTATACAATTTATATTCAATATGATACAAAATAAGTATATGGATTCTTCAAAACATAATTCATTTATCTAGAAATGAAGGAAATGAAGGATTATGAACGAATAATATATATTTTTGATAGATTTTAGAATGATGCAATTCCATGGTGGATATTTACTTATCTTGATATGTTTGAAAAATATGTTTCATAATGTGTTTTTCCTCTTAATTAAATAAAAACTGAAATTATATATTTTTATATTAGTGTTCATTGGATGTTGTGTTTATATTTTCCCAAAGAAAATAGAACTTACCGATAATGCTCCATACATATTGATGTGTGAGAAATATTTAATGAAATATTGTAAATTTAAGATTTCTTATTTGAATAATTATATAATATAATAAAATTTAATTGTATTCCTTACATATCATTTTGAAATAGGGAATGAGAATGCTATAGAGTGTTAACATGAAAGAGGAAATAAAAGATAAAATATGTGTGTACAAAGGTAACTTCATGTATATTTGCTATAATTTAACAGATACTTAAAATGTTATTCTCAATAAAAATCATCATTTCAAAAATATTTTTCAACATAAAGAAATAATAAAATAATATGGATATTATTTTATGGGATTTATGTTTGAAATAATTTAAACTGGTATAGTTACAAAATTCCGAAATGTAAGATTTTATGAAAACCTTTATTTTTTATTTATCTTATAATTATATTTAAAATACTTGTTGAATACTTTTATTTTAATTTATATATTTTTAATGAATCTTTCTCTTATATTGGAAAATAAATAAATCATACATTAAGAGCATGGAAATATTATTTTTCTACTATGATTTTGAATTAGTTTATCTCTATTTTTTATATTTATTTTGATGTTTAAATTTTAAACTATAAACTTTTTGTAAATTGAACAAATCTGTGATATAAATATATTTTATGGAATTTTTTCTGTGATTCTATTTTTTACGCCATTTTTACTAGTTTTTTATCTATTATAAGTTTGGAAAATTGTATTTATAAAAATATTTAAAAAAAAAATAATTTTTAATTCAGTTATTGTATAACAAAAGAAAAGACAAAATTTTTACTATTTTTATACCATTTATAAAATATATAATGTATAAATCATGATATCATGTTAGTCATTTATAACTTCTATAAAAAATCACTAATTTTACATTATATTTGGGTTTTTATTATTATTGTTTTATAATAACAATGTAAAAAAAGTTTTTTACATCGGTAAAAATTACTGACATAAAAAAATTATTACAACACCGTTTAAAAATATCACACTAATTAAATGAAATAAATATTAACAAAATTAATTTAAATGATCCTTTCTGCACTGGTGACATGAAACACATGTGAATCGATGTCAACTGAGATGGTAAGTCTAGCTGGTATTGTAACACCCCAGGTAAATAAAGAATATGACATTTTTATATTTATCCTTTTTTTGAATAAAATGATAATATTAATTTAAAGGGAACTCTATTCTTGATGGCTTACCCAATACACAACAACGAGTTCCTTTGAAATCTTACGTTGCACTCTAATAATAAAATAAAATTATTTTAAATGTTAGTTAACACGTAGCCGTTTTATTGGCGGGAATGAATATAAATAACTAAAATATGATTATATATGTTTGTTAAATGTTTTTACATTTATCCAATAAAGTATAAAGGCTTAAAATACGAAAAGAATTCAATTTTAGGCATATATACTCTAATTTTCACTAAAGGTTCACTTATCAACTTTTGATGGCGAACCGTCATTAAATATAGTTTTGGTCACTCTTATACATTCTATTGGAACAAATAAAACTCTTCTTTAGAATTGGGACATCAAAATTCACTTTGTGTAAAGTTTTGGTATTTTTCTGATAAAGATCATTTTTTTAATGAATAGTGACAAATGTTGTATTTTAATTCAATACCTCTTTTTAATCTAATTTATTTATATGAATAGATTATCTTTTGAATTGATTTCAAAGTGAAATTAGAATATATTTTTACCATTTAATCCAATAGTGGTCATTGGAATTAATTTTATCTTGAAATTGGACTTAAACTAGTGTCAATATTTTGATACTTATTGTTTCAGAAAAAAACGCTATTTTCTATGACAGCAGGAATTAATTATTAAATTAATTAATGTAACTTATATGTTATTAATTTTATAAAATAGACATCATTTTTGAATTCAGAATATCAAATATATCCCAGGGTAAATTTTTGGTAATTTTCTGAAAAACTTCAATTTTTGATGAATAGTGAAACCACTAAGTGGTAGTTAAAGAAACTGATTTTTTCTTTTAAATTAAACTTTACCACTTCTGTAATTTTAATTTCAAAAATTGACATACATGGTATTCATTAAAAAGTAATATGTGGTTCAATGGGAGTAAAATAATTTTTTTGGTGAATAGTAACTTTTAAGTTTATTAATCGCGATTAGAGGTAATTAGTGTAATTTAAGGTAAAAATAATGTTTTAATAATATGAAATGACCTATAAACAAGTCCTACCCTCATTGTATGTGTCATGACCGACCCAGACAATCCATGGGTCAAATTGGGGACCCCATGGAGCCACTTTGGTAGGAAAATGACATTAATACCTTTTTATTTAATGTTAAAATTAAAATGTCACAAACATGTGTTGTTTTACTAAAACAATTTTAATATGGGGTTATGCAAGTCATATTTTTTTACTATAAATATTCATTTTAAATCTAACAAGATTTTATACATCATATTATTTTTTTTATAATTTTTAGACATTAAGTAAATTAAATTATTTATGACACCATGATGATGCAGCGATTACCTCATTATTTAACCATTTAAATAAAATTGAAAGATAATGTAAAATCTAAGACCTAAAAATGTCCAAAACCTATTGGATGAGTGTATTTAGAACCCTTATCACCTTATACTCGAAACAAATCAATGTGGGACCTTTAAAATCCGAAACTCATTATAAAATAAAGTATCATTTCCTTACTTTCCAAGAGTGCCCCTCCTCTCCTCTTATAAAAGGCCCCCAACCTCTACCCTCTTACCCACACCTCTCATGAATTTTCTCAGCCAACCCATGCCCATTTTGTCTCTCCACATCCCTCTCTTACTCCTAGAAGCCTCAATTTCGGCAGAAGTCTTCCCAAGGAAGCCTTTGAGCTCAAATCAAAAAGAGTTACCCGATTTAAAGGCAGTGTCTTTTCTTGTGTTCTTTTGTTTTATTTTGCTTCTCCAACCACTTAACTGTTTTTATACTTTTCTTTTGTAACAACTACAATATCTTCAATATAAAAGGATGTTTTTATAATAATCATTCGAGCTACACTTACACACACCTACATCTAATGGTTAAAGAACATACTATTTTTGTGGGTGACGAATTTCTGCCTCACGAAACGATGATTGTTCAACACTCATATAAAACTTTCAAAGGTGTCCATTAATATGTAATTATTTATATATGATATATAATATGTTTATGTTTTACTAAAGCTTCTGTATTTTGCTTTTGTGGCATACCTTTATGGTTTCCATTGTGGGTAAAACACGATAATTTCATTTTAGGAAGTGCGGACTACCACCCCCTCAAAGTGACTTGATTCGTTAATTCCATATGTGGGATGTATAAAGGATATATTTAAAGTTATTATATATAATTTATGTTACATATAAATTATGAATATAATTCTGGAATTAAAATATACATACCTCTCACTTGGTTTTAATTCCATTAATACGACATAGAAATGAAAGTAGCGTTCATGCGTACGTACGGCTTACCGTCTCCATAAACGGTGAATTTCATTTCTTACCTATAAATTATTATGTAATATTATAAATACTTGTATATTATGGATATATATGATATATATGATATCCAAATAATTAATATCATTCTGGATATAATGAACCATTGACCACACGAACAACATGTAATTGTAAGAAGTCCACTTTCGACTTAAGAACCAAATATCTAAAAAACAAACATTATTAACATAAATGATTACATAATGTTTATAACATGGCAATAAGTGATATAAAAGGAATAATGAACTTGAAAAAGGTTCTTAAGCATGTAGAAATTTACTCAAGTTTATTATTTAGGATGTTAAAGAACGATCGAGTCAAGTCGGACCCAAGTAAGGGATCCAACCTCTCTCTTTCTTTTTATGTACTCTATTTTATGTAATTTCTTTTAAGCCCATATTTCTTATGTTTGGGGATGTTATTTTATATTACTCATACTTTAATTTTTATGTTAATATTATGGGAGACCCTATTTGATCTCATAAATCCATTTTTGGAAGTTTTAAGTGGCGCCGTTAGGCTGCCGAGTTTTCGTAAGGGATTTTTCATCTCACTTTTATTCCCGTGACATTTATGCTAAGTTTGCCACTATTTCCTTTGAGTGTTGTATCTACTTAAAATTATTATACACTTTGTGTAGTATAATTTCATTTATGGGTATTTACATTTTCATTGTATGACCCTTCTGCAATGTGGTGTACTTTTCAAAAGTTACCCAACTCGGTAAGGGGATCTTTCACCCTCCTCATTTTAAAAGGCTTATTTTGTTATGCCTTTTAATTTACATCTTATTATGTTGGGATATGTTCTTCTATATCCTTATTTATATAAAGTTTATGTCCATGTAATGAGATACCATTCACTCTCTCATCGACTAATTTTCTGAATTTTGAAGTGACACCGTTAGACTGTCGATTTTTTACAAGGGAACGTCTTAACCCAATTTCAATTTCTTTGGGTTCAACTTGTACTTCTTGAACATGTCATCCTATGAATATGTGTGAATGACCTATGATTGTTTCACACTTAATATCCACTTATATTGGGTGTATTTATATTTCTCACACATAATTATGTGATAGATTTATCCTTAATTTAAGGATACCATCTTTATAATGGATTTCATCTCAATTTACATTTCCATTGAGACTTCATTGTTGTTACACACCAATTCAGTCTTATATGGTGTTTATATTGTCCTTTTACATATTATATCATGAATCCCATTATTCTCATGATATTATAAAGTTTGTATTAAATGTTATTCCGTAATTATTTGTATTCAAGAGTCTCTCATTTTGTTAAAAACACTTTACCAAAAATATTGTTTTAAATGTTTTAAAGATTTATTATTCTAAATATTTATCTTTAATTTCCATGTTTTCAAGATGGTTTTCAGTATTTATCTATATGGACATTAATGTTTTAAAATTATAATTCCATTAAAATCTTCAAAGTGGTATGGGACACTTTGATTCAAAAATCTCTTTTAAATGGTTTTTGATAATGGATTGATTAATTCAATATCTTAGAATTACTTATTGTGATTAAAAATGAAATGTTGTTATTAAAATGTTTATATTTTCATTATTTTATGTATAATGATGGTACTTGGACATTTTATGGGTGGTTACATGATAAACCATATGACGAGTGGTGCCGTGAATACTAGTATGGGTGGTTACGTTATAACCTCCAATGCATTGGGTATGGAAGTCAGCCGTATGACTATTCCATTAAGTATGTGTGGAAGTCGACCATATGGTTATTCCATTTAAGTATGTTTATGTCCCAAGTTACCTTTATATGTTATGTGTTCTTTATATGGGTTTTATGGTAACCTTTTGGTTACAAAAGGGGTATGTAATGATATTTTATTCCATGAAGAGTTTTTAATACTTCCTAAAGGTGAAAGGTATTACTTTGATAAAGTATACATGGTTTACTTGTTTCTTTGAAAAACTAACAGTTTTCAATCATTGTGTATCCCTTACTGAGCTTTTTATTCTCACCCCAAGTTTTTTTGAAATGTTTTTCACAGGACTTAATGTGGAATAGGGTCAAGGATGAGATCAAGGGAAAGTCATGCTATCTAATACATGGAACTAGACATATTTCTTTTTAAGAGTTTTTTTTATTTTATGGAAACTTAGTAGAAGTTTCCACTATGTAATCTTTTGAGATGTAATAGTTATGACCTAATTCTCTAAAACTCTAATCCTGAAAAGTTCCTCAATGTGAATTATTCATTTAATTCAATATTAAGTAAGGTTTAAGTCCAGGGCCTTATAGTTGGTATTAGAGGTCGGTTTAGATAACTTTAAAGGTTAGGGTATTATATAAGCATAAGTGACATTACCATAATGGTTAGGATTTCAGAAAGAGTCCTAGTTTTAGATAAAGTGAATGAGTAAGTATATCTTAGTGTTTATCTTCCCCATTAGTTCATGATGGTTTTGTTGATATACTCACACTGACCTTTTTGGTTTTAATAAATGGCTGGATCTAGCAGGGACCAAAGTAACAGTGGATGTGAAGGAAACTGTGACAGTTTTCTGAGCAAGCAGCTGAATGATATGGGAGCTGCAATGAGAACTCTTCTGTTTATCCTCAACCAACTATCTGGAGTCATGATTGACCACCTAAACCTTTGTGATTTCTATAATGAATCATATATGCGAGAAACAAATCCATACGAAACTACAGGTAATAATCATAAAGTTAAGTGTGTTCAAAAACCTATGTGTCAAAGATGTGGAAAGAATCACCTAGGAAAATGTTTCAAATGGACAGAAATATGCTATAGATGTGGAAATGAAGGTCATAAAGCAAGAACCTGCCATGAAAAAAGGAAGCATCCAGTTGACTCTAGGAAAGGGACATAAGTTCTTTCTGAGGGATCAATGAATGTTTTAAATGTGGTGTGCATGGTCATTATGCAAACACATGTCCTATGAAGATGTCTCGGGAATGGGATCACCAAGATCGTTCAAATATTCGTTTACCAATACCTAATGCCATTCCGATTGAGGATGAAGAAACTGACAATGACCAATCAAAGGTATGGATTATTTCATAAATTTTGTTTTCCTATTTTGGAATCTTAGGATATGATTCATGATTTTGTTTGTAGGAAATGAGTATTTTAGAATAAGTTGGAAAGGAATGGTTAATGGATCATGAAGAATGTTGAATGAGTAAGAAGTCAACATATAAGGGCTTCAAGAGTTATGGTGAAATTCTTAAGAGTATTAAGTCTCTTTTGATGATGGGGTTACATTAGAAGACTTTTTATAGTAGGTGTAACCCTGATGTTTGATATATGAAAATTTTATTCAAGGAATAGTTATCTGTTCTTTTGTGGACATGGTTATAAAGAACCATTTGGGTTTATATGATCCTTACTTTTGAGGTAATTATGGGTTACTATATCTTATGATCGAAAGTGAAAGGCATGAGATAACATTGAGGATAAATTATGTTATTGTTATTTTTTATGATTTTATCTCTTTTTGGGGAATGATTTGAGAATTATATAGTTTGGAAAAAAGAAAACAACACGCAGACTGTGTGACAACCCGTCGCGTCGGACAAAGCTGCGGGAATCGAACCCACAACTAAAGTGCGACTGATATTTATCGCCTACCATTGGACTATGTGAAGTCCCTGGTTAGTTTGACTAACTCGTTTTAGTTAGATGATTTTATGAATTAAGAGTAAGTTGGTTTTTGGTTATCTATGGAAATTTATTAACCTATCATGGAGGATATGTGATTAGGTTAATTACTTTTCAATACGAGACTTTAAGAGCAACTGATGTTGTTTGGAGATAAATGTTACAATTTAACTTGGAAGACTATGTGACTAAATCCTTCAAATATTTGGGTTTCAATCTTAGTTTGGTTTACTTTGAATAATTTTATGGACAAATTGTTTATCGAATGGTCCTCGTTGAACTTTAGGTTTTGTTGGACAAATTTTGGAGATTAAGAATAAATTTTCTTTTTATAAAGGGTTATCCTTTTCTGGATTATCTGATCTTGTAATAAACTTTTTGGTTTTGGTTTTGGTTAATGTCTAAAGACATGGGAAGTATATAGTTCTATTTTGTGGATTAGGTGATTCTCATGAAGTTGATTATAGTACTCTTAATTCGAACAAGTCCTCCTAAATACTCGTCTTTTGGAGAAAATACGAGTTTGATTAAAGAATATAGTAAAAGTTGAAAGTCTTCATGACAAGTAAGTATGTTTCATTATGATTTAGTTAAGCCCAAAAAATAAATTCCTCAATGAAGAGTAACTTAAAACCAAAAATGTTGTCTGTTAACTTTTCTTACTGGGGAATCAAATACCATTTAACCCATCACAAGTTTGTGATTTTCTTTTGGTTAACTTTCTCCTAGACATGTTTAATATCACTCTCCATCAGAACATGACCCATTGTTTTTTCCTCCATGTCCATATTTTCATACTTGGAATCCAAGTATGGGTTAACTCGGGTGACCTTTGTACTTATCTTTCTTTATTTTAACGTGATTCTTTTACTGACTCTTGTTCCGATGTGGGATTTTCAATAAAGTTTCCAAGCCCAATTTTAAAATTGCGAGGACGCAATTCCCAAAAGGGGGGAAGGATGTAACACCCCAGGTAAATAAAGAATATGAAATTTTTATATTTATCCTTTTTTTGAATAAAATGTTAATATTAATTTAAAGGGAACGCTATGCTTGATGGCTTACCCAATACTCAACAACGAGTTCCTTTGAAATCTTACGTTGCACTCTAATAATAAAATAAAAGTATTTTAAATGTTAGTTAACACATATCCATTGTATTGGCGGTAATGAATAGAAATAACTAAAATATGATAATATATGTTTGTTAAATGTTTTTACATTTATCCAATAAATGATAAAGTCTTAAAATACGAAAAGAATTAAATTTTAGGCATATATACTCTAATTTTCACTAAAGGTCCACTTATCAACTTTTGATGGAGAGCCGTCATTAAATATAGTTTTGGTCACTCTTATACATTCTATTGGAACAAATAAAACTATTCTTTATAATCGGGACATCAAAATTCACTTTGTGTAAATTTTTGGTATTTTTCCGATAAAGATCAATTTTTAATGAATAGTGAAAAATGTTGTATTTTAATTCAATACATCTTTTTAATATAATTTATTTATATGATTAGATTATTTTTTGAATTGGTTTCAAAGTGAAATTAGAATATATTTTTACCATTTAATCCAATAGTGGTCGTTGGAATTAATTTCATCTTGAAATTGGACTTAAACTAGTGTCAATCTTTTGATACTTATTGTTTCATAAAAACACGCTATTTGCTCTGACAGAGAGAATTAATTATTAAATTAATTAATGTAACTTATATGTTTTTAATTTTGTAAAATATACATAATTTTTGAATTCGGAATATCAAATATATCCTAGGGTAAATGTTTGGTAATTTTCTGAAAAACTTCAATTTTTGTTGAATAGTGAAGCCACTAAGTGGTAGTTAAAGAAACTGATTTTTTCGTTTAAATTAAACTCTACCAATTCTGTGATTTGAATTTCAAAAATTCAACATACATGGTTGTCATTAAGAAGTAAAATTTGGTTCAATGGGAGTAAAATATTTTTTTGGTGAATAGTAACTTTTAAGTTTATTAATCGCGATTAGAGGTAATAAGTGTAATTTAAGGTAAAAATAATGTTTTAATAATATGAAATGACCTAGAAACATGTCCTACCCTCATTGGATGTGTCATGGCAGACCAAGAACATCCATGGGTCAACTTGGGGACCCCATGGAGCCACTTTGGTAGGAAAATGACATTAATACCTTTTTATTTAATGTTAAAATTAAAATGTCACAAACATGTGTTGTTTTACTAAATATTTTTTTATATGGGGTTATACAAGTCATATTTTTGAATATAAATATTCATTGGAAACATACAAAGATTTCCTACATCATAGTATTTTTTTATAATTTTTAGACATTAAATAAATTAAATTATTTATGACACCATGATGATGCAACGATTACCTCATTATTTAACGATTTAAATAAAATGGAACGATAATGTAACATATAAGACCTACACATGTCCAAAACCTATTGGATGAGTGGATTTCAAACCCTTATCACCTTATCCTCGAAACACATCAATGTGGGACCTTTAAAATACGAAACTCATTCTAAAATAAATTAACATTTCCTTAGTTTCCAAGAGTGCCCCTCCTATCCTCTTATAAAAGGCCCCCACATCTACCCCATTACCCACACCTCTCAAGCCTTTGGATCGGCCAAAACCTGCCCATTTTGTCTCTCCACATCCCTATCTTACTCCTAGAAGCCTAAATTTTGGTAGAAGTCTTCCCAAGGAATCCTTTGAGATCAAATCAAAAAGAGTTACCCAATTTAAAGGTACTGTCTTCTCTTGTGTGCTTTTGTTTTATTTTGCTTCTCCAACCCCCTAAACTCTTTTTATTATTTCCTTTTGTAGCAGCTTAATTATATTAAATATACAAGGATGTTTTTATAAGAAGAATTCGAGCTACACTTACACACACCTACATCTAATGGTTAGAGAACATACTGTTTCTGTGGATGGCAAATTTCTGCCTCACGAAACGATGATTGTTCAAAACTCATATAACACCTTCAAATGTGGCCATTAAGATGTCACTATATTTATATATGATATATAATATGTTTATGTTTTACTTAAGCTTATATATTTTTCTTTTTTGGCATACCTTTATGGTTTCCATTGTGGATAAAACACGATAATTTCATTTTAGGAAGTGCGGACTGCCGCCCCCTAAAAGTGATTTGATTCGTTAATGCCATATGTGGGATGTATAAAAGAAGGATTTAAAGTTATTATATATGATGTATGTTACATATAAATTATGAATATAATTCTGGAATTAAAATATACATACCTCTCATTTGGTTTTAATTCCATTAATACGACATAGAAATGAAAGTAGCGTTCATGCGTACGTACGGCTTACCGTCTCCATGAACGGTGCATTTCATTTCTTACCTCTAAATGATTATGTAATATTATAAATACTTGTATATTATGGATATATATGATATATATGATGTCCAAATCATGAATATCATTCTGGATATAATGAAACTTTGACCACACGAACAACATGTAATTGTAAGAAGTCCACTTTCGACTTAAGAACCAAATATCGACAAAACAAACATTATTAACTTAAATGATTAAATAATGTTTATAACATGGCAATAAGTGATATAAAAGGAATAATGAACTTGAAAAAGGTTCTTAATCAAGTATAAATTAACTCAAGTTTATTATTCAGGACGTTAAAGAATGATCGAGTCAAGTCGGACCTGAGGTAAGGGATCCAACCTCTCTCTTTCTTTTTATGTACTCTCTTTTATGTCATTTATTTTAAGAACATATTTCTTATGTTTAGGGATGTTATTTTATATTCCTAATACTTTAATTTTTATGTTCATATTATGGGATACCCTCTTTGATCTCATAAATCCATTTTTGGAAGTTTTAAGTGGCGCCATTAGGCTGCCGAGTTTTTATAAGGGATTTTTCATCTCACTTTTATTCCCATGACATTTATGCTACGTTTGCCACAATTTCATTTGAGTGGTGTATGTAATGCACATTATTATACACTTTGTGCAGTATAATTTCATTTATGGCTATTTACATCTTCATTGTATGACCCTTCTGCAATGGGGTGTACTCTTCGAAAGTTACCCAACTTGGTAAGGGGACCTTTCACCCTCCTCATTTTAAAAGACTTCTTCTGTTATGCCTTTTAATTTACATATTATTATGTTGGGATATTTTCTTCTATATACTTATTGATGTAAAGTTTATGTCCATGTGATGAGATACCATTTACTATCTCATCAACTAATTTTCTGAATTTTGAAGTGACGCTATTAGGCTGTCGAATTTTTACAAGGGAATGTCTTAACCCAATTTCGATTTCTTTGTGTTCAACTTGTACTTCTTGAACATGTCATCCTATGAATATGTGTGAATGACCTCTGATTGTTTCACACTTAATATCCACTTATATTGGGTGTATTTATATTTCTCACACATAAATATGTGATAGATTTATCCTTAATTTAAGGATACCATATTTATAATGGATTTCATCTCAATTTACATTTCCATTGAGACTTCATTGTTGTTATGCACCAATTCACTCTTATATGGTGTGTATATTGTCCTTTGACATATTATATCATGAATCCCTTTATTCTCATGATATTATAAAGTTTGGATTAAATGTTATTCCACAATTATTTGTATTCAAGAGTCTCTCATTTTGTTAAAATCCCTTTAACAAAAATATTGTTTTAAATGTTTTAAAGATATATTATTCTAAATATTTATCTTCAATTTCCATGTTTTCAAGATGGTTTTCAGTATTTATTTATATGGACATTAATGTTTTAAAATTATAATTCCATTAAAAATTTCAAAGTGGTATGGGACACTTTGATTCAAAAAACTCTTTTAAATGGTTTTTGAAAATGGATTGATTAATTCAATATCTTGGAATTACTTATTGTGATTGAAAATGAAATGTTGTTATTAAAATGTTTATATTTTAAATATTTTATGTGTAATGATGGTACTTGGACATTTTACGGATGGTTACATGATAAACCATATCACGGGTGGTGCCGTGAATACCAGGATGGGTGGTTACGTTAAAACCTCCAATGCATTGGGTATGGAAGTCGACCGTATGGCTATTCCATTAAGTATGTGTGGAAGTAGACCGTATGGTTATTCCATTTAAGTATGTTTATGTCTTAAGTTACCTTCATATGTTATGTGTTCTTTATATGGGTTTTATGGTAACCTTTTGGTTACAAAAGGGGTAAGTAATGATATTTTATTCAGTGAAGAGTTTTTACTAATTCCTAAAGGTGAAAGGTATTACTTTGATAAAGTATACATGGTTTACTTGTTGCTTTGAAAAACTAACTGTTTTAATTCTTTGTGTATCCCTTTCTGAGCTTTTTATGCTCACCCCAAGTTTTTTTTGAAATTTTTTTCATAGGACATAATGTGAAATAGGGTCAAGGATGGGATCAAGGGAAAGTCATGCTATCTAATACATGGAACTGGACATGTTTGTTTTTAAGAGTTTTATTTTATTTTATGGAATCTTAGTTGAAGTGTCTACTATGTAAACTTTTGATATGTAATAGTTATGACCTAATTATCTAAAACTCTAAACCTGAAAAGATCCTCAATGTGAATTATTCATTTAATTCAATATTAAGTAAGGTTTAAGGTCGTGGCCTTATAAGTATTCTCCTTTCCTAAGATTCTAAATGATCTCAAATGGTCTGACATGACGTTGAATTAACTTACCCTATTTACGCAATTTATGATATCTATGTCAAGGAGATATCCTAAGCAACCCCTAATCACAAAATATAAACTGTAATAGGATACAACTATGGTGGGTATAGAATTTTTAGCAAATCTGATCTATCACATATCTTTTACAAATTATCTAAAACTTATCCATCATTTCTTGAATGATCATTAATACCAATAAGGAATTGTCACCCAATTATGACTAGTAGAGAGAGGACCATTATGGGATTACATAAAAATCCTCAAAGAGTGTCATCTTAATAAAATAATGATAAATATATTTATAAGAGAATTAAAACAATAGTATATGTTTCTTCCCTGAGCCTATAAAATCAAGCACAAAGTCATAGAGAATATATTTTTGAATATGAATGACTTACTTAGTCTGACTATCTATATGAGGATGTTATGCCAAGGTCAACTTCAGAAAGAAATTCATTGATTCCTGAAGAACCTTCCAATACTAAGAAGTAATGTGAGTTACCCAATTATAAATGATGGATAAAGACACACCATGAATATTCACAACATATCAAATAGAAAAGTGTCTATGCTCTTCCATTTTAGTTGAATCCTTCATAGGAAAAATTGAGAATATTTTTTCAACAGATTTATAATCACCCATATAGAATTCTTCCCACTCAGAATTTGAGATTATATAATAAAAAATTACATAGAAATATCATACCAATTACATATCAAAATAGGAAGAGTATATTATAACTATATAGGTGTCTAATGGTCAACTTTTATTATCTGAAAAGAGAGGAATCATGGTAAATAATAAAAAATTTATTTCTTCATCTTAGGCCACTATTACCATCACTTAATATTGCAGCACATTTTGGTATCCCTATAGTGAAAAACCCAATAGGAGTGGCCCCACGATCTATTATCTCTTTACTTCAATCCAAATGGATAATTAGCCTCTTTTCTAAACAAATAGTTCCATCAAGACACCAAAACCAAAATCCTATAGTCTCCCAACTATTTATAATTCCAATAATGCACTGAAAATTAGGATCTATCAGTTTACTAATCCAGATCTGATCATCAAAAGAATATATATCCTATACACTAGTAAAAAACACATACAAATATTCCTCTTGCACACTTAAGAAAATATTAGAAAAAACCCCACTAAGAACCATTTCTTCTCTAATTGTTTTACTTCATAATATGGTAATTTCCTGCTCAACGCACCTTCCACCATGTTTCCTTTAATAGAGATGTAAACTATATCAAAGTCGAATCCCTTGAGATACTCTACCCCATTTCTCTATTGAAGGTTTATATCCCATGGTGTGAAAATATATTTCAGACTTTTATGATTAGAATATACCACAAAACACTAATTATAATGTTATTGAGGCCATGTATTTAAATCCTACATCACCACCACTAATTCATTATCTTGGGTGGGGTAATTATTATCATGTAGGCACAACTGGTGAGATCCATAATCCACTACATGATCTTGTTTCATAAACACACACCCTAAATATGTACTTGAGGTATCACAATACATTACACAACCATTAATAGGCCTGAGAAGAATCAAAATAGGATCTAATTCCAACCCAATCTTCAATTCTACAAAGGATATCTAGGACTTCTCATCCAAATCAAATTTCACTCCCTTTTAATTCAAAGACACCAAGGGAGTTTCTAACTTGTAAAAATATAGCATAAACTACCTACAATATCCAACAAGGAAAAAAAACTGATAATACCAAAAAAATTCTTGGGCCTTTCCCAAGTTTTCATTTCCTGAATAATCTCAAGATCCATAGATATACCTTCCTCAGACACTACATACCCCGAAAATTTCACCTCTTGTATCCAAAACTATAACTTAGATATCCTATCATATAGGCGATTCTTTTTAAAGTTCACAAAACATTTCATGGTGTTCCTCATAGTCCTTGATTATAATAAAATAAACCAAAATATCATAAAAAACCCCACCAAAAGAGTTTCAAGGTAATGATAGAATATTTGATTCATCAAGGCCATAAAAAAACTAGAGAATTAGTATGGATGAATGAGATAACTAGATACTCTTAACACTCATACCTAATCTTAAAATTAGTCTTTAAAATATACCATTCCTTCAGCCTCAATTTATAGTATATTGACTAGAGAAAAATATTATGGAACCACTTTTCCCATTTTAGATGATCAAGGATTTCATAAATTCTTAAAAACATGTATTTATTCTTCATAGTTACCTAGTGTATATTTTAATAATAAATGAAAATTCAGAGTCTATAATATTCTTTCATTGAAAGGAGGAATATTGACACCCATAGTGACACACTCAGGTGAATAAAATCCATTCCCTATATATCCTCTTACCGATCCTTAAATTCCTTTAACTCATTGGGATCTATCTGGTAAGATGGTAAGGAAATGATAATTTTCCTAGGGAGTAATTTAATGAATAAATCTACCTCTTAAAAGGATGTAAATGATAAAATATCATTAATAATGGACTCAAGATACCTATATACCACCATTAGAATCTAAACACCTAGACTAAGTTCAACTAGATTGAATATTAAACTATAAAATTGAAAATATATCATTCCAATATATAGAACAAAAGTTCCTTCCTTTCCTAATATTAGGTCCCAATCTTCCTGAAAGGTGTGAGTGTTCCAATCAAGAGAGAGGAATAAGATATTATGATGATAATAATAGATATGGCCCTAAAACATAGGCATGTACTCCATGTAGATAATAAATAAATAATATCTAGGTATATAACTAGAAAATACCATATGAAATCAACGTTAGCTATCAATAACTGATACTTATAGAACATTAATCACTACTCTTTCCTCTTTCCTAAGAGAGTAGAAAATATAATATATAAATCATTAAATTTGATCACAAAACCGAAATATCAATCACATTATATGAGATAAAGTATTGAGATACATCGGTATCAAATAATGATAAGGATATATAAGTAGAATTAAATACCATATGTCATATTATCATTTTATTGGACTCAATTTCCTCTAACAAACAGTTAGTTTCATAAAGAACCATAAATCCAGGATCACTATAAGCCTTCTTCATTTACCAAGAATCCCCCTTCACATCAGAGTGATAACCTTCTCCATTTGAATCATTAAACCAACCTTGAGATCCTATAGTGAAGGAATATCCAACTCTACTAGCTTATATAGAGTTTTTACAGAAGCACTATAGGTGGACCAAGTGTGAAAACTAGTGGAATGACCTAGGGGATTCCTAAAAATCCTATTTGGCATCACCATGATTCCCACATTGGAAAAACAACAATGAAATATGTTCCAAATATGTAATGGGAGAGGAATCTAAATAATTATGTACACTCCCACAACTACATTGATGAGCCTCTTCACGTTTCCTCTTCTAACTAGAGGGAAAACATTGACTTCCCATATAACAGTAGAATCCCCATTCAAACATGTTAATAATGCTAGGTTGGCCTCAAACATCACTACCTTATCACCCACCTCCACATAGTCTGGTATGAAAAGAAGTTTGAACCTCAATTTTATCTCATACTTCAACCTCATCTTGAAGGATAGATCTTTGAGATAATCATTCAAGATAACCTCAAGGGAAAGATAAACCAACTTAGTGAAGTAGTTAAAATATTCAATTATCAATCTATTCGCCTACTACAGGGTCCCAAATTCCATATCCTTATCCACTATCATCATATCAAGAAAGAATTAATATTTAAACATTTCCTTGAATGAAACCCATGGGATATCATAATGTAGTTTAATATATACAATATAATCCCACCAACTATGGTTGGGTCCCTCTAAAATATACATATAAAACTTAACTTAGAGGTCTCAAGAGTCTTAAGTAAGAAAAAATTCATTCAATTTTCTCCATCCATTCCTTAGGCTCTTGGGATCCTCTGTCAACCTAAAAAATATGTGGATTTTTCAAAGTAAATTTTTAATCATGAGTCACTATTCAGTTCTGATCCCATCCATCCCATTACCCTGACGAATGAATGGTCTCAATTTCCTATTTTATAATGTAAGAATTTATTATAGTGTTAGACATTGGGGTATCTTTAATAGCTCCCTCAAAACACTTATCTAAGGACATTTTAGAGGACATGATCTGTAAAACATGAAACATTGAACTCAATCAATACATATGATAATCTCAATGGAATGAATGAAGCATAAATTCCGACCCATAATGAAAAAATATCAATAATAAATACAGTAAAATAATATCAAAATACTCAAGAACAAATCTCAGACCATGACAAAATCCCTGAAACCCCATAGTAAATCAAGGTTTAGTAGAAAAAATAGATGGATAGGCACTCCCCCACACACTCCAATCAAGCCTCACTAATCCTATATTTACAAAAAAAAACTTATCGAATAATAAGAGGATTATCTAGTACAATTTTATAACAAACTAATTTGGATCAATATGATACACACTTGACATGGATCACCACAAGGCCTAAGGTGAATTCCTAGTCATATAGGGCTAGAAAATAGTTTCAGGGTATCAAAATAATTATATGGTAATGATTTCACCCCCGAATCCAAATAATCATCACATAGAACCCACCTAAAAATCCTATATGAACCATCTATATATTGGACACCCATTCATAAAATAAATAGTTTCTAAACAATTGAAACAACTTGACACTAGACATATAATCTAATATAGGATCATATGATTAGTAATCCACATGAATGAATCACTTTTTGACCCTAGATCACCACTAGATACCACTCTCAGAAGGATGAAAAGAATCAGGGAATGATACTATAATATGTGTTTCCATTATATTTATTTATATCTTACATAACTAAATCTAGGTAGGCCTAAATCTATACATAAGGTGTGATTTAGGGCCTAGTATAATGACCAATAATCTATATAAAATGTTCACATTAAAAACTATTAGTACTAGTTTGAAACTAGTTATTCTAAAATAACAACTTTATTTCATGAAAAAATGATTGTAAAACATTTCATGAAAATAATTTGGTTTTTATTAAAATGATACAAGTTCCATAACAGAGGATAAAAGACAATATAATATGAAATAGAGGGAATGAGGCATAATAAAAATCATGAATTTCAAATAAAAGAGGTTCATGGAAAAATTGTTTCAAAAAAATCCCATATAAGAAATATGGGATCCAACCTATAGGGTACACAATAAAATGGAAATAATAATAATACTCACACCTGGGTCACTATATGACATGTATGAAACTATATGATCCAACCCGACATACCCTTATGGTCTCTTTAGGAGTTTACCCCCAGGGGAGGTGCAATCACACCATAGAACTTTCTAGGGAACAAATAGATTAGCGTAACACACATAATTGATAAGAAATTCACCCTAAGGTCTCCCATGTTCATTAATCATAAATCGATTCCTGAATTATAAATATCATTCATAATAAATTCCATTCCAAAACATCTATTAGAAACCAGTTTGAAAGAAAAATCACTTAATTATTTTAATAAACACCTTGTGAGAACATATCTAATTTTATAGGGAAAAACCAAGTGAAATCATCATTTAATCTAACTAACTTCAATAATACTATGTGAAAAGTATAATGAGACTCTTATTAACTCATATTATGAATAAATAATCAATTTTAACCAAAGGAAAACCAAGAAATCTAGGTACACCAAATAGAAAATGGGACATATAGTAAAACATAACTCAAATACAGAAAACAATTTTAATTCACTTAAAACAAAATATATAGGAAGGAGGGATCCTCACAAGCCTATAAAAACTTGAAATTTCATTATCCTCCCATCCCTAGCCCTATGTTCATCCCCCATAGCCAAGTAGGGTTTCAATACTCAACGAAAATGGAAGAATAAGGTGATATGAAAATAAAAGAAGAGAAATAAATGAGAAATTGAGACTTACCTTGAATATTTACACCTAAATTATAGAAAATTAACCAAGGGGTTGAAGGGGAAAAGATACCTTGGTGGGAAATTTCTATATTGTACAAATGGGAAGAATAGAGGGGTGAAAAAGGTTAAAGTTGTTTGGGATAAGATGTAAATTTCACCATAAAAAAATAGGGTAGACAACTCTATGGTGTGGTTACAAGGACCATGGAATTGATCCCCCATTTTATAGGCCACCTATCATATGATCTTTGTACCATGATGCAAGGAGTACCAAAATAGTTGAGGGATCAACTCCCCCATAGACGCCCTCTATGGTGTAGCCTTCTAGGATACGAAATTATGCCCCTTTACTAACATCCCTATGGAGTAGCCCTCTGGGATGTGGTGTGACGGTTCCCAAAATTATAAATTTTAGAACCCTATCCCCCAATATTCGGTGATGAAATGTGTTATTCCATAGATTAGTCTTACCAATGACATCCTCAATATGGTGTGTTGGTTCCTAGAGGCGACATAATTCCCTATAAAATGAAGATCCTCTATCCCTAAACACTAAAACTCCAAAATACCAATGGAAAAAAATTGGGAAGAATAGTAATTATAAAAATAAATAAATAGAGAATTATGTTCCCAAAAATTGAATGGGGGTGTCACAATTTTCCCCACCATGCCACTTTCTTCTCCTAGAAATTTCTCAAGGACCAGTTTCAAAAAATAGGAAAGGACATTACTCTATAACTAAGGATTAATACTCCCATGTCTTATAGATATCATTACCAAATTTCTAGATCACACATACTAATGGAAGATTTACTACACAACACCTTGTTTTGGAAATCCACAATATGAATAGGCTACTCAACCACAACGGTGTCGTGTTCCAAGTCCAATCCCACCTAACCAACTACATAAGATGGGTTTGGAAGAGATTTATTTTACTAAAACATAAAAAATAAATTATGAAAATATTTCAGCTAATATTTTAAGACTATGTGATATTACACCTATTTATAATCCCACAAAAACTTCAAACACCATAATATGGTTCTCTAGAAGTAGAAATATAGAAACAAAGTCACTCTTGGAAAATCTAAAGATATTGGTGTATCAAAACATATAAGAATGAATTCACCGAAATAACTTCATTAATTTTTAATTAATCTAGCTTTCTCACTATCAACTCAAAGAAACATTCAAATAATCATGATATAAAATGAAATAAATAAGGAACACACATGATTTTACGTAGTTCAAAAATTTATCTTATATCCATATGAGAATCATTTCACAACATCATTTCATAAGGAGTATAAATTTTACATCCACTATGACTAAACATCCATACTGATAACTAATCCTAATGAGCACACACCACCCCAAAATATAATCCCATCGCATTTTATAGAGGGTTACATCCATTCAACATGATACACCAAAATACTATATTTATGGGGGGTATATTCATTGCCAACAATGACTTCCAATTCCCTATATATTTCCTTGGCCCAATGTCATAAACCTGCCGAGATACCCTAGTACCCTGAATCCTGAGTAGGAACTGACATTCCCCTAAGGGAATTCTCTATCCCTATAAGTTAAAGACTATCACATGTCCTTATACAAGATAAAAGTGGGAATGAATTTTCCAAAAAAGAGAACAATATAAAGGATACAATTTAGTATAATAAACACTTCAAACATATAATGTACCAGAAATAAAATTGGTATATAAAAACCCAAAACAATACATTATCAAAGTACTCAGTAGAAAGAAAAACATCCCAAAGGTAACATTACTCCAAGACCAAAGGATCGACAACATCCAGCACCTCCATGGGGAGATTTATCATTTCTCAAACCAGACACAATGAAATCTATAAACAAAGGAAAATTTAGGGTGTGAGATATAAATCTCATTAGAGTCTCACCATGTTTTCCATAATATATTCCATAATAATAAACCAAGTCAGGATTTTAATTTAAGATAAAAATGGCATGGAATAATATCTCATTTTCATATTTAAAAAACATTATTCTTTTCAAAATGTTGTAAAAAAATTCATACATTCCTTTAATAAAGAATTTATATATAAATATATATATATAAGTCAGAATTAATAAAACTGTTCAATAATCGATGGAATATATATCAAAATAATCACAAGAAGTACCATGTTCATATTCCCTGAAGTAAGATAGTCTCTGTTTATAGGATCCTCAGACTTCTCATATAAGTGATCATAGCTAATACATGTACACACATCCCTCATGTTTAGACTGAATAGGAAAGATAAACAACCCATCAAAGATAATATATTTAGAACTAGGTTTTTGTTAGAGTTTTCATCATCAATCCATATATAGGGAATCAACATCCTAGCATGATTTTCCCAAATAACCCACTAGCTACACAAGCTTGTATTTTCTCAATCATTCAATTGAAAAAAGTCAAATCATTTCATTTCAAATCAATCATCATTTACAATTCAATTGACCAATTTCTCCATTTCAATATTCCAATTCAATTTAAAAACCAAAACATGGGTTTTTTAATTATTTCATAACTTTTCAATCCAAAACAAATCAAATATTTTCATCATTTTAATTTAATCTATTTTCTAAAATCAAATCCCAAACCATTTCATCAATTCTGTCAATTTAAAAATATGACCCAAATTCAAATTACATTGGAATTGGGGCCTTTTTACCAAAATCCATGCATTTAAAATTCCAATTCCAAATCAAGTAAAATTGGGTTTTTATAAATCAATTGAATGCTATTTTAAACAAATCAAGAAAATCAATGTTTCAATTATATGGAAGACATCAAATAGAAACACCTATTTTAATCACAAAATCAAATATCCATACTTGTAATGGGATCCTCTAATTAAGAACGATGAAGAAAAATATCAAGAAACCAAAAATAGAAACAATATCCATTTAAAAAGAGTTTAGATCCATCAAATACATGTCTGTCTATCAAAATAGGCAGAGAAAGGAATGAGATATTGGGAGAGATTAAATGAGAGGAGATCAACTTACTCGAGGAGATTAAACATGATCAACCTTGATTTGATCCACTAATAAAAGGGGTTTGAGGAGCCAAAACCTCTTGTTGAGAGCCTCCTAATCTAATTAAAATTAATTAGGTAATGAGGGGTAGGATAAGAATCTTAAATGAGGTCTCTAGAATTGTAAAACAAATTTTCAGAATAAAAGAATCCCATGTGAAAAGTTATATGGGCAGGGCTTCTTGATTAGACAATCCATGCACCATAACTATACACCCTATCTGGACTCACTATCCACAGTGTATGGTTTATTCTTGGTGGGTACATAGATTTTCATACTATGAACCAACTGTGAAAACCCCCACTATCTAAGGTTAAAATTTTTTCATTTAGGGGAACACAGTTTGAAAAAATGTGTGACAACTATACATAGACCATATAACCTCTAAAATATTACGAATTCCACCTGAATCACCCCTAAAAAGATCCAACCAAAATGGAAACAAACATGGGTCAAGGAATACCAAAAAAGTAATAGGACATTAAAATATCCCCACCACAAGAACATTCTATTCCTATAAATTCTATCAAAAAGTTTCGATTTCAAAAAGATGATGACACTAATCTCTCATTAGTGATTCCATCTCCCAAAGTCTCATATAAATTAGGACCATGATACTATAGCACACATACCAAAGGAATAATACTCTCACAAAGTACCTTTGTCTCGTAATAAATAATTATGACTAGATTCTTAGTCACAGATAAGTTAAGATCAATATCAAGATCCTACCAACTCGAGACATGAGATGGGTCAGAAATATACTTCCAAAGGTATGATACATGGAACACATTATGTATCGAAATTAATTATGGTAGAAGTGATAAATGTGAAGACATTATCCCCACATACTCAAATACTTAAAAAGGGCCCATAGAATAAGGATCAAGCTTCCCTTGTATCCCAATCCGTTGATGACCCAACAAAGGTGAAAGTATCAAGATAACTTAGTCACTAACTGAGAACTCCAACATTCTATGATGATTATCAACATAAGACTTCTATAGACTCTATGCTATCAAAATTATATAATTAATAAAATTAAATTTAATCATCATCTCTTGGACTATACTTGGTCCAACCAAATAATTCCCACCAATATCTAACCAACATAGTGGATATGTACCTAGCCTACCGTAAAAGGCCTCAAAAGGATCCATTTTGATCACATATTGCTAACTATTATTATATGAAAAATGAACTAGTACCAATGGTCATTCCATGATCCACCAAAATCAAGGATGAAAAAAATGAAGCACATCCTCAAGAATTTTAATACCACCCCCTTTTCATTGATAAATATGTGAATGGTGTACAATACTCAAATGAACCATAGATCCTAGTGCCTTTAGGTGACATATCTAAAAGAGAGAAGTAAAATGGGGATCTCTATCAGATAATGTAGTAAAAAAACTTCATGTAGATGAATAATATCCTTCACATAGAAATTTCCCAACTTCTCAACTTTTTTTACTTCAAAAATGGGTATAAAGTAATCTGATTTGGCCATCTTATTGATCACAACCCATATTGAATTATTCATTCTAGGGTATGTGGAAACTCAACCAAAATGTCATTTGATATATCATCAGGCTTAAAATTTAGAATCGTAAGTGGATAAAGAAAACCCTAAGGTCTCTAGTGCTCAACATTGACCTATTGGAAAACATAGAAGTGAGAAAAAAAGTTAGTAATGTCTTATGTCATACATGGACATCAGAATCAGCACTGCATATCATAAAAAATATTTGCAGTTCCTGGATTCACAACCCATTGGGAGTTATGGAAATTATACATAACATATTTTCCCACTGGAAACAATACAATTAAATAGTTCTGGAAACATAGAATACCCTCTGTGGAGAATGAAAACTCACCAAAGGTCTCCCTACCATTAAAGTGTATCTAATTATATAGAATTAATCATCAAGATACTACTCCTGAATATTTAACTCAAGAAGAGTGGAGGTCAACTAAACACTCTCCAAGACAACCTCATACCTTATTTCTTGAACTCCAATATGGAACTACACAAAAATATACATCAGGTTCTAATATTTTTATGATTCTTTAATGTCCTATGTTAGAAGTTTCCTACTCAAATCATTAAAAACAACATTCCATTTCCCTAGGGTATAAGAAATTTCAAAATCAAAAGACGACATGTATGCCACCAACACTCATGGTGATGATTCAAATCTTTTTAGGAGAAGATATAACTCAATATCTTGTGGATAGAATACACAGAAAACATTTCTTTGAAATTGTAATGCAGCCAACTCTTAAGTACATGATTCACTGCAATGAGTTCAAGGTCATGGGCTTGATAATTTTTCTCATGTTGCCTAAGTTGTAGAGAACCAAAGGATATTGTGTGATCACACTGAACAAGTACACAACCAAAACCCAAAATTGATGCATCACAGAAGACCATAGTCTTGCCCAACCTATTAAAGAGTCAAAACTAGAAGAAAAGTAAAAATATATTTAAACTCAACTAAATAACTCTGATATTTATCATCCCAAATGAACTTTACTACCTTATGAGTGAGAACAGTAATCTGAGAACCCATATTCAAGAAATCCTTTATGAACAAAAGATAATACCTAACAAAACCTATGAATATTTAAATCTCTAAAACATTTTGTGGGTGCTCCCATGTCATAACAACTTTCACCTTCTTAGGATCGACTAAGATACTATTTTTTGAGACAATGTGTCCCAAAAACTTCTCTTCTCAAATTTGTAAATCACATTTTGATAGCACGGCATAGGGTTGGTGATTTATAAAAAATTTCATAATTATTGTCAGATGTTGCACGTGATCATCCTCAGACTGAGAATAAACCATGATATCATCCACAAAGACCACCAAGGACATATAAAGATACTCATGGAAGATCCTATTCATTAAATCCATAAATATGGAATTATAATTTATTATACCAAATGGCATGAAAATATACCTATAATGGACATACCTACTCTAAAAAGCGGTTTTATGAATGTAATATTCTTTTATTCTCAATTGTTGATGACCAGAATGAAGGTCAACATTAAAGAATCACATAAAACCTTTCAAATGGTCTAGAAAATCATCAATCCGTGACTATGACTACTTGTTCTTTTACTTGAAACAAACAAATTTTCAATCATTAACATAGAGATGAAGTGTTCCATCATATTTATTATTAAAGAGAATTGGCGCCACCCAAGGTGAAACACTCAAGTGTATAAATCCTTTCTGTAATAGATCTTATAACTAAGTCTTAAATTTTTTCATTTCAGATCATTCCATTTGGTAAGAAGGTATAGATACTAGTTGACTACCATGCACGAAATCAATAGAAAACTCTACCTCACTTATTAGAGGAAAACCAAATAAATCATAAGGGAAAACATTAGGAAAAATTGAAAAAAATTAGAGGGATATCATCACTAAAATAATACCACTCCAGATAAAAAGGGACCACTAATATTACTCTCCCAAACTATAGATAATAAGGTCCAAATCTTCTATGCCTCAGGCCTCATTCTCCCCCGAAAGTCATGGAACACTCCATCGGGTGTAGTAAAGAGGCCTGTTGAAGATAGTATCCAATTAAAGAAATATTAGTAATGATCCAATCCATCCTGAAAATGAAATCAAGATGTTTCATATGAAGAACTATAAAATTCCATGTAAATGAAATCTCTGATAAATTTAAAGTCACAAGAATGTCAATGGACACCCAACTCTCACTTTGTTCCAAAGGGTGTTGTAAAATCCATCACATAATAAAATAGATCTATTAAACGAATTAGTAGGTTCAAAATACAGGTCGATATAAATGAATGAAATTCACTAGTATAAAATAAAATAATCAATAAATATGAATCTATAGTGATGGTACCTCCCATGGTTGATGGACACTTATTTTATTCCACCAGAGACTCTTCCACTATGGGAAGAAGCTTTGTTGCGGATGCCTGTTGAGGGAACCCCATTGTTCGTGAAGAATCTTATTTCACTTTAGTACATTTAGGTACTAATTATATTATTCCACTATGTGGGTTATATAATATATTACATAATATATGAAAGTGACCTGATCATTCGTAGGAACTCTAGATATTGGATGCCTTAGTAAAAACCCGTTTTGAATGCCTAATCTTTCCATACTAGGACGAACATCAAAGGGCCTATTCTAGGAACTGTAAATGGTTGGGAAGAACCATACCGTTGATAACCACCATGATACTCCTCATGATTTCTCTTTCCTTTAATGGAAATCACAAATCAACCACTAGGAGAAAAAGAAACCCCTGTCAACCTTGACTTACTGTCCTGGTCAATCTTAACCATCAATTACCTATCTAGCATGTTAGTAGAAAGAGTGGGATTCGAAAACAAAATATGATAATGAAAATTATGTCAAATACCCATACCAATCCACTGAGCCTTCATATTATCATTTGATACCATCTTCGGTACAAACTACACAATCTAGTCAAAGTGGTTTGCATAATCCATCATGGTCCGGTCAGCTTGTTCGTTTTTGAAAACTCAATAGACATATCCAACACCATACACTCTGAAAAGAACTAATTAGTGAAAATAATAATAAAATAATTCCACTATAAACCCTTGTGATTCTTTTCCATTACCATCCTGTCCAACCATCTCCTTCATGGTCCCTCGAATTTGAAGGCGACACATTTTACCTTAATAGAATTAGGCACTTTCAAGAAATCAAATAGAATCTCAATCTTTTCCAACCAATCCTTTTCCTCTTGAGGATAATTTGAGCCTTGAAATGCTAGTAGATTTTGGAGAAGGAACTCCTAATAAAAATTCAATGATTTATCCCTCTGAGGTTCCACAACTAGTTCCTGAATGGCGAGGCGTGTAGGTGCTTCTCCAAAAGCATAGAAAAAATGCACAATAATCTCAATGAGGTTCTATTCTACAAGAGGATATTCTCTCTGTGGTTCACCAACAACTTCCTCCTGGGTCCTATTCACACACTTTCTTGGAGGCATGATGCAACACAACATTAATAGGGAACATTCCAGACATCATAAGATTACTCAAATCAAAAAACAATAACAAGTGAAAGAGGGAAATTGATCCCATAAGATAAGATAATAAGATTTATATTTAATCCTTTTAAAATAAAAAGTAGGGAAAAGAATAAAATCATATCAAATTATTCATCAATATGCCTTTCCGAAACCACCCATGGTGACTTAAGGCTCATTTCGATGTATGATGGTCATACAATCGCTTGTAACTACCACTTATGTCCTAAAAATATAAGTCAAACTACATACTTACATCAAGGAAAAATGATCAACCTTACTTTGATAACAATTTTTCATAAAACATCTTGGAAACGTGGTACCATGATACCCAAGCCAGAACTGACATGTCCTGAAGGGAATTCTCAATCCCAATGGGTTGGTGACTAGTACCTGTCATCATACAAGATAAAAGAGGGAACAAATATTCCACAACACAATAGAAGATAAAGGTTACAAGTCAGTACACTCAACACGCTAAAAGGAAAAAGTACCAGAAACCAAATAGGTATATCAAAACCCCAAAAAATATATCATCAATGTATTTAGAAAAATGAAAAACATTCCAAAGGAAAAATTAATTCACACCCAAAGTATCAAGAACATCCACCACATACAAATGACTCTTTCCCTTTGTTCAGACCTGGCATAAGGAAATCTATAAATTCCAAAAGGAAAAGTTAGGGTGTGAGCTATAGAGACTAGTAGGGTCTCACCAAGTTTTCCATAATTGATTCCATAATAATAAACTAAAACATCATTGTAATTTTTGAAAAAAAGGGCATAAAATAATATCTCATTTTAATATTTTAAACAAAAACGATTGTTTTCAAAATGATGGAAACACTTAAAACATAGTTTAAATAGGAATTTTATATTAAATATTTAATATAAATTAGTAGAAATGAATAAAAAAGTTCCATATTCAATGGAATATATATAAAAACAATCACAATAATCACCATGATCATCTACCGTATAGTAAAGTAGTTTATTATTATATGATCCTCACATTTCTCATATCAGCGATCATGGATAATATATGTACACACATACCCTAGTATTAGGCTAAATAAGACTCATCAATATACCATCAGGGATAAAATCATATAAACTAGGGTTTTTATAGTTGTCAAAATCAATACATTTCTAAGGAATAAACATCTTAGTGTACTTATTCCAAATAACCCAATAACTACCCAAGCTCGGTTGTTCTCAATCAATAATTAGAAAAATAGAAAATTATCTCATTTAAAATCAATCATAATTTATAATTTAATTTCACAATTTTTTTGTTTCAATATGCCAATTCAATTTCAAAACAAAAACTTGGGGTTTTCATTATTTTATTTCTTTTTATTACAAAACCAATTAATGTTTTTCCACATTTAAATTTAATTCATTTTCTCAAATCAAATATCAAATAATTTCATCAATTCCACAAAATTCAAAATATTCTCCATATTCCAATTCCTTTGGAATTATTGTTTTTCACAAAATCCATGCATTTTAAAATACCAATTCCAAATCATATCAAATTGGGTTTTCATAAATCAATTGAAATATAATTCAAATAAATAAATAAAATCAAGGTTTTAATTTTATGGAAAATCTAAAACAAAACCACCTACCTTTAATCATGTAATCTAATATCAAAACCTACAATGGGATTCACCAATAAAGAACGATGGTGAAGGTGATCAAGAAACAAAATATAGAATCAATATCCATTTAAATAGAGTTTAGATCCATAAAATACATGATGATCTATTAAACTAAAAGTATAAAGGAATGAGTGATTTAGGGAGATTAAATGAAAGTAGATCCACTTACTAGAGAAGATTCAATGTGATCAACCATGCATCGTTGCACCAAGAGAAGAGGTTTAGGGAGCCAAAACCTATTCTAGAGAGCCTCCTAATAAAAGAAAAATCAATTAGGTTAGGGTAGGTTAGGAATCTTAAATGGAAGCCCAAGATTTTTAAAACAAATTCTTGGAATAAAAGAAACATGTGTGCATGGATAGCTGGGCAGGGCCACACAATTAGATAAATTGTGCACGCTAACTATACACTCCCTCTAGAATCACTATCCAAGGCACATGGTTTCTACTAGGTGGGTTCACAGTTCTTCAAATCATGCACCAACCATAGAACTACCACTATATATGTTTTCATGGTTTTCACTTGGAGTGCATGGTTTGAGAAAACCATGCGACAACCATGCATATCCCAAAAAACCTCAAAAAGTTTATAAATTCCACCCAAAGAACCACTAAAAAATATCCATAAAAGGAAAAAAAGGGTCAATGAATACTTGGATACAAGTAACCGTATTTTAAAAAATCTTCACCATAATAAATTTTTCTACAAAGAAATCCCATAAATAACTTTCCATATTAAAAATACGAGGCCACTACAATATCATAAGTTCCTATATCTCCCAAAGTCTCGTGTGAAATAGAACCATGCTACCATATCACATCGACCAAAGGTATCTTCCTCCCATAACATACCATTTTCTCATGATAAAAAATCCTGACTAGTCACTCAGTCACAAATAAGTTAGGTTTAACATCAAGATCCTACAAGATTACAACGTTTTATGGGTCAAAAATATACTTTCAAAGTTGTGATACATGGAACTCATTATGTATTGACATTAACTATGGAGGAAGTTATAAATATTAAGAAACTATCTCCACCTGATCAATTTCCTCAAAAGGTCCCACAAAATGAGGACCAAGCTTCCCTTTCCTTCCAATCCATTGGTGACCCAATCAAGGTTAAACACTCAAGAACACTCAATCACTAATTAAGAAATCCAATTGTATATAATGATAATAAACCCAATATTTTTATTGGCTATATAAAATCAAAATTATACAATGAATCAAATAAATCGTGGATGAATCTCTTAGAATAGTCTTTTCCCAACCAAGGAAGGCTCACTAATCTTTGACCAACACAACAGATATTTACACATCCTTCCATACAAGGCCTAAAAAGGAGCCATTCTAATTGTAGACTGCTATATATTTTTATATGAAAATATTGGAATCCTCCTGTATTAATCATTTTTTAATGATCACAAATCTTATTCAACCTAGTTAACTCCTATAAATTATATCCAATCATGTGTATTTATGTTTAATTTTTTTTCATGCTTTAAGAGGAGCCATACAAGATCTTAATTACTCTACATTTAGTTTACCTACTTTATATTATCTTTGATCTACTCTCATAATACCTTCTTTGACAAATGCATAAGTCTAATCCTTTCTATTGTCATCATTATTTTTGTATGAACATAGTTTCTTTGAAAAGTCTAATACCCCATGATTCTTCCACTGGCTATGTATTTCTGGTACCGTGAAGCCAGACACCGTGAATCAAGATACCGTGATCGCGAGACACCATGGCCCTGAGACACCATGACCATGAGACACTGTGATACTCAGACACCGTGATCAATCTGGAAATCGTGTACAGGAGAAACCATTTTTATGACTTACTGTGACACGATTTCTTAAACTATTTTGGCGTCATTCAATTTAATTTCCAACGGTCATATTTGATGATTTTATTGCATTGACATAATTAATGTTTCTTTATAGACATATCATCAGACAGTATGAGGTACGAGGTGCAGAATACATGCAACCTGTTGGCTCCAACACATGCATTCCATGTTTAAAGAGAAGTGTGGCAAAGAATCATTACGTACAGTAAAAAACAAAAATCAAGGCCGTGAGCATAATAAAGAAGAAGCTACTTAGAGAAAATTTAAAAAGAAAGGAAAAACTCATACATCATGACACTGCTGAACACATGAAGAATATTTAAAGCTTAAAGAACATATTCACTCTATTGAACCTCACACAGAACACAAGATGAATCACGACACTCTGTTTTTCACATAACTTCCAGAGAAGGACTCAAAGCTTCATCTACTTCAATTAGAAGGAGTCGAGAGCTGTATTGAAATCACACAAGGGTATTCTGAACTCATATCTATATTCTTGGTTTGCTGTGATCATTCTTTTCTTTAAATTTCGAGCAGTGCATGATTATTTCTATTTGGAAACACAATGACTCCTAAGCTGAACTGGAGGATACTAAAATCCTCACACCAAACTCTTTGTACCTTTGTGCATACCACGTATAACTGTGGTAGAGGATCGAGGACCAGGACAACCTGTGTGTTGTTGTTGTTTCTTTCCCATGTAGAACTATGGTAGAGGTATGAGGACCTGGACAATACGAGTACTATTGTAAACCCTAATCCATGGTGTGGATCAAAGTTTTATATAAACTATTTGACAAGTTTAAGTCTCATCTTGAGACTAAACCTCATGGTTAAAACTGTTGTGCATCTTATTTTTGTTTAAAATATTTTCAACATTCCGATACTAATTACTTTGAAATATAAAACTCTTTTAAAGTAACTCTGATAGTCGAACTAGAAAGTTTTTGTAATTATTGTGAACTAGTAAGTTAGTTTCAAAAGACAACCTAATCTTCAGATTAAGTTAACTGAGAAATAATCAATCTTTGAGAAACTAATTGAACACATAAAATATTTATAAATTCACTATAGTTTAACTTGTTTTATGAATTGGGGGATTTCAATATAAATCTTTTTAACAGAAATTTTTAATAGGAACTCAATTCACCCCCCTCTTGAGTATACAATCTGACCAACATTTGGTATTAGAGGTAGTTTATTAAGAATCTGTGTAATCTTATTCAACTGTGATTTTAGTTGTATCTTAAAGATCATAAATTTAATTTATTTGTAAATATTTATCCCTTTAAATACATTTTCTAAAATCTAATTATGGATAACAGATTAGAAGGTGTATCTACCAACATGACACCCTTATTTAATGGTGTCAATTATGACCAATGGAAAATAAAAATGAAAATCCATTTAGAAAGTATGGGATTTGACATTTCGACTCCTATAGAGAGTCAGTATAAGATTCTAAGAACTGTTAGAACTACTTGGGATGAACCTATGAAATATGATTACAATAATTATTGTAAAGAAATGAATGCCCTGCATTGTGATTTAAGAGATGAAGATCTTAATAGAATATCTGCTTGTAAGACTGCTTATGAAATATGAGATACTCTGTCTATTTCCCATGAGGGAACAACCAATGTTAAAGAAATGAGACTAAATACATGATAATTTTAAAATGAAATATGAGGAATCTATTTCAGATATGTATCTCAGGTTTAATGAGATAGTCAATACAATGAGATCACTGGGAAAAGATGTTCTAGAAAAGGAAAAATCATGAGGATACTAAGATGCCTACCAATTAGATGGAGAGGAACCTCTCTCTCTATACGAGAATCATGTGACATTGGCAAGCTACATGTGAAGGAGATGACAGGAAAATTGATGATGTATAAAGAAGAGCTAAAGGTAAACAACGAAAAAGATGATGAACCTAAGAAGAAGTAAGTTCCATTTAAGTCTACTACTTCAAAAAGAAAGGACAAATAGATAGTTCACATTACTGAAGAAAGCTCAACTAGTGTAAATTCTAACTCAGACAGTGATGAAGAGATGGCTCATATATCCAAGAGATTCAAGAAGTTCTATAGAAAGAAGAAATTTTTCATAAAATCAAATTACAAGGGTAAGTATGGCCAATAAGGTAATTGGAAGAGAGATTAGAACAAAGCTGTTAAAAATGATGAGATAGTCTATTATGAAAGTAAAAGGAAAGGACATGTTAAGGCTGACTGTCCAAAATTGAAGTTTAAGAAGAAATATTATTATAAGGACAAAAAATATAAGAAAGCTATGATGGCAACATGGAGTGCTTTGGAAGACAGCTCAAGTGGATCTGAAGCTTCTGATTCTGAAGAAAAGAATCATGCCAACATGTGTTTCATGACTGAATCATCTGAGGTACCTGTTTCCCCTATGCTGAATGATTACTATTCTGGGAATGAATGTGATTCAAATAATGATGATAATATGACTAAATATGAATTATTTGAATACTGTAATATGTTAGAAGATACTTTTAATGAGCTAAAAGATAATTAAAAATCATTAAAGAAACAGTATTCCTTGACTAGTACTATTAAATCTAATCTTAGTATAGAAAAGGAAAAGAATTATCAACTGTTAAAGGAGAATACTGAACTCAAATTGTCTAATGAGAAACTTAGAAATGAATTAGAGAAGTTTACAAATGGAAAGAATAATCTTTCTTAGATTCTTATAAAATAAGTTGCATGCACCAAAGTATACTACTGGTTCAGGATACCAACCTGGATAGAGACAGTTTGTTAAAAATAAATTTATTTCAAAATCTGAATAGTATACTGCTAGTTAAAATTCTATAATTTCTTTTGCTTTATCTAGTTATTCAAATTATTATACTCCAAACAATGTTTATTTATCAACATCTTTTGAATCTGTTAATTATTGGAAACCCATTAGACAAATATGGGTGCCTAAAGTTTTACTTGCTAACCTTTCTGGACCCAAGAAAATCTGGGTTCCAAAATTATCGTCTGTCTAAATCTGTTTTGTAGAAAACTTTCTTGAAAAGTTCCTATAGGAAGATATGGTACTTGGTCAGTGGATGTTCAAGGCATATGATATGAGACTACTCATTGTTTAAGAGCTTAATCAATGTTTATGGAGGACATGTCACCTTTGGGGATAACTCAAAAGAAAAAATTATCATCTTAGGACATATTGGTAACACTGATACAATTTTAATTTCTAAAGTACTATTTCTTGATGGATTAAAATACAACCTGCTAAGTATTTCTTAGTTGTGTGATGATGGTTTCAATTTAAAATTTGAAAATGATTCATGTAATGTTTTTAATTATAAAAATGTTTTGGTATTTACTATAATCAGAAATGAAAAGGTATATGCTGAAAATTTGAATTCTTTAGCCAAACAAAATGTTACTTGTTTAAATGCTTTTCGTAAACAATATTGGCTATGGAAGAGAAGGCTAGGACACTGCAATGTGTACTCACTTAGAAAACTGACTATGAAAGGTTTAGTTAGAGACTTACCTAAATGGTAATTCCCATTTAACAAAGCGTGTAATCCTTGTCAAAAGAGAAAACAACAAAAAGTTTCTTTCAAATCAAAGAAAGAAGTTTCCACTTATCAAACTCTCGAGTTGGTTCACATGGATTTTTTTGGACCATCAAGATTTTTAAGTCTAAATGGGAAGCACTATATTTATGTTCTTGTATATAATTTTTATAGGTACACTTGGGTATACTTTCTTGCTCACAAAAGTGATTCTTGTTCTTATTTTATCAAATATTCTAGGTCTGTAGAAAATCTTAGTGGACTTAAGATTAAGACCGTGAGAAGTGATCACGATCATGATTTTTAAAATCAAGAGTTTGAATCTTATTGCTCACACAATGACTATAGTCACAACTTCTTTTATCCTAGATCACCTCAACAGAATGGTGTTGTTGAAAGAATAAATAGGACTCTTCAAGAGATTTCTAGGACAATGCTCAATGAATATGATATTCAAATTTACTTTTGGGATGAAGCTATTAATACAAATTTTTTTCCATTATCAATAGAGTCTCGATTAGACCAATTCTTAAAAAGACTCCTATGAGCTTTGGAAGAATAGGAAGCCTAAGGTTAATTACTTTAGAGTTTTTGGTTGCAAAGTTTTTATCCTTAATACTAAAGATAATCCTTAAAATTTTTCTTCCAAAAGTGATGAAGGAATTTTCCTAGGTTACTCAATCTCGAGTAAAGCCTATAGAGTATTCAATAAGAGAACCAAATGTGTGGAAGAATATATACAAATAAAACTTGATGAAACTGATCCATATGAACCTAAAACCCCACTTGGAAATCTTGAAGAACATATGTCCATTCTAAACTTTAATGACAAAAACACTAAACCTGTTTTTAAGACAACCAGTTCTGGAAATTTTCCAGAACCTATTTCTGTAGAACCCAAACCTATAAACGAAATTGGAATTTCTAGCCCTACCTTTTCTAAACCAACTAGAACCCTTAAAAACCATCCTTTAGATGTTGTAGTAGTATATTTAGATAGAGGCACACAAATTAGATGTTCTCTGAGAAACCAGGTTGAACATCAAGCTTTGTTTCACAGATTGAACCTAAAAATATCTATTTTGCAATCAATGATAAATTTTGGGTGATGCCTATGAAAGAAGAATTGAATCAATTTGAAAGAATAAAAGTTTGGGAATTAATAGACAGGCCTAAGGACACTTTGACCATTGGAAAAAAATGTGTTTTTAGAAATAAAGTTGATGAAGCTGGTAACTTTGTTAGAAACAAGGCTAGACTAGTGGAACAGGGATATAGTCAAGAAGAAGGAATTGACTATGAGGAGACCTTTGCACCAGTAGCCAGACATGAAGCTATCAAAATCCTACATTCCTATGCTGCACATTTGAATTTCAAACAATATCAAATGGATGTTAAGAGTGAATTCTTAAATGGGTATATAACTGAGGATGTTTTTGTTGAACAAAACCTTGGGTTTAAAAACCCGCATTTTCCAAATAATATTTTTAAAATATCAAAATACTTATATGGTTTGAAGAAAGCTCCACGAGCTTGGTATGAAAGATTGAGTACTTTTCTTATTTCAAAAGGTTTTACAAAAGGAATAACTGATCCTACCCTTTTTATAAAATTAATTTCTAATGATGTTTTAGTTGTTAAAATTTTTGTAGATGACATTTTTTTTGGATCTTCGAAGAATTATTTATGTGTGAATTTTTCTAAAATGATTCAAAATGAATTTGAAATGAGTTTAATGGGAGAAATCAAATATTTTCTTAGATTTCATGTTTTTCAAAATGAAAAAGGTATTATTTTTAATAAATGTAAATATACAAAGTATCTTATAAAACGTTTTGTATTGGACAACACTAGGAGTAGTGACACTCCGATGAGAACCACTTGTAAGTTGGTTCTTGATGAAGATAGAAAATCTGTTGATCAATCCACTTATAGATGAATGATTGGAAGTTTACTATACTTAAATAATATTCATCCTGACATTATGTTTAGTGTGTGTATATGTGCTCGTTTTCAAGAAAACAATAAGGAATATCATTTAAATGCTTTAAAGATAATTTTCAAATACCTCAAACATACACCCAATCTATGACTAATTTATCCTAAAGGACAATCATTTTAATTAGTTAGTTATTCGGATGCTGAAATTGGTGGCTGTAGGATAGATAGAAAAAGCACTACTGGAACTTGTCACCTTTTTAGCAAGTCACTAGTATCATGGTGTAGTAAGAATCAAAATTTTGTTGCATTATCTAGTGCAGAAGCTAAAAACATAGCTGCTGGCAGTTGTTGTGCACAAATTTTGTTGATGAAACACACATTACTAGATTATGGATATAAATTCATACATGTAACTATAAATTGTGACAACAAAAGTGCTATTCACTTCTCAAAGAATCATGTTTCACATTCTAGGAAAAATCACATTGATGTAAGACATCACTTTTTGAGAGATCATTATAAAAAAAGTGATATCACATTGTAATTCATTGGTACTAAATATCAAATTGCTGATATATTCACCAAACCTTTAAATTATGGGAGAATAGACTACATCATACATGAACTAGGCATGATAAATCTCAAATAGAGAACTTACTTTTCACTGTTTCAAGTCTTACAATTTTATATCTTACTATGTTATACTTTACTGTTTCATGAATACAGTTTCTCAGTTACTGTCTCTCACATAAATTTTTATGTTTACGATCTCACTGTTAATAAATTTCTACTTACTGTATGACGTTTACTGTCTCACCATAATGCACTCTAAGAAGTTCTTTCATGGTCTCACTGTGAAGCTCATTTACTGTCTCACCGTAATGACCAAACACAGTCTCACCGTAAAAATTCTTTATGTTTTTTCCTTAAACCCGTATCGTGGTAATTATCCTTTTCACCTTTTTTATTTTCCTGCATTTTTGTTTTTGCAACATTAGGTATTCCTAAATGACAAAACAAAGGAATTATCACTCGATTCTTCACTATAGGTTTCTTCTACTTACTCTTTTCAAACCCTTATTCATCTCTGCAACCATTTTATCACTCGAACATTTAGTGAATGCCATGAATGAACCATCCATCATCGTCAACACCTGAAAAGTGCAGCTTGAAGAAGAATATGATTGCACCTAAGATAACACCCGAAGGACCCTTAAATCTGAATCTGGTAAACCGTGTTGTTGTACCTGAGAAAGAGATTTTCCCCAAATTGCTTTTTTCTAGTAAGTCTCAGTCATTGAGAGTGTTAGAGCAACAAGGATGGTTAGAGTGGTTGTCGAAGGAAGATAGACCCATCTACCCCAGGTTAGTGGCTCTGTTTTACGAGTATTTTCAATTATCCATTGATTCTGGTGATAGTTATGTTGTAAGAATCTGGGACAATGGCCAAAGATGTTCATTATCTTTGAGGTTATGAGCTTCATGCCTTAGGATACCTCATGAAGGCATCTGTGAGGATTATTAGAGATGCCCTCCACCTTCAACCGGTTTCTTTGATTTAGAAGGTGCCCTGAAAACCTTAACTAGAAATGGCACCTAGAAGAGATCCATTGCTGCTGAATTAGATACAGAATCAAGGATTCTATTCAAGTTTATATATAAATTGGTTTTTCCCAAGAAAGTTGATTTTGCTATTTTAAAATATCATGATGTGTTTTTGATTCACCTTATGAAAAATGGGCATAAGATCAACCTGTGAAATTATATCATACACCATATCTGTGAGTTGATCAAAGTCAAATCCAAGTAAACTTTTCTATTATACTCTCGGCTAATCTCATCCATGCTTCTTGCCAAGGGTATGGTTGGATGAAATGAGGAAGTGATTAAGGATTTTTAGTACTGTATCTCAAAAGACACTATCAAAAGAATGAAGATAAACTGGAATCCTTGGAAAAAAGAATGGGTGGAAGATAATGATAGAATTTATGAGAAATTAAATCTGGTGTATTATCCCTCAAGAAAACGAGATATTTTTTATCATGGTTTGGAACCAGATGAGATTATTGAGTATCCTGAACAAGAGGAAGAAGAGGCTGAAGTGCCACCAAGGGGTTCTGTTATTGTTGAGGAATACAGGACTACTATTCCTCATGTAGTTCTTGAAGAAGAAGTACCAATTCCTCATGAAGCTGTTAATTTGGAAACTCAAACCAAAGATATAACAGAATTAGTTTCCAAATAACTTGAAAAGAATGCCATGGAAGAGCCTACAGTAAAAGAGACTATAGTGGAAGAGCTACCTATTTTGCAAGAGTTCAATCTTGAGGAACTCCCAGTGGAACAATATTTTTTTTGAAATCATACCTACAGTAGAAGAACAGATGGAGATAGATTTTAATCTGGCTAGACAGGAAATCAGTGAGTAACTTAGAGATGAGTCTGTGGAATTTGACCAAGATCATAAGCCTCTCAGTCCTAAGAAGGAGGCACCAGTTGAGGGGGAGAAAACCCGAAATCTTGATTCTACTGAAGCCTCACATCCAACTGAGTCAATTCCTATAGACACTTAGTATAAATTCCCCAGTTTCTATGATGTGGATGTCTCCTAGTAGGTTACAACAACCTGAATTGATATTTTCTATATATTTCAGTTGAAATCAGTCTCTAATATTTCATAGGAGAAAGAACCTGAGCCTGTGCCTGTCCCTACTCCTGAACCCTCGTCTGAATAGCCATCCTTAGTGAGTAAGGATGATCTGAAGGAATGTGGTGCTACCCACTTATCTGGAGTTTAGAAACTCATGAATACCCAACCTCGTCCTCTAACAAATTTAAGCGAGAGATATTCCTCAAAATTATTATCGAAAATTATTTGGCAAATACACCCTAAGATGGTCCACAAGATTCAAGAAGTAAGAGTTGAAAATAAGTTGCTCAGTAATGATTTGAATACCCTAAGAAGTATCTTTGAAGACATGCAGAGAGAGCTGCATTCTAGATTTGAGTCTGTTTCTCCTCCTATAGAACCTGTTGCTCCTCAAATCCCACAGGTTAGCGTGTCTCAGATTAAACCTTATCTAGCATCCTTATATGAAAATATTGCCGAAAGGAACAAAAAAATTGTGATGCAAATGAAGATCTTGTTTCCAATCTTAACAAACTCACTGATGAGTATACATGGTATCTTCAAAAGGTGTGGAATTAACTAAATTCTCTAACCACAGCTGTCAAAGCATCTGGTCAAACCTCTAAACCCTCTTTGGATAGTGATATGCTCAAAAAAATAGACAAAGAAGAACTTCAAAATGTACTTAGTGGCTTCAATACAACTTCTTTTTCTGAAGTGATCAAGAACAGTGATAGAGTTCTTGACCTAGTACAAATCCACTCCAAAATTGATAATGATTCTTAGTAAGATATTTCTAAGAAAGTGGATTTCTACTTCAATGAAATCTTCTCCAAGGCCGATTTGACAAACCATTTCAAGTACCTTGTAGAAAATCTGCAGATTCCTCCTATGACTCAGGGTTTCAAGACCCATGTCCAGAATCTCATAGAGTTTACTCGAATGTTTGACAAGTTTATGGAGAAAAAGGATGATTTTGAGAAATTCATGCAGTATGGTGGAGAGATCATTACAGATTTCATGAAACTCCTCAGGCCCTATCTTCATGTCCAGAGTACAACCATTGTTTCTCCAGTGGCTGCACCTCTTAGACCTGGGCTGCCTACCTCTTCCTCTACCCTAGCCTCAACCACTATGTCTTTCATCCAAGCACTAAGTTAGATCAGGCCTGTGAATCTCGATCAACAACTACCGAGATCTTCTACTTCTCCTACCTTGGCTTCAAAAGTCTTTGAAGGCCTTCCTTTACCCTCTTTATCATCCACCTCACTACCTTCTACTACCTCGACCTCTGCCCCTATGGCTTTCTCTTTTACCACTGCAGCTAAAGGCAAAGATAAGGACAACCCATGAAGAAGAACAATGATTACTCTTTTTTTTATAGGGATGCTTTTTCTTTTGTATTACTCTTCTGTTTTGTACTGAACCTTGCTTGCTATTAATGAATTTTTTTTACTTCTTTTATTTTACATTTTTGATAATCCCAAAAGGGGGAGAAGTTTATATATGATATCCTTTTATCTTATTTGATCTCTATAGTTGAATCCAATATACACATTAACTGTACATGATTTGTGATCATCAAAAAGGGGGATATTATTGGAATCCTCATCTATTAATCATGTTTTAATGATAACAAATCTTATTAAACCTAGTTAAATCATATAAATTATATCCAATCATGTGCATTTATGTTTAAATTTATTTTTTCATGCTTTAAGATGATCCGTGAAAGATCTTAATTTCTCTACATTCTGTTTACCTACTTTATACCATCTTTTATATACTCTCATTAAACCTTCTTTGACAAATGCTTATGTCTAATCCTTTATATTATCATCATTAGTTAATTCTGAACATAGTTACATTGAAAATTCTAGGACACCGTGAGTTTGCAACTGGCTATGTATTTCTAGCACCATGAAGCCAAACACCATGAAGCAAGACACCATGAAGCCAGACACCATGAACCAGACACTGTGAACCAGACACCATAAATCCAGACATCGTGAAGTGGACACCGTGAAGCCAAACACTGTGAAGTAAGACTCTATGACCATGAGACACCGTGACCGCAAGACAACGTGACCATGAGACACCGTGGAACATAGACACCGCGGTCAATCTTAACATCGTGTGAAGGAGACACTGTTTCCATGACTTACTGTTACACCTTTTCTTAAACTATTTTTTCGCCTTTGAATTTACTTTACAACGGTCATATTTGATGATTTTAATGAACTGACATAATTAATGTTTCTTTGTAGACATATAATTGGATAGTACGAGGTACGAGGTGCAGAATACATGCAACCTGTCGGCTCAAACACATGCATTCTAAGTTAAAAGAGAAGCATGGCCAAGAACCATTACGTGCGACAGAAAAAGAAAAGCAAGGTCATGAGAATAATAATAAAGAAGATACTTAGAGAAAATTTAAAAAGAAAGGCACACCGCATACAATGATACACTGCTGAACACACGAAGCATATTTGAAGCTTAAAGAACATCTTCGCTCTGTTGAACCTCACGAAGAACACAAGATGAATCGCGACACTCTATTTTTCACACAACTTCTAGATAAGGACTCAAAGAATCATCTTATTCAATTAGATAGAGTCCAAAGCTACATTGACATCACACAAGAGAATTTTGAACTCATCTCTATATTCTTGCATTACTGTGACCATTCTTTTCTTTACATTATGAGCAGTGTGTGCTTCTGTCTGTTTAGACACACACTGATTCCTAAGCTGAACAGGAGGATACTAAAATCCTCACACCAAAATATTTATACCTTTGTGCATCCCACGTATAACTATGGTAGAGGTCCGAGGACCTAGACAACCTATGTGATGTTGTTGTTTCTTTCCCACCTAGAACTGTGGTAGAGGTCCGAGGACCTGGAGAGTCTGAGTACTATTGTAAACCCCGATCCAGGGTGTGAATCAAAGTTTTATATTAACTATTTTAGAGGACTGAGTCTTAGCTTGAGAATGAACCTATTGGTTAGAATTTCTATGTATGTTATTTTAGTTTAAACTATTTTACACATTCCAATGCTAATTACTTTGAAATATAAAACTTTTTTAAAGTAACTCTGATAGTTGAACTAGCAAGTGTTTGTAATAATTGTGAACCAGTAAGTTAGTTTCAAAAGATAACCTAATCTTCAGATTAAGTTAACTGAGAAATAATAAATCTTTGAGAAACTAATTTAACACTTACAATATTTATAAATTCACTACAGTTTAACTTGTTTTATGAATTAGGGGATTTCAATATAAATCTTTTTAATAGAAATATTTAATAGGAACTCAATTCACCCCCTCTTGAGTATCCACCTCGACCAATAGAAAACTCAACTAGTACCAAATGGTCATCTCAAGCTCCACAAAAATTGAGAAATCAGTCACAAAGTATATCCTAAAAATCTAAATAGATCTCTCTTTCTAGCCATCAATCTGTAGATGGTATTCCATAATCAAATGAAATTGAGATCCCAATACCTTTTGGAGGCCGATCCAAAAGAGAGTATTAAAACATGAAATTTATCAAATACAATAGTAGAAGAAACTCCATGTAGAAACAATATTATTCACACACAGATCTCTCAACTCTTCAACATTTGTTATATGATAAATGGGTATAAACTGAGCCGATTAGGTGAGCCTATCCATCACAACCCATATCACATTTTTATTTATCTGGGTATGTGTAAACTAAAACAAAAATTAATTTTATATCTCATCCCACTTCCAAGTCATCGTGGAAATTGGTGGAATAAAACCCAAATATCATTAGTTCTTGACCATGAACTATTTGAAGGTATAGTTGTTCGAAACAAAGTTAGCGATGTTGAGTCTTATAAATGTCCACCAAAACCACCAAAACATGTCATAAAACATTTTTTGGTTCCTGGGTGCACAACCCATTAAGAATTATGGATATTCCTCATCAAATATTTTCTCACTAGAAATGGTATAACATTTTGGTTTTAAAAACATAGAATACCCTCTATGAAAAATGACCACTCACTAATTGTCTCCCCACCATAAAGAGAGTCTCTGAAGCTAAAAAATTCTTCAACAAGTTGGTTATCTTTAAAAAAATCTAAAAAATAGAGGAGGTCAACTGAACCCAAGATAATACAACCTCATACTATGTTTCCAGAACATCTATATGAAACTAGGGAAAAAATATCCATCAATTTATACTCTTCTGATGATTCTTTCATAGCATGATTTAAAATTTTCCTACTCAAAGCATCAACAATAACATTGCCTTTCACCTAGGTTTATGAAATTTCCAAATCTAAATACTATTGGTACTATACCCAACACCTCTGGGAGAAATTCAAATATTTTTGGGGGAAGATATTACTCAATCTCTTGTGGTCATAATATAGAGTAAACCATTTTATAAATAGGTTATTACACTAATTCTTATGTTCATGTATCATGGATTCATGTTCATGGTTATGGGTTAGATAATTTTTTTATATGGCCTAAAATGTCGAGAACCATAGGCTACCACATGATTACAATGAATAATTACAATTACCAAACCCTAACCAGATGTGTCACAGAATACTACATATCCCAACCTAACCACTGGAAGAGTCAAAATTGATGTAGACATCAAAAAATGTTTTATCTCAATATAATAACTTTATAATTTTGTAACACCTAAAGGATTTAGAAATAAATTCAATATAGAGTGTAATGCACACAACACTAAGTCTCTAAGAAACAAAACATTGTTAATAATATAGTTATAACCAAGAAATTAAAGACATTTTGTTTTCTTATGTGAGTTGAATTTAAAAAAATGGACATACAAAATTACAATTAATAATATATTTTGAATATGATAAGATAAACTTAATATTTTGGTGAATAATAACTCGAACCTTTAAAATAGTAATGTACCATTATGAATAGTAATATGACCCTTAGGAATAGTAGATTAGCTAAGTGAATATAAACCTTACTCATGAATGTATAAATAAAATTTATCCACCTAATAAATGAAATTATGATATAATAATATCATAATATAAGTATTTTTTTTAGAAATTATTATGTGTTAGTATTTTTTATCAAACATTAATTATTATTTAAAATTTTCTAATTAATGTAATGATTCAAGAGAAAATTTATTTCATAAAATAGAATCATAAGTTAATATTTTTTTGTCTTATAATTATAAGATAATTTTATGAGACCATTGTTAATTTTTGAGGGTGTCATAAAATCAGTTATAGATTTAAAATCTGTATTTTTCTAGTAAGTGAGGGTTTTAAATAAAAATTAAATTTATCATATTTAGAAAATTATTTTCATTAAATTGAGTTCATTTCTATATTCTACACATCTATAAATTGTTAGGATTAATTTTTGGGATTTTTCAGAAATACTTGAATTTTTGGGGAATAATAAAATTCTGTAATTTATGATACATACACATTATAAGTTAAATACACTATTCATTCAGTCATGGGTGATGTAAGAACAATTGTTTCAAAACAATATTCATTAATTACTTTATTCATTCAGAAGAATCAATGCTATTACTTGTCTTGAGAAAAATAATAAAATAATGAATAAAATAACAAGAAATCACCCCTCTCCTCCACTATAAAAACCACCCCTCAAACCCTCTTCTCTGCACTCATCTAAGCCTTGATGCATGTCAAAGTTCTAACCAAATACTGTTTCGTAGTATCTCCCAACATCTAGGAGATCTTGGTATTACCAAAATACCAAAACCCCTTTCCTTAAGGAGGTTCTCAAGGAGGAGTACTGAAGAGGTAAAATCCTCTTCCATTTCCTTTTATTTTATTTTGAATTTCTTTCTTTTATTATAATATGATAAACTCATCTGTAAAAATTATCATGATAAATCTAGTATAATATATATAATGTAATTATATCATGTTAATGTAATATAATTCATCAAACTCTTTTCTATGTATCTTCTATTTTAAAAACGAAATCATCATCCGGGAGGTGCCAACTTACAACCTTCACGGATGGTGAACTTTCATTCTTCAATTTATCATTTAAGGCTAGTCATGAAACAATTTTTATGGTTGAAAAATATTATAAAATATTTATTACATACTATTTAATGTCATGTAACCATTACATATATATATATATACTATTAATTAATTAAACAAAACTTGTTCGCGATGATCGAAAAAATGCCAAAATAATCTAAGGAATTATCACTAAAATTTTATCTAATGATTAATCCTCATAAATTATAAACAAATGATACATATAAACATTTACACCATTTTATGTTCATTAATAACATATAATTCAAAATATGGATAAATATACCCGTTTTACATGAACTTTATTACATGTATACAGGTAAATAGATCATGAAACCAAGGAAACGAACAATCCCAAGCCCTAAAATTTTATCATATAACTCACCAATATGGATATAAATTAACTTAAAAAAATTTAATGAAGAAAAATCATGTTTAAAATTTTCATAATTAATTAGTTAATGTATTTAATCTGAATATATAAAACATTAATATCATGTGAAAAACATATTTAGACTTAAGGTAATGGGTTTCTCATCTCACTTCTTTTCCATGAGATTTCCATTATTTTCCACTTATTTATTATATGTGGTGTATTTATACTTAAATTTTATATATAATATCATTATTATATTTATATTCATGGTATTAAATGGTTTATTTAATGACTATTAGTTTTTGGTCAAACGATTTGATTGATTACAATGTGGTAAGGGACTTCGTGTCAATTTCCATTTCATTGAGACTTACTTAGTATTGTGAACCTAATATTTTTTATGGTGTGTATATATTTCCTCTTTGAGTTAATTTTTCATTTTTAATTATATTTAAATTAAATATCCATATTCTTGTATCATGGATATGATAATTTTCATAGCTTTGTACCATTTTACATACGGTGTTTATTTTGAATGTTATTTTAACTGGGGAAATATTGATAAATAAATATACACTACACAATATAGATATTAAAAAGGAATATTATTTTTTAATAAATATATGTATAAATAATTATTTGATCTTTTAGTGATGGTCATGGCCCACTATATCCCCTCAATTAAATAACATGTCTCATGAGACAAAATAGTTGGCTACAAACCCTTCGAGTTTGTTTCAAAAAAATAATCAGATGGATATCTAACCACATAATTAAACCACTTTTATGGAATGTTGGTTCATGTTCTAGATACATTAAATCCAAACAATAATCATTATATTTATTTATTTCTTTCTATGAGGTTTTCACCATGAAAAAAATCTATGGATGCATTTTCATTCTCAGTTGGACGATGGAATGTGTTTTTCAATTATTCACCATGCCATATTGACTATGTATAATTGATTATTATTCAATTATTATTGATTCATTATTCTTTTATATGTAACCTTTACTGAGAATTTGATACCACCCTTTAATTTTTTCCTTCCCTAGGATGTGAATAAGAGATAATTTATTGAGTTTTTAAGGATGCAGTTTATTAGCTTTTGTTATGCATTATATTTTGTTTTCTTTCCCAATGTTAATTGGGTTCTATGTATGTATATAGTTTCTTCAAGTTTAATAAACAAATACATCCTTCAGGATTTTATTTCTTGTAATCATTCCAATGTTATAAAATAATGTACCGACTTTGGGATTCTCAGATCAGGGAGTTATACATTTATCATCCCAAACAAACCTTACTCCCATTGAAGTTAAAGAGGTTATCAGAGAATCCAACTTTGAGGAATCCTTTGTAAACCGAAATTATTACCCAACTAAACATAGAAATCTATGAATCTCAAAAATATTTACTATTTGATCCCACTCCATAACATCTTTCACCTTCTTATAGTCAACTAATATACCATGTTCTAAGACCATGTGTATTAAGAAATTCACTTATCAAATCCAAAAATACCATCTTGAGAAATTATTATAGAGTTAGTGATTTCTCAATGATTATAGAACTAATCTTAGAAGATGGACATGATCCTCCTCAGAATGAGAGTAATCCATGATATCATACATAAAGACCACCATGAATGTACCAAGATACTCATGTAATATCCTATTCATAAAATCCATAATGACAGAAGGAGAATTGGTTAGACCAAATGTCATGATACTCATTATGACTATACTTACTATAGGAATCAATTTTCTAAATGTCATATTATTTTATTCTCAACTGGTTATAACCAGAACAATGTTCTATATTTGAGAACCACTTCACCCCTTTCAACTGAATAAACATATCATAAATACATGGAATCAAATACTTGTTCTTTACCATGAATCGATTGAGTTTTTGGTAGTCAACATAATGGTAATGTGTTCCATAATCTTTCCTAGAAAAGAAAACTATTTCAACCGAATGTGAAACAATTGGGAATATAAATCCTTTCTCTAATAGGTCATCCAAATGATTCTTCAACTCTTTCATTTCAACTAGTTCTAGTCTATAAGAAGGTACAAATGTGGGATGGGTACTCAACACTAAACCAATAGAAAACTATACCTAATTTAGGGGTGAAAAGCAAATAAATAAATAGAAAAAATTCTAGGAAACTCAATGAAAACTAGAGGTATATCATCACTAAACAATTCCTACTCTAGATTAAAAGTGAACATTGATATTACTCTCTCCAACTATAGATAAGAAGGTCTGAATCTACTCGACATTGAGTCCCTTCCTCCCTAAAAGATACGAGACACCCCATTAGGTATAGTAAATGAGAAAAATTGAACATATCATTCTAATCCATCCTAAAAATAAAATAAATGGGTTTCATGTTGAGTACCAAAAAATTCAAGGTAAGCTCAATATCTAATAAAGAGAAGTCACAAGCAGGAAAATAGAGACCCCACTCTCTTTTCATTCTGACAGCTATATTAATGTCCATCACATAAGACAAAAGATCTATAAAAATATTTGGAAGGTTCAGAATATGAGATGATATAAATAAATCAGATGAAATGATATCAAATAAAGTAGTGATTAAATATGTTTCTATAATGATGGTACCTCTCACAGTTTTTGGACCCATATCTACTTACTCTACAGAATCTTCCACTAAGTGAAAAAGATTCATTATGGATAACTATTTATGGAACCCATTTGTTCATAAAGTATCTGATTGTACCATAGTAATTTTAGGTGATGATGATACCAAACCACAATGTGGGGAATAAATGATATAACAAAATTATAGCAAGTGACCTGATCATCTGTAGAAACTATAGATCTTGGGTGCCTCAGTGTAAAACCATTTTGAATTCCCATGCTTTCCAAACTGAAAGAATGTATAAGTTCCAATTACATGCACTCTAGCAGGTATATAATTATCCTATTATTATTATCCACCATGAGAATCATTACAATTTTTATTTACTTTAATGGAACTCAAATAAATTCCATTGGGAGAAAAATGAACTCTCGTCAACCCCGACTTACTTGTGAGGTCAAGATCAACCATTAATACCTTATCCAACATCCTAGCATAATAAGTAAACATAAAAAAGAAAATATAAGAATTAATATTAAGTCTAAGAACTATCTCAAATCATTGAGTATTAATCTTCTCATTCGATTAAATCTTAGGATAAAACTACAAAATCTCGAAAATGTGATTTTCATACTCCACCACTTTCCTATCAGCCTATTCAAGTTTGAAAAAATCTATAGCCTGAAATATAACAATAAAATCTAGATAGAACTAACCAGTGAAAAGAAACTTAAATTCATTAAACTATAAAACCATATTATTCTTTTCAGTTACCATCAAGTCCCACCATCTCCTTTTGGGACCTTCTAGATTGAAGGTGGAACGTTTAACCTTAATATAATTTTTCATTTCCAAGAAATCAAATAGAACCTCTATCTTTCCCAACTAATCCTAAACATCTTGATGATAATTTTAGCATCTAGTGGATTCTAGTGAAGGAACACCTGAGAATTTTTTTGAGATTTATCATATATGAGGTTCCAAAACTAGATCCTAGATGAGGATAGGTGTAGGTGCTTCTCAAAAATCATGGATATTAGGCACAATAATCTCTATGAGCTTCGGGTCTATAGGAGGATATTCTCATTGTGGTTCATCAGTAGCTTCATCATGGGTCTTATTCACATGTCTTCTCTAAGTCATGATGTTACACAACATCAATATACAGTTTGAAGACATAAAAAGATTACTTAGATCAATAACTCAAACAAGAGAAATGGGGAAATTAATCCCATCAAATAAGATAAAAATATTTGTATTTCAACATCTCTAAAAAATTAGTTAAAAGATTATAGTTATATAAAATTATTCCTCAATATTCCTTCCCAAAACCACCCATGGTGAGTTAAGGATCATTAGGATGAGAATTTTCCAGACACCTGCTCATAACTACCTCCTAAAATGTGACTAGTTAACTCAAACATAATACTGATATCATGTTAAGATGCTCAACCTACCTTTGATACCAATTTTTTACAAACCATCCATGATACCCTATTACCCTGATACCTAAGCTAAAACTAACATGGCCCAAAGGGCATTCCCAATCCCATGGGTTGCCGACTAGCACATGGAATCATACAAGATAAAAGAGGGAACAAATTTTCCAAAAAATAAAGAAAGATAAAGGTTACAAATCAATATGATCAACATTTCAAAAGGATAAATTACTAGAAACCAAAAATGTATATAAAAACCAAAAATAGTACATCATTAAAGTACCCAGTAGAAAGAAAAACAGCCCAAAGAAAACATCACTCTAAACCCAAAGGATTAATAACATCTGCCATAACTAAGTGGTTCTTTCCCTATACTCAAACCTTACATGATTAAATCTATAAATTTCAGAAAGAAAAGGTAGGGTGTGAGATATAAATGCCAATATTTCCTCAGAATGTGTTCTATAACAGATTCCAAAATAATAAAACAAATCATTCATTAAATTATAGATAAAACACGGAATAGCATAATGTCTCATTTTTATATTTAAAACATGAAATTCTTCTTTTCAAAAGGATGAAAAATATTTCAAACATAGATTAAACCAAAATTTTATGTAAAATACTTTTTATAAATTGGTATTAATGAGTAAAAATTTTTCCATAATCAATGGAATATATATATATGTAAATCACAATAAGCACCATGGTCATCTGCCTTATAGTACAATAGTTTCTAATTATAGGATCCCCACACATCTCATATCACTAATCATGGTTAATATGTGTACACATATCCCTTAGTATCATGCTGAATAAGACTAATCAACATCCCATTTGAGAAAAGATATTGTGAACAGGGTTTTTGTTATAATTTTCATCATTAATGAATTTCTAGGGAATCAACATCCTAGAATTATTGTCCCAAATAACCCACTAAGTACCCAAGCTTTTATGTGATCAATAAATCAATTGAAAAATAAAAACTCATCTCATTTCTAATTAATCAACATTTAAAATTCAATTTCCAATTTTTTTTATTTAAATATGAAAATTCAATTTCAAAACCAAGACATGGGTTTTCATAATTTAATTTTTTTATCTAAACTCAATAAAAGGATTTAATCATTTAAATTTAATCCATTTTCTCAAATCAAATCTCAACTATTTTCATTAATTACATCCATTTCTAAATATTCCCAAATTCCAATTACATTAGAATTGGGGTGTTTTACCAAAATACATGCCATTTCAAATTCTAATTCTAAAAATTATCAAATTGAGTTCTCATCAATTAGTTGAAATATATTTCAAGAAAATCAATCAACCGAAGGTTTCAATTATATAGAAAATCTCAATCAGAACACCATACCTTTAATCATAGAATCAAATATCAGCACCCACCATGAGATCCTACAATGAAGAACAATGGTTATAGAGATCAAGAAACCAAACCTAGAATCAAGATCCATTTAAAAAGTGTTTATATTCATCAAATACATGTCGATCTATCAAAAATCAAGGATAAAGGAATGATAGATCAGGGTTGATTAAATGAGATATGATCCACATACCAGAGGATATTAAACATGATCAACCATGCTTCAATCTTCCAATAGAAGGGTTTTCAAGAACCAAAAACTCTTCTTGAGATCCTCAGAAAAACATGAAAAAAAATTAGGTCGAGTGAGGTAGGATAGGCCTCTTAAAAGAAGGATAAATAATTTTAATATAAATTTTCAAAATAAAAGAAACATGTGTTCATGATTAGCTGGTTTGGGTTGCATTGTTTGAATAACTATTCCCCCTAACCATTCCCCCAATGAAATAATTTTCAAAGGTATATGGTTTCTCCTTGATGGGTACATAGTTTTTTAAATCATGGACCAAATATGAAAACCCCCACTTTATAGGGCTTTATAGTTTATACTGGGGGCGTACGATTTGAGAAAATAATTCAACAACCATGAAAACCCCAAAAACCTCCAAAATATTCCAAATTCCACCCGATGTACACATAAATAAGATAGAACCAAAAGGGAAACAAAGAAGTGTAAAGGAATATCTAAACAAACTTATATAATGTTACTTATTTCCCAAAAAAACCTATGATAAGAGTGATTAAAATGAAAAACATCCCTTCTATTACTTCTAAAATATGTTGAATTGGCCTTAGAACATCGAACCTTCATGTGAATTGTTATACTAGTCATCCAATTATCTAACCACCAAACCTTAAATCAATTGGAAGATATAATTTTCTAACCACATAATTTATGACAACTAAAGACCTTCTTCTGCTGATCTTACAAGACAAAATGGATCTCCAGAGTTTCCCCTTCTATAAATTAATTTCAACACTTTCAGAGTCTTCATAATCCTAATAATATCTTACTTGAAGACCATTTTAAGGATTATCATGACATCCTCTAACTTAATAAAAAAACATTTACTTCCATTCCATGAAACACGCCTCCATTTTCACCCATACACCCAAGTCCCACTAATGAAAGATAATGATTTATAATTTCTTGGACTAAATACATAGTGAACAAATCTATTAAGTTATTTAATCTAGAAATATTGTACAACCTCAAAACTCCATCTTAAAAAAACTTTGGAATTTAATTGTACTTAAGGTTAATGAATTCCAACCTCTCTTGGAAAAAACGATTTTCAGCCAATTGTATTACACATTGACTATCATAGTAGAGAAATGATCTTTCCTGACCACTTCTAAGATCCTTAATCAGATATATTAAACATAAAATATCTTTACATTTTTGGGTTTCTACCACATACTCAATTATTTTATGGAGATTGAAATAACTAGTTTCATCTTTGACATCTAATTGATCATGGTTTCATTGAAAATAAAAACATATTGGGTTATTCCCTTCCATGAATAAGAGTCTCCCTCAAAGTATACATCAATATACACAACCGATAGACCATGTATCCTTAATCAAATGGTATTATCTTCCATTAATTTTAAAATATCTCATGATTCACTTCATGGATCCACAATTTTCTTTCACTATGTTTTTCATGAATAAAAAAAACTCCCACTACATAAGAAATATCATTCCATGTGCATTGAATATTATACCTAACGCTTCCTAATATTGATACATGTGGTAAATTTTCTATGTGATTTTACACTTCCTCCATATATGGTGTTAGTTCCTTCTATGGGTTAAAGTTTTTGACAAGAGTTTTTGATAGTGACATACATCCGATCATGAAAAATCTTTTAAAAATCTTCTAGATATAGTATTTTTGAGATAGAAGCATATTTTTAGACTTCCTATATTAATCGATCTCTATGACTAAGATCTTATTTTCCTTAAAAAACTCTTTCATTTTAAACATTCTAGAAAAATCATTCTTCATCACCTAAAATTGATGAATGTTCAAACCCACTGTAAGAACCCGAACCTAGTTTCTTGGAGTAGGTGCCTTATATTATTACATTGGCATATAAACAAGGAATATGAAGCCCTGAAGGACTGAGTAGTTTAATAGATTTGGAAAAAAGATATATATAGAAATTAATCATTTCAACTTTTAATGAAATAAAACACATAAGTATTATTGGTAACATACATAAGTATGAGTTTATCCCTGCAGGTCATTCATAATAAAAATTTTCATGTACTGAGAAAATGAAACATAAGAAAGGGGTGAGCTAAAACAATCATTAAGGGTAATAAAAATAGTGAAAGATATCATAAACATCAACATGAGTCATGGTGAATCACTAAAAACAAATTCATTTTAAAAAATAATCTTTAACATAATGTGGCAGGATTAAGAGTTGAATAAATAATTCCATAATAAAACATAATCTTGGGTATTCTATTAGATGAATAAAAACATTAACAATTAATAATAGTTTTATAATAAGGGAATACATAATGTGGGATATCATAACCATACCATTAAGGCCTCGTGTGAAGACCATAAATATCCATTTTTTCAGGGCCTCATGCAAAGGCCATAGTTTGTCTCATGAGACCTACCAATGCACTAAGGGGAAACAATGAGCCCCACCCGAAACTTAATTTACAAGTTTTTTGGATGTTAAATACCATTGGATGGGTTAATTGTTATTGGAATTGGAAACACATAACATTATGGCATGGTAATTCTTCACAGTTTAATGAATCTTACACTTATTGGATGGTATTGTTAATAGATTATATATGGTTAAACTCTTCAAAACTTTTTAATGGATATTCCCCTTTTGGTAAAAATATTGAAAATATTGAAAATATATAATATAATATAATAATATAAAATAATAGATAATATAATAAAATAATATATAATAAAATAAAATAAAATAAAATAATAAAATAAAATTTAAAATTAATATATAATATAGAGTATAATAGAATATATAATAGAGAGTGTAATAGAGTATAATATAGAGTATTATTTTTAAAATTTATTTTAAATTTTAAATAATATAAAATATTATAAATATAGTAGAAATAGAATGATGAACTAAAAAGTCTCTTGGACCTATTGTTAAAAATAGCGAATTATTATTTTCTTCATTAATAGATTTTGACCTGCTAGACAACCATATGTTTTGACCCGCATTAAATTCTAGGCCATCTATTGAAGATATGAGTACATCAATCCCATATGAATTTTTACGATGAGTATATTGTTTTCATTCCTCATATATATGGGGATAAACATAAATAACATATAAATACATATTGAAACTAATAAAAGAAAAGAAAATATCTTTCCCTGAAAGTTAAGCACAAACACTAACCATTCAGAGTAAATTGGAAAATTGTTTTAAGATAGAACATAAATAGTCAAAACATAGTGGAATAAATCATAAAAAATTAACCCCATTTAAACATAACAATCAACAAGAGTGTTTAAATGGGTGAAAATACTCCTTTATAATAATCGAGTAATTGTTGTTATAAAAACCCTTATACTTAGAAACGAAGGGTTCTTTTGGGAAAATATTTGTATAAAACAATATTTAATTTGAGGTATCTTTCTCATAATAAAATGATTTATTTTATTATAATAATGGTTGTTAATAATATATTATATAGTTCTTTATAAAATAGGTAATAATTAAGAAATTCTCTTGAATCGAGCTTATATTTCAGGAATAGTTTTTGAATGTTCCTTTTGAACATGTAACTCCACATAAAATAAAGAGGGATTATGGTTGGTAAATATATATAGAACACCCATACATAATTTATTAGGGGTAAATAATAATACATAATTCTTTCATTGAGGTAAGTTGAAAATAAAAGTAACCCGAATGAAAATGGAGGTTCAGGTGGAAAACCCTTACCTTAAGTCTGAAGGTGTTCCTCACTTGATCTTAATGACCTGACTAATAAAATTTTGGGTCATGAATTAATGATTCCAAAACCTCCCATAAATGTAATTAATTTATTATAACCTTATTATCTTCATTCATGGATTTTCTATAGGTTAAGAAATTCAATTTCATTGTTTGGGAGTGTTTTCATCCTTTGTTTTCATGACCGATTTACTTATATTCATATATGAAAAAACATATAGAATGAGAATATTTGTCCAGAATATATGTTTTATGTTATTAGTGTACAACCATAAGTTTACATAATCATAAAATTTGGTTGGTTATTGGGATTTGAGACGAATCTTTATATAAAACATTAATGATAATGGTTTGGTTTAATTGGTTTTTTTATCACAACAAACTCATTTTGATTTAGAAATTAATATATTGTGAAAAAAATATTCCAGAACCTTAAATAAGTTATAATACATATATTATATTATTCTTCAACCACAAAAATTGTTTCCTGAGTAGAATTGAATATGGTAATAGAAATTGAAAACCCATCGTCCTTGAATGTGATAAATTAACACATCTCAGATGGTGTTTTCATTTCAAGTATAAAAGAATGGGAAAAGAGAGATGATGAATAATTATTAAATTATCACAAACAAATTCCATTACATGTAAGGTAATGTATTTATCATAACAATTTGATGAAAATTGGGAAGGAAATAAATAAAATTAAAGAACTCAAAATAAAATAAAAGTTGAGAAGACCCTTAAGAAAATACGGCATCCTAACATCTTCGCTTAAAAATTCATAAAATAATTTGATGAGAGAAAAGGGATATCTCATCAATAAAAAATAATATGGATAGTAAGTGGGATATTTAATGACATATCCCAACATAATCTAAAATAAATTAAAAGATAATAACATAAAAAGAGTGCTTGAAAAAGAGAAGGGTTATAGATTCCCTTACCTTATAGAGTAACTCCTGAAACAGGAAGGTTGTGACCTTGAGGTATTGAAAAAACCTTTTGAGGACTCCTAGGGAGGTAAAAATACCATATCTTCTCGGATAATGAATTTTTAATGAAATGAAATTATGTAATGGGTGGTTATTTATAGTAAAATGAAGATATTTTTTATTAATTTCAAAGGAAACCTCAATAGTTGTTTTTCCAAAACCAAGGGCTTGACCTTGGTATTTACCCATGGTTATGGTCACTTTAGACCCCTCATATCATATTTCAATGAAAAAAAGTCAACCAAAATTTTAAATTAATTATTACATCATTACGATGTCATTAACTATACTAAAAACCTAAAACTATATTTATACTATTCAAAAAAAAAATACAAGTATTTTTAAAAAATCATAAAAATTGACCCAAACATTTTTCAACATGTAGGATTCAAAAATGAAATCCATTTTTTGAAAATAACTTTCAAAATATTTTTAATTTAATTTTTAAATAAAATAATAATTTATTCCAAAAAACAACTTTAAAACTATAACTCTTTTTATAACTCCTTGAGAAATTAATCAGGGTCCCATAAAATTATGTTATAATCATATGAAAATAAAGTAACAATTTATGATTACATTTTATGTAAATAAATTTCTATTTTAAATTATTAAATTAATCATAAAATTGTAATTAAAATATTTATGACATACAACAATACAATTACTTATATAATGATCATTTTTTCACTTATACGAAGTATAAATTGTATTTATACATTCATGGGAGAAGTTTCTATTTACTTTTCCAATTTACTATTCATTAATATTCATAAGAGTAACGTTACTATTCATAAGGGTATGTTACTCTACATAGGGGTTTGTTATTATTCATCAAAAATTAAGTTTGTCTTATCAGACTCTAAATATCTCACTAAACACAACCGTGTATGTCAGTTTTTTGAAATTCAAATCACAAAGGTGAAAACATTATGTTTACTGGCTAGGTTATAACAAAATTGTGTTTTTTAGAGAATTGTTGTTTCATGCATTTAATATTAAATTTATATGCATAATCATGGGGTGTTACATTATACCCTCTTTACAAAAATTTCATCCTCAAAATTACCATAATGTTACCTCACAAAATGATTTGGGTAGTTCTTCATCATAACCTCCTTAGGCTCCCGTATTTCCTCTTTGTTCTTATCATTTTTCCAATGTATCTTTACCAGTCGAGTCCTCTGATTACACAATAATTATTGTTTAGTGTCTAGAATCCAGATAGGCTCTTCAATGTAAGATAAGTTTGGTTCCAATCGTATACCTTCAGAAGTGAAGACTTGATTTGGGTCTAGCATATACTTTCTTTGCAATAAGACATGGAACACATTGTGTACTTTAGAAAGGATAGGAGGCATAACCAAACAATATGAAATAGATCCAATTATTTCCAAAATTATAAAAGGGCCTATATACCTAGGGTTCAGTTTCCCTTCCTTCCCAAATCTTATAACACCCTTACAGGGAGACACTTTTAAGAAAACATGATCTCCCACTTGAAATTCCAAATAATTTCTTCGATTATCAGCATATCTTTTTTTTATGCATTGAGCTAATTTGATATGTCCTTGAATATTCTTTACCTCCAATATTATTTCCTCAACATGTTCTAGGCCCACTAGCTTCCTTTCACCAACTTCATCCCAACATATTGGGGTATGAAATCTCTTTTCTTACAATGTTTCATATGGTGCCATTTGAATATCGGAATGAAAACTATTATTATAGTAAAACTCTACCAAGGGTAATTAATAATCCCACATACCTTGAAAGTTGAAAGAGCATGATATAAACTTGTCTTCTAATGTTTGGATCATCCTTTCTGATTGTGCATCAGTTTTATAATGATAAGCTGTACATAAATGAAGCTTAGTATCCAACGATTTCTGAATATTTTTCATGAATTTTGATGTAAATCAAGGATCAAGATTAGACACTATTGAAATAGGTACTCCATGAAGTCTTAAAACTTCATTGATATAACGGCATGCAAGTCTCTCCAATGGATAAACCTCCCTTATAGAGAGGAAATGTAAAAATTTTGTAAGTCGATCAACAATTAACAATATTTCATCATTATTTCATGGGGTTTTGGGTAATATAGTGACAAAATACATGGTTATGTCATCCGATTTCCATGTTGGAATAGGTAGAGGTTGCATGAATCCTCTAGGATGTTGTCATTTAACCTTCAATTGATGACATACTAAACATATTGAAACATAATCATCAATTTCCCGCTTCATGTTATCCCACAAAAAATGTTTCCTCAAACATCTATACATGTTTGGGCTACCAGGGTGTATAGATAAATTCGAGCGGTGGGAATCATCCAATAATCGCCTTTTTAGCTGCAGTATATCTGGAACACAAAACCTCTTCCAAAATATCATAATTCCCTCTTCACACACGAAGTCATCCAACTTCCCATCATTCACACCTTTAGTTTTATTTTTTTTATATTTTCATTATTAGAATGAGAAGATTTAATCCTCTCCAATAGAGAGGGTTGGGAAACCAAATGAAAAAGTAGTGATGTTTCACCTTCTTTGATATTTCTCATATCCATCTTTACCAGATCTATAAACACAGGATCCCTTTCAATCCTCATTTTGTTTAGGACTTCCTGATTCTTCCTACCTAATTCATCAGCAACCTTATTTTCCATTCTTGGGTGGTTGTGTATGAAACAATCATAATCCTTGAGTAGTTTTAGTCATCCCCTTTGCCTCATGTTGAGTTCTTTCTATGAGAAGATATACCCCAGACTTTTATGATCCGTATATATCTCAAATCATTCACCATAGAGATTGTGTCTCCATATTTTTAGAGAAAAAGATCACAAAAACTAACACAAGATCTTGAGTAAGATAGATTTTCCATGAATTTTTAACTACCTTGATGCATAGGAAATAAATATATCATTATGCATAAGGACACAACCATGTTCTTTCATTGATGCATCACTATAGATCACAAACCCATAACTCCTCGATGGTAGAGTTAGGATAAAATAATTCCCTGATATCCTCTTCAATTATTCAAAATAATACTCACAATATTTTGTCCATATGAACTTAACCCCTTTACGTGAAATCTTGGTCATTGGGTTTGACAAATGGAAAAATTCTGAATGAAACACTGATAATAACATACTAAACCAATAAAATTACATATCTTAGTAATTTTTGTTGGAGTAGGACATTCTTGAACAACATTTTTTTTCACAGGATCAATAGATATTCCATCCTTGGTGACAATGTGGCCATGAATGGAAACTTATTGAAGCCAAAATTCACACTTGCTAAATATCCCATATAATTGATTTCTTCTAAGAGTCTTTAGAATAGTTCACAAGTGATTTTCATGATCTTCTTAGCTTTTGAACTGTAACAAGATATCATCAATAAATACCACCACAAAGAAATCAAAATATTCCTTGGAAACTATATTCATTATATCCATGAAAATAGAGGGTGAATTAGTCAATCCAAAAGGAATTACTGTAAAATTATAATTCCCATACCTAGTTTGAATTGCTATATTTGGAATGTCTTATTTCTTTACTAGCAACTAATGATATCCAGGTCGAAGGTAAATCTCTGAAAAATATTTGGCTTCAAGAGGCTGATCAAATAAATCATCAATGAGAGGTAGAGGATACTTGTTCTTTATTGTTATAACAATGATATCCCTGTTGTAAATGCACACCCTCATAGATCCATCTTTATTATTAACAAAAAGAATAGGGGCTCCCCATGGAGAGATAATAGGGAGAATAAATCTTTTACTACTCAATTCATCTAGTTGTGTCTTCAGTTCTATAAATTCCACAATGGATATTATATAAGGATTCTTTGATATAGGCCTTGAACCAGGAATTCAATCAATGGAAAACTCAATTTCTCACTCTGGAGGATATCTAGGTAAATCCTCTAGAAACACATCAACATATTATTTCACAATGGGTACTTCATATAATTGAACAGTTCTTTCATCACCCATAGTTATTTAATTCCATTAATCTCCAATAATTTAATTTAGTAGAGATACTGGCAGTGGATCTACATAAGAATCATCTGGCGCAGTTTATGCTCTAATGATAAGGGATTCAACACCTTTTAAAAAAATAATGACTTCTCTCTTCTTATAATACATATTCGCGTCATAATGGTAAATACAACTCTTATAAAGGATTATATCAAAGTAAATAATTTGTATGATGATAAGGTTATAAACTAAAGAACATTTATGTGTCATGTCAGGGAATGATTGACACATCTTTGTTGTAATGATACATAACCGAGGAGTTTTGACTGAAAAATCCTTTGTTAAATCTAATTGCACATGTCAAATTTTCTAGGAAAACTGGGAAGATATAAAAGAATGCGATGATACAGATTCAAATAAATCATTGGATATGTTCAAGAAAAAGATTAATGTACCTTCCACCACATCGTTAGGAACTTTAACCACATTAGTTGTGACCATATGAGCTTGACCATGATAACTTTTCCTTCTCTAGGGAATGTTTCCCGGACTCATAAAGACATTAATGTGTATGATGTACCATATTTTTACAACTATATAATTATACATTGGTTGTTTATTTCTTCCCCTTATAATCATGAGATTGGTGGCCTTTTTCTCTGCACTTGTAATAGACTCCAATTCCATTCAAGAAAGTTCTGGTGTGTTTCTTCCCATAATTACTATAGGGTGGAAGGTCAACTCTTCCATTTTTCTCTATTTTATTATTTCCATTTATAAAGTTTTCAATAGACATCTTCTTCTATTTTTTTAATGTCATAATACATAGAAAATTTATTTTCTCTCTTGATAGGACATAACACTGTATCTTCATATGATGAGAAATTTTGGGAGACTAGTGCCCTTCATAGGAATGGTTTCAAACTATCAATGAATCGATAAATCTTGATCCTTGGATTACGTATATAGTTTCCAACATTCCTTGAAATCCTTGTAAAGTTGGCTTCATACTTGGAAACATTTTCACCCTCCTTCCTTAGATTCAATATTTGGCATTCCATATCTGCTCATTGTTCATCGGTAAAATATTTTTCAAGGAAGATTTCCTTAAAATCCCACCATTCCATATCTTATATTTCTCCCTCCTCCTTTGTGTTTTGGATTAATGTCCACCAGTAATCCACATCTACTGATATAAAATAAACTATCATGACAACCTTTTCTCTTTCATTACATCCCAATGTGAAAAATAACTTCTCTAGGTAACTTATCTATTGCTCAGATACAAATGGGTTTTTAGTCTCATTGACGGATGGAGGCTATTGTCGTATAAAGTGATCTAACATAGCTCCTCCATGTTGTGGATCCAGAATCTCCATTCGGGTAAGGATATTGTTCATAACCTGAGTAAGCTATCCCAGTATAGTAATAAGTTTCTCTGCACCAATCATTGATCTAGAGCCAACATCATTATCTTGCATCGGAGGGAAATCCCTATATGGGACACACACGTTCAAGTGTTTTATGTTCCTTGCACTAGGAACCATTTCTAAATAATGGAATACACTAGATTAGGTTATGAATCATAATGTATAATCACAATGTAGAAATGTAATTTTCATAAATATATTATCTTATAATCATAAACATGGTTTATTTGAGGAAAAATTTACATTTAAATCCTTCAAAATGGATTGTAATGAATATGTGAATTATCCTAATCATATCCCATGGGAGTGTCAAACCAGTTGCACAGTAAGGCTTGTTTTCATGTACCCGGAACCCCAGGTTAAGACTAAAACTCTTTATCAGAGTTTTCACTCCTACGTATATCAATGAAAGAACCGCGTCCACTTGTATTATCCAAAAAGGGATGTATTTTATAGAAAGATCCACAAAATACATTCCCTACCAAAATACTAGGATGTTCTTATATGTTTATCCTCAAAGACTATATTAGGGATTTTTCCCTAATCTAAGTTTTCTAAAACCAGTTTCCATGTTTTCTACAAAACATCCTCTGATATTAACTATATAAAACTGACCCCAGTTTCCTAGAGTCGATGACTTATTTTATTACATTGGAATATAAACAAGAAATATGCATCCTAAAGTACTGAGTAGTTTAGTATATTTGGAAACAATATACATACATAAATTCATCATTACAACTTGGAATAAAATAAAACATAGAAGTTTTATTAGGAACACCCACAAATATGAATTTATCCTTGAAGGTTATTCATAATAAACTTCTTCATGTATGAATAAAATGAAACATAAGAAAGGGGCAAGCTCAAATGCTTAGTAAGGGTAAAAAAAGCAACGAAATATATCCTAAATATCAACATGAGGTATAGTGAAAAACTAAAAACAAATGCCTTTAAAAAATAAGCTTTAATGTAATATGGAAGGATTAAGAGATGAATGAATAATTCCATAATAAAACATAATCATGGGTATTCTAATAGTCTAATAACCACATAAACTATGAATAAATGTTTCATAATGAGGGAATGCATAATGTGGGACATCATATCCATACCATCAAGTCCTCATCCCTAGACTATAGTTTATCTTATGAGACATATCGATGCATCAAGGGTCTATAGTGAGCCCCACCCAACACTTACTAATTCCAATGAATTACAAATATGTAAGGGTATACACATAAATGATATATACATTAATTTTGAAACTAACAAATTAAATATAAATAACTTTCCCCGAAAATTAAGCACAAACACTAATCCTTCATAGTAAATTGTTGAATAGTTTTAAGATATTAGATCAACAATCAAAACATATTGGTTGATATCATAAAACATTAACTGCATTTATATATAAGAATCAACAAGACTATTGAAATGGGTGAAAATACTCTTAAAATAATCGAGTAATTCTTGTTATAAAAACCCATTTACTTGAAAAAGAAGAGTTCTTTTGGAGAAATATATGTATAAAACTAGAAGTTCTTTGAGGTATATTTATCATAATAAAAATATTTATTTCATGAGAATAATGGTTTTTAAAAAGATATTATAGAGTTCTCTTGAAAATAAGTAATAATAGATAAATTCCCTTGAATCGGGCTTGTATTTCAGGAAGAATTTTTGAAAGATCCATTTAAACGTGTAAATACACATAAAATAAAGAAGTATTATGGTTGGTAAAAATATATATAACACTCATATAGAATTTATGAGGAGTACATAATAATAAAAAATATTTTCATTGAGGTATGTAGAAAATAAAAGTAACCAGAATGAAAATGGAGGTTCAAGTGGAAAACCCTTACCTTAAGTATGCACGTGTTCTTCATCTAATCTTAATGACCCAAATAATAAAATTTAGGTTCATAAATTAATTATTCCATAACCTAATATATATGTAATTTATTTATTATTATATTATTTGGTTCATTCATGGATTTTCTATGGGTTAAGAGATTCAATTTCATTGTTTGGGAGTTTTTTCTTCCTTAGATTTCTTGATAGGGTTACTTATATTCATGTATGGATAAAAATGTAGAATGAGAATGGTTTTCCAATATAGAAGTTTTATGTTATTATTGAACAAATGGAATATTACTTAGTCATAAAATTTGGTTGGTTATTCGGAGTGAAGATGAATCATTATATAAAAAATTAATGATAATTGTTTGGGTTAATTGGCTGTTTTTGATCGAAACGAACTCATTTTGATTTAGAAAATAATATCATGTGTCAATAAATATTCTAGATACTTAAATAAATTATAACACATATATTATATTCTGGTTCAACTATTAACACATTTTCATGACCAGAATTTAATACGGTAATAGAAATTGAAAACTTGTCATCCTTGAATGTGATAAATTAACACAACTCAGATGGTGTTTTCATTTCTAGTATAAAAGAATCAGAAAGAAGAGATGATGATGAATTAATAAATTATCAAAAAAAATTCCATTACATGTATGTTAATGGAGTTATCATAAAATTTGGATGAAAGTAGGTGAGGAAATAATGAAAAAAGGAGCTCAAAATAAAATAAAATTTGAGATCCCTTAAGAAAATCTGACAGCCTAACGTCGTGGCTTAAAAATTCATAAAATATTTTGATGAGAGAAACTGGGTATCTCATAATTCATACATAATATTGATATTAAGTGGGATATGTAATGACATATCCCAACATAATCTTACAGAAATTAAAATATAATAACATAAAAAGAGTGATTGAAAAAGAGAACGGTGATAGATTCCCTTACCTTGTAGAGTAACTCCCAAAACATGAATGTTGGGACCTTGAAGGATTGAGAATACCATGGGATGATTCCTAGGGAAGTAAAACTACCATAAATTTGAGGATAATTATTTTTTAATTAAATAAAATGATGTAATAGTTGGTTATTTATAGTGAAAGAGAGAGTTTTTCATGAATTTCAAAGAACACCTCATTAGTGGTTTTTGAAAAAGCTTGGGATTTTCCATGGTATTTTCCGATGGTATTTCCCACTTGGGACAAATAATATCATATTTTAATGTACAAAAGTAGAACATCATTTTATATTAATTATTACATCATTATGATGTCCTTAAATGTACTGAAAACTCAAAACTGTATTTTTACTATTCACGAAAAAAACAAGTATTTTAAAAAAATCCCAAAAATTCACCACAACCATTTTCAATGATTAGAATTAAAAAACGAGATCCATTTCTAGAAAATAGTTTTATAAATAAATTTAATTTATTTTTTAAATAAAATTTCAATTTATTCCAAAAAAACAACTTTAAAACTATAAATCATTTTATAACACCTTGAGAAATTAATCATGGCCCAATAAAATTATATCATAACCATAATAAAATAAAGTAAAAATTAATGATTACATTTTATGAAAATAAATTTACATTTTAAATTATTAAATTAATCATAAAATTATAATTAAAATAATTATGACATACAAAAAAACCAATACATATAATATGATCGTTCTTTCACTTATAAGAAGTCTAAATTGTATTTATACATTCATGCGTGAAGTTTCTATTTATTTTTCTGATTTAAAATTCATTACTATTCATAAGAGTAACCTTACTATTCATAATGACATGTTACTATTCATAAGAGAATGTTACTATTCAATAAAATTTGAGTGTAAATTATTAGACTCTAAATATCTTACTGAATGCAACCATGTATGTCAGTTTTTTGAAATTCTAATCACCGAGGTGAAAAAATTATACTTACTAGAAAGGTTATAACAAAGTGGTGTTTTTGAGAGACTAAGTGTTTTATGCATTCCTTATTAAATTTATGTGCTTAATCTTGGGGTGTTACACCCACTAGAAGCATATCATCCATATACAGAAGTAGAACGATAAATTTACCATTAATGAACTCTTTCCAATAGAAACAATGGCCTTATTTTTTCTATATGAAACCCTTAGCCTCCATCAATGATTCAGAATTTAGGTTCAATTGTCTTGGTACTTATATGAAACTATAAGAACTCCTATTAAGTTCCTACACCAAACCATATTTCATTTATTCCTGAAACCAACATATTTCTTTATCTAATTTTCTTTTTACAATGCTTCAAGAAGAAATACCAACTTTATATCCACTATCTAGATTTAAATATCTATAATTAATCATTATTATCATTGTCTAAATGGTAGTATGTTTTATCACTGGAAAAGAATTTCGTGGAAATCATTGCCATCTTTCATCTAAAATATTTTAACTAAAACCCTTTATTTATAAATTTTTATTTTTTATATTATAATTTGAACTATAAATTCTACTTTTTTTTCAAGTGAAAACTTTCCAAGTGGTCATTTTGTTATCTTCCAGGTGTTATTTTAATTTTTTTTCAGTATTTAGGCATCGTTAATTCCTATAACTTTGGAACTATTTATAAATTTATAAACATGAAAAAAATAAAATAAAACTATAATTAGGTATTATTAGTTATTAATGAAGTCATACATGAATAATTTTAAGGATTAAACGCTTTCACGGTGACCTGAATCACGTTATATTCTTCTATATGAATAAATGACTCTTTTGAATCCACAATGGTTGTACTGAGATCCTTCGCATGTGGTATAAACTACAATTATTCATCAACTTCACACCTGGATTCATAAATGGTGTACTACATTTTAAAGGATTTATCAAGATCAATAAATTATCCCAGGGTTGTTTTGGACTTCTTATAAGTGAGATCAAGATTATTAGTGGATGCAATGGTAGAAAACTGATGGTCTGGTGGATTGACGATTGCCCGATGTGGTGTGAACAAGTTGTGCATTACATGAGATCTATCCATGGGAGGGGAAATAGACTACACCTGAAAATAGTAGAATTTGGGTTAATAATAAATACTTATCAAGGGAAATGTGATCCCACATTGAATTATCCACAGAGAGGTGGATCCTTCTTATACCATAAAGTGTTATTGAGCTGCTTCAATGGGAATCCAATGATCACCCCTTCCAGAACCTCCTTACCAATTCTTACACATACCATAATTTTATTATGTTATATGATATATTTTTCTCATTCTAGCCTAAAAATATCTATCCTATGCAATTTTACTTCTTGGTTTCCCATATAATCATTTTCATCCATTGTAAGGCCCACTTTTTCACCTATAAATTATAAAAAACTATTGCTAAATATTTCCTTAATTTTGTGTATAAATACTTCTTTTATAAAAATTTATATTTAACATTTTTTCAACCATATGTAATAGACCATACCTCTTAGGTTATTACTTTTATTAAAATTAGATGGTATAGGTTCCTAAAGGAGGTCCTAAGTAGTTTAGAGGTGTTTAGGAGAAAAAAGGGGTGTTTTAGAGGATGATGATAGTTACTAATAAAATTTCCCAATTGTAGATCATGATGGTAGATACTAAAAGTATATACTAATAAGATACCATAATGGTAGATCCTAATGGTAGATCCTGACAACAGATCTGGACAGTAGATCGTAGATCCTGACGATAGATCAGGATGATAGATCCTAATCATATATATTGATGGTATATCCCGATGGTATATCTTGGGTGTAGTATACTTATTCTAGTAGTATCTTATAGTGGTAGCTTATGATAGTATATTTTAGTGGTAGCTTTTGATAGTGGCATCCAGCAGTAGAAGACTTAGTCTAGCTGTATCTTCTAGTTGTAGATCTCGACAATAGCTTCTGGTGATAGATCATGATGCTATCTCCTAATGGTATTTTTTGATAGTAGCACTTTCCTGTAGCAAGTTCATGTTTTTCCAAAATTTACAATTTTCCCCTTTTACATTTTTTTAAATAAAATGGTTTTGAAGCCTTAATTAAGGTAATTAAGATCTATCTTAAAAGAGGATATTTATATCCTTTTTTTTAAAAGTTTTGATCATTAAATTGGGTCTTCCGTATAGAATTTAATGATATCTACATTAATGGTCAATTAAAATCATATCTATGTTATTAAATTTAAATGGTTTCATATCTATTGTCTTTAAAATGAAGACATATACTTCTCTCTTTCTTACTTAGTTTCTCTCGACACTAGAGGTTCTGAAGCTTTTCCCTAGGAGTTATGTAACCCTATTACTACTATTTTTTTGAGTTCTTTCTGTAAGTGGTTCTATCATGTCTTTGAAACCCCTAGTTTGGGTGCAAAAAATCATGTGAAGATTATTTATTATAATAAGGGGGATCCTTTATTTCTCATCAATTATATCATTTAGGAGGGATTCATGATTTTTTTATCAGTTGGGAAGATAATATACACCATATTAATGAATATAATGACTCAGTTGATTGAAATCTAAGGGGAAGTTGAATGTGTCACATATTTTTATAGATTTTTATATTATTATATTATTATTTTCGATACATGTTATACCAATGAAAATCGTGGATGTTACGAGATTTTTTTATAGAATTCATATGTGTATTAAATCCCTTAATGTGTGATTATTTTGACACCACCTTGAATTAATGGTTATCCAACTATACTTGGATAATAAATCAGTTTCACCTAGACATATGTCTTATGTGAGAATATCTCTAAAAGTAAAGTGGAACCTGATGAAGGCCACATGAATGTATTTGAATAATTCTATGGTAATGTGATGTGAATGTGTTGTGATATGTCGTGGTGTGGCAGTGCAGCGGGGAGGTAATATTTTGTTATGTTGTGGTGTGAGTGTGATGTGGGGTGGTGATGAGTGGATGTGGCATGTGGAAAACAATTGTAATGTTAAATGTGGCTGTGACCATGCGGTATTGTTGGTGTGATTATGGTGGCTTGTATTTTATATTGATGTGATGTGTTATGTTAGTTTCTGAGGTTGTAATGGGATCAATCAAATGATAACGATGAAATTGAAATTTATAGAATAGAAATAATGGTATCAATTGGATGTCTAAAAAGAATGGATTGGTAATGGGTAATCTAGAAAATAGATTAATTTTTAATTGTGGATTGTGGACTATGTTTAATTGTGTGGTGTGGTTCATTTAGTGGTATCCACAAAATTGGGTGTCATGTGAGGTTTATCGGTGATGTTTTGAGTTGTTAAATGCTTTTTTTGAAACAATATGTAGCTTCTGTGTGTGATTACACATACATATAATATATATACCATGTATATTCCTTATGATTTTCTATACGCACCCCACCGATCGAGAACGATGTTCCAACACCCAATTATTTGGGTGGGGGATGTTTTCCTAATATCCTGATGTTGAGGATGGTTGTCCGTGCACTCACACATTACTGATCTATCTACCAGGATATGATTTCATGCACAAGATGTGATGTCTAGAAATCAAAATTTATTTGTAGTGATGTTTGATGAGGAGTTGATATGACTTTTGGTTACGGTCGTGCATGGTAGTAAGAGGTATTGAGGTTGATATAGTTTATGTTTATGATACTATACTAATTTCATTATGGTTGTGTATTAGATGCGATGTGTCACACATGGATTTTAAATTCCATGATTTTATTCAAATGCACTTTCGGTTCATAGATTTCTTTAGGTTTCTGGGTGTTTTGGGTTTAAAATATTGGTTTCTCTTGTGAAAATGATATATGAACATAGTCTTGGGGGTATTTTACGGTGACTAGACTTGTCCTTTTTCAATGGAATGGTATGTGGTTGTGGTTGGAGTTGGTTTTGTGACACTCATAGTGGCACCACTTGTGGGGTAAGTTGTTGAGGTGGTTTGTACGCTTGAGTAGGATGATTCTTGGGGTGAAAAGGTGGTTTTATTTTGGGTATTATTTCCCCTATCGTTGGCATATCATTCCCCCTTTTTTTCCCCCTTGGACCCACCCTGAATTTGGAGGATTATTGAAGGTTTTTGGGTTCCCAGAACAGGCCACACCGTTTGGCCGCACGGTTCCAAACCGTACAGGGTGTCCAAATCATTAAAATCTTCTTGAATTTCCCATTTTCACTCCTAAAAATAAATCTAATCCACTCCATTCTTCCCCCATTCTACCCCATTATCCATGGGAGGCCTCCAATATCCACCAAGATCCCATGGAACTCATTTTTTATGGGGGATTTGGTGGATAAATCTCAAGATATTTCGAGTAAGTGTATTCCTTCTTGGTTTCCTCCATTTTACTTTACTTTTATCTCCTCTTTCATTAAGTTCCTCATGTCCCGAAGTTAGGGTTCTATCCTAGGGTTTGATTTGGTGTCTTGTTTGTCAAATCTTGTGGTCTAGGTATGGTTTTATCTCCCTTATGGTGTGGCATAGGTGCAGTTGAGGTTTCACACCAAGATTTAAGGGTTTTGACTCAAAAGGTAGGTGATTCCATGTGAAATAATTTTTCAATGAGTTAGAATGTTTTATTTAATTATTTTTAATTTTCCTCATATTCTTTTAATTGTGCTAAAACCATTGTTTATGGAGTTTGATAAGCAGTTAATTTTAAAGTTGCAATTTGTTTCAAATTGGATGTTTTCCATGTGTAATCCCTGTGTTAATCTTTGGGTTGATGTTATAATCTATGAAAGTGTTTTGTTAAATATTTTTTGCGATGCCAATTCTACTATGGTAGGGTATTGGTGTGATTTTGGGTTTAAAAGTGTATTTTTGAAAAGTTTTTATGTGTAAAACCATGTTATACATCTTGAAACTGATTTATGAAGACATATTTTTGACATTTAGCTTTTGTAGTATTATTCGAAGTAAATTTATTACACTTGGGGGTGGTTTAATAAATGATTCTAAGGATGAAAGTTATGTTTTTATTGGTATTGGTATGATTTTAGTTTTCAATGAGGGTTTTGAAATGGGGTTTGTTTTCAAAACGAGGGTATACCTCTTGGGTTCATTTTCTGAAAATTGAAAATAATTTAGGGAATTTAAAAAAGTGTGAAAATGGTTTCAATGTACTGTTTTGATGATTTTATTTATTTAATATGGGGTTTTAAGGGCAAATAGGTTATTTAGGATGTTAAACATTTTTATGATTTTTTATAAACTGCTGAAGAGTTTTATGAAATTGTGATTTGGGTGCGAAACATGTTTGTGGGATGTTTCATGTGAGTTTTATGATAAAATGATTTTTAAGGTGAAAAGGGTATTATGTGATATGTGTGTGGGATGTTATGTGAGTTGGGATATCTTGTAATGGTTTTATAAAATTGTTTAAATGATTTGTGGAAGTGTTAAAGAAATGTGGAAAGTGTTGTGGGCTATTTTGGTGTGAGTATGATTTCAAAATGCATTTGAATGAAAAAGTGGATTTTGTATCATGTCTGATGTACATGTGGAATGTTTGGTGAATTTTTTATGTTGGAGTGATATTTTTAGGTGAAAATTATATTTCTTGGCTTGCTGAACTTGTTTGAGTACCAGTGGGAAACCTGGGTATCTAGGTGGGTGGACGTGTACTAGTATGCTAGTGATCCAGTGGGGTTTGGCCTCAGTTTCACATAGCAAGTTTGACAATTACAACACTAACTAAACTATTATGATGATGATGGTGGACCACTTGTTTATGGGTATGTTCCAAAATAGTGTCTCATGCACGAGAATTAATATTTGTGATGGTTACTCTCACCAAGATACAAGGTACCTAGGACCCACAACAAGATACTGACCAGAGGTTATTTCCTATTGCTTGTGCTCATTAGTTACTTTGTGGTTACCATTGGCATATGGTATGCTTGGATGGAAAATTAAGTTGCATTGGAATTATTTTTAAAAGTGTTTATTCTTTAAAATGGCCCACATGAAAACTATTTTATTTTATGTTGCATATTTTTAGAAAACTGTTACTAGCAATTCATATTATGAAATTATTCATGCTTTTCATCATTTAAGGTTTATCACATGGAATATCATAGTGGTGGTATCATAAATTTCCTTGGATCACACCTTACTTACTCATTTGGGTGTAAGTAGACTTGGTTATTTTTTTGTCGTAGGTTTGGGTACAACTTTTGTGCCAACAGATTGGGTTTTTACCGGTCGTTCTTGATGCGGTGTTGTGGAGATGGCTTAAGGGAAGTGCCTCTTGCCATGTGGAGGTTCTTTGGCTGTCCTTATTAGGTTTTTTACCTTTGTAATAGTCTTTAAAAATTTTTAAATTTTTTTTAATTCATTTATTAATTTTATTAAAAGATTTTTTTTTGTTTGAAAAAACCAGATTTGCTTTCTTGGGTTAGTTTGTTATTTTATGTTTATAAAATCGGGTAAATTGTTCCCAATTTTCAGTTTATAATACCTGAGCACATGTGATAGCCCATGTGGATTGGGAACACCCTTCATTATTTTTCATGGGAAAGGTATGGTGTAGGTTTTGATGGTGAATATATTTGGTTCATGAGAAAATGGTATTAAAGGAGGTTTAGGTTAACTCTTTGGATCTTGTTATTTGGGTAACAGTTGGGATAGTATGGAGTTAGAATTTTCAGGACTAGTAATTCCAGTTATGGGTAGTGTGCTTGATCACCAAACCTCATGATAAGATCCAATTTACCAGGGGGTGTTGGGATTTATCGAAGTCCTTTGGTTTTCATGGTTTGATAAGGATTAGGGGGAATGAAAAGTGAGTTGGTTTAATGGTATTGGTTAGCTTTTAGGGCCTGGAAAGCAATTTGGAGGCAGGGATATTTCCCTAGAACAATCTCTATGATGGTGAAGTTATTGGAGTATGGCCTCTAACCATATGTCCATGTTACCCACTGAGACTAGATTCCTCTCAATCTGTCTTGTGTTCTCTAGGTTTGTAAGCTTGGAATATTGATTTTAAATAAAAAATGACCCATTTTTAAAAAGCGTAATGTTTTTGTGAACTGATTTTTTTAATAAAGAGGTAAGTGTTTGATTTATAAAATGATGGAACTGAATTTTTAGAATTGTTTTGAAATGGAAAATTGTGTACTTACTCCCCTTTTAAAAGTAATAACTATATTAAAGTTGGTTTTGAAAAAGTATTTCTTATAGTGTTTTCTAAGAAACTGAAGGGAATTTTAATGGGATGATATGTTTTGAGATAGATTTGTATAACTTCAAAGTGAGTTCTCATTTGAATGGTTGTGTCCTTCTAAAAAGTTTTTTAAGATGTAAATTGGGATTTTGATTTCATGGTTAGCAGTTTTGAGAAAAAGAAAGTATTGGTTGACTATTTTGGTATTGAAATGTGGAAAGATTTATTGTTTTAACCTTTGGTATTTTCGTGAGTGACCACATTCATGGGGATATATGGGATGATGGATAGTTGATGGAATGGATGAATGAGTGTCGGGATGGATATGAGGAGGGTGCCCGCTGTGGCATAGAAACATGCATGTGTGGGGCCCATGGGGTACAATTGGTGGATATGCTAACCGCATAACTGTTAATTTTCCAAGAGATTATTTTTTAAAATGAAAAATTTATGCCTTGATGACTTTTTGTGGATGGTGTGTTATATGTGATTTGAAAATTTTGATGTTGTTGGATGTTTTGAGTCCAAGAACCCCTCTTGCTTGAACTGTGTTTTGGGTTTGTGTTTGGTCGGTAAGCTGGGTTGAAGGGATGGTTATCGATGTAATCTAAAAAATGTTTTGGGATGACTTTACGGTGGTTACATTAATGTGTTTGGATATGGTTTGTGGCACGTTTTGACCAATGGAACAACTTAGTTGGGTCCTTGGGTTCTCTCATGGGATAAGGTATCCCCCATTAAGGGTTAGTGCACAACTGAAGTGCAACCCAGATTGTCTTTCCATAGGAAAATCCTCCAATTAATCAATATAAGAAATATTTTTATCAGGATTTGGAGATTGACTTGACACCATTTCCTTTCTTTTTTTGGATCCTCTTATTGCAAGAGAGATCTCTTGGAAGGTTGAAAGAGACCTTTGTTTCTTAAGTTACCTGATTCATAGAAGGAGGAACTGGTATGGGGTTATCAATGTGGATAGTGTCTAAGAGGGCCTATGGGTCCATCCTAGTTTCTTCGAAGTATGAGTTCATGTTAAACCAATAGTGTGGGGAATCTGTTTATGCGAGGATATTATGGCCAGTTTTTGGAATTTTGTGATGTTTGGGATGTTGCATAAGGTCCCCCTCAATGTATTTTTTCTATCAGTCACAATGGTCATGTTCAGTGATGCCTTGTGATTCCATGTGCTCATTTGACTGTAAAGGTGAAGGTTTTGAAATCCTCTAAGATTCTATATGATGTTGGGAGTATGTATCCCTTGGGAAAAACATCAAAACCCTCTATTTTAGAGGAATGTAAGTTTATGTGTCTTTTCCTAATATTTTTTCTCACTCTAAGAAACAAGGTGTGATGTGTGTGTATATTCTAAGCCCCTGTTTAAGTAAAATTCTAGGTTAGTATAAGGTGAGTTTGGAATGTGTTATGTCTTGGTAAACTTGTCTGGGATTTAATTGTGGATGTTTGTGGCACCTAAATAAGAAGTTCCATACTGAGGTTTCCAAATCCGAACTACTAGGCTGAAAATTATTCAATATTTTGGGCTCCAGCCAAAGGCCCTAGAGTAAAGTTGGTGCATAGTTAGGGGAAATACAAGGGTCATTTAACCCCTTGTACAAATTCCTATCCTCAGTATGAAATATAATAAGATTTTAAACATCTGGTGTAATCATATTGCTTCTGTTGTTCCCATTCAGTGGAAAGAGGTAGAGGGCCTTGTACCCATGTCATCACCCAATGTCAGTCCCTCCCACTTTGGTTTCCATTGAGTCTTTGGAGAAAGGTTTGAAGTTTGGCTATTCAGGATAAGAACATGTTTTGTGCATGATTATTAGTGACAATGTACTAGGAAGTCATGCAGAAAGAATGATCTTCATAGTTAGTGAACAGTTTCCCAAACCTTGCGGACAAACCGTGTGCTCATCCCAAATCTTTAAATTTTCGGGTCTTTTAGTGCAGGACTGTGCGGGTTGGTTAATATGGTTATATATTATAGTGGGGAGACCCAACATGATTATGACGTATGTTAATTTGTAAATTATGAGTTGAATTCTACCCCTTTGACAGAGGAGTCCGTTCGGGCCTCCCCCTATTAGTGCCCTGATCCTTCCTTGTAAAAATTTAAGTTGTCTCTTATGATGGGGAGAAAATTTGTGTCTCCCCATTATAGTAACTTATATTGGTCCCTGGTCTTGTCTTAGCAGTATTTAGTCTTTTCGGAGTTATCTAACTACCTAAATATTCCTTGGGTAAACATTGGGATTGATCAATGCCCAATGGTTTTGTTAAAGAAAGGAAAGTGTAACCTTGTTCATTATTGTTGTTTGTTGGGGTAAATTGCTGTAATATTGTTTGGATGGTGTTTGAGGAGTTTTCTTTGGGGATAAAATCTGAATGTGCTTGGTCATTTCAAGAAAGTGATGTATGTTTTGGTTTGTTATAGTATTCCTTCCTTAATTGATCACTGGAGGTGTTTTGGCCTTTGGGAGTGAAGCTTGGAAAAGGAGTACATCATGGTTTCTTTGTTGTGTATTGTTTTCTACTTTGGACTTGTTGTGTCTTTCTAGGGGAAGAATTATTTATCATGGGGAGAATCTTCACACACGGATTTTCAATTCCATTATTTGATTCAAATCCTCTTTCGGTTTATAGATTTCACTTGGTTTTCGGGTGTTCGAAGTTTAAAATTTTGGCGTCTCTTCTGCTACTAATATATTTCCTTGGTCATGGTTGTATTTTATATTGATTGGAATTCTATTTTTTCAAAGGAATGGTATGAGTTTTTGGTGTTCTGGTGTTGGTTTTGTGACACTCCTAGTGGAACCACTTGTGGGGTAAGTTATTGAGGTGGTTTGTACCCTTGAGTGAGATGAATCTTAGGGTGAAAGCATTATTTTATTTTGGGTATTATTTACCCCTACCCTAGGCCTATAATTACCCCTTGGTTTTCACCTTGGACCCCCTAAATTTGGAGTATTATTTATGGTTTTTGGGTTCCCCGAATAGGCCGCATGGTTTGGCTGCACGGTTTCAAACTGTATAGGAAAACCTTGTAGGGTGTTCAGATCCTTAAAATCATTATGCATTTCCCATTCCCCTCCTGGAAATGATTCTAATCCACTGCATTCTTCCCTCATTCAACCCCAACATCCTTGTGAGGCCTCCAAGCTCTCTCAAGCTCCCACGGAACTCATTTTTGATGGGGGGTTTGGTGGAGAAACCTCAACATATTTCAATTATGTGAATTAATTCTTTGTTTCTTCCATTTTTATTTATTTTTATCTCTTATTTATTGAAGTTAATCATGTCCATTATTTAGGGTTAGAACCTAGGGTTTGATTATGTGTCTTTTTAGTCAAATATTGTGGTTTAGGGGTGGATTTATCTCCCTTGTGGTGTGGCGAAGGAGGAGTTGAGGTTTCTGGCAAAGATTTATGGGTTTTGACTCAAATGTTAGGTGATTCCATGTGTAATAATTTTTATGAGTTATTATGATTTATTTAATTATTTTTAATGTTCCCCATATGCTGTGAATTGTGATAGAACCATTCTTGATGGTGTTTTCTAAGAGGTTAATTTTATATTTGCAATTTTTTTTTCAAATTGGGTGTTTTTCATGTGTAAACATTGTGGTAATCTTTGGGTTGATGTTAAAATTTATGAATTTTGTTTGTTAAATATTTTTTGGGATTCTAATTCTTTTTTGGTAGGGTATTGGAAAGTTTTTGGGTTTAAAAGTGGGGTTTTGAATAGGTTTTATATGCAAAACCTTGTTATACTTCTTGAAAGTAATTTATGAAAACATATATTTTTCATGTGTATCTTTTGTGGTATTATTTGAGGTAAATTTTTAACACTTGGTGTGGTTTAATAAATGCTTCTAGGGATGCCAATTCTATTTTGGATTGGTATTGGTATGATTTTGGTTTTGAATGACGGTTTTGAAACGGGTTTTGTGTGCAAAACTTGGGTATACCTCTTGGGTTCATTTTATGAAAATGGAAAATGATTTAGTGAGTTAAAAAAGTTGGAAAATGGTTTAAATTTACTATTTTGGTGATTATTTTCATTTAATATGGGTTTTTGAAATGAAAATAGGTGATTTAAGGTGTCAAAAATTCTTAGGATATTTTATAAACTAGTAAAATGTGTTATTAAATTGTGATGTGAGTATGAAACATGTTTGTGGGCTATTTTGTGTGAGTTTGATGATAAAATGATTTTGAAGGTGAAAAGGGTGTTATTTGATATGTGTGTGGGATGTTATGTGAGTTGGGATATCATGGAATTGTTTTATAAAATTTTTTAAATGATTTGTGGAAGTGTTAATGAAATGTGAAAAGTGTTGTGGGATATTTTGGCGTGAGTATGATTTCAAAATGCATTTGAATGAAAAAGTGGATTTTTTACTTGTTTGATGTACATGTGGTCTGTTTGAGGAATTTATGATGTGTAAGTGATATTTTCATGTAAAAATTATATTTCTTGGCTTGTCGAACTTATTTGAGCACAAGAGGGAAACCCGAGTTTCTAGGTGGGTGGATGTGTACCAGTATGCTAGTGATCTAGTGGGGCTTGGCCTCAGTTTCAAGTAGAAAGATTGGCAATTAAAACACTAACTAAAATATGATGATGATTGTATGGGACCAATAGGTTATGGGAATGTTTCCTATTAGTGGATCATGTACGAAAACAAATATTTGTGATGGTTACTCTCACCACGATACGAGGTACCTAGGATGCACAACGAGCAAGTTCTTAGGGGTTATTTCCTATTGTTTATTCTCATTAGTCACTTTTTTCTTGTCATCGGAATATGGTATGGTTGGATGAAAAATTCAGTAGTGTTGGAATTATTTTTAAAAGTGTTGATTCCTTAAAATAGCCCACTTGAAAACTGTTTTATTTTAAGTTGCATCTTTTTAGAAAATTGTTACTAGCACTTCATGTTATGAAAAAATGCATTCTTTTTCATCTTCAAATGTTTATAACAAGTAATTTCATAGTGGGGACATCGTACTGGGCTTTGGATCACACCCTACTTACATATTTGGGTGTAAGAAGACTTGGTTATTTTGTTATCGCAGGTTTGGGTACAACTATTGTACCAACAGTTTGGGTTTTTACTGGTCGTTCGTGATGCATTGTTGTGGAGATGGCTTGAGTGTGGGGCCTCTATCCCTATGGAGGTTCTTGGGATGTCCTTATTAAGTTTTTTACCTTTTTAATGTTCTTTATATATTGTTTTAAATTTTGTAATTAAGCTCTAAGTTTTATGAAAAGATGTTTTGGTTTGAAAAATTCAGATTTGGTTTCTTGGGTTTGTTTGTTGTTTTATGTTTATAAACTCAGGTAAATCGTTCCTAATTTTCAGTTTAGGATACCATAGCAGTTGCGCCTTCCCATAGGGATTAGGAATTCCATTTGGGCCTTGTCACGGGCTAGGTATCATTCCAGTTTTGATGGTAACCATATTTGGTTCGTTACATGATGGGATGGGCCAACTGTCTTCTTGTGAGGTGTGTTTATAGCCCATGTGTCTTTGGTTGAGATGTGATATTATGACCAATTAAATGTAGGGTGCTTGGTATGATGTGATATTAGGATGATATGGAAGCACCAAGACACATGAAATTGGGGTGTAGGAGTGGAAAATCAGTGGGAAAGTGGTGCATGGTATCATTATCAACATTCTTCGTGTTATGCTATTATAATTGGATGCATTATTTGGTGAGAATTCCCCAGTGAGAATAAGGATTGGTTAGTTGAATAGTTTAAGTGTGGTCTAGTTATGCATTTTTTTTCATTGGTTTATTTTTATTCTATTTTTCACATGTACATTAGCGAGTTTGGCTACCTTAATGAGAATACTTATATGATCACCCTTTATATTAAAAGAAATTTCAGGTTTCTTGGAGGATTATGTGAATTGTTCTCGACATTAACATTTTTGAACATTATAAACTTACTTTGTTTCTACCTCATCTTTTCTTTTAGATATTTTCTTTGGATACCTTTATCTATAACTAATTATTTGATACAATCATTGTGGGAGGTTTTTGGATTTATTTTTATATTAGGTTATCGATTTTATTACGGTTGATTAATCTTATCTCCAAATCCTATATTGTTATAGAGGGTAATGTTTTCTATTTATGATATTTTTCTACTCTCAGAGCTATCTTCCAACCCAGGGCCTACTGGAGGTGAGACTGAGGGTAAATTATCTCTCTCCCTTCATTGGGGTTTCTGATACATCTATTTTATGTTTATATTTTAATGTTTTTTAATATGTTGATTTGGAAATTTTTTGATTAATGTTTCCATGTTTGGAAAAAATTGAGTTGTTTTATTATTTTTGGTAGGAAATGAATAAAATTTGAAAAAGGAACAAAAAGTGATGAAAAAATGATCCGAACGACCCTTCGTGCTGTGAACGAAGCGAAGTTGGATGACACCGAATTTTTTAGAGAGAAGAAAGATGGAAACTGAAGAGAAATACATTACATTTCATGTAACTTGAGTACACATCATGGACATTTCAAGTAAAATAGGACCATAAATAACAAGTCATGACGGTGGAACATGATGTGAACATCAAGTACACATCGTGTACCACTAGTACATGATGCGATGAAAGTCAAACCAGTATACAAAGTTTCTACAGATTCAACATGGTAGAGGAAAAACCATATCTGAGGTACACATTGTGTACCCCAAGTACATGTTTTGTAGGTGTTTATGTGTATAAAAACAATAGGAAATTCATGCCATGAGATTCAATGAGCAAATCCTATAAATACCAGCCTATACATCCCTTCCAAGATACTCAGAGGCAGAGGACATCAAGCAGCACCAAGGGAAGGCCTCTAGATGATGGAGGGATGATCTGAGGTCCCACTTTGCTTCTATTCTTCCTCACGTATCCAATATTCTCACCTCCACCAAGATAGATTAGTCCCATAGTTTTGGGTGATGTGATTTGTATGAGGACGTGTTCTTAGGGATTATTTTATTTTAATTATTCATGCTTTGGATTGTGGGAAAAAGTTGTTATTTAGTTTCTATCTCCTTATTTTTGAAATTTCATGAGAATTTCTTGTGATTTGAAGAGAATTATTTCATTTCATCAATTAATTAGCATACTTTTCCCATGACCATTGTGCAATATAGGACAATTATGTTTAAAAATGGGTTTGGGTCGCCTATTTCTTTAATTTCACTAAGTAGATAACAATTACAACTGTGAGATCATATATTTAGGGTGGGATACCCAGACCAAGGATCCTCACTAACCCAATTCCAACACCAATATTTAATAAATACATATCAGTGAAATCTCTTGCACACTAACCTAAAAATCACTAAACCTAGAATGTATCCCCTATTGAATTTCAAACCAACCATTACTACTAGTTTTTCTTTATTTATATTCAAAGAAAACAATTTATATTTCTATTTTCTCATTAATTTAAAACATATGGATTGTCCTTGAGGGTTCGACACTCAGACTTTCTAGATACTACACTTTGAGCTAGGATTGTCTGAGTTTTATAGGTTTTGTTTTCACATATAACTATAGGAAACTAATGAAACCTTATGGGGCCATTAGTATCTTTGGTGGGAGGGGGTCATGATATAGTGGTATAGAAGGTGATGGTTGATATATAGGGTGAATTTTAGAGTTATGAATTGTAAGGATTGAATGGGTTTGTAAGGAAATGACATAAGTTGATCTTGGAGTGTGAAATATGCAATGTAAGACTGTCTAGTACATGAGACATTAGGGACATCCATGATTCGACATAAGGAATCTGTGCCTACTCAACGACCAAGTAAGGTGGAACACTTTCAGAGTTGATACCTTGGAGAGGTACATACATTATGATGAATTATGTTCATATTTGAATTTGGGTGGTTTTTAGGAAGATAAAATGAACTAAAAAAATATTAATAAATATCCCATTCTATAAGGATTAATAAATATTTTTCCCTTTCATCTATGGATTCATGTCATTGTCTGCATGCGGCTTAGGCAGTAGAGGATCAACCAGATGATATTGTTTATCAGAGATGGGTTGATTTTGTTGAATAAGATGATTATTAGTAGAGGATATTTTTTTCTTTTTAGTGTAATCTTTAGGTAAGTATAGAGGAAATGAGTTTGATCTAGATATAGAGATATGGTTGGAGGTGCTTGAGATCACCTTTAGTTTTATCCAAGCCTTAGTGGATTATTGGGGCCTAGCGGTAGTTAATAAGATGTGAGGAGCTACATGATAGTGGTGGATTCCATATCTAGGTTAGTGAAAGAAGGTGTATATTTCATGGGTTGAATTTCAGAAATAGTTTAGGGAAGAGTTTATTTCATTTACTGTGAAGGTAGTGAAGAGGCTGGAGATTATCCCTCTTTAGTTAGGGATCATGTTAGTATTCAAGATAAGGATCAGTTTCAAGGACCTCTTGTTCTTCACCCTAGATATTTTTTTTGTGATGAGGAGTCCTGAGTGAGGTGTCTTTTAAAGGAACTCCATCTATTTACCCAGTACGTAGTTACTCCCTTTACATTACTGATGTATCTAGAGTTTCATAAGAAGGAAGAGGTTACCGAGTGCATACAATGACAAATTTTCTTACTATGATAGGGTAACAAACAAAGGTTCTTCAAGCAGTAGTTTTTTTAGAGTCATGTCTCAGGAACTAGGACCTTCAAGGTTTTGACTAGTAGGGAGTTGACCTCAGTATCTTCCCTTATGATCTTCTAGTACTAGTAGTTTTTGTGACCTTTCTTGGGTTTTTGCATCAATGTTTTATGGGGTTCATGGAAATCAATAGAATCAGTTCTCTACGGTTCTTAAAGATCAGTTTGGTGGAGGTGGTTAAGTTCAACTTTAGCCTCAATAACATTTTACAGCAAGGCTATTTCAACAGTAGGGACATGATGCTTATGCTCTACCAAGAGGAGGTAGAGCAAATAGATGATGACCTCAGGATGTTCCTCATGTTCAAGGACCTTGACCTTAGCATTACCATGATGTTTTCCATTAATAGAGAGGTAGAGGAGTGGGTGTGGTATGTTACATGAAGCAGTGGCGGAAACACCAAAGGTTCTAGAGATTATTTGAGGTACACTTAGCTTATCAAATAATATTTTTTGTTACATGACTGATTCAAGGGATTTTTAGTCCTTTGTTTCACCCACTCTAGTCTTTTCTATAGTACTATATGTATATAATCTTTGAATTACCTTGGTGTTAAATACAAAAGTTTTGGGAAAAAACATCTTATTTGATGTGTGCTGGGAGTGTAGACTGATGTTGGGGACACATAAATCCCATGGAAATATTTTATTTCTTTACATATATCCATTTTAAGTCATCCTTGGCATTGACCACTTGTATTATGTGAAAGATGTTAACAAATATATTTGGAGGAGATTCATGTTCTCGGATGTGGATTTCCAGTGTGTAGTTTTCATTGGCGAGTGGAGTTATAAAATGGGAAGTAAACATGTGGAGGTGTTTCTTTCCTTGATGTCTGAGTTGGATGTAGAATTAGTGCATTCTAGGATAGAGGTGTTTATAAAGTATTTCAAGGATATTATATATATTTTTACTAAGGAGGATGTGATGCTAACACTTAAATGTGATATCAGGTTTGGGATAGAGTTACAGTTTAGTGCCTCTTTGATTTTGATGGATCCTTATCAGATGGAACCTAATGAGTTATACGAGTTAAGGATTTATATGGATGATATGATGGGAAAAGTTTTGATTTTACCTATTGTGTCACCATGGTGGTGATCAATTTTTATTCTTTATGAAGGTGGATAATACTCTGAGGTTGTATAGAGACTACTGGAGGTTGAACTAGGTGATGATAAATAATTTCATTCAACTTCCAAGGGTCAATGATATTTTCTACTTATTTAGGAGATATTTTTGGTTCTATTAGATCAATCTGTGGTCTGGATATCATCATTCGAGGGTGAATGAGGGTGATGTCCAAAATAATACCTTCTGATGTAGGTATGGGAACATCAATTTTGGTGGTCATGTCGTTCAGTGTCATGAAATCACAAGCTATGTTCATGGAAATCATGAGATTAGCATTCCATAAAATCCAACACTAGTTCTTATTCATGTCCATTAGTGACATATTAATCTACTCAAAGTTATAGGAGGATTATATGAATCTTCTCAATATTATCTGTTATGTTTTTAGATACCACTTTATCTATGTAAAGTTCTCTAAGTGTAGGTTTTGGACACGAGAGGTGAATTTCCTTGGGCATATTGTGTTCCAATGAGAAGTATCCATGGACCCGTCTAAGGTCAAGTAAATTTTTTCTTGGGAAAACCCAAATGGTGTGGCAGAGGTCCGTATATTCTTCTATATAATAGGTTATTACCAAATGTTAATTTCTGATTCTTCATGAATTATGACCCCATTGATAGCTTTGTATTGGAATTACTAGTATTTTTTATAGACTAATCTTTGTTAGGAATAATGTAACTACCTGAAGGGATGTTGGACAATGGTGTAGTTTTTCGGTTGCTCATAGAAGGGGTGCTATTTAAGGTTCTTTATGAAACTCTTAATCTAGTATTGGGATTCATCTTAATGAAAAAAAAGTTTTTAATATCTTATTGGTCTAGTAAGTTACACCCCATGAGAAAAACTATGTCACCCATGATCTAGAGTTAAGAGAAGTCATGTTTGAGTTGAAGTTGTGGTGACATTACCTCATTAGGGACCACTTTTTGGTCTTCATGTATCACAAGAGTTTGAGGTTTATCTTTTCTCATGATTATATGAATATTAAAAAATGGAGGTTGATGTATTTTCATTAGGATTATGATTCTGAGATCTCTTATACCTTTCAAAAGGGGAAATTTGTGGCAAACAATTTTGACCAGGAATTCATGGATGCATATGGTTCAAGAGTCTTATAATGCATGTAGAGTAATTAGGTAGTTTTTAGAGCTACAGATGGATGTGAGGGTGGATTATAGTGGATGTTTATTATTTTAGATGATAGTGTAGTATTCACTGATACAATAGGTGGAGGAGTCTCAGTGGGGAGAATCAGAGGTGGAAGTAATGTGTGATCGTGTTTTCCATGGTGATGCTTTGGGGGGATGGAAAGAGGATGGTCATAATTGGATGTTGTTTTAGGGAAGGTTGTTTGTTTTTTTAGTGATTCCTAATGGATTCCTTTTTGAGTTTCATAGATCACCTTGGGAGGTACACCCATGAGTTTCCAAGATGTACCATAGATTTTTTAAATAGTTTTTGTGGTCCATGTTGAAATGGGTAGTCACATATTTTGTGGCTCAATGATTGGTTTTCTACCAGGTAAAATAGGATCACCATGTTCCTAGTGATTTTCTGTATCCTTGGGGAGTTCTCAGGGGAAAATGGGATGATATATTTATATAAGTTTTCATAGGTTTACCCCAAACTCTAGGAGTTTGCGATTCTTTCTAGGTGATCATGGATCAGTAGATAAATTTTGATAACTTTAAAGTGATCAAGGAATTAGGAATCATGGATGTTTTGGCATTGAGTTATGAGGATGAGGTGGTGTGGCTGCATGGAGTTCCATGATTGATCATCTTGGATCAGGATTATTGTTTTACCTCATAATTCTGGAGGGTATTACATCATTTTTTGGCACTAAGTTGTGCCTCAACACTACTTTACTCCCTGAAATAGATGGGATGATTTACTAGACTATCTATACACTTAATTATATATTTTGAGCATGCATATTGAGATTTTAATAATCTTTGGAAAATCACTTTTATTTGTTTGAGTTTCATTATATCAACAAGTATCATTCATCTATTAAAATGTCCCTATTTGTGGCTATGTGTGGGAGAACATGAATTTATCCATTATTCTAGGATGAGATTGTGGAGTTAGAAGTTCTTGGACCTGATGTGTCGTAGAGGATGATAAAAAAGGTTTAGGTTGTTTTTGAGAGGATGAAGGTAGTATAGGACAGGTAGAAGTCTTATGATAATTATAGGAGGAGGCCATTGGATTTTGAGGCTGGGGACCATGTGTTCTTTAAGGGTTTCCCTTAACATTGGAAGTGGAGGTTCTACAAGGTTAGTAATCTATCACCCTAGTTTTTTGAGACTTTTAAGGTTTTGGAACACATTGGTGAGGTATCTTATTGATTGGAACTTCTTCCAAGACTACACCAAATTTAGAACGTATTCCATATCTATAATCTCTATCGGTATCTTCAAAATCGCTACCATGTCATCGATTGGGGATATTTAGATATTAAGGACAATGAGACATTTTTAGAGTAGATAATGGGGATCCTTGTTCCTTGAGAGGAAGTAATATGAGGGACTAACATCCCCTTGGTTTATGTGTTATAGAGGCATTGTGGCATGGAGGAGAGTTCTTGGGAGTATTAGACACAGATGAATGCCCTTTACCCTGAGTTGTTTTTGATATTATCTTGCATTTAATTTTTTTATTTGAGTATGTGATGGTTGTACCTTGATGGTTTATATCATACATATTTATTTATTGTTGATATGATGTGTGATTAAATCTTCAGTGCATGAAAAAATGGAAGACTTGATCCCAAATTGAGATGTGTTAAACATTGAGGTAATTAAAACATGTAATGCAAGTAAGTACCACCCAAAGAAGACAAAATATTGGAATGGGAGATGAAATGACTTGACTTGTGTACATGGGTATCTACTATGTGTGGTTTATGGAATTTTTTGTCTTAGGAATGTATGGGGGTTTAAAGGGTTTTGAAAGTGGTTATGTGGAAGATATGAGGATTGTGGTTTTAAAGGATGTTGTTTACACATTAATTTAGATGGTTTTTGTGGTAAGCGAAAATGTTTCTAATGTAAGGTGGTCCTTGAGAAGTATCTCAAGGGATGGTTTTTAGGACTTTTACCTCTTTAATTTTTGGTTAGTTTTGATTCTCAAGGGTGATAAGTGTTTGATAGGTAAATGATGTAACATCCTAGACTTTCCAACCAATTACTTTGAGGAAAATATGGGGGTAGGGATACCCAGAGGTGGTCTCAAGAAGTATGGAGATGTTTATAAGGAAAATGGAGTTTTAGAGAATACTGAAAGATCCTAATGGTAGATCATAATGATAGATCATAATGGTAGATCCTAATAATAAACCCTAATAGTAGATCATGATGGTTGATCCTAATGATAGACCCTCCTCGTAGATCCCTGTGATAGAATACTTAGTCTAGAATTAGTTTCTGGCAATAAATTTTGATGGTATCTTCTATAGGTAGCTTTTGATGATAGCTTCTAGTGGTAGATTTTAATGGTAGCTTTTGAAAATATCTTGTGATGGTAACATTTTTTGGTATAAGACTTAGTCATTAGATAACTTATGGATGTAGCTTATGGCGGTAGATCCTTACGGTATCTTATGGTTGTATCTCTTGGTGGTAGCTCCCAATGATAGCTTTAGGTGGTAGCTCTTAGTGGTATCTCTTGATGGTATCTCCTAATAGTAGCACTAGGTAGTAGCATGTTCCATTTTTTTCAAAAATATTATATTTTTACCTTCTTAAATTTTTCAATACAAAATTATTTAAAAGGATTAATTGTGGGAATCGGGAATTTTTTTAAAAGAGGATATTTATACCCCCTTTTCATAAAATTCTATAGCTTTTAAAAGGGTCTTCTATATGGAATTTAATTATATTCGAATTAATAGTTAAATAAAATCGTATCTATGATCTAAAATCCCAATGAATTCATATCGGTTGATTCTAAAATGAATATCATTACTTCATTCTTTCCTTTTTGCTATCTCTCGATAACGAATCTTATGAAACCTTTCCCTTAGAGTTGGGGAACCTTAGTGCCACTATTAGTTAAATTTATTCCTCTAAGTTGTTTCATCCTGCACGTGAAACCCCTATTTTTTTAACAAATCAAGTGAATCTTCTTTATTCTAGTTAGGGGTTCTTAATCCCTAATTAGTTTTATCATGTGATAGAGGTTCATGACTTTGTTATCTTTTTTGATGATAGTACACATCATACTAATTAATATAAGGAGTGTGTTTATTGGAATAAAAGGTAAGGGGAATTGTTTTCATGTTTTTACTACCTTTTTGATATTACGATATCAATATTATCCATTGTTGATATACCATTGAAAATAATGGTTGTTGGGAGTCTTTGTTTCTTCTAAATTGATATGTTTTTTAATCCCTTGATGTTTGATTGGTTTAAAACTAACATGAAGAAACTGTAATCTACTTATAATCGGATAATAAAATTGCTTCTCTCAAACACATTTATTGTGTGGGAATACCTCTAAAAGTAAAGTGGAATGTGGTAAAATCCACTTGAACATATCCAAAAATTATTATGTTAATGTTATGTGAATGTTTTGTGAAATGACTTGGTGTGAACATGATATGGGAAGGTTATGTTTGGTTATGTTTATGTATGACCATGCTATGGGATGGTGATGAATGCACATGACATGTAGAGAATAGTTGTGATGGGGAAAGTGGTTGTGGCTATGTGATGGTGGTTTTGTGGGCTTATTGATGTGCGGATTATGTCTTGTCAGTTGTTGTGATGAGTTGTGTTATGGCAGTTGACCGAGTAGCAATGGGGTCAATCAAATGATAATGTTGAAATTGAAATAGAAGGTTTAGAAATAATGGAAGGAATTGGATTTTAAAATGAAAGGGTTGGAAATCTAAAATTAGGAAAATAGATTAATTTAAAATGGTGGATTATGGATTGTAGTTTATTGTGAGTTGTGGTGCATTTAGTGGTGGAAACAAAATTGGTGAGATTGAGGGGTTGAGTGGTGATGTTGTGAGTTGGTAAGTTATTTTATGTAAACCCATAGATTGGGACTATGTGTGGTTATATATATATATATATACCATGTATGTTCCTTGTTATTTTTTATATACACCCAACCCACATTGAGAACCATCGTCTGATGCACATTTATTTCCGGTGTGTTTTACCAACATCCTGGTGGGGAGGATGGATGGATGAATATCCAATTTTTCCCGTTATTTATTTAATGTGATGATTCCATGCATGAGCTATGGTTCCTAGAAAAAATTGCACTATAATGATGTTTGATTAGGTGATGAGATGGCTTGTAGTTGGGCCTATGCATGGTAGAAGGAGGGAACATGGTTGATGTCATTAATTTTCATGATGCCCAACTACTCTGGATAAGGATGTGGATGAGATGTGATGGGATGACCCAAGTGTATTAAAGAAAGGTGTGATTATGGACCATGTGTCTCCAGGTGAGATTTGATTTAATGGAAAATTACATGTGAGGTGCTTATTAAGATGTGATATTCAGAAGAGATACAAGAGCCCATGTGCACAATGTTGGGGAATGATAGTGGAAAACCAGGGGAAATAATTGCGGGGTACCCTTATTGATATCATCCTTACTATACTATTATACTTGTATACATTATTTATTAATCATTCCATAGTAATGATGGGGATTGGTTAGTTAACCTGTTTAGGTGTTTTTTGGTTATTTTGTTTTCTTATGGGTGCATCAGTATCCTCTTTTTCACATGTTCATTTGAGAATTTGGTTACAATATGAATTATACTTGTATTCTCACCCTATGTATATAAAATTATTTTCAGGTTTTTAGGAAGATTACACAGACCATGATGGAAATTACTAGCTTTGATCTTTGGACAATTACCATGTTTCTACCTTATCTTTTCTGTTGGGTATTTGGTTACACTACGAATTATACTTATATTTTCACACTATGTATGTAAAATTATTTTCAGGTTTTTAGGAGGATTACGTGGACCGTGACAGACATTTTATCTTTTAACTTTAGAAAATTACTATTTTGATTCCTTATCTTTTCTTTTGGTTATTTTATTTAGAGACTTTTACCTATATCTGATTATATTATATATTCATTATGGGATAGATTTTGATTTCATATTTTTTTTCCTGGAGTTTATTTTTGTTTGTTAATCATATCACTTGATATAATGTTATTATAGATGTGGATGCCTCCCATTTTTGACATTTTATACCCTAAGTGCTAGTCACAAGCTTAAGGCCTAATAATGGTAGGACTCACGTGTCATTATCTTCCTCCATTCAGAATTTTTGGTGGAAGGGGGTCATTGAACCATAAATGAATATAAACATGAATTTTGAAAATAATCATCAATAAAATTAAACAATTAATGATATTATATTAAAAATGTATGCATGAAATATGAACATCAAATTCTACCCCACTTAAATATTTCTAGTCCTTAAGAATAAATCTTCACATAATTAAAAATGAAATACATGATACTGATTTTTAAACACTAAAGTAATGAAATAAAATAATTATCATTGGGGACTTAAACATTCAATATTTATATAAAAAATTTCTTAAAATATTAATTTTTCAATAAAACCCTTCAACTATGAATTTTACTTTTCCCCTATAGAAATTATATGTTTCTCAAAAATTCTTTTCAAATTTCTCTATTGATTATTAATAATAATTCCAATTTAGGATCTACCTCAATTTGAATTATTTTCTCTCATCACTCAAGGAAATGTTTGAATGGTGTCGTGATCATACCTCAAGTATATGCTACTAACCACAAGTTTGAATGGTATCAAAAATATTCAACCTATAAAGATAAAGATCACAATTAATCCATAGAAATTCACAGATCATATGGCTTTGTGGGTTAAGTTTGGATGGTGTTTTTGTGGAAAACATTAATATTAAAGTGTAAGTTTACTAATAAAGAACATTGTATGATAAAAAATAATAAATCTCAATAAAATTATCCTCTTCAAAAAATGACATCACCCCACTTCCCAAAATCATTAAAATTTTAAAATATTATTAATAAATAGATACAATGAATGATTCACTAATTGTAAACAATTTTTTAGTGATTATTATTTTTTTAAATTGAAGAATGTTTTATCTATTTTTCCTAGAAATGTATTTTTATTTTTCTAAAGTATAAACAATCGATAAAAATAAAAGATAACATACGATCCTTTCTACATCACCCAATGAACCCCCCCATATATTCTCTTCAATTAGAAACACCGCTTTCCACCATATAAAACCTCTTCCCCATACTCAAGGCATTAAATGTAATGTAATGTAAACAGAGCATGGTAGGATATATATAATCATATTTTAATGTGGTCATTTCCATAAAATTAAATTTATAACTTCAATGTCCTTAAGGAAGGATTCAGTAAAAAATGTGGTCTCATGGATAAGGGATCATCAAATAAAAATTCCTAAATCATTTTAAAAGGGAATTAACATTTTCATGGTTTTTAAAAGATAAAAAAAATTTATATAAAGAAAAAATAACCTAATTATATCATAATAAATGGGAATAATAATGAATATGAAAATTGTATTAGTTTTATCTTGGTAATGGGAAACACATGATAAAATTAAATAAATCATGGCATGAATAATAATAATAAAACTAAACCATGTGACTTTAGAAATTCAAATAATGAAACATGTAATAGAATTTAATTTATATAAATCAAAAAGTCCCCCAAAATCATGGTTTATTAAATTGATACCCCAATTATAATCTCTCACCATCCATTACCTATATTAATCATTCAATATCATCAATAATTAAGTATAAAAAATAGCATCATCAGATTCCTAAGTGAAAATTTTGTCTCCTATATAAAAAATATAACAAGTGTCTTAGTATGGTATGAAAGTTTTACTTCAAGTCCAAAAACATAGAATAAATAAGATATGAGATTAAAATAAATTAAGAAATTGAATCATCACTCCACTACTTCTAATCAATTACATTTCCTTTCCTCTTATGTCTTTATCATCACAGACCTATATAATATAAATAATAGATGAAAGAACAAGGTATATGAAATTTAAATATTAAAAATATTGGGTAATTTGAAACTATATATAAATGTTTTACAAAATTAAAATTCCTAAATAAATTCTTATGTTAAGAAATTTAAGTTGCTAGAAAGGGAAAAAACTCATTTTTACTCTCACAAATCACTTTTGTTTAAGATATTTTAGCTTTATCTGACCAATGTTTCTCACAAAATAAACGTATCATATAGAGTTACTTAGTTTTAATTTAACCAATACTAATGTTATGTGTCATACAGGTTTTATATAAATTTATTCCTTAAAAACAACGCAATTTTTTAAATAGAAAATAGAGTAATGGAAAAATAAAAAAATTATAGAAGTAACTTTTCTATCACATACACTTGATAGAACTCCTTATTTTTTAATACTTCTAACAACATATTTTTAAAATTTACAATTATAATTCTAGTTTTGACAACCACATTTTTCTCTTTTCTCTGATTTTATATATCTTCAAGTATGTAATCTATTATTCCAACAACTTTTTCTCTCCTCCTAAACTTCTCTTTATACTTTAGCAGAGGCTTATTCTTCTAGTTTTTCCTCCTTGTATCTAGACTCATCTTATTGTTAAGAAGGAAACCATAGAGTGGTATAAGTACATGGAATTAAAAAATGATTTTATTTTATATTTTTACAATAATGCACTTTCTTCAATTCCCAAAGATATTTTATGGTAATTTTTTATATAATTAGGTCATAACTCATACATAACCAAACCACATATTATAGTGGACACTTCTGATCAATATTCATTTTTACCATAATGTAAACATTTTAAAATAAGATATGAATTATTTTTAGGGAAAATATTCATGTATTTAAAGTTGAATTCATATATTCCTTTAACCATCATTAAACCCTATGAATTTTTTAAGAACTTGGGATGGGAATAAAAATATCAGTAAGGGACATTAAAACGAACAAATTTGTTATTCTAGTGAAAAATAAGAAAATCCACGAAATGATGACCTTTATCTCCTTGTTATTTGATTAAATCATTACAAAATGTAAAAAAAAAAATTTCTCAATGAAATCCTTTAAAACCTACATAGTTTAAATAAAAACCCTTTTAGGAAACTTAGATAGTCACATTCATAGCCTATTTTAAACCCATGTTAGAAATAACTTGATCCTAGTTAAATCTGTTGGAGAAACCCTTTGGAAACTTCCTAATTATTTCCTATCAAGAAAATGAACATTTACCAATGAACTAGAGAAGAATAATTATGATAACCCATTTTATATTCTATGTTAGTACCACCTGATGCTATCTTGGTGCACCCATTGTTTAAGCTATATCGGGCTCACCGAGTGCTATATGGGCGCACCCACCGTATTACTATATCGAGCTCACCCATGAGATATAATTGGGATCAAAACATCTTATAAGATGTATTAGTCTCACCCATTACAAATATAATTATAAAGTAACATTTCATGAATAAAATATTTTATTCTCACACTTTTCATCATAAAACCTTTGAAAAACTCTTTTAAACCCTTTTTCAAAACACTTTTGGAAATTCAAATAGAATTTTATTTATAAAAAAGATTTTCAAAACCAAAATATCTAGAAAAATTTAAATTAGGTTTTATATTTTATGTAAATTTGAAATCTTATTATATAATACAAACTTCAAATAATTGTTGTGGTGGTGAAAAAATTCATTGTCTCCATATATGTTAAAAAAGATCGTTCAATTTGTCTTTTATAAATAAAGAAAAAGTATTACACAAAGTGATTCATTTTAAAAACCTTTGAATAAAATTAAAAAAATATAAAAAAATTTACTTTATAGTTATTTTATTTCCATAAAAATTTAATCCTAAAATAATTTTAAAATATGGACATGGAAGTGAAAGATTTAGAAAATAAATCATTAAAACGAGGTTTTAAGTTTAAAAATACATTACCTTGAGTCCAAATCATCTTATATATTATTAATCTTCCACAATAATAAAATTATGTTAATTATTTAATTTCCTAATAATTTTTTTATATTTATTAATCATTTTATTTTATCTCTTACAATTCTATACACAATTAGTTAATTATTTAGGTTCACTTCATAAGTTTTGGTAGTATTTAACTTATATGTCAACGTTTACTTTAGTAAGTTGAAAATGCTCAAAGAGGTAATTATTCAATAATATATATAATAATAATAATAATGAAATAATTATAATTATTATACATCAATTATAGTATTAAAACAAATTAGTAAATATGGTTATATAAAATTAACTTACTTACAATCATAGAGATTATTGGTCGTACGTACGCTTGAGTAACGTTTCCATTATTAAAAAATAATTATGGAAAGATTGTAAGTAATATTTTTTCATTGAATAATTAATATAATATCATAAATACCTTATTATTTTTTAAATATAATTTTATATATATAATCCATGTGATGTGATGATGAAAAAGGATCACATTGCTTCATGGGGGCAGTAGTCCACACATACGCATGAATGACATTATCATTTTTTAGTTAGTATAAATGTAAAAATGAAAATAATATATTATAATTTAACAATGATAAATATTTTATTTATATAATATATATACTCTAATTACATCACTATATGAAACTGTAAGAGGTGCTGATGAAAAACTAATTACATTGGTTCACGAGGCAATAGTCTGTTGTACACACGAACTATGGTTTTTTCCCATTTAATGGAAGAGGATATGGATGTAGGATATAAAATTAATATAATAAAATCTCAGAGTATTTGAGTTATAATTTTATTACATAATAATGGTTGAAAAATATTTTTTGGAGGTGGAAGAATAAATAATACAAAAATGCTCGGTTAAGAATAATCAGACCACCTCTTTAGGATTATACCTAAAGCCTTCATAGAATAGTTTTATTGTCAAAATAATGAATCTAGGATGGGATTATGGAATTACTTAAGGTATTTGGTTTAGTATTTCATTGAAAAAATTATTTTAAGGTGTGACTAGGGGAGGAATGGGGGTGGGCTTTTATAAGTGGGGTAGATGACACACATAGAATTTTTGAAAAGAAATGTTTTACCCATATTTTACATAGTCCAAAAGGATAAAATATAGAACATTATTGATTATTGGATTATATAAGGTCAAAATATGTCATCTAAATATAATTTATAAAATATTTTAGTCTATTTTATCAATTATCCTTTTAGGTAAACCCCCAATAAACTCATTTTCAACTTAACTACGAAAAACAATTTTTTTTTACTTTTCACTATTAATTATGAAAAATAATTAAGTGAACCTTATTATTAATATAAATTATGATTATTATAAATATTTAATACATTTTACAAAAATTAAATTCCTAGAATTGGAAGGATTTAATTTAAAATTAAACCTACAAACATGATGGAAAAATGGGTTTTCAAGAAATGATTTTTTCAACCATAAAAAGATATTGTATTAACTATATAAATTATATTAATAATTATATGAATTTAAATTAATATATATATATATATATAATCTATACATTTATTTTAAATAATTCCTCATTAGTGGTTATTTTAACTAATAAAAATTGAGAAACATTATGCACTTTAAAATAGTTTAATGAAAAATGCATTCTAAACCAAGAAATAAACTTATACTAAAATACAGTCTAAAGATTTTTAAAATGTAATTATTTAGGTAAAATATAATTAAAAAATATTTATATTATTTTAAATTAAATTTCAAAAATAATTCTACTTTTTGAATTACTTAATTTGTTGAAAATAAAAGACTATATTTGTAAAATCTGTATTTTTCATTATTCACTGAAAAAATAATTTTTTTTTCTGTAAAATAAAAAATACCACCATAGGTTAAATATTTAATTATGATTTAAAAAATTATGTTCATTTTATCAAATACACCTTAAAAAATTCCCATAAATTTAATTATAATATTTTCTCACAAAAATCAATAAAAATCATTTTTGAAGAAAACATATTTTTGAAGAATAAAATTATTTTATTAAAGTAGATTGATTATTTACTAAGAATTTATCAATAAATTTATCTTGGGTAGGAAATTTATATATATATATATATATATAATAAATTTGTTTTTGGAAATCACTCCCTCTAATCTACTAACTAGGTTATAATGGTCATATCTAAATAATAATATTTCTTGATTCATTTAAGTCCATTATTGCATATCTTGTATGGTTAATCCAAATTGACATATATTTTTTGGATAAATTTATATAAGGTTTAATAATTATTTATTAGATAATACACAAGGTTTTGATTTTTTTTAGCAATTAATAATTCAATACTGAAATTAGAAATGATTATAAAATGAAAAAATTCAACACTAAATGTCGTGAAACAATGATTCATGATGTGTATTCCTCAAGTGGAACACCTAACAGCTAAATCATAATATTTTATTCTTAATTAAAAGATGTGAAACAAGTACATGACATGAATCCCATTTACAGATTGTAAAATACTCAAATCTAAAACCCCATGATGATACATGATGCAAACTCATTACATAACATGAAATGTTCAAAACCTGAATCCTGCAGAAGATACATGACTTGAAATCTGATATAACCAAGATAATTGGCGATATTTTCCAATTTAAAGTACATGACATGAAAACCAATTAAAAACCATAAAAGTATCAAAAAATAATTCAATTTAAGAAGTAAGAAGACATAAATTTTTTACGTGTCATGAAGACCTTAGATATATACATATGCATGCACCCTCTAACATACATGGATCTGGGGTGCCAATTTTTTTTTCCATTCTTATTTGTTTATTTCCCATTTTTATCTAAACATAATTTTATTACTTTTATTTCCTATTTTAATCATTCCATTTTTACGGTTCACAATTCCCTAACTCTATCATTTCATGTTTCAGTTTGAATGTTCAAATCTAATTCCTATTATCATTTAACTTCATCCATTTATGTGTTATTCATTGTCTATTCTTTGAAGTTTGTATTTAAATTATTTCTGAATATTTTAATTTGGTATTTCATTTATGCGAGATTTTTAATTATTATATTGATCATGATTCTTGTTTCCCTTATTTCTTTTAATACAGTCATGCATGACTAATCTTCTTAGGGATACATGTTGAGAGTAAGGATGGATTTTAATGTAATGAATTTATAAATCGAAACAAGGTAACCTTTTGGCTAGTAACTAGGTTAAAAACAATGTTTAATACTATTATTTTGCATAACCTTAGTAATGGGAATTTTAATAAAAGGATCACGACATAGTTGGAGTTGAGAAATATAAGACCAATAGCTTGTGATACTTTCTTCCTTCACTTAAGTTGTTGAATATCATTGGGCTAAAGAATAGTTATAGATTAGGTATACCCAATTTGTTATACCAAAACCAATTGACATACTTTTAACTACTTCATATCCTAATCCATAGGTCTATCTCAAGCTATATTTCGGATTTACCTTTTTACTAAATCCTAAAATTGACCCTTATCCCTTGCCTCTTTCCAAAATTAAAACCCAAGATAAATAGTTATAATAAAACTTAACCAAAGAGAGTTCACGAGGAATCCTACTCCAAGGCTCAAATCTCTAGGTTTAACCCCTTCTAGATAGTGCCTATGGGTTCAACCCCATACTTCCACGATGCCACACCTTTATAGAAGAGTGTTGTTTTTGTCAATATAAATTCTAATGTGATTAATACCCATGAGGAATCAACCATGTCAGGCATGTTAGTATTTTTTTGGATCTTTTGTTAGGGAAATTGTTGTTCCTTAGAATATTAAACATCGGTATAAATCATGGATTAAATCACCCCTTTTTATTTTCCCATATTTTATTTTTACATTTATTTTGTGCATAGAATAGAACATGAATCTTATCTTATGTTAGAAAATGCATGCATTAGGGTCCTATGACTCACTAAAATAGAATTGAAACTCAATGACCTCTTGATCTTAATCAGTAGATCTAAAGATAACTATGTACACACCAGTGATCAAACATATATTAATGTAAAAACCTCTCAATACATAAACCCTAAAATATCAAATATACACCATCAGATCATTAGGGAGAGAGACAAACACTGCAAGAGTGCACCATCATGGATTAAAACTTATTTTCCCTCAGTGGTGTTGTGCTCAAAATTATGCACCCTCCTATTCAAGTGCATTATTTCCAAATAAAACCTAGAATCATCCATATGATAAAAAACAGGTGGTAGTATAACAGACGTCAAAGAGAAGATCCGTATGAATATATCTCCAATTTCATCGAAGTATATGGAACTTTTTTCAATTTGGTTGTTTCATATGATGCCATCAGCCATCGAGTCTCTCCATTCACCTTGAGAAACCGAGCAAAATATTGGCTAAAAATCTAATCTCTTGATTCTATAACAACTTGGGATGATTTATATAATTAATTTGTTGATAAATATTTCCCACCAATACAAATGTGGAAGCTCAAGAATGAATTCCACAACATTACCCAAGAGGATGGAGAATCAGCCTAAGAATCATGGGACTATTTTAAGGTGATGACTCAAAATTTCCCACATCATAGACTTGATGTGTGGATGAAACATACAATGTTCTTATAAAGACTCTAACCAGCTTCCATCATGCTAATATACGCTTTCGATGAGACAAAACTCATGATTCATATTCCAGAAGTAGGAAGAGAACTGTTAGATGAGATATCCCACAATTTTAGTTTGTGGTAGAGTAATATAGGATCACCACAATGTGTAATCCATCAAGTGGATGATAATACCCACCTTGTGTTCCAGGATAAATACCTTACAAATAGTCTTGAAATAACTCAGCCTAATACTATACCACCAACTCCTCATACCCTTATTATGAAGATCCAAGAATGTAAAATGTGTGGAGGCCCCCACATATATCAGGACTACAGAGATGGTATATATGAGCCTCAAATCTAATATTGTAATTACATCAGTTACAATCAATAAAATCAATAGTTTCAACAACCCCAAAAATTCCAATAGTATTATTATCAATAGAGACCAGATCAACATCTTCAATAACCCAATTAAAGATACTATCAATATAAGAGTAACTAAGAGTCACCAAAGAATCATGGGACACCTATGTACCCACCATATAATTCATATCCTCAACCATAACAACAATATCAACAACTTTTTCTTATAGCTCAGTAATTTACACCCACTCAACAATAGCAGTTTCATCAAGATCTTGCATATTAGAAATACCAATCCACACTTCCACAATAAAATATTGAAAATATAATAACTATATTTTTTCAAAAATTATATCAATGGATGAATACCCTGGAAAATTAAATAAAAAACCAAAGGGTTGACCTACACAACCATGATAACAATGTTGCGAAAACATCTATGACTCAATTAAATTGATTTCTAAATATTTTTCTATGTATTACTGAGACTCACCTATGTGAGGAGGCTAATTGTATGGCCCTTAGATGTAGAATAATGTTTTATTTTCAGTATCCTTGGATTGGAGAGGGAAAAAATTAAAATTACTTGAAAAATGTGCTTCAATCATCAACAAGAATAACGATGATAACACAAATAAATCTAGTCAAGAAAAATAATATGAAATCATAACCTACTAAAAAATACTCTATTTAGAATAAACCTAAAAAATAAGATGTATATATCAAACCACCACCATACAAACCCCCTCTCCCCTTTATAGAAATAATGAGACATGGAAAAGTGTAGGGTAAATAAAAAATGTTTCCAGAGATGTTTTAACCATTTCCCTTTAACATTCCATTTACATAACTAAATTCTCAAATGACTACTTATGAAAAGTTTTTAAAATACTTTATTTCAATTAAAATGAAAATTGATGACCAATGAGTCATTTATTTAAATGAACAATACCCTATATTTGGCCATAGGAAGCTTCTAATAAAGATGCAAGACCCCAAATTTTTATCTTTTCTATGCTCTATGGGGACATGTAATATTTGAAGATCCTTTTGAAATCATAGAACATGGATCAATATCATTCCAATGAGTGTATTATAAAAGAGGGGGCCCAAATAATTTAATATAACATGAGTTTCACTTCAATTGGCTACCTGATCAATCATGTTTCCTTGTTGACTAATCGTGGTCATCGTAGTAAAAGTTGGTAAATTCATCTTTCCAACTGATTTCATTATCCTAGATATGGAGGAAGAAGGGGAAGCACCTATAATTCTAGGGAGACTATTTATTGCCATAATAAAGGTGGACATTTATGTAAATCAAGGAAGGGTGTTATTCAATTTTTTTGAATAATAGTTTTTTTGACTTAATGATGTTCATTAAACAAAGAAATGGGTTATTGGGTTGTCAATCCATATTTTCTTATGATTAGAAAAATGAGTATATGAATAGTAAGGATGATATAAATACCCTCTCGTCTGAATCAATTCATATCTATCTCTTAATAATAAAATAAGAACTGACTCGGAGACAACCCAAGATAGGCCAGAAAGCTTACATTAGAGTTTGGGAAGGTGTAATAGTGTTGTTGATAGTTGATAGATGTACTTCCAAATATCTAAAATTTTAAAATTCTTAAAAAAATGAATTGAAAAATTCACATTGAGTAATAATTACACAACATGAAATTGTTAGGTCCATGAAAAATTAAGTCTCAATCTTTAAACATCTTGCATTATATACATGATGTGAAATCCCTAGGGTATCATTAAAATTCATGAACCCAAGGTTCAGGGTCGATCCACTCCCACACTCACACACTCTCCTCTCCCACCACCACCACTCCCTACTCCCCTCTCCCTTGATATCAAGTACGCCTACCTTCCTCTTATTCTCTTTTTATCCATTATAAAATCCATTCATATCCTTTACTCTAATTTATCTTCATGTCCACAATTTCCTGGACCAAAACTGTTAAACAGGAAACCCATGGAAACAACCTTCCTCCACCCAAGAATTCGACTTTAGGTCCTCCACCACCATCCACATATCCCACCACCATTCCATCTGCATTAGGTTCAGTCACTCTACCCACATTTATCATGTCACATTCCTCATCTAACCCATCATAGGTTGATACCCTACACCCACACTTCCACCCATTCCTTCACTTCTCTGGCCCCTAGAATCAAGTTTAGTTGGTCCATCTATAGGATAATTCTTTGAGTACTAACAAGATTTTGGACTTATCCGTTCTCAAGTATATCCTTGTGAACATAAAGGTCCTAAATCTTTTGGGATGGATTCACCTCTCCAATGTCACCAAGGTACATGAGGATGCATATTGGGAGTTTTTACTAGACCTCCTAGACACATTAGAGTGTGATGTGTAACATGTCACCTTCTGACTTGGTGGTAGGGCTTGGGAGCTCACTCTTGGAGATTTCAACATGAAGATCGACATATACACGAATGATTTCATCGCATCCCCTAGTTATGTCACCTTGAGACTGGAGATGATAAATGAATATGCGATGAGGATATTTTCATTGATCGCCTAGGACTCATAGAGAATCCATGAATTGCATACAATAAAGAGCACCCAGCTGTGTAGTACTGCTATATGTATTCTCCATCTGTCTATAGCTCATGCATGGATTAATAGATGAAATTATCATTGGAGAATCAATTAGATTGATGTCATCATACTAGCATCATCAATGGTAATCCCTTCCATCGACATGGATTTATAGATCAATTTATACAAATAGGCCGAGGTGCGGTGGGCTTAGGATACACTTATGGGATAAAGATTCAACATCCATCATATCTATCATCTCAGTGCATTTTTTCACTGCTAAACATCTTTAACCACTTGGTAATATGGATTCAATATACCTCCTCATGATATAAAATATGGGGATATTGACGAAGATCAAGGAAAAAAACCCGCGGCCCCTAAGTAAATTGATGTAATTGCTGAGGCCCCAACTCATCATGCTGCAACACCATCCCCTGCCTCAGCCACTCATTACCCATCCCCATATTTATCCCACGAGGCCCTTGACTCTCAAAATACATTGGAAACCCCATAAACCTCCACCATTCCCTCATCCCCTACTACCACCTCTCAACCCATTTTTCTCCACTGCTCCAACACCACCACCTACCTCCACTTCACCACCACCCCTACCACCATTGAACTACCAGCCCATTCCACCACTTCACCACCCTACCTATACCATTAAACATATAGTATTTTATCTGTTTTCTTATAGAGAACCATATACATATTTAATACTAATTTTACATCCAATTCACTGAGTTATCATAGTTATCTACCCACATCCCACCACCAACCCCTACTTCTACACACTCACCATCTACTACCGCAGACCCCACTTCATCCTACATTCCCACTCCACATCCCAGCAAGGTTGGCCTACCACTGTAGCTCACAACCAAACCATATTCCAACACTGCAATGCCCACTATGGTGGTTAATCCACCAGCCCCCAATTCTATAACTGAGATAGACATTCCATGGAAGCATCATGAACCAACTCTTTAGGAGCGGGCTACTATTAAAAATATCCTTTTTATGGAATACATGAATTTTTTATTCTGATGTAACCTACCCTGTTATATGATATTTCTAGATGTCTATTTTTTTACACTATTTTTATTCCATGTTTTCAAATGTATAATTGATCATATCTATGGATGGGAAATAGTTTTTACTACACTAAGTTCTTACATTTTCTCTTAATTGTTTCTACATAAATTTAGACATGTGGAGATATGATACCTTATACATCGTTGTTGAAGAGTATTTTAGGCCACCCTCTATCATTTTTCCTGATATGTATCAACATATGGATGAAATAAAATTCCAGATTGAGGATCTTTAGGTCTGAACTATACATGATCACCCTATGAAACTAGAACAACAGATACTACTGTTATATGATCATTTTCGTTAACCCATCCCTAAGGTGGTTAACCCAACAAAGAGCCCCAAGTGAGCTCGATGACAATTCCACCAATTCATTCATGAGGAAAAGAAAATATGAGCTAATGGATGACACTGATTGATATTTTTTCAATTTATACGGATGACAAAGACATTGTTAGAGATTCATGGAAAGCAACCCATATTATTTTCTTTGTTTTGGTTGAGTTTTTAGGACCTTTTTTATCAGAAACATTATATTCATCGATCATCCAAAATTTTATTATCGTCAATATATTAATTTATTTGAGCTACTTTCACCTACTATTAACTCTGTTCACCTGCCCATTTTTCTACTTACATATTGATTAACCCCTATGTACTAATTATTTATCTAGTGTAGGTATTTAGTCTCAAACAATTATTTTAGGTAGCCTAGTTTCCCATAACTATAAAACAATTTCCCTATGGAATGACTTTAATTATATAGAGCTCTTGATTACATATTTTAAACTCATAATTTCTATTTCAAATCTATCTATGGTTTTATTTCTATCTCTCCCACATCACTTCCCAATACAAGGTAGACACATTTTAAGTGTGGGGGAGATATTATTTATATTTATTGTTTGTACACATGGTTTTATTCATGTTTCGATTATACTAGGAGACATTTTTCATTGAATGTATGATTTAACTGGATATCTCATTATTCCCATTTATATTAAAGAAAAATTTTGGTAGGAGATTATTGAAATCCATTTTTTTCCTATTTAGATTTTAAGTATAATGGTTGAGTTGAGTAATTTAATTATAATTCTGTATTCTTTTAATTTATTTTTCTTATATTATTAAATTGATTTTATTCTCTAAGTGATTTCTCTATTTTATACTCCAATTATTGAGAGGATTCTAGAAATAGATGGTCATAGTCTTTTTTTTATCATATTTCATAAGAGATACTTGGGGAATGTAAACATATCAAAACTTTCATTGGAATCTTATGAAGGCTATAACTAAATAAATACACTTTTAAAATGATTGAGCAAATATTTGTTGAGTTATTTATCTTGTTACCCACCTTTAAATTTTTTCTTCATAACCCCATATAATCCTTGAGTTCCCAAGTTAGGATTGAGCCATGTTATAATCCTAATTTATCCCTTCCTACTTTACTCTTAATAGAATTTCATTATTGTCATTTGAATAGGTGTGGGGGAGTCAGTCACTATTGATTGATGTAGTTTGTTTACTAATAAGTAAAAGTATAGTAATTATTTCACATGATTTGGGGGAAGTTTTCCATGGATCTTTTGATATAAAAATAATGATTATCCTATTAAAAAAATAATTATTGAAAAAATATGGATCCTATATTTAGAAGGTAAAAAATCATGATTACAATATTGACGAATCTTTTTTTGGATCATATGTTGTTATGTGATGGATCTAATATCTAGACTATAAATGAATTTATTAAATAAAAGAAAATAAACAAGATACTTTAATTGCTGTTATGACACATTCATGGACCTTACCTCAGCTTTTTGGAGTATGGAGATGCCACTTTCTAGAATATAGTTTTCATTACATTACTCTTATCATTTATTATACTTAATTTTTACCCTCCTTTTTTAGATTTATTTTCATCATCCTACCGCCTTCCCTTAGCCTTAGAGTAATTTGAAACTTATTTCTAAATACCTTATGATTAATTTTGTTTTTTGTCTTTGTAGAGTGGCGATGTTAGTACCAATGAAAAAATATAGTTAGGAACATTTATTAAGGGTCTGAGTATAACTCCAACTTTATTTTAGCTCATGTGATGACAAAACATATATTGTGAGGTAACTTGAAAAATGGATATAACTTCAGAGGAATAGTTGAGAAATTGTAATTAAAGGAAGAAAATAATCAAAATAAAATAATTAACTATTAAGAATGAATGATTTTACCTATCAGATTGACTCTAGAGGAATTTAGTTTTCCACTTAGAATTAGTTTTTTACTTGTTATTTATGAAAATTTATTGTTTAAAATCAATTTCATTTGGAATCCCTATTGAGATTATTTTCTCTTTAGGATAATAAATTGTTCTAGTGTGGAAGAATATGATAATACTTATTCATATATATCATTTGGAAACTTTTATTTAAGGATTAATAATTACTTAATCGATAATACACTAGTGTTTTTATGTGTTTTCATAGGAATTAGGGATTTAAGACTCAAAGGAGTAGTGGTTGTAAAATCGAAAAATTCCATATTAAATTCTATAGAACACAAATTCCTAAAGTTTATTCCTCAAGTGGACCACATTTAAGCAGAATTACAAGGCATGAATTGAAATTATGATACTCGAACCAAATACACAACATAAATACCATTTGAACATTATAAAATACTAAAATGTAAAACCCAATGGAGATACATGATGTGAACACATTACATGATACGAAACATTTGATACTTGAATCCCACCGAAGATACAAGGCATGAAATCAATGAGATCCAAGATAATAAAAATATTTTTGTGGATCTAAAGTGTAAAACATGAAACCCAAGTACACATCATGAAAGGACCAAAATATAATTAACATAAATATGCCACATTATGGGAATTTTTTACATGTCATGAATATCTTGGCTCTCTATATATGTAAGCACCCTCCGATAGACAGGGAGTTAGGATTTTGCCAATTTTTTTCTATTCTTCTATATTTATTTCCTATTTTCTTGTAATAATAATTTTATTTATTTTATTTCCCTTTTTAATCATTCTATTGTTATCACTTACCGATCCAAGGATCTTTTATTGTTTGTTGTTGTTTAAATGTTTGAATCCAATTAAAATTTTCATTCAATGTAATTTATTGTTGTGTTATTCATTGTTCATTCATTCAAGTTACTAATTTATTTATTTTACATTGTTTCAATTTTTTATTTCTTGGATTTGATTTGTTTAATTATTATTTCAAGCATGTTTGTAATTTACCTGCTTTCTTTTAATAATTTCATGAAAGGCTAATCCACTTAGGGTTAGGGGTAGAGAGTAAGGGTGACTTTGAACATAATTAATTTCTAAATCAATACCTAGTAAACCTATGGACATTAAATAGGTTAAAATTCTTTTAATCCCACTCTTTTTCATAACCATGATCATGGGAAGCATAATCGAAGGACTGTGACCTAATTGGAGTCGAGTAAGATAGGACTAATAGTTTGAGATAATTTTTTCCTATAAGATAATATTATTACACATATGTTGTTGACTATCATGGGAGTAAAGAATAATTATATCTTAGGTAGATCCAATGGGTTGTACCACAACTAATTTTTGACCTTTTTACTGCTTTTCTAACTAAGCCATAGGTCTATCCCAAGCTAGTTTTAGGATTAATATTTTTCCTAAACCATGAAATTTACTATATACCATACCTCACTCCTAAATTAAAACCAAAGACATGCAGTATAAATAAAAATAAACCAATGATAATTTGAAAGGAATCCTACTCAAAGGTTAAAATATACAAGTTTATTGCTTTCCATATAGTCCTTTTGGGTTCTATCCCAAAAAACCACTATTCTACTCATTTATAGATGAGTGTAGTTTGAGACAATATAAATTATAATATTATCAATTAATAAATGGAATCAATGAATATGGGTGACACAATAATTTATTCTATCTAACATAGTTTTAGTTTCTATAATCCTAGGGTGCTACATCTTCCCCCTTTAATAAATCAGATTCTCACAATTTGAACTTGATATTGGTAGTAAAAAGGTTTGCATTTTTAAATACCTTTATTGAAATACCACGTTGTAAAAATGGTTAATAAAACTTCCTCTAGAAAAGTTAGAAAAGAAAATATGGAGTTCTCCTATAATAACACACAACTAGGTTTCTACCTTGAAAAACATTAGTGGGAAGTAAAAAATATAGACCTAGAGAAAATTGGAATTCCTAAATAATGTTAGAGAGTGATAAAGATAATTGATCACATGAAAGAGAATGAACATTATAAATTTAAAAACAAAATCATAAACCAAATAGGTGTGAAAAGGACCATCGTCTCATCAAAAATGAAGGTAATAAGATTATATTTTCATTCTCAATATTTTTTTCCAATATTTGAATAATTTATTACCTTCAAGAATAAAAACATAAAGATAATATAATTACTTGACAAGTATAATTTAATGATTTGATAAATTTCCACAACAATATCATCTTTTTTTCCAAATGACGAGTATGAAGTTTGATTTTTTTCTTAAATCACTAAAATAAACTTTTATAAGATCACATAATTCAATAAAAGGATACAAAACTATTCCTCCTATGTTTAGAAATTATTCAAAACTGAAATAGTTAGAACAAGTTAAGATAATTACCAAAATGATTAAAACATTATATGATAAAATAAAAAAATCAATCTCTAAATCCTCAATAATAACACACAAATATTATATTATTCAATAAATAAATATCTTTAAAATTCTCTAAAATATTTATGACTATGATTGAAAGCAAAAATTAAAAAGGTATTGATCAAATATTTTTCTTAGGTTGATTTAACATATTTCTACAAATAATATAAATCAATTTTGAAGTCTCATAACAAGAATTTATAAGAATTAATCATATAATATCTAATATATACTAGTTATTTCTATAAATAACTGGAATCACCCCAAAGCCACAATAAAATAATATATAATTCCAAAAGATAATTCAATATTTATTGGTCAAATAAAATTCCATAATCTTTTATTTATATTTTTTATATAAGGTTCCAAAAATCATGAACTTCTTCTAAAATAACATTAATCACCAAATCACTTTTCAATCCAATGTTTATATATATAATATATCATATGTTTCCAAAATAAAATTAATCATTATCTATTATACTATTTGAGGAAAAATATTATGTCACACTTTCCAAGACATAACATAGGTCACTGGTAGGTTTTTCACCCTTGTCACCCTTCAGTTGTGGGTTCAAGACCAGTGGCCTTACCATATGTGATAAGTTGTCCTTTTTTGAAGACTCCAGTAATAGAATTTTTATATTATTCCTAGAAATATGATTAAAATCATAAATAATATCATCAAATCTATTTTAAATAACTCATTTTCACAAAATCAAATAATCATAATTGATTACATTTTCCTTAAAATAAAGAACATTTTAACCCAAAATTTTATTTTTTTTCCATTGAACTTATGAACTTAAAATATTTATGTTTCACTAAATTATAATTCAAATGTTTTTATTCCATCCAACACAAGTTTCTAAATTTTTAAAAAAACTGCAGTAGAAATTATCATGACCCGTTTCATGATTCTTATAAAATTTTGAATGATCTAAAAAACAATAAAATCCTTTATTCGACATTATTCTTAAAACATTAACCATTATTATCATATTATTACTTATTAATATTATCCTATAATGAAATATAAATCATATCCTATTATTCAACAATTTCAAAACATAATCTAAGATATAATCTATAACATTCATATGTTATTTATAATTTCCTTAACTTTAACTGTTATGGAATTAGGCATTGCTATAAATTTATCTATACAGTCTTCATAATAATATCTCTGATAATTCCCCATATTATATTGATTTGAATAATTCCTATACTCCTTACATTTAAAACACTCAATTGATACCTTGGGATTAATTTTATTTCCCTTCATGATGTTAACAAAATGCTTCATTTTTCCTTTGTATATTATTTCTTTATTCCCTCCTTTACAACAGAAAAAACATCTTCCTATAATCTTAATAAATTTTCATGATTTATTATTTCCACTTTCTTGACACATATGTTATTGGATATTTTTAATATTTTAATTATAACTTTAACTACCTTGGAGCTTTATTTATATCTTATTTTATGTATTAGTAAAATCACATAGGTTAATATTATTAATTATAACTCATGATAGCTGGTTAAGAAAAGCCACAAGAGTTTTCACTATAGCTCCCATTTCATTCGGTTTCTCATTTATAGAACTTCTATATTTTCCTTCACATCCTTTATTAATTTGGTTCCTCCTACATCAAATCATATACCAAAAAAAGGACAATGTGAGTATATCAAATGAACAATAATAAACCATCTTATATATAGGGCAAATACTAGTATAACTTCAAAAATTCCATTATCTATTAAAATATGCCTATTTATCCCAAATATGTGTAATTCTCCCTATCATACTAACCTTTTGGGTTATAGTGTATTTTTAACCCAAGATCAAATGACATTATAACCTATAAAGTTATCTAATCCTTTTCTCTAATACCAAATATATGGAACCGATCTTTAAAATAAATATTATATTATCATTAGGCTATAATTTAATATCTCTCACTACCAAATACATTTTAGGTTTATTGTTTAATATAATTAAATCATAACTCATACATAACAAAACTATATATTATAAAGTGGACACATCGGACCAGGATCCATTTTTCCCATAATGTAGAACTTTTTGAATAAGACATGATTTATTTTCATGAAAATTATTTAAAATTTTTAACTTGACATCATCCTATAAGCTAAACAACTTTATACCCAATTAATTTTTTTAAAAACATGGGATGATCACAAAAATCTCAATAAGGTACATAAAAAGAAAAAATTCATTTTTCTAGTAAAAACATGAAGATCCTTGAAACATTTATATTTATCTACATGTTATTGGAATAAAGAATTTCCACATAAAACACACATAGACACAAATTTTTATTAAATAAATACTTTAAAACCAATTGCATGAAAATAAAAACCCTTTTATGCAACTTAGATCATTACATTCATAACCTGTTTTACCTGTGTTAGAAATAATTGGATCCCAAATAAATCCATATGAGAAATCCTCAGTAACCACTACTTATTTATTATTAATATATGAAATAATACCCAATTAATCAAAGAGATATAATGGGGTTGACACATATTATAAACTTTATTTGGCTCACACAACACTATTTGGGTGTACCCATTATATATGCTATACTAGGATCACCCGACCCTATCTAGGTGCACCCATCGTATAAGCTATATCGGGTTCATCCATGAGATATAATGGGGATCAAACCTTCATATAAGACGTATCAGTCTCAACCATTTAAAATATAATTTTAAATTAATATATCATGAATAAAAAATTTATTTTTGAACTTTTAATCCAAAAACATTGAAATACTCTTTTAAACTTGTGTGAAAAACACTTCCAGTTGACCAAATGACATTTTATTTAAGAAAAAAATTTAAATAAAAAATTACATTTTAAAAGGGAAATATGGGTTTTCATTTTATAAAATGTTAAAAAATGTAAACTAATATAATCATAAATTTTTTTGTGGTGGTGGGAAAATTCATTATCACTATATACATTAAAATTGAACATTCCTTCTGTCTTTTTTAAAGAAATTCAAAACATACAATAAAAATATTCCTTTTAAAAACCTTTGAAAGAAAGTAAAAAAAATATATTAATTATCTTTACAATAATTCTATATCCACAAAACATTATTCATAAAATAATGTTAAAAACAAGGACATGGATGAGAAAGATTTATAAAATAAATCTTTAAAACGACGTTTTAAGTTCAACTGTCCTTTACCATGAGACCAAATCATATCGTGCATTATTTATCTTCCTAAATAATAAAAATATGTTAATTATTTTAATTATTATGAAAATTATTCAAGTTTATTATCCATTTTAATTTATCTCTTATGATGTTATACACAATTAGTTGATAATTTATGTTCACTTTGGATGTTTTGGCAGTATTCATCTTATTTGTAAAAAATGATTTTGGTAGGTTAACAATGGTAAAAAGGTCATTAATATATCATATCGAGAATAATAATCATGATATAATTATAAATTTATATATAAATCATAATTTTAAAATCAATCATGAAATATGATTATGAAGAATGATATATGTTATGATCATGGAGACGGTTGGTCGTACTTGTGAATGAGTAACATTTCCATTTTCAAAGATCATTATGGAAAGAAGGTAATTAATATTTTACCATTACATAATGGTAATAATATAATAAATAAATTAATATTTCTTTAAATGTACTTATATATTTAGTCAATGTTATGTGGGGATGAAAAAAGGATCATATCACTTTGTGGAGGCGGTTGTCCACATGTACACACACACACACACGATGTTATTATTTTAAATTAGTGGAAAGGTAATAAATAAAATGATTTATTAACTTATAATAAAAATAAATATGTCATGAATATCCTATATAAACATAAATTCCATCATTATATCAATCTGTGAGAGACAATGATGAAAAATAAATTACAACGGTCCGTGAGGTAGTAGTCTATCACACACACGAATGCTGTTTTCATTTCCCATTTTATCGAAGAGGAGACAATTTTATGTTATAAAGTAAAAATAAAAAAATATTAGTATATTAAATACAATAATTTTATTATATAATCAAGTTTTAAAAATATTGGGAGGAGGTGGAATACGAAACAAACCAAAACACTCATTTAAGAACGATGCATATTCTTTAGAACACCTCTTTATTATTGTACCAAAATCCTCACTAGATTGGATTTTTTATAAAAAAGCAATATATGATATGAGTAGGGAAGAAATTAAGATATTTTGTTATGTATTTTCTGATCCAAAAGGATTTGAAGGTGTAAATAGGGGAGGATAAGGGGTGGTCTTTTATAAGTGGGGGAGATAATGCACTTGAAATTTTAAAAAATAAAAAGTTATACCCAAATTTTAAAAATAAAAAGGGTCCAAAATGAACCTTTATAAAAACATAGATGACATAATATTTAAATATGGCTATAAAATAGAATTTATATTGGTTTTAGGTCATTTTAACTCATATATATTTAGTTTAATCCTTCAATAAATCTGTTTTCACCTTATCCATGATAATTGTTTTTTAATATTTTCACTATTCATTATTGCAAAAAATTAATTTGAATATATTTTAAAATATATATTATGATTATAAAAAATATGGAATAATTTTTACCAAATTAAATTCACATAAGTGGTATAATTTAATTTAAAATGAAACTCATAGACGTGATGAAAAAGATGTTTTTCAAGAAACATATTTTTAATGAATAAGATGATTTTATATTTACTCTATGATTAGTAGTAATAATTATATTAATTTAAATTTAAATTTATAGATATATAATATATAAATTTAATTTCAATCCTTTAAAATTAGGTGTTATTTTATTAAATTATAAATTTTAGAAATTATGCATTTTAAAAAAGTTTTCTAAAAAATGTGTTTCAAACCCAAAAATAAACTTATTATAAAATATAGTATAAAGATGATTCAAATGTAATTAATTGAGTTAAATATAACTTTATAATAAATACTTTTCTGGAAACAATACTCAAATAATAATTTGGATTTTTTATATTACTTAATTTATTGAAAATAAATGACCCAATTTGAAAATTTTATATTTTCACTATTCACTAAATAAATTATTATTTTTTAAAAAATACCAAAATTTCACCCTAAGTTAATTTTTATATTCATATTTAAAAAATTAATTCAATTTATCAAATAATTTTTTTAAAATTTATATAAATTTAATTATAATATTTTCTTCGAAAAAGGAATAGAAAACATTTTTGAAGAGAACATATTTTTGAAGAATAAAATAACTCTGTTAAATTAAGATTTATTATTTAATAATAATATATAACAAAGTAAATATTTATTAAAAAAAATATATATTTTATTAATTAATTAGAACTATTTATAACCACCAATTTAATGGCTAGATTATTATGAACACATTTAATTAATAATATTTTGTGGTCAATTAAAGTTTTGTGTTGTGTATTTTATATTCTATCTAACATATTTATCTTTTCAAAAATCTCAGGGTGTTACAAGGGACAACCTTATATATTGGTCATGGAATTATTAAGCAATCTAAGAGTAGTGGAAATCAATTGGGTTTTTCTTCTTTTTTTTAAAAAGTTTGGGGCCGAAGCCTCATTTTATTATTAAAGAAAATAAAAGACCTCTTTTAACTGGGTAGAGGGAGACCAATTACATGGCCCAAAGTCCCAGTGAGCTTGTAGAACATTACATAGCCCGTAGGCCCAATTTTTTTGGCCCAATTGCCATTCTGTGAATAGTAACTCGGCTGGTACAGTACCCGCACAATACCGCTACTACTACAGTTCACTGCCACTGCTATAGTACCCACCGATCTACAGTACCGCCGCTACTATAGTACCGCTACAGTACTGATATAGTACCTGCACCCAATGGGTTTTGAACCCTCATTTTTCATGTAGGATTACGGGGTGCTTACCACTAAGCCAAACCCCAACTACGCTTTGGGATTTTATTTGTTATTTCTCCTCTAACTAAACAATGATGGAGGTGTCTTCCTTAACTTCCAAAATTTGTTATGATGGAATTATTAAGTCTTGACATTCTCCCTTGAAAATTAATTTCATCCCATTGAGGAGGGCCACATCACTTCTCATATATAGTTGTGGGATAAACCCACCTTGTGTTTGGATCTTCTCTTTATGTTGATCTATTTGATCTCCTAGAGCCTTTATTTGAGTAGAGAGGTAGGAATGTTCATCCATTATTCTTTGTATACCTACTATCTAAATAAAAAGACACCAAAGAATAAAAGGAAAAACAATAAAATAATATCCTCAACTAAAATCATAAAATCAAAAATTGAGAGAGAATTTTGTTTCTAACTTATTGAATTTAAAGTTATTAAATCTGGTCCTTAACAACAGAACCAAAAACATGGTAATATCACATGCTTCGTTACTTCATATATGCTTAGATGAGTTTAGAAATTTATAAAGGTTAACTATAAAACATTAAAACTTTAATCAAGTAGTATAAGTTTTTAAGTACGATGTTGCACCCACAAAGACTAGGAAGAAACTGTAACTTAATATATATAAATATACTTAAAAAATAAGAAACAACTAACTATCCTAAGAGAAACAAATGAATAATATTTTATTGGTAAATAGTAAATAATGTTTCATGAATTAATGAATCAAAAAATAGATGTAGATACTCATGAGGATTCCAGAACTAAGTCTAAGTGAATCTCATAGTCTGAGTAGACACTATCCAACCACTAAGTGTCCTTTTTCTCATGGTCAGGTAATTTAGATCACGTAGTGATTAGGTAAACAAAAACAATGTTTTAAAATTAAATGAAATGATTCCAATGATCATAGTGGAGATAAGAAACTAATTAATCCATGAAAAGATAAATATCTGACTGAAAGGAAATATTCATGATCATGTAAATTTGAAGGAGATATATAAGAATGAATAAATGAAAACCCCATTATAAGATATCATAAAAAAGAATATTACATCAATTAGAATCAATCGCACTTCATTACATCACCATGACATAAGTAATACTCTATCATGCTATCCATAAGAGATATAAAACTAAAAATGAAAAAAACTCCTAAAGGAAATCACAATAATGTCAAATGTATAACATCCATTAATGATTTCTAGAATGTCATTCCTCGATATGAAAGACTACCATCTATTTATAGACAATATTCCTTTAATATATTTCAACATTTAATTCTATATTATCTTCATATATCTAGTATTTTATATCATATATATCCTTATCTTTCTTCACTTCAAGTCGGCCTCCAACTATGAAAATATAATTCATTATATTCATCAATAGTATCCCTTTAAATATATCCTTAAAATATATTTTCGAGAGATATGGATGAACTGTGTGCATGTTAATCTATTTTCATATCTGTTCTTCAAGGAACAAATATATATTCATAACATTAACTTCACACTACACTCTAACTATCTTTCATGGATATTAATGGATCATGGGATGTCAAATTTAGATCATGAGATTATCTCCTCCTATAAATTGATGAATATTAAGTATCTTTTTTCTCACAAAATGTCTAATACTCATTATGGGAAGAACAAAAAGTATCAAAATATGAATCATCACTGATTTAATGTTCATGGAATAGTAGACACACTTATAAACACATAACACACACAAAAGTATGATCATACTGTACTCACAAGTTAATGGAAGGATTTTACCATTCACAACATAAACAATTTCATTGATTTGAAAAAGTATTAGATGTTTACACACCCACTAGGGAAACATAAAGACTATTTTAAGGACTCTTAGGAAGATGATTAAATTTATACATGACCAATTTCATGATGAAAACTCCTACACCATGACCTGTCTCACATTATCTTCATCAAAGTGCATACATTGATCCCCAACCACTATAGTAGATTCATAGAGATTATTCAAACATGGTTCAAACTACAGTTATTTATTTACTTCATAACATGAATTAATCATGGTACAATGTATTGGAAATGGTTTCCTGATCTTGAACACTCAATCTATGGTGGTTATATCATTCTTAGTGGTGAGAATAAGATTCTTTGTTATGGTAATAGAGGAATTTTTTTGGTAAAAAACATCAGTGGTGGCCCGATGCTGTGTGAAGATGTGGTCTGAAGCATGAAATCTATTCAAGTGAGGAGACATGGGTTGTAAATTTACACAGTGGTGTTCTGGTTAATTATTAATACCTCTAGTGGGAGATATGATCCCACACCGAGTTATCCATGGAGGGTGGTATTTTTATTATACCAGAAATTGGAACCAAGCAACCTAGATGAGTATCCTATGACCACTATGTCTAGTCCCTCTTTCCCTATGACTATATGTGTGAATATTTTATCAGGTTCTCAGATATGATTTCTATATTTCGACCCACACATCCTATGAACCTGTTCTTCCTAGTTTCATGTGTACCGTTTGTTGGCTAGTGTGAGGCCCATTTTTACACCTATAAATAAAAAAACTTTTCCTTGATTAAATATTTATTTTAATTTTTAAATATATATATTTTTAAAAAAATAATATTTAAAATGTATCATAATAGAAATTAATAAAACCATTAATATTGTCAATAATTATAATAAATTTCATAAATAATGATATTATGAATTTAAAAATACATGCATAAAATATAAACATCACATATACCAATTCCAACTCACCATTCCAGAACAACTCACACTTACTAGAATTACCCAAGCTATCCACTTCTTCTAGACTCTTTGGTTCTCCACTATCCACTAAAAGGAAGATGTTCATGTCAAATATATACCTCTATACTAACTATTTGACTCTAGTAGACCTTCATAATGTAGCATGTCATTTCGATTTATCTAGAATTGAAGCCTCCTAAATTTCATCCACTATATCTCTAAACAGAGCCTCCATGTTCTTTTGTTTTGAGGTATGTCTCCTTCTTATCTTAACCATGAACCTTTAGTGTTGGCCTTTCAAATTTATTCTAGAATATTAAATCTTATGTTAGATATAGATCCATATAAATTAATTGTAACATGAACTCCTCCTAAACCATTATTCAGATAAACATGGATTGATTTTTATTCTGTGTCATTAGCTTTCTTTACCACCACGTTCTTATCCTTACATAGAAATTTTCCATTAAATAGTGAATTTTTGAATTTTGGTAAATTTTAATTTATCACCATTCCAAATACAAAATATAAAATTTTTATGTTGTAGCCCATGAAGAAATATTTGAGATACATAGATTCATGATCTTATCCATATTTGGCATGAACATTTACATAGTAAGAACATAAAAATACTTTAATGTGAGATAAATCTTATGTTTCAGCTATCCATGATTCTTTTTTTAGTTGTTTTCCATCAGTGATGAAGGGTTCGATTGATCCAGTGAACTATTGTATTCACTATTTCCACCCAAAATTCATTGGGTATTCCTGAATTAAAGTTCATACATAGTTCCACTTCCATCATTAGTTTATTCATCCTTAGATCTATTCCATTTTAATTAGGCTTCCCATGTAGTTTTTTCCTACCCAATTCCCTTGTATAGGCTCTAAAAATTCATCTGATGTACTCACCTCTATTATTTGACCTGATGCATTTTAGATTTCATTATATCTCCCATTCAACCATATATTTCATCGGAAAAATACTCCAAAACATCTAATTTATGTTTTATGAATAATAGCCACACTTTCCTTATAGATTCATCAATGAAATTCATAAATGATTATGACACTCTAAGAGTTATAATCGGGGAAGGTCCCTAAACAAATTTATATAAAAGTTTATGATTTTTTTATTTAAGAGTTCATCCACTCATGTTAAAACTCAAATACAATTTATTATTCATTATACAACTCTAACAACTTTTTAATTCGAGATAATCCAACTTATTTTGGTACTGGGCTGCATAATGAAAGCTGTTGGGATGAAAAGTTTATAATTTTCATCACCAAAGTGATGTAATTTTATCATATTTAGTGATCTGAGTGCTATTAAATGTCCTAAGATCACACATGAATTTAATTATGAAAAAAATTTGAACAAGATTTTTCCTCATTTGGATTGATGGCATGTTCGACTAATTCTCATTTCTAGAAATATTCTCTTGAAGGATCCAATGTATAATCCATGTAGATTATCAAACCATGCTTCAAGGGACCCTAAGAAAGCATATCATTGAATTTTGGGTGCTATCATGGAGCTATAAATAATATTTTAACGTCTTTATGGTCACCATGATCATGTTCCTCGGATCCCCAAGGGTGATTGAAGATCACATGCTTGGAATGACCCTTTCTCTCTCTAAGACGTGGGAAGGATGATAGAGGAACACTTAAATTAGTGGGAATGAACATTACCTCAAAAATGTTCTACTCTTTGATTATATAGTGAGAATTAAACACCTATAAATGGTTCCCTAACCTCTATATATATATATATATTACACCAACTAAAATATCTATTAATGAGAAATTATGACTACTAATTGCATCATAAACATATTTATTATTTTATCAACTAATTTTAATATATAATAAATATATTATGAGATAAAAGTGAGTCATTAACTCGATATGTAATTCAAACAAATATAAGAAAACTGTGAATATTTATATAATATTTGTTTGTATAGCATTTTTCAATGTATTCACTTAATACCTTATGAATAATTTTATTAAATATATTCAAATCCAATTATTCAATAAATGAATAATGATGAATTTATTTAGTCACCTATGATCATTAATTCTCAAACAAGTCTCAAAAACTATGGTGGTACCCACTATGAGCTATACTTCTATTAACTAGACTAAGTCAGACATTTGAATTTGATATGTGTGTGACCCTCTAGGCCCTTATCATAAAAAAATTGAATACTATTTTTAGACTAGGAGTGAATTCTAGCAACCCATTATGGACCCTAAGGAGATATGGAAAATTTATAGCAATGTAAACCTTTTCTACTAACACACTCCATGTGATAGAATCTCTTTGTCTCTTGATATCTCATAAATTAGGATGAAAAAATTTCATAATTCTACAATGGCCATGGATTTAGTAAAGGCACTACCATATCGATCAACTATACCTGAGATATCACTTTATTTTAGAAGTGGAAAACTCTAAATTGATTATTCAATCAATTCCATACCACTAATGATGCACCAAATGCAATATACCTTTATATGAAATCAATTCTATTTTTATTACATTAAAGTACATAATAAAATAGTATGCACTAATAATAATCTCAATTTAGGATAACATTACACATTTTCCCAGATAAGAACAACCAATTACACCTCAAACAAGTGGTGTTTTTATTAGTGGTCCATTCTTCATGAAATCGTCTACTCAATGTCATAAATCTTGAACTTAATAATAAAAAGTCTAAATGCTTATGAGCCCTCAATACCTAATGGACACACATCATCTCTATCTGATCAACATGATGTATCTGGACCATAGAACAGAACTTTAAGATTACTATCACGGTATCCATGGCTTCTCATTACAGTCTGGGAACTTATATAACTTTTTGTATGATATATAATATAATGATATTACGATAAATATAGTGGATACATAAGTATCAAGAATATAATAGTAAGGTAAACACACGCACACACATAATTGTATGCATGTAATGATAAATAAATTATATACATGAGTTGGGTCTAGGGTACCCAATTACAATACTCCCACTTTCACTATATCCAACTACGAACATATCAAGTACAGCTAGATATCACGTGAGAATCATGCTTATGATGAGATGAGGATTTAGTCAGGGGGTCTACCATGTTATCCTACATTGTTACTCTTCTAATTGCAACATCACCATTCTGATTATAATCTCCCAAGAGATGAAAATTTTGAAGTATATACTTTATCCTCTAGTGTAGACTATGCATTTTGGAAAGAACCACCGCTATAATATTATCATAATAAACCAGAATAAGATCTACAAATCTAGGCACAACACAAATTTTTGAGAATTTTTTTATCCAAAATTCCTTCTTGGATTCATAAAAATCCTTGATATACTCAGTTTCTATTGTGGATTCGATGACCATATATTTCTTTGAGCTTCCCAAAATCATTCCACCACTATTTTAGAAAAAGAAATAGCCTGAATATGGTTTCAAACCATAATGATCTGTGTGGAAACTAGCATCAGTTTGTCCACTCACTACTAGTTCCTCACCACCTCTAAAAACCAAGAATATATCATTTGTGTATGTAATTACTTTTGGATAATCTTTACAGAATCCCAATTAAGATCTCCTATATTATCTTGATATCTTCTCACCATGCTTAAAGAAAAGGAAACATTAAACATTATACAAATCATAGAATTAAATATTGACCCCAATTATGAATAATAAGGGATTATACACATTCTTTCAATATACTCTTGTTTTTGTAGACAAATTTTCATAGATATATTGATACCATGTCACATTGGAAACAACCATAACTTGGATTTATCTATATTATACATTTTTATTACATTGTCAATATATGTACTTTGATTTATCCCAATCATATTTTAAGATATATCCTGACAGATCTTGATCCCTTGAATGTAGGTTCCTTCACCTAATTATATCATAGAGAAATATTGATTTAAATAGTTTTTAATAGACTGTAAGAGTTGTACATCATTTCCTAAAATTAATATGTTATCAACATATAATACCCGGAAAACAATGGAATTCCCACTAACCTTATTATAGACACATGGATCACTTTAATTATTAAAGAAACCAAATTTTATTATGAACTCATTAAAATGAATGTTCCATTATCATTATTTATTCTTTAACCCATAAGTGTGACTTTATAGCTTATATACATTATTATAAATATTTGACATAATGAACTCATCGATTTGATTTATATAGACATCATCAACAAACTTCCCATTCAAAAGAGAAGTTATGAAATCTATTTTACAAATTTCATAATCATGGAAGGCTTATATTGTAAGTAATATTAAATTGGACTTATACCTCTCTACTCATGAGAAGGTTTTTTCATATTCTATTAATTGATATTTCTAGAAACCCTTCGTCACAAGTCATTATTTATAGGTATTTACATTACCATCCATGTCGAAAATTTTAATAAATACCCATTTTCACCCAATGTGGTTTACATAAGTTGGAGGTCATACCAAAGGCTAAATATGTGTTTGGTACATGGACTTCATCTTAAAATGCATATAATATTTCTATTTTGTAGAATCCTTTCTATCTACCACCTCTTTGTAGGTTATAGGTTCATAATTTTCTAAGAGTAATGTGTTTCCTAACTCAGTGATAGTAAAACCATATCTATTTAGTTCTCTAAACTATTGAGTTGACCTATGTAGTACTCATATCTCAAGAATATCTTCATATCGCATTTTCACTAGTGTAGATAGTTCCCGTACCAACTCTCATGCATCTGGAGAAATAAACTCATCAAAATAAATCTTTCTCTCTCTATTTCAATAAAAAAAGGGTTCCCTTTCTATAAATATTTAATGTATCAGCAAAATAACTTTTCTATCTAAAAATTTATATAGGTAAAATCCTTTGATATCTTTAAGATAACCTATAAAGATGAAATTCATGCTTTGGGATGATAATTTTTCACTAGGTTTAGTCATTAAAAAAATCATTTCATCCCAAAATACATTTGTGTGATGGATTGGGTTTCTTTGCACACTATAACTCATATGATATCCCATATTTTCTTTATTTGGTACTCAGTTATGTATATATGACACTTTCTGCAATGTGTATCCCCAAAAGGATAGTGAAAACGTTTCTTGACTCATCATTGATCTTACTATGTTGAAAAATGTCCACTTCCTCCTTTTAATATACCCATTCCACTGATGTGTTTAAGGAGTATTGAGTTGGTATATTATCCTAAACTTCTTTATGTGATCAATAAATGCTTCATGGAGTTACTCTCCACTTGATCTAATTAGAGATCCTTAATCTTCTTACCAATTTGGTTTTATAATTCATGTTTGTATTCCTTAAACATATGAAATTATTTTGACTTATTCCTCATTAAGTAGATATAGACACACCCACTATCATCATTAGTAATATTAAGAAAGTATGAAAACCCACCCATTACCTCTTCTGTAAATGGACTACTTACATTAGTATGAGTTAATTCCAATAATCCAATGGATCTTACTCCTTTCCTAGAGAAGGGTTCTTTGGTCATTTTCCATTGAAAACAATAATGACATATATCACGGGGGTTTAACTCCATTGAGTATAGAAAACCGCAATTGATGTAATTTTTGTAAACACTTATTGTTTACATGACCAATCTTAAGGTGTCATAAGTGAGTGTTATATGTGTCATTTTAACTCATCTTGTCATTTATTTTCATTAGATAGTTTTTGTGTTTAAGTATATACCATCCATTATAAATATTATCCATACCATAACATATGTTATCTTTGTAAAAGAGACAAAACTTATTTCCAAACATGAAATAATATACCATAGAGTAAAAAAATGAAACTAATATTATGATTTTGGTAATTGAAGTAACATAATAAAAATTATTAAATACAAGAACCAAACCACTAGGCAAATTTAGATGATAATATACTACTACCAGGGCTACTAGTCTCACACCATTCATATCTCAAGGATCCACATCACCCTTTTCAAAATTATGTAATAAAATTGGTTCCTATATATAAATAAAAATTTATGTTCCACATTTTGTATCCAATACCCAACTTTTAGATAAAAGTATATTTCTATCAACGAAAAAAATACTCGAAGTAGAAGCATCTCCATGCTTATTTTTCTTATCCTTGTAATTATTCTTCAATTATTCTTTCTTTCAACATGTAAATAATATAGCCTCTTTCTCATTTCCCTCCCTATAAATCATTTGAGTTTTTGAAAGATGGTGCATCACTATATTTGGCTTCTAATTAGCCTTATACCCCTAGCCTTTCCCTTCCTCCTCTTTTTCCCCATGTGTATTGAAGAATTGGCATTATTCATGTCCTTATAATCTTGGAAAACTAAATGAAATAGATAAGAGAGTGACTTTATCATTTTATTCATATTATAATTAATAATAAAATTTGAGAATCATTGTGGTAAAGTGGAAAGAATGATATCAATGGCCATTTCTTGGTTCATCTTGAACCCAAGAGACTCAAGTCTTTCAATGTACCCAACCATATTGAGTATAATAGGTCCCAAATGATTCCCTTTTTTATAGTCTATACCTAAAAAAATTAACTTGATATCTCATACCATTATTTCCTTTCTCTCTCCTGATATAACTACTAGAGAAGAGTTAGTACCTTGTAGGCCTTTTCTTCATCGTGTATTTTTTTGCAATTAACTAGATATCGATGAAAACAAGATACACTATATGTATAGTGAAACATCTATATGACTTCTCAATTTTTCTTTATCCATCATTATTGATCACTAAGGAGGCTTAATAGGAAGTGAGTAATTCAACACAGAATGCTCCCTCTCATGGAATAGTACTATTCACAAGTGCTTGTACCACTATTGAATGCTATGTCAAATCAGGATATTTTTTATTCAAAATATATTTTAGTGAAAATGTACTAGTGTTTTTGACTTCCATATTTTCTAGAAAAAATATATTAAGAAGTTATACTTTATCTTAATTACTATTTATAAATTTCTGATTATTATAACTATTATTATTATTGTTATTGTTATCCCTTGGGGGGATATGAACTTCCTTCCAGGCCTCTGTATGTGGTTTGTGTGTGTTTAATGTAATTTTACCCCCCAAAACCATATATATATATATAACTATTAGAGATGAGTTATCCTCTTTTCTTCATCTTCTTCATCATAATTTGTTTCAATTAACTAGATATCGATGAAAACATGATACACTATATGTATTTTTCATCATCTATATACCTTTACCATTTTTCTTTACCCACCATTATTTCTCTCTATGGCAGCTTAATAGTAAGTCAGGAATCCATCACATAATTCTTCTTATCTTTGAATAGTACTATTCACAAGTTATTGTACCACTCTTGAATGATATGTCAAATCATAATATTTTTTTATCTAAAATATATTGCAGTGATAATGTACCAATGGTGTTGATTTCCATTTTTTTTAAAAAAATTAATAAGTTAATACATTATCTTAATTAATATTTAAAAATTTATGATTATTATTATTATTATTATTATTATTATTATTATTATTATTATTATTATTACTCAAAAATTGCAGTCATGGGTGGGATAACAAACCCATGACTCAAAATTTATTAGGAAAAAGTAAAATAGAAACATAGATTGAGGTACAAGTAGAACACCACAAGGCAAAAGTGCAATAAAATCACTACCTATGGGATCCCATAGAACCCATATTATGAGGATTTCTTCCCATTACCTTTGGAAGCCCACCTCTATTCAAAGTCTTGGTCTACTAGGGGTCATTGTCCTCATCTGATGATGACTCAGGAGATTCCTCTAGTATTCTAAATTTCTAGGATATGTATCAAAAATTGAACTCCATATTCGAGAAGAATTCATCCTCATAATTTATATCAAGTAGTTTCTGGACTACTAAATAGTCACTACAACCAAACACATTTGACTCCATCATAACAACGATCACCTCCAACTGTAGAAAAACCCAATCAGCCACTTCTTTATTAAAGACTTAAATTTTTCGTTCCTCTTCCTAGTCTCCAGAGAATGTGATGTTCATATTGTTCCTTCTTTCACTAAGAAATTCCTCATCCAATTCCATTCCAAAGTATTCATCAGCACTATTCACGAGATTAAAAAATTTGGAAGGGCAATTCCTATCCAGAGGCTGGCATGGAGGTCTGATGAATCATTTGATTCCTTGATTGTCACCATGATCATATTCCTTCGATCAATAATTATTATCAAAGATTGAGTTCCTGGAATGGCCCATTCTCTCTCTAGAATGTGTCAAGGAGGAGAGAGGAACTATCAAATTCTTAGGAATAAATAATTCCTCAGAAATGAGCACTTATTTTCTAATATATTTAGGATTAAACACAAGAAAAGGGTTCCTATACCCTATATATTTAGTTCCCACTAAATAAGCCATAATTGACACATTATGATGAATTAACTACCTCTTAAACATCATATATATTTTTTCACTTTCTTGTAATATATAAACATATATTATGTAATAAAATCAAGTAATAAACTTGACTTGTAATTATCAAAAATATTAAACAATCCTTGAATATTAATATAATATTTGTTGAAATATTTTTTTCCATGTATTAACTTAATACCTTTTAAATACTTTTAATAAATAAATTCAACTCTAATTATTCTATATTTGAATAATAGTTAAATTTTTTTTTATTAGGGACTGTTTATTCTTGGACAAGTCTCGGACCCCTAGGTGAGTCGCACCATCTCCTATACTCATATTCAATAAAAAATGGATGAATTTTGAATCTTCTAAGTGTGTGGCCCTCTAGGACCTTATCTCGATAACAGTGAATACTATTCAAAGACTAGGAGTGGAGTCTAGCATCCCATCAAGGACCCTAATTAGATAAGGAAAATTTATAGCAATGAAAACCTTTCCTATGAATGCATGTCATGTAATATAATATCTTTGTCTCATGATATCTCGTATAGAAGGATGCACACCTTGGGTCATCATCAATTATTTGTTTATTATTCATTAACCTAACTGGATAGAAATATATTTTTATTCCATGAAATTGGATTTAGTAAAGGTGATACCATCTTTATTTACTAGGTTCGAGACATCTGTTCCTTTTATATGTGACAAATCATTTGTTGATAATTAATTCAATCCATACCACTAATGACACACCTAATACAGGATACCTTGCTATAAAATCAATACTGTTGTTTTTATCTTACATCAATTTATGCAATCAAATATTATGTACTAAAAATAATATCATGTCAGGAGACCATTACATGTGTTCATAGATTGGAACAAGCAATGAGACCCCAAACATGTGGTGTTCCTATGGGAGGGTCAGTCTCATGATCTCATGAGAACATCATTGGAAGAATACTCAATGATTATGAGCCCCAAACACTCGATGATCACACATCATTTGTGTATCATCAGCATAATGTATCTAGAAAATATGTAATAAAATTAATATTACTTTTATGGTAACTTAAGGTTTTCATTATAGCATGGGAACTATTATAAAATTTGGATAAGACATGTATTCTAAGGACACTACCATAATTACAATGGATGTAGAAGTATCAACACTACAATGGTAAGGTAAAAAAATGTATATATTTCAAACTGTATAGATTTAATTATAATCAATGTATATACATGAGTTGGGTCTAGGGAACCCACTTACAAGAACTTCATTATGTTTTTTTCTACCAAAAACATTATAAATATCTCATTGAGGTTCCCAAGTTGGCAATTCCATAAATATGAAATTCTAGAAGTTAAAGAATTATTATGTTAATCCCACCACTTACCTTATAGTTATATAAAGTGTGATATCATTTATAATTCCAACTATAACAAAGTAAACATGAGTTATTTTCCACACAATTTTTTCAAATTTCATTCTATACCTAGTTTTATCCAATTGTCCACCTAAAATCAAATTCTTCTGAATGATTTAAATATAATGAACATCCTTTTTCTCGAGGAATGTTTTTGAACTCTAACATCTAACTTCCCCATAATATCAAGATCTTAATAATTCTCTAGATTCTCTATTCCCAATCATCCAAATAAATAATTTGATTAGTACCCCTTTTCGTAAGTGGAGTGGGAAATGCTCCAGATTCCATTATATAAGATTATAAGGGATTATTAACACTCATAAGTATATTATCAATACTATTAGTAGTGAAACCCTTAGAAAATAAACCTCTAGAAGTTGATATTTTTTTATTTTCCTCTAAATTTACATAAATATTTCTTAATATTTCCCCATTTACCATATTGATAACATGTTGGGACATGTTTATTAGATTTACCTCTACTCCTCTCAATTGAATTATATTTTGACTGTATTAAACTTCTTTGATTAGGTTAGTTAACTCTTCCCTCACCATTAAATAAATTTTTAGAATGTTATTGAGTCTCCCTCCCCTAGATATCTTCATTAATAATTATGTTCTAGACATTTTTGAATATCAAGTATCCATTTCTACAGAAGATTATTACTACTTTTACCATTGAATCAGATGATTTTTATTATGATGAAAATAATAATATATCCCAAATATCATCCATGAATGTTACATTCACAAACTCAAGTTGGCTAAAAATCAAGATGAAAACTTTTCATGATTTTTTGCAAATAATCATTCCAATACCTTAATGCTTGTAGGGTCCTGAAAATATCTCAAACGGAAGTAAATACTCTCACAAGCACATTATATAAGGAAGAAAACATTCCTACAAGTCCATCTAAGAAATTGAATGAAAATTAGATTGCAAATTTGAGAAGAAACTTGAATAAATCAAATTTGGAAATGGTTTTTAGTGTACCTCCAACCATCACTGGGAAAGTTTTATGGAACGAAAAAACCATGAACTATCGATATGTAGGACTTGTGAGGTCTTGTCCCATAGGGTGACATCTAGAAAACCCAGGACGCCGCGAACCGTGTTGTTATAAGAATAAAATGGAGAAATTTAATCCATGTACCGTCTTATGAACTAAGAAGTTCGCAAGGGAAGAAGGATGGTAGGGTTATGAAAACCACATATCATGAACCACAACCTAAAAAACCCAATTTAACAAGTCATACGTGTGCCAAATATCCTTCATGGGCCTCCACAAATGGGGTTGCGTGAGTTGAAGATGCAGATTCCCCGACACTCTATAAAAGGACCACTAGGGGAATAAGAAAAGGAATTTTGAAGAGCATGATAAGGATCTCTTGAATGGTGTAGAGCTCTGTGATATTAGAAAAATGGAAGAAGAACATAGAGGGAATATGATAAATGTATCTCACACAAGAAGATGTTCATAGAACTCCATCCCACACCCGAAGCAGTTTTTAGACTCCATCCTATGAACCATATGTAGAAAGTAGTTCATGGAATTACTCCTCGAAAACCATATTCAAAAGAACCTCTACAGACAAGCATCAAAAAAATAAAAAAATATAATAATAATGGTTCTTGGATGCTCCTATGCGGGAATCACTATTCAAGAATTCCCTTTGTGGAAGATAATATGTGGACTCCCTATATAGAATGCAGTACACAGACACTCATTTACAGAAAATATTTTATGGAAATCTATTATATGGAAAAAAGTTCATGGAAGCTCATATACTAAAAAAATTCTATGTACCAACCTACATGGCTAGATCCTTTTCAAACAACATCTTTAGTGGACAATTCGAGGACAAATCCAATTTGGAAGGTCCTACACGGACAGCCCTATACAGAAAATCATTCATTCCCACTGGTCTCTACAATGGGGGATATGCCCCTACACCCTCTCTTGAGATCACTGTCGAGTTGTGGTCCCGGCCCTCTAGTATAGTCCCTTCAGTACCATCATTGACTCCCATGAAAAATAGAGAGTTTCACTGTGAACTATTTGGGCTGGGTCGAAGACATTTTCCATTGCGTCCTTATGCCATCAAAGCATCCATCCCTCAAATACCATGAGTTTAACCACTCCTCATGAGACTCCTAAAAACTATATCACCTACCTCATATGCCTGGTTGATACAGAACTCCATGGAAAATCGAAGTCTGAATGTTTTCATTACATGACTAGACACACCCTTTCCATCCATAATATTCTGTGTCATGAGTGATTACATATTTTCATAAACCTCCATGGAAATCAGAAATGGATTGTTAGAGTCCTAAATACGCCTCTTCTTGACTATGCACATCATGCCCCAGCAACACTGCATTTGTTTCCTAAAAAATGGCCTATCAACCAAAGTCAAATTCTTCCCTAGAAGAGGCCTTTCCAAACTCCGTACACCCTAATAGATCCCATGACCCATATCACATCTCTTGATCTAGAAATCCCTAGAATCTCAGTTCACACATTCCCTCCCTATCATGTTAGAATCATGTCAGAACATCCCAACTTGATTATCCTCTATTTAATCATGGTTCCGAAAACAAACAGTCCAAACTCTATGACATTAAACTACGAGTTATTACCCAGACCACATGACATTAAATTGTACAATATTTTTCCATAAAATATGACATTAAAATGTGATGCCATCATCCAAGATATATGAATTTATACTATAGTATAATGGGAAATTTCAGATCGTTATAAACATCCCCAACCATCAGAAATGGACGGTCAGTGTCATGAAGACACCTCTGCTGGATTATGCACACAATGCCCCGATGACTCTGTATATGTCTCCTACAAAGAAATCCTATCAAACAGAGAAAAATTCATCCTTAGGAGAGGCATTTCCAGCCTCTGTACACATCAATGGGTTCCATACCTCCTATTATCTCTCCTATTAAAAAATCTTCCATAATCAAGGTTTACACAATCTTCCCCTGTCATGGTCAAGGCATGTCACAACATCCAAACATGATTTTCCTTTAGTTAATCATGGTTTCTATAAAGTGGTCCTTATCGTATGAACCTAAATATAAATAAACCAAATAGTTCTATCCATGAGATTAAACTGTATGGAACTCATTACAACAATGAGACATTAAATTGTAATTCCATCATCCAAGATGTATGACTTTAAACTATTTTATACCCCAAATGACTTCTCAGGGGAACTCCTCCTAAGTTAAGCCTCTATCCTTTTGTGAGAGGTGTCAATCTCCACCCTATTTTACTTATCATGATATGTTTCTGGATAGATTTACAATATTTAACTCTCCATGATATTAACAAGTGTGAGGGATACATGTTCAAATACCCCCTCCATCTCCTAGATCTTGTACCATCTACCATTAGTTGATGTAGGACATGCGATATTCCGATCTGTTGCCTCCTCTTGTTTCCCACTTCGAGCATGAGTCACATGGTCTTAGAGGTTAGTGGTGATCATGAAATCCACATAGTCCAAAAACATGGGCATCCTACTAGGTGTAAGACCCAACCAAACCTTCTAATAACCTTGATTCGTGATAAACCTCATGGTTCTAGAAAAATGGGCAGATTACACGTGCAAGCCCCACCTCAAAAACAACGAGAACTCTAATTCCCAACACAATTGGGATATGTAGGATGATTTCTTGAAGGCTCGAGATCGAAGGGGTGAAATTCCTGAAGGTTAACCCAATTATACCCTAGAAAAAAGGGAGTCCTCTTTAGGAGTATGTCCTGATTCAAAAATCACAAATTGGCCTCCTCCCACGTATAATCTCCAAGATTAACGAACTATGAGAACACTGATTCTTGCTCCAACCAGGATATGTATGATTCTTGTTTGAAGGCTGTTGACGCTCCTTTCGTCACAGAATCTAAAGATCGGAAAAGGGAATATCTGAGCTCAAAGTGATTCATCCTTTGAAGAAAACATCAAAAATCGACAAAGGCATGAACACATGATCAAAAGAAAATGCACCGTGCAAGTTTTATCACTGTGGCGCAAGTACACTTGCGCGACACCCTTGGTCGCGTAGGTGACTTGCGCGACCTAAGTGGTAACCGTCCGGTAACCGCCCGGGGTCTTCTTTTGCCTATAAATAGACCCTGTGGGCCCCCCATTCGAGAAGATTTTTTTTTTCAGAAACTCGGATTGAAGCTCCCGACGCCCAAGTCTCTTCTCAAAGCTTCCGGAACACTTCTAAGGTAATTTCTTACCTAGAACGGAAGAACTAAAGAGAAGAAGGAAGGCCTAAGTGTTGAAACTTATCAAACACTTGCGCGCCTACTTAATTCCTTCAATATAACTTGCGCGTCCATTTTCTGGAAGAACCTCAAGGGGATTCTAAAGGGTTTTATCAAGAGTCGCTCAAGTATTTCAATTCTGATTGAGAATCGCGCAAGTACCCCTCATGTCGCGCAAGTATACTTGCGCGACCAATACTTGCGCGCCGCCGCAATACTTGCGCGCCTTTCAAGACTTGCGCGCCCCTACTTTTTTGGGTGCCCATCTTGCCCATATCACCCCTCTTAAGCCATCACACCTTTCCTTTTCCAGATTCAGTCTTCAAGACACTCTTCAAAGCCATTTATGGCATGATTTCTTGATTTGACTTCTTTATCTGAAAGGAATTCTGTGGAATATCTCTCAAAACCTAGTGATTTAAATATCCTTATATCACCAAAGATTGAGAGTTCATTCATTCAACCTCATCCTTTAAGATGAGAGAATCCTAAACTGGGTCTCCTTTTCAGGAATAATCCCCAGTTATAAATCCTTTAAATTTTTGGGCATCCTCCTCAGGAGTAAGCCCCAAATTCTTAAAGTTCCCAATCTTGGGCATCCTCCTCAGGATTAAGCCCCAATCAAGTTCTCTAATCATGGGAATCCTCCTCAGGAGTAAGCCCCAATCAATTTCTCTAATCATGGGCATCCTCCTCAGGAGTAAGCCCCAAACCTTAAATCCCTAAATCTGAGTCTCCTTTTCAGGAATAAGACTCAGTCATAACCATGGGCTTATTCCTTTTTAGGAATAAGCCCCAAGTCCCTAAATCTGAGTCTCCTTTTCAGGAATAAGACTCAGTCATAACCTTGGGCTTCCTTTTCAGGAATAAGCCCCAAGTCCCTAATCCGAGTCTCCTTTTCAGGAATAAGACTCAGTCATAACCTTGGGATTCCCTTTCAAGAATAAGCCTCAAGTCCCTAATCTGAGTCTCCTTTTCAGGAATAAGACTCAGTCATAACCTTGGGCTTCCTTTTTAGGAGTAAGCCCCAAGTCCCTTAAATTTCTCTTAACCAATCCTAATTTACCTTTGATTTGGGTTTCCTTTTCAGGAGTAAAAAACCAATCATAAGTCCCCTCCTAACTTGGGCATCCTCCTTAGGAGTAAGCCCCAAGATTAGAGTATTCAAATCTCCATGAAGCACATATAACTTTATGGACCATGTTCATGGATTTTCTCCCTAAAACTAAATCCTAAACCTTCATCTATCTGGGCAGTCATCCATACATAAGCCCCAAACAAATTCTTATGATTGCATCTTTCATGGCACAATTGTCTAATTTTTACCAATACCTCTTGTTTCTCACACCGAGCATGACTCACGTGAGATTAGAGTGTAAAAGTAATTATGACATTCATCTTTGAGCCATTAATCATAAACATCATACTCCATTTCTCAAACTACGTGGGTTCTGATTCCTTTTCCAAAATAAAGGATACGTAGGTAGCCCATTTATGGGTTCGACCCCAACTTTGAAACAATCTCTGTCCTTCTGAATGACGATAAACTTCAAGTGCCTCACTGAGTGGCTTTAAAACCAGCCTGGTCATCATAATGACCAAGAGACTTTTATATAAATGTTTTGAAGGATACCATTGACCAAGAATCTCTAAACCGACAATTCTCTATTGATGAAGAACCTCGAATACATATGAAATATTCTCTAAATTTCTTGCATATTTAATCATTGATTGTTGAAAACTAAAGGAAAGCTCATTTTATACTTGGTAATGTAATAAGGATTCACGAACATAACTTAAATCTATAAAGAGTGTCCCGGAGTAGACAATAATTCCCCTCAAAAAGGTGTGATGAGTCCGACCTCCCATCCTCTCGACCAATGCAAAATTCCTAAGCCTCATTAGTCCACAAGCTAATGAGCGCCTGCCTTTGGAAAGTAGGTCCAAAAGGATGTGGAATCATTGGATGTTTCCGGTTCTACGAACAAACCCGTTAGAAACCGATCGGAACGTTTGAATCTCCCGTCTAGGAGGTCATCCCCGAATTCCGTGCGAAACAAAAAATGGTGAACCCGACGTGAATCCTTAACCAAGTTAAAGTGATGTTTCTCCTTATTTGTTAGGCCCCTTGGGCCAACAAAGCAATCATTGACATATGCTCATCCAAAAGATGCAGTAGCCGGATTCATCTTGATTATGTCTGTTACAATGGAACAGGCACTCTTTTCTCAAGATCTTCTGCAAAATGGCTTTCCTTAAATTCCCCCCTGTGAATACTGCTGCTGTGAACACCTCTACTGTGAGGTCTGCTGCTGTGAAAACCAATGCTGCTACTCCTGCTGGAACGTCATCCGCTCTGAGGATGACATCACCAACTCAGCGTCTTCAACGCTGTGTTTCTAATGCACTGGTTAAGGAGTACCGTCGCAACGGTACTATCCCAACTCTGGAGGCCGCTCGTCAAGCCCTCCAGGTTAATAACTCTACCTGGTCGTCCGGACAACGGCAGCCAGCAATCAAGAAGCAGGCGGTGCTGACTACCGTCTCCAACCGTTTCGGGTCGTTATCCCCGGAACGCAATTTCCATTCACTCCCTTACTCCGAGGAAGTGAATGAGCAGGTCCCTCGGGGCCTTAATTCAAAAAGACAGGAGTCCTTTCCGAGGGCTCCCATCAACAATCACCGCCAGGCTCGTGCGGTAGTGCGCCCTCAACATGATGAGGGTACCGACTCCAGGCATTCATCTCAGGTTCCTCGAACCCGAGCAGGCAAGATGAACCGCCAGAGACGGAATCCGGTTAACAATAGGCAGGTTGTCATCCCTGCCATCTCCGGAGAAGTCCACCAACCTAACTTGGTGGCGAACAACGAGCAGACACACACACCTGCCCGTTTTAATCCCGCTGTCCAGCAGACTCATCTGGCAGCATCAAGCCTATCCCGCCAGGCAATTCCGGCGGAGTACCATAGGCAGGAACATACACCTACTTATACATCACCAGTTAGTCAGTAGGCTCGTCTGACTACATATGATGGATCTCGTCAACCGCGTTTGGCGAAATGTAATCAGCAGGCACATACACCTACTAATACTAATCATGCCTACCAACAGTCTCGCTTGGTAGCGCACGGAGAAGTCGTTCGGAAAGTCCCGACGACAAACAGGAGGCAGACTAAACTCTCTGCCTCCACACTTGAGTACTGTCAGGATTCACTGATAGGAAAAGGAGGACAAGAGCAGGCACATACACCTACTCCAAGCCCGGAATGGGCGTATATCCCCGTTCCGGCGGCTGAAGTCACCAAACATATTTTGTCAATGGTGAAAGAGCAGAAGTAAATTCCTGCTCATATTCTGGATGCTTGCCAGGATATCATAACAGCTTCAGCATCATCTCAGGGACAGACACACAAATCTATCCCTAGCAATGGAGTGACACATCAACAATTCACTCCGGAACAGAAACACACATCTGTTCCAGTCTAATAGGGTTATGGGGCATACTCCCCCATATCATACGGACAACCAAGTCAGGAACATACACCTGATTTGAGTGGAGATCGTCAGCCTAACCTGACCATCTTTCTTGATCAGGCACATACACCTGCTCAGAGCAATCAATTTCGTCATCAAGTGGTTTCTAAAGCGAGTAAGAAGGCATCTAAGAAAAAGATCCGCTCAGCACAGTCAGGAGATCAAAGGCCAATCTGTAACCAAGCCTTGCTCTATGCTAGAGTTCTTGAAGCCCTCAGACACTTATCTGTCGGAATTCAAGATTCTACTCCCTTAGTTCCCAATAACGGGAACATTAATTCTGAAGGTCTTCAACAGACACTTCCTCATGAAGACTTGCTTCATGAATATTCGGTCAATCTTGAAGTTTCTTCTTCAGATGAGAGCCACAGGAACCCTCTGTGTGGTCAGAAGACCAAGGAGCAAGAGATTTCATCTTTTGCTGTAACCCATCATGATGGTCCTCCTCATGGTGATGAACTTCTCTGTGAAAGTCCTCTCCGCAGTAGTGATTCACATTGTCTCGAAAATTCTTCAGAAGGAAATGTAGTGACGAGAAAGCCCTCCTATCTCGAGGCACTTGCAAACATAAAACCAGTCATGTCTGATGCTTTACTATCGGCAGGTGAAACTATTTCTCCATCAGAAGATAGCCTGGGGTTCAGGCCATTCTCCGAACCATCCCCAGGTCATTCATCTTCCAGCATGAATAGTGATATCTCTACCAATCTTGTTGAATCCGATGAAACAACAAGGAAACACCAACTCTGGTCCAAACAGGTAGAAGAATCTTCATTTAATGATAAAGAGGAAATGCTGAACATGAGGAAAAAACTGGCAAAAGGTGAAGTACCAGTCATGTTTTGGCCTTTGGCTGACTCCCAGTACGACATTCCAAATATGTTGACGGATGATGGAATCCATGACATTCGTCTCAACATATGGAAGACTCTTTGTCAATTGAAGAAGAAATTATTATCTTATGGTGATTATGAAAATCATATTAAGATAATAGAAGGGTTACAACGCCAGATTGATTTGGCATCTCTATCAGTCTCTCGATATCCGAAGGCTGAAAAGCAACAGAGAACCCTTCAACGTTCATGCCTTGGCGCACTAAGAAGATTGCGTCAATTAATTGCCAATGCTCCATCTGATGTTCATATCAGAGGATGGGGTGTTCACGAAGCACTACATTTCACAGTGCTTTCTGGTCAACAAAGCCCACCGAAAATGGTCTCATGCAATGTTATTTCCCATGGCCGGCCACATTCAATGGGCTTTGTTCATAATCAAAAGCTTGCTCAAGAACAGGCTTCAACTAGTTCTTCTCAAAATCAAGTATATAGAGAACAAGTTGTTGAATTGGTCCTACATCAAGTAGGCGAGAATATTGCACAAGCCTCTCGTCTGGAGCAAACACGTCATCAAATGACAGAAGTTTCGGAAATCATCCAACGATCTGTTGAACCAGGTGATAAAAGTGGATACAGGTTAATGCATCCCACTAATTTCCGAATAAGATTCGCAAGATCAAGAGAGATTTTAAGAAGATCTCAGACATAGCATGTCAAGAGACACCCCAGATTGCCAGACTGGGGACTTCTCTAACCCAACCCTCAGAGTCAACAAATGGGATTCGAGGAGTTGAGCGGAAGCAGCAGGAACATCCCCAGTCCACCGGACTGGGGACTTTTTCCAATCCTCAATCCCTCCCTCAGAGAAAATCAGTATTCTCTCGATTAGGGAAGAAGCCTCAAGAGGAACGAAGAGCCAAGCTATCAGGAGATTCTCTCCAAGTGACGGTTCACAAAGAAGTTCCTGAGGGATCAAGTCAACGGAATTCCATGTCTCATCATGGACATGGAAGAAGACAATATCACAGAAATGTTGATAGAAAGGATTCTATGCAATATGCATCCATTAATGTCATCAATGCCGTTGCTGCTGATTCACCAGATGAGGCTCAATCAGAAGGATGAGACGAAGATGTTCCTGCTCAAGAAGTTGCGCACACAGACCTAAATGAAGAAGGTGTGCGCACACGTAATCAAAGGCTTACCCAAAATCTGGGTATTCCTTCAAGTAACCCACTTCCCCAATCCGAAAGGGATCCAATAAGGGGAAAGGAAAGAATCAGGTTACTTCTCACCCTTCCTCTGAAGGAGGTCAATCGCTCTCATTAGAGCAAAGGTTTGCACAACAGGAGGAAGAAATGAAAGAATTAAGAAGGTTGAATGCAGAACTACTTCAGAGTAGTCTTCTTCTTAAGAATTATGAAGTCCGACAGCCGAAGGAATTTGTTGTAACTACTGAGATGGATTAGGAATATCCTCCTTTATCAGTACACCCTCAGAGGTCTAATCCTACGGGTCAAACGCAACAACGGTTGGCAGCACTACCATCAGTTGCAGCACCAACCACCACGTCTGTCCAAACTCCATTCATTGCACCTACCCAAAACCAAGTTCAACCTGATGTTTCTCAAAAGTTAATAACTACTATTGAGTCATTGACAGCTCGGTTAGAAACTATGGAAGGGAAACGGGCGCAAGTTCAACCTGAAAAGAAAGTTTACCCTGAATGGGTAGATTCAATTTTTCCTCCATCCAGTTTTGGAAACCCTGTTTTCCCTACTTTCAATGGATCAGGCGACCCGGAACAACATTTGACGCATTACGTGTCTTGTTGTGATCCTATGATGGGAACTCCAGAGCAGCAAGAAGCAGTAAAACTCAGATGCTTCGTGCGAACCTTGCAAGGACCAGCTTTTGTCTGGTATACAAGCTTGCAATCCCGGTCAGTCATCGGATGGGAGGATCTTCGTCAAAAATTCCTTCTTCAGTTTAGCTCAACTTTGTCAAAAACGACAGTTTTCGATCTTACAAACTGCAAGCAAAGGGAGAATGAAAGAGTCTCTGATTTCATTGCTCGTTGGAAGGGATTAACATATTCCTTGAGTTTAGCACTCCCTCAGGAGGAATTGTTTCCAATCTGTGTGGCAAATTTGCGTGACGAATTACGCACGCCCTTGATCCCTGTGAAATACACAGGAGGGTTTCGAGACCTTACTTCAATCGCTCAGCAGATTGAAGATTCCCTTATACAGGCTAAGGTTAAATCTCGTGTAATTCCATCAGCTCCAGGAAGAAGAATGGGTAAAGCAGAAACTGCTACAGTTATGCTTAAACAGGCACCTGTACCTATTTCTACTTCAAAACCTTCATCTTCTCGAAGGGCTCCACCCCCTGAACGCCAACAACAAAGGCTGTTTCGTCCAAATGATCAAAAAGATCAACGACGAAAACAATTTGAGGATATGAAGAGTAAAACATACTCTTTCCGAAGTGAGCAAGTTCCTGGTTACTTCATTTCATCTCTGGAAAATAATTTGGTTCAATTACCAGTGCCCAAGAGGCCAAACAAGGAAGGAGATGAATACCGTCCCAATTATTGTCCTTTTCATCAAATGTTGGTACATCCCATCCAGGAGTGTTTTGTCTTTAAAGACCTCCTGCAAAAGATGGTCGATTTGGGACAAGTCAAATTGAAGGGTTCTTCAGCTCATGTAGCGTGTATTACCGCTACAGATCCAGAGGAAGGAGGCGAGTGGCAGGAAGTCAAAAGCAAAACTGCGAAAAAATATGATGATTGGATGGTAAGAAAGACAATCAATCGGACCTATTCCATTTTGCAAACACAATTGAAGAAGCCAATTGTGTCTCCTACAAAAGCTGCAGTAAAGCCTCCATCAAAAGAGAAATCCTCAAAAGGGCTGCGCAATTCAAAGAAGAAAGAGGAATCAGAAGAAGATGAGTATGTAGCAAAGCCTAAATTGTCGTTGACTCTGGTAGATTTCATGCCATCTACGTAAAAGCCATGGGCACTGTCCCACCAAACGGCACAGCCTAAACAGGCTAACCAGGCAGAGTCTCTATCAGACGAAGAGTTAATCTTTGGTTCTGTTAATATGATTCAATTAACAGATTCATATTCCAGTATTGATGAGCCTGAATTCCCTGTATCAAATAAGGGAACCCGAGGAAGTTCTAGAGGTTCAGGATATAGGGGAAGACGTGGATCTTTCCGAAGCCACTACTCTAATTCTACCCCTTCTAGCACTGTATATGCGGCAGAAACTCGTGGTAGAGCCCTTCAGCGAGCTCAAAAAGAACAAGCAAGTTCCTCTGCCAATGGCCAACTCAGTTTCGGCAAAGTTATTTTGGAAGACCGATTAAAAGTTCCATCTTCTTTATCTCATCAAGTAAATGGATCTAATCAGTCTAATCTGCCAAAACCAAGGATTTTGCCAGCTTCAATACAAGATGCATCAGCTTCCAAAGCATCTGCTTCCAAGGTACCTGCTAAACCGCATATTCCTATTGGGAAACGCAGACCTCTAGATCAAAAGTATGATATATTGAAACACTTGGACCAAGTACCAGCCAAGTTATCAATTTTGGATGCTTTGAATCTATCAAGAGATCTTCGGGAAGCACTCATCAAAGCATTGTCAAGTCCTCAAGAGTTTGAAGCTGAAATTGCTGCAGCTGAAATCTATCACATAGAGAATAATCCTACAGAATGTCATGCAGTGATATCTTTTACTGATAAAGATGAAGATGATGTTGTTCATGGGCACATAAAACCTTTGTACTTATCTGGAAAAGTCAATGGTATAGATGTTCGAAGACCTTTCATTGACAATGGTTCAGGAGTCAACCTCATGCCCATTCGTACACTTCGTCGATTGGGCCTCACGGAATCTGATTTATCTCCTTCTACCATGATGTTGCAAGGATATGATAAAAATGAACAAGAACCACTGGGAGAAGTTACACTCAGAACTCAGTTTGGAGATCTTGTTTCCAATTCGGATTTCATGATTGTTGATTAGGACTCAGCTTTCAATATCTTGCTTGGAAGACCCTGGCTACATCAGCATGCAGCTATTCCGTCATCATACCATAAATGTCTCAAATACTGTTTCGATGGTCAAGTTGGAACATTGTATGGTGATAAGGCCCTGTTCAAGACATGTGAGTCTCAATACATTGAGGCGGAATTTTATCACATGAAGGGAAGAGAAAAATCGACAATGAAGGAAATTACCAAAGTTAATGCTCCATATGGTTTGGAAAAAATTCCAATAAATCCATTTTCACATGTGAGTAAAGATTATGTGTTACCTATCAGTCAAATTGGAAAAATAGGCCCAAATCAAAATACTCTTATGGAAAGATCCATAATGTCAATTACGGCAATCGAGCCAGACAACATGGGAGAAATTGGTAACTTACCAAGCAGTGATGAAAGCACAAGTGGTGACGTTTTCATTTCGTCTGCTGAAATCCAACAAGTCTATACTTCGCTAATCAGGCCAGAAGAAGTTATAGCAACACCAGAGGTGAATATTTATGTCGATTCTCAATCCATCATCTCCTCTTTGATTCACAAAGAAGACCCTTTATCATCAATAGGGTCGGAAATGGAAGCTTCTTCTTCAAAATGTGAAAATTTTGACATCTCTTATGATCATGAGAATTTCATTTTTTTATCTACTTTGCAAGTAGAAATGGAAGAAATAACACATGATGAAGAGGAAGAGGAAGATTTTAGAGATGCTCCTCCAGCATTTGAAGAGGGTATCTCTACCACTGTGGATGAACTCAGAGAAGTAAATCTGGGTACAGAGAAAGATCCACGCCCCACTTTAATTAGTGCGGCCATGACCCTTGAAGAGCAAGAGATGTATATTTCTTTTATAAAGAAAAATAATGATATTTTTGCTTGGAATTATACAAAGATTCCTGGCCTTGATCCTGATGTTGCCACCCATCATTTTGGTTTGCCAAAAGAACATCGAGGATTCAAGCAAGCCGCGAGAAGAACACACCCAACCTACGCTTCCAAAATTGAGGCTGAAGTGGATAAGCTTATCAAAGCTAACTTCGTCAGAGAAGTTCAATATCCCAAGTGGTTGGCTAATATTGTCCCTGTAAAGAAGAAGAATGGACAAATTAGGGTTTGCATCGATTTCAGAGATCTTAATCGGTATTGTCCTAAAGATGATTTCCCAGTTCCGATTACAGAACTCTTAATTGATGCGACAGCTGGCTATGAAGTACTTTCTTTCATGGATGGATATTCTGGATATAATCAGATCCGAATGGCCCCAGAAGATGAGGAATATACAGCCTTTAGAGCTCCTCAAGGTGTGTTTTGTTACCGGGTAATGCCCTTTGGTTTAAAGAATGCAGGTGCAACATATCAACGCGCCATGCATCGTATCTTCAAACCTTTTTTAGGGAAGTTTGTTGAATGCTATGTAGATGATTTGGTGGTTAAATCCAAACAACTTTTTTATCACTTGGCTGATTTGGAAGTCATATTCCACAAGCTTCGACAACATAATTTGAAGATGAACCCCTTAAAATGTGCTTTTGGGGTAACCTCAGGAAAATTCCTCGGCTTTGTTGTACGCCATCGTGGTATTGAAGTCGATCCTGAGAAGACCAAATCAATCCTTGGTATGTCACCTCCTCAGAATTTAAAAGAATTAAGAGGACTTCAAGGACACTTAGCCTATATTCGGCGTTTCATCGCCAATTTGGCAGGAAAAAGTTTACCCTTTACCAAATTATTGAAGAAAGGAGTCACTTACCAATGGACTGAAGAATGTCAAAAAGCATTTGATGTTCTCAAGAAATACCTCTTGATTCCTCCAGTACTCATGCCACCTGTTGAGGGTAGACCTCTTATCCTCTATGTGACAGCTTTAGAGCGATCATTGGGTGCCTTTCTCGCTCAAAAGAATGATGATGGGAATGAAAATAGTCTCTACTATCTCAGTAGAACTATGCTTGAAGCAGAAACCCGGTATTCAAGTATTGAAAAGTGATGCCTAGCATTAATCTTTGAAGTCCAGAAACTGAGACACTACCTGCAACATCATGAGGTCCAATTGGTATCTCGTAATAACCCGCTCAAATTCATCCTTAGTTGTCCAATGCTTACAGGACGTCTGGCAAGGTGGGCAGTTATTCTACAGCAGTTCGACATTCAGTATGTGTCTCAAAAGGCAATTAAGGGCCAAGCTTTGGCTGATTTCCTGGCTGAACATCATTCAGTGGAAGACACGTATTCAGATATTGAACTCCCTGATGAGGAAGTTTTCTCTATTCAAGAGAGTCCTCAAACATGGGAGATGTATTTTGATGGTGCTTCTATAAGTCCAACAGGGAAGAAAATGGAAAATCCTAAATTCAACAAAGTTGGTTTAGGAATTGTGCTCATTTCTCTAGATAAGGCAGTGTTACCTTATTCCTTTTTGTTGTGGGAAGGTGGTACCAATAATGAAGCTGAATACCAAGCTCTCATTACAGGCTTGGAGTTAGCGCTTCAAGCACAAGTGAATCACTTAAAGGTGAAAGGTGATTCAGACCTGGTAATCAAACAAGTCAATGGGGATTATGCCATCAGAAAAGAAGAATTAATCCCTTTGTATGATTATGTCAGAGAGTTAATGTCGGAATTCCCTTCAGAACCGACATTTTCTTATGTCCCAAGATCTCAAAATGCTCAAGATGATGCACTGGCTAATATAGCCACAGCTTTAGCAGATCCAAATCGGGACGAAACAACCATCTGTATTGCCCACCGTCGTGCAATTTCACCTTATGTTCAAGTGAGAACAGAGGAAATTAATGAAATTAGTCCCATTCCTGAACCGTATGGTCATACTATAGGATGGATGTCACCTATCAGGGAATACCTTCAAAATGGAACACTTCCACCTGATAGAGCCGAGAAAGAAAAAATTCGGTGACGTGTGGTCAATTTTACTCTTTATGATGGCCCAAACCACCTCGAGAAAATTCTCTACAAACGTGGTTTTGATGGAGTTCTCTTCAGATGTATTGATGGTGAGAGACAATGGCTGTCATAAAAGAAGTGCATGCAGGAGTCTGTGGTGCCCACCAGTCTGGACATAGACTGTCTGATCAAATTCGAAGGCTTGGATACTTTTGGCCTTCAATGATACAAGATTGTGTTAATTTCACAAAGAAGTGTCATTCATGCCAAGTATATGCCAACTTTATTCATCAACCTCCAGAGTTGCTTCATACAGCTAAATACTCATGGCCATTTTCCACATGGGGAATGGATGTGGTGGGACCTTACCCTTCAGCTACGGCTAAGCAGTTTAAGTACATTCTTACTGCTACTGATTTCTTTTCCAAATGGGCAGAGGCAATACCTATCAAAGAAGTCGGTTCTAAATGCATTGTTAGCTTCATCAAGTCTAACATCATTACTAGATTTGGTGTCCCTCATACCATATTGACGGACAACGGCACCAACTTCTGTTCTTCTGAGGTAAAGAAATTGTATCAAGAATACAACATTAAGTCCAACCATTCATCTCGATATCATGCAGCGGCTAATGGCCAGATAGAGGCCTTCAACAAGACTCTTTCAAATATACTGCAAAAGATGGTGGATAAAGATAAGAGGTCATGGCCTGATAAACTCTTTCATGCTTTATGGGCTTATCGGACTACCACTCGCAATGCAACACGGTCTACTCCATATTCATTGGTATATGGAACAGAAGCAGTCTTGCCAATTGAAGTTCAATTGCCCTCACTCAGAATAGCCATTTGTGATCAGTTGTCAACAGATGAGCAATCCCAAAAGCGGTTGAATGAATTGGAACAGTTAGATGAGAAAAGATTGTGCACTTTGCACCACTTGGAAATCTATCAGAATTGAATAGCACGAGCTTTTAACAAAAAGGTTCATCTTCGTTCATTCATTCAGGGAGAATTGGTATTGGTTCTCAGAGCACCAATGATACCAGGAAAGAAGCCTCCCAAGCTTGAACCAAAATGGGAAGGACCTTATTCAATACATAAGGTCTACTCCAATGGATCATATTCTCTAATCTCAATGGATGGAGAACACATCACGACTCCAACTAATGCCAGATTTCTGAAGAAGTATTTTGTATAAACACAAAATATTGTTCCCAGATCCAAAACAATCACATTTGTCTAAATATTATGTCCTACATGACACTAAACTGTATTCTGTCCGAGATGACATTAAACTATATTATGTCCTATCTACATGACATTAAACTGTACAGAAGTTCTTGTATTTTGTCCGAGATGACATTAAACTATATTATGTCCTATCTACATGACATTAAACTGTACAGAAGTTCTATATTTTGTCCGAGATGACATTAAACTATATTTTGTCCTAGCGACATGACATTAAACTGTGTGGCACTTTCATCGTCCAGCATGACGTTAAACTGTGTTAAGTCCCTTATTATCCAACATGACGTTAAACTGTCACATTGGTTACTATTTTGTCCTACATGACACTAAACTGTATTTTGTCCTAGCAACATGACATTAAACTGTGTGGCACTTTCATCGTCCAACATGATGATAAACTGTAAAAGGTCCCTAGAACTGATATCCTCATATTGGTTCACCTTAGTCCTAGCTACATGACTTTAAAATGTACAGCACCAGTTCGTCCTTGCTATATGACGTTAAACTATACAGCAATGGTCCAGTATGACTTTAAACTGCAACTTCGTCCCACACGACATTAAACTGTGAAAAAGTTCCATAAACCGTCTAGCATGACCTTAAACTGCATCATCCCTGGTCCATTTATATGACCATAAACTATTTGCAAATCCCTTATGTCCAGCAAGACGTTAAACTGTGACATCCTAACTACATGACGCTAAACTGTATAAAAGTCCCTCACGTCCGGAAAGACGTTAAACTATATAATCTCAAAAGTCCAGTATGACATTAAACTGCACCATTCACGGTCCATGCATATGACCTTAAACTATTCGCACTTTCGTCCAACATGATGTTAAAATGGTACACTCTTTTGTCCTTACTGCATGACATTAAACTGCACAGTCCCCCTTTCGTCCAATATGACGTTAAACTATTTTATCCCCATCGTCCTAACTACATGACGCTAAACTGTACAGAAAATCCTTGATAGGTCCTACACGACATTAAACTGTGCATTGTTAAGGTTGTTATTACCTCTTGTTTCTCACACTGAGTATGACTCACGTGGGCTTAGAGAGAACATCAACCATAACACTCTCTCTCGGCCGCTAACCATGTGTAAGTCCCAACAAAATTTTAATTAGATCGTTGTCCCCAAGAACAACTTGATCATTAATTCATTCTTTCATTGAACTACACGGACTTTGATCCTTGCCCTCCAGGCTGGGTATGTAGGCAACCTCCCAGGGTTCAAGCCCAAAAACAATCTCTTCACATCGGTTCACCACCATCTCATATGATGTTGATTTGTGAAACCACACCTGGAATCAATATCTTTACATTGATTCATTTTCGTCCTTGTTATACGACGTTAAACTATACAACACTTTTGTCCGGTACGACAATAAAATAAAATATTCTTTGATTTCCTCATTTGAGAGAGAACTATTATTGACATTGATTTTTCAATCATGGTTTTCATTGTAAAAAGACTACGTGCATACATGGTAATGCCTGAACTTTTTATCTTAGGTTAAACCATCATTGCACTAAAGTCCCCTTTCACCCTTCACATGTACAAACCAAATTTGTACAAAGGGTAATTCTAGAACTACGTGGACTTGATTCCCATCCTTATGGGATACGTAGGAACATTCGAGTGTCCCTCGAATCCAGTCCCAAGTCTTTTGGGCCTAACCCCAAATTTCACTTTCAGTCCCTTGGCTGAAAAGTCCTCATGAAAACACACACTGTGTATTCATTATTATGGTCCGAATTCTATGACCATAAACTAAGATCACTCATCCTTTCGTCCTGCACGACGTTAAACTGCATTTCAAGAACTACGTATGGCTTGATTCTCATTCTTATGAGATACGTAGTGAAGTCCAAAATTTCAATTTAGGACCCAGCCACAACATGATTATGGTTTTCATTGACCTATGTATCTCTATATAAATTGGACAATACCCATCTTTATGTGTTATAATCCTAACCTTAAATATTTTCAGATCTTCATAACCCTTTTCATGACTTCTAGTCACAAAAATGTCAAACTTCTGAGAATTCTTTTTGCCTGACTATGCAGCACGTGCCCATAGGTGGCCTTGCATAAACAGTCCACATAATAGACTTGTCAGCTAAAAGATGCTATTTATTTGACTATGCAGCCAATGCCCATAGGTGGCCCTGCATATTTCAACCCCCTAACGGGTTTTGTTAAATAATAGTAACTTCATTCTTGGGAAGAATGCCTCTTTTGTCCTTATTTGTCTTAAACGACAGTATGTAGGGATCCGCAAAAAATAGCCATCCTTAATATATTTGTCCCATATCCTTTTTCATGATCTAAAAGTATTCAAGTCTATGGTTTATTCTTCTTCCCTACGTTTGGGTCAGACCTTCGTAGGAGTGATCTTCATCCAGTTCTTCGATATTCTTGTTCGGAAATATCTTGTCCATATTCAAGTACCTCTTTCCATACAACAAACTCTATACTTTAGAAAATTTGAATCTCCAAAAACTTTCACTGGCTTTTAGCACTAGGAAAGTAAATTTCTGGGAGTTCTTTTGCCTGACTATGCAGCACGTGCCCATAGGTGGCCTTGCATAAACAGTCCACATAACAGACTTGTCAGCCAAAAGATGCTATTTATTTGACCATGCAGCCAATGCCCATAGGTGGCCCTGCATATTTCAACCCCCTAACGGGTTTTGTTAAATAATAGTAACTTCATTCTTGGAAACTACTTCTTCTAATGCCTTTTAGCTCTTTTTTTTCATATCATTCCTCAGATTCAAATATTATTAAGCCATAGTTTACATTTTTTTCTCTCATACTTGAGTATGGTAAGATGTTTTTAGATAAATTGTCAAGGAATTGAATCCATTTTTTTAATCCATTTCGGTCAAAGCTATTTCGACCTTAAACATTAGCCCCTTTATGTCTGGCGTGCATGACTTTAAACTGCCAACACAAAAGACAAAGGAACTCTGAATAAAAGTCAAGTTCCAGCTCGCTAAACATACATTCTGTATGATTTAGGTAATATTGAGCAGTTAAAAGATTCAAAGTTTATAGGGTTATTTGTAATAATCCTAGTAAAAATCAAACTATGATTACTAAGCCCATTGGCTTAAGTAAATTTGAAGCAGGTAGTGAAAAGAATGCAGGTACAAATAATTGAAGACGAAAGTGTTTTTCATTGATACACAAGAGTTAGAAGAATATCCACAGACTGGAATCTCTTCTCTTTTTCAAGAATTACAAAAGATTGTCAACATAAGTCTTCATTTGATGTATGGAATCCTGAGCCTTATCAACAGTTACTTGAAGCTCGTGCACTTTACCAGCTTCACTCTTTTCAGCTTGCTGAAGTGCCTTCTTAGCATCTGAAACGGCTTTCATGCCATTCATATGAGTTTCATCCAATGATTTATTAAGCTGATCATGTTCCCCAGTAACAGCATCTAACTGTTGCTGGAGTTGCACCTGCTGGATGACATTTTCTTTGATTTTTTGCTTCAGATCCTTCATCTTGACAGCATAATCAGCTTCAGCCTGGGATATTGCAGCCTCAAATTCGCCTATGTTGACTGACAATTTCACTCTGGTCAAATCTTCGCGACTTTTCTGCATTTGCTCCCTCCTGAAAATGATCTGTTTCACTGCAGCATGGATCTTTTCATACCCAAAGCCACCAAGTCCCATTATAATAAATTGGGATGACAATCGAGAAATTTTTGATGGTAGCTCTTCTAAAGGCACCCCCGATATGATGTTCCATATGTTATTCCATGCCTTACGTCATGAAAAGCTGAATGCTTTAAGCATATCTGGATCTGATTCAATATCATCGTCAGAAGGGGGTATGTAGTCTGGAATTAGCGCACTTAGGGAGGTGCCTTGTCCTGCTCTTTCCCCCTGACTTGTGCTTCTTCACTTTCAATTCTCGTTGGGGCAGAGGCTGAGGCCTCATCTTCGGATCTAGCCATTGCAGTTGATGGTCCTTCATGATTAAGTGAAAGGTTTAGTCAACTTCAAAGGATAACAAAAGAATAGATTGTCTTGCGAATAAACTACAATCACAAATATTGTTATCCCTTACCTAAGGGTGGTTCAGCAACCTGAGAAGACTTCTCCCCATCTTTCCCGGTTTCAACAGGGTTTTCAAGATGGGTCTCAGGAGAGTTTATTGGATTTAGCTCTACTTGAGCTAATGTTTTTGCAATGATAGGGTTGACATCAGTGTCCACACCCTCTTCAAGCATTGGCATTTCAGCAGCTTCTACGGAAGAAACTGCATATTATTTTCCATCATGGTTAGAAGTATATTTTTTTAAAAAAATTTTGGGCGAAGGGTAGCACTCACACCCAAGGTCTTCTAAATCATATGACAACTTAGCATGATCATAAAATTCTTCAAAAGTCATTCCTTGATTCATCATTTCATCCAATGATACTTCAGAATCTTGGTTAGTCTCACCAGTGGGAGCATTTGCTACGTCTTCCTGCAGACTTATGTCCTGCAACCCCTGACCCTGGACAGCATCTTCAGTAGTAGGAGGGATACTGGGAATGGATGGTAGCTCTTCTCCAGGAATAACCAAGTCAGCCTGAGTCTGTGATTGTTCTACAGCACCTTCCACGACCTTTGAAGGAGGATCAGTCCCTTCCCTCAAGGGGGAAATTGAAGAAGCCCCTGCAATCCTCAGAAATATGAGTAACCATATGATTATGGGTATAAACTCATGATTGTTCGAAGGACTTACCACTGCTAATGAAACGTTTAGCTATGGATTTCCTCCTTCATTGCCTTGGATTCTTTTTTTTTTCGGAGTATCAGTAGTCTCCCTTATTGGCACTTGGATTGGCGAATGGAAGGCTATGTCCAGTGCCTCATTCATGGCCTGCTGGCCTGGAGATATCTCGCCTGGTTCGCGAGGAGAATCAGCAGCAGCCCCGATAGCGGTACCACCAGGGCTATATTGTGGCGAAGGAACCCCGGTTCCTTTCTTTGCAAGCTGCAAGATGAAGAAAATAAATTCCTTATGTAACAAATCTTCAACTGAAATCAAGTTGCAAAGAAAATAAGGAAAGAAAACTTACATCTTCAGGAGCCACGTACTCTTGCCATTCCTCATCTCCAGAACCACCAGCCCCCTCAGTGGTGCCACGATCAATCATTTCCTTCACCCGCCTGGTGATAGGAACCGAATTATCAGTGGCATATATGAGCATTTCTAGCTCTCTGATGTAAGCTCGCACTTCATTGGGGTTATCTCCGTATTGAAGGTCTTTAGAAGCTAGAAGATATCCTATTCCAGGAAGTTGTAGGCCCTCACACAAATCCAGCCAGGCGGTCTCAGTATCACAGTATAAGCTCTGCCATAGCGGAATAGCCTCTGGTCTTAGATATAAAGGCTGTGAGGAAGGTCCTACAATTTTTGATTTTAATCTCTTCCCAACTCCTGCAACTACAAATAGAGAATAAGAATGTAAGACTTATTACTTTATAAAGTAGCAGTGATTGAAATTTCTACAATGAAATAACTCACCAGGAGTTGATGGAGTGGGTCTTTTAACTCTGGCCGGAGGATTATATCAGGCACGAAACCACTTTGCTGCCGGTTGTGCCTCATCATCCCCATCGTGATAATCCGATGAATCAGTTCTAGAAGAGGAGTCTGTTGAACCTATTTCAGGTGGAGAAGCGTCACCTTCATGAGGAAGGGTTTCTTTCTCTACAGTCCTCTTCCTCTTTCCCACTTGATATACTAGGTGATTCAATATCCCTTTAGGGTATGATGCTATCCAGTGTTCGGCATAAAATGTAGTCAGATTATGTGCCGCTTTTTCAACTGGTAGATCAAATACTGCCCCAGTCTTCTCTCTTGATGTCAGCAACCATAGTTGTCGAGCAACCATCAGATGTTGCTCTAACCTGACATGTACTGGAGGGGATACAACAATCTGTTGCAAACATTTGAATTGGCGTGCAAATCTATATGGAGCATAGGCCTCACATATGATTTCTCCATCAATCCTGGCTACTAACACGTCATCCCTGCAAGCTAGCATGTATGCCCTCAAATCCAAATGGGCTGTCCCATCATCAACAAACCGTCCGGACGGTGGAATTACATAAGTAAAGAAGTTGAATTCCTTATACATGCTTAGTCTTACTTTCATATCATAACCATTAACATCTAATGGAGCAATTCCAGAGAATGCTTGCACTGACCATCTGAAAGAGCTTCCAGGAATTTGTAATCCATTCTGTACATTTTAAGTCCTGAAGTGAGTGGCGATCCATCCCCACAAAACCTGGAATGGTCTCACTATTCTTAAAGGAGATTTACCCTGGAAGACGTGAAGTAAACTCCTGTGAATCTTTGCTAAAATGGGGGTAGCTAACCGAACCATTTTTCCCTCAGCCAACTTGGCCGCAATGACGAAGGTCCCTGGCCTAACGCCTCCCTTCGAATCCCTGACCGGCAAGAGATAAACACTTAGCCACATTGCTAAGAAACCCTCCAGACGAGTTTTCTTTGGAATTCTTTGATTCACTTCATATCCCCATTTTTCAAACTCTCCTGCTTCTAGAGTTGGCCAGAATGTGCCAGGAGCTCCTCTCTTCTCAGGTTTTGGACAAGTGGTAGGACGTCTGGGCCGGGTATCCTTGGATTTCTTTTTCTTGGATCCTTTTTCTTTTGGCTCCATCCCTTTCTTCTCAGTAAGAAACACATTCATCCATTCTTCCGGATGGATATCTTTTCTAAAATGAGTTAATGAGGTCTCTGAACTCTTGAGCCTATGAAATATTTTAAATAATTCTCGAGCCAAAGCAGGAGTCTTCTCTGGATCATTCCAAGTCACCTTGGGAGGAATGAATTCATCATACATATCTCCCAAGATTGGAGGTCCTGAAATCTTGTGGACATCCCACAAACTGATACCTACTTCTCCATGAGTCAAATGGAAAGAATTAGTCGCTGGGCTCCAGTGGCTGAGTATCTCTGGCACGAAGTTATCATGTCTGTAAATATATGTTTTCCCAACCCAAACAGCCTCATATATTGCAACTCTCTTCAGATCCTCAATAAACTCTGCGCAAGTCTGTCGCACCCAGTATGCCCACATCCAAGTTGGCTTCACACCTCCCCCAGGACGGAAATCCCAACTTTTCTTCCAGCCCTTGGATTGGTCCATCTGAGCATTTCGGAAGATTGAAGGATGACAATGTGGTTGAAGTTCAGGTGTATGTTTTTTCAGATCTGGTGTGCAAGGGCTATGATGCATCACATAAGCCTTCTCCACTGTTCCAGCAGTTTGAAATACTCCTCCACCTGAGATATTTGCTGAAGCAAAATTGGTATAGTTCTGAAACCACGAAAATGGAAGATATTTTTTTACTTCTGGAATAATGACTTCTTGCAGATGACCATGACCATAAAAAGGTAGATAAGAGCAGTGAGGAAAGTTGCGATGATATTTCTTCAAATACTTAGCCAAGTCTGGAAGAGTACTATCTTTGACAGTATAGTAATCAGGGCCAATGATATCCATCATATCATCTATCCGCTTGCTAGCCAGTTCATCAATTAATCCAGGTCGAAGAGCCATTGAATCTGCACAGGAGTTGAATAAATTAAACTCTTAAATGGATTTATTTTTCATAAAATTTGTGAAAGAATTTGGAAAAAAATGGCTAAGGCATTAAGGCGCGCAAGTATGGAGATGTCGCGCAAGTGGTACATGTACCGCGCAAGTTTATGTCGCGCAAGTATTACCGCGCAAGCCCTATTACCTTGAGAGTAGCGCGACAGCGAGGATACAATGAAAAAAGAGAGACTAGCGCGGCGAGGAAGACTTGCGCGGCGAGAGCTCGAGAAATCCGGAAATTCAGATGCTCAGACGGAGGTGAGCCCGTGTATTTATAGGCCAGGAGGCCTACCTACGCGCCGTACCCAGAGCACTTAGGGCATGCGCGACGCAAACTTGCGCGCCGCCCTTTGCGCACTGAAAGACTTGTGCGCCCTCCCTTTTCCTTTGGAAAAATTCGATTTCCTCAGAGTCAAATCCTCATTTCTCTCCGGATCCAACTCTGAGGGGGGACTTTTGTTGACGCTCCTTTCGTCACAGAATCTAAATATCGGAAAAGGGAATATCTGAGCTCAATGTGATTCAACCTTTGAAGAAAACATCAAAAATCGACAAAGTCATGAACACAGGATCAAAAGAAAATGCACCGCGCAAGTTTTATCACTATCGCGCAAGTACACTTGCGCGACACCCTTGGTCGCGCAGGTGACTTGCGCGACCTAAGTGGTAACCGTCCGGTAACCGCCCGGGGTCTTCTTTTGCCTATAAATAGACCCTGTGGGCCCCCTATTCGAGAAGATTTTTTTTTTCAGAAACTCGGATTGAAGCTCCCGACACCCAAGTCTCTTCTCAAAGCTTCCGGAACACTTCTAAGGTAATTTCTTACCTAGAACGGAAGATATAAAGAGAAGAAGGAAGGCCTAAGTGTTGAAACTTATCAAACACTTGCACGCCTACTTAATTCCTTCAATATAACTTGCGCATCCATTTTCTGGAAGAACCTCAAGGGGATTCTAAAGGGTTTTATCAAGAGTCGCTCAAGTATTTCAATTCTGATTGAGAATCGCGCAAGTACCCCTCATGTCGCGCAAGTATACTTGCGCGACCAATACTTGCGCGCCGCCGCAATACTTGAGCGCCTTTCAAGACTTGCGCGCCCCTACTTTTTTGGGTGCCCATCTTGCCCATATCACCCCTCTTAAGCCATCACACCTTTCCTTTTCCAGATTCAGTCTTCAAGACACTCTTCAAAGCCATTTATGGCATGATTTCTTGATTTGACTTCTTTATCTGAAAGGAATTCTGTGGAATATCTCTCAAAACCTAGTGATTTAAATATCCTTATATCACCAAAGATTGAGAGTTCATTCATTCAACCTCATCCTTTAAGATGAGAGAATCCTAAATTGGGTCTCCTTTTCAGGAATAATCCCCAGTTTTAAATCCTTTAAATTTTTGGGCATCCTCCTCAGGAGTAAGCCCCAAATTCTTAAAGTTCCCAATCTTGGGAATCCTCCTCAGGAGTAAGCCCCAATCAAGTTCTCTAATCATGGGCATCCTCCTCAGGAGTAAGCCCCAATCAAGTTTTCTAATCATGGGCATCCTCCTCAGGAGTAAGCCCCAAACCTTAAATCCCTAAATCTGAGTCTCCTTTTCAGGAATAAGACTCAGTCATAACCTTAGGCTTATTCCTTTTCAGGAATAAGCCCCAAGTCCCTAAATCTGAGTCTCCTTTTCAGGAATAGGACTCAGTCATAACCTTGGGCTTCCTTTTCAGGAATAAGCCCCAAGTCCCTAATCTGAGTCTCCTTTTCAGGAATAAGACTCAGTCATAACCTTGGGATTCCTTTTCAGGAATAAGCCTCAAGTCCCTAATCTAAGTCTCCTTTTCAGGAATAAGACTCAGTCATAACCTTGGGCTTCCTTTTTAGGAGTAAGCCCCAAGTCCCTTAAATTTCTCTTAACCAATCCTAATTTACCTTTGATTTGGGTTTCCTTTTCAGGAGTAAAAAACCAATCATAAGTCCCCTCCTAACTTGGGCATCCTCCTTAGGAGTAAGCCCCAAGATTAGAGTATTCAAATCTCCATGAAGCACATATAACTTTATGGACCATGTTCATGGATTTTCTCCCTAAAAGTAAATCCTAAACCTTCATCTATCTGGGCAGTCATCCATACATAATCCCCAAACAAATTCTTATGATTGCATCTTTCATGGAACAATTGTCTAATTTTTACCAATACCTCTTGTTTCTCACACCGAGCATGACTCACGTGAGATTAGAGTGTAAAAGTAATTATGAAATTCATCTTTGAGCCATCAATCATAAACATCATACTCCATTTCTCGAACTACGTGGGTTCTGATTCCTTTTCCAAAATAAAGGATATGTAGGTAGCCCATTTATGGGTTCGACCCCAACTTTGAAATAATCTCTGTCCTTCTGAATGACGATAAACTTCAAGTGCCTCACTGAGTGGCTTTAAAACCAGCCTGGTCATCATAATGACCAAGAGACTTTTATATAAATGTTTTGAAGGATACCATTGACCAAGAATCTCTAAACAGACGATTCTCTATTGATGAAGAACCTCGAATACATATGAAAGATTCTTTAAATTTCTTGCATATTTAATCATTGATTGTTGAAAACTAAAGGAAAGCTCATTTTAAACTTGGTAATGTAATAAGGATTCACGAACATAACTTAAATCTATAAAGAGAGTCCCGGAGTAGACAATAATTCCCCTCAAAAAGGTGTGATGAGTCCGACCTCCCATCCTCTCGACCAATGCAAAATTCCTAAGCCTCATTAGTCCACAAGCTAATGAGCGCCTGCCTTTGGAAAGTAGGTCCAAACGGATGTGGAATCATTGGATGTTTCCGGTTCTACGAACAAACCCGTTAGAAACCGATCGGAACGTTTGAATCTCCTGTCCAGGAGGTCATCCCCGGTTTCCGTGCGAAACAAAGGCCCAAGATCAAAAAGGTAACACTTATCAATAGATTTACCCCAACAATTTACCCAATAAAGGGGGTATTATTTAGGAATAAGTCCCGCTTTGATTCTGTCCTAATGGGAAGCTCCCATACGTAAGCCCCAATCAAGTCACAACTGATAAATGAACTATAATAACTCTGATTCCTACTCTAACCAAGATATGCATGATGCATTCTTGAAGCCCTGAGATTAATGGATGATCTCCTTAGGCCATCCCATTTAAATTCCCCCACTAAGGCCTCCTCTATGGTGTAAGACTGAATCATTTCCCCACCCAAAGATGCTGACTAGTAGCACCTCTACGTAAGCCCAGAGAAACCATGCCCACATAATAGGATTCCTTAGAGGATAAGTCCCCATTCCTCTAAAACTCATGGACTTAGATTCCCTATTTGATCCGGATAGATGGGAAGCCTCCCTAAGGACCAAATATGTCCCTTAATTCAATCCTAATGTTCTCTGGACTATATGCTTGATAGGGTCATGTCCACCCAAGATACAACATATCTCTTGGACACTTCAGACTGCCTCATTATGAGTCCCACACCAAATCTTGGATAGACACCTTTTTCTTAGGCGTCCTCACTACATTACATTAAACTACATGGATGGGTCCTTATCACACAACTCTAAAAGGTAATGTACACAGTTGAGTGGAAAAAAACTACTTGGATTTTGTTTCCTCTTATGAGGATACATAGGAAGCCCATATCATGGGTTCGATCCCAACAACGAACCACCTTCTATCTCTCCTGGATAATGATAAACTTCAGAGAACATAATCACAAGGCTCACACTTGCATTGTATCAGCAAGTCATGACCCATGAATATTCATGATGGATTTATCAACCCAGGGGTAACCCATGGATACACTCTTAGGGAACGAACCAATGATTTATGAACATATGAACACAACTTAAATCTATAAGAGAGACCCCAGGTAGAAAATAATTCCCCCCAAAGGGTGTGATGAGCCCGAACTCCCATTTTCTCAACCAATGGAGTTATGAAGTGTCATGGTAAAAATTATCATCCAACAAGCACCTACCTTTGGAAAGAAGGTCCATGAATCCTGGATATAAGGGTCGTTGGGTGTTTTGAGCTCCACAAATGAACCCATTGGAGACCATCCGAGGAAATATTATCCTCAATGGACTGATTTCACAAATACATAACCCCATGAAATCTCCCACCGTGACCATTCGATAGTGTCACCTCCTTCGTAATACCAAAGGGATACACTACTCAGTCCCCTTCAGGTCAACATAATTTAATACACCCCCTAAAGGATAAATGATACAAATTGATTCGAAATATAAAATGGAGAATCTGATGAGAATTTCTATAACAATAGACAAATTTGGTTCATCCGTCTGAACATTTTTCATTCCCCCCAAATGCGTCACCTCGGTTCGGAAAAATTTTGTACAACCTTCACATCACACACAGTTTGTTATGTTTTGTAGGATTTTCATACATATCTTACAAAATTGGAATTAACTCCACTATGGTATTACTTTCTAGGATTTTCAGAGCCACATTCATGGGTAATAACATAATCAACAAACCTAAAACCAATATATTTAGTCTTTACCATCATCCTTTATATAAGTACTATTTTTAACACCATTCAATGAAACTTACATATCCTTCTAGATGAGTAAATCCTCCACATACATCTTCCAGAAGATAAGATCCATCATATAATTTTTTTATTTATACCTTGATAACTTTCTATTCAATCATATTCCATTACAATGAATTTCACTAAATCGAACAAATGTATGAGAAAGTAAGAAATATCACCTGTGTTATTTTCTTGTAAACTAGTAAGAATTTGGAATCATCTTCTCTGATAATAATTATTAAAAATCCAATATCAACTTTCACATGCAAAAGTTAGTTCATCAGAACTAGAAACATTGAAATCAAGTCATCATATATAACTCTCCATACATTAGTGTATCTTGACATGGAAGAATGAATTCACCTAAATCACCACATTGAGTTCCACTTACTATAGCCTACCCTCTATAAAATCAAACAAAAACTAAAAAACATAATTAATTAAATGAAATTAGGAAACAACACAAGTGTTTTTCATGGTATATAATTTCACCTTACATTAACTAGAAAAGAATTTAACACTTTCATTTCATTAGAAGTATAATGTTTAAAATCTTTGTCACTAAATAGACACATAGATCACTAAACCCAATGACCTCACACCACCATGATATTTGGTACCTTCCTAATTTTATATAGGATCCCATCCCATCATTTAGTTATTCCAACATTCTATATTCATGGGGGTCCCTCCATTATCAATAGTGACAGCTGATTCCCTATATATTTTATTGACCTAACCGTAAACCACTAGTATATTAAAAATGATAATATTTCTTTCTTATTTCTTATGAAACTCTATGAAAAGTGTGATTAAAGCATAAAAAAATCTCCATATAGTGTTTCTAAACTTTTATGAACTGGACTAAACACAACACACCTTATGGTGAACTGACAGCCTTGAGAAACTAGTGAACTAAACACCATGTCTTGAATCCATCAAAAGATAGAACCTTCTGAACATAACATTTTGACCAATAACTACATACTCATATCAATATCACAACACCCAAGAGTTATTTGAATTTTTCTTTACGGTAACCTAAATTCAACACTTAAAGAGTCTTCATAATCATAATACCACCTTATTGAGATGCTCTATAATATAAAATATCCTATCATAACATGACATAAACTTATCATGTTTACCCATATGATAATGGCCTAGTTGATAAAATATCCTAAGAAACACTTTATCACCTACCACCAAATCTATCTAATGATGATGAAAATCATTATAGATTTTTTTTTCCAACACTAATCCATCACTAATATTTCATGAATCTACTTAAACTTATCCATCATTTCCATAAAAATGATGGGTCCTAATAAGAAATGCATGGGGAATAATTAGGTATATGTACAACATTGGGGGTGGGGGGAGGGGTGAATCAGTGTTGTGAATTTTTTAAACCGATTAATTTTTTTTATCCCTTTACTATTTAGAAATTTTAAGATCTTGATTATATTATTCTCTCTTCCATATCTTATGAAAGTATATGATAAAAAATGAAGGATAAAATATGATACTTTTACGAGGTTAATTACTCAATAATAGTATCTATTCCTTTCCATTTATGGTGATGAATATTAAATAGATTCTCCACTATAATGAGAAACTGTTTTATAGTTGTTTGGCTAGAAAAGAAATCCTTAGCCTAGATTTCATTCCCTATACTATAGGAGTGGGGAGGGAAAAAATCCTACATTCCTACACTGGTGAAGAACTATTCCAACCTACATTTCCCTACTATTTATTTATAATAGATATGTTGATAGTCTTAAAATTCATCATGTTTATTTTCAAAACCAAGAAATAATTCCACCAAGTGGGACTTCTATTGGATTCCACCATTATATTACTTTCACAATAGTGTACATGAAACTATTTTTCTAGAATATTTTCTTCATAAAATACTATCTGTATGGTCTTATATGTTCAATTATTTTCATCCAGTATAAGTTTATTTAGTATAAGTTCATCTGGTATCTTCTTCTATACCTTCATTTCTTGATACCAATTGATATGAAAAATTTATTTGGTATTAGTTCATCTAGTATCCTCTTTTCACTATCTATGCTTTTGTTACTAGCTTATTTGATCAATTATTTCATTCTTCATCTGGATCTTGATTACTCTGTTTTGTACTTTCACTCTGTTTGATAACCTCTGCTCCATTGGGTAGCTCTTTGTCCGATTAATAAAACCAAATAAGAATCTCTATCAATATTCATGGTTGGCCCTTCATTATATCATGTCACTTCCATAGTAATAAACACATCTACAAAAAACTATCATAACATCAAACCATAGTTCCCATCGTATCTTCTCCAATTTATATAGGCTTGGTTTTTAAAAAACATAGGGAGTGGCACAAAATCAAATTTGAATTTCCCAATTAAAAATTTTAATATCCTACTCAGTTATTTCTTTTTTTAAATACCTTAAAAATTACTAAAATAATGTATTCAAAAATATTTGTAGTAACTCTCCTTATATCTCACTATGAATAATCTTATTCAATCCTTATATTATCTCACTTAAAATCATGATCATCCATCTATGATTGCTGAATCATTGAATGACCAGTACCAAATCAGTACATTTATGACTTAAAAAATGACTTTATAAATTTATCGAAACATTTTCTTTGGTACCTCTTCATAACAAATTCCTCTTTCTAGTAGTACTCTTTTCGAGGTACTTTTAGAGGCCTTATCTATTTAATATATCTGATGACTTCTCAGAAATCTATCTTGATTTTTTTATCTAATGCACTCAATATATTTATTTATTTGGAAACTTTTAGTTATTATTAATTATTCTAGTTTTTATTCATAGAATCTCCTTTTACTAGTTCTTCTTTGTAAGGATTCCTCTGTATGGTAATACATTATCAATTGTTCCTTCAAAACAATGATTTTTTCTAATGAATTTATTATAAATTCTTTTGAAAGTATATCTAACATAGTTTTGAAAGATTTTTATTACATCTAATGGGTTTCTATATGTTTTTTTTATTTTCATTTTTCCAATGAACCATTATAGATCCACTATTCTCCTTATATTTTATGATTCAATAGAACTGTGTTTGACGAATTTTTAAAACTCAATATAATGCCTTTGTAAAACTTTTTTGATAATATCTCTTAGATACTTTTTTATAATACCATAGCTCAAAAAGTTTCATCTTCATTTGTTCATAAACTCTTATAAAATGACTTCATTCGGAAACAACTTCTCCGATGACTCCACAGCCACTATTCTATCTGATGAATTAATCTGAAAACATATTCATTCGATGATATTTGCATGTTTCCTCTATTTGATGAATTTCTAGGAAAAGTGTGATTGATTATTTGAATGATTCCATATAATAGTGTTTGTTCAATGACTAACAAAATTTATACAATAGACTTCATACTTCATTTTTTCATCATCATATAACCATGATGTTTTTATACTTTTAGAATCAACAATGTATCGCCTGATTTATCTCTATTTCATAGAGGTTTTTCCCCTTCCAAAATATAAATTTAAACAATAGCCTTTGGTATTGTGATGTTTAATCAATAATGACCACTTAATTAAGAATTTAATGATTTTATTTTCAAAATATTATTGTCTAATGAATATATAAATACTATCTAAACATAAAATTTGATTCCATCAACTATTTGGTCAAATTTTTCTGATCGCCTCGATACGTTGGACTCTACCATGGTTTGATGGTCTCAAATTTATCTATCTGTTCATCGTATAATTTTCTATCCATTTAGATCTTCCTTATATATCTTGTAACATTATTTACAGAAAATTCATAGGGAAATGTTTTGTAAAAAATTCATAAAATTGATAATAAATATGCTTCTCCAAACATTAATAACATATTTGAGACACTAAGGATATCTCAAAACTCACCAGATATTTATAAAATATTTTAATGATATTTAACCTCAAGTAAGGAAATTTTCAAGTAACCAATATATTGAAAACATTACAAAGGCAATAAAAACATTTATATTCTTCCATGATAATAAGACTTGGGAACTTAATTTTATTCTTTTTCCAAACTACATGACCTTCATTAAGAAGCTTGGATTCTTCAACCAATATTTCTAGAAACTTATTCTTTAAAACCTATTAAACATATTTTATTCAATGAAATCATTATATTTAATTGAAAACCATTAAAACCATTCACATTAGATAAAAATCTCACACAAAGTGGTCTCTTTAGAATACATAGTAAATTCTGACAAGCAGAGATGGGATTGACATGGCCGTCTATACAAATCCTCAAAGGGAGACATATAAATCAAATATGGATATCTATTGTTATAATAGAATTCAAAAAATTGTATATTTTTCTCTTACGTGCCTCTAAAATCATGAAAATAGGATCAACACATGTATTCAAGAATCCTAATATCCTGCTCAGTCTGAAAATCCTTCAAATATATTCCATTCTTAATTTCATCTATAAACCGATCACTTACCAATGAACCATACAAACTGAAATTAAAGAGATGGTATAGATTATAAATGACGGTCAAAGGTACAACCTGACATGTTACAAACCTCTAAATATACAAGTTTCCAAGATCTTCTACTTTATGAAAATCCATTATTAAAATAACATGAGTTGTTATTTTTCAAATAATCAATAATAACCCTTATGAAATTATTCTGTATAAAAAACTAACCCAGATACCCTCTCAATACTTAAACCCAACCTGTTCCACCACATACCTGAAGGGCATTTTCGATCCCCATAAGATGGCGACTAGCACCTGTGCCTAAAACAAAAACTAGAGGGAATGATTTCACCCAACCTGAAGTGAAACAAACGTGACACATTTACTCATAACAGATAGAAATAATAGAAGAGATAAATATATTCCATAACTGATACATAATAATTGAATATATAAAATTGAATGTTATAAAAAAAATCTCTAAGAGTTAATTACAACAATAAAGGATGATAAAATTGAAATAGATACTTCAATAGTATCCATATGATAGCATAGGAAAAGTCCCACCATCTCACCACCTGCTCCAAAAAACCTAGCTGACAGAAAACCCCATTGCCTCACTAGGGAACATTGCCTTTCCCTACATAAAAATACATAACAAGGTATATGCGAAAATGAAGTTGTGTGAAAGGTGTGAGCTAATAGGATCAGTAGGTTATCACCCATGTGTTTCATAATAAGTCTTCGTATAATAATTCAAGAATAATCAACATAAAAAAACAAGTCATGATATATAATTTTTTAGTTTTTTTATCAAAAGCATGAAAAAACAATTTAATTTCCCCATATTCTATATTTTCAAATAATAAAGGCAAATCAACTTCAATGAATTTTATATACATATATCAAAATTGATATATCAAATAAAATAAAAGCATGTATCACATCTAATATCGAATATATGATAGTACAGGCAATCTTATTACAATCTAAAATAGACCAAATCATCTAATACCATTGTTCAAATCACACCAGGGATCACACTAGTTCAGTATAAATTGGAAACTCATGCCTAACATATAAAATTCCACATGAATCAAGAATATAGACATATGCATCGAGTAGATAGAGTGGAGGAAAAAACCATAATGTGGACCCCCAATAGTTCTATCAAGTCCCTAGAACAATAGACATTGGGATTATAAGAAATCCCCATGATAAAACCCCATGACAATGGATGAGTTCTATTACTAAAAATTAAAACTAATTACCTAGGTCATCCCATGTTATCTATTTTATAAATAAATTCATGAAACCATTTTAATCATACCATTCCTTGAAAACCACTTCACAAAACCATGCCACAATGCTTTAAAAATCCCTTTTCACTTACCCCAAAAGTGGGTAAACATATTTTAACAAAAACACTTTTCCATAAAAACAAATCCAATCAGTTAATCATACCATTTCATTTATAAATAATGTTAAAAATAACTAGATCATTGTAGTTCACCAATAAAGGATAGATATAGAACCACCTACCATAAAACTCAGGTCGCAGATGTACGCAATCAGATCCACCAATAAGGAAGAATACACAACCAAAATGGAGGCCCTAGAATAAATCTATACATCTTATAATTGACATAATTTAATAAAAAGTGTCAGTGGAGATTAGGAGAAAACATATACCTCAAGAACCCACACCCGCCACACTATGAAAAATGATTAATTTTCCCCTAAAAATATTTCCCAAAAGATCTAGGGAGAAACTAAAAGAATAATCACCAGAAGTCAATAGATCTGATAACACAACACAATTACATAACCATAATCAAAGTAAATGAATAAGAATAAAGGATTAAAAATCCAGATAGATGAAACCCAACAATATTGATGATCCAACACCCAAAAATCAATCTGGAATGAAAAGTGGTTCTTGAAATCACCTGAGGAGAGGTCTAGGTCAAGATTAAGGAGTCTATAGATGAATGAGAAAACATATCACTCATACAACACCCTAAAATCCATTTATGTGACATTTAATTAGTGTTTAAACCCTTTACATGTCATGTAATCCACGAGGTCCATATATACAAAAAAATGCCTCATTTTTAATAAAAATAAGGATAAATATTTTTTTTAACATCACATGATGTGTAATCATTACACAATGTGTACTTAGCTCACAAAATGATCCCGGAGAACAGTACAAACCATGTACTCCCATTAAACGACATGTAAATTTATATAAAATGGAGAAAACTATAGATTCTTACATGAAAATTGATACCACCTCAGGTGTTATTTGAAATTAGAGAGAACCCCATAGAGACATTAAACATTTATACCCGCACTCCATTAATTCAATTAAACATACATCCCTAAACTTTAGTTCATTTTCCCGAAAAAATGTTCTAAATCCTTAGGAGACCCACGATTCACACAATTAAAGTGGAAAATAATAAAATAGAATAGAAATACCTAAAGTAAGGTAATGAGATGTTACACACTCCCCACTATAATATTTTTAATCACTAAGAAGTCATTTGGAAGAATGAGGTCTGGTAAATATAAGAGTCCACAACTCCCTCATCAATGACTCATGCTTCCAAATCTCATGAGAATATAAAACATGCCACCATAACACTCTTACTAATGAACTCAAATTACCATGCATTACTTTCACTTTAAGGTCAAAGATCTATAATGGATACTAAAAAATAGAAACATCTAACTCAAACATGATCTCTTCCCAACTCAAAAATGTTAGAGGGACAAGGATGACATTTCTTGATATGCGATATGTGGAATACATCAGGAGTTATTATCAAATGAACTAGAAATACCAACCAAAAAGAAACATGTCTAAGATGATTATTGAACTCAAGAAATACAACATATATCAGAACCAACATCTCTGATTTTCCTAGTCAACAATTATCCAATTGAAGAGAGACTTTCAAGAAAAACCATTCACATATGAAAAACATAGAAGGGAGATTCTTCTAATCAGTAGGAAATTTCTATCGAATCTAAGTTGTAACTAGACAATGACGTATAATATGAATCCTTAAAGACATCCGCTAAACCAGGCTTGATCCTAATAAAGAAGATTCGCCCACCTCTATCTAGAAAATAGGTGAAATACAGGATCTACCAAACAATTCCTCGAAACAATCCATTTTGATCAAAGGAAGATACATTTTGTTAAAACAATACCCAACCAATCCCAGACGGCTATCCAAAGATATACCTAAATCCAAGACACATGTACATATCATATACTCAAATACATGAATAGCATTCTCCATCTAACCATCTTTCCATGGATGATAAGTTGTACTTAATCTCGAAAGAGTTCCCATTGCCTATTGGAGACTCCTCCATAACCAAAAGGTAAACCTAGGATCCCTAAAAATGGAATAATGAACCCCATTTAACCTCAACATATTCTATACACACAACTTACCCATATCATCTACTTTCATGGGGTCCCTAATCATAATGAAATGACCTGACTTTTTGAATCAATCAATCACCACCCAGATAAAATTTCTTCCTCGCGGATTCCATGGTAATAAAAAAAATAATGGAAACCTCATCCCATTTCCAAAATATAATTGGAAGAGGATAGAGAAAAACATAAGATTAAAAATTATCTTTATTTCATGGAAGGTATAACAATGGGACACATAATCAATAATGTCACTCTACATACTTGGCCACCATAATTTCCATGTCATGTCATAATACATCTTCATAGTGCCTGGATGAATGACCAATGAAGAACTAGGAAAATAAAAACAAAACTAGGATACTCATAGATTCTAGGTTGGAAAACTAATCCTTAAGACTAATAATATTATCTAATGAGAGAGAACAACCTAAAATGGTACCCCCACCATATGCAGTTTCTCAAATTCCCCTGAACTCAACATCCTACTTATGAATCTGTATAATAGGCTCAATATGAGATGATGATAAATGAAAAATGGTCATAACTAAACTTAAAACATCCTCATGAGAATCTAGATGCAACGGAGAAAAAATCCCCATCATATTTTACTCCTCCTTCAATTATTGAATATCCTGTGAAAGAACTTTTCTCATAAGAGCATCTGAGACAATATTCCCCCTCCTCATGGTGTAGGCTATTTGAATTCAAATGTATAAAGGTAATCTACACACCAACTCTGTATGAGATTCAAGTATTTATAAGAAAATATATATCTATAACTATTATGGTTATAATGATCTATGAACATCTCACTGAAAGGTAATTCTTCTAAAATTTCTATTCATGCATAACCTCTAAAAGAACTAAATCATGAGTTGGGTAATTATTATCACGTGGTTGAATATGATGAGAGTTGTAAGGTACCACCTAATCATCCATAATGAGCACACAACCCAAACTAGTTCTAGATGTATCATAGAAAACCATATACCCTTTACTAGGATTGGGTAATATCAGAATAGGTACTAATGTCAGAAGACATTGAAACTCATCAAAAGAAGACTGCCACTTTTAATCCCATGATAATTTCACACTTTTATGGGTAGGATAAACTAAATGTGATACAAACATTGAGAAATAATTAATGAACCATAAATAGTGTCTAGAAAGACAAAGGATGATCAGAATCTCAAACAAATTCCATTTTTAATCCCAAGGAAAAATAACCTTTACCTTCTCATGATCAACTGGAAAGACATGATAAAAAATATTGTGCTGTAAGAACATCACATCTTGGATCTAGAAATTTCATTGAGAAATATTTCTATAAAAATAGTGACTCCTGAATATTTACAAAACCAATCCTAAATGGTGCTTATGATCATGATCAGATATTGAAAAAAATCAAAATATCATCTACAAGAACTACCACAAATGTGTTGAGATACTGATGGAATATCTGATTCATTATGTCTATAAAAACCACAGGAGAATTATTTCGAACAAATAGTATCACATGATATGTGAAATGGACATACCTAATACTAAATTCCATATTCAGTATATTAGACTCCCGAACTCTGAGCTGATGACAACCCAACTAAATATCAGTCTTCTAAAATAACATTTACCCCCTTAATTGATCAAAGAAATCATCAAATTAAGGTAAATGATATTTATTATTGATCATTATTCAGTTAAAATTATGATAATCCACACATATCATAGTGAACTATATGAATTCTTTGAAAATAGAACTTGGTCCACCCAAGGAATAACACTAGGGTGAAGAAAACCCTTAACCACTAGATAATACAACTCAATCATCATATCCTTTAGCTACGATGGTGACAAATGGTAAAAAGGTATCAAAATCAACTATGCACCTAGAACCCAAGAAATCATAAAATCAACCTCCCTCTCTGAAGAAGGCCAAAAAATTTTATAGGAAAACATTAGAAAGGTTACAAACAACAATGATAAGAATAGAAAAAACAAAACATCATCAGGTTCAATTGCTAAAGTAGAAGGAAAACTTCTGAGCTATGGGTGGGAAGGTCCTCCATGGCCATAATATAGATCCCACTCTTCTTGAAGCAACCATGATCTCTCATCAACTTCATGAATAATGACACACCAATGGTAATAGTAAAACTCATCATTATAGGGACAAATCTAATACATACTTATGATGATGTTAAATAGATCAAGATAAAGAACAAAAAATCCTAGACAAACTCCGCATCAACTATTGGTAGCACACAAGAGGGAAATCCAAACCCTTTAACTTTCCTCTACCCAAGATGTGTTTCAAACTCCATTACAAATGAATTATATATATTAGAAGTTTAGGAATATAAAAAAATTGATAAATATAATTGAGTATGAAGAAACAGTATCAAATAAATAAACTTCTACTAAAGATGAAATAAAGACGGTACCTCTGATTGTCACTAGAACCACATACACCACCACTATAATTTCAACTACTACGTGATGGTGCTTCACTATTGAGTCTTATGGATAGATCCATGTAGTTTTGAACCATCTAACTACAATATAGAAGCCTTTGGAGTTGATGATCCCTGACCATATTGAGGAGTAGACATAGCTTTATAGAAACAATGAAGACGACGATAACATCCATATCTATGGAAAATATTTGTAGGAGAAGGAAAAGACTTCCATGTGTGTCTGAACTTAAAAAATTGATATCATGTTAGAGGCACACTGTTATCCGAAACTAGTACTACAGAATAGAACTACTATCGAGAACCACCTACACCACTCCTGCGATAATCTTTCCACTTCATCTTCTCACATGACACACCACTAAAGATTTCACTAGATGGGAGAGAAGAGGAAGAATATCCAAAATTCCCTTTTATATTCATCCCAACCATCATTATCCTATCCACTATCTCCACATAGGTTAAAATATAAATTATAAGTACCTATATTCTTATATCCAAATGCAAAACCATAAAAGTACTTCTATGTTTTTAGCTGGTAATTATTTATAAATTCTAGTGAAAAATGAACTAGATCATCAAGCTATTTTGTGTATGACAACACTAAATGATCTCCCTGCTACAAAGAGAGGAACTGTAGATATTTTTCCATTATCAATGAATCTAGATGAAACTGATGGAATAAGAGAGTCTTGAAACCCTTCCATTCTAAGCTATCATTTATATAGTCCTGTACCATGAAATCCCACCATGGATTGCAGTGGATCTCAAGTTTTAACAATGTGAATGTAACCTAGATACTCTTTGGTTTATCCATCAAGTTGGAAGATTTATCTATCGTGTACATCCAATCCTCTACCTCAATTGGTTTATTCATACCATTAAATGGCAATGAATTCTCAAACAAGAATTCCCATATCGATATATGTCACCTAATGCTTCTAGATATAACTCCAAAACTACATTCTATACTTTATTTACATTCTGATATATAGAACGGGATACTATCCTGATCTCCTCGATAAAATTATTATTGAGGGGTGGATTCCACTGAAGAGCATCAGGTGCACCCTCCTATGAAACTCACAGAACACGTCTTAGAGTCATCATGCTACACACTATAATAGGAGAAATAATCATACATATAATAATCTTAGTTCAGACCAGAAAACCTATAATAAAAAACTGAGATTAAGATCATAAACCAAAATAGAATACATAAATCCCTACATTCCATGGAAACATGGGTCTCATAATGGAAAGATATGGGCATACAGTCACTGCAATATTCCTCTCAAGTCCCTAAAATCCTATCTCTAGTTAATCAAAATTCTTAAGATAAAAAACCTTGAGGAAAAAACTTTATTTGATACCATTTTTGTATCAAAGCTACCCAGATACACTCTCAATACTGGCACCTGATCCAATTTTCCACATTCCCAAAAACATTTCTCAATCCCCATGGGCTGGCAACTAGCACCCAAACATTAAAAAACCCAAAAAGAATTATTTTTCCTAATTTGATGTGACAACATCATTGAATTTATACGCATAGTAGAGAGAATCAAAGGAAGATATAAATAAATTCCATTATATATAATTAAAAAATAAATCTATACAACAAAAAGCTAGTAAAACAATCACTAAGAGTCAAGTCCAATAGTAAAGGATAAAAAACATAAAACTACAACTCCAACAGTCTCCAGGTGATAACATGGTTAAAATCCCACCATCTCATAGGGATCACACTAGGCCAGGATAGCTAGTACACTCATACCAAACACAAAAAATTACACATGTATTAAGCCATTATACATATAAATTGAGTATAGAGACCATCAGAACAACCCATAATGTTAACCCCCAATAGGTCTAACAATTCCCTAGAAAAATTTGACTAAGGAGAAGAGAAAATACCCATGAAAAAAACCCATAAAAATGGATGAGGCCTATTAATACACCATCCAACTAAGTACCCAAGGCATCCCATGTTCGTTATTTTTTAAATCAAATCATCAAACCATTTTTATAAAACCATGTTTTGAAAACCATATCAAAAAACCAAGTCACAATGATTTAAAAAACAATTTTCATTTACCAAAACCATGGGAAACGATATTTCATAAAAATAACCTTTCCAAAGACCCAAATCCATTCATTAAATCATGCCATTTAATTTATAAAATAATTTATAAATTTACCAGATCAATGCAGTTCACCAACATAGGCTAGTGAAAAAACCACCTTCCTCAAAACTTAGGATGCACATGCCCACAATGAGATCCACCAAAAAGGAAGAACACACAAAAAAACAATGTCCTTAGAGTCAATCTAATGTACAAACAAAATATGATATGTAGATACTCAATAATAAAAGGGGGTACGGTGAATATTAAGTTTAAATTTTTTTTTTAATCTCAATGAAACATTTTTAACAAATTTAAACAAATAACATTCACAAAACACACTAATTTCATTAAAAAAGATATTAAAATGGACCAATGTCTGAGTATAAATATACTATAAATAAATAAGCACATAGGTATACTTAAGTAAGATTCTTCCTTTATGTTTATAGAATCATATATCGGAGTTAAGAAAATGAGAATATATAAGAAAAACAATATTAATGTTACAAATAACATCCGAAATAAAAGTACATATAAAGAAGACAAATATTTTAACCCAATGAGTAGGGTATCCAAAAAAACCACGGATAAAGGTCCCTTGATTTATACATTCAAGAAATTATGTCGTAACCACACTAGGGTAATCCCTCAATATGAAGATCGGTATCTGTCTTTCAATCCCCACAATCTCTCGATCTATAAGGTGATCGACACCTCTATCTTCCTTCAATGTGGAATCCCTTGGTTAAGTATGAAATATGAACCTCTATCTTCCTAGCCTCATAATTCCTTAATCATAATCATAAATAATCATAATCACACTATGCAGAACAAATATTGTTGATGATCTTAAGTATGTTGAACAAGCTATTCACAACTTAATTTCTTCAAAGATTTCTCACAAATAATATTTTTGGAAGAGATCTCATTTGTCTCAAAATAAAAAAGTTATGAGCTCATCCAAATGACTGGGCATTTATAGGTGAGATCTCCAATGGTCTAATTTTCCTCTAACAATCATATTTTACCAAAACTTTCAGAGGGACTTAGAAAAGTGGCATTCGTAATGGTCATATTGTAACTAAAATAACAAAACTATTTAGATAACCAAAAATTTTCGCAAGTAAAATTAGCTTTGCAATAATATGAAAGAATATGAATGTAATAAACATTACATTAAGAAAATAGAGTAACTTTAAGAAAGAAAAAAATTAAGTTCCATAAGGAAAAATCATATGCAATGATCTATGATAATCAGATCTAAAAAAAATATTGAGAATCAGAATAAAAAAATTGAGAACTAGATTCTCATAAACGTGGTAAATTTTATTTGAAAATTTTCAGAATTCAGATTTGAGAAATATGAATCAGATTTTTGATTTTGTGATAACAATAATCTAAGGAACACAATGAATAAGAATTGAGAAAGTGATTCATATATAAAATTATTTACAATTTGGTATCTGTGAAATGTAGTGTTTCTGAATTTAAGAAACACAGTGGATCCAAAATTATGAGTGATTCTGAATCTATGAAATGAATTAATTTAGAATCTAATAAAATTTTATTTGGAATAGAAAATCTGAGTGAATTGGAATATAAGAAACAATGTGATTAGAATTCTAAGAAATAAGAAATCTGATTAAATAGTGTAAGAAAAAAAGTCTTCATGTATTTCAAAGTGTAGTTAATATTAATGAAAACAATTTTAGACTTATCTGGAAAGAAACATGAAAGTCATATATGAGTATAAGTCTAAAAAACATAATATTTCTTGAAGAAATATATTATTTTTAAGGAAAATATGTTTGTGATTTCCAAGACATGACATAGTGAAAATTTTATAAGTAAAATTTCGACCTAACAATCTCCCCCTTTTTGGAAAGCACAAAAAACATTTAGAAAAATAATATTCAGACCTAAAATATTTATATTAGAAATTAAAAAAGATATTTATGTCCCCCTAATTTTATTACATATAATAAATATGACTACCCCCCCTAAGGTTATGGAATTCAGCCTAAGGATCAAATTCCTTTCTTTGTCATCTTTTCTTAAAGAAACAACTTCCATTTTCTTAAGGATGTCTTCTTTAAGTAATATTCCCCTACTTAGACATTATCTTCCTTAGATTTATATTCATTTTATAATGGCATCTCTCTTGTACCCCTTTGTGATTTTAAAAAAGGAATAGAGGGAAGTATAAGGTACCTGAAAATAGTTAATAATCATACAATTAGAATTAATGGATGACAACATTTTTATATACAAAATGTTTTTATAAAACAAATGATCATATTAAAAGAATAATTAATCCTTCTTAGGAATAGGTTTCTTGACTATGGCGGTGAGATTATTTAAATCTTTATGATCATCGTGGATGTTTTCCAGAAGAAATTCTTACTCCTGATTCTTCTTCTCAAGATTCTCAATATTTTATTATTGGATTTGAGTTTTCTCTTATTGAGAATTAATAATTTATTCTATAGAGTTGAGTTTATCCACCAATTAATCTTTGATTTCATTTAACATTTTTATCCGATGACCAAAGAATTTCTGTTTTCTGTTCAGGTCTTTATCTTCTTGCATATGGATTTTTGGTTCCTCATTCAACTTTTCAGAAAAGCTACTTGAAAGATTCCTCCATAAGGACTCTAATTATTTAAATGATCCCTCAACCATATCAAACATGTAATAAAAAACCTTAATATAACTATTGACCTATTTAAACCACTTTGTTATTTATTTTTAAAAATTTATAAGAGATTTTTAATTCAACACAAAAGATTTGAATTTTTATTCCATATTTATTAACATCTCTATGTAGAGGGTTACAGATATTTAATTCTGATTCATTGACTCATGAATAAGTTGGTATCTTGATTTGATATTAGGGAAGTAAAGAATGGATTCAACCAATTTATTCCAAGACTACATGAAAAAGTATTATCCTATGGAAGAGAAAAATATTTCTAATTATGAACCATTATTCTTAGATGTACCATCATACATTTCTTTTCCTTTCACTTTATTAGAGTCTGACTTTTCAGACTTCTAAGTTTCTTTCCTTTGATCAAGAATTTGAACAATCCTATCATCATCATCATTATCATCATTAACAACATCTTTACTACCATCATCAGTTTGGATAACATCATCTTCTTTGTTATCATTATCTCTTTTAACAACATCATCATTAGGTGGAATTTTATTCACTTATTTTTCAACAACATTATCTTCTTTATTAATATATTTTTGAACAAATTTGAGCATAAAAGATGAGGTTTGGGAGCTTCTTATGGATAATTTGTCTCAATGACTTTGCTTTCGAGTTTCATCAATTTTTTGAATCACACCTTCACTTTAATTCTCATAAATTTATTATTTTTTTCTTACTATTCTTATTTGTGAGTTGGTTCTTGAAAAGATGAATCTGAACCTTGAACAACTTATTCTCCAATTTTTGAAGGGGTTATCTCTATTTGAATTTGTTGATAAGGTTGAGGAAGTTCTGTTTCGTGAAGAAAAAATTACAGAATTTGAATCTGTTCTGAAGCTCATTCCATATCATTGAATAAAGAATGAATTTTGTTTCTTCAAAATGCATTTTGTTAAGCTTCTTATATTTATCATGCTTCTCATGCTTTTTATAAACATGATCTTTCAAAGAATTATCTTCAAATCTATCTAAACCAAATAGTGGTTCTCCTTTTTTCCTTTTCTCTTTATGTTTTCTTGATCTTTCTATAGCATCATTAGAGTAAGTATTTTGTTTCTTTGACTTTAGAGGTTTGGAAGATTGAGCTGGTTTTGGTTCCTAAACTTTTCTTTTCATCAGTTCAGAATTTTATCATTCTACAATTTGTCCTATATTTCCCACAAGATCAAAAAATTCACTCAGATTATCACTGAAATCATATTTTATTATCTTCAGTGTGTTACAACTTAACAAATGAATATTAAAATTATTGGGTTTCAACTTGCACAGAATATTTCAGAAGTAGAAGCATTTCACTATAAACTTTTACAACATTAATGGAAACACAATAATTTATGACTTGATATATTCAGACTTTATTTTTCTCATTGTAAGAATGATAAACTTGACCAAGTCAATATTCCTTAGATTAAGTAGAAAGTGCATTAAGAATATGTTAGTGATTTTTAATGTATCCTTATCTACTTTCCTCAGTATAAAATCATTATAACCACAAGGTGACTATCCTACGGTTGTATGAAATATTAGAAATATTGGGTTTCTTAAAACCCTAAAGGCCTAAGGATTCAATTTCCTTGGATCTATTAAAAGTTCCTCTAAAATCTATCATCTTATGAGAAGGGTAATACGCTTCTCCGACATAAGTTATTTCATGAATGTTAACAATTTTCATAAATGTTTTTGAATAAATATTCTCATAAGACATGAACTGAACATTATCCTTACCCCCTTCAATAAATAATTCAGCATTCAGAAAAAATTTGATTACCTAGTCCGCATAAACCGAATATTTCTCTCCCTTAAACTTCCCAGTGCATACATTTTACCATTCTTTGAAGTTGAAGATCTTCCTTATCAAGGAGTCATACTTATGAAATAAATTATGATAAAATAACCTCTATTTGAATATTGAACAATAATTCAGATATTTTTTTCTAGAATTGTTGTTTGAGAAGATATCATCAGAGACATTCAGATCTTTATGGAAGATGAAGTAAAGAAATACGACATATTTTATGGGCCACAGAACATCAGTCGGAAATCTGTAGAGTTCAATGTGGGACATGGGGTGTACCCTTCTTTATAAAGATGCTGAGATAATAGTTCAACTTCCAATAAAGATAAAACTACTGACATTAATCTGATCTAATATAACAATTTTGATGAATCTAAAGAAGATTTGTAGTTTCTGATCTTTTTGATGATTTAAAGAAATAAAATGGATTTAAGGAAAGTTGGATCTGTTGAGGTTTTTCTTAAAACATATTTGAAAAATAAGAAAATACAAGTGTAAGATAAAAAATAATAATTAAAAAAATGTGTCTTTTAGAGCTGTCAGAATATTTTTTACTATTAGATAAGATTATTATTTTGAATATTAGATTCTAAAAAGTTTTATTAGAGTTTAAAAACATTTATTTCATTTTAAAACATTATTATGTTTTGAAGACTTTTTTAGGTTATGAAAACCTTATTAGGTCACAAAAAAATTTGTTAAGGAAAACAAATGTACTCCCATTATGAAAATAAGTATCTTAATGTTAAGTGACAGTTTAAAAAACGTAGATATGAAGGATTACCTTATATTTATCATTAATAATTTTAGTTTAATGTATTCAAATATATCAGAAGGTAATGTTTTTTTAAAAATATCAGCAAGTTGTTCTTGCATTCTAATAAATTTTAAAATAATATCCACTTTTAGTGTGTGATCCCTAAGAAAGTGATCCATAATATAGATGTGATTTTCCTAGGAGTGATGTGAAGGGTTTCTTCTTAAGGGTATTCCACTAGTGTTATCATATATTATCTGAGTTTTTTCTAAAACTAATGACATAATCCGTGAGAGTGTTTTTCATCAACAACACTTGAGCACAAAATGTTGTTTCTTACAAGACCAAGAAACTAATGAATCTTCTAAGAAATGATATGTTCCAGATATAGTTTTCCTATCCATTCTACAACCACCAAAGTCATCATCATATTTTTTTTAAAATTAATTCATCTCCTGAAGATTAGAAATGTCCTAAGTCCATAGTTACCATTAAGTAGTGAAAAAATATTTTCACTACCTTTAAATGAGACTATTTTTGATTTGATTGATATATTTCACATAATCATACTAAAAAAATTATGTTTCAATGACCAACAGTTATGTATAGTAATATTCCTACCGTAACTCTAAAAGATGTTTGATCTATTGGTTTCCCAGTTTCATGAAGATCAAGGTTATTTGAGGTACCTATTAGAGTACTTATTCATTTAGTGTTTTCATATGTATATTTTTTAATAATATATTTAATATACTTATTTTGAGATATATATGTTCCTTATGATTTTTAAGAAATTTAAAAACCAAGAAAATGTGTTAACTCTTTCATCATACTCATTTCAAACATTGATTTTATAAAATTTGCAAATGAATCAGTTAAGGATTGTGGAGTTGATATAAATATAATTTCATCAACATAAATTTTAACAATTAAAACATCTCTCCTTTCTTTCATTATAAAAAGTTTTGGATCATCATTTACCTTAACATAATTTTTTTGTAAGAAAAATCATATAAGTCTATCATACCAGGCTGTAGGGGCTTGTTTAAGACAATATAGAGGTTTGGTAAGTTTAAAAACATGGTCAAGATGTTTTGTGTCTTAAAAACCAAGAGGCTGTTCAATATAAAATTCCTCTTAAACATATATATTACAGAAATAACACTTCACATCCATTTGAAAATGTTTAAAGTTAAATAATGATGCAAAGGCTAAGAGACTTCAGATAGATTCAAGTATTTATACTAGGTCATATGTTTATTTATAGTCTATTTCATCATGTTGATTATAGACTTTAGAAACTAATCCTTCTTGATTTCTTTCTTTGATTCCATTTTCATTAAATTTATTTCTAAAGACCCACTTTACTCCAATTACAGAAGTTTCTTTAGGTGTTTAAAACAAGCTCTAGAGTTTGTCCCTTTCAAATTAATTTAGTTCATATTTCATAGATTTAATCCAATCATAATAACCTAAATCTTAATATGTTCTTTTAGGTTCTAATTGGTAAACAAATTATTGATGTCCTAATTAATTTCTTAAAGAACTTATAGTCCTTATGGGTTGATGTACATCACCAATGATACTATCAATAGGATGATTCCATAGAAAGAACGGACTTGGGTGTTGTAAAACCTATTCATCAACATAGGATAGAAATTTTTCTATATTAAATACTTCCTAAAAGTTTTATTGACTATTCTATTGATTAGAAGAATATTTCAACAAAGATTTATAATTAGTTTTTAAAAACACATCTCAAGATGTAGGTTTGTTGGGGTTATTTGAAAAAAAAGGATCAGTTTCATCAAATTTAACATGTAGGTTGGGGTTGTTTGACATGTAATATTTTCTCAATAGAAAAATAATTTTTATTTAAGACTCTATAAGACTCAGAGGTTGTATAATAGCCTAGAAATATTCCTTCATCAGATTTCGGTGTGAATTTGTGTAAGTTATATTTTGTATTCAAAATGAATACTTTGCATCCAAATAATCTAAATTATTAGAATTTAGGTTTTTGATCAGTCCAAAACTCATAAGGTGTTTTATTAATATATAAATAGAATTATTAAAACATTATTTATAGTATAATAGAAAGTACTTATAATTTCATCCAAAAAGTATTTAGAAATTTAGTACTCACTCAACATGGTTCTTATTATCTCTTGAAGAATTCAGTTTCTTCAAAATATTAATTTTAAAATTCTTTTCAAAGATTGATACAAGTAGTTATCAATCTAAGGGGTTTCTCATTTTTAACTTTGACTGAAAAGGATTTTAAAAAAGAAAAGGATTCATATTTCCATGATAGGAAATAGACTCATGTAAATCTAGTGGAATCATAAAATAAAATAACTACAAAGTACTTTCCACCAATAATTCCAGTTATTTTAGGACCAAACAAGTCCATGTGCACTAGATGTAATGCATCATAAGTTAATACTTCACGAATAAACTTAAATCTTAACTTATGTTTCTTGCCACATGGCAAGGATCACATACTTTTCAAGAATCAAATATAATATCCAGTATATCCTTAAAAATTATTTTATTAGATAGTTTACATAGGTTCCTTAAGTTACAGGGTCTTTGTCTTCTATACCAAAACCAAGATTGGTCTTCCATTGCACTAGGGCAAGGTGTGTCTTGGCTCTGAAGGTATTCTTTGTTATGTGTATAAAACTTCTCATGCCGATGGGAAGAAAGAATGAACTCAACCTTGGAATTTTGTACTAAACATTTATCATTACTAAAATCCATAGGTTAAACTTCATCACATAATTGTATTATGCATATAAGGTTGTTCTTAAGAACTTTAACAAATATTTTTTTGAAATTAAGGATTTTCAAAGAAGAACTATGTTACCTATACCAACAGTATTTTCTTGAGTATTGTCTCCGAAAGTGAATATTCCACCTTTTATCTTAATAATACTTTCAACGATGTTTTTTTTTCTAGTCATATACCAGGAACATCCACTATTCATGTACCATGTATTGTTATTGGTGCTTCCTTTATTTTCCTAAAAATAAAACAGCTTGGTTTTCAGAATCCAAACATTATCCAGATATGTTTGAAAGTAAAATATTAGGAATCCACATTTGATTAGAAAAGTTAGATTTATGGAAACCTAAGGATTGGATTTTTTTAAAGAGAAATATTTCTCCCAATGTATACCAATTTTAAACTAAATGAAAAGGGGCATTTTGTGGTACAAAATAGTTGTGACTAAAAGCTAGTTTTGAGAGAGAATAACCAAATACAGAAATATTCCTTAGAGGATGAAGTTGTGAATACATATTATCAAAACATTCCTTACCAGAAGTAAAGGAGGAATAAAGTTACTTTAAGGAAAATATTTGAGATTTTATTCTAATGAATACATTATTATCTTCATATTCATTAGACATAGAATTAGAATTAGTCTCTAAAACATTTTTCATAGAAATAACATTTCTGAAATCGATATAAATTTTATCCTTATCGGAATTAACTTCTTCAAGCATTTTAGAAATAGAAAAAATTTAAAATGATTTTGCAATAATATATTTAGAAAGATCTGATATTTCTTTTGTTAAAATATTTCTTCTAGAATTTTCCTTGTCATGTTTCATTTTGATATTACTATTTTCATTTTCAAGTAACTTTGATAACCTGGATACATCTTCAAAAGAAGCTGAATAATTATATTATAACGAAGAAGATTCTTCATATTAAGATACATAATTTTCTTCATCAGGATATTTAGAACTTAAATATATATTTGTTAAAGATTCATCAGTGTTTACGTTATCCATGAAAAATTTATTTTAAATAGGTATTCTGGCAATAAGACCAATATTCTTCTATCTATAAGATTCATTATCTGAAGATTCATCAGATGAGTCTCCACCACTTGCACTCCAAGAATCATTTTCCTTCCAAATTTTCTTTCCCTTAGCCTTATAATATTTTTTTTTTGATTCCTCTTAGAATTTCTATATTTCCTATCCTTTATTTATATCTTAGGACAATCAGGACTGATATATTCATATTTCTTGCATTCATAACACATGAATTCATAATCTTTCTTATATTTCCTATCTTTTTTCTTATATACATATTGAAATTCATTTTTACCAATAGTCTTTTTCATCCTTCGAGCAATATTGGCTAACACATTATTTAAATGTTCATATTAACTTGAGTTTGATTGAAAAACAACTTTCTTAGAATTTGTATTATTGGAAACATTCTCAGAAGTCATGGCTTTCATCTGATTTGTAGTAGTAGTAAAAGAAACACTCCCATTTTTAATCTTTATATTACTAACATCTCCCTTCAATCTATTATCAGGTTGTAAGAGAGTCCCAAATAGCTCATAAAGAGTAACAGTTGTAGCTTTTCTAGACTCGTCAATAGTAGATTCCTTTGATTCTTGATGTGGCCTTAAAAACACACGTTTTGCCACATTTTTTAATTTAATTTATATTAATTTAATTACTTATTTTAATAATTTTTAATAAATAATAGTTATTTTTTATTTTTATTATTAAATTTAATAATTTATAAATTTTTAGAATTAATAGTGTATTTTAAGCCTTAAAATATTTAATTTATTTCTTACTTTAATTTTATAGACTAATAACTATTTATTTAGATTGGTGTTTTTGTCTGCTTAAATGATAATTTAACAATAATTAATTAATTAAGTCTGCTTTTGCACATAATTAGTGTACTCTTAATCTAACATTGCATGTACTAAATATTAATTAATATAACATAATCCAATTTTTAATTGTCTTTTAAAAATTCAATTATTTTTAAAATTTGAATTTATAAACTCACTTCAATAATTTAATTCTATTTCATTAATAAACATAATGGTTTAATAATATAATTATTATCTGTCTACTTTAAATTAATTAACTTTGTTAAAGTGACTAATTATTTTTTTTTACTTTGTTATATTAATGTTTAATTTTACTTTAATCTTTAATAAATTAGTTTCTTTTTAATTTCAGTTTTATTTGGTAACAATTTTTGTTTTATATTTTAAAGTTAATAATTTAGCCTAAGTTAATTTAGTTTTAAAAGTTTATTTAAATTTATGAGTAACTTTATTTGCATATGTTTTAATTAATTTTTAGTTATTATTAATTATTTCATTCAGTTTTATTTAAGTTTCAATTTATTTTATTTACTATGATTATTTTGAAGGTAAATGGTATCTTCCCGGTCACAGTATCGGTGTCTCCATGCATCGTTTCTTACATTTACGGTCTCATCATAACCTAACTCACGGTGCTATCGTCAATCTCTCTCACGATCTCATCGTGATACTCCTTTCACAGATACGTCGTATCCCTTTAAAGTGGTGGCACAATAACCTTTTCGGCCATGAACCGTTTCTCTTTATTATCTCACTGTTTTCACACACTAGTTCCAAACACTTTCTCACAGTAACCATTGGTACCATTTCTAACTAGGGGAACCATGTAACTTCTCCCTCACCTGTCTCATTGTTTCCAGCAACAATTATCTCACTGGTTTCATCCACCATAATCTCTTATTAATATCTCACCTGTTCTTCATCATACACCGTTTCCTTCACGGTTTCACAATAATCATGACACCACCGGTGTCCTGCCTTTGCTTTACCTCCATCCTCACTTCACGAACCCTTCCGCACCACTATCAAAGGTTCTTCTCAGCCTCAAAAAGTCACAACGTTGCAACCCACATACTATCTACCTCAAATCCACAACAACATCAATCAAAAAAAATAAATTCCAGCACCATTTCAAATCTACAAATCAGTTACAAATCATAATCACCTGGCACCTGGATTTGTTGCTTTGCGAAACGAGGAGGGATGTCTGAGATGCTTGGAGTTGAGCAAAGCCAGCCGAGACTTGGTTGCGCTATGTTGAAGGGGAAGTTGTCGCCGCACCTTCTTGAGTCGAGGGAATACCCCCTGTCGCTTCTGTGGTCTTGAATCTGAGTCGAGATTCATCGAGAGGCTGAGCCGCCACTGTTGTCCGCCGCTGAAGGGGAGTTTGTCGCCGGTTTAGTAGAGGAGACTGTCGCGCCACACTGAAGGTGAGGGGAGACTGCATCACGCCGCTGCTCTGGTTCTAGAAGTAAATCGAAAACCCTATCCCATGTGCGCCGATTTGGGGGAGGGGGAAGATATCAAAGAGAACAAAAAATAATAAGAATAATTATAAAAGTAAATTAAAAAGAAAAAAAGTAAAAGTAAATAATAAAAGTAATGTAAAATTTAAGTAAAGTAATGTAAATATAACTTTACATAAAATTTAACATTAATTAAGTCAAATAATTATAAAATAATTTATAAAAGTTATAAATTTTAAGCAATTTTGTTATTAATAAAAATATAAATTATAAATTAAAATATAATACAAAATTAATAATTATTGTTAATATTAAATTAATTCACTATTAATAGTATAAATATATAATTAATAATTATTTTAAATAAACAATAAAATATACTTATTAATTTAAAGAAACATATAATACTTATGTATTAATTCTAATTATTAAGTTAAAATTAATTAATTAATGAATTAGTCTTGAAATTTAATTACAAATAATAAAATTATTAAAAAATCTTAAATTTTAAATCTTTTAATTACTTATTTACTTATGTTGTTAAACTTTAATAACTTACTTAAAAATGATAAAATTAATAATTTAGTAACAATAACTATTAACTTAATTTAATTAATAACTTTTTAATTAAATTATGTTTTACCATAGTATTATTAAGTGTATAATTTTATAAATAATATAAAAGTAAATAACAATTATCAATCGACTACTGTTAACTTTTAACAAGTAATATTACACTTAATTTAAAAAAATAACCATTTTTCTTTGCGTCCTCTTTTATTTACTATTATTTTCTATTCATTTGTGCAGGTTCATACCAAAGTCGGAAACACGTCCAGATTCACTTAAATAACTCAATAGGAGTTAGTTACATGAGAAAAACTAGTGCGATGTGCTGGTCGCAAACAAACACACGTGTATGGTGCTTAAGTGAAGGACTTTCTGAAGTCAAGGGCTGAGAGCAGTGACATGCATAGATGACGGTGGATATTAAAGCAGATCATTAGAATAATTTGAGGAGGATCTCATTAAATGGAGAAAAAAACACACCACTGGAGAGCAGACAGAGACACTCATTCGACGGGAACACAAATCTCAGAGCAGAGCAGAGTACCTGCAGCACTTCTCAGAGAGCCGCTCTTTAGAGTTCCAAGGGCCAGGAGCAGCAACAATTGATGCGAGCAGAGGGAGTTTTCTTCCTTTTTTTCTTCCAAATCTATTCTTCTGTAATTGAATAATCTTTTTATTCAATATAGAGATAATGAAAAATATATTAGTTAACTAAATTTTTAGTTCGGGGAGAGTTCTTGATCTACTGGTGCTGTTTTTCATCCTCTTCATTAAACATTTCTTTTGCGGTTAGAATTGATCAGTGAGATCAATTATAACGAAACATTTATTCTTTGTACCACAAACACTGAATTTTCAAAACTCTGTAATCATTAAGAGATTTTGATTATGGAATCATCTTTTAAACAATGAACTTATAATAGAAAAATTCAGTACTTACAGTGAGTTTGTACTGTTGATCTCTTTTTAATCAATTTTCTGGAGTTGTACTTCCTTGGAGTGGTGAACTCTAAGTTGTAAAATTTCTGAAACTTATCTCATAGAGAGGGACATAAGTTTCCTTTATGCAGTGGTATAATGCAGTATTTTTACAAGAATAGGTAAAACAATTTAAACCAGTACACTAGAGTAATCCCTGAGCACTCTTTTCTGTTTGTCTTTTATCCACATTTTATTTTCTTTGTTGCATCTTATTATCAGCTACTCTCTGCTTTAGTATAGTTAGAACAAATTTATAAGAGATGTGTAGTTTTACTCTATAGTTTATAAAAACATAAAGAAATTTAAAAGATAAAAGAATATAAATTTCACTCCACTGCTGACAACAGTGGAGCTTCCAAGTGTTTTTTTTAAATATTAGTGGCCAAATATCCTTCCCTTTGGGTTCGACCCTATTTTCCACTTATACTAAAGTTAGTAGGAATATAAATATTATTCTTTGACTGGATTCAATGACGGTTTAGGGAATGTTTTTGGCACTGTTGCCGGGGAAGGCACGAGCCATTACTAAAAAAACACATTTAAAAAAACTCATATATAAAAATCTTAAAAAAATTGAAAAATTTTAAAACTAAAAAAAAATTATTACTTATCATTCTGAGTTGTTACTGCTGATACTATCTACCACTGTTTGTATGAGCACAAGAACATCTGTTGCTAGATTAGAGCTTTCGATCCTTGAATTAGATAAAAATCTTTCTACTCTAAGAAAGAAAAGAAAAATTGAATTGTAAAACTTAGATAATAGAGTTCCTGAGTATAATAACGTTCAAAATAACCAACCAGAACTGCTAGATGACAATGAAAGGACTAGGATGAGGGAGTTTCAACTTCATCAAGTTTCAAGAAATCCATCATCCATCAGATTAAGTCTTAGGTCCAGAAATTATGAATTGAAAAAGTCACATATTTCACTACTGACTGCATTCAATGGGCTCTCTAATGAGGACTCTTTAGACTTCATTAGAGATTTCTATGACACTGTGCAACAACTTCCTTTATTAGGACTCACTGAAAATGAGATAAGGATGAGGGTTTTTTCCCTTTTTCCTTAAAGGGAATGATAGTAACTGGTTTTTAAGTTTAGATGAAAACATTTTTGAGAATTGGGTTATATTTTACAACTCATTAATCATGAAATTTTATCCGCAATGATTAAAAGAAGGATTGAGAAATAAGATCACATGTTTTTACAAAGAGGATAGAGAACCTTTTCCTGAAGCTTGGGATAGATTCAGGGATCTACTTAGGTAGTGTCCCCATCATCAACTACCATATCATCTCCTCATGGATACTTTCTATGAAGGGATGTCTTCCTCTAGACAGAATCTAGTTGACCAAGCTGCTAGGGGTAATTACAATGATAAAACTGATGAAGAAATTAGACAGATCTTTAATAATCTTTCACTAAATTCACAACAGAAAAATTCAAGAAGAAAAAGAGTCAATTGAAATGTTAAATCAAACACTGTTTTAATGAATGATACTCAAGCTCAACTGGCTGAAATCACCAACCAACTTCAATCTTTAAGGAACCATAATTCTAAACAAACCGTTAATCAACTTGGATGTTGAAATACCAACCAATATCTAAGGGAATAATGTGCCCAGTGTGGTATGTTTGGGTATACTGAATTTTTTTTCCTAACATTGATATGACATCCCAACAACAAGAAAATTCAAACTTTGTTAACTACGGTCCGAGAATGACTTATAAAGAATATCCTTTTTCAAAAAAATTACAACCAAGGCTATATAAACCATCCAAATCTGTCCCTGATAGATCAATGTATAATTAAACAATCCACTTACCCTAATTACTGTAATCAACCAAGAACAAATTTTCAAACCAACAGAGGGGTGAGTCATCAAATAAAAAAATAAAACAATGATAATCACATGTATTCTAATCTTGATCTAATCTTTAATAAATTGACCAAACATCAAAGTCAATATGAGTCTAATAAAATGAAAACTGATGTTAGAATGAAGAACATGGAAAAACAACTAGGCAAATTAGCAATATATTTTTCATCTAGGAAAAAAGGTATACTTCCAAGTACAACTGAACTTAACCCTAGAGAGAATATCATGGCTGTTGTAACTAGGAGTGGGATGAATACTCAAGATGTTGTTGAAAATGAAATTGAAAATGCCAAAAATGAAAATCTGCATCAATCTGAAAATAAAAATCTGCTTTGCACCCTGTTGATAATTCAAAGAAAAGTATTGATATTGATCTAAATCTGAATTTTTCACCTGAAACTCAAGATGGAACTTCATGTAAAAATCAAAAGAATAAAGGTAAAAAAAAGTTTTGGAAGAGGTGAGGGATTTTCCTACTGTCCTTAAAATTTTTTCCCCACCCATCCCTTTCCCTGAGAAGCTGAAACCTCAAAGTAACACCAGGGATGAACTACTTCAGTTCCTTAGTCTCTTTTCTAAACTTCAAGTGAAAATTCCATATATCCAAGCCTTAATTCAAATTTTATAATATCTGAAATCCTTAAAGAAAATTGTTTCAAACAAATAGACCCTTGAAGAATTTTCTACCAACAGCCTCACTGAAGAGTGAAGTGCTATGATTCAAATAAAAATCCCACAAAAATTGAAATATCCAGGTAGATTTTGCATCTCTTATACTTTTGGAAATTCTGGTCAACTCAACTATTTGTGTGATCTAGGTGCTAGTATTAATCTTCTCCCATACTCAATGTTTCGACAGTTGAGGATGGGTGATCTTCAACCCACCATGGTCATTCTCTATTTGGCTAATAAATCTTTCAATCATCCTGTGGGAAGGGTAGATGATTTGTTAGTTGGATTTGGGAAGTTGTTTCTACCTAATGACTTTCTAGTCTTAGATATTGAGTGTGATCAAGAGGTACCTATCATCTTGGGTAGGCCCTTCTTGGCCACAGGTGGTGCTATTATTGATGTGTCAAAGGGTCAGCTAATATTCAAAATTGGTGAACAAGAAGAAGTGTTCAATGTTTTAAAAAATATTAAAGGAAACATATTCTGAAAACTATTCAAAAATTGATTACCTTGAAGTTTAAAGTTCTTATAAAAATCAAGTTGAACAAATTGAAAAATCTAAAAATCAATCCTATGTTAAATAAAAAATTTGTGAAATTGTTAATATTTTTTGAATCTACTTTAGAAATTGAATTTTTTTCTCAAACTCCAAATCTGGAAAATTTTCCAAAACTGGACAACTGTCCAGTTTCTACTATAGAAGGATCCTCTGTTTTTGATCTCAGGAGCTTTTTGTGTGATTTTGAGGGTGTCTCTATCAACGCAAACCTTGCTGAGAATTTTGATGATGATGACGAACTTTTGAGATAACTTGATGATTCTGCTTTCATTGAGATGTTGAATTATGATATGGAATGTCTGAACAACATACTTCCCAACATGGACAACAAGACTGTTATCTCTGAATCTGAGCATGAAATTGAAAACCTCTCATCTTTTAATACTCCGTACAAGAAATATATTGAAGATCTTGGACCTAATAAGCCTAATATTCTTCCTTCTATTGTAGAACCACCTGTTCTTGAACTGAATCCCCTCCCTGCCCATCTTAAATATTCATTTTTGGGTGAGAAATCCACTTTTTCTGTAATAATTTCCGCTGAACTGAGTGAAAACCAAGAGGAAAGATTGTTGAATGTGTTGAAGAAGATTAAATCTACCATATACTAGACAGTAGATGATATCAAGGGTATTAGTCCCTCATTTTGTATAAAAAAGATTCCTATGGAGCATGATCATAATCCTAGGGTAGAGTATCAAAAAAGATTAAATCCAAATATGAAAGAAGTTGTGAGAGAGGAAGTGATCAAGCTATTGGACACTGGAATGAATTTTCCCATTTTTTATAGTGCTTTGGTCAGCCCTATCAATGTTGTTCCCAAAAAGGGAGGTTTCACTGTAGTTAAAAATGAAAAATATAAAGAATTCCAAGTTAGGAATTCCACAAATGGGGAGTTTGTATTGATTATAGGAGGCTTAATGCAACCACTAGGAAGGACCATTTTCCAATGCCCTTCTTGGATAAAATTCTTGATAGACTTGCTGGAAATGAATTTTTCTATTTTCTGGATGGATATTCTGGTTAGCATCATATTCCTGTTAATCTAGGGGATTAGGAGAAGACCAATTTCACATGCCCCTTTGGAACATTTTCCCACATGCAGATGCCCTTTGGGTTGTGTCGAGCTCCAGCCACCTTTCAAAGGTGTATGATGGCTATCTTTTCAGATATGATTGAGTTATTTATTGAGGTTTTCATGGAAGACTTTTCCATTATGGGTATTACTTTTGATACTTGTCTTGGAAATCTTGAGTTAGTCTTAGAAAGATTCATTGAAACCAACCTTGTTCTTAATTGGGAGAAATTCCAGTTCATGGTTACATAAGGTTATGTGCTTGGTCATAAGGTGTCTAAGAGGGTTCTAGAATTTGATATTGCTATGATTGATGTAATTCAAAAACTGCCACCTCCTGTTAATGTCAATGATGATAGAAGTTTCCTAGGGCATTTCGGTTTCAACCAGAGATTCCAAAAATATTTTTCTAAAATAACTAGGCCCCTGTGTTCTTTGTTGGTCAAGGATGCACCTTTCAATTTTGATGAAAACTGTTTGAAATCATTTAATTTTCTTAAAGATAAACTCACTAAATCACATATCATCACTTCAACTAACTGGAAACTACCCTTAGAGCTTATATTTGATGCTTTTGACATGGCTGTAGGTGTTTTCCTTGGTTAAAGGAGGGATAAGAATATACATGTGGTGTATTATGCTAGTAGACTGCTAGATGATTCCCAAAAGAATTATACCACCACTGAAAAAGAATTGTTAGCTGTTGTGTTTTCACAAGAGATGTTTAGGCAGTATCTATTAGGCTCAAAATTAACCATTTTCACTGATCATTCAGCTTTAAAATTCTTACTGTCTAAGAAGGAAACTCTACCTAAGCTTATTAGATGGATTTTTTTGCTATAAGAGTTTGATTTAGAAATTAGGGATAAATAGGGATCTAAAAATCTAGTTTCTGATCACCTTTCTAGGATTCCTCTTACCCATTCTGAAAATTCTAGGGAGATAAACTCTTCCTTTCCTGATGAGAAGATGATCACCTTGTTAATTAAGAAAACTGCTTTGTTTGCGGATTTTGACAACTTCCTTGCAGTATGTGTCATTCCCTAAAATATTCCTAATAATCAAAGAAATAATTTCATTACTAAACTTAAATATTACCTTTGGGATGATCCCTTGCTTTTTAGGAGGTGTGCTGATGGTATTCTTAAAAGGTGTGTGCTTGAGGAAGAGATGTTACCTGTCTTAGAAATTTTTCATTCCTCACCATGGGGAGGTCACCATGGGGGTGAGATATTTGCTCAAAAAGTCCTATAATCTGGTCTCTATTGGCCAACCATTTTTAAGGATGCTAGGAGATTTGTGGTTGGTTGTGATAGATGTTAGAGGCTCGGTAATGTGGGTAGGAATCATGAGTTACCCCAAAAAAGAATTATGGAAGTTGAGATCTTTGATGTTTGGTGTTTATATTTTATGGGACCATTTCCATCATCTCATGGGAATGAGTATATTCTTGTTTCTGTAGATTATGTTTCAAAGTGGGTTGAGGCAGTATCACTGCCCAATAATCAGGCAAACAGTGTAATAAAATTTGTGAAGAAAAACATTTTTACAAGATTTGGAGTCCCAAAAGTCTTCATTACTGATAATGGAACACACTTTAAGAACTATAAGTTTAAAGATTTTATGGACAAATATGGTTGTGTTCATAAAATTGGTACTCCTTATCATCCACAGTCCAGTGGACAGGTGGAAATTTCAAACATGGAACATAAACAAATTCTTGAGAAAACTATGTCAAACTCTAGGAAAGACTGGTCTCTTAAGTTGGATGAAGATTTATGAGCATATAGAATTGCTTTCAAGACCCCAATAGGTATGTCTCTTTACAGGATGTTTTTTGGGAAATTCTTTTATTTACTTGTGGAGTTGAAACATATGTCATATTGGGCAGTTAAGGCTCTAAATTTTGATTTTAAGAGTGCTGGTGAGAAAAGATTACTTGAACTGAGTGAACTTGATGAGAATAGGAGAGAGAGAGTTATGAAAATTCAAGGATTTATAAACTAAGGACTAAAATATTTCATGATTCTATCATTCAAAATAAGGAATTAAATCCTCGACAGAAGGTCTTTCTCTTTAATTCTAGAAATAAACTGTTCCTTGGAAAGCTGAAGTCCAAGTGGTCTGGACCGTTTACTGTTGTGAGAGTGCCGAAGAATGGTGCTTTAGAAATTGGAGGCAAAGAAAATAAACCTATGTTGGTTAATGGAAAAAGAGTGAAACTTTATTTTGAGGGACAACCGAAGGGCTTGGCTGCCTACATTGTGCTAGAAAATTGATCTTGAATGAAGTCTGGCTAGGAAATTTAAATCTAGCGCTGCATGGGAGGAAACCCATGGTTTTTATTTTGTTTTAAATTAAAATTTGTAATTAAATAAAGTATAAATGAAGAATTTAAATTTAGTTCTTCATGGGAGTCAACCCATATTATTTATTTTGTGTTTAATTTTATTTATGTTCTTATTTTACTTTGAATAATGTAATGTTGTGCTGACTCCTATATGCACTATATCTGTTGGATTTTTATTCCTTTTTTACATGCTATTTGTCTCTAGGATGATGCTGCTATGTCATGTAAGGAGTAGAATTCCCATACTGGAGGTAAATTGTCAAATATATTAATGTAAGTATTCAATTCGTAATTGCTGCATTTCATTTTTCTACTCCTTAAGGCTTTAGAAAAAATTCTGCTCACATAAAAAATTCTTCTCGAATTGGAAAAAAATATGCTACATGTGTATTAAAATTTCTATTACATTTTTACTGTATAAAATTATGCTACTTGTGTTTCTACTGAATTTTTAAAAATTCTGCTTGATTAAAAATTATGCTATATATTTTTTAAAAATCTGCTCTATAAATTGCATATAAAAAATTCTATTTCTTGTTGTTGTTACTAAAAAAGTCTGTTTTAATTAAAAATTTGCATGTTCCTGTTGCTATGAACTGAAATTTATTTTTTAAAACACATTCACTGCATGAAATTAAGTGTGTGGGGGGGGGGGTACATGTTTGCTGTTACATATTAATGTTTGTACTTTTTAATGAACCTTCTCTTAATTTAACCTTTGTGGAAAACAATATTTTTGAACTTCATTGAGACCCTTTATACATGTCATAAATATGCTTGATTGAAAATTTATTTTGAACCTTTATTGATTGATTGTTCTTCTCTATATTTAGACGTCAAATTTTGGGAAAAAGTTTGGTTTTAAGTGTGGGGTAGGGGGTCAATTCTTGATTGTGCTTAACTATGCTTTAATGAGAGCCCATCAATTCCCACTGCAAATTCAAACTTTTTGTTAAAAAATGGATAAATTTTTTCAAAATTCTTGCATGGTTTTAGGCTTTACACTTTACTCAATTGGGTTTTGCCTTAGGATATGTTCCTTGATGGTAGTTAAGAACTGCTCTGAGTCTAAAATTGATGAGGTTGGATGATTGTTGACTGTTCTTACATAGTGATTTAATAGAAATCTGGTTTAGAGTTTAATTTTGAGAGTGACATGGGTACCCTTTTTAATGGAATTATGATCATTACTCATGGAATTGGAAATTTGATTTTGATCATAGGTGACTCATTTTTCATTAACTTATTAAAGTAATTACCTTAATGAGACAATGTAAAGGGTTGTCATTAAAAACTTTTGAAACAGGAGTAGTTTGGGCATCTAGGATCCCACAGTGAGTCTCTAAGAACTTAGATGCTGGGTGCATTTCTATTCACTTTTATCCCTCTGTTCACTTTGAATAAGTGCATATTGCACTGTGCTTAGCACAATGATACATTTCTTGGAATAAATAAATAAAGTCTCTAGGGTAAAAAATGATCTCATTAAAGAGAGGGGAATGATGAACGCTGAAAGAAGAAGGGGTCAATTGGTTTATATGGGAATCATTCAGGTTGTATAATTGAGGTGATTCACAAAAAAAATTATTTATTTTAGGAACCTAGGTAAAAAAGTCGAAGTATAAAGTTCCTACTATTACGTTCATAATTCCTCATAAATTTTATCTCTTGTCACTCTCGGACTTTTTACGTAAGTTTGGATTGAATTTAGTCACTAAGTTGTATCACATATGAGTCATGACATCTTCATTAGTTGATGATTCATAGTTTTCCAAACTACCAGGGAGAATTTGTTCTAGGAAAGGTTCATATGAGCAATTTCGTTTCTAAAATCCTATTGACATGTTTTGTACTTTGTCTCTAAGTATTGGAAATGTTACATCCTGAGAAATTAAAAAAAAATCTTTCTATTTTCAAAGATAATAAAACATGGGATTGTTTGAGGACAAACAATGTTTAGGTGTGGGGGAATTTGATGTGGCTTTAAAAACACATGTTTTTCCACAACTTTTTAATTTCATTACTTATTTTAATAATTTTTAATAAATAATGGTTCTTTTGTATTTTTATTATTAAATTTAATAATTTATCCATTTTTATAATTAATAGTGTATTTTAAGCCTTAAAATAATTAATTTATTTCATATTTTAATTTTATAGACTAATAACTATTTATTTAGATTGGTGTTTTTGTCTGCTTAAATGATAATTTAATAATAATTAATTAATTAAGTCTACTTTTCCACATAATTAATGTACTCTTATTCTAACATTTCATGTACTAAATATTAATTAATATAACATAATCTAATTTTTTGTTGTCTTTTAACAAATCAATTTTTTTATAATTTGATTTTATAAACTCACTGCAATACATTAATTCTATTTAATTAATAAATATAAGGGTTTAATAATATAATTATTATCTATCTACTTTAAATTAATTAACATTGTTAAGGTAACTAATTTAAATTTTTTTACTTTGTTATATTAATGTGTAATTTTACTTTAATCTTTAATAAATTATTTTCTTTTTAATTTCAATTTAATTTGGAAACAATTTTAGTTTTATATTTTTTAGTTAATAATTTAGCCTAAGTTAATTTAGTTTTAAAAGTTTATTTAAATTTATGAGTAACTTTATTTGCATATGTTTTAATTAATTTTTAGTTATTATTAATTATTTCATTCTATTTTATTTATGTTTCAATTTATTTTATTTACTATGATTATTTTGCAGGTAAACAATATCTTCCTGGTCATGGTCACAATGTCTCCACGCACCGTTTCTTCCATTTACGGTCTCACCGTATCCTAACTCATGTTTCCACCATCAATCTCTATCACGGTCTCACCGTGACACTCCTTTCACGGACGCACCATATCCCTTTCAAGTGGTGGCACAATAACCTTTGCCACCATGCACCGTTTTCCTTTACTGTCTCACTATTTCCACACACCAGTTTTAAGCAGTGTCTCACCATAACCATTGGTACCATTTCTAGCTGGTGACACTATGTAACTTCTCCCTCACCTGTCTCACCGTTTCCAGCAACAAGCCTCACACAGGTTTCATCCACTGTAATCTCTTTTTACGGTCTCACCGGTTCTTCATCATGCACCATTTCCTTCACGGTTTCACAGTAACCATCACACCACCAGTGTCCTGCCTTTTCTTCACCTCTATCCTCACTTCACGAACCCTTCCACACCACTACCAAAGGTTCTTCCCAGCCTTAACAACTCACACCGTTGAAACCCACATACTATTTACCTCAAATCCACAACATCATCAATCAAAAACAAAATCCCAGCACCATTTCAAATCCACAAATCATTTACATATCATAATCACCTGACACTTGGATTGTTGCTTTGCAAACCGAGGAGGGATGTGCAAGATGCTTGGAGCTGAGCAAAGCCAGATGAGACTTGGATGTGCCCCACTAAAGGGGATGTTGTCGTTGCACCTTCTTGAGCTGAGGGAAGACCCCTTGTCGCCGCTGTGGTCTTGAATCTGAGCCGAGATCCATTGAGAGGTTGAGCCACCACTATTGTCCGTCACTAAAGGGGAGGTTGTCGCCGATTAGTGGAGGAGACCACCACGCCACACCGAAGCTGTGGGGAGACCGCATCGCGCTGCTGCTCTGGTTCTAGAAGAAAATCGAAACCCCCTACGCATGTGCACCGATATGGGGGAGGGGGAAGATAAAAAAGAAAAAAAATAATAAGAAGAATAATTATAAAAGTAATGTAAAAAAGAAAAAAAAAAGAAAAAAGTTAAAGTAAATAATAAAAGTAAAGTAAAAGTAAAGTTAAGTAAAGTAAACTTTATATAAAAGTTAACTTTAACTAATTCAAATAAAAAATAAAATAATTTATAAAAGTTATAAATTTTAAACAATTTTGATATTAATAAAAATATAAAATAAAAATAAAAATATAAAACTAAATTAATAATTATTTTTAATAATAAATTAATACAATATTAATAGTATAAATATATAATTAAAAATAATTTTATATAAATAATAAAATATACTTATTAATTTATTTAAATATTTAAACTTATGTATTAATTATAATTATTAAGTTAAAATTAATTAATTAATGTATTAGTCTAGAAATTTGATTTCTAATAATAAAATTATTGAAACAATATTAAATTTTAAATCATTTAATTAATTATTTACTTATGTTGTTAAACATTAACAACTTACTTAAAAATGATAAAATTAATAATTTTGTAACTAAAAATATTAACTTAATTAACTTAATTTCTTTTTAATTAAATTTTGTTTTACCATAGTATTATTAAGTGTATAATTTTATAAATAATATAAAAGTAAATAATAATTATCAATCAAATACTGTTAACTTTTAACGAGTAATATTACACTTAATTTTAAAAAAATAACAATTTTTCTTTGCATCCTCATTTGTTTACTTTTATTTTCTATTCATTTGTGCAGGATCATACCAAAGTTGGAAACACGTCCAGATTCCCTTAACTAACTCAATCAGAGTTAATTATGTGAGAAAAACTAGTGTGACGTGCTGGTCGCAAACAAACACATGTGCATGATGCTTAAGTGAATGACTTTTTGAAGTTTGTGGATGAGAGTAGTGACATGCGTAGATGGCGGTGGGTATTAAAGCAAAGAATTAATAGAATTTGAGGAGGATCTCATTCACTGGAGAAAAAGACACACCACTGGAGAGCAGACAGAGACACTCGTTCGATGAGAACACCAGTCTCAGAGAAGAGCAGAGTACCTGGAGCACTTCTTGGAGAGCCGTTCTTTAGAGTTCCGAGGGCTAGGGTAGCAGCAATTGATGCAAGAAGAGGGAGTTTTCTTCCGCTTTTTTCTTTCAAATAGATTCCTCTATAATTTAATGACCTTTTTATTCAAGATAGTGATAATGAAAAATATATTAGTTAGATGAATTTTTAGTTCGGGGAGAGTACTTGATCTACTGGTGATCTTTTTCATCATCTTCATTAATCATTTCTTTTGTGATTAGAATTAATCAGCGAGATCAATTATAATTACACATTTATGATTTGTACCACAAAAATTGATTTTCAATATCTATAATCATTGGACGATTTTGATTATGGAATCATATTTTAAACAATAAACTTATAAGGGAAAACTTCAGTACTTACGGCGAGTTTGTACTGTTGATCTCTTTTAAATCATCTTTCTGGAGTTATACTTCTTTGGAGTGGAGAACTCTAAGTTGTACAATTTCTATGACTTAACTCCTAGTGAGGGAAGTTATTTGCCTTTATGCAGTGGTATAATTCAATATTTTTACATGAATAGGTAAAACAATTTAAACCAGTAGACTAGAGTAATCCCCTTGCCTTATTTTATATTTGTCTTTTATCATCATTTTATTTTCTTTATTGCATATTATTATCAACTGTTCTCTTCCTTAGTTTAGGTAGAAAAAATTTAAAAGAGATGTGTATTTTTACTTTAATGTTTATAAAAACACAAAAAAATTTAAAAGATAAAAAACTAGAAAATTCACTCCACTGCTGACAACAGTGGGGCTTCCAAGCGTTTTTTTAAGAAAATTAGTGGCCAAATAGCCTTTCCTGTGGGTTCGACCCTACTTGACACATACACTATAGTTATTAAGAATATAAATATTAAACTTTTACTAGCTTCAATGACAGTTTAGGTCAATTATCGTTCATTAGGCATGATATTAATAATATTCTCAATAAGAAAATCATATTCTAGGAATATTTCTCCCATTGAATATAGAATACTAACAATTGTCATAAATATTTGTTGAACATTAATTATAGGATATCCATAAGGAAAAACAAAACCATGAAAATATCTCTAAGCATAACCCTTCTGGTTTCAATAACTTTTGATGTTACAAAATGTGTAACTTCATGTTTGTTACATAGTTTTTTAGCTACTTCACAATAAGATATCTGGATATATATATTCCTGGTCATGTAAAAATGAAAAGTATTGCATACCTTAGAGTTTAGTTAATATTCTTTCTTATCTCGATTGGTAAAAGTTTTGACTTCATTATCTGGAATCTTGTAATCTCTAGTAAGATTAAAAAAAATTCCAACACTAGTATTAATAACAATGGTATTTATTCTGTGTTTCCAATATTCACAATCATCTTCATCAAAAATAGGTGGTCTCGAAGTGTTCTGATTATCTAAGGATCTTAAGTTCATTCCTATCATCTTTCCAAACAAAAAATTTCCACTCCATACATTGGTATAGAATTTATTTATATACAAAGAGTTTATATAACAAATTTATAGACAACTTATAGATGTGTACAAAGAGAAAATAAAATAAGAAAGTAAAAACATCCTTTGATACTCTGTGTAAGTATCTGTATCTCATAGACCTTCTGTAATAGCAATTTTTGGATCAAAATATGATATGTAGATACTCAATAACTGTCGGGGGGGGGGGGTCAATTGTAAGTTTAAAAACATTAATTTTTAATATTATGTTAATTTTTTTTACTAATTTAAACAAATTACATTAAAAAACCATAAACTATATTTTAATGAGATAGGAAGGGCCCAGAGTCTGAATATAAAGATATTATAAAGAAATAACCACACAAGTATAAATAATTAAGTTTCACCCTTAAAGCATATATAATCTTATATCAGAGTTAAAAAAAATGATAAAGTGTAAGAAACACATTCTTAATGTTTCAAATAGAAGAGGAAATAAAAGTACATGTAAAGAATAAAAATATTTTACCCTAAAGAGTAGGGTATCCAAAACACCTTGGATAAAGGTCCCATTGTTTAAACATTCATGAAAATATATCTTACCCACACCAGGGTAAGACCTCAATATAAAGATCCATATCTGTCTTTCTATCCCATAATCCCTTGATCTGTAAGGTGATGGGAAAATCTATATTCCTTTAACTTATAAGATCTCAATTAAGATAGTAATAAAAAACTCTATCTTTCTATCCTTATAATCCCTCAATCGTAATTAGCAACAATTAGAATCCCACTAAGCAGAAAAAATCTTTTTGAAGATCTTAAGTTTGTTGAAAAATCCATTGAAAAATAATTTTTCAGAGCCTTCACAGAAAGAATATTTTTGGAGGAGTTATTGTGTGTCTCAAATAAAAAATTTCTGAGCTCATCCAAATGACTGAGTATTTATAAGTGATATATCCAACAATCTAATTTTCCTCTAATATTCATATTTTTCCTTAGATTTCAGAGGGACATGGACACATGGCATTCTTAACGGTCATATTGTAAGTGAAACAACAAAATCATTTAGATAAAAAATGTCACAAATAACATTATATTTTCAATAATATGTAATAATATAAATGTAATGAACATTACATTCAAGAAAAAGAGTAACTTTATGAAATAAAAAAATCAGATCCTTAAGGAAAAATAAGATGCAAGGAACTATGATAATCAGATGTGAAATAAATATTCTGAATCAAAATCTAATAAAATTGAGAATTAGATTATAATAAAAATGGTAAATCATATTTTTTATTTTTACAATTCAGATTTGGGACCCATGATTCGAATTCATGATTTTGTAAGAATTAGAATATAAGGAACACATTGAATCAGAATTGAGAAAGTGATTTAGAAGAAAAATTATTTGAGATTCAGTATCTAAGAAATGTAGTATCTTAGAATTTAAGAAACACAATAGTTCAAAACTTATTAGCGACTTGGAATCCAAGAAATCTGGTGATTGGGAATCTATGAAACTATGATTTGGAATCGAAAATATGAGTGAGTCAGTATATAAGAAACAATGTGATTCAGATTCTAAGAAATGGTGAATCTGATTAAAAAGAGTAAGAAAACAAGTCTTCATGTATTACAATGTCTAGTTGATCTTAACGAAAACTATTTAGACTTATCTGGAAAGAAAAAAATCATATATGAGTATAATTCTAACAAACATAGAGTTTCTTAAAGAAACAAATTATCATTAAGGAAAATATGTTTGTGATTTCAAAAACATAACAGAGTGAAAAAGTTATAAGGACACTTTTGAATCAACATATAAACATCTTATTACTGATTTAAATTAACCAAATGGGTCTTTAATGATTAGAAAATAACACATATCTCAAGAACGCAGACCCACTACACCATGAATAACAAGAAAGTGAAACCTACAACAATATCAAACAATCTATCTAGAGTGAAAAAGAAGAATCATCACCATAGGTCAATGAATCCAATAACAAAATGAATAGATTCCTCAATGATCAAAGTCAATGAAGAAGGAGGAACATTACTCACCTGGAGAGATGCATCCCAATTGAAATAATTATCCAAAGATGAAAAAATTGATTCAAAATGAATTGAGGTTCCCAAAATCATCATAGGAGAGATGCAGGTCAAGATAAAGGATGCTGAAGATGAACGAGAAAACATATCAATCACACAGTACCATAAAATATCCATCTATGAAATTTACATAGTGTGAAACCCATTTACATGCCGTGTAATCCATGAGATCCATATTACTGAAAAACATATTTCTTTTTATTAAACACCCAATTTTTAACATTACATGACATGTAATCACTACATAGTGTGTAACCTTTCGTGTTGTGTAATCAGCTGATGACTTGAGAAAGATGAACAACACACATCATGTATTCCTATTACACGATGTGTAATTTTTTTTAAAAAAATTGTAGATTAGTACAAGAAAACCCAAACCATATTCAATATACTCCAAACCCATGGAGAACCCTAAAAATCCATCACACATTTGTACCTATACTCCATTAATTCGAATAAACATACATCCCTAAACTTTAGGTAATTTTCCATAACAAATTCTCTCCATCCTCGGGGGTCATATGACACACCAAATTAAAGAGGAAAACAAGTAATGTTAGGGTAGATACCTGAAGGGTGGTAATGAGATGTTACATTCCTACATAGAGTTTGAGGTAAAATGATTAAAAATTCCATATAAAACTCATCCCATTTTCATACAAAAATAATAACAGGTTATAATAACCTTTTAAGTCTCTAATGGTCTGCTTTGATTCTATAACAAGTGAGGCATCATGATATGTAATCCATAATTCCCCACATCATCTTGGGCCACCAATAAATATATTAATATCTTATACATCTTGGTATCCACAGGGTGATCAACCCAATTAGTGAGGTTCCCACCCTCCATTAGTTTTTGTTTCAAATACAATGGGACAACATGGCTCTTCCAAAACAAATGGAACCATTGGAAGACCGATAGTAATCACTTGATGCCTCCCCACCATTTTGAATTGAACTAATTCATTGAAAAACATGATTCACTAGTTTACATTTCTGAATCTAATCATAAAAATAATACACAACATGCACTCTTTCTAAAAATACCCTCTTATACTCTTCTTACACACTTAAATATAGCTTAATGAATAATCTTATCAATCTATTTTCATCCCCAAATTCATTCACAGTATGAGACTGTAATTTATTTCTCAACACATCAGACACAAAAATTCATTTACCATGGGTGTACTAAATATCAAAATTGAAATTATAGAGATACTTCACTCAATATCTTTATTTATGGTTCATATCCCTTCGAGTCAAAGTATATTTAATTTTTTTATTGGAATATACCATAAACATAACCTTGAAAATGTAGTGGAACCATGAATTTAAATAATGAATCATAACAACTAGTTCAAGGCCATGGGTGGGGTAATTATTTTAATGTGGGAATAATGAGTGATATCCATAAGACACAACATGATCTTATTACATCATCACACACACTAACCCTACACTTAAGGCATCACAATACAAGTCATGAATTTTACTAGGATTGGGAAGAATCAAAATGGGATCTAATGTCAACCTAACCATCATTTCCTAAAAGGATATTTGGCATTTATTATCCTAATCTAAATTCACCCCATTTTATGTCAAATCCATAAAGGGATATGTTAACCTATAGAAATATAGTGCATAATATCCAACCAAACCGAAAAATATTCAAATATTTAAAAAATTATTCAACCTTTCTTAATAAAAAAATACCTGAATATTCTATGGATCAATAGGGATACCTACCTCAAATACCACCCTCCCAAAAAAATTCACCCATTCAATCCATAATTGGAACATAGAAAACATAGTATACCTGTGATCATGTTTTAATGTTCCCAGAACAATACAGAGGTGATCCTTATAAACCTCCCTCATCATAGAATAGACCAATATTTCATCCATAAACACCACCAACATGGTATCAAAGTAATAACATAAGATCTGATTTATCAAATCCATGGAAACTACAAGGGAGTTATTAAGGCTAAAATACATAACCAAATACTCACAATTCCTATACCCGCTCCTAAAAATAGAATTGGGAATATATTATTACCTCACCCTAATATAATAGTATCATGACTAAAGTCTGATCTTAGAAAACCACCTAGCTTATATTAGCTGATCAAAGAGTCCATAAATTCGTGAAAATGAATATTCATTCTTTAAAACTAACCTGGTTGAGAATCTAGATAAATGAAAATTTTGAGGTTACTATCAAATTTGTTTTAAAAAAGGATCGATGATTTCCAGGGTGACCCACTCAAGAAAATAAAAAAATTATCATCAATATCATCTAGCTAATATTTTAATACCATCAACATTGTGGTAACTATATAGTATGATGGAAAGGGAATGGGGAACATTATGGGGAGTAATTAAATAGAGAAAATTACCTCACAATATTAAAAAAACCTAGAAAAATAATCTAGAATAACCTTATAATACCTATCTACAACCATTGAAAGCTGACCACCATGAATCTGTTCAATAAAAATGAATAAAATACTAGAAAACTAATAAAACATCCTTCTAATATATGGAACAAAAATTCCATCCCTAACTTATATAAGGTCCCACTTACCCTGAATGGTGTAATTATTCCCATCAAAAGAAATTACTTGAACTATATAATGATAAAAATCAATATATTTTAAAAACATGATCATCCATTCCATATTGAAGATAAAATCAAAATTATATGGGTCCAAGACTAGAAAATACCAAATGACTTCAAAGTTTTATATCATTACATGACAGTCATGCAACATGAATCCCTACCCTTTCTTATTTACCAAGGGAATAGAATGATCCATAAAATATGGTATTCATTTCAATCAAAAACAAAAATATCAATATTCATAGATATTATGAAAAAATAAGATTTATTTGTATTAAATATTGATATGGAAATAGAAGAAGAAATAAATACCATACCTTGGATAGCCACCAGACCAACCTAAGTGTCCTCCAAAACATACTCATCTATATAAATGCCCCAAGATTTAGTCTCACTCCAAGCATTTTTCAAAGACTATGAATCTACCTTCCCATGAGAGTGAGAACCCCCTCCCTCTAAAGCATAAAACAGAACTTGAGACCCTCTAGTAAAGAAATATCTAACTTTACTACTATGGAGAGGGTTATTATAGAATAAATTAAGGTATACCATGTATCTAAATTTTTTGTACACCTTGGGGGAATATTAATAATTTTTCTTAGTGTGTTCAAGATTCCAAAATTAGAAAAACCCCAAGAAATTATGCCCTGATGGTGTCATGGGGGTGGAATTGGAAGGATGATGTACACTCCAACTACTACCTCGATGAGACTCTTCAAACTTTCTCTTTTTACTAACGAATGAAGTCTTACCACCCTCTATAGTAGTAGAATCCACACTCAAAACTATTAATCCTATTAGGTTGGTCTCGACCATCACTTCTTTATCAGACACCTACACATAGGTTTGTAATAAAAGAATGGCGATCCTCAATCTGATATTAGGATTCATCCTTATATAGAAGTATCAATATTTTAGATAATAATTTGAGGTATGCTCTGAGGGGAGATAAATCAACATGGTCAAGTAGTAAAAATATTCCATCATAGATCTAATCCCCTACATCATGGTCATAGATTCCAAGGATATAGCTATTATCATAATATTATGGTAGAATTAGTGATTAAAAATAATTTTTAATACAACCCATAAGAGAACCTAATATATTTTATCCTTCACAATATAGTCCCACCTTCCATGGAAGGGTCCTCTAAACTTTTTATAGAGAAACTGACCTTATAGGTTTCATGAATCTTAAGTATGTTAAATTTCATTCAATTTTATTCAACCATTCCATAGGCTCTTTGGGTCCTTAGTCACCCAGAAAGATAAGTGGATTATACTTGGTAAATTCATAGACATTATCAACTATCTAGGTCAGATTCAATCTACACACCTACCCCAAATATTGAATGGTTTGTATTACCGACTCAAAAATGGCAGGGTCTGTTGGAGGGTTAGCATGTCGGGTATACTCCATAGATCCCTCCTTATCATTAACTAAGGACTTTATTAGTAGAATAATTAATAAAAAATAAAACATATAACTATATTAATACCTAAGTCAATATCAGTGGAATTGAAGAATCATAAAGTCCCACCCATTATGAATAAATATCAAGAATAAATCACATCAGATAACATCATAATACTCAATAAAAAATCTCAGACCATGACATAATTCCTGACCACCCATGGTAACTTGAGGTTCAACATGAAGAAGTGATGGAAAAGAACTCCCAACACATCCCACTTGACTCTGATAGATCCATATTTATACTACCATACTTACTTAATAATAATTTGGAACAATGATACCATTTTAAAATGAACTGGACTTGGTTGACATGACATGTTACTAGGCTCATCTCAAAATAGGGCCTGAGGTGGGTTCTCGATCAACCTGAGTTGGAAACTAGTTATAGGGAATCAAAATAATAATATGGTAATGATTTTAACCTTCGAATCCAAATAAAAATTTCATAAAGCCCACCATGAAATCTGGAATGACCCATACATATTTCATATGACCATAAAAAAATTAAGTATTTTCTAAATAATAAAAACAAACAAGCAAATTATAATTATAATTAAAAATAATCAATATCCTAAATAACTTCATACATTGAGAATAAGGTGCTAAAAAATCATAATTAATAAAAAAGATCAAATATATTTAGAGAATAATTTTCTAATATATCCACTATCAATAAGTGATACTTGAAGAACCCAAAATACAATATAATAATGAATCTCCTCATAATCCTCCATTTTCATCAAATACAACACTATAAAGGAAAATGAGAATAAAGGAACACCACCCTAAAAGGTCGGCCCTTTCCTTTTATATTTATCATATAAAAATTAATTTTCATATTCACAAAGGTATATGTAGGGATTAAGGAAATACCTAGTTGGATACCACTATGAATATATATAACATATTTCAGATAACAAACCTTTAGTTCTTGTTTGAAACCATTTATTCTAAAATAAAAATATTTATTATACAAAAACATTCATGGAAAACCTTTCAGAAGTATCATTTGGTTTACATTAAGATGATCCAGGTTACATAACGCAAGAGAAAGGCCTATATAAGATGTAATAATAGGTATAAGGCATAATCAATATCATAATATCCAAATAAAAGAGGCACATAACTATAATTTTTGAAACAAATCCAATAAAAGAAACATGACCTCTAACATTTGAGATACAACATAAAAAGGAATTGGTAATAAGACTCTCTCTTTGACCACTAGTTGTCAAACATGAACCTATCAGAACTAACCCAAATTATTGTTAGTGTTAGGTTGGAATAATACGATGTTACACAAGTGGGGGTTGGATTTTTTCTTCTCCGAAATCATAAAAAATCTTTGATTTTAACACCTTTTATAATTTATAAGGATAAAAAACATTTTATTCTATATAAAAATGAGTTGCGGATAAACAGAAAGAAAGAACAAAACTTTTTATAGTGGGTTGAGTAAAAAAACTCCCCTAGTACACTCTACTAATCACTCTCTTTGTGATCTTGGAAAATTTCACTAGCAAGGACTTCTTATCATAAGACCATAAATCCACAATTAATTATAGGCAGTTCAAAAAATTACACACAAGGATAAAAATAGTTCCTTCTGGTTCATTTAATAGGGAATCAAATAACCCCAACATAAATTGAGAAGCTGATACTCTACCACAATTGAGTCCAAGTAGTTGAAACTCAAACAAATAAATGGAGAATGATTTGAAGATAGATCGGGTTGAAATTCACAATTGCATCTGCAATAATTGAAACTAGATGGATCTTCTTCTTCAGAAAATAATGTCTTCCATAAATCATAGATCAGAATTAATCCCCATTAAAAAATGATATTCAAATAAAAGAAACAAAAAATAGAAGTTGTAAACTTATAGTAGAACGTGGTATAACATGTATGTCTCCAACGTGTATCCCTCTATCTGAATCGATTGTTCATTACAACATCACTAGATGATATGTTTACGAGAATGAAAACTTATTTAAAAAATAGTGACGGGTATATCCCATATCGAGAAACAATACACTGGTAGAATATATACATAATGTATTCTATTTACTATTATTTTAGATCATAAATAGTCACATTATAGATCAAAAAATTTAAAATTCAAATTGACAAGGGAAGTCATAACTTCCCTTGTGAATAAGAGAGATTTTTTCCATTGAATACAGTTATTTGAATCAATTATATCAAGATTTTAATTGATAAAAAATGTGCTTAATATAGCCTATAATTCTGTCAAGACCATTGAATAAATCTCAGATAAAAATAAAAAAATTACATCTCTGATGTTGAAAAGTCAAATATAGGATTTTTTCAAAAAAATAAAAAATACCAAATGTAGGGTTCAACTATATAGTGATAATTTTACAGACATAAGATTGATGATTTAATATTGATCATAATATTAAGGTTGATGAACCATACATTTGTGTCTTTAAATGTTGGGTTCTTTACTAATGAAGGGTTCCTTAACCATACGTTCCACTCTTCACACATGTAAGGTTCCATCCAAACATAAGGTTCTTTATCAATACGTTCCTTCAAGAATAGGGTTTATGATGTATACACACCTTCTTTGAATGTAATATTGAATGAAATTATAAGGTTCATCATCCATACTTTCTCTCCCAAGGGTAATGTATTTTCCGTACATTATGTTTTGAACGCAAGGTATGAACAATGTTTCCAGAATACAATTAAGAGTGTTTCAAAAACTTTAGAAAATATTCAGATTAAATTGAAATATTTATTATAATTATAAAATAAATAATAAAATTAAAACTAATAGTCTAAAATACACTTAAAATAATATCATTTGTGAAAGAAACAAAGGTATTATTGAGCATGGGAATCAATAATAAATTATAGAATATTATTGAGACAATACAAGATCAAAAATATACCCCCTTTTTATGATCTAAAACCCCATAAAATATGTAATAAAAAATATAGAGTTTTGTAAATACTTTTAATAGAATTTATCATTTCAATTTTATAGAATTATTTCTATTAAAATATAATTAATATTAAATGTTGTGTTTTTCCAAATTTATCCCCAATTTTATGATATAAAATATAAAGTAAAGTAAAGATTAAAATACTTTTAAATTTTCATTGAAGAGTAAATTAATATTTATAATATACTTCTTAGATAAGTAAGACATTGATTTTATAAATAGATATAAAAAAGATAAATCATAAAAAATAATAAGAAAAGAGTAATTTTATTATAAACACTATATAAATACACTAAGATAATATTGTGATAAAGGAAATAAGGTGGATAGCTGGTCAGGTGAAAGGTTAAAGGGTTTGGTTAGGGTTGGTTTCCTATTCTAGTTCTATAGGATCCTGAGCTGCTTCAAAAACCGATTTTAGTTCTACTATCTGAGCTTGTAACTACTCTACAAGATTATCTCCCAACTTCTTTAAAAAAATTCATGAATCTTTATTGGATTTAAAATTATAAATCAATTTTACTTTAACATGTCATGAAATTTTTTTTATGTTGACAAATACTGAGGGAAATTATCATTGAACTTATTTACTAATAGCCTGATACGTGGTTCACATGACGTGAGTTACTGAAAAAATATATCTAACTGTCCAACAACACTAAGAAAGGTGCATTATTTAACTGAATATTTTGATGATGGTCCTTCATATCTTCCATGACATATGTGATAGCCTGAAATATTTTTATAATATCATGTGAGATTGGGGGGGGGGGGGTAGATGTAGAAGCATTGACTTGACAAGCACTTCACTTAATGGATTCTAATTGGCTCCCTAAATACCATTTAAGGTCTAAAAAATCTATTTTAGAAACAACGTCAGATGTGATATTCTCAATATCTTACAATATTATGCTCTTAAAATCATCAAAATCATTCACTAAAACAAAATTATATTTATGTTTATGAATCTGAGTCTAAAAATATTCAAACTCCACCATTGGATTAGATGAGTTTTGAAAATCATCAAAATATTATTTTTCAACTTCCTACTCCAGTATAAGATTAGAATTATCCCCTATACCTTATTAAACATGATCATAAGATCCTCAATTTGATTATTTAGGGAATCAAATGTTCCTTCATCTAGATTATTTTACTTGTCAACAACTTCAGCAATTGCTAAGGGATTAACAGATTATTTCTCAACTAACTTCTCACTGAAATTGGATATACCATCTAAAACATATATTATTTCTCCCTAAACTGATTGAGGTCTCTCTAATGATTAATCAATGGCTGAGATATCCGGATGCTCAAAAATAATTTTGGCATCATTTACTGATCTTTGTACTTGCTGTTCTCTTGGAGAATCTTCTTCCTAAATTTTTGGTTGAACAACAGCATGTTCATAGGGTTGTCTCTCTACATGTTGGTCCTCAATATGATTTGACTCTTCCAAATTAAATGAGTGAGCAGATTCTCCAGAACCAAACACTGTGTTTTCAATCTTTTGTTCTTCTATGTCTATTGGTTTTAAAACAAGGTCCTCTTAAACTTATTCTTATTCTTCTTCCATAAGGTTTTCTATATTATGAAATATTTATTTTCTCTAGTTTGATTTAGCAACACCTTATTTCTTGGATTATCCAAATTCTTAATTCCTTAATGAACTCCCCCGGTGAGAAATAAATTCATATTTTTATTGGTCATATTCACCAAATGGAATGAGGTTTTCTTTCACAGTACTCCAATTAATACCAAACATTCTTAGAGTCCCTATATATAATGCATTTCTATGATAACACTTCACTCTTGTATCAAACACACAAATAACATCCTATTTAAATAAGACTAGGGAAAGTGTGCTTCTATAAGGATAAAACAATATTCTTTCTTCTTCTTAGAAAACAATAATTTAGATACCTGAGCATGTCTCTAGGAAAATTCACCCTGATATCACTAATGAACAAAAACATGATATAAATATCATGGTACATGATTTTTTCTATCTTAACTACTCTTGGAGAAAATGAAATTTGAATTAACTGGACTAAATTTTTTTGATCTACCTCAAGATCCTTAAAAAACATCATTATTATATTTTTCCATCCAAATAGAAAGGATATAATATCTTTATGAGCCTGATTTCCAATAGATGGAAGGTAAAAATAAAATACACCTTCATGAGGACATTTCAAAATCTAATCTATTTTGACAAAAGAACTTGAGAATTCCTTATCTTTTATTCTTGTGGATACAATATCTTATGTTTCATAAACAATAAACTTAAATCTAATGTAGAAATACTTCATTTCTACTTCATAAATAAAGTGTACAGTTTTCTTATTGAATAGAAATTACAAACATTAAAACTCATGCACTTTCCTGAGAAAAACATTTATATCATACAACCACTTAAAATCAACTAATTTCCTATGATGAATGTTTTTCAAGGAAACATGCTGACACTTAATGTCACTAGATTCACCTTCCTTGGTTCTTTTGGTCTTTTCCATTTCTGAGAATATGATTGTTGATAGTTTTTGGAATCTAGGGTTTAGGAGAAATATGAGAGTTTTGGAAGGAGAAATAGTTTGAATATAAAAAATGTGGGATAATTCTAAGGGTTTTCTGATAGGTAATGACATGATCTTGTTTCTTATGGAAATTACATGGGGTAATTACTAATTTTTAAATTTTAAGAACATGTGATTTAAAATTAAAAAACAACAACAAATTTATTGAAGTAAATAAAAAAATACAAAACATAACAGTGAAAATAAAATAAATAAATAAAAATATTAATTCATTTTAATTAAAATAAATAAAAACAAAAAAATATTAATTTTAATAAAAATATAAATATTTATTTAAAATTAAATAATCCCAAATCTCCCTTAATAAAATAAAAACTTGTTGTAGGTGATGGTTTATTGAAAATATCAGCTAATTGATATTTGGTTTTAAAAAATTCTAAATATATATACCTTTTAAGAAGATGGTCTCTTAGAAAATGATGTCATATATCAATGTGCTTCGTCCAAGAATGACATATAATATTTTTTAAAATATTTATAGAACATGTATTAAAAAATAAAATAGGTATATGATCAAAATTTAGTCCAAAACCCAGTATAGTGTTTTCATCCACAATACTCTTGCACATCAACTACTAGAAGAAACATATTCTGCCTCGGCTATTGATAAGGAAACTGAGTGTTGTTTCTTACTCGACCATGACACTATGGATTTTCCTTAATAGTGATATGATCCAAAGGTACTTTTTCTATATAATATGCAACCTCCAAAATCACCATCTGAATATGAGATTAAATTAAAATTAGAAGTTTCGGGGTAAATGAGAGACTGGAAAATAGTTTCTTTCAAATATATAATTTTTTTTAATAGGAGTATGATGAGATTCTTTTGGATTTGATAGAAATATAGAACATAAAGATACCGAAGTTATAATTTCTGGTCTGATAAAAGTAAGATATAACAAACTACCAATCATACCTCTATATAACTTGTTGACCACTAGTTTTCCAGCATTATCCAAATCAAGTTTTATATTGGTACACATAAGAGTTGTGTATCTCTTTCTATTCTCAAGTCCAAAACTTCTATATAAATAAATATTATATTTACATTGATTTAAAACATTTCCATAATATTTTTGATAAATTTGAAATCCTAAAAAGAAATTTAGTTCTCCCACCACACTCATTTTAAATTCTTATTGTATTAGTTTTGAAAAATCATTACTATGATTTTTTATTTATTGAATCCAAAATAACATCATCAACAAATAGTTGAAGTAATAAAATATTAAAACAAATAGTTTTCTTATGGAGTGTTGGGTATTATAATCCAATTGTAAGTCCTTTTTTCAAAAGAAAAGAACTCAATATTTCATACCAAGCTCTAGGTTATTGTTTAAGGCCACATAGATAATTAGTATGTTTAAAAGCAGAATTCAGTTTTTTAGGATTTTCAAAACTCGGATGTTGTTCAACATAAAATTCTTCAAATATATAACCATTTAAAACGATAGATTTAACAACTATCTTATATAATTTAAAATTCATATGATATGAATAATCTAGAATTATTCTAATGGATTCTAATCTAGATACAGGGGAAATGTTTCATCATAATCTATCCATTATTCCGGATTATATCATTTAGGTAGTAATATGGATCTATTTCTAGTAATGATCCCTTGATCACCCTATTTGTCTCAAAATACCCACTTAATTCCTATAACTAGATAATTTGATGGTCTTTATACTAATTTTCAAACCTTATTCCTTTTGAATTGGTTTCGTTCTTCTTGAATTTCTAACATCCAACTCTTATCTTCTAAGGCTTCTTCAATAGACTTAGGTTCTAACTGAGATAGAAAGGTAGATAAATCTTCTATATTTCCTACATTTCTTCTTTTTCTAATTCATATATATAGGTTTCCTATAATAGTTTCTATAGGATGATTCTTTTGGGTTCTAGATTGTCTAGGAAATACACATTCATGTTCATTAGTTTCATGTTCCTCAAAATATTACTAAATTTTTCCAATATCATTTTCAAAATCAATTTTAGAGGATTTAAGTATGACGTTGTCATATAAAATCAGTAATTTCATCATTTTAATATATCTTTTTAATGAAAGGTTCAATTTTATCAAACATCACATTAACTAATACATCAAAAATCTTTGAAATTTTATTAAACACCCTATAGGATTTAGAGGTAGCAGAATATCATAAAAATATTCCTTCATTAGATTTTGGATTAAACTTACTAATATTGTCATTAGTATTAAAGTTACGAACCTTACATCTGAAAACATTATTGTACATTACTTTTGGTTTTCTATTATTCCATAGTTTATAGCTTGTTATTTTAAAAATAGGATTTATTAAAACTCTATTTAGGATATAGTAGGTTGTGATTACAGATTCTACCAAAAAATTTGTAGGAAGACTGTATTCATTTAGCACAGTCCTTCAAATTTCTTGAATAGTTATCTTTATTAATTCAACAATTCCATTTTTGAGGAGTTCTTGGTGTAGAAAAGGTGTGACTAATACCCATATTTGATAAAAAAGAATAAAATTATTAATTCTAAAATTATCTACCAAGATTAATTATTAATGAAAGTATTTTAAAACCTATTTCATGTTGTAGAATTTTACAAAAAATTTAAAAGACAATGAAAACATCATTCTTAAATTTTAGAAACTATACCCGTATAAATCAAGAATAATCGTCAACTAAAACATAGATATTTAATTTTTAGGAAAAACATGCTACACTGGATGGTCCAAAATAATTCATACGAATATGCTCTACGGGTTTATATGTAGTAAAATTTTAATATATTTGATAGAATATTAGTGTTGTTTTCTAATTTGGAATGAATCATAGAATTTTTCATTATCAAATTCATGACTATGGAAATAGAAAACTAATTTCCTCTTAGATAATTTATGTAAAGAATAAATATTACAATGACCATGTTTCTATGTTAGATCCATGACTCATTTATTTTGGAAGTTAAATAATTTAATTTCTATTTATATAAGAATTTAAATACAAAGTATAAACATTATATATTCTAGGTGGTCTAAATTTTAGCAATTTCTCTTTGAAAAATGAGAAATTTTTTTAGAAATATCAACATAAAAAACATCATCAAAATCATTAGAAATAATTATTAGATTTTGATTTATACCTTTAAAATATATTACTTTGATAATTGATACAGTTTTTATATCTCCAAAAGTTCCGACTCCAACTATTTTTTCCTTTAGAATTGTCACCGAAAGTGACAAAACCTCCATCTATTTGAGTTAGCATGAGAGAGTTTCATGGATCTCCACTCTTGTTTCTAGAACGTACACTATCCATATACCATATAGATTTTTTTTTCATGTTGTTTGTTACATACAAAATAAATTAAACAAATGTTTGTTCTGTTACCCACTCTTTCTTGGGTCATGTAGTCTTAACTATTAGTGATATGGGAATCCATATTTTCTTTATTTTTTCATAATTTATATCATTTTCATCAAAAAAAAATTTGGAAAAAAAATTAAATTTTGATACCACTAATATGAGGATTTATAAAATAATAGTTATTAGTGACATGGCCTTTTTCTACACAATAATAACAGGTTTCATTTTTCAATTTAAGGAAAAAATAATTTTTATATAGTTTGTATTTCTCACCCTTACTTTCTATTACAAATCATTATCTTTTAATGATATTATTTTGAATAATTTCATTCAAAACTTTTTCCAATTTGATAAAAGTAATTTCAGTAAATTTATAGGATTCTACTTCACCGTATAATTCTTTAATCATTTTCTGATGATCAATGCAGTTTGTTTTAGATGAGTTAAATTTATCAACCAATATTGTATATTGTTTCAGTAGAGTATCTCTTTAACTTAGTTTTTTTTAATATTTTTCAATTACTTGTGATTATTTAATAGTGAATCATTTTTTTCTTTGACCATTGAGCTGTAGGAATCCAATTGGTTATTTGAGCAACTAGAAAAACAGAATCAGAAGAATAATGATTTTTTAACTTTTCTTCTTTATACATAAAGCCCATATTGGATTTTATATTTTATTTCACCATTTCTAAATTAGATTATAATGATCTACTGGTTTCTTCAGAATAAATCCAATTGGCATTAATTTATATTGTTTCCTTTTTTCTCATAATCAACATTCTTATGATATTTCGTTCCTAGCCTTTTATTTCCATCTTTTAGTTGAGGATAATAAGTTCTAATATAACCCAATTTCTTGCATTCAAATAATCAAGATTTTATTGGTTATTTCTCATTTCTCCTAAAGGATTCTCTAAAAACAATTTTCTTCTTATATAATTTAAATTATTTTCTAACTAGGTGATCTAGTTCTATTTCAAAATCTATGGAATCTGAATTTTTCTGTTCATTGACTTCTTTATTTATTTTTCTTCTAGGATTCTAATATGTTACTTTGAGAATTATTTTCCTTATTTATTATAATTTTAGGATATTAAACTTCATCTTTTATCTCAGCTTCATGCATCATCAATGTACCAATTAGTTATTTCATTGTCAGATTCTTTACAAGTGATGATTAGAGAATAGCCACAAATATACAATTCCAATTTTTAAGGTAGTACTATGAGTACTTTCAAATATTGATCATATTTTTTGATGATTTATCTTAGGGAATTAACATTATTAAAAATTTCAATAATACTTTCATTAATATATGTCATGATTTCTACATAAAACATTCTAAAGGTGACAAATTGTATCTTAGAAATTACATACCTCATATTTCTAACATTGTATGTTCCTTCATAGGAAATTGTAATAGTTTTTCACAATTCATAGGTAGTAGGAAAATATGATACATGATTGAACTCATTTTTTACAAGACTACAAAAAATAGGATACATTGCTTTTGAATTTATATCATATTCAACTTCTATTTCAACAGTCCACATATATAGTTTCTTAGGAATCTTATAAGGAGTAATGATTTTTGAGTAAACATTGAATCCAAGTTTTTTAGATAGATAATCATCATTGATGTCCAAAACCCACAATTTTTTTCCATTAATGTATGGATAATTAACCATAGATATTCCTTCTCCAGAATAATCCATTTCCATATTTTTATATACCTAATACTTTTATGTTGTTATAGTTTTATCTCAAAAGCTCTCCTCTGATACCAATTGATAGGTCAGAATAACAAAAAGAAATATAGGGTGGTTGAACTGTGTCTTTTCAAAAATCATCCACAATTATGGAATTTAACACAGTATGTAATTTATGTGGACAAGAAACATTCTCTTCTATATGAAAATGATTAGAGGATAAACAAAAAGAATGAACACAAATTTTTATAGTGGTTTTGGGAAAAAACATCCCCTAGTCTACACCATCAATCACTATCTCCGTGAGCTTGGTGAATTTCACTAGGAATTTCCAATTATAAAAAGACCATAAATCCGTAACTAAGTTTAGGTAGTTGAAACCTTTATAAACAGGGCTAAAAATATATCCTTCTGGTTCTTTATCTAGGAACCAAATAACCACAGCTTAGATCAAGAAGATCATACTCCACCACACTTTAGTCTGAGTAGTTTAAACTCAAACAAATCAAAAAAGATTGATTTAAAGATGTATAAGGTTTAAATTCAAAACTACAGTAGAAAAAATTGATTGTAGATAGATCATATTCTTTATAAAATATTGTCTTTAAGAATGTTTGGATCTGAAGTGATCCCGGTTGCAAAATTATCTTTGATTAAAAGTAGCAACAAATAGCAGCAACAAACTTACTATAGAATGAGGTATAACACGTATGTATTCAATGTGTAGTCCACTTTCTGAATCGATCATTCATTGCAGCAGCACTATAAGAGATGTTTATAAGAATAAAATTTTATATAAAAAAGTTACTTGTATATTCAATATTGAGAAACAATGCATTGGTATAATATATAAAGCATATATTCTATTTTCTATAGTTTTTGATCCATAAAAGTCACCTGATAGATCATGAAAATAGAAATTTGAATTTACCAGGGGAGTCATAACTTCCATTGAGAATAATATTTATTTTTTATGTTCCATACAGTTCCTTGAATCAATTATATTGATATTTGAATTGTTTGAGAACAAGATTAAAGCGACCTATAAATCTATAAAGACCATTGTAGAAATCTCAGATAAAAATTGAGAAATTACATCTCTGACATTGAAAATTCAAATGTAGGGTTCTTTCATAAAAAAAAAATACCAAACATAGGGTTCAACTATGTAGCATTAATTTTCCAAACATAAGGTTGATAACATAAGTTTGATCACAAAAGTAAGTCTGATAAACTATATGTTTGTTTCTTCAAATGTATGGTTCCTTACAAACGTAGAGTTCTTTACCCATACATTCTTTTCTTATCACATGTAAGGTTCTATCCAAGAATATGGTTATTTGTTAATATGTTCCTTCAAGAATAGGGTTAATGGTCCGTACATACCTTCTTCCAATGTAATATTGAATAAAAATGTATGGTTTATGATCCAAACATGTTGTCCCAAGCGTAGGGTTTATTCCTTATGTTATGTTCTAAACATAGGGTATGAACTGTGTTTCTTGAATTCAATTAAGAGCATTCCAAAAACATTAGAAAATATTCTAAGGTAATTAAAATCTTTAATATAATTCGTGAATAAATAATAAATTTAAAAATAATTTCTATAAATACACATAAAGTAATATAATATGTAAATAAGCAAGTGCATTTGTGAGAATCAATATCAATAATAAATTATAGAGTTTTTTGAGAGAATACATTCCCAAAAGTTAGGTATCACTAGGATTCAACCCACAGGGGAGGCACAATCACACATAGGGAACTAAATAGTGCACAACTAAACCAGAGTAACAACCATTTTAGTTAACAAACAAACCCCAAAGTCACCCATGTGTATTCATCATAAATCAATTTACACATTGTAAATATCACCCATAATCAATTCACTTGAAATATATATTGGAAATTCGTTTGAATTCAAAATGTCTTCAAAATATTTAAACAAACAAATTGTGTTCAAAAAATAGATTTTTAAGGAAAAAAGTAAAATCACCATTTAATCCCAAAAACACCAGAAATAATATGACATAAGTATAAGTCAACACTCATTAACTCATATTCAGAATAAAAAATCATTTAAATAAAAAAAAATCTAGGTGATCCTAAGGAAATATGGGTTATATAAAGACACATATATAAAATATAAAGAAAACTCATGGAATTCACTTAATTCCATAAGATATAGGAAGGAAGGATCCTCATGATCCCACAAAAATCATGAAGTCTTATCAAACTCCCATTCCTAACCCAAGGTTCACTCCCATGGTCAAAAAAGGTTTCACTACTCAAAAAATGTAAAATGATGGTGATTCAAGAATAGAAGAGGAGAAATCCATGATAAATATAGAATCGTCTCAAATATTTCCACTTAAATCCATGAGAAAAAAGCAGAGGGTTGAAGGGGAGAAATAATACAAGATTAGAGTTCCATATAATACCAAAAATAAGAATAGAAGAAAGGTTATTGGGGTTAAAGCTGATTGGGGTAAAAAATGGAATTTCATGTTTTGAAGAAACTATTTTTCTTAATCCATCATATGGTTATGGGGACCATGGTGTGGAGACCCCCTTTACCAGAAGACCTATATCATGGTCTTTGACCACGATGTAAGGGGTCAAAAAATTTATCATGGGTCAATTCCCCAATAGACCCCCTCCATGATGAGTCCTTATAGGATATCGTGTAGTTACCCTTTTAAACATCCCTATAACATGATCCTCAAGATTTTAGTACGGATGGTTCTAAAATAGTAGAACCGATGTCACCAAGACCTCAAGAATTCATGAAACAACATGGTTTTCCATGGTGTAACCCTACCCATGACACCATTACTCCAAAATTGAGGTTCCTAGACATGATTTGGTACCTTGGAAAATGAATACCCTCCAACCTCAAACATCAAAACACCCAAAATAAAAATAAAAATAACCTAAAGATAATATTAATGACTAAAATCAATAAATACAGAATCATATAATTCAAATTCACATGAGGGTGTAACAAAGGCCACTTTAGATTTTTTTTAAATTAATATGCACTTTATTATGAGTGTGATTTTACTCCTTTCTTATCATTTGAGTTTTGTATTTTGTAGATTTAATTTCCAAATATTTAATGTACGGTGAACCTATCAAATTTACCTTTGATATGATACATTGAGAAGATGAGTTTCACTACATCCTACAAAAATTTGAGTTTTGTGATTGTGTTAAAATCATAAAATAAATTTTAAAGATACATCCATCAGACAATGGTGAGTTGAATCCAATGAATTTGAAACTAAACATGAATAACGTGAAAAATAAAAATTGTAGTTTTTTTAAAATATATAATTTAATATTGAGGATTCAAGGAATATAAGTTAGTACATATGTAAATTTCAGATTTTTCAATTGTTTTGAAGTTGTGCATAATCTCATTACCACTTACATCTTATAAATATATTTTTTATAGGGATATTCTTATAGAATCAATGTGTGAGGTTTTTATTATAAATGATCTAGATCTTTATTATTTTAATTTTCTTTTAAATGAACATTTATATAAAATATTATTTTATATAGAAGTTGGATTGTTTTATTACTATAGTTGAGGGATTCTAAGGATATGAAGATAGATCCCTTTAAATAGGGTTACAATCAAAAGCCCACAGTGCTTGAGCTCAATGAGTCCGATCAGTGTGATTAAGTGACTATGGGTGTAAAATACCATGTAATTATAGAATAATAATTTTTCAAATAAATGAATTACATATTAATTTGACCTTAAACGGGACTCTATTTCTAATATCATGCATGACACATAATAATATGTTTACTCCAATTCTTACGTTGCACCCACGACTAAGTTATACCAAAAAATAATATACTGTTAATATTATCATTTTAATATAACATTTATCACCTAGAAATTTTATATTATATAATGAATAAGAATATGTATTTTAGGTTTAAACATGTTTATAAAATGTTTTTAAATTAATCAAATTGATTTTATTTGCATAAGATAAGAATAAATCTAGTTTTACACTTAAAATCACTATTTTTATATGAAGAAATTTTATTACCTTTTAATGGTGAACTTATTTTAAAACTAATGTATTAAAATTTTTTAATTTTTATTTGAAAAAAATTATTTTTGAAATAGGAAAATAAAAATGATCTTTGGGTGAATGTGTTGTATGTTTCTAAGAAATTTCATATTTTGATTAATAGTAAATAATAAGGAATTTTAATCAAAAACTATTTTTTGACTAATATATTTATCAAGATAAATAATATTTTTAATTATTTTTAAAGTATAATATTATCAATTTTAAACAATCAAATACAATTCAGGTTATTTTTTATTATTTTTTAGTGATTTAAGATATGAAAACCTAACAGACCTTTAAACATTTTCCCATTTAAAACCCACTTTGTCTTCGTATTTGTAGAATTAATTTAAAAATAATTTTTTCAATTTTTTGAATGGAATATTTAAAAATGGATTCAATTTTTTTAATCATAATAATTTATAATTTATAATATGTTAAAATTTGTTTTTACCAAATTTATTAGTGAAAAAAATTGAAATTAATTATAGTGATTATGGTAAAAATTTGTTTACTTTGTTTTTAAACATTAATATTAATAGTACAAAGGAACTATATGCATTTCCAAAACTAATATTATAGAATTGTTTCCTTAATATCCCCTATTTTATCTAATTTGGATCATTATTGGAGGCACATTACATAAGGGAGACCTCCCAATACTGTTTACCTTTTTATATTTACAAGATTGTCACTCCTCTTCCACTATAAAAAAGAACTCACCCTCCCCCCATTTATTAAAACCTATAAATCCCTATAAACTATAAAAAACTGAATAAATAATCTCTTAACATCATTACCCTCACCCAAGATTCCTGACTTTTGGAATAAATTCAATTTAGGAATCCCTTTGGCACAAACTAAAAGGAATTACCCGAAAAAGAGGTAACATTCTTTAAAATGCATTTATGTTTTATTTTATTATCTACAAATTATATTATTATAATTACATAATTATAAAATAACATCATTATCCACATTTTTAATAGTTTTTTAATATCAAGGGTTCAACCTACACCCACACACACTTCCCTCTAATGGGTAACAAGAGTACTGATCATATGTATAAAAGAATACCGCCTTGCGAAACGATGTCATAGGTTTTTACCTTTACTACCTCTCACGGTTGAGAATTATGATAGACACATGGTTTTTATAATATATATATATATAATAATTATTTCTTAAGACTTATGTAATTTTTATATACACACACCTTCATGCTTTCCATTTTTTGGGATTATGATAACATCATTTGTGGATGTGTGGACTACCACCACCTCAAAGAAATGTCATACGTTCACAATTTACATGGAATATATTAATGATTATTTTAACAAAAAAATGTGATATACATAGAATTTATATTATATTAATGTCATAATTACCTTACTGGAAATATAATATATTATTTTCATTATTACCCATTTCACACACTAAAAAAAGTAATAATGTCATTCATGGACATTTGGACTACCACATCCTTGAAGTGATGTGATTCTTTTACATCATAAAATTATATATATACATAAATACTAGTAAGTAAAACTATATTTATGATTATATTTTCATTATTGAAGGGTAAATATTACTTACCCTTTTCCTATAATGATCATTGAAAAATGAGAACGTTACTCATGCATATGTACGACCTACCATCTCTATGATTGTAACGTTGGTTCATTTTCTCATAATAAAATTTCATGAATGGTTTTAAAAGTATAAATGATAAATATATGTGATAATTATTTCTTGATTTTTATTATGTATATTTTTAAATAATTACCTCTTTTATGATAGTTGACAAACCAAAGACATTTTGACACATAAACCATATATAGTCAAAACACCAGACACAAACATAATTGTTTAGGTAGTTTTATAAAAAATTTAGTAAGTTAAATTAAAGTAATATTAATATTTGAAAAGTTAATTACCTATGTAAATAAATAAGATAAGTTTATTATTTAGGAATATAAAGACACACAACAAGTCAAACTCATGGTAAGGGATTTCATCACAATCTCCTTTCATTGAGGAATATCTTCATGATATATATCCACCTTATTTTATGAGGGGTATATACAAACCATTTTAATATATAATATCTTGAATTTTATTCTTTTCATGTCATTTAATGTTTTTTAAAATTATATTCTTTTATAGGAATTATGATTTAAATGTTCAAAGTGGTATCAGAAGATTTGAATGTTTAATGATTTTATCCATTACTACTAATCAATATTCTAGATATTATTTTACATATTTATTTTAATGGATATAAAAGTATCATAAAGTAATTATTAGGTACAATTTGATATTTGGATTCCCTTATAAGCCTTCATGTTTAAAAAAAACCCTTTTTTCTATATATTTTGTTATTGAAAATGGGTTTTGAAAATGGATTGATTATTTCAATATCATGAAATGTTTTATTGTGATTGAAAATAAAATTTTAGGGGTGAAATGTTAAAAATTGAAATATTTTATGCGTTATGACTATGAAATTGTTCTTAGAAATTATGGAGGGTGGTTAGGTTGTAAACTAATGTTATGTGGTTCTATGATAAACCAATGATGGGTGGTTCCATTTTAAACCAACGATTAGTGGGTCTATGATAGACCTCCAAGGCATTGGTTATGGAAGACATCCATATGGTTATTACATCATTCAGAGTGACATGTATGGAAGTCGACCGCATGCATATTCCATTTATAAGTGTAAAATGTATAATAATGTCCCAAGATACCTTTATGTGTTTTCTATACTTGATATAGGTTTTATGGTAATATTGTGATTAAAAAATAGTAATAAATTATATTATTTTTTATGTAAAGTATTTACTACTTATTACGGGTGAAATATATTACTTTATGATAATGTTTTCATGGGTTTTAATGTTTATCAATGGACAAACAGTTTTCTTATTTTTATATCCCTTACTTATCTTTTTATGCTCGAACTATATTTTTTAATGTTTTTATAAGAATTATGGGTAATTAAGGGATTGGAATATGTCATGTTGAAATTCATGAATATTTTTAATAAAAGAGATCATGTTTTAATTTATCATTTTTAGATTATGGGAATAATGGATACTATTCTAAAGTGTCCACTTTGTATTTTATGGTTTTTTATGTATGAGGTATTTCAAAATACTCTAAAACTTAAACCTAAAAATATCATCAATGTTAATGAATGAAAAATTATTAACTAAAACTTGATATTTTGTAACATTTAGGGCTATGACCATATATTTTATATCATAGGAAAGGTTTAGTTAACTTTAGATGTTAGGATAGTGTTAATAACATTCCCTTAGAAGATTTTACTTTAGGATAAATTTATAATGATATATAATTTTATGATTAACATGTTTTTTAATATAAATTATGTTTTTTAGAATGGTTTTCCAGAGAAAAAATTAAGAATCTATAGTTGGAAGAAACCAAAAGGAATATATCCTTCCAAATCAACATATTATGATGGTTGTAATTGATAAAGAACAATTTTCTATAGTGATGGATTAGTTAAAAAAACTATAAATGATGGAGGTGTCCAAGAAAGAGAGAAACCTGATCTACCATAGAATAACATGATTATTTTTAAGCATTTTATAAGATAACATCCCCCATAATTCATATTATCATCTGAACCTATGATAATGGAAGGATGGATTAAATCCTTAGAAAATATATTCAATGTCATGGGTTGTTTTAATAACCAAAATGTAACTATTTTAATTTATCATTTTTAAGTTTAATCCAACAAGTGGTGGTAAATTTTAATAATATTAGGGAAAGCAAAGATATTGATGCCATGGAATGTGATTAATTTAAGAATATTTTCCTTGAGAAATATTCTCTAAAGGCTATTCGACTTAGGATGGAAAAACAATTATTGGAATTTTGAAAAAATGTGGAAGTTTCGATGGATGCATATGAATAAAACTTTAATCAACTGGAGAGGCACATCCTATATTTTATCTGAGATATTGATAGTAAAATAAATCAATTTTACTCAAGATTAAATCCAAGATATTGAGGGGATTTGTATTCTCGTTAGTTCATGAGCTATGTGAAACTTTTTTGATATGATGAGAAGGTATAATTAGAGTTTAAAAATGATAATTTGTCCTATGAAAACTAGAAAAATAAGAGGTCTAGTTTGTAGGAAATGGGAAAGAATTTATCAAATAAATTCATAGGTCTGAAAACCAAATTCTCATCTTGTCAGAAGTGTGGGAAAAAGAATCCTAGAGAATGTATTTAAAGCTATGTGAAGTTATTATAATGTGGTAACTATGGTCATATAGCTCATGATTATATGGAAGAGGATTAGGAAAGCAATAAAAGTTCATCAGTAAGATTTTTTAGTTTCCATGAGTTAGAACATTTTGCAAATGTGTGACCGAAGTTGATTACTCAGGGTAGAGATCATCAGGATAAAAAGTAAAAGGGTGTGGAAAATTATTTTTCTACAACTATGGATAATGTTGGTCAATCAAATAAAGGAGTGAAAGGTATGTTACATGATTTTTAGAATTATTATAATAGTCTGTTCAAATCTGGATCTTCACTTAATCTCAATTTTGAGATTTTTTTTTGAAAATTGGTATTATTTTCTTAATGTGATATAGAATTTTTGGTAATAAATTTGGCTAGGAGTATTATATAAACCATGATTTATAATAATCATCCAATTATAATTGGTGGGGTTTTTTTTTCTTAAGAATATTGCTTATATGTCCATAGTAGAGCTTTATATCATTTTGGTTATGGATTGGATTTTAGTTTATCATACTAAAATATATTCTAAATGAATGAAATTTTTAATCAATAATTTCATACCTTTGATGACATACCATGAAGTTGATTAATTTATTAAATATGAATGTTAAATTTATCTAGGCCATGTTTTTTAAATGAATGAAACAGTTCTGATTAGTGATATCTCAGTAGAAATTGAATTTGATGATTTTTTCTTGATGATTTTTCTAGTGTTATTACCAATTAAAATATTGAGTTTACTATTGATTTAGAACCCCATTCTAAGACTCCTTCTATACCTCCTTACTGAATGGATCATGTAGAACTTGAAAAATTGAAAAACCTATAGCAATAATTTCTTGATAACAGATTCATTTGACCTAGCATTTCACCATGGGGGATCATTTTTTATTTGTGAAAATGAAATATGGTTCCATGAGACTTTTCATTGATTCTAGATCCTTGAATATAATCACAGTTAAACAAACTATATTTTTGAAATTATTTATGATTTGTTTGATCAGTTATAGGGAGCCCAGTTTTTTTCGAAGATTGATTTGTGGTCTGGTTACCATTAGCTGAAAGTGAAGAAGGATAACATTATGAAGACAAAATTTCAGATGATATATCAGCATTATGATTTTTTAGTTTTTACATTTTGGATATCTAATTCACCTTCTATATTTATGAATCTTATGAATAGAGTCATCAACAAGTTTTTGGATCAGTTTTTGGTTCTGTTTATAGATTATATTTTAGTATATTCTAAAATCCATAAGTAATATGAAAGGAATATAAGGATTTCTTTTCAAACCATAATAGAAAAGAAACTATATAGAAAGTTTAGTAAGAGTGAATTTTGGTTGCAAAAAATTTCATTCATTATTGATATTATTTATAAAGGTATCATAATTGATGATCTTGCTAAAATAAAAGTTTTTAAAGAGAGTCCATGACCTACCAATGTCATAGAGATTCAATTTTTTCATGGATTTGTGGGTTATTACACTTTTTTTTTGAAAATTTTGATCGGTTATCTACCCACTTACTATTTTAACATGAAAGGGTGTTAGTTTTATCTATATAGAATAATTTTATGTATATTTTAAGGATATGGAATAAATATTGGACAATGCTTCATTTTTAGCCCTTCCATTGAGAAATGGTGTTTCTTCATCTACAATGATGATTCATTAAAAAGAACTAGGTTGTGTCTATATGAAAAATGAAAAGTTAATTTCTTATTCTTCACATAAGTTTAAAAATCAGGAGTTAAATTATCCTAAATAAAATTTTGGAATTAGATGTTGTTGTTTTTTCCTTAAATATTTAGAAGTCTCATTTTTGGAGTGAAGTGTGAAATATATACGGATTAAAAATGATTTAAGTATATATTCACATAGAAAGAGTTGACCACGAGGAAAATAAGATGACTGGAACTGATAACGGATTATGATTGAATGATTCATTATCATCCTGAAAAATAAACAAGGAGGTCAATGCTTTGAGTTGAAAATGTAATTCCACATTAACCATGTTATGTTTTTAATTTGACCCTTTGGTTACCGATTTGGTGAATTATTGAAAAAATGTTGTGGTTGTAGGGACATACCCTATTTTTTTTAGGTTTCATTGCAGCCGACATTATAATAAATAATTAAGATAACTCTTAAGGTTGATCAATCTTTGAAATAAAAGTTAGGATCTATTATGAATGGTATGTTTTATGATTTTAATATTGAGGGATAATATGTTTTATTATTTGTAAAAGTACTATGTGTGCATTTTGGTTCACTGTTGAGGAAATATTTATTGACCGAATCTCACATTTCTCCATTTCTCATCCATCTCTTCAACACTAAGATGTATAGAGACATTTGAGAGTATTAATGGTAGGATGGAATAAAATTTGGTATTTCTGAATTTATTGTAATGTTTTTGACTTTTCAATATGTTAAATAATAATGACAGTTATAAAAGGGGATGTTTCAACCTTTTCCAATTCTAGAGTGGAAATGGAAAACATATCAATGGATTTAATGGAAGGATTTACAAAGACCTCTAACGGTAATAATGCGATTTGGGTTATTAATGATCAGTCACACAAATCTAAAAATTTCATACCCATTTGAGATATGATGTGTTTAGATAGTATTTCTCACAAGTATCTAAAAGGGATTGTTTGGTTACATAGAGTGTCTCTATCCATTAGATCAGACAATGATCCTAAGTTCACATATATTTTTTTACAATGTACTTCAAAGGTAGTTTGGTACTGAATTAAATTTCAGTACATCTTTTCATCCTCAATCTGATGGATATTTTTTGAAAATGATTCAAACCATGGAAGATATGATTCTTTCTTGCATAATGGATTACCAAGGAATTTGGTATTTTCATATTTATTTGGTTTAGTTTTCTTATAATAAAATATTTCATTCCAGTATACCTATGGGAACATTTGAGGCATTATATAGAAGATTTTGTTAAACATAGACATTTTAGGATGATGTAAGAGAAAACAAGTTGATTAGACCTGAGTTGGTACATGGAAAAGAATAAAAACATCATTAATTTCAGGTAAACATGATAAACACTCAGAGCATGCCGAAACATAATGCATATAACCAGAGAGAAGATATTTTTTTCAAGGTAGGTGATCATGTATTTCTAAAAGTTTCCCCATAGAAGAGTTCGACATGTTTTAGTTAAAAGGAGAAGTTTAGTCCCTAATTATTGGACTATATGAAATACTAGAAAAATGTGGATTAGTTTCCTACCAAGTATATTTAACTACATTTTAACTATAGGTACATAAAATATTTCATGTCTCAATGTCAAAGAAATATGTACTAGATTCATCTCATGTTTTGAGCACTGAAGTAGTTCAATTGGAAAAGAATGTTTCTTAAAAGAAACAACTAGTTTATATTCTTAACCATATAGAGAAAGTGTTGTGGAATAATGAAAAACACTAGGTTAAGGATTTATGGACAACCTATATGGTTAAATAGGAAACATCGGAATTTGAAAATTCTGTGTGGGAAAATATCCCCACTTAATTAATAAGTGAATAAAATTTCAGGCAAGCGATTTATAAAATGGGGGAATGATGTTACATTCCAGGTAATGATTGAATAATTATTTTTAATACTTCTGAATTATATAGTAATTTTACATTAATAGGGACTGTATTTCCAATATATTATAAGACACACAAAAATCAATTTCTTCAAATCTTGCATCATACGAAGGACTAAGTTATACCTAACAATAATATATTATTATTATTATTTTAATATGATAGTTATTGCCTAGAAATTTTATTTTAAAGAATGAATTGAAATAACTATTTTATGTTTACATATTGTTATAAAATGTTTTTATATTAATAAAATATATTTATAGATGTAAGATAAAAATAAATGCATTTTTACGCTTAAAAGCTCTATTTTAATAAAAAATAATTTTATCTCCTTTTAATGGAATATGTATTTTAAAAATAAATTTTGAAGCTTTTATAAATTTTTATGAAAAAAATATAATTTTTTAAATTAGAGTATCAAAATTAACTTTGGGTGATTTGTTGGTTTTTTCTTAAGTTGTTTCATATTTTGTTTAATAGTAAATAATACAGAATTTTAATTGAAAAATTATTTTCTATATAATTTATTTATATAGTGAAATTGTATTTTTAAAATGTATTAGAGTTTAATTAGAAAATTTTTATATCATCTAATCTAATTGAAATCATTGCAAAAAATTTCATAATGATTTTAGATATATAAACTTAGCAAGCTTTTGAACATTTTCACTTTAAAAACCCACTTTGGTGTCCATTTTATAGGATTAATTTTAAATTAATTTCGGCCACTTATGTATTTGGAATTTAAGAAAATGGTTTAATTATTTGGAATCAAAATAATTTATAATTTATAATAAGGACAACATAGTTTGAACAAAAAACATTAGTGAATGAAATTAAATTAATTACAATGATTAATGTAAAAATGTGATTTCTTAGTGGTTAAACTTTAATCGTAAGAGTCCAAATGACCTATACACTTATAAAAAAAATTTAATGAAAATTATTGGACTATATACCCTATTTTATCTAATAGGGATCATTATTATAGGAACATTATGTAATGGATTCCTCCCAATAGTTTTGACCTTTTTCTATTTATAAGAATTTCCCACCTCCTCCGCTTTAAAAAGGAACCCACCCTCCCCTATTTCTTCACACCTATAAATCCATTTGTCTCATAAAAAACTATCAAAATAATCTCCCCAAATCTTTAACCTCATCATATATCATTAAATCAAGATCATAAAACCAACTACAGAAGCCCTTTTTTGAAAACCTAAAGGAGTTACCCAAAAATCATGTAACATTATTTAACGTGCATTTATGTTTTATTTATTTCTCCACCCATTAAATTATTATTATTAAATGTTTATATAATAAAATAAATATCTTAAATATATTGGAATGTTTTTTATGTTATGGTTTCAACCTACACCTATACACATTTCCATAAAATATTTAATGAAATTATTATTCGTGTGCACAACAGACTACCGCCTCACGAAATGATACTGTTGATTTTTCATTTAACACCTCTCAGAGATGGTAATTATGATGGAAAAAATATTTTTATATGATATATATATCTTATTTATTATTTACTCATACTTTTTTAATTTTTATGTACACATACTTTCATGCTTTCTATTTTGTGGGAGTACGATAACATCATTCATGGATGTGTGGTCTACTTCCTCCTTAAAGGGGCGTGATACTTTCACACTATACATCGAATGTATTAAATATGGGATAAATAAAATGTGAAATATATATAATATTTATTATATTTATGAAATAATTACCTTTATGTAAATATAATATATCATTATCATTACTTCCCATTTCACACTATAAAAAAAGTGATAACGTCGTTCATGGATGTGTGGACTACTGCCTCCAGAAAGTGATGTGATTAATTTTACATCATAATAATTTTATATATAAGTATATATGATTGAATAAAATTATATCTATGATATTATGGTCAATATGGAATGAACAATGTTACTTACCTTCTTTTGATAATGATCATTGAAAATTAGGAATGTTACTCTTGTGTACATACAGCCTACCGTCTCCATGATTGTAATGTTGGTTAATTTTTCATAATAATAATTCATGTTTGTTTATAAAATTATAATTGAAGAATATATATGATAATTATTTTGTGATTATTATTCTATATATGTTTTAATAATGAACCTTTTGACCATAGTTGACCTACCAAAGTCGTTTTTACACATAAAATTAATATAGTCAAAACACCACACATAAACTTAATTATTTAAGTAGATTTATAAAAAAATTTAATAATTGAAATAAAATTAATTATGAAATTGTAAAATTTTCTGAATTAATTAAATAATTAACATAATTTTATTATTCAAGAATATAAATACACAAAAGATAAGTCCAACTCAAGGTAAGAGATGTTATCTCAATCTCATTTCATTAACACATATCTTTATGATATACACCCACTTTCTTTTATGAGGTATATATAAAAATGTTCTTTTTATATCATATCAATAATTTATTTATTCTCATGTAATTTAATGTATTTTTAAAATTTTATTCTTTTACAAGGATTATGATTTAAATTTTCAAAGTTGAATGGAATGCTAGGAATGTTTAAAGATTTAATCCTCTCTGCCATGTCAATATTCTTGATATTATTTTACATATTTTTTTATATATATATTAAAGTATTATAATGGAAATTTTATGACTATTTTTATATTTGGATTCCTTTACAAGACTTCATGTTTTAAAAAATAAAAGAAAAAAACAACCCCTCTTTTCGTTTTTCTGGTTATTTTATTATGGAAAATTGGATTTAAAAATGATTAATTATTTCAATATATTGAAATTTTTTCATGTGAATTAAAATGATATTTTACAAGTGAAGTGTTGAAAATTGATTTTTTTGTTTTATGACTAAGAAATTGTTCTTGGATATTATGATAGGTGGTTGCATTACAAACCAATATCGGGTAGTTCTATGTTAAACCAATGATGGGTGGTTCCATGAAAAAAATGATGGACACGTCTATGATAGAACTTCAATACATTGGTTATGGAAGTCAACTATATTGATATTCCATTTGTAAGAGTGGAATGTACAGGATTCTACCTGATGGTTATTCAAATTATAAAATTAAAATCTATAATAATGTCTCAAGATACCATTATGTTTTTTTATTCTTGATATGGGGTTTATGGTCATCTTGTGATTTTAAAAAAGTAATAAATGAGATTATTTTCAAAGGAATGTATATAGTAATTTTTATGAGTGGGAAATATTAATTTATGATAAAGTTTTCACGACTTTTATTTTTTATTAATAGACTCACAATTTTTTGTCTTTTTATATTCCTCATTTATATTTTTATGCTCATCCCATAATTTTAATGATTTTACAGGACTTAAGTATGAGTAATTGATTGGAAGAAGTCATGGTGAATGTTTTTAGTGTTTTCATAAAATATATCATGATTTATTTTAAAAGCTTTAGATTATGGAGAAAATGGATACTATTCAGAAGTTTCCAGTTTATATTTTATTGGTCTGTTATGTATGATTTATATTTTAATCCTCTAAAACACTATAACTAAAAATATCCCCAATGTTAGAGAAAGTAAAATTCAGGAATAAAAATTTATATCTTGTAACATTTAAGGTCAGCCCCTTATATAGGTGATAGTAAGATAGGATCCTTCTGGTAGTTCTATAGTTAATGAACTTCTGAGTGAGGGAGTGGGATACTTAGGATCTTGTTAAAGATCCTTCTACTTTTTTGGATGAAAGTGAAGGATCCTTGTGAATTAGGAGTATATTGGTAAATAATATCCTTCAGGAGTATTTAAATAGTTATTTAATACTCCAAGAATTGTTTTTTTATGTTCATTTAATTTCCACTATGAATATTTCATTTGTCAGATAGTGTTTACTTTTTGTTTTTTTTAATTTATGTTGTGCACATTATTTTTTTTACATAGATAGTCTAATAAATTATGTATTGATCCAAAATATTATTTTTTAATCAAATTAATATTTTTATATGTATAAGAATTTCTTGTTATGTTTTATACTACAAGTTAACCTCATTTTATAGTGTCATATATCTCCACCTTCTGGGACCAACAAATGACACCCATGTCACTAAATTGAGTCTCTAACCTCTGAACAACCTAGAAAATAAGTTTCAAACAATAATGATTGAAATAAATAAACCAAAAAGAATAAGATAATTATTTTTGGGGTTCAAATGTGAGTCCTAATCGATAGTATAACACCACAATATCTTTTAGTATGCATTAAAATATTATTGAAATAAAATGAGTCAATCCTTTGTGTTTATGGGTATCCTCTATAAAACTATAATGGGGTTTTTCTTGATTTCCTGATATATATATAATATATTTTTTATTCTAATTCTAAACATAAATAAATTATCTACTATTTATTTCACCATTAGTATCCATTCTTCAAATGTTAGGCTTCTAGAATCAGTTATTCTGGAAGAACGACATCCTTAGACAGAAAATGGTTTTCACAGATGAAACTAACAATTTCCCACTCAAGAAAATTTTTCCAAGATTCACCACTAAGTTCTTTTTTAGAATCCATAAACTATATTTTATCCATAAACCTGCATGGTCCCCCACCTTGCTAACTTTTATCCCATCCTGATTAAGGAATGACATCAGCTGTCTAAATCCCTAGACTACAACTATTTTCAACATATCGTCTAGATTTTGAGTTTAATATATCTTCTATAGACCCATTACTTTATCCTATAAAAACTTCTATATGAAGTGAAAATTATATTTATAGCTTAGAGGATTTCACATTCTGAATCATAGGACAAAGCTCGAATTTCCTTCCTTCTTCTATGATATTCTAATATCCCTTTCAACAAGATCAAATCCTTCAGAGATGTTTTTAATGGAAAGTATTTATCTTCTATTATAGAAAGTGAAACTATCAGTTAAAGCCTCAATATCTTACTCACAACCATCCTTCCTAATGTAAATATATATCTCATGGATCTATTCTATGTATATGTATCCATATAAAATCATGAGTATATGTACCCTTATAAAAATTCATATATTTTAAGGAAAAGAGAAAAACCTTTGGATCTCTTCAAATATCTGATACACTTTACAACATCCCACAATTTTTTGGGGAATTTATATGAATCTTCTAACAAATAAAACTACTTGAGAAATGTTTTTCCAAGTACAAACCTTTTTATACATTAACTTTATGACTTGTAATGTATAAAAAACAATTTCCTTGTAATCTATATTAGCTTTCATTCATGGTTCCTTCTCCTTTATTAAAATAAAATTTCCAGCCAAGGGTGGGGTAACCGGATTTGAATCTCCCATTTCGAATCATTCCACTTACTTTTGGTTATTATTAAAATAAATAAGGAACTATTTTTAGGATCATAAGTCCCTCTTAATTATTCTCCCGATGATCTGGTTAGCTGGACTAAGATAATTCAAATTGAAACATCTAAACAACTCACATTTCAACTCATCATTAATTTACTTTATCATATTGAAAATAAGATTGTCATGAACACGAAGAAGAAACATAATGAAACTTCAATAATATTATATCTTCTAGTAATAACAATGATCACATTATTGATGCTGATAAAATATCATTCAGTTATAAATCCATTGAACCTATTGTATCACTACCTTAGTTCTTTCTTCCATTGCTAAAGGTGTTATTTTAGCTTGTATAAATGATTTATGTTTTGTTTCTCTATGGAATCTTCAATATAATCCAAGAAACTTTCTTCATATAATTCCTTAAGAAGGAAATGAGTCTCCATGTAAAGATATTATAACTAAATTCATCTTATTTCAACCATGTTGATGAATTTTCAAATAGTCATATATTTTACAATAGGAGAAAATATCTTAGAAAAATAATCACCATTAATTTATTGAAACACATTCATTACTAAACTTAACTTATAGGTTTATATACTATCTACTTTTTACATTAACTAATAATCCCACTTATTCTGAAGATCATTTTTCCAGCATTAAATTCTATTAATTCCAATGTTTTAGACACATGTAAAAAAATCAATCTCAGCCCTTAAGACCAACTAAAATAGTTTTGGGTCCTTTATAATTGTATAATCTTCCAATATCATAGTATTCTATGAGATGAATGTAATTAAATACACTTTTATATCTTTTCACTTAGTGTCTTCTCTTGGTAGACCACTACAACACCATCTGGAACTCAAATCCTTTTGGAACCACTACTTTAGAAATTTCACTGTATGGAGATATTCCTTCAACTTCCATAGTCACCGAGATCTAAGCTACTTTTGATCATTAATAAATCATTGGAACATTACTTTCATATCAAAACATATTCTGAGTAGTCTTGGGTTTCATATGCTATCATACTCCCTAAAATTTCTAAAAAATTTGTAATTATTGAATATCCATTCATTTGAACCCCATATTCTGATGCTAATTTGATCACATCAACAATCTATACTTCGTTTTGATATTTACACAAGACCTATTTATTGGTGATATCATTTTTGCTTCTATCAAACATTCAAGATTTGTTGGCCCAAAGTTAAAAAAACAAACAATTCATTGTTATACCCTATAAAGAAACATTCTGGGTACTTATCCTATAACTTATCCCTTTCAATGAATTCATCCTAGATATTGGTTAGTCAATTGAAGGCTTTGAGATGAGTTAGTTAAAACTTTCTTCTTGGATAACATACTTTTGGAAGTTCCTTACCTATTGGGGAAAAATGTCTTATGTTAATTAAGTATACTACACAATTAATAGATTCCTTCCTAAACTCCTTGGAGAACTCATCATGAATTCCCATGATTCATACCTTTACCACTGACATTCAATTCATCCTCTTTGTGACTCTATTATATTATGGAGTACTCTGTATGGTCTTCTTAAGATATATTTCCTTCTAGTAGTAGAACCTTAAAATGTATCTTCTTCCATACCACTTAACATTTTATGACCTAAAACACTTTAGTTTTCATATGATATATTTTTCCCAATATAACACTCTATTAGATGAAGGTTCCAAATAACTCATACATTACATGATAAAGGACACCCACACCTTATGTGTGACAACATAGATGAATGTAACATAATGAGGCATCTGTCTATGAAAATTTACCAGATCTGGATCCCATATATTAATATGAACCAACTCTAACTATTGGTTTTTTGGTCTCTTACCTTCAATTTGTAATGACACCTTCAGTTATTCCCTAAGGGAATAATCCTTACATGTTCAGTAATTTATAATTATGATCTTCAAAATTCCCTTAAAAATAGAATTTTTTTACTTATTCATCTTTCACTTGGCCTAGATGATCATTCCATAACTCAATGAACATTAATTTTTCAACATCCATTACACCTTTTGATACTCGTGTTATGTATAAAGTACCATACTTCACTCCTTTGTACACCACCAAGGAACCACATGTGATTTTACATAATATAATATAGTTTAGAAACCTAAATCATCTAACTATTCAAAATAAATTATTTTATTCCTCAATACCAATAAGTGTCACACTTCTTAAATATTCAGTAGGCATCCAATCCTTATTCAGATAAAAACATCACTTTTTACTACAATCATGAGTGATCAACTATCCTCAAGGTGTACCTTTTTATATATTCTTGAAATATAATTCCCCACACTTCCTCTATCAGATATAGAGTGAAATGATGCTCCAAATCCTATAATCCAAGAATAAATTAAACCAAATACACTAAATCAAAGACCACATCTATCATTCAATGAAGGATGTGAGGATGCACTTCTGGAAGTGTATCTTTTGGATTTGAATCTTTTTTATTGTAATATTTTTCATATGGACTTTATTCCTATAATACAAAAAAATTAAACCACCTTACATCAAGATAATATTTCCACAAATTTTTGTTTCTTTCACTTTCATTTGAATTTTTCATGCTACAAAATTTCCACTTCTTTCCACACTATATGTGTTTTTAAATGAAGTCCCAATATCCTTTCAATGAATTTATTTTTTCTATATAATATATTTATTGTTTGAAAAAAATAGGTCTCTCATACCACTATAATTTATCAATGTAGTAACTACTAAAACCTATGTTATTAGGAGTGATAAAAGTAGAAAAACACCCACTCTGGATCACAGATGATCACCATCACTGATCCCAACTAACACTAAATAATATTGATGCCATTGATGTGATCAGCCATAGGTTTAACATATGGAATTCTCATATTGAAAAAACTTTTAAAGAGGAACACTTTTTTTATTTCTCCTGACTTCTCATATATATCATTGGGTGTATTTATATGTTTCAAAACTATCTACACCTCTTATATGTTATAAGACATATTTTAGACCAACGACATCTAGATCATACTAAGTGCCTTCTCTTGTATCCTTTCGCATTCCCCATTCTCCATCACTTCTATATTAGTACCTAATAATGGATGATCGAGATCCTTTTTCATTGGTAAATGATTTATCAACACCTTCTAGAATATGAAACCCTTCCTATAAAAGTTATCAACCTGGGTCTTACCCTCATATAGGGCCATATACTCCAGTGATAGTGATAAACCACTAAATTTTGAAACATGAAAGAGGTATTAGGAACGATTGAATAGAATTATCTTATAAGGAAAAGGGAAGAATGATACTAGTAAACCAAGATCAAAATAACCTTTATTGGGGTCTGGTCATATGAAGATCTATAATAGTAGCTTTGATAATAATTATTGGGCCCATTAAAACTTTCAATAAAAGAACAAGAAACTAATCCCCAATATCTTAAGAGGTGGAACAAGTTACTGGAATGAACCCATAGACTTAATGCGCCAAAACATATTAGAAAACCACACCTAAGTCACCACATCGAGTCATTAATATTTGAAATACCCACACAAAATCTTCTGAATGACAGAAAAATAATGAAATACAGGTGAATAAAAAAACAAGTATTTATATATATCAAAATAAATTCCTGATCCTTGAGTGGGGGACAATGTAATCTCTTTTATTAGGGGTCATAAGATTATTAAAATATAATGATTAATTCCATTCAATTTGCACATTTCCTTAATCAGACATCCAATGTGTACATTCTGATTACCTAACATCCAACTGATATCTTTTAGTATACATCTTTTGGACTGTTTCAAATTAAACATTGGTGCTTCCACCATTACCATTCATATGTCATAAGTTATTCTCCAAATTCACTCCATCTAAAATAACTAATTCAATATAAAGAATTTTTTTTTCATATTTTAACCTAGAATCATTGTTATCATCAATTTTCTAATTATAGTATACTATATTTATTTTAATAAAAAATTGATTCTATCATAATGGATAAATGTTAGCTATATGATACATCTAAAATATTAATTGAGTTTCTAAATAAGTTAGATCTTTTTATATTTTTTAGTTATTAATGATTCAAATTGAGGAATTATATGATTCCCTTACTACAATTATTTTGTAGGACCTTGGATAAGTTTGGAAGAAGTTCAATTCCATATAAAAAAGTTTTTTCTCAAACCAACCACTATTTCTAATATCACAATAGTGATAAAAAGAAAGGTCATACTATTCATGATCTAAATTAATTGAGTGGAATATAGAATTTGATATTTTTATTATTTTCAATTTATTAATCATCATGGGAAAGAAAGTATGCCAATGAAAGAAGTCAATGGGATGAGTACCCATGATACTACTAATGAAAAGGTAACATATTATATGTGTGGGGGATTTGATTAAACATTATTTTATAAGTTTTACCTATATATTTTCATGATAATTATCATTCATCTAAAAATAAAATTGAAATCTAATTTGTAAATTCAATTATATTGTTAATCTTTTATTTAAATGAGATGTTCATTATAAAAATGATTACAACATGATTTTTTTATCTTTATATGCTTATTATTCTGTACCTACATGTTTGAAAAAATATTATAAAAATTAGTAAATCATTCAGGCCTAATTTTTTAAAATCTATTATTTTATTCATATATAGTCTAAAATGGTCTTGTTATATTAAAATGATCAATGAAATGTGATGAAAAATTATTATATATTATCTAAACATATTTTTAATTTTACTATGTTTGAAAATTTCAATGTTTTTTGAAAATTAATTAACATGATTTTGATGGAATTAAAGTTAAAAATATTGATTTATTTTTTGTTTGGTGGATATTTGATGTATTTTGGATTTTATGATAATTGTGAATTAAATAATATTTCCTTTTAATTGAAATTTCTATATTTCAAATTATTTTTGAATGTTGTTTTGAAAATTTTCATGTTGGAATTTGAAATATATTTTATAAATATGTCTTCATTAACATGGAATTATATATTTCTAAAATTTTCCTTAATTTGAACAATATATTTTTTATTTGATTATAAGTGATGGAATTTAATCATGGATTCATATGTAAAATCTTGTTCTTTTCTTAATTATGAATTTCAAAAGGAATTTTATTTTTAAATTTTGAAAAGATTATATGGGAAAAATAGTAATTTTAGTTTGTAGATGATCTCATAAATATTTTTTAATTATTATATTGATCATGGAATGAGTGTCTATAGTAGGTATTAAATTCGATCAGATTCTAATATCATCATATTTTTTATAATATATAATTTTTTTAAAATAAATATTAATTATTTTGTGGATAGGGCCACACTTGAGTGTTCCTCAAGATCATTCTCTACATTAGGTACTGACAGGGATCAAATATAATCTCTACATTTAATTTGGACTACATTGTGGACATGGATCAATAGGGTGGTGTGAATCTTGGGGATGTGTGTTTGGGTGTGTAATCCCATGTGTGTCTTTGTGGTTATGAACTGCCTTGAAGGGGATCACATACTTATGTCATTCAAACATGTAGTCATCAATGACCATGGATGTGGCACAACCCTTTCGGTGATGAACTCAAGAGTTTTCTAGCATAGGGTGAAACCATCATCCATGGGAATTTTGGGTGTTTGGTGTGGGCCCTTACTAAGGAAGACAACCTCAAGTGTGGTTCCATTTGTAGTCAATAGGTCTGAAGTCGTACGTGTTAGGTGTAGGACACGAGATGGCATTGGGATATGAGGTGAATGACCTGATGATGATGATGACCACCGATCAAAGGCGATGTTGATGACTAGTACTGGTAATGAGAGGTGTCAGTGTTATGGGATGATGGAGACCCCCACTTGGTGGTGGGGGATGATGATGAGTATCCACCATGGGAGTTAGAACGTATAATGGATGACAATGACGACCCTAGTTGGAGAGGGTTTACAATGTGTATGGGCCATGGGATTTAGCTCACTGTTGGATGATGGTGACCCCCACTCAAAATGGGAGTTGATGACTGGTACTAATAGCAGTAGGTGGTCGATCTATTTAATGATAGTGGTTACCCTCACATAATGGTGGGGGTGGATGATGATATGGGTGGGCCGGTGTAGGAAGGAACTAATGGGTTGGACCACATCAAATTATAAGCTTGTACATCATGGGCCTATGAGCAGGTTTCATGAGGGTCTTCAGTCTGATTTGAATGGGAATATATGTGGGGTACTGGTTGTCCTATGAGAGATTTCATATGAGACCCATGTGAGGGTTATAAGGATAGACATATGACATGGAATTGGATCACAAAGTTCCTTTAGCTGAGATAACATGAGATAGTCCCCAATTAGTAGAACTGAGTACTGATATGAATAAGGTGATGAGATTTCAGACTAGCCTCATGAGTCTTCATCTATATAGATCATAATGGTTGTTAGAACACCAATGGGTTTCATGTGATGTGATTGTGTGACCATAAAGGCCAATATAAGTTTGTCTAGGGTGGTTAAATGGGTTCCTAGGTTGGTATGAGTGCATGGGGTAGGTATCGAGGATTGTAACCATAGTGATGAGTAGGTGGTATTATGAGTGGTAATGAGTGACCATAATATATGTTTATCCTATTTGAATGTCTTTGGAGAGACTCTTATCTAGCTGTTCATATTCTAAATGAGATGTTTTGGAATGGACACACTACGCTAAATTGTTTATGAATGAATTCATAGAATATTACCTGGTATTTAACTGTTATGTCTATATGGGATGTCTATGAGACATACTTAGATTCATCCTTTGGGACTATATAGAATTACTAAGTTGTTAAATAGGATTCGAACTATCGGTCTATAGAGAATACTATGGGGAATCCCTTTAGATTTGACTACGAGGCCTATATGGAATGCATAAGTTGTTAACTAGGATTCCACATTTGGGACTACATGGATTTCCTAGGTTGTTACCCAAGAATAAAATTATATACCTCTTTATAAGATTACCAGGTGGGTATTATTCCTCCTAGATGGTGTATATGATATACAATGTGGGGTACAATTCCCCTTCTTCAGGCTATGTATTGTAATATCGATGGGATGATGTGCCCTCAATAATGATCTGAAATAATCTTGGGATAAACTATGCCCCCAAAGACTATGTGTTAAAATCCTAGGGAGATATAATTCCCTCAATGGATATGTGTTACTTAGTCTTAATAGAGAGAGTGTTTCCCCTAGGTTATAGATGATGTGTTTCTTGAGCATGGAGTGCACATATCCTGGGTTCTAGTTGAGGTTACTTATTTCTTTGATGGGTGTGTATATACGCCTGGTGTAACAACTCGACTCTAGTAACCTGGATTCAATGGAAATTTTACTATATTTTCATAATATACATGGTATTTAATCCTGAAGCATCGAATAATTTATTAGCATTAAGAGAGTAGATACATACATGTTTCTATAATTACAAATTAAAACATGAAATAAAGCATAAAATTCTTATGTGAACATTATTATTTCTTCTATTATATCAATGAAATCTTTCAAAGATCCCTTCTCAGTATCTTATGGAAAGAAAAAACATAATAAATGGTGATATCAAATTTTCAGTATGGGAAAGTGTTCAACATAAGATATCATAGATACATAATGCATAAAAAAATATGGAATAGATAAAAATAATTAAATATGTCATTTAAATTATATCATAAAAGAGTAATATACCTATGAATGACATAACAATATAAATAATCACATGGATAACAATTAAAAATTTCATAATAATAGAATACATAATATTGATCATTATAATATTACCTTAAAGTCCTCATTCTAAGAAATATTATATAAATAGTGAAGATGTACACCAAATACCAAAACTAGTTTGTCTCATGAGACCCACTAATGTATCTGTTGGTTCCAGGTGAAGCAGAATCATGTTATGGGTCATTCCCAAATTATATTTTATTCACGATTGATGATCAATCTAGGATTTGCATGAAGGTAAATTTTGTAATCAATTGAATTGAATCAAATAAAATATTGAAGGGATAGAACACTAAATCCAAGCACATGATCATAAAATATTACTTATAATTAATTTAATTAATTTAATAATTACCATGTTGGAATTAGTTCTTCATTAATGGATTTGTAAATAGATATATGGTTTTCCATAGTTTCATTATAGGTGTCAAGAGAAGATTCTCTCTAATGGGGATCCACACATGTTCCAAAATCTAGGAATATTGGTAAAGTATTATCTGGGTTCTAGCATGAAAGATCCCATCGCTTGCATCTATCATCTTTGATCTCCCTAAGAGTAGATTCCAAAGAGTTCTCCATGATCTCTCGAGACTCAAGAGTGGGAGGTGGAGGAAGTTCACTCTCCATTCATGGGAGCATTGTTGGAGAAGGATCTCTCTATGTCTTGATAAGATTCTCTTAGGATTTCATGGTGCACAAAAAAATTGAATTGTCTCTATTGGAAAATAATATAATTGGGTTTAAATACCACAAGGGTTTGTAAATAAATATGTATACAAGTTCCCTTTAAGTTTATGTGGGTTTTGTGACTTTGTTTGGTTGTATTGTACCCCCAATAAATAGTATAATTAATAATTATTTTTATGTAATTGTTGATATCTCCTAAAAGGATTCCCCGATTAAAATTAAAACATTTTGATAGAGTCCAGAATATGGGTTTTACTTAGGGGGTATAAACTCCACTTAGGTTCTGGGAACATAGTCATACATTGAAATGGATATTTTATTTTATTTTTATGCATTCTTATTCCTCCCCTCCGCTTAGTCCTTCCCAAATACTCTTGAGAGGGAGTGGGTTTTCTAACATGTCTCACATTCCTTAAATGTAGGAAAAAAGTGATATTGGTGTTCCGACTTCTTCTAAGGAGTCTGATTAAACATGGATCGAGATACAGAAACTTTGAAGCCTGAATCTAGGCCCAAGAATCAGTGATTTCACCATAAGGTTGGCTGATTATTTAAATTGTACATTTTTTTACCCATATAATCATAATTTTTAAATTTTTATATGTTTATTATAATTCTAGTAATTACCTACGAGTATTTTTGTAGTTATTTGGTGGTGAAATAGGGGTTTTTGGGAGCTTCATAAGGGATTTCTATTTGGGGAACCTGCCACACTATGTGCAGCTCAAAGAAAAAATGTTGTGTGTTATTTATTTTTGATTTAAATGGAAGATGATAACTAGAAATAAAATAATTTATCAGGATAAACCATGTAGTATTACTCAGGGTGTGGTTGAGTACTCGACCAAGAACCCCATGTCTGGGTAACACTGCCATGTAGGGTACATGACTAGACTCCATGTATGGAACACGACCAAAGGCCACGTGGAGTATTTGTGTAGAGGCCATGTGAGGCACATGGAGAGGTACCCCATTTGGGTGACACATCATTTAGGGTTAGTAAATTCCATGTATTTAATAAATTAACACCATGATGGGAAGAGGTACATGCCCATAAGAGGGATTTAAGTGTGCATTCTATACACTTAGAGGTATATGCTGTGTACTATCCCCTTAAGGGGTTCTTTATTATTTTCATTCCTTGGATATGGAATTGTATTCATGAAGTGTTTATTCAAATTATTTTTTCATATGGAACTCAATGTTGGAACCCTTTGGGAATTTTAATTTATTTTAACTAATGATTCCAGGCTAGTGAGATTTGATAGAGATATTTTTAATCCCAGATAATGGATTAGGGGTTACCCTATGGGAGATGTCATATGAGACCCATGTGAGGGTTGTAAGGATAAATAAATAAGTTGGAATAGGATCACAAAGCTCATTGAGATGAGATAGTATGGGATAATCCCTCATTGTATAACTGAGTGTTGATATGAATAAGGGGATGGGATTTTAGACTAGACTTATGAGGCTTAGGCGAGATAGAGGCTATAGGTTGATAAAACACTGCTGAGTTTGGCATGATGTTCTTGAGAAACATGGATGGTCTAGATAAGTTTTTCTAGAGTAGATAGATGGACACCTATGTAGGGATGGAAACATGGGACTAGATATCGAGTGATTATAACCCTATTAATGAATAGGTGATTTTATGAGTGAGAATTATTGACCATAATACAATATTCACCAATAAATACATATATATTATATTAAGTAAATAAAAAAATAATAATAAAAAATTATACTCATATAATATTTTCTCAAATAATTGGTGAAAAAATATATGCGATCAAGCATACCTGAATAATTATTAAACCACAAGTGGAAGTAATATTTATTCAACTTGTTATATAATAAAATAATAATATATATTATTTAATTGAGATTCAAGATTCAATTTGTGTGTGACCCTCCATGTCTCTTTCTCATTGGAATTAGGAGAACGAGCCTAAAGTTCAAGGTTAGTGTCTAGAAAAATGCCATGGTGCCTATAAAGATAGAAGTTAATACCAAAATGACATAATACCTTATAAAGACACATTTTATGTAATATAATACATTTATCATGAAATTTATAATTAAGTAGGTTGCATTCTGGTTCCATCAACTTATGTGCTTGGTTTATATTTCTTTGACTTTCAGGAAATCTAACTTGACCATAGAAAATGATGTCCATGAATTTATTTTGGCAATATCATTTCCATAAAAGGTTATCAGATATCAAATTATATTAAAATAAAATAAAGGAAAATTTCTCTCTTTCATTATTCATTAATACATTATTACTCATGATGCACCTGGAGTATTCTACCTCACTGTGAACATCTGTCATCATGGTTTTTATCAATTCATCAAATTATGTCACTACCTCAAAACTGGGAAAGGGAAGCACTGCCTTTTATCAGTGCTAAGTAGAAAGTGTTGACAAAGGGGTGGGCCTTTATCAGCGCTAGATAAATGAATTGATAAATGTATCCTTTATCAGCGCTAAAACACACACTGATAAAGGTGTACCCTTTAATAGCACTTTTCATTGTGCTGATAAAGGGTACATTTAATAGTACTAATAAAAGTATATATTAATAATTTATATAAAAATATTATATTTATATTCATAAATAATGTTTATTTTTATACATTAAATAAAACAATGTTCCTAATTAATATTTTTTAATAATTTAAATATATATATATAATGTTTTAATTGAAAAAAGTATTTATAATATCATAATTAAATACCTACATATATCTATAATTAAATAATTATAATATTATAATAAATTACATTAAATAATTAATATATTTACTAGATTTATTATATTTATTATATTTATTTTAGATTTATTATATTTATTATATTTTTTACATTTATAGGAATAATTCATTGTATTTATTATATTTTTTGTATTGAATACATTTGTTATATTTATTTTATTTATAAATTTATAAAAAAATTAATATATATATAAATATTTAAAATTATTGAATATATATATGTGTTTTTCAAGGAATTTGGACAATGAATATATTGATCATGTGTATATGTTATGTATCATATGCATGAATGTTCATTTATACATTACTTCTTGTTGTCCATTGATGTGGTATATTGATTAATTCATAATGTAACCCATATGAACTATATATGTTCTAAAAAATGTACTTATAAAACTACATTAAATATATTTAAAAAAATTATTTTATTATATTTTTAATGTTATATATAATATATTTTCAAATACATTTGTAATTATAATTTTATTAATATATATATATATTAATAATTATATACTAATATTTATAAATACATACTATTTGTAGTTATAATTATTAATAAGTAAATATAGATTTATCCTATATTTTTTTTAAATATGTATATAAGAATATAAATATATTATTAAAATTATGCTTTTATCAGTGATTTTTTGGCGTAGATAAAGGACAATATTTATCTGTTCTAAAAAAGTGATGATAAAATAACTCTTTATCAGTGCTACAATTTTAGCACTGAAAAATTGGTTTTTTATCAGCACCTTTTTATCACCGATAAAGGATTATTTTTTTCAGTGCCTTTTATTTTAGCACTGAAAGAATGTACCTTTATTAGTGGTTTTAACTAGCACTAATAAAGGTTCCAGCTGTTTTTATAATAGAACCCTAATAGGTTTCTCCTCCCTCGCACCCTTTCAAGACTTCATAGAATTTGAAACCTATGCCAACGACCCTTCCTTCGCTTGACCATCCTCCTCCTCCTCCTCCGCCATTTTCTTATCCTCATCCTCCATCAAGACCCCTCCTCTTCCACGACCCTTCTCCTCCTCCTCATCCGCCACCGCTACCTCCTCCTCCTCCTCCAGCCACCGACTCATCATCCTCCGCTATCGTTGTCGACACAACCTCCTCCTCCCAATTATCCACCTCCTTCTCCTCCTCTTCCTTGCACGTTCCCCTTGTCCATTTGAAATGCTCCGACACACCCTCTTCATCCGATGACCTTCCCAGAAGCCTCCTATATAGCACATGATTCCCCTCGGTGAGTCTCTTATGTAATCTATTTTTACTCTTCTTCATTAGAATGGTAGTTAGTGTGCAGAGCTAGTCTTTTGGTCACCATGAAAGCACTGGATACTGGTGCACATGGATTTTTTATGAAATTTGGATGCCTTTTAGAATCCCAGATGTTGTTTTTGTTTGGTGATGATTAGATTCTGAGAGGATACTTTGATCTAGAGATAAATGACGTGGTCTAGGAAGGATTCTGGTGGTTTCATGATGGTTCTTAAGAGATAACATAATGGCTAGTTTAATAGGGTTAGTGTTTGACTGTGGGATGACATCAGGGGTCAGATTAGACCATGATATATTAAGATGATCATGGTATTCCATCAATGAGAAAGGAATCATGATCTAGTTCTTAATGGAATATTGGTGGTGAAAGTCAAGAATTATTTAGTTTGGTTATCTGGGGTTTAATTGTAAAATAAAATAAGATGTTGGGTTTAAAATATGATATGTATTCTTGTAAGGTTTATGGATTACTTTAGAGATAGTAATCTAGATTAGAAAGTGAGATAACATGTTAGTGGATTCCATCCCTTTTGCGGTAGTTCATATAGATGTTGTTCAACTTATGCTATCATGTGATGTTATATTTAATGATTTGACACATGCATTTATTATTTAATATATTTTTTTGATGGGAATTTTTTAGAGCTATCTGAGGAGTTACAAGGAAAATATTGGTGTTTAGGTTGTACATGGATGGTGGAGGTGTATCTATAGAGTTCACAAATTTGGGAATGAAGGAGAAGACTGAAAATTTACTTTAATTATCATGTGTGTTTGGGTAACTTTCATTGTATTTGGAACTAGGTGTGTCATTAAAAACATGAAAATGAATTTTGGTAAGAAAGTTTTAGGTGGGAGGTACCATGGATCGAAATTGGATTTAATGGGTTAAGTATTATGGTGGAGAGTGTATTAGACTAGGTGATTGACTAAAAATTGACATGATATTTTCCCATGATGGGAAAGCTTAATTAAGTTCAATATCATCATCTTAGTGATGGTTGTGAGCTACAGCTCAGGGTTAGGTGGCATTGTGTCTTCTGTTTGGTGCTATGATTTGAAATCATGTTGGGAGTTTAGGAATAAAATGCATTTGGTTGACTCCAAATAGATAACTAATAGTGTTAATTCAATAGTATTACCACTAGGACATATCGAGTATGATAAGTACAATTGTGGATAGTTTGTAATGCCTCATCCATATTGGCATTTTAATTTTCAAGAGGATATGGATTTTATTCCATAAGTGGATAACCCATTTTTAAAAATGAGGGTTGGTTATAGAACCTGGATGTTGGGACATATTAAAGGAGTTTGTTATATAGTTTGATGATCGATATGTGTCTTGGGTTCTTAAAAAAGTCGCATAAGATTTAGGAGTTGATATTCTTATTTTGGGGCTAGCATCCTAGGGAGCATGGTTTTCACGTGATTAGTGATAATCGTGCACCACAATAGTGAAGATTGGTTTTCATTGGAATTCTATTTGTTTAAATCATGTGAGGGGCCTTAGAAAACCATAAAAAATTAATTAATAAAATTTAAATGAATTTATCAAGGTTTTAACACTATTTGTTAAACCATGTGCATTAACCATGTGAAATGGTGTGTCCTGGACAGTGATGACTATATAGATTTATCATGGTTTTGTAAACCATGTGGACAAACATTCAAACACTTTAAAAAGTGAAGTTTTACAAAAATTCCCCTATGAACCTTTTATGTTTTACAAGATTTTTACCCATTTCTCATCCAAAACCCCTCTACACTATGCCACCCTCCCCATTCTCTCCTCTGGGGTGGTTCTCCCTCACCTGATGTATTTCACCACTTGTATTGGAGATCCTAGGATAATTTTACCTCTCTTATTCCTTCTATTTTTTGTTTTATTTCATTTTCATACAGTGTTCTACATGGTTAAGAAAATATGATATATTTTTTTACATTTTTTTGGTTTCTCATTGTCACCCATTTTAGGCTGAATCGGAGGATGATATTTGGTGAGTGAGGGCTTAAATGTTGAGTGTAGTGATGAAAAATGCATCATAGTCCCTTTCCCCTAGATTATTTGATCTCATTGTTGACTGTGCACTTGGATTCTATATTTGTTTTTACCAGGAACCATTGTGGTGTGGCCATCTCTTTTGTGTCGTAGTTCGTTCTTATTTTGGACAAATTATGGCATGACCATTTGTGTTGTGTTGTGATCATGTTTCCCCAGATTTCCTATGTGTTTTTTTATTCATGTAATGTTCTCCCAAATATTTTGGTCCTTTCTGATTAAGTCCATTTGATTCTTGGATTCTTGATGCACCTCTTCTTATTGAAACTCACGATGCAATAACATAACCAACTTAAATATAATCATTTAAAATAACCTCATTCTAATGAAAAATATACAATGAATCTATAAAAACACTACCACATCATTATTCCATCAACATCTCCACGTCATTCATCCCCCAAAGCTTATCATGTAGACATTCCACATCACTTGTAACTATATGATGAATAAAAACAAAACTATTAAGATTCAATGAGGATTGTAAAATATTTTCTATATATTTTTTCATAGGTTATGAAGCCATCACATAAGTTTTAATCACTTATTATTTTCTAATTTATACTTCACACACTAGGTTCAACAAACATTACTACCATAAAAATGAAGAATTCCTTAGCAGTGACTACTCTAATGTATAATCCATAAAATATTTATTAGATAGGATACTTTTAGGACCCACCCCCATAGGAACTATAGTGGATTTGGGAATATATTAGTGTCTGACCCCCCAATTTTATATTTAAGTGGACATGGTTCAGTTACAATTGGAAATGTAGTGATACATCCTAGGCTGGTATCATAACCAACAACTAACCTGCCATTTCACTAACCTAAGAGGTGTTCGTGATCCCTACGGGATATAAATGATCCCCTATAAAAAAGATACAATCAATGTGGAATATTTTACCCCTAATTTAGTGTAAATAAAAAATGATATTTCTCCTGAAAACCAGACATGTACCATTCCTATGATAAAAATCTAGCAAAATAATAGATATGAAAAAACTAAATAAACAGGAAGTATATTTCATATATTGAAAGTAAAATCCAACTATTGACCAATAAAATTGTTTAACCAGACATGTAACATTCCTAAATCTCATTATACCTATTTTGGATAGGTATGACATATGAATTCTCATTTTATTTTTTCTTTTCAGTTGGAAATATCATCTACCACACGCGTCTCCTTTACTGCGAACGCACATATACCATATGCTAATTGATACCTTCACGGTGAGTTTTCTCCTCATACTCATTAGTTTCCTCTTGTTCACATGTTATTATTGTTTTATATTGATGGTTATATTGTGAAATGTACATGTAAACACCCCATAAAAAGTCATGTCCACTGGTGGTCCTTGTTTGCACATTAATGAATTTCTTGTTGGTTGGTTCCTATTGAATATTTGAATATAAAAATTGGTAATTTATGTAAACTTGGATAATGAATGAATTCCATAGGATGATAAGACTTCTGTGATAACCCCAAAATTAACTAACAAAATTGAATAAGGGATACTTTTTAAAATCTAAAATTGTGTTTGTTTGTTTTTTATGGTGTTGTGATTGTGAGCACAATTGTGTGTTTGTTTGGTGTTGTAGTTGTTTTCATGATTGGTATTCTATTTTTTCCATGTTGTAGTTTTTAATCCCTTGAATATAAATCCAAAAGCATACCCATTTCAATGGAAGGAACACTTTTTTACTAGTGAAATTCCACTGAATCATGGAAACCACTTCACTAGAGGACTCTATGAGACACTTTATGGACACCCTAGTCAAATAACAATAACAACACATGTTATTAATCCTTTCACTTGCAAGAACTCAATTTAAAATCATACTATCTATTAGTTTTGTACCACAGTTCTTGACTCGAGACATTATGTTTCTAGAGAAACACTAAAAAACCGATTTACAACAATGCATATAGATCACATGTGGGATACAAAAACATTATAGTGAAAGGGATTCCCCTAGCTAGTTCCATTGATAAGGTGGTTGGAAAGATGGGTGTGATCTACTTTGGTCCTAATTAATTCATGTATAGGTAAGTGTATTGTTGACCATAGCTATTTTTATTGATTATAGTTGGGTGATGACCCTATTTAAACATTTTTTGTGTAATTATGTTGTTAAATATTAATATTACTTAATCAAATAGGATTAATATGAATAAATAATGGATGAATACCAATCTGTTTACAAAATAGCACAAAGATGGCATGAAAGAGCTTATCAAGTTTGTGTAAGATCATAAATATGACCATTATCAAATATTTTTTCCATGTCTACGATGTTGTTATTCAAGACAAATTAGTCCAAAAGAGTTATAAGAACACATAATCCATCATGGAATAGATCTAAGCTATAAAAGATGGAATAAACATAGGGGAAAAATATAGGTAGTGGCTGGGATAACACTGGGTTTTATGGATCATCTTATATGATTATAAATATGAACAATGAAAATTATTTTATGGAGGATGTGATTAAAGATGTGAATGTTGATGAATATCATATTGAGTAAATGAAGAAGGAAATTCGAAGATGAACTTCAGGATTTCCCAAAATTGTTTGAGAAGTTAAAGAGTTGTTCAAAGACACCATTATATGCTGGTTTCACTAAATATACAACATTATCAGCCATACTGTAGCTACATAATTTTAAATCATGCAATGGGTGGAGTGACGCCAGTTTTATGGAACTACTTGCTCTCCTGAATGACATGATCCCAGAAAATAATGAGCTCTCAAACTGAACATACGATTCCAAAATAATTCTATGCTTGATGGGTATGATCTCTGAAATAATACACGCCCTCCTGACTGACTGTATACTATTTATCAAGGACCAAAAATCACTTAAATAATTCTCAATGATTTGTGCTTCTCGATACAATAATGATGAATCCAGTACTAAAAAAGTTGTATGATACATTACAATCATTACTAGGTTTTGGTGCGTATATGGAAGTGATGAGACTACAAGAAAATTGACATAGAATGCAGATACAAGAATTAATGATGGGAAACTTTGTCACATGGAATAATCTCAACATTGGAAGAGAATTGATCAAGAGTATCCGAAATTTAGAAACAATCCTTGAAACCTTCATCTTGCATTATCTACAGATTAAGTGAATCCTTTTGGTATTCAAATTAGCTGTCATAGTACATGGCCTGTTATTTTGGTAAATTATAACTTACCCCCATGGTTATGCATGAAATGAAAATACATCATGTTATCTATGCTTATATTAGGACCAAAACAACTGGGTAATGATATTTATGTTTATTTAGCTTCATTGATTGAGGATTTGAAATTATTGTGGGATTCAGGTGTTACATTTTATAATGCTTCAAAAAATTAAGATTTCTCTTTGAGAGAAATGTTGTATGGGATGGTAAATGACTTTACTACTTATGAAAATTTTTCAGGATATCACATTAGAGGAACTCAAGGGTATCTCCTTTGTGAACAAGGTACACAATCTAGTAAATTAAAACATTCATAAAAAACCATGTTTCTTGGACATCATAGATTTATACCCTAATGAAATAAGTACCGATCGTTAATGAAATCATTTGATGGAGGTGCATAAGAACTTACATCACCATCTCCAATAACAGGTGATCAATTTTTTGAGGAAGTAAAATATGTGGACACTAATTTTTCTAAACTATTTTCAAAAACCATTACAAAAACTGGTCAGAAAAAAAGATCAGTTTTTTTTTTGAATTACCATTGTAGAATTGTCTGTATGCCAGATATTTTCTTGAGGTTATGAATGTTGAAAATATGTACGTGATACTGTCATCAGCACTTTTCTAAATGCACAGAGAAAAACAAAGGATGGAATTATATCTAGGTTGGAAATAGGTGATATGAGAATATGAGAAGAGAATGCACCAGTGAATGGTGAAAAATGAACACTTCTTTCTCTTATTTCTTACACTCTTTCCATGTAGGAGAGATATCAGTTTTAAAAAGTCATGAATGACATAATTTTTCCAGAGGGGTAATCAATAAATATCAAGAACACCGTGTCAATGAGCAATATAATGTTAAATAGTTTGAAATCACATGACTTCCATGTATTGATGTAAGATATAATTCCTATAGCTTTGTGTTGAATTTTTCCCAAAAATTTCCACCATACATTAATAGAGTTTCATTTCCTCTTCAAATATATATGCGAAAAAATTATAAACTGGGAAAAATTGCCAACTATGGAAATATAAATTACCATCATATTATGTTAATTAGAAATGTTCTTCCCGCCGACATTCATTGACATGATGGTTCATTTGATGTGTCATTTAGTGAGAGATATTATACTATGTGGTCCTATGCATTATTGATGGATGTACCCCATTGAACGGTATATGAATAATTTGAAAGGGTATGTCAAAAATTGAAGTCAGCCATAGGGTTGTATTGAGGAGTGATATATTGTTGAGGAAGCTATTGAATTTTGTACTGAATACCTGACTGGTGTGGAAAAAATTATCCGACCAAAATCTCGTTACACTGGGTGAGTTGAGGGTGAAGGAATTTCTGGAAGAGAGGTTGTCACAATTGATATTATAGATCGGGTGCATGCCCTCCTTTACATTTTACATAATAGTATCAACATTGACCCATATGTTCGAACCCACAAATAAATTTTTAGGAATTTTAAGGGATGAAAAATGGATATCAGATACACATAATGAATAGTTTATAGTATGGTTTTGGGACCATATTTTTAAGAAATTAGATGAATATCTAGACTCAATTTCATAACTACTTCGATGGATATCCAGAGGACCAAGTGTGTATGTATTATCTTACAATGATTATGTAGTTAATGGTTACACATTATATACTAATACACACGATGAAGATTGTATCATGCAAATTAGTGGGGTTACACTTGTGGCTAAAGTGATGCATGTTTATGGTACTAAGGATAGAAATCCAATTTATGTGAATATCTCATACTTTGGCATCATCAAACAAATATGGGAGTTGGATTATACGAAATTCCAAGTGCCAATTTTTCAATGCAAGTGGGTTGATAACAGGAGTTCTGTTAAAATAGATGAATTGTGATTCATGAAGGTTGATTTTAGTAAGAAATGGAATAAAGATGAACCATTTATAATGGAATCATAGGTATTACATGTATTTTATGCTTCAGATCCCACAAACCAAAATTAGTCAATTATTCTGTTATCGACCAAAACAACTGAAAGGTCAGATGAAAAGTCAATGAAGGATGACTCTTTCATGGGGACTTTGAAATCATTTCACAGTGGTCCCAATGTAGACTACATTTTGTATGTCAAAATACACCATAATTAAGGGATTTACATAGTTGATATAGGATTCAAATATCTCAAACCTTTAAAAAAAGAGAGTTCAATAATCAGGATATTTTTTTATAATAATATACATTGTGTTGCGTTATGTTATTATGTATTCGCTACTGCTTTTATGTAATCTAAATTAAATGTTAAACTGCTTCTATAGATAACGAATTCTACACATGCTGATGGATCCAATCTGGATGCACAATAGGTCTCTCAACCTACTGCTCTTGGTCCCAGTACAAAGAAACAATAGGTTTCTCAAACTGTTTCTTTTGATCCTAGTGATGAGGTACAACATGTTTTTAAACCTGTTGTTTTTGGTCCCAATGCCAATCCAAGCACTCTGGAGGAACATAGTGATGTTGATGAAATTAAGGAAATGGTAGGAAATGAAAACCTGAGAGTGCAAAAAATATAATCTAACCATATATTTAAATTAGATGAAAAAATCAGTTTTGATTTAAAATGCAGTATTTTTTCACAATTCTTTAAAAAAATGAACAATGTCAAAAACATACCAAAAATTTAACCAAAGTAAATTTCAATGTCCCAAGCATAACGAATAAGTTTATTTTGACAAATAGTGATTATAAAATTTTCAAACGTTAGATTTAAAAAAGGTTCGCCATCAAAAGGTGGTAAAACAATCTTTTAAAAATATAAGAGTATTTATTCTTAAAATTGGATTCATTTGGATTTTAAGCCTCTAACATTTATTGGATAAATTTAAAAATATTTACCAAACATATTTAATCATTTTTTAGTTATTTCTGTTGATTCCCTCCATTACAATGGCTAGGCGTTAACTATTATAATATTATTATATTATTAGTGTGCAACATAAGATTTCAAAGAAACTTGTTGTTGCGTATTGGGTACGCCAAAGAGCATAGCATTCCCATTAAAGTAGTATTAACATTTTATTCACAAATATTGATAAACACTACAATGTAATATTATTTATTTACCTGGGATTTTTCATCCTTCCCCCCTTTTGGGAATTGCGTCATCGCAATTTCAAAATTGCGCTTGGAAACTTCATTGAAAGTCCCACATCGGAAAAAGTGTCAGCAAAACTATCACTTTAAAAGAAAGGGAGAGAAGTACAAAGGTCACCCGAGTTAACCCATAATAGGATTCCAAGTATTAAAATATGGATATGGAGGAGAAAAAAAAGGGTCATGTTCTGATGGAGGGTGATAGTAAACATGTCTAGGAGAAAGTTAACCACAAAAAAATCACAAAGTTGTGATGGGTTAAACGGTATTCCATTCCCCAGTAGGAAAAGTTAACAGACACCATTTTTGTTCTAAGATACTCTTCATTGAGTAATTTATTTTTGAGATTCACTAAATCATAATGAAACATACTTACTTGTCACATAGACTTTCAACTTTTACTAGATTCCTTAATCAAACTCATATTTTCCCCAAAAGATGAGTATTTAGGAAGACTTTTTCGCATTAAGAGTAATATAATCAACTTCATGAGAATAACCTAATCTACAAAAGAGAAATATATATTTCTCATTTCTTTAGATCTCAACCAAAACCAAACCAAAAAGTTTAGTACGAGGTCAGATAATACCCAAAAAAATTTTTTTTTTACAAAAATAAAAACTACTCCTAATGTCCAAAATTTGTCTAACAAAACCCAAAGTTCAACGAAGACCATTCAATAAACAATTTGTCCATAAAATTCTTCAAAGTAAAACCAACTAAGAATGAAACCAAAAATATTTGAATGATTTAATCACATAGTCTCCTAATGTACAAATTAACATTTATCTCCAAATAACATCAGTTGCTCTTAAAGTATCACATTGAAAAGTAATCTACATAATCCCATATTCTCCATGATAGGTTAATAATTTCCATATATTACCCAAAATCAACTTATTCTAGATTCATAAGATCATCTAAATAATACAATTTGTCATACTAACCAGGGAATTCACTTAGTCCAGTGGTAGGTGATAAATACCAGTCGCACTTCGATTGTGGGGTCGATTCCTGCGGATTGGTCCGACGCGTCGGGTTGTCACACGATCTGCGTGTTGTCCCTTTTTCCAAAACTATATAATTCTTAAAACATTCCCAAAAAGAGATAATATCTTTAAAAATAACCATAACATAATTTAACCTCATGTTTATCTCATGTCGTTCATATTCCATCATAACGTATAGTAACCCATAATTACCTCAAAAGTAAGGATCATATAAACCCTAATGGTTACCTTTATAAATATTACCTGAACGTCCATGTCGAGTTGGTTTTCTGATACATGATGCATTAGAGAACTCACTAAGGTTCAAGTGGTTGATCATGACTCATGATAGTTGGTTTAGAATAACCATGAGATTTCTCATTAAATCCCCCATTTCATCTAGTCTCTTAATTAGATAACCACCAATGTTTCCTTCAAACCCATTTTCACTTTGGTGCTTGATAGATCCATCCATTTACTAAAACCAGAAATGTCAGTGTGAGTATATCAAAAAAATCATTATGTACTAAATAGGAAGATAAACACTAAGATATACATATCCATGTTATCTTAAACTCATTCCAACCTTCAAAAATAACAATGAATCTATCTAATATAATATCCATTGTGGTTATACACAACTTGTCACTTAACACACTAACCTCTAAAGTTATCTAAACCGTCCTCTGATACCAACTATAAGGACTCGACCTTAAACATTACTTATTATTGAATTAAATGAATAATTCACATTGAGGATTTTTTCAGGTTTAGAGTTTCAGATAATTAGGACATAAATATTACATCTCAAAGATTACAAAGTAGACGCATCTACTCAGCTTCAATTTTTCCACAAAAATAAAAACTCATGAACAAAAGAGTCATGTCTAGTTCTTTGTTTTAGACAGCCTGACATTTCCTTGATCCCATCCTTGACCCTATTCAACTTTATGTCATGTGAAAAACATTTCAAAAAAACATGGGATGAGAATAAAAAGATCAGTAAGGTTTATAACAATACGGAAAGAAAACATTAGTCCATGTATACATAAGAATCAATGAAATCATACTTTACTTGTAAAACATAAGCAATTTAACATACCTCATGAAATCATAAGATTTACGAAAAACTCATACAAATCATAAGACATAAAGGTAACTTGAGGCATTAATAATATTATTACATATGCAGTAAACCTCATGGTTACGTTTAGAATACCCATCATTGTATATTCCCTAAATCCCTTTGGAGAAACCTTTGTGGTTAACCCCTACATGTTACCCAATGCATTGGAGAGCTATATCGGGCTCACCCGCCCTTAGTTTGTCACGAAACCACCCGTCTTTATAAAAAATGCACAAGAACCATAACATAATCATAGAACATAACTTTAACATAAAGGAAATATAAAATTCCCACATTGCAATAACAATATAACATTTTAAGATATTGAAATAATTAATCCATTCTAAAAACCATTTTCAAAACCATTTAAAACATTTAATAAAGAGATGTTTGAATCAAAGTGTCCCATACCAATTTGAAGCTTTTAACATTTTAAACCATTAATATCCATATAAATAAATCCTTAAAACCATTTTGAAAACATGGATATTAATGAGAAATATTTATAAGAATAAATCATTAAAACATTTAAAACGATATTTTAGTTAAAGGGTTTTTAACAAAATGGGAGACACTTGAATACAATAATTGAGAAATAACATTTAATCAGAACATTATAATATCATGAGAATAAAGGGATTCATGATATAATATTTCAAATGACAGTATATACACCATATAAGAGTGAACTGGTGCATAACAACAATGAAGTCTCAATAGAAATGTAAAATGAGATGAAATCTCTTATAAAGAAGGTATCCTTAAATTAAGGATAAATCAATCTCATAATTATGTGTGACAAATATAAATACACCCAATATAAGTGGATATTACGTGTAAAACAACCAAAGGTCATTCACACATATCCAAAGTATGACATATTCAATAACTACATGTTGAGACCAAAGAAATCAAAATTGGGGTAAGAAGTTCCCTCGGTAAAATTCGACATCGTAACGACGTCACATTAAAATTAATAAAATTAGTTGATGAGAGAGAAAATGGTATCTCATCACTTGGACATAAAATTTACATCAATAAGGATATAGAAGAACATATCCCAGAATAAAAATATGTAAATTAAAAGAAATTACAAAATATGTCTTTTAAAAAGTGGAGGGTGAAAGGTTCCCTTACCGATTTGGGGAACATTCAAAACGTACACCCTATGAAAGAAGGGTCATACAATGAAGATGTAAATACCTATAACTGAGAGTGTATTATACAAATATTAAAATAATGGGCAGTAGATACAGCACACAAAATCAAATAGTGGCTAATGTAGCATGAATCTCACGAGAATAAAATGTGAGATGAAAATCCCCTTATGAAAATTTGGCAGCCTAACGATGCCACATAAAACTTCCAAAAATGGATTGATGAGATCAAATAGGATCTCTAATCATATTAAAATAAAATTTACAGAAAGTTTAATTTAAAATAACATCCCCCATCATAAGAAAGAGTAGGATAAAGTAAGTTACATAAAAGAGTGCTTAAAAAGAAAGAGAGAGGTAGGATCCCTTACGAAAATTTGGCAGCCTAACGGCGCCACATAAAAATTATAAAAATGAATTGATGAGAGTAAGATGGGGTATCTCGTTATATTAAATTAAAAGTTACATTATGGTGAATATAAAAGAACATCCTCCAACATAAGAACATGGAGCATAAATGAAATGACATAAAAGAGGGTACTTGAAAAGAAAGAGAGAGGTAGGATCCCATACCTTATTTCCGACTTGTCTTGTTCGTTTCTTTATATTCATGAATAATAGACTTTGGTAAATTTTCTAATTGCTTAATTTCATCCTTTAAGTATTATTATTCAGTTCATATCACATATTATAATTTTATAATAATTGGTTAATAATGTGAGTTCATATCAGACGTTTTTGTCGATGTTTGGTACATGAGTCAAAAATGAACTTGTTTGAACATGATTGTCCATGTAGTTATAAGTAAATCATCTCCAGAATAGTATTAATGATTTAAATATCATATATATCCAGTAAATATTCATTTTATACTATTCCATAACATTTGGAGATAAAAATAAATGAAATGCACTATTCATGGAGACGGTAGGCTGTACGTACGCATGAACGCTACTTTCATTTCATTGACATATTAATGGAATTAGAAATAGTTGGGAGATATATATATTATAACTGTAGTATAATATATATGTTTTATAGGTCACATAAGTTCATTAATTTCATTCTTTATACATTTTATGAATTGCATGAATGAGTCACATCACTTGAGGGGGCGGTAGTCCACACTTCCTCGTATGAAATTATCGCATTTTCACAACATGAAAAGAATAAAGGTATGTTTTAAATATAAAATACAGAAGCATATGGAAAACATAAATACCATAAATATCATATATAAAATATAGTGACATCATAATGGCCACCATGAAAGGTGTTAAGAGAATATTGAACAATCATCGTTTCGTGAGGCAGTAATTCGCCATCCACAGATACAGTATGTTCTTTACCCATTAGACGATGGTGTGTGTAAGTGTAGCTTGAATACTTCACATAAAAACATAATATTATATTTAAGATACTGGTTTTTTTACAAAATTGTGGGATAAAAAGAGTTTATGGGTTTGGAGAAGTAAAATAATACAAAAGAACACAAGTGAAGACATTACCTTTAAATCAGGTAACTCCTCTTGGTTTGAACCAAAAGGGTTTCTTGAAGAGCATTCTGCCAAAGGTGAGCTTCAATGATGAAGTGAGGTATGTGGAGAGATGAAATGGGTAGGGTTTTTCTGAGCCAAAGGCTTGAGAGGTGTTGGTAAGGTGGTAGAGGTGAGGGACTTTTATAAGACAAGAGGAAGGGCACTCTTGGAAAGTTATAATATATTACTTCATTACAAAATGATTTTCGGATTTTAAAGGTCCGAAAAGGATATATTTCGAGGATGAGGTGATAAGGTTTCGAAATAAACCCATCCAATAGGTTTTTGTCAAATGTAAGACTTATATTTCCCCCTATATTCTCATTTTATTTAAATCATTCATTTATGAGGTAATCACTACATCATCACGGTGTCATAAATAAAGTAATTTATTTAATGTCTATAAATTATAAAAAAAATATAATGATGTAGGAAATATTTTGATATTTCTAATTAATATTTATAGTAAAAAATATTACTTGTATAACCCCATGTATAAATTGTTTTATTAAAACAATACATGTTTGTGACATTTTTATTTAAACTTTAAATAAAAAGTTATTAAGGACATTTTATTACCCAAGTGGATCCATGGGGTCCCCATGTTGACCCATGTATTGTATTTGTTTGACATGACACATACAATAAGGGTAGGACATGTGTCAATGTCATTTCATATTATTAAAACATTATTTTTACCTTACATTACACTAATTACCTCTAATCGCGATTAATAAAACATTAAAGTTACTATTCACCAAAAAATTATTGTAATCTCATTGAACCACATTTTACTTCCTAATGACAACAATTTATGTCAGATTTTTGAAAATCAAATCACATAAGTTTTAATGTTTCATTTAAACAAAAAATCAGTTTCTTTAACTACCACTTAGTGGTTTCACTATTGATAAAAAATTGATGTTTTTCAGAAAAATACCAAAAATTCACCCTAAGCTATATTTGATTTTCTGAATTCAAAAATGATGTCTATTTTAAAAAATTCAAAATATATAAGTTGCATTAATTAATTTAATAATTAATTCCCGCTATCAAAACAAATAGCGTGTTTTTAAGAAACAATATCTATTAAAAGATTGACACTAGTTTAAGTCCAATTTCAAAGTGAAATTAATTTCAATGACCACCATTGGATTAAATGATAAAAATATATTCCAATTACACATTAAAACCAATTAAAAATATAATCTAACCATATATTTAAATTAAATGAAAAAGCAGTTTTGATGTAAAATGCAGTATTTTTTCACTATTCATCAAAAAAATGAACAATGTCAGAAACATACCAAAAAATTAACCAAAGTAAATTTCAATGTCCCAATCATAAAAAATAAGTTTATTTTTACAAATAGATATTTCAAAATTTTCAAAAGTTATATTTAAAAAAGTTTCTCCATCAAAAGGCGGTAAAACAATCTTTTAAAAATATTAGAGTATTTAGTCTTAAAATTGATTCATTTGGATTTGAAGCCTCTAACATTTATTGGATAAATGTAAAAATATTTAACAAACATATGTAATCATTTTGTATTAATTTCTGTTCATTACCTCCATTACAACAACTAGGCATTAACTATTTTAATATTATTATATTATTAGTGTGCAATATAAGATTTCAAAGAAACTCGTTGTTGCGTATTGGGTACGCCATCGAGCATAACATTCACTTTAAAGTAGTATTAAAATTTTATTCACGAATATTGATAAGCATTAGAATGTAATATTATTTATTTAACTGGGATGTTACATCCTTCCCCCCTTTTGGGAACTACGTCATCGCAATTTCAAAATTTGGCTTGGAAACTTCATTGAAATTCCCACATCGAAAAAAGTGTCTGCAAAACTATCACTTTAAAAGAAAGGGAGAGAAGTACAAAGGTCACCCGAGTTAACCCGTACTAGGATTCCAAGTATGAAAATATGGATATGGAGGAGAAAACAAAGGGTCTTGTACTGATGGAGGTTGATAGTAAACATGTCTAGGAGAAAGTTAACCACAAGAAAATCACAAACATGTGATGGGTTAAACGGTATTCGATTCTCCAGTAGGAAAAGTTAACAGAAAACATTTTTGTTTTAAGATAATTATCATTGAGGAATTTAATTTTGAGATTAACTAAATCATAATGAAACATAATTACTTGTCACGTAGACTTTCAACTTTTAATAGATTCCTTAATCAAACTCATATTTTCTCCAAAAGACGAGTATTTAGGAAGACTTGTTCGCATTAATAGTACTATAATCAACTTCTTGGGAATCACCTAATCTACAAAAGAGAACTATATATTTACCATGTCTTTAGATCTCAACCCAAACCAAACCAAAAAGTTTAGTATGATATCAGATAATACACAAAAAAAATATTTTTTTACAAAAAGAAAAACTACTCCAAATCACCAAAATTTGTCAAACAAAACCCAAAGTTCAACGAAGACCATTAATAAACAATTTTTCCATAAAATTCTTCAAAGTAAACCCAACTAAGACTGAAAACCAAATATTTGAATGATTTAATCACATAGTCTCCTAAAACACGCGGCCGATTGTCGCCTATCGACCGGTTAAAGATCTGGTGCTCTGCTAATGTGTATAGCAGCACTCGGGTCGAATCCTCGGCGATGATACTTTGAAATAGTCGTTTGTTTTTAGTTGATTGTATTATGATTTGGGGGGTTTTTATTGTAGAGCTTAATTGAAATGACTAATTGATTATGATTGATTTAATAAATTGATAATTATTGGGGTGAGTTCAATATTAGGGAGTTAAGCTTGTGAAATCCTTGAGCCTTGCTTTATATTGCATTTAAATTAACACCCACTTCAAAAGTTGATGTCGATTAGAATTCCTAAGTGTTAAAGCTTTAATCCAAGCCTTAACTTAACTAGGATTCTAAAATCAATCAGTAATTATTTATGGTAGTGTATTTATGGTTCCAATAATCCATGGAAACCACATGCTAAACAAAATATTTCATAATCCATTACATATTAAGTCCAACATACACAATGTTTAATTAATGAATACTCATCGAGAAAATACTCTCAATCACTTAACATCCCTAAATTTTGACTCACCCCAATGAGATTTTTACTCAGGCATTTGGGTGTTTAATATTCTGGTTATAATAATTATGATGATAAATTAAGAATAGAAGAAAAAGAAAGGGATTAGAAAAGTGTGGTACGTTGAACACACACACACAAACAATGATGATAATTAAAAACAGATTTTTGATTGAATGAGGAAGAAAAATAAGGGAAGGATATTAAACTGAATTTAAACTATTTTAAGAACATTAATATTAAAATACATAAGGTGGAGGAGAATAAGAGATATTGAAGAAAAAACTTTCATTAAAACAGAATTACAAAAGAAAGGACTTACAAAATTACAAAAAACCAAGAACACAAAAGTAAGTGAAAACAACGAGAGGAGGAAAGGTCTCTCAAGTGAAAACTTGAATATGGAAGGTCCTCCCAATCCTTTGTAAAGTCTTTGGTCATGCCAATATAATCTCCTCTCTTCTGAAATGCCAACCCCTCTCAAGGAGAGAAGGGGAGAGTATTTATAGCCCAAGGAGTGGACTGTTTACATTCCAGCAATACCCCTCAACTTGGCTCGCAGATTTGGACATCATGACAGCCGAATCTAGAGAAATATCCTTCTTCATAGTTGTATATAATAAAGTTTTCCGACTACACTCAAAATATGGAGTCATTTGGACTTAAGGATCAAAGGTTATTGCCGGTTGATTAAACAAAGTAAAATTGTCCATTTCAATCCAGTCCTTTTGAAGTCCAGAATGTGAAAGGGTTTTTGAATATGAAGATGCCATCAAATCCGAATGGGTTCTTCAAAAAATTCCTCCACATATATCTCCTATTTCACACTGCAAAATTGCAGCTCTATTTGATTCTTACATCATGAGATATGTTATGCATACTATACTGATTTTAATTCTCGTCCAGAATGGTGGGCTGGACTTCAAAGCTTCATTTGGGCCCCTTGTACTTGGATTTCGGCCTTGACATTTTTATCCAAGATGAAATGTAGTGTCCCAAGAATTATGGTGGAGAGTTATTGTTTTTGGACTTCTTTATTGAGCCCAGTAAATCAATCTTCATGGCTGGTCCAGTTTGTTCACAGATTCTTCGGTCTTGTTTGTGAGGACCATATGACCCTTCAAATGGATGATTTGGCTCATGGAACCTTCTAATGAAATGTTTTATATTTAAAGTATAATCCTACAATACGATAACCACACAATTTGGATCTGTATAGTGATAGTTATTATTAAAACATTAAACTGACTTAATTGGACTACTTCTAAAAATGCTCAGAAATTATACTTAATATTAAAACATTAATATTTCACACAAATTATGCACATTTCATATAAAATCAGTAAATTGGGTATATAATAAGTCATGAAAATATTAATAACATCAACTCCCCAACACTTATTTTTGTGCATTTCCTCATGTGCAACAAATATAAAAACATGACAAAATCATTTTCACTCACCAACAAATATTAAAATTTTGTTTTCTCCAATCAGGGGAGGTTTAGACTATTTCACTCATACATTTTGAAATCCACCACAAGTTGTTATAGAAACAATGTTCCAAATATAATTCATTTTTTCATGCTCAAATTTAGAAATGGAAAATGTGGACACTCAAAACTCAGACCTCTCAAGATGATAAAATTCATTCGTGGAGGTTCACTCCCTCACCAACCAAAAGTGAAAATCATAGAGTTTGTAAGAGATCTCAGCTTCCACTCCCTATACAAAGTACTAAAAAATAAAGAGGTCTTTTGAAGGGGTTTTTCTGTGGCTATGGGACGGTAGGAATATAATGTCCAAGAGAGAGAATAAGAGGGTTAAAATACCCACATAGAGAAACAATGCACATTTTTTTGAAATAAAACAAGGAAGGAAATTAAAACACATATTTACAAGGGAATGATTATGTGAAGAAAGAAACAATAGATGAATAAAATATGAAGGGTATGAGAAGATGAAATATTGACAAACCACCAAACTTCTCCCAATGATATAAGAATATAATGCAAGTGTTCTTTTTTTTTCTTTTTTTTTCTTTGTTTTTTCGAAAGTTGACCTTGAGAAAGATCTCACACTCATATCCCAACCCATGTTTGATCTCTTCATGAAACTAATTGTAATAGTTATAACAATATCAAAGGTTGAGGAAGAGTTATTGTTGACTTACCAAAGACACAACCCATTTTTTCATTTTTTTTGATATTTTTTGATTTTTTTGAACACTTGTCAATAACATTTACAAAATTACATAAATGGGAGTTCATTAAATTCCCCAAAACACACTTAATGATAACCTCTCCCCCACACTGAAATGGATGCTTGCCCTCAAGCATATGATAACATGGTGAAATCAAAAAAGGGTACCCAAAATGAAATCCATCCCCCCACACTTAAATTTGAAAAAATTATGCAATGAAAATCCATGTTGATATTGGGTGGGAAAAGGTATTGGGATTGTAATGTGGCTATCAAATAAAAGGTTTTCATAGGCTCGACGAGGCTTTTAAAAGGAGGATTAATGTATGGTTAATGGGAGGCTATTTGGCTATTATAATTCTCATGTGGTTCAGAAAAATTCCCCTATCATATTAATGCACACTAAGGTAGGAAATTCAGCTCAAAGGTCCACAAACTCAAGACTCACAAATTGGGGTGAAAACACACATTTTGAAAAGATGGCCATACGTGGCCTTGGCATGAATGCAAATGTTGTTCCTCACGGTTCGGGAAAAGAATTTTTCAAATCAAAAACTAAGCATTCAAAATTTGTTAATTTTGACAAAAATTCTTTATCCAAAGTCATGATGAAAATACAAAATTTTGGAGATGAAAAAATTTCTGTTAACTCCCCAAAATGATTGGACAGAATTTTAAAACTCGATGGTGAGTAAGCATGACTCATTTTTTTGTAATTTTTTAAGTGATTGTGTTTTTTTGGTTTTTTTTTAGTTTTTAAGGTTTTTATAAAATACACACCCACAAAATAAAGAGAGAAAGAAAGGGTTTGATGTATAAAGTGGTAAAAAAAATGAAAGAGAGAGGAAGAAGAAGAAAGAGGTAGAAAGAGGAAGAGATAGAGAGAGAGTTAATGGGAAAGAGGTGCCCCATGGTTTAGATTTGGTGGGTCTCCTTCTCCATCGAGTGGTAGGTCGGCTAGAGAAGTTGGGGATCCAGTGGAAGTTTATGTTGTTCCAGGATTGCATGTCCTCTCATGGTGATGTTTCAATCGATGTCCATTTACCATAAATGTACTTTTGGAGAAGGGGTCTTGTACTTGCACAGCACCAAATGGGTAAAAATTGGTGATAATAAAAGGACCTTCCCAATGAGAATTAAGCTTACCTGGGTGAAGTCGGAATCGAGAATTGAAGAGAATTACCTTTTCACCTTCATTAAATACCTTTCTCAGAATGTGTCTGTCATGGAGTACCTTAGCCTTCTCTTTATACAGATTGGAATTCTCATAGGATTCAAGTCGAAGCTCCTCCTGTTCATCCAATTGCAACAATATTTCTTCACCAGATTTTTCAAGATCAAAATTACATGTCTTCACTGCCCAAAATGACTTATGTTGTATTTCAACTGGTAAGTGACTTGCTTTACCAAATAAAAGCCGAAAATGAGACATCCCAATCGGTGTTTTATAGGCAGTTCGATAAGCCCAAAGTGCTTCACCAAGTCTTTCAGGCCAGTCCTTTCTGGTGGGTTTTACAATTCTCTCAAGTACCCTTTTCACTTCTCTATTAAAAAGTTCAGCCATACCATTTGTTTGGGGGTGATATGAAGCTGAGGTTTTATGAACAACCCCATTATTTTTCAGAAGAGCTTCCATGGTTCTATTACAGAAATGGGTTCCTAAGTCACTGATCAAGGCATGAGGTGTGCCAAATCTATGGAAGATGCAGGTCTTTAGGAACTCACTAACAGTATGAGAATCATCCTTCCTATTGGGTTTGGCCTCAACCCACCTTGAAACATAATCGACTGCAAGAAGAATGTATGAGAATCCGTTGGAAGGGGGAAATGGTCCCATGAAATCGATGCCCCGAACATCGATGATTTCACAAAATATTAAGGGCTTTTGGGGCATTTCATTTCTTTTGGAGATTGTGCTAAACTTTTGGCAAGTGGGACATTATTGAAAGAACTCATGTGAGTCCTTAAAGAGCGAAGTCCATAAGAATCTAGATTCTAGGACCTTTTGGGAGGTCCTTTGTGGTCCAAAATGGCCACCTCCAGGAAGTGAGTGATAGAATTCTATGATGGAAGAATGCTCATTTTCTTCAACACATCTCCCAATTACCATGTCTGCCCCAGTTTTCCAAAGTTTATTTTCTTCCCAAAAATTGTATTTTGAATCACTTTTCAACATCATTTTTTGTTCTTTTGAAAACTTTTTAGGAAAAACACCAGAAACCAAATAAATTACAATTGGGGCGTACCATGGTATTTTTGGAGTGAGAGATGAAAGGTGCTAAGTGGGGAATTCAGGATCGATGATTTCATATTGAGAATAACTCGAAATTCTATTCAAGTGATCAGAAACATGGTTTTCTTTTCCTGGTCTATCTTTAATTTCAAGGTCAAACTCTTGGAGCATTAGGATCCATCTTATTAGCCTCAGTTTGGAATCACTTTTCTTGAGTAAGAACTTAATAGCAGAATGGTCTGTGAAGATGATGATTTTGGCACCTAAGAGATAGGACCAGAATTTATCTAAGGCAAAAAAAACTGCTAGAAGTTCCTTTTCAGTTACAGTGTAGTGAGATTGAGTTTCATCCAATGTTTTTGAGGCATAATAGATGACATGATGGATTTTTTCTCTTCTTTGACCAAGAACAGCCCCAACAGCTCTATCAGAAGCATCACACAACAACTCAAAGGGTAATGACCAATCTGGGGGTTGGATTATCAGGGCAGATGTGAGAACAGTTTTGAGTTCAATGTAGACTCTCTTGCAAACCTCATCAAAATGGAAAGTGACATCATTTTGGAGAAAACGAGTGAGTGGAAGGGAAATTTTACTGATGTTATGGATGAATCGCCGATAGAAACTGGCATGACCAAGAAATGAATGGATGTCTCGAACATAAGTGGGTGGAGGAAGTTATTGGATCACTCCAATTTTGGCAGGATCGACTTCAATACCATCCTTTGAAACTATGTGCCCTAGAACAATCCTATTTGCAACCATGAAGTGACATTTTTAAAAATTTAACACAAAGTTAGACTTGACACACTTTTGATGGACTAGAGAGAGTGACTATAAACAAGATTCAAATGACACACCATAAATGGTGAAGTCATCCATGAAGACTTCCATGCAGTGTTCATTCAATTCTGAAAAGATACTCATCATACACCTCTGGAATGTTGCAGGAGCATTGAAAAGTCCAAAATGCATTCTTCTATATGCATATGTTACAAAGGGGCATGTGAATGTAGTCTTTTCTTGGTCTTGAGGTGCGATTGGGATTTGAAAATAGCTGGTGTATCCATAAAGAAAGAAATAGTGTGACTTTCCGGCCAATCTTTCTTGCATTTGATCAAGGAATGGAAGAGGGTTGTGATCTTTTCGGGTTTCAGCATTCAATTTACTATAGTCGATGCACACACGCCATTTGTTCTTCACTCGAGTTGTGACTACCTCTCCATGTTCATTTGTGACAACAGTTATCCCACCCTTCTTAGGTACAACTTGACTTGGACTAACCCATTTACTATTAGAAATTGGGTAGATAATACCAGATTAAATAAGCTTGGTGAAAATCTTCCCTAACAACCTCGAGGATGAGTGGATTGAGTCTTCTTTGTGGTTGTCTAATTGTTTTGGATGACTCCTCAAGATGGATGTGATGCATGAAAAGGGCAGGGTTGATTCCTGGTATGTCATCTAGGGTCCAACCTAAGGCCTTTTTGTTTTCCTCTAACACTTGATCAAGTTTGGACTCCTCAGTTTCAGTAAGTGTGGCAGAGATAATGGCAGGATATGAGTGATCATAGAAGAGGAATGCATATTTCAGGTGTGCAAGAAGAGGTTTCAGATCAGTCTCATCTTTCACTATTGGGCTAGACAACTCAAGAATGGAAGAAGGGACTTCAGTTGCTTCAGGTTCATTTTTCGTAATACTGTCCAAGGTGGAGCAGTAGTGATCAGAGTTGAGATGGGATTCAAGATGGTTTTCAAGATCTTTTAAATTGATGGAGTCTATGAATGAAAGGTCCACATCAACTTCACCATTTATGACTTTGTTAATCATGGTGCAGATTTCAAATGATACTTTATCATTAGAACATGAAGAACATGGTGGATTGGGGTTCGATTGACTCTTAGAAGTGTCCTTAGAAGCATGGATTGAAAATGTAGAGTGATCCTCATATGGGTATCGCATGGCTTGGAAAATGTTGAACTTGACTAGTTGGTCACCAAATTCCATGGATAAGATACCTGAATGGACATCAATATTGGTTCTCACAGTCATGAGGAATGGTCTTCCTAGAATTAGGGGAGATCGAGAAGAGTTCATGTAACGACCCCCAAAACCGGGGTGCTTAATGAGACATGATATACTTAACATTACATCATTACAAAATTAAATATCATGTCTCATCACAACAGAGGATCGCGAGGCTCAGGGTTCTGGGAAACCAGCTGCTTCTGATTAGCTTCATTAATATCAATCGTGCCTGAATTTTTTTAACAAAAACGTAGGGTGAGGAAAAATGCCCAGTAAGGGGTTTTAAAACATTTTAAGAAATTCCTTTCTCAAGTCCTTTTGAAATGAATAAAAATACTTTGCTAAAACAAAACATTGTCATTTCATAAAAACATGAAATTCCATCTTTGTTTGAAAACCACTTGCATAAAGAGGCACGTACTTAAAGTAAGCTTTAATGTGAACATGATCAGAGTGCACAATATAAACAATGTATAAAATGAAAAACAAGGTTACTTCAATTATAGGTGAATTCTATGGCTAAGCAGGAAAAACATGCATATCATGGTTCCTGAGTAAAATGCAGTTCATCTACCAGCTTACCATATGAAAAGCAATTCTAGTTACATAGAGTACATTATCATGATCTTGGGAGCTTTCAACTAGGGGTTGTCCTGTTAGTTGAGCAGACCCCTGGTTATCCTTTATCATTACATGTAGAGGTAATGTATAATCCTGGAATTTGTCATGACTTTTCATCATGACCGTATAACATACTTAACAGGTCGAGGCTCACCGCCCGCCCTGTTTCTTTAGCACAAGCCAAGGCTAACTGCCAAGACCGTCGCACATGTTCATCTCATGAGATTCTTGTTTTACCCAATGCATTGGAGCGCTATATAATTCCGGGCGCACCCGTCACATCATTCTTGTTGCGCTATATAATTCCGGGGGCACCCGTCACATGTAAGTCCTATACATCCCTCACATATCTTGACATGGCCATTCATTCATAGGGTTTCATGCATTCTTAATTAAACCCCATTTTCACATACTTATTCATTCATGAGGACCATTTAGACATTAAGAACCTGATGACATGCATGCTAAAACTCCGTTCACATAACAAGTTACCTTGCATTTAAAATAATGGGTTTCAAGAGAATGAACATAATACTTAACATTACATAACATCATAGTATCCAATTAAAACATAGTCGTTTACACCTATAATGATAAATGTGTATTGAGGGTTTTTACCCAAAACTGTCTTATAAAATCTTTTTTATTAACACTTTAAACAGACTTAAGTATACACTTATGGATACATGTATGCATTTGTAAAAACAAAAAAATTCAAGGAGTTCATGTTAACCATTTTCACAAAAATCCTCATTTATCCCGAGCAGTGATAAATGAAATTTCTTAGTTTCACGAAAGAATTTGAAGTCCAACTATCCCATAAACCTCGTAATGCTTTATAAAAATTGTAAACATGGTCTCTAAATTCAAATTGAGGTATATACACATACGTGTTTGTATATACCAAAATAACATACATCATTCACTTGCACAATTTTACCTATTCACCCATTTACTTAAAATATCCATTTTATAGTAGGAAAGAAAAATCATGGGGTATAAACATTGAGAAAATACTGCTTATCATCCTATAATATGTGTGTTTGAAAGTATATATTTATATATCAAGTATATATAAATATATACATATTTATATAAAAACCGATTCTTGTAAAAGAGAAACCCAACCAAAATTATAACCGAATTCTTTCCTTGCTTGGAGAGGGGATGCAGTCAAGGTAAAAGAAACCCAAGTCAAAATGATATAGATGGTATACACACATATATATATATATATAAAACGTATACATATGTTTAAATGAAAACCGAAGCTTTCATAAACACAAAAATAAAGAACAGATCCTTACCTTGGCTTGGATAGGAGAATAAAAAAAAGGAAACGTAGTAAGAGGGAATAAACATGGAGGTTTTCACCCATATATATATATATATATACACTACCCGGGTAAGATTATATTTTTACTAAGACCAAAGCTTAAAACCACAACTTTAGAACTGGTTTGTCCCTTACCTGCACGACGAGAAGGAGGAGGAGGAAGACCGGAGCTGTGTCGGTGTCGCCTGGAGGTCGGAGAGATCAGGAGAGCCGATCCTTCGGTCCTCGGTGCAACAGGGGGGGTTAAAAAACGAAGAAGGAGAAGAGGAGGACTTCGGGGGAGGTGGGGTGTCGGTGTGGACCTGTGGAAAGAAGGAGGCAGCCCGGTCTTCTTCACTGGCCTAGAGAGGAAAAACAACACCCTAGTCTACTGGGATGGCGACGCGAGGAAGGAGGGCTGCGTCGATGGATGAAGAAGCTGCGGCGCGAGGTAGAAGAAAACGCGACGTGGAAAAAAAATCAACGGCCGCGATTAGACGCGGCATGATCGGGCGGCTGGAGTTCCACCGCGGTTTAAAACATGTTTTTTCTACTGGTTTTTCTTAAAAAAATAAAATCGCTTTATTAATAATAATATTATTAATTTAATACAACATTATTAAACTCAATTATTAAATTAACATTAATTATTTTAATGAATGTCATTTTTCAATTGATTTAATCAAAACTAATTTATTTTACTATTATTAAACCACTTTTATTTAAAATATAACATTGGTTAATAAAAAAAAAATATTGATTTAATCAAAAAGTTTTATTATATGTATATACATATATATTTATATATATATATTTAAAACATCACTAATTAATATTATATTGTCATTATTATTAATCCTTAATTATTGACTACATAATATTTCGTTATGAAAATCAAATATTAAGAACATTGAGTAATAAAAACATAACACAAGTATATATATTTTAATTTCCTTTTCTAGTTAACTACCCTAATTTTCTTAATTAATTAATATCATTTAATGCAACTATATTTTATCACACATAAATGTGTGTTGATGAAAATATTATCACCACAAAACACACAAGTGAAAGAAACCATAATTTGACATAGTTTCCAAAGTAGTTAATAAAGGTTAAATTATACGAGAAATAATGTATCTAATTTGATGCAATATAAATATATAACTCATAAAAGAAATCCATCAGGTTTGATATAATTAGTCGAAAAAAAACAGAAGTTTAATTGTTCAGATCAAAATGTATAGTGGAAGAAGACAATAATATTAATTTTTCTCCATTTGAAACATAAAATAAAATTCTTATTTTGGAAAACAAGAGATAATTAACATTGAGGTCATTTTAAAATATTAGAGCAAAACTACACATTTATCATTCGGATCATTTTATTTTCAATGGTCAAAATGAACATTGGATTCTTTGGGATCCAACGGTCAGATTTGTGGCCGTTTGAGGTCCAACGGTCAGATTTGTGGCCCTTTGAGGTCCAACGGTCATCTTTGGTGCTTATAAAAGGGTGTGGTCTTGGGTGTCCCTTACTCCAAGTAACCGGAGAAGATAAAGGAAGATGGTTCGTGTGATCCCCTTGGTTCTGAGCACGGTCGCGGTGGCTTCCGCAATACTTATGTTCCTCATGATGGATGCTCGAAATCTCTACCGCATCCTCGGGCTCCTAGTAGTTTTAAGCAGTCTTCCTATCGTTGTAATTGGGTTCTTGGTTGGGATCTTTGGTTAGTGATGTTTTGATCGTGGGGAGTTGTAATCGTCATGTTTCTTTAATAAAGGAGTATTTCATTCATGCTTGTTGTTACGGTTTTCGTTTATTTTCATTTTCTTTTTATAGAAAGATGGTCCAGTTAAAGGGGAAACATATCATTACACGAAACATGAATTCTCGGGTTGTTACATCATCTCCCCCTTCAAAGAATTGCTTCCTCGCAATTCTATTCATAAAAAGACAAGAAAAAGTCCTCGGTCGCACAACATTACCAAAACTGAAGGCCTGGCTCGGTTAACGGAACCCCTAAACTGGTACACAACTCCACTGTTTCCCTGACCCAGATACACTTTGAGCAATAAGACTTGTACTCCTGCTCATGGTCACTACACACAGGCTTCCACAGGGAGGCCCGTGCAATAAACAGCTCTGAGATGTCCGAGCAGACGAATCCCCTAGTAACCCTTCGAACTTCATCACGCTCGAGGTAGTCGAGGGGGACGACGTGATTGAGAAGGCTGACGTTCAAGATCTGGAACATGTAGGCGGCATTGAGGTGGCCATCCTGGGCTGCTATAAGAAAGCAAGATCTGGCGGAGAAGTTCCGTGCCATAGAGAAACACTGAAAAATCCCTTCATGGTATCTCCCCCATCGCCTATAGTAGGGGAGATGGGTGGTGGCAAGGAGGTGAATCACATGTTCATCCTCCTGACATGCGCGGAGAATTTCCGGACTATTCGCTATGTCCAGAAGATTTTGACAGGACCCTCATAGGTGGAGAAAAGAGGGAAAGTCCACCATACAAGTTCTGATCAAGATAACCTCTACTAACTCGTCAGGTAGAGACGAGAGGTTCATCTGACTTGCCATCTGGAAAAAAGGTAAACAAGAGAGGTCACTTAACAACACTAAGAAGAAGGAGATCATAAACTTTTTAATTAAGAAGGTTTACACATTAAAGTCTGAGTTTTCCAGACGGACACCACAAAGAGAGGTGAAACTCTCTAACTCCACAAACCATACACAAGATGAACATACAGGACTAAACTCGTGGGAACATTTATATCGCCTCTTGAGTTTCGCGTGAGGGGTGTGGAGTTGGGAAACATCGGTGTACACTTCTTGCCTAAGAGACACATGAGTGGACTCATTTTCCAACGCTCCGAAGTCCATTAACTGGACCCAAAAGCCATAGTGCAGGACCTGGCACAGATAAGCAGCTCGAAGATCTCCGGCAACAACAGCTTCTTGGAAAGGGTTATCCAACATTGTGCCAAATTCCTCGCCAGCTATAAACACTCGGAAGAGTCCTTCGTGATACCTTCCTCGACGTGCATACGAGGGAAACTGGTTCATCATCATTAAGAGATAATCCATCCCCATTCCCCGGTGGAGACTGAGTACCCTAGATGAGTTCGACACATCGTACAAGTGCTTACACGTCATGCGAATGTGAGTATAGTTCAGGAAGATTTCACGGCTGACTAGAGATATAATGTTCTCTAGAGCCTCGATGGGGAGTGACAAAAGGTCAGTAGGTACATCAGACATCTGAAAATTATTTTTACTTAGTTAGTCTTAGCAATATATTTATATACCTGGTTTTCCAGAGTTTCCTGAACCCATCCTCTGATACCAACTGTAACGACCCCCAAAACCGGGGTGCTTAATGAGACATGATATAATTAACATTACATCATTACAAAATTAAATATCATGTCTCATCACAACAGAGGATCGCGAGGCTCAGGGTTCTGGGAAACCAGCTGCTTCTGATTAGCTTCATTAATATCAACCGTGGCTATAAAATTTTAACAAAAACGCAGGGTGAGCAAAAATGCCCAGAAAGGGGTTTAAAACATTTTAAGAAATTCCTTTCTCAAGTCCTTTTGAAATGAATAAAAATACTTTGCTAAAACAAAACATTGTCATTTCTTAAAAACATGATATTCCATCTTTGTTTGAAAACCACTTGCATAAAGAGGCACGTACTTAAATTAAGCTTTAATGTGAACATGATCAGAGTGCACAATATAAACAATGCGTAAAATGAAAAACAAGTTTACTTCAATTCTAGGTGAATTATATGGCTAAGCAGGAAAAACATGCATATCATGGTTCATGAGTAAAATGCAGTTCATCTACCAGTTTACCATATGAAACGCAATTCTAGTTACATAGAGTACATTATCATGATCTTGGGAGCTTTCAACTAGGGGTTGTCCTGTTAGTTGAACAGACCCCTGGTTATCCTTTATCATTACATGTAGAGGGAATGTATAATCCTGGACTTTGTCATAACTTTTCATCATGACCGTATAACATACTTAACATGTCGAGGCTCACCGCCCGCCCTGTTTCTTTAGCACAAGCCAAGGCTAACTGCCAAGACCGTCGCACATGTTCATCTCATGAGACTCTTGCTTTACCCAATGCATTGGAGCGCTATATAATTCCGGGCGCACTCGTCACATCATTCTTGTTGCGCTATACAATTCCGGGCGCACCCGTCACATGTAAGTCCTATACATCCCTCACATATCTTGACATGGCCATTCATTCATAGGGTTTCATGCATTCTTAATTAAACCCCATTTTCACATACTTATTCATTCATGAGGACCATTTAGACATTAAGAACCTGATGACATGCATGCTAAAACACCGTTCACATAACAAGTTACCTTGCATTTAAAATAATGGGTTTCAAGAGAATGAACATATTACTTAACATTACATAACATCATAGTATCCAATTAAAACATAGTCGTTTACACCTATAATGATAAATGGGTATTGAGGGTTTTAACCCAAAAATGTCTTATAAAAACTTTTTTATTATCACTTTAAACAGACTTAAGTACACACTTATGGATACATGTATGCATTTGTAAAAACAAAAAAAATTCAAGGAGTCCATGTTAACCATTTTCACAAAAATCCTCATTTATCCCAAGCAGTTATAAATGAAAGTTCTCAGTTTCATGAAAGAATTTGAAGTCCAACTATCCCATAAACCTCGTAATGCTTTATAAAAATTGTAAACATGGTCTCTAAATTCATATTGAGGTATATACACATACGTGTATGTATATACCACAATAACATACATCATTCACTTGCACAATTTTACCTATTCACCCATTTACTTAAAATATACATTTTACAGTAGGAAAGAAAAATCATGGGGTATAAACATTGAGTAAATACTGCTTATCATCCTATAATATGTGTGTTTGAAAGTATATATTTATATATCAAGTATATATAAATATATACATATTTATATAAAAATTGATTCTTGTAAAAGAGAAACCCAACCAAAATTATAACCGAATTCTTTCCTTGCTTGGAGAGGGGATGCAGTCAAGGTAAAAGAAACCGAAGTCAAAATGATATAGATGGTATACACATATATATATATATATATATATATATATAACGTATACATATGTTTAAATGAAAACCGAAGCTTTCATAAACACAAAAATAAAGAACAGATCCTTACCTTGGCTTGGATAGGAGAATAAAAAAAGGAAACGTAGTACGAGGGAATAAACATGGAGGTTTTCACCCATATATATATATATATATACACTACCTGGGTAAGATTATATTTGTACTAAGACCAAATCTTAAAACCACAACTTTAGAACTGGTTTGTCCCTTACCTGCTCGACGAGAAGGAGGAGGAGGAAGACCGGAGCTGTGTCGGCGTCGCCTGGAGGTCGGAGAGATCAGGAGAGCCGATCCTTCGGTCCTCGGTGCAACAGGGGGGTTAAAAAAATGAAGAAGGAGAAGAGGAGGACTTCGGGGGAGGTGGGGTGTCGGGGTCGACCTGTGGAAAGGAGGAGGCAGCCCGGTCTTCTTCGCTGGCCTAGAGAGGAAAAACAACACCCTAGTCTACTGGCATGGCGACGCGAGGAAGAAGGAGGGATGCGTCGGTGGATGAAGAAGCTGCGGCGCGAGGTAGAAGAAAACGCGACGTCGAAAAAAATCAACGGCCGCGATTAGACGCGGCATGATCGGGCGGCTGGAGTTCCACCGCGGTTTAAAACACGGTTTTTCTACAGGTTTTTCTTAAAAAAATAAAATCGCTTTATTAATAATATTATTATTAGTTTAATACAACATTATTAAACTCAATTATTAAATTAACATTCATTATTTTAATAAAAGTCATTTGTCAATTAATTTAATCAAAACTAATTTATATTATTATTATTAAACCACTTTTATTTAAAATATAACATTAGTTAATAAAAAAAATATATATTGATTTAATCAAAACGTTTTATTATATGTATATACATATATATATATATATATATTTAAAACATCACTAATTAATATTATATTGTCATTATTATTAATCCTTAATTATTAACTACATAATATTTCGTTATGAAATTCAAATATTAAGAACATTGAGTAATAAAAACATAACACAAGTATATATATTTTAATTTCCTTTGCTAGTTAACTACCCTAATTTTCATAATTAATTGATATCATTTAATGCAACTATATTTTATCACACATAAAAGTGTGTTGATGAAAATATTATCCCCACAAAACACACAAGTGAAAGAAACCATAATTTGACATAGTTTCCAAAGTAGTTTATAAAGGTTAAATTATACGAGAAATAATTTATCTAATTTGATGCAATATAAATATATAACTCATAAAAGAAATCCATCAGGTTTGATATAATTAGAAGAAAAAAAACAGAAGTTTAATTGTTCAGATCAAAATGTATAGTGGAAGAAGACAATAATATTAATTTTTCTCCATTTGAAACATAAAATAAAATTCTTATTTTGGAAAACAAGAGATAATTAACATTGAGGTCATTTTAAAATATTAAAGAAAAACTACACAATTATCATTCGGATCATTTTATTTCCAACGGTCAAAATGAACATTGGATTCTTTGGGATCCAACGGTCGGATTTGTGGCCGTTTGAGGTCCAACGGTCATATTTGTGGCCGTTTGAGGTCCAACGGTCATCTTTGGTTCTTATAAAAGGGTGTGGTCTCGGGTGTCCCTTACTCCAAGTAACCGGAGAAGATAAAGGAAGATGGTTCGTGTGATCCCCTTGGTTCTTAGCACGGTCGCGGTGGCTTCGGCAATACTTATGTTCCTCATGATGGATGCTCGAAATCCCTACCGCATCCTCGGGCTCCTAGTAGTTTTAAGCAGTCTTCCTATCATTGTAATTGGGTTCTTGGTTGGGATCTTTGGTTAGTGATGTTTTGATCGTGGGGAGTTGTAATCGTCATGTTTCTTTAATAAAGGAGTATTTCATTCATGCTTGTTGTTACGGTTTTCGTTTATTTTCATTTTATTTTTATAGAAAGATGGTCCAGTTAAAGGGGAAACATATCATTACACGAAACATGAATTCTTGGGTTGTTACATCATCTCCCCCTTCAAAGAATTGCTTCCTCGCAATTCTATTCATAAAAAGACAAGAAAAAGTCCTCGGTCGCACAACATTACCAAAACTGAAGGCCTGGCTCGGTTAACGGAACCCCTAAACTGGTACACAACTCCACTGTTTCCCTGACCCAGATACACTTTGAGCAATAAGACTTGTACTCCTGCTCATGGGCACTACACACATGATTCCACAGGGAGGCCCGTGCAATAAACAGCTCTGAGATGTCCGAGCAGACGAATCCCCTAGTAACCCTTCGAACTTCATCACGCTCGAGGTAGTCGAGGGGGACGACGTGATTGAGAAGGCTGACGTTCAAGATCTGGAACATGTAGGCGGCATTGAGGTGGCCATCCTGGGCTGCTATAAGAAAGCAAGATCTGGCGGAGAAGTTCCGTGCCATAGAGAAACACTGAAAAATCCCTTCATGGTATCTCCCCCTTCGCCTATAGTAGGGGAGATGGGTGGTGGCAAGGAGGTGAATCACATGTTCATACTCCTGACATGCGCGGAGAATTTCCGGACTATTCGCTATGTCCAGAAGATGTTGACAGGACCCTCGTAGGTGGAGAAAAGAGGGAAAGTCCACCATACAAGTTCTGATCAAGATAACCTCTACTAACTCGTCAGGTAGAGACGAGAGGTTCATCTGACTTGCCATCTGGAAAAAAGGTAAACAAGAGAGGTCACTTAACAACACTAAGAAGAAGGAGATCATAAACTTTTTAATTAAGAAGGTTTACACATTAAAGTCTGAGTTTTCCAGACGGACACCACAAAGAGAGGTGAAACTCTCTAACTCCACAAACCATACACAAGATGAACATACATGACTAAACTCGTGGGAAAATTTATATCGCCTCTTGAGTTTCGAGTGAGGGGTGTGGAGTTGGGAAACATCGGTGTACACTTCTTGCCTAAGAGACACACGAGTGGACTCATTTTCCAACGCTCCGAAGTCCATTAACTGGCCCCAAAAGCCATAGTACAGGACCTGGCACAGATAAGCAGCTCGAAGATCTCCGGCAACAGCAGCTTCTTGGAAAGGGTTATCCAACATTGTGCCAAATTCCTCGCCAGCTATAAACACTCGGAAGAGTCCTTCGTGATACCTTCCTCGACGTGCATACGAGGGAAACTGGGTCATCATCATTAAGAGATAATCCATCCCCATTCCCCGGTGGAGACTGAGTACCCTAGATGAGTTCGACACATCGTACAAGTGCTTACACGTCATGTGAATGTGAGTATAGTTCAGGAAGATTTCACTGCTGACTAGAGATATAATGTTATCTAGAGTCTCGATGGGGAGTGACAAAAGGTCAGTAGGTACATCAGCCATCTGAAAATTATTTTTACTTAGTTAGTCTTAGCAATATATTTATATACCTGGTTTTCCAGAGATTCCTGAACCCATCCTCTGATACCAACTGTAACGACCCCCAAAACCGGGGTGCTTAATGAGACATGATATAATTAACATTACATAATTACAAAATTAAATATCATGTCTCATCACAACAGAGGATCGCGAGGCTCAGGGTTCTGGGAAACCAGCTGCTTCTGATTAGCTTCATTAATATCAACCGTGGCTATAAAATTTTAACAAAAACGTAGGGTGAGAAAAAATGCCCAGAAAGGGGTTTTAAAAAATTTTAAGAAATTCCTTTCTCAAGTCCTTTTGAAATGAATAAAAATACTTTGCTAAAACAAAACATTGTCATTTCTTAAAAACATGATATTCCATCTTTGTTTGAAAACCACTTGCATAAAGAGGCACGTACTTAAATTAAGCTTTAATGTGAACATGATCAGAGTGCACAATATAAAAAATGCGTAAAATGAAAAACAAGGTTACTTCAATTCTAGGTGAATTCTATGGCTAAGCAGGAAAAACATGCATATCATGGTTCATGAGTAAAATGCAGTTCATCTACCAGTTTACCATATGAAATGCAATTCTAGTTACATAGAGTACATTATCATGATCTTGGGAGCTTTCAACTAGGGGTTGTCCTGTTAGTTGAACAGAACCCTGGTTATCCTTTATCATTACATGTAGAGGGAATGTATAATCCTGGACTTTGTCATGACTTTTCATCATGACCGTATAACATACTTAACAGGTCGAGGCTCACCGCCCGCCCTGTTTCTTTAGCACAAGCCAAGGCTAACTGCCAAGACTGTCGCACATGTTCATCTCATGAGACTCTTGCTTTACCCAATGCATTGGAGCACTATATAATTCCGGGCGCACTCGTCACATCATTATTGTTGCGCTATATAATTCCGGGCGCACCCGTCACATGTAAGTCCTATACATCCCTCACATATATTGACATGGCCATTCATTCATAGGGTTTCATGCATTCTTAATTAAACCCCATTTTCACATACTTATTCATTCATGAGGACCATTTAGACATTAAGAACCTGATGACATGCATGCTAAAACTCCGTTCACATAACAAGTTACCTTGAATTTAAAAGAATGGGTTTCAAGAGAATGAACATATTACTTAACATTACATAACATCATAGTATCCAATTAAAACATAGTCGTTTACACCTATAATGATAAATGGGTATTGAGGGTTTTAACCCAAAACTGTCTTATAAAAACTTTTTTATTATCACTTTAAACAGACTTAAGTACACACTTATTGATACATGTATGCATTTGTAAAAACAAAAAAAATTCAAGGAGTCCATGTTAACCATTTTCACAAAAATCTTCATTTATCCCAAGCAGTGATAAATGAAAGTTCTCAGTTTCATGAAAGAATTTGAAGTCCAACTATCCCATAAACCTCGTAATGCTTTATAAAAATTGTAAACATGGTCTCTAAATTCATATTGAGGTATATACACATACGTGTATGTTTATACCACAATAACATACATCATTCACTTGCACAATTTTACCTATTCACCCATTTACTTAAAATATACATTTTATAGTAGGAAAGAAAAATCATGGGGTATAAACATTGAGTAAATACTGCTTATCATCCTGTAATATGTGTGTTTGAAAGTATATATTTATATATCAAGTATATATAAATATATACATATTTATATAAAAACCGATTCTTGTAAAAGAGAAACCCAACCAAAATTATAACCGAATTCTTTCCTTGCTTGGAGAGGGGATGCAGTAAAGGTAAAAGAAACCGAAGTCAAAATGATATAGATGGTATACACACACATATATATATATATATAACGTATACATATGTTTAAATGAAAACCGAAGATTTCATAAACACAAAAATAAAGAACAGATCCTTACCTTGGCTTGGATAGGAGAATAAAAAAAGGAAACGTAGTACGAGGGAATAAACATGGAGGTTTTCACCCATATATATATATATATATATATATATATACACTACCTGGGTAAGATTATATTTGTACTAAGACCAAATCTTAAAACAACAACTTTAGAACTGGTTCGTCCCTTACCTGCTCGACGAGAAGGAGGAGGAGGAAGACCGGAGCTGTGTCGGCGTCGCCTGGAGGTCGGAGAGATCAGGAGAGCCGATCCTTCAGTCCTCGGTGCAACAGGGGGGCTAAAAAAATGAAGAAGGAGAAGAGGAGGACTTCGGGGGAGGTGGGGTGTCGGTGTCGACCTGTGGAAAGGAGGAGGCAGCCCGGTCTTCTTCGCTGGCCTAGAGAGGAAAAACAACACCCTAGTCTACTGGGATGGCGACGCGAGGAAGAAGGAGGGCTGCGTCGGTGGATGAAGAAGCTGCGGCGCGAGGTAGAAGAAAACGCGACGTGGAAAAAAATCAACGGCCGCAATTAGACGCGGCATGATCGGGCGGCTGGAGTTCCACCGCGGTTTAAATCACGGTTTTTCTACAGGTTTTTCTTAAAAAAATAAAATCACTTTATTAATAATATTATTATTAATTTAATACAACATTATTAAACTCAATTATTAAATTAACATTCATTATTTTAATAAAAGTCATTTGTCATTTGATTTAATCAAAACTAATTTATATTATTATTATTAAACCACTTTTATTTAAAATATAACATTGGTTAATAAAAAAATATATATTGATTTAATCAAAACGTTTTATTATATGTATATACATATATATATATATATTTAAAACATCACTAATTAATATTATATTGTCATTATTATTAATCCTTAATTATTAACTACATAATATTTCGTTATGAAATTCAAATATTAAGAACATTGAGTAATAAAAACATAACACAAGTATATATATTTTAATTTCCTTTGCTAGTTAACTACCCTAATTTTCTTAATTAATTGATATCATTTAATGCAACTATATTTTATCACACATAAAAGTGTGTTGATGAAAATATTATCCCCACAAAACACACAAGTGAAAGAAACCATAATTTGACATAGTTTCCAAAGTAGTTTATAAAGGTTAAATTATACGAGAAATAATTTATCTAATTTTATGCAATATAAATATATAACTCATAAAAGAAATCCATCAGGTTTGATATAATTAGAAGAAAAAAAACAGAAGTTTAATTGTTCAGATCAAAATGTATAGTGGAAGAAGACAATAATATTAATTTTTCTCCATTTGAAACATAAAATAAAATTCTTATTTTGGAAAACAATAGATAATTAACATTGAGGTCATTTTAAAATATTAAAGAAAAACTACACATTTATCATTCAGATCATTTTATTTCCAACGGTCAAAATGAACATTGGATTCTTTGGGATCCAACGGTCGGATTTGTGGCCGTTTGAGGTCCAACGGTCATATTTGTGGCCGTTTGAGGTCCAACGGTCATCTTTGGTGCTTATAAAAGGGTGTGGTCTCGGGTGTCCCTTACTCCAAGTAACCGGAGAAGATAAAGGAATATGGTTCGTGTGATCCCCTTGGTTCTGAGCATGGTCGCAGTGGCTTCGGCAATACTTATGTTCCTCATGATGGATGCTCGAAATCCCTACCGCATCCTCGGGCTCCTAGTAGTTTTAAGCAGTCTTCCTATCGTTGTAATTGGGTTCTTGGTTGGGATCTTTGGTTAGTGATTTTTTGATCGTGGGGAGTTGTAATCGTCATGTTTCATTAATAAAGGAGTATTTCATTCATGCTTGTTGTTACGGTTTTCGTTTATTTTCATTTTCTTTTTATAGAAAGATGGTCCAGTTAAAGGGGAAACATATCATTACACGAAACATGAATTCTCGGGTTGTTACAGTTCATCTCACCTTCCATGTCAAGAACATATAAATGAGCAGGGAAGATAAGATAATTGACTCGGACAAGGACATCCTCAATTATTCCCTCAGGAATGGCTGTGCTTCGATTGGCTAACTAAATGACAACACCCGTTGGATGTAAGGGACCTAGACCAAGGTTGGAGAAGACGGATTTGGGAATGACATTAATTGAGGCTCCTAGGTCTATGAGTGCATCATCAAATTTGGAACTTCCAATTTGTCATGGAAAACTAAAGGTACCAAGATCTTTGCACTTTATGGGAATAGACTGCTGGGTGGAAACATTTTCAAAGGTCCTAAGTTGCCTCTTGTGGGTGCACAATTCCTTAAGAAACATGGCATACATAGGAATTTGTTTTATGGCATCTATGAGGGGAATGTTGACTTCAACACGTCTAAACATGTCGAGCATTTCAGGACCAGGATCAAAGGACTTCCTTGGTTTAGAAATGGCTTGAGGAAAAGGAATTGAATTCCTAAGTGGAATTAAAGTAGGTGAGGGAATGGTTTCAGGTTCCTTTTCAAGTTTCTTTTTCTTTTCATTTTCTATTTCATCATTCAGAGGAGGGATAAAGGACTTATCTTGAGGCATAACAATGTGCTTTCCCGATCTAAGTGCAATTGCACTTACATTACCCTTGGGGTTGGGTAATGGTTGAGCTGGGAGTTGGGAAGAATTTGATTGTTGTTGCTGGCTCAGGTGGGATGCGAGTTGACCTATTTGAGTTTCAATGTTTTTAAGAATAGAACGGGTGAAGGATGCAAGATATTCCACTGCACTTTCCCATGGTTTCTTGGAAGAAGTGGCTTGTCCTGAATTGGGATTGCCTTGATTTTGGTTCTTGGGAAATCGATTGTATTGGTTTTGGAATTGGGAAGGCTCACTAGGATAATGGAATCCAGGAGGAGGATTGTTCCTTTAAGTTTGAGGAACAAAAGGATAAGGTTGATGGAAGTTACCACCACCTTGACCATATTGAAATTGGTTTGGGTTTTTAGCAGGGAATTGAGGGGGATGGGAGACAGGATTACCATACCTCAATCCTTGGTTAAAGTTAGAGGAGAATGGCTCGGAGTGAGGTTGGATGAAGTTTCTAACAAACTGACCTGATAGTTGAGGATTGTTATTCCACTGAGCATATGCTATATTGAGCTCCATTGGTCTAGATGAATCGGATTGATCCTCTTGAGGTTGTGGACATGTGTTAGTTGGATGAGATGGAGAGTTTTAGATTCCACAGTTTTTGATAGGTCCAGGAACCATTGATTGCGGAGAAGACGAGGTTGGGGATTTGGTGGCCACAGCTAGTTGTCGCACAAGACCTATACGTTCACTCATCCACTCAGTCATCTTGTTTGGATCAATTGTTTTATTATCTTGGGCTTGTTTGACTTGAGCATGTGCTTGAGTATGGAATTGTTGTGTGTTTTCAGCCATGTTACTTATGAGATCTCTTGCAGCTGTAGGAGTTTTATCAACAAGAGCACCGCCACTTGCGGCATCAATGAGGGTTCTCTACATTGCCAATAACCCCTAATAGAAGTATTGGATCAAGAGTTGGTCAGGAATTTGGTGATGTGGGAAGGTTGTAACAAACTTTTTGAACCTCTCCCAGTACTCATGGAGTGATTCACTTGGGAACTGACAGATACCACTTATTTCCTTTCGGATGGTAGTGGTACGAGAAGCAGGAAATAATTTTTCTAGAAAGAGATGCTTCATGTCATTCCATGTAGTTATAGAACCAGGAGGGTGGTAGTAGATCCATGGCTTGGCAGAGTCAGCTAGGGAGAAAGGGAATGCTCGGAGTTTGATTTGTTCTTCAAAAACCCCTTGAGGCTTCATGGTAGAGCACACTACTTGGAACTCTTTAAGGTGGAGATGTGGATCCTCACCGGCTAACCCGTGGAAATGAGGGAGAAGATGAATCAAAACCAATTTGAGTTCAAAGTCATCCTATATATTTGGATATTGAATACCAAGAGGTTGGTAATTCATATCAGGGACGGCGAGTTCTTTTAGGGTTTGTTCCCTAGGATTGGCCATTTCAATTTCAACTGGTTGGAAGAGGACTGGTTCTTGAATTATTTGAGTATCTATTATGTTCATCTTGAGTTGGAGAACTGTTCGCTCAATTTTAGGGTCAAACAAATCCTAGGGATTGTCTGGGAGGCTACGGGGCATTCATAGAGATTTTGTAAGAAAGAGGAAGATGGGGTTTTTTTTTCTTTTTTTTTTTCAGTTTATGATTTTTAAGAGGAAGACAGGTTTTTCTTTGTATTTTTTTCAATTTTTTTTTTGGTTTTTTTGACAATAACCAGAAACTAATGACTAGTTAAAGCACCATCCCCAGCAATGGCACCATTTGAAATACATGGCCGATTGTTTCCCATCCACCGATCAAAGTTCCGGTGCTCTGCTAATGTGTATAGCAGCACTCAGGTCGAATCCTCAGCGATGATACTTTGAAATAGTCGTCTGTTTTTAGTTGATTGTATTCTGATTGGGGGGGTTTTTATTGCAGAGCTTAATTGAAATGACTAATTTATTATGATTTATTTAAAAATTGATAATGATTGGGGTGAGTTCATTATTAGGGATTTAAGCTTGTGAAATCCTTGAGCCTTGCTTTTATATTTCATTTAAATTAACACCCACTACACAAGTTGACGTCGATTAGAATTCCTAAGTGTTAAAGCTTTAATCCAAGAATTAACATAACTAGGATTATAAAATCAATAAGTACTTGTTTATGGTAGTGTATTTATGGTTCCTATAATCCATGGAAAGCACATGCTAAACAAAATATGTCATTAATCCATGACATATTAAGTCCAACATACACAATGTTAAATTAACGAATACTCATCGAGAAAATACTCTCAATCACTTAACATCCCTAAATTTTGACTCACCCCAATGAGATATTTACTCATCCATTTGGGTGTTTAATATTCTGGTTATAATAATTATGATGATAAATTATGAATAGAAGAAAAAGAAAGGGATTAGAAAAGAGTGGTATGTCGAACACACACACAAGAACAATGATGATAATTAAAAATAGATTTCTGATTGAATGAGGAAGAAAAATAAGGGAAGGAGATTCAACTGAATTTAAACTATTTTAAGGACATTATTATTAAAATACTGAAGGTGGAGAAGAATAAGAGATATTTAAGAATAAACTTGCATTAAAACAGAATTACAAAAGAAAGGACTTACAAAATTACAAAAACAAAGAACAAAAAAGTAAGTCAAAACAAAGAGAGGAGGAAAGGTCTCTAAAGTGAAAACATGAGTATGGAAGGTCCTCCCAAGCCTTTATAAAGTCTTTGGTCGTTCCAATATAATCTCCTCTCTTCTGAAATGTCAACCCCTCTCAAGGAGAGAAGGGGAGAGTATTTATAGCCCAAGGAGTGGACTGTTTACATTCCAGCAATACCCCTCCAATTGGCTCGCAGATATGGACATCATGAAAGCCGAATCAAGAGAAATATCCTTCTTCAAAGTTGTATATAATAACGTTGGACGACTACTCTCAAACGTCGGAGGAAATTGGACCTAAGGATCAAAAGTTATGGCCGGTTGATTAAACCAAGTAAAACTGTCCATTTCAATCGAGTCTTTTTTAAGTCCATAATGTGAAAGGGTTTTTGAATATGAAGGCGCCTTCAAATACTAATGGGTTCTTCAAAAAAGTCTACGACTTATATCTCCTCTTTCACACTTAAAAGGCTTAGCTCGATTTGATGCTTAAATCATGAGATATGTCATGCATACTATACTGATTTTAATTCTCATCCAGAATGGTGGGCTGGACTTCAAAGCTTCATTTGGGCCCCTTGTACTCGTACTGGGGCCTTGAAATTTTTATCCAAGATGACATGTACTGTTCCTAGAAGTATTGTCGAGAGTTAATGTTTTTGTACTTCTGTATTGAGCCCAGTAAATAAATCTTTAAGGCTGGTCCAGTTTGTTTACAGATTCATTGGTCTTGTTTGTGAGGACCATATGACCCTTCAAATGGAAGAATTGGCTCATAGTACCTTCTAATGAAATGTTTTATATTGAATTTATAATCCTTAGAAACAATAACCACTCAATTTGGATAAGTATAGTGATAGTTATTTTTAAAACATTAAACTGACTCAATTGGACTACTTCTAAAAATGCTCAGAAATTATACTTAATATTAAAAAATTAATATTTGACACAAATTATGCACATTTCATATAAAATCAGTAAAGGGAGTATATAATAAGTCATGAAAATATTAATAAAATCATCTCCCAAGGTACAAATTATCATTTATCTCCAAATAACATCAGTTTCTCTTAATGTCTCATATTGAAAAGTAATCAACCTAATACCATATTCTCCATGATAGATTAATCATTTCCATAGATAACCCAAAATCAACTTATTCTAGATTCATAACGTCATATAACTAAAACAATTTGTAATACTAACCAGGGACTTCACTTAGTCCAGTGGTAGGTGATATATACCAGTCGCACTTCGGTTGTGGGTTCGATTCACGCGGCTTGGTCCGACGCGACGGGTTGTCACACAGTCTGCGTGTTGTCCCCTATACAAAACTATATAATTCTTAAAACATTCCCCAAAAGAGATAAAATATTCAAAAATATCCATAACATAATTTAACCTCAAGTTTATCTGTAACACCCCAGGTAAATAAAGAATAGACATTTTCATATTTATCCATATTTGTGAATAAAATATTAATATGACTTTAAAGGGGATGCAATGCTCGATGGCGTACCCAACACGCAACAACGAGTTTCTTGGGAATCTTACGTTGCACTCTAATAAAAAAATAATATTATTTTAAATGGTAGTTAACATGTAGCCGTTGTAATGGCGGGAATGGATATAAATAACTAAAATATGATTATATATGTTTTTAAATGTTTTTAAATTTATACAATAAAAGATAAAGGCTTAAAATACGGAAATAATTCAATTTTAGGCGTATATGCCCTAGTTTTCACTAAAGGTTCACTTGTCGCCTTTTGATGGCGAACCGTCATTAAATATAGTTTTGATCACTCTTATACATTATTTTGGACCAAATAAAACTCTTATTAAGAATCGGGACATCAAATTTTACTTTGTGTAATTTTTTGGTATTTTTCCGATAAAGTTCATTTTTTAATGAATAGTGTAAAATGTTGTGTTTTAATTCAAAACCTCTTTTTAATCTAATTTATTTATATGATTAGATAATATTTTGAATTGGTTTTAAAGTGAAATTAGAAAATATTTTTACCATTAAATCCAATAGTGGTCGTTGGAATTAATTTCACTTTGAAATCGGACTTAAACTAGTGTCAATCTTTTGATACTTATTGTTTCATAAAAACACACTATTTGTCATGACAGCGGGAATTAATTATTAAATTAATTAATGTGACTTATATGTTTTGAATTTTGTAAAACGGACTTCATTTTTTAATTCAGAATATCAAATATAGCTTAGGGTGAATTTTTGGGATTTTTCTGAAGAACTTTAATTTTTGATGAATAGTGAAACCACTAAGTGGTACTTATAAAAAAATGATTTTCCGTTTAAATGAAATTTTTCCATCATTATGTTTTTATTTTCAAAAATCCAACATACATGGTTGTCATTAAGAAGTAAAATGTGGTTCAATGGGATACAAATAATTTTTTGGTGAATGGTAACTTATTAAGTTTTAATCGCGATTAGTGGTAATTAGTGTAGTTTAAGGTAAAAATGATATTATAAGAATGTGAAAACACCATGAAACTTGTCCTAAACCTATTGGGTGAGTCATGGCCGACCAAGACAAGCCATGGGCCAAGTTGGGGACCCCATGGAGCCACTTTAGTTGGAAAATGACAATAATATATTTTTATTTAATGTTAAAATTAAAAATGACACAAACATGATATGTTTTACTAACATAATTGTTAGGTGGGGTTATAAAAGTAATATTTTTGATTATAAATAGTCATTGGAAAGATAAAAAGATTTCCTACATCATAGTAATTTTTTTATAATTTTTAGATATTAAATAAATTAAATTATTTATGACATCATAATGATGCAGTGATGACATCATTATTTAACGATTAAAATAAAATGGAAAGATAATGTAAAATCTATGAACTAAACATGTCAAAAACTTATTGGATGGGTGGATTTCGAACCTTTATAACCTTATCCACGAATTATATCAATGTGGGACCTTTTAAAACCGAAACACATTTTCAAATAAAGTAATATTTCCTTACTTTCCAAAAGTGCCCCTCCTCTCCTCTTATAAAAGGCCCCCACCTCTACCTCATTTCACACACTCCTCAAGCCTTTGGCTCGGCCATCCCATGCCCATTTACTCTCTCCACATCCCTCTACTCATCCTAGAGGATTCCCTTTGGGCATAATCCTTTCAAAGGAAGCCTTTAGGCTCAAATCAAAAGGAGTTACACTTTTAAAGGTAATTCATTCTCTCATGTTCATTTGTTTTATTTTGCTTCTCCAACCCCCTAAACTCTTTTTATTTACTTATTTTGTAACAACACCAGTATCTTAAATATACTAGGATGTTGTTATAATATTTATTCGAGCTACACTCTCACACAACTGCATCAAATGGTTAAAGAACATACGGTTTTCGTGGATGGCGAAATTCTGCCTCCCGAAACGATGATTGTTCAATACTCATTTAACACCTTCAAAGGTGGCCATTATGATGTCACTATTTTTATATATGATATATAATATGTTTATGTTTTCCTTAAGCTTCTGTTTTTTTTCTTTTTGGGCATACCCTTATGGTTTCCATTATGGGTAAACGCGATATCTTCATTTAAGGAAGTGCGGACTACCGCCCCCTCAAAGTGATTTGATTCGTTAAATACCATATGTGGGACGTATAAAGGATGGAACTATTATATTATATATGATATTATACTGGAATTATAACATACCTTTATATCATTATTATTCAATTCTATAAAATATGAAATAGAAATGAAAGTAGCGTTCATGCGTACGTACGGCTTACCGTCTCCATGAACGGTGCATTTCATTTCTTACCTCTAAATGATTATGTAATGTTATAAATGCATGAATGTACTGGATATATATGACATATATTATATCTACATCATGAATACAATTCTGGATATAATAAACATTTGGCCACATGAACAACATGTAATTGTAAGAAGTCCACTTTCGACTTAAGAACCAAATATCGGCAAAACAAATATTATTAACGTAAATGATTACATAAATGTTTATGACATGGTAATAAGTGATATAAAAGGAATAATGAACTTAAAAATGGTTCTTAAGGAAGTATAAATTAACTCAAGTTTATTATTCAGGATATTAAAGAACGATCGAGTCAAGTCGGACCCGAGGTAAGGGATCCTACAACTCTCTTTCTTTTTACGTACACACTTTTATGTCATTCCATTTAAATATCATCTTTCTTGTTATTGGGATGATATTTTATATTAAAATTACTTTAATTTTTATGTTCATGTGATGAGAGACCCTATTCTCTCTCATCAATCCATTTTGGAAGTTTTGAGTTGCACCGTTAGGCTGCCGGACTTTCGTAAGAGATCTAACCTCTCTCTTTCTTTTTAAGTACTCTCCTTTATGTCACTTCTTTTAAGCTCCTCTTTGTAATGTTGAGGGATGTTATTTTATATTACTATTGCTTTACATTTTATTGTAATGAGATGAGATACCCTATTTGATCTCATCAATCCATATTCGGAAGTTTTATGTGGTGCTGTTAGGCTGCCGAGTCTTCGTAAGGGATTTTTCATCTCACTTTTATTCCTGTGAGATTTATGCTACATTTGCCACAAATTCCATTGAGTGGTGAATGTACTGCCCATTATTCTACTCTTTTTGTAATATACTTTCGTTTATGAGTATTTACATCAATTATCTATTGTCCTTCTTTCATGGGGTGTATATTTTGAAAGATACCCAAGTCGGTAAGGGAACCTTTCACCCTCCTCTTTTTTAAAAGACTTCTTTTGTTGGGTATTTTAATTTACATATTTTTATATTGGGATATGTTCTCATATATCCTTATTGATGTAAATTTTATTTCCAAGTGATGGGATACACTTTTTATCTCTGATCAACTCATTTTGATGTGATGCCGTTAGGCTGTCAAGGGAACTTTTTAACCCAATTTCGATTTCTTTGGGTTCAACATGTAGTCATTGAATATGTCATCCATTGAATATGTGTGAATGAACTTTTATTGTTTTACACTTAATATCCACTTATATTGGGTGTATTTATATTTGTCACACATATTTTTGAGATTGATTTGTCCTTAATTTAAGGATACCTTCTTTATAAGGGATTTCATCACATTTGACATTTCTATTGAGGGTTCATTGTTGTTATGAACCAATTCACTCTTATATGGTGTATATACTGTCCTTTGGAGTATTATATCATGAATCCATTTATTCTCATGATATTATAAAGTTCTGACTAAATGTTATTCCTCAATGATGGTATTCAAGTGTCTCTAATTTTGGTAAAACCCCTTTAACCAAAATACTGCTTTAAATGTTTTAATTATTTGTTCTTATTAATATCCATATTTTCAAAATGGTTTTAAGGATTTATTTATATGGATATTAATGGTTTAAAATTTTAAGATTCAAGGTGGTATGGGACACTTTGATTCAAAAATCTCTTTATTAAATGTTTTAAATGGTTTTGAAAATGGTTTTGATAAAGGATTCTATTATGATATATTGTGATGTGGAAATGTTATCATTCCTTTATATTGGTTTTATGTTTTATGATTTTATATTGGTACTTGGACATTTTAACGGGTGGTTACGTTATAAACCATATGACGGGTGGTGCCGTGAATACCAGGACGGGTGGTTACGTTATAACCTCCAATGCATTGGGTATGGAAGTCGGCTGTATGGCTATTCCATTAAGTATTAATGGAAATTGGCCGTATGGCTATTCCATTAAGTGATATGTGTGGAATTCGACCGTATGGTTATTCCACTTAAGTATGTTTATGTCCCAAGTTGCCTTTATATATGATATGTGTTCTTTTTATGGATTTTATGGTAATCCTTTGGATACAAAAAGGTAAGTAATGATACTTTTTTTTCAGTGAAATGTTTTTACTACTTCATGAACGTGAAAAGTATTACATTGATAAAGTATTCACGGTTTACATGTTGTTTTGAAAAACTAACAGTTTTCATTCTTTGTGTATCCCTTACTGAGCTTCTTATGCTCATCCCACGTTTTTGAAATGTTTTTCACAGGACTTAGCGTGGAAAAGTGTCAAGGATGGGATCAAGGGAAAGTCATGCTACCTAAAACATGGAACTATACATGTTTCTGTTTAAGAGTTTTTATTTTATGGAAATTTTGTAGAAGCGACTACTTTGTAATCTTTTGAAATGTAATAGTTATGTCCTAATTCTCTAAAACTCTAAACCTGAAAAGATCCTCAATGTGAATTACTCATTTAATTCAATATTAAGTAAGGTTTAAGGCTGGGGCCTTATATTATCTCATGTCGTTCATATTCCATCATAACATATAGTAACCCATAATTACCTAAAAAGTAAGGATCATATAAACCCTAATGGTTACCTTTATAAATATTACCTGAATTTCCATGTCGAGTTGGTTCTCTCGTACATGATACAATAGAGAACTGACCAAGGTTCAAGTGGTTGATCATGAATCCTGATAGTTGGTTTAGAATAACCATGAGATTTCTTATTGAATCCCCCATTTCATCCAGTCTCTTATTCAGATAACCACCACAGTTTCCTTCAATCCCATTGTCACTTTGGTGCCAAAGAGATTCATCCATTTACTAAAACTAAAAATGTCAGTGTGAGTATATCAAAAAAAATCATTATGTACTAAAGAGGAAGATAAACACTAAGATATACTTATCCATGTTATCTCAAACTCATTCCAACCTTCAAAAATAACAATGAATCTATCTAATATAATAACCATTGTGGTTATACACAACTTGTCACTTAACACTCTAACCTCTAAAGTAATCTAAACCGTCCTATGATACCAACTATAAGGACCCAACCTTAAACATTACTTATTATTGAATTAAATGAATAATTCTCATTGAGAATATTTTGAGGTTTAGAGTTTTAGAGAATTAGGGCATAAATATTACATCTCAAAGATTACAAAGTAGATGCATCTACTCACCTTCCCTTTTTTCCACAAAAATAAAAACTCGTGAACAAAAGAGTAATGTCTAGTTCTTTATTTTAGACATCCTGACATTTCTTTGAACCCATCCTTGACCCTATTCAACATTATGTCCTGTGAAAAAAATTTCAAAAAAACTTGGGATGAGCATAAAAAGCTCAGAAAGGGTTATAACAATATAGAAATAAAACATTAGTCCATGTATACATAAAAATCAATGAAATCATACTTTACTCATAAAACATAAGCAATTTAACATACCTCATGAAATCATAAGATTTACGAATAAATCATACAAATCATAAGACATAAAGGTAACTTGAGGCATTCATAATATTCTTACATAGGGAGTAACTCTCATGGTTACGTTTGTAATACCCATCACAGTATATTCCATAAATCTCATCGGAGAAACCTTTGTGTTTAACCCCTTCGCGTTACCCAATGCATTGAAGAGCTATATCGGGCTCACCTGCCCTTAGTTTGTCACGAAACCACCCGTCTTCATAAAAAATTTCCAATAACCATAACATAATAATATAACATAACTTAAGCGTAAAGGAAAGATAACATTCCCACATTGCAATAACACTATAATATTTTAAGATATTGAAATAATGAATCCATTCTAAAAACCATTTTCAAAACCATTTAAAACATTTAATAAATAGATGTTTGAATCAAAGTGTCCCATACCAATTTAAAGATTTCAAAATTTTTAAACATTAGTCTCCATATAAATAAATCCTTAAAACCATTTTGAAAACATGGATATTAATGAGAAATATTTATAAGAATAAATCATTAAAACATTTAAAACGATATTTTAGTTAAAGGGTTTTTAACAAAACGAGAGACACTTGAATACAATAATTGAGGAATAACATTTAATCAGAACTTTATAATATCATGAGAATAAAGGGATTCATGATATAATATTCCAAATGACAGTATATACACCATATAGAAGTGAACTGGTGCATAACAACAATGAAGTCTCAATAGAAATGTAAAATGAGATGAAATCCCTTATAAAGAAGGTATCCTTAAATTAAGGATAAATCAATCTCATAATTATGTGGGAAAAATATAAATACACCCAATATAAGTGGATATTAAGTGTAAAAAAATCAAAGGTCATTCACAAATATTCAAAGTATGACATATTCAATAACTACATGTTGAGACCAAAGAAATCGAAATTGGGTTAAGAAGATCCCTCGGTAAAATTCGACATCCTAACAGCGTCACATTAAAATTCATAAAATTAGTTGATGAGAGAGAAAATGGTATCTCATCACATGGAAATAAAATTTACATCAATAAGGATATATAATAAGATATCCCAAAATAAAAAGATGTAAATTAAAAGAAATTACAAAATAAGTCTTTTAAAAAGAGGAGGGTGAAAGGTTCCCTTACCGATTTGGGGAACATTCAAAACGTACACCCTATGAAAGAAGGGTCATACAATGAAGATGTAAATACCTATAACTGAGAGTGTATTATAAAAATATTAAAATAATGGGCAGTAGATACAGCACACAAAATCAAATAGTGGCTAATGTAGCATGAATCTCACGAGAATAAAATGTGAGATGAAAATCCCCTTATGAAAATTTGGCAGCCTAACGATGCCACATAAAACTTCCAAAAATGGATTGATGAGATCAAATAGGATCTATAATCATATTAAAATAAAATTTACAGAAAGTTTAATTTAAAATAACATCCCCCCAACATAATTAATATGATCATAAAGTAAGTTACATAAAATAGTACTTAAAAAGAAAGAGAGAGGTAGGATCCCTTGCGAAAATTCGGCAGCCTAACGGCGCCACTTAAAAATTATAAAAATGAATTGATGAGAGTAAGAGGGGGTATCTCATCATATTAAAATAAAAGTTACAGTATGGTGAATATAAAATAACATCCTCTAACATAAGAACAAGGAGCATAAATGAAATGACATAAAAGAGGGTACTTGAAAAGAAAGAGAGAGGTATGATCCCTTACCTTAATCCCGACTTGTCTTGTTCGTTTCTTTATATTGCTGAATAATAAACTTTGGTAAATTTTTAATTTATTAAGTTCATACATTAAGGATTATTATTCAGTTCATATCACATATTATAATGTTATAATAATTGGTTAATAATGTGAGTTCATATCAGACGTTTTTGTCGATGTATGGTACATGAGTCAAAAATGAACTTGTTTGAAAATGATTGTCCATGTAGTTATAAGTAAATCATCTCTAGAATAGTATTAATGATTTAAATATCATATATATCCAGTACATATTCATTTTATAATATTCCATATCATTTAGAGATTAGAATAAATGAAATGCACCGTTCATGGAGACGGTAGGCTGTACGTACGCATGAACACTACTTCCATTTCTTTGACATATTAATGGAATTAGAAATAATTGAGAGATATATATATTATAATTATAGTATAATATATATGTTTTATAGGTCACATAAGTTCATTAGTTTCATTCTTTGTACATTCCATGAATTACATAAATGAGTCACATCACTTTAGGGGGCGGTAGTCCACACTTCCTCGTATGAAATTATCGCATTTGCACAACATGCAAAGCATAAAGGTATGTTTTAAATATAAAATACAGAATCATATGGAATACATAAATACCATATATATCATATATAAAATACATTTACATCATAATTTCCACCATGAAAGGTGTTAAGAGAATATTGAACAATCATCGTTTCGTGAGGCAGTAATTCGCCATCCACATAAACAGTATGTTATTTAACAATTAAACGAAGGTGTGTGTAAGTGTAGCTCTAATACTTCACATATAAACATCCTAGTATATTGAAGATAATGTTTTGGTTACAAAATAAAGGAATAAAAAGTGTTTATGCGTTTGTAGAAGCAAAATAATACACAAGAACACAAGTGAAGACATTACCTTTAAATCGGGTAACTCCTTTTGGTTTGAACCAAAAGGGTTTCTTGAAGAGAATTCTGCCAAAGGTGAGGCTTCAATGATGAATAGAGAGACGTGGAGAGATGAAATGGGCAGGGTTTTTTTTGAGACAAAGGCTTGAGAGGTGTGGGTAAGGTTGTAGAGGTGAGGGACTTTTATAAGAGAAGAGGAAGGGCACTCTTGGAAAGTTATAATATATTACTTTATTACAAAATGATTTTCATATTTTAAAGGTCCTAAAAGGATATATTTCTAGGATAAGGTGATAAGGTTTCTAAATACACCAATAAAATAGGTTTGTGACAAGTTTAAGACTTATATATCACCCTATATTCTCATTTTATTTAAATCGTTCATTTATGAGGTAATCACTGCATCATCACGTTGTCATAAATAAAATAATTTATTTAATGTCTAAAAATTATAAAACAAATATCATGATGTATGAAATCTTTTTATATTTATAAGGAATATGTATAGTAAAAAATATGACTTGTATAACCCCACGTAAACATTGTTTTATTAAAACAATACTTGTTTGTGACATTTTTATTTTACCTTTAAATAAAAAGTTATTAAGGTAATTTTATTACCCATGTGGATCCATGGGGTCCCAATGTTGACCCATGGATTTCCTTGGTCAGCCATGACACATCCAATAAGGGTAGGACATGTGTAAATGTCATTTCATATTATTAAGACATTATTTTTACCTTAAATTACACTAGTTACCTCTAATCACGATTAATAAAACTTCAAAGTTACTATTCACCAAAAAAATAATTTTAATCTCATTGAACAAAATTTTACTTCCTAATGACAACCATGTATGTGGGATTTTTGAAAATCAAATCACAGACATGGTAAAGTTTCATTTAAATGAAAAATCAGTTTCTTTAACTACCACTTAGTGGTTTCACTATTCATCAAAAATTGAAGTTTTTTCAGAAAAATACCAAAACGTCACCCTATGATATATTTGATATTCCGAATTCAAAAATTATGTATAATTTAAAAAATTAAAAATATATAAGTTGCATTAATTAATTTAATAATTCATTCCCACTGTTAAAACAAATAGCGTGTTTTTAAGAAACAATATCTATTAAAAGATTTACACTAGATTAAGTCTAATTTCAAAGTGAAATTAATTTCAATGACAGAAATTGGATTAAATGGTGAAAATATATTACAATTAAACTTTAAAACCAATTAGAAATATAATCTAACCATATATTTAAATTAGATGAAAAAGCAGCTACGATGTAAAATACAGTATTTTTTCACTATTCATTAAAAAAATGAACAATGTCAGAAACATACCAAATATATAACCAAAGTAAATTTCAATGTCCCAATAATAAATAATAAGTTTATTTTGACAAATAGAGATTATAAAATTGTCAAAAGTTATATTTAAAAAAGGTTCTCCATCAAAAGTTGGTAAAACAATCTTTTAAAAATATTAGAGTATTTATTCTTAAAATTGGATTCATTTGGATTTTAAGCCTCTAACATTTATTGGATACATGTAAAAAAATTTAACAAACATATGTAATAATTTTTTAGTTATTTCTGTTCATTCCCGCCTTTACAACGGCTAGGCGTTAACTATTATAATATTATTATATTATTAGTGTGCAACGTAAGATTTCAAAGAAACTCATTGTTGCGTATTGGGTACGCCATCGAGCATAGAAGTCCCTTTAAAGTAGTATTAACATTTTAGTCAAAAATATTGATAAACAATATAATGTAATATTATTTATTTACCTGGGATGTTACAGTTTGTGTGAAGGTGCTGTTTTGTGCAGCTGTTTTCTGTGCAGTTGCTATTTTGTGCTATTTTGCGCTTTTTTTGCTATTTTTTGGAGGTGATGTTTGTGTGGAGGTGCTGTTTGTGTGTAAGTGTGTAGTTGTTGGGTGTTCTATTATATAAACAGCACATCATAGGAAAATCATCCATTATTATCACTCAAAATAGCGTTGATAAAGGAGTCCCTTTATCAGCTCTTATTTTAGTGTGGATAAAGGTCCCCCTTTATATTCACCGTGATTATTAGTTATTTTCTAGTGCTGTTAAAAATAGTTTATAGCACTTATAAAAGACTTATTTTTAGTAGTGCGTGACTCATTTTACTAATTAATTTTAATCATAAAGTCTAAGAATCAATACACATATACGCAGATAGAAACTTCCAATGAAACATATACTTGTAGATTTCCTTATGGAATTTCTCATTCTCATAATATCCTACACTAGATATTACCAAGGGCATACACTATGATAAAGTGCCTCAAAGACCTATGAGTCTCCACCCCTAAAATCCTACATCATTTGTATTTATCAAATGATATCAAATTAATATAGAACATATATTTAATAATAGTTTCATAAAACTTCTGGGTTCTCATCATAGTAGGGAATTACTATGACCATTTAGTGAGATAGCTACTCTTAGGAAATTATCAAATACCATATTATGCAGAAGAAAAATCATGATGTGATAAAGAGATTTTTAATATTAAAAACTATTAATACATGTTATCATAAATTATAAAAAATTTATTTCTAGGGAACCAACTCCAATAGACTCCCACTTGCACTAGAGCCAAATTCTAACAACAATCAGTATTATAGCTCTCACATGGTAATAATTCTTCTGTTGAGATATACCTTTAGTCAAGGGGTCTGCTACATTCCCTTCATTGGGTACTCTTCTTACTAAAACTTTTTCCATCAGATAAAAATCACTCAAGAGGTGATACATTTGTGTATATGTGTTTTCCATTGGCGTGACCTTGGTTATTTTTCAAGAGTCACTATTGTAGTATTATCACAATGCGTTGTCATTGGGTCTTTACTTCTAGGTACCACAACAAGATCCTAAAAAATGTTTCTTATCCAAATGGATTCCATGGCTATATCAGAATATTCTATATACTTTGAATCTAATATATAATCAATGATAATTGGATTCATTGAACTCTTCTAGCTCACAACTCCTTCGCTGTGATAGAGGACATTTCACTACTATAACTTCTTTTCAGTCTGATCTATTTGTAAACCATCATTAGTATAGCCCCTCATGAACATCTCCTATTCTCCTCCAAACATAAGGAACATATCTTTAGTTATTATCAGACACTTTTGGATAGTCTTATCACTATACCAATGTTGTTCTCTATGATCATATTGATATCTATCTACCATGATTAATGCATAGGGAATATTATGTTTAGTACATAACATGGCATACATGGTTGATCCTATCACTAAAGTGTATGTAATCTTACTCATTATATTATTCTATTATTGTGTCCAAGGGTACATTTTCTTAGAAATATGTAAACCATGTGACACCAGAACCATTCACCTCTTGGATTTTTCGATACAAAATCTCATTATTATCTGGCCATTATATGTAATTTGACTTAGTCCAAGTAGCCTACTGGGTCTATCAAAGAGATATTGATCCCTAGAATATAGGTTGATTCACCTAAATAATTTACAGGGGAAAATTTTATTAACTAGTCCTTAACAGAATGCATGATTATTATTTCATTTCCAATAATTATTATTTCATCAGTATATAATACTAGGATAACAACTGCATTTCCACTAAACCTATTGTAAACTCATGTCTCGCATTAATTCTTATTGAAACAAAATTATTTTATAACTTCATAAAATTGAATGTTCCATGACCTAGATTCTTTATTCAATCCATAAATATATCTCTATAACTTGAAAATATTTTTGGCATCACCTAGTGTCACAAACCCTTCTGGTTGTTTAATATAGACATATTCCTAAAGGATCCCATTAATAATGCAATTTTGACATCCGTCTTCCAAATCTCATAATCATGGTAAGATGCTATAACAACTATAATTTTCTTAGAATTAAACATGGAAAATGGTGAAAAGGTTTCATCATAGTAAATTACATGATTATTTTTAAACCCATTAAACACAACCTGTTATTTATAGGTATTTACATTACCTTATATGTCCAGTTTTCTCTTGAATACCGATTTTCACCCTATGGGATATACATAAACTGGTGCATCAAATATAACCAAAACATGGTTATGATAGAAGGAATCCATTTAAGAATTCAAGGATTCTTTCCATACTATATATTCTGAGCTCTCGATTGCTTATTTGTAGGAGAGAGGATCATCATTGTCAACCAATAATGAGTCACCATCTTCAGTGACAAGAAATCTAGATATCTCTAGTTATCTCTCTTATGATCTTACACAGTAATTGTATTTTGGGAACTAATTCTTCAATGAGGACATTTGGAATATGTTCCTACACCCACTCTTGTGTATCATGGGCTGCAACATCATCGAATTCAATCATTCTCTCAGTATTGTTTTTGAGGATGTTCTCCCTCTCACAAAATACAGATTGTCTAGATACAATAAATATCTTGTCTAAGGGGTTGAATAGGTATTATACCTTTATTTCCTAGGTATACCCTATAACAATACACATTGTTCACTTGGGATGCCAGTTAGTATCCTGAAAAGGCCTTAACAAAAACCATAAAACCCCATACACTTGTATGTAATAAAACGATCTTCTTTCCACTCAATAGTTTGAAGGGAATGCGATTTTCTACTTCAGTTTTTACTAATTTCATTGAGTATACCATGGTATGTAATTCATATCCCTAAAAGTATAATGGAATATCTACATGACTCATCATCAACCTCACCATGTCTAATATGGTACATTTACTCCTTTCACTTACACCAATACCATGTGGTGAATAAGGTGGAGTGAGTTAACATAGAATCAAAAAAATTTGTTAAAATTTTATTAAATCAGTGTAATATATTCACCATCCTGATCCAATTGAAGATTCCTTCTCTAATTTCCAAGTGGATTGTCTACTTCATTCTTGAATTCCATGAATTTCTCAAAGGAATCAGACTTATACCTCATCACGTAGGCATAACCATATCTACTCAAGTCATTAGTAAAAATTATGAAGTAAGAATATCAACCTCTATCTTCTACTTGAAATGGTCCACACAAATCCGTGTGTACTAATCTCAGAAGCTCTATGACCCATTCACCTTATCTACCAAATGAATGTTTTTTTCATTTTTCCTTGTCAACAGTCATGGAATATTTCAAGTTGTTTTTGATTTAAAGAATCTAAATGAAAATCTTGATAGATCTTTATAAAACACTTAATGTTTACAATACAAAGACTAGATGAGTGTTATATGAGTCATGTGAACATGATTTATTATCAATTTATAGAACTTGGGATTCATAATATAATACATAAATACCATTATTTAAATCTTCCATTCCAAAACATATGCTTTATTTTCGAAAGAAACAAATTTTTTTTCCAAACAAGAAAATAAATCCATCTCTATCTAGGAATGATAAAAAATTAAGTTCTTGGTAATCACTGGTATATAATAAAAATATTTTGAATCAAAAATAATCTCCATTATAAATGAAAGGTGGGAGTTAGTAACTGCTAGAGAAAACATCCTTTCACCATTAACATCTCTAAAATCAACCTATCCTCTATTAATATTTTGGATTCTACTTGGTTCATACATTTGGATATAGATGTTATCACCAGATGTTGTATCTAATACCGAAATTGTAGATATGGAAACACTATACTCGATAATGAACACACCTTTAGCTTTCCCTTACTTCTGGGTGATTTTCCTCTTCTAGTGGCCTAGAAATTCACATGAAAAACAAACAACCTTTTTTTCATTTCCCTACCTATGGATTTTTCTCTTCATAGAAGGATAATGCAAAAGGGATTTAGAATTTTTATGAGTATTGAGATTATTTGACTTGTTATTACTTTTCTTATTCACCATAAGAAACATATCTTAATCTTGATCCATGTACTTATACACTTGGTGAATCAGTGAAAGTTGTTCTGAAATACTATTCTCATTATTTATCATATTTTAATTAACAATGGAACTGAGTAAGGTCTTGGGCAGTGATGAAAGTATGCGATCTGTATGAAAATCATCTGGGAATTTAATCTATAAGATGTATAAGCATTCAATGTAGACAATAATCATAACTACATGAGGCCCAGATAGAACAAACTCTCCAATATTAATTCTAAATGAATAATTGGATATATAATATCTCTCTTGTCTTACCTTCTCTTGATAGAGATCTTAAAGGTGATACATCATTCTATATGCATCCATGTCCCCATGTTTCTTCAGAAGATCATTGGTCATTAATGAAAATAAGAAACATCAATAATCTTTTGAATCATTCAAATGTTTCTCATAGAGTGAAAACTCTTCATCACTTGCCTCTTTACCAAGTATATCTGTAATAGGTTCTACCAGCACATATCATTTATTTTCAAGGTGTAGGATAATGCGTAGGCGTCTTCTCCACTCTTGTAAATTCGTTATAATGGGAAGGTTATCCTTATAAAGAATGTTTGATTTCATTTTTATTTATATTTATATAATTAACATGAGAAAATATCTAGTACATTATCTGATAAAATTTGGATAAATAAATAAATATTATATTTTATTAATCTACCACAATTTTATTGAAACTCAATAACCATAACATTGGCTTTAAAATATATAGTTTCTTGGAAATTATAGTGTAAAAGATCCATATTCACCTTCTCATTACCGTAAATTTTTTTGGTCATGCAATTTTAATGGTTTTAGGTAGGCATTATAAATGCCAACTACATTAACTCATAGGTCCATGATCTTTTGAGTGGAATCCCCAATTTTGAAATCTTGAAATTTGATTTCCCCAACCCTTCCCTCTAAGTTTCACCGTGTCCTACTTTGGTAGTCAACCCTTAAAGTGAACTAAGTTATGTTAACCCAAAAATTCATGTTATAATTCAATGATAATTTAAATCACTCCAAAATTGGCAGGTCAAGAACTTTGAACTATGATTGTATTTTAAGTGAAGTTGTGGAAGGATATACCGACTTAATATATAATTGATGGATTTTATCCATTATGTATACATTTACAAATATTATCTTTATCACATGATTTTTAACATTATGTGGATTTAATTAAGTGATTAACCATGTCTTATATAATATTTATGCATAAGAAAATTTATATTAGTTCTATGTTGTATTCTTTTAAATTCTTTAATTCATGTGATCATGAAAAAAAATTCAAAATTAAATAACCATGCAACTTGAAAGATATAAAATAATAAAGCGGGATGATCCAATGATTTTACTAATGGTTAGTTTATCTAGAGGTTGATAAAATAACCATTAACCTAGGGGAAAAGCACATTTAACCAATTAATTTTCATGGTATAGCTTTCCACCTATACACAGATGTATCTCTCTTGGTTTGGTTTTGCCTCAGCTCCAATGTTGAAGACCCTCCACACGCTTGGGAGATCTATCCATTATATATTCTTTTCCTCACACAAAGGTTAGAGGAAAGGGTTTACATAAAAGAAAACATCTTCATGGATACCCTTATATAATAATATGAGGGAAGGAACACATACCAACAATTGAATTTAGTAATAAATTAAAAGAAACCAACCACATACAATGGTCTGTTCTATGCTCATGATCATCCAATTACATGCAATGAATTACACATTTAATAAATCTAGAATTCAATTCTTAATCATTCTTATTTATTATAAATTTCAGTCGAATTAATTAATTAATTTTTTAATTAACAAAGTCATTATCTTAATTCTCATCCAAACTTCCTTCATATTCTTATCCATCATAATTTTAAACAAATTAAATAAAGTTATTTAAAATTAACTATGTACATAAATGTACCTCAGAGGAAACATTGTAACACCCCAAAATCCTGCACATAAATTTAATATTGATGGTATGAAACACTAATTCTCTACAAAACACCACTTTGTTATAACCTATCACGTAAGCATAATTTTTTCTCCTCTATAATTTGAATTTTAAAAAACTGACATACACAGCTGCGTTTAGTAAGATATTTAGATTTTGATAAGACAAACATAATTTTTTATGAATAGTAACATACCCTTATGAATAGTAATCTTACTCTTATGAATAGTAATGAATAGTAAATTGGTCAAAAAAATAGAAACTTCACCCATGAATGTATAAATAAATTTCAGATATCTTATAAGTGAAAAAACGATCATAGTATAAGTATTGGTATTTTTGAATGTCATAAAAATTGTAATTACCATTTTATGATTAATTTAATAATTTAAAATGGAAATTTATTCTGAAAAATTTAAATCACAAATTCTTAACTTATTTTATTATTGTTATAAGATAATTTTATGGGGCCTTGATTAATTTCTCAAGGTTTTATAAAATGAGTTAGAGTTTTAAAATTGTTTTGTTTGGAATAAATTATGATTTTATTTAAAAATTAAATTAAAATTATTTAATTTTTTTTTCAAAAAATGGAATCAATTTTTTAATTCACATGGTGAAAAATGAGTGGGTTTAATTTTTTAGATTTTTCAAAAATACTTGTATTTTTTTGTGAATAGTAAAAATACAGTTTTGAGTATATTTAATGACATCATAATGATGTAATAATTATTATAATATTATGGTCGAATTGTGTTTATAAAATATGATATGAGGTGTCCTAAGTGACCAATATCATGGGAAAGCCAATGATTTTGAAAAAACCACTAATGTGGTGTCTTTTGAAATTAATAAAAAAACTCCCTCTCTTTTACTATAAATACCTACCCATTCCTTTGTTTTCATTCATTATAAATTTATTAAACTCCAATTTCTGGTAGTTTTACCTCCCTATGAGTCCTCAAAAGGTGTCCCCAAACCATCATGTTTCGAACCATCATGTTTTAGGAGTTACTCTACAAGGTAATCGAATCTATCCCCCTTCTCTTTCTCAAGCACTCTTTTTACGTAATACTCTTTTATTTTATTTTTTATTATGTTGGGATATGTCATCACATATCCCCATTACTGTCCATATTATGTTTTATTGATGAGATACCCCTTTTATATCATCAAATTATTTTATAAATTGTTAAGCGACGTCATTATGCTGCCGAATTTTTGCAAAGGATTTCTCAACTTTTCTTTTATTTTGAGTTCCTTTTTTCTTTCCTCATCACCTTTTATCCAATTGTTACGATAAATAAATTAAGTTAAATTTAATGTAATTTTTTGTGATAATGTAATAATTCATTCTCATCTCTCGTTTCCCATTATTTTATACTATAAATTAAAACACCATCCGAGATGTGTTAATTTATCACATTCATGGATAACATGTTTTCAATTTCTTTTACCATATTAAATTCAGGCCATGAAACCAATTTGATTGTTGAAACATTCTATAATATATTTATTATAACTTATTTAAGGTTATGGAATCTTTTTTTACACATTATATTAATTTCTAAATCAATATGTGTTTGTTATGATAAAAAAAGGCCAATTAACCCAAACAATAATCATTATGGTTTTATATAGGGATTCAACTTCACTCCCAATACAGTTTTTTTATTTGTAATTAATTTTTTGCTTGTTCACTAATAACATTAAACTTATATTTTGGACAACCATTCTCATTCTATATGTTTATTCGTACATGAATATAAGTAAACTGATCATGAAAACGAAGGAAGAAAATACTTGCAAACAATGAAATTGAATTTCTACCCCATAAAATAGCTATAAATGAAACTAATAAAGTTATAATAAATTGATAAAATGTAGAGGATGTTCTGTAATCACTAATATATGAACCTAAATTTTATTATTCGGATCATAGATCACATGGGGAACACCTTCAGACTTAAAGGAAGGGTTTTCCACCAAAACCTCCATTTTCATTCGGGTTACTTTTATTGTCTACTTACCTCAATGAAAGTGTTATGTATTATAATATACCCCTCATAAATTATGTATTTGTGTTATATATAGGTTTACCAATCATAAAAATTATTTATTTTATGGTGAGTGATATTTTTAGAAGGAACATTAAATTTTTTTCCCAAAACACAAGCCCGATTCAAGGGAATTTCTCAATTATTACCTATTTTCAAGAGAACCCTATAATATATTTTTAAAAACCATTATTCTCATAAAATAATTATTTTTTATGATAATTCTATATCCTATAAATTCTGGTTTTATATAGATAATTTTCTATAATAACTCTTCTTATCCAAGTAAAAGGGTTTTTATAACAAGAATTACTCGATTAATTTAAAAGAGTATTTTCACCCATTTCAACACTCTTGATAATTATTATGTTTAAATGGGGTTAATGTTTTATGATATCATTCACCATGTTTTGATGGTGGATGTTATATATTAAAACCATTCAAAATTTCACTCTGAATGGTTAGTTTTTGTGCTTAATGTTTGGAGAAATTTATTTACATTTCATATGTCAGTTTCAATATGAATGTATATGTTATTTATATTTATCTTCACTAATATAATGAATGCATTGTACTTAGTAGGTGTCAGTTGGGGCATGTTATATCCCCTCGGTGAATCAGTAGGTCTCATGAGAAATACTATGGTCTTGGCATGAGGCCTTGAAAAAATGGATATTAATGGTATTGGAATGAGGCCTTGAAGGTATGGTTATGATGTCCCACATTATGAAATCTATCATTATGAAACTAGTATTGATATTTCATGTGGTTATTTAACTAGTAGAATACCTGTGATTATGTTTTATTATGGAATTATTCATTCCGATATTAGTCATACCATATTATGTTAAACTCATTTTTTTAAGGAATGTGTTTTTCGTTATTCACCATCCCTTATGTTGATGTTTATGATATCTTCCTCAATTTTTATTACCCTTATTGAGTGTTTGAGTGCACCCCTTTATTTTGTTTTAGTTTTTTAGGGTATGATTAATTTTATTATGAATGACCTACGGGGATAAAATTATTGTTTTTGATGTTCTTAATAAAACTTATGTGTTGTATTTCATTCCATGTTATAGTGATGAATTTATGTATGTATCTTCTTTCCAATGCTACTGAACTACTTTGTCATTCAGGATGCATATTCCTTGTTTATATTTCTACGTTATAAAACAAGGCACCGGCTCCGGGAAACTAGGATTAGGTTCTTATAGTTGGTATTAGGTGAATTTGTTAAGAAAATATGGAAACTAGATTTAGAAAACATATATTAGGGAACAAATCCATAATATAGTATTTGAGAATAAACATACAATAACCTCGTGGTATGTTGGTATGAAATGGATTATGTGGGTCTTTGTAGAAAATATATCCCTGTTGGGATACTACAATTGAATGTGGTTTGAATATAGAAGTACCTAGGAGTGAAAACTTCGACAAAGTGTTTCAGGCTTGACTCGAGGTATCCTGGTACACGACAACGGGCCTTACTGTGCACCTAGATTGACACTCCTGAGGGATATTCTTAGTATAATTAACATTTTATTTAAAGTCCTATATAAAGGATTAAAATTTAAATTTTTCCTCAAAGAAACCATGTTTATGATTGTTAGATTAGCGGTTCATGCTATGTATTTTTATACATTGAGATTATACATTATGATTCATAACATAATCTAGTGTATAACGTTATTTAGAAATGTCACCTAGTAGAAGGAATATGAACCACATGAACATGTGTGTACCATGTAGGGATTTCCATTAGATGTAAAATAATGATGTTGGATCTGAAGCTGTGACTGGTGTGGATCACCTTATAACTATACTAGGACAACTTACTCTAGTTATAAACAATAACCGTACCTGAATGGAGCATCCAGATCAACAATGTGGAGGAGCTATGATATATATCTTTATGCAAAAACAACCTCCATCATTAAATGTGAGTACAAAGCCATTTGTACCAAATTAGTGGATAAGTTCCCAAGAGAATATATCTCTCTCTTTGGGGTGTAATGAAAGAGAGAAGGATGTCATGGTAGTTTATCGTATATCGGGGGATGCAGATCAATGGTGGTTGTTAATCCAAAACACAAAGGAGGATGAAGAAATAAAAGAGATGGAATAGAGTGATTTTAGGGAAATATTCCTAGGAAAATATTTTCCCCACGAACAATGAGTAGACATGGAAAGTAAATTATTGAATCTATTTCATAAGGAGGATAAAAATGTTTCTAAGTATGAATCCAAATTAATAAGTCTTACAAGGAATTTTACGGACTACATATTTAATCTAGGGAGCAAGATTGATCATTTCTTTTAGGGTTTAAAACCATTATTCCTAAGGGTAATAGTATCCTGGAATTTCTCAACATATGAAGATATAGTCTCATGTGTTATCAAGATAGTAAAATAATTATATAATTCTGATGAATTTAAAGGAATGAAAGAGAAGAGGAGGGCTTCTGAAAACTCTGGAAAAGGAAATAGGGAATTATGGAAGAAGGAATGAGTTGACCTTCCACCCTGCAGTAATTATGGGAAGAAACATGACAATAAATACCTGAAGGGAATGGGAGTCAATTAATAGTGAGGAGAAAAATTCCACTAATCTCATGATTATAAGGGGAAGAAAGAAACTACTAATTTTCAATGATATAGTTGTAAATAGATGGGATATTATGCACATGAATTTATTAACTGTCAGGGAAACATTCCCCAAATATGTACAAGGGAGAAATGCCAAGATTACGTGGTCACAACTGTTATGGTTTAAGTTCTTAATGATGTGGTGAAAGGTACTTTAATCATTTCCTCAAACTTAGCCAATGATTTATTTGATTATGTATCATCACATTCTTTTATATCTTCCTAGTTTCCAAGAAAATTAGACATGTGCAATTTGATTTAATAAAGGGGTTTTCAGTCAATACTCCTAGGGGATGTATCATTACAACAAAGACTTGTTGATCAGTCCCCCTCATGACACTTACACGTTCTTTATTTTCTAAACATATCATAATACCAATTATTGACTTTGATATAATCCTTGGTATGAGTTGTCTTTCACATTTTTATGAGAAGATCTATTACATGAAGTGAGAAGTTTCGATTTTTGAGAATGTTGTTGAATCCCTTTTATTTAGAGTAGAAAACCCGCCATCTGGTTCTTATCTAGATCCACCCCAAGCAGGTCTATTGAATTCAATTATTAAAGAGGAAGGGAATACAATATATATGGGTGATAAATGAAATGATCAAATAGAGTATATACCTATTATGCAAGAATTTGTTGATTTGTTTCCATAATATTTACATAGACATCCAAAAGAGTGGAACATTGAGTTTTATATTGATTTAATTCCTTGTTCAAGGCCTATATTAAAGTATCTTTATATAATTGACACCGTGGAATTAGTATAATTTAAGAAACAACTACAGAGATTGAGTAATAAAGGATCTATTTTCCCTATAGTCTCTCTATGGGGAGCCCCTATTCATTTCGCTAAGAATAAAGATAGATCTATGGGGTTCTAAATTGAATATAGGTAGATCAATGCTATAACACTAATGAACAAGTATCCTCAACCTCTCATTGATGATTTATTTGATAAATATCATGGTGCCCAATATTTTTAAAATATTGACCTACAATCTGGATATCATCATTTTCTAGTAAGGAAGGATGAAATTCCAAAGACAACATTTCGAACAAGGTATGGGAGTTACGTGTTTATAGTAATTCCTTTTGGACTAACTAATGAACCATCTATTTTCATGGATCTAATGAATATATTTTTTAAGGAATATATTGATGACTTTGTGGTAGTATTTATTGATGATATTTTGGTATAATCCAAAATATAAAAATATCCTGAAAATAACTTGCACACTATTATTAATACTCTTAGATTAAATTGATTATATGTGATGTTTAGAAAGTGTGAATTTTGGCTTCAATCAGTTTCCTTTATTGGCCACATTGCCTCTAAGGAGAGAATATCTATTGATCCTATGAAGAAAAAGGTTGTTCAAGAATGGGATACTCTAATAAAAATAACTAAGGTTGGTAGTTTTATTGTTTTATAAGGTTATTATCAGTGTTTCCTTCAGAACTTTTCCCTTTTATCCAACCCAATGAATAATCTTACACGTAAAGGGGTTATGTTAGTATGGAAAAAAGAATGTGAGGACTGTTTCAAAGAATTGAAGAGGATATTAGTTAATGATTAAATCCTAAATATACCACTGGGGAATGATGGGTTCATGATCAATAGTGATGCATTAATGAATGGACATGGTTTTTTACTTATGAAAAATGGTAGAGTTATTTCCTATTCATCAAGGAAGTTAAAAAAATCATGAAAAAAACTATCCTACCATGATATTGAGTTAGATCTTGTGATCCTTGCTCCAAATATACAAAGAAACTATGTCTATGGTGAAACATGTGAGATATATATAGAACAAAAAATTATGAAGTATATCTTGTCACAGAAAGAACTAAACATGAGGCAAAGGCGATGGCTCTAACTACTAAAGGATTATGATTGTTCTATACAGTACCACCTAAGAAATGAAAATAATGTAGATGATTAATTTTTCAAGAAGGATCTTGGATTCCTAATCAAAATGATTATTTAAAGGGATATTGTGTTTATAGATCTAGTAATGATGGATTGGTGAATTATCAAAGAAGGTGAAAAATCACTAATTTATCATTTGGTTTCCCAACCCTCTCTATTGGAGAGGATTAAAACTTCTTTGTCTGATGATGAAAATCTACAAAAGAAAATTAAATTTTTGAATGATGGGAAGTTTCATGACTTCGTGTGTAAAGAGGGAATTCTGAAATTTTGGAAGAGGCTTTGTGTTCCAGCTATACCTGAGTTGAAAAGGGAATTGTTTGATGATTCCCATATCTCGAATTTCTCTATACACCCTGGTAGAAAAAACATGTATATAGATTTGAAGGAACATTTCAGGTGGGAAAACATGAAGTGGGAAGTTTTTTATTATGTATCAATATGAATAGTATGACAATAAGTGAAGGCCTAATGAAAACATCCTAGAGGGTTCATGAAACCTCTACCTATTCCCACATGGAAATGGGATGACATCACCATGGATTTTGTCACTGGATTACCCAAAAATACAAGAATGAATGATGCATTATGGATAATTTTTGATCAACTTACAAAACCTATACATTTCATCTCTATAAGGAGGATTTTCTACTAGAGTGGCTTGAAGGACTTTATATCAATGATGTTGTAATACTTCAAGGAGAATTTCATTCAATAGTGTTCGATCACAATCCTCGATTTACATTTATATTCTGGAAAACTCTTTAGAAATATTTGGATATTGAGCTTTGTTTATGTACTACTCATCATCCTAAAACTAATAGGAAATCATAAAGGACAATCAAAATTGTAGAAGATAAGTTTATATCATGCTAACTTGACTTTCAAGGTACGTGGGATAAGTATTTACCCTTGGAGGAGTTTTCTTACAATAATAGTTTCCATTCCAGTATTCAAATGGTACCATATGATGATTTGTATGGAAAGAGATGTCTTACACTAACATGTTGGGGTGGAGTTGGATAAAGGAATCTAGTTGGACCATAACATGTAGAGGAAACAATATTGAAGGTAAATACTATTCAAGTCCATATCAAAGCTACTCAAAGCAGACAAAAAAGTTGTGCTGATAATCAAAGGAAGGATTTAGAATTTCAAGTGGGTGGTCATGTTTTCTTAATAGTATCTCCATAGAAGGGTGTTATAAGATTTGGGAAGAAACGGGAATTGAGACCTAGGTACATATGCCATTTTAAAATTCTATTGGGAATTAGAGGTATTTTATTTCGTTGGGATATACCTCTAAGACTGTCTAAAGTACACAATGTGTTCCATGTCCCATTGTTGAGAAAGTACATGCTAGACCCAACGCAAGTCCTCACTTATGAAGGTATAGAATTGGAACCTAATCTATCTTACTGTGAAAATCCTATCATGATTTTGGATACTAAATAACAAGTGTTGAGGAATCAAAAAACTCAACTGGTAAAGATACTTCAGAAAAATCAGAAAATCAGAGAGGCAACATGGGTTACTGAGGAGCTTATGATGGAAGACAACCCAAATCATTTTGTGAGGTAACATTATAGTAATTTTGAGGATAGTTTTTTTGTAAGTAGTGGATAATGTAACACCCCAAGATTCTTCACATAAATTTAATATTGAATGCATGAAACACTATGTCTCTACAAAACACCACATTTTTATAACCTAGCTAGTAGACATAATTTTTCCACCTATGGGATTTGAATTTCGAAAAACAGATATACAAAGTTACATTCAGTAAGATATTTAGAGTCTGATAAGACAAACTTAATTTTTGATAAATAGTAACATACCCTTATAAATAGTAACATACCTTTATGAATATTAATGTTACTCTTATATATAGTAATTAAAAGTAAATCTTCCAAATAAATAGAAACTTCAACCATGAAGGTATAAATACAATTTAGACATCTTATAAGTGAAAAAATAATCATAGTATAAGTATTGGTATTTTTTTAAGCCATAAATATTTTAATTAATTTAATAATTTAAAATGGAAATGTATTTTCCTAAAATGTAACCACAAATTGTTTCTTTGTTGTCTTATGCTTATAAGATAATTTTATGGTTCCTTGATTTATTTCTTAAGGAGTTATAAAATGAGTTATGGTATTATTATTTTTTGAATAATTTATGATTTTAAATAAAAATTAAATTAAAAATATTAAAAAATAATTTAAAAAATATGGATTTAATTTTTGAATTCGAAACAATGAGAAATGGTTGCAGTGATGTTTTGGTATTTTTCAAAAATACTTGTATTTTTTATGAATAGAAAATATACAATTTTAAGTTCTATGTATATTTAATGACATCATAATGATGTAATATTTAATATAAAATTCTCGTAGACTTGTGTGAAATAAAACATGATATAACGTGTCCCATGTTTCCAATAACATGGGAAAATACCATGGGAAAACCCATGGTTTTGCTAGAACAACTAATGAGGTGTCCTTTGAAATTAATAAAAAAACTTCCTACCTTTTACAATAAATACCCACCAATTACTTCATTTTCATTCATTCAAAATTAATTATCCTCAAATATCTGGTTGATTTTAATCTACATTAGTCCTCCAAATGTGTTCCCAATCCCTCAATGTGCTAACCTTAAAGTTTTAAGAGTTTCTCTATAAGGTATGGAAATTTATCACCCTTCTCTTTTTCAAGCACACTTTTTTATGTTATTATCTTTTAAATTATTATAGATTATGTTGGGATATTTCAGTCCACATCCCCATTTCATTACATATTATGTATTAATGATAATATACCCATTTTTCTCATCAAAATATTTTATGAATTTTTATGCGATGCCGTTAGGCTGCCAAATTTTCATAATGGATTTCTCAACATTTCTTTTATTTGGAGTTCATTTCTTTTTTTTATTCCCCACCCCCTTTCATCCAAATGTTATGATAAATCAATTAACATAAATTTAATTTAATTTTTTTTGTTATAATGGAATAATTCGTCATCATCTATCCTTCTCCATTCTCTTATATTAGAAATGAAAACACTATCTGATATATGTTAATTTATAACATTAAAGGATGACATGTTTTCAATTTATTTTAGCACATTCAATTCTGGTCGTGAATCCAATTTTATGGTTGTACCAGGAATTAATATATTTATTATAACTTATTTAAGGTTCTAGTTTTTTGTTTTACACATGCTATTAATTTCTAAATAAAAATGATTTCGTTATGATAAAAAACAACCAATTAACCCCAACAATTATCATTAATGTTCAATATAGTTATCCATCTTCAATCCTAATAAAAAAACAAATTTTAGGAAAAATTAATATTCTGGTTGTTCACAAATAACATAAAACATATATTCTAGATAACTATTGTCATTCAACATGTTTATCCTTACATGATTTTAAGTAAACCGATCATGAAAACCAAGGAAGAAAACACTCCCAAACAAAGAAATTGAATCTGTTAACCCATAGAAAAGCCATTAATGAACCTAATAAGGTTAAAAAAATCAATTAAATATATAGGAGGATATAGAACCATTAATTTATGAACATAAATTTTATTATTCAGGTCATTAAGATCAAGTGAGGAACACCTCCATACTTAAGGTAATGGTTTCCAACTGAACCTCTATTTTCATTCAGGTTACTTTTATTGTCTAAATAGCTCAATGAAAGTATTGTGAATTGTTATTTACGCCTCATAAATTCTTTATGAGTGTTTTATATATTTTTACCAACCATAATCCATCTTTATTTTATGGGGAGTTACACATTTAAAAGGACCTTTCAAAACTTCTTCCATAAATACAGGCCCGTTTCATGAGAATTTATAAATTATTACATATTTTCAAGGGAACTCTTTAATCTTTTATTAAAAATCATTATTCTCATTAAATCAATATTTTTATTACGGTAATGATATCTCAAATCACTTTTGGTTTTATGTAGATATTATTCCAAAAGATCTCTTCTTTTCCAAGTAAAAGGGTTATTATAACAAGAATTATTCGATTATTTTTAAAGATTATGTTCACCCATTTCAACACTCTGATTGATTATTATGGTAAAATGGGGTCAATTTTTTATGAAAAATCCAATAAATTTTTACTGTGTATGTTCTATCTTAAAACTATTCCATAATTTACACTGAATGGTTAGTGTTTGTGCTTAATGGTCGGGGAAAGATATTTACATTTCATATGTTAATTTAAAAATAAATGTATATGTTATATATGATTATACTCATTCATAAGAGGAATGAATTAGACTTATTAAGTGATGTGTGGGGCCGTATATATCCCCTCGGTGCATCAGTAGGTCTCAGGAGGCAAACTATGGTCTTGGCATAAAGCCTTGACAAAATTGATATTTATGGTCTTAGAACAAGGCCATGACGGTACGACTATGATGTCCTGCATTATGCATTCCATCATTATGAAAATATATTGATTTTTCATGTGTTTATTCAACTAGTTGAATACCCATGATTATGTTTTTTATGGAACTATTCATTCAGCTCTTAGTCTTTCCATATTATGTTCAAGCTTATTCGTTTAAAAGGTAGGTGTTTTTAGCTATTCACCATGCCTCATGTTGATTCTTATGATATCTTCTGCTATTTTTCCTACCCTTACTGAGTGTTTGAGATCACCCCTTTCTTCTATTTCATTTTTTCAGGACATGAAGACGTTTATTCAGAATCAATTGTAGTGAGAAACTTATAGTTGTGGATGTTCCCAACAAAACTTATGTGATGTATTTCATTCCAAGTTATAATGATGAATTTTTGTATGTATCTTTTTTCCATAGCTACTGAACTAATCAATCCTTCAGGATGAATATTCCTTCTTTATATTCTATTTTATAAAATAAGGCACCAACTTTAGGAAACTGGGGTCAGGTACTTACCAAGACGGTGAATACCCATCCGAATCAACCCAATATGTACTATATTGGTATACAATTTATTCTGGTAAAATATTGCATACATGATGTAAGGACCTGACCTTATAACAGTACATAATCTTTAATTTATTCAAGACATTACATCCTTTTTACATTGAGTATCTTTTCATGTTCAAAGATTATGATAATTTGGAAATAATACATTCATAACATTACACATTAATAAAGAGTGGATACCATAAAAACAATATTCATTTCTTGAAAAATATAAAACATTTCAAATAAAACATGATTTAGTTAACAATTAGTTGAGCATTTAAATTGGATTCCTCTTTTGTATTATATATCCTTAAAACCTATGGAAATAATTTAAAAACATGGGATGATCACAAAAATCTTAGTAAGGGAATATAAAAATAAGGGAAGAACACATTAGTCCATGAAAACTTGTAACGTATGAAATCATTTTCCAAAGACATACATTTCCCTGATATATACTAACTTTGTGAAACATGATATTTAAAAAATATCCCCACAAAATATTAGAACATTAATTCAACCATGAAGGTTTCTTAGGGGAATTATATACATAATATTCCAACCCTCTCATCTACCTTATCATTTGCAACCATCATAGAAACCTTGAAATTTCTATAATCATAGTAGTTACACTTGGAGTAACCATAAGGCCAACCTCAAACATACACATACCCAATTAATTGGAGGTAGGTATAGGTCCCAAACTTCACCATAAACAATTCCCAAGAACCAAAACAAAATAATACAACATGAATAATAGAATACAAATATTGCTTTTGAATTTTGTAAAATAGAATTTAAAAGAGGATTTTAATAGAAAACCCCCCATACAAATATCATATAATTCTAGTGAGACTTATTAGAGTGGATTTCATATGTATATAAACTGTAAATATACATTTTTCAATATAATATAAAAAAACCTATCACACAAACAATTTTAATACCTCATAAATAATGAATTAGAATGTTAACCCAAAGAATGGAAATCGGGTTAAGAATTTCCTTACATTAGGTTTGTCTTACTTCAAATTAATTTAAAACTCTTGTATAATGGTTAAAATATTGTTATTAATATCAAAATTAAACATAACCATATTTATAATACCTTATATGATCATTTCATTACACAATTGTACCCATTAATTATTAGTATTTTTTCCCCTGCACTGTTTTGGGTGTGTTCTTTACATGATTTCCACGATCGGTTCATGATGGATATTCTTGTTGATTGGGAGTGAAACTACAAAAATTGAATGGATTGGTATTTAAATATTTCCAAAAGATATATTATACAATTTATCATTTTGAGTTCTATCATGATGATGTTTCATTAGTTAAAACATTATTGATATTTGTTTAGGTCATTTTGGTGATTCTTTGATCGTAATGAACTCATTTTTTTTATAAATTATTAACATGTGTATAAAATGATTATAAAACCTTATATAAGATAAAATAAAAACGTTATAATCTGGTTCAACCAGAAAAATGGTTCCATGATCAGTCATGACAGAAGTAAAGGTAATTTAAATCACATCGCCCCTGATGTCGGTAAATCAAAATATCATAGACAATTTTTTAATTTCTTGAATAAATGAGAGAGGAGAATAAATGTAATGGTGAGTATTCCATAAACATTATTAAATATATAATATTTATGATACTGGTTCATTCATTCCTCTTGGATAAGGGTAGGTGAGGAAATAAAATAAAATAAACGAATCTCAAAATAAAAGAAAATTTGAGAAATCTCTTACGAAAATTTGGCATCCTAACAGCATCGCTTAAAATTTCATAAAATATTTTGATGAGAGAAAAGGGTTATCTCATAATAATTAAATAATATAGAGATTAAGGAGGATATGGAATTAAATATCCCAACATAATCTGAATGAAATTAAAAAGAATAACATAAAATGAAGGAAAAGAAAGAAAACAAAACATGATATTTACCTCTTGATCTTTTCTCCTTGAGATCCTCTTTAAGGCCTTTAGTTTTGGACTTTTGGTATCCCTAGAAGCTCTATGAAATGGAGAAGAACCTTGAGAGTAGTACTGGGAAGAACTTAGGTAAGTCTCAATGCTTGAGAGGTGTGTAAGGAAGAGGGGAATGAGGGTGGCATTTATAGTGGAGGAGTGGAGGCATTTTTTATTATTTTAATCATTATTATTCTATTTTTTCTCATTACTTTGAATTGTATTATTTAATGTGACCCCAAATAGTAATAATGGCATGTGATATCAAAACATGTAGTCTTAAATCACTTATGATGTCATAGATAGTGTCTTTAAATGATAATTTGTATATAAGCTATTTTATCATATTTCACTATTCATAAACAATTTCAGAATTCAGAAAAATCACAAAAATTCCCCATAACTATTTTCCAACATGAAAATTTAAAAATTAAATCATTTTTTGAAAATAATTTTCAAAATATTATTAATTGTTTTTAAATAAAATCATAATTTATTTAAAAATTACAATTTTAAAACTATATGGCTTTTATATCACATTGAAAAATTAACCAAAATGTCATTAACTTAAAGACTTAAAAATGTAATATAAAAATAAAATTTACTATTCATTGGTGTCATATTACTATTCATATTACTATTAATAAGGGTGTGTTACTATTCACCAGAAATTAAGTTGGTTCTATTAGACTCCAAATAACTTACTAAACACAATTGTAGAGGCCTGTTTTTCGAAATTAAGAAAATATAAATGGAAAAATAATGCTTAAAGGATAGTTATAATTATCTATTTAATGAAAGTTTCATGCCTTTCAATTCATTTTTAGAAAATCATGGGGTGTTACAATATCACCACTTTCTGGAAATTCCATCCTTGTAATTTTATTTACTTATTAAACAACTGAGGGTACCTTCTCATAGAATTTTTAGACTCTCATGTTGCTTATTCAGCCATGTGGTTTCTACACAAAACCTTTACTTAGTGGATTACCTTATTTGGAAATATTTGTTCCCTTTGATCAAGAATATGAACTGGTTTCTCTTCATATGAATGGTTCTCTTCCAGCTAAACTACTTCTGGGCTCAAAACATGAGTTGAATCTGGCACATATTATCTCAACATCAAAACATTAAAAATATTTTGTACTTAAGACAAACTCAGAGGGAAAGACACTCGGTATGCAACTAGTCAAACATTATCTAGGATTTCAAAAAGACCAATTAACCGTAGACAAAGCTTCCCTTTCTTACCAAAACACATCACCCTTTTACAAGGAGATATTTTAAGGAGAACATGGTCACCTACCTCAAGAGAGATGTCTTTCCATCTGTTATATGCATAACTTTTCTTCATGCTCTGAGCTATCCTCATGTGCTGCTGGATCATCTTCATTTTCTCATCCACTTCCTCTACTAATTATGGTCCCATCAACATTCTTTTACTGACTTCATCCCAAAATGTTGGAGTTCGACACCAATTCCCCTATAATTCCTTGAAAGGTTCCATCTGTATACTAGAATGGAAAATGTTATTATAAGAAAACTAAACTAATGAAATATGTTGATCCCAACATCCCTAGTAGTCCACTGAAAAAGCTTGACACATATCCTTTAAGTATGAATCATTCGTTCTGACTGGCCATCTGATTGAGGAAGAAAAGTTTTACTAAAATTTAATTATGTCCCCAATAACTTTTGAAGGACCTTTCAAAAGTTAGAAGTGAACTCAGGATCTCAATCAGATACAATGGAAAGAGTAACACCATGTAACTTGACAATCTCTTTGAGGTACAATCAATAAAGTTGATCCAAAGACATTTTATCCCGTATAGAATAAAAAAGTGCACATTTTATCAACTATTCAATAATAACCCAAATCACATTATTACCTTGAGAAGTCTTCGGTAGTCCCACCATAGAGCCCATGGATACATTCTCCCATTTATACACTATCATTATAAAAGGATGAAGCATCCCCTTAGGTAACATTTTCTCTACTTTAACCATTTGACATGTTAAAAATATCAGGGTAGAATCTGAAATATCACTTTTCATTCCATCCCACCAATAATACTCCCAAAGGTCTCTTTATATATTAGTACTTCTAAGATGAATTGAAAATGGAGAACATTGAGCTTTAGACAACACATATTTCTTCAACTAGTAATCACAAGGCACATATAACCTTTTAACAAAACATAAAACACAATGTTATCGAGGCTAAATTATGTCAACTTATCCATTTTAAAAAACTCTACCTTTTTCGATAGCTCATGGTATTTCTTCTGTTCTTTCAAAATTCTTTTTGATAAAAATGAATGCAATGAAACCTGAAACAAACAGAGGTATTTCTTGCTCCAAAACTTCTAAGACAAAATTCATCAAATCACAAATCAATGGATCATGTTCCAAACATAACATGGTTGATGATACATGTTGTTTTAGAATCAATGTATCAGCCACATTGTTTGCTTTTCGTGGATGGTAATTGAGCGTGCAATCATAATCCTTTATCAGTTCAAGCCATATTCTCTGTGTCATTTTTAATTCATTCTCAATTAATATATTCTTTATACTTTTATGGACATTATATATTTTATATTTGGATCCATATAAATGAAGCCTCTAAATTTTCAAAGCTAAAACCACAGCTGCCAATTCCAAATAATGTGCGGGATAATTTAACTCATGAGGTTTTAGTTGTCCTGAAACCTAATCAATTACCTGATCATTATGCATCAGAACACACCCAAGTACCTTTAATAAAGCATAATTGTAGATGAAAAACTCACCATTTCAAGAAGGCAAGGCCAACATTGGATCATTCACCAATGTATTCTTTAGATCCTTAAAAAAACATCACATTATTCTATCCAACTAAATTTAAACCCTTTTTGTGTTAAGATAGTTAGTGGTCTAGAAAACAGAGCAATGTTTTTAACAAACCATTGGTAATAACCTACTAATCCAATAAAACTATGAATATTTGTAACATTTATGGGAGATGGACATTCATCAACCACATTTATTTTGACAGGATCAACTATTATTCCATCCTTATTTACAATGTTCCCACAAAAATAAATGTATTTCATCAAAAAATAACACTTTCTAAATTTTCCATACTATTTTTTTCATTTATGTTTTGAAAAAAAAACCCTTATATGATTTTCATGCTCCAATTTACTCTTAGAAAATATAAGAATTTCATCAATAAACACAACCAAAAACATATCCAAGAACTCATGAAATATTCTATTCATAAGATCCATAAATACAATAGTTGAATTAGATATCCCAAATGGCATAACAACAAATACATAATGCCCATATCCAGTATTAAAAGCTATTTTTAGGATGTCATATTCCTTCACCTTTAACTGATGGTATCCAGATCTCATGTCAATATTGGAAAAGTACTGAGCTCCCTAGAGTAGATTAAACAAGTCATCTATATGAGGCAAAGGATAATTGCTTTTAATAGTGATGTTATTCAATGCTCTATAATAAATGAAAATTCTTATGGAACCATATTTCTTTTTAAAAAACAAAATTGGAGCACCCCGTGGTGAAGTTATAGGATGAATGATGCTTTTATAAAGAAAATCCTACAACTGATTTTTCAATTCAATATGTTCTATTTGAGAAATATGATATGGGGGTTTTGGAATTGTTTTATAATCAAAAACTAAGTAAACTATGAGTTCTACTTCCTGATAAAGTATGAACCATGGTAACCCATCTGGAAAAACATCAAGGAATTCATTTAACAGTAGCACATCATTAGCCAAAACAGTTCCCTTATTATCAACAGTAGGAGAAAGATAAATTTGAATTCCATCTTTCAGTAGTCTCTCATCTTCCTGATATTTTGTCAATTGTATGGGTAAATTCTTGTATAAAAACTGAAACTCTTTCTAAAAACAGCTTCGTTAGCTCTAAAATCAATCTTAGCATGATAAATAAAAATCCAATCCATTCCTAGAATGTCATAAAACTCCACTAAGGAAAAAACAACAAGGATTGTAGGTAAATTATATCCACATACCATAATATAAATATTCTTATAATTCCTATTTGCTATAAAATTTCCCCCAGTGTTTTAACAATATGTTACGGTCTCATTTGTTGAGGTGATATTTCCAATTTACCAAAAAATTTCATAGAAATAAAGGAATGTGTAGAACTAGTATCAAACAGATCATTAGAAAAATATGAGTAAATAAAAAAATTACCTAATACAACTTCATTAGATGGCCCGATGACTGCGAACGTAGTCTCAAAGATTCTCACAACACCTTTCTTCTTGTAGTATGGCTTCTTTGCATCATTTGGATCTCTCTTTGGACATGTATTTGCATAATGACCCATCTCACCACATTTAAACCACATTACAGTTTGATTATCAGGATTAGTCTTAGGATCATTTTCATTACAATATTGAGCCACATGTCCAAAATTACCACATTTAAAACACTTCCCAGTTTTGGTAAGGCATTCCCCTGGGTACTTCTTGCCACAATTTTCAAAAATTGGACACTGAATTTTCTTACCATCTAATTTTGCTGGAGGATTATTACCCATCACATGACATCTATAACACTTGTTCTACTTGTTATAAAAATGGACGTGATAATCAAAAAACCCTATCACTACCCTCTCAGCATATCATAAAAGTTTATCATAACTTTTGAATTCACTGGAGGCCAATTCCCTTCGATGCCTTGGAATCAATCCCGAGTAAAAGAATTTGATATTGCAATCAAGATCATGAATAATATTTGTAGAAAACTTTACCAGTTAGGTGAATATATCTTTATACATAACTACTGAATCTTCCTCCTTCTTATTGAATTCAAGGAATTGATTTTTTATCCTAAGTCATACCACCATAGAAAAATATTTTTCCAGGAAAAGATGTTTAAATTCATCCCACTATAAGGCATAAATATCCTTTATATCCCTGATATTCTTTACCATTTACCACCACTAATTAGATTCACCCTCAAAAATATAAATTCAAAGACTTAACTTTTGATTATCTGAACACCCCATAATAGCAAATATCATTTCAAGGGCTTTAATCCATCCTTCAGTCTCTACTGGGTCAGAGAATCCATTGAAAGGAGGAGGGAGTTGTCTCATAAAATGTTCCACTATTATCATGTTCTGTAGTGGTACCTATGTTTGTTCTCTTTCATGTATTCCACCATTATTTATTGCATGCGTTATCTTATCCATTACTATCAAAAACTACCTAGTTCCAATTCCTACTATTTCGGGCTACATATTCGAGAGGATGTCATTCTGTTGATGCCCCTCCTCTTTATCTTTCCTGTTTCTCTTTTGGACAAACATTATGAACAATCATATCTCAGTCAAAGTAACATGGTAATCTTTAAATGGTAAAACATTTCAAATTAATCATATAGTGGAAGTAATTTATGGTATTCTATTAACATCACCCTAACCCCTAATATTATATAAATCATCCTATGATACCAACTATAAGTACCCGACCTTAATACATTACATAATCTATAATTTAGTCATGAAATAACTTTATTTTTTACATTGAGGATACTTTAATATTTATAGATTTTGAGAATTTTTATATAATAAATTCATAACATTACACATTATTAAAGAGTGGATACCATAAATGGTATTCATTTCTTTTAAAATATGAAACTTTTCAAATAAAACATTATTTATTTGAGAATTCATCAAAAATTTATTTTAGATTCCTTCTTTGTATTACACATCATTATAAACTTTGAAAATCATTTAAAAACTTGGGATGAACACAAAAATCTCAGTAAAGGCATATAAAAATAAGGAAAGAACAAATTAGTCCATGAATACTTATATGGTATGAAATCATTTTCAAATGTCATACTTGTCACCCATAAATAATTTCTTTGTGAATCATGATATTTCTAAAAGGTCCCCATAAAACATAAGCTCATAAATATAACCATAAAGTTATCTTGGGTCATTACTTACAAAATATTGTAACCCTCTAGGCTACCTTATCAGTTGTAACCCTCATAGCAACCATACAATTTGTGAAACCACCACTATTACACTTCGAGTAACCATACGACTGACCTCCAACAGACACATAAATAATGACTTTGAGAGAGATATAGGTCTCAACCTACATCATAAACAACTACCAAGAACCAGAACATAATCATACAACATGAATAATCTCAAAAAAACATTGCTTTTTAATTTTGTAAAACAAAATTTTGAAATAGGATTTTAAAAGAGAAAGCCCCTTACAAATATAATATAATTCCAATGAGACCTATTATAGTGGATGGAATACTTATATAAACTAAAAATATAAATAATTTAATATAATATGAACAAAACCAATCACATAAATTTTTTTAATACCATATAAATAATGGAGTATGATGTTAACCCAAAGAATGGAAATTAGGTTATGAATTTCCTTATCTCTGGTTTGTCTTACTTCAAAATCATTTAAACTTCATCTATAATGGTTTAAAGAATGTTATTAATATCTTTAAAAAACATATATATATTTATAAAACCTTATATGATCATTTTATTACATCATTTCACCCATTAATTGTTAGTATTTTGTTCCATGCATTGTTTTGGGTTTGTTCATTACATGATTTCCTTGATCAGTTCATGATGGATATTCTTATCGATTGGGAGTGAAACTCCAGAATTTATATAAGTTGCTATTTACATATTTCCAGATCCATAAATTATAAAATTTATCATTTTGATTTTTATCATGAGGATGATTCATTAGTTAAAACATTATTGATATTTTTTTAGGTCATTTTGGTTATTCTTCGATCTTAATGAACTCATTTGTTTTATATGTTAATAACATGTGTATAAAATCAATCTAGGACCTTATATAAGATATAATACATACATTATAATCTGGATCAACCATAAAAATGGTTCCATGTCCAGTATTTAAGGAAGTAAAAGAAATTGAAATCACATCTCCCACGATGTTGGTAAATTGACATATCACAGATGATGTTTTAGTTACTTGAATAAGTTGGAGAGGAGAATAATTGAAATGGTGGGTATTCCATAAACATGATGAAATGTAGAATATTTAAGATACTATTTTATTCATTCCTCTTGAAAAAGGGTAGGTGAGGAAATAAAAATAATATAATGGAATGTTAATATAAAAGAAAAGTTGAGAAATCACTTACGGAAATTTGGCAACCTAATGATGTCGCTGAGAATTTCATTAAATATTTTCATTAGAGAAAAGGGTTATCTCATTATTATAACATAATATGTGAATTAAGGGGTATATGGAATGAAATAAACCAACATAATCTAATATAAATTAAAAATAATAATATAAAATTAAATAAAACAATGAAAACAGAAAAGGATATTTACCTCTTGATATCTTCTCCTTGAGATCCCCCGAATGGCCTTTGGTTTTGAACTTTTAGAGATACCAGATTCTCTAGGAAATGGGTAAGGTCCATGTGAGGGTTATTAGGCATAATTTAGGTAATGATAAATCCTTTAGAGGTGTGGGAGGAAGAGGGGATTGAGGGTGGTATTTATAGTGGAGGAGAGGAGGTATTTTTAATTATTTTTGTCATTATTATCATATATTTTCTCAAGATTATGAATAGTATTATTTCATATGATACCAAATAGTAATAATGGAATTTTAGTTAGATCCAAGTGATATTACATCACTTATGCTTTCAGAAATAGTGTATTTAACTAATAATTTGAATATATGGTATTTTACTGTATTTCACTATTCATAAAAAATTCTGAATTTTAAAAAAATCCAAAAAAATTAACCACAACTATTTTTCAACATTTAGAATTAAAAATATAACTCTATTTTTTAAAATAAATTTCTAAATATTGTTAATTTAAATTTTAAATAAAATCATAATTTATTCAAAAATAACAATTTTAAAACCATAACTGATTTTATACCACACTGAAAAAAATAACCAAGATGTCACTATCATAAAGACTTACAAAAATAAAATAATAATAGAATTTACTATTCATCAGGGTCATATTACTATTCATAAGTGTATGTTATTATTCATAAAAAATTATGTTGGTTCTATTAGAATTCATATAACTTACTGAACACAATAGTTGATGACTGTTTTTTGAAATTCAAAACCTAGAAGTGGAAAAATTATGTTGAGAGGCTAGTTATAAAAATATAATTAAAACATATTTTCATTAATTTTAATTTATTTTTAGAAAACCATGGGGTGTTACACATGACTTATCAATTATAGAGCCCCTATCCTTCTCACAAAACATAAGATGATTTTATGTATAATTATATATGACAGTATAAACCAAGGATTGTAAAGTCTAGTGTCTTGGAATACTATGTAAATAAAATTGAAAACATGGACCTAAATATAATGTTTATTTACATAGTATTTATAGGGAGATCCTAACTTTATTTGAGCCCTTATATCTTCATAGGGTATCATGGGGATCACATGAACAAAGGGATGAGATAAAAAGCATAGAAAGGAAATGAACGTAAGAATAAATCATTAGAACATGGGTTAGAAGGAATAACATGATGACATAAAAAGTCATGTAACATATGACATCATTGTCACAAACCAAATCTGGTTGCCACCAATATTGGCAAAAAACCCATCCCGTGACAATGCCCGAAGGGCATTCCCTATCCTCACGGGCTAGCACAAGTTCCCGGGTATCATTAATTTAGGTTTGAGAACGATTTACCTAAGTATGAAAGCATAACACATTAAAACAATCCATAGTATAAATCTGAAATTTCCAAGACAAACAAGTCTTAACCGACAACCAGAACTGAATACATTGGTTTAAAGACAATAAAAGAGGTCCAAATACAAATAAATACAGCATCAAGACAACCCCAAGGACTCCACATGACTTGGGGTAATCACCCAAAAGCCGTCTCCACAACTCTGCACCAAGGATGGGAACTAACACCCTGAAACGCCATCACCCTTAGCCTTTCCTTTACCTGAGTCAAACATAACCAAGCCTACTTACACCCAAGTGGTGTAAGTAGGGTGTGAGCCTAAGCCAAATAGGATAACACCCAATTATTCCAAATAATATGCAATACAATGCGAAAAAGAATGTAGTTTTAATAGGCAAGGAAGAACAGTGTTCAAATTCCAAGAATTGTAACTTTCATTTGAAAACAGTTTTCAATCAAAAAATTTCATAATTTTCATGAATTTAAATAGAAAGGTTAGATACTGTAATTTACTACCAAACACACCCTATGAAATGGGTAAATACTAAAAATACAATGAGCAACAACATTGGGAACACCCCTCGGCACTAGGTTGTCTTGGGCCCTATGTACCTCGTACCTTGGTTTAAAGTAACCATAGAAAAATCCATTCTTGTGCATGAGCCACTAGTAGGGAACATACCCATAACCTAGTGGTCCCCAATAGTAATCCACATAGTTTAGTTAGAGTTTTCGTTATCCAAATACTAAGTGAAACAGGGACAAAACCCATCCCGTCCACTAGCCGTACTAGTACAAATCTGCCCCACCTAGGTACCCAGGCTTCCCCTTTTCTGATCAATAAATTTCAGCATGAAACATAAATCAATTTTCATATAAAACACCATTACCGGCCAAACACGACCAATACAGTAGAAATCACATTTTATACCACTTAAAACATGCAACAATACTCTTTGATTTTTAATAAAACAACCTCTAAAAAGATCACATTATTTTGCACCCAAAATTATTTGAAATATCCACTTTTCTCACTATGTTCACACTTTTAGGTCACAAATACAAAATTTCAGTTCAATAAACTTTAATGAAACCAAAAATTCAGTTATGGGAAGCCCCATGTGAACCAATAAGTTATATCCTTTAAAACCCCCATTTTCACACAAACATGACACTTTAAGCCCATTTGCTTCCCAAACATCATTTAAACCAATTTTTTCCACAAAAAACTAAAATAATAAACATTAAAACAATATTTAAAGTCCTAATACAATTCAATAAAATCAATTATGTAATTATAGGACATCCCCAAATGAACTAAAAATGATTTGTATGAAAACCCCCGAATTTCACAAAAAATTGGCACTTAAAATTCATTTTTATTATAAATTCCACTAAAACCAATTTTTATAGAAACATTAAAATGAAATAAAAATTAAAATATAATAAGAACAGTAAGATAATTCACAAAAATTGCATGCACAATGGAATCACCTAACAAATTAGTTAAAATCTTGAATCCTTCGAGCGATAATCGACTCGCACCACCACCGCAACAAGAGGGACCTAGATCAAACCTAAAACCACAATAAAATACCAAGAAAACCCAAGGTTAAACCCTAGGTTTGAAACCCTACCATATAGATATTAGTTACATCATGAAAAAGGTAAGAATCCCTAGTCAAATAGAATGAAATCCTAATCAATTTGAAAGAGGAAAGAAATGGACTCACTTATTTGGAGTATCTTGAAGTAATCACTCCAAAAGAATAGTAGATGAAATTTAAAATAGCCAAAATTCAGGTTTAGTTCTAATAAGAATTATTAGGCCATTTAAGAACTAGAATGGAGGAAAAATATAAATAATTGAGAGAGTTATGAAATAATGAAGTCACCTCTTCAAATCTGGATGATATGAGGAACCCTATGGAGTTATGCACCACTTCGCGATGAACCGGAGCTCCAAAGAGGGAGAAGAGAGTTTTGACGTCTGTCTGGGTTGAGTGGTCTTAGGTGAGACTTTGAATCACTGAAAAATCCCAAACATTGAACAAGTTATTAAACAAACAAAATTTAATTTTAAAACTGGAATTGTGCTTTTGGGTCGGCCCAACCCCTTAAATAAAAACCCCAATAAACATTTGTTATGGATTTCTAAAGGCCCCAAATTTCCTTGGTGGTGTTAATATATTAGGGGAGGAAATTTAGGAGTTGATATGAGTGAAAAATATTAAAACATTAAAAATTTATAAAAGAAACGAAATTTATTTTTAAATCCGGAATTGGGCTCATAGTTTGGCCCAATTCATGAAAACTCACCTATTCCTCCATAAAACCTTAGAAAACCCCCAAAACAAGGAATTAATGGAAATTAAATGAAAAAATACCTTTAAAATATTTCATGTATATGACAATTATCCCACAATAAAAACATTCCATCTCAGAAAGTCAACCTGACGCTTGATCAGAAAACAGAAACAAATACTCTCCCTCAACCCATGACTTCCGCTGCCATGTCTCATGTGTATCATTACCATGCTGCCAATGAACCCGGTCCAACGGAATGGACTTCTCTTGAAGCACCTTCATTTGGGAGTCCAATATTTTCACCGGCTGCTCAATAACAGACAAGTCAGGCTCTAGCTCCAGTTCTTCCCAACTCAGCACATGGGATGGATCCGGGTTGTATTCCATTAACTGGGAGACATGGAAGAAATCATGGATGGATGTCAAATTAGAAGGTAAGTCCAACCTCTATGCCAATTTTCCAATATGATCGACGATCTCAAACGGCCAGACATACCGCGGTGTTAGCTTCCCTTTCTTCCCCAATGGACGATGGCCCAGCCGAGGGGCCACTTTCAAGAATACCCTATCACCCACAAAAAACACTAGGTCACAATGAGTCTGGTAAGTATACTATTTATGGAGACACTGAGCTGTCAATAAATGATGCCTAATCAAATTGACCCTATCATACGTCTCCTGCACCAGACTCGACCCCAACAGTGAGGTCACACCTACCTCAGCCCAACATAGGGGGGACCAACACAGCCGACCATAGAGTGCTTCAAAAGAAGAAATTAGAATCAAGGATTGGTAAGTGTTATTATAATCAAACTCAACCAACCCCAAAATGGCTATCCCAGGACCCTCTAAAGTCCAATACACATGCACAGAGCATGTCCTCCAAAATCTGATTTGCCCGCTCTATCTGACCATCCGTCTGAGGATGGTATGTCGTGCTCATCATAATCTGTGACACCAAGGCCTTCTGAAGGCCTTACTAGAACCGAGAAGTGAAAGGATGGTCTCTATCTGAGACAACTGCTAATGTAAAAAACATGGAGTCTCACCACCTCCAAAAGATACTAATGGACCAACTCATCCACTTTATATGTATCTCTGATCGGAATGAAGTGGGCTGATTTGGTCAGATGATCAATCACCACCCAAATGGAATTCTTACCCCTAGGTGTATGTGGTAAGACAACAATGAAGTCCATGGAGACCTCGTCCCACTTACAGGTAGTAATGGGTAATGGCTGGAGCAAAATAGAGGGACTTTGGTGCTCTTCTTTCACCTATTGGCATGTGTAGCATCTCGAAACAATGTCCTCTCTGTCCCGTCTCATACTAGGCCACCAAAACTGCCGACGAACATCATAATAAATCTTAGCGGCACCCGGATGGACAGCCCACTGAGACTGGTGGCTATCCTACATCACCACCTTTCGTAGATATAACGAGACTATGCAACGGCCCATGAAGCAAAAGATGCCCTCAGGAGACGATGACTAATCAGAGGATGTCTCCCCACCACGAATAAACTACATTGACCGTTGACAAAGTTCATCACTGGGCTGTTCCCGATTAATCAACTCCAACAGAGAAGGAGTCAACTGGACGCTCGCTAGGAATGCACCTCCACTATGTTCCCTGGTGTCCACATGCATATGAGAAAAGAGCCCCATCAATTCCCACTCATCACTGGACTTCCTCAAATCCTGCACTAGAACCCTTCTTCTCAAGGCGTCGGCCGCTACATTACCCTTACCTAGGGTATAAACAATGTCAAAGTCAAACCCCTGTAAGTACTCGATCCAGTGATGCTGCTTCAAGTCGAGGTCCTTTTGTGAGAAGATATAAGCCAAGATTTTGTGATCAGAGTAGACCACAAACTTCTCCCCAAAGTGGTAGTGACACCATGTCTTCAAAGCATGCATCACTGCTACAAACTCCAGGTCATGTTTTAGGTAGTTCTTTTCATGTGGTCAAATTTGGTGACATCCATATGCTACCACGTGATCATCCTGCATAAGCACACAACCAAGACCCATACCTAAAGCATCAAAATCGACCACATATACCTTTCCAGCCTCTGGAAAAATCAGCACGGGGGCAGTAGTATGCCGCCTCTTCAGCTCCTCAAACGACGCCTGGCACTCTGGACCCCATAAATACATCACCTCTTTCTGGAAGAGGGCGGTCATCAGTGAAGCAAGCCGAGAGAAATCCTGAACAAATCGCCTGTAATAACCAGCCAAGCCAAGAAAACTCTGTATCTCGAACACATTCTTCGGTTTCTCCCTCAACATGACCGCACTAATTTTCTTAGGGTCCACTGAAACTCCATGCTCTGAGATCACATGCCACAGAAATCTCACCTCCTTGATCCAGAAAGTTTACTTTGACAACTTTGTATAGAAATGGTGATCCTGTAATATACCCAAAACGATCCTCAAGTGATGTTTATATTCCTCCACAAATCCAGAGTATACCAGAACGTCATCCACGAACACCATGAAAAATGAAGCGAGATACTGATAAAACACCCTGTTCATGCGTGCCATGAAGACCGCTGGAGAATTGGTCAATCCGAAGGGCATGAACAAATACTCAAAGTGGCCATACCTGCTTCAAAAGGCTGTCTTTGGGATATCTGACTCCTTCCCCATGAGTTGATGATACCCTGAACACTGGTCTGTCTTTGAGAAAAACTTCTCGCCCTTCAACTGATCAAAGAAATCATCTATTCTTGGAAAATGGTGTTTGTTTTTAATTGTTACATTATTCAGCTTCTGGTAGTCAATTCACAACCAGATGGATCCAATAGCCTTTTTTGCGAACAACACAGGAGTGTACCAAGGAGTGATGCTCGGGTGAATGAATCCTTTGGATTCTAAGTCATCCAACTATATCTTTAATTCCATCAGCTCAGTGGGGGACATACGGTATGAGGGAAGAGATATTGATTGTTTTCCCGGTTCCAGAGCAATTGAAAACTCCACATCCCACTCCGGGGGAAAACCTAAAAACTCATCCGGGAATACCTCTGGATACTCATTCACTACATGAGGTAGTGCACCTTCTGAGGAAAGACCATCCTCTAGAATGAGAAAAGACAACTGAAAGATAACAAATTCCATCACTAGGAGTAGAGGACCTGCGCGACCTGATCAAGGATCCCATTCTCCATGAAAAACCTAACGACTCCCATCAGGTGCTGTGAAACTCACACACCATCTATAGCAATCGATGTTTTCTTGGAAGCTTACTAGCCAATCCATCCTGAGTATGACATCAAATAGGTCCATATCTAAGTCCTGTAGGTCCCATCCCATCTTGACCCCTGACATAAAAATCACACACGACGGGCACCTGTGACCCCACAGGAAGAAATGAATGAAACAGAGGCACCAGTATCAAAAAGAGCAACATCTATAAAAGATACAATCAAAACAGTACCTTGAACTGTTGACTATCCCGCCTCGGATCCTGTTGGTTCCTGATCCACTGCATGAAGATGTCCAGTATCTGCCTGAGGAAGATTGCTAGACTGTGGTTGTGCCCTAAACTGGATCTACCCAGAAGATGATCCATCCCTACCACCATGACCGTCAAATCGAGATCCCCCAGTCCTCGATGGATCAGACTGTGCCGACACTCCTCTTGAAGCCACTGACCCTTCCCCACTTGGAAGTGAACGTGACACTCTACAGAAACACTGTAAATGCCCCATACCTCCACACTGGTAACAAGGTTTCAGAGGAAGTGTACATTCTGGTCGGATGTTCCTGGGCTTCCCACACTGGTGGCACACGACCAATCTTGCATTAGAAGCCGCAGAAGAAAACTGCCTGGAAGAGTGGCCTAAACTACCACCTCTTTTCATCACATGATCTCCCCTCTTCCTTTTCTTCTCTAAGGAGATGCCACTTCCCACTACTGATACTAAACCATAGATACCAGCCCTACCTTTTCAATCAATCTCCACCATGCACACATGTTCAACGACCTCAGTATAGTTCCTCAGCTTAAACAAGAACACCTGGGAGTATATCTCTGGTCAAAATCCTTTCTCAAACCTCTAGGCCTTCACATTCTCAATAGGGACAATTTCTAGAGCATACCGAACCAACTCTGCAAAACAGTTGGGATACTCCATCACAGATTGATTCCCCTGAACAAGTTCCATGACCTCTCTAGACCTAGCATAAGCCAACACCTTAGGGAAGTACTGTTCATTGAAAACAACCTTGAAATCTCCCCAGTTCATCTCCTCATTCTTCCCTTCCTAAAGCACTGAATCCCACCACTTATGGCTGGGACCCTCCAATAAAAAGGAGGCACGCTTCGCTCTGAGCTCCTCGGGTGTTTCCAAGAACTCAAACATATGCTCGATCTTTTCGATCCATTCTTCTTCTTCCTGGGGTTCTGAGCTACCTTGGAAGGTAGGAGTCTTGTTTTCCATAAACTCTTGTGATTTATCATTTATAGGACCTGTATCTTCTTCCCTAACATGTATATGAGCAGGAGCTGGTCCTTGTCCCAAAGCTTGGATAGCCCGAACCACAGCCTCCATGAGCCTCTGATCAATCGGAGTGGAGAACTCTCTCCAGCTTCCTCCTGTGGGCACGTGGGAGCTTTCCAGGGAGGCATGTTGCTACAAAATGAAACAGTAAAAAAATAATAGTCAATACCAAAATTCTGAAAATTGTAATCAAATACATAAATTATAAATAAACTAAACACATTTCAGTAAATAAAGAAATAACTAATCCACATCTTCCTGATGTCCACATGTGGTCTGCATCCCACACGTCTCACCAGGAAGTGAAGTCAATCCGTAAATTCCAACATCCCATGGTGACTCAAGGCCTGCCATGAGAGGTGCGGTCCAGGAACCCTACTCACAACCAAAACCCTGATCCCTGATAGTCCTATCTCTTGTCTATCCTGACTCATCCCAAAATAGCAATATAACCCAAAAATGATTTCCTCCTTTGATACCATTTTGTCAAGAAACAAATCTCATTGCCGCCAATACCGGCCGTAAGCCCAGCCCGTGAAAAGGATTGAAGGGCATTACCTATCCCCACGGGCTGGAACAAGTGCCAGGGTATCATTAATTTAGGTTTGGGAACGATTTACCCAAGTATGAAAGCATAACACATTAAAACAATCCATAGTATAAATCTGAAATTTTTGAGCCAAAAAAGTCTTAACCAAAAACCAGAACTGAATACATTCATTTAAAGACAATAAAATAGGTCCAAATACAAATAAATTCAGCATCAAGATAGTCCCAAGGACTCCACATGACAAGGGGTAATCACCCACAATCCGTCTCCACTACTCCGCACCAAGGATGTGAACTAACACCCTGAACTGCCATCACCCCTAGCCTTTCCTTTACCTGAGTCAAACATAACCAAGTCTACATACACCCAAGGGGTGTAATTAGGGTGTGAGCATAATAACAATAGTATACCAACCAATGATTCAAAATATCATGCAATACAATGTGAAAAAGCAAGTAAAGCATAATGCTGGGGAGGGGAAGTTCAAGTGGACTGGGCCTACAGTTCATGTATTGGGCATGGTATGCCTCTGGGCCTTCGGGTCATGTATTACGAGTTTGTAGGGAAATGTTACTTGGGCCTATGGGTCAAGTACGGGTTCCCCATAAACCATTAAAAGAGGGATTATCTATAATTTACTGCCATACACACCCTAAGACATGGGTAAATACCACAAATCCAATGAGAAACAACATTAGGAACACCTCTTGGCACTAGGATGTCTTGGGCCCTATGTACCTCGTATCTCGATGTAAAGTAACCATAGAAAAATCTGTTCTCATGAACGAGGAACTAGTATGGAACATAACCATAACCTAGTGGTCCCCAATAATAATCCACATAGTTTAGTTAGAGTTTTCGTTATCCAAATTCTATGTGAAACAGGGAAAAACCCATCCGGTCCACAAGCCGTACTAGTTGAAATCCGCCCCACCTAGGTACTCAGGCTTCCCCTTTTGTGCTCAATCAATTTCAGAATTCCACATAAACGAATTTTCATATAAAACACGATTACTAGTCAAACACAACCAATATAGTAGCTATCACATTTTATACCACTTAAAACACGCAACAAAACACTTAGATTTTTAATAAAACAACCTCTAAAAATCTCACATTATTTTGCACCCAAAATTATTTGAAATATCCACATTGCACACTATGTTCACACTTTTAAGTCACTAAAACAAAATTTCAGTTCAATACCCTTTAATGAAACCAAAAATTCAGTTATGGGGCTGCCCCATGTGAACCAAGATGTTATATCCTTTAAAAACCACCATTTTTACACCAGCATGACACTTTAAGCCCATTTGCTTCCCAAACACAATTTAAAGAATCTTTTGCAACAACAGCCAAAAATAATAAATAGTAAAACATGATTTACAGTCCTAATAAAATCCAATAAAATCAACTATGTAATTATAGGACATCCCCAAAAGAAACAATAAAATATTTGTATGAAAACCCCCCCAATCTCACCAAAAATAGGCACTTAAAATTAATTTTCTTTATCAATGACACTAAAACCAATTTTTGCAGAAACATTAAAATGAAATAAACATTAAAATATCAAAAACACAGCATGCTATGTCACAAAAAATTTCTTTCACAATGGAATCACCTACCAAATTAGTTAAAACCTTGAATCCTTTGTGCGAAAATCAAATCGCACCACCACCGCAACAAGATGGACCTAGATCAAACCTAAAACCACAATAAAAGACCATAAAAACCCAAGTTTAAACCCTAGGTTTGACACCCCACCCTCTGGAAATTATGTACTTCAAGAAAAAAGGAAGAATCTATAGTCAAATTGAACGAAACCCTAATCCATTTGAAAGAGGAAAGAAATGGACTCACTTACTTTAAGTATCTTGAAGTAATCACTCTAAAACAGTAGTAGATGAAATTTAAAACATCCAAAATTCAGGTTTCATTCGAACAAGAATAATTAGGCCATTTAGGAACTTGAATGGAGGACAAATATTAATAATTTAGGTAGTTATGAAAGAAAGACGTTTCCACTTTAAATATGGACTATTTGAGGAAACCTATGGCATTCTGCACCAATTCGCGATGAACTAGAGCTGTAAAGAGGGGGGAGAGTGTTTCGACACATGTCTGGGTTCAATAGTCTTGGGTGAGACTTTGAATCACTGAAAAAGGCCAAAATTTAATATGTTATAAAACAAACAAATTTAATTTTAAAACTGGAATTGGGTTTTTAGGCAGTCCCAACCCCTTAAATAAAAACCCCAATAAACATTGGATATGGATTTTAAAGGCCCAAAATTGCCTTGGTGGTGTTAATATATCAGGGGAGGACATTTAGGAGTTTTAATGAGTGAAAAATATTAAAACATGCAAATGTTATAGAAGAAACAAAATTTATTTTTAAATCTGGAAATGGGCTCACAGTTTGGCCCAATTCATGAAAACACACCTATTCCTCCATAAAGCCTTTGGAAACCCCCAAAACAATTCATTAATGGAAATTAGATGAAAAAATACCTTTAAAAAATTTCATGTATATGAAAATAATAATATATAAACATGGAGTCATAATAATTTGGATGTAACATAAAACATTTCTTTAGTAAGAGTTAAGGCTGACCGCCATTATCGTTTCCCATAGTAGAACAAACCAAGGCTAACCGCCAAGACCATCGCACATAAAATCTAATAATACATAACATTACCCTGTTCATTGGAGTTCTATTTTGGAGAACTAATCTTAAATTTTCATGAATACATTTTCCACATAAACAATCATACATAATCAATATTACATAAACGTAAGGGTTACACATGGAAATAATTGGGTACCACAATCAAGTCCTAAAGCATAAAAATGGCCATATCAATAAAGTATCAACTAAATAAAGGAACTAAAATATACATTGAAATTCATAAGGGAAAATTATCATGTATCATGGTAAGTGATGTCATGTATAAGTTACCACATATATGAAAAGTATTCAATAAGTTTTAGCATAAAAATATTTTTAAGAAGTTTTAAGGAAAATACTAGAGAGCATTTAAAGTAGAAAAAGGAAAAATACATTATACCAAACTAGAAGTGAAACAGGATGGTTTTGAAAATAAAAATACTTATTTTATAAAGACATTGGAGGCTTAAAACAGAAGATAGAGTACACTTGAAATAGAGAAAGAATTTTGGAAGTTCCCTCAAACTAGGTTTTCTTATCAGGACGTATTGAAGAGGGAATCACTTAAAAACATGTATATCCCCAAAATATAATGATGTATGGGTATTTTAACATGATTTTGGTGCATAACAAATAATGTTTATGTTTTACATAAAAATAAAGGACAACTTCATTTGGGTAAAAAGAAAGATAGATCAACCTGAAAGAATATAGGAGGTTTGGGTGGAATCCCTTTTAGAATATTAGCATGATATCAGGTGTAAATAAGAGGTATTAATGAGATATAAAGGGATTTATAATATTTTATAAATCATTAGGGAAGCATGTTGAAGGTGAAAAATCATACCCTATCATTAGTAATTACACATAAAAGATCATAACATAGAGGACAATCATGAATAAAAATGAAACAGAGGGGATCCCTTACCTTAATTCTGATGGTGTTCTCCACTTCATATAAATGACTTGAATAGTAAAATTAATTTCATTAATTAATGATTCAATAACCTATTATATATGTTTAATATTTTGTATAATTTTGTATGTTCATTTATAACCATTTTGGTTGGTTATGAGATTCAATTTCATTGTTTGGGTTTGTTTTCTTACATGGTTTCGATAATCAATTCACTTATATTCATGTTTGGATAAACATATATGATGGAAGTGTTTATCCATAATTGAATTTATATTTTATTATTTAAAATATATAAGGTTAAATGGTTGATAATAAAATTTTGTTACATGGAGTTAAGTAGAATCATTATATAAAACATTAATGATAAATGTTTGAATTAATTTGGCAATTTTGCACATAATTATCTTGTTTGCATTATTATTTTACATCAATTGTGAAAGATAATTACAAAAAAACACATAATATAAAATAAATATTTAATTTTATTGTTTATCCATAAAAAATTTTCATAACCATAATAAAATATGGTAATTGAAATTTATAAACCGTCGTCCCTAAATGTGATAAATTAACACATCTCAGATGGTGTTTTCATTTATTTCATATAAAAGAAGGGGAAAGGAGAGATGATAATTAATTATAGAATTATAATAACAAAATTACTTTACATTCATGTTACTGGATTTATTATACAATTTGGGTGGTGGGAGGTGAGAAAATAAAAAAGAAAAGAAAAGAACATTGAATGAAATAAAAGAATTGGAAAGTGGAAATTACCTCTTGAGTTTATCTCCTTTGAGAACCTATTAAGGGGAGCAGTTTTTCTCTATTTTGTTACCTAAAGGATTTTGGACATGGGGGAGGATATTGGTGAGATATTTGGGAAAATTTAATGTAATATACAAGGCTTGAGAGGAGTGGAGAGAAGTGGGGATTGTCAGTGGTTTCTATAGTAGAAGGGAGGAGGGTTTTCTTAATATTTTAATAATTAGTTTTATATTTTTCCATAAGACAAGAAATAATAATAATTATTGTGATAAAAAACATTAATATTTTCATTCAAGTTTGAACCAATATAAATTTTCATCATCCATGACTCATGTATAATGTAGAAATTCAGGTTCTAACATTTATTGTGAATTGTCGTATTTTACTATTCATAAAAAATTCATGTATTTTATAAAATACTAAAAATTCACCATAATTTTTTTGATTTTTAGAATCCTAAAATTAAAACCATTTTTCATATATAATTGTCTAAATATGATTAATTTATTATTTAATTAAAATTACAATTTACTCAAAAAAATAACAATTTTAGAACATTTATTTTATTATTCCAAGATATAGGTATATCGTACATCCACTTGAATATTATTTATATACTATCATAGGTATGGTTACTATTCATTGGGGTGTATAACTATTCATAATGGAATTTTACTATTCATAAGGGTATGTTATGATTTACAAAAAATTATTTTTCTCTTATCGGACTACAAACATCTTACAGATTACAACCGTGTATGTCATATTTTCGAAATTCAAAACACAGAAGTGTCAAAATTATTTTTAAGGGTCAAATAGAACTTAGCATTTAATTGTGTTGTAATTTCACACAATTATATGAAATATTTTTAAAAAGTAATTTCCATTGAAAAACATTGGGTCGTTACTTTCATCCCTCCTTATGAAATTTCACCCTCAAAATTTCGTTTTACATTCTAATTCATAAAGTGGTTTTGTTACTTTTCCTTCTTTTCCACCTCCAGTTCCCATGTTGCCTATTCATACATATGGTTCCACCATAGTACTTTCACCAGTTGAGTCATCTTTTTTACTTAGAACATTATCACTACGATCAATGATCTTCATTGGATTATCTTTATAAGAAAGATTATCCTCTAATTATACCACATCTGAAGAGAGTAGATGTGAAGGATTTGGTATGTAATTCCTTAAGTGGGATACATGAAAGACATCATGTACTTTTGACATTGTAGTTGGAAGTTCCAGTCGATAGGCCACAGCTCCAAATCAACCTAGGATTTCGACGGGGCCAATGTACTTGGGACTTAACTTTCCATTTTACTCAAACCTCATGACTTTTTTCGATGGATATATGCATGGAAATACCATATCTCAAATATTGTACTCAGTTTCTCGTTCATAATTCTATGAATAAATCTTTTTTTGACTTTGGGTTGTCTTGATATGCTGCGGAATGTTTTTAAAATTCTCCACCATTTCATTAACCATTCCAGGTCTTTGAAGCTATCACACAATAACTTCATCCCAACATGTTGGTGTTATGCACCTTTTCCCAAAAAGGGATTCATATGGTGCCATTTAGATGCTGTAGTGGAAAATATTGTGGTAAAATAATTCAACCAGTGGAAGTTGTTTTTCCCTTCCATCTTTAATGTCCATATAATATTCTCTCAATATATCATCTATTGTCTGAATAGTTCACTCATGTTGTCCATAAATTTGAGGATAATAGGTTGTACTAAAGTTCAGTTCACTTCATAGAACATGTTGGAGACTTTCATAAAACATCGAGGTGAATCTCAGATCATGATTGAAAACAATAGATAGTAGTAATCCATGCATTCTTACCACTTCTTTGATATAAATCTTGCCAGTTTATATAATGAGAAGTCCTCTCAAATTACAATAAATTGAGATGTCTTTGTAAGATGATCCACAATGACCCATATATCATTGTTTATACTTGATATCCTTGGATGTCCAGTGAAAAAGTCCATGGTGATGTTCTCCCACTTCCATGTTGAGATGCAAATTGGTTGCATCATACCCTTATAATTTTTCCTCTCAGCCTTCACTTACTAACATACCAGTCACTTTTATGTATATTCCGCAATATCCCTTTTCATATTGTCCCACCAAATTTTTCTCAGAGATGTTGATACATCTTTGTGATCCATGTGTGAATAGATAATGGCGATCTATGTGAGTCATTCAAAATCCATTTTTGTATCTCTATATCAGATGGAACACATAAGCATGACCCAAATCTTACAACTACATCCTTGTCAATTTTGAAATCAAAGGATTTCCCATTTCTGATCTCTTCCACCCTTTTCCAAATTTCCCCATATTTTCATTATGAATACTTTATATTATCCATGAGAGATGGTTGAGCAATAATTTGAGAAAGGATTGATGATTTTCATCCTTTAATGATTCCCATATCCATCCCCATCAAATCTAATAAGATCAGACCCTCTTCAATTCTCATCATTGATAAAGATGCAAGATCCTTTTTACTTCGACCATTTGGATCCATGTTTTCCTTATCAGGATGGTAGTGGATTGAGAGATCATAATACTTGATGATCTCTATCCATCTTCTCTAGATAATATTAAGCTATTTTTGTGTGAATATATATTTAATTTTTTTTTGATCAGTATATATAACACACTTCTTCCAATAGAGATATTACTGTCATATTTTTAATGCAAAGATCTCTACTGCCAAAACTTGATCAAGTATAGGATAGTTTTTCTCATGGATTTATAGCTTCTTTGAGGAATAAGCTATCACTTTATCATTTTTCATCAGTATATATCTTAAGACTTTATTAGAATCATTACTTCCCACCACAAAGAGTTCTCCACTTATTGGGAGTGTGAGTACTGGTGTAGTGATTTACTTCTTTTTCAACTCCTTAAATAAGTCTTCATATTCTGGAGTCTAGAAAAACATCACTTCATTCCTTGTAATCTTGGTCATTGGGGTTTAGAATCATGAAATTTTCTTAAAAAATCATCGATAATACCCATATACACCCAAAAAGTTGCAGATCTCCATTACAGATGTTGGCCAGGGCCACACTTCAATTGCCATTGTCTTGGAAGGGTCCACATATATCCCTTTGCTGGTGATAACATGCCCCAATAATTATAATTACTCAATCCAAAACTCACATTTACTATACTTTGCTTAACAATTCCCCCTTCGAAAAGTCTTTAACACATTATTCAAATGCGCTTCATGTTCCTCCTTACTCTTGGAGCATATCAAAATATCATTGATAAAGACTACAAATAATTTGTTGAGGTAATATATAAAGACAATATTCATTAAATCCATGAAAATTTCTAGAGAATTAGTGAGTATGAATGGAATTACTATGAACTCATAGTGTCTATACCTCATTCGAAAGGCAATTTTGGGAATATCTCCCTTAGTCACCATTAATTGGTGACATCCCAACCGAAGGTCCACCTTATAGAAGTAATTGGCCCCATGATGGTGATCAATCAAGACATTAATATGAGGTAAGGGATACTTGTTTTTTATCATTATTTTATTCAAATCATGATAATCAATGTATAGGCACATTGAACTATCCTCCTTCTTGAGAAAGAGGACTGTAACTCTTCTTAGTGAAGCACTCGGGCATATAAAACCCTTCTCCAGATTATCCTAAAGTTTCCTCATCCACTCATCCATCTCCATGGTGGTGTTTCTATAAGGTCTCTTTGAAATAGGAAAATATCTAAGAAAATGTTTGATTGAGAACTCATTATCTCAGTTTGGAGGAAGATCTGCAAACACTTCAGAGGATACATCAGTGTAATCCCTCACAATGGGCATGTCCTCAAGAATGATTATATCCTTTGTCTCAATCATTTGAGCTATAAATTATTTCTCATAAGGAATCAATATCCACACATGAGGGACTATTTCTAAAGAATATTCATCGTTCTCCTTAAGAAGTTAAAGAATTGGAGGCTTCTTCAGGATGTGAAAAGTGATCTCCCTTTCTCAACAATTGATGTTAGTTTGTATAAAGATAGACAATCCATGACCAATATAGAAATGAACTCTAAAAAAGGAAGTGTGATGAGAATTTATGGGAGGTTCAGTCCAAAGGCATTAACTAGGGAGGATTTATAAACCATCACCACAATAATTTCCCTCTTCTCTGTTCTCATTGATAAATTATCCTTCATATTTTGAGGTGGCATTTTAATAGTTCTACTAAACATGTAAGATATGAAAGAATGTGTAGAAACAAAATAAAATGGTATGATCAATATTGTTGAATGAATAACTAGTGTACCTCTCACCACATCATGGTCTGTATCCATATCAATAATAGTGATAGCATAATCCCATACATGATTCCTTAGAGGTTGATGTTGATTTCCCTTGACAACCCTCAGCTTATGGAAATTGTCTGCATAATGCCCATGCTCCTTACAGTCGTAACACTACACTACTGGCGGAGTATTGATATCAACCTTCCTTATTTCTTCCACCTTAACAAGATTATTCATATCATGTCAGCAGTATTTATCCATATGTCCCAACATTCCACATTTAAAGTAATTCTTGGTTAACTTTAGACAGCTCCAAAGATTCTTCTTCCCACAAATTTTTCCAGTTGGATAATCATGCTACTTTCCATCATGGTATTTTTTTGTTGAACCACCCATGATGTTATCTATTTTCTACTTCTTCTAACTAGGCCCACGAGACCACAGAAATTCTATATTCTCCAATTCAAACTTGAGGGAATAATAGAAAATCTATTAATAATAGTCAAAGCCCCGAATCACCAACACATTTCATAGAATCGACATTAATCCTCTAAAGAAGTGATCCACCTTAATTTTGGTGTTCATGAAAAATCCAGTGGCCTACCTTGAAACCCTTTAAAATTTTTTTTATACACCTTAATGAACTCATCTTTTTTCTCCTTGAGTCTGAAGAACTCTCTTTTCATATTGAGATGGAGAATTCGAAGAAAATATTTATTGAAAAACATCCTCTTTAATGTTTCCCAATCAATGGAATGAATTTCCACTTGGGGGTTCATATTATTGATCAGTTGCTACCACTGATCAGCTTCCCCATTAAAAATATAGACCTCTAGTACAACTTTATCTTCTTTTGAGAACTGGAGGATAGAGAATATCTTTTCAATAGAGTGAATCCATTGTTCTACAATGAGTGGATCAGATGATCCACTAAATTTGGGAGGCCTTTTCCATATGAAGGATTCAGTGGAAACTTGTTCTTTACTTGGAGTATGAGGGGGTTCCACGTGATCCAAGTTATTATTCATAACTTGATCTAGCTGATCAAGGGCTATCATGATGTTTTGAGAACCCATTCCCATCATATCAGGCATATCATTAGGTTAATCATCATATTCCCCACCACATTTGTTGTTAGAATGTGTTCTTATATTTCCCACTATTAACTAAAAAAATAACATTCAATTAGAGGTCTTGAATACATAACTATTGTTCATAGAAAGTAAACTTTGAACATAAAATGATAAACTTGTAAAGGATAAGTATATCCTAACTTGTGATTCCTTAGGTTTAAATATCTATTATCCTTGATCTATTTCTTCACTTATATTCTTATGGGAATTTTTTATTCTTTTAATAATGGTTTGTACTATCATCATGAATTTACCAAAGAATTTCCACATAGAGTGTCAAACCAAGAGTGCAGTAAGGCCCATTGTCGTGTAGTTTTCAATCCTAGGTACATCTGTGCCAGAGATGCCTCTACCAATTTATATCCAGATAGGTATATATTATCTTGATAAACCACTTACTCCATACCTAACAATATTTAGGGATGTTTTCTTATACATCATCTAATCCTTATGGTTCTTAATAAACTTAATTATTCCTAATCTCTTAAAATTACTAGACCATCCTCTGATACCAACTATAGAAACCATATCATTTTTGCATAACATTACATGATTTTAAGCCTAATTATACATCTGAGTACAATCAAAAGATTTAAAAGTTTAGTGTCTTGGATGACGAGGTACACAAATCTAAAAACATGGAACTATATATAAAATTTCTTTATTTATACCTCATAAATATCTCCTAACTACATTTGAGCCTATACATCTGCAAATGGTACCCTGGGGATCACATGAACAAAGGGATGATCTAAGAATCTCAACAAAATAATGAACATAAGAATAAAACATAAGATTATAGGTTAGAAGGAATAACATTATGACATAAAAATCCATGTAACATATGGAATCGTAACATATAAACATGGAATCATATATACATGGATTCATAATAGTGTGGAAGTAAAATAAAACATGACTTTAATATGAGTCATGTTTAATAGTCTAGATCCTCTCATATAATAACACATGCTAAGGCTGACCACCAAGAACATTGCACATAACATATCATGAGAAGTAACATTAACCAATGAATTGGAGAAATATCTGGGTATAACCATCATAAAATTTCATGAATACATTTTCCTCATAAATAATCCTTCAAAATCAATCTTACATAAACATAAGGTTTACTCATGAAAAGAATTGTGTACCACAATCAAATCATAAATCATAAAAAATGGTCGTATCATAAAACTGCTAATGAAAGAAAGGAAATAAATTAGAAATGGAAATTGACAAGTTAAAATAGAAATATATAATGGTAAATTATTTCAACAAGAATTGACTACATGTAATAAATTTATTGAAGAAGTTTTAGCATAAAAACATTTTTGACGAGTTTTAAGGAAAAAACTATAGAGCCTTTAAAATAGAAAAATGAAATGTATTTTATCTAAAACCATAAGGAACCCGAAAGGTTTTAAAAATAAAAATAATTATTTTATAAATATAATTGAGGATTAAAATATAATATAGAGTGCACCTGAAATCGGGTAAGAATTTTGGGTGTTCCCTCAAAACATGTTTTCTTATTGGGAAGTATTGAGAATAGAATCACTTAAAAACATTTTTATCCCCAAAAGATAACGAGGGATGGATATTGAAACTTAATTTTTGAAAATATAAATATTATGTAGAATTTGTACATAAAACAGTACAACATCATTTGGGTAAAAAGAACGATAGAGCTACCTGAAGGAATACAGGCGGTTCTGGCGGAATCCATTATGGAATATCAACATGGTATCGGGTGTACATAGGAGGTATTATTTGAGAAGTAAAGGGATTTATGATCTTTTATACATAATTAGAGAAGTACGGGAATGGTGTGAAACTATTCCCCATCATTACAAATTACAAATAAAAGGGCATAAAATAGTGGAAAATCTCGAATAAAAGTGAAAGAGAGGGGATCCCTTACCTTAAGTCTGATGGTGTTCTACACTGGATATCAATGAAATGAATAGTCAAATTAGGTTAATTAATTAATAATTCCATAACCTCTTATTTATGAATAATATTTAGTATAATTTTTTTTAAATTTATAACCATTTTGATTGGTTATGAAGTTCAATTTAATTGTTAAGGTCCATTTTCTTACTTGGTTTCAATGATCGGTTCACCTATATTCATGTTTGGATAAACATGTATGATCAAAGTGGTTGTATAAAATTGAAGTTATATATTATTATTTATCATCTAGAATGTTACATGGTTGAATATTTAATTTGGTTACTGGGAGTGAAGTTGAATCATTATATAAAACATTAATCATAAACACTTGAATTAATTTGGTGATTTTGCTCATAATTAACTTGTTTTACATTATTATTTTACAAAAAGTGTGAAATATGATTCCAGAACAAAAAATAATATAAAATAAATATTTAACATTCTGGTTCTAACATAAATTTTTTTCCCCAAATAGAATTGGAAATGGTAATAGAAATTGATAAACCATCATCCTTGAATTTGATAAATTAACACATCTCAGACAGTGTTTTTGTTTCTTTCATATAAAAGAAGAAAAAAGGAGAGATGATAATGAATTATTTCACTAGCATAACAACATTACAGTACATGTATGTTATTAGAGTTATTATACAATTTGGGTGAAGAGAGGTGAGGAAAGAAAAATAAAATAAAATAACTTGAATGGAAATAAATGAATAGGAATGTAGAATTTACCTCTTGAGTTTATCTCCTTTGAGAACCTCTTAAGGGGATGTTTTGGGTATTTTTAGGATACCAAAGGATATTGGACATGGGGGAGGATATTTGGGAGTGATTTTTGTTGAATATAAGTAACTCACAATGCTTGAGTGGAGTTGTGAGAAGAGGGGAGTGTGGGTGGTTTTCATAGTGGAGGGTAGGAGGGTTTTCATAATATATAAATCATTACTTTATTATTTTTCCATAAGACAAGAAATATTATTTATTCTTGTGAAAAAAATAGTAATATATTCATGTTATATCAAACCAATGTCCATTTAAATCATCCATGTCTAAAGCATGATGCAGCAATTTCGGTTTTAGCATTTATTATGAATTATCGTATTTTACTATTCATTAAAAATTAATGTATTTTAGGAAAATCCCTAAAATTCACCCAAAACATATTTTGAAATGTATAATCCAAAAAATGAATACATTTTTTAAAATTAATTTTCTAAATATGATTAATTAAATATTTAATTAAAATATCAATTTACTCAAAAAATAACAATTTTAAAACATTTATTTTCTTATTCCAAGATATAGGAATATCGTACTTCTACTTGAATCTTATTTATATAATATAATATTAAAGGTTAATATTCCTTAGGGTATATCACTATTCATAAGGTTATGTTACTATTCCCCAAAAATTATGTTTTCCTGTAAGACTCCAAACATCTTACTCATCGCAATCGTGTATGTTAGATTTTCAAAATTCAAAACATAGAAGTGTCAATATTATGTTTAAAGGTCACGTAGAACTTAGTATTCATTGTGTTGTAATTTCATGTGATTATATGATATATTTATAAGAAAGGAATTACCATTGAAAAACATTGGGTCGTTACATCACGTACCTTCATGACGTGTATTATCATCTTAATGATTACATGAATTACATGATTTTCAGTCACATGTTATGCTTCAATGCATATAGAGTAATAACTGTAATTCAACTCATACATGATATGTAGATCTAAAAATTATACATAAATTATATAAAAATTTATATATATATATATATATATATATTAAAACCCATCACATGTTGTGTCCCATCAACCTAGTTACCACACAGAAGCACATGTAGATAAGGTTTTCACAGTATAATTAATTAATTTTAATTCTAAATAATTTGGTATAAGTACACATTGTGTATAGGAGAGATATACATTGTGTATGTCTTTAAACATCTATCCAAGGAACACACCTAGGGCCTCAGCATGTAAACCATGCTTCAGAAAAATTAGAGTACACGATGTGTACAAAGGGATACATGGCATGTGGTCTCTGAGCTACACAATCACTAGTCAGGTAGGATGTGTATTGAAATTCATGGCCCATCTATGACTTAATGGACTACAAATCATGTATGTGGGTTACACAACATGTACTTCAGCTGACCTAGCACCAGAATGGACTGGTAAACATGCAGTGTAAGAAATTATATGCATTGCGTGTGTTCAATGCCCAAATGCTGGGCATGAGGCTGCTTCCCTTGATGAAGTTGTGAATGAGGTTCTACTGGTAACAACTCTAGTGTCCTAGAGGCCTTTATCTATGTGAAAATAGTAGTATCTACTTTTGAGACTCTTCTTGCAGGAGCATAAGAGGTAATGGATGTGCCTACTTAGCTTTCTACAATAATTCTTCCAAGTGTTAGGCCTTATTATAAAATTACATGAAACCACCTACGATGTTATGAGTGATGATGGAGGGGACCATCCTTGTATTCGTGTTCCCCACAAACATCTTCAAAATCTTCTATTGTTTCAGTTCCACTTCAAGTGAATACCTGACTCCCTTCCACTTGGTGAAAATGTCAGTGATTCATTCTTTTGTAAATTACTTGCATTTATAGATGTTCGTGATATTGTTCTTGCATCAAATGGGCAACTGAACATAACAGAGAAACATAGACCAATTCAAATTATGCATATAACATCGGATCTTGGAGGCCTCTTGCTACTCTGGAGTTCACAAAATGGGTCCACACCTTTAAATGGAATGGGGTAGGTACTATGGTGGGACTTCCATCCCATTGAAGGGGATGAAAGAAGGATTTCAGAAGTCCATTTGCGCTCTCATATCATCTTCCCATGTTGGATATGACTTTCTATCAGGTCAAATGGCCAACAGTTGCATCTCAAGGGATTAGAGGCGAGAGGTGAGAGTAACTATCAAATCGCCCTAATAGGGTTTCATATCATTATGATTATTCTTGACCACCAATGCATTTATAGTATTATCAGCATGATATGTAGGCTCAATGGATTATGGAGTAGCTGGTGTAGTAGATGGTGGAGTGGCTGGTGGACCTGTTGGTGGAGCTACCTAATACGAATCCTAAAGAGTATTATCATGATACTAAGGAATGTTCTACAAAACATAACATGCTTGATTTCCTTAGACTCTGGTCCCTTCATATCAGGATGCAAAATATTTTTGAGATTGATTGGAGGTATCTGATCGATAAGGACCTATGGCTTCCCCTACTACCACAATGGAGGAGAGATAGAAATTGGTATAGGATCACCATAGTTTGGTCACCTCTCTTTAAGGTACTCAGTAAAGAGATCTTCGATGAGCCTATTTGGATCCACCATCTGCAAGAGTAAGGTATCCATGGTGAGATAAACCTCTATCTCTTGCGCAACATCAGACGACTCTTGTGTCTTGAAGGACCCACCCTATACCTTTCCCTTTTTAGAGATCTTACTTCCATGAAATGACATGGAAGGTTATCCAAGGCCATGTTCCTACAATTTTTAGAAATTAAACACACATTTGGGCTCCACCTGATGCAATTCTTCTCTAAGGAGTGAGGTATCTCCATTGAATCCCATGATAGTGTCCCTATCTCAGTTTATATTGGGGAAAACCTTGTGCAATATAATGATTCCCAAATTAATATCCTTGATATCATTAGGAAATATAGCCAATTTTAGTGTCTGACTATAGTGGAGAGTAGCATTTTTCCCTATATCCAGATTTTCACTAGTGAGGTTTCCTCTTCAACAGTTCTGTGGAGCACTGTGAAGCTCTGAACACATCATTTTCGAATGACTTGGTGGTAGTCTGGGGACACCGGATGTTGGGTCACTAGAAGTTCTACCATCTAATCCATCTATCAATACTGATTGATGTCATCAAAATTATCCTAGATCTTTTTATAGACCACGTGTTGGATGTGGATGCAAACAATCATCACCCAGATGTTTTGGTGAAAGTACGTAACATCATCATGGGTGAGGGCTTCCAAAATGATAAAGTCCAGAACTATAATTGGATAGAAAATATTAGATAACTGATCGACCATGAAGGTGTCCCATAGGATAGCCTATTCGGAAGTGAGACATGTCTCATGGATACCCGAAGATCTTATCGGTGATGGTTGAGAAACTAGAAATGAAACAAATATAGACCATTGTGGCGGAAGACTAGACGGTAGAGAGATTGCTGCTTGCACTGAACAATCACTATATGCTAGGTCATCTCTCATAGGTGGTTAAAACTATATCATCATAACTCTTTATGGGTTTTCAACCACTACCTCATGTGTGAGGGTAGTAGAAGTCATCTATGGATCCACCTAGTTCTCATGGTCTATCCTATCCAAGAAATATTTTCCGTGATCTCATGTAGAGGGAGATAATGAAGCTGTTGATGATAGTAATGATGGATTCATGAGACCTTGGGAGGGAGAAAACTATTCCTCCTCCTAAATTTACCTATAATGTGATTTTTGGATCTTGTGAAATTCACCTTTCAGGTTGAAAAACTTCACTAACTGGGCTCCTTCCCTAGGCTCTGAACTAGAAAACTGGGGGAAGGCTCCACCATGGAGTCCAACATGGCCTTAGAATATGATATTCAAATGGGATAGACAATGACCTAGAGCCTCTTTATTTTCTTCCTATAGTTGTTTCAGTTCTCGATTATTACCTAGAATGGTCTGTTAGGGCATGAAATTTTTTCAGAATGAGGAGGACCTTAGTACTATAAGTTGATTATGTGGGGAGGAACACTATTTTGATTTTTCATAATATGGGGAGGAATTCTATATTGGTGATAAATAGATTGGGGAGGACATCCAATCTATATATGGGTGATATGGGGAGGACCTTTATGTGACTGGTTGTTGATACAGTAGGTATGACCTCTGATTTGATGAGATGATGGGTAAGGAGGGCCCTCACATATATCAAACAAGACACGGGGATGACCTCTGTGTTGAGACACATATGTACTGTGAAGAGATTTGTACTGGTTGTTGGACACATAGGGATGACCTCTTTGGAGGTGAGTGATAGAGTGGGGATCAACTCAACTTGAGATAATGGAAACATGTGGAGGACCTCTATTTTGGATTCCTATGGCATGGGGAGGACCACCATGTTTTTTGGTAGTGATAACACAAGGAGGAACTTCATACAAATCATTGAGGAAGCATGTAGGGCATACTCTTTGATTGTTGATGGAGTGCAGAGGACCTATGATTAAGATAGTGGAGACATGGGGAGGACCTCAATGCTAGTAGTGGATGGAGTAGAAGCGACCTCCAATATAGTTATCTATAGTACGGGGTGGACCTCCACATAGTATAGTGACGAAGTGAGAAGGGAATTTACTTTAGTCAGTGCTATTGTGGGGAGGACCCCACATGAGCTAATAATGACATGAGGATGACCTTTTAATTGAAATTCCATGACATGGGGAGGGAATCTGTATCGGGAACCATATTCATGAGGAGGACCTCCACAATAAATTTTGATGAAGTGGGAAGGACATCCTATAAGGCCCCAGCCATAAAGCATACTTAATCTTGAGTTATTACAAGATTACACATTGAGGATCTTTTTAGGTTTAGAGTTGTATAGAATTAGATCATAAAACTTGCATTACATTCCACATTTAAACAAAGTGGTTACATAAAATATAGTATTCATTTTTTCCCATAAATGGAAACATATTTAAAAATAAATCATGGATTCTTTCTTGACACTTCCTTGACACTATCATCATATCATGTACCTTTCCCTTGACCTGTGAAAAACATTTCAAAAAAAAACATGGGATGAGCATAAAAATCTCAGTAAGGGTTATAAAAATATGGAAAGGAAACATGAGTTCATATATACATAATAATGAAATCATACTTTACCCGTAAAACATAGTCATATCAAATCCTGAATAAATCATATAAATCATAAGACATAAAAGGTAACTTGAGGCATTCATAACATTCTTACGTAGGGAGTAACCCTCTTGGTTACGTTTGGAATACCCACCACAATATATTCACTAAATCTCTTCAGAGAAACCTTAACTTTTCACTCCTTCACATTACCCAATGCATTGGAGAGCTATATCAGGCTCATTCGCCCTTAGTTTTTCACGGAACCACCCGTCTTCATAATAATGCCCAAGAACCATAACATAATCGTATCACATATACCATGCATAAAGAAAACATAACATTTCCACTTTTCAATCATAAGATATCAATACAACACATTGATATAAAAAAATTATGAAAACCATTTTCAATACCAAAATAAAAGAAAAGTAAAACATGGTATTTATTTTTCTTTAAAAAAGGTATGGCTTGTAGAGGAAGCTGAAACTCAAATAATGGTCACGGTGGCAGAGAAGTCATTGTCACCGCATACGTACGACAAAAACATTCCCTTTTTTCATTTAGTAAAACACTTCATATAAAGAAGATTCCTTTCTAATAAACGTAAAAGTAAAAGGGGTTTATACACCATATAAAATAAGGTTGTGTATAAAACAAAATATGCCTCAATTAATGGAGATTGAGACGAAGTCCCATAAAAAGACGGTATACTTGGATTAAAGATAAATCAATTACACAATTATGTGTGACAAACTAATACACAAAATATAAGTGGATATTAAGTGTAAAACAATCAGAGGAAATTCACACATATTCATAGTATTACATATTCAAGGAGTACAAGTTTATCCCAAAGAATCAAAATTGGGTTAAGAAGTTCCCTTCCAAAAATTCGACAGCCTAACGACGTCACTTCAAAATTCAGAAAAAGAGTTGATGGGAGATAAAAAGGGTATCTCATCACTTGGAAATAAAATTTACATCAATAAGAATATATAAGAACATATCCCAACATAATAGTATGTGAATTAAAAGACATAACAAAAGAAGTCTTTTAAAAAGAGGAGGGTGAAATGATCCCTTACCAACTTGGGTTACTTTCGAAACATACACCCCGTGAAAGAAAGACAATAAAAAATTGATGTAAATACTCATAAATGAAAGTATATTACAAATTGAGTAAAATAATGGGCAGTACATACACCAATCAAAGGAAATTGTGGAAAATGTAGCATAAATCCCACGGGAATAAAAGTGAGATGAAAAATCCCTTACGAAAACTCGGCAGCCTAACGACGCCACTTAAAACATCCAAAAAATTGATTGAGGAGATCAAATAGGGTCTCTCATAATATTACAATAAAATTTATAGAAATATGAATATAAAATAACATCCCCCATCATAAAAAATAGGAGCTTTAAAGAAGTAACATAAAGGAGAGTACTTAAAACGAAAGAGAGAGGTTAGATCTCTTGAGAAAATTCGGAAGCCTAACGGCGCCACTCAAAAACTTCCAAAATGGATTGATGAGAGAAAATAGGGTCTCTCATCATATGAAAATAATAAGTATAGTAGGATTAATATAAAATAACATCCCAATCATAAGAAATATGAGCTTAAAATTAATGACATAAAAGAGTGTACTTAAAAAGAAAGAGAGGAGTAGGATCCCTTACCTCGGGTCCGACTTGACTCGATCGTTTTTTAATCTCCTGAATAATAAACTTGAGTTAATTTCTACATCCTTAAGAACCTTTTTCAAGTTCATTATTCCTTTTATATCACTTATTACCATGTCATTAACACTATGTTATTATTTATGTTAATAATGGTCGTTTTAACGATCATTGGTACTTGAGTCAAAAAAATAAACTCTTTATAATTACAAGCTATTCATGCGGTAAAATATCCATTATATCCAGAATTGTATTCATGATGTATATATCATATATATCATATATATCCAGTATATTCATGCATTTATAATATTACATAACATTTAGAGTTAAGAAATGAAATGCACCGTTCATGGAGACGGTAAGCCGTACGTACGCATGAACGCTACTTCCATTTCTATTTCATATTTAATGGAATTAAAACATAATGATACATAATATTATTTTAATTCCAGTATGGTATCATATATAATATCATTAAATATATCCTTTATAAGTACCACATATGGTATTAATGAATCAAATCACTTTGAGGGGTGGTAGTCCACACTTCCTAAAATGAAGATATCGTGTATACCCATAATGGAAGCCATAGAGGTATGCCATAAATGAAAAATAGAGAAGCTTAAGGAAAACATAAACATATTATATATCATATATAAATGTAGTGACAACATAATGGCCACCATCAAAGGTGTTAAGAGAAGATTGAACAATCATCGTTTCGTGAGGCAGTAATTCGCCATCCACAGAAACAGTATGTTCTTTAACCATTAGATGAATGTGTGTGTAAGTGTAGCTTGAATACTTAATACAACAACATCCTAGTATATTGAAGATACCAGTTTTGTTAGAAAATAAAGTAATTAAAAGAGTTTAGGGGGGTGGAGAAGAAAAATAAAACAAAAGGACTCAAGTGAAGACATTACCTTAAAATCAGGTAACTCCCTTTGGTTTGAGCTCAAAGGCTTCCTTGGGAAGACTTCTTACCAAATTGAGGCTGCTAAGAGTTAGAGAGAGATGTGGAGAGACAGAATGGGAAGGGTTTGGCTGAGCCAAATGCTTTGGAAGTTTGGGTAAGGAGGTAGAGGTGGGGGCATTTTGTAAGAGGAGAGGCAGGGCACTCTTGGAAAGTAAAGAAATGTTACGTTATTTTAGAATGATTTTCGGATTTTAATGGTCCCACATTGATGTGTTTCGAGGATAAGGTGATAAGGGTTCGAAATCCACCCATCCAATAGGTTTTGGACATGTGTAGTTCTTATAGTTTACATTATCTTTCCATTTTATTTAAATCGTTAAATAATGAAGTCATCGCTCCATCATCATGATGTCAAAAATAATTTAATTTATTTAATGTCTAAAAATTATAAAAAAATACTATGATGTAGAAAATCTTTTTATATTTCCAATGACAATTTATAGTCAAAACTCTGACTTGTATAACCCCATTTAAAAATTGTTTTAGTAAAACAACTCATGTTTGTGTCATTTTAATTTTAACATTATATAAAAAGGTATTTATGTCATTTTACAACCAAAGTGGCTCCATGGGGTCACCAAGTTGACCCATGGATTGTATTGGTCGGACATGACTCATCTAATGAGTTTAGGTCATGTCTAGGACATTTCATATTATTAAAACATTATTTTTAACTTAAACTACACTAATTACCTCTAATCGCAATTAAAAACTTAATAAGTTACTATTCACCAAAAAAATTATTTTAATCCCATTGAACCACATTTTACTTCTTAATTAAAACCATGTATGTAAGATTTTTGAAATTCGAAACACAAATGTGGAAAATTTCATTTAAACGGAAAATCAGTTTTTATAAGTACCACTTAGCGGTATCACTATTCATCAAAAATTGAAGTTTTTCAGAAAATTACCAAAAATTCACCCTAGGATATATTTGATATTACAAATTCAAAAATGATGTCTATTTTACAAAATTCAAAACATATAAGTTGAATTAATTAATTTAATAATTAATTCCCGCTGTCAAAACAAATAGCCTGTTTTTAAGAAACAATATCTATTAAAAGATTGACACTTGTTTAAGTCCAATTTCAAAGTGAAATTAATTCCAATGACCACCATTGGATTTAGTGGTAAAAATATATTCTAATTTAACTTTAAAAACAATTTAAAATATAATATAATAATATAAATAAATTAGATAAAAAAGAGGTTTTGAATTAAAATACAACATTTTTCACTTTCATTATAAAATGTACTTTATCGGAGAAATACGAAAAATTTACACAAAGTAAATTTTGATGTCCCGATTATAAAGGAGAATTTTATTTTGTCAAATATAACACATAAAATTATCAAAAAGTGGATTTAAAAGAGGTTCTCCATCAAAAGGCGGTTAATCGACCTTTTAAAGAATGTTAGAATGTTTATGCTTAAAATTGGATTCATTCGCATTTTTAATCCTCTAACATTTATTGTAAAAAGTAAAAATATTTGAAAAAAATATATAATCATTTTGTAGTTAGTTCTATTCATTCCCACCATCAAAATAGCTAGGCGTTAACTACCATTTAAAAAAATATTATTTTATTATTAGAGTGCAATGTAAGAATCCTAAGAAACATATTGTTGCGTGTTGGGTACGACATCGAGCATAGCATCCCCTTTAAATTTATATTAATATTTTATTCACAAATATGGATAAAAGTGAAAATGTCATACTCTTTATTTACCCGGGGTGTTACATCCTTCCCCCCTTTTGGGAATTGCATCCTTGCAATTTTAAAATTGGGCTTGGAAACTTCATTGAAAATCCCACATCGGAACAAGAGTCAGTAAAACAATAACATTAAAATAATGAAAGATAAGTACAAAGGTCACCCGAGTTAACCCATACTAGGATTCCAAGTATGAAAATATGGACATGGAGGAAAAAAATAAAGGGTCATGTTCTGATGGAGAGTGATAGTAAACATGTCTAGGAGAAAGTTAACCATAAGAAAATCACAAACATGTGATGGGTTAAACAGTATTTGATTCCCCATTAGGAAAAGTTAACAGACAACACTTTTGTTTTAAGTTACAATTCATTGAGGAATTTATTTTTGATCTTAAGGAAACATACTTACTTGTCTCGTTGACTTTCAACTTTTACTAGATTTCTTACACAGACTCATACTTTCCCCAAAAGACGAGTATTTAGGAAGACTTGTTCACATTAAGAGTACTAAAATCAACTTATTGAGAATCACCTAATCCAAAAAATAGAAATATATACTTCTAATATCTTTTTACCTTAACCAAAACCAAAACCAAGAAGGTTAGTACAAGATCAGATAATCCAGAAAAGGATAACCCTTTATAAAAAGAAAATCTATTCTTAATCTCCAAAATTTGTCCAACAAAACCCAGAGTTCAACGAGGACCATTCGATAAACAATTTTTCCATAAAATTCTTCAAAGTAAACCAAACTAAGATTTAATCGCAAATATTTGAAGGATTTAGTCACATAGTCTTCCAAGTTAAATCGTAACATTTATCTCCAAACAACATCAGTTGCTCCTAAAGTCTCGTATTGAAAAGTAATTAACCTAATCACATATCATCCATGATATGTTAATCATTTTCATAAATAACCCAAAATCAACTTAATCTTAATTCATAAAGTCACCTAACTAAAAAGAATAAGTCATACTAACTAGGGACTTCACGTAGTCCAGTGGTAGGCGATAAATACCAGTTGCACTTTAGTTGTGGGTTCGATTCCCACAGCTTTGTCTGGCGCGACGGGTTGTCACATGGTCTGCATGTTTTCCTTTTTCCAAAACTATATAATTCTCAAATCATTCTCCAAAAAGAGATAAAATCATCAAAAATAACCATAACATAATTTAACATCAATTTTATCTCATTCCTTTCACTTCCATCATAACATATAGTAACCCATAATTACCTCATAAGTAAGGATCATATAAACCCAAATGGTTCTTTATAGCTACGTCCACAAAAGAACAGATAACTATTCCTTGAATAAAATTTTCATATATTAAACTTCAGGGTTACACATACTATAAAAAGTCTTCTAATTTAAACACATCATCAAAAGAGACTTAATACTCTTAAGAATTTCACCATAACTCTTGGAGCCATTGTATGTTGACTTCTTACTCATTCAACATTCTTCATGATCCATTAACCATTCTTTTCTAACTTATTCTGAAATACTTCTTTCCTACAAACAAAATCATGAATTATATCCTAAGATTCCAAAATAGGAAAACAAAAGTTATGAAATAATCCATACCTTTGATTGGTCATTGTCAGTTTCTTCATCCTCAATCGGAATGGCATTATGTATTGGTAAACGAATATTTGTATGATCTTGGTGATCCCATTCACGAAACTTCTTCATAGGACATGTGATTTCATAATGACCATGCACACCACATTTAAAACATTCAATTGATCCCTCAGAAAGAACTTCTTTCCCTTTCCTCGAGTCAACTGGATGCTTCCTTTTTCCATGGCAGGTTCTTGCTTTATGACCTTCATTTCCACATCTATAGAATATTTCTGGCCCTTTTAAACATTTTCCTAGGTGTTTCTTTCCACATATTTGACACATAGGTTTTTTGACACACTTAGCTTTATGATTATTACCTATAGTTCTGTAGGGATTTTTTTCTCGCATATATGATGCCTTAGAGAAATCACCAAGGTTTAGGTGGTCAATCATGACTCCAGATTGTTGGTTGAGGATAAACACAAGAGTTCTCATTGCAGCTCCCATATCATTCAGTTGCTTGCTCAAAAAACTGTCACAATTTCCTTCACATCCACTGTTACTTTGGTGCCTGCTAGATCCATCCATTTACTAAAACCAAAAAGGTTAGTGTGAGTATATCAACAAAACCATCATGTACTAATGAGGAAGATAAACACTAATATATACTTACTCATTCACTTTATCTAAAACTAGGACTCTTTCTGAAATTCTAACCATTATGGTAATGTCACTTATGGTTAAAGAATACCCTAACCTCTAAAGTTATCTAAACCGACCTCTGATACCAACTATAAGGCCCCAGCCTTAAACCTTACTTAATATTGAGTTATTACAAGATTACACATTGAGGATCTTTTCAGGGTTAGAGTTTTAGAGAATTAGATCATAAAAGTTGCATTACATTCCACATTTAAACAAAGTGGTTAAATAAAAGATAGTATTCATTTTTTCCCATCAACGAAAACATATTTAAAAATAAAGCATGGATTATTTCTTGACACTTCCTTGACACTATCATCATATCATGTACCTTTCCCTTGACCTATGAAAAACATTTCAAAAAAACTTGGGATGAGCATAAAAAGCTCAGTAAGGGTTATAAAAATATGGAAAGGAAACATGAGTTCATATATACATAAGAATGAAATCATACTTTACCCATACAACATCGGCATATCAAATCCTAAATAAATCAAAGAAATCATAAGACATAAAAGGTAACTTCAGGCACTCATAACATTCTTACGTAGGGAGTAGCCCTCTTGGTTACGTTTGGAATACCAACCACAGTATATTCCCTAAATCTCTTTGGAGAAACTATAATGTTTCACTCCTTCGCGTTACCCAATGCATTGGAGAGCTATATCGGGCTCACCCGCCCTCAGTTTTTCACGGAACCACCCGTCTTCATAATAATTCCCAAGAACCATAACATAATCGTATCACATAAAACATGCATTAAGGAAACATAACATTTCCACTTTTCAATCACAAGATATCAATACAACACATTGATATAAAAACATTATGAAAACCATTTTCAATAAAAAAATAAAAGAAAATTAAAACATGGTATTTATTTTTCTTTAAAAAAAGATATGTCTTGTAGAGGAAGCCGAAACTCAGATAATGGTCACGGCGGCGGAGAAGTAATTGTCTCTTCATACATACGACAAAAACATTCTCTTTTGTCATTTAGTAAAACGAATCGTATAAAGAATATTCCTTTTGGATAAACGTAAAATTAAAAGGGGTTTATACACCGTATAAAAGAAGGTTGTGTATAAAACAAATTATGCCTCAATGAATGGAGATTGAGACGAAGTCCCATACAAAGACGGTATACTTGGACTAAGGATAAATCAATTACATAATTATGTGTGAAAAATGAATACACCAAATATAAGTGGATATTAAGTGTAAAAAAATCATAGGACATTCACACATATTCATAGTATGACATATTCAAGGAGTAAAAGTTTATCGCAAAGAATCAAAATTGGGTTAAGAAGTTCCCTTGAAAAAATTCAACAGCCAAACGGTGTCACTTCAAAATTCAGAAAAAGAGTTGATGAGATATAAAAAGGGTATCTCATCACTTGGACATAAAATTTACATCAATAAGGATATATAAGAACATATCCCAACAAAATAGTATGTGAATTAAAAGACATAACAAAAGATGTCTTTTAAAAAGCGGAGGGTGAAATGTTCACTTACCGACTTGGGTTACTTTCAAAACATACACCCCGTGAAAGAAAGACAATACAACATTGATGTAAATACTCATAAATGAAAGTATATTACACAATGAGTAAAATAATGGGCAGTAAATACGCCACTAAAAGTAAATTGTGGCAAATGTATCATAAATCCCACGGGAATAAAAGTGAGAGGAAAAATCCCTTACAAAAACTCGGCAGCCTAACGGTGCCACTTAAAACATCCAAAAAATGGATTGATTTGATAAAATACCATCTCTCATCATATTACAATACAATTTATAGAAATAGGAATATAAAATAACATCCCCCATCATAACAAAGAGTAGCTTAAAAGAAGTAACATAAAGGAGAGTAGTTAAAAAGAAAGAGAGAGGTTAGATCTTTTACGAAAATTCGGCAGCCTAACGGCGCCACTCAAAACTTCCAAAATGGATTGATGAGAGAAAATAGGGTCTCTCATCATATGAACATAATAAGTACAGTAGGATTAATATAAAATAACATCCCAATCATAAGAAATATGTTCTTAAAAGGAATGACATAAAAGAGTGTACTTAAAAAGAAAGAGAGGAGTAGGATCCATTACCTTGTGGCCGACTTGACTCGATCGTTCCTTAATCTCCTGAATAATAAACTTGAGTTAATTTATACTTCCTTAAAACCCTTTTTCAAGTTCATTATTCCTTTTATATCACTTATTACCATGTCATCAACACTATGTTATTATTTAAGTTAATAATGGTCGTTTTAACGATCATTGGTACTTGAGTTAAAAAAATAAACTCTTTATAATTACAAGTTGTTCATGTGGTAAAATATCCATTATATCAGGAATTGTATTCATGATTTAGATATCATATATATCATATATATCCAGTATATTCATGCATTTATAATATTACATAACATTTAGAGTTAAGAAATTAAATGCACCGTTCATGGAGACGGTAAGCCGTACGTACGCATGAACGCTACTTCCATTTCTATTTCATATTTAATGGAATTAAAACATAATGATACAAAATAGTATTTTAATTACAGTATGGTATCATATATAATATCATTAAATATATCCTTTATACGTACCACATATGGTATTAACGAATCAAATCAATTTGAGGGGGCGGTAGTCCGCACTTCCTAAAATGAAGATATCGTGTATACCCATAATGGAAGCCATAGAGGTATTCCATAAATGAAAAATAAAGAAGCTTAAGGAAAACATAAAAATATTATATATCATATATTAATGTAGTGACATCATAATGGAAACCATGAAAGGTGTTAAGAGAAGATTGAACAATCATCGTTTCGTGAGGCAGTAATTTGCCATCCACAGAAACAATATATTCTATAACCATTAGACGAAGGTGTGTGTAAGTTTAGCTCAAATAATTAATATAAAAACATCCTAGTATATTTAACATACTAGTGTTTTTACAAAATAAAGGAATACAAATAGTTTATGGTGGTGGAGAAGCAAAATAAAACAAAAGGACTCAAGTGAAGAAATTACCTTAAAATCGGGTAACTCCCTTTGGTTTGAGCTCAAAGGCTTCCTTGGGTAGACTTCTGACCAATGTGAGGATTCTAAGAGTTATAGAGAGATGTGGAGTGACAAAATGGGCAGGGGTTGTCCGATCCAAAGGCTTTGGAAGTGTGGGTAAGGAGGTAGAGGTGGGGGCCTTTTATAAGAGGAGAGGAGGGGCACTCTTGGAAAGTAAAAAAATGTTACTTTATTTTAGAATGAGTTTCGGATTTTATTGGTCCCACATTAATGTGTTTCTAGGATAAGGTGATAAGGGCTTTAAAACCACCCATACAATAGGTTTTGGACATGTTTTGGTCTTTGAATTTACATAATCTTTCCATTTCATTTAAATCGTTAAATAATGAGGTCATCGCTGCATCATCATGATGTCATAAATAATTTAATTTATTTAATGTCTAAAAATTATAAAAAAATTACTATGATGTAGGAACTCTTTTTTATCTTTCCAATTAATATTTATAGTCAAAAATAGGACTTGTATAACCCCATTTAAAAATTGTTTTAGTAAAACAACTCATGTTTGTGTCATTTTAATTTTAACATTAAATAAAAAGGTATTTATGTAATTTTCCAACCAAAGTGGCTCCATGGGGTCCCCAAGTTGACCCATGGATTTTCTTGGTCGGCCATGACTAATACAATTAGGGTAGGACATGTTTCTATGTCATTTAATATTATTAATAGATTATTTTTACCTTAAACTACACTAATTACCTCTAATCGCGATTAAAAACTTAATAAGTTACAATTCACCAAAAAAATAATTTTAATCCCATTGAACCACATTTTACATCTTAATGACAACCATGTATGTCGGTTTTTTGAAATTCAAAACACAAAGGTGGCAAAATTTCATTTAAATGGAAAATCAGTTTTTATAAGTACCACTTAGTGGTTTCACTATTCATCAAAAATTGAAGTTTTTCAGAAAATTACCAAAAATTCACCCTAGGCTATATTTGATATTCCGAATTCAAAAATGATTTCTATTTTAAAAAATTGAAAACATATAAGTTTAATTAATTAATTTAATAATTAAGTTCCACTGTCAAAACAAATAGCGCGTTTTTAAGAAACAATATCTATTAAAAGATTGACACTAGTTTAAGTACAATTTAAAATTGAAATTAATTCCAATGACCAAAATTGGATTTAATGGTAAAAATATATTCTAATTTAACTTTAAAACCAATTTAAAATATAATCTAATCATATAAATAGATTTTATTAAAAATTGGTTTTGAATTAAAATATAACATTTTACACTATTCATTAAAAAATGTACTTTATCGGAAAAATACCAAAAATTTACACAAAGTAAATTTTGATGTCCCGATTCTAAAGAAGAATTTTATTTTGTCAAATATAACACATAAAATTACCAAAACTTGGATTTAAAATAGGTTCTCCATCAAAAGTCGGTTTGTCGACCTTTTAAAGAATATTAGAATATTTACGCTTAAAATTGGATTCATTCGCATTTTTAATCCTCTAACATTTATTGTAAAAAGTAAAAATATTTTACAAACATATATAATCATTTATTAGTTAGTTCTATTCATTCCCTCCATCACAACATCTAGGCATTAACTACCATTTAAAATAATATTATTTTATTATTAGAGTGCAACGTAAGAATCCCAAGAAACTTGTTGTTGCGTTTTGGGTACGCCATCGAGCATAGCGTACCCTTTAAAGTTATATTAATATTTTATTCACAAATATGGATAAATGTGAAAATGTCATACTCTTTATTTACCTGGGGTGTTACCCCTCCACTTTGGTCAATGATGGGAACATGTGGAGGGCCTCTATGTTGGGTTAAAGAGTGGGGATGGCCTCCACTCTAGATGGAGATGGTATATGGAGGGCCTCTATACAGAATATCATCATCATGGGTCAGATTGATGTGGATTTCGGTGGTGCTAATGATCAAAAGATTCTAACCGACTTTCCTATGAGGCAGCTGAGGTCTCAAGTATGACCAGAAACTGATGAGTCCCAGATCTATAGCAGTAGGGATCTGGTGGAATTCACCCTCTGTGTAATGAGTAGTTAAATACATGGAAGATGATTCCCCCTGATTGAAATCTTCCTAATCATGCACCTGATGTTGGTGTCGAGTCTTTCAAACCAGGGCCAGTGGCTTAGGGGTGTAAACCACCCATTCTTCAGCCTGAGGGACAAGTCGTTGGTGTCACCGATGAGGCATTATGGGAACCCTACTAGGTGATATTAGTGTGATGGTTATTACCATGGTGACCCGAGCATACCCTACCTCCTTGGTGTAGTGGATCGAGTCCTAATAACACTCTTGAGAGAGGCTCCTGAAGTGGTTGGTCATTGGAGTGGAGGAGCACTGGCTCCCTGCACGGCCCTTGGGGGTGGTGACATTGACAAGGAAAAAAATCCACATGGTCATGGAAGTCCATGTATCTTTGGGGAATGATCCTCTCCTGATCTTACCAGCATATAAGGGTGTACATCACCTCCTTATATTATTTCAGAGGGTGCGATGGGGCATGAGTTCTGGGTAGCCATAGCCATGAATGATGTTGTGGTTTAGGAAGAGTCATGTGGGTTTGTATTATTGTTACTTCTCCTTCTCTGATGACTGTGGGTTGGGAGGGGGGGTCTGTTTCATATATATTGGTTCCTACAAATAAGGATGATTCAACTATCAGTGTGGACAATAGGAAAGAAATTCCTAATTCCCCAATGTCATCCAATATTCCATGGATGGAGAGAGAGGGATCCATGCTAACAATGTGGTAGACTGGAATGCCCAACGACTAACTGCCCCAATCACTTGTAAGTTCTTTTCCATTCCCACTACTTCATTGGAGAGACTTGGAACCATATACTAGAATATGGTGACATTCTTATCTATGGATTTCTCAAACATTATTGATCCCCATGTTGAGGAGTAGAGTTTTACATGGGGTTCAATATTTCAATTTTCAACACTTTTTCTATGGTTCATCCACCTTGGGTGTTATTATTTGCTAACTGCTGAATTGTGCCCCTTGTTCCCACTTTCCAAAGGTGGGTGAAATTAATCACTTTTCAGCAATTTTTTGTCCTTGATTGAAATGGTGTGATATGATTTCAGTTTGTACTTCCATTGATTTCTCCATAGAACTCATCACCTATTCCGAGTCTACCTCATAGATTAAGACATGGTTTGTGAAAATCATTATCAGTTCCATTACTTTGTGGAAACTAGTTAATTACTCCACTTCTATTTGGACATTCCAAGGTGTATGATAGAGTAGAAACCTCCAGTTAGGGGATTAGTCACGTTGGGCATTGTTGACATGTTAGGATGATAGAACATTGGTCACCTATTTTCTTTATCACAAGAGGGATTCTCAAGGGCAAAGAACTAGAGGAATCCCATGTCAATGTTGAGGTATCTTATGCCAGAGTCATTTATTATGAGATTTTCCTCATGCATCCCATGTTTAACATGAGGTAGGCCATGGGTTTAATGTATTTTGGAGAAGAGATAAGACAATTAGAATTCTTGATAGAGGTGGATCATAGAGGTACATCCTTGGGAGGGGGAATTTTGAAGGTTTACTAGATGGATGGATCCGAATGCATATAGAGGTAGAACCTAGATGGTGTGCCACATATAGAGAAGGTTTCACACCATGATTGTGTATGCCACTAGGAGGGAGTAAACATGGTTTACCATATGGATAGGTCAGAAATCCCAATGAGAGTGCACCAAGGGTGGTGTGTCTCATAAAGGGTAGATGTCACACCACGAAGGCTAATCTGGACACAACTGATGGTGTATTAGATAGGTTCACCTCTATAAGGGGGGCCCCAAAGTTTAAAATTGGTCACGAGTAAATCTTAGGGAGGTGTAATACATACTCTATTTATAAGATAGGGATAAAAACCCACATTGTTTGGTGGGTAATGTAGGGATTACATATGAGATATTCCTTGGTGCTACTAGGAGTAGTGATGAGGTGAATGTGGCTTACGTTTAGGAATGGTCTAGATGAATGTCATGATCTTTATAGGGTAAGAGTGCGGTGATAGTGAAAATTATGGGTTTGTTGGGATTCAACATCATGGATGTTTCCTATGTATCCTAGGTAATTGGGAATCAAAGTCAACATAGTTCTAAATACCTATGATGTTTAATGTCATACAGTGAGGGTGAAAGTGAACCGGTGTGGAATGGATGGAATAGATGAGTTTGGTGATGTTTCAAGATTGAACAACAGGGAGGTTTCTTACATATCATATCCAGTTTGGAATAAAATTATTGTAGTTTTTGAGGGTAATTGGAAAATATAACAATTTGGAAGTCGAGTAAAAATGTGACATGTTTTTTGGGATTATGTATAGGAGCTGCCCATTAGAAAAATTGGGGCTTACGCATGGGATTTTCCCAAATGGATGGATATTGGGGATTAATCTAGGAAGGATGGCCATTGAAATTTTTTTTGGGAATTACATATTTGAATGGAACATAACTATGTATATGTGTCATCATCTTTGCTAACCTATAATCCCATGTGATGAATGATCTGTGTGCAAAACAAGAGGAAGCATCAGACCTGATAGTAATGTCATTAGAAATGCAGCAATAAAATGATGCGAGGCTTACGTAGGGGAGATTCCCAAAGAGGATTTCATTCTCTGGGATTAGGATCTCATTTTGTGTGAGGAAGATCTCATTGCATGTCAGTTGTACATAGATAATCCTGTCGAAGGTGAATCGAGGATTATGCACGAAGACTGCCTGAGGCGCACATGGTGAAAAAGAATAAGGGAGAGGGACTATAGATTGAGAGTATAGGATGTCAAAGGATCCCATTACCAATCCCCTCTCTGATGCTACATTAATAATTTCACTCCATGTGAGGAGGATCTCATTACCTATCACTCATAGAAACTAGAATCCTAGGATTTCTACACATGGTTGGATCATAGTTTAACATCATGCATAGTGGACATGGGTACTATGGAGATTTACATCATGCAATACGGATGTGGGGGGATCACTCCTCACCCTTTGTACATACATTACTTTTGACCATCAACCCATGGGAATGAGAAGGCACCAGTAATGATGGAAGGTGAGGGTGTGATGGAGTGGTCATTCATGATGTGCACGTTAGAGTGCCTATGAAAAAAGGAAAGGAGGATTATCATACCTATTCCTAAAATAAATACATAAGTCCACAAAATAGAGAAAACCATTCAGGGGACCAAGAATCACAACACAAAATCCTAGAGGGATATATGGAAGAGGTTCTTGTGAAGAAGGGGGCCTCATTGTGGAGGGATTTGAGACACATGGGTGCTTCACGAAGAACAAAATCTTTGTAAAGAAACTGCTTTGCAAAGCATGGTAATTCTTCCGCTACATCATGTTATGACATGGAAAGGGAGTGCATCATGAAGACCAAGTGCCATGTGAAACCTTGAATTCCATGAAGGGACTCATTCTTCTGTGAAGGGAATCAGACATCATGAAATGTATCCCCACCATTGGTGGAGGTAATGAGCGACAAGGAAAGGGTAGCTTCACAGTGCTCTAGTACCCTGGGTTATTAAATTGGACGATGGTTTTTTAGTGCTACAGAGATTTTTCATTTGGATGATTGGATGTCAAAAGGTCAGGGTAGACATCCATTTGATGTTGGGTGAGGCCCTTATTTATAAGAAATGGGGAGTCACATGATTAATAGTGCACTGCGATGCAAAGTGGGCTCTGTGAAATGTTGTGGATCCATCAGCAATTCCCAGATATCTGTCATATAAATTTGAATGGTCACAAAAGATGTTAGATTCTTAGGATTCCCAATATAGCCTCATGCTCTCATAGTATAAGGGGCCTCCATGAAGGTGCTTTGTGAGGAAGACCCTTTGGAAGATTTGGGTCATTTGTGCCGGGATTCTCTCTTGAACGGTGGTGGTCCTCCCCATGTTTTACTGGGGAATTCATTTCATCTCCAATAATAATTTTTATAACTCCGACATAGGTGAGAGAAACCAAAGGATTGGTTCAGGGGAATTATATAATGTAAATTTAGGCACATAGTTCCTATGTAATAAAAGAGAGATGGATGAATCATAGTACATCATATTTAATTTAATAATAATTAGTTTCCAAAAATAAAATAAAATTATATTTAATAAAAACCAACACATACATATGTGTAGTCGAGATCATGATTGGTCATGCACAAGAAATGAATACACATTTAAAAAAACTATCTTACATTTTTTTATATTCATTATTAAATAAGAAAAGACATGAAAATATAAATCTAATTAAATTTTTATTAATCAATTAATTCATTTTATATTATTTCATCCAATTAAATTTTAATTACTACATACTATGATTTTAAATAAAATGAATAATTTTATATTATTAAAATTCTATAAAATGGTATATAGTGTACATGGAAGCAACTCAACGTTTATGAGTCCGAACTAATTCTAATGGTTTAAATAGTAAAAAATGTTCTAATAGGACATTTTATGTACATGACATGTTTCATTATTTCACAACATGCACTGTGGAACACAACAAATTATGTATCATGTAAAATATAATGTGTTGAGTTTTTAGTATATAATAACTATACATGATTAAAATTTTCTTATATCACATGAAATTAATTAATCATTGAATATATTATAAAACTTATATATTGGAATTTAATGTCAACTAAATTACTGAAAAAACATTGATTGATGGGGTTTAATAAATAAATAAATAAAATTGTTTTTTCTAAAAAGGTAAATTACACAGCAAGGTTATGACATTCATGCAATTTGTACTTCTTCACCAGACATCCACAGTACATTCATAAGGAATCAACGCGTACTTATCATAAAAATTTAATATGCACATGTTGTGTAGAAAGAATAAACAACATGTAATTCAGGATATGTGGATTATGTTATTTATGTTTCATGTATTAAACATACGAGGTGTATTAATTACATGATTCAGTTTTACCCAATGCTTTACACCATGAAAAAATGGGGACTACATGATGTGTAGTTAATCTATATAACATGTACTCCAAAAAATTTGTGTTCCACCCTCACTGTTCAACATGTGGGGAATTTATTATAAACAGTGTGTACTAATTACACAATGACCTAGAATCTATGTATGCTTCCTTGTACAATGAATAAGGATACAAGCAATGTTACAAAGGAGAACACTTAATGTTATCTTTTATTATCTAGCACTAATTATTATCACATCTAGATGGGTTATTCTGATGTGATCATCATTATTTATTAATAAATCTTGATAATATCTGTGAAAAATGAAGAATAGGAAAAAGATACTTCTATGAAGGATATAGAAAGAATTAATACATAAAATTAATTTTAAATTTTAAATATGTAATGATCAATAATCAAATAAATAATTATAAATTTGAAAGTTACCACTTTGATACCACTTGATGGTTTCAGTTTTAGTTAAAATGACTATTAAGGCCCATCTGGTAACACCCCATGATTTTATTGTATGTCTATTTTTAAATTTAATTTCTTCGACAACACAGGTTTCACACAACACCAATCTTAGACGAACAATGATATATAATTAAATATCATTATTTAAAACGACCATCATAACCTAATCCTTAAATTGGAAAGAATAAATAATATTGACCAAATTATAAAATTTATATATTATAATTTTATCCAAATGTTTTTACATTCATCAAAACAATTTTATAGGCATAAGATAAGAATGGATCCAATTTTAGACATTAAAAGGTAATATTTTTGCTAAATACAGTTTTACAGCCTTTTAATGGCGCATTTGTTTTAAAAAAAAAATTTGAAGCTTTTATAAATTCTTCTGAACTATATAAACATAATTTTTAAAATTTGTAATGTCAAAATTATCATAGGGTTAAATTCTGGTATTTTTCCGAAAATATATATTTTCTAGTGAATGAGTGAAAAATCCAGATTTTATAAAACTATAATTTTCAGAATAGAAATACTCTATTTATGATTTAAATAGTAACCACACCTTTAAAATTATAAATAAAATTTTGGAATATTTAAATTTTAATACGATGTAATTATATCATAGCATAAGTAGTTTTTATGTTTTAGAAATTATTAATTATGTGTTTAAATTTTTACAAAACATAATTGTTTATTTTTAATATTATAATTAATATATTGATTTAAGATAATTTTTTTTCTAAAATGTATTCCAAAATTAATAAATTTTTTATGACGTTTATTATATTGTTTTATGATATTTGAATTCATTTTTCAATGTGTTATAAAATCAGTTTTGATTATAAAATTTTTATTTTTCAATTAAATGAAGATTTTCGTTAAATATGAAATTTATCAAAATATAAAAATTATATTCATAAAATTAATTTCATTTTTCAATTCTATATGTAGAAAAATGGTCATGGTGAGTTTTTTGGATTTTTATGAAATAATTGATTATTTGTTCAATAGAAAATTATGGCAATTTACGGTATAAATACATTATAAGTTAAAAACAATTTTCCTTGAACCATTTATGATGTAAGAATCATAATAGAGAGCTATACTTCTCTATTTATTTTATTTATTCATGGAATTATCAATATTTCATAACTTGATCCAAATTAATAAAATAATGAATAAAATAATAAAAAAATCCCCTCTCCTTCCCTATAAATACCACCCATCACCACCTCTTCTCCTCGCACCTATTTAGTCTTTAAGATTTACCAATTACTACCCAATAATGTTACCAATAATATTACCCATTTTTAAGATTTTATTTTCTCAGAAAGACCAAATACAATTTCCCAATGGAGGATCTCAAGTAGAATAATTCTAGAGGAAAAAACTTTTTTCTGTTATTTTAATTTCATTTCAATTTATTTTTTTCTTATTATTTCCTTACCTCCTCTATCAAAACATTCATGATAACTATATTATCATATATATAATTTTATTTTATTATTTTAATGTAAAATCTGCCATCATGTTTCTTCTATTATTTCTTCTATTCCTAAAATGAAAACATCATCTGTGAGGTGCTAATTTACATCCTTGATGGACAAAATGTTTTCATTTTTCAATTATTCCTTCAAGGATAGTCATAAAACAATTTTTATGGTTAAAAATAATATAATATAGATATTAAAACTTATTTTCATTTCTATAAGTACTATATATACATAATATTAACAAATTAAACAAAACTAGTTCTTGATGAATGAAAAAACACCAATAGAATCTAAATGATTATCACTAATGTTTATTCTAATGATTCTTCTAATAGAATATAACCAAATGAAATATATGACTATTTAATATTTCTTAATTTCATTAATAACGTATAATTTCAATTCTAGATTACTATTCCCATTTCACATGATCTTACTTACATGTATACAAGTGAAGAAATCATGAAAACCAAGGAAACAAAATCTCCCTAATGACGAAATGAATCTCATAACTCATCAGAAAGAATTAACATGGAAATAATAAAATTATAATAAATCAAATAAATTTTGAATAGGTTCTTAATTAAATTATTAATTAATATAATTTCATTATATAAAAAATTAAATAAAGGTGAAAAAAAATTAGACATAAGGTAACAGTTCTCTCATCTCATCTTTATTTCTATGAGATATGACTTATTCACCATTATTTCTTGTATGGGGTGTATATATACTATAATGTTGTGTATAATATCATTAATCTATTTATATTCATTTTATTTAGTGTATTTTTTATGATTAATATTTTTATGGGGAATATGATTCGATTGATTACAAAGTGGTAAGTGTTTCGACACAAACCTCCATTTTTTCCTTCAGGTTACACATTCTCACTATTTACCCCAATATAATGTTTATTTATTATTATATAATTATTCTACATCTTGTGAGTATTTTCCAACCTAATTTATCCAGATCAGTTCATTTTTATTTTATGGTAATTCCATGTTTTATAAGGTTTCCCTTTTCAATTTATCCTAGTAAGAAAGCCTGATTAAAGAGAATATCACAATTTATTTCCCATTATTAAGTGATCTTCATAATATATTATAAGTCTCCTTTATTTTTCTATCATCAGTAATTTTTTCAAGAAAAACAATTTTGGTTAATTTATGGTTTTATAAAAAATATTTTCCCTTTTTCTATTTTACTCCTCATTAATATTTTTTCATAAACCACACTAAAACTTTTCATCTCTAAATTCTCATAAAAACTCCTTTTACATGTTTTCACTTCAGTTGGACATCATTTAATCCTAAATAATAATACCATTGTCCTAACAATTTTTTCTATGATATATACTTTTACAATCTGATTTTATGACAAATATAAATGATTTTCCAAAGTAACACTTCTTTCTATCCTAAAAAGATATTTATCTCAAGAATTTTTCAATGATATTATTAGTGTATTTAAATATATTATTATGATTCAAATATTTGAAATTGGTATGGGACAATAAGATTTAAATATAAATTTTTAAATTGAATATTCAACATATGAAGAATTTGTTGGCCATATTATGTGACGGGTGAGGCCTGCTATATCCCCTCGATGCATCAAAAGGTCTCATGAGACAAACTAGACTGAGTTTTGGTCGAGGAATTAAACATTTATATGGACATCATGGATGAGGAATTGATAATATTCTTATGATGTTTGACATTATGTATTCCCTCATTATGATATTAGTAATTAATAATCCATATGATTATTCTACTAGTATAATATCCATGTATAAGTTTAATTATCATGTTATTATGTATATGGAATTATTTATTTATCATTTATTCATACCATATTATTCCGAAGTTTATGTTCTAATGGAATGTTTTTTTAGTTATTCATCAAAATTTACTATTTTTTTGCTTCCTTTATTTTACTTACCCTTACTAAGTATCTGATCTCACCAATTTCTTATGATTTATGTTTTCCCCAAGATGTGAAGATGGGTATTATGAATGAATTTTATGTATAATATATGAATTTATTAGTTTTTCCAATGAATTTTCTTTGTTTTGTCTTTAAAGTTGTAATGTAACAATTTTTTCTGTATATAGTTATCCAAATATACTAAAATATATTTTTCCATAAATATGAGAATTCCTTTTTTTATTTAACCAATGTAATTAAGTAAGGAATTGGCTCTAGGATACAGAGGTCAGGGTCATTATAGTTGGTATCAAATGATGTTTAGAAGAAACAATATAAACTAGATTTAGAAAACAAAAATTTGGGAAACTAAACCTATGTTATAATTTGAGGATAATCCAAGAATGAAATCATAGAATTTTGGTAAGGTAGATATTATGTGGGTATAACTATAAATACCTCAATATATTGATTCTAAAAGTGGGCATGGATTGGGAATAGGTACCTCAGAGTAACAACTAGGAAGTGGTGCATTTCCCCTGACACAACATAACCTAGTACACAAAAATGGGCCTTACTACACAACTAGTATGACAGTCCTAGGGTATATTTTTTAGGATAATTCATATTTTCATTACAAACTATTATTAAGGATATAATAGTAAATATGTCTCCAAAGAAACCATGTTTATGATTTTGGGATTAGCTATGCATAATTTGTTTTTAATTAATGATATGTATCTCAATTGTTTGGGGATTATAAATTATGTTTCATAATGGTATGATCTAATCTAATTATTTCATTATTTAGAAATGACACCTGGTGGAAGGAATGAGAAAAAAATAAATAAATATAATACAAATATAAATAATGTTCAGTTATTCAATGGTATTGATCTATTATTTAGAAGGCATGTAGTCTCCCAAAAATTTTCATCATATGGAAAAATCATACCATGTTCTAAAAAATAGAGAAATAATTAGCCAAGCCTTATGGATTAATGGGGATGAAATAAAAGAAGGGGAAAAATAGTAAAAAGATAGTATAAGGTAATAAAGAAAATATGTATTTTCCCACACATGATAATTGTAGAAATAAACCCATTGGTTTATATTTAATAGGAAAAGGAGTTTTCTTTAAGTGCAGAGGAAAATGCCACCATTATCATGATTTTAAGGAAAGTAAATAATTTACTAATGGTCAATGCTTCAATTGCAAGGATATGGGACCCTACGCAAATCAATATCTCAAGATTAAATGGAATATACAAAAAAAGAGGATAATAGATCATGGTCAAGCATATGATACTACCATAGACAAAGAAGAATGGTTAACAAGATTGTTTTTGGATTCGAGAATTATTTTATTTGAGTATTTTATCAATAATTCTTTAGTTATAAGAATAATTGTTATATTGAAGTATTTATTCATTACGGAATCTAAAAATTGTAATGAATAACAACAATAATCAAGAGAATTTATTTTTTTGTCTATTGGTCTTCATGAAAATCCATGACTTAGTAAAGATAACCAGAAATATTTTATTTATATTGAGATGATATTAAAAAGATGTTTACAGGATAGAATTAGTTACCATGAAGGTGGATGGTGATATGATGGTTTATATTATACTGATATTATTAGATGTTTGGATTTATGAAAAAAATGGGATTTTACTATTAGAAGAATGAATGTTTCATAAATGTTTAATGGAGAATAATGTATTAATATATTTGGTATGTGAAAATAAAAGATAAATTACTTTGGTAAAATTATGTTATATTGATTTCAGAAATTTACTGACCTTCCTTCAATTTTTTTGGTCATTGAATGTGGAAAAACATGTTTTAGATGATTCTTAAGTTCAACTAATTGTCAGATAGATCAATTTAGACGTTTAAAATAACTGTTCATTAAAAACATTTTCTATCCTTCTTTGTTTTAGTAAACATTTAATGAACCATACAATGACTTAACAAGCATATGATTTTTTAATAGTTCTTCAGGCATGAAAAAGTCACCATGAACATTCATTTCTAGGTGTAAGAGATTAAGTGAAAATAGATCAAAGAAAAACCAATGGATGAGATTATTTTTATAAAATATAAAGTAATCAAGTTAGTTTATCTTATCAAGTTCTTTTCAAGTAAAAAAACCTGAACTATAAGAAAATTATTTTAGAACAAAAACAGTATCCATTTACTTTTCTTTATAGAAAATTAGTGGTCTTTTAATTGATCAGAAGATTTAATGTTTATTGATGGTTAACTTTATAATAACCATGTTCTATATCACCCTCCATCAAAAATTTATAGTTATATTTTATCTTCCATGTCCATGTAATCACTTTTTAGTCATGATTTCCTACCTGAAATCCTTATTTTGTGCTCACCTTCTCATTTCCATTTTCCCTCTTATTAAGAGGATACTTCATTATCCTTATTTCAAATGTGGGATTCGTAAATAAGAATTTATAAGTATCAAAAATTTATTTTTGTAGTACAATTTCAATATTCTTGGAAATAATTCATTATATGAGGGGAGAATGAAAACCCCAATATGTTATGGTATGTCTCTTTTTAAATTTAATTTCTTCTAAAAAATAGGTATCACACATCTCAAAGCTAAAATGAACAATGATATACAATTAAATATCATTATTTTAAAACGAACCTTATAACCTAGATGTTAAATTATAGGGAATGAATATTATTAACCAAATTATGAAGTTTATATATTATATATTTAGTCAAATTGATTAACATTAATAAAAATTATTTTATAGGAATAAGATAATAATGAATATAATTTTATGCATTAAAAGGCTGTATTTTTTATAAACATAGTTTTACCACCTTTTAATGGAGCACTACTTTTAAAAATATTTTTTTTTCAATTTTATATATTCTAATTATAAAAATAAACATCATTTGTAAAATCTGAATGTCAAAATTATCTTAGGGTCAAATTTCGGTACGTTTTCAATATATTAATAGTATATTTTTTATTTGATTAACAACCTCATATATTAAATAGTAATAAAAATTTATTCTTGTTATTAATGGTAATATGATATAATTATATCATTGTGTAAGTAAATAATTGTTTTATAAATTATTAATTAAGTGTTGATATTTTTAAAAACTGAAAAGTTTATTTTAAATTTTATAATTAATATAACGAACAAAATATTTTCATAAAATGTATTAAAAAATTAATATTTTTTTCTTATGGTAATAAACTAATTTTGTGAGACAATAATTAAATTTTCAATGTGTCATAAAATCAGTTATAATTTTAAAATTGATATTTTCCATGTAAAAGATTATTTTAATTAAATAATAAATTTATCATATTTTGAAATTTATTTTAATAAAATGAATTTAATTTTTCAATTATACACATTTAACAATTATTAGGGTTATTTTTTTGGATTTTTCTAAAATACTTGAATTATTTGGTGAATAGTAAAATTTGACAATTTGTGATATAAATGCATTGTATTTTATATACACTATCCCATGAGTCCTTACTGATATAAGAACCATAATATCAGCCTATGACTCTATATTTACTATATTTAGTCATGTAATCATCACAATTTATTATCTTTAGATGAAATAATAAACTAATGAATAAATTAATCAAAAAACACCCCTCTTCTCCACTATAAATACCACCCATCATCACCTCTTCTCCTCAGACATATTGAGAATTGAATCTTGTCAAATTAATGAAAAATAAACATCACAAGACACTTCCCTTCATCTAGTAGGTTTAATTTTTAATAAAATACCAAAACCAATTTCCCTAAAGATTTTCTCCTGGAGAAGAATTGATGAGGTAAAATCCTCTTTCCATTCATATTAATTTATTTTCAATCTCATTTCTCTTCTTCTTATCTACCCACCTCCTCTATAAAAATATGAATGATAACTATTGTATATTATATATAATTAAATTTTATTAAAATAGACCATCACATATCTTCTCAAATTCCTGTTATTATAAAAATTAAAATATTATCTTTGAGGAGATGATTTACCGCCTTTATGGATGTAGTGTTTTCATTTTTCATTTACAACTTCAAGGCTGGTCATAAAACCATTTCATAGTTAAACAATATTATAATATATGCATTATATCTCATTTAATATTTTGGAACAAGAATATAAACATAATATTAACTAATAAAACAGAACTAGTTTGTGATGATCGAAAAAACACCAAAATAATCTAAACGGTTATCACTAGTGTTTTATCTAATGATTCATCCTCATACCATATAACCGAATGAAATATATAAACATTTAATATTATGTAATTTAATTTATATCATATAATTTCAATTTTTGAAAGCTTTTCCTATTTCACCAAATCTTTCATACATGTATACAAGTAAACAAATCAAGAAAACCAAGGAAATGAACAATCTCAAACAACAAAATTGAATTTCATAACTCATCAAAAATGCCATAAATGAAAATAATAAAGTTAATATAAATTAAATAATTTTTTAATAGTGTAGACGCCGGAAAATTCCGTTGATCCCCAAACGAAGTTCCGGATGCGGAAAGCGAAGTGATATTTGGAGTCAGAAGTCTGTTTCGGAGAGCCCGGAGGGCGTGCACGAAATTTTAGAGTCCCGCGCGCAAAGTTGAGTCACGGCGCGCAATCCTCCCGGGATGCGCACAATCCGCAGGGCCGGCGCGCAATTTTGCGCGCCCCGAGCTCCCGCGACTCCCTTGCGCGCCGGGTCCTGATTCCGTGCCCGCGAAGGGAATTCCGCGCCCGCGAAACGAATTCCGCGCCCGGGGTTGCCTATAAATATAAGGCGACCCCCGACGTTTTGAAGGTTGCCAGAATTCGAACGGTCTCTCGTGCGCGCAATCCAACCCCCTCCGCGCGCAATGCCGATCTTCAGGTAACCTCCTTTCTTTCGCGCAATAGAGCCTTGGGGTTCGCCTTTGCGCGCAATCCCTTTGGCTCCTTTCCTTTGAATAATCCTTAACCCGAAGGCCTTTGCGCGCAAAAGAAGCCTCTTGCGCGCAATTGCCCCCGGGGTGCGCGCAATCCGGCCCGATTGCGCGCACCCCCCTCTTCAAAGTGGTCGTTCGTTAGAGAATGAGCCGTTGCCCCCACGCGCTATCCGAAGCCCGGTGCGCGCAATCTCAATCCTCCGCGCGCGAAGCGATGGCCCAATTGCGCGCCAGCCCGCCATTTTGCGCGCCGACCCGCTGTTTTGCGCGCCAATGCTCCCCTTTTGCGCGCAATCAGCCGGGGTCGCCCCCTTTGACCCCCTGAGGGTACCCGCCCGCGTGGCGCCCGATGATCTTCATCCTGGGTGCCCGCATCGTACGTTGTCTTCCCGTGCGGCCCTCCAGGCTTGCGCGAAGTGACACGGACCCATCGGCGGCAACCAACGTCCAGCATGACGTTAAACTGCATATTCGTCCAAGCTACAAGACGATAAACTGTTCAGCATTTGTCCCGCATGACGTTAAACTGCACATTCGTCCCGCATGACGTTAAACTGCACATTCGTCCAACATGACGTTAAACTGTACTACGTCCAAGCTGCACGACGCTAAACTGCCTAGCCCCCATCGTCCGCGCGACAAGACGTTAAACTGCCAAGCACCTTCGTCTTCAACACACGACGTTAAACTGTACTTCGTCCGGCAAGACGTTAAACCGTCCGCTTCGTCCTCAACACACGACGTTAAACTGTACTTCGTCTGGCAAGACGCTAAACCGTCCGCATCACCCGATCCCGTGCCACGCACGCAGGGTCCCCCCGGCTTGGATGTGGCCCCCACCCGCTCGTCTCTGCAGGGATGTCGGGATTGCCCCTCTTTAGGGACGATTTAATGGGAGCGGCTTTTCCCCACGGGGGTAGGGTATTACAAACCCCTAGTTTCTTGTGGGGGGCTGCACATGTGTATCTCCATTGCGCTTCCCCACTGCCGAAGCCAGTAGAGGGTGTGACTAGGATCGAGGTGTCTCTTACTTTCGGTCCAAGCCCCTCTCCAACTGAGTTTTGCCGCACTCGGGCCGCCTCAGTGCGTACGTCCTGACAGAATGAACTACGTGGACTTTGATCCCTGTCTCCTAAACAGGGTACGTAGGAAGCCTCCCGGAGGTTCAAGCCCACCACCTGGTCGACCCGGTCGTATTCACGTCGGTTCGTCCATCAGTGGACCCCTCCTGGGTTCATGCTTGCGTCGATTCATCTATGAATCCGCCCCTGTGGGAGACTGCACGTGTGTATCTCCACTGTGCCTCCCCACTGCCCCTTTTTTCCATTTCTCTTTTTATCGTCCAGCATGACGTGAAACTATGATCCACCCGGCCGTTCCATCCCCCTCTGTGCGAGGTGGTTCGGTTCAATCCTCCGCCCGGCGGCCTCGACCTCTTCGTGAGTCGGCTTGCCAACGTCCAGCATGACGTTAAACTGTATATCCGAACTACGCTGACTTTGATCCGTGCTAACGCGCGGTACGTAGGAAGCCCCTACGGGGTCCAAGCTCTTCACTCCATCATCCATCCTGATCCTTACCCGTGCCGCCACATCCCGGTGAGGTCATGCCACTTCACTCCACTCCACATTACTTGGGAAGCCGCCCATGCGCTGGCCCCAGCGTCGGAGGTTCCCCGCAAGGGGTTCTGTCATCTGATCCACTCCTCGTGTTGATCGGTCCGATGCCGTCCCCGCTGGACGTTAAACTCGCGGCATACCCCATGTTAAACATGGGAAGCTGAGGAAAACCTCAGGTGACACGGTTCCCCGCACCCAGTGCGGGATGCCTCAGGTCATCATGCCTTCGAGAAGCCCTATTGGGGACGGAAAGCAGACATGCCGAGCCGCAGTGTTACGACACGCCCCCAGCACCCAGAGCCACCCGGTCTCCTCACTGCAGGTTGCTGCCCCGACCAGACTCCTTGGAGAGTCCGGGCGGAAGCAGCGTAATTAACCGGTGTCCATGAAGATATGGCGCCGGGAACGAGATTCACGAGCATGTCTTAAATATATGAGGGAGACCCGGATTAGGCGGCGAGTTCCGAGACGTCCAAGGAAGGAGGAGCCGACATCCCATCATCCCGGTTTTGATCAAGGAGCAGACTCCCCTGAATAAGAGACGGATGCCGCCCGCCTTTGGAAAGCGGGACCGCGGGGCCACAAGCCGCGCGCGCCCATCCCCTCGGGTCGACGGGTGCACGTGCGAACGCGTCCTGGCGAAACAGCGTCGGAACAGAAACCCGACACACATCCGCACCGAAACAGAAAAATGGTGAACCCGACGTGAATCTCTTCTCCTCGATACGAAGACCGATGGCTTTCAGAGGTGTTGGAAGAACGGCATGTTAACCGGCCAAGCATTCAGTCTTACCCGCCAGGGGCTCGCGCTTGGCCAAAAAGTATGATGTCCTGAAGCACTTGGCTGACATCCCAGCAAGGATCTCCATCCTTGAGGCTCTGCGCATGTCATCTGAGATGCGCGAGGCACTCGCTGAAGCCCTGAAGAGCCCCCTCCAGTTTGAGACAGAGGTTGCGGCTGCAGAGGCTTTTCACGCCGAGACGATCGAGGACGCCGAATGTCGGGCAGTTATCTCGTTCTCTGGTAAGGATGAAGACCCTCCTATACAGGGACACATTCTTCCGCTGTATGTCACTGGCCAGTTCAATGGCCTTGAAGTCCGGCGCTGTCTTGTCGACACGGGGTCCGGGATTAACCTGATTCCAACTCGGACGCTCCGGAGGTTGGGGTTGTCTGAGGATGACTTGATTCCCTCCGACCTCAGGATCCATGGGTACGACCGCACCGAGCAAACCCCGGTCGTCAAGATACGTTTGAAGACACAGTTCGGTGACTTGGTTTCCAACACCGAATTCATGGTAGTCTCTCAGGACACTGCGTATAACGCATTGATGGGCAGGCCATGGCTCCACCTTCATGCGGCGGTTCCCTCGTCATACCACCAATGCCTCAAATACTCCCTTAATGGTCGAGTAGGCGTGCTTCAAGGAGATGCCTCTCCTTTTGCCTCATGTGAAGCCCGCTATCTGGACGCGGACTATTACAAGAGCAAGGATAAGCAGATCCTGGCAGGTGAGGTTGAGCCTGTCGCTGTTGCAAGTGATCCCTGGGCCAGTTTGGATGACGCTTACGTCCTCCCGATCCATCGGTTGGACGTAGCCATGGTCTCGATGGCCTGCGTGTCTCCTGATGAGATGACCGCGACCGCCCATGCCAGCACCAGCGGCCCAACAGGATCTGGTAGCCCCAATGCAGTTTCCAACGCAGTCTCTCCCGTGGATGATCCCTCCCCGAGTGGAGAGGATGTGGAAGACGCACCCCCAGCCTTTGAGGAGGGCGTCCCCGCCACGGTCGATGAGTTAATACAGGTGAACCTTGGAACCGAAGAAGATCCAAGACCCACATTGGTTAGTGCCGCCATGCCCTCTGAGGAGCGGCAGCAGTACATGGACTTTCTCAGGCAGCACCGTGATGTGTTCGCTTGGGGCTGTGACGAGATGCCGGGGCTAGATCCTCAGGTAGCCGTCCACCGCCTTGGTCTCCCGGCGAACCATCGCGGGTTCAAGTAGCCTCCCAGGAAGATGAACCCATCCCACGGTGCCATGGTTGAGGCCGAAGTTGACAAGCTTATCAAAGCCAACTTCGTGAGGGAAGTTCAGTACCCCAAATGGCTGGCCAACATTGTGCCGGTCAAGAAGAAGAACGGGCAGATCAGAGTCTGCATCGACTTCCGCGATCTCAACCGCCACTGTCCGAAGGACGATTTTCCCCTTCCAGTGACAGAGCTGTTGATTGACGCCACGGCAGGGTTCCAAGCCCTCTCCTTCATGGATGGATACTCCGGATACAACCAAATTCGGATGGCCCCTGAGGATGAGGAGTTCACTGCCTTCAGGGCCCCCCAAGGTACCTTTTGCTACCGGGTCATGCCCTTCGGCCTGAAGAATGCAGGTGCCACCTATCAACGGGCGATGCACCGCATATTCAATCCAATCCTCGGCACACTGGTGGAATGCTACGTCGACGACTTGGTGGTCAAATCGCGCCAGCGTCAGGACCATCTCAAAGATCTTGAGAAAGTGTTCGGCTTCCTCCGGTCTCGCTGCCTGAAGATGAACCCGTTGAAGTGTGCCTTTGGGGTCACCTCCGGAATGTTCCTTGGATTTGTGGTAAGGTACCGGGGTATTGAGATCGACCCAGATAAGATCAGGGAGATTAGCCAGATGCCTCCCCCAGGTAACATCCGGGAACTGCAAGGGTTCCAAGGCCACTTAGCCTATATACGCCGATTCATCGCGAATCTGGCCGGAAAGTGTAAGCCCTTTTCTCGGCTCATGAAGAAAGGTGCCACCTATGTATGGAATAAAGAGTGTCAGACCGCTTTCAAGGAAATCAAGCAGTACCTGCTTCAACCTCCGGTTCTGATGCCGCCTGTATCCGGGAAGCCGCTGGTCCTCTATGTGACCGCCCTGGAACGGTCCCTGGGTGCCCTTCTCTCCCAGAAGAACAACGAGGGAACAGAGAATAGCCTCTATTACCTCAGTCGCATGCTCCTCGATGCGGAAGTTAGGTATTCCCCCATCGAGAAGAGCTACCTGGCGCTCGTATTTGCAGTACAGAAATTACGGCACTACTTGCAGCACCATGAGGTACAGTTGGTTTCTCGGGTAGACCCGTTGAAATATATCCTGAGCCGGCCTATGTTGACTGGCCGTCTAGCGCGGTGGGCTGTGATTCTCCAGCAGTTCGACATCAGGTATGTGTCTCAGAAGGCCATCAAAGGACAAGCATTGGCAGACTTTCTGGCAGCTCACCCGACCTCCGCGGAACAGCCGCTGGATCTAGGCTTTCCTGATGAGACCATTCTCTCGGTCGATCATGCCGATCCATGCTGGCAAATGCACTTTGACGGTGCCTCCCGAAGCCCCACCGGTAGAAGACTCGATAATCCTAAGCTCAACAGAGTGGGCTTGGGCATCGTCTTCATTACCCCGAAGCGAGCTGTGCTGCCATACTCTTTCCTGTTGTCAGAGGGCTGTACCAACAATGAGGCGGAATACCATGCCCTCATCACCGGCCTCGAGTTGGCTCTCGAGATCGACGTGCCCCGTCTGTACGCGAAAGGGGACTCCGAGCTGGTCGTTAAGCAGATCAATGGCGACTATGTTGTCAGGAAGCCGGAACTTGTGCCATTGCTGGAGTGCACCCTCCTTCTGATGGCCCAGTTCCCTTCTCGGCCAGAAATTTTCCATATTCCCCGGTCGCAGAACGGTCGAGCAGATGCTTTGGCCAGCCTTGCTGCGTCACTTGCAGAGCCTGAACAGGACAACCTGATCGTCCGCGTGACGCGCCGCAGGCTCATCGCTCCCGTTATCCCGGAAGAAGATCGCGGCCCGTCGGTAAGTAATCTCACCACGGTTGCCCCTGTGCCCGGAGCCCCGAGTACCACAGATATGGCAGTCGAACCAGCCCCTGATTGGAGGACGCCCCTGGTTGAGTACCTCCAACATGGCATTCTTCCGTCGGATCGGGCCGAGCGCGAGCGAGTTCGACGCCGCGCATCGCAGTTTGTCCTCCAGAGCAGTCCCGGCCTGGAGCAGATCCTCTACAAACGCGGATTTGACGGTGTTCTCCTCCGTTGCCTTCAGGGAGTTGAGATCCCACGAGTCATGCAAGAGGTTCATGCTGGTTCATGTGGCGCCCACCAGACTGGGCCGAAGCTGTCCCACCAGATTTGGAGGTTGGGATACTTCTGGCCCTCCATGGTCCATGACTGCATCGAGTATGCTAGGAGGTGCCATGCGTTCCAGGTTCATGCGAACTTTGTGCATCGGCCGCCGGAGCCTCTCCATACCACTAGGTATTCCTGGCCCTTTGCAGTCTGGGGACTGGACGTTGTGGGACCCTACCCGCCGGCGACATCTCGCCAGTTCCGGTTCATTCTGACCGCCACAGACTTCTTCTCCAAATGGGCAGAGGCGATTCCGCTTAGAGAGGTCAAATCCTGTTCGATCGCTGACTTCGTGACCTCCAACATCATCTATCGATTTGGAGTGCCTCACGCTATCCTCACGGATAACGGAACCAATTTCCGAGCAGCTGAGTTGAAGAAGTTGTACGCCAAGTATAACATTCGCTCGAACCATACATCTCGTTATCATGCGCAGGCGAATGGACAGATCGAGGCGTTTAACAAAACCCTCTCTAACATTCTGCAAAAGATGGTTGGTCAGAACAAGAAGAGTTGGCCGGACAAGCTCCCCAACGCCCTCTGGGCTTATCGGACAACGACTCGCAATTCCACCCAGATGACCCCTTATTCCCTGGTGTATGGAGCTGAGGCCGTCCTGCCCATCGAGATCCAGTTACCGTCCTTGCGCACTGCGGTCTACGACCAGCAAGCGCCGGACAGAGTTGCTGAAGCCCGTCTAGTCGAGTTGGAAGCACTGGATGAGAATAGGCCTCGCGCTTTGCACAACTTGGAGAGGCATCAGAGCAGAATGGCTCGAGCTTTCAATAAGAAGGTTCGCCTCCGCTCCTTCCTGCAGGGTGACCTAGTGCTAGCCCTGAGAGCACCGATGATCCCCGGCAGGAAGCCGCCCAAGTTGGAGCCCAAGTGGGAGGGACCTTTTGTCATCCACAAGGTCTATCCCAATGGCGCGTACTCCCTAGCGACTATGGATGGTGAGCGTGTCACTCCTCCCACCAACGCTAGGTTCCTCGAGCAGTACTTTTCCTGAGTGCACTTCGTCCCGCACGACGTTAAACTGCAGTTCGTCCCGCATGACGTTAAACTGCACATACGTCCTGCACGACGTTAAAATGCATACGTCCAAGCTGCACGACGTTAAACTGCCCAGCATGTCGTCCGCGCGGCAAGACGTTAAAACTGCCAAGCATCTTCGTCCAAGCTACAAGACGTTAAACTGTTTAGCATTCGTCCAACATGACGTTAAACTGTACCACGTCCGAGCTACAAGACGTTAAACTGTTCAGCATTCGTCCTGCATGACGTTAAACTGCCTCTCAAGAACTACGTGCGGCTTGATTCCCATCCTTATGGGATACGTAGGACCGCCTGAACATTCATGTTTCAGGCCCAGCCCCATCCTTTGGGAATTTCCATCCCATCTCGGGCCCTTGGCCCAGTTGCCTCCGGGTGTGCGGCGTATGGTGTGAACGCGGGGCTATGCCCTCATTTACGTCGGTTTGCTCACCACGCTGTACGCCCCCCACGTTTGGGGATGCCTTCTGATCCCCCTTCTTTTCGTCCTGCATTACGTTAAACTGCACTTCAACAACTACGTGCGGCTTGATTCCCATCCTTATGGGATACGTAGGACCGCCTGGACATTCATGTTTCAGGCCCAGCCCCATTTCCCGGGAATCTCTATCCCGCGTTGGGCCTCTGGCCCAAGTTCCCCTCCTTTTTGTGCGAGGCGTATCGCGTGAGCGGGGGATTATGTCCTCATTCACGTCGGTCTACTGGCCGCGCCGTACGCCTCCCCCGTGTGTAGGACTACCTCACACCCCTCATCGTCCTGCATGACGTTAAACTGCACTTCCAGAACTACGTACGGCTTGATTCCCATCCTTATGGGATACTTAGGACTGCCTGGACGCTTGGGTTTCAGGTCCAGCCCCGTCTCTTGGTTGATCACGGGGATCTGCCCTCTTTTGGTTGCTCTCAGGGTGAGTCCCCCGACCCTTTCCGGTGATCTGTTAACATGTTTTGGGTACTTCGGTCTATGAATCGTAGTGTCAGATTCAATCCCGACAAGTCCTGTGTTGCTTGTCAGGTCTCGCGCTTCCTCTTGTTCGAGCCTTCACTCAAAGTGATCCTCGTTAGCGGTTTGGGTACGATGCCTCAGTGCTCTCCTACCGCTCCGGGTCGATTTACCGGCGAGTCCTGGGCCGCAAATCGATATGAATCCTGCGATTGAGCGGTTGATGCTCGTTTGCTTGCCCCGCTCTAGGCTGACGCGATCGGATGTTGTGTTGCGAATATGGTCAGCGACATCCTTGATCGCCATGTCGGCTCTTTCAGGCTCCGAACATTGGTTGCGCGGTCCTCATCACACTCCGCCTTTGTGCGTTGTAGTGGAATCTCGACACTCTCTTCATACTGACCTTCAGTACACCTTTACACGTTAGGCAGGCCAACCAGGGTAATGGTGTCTGTCGAGGCTCCCACGATCTGAGCACCAAGGATATATGCGGATTTCCTCCCTAAGGGCCATGCGTAGCTGGACCCTCGTCCCCATAAGGAGGAAGGAGTCGCCCGAACAATCGCGTTTTGGGCCCAGTATATCTGGAGGCTAGCATCTCTGCCCCTCGGGTGATGGACATACGCAGGCCCCTATCCCAAGACTCTTCCCCTGGAATCGTGCGTGACCGCAGGGCTGGGTATGTTCCCACCTCCGCTGAGTCCGCCATATCGCAATACGCGGATTCCTCCATGGTCCGAACCACACGACCTTAAACTGTGTTGTCTGGTCCTACCACACGACCGTAAACTGTGATCGTCTTGGCCGCCTGACGAGAAACGACACTGCATCGTGATGTCCTCCTCAGGGGGCACTCACGTTGGGCGCTGGTTAATAACCACGCCATTCATCAATGCCTTCCATGGCTTGATTATTGTAGGGACGCCAGGGATTTCTTAATCACAGGTTTGTCGCTGCACAAAGAAAAACCATCCATCTTTAAGGACAAACAAGAAATATCAAATGCCGCTTCTTCTGTGTGCGAGGGTCAGACCCGCACCCTTCCCCGCGCTGGTGCCCGATTGTGTTGCGCCGCGCTTCGAGAACTACGTGTGGCTTGATTCCCATCCTTACGGGATACGTAGGAACGCCCGGATGTTTGAAACTTCGGGTCCAGCCCCCCACCACTTAAAGATTCCCCCTTCTCCGGGGAGTCCGCCGCCTTCGGGTCACCCTCAAGGCGTGTCCCTCGACCCCTTGCAGTGGTCCACCGGTGTCAAGAGTACTCTGGTTTATTGCCAGGAGGGTCAGGTTCCGCTTGGTCAGGTTTCCTCCACTTTTCAGGCTTCGTGCTCCCTTTCATTCGGACCCATCGTCTACGCCCTGGGTGGAGCCCCCGTGAACGGTTCGTACACAATGCCTCAGTGCTCTCCCACCGACTCGGGCTGGTGCCCCCAATGGCCTCGGGCAGCAAATCGATATGAATCCTGCGATTGAGCGGTCGATGCTCGTTTGCTACCTCATTCCATCAACGGTTAGTGCGATATTGATGCTGCTTTTCCGCCACGGTCGGCAGTACTCCCATATCGTTACTCCGGTGCCCCCAGTCCTTGAGTGAATGGCCGCATGATTCACATTTTCCACCTCCCATTCTGACCAGGCGAAACCTCGACACTCTTGACACTATCCCTCAGTGCATCTTCGCATATCCGGGGGATAGGACCACGATGTGCCATACTTTGAGGTCCTTATGGTCCGAGCTCTACGACCTTAAACTAAGATCTACCCTTATGGTCCGAGCTCTACGACCTTAAACTAAGATCTACCCTTATGGTCCGAGCTCTAAGACCTTAAACTAAGATCTCCCCTAATGGTCCGAGCTCTAAGACCTTAAACTAAGATCTCCCCTCATGGTCCGAGCTCTACGACCTTAAACTAAGATCTACCCCTATGGTCCGAGCTCTAAGACCTTAAACTAAGATCTCCCCTTATGGTCCGAGCTCTAAGACCTTAAACTAATATCTCCCCTTATGGTCCGAGCTCTAAGACCTTAAACTAAGATCTCCCCCTATGGTCCGAGCTCTAAGACCTTAAACTAAGATCTACCCTTATGGTCCGAGCTCTAAGACCCTAAACTAAGATCTCCCCAAACGGGATTCTACGTCCTGCATGACGTTAAACTGCACTCTCAGAACTACGTGTGGCTTGATCTCCAGCCTGATGGAGTACGTAGGAACGCCCTGGCATCTCGACCCGGGCCCAGCCTCAGGGATCGTTAAGTCTCGCCCCTCCTCGTCGCCAGCCGTCTGGCCTGGCTTCTGGTAGAGTGGTGCAGTTGTGATATTCTCCCCGATTCAGCTCGGGATGCCCCAGTGCAATGGTGGGAAGGGACGGTTTCCTCGTTAAAGAGGTGCTGTCTGAGAATTGAGGTGATTCACGACCAGATTAGTGCATCCGCCTAATACACTTTCCCCACGGTGGCACAATTTTGAGAGCGTTGGATTCTGTCCGAACAAATCATCACTTCGCCCCACGCTTCGCATGCCCTATTGATCTGGATTTCCACCCTTGTGTCTGAAGGAACCCCCAAAGCGATATTCATGATGACATGTGGTCCGCCTCCTACAATATGAATGATGACCTTCGGTTTGTCTATTGCAGTTGTTATGGTCGATCCACTGTCCGCCTACCGTCTTGGGCATTTCCTGGAAGGCCGACCGTTGTGGATGTCTGGATTCGGGACACGCGATTCACCCTTTCTCATTTCCCTATGTTCGGATAAAATCTCAACGCCCCTAGCATTGTCCCGCTCGTGTGTTGGAACAAGTTGGGGGTATGATACATTGATTAGGTCTGAGGTCTCCTTTCCTAAGAATGACCTCCCTCTTTTCTTTAGAAATCCAGGCCCAATTATGGACGCCTGATGCTTGGTTAACGCTCCCGCAAGACAATGAATTGTGGTTGAGCATGTTAAGCCAAAAGATGCAGATAAATATATTGATTCATACAGATGGATCAAAGTAGCAGAAGAAAAATGTTCTGGGAGTGGCTAAAACAAAGCCCCTAGGGATTAGCGTGCTGAATGATTCTCTCTAACGCCGCTACCCTTTGGCTGGTGGCCTCCAGAGCTGCTTCTCGCTCTCTGCGTGCCCTCTCCTCGTCGGCGGTCGCAGCACGCAGTTCGTCGATTCTGGCCTGTGCACGCTCCCGCTCGACTTGGATTGTGACCATCTTTTGGCCCGCCTCCGTCAGTTGTACCTGAGCGTCGATCAGCTGGGCCGTTAGTTGCTCCACAAGCTCAGTACACGCTGCGACGAAGGCCTCCTTCTCTGCCGCCTGTCCTTCGAGACGCCGGACTTCCTGCTCCGCCACGAGGAGCACCCGCGTGCTCTCCGACATGTCCCGACATTGTGCGACGTCGGCACGCCGGCAGATCTCGCGCATCTTTTCGGCCATGAAATCACAGACCGTCAGATGGAGGCGTTGAGCATCAGCTCCCCCGGCACACAGGAAGCGCAGCCAGGTTTGAAGCGATCCCATGCGCCCCAGCCACTCTGATAAGTCTCGCTTGAGGAAGCGCTGGATGCACTTCCACCCCCTGCGGCGCATTATCCGGCTCTCCTCGACCGCCTCCGCGTCCGAGTCGTCCATCTCCTCGGGGTCGGCAGGCCGGTAGGCAGGGAAGGCAGCCAACAGGTCTGCTGCAGGGTCCGCCCCTGGGATGTCCTCACGAAGGATAGGTTCCCCAACACCTGGGCGACCTTCTTCTCTCTCCCCAGCGGCGTTGACACCCTCGTCAGCCCCCGACCTCTCTCCGATGTCAGCACCGCCGACGTCCGTAGTCCCTTGATCAGCAGTTGTTGGGGCCGGCTCGGTTTGGGAAGTCTGTTCCGGAGCAGGCGGCATGTCTGCCACCGGTACACTCGTGGATGGCCCGGGTTCAGCAACCCGACGAGCCTCCAGTGTTGAGATCACTGCGCAGAGCATGCCGTGGTTAGTCACGGATCGTCAACGGCAAGCACCAGCAGTAAAGTAAGGAGACTTACGGGAGTTCAGAGCGTCATCTTCCGCTATCCCGGCCGCCGCAGGAACAGTTGCAGCAGGGGACCCTTCCGCGCTTGTCAATTCGATAATGGGTGCCTGGCCCCCGCCTTGTCCTGCTGGCGCCTCTCCTACTCCCGCTGAGGACGCCTGACCAACATCCGTGTGCTCCTGAGAAGGGTGGAGAAATGGGTTAGAAGCTGCATAAGAGAATGGATGAAGCAGGTTGAGTAGGGATAGAAGCGGACCTCAAGGAGCTCAGTGACATCAACATTGTCAGAGCCGGCCACCTCGCCGCTCTCCCGTGGGCTCCCCTGATGGGATCTTCCCTCGGAGCCTTCATCCTCCCCCATTTCCTCCTCTTCCTCGGAGTCGCTGCTACTTTCATCTTCTGCCGGCGACATCTGTTCTGGAGCGGGCTCTAGACCGAGCATCACCTTCACCAGAAGGGATGGCTCCGCACGCTGACCACGTTGGCGTGCGTAATCGTCCATGGCCGTCAGATACGCATACTGCCGGTTGAAGTCCACCCTGTCGGCAATATGGAGGCGCCCGACCTCTGGCAGATGGATTCCTTCTCTGAGTATCTTTCGCCAGATGGCGTCGGTCCCCAGTGACTGCCGCAGGGTCATCCAGGCCGACCACAGCGCCGGGAAGACCGCATCATGGGAGGGTTCGAGCAGACGTCTCACCTGCTTCCCGGGCCGCTCTTCGACCGCCGCGCGTGCCCCCTCTCTAGGCGCCGAGGTCGTAGCGGCAACTTGCGATGTGCTCGACGCCGAAGTCCCTGCCCGCGCCGGCTCCGCTGCTTGGCGCGCCTCCGTTCTCCCTCGTGTGGCGGCGCCTCGCCTCCTTCCTTGACGCCCGGTCTCCGCACGGGTGACCTCGAGCCGCCGAACTGGCTTCTGTAGAAGCCCCTTGGGGAACACGATGGCCCAGTGTTCGGCGTACTCGGTTGCCAAGCCTGCGTCAACCCCGGTAGGAGGGAGGGTGATGACGTCGCCAGAGCCGAAAGCGGCAAACATCAGCCACATCTGGCGAAGGAAGCAAGGGTTCGCCTCCTCCCGGACGGCAGTGAATACCCTCTTCGGCATCCGTTGAAGGCACCCGAACTGCCTGGCGAACCGGGTTGGCACGTAAGGCTCGCAGATCACCTTCCCGTCGATCCGAGCCACGAGCACCCCGCCCCGCATGTTCAGGAAGTATTCATGCTGCTCCAGTGGACCCTGCCCATTTTCGATCATCTGGCCGACGGGAGTGGGGAACGGGCTGAAGTTGAAATTGGCGTGATTGCGAATCCGAATCCTTACGCCCTCCTCACTTAGGGACATCGGAGCGACCCCCGCAATGTTCAGCAGGGAGGGTCGCAGGCCGTTGCCCGGAGGAATGATGGCGTTCGGAAACGTGTACCCACCGAGGTGAGCAGCCACCCAGCCGTGGAAGAATTGAAAGGGCCCACAGATCCTTCGTGGCGACCCCCCTCGCGAGATGCGTCCCAGGATGGCATACAGCTTAGCCAACACTGGGACCCCGAGGTTGTATCTCTTGTTGGCGGCCATAGCGCCCGCCATCGCCAGTGTCGCCGGGCGAACGCCCATTCTCGCGTCCCGCACTGGAAGGAGCCACCCACTCAGAAAGGAGGCCAGGAACGCCGCGTACCAGACATTTGGGTCCCGGGCCTCGATGACGCGGTACCCCCATGAGCGGTAGTCGCCCGTCTCCAGGACCCGCCAGTACGACCCGTTCCGGCTCCTCTGAGCTGCGGTCGGGCACCGCTTCCCCCTGCCTGGCATCTTGACCGCTGGGTCATGCTCCAAGAACTGGCCGAACCACTCTTTGTAGGCTATGTCCTTCTGGAAGTCCTTGACCCCGAGCCGCTCTGTGGCCAGGTCCAGCAGATGCCATGTCAGGATGGGAGTCCGTGACCTGTCGCCCCAGGTGTTCCTCGGAGGCAGGAACTCATCGTACTGGTAACCCTCCAGCGGGATACCTCCGATGCAGTGGATGTCCCAGAGACCGATGCCGACCTCCCCATGGTGAAGATGGAAGGTGTTGGTATCCGGGGACCAGCGGGTGAACAGCTCCGGCCCGAGCTCGGACTGCTGGTAGAAGTGGAACTGCGACGTCCACACCGCCTCAAACAGGCCGATGTACCGCAGCTCCTCCGCGAAGTGATCGCAGGTGTGGCGTACCCAGAACGCCCAGGCCCATTCACTGGTGAAATTGCCCCCAGATCGCAAGTCCCAGTCCTTCAGCCATCCCCTGGTGTCGTCAGTGACACTCTGGCGATATGTGCTCGAGTAGAGGGCTGGAGAATTTTCCGCAGTAGGCTCACCCCCGTCAATGGTTCGCATCCTCGGGTTCAGGACGTAGACATCTAAGTGCCTGGTCTCCCTGGCAGGATGCCCATTGTTGGTGATGTTATAGCGGGGAAGCTCGTCCTCCCGAGTCACCCAGGTCCGTGGCGCATCAACCTCGAACCCTGGCACCGGAACCTCATCTAGGATGCCGAAGTTCCAGAGGGGCAGGCTGTCTGACAGTGGATATGTCTTCTGGGCCGGCGTCAGCAAGTCGAACAGGGATTGATTGTTGGAAACAATCTCCTTGGCTCCGTAGACCTCCTCGTTCGTCGCCATCTCAGCTCTGCGAGTGGCGGCATCCCCCTCATTTCCTTGATACGCGGCCATCTCAGAAGCTTCGGGAGTCGTGCGGGTTAAGGGATGAAGCGTGTGGGATCGGACGAGGCTGGTAGAAAAGTTTGAAGGTTGGTGCGCAATCCAAGTGGACGGCGCGCAATCGGGAAGAATGTCGCGCAAAGTTCCGGGTTTTCGCGTAAAGACAGGGCGAAATCCGGATGGTCTTGCGCGCCGATCGGGCGAATTTCGCGCCGGAAAAGGCTATTTCGCGCACGAGAGCGTTGAAGCTTATCGCGCGGAAGGCCTGTGTACGGAACGCGGGACCCCGGACCCCTATTTATAGACGAGGCCGGGATTCCGCGCCGCGCGGATCGCTCGATTGTGCGACCGCGGCTGCGAATTGCGCGCCCGGCTCCCCTTTTTGCGCGCCTAAGTCCCGCGCCGCCCAGGACTTCGGCATTCCGGCGTCTCCCTCGGAACCCGATCGTTGCGACCTCTCGCCGATCCGATTCCGAGGGGGGGCTTTTGTAGACGCTGGAAAAGTCCGTTGATCCCCAAACGAAGTTCCGGATGTGGAAAGCGAAGTGATATTTGGAGTCAGAAGTCTATTTCGGAGAGCCCGGAGGGCGTGCGCGAAATTTTAGAGTCCCGCGCGCAAAGTTGAGTCGCGGCGCGCAATCCTCCCGGGATGCGCACAATCCGCAGGGCCGGCACGCAATTTTGCGCGCCCCGAGCTCCCGCGACTCCCTTGCGCGCCGGGTTCTGATTCCGCGCCCGCGAAGGGAATTCCGCGCCCGCGAAACGAATTCCGCGCCCAGGGTTTCCTATAAATATAAGGCGACCCCCGACGTTTTGAAGGTTGCCAGAATTCGAACGGTCTCTCGTGCGCGCAATCCAACCCCCTCCGCGCGCAATGCCGATCTTCAGGTAACCTCCTTTCTTTCGCGCAATAGTGCCTTGGGGTTCGCCTTCGCTCGCAATCCCCTTGGCTCCTTTCCTTTGAATAATCCTTAACCCGAAGGCCTTTGCGCGCAAAAGAAGCCTCTTGCACGCAATTGCCCCCGGGGTGCGCACAATCCGGCCCGATTGCGCGCACCCCCCTCTTCAAAGTGGCCGTTCGTTAGAGAATGAGCCGTTGCCCCCGCGCGCTATCCGAAGCCCGGTGCGCGCAATCTCAATCCTCCGCGCGCGAAGCGATGGCCCAATTGCGCGCCAGCCCGCCATTTTGCGCGCCGACCCGCTGTTTTGTGCGCCAATGCTCCCCTTTTGCGCGCAATCAGCCGGGGTCGCCCCCTTTGACCCCCTGAGGGTACCCGCCCGCGTGGCGCCCGATGATCTTCATCCTGGGTGCCCGCATCGTGCGTTGTCTTCCCGTGCGGCCCTCCAGGCTCGCGCGAAGTGACACAGACCCATTGGTGGCAACCAACGTCCAGCATGACGTTAAACTGCATATTCGTCCAAGCTAAAAGATGATAAACTGTTCAGCATTTGTCCCGCATGACGTTAAACTGCACATTCGTCCCGCATGACGTTAAACTGCACATTCGTCCAACATGACGTTAAACTGTACTACGTCCAAGCTGCACGACGCTAAACTGCCTAGCCCCCATCGTCCGCGCGACAAGACGTTAAACTGCCAAGTACCTTCGTCTTCAACACACGACGTTAAACTGTACTTCGTCCGGAAAGACGTTAAACCGTCCGCTTCGTCCTCAACACACGATGTTAAACTGTACTTCGTCTTGCAAGACGCTAAACCGTCCGCATCACCCGATCCCGTGCCACGCACGCAGGGTCCCCCCGGCTTGGATGTGGCCCCCACCCGCTCGTCTCTGCAGGGATGTCGGGATTTCCCCTCTTTAGGGACGATTTAATGGGAGCGACTTTTCCACACGGGGGTAGGGTATTACAAACCCCTAGTTTCTTGTGGGGGGCTGCACATGTGTATCTCCATTGCGCTTCCCCACTGCTGAAGCCAGTAGAGGGTGTGACTAGGATCGAGGTGTCTCTTACTTTCGGTCCAAGCCCCTCTCCAACTGAGTTTTGCCGCACTCGGGCCGCCTCAGTGCGTAAGTCCTGACAGAATGAACTACGTGGACTTTGATCCCTGTCTCCTAAACAGGGTACGTAGGAAGCCTCCCGGAGGTTCAAGCCCACCACCTGGTCGACCCGGTCGTATTCACGTCGGTTCGTCCATCAGTGGACCCCTCCTGGGTTCATGCTTGCGTCGATTCATCTATGAATCCGCCCCTGTGGGAGACTGCACGTGTGTATCTCCACTGTGCCTCCCCACTGCCCCTTTTTTCCATTTCTCTTTTTATCGTCCAGCATGACGTGAAACTGTGATCCACCCGGCCGTTCCATCCCCCTCTGTGCGAGGTGGTTCGGTTCAATCCTCCGCCCGGCGGCCTCGACCTCTTCGTGAGTCGGCTTGCCAACGTCCAGCATGACGTTAAACTGTATATCCGAACTACGCTGACTTTGATCCGTGCTAACGCGCGGTACGTAGGAAGCCCCTACGGGGTCCAAGATCTTCACTCCATCATCCATCCCGATCCTTACCCGTGCCGCCACATCCCGGAGGGGTCATGCCACTTCACTCCACTCCACATTACTTGGGAAGCCGCCCATGCGCTGGCCCCAGCGTCGGAGGTTCCCCGCAAGGGGTTCTGTCATCTGATCCACTCCTCGTGTTGATCGGTCCGATGCCGTCCCCGCTGGACGTTAAACTCGCGGCATACCCCGTGTTAAACATGGGAAGATGAGGAAAACCTCAGGTGACACGGTTCCCCGCACCCAGTGTGGGATGCCTCAGGTCATCATGCCTTCGAGAAACCCGATTGGGGACGGAAAGCAGACATGCAGAGCCGCAGTGTTACGACACGCCCCCAGCACCCAGAGCCACCCGGTCTCCTCACTGCAGGTTGCTGCCCCGACCAGACTCCTTGGAGCGTCCGGGCGGAAGCAGCGTAATTAACTGGTGTCCATGAAGATATGGCGCCGGGAATGAGATTCACGAGCATGTCTTAAATCTATGAGGGAGACCCGGATTAGGCGACGAGTTCCGAGGAGACGTCCAAGGAAGGAGGAGCCGACATCCCATCATCCCGGTTTCGATCAAGGAGCAGACGCCCCTGAATAATGGACGGATGCCGCCCGCCTTTGGAAAGCGGGACCGCGGGGCCATAAGCCGCGCGCGCCCATCCCCTCGGGTCGACGGGTGCACGCGCGAACGCGTCTTGGCGGAACAGCGTCGGAACAGAAACCCGACGCACATCCGCACCGAAACAAATAGGTTATAAATTAAATTATTAATAAATAAATTTTAATATTCAGGGCGTTATGGAAATGTGTAGAACACTTTAGGATATAAGGCAAGAGTCATCTCATCTCACCCTTATTTTTTTGAGATATGCATTATTTACCACTATTTATGGTGTGTGGATTATGTATATAGGATATTAAAGTATAATATTATGAATATATTTATCATCATGATATTAAATGGGTCAAATTATGGTTATTAATTTTATGGGGAATATGATTATATTGATTACAAGGAGGTAAGGGTTTCTACCCAAACCTCTAATTTTTCATTCTAGTTGAACATTATCTTTATTTATCACAATTTAAATCCTATTTATTTTTACAAAATTATAATAATTTTTTTAATTTGTTCAAAAATCAAGTATCCAGATAATTTCATCCTTATATTATTGTAAATAAATGTTTTATATGTTTTCCCTTTTCAATTCCTCCCGATAAGCAAGCCTCGTTAAAGTGAATTTCCTAATTTCATTCCCATTTTCAAGTTTAGTTAATATTCTATTTTAAGCCACCATTATTTTTATACCATCACTAATTTTATCATGAAAAACTATCCTAGTTCATTTTTGGTTTCATATCAAATATTTTTTCTTTTTCTATTTAAATGATCTTTAATTTTTTCCTTAAACCACACGAAAATGTTTCGTCTCTAAAGTTTCATAAACACTTTTTTTAAAAACTTTAAACTTTATTTGGACCTACATTATATAAGGACCAAGACATAAAAAATTACTTAGTCTTGAACTTTATTCATGTATATAAATTATTAAAAGTTGAGTATATTTTCATGATAAGAGTTTTAGATAATTAGGATACCTTTCATACATAACATACCACATTAATAAAAGATTATACTACTAAAATAGTATCCATTTTTTTCAAAATATAAAACATTAATGATTAAAACATGATTTCTATAAAAAAACATCAAACATTTAACTTGGATTCATTAACTATATTACACATCCTTATAAAATATGAAAATCATTTAAAAACATGGGATGAGCACAAAAATCTCAGTAAGGGTTATGAAAAGAAAGAAAGAACACATTAGTCCAAGAATACTTATAATATAAGAAATCATTTTCAAAGGACATACTTGTCACCCATATATACTTACATTGAGACACATGATATTTCCACAAGACTCCCATAATACATATGAACCTATAAATAACCAAATATGTATCTTGGGGAATTACTTACATAATCTTGTAAGCATCTCAGATACCTCATAATTTGTAACCCTCACAGGTACCTTACAATTTCTGTAAACATCGTTGTTACACTTGGAGTAACCATAAGGACGACCTCCAAATTAAACATACCCAATGAATTTAAGGGAGATATAGGTCCCGATATTCATCATAAAAAATTCCTATGATCCCTAAAATAATCATGCAATATGAATATTTTTATAAAAACATTGCTTTTGAATTTTGTAAAACAGAATTTTAAAAGAGGATTTAAAAAGAAAAGCCCATTACATAAATCATTTATTTGAAGAGATATATAATAGAGTGGATGGAATATGTATAAAAACTATAAATAAACATTTTTAAATATAATATAAACAATAAACATCACATAATATTTTTTAACACCACATAACTAATGGAGTATAATGTTAACACACAAAATGGAAATCAGGTTAAGAAATCACTTATCTCAGGTTTGTCTTACATACAAATCATTTAAACCTTAGGTATAATGATTAAAATAGTTTTATTAATATCTTAAACAAACATACCCATCATTATAATAACTTATATTATCATTTCATTGAACCATTTTACCCTTTTTTGTTTTTATTTTTTTCCTTGCACTGTTTTTTGGTGAGTTCTTTACCTGATTTCCATGATTGGTTCATGATGGTTGTTATTATAAATTGGAAGTGAAACAAAAGAATTGGGATGGGGTGGTATTTAAATATTTCTATAATCCATAAATTATACCATTTATCAAATTTAAATATTAAATTATGATGATTCATAAGTTAAAACATTAATGATGTTTGTTTAGATCAGTTTAGTCGTTCTTTGATAATAACGACCTCATTTTGTTTTATAAATTAAAACCATGTGTACAAAATAATTACAGAGATATGGATGATAAATAATACAAATATTATATCTTGTTTCAACCATAAAAATGTTCTCATGACTATCCTTTAAGGAAATACACAAAATTTAAATCAAATCATCCATGAAGTCGGTAATTTGACACATCACAGACAATGTTTTTAATTCCATGAATAAGTTGGAGAGGAGAAGAATATTGATGAGGAATTTACCCTGAACTTGAGAACACCAAAAATATAAAATATTCTATAGCTTTCATTCCCCTTGTATAAGAGGAGTTGACGAATGAAGAAGAAATGAAAGGAATCATGAAATAAAAGAAAACTTGAGAAATCTCTTACGAAAATTCGACAGCCTAAGGGAATCGTTTAAGTTTTCATAAAATAATTTGATGAGAGAAAATGGGTATCTCATAATTATTACATAATATGGGCATTAAGGGGGATATGTAATGAAATATCATAGAATAAGTTAAAAGGTAATGAAAAGGAATAACATAAAATGAATGAAAAGGAAGAAAAAAAGAGGATATTTACCTCTTGATCTCTTCTCTTTGAGATCCTTCTTAAGGCCTCCAGTTTTGGCCTTTTGGTGAGACTAGACATTATAGGATGTGGCAAAGATCCTTGGGAGGAGTGTTGGGTATAACTGAGGTAAGGTTCAAGGCTTGAGAGGTGTGGGAGGAAGTGAGAAATGAGGGTGGTATTTATAGTGGAGGAGAGGGGGTATTTTTCATTATTTAAATCATTATTAAATTATTTTTCCCAAGACTATGAATAGTCTTAGTTCATGATACCCAAAATAGTAAAAATGGTATTTGAGTTAGAACCATGTGTCCTTACATAACTTATAATGTCATAAATTGTGTATTTTACTGATAATTTTAATATACATTATTTTTCCGTATTTCACTATTCGTCGAAAATTAATGAATTCCAGGAAAATCCCAAGAATTAACCCTTACCATTTATTGACATGTAGAATAAAAAAATGAAGACAATTTTTTGAAAATATGTTTCTAAATATTTATAGTTTAATTTTTACATAAAATGACACATAATTTAAAAATTAATAATTTAAAACTATAACTACTTTTTTATCACATTGAAAAATTAATCAATATGTCATTATCTTAAATCCTTAAAAATATAAAGTAATAATACAATTTACTATTCATTAGGGTCATATACTATTCATAAGGGTATGTTACTATTCACCAAAAAAACCAGTTGGTTCCAATAGACTCCAAATAACATACTGAATACAATTGTAGATGACCATTTTTAGAAATTCAAAACATAGAAGTAGAAAAATTATATTTAAAGGCTAGTTAAAAATATCTACATAAAAAAAAGTTTCATGAATTTGCATTTATTTTTAGAATTCCTTGGGATGTTACATAATCCCCACCTTCTAGAAATTGTTTCCTCACAATTTTTATTACTTATTAAAGAAGTGAGGGTATTTTTCCCTCATATCATTTTTAGACTCTCATGTTGCTTCTTCAACCATGTGGTTTCTCCACAAAACCATTACCTAGTGGATTACCTTATTCTGCAATACTTGTTCTCATCGATCAAGAATCTGAATTGGTTTCTCTTTATGGGAAAGGTTCTCTTCTAGCTGAGCTGATTCTAGGCTCGGGACATGTGAAGAATCTGGCACATACTTCCTCAACAACGAAACATGAAAAACATTGTGTACCTGAGACAAACTCGGAGGCAAAGCTACTTGGTATGAAACTGGTCCAACTTTCTCCAATATTTTTAAAGGGTCGATGATCAATGGACTTAGATTCCCTTTCTTATTGAAACACATCACACTTTTCCAAGGAAATATTTTAAGGAAAACATGGTCACCTACCTCAAAAGATATTTCTTTCCTTCTGTTATCTGAATCAATTTTCTTCATTCTTTGAGCTATCCTCATGTGCTGCTGGATCATATCCACTTTCTCAGCCACATCCTTAAATAATTTTGGACCCAAAAACATTCTTTCATGGATTACATTCCAAAACGTTGGAGTCTGACACCGCTTCCCATACAATGCCTCAAAAGGTGAAATCTGTATAATGGAATGAAAACTGTTATTATATGAAAACTCAACTAAATAATGATTTTGATCTTAGCTTCCCAGATAGTCCATTGAAGAAGTTCAAAGAATATCCTTTAAATTCTGAATCATTCATTCTGACTTCCCACCTAATTGAGGATGAAAAGCTATACTGAAATTTAATTTTGTGCCCAATTAATTTTGAAGTCCCTTCCAAAAGTTAAAAGTGAACCTGGGATCCCGGCCAAATACAATGGAAAAAGGAACTCTATGTAACCTAAAAATATCCTTTAGGTAATGTCAAGAATGCTAATCCAAAGACATTATATATGGAATAGAAAGAATATATGCAGATTTTGTTAGTCGATCAACAATAAAACAAATCACATTATTACCTCAAGTTGTCTTTGGTAGTCCCACAATAATGAACATGGATACATTCTCCCATTTCTACTCTAGCACTGGGAAAGGCGGAACAATCCCCATTGGTAACTGCCGCTCAGTTTTAACCTGTTGACATGTTAATCTTTTCATGGTAAAATCATCAATATTTAGTTTCATTCCATCCCACCAGTAATAATCCCAATGGTCTCTATACATCTTATTACTTCCAGGATGAACTAAAAATGGAAAACTATGAGCTTCATACAACAATTATTTTTTCAACTGGGAATCACAAGGAACACAAAACCTTTTTCCAAATCTTAAAACACAATTTTTATCAATGAAAAGTTTTGGTAACTTACTCATTTTAACCAGTTATACCTTTTTCTTAAGCTCATGGTCTTACTTATATGCTTGGTTAATTCTATCTGATAATGATGAATGCACGGAAACCTATGACAAAATAAAGGTTTTTTCTCAACCAAAAAATTCTAAGACAAAATTCATCAAATCATTATTCAAGGGATCATATTCCAAACGTAACATGGTTAATGATGCTTCATGTTTTCCACTCAAGGAATCTTCAACTTTTTTTCTTTTCTGGGGTGAAAATTGATCATGCTATCAAAATTATTTATTTGTTCAAGCGATCCTCTCTACCTAATGTTTAATTCCTTCTGATTGGATATATACTTCAGAATTTTATAGTCAGTATATATTTTACAATTGGATCTATATAAATGATGCCTCCAAATTATCAAAGAAATAACCACAGCCGCCAATTCCAAATAATGTGTGTGGTAATTATACTAATGAAGTTTTAGTTGTGTTGAAGAATAATAAATTACCTGTTCTTTCTACATCAAAACACAACCAAGTATCTTCAATGAAGCATCACTATAGATGAAAAACTTACAGTTTCAGGAAGGTAAGGCCAAAAATAGAGCATTCACAAACCTCTTCTTCAGTTCCTAAAAACAAGCATCAGATTCATCAATCCAAGTAAATTTAACCCCTTTTTCATGTTAACTTAGTTATAAGGATAGATAACCATGAAAATTTCATAAAAAAACATTGGTAATAACCTACTAATCCAAGAAAACTATGAATCTTTGTAATATTTTTTGGTCTTCACAATTCATTGACCACTTTTTTTAGTAGGATCAACTATTGTTCCATCCTTATTTACAATGTTCCCAAGAAAAGAAATATGTTGAAACCAAAACTCACACATAATGAATTTTCCATAAAATTTATTTTTTTAATGTATATAAAACAACCCTTATATATTTTTCAAGCTCGACTTTATTTTTAGAAAATACCAGAATTTCATCAAGAAACACAACAGAAAACTTATCGAAGCACTCATGAAATTCTCTATTCATTAGATTCATGAATACCGTAGGTGCGTTAGTTAATACAAACAGCATAAAAAATTCACAATTCCCATATCTAGTATGAAATACTATTTTTGGGATGTCATCCTCATTCACATTTAGTTGATGGTATCCAGATCTCAAGTCAATCTTGGAAATGTAATGTGCTCCCTGAAGCTGTTCAAACAAGTCATCGATATGAGGAAAATGATACTTTTTTTAAATAATGATGTTATTTAATGCACTATAATCAATGCAAAGTCTCATGGAAACATATTTCTTTTTAACAAATAAAATAGGTGCACCCCATGGTGATGTTCTAGGATGAATGGGGCCTATATCATGAAAATACAGCAACTGATTTTTCTATTCTAGAAGTTCTATTTGAGCCGTACAATATGGGGGTTTTGAAATTGGTTTAGCATCAGTAACTAAGTCAATTGTGAATTCGACTTCCCGATTAGGTATGACACCGGGTAACTCATCTGGAAAAATATCAATGTATTCATTTACCACTGGCACATCATTAATATGAATAATTCCCTTGTTTTAAACAATATGATAAAGATAAAATTCATTTTCATATTCTAACAGTTTTTGAGCTTCCTGATATTTTATTGATTGTATAGGTTCATTCTTATATTGAAACTGAAAATATTTCTAAAAATCAACTTCTTTATCTCTATATTCAATCTTAGCATGATATAAAAAAATCCAATCCCATCACAGAATAACATCTAACCCAACTAAGGGGAAAAAACAAGGTTCACAGGTATGTTCTTTCTACATACCACAATAAAAAGATTCAAATATTTCCTCTTCTATGTAGTATTTCCCCAGGTGTTTTAACAACAAGTTCTGGTATTATTTGTTGAGGTGATTTCTCTAATTTAATAGACAATTTCTCATAGATGAAGGAATGTGTAAACCCTGTATCAAACAAAACTTTAGAAAAATCTTAGTAAAAAAACAATGTACATGATACAACTTCATTTTACAGACCGACATCTATTGATATAGCCCCAAAGGATCTCACTATTCCTTTCTTATTATTGTCTAGATTCTTTTGATCATTTAGATCTCTCTTTGGGAAGTCATTTTCATAATGACCCATCTCAGCACATTTAAAAACCTTTATAGTTTTCTCATCAGAATTAGTATTAGGATAATTTTAATTACAATCTTGGGAAATATTTCCAATCATACCACATTTTAAACACTTCCCAGTTTTTATATGACATTACCCAATGTGCTTCTACCCAAACTTTTCAAAAACTAAAAAATGGGCTTTATTACCATAAGATTTATTTTTTTATTCTTCCCCATCGCTTTCCTTATGGACCTATTCTACTCCTTGTTTTCAAAATGCATGTGATCATAAGATAACTCCATCTCTACCCTCTTATCACATCAGTCATGTTTCTCATAACTTTTGAATTAATGGGAGGCCAACACCCATCGATACCTTGGGTTCAGTCCTGAGTAAAAGCAGTTGATTTTTCTATAAAGATCCAAAAATGAGATTTGGATCATACCTCACTAATTGGGTGAATTTCACTTCATATATGACCACTTAATCCTCTTATATTTTCTTTAATTCAAGTTATTTATTCTCCATCCTTAGTCACAACCCCTTAGGAAAATATTTTTAAAGTAAATGACATTAAAATTCATCCCATTCTAAGGAATAAAATTCCTCTTTATCCTTGATATTTTTTACCATAGGCCAACCCTAATCAATGTCCAATTCTAAATGATAAATTGAAAGATTTACCTTTTGATTGTATGAACATCCCATAACATCAAATATCTTTTCACTGGCTTTAATCCATTTTTCAGCCACTACTGGGTCAGAAGATCCATTGAAAGAAGGAGGGTTTTGTCTCATAAAATGATCCACTATTTTCATGTTCCATTTTGGTAACTATAGTTGTTCTATTTCATGGATTACACCACCATTTATTTCCTATTTTACTTGAGACATTACTGTCACAAACTGCTTGGCTCCAATCCCTACCATTCCAGGCTGCAGATCCGAAGGGATGCTGTTCTGTCGTTTCCTCACTTCTTCAGCTTCCCTATTTCTTCTACGAACAACCATTCAGAACAAAAATACCTTAGACAAATAAACATGGAAATATTTAAATTATTTCACATTCAAAATTAATCTTAGAGTAAAAAGCTTTTATGGTATTCTTTTAACAACATCTTATCCCATAAAATTTTATAAACTACCTTTCGATACCAACTATAAGGACCCAGCCTTAAAACATGACTTAATCTTGAACTTTAGTCAAGAACATACATTATTACTCATTGAGGATCATTTTTGGTTTGGAGTTTTAGATAATTATGATACCTTTCATACATAACATACCACAACAATAAAATATTATACTACTAAAACAATTTCCATGTTTTAAAATATAAAACATTAAAGCTTAAAACATGATTTCTTAGAGAAAACATAAAACATTTAACTTAGCTTCTTTTACTATCTTACTCATCCTTATAACCTATGAAAATAATTTAAAAAAATTATATGAGCACAAAAATCTTAGTAAGGGAAACAAAAATAGAGAACACATTAGTCCAAGAATACTTGTTACATATAAAATCACTTTCAAAGGAAATAATTGTCACCCATATATACTTACATAGTTAATCATTATATTTACACAAGATTGAAACAAAAAATAAGAACATAAATATAACAATAAATATATCTTGGGGCATTAATTACATAATCTTATAACCATCTTGGCTACCTTATAAATTGTAACCCTTTCGACTACATTACAATTTTTGTAACCATCGCAGTTACACTTGGAGGAACCATACATCCGACCTCAAACATGCACATCCCCAATTCTTTGGTGGGAGATATAGGACCCAACTTTCATCATAATGAATTACCAAGAACTAGAAAATAATCCTACAATATTAATAATTTCAAAATAACATTGCTTGTGAATTTTGTAAAATAGAATTTTAAAAGAGGATTTTAAAAGAAAACCCCCTTACATAAAACATATAATTGAAGATAGACTTAATAGAGTCGATGGAAAATGTATAAACATTGAAATACAAATTATTAAACATAATATAAACAAAACCCATCACAAAATCAATTCTAACACCATATAACTAATGTAGTTGAATGTTAACCCAAAGAATGGAAATCGGGTTAAAAATTACCTTACATCTGGCTTGTCTTACTTACAACTTGTTTAAAACTCATTTATAATGGTTAAAAGAGTGTTATTAATATCATAAAAAAACATATCAGACTTTATAATACCTTATATGATTTATAATTTACATCATTTAACCATTTAATTGTTAGTATTTTGTTCCTTGCAATGTTATTAGGTGAGTTCTTTACATGATTTCCATGGTTGGTTCAAGATGGTTGTTCTTTTTAATTGGAAGTGAAACTCCTGAATTGGGATTTAGTGGTATTTAAATATTTACAGAATCTATAAATTATATCATTTATAAATTTTATTTATGAACTTAAGATGATTTATAAGTTAAAACCTCAATGATGTTCATTTAGATCATTTTTTGGTTCTTTGATAATAACGACCTCGTTTTGTTTTATAAATTAAAACCATGTGTACAAAAGAATTACTGAACCATGAATGAGACTAAATAAATATATTATAACCTGGTTCAACTGTAAAAATTGTTTCATGACCAGCCTTGAAGGAATTAAATCAAATTTAAATCACATCATCCACGATCTGAGTAATTTGACACATCACAGACAATGTTTTTAATTCCTTGAATTAGTGGGAGAGGAGAAGAAGATTGATGAGGAATTTTACATGAACATGATAAGAACCATAATATAAAAAATTATAGAGCCTTCATGCCTCTTTTAGAAATGGAGGTGAGGAAATAATAAGGAAATAGAGGAATTTTGAAATAAAAGAAAACATGATAAATCTCTTATGAAAATTCGGTATCATAACGGCGTCATTTAAGTTTTCATAAAATATTTTGATGAGATAAAAGTGGTATCTCATAATTATTACATAATATGGCAATTAAGGGGGATATGGAATGAAATATACAATTATAGTACAAAAGGTAATGAAAAAGAATAACAGAAAATGAAAGAAAAGGAAGAAAACAAAAGGGGATATTTACCTCTTGATATCATCTCCTTGAGATCCTTTTTAAGGCCTTTTTTTGGCATTTTTGTGTGACCAGAAGATCTAAGACGTGGGGAAGAGAATTGGGAGGAGTTTTGGGTAGAACATAGGTAAAAATAAAGGCTTGAGAGGTGTGGGAGGAAGGGAGAAATGAGGGTGGTATTTATAGTTGATGAGAGGGGGTATTATTTATTATTTTAATCATTCTTATAATATTTTTCCCATGACTATAAATAGACTTAGTAAATTTGACATAAAATAGTTAAAATGGCATGTGAGTTCGATCCATGTGTTCTTAAAACACTTATTATGTCATAAATAGTGTATTTTATAGATAATTTGAATATAAAATATTTTACTGTATTTCACTATTCATAAAAAAATCAAGAATTTAATAAAAATAAAAAAAATTCACCCTTACCAAATTTCTACATGTATAACATAGAAATTAAGTCATTTTTTAAAAAATAAATTTCAATAAATCTTTAATTTATTTTTTTTATAAAATCATAATTCAAAAATTAATAATTTAAAAACTATAACTGATTTTATATAACATTGTAAAATTAATCATAATGTCGTTACCTTAAAGCTTGAGGAAAATAAAATAATAATAAAATTTACTATTCATTAGGGTCATATTACTATTCATAATGGTATGTTACTATTCACTAAAAAAACAAGTTGGTTCCAGTAGACTTCAAATAACATACTGAACACAATTGTAGATGACCATTTTTGGAAATTCAAAACATAGAAGTGGAAAAATTATTTTTAAAGGTAGGTTATAAATATCTACTTAAAACAAACATTCATCCATTTCCATTTATTTTTAGAAAACTTTAGTATGTTACAATTTATTCCTCAAAATTTATTTCATTTTCCTTCCCTTTTGTTTTCTATGATATTCTGTTTTAAAATACAATTTTTTCACAATAAAAATGAATTTCCAAATGAAATATTATTTCCAAAGTAAAAGGGTATTTTTATCCTGAATTTATCTACGATTTTGTTAGACATGGTAAGTGATAGACGGTGCCTGCTATATCCCCTCAATGCATCAGTTGATCTGATGAGACAAATTAGACCCGGTTTGGCTAAGGCCTTACCCATTAATGTAGAATTATTTTCTGAGGCCTTGGTGGTATGTTTATGATGTTTTTTATAATGTGTTCACTCATTATGATATTATTAATTGATAATCCATGTGATTATTAGACATGTAGAATATCCATGGTTAAGTTTAAATGGCATGTGATTATTTAAATGGAAATATTTATTCAGCTTTTATTACTACCATATAACGCTAATGATAATATTCAAATGGAATGTTTTTTTTCCTTCACCCTGCCTTATTATTTATGTTATCTTTTTCTGTATTACTTAACCTTACAAACAATCTAATCTCTCCCATTTATTATGTTTTATTTTTCCCCAGGATGTGAAAATGTGTATTATGAATGACTTATATGGATAATCTAGGATTTTATTGGTGTTTCTTATATATTTGATTTATTAATCTTCCTTTCAAGTTGTAATGTATCAGTTATGTATGTATGTGGTTTTCCAAATCTAATAAACTATTCGATCATTCAGGATGCGACTTCCTTGTTTATTATACCAATGTAATTATGTAAGGAACTAGCTCCAGGCTACTGGGGTTGGGGTATTTTCATATTCTAAATCAGAAAATATCATAATTGATAGATCATTCCAATATTTTTAAATGTGTATAAATCATGTCTAATTAAATGTTTAAAAATATTATTGAAAATGTTTTCCTCCCGATCCCAAATGAGATCTTTTCACATTTACTTTATGATTAATTTAATTAAATCGAGAGTAAAATTACCTCATTCTTGAGATCATTCTTTATTATAGATACTGATAATCCAAATAATTTTTTGATAATACATCATTTTCCTTATAGGGTCCAAGTGTAGAATCCATCTAGTCGCAATCCACATGTGCTCATAGGATCTATGAATGATAGTAATAATATTCCAAGTGAAAGTACAGTCGATTTATCATATTATATTTTTATTCATGATAAATTCATGTTTCTTTAGCCTTGAATAAATTATCTTTGTATTCTCATTCTTGAGAGGATACGAGAAGGAAGAGGATGATTCTATAGAGAAACTTATTGTGCATAATTATTCCCAATTAACCTCTCTTAGAATGAATTTTTAGACTATTTTTATACCTAGGGTTGGGGTTTGTAATTTAAATAATTTCAGAAGTTCCCATAATAAAAATTTATACCCATGTATGCCACCATTCCATGTATTAAAATAGTAATAATATTTTTTTCCATCATGTGCGCTAACCGTTGAAGTGAAAAGTATCATTTTTCCATCTAGTAAATTAATATTTATCTCTAGACTGAATATTGGTATTCTAGTCCTCATTATATATTGAATACTTGAATAATTAAATATTTTATTCATTAAATAAATAACAATATAAATATTATATATATATGTAACTTAACAATTACCTTGAAAATAAATATTTATTTAATTTATGAAATCTTTTACCCTCAATATAATTTTTCCCAAATATTGTGAATAATATTTATTCCCATATTTAAATTCAAATAAATTTTAGTAGTGATAAAAAACACTTATTATGTGAATCTATAGGTTTCTTTCAAGTTGAAAATAGGTGGTCTTTCATAAAGTCCATGCTTACTATCAAGAAACAGGTAAAGACAACTAAGAGAAATAATTTAATATTACAATATTGAAAACCACATACTATAACTAGATTTATAATATAATCCCTTTGTAATAATATCTCATCAAAAATGTTAGACACCCATGTCATCAAACCATATACTTGATATATTTTTCTTTGAATACCTAAAATAAATAAGAAATTACACAATGATCATGGAATTTAAATCAAATGTTTTATTTCAATGAAATGGTTGAGATAACAAATGCCATTAATGATGAAGGGAAAAAAATTCCTTCGTTGAATTATTCATTAATAACACATCATTCATGTCACAAAAAATGTAACAAAATTTTCTATAAAATATTTTAATATTGGTTTACGATAATAAATCTAATTGAACGATTCCTGAAATTAATTAATAATTATATTTACGTCTAAGTACCATTACATACACTTTCGTATAGGAATATCCAATTACAAAAAAACATGTTTAATTCCTACTGGTGGGTTTGTTATCATAATCTCTCATATTTGAGATTACCATGTGAAAACTTAATGAGAAGATTAATCACCTTCTAATTATTACTCACACCTTATAGTGAACATGTTATGTTCCCTATAATAAAATATTTTCAATCTATAGAACCAAGTTTAAGAACATCATCATGGTATTTCAAATTTCTCATCTTAGAGGGGTAATACTAAACCCTTTTAATGAGATAGATACTTTAGGAAATTATTATATTAAATCCACATAGTACTATGAAAAAAATGTAATAATATATTTAAATTAATATTTACTTCATTGAATATAGAAGTAATCAAAAGTAAAAATAGTTTGTTCTATAACACTGAAACCGATATATTTAAGAGGCTCTCATTATCCTTTTAGGATGGGGTATGAATTTATTCAATGCAATTATATTTCTATTGATGTTATGGTGTTTAAATTATAGGTGTCATCCTTATTATTTTTTTATTTTTTTTATGTGTCTTAGGTTCCACAGATTACCATAGTGGTCATTGAAATTTCTTACGGTGGGTCGTTCAAGGTTCAAAATTATCGGTTGATGTGTCTATTTATAAATATTTATTTATTTTGGTTTTTGTATTAGTATATATATATATGTGAGTGTCTACAAAATTATATATATATATGCATATGTTGGAAACAAGGTTACCTATTCTAAAGGATGACATAATGTAGGTCATTATCGAGGGGTTGTTGGAATTTAAAGGATGACATTGATTGCCTAATAAAGTGGTTGGGTAAGCTGTGTTTTTTATTAATATGATTTTTGTTTACCCATCTTGGTTGAAAAGTCATTTTGGAGACAAAGGGAGATGGTTTACAAAATATACTATTTTAACCAGAGTTTCCGTAATAGTTGAGAATTATGGGAAAAGATTATATCTTTTAGACATATCTAATGTGATGATAAATTTTTTATAAGAATTTGTTTTCATCACATTCCGAATATTTTATATCAATTAGTGATGTTTATAATAGATTTTTAAACTATGATAATGTTTAGTGAAAACCCAAAATTTAGATTAATAGAGGTATTTTTGTGCATGAAGAGTATTTATGTAAAGCAAAAAATGTTTTATGAAGAAAAATTGTTTTTACTAATCAAAAAAATAATGAAATTATTTAGTTGATGTTTTTTGGTAAGGTAAAGTAAATGCAATTTGAAAATAATTAATGGATGATTTTTTTATGGATCCACATTTACAAAAAAGAAGTCGTAAATTTATGAAAAGTATAAAATGAGGTATGTATACACAGTGCTTTTACACAAATGGAAAAAAGGTAATAATATGATAAGTGAGAAATTAAATATCCTTTACCAATAAATATGTATGTAATCACCCATTAACGATAGAGAATAAAATAAAGAAGTCTAGGAAGAAATAATTTTTCCATTTTCATTAAATTAGAGAAAAACTTTTAATTTAGAATGAAACTTCATGAGTACAAGGTTGTGCAAGAAATTCACAAAAGGAAAACTGTGAAGTAATTTCACTAAGGGAATACTATAAATGAATTTTTTAATGTATTTTACCATGGTGTAATTTCATAATGAAATTTAATGAGGGGTATTTTTTTAAGAACATAAATCGAGAATAGTTTAAAATATAAATCTTTTTTAGAAGTAAGTATTTGTGTCAGAACCTGAACATAAGTACATTTAGATTTCAATATTACTACTAGAGATTATTCTATGATATCATGGATTATATTGGACCATCATATTTTGGTATTTATAATGCATAAAAAATCCATATTATTGATAATATAATGGTGTCCTTAATGTAGATAAACAGAGAAGACATCCATCCCAAGAAGTGAATGAAGGAAGAGTCGACGAGAGTGTCGTAGGGATGTTATATTCTTATCAATGGATATAATTTTAATGGAAGTTTACTTCGAATGGACTGAACCTGATCAAAAAAATTGTATCCATAAAACCAGTGAGACTAAGTGAATTTTGTAACATCAACATATCTTTAGTTCACAAACCTTGGATATACCGCTTACTGGTGAACTAATTAAAATTGATGTTCCTTATTTTTATTTAATGAATTTGTGTTGGTGGATAATGTAACATTAACATCAATTGATTTAATGAGTACCAACCAACATTATAACAATATACAATGTGACACATGAAAATGATCACACCCAAATTCCCCCCTATTTGGTCTTGTTTGGGACTCTTGGTTGTAATAAGTTGCATTAAATCCATATGTTACAAGTACTAAATATATCATCTGAAGCTTACGAGTATGGATAATGTAGTGAATAAAAAATATGTAACCCTATTTTATGGTTGAAATTACCATATATAGAAGAATATTACGATCTAAAATTTATGGTCTCTTGGGATTTATGTTTTATCTAATTCCATTCTATAGTTACATGTTTGTGTCCTCTAAGAAATATCCATGATTAAATCAGATGTAAAGATTTTTAATGCTGATTCCAATGCTCATAATTATTTATATAGTTCTAAATCAAACCTGATTTACATGTAGGTGATGAGTTTCACTAGTTACAAGGATTTTTTTGAAATTTTTTTCATTGTAAATGAAATTGAAACGAAGGTGAATAAGGCTATGCTTCATGTTCTATAGAATAAGATTGATGATTTAAAAATTTACCATAACAAAAATGTTGATGGATTCATCATTAAAATCATGGATGTTATTAGAGATATTCTTGGACATGAATAAGAGATAAAACATATTGATACTATAAAGAAGATATAGTGAATACTACCACCTCTTTATAATCCAAAGGTATCAACTCTTGAAGATACAGATTTTCTAGAGTTATCACTGGATGAATCACATAGTAGTTTATTTTTATATGATATGTGAGTAATGTTTGAAAGAACATAAAATCACTGAAATAAGGATAAAATATTTAAGGATATAGAAAATAATGACACATATAAAGGGGAAGATAAGGAATAACATGTAATTTATGGTTTATTATGTCTTTTATAAAAAAATCAAGAGAGGAAAGGTTTGGTTCAAATGAAATACACTCTTGACATGTTTTAAATGTGGTAGAGTTTAGTAAATTACATTGATGTGTCCAAGGATAATTGAAGAATATAGAGTTGAAACAAAAATAATACAAAATCCATCATGGAAACTATATCATAAAAGAGACCTTAAATAAGGGAATGCATCTCCAAATAATTTTCAAAAGAAGATATTGTTGAGAAAAGAAGAAGAAGAAGATTAATATTATTTTGAGGAAGTATAAATTGAATTTAAGTCATTTATCAAAGTTATTGTGATAGATATTATTGAAATATGTGAATCTTAAAAGGATGGTAATAATCATCCAGGAATTATTTTTGATCTCATGACGAATATCAATTGGAATAGTAAATAGATCAATGCTGAAAAAAAAGAAAAATAAAAAAATTAGTGTTATTTTGAATGAATCATATTAGTATGCGGACTACATAAAATATGACATTTTCCATTTAGAATATGAGTTATAATATAAATCATATAGTCAAGGAAAGTCTTCAGAAGTGAAAAATTTCAATATGAAGATTAAATAACAAGCTAAGGTGATAGATGACCTTAATTCTTATGTACAAAAGAGAACAAATAAGGTTGAATCCCTTAAATAAGAAGATTTTATTTTGTTAAATATAAATATATAAAAAATGATTTCAAATGATCTTATGGAGAAGCTACATTTTGTAAATATATGAGATGAATAATTCATGTAGATGGAAAAGTGTGTCTTAGAAGGTGTAGAGAAAAATCTGAATGATCAAGGACCCATATACAAGTGTAACAGTGTAGTGGTCCTTGGATATGATTCCTAAAAGAAAAAATCATTGAAAATTCAAGAAAATGGAAGTTAAATATTTTTTATATTGGATTTGGTGAAAATACATTACAATCATTGAAAGTGGAGGCTTAGAATAAAGGGATGCAAAGGATTGGATATAATCCTCAATTATCTAGGGTAAATTGACAACTGAAGAGCTATTCGAAGGCTTGAGTTACATAGAGGGGAAAAGGTGAGATAAATATTACAATAATTATGTTCTAATTTTGTGCCTATCTTTCCCACACCATATCTTATTAAGAGTATGTGGTGAACTGTTTGAAAGCGGAAGCACTTGGAATTGGAAAAGAGGAGTGAGACCATATCCTTCATTCTATATATGAAATTATTTATATGGATATTTATTTTATTGTTATATCTTTTGTGATGATTTTGTTAACTATAAAAAAATAATAAATAGAAATTACCATCATGTAATTCAATGACATATGAGTGTGAAAAAAATTAACATGATTTAATTTGGAAATATACACAACCTTGTTAATAAAAAATGTAGAGTATGACTCAACAGCTTTGCTAGATAGAAAGTGGATGTGAAATCTTATCACTAAACATGATGAAGAACATATTGAGTTAATTGTAATAAAATTTGGAGGGATAATATGGATGAAATTACTCTAAAATCCATAAAGAAAAATATAAGCTATATTTTTGATAATAGATGTTCTTCCCACTTGATTGGGAATATGGACCTCTTGAAAATTACGAAGGGTAAAGTTGATGGAATGGTTTGATTTGGAATTATTAAATATTTTAACATCGAAGTATGTTGAAATACAGATCTTTAAAGTGGAGGGTTGAATAATACCTATGTAATCCATCATGATGGATTACAACACAACCTCTTGAGTGTTAGTCAATGTTGTGACTTTAGACTTGAATTTATATTTAATTATATAGGTTTTTTGATTAAAGGAAATGTTAATTACTCTCTCATGGAAGTAAATAGGTAAAATTAAAATATATAATTTATAGATAATAAATAAAACATGTGTCTCCTTATAATAGAATAAGAAAAAAACTTATGGCATCAAAGGATAAGACACATTTCCCAACATGGTATAAATAAACTATCCAAGATAAAAGCTATGATGGAAATTAAAAACCTAAAGTGAAACCCTTAAAAAGGAACGTAATTCATGTATATTTGAAAATATGGTTTGAAATCCTTTTTTTCAAAACAATAAATGTTTATCCAATCTAATTTAATGGTTCAAACTAATGTATATTTTTAATGAGTTGAATTAACACATGTGGATAGGGGAATTTTTTATTTTTTAAATTAATATAATATAATTTCCAATGTAATTTTCACATAGAAAAAGAATGAATTCATTGATTGAATTAAGAGGTATCGAAGGAGTGTCAAAAATGACTTCAGACACATAATCAAAATCTTATGACCAAACAATGGATTAGAGTTCACATATATTGATGTCAGAAACTACCTTCAAAAACATGTCATTAAGAATGAGAAATATTTAATAAGATCTAATTAATAGAATGAATTTTTTGAATTATGAAATTATTTAGTAAACAATATAACCAAGATATTTGACATTGAGAGTGGTGTGTCTCACCACCATTATATTGAGACAATACAAGTTGTGGTGTATACTCAAAATTAGAATGTATTAATCCCTAGGGAGGAGAAGACACTCTATGAGATTTTGTATGTTGGGAAACCCACAAGGATACATTTTTAGGTTAATATAATTATATTTTCTAAATATTATAAAGAGGTAAATCAAGGAAATAATTTAAAATATGGGTTCCAAAGATTACATTAAGGCTACCTGACAAAAATTAAGGATTATATATTCTATATAAAAAGGATGAATAAAATCGTAGAGTGTAATTATGTCAAGGTCATTAAGGATAAATTTGGAAATAGTTATAGAAGTTTAAACTTTGACTAATTATGTAAAGAAGAAGATAAATATAGTATATATTTTAAGCTTTTAAATGTTTCGCTAAATGATTAGTGTTCTAAAGATTAATTAGAGGAGGAGACCATCTATAAAGAGATTTAATATAAACCTTAAAGGAGAAATTTAATAATTAAATATGATCCATGTATTATAATTATAGAAACATATACTCCAAAAAAACATGAAGGACAAGGAATATTGAGAATACTGCCTTATTGTATATGGTGGAACCAATATCTTTTGAAGAAGCAGTGAAATATAAGACGTGGGTTAGAATCATAAAGGGGAAAATACATCAAATTATAAATTATCAAACTAGGTCACTTGTGAAGAATCCTAAGAATCAAAATGTGAATGGTTATAGGTGGATATTTATGAATAAATTCATCTATCATGGAACTATGATCGGAAATAATTTCCATCTAGTTTGAAAATGATATGTACAAATTTATGGAGCCGATGATATGAAATTTTTTTCACCAGTGTTTTGACATGATTTAATTAGGATCTTTTTTTATTGAAATTAAAATTGGATTTAATATTTATCAGATGGTTGTAGCAACAACATTCATCAATGGTATTCTCAAATAAAAAATTTATATTGAAAAATAAGTAGAATTTTTAATTAGTAGTGATGAAACTAAAGTGTGTCTCTTAAATAAGGAACAATATATTCTAAAATAGGAATAGTAAGCATGGTATTAAAAGAAATAATCATACATAAATAACTTTCAATTTATTTTGGGAGGTTTTGATAATGAAATTTTTATGAATACATACAAGGAATAATAATTCATGGTGCTGGTTTATGTGGATGATATCAAATTTGGATTAATTAGGTATAAATTTATAGAGAATTTTGATAATATCACGTGGTTAGAATTTAATATTTCTATGATTGGTGAAATCAAATAATTTATAAGGTTTTAAGTAGTTTATAGATAGAAATATTACTTTATCTCCCAATATAAGTATGTAAGAGTGATACTGAAGAAGATAGACATGAAGGATTCTAAACCAATGCTAAATCCAATAATTGTTAGAACTAATCTTGGAAAACATGAGGGTGGTGAATCTATATATCCTACTTTTTATAAGCGAGTAATTGGAATATTTCTATATTTGATAGAAACATGGATAGATACTATTTTTCCAATATGTTTGGAGGCCCATTTCCAAAGTAATCCCAAGGAGGAGAATCTCATAGTAGTGAAATAGATTGTGAGGTACATCCAATGTACTCTTAGTTTTGGATTGTTCATTGATTAAAGAAAATATCACGAGTTATTATCATTTTATAATTCAAATTGGGGTGGTGATACAGTTGAACAAAATTCCATAAGTGGTATTACATTATTCATGTAAAGTAAATGTATAGGTTGGTTGAGTAAAAAAGAGGAGAGAACATCACTTAGAACTACAGAAACAAACTACATCTTAGTAGCCATATCATGAAGTCAACATCTGTGGATGAAAACATGATTATAGGATATTGGTGATGATGTGTAATTACCTAAGATAAAATTTTATGATGACAAGAGAGAAATTTAACTCATGTGAAATCCAGTATAACACATATTGAGTGGATCCTTACTGCTTCCTTTTTTTATTTTGAAAATTACAATACTTCATTTTTTTAAATTTTTTATTACTTATTCATGATAATTTGTCATTATCATAATTAAGTATTTATTATTCCCCTATTATTAATGATTTAGTGGTAGATATATTTCTGTTTTAATGCTTACACAAACGATTACTTTAATATTACATTTCTAGTATTTACCCTCATATTTTTAGCATCCAATTATATATTTAGAAACATACATAAGGAAATGACTCATATATATATTTTTATGTACTCTTAAATAATAGACCTAATATAAATTTTAATATTTGTTGATAGGGATGATAGAATTTACTCTTATGTTTTATACTTAATCATATGAAATAAATTCTAAAGAGGGAACTATAACTAACACTTTCAATAAGAGAAGTTTTATCAAATCACTATATTCAATCACCAAAAAAATAATCACCATAAGATGAAACAAGTGGATACTGTACTACCAACATAATTTAGAGTATTATTAGAATAATATAAATTATGTGCAACACATCCAGTTTCATGATCCTCTGTTTCATTTTATTTTTGGTATTTTTATATACATTAGACTATAATAGATTTATATCATTGGTTAATATATTCCAATGTTATTTTTTAATTCTAACAAATCTATTTTTAGTTTATTTAAAGTGTTTAATAAAATATTTTTTGAGTTATATGAGAAAAATATCAATCATTATTCATTAAATGTTGATATTATTTTGACATCAAAATTTTATTGCATGAGAATAAAATATAATGGAAACAACATATCAACAAACACCATATGACTATGTTTTTGGAAATATACTATTTAGTATTATGATGATGATACATTTCACTAATAAACATAATATAGTGAGTTTTTGAGATTATGTTTCATGAAATAATTTTATCTTAAGTATATTCATTCAATAATGTTGAAGATAAAATAACATTAAGAAGGATCCTACATATTTTTGGAAGCCAGATTAAAATTTTAAATGTTTGATTATTATAATTAAGATCATGATATTTTGGGGTTTTCTCAAAGTGATTATTATAGAGGATTTATATATTGAATGGAAACCTTCTAGTACAAAATTATTAATGTCATCAAATGATTAAATACAATTTTTTATTATTATGAGAATCAAGGTAAATATTTTATTCCATTATTATTTGATTTATTCAATTTTTTATGAATATAGTGAGGATTATGGATATGTCTACATTATGATTAAATTTTAGGGGAAAGTTCTTGGAATAGACTATTGAAGTTTTTCTATAAAAGGAAGCTGAAGAATAAAAGAAGTGGGTGGAACATATATGATAGAAGAGCCTAATTGTTTGATCACAAAGTGGTGAAACATTGCAATGAATTTTTTTTGGCACCACTATAATTGTTTTCTAAAACATTATTGGATTTCCCAAGCTTTTATGTTACATCATGTTGAAGGGATGATGATAAAATTACTACACCAAAATTTCATTATCAATAACTTCTTGTGAGGTTGATTGTTTTTTTGGAGTTGTAAACATTGTTATTTCCTTCATACAAAGTAATACCAACATTAAAAGGTATCAATTTGTTCTACTACCTGACTTAAAAACAGTATCATAGGTTATACTGGAACCTTTTAAAAATCACAAGGTTTGGGGAACTCATAAGAAATATTGCATTCTTTCTACCCTCCTGTAAAATGTTTTGTTAGGTTTGGTATAACATTGTCAAATGTTTGGTTTGGTCTGTACCTAAGAGAGGTTTTACTATATTGGATATCCATAATCTTGGGATTGAGTGTCTGATGAGTAGATATAGGTTATATTGGATCTAGAAAAGTTGAAATCTATGTTTATATATTTTTTATTCTTGATTTGTTATATTTATATTACACTATATTCCACAATATGTTTTTAATTACGTTAAAATATTTATGCTTGAATATTCAACCACAATTTTTTTTGATCACACTTTTTGGGACGCCATAGTTGGTTTCAAATATATCCCTTTAGATCAATTTCATGCATTTAATATTTTATGAATTTTTCATTTATATTATTTGTTTGATCTAATAATTTTCTCTAGACTATAAAAATACTTGGGAGATATTTTATTTACATTGGTCGTATAGAGATGACGTTTCCAAGAGAAATATTCCTGAAGGTTATCATAAGATATTACTTTAACAACAGATATTCCATGTGATTTTGATATATAAATACTAAAAAACTAATTCCAAACTATCCAAATAATAAATGAAAAGAAAATTGAGGTACCACTGATGGAACAAGTAAATTTTTGTTTGGATTGTATTTTATCTGTAATGGAATGAAACATTATGTTTATGTATAGTACTTGAATAAATCTATTAAGGGGGCTTCTTCATCTTCTATGTTGGGAACTTCATCTTATTATTCTATTAATGATTATGGTTGTGATAATCCTTATGTTAAAGATATTTAAAATAATGTTGATGAGTTTTAGAATAATATTGTTACTTTTGGTGATTCTTACTCTAAACTCAAGAGAAAATATAATAATGTTGTTAAATATTAATAGAATCTATATCTGGACATTAGAAAACTAAGCTAAACTGATTATAAAATATTGATGCTTAAATAGGAGTATTAGGATTTGAACGATTCTATTAACATGTTTAATGAAAAATAAATAAAGAAATTTAATGTTAGGTTGTGTGATATATTTTGGTTAATTAAAGAATGTAACAATCTTGATGATTATTATAAATGTTGGGGCTAAATCCACATTTAGTATTTAAAATGTATTCAAAAGAATATTGCGAATTTGAATATTTAATTTCATAAATTTACTTAAGAAAGAAAATATTTTAGAAATCCAATGTCTTGTATGATTATTTCATACATTAACTTTTATAGACATGTTCATTTTAGAATATTTAACGATAAAAGTAAAAAGATGTTTTTTTCTACTATTGTAGATTAATTTAATTGTGGCTTACATTATCATTATTATCACGAACCAAATCTGTCCACCATCAAAACTGGCACCGGACCCAGCCCAAAACAAGGCCCGAAGGGAATTACCGATCCCCACGGGCTGGAGCAAGTGCCTGGGTATCATAAAATTATGTTTGGGAATGATTTACCAATTTTTATAAACATTAATCAACAAACAAACTCAATAAAGCGAATCTGGAATTTTTGACTAAAACCATCTTTTACAAAATTCAAAACTGAATTACATCTTTTAAAACTACTCAAAAAGACTACGAAAAAGGTAAAAAATAAAAATTAAACAGACCAAGATCCCTCATGGCAAGGGGCTCCGCCCTCAAGCCATCTTTACAAGACTTCACCACCAAGGAAAATCTAGAAACCCGAACCACTGGAACTAAAAACTGTATCCAAACCTGAAACAACAAAATAAACAAATCTACTTACACCCAAGGGTGTAAGTTGGGTGTGAGACAATGCCCAGTAAGATACCACCACTAAGAGATTCCATGTGATAAACATTCAAATACAAAAAGCTTGCAAGTTTTCATAAAAAGAAAATTCTAGTTACAATTTCTAAAAGATGAAATTAAAAACAATAGTTTTCAAGTGGGATATCATTAAGAATCAACACTTCTAAAAATAATGTCAACACTACTGAATTTTCCATCCAACTATACCATATGTCGATGGTAAGAAACAAGTAACAAATGAGAACAAGCAATAGGAAATGACCCCTAGGCACTAGCTCGTTGTGGGTCATAGGTACCTCATATCTCTGTGAGAGTAACCATCACAATATCTGTTCTCATGAAAAAGCCACTAGTAGGGAACATACCCATAACCTAGTGATCCCTAATCATCATCATCATAGTTTAGTTAGTGTTGTAAGCGTCAATCTTGCTAAGTGAAACTGAGGCCAAACCCCAAGGATTCACTATCATACTAGTACACGTCCACCCACCTAGATACCCGAGTTTTCCCCTTGTGCTCAAATAAGTTCAGAAAGTCAATAAATATATATTGCACATGAAAATAACATTTTCACATCACATGTTCCCCAAACAGCCCACATGTATTCCACACAAGTCTAAAAATCCACTTTTTCATTCAAATGAATTTTGAAATCATACTCACACAAAAATAGCCCACATCACATTTTGCACATCATTCACAATTCAACAAATATATGAAAAATTTTATAAAATATTTCCCAAGATGTTAAACATCACATAACAGCCCACTCACATATTACATAATACCATTTTCATAAACAAAGTCCATTTTTCACATGACACTCACGCAAAACAGCCCGAAAACACATTTCACACCCACATCCCAATCTCATAAATCACCTCTACAAATTACAAAACATTACGAAAATGTTTTACAACATAACTGACCACTTTATGTTTCAAAAACTCATTTTAGGAACATACTATCACCAAAACAGTACATAAGCAACGATTTCACACTTTTTGTAACTCATTAAATCATTTACAGTTTTCATAAAACCAACCCAAGAGGTGCAACCATGGTATGCATACAAAAACCATTTCAAAACCCTAATTCAAGACCAAAACAATGCCAATAACAATACAAAGAAGAATTTTCAGCCCAAAAAACATTTATTAAACCACCCCAAGTTTTATACAAATACCTAAAACAATACCAAAAAGGTACACATGAAAAACAGATGTTTTCACAAATCACGTTCAAGAAGTACAACATGGTTTCACACATTGAAACGATTCAAATACCCCATTAAAAGGACCACATGACATTAAGGCATTAACAAACCAGAATTTCCATCCCCTTTCAACACTAATAAATAACTTTCATAAGTTATAAAATACACCCAAATATTTCCCCAAGATCCACGCATGAAAAGCACCCAATTCCAAGCAAAACTTCAACTACAAAATTAAACACTTAACTAAATCCATCAAAAAATAGTTTTTTCACCTCACAAATCTGATTTGAAACATACTAAATTAATAAACCAAGCATGATAACTCATCATAAAATGGTTATACATGGAATCACCTACATTTTATGTCGAAACACTCAAAACATGGTGCGAAACATAAACTGCACCACCGCCGCAACTCAAGGAAGTGAAATCCAAACTAAAACCAGAATATTTCACACAAAAGACAAGATATAAAACCCAAGGATTAATGCCTAACTTCTTTAAATTAGGAACCTTATGTATAAGTTATGAAACTCTAATCACATGGAATGTAACCCTAAGCAAATTGAAAGAAGAATGAAAAAGACCAACTTACTTGAGAGCTCTTGTATAAATCGCCTCACAGACACCAGTATCTGAATTTGAAAATAGCCAAACATTTAAGGGAGGTTCGAACAAGGATAAGGAGACCAATTAGGATTTTTAATGTGGAAAAAATATTGAGAATTGAATGACTTATGAAGGAAACAAATTACCTTTATTAATCTGCCCGAAATGTGAGTGCTTCAGAAGTTTCGACCTAAACTGCAATGAAAATGAGATGAAAAGAGGGTGGGAGGATACTAGACTCTCGGCTGTGATCAATGGGAGTGTTTGGGGCTTGGAATCACTGATTTTTTTAATATTGGATATGTTATAAATTAAACATATTTTATTTTTAAAATTGGAATTGGGCTTTCGGGCAGGCCCAGTCCCTTAAATAAAAACCCATATACAACTTGTTTATGGATTTCTAAAGGCTCCAAACTTCAATGGTGGTGTTTATATATCTGGGGAGACCATTTAGAATCTTGAATGGGTGAAAAATATTAAAAATTGAAAATGTTATAAAAGAAACGAAATCTATTTTTAAATCTGGAATTGGGCTCACGGTTTGGCCCAATTCATGAAAACTCACCCATTCCTCCATAAAATCTTGACAAAATCCAAAAACAAAGCATTAATGAAAATTAAATGAAATTTAACTTTAAAATAATTCATGTATGTGACAATTATCCCCACCATGAAAACATTCCTTCCCCAGAAAGCGACCACAAGGCCAGATACCAAAACCACACCAAAACGATAAACCAAGATGTACTTCTTCGCCACGCATTGCCCCCAAGGGCCAAAACACCTCCAGTGATCAATTAAGGAATTATTAATCTCACAACCAAAAGATACACCACTTTAATGAAATGATCAATCACATTCATACATTATCCCAAAATGAAACTCCTCGAACTCTATCTGAACAAGACTCAAGCAATTCACCCAAACAAACAACAACATCGAACAAGGTTACACTTACCTAACATTAACTAATCCATTGGGTGCTATCCAAGTCAAAAATATACTCAAGGAAGATATTGGTATCTAGATAGTTCGGAATGAGACTACCTACCACCAAGCTAATACCATGGATAAATATGATCTATTGGTATGGGGGGACACAAATAGGCACCCCACCATAAGCGGCAACCTATATTATTTTCCAAGATATAATGAAGACACTAACAGGGGGAGGCATGAATGAACTCCCTAGTACAAAGGGTAGAATTCCATTCAAATTTTATGAAGGAACATACATGAGAATAATTGTGGGTGTCCCCACCATCAGAACCAACTATAAGAACTGACCAGCATGGGATAACACAGAAAGACCCAATTTTTTTTAAAGATTTGGTAAGGGTGTAGGGTCAGTCCACACGGTTTGGGAAACCGTGAACTAACTATGAAAATCATTCTTTCCACATGGATTCCTAGCACACTGTTACCACTAATCATGCACAAAATGTGTGCTCAAACTGTCTAGCCCAATTTCCAACCATTTTACAATGACTCAATGGAAACCAACGAGGGAGGGAATGACATTAGGCGATGACATTGGTAGAAGGCCCTCCAACTATTTCCACCGAACGAGAACAACAAAAGGAAGATGATGACACCATAGGTTTAAACACTTTTTATCATTCACACTGAGGATATGAAATTAGACAAGGGTTTAAATGACCCGGGGATTTCCCCTAACTATAAGCCAGCTTCTCTCTGAGACCTATGGCTGGAGCTCAAATGATCGAAGCATCTTCATCCTCACAGTTAGTCCTTGGAAACCCCCTGAACGAGAATGATGATTTCAGGGCTATCAAAAACTACATGACATTCCTAGATTACATTTCTAAGGCATAACACATTCCAAACTCACTTTACACTAACCCAATATTTCAATGAAACAAGGGCTTAGAAGATGAACACAAATCACACCTTGTTTCTTCAGGTAAGAAACAATAGATGTAAATAACACCTATACTTACCTTCATAAAAAATGGATGATTTTGAAGTTTTTACAAGGGATACATTATCCCAACATAATATAGACTCTCAAAGTATTCCATGAATTTCACATTTACGGTCAGTTGAGCAAATGACATCACAAGGAGTCACCGAACATGACCATTGCGACCAATATAAGCAATTAATGGAAAGGGACCTTATACTACATCCCCAAACAACACACAATTCTAGAAAGTGGCCACAATATCCTCTTGTGACCAGATTTCCCACACTGGTAGTTTATTATGAATTCCTTCTTTGAAGAGACTACGATGGACCGAGAGGACTTCTCAGACACCATCTAGATACTAATCCATGATAACAACCCCAGACCACTTCCACCTTAGGAAAATATGAAAACCTAAGAAGCTATGGTCTCTTGAAACCTTCCATGATCACTCTCCCACTACAAGAGGATACAAAAAAAAAAGGAAAGGAATGGGTGTGGACTCAATCTAAAAATCTCGAGAAAAATATTCCTTATATTGATCAACTGGAGGGTCTAAAAATGGCAAAACAATCCGGGCTTTACTTCAGTTGTGCACTAACCCTTTATGGGGTGTACCTTATACAACCATTGAACACAAGGACCCAACCAAGATGGTTCATTGGTCAAGATATACCACAAACCATATCCAAATACATGAAGGTAACCACCGTAAAGGTGTCCCAAAACATTTTTCAAAAGAGACCACTAACCGTCCCTAAAACACAACTTACCGACCAAACTCAAACCCAAAACACAGTTCAAATAGCAGGGGTTCATGAACTCAAATCATCCAACAACATCAAATTTTTCAAACACATATAACACACACCATCCAAAACCATTTATCAAGACATCATGTTTTTCATTAAAACCATTTCGTTGAAAACAAAAGGTTCAATGGTAAGAATATCCACCAATGGTACCCAATGGGCCTCACACATGTTTGTTTTGGTGCCACACGGGGCACCCTCCTCATATCCGTTCTGGCACTCATCCAGTCATGACTTCAAACCTCCATCATCCCATATAACCACATGCATGTGGTCGCTCACGAAAATACCAAATGTTAAACAAAGATTCTTTCCAATTTTTGAAACCAAAACAGTCAACCAACACATCCTTTTTCTCAAAACCACTAACCAGAAGGTCAACATCCCAATTCAAATCTTTCTAAAAATTTCAGAAAGACACAACCATTTAGATAAGAACACACTTTCATGTTATTCACATCAATTTCATATCATCTTATCCCATTAAAACACCCTTTGATTGTTTAGAAAACTCTATTGGAAACACCTTTTCCAAACCAGCCTCAGTATAGTTTCTACTTTTAAAAAGATGTGTAAGCACACCATTTTACATTTGAATATAATTCTGAAAATTCAGTTCCACCATTTCATAAATCAATCCATTCCATATTTATTTGAAAATAATTTCAAAAAAACATTACAATTCTTAAAATCAAGTCACATTAAAACCAAAGTTCCATGATTTAAAAATTAAAGAACACAAAACAATGCGAGAGGAAACTAGTTTCAGTGGGTGACTTGGACATATGGTTGGAAACCATATTCAAATCACTACACTATCACAGAGAGTGTTCTAGGGAATATCCCCAGATCCACATGGCTTTCCAGGGCCTGCGAGCTCACTGAGACCATTAAACCGGCTCTCTTTTTATTTCCCCTAATCATCATTAAACCAAGGAAACCAAGGGACAATGAAAGGTCCCAACTTCCTCTGCAGACCTGAATCCCGTCATGAGGTGTGGTGATCATCCACACTACTCATAATTAAAATTCCAAGTCCCAACATTCTTAACTCCAGACTATCCTGACTGTTCCCCAAATAACATGACTCAAAGAGAGCGAACCTCCTTTGATAACATTTTATCACGAACCAAATCTGGTCTCCATCAAAACCGGCACCCGACCCGGCCCGCAACAAGCCTCGTAGGGCATTCCCAATCCCCACGGTCTGGAAATATTTCCCGGGTATCATAAAATGATGTTTGGGAATGATTTACCCAAGTTTATAAACATTAAACAACAAACAAACTCAATAAAAAGAATCTGGATTTTTCAACTAAAACCATCTTTTACAAAATTCAAAACAGAAATAAATATTTTAAAACCACTCAAAAAGGTTATAAAAAAGGTACAAAATAAAAATTAAACAGCCCAAGAACCCTCATGGAAACGGGTACTGCCCTCCGTCCATCTCCACAAGACTTCACCACCAACGACATGCTAGAAACCCGAACCACTGGAACTAAAAACTGTATCCAAACCTGAAACAAAAAAATAACCCAATCTACTTACACCCAAGGGACTAAGTAGGGTGTTAGAGAATGCCCAGTAGGATACCACCACTATGATATTACATGTTATAAACATTCAAATACAAAATGTTTGCAAGTTTTCATAAACTGAAAATGCTAGTTATAATTTCTAAAAGATGAAACTAAAAAAATAAAACAGTTTTCATGTGGGCTATCATTAAGAATCAACACTTTTAAAAATAATGTCAACATTACTGAATTTTCCAGCCAACTATACCGTATTCCTATGGTAATCACAAAGTAACTAATGAGCACAAGCAATAAAAAATGACCCCTAGGCACTAGCTCGTTGTGGATCCCAGGTACCTCGTATCTCGGTGAGAGTAACCATCACAATATCTGTTCTCGTGCAAGATCCAGTAGTAGGGAACATACCCATAACCTAGTGATCCCCAATCATCATCATAATAGTTTAGTTAGAGTTGTAAGAGTCAATACAGCTAAGTGAAACTGAGGCCAAACCCCACGGATTCACTAGCATAGTAGTACATGTCCACCCACCTAGATACCCAGGTTTTCCCCTTGTGCTCAGATAAGTTCAACAAGTCAATAAATATACTTTTCACATGAAAATATCATTTTCACATCACATGTTCCTGAAACAGCCCAAATCTATTCCACACAAGTCTAAAAATCCACTTTTTCATTCAAATGAATTTTGAAATCATACCCACACAAAAAATAGCCCACATCACATTTTGCACATCTTTCACAATTCAACAAATCTATTAAAAATTTTATAAAATATTTACCAAGATGTTAAACATCACATAACATCCCACTCACATATTACATAATACCAATTTCATAAACAAAGTCCTTTTTTCACATCACACTCACGCAAAACAGCCCGAAAACACGTTTCAAACCCACATCCCAATTTCATAAATCACCTCGAAAAATTAAAAAACATTATCAAAATGTTTTACAACATAACTGACCACTTTATGTCTCAAAAACTCATTTTAGGAACATACTATCACCAAAATAGTACATAAGAAACCATTTCACACTCTGTGTAACTCATAAAATCATTTACAGTTTTCATAAAACCAACCCAGGAGGTGCAACCATGGTTTGCATACAAAACCCATTTCAAAACCCTAATTCAAGACCAAAACAATGCTAATAACAATACGAAGAATAATTGGTAGACCTAAACTCATTTATTAAACCAACCCCAAGTTTTATACAAATACCTCAAACAATACCAAAAAGGTACACATGAAAAACACATGTTTTCACAAATCACGTTCAAGAAGTACAACATGATTTCACACGTTAAAACCATTCAAAAACCCCATTAAAAGGACTACATGTAATTAAGGAATTAACAAACCAGAATTTTCAGCCCCTTTCAACACTAATTAATTACTTTCATATGTTATAAAATAAACCCAAATATTTCCCCAAGAGTCACGCTTGAAAAGCACCCAATTCCAAGCAAAAATGCAACTACAATATTAAACACTTAACTAAATCCATCAAAAAAAGTTTTTTCACCACAAAAAACAAATTTGAAACATACTAATTTAATTAACCAAGGATGCTAACTCATCATAAAATGGTTATACATGGAATCACCTACCTTTTATGTCGAAACACTCAAAACATGGTGTGAAACATAAACCGCACCACCGCCGCAACTCAAGGTAGTGAAATCCAACATAAAACCAGAAGCTTTCACAAAAAAGACATGATATAAAACCCTAGGATTTAAGCCTAAATTTTGGACATTATGAACCTTATGGATAAGGTATGAAACTCTAATAACATGGAATGTAACCCTAAGCAAATCGAAAGAAGAATGAAAAAGACCAACTTACTTGAGGGAACTTGTATAAATCGCCTCACATACACCAGTAGCTGAATGTTAAAACAACCAAACATAAAAGGGAGGTTCGAACAAGGATAAGGAGACCATTTAGGAATTTTAATGGGGAAAAAAATTGAGTATTGAAGTATTTATGAAGGAAACAAATTACCTTTATTAATCTGCCCGAAATGTGAATGCTTCATCAATTTCGACCTAAAACGCATTGCAAATGAGCTGAAAATAGGGTGGGAGGATACTGGACTCTCGGTAGGGTTCAATGGGAGTGTTTGGGGATTAGCATCACCGAAAAAGCCTTAATATTGGGTACGTTATTAATTAAACAATGTTTATTTTTAAAATTGGAATTGGGCTTTCGGGCAGGCCCAATCCCTTAAATAAAAACCCATATACAACATGATTATGACTTTATAAAGGCTCCAAACTACAATGGTGGTGTTTATATATCAAGGGAGACCATTTAGGAACTTGAAAGGGTGAAAAATATTAAAAATTAACAAAGTTATAAAAGAAACAAAATCTATTATTAAATCTGTAATTGGGCTCACGGTTTGGCCCAATTCATGAAAACTCACCCATTCCACCATATAAGCTTGAAAAACTCCAAAAACAAAGAATAAATGAAAATTAAATGAAATTTAACTTTAAAATAATTCATGTATGTTACAATTATACTCCATTTCAAGCTATTTTTGGTATTTTGTTCTACTGTAGACTACACTATTTTATTCTTATTGGTTTTTCTATTCTTATTTTTTTAATTACAATGATGTTTTTCATAGGACTATTGATGTGTTTATTATATAATTAATTGAGTTATAAGAGAAAAATATTGATCATTATTCATTTAATGTTTATATTATATAAAATGAAACATACAATCCTCTAGTTACTTGAGTGTAAGATATCATGGAAATGGTATATTAGGATAAACCACGAGACTACGTTATAGGAAACAATATACTGAGTATTACTTTGATGTTATGTTATGTGGATGAATGTAATATAAAGTGTTTTCTGAGATTACATTTCACTAAAAAATATTATGATAAGAACTATTGTGAGACTAAATTTAAGAGAAATTTTCATTAACTTGATCCCTACATATTCCAGAAATCTCGATTAAAAAGATAAAGGTTTTTTATTTGAAAAGGATGATTAAAAATATTTAGGTATTATTCAATGTGATTGTTATGGTGGATTAATATATTGAATGCAAATATTCTAGTGAAGAAATATCATATTCATAAAATTATTTAATACTAGTTTTGACTATTGTGAGAATTATGATAATGAGTCTTCTTGATTATTATTTAATTTTTTATATCTATTTTTTATGATTTTATTGAGGATTGTAACTACATCTATTTAAAAATAAGATGACTCATATGTACGGTGAGTGGGATATATATGTTACATGATTCTCTTTTCTTGATAATAAAATTTAGAAATAATATAAAGCTAATTGTTTAAAACACTGTTCCTATTTGGTGAATCATTTCTGGATTTCCTGAGCCACATTTTTATATCAATTCTAAGGTCCTATGAATATTTTACTACACTAATAATTCATCTTTAACCAGTTGACATTGGGTTTTTTATTTTTTTTTATTTCTTTCAACTTGTATACATTTTAATGTTGTTCAAAAATGTTTATACCACCATTAAATGGTATCTCTTGGTTTAGCTACTGGACAAAAAAAATTTCACATGTAGTTCTTAAACCATTTAAAATGAAAAAGGTTACAGATGGAACTTTTAATTCATAGGCTCTATAAGAACTCTTGGAAAAGGCTATGTTAGGTTTCGTCAATCATTATAATAGAATGGGTTCGGTTTTCACCCATAATGAATCTTATTATAATGTATATCCATACTTTTAATGTTTAATTTGTGATGAAAATGATTAAAATTATTTGGATCCAAGACACTATAAATCTCTTGTTCACTCTAATTTATGATTTCATTTTTATCTGTTTATTTAATCGATTCAGAATTAAAATTTTAATTACACTGTTTTTTTAAGGGACAAAATTAACCCCATATTTTTGTTTCCATCACCCTGGTTGAGACCCAAATAAATCTCATAGAAAACATATTGATAATATATATATATATTTTTGAAATAAAAAGTTCATCATTAAGTTATTAAAATAGTTCATTTTCCAACTAATGAATAGGTGGTAGAATGTATGACTATGCCTTTGGCTGCTCTAATATTTGAGAAACACTGGTTGAACATTGTTGCTTAACCACCTCCCTCATCTTGTGGAGGTTCAGATAACCCAATATCCCTATTTGAATATATTGATTTACATGTCATTTTCATGTTTGTAAGGTTCTTTCCATTTAGTTTTATTTTCAATGGGAGAGAATGAATATGGTGATGCTTGTGAAATTCAGTTGAAGATATTCCACTGGTGATATTTTTCGAAAAAGGGGTATATAATTATTATTTTTTCTAACTTTCGGATTTTATGAATAATTATTTCATTAAGGGATATTTCATGAAATTAGATTTTGGGGAAGATACATTCTATAGGGAATAGACATTGAATGATAATGGAGACTGAGGGAGTTCAAGAGTGAAGTGTGTCACAAAGAATAAGATACTCTCTTGAAATCTTTTTTTCTACACTGGGAATGGATCACATAGACTTAGAGGGATATATAAGTTATTATAGTATTATATTTCAAAATTAAAGTATGTTTGCATAATTTTATTTCATGATAGATTTTTAATAGACCCAAAGGATAATAATATTGTAAATATAATTATCTGCACATAAAAATGATGTAATCTAGGTCATTATTAAGAGATTTCTACAATATAGAGGATGATATTTGTTATTTGATAAATCTTTTGAGTATGTAGTGTTTTTTTTCAATCCAAATTTTTATTACCCTTCTCATATGAAAAAATATTTGGTAGGCAATGAGATATTTTTTCAAAAGGAAGAGTTTTGATCAGTCTTTGTAACGTAGAAAAGAATGATAAGACCAGTTGAAATATTCTAAACAAATATGATGTAATATAGAAAATTTCATTAGATTCTATATTTTTCATGTTCCTATAATTATATATCAAAGGATAATGTTTAAAAAATATTTACTGTTAATGGTGAAGTTTATTGAAAAATAAAAAACTGGAGGAAAGGAGGTATTTTCGCAGATGAAGAGTATTTATGAAAAGTAGTGAATAATTTATGCAGAGAAATTATTTTATGTGATTTCTAAAAATAATTACATCACGAAGTCACTATTATTTTATAATGGAAGGTGAATATGTTTTCTTATTGCAATGATTTGATTTTATAAATATTTTTTCTTACTAGAAAAAAGTGAAAACATTATATGAACCCAGAAAGGAGGATCAGATTTGAAGTGGGTTCATACAAAGGAAAAAAAGTCATTTTATTCTATTTGAGATCTATGGGACACTTTTCTTTTGGATTGGTCCCTAATCAATTCATTGAGGATTGAGAATAAACAAAATAAAATAAGGGAAAATTAATTATTTTTTTGTACGAAATAAAAGTAAGTGTTTTCATATACAATGTAATTTCATTAAGGGAAGACCATGAAGAAATTTAATAAATGGAATACCATTATGAAATTTCATAATGGTAATACCACGAATAAATTTCATAAAAGGCAGTACTTGGATGAAATTTTATGACGGGAAAACCATTATGAATTTCACAAGAGATAGTTTTATGTGAGGAATGAACACATAGAATAGTCTACAAAATAAATGTTATGCATAAGTAGTGATTTTTGTTGGATCTGGAATATAAATACACTTAATGTTTGAGATTTCTATTGATGAATATTTTGTGATATCATGGATTATATTGAAGTGTAATATTATGGAATTCATTATGTAGTAAACCATCTATATTCATGATAATATGGTTGTAAGCTTCTTATTGATAAACCAAGAAGATATCCATCAAAAGATGTGCATGAAATAGGATTCAAATAGAGTTTATAAAGGGAGTTATGCGATTATCCTTGAACATAATTATAACGGTAGTGATTATCACATAGATTAACCATGATCACAAAATTTTATCCATCAAAATAGTGTAGTTTAGTATATTTTGGAACATTAACACTTCATCATTGTTACCTCCACGAATGTTTCCCTTAGCAGTAAACAAGTAAAATTATTGAGGCATGTTTTAAATTACATCATTTGTCTTTGTGATGGATATAAGATTAACAATGATCGGTTTAACAAGTTTTTACCAACATTGAAACAAGATCCAATGTGATGTGAGAAAAAGTTCACACCCTAATTCATGCCCCCTCCTACAGCATTTTGGGCCACTAGGTTGAAGTAGTATATTTATTTCTATATATATATATATTATGTTAGTTTATATATTAATACATTTACATATATATATATATAAATATATATATATTTGTTTGTGTGTGTATATATAGATATCTGTATTTATATTTTCTTATTTAAATTTAAATATAGTTATATATTTATAGATATTTATATGTATTTATGTATATTTACATATATTTATATTTATTATTTGGGTGTGTATATATATGTTTAATTATATTCTATTAATATAGATATACGTATGTATATTTATCCATGTTTATAAATATATATATATGTATATTTGTATACAATTATATATATATATATATATATGAATTTATATTTATTCATGTAAAAATATTTATATTTCTATATATTTATATATATATATATTTATTAATGTATATTTATATATATTATGTTAGAATATATATATATATATATATATATAAATACATATATTTATATTTGTGTGTGTATATAAATATGTTTATATTTAAACACATTTATATAAATTTATTTATATTTATATATATTTTGTAGATTTATATATATTTCCATATATTTATGAGTTTTTATATCTATATTTATATATATTTAATGTAATTATTTATTATCCATGTATTTATAAATTATGTATAAATATATGTATGCATATATATTTATTTACATTTATTTATCTACATATCCTTAAGTATGTTTAAGGTTTTTTGGTGACTAAATAATGTTTTTGATGGATTGATAAAGGGTTTGCAGAATATCTTAAACGCATGGGATTAAAATCATAGCCAACAAACTTTTTTATATATATGATTAATTTTATGGGGCGAGTCGGGTGGGTCTGGGAGGGTCGTGGCGTAATGATCTTGTGTTTTGGTATGGTTAGGTTTATCTTTGGTTATGGTGGGTCTAGGCCTTAGAGTGGGTCTAGGTAAGGAATACTGAGCTTGGGCCTGTGGTGGGTGGGATATGGTTTGGCTTTGAACAAGTGGTCCTAACATGGGTCTGGGCTTGGTGGGTTTAAAATCTCTATTTTTTAAAGATATTTTTTGAAACTAAATTAAAACCTGTGTAAAAAAACCACTGTGTAATGATTCCAAATTATTTTTTAAAAGTGTCATGAAAAAATCTCTAACATCAAAATTTGTGTTGGTTTAAACCATCATTAATAACAAAAAGTGCTACTAAATATATTTTTGGCATATTATGTGGGTTCAGACACATAGTATTTTATGACATGTGTAACCCCACAAAAAATTATAAATATTTGTGTTTTGTAATACTGACAATGCATGTGTAGTACACCACATGTAAAAAAACTCTTTCACGTTACATTGTTACAAAATTAAAATGGATAAAAATTATTAATCATTTATATCAAGATGAAATGAAAAAAATTTCTTATCATGTACTTAGTTCATAATAAAACTTACCACATGGAATCTAGAGACCGATACATACAATATAGTTTGTGTCTTGCTTAAATTAACTGACATATTGATTCACAAGATATTCCTTAAATTGTTATGTGTACCTTATGTGGGTTGCCACGTCTTACACATCATAAACTCTAATTCACACTCCATGTAATATATGTTTATCTATGTTTCCTACCTTACAAATAATACAAGATGTTTAATTTATTGTTCCAGGAATAATGGAAGTTGGCTGGGTCCATGCCTAATGATGGGGTTTCATTGAATCCAATATAAAAATAATAATATCATCATGAAGAATGAAATGGGTCATTATTAAAACCAAATAACCACAATGAAATAATCCCATAATCAAGAGTGTTAAATTATAAGTAATTTAATACCAATATGTTACCTTAATATTTATTGTTTTCTTCAATGTAAGTTGTTATTGATAGAATGTCCGTTTGGGTCATATCATTGTCTCATTAAAAGGATCCAAATCAAAATTCCTCATGTAGTTATCCAAAAATACTCCTTAATCTCAACGAATCATCAATGATACTCTAGGTGCTAGCATGGTGGTGATAATTTTATTCCATTCCTCACTATTGATTTTAACAAAATCCTTCATGATTGAAGGATTGATTATTATTTTTATCATTTTTGAGGGGATGGAAGGAGGTGGAAGAATTTTCTCATCCTAGAGATAATTCACAGATAAACTCATCAGGTAGAGAATTGTCTATATGAAGGAAATATTTTTCCATAAAAAATGGTATTAGTAAAAACATAGAAATGATATAACCAGGTATATATAGAGCTACAGTCTGAGGATTGGTAATTTCACAAGGTTCCGCAAAAAATATCTAAATAATTAACGAACCACACTTCTAATAATAATAATCTTATTATTATTATTTCTTTAATGCATAAATATCTCACATATAATATAAATATAAATAAATTAATATTTATTTAAATGATATATCAGTATATCACTTCCATTATTGGGATCCATAACTCAGCCCATCAACATTCCTCTATATTTACTTAACCACGAATAAAAAATATTATTCATTCATTCAGTAAACAAATATTATATTCACGAACTTGAAAATAAATATTTATTGAATATTCAACTCAAATAAAATAGTGAATGAATATATTAAATTATTATATCATAGGTAAAAAATATACATTGGTCTGGAGAATAATATATATTCCATTTGTTAAATTTAAATAGAATTCAAATAGCATCAATGGAAAAATGAAGTCTGTGACCCTCTAGGTCTCTTACTCGACAACATTAGGTAGAATTTTCTTAATTCCAATATTAGTGTCTAACAATATTCCAAGGAACTCATCAAATGAGAATTGAATTCCGTAACTATGATAACCATATACAAATTCTCACTATATAATATAATTTCTTTTTCTCAATATCTCACCAATTAGGTTTCATACTTGTTTCATTAAACTATATGATTTATATAACATTATTTACCATCCTAAAATGAATACATTAGTACCCCATGGCCATGAATTTTTGTTTGGAAGTTCCATTACAACAAAATTGTATAGATATCAACATCTATAAATGCAGAAGGGACAAATTCTTCCTTGAATTATTCATTAATAACATAGAATATACGACACACCCAACATATCCTACTTCACATTGAATGAATTGCATTATGGTTTTAGGAAATAAATCAAATTACATGAGCCCTATCATGTATTAAAAATATTCATAAAGAACATTTATTTTTACACACATTTATAGGAAAGAATATACAATGACATGTAAACATGTGGATTTCTTATTGGTTGGTATGTCCTCATAATCCCATATCAAAAAGATCACCAAGTAAAAAATCATGAGATAAATCTTTATCCTTTTAAAAGTAATCAAAACTATATAATATTTATAATATACTCCATACTTGATGATGTATTATGCCCATATTACATATTGTTTAAGAATATCATCATATCACATTTTAGGTCACATAATATTGAGGATCTTCTAGGAAGTTTTCAATGAAAAAACACTCTATGAAATTATCATATTAGAGTTAAATAGAAGAAAAAAAATATGTCATAATAAATTTTTTAATATTCATGTATATAATTATATAGGTAATATGATGTAAAATGTATTTGATTCTATGGAACCAACTCCAATAGATTCCCACATTCAATAGATCCAACTACTAATTATTGGTTTCTTCTCACATGTTTAACATTTCTCTACTATGTATTTTTATAGTTGTTTGGGCCTCCAATGTTTTCTTAGATGCGTTTGGTTTTATAATATGTAATTTTTGAATCTATACTAACATTAACCTCACTACCTTGAGAGTATCCACCATGTAACAATATACGCAAGTATAAAATTCTTGATCCCTTGTTATAAGTATAATATCTCATATAATACCATAGTAAAATTTTACCATAATAATGATAAAACTAATATTATTTTGGTATAACCAAAATTTGAACAAAAATTTGATAAAACTCATCTTAAGATGAAACACAAACCGCAATGTACTTGGTTATTATAGATATGGAAGCCAATGGTTATAATAAGTTTGTATTATATATTACATTTTCCTTACTTTTATCAATATGATCTGATGAGATACTATTTTTATATCCCATTAGACACTTGTAATCTAATTCCCCATTTTTTCAAGGAAATCATGAACTTATATTTTATCAAGTACCATCAGACAGTTTTAACTATTATTATGTGAAGTTTTTCTATTTTTTTTATAATTACACTCTAGGAAATATTCTCTAGTTATATCAAACATAATTATATATATCATGGTATATTATATATAATCCAATAAATTTAAATTATGAAATTTATTCAAAAACTTCTCTTGTTCCCACACATGATATCGTGGGGAGATTTCATACCATGTGACTTTGGAAACAATTCAGTATTGAATTGTGTTATATTATATTTTATATTTTTCAATAATTTGTAAATATATTTAGTATCACCAAATTTAAAAACCCATATATATTTTCCCATAGTTTTTATTACCTAGAAATATTGTTTATATTTTATTCATTCTTAGAGAAATTCATTCCTTAATCATAAAAAATTAGAAAGGATAAATATTTGTTTTTATAAGTTATCAATATATTTATCTTGAAAATAAAATCACCCCTCTATAATCTTATAGACACATGAAACATAGTCATTACAAAATAATATTCTATGATAAAAATTATTGATTCTATCCACATATGGATACACATGATTTTCAAATCTTATTAAAATTTGTTAGGGTCACCAACCATTTTGGTTTTGTCATATAGACATGTTCCAAAAGGTCACCAATAATGAAACTAACATTGAAATATAACCACTCAATAGAATTATCACATAATGTCACTATAATAAGTATAATTGAAAGGTATTTTATCCTGATTATTGGATAAAAGGTTTTGTCATAGACTACACCTTATACACTATTTAATCCTTTTAATAATTAATCATGATTTATTTTTAATTACTTGAATGATCCATATACTATTTATCTTGAATATTATCCAATAGTATCAAGTCTTGAAAAATATACAATATAGAACTACTGTGTTTTAATACATAGATCTCATCACTAATTTCATACGTACTTTTGAATATTAGTATATTACCATTTATTGATTCCTTATACATATAATTATTTTTATCAAATTATATATCAAAATTTTTAGTGAATATAAAACCAACATTTTGGTATTAACAAAATGTGTCTTTGGAAAAATACATCCCACTCATCTTAGTGGAGTTTTTGGTTCCTACACCAACTAACATGCATTTGGAACCTAAAAAAAATTGGATTCTAGATTACTCCTGTTATCTAAAAGGATACGTGCTTCCTTAATTGTTCTAGGATAATGATGAATGTTAATATACCTAGTGGGTAAAAGCTAATTAAAATAGACATAATTAGTGTTTCATAAATGTTTATTTGTAGCTAAATCCATATTTTAACAAACTGTTATAATCAAACACTATAATCTACATCTAATGGATTACTTATCATATTACACTTAATAGTATATTCATTAGTTAATGTAGATGTAAAATGGTTAGTGATTGTGCAGCTATTTGCAAATCATATCATGGAATAATTATATGTAATATTTGCAACAAATATTATAAATTTCCTCAAACGACTTTTTCTACCATCATTACTTTCATGCATATGATAATGTGAGTTTGGGATTTCATTCACTCTACAAATTAATTATCGATAAAAACTTAGATATAATACACTATAATGAGCCCACTTGGAAGAATTTATATCCGTTAACATGTGTATTCATTTCAAAATTTAGTATTCCTAAAATCACTGAAAGGAATCCTAGGATGTATATGAACCTACCACCTAGGTATACCTTTAGAGTAGTTCATGCAATGTTCCTAAACTAACTCTACTATCTTTGTGGCATGAATTTATTTCTAAATGATTATTTTTCAAAAACATAATAGAGAGTTATTTAGAATATCTAGTTTCTTATCTATTTATTAGACTGAAACTCCTTTTTGATATAAAATTTCAAACTATTATTATCTTTATTTGATAAATAACTATCTTACCACAATTAGGAATTATAAATCATATATTAATTTTAATCCACAATTCATGATTTTGGACATCTATGATTCAAGAGTCTCTAAAATATTAGTTGAGTGTGAAATAATATAACAACATCAATTCTAAAATTAGAAGATGTCTTGGTTTTTTTAGTTAGATAATGATAAATTTGTTTTGGTTATAATCAACATAGAATAATAGTTTAACTCAAAAACATCAGGAAATTTTGAAGTTGTGAACTTCATTATATTGACTGTGGAATTATGCTCCATCAAATTCATTACAATGGAATGAAACTTATAACCATATCTTTACACATTATTCAATATTATATATGATTACAAATACATATATATATTATATTTAATATCCATTAAAAAAGACAAAATAATTTCTTTGATGAATATACCTAATGTAAAATGTTTTATAACGATTCATTGTAGTTATTCTTCCAATTTCCTTTCTTACCACATGAGGAGAAAATAATATTTTGTTCCAATACATTCCCATTGAACATCCTCTTAATAGTTGTGTGTCTTAAAGGGACCTTATACTTAGTGTTATCCTTGGAGCTTTTCAATTTTCCCTTCCTCTTGTCCAACACAAGTACAAATTTATTCTCACAAATAATGTCCTCATATACCCTGTAAAGAAGAGTAAGGAGATATGATAGTGACATCTAAATATTTTTAATATTAAAATTTATAAACAATATGAATAATAAATGAGATATTGATGTAATTACGAGATCCGCTCACAATTCATTAGTATGCTCAAATCCTAGAATGCCTAGATTCTTAATGTAATTATTTATATTGATTGTGTTAGCTCAATATTACACTCCCTATCCATGTTTTCTAATGAAGGGTTCCTTGGATATATCAAACCACTGATTTATAGATCCCTCTTGATAAATATATCAATTATTATTGAGCATTCTATATAAATCCATACTCTCCTGAGGCTTTATGAGTTCATCATACAAGGATGAAATTATCAAACATTGTATATCTAGTGCATCATACTCATGTTATCCTAAAAACAATAACCTACTTACCTACCTACATAACTAGAGGATAATAAATATTGGGATATAGCTAGAAAAACTTCTATTTATTACATAGTAAAATTTTCAAGCACCTATGCCATTCATGGAAGTTACTTCTAGTAAGAAGATTATATTTCTCAAATATTGATGACATGGATTATGTGGCAAGAAAAAATGATATTTTACTAAAAATATATAAAATAATAATTAAATAGTTTAACATTATTAAAAAAATATTTGAGGATTAATAATTTAATTTTTCTTATTAGCCTCCTTCTATTTTATTAGGACATAAAAATTCTCACCATTGGACTCAGAATGTCAATTTTTGTTGAAATTATGGTGGTAAGTATCCATATTTTCCATATCATAACCCATGAAAGGTCTTGGTTAGTTTATAAAAGGTATTTAGGTATGAATTATTACCAAATAATAACTGAATACTCCTTGATATATTGAGTGGACTCCCAAATATTAGAATCCTAACATAGATTTCTTCAACACTTACCACCAAATAACAACATGTTTACTTATGGATTCTTTTCCGGATTCATATATTGTTATGTAAAACCAAAATCGTTATAAGAACTACCTAATAAAATTATGTATTCTAAAGAGGTATAAAACAATTTTTTTTTATATTTCCATTCTTAATCATGTAATGGAATACTTTTATGACTCAATACTTTCTTATTAATTGTTTTATTATCCATAAATTCCATTATTTTATCTTTTACATGCATTATTAATATTATGTGAATTTTCATCACTAATTACCATTTTTTAATAAAATATTTATTTATATACCATTTATTAAATTTTATAATGTATTTCATGTTATCTAATTTATTTTAATGTGACTGTGTTTTACATCATATAAAAATCCGTAAAATAAAAAAGATAACCATGCTCTTGAAAAAACTGAAATAAAAAAGTGACATTATCATGAGATATAAAATGGTTGGTTTATTGAGAAGATTATAAATCATCCTATTAACCAATGGAAAAAACTCCTTGAGTTGGTCTTGGATCAAGTTATAGCATTCTCCCATTGAAATTTTATATCTTTTTGGTTAGTTTCACATTGGAAAGGGTTCTGAACCCCCACCAATACTTGGAGTTCATCCTTTAAATTTGTCTACTGACACACAATTGAAGAGAACTATTGGAATTTTTAAGGGGTTTACATAGAAGAAACTATAGAAACATAGGCTATATGTAATAAATGTAAAGGGATGAACCATATGAAATAATTTTCAATTAATAATAATATAACCTATGCAGTTAATTTAAAATAAATCCAACACATACATTTTTTGATCAAGCTCATGAACAGTCACATAAATGAAATGAATACATATTTAATAAATTAAAATTAATTTTAATCATTGATTCATGTCTTGTTTTAGGAATACCATAAAAAATTGATCCGAAGATTAAATTTAGTTATATTGGGTCATAGGTAGTTATTGGAGAGGGGAGTGTTATTAGTGTTTTTATCTCATGTTTTAAAGGATCCGAGATTGAGATAAAGTAGTGTTCAGATTGATTTGTTATTAGATTCAATATTAAAAATTGTAGTCTATCGTAATATCATTCCACCATCCCCCATTGAATCATTATTCATGTTGTTCCCCTATTTATTCTTTTAAAAAAAATCTCATTAATTACTCTCACATGGATATTTTAAATTGAATAAGTCGGTATGATGATCATGTATCCCCTAGTGTTTCCTAACCTAGGGATCAAACATTTCCAATATCTATTTGACTCATAGACTACTTATGATTTTAAAAAATTTAGTGAATCCAAGAGATTTGTGTATATAATTCCACGAAAGAGAAGAAGTAATTAAAATCATAACCAAATAGAAAAATTCTAGTGATTATGAAATTAAAAAACAACCATAGAATTAATTAGGTGAGTTAAAAAACAATAAGTTGAACTAAAGAATTGGGAAATGGTGGAATTCTCCTTACTGTGACCACAACAAGGATTTTTTTTCATCAGGAGAGTATTATAGAATAATTAAATAAAATAAAGTTGTGAAGTAGCATAAATAGATTTATTAATCAAATTTCCAAAGTCCCTACCTGTAATGAACAATGGTTTATTATATAGAAATGATATGGGGTTTTATTCAATACTCCATTGAACACTATGTGATAAACATGATATTCCACTCCAATGTAACTATAAATACTAGTAATTCCTTATGTTTTGAGAATAATTCCATTTATTTAGATTAGAGACATAAGCCCAGTTTTATGGCCAAGATTTATTTATGTGTGGTCCTTTCATTTTTTTCATAAATTCATTCATATTAAATTATTGGGATCCATACTTCCTCAAGAAACATCAAAGGAAGAAACTCTTTGTTGTGAAATGGACACAGAAAGAATCGAATGTTCTAGATATTCTATCATGAATAAGATGATAAATATGCATATAGTGTTAGTATATTGGAATGATATGGTCCTATTTTGATATATTTGTGCCTAATACAAACCATTGGCTAGTTCATCACCAAATTTGGGTTTCAATAATGGAAGGCCTATCATGGACTCTAGTTGGTAACTTTGATAGGGTGGAGAGTATCTATGAAGGGATTAGATCATAGTAGGACTATGAAATTGAGAACTGATTTAAGGGTATACTCTAGATCAAGCATCAAGATTAGATTGAATTAATTCCTACATGCTCACACTTTCCCTTCAATATTTTTATTGTATCTTGGTTGGTTATAATTTATCTTGTCATATTCAGTCACTTTGCTGAATGTGGATAGGTATTAGAAGTTGGTCAGGATTGAAATGGACTGGGCTCATGCAGGAAGTTAATTATTTCCATTGATTCATTTTCAACCCAAAATGAGGGGCCAATTATTTTCCTTCAACAAATATAGATTGGAAAAATAAAATGGTATTGTCTGACCACTAACCAATGTTGGAACCATTTGGACCATCCTTGGATTCACTGAGAAATACCATCATGAACATGACATTTAGCCTTCATGGATCCGGGAATTATTTATGTGGGGAACATTATATTCCCCATTGTCTTCATCTAACATATATGTAGTAAAAAAATAAAAAATAAAAACCAATAATTGCTTAATCATGGATCCTAATTAGTATAAGAATGGTTCAGTCCGATTATAATAGATTTTCTCACTTTTGTTTTCAATTTAATTTCATGAGGATATTCTTTGAGATTATGTTTTTCTATTGTGTTTTACAAAATTGAGTTTATGGTTGAGTTGATTCCCATCATTAGTGAGACACAATTAGTTCTTAATTTTCAGTGATTCTTAACTTGAATGATCTCTATAAAACACAACTCATTTGTTCAAGATCCAAAATTGATCAACTTTGGCTTTGATATAGTCATTAATCCAAACACTATATGTGAATCCTACCATGTAAATGTGAAAAAAATATTATGGTTGAATGAAGCCCCTTTTTTCATCTTAATACATCTGTTAAACAAACATCAATAACTAATGAATAAACAAACTCACAACATCAATATAAATACTAGATTTGAAACAAGTCATCTTCTTCCTATGAGATATATTTATCTATATTAATTTCTTACCTTCATTTTAATCAGTTTTAATTAGAATTTAATCATAGTGGATTTTATTTAAATATCAACTATAATTTGACTTTATTTAATCCATATTTCTTCGGTTTTGTGAACTCAAATTTCCCTTCTTAATTTACAAATCATAGACATCATTTTTATCATTTTCTAAGCATGTGTCTCAGTAAATATTCATAATTACAAAATATTTCCACTTAATTTGGGCTGTTATTTTTTAGTAGACTCAGTAAATATTCATCCATCCTAAAATTTATCTTGGTTTCTCACCCTTAAATCTATTTACAAACCTCACCACTGAATTATAAATCTTTATTCATTCATGAATTGATCATCTCAGGACCTAATTTTGATCTTCATCAACCTCACCATTTTTCCTCATTTTCATTCCTCATAACTTATGATATGAATTTTTTATCATGTTCTCCAGTACGTTAAACTCAGTTATTTGGTCAAGCTTGGGAATGGATGGTGAAGCATGATACAAATCAATTATGCAAAGGTATGGTGAGGATGAATGATGAAGTTGACCAAAAGTATGGTTGGTAATGAAGATAGAGTTATTGTAGCACAAATGTAAGATTCTCAAATAATATTTACAGGGTCATAGAAACATGGGTGCACACACAAAACAAGGGGATTTTATATTGCATAAGAATTCCCCTCAATCCAAATGATAACATAAAAATGGTTTCATGGGTGGATATTGGTTTCACAAATGAAGAAGGTAATGAAAGGATGCTTCTTGTGGAATATTCTTCATGTATGTTAGGGGAGTTAATTTAACAAATACCCATTATCAATTTTTAGGTAGATATATATGATCCTTACAACATGAGGACCTCTTTATGGATGCATGAAAATTTCTCCCCATAGAATCTATACATACAGAAAAAGAATCCTCATGGAAGTTTTACCTTTATCCAATTTTTATCTTTGATCCCTATTTCAAAAATATATTTTTTAGTTTAGGATTATTTAATAAATTAATTTTAATAGAATAAATAATTTAAAGATTATTGTTAAATTCTATTAAAAATAATAAAATTCCAAATTAATATATTTATTTAATTTAATTCAATAATTTATAAACCATAAAAAATTATTATAAAATAAATTTTAACAAATGAATAACATTTTCCCTAAAATACTTTTAGATTAAATTCATTTTTTAAAAACTCACTTTAATACTCAATTTTTTCATACCTATTTAAAATTAATATTTTAAAATAAAATTCAATTTATTTATCAAAAATTGAAAAATAAATTTAAAATTTCAAAAATGAATGTATTGATTTCCCATATCGGTTCAAAAGTATGTAAATTACTAGAAATATAATTTTTAATCCATTAAAAAACTAATATTAAGAATTATTCAATATAAAACCCATTAATGAATTAAAATTGTTTTAATTAAATTAAATTGTTTTAAACATTGAAAAATATATTTAAATTTTTTAATATTTGTCACCTTAATCACTCCTCCACTATCACAACCGATCCTAGACAGCATGGTTACATAATTCTTAAACAGATCCCAACATAGCCCAAAGGGTGTTCCCAATACCCATGGGTTAGAGACAATCACTTGGAATCCAACCATAATAAAGTGGGAAAGATTTTTCCACAAACAAAATGAAAGAATGAGATACAAGTCCATATGAAAAAAAGAAAAATACATAGGTAGAACTGTAATAGAAGTAAAATAGGTATCAACATCCCAAAGTACAATATTAAAGTACCAAAAAACCTAATAGACAACACAAATCCTAGTGGACACAACTATCCAAGACAAATGATTGATAACTATAACCATTTCCAAGTATAACTTTACCCTTTCTCAAACCTAGAAGAAGATAATCTATAAACACCTAAAGGCACAGGTAGGGTGTGATCTAAAAGCCTAATAAGGTCTCTCTAAAAAGTTAATAATATGATTCCACAACTAATATACCAATTTAAGCTTTAAATTTTAAATAAACATGCATGTAATATCAACATGATGTTTAAATAAATAATGATTCATATATCAATTTATGGAAGTAATTTGAACAAATATATTAATAAACATTTCGTATAAAAAATTATATAAATTATCAAGTCATGTGTAAAACTATTTAATAACAATGGAATATATATTTCAATGTATTCAAAAAAGAGAAAAATGGTCATCTTTTAAGTGGTATGATTATTCCAGGTTATGGGATCCTCACACACTTATATAATTAAAATTACAATATGCACACATATCCCTTTGACAATGGTAAAAAGGACTATCCAACATCCCACTGAGAATAAGATATGCCTATACGTTTATGTTATAGTTTTCAACAATTAATCAATTTCTAATGCATTACCATTCCAGTGTGTTTATCCCTAAAAACTCAATAATTACCTAGCCTTGAATGTTATAAACAATAAACAATAATGGGTAATTTATTTTGAAACTCTTTAAAATAAAATTCAACTCATTTTTTAATATAAACTTCCATATTTACATTTAGAAAAAAATGATTTTTTAATCAAATCATGAATTTTTCTAGTATAAAACTAATAGGTATCTATCAAATCAATTTAAGCCTTTTTTTTGTCAAATAATTTTTTTAAACAATTTGAAAATTCAATTTCAAAATTTGAATTCAACAATACAATTTCAAAATTTCTTTACAATTTTGAAAATAAATCCCCAATTTAATTGAATTGGAGTTTTTTTTCCCAAATTTACATCCAAATAAAATACATATCCATAATTCACTTGTATCAAGGTTTTAATAAATAAATTGAATGATATTTAATTTAAATAAAAAAATTTAGTGTTAAATCAATAGGAAAATTGCAAATGGAAGCACCTACATTAGGATTACAAGATTACAAATCAAAGATCTGTAAATTGGAAACCCCAATGAAGAACATCGGCAATGAATATCTAAGATTAAAACCTAGATTCATGATCTAAAACAACTGAGAGTAAATCATCTAATATTAAAAAGTTCTATTAATCCTTAGGGATGGAAGGAGAGAGAGCAGGAGATAGAGGATGAGAAGAGGAAACATATCAGGAAATGATTGAAAAATTACATACAAACATGTATCTTCAATATAAGTTGTTTAGATGAGACAAAATTTGTTATTAGGAGCTCCATAGAAATAGGATTCTGTATTAGGGAGAGTTAGGCCTGAGTGGGGGTCAAAATAGGGGTTTGGTAAATTTTCTGTCAACTATCAAATTAATTAAAATTCATATGAATAGCTAGATGGGAAAGGCCACACAATTAGAGAAACCGTGTACCCTATTTATGAACCCCCTTCTATAGGGTTTCATGATTTATCCTTGGAGGGTTCATGGTTTTTAAAACATTTCAAATCCTCACTATCTTGGTTTTCATGGTTTAAACTTGGAGGACGCACGGTTTGGGAAAATTGTACACTAACAATTCGCTACCCTAGAAAATCCACATTTCCTAACATTCACCCAAAGAATCCCAAAATGAATCCCAACAAACACATGATCAATCTAGGGAGTTTAGGAGTACCCGAATATATTAACAAGATGTAACAAACTCCCCACTATAGAAACATTCTTTCCTTATAAATCCTACTAAGAAGCTTCCATGTCAAAATGGTGAGGCCACTTATCTCTCATTAGTGCCTCTCTCACCCACGTCCCATGAGATTCAGAACCATGATACCATAACACTCAAACCAAATGTATTGTCTTATCATTAAGTGAATTGGTTTCAGAATTTACTATCCTGATTAGATGCTCAATCGCGAATAAATCATGTTTGAAATCAATATCACTCAAGCTTAGAACATGAGATGGATCAGAAAGAAACATTCATAGCTGAGATAAATGACACATTATGTATTAAATTTAGCTATAGAGGAAGTGATAAATGGTATGAAACATTTCCCACCTAATCAACAACCTCGAAGGTTCTTAAAAATGAGGTGTATTCTTACCCTGTCTCTCAATATTTCAATTACCTGACTAAGGTGAAACATTCTAGATCACCTAGTAATTAACTTATAATTCCAACAGTTTATGATTAGATTCATAAAATATCAATGTAATCAAAAAAATCTAATGAATTAATGAAATTTTCACTATTGAGAATTGTCCAACCAAGGAAATTTTCCCAATATCTGACCAACACAATTTAGATTTATAAGGACAACCATAAAAGGGCTCAAAAGGATCCATTATGAACATGTATTAGTAATTTTAGTTATAATAAATACCAATTATCCATAAATAACTATCCCAAGATCCACCAAAGTCGAGAACATGGGCACAAAGCATAACCTCAATAATATGTATAGATTTTTCTATCTGGCCATCCGACTATAGACGGTACATCATGCTCAAAAGAACCTGATATCCCAGTGCTACCTGAAGGAAATTATGACAACTATATGTGAAACAGTTATCTCTATCAAAGTCTATAGTAGATAAAAATATTTTCAAACAAAAAATATATTTCACATTGATATTTTCTTACTCCTTAATTTGGTTGAATCTTGAATGGGCATAAAGTGAGATGATTTATTCAACCTATCGATCACAACCCTATCCCATTCTTATTTCTATAGGTTTTTTGAAACCAAACCATGATGTTTATAGTGATCTCATCCCACTTCTATGTTGGCACTGGATTTGGAATAATTAACCCCAGCGGTCTCTAGTGATCGACCTTTACCTACTAGAATGTATTACAATGAGAGGTAAATTCAGAAATTCACATCTCATACATAACCACCAGAATTGTCTCCACATGTCATAGAACATCGTTGTGGTTCTAAGATTAACTTCCCATTGGTAAATTGTGTGAGTCCCCCGTTAGAGCTTTCCGGACCAAAAACGGTTCCACAAAATGATTTTGATCACATATAATCCCCTCCATGGAGAATGACCAGTTACCAATGGTCTCCCCACATTATAGAGTCTCTAATTATACAGAATTCATTATCAAGGTGTTGTTCATGAAGAATATTATCAATAAAAAGAGAGTTCTATTGAAATATTTCCAAATAAACCTCAACCACAAATTTTTGGACTCTAATATGGAACTGTGAAAAAAAATCCCTGATGTTCCACTCTTCTAAAGATTATTTCATGAAATGGGTAGGAAGTCCCTAGGAAAGCATAAGTGATGACATTCCATGTCCTTGGGGTATAAGCAATGTTAATGTAAAAATATTCTAGTTTATCCACCCAATGACTTTGGATGATATTTAGATGTTTTTGAGAGAAGATATAACTGAAGATTCTTTGGTCAGAATACATGATAAATCATTCTCTATAAAGGTAATGCCTCCATCTTGTAAGCACATGCATGACCACAGAATTTTCAAGGTTATGGGTAAGATAATTATTCTCATGGGACCTAATTTTTCGAGATCTACAGGTAATGAAAAGACCACAATTCCTAATAAAGTTTTCCACACTTCATCCTTATAAATCCCATAAGACAATATAACCCTGCTTTTCCTCTAGAAGAGTCAAGACTGAAACAGTTGTGAAAAGGTATTTTATCTCAAAAAAAGAATTATTACATTTTTAATCCCAAGAAAACAATTTACCCTTATGATTTATAATATTTATAAGATAATTTAACTTTCAGAATTCCATTATGAACCAACAATAATACCAAGATAAACCCATGATGCTCCAAATCTTGAAACCATTCCATGGTTTCTCCCTTGAATTAACATCCATAAACATAGCATTATCAATTTATATACCATGTTCTGACACCACGTGTCCAAATAAATTCACTTCTTGAATCTATAAATCACATTATAATAGATTTTCATAAAGTCATTGACTTCACAGTAATTCAAAAACTACTCTGAGATGACACACATGATCCTCCATAGAGAGTAATCAAGGATTCCATCCAAAAATACCAAAAAAATATATCAATATAATCATGTAAAATCTTATTCATTAACGAAATAAAAATAACATGATCATTGGTTAAACCAAAATGCATGATAGGGTACTCATAATGGACATACAATCTTTTCTAAATGTTATTTTATGAATATCATATTCTTTTATTCTTAACCATTGTTAACATAATTGAAGATCAATCTTAAAGAACCAATTTTTCTCTTTCAAATTATCAAACATGTCATCAATCCTTGTAAATAGATATTTGTTCTTTACTATGAGTGAATTGAGTTTCCTGTATTCAACACAAATGACAAGTGACCCATCATATTTCTTAGAAAAGAAAACTAGCGCCACCCAAGGTGACCCACTCGGGCGTATAAGTCCTTTCATTATATTATCACCCTTCTAAGTCATCAAATATTTCATTAAATCTAGTTCCATAGAGTAAGAAGGAATATATTCTAGTGGGTTACTAGGAACTATTCCAATAGAAAGCTCTAACTCCCATAATAATGGAAAACCATAGAAGTAAAAAGTAAAAACATCGGGATACTTGAAAACGAATAACATAATAGCAACAATCAAGGATTACCATTCCATATCAAAATAGAACCCTGATATCACTTTCCCCAACATTGTATAAGAAGGTCTAGATCTACTCATCCTCGGATCCCATTCTATTTTAAATATATGGAACACCCTATAGGTTACAGTAATGGAGACCCATCGAAGATAACAATAAATCTTGGATTTATTAGAAATGATCTATTTCTTCATAAGATTGAAATCAAGTATTATCATATCAAGATCCAAAATTCCCACATAAGATCAATATCCAATATATAAAAACAGAAATCGGGACTACAAAGACCCTACTCTATCTTCATTTCGTGTGGTGTAGTTATATCATTATCATAAGATAAATTCTCCATAGAAAGTTTATGAAAAATGACAATACAATTTGAAATAAATGAATAAGATGAATGAGTATCAAATAAAATATTCACTACTGATGAATCAATTGTGATGATACTTCTCATAGTTTTTAGACCTATATATTCATCCTTTGGATACTCTTACACTAGGTGAAGAAACTTTATTCTGGATGCATTTGGATATAACTTCTTTTTTTCATTAAGAAACTTATTTCACAATAGTTTTAGTAGGCAATGATGATACTATGTGAATTTGTGGAGTATAATAGATATGAAATAACTTCTACTAGTGACCTGAGCATCCGTAGGCACCATATATCATAAGTGCCTCAGTGAAAATCCATTTTGAGTTCCCAGATTTTCCACACTATAAATAAATCAGGATTCTTATTCCATGAATTTGAGGAGGTATAGAAAAACCTTGATGTCAAAATATATTATAAGGATCATCACACTAACTCTTCACTTTAGATTAATTCTCAGAAATTCCATTTGAAGAAAAAGGCACTATTGCCAACCCTGATTTTATAGATAAGTCAATTTTGACCATCAATTCTCTATCCAACACATTATAATAAGAAGGAATCTTTAGAAAGAAAACCTAAAAATGAATATCCAATCAAAGTCTAATATTTATATTTCGAGTCTTTACCTTTTCATTCAATACTATCTCTACTGTGAGCTTGTTGGTGCCGAAATGTTTGAAGAAAAAGAAGAGATGAGACCCCATGAACTACCTCGTGATGCACTTCTTCAGATCCCTCAGGGCCTCGCGAGCCCTCCGTGAAGCACGAAGGCGGACCCCTCTGGGAACGCATTTGACGTTCGCGAGCCCGCCATTATGAACGGAGGTGGAACCCTCCACAAACACATTTGATGTTGCAACCCCCTGTGAAGGAAGGAGGAGGACCCCTTTGTGAATGCATTTCACATTCGCAAGCTCACCATGAAGCACGGAGGCGGACCCCTCCGCAAATGTAGTTAACGTTCATGACCCGCCACGAAGCAACCAGAGACCTCTTCGCATCGCGTAAGCTCTGATACATGGCACCTCTTGCCTGTAAATACTGGGCTCCCCCCAAGCCCAAGTATGGAAAATCCAACCTTTCAACTTCCTAGTTCCCAAATCATGAAGCACCATTTTCTCTTCAAATCATGAGCTATGTGAGGTACTTTTTCACGGTGAAGTGCATCCCCCTTGCCTCATTCTAATCGCCTCTTCCGAGAAGGATGACTTTCGTGAAGCCCAAGGGCCTTCGCGGAGGAAGGGGATCCCCAAGGGGACCCGAGTTGTCACGGAGCGTTTATGATTCGTGAAACACCTTTCATGTACACGTGATCCACATGTCAAGGTAGGGTCACTGTACTTCATGAAGCACATCTCTTCATGACACTTTACTTCACGAGGCACCTGTGCTCCACGAGGCAGTGTTCCATGAAGGCCTTTACACTATGAAAAACACCACACATATACACCAATGCCCCATGCTAAGGCTGAGGCACCCAACTTCGCGAAGCAAACCCCTTTACAAATTCTTTCCGCCATGGGGAGTGGCAGAGCTTCACAAGGCCCCTACCTGTGAACCCCTTTTCTTTGTAATTCCTCTTCCCGTGTGACCCTCCAGGTTTTCACGATGTGACTTCAAAGTCCCCCAGACGATACCGCCCATAGCGTTTCTTCTCCTAATGCTTCTTCGCATAGGAATGCTAACGGCTATTTATTTTTCGCGTAGCCACGCTAATGTAGACCCCTCAATGGTTCACTCCATAACACCCCCCAGTTATGACATTTCTGGTGCCTTACCTCCCACAAGGAGTAGAGGGTACCAGTTATGTATGTATTAGGGGTGCAGATCAAAGCCACCTCATCCGAGTTTCTAGACATGAAACCTCCAAGAACCCTCATCCTCTGCACACTACGTTAAACTATGACATTTCCCCGTGCCTCTCATGTGGGGTGGCCCTGCCTTTGACATTCTTCATGCCCACTCGTCTCCACAGGAATGAGATCACCCTTCACAGGGGATGATATCCTCCTTATCGGAGTGGCATTTGTTCGCTGGGAAGGGCATCCACCTTGGTATAATCCCCTAGTTTTCCTTCTGGGAGGCAGCACCCCAGATCCTCCTTCCTTCCATCCCGAAGTTAGCGGAGGGTGTGATATAGAATGAGGCCCCTCATTTCCTCGGTCCCATGTCCCTCTCATGCTGTGCTTTGTCACCCTCGGGCCTCCATCCTGGAGTAAGTCCCGACACCATTGGCTGCTCAACGCGTAAGCCCCTTTTCAATTCCCATGGACACACCCTTCGTGACGTGATCATCAGGTCTCTACTACCTCTGGTTTCTCACACTGAGCATGACATCCGTGAGTTTAGAGTGAGGACCGACCATGACAAACCACCATGGTCCGTCTCAGAGTGTAAGCCCCATCCAACCCGAACTATGGGGACTTTGATCCATGCTAAGGCATGGTATGTAGGAAGCCTCCACGAGGTTCAAGCCCCACCTCCATGGGCCATCTCAGAGCGTAAGCCCCATCCCACCCGAACTACGGGGACTTTGATCCGTTCGAAGGCATGATACGTAGGAAGCCTCCATGAGTTTCAAGCCCCACCCCCATGGGCCATCTAAGAGCGTAAGCCCCATCCAACCCAAACTACGGGTACATTGATCCATGCTAAGGAATGGTACATAGGAAGCACCCATGAAGTTCAATCCCCACCATCATTGGTCAGTCTCATAGATTAATCCCCAAATGCCCCCATCCCGCTTGACGTTAAACTTCATCCCAACCCGAACTACCGGGACATTGATTCGTGCTAAGGCATGGTACGTAAGAAGCCTCCACGAGGTTCAAGCACCATCCAACCCGAACTATAGGGACTTTGATCCGTGCTAATGCATGGTATGTAGGAATCCTCCATGAGGTTCAAGGCCCACCACCACGGGTCGTCTCAGAGTGTAATCCCCATTCTAGCCGAACTACAGGGACTTTGATCCGTGTTAAGGAATGGTACGTAGGAAGACTCCACGAGGTTCAAGACCACCTGGACCCCTAGTCCCTTCATGTCAGTTCACCAACCCCATATCCTTGTGCCGTCTCAGAGCATAAGCCCCTAATGCCCCCATCCCACATGACGTTAAAATGCATTCAATTCCGAACTATGGGGACTGTGATCCATGATAAGGCATGGAATGTAGGAATCATCCACGGGGTTCAATCATGAAAAACCATTGGCCCCGATCGCCTCCCTGTTAGTGTGCCAAGCCACATTTCCACCTTGTTCCACTTCAGAGTGTAAGCCCCAATCCATCTGGACCCCAAGTCCCCATTCACGTTAGTTCACTGACCACAACATTAGGCTACCTCATAGTGTAATCTACATAACCATCCTACATGACATTAAACTATACCATTTGAACTACATGGTCATTTATCCATGTCAAGGCATGGTACTTAGCAGTCCTCCACAAGGTTCAAGCCCACCATCCATCAGACCCCCGGTCCATCTTCACGTCGGTTCACCCCCGTCCGAAATGATTTTAAACTGTATACCTGAACTACATGGTCTTTGATCCATGTCAAGCCATGGTACGTAAGAAGTCTCCATGAGGTTCATTCCCAACAATAATTGGCCCCGACCGTATCCGTGTCAGTGTGCCAAGCCCCCCTTTTCACCTGAAATATGTGGACTTTGATCCATTTTAAGGCATGGTATGCACGAAGCCTTCCTGATGTTCAAGACCAACAACCATTGGACCCCAGGTACACCTTCAGCAGTAGGCCGTTGTCAATCTACTCAGTGGTAAGTTGTGGATAGCACTGTTTAGCAGTAGGCCATTGAAACCCCATCCAGCGGTAAGCCATTGCAACCACATTCAGCGGTAAGATATTTTCAACCTCATTCGGAAGTAAGTCGTCGTCAGATGAACTACGTAGACATTGATTTCCTACCACTGGGATTTGTAGGAAGACTCCATGAGGCTAAATCCCATCACTCATTACTCATCACAATCTCTCCCTCAAGCCTATGTGTCTTGGGTAGATCATGCACCAACCTAGAGGTTCCACTTCTTATGGGTCCCATCCATGTGTCCATTCTCACGGGTCACCATCTCAGGTGTCCCATCATCCCCCCGAACTATGCAGACTTTGATTCCCCACCATGGGGATACATAGGAGGTATCTTCAAGGCTCAAGCCCAAATCCATCATTAATTATGATTCTTACCTGGGCCGCCACATCCTGGTGGGATCATGCAACTTCAGTCCTCATTACCCTCCACAGCATTCAGAAAGTCGCCCACGTGTGGGCCCCAACATCAGTGTTCCCTCCAGGGGATTATTCAATATGATCCACTCCAATCAGTGTTCCGATCAGTACAATCCATCCCTGATGTATGTTAACCTCATGGAACACCCTGTGTTAATCATTAGAAGCTAAGGAAAACCTCAAATACATGCCTGTGGAATAGGATTCCCTGCATTCGACGTGGTATGCCCCGGTCTTCCGCACCCTCGAGTAGCCTAATAATAAGGGAAAAAAATCAGACGTGCCAGTGTTCCAGTGCCTAGACATGCCATCGATGCGTCGACGAGACTACTTCCACAACTGAAGGTTGCTACCCTGACCAGATCCCTTGGAATGTCCTAACAGAAGCAGTTTAATTAACCGGAGTCCATGAAAACATGGAACTTGGAAGAGTTTCACGAACTATGTATTAATCTATAAGGGAGAACTAGACTAGGTGACAAATTTCGAAGAGGAATCCATGTAAGGAAGAACCAAAATCCCATCATCTCATTTCGATCAAGGAGAAAATGTCCCCGAAAAGGGAGCAGATGCCTCCCACCTTTTGAAAGCAGGAATACGGGGTTACAGAACAGTTCTGACATCCCCCGAAAGTGACAGGCGTGCGTGCCGCAGTGAAAGCATCGAAAACAGAAATGGTGAACCCGACATGATTTTCTTCTCCCTAATGTGGAGATTGGTAGAGCTCGAGACATCAGTAGAGTGACATGTCACCAGAACCAAGTATCCAGTGCCAGGCCCCGCCAAGAAAATAGCGGGCCTGGCGTGAAACTATCCAGAAGTTGGGGTAGTCAAAATAGAGGGCATCTCGGTCTGCGACATTGTCATTGTGGATTCCTCTTACCAGTCATGGAACAAATAATGGTGCTGGGGCACTGGGCATCGATTTCTTTTTTCTGTAAGTACTAATGATCTAATCTCCCTACATTCAGGAAACTAGTTGCTGCATCTGGAACCAAATCAACTCCTACCCACCGACACATGCGCAAGGGAAATACCAACATGGCTACCCTATTTAGTTCTGCCTCTTCTACGAAGGCCTTGACTGCCGTGACTACTTGGCACCCACACCCCCTCTCCCCATCGGAAATTATCAATCTAAGGTTAATCAATGACCTTATATGTAGGTACGGGGAGGAGGGGGTCATCCCTATGAGGGACATGGCCCACCTGTATTTAGATGTGTCTGTGACTTTCCGTCAATGCCTCCCCTGAGGGCCGCGTAGGGAGACACTGCTCCCCACTCCGACCTTCAATCGTTTCAGGAACCTCTTCCTGGAACACCTCGATGACTCCATGCCCTACGCCGATGAGGTAGGAGATATTCAGGGCCAGCTCGGCCAGAGTTCCATCCAAGGGATTCCCAGTGAGGGCCTCCACCAGGCCGCGCCAGTTCCGCCACCCAGTTCCCCGAGCTGAAGAGCAGGTAGACTAGCTACCTACACCATCAGTACCGGCCCGACTGACTCGACGCCATCGTCGGGCACAGGCCAAGGAGGGTGCCCATCAAGGGGCATCAATGTCAGTGGATACTATGGTGTGAGCCACCGCCGACATGAATCATAAACCACCTACATACGTCGAGCATGGGATACTATATGCCCGACCACGATCGAGGCCCCAACCACCCTATGGGTAGGCTGGGTCAACTCTCTTAGTCACAGGCATAGGCAGTGGCCACCGCAGACTAACCCAAAATAATGCCACCCAGTATGGGGGCCCTCCCCATGAAACTACAATGGAGGATGCAGGCCTCTCCAACTTCCAGGCCCGGTTTGAAGGTATGCCCCGTGCCACCTTCGACCCGAACGAGGGCCTTACCTATTGTAGAAACACCCCATATGGGATCCTCTCCCGTGCTCATTACAATGGGTTTGGAGCCATACCTTCTGCCACAGACCGTCGGGCTGGGGATGTTGCACCTCTTGTCACTCAACTATGTGAGGACCTTCTTCACATCCTCATAGCAGTCAATGAAGGTCCTCCACGTCCTAGCAGCTAGAGGGGTGGAGACCGACTTCACTTCACCAACATCCAGCGTGGAGGTCCTATCTGTGTTCGGTCCAATCAGTACGAGGACCTTCCTCACACTGACGTCACCAAGGGAACTAGGCATGGAGGTCCTTCCCGTTCTCCCGCCAGTTCCAGCGGGGGTCCTACCCACACCAGCACACAGCACGGAGGTCCTCCCCGTGTCCTCTTTGAAATATGACCCGGTGCTCCTCACACACCGGCCCACTCAGGAAGAAGTACTCCCCACCCCAACACCAGTACGGCCGAAGGACGTCCTCGTGCCGAGAATTTTCCATTCCTCGAAGAGCAATTACCGGGCAGGTAGGTGGGTCATCGCTGCCTCAAGAAGAATACTGAAAAGCATCAGACTAAGATCAAACCGGTCAGCGGTGGGACCCTCCCATCAGTCCTCAGTGTCAAGGACTTGGGTTGGAACAAGGCTTATCAGCCTCATCCTTTTGGAGTGTGAAGTCAACCAGATTCCTACCTCTCTTCGCAGGTACATCTAGGAGGAAGAAATTTTAGGAATCCCTTAGGTTTTGACCATGAAGTCACCACCATCATCACTAGAAGTGCCCTCTACCTCGACCAGAGAACATGGAGAGCTATTTTGGGGACCGATGGCAGTTGAGAAACAGTGTGACCCATCACCGACAACCAAAATCCCTACAACAGAAATTATGGCTGTCAGCCCGTCGTACCTTGACATTGTGGCCAAGTCACCACACTCTTTGGAGGATGGCCTGGAATTTGGCGGCCAGTCAGCTCGTTTGCCAAATTCTCCTCCACCCAGTCTACTATCTCAGCGGCCCACCTCAATACCACTACCGGTTCCTCAGCCACCTCCGTTTGACGAGTGGGGAAACACGGGGCCATACCCTGAATCTGAGCCAAAGAGCATATGGGACATTCTTGTGGTGGATCACTTCCTGAAGAAGTTCTAGCTGGAAGTAGTTTCGAACTTCTATGTGCCAGAATCCCTCACCCTAGAGGAAGTTGAGTGCTTCTGTCAAACCCTACGGGCGACGCACTTCCATCTTCGTTATCATCGGGTGGTGCACCCCGGGAGCCAAGTGCACTTTGAGGAAATCGGTGAGCAATGTCGTCTGGTCGATTTGGCCGCACTCCCCGTTGCCTAGCGCCCTGAGTCACCAGGTTTCTAGTGGACCCTCCATCTACGATACATTCATAATTTCATGGTACTCCATAAAATTACCAGGGAGGCTACCCCCCATGTGCAACTTTGTGGATGGGGGAAGTACGCTGCCATCCTCTTCATCCCTATTCCATGGCAGCCTGACTCGCTATGTGATATTGAGGAAATTCCCCCAGGAAGGGTCACAGTTCACATGGTTGACGTCGTGGACAAGGAGGATGAGTTGGAATTTATTGATGGAGACTTACCCCCTTAGGGTGTGCCATCACTGTTGGACCCACTGGGATGGATTAATCATCATGAGAGGAACCTCCTAGGTCTCCCTATGCCCACCGAGACATTGGTAATCATCCAGAATGTTGGTAAGGGTAAAGACCATGTTGGAGCTGTCAAGAACTCCGTCCCATCCGCCTTAGTGTAGAAGACAGAGGAAGACCCTGAGAAGGCTGCGTTGCGCTAGCAACTTGCTGAGCAGAATAGGTTGTAAGAAGAACTCCTGGCCGAACGTGCTGTTGAGCGACAACCTATCTATGGTGATCCTAGGCCGGGGCAGCAGGAGCACGAACAACTTCCCTCCAGTGAGATTCCTTCAAGCAACCCCGATTATACCACTCCCACTGACAGTGTTGAAGTCGGAACTCACAACAAGAGGGCCTGATATGTCTATCCAAACCCTCCCGAACAGCACAGAAATCCGTGGAATCTAACCCAGGTTCCCACAGCTGCCCCGTAGGCCGCTCCACCAGTCACTTCACGAACCATTGAACCCATCTACCATATTGAAGATCCAGGAAATACACTTGTGTTTAGGGATACCTATCAAGATAGGGACCCCTGCCCCAGACAATCAAATGGCAGTAATCAACGCATTCCTCAAGGTGTTGGAAACGCGACAAGTGGTAGTCCCACTAGATGGATAGCAATATCCAGCGTGGGTGGATGATATACCTGCACCACTGGGTTTTGGGAATCCCACTTTCCTAACCTTTAACGGGATAGGGAACCCACCACAGCACCTTGCCCAATTTTCCTTAAGGTGTGGCCCCATGTTGGGGACTCCAGCACAGTAGGAAGCCGCCAAGCTCTGATGTTTTGTGCAGACATTGGAAGGCCCTGCGTTTGTCTGGTATAGTTAGCTTCCCATTGTATCAGTGACAGACTGAGAGGTTCTTCACCAGCAATTCCAATAATAGTTTAGCTCCACCACGAGGAAGGCCAGCATCACAGTCCTCTTCAAGTGCAAACAAAGGCCTAATGAGAGAGTCGTGGACTTTATTTCCCGGTGGAAGGGGCTCACCTACTCCCTCGACATGCCACTAACTCTAGGGAAATTACTGATGATGTGCATAGGGAATGTCAAAACAGAACCGGTTCCTTCCCTGATCACTCATAACTAGCTCAAAGGGTTCCAAGGCTTCTCAGATAAGGCACAATGCCTCGAGGATGCTTTGCAAAAGGCTAGTCCGTCACATCTACTGCCCCCTATGATCCCAGCAAGGAGGACTGCCACTACCGAGCCTGCCATGGTGGCCCAAATAGAATCCCCCGGGCAGCTAGAATTGGTACCCGAAGCATTGTCTATGCAACCTCGTAGAGGCCTGCCACCACAGGTGCAACCTCCTGCCCAACAGCGACCGCATCAGAATTGCCAGGTTCCCCCGCACAACGCGCCACCGCCGCCTAGGTAGGATAATCTGGATCCGCCTCCTCGGCAGGCTCCTCCGTACCCTTGTTTTGGCCAGGATCACAGAGACCCCTTCCCAAATAGATTGAATTATACCTACTCGTTCAACGAGGCTCAGGTCTCTAGCTACTTCCGTAGTGCCTTAGAGCAGAGAATTGTGTGACTACCTAAGTTCCGGAAGCCAGAAGAGGCACATCTCACTGATCACCCCAACTACTTACCTTATCACCGGATCCTGGGGCACACCATCAAGAAATGTTATGTGTTCAAGGAATGGCTCCAAGACCAGATTGACAACAACATAGTCAGGTTGGTCCTGACCCCAGAAAAAGTGGCGGGTGTCTTTGTAGGACCACGTAGTGGTAGCGTCAGCAAAGGTGAGTGACATTAGGTTAACAACCATGGATATCAGAAGTACCATGACTAGATGGCTCGTAAAATGGTTTCTCGCGCCCATGGAATCATATGGGAATGCCTGAATTATCTAGAGCCTTCAGAAGCTGTAGCCAACACTTCTATGTCATCATCCTAGCCGGCCTCTTCATAGAAGAGCAAGCATCGATGACACAAGATGAAGCGACGTGCCCCGCCAATGGCATCATCGTACCGCACACTCGGAGACTTCATGCCCCCTGAGATTGGGGTCCATCCTAGAATGCGAACATTGGTGGATGACTCTTCTGGTGACAATTAGGGGTACGCTTTGGTTAATACCATGGAGTTGGTAAATCCCTATGTGACTCCTGGTAAAGGGGAACACTAGGCGAACCTCCCCAACGTCCCCAAACGACAGCAACATTGGCGGAGCCTCATCCATATGGATCATCAAAGAACGTCAGCTAGAAATTCCAGCCAAGCTGTTCATGCCACTGAGACCAGACAGAAGGCCCATCACAGAGCTCAGCATGCGCAACCTCCTCATCTTGTGTCCTCAGATCTACCTCCACCGTCATTTGTGCTACTAGATCATGCAGATCATCCTCATCCGTACTACGGCCAATCTCACCCTGCTATAGTCCCATCTCAGTTGTTTGGTCCTCATCCGGTGGCTACTCTTTAGGCCACGACTAGTGAGCAACAGGACATACCTAGCACTAGCGAGCTGCCCGTCCAGCCGTTAGGGCCCCCCATGCCTCTAATCGCTGAGCATCATTCTATAAGAAGATGTTCGCACCTCGAACGGAAGTATGATATCCTCAAGAACATTGCCAGCATTCCAATGAGGCTCTCTATCCTTGAGGCTCTTCGCCTGTCGTCAAACATGCATGAGGCGCTTATCGAGGCTTTAAGGATCCCTCTCCACTTTGAGATAGAGGTATCAGCTTGAGAATCCTTCCATGATGAGGCAATTTAGAATGCCGAATGCCCGGTATTTATCATGTTCTCTAGTGAAGATGAAGACCCTCCCATATAGGGGATCATTCGTCAATTTCAAATCATTGGTCAGTTCAATGGTGTGGAAGTCCACCGCTGTCTTGTTGACATGGGTTCTGGGATTAACATAATCCTGACTCGGACACTACTGAAGCTAAGATTGTCTAAGGATGATTTAACTTTCTACTACCTATGAATCCAGCGATATGACATGACTGAGCAGAACCCATTTAGCAATATCCGTTTGAAGACCTAGTTCGAGGGCCTAGTTACTTGTACCGAATTCATGGTTGTCTACCAGGACACCATGAACAACGCATTGATGGGAAGTCCATGGATCCACTATCATGCAATGGTCCCTTCATCATATCACTAATGCCTCAAATACTCCGTCAATAGCCGAGTAGGTGTACTCCAAGGTGATGCAACTCCTTTCGCCTCTTGTGAAGCCCGTTATCTGGAAGCTGACAATTACAAGAGCAAGGAAAAGAAGCTTCTGGAAAGTGAGGTTGAACCCGCCCCTGTCATAAGTGATCCTTGGGTAGGTCTTGATGACGCCTACATCTTATCGATCCATCAGTTGCAGGCCGTGACCCCCGACATGGGGAAATGCATTTTTGTCTCTGGCATAAGAGGAATACATATTCCCACGTCTAGGAGATAGCGGAAAATAACCTTGTACTCCTACACAAACTAGGCCCAGGTGATCCTGGAACCTCCTACCCATATACGGTATCGGGCTTTCCACCCCATGGCGATGGTAGTATGTCATATGTGTCTGTTCTATCAGGCTAGAAATAATTGGCTCAAGCTGAAGCGCCACTATTTCTTTGATATCATCAAGCATGGCCCTTTTGGCCAAAGGCCAGATGGGATTGGATAAACTACTTTCGTCGCCATGGTCTTAGTGGCATGTGAATCTACTGATGCACTGTCCAAGTTGGTATAAGCCTCTCATCAAGTTCCTCTAATCAAGGGGAAGCCTCACCTGCTGGGAATCCCTCCTCCGCAAATAAAGAAGAGGATATTGAGGATGCTCCCCTAGCCTTTGAAGAAGGCGTCTCTACCATGGTCGATGAACTGGTATAGTTGAACCTTGGTATCAAGAAAGGTCTGAGACCCACGTTGATCAGTGCCTACATGCCCCTTGAGGAGCAGCAACAGTACATAGACTTCTTGAAAAAACACTGTGATGTGTTTTCCTGGTGTTATGATGAGATTCCAGGACTAGATCCTTAGGTGTCTATCCATTACCTCGGTCTCCTAGTAAATCATCATAGGTTCAAGCATCCTCCCAGAAAGATTCACCCTTCTCAGGGAGCCATGGTCGAGGCTGAGGATGAAAAAATATTCAGAGCGAACTTCATCCAGGAGGTCCAGTACACCAAGTGGATAGCCAAATTTGTGCCAGTCAGAAAAAATAACAAACAAATCAGAGTCTGTATCAACTTCCGAGATCTCAACTGTCACTATCTGAAGGATGATGGTCCTCTTATGGTGATAGAATTGTTGATCGATGCTACGGATGGGTACCATGCCCTATCCATCATGGATGGCTATTCTAGGTACAACTAGATTATGATGGCCCCTCAAGATGAGGATTACACCACTTTCAGGGCCTCCAAGGTACTTTCTGTTACCAGATTATGCCCTTCAGCCTGAAGAATGCTGTTTCCACCTTTCAGCAGGCCATGCACTGCATATTCAAGCCAATTCTCGGAAAATTTGTGGAATGTTATGTGGACGATCTGGTAGTCAAATCTCACCAGCTCCGAGACCATCTCAAGGACCTTTAGAAAGGTTTCGGTTTCCTCTGTTCCCCCCACCTGAAGATGAACCCGCTTAAATGTGCCTTCGGGGTCACCTCCGGGAAGTTTCTCAGATTTTTCGTCAGAAACTAGGGCATCGAGATCAACCCAGAGAAGATCGTGGCCATCAACTAGATGTGCGCCCGAGAAATATTCGGGAGCTTCGAGTATTTCAAGTCCACCTAGCCTACATACGCTGATTCATCGCAAACCTGGCTAGAAAGTGTAATCCCTTTTCTTAGATCATGATGAAAGACACTTCTTGTGAATGGGATGAAGAGTGCTAGACCGCATTCTAGGAAGTCAAGAAGTATCTACTACAGCCTCCAGTCTTGATGCCACCCTTCACCATAAAGCCGCTGGGTTTTTATGTGACCACCCTAGAACGGTCTTTCAGCGCCCTTCTCAACCAGAAGAATAATGAGGGGATGTGGAAGAGTCTCTTCTACCTCAGTTTCATTCTCCTTGATATGGAGACTAGATATGACCCCATTGAAAAGAGATTCCTCGCGCAGGTATTCGTAGTACAAAAGCTACAACATTACCTGAAGCACCATGAGGTACAGCTGGTATCACAGGTAGATCCGCTGAAGTACATCCCAAACCGCCCCATGTTGACTAGCTGACTAGCATAGTGGGCGGTGATCCTCCACTAGTTTGACATAAGTTTTGTCCCCCAAAAGGCTATTAAGGGATAAGCGTTGGAAGACTTCCTCGCTACCCATCCGGCTCCTACCAAACAATCCATGGACCTCGATTTCCCCGATGAGGCAATCCTCTCGGTGGATCAAGCCACGCCGTGTTAGTAGATAAATTTTGATGGTGCTGCCTGAAGTCCCATAAGATGAAGGCTAAATGATCTAATGCTTAACATAGTAGGCCTAGGTATTGTCTTCGTCACTCCGGCACATGCCATTATTCCATACTCATTCATATTATCAGAAGGCTGCACCAATAATGAGGCAGCATATCATGCCCTCATTACTGGGCTCGAGCTAGCCCTTGAGATCAACGTTCCCCATTTTCATGTGAATGGGGAATCCGAGCTAGTCATTAAGTAGGTCAACGAAGGATATGATGTCAGGATGCCAGAACCTGTACCATTATTGGAGTGCACTCTGCGTCACATGAAGAGCCCGAGCAGGATGACCGGATTTTCCATGTGACACATCAGAGGGTGGTTGCTCCTATCTCTCTGGGTAATGGAGACGGCCCATAGGTAGGTGCCCTGACCATAGGAACCTCCACGTCAGGACCTCCAGGTCCCCAACATGTAGTGGTTGAAGATATTCCTGAATGGAGTGCCCCTTTTGTCAAGTACCTTCAAAATTGTTACTTCCCACCAGATCGGGCTGAGCGTGAGCGAATCCAACATCGCGCATTACAGTTTACCCTCCAGGACGGTCCCAGTCTTGAGTAGATCCTCTACAAGCATGGGTTTTATGGTATTCTCCTTCTTTTCATTCAAGGAGTCGAGATTCCACAAGTCATGCAGGAGGTTCATGGAAGTACTTACGGTGCCCACCAGGTTGGGCAAAAACAGTCTCACCAGATCCAGAGATTGGGGTATTTTTGGCCCTCCATGATCCATGACTACATCGATTTTGCTAAAAAGTTTCATTCATGTCAAGTTAATTCCAACTTCGTACATTGGACACCAGATCCCCTACATACTACCAAGTACTCTTGGCCCTTTGCGGTGTGGGGGCTCGATGTCGTGGGACCATATCCACCAGCGAGAGCTTTCCAGTACAGGTTCATCCTGACTGCTATTTATTTATTCTCCATGTTGGAAGAGGCAGTTCCACTCATGAAATTCAAGGCTTGATCCATTATTGATTTTTTGAGCTCCAAAATCATCTACCGGTTTGGAGTCCCTCATGTCGTGCTCACCAATAACGAAACAAAACTTCCGCGCAGCTGAGTTGAAGAAATTGTTCACCAAGTACAATATCCATTCCAACCACACCTCCCGCTATCATGCATAGGAAAATGGACAGATCGAGGCATTCAACAAAACACTCTCTAGAATTTTGCAGAAAATGTTTGGTCAGAAAAAGAAGAGTTGGCCGGAAAAGCTCCCAACGCCCTCTGGGCTTATCTGACAACGACTCGTAATTCTACCCAGGTTTCCCCATATTACCTGGTGTATAGAACTAAGGCCATCCTACTCATTGAGGTTCAGCTACCCTCATTGTGCATAGCAGTCCATGATCTGCATGTGTTAGATAAGGTAGATGAGATCCGTCTGGCTGAATTGGAAGAACTTGATGAGAATAGGCTTCTTTCCCTACATAATCTGGAGAGGCACCAGAACAAGATCGCCAGAGCCTTCAAAAAGAAAGTTCGCATCCACTCCTTCTTACAAGGTGACCTGGTATTGGCCCTCAGGATGACAATGATACCCGACAGGAAGCCACCCATGTTGGAACCTAAATGGGAAGGACCATACATCACTCACAAGGTTTACTCCAATGGCGTGTACTCCCTGGTTACTGTGGATGTTGGGGATATAACTCCCCACACCAATTCCTGTTCCTCAAGCAATATTTTTCCTGAGCCTCATGGTCCTGCATGACCTTAAACTGGATGGTCTTGCCTAACCCTAAACTGAACGATGGTCCCACATGACCTTAAACCGTCTGGTCCTGCACGACAATAAACTAGACGGTCTTGAATGACCCTAAACTGCACGACGGTCCCACATGACCTTAAACCGTCCAGTCCCATATGACATTAAACTATGCATCATCCTTCATGACATTAAACTGCATCTTCAAAACTACATATGGCTTGATTCCAACCCTCATGGGATACAGAGGAATGCTCAGATGCCTCGTCTTGAGCCCAGCCCCAAAATCTTCTTTTTGACTATCCCAATGGGTATAGTTCCCCTAGATGATCCTTGCATGAAATGGTGTGGGATTCCTTATCCCCACTCATACCAGGATTTGAATGGTCGCACTATGTGCCCACTTCCATTTTTCTATTCTGCCACATCCTCACTGTAGGACGTTAAACTGCACGGCCTTCAAGAACTACGTATGGCTTGATTCCCATCCTTATGGGATACGTAGGAATGCCTGCACATTTCGTCTGTTGGACTAGCCCAAATTCCAGAATCTTCCCCTCGAGTCAAGACATATGGCAGGGGTGAAAACATTTTCCCCCATTCACATTGAGATAACTTTTATTCGGCTATACATCCGCTCCCTAGCGTCATTCACCTCTTTCATAGATGGGTACAACTATGCTTCACCCACTCCTTTGATTGGGATACAATTGTCTTCATCATTCATAAGGGCTCCTAAATGGTATGTATGATGGGCGTAAGGGCCCTCTTACCACTACGGGCCAACTCCCTTGAGGATGTTGAGCAATAAGTCAATACAAGTCTCTCATTGTGAACATGGTTAGAGTTTTATGCTCATTTGTTTCTCCAATTTCAGATCACTATAGAAAAGTTGTGTTTCGAAAATGGTCTATAGTTGTCCTGAAACATTGGAACCACCCAAAGATGTCCCAAACATTTAGAGTAGTGGCTCATTCTTCCCCCTTGTATCTCCAAGTGATGAAATCCCTTTGTGAAAATCCAGGTTTTAGTTCCCCATATGACGGGGAGAGCCGAGACCGACTCCTTGTTTCCCACACCGAGCATTGCCCATGTGGGATTAGGATCTGTGATGAGGAGGTAATAGTCCAAGAGTGTATATGGCCTTCCATTCAAGGCCCAGCCTTAGGACCCTTGGAATTTTCAGGCCCCCGGGCTAGGTTCTCTCTTATGGGATTGTACGGTGAGGTATGGGATTATGTCCTCATTCATGTGGGGTTACTCACTGTGCCATACACATCCCCGGATGAGACACCCTATCCTCTCTTCATCATCACTACAAGATGTTCAACTTCAAACTGGTCAGGCCTCCCTGACCGAGGCCCAGCCTCAAGCCCCTTGGCCTTCACGGGCCCTAGTCCAAGTTCTTACCCAGAGTGTATGGTGTGGTGTGGGATTATGTCCTTATTTACATCAGGTTATTCGCCATGTTGTACACCTCCCTTGTCTAGGGTATCTTCTTCCTCTTTTTCATCCTCACTGCAAGATGTTAAACTACAAACTAGTCAGGCCTTCCAGACCAAGGCCCCGCCAAAATCCCCTTGGCCTTCTCGGGCCCTAGCCCAAGTTCTTACCCAGAGTGCACGTTGTGTCATGGGAATATGTCCTCATTTGTGTTGGGTTAGTCATTGTGCCGTGCACCCCCCTCGTTTGGGTATCTTACCCCTATGCGCCATCAAGAACTACGTGTGGTTTTCTTCCCATCCTCATTGGATACATAGGACCGCCTAAATTTATAGACTTTAGGTCCAGCCCTATATCTCAGAAATCTCCCTTTCACCTCGTCCTCAGGGCCTACCCATTTCCCTGGAGGGGAGTATATGGTGTGGTATGAGATTATGTCTTCATTCACATCAAGTTTTTAATGACCATGCCACGTACCTCTCCCTCTTAGGAGCTCTCTATCTCCTATTCTATACTCATCCATTCAAATTGGTTACTCTAAAGTTGAGCACCCTCATCGACCGTCTTTGGTGATTCAATAATGTGCCTAAGGGTACTCTAGTTTAGTACATAGAATGTCGGATTCTACTCAGACATGCTTTCACCTGTTCCTCAGGCTTCTTGTTCCATTTTATTAGGGCTTCCATCACCTTTCACATCCAAATGGACCCCCCAATGACATGGATGCTCAGCCCAAGGGCCCTCTAACCATCACATGCCAATGTCCTCGAGGGATTTGAACAAAGAACTGATACAAGTACCACGTTATGAATACGGTCAGCGGTTAAAGCTCATTTATTGTTACCATTTTGGGAAACACGATAGGGATACTACTTTTCCGCCAGGTTCAATAGTTATCCTCAATCATCACTCCAACCTCATTAAGCCCAAGATATCGGTTACATGATTCACATCCTTCTCTACCTCATCAAGTCCAAGTAAACCTCCAACACTCTTGACACAATTATTTAGTGTCCATTTTCTTATTAGGAGAACAAATCTACAGTAAGGGTGTCATTTGGGGATCCGCACCAATTTCTATTTGATGGGCATTCTAGGTATGGCAATAAAGATCTTCCTTCCTTGTTTCCCAAACCAAGTTTGACTCACGTGGGCTTAGGGATCGGGTCAAGGTCTGTGCTTAGTTGTAAGTTTTCCACCCCTCCATGGTCCAAGATGTAAAACCATAATCTAAGATCTCCTCATAACTACATACAGCTCGATTCCCATCTTCATGGGATACATAGTAATGCCCATACCTCTTGTCTTTGGGTCCAACTTGAGTACTGCTAATTCACATTTTCTATCCCGCCTTCTAGAATTTGACTACGGGACCACATGGCATGGTATGGGATTACCTCCTCATTCACATCAGGTTTGCAATATCCTCACCATGCACACCCCTTTCTAAGAATTATCCCTCCGGTTTTCTATCCTACATGACATTAAACTGTATGTTGTCCCGAACGACATTAAAAGGCACCCTCTAGAACTACGTATGGCTTGTTTCCCATCCTTATCGGATATGTAGGACCACCTGGACATCTTGTTTTCGGGGCCAGATCAGATGGGAGTTAGTTTCTCCGGCTCCTTTCACTCTCACCCCTATTTGGGCCCCTTGGGCCGAGGTTCCCCTCTTGGAATTACGTACGGTGTGATGTGGGATCATTTCCCCATTCACGTCGGGTATGTTTTATTGCACCAGACACATTCTCTACCTAACATTGTCTCTACCGTGTCTGCACTATATGACGTTAAAATTCATGGATTTTCCTATCACATGACCCTATACAGTGACATTATTGTCCTGGCCGTGAGAAGAAAAACAACACAACATTGTGATGACCTCATCGTAGAGGAAATCATGTTGGGTATCAGTCATTTACCATACCATTTGTCAATTCCTACTACGTCTTTATTCTTGTGGTGATGCAAGGGCCTGCTACCCTAGGCCTTCCACTTCACAAAAAAACCACTCACTTTATATGACTGACAAGATTTAACAAAATCCACTTCTTTTGGTGTGAGGTTCATGCCCGCATGTCCCTTTGTCCCTCGAACTGGTACCTTACATTGCCACCTCAAGAACTGTGTGTAGCTTGATCCCCATCCTCATGGGGTACATAGGAATGCATGTGCACTTCGCATCAAGCCTAGTTCAACTCTCGTTTTTGGTCCCTCTACATAAAACTCTCTGAGGAGCATGTGGTGGTCGGAACCCCCGGTTCCCATTCATGTCGGGTATTTGTAGTTACCCCACAACATGCCTCCCATGTTTCCACCAATCCATGGTCGGATTTCTACGACCCTAAAATAAGATCTCCCTGTGGAAAGGGACTCAACTCCCTCTATCTAATACATCTCATTGTCATACTCAGATGCATTTTGACAAAGAGCCCGAAGTGTGGAGTCTTCATGGAGACATTCCTCCCGTTCCATGTCGATGCTTCATGAGATTTCTATTTGGATCCTCATCCTCTTCTACACCCAAAAGGACTCTTAGACCACATGAATTCTAGGCCTAATGGATCTCTATGGATGCTAGCCCTAAGGGATCTCCTACCGTTTCGGGCCAACGTTCCTAAAAATCTTAGACGCCATTTGTGACAGGTCCCATGTTTCGAACATGGTAAAGGGTCGACACTCATTTGTTGTCCCCATTTCAGGCTAACGCGATATGGAAACTGCATTTTTTCCACGATCAACATTTATCCTCTATCATCACACTACCATCATTGTGATCTAGATTTTGAGCATCATGATTCACACATTTCCACATCCTCAAGTTCAAGTGGTATTCCAACATACTCAGCCTTGCCTCTTCGCGCCTCTAGGTGCGCTACAAGGACAAGTTAGCATCATTGGGCCGACATTCACCAAGTTCCCCTTCACTCTATCATGTCCCTTCCTTCATTGGGAAAGATACCCAATTACTTCTTATTCCCCACATCAAGCATGACTCACATGGGATTAGTAGTTTTGGTAGGATGTACACCAGAACAACCAGGCCTATCATCGTCCCGCATGACATTAAAATGTGCTCTAAGAACTACGTATGGCTTGATTCCCACCCTCATGGGATATGTAGAGATACACAGGCATCCCGCCTCGGGCCCAGCCCCAGGGTCATCATCCCTCTTGGTCCCTCGACCCCAATTACAGTCCACTCTTTTTGAACATAAACTAGGAGCTTACAGTCTAGGTAACATGACTTTAAACTATTAACCATGGTCCATGCGGTATGACCTTTAAACAATGTGCACTGTCTTTACCGTATGACATAAAACTACAGGTACTTCCAGGTCCTTACCAGAGAGGTCCTGTTCAGAAGTATTTTTGATCCCTGATCAGACATATACTCCTACCTAATGTGATTCCACCACAGTGGACTGATTTCAAGAGTGTTGGACTCCATTCTAACAACCCATCATTCTACATTCCATGCTTTTCATGCCCTTTATTTGGACCCTCGTCCTCTTTCACATCTGGAGGAACCTCCTAACAGTATAGAGGCTTGGCCTATGTCCCACCTATTGTCCTGGGCTAATGTTCTAGAAGACTAATAGATGAAATTTGCGAAAGGTCTCGTGTTTCAAACAGGGTCAATGTTCAACCATCATTTATCATCCCCATTTCAGGCTAAGCGACAAGGATACTATGTTTCGAACGTGGTCAATAAGTATCCTTCATTGTCACGCCACCCCCATAGTGTTTTGGATTTTGGGTATCGTGATTCACACATTCCACTTCCATATGTTCAGACTAATATTAATGCCCCTGGCGTTATGCCGCTCGTGCACTAGAGCACACCAGAAGAATGGGTCGTCGGTTGTTATGAGGTCATAATCCTCCGATCGGGCCTCTCCCGTGACATTCCAGAGGATCTGAATTAGATAAATAAACCCCGGATTCCCGAATCTTGGTCGACACATTATGTTTAGATGTAATAACAAGATGGTCACCCCTTGTTTCTCACATAGGGCTCGACCCGCATGAGCTTAGGGACTGAACACTAGACATTTCATGAATATAACAGATGCGTATAAATCCAACCTTGAAAACAATTCTCATGTATTATATGGAATAAAATAAATGAAAACATGAAATTAATTTTGATAATTTTTCATCATTACAGCACTCAGGGGTCTATCTCTTCCATGGACGAGTTGACCCCGTCAAAAGGGAGTGGAAGTTCCGCCACCCTCTGACATGTGGAATCCAGGAGTTGCTGATGTCGGGTCAACTCCTGCTCCTCCTCAACAGCTATGGGGCACAATTCATTAGCCTCAGTTTGGGCCTGCTCAACCTTATCCTGAATGACAACCATTTCTATGGATTCTTGCCTCATATTCTCTTCTGCCTCTACCAGCTGGGCCTTCAATTGCAAGATCAGCTCTGATTTTGCATTAAGAGAGTCTGAGTTTTCATCCGCCTGGATCTCTAGACATTGGATCTCATTTTTAGCCTCCTAGACTCTTCTTTATTTTCATTAACTTCCTCCTCTACTATCCCAAACTGAGGCCGTGATCATACTCTTGGGTCTTCTCCGCCATAAGATCTCGGATAAGCAAGTGAGGGCACTGGGCATCCACTCCCCCAGCACACAGTTCGCGTAGCTGCGAGCGAAGTCTATCCATCTCATCTAGCCATAATTCCTGGGGGGGGGGGTATTTTAGATAAATCGTATGATCAGATTCCATGATCGGAGATGGAATATATCGCTGTCCTGTTCGTCAGAGGACATCTCATCCCAGTCCGCGCCATTGGTAGGCTCATATATAGGGTACACCATTAGGAAATCATCAGCGGGATCTGCGTACAGTGTAGGATCAGATCTAGCATATGGCATAGGATTAGGTGTGGTGGGACTTGGTTTGACCGGTCTATCCTCATCGTTGGACCCCACCTCAATAACCTGAGGCACAACCCCGCTGGTAGTCCCACCAATGATAGGGACTGCTGCAGCTCAGGTGGGATGGGTATGTATCTCCACGATTATTGGCATGCCCATGGGAGGGGCGCCACCAGAAATCCTGACCAACCATGCCGCAGTGGCCCATGCCAGTCTAATAACTGTACGTAATAGAGAAGGGAAAGGATGTTAGTTGTCACGATCAACATATGGCAGTAATGAGCTCAATAGAGAGGACATATAGAGATAGAACCTCTAGGTCCTCTCCTGAGTTGATGTTGACGGGACCCCGACATGTGGCCCTCCGTATATTTTCAGAAGGTCCAGAGATTCTAGAGGAGCCACCTCTGGTGTCTTAGCCCCGCCAGACACAGAACTGGATGTAGCCATAGGTTCGGGCTCCGAGGGTCCTGCATTAGCACCCACTGAGGGCCGAGAATGAGGTCAGTGCAGAAAGTCATCCTGCACGGTTCAGATGCTGGTAATAAATCCCTAATTACTTGAGAGCAGACCCTGAGGAAAGAAACTTGGAATGATACCTTGAGAGCCTCTGCGAAATCATTGAGACCCAAGTCTTGATCACCGACTTCGCCTTCCTCAAATGGGATCCCTCCACCGGCCTCGTCCCCCCAAGAGGATTCGTCTGATTCTTCCAGTAGGGGGAAGCACTCTCTCAGCTCAGCAGCCGATATATGTGGGGGAATCATCCGATCTAGAAGTACCCTCACCATGTCTGTCATTGGACACGCGGCACCCCTGTAATGCACGAAGTCCTCCATCTCAGCTATATATTTCTCCACCTCCGCTGGGGATACAGTGAAACCAGCCCAGACAGGGCCTATAACCGGTAAATATATCCCGAGATAGTTCAGGTGTTGCCACATCTCGGGCGGGCCGAGGAATTTCCGGTTGACATCCCAAATGTCCCAAGACGACAGGAAAACAACATTTTCTGGCATGTCGATATCGCGCAACCATTTCCCCGGGGCCTAAGTAGATATCCTGTAGAATCCCCTCGGTGGCCGCCCCTCTAGATGGCTCTGCTCTTCTAGGACCACCGGATCTGGAGCCACTGTTGGATCTACCACCACTGCCTCACCCTAAGCTGGTGCAGGTCTCACTGCCATAGTATCCCCGCCACTGTGAGAGGCCCTTGCCACCATCCGACCCCGACCTCGAGATAGGTAAGGCCCTCTATCACCAACTCGAACATTTGGTTGCTTCAGCATTTCCCCCAGATAAGCTGCCTCATAGATTATGGCATACTCTTTCACCAGCCCGAATGTGGAAGTAGGCGGAGGTAATGCATTCCAAATTTTCCCATCTTCCCATGTGAACACGATCCATAATTGCCTCATCACACACAGGTGATTCTCATGGCGTACCTCCCAATAAACTCACCGAGTTAGTCATTGCACACATCAGAATTGCCATGCAAACCAGTGTGGGGTGTACGGCTCACAGAGAGGCTTGTGGTCCACACTTTCACTAAGATCCCACCTCTAAAGGCCTATTGATAGGCCAGGTTCTCTTCCCTCCCTTGACCATTGCCAGTGAATGCCCCCATCGGTAATGGAAATGGGTGAAAATTACACTCATCCACCTTCGATACCCAGTTTAGAACCAACGGTATGGTCAATTTAGTTGGAAAGCTCTAGGAAGCGTTTAGGATGGATGGGTGGAAGATTGACCCCGAAGGTGAGATGGGGTTAAAATACTCATAAATAACCTTGATTGGTGCCACGATCCACCCATAAAAATTATGGAAGGGCTCGCATATCCTCTACAAACTCTTCCCCTCGTTGACAAACCATAGCATCTTGTACAATTTGGCGAGAACCAGAATCCCCAGATTGACCCGCCCTCCTATGGGAAACATGGATGCAATGATAAATGTGCTAGGCCACACCTCCATGTTGGTATCCCTCACTGGTAGGATCCAACCACAAATAAGGGCTGCAATAAACACGGCTTGTATGACTATCAGCTGCTGTTCAGTATTGACATTGAAACCGCAAGTCTTCCACTGGCTGTCCTCCAAGAGCCGCCAATACGAGGGCTCTTTACCCCACAGATCCCCCTTCTGGAAAGTCTGAGGCCTCACGGGAAAATGTTGATCCACCGAGAAGTTCAATAACTGCTTGAAAAACTTCCTAAAGTAGACGTCTCTCATTGCTTCTTTATCTTCCCTGGGCACCAACCCCATCAGTGCCATCTCTTGCCACGACATCTGCTTCGGATCCTCCCATGCACTCATGAAGGGGATGAGCTCATCATACATATCCCCCAATATCAGGACCCCTAAAATATGAGGGACATCCCACAGACTGATGTCGACCTCCCCAAGGTGTAGGTGAAACATGTTGGTCCTAGATGACTATATGCTCAAGAGCTTTGACATCAGCTATTTTGGTTGATATATGAGGAATTGGGAGGCCCATGATGCCTCATAAAAACCCACTATCCTCAACTCGGCTCCAAACTCCTCACATGAGGCACCTACCCAGTATGACCATGCCCAATCGTCTGTGAAGTTACCACCCTGGCATAGGTCCTACTCCTCGGACCATCCCTTCTTCGGATTCCCCAAGGCTGCCTTCAGTATTGTATGGTACAGAGGAGGAGATGTCTCCAACTAAAATTCCTTCCCATCAATGTTATTTATTTGGTTTTATAGGTAGCCAACAATGATAGGAGTGAAGTCCTCATGCGAAAGACCATCAGGCACCCTGAACCATTGGTGTCGGCACAATGTGCTCCAGAACCAGTAAGCTGGTTCATCCTTACTGGCATCAGGAATGAAGACATCATCCCTCAGGCCGAAGCCTTACAAGGGAAGCCTTCTGCACAACAAAAAGTTCCTCTAGCTCTCCGATAGGAGCTCTATCAATGAATTATAGTCAGAGTGGGAACAGAACAACTCTCCTAGACCAAGAAAATTTTCCATCTTATCCCTCTGGTTGGCCTCTGCAAGCACCCTTGGGCAGATTCTTGAAGAGCCATTTGGTTTTAAGACTCGGACAATTTTCAGGCTGGGTCGTGAAGCTTGTTCGCGGAGCTTGTTCTCAAATCCAAGTCGCGGATCCTTGCCTCATCCTGCAAGCACACGCTCATGTAGTGCCTTCATGGAGTCAAAGACTCGTGCTTCGCGGCGAAGCCCGACTCGCGGATAGCAGTCGCTGAGTACGTGGAGCTTCACGAATCGAGAGTGCAAAAAAAAAGATTCATGGAGAAGGTAAAGGATAAAAGAGAGGTCAGCCTCCCCTATTTATAGGCGGTGACATGTGGAGATTTTCGGTGCATCCGGATTGTGCCGAGATTCGTGGAATGCTTGGCCTGCGCATCAGCTGTCCACCTCGCGAGTATTCTTCATGATCCATCTCCACGAATGGTCGAATATTTTGGAAATCGACCCTCAAACGTTGACCATTTATTTCTATGTGGCTCCAAGTTCGAGGGGGGGGGAATTTTTGGCGCTAAAATGAGGAAATAAAAAGAACAGATGAGTCCCCATGAATTGCCTCGCGAACCCCTTCCGCAGAGCCCCCAGGGCCTCGTGAGCCCTCTGCGAAGCACGGAGGTGGACCCCTCCACGAACGCAATTGACGTTCATGAGCCGCCACGAAGCATGGAGGTAGACCCCTCTGTGAACTCATTTTGTAACACCCCGACCCCAGCTACCCAGAGTCGGTGCATTACTTCGTAACATTGGCATGATCACAAAAGATCAAGTCTCGAAAGACCGATTAGTTTAGTAGCCTTGGAAACACTAGATACATTCATAAATGTTACATTACATCATAAAGTGAAAAACTAATAACAAAGTCTTCATAGTCCACACTCATATCCTTTTCTGACTATCCCTGTAGGTCATTCATAAAATACTTCTTCACATCCTGGAAAATATTAAAACATTGAAAGGGGTGAGCTCAGATGCTCAGTAAGGATAACAACATAGCGGAAGCTTTCATCAATAAACATAAACATTTAATGTAATGTATAACTAAAACAAAAGCCTTTTAAACTTGAACTTCAAAATAATATGGAAAAAGTAAAATGAGATAATGCCATTCACTTCTTCACATGGATATTCTACTGGTCGAATAATCACATGAAATATCATTAACCACTTTCATAATGATGGAATGCATAATGCCAGACTATCATAACCACATAGCCAAGGCCTCGTGCCAAGACTAAAAATAAGATTTTGTCAAGGCCTCGTGCCAAGACACTAGTTTGTCTCATGAGACCTGCCGATGCATCAAGGAGCTATAGCGGGCTCCACCCGTCACTTATTAAGTCCAATGCATTCCTCATATGAATAGGTTTAGACATATCATAAACCATAACATAATCGTATCACATAAAACATGCATAATGGAAACATAACATTTCCACATTTCAATCAAAAGATTTTAATACAACACATTGATATAATAAAAATGCTTTCAAAATCATTTTCAATACCAAAATAAAAGAAAGTTAAAACTTTGTATTTATTTTTCATTAAAAAAAATTGATAGATTGTAGAGGAAGCATAAACTCAAATAATGGTCCCGGCGGCAGAGAAGTCATTGTCGTCGCATATGTACGGAAAGAAAAACATTCCCTTTTTGTCGTTTAGTAAAACGCTTCGTTTAAAAAAGATTCTTTTTGAATAAACTTAAAAGTCAAAGGGGTTTATACACCGTATAAAAGAAAGTTGTGTATAAAACCAAATATGCCTCAATGAAAGGAGATTGAGACGAAGTCCTTAAAAAGATAATTTTTTAAATAAAATAGATCTATTATGTGTATTCACTATAGGTACACATAAAGAAAGTAAAAATACAAAATAGGACATAATAATATCATGACATAATTTGAAACTAGGATATTAACCCAAAGAATGGAAATTGGGTTAAGAAATTCCCTTACCTCGAGTCCGACTTGACTCGACTGCTCATTAACCTCCTGAATAATAAACAAGAGTTAATATCTACCTTCTTAACAACCATTTTAAATTTCATTATTATTTTTATATCACTTATTACAATGATATGAACATTATGTAATTATTTAAGTTAATAACGGTCGTTTTGTCGATCTTTGGTACTTGAGTCAACAATAAACTTCTTATAATTACAAGTTGTTTAGGTGGTAGAATATCCATTATTGCAAGAATTATATTCATGATTTAGATGTCATATATATCATATATATCAAGTATATACATTCATTCATAATATTACGTAACATTTAGAGGTAAGAAATGAAATGAACCGTTCATGGAGACGGTAAGCCGTATGTACGCATGAACGCTACTTTCATTTCTATTTCATATTTAATGGAATGAAATCATAATTATATAATGGTATAATATAGTTCCAGTATAATATCATATATAATATCATTTACTCCATCCTTTATACATCCCACATATGGCATTAACGATTCACATCACTTTGAGGGGGCGGTAGTCCGCACTTCCTAAAATGAAATTATCGCGTTTACCCATAACGGAAATCATAAAGTATTCCATAAATGAGAAATATAGAAGCATAATAAAAACATAAACATAATATATATATATCATATATGAAAACAGTGTCATCAAAATGGCCACCATTATAGGTGTTAAAAGAATTTGAACAATCATCGTTTCGTGAGGCAGTATTTCGCCACCCACAGAAATAGTATGTTCTTTAACCATTAGACGAAGGTGTGTGTAAGTGTAAACCAAATCCTTATCATAAAAAAATCCTAGTATATTTTAGATACTGGTGTTGTTACAAAAGAAAGTAATGAAAAGAGTTTAAGGGGTTGGAGAAGCAAAATAAAACAAAACAACATTTGAGAAGACATTACCTTAAAAACGGGTAACTATTTTTGATTTGAGCCAAAGGATTCCTTGGGAAGAATTATGCCAAAAGTGAGGATTCTAGGAGTAAGGTAGGGATGTTGGGAGAGTATTTGGCAGAGTTTGGTTGAGCCAAATGGCTTGAAAGTGCGAATGAGATGGTAGAGGTGGGGGCCTTTTATAAGTGGAGAGGAGGGGCACTCTTGGAAAGTAATGAAATATTACTTTATTATACAATGATTTTAGGATTATAAAGGTCCCACACTTATATAATTCGAGGGTAAGGTGATAAGGGTTCTAAATCTACCCATACAATAGTCTTTGGACAAGTTTAAGCCTTGGATTTAACATTATCTTTTCATTTTATTATAATCGTTAAATAATGAGGTCATCGCTGCATCATAATGATGTCATAAATAATTTAATTTATTTAATGTCTAAAAATTATAAAAAAATTCAATGATGTAGGAAATATTTTTAGCTTTCCAATTACTATTTATAGTCAAAAATATGACTTTTATAACCCCATGTAATTTTTTTTAGTAAAACATTTCATGTTTGTGTCATTTTTTTACTTTATCATTAAATAAAAAGTATTTATGTCATTTTCCAACTAAAGTGGCTCCATGGGGTCCCCAAGTTGACCCATGGATTGTCTTGGTCGGCCATGGCACATCCAATGAGGGTAGGACATCTTTCAAGCTCATCTCATATTATCAAAACCTTATTTTTACCTTAAACTACACTAATTACCTCTAATCGTGATTAAGACCTGAAAAGTTACTATTCACCAAAAATTATTTTAATCTCATTGAACCACATTTTACTTCATAATGAAAACCATGTATGTCGGATTTTTGAAATTCAAAACACAGAAGTGGAAAAATTTCATTTAAACGAAAAATCAGTTTTTATAAGTACCACTTAGTGGTTTCACTATTCATAAAAAATTGATGTTTTTCAGAAAAAACCCAAAAATTCACCCTAAGCTATATTTGATATTCCGATTTCAAAAATCATTTCTATTTTAAAAAATTCCAAATATATAAGTTGCATTAAGTAATTTTATAATTAATTCCCGCTGTCACAACAAATAGCGTGTTTTTACGAAACAATATATATCAAAAGATTGACAATTGTTTATGTCAAATTTCAAAGTGAAATTAATTCTAATGAACACCATTGGATAAAATGGTAAAAATATATTCTAATTATACTTTAAAACCACTCAATAGTATAACTTATCACTACAAATTATTTTGATTAAAAAATTTGTTTTAAGTAATTTTCACTATTCATAAAAAATTTGAAGTTCTCAGAAAATTACAAAAAATTCAACTTTGGATAATTTCGATATTACGAATACAAAAATGAAGTCAATTTTGAAATATAAAATTTCTATAATTTTGAAAAGTGGTTATTACTATTCATAACGACTACTTTGATTAGTCGCGATGTTTTAGAACTCGAAGTTGCGTACAATGCAAGCTATTGCATTATTGAATGAGAAGCATATCGTGGAAGCTCGGTGTGTTACATTCTTACCTCCTTCAATAAATTGAATCCTTGCAATTTGAAATTTTTCTTTGAAAATAAAAGGTTGAAAAGATAAAATACCTTTGTGGAAAACCCACATCAGAAATAAGATTAATAAAATTTAGCCTTAATAAGAGGGAAAGGGAAATGAAAAAGTCACCACCTAATTATGATCTCGATTAGGAGAACATTGGTGGAAATTAGAGACATATAATTGGAGGAAAAACGTAAATATTTTTAGGGAGTGATTGAGGTCATCAATCACAATCAACTGTCAAATTGAGGGCCTCAAAGCCTTCAATCTATGTTGATTTAAAATATCATCAGTTCAACAAGACATAAGGTATTAGGGTAACACATTGTTTTGTTTTAATATCCCTTTACTAAAGTTTAAGAATTAATTTATTCATTGAATAAGAGATATGTATATATATATTTATGCTTGACGATTAGAGTTTCAACCTTCAACTCATCTTTCACTAAAAAAGATAATAGAACTCAAAAATATTATACTTATCCTAATTTTATAAGGTCCAAATGTTAACACATACCACTTAGATTAGAAAAAATATTTTGTAATAACCAGGGACTTCACGTAGTATAGTGGTAGGCGATTAATCCCAATCGCACTATGGTTGTGGGTTCGATTCCCACAGCTTTGTCCGACGCGATGGGTTGTCACTCAGTCTGCGTGTTGTCCTTTTTATAAATATTGAAAAATAAACTTAACAATAGTATCCAATGTAAAATATAGTCCATTCCAACCTTTATAGTTATCCAAAATACTTCTGTCTAACTCACAGTCCAGATTTTATGAGGAAGGTAAACATAATGAAGCTCCTTTTTTTTCTGCGTAACAACATGTGAACACCTTCATCATGTATTCTTTTAAAACACTTCAACATACTGAATTACCATAAATCCTTATTGATTACATTCATGATCCCTTATTCCTTATAGAAAACTAGATATACTCCTTCTATCCAAAAATGTATACAAATCATTAATCAGTTTCAAGGATGTTAAGAATATCCAACATAATTTATCCAAATCAATCATGTCTTATTCCAAAATCACTATCTCAGTATCAAAACCAAATTATGGTTTATCGTTCTCTCAACCATATATTTTCCAAAAATTTAACCTACTGTGGAGTCACTTTTCTTGGTTCCACACAATCTCAAGTCCTAGATGAAATAGTACTGTAGTACAATCCTTATATACTCCATAATTATTATAACCAGTACATCATTGATACAACACTCAAATTACAAAATTCTTTAATAACAACATAAGAAATCTAATCATTCCTCCTCATCTGCGGTAGTATCATAACTTGACTATTATCCAATAACAGCATTTGGGGCATACTCTGATGATTTGAACATTGGTTTGCGTAGTGTCCCCACTCCTTGCAGATGAAGCATTGTACATTTGAAACCTTTTTCTTACCCTTGCAGTCACTCACTTGGTGTCCTTTTTCTCCACACTTATAACAAACTCCCATTCCCTTCAGGAAAATTCCAAGGTGTTTCTTCCCACAGTTATCACATATTGTAAAATTCTTCTTTTCCATCATCCCTTTATCCATCATTCTCTCTTCCATCCTTTTCTTCTCTATCATCCCTTCAAATCCATAAGACTCAGAGAATTCTCTACTTATCTTATTAACACATGATACTATTTCTTCATATGTTGATAACACATGGGAGAATATTTCCCTTCTAAATGTTGGCTTAATACCATGAAAGATATGATCCTTCTTACTCTTTGGATCATATGTATTGATGGAGTTCACATTCCTTCTACTGGCCGCCATTTCTATACAATGCCATAAACTAGGTTAGTTTATGAATCGAAATACATAATAACAATCCTGAAAACTCTTATAATAAATTGAACTATTTATGGATATAATCCATAATCATAAAAAGTGTTTTCTTTTAGGAAGTATATACTCATAACCCTTCATAGTGGTTTGTAAAGAAAATGTGAATTATACTTAGCATATCCCCCGGGAGTGTCGTAACCAAGAGTGAAGCAAGGCCCGTTGTCGTGCACCAGTTCCATTCGAGTCCAGCTCAAAGCGGTGTTTTCGGGTTTTACCCCTAGGTACATCTGTGCCAGAGCCGCCTCTACCTGCTCGTATCCAAACAGGGATGTATTGCTCGGAAAACTCACAAAATCTCTATAATACCAAAATTCTAGAAAGTTCTTCTATACTAATCCTTAAAGTCTATCTTCGGGCTATGTGCTCTAATCAGAGTTAATCTAAATCTAGCTTCCAAGGTTAGTACTAAACTGCCCCTGATACCAACTGTAACGCCCCGACCCCAGCTACCCAGAGTCAGTGCATTACTTCGTAACATTGGCATGATCACAAAAGATCAAGTCTTGAAAGACCGATTAGTTTAGTAGCCTTGGAAACACTAGATACATTCATAAATGTTACATTACATCATAAAGTGAAAAACTAATAACAAAGTCTTCATAGTCCACACTCATATCCTCTTCTGACTATCCCTGAAAGTCATTAATAAAATACTTCTTCACATCCTAGAAAATATTAAAACATTGAAAGGGGTGAGCTCAGATGCTCAGTAAGGATAACAACATAGCGAAAGATTTCATCAATAAACATAAACATTTAAGGCATGTATAACTAAAACAAAATCCTTTTAAACTTGAGCTTCAACATAATATGGAAAAAGTAAAATGAGATAATCCCATTCACTTCTTCACATGGATATTCTACTGGTCGAATAATCACATGAAATATAATTAACCACTTTCATAATGATGGAATGCATAATGCCAGAATATCATAACCACATAGCCAAGGCCTCGTGCCAAGACCACAAATAAGATTTTGTCAAGGCCTCGTGCCAAGACACTAGTTTGTCTCATGAGACCTGCCGATGCATTGAGGAGCTATAGCGGGCTCCACCCGTCACTTATTAAGTCCAATGCATTCCTCATATGAATAGGTTTAAACATATCATAAACCATAACATAATCGTATCACATAAAACATGCATAAAGGAAACATAACATTTCCACATTTCAATCACAAGATTTAAATACAACACATTGATATAATAAAAACGCTTTCAAAACCATTTTCAATACCAAAATAAAAGAAAGTTAAAACTTTGTATTTATTTTTCATTAAAAAAATTGATGGCATGTAGAGGAAGCCGAAACTCAAATAATGGTCACGGCGGTGGAGAAGTCGTTGTCGCCACATATGTACGGAAAGAAAAACCTTCCCTTTTTGTCATTTAGTAAAACGCTTCGAATAAAAAAGATTCCTTTTGAATAAACGTAAAAGTCAAAGGGGTTTATACACCGTATAAAAGAAAGTTGTGTATAAAACCAAATATGCCTCAATGAAAGTAGCTTGAGACGAAATCCTTAGAAAGATAATTTTTAAAATAAAATAGATCTATTATGTGTATTCACTATAGGTAGACATAAAGAAAGTAAAAATACAAAATAGGACATAATAATATCATGACAAAATTTGAATGTAGGAGATTAACCCAAAGAATGGAAATTGGGTTAAGAAATTCCCTTACATCATGTCCGACTTGACTTGACCGCTATTTAACCTCCTGAATAATAAACTAGTGTTAATATCTACCTTATAAAGAACCATTTTAAATTTCATAATCATTTTTATATCACTTATTACAATGATATGAACATTATGTAATTATTTAAGTTAATAACGGTCGTTTTGTCGATCTTTGGTACTTGAGTCAACAATAAACTTCTTATAATTACAAGTTGTTTATGTGGTAGAATATCCATTATCTCCAGAATTATATTAATGATTTAGATGTAATATATATCATATATGTCCAGTATATACATTCATTCATAATATCACGTAACATTTAGAGGTAAGAAATGAAATGCACCGTTCATGGAGACGGTAAGCCGTACGTACGCATGAACAGTACTTTCATTTCTATTTCATATTTAATGGAATTAAATCATAATTATATAAGGTTATAATATATTTCCAGTATAATATCATATATAATATCATTTAATCCATCCTTTATACATCCCACATCTGGCATTAACGATTCACATCACTTTGAGGGGGCGGTAGTCCGCACTTCCTAAAATGAAATTATCGCGTTTACCCATAAAGGAAATCATAAAGTATGCCATAAATGAGAAATACAGAAGCATTATGAAATCATAAACATAATATATATATCATATATGAAAATATTTTCATCAAAATGTCCACCATTATAGGTGTTAAAATAATTTGAACAATCATCGTTTCGTGAGATAGTATTTCGCCACCCACAGAAACATAATGTTCTTTAACCATTAGACGAAGGTGTGTGTAAGTGTAAAAAAAATCCTTATCATAAAAACATCCTAGTATATTTTAGATACTGGTGTTGTTACAAGATAAATGAATGAATAGATTTTAAGGGGTTGTAGAAGCAAAATAAAACAAAACAACATTAGAGAAGACATTACCTTAAAAACAGGTAACTCTTGTTGATTTGAGCCAAATGATTCCTTGGGAAGAATTCTGCCCAAAGTGAGGCTTCTAGGAGTAAGGGAGGGAAGTTGGGATAGTATTTGGGCAGTGGTTGGCTGAGACAAATGGCTTGAAAGTGTGAATGATATGGTAGAGGTGGGGGCCTTTTATAAGTGGAGAGGAGGGGCACTCTTAGAAAGTAATGAAATATTACTTTATTATACAATTATTTTCGGATTCTAAAGGTCCCAAACTTATATAATTGGAGGTTAAGGTGATAGGGGTTCTAAATCTACCCATACAATAGTCTTTGGACAAGTGTATGCCTTGGATTGTATATTATCTATTCATTTTATTAAAATCGTTAAATACTGAGGTCATCACTGCATCATAATGATGTCATAAATAATTTGATTTATTTTATGTCTAAAATTTATAAAAAAACTACTATGATGTAGGAAATATTTTTATCTTTCTAATGAATATTTATAGTAAAAAATATGACTTGTATAACCCCATGTAAAAATTGTTTTAGTAAAACATTTCAGGTTTGAGTCATTTTTTTACTTTAACATTAAATAAAAGGTATTTATGTCATTTTCCAACTAAAGTGGCTCCATGGGGTCCCCAAGTTGACCCATGGATTGTCTTGGTCGGCCATGGAACATCCAATGAGGGTAGGACATGTGTAAATCTCATCTCATATTATTAAAACATTATTTTTACCTTAAACTACACTAATTACCTCTAATAGTGATTAAGAACTTAAAAGTTACTATTCACCAAAAATTATTTTAATCTCATTGAACCACATTTTACTTATTAATGACAACCATGTATGTCGGATTTTTGAAATTCAAAACACATAAGTGGTAAAATTTCATTTAAACAAAAAATCAGTTTTTATAAGCACCACTTAGTGGTTTCACTATTCATCAAAAATAGATGTTTTTCAGAAAAAACCCAAAAATTCACCCTAAGCTATATTTGATATTCTAATTTCAAAAATGATGTCTATTTTACAAAATTCCAAACATATAAGTTGCATTAATTAATTTTATAATTAATTCCCGCTGTCACAACAAATAGCGTGTTTTTAAGAAACAATATATATCAAAAGATTGATAATTGTTTATGTCCAATTTCAAAGTGAAATTAATTATAATGAAAACCATTGGATAATATGGTAAAAATATATTCTAATTATACTTTAAAACCACTCAATAGTATAACTTGTCCCTACAAATTATTTTGATTAAAAAAGTTGTTTTAAGTAATTTTGACTATTCATAAAAAATTGGAAGTTCTCAGAAAATTACAAAAAATTCAACTTTGGATAATTTCGATATTACGAATAAAAAAATGAAGTCCATTTTGAAATATAAAATTTATATAATTTTAAAAAGTGGTTATTACTATTCATAATGGCTACATTGATTAGTCGCAGTGTTTTAGAACTCGAAGTTGCGTACAATGCAAGCTATTGCATTATTGAATGAGAAGCGTATCGTGGAAGCTCGGGGTGTTACATTCTCCCCTCCATCAATAAATTGCATCCTCACAATTTGAAATTTTTCTTTGAAAATAAAAGGCTGAAAAGAGAAAATACCGTTGTGGAAAACCCACATCGAAAATAAGATTAATAAAATTTAGCCTTAATAAGAGGGAAAGGGAAATGAAAAATCCACCACCCAATTATGATCTCGATTAGGAGAACATTGGTGGAAATTAGAGACATATAATTGGTGGAAAAACATAAATATTTGTTGGGAGTGATTGAGGTCATCAATCACAATCAACTGTCAAATTGAGGGCCTCAAATCCTTCAATCTATGTTGATTTAAAATATCATCATTTCAACAAGACATAAGGTATTAGGATAACACATTTTTTTAATATCCCTTTACTAAAGTTTAAGAATTAATTTATTCATTGTATAAGAGATAGGTATATATATATTTATGCTTGACAATTAGAGTTTCAACCTTCAACTCATCTTTCACTCAAAAAGATAATAGAACTCAAAAATATTATACTTATCCTAATTGTATAAGGTTCCAAATGTTAACACATACCATTTAGATTAGAAAAACTATTTTGTAATAACTAGGGACTTCACATAGTTTAGTGGTAGGCGATTAATCCCAATCGCACTATGGTTGTGGGTTCAATTCCCACAGCTTTGTCCGACGCGATGGGTTGTCACTGAGTCTGCGTGTTGTCGTTTTTATAAATATCCAAAAATAACCTTAACAATAGTATCCAATGTAAAATATAATCCATTCAAACCATTATAGTTATCCAAAATACTTCTGTCCAACTCACAGTCCAGATTTTATGAGGAAGGTAAACATAATGAAGCTCCTTTTTTTTCTGCGTAACAACATGTGAACACCTTCATCATGTATTCTTTTAAAACACGGCAACATACTGAATTACCATAAATCCTTATTTATTAAATTCATGATTCCTTATTCCTTATAGAAAACTAGATATACTCCTTCTATCCAAAAATGTATACAAATCATTAATCATTTTCAAGGATGTTAAGAATATCCAACATAATTTATCCGAATCAATCATGTCTTATTCCAAAATCATTATCTCGGTATCAGAACCATATTATGGTTTATCTTTCTCTCAACCATATATTTTCCAAAAATTTAACCTACTGTGGAGTCACTTTTCTTGGTTCCACACAATCTCAAGTCCTAGATGAAATAGTACTGCAGTACAATCCTTATATACTCCATAATTATTATAACCAGTACATCATTTATACAACACTCAAATTACAAAATTCTTTAATAACAACATAAGAACTCTAATCATTCCTCCTCATCTGTGGTAGTATCATAACTTGATTATTATCCAATAACAACATTTGGGGCATACTATGATGATTTTAACATTGGTTTGCATAGTGTCCCCACTCCTTGCAGATGAAGCATTTTACATTTGAAACCTTTTTCTTACCCTTGCAGTCACGCACTTGGTGTCCTTTTTCTCCACACTTATAACAAACTCCCAATCCCTTCAGGAAAATTCCAAGGTGTTTCTTCCCACAGTTATCACATATGGGAAAAATCTTCTTTTCCCTCGTCCCTTTATCCATCATTCTCTCTTCCATCCTTTTCTTCTCTTTCATCCCTTCAAATCCATAAGACTCAAAGAATTCTCTACTTATCTTATTAACACATGATACTATTTATTCATATGTTGATAACACATGGTAGAATATTTCCCTTCTAAATGTTGACTTAATACCATGAAAGATATGATCCTTCTTACTCTTTGGATCATATGTATTGATGGAGTTTACATTCCTTCTACTGGGCGCCATTTATTTACAATGCCATAAACTAGGTTAGTTTATGAATCGAAATACATAATAAAAAACTTGAAAACACTTATAATAAATTGAAATAATTATGGATATAATCCATAATCATAAAAAATGTTTTCTTTTAGGAAGTATATACTCATAACCCTTCATAGTGGTTTGTAAAGAAAATGTGAATTAACCTAAGCATATCCCCCAGGAGTGTCGTAACCAAGAGTGCAGCAAGGCCCGTTGTCGTGCACCAGTTCCGTTCGAGTCCAGCTCAAAGCGGTGTTTTCAGGTTTTACCCCTAGGTACATCTGTGCCAGAGCCGCCTCTACCTGCTCGTATCCAAACAGGGATGTATTTCTTGGAAAACTCACAAAATCTCTATAATACCAAAATTCTAGGAAGTTCTTCTATACTAATCCTTAAAAGTCTATATTCAGGCTATGTGCTCTAATCAGAGTTTATCTAAATCTAGATTCCAAGGTTAGTACTAAACTGCCTCTAATACCAACTGTAACGCCTCGACCCTTTCTACCCAGAGTCGGTGCATTACTTCGTAACATTGGCATGATCACAAAAGATCATGTCTCGAAAGACCTATTAGTTTAGTAGCCTTGGAAACACTAGATACATTCATAAATGTTACATTACATCATAAAGTGAAAAACTAATAACAAAGTCTTCATACTCAACACTCATATCCTCTACTAACTATCCCTACAGGTCATTCATAAAATAGTTCTTCACATCCTGGAAAATATTAAAACATTGAAAGGGGTGAGCTCAGATGCTCAGTAAGGATAACAACATAGAGGAAGCTTTCATCAATAAACATAAACATTTAAGGCAATGTATAACTAAAACAAAATCCTTTTAAACTTGAACTTCAACATAATATGGCAAAAGTAAAATGAGATAATTCCATTCACTTCTTCACATAGATATTCTACTGGTCGAATAATCACATGAAATATCATTAACCACTTTCATAATGATGGAATGCATAATGCCAGACTATCATAACCACATAGCCAAGACCTCGTGCCAAGACCACAAATAATATTTTGTCAAGGCCTCGTGCCAAGACACTAGTTTGTCTCATGAGACCTGCCGATGCATCGAGGAGCTATAGCGGGCTCCACCCGTAACTTATTAAGTCCAATGAATTCCTCATATGAATAGGTTTAAACATATCATAAACCATAACATAATCGTATCACATAAAACATGCATAAAGGAAAAATAACATTTCCACATTTCAATCACAAGATTTCAATAGATCACATTGATATAATAAAAATGCTTTCAAAACCATTTTCAATACCAAAATAAAAGAAAGTTAAAACTTTGTATTTAATTTTCATTAAAAAAAAGTGATGGCTTGTAGAGGAAGCCGAAACTCAAATAATGGTCACGGCGGCAGAGAAGTCGTTGTCGGCACATATGTACGGAAAGAAAAACATTCCCTTTTTGTCGTTTAGTAAAACGCTTCGTATAAAAAAGATTCATTTTGAATAAATGTAAAAGTCAAAGGGGTTTATACACCGTATAAAAGAATGTTGTGTATACAAACAAATATGCCTCAATGAAAGGAGATTGAGACGAAGTCCTTAAAAAGATAATTTTTTAAATAAAATAGATCTATTATGTGTATTCACTATAGGTACACATAAAGAAAGCAAAAATACAAAATAGGACATATTAATATCATGACATAATTTGGAAGTAGGAGATTAACCCAAAGAATGGAAATTGGGTTAAGAAATTCCCTTACCTCGTGTCCGACTTGACTCGACCGCTCTTTAACCTCCTGAATAATAAACTAGAGTTAATCTATACCTTCTTAAAAACCATTTTAAATTTCATTATCCTTTTTATATCACTTATTACAATGATATGAACATTATGTAATTATTTAAGTTAATAACGGTCATTTTGTCGATCTTTGGTACTTGAGTAAACAATAAACTTCTTATAATTACAAGTTATTTATGTGGTAGAATATCCATTTTATTCAGAATAATATTCATGATTTAGATTTCATATATATCATATATATCCAGTATATACATTCATTCATAACATTACGTGACATTTAGAGGTAAGAAATGAAATGCACCGTTCATGGAGATGGTAAGCCGTACGTACGCATGAACGCTACTTTCATTTCTATTTTGTATTTAATGGAATGAAATCATAATTATATAAAGGTATAATATAGTTCCAGTATAATATCATATGTAATATTATTTACTCCATCCTTTATACATCCCACATCTGGCATTAACGATTCACATCACTTTGAGGGGGCTGTAGTCCGCACTTCCTAAAATGAAATTATCGCGTTTACCCATAAAGGAAATCATAAAGTATGCCATAAATAAGAAATACAGAAGAATAATGAAATCATAAACATAATATATATATCATATATGAAAATATTTTCATCAAAATGGCCACCATTATAGGTGTTAAAAGAATTTGAACAATCATCATTTCGTGAGGCAGTATTTCGCCACCCACAGAAACATAATGTTCTTTACCCATTAGACGAAGGTGTGTGTAAGTGTAAACCAAATACTTATCATAAAAAAATCCTAGTATATTTTAGATACTGGTGTTGTTACAAAATAAATGAATGAAAAGAGTTTAAGGGGTTGTAGAAGCAAAATAAAACAAAACAACATTAGAGAAGACATTACCTTAAAAACAGGTTACTCTTGTTGATTTGAGCAAAAGGATTCCTTGGGAAGAATTCTGCCCAAAGTGAGGCTTCTAGGAGTAAGGGAGGGAAGTTGGGAGAGTATTTGGGCAGTGTTTGGCCGAGCCAAATGGCTTGAATGTGTGAATGAGATGGTAGATGTGGGGGCCTTTTATAAGTGGAGAGGAGGGGTACTCTTGGAAAGTAATGAAATATTACTTTATTATACAATTATTTTCGGATTCTAAAGGTCCCAAACTTATATTATTCGAGGATAAGGTGATAAGGGTTCGAAATATACCCATCCAATAGTCTTTGGACAAGTGTAAGCCTTGGATTTTACATTATCTTTTCATTTTATTAAAATCGTTAAATAATGAGGTCATCGCTGCATCATAATGATGTCATAAATAATTTAATTTATTTAATGTCTAAAAATTATAAAAAAAATACTATGATGTATGGAATCTTTTTAGCTTTCCAATGACTATTTATAGTCAAAATTATGACTTGTATAACTCCATGTAAAAATTGGTTTAGTAAAACATTTCATGTTTGTGTCATTTTTTTACTTTTACATTAAATAAAAGGTATTTTTGTCATTTTCCAACTAAAGTGGCTCCATGGGGTCCCCAGGTTGACCCATGGATTGTCTTGGTCGGACATGGCACATCCAATTAGGGTTGGACATGTATCAAGCTCATCTAATATTATTAAATCATTTTTTTTACCTTAAACTACACTAATTATCTCTAATCGTGATTAAGAACTTAAAAGTTACTATTCACCAAAAATTATTTTAATCTCATTGAACCACATTATACTTCTTAATTACAACCATGTATGTCAGATTTTTGAAATTCAAAACACAAAAGTGGTAAAATTTTATTTAAATGAAAAATCAGTTTTTATAAGTACCACTTAGTGGTTTCACTATTCATTAAAAATTGATGTTTTTCAGAAAAAACCCAAAAATTCACCCTAAGCTATATTTGATATTCCGATTTCAAAAATGATGTCTATTTTAAAAAATTCCAAACATATAAGTTGCATTAATTAATTTTATAATTAATTCTCGCTGTCAAAACAAATAGCGAGTTTTTAAGAAACAATATATATCAAAAGATTGACAATTGTTTATGTCCAATTTCAAAGTGAAATTAATTCTAATGAACACCATTGGATAAAATGGTAAAAATATATTCTAATTATACTTTAAAACCACTCAATAGTATAACTTTTCACTACAAATTATTTTGATTAAAAAAGGTGTTTTAAGTAATTTTCACTATTCATAAAAAATTGGAAGTTCTCAGAAAATTACAAAAAATTCAACTTTGGATAATTTTGATATTACGAATACAAAAATGAAGTCCATTTTGAAATATAAAATTTCTATAATTTTAAAAAGTGGTTATTACTATTCATAACGACTACTTTGATTAGTCGCGGTGTTTTAGAACTCGAAGTTGCGTACAATGCAAGCTATTGCATTATTGAATGAGAAGCATATCGTGGAAGCTCGGGGTGTTACACATTTGACGTTTGCAACCCCCCATAAAAGAAGGAGGTGGACCCCTCCGAGAACGCATTTGACGTTCACGAGCCCGCCGCGAAGCACGAAGGTGGACCCCTCCATGAACGCAGTTGATGTTTATAACCTGGCGCGCAGCAACCAAAGACCTCCTCATGACATGTAAGCTCTACTTCGTGGAACCTCTTTCCAATAAATACTAGGCTGCCCCCGAGCCCAAGGATGGAAAATCCGACCTTTCAACTTCCTAGCTCCAAAATCAGGAAGCACCCTTTGCTATGAGAATCAAGAGCTATGCGTTGTACTTTTGCTCTGTAATGTGTGTCCCCTTGCCTCGTTTTCATCCCATCTTCCAACAGGGATGCCTTTCATGAAGCCCAAGGGCCTTCTCGGAGGAATTGGATCCCCAAGGGGACCCGGGTCATCACAGAGTGTTTATGCTTCATGAAACACCCTTCATGTACACATGATCCACATGCCAAGGCAGAGTCACTCTACTTTGGGAAGCACATCGCTTCACAACACTTTGCTTCATGAAGCGCATGTGCTCTACAAGGAAGTGCTCCGCGAATGCATTTCCACATCGTGAGGCACCTCCCATATACACCACTGCCCCATGCTAAGGCTGAGGCACCCTATTTCACGAAGCACATCCCTTCGAAAATGCATTCCGCCATGAAGAGTGGTAGAGCTTCACAAGGCCCATACCTGTGAACCCCTTTTCATTTCAATTCCTCTTCCCGTGCAACCCTCCAGGTTTGCACGATGTGACTTTGAAGTCCCCCAGATGATAAAACACGTAGTGTTACTTCTCTTAATTATTCTTCACATAGGTACGCTAACAACTATTTCTTCTTCGCATTGCCACGTTAATGTGGACCCCTAAATGATTCACTCTATAACACCTCCCAGTCACGGCATTGACGGTGGATTCCCTCCCACAAGGAACAGAGGGTAACAGTTATGTAAGTTGTAGAAGTGTGGAGAAAACTCACCTTGTCCGAGTTGTAGGAAGATAAAATTCCAGACACCCTCGTCCTTATCACACGATGTTAAACTGTGACATCACCCGGTGCCTCTCACATGGCGTGCCCCCGCCTTGGACATTCTCCATACCAAATCGTCTCCACAGGGATGGGATCACCCCTCACAGGGGAAGATATCCTCTTTATCAGAGTGGCGTTTTTCTGCAGGGAAGGGCAGCCACCTTGGTGTAATCCCCTAGTTTTCATTCCCAGAGGCAACACCCCTACTCCTCCTTTCTTCTATCCCAAAGCCAGCGGAGGGAGTGATAGGGAATGAGGCCCCTCCTTTCTTTGGTCCCAAGTCCCTCTCCCACTGCACTTTGTCACACTCAGGCCTCCATCCTGGAGTAAGTCCCATCACCATGGGCTGCTCAATGCGTAATTCCCTTTTCACATCCCACAGACGCATCCTTCGTGACGTGATCGTCAGGTCTCAGCTACCTCTTATTTCTGACATTATGCATGACTCCTGTGAGCTTATAGTGAGCACCAACCTTGACAAACCGCCATGGGACGTCTCAGAGCGTAATCCCCATCTAACCCGAACTATGGTGACTTTAATCTGTGCTAAGGCATGGTACGTAAGAAGCCTCCACAAGGTTCAAGCCACACCCCCATGGGTCATCTTAGAGTGTAAGCCCCATCCAACCCGAACTACGAGGACTTTGATTCGTGCTAAGGCATGGTATGTAGGAAGACTCGATGAGGTTCAAGCCCCACCACCATGGTCCGTGACAGAGCATAAGCCCCATCTAACCCAAACTATGGGGACCTTGATTTGTGCTAAGGCATGGTATGTAGGAAGCCTCCCTGAGGTTCAAGCCCCACCGACATTGGGCCATCTCAGAGCGTATGACCCAAATGACCCCATCCCACACGATGTTAAACTGTATTCCAACCCGAACTATGTAGACTTTGATCGGTGCTATAGCATGGTACATAAGAAGCCTCCATGAGGTTCAAGCCCCACCACTATGGGAAGTATCAGAGCATAATCCCCATCCAACCTGAACTACAAGGACTTTGATCTGTGCTTCGACATGGTATGTAGGAAGCCTCCATGAGGTTCAAGCCCCACCACCATGGGCCATCTCAGAGAATAATCCCCATTCCACCCGAACTATGGGGACATTGATCCGTGTTAAGGCATGGTACGAAGGAAGCATCCACGAGGTTCAAGACCACCTGAACCCCTTGTCCCTTCATGTCAGTTCACTGTCCACAAATCCTTGGGTCATCTCAGAGTGTAAGCCTCAAATGCCCCGTCCCGCATGATGTTAAACTTCATTCTATCATGAACTATGGGGACTTTTATCCGTGCTAAGGCATGATATGTAGGAAGCATCCACGAGGTTCAATCCCAACAAACCATTGGAATCTACCACCTTAATGTTGTTGTGCCAAGCCCCATTTCCACCTTGGGCCACCTCATAGTGTAATCCCCAATCCATCTGGACCCCAGGTCCCCATTCACGTCGGTTCACCGACCCCAACATCTTTCCACCTAAGAATGTAAGCCCCATACCCGTCCTACATGAAGTTAATCTGCACCATATGAACTACTCGGTCTTGGATCCATATCAAGGAATGGTATCTAGGAAGCCTCCACGAGGTTCAATCCCACCATCCATCAGAACCCTGGTCAATCTTCATGTTAGTTCTCCCTCGTACGGTATGACGTTAAACTGTATACCCAAACTATGTGGTATTTCATCCATGTCAAATCATGGTGTGTAAGAAGCCTCCATGAGGTTCAAGCCCAACAATCATTGGCCCCGACCGTCACCACGTCGGTGTGCCAAGCCCCCCGTTTCACCCGAACTACGTGGACTTTGATCCATGTCACGGAATTGTAAGTAGGAAGCCTTCCTGAGGTTCAAGACCAACAACCATCAGACCCCAGTTCCACCTTTAGTGGTAAGTCATTGTCACTCCACTCAGCGGTAAGCCACTGATAGCCCTATTTAGCGGTAATCTGTTGAAACCCCATCCAGCAGTAAGCCGTTGTGACCTCATTCAGCGGTAATCCATTGCCAACCTCATTCGGCGGTAAGCCGTCATCAAATGAACTATGTGGACATTGATTCCATACCATGGGAATATGTAGGAAGCCTCCTTGAGGCCCAATACCATCACTCATGACTCATCATGATCTCTCCCTCGAGCCTATGTGTCTCAGGAAGCTCACGCCCTAACCCAGAGGTTCCACTTCTTATGGGTGCCATCCATGTGTCCATTCTCACGGGTCACCTCCTCAGGTGTCCCATCGTCCCACCTAAGTACGCAGACTTTGATTCCTCACCACAAGGATACATAGGAAGTCTCTTCGATGCTCAAGCCCAAAGCCATCATTCATTTTGATTCTTACCCGGGCCGCCACATCACGGTGGGATCATGCCACTTCACTCCTCATTCCCCTCCACAACATTCAGAAATCCAACCACGTGATGGCCCCAACATCGGTGTTCCATCTAGGGGATTCTTCAATTTGATCCACTATAGTCAGTGTTTCGATCAGTACGATCTAACCTCACTGGATGTTAAACTCGCAGCACAACCTGTATTAAACATGGGAAGCTGAGGAAAACCTCAGAGACATGCCTATGACATAGGGTTCCCCGCATTCGATGTGAGATGGCTCGGGAATCCATGCCCTCTAGTAGACCAATAATAAGGGGTAGAAAATCAGACGCGCCAGTGTTCCAGTACCCAGACACGCCAGTGATGCTTCGACATTACTACTTCCCCAACTGAAGGTTGCTGCCCTGACCGGACACCTTGGAATGTCCTGATAGAATCAGTTTAATTAACTGGTGTCCATGAAAACATGGCACTGTGAAGAGTTTCACAAACTATTTATTAATAAATAAGGGAGAACTAGACTAGGTGATGAATTTTGAGGAGGAATCCATTGAAGGAAGAACCGACATCCCATCATCTCATTTCGATCAAGGAGAAAACGTCCCCGAATAGGGAGTGGATGTCGTCCGCCTTGGGAAAGCTGGAATGCGGGGCAACAGAACAGTGCCGAAGTCCCCCATACGTGACAGACGCACATACCCCAACAAAAGTGTTGAAAACAGAGCTGCACAATCTCAGTTAAATGGTTTTCATATCCTATCATGGTTATGTTAGCCTGATCAACTTTAAAAAAACACTCTCCTTGTCCAACACCATAGAAATGGATAGAAATACCCAATGAAAATATATTTAATGTTTTACACTCAAATATTTAGTGATTATTTTCCATCACCATCTCATCCCACCATATCATGTTCGGTGAATCCAACACACTGGTGGCACACTTCACCTTGATTTCATCAAGTGTCTCTAAGAACTCAAACATATGATCAATCTTATTTAGCCAATCATCAGTCTCTTTAGGATCACTAGATGACTTTAAAGTAGGTGGATTATGGTTAAGGAACTCCTAATCATGATTTTGGAGAACATCCCTCAAAGGTTACAATGCTAGATTTGGAATGGGACTAGTGGTGGTGTCTGTACTAGAGCTTGGACAATACACACAATCACCTTAACCAAACTTGGGTCCATGAGAGGATTTATTCATTTTGGTTCATCAAATGATTCCTCATAAATTTCATTCTCACATATTATTTTAGAAATGATACTCCACAACATCATAATATAATATTTAATAAATCAGATCAAGACTTAATCAAAGAAATAATAAAAATTAATCCCAATAGAGAGATAAAAATGATTTAGATGTCATCCTATTCCAATCAAAAGTAGGGAAATGACTAGGACTAATACAAAAGACACCTTTCTAAGACCAACCCTAGTTACATAATTTTCATTACAATGAGAGATATCCAGACACTCAATCACAACTATTGCTAACCTTCAGACTATATTATAGAACTACATACTGACATCAAGGAAAGATTCTTAACATGTACCTTTGATAAAACATTTCTATGAACTGTATAAGGATTTCAAGTACCCTGATGCCCAGACCGATCCTCAAATATCCCTAAGTGTTTTCTTGATACCCATATGTTTGTGACATGTACCTGACAAAAAAAATGTATATGGGAATAAATGTTACACAAACAGAATAGAAGAAAGAGATATAAGTTAGAATGCACAAAAGTAAACTCCTTAAGAATAACTATACTAGAATTTAAATAGGTATTAATAACCCAAAGTATAAGAAAAACGTACCATAAAATAGGATAAACAACCCATGTCCTAGTGGACACAAATCTCCATTCCCAATGATCAACAACAAGAATGACCACCAAGTGGCACTTTACCCATGCTGAAACCTAGAATATGATAATCTACAAACAACCAAAGGTATATGATGGGTGTTAGATAAAATCCTTGTAGGTTATCACCATGGATTACATAAGAAGATTCAATAATTAATTAACCACATAAATAATTAAATTTTTAAAAAATAGTTATGATATTTCTAAAGAATATTTCAAAAAATCATGCATTAAATTCCAATCGATGGAAATAATTTAAATAAATATATTATTGAAAATTCTGATTAAAAAGTTTATATAAAATGAAAAGGAATGTGTAAACAATTTTAAATATAATGGAATATATATTTCAAATTAACTAAAAAAAGGAAACATGGTCATGTTCCAATAGGATCGATAGTTTTAGGTTATGTGATCTTCAAAAACTTATTTAATGAAAACATAAATTTGCACACACATCACTTTGACACTATTTAAAAAGAACTAACAAACTTCACCAGGGTATAATTTATTACTATATGTTTATGTTAGAGTTTTCATGCATAAATCCATTAATAGGGAATTCCCATACAAGCATGTTTTTACCTAATAACTCACTTACAACCTAGGATTTAACGTCCTCAAACGATAATTAACAATGAGTAATTTATTTGAAAAAATCATGAAAATAAAATTGAACTCATTTTTCCATATCAATATGCCAGTTTACATTAAAAAATTAAAATGGGGTTTTAATAAAAAGATGTCATTTTATTGGATAAAACCAATGGGTTTCAATAATAACAATATAAGCCTTTTTTTTATAATGAAAATTTGAAATGAATTTTAGAATTATAATTTTTAATTTGATTTCCATAATTTAAATTACAAAATTCAATTTTAAAAGTTCAATAATATTTTCACAATAAATCCCCAATTTAATGGAATTGGTGTTTTTCCTAATTTATAACCAAGTCAAATACAAATTATAAAATCACTACAATAATATGTTTTCATAAAAGAAATTGAATGAAATTTAATTTAAATTAAGAAATTAAATATTAATCATTAATGTTAGTGTTAAATAAGCAGGAAAATCTTAAATGGAACAACCTACATTAGGAACATGGAATCATGAATCACAAACCCCTAAACAAGAAACCACAATGAAAAATTATTGCAATAATGATCGAAGAATAATATGAAGATTTAAGATGTAAAAATTGATATTAGATCCTACAACTACACATAGATCTATTAAACCCTAAGGAGGAGAGATGGAGATTGTGGTAGATAATGAATGGGAAGAGGAAACTTATTGGGAAATGATCAAACAACAATTTACACACTTTAATATGCCTTTTATGGGGTTTATAGGATCTAAGATTGGTTTTTTTGAGCTCCAAAAACCTAGGATTTCATATTAGGGACAGTTATGCCCGAGGGGAGTTTAAATTTGGGGTTCCGATTTGTTTTAATCAATTTTATGATTAATTAAATTCCATAGACATAAGGAGTAGTGCAATGTTACATAGTTAGACAAATTTTGGACCCTATCTGTGATCCCCATACTGTAAGGTTGTACTATCTATCCTTGGATGGAACACAGTTTGTGAAACCATATGCCAACCATAAAAACCTTCACTATCTCAGTTTGAATGGTTTTCACTAGCAAGGAGTATAGTTTGGGAAAACAACTTGCCCACCATTCACAGCCCCAAAACATCCAAAATTTCAAAAACATCACTAGAAACATCCCTAAATAAAACCCAACCAAATAATGATCCCAAGAGGGGGTTTGTGATTACCCAAAAATAGTAACACGATGTTACATCCATTGATAAAATATTTATCTTGTAATTAATTCTTATGAATGGATTTATTTATTCAAAATGGTCCACAAAAATATTGTCTGACCTATACTTAATAAAAAACAAAGGAAAAATGAAATTAGATATTCACTTATCACTTGAAATATCAAGCATCATATGTGACATTCACTCACTACCACATTTTATTTCATATTCAAATTCTTATTTTAGGAGTGAGATATATAGGATTTAAGTGGAATTAAAATTTTAACCAGAAACACTTCTATTTTTCACTCTATCTTATGTTTTTTATTCTAGAGTTATAATTTACACTTCCTTAATACAACTCAAATAAATTTATAATAAGTTAATTTCCCCCTTCATCATCTCGGTTCAATATTTTCCTCACCTAAATGTGTTTTTTAATATATTTTACTTTATTAAATTCTATTTTCATTGAAGTTTTTATTTTTATGAATGTTTAAAGTAGTATGAAAAGGTTCTTATTGAATTTTTACAATGGATTTTATTACTCACACACTAATGGAATAATGTATTAGGGATCCATTTTAGGGACCTATTTACCTATTTTACTCAATTTTCAAAGGACTAATTACAAATAAATTTTTTGTTGGACCCATAAGTTATTATTTCCTCAATATAAAAGTCACCTAAAATTATGTTCAAAAATATATTGAAATTAGGTTGTAATTTTGATTCAAAAACTTTATTTTCAAAAAACCCTTTTTTTCCTCATTCTAGGAACAAATTGATAAGAATGCACTAAGAAATTCACATAGTAATCATCTAATGCTATCAATATCAGAAATAATGGTATTTAAATTTGTTAGGGAAGAATTAATATTAGAGAATGTTTATAAAGGAACACAAAAAAACTATAAAAGAAAAATTATATTCATACAAAATTTACAAATAGTGTATTTTTTTATGTTTTTATTTATTAATTTAATTTTTGTTTTGTTTTTTTTTTAATTTTTTTTGTTATTTATTAACACTACAAATATAAAACAACATTTATAAATTTTGTACATATCCTTAAAAGATAATATTATTAATTTTATATTTGATTTAATTTATTTTATAGTTAAAATAAATAAAAATTTAAAGAATTAAATAGAAAAGTATTGAGAACCTTAGCTATTTGGTAACTCTCACATGCACGTAGTTCATACACACTTTTATTTAATTCCATCATGAATTTATCAAGGAACTTAGATTAAAAGTTAAAAATAATATAAACTAGTGTTAATGAAATGTAAATATTAGTTGTTCTGTAATCGATGATAGTAGAGAGGACTTTGGATTCCTCTATTAGATCATTCCAAAATACCTCATAGTAATGCTTAAATTTTTATCCTTTAACATTAATGGGGTTATATGATTAAACTACATTGATCTCAAGTGCACTGAATATAAAATTTATGGTCACTATGTATGGTCCATTCAATTTTAAATGATGTTTACCTAGAATGAGATTCATCTTTGAGGGGAACAGTATCACTTTTTTTCCAATTGTAAAATCATTTAGTTGGATGTGTCTGACAGAGATAGGTTTGGAATTTTCTTTATACAATATGGAATTATCATTAGTTTCTCTTCTATTCCTCATGATCTATAATCTATATATTCTTTTATTCCCTAACTTTTCTTAAGTTCATGTTTACTCTCATAACACCATAATTGGATTTTTTATTTAGATTAACAAACATGTGACAATGTTTTCCCCAAAAACATTCTTAAAAATTCATACCTTAAAGGGTTTTATAGACATCCATGTAGGCCCATAGTGGATGATCCATCTTCCTACTCCAATCATTATGTCTTGGTTACACTGTATTCTATAGAATCATTTTTATCTATTTGATGTAAACCTCGACCATACCATTTTTAGGGGTGGTAGGCAGTTGATTTTAATCAATTCACTCTATATTTTCTCAAAAAATATTCCATGTTCTTTTTGTAGATGTGTGTACTTTGGTTACTGATTATTTCTCAAGTAATTCTCAATCTATAAAAATTATGTAGTTTAAGGAAATAAATTACAAATTTTGAATCATTACTTTGATTATATTATTCCTTAATCAACATTGAAACATAATAAATTCTAATAATGTATAGGAAAATAAAAATGATATAGAAAATTTACACATAAAATAAAATCCTCCTTGATAACATATTTCATAAAAAATAAAATTTCTTTGGGGGTATTTCATGTATTTTTAAAATTTGACTGTTAAACTGGATATTTGAACACTTCGGAAAATTAATTTGAAAACATTAAAATATAGGGAAAAAATAAACCAGCTTTCAAAACATTCCTAGTTTTTATTTATGGTCCAAAATTTCTTCTACATGCTAGTGTATGAAAACATGTAGTATTGCTGTGTAAATAATCTTTATGGATACACCTCATTAATCCATGGTCACTATAGATCTTCCATAAATATGAGTCTTCCTAGACATAATATTTTTATTAAGATTTTAGTTTTAGAGAATGATTCATGGTAATTAATGGAGGTACCATGGATGTGACTACAAAATTCACTAGATCATTATACTTGGGTAATTTAGTGATTTCATACAACTACTCACTAGGGAATAAGTCATTTACATTTTCTCTAATAAGTGGGTCCACCTCGGTAGAGTGAGGCAATCTTCTCATGTGGTCTATAAATTTTTTTTACCACCAATATTATAATTGATATCGAAGTTAAATTCATATAGTAGTAGGATACATCTTACCATGCATGGATTTCCTTAATCTCTCATAATAAAATAGCTAAGGGATGCATGATCAGAAGATATAGTTACTTTAATTCCTAATAGGTAAGATTGAAATTTATCTAATGAATTAGTAATAGAAAAAAGTTATTTTCTGTTGTTATATAGTATATTTTTGTTTTCATATGTGGAATGAGAAGTTCCAGATATTACTTGCACGTGTCTATAAATTTTCTAGGAAATCAAAGCTCCTATATCATTATTTGAGGCACATAATCACAAAGTGGTGTTTACAGTTAGTGGGAATGTTATGGGGGATATGGTTAAGATTTATTTTATCTTATCAAAAAAATTCATTGATTGGCTCATTATGAAAAATCACTTTCCTTCTTGAGTAAGATAGAAATGAAAGAAGTGATTTTTCTAAATTCCATAGTAAAAAATTTCAAAAATTTAGTATGGAGTAAAAATGATCTAATGTGTTGCCCAATGGTGTGGTAAGTCCTTTTATAAATAACATCAATTTTATCCATGTACACTTCAATACCATATTTATAAATTAAGTGTCCTAAAACACTTACCTTTTCTTCTAGTAAATGAATCTTTTTATGATATAAGACAATATTTTTCTCAATAAATCTATTTAAAACCCTTTTTTTGACCTTCAATAAAACTCAAAAAACAAGTTACAAAAATATAAAAATAAGCAAGAAATACATCCATGTATCTAAATATCTAGTCCAAGAAGGTAATTACCAGACCAGATTGAATGATAACTATAGAACTATAAAGACAAAAATGCATCCCTTGGAAATAAATCATACCGAAGGGACATATACATGTGGTCTAGTCTTATTATTCCAAATAAATTTTAACTTGAATGTTCCTATAAAATCTATAATGTAATCAATTGTGAACCTTCCTAGAAAGTCACTCTAAAATTTTGTCTATAAATAGAATATGAAATTTCTCTTTTTGGTTTACATGTTTTAGTTTCCATTAATCAATGAAAACTCTCAAGTAATTTGGAATTACTGTCGGTACTAATTCATTTTCATCAATTTGTATGATGGTGTGTCTAGTTATATTAGGAATGATCTGAATGGGACACACCCATTTAGATTATGAGATGTGGAAAAATATTTTAACATATAATTTCTTGTCAAATTGTTTATTCACTACATCCAGAAGGGTTAGGTTGAGTCTTCTTTAGGGATATCTCGCAAGTTGACAGGGTTTACTACTAGAATGGTCTACTATGATCAGAAATTGATTTTTTATAATATAATATGGTAAAACCCATTAGACAAAAGGATCATCATAGAGGTCGAAAATGGTACAATATAAGGTCATCCCCTTGCCAAGAAATATTACATTCTTTAGTCAAATAGACTAAAATAGAAACCACAATAAAAGGATCTCCAAGACTACTCCCTCAAGAAATGGAAGTTTCAGTGAAGTTGGCCTCCGTATACACTTTCCGGACCAAAAAACCACATCTAATATTGAAGGAGAAACTGTGAAGAATATATGTCAGGTGGAAAGGAGGTTCCACCTATCCATTTAAGGCTCATACATCAGTTTCAGAATCTGACTGAACATCTGAACTTATCAAAACTAAGTTATTGCCAAGAATCATACTGGTGTGAATCGCCTTCAACATTGTACCCATCGAACTCTATATACCATAAAAACATCTGAAGGTGATCATCAATAAACCATACAAATCCTTCCGTAAACTGCCCTGACACATTTGACCATTCATAAATGAACCATCCACATTAAGTGTTAATCTGTGAAGTGGTGGTTTCCATCTGATCCAACTTCCCTGGGACCTTGTCAAGTTAAGTGTCCTGTTGGGTAACCTGCATATTATATGAGACCGATTTCCACCTTTTACAAGAGAACCCAGTTTGTGAATCATACCCTTCATTGTAACATGGAAAAATGAAACTGAAGTTCTAAACTCTATCCTCTCCTTATTCTGTGCCTCCCATAATGTCCAGAAAATAGAGATAAAAATAATTCCATGAATCTTGTATTACATTTCTTGATTTCCCTCTCCTAGAAACCATATAATGATAAATTCCTACCTAGAAGGGAAGGATGTAACACCCCATTCTAATGTGGTACACTTCCCTTTGAATAATGCAATAGCTTGCGTTGTACGCAACTTCGAGATTCTAACACATCGCGACTAATCAAACTAGCTGTTATGAATAGTAATACCGAATTTTTGAAATTTTATAAATTTTATCTTTCAAAATGGACTTCATTTCTGGGTTTGGAATATTTAAATTATCTTAGGGTGACTTTTTGGTATTTTTTCTGAACACATTCAGTTTTTGATGAATAGTTAAAAATACTAAATTTTAATTTAAAACAACTTTTTAATCAAAGTAATTTATAGTTCTATATTATAAGATTGATTGGTTTTTAATTATAATTAGATTATATTTTTACAACTTAATCCAATTTGGATCGTTGGATGCAATTTTACATTTAAACTTGACATAAGCAAATGTCAATCTTTTGATAGTTATTATTTCCTAAAAAGATGGTTTTTGTTTTGACAAGGAGAATTAATGTTAAATTAATTGCTTCCACTTATATGTTTTCAAGTTATAAAAATTGATTCAATATTTGGAATCAAGAGGTACAAATTGTCTAAATAGGTAACTTTTATTTTTAGACTTTAGGAATATTTACTTTAGTAAATATTTTATTTACTGTGGTTAAAAGAGTAAATCTAGTAAATAAGGTCAAAAAATAATATCATTATAATATTAAATTATCCCAACATATTTAGTAACCATATTGGATCATAGAGTTCCTTCCATGGTCATCCATGGGTCTATTTGGGGACCCCATGGAGCCACATGGAAGTGATAATGACATTATATATTAAATAATTTAAAGTATAAACACAAATAACAAAATGATATATATTTTAGTAAAACAATTTTTATATGGTATTATATAATTGATCTATTATAATATAACTAGTAATTATAAAGATAAAAAGGTCTCCTACTTATTAATATTTTATTTATAATTTTGAAACATAAAATAAATATATTTGTTTATGACACAATAATGATGCAATATTTTCCTTATTAATGAATGAATCAAATAAATGGTATTATATATGTTAAAATAAATATAATTTGAAAGTTTTTATGTCATACAAGAATTTTCTAGGTTAATGTGACATGTTTGGATTGATTATAGGAATTTTGTTCGAAGTAATAATTCTGTTATAATTTTATCAAAAACAAAATACCAAATTGTGTCCTAATTGAAATAAAAGAATTTTTAAAACAAATATTATATTATTAATTGATATTCTATTCCTAAAAATATATGGTTCATCCAAAGGACTTATATATTCATAGGTGCATCATTAATGAGCCACTTGGGGTTCTCTTAGAAGTATATAGTAATTTTATTAACCATATAATATAAAAATACAAAGATACTTGTTAAATGTCAAACTACTTATCGAAGAGATAAATCTAAAAGATAAGGTTAATATAGTGACCCATAACTATATAAAACCTATTGGTTGATTGGGTTTCTACCCATACCCACCTTATCCTTTAAAAAATTCATTTTGTTCTATTATAAACCTAAAATGGTTTTTTATAAAATAATATTTCTAGCTTTTACTAAGGTGCCCCTCACCCCTCTTATAAAAGTGAACTCTACCTTCTCTCTAATTAACTTATTAAAATCCATTTTGATCGGCCAAACCCATCCCAAATACCCTCTAAACTATAATCCATTAATCCTAGAGTCCTTAATTTAGTCCGAAATCCAACCTAAGGTTCCCTTTTGATCAAATCAAAAGTAAGAACCTAAAGAAGAGGTAAATATTTCATCACCTCTTTCAAGTTTCATTCATATTCCACTTCCTATTTCATTGATGCTTCCATTCTAAAATAATAACTTCAGTATCATATATATACTATGATGTTATTATAAAAATGGTACATCCATATTCATTATTCTATCCATCCTTTGAATGACATGTCACCATACATGCATACGTACGACTTACCGTCTCCACGTCGTGGTGTAATTGTTAGTCAATACATTATTATTTGTATGGGTATAATAATGATGTGTAATTGATGTAAATAATAAATATAACATGGTAATGATTCTGTATATATGATATAACATCTAATTATATAGTATTTTAATATTAAAAGAATTAAATTGTCACTCGTGCGTACATACATATTATAATCTCCATGAACACGATGAGATTCATTCCCCATCGTATCCATTTAAGAATAATTTTCATTTGATGATTAAAAATAATGTAAATACTAAATATCATTATGGATATGAATAATATACATCCCATCCAAACAAATATGACTCATAGAACAAAGAATATGATGGAAAATGAATCCGTTAACACCCGAAATGCCAATAATACTAAGATATTATAAACAAAGAAATATTAAAAGATCATATATGATATCTTATTAATATATATGATTATTTTATAATTTAATATGAATTTTTTCACCATTTTAAAAGAGTTTAACCTACCCTTGACCAATGAAAAGTACAATTTAAGGGTTAATTTTACAATCTCTCCATTTTCTGAGGTTGTTTATACATAATTATCTAATGGGACCTCTTTATCATCCACATCCATGATTCATAGAAATATATTTGAAAACATTTTGAATATTTACAAGGCAATGGGTTAAAGAAATTTATACCCTTATTTGACCTTATATGTTTTGAAAGAAATATTTCCGTCATTTTCTAAACAAGGTACTTTATGATCCTCTCATAAAAGTTATGATAAGAATGTTTTTTTAACTTATTCGGTGGGTTAAACTATTTTCCACCATTATAACATTGTCAAAGCTTCTCTTACAAGATTATAAAAATATTTTCAAAATAAAAGTTTTCTTCATAATTTTGTGACTCTTAAATGATTTCAAAATATATAGAGATATTTCTATAAAAATGGTTTTTATTTCATCTATGTCACCATCCTTTGATGGATTTTATACTTGTTTGAAGTCGATTCATTATGATACAAATATTACATATTATTGAATTTTTTGTGATATTTTTGACTGTGGATGAGTTATTGTTATACCATTCATGGTTTATGGTTAATGTATTAACATTTTGAATGCTAGTTTTATTTCCAATGATTATGTTATATTTCCAAATTTTCATTTGAGAAATGTATTGGACCTAGTAAGTGATGGGTGGAGCCCGCTATAGCTCCTCGATGCATCGGTAGGTCTCTTGAAACAACTAGACATGGAATTGGTCGAGGCCTCCCCCAATTTGATATATGGTTTTGGCCGAGGCCTTAATGATTTTTAGACATCTTGGCTGAGGCCTTGACAAATATTTTTAGAATGTCCAACATTATACATTCCCTCATTATGAAAATAATATTGATGGTTCAAGTGATCATTAGACTAGTAGAAAAACCATGTTTATATTTTATTATGGAATTATTTACTGAGCTCATATTCCTACAATAAAATTATACATGTTTATTATTATTAAAGGCATGTGGTTTCAATTATTCAGCACACTTAATAATTATGTTATCTTCCATTTTATTGCTTACCATTACTGAGAGTTTGAGCTCACCCCTTTCTTATGATTCATTTTCCTAGTATTTGAAGAAATTAGTTATGAGTAAAATTCTGGCATAATCTAGGAGTCTTGGATGTTTCTAATGGAAAAAATTCATGTTTTATTTCTTTTCAAGTTGTAAAGTTGAACTTATGTATGAATATTGTTTCCAATAATACTAAACTGATCAGTCTTTTGAGGCATTATTTCCTTATAATCATGCCAATGTTATTTAATAATGCACCAACTCTAGGTAATGAGGGTCCGGGCATTATAGTTGGTATCATAGAATGTTTAGTATAAACCATGGAAAATAGATTTAGATAAAATATGATTAGAGCACATTACACAAAGATAGACTTTGAGGATTAGTATAGAAGAACTTCCTAGAATTTTGGTAATGTATAGATTTTGTGTATTTTCTAAGCAATAAATCCCTATCTAGATATGAGCAGGAAGAGGAATCTCTAGCACAGATATACCTAGGAGTGAAAACTTCGACAATGAGTTTTGGGCTTGACCCGGGGTATCCTGGTACATGACAACGGGCCTTGCTGCACTGTTGGTTATGAAACTTCTGGGGGATACACTTAGGATAATTATAATTTTCTTTACAAATCATTATGAAGGTTTTATGTGTAATATTTCCTCAATGAAAACATTTTTATGATTATGGATTATATCAATAAACTATTCAATTTATGTTATGTATTATACAATTTGGGATTTATGTATGGAGATTCATAAACTTATCTAGTATATTCCATTGTTTAGAAATGGCTCCTTGTGGGAGGAATGTAAACTATATCAATGCACACACTCCGTGTAGGGATTTACCTCCTGCTCATGATAATTAGAGTGGATCTAGTGAGGCAATTGGTGTTGATCAGCTAATAAACCCTACTGGGACAACCCACTCAGGTTATGAATAATAACCTTACCCATATGAAGCACCCTGATCTGTAGCATGGATAATCAATGTTATTTTCTTCATGAAGAAATAAACACCAACATTCAATGGGAGTACAAATCCATTAGTAGCTGAGCAATGGATAAATTCCTTAGAGAAAATATTCCATGCCTTGGGGAGTATCGAAAGAAAAAAAGTTATCATGGCAGTTTACTGCCTAAATTGAGATGCTGAACAATGGTTTTCGTTGATTCAAAACACAAAGGAAGATGATGAAGTATCAAACATGGAATGGATAGAGTTTAATGAAATTTTATTAGAAAAATACTTTCTTCTTGAGAATCCAGCGGATATGGAAAGAGAATTTCTGAGTCTGAGGAAAAAGGAGAATGAGAATGTCACAAAGTATGAAGATAACTTTACAAGGATAGTGAGGCATGATACAAATTATATACATAACCTAAGAAGTAATATTGAATGTTTTTTGATGGGTTAAAACCATTTCTCTATCAATCATTAGTATCATAATCCTTACCATCATATGAAGATATTATCTTGTGGGCTATCAAGACGGAAAATAAATTCTTTATGTCTTATGACTTTAAAGAAAAGCAAGAGAAGAAGAGATATGATGAACACTCTGGGAAAGGAAATATGGAAACATGGATGAAGGGAAGAATTGAATTTCCACCTGGTGATAATTATAGAAGGAAGCATTTTGGTGCCTTTTTAAAAGGAAATGGAGTATGCTATAAATGTGGACAACAATGCCATCTTGTCGGTGATTGTAAGGGAAAGAAAGATACTACCAATGTTAAATGATACAATTTCAGGGAGATGGGACATTTTGGAAATTAATGTCCTAATCATTAGGGAAACTTACCTAAAAAAGGCCAAGAGATCAAGGCCAAGCTTATACGATCTGTAATGTAGAGTTTGAAGCCCCTAAAGACATAATGGTAGGTAATTTAATGGTTTCCTCATGTTTTTCCAATGCTATATTTGATTCTGGATCTTTGCATTGTTTCATATCGTCCCAGTTTTCTAAGGAAATTAGATACTTCCAAGTTGATTTAACAAGGGATATGTCAGTAAAAACTCCTAAGGGAAGTATCATTTCTAGAAAGTTTTGTGAAACAGTTCCTATTAGGGCATATAAATGTTCTTTATCTGCTGATCTAATCATCGTACCCATGATTTAATTTGATATTATCCTTGGTATGGATAAGATTTCAGACCATTATGTGTTAATTTATTATAAGAACAAGGAGGTTATTATTTTTGATGATGATGATTAAGAACACATTATCTTTAGAGAAGAAATGTCACCACCTGATTCTTATCTAGATCCACCCCCAGTAGTTAAACTAAATTCAATTATTTGGGAGGAATAGAATGAAATAATTGTGGGTGTGTAAAGGAATGCTCAAATAGATAATATACCTATTTTGAAAGAATATGTTGATGTGTTTCTAGATGACTTACCTGGACATCCTTTAGAATGATAAATTGAGTTTTCCATTGATTTAATTCCTTGTTCAAGACCCATATCGAAGACCCCCTATAGGATGGACAATGTGGAACTTGTAGAACTAAAGAAACAACTAGAGGAATTCAGTAATAAGGGATTTATTTTCCAAAGTGTTACTCCATGGTGATCACATAACTTTTTGGTTAAGAAGAAAGATGGATCTGTGAGGTTGTGCACTGACTACAGGGAGATCAATGCTATAACAATAAAGAACAAGTATCCCTTACCTCGCATTGATGATCTATTCGACCAACTTCATGGAGCTCAATACATTTCAAATAATGACCTTCGATCATGATATCATCAGTTGTGTGTGAATAAGGAAGACATTCCAAAAACAGTGTTTCGAACCAGGTACGAGCACTATAAGTTTACAGTAATGCCTTTTTGATTGACTAATGCACCCTCTATTTTCATGGATATAATGAATAGAGTTTTCATGGAATATCTTAATGAAATTTTAGTGGTATTTATTGATGATATATTAGTATTATCCAAAAGCTATGAAGATCATGAAAATCACATGGGCATTATCCTGAAGACTCTTAGAAGACATAAATTATATTTGAAGTTTAACAAGTGTGAATTCTAGCTTTAGGAGATTTCTTTTCATGGTCATATTGTCACTAAGGATAGAATCTCTGTTGATCCTTCTAAGACGAAGGCAATCCAAGAATGTCCAGCACCGACGAGTATAATTGAGGTACATAGTTTCATTGGTTAACACGGTTATTATCGACATTTCATCCAGAATTTTACCCGGTTGGCTAAACCATTAACAAAGATCACATATAAAGGGGTGAAATTTGTTTGGAAAAAAAGAGTGTGAAGAATGTTTTGAAGAACTGAAGAGAAGATTAGTCAATGCTCTTATATTGACACTACCATCGAGGAATGAAGGGTTTGTTATTTATAGTGATGCTACAATGAAAGGACTTGGTTGGGTCCTTATGCAGAATGATAGGGTTATTGCCTTTGCATAACGACAGTTAATAATTCATGATCAAAACTATCCTACTCATGATCTTGAGTCAGCAGGTATAATCTTTGATTTGAAGATATGGAGACATTATCTCTATGTTAAAAATATGAGATATATTCTGATCTCAAGAGTTTGAAGAATATTTTCTCACAGAAAGAACTCAACATGAGGCAAAGGAAATGGTTTGAACTACTCAAGGTTTATTATTTCAATATACACTACAACCTGGGGAAATAAAACAAGGTGGAAGAAGCTTTGAGTAAAAAGGATCATGCAGTTTTGAACAATATGAGAGTTGAAAAAGATCCTATATACATGGATCTAGTAAATATGGATATGGGAATCACCATGGAAGTTGAAACATCAATACATTTTCAAATTGTTGCTTAACCATCTTTACTGAAAAGGATAAAGAGTTATTAGACCGGTGATGAAGTGTTTGAAAAGAAAATTAAATATGTGAATGATGGGAGATTGAGTGACATTGTGTATGAAGATGGAATTTTGAAATTTGGGAAGAGACATTGTGTTTTCAATACACCTGATCTAAAAATATAATTGTTGAATGATTCTCATAATTCCAATTTCTCTATAAACCCTGGTAAGACGAAGATGTATAGGTATTTGAACGAATATTTTTGGTGGGACAACATGAAGAAGGAGATTTCTGATTTTGTTTCAAGATTTATGGTTTGCCAACAAGTGAAAGCGGGAAGGCAACTACCTAGAAGAGTCTTGCAACCTCTTTCCATACCTGAGTGGAAATGGGATAATATTATGATGTACTTTGTCATGGGACTATCGAAGACTCCTAGAAGGAATGATGAAATATGGGTCATTGTTTATCATATTAAAATTTTAGATAATTTTCTTGCTATAAGACAAGATTTACCACTTGAACATTTAGCAAGACTATATATTAATGAAGCTTTAATACTTCATGGAGTACCACTATCGATGGTTTCTGATCGTGATCCCCATTTTACATTAAGATTCTGGAAATGTCTTCAGAAAGCCCTAGATGCTGAACTTCTTTTGATCACTTCCCACCACCCCTAAACTGATGGACAATCAGAATGGACTATTCAAACATTAGAAGACATGTTGAGATCATGCTCACATGACTTTAAAGGTATGTCAGATCAATATTTACCTCTCGTAGAATTTTCCTATAACAATAGATTCTATTCAAGTATTCCGATGGCACCATATGAAGCATTATAAAGAAAGAGATGTTGCACAACAACCTGTTGAAATGATGTTGGTGAAAGAAAACTAATAGGCCCATAACTTGTGGAGGAAATTATGGAAAAGGTAAAGGTAATCCAACCCCCATCAAAGTAGCTCAAAGTAGGTAGAAGAGCTATGCCGATAACCGAAGGAAGGATTTGGAATTTCAGGTACGAGACCATCTTTTCTTATAGGTATCTCCATGGAAGTGTGTTATAAATTTTGGTAAGAAGTTAAAATTAATCCCTAGGTACATCAGACCTTTTAAAATTCTAGAAGGAATTGGGGCTATAGCTTACTTGTTGGCAATACCACCAAGTCTCTCCAAAGTTCACGATGTGTTCTACGTATCACTGTTGAGAAAATACATGCCCGACCCAATGCATGTACTCACCTATGAGGAATTAATGATGGAACATAATATGTCTTCTTGCGAAGAGCATGTCAAGGATCTTGATACAAGTGAACAAGTGGTGAGAAACCAGACGACTTGACTGGTAAAAGATCTATAGAGAAACCATAAGATGGATGAGGCAACATGGCAATCGATGCACATATGATGAAGAACCACCCGAGTCTTCTTATGCAGTAATATTATAGGAATTCTAAGGATGAAATTACTTGAAGGAAGGGAGAATGTGACACCCCAAGCTTGTTCAGTACATTTCCCTTTGAATAATGCAATAGCTTGTTTTGTACACAACTTCGAGATTCTTACACATCGCAACCAATCAAACCAGCCATTATGAATAGAAATACCCAATTTTTGAAATTTTATCAATTTTTTTCTTTCAAAATGGTCATAATTTTTTGGTTCAGAATATGAAAATTATCTTAGGGTGGATTTTTGGTATTTTTCTGAAAATATTCAGTTTTTGATGAATATTAAAAAATACTAAATTTTAATTAAAAACAACTTTTTTAATCAAAATAATTTATAGTTATAAATTATAATATTGAGTGGGTTTTAAGTATAATTATATTTTATTTTTACCATTTAATCAAATTTTTATCATTGGACGTAATTTCACATTTAAACTGCACATAAGCAAGTGTCAATCTTTTGATAGTTATTATTTCCTAAAAACACGCTTTTTGTTTTGACAACGGGAATTAATTTAAAATTAATTTATGCCACTTCTGTATTTTGATTTTAGAAAAATATATTACATATTTAGAATAAGGAGGTATATATTTTTTTAATAGGTAACTTTTATTTTTAGACATTAGGAATATTTACTTTAGTAAATATTTTATTTACCGTGGTTAAAACGGTAAATCCTGTAAATAAGGTTAAAAAATTATATTATAATAATACTAAATTACCCTAACACATGTCTAAAAACTATTGGCTGATACATTTCTAAGAATGGGCATCCTTGGGTTGATTTTGGGACCCCAAGGAGTCACGTGGATGTTATAATGACATTATATATTAAATAATTTAATGTAGAGTCAAATATAACAAAAGCTAATATGTTTTTGTAAAAAAAATTTATATGAGGTTATATAATTGATAAATTCAACTATAAATAGTAATTAAAAACCGAAAAAGATTTCCTACCTCATGATATTTTATTTATTATTTTTAGACATAATATAAATATATTTATTTATTACACAATGATGATACAATATTTTCTTTATTAATGAAAGAATCAAATAAATGGTATTATAGATTATAAAATAAATATAATTTGAAACTTTTGATTACATAGAACAATTTTATAGGTTCATTTGACATGTTATGATTGATTAGATGAATTTTTTTCGAATTAATAATGCTTTCATAAATATAGAAAAAAACAAAATACCAAATAGTGTCAAAATTGACATAAAAGAGTTTCTAAATCAAATATTATATTATTAATTGATAATCTATTCCTAAAAATAGAAGGTTTGTCCAAAAGACTTATATAATTATAGGTGTATCATTAATGTACCACTTGGGGTTTTCATGGAAGTATATATTAAGTTTATTAACCATATTATATAAAAATACAACGAGACATGGTAAATGTCAACCTATTTAACTAAGAGTTAAATCTAAAAGATAAGGTTAATATAGTTACCCAAACCTATGTAAAACCTATTGGTTGAGTTTTTATAGACACATACCCACCTTATCATTTGAATAATCCATTTTAGAGCCATTATATACCGAAAATGATTATATTATAAAATAATATTTCTAGCATTTCCTATGGTGCCCCTCACCCCTCTTATAAAAGGGGACTCCCCCTTCTCTCTAATTCACAAATTGAAAACCATTTTCCCTGCCAAAACCTAGAAAAATACCTTCTAAAATTTTCTACCATAATACTAGAGTCCTTCCATTAGTAGTAAATCCATCCTATAGAGCCCTTTTTATAAAATCATAACGAAGAACCCAAAAAAGAGCTAAATATTTCAACACCTCTTTCAAGTTCCATTCTTCTTCCACTTTGAAATTATTTGTAGTTTACATTATAAAATAATAACACCAGTATATTCTATATAATGTGATGTTGTTATAAAAATTTTACAACCATATTCATCATTCTATCCATCTTTTGAATGACATGTCACCATATGTGCATACGTACGGCTTACCGTCTCCACGTCGTGGTGCAATTGTTATTCAATATATTATTATTTGGATGGGTGTAATAATGATGTGTAATTGATGTAAATAATAAATATAAAATGATAATGATTATTTATATATGATTTTACATCCAATTATATATTATTTTAATATCTAAAGAATGAAATTGTCGCTTGTGCGTATGTATAAATTACCATCTCCACAAACACGATGAGATTCATTCCCCAACGTATCCATTCAAGACTAATTTTCATTTGATGATTAAAAATAATGTTCAAATAATTATTATAATTCTATATTTGAATAAGATACTTCCCATACATAAAAAATATGACTCACATAATAATGAATATGAAGGAAAATGAATCCGTTAACACTCTAAATGACGATAATACTAAGATATTATTAACCAAGCAATGTTAAAAGATCATATATGATATCATATTAATATATATGATTCATGTATAATTTAAAAACAATTATTTCACCATTATACATGAGTTTACCTACCCTAGACCAAGGAAAAGTAGAAGTTAAGGATTAATTTTACAATCTCTTCATTATCTGAGGTTGTTTATACGTAATTATCTACTCAGACCTCTCTATCAAACACATCCATGCTTCTTAAAAATGTATTTCAAAACTTTTTTAATATTTACTAAAAAATGGATTAAAGTAATTTATACCCTTATTTGACCTTATATGTTTTGAAATACATCTTTCTGTTGTTTTCTAAACTATGTACTTTATGTCCTTTTCAATAAAATTAAGGTAAGGATGTTTTTTAACTTATACGGAGAGTGCGGTTATTTTCCCCCATTATAAAATCGTCGAAGATTACCTTACAATATTATAAGAAAATTTTCAAAATAAATTTTTTCCACATAATTATCTGCCTCTTAATTGATTTCAAAATATAATGAGATATTTCTCGAAAAAGTGGTTTTGATTTCATCTATGTCAACATCCTTTGATGGATTTTTTACTTATTTGAAGTCGATTCGTTATGATTCAAATATTCCATATTATTGATGGTTTTGGAATATATTTGACTGTGGATGAGTTTATTTTATACTATTCCTGGTTTAAGGTTAAAGTATTGACATTTCGTATGATAGTTTTAATATGAATGTTTATGTTATATTTAATCATTTTCATTTGAGGAATGTATTGGACTTAGTAAGTGATGGGTGGAGCCTGCTATAGCTCCTCGATGCATCGATAGGTCTCATGATACAACTAGACAAGGAATTGGCCAAGGCATTTCCCAATTTGATATATGGTTTTGACTGAGCCCTTAATCATTTTGAGACTACTTAGCGAAGGATTTTAAAAAATGTTTCAGAATGTCTGGCATTATATATTACCTCATTATGAAAATAATATTTATGGTTCATGTGGTCACTAGACTAATAGAATACCCATGATTATGTTTTATTATGGCATTATTTACTCAAATCATATGCCTACCATAAAATTCTTCCTGTTTATTATTGGTAAACTCTTGTGGTTTCAATTATTCACCATGATTAATATTTATGTTATCTTCCACTGTATTTCTTACCCTTACTGAGCGTTTGCGCTCACCCCTTTCCTATGTTTCATTTTCCCAGGATATGACTAAGTTAGTTACGAGTGACTTTCTTGCATAATCTAGGAGTCTTGGATGTTTCTAATGGAATAAATTTATGTTGTATTTCTTTTCAAGTTGTAATGTTAAAATTATGTATGAATCTTGTTTCCAATAATACTAAACTGATCAGTCTTTTGAGACATAATTTCCTAGTGATAATGCCAATGTTATGTAATAAGGCACTGACTCTGGGTAACTAGGATCGGGGCGCTACACATGATGAATTGAAATGACCCTAATTTCCCCTGGTAGACCATTAGTTGTTGGCCCATTCACTTTTTATAAATAGATGGAAGTCAAAATCTGACTACAGGTTAGTACAACCACAGCAGCGCAGGGCCATCGAAATTCCCTTCTTCTGAACATTATCCTCCATTAGAAATTCATGATTCTGCACCCTCTATAACAGAAAATTCATTTTTTTGGAACCTATTTGCACCATAACTGAGTATAACATTCATCACAACCCCATCAATGACTAAGAATCATCTTATACTCATGGCCATTGAGATGAACTAAAGTAGATCCTGTAAAACAATCCCGATTGGCCTCCTCATAAAACCCAATATCCCTGAGGATGACCATATGCTCCTCACTCAAAATAGAATAAAAAATTCTAGGAAATCGTGAATCCTCCTTAACATTAATAATTTTCACAAGGAAGAATATAATAAATATCCTCTCACTGACCCAGTTATCATGCCATAAATTGATCTCAGCTCTCCCCACCACCCAGCATGAGGAATCCTAAATAATCTCTAAATGATAGAGAATGCCTTTCACTAGGCTGGAAAATTTCTATCTACCCCACTCCTCCCAATGTTTTCTGTATTTGTTTCTGACGACTTTAGCCCACAATGATTTAGCAATAATAAATTCCCATTCCATACAAGCCTACCTGGATTGTATTGTTAAAGAGAGATCAGTGAGACTGACTCCACCCTCCTCGATTGGTTTTTCCAGAACACTCCATTAAGCCCAATGACCCATTCCCATGGAATTGGAATCCCATAGGAAGAAATTCATGGTTTTATCCATCAATGAAATTACACCTTTGGGCAGAGATATAGTGGGCATTACATGCATCCAAATTGATGATAAAACACTATTGATCAATGAAAAATTACCACTGAAGTAAATGAATTTGATCTTAAAACCTAGAATTCCAAATAAACTTGTGTTGATGAGGTCCTCAATGAACACCTTTTTTAACATGCACATTAGCAATAGGAGCCCCGTGTTATAACATTGGAATCTTCTTTCACTATATTCCAAAGATGTCATTGAAGTCCTGAGCCCTTCTTTATGAACATTTACTTGTAATAAAAACACTAATATTACTCACATTGATACGATTTTTGCTTAGTCTACCATAGGACACTATAATTAACATAAGATTAAGAATAGAAGATCTCCTACCATTCAAGAAAATCCGAATATCATCAAAATACATAAGATGTGAAAGAGATCCATCCAAGGCTTTGGTGCGATAATAGGGGATCCTACTTTCCTTTATACATCTATGTAAATTCATTGAAATGGCCTCCTGGGAAATGATAAACAATATGGGGGACAATGGATCCCCCTGACTCACTCCCCACATGCTTTTGGAATAACATAAGACCCTACCCAAAAGAGATATAGTAAGCCAAGGTGACGAATAAAAACGAAACCATATATCACACACCCATTTGTTAAATCCCATTTTCCTTGTGATTGGGAAAATAAAAATGCAATTCATTTTTTCATATGCCATGTCCATATCCACTTTGATGTTAAGGTTGGACCCAATCACCCTTTTATTACCATATTCCACCAACTCTTTGGAAATTAAAATCACCCGCTACACGCCTCTACCCTAGATAAAGCCATGTTGTTCCAGTGAAATTACTTTTAGGATCATCTTGTTCAGCCTCCTAGAAAGAAGACTTGCCAAAATCTTATAAGAGATATTACATAAACAAATGGGTCTAAAATGATCAATAGATGAAGAGTCTTTGATTTTCTGTAATAGAACAACTCTAGAAGAACATATTCTCCTATTAATGGGTACCCCCACAAAATTTTTTTTATGGCCTTAGTCACATGTACCCCCACAAAATCCCACACCGCTACAAAGAATCTCCATCGAAAACCATTAGGTCTGGGAGCACTATCCAAGGAAATGTTGCAGACTGTGTCCCAAACCTCATCCCCAGCTGAAATAACCATAAAAATGTTGTTATCCCCCACCTATTGTCTGGTAGGAATGGACCCCATGAATGACTATTAGTCCTCCACTGAAACACCACTCACCAGGTTCCCTTATTTATCACCAACAAGTATCATCTAGAAGTTTTCCAAGGCCAATCGTCTGACTACATTAAAATCAGAGGTGTAAGAGCCATCCTCATGTATAATGTTGATAATAATATTTTTTCACTCCTTAAAATGAGAATGAAAGAAAGCAGTATTGCGATCACCCTCTTTATGAAATATGACCCTAGAATGGTGCCTATTGAATCTTTCAATCTCAAGTAAAATCTCAGCCAGGATGGTACCATTATCTCATAACACGAGGAAGATACCCTCATCCCATCTCTACGGGAGTTGGTCCTCAAAATTATCAATTTCTATTTATAGGGTATACATAGAACTATTCACATTAGAATTACCAATAAGCCAGTGATAAATATCTTCTGTAAGCTGCTTCAACCGCCCAAGAAGCCCCTCCCATGCCCTCCCATCTATCTCCTGCTCCGAATAGTTCCTCATCATTTGTATAAAACCCTCCAAATTGTGAAATTTAGACAAATAAATGAAAGGATTAAACTTAAATACCACTCATTTGAGCTCAAACAGTAGAGGGGAATGGCCAGATAATGCACGGGATATGTGAGAGAAATAAGAAAGTGAAAAGGTATCTAATATGTGGATGTCGGAAAGGTATCTATACAGACAACTCCATATGCGCATATTACATTTCTAATTATTACACCATGTATATTTACGCCCATTAAATCCATGATCCAAAATTCCCTTAATAGAAATGAAGTTACTAAAGTCAATAATACCACTGATATGACTCTCCGATCCAACCCTCTTTTCTAAAACATCAACAATCGTATTTAAGTCCCAACCGATAAACCAAGGTAAGACCGCTGGATCAAGAACCTCCAGAAACTCCCATAGGTCCCTACTTTCATGCATGTAATTAATAGCGTAAATGAAATAAAAACATATATCTATACCTTTGAACAAAATATTTACCATTATACACTAGTTCATTTCCTGCATTAACTCTATATTTATGCTCCATTTCCAAAACAACCAGATGTGTTTATTCAAGGTATGGTGTTGCATGAAATGCCCAAAACCCATGTTCTTCATGAAATAACTGATTTTACAGATATATTGTTTAGGTTAAAAAATCATAGATAAGGAAACACCACACCTTTGAGACTTAAAAGAAAGGAATGCACATTTTCCATGTACTCCGAGACCCCAAGAATTCCATATAATAAAAAAACCAATAACATATGGAACTTTTGGCCCTCCGGCCATTGATACATGGAATCGAAACAAATAGAGTTCTGTAGTACTATTCAATGCACATTGAATGTGTAACCTTACTAGAATATCCACATGAAAAGGTTCATTTTTTTTGCCCGAGAATCTTCTTCTTCAATTGATTATCTGATTCTTCCAGCAAGGATATCATATTCCTCATGGAGGAACAAAGAGGAACTAAATCAGCCTCCGTATAGAAGATGATTCATGGTAGGAGGTAAAGTGTATTGAATAGTTCCCTCTTTTCAAATATATAGAGGGAGAGAATAATACATATAGCCTATAGAACATTTCAAGAGAGCATGAAAATTGCATCTTACGGAAGCTATTTATAAATAAAAGTATTATTCATAGAAACCTAACACATTTCACATTTCTATGTTCATCTTAATTTCATAAATACTTTTTTTATTCTAGAATTTTATTTTAAATTAATTTTATCTGATTTTTTCATTTAACAATCGGAATTAAATTACCTCAAAATAATCAAATATAAAATTAATATATGAATTTAATTTACTTCAAAAATTGTATTGAACCATGAAAAATAATGATTAAATACATTTCAACAAATATATTCTTAATTATACAAAACATAGTTATTTCAAATTCATATTCTAAAAACACTTAAATTCTGAATATCTATGTCAATATTAAAAAATTATATTTTAAAATAAAATTTATTTATTAATCAAAAATTAAAAATTAAATTTAAAAAATAAAAATAGAAGTATGGATTTTCTAATTTGATTAGAAATTGAATAAATCACATAAATGACACATTTTAATCCATTGTAGAATTAAATTGTAGTATTAACCAATTTAACAATGATCAATGAATAATCATGGTTTTAATTAAATTAGTGGTTATAAATAAGGCAAACAAGATTAAACTTTTCGAAATTTTGAGATTTCATAAATCATTTTTAATTAAAAAAAATTAGGTAAATTAATAATTTAATTCATTCATATTACAATCCATCCAAACTATCCCGAAGATTTATATCCAATTTAATTTTAAAAAAATGTAAAAAATTAATTTTATATAAAATTAATTAAACAAAAAACATGTACACTGAGTGAACATGGCATGTACCCATCTAAACTGCCTAGTGTGTATGGTGGTAATGTATTGTAAACATATAAAACATTAGGAATATATGAAACAAAACATAATTTTGTGACCTATACTATTTATTAATGACACACAAACTAATGTTAATTAACAAGGATTATATCAATTTTAATGCACCTAGAGTAGATTACATATAATGACCATACCCAACATGATGTTTTAAATTTAATTTGGAAACTTATTTAAGAATATAATATTATTTAAAACCAATAACATAACATTTAATATCAATTTATGATACATTGAAACATGTTAATTAGTTTTAATTGTATAATTAATTTATTTCTTTTAAAATTAATTACATGGACTAATGATTATTGTAGCTTGCATACCATGGACATGGGTATGCATTTAATTATGTGTACAACTAGATACACATCGTGTATTTCCAATAAAAATACATTCTTAGATACTCATTATATATTTTTATTTAAATTTATTCATTTCACAACAACAAAACTACCTACATGTCTTGTAATCCAATTTTCCCATGTTTTTCAAATTTAAATCCTTCCACAGTGTGTAATAAATGTACAAAATGCATTTTACCACACGGTTTCCTAACCATGTGGGACTATATGGAATATACACTAGTTAAACGATTTATAGTCTTTAATACCATGTTCCTTCATGTTTTAGTCAACGCAAAACATGTGAATATTCTATATATTCATCCACATGACTAGCCCTGTATTATATTGCTATGTGCTAGTGCAGGGAATATGGGTACCCAATGTGTACATTTGGGTTATATTTCATGTAGTCCCATGCTATCTTGGAAAAAAAACTCGACACTTCTAAATAGGTTCTTCTGATTTCTTCATGTACTATTTACTTGTTATTAGTTATATGAATGTGAACTCCAATGAAATATTAACATTATGATTAATGAATGAAAAAATAGAAATGAAAAACTTCCATAAAATGAGTGAATCAATAAATGATTAAGAAGTAGTTATAAATTTGTATGTCGTCACTTTGATACCACTTTAAGGTTCTAGGAACAATAGAAGCTGGTGGATCACACACCCAATAATAAATTTTAGTTTAATCTAACAAATAAATCAAAAGAACATGATGAAGAATGACAAGTTTTATTATTAAAACAAAAGAGGTATAATAAAATATTCTTGGAACTATGATAGAGGATATTTCTCATAAAATTTATAATTAATTTAATAATAATAAATTACCTTAATCACAAGATGTTTATTCGATGTAGGTGTTGATCGATCAATCACCCATCAAAATTATATAACCATTACGTTAGATATATCCAAAATAGAATCCATTTAGCGATGATTCACATATGCTACTTGGGTGGATAGAAGTGGGTGAAATAAATATATAGTCCTTAAGATAATCCCTTTAGATGTTCATTAAAAGAATTCCCTAGAGGGAGAAAATAATTGTACATAACAGATGATTTTTACACACCCATAGAAATGATATAATTGAGTATATATTGATCTAGGGTTAGTGGATTGATAATTATACAGACTCCATTTCCCAATCTGATAATCCTTAAGGAACCCCATATCTAATAATAATTATAATTATTATAATATTGTTGATTTTATTATTATTTATTTTATGCAGACATGTCTCACATAAAATATAAATATCAATAAATAAATTAATATTTATTTAAATGATATTTAGTATAACATTTCCATTATTAAAAAGCATAACTTCGCGCATCTAAATTCTAGAACATTCACTAAACCTTTAATAATTAATATTATTTATTTTATAAATAAATAAATATTATATTCATGGTCTCAAAAAAAAATTTATTTAATATTCAAATCACATAAAATAGTGATTGAATATAAGTGACCAATAAATCCAAAAAAGAATAGCATTCCACGGTCTTATGAATAACATTTATTCCAATTGTTAAATTAAAATAGAATTTGATTTAGATTATTAAAAACACTAAATGTGTGACCCTCTAGGCCTCTTACTCTTTGGAATTAGGTATAACATCCTCAAGTACAATATCATCATCTAACTACATGTAAGATAACCCAGAGAGGAAAACTTTAATGCCAAAAGGATGCCAACCACAATCAAATTATCACAATTAACTATAATACCATGTTATTAATATCCCATTAAGTAGGTTGCAAACTCATATTATCAAATTATAATCTTGATAAATTGTTTATTTAATTCCTGCAACAAACTTGTTTGTACACCGTGACCATAGATTTTTGTTTAATAGTTCCATTCCAATCAATGCTTCGAGATATACACAAACACACACACACACACACACAAAAATCCTTTTAAATTTTCATAAAATTGTTTATGGTTGAGTGGTAACTGAAAAAAGTCAACTTATAAAGATTAAAATCCATGAACACAAAGCTGTAACGACAAAGCATCATCATACATACCCTTAGAAACATATAGTTTCCACTTAGTGTCATGTTCTGAATCAACATACACAAAAATTGATTGAAATATGATGGAGTGAGTATGCATCCTACCCAACATTTATCTAGATCTAAACATTCATAAATATGGAAGGGAAAATATACTTCCTCAACTTAATCATTAATAAAAATACCATTCATAAAGCTCCAGAATAATCAAAATATTTCACAAATATTTGGTGTGATGAGTTTGGGTAATACATAATAGTATATGTGTCATTATATTTAATAATAATATTATTAAATTCTAAGGATCACTAAGCATGTTCTCAGATATAAATATTCAATGACATGTAAACAAGTAAATATTATACAGGAATACATGTCCTTATAATCTCCCATATTGAAGATGAATAAGTGAAAAATTCATGAGATAAAGCTGTATCCTCTTATGAGTATATAACTACCAGGTAGATATCCTCATAATCTCCTATATTAAAGATTAATAAGTGAAAACTTCCTGAGATAAAGACTTATGCTCTTATGAGTATCTATCAACTTGGTAGACAACATAATTATTGTCCTATCACATGATATAATAAGAACATAAGAAATATATTTTAATAATATCATTATAGTATATTAAGGTTATCATCATAACAGGGAAATTATATGGCCTTTTGAATGCAACAAATACTTGGAAATTATCACATTAAATTAATATAGAAGATGAATCAATATGTGATAAAAATTTGTTAATATTCAAGTCTCTGAATATATAGGTAATATAGAGTACCAAAATGTCTGTTATAGGGAACTAAATCCAAAAATAATAACACCACATAGTTTACAACCCATATTTCCAGAGTTTACATAGGATTAAATCCATGTGGGGTTACATGATGTGTACACCAGCTATATACTATGTAATCCCTATCAAACCACATGCCATTTTGGTGATCTATACATAGAATGTAATGAACCCATGTATCAATTTACATAGAATATCGAGATTGTCACAAATTTCCACTTATGTGGTTGACTATGGGTACATGGTGTGTAATTTACCATTACACGATGTTCTTCAAGTGTTTTCATGAATTTATAATGTTTTCTTGGCCATATAAACACAGATGAGCATGTTATCTTTATTTTTGAATTAAAAAAACTTAGGAAATAAGAAACTAACAAAACAATATAGTCATTCATAAAATAATTTATAAATTATTATAAATTAGAATCTGATCACTTAGATACCACATAAACGTTTTAGTGCACAATAGAAGTGGTATGTGTTTCAAAAAAATTTAATTTTTATTCAATTTAAATTGAGAAATCCAAAGAACATGATGAATGAAGACCCAAATATTCTTGATACGACCTTTCACCTTTAATTGTTAATTAATTTATAAAAAAATTACCTCAAAGTTGATAATTCGTTTAGATATATTTCTGATTCCACACTTTTTTGGCATCAATATGGTATATAATCCAAGATAGGGTTCCTCTAATTGTATCCAAATGTTGTCTATGAATCTTTGATAGACATTCTTGATATTCTAAAAGCTAACGTGGAGGAAATTGGAGTTTCACATCATTCATCATTGATTACAACAAAGGGGTTATACTATTATATATATATATATATATATATTCATGAATGGGATGGTAAATCTTTTTCTCTAGATATTGAGATAAATTTTGAGAGTTTATTCATTTTTCACAATTACTCTCTTGGTTAAAAAATGATTTAATTTTTGATTTATACCATGTTTAATATTAATTAATTTCATAATATCTCCCTATTAAATATCCATTTTAAGTAATTACTCATGTCTATTATAATAATAATAATAATTATTATTATTATTACATTCAATGACATGTGATTATTTAAATATCATTTGTTAAATAAATATATTAGTATTTATATAAATGATATTAAATAAAATATATATTTTCTGCCTGGAAATTAACTTTACCCATCAGTCATCTATGAAATTTATTGAATATTTGTTTAATAAAATATTTCTTCAAATTAATATTATTTTTTAATAAATAAATAAATAAATATTATATTCAATAAACACATGAATAAATATTTATTTTAATATTCACATAAAAAAATAAATATTAATATTAATCTATTCAATAAACTGGTTAATAAAGAAATGTTTATTCATTACCTTGTGAATAATAAACAAGAGATAAATCTCAAATCATATAATCTAAACATGAATATTTCATGACTAAATTTTTTGGATAAATATACATGAATAATTATTATTCCATATTATGAGAATAATATTTATTCTTAATATTAGTTTCATAATAATTTAACGAGATTCTTGATACACATAGTGTATGAGTATTTTGGCCTCTTTCTTAGTTGAATTAGATAATCTCACCTAAATTACAAGATCAATATCAAACAACTCATGAAGAAACATATAAATAAATAAGTTAATAATGCAATGAAAAAACCTTCCTTTGAGTTATATTATGCAATATAATCCCTTTGTCTCAACATCTAATCATATATGATGCATGCCACTATAATTACCCAATAGTTTTTATTAATAAACCCATGATTTTTATACATAAATATTACTTATTATTATATTAATATTGAATAAATTTAAAAACATTACACATACTAAAACAATAAAGTATTAATGTACTTGGATTCTATATACATAAACATATTATTTATGTAAAATCGTCATCATTTATGACATATTTATTTATATAAGGAACCATTCTACACTCAACATAGTTAGCACCCTTCTTCATAACCTAGGGAAAAATTAAAACATTTTTAGTCGTAAGCTCAGATATTTAGTGTAAGTAAATAATGGAGATATCAATCAAAAATGACATGTAATAATATCATGATGATAAACTCATGAGAACATGTGATTTTCAATAGAAAATCATTCCCAAAATTTCAATGGTCATAATCATGAATCATTGAAAAAACATTAGTATATAAAAGGATTGGGGAATCATAAAGGAAATTAATCTTTATCCATGAGTTCAAATAATAATCACATCAACATTTCAAAAGAGTGCAGTACCATCATAGGTACAGAACCTATATCATATTCCAAGATTAACTACTGATACAGTCATATCAAAATGTATTAGACATCACCACTAGCTTCCCGTATCATAGAATACTAGAAATCGCCACTTGTTTCCCATATCATAGAGGATCATATATGACCAAATATTTCTAAAATCATGGTGGATTAATAATATATTTCTATTTACCTTTATCAAATGATCACATCAACACATTTCTCAAAATTATCTCATTAGATATAAGGCTTTAAGAAATGCATTGGAGGGATATAACAAATACACATATCCCATAATGAAAACCATAAAGATGTGATCCAAAAGAGAATAAACCATTAATTATTTCAATATATAATATACAATGAAAATAAAACATGTTTTATTAATTTATTATTATAAATTAATTAACCCATGGGGAAGAAATGGGTTTAGTATATTCATTATTATAACTTATTTATCATATGGGAAATAATTTTTTTTCATAGAATCATTATCCTCATAAGTAATCTAGAAAAATATATCGAATCAAAAGATCATATCCCACGTAAAAATTAATAGTCCTTAAAGCATATCGGCATGAATAAAAAAATTCCTCTAAATGTTATATTGAACATTTCTTTCCAAACATGAGAAAATATCATTTTCCATTCATAAATGTTTTGCTAAAAAAACCCTAGAAAATAAATAAATTAATTTTATTTGAAAATATAAATTTAATATTGTATTGAAATATTCAAATAAAATCACTTTTATTATAATAAGAAAACTCATTCATTCAATATATATTAAAGTAAAACAATCCTTTCAAGAATTTTAAAAAAATTAAAATTTAATTGATTATAAAATCATTTCTTTAAAAAGATTCCATGTTAAAAAATTGTAAATATGGTTAAACCTTGTTTTAGTGATCCTTTTAAAAAAATTCATGAATATTTAATAACTTCCACAAAACATTTTGGAACACTGTGGACAATGGGAAAACATTCATCAACCAAATAATAAATAAGGCAAGTTTTCTTTAAAAAACCATCTCAATAATATTTAGTTCAAAATAGATGTAAATGGTAATAATAATTGAAAATTCCTAGAATAGCCAAATTAGACGAAAAATGATGCGGTGTAAAGGGTATGATCTAACAAAATTTTCCTCTATGTAAAATTATCAAAGACAATCCAAAAAATATATGAGATTATATTGTAAACCTTTAAAACTTTTGTAAATATTGAATCATCACCCCCCCCGAATGAAGTAAAATCAAATTAAATATTAAATAAAATTAATATAAAGTGATTCATGATATATAATACATAAGGGGCAGTATATACACCAAATTAATGATAAAAGTGATGAATATGCTATATGTCTCACATAAACAAATGTGAGACGACAAACCCTTACCTCAAGTCTCATATTGGTAATAAATGATTGAAATTACTATATAATAAATAAATATTTAATATAAATATATTTCATGACAATAATTATTTATATAATTATATATATTATTTATGAATAACATATTTTCATTTTTCACTAACAATTTTTTATTAAAATCACTATTTTGGGTGATAAAAACATCATTTCTCATATATATTTTGATTTGGAAGATCTAGTCCTTTTACATTTATCCTGGTTACACCATTCCTATAATGTTAATAATTTCATGAGTCTCATATGTTGTCAATATAATTTTTTTAATATTCATTTAAATCGTCAATTAAAAATGAAGTACATCAATTCATGGAGACGATAGTTCATACATATAGACGAGTGATTTTTCAAATTTTAAATCTAGAGAATGAATGAAAAGTAAATAATAATTAAACTTTAAATTGATGTTATAAAATCATAAATATAATATATATTCATTAAATACATCATAATGACAACAAATGTGAAGTGGAAATGAAAAATGAAATGCAACAATTTGTAGAAGTGGTAGTCTACACATACGCAAGAGAGATGTTTTTGATTCCCAAAGGATGCAAAATAAGTGGATAATGGTTATTAAATCCTAATCACTACTGGAAATCTGACTTTTCCCAACACTTCTATACCAATGGTTTGGACAAACTGTTGGGAAATCCCAATTTGAGGCCACTTTCCCAAAGGTTTTGGAAAATCGTTGTGAAAGGGTATGGGTTTCCCAATGGTTTGGCCAAACCATTAGGAAAATTCCACTTTGTGGCCACCTTTCCCAACGGTTTGGTCAAACCATTGGGAAATCCATACGCTTTCCCAACAGTTTTGGAAAACCGTTGGGAAAATTCCACTTTGGGAAACATTTCCCAACAGTTTGTCCAAACCATTGGTAACGGTTATACCTATCTCAATGGTTTGCCAAAACTGTTGGTAAAGGTCCCCCAAATATCAACCTTCCAGGACCTATACCAACGGTTGTCAAAACCGATGGTATATGTCCTTTGAATTTTTATCAGATCTTCTTACCGAGAACATTATATAAATAAAAATTTAAAATAATTATGACAATACATATATATATTCATGTAATTATGTTCACAAAATTCATGTTAGTTTAGTGGTGAAGTCGTTCAATGATAAACTAAGGGGTCCTGGGATCAAATACCAGCGAATTTTATTTTTTTGAAATACATATACCAACGGTTCCATAACCATTGGTATAGATTTTCATATTACTTATACCAACTTTTTTCCCAAAAATGCTTGTATAGACCTATCCCAACGACTTACTTGGCAACGGTTCTCCAAACCGTTGGTATATGCTATACCAATGGTTTGGAGGCTTATACTAATAGTTCCAAACTGTTGGTATAAGTTAGTTTTCCAGTACTGAATAATGAATCTTAACTTTATTTACGAAAATAAATTAATTTTTCTAGATTGGATACCATATATTTATATGGTTAAAAGAGTAAAATAACATTGAAATTACTCTATTATTCATTATACCACTTTATTAAGAAAACTCCTTTGGCTTAGACTTTATGCCTTGAAAGATTAGTATTTTGGAATTATACGTAGCTCAGATACATGAGTATGTAATATATTATGGTATTATTCCAGGTAAATGATGAGATAAATGGTTCAAAATTTGTGAAAAACAGAGAAGAAGAGGTTCCATTTTATAATTGGGAGGAGGGGAACCTTTGGAATTACCTAAATAATTAAGTTAATATAAATTAATTTTCTTGTTCATGTGGAAAAAACTTATTAATTTAAAATATAATATGATTATGATTATAAATACACTAATAAAATAAAATTTAACCAACTTTATGTGATGTTTTATCCCTTATCTATTAGTTTTAACCATAATTAACCCTTTTCATGATTACTTGATATCAATGTTTCTTACTCTATGTGGGCTAATAAAACTACTAAAAAAATGAAAAAGTGACCATTTAGTGAAAAATAATTATATTATAGAACATATCCAATTAAATTGTTCAATTTTAATATTTTAATGAATTTATAATTATTTAATAAAATATTATTAAACATATGATACCATTAAAGTCATTCTTAGGACTATTCATAGAGATTGACTTGAATGAAAATTTGATAGAAATGGAATTTGAATGTAAAAAATTTAAAACATCACTAATATTTTATATTTATTTCAAAAATTCATGGAACACAATAATTCAATTTAACTTTATTTCGTTTAATATTTATAGTCTTAGTTATTTAATTTTTCTATTACTTGAACTAGCACTGTGTCGTTGTTGCATAGACATGTTAGATAATTATTCCATCATTAAAAAAATATATTACAGCATGGAAACTAATAATTATTTAAAATAAAAATATAGTACCATACATAACCTAATTTTATCACTATGATATAATATTAGAGTTAAGAAAACTAACATAGTGAAATTTTGTTTTTTGTTATCTTATAATGTTGGGATCAAAGATTATATTTTATTAATAAAAAAATATTAAACTCTTTTTTTGTATAAAGGGAAAACCATTTCATGTTCTATAGGCCTAGAGGTATAAATTCTTAAGTTAAACCAGGTTCATAGGTATGTTCCATAGTCTAATGTATGCCTGGATCGTTAGCGTAGAAGATGACCCGAAGGCTCAGGACCATAGGTCTAGGAAACTGGCCCACATGGGCCCATGTATGCACACATCCATCTTTAGAGAACACTTTACCTAGACAAAATCACATATTAATAACCCATTTATTATGATGCTACTATCAAAGGCCACATCCCCACCTTTCACCTCACAAATATGTCGTCCCCCACATGTTCTCACACATATTTTCCCTCCTTATCCACCATGAGTCCCACTAGGCCCTTATCCTCACCAAATTTACCTTCTGAGTGTTTCGTCATGCATCCATATTCAGCACCATCCTACCAACCAATATTTTCAAAGACCACCATAATTCCCTTTTTCTCTTCCCACCACATGTTCCACCTCCCCGCATGTATGGGATATAATACATCTCCCCCTAAAATAGGGGGTATGTTCTATAGACTTGATTTTATCCAAATAATTATAGGTGTGGTTCTATATATGAGTACAACTTAGATACTATGTTATATGATATAATGTGATATTGTTTATTTATTATTTCATTAATATAATAGTATGGTCATAATTAATGAAAAATTACACCATGTTTCAGCTGGGGTGGTTTTAGGGTGGTATACCCCATAATGTTGCATGCAATGGACTAGGGTTTGAATTCTAGAAATCCCCTTGAGGGGATTTATGATGTTGGTTATGACATAGAAACTAACATTATGGTGGTGTTGCAGGCATGATGCAGGTATGTGGTGGTGTAGACATGATGGATACAAATTTTCCTTAGGTCTATGAACTATGTAATGGCTCTCCATCTACCCCTATAAAAAGAGGTCCTTTCTTTCATAATAAAGAGGCCTCAAACATAATTTTTTTAAAAAATTTCATCGAGTTTCCATATTTTCGAAACATGGATGATAATTACTTATCTAAACAGACATGAAAGGATAAATTCATGTTTTAGATATATTTTAAATCCTCATTTCAAATTTTATCCTAGTTCTACCTATTTTACCCTTACTGAGGTGATAAATCAATATAGTGGTCACTATTCATAATGAAAAAATAAAGGGGGCCAATTTAAAAATATTTAACCACATGATCCCAAAAATGAAATCCATTTTCAATGATAAATTTATATATGTGTTAAAAATAAATTTTAATATAAATATGTTTAGTGCAACAAAAAACAATTTTGAGAAAAATGCGTTTTTAATATCAAAAGTGAACTTATATCAAAATAAAGTGTAATTATGATTTATATGTAACTAATTAGATTATATATAATTAAAGGTGTAATTTGTCAATGTAATATTAAAAATATAAACATAATGGTAATTTTAAATTACTCTATTTAATGAAAAAAATGACAGTTTTACAAAAATTGACATTTTTCACAAATTATTGAAATAATAATCTTTTTAGTAAAATACAAAAATTCATCATATGTTAATATTTACTTAAAAATTTGAAAAACTATATTCATTTAATCAATTAAAATTTCTAAAAATTATTGAAAATAATTTTGATGACCACAAACAAAGTGAAATAAATAGAATTTTTGGGGAAAATATATTTTTTAAGCCTAAAATGGATTTACTAAAAATTGATAAATTATTTATTATGGATTAATAAACATTTTTTCATTATGTAAATCCTTTATAATTTTTTTTATTAATTTGGATATTTATATTCATAATTCCCAATTTAATTGATAGGTTATAAAAATCACATTTAAATAATAATTATTCAATTGTATATCAAAATTCGATTAAATCTAGGTGTTTTTTGTCTTGCAAGATATCAAATATAATATTTTTTAACTAAGTTTTCTGAGTTACATTCTCCCCCCTTAAATAAAATATCCCCTCCTAATTTTTATCTCAGAACTAAAATTTTTAATTTTTTCAAATACATTTATTTAAAACCCCCATCATACAAAGAAAAAAAAATAAAACATCCTTTGAAAAGGAAAGTGGAAAACATAAAGGTTACCTGAAATAACACATAATCTAGTTCTCATAAAAGGATAAAATTATTGGGTAGTGAAAATATAGGAATGTCGGATAAAAAGAAACATCATAGGAATACTAGATAAAGATAAATAATGTTAATAAACCCAAATAATTAATCATTAAGGGATAAAGAAGATAATTGATTCATAATAAATAAAGGTAAATGGGTTTTTTTATTTCCGGACCATTTTCCTAGAGTTGTGAGATTATTTTAATCTAAATACAAAGTATAGAAGAAAATATATTTACTTGATTTATTTCTATTTCATAATTACCAATCAAACCATATTTTTTTAATAAATCAATTTAAATTTCTATCTCATCTCATACTCCAAGAAATGAATATAAAAAATAATAATTTTATCCATTCCCAAATCACTAAAATAAAAATTTAATTGATCATAATATACCTAAAATAATGCCATTACAATCATCCAATATTTAGATGTTTACTAAAACCAAAATGATTTGAACAAGTTATCCAATATAAAAATCCTTCATACAATAATCTCCAAAATCTCCATAATAACTCCCAAAGTTAAACATAAATGATTCCATAAATAAATAACCTAAAGAATCTTCACAATATTCCATAAAAAATTAAACCCTAAAGATTACATTAATTTGATCACATATTCTTCCATGATGAACCTAAAAATTAGGTACAAATAATATAAATCATTTATATGGTTATATAAAAAATGTATATACCCTAATCACATACTACCTAAAGTATTTTAATTATTTTGAAAAAAATATTTAATTACCATTAATACACAATAAAATCTTATATGATTCCAAAAATAACCTCTACAGATACTATCAAATTTAATTTATCAATAACAGTAATCTATTTGTCCCAAATAATCATTATTATCTCAACATCTGGATTATATTAATGGTTATATATCGATTAATTATGTGTTTTCCAAAAATATCACCTTACCACTAAATCAATTATTTATATTATCAGTACTATTCAATATATGTTCTGGACATCCTTATAGAAAGACTTTTGTAGAAAAACCATTATAGGTTTCATGATTCATATAACCAAAATATCCCTGAAAAAACACTTATTCAACACAATTCTCAAATATTAATACATTTAATGTTCAAACATTCTACTTAAATTTTTATAATAACATAAGACCTTCCTTAGTCCAAGAGTTATCCCATATATTAAATAAATAACGCAAATAATACCCATGTTCACCATGTATAATACATTGAACTATAAATTGAACATTAATTTAGAATTCATTTTCCTCCATCCAAATCTACATTTTTCCATAGAAATAACCTACAATGTGCCCTTTTTCCACAACTAAAATATCCTTCCATTACATTGAGTCATTTCCCTAGGTGACTCTTCCCACACTCTTGACATATAGGGAGGCTAATATTCATTCCTTCATGGTCTTTATGAAACACTAATTTTACATTATTTTTTTCATCCGTAAACTCACATATATTTTTGTTTTAAATTTCATATAGATAAATATGTTTAAGAATTATATTGATCTTTCATATTACATATCCCATTTCATTTGGTTTCTCAGGAGTAAACTCATTTTTTCATCCATATCCTTCAATGTTAAAATGAATCATATTCATTCCAACCATTAACTAAAACCAAAATCGTAGTGTGATAAAAAAATAATCTTAGAGAGTAATCAAATAATTAGGAAACATATTCTGTTGAATGTCTCAATCATAAAACAATATCTTAAATCAATGACACACATTTTTATACTTGGTCATCCATGATAATTATCAATAAAAATCATTTATAATCATTCATAATGAAAATGTGAATTAACCCAGGCATATACCCCAGGAGGGTCTATCCAAGTGTACAATCTTATTCCCACATATCCTGCACTAGTAAAGATTGAGTTATACCAAATCCATCCATTTTATAGTTTTTACCCCTAGGTGAATCTATTCCACTACCACATTTAATTTCCAGTATCCCGATAGGAAAATAATTTCAATGAAAAAACATTCAAAATATACTTTATCAAAACATTGGGATGCTATTTTATACAAATACTTATCCTCATGTTTTTCAATGGTGTTCTATAATACCAATCTCTAAAAATAACTTTTTCCTTATCTGATACCAATTATAGAAACCCTATCATTTCAAACATAATTTTTAAATCAATTTAAATGAATATTCAATACATTTAAAGATATTTAATGACCAAGAACTGTAAAGGATTAGTTTACATAGAGAATAGATACATAAAAATATTATTTAATTACATTATTCATCATCTCTAACATCTTTCATTATATAAGGTTCCTTCTTACACTCAACATACTCAATACCATTTTTCATAACCTTGGAAAAAATTAAAACTTAAGAAAGGGTGTGCTCAAATTCATAGTAAGTGTAGATATGAGAGATATCAGTCAATGATCTTATGCAATCATATCATTATTATAAGGGTATGATAACATGTAATTATAAATAGAAAATCATAACCATAAATTTATATATCATAATCATGAGTAATTTATGAAAAATTCGTTTTTCAAAAGATCTAGGAATCATTACAAAATCAATCATGATCCAAGAGATCATACCATAAGAATACCAACATGTCATAAGAGAGTGTAAACATCATGAGTATAGAAACCTTATCATAAGACAATTTCAACTACCAAGACCATCATATCAATAAGGATCCAAAATCACCACCTACTTCTCATATCATAGTGGATTAGGGGTCACCACATGTTTTCTATACCACAGTGGATCAAGAATCACAAAATATTTCCCATATCATAATGGATCATTTATCCCTCCCTATTTCCCATAGTGGATCAAGAAGATAAACTAATTTCCCAGAAATATATCATAATATATAAGGCTTTACCCAATGCATTGGGGGGATATAATGGACCCTCCTATCACATACTGGAAACCATATATATGTGTGTTACACAGTCATAATTCTTTTTTTTTTATTTCAAAAATTCATAACCCATGTAAAATAAAAAGGATTCATAAAGATCTCATTATATGTTAATTAATATATAAGAAAGAAGTGTGTTTTATATAATCATTATAATTACTTATTTAACCGATGTGAAAGAAATGGGTTTCATAGAATAATAGTCATCATAAGTAATAAAATAATTGAATGTAATAATTAGATCATATCCACACTAAAAACAATTATTAATTGAGGTTCGCATAGATGTAAAATTACATAAAACATTCCTATAAACATTTATTTGAAAACATGGGAAACTATTCTTTTAATTTGAAAATATTTTAAATAAAAATTTAAAATCCTTTTATTTGAAAAAAATCAATCAAAACATTTAAAAGAAGCTCCAAAGAATAGAACTATCTTAATAGGGTAAAAATACATTAATATCATGTTTGTTAAAATAAAACATTCTTTTTACACCTTTGAAAGAAAGTCAAATTTGAATTTTTGGAAAAATGAATATTTATAAAGATTACATTTTAAACCTCTCTAAATAAATTCAATAGTAGTGAAAATGAACATTAAAAAAATTTAATTTATATTTAAGATTATTAATAAAATAATTTTGAATATTGTGGATATGGATGAAAATTTTCATCAACCAAAGATGAAATAATGACAATTTTCATTAAAAAAAGTTTCTTAATAATTTTTTTACCAAATAAAGGAAAATGGTACTAATACTAAAAAATAACACTAATACCAACAGATAATAAAATATATATGTTTTAAATAATAATATATGTAGAGTTTCAATCAATGAATTTTTTATAGAAAATTCAGAAAAAATGAGATTGTATCAGAAACTCTTAGCACTATAGTGAATTTTCAATCATAAATACAATGAAATAAAATAGATAAAATGGATAATTAAAGAATACGAATATAAATGGGTTCATGATAAATTTTATCCAAGGGTAATTATATAAATCAAAGGAAACAAATAAGTGTTGAATTTGGAATATAGCTCATGAAAACAAAAGTGATAAGAGAAACCCTTACCTCTAGTATCTTGTTTCTTCATTCATGTTTGATTCTTAGGATTAATAAATATAGATTTATTAGAAATATTTTATAGAAGAATATTCATTTATATCATACCATATATGATTTATGTATTACATATTAATACCCTTTTATTAACAATTATTTATTTAAATCACTATTCTAGTTGTTAACCACTTCATTTTTCATGCATGTTTCGGTTCTTCAATCCTGATCATCGTACATTTTTTACGGTTAAAAGATCATCATATTTTTAATAGTTTAATAATTTTCATATATAATAATTATATAATATTTTATATTTATTCATATAAATTGGTGATGAAAAATTAGTTACCGCACTTCATGGATACGGTAGTTTGTATGTACACACGAGTTATATTATATCTCTTCAATGGATAGATAGAAAGAAAATCAATAAAATAAACCTTAATCAATAATAATTTCATAAATATAATATATATTTATTAAATCTATATATATATATCCATAAATTTTATGAGTTTATGAAAAATTAAACGCATCTCATTGTGGTGAAGGTAGTCTATACATATACATGATCGATATTTTATTTTCCCATAGTATGAAAAAGAAGTGGATAATTAATTTACCATTATAATAATAAAAATTAATTATAATTTAGATATATAATTAATTTTTTTAGAGTGGATAAATGTTTTTATAAATTTATTCATAGCTTTTTTATCTACACCCCTTACTTATTTTCATGGCAAAGTTAAAAAATGATCTGAAATACTCATGTTTGAATATTAAATATAATTTTTTTAATTTCATGAATGAATCTACATTCAATACTTTTCTTAATATTTAAATAAAAAATATTAATATACTTATCCAAATTAAATGATTCATGTTTTATAGGGTTCGTAATTAAATTTATTACAAATTATTCAATTGGAGATTTGGAAAATTCGTACATCAAAAGGGCAATATGGACCACACAAGAAGGCCTGCTAAATATATAAAGAAAACTGGACCATCCATAAAGATTAAATTTATATTCTCAATACAGATTCCCAAATTTTATATAAATATAAAATTTTTAGGATATATTGAAACTTATTGGATCATAATATTATTGCCCAACTAAAACAACAAGGGGCCAAATTTATGCATGAAATTATAGTCCACAATAATGTCTGAGATTTAAAAATATTGTATAATTATAACACTTTCTCCCAATACTATAACGAAATTGAGTTGAAATTTTATGTGTTTAAATTCATGAGTTATTCTCCTAAGTATTTAGAATATTTTTTTTAAAAAATATTGGCAATATTTTAGGTTTCAAACACATTCACATTATGTCCTTTGAGCAATTAATAATAAAAATGGTCCACAACACGTGGTTTAGTTAAATTGTCATAAATATGGAGAAAAAAAATCATTTTTTAATAAATTAGAAGAGTGATGTATCCAAATACACATAAAAACTTCTAATATAAATATTTATTTATATTCATCAATTTAATGGTCCAATGGTAGAACAAACTTGAGGGGTAGTTTTGTAATGAAAACAGTCCACCATATTTGGATATAAATTCATCCCCCATAATTCTGACAAGGGGTTGGAACTTCATCACATATTAGAATACATTTGAAGGATAAAAAAATCCAATTTATTTAGAGGACCTTCAAAACTCATTATTCTACTTGAGATATGATTCCTCCATGATTTATTTTTCATGTAGTAGGATTGTTTTCAATTGTAACCACTAAAGTTGTTTTCAATTTCATTTAAATTATAATGCATGAATATTTATCAAATTAATTTATTCTAATTCAAATTTTGTTGTGTAATATTTGTGGTCTTAAAATAGTTTAATTTGTGATGAAAAAAATTCCCTTTTTCTCACTTTCTTATTCAATGAAATGTGTATATTTACCTCTCTTCATGTTTCTTGTGTGTGTTCGGTGCACCACTCTTTTAATTTCTTGTTATTCTTATTATATTTATAAATTGTCAACATAATAATCTTAAACATGATTAATAACCATATAAATGGATGATTAAACCTCCCATTGTGGTTATTTATAATTTTAGGATGATCAGTGATTCCGAACATTTTCATATTTAACATTTTTTAAATTACAATTGTCTATGGTAAAAAAGATATGTTATAAATTATTAACATGTTTTCTTGACACATTTCTTCCAAGAACTATTTGACCAAAAAATATACATTGGTTAATTAAATATTAAAACATCCATTAATAAAAATTTATGATGATTAGAATCTTCATAGAGTCTAGGATTAATGCTAAAACATGGAATTTCGATCGAAATCATCTTGTAAAGTGAATGATAATTAAATGAAATGTTTTGAAGATGTAATCGATATAATAATAGTAAATCCCTAATAATTAACTCACCCCAATATTTATTAAAATTTTAAATATAACTTTATTAAAAAATCAGTCCATATAATCTCGTTAAACAACCCCCAATTAAAAAGACAAATAAAAAACAATTTACTCAAAAATTTGTATCATCATTAAAGAATCAAACTATGTTTTTCTATAGAAATTAAAGTAGAGAACCAAGCCATTTAATAGTCAATAGATGAAAATAATATATTATTAAAACAACACCATTTTGTGTGATAGTGTGTTATGTACTCATTCATTATATATTTTTAAAAAAAATCAAAAAATACACTTTTTTTAAATCATAAAGAAAAACCATCCTTCCTCATCCTTATAAATTTCTATGAATACCCCATAGCTTCCCAATTAATCCATTAGATTTTTTTGAATAAAAAATTAATAATACTCGATGCAATGTAGGAAAAAAATTATGGATTATAAAATCATTCAATATTTAGTCATTTCCCATCCAATTGACCTAAATATTACCAATCCTCGGGATCAAACCTGTAAAGAACTCAATTCCCCTAACATGAATTATCAACCCCTTGGTATTCAATATTTGAAAATTTAGGATGATCTAGACCGCTAATAATGTTTTATTCATATTTTCCCTCATTTTAATGAGCTAGATGATGCAGATCCACATCTCCACCTCAGTGTGTTACTAGTGGTTTTCACTACCATGAATCCAAAATATGTTTCTGATGAAAAAAACATTGGGTATTCCCTTTATCCCTAGAAAACAATTCCAATTCATTGATTTATTAACATAATTTCGGTTCCCTAAACACATGGAATGATTTTCATAGACTCTTATAAGAGAAATTATTTCCTAATTCTCTAACAACTTATATTCGAAAATAAATAAGTGGTATCAATTAATTCCAAAATTAATCACTCCATGAATAAAATCAGTGGTTCAAAAATCATAGAAGAATCATTTCCCAACCACCAAACACCTAACCCACTATCACTACAATACTTCTATGTGTGTTTATGGGTTATGGAGGGAAATATACATAATTCCAAAAGAGATGATGCACTTGTTGAAAAAACTCATACTACAACATGATATCCCATAGGAAACGTCGATACAAACGTGCATCAATTCCTAAATCAAGAACATGTTCAAGTAAAAAAATTCCAAGAGAATCAATCCAAAGAAACCAATAAGATGAATGAGTGAGCTTATTGGTCTTGTGTGATATCTAGATTTGGATAACAAATACTAAACATCATCTTCTCCACAATATCTACTCCCGGGCCTATAATTTTTTTTTGAATTTATAGCTCACCCATTCATCCAATCGCTACATGTCCATAACTACAAAAGGATCCATTAGATTCATCTAGACGAGTGGATCTTAATGTAACATATACTTAACAAAACAAAAAACCTCAAATATTAGGTTTATTCATTATAAACTTATTGTAACCATACTCTTATCATGAATATTCTATATATAACCTTGAATTGATGTATATTAACCTTGTATCTCATTTCTTCCATTTACCTCAACAAAATAAAAATCAATTACAATAAAGTTATAGTGGTTGAAATATTATAAACCCTTATTCTTTTACCTCAATATCAATGGATAAATCATCCATATACTTCTCTTGGCTTCCACCATTCGGGTGTTGCTCCCCAAATCCAAACCCAATACAATCGATTTCTTGAGAACCAAAATCAAGGTAATCCTAATGCAGACAATGAATCTAATTATATGAAACCATTATCATATTCTATGGAATATCAATCCCCTTTCATCCATTTTATATTTGAAAACATTGAAAATGAAATTGGACAACTGTTGTTCCACCTATATCAGAAACAACAATATAATTTATCCCAACTCCTAAATCAACCATTGACCAACACCAAGGGAAATGTAAGTTTAATTGGACTACAATATGGATGGAAAATTACAATTACTTATGATTAATCTTCTAAATACCATTTAAATATTGAACTGGAAATAGAAAAAATACTAAATTCCCAAAAATAAATCAGAAGCCACTTCCTAACCTCCTTCCATCCTTATAAAAACCAATTGCTTTTCCTCAAGCCATATCAAAGCCTAAGAAGCCCTTTGATCTTCACTAATAAATTCTCAACATGTTTAGACATGTGGAAGTCAACATTACCCACTTAGATACTATTAATAAAATCCGTTCGTATGAAATGTTTCTTAAGTAATTGTGAAGCCATAAGATAAAACGTTGAACCATTGAAAATGTTTTAACACAGTAGTCAATTCTCATAAAGTGCCAAGATATTTGTACCTTTAGAGATAAATTCAAAATAGGGAGGTCAAACATTTAAGATTCACTCATAAACATAGGATCCTTGATAAATTTCATACCCAAATCAATATTATCAAACTATGGTCATGATCCCTTGTACTCAATGATTATTTTCATCCAATTAGTAAATTGAATCACAACCATTCATTGGAGAATAATTATGGATGTCTTTGTTCAGGTCAATGATCTTATATTACTATCTAATTTCTATTTCCTTATCATGGAAGGTAAGAAAAATCTTGAAAATATATTATAACTCTAGGAATACCTTTCCCCATGAAATCTTGTACCAAAATTGATGTTCATGTTGAAATATTATACAATGAATTTGGTGACCCACTGGTTATGTAAAATATTTTTCAAGAGATGTGATAACCATTATAGAATACCCTATATTCTCTATCCATGATTTAGAAAGTTTATTTGAGAGTGTTACGAACTCCAATCCATCATGTACATTATATTATAATGATAGAGAAGTTTTCTAATTTTTCATCTTCATTAACCAAGAAATAAATGAAGAAGTTGATGTGTAGCATTCATATGCGAACTTTATAAATCTAATGTATCTTAAAAACTCTTTGGAATCCCATATCACATCTAATTTACACTTATCCACCATGGATAGTAATGAAGAAAGTGAACTATCATGATAATTTTTTTGATTCAAATGATATTATCTATCAGTAATCATTTATGATCCTTGATTCTAAATATTATCTTTATGTGAGGTGAAACCTGAAACAATGGTCTTATCATGTGTCAATGGGAGTTATGTTGGGGAGATTAGTTCCCAAATTAAATATTTGATCCTTGATGAGTTTGATATTGAAAATTTTTGGGATGAAAATTGATATAAATGATATTGAAAAATCTATTGAGTCTCATGTCCAATATGATCCTCATTACTCAAAATTGGGAAGTTATAAAACAAATGAGTCCAAAATAACTGGGATCTCATACTCTAATTTCTTATTAACTGAACCTTATATAAATTCACTATTTGAAATAAAACATATTTTTGATAATACAGGCATTGGAAACCAGCAATTTTTGGGCAACATCATTTCTAATGTTTATGAACAAAGGGAGGATACCCAAATTCCATTTTCACCCCCATTTAATTACAAGCACATCACCATGAAATGAAATAAATTATCCAATAATCACTGGGTCCACCCAAAGGTGAATCTTTCCAATAATTACACAGGAGTTGAGAAAATACATTTTCCATCAATGGACTAGGGGTAGTCAACAAGAACTTTCAAGCTGTAGAAAAAATAAATACATCAATTCATTGGGGAAAACCCAAGTTTTCATTTAACTTTTTAAAATTTTAATTACATTTTATAATTTCATTAAATGAAAAATTATTTTTTTGAATCTATTATAGGAAATAGAAAATTTATAAATCATCATTAGAGAGGAATCATTCCCTATGAACCACATTAATTTCCACCAGATTCCCACCTACAACAACAGACCCACCCCTAGAAGGAGATGATGACAATCCAAATCCAAAAAATGGGAAACTATTTCCCATTAGCTCCTTATCTTACATGTATTCTATTTAAATTTATTTCACTTTCTTTCCTATTCTTATTTTATCATTTCCACTATCCCCCTCAATATTATTTCTACTTTCTAAACCATTCAATTTTTTATTCTATATTTTATGTGGATATGTATTTAAAAAAACATGAGCCATAATTACTCACATCCCACTTATGAAATATTATCTAACTATTTTTTGGAGTCTAATGAGTTTTATTGATCTTATAAATATTGAATATTAATCATAATTTTGGAACAATTATTTTGTGTTAGAACCAAAAAAAGTTTAATGATCAATTTTTTATTTAGTAAATTATTATTCCCAAACCAATAATAACAACATCAGCTTTCAGGCCAAGGTCACCTACGAAAATATTATCATATTGTATTTTTCATCCCCAATTGTGAGTCTTGATTTCGTAGATCATGAATATGAATTATCTTCTTTGGTATCCATTAATATGATAGATACATTTTCTAAACCACATGAGAATCAAAATATCAAAATAGCCCCCATTACCCTTACACCAATCCCCCTTTTCAAATCCACTTTGATCCTACGAGAACCTTTTTGTGGTATCCACATTACAAGACCCAAAACATTTACCACCCAAAATCTATATGGATTTTCATATCGTAATTATTTGAAATTTATGTGTGGGGAATATCTTTCAGTATGTGTATTTTTCTTTCGATTTTCAACAGGCCATCATATGTTTGAGGGAATGAATATATTTATGTGTTGAAGATTGGTTTTAATTCAGTGAGGTTTGTAAATGTATATATTTGTTTTCATTTCTTATAAAATTCATTGAAAAGTGTTCAAAAACTATAAAAAATAAAAAAATAAAAAAAGGAAAAAATGTGTTGTGTCTTGTGACTGTCAAAAATCACTCTTCTTCATCCTTTGATGATATTATAACAATTAAAATTACAATATTGGGGAGATAAAACAAGGTATATGAGATGTGTGTCAGTGTTTTTCCAAATTCAACTTCTAGAAAAGAAACTTAAAATAAAAAAACACTTGCATAATCTTTTCATGGGTCATTGGGATACGTTTTTGTGTTTTTTTATATTTCATATTTTTATCCTCTTCCAAATGTTTTATCTATTTTCTATAATCCTTCACACATTCTTTCACTTGTAAATATATGGTTTCATTACCTTCTATATATTCTTTTCAAAAATTGTGCATTGTTTTTCATATACTGTTTTTACCCCTCTTTTTTTGTCTATTATATTCTTACCATCCCATAGCCGCTGAAAAATCACTAAAAATACATTTTTATTATTGTGATATTTAGGAACATGAAAGGTAGATGAGAACATATATATAATATTTTATTTCAATCTTCACTGTTGAATGAGTGAGCCTCCATTAATGAATTTACGTCATCTTGAGAGTAGTGATTTTTGGGATCCAATATTTTATATTTCTAATTTTGAGCATGAAAATTGAGTTATATTTGGAAAATTATTATGGTAAATTTTTTTTGGAATTAATTATGGGGGAGTGAACTATTCTATACCCACCTTTATTGGAGAAAAACATTTATATTAATTGATGAGGGAAAATGATTTTTTTTGGTTTTCATATTTGATATACATGAGGACATGAACAAGCCTAAGTGTAGGGGAGTTGCTATTTTTAATTTGTTCATAATTTTTTATATACCCCCTTTCAAATTTTCATTTAAAATTGCATACATTATGTGAAATTCACATGCCTTAATATTGTATAAAATTTGTGGGCATTTCTTAAATTAATCTAGATTCACATCTTTTTACTAATTTAATCATAACTCTCAATCTACATAGAAAAATTGTTTGATTATTGCTTTTACAGGACCTATTTCAATTTATCACAAATCATTCAATTGTATTACTGGATAATTAGGCCATCCAATGTGTAATATGGACCACATAAAAAGGCCCACTGAAAACGTGGAGAAAACTAGACCATCCATGAAGATTTAATTTCTAGGCTCAATCAACAAGCTCAAATTTGAGGAGAATCCACCATATTTTTTAGGATATCCCAAAAAATATTGGTTAAAAATTTTATTTCCCAACTAATCCAATAGGGGGCCTAATTGATACATGAAATTCTAGACCACAATGCTATTCAACACAATCTAATAACCTAATTGATATGTGATTTTGTGGATAGAAATTAAATAGTCAGATCATAATTTTTTAGAATAAATAATTCATATTTGACCGAAAATACTGGTCTAAAACCCATTCACATTGTGTCCATTGAAAATATTAGGATAAAAATGGACAACAACATGTGGTTTAAGAAAACAACCAAATCATTGGCTACAACTATACAATGGGCACAAAATTTGGAGTGTGAACATTATAATCCCATATCTAAAACTTATAGTAATAATATATCACCATATTAGGTTTTATAAAAGGTAGAATGGTCAAAACTAACTAAGGGGTAGTTTTGGAGTTCAAACAATCAACCACCATTTGCTAAATATTCATCCACCTCATGTCCTTGTAAGGGATTGTATTACTTTAATATTCTTAAAATTGTTTATTTTATTTTTGTATTTCTTAATAAAGAACTGTGTTAGTTTTGCATAAGAATTTATTTTAATTATTCAATCATTAATAAATTAAATTAAATTACCATGATAAATAAATTTTTTTATTATTTTAAATAACAATTTTGGAGATAACATAAAGTAATATACTATATCCATATTGATCAAAAAATTCCAAAAGAATTTTAATTTTAATTACCATACAGGTCTAATATTTAATCTAGATGAATAATAATATTTAGATAGTTTTAATGCCTCAAAGTGGTGTTTTTATATGAGTAATGAGGTTTTGGAGGTATCTTGAGTGTTTGGAAAAGTTTAAGAGGCTTTAGGTTACGTTTTTATAGTTTTAGACTTTTCTGGAAAGGGTGCATGGTTTGGTTTAATAGTTTAGGAGTAACCATGAGACTCTATGATGCTCAACTAGTATTTACAAAAACTTGAGGTATGAATGGTTTAGTGGAACTATTAGATCAGGGTTGGGAGAAAACAATGTGAGGAAGAAGGAGAAACCATGTGAGGTTTTGGAAGTTCTATGGCATGGTATATGGGTTGTGCATGGTTTTAGGCCAACCGTGCGCCTTACTGTAGAAGAGAAGAAGTACTGACAACACAATTAGCATATAGTTTTTTAAACCATGAATAAGAACACCATGATTCTTGGGGTTTTGTATAGTAGGGGTGCTCACAGTTAGCACATATTTTGTCCAACCATGTGACTAAGTCATTCATGTAGTGTCCTTGCATAGATCCAACTACACAATTTTCCTAAGGTATGGAAATCCATGAAGGAGAAATGTGTGACTACCCATATATTATTAAACAGATACATTTTACCAAAATTAACCCTCAGGTTTTTCATCCTCTCCATCCCTTTATCATCTATTTAAGTTGCATCAACTAGGGGGTTCTTAAACCCATACCCCTCCACTTTCATCACTTTAGGGAAGAAATATTGGTGGTATCTTATCATTTAAGGTAATTTATCCTCCTTCAGTGGTTCCCTTTATTTCTCCTCTTATTTGTCTCAAATTTAGAGTTCTAAAAATTAGGAGTTTATGAGAATTCCATTAGATCAAGGTAGAATCATCCATTTCTCATGGTTATTTTGGACTGATTTCATAGAGGACATATCTATATGGATTTCACACATCATTTAATGGTGTTTCATTAAGCTATGTTATTGCTATGAATTTTCATAGGCTTTCAAAAATGTTTCAATTTAATTAATTATTGATTTGGTACCTCACCATTTGTATTTAAATTGGAATGGTTTTAGGGATCCATTGTTGACATCCCATGGATGTTTCTAACAATTTCGTAAAGAGGTTGGAACCAAATGAGTTTCCTGGAATTATTATATATTGGTTTTTGGTTAATTAATTAATTAAAATTTTTATAATTAATTAAAAGTTGTTTTTTGGTGTGAAGCTATAGATTGTGTGATTGTGACGAGATCAGTTGGGTTGCGAAAGTTTTCTTTGATTATAGTTTAGTCCTTGGAAAGGCCACCATGCTTTGAAAACGTGAGGGAAAGCATCACTATTAAGGTAGGTGGCCTAAGATATTTACCCATAATATTAATATTTGTTTTATATGTTCATTGCAGAATATGCCTTAGAGGCCATGTATGTTATGCTTACTCTCATATTTTATGATATTGGTTTTGACCATATATTGTCTCAATTGATCTTCTTCAAATCCCATTGGATCTGCTATGATGTTAGACTGGACTAAGGTCCACATGTGGGGAGTTCCATCCAATGAAGTGGTATGTATTATGTGTCATGTATTTATAAAAAATTTTATGTGGTTTTTGAAATAGTTTAAATTGGTAAATTTGTTCTTGACCCAGATTTGGATGATAAATGGGGATGGACATGTTTTAAGGAATTCATATTTTGAAATGAGATGTTGACTTAATGTGGATTTTAATTAGGATTTAAATTGATATCAAATTTTGATTTGATATGAGACTGTGGGGAAAATTATAATGGTGTTCAGGGAAAATGAGATCATAGACCTTGTTTTGTTTTTCATGGGGGAAACCCATGTTTTATGGTTGATTCCAAAGGTTGACAATGATGTTTCTTTGGTGATTTTTGTAATATAAATAGGGATTGAATTTTTGGAGATATATATTGAATTAATGTTCCTTTGGGACAATGATATATGTTTTGATTAACAATATAAATTCAAATAGTTAAAAATGGATATGTTTGATTTTTTAATTAATTGACGAGAATTTAAAAAATATGTATTTGGGTGAGAGATAAAATGGTAAATTTCCAAATTTGGTTTTATAATGAATGTAATGGGTTATGGAATTTTTTATAGAAATGGTAATAATGGGAAATGGAATTGATGGGAATGTTCAGACATTAAGTGTCCAATACTGGTTGGATTTACAAAAAGATGCTCCATGTTTTTCAACCTATGACTAATGGTTTTTTGATGTTGTACTGACACTCAACTCCTCAGTTTTAGATAGGCTAAACTAAAACTCTAGGAGCTCTACTGCCTTTTTTTTAGGAAGGGAAGACATTCTTGAACCCAAGGGTATGGAAATGGAATTCCATATCAAGGTTGGGATGTTCATACATGGCATTCTATGTCATTATTGGATTCATGGATTGATGCTCAATGTTTTTTGAGATGTGACCTAAAGGGTTGGATGGTTGGACAAGGTGTTAGGTATCCTAATTGGATTCATGGACTGATGCTCAATGTTTTCCAACCTGGGAACTAGTGGTTGGGAAGCCTGTACATGACATACTCGATCTTGTTGAACACTTGGACCATGGTTACTTATTTTCCAACATATAACCGATATGATCTATGGATTAAATTATCATCTTGGGATGAGGGCGGATTGATATAAATGGGTAACCTTTTGGAATAATGAATAAAAGTGATAAATGTGTTGAGTGAAAATATTGTCAAAAAATGAAACATGTTTCATTTATCTTCATGTTTATAATTACTCTTCTCTCCTATATACACTGTTACACTAACTTGAATTTTTATTAGACACCATTGGGTGTGTCCTTCTGATTATTACTAAGACCCATCTTGAGACACTGTTTCACTTTGTTACCCAAGAAACTCTTACATGTTTATTACATGTACAAGATTGGGCCGCGGGCTGTGTTGAGTATGAATTGGTCAAGCATGATTTATTGAGTGGCATCAGGTGAGTGGATGGGTTTGTCTCAGTAATTATTTAGAGCCATTTATAGCCATTTTTTTATTTTGTTATATTATATAGCTGACCCAATGGGTGGTTGGTTATATATAGGACATGGCCATTCAGGACCTTATTGAATTAAATTTTTATTAAATCTTATTTCAGTTCAATTATTTATTCATCCTATGTAATCTAGTGTGTATGATATTTGTTTATTTTTTTCTAGTTTAGAACTCTGATATCTTCATATAGGCCCCTCATAGTTCTATTTTAGACCCCACTATTAGTTGAAAGCCTCTCTTATATGAGGAGGTATTCTTAAGGTCATGTGGTAGTCTGGATCAGGTCATAGGTTTAGTGGAACCCATTCTGGGATGTTACAAATTTGTATCAAAGAAGTTACTGTCCCGTTATGTTATTATTCGAGGATTGGTATACAAGAGATATAAGAATATGTCAGATATTATTATTGATACTGGGTTGGTTCATCATAAACACCTATTCTGGTGATAATTCTAGGTTACTTGGGGATGGTATTGATGTTATGGATTTGTGATGTTATGGTTTAAAATGATTTATTCTTCATGGGAACCACATTCTATTTGGGTGAGATGGTCTATGAAGTATTTCAGGCTCGTAGACCACTTTCAAGAGGCTTGTGATTTGGTTTGGGCACTTGGAAACTAAAGGTAAGAGTCATCTCATGCATCATTCTAGGCAAGTAGGATCCATATGTTATGAACCTATTAGTGTGTGACTTTATGGGTATCTTGTTAATGGAAGGTTCTGTGGATATATGGTTTGACACTCAGTTATGAGAATGATGGTGCAGTCCTTGTGCATGATGGGTGTAGTGACGTTGCTGGGCCAGTATGGTGTGATTATAGAATCATTAGGCGTGTTGTGTGTTGTTTTTTTAGGATTGTTGTATGTCCATGTCCTCTAGGGATCAGTCTTATGTGAGGATTCTCTAAGAGGACGAATGACCTAGTTGTGGGAAGTTGATTGGTATATGACATCATTATGTTATGGGACTCTAGTGGAGGATTTTTTAGTTTTCTAATTTAATAGATGATGATACATTAGTATATTTTATTCCCTTTAGTGCGGCCTTGTTTTTGTTCCTATTGACCCTAGGTGTTTGGTTATAATGACCTTTTGATGTGAACTCCATTATTATGGGAGGTTCTATGTGGCTATTGAGGGTGACCTATGAAAGGAGTTGATCAAGTTACGAGTGATTTTGGGTATGTAGATCATATATAGATGTATCATAATTTTGAGAATGATTTTCGAAGGTTGTATATAGATTTGGGGTTTTGGTAACACATGATGCCTTTGGTTCTTTTGAAATATATCATGAGTGCTCGTTATTTATCCGAGTTTTTGGTTTCTAGGGGAAAGACCAATTGGTTACCTGGACCGGTTGGCTCCCATTGTGAAAACTAGAACATGGTGAGAGCATAGATGGTTTGGTTTGTAAATTTGAATAGATATAAGGTTTTGAGGGATAAAGTTGGTTGTTTTGAATCAGTGAGATTATTTTGGTTTTGAGAAACACTATGGAGATTCCTCCTTGGGTGAGATAAAAATTTGGGTAGGCATGGACATTGGATTGGGTAGGTGAGATCAGTTTTTGTGAGATATAACTCCCCGAGGTGTTAAAAAGATTCTATGGTTGGGTTACACGTGAATCTGTAACAATTATATTTTAATAGGATTTTTGAGTCACAAATGTGTGATGACTCACTATGTCATTTTGTATGTGGATTAGACGTTACTAGAGCATACACCCAAGTTGCTTGAGAATACAAGGAGTCCATGAGTGGGATAATAAATGATGTGAATTATGTGATATGATTATGGTAAGGGTTACATATAACATTTTGATAGTTTTGATATGACACTGTATATAGATGTGACATTAGATATGGATGAGTGGTGATGGTATTCCTTGATGGCATCTTAGCGTAATATTAGTTAGTGATTATCAAGAATAATATCTTGAAATCCTTATAAATACTATATGAGATAAATAGCTATAATCATTCCTAACCAAATGTATCTTGTTGGATATATGACCTATTACAGTTTACTCTAATAGATAAATGAATGTGGAGTCATATCATGGGAAGTTAACCATTTACTATTTATGAGTACAGTCTTTGTGATTCAATGAATGTTGGAACATACTATGGGTTCCATTATCAAATTATGAGAAGGGGTGATGGTTTATGGTTTGATTCATACCTCTAGAAAGGGTGATAAATCCATGTCCAATTATAGGGTTATTAGTTGATGGACAGTGGGTGAAAATGGTTAATGATATTTAGGTGAGTCATTAATGATGAAACCCCCATGGTGGGTAGTGATGTATCAGTTGGGGAGATATGAACCTTGCGATGGATGGGGCATGAGTTTGTGGAACTAGCCATGGATCAATCATGGTGGCATTGTGATTCTAATGAATGAAACCAATGAGGTAGGTGCTTAAAATATAGAGGGAATTCTATGAGGTTTTAGTTTTGAAGAATGATCAAGATGATCATTAGATTTTGGTTCAAGATGGTTTTGGAAAACGGGTCAAGTATATAATCTATTGTTTATGTTTGGGTGGTTATGAAATGACTCTAACTGTGATGGCATAGTGATTATATGGGATATTGAAGGACTAGGAGTTGGATCCAAATGTTTTTAAGTTGAGTTGTTTGAGACTATAATTGCTTGGGTTTGTTTGCAATGTGGGTGAATAAGGTTACAAGAAACATTCTGTGTGTCATTTTAGTAATGACATGTGTTTTGGGGTTGACTTGTTCATTCAAGGGAAAGATGATATGTTCTTAGTTCATGCCTTGACAGTTGGTATACATCCACTTTGGTTGGATTTTGGTGTTCCAGGTGGGTACCATCTATGTTTTATGTTCTCATGTATTTTAGGGTTCATAATGTTGGAAACCATGCTGGGCATGTTGTAGGAGTGTGAGTTAATGGTTTATTGTTCCTTTCCCAGGGTGAGGGTTGCCAGAAATCAAGAGTTAATAATTATAAGATAATGCTTATGGTGGGGAGACCCATAGCTCAATGGATACATGGGTGATGTGGTAATCTATGTTTCTATTGGATGGACTGGGGTAAACATTATTGTGGTGTTTTGGTCTTGTAATTGGTGATAGAATTGGTTTTTGGTAGGTTAATGTATGTGAGTTTTAGTGTGTTCCTTATTAGTGTTCTGAGTCATTAGAGGTGGGATGAGGCTATTGGTTAAAATGTAGTGACTGGTATTTTTTGGGAAGTGCATATGGATAACAACTGAGTAGTCTTTAGTATGATAAGTGTTTTGGTGGTGAGCCTGTAATATCCCATGTATGGATGGATAAAAAAATGAAAGGATTTTGAATTTACATTACCAGATACGTCAAACATTGAATAAAGACACATAATGATATTCCAAGAGTTTTAATTTATCATAGTAGTGTTTTGATATAAGGAACGACTCTCGAGATGTAGATCGAGTGTTTAGATGAGGTTCAGTGGATTCAAGTTATGTTTTTTGTGTTTTGGTGTTTTCTAGTTGGGGTGTGCGGTTTTGTGTGCATAATTTATGAGAAACCATGGGAAACCCGAATACTTGGTAGGTTTTTAGTTTAATTTGAATTATTAATTGTTGCATTTATTGGATAGAGAACGGTTTGTGGTAAACCATTTGAGTAAAAAGAAGTAACTGTGTGAGGCTAAAGAGGTTATGACGCATGGTTCACTGCCTGCACACAGTTTCATAAATACTATGCACCATACAGTAGAGGGGAGTTAGTGATAACATCATGGTTGGCTCATATTTATTCAAACTATGTATCACAACCATGAAATGGGTGTTGGATAGTAGGGATGAAAATTTTTGGTGCACCATTTGGAAAACTGTGCATCCAAAACATGTGAGTAGTTTCCTTAAAGAGAGACAACCACACAGTTGGTGCATAGTTTAGTAAACCTTGTGGCCAAACCATGGGGCTTCCCAGATTTCATTAAAATAGATAATTTTACCAAAATTTCCCCAATCAATATTTTCAGACTCCTCACCCATATTCACCCTCATTTCATGCAGACTAACCAGGGGGTTCCTAAACCCCTACCCATCCCCTTCTATAGATTTGTATGTGAAATCTCTGATATTTCTCACAATTTGATTAATGTTCTCTTTATTTGGTGGCTTCCTTTCTTCCTAATTTAATTTATCTCTTATTTAATAGTTCTCTAGTTTATGTTTCATGGATGATTCCACCAGATCATGTGGAATCACCCATTTTTCTTCAGGATTTTGGTTTACTTACATATAGATATCCCAAAATTGATTCCACACCTCATTGTAAGGCGTTTTGTAATGGTATGTGATCATGGGGAATTTCATTAGGATTTACCAATGTATTGAATTAATGAATTTTTTATTTCATATAACCCTTACGGATTTACTTCGTAATGGTTTCGAGGAATTGTTATGGACCTCACATGATGGTTTCTTGGAGTTTGGAGATGAGGTGGTCACTCGATGAGTTTTATGAAAATATTCCATGTTGGTTTTGGATTGATTAATTAATTATATTTTTTTATAATTAATTAATAGTTTTTTCTGGTGTGAGTTTAGATTTTGGGTGATAATGACGAGCTTAGTTGGGTTCCAAAGGGTTTGAATAATTCTAGGATGGTCCTTGGAATGGCCACCACACTTTGGAAATTATTTTTTAAAGATTTTTTAATAATATGGGTTCTCTTAGAGATTTATCCAAAGCCTAGTTATTATTTTTATATTTTCATTATAGTACAATCCTTAGATCCCATGTGTGTTATGCATTCTCCCTTATTTGATGATATTGGGATTCCCAATATATTGACTCTATGGTTCCCTTTTGTAACCAAGTTCATTTGTGCTGCTGTGAGAGTGAATTTTGGGACACCCTTGGGGTGTTTCCACATTATAAATGTTATTTATTATGTCATATGTTTTTATAAAAAAAATTATGAGAATTTTGAAATGGATTAAATGTGTTAATTGAGTGTTGATCCAATTTTGGATGATAAAGTCGGTAGGATATGTTTTGAAATAATTATTGTTTTAAAATGAGGTGTTGAACTCATTATGATTTGAATTATTTTAAATGTTGATTACAAATAGTTTAGTGGTGACTTGTAAAATAGATCTCATGGGATATGAGGGCATGAAACTTTTTGGGGGTTTTAAGGGGAAAACCCGTGTTTTGAGGGTGGATTCCAAATGTGGATAATGAAGTTGTCTTGGTGTTTTATGACATGTTAAATGGGATGAATTTTATTTTGAGGCATGTGTTGAGGTAAATATCCTTTGTGTTTCTGATTATTAAATGGCTTGAAGATCATTTAACAATTACGTATATGGGTAAAGGGTAAAATGTTGGATTTTGAAATTTGGTTTTGTTATGAATGTAATAGGTTATGGAAATGTTGAATGACATGGAAATAATGGGAAATGGAATTTTTGGGGATGGTCAAATATTATTTTCCAAATCTCAATTGGATATATGGACTGATGCTCCATTATTTCAATCTGTAACTAATAGTTCTAGATGTTGGACTAATGATACACTCCCCAATTTTGGATTGGTCCTACTGATGCTCGAGTCACCCTAGTGCACCAAAATTATTTTGGGGAAGGACTGATTCTACTGAAGCCAAGGGTATAGATATGGTGTTCCTTATCAAGGATTTGATGGTCAGACAGGTGTTCTGAGTCCCATTTGGATTCATGTAAATTGATGATCCATGCTTTCTGATTTTTGACATAGAGGTCGGGATTATCGAACATGGCATTTCAAGTCTTCAATAGATTCAAGGATAGATGAACTATGTTTTATGAATTTTGACATAGTGGATGGGATGGTCATAAATGACATACCAGATCCCAGTTTTCTACTTAGACCTTGGTTCCTTATTTTTCATCCTTTTACCCTGGTGATATACATCATATATGATTGGATGGCGATGAGGGTGATTTTACTGAAATGAGTAACCATTTAGAATAATGAATAAAAATATCAAAAGCGATGAATTGAAATATTATTAAATAATGAAACTTATTTTCCTTACCCTCTTGTTTATAGTTACTCCCCTCTCTTATATAAAATGTTATGTAGACTGGTGTTTGGTTTATACACTGTTGGTGGGGGAATACTGATATTTAATCACACCTTACTCAGGACTCTATTTCACATGGGTACCCAAGAATCTCTCACATGTTTATTGAAAAAATAGGTCTGGGATGAGGAATGTGTTGTTTATGGCTTGGTGATGTGTAATTTATCTAGTGGTATCAGGTTTCTAGACGGGTTTAGCTCAATGATACTATAGAGCCTTATGTGTTACATTATTTATTTTGGTATGTTATGTAACTAAACCAGTAGGCTATTGGTTTTAATTATTACATGGCCATTAAGGCCCTTAATTAATTTAATTTTATTAAAAAATGTATTCGTTCATTTATTTATTATTTCTATGTACTATGGTGTGTATGATATGTGGTTATTTGCTTCAGTTTAAGCACTCTGACATGGGGGTATAGTCTCCTTAGATTTCTATTTTAGACCCCCCACTGATAGTTATTAGCCTATGGTGTATGGGGAGGCATGCTTGAGGTCATTTGAATGTCCAACATGAAGAATTATTTTAGTGGAACCTAGTCTAGGATGTTACACATAACCTATTTTTATCCATATGAAAATATGTTATAGATATTAATACAAAGAGGGTGAAATTTTATATTTATGAATTAAATAAAATATTATTAAGGTCACAATCAAATAAAAATTCAATTGAGTTTCCAAATTTTCAAAAATAGGATGATGATGGAAAAAATAATGTCAGAAAATAATAAAAATTAATGTTTTAGAGATATATTGAAGCCTTATCCGAATGTTTTAATCCAGTTTTACCATCTTTACCCTTACCATGGATTATTATTTTTACTATGATTACTATTCCTAATGAACAAAAATTAAATTCATTTTTTCCAAATTAATACCCCATTATTCGAAATATGAAGTCCATTTATCAAATAAAAATATCAATAATCATAGTAAATTTATTTTAATACAAATATGAAAAACAGAATGAAAAATAATTTCGTGAAAAATGTGTTTTAATCCTATAAATGAACTTATACAAGAATCAAGTATAATACTAATTACAATATAAATAATTATATTATATGTAACTAAATGATACATCTTATAATTCATAATCAGATTATAAATATAATTTAACATTTAAAGTTGTTGATTTAAAGAAAATAAATGAATGTTTTATAAAAATCAGTATTTCTCACTATTCACTAAAAAATAATTCTTTTTAGAAAAAACCAAAAATTTACCATAAGATAATATTCACATAATAAATTATAAATTCATATTAATTTAATCAAATTAAATAACAATTTTTCTTGATATTCGTTATAATTTTCATGAAAATAGGAAATAAAAAATATTTTTAAAGATAACATATTTTTGAAGGATAAATCACTATACTAAAATTTGTGTACTTATTTATTAAAAATTAATATATAAATTTTTATTAATTAAAAACATTATACATATTTTCTAAAATGTGGTTACTCATAATCAATCATACTAATTAAATTTCTAGGTTATAGCAGTCACATTTAATTTATAATAATTCAGTAGTATATTGTAGTTCACTTAAACTATGTGTTGTGTATCAAACAGGCTATCAAACATAGTATTCTTATAAAGTAAAATTTTAGGGTCTTATACTTGAGTTATATTTATATGAATTTTAAAAATGTAATTTTTTATAAACTACCATGTATATGAATTTAATCTGACAAATCTATTTCAATCAAGGGACTGGAGATAGCTTCTTCTATTTAATCATAGTGGAAAAATCTTTTATTTTCTTATTCAATTATTTCCATATCACTTATTAAAAACCCAATATATTGTACCTATCCATGATAAAAGGTCATCATTATTTTCATACATACATCAAATTATGTGATTCATTATATACCTTAATAATAATTTGATGTATAATGATCAAGACACATGTTGCAAATTGGAATATCCAATGACACATAAACAAATGGAATTCCTTTTTTGTGGTTATATCTTCATAACCCCATTCTTGGACATTACTATGTGAAAAATTAATGAGGAGAAGTCTCAATGTATTATAAGACACCAACACCTAATAGTCAGTCATCATATGCATCCCATCCAGAATATGTTATCTAGACTATAGGTTATATGTTTAAGAATATTGTCATATAATTTTTAGGCTCTCATCATGGTGTGGAACTGCTATAGCCTTTATAGGTGACATAAAATATAAGTAAAGTATATTATTGATTTTACTTAAAAGAACAATCATCATGTGATAATATATTTATCAATATTATGGTAATCGAATGTACAATTTCATTTGATTATAGGGTACCAACTCCAACAGTATGCACTTATATATATATATATACATGCATATATATATATATTGATGATGACAAATGAATTTTTTAACCTAGGTATTAATATATGATATGTAAAATCCTCAACTGGTTTATACATAGACCATGATGGAAATAATTTCAAGGCCAATAAATAATGTTTACAGGAAAATTATTTTATTTTGAATTATTTACCAATGATATTTTTGTGACATGAACCAAATTATTATTGAAAGTACTCACCTTACTTATTTTCAAGAATAAAACATTAAAAAGGGATCTATTTAGTGAATTTTATATCCTATGAGGTTTAATATAATAAATTATAATTTGATAATGAGTGTCCATGAAGATATTCTGACAACTCCTACAGTGATTAAGATGCAAAACTAGCATAACCCAACCCATTAACACGCTATCTAGGTCTTCAACAAGTCGATCATGGAACACCAATCTCAACTCAAATAAGCTAGGGGATGGTGAATAGTATGAAGTAAGTATTGTACACAATATTAGAGGCCTTATCATAATACGCCTATTCATATTCACTTATCTTTACGTAGTATCAAAAAATGAAAGCTAAACAAAAGTACCTACTAAAATATATAAAATTCAAGTGAAATGTCTTAAATATACAGAAAGTATGATCTTGTGTAATTAAATTAAATAAAAGGGTGGAAAAAATTCCCAATATTGCAAAGTAATCCTACCCAGGAAATTAGAAAAATGACGACTCCCTAAAACATAGCTCCTAAATACCAATTCTACATGTGTCTCTCACCACCGCGCACCACTAATATCCTTATCCATAGATACCATCTCAACCATGGTCCCCAAAAAAACATTTTTGATAATAATAGTAAAAAACATATAGATAAAATTCGTTTTCAAGGGCGAGTATATACATATCTAGTAGGATGACTTGAAAACAAAAAAGGATAAATAAAAAGACCATCCAGGTCAAAACCACAAGTGTAACAAGAAAAACTAAATATATTTCCAAAGTTGATAAAATGTGATATAGAAGAAATTTACACTATATAAAAGAAAAATATATAAAAATAATACCCAACAAAAATACCAAATAATATTAACAACCCATATTTTCAAACACCATTAGCTCTCAAACGTTGTTGTAGGGGAACCATTCCTTGTTAAAGGTAAGTGTCAATCAGGGTAGTAATGAAGCCCAATAGAGGACCCCTACCTAATCAAGTAAAACACATAAAATGATGGATTGAATAACTGGATAGATAATAGAACCACACATCATGTGTGTGTGGGGAGCTTATAACTCTATTAGTTTTGTTGGGACCGATGACTTATTGGGGCCAATGGAGTACCAAACTCTTGCCTCATCTAGAGTTCTTGTGACATAAGTATGTTGGTGATCACTAAAAATAGAGAAGAATCTATAGAACCCATTCTCTATCACTGATATTCCATAAGGTTATCTTCGAACCACTTTTATTATCTGATCATTTAATGAGATGTTACGTTTTGTCATTATAGAGAAAAAGAAAATTGAATTGCTCGTATAACCTCACATTTCACCAATTATTCAAAAATGGGATGTTCCATAGTGATTTGTATGAAAATATTATCAAAATAGACCAATTAAGTTCCAAAATATGAGTTATGAGTAAGAATATATGAAAATAAACTTGGATGGAAAAGCACACAACTTATACTATAGGGGTACATGGGGTATATCCCGTTGGTAAAATCCCAGATGTGTACTTATATTAACATTCCATGTTTGAGTCTATAAACACTATGTGTATGGTGGTATACATGGTATATAAGGGATACAGTGGTGGTAGGCATCTATAGTTATAACCCGAGTCATGTAGAGTGTTATATACACTACACGTGTTCTTGACATAAGTATCGTGTATGAAAAGATGACTATCTGGGTGTGTATCCCCTGTTAATGTTATGTTAGGTGACCTAGGACAACACAAAATGTTTATATAAAGGTATATTTTTATTATATTTATCTTCAACCAAAAATATACCAAATACTATTAGAGCTTTAAATAGAATGTGAATTTAAACTACATACTGTGTGATCACATATTCAGTCATTGATTTGGATACTCAAAATATATCACATCACTATAGCCAAATCCCCTCCCCCCCCCCCGATCTCACCAAAAATGACATACTTGACTCACAGAGTCTCCTTCATACCTCCTAGTACCCTTTTCAGATTTTATTAACTAGAAAAACATTATTTAATGTATCTCCGCACATGTTCCTAATGAATTACATGCCACTTCACTTCCAGGTCTCACACAACTGAACTTCTTAATGATCCATCATTTATCATTAAACATCCCACACATGTTGATATCCACCTTAATGCCTAAAATAAACTGTCATGGGTTCAAATACCACTTTTTCATTGATCTAGACCAATTCTGCCTAAACATTCAGCCATTGTAAAGGCTAGTGAATAATACATATGGAAAGGGGTTAGGGGAGATAAAGTAAAACCCATGGGAAAACAATTTTGTGGTTAGTGAGAATGCTCAGCCCCAGATCATTGGGAACTTTTTTTCTATTGACCATGAATAAGGTAGAGTTATAAATTTTAGGAAATTATCAAATGAATAAAATTTATAGCATATTCAATTATTTCAAATAATACTATATTGGATAGATGGGAATTAATTTAGTATAAGGAATTGAAAGAATTGAGAGAACAATAAAAATAAATAATCCTACCTTGATTGGGATTATTCATTAGTGATGATTTCACCCACACTAGGATCTATTAGTTATCTCTCCTTGAAGAACATGTTCACAATCTCCAAGATTCATTGATAATATCTACACTCCCTCAGGGATATCCTTGAAATATATCCCAATAATTAGGGGGGTTTGAATATAAATGCCTGAACTAGAGATTTAAATAAGTTAAACTATGGGTTTTATGGTTGGAGGATATTATTAATTAATTAATTAATTTAAATAGATAAACCCTTGACAGACCTGAATCATGGTACTAGATTTGGCCCAAATTTATAATACCTTTAGGGTAAACCCTATTTTATGGAGGAAACCAATACACCACTTTCCCTATATGGGAATTTAATTTACCCATGATCACACATGAATGTATTAAAAATAATATATTTCATTTAATACATTTTATTCAGAATTTTTTGACACAAATCCAATGAAAATAGTTCAATGACCCATCCATAATATATTATTAAGAATATTCTAAAGGTCCAGTCCATAATAATTGAGGTTTATATATCCCACCACTATTAACCCTTATCACCCTAAAATACAACCAACCTCTAAAGATGTTGTTACAGTAACTACGTCAGACTCTATCATTCCCAAGACATCTCATGATGTTTATTATACTTACAAAGTTGGTGCATCCAAAATAGTTATAAATTTTTAAGGGTCCTATCATGTAGATCCTTAGATGCCAAGTGGTACTCCAATAAGGTATATTTTTCTATAATGTTTAGTTAATTCCACTTAATGATATGAAACAGTTCATTTACCTTTGTCTTCAACTGTGTTACATAAAAGATGTTTTGATCCTAGTCTAAGTACATGGGACAATCTTAGTAGTAATAAACCTCTACTATAGTGTACATGATCTAGAATAGTCTGATGAACATTGAATGGAACAAATGATCTATCTCCTATAACCCCAAAGGCCTCCATCATTTTTCAATGTAGGAATTTTTGTTTCTTTGAGATATCCCCATATGCACATGGATCACGTTCACTTTCTCTATTATAAAATAAACTAGCTTTGGTCCCATTAGTGATAACTCACTAATCTTAGTCAAACACTGGTGTGACCTATTGGTTCTCTCATACGTGGACTCAAAACGTTCCAAGCCAATAACAGTGTGGTATATGTTTTTTCACAATGAATATGCTATCATAACATTCTAAATTAATTAGTTTTTTTAATTTATTATATAATATAACATAGAACATACCTTATTTCTCAAGGATCATTGGAGGTTTTATGTGTGAATATTTAGTTGGTTTTTCAAAACTAATGCTAAAATAAGGGATTCAAAGAAAAATTTAATGTGAAAAATTTATGAATTTTATAAAATTAAGTTAGTTTTTGGAGAAATATTTAGGGGAAATTATTATATGTTTATTAAAAAACATGCCAAGTTTATGGTTCATAGAAGCTCATTTATGTTTAAATTATGTTTTTGGATTCGGTTAATCAGGATCCTTATTACCATCTATGACGTTACCCAAATGTTTGTAGAACTAACCCTTAACATATCAATCATATATTCATGTTATAAAATGTTGCAAAGAAAATTATAATATTAATTTTTTTTGGAATTAATGGATTATTATGGTGTCCAATTGGTACAACACAAGTCACACAATTGTAATCTCACAATGATCAGTTAGAAATAAATATCATTTCATTCACTCATACCAAAAAATGTATTATTATATGAATTCATTTATGATACTATTGAATGAAATGTTTTGAAACAAAAAATAAACAAATATATTATATAATAGGTGTTCCATAACTCTATTTACATGTGTGAAACTCCATTAGAATAGTCACCCACTTTTTATCTTAACACCGAGGGGAATAGAGGGCTTGAGTTGATGTAATTCATTATTTCAACTCTACTTATATAAATAGGGAACTCTAGAATTCTAGGATGAGTATTGTACTCATTTTAATCTAAAAAATGGGAGAACCTTTCCCCTGATTTGATCAAAAAAATGAGGATCCCATGGTTACTTTTTATTGTTAATGGGAGGTAGAGGGTTTTGCACATTGAATTTTCAATAACAATTGTTGATCAAATTTGGTCAAGTTAATTTCCAAATACCATATTTGAAAATAAAAATTTAAGATTTATTGGCTAGCCTCTTTAATATTTACCAATAAAATTTTCTTCCCCTTGAATTTATATAATGGGATATAAATTCAAAATACCAAATGGTAGACTTGACTACAAGCTGATTATGATTCTAGAAATATTACATTGATATGGCTAAAAGATGGATGAATTCAGTCTGGATGTCTTATTATGAGTTGTATAAAAAATATTCAAGGACCCAACCATAAAATTTCTTCCCAATTGTATTTTAAAATTTTTCAAAATGTTGAAACTAGTGCACATATTTTATCAATCTTCCATTTAGTTTTCCAGTTTTTCCCCCACTTCAATTTATGCTCTTTAAATAACCTCCACCCAAAATGTAAAAAATAAAAAAAATGTGAAATTTAAAATTTTAAAAGTATTTAAAATAATCAAATTGATCAAAAAGGAATGTTAAATTATTTAATAAAATAGAATATTCAATACGAAAATAGTTTAACAATGTGGTTTATGGGTGAAATAGAATATTGAATCTTTGTGCGATCATTCCACCACAACTAAAAATTTCCACTCCTTAGAAAAGTATCATTTCAAAAAATGATACATGAAGATATTCCCTAAATCATGACTAGTTAAAATTCAATAGTAATTTACATTCAGGATAAAAATGTGAGTAAATGAAGAACCAAACGAAATATTTAATCTCACTATGAATGGAAATGAGTTTCTCTTGAATTATATCAGAAAAATATAAAGTAGCTGCATGATGTTGTTAATATAATGGAATAAAATGAGTCATACATACGACTAATTCCATATGTGGTTGTGTCCCAAAAATTTCAAGATTACATCTCCAATTTATATTTAGTAAATATAATTCATTTTAAAAATTTCTACTTACTAGATTATTTCCATTGAACATTAACTACTCCCTTTATAATAATGTTTTTAAAACCCACTCACATAAGAATTCCTAGAATTCATTTTTATTTGGGTTTATCATATATGTTGTGTTGTATTATTATTTCGTGATTATATGTTTTGTAATTTTTTTCAACACTAATTGGAATAAATCATGGTTAAATCAGGTATATAAATGAAACATATATGATAAGGAATGTAAATATGGAAAATTAAATTTAAACAATTATTCTAGAATTAATTATAACTTATGTATGATTTCAAATAAGAAGGAAATTTTTACATGTCATGGTTGTGTGCAATGATGTGTAGAGATATTAAATAACCTGATTTTAAAATTAAATACATACAAAAATGTAACAATCTCTCAAAGGTTTTATAGATATACAAATGGTCCTATCATTCAAAAATAACTACTTTTACATTAAATAATCCCTCAATGTTAATTATATGTTCAAAATCTCATTCAATACATGAAATAAATTTTCATTAAATGTTAAAACACCATGAAATTTAAAAATACATCATGATTTTTGAAAAATTTATATTATTATATTGAAATTTAATAGTTTTATTATAGAAAAAATGTGATAAAATATAGAGAGATAAAAAACATAAAAATAAAATGTAAAAAAATAGAAAAAATATTAATGAAAAAAACCTAACAAACTGAAGAATTTATCCCTCCACACCCAGAATTTACAATTTCCTCATTTAAATTATTGTTTTTATGGAAAGGGAGAAGATAACCACTTGGGTTCCATTAATAGATAGATATATTTATTTATTTAATAATATTATTTACAAAAACAAGAAAAATGCAAAAAAATGGAATTACCTTTACATGTGCGGTTTCATTATTTATTTTTGAACCTAAATTTAAATAAAAAGAAAAAACTATTATTAATTAAAAAATATACAGAGAGTTTAGTCTACATATACATGATGTTTACTTTTTAAATGGAATGTTACAGATCAAACAATTCTATGAGGCATGTAGTTGGGTTTGATATAATGACTTGTCTAATTAAATGGATGACCGCAACCATTGAAGAAAATTTTATTCCACCAACATTTTATTACTTTCAGTATTATATATATATATATATAATTATATATATTGAAAAAAAATTAATACACAAAACACTTAAATAATAATAATATATATGATATGTAGTTTCATTTCTTAAAAAGGGATGATGTTTTGGAGGTTATAAAGACTCAAACTCAAATCTTTCAAACAAAGGACAATGAATTTTCATATAACCCCAACCCCATATTCAATTTTAAATTTATTATTAAATTATTCTATATTATATGAAAACAATAAGAAGATATTAGACATGAAATATATAGATATAAAATATGTGTGATTTTATTTTTAAGATAAATAATGGAATTTTTTTGACTGGAAGGACTTGGACCCATGTCTTTTGGACCCTAGGTTGTAACACTGCTAGTTGAGCAAACCCCATCATATGTTTAATATTTATTATTAATATATTTTAGTAGTTGTGATATTATCACACATCAGTTAATAATTATTGTAAAAATAAATTCACACACTATATCAAATGTAAAATTTTAAATGGAAAGAAGTGGAATGAATGTGACTCTTGTTTTCACGTTGGGGTACAAAGTAGAGACAATTTCTATTCCATTGATCATCCCTAACTAGTATAGACCCATTAGTTATCATAATATTTTTTTCATTTAAATTTTTAGAAATATTTAAAATGTCATGAATCCATATCCATGAAACATAAAAAAATGGAAAATAATGAGTCTTACAATGTTATATAGAGAAAGGAATCAAATTATTGACTGGTCACTTCTCATAGAACACTGCACCCCTTAGTACTAGTTGCATTCCTAGTTTATTTAAATATTTATTATATATATTTATATAAATTTATTAACATAATTTTTTCTTCAATAGTTATATGTATAATTATATGTGATACCATTAATTTGATCTTATATATATTATGTATATTATATATATTTGTAAATTTATAATGTTACATGACTTCATACAATCTTCATACAAATCATGTGTGTGGATATTAAATTAATTAGACAAAATTAATATATATAATAATTTTTTTAACGGTAATTTTTTCATATTTGTCTAGGACATAATAATTTAATGAAATTATTTAAAATGGGTTTGGTTAAAACTGATAATGTAAATGAGATCCCATATCAATTCTTATTTTCTTTCCCATATATGGTCAATCAATACAAATTATTTATTTAAAGGGGGTAAAGTAGAAAAGATGAGTAAATACTCAATTTTCATACTACATAGAGGTGTTTTAGATTATAGTGAGAATATAGGAAAATATAGTTCATTGAAATTATTTATCTACTCATGGAAATTATCCTCAGATGACTAGTGGGATATTAATCATTGTGTAGAGTCATTGATGGTCATTATGTCTTTAGATTATATCAAATCATCAATAAATTAACCTGCATGACATTTTACTACACCTTTATAGAAATTAACATATGAATATTTATCTATCATGTCTATCAATTATGAAAACTCAAAAATTGTATCAGGGGAATGAAGATAAATTTATTTGGGCATATTAAGACATCAATAAAATTAACTAATGGAGAATAATTCTCTTATGTGGTATGTTTAATGTCATAAAATATGTTTTAATGGATAATTAAACAAAAAATACCTAGATAAAGTAAGATTATATATATTATTTACGGTTTCCACGTGTTTTAAGAAATATCTTAACAATATAATGGGTATATATCCATTAATCCTATTATCATCCATTTTATGAAAATAAAAATAAAAAAATAAAATTAATTTTATAACAGTCTAAAGAACACCCTCTAGTAGACCTATGAGGTGTTCAGTATTTCAATTTTCCATTTGAATAATTATTCTTGTATGATTTGGTTCCCCTACATATAATTTAGAGAAAATGGTGTAATCCATGAAATTTATAAAGGCTCCCACATCAATCATGGAATAAAATAAATAAATACTCCCCTATGGTACATTGAATAAATATTTTTTAAGGATCCATATATTTGGTGGGAGGTGATTTCTAGATCAATGTAGAAACATTTCTCTATAATCACACTTTTTCCTGGCCTATAAGTCTCTATCATTGTTTACACATATCTTTCATGAACAAGGTGTTTTAAGGAATTTTATTTATCTAATCAATCAAATGAATGTTAACATGAATTTTTCTAATTATTTCCAATATTTATTTTTTATGTTTAGTTTAATTTTGGGGTTTTCACTCATTGGACCTTTTGGTAAATTGAAGTGGAATGTCTAGGCTATGGGATTCATCAATTTACACCTCTTTTATTTGTATTAATATGAATCATAATAAATCATTTCATCATTTGGATCTTTATAGGTGGATGGAGTAGTGGTTTCTTTAGAAGTGGATAACTCTACTAGAAGGGTAATTTTAGATTGTAGGTTTGGTAACACTCTAAAGGGTTATAGAACTACCATTTCCCTTGTCCCTTGTTTGAATATTATTTGATATGGGAATTTACTTGAGGATTGAATTTTAATTTTACCCAAGGAGTTGGTGATTCATAATAATTGAGTTTTTAGGTTTTTAATGGAAAATTGTATTGTTTGTTATAATCTAAGGTTATCTTATACTTTTATTTCATTAGGTATTATAGTGTATTATTGGGTTTTAGTGAGTGTTATTATAATGTACATTATATTGGTCAATGATTTTTGGGTAGTTGTGGGGGATTACGAACTGGTCTTAAGTGTCTCTCAGACAATTGGTGTTAATTAAAGTAACTCCCTATATATAGGCATTGTTATATTTCTATTTATAGATGATTAGATGGTTTGGATGTCTACCAAATGGGTTGTCTATATGGGTTCCCTAGGAATATTTTTTCACATATCTAAAAAATACCTAAATTAAATGCTTTCGTTAAAATAGTGGGTGTTAGTGGAATTTATAACATAAGTAATTAGAGGAGGAGGTTGGAATTTCCCTTGAGATGCAATTAGTTGTTTCAATAAGGTTCTTACCTCCTAAAACAATATCTACATTCTTCTCAAAATTTGAAATTTTTACCACTTGGGATCCCCTTATGGGTATTCTGAACCATGAAATGAATTATTACATGTTTTCTTCCATTTCCTCAGAAAGGTACCTTCCATAAATTGGTGTATTTTATTTAAGGGGTCATACATTATTATATTAAATCATATTACATTCAATATTATTAAACCTTCATAAAAATATTTAAAAAAGTGTTTATCTCTTATTTGGTAGTGTGGAAAACATGAACAATTCCTTTTAGAATTTTCCAATGATTCATGATGTTCTCACCCATTATATTTCATTATTACTCACATTTCCTTTCTAATTATAGTAGTTTTAGAGGGTGTGAATTATTTTTAATGAAAAAGGAATTTCATGTCCACTCACCCTCTAATTGGTTAGTTCATACAGTATATCCAATTTTTTGCAATGTCTTCTAAATAAAATAGAAAATCCCTTAGTTTTAAAAGTTCATCATAATTGTTTTTAGGTTTTAATGATCTGAATATAGTATGAAATTAATTTTATTTCTTATTTGGGTTTTATAAAAAATATATTTTAAATTTTGGTAATAAATGAATTAGATCAGATTTTATGTCCATGTTTGATACTTTTCCTTGTATTTGAATATATGTAGAATGGATATCAACACATGTGAAGTTAGTTATTTTAACTTATAGTTATTTTATGCTATATTTTTAAAGTTAATTTTAGTTCTAAATATAGGTTTAGAATAAGAATAGGGGTCCAGAAGAGTCGTGATGTTGTGTCTCAACCATAAAATGAAAATTATACATGTCTTAGCCTCAATGACATAGGATCCAATTTGGTTCATGATTGAATGGTGGTAGTTCCGAAAAAGAATAATGAATCAAAAAACCCTAAAAAGGATACAATTTGGAATTTTATAGGAAGAAAACAGTTATAATATTAAATAGAAACAAACAAATATTTAAGGAATACCCAAATTTCTTATTAAAAAATACACACTAAAAACTGAAGCATTTATTAGGAATGAAGAAAAATGTGGACAAGATGTAATGAAAAATAAAATTAATTATATTTTTAAAATAATTAATATTATATTATATACCTCTGTTTATTTATCAAGGAGTGTTGAAGGTTTCATGTGTGCATTTCTAGTAAGAATTATAAAAACCAAAAAGTTGGGGGAAATTTTGAAAATAATTTAAAGTGAAAAAATTATAGATTTTATAAATTAAAGTCATTTTTGGGGTATTTATATTGAGGTGATTATTAAACTTTTACAATAATGAAATTATAGTTTTTGTTTATTACAAGTTCAATTAATTTTGGAGTAATTTATTGGTATAGGTTAACGAAGATCCTGACTACCATCCAAGCCATTGCACCAATGTGCCTAGAACAAACCCTTGACATAATGATATAATAGTTAAGTTTAAACCCTTATGATTTTCATAAATTCTTACAAATAAAATTAAAATATCAAATTTATTAGAAATTAAAGGAATCTTATATTGTCCAATTGGTACACCATAAGTCATACACTCAAAATCTCACATCAACCAGTTAGAAATAAAGATAATTTCATTCACTCTCAACAAAAAAATATTCAAATAAGAATAAAAATATGGTAAAATAGAATTAAATTTTTTTAATCACAAAATAATCTAAACTAGTAGGATCTAGGACTGTCATAATCCCCTTAACATGTGTTTATTTCTCTTGTAAAGATCACCGAGAACTTTTCCCACCATAGAGAGGAGGAGTAGGCACAAGTGGATCTACTTCTTCATTTATGCTATCCCCATAAGTATACAGATCAACATATCTTATACGATGAATATCGGACTAATTTGGATCTATAAAATGTAATAATTTATCCCTTGTTCAATCTTAATAATAAGGATCCCATAGTGTAATTTTATAGGTAATGTTAACTAGTGTTTTAAAAAATACTTTTATATACCACATGGGACATTCATTTTTCTATTAAAAAATATTAATTTTTTTTAAATATAATTTTTTTTAGATGGTACATTGAATGTCCCCATATAAACTTTTTTGGACATTGAATTTCTATATTCATAGATATTTTTAAAATACCAAAAAATACTATTTACATCAAGTAGATTCAATATTTTTGACATATAACTTTGGTTTGGCCACATGATTAATTAATTTGGATTTTTGGTACTATTAATAGTTATATTAAAAAAAATTTGGGATACACCAATAAAATTTCATCCTAATTAGATTGATATATTTTTTAAAATGTGTGAATAAGTGTACATGGATTCTCGGGTGTCCATGTAGTTTGGTTAATTTTTCCCCTACATTACCATGGGATCTCTAAATAACCTTAACCAAAACATAAAACTAAAAACATGTGAAATTAACTTTTTAAAAATATTTAAAATCATTTAATTTTACCAATTAGAATGTTAAATTTATTATTAAAATGTTATTCTCAATATTGAAATTGTTTAACACAGTGATATAAGGGTAAAATAAAATAATAAAACATTCTATGATCATACATTAACTCCCATAATGTTAATTTATTCTCCCAACTATAGTAAGAAATCTATCACACAAGACCATTTAATATCCATAATAACCTAAATGGTTCACTCAGTCTATCCATCTCTCTATGGGTGGAATGTTGATCTCAACCACAACAGAGTCTTCAATGCCTCATGTAGTATTCTCCCCAACCAGGGTATAGATCAAGTAACTATGTAAGAAATGATAATTGAGGGTATCCTTTGAAACCCAAATATCTTCTCCATGTGTATGCATCAAAAACTCAAAACTGATCATTACTTGTGAATAAGAAGAAATAGGTCTAACTTGTATAGTATTTTGATGATCACTCAAATAGCATTGTGACCTCAAACTGATCATGAAATCCCCATCATTAATTTCCTTGATATTCCCAACAATTTAAACTTTAAAACCTAAGGGATTGGGACAAAATTATTGGGACGTAGTGCTTCTCATTCATCTATTAAAATGTACTACACAATAAAATAAACACCATGTAACTCTCATTTATTCTTATCCATTAAAAATATCATGATGTCTTGGTAAATGTTATTGATGCCTTTTTGTATCGCTGGGGGAGAAATGTAAAACTCCATTAGTACCTCTTTACATGGATTGACTTGAAAAACTATAAACCTTCTAAATAGAATTATGTTCTCTCAATAATTAGAAAATCGATTAGGTGGCTCACCTAATTATATTCATTTTAATAGGATCTCACAATCAATGTTCCTATCTAAGACTCTATCATGAAATAAAGGATAAATGGGGGCACCACCATTGATCAAAGATAAGTTTCATCCATATAGTATATAGAGGAAAGATACATAAATACCCAATATTCAGATGACCACTTTATTAGTTGATCATTGTATTTTCAGATAGGGAATCAACCACCATGTTTCCCATTCCTGGAGTATAAAAAATATCAAAGTAATAGTTTGGTAGGAACTACAACCAATACCAATATCTCATGTTAAGATCTCTTTACGTGAATTTTTTTTATATTCTTGGTCTAAATGTTGGTTATGAACCCCTCAGCTAAAATGTAATGTCAGCAGGTTTTCAAGGAGAACAGCACCACTACAATTTCAATATCATGGGTTTTATAGTTTTTCTCAAGAGTAATTAGGTATATAAACCAATAATAAATAATTAACTACCTATATTTAAACACATAGCCAATCCAAGCTCCATAGGAATTGTAGAACACTATAAAAGTGAATCATTCCTTAGGAAACAAAAAAATATGAGAAATTATCTATCAATGATTCTGATCCTTGAATGATAAATGGAATATTTCTATAAAAATGTAGAGATTCCCCTTTCTTGTAATGGTAGTCAAGGAAGCTAGAATCATAGAGATATCTACCATGAAACTTTATTGGTATCCTTCAATTTGAAGAAAGCACCAAAAATAAAAAACACTCTTAGATGGATTTTAATCAATAGTTTGCTTTATTTTCATTAGGTATTCAATAAATTTACCCTCTTAGATGACATACCCCAAGAAGTGGGATTCTAGAATCCATAACAGTAATTTTGAAATTTTACCCTAGAGATGGTTATGAAAAAGAATGTTGAGGATTATATATCTATATATATATATATTATTATAGTGATCATCCAATTACATTGAATAAATGTCGATGTTATTTATATATAACCAAATGAACCTGTTCATGAAAGGCTGGAAGACATGGTTCATGAGGTCTATGAACATTGATAGTGCATTACTCATATTTTAGGTAATAACCAAAAAACTCATAATGCATGTAGAGACGCCCAAATTTTGAATTTGATTAATTATCCCCATAATCCCAAAGTTAGTGATAATAAAACCTAATATTAATATTTGTTTCCAAGGATTTTCTGTTGGGACATGCCTCATCATGATACTTTTGTGGGTCACTTTGACAGGAGAGGTCCAATTTTTTCCCTGCATTCCCGCTCTCCAAAGGGGGTGACATCTGTCACCTCTTGATGGATGTTTTATCCTTGATCTAAACTGGATACAAGGATTCTTTTCTCTCCTTCCATGGATTCCACCTCAGAATCTGCCACCTAGTATGGGTATCCCTTTAATATTAAGGCATTGATTTTGAAACACTTCTTGGTGCCATAAATTTTTGGATTCCAGTTAATTACACAACCTATGTCAGTATATTCCAAATGGTTCAATTTAGGGTAGCAACCATCAGTTAGGAGTGTAGTCATGCTGGGCATCGATGGCGTTTCATGATTCTAAAACACTAGTACACCTGGATTTCCCTTATATGAGGGCTTCTTGAGGGAACATAATCGTTGGGCGTCCCATGGTGAATACGGGGAATTGTATTCCACATGCTTGTATGTGTGGTTTTCTTCATCTTCCCATGTTTATCATGGGGTATGATGTGAGTTTAATTTCTAGAAGAGATAGATCAGACTGATCAGAACACTAATGGGAGTGGATCAGATAGGTACATCCCTTTGAGGGAGTGCCAAGAATGTTTACTAGATGGATGGGTCAGAACGCCGAATAAGGATGGATCCAAAATGATGTGTCTTGGAAAGGAGAGGGTTTCACACTATGAAGGCTGATCTGGAAAACACAAAGGAAAGATCAGAGGATGCTGGGTCCCCACAAAAGGGACACCATGGTTTATCATTATCTGGGATTAAAACTTACGGAGGCTTCCTATATACACTTTATTGATGAAACAGATCAAATCCTAGGTATTTTGAGAGAGTTAGGAATAGGATTGAGGTGTACAAAAAGGACATAAACCCAAAAACATAATGGGGAATAGCCATGTTTAGCTTCCCAGTACAAGAGGGACACTCTAAGGTGGGGGAGTATGGATTGAGTATGGGGCTTAAGCATGGTTATATACCCATATGGGTGGTGTGATTCCATTTGGATGTGTCAAACTGAGTAAAATCTGGATGGATATCAAGGAAACATCAAATGATGAGGATAAATGAAGTGGAATCAACATAAAGATGATGGTATAGGGTATACACATAACGATGGTTTTATACCTATCCCCATGGAAGGGAATAAAAGTTCATGTAGTTATGAAATGGGATGATGAAACCCTAAGGAGGTGACTCAGGAGAAATGGAGTGCATGGATACGAGACCCTAAGGAAGTAGAACCTCAGGGTTGAGGCTAGATCTTCCAAAAAATACAAAGGATCGAGGGAAAGAATCGGATGGACATGGGTGATCTGATTGAACCTTCAAAGAGGTTTCATACATACCCTAAATTAAATGTAGGGATCAAACCCTTAACTATTCATGAATTGGGCATAGAATCAGGTTGTAAAAAAAGTGACAAAAACTAGAGACATGCTGGGGCTTACACATGGATAGTTGCCTAGGAGGATCAGAACACCTCAGGGAGGAGAATCTTGGAGATGCATCCCAAAAAGGGAATATCACGCATCCTAAGCGTATATCCCTAGGAGTGAGAACAATAGTTTACTATTGATAGGGATTGATCCTCAAAGAGGCTTCCTACATACCAAAAAGGGATCAAAACCCACATAATTTAGGGATCATACAATTTAACGTCTTTCAGGATGAAGAGTGAATTGATGTAAAATGGTCAGAATAGATGGATTGTGAGGAGTGAGGAGATTAAACATTAGAGAGGCTTCCTACATACCCTTATTAGAAGGAAGAGGACATATTCCATGTAGTACGATTGAAAACGGGGGGATGGGGTTTTGGTTTGGTTAGCAGACCAAAGATGATGTCATGGATGATGCTTAATCAAGACCACATGAGTCATACTTAGTGTGAGAAAGAAGAGCCAATAATAGATTTGATGATCATGAAAAAAGGTGTGTTTTGAGGAGTAGATCGGGGCCTCCACGTGGTTAGAGGCCTAGGGATAGATAGATTTATGAAACTCTAGGAGGGTGTCCAGATGTTAAAGAATGATATGGCCACTGTATAGGGGTCACCCTAATAAGGTGTGTTGGAAAATACACAAAATCTTATCGGGGAGCACATGGTGAAAAATCCAATAGAGAAATGGAGAATTGTATTTAAGCAGTGTCCATCCCCTCTCTGATCCTCTTTGATCCTCAAAACATATAGAAATCACAGCATAACGTAATGCATTGAGGACATGGGGTTGTTTTCCAGTTTAATGTCCTACAGCTGAAATGACGAGGACTATATCCTCAACCCAGGACTTATATAAATTGTACAAACCCACACATAGAGAATAGAAGGAACAAGAAACACCAGATATTAACAGGGTTGTGCAGTGATCCATTGAGGGGTCCTCATTAGTGTAGCTATGAGAATAAGAAATTACTATTACTGTACCTATGTGAAGAAGCATTATGTAGGGAAACACAACACAGAGCACCACTCTATGTAGTAGGAAATCCTTGTGTGCAAGTCTGAAGGGCCACACAAAGGAAGTGCATGCAATATTGTGGTGTTACGTGAAAGAGGGGATCAGTAATTGTGTCATAGGGTTTTACAACACAGTGTGCACATATGATGGGGTGCACACAAGATTGAAGTCTTGCATACAATATGATGGTGTTGTGTGAAAAAATGGAAGGATTACATGGAAGGTGATGGGATGAATGCATGATGGAATCCTGTGCATAAAATTGGAATTGTACAAGGGAAAACATGCACGCATGAAGGATCTTTTGTACACAATTTCTGTGGACTGAAAGGAAATGGGAAAGAGTCTAGCCTTAGTGGGCCCACCCAAAGGAGGACCCCTGGGAGACCTATCACCCAAGATATGGAACATTGGGTCCATGTCTTTCATGTTTTTATATAAGAGGACATCATACGTGCATTGGAGAGATGGTTCCTCTTCCATATTGGTACCTCAAATTGAGGGGGTATTCTTCTATTTATAGGAAACAAATTATGTGGTAGTGTGAAAGGAGGACTGCATAGAAGTTGAATTTGACTTTTCATTGGGCCTTCAATATTTGGTGCACGATCCATTTTCTTACGCAATGACCTTATTTATTTAGCACCTCTAACTTGCATGTTTTTCATATGGTTAACGTGGAAAAATATATTTGACATCACATTGGGCATGCATGTTATTGTGTTCGGATTTCAATCTTATGCACATACTTCAAATCTTGCATACACCTCCCTTGGCTATATTAGGATAGTCTGTTGATTTGAAATATTTCATATATTTTCTTAAATGTGTTATTTCACAACCTCAATGGAATTCAGAGCCAACAAACACCCCCCTCATAATTTGAGATGAAAGGGAACCAGATGGTCCAGTTTTGATGGTAACACCAAAGAAAATAACCATGTTTTGGTGGTGCATACAAAAAATAATGATTCTGCATGAAAAATGATTATGCACCTGTAGAAGAGCCGATCAACACCTATAAATTAGAGTGGGGTGGGGAAGTCAGAAGGAATGAAACCTTGAATTTCACTTGTGATAGGATATTCTTCTCTCATGCATGAAATATAATTCTTTCTTTGTCAAAGAACCTGAATTTGGTCAGTTCCTTATGTGCATCCTCAAGTTCTTTCACAACACTACCAAATCTTGTACCCACCTGACATACCATTATTTTTCATCGATAACATCCATCTTCTGCACAACCATCTATATTGTGTGCCAAAACACTATTATTTTACAAAAGACCCTTGGTAAATTCTGAGTTCTGATAGAAATGGATACCGAATAGACCAATGCTAAGAGGGACATTATTTCAGCTTTATAAAGGATTTAGATGATCAGAAAACCATTAGATTCATTATCTAAGAAAATTCATATTCAATATTAAGATTCTCTTTGGTATGCTAACATAGGCTTAAAAAGATTATGTTCTGAACTATAGCCTTTCAGTCATGAACATTGATCTTATGGAAGAGGTTTTTATGCAGAGTTTTGAGACTGATTCATTGCGGTCATGGGTGATTCACAGGGATAAAATTGTACATTACAACATCATGAACAATTGTAACCATACTAAGGAAATGTGGGACATATATGTTTACATCTTGAATCCGAAGACCAATACTATTGTGGGTTGCGATTTAGATCAGAAGGAATCTCAGGCTCACTATGCAAGTAATTTTAAGAGTAGCATCACTGATGAAACCAAATGTGGGTAGGAATGTGACTTTCAGTTTGGGGGAAAATTCATGAGTGAATGGCCGTGGGAATACTTTGTATTCCTGACATGAGAATACTTTCGTTTGGAGAATCAACACATAAGGTTTTTTGAGAATGTGTGGACATCACATTTCGATTTCTTCTATCCGCAAGACCAGGTGCCAGAGTTGTTCTACTGGTGGTCCCTTGACACAAAATATTTCCAACTACAACATAGGGAGGTCTATATCAGTATTTGGGATTTCCATTGTAGATATGGAATTCCCTTCTATGGGTCCCAGTATGATGAATTCCTTCCAAAGGAGAACATCTCGGTAGAAAGGATGCACACCCCCATTCTGACATGTCATCGATTGGAGCTATCTATAGAGAATAATAAAATATAGTACACCCTGAAGGATATATCCTATTCGGGATGGTTCAATCTCTTTATAATGAATTAAAAGGTAGTAAAGATTTCAGGACAAGGGGAGAAGTCCCCAAATGCATCATAGATGGGTAAAAGAGGATCATATTGGATTGTACTGAAGTTGTAGAGAATCAATCATGGGGATTTTTCATAAAAAAATCAGGCCCCAAATGAACGATATGATGGGTTCCTTTCCACATTTCTATGTGGGTGGATACTTCTAGTTATGAACAAAAGAATTGGGGTCCACCTGGGGACATTGGTGATGGTCAGGATAATGGCAGCCAAGAACAAGGACAATCTGGGAGTGCTTGTGTTGCCCTGGCAATACAACATTCTAGGGTGTATTTGATTAGGAAGTATGGACAAGAGAATATAATGACCATTCCAGATTCATCATGGCTAGGCTGTATCTCACTATAGTGGGTATGACTTCTAGAATGCCATCCACCCGTCAGGTGATGGTTTGCGCCCATCCCTACTAAATATTTCTGGAATTCAGTCCTTGACACTTAATGAGGGGGAGATCAAACTCAAGATTGTAAACCATGAAAACATAAAATTACATCCATTTAAAACCCTATATGGCTAGATAGTAGACAAAAAGAGAGGCCCACTAGAGTATAGGGAATATATTCATGGTATTATGGGTGGTGTGCATGTATCTCAGATCGACAAGAAGCTCTTATACGAATGTTATGTATCTCATGACTTTCTAGGAAGTTCAGGTGCATGCATAGGATGCCAAAGAATGTATATATAAGGGTTCAAGAGGAGATTCATTCCGACATACTTCACCAACTATGGCTCATGTTCATGAACAATGGCTTTGGTGATATTGTTACCTTTTTCCACACTGATTTTAATTCTGACCAATCAATAAATTATGCTGACCATTGGGAAATGGTGTCTCTAGAAGTGATTCTGCAGCAATGCATTTGGAATATCATGGAGGACATCAAAGAGTCTGGATGATGAGAGAGTAGATGGGATGATTATAGTTTATTGAGACCGGAGGTGAGCCAGGCGTCCGGGATGGTATATGCTGGAACCTTTGTATTTGGAGAGTCGCAAAGTGCTTCCACAAATCCACCTTCTGAAGAGAAACAGTTCCATAATCAACCATATGAACCAGATAAGGAATTACCTGGATGGAAACATAGATATTTATTATATCTGAGCACAGATATCATTTCCCATTCGTTATGGTTAGCTTGGAGGATGTTGCAACAAATGCAAAGTCTGGAATCCCTGTGGAAGAAACTGGTTCACACTGGACTCAACCTACATGAAATTGGGTGTATTCTGGTGGTGGATAGGGTGAAACTTCCACACCAACATGCATACTCGATAGCTATGGATGTTTATGAGTTCCAGTGGGGTTGGTAAAAAGAACCACATCTCCTGAAAAAATTTATGCTCAACTTGGAGAATGTCCCTGAGAAAATTCCACCCAATGATGATTATGACGATAAAAAAGAGGAGGAGGAAGAAGGATAACAAGGAAAAATAAGAAGAAGAAGAAGAAGAAGAGGGAGAAGAGGAGGCTTGAGGTGAGGGACTTGGAGGTGAGAGACCTAGAGGTGAGAGACCTTAGGGGATATTCGCTCGGTTGGTATGCCCTCATGAGAGTGGGGTAATTGTAGGCTCTGACATAGAGAAATCAGAAAAATTCAAGGTGAGTCTCAACTCTTATCTCTATTGGTCTATCTATTTTCATAATTTTAATTCAATGACCAAAATATACCCAATTAAACAACACATTGGTGATGATAGTTGGTATTTTCCTCCTTTGGAGAATGAAAATGTACTAATAAATGTGGAAGGACATCCTCATGAACCTGAATCTTGAATCAAGCTTGGAGGAGGACCGACCATGGCTATAGTAGGAAAAGGTCCAACAACGACTGTAGCATGTTGAGGTCCCACCATGGATGACGTGGTTTGCAGTGAGCCAGCAGGAGGGGCCAATGTAGTGAAAATAGAGCCATATGCCATTCCATTTTCCCTTAAAGAAACAATATCAATGAACAAGGAATACCAGGATGTTCATGTTGTCCAGAAGGAGATGATACCAATCATTGCATTAACAAGCATTGATGGATCTCCTATGGAAACAACCCATGCAATGACTCAAAAAATCTATACCACTAATCTTTGTTCTTATAAGTCTCAATATTGATGCACCTACATTTTTTATTAGATATCTTTGAAGATAAAGTTACCAATTCTCTATGTAGTGATAATAATTTTGGAGTCTCGATAATCTATTGAGTCTGGAAAATCTACAGGAGACCTATCAATGATTACACCAGTCTGCACAAAACTAACCATTCAAACTAGTCTAGCCATGGAACCAAGGGAGAAAGAAGATATAATCACAGGTTATGTTACTACTAGGTTTGATATTCTGGCTGCCAGATGCACAATATCTAAAGAAGTGAGTAGAGAAGATGGGTCCCACACATCATACAATCCATCCCCACTAAGTGAATACCATAGGAGGACCTTACATTGAGCTCAATTCCATTTTCCATAAGATTCGGCCCATGAGTCCCAGGGATATTGACGTTTTGACCCTGACGCCACCTAAGAGAGCCACATGATAAGGAGTAAGGAAGGGAAGTGCATCAAATACTTCCTCGGTCAACCAAAGAAAAATTGTTGATTTGAATGGGGTAAATTTGGATGTAGCTAAACATGATCAACCATGGAGGGGTGGATTCTCACCATCATCATATAATAATCCTCAATTATCATTCTAAGAAGATGCTGGAGAGTATATAATGTTCGGATGCGGCCCAGTGTTGAAGTAATAATAGAATATCTAGATGTTTCTTGTGGATGAGTATGATGTATGAGGCCGTGAAGAGTAGAAAAATGAATGGGATTCATTTATCACAATACAATATGAGCTCATTGAATGATTTAAATCCTTCCTAGTAGATTCCCACGATAAATCATTATTGGAAAGCCATCAAATGGTTGAATTCTCAGATTAGAAGGGGAAAATTTAGGTCAGACACAACAATATCTACTCCGTAGCTACTAAATGAAGAAAGGGAGCTCAGGGAGTGGGAGACAATCCTGGAGGCCACATGTCAAAATGTGACAGTACTGAAGAAATCCATTGAAGAGGCTAGTCCACAGGGGTCGTATTTTGCCGAACATATGAAACATATTTCAGTATTTGTTTACATATCCCGATTTACATTCATGACTATACTATTATATTCCTTGTATAAGTTAGTGTATCTCAATCATAACTTTTGAGTAACTAGCGATTAATACCTATGCTCAAGTGGGTCATACCCAGTGTGAGAAATAAGTGAAGACTACATAATATTCCATTTTTTGTATGATAGTTCCAACTAAACCTTAAATAGTTGGGGTTTTCTATTTTAAAATGACTGTTCTAAGCATTAAGGTGGTGAGAGGTCTTAACTAAAGGGTAAGGTTCCCAGAATAACCAACTTGTACTTCTTAACATTTTATAGTGCACGAGTTGGGTAAATCTAGGGATATTAAAATAAATACAAATAAAGGGGAATGGGTGGTGAGGGTCACAATAACCAAAATTTGGAACACAGTGATGATAGAGATCCAATATAATATAATCACTAAACTTATTAGAAATGAAGCACCTATATCTGTAACATAGGATAAGAAAAAAAATAAAGTGACTACCACTAATTATATTAAAAAAACACGGGACCTAACTCAAAATGTTATCTGATTCCTTAGGGACCATTTTCCTAGGATGGTAGGTGTGGTAAAGGGGAAAGAGGAAAAAACCATTAGGGGGTTCCCTCATATGAGAAAGAGGATGAGGATCCAAGTAAAAGGCGGTCAAAGAAGGATAAGGAGTGATGGGATGTTCGAATAGAGTCCAAAACTCTTGAAACAAATCCATCGTGACAAAAGAACATTGGGTGCATGTATCGATATGAAAATAGGTCAAAACTATTACTAAAAAGGACCTCTTTGGCAACGACCTGGGATGAATTGTAATTTCAGTTCATGAAAATGAGGATGATAAACACTGCATTTTATCATCATATGGTCAGGGTGAGGCACGAAATAGTTTATCTTCATATAATTAAAACATTACAAATAGTTTAAAGTCATACCACCTAGACCCTTACTAACAGTATAAAGTCATGTTATAAGGACTAGGGTGTCCAAATTTAGGGTCACATAATTTGGACCGTAATTAGGGGAGAAGAGCTAAAAGAGATAATGAACTTATGGCTGGGCCCAAGGTAATATGGTCATGTGTGCCTATGTATCCTATGAGGGACGTAATCATGTCGTACATCGTTCTGGAATTCCCTATAGTTTAATGTAAAATGGTGAGGATGTAAGTTGTAGTGTATTTCATTGTCATATAACTAGGACATGATAACCCGAAAAGATAAATGTGTGATGTGGTACATAACCTGACATGATTGAGGACAAAAAATGTCCACACCAAACCGCACATTTCAAAAGAGGAAAACTAGACGAAGAAGGGAGTGTAAAGGTACATAACTCCATGGATGGACCTAAAGGTAAAGTACCAAGTAATCATTACATATCCTATAAGTATGAAAACCAAGAAACGTGTAGTTTTGTAATGTGGCATGATATTGGGCCAACACCAAAGTGGAAAGGTTGTCTTGAATGAAGAAATTATATGACTGTATAGTTTATATGTAAAAATCCACGATGTAAAAGGAATAGATTAACAACATATGATAAAGATACAGGAGATCCTAGTATATGTTTATAGAGCTCAGACCATTGGGAAATGTGGTTTTTTTATGAAGGCAAAAAACCTTACACATATCCCTAAGCCCATGTGAGCCATGATCAATGTGGGATATAAGGGTAGAAAACATATTTACAACACATGGAAGCACATAGTATAGAAATAAGGTGTGGAGTCAATGATGGTCCAATAAAAATGATTTTCCCTCTGAATTCATAAAGGTTCACAGAGAGATAACACTAAGGGTGTTGATGTTCTGTTTGAATATGATTAAATAGAAAAGGATGTGAATCATGAAACTAATATTTTGGTAATATTGGGGTTTGTGTAACTATGGAGGATAACTAGTGACCATATTAGAAATAAAAAATTATTATCCCATGACTTGGGATGGTAAAAAAAAAGTGAGGGTCGACCATTGACCATATTCCGGACACAAGACCTATCTCAATTTTCGTTCCTGATCTTCTGGGATGTTGTACCAAATAGTAGGAAACTCATAATGTTGATCATCCATATTACATGTGGGTCCTTTTATATGTGATAGATTATGGAGACCCAAACAAAGGGAAGGGGGAAGTGCAAAAATGGAATGAGAGAATTTCTATACATAATCCAACATTCTAGTCCCTAAACTGCAGTGCATGTGAGTTCATTCATGTGGCATAACAGAGGTCGAAGGGCCCAGTTAAGAGAAGGAAACTTCAGAAGAAGAGTGGAGGAAAGGGGAAAAGTTGGCTGATGGACCTAGGGTAAGACACAAAGACAATGTTTTCAGTCGTTCCTCTATATACCATACGGATTTGAATCAATACATACATTGTTCTGGAGATGTTGTGGAGTTTATTGTCATATGGTAAGGATGAAATTTAAAGATGTCTCAAAGGTCATGTGCATGGTATGGAAAAGAAAACCCAATGTGAATGAAGAAAAGGAAGACCACATGTAATATCATGCTACCAATAAGAATTGGGGAAAAGGGGGTGAACGAAAGATATAATTTGTGGATTCTGTGATGTAATTGGGCAAAAAAAGGTTGGGTGTTCTTACATATCCTGTAGGGGCGGGAATCAAGCCTCAAGTAGTTCAAGAACTATGTGATGTTTAATGTCATACGGTAAGGATGTGGAGCGAAGGGAGACATTTCTAAAGGAGGAACATGGTGCAACAATTGTAAAAATGATGCAAATGAGGAAAAAAGAAGTCCACACCACCCCATATGCATCCTTCGAAGAGAAATTAACCTAGTGGGAGAGATTAAAGAGATGGAAATATTTTCTAGGAAGGTCCTGAAGAAAAATTGTTCATGTGTTCCTATGTATACTACGTGGGAAGAAGTCAAGTCACACGTAGTTCATTAAATGTCAAAGATTTAAACGTCATGTGGTGAGGACATAACTGGAAATGAGAATGTTCTTTAGGGAGGAGAACATGGTGTGGCTGTTGTAATCCTGATGTGAATGAGGAAAAAAGAAGTACACATCACATCACACACACCATCCTTAGAGACAACTCGACCCAAGGGGCTATAAAGAAGTGTTTGGTGAACATGGGGATCAACCCAAAGATGAAATGTCTAGGAATTCCTATGTATCCCATAAGGATGTTAATCAATCCATACATAGTTCTCAAAATGTTTTGATGTTTAACATCATGGGATAAGGTAGTAAGGTAAAAAGGGTTATCCCTAAAGGCGATACATGACGCGGTAGTTGTAAGCCCAATGTGAATGTAGAAAAAAAAAGTCCACATCATGCGACTTTCTCTTAGGATACTTATGCTGAGTGGCCCGAAGGAAGGAATATTATGTGATACCAGGGGATAAAACTAAAGATGAAATTTTTGGGTGTTTCTATTGACCCCATAATAATGGGAATCAATCCATATGTAGATCTCATAATGATGTGAAGTTTAACATCACGTGGTAAGGATGCATAGATCTTAGTTTAAGGATGTAGAGCTCAAACGCTTAGGCATGTTTACCACTTGGTGATTATTATCATGTAGGATGATAAAGCTTAGTCATGTGAAGTACTGATTGAGAAATTTGTCATTGGTGGAAGGAGTAATATTCTCATCATCCATGGTGACTAGGGAGTATACATTATTGGTGTAAAACTTGTGAATGACATGGGGTCTCTCCTATTTGGGTCCTAACATTGGTTGATTCCTTCCTAGTATCGTTGGCGTTCTGAGGTCCAATATTGTGTCACCTTAATGAAAATAACAGAGGTAAAAATTATTATTAAATTCTTTGGATATCTTATTCTCATGCCTCTCTAGATTTTACAAGTCCCAGAGCCTATTCTCATCGAGGAATTCCAGTTTATCCCAATAGACATATTCTACATTGTATCACATCTACTAATAGTATAAGATCATGTGGATTGATAGAATATAAATATCCATGGATAGGACTACCTCTGTTTCATGCAATAGGGAATATGGGGTCACCGTGGTGAAATTGTGGGTCATCATTCAGTAATCCCAAAGAGCATTGGGAAGCTTGTATGGGAAAATATTCTTGTTCTGACCAGCCATCATCTTCAATATAATAGAGAGGGTTTTTTTTAAATTCCTCAATCTACCCATTTTCTTTCATGTGATAGTGAGCGGTATTATTCGAATAGATATTTTACTTTGCATACAATTTCTTCATCTCGGCTACCCGGATGATTATTACATTAAGAGTGAGAACACCATGAGGGGATACGAATCAGTGGATGATTTTAGAGGTCACAATGTCAATGATATAATGGTACAGGACTTCCTAGAGAGGAATTGACTCCTCCCACTTGTAAGATAAATTTATAGGGGTTAGTATGAACCCTTAATGGCTAGCTATCACTGGTGGATACAGTCCCATGACATTAAGCCCACAGACTGCAAAGGTCCAAGAGTACATGGTGGTATGGAGAGGCTCTGGTGGCTAATGCACCTAATTGACATGGATCTGGCATGTCTAGAACCTCATGATGAACATAATAAATTCATGGACCATGGTGTGTAACATATAGCGAATCCTTTAGATCTGATTAGAGAGTTTCGACCCTGCCTGATGAGATCCACAAGAACTGACATGAACATCCTACGTTACCTAGGGAATATCTTCTCCTGGAATGCATTAAAGAACCCCATCAAACCTGCATCATTAGAGGATTTGATTATGGTTGGGACCACTCTATAGACTGAAATGGATGGAATTATGAGGTTTTCTCTTACATGTGTCTCTATATTTTTATAGATTGTTGTGTTGGAGTTACTTGACGAAATTATTTATCCAATCCAGGACCTCTTTTAGTGTTGTAGAAGGGGGACCTTGAGGTCCTGTTGTGAATTCACTATTGGTAAGATGTCTTGCCTAATGTTTATCATCATCTTCTAGAGAAATAGGAGTGATGTCTCTTTTATGTCCCACATGGATGATAAAGTTGTCATAGTTTGGCTCTACAAGAGATGAAGCAAGCCTGGCCAGGTCATCGGTTCGACCGTTCTGCAGTCAAGGAACCTGAATGACCTCAGGCCAGGAAGGGAAATATGCCATTTGGTAGAGAGTGTTCTCTAATAGGGACATAAGATCCGACTTTCAAATGGCGTAGTCACCTTTCATCTACTGGATAACAAGCTCATAGTCCCATTTCACATGTAGGTTGGGAGAAAAAATTTTGAGGGCCAGTTTGAAACTAGTGATGAGGGATTGATAATTTGCCTCATTTTAGGTGTATCCTTCCAAGAACCAAAATTAATAGCAAAGGAAAACCTATGATGGTAGGATAAAGACGATTATTAGGACTACTCTTTTAATCCTAGGCTCAATGAGTCTTCTATTGGTAGGGCTTTTTGAAGCACTGTTGAAGTGAATCTACCAACATAGCACACCTTGATCCAGTGAGAGGATTGGCTCATATGGGAAATAATGATCTAGAGACTACTTTAATGTGGATGGATGGGTAACAAGAATGTCTACCTGTGCCTGAACCTTTAATGCTTTCCATGGAAAGATCTCGAAGTGAAACAGCTTAAGAATCACTATCCACTGAGTTGGGCGCCCTATTAAAATTATGTGGTTTAGAATATATTTAATAAGATATATGCAGGACACTAGCTGTATCTCAAGGTGCTGCAGATATTGTCACAATTTCTGGACATCAAATATTAGCACGAGACAGCTCTTCTCAATAGAGGAATATTTGGTATCAGTATCGAGGAGCATGTGACTGAGATATTATAAAAAATTATTTTTCCCTTTGTTGTTCTTCTGGGATAGAAGGGAACCAAAGGACCATTACAGGGTTGGCACAAAAATTAGTAGTTTATTTTAGGAGATGGTTGGATTAATAACTGGAGGTTGTACTAAGTACTACTTTATCTCCTAAAAAGTGTCCAAACACTCTTCATCCTACTAGATGTGAGCACCATTTTTCATAATTTATGAGAATGGATTATACTTTTCAGACATATTCACAATGAATCAGCAGATATAGGTTATGTGGCCTTGAAATACCCGGATCTCCTAAATGTTTCTAACAGGTGGCATCTGACTGATGGCCTTGATTTTATCTAGATCATTCTCGATGCCTCTATATCTAGCGACAAAGCTAAGAAACATTCCTGATGTATCCTCGAAGGCACACTTCAAGGGGTTCATCTACAAATTTTGGGATTGTAGGAATACAAATACATTCTCAATATCCCGGATATGGTCTTGAGGCTAGTGGGATTTGACCAACAATTCATCTATATAGCATTCCACCAATGTCCTGAGGATCGTCATGAATATGTGGTTCATGGAATGTTGATAGGTTGAACCTACAATATTCAGATTAAATGAATTACATGGTAATAGAAAGTACCTTGGAATGATCTAAATTCTATATACTATTCATCATTAGGTTAAATTTGAATTTTATTATATTCGGAATACCCATCCATGATGGAGAGAGCATGGAATCCAACGGTTGCATCGATCAATAGTTTTTTCATAAGAAGTGGAAATTCATCCTTTGGGAAGTGATGGTTGAGATCCAAAAAGTCAACAATGAATCTGATCATTCTATTCTTCTTTCAGATAGGAAAGATGTTGGATATCTATTTCAGGTACTGTACTTCCAAGAAAAAGTTGGTTTTAATGATATTATCAACATTGATCTCGACTATGGCACCATGAGGAGGGTGCATCTTTTGGGGAGTTTGTTTGAATCCAGATGTTTTATCAGGAGACTAAGGTGGAATATGGAGACATAAGGATCCAATCCTTGAATCTCACCATAGATGCAGGTGAATACATCTGTATGCCTCTTCATAAAACTCTCATACTACTGATGCTCTTCTACATACATGGTTTCACTGACCAGTGTTTGTTTCAGATTTGTCTTAGTGCCAAGGTTCACCTGTAACAACTCATCAATGGTGGTAAAAACACCTTCCATAAATGCATAAGGAGAATCCTCCAAATCCTCTTCATTGTACATAGTGAGATGATCATCAACAATGGGAAATTCTTTTTATTTGTATGATTCCAAAGGAATGCTGGTGCCGACCTGAGTGATGGTGTAATCTTCTTTGGGTGGCTCATGTGCTATTAAAATAATGTAAACGAAATATATTGATCTAATTCTATCACGACATCAACACTATGGGCCATGTTTGATAATATCAAAGAAATAGTGGCATGTCGGCTTGAGCCAGTTCAACCTAGCCTCATTAAATAAGCATGTAAGTGTATTTCTATTTATAGGGGAGAACATCCCAATACCTTACATGGGTATGGGGTTCTGGGATCACTCGAGCCTAATTCATGTAGGTGTATGATGTTATATTCCTACATTACTCGCACCGAGGAATTAGCTTTCTCTGTATCGTATAGATGACAAACCAGTGTCCAATGACGAGTGTCATGGCCTCCAATTAGTGAATCAAGAGAATATAGACATCCTACATGTATATCAGTTGGTCATCCAAAATGGTACCATGATCAACCTCAATTGAATAAACCTTCTTTTCCATTCTCTTGTAGTAGTCAATATCAAAATAGTATGATTCAACATAGGCAAAGGGAGGCATGACCTTGGAGCTCACCCACTCGACAATTATGTGGTTACATTAAGAATTAGTGATATGAGGAGGGTACAACTATGTAAAGATGGATCCAGGGTCTAGCCATCAATTCATTGTAGGAAGTATCCTCTGAGACAACCATAAAAACGGTGTTGGAAATCATGCCACTGAATTGGGTCTTAAAATGGTTTTTTGAATATGTGTATGCTCTGCCCTATCATAACCATGATTCTTTAGGTCAGAGGGATTTATATCTAATTCAAACAACCCCATATTGTAGATCATTCAGGTTGGGATGATATTTTTCCGGGAACCCATATCAATGAGAAAACATCGGAATTCCACCCCATTGAACTGACTATTGATTTATAGTGGGTGGATGTTCCCCTGCATAGGAGAACCTTTATCATCACTAGATAATGAGATGATGTCCATCAATATGAAAATTAGGTCTCCACAGCATGAAAGGCCTCTACAACCTCTACTCCTATTTCAAATTGGAGGGGGATCCTCAAAGACACTACAAGGGCTTCACGTATATCTTTAGGAAATAGGAGATCCTCAAGAAAATAAAGTTCTTTTGGGAATGATTGGAAGGTGCTTAAGAACATTATACATATGTGTCAGGCACACATTTCTGATGATAAAAGGTTGCTCTGTGGAAGGAGGTTTGCTTGAAGCTGCAGGTTAGACCTATGGATTTTGACTAGTGTTGGGGGTATCCCACTACTCACCTGCTAAATCTCATAGATGACTACTGGCGGATGGTCAAATCATTGTGTCATGGTCTTAGATGTATGTGGATGATCATAGAATGGATATGATAGATCTTCCTGGCTAAGTAGCACAAATGATGGGGGAAGTGAATCTGATGAAATTTGTGAGAGTACTGTAGATGATAATTCCTATGGTGAGTCTGATTCCCGACCTCAGTGGAGTGCACATATTTTTCAAAAGGGATGGATAATGTAGTTTTATAGTTCACATATCCATGGTTTTGTTGATGCTGGAATCATCTAGAGACATTAGGAGGGTCTTCCAAGAATTCCTTATCTTTGGTGATCATGTACGAGTTCACTAGCTCGACGTTGTTCTCCAAGGTGTACTCATAATCATCACAAGAGGAATCCACAATTTTTTGAAAGATTATTGAGGAATTCCCCATCTTAGAGGGCATGAAATTGCCAATATTATGGGATTGATTTTGTACTAATAGAGGGATTTTATTCTCCTTATTCCATTAGTGATTTCTGTCATGATATTGCGATGGATGAGATATCAAAGAAGAAGTCGTAGCTAGGGATAGCACAATGACTTCAAAAGGATAGAGTTTATTCAAATAGGAATAGATAATAACATGGGAACAAGAAACTAACATTCATGTTATTCAGTCATCATACATCTAAGACCACTATCCAAGGCCCTACTGCCATTCACCCTCACTATCACTATCCCAATTTTCAAACAAACATGCCACATATGTCAATGTTGGAAAAAATATGAATATGTTGTTATCGACCGGGTCATGGAGAAAATCTTTCAACACATAACACTACTTGAGTGTGTGTTCAAGGAACCATTCACCAAGGCAGGAATTGAGGAAATTAGTGATATTTTTCTCTTCAGTCCTCCTACATTCTAAAAAATACAAGATTCCCTAGTTGAAGGCACTCTGAAAATAGTTAGGGACCTGAGCTTTGTCGAATGTGTAGGTTTTGTTTCTCTTATTCGGGAAAGGGACTCTAGGATCTAGGCCCTAACAAGGGGATGTATCTTAGTGGGGAGGTGGAAAATAATTTCCTCTCCATGGTGGCAGTGGTGCATTACATGGTCATTCCTAGCAATTCGAAGGTGGGATATGCCGAGATGGAGGTTGAGCCTGAGGTGGTGGCCATCAGTGAGGTTATAGAGGGGGTTTTTTTTCTGGTAACAATTATTTATTTCTAGGAGCCTCTCTCTATGCAACAATAGTGGTATCATCATGGGAGTCTCTTCTTGAGGGTGCTTTTGGAGGCAATGGGCATGCCTGCTTGGCATGCTGCAAGGCTTACTCTAGATATTGAGCCTGGCTAGATAATTCTAGAATCAACCGAGGAAATTCTGTGTGATAAGATAAGGAACCAGTTTAGTATTGAAATTCCATACACATATCATTAGTAGTTTTTCATGAGTCAGTATCATGTCAAGTGAATATGGGAGGCCCTTTCACCTGAAAATAAATTCTATGAATCGCTCATCCAGACTTTCCTTACACTTTAAGAGAATGTAAATACTAGTATCATAGGTGGTGTAACTGAACTATTACAAAAAATACATGTAGAGATCCTCCCTACCAAATGTGTACCCAATGGGTAAATAGCTAAACCAAAAAAATTCAGGCCCTTCCAATGTCTTTATGATCCCCTGGAGCTTAGTGGATTCCTACTACACCTGGGTTCCCAACATTGGTCCACAAATTGAAATAATGTGGTCCAGATGCAGCAGCGGATCACGCTTCTCATTATAAAGTGTGAATGTTGGATTTATAAATCCTTGGGGTGATGGAATATCTTCTACATTTATCAAATATGGATTAACATTAGGAAAAATCGCCACCTATCGGGTTTCAGGATCCTTGATGTGAGTGATGAGAGTAGCCATTGGATCATCTTGGTAGGGATTCCTATATTGGAGAGGATTCCTAACTACAAGAGAATTGGAAGGTTTTTCAATTTGGTAAGCTTGGTGAGTTGGTAATGGAGCGGTAGGTAGAATGAACTGAGGGGATGCTATATAAAACTATGGACTGGATGGGGTAACCTAAGTTGGGTCACAAGGAAGGCTTTCATGTATCTTGGGTTGATTCATTGATGAATAATATGTTATTTATCCACAAAAACTACCCTCTACTTGTTTATGATATATAAGGGTTTGCTAAGATCAATTTGAGAAATCTCACCTAGGAGAATTTGTGCTTACACCTATTGCCGTATTGAAGGATGGATGATATTATACTTAGGATCACTATAATATAGACATCGTTCCACGACACACTTAGTGATGAACTCATCGATGATTCTTATCTATTCTGTAATCTATTAGTGACACAAGGTCTTTTCAAGATCATATTCCATCATCTTCATTAAATCACATGGGTCAAAGGGCTTGACTTTCCTAGCATGTACTTTTCCATTCATAGGATCTCAACCCTAATTCAATGAATCGTTGGGTTCTTTAACACCATATTCTATGACTTTGTGGATGAGTGTGGATAGCTATAGGTTCTACTAGGTGTTGTGTTTCCCCAATGGGTTGTTCATCTTCTCTAGACCCAGTGTTGATTCCCCCGTCTAGTTATACCTTAGGATTGATTATTATTACTATGACGACACCCAAAGGAATATCCTCAATATCTTTGGGTGAACCAGGTTAGTACATAATATGACTGAAATACAGGGCATCCTACGGCCCTAATCCATGGATCTGGACATGAGGGGAAGCCTATTTTATAACTCTACAGAGCACAATAATTCTTTGGATAAATCGTTTCTGGAGAGACCGATAATAACCTAGTGATACAGGGTGGTGATAAATAGGGAGTGCAACTAACTCAACCATGTATCACCACTAGCTAATGTCATCAATGTGGTCCCGACTCTTGGGTTAAGCTAATCGTCAATGATAGTGATATAAATGCATCGTCTCTAAGGTTTGTGGGATTAAAATATTCTTTTACTAGGTGTGGGAATCCAGAATATTGAAGCATTCAGTTTCCATTAGCTAGAACATGTCAGGGAGATGGTCCACTCCAAGAATGTTCCATAATCCTCTTGGCTCATACTTGATATTTGACCCTTGGATTCCCCATTAATTTATGGGGGTTATTGAGGGATATGTAGTGGAACTTATGTGGACCATTTTTGAGGTATATTGTTTGGTGGAGAGTATGATAAATGAGAGGAAAAACCACTGAAACATGGTCTGTCTTCCAGGGAATGCACATACTATTTCACAACATCCCTATATGAGACAATACTGACCACAACTTCTCATGTAGGGGTGGCAGTAATTGGCAGTGGATCAGGTCAGTTCACATCATCAATCAGTCCAAAGAACAATTCTATGCAATATCCTATTTAGTAGAGAAGGATCATAGTTATGATAGTGAGTATTGAACAACAAGTCCCTGGAATGGATCCAAACATTACTCCTCTTATATGTATTTGCAGAGGGATTCAGGGTTCCTATGCATCTCTCTTTTTAGGTAGACAAAGCTGATATGCCATGTTCCTTTTCCAGTCCTCTACACAAAGGATTAGGGTGAGGGATCCATCATTGAGACACACTTCAATTAAGCATCTAAAAAAAGATAGGGTTGACCATTATCTAGCTCTTATCAATATCATTCTTTTGGTGGTGATGATTCACCCTCTTACTTTGGGGAGGTTTTTTAGGGTGGGGTAGATATTAAACATGGGGAGGACCTAGATGCAGGATGTTGTTAGAGTGGGGAGGACCTCTTCTTGGATGAACAGGGGTTCGAGGTGCACCTGGAAAAATGGAGAATGGAATATGGGGAGGTCCTCCATGCAGATGGGTGACAGGGTGAGGAGGACCATTACTCTGGTTAATTCTACCATGGGGGGACCCCTACATGAGCTGACAATGATGCGAGGAGGAACATCATGTTGATGACATGGAATATGGAGAAATCCTCCATACCTGGTATAATGAGAATGGGGAGGACCTTAATTTTGACTGGTAGTGGATGAATGGGGAGGTGCATCATGATGAATGTGGGAGCAGGGAGGACCTCCACTCTAACTAATGGTGGTATGAGGAGGACCTCCATACTGAATGTAATCATTGTGGGTCTACTCACAATGGTTACTTCTTGTGCTGATGACAAGGGGAGTCAACCTAGCCTACCCAAGTGGTGATTGAGGCCTCAGTCCCAATCAAACATAGAGGTTCCCTTGTTCTATAGTAAAACGGAGCTGATAGACAACATTAGTGGTAGTTCATGCCACTAAATCTGTTGAAGATGATGCTTCTTGGGGGGCATCATTCTAAGAATTCACCTGGCTTTGGCTCGAGGTTAGCCAAGATAGGGTCGGCTATGTAGGGGTATGGACGACCTTCTCCTCTATCTATGTGACCTACTAGCAGTGTTGGTGTGGCCTAGTGAGAGCCATCCTTGGTGTATCCTGGGAAAAAGTCACATCTGGGAGGACTTGGGAACCCATTACATCATCAATATAAGGAAGTTATTCAGAAGATCATTATGGGGAGACGCTTCTGTAATGATTTTACATTGGATTGGGGAGTAGGGTCTCCTTACATGAACCGTGGGGTGGTGGAAATGATGGGTCATTGAGGCCTCCATATATTTATGGGACATATCCCTCTTTATAATAAACCATTCATGTTCATATATATTGAAATGAATGTCCATTTCCCCCCTTTAGAAAATTTCTGAAGGTGAGACAGTGAATGGGAGCCCAGTAGTTGTTGTCGTGGATGATTCCATGTCGGAGGTGGAGTAGGGTAGGATTGCTGTATTGGAATTTCCACTGCCGCTGCATTTTTGGGTGGGAGATGATTGGTTTCCTTGGGTCCAGAAAAATAGGAAGGTTTATCCATCAGTACATATATTAGGAAATCAATGACCAGTGCCACATGATCAACCAGTCTTCCATGGATGGATAGAGATATCCAAACTAACAACATTGCAGACCAGGATTCTAAAATATTAAATAATCCAAATCCAAGTGAGTTTCATGCCAAGCCAACTTTTTTCTTGGTGGGCCCTCTTTTTGGATAGATGGACCTGGAAAAATTCTTATCCCATGATATATCAATTTTTACTTATCCCCATATTAAAGAGAATAATTTTGCACATGGTTCACCATTTGTGTTTCCAACGTTTTTCTGTTGGGGAACACATAATCATGATGTGTGTGTGGGACGATCTGCCAGATAGGTCACATTATTTCCCTACATTACCATTTTTTCAACGAAGGATAGCATCCATTGTATCTTGATAGACATTATATCCATGAACGAAATAGGATAATGGTATTCCACACTATCATTCAGTGGATTCCTCCTCAAGATTAATTTCCTAGCCTGAGTATCCTTTAAAGATCAAGATTTTGTTCATGAAACACTTCCTACTTTCATATATTTTGGGATTCTGGTAAATTACATTGCTTTAATTAGGATATTTTAAAGGGTTCATGTCAAGGCTGAGACCTTCAGTCAGGAGAGTAGACACCTTGGGCATTGCTGGCATGCCTTGATACTAAAACACTAGTATGTCGGGATTTTACCTTATAATAGGGATTATCGGGGGTGTCTAAGTTCAATTAATCCCTCATAAAATGTTGGGAATTTTAAGATAGATGCATGTATTTGGGGTTTACCTCAGCTTCCCATATTTAACATGGGGTATGTCGTGAGTTTAACATCTAGAGGAGATGGATAAGACTAATAGGAACTCTGATAGGAGTGGAACAGATAGGTATTTCCCTAAGAGGGATATCCTAGAATGTTTACCAGATGGATGGGTTAGAACGCCTAATAAGTATGAAACCAAGATGTCGTGTCCCACAAATGGGAGGCTTTCACACCGTGATGGCTAATCTGGACACCAAAAAAGTTGGATCATAGGATGGTGGGTCCTAGAAAAAGGGTACACCATGGTTTATCCGTGGTTGGGATTAAAAATTAGGGAGGATTCCTATGTACCATGTATAGATGATAGGGTTCAAACCCCATGTAGTTCAAGAGAGTGAGTCATAGGATTGGGGTGTACTAAAATAACAATAACCCAAAAACATTATGGGGATTACACATGGTTCTCTTCCCATAACATGAGGGATACACTAGGTTTGAGGAGCATAGATTGAGTTTGGGGAATATGCATGGTTATCTACCCATATGGGTGGCCTGACTCCACCGAGATATAGTACCCCTGGTAAAATCTGGATGGTTATAGAGGATGTATCAAATAATGATGATGAATGAAGTAGAGATGGGGTAAAGATGATGGTATGGGGCTTGCAGCTTAGGGAGGTTTCCTATATATCTCTATGAAAAAGAATCATAGTTCAAGAAGATCTAAAATGGGTTGATGAGACACCTAAGGAGGTGATTCGCGTGAAATGGAGCACATGGATAGGGACCCAAATGATGTTGAACCTCTAGGTTGGGCCATGATCTTCTCAAAATATAAAGGCTAAAGCAAGAGACCATGATGGAAATGGGTGATGGGCTTAAACCTTAAAAGAGGCTTCCTACATACCCTACATTAATGGCAGGGATCAAATTCCACTTATTTCTAGAATGGGGGATATAATTGGGGTGTATAAAATGGAAAAAAACCCAAAGTCATGCTGGGAACTACACATGGTTAGCTGTCTAGGAGGATCATAACACCTTAGTGAGGTGGATCAAAGAGATGCATCTCCTAAAGTGCATATATTGCATCAAGAGTGTACATACCTAAGAGGGAGAACCATATTTTACCTTTATTTGGGATTGAAACTTGATGATGCTTCCTATTTACCCGAAAGGGATTGAAACCCTTGTAGTTTAGAGAAAATAGTGTTTAACATCTTATTGGATGAAGAGTGAACTGACATAAAATGGCTGGAATAAATGAATTGTGAGGAGTGAAAAGCATGAACCTTTGAGAGGCTTCCTACGTACCATACATAGAAGGAAGAGATAAAGTCCATGTAGTTCTATTGAAAAATTGGGGATGGGAATTATGCATGGCTAGGGGCCCAAAGAGGATTTCATGGTCGATTCTTACTCTAATACCATGTGAGTCATGATCAGTGTGAGAAACCAGATGCACAATAGATCTGATGATTGTGTGGTCAAAGTTGCATCCACAATGCATTGATTAAGGATTACGCATGGTTAGAGGGATATGGAGAGGAATATTGGGAAACTACAGGAGGGTGTCTAGATGTAGGAGTATGATTTGGCCATCTTATAGGGGCCACCCTACCATGGTGTGTCATGGTTTATGGAGAGGCTACTCGAGGCGCACATAGAGACAGTGCTGAGAGGGAAAGAGAGAATGGGAGGGCACTAGTTCCCATACCCTCTCTGATTCTCTATGACTTTCCAGACATGATGAATTCAAGGTTTAACATCGTCTGTTAATGACGTGGGGATGTTTGGCAATTTAACATCCTGTAGTTCAGATGATGAGGACTTGATCCTCCCACCTAGGAATTACAAAACTTATACCAACCCAAACTTGGGGAATAGGAAGGCCCAAGAAATACCAAGTATTAACAGGGTTGTGGGATTACGAATTGAGGGATCCATATTAGCATAGCTATGTGAAGAAGATATATCTATTAGTGTACCAATGTGAATAAGCATTAGGTTAGGATACTCAACATGAAACAACACTCAAGGGATTAGAAAATCATTGTGCACAAGTCTGGAGGGCCAAACAGAGGAAGTGAAAGAAAGATAGGGGTGTTTTATGAAACATGGGATAAAAAATGGTGCCCTAGGGTATGGGACACACATTGAGAATGTAATAAGGGGTGTACATTAGATTTATGTCTTGGATGAAAGACGAGGGGGATGAATGCCCAAATGGATGGTTTACGCAAAAGGTGAGGGTATGTGCATAAGATGGAATCTTGCATGAAAAAGTTTCAAGACCTAGGGCAAAATTTTCATGAAATAAGGATCCATGGAGTGAAATTTACATGGAGTAAAAGGAAATGGTAGAGGTTCTAGCCCTAGTGGGATCCCACGAAGGAGGATCCCTATGAGACCTATTGTGAAAGATCTAGTACCTTAGGGCCATATATTTCGCTTGGTTGCAAAAGGGGTCATCTTACATGCACTGGCACAATGGATCATCTTCCAAAATGTTACCTTGAAGTGAGGGGATAAACATTTATTTATAGGAAAAAACATCAGTGGAGACACACAAGTATCCCTGTGTGGAAGTGGCATTTGACGTTGCATTGGACATACAAGATTCTGCGCACGATCCATTCTCTTTCATTATAACATGATTTCTTTAGCACATAAGAAATGGCCATTCTTTTGAAGGTTGGAATTGTGGAATCAATGTGAAGTCATATTGGGAACACAAGTTCTTGTGAAAGGATTTCAATCTTACACATAGACCTCAAATCTAGTGCACACCTCCCTTGGGTTTATCATGATCATCCGGTGATTCAAAACATGCTTTCAGTTTTCTTAAATATGTTGTTTCATGACCTCAATAGAATCTGGTGCCAATAATCTTATTGAACCATTTTGCTCATTTTAGATATTATATGATATAGTAAATCCTTGGTATATGATATCTATTCTAAACTATAACCCGATTTAGGCTGTGATAGTCATTAAAAATCCTCAAGATTTTCTTCACCTTCTAAGTGAAAAACATATGAGTTTCCTAGGGGTACACACGAAGTATAATGAAACATTTATCCATAAGGATCTATAAATACAACTTCAGCTATTTGAACTCATCTCCATCCATATGATAATATATAGTATATATTACAGTGGTCTTAGCATGTAGATCAACTCAGATATTGATCTACTTACAAGAGTGAAATCCTAGAACATATTTGTTAATGAAATCAATATAATCCTATAATATTATAGGAAGTTAATTATATGATTAATTTTCTCCCGAAATATTTAATATGTCCAACTGATGGGTGATCACCCACAACATCATATGGATAAAACTTTCTTACATAAACAAAAATACCCACTCTTCTTGAAGGTAAGCCTAAATTTCTCTATTGATGTTGGATTTATAAGAGAATTTTTTTTTAATTTTGATTACATATACATTCAATGTATTGAATATTATTAAAACATTTAATTACATATTTTTTTGTTCTACATGAAAATAATGTAATTACTTCCTAGAGTATAAATCACATTAATATGGTTATACAAGTTCCCCACCATGATGAGAACCTGGATGTTCTACAACGTTACTCTCAAATAATTTTCTACATTTGGAGAACATAATATGATTGGAATCAAATTACATTAAATATCTAGTGTGAGTAATAATAAGAAGATGTCGATTAATCTCTTTATGTTCTCATATAGTAATATCTAAGATGACAGATTATGAGAATAGACCCACTGGTAGGAATTACAAATGTTTTGGAGTCATCAGATATTCCTATCTAAAATCATGTGTGATGGTACTTAGACTTTATGATTACTATTAATTCATGATACATATCACTTAATAATAATTATTTCATAATCCATGATGATAAAATTTCATGTTGAAGTTGGATACCTTGGTTGATTCATGATTGGCATGTCATTAATGAATACACTGAGGAATGATTTTTCCCATCAATCTTTATGGATGCTGATATATCAACCCTTGGATTATAATTGAACGTTCGTATTAAATTCAATGGCCATGGTGTAATGATATTCTTATTTTTGATAGTCAATGAAATACATATCAATAATATAGGATGGTGAAATATATGTACAACATGTTTGGTGAGATATTGTAAAAAATGTAATATATTCCATAGTGAGTGTCTTGACCTGCCATCATCAAGATGAAGGAGTGATAATGACCCCCAAGTCCCACCTACAATAGGCCCTAGGGTGGTGACTATAACCAAGTGTAGGTAAACACTCAAGCATGATGGTGGTAATTAATCATTTTAATGAAGTAAACATCAAGAGATAAGATATACCAACCTTAAACAACTCAAAGGCACATATATATAAAGAAAACAAAATCCATTCCACATGAATGTTTAAAGTAAAACTGTTAGAAATATTTGGAAAACTCCCAATTATGTACCAAGTAAAACAAAGAATCCACACAACAACCACCCCAAATGTATGAGCTAGTAAGGTCTATCATGGTCTGCATAATCTTCCCAAAAACATGAAGACAGTTTCATATACATATGGTGAGCATACATGTATACTCATTAAGAAACCCAAAGTAACTCATGAATAAGTGGGATAAGCACAATAATTCCACACTGAGAAAAAAAAGTAGAAACTCAAAAAAAACTAACATGGTATACTACCCACCTCAACATCATGAAGAAACTCTCACCAAATAATGTAAGTCATGTATAGTAAAATAGTAAGCACATCGATATTTGCGTACCCTGCACCATTTCCCACTGGTTAAATGCTCATCCCAAATGGAGAACATCCTAACCCTACCATTCTCTCTTAAAAGTCCCACTATCACAACACGCCAGCACACACCTAGGACACATTACACATCTCACATGAAAAAACTAGGGCCACAACACCATCACATCCCACCCACAGTAACCTGGGCCACAAAACCACAACAACAACCTGAACACCCATGGTAAAGTATAACCTATGTCATCCTGAAGACACTTGGGAAGCACCATTAACCCATAGACACCTGGGGCTCAGAACCACACTCTATCATTATCAATGAGTCTAGGGATTCCATTTCCTAGAAGAGGAAGTAGAGAAGAGCTAGAAACGATCCATTCATCTTCCAACTAGGATATCATGAAATGAAACCCTCCCTCATAATAATGTGGGTGTTCATCACATATTTCTCAACATGGGTTGGGTCAATATAGAAATCAAAAGGAACTACAAGTATATATATCTATATATATGTACCAAACACTCATCCCGACCTATGGGATTTTAAAAAAACAATACCACACAAAAGTTCCCTTTTTTCAACATCTAAATTCATGTATCATAACAAACGACGATTACTTCCCAATTAAATAAATGAATGCCACATCACTACAAGATATAACTCGAAACATACCCCCAATAAATTCATTGAACCAGCTATCATTCTATATTATCAATTTATTTATTTATTTATTCCTTCCCTACCTAAGAAACTACCAAACACAACACACCACAAGCAGCATTACAACCCACTCACACTTCCCAAATGTCTTCAGAAACTCCAATTGAAAGGCCCACACAAGGTAACCTAATCCTTCTTCAAAAAAATGTTTCCCTAGCATTCCTCTCAATAAGTAAACCCCCAACATACCTCATTAAAACCATTATTGGTAGCCCTTTGGCATAACTACACCATACCTAGCACACCCAGTAACATAAACATAGCACAACCCCATCACATAGCACTGCTTTCTAACCACTACCTATATACAGTCCCACTAAATAACAAGTTCATGCATTCCACAATCAACCAATATCTAAAAATGATATTAGATTAATCCACCTGCACCACCCCCCACACACAACCACACTCCCATCCACATCACAACCTAAACAACATAGACACAGGGCAGAATAGAATCACATATATCACACGACCAAATCAACACAAAACAGTTAATTCAGATTTAGAAAACACTCATGCTTTAATTACAAATAATAAAATTAGGGTTTTCGTAGAAAAATTTCGATCATGGGGAATCCAATTATTTTACTAATATTATGTGGTTATGAAATTTAATAATTCTAGAGTGCAAGATGGTATACATACCAAGTGTAAAGCATCACCCATGCGGAAAAAATGACCACCAATGACCATGACTTTCCGAAGGAATATACCCCTTACAAAACAATTCATAGATCAAGGATAACATGTAAAACAAGGCTATCATCATCTTCCCAACCCCCAAATTATTACATCATATTACCGCCATTAAATTGGTTTCAATCATATCCATAGGAAGATATTAGTAGACCCACCTCACTTTATACATTGTTAAAAGATAGAAGATCCCTACATGGAATAACAAACGATCAACAATTCATCCTTGCACCATAATAGGTTGGTCGCTCGGACAACACGAAAGACTTCAGGGAAAACAAGAACAGAATTATAAAACAAAAATGAAAAACTCCTCAAGTAATAAATGTTCTTACAGAATCAAGAGAAAATGGAAGGATTCAATTTAATAGAGGATTTTGACTTTAGAAAGGACATATCCAAAATCTAAAGTGGAAACTGTTTAAAAAGCCTTTAAAACTGAATCATGATCATGACAAAACATTTTAGGAGTTAATGGAATATTGAGGTTATTAGGAGATAGATAACATTTGAAATGGCCTAAAAACTCATTAAATATGTAATTTAACTCATTTAAAGTCAATGGAAGTGTAAAATGGGTGAAAATTGAAAAATTGGAAATGACTCACCGATGGGTGAATCACTGACGTGAGTCACTGGCACCTGATCCAGCGATGCTGAGCCACCGAAGAATGATCTACCGATACAGAGCCTTTGAAATATGATCCATTAACACTAAGCCACTGATGAAACTAGCCGACAATGAGTCATTAACGTGAATCACTGACAGGAACCACAAACACCTGACTCACTAACGCCCAACTTACCGATTCCTTGACCTACCGACACCATGAATCACTAACGCACTAACCTACTGATTTACCAACCTACTAACACCATGAATCACTGAAATAATGACTTAACATCGCCCTAATGTATCGATTTTGAGTCACTGATGTATCCTACCATTAGAAAAGAAGAATTTTGGTGAACTCTTTAAATGAGGAAATGATGCCTCCTAGAACGCCCGAAACACTAGACTTTGACAATGAAATGAACTAAGAGGTCCATGAAATTACAATGAGAATTCAAATGTGGTTGTTGATGCTGCAATATTATTTTATTTATCTAGGGTTCCTTGACCCATTTCTAGATAATAATCCTAGACTTTAGGCAAGCCCACATAATGTAAATGAAAAATAATCCTACATATTCACACACAAAGTGTTTCTATTGATCTCAATTAAATTATATTTGATTTTAATTAATGGAATAAATATTATTCTCAAGTATGGGGAATATTTTTTTCCTGTAATATTTATCAAATAAATTAAATAAATATTTATTCACTGGCTTAGGATTAAAATATTTATTTTATTTATTGAATATTTAAATAAATATTTATTCACTATATTTCAAATAAAAGATTTCTTTATAAATAATGTATTTATTCAAGTTTTAAATAAATTACATAAAATTTCAAATAGACCAAGACCCTGTCCAGGGACAAATATTAATTAAAAATTCCAATATATAATATTTTTTATTGTGCAAGTTGGTGAATGCTATAAAATTATAATAATATAATTATTATTATATGGCTTGGGTTTTTTAAATGTAATAAATGATATTTAATGGATGGTATGTGATTAAATAAAATTTTAAAATAAAACCGAGTTACAAAATGTGGACCCACAACACATGTCATTTACCTATGTATATTCTATCTATATGTGTTGTGAAATTAATTACACACGGTGCTTTTATTATACATCGTTTTCTGACTCGGCCAACCTATAAGATAAAAAGAGGATACATTGTGTATAGATAGAATGTATAATCTATGTTGTCCAGTTGATTTAACAAGTCGAAGTCCCAGACGTGTGACTTGGATATATGATAGCTCAGGTACATGGAGAATAACATAATGTACCTATAATATAGTCTACCATTAATAGAAAAATTAAAATAACATTAAATATCCAAATCATAGAATTATAAAATAATTTTTATGATTGAACATTATTTTGTGATTGAAAATTTTATAATGGTTTTAAAGAATTATAATGCCAAATTTTTTTATTAAAATTAACATGTCATTAGTATTTTTTTTATTTATTTTCCATAAATTCCATTAATTATGGGTATATCTAAATAAGATCGGATGATCAATAAGATTAATGGGAAAAAATTAATTAATTAATTAATGTTAATTTATATTAAATAATAAAAGGATAAATATATGAATGAATATTAGTCGTTTACTTTTGCATAATAATGGTATGTATGACCGTTCTTCTTCTTGACCAAGAACCATGTATGTATTGGGTGTTTTAATTTATATTATTTCAAGGGTTTTCAATTATTTATTATTAAATTAATTGTTGGCCTCTGATTCATTCATCCCTCCCTTAATTTCATGGACCTGCTTATCTATGTATTTTCATGAAATCCCAATTGACCAATACTTTGCTTCCCCTAACCTGCATGTGAATAATTAATATTTTTAATTAATTTTTCATTCCAAGGCACATAGAGGTGATTCAAGATGAAACGATAATGGTTCCAACCAAGTTGATACAGAGGTGGACAACATGAATGTTGTTACTCATTCTAAGATAGAAAATATGAACTATTACTCCTAGGTAAAATGTGGAGTTAATGTCCACTCACTAAATAAACCATTAGATAAATATCCTAAGAGGTTCATTTAATTAATTAATTAATTATTTCTATAAAATTTTTTATTTTATCAATGAAAGGCCACAATCACATAAATTAATGAATTAATGAGAAAATATGGAAAATAAATAAATGAATTATCTGTAAATATTTTATCCAACATAGATAATTAATTAAGTAAATTTTACTTAATATTAAATATAAATGTAAAGGATAATAAAAGATAAAAATTATTCAGAATAAATTATAATGAATCAATTAAATATTAATACATAATAAAACTTCCATTACTTGATTAGGAAAGAAACCATATAACTAAGTGTAGTACATGGAAAATGTATGGACACTTACATTTATCGGGGAGCTCTCATGAGAGTTTGAGGTTGAATTAACAAAAATTGTATTGTGTTTAATAGTAAAAGACCATTCAATACATATTTGGTGCTTGCTATTAAGAAAATCAAAGTTAGGATTTAAGGATAGAGGACTCCACTAAATGGATCAGGGTGATGCAAGTCAACAGTTGGAAAGACCACATACCAAATTAATTTATTATGGTTTTTATGGCCCATGTTTGGATCATCAAGAAAAGAAATGGTTATCCTTTTGAATAGAATGTTAAAGAAACTAGACATTCTAATTTTAATGGTGAGGGATACTGATACTTGATAAAATAGTAGGAGATTTTATATATAATTAAACAAATTATTTTACTATATATCACATATTTTGTAATTAAGAAAAGTAATAATATACTCTTTTTAATTACACAATTAAACTTACATGTCCATTATCCACACTATCAATATAATAAATATTGGGGAAGTATAACTTCTTAACTAGAAGTAACTTCTTGGAGTGGTTTAGACACCCTCAGATTATGCTACACCATAAATAGAAATCTCATACCCAAGAATCCCCATTTCCGAATCCAGTTACTAAAGAGGTGAATGATGAAGAGTTCCTTGTCTATGAAATTTTTTTAGTGATGTGGTTGAGGTTCACTGTTTGATGCTTTCATAGATTTCTTGTTAACTGATGAAGTCTCAGAATAAAATGGGTGCCTATAGAATGGATGGGAACATCCATTTATACTAGTAGTGAGATAGAAATGAACTGCTTAAGATTTATAAGATAATATTTCAGAGAAATCATGGAGATAGTGCTCCAACTAGGCCCCATGTATTCAATATTATTAGATTAATTGAATGCCTAGAGGTTCTAGGGTTTAAAATCCATAATGAATTGGGTTCTGATGTCATTTTGGAATGAAACATTCAGAGCCTATCCATATTTTTTTATTTTAACATGAACAACATTGAGAAGTCTCTATAAGATATTTTTACTCTTCTTCTCCGAGTAGATATGGATATGAAGTGTGATATACCATCTGTCCTTATGATAAAAAAATGTAAAGGTAATGTGAAGCTCTTTAATTCAAAATAATTTTCATTCCCTTCAGAAAAGAGGATGTTCAAGGGTAATGTAAGGGAATATGATGTTTTCTATTTTGTATGTGGCTAGAAGGGACACCGGATGAAAAAATACACCCATACAAAGAATTATGGGGATGGTTTAGGTGTGTTTGATATTGAGTGAAATTTATCTATTTCTATAAATTGGTTATTAGATATAGATTGTGGTGATCAAATATGTATTGAAATATATGCACCATGTAGATTTATAATGATTGACCGAGGAGAGGTTGATCTTCATGTAGCCAAAAAAACAAAACATTCTGATGTATCTATCTGGGACTACCACCTCACATTTCCCACCAGAATGATCTTGGTTTTAAAGGGTTTCTATTATGTTCCTTTAGTTAACAAAATAATTATTCCTGTTTCCATACATGATAGTAATGGATTTATTTTCAAATTTTGTAATAAATGATGATTCTTTTATAAATATAGAATTATTTATATTAAGAAACATATAAATAATGGTATTTATGTATTAGATTAGAAAAAAAATGATAGTCAATAGAGAATTTAATTCACTTGAATCATTCCACACCAAATTTTGGAATCATCAGATAGGTCATTTAATTCACTCGAATCATTTCACACCAAACATTGACATTTCTATTAATGGTGTAATCTATTTACAAACCCAACATTGATGGTGTGTGCTTCTTAACGATTAGACTTGGACAAGAAATCGTAATTAATTTTACATTCTCTATTTGAGGACAATAAAATACTGGATGATCCTATTTAATATGGGATCTAATCTCAAATTTTGATCTATTATTCATTAAATGATATTTAAATATCTTTATATGTTCGATATATATTTTCATGAGGGTATTATATGTGTAGTTAGTATATTTTATAGGTGAGAATTTATCCATTAGTCCATAGCATGATTCAGATAGGATAACAAACTTATTTCACAATAGATGATTGACTTGGAGTGATGTACCCTTGAGAATTAAATTATGATAATGATTTGAAATACTTGTAATAATGACACAAATATAATTCACCTATGTGGTTTCATCATAATTGGAAGGTTGTTTCATTAAAAATGACATGATTAAATTGACCATATGAATGATATGTGTTGTATAATAATGATATGGATAGGAAAATGATGGAAATGATGGAGTAGATAGTATTTTGTAAATAATAATTATACATTTTTTGATGATGAGTAATGTCAGTAGCTTGAATATGTGTGTACTGACCAACATTGAAGTGTATAGGTGGAGTTAGACAAAAATTGGGTCTATGTGAAATAAAACATTTTTTGATTTGAAAATTTGAATTTAGAAAGAGAATTATTGTTTGTAATTATAATTTAAATCATAAAAATGAAGTTCATGGGGTTGAATTTTAGGTTTAAGATACCCAAACTTTTTTTGGAGGTGTTATGTAAATCAAGAAGGATGATGATCGTCAATACAACGACCACATGTTACATTATTTGATTCCACTCAATACCCATTTGAGAAACTAATGTGTCTCTATTGATTTGGCCACCGACAATCTGATAGCATTTCACTATATACTCGATGAGCCATCAGGTGGCCAATACAGGTGCATATGGTACCTAGTTGACCCTGAGGTCATTTTTATAAAGGGGTGTAAAATGAGAGATTCTAATATTTTATATCAAAAGCTAACCTATGGGAACCTTACATATGACAATAAATGTATAGAGAAGTCATCCCACCTCCAATATTCCTAATTCACCTTCCCCATTAAATCTATCGTATTTATGATAAATTAATTCTTGATAAATATTAGTTTCTTCTCCCCTATTTTTATTTTCTTCTTCCATTTCTTGATTGGTGAATTTGATGATGACAAGTTTATGGATTTATGAAAATTTTTACTAGATCTTGGTGAACTATGATTGATATGAGAGGTATTTCATGGGAGGATTCATGATAAGGTTGAAGAGTGAAAATATTGATGTTTATATGTGTTTTTTTAGGTAAGTTACTCCTTCAGGTTATCCTAGAATTATTGTGGCATACGATGAAATATCATAACAATTTAATGTGTAGAATTGAGAAATTCTTGTGTGATTGGTCCAAAGGTAGATCAGGTATGGTCAACACTAATATACATAATGTTTTAACCATCAGTGGCTACTCATTTAATTATGTAATAATTATGTTAAGTGGTAATAATAGTTTTATAATTAATTATTTTGTATTATTGATGGTTATATAACCTATTAAATTTATAAATGGATAATATGAGATAGACAAGGGAAATGATTCACTAATAAAGTTTTTATCTTTATGTTGATGTCTTCGTTTCCTAATATTATCACATTTATATGTAATTTTTATGTGTTGAGTGGAATGTATATGGGGGTAAGTGTTGTGAGTGAAATAAGATGGAATCTAGAGGGGTTTCTATGTCTGTTTCATGTATAGTGAGTTCTTTTTTATTCATAGAATGTTATATATGTTTTATACATGATCACATATCAATTAATGAATATGTATCCTATGAGTGATGCTCGGATAGAGTGATATTAGAACCCAATAGGGTTTCTATCCTTGGGAAATGATTCTTGTAACCCAATAAGGTATTGTATAATAAGGTGTTATTTTTTATTTATTAATGAACAAGGGTCATTCCCAAATTTTTTTTGTTCAATAAAAAACATGGGAGATTAATTAACTAGTAGGGATAACCAATTATTTGATACGGGTGTATAAAATATGACCTTGTATCATAGGACTTAAATGAAAAGGGATGTTCTTCCAAGGGTGTATTAGTGAATATACCACGAGGTATTGTTTCACCCTTGGGTTGAGATATGTGGTGAGTTAGTAAAGGGTTATTAGGCTATGTAACCATAGGAGGTTTGACTTTTAGGGGAACAATGGGGTAAATGGGATTAACCATTGATAATGTACTTCAATATTGAGATTTGGACTACTGGGGGAGGCCGGTAGAGAATACAATATTTAGTAGTAATTGGTTTACTATGTGACCTAGGACTATATATTGTGAGTCTTTACCTAAGGGCTTGGATAATGAGTATATAAGGATGTACAATGTATGAGGTTCTATGGGTTATTATTCAAGGATAAGATAGGGTCGGTCATCGATCTTGGTGTGATCATGATAGTTTATATAGAATTTTTTATGCTGATATGGGACAAATTGACTATATAGGTTATATTATATATTTAATGATATTATATTTTATGAAAGTATATGAATCAGAATATATTCCAATAAAAAATATTTTTTTATGGAAGTATATGGGTTGGTTGATTTTCCACATGATATCAAAATTCGTATGTCAAAATATCAGATAGAAGATATACCAATCAATATTCTATTATTATGAATGTATATATGTTAAATTATATTCCAAAAAAATCTTATTGTTATTCCAATATACATGTTAGATGATATGCCAATAGATATATAATTATTCTTCCATCATACAAGTTGTGCAATGTTCTAACCTATATTATTTTGTCATACCAATATATGGGTTAGAAGATATACCAATAGATATTTTATTATCATTACAGTATAGGGTTAAAGGATATTAAAACCATTGTTTATAAGAGTTATATGGGTTGGTATGATGTTGATCAAGTCACTTGAGTTGATTATATATTATGGGTGGAAGCTCTATCGATCATCTGGTTCATATGTGATATACCGAGACTCAAAATTGGTATTTAAAAGTAGCTATAGGTCAACTATAAAGGTGAATTCCCAACCACCTAATGATGAAACATATGTATGTATGTGATGTTATGATTTTCATTTTATTCAGTACATGATTTAACAAACATACACAAATATATATATATATATATATACTGGATATTTTTTTGGGCAACTATTGGTGTTGGCCTATTGGGTTTTGTACTCACAACCTATATGTGAACCTCCTTTGAATTGAAAGAATTATTGTTGAATGTTTTTTAGGGTAATTGGAATGGTACAACTAAAAGATATATAGGATCCTAGTAGGTATATAGAGATAAGACCACGGAATGGTTGAGGATAAAGGTTGTCTATAATTTTTGTTTTTTAGTATATTATATAATAGTTATAATCAACCCATTAGGTGATCTCTGTTAAGATGTATTACTTTATGATCTTTGTTTGTTTCATTCCATTATTTCATGGTGTGTGGTTCTATTATGGCATATTTTCCATTGCAAACCTATTTTTACCCTAATATTACTCTTATTAATGATTTATTTGTAATATAACTACTATTGTCTCTAATGATACTATGGTTATAGTATGCCCTGTATAGTTTAATCCAAGATTCACCACTTGTTATTAGCTTGTATACCAAGAGGAGGTGATCTCAAGGTCACATGGAACTCAGGAACTGTCACTTTTTTGGTTGACTTAGCTTGACATGTTATAAAGTGATATTAGTGTCTTGTTTCAATTTCTCTATCATTTTGGGACATTGTAGACAGATCGTGGAGAAGTAAAAACATGGAATAGAAACTATCATTTCACCTAATAGGTACCTACATAAGCTATAGTTCAAGTTACTATGTTTTTGAGATTAATATTCTTGGTTTTTGGGCTTTATTGTATTATTATTCCAATGAATATGGAGTGATATTTACTATTTATTATTTTTTCTCTTGTATAAAGGTAGAAAGAAGGAATAACCTCATGAATCATATTTGGAATGTAGTATCCACATGAAATTCATGTACTTATATTTATTTCTATTCACTAAAACATGGTAATCATATTTTCTGATTCAGGTGTATCATAATCCATATTATACACATCTTTTATTTCACAGATAATGATAGGAGGTATTATCCTTAGGCATGTGATGATTATATCATTGTATAAAATATTTCTATAGTTTATGATAGTTTTTATCATGTGAAAGGATTATTGAGACATATTAAAAATTGTTTATAAAAAATTCTAATGTACTAATATAGGTTAATTAGGGTTTAATGATTATAATTATTATTCTTATAATCTTTAATGATTATAAACACCAAACATGTATGTATTGAGAGTAACTTATATATGATTCCAAATGTTTTATGTAAATTAATGAATTTATTTATTGATTTAAATGAAGATATATAATTGATGTGATACTTCACATTAGAAAGGTAATCTATTAACACACCTTTTAGAGATCAAGGGATACTCACATAAAATAAATGGTGTTTAGTGGTCAGTGTACGACCTATGGTGGTAGGAGCATGACTGTTTTTTTCATAGTGATCATCCTCTTGAACACTCTATCTAGATAGAGCTAACTATAATTGAGCTACACATGTTTATTTATGTTCTTCATTTACATGTTGATTATATGATGATATATCCAACAATCGAATGTGGATCTTCCCTTTTATTAAGAATGTTATCTTATAAAAAAACCTCTAACTAGTATCATATTAACATTCATTAAGGAATGAAAATATTCTCCCACTAATTTTATAAATAACAAATATATCATAATGCATGGATAAATATATCATAAGATACAATATTTCATGGCTATGTGTTTGCTGTTGGATCACTACAACACTATTTATGATATTGTATATCAAAAGGTGTGATTAAATGGTTTTCATTATCATATGGAATGAATAGGTGAATTACAATATTTGATTCATCAGATCAAATAGTTTTACAGTATTTTGTAAGCTATGGTAAGATTTAATATAGGCTGTGACTTAATATATGTTTTTTGTAAAACACGGTGTCATGTCTTAAAGATGAAATATTTGATATCATAAATTATGATTGGGTTTAAATGTTTAGTCCTGCTACATAATAGTGTATATTTTAAAACATGTCTAACATCCAATGATAGTTTGTATCATAATCTTGGATTAAATCATAATATATGATTGATGTTATATATAATGCAATTCAATATAATAAAAAATAAATTTTTTATATAAAATGATTATATGCTATAAATTATATATTAAATGAAAGTGTTAGTAGTTTTAAATTGGTTATATTTAGGAAACAATTTAATATGAAATGTTCAGGTTAAAAAATCATGTGTAAAAAATAAGTAAATAATTAATTATTTATTCACTCCAATTTAAATATTCATGTATATAAGTTTTTTCTATGAAATGAATATTATATAATATTTAATTTAAATGATAAATTACTTCTTATAAAATTTTCATACCTTGAATTACATGTTATGTATGAAAATAAATGATTTATTTTTCCTCTTCATTTAGTTTATTTTTTTATGATGCCATGATCTGGAATTTAGGGGTTGTGTATAATTTATATATATTAGGTGTCATAATAAAGATGAAAATAAAACCACAATTTTTTAAGGAACCATAGATAGAGGTACTTTATGTCAAAATGCCCTCTATATTAAAGGATTATACCATGTCTAGAGAAGTTGGATTGGCTACTGGTTCCTCTTTGCTTGCTCCTATGGATATTTCTAGTTTCACATAGATACGAACCATTACATGAAATACTTTCATTCACCTCATTCATATGATGAATTTTGTTGTGTATAATTATATTTGTATTCTAATTTTCGGATAGTAATAGGAATATTGAGCTGCGTAAATAGTTACATATTAATTTGGATGGAACAAACTAATTTGATGAAAGGAATAGGGAAACTATAGCTAAATAATTTGAAACATGAAAACATATAGGAATAAAAAATAAGTTAATAAATATTTAATAAGATGAAATAATTATATATTTAATATGAATTTTATTTTTATTAAATTGTTGAGACCTAGAAAACCCATTAAATTTAATGTGTATGTTTACATCCAAACAAGACACATGTTATGACCATGATCATTCAAATAAGAAGGTTCTACTAAAATATGGTTCCATTAATAATCATGTGTAAGGCATGGTGTAATGGATTACCGAAGAGTTAGGTAATCAAATCCCATTGTAGTATTTTGGTTACATTTAACTAGGAAACAATAAGAGTTAGGATACTAAAGGTGTAGAGTTGAGTTTATCCATATTATGGTTCAATACAATGGGTTTTCCACCAAACTATATATGATTCATATGATATATTATTGGATTTATGACCAACCAAAATAATTTAGTGGAGATATGAAAACAAAAGTAGACTCATTATTTATTGAAATATAGATATTGGACCACTAATTGTTAGGATGAATGGGGTTATTATTTTAGTGGGAAAATATAAATTAACATTTATTATTGGAAAGATATAAAACATGATACTCACACATAAATATGTCTTTGTTGAAAATTATAAATTGAATCATGATTATCATTTTGAGATCTATTATTGGTACAACATAACTGTAACACCCCAGGTAAATAAAGAGTATGAAATTTTAACATTTATCCATATTTGTGAATAAAATATTTATATAAATTTAAAGGGGATGCTATGCTTGATGGCGTACCCAACACGCAACAACGAGTTTTTTGGAAATCTTACGTTGCACTCTAATAATAAAATAATATTTTTTTAAATAGTAGTTAACGCCTGGCCGTTGTAATGGTGGGAATGAACAAAACTAACTAAAAAATGATTATATATGTTTTTCAAATATTTTTACTATTTTCAATTAATTTTAGAGGATTAAAAATGCGAATAAATCCAATTTTAAGCGTAAACATTCTAATATTCATTAAATGGTCGATTAACTGACTTTTGATGGAGAATCTCTTTTAAATCCACTTTTTGACAATTTTATGTGTTATATTTGACAAAATAAAATTCTTCATTATAATCGGGACATCAAAATTTACTTTGTGTAAATTTTTGGTATTTTTCCGAAAAAGTTCAATTTTTAATGAATAGTGAAAAATGTTGTATTTTAATTCAAAACATCTTTTTAATCTAATATATTTATATGATTAGATTATATTTTGAATTGATTTTAATGTGAAATTAGAATATATATTTTCCATTTAATCCAATAGTATTCGTTGGAATTAATTTCACTTTGAAATCGGACTTAAACTAGTGTCAATCTTTTGATACATTTTGTTTCATAAAAACACGCAATTTGTTTTGACAGTAGGAATTAATTATTAAATTAATTAATGAAACTTATATGTTTTGAATTTTTTAAAATATACATCATTTTTAAATTCATAATATCAAATATATCTTAGGGTGAAGTTTTGGTAATTTTCTGATAAACTTCAATTTTTGATGAATAGTGAAACCACTAAGTGGTACTTATAAAAACTGATTTTCCATTTAAATGAAATTTTTCCATATTTGTGTTTTGAATTTCAAAAATCCGACATACATGGTTGTCATTAAGAAGTAAAATGTGGTTCAATGGGATTAAAATAATTTTTGGTGAATAGTAACTTATTAAGTTTTTAATTGCAATTAGAGGTAATTAGTGTAGTTTAAGGTAAAAATAATGTTTTAATAAAATGAAATGACCTAGACACATGTCCTACCCTCATTGGATGTGTCATGACCGACCAAAAAAATTCATGGGTCAACTTGGGGACCCCATGGAGCTTCTTTGGTTGGAAAATGACATAAATACCTTTTTAGTTAATGTTAAAGTAAAAAATGACACAAACATGAGATGTTTTACTAAAAAAACTTTTACATGGGGTTATAAAAGTCAGGTTTTTGACTATAAATATTCATTTGAAAGATAAAAAGTATTCCTACATCATAGTATTTTTTTTATATTTTTTAGACATTAAATAAATTAAATTATATATTACATCATGATGATGCAGCGAAGACCTCATTATTTAACGATTTAAATAAAATGGAAAGATAATGTAAAATCTAAGACCTACACATGTCAAAAAACTATTTTATGGGTGGATTTAGAACCCTTATCACCTTATCCTCAAAATAAATCAATGTGGGACCTTTAAAATCCGAAACTCATTTGAAAATAATGTATCATTTTGTAACTTTACAAGAGTGCCCCTCCTCTTCTCTTATAAAAGGCCCCCACGTCTACCACCTTACCCACACTTCCAAAGCCTTTGGCTCGGCCAAAACCTGCCCATTTTTTCTCTCCACATCTCTCTATAACTCCTTGAAGCCTCAATTTGGGCAGCAGTCTTCTCAAGGAAGCCTTTTAGCTCAAACCAAAGGGAGATACCCGATTTTAAGGTAATGTCTTCACTTGAGTCCTTTTGTTTTATTTTGCTTCTCCAACACCCTAAACTCCTTTTATTAATTTCTTTTGGAACAAATAAAGTATCTTCAATATACTAGGATGTTTTTATAAGAAGGATTCGAGCTAAAATTACACACACCTTCATCTAATGGTTAAAGAACTTACTGTTTCTATGGTTGGCGATTTTCTGCCTCACGAAACGATGATTGTTCAACATTCTTCTAACACCTTCAAAGGTGGCCATTAAGATGACACTATATTTATATATGATATATAAAATGTTTATGTTTTACTTAATCTTCTGTATTTTTCATTTATGTCATACGTAAATGGTTTCCATTATGGGTAAACATGATATCTTCATTTAAGGAAGTGAGGACTACCGCCCCCTCAAAGTGATTTGATTAGTTAATACCATATGTGGTACGTATAAAGGATATATTTAATGATATTATATATGATACGATACTGGAATTAAAATACTATTATGTATCATTAGGTTTTAATTTCATTAAATGTGAAATATAAATGGAAGTAGTGTTCATGCGTACATACGGCTTACCGTCTCCATGAACGGTACATTTCATTTCTTATCTCAAAATGTTATGTACTATTATAAGTACATATTTATAATGGATATATATGTAATATATTACATATAAATTATCTATATCATTCTGAAATTATAAAATATATATATATATATATCTAATTTTTTATTAATTCCATTAATATGACAAAGAAAAAATGAAATTAGCGTTCATGCGTACGTACGGCCTACCGTCTCCATGAACGATGCTTTTATTTTTTTATCTCCAAATGATATGTAATAGTATAAAATGAATATGTACTGGATATATATATGATATTTTAATAATTAATAATATTCTGGAAATTATTTACTTAAAACTACATGTACAATCATTTTTCAAACAAGTTCATTTTTGACTCAAATACCAAACATCGACAAAAACGTCTGATATGAACTCATATTATTAACCAATTATTAGAACATTAAAATATGTGATATTAACTGAAAAATAATCTTTATATGAGGTCCTTAAGTAATTATAAATTGACACAAGTCTATTATTCAGTAATATAAAGAAACGAACAAGACAAGTTGGACTTGAGGTAAGGGATCCAACTCCTCTCTTTCCTTTTAAGTACACTCTTTTATGTCGCTCTTTATAAAGATCATGTTTCTTGTTATTGGGATGTTCTTTTATATTAATCTTACTTTAATTTATATGTTCATATGATGAGGGACCCTATTCTCTCTCATCAATCCATTTTGGAAGTTTTGAGTGGTGCCGTTAGGCTGTCGAACTTTCGTAAGAGATCCAACCGCTCTTTTTTTTATGTACTCTCTTTTATGTCATTTCATTTATGCTAATATTTCATATGTTTGGAGATGTTCTTATATATTAATCATTATTTAATTTTTATGTTCATATAATGAGAGACTGTATTTGATCTCATCAATCCTGTTTTGGACGATTTATGTGGCACCGTTAGGCTGCTGAGTTTTCGTAAGGTATTTTTCATCCCACTTTTATTCTCGTAACATTTATGCTACTTTTTCCAATATTTACTTTGAGTGGTGTATTTACTACCCATTATTATACACTTTGCCTAGTATTATTTCATTTATGGGTATTTACATAATCATTGTATGACCCTTCTTACATGGGGTGTACGTTTCGAAAGTTACCCAACTCGGTAAGGGGACCTTTCACCCTCTTCTTTTTAAAAGACTTCTTTTGTTATGTATTTTAACTTACATCTTATTATGTTTGATTATGTTCTTATATATCCTTATTTATGTAAAGTTTATGTCTAATTTATGAGATACCATTCACTCTCTCATCGACTAATTTTCTGAATTTTGAAGTGATGCCGTTAGGGTGTCGAATTTTTACAGGGGAACATCTTAACCCAATTTCGATTTCTTTGCGTTCAACTTTTACTTCTTGAACATGTAATCCTATGAATATGTGTGAATTTCCTTAGATTGTTTCACACTTAATATCCACTTATATTGTGTGTATTTGTATTTCTCACACATAATTATGTGATATATTTAATCTTAGTTTAAGGAATCCCTCTTTATAATGGATTTCATCTCAATTTACATTTCCATTGAGACTTCATTGTTGTTATGCACAAATTCACTCTTATTTGGTGTGTATACTTTACTTTGACATATTATATCATGAATCCCTTTATTCTCATGAAATTATAATGCTCGGATTAAATGTTATTCTACGATTCTTTGTATTCAAGATTCTCCCATTTTGTTAAAAACTCTTTAACAAAAATATCGTTTTAAATGTTTTAAAGATTCATTATTCTAAATCGTTATCATTAATTTCCATGTTTTCAAAATGGTTTTCAGTATTTATTTATATGTACATTAACGTTTTAAAATTATAATTCCATTAAAAGATTCAAATTGGTATGGGATACTTTGATTCAAAAATCTCTTTTAAATGGTTTTTGAAATTAGATTGATTAATTCAATATGTTCGATTTACTTATTGTGATTGAAAATGAAATGTTGTTATTGAAATGTTTATATTTTCAATATTTTATGTGTAATGATGGTACTTGGAAATTTTACGGGTGGTTAGGTGATAAACCATATGACGGGTGGTGCCGTGAATACCAGGACAGGTGGTTACGTTATACCCTCCAATGCATTGGGGATGGAAGTCGGCCGTATGGCTATTCCATTAAGTATGTGTGGAAGTCGGCATTATGGTTATTCCATTTAAGTATGTTTATGTCCCAAGTTACCTTTATATGTTATGTTTTCTTTACATGGGTTTTATGGTAATCTTTTGGTTACAGAAGGGTATGTAATGGTCTTTTATTCAGTGAAGAGTTTTTACTACTTCTTAAAGGTGAAAAGTATTACTTTGGTAAAGTACTCATGGTTTACTTGTTGTTTTGGAAAAACTAACATTTTTCCTTCTTTTTGAATCCTTTACTGGGCTTTTTATGCTCATCCCAAGTTTTTGAAATGTTTTCCATAGGACTTAAATATGAATAGGGTCAAGTATGGGATCATGGAAAGAAATGCTATCTAAAAAATGGAACTAGACATGTTTCTTTTTAAGTTTTTTTTATGTTATGGAAACTTAGTAGAAGTGTCTACTATGTAATATTTTGAGATGTAATAGTTTTGACCTAATTATATAAAACACTAAACCTAAAAAGATCCTCAATGTGAATTATTCATTTAATTAAATAATTAAGTAAGGCTTAAGGCCGGGTCCTTATAGTTGGTATAAGAGGTCGGTTTAGATAACTTTAGAGGTTAGGGTATCCTCTAAGCATAAGTGACATTACCATAATGGTTATGATTTCAGAAAGAGTTCTGGTTTTAGATAAAGTGAATGAGTAAGTATATCTTAGTGTTTACCTTCCTCATTAGTACATGATGGTTTTATTGATATACTCACACTGACATTTCTATTTTTAGTGAAGGGATGGATCTAGCAGGCACCAAATAGACAACAGGTTTGAAGGAAACTGTGGTGGTTCCCTGATTGAGATACTAGATAAAATGGGGGATTCAATGAGGAAACTCGTGGTTGTTCTAAACCAACTATCAAGGAGTCATGATCAACCACTTGAACCTTGGTATGATCTGTAATGCATCATGTACAAGATGACCAATAGATGTAGAAGTTCAGGTAATAATTATAAAGGATAACATTAGAGTTTATATGATCCTTACTTTTGAGGAAATTATGGGTTATTATATGTTATGATGGAAAATTAAAGGCATGAGATAAACTTGAGGTTAAAATATGTTATGATTATTTTTGAATATTTTATCTTGTTTTGGGGAATGTTTTAAGAATTATGTTGTTTTGGAAAAAGAACAACACTCAAACCATGTGACAACCCATTGTGTTGGACAAAGCTATGGGAATCGAACCCACAACCAAAGTGCGACTGGTATTTATCGCCAACAACTGGACTACGTGAAGTCCCTGGTTAGTTTGACTGATTCTTTTTAGTTAGATGATTTTAGGAATCAAGATTATGTTTATTTTGGGTTATCTATGGAAATGATTATCCTATCATCGAGGATATGTGATTAGGTTAATTACTTTTCAATATGAGAATTTAAGAGCAACTGATGTTATTTGGAGATAAAAGTTAATTTGTACCTTGGGAGACTATGTGACTAAGTCCTTCAAATATTTTTGGTTCAATCTTAGTTTGGCTTACTTTGAATAATTTTATGGACAAATTGTTTATCAAATTGTCCTCATTGAACTTTGGGTTTTGTTGGACAAAGTTTGGAGATTATGAATAGATTTTCTTTTTATAAAGGGTTATCCTTTTCTGGATTATCTAATCATGTACTAACCTTTTTGGTTTTGGTTTTGGTTAAAGTCTAAAGATATGGGAAGTATATAGTTCTTTTTTGTGGATTAGGTGATTCTCTAGAAGATGATTATAGTACTCTTAATGTGAACAAGTCTTCCTAAATACTCGTCTTTTAGAGAAAATATGAGTTTGTGTAAGGAATCTAATAAAAGTTGAAAGAAAACATGATAAGTGATTATGTTTCCTTGTGAAAAAATTCCTCAATAAAAACTAACTTAAAACAAAAATGTTGTCTATTAACTTTTCCTACTGGGGAATCGAATACCGTTTAACCCATCACAATTTTGTGATTTTCTTGTGGTTAACTTTCTCCTAGACATGTTTACTATCACTCTCCATCAGAACATGACCCTTTGTTTTTTCCACCATGTCCATATTTTCATACTTGGAATCCTAGTATGGGTTAACTCGGATGACCTCTGTACTTCTCTTTCTTTATTTTAAAGTGATTGTTTTACCGACTCTTGTTCAAATGTGGGACTTTCAAGGATGTTTCCAAGAACAATTTTAAAATTGCGAGGACGAAATTCCCAAAAGGGGGGAAGGATGTAAAACCCCAGGTAAATAAAGAGAATGAAATTTTCACATTTGTCCATATTTGTGAATAAAATATTAATATGACTTTAAAGGGGACTCTATGCTCTATGGCGTACCCAACACGCAACAACGAGTTTCTTGGGAATCTTACGTTGCACTCTAATAATAAAATAATATTATTTTAAATAGTAGTTAACGCCTGGACGTTGTAATGGCGGGAATGAACCGAAATAACTACAAAATAATTATATATGTTTTTCAAATATTTTTAATTTTTTCAATAAATGATAGAGGATTAAAAATGCGAATGAATCCAATTTTAAGCGTAAATATTCTAATATTTTTTAAAAGGTCGATTAACCACCTTTTGATGGCGAACCTATTATAAATCCATTTTTTGAAAAATTTTATGTGTTAAATTTGACAAAATAAAATTCTTCTTTAGAATCAGGACATCAAAATTTACTTTGTGTAAATTTTTGGTATTTTTCCGAAAAAGTTCGATTTTTAATGAATAGTAAAAAATGATGTATTTTAATTCAAACCCTCTTTCTAATATAATTTATTTATATGATTAGATTATATTTTGAATTGATTTTAAAGTGAAATTAGAATCTATTTTTACCATTTAATCCAATAGTGTTTGTTGGAATTAATTTCACTTTGAAATCAGACTTAAACTAGTGTCAATCTTTTGATACATTTTGTTTCATAAAAACACGCTATTTGTTTTGACAGCGGGAATTAATTATTAAGTTAATTAATGCAAATTATATGTTTTTAATTTTTGTAAAATAGACATCATTTTTGAATTCAGAATATCAAATATAGCTTACGGTGAAGTTTTGGTAATTTTCTGAAAAACTTCAATTTTTGATGAATAGTGAAACCACTAAGTGGTACTTATAAAAACTGATTTTCCATTTAAATGAAATTTTTCCATCTTTGTGTTTTGAATTACAAAAATCCGACATACATGGTTGTCATTAAGAAGTAAAATGTGGTTCAATGGGATTAAAATAATTTTTGGTGAATAGTAAATTATTAAGTTTTTAATCGCGATTAGAGGTAATTAGTGTAGTTTAAGGTAAAAATAATGTTTTAATAAAATTAAATGACCTAGACACATGTCCTACCCTCTTTGGATGTGTCATGAACGACCAAAAAAATCCGTGGGTCAACTTGGGGACTCCATGGAGCCTCTTTGGTTGGAAAATGACATAAACACCTTTTTATTTAATGTTAAAGTAAAAATGACACAAACATGAGATGTATTACTAAAATTTTTTTTAGATGGGGTTATACAAGTCAGGTTTTTGACTATAAATATTCATATTAAAGATAAAAAGTGTTCCTACATAATAGTATTTTTTTATAATTTTTAGACATTAAATAAATTAAATTATATATGACATCATGATGATGCAGCGAAGACCTCATTATTTAACGATTTAAATAAAATGGAAAGATAATGTAAAATCTAAGACCTAGACATGTCCAAAACCTATTGTATGGGTGTATTTATAACCCTTATCACCTTATCCTCAAAATAAATCAATGTGGGACCTTTAAAATCCGAAACTCATTTGAAAATAAATTAACATTTTGTAACATTACAGGAGTGCCCCTCCTCTTCTCTTATAAAAGACCCCCACGTCTACCACCTTAACCACACTTCCAAAGCCTTTGGCTCTGCCAAACCCTGCCCATTTTTTCTCTCCAAATCCCTCTATAACTCCTTTAAGCCTCAATTTGGGCATAAGTCTTCTCAAGTAAGCCTTTTAGCTCAAACCAAAGGGAGTTACCCGATTTTAAGGTAATGTCTTCACTTGAGTCCTTTTGTTTTATTTTTCTTCTCCAACCCCCTAAACTATTTTTATTCTATTATTTTCTAACAACTCCAGTATATTAAATATACTATGATGTTTTTATAAGATGTATTCGAGCTAAAATTACACACACCTTTATCTAATGGTTAAAGAACATACTGTTTCTGTGGTTGGCAATTTTCTGCCCCACGAAACGATGATTGTTCAACATTATTCTAACACCTTCAAAGGTGGCCATTAAGATGACACTATATTTATATATGATATATAATATGTTTATGTTTTACTTAAGCTTATGTATTTTTTATTTATGGCATACCTTTATGGTTTCCATTATGGGTAAACGCGATATCTTCATTTAAGGAAGTGCAGACTACTGCCCCCTCAAAGTGATTTGATTCGTTAATACCATATGTGGTACGTATAAAGGATATAATTAATGATATAATATATGATACCATACTGTAATTAAAATACTATTATGTATCATTATGTTTTAATTCCATTAAATATGAAATAGAAATGGAAGTAGCGTTCATGCGTACGTACGGCTTACCGTCTCCATGAACGGTACATTTCATTTCTTATCTCAAAATGTTATGTACTATTATAAGTACATATATATAATGGATATATATATAATATATAACATCTAAATTATGTATATCATTCTGGAATTATAACATATATATATATCTCTCATTTTGTTTTAATTCCATTAATATGACAAAGAAAAAATGAAAGTAGCGTTCACGCGTACGTACGACCTACCGTCTCCATGAAAAGTGCTTTTCGTTTTTTATCTCCAAATGATATGGAATAGTATAAAATTAATATGTACTGGATATATATGATATTTTAATCATTAATACTATTATATAAATTATTTACTTATAACTACATTGACAATCATTTTTCAAATAAGTTCATTTTTGACTCATGTACCAAACATCGACAAAAACGTCTGATATGAACTCATATTATTATCCAATTATTATAACATTAAAATATGTGATATGAGCTGAACAATAATCTTTATAGGAGGTCCTTAAGAAATTATAAATTGACCAAAGTTTATTATTCAGGAATATAAAGAAACGAACAATACAAGTTGGACTTGAGGTAAGGGATCTTACTCCTCTCTTTCTTTTTAAGTACACTCTTTTATGTATCTCCTTATAAAGATCATCTTTCTTGTTATTGGGATGTTATTTTATATTAATCTTACTTTAGTTATTATTTTCATATGATGAGATAACCTATTCTCTCTCATCAATCCATTTTGGAAGTTTTGAGAGGCGCCGTTAGGCTGCCAAATTTTCGTAAGAGATCCAACCTCTCTCTTTTTTTAAGTACTCTCTTTTATGTCATTTCTTTTAAGATCATATTTCATATGTTCGGGGATGTTCTTTTATATTCCTCATTATTTACTTTTTATGTTCATATAATGAGATACCCTATTTGAACTCATCAATCCATTTCTGGATGATTTATGTGGCGCCATTAGGCTGTTGCGTTTTTGTAAGGGATTTTTCATCCCACTTTTATTCTCGTGACATTTATGCTATGTTTGCCACTATTTCCTTTGATTGGTGTATGTACTTCCCATTATTATAAACTTTGTGTAGTATAATTTCATTTATGGGTATTTACATCTTCATTGTATGACCCTTCTTCCATGGGGTGTACGTTTTGAAAGTTACCCAACTCGGTAAAGGGACCTTTCACCCTCCCCTTTTTAAAAGACTTCTTTTGTTATGTCTTTTAATTTACATCTTATTATGTTGGGATATGTTCTTATATATCCTTATTTATGTAAATTTTATGTCAAAGTGATGAGATACCATTCGCTCTCTCATCGACTAATTTTCAGAATTTTGAAGTGACACCGTTAGGCTATCGAATTTTTACAAGGGAACATCTTAACCCAATTTTGATTTCTTTGGGTTCACCTTGTACTTCTTGAACATGTAATCTGATGAATATGTGTGAATGACCATAGACTGTTTCACACTTAATATCCACTAATATTGGGTGTATTTTTATTTCTCACCCATAATTATGTGATATATTTATCCTTAATTTAAGGATACCATCTTTATAATGGATTTCATCTCAATTTACATTTCCATTGAGACTTCATTGTTGTTATGAACCGATTCACTCTTATTTGGTGTTTATACCATCCTTTGACATATTATATCATGAATCCCTTTACTCAGATGATATTATAAAGCTCGGATTAAATGTTATTCCACGATTATTTGTATTCAAGAGTCTCTCATTTTGTTAAAAACTCGTTAACAAAAATATCATTTTAAATGTTTTAAAGATTCATTATTCTAAATATTTATCTTTAATGTCCATGTTTTCAAAATGGTTTTCAGTATTTATATATATGGAAATTAATGTTATAAAATTATAATTCCATTAAAAGCTTCAAAGTGGTATGGGACAATTTGATTAAAAAATCTCTTTTAAATGGTTTTTGAAATTAGATTGATTAATTCAATATCTTGGAATTACATATTGTGATTGAAAATGAAATGTTGTTATTGAAATGTTTATATTTTAAATATTTTATGTGTAATGATGGTAGTTGGACATTTTACAGGTGGTTACGTGATAAAATATATGACGAGTGGTGCCGTGAATACCAGGACGGGTGGTTAAGTTATAACCTCTAATGCATTGGGTATGGAAGTTGGCCGTATGGCTATTCCATTATGTATATGTGGAAGTCGACCGTATGGTTATTCCATTTAAGTATGTTTATTTCCCAAGTTACCTTTATATGTTATGTGTTCTTTACATGGGTTTTATGGTAATCTTTTGGTTACAAAAGGGTAAGTAATGGTCTTTTATTCAGTGAAGAGTTTTTACTACTTCATAAAGGTGAAAAGTATTACTTTGGTAAAGTACTCTTGGTTTACTTGTTGTTTTGGAAACACTAACAGTTTTCATTATTTTTGTATCCTCTACTGGGATTTTTATACTCATCCCAAGTTTTTGAAATGTTTTCCACAGGACTTAAAAATGAATAGGGTCAAGGATGGGATCAAGGAAATACATGCTATCTAAAACATGGAAATAGACATGTTTCTTTTAATGTTTTTTTTGTTATGGAAACTTAGTAGAAGTGTCTACTATGTAATCTTTTGAGATGTAATAGTTTTGACCTAATTCTATAAATCTCTAAACTTGAAAAGACCCTCAATGTGAATTATTCATTTAATTCAATAATTAAGTAAGGTTTAAGGACAGGGCCTTATAATAATATAGAACTATAGATTGGTATCTGATGAACTCCTGTAATAGAATGTGGAAGAATAAAATTTCTATGTTTTTCTAGTGGAGCACGTTTGCTGACCATGGTTGTATCACATGAGGGTCTTTATCAGTTGTTAACTCACTCAATCTAATAACCAAAACTACTTATTATTGTTTGTTTGTATTTAATATAGGAATGTGATGGAATATAATTTTAATAAAATATTAAAATTATACAAACATGAAGTGATATAATGATATTTGTAATGAATGAACATAACCTTTGTGGTTTTGTTCATGGATTCCATAATTATCATTATTGGCATTTAAATTATATTTGATAATTTAATTCTGAAATATCATTCATCAATTACAATTATTTTATTTTTTGGTGAGAAATTTTGAATGAATATATAAATATTATTTGCACCCCCTATTGTAATCATGGTGGAAGGAACACCTTGATCAAGTGTGTGACTTATCCTAGGACCTAGCTCCATCATTTGAAATTTCATCTATTAAATGAATCAGTTCCATCGTATGAAGTTCTTGTATTCAGCAGAAGTGATGTGAAATACTTAATAAAAGAAGATAAATTAGTTTGTGATTCTTTTCATGATGTATGATTTAAACATGAATTCACATCACTCTTTCTCATCAAAAACATAATGAAATTGAATAATTTACCTGAAAAATGAATATAATTTCTGATTACCTCCCCCAAGACAATCCTTTGGTTATCCACTCATTTTGAGGGTAAGAGGTCATTATTGTAAGATGAGAAAGAAGAGTTCAATAAAAAAAATAATAGAAAAAAAATATTTTGTAAGATAAAAGAAGAATAAAAATATACACATGAAACCACAAAATAAAAATAGAAAAAAATAATAGACTAATGAGAAGAATATGGAGAAGAAAATAGGGTGTGTGAAAGAAAAAACAACAATAAAAACATTTCATGAATTAGATTTTGTTTAATAGAAAAAAACTAAAAATAAATTCAAAATTAAAGATAATGTAAAAAAATAATAAAAATGAAAATGAAAGAAGAAAATAAATGTGTTCACCATATTCCCCTCCAGAATCTGTCTCCCTAAAGTTTGATCATTTTTGTTACACCATATTGAAGAATCATGATAATATCCCTTATTATATATTATTCAAAATTGATTTTCATGTCCCTCCTTCAAATATCACATTAATTTTAAACTCTTAATAGATGTTATTGAATAATTCATGAGTATTATTTTTTCCATATGAAGAATCTAGAAATATTCATTCAATTCTTATAGTTCAATAGCTACATTAATGAGTGAATTACTGAATGACATTTTACGTTGAAATGCACATAGAATTCACATTTAAATACAATTGGAATCACTTTAATTGGAAGTGTTTTTCATGATTTATCCCTCATTTATGGAGTAGGGGTCCACTCTATTAGACATGAATATATTTATCATTGATTTAATTTTTTAGGCCTTTTGAAATTCAAATTTTCCCGAGGTCCAGGAAGACAATTTGTATCCCAAAAATGAGGGAATACGAAAAAAGAAATAAAATAAATTGGATCTATATTTTAAATGTTTTTATTGAAATACCAAATGGATTAAAATATATTAAAATTATATAATTATGTAATGTTTCACATTTTAGCCCAAAACACACCATAAATCTAAAATTGATGCAAATAACTGAAATTTATAAACTTGTAGGTATAAAATCGTTGAATTTTTTTAAGAGATAAAAATATTATATCTATCAATTCCTAAAAACATAAACAATGATTTTCTTAAACCATGAAATATAAACATTGAAAAATACAGGGAACCGATGTTACCAATATTCAAATTTCATAGTAACAAAAAAAAATCAATATAAATCCAAATTTTAAAAAATCCACAAAATAATAAATTTAATTTATCTTTTTTCAAGGAAAAAATCAACTCATGTATTTCACTTTCTCCTTTTTAAAAATGTTTGTAATTATCCTTTCACTCATTCAATCTCCACAATTCTTTTTTATTAAACAATCCAAGTCCTGATTAACCTCACTTTTGATTCTTTTTTAACATATCTCAAGAAACAATTCATGTATAGGTTTGATAATATCAAGATAACATTATCCTCATCCATAGGAATGAAAATAAACTAATTTATATACTTTGTAATGGAAAATTTGTATAAAATCATGAGGAATTGTGATAAAGGTTCAAACAACTATGAGGCTTATGGTTGGTAGGATTTGATTCTTTAAAAATTAAGGCTCAAGGAAGATTTTTATCTATTATGTACAATGGAGGATATAAAATAAAAAAGGGAAATGAAATCCACCCCCAAAAGTAGCAACTCCCATTTTACCCAAAATCAATGTAATGGTTAGGAAAAAACTAAGCATACTAAATTATTTGGGTACCCTCTTGAATATTTTAATTACTTTTATACTTTTTTTTTTCAATAACCTATTTCATTTTATTTGATTTTTAGAAACTAATAAATAGAATAAACCACACATCCACTACCTAACCATATATGATACAAATCACAGGTCTAGTAATGGGGTTCTTTGGTTTACCCAAATCATAACCCATTTTCTCATTTTTTGTGTTCTCTTTTTCATTTTCTATTTTTTTAATTCAAGAGGTGAAAAAAATGAAGTATCATGAATTAATAAAAAATTCATATTTCTTCCCATAATAAGAACCCCAAAATTATCCCTTGTAATTTAAATCATCTCTTAAACCATGATTCCCTTAAACAACACACATCAATTTTAAAATATAAGGTAGATACTAAGAGTAGGGTAGGAATTGATATAAATGGCTTGAAACATGGATCATCCCTTGCAAGGTTATTCATGGACTCAATGGGATAAATAAGGCTTGATGTAAAGCTAGGTTTTTACAGATTAATGTTTTATCAATATATTCCAAATCCATTTTAAATGTGTTTTCATAGTTATAGATTTGAATTTTCCAAATGAATGTTCTGATCTGTGACATTTCCAATGATCACTCATGAAATACGCTAAAGATAAAATGGTAAGTACTTGGTTTAGAAATACTCTCTGCAATGGGAATTATAACATTAGAGAATCACTCAAGGCATGATTAATAATAATAAAAAAATTCTCATGAATTTCAAAAACTAAAATAATGAAAAATGATTTGGAAATTTCATTTACATGAATAAACTAATTCCTCAAAATCAGAAGTCCTAATTTCAATATCCATTCTTCACTTAAATAATTCAATTCTCCATTTTAATCATTATAATTCATTAACATTGAAATCTAAAACATGGGATCACAGAAATCCTATGAAAATAATTTCTCCTATAGAATTCAAGAAAATAAATAATTCCTGTGTGGGCATGAAATTCTATATTATGGATGAAAACACATTTTTAGAAAAAAATTTCATGGATTTTAGAAGATAAAAATTAAAAGTGAACTCCATTTTACATGAAGGTATGTATTCTTCCTTGATTTTGTCTCAAAATTACATATACCATCGTGAAACTATAAAAGAATATTATACAATTCAGTATAAGGATCGTGTAATTTACGTTAAAAATTAATAAATGGAGTGGGCTTCAAGCTAAACTAATCATAAGAATGAGATTGAAATTTAATGTCCTAGAAAGAATACAGAAATATAAATCATGGTTTGATGCCCATATATAACCTGAATTTTTACTACATCTAGAGGGAAATACTAGATGTTATCCATAATCAGATAGTGGGTGGATCATCTTGGACATGAACCACCACATGTGTAACACCCCAAGATTCCATAGTACGTTATTTCATCAATGTAATTCAATAACTTTAACTACACACAACACTGAGTTCAAGCACAGCACGACGTACCAATCTTGCCATTCAAAAGTGGTTTTGAATATTATTAACTGAATTTTAAATTTTATATAATCCTTATAATATTATAATCCATATTATGAGTTTCTTAGACATTATATAAGAACAAATTCATTTTTCAGATTAATGATATGTTTTTAAAATGAAATTTTACCGACTTTTAATGGAGAATTATTTCTTAAATCCAGTATTTGAAACTTAAATATATTAAATTTAAAAAATAAACTTCTTCTTTAGAATCAGAACATAAATTTTTTGTTTTGATAATTTTTTTTTGTGTTTTTCTAATAACATTCATATTTGGGTGAGTAGTGAAAAATACAAAATTTAAACTGAAAACAAACTTTTTAATAAAAATAATTTATATTGTTAAACTGTACATAGGAATGGTCTAGCAGTATAATTAGATTACATATTTACCATTTAATCCATGTTTGGTCATTGGATGTAATATCACTTCGAAATTGGACATAATCAAGTATCAATCTTTTGATAGTTATTATTTCTTAAAGAAACGCTTTTTGATTTTGACAACTGGAATTAATTTTAAATTAATAAATACAATTCCTATGTTTTTAATTTGGTACAATAGACATCATTTCTGAATTCAGAATATCAAAATTATCTTAGGGTGAATTTTGGGTCAGTTTCAGAAAACATTCAATTTTTGATAAATAGTGAAAAACCCAGCTCTATTGGTTAAAACTGACATTTCATTTAAATAATAATTATTTTTTATTTTAGTTCAAAATAAATACATAATACCTATGTATGTTCAATGTAATTAGTCAGAGTCATTTGGTAATAATATTAGATATTTAAAATTTTATTGAACTTTTCACCGTTTTTACCCATCTCCTAGAAGAATTTGTAAATTCGCATAAAACATAATTTTACCTCTTCTATGAGTGGAATTTCAAAACTCTGAGAGACAAAAATGATATCAGTAAAAAAATTGGTTGAATAAGATGAAAATAATTTTTGGTGAATTGAATCTTTTTACTTTTATTTACCACGGTTAAGACTAAATAGGGTAATTAAGGGTAAATATGATATTATTCTTACCCTAACACATGTCCTAATTCTATTGGATAAGTGTAATTAGACCAGAAAAAACAATAGGAATAAAATATGATCCTTTATATCCACTTGGATTAGATTATGATATTTATTAATATTATTGTTGAAGAAGAGTTAAAATAGTTAAAATCAATGTTTAATAACTAATCCCTTATTAATATAATTTCACACACAATATAAATTCGAATATAAATATTAATTATAAATAAAGAAATATTTCCTACATCATGGTATTTCATTTATAATTTTCAGACAATAAATAATTAGATTTATTTTTGGCACAATGATGATTCAGTAAATAACTTATTAATGAAAGAATCAAATAAATGGCATTATAAATATTAAAATAAATATAATTTCCATGTTTATATGACATCCAGTAATTTTATAGGTTAATATGAAATGCAGTGGTTGATCCAATTTATCTTTTTCGAAGTAATCATGTTGTGATGACTTTCACAAAAACAAAATACCCAATAGTGTCAAAATTGACATAAATGAGTTTTTAAAACAAATATTATATTATTAAATTATATAATAATCATAAAAATCTATAGTTCATAAAAATGTCTTAAATAATATTATATATGTCACTAATGATCTAATTTATGTTCTCTTGGATGTTTAGAGTATGTTTATTAACCATATAGTGAAAGAATTCAAGAAGACATGATAAAAGTTAAATTATTTAACTGAGAGTTAAATATAAAAGATATGGTTAAAATAGTAACCTAAACTTATCTAAAACCTAGTGGTTGAAATGATTTCGCCCCATCCCCACCATACCCTATAAATAAATAATTTTGAATCCATTCTAAATGGAATATGAATTTATTATAAAATAATATGTTATGTTTTTTTAAAGTGCCTCTCACCCCTCTTATAAAAGGTAACTTCCACTTCTCTCAAATTTACACCTCCAAAGCCATTGGCTTCATCTAAACCATGGCCTAATACCCTCCCAAATATTATTCATTCATTATAAAGGCATTCCTTTGGTCATAAATCCTACCTATGGATCCCTTTTGATCAAATCAAAAGAAAGAAACTGAAGAAGAGGTAATGATTTCACCACCCTCTTTCAAGTTATTTTCTTCTTCCACTCACTTTTTCTTTGTTATTACCATACCAAAATAATAAAACTTGTACCTTATATATAACCTGATGTTATTATAAATATGGAACAAACAAATTCAATATTTTATCCATACAATGAATGATAATGTCACCATACATGCATACGTACGACTTACTGTCTCCACGCTGTGGTGTAATTTGTTATTCAACAATATGTTATTTGGATGGATATAATGATGAGTATTATATATATAAATAATGAAAATAACATGATAATGTCTCTGTAAAATTAATATACCATCCAATTACACACCTTTATGGAAGTTATATTTTCGCTCGTGCGTACGTACAGATTACCGTCTCCACGATGTGATGAGATTCATTTCCACGTTCACCATTCATCGACCTTTATAAAAATATATATTACTAATAAGTATGTAATATATGAAATAATAATGCTATTGGAGATACATATATATATATATATATGTATCTATGTACTTACATAAATCTTATTCACTTACTTCTATTCAATACGAAATGAGAACCGAAACAACGTTTATGCATACGTAAGGTCTACCGTCTCCATAAATGGTGTTTTCAATTTCATATATATATATCTATAATAAATATTTATATTCAAAATATGTATGATATATAAATCAAGGTTTATAATCAAGAAGTATTTATATCATGATCTAAATGATATGATCAATAATAACAAGTTAAAATACGTACGATAAAGAATGTGATTATTTCCCAAAATGATAATTTAACCAGAAAATAATTATTTAATGGGTAGTAGAAAGTCATAAATGAATAACTTATGATATAATAAATATGAATATGGTACTGGTATAATCTAATAACATACAATTTTCATTATACAGGAGGTTAAACGTACCCTCGACCAAAGGAAAGTGAAAGGTAAGGGTTATTTCCACAATCTCATTATTATCTGAGATTATTCATGTGTATGTATTTTCATGGACAAATATACCATAGATACACATATTTCATGAAAATGTTTTCAAAAGTAATCATTTAAGGTTTTATGGTAGGTTCAATTTAACTAGATCGTCATTTTAAATGTTTTAATGATTTATCTTTCTAAACCCTTTTAATTATTGTCCATGTTTTCAAAATGATTTTAAGGATTTATTTATATAGACATGAATGTTTTCAAATGATAATTCTTTTCAATAGTTTCAAAGTGGTATGGTAAAAATTGATTCACAAATCTCTTTTAAATTAATTACTTTATAAATTGTGATACATTAAAATGATTTCATAAAAAAGGGGTATTTCTCTCAAAGAATTTTATTAATCATTTTCATCTATGTCAATACCCTTTGATGGATTTTATGTTTGTTTGAATTTGATTTATTAGGATTAAAAACTTCCATGTGGTATTTAAGGTTTTGTGATATATTTCATTATGGATGTGTAATTTTTTTTACAATTCATGGTTTATGGTTAAAGAATTGACATTTCATATGCTAGTTTTAATACTAATTTTTACTTTATGTTTCAACCATTTCGTATGAGAAATTAATTGGACTTAGTAAGTGATAGGTGGAGCCCTCTATAGCTCCTCAATGCATCAGTAGGTCTCATGTGAAAATTATACATGGAATTGGATGAGGCCTTTCCCAAATTGATATATATGGTTTTTCCTGAGGCCTAAATCATTTTTATACGTCTTGGCTGAGGCCTTGAAAAGATGTTTCAGAATGTCAGGAATTATGCATTCCCCCATTATGAAATTAGTTATTACATGTGATTATTCAACTAATATAATATCCATGTTCAAGTTCATATGGTAATTTTTGATTTATTTTTTCCATATTATGTTCAAGTTTATGTTTTAAAGGATGTCGTTTTTATTATATATCTTTCATTAATTGTTTATAGCTTCTGCTAAATTATTTACCCTTACTAAGCATCTGAGATAAATCCTTTATTATGTTTTATTTTCCCGGAACATGAAGAATTTAGTTATGAGTGACTTGATGGAATAATTTAGGAGGCTTGGAAATTTCCAATGGAATAAATTACTGCTGTTTTTCATTTCAATTTGTAATTATGAACATCATGTATGTATGTTATTTTCCAAGACTAATAAAATGATTGGTCCTTCGGTACTTGATTCCATGTAATAATGAAAATGTATTAAAATAGTGCGCTGATGTTGGGTAACTAGGTTCGGGGCATTACCGTTGGTATAAGAGGATGTATAGTAGAAAACATGGAAACTATATTTAGATAAACTGAAATTAGAGAACATTACCCTAAGATAGACATTAAGGATTAGTATAGAAGAACTTCCTGAAATTTTGGAAATATAGAGACTTTGTGTATTTTCCGAGAAATACATCCATATATGGATATGAGCAGGTAGAGGTAGCTCTGACACAAATGTACTTAGGATTGAAAAATACGATAAGGAGTTTTGGGCTTGACTCGGGGTATTCTGGTACATGACAATAGCCCTTGCTTCACTCTTGGTCACGAGACTCCCGAGTGATATGCTTAGGATAATTCACATTTTCTATAAAACCCATAATGACGGATTTATGAGTATATACATATTCAATGAAAATATTTTTATGATTATTGATTATATCCATAAACTATTAAATTTATGTTAGTTATTTTACAAGTTTGGAATTATGCATTGGGATTTATAAACTGACCTACTGTATTCCATTGTTTTGAAATGGCGCCTAGTAGAAGGAATGAGAACTCCAGCAATACATATGAACCAAAGAGTATGAAGGATCATATCAATCATAGTATTAAGCCAAAATTTAGAAGGGAAATATTCTCTCACGTATTCTCAACATATGTTGAAATAGTATCATGTGTTAATAATATAAGTAAATAATTCTATAAGTCCTATGGATTTGAAGGGAAGCAAGAGAAGAAAAGGATGGTAGGGAGAAAATTGATAAAGAGAAGAAAGGAAAGAAGGATTTTCATATATGTGATAACTATGCAAAGAATCACCTTGGTAAAATTTTAAAGGTAATTGGAGTTTGTTATAAGTGCTGAAAAAAGGACACTATGTAAGTGATTGTAAGGGTACAAAACATTTTCCAATTATACAATGCTTCATCAGCAAGGATTTGGGCCATGACATGAATCAATGTCCAAATCATTTTAGTATTCCCCAAATGATGCTGTTGGAAAATAATCATGTTATGATACTACCAAAGAGGAAGAGGAATGATTAGTGTTCTTATGTTTTTATTAAAGAATTATGTCATTTCATTGTTGTATTGATGATGAACCAGTTATATGAATTATATAAATAAATAAGGATTATGCTGCAGTACTATTTCATTGAGGATTTGAGATTATATGGTACTATGAAAAGTGACTCAACAACAAGTTAAATTTTATGGGAAATACATGGTTGATATAAAGAGAAACCAAAATATGGTTCTGATACTGAGGTAGTTATTTTGGAATAATAGATTGTTGATTAGGATAAATTATATTGGTTGTTATTGACTACCTTGGAACTAATTAATGGTTTGGTTATTTCATAATTATTGGAGTATTCAATTTTTTTGGATATAAGGAATATATCTAGTATTATATAAGGAATAATGGATAATATATGTAGTCAATAAATGTTTATGGTAATTCAGGCTGTTACCCTGTTTTAAAAGAATACTTGATGAAGATATTCACATGTTATTACATGGAAAAAAGATCTCGATTATGTTTACCTTCCTTATAAATTTTGCACTCTAAGTTTGGACATGAGTATATTGGATATTTCTAAATGTTGGAATAGATTATGTTTGACATTGGATTCTATTGTTACGGTAAAATCATTTCTTAAGATTTTTTTTTTTTTGAATTTTTCATAAAAGGACAACCCGAAGGTCGGGCGACAACCAGTCATATTCTGCAAGGCCGCAAGACTTGAACCCACAACCAAAGGGCGACACGAGTACATCACCTAGCACTAGACTATGTGATGTCTGATATTTTATAATGTATTTTTTCAAAATGGTCTGATTGATGAATTATAAATTCTTTTTTTGGAACAATACACGATTAGGATAAATGTGATATTTTTATGTTCTGTTATCTTTTAGAGTGAAAGATGAGTTTGTGGTAGAAGTTAGTTAAAGGGTGGAGCTCTACTTTAGAGGTATATTTTTTTTATTCTATGAAGAAATTAATTCCTAAACATTAGTTAAGGGATCTTAAATCCAAAAATATGTTATCCAAATACCTTATGTTATTCTTGAACCAATGATATTTTAAATCATCATAGATTTATAGCTTTTAGGCCCTTAATTTTATAATTGTTTGTGATTGATAACCTAAATCAATCCCTATAAATGTTTACATTTTCCCTCCAATTATATGTTTATAATTTTCACCAATGTACTCTTATTCGAAACTCAAATTTGGGGGTGACTTTTTTACTTCCCATTCCTTCTTATTTAGACTAAATTTTATTAATCTTAATTTTGATGTGGGTTTTCAACAAAGGTATTATTCTATTTTTCAACCTTTTATTTTCAATGAACAATTTCAAATTGCGAGATCACAATTTATTGAAGGAGGGGAAAATGGAACTCCCTAATATTTCATAGTACATTATTTCTTCAATGTAATTCAATATCTTTCACTACACACAACATTGAGTTCAAGCGCACCACGACTTACCAAACTAGCCGTTCAAAAGTGGTTATGAATAGTATTTAATGAATTTTAAATTTTATATAATACTTATAATTTTAGAATCCATATTATGATTTTATTAGACATTATATAAGAACAAATTCATTTTTCAAATAAAAGAAATATTTTTTAAATGCATTTTTATCTTCTTTTAAGGGAGAACCATTTTTAAATCAAATATTTGAAACTTTTATATATTAAATTTGGTAAAATAAACTTCTTGTTTATAATCAGGACATAACAATTTAGTTTTGTAATTTTTTTGTGTTTTCCTGATAACTTTCAAATTTCGGGGAATTGTGAAAAATATTAAATTTTAACTGAAAAAACTTTTTTAATCAAAATAATTCATATTGTTCAACTATAAATATGAATGGTTTGGAAGTATAATTAGATTATATTTTTATCATTTAATACAATGTTGGTCATTATAATTAATTTCACTTTGAAATTGGACATAAACAAGTATCAATATTTTGGTAGTTATTATTTCTTAAAAATACGCTTTTTGGTTTTGACAACGGGAACTAATTTTAAATTAATAAATTCAATTTATATGTTTTTAATTTGGTAAAATATACATCATTTCTGAATTTATAACATCAAAATTATCATAGGCTAAATTTTTGTTATGTTTCAGAAAACATTTAATTTTTGATAAATAGTGAAAACACTTTGTTTTGGGTTAAAACTGACATTTCATTTAAATAATTAATTATTTTATTTTTATTTAAAGTCAAAATAGATACATAATACCAATATATGTTCAATTTAATTCATTAGAGTCATTTTTTAATAATATTAGATATATAAAATTCATGGAACTTTTCACCGTCTTTTACCCACCTCCTAGAAGAATTTTCAAATTAACATAAAAAATATTTTTACTTCTTCTGTGAGTGGAATTTAAAAACTCTAAGAGACACGGTGGATATAATTAAGAAAATTTTGGTTCAATAAGATGAAAATAATTTTTGGTGAATAGTAACTTTTATTTAACACAGTTAAAAATAAATAGAGTAATTAAGGGTAAAATGATATTATTCTTACCCTAACACATATAATAATTCTATTGGATATGTTTAATTAGATGAAAAAAACCTTATCAAAAAATTATAATCCTTTAGGTCCACTTGGATTAGATTTGGACATTTATTATTATTTTATTTAAAGAATCGTTAAAAGAGTTAAAATAAAAGTTTAATAACTAAACCATTTTTTATATAGGGTTAAAAACAATAAAAATTAGAATATAAACATTCAGTGGAAAGATAAATATATTTCCAATATCATGGTATTTTATTTATAATTTTTAGACACTAAATAATTAAATTTATTTATAACACAATGATGATTAAGTAATTACATTTTTAATGAAATAATAAAATATATGGTAATATAAATATGAAAATAAATATAACATCAAAGTGTTTATGGAATCAACGAATTTTTATGTGAATATGAAATTTTAGGGTTGATTAAATGTATCTTGTTCGATGGAATCCAGTTTATAGGACTTTCACTAAAACAAAATACCCAATAGTGTCAAAATTGACATAAATGAGTTTTTTTTAAAATATTATAATATTAAATTATATAACATTTATTAATATATAAGTTTCTTCCAAATTGATTAAATAATATTTTATATGTCATTAATGAACCAATTTAGTTTCTCTTGGATGTTTATAGTATGTTTATTAACCATTTATTCTAAGAATACAAGAAGACATGGTAAAAGTTAAATTATTTAACTGAGAGTTAAATCAAATAGACAAGGTTAAAATGGTAACTTAACTTGTCTAAAACCTATTGGTGAAAGGATCTAGACCCATACCCACCTTAGTCTCAAAGTAAACTATTTTGGAGCCTTTATAAACTGAATATGAATTCATTATAAAATAATATTTTATGTTTTTCCTAAGGTTCCCCTCACCTGTCTTATAAAAGGGCACATCCCCTTATCTCAAATTCACACCTCCAAAGCCATTTGGATTGTACAACCCCTTCCAAGATATCCTCCCAACTATACTAACTTTATACTAGAGGCCTTCCTTTGGTTATAAAACCATACTAGGGATCCTTTTTATCAAATCAAAAGGAAGAACCCGAAAAAGAGATAATGATTTCACCACCCGCTTTGAAGTTATTTTCTTCTTCCACTTACTCTTTCATTGTTATTACCATACCAACATAATAAATCTAGTACCTTATATATACATTGATGTTATTATAAATATGGCACAACAATATTCATTATTTTATCAGTTCTATGAATGATAATGTCCTTGTGTGCGTACCTATGACTTACAGTCTCTACACTGTGGTGTAATTTGTTATTCAACAATATGTTATTTGGATGGATATAAAGATGAGTAATATATAAATAATCAAAATAACATGCTACTGTCTCAATAAAATTAATGTACCATCTAATTATACATCTTTAAAGAAATGATATTGTCTCTCATGCGTATGTACGATTTACCGTCTCCACGACACGATTAGATTTATTTTCACGTTCACCATTCATCAATGATTATAAAAATATATATTATTAATAAGTAAGTAATATATGACATAATAATGCTACTAGATATATATACATATCTATGTACTTATATTGTAACATCATAGGTAAATAAAGAATATGACATTTTCAAATTTATTAATATTTGTAAATAAAATATTAATATTACTTTAAAGGGAATTCTATGTTCGATGGCGTGCCCAATACACAACAATGAGTTTCTTTAAAATCTTACCTTGCACACTAATAATATAATAATACTATTTTAAATGGTAGTTAATGCCTAGCCATTGTAATGGTGGTAATGAAAAGAAGTAACTAAAAAATGATTATATGTGTTTGTTAAATATTTTAACAATTACCCAATAAATGATAGAGACTTAAAATGCGAATGAATCCAATTTTAAGCATAAATATTCTAATATTTTTCAAAAAGTTGATTAAACACCTTTTGATGGAGAACCCTTTTTAAATCCAATTTTTGAAAATTTATATGTTATATCTGACAAAATAAAATCCTTCTTTAGAATCGGGATATGAAAATTTACTTTGTGTAAATTTTTGTTATTTTTCCGATGAAGTTCATTTTTTGATGAATAGTGAAAATGCTGTATTTTAATTCAAAACCTCCTTTTAATATAATTTATTTATATGGTTAGATTATATTTTTAGTTGATTTTAAAGTTTAGTTAAAATAAAATTTTACCATTTAATTAAATGGAGGTCATCAGAATTAATTTTACTTTGAAATTAGATATAATCAAGTGTCAATATTTTGATAGATATTGTTTCTTAAAAACACGTTATTTGTTTTGATAGTGGGAATTAATTATAAAATTAATTATTGAAACTTTTATGTTTTTAAATTTTTAAAATGGAAATTATTATTTAATTTGGAATATCAAATTTAATTTGGATAATTTTTTGATATTTTTTGAACAAATGTTCATTTTTAATGAATAGTGAAAATACAACATTTTACTTCAAAACTAATTTTTTCATCTAATTTAATTATATAGTTAGATTTTATTTTTAATTGGGTTTAATATTTTATTGAATTATATTTTTATCACTTAATATAATGTTGTTCATTGGAAGTAATTTCACATTTTAATTGGATGTAAAAACAAGTCAATCTTTTGATAAGTTTTACTTTATAAAAACCCGTCTTTTGTTGTCACAACAGGAATTATTTTTTAATAAATTAGTACAATTTTTGTGTTTTGAATTTAGTAAAATGAATTCCATATATAGAAACAAAAGGACCAAATTATGTAGTTAAGACTCTTTGGTTTTTAGACATTATGATTAGTAACGATGGTAATTATCTTTAATTATCATGAATAATTTGTAATTAGGTAGTTAATGGTAATAAAATAATATCATAATAATATAAAATGACCCTAACTAGGGTCAAAATCCTATTTTTTGAGTCATGTGTGACCATGGTATGATTTTTACCGAACATGAGCACATGGGTGTAATAGTTACATTTATGACATTATTTTAAAAAAGAAGAGAAATATAACAATGGTTTGTATACCCTAAGTAAAACAATTTTAATTTTTTTCACATAAATTATATATTAGACTATAAATAGTCATTGTAAATATAAAAATATTTCCTACATTAGGGGGTTTTTTATAATTTTTAGACATTGTACAAATAAATTTATTAATGACACCATGATCATGTAGTGATTACCTCATTAATGAACGATTTAAATAAAATGAAAGGAAAAGGTAAAATCTAAGATTTAAAATTGTCAAAAACCTATTTTATGGGTTTATTTCGAATCCTTATAACCTTATCATATAAACATATCATTTTGGGACCTTTAAAATCCGAAAATCATTTTATAATAAAGTAATATTTCAAGACTTTCCAAAAGTTACCCTCCTCCCTCTTATAAAAGGACCCCACCTCAACCCCCTTACCCACACCTATAAAGCCCTTGGATCGTCCAAAATCTACTCATATTACCTCTCCATATACCTCTACCCCTCCTAGAAGCCTATCATTGGGCATAAGTCTTTCCAAGGAATCCTTTGGCTCAAATCAAAAAGAGTTACCCGATTTAGAGGTAATGTCTTCTCCCAAGATTCGTTGTTTTATTTTACTTCTTCACTCACCAATATCATCTTATTATTTGATACCATAATAAAAACAGTATCCTAAATGTACTAGTATGTTGTTATGATAATAATTATACCTACACTTACACACATCTCTGTCTAATGGTTAAAGAACATACTTTTTCTATGGGTGGCGAATAACTACCTCACGAAACGATGATTGTTCAATCTTATTTTAAAACCCCAAATGGTGGCCATTATGATGCAACTATATTTATATATGATATATATTATATTTATTTCCAATAAATTATTAATTATTTTATATTTAAAACATACTTTTATGCTTTTCATGTTGTGCAAATGTGATAATTTCATTATAGGAAGTGTGGACTACCGCCCCCTCAAGTGATGTGACTCATTGATGCCAAACATGGAATTTATAAATAATGTAATTAATGAACATATATTACCTATATAAAATATATAATATACTGGAATTATAATATATATATTTATAATTTAGTTTTAATCCCTTTAATATGAAAAATAAATGAAAGTAGCGTTCATGCGTACGGACGACCTACCGTCTCCATGAACGGTGGATTTCATTTTTTATCTCCAAATGTAATGGAATAGTATAAAATGAATATATAATTAATATATATGATATTTTAATCATTAATACCATACATTAAATGATGTACTTATAACTACATGCGCAATTCTCTTCAAACAAGTTCATTGTTGACTCATGTACCGAACATCGACAAAACGTATGATATGAACTCACATAACTAACTAATTAGTATAAAATGATAATATGTGATTTTAATTGAATAAAAAACTTTAAATTATGTACTTATGCAATTATAAATTTACCAATGTTTAATATTAAAAAATATAAAGAAACGAACAAGACAAGTCGGACTTGAGGTAAGGGGATTTCTTATCTCACTTTTAATTCCGTGAGATTTCCATTGTTCGGCAATTATTTATTTCATGTGGTGTATTTTGTACTGAAATTTGATATATATTATAATTATTCTATTTATAATCATGGTATTTTGTGATTCATTTGGTTCTTATTATCTTTTGGTCATACGACTGGATTGATTACAAAGATGTAAGGGTTTTATATCTCACTTTTTATTCCCATGAGATTCATGCTATATTTGCCACTATATCCTTTGAGTGGTGTATGTACTTACCATTATTCTACTCTATGTGTAATATAATTTCTTTTATTGGTATTTAAATCAACATTTTATAGTCCTTCTTTCATGGGGTGTACATTTCAAATGTTACCCAAATCAGTAAGGTAACCTTTCACCCTCCACTTTTTAAAAGACTTATTTTTGTTAGGTATTTTAATTTACATATTATTAATGTTGGAATATGTTCTTATATATCATTATTTCATTAAATTTTATTTAGAAGTGACGATATTCCCTTTTTATCTCTCATCAACTTATTTTCTGAATTTTAAAGTGACGCCGTTAGGCTGTCGAATTTCTATAAGTGAACGTCTTAACCTAATTTATATTCTTTGTGTTAAACCTCTACTTCATGATTATGTCATATGATGAATATGTGTGTATGAGCTCTGATTGTTTTTAAATTAATATCCACTTATTTTGGGTGTATTTATTTTTGTCACACATAATTGTGAAATTTATTTATCCTTAATCTAAGGATACCATCTTTGTACAGGACTTCGTCTCAATCTCCATTCGTTAAGGCATCTTTTGATTTCTACACGAATTTATTTTATAAATTGTAGAAAACCCTTTTGACATTTAATTTCACTCAAAATGAATCTTTTTACATGAAGCATTTTTCTAAGTGACAAAATAAATGTTTTTTTGTCTTACGTACGCGGCGATAATGACTTCTCTGCCATTGTGACCATTATTTGAGTTTTAGCTACCTCTACAAGCCCTAACTTTTTTAATGAAAAATAAATACCATGTTTTACTTTTCGTTTATTTTGGTATTGAAAATGGTTTTGATAATGTTTTGTTTATATCAATGATTTGTATTGATATCCTGTGATTGAAATGGGGAAATGTTATGATCCTTTTATGCATGTTTTATATGATACGATTATGCAATGGTTCTTGGGAATTATTTCTGATATCTGATGGTTCCATGATAAACTAATGGCAGGCGAGCCTGAGATAGCTCTCCAATGAATTTGGAAACACAATGGAGTTAAACTCTAAGGTTTCTCTGAAGATATTTAGGGAATATACTATGATGGGTATTTCAAACGTAACCATGAGGGTTACTCCCTACGTATGAATGTTATGAATGCCTCAAGTTACCTTAGTTTCTTATGATTTCGATGAGTTATTCATAAATCATATGATTTCATGAGGTATTTTAAAGTGCTTATGTTTTATGATTAATGTATTATTTCACTGATTCTCATATATACAAGGACTAATGTTTTCTTTCCGTATATTTATATCCCTTACTGAGCTTTTTATGCTCATCCCATGTTTTTGAAATGTTTTTCACAGGACATAAAGTGGAATAGGGTCAAGGATGAGATCTAGGAAGTGTCATATTGTCTAAAACATGTAACTAGACATGACTATTTTGTTCAAGAGTTTTTATTTTGTGAAAAAAATGGAAACTGAATAGATGCGTCTACTGTGTAATCATTGAGATGTAATTGTGATGTCCTATTTCTCTAAAAATCTAAACCTGAAAAGATTCTCAATGATAATTATTCATTTAATTAAATATTAGGTAATTTTTTACGGTCGGGTCCTTATAGTTGGTATCGAAGGTCGGTTTAGATATCTTTAGAGGTTAGGGTATACTTTAAGTACAAGTGACATTACAATAATGGTAAGGATTTTCGAAAGAGTCATATTTATTTTTATAAAGTGAATGAGTTTAAGATGACATGAATAATTATATCTTAGTGTTATATGATTATTTTAATGATATACTCACACTAAAACTTTTTGTTTTAGTAAATCTCTGGATCTAGAAGGCACTAAAGTAACAATGGATGTGAAGAAAACTGTGACGGTTTTCCAAATGAGAAACTGAATGATATGGGAGCTCCAATGAGAACACTTATCATTATTCTCAACAAACAATCTGGAGTCATGATTGACCACCTGACCCTTAGTAATCTTTATAAGGCATCATATATGTGAGAAAACAATCCCTACGGATGTTCAGGTAATAATCATAATGGTAATTATGTTCAAAAACCTATGTGTAAAAGATGTGGAAAGAAACACCTAGGAAAATGTTTCAAAGGGACAGAAAGAATCTATAGATGTGGAAATGAAGGACATAAAGCATGAACCTGCCATAGAAAAGGAAGCATCTAGTTGACTCTAGGAAAGGGAAAGAACTTCATTCCAAAGGATCAATTGTATGTTTTAAATGTGGTGTGCATAGTCATTATGAAAACACATGTCCTATGAAGAATATTTGGGAATGGGATCACCAGGATCATACAAATATTTATTTACCAATACCTAATGCCATTCCAATTGAAGATGAAGAAACTGACAATGACCAATGAAAGGTATGGATTATTTTATAACATATGTTTTCCTATTATTTAAATCTTAGGATATGATTCATGATTTTGTTTGTATGAAAGAATTATTTTAGAATAAGTTGGAAAGGAATGGTTAATGGATCATGAAGAATGTTGAATGAGTAAGAATTCAACATATAAGGGATTCAAGAGTTATGGTAAATTTTAGGAATGTGAAATTATTAAAAGTATTAAGGCTATTTTCAAATTGAGATTACATTAGAAGAATTTTTATAGTATGTGAAACCTTGATGTTTGATATGTGAAATTTTTATTCAAGGAATAATTATCTTTTCTTTTGTGGATAGCTATAAAGAACTATTTTGGGTTTATATGATCCTTGAATTTGAGGTAATTACCGATTAAAACATTTTGGGATGCCGAACAAAATTTATTAGATAACCTTTGTGGTTAAAATATGTTATGGTTATTTTTGATGAATTTATCTCTTTTTGAGGAATTTTATAAAATTATATATATTTTTAAAAGGGAAAACATGCAGACTGTGTGACAACCCGTCACGTCAGACGAAGCTGCGGGAATCTAACCCACATCCAATGTGCCACTGGAATTTATTTCCTACCACCGGTCTACATGATGTCCTTGGATAGTATGAATAATTCTTTTTAGTTAGATAATCTTATGAATAATGAATAAGTTGACTTTGGTAAATAATTAACCTATCATGGAGTATATGTGATTAGGTTAATTACTTTTTAGTATGAGACTTTAAGAGTAACTGATGTTTTTTGGAGATAAATGTTATGATTTACCTTGGAAAACTATGTGATTAAATCCTTCAGAGATTTGGGTTCCAATATTAGTTTGGATTACTTTGAAGAATTTTATGGATAACTATTTATGTAATTTTATTTCTTGAACGTTGGGTTATTTTGGTTGAATTTTGGAGATTAAGAGTAGTATTTATTTTTATAAAGGATTATCCGTTTGGGGATTATCATATCTTGTACTAACAATTTTGGTTTTGGTTAAGGTCTAAAGTCATGGGAAATATATAGTTAATCTTTTTTGGATTAGGTGATTCTCTCGATGTTGATTTTAGCGCTATTAATGTGAACAAGTAATCCTGAATACTCATCGTTAGGTGGAAATATGAGTTTGTGTTAGAAATCTAGTAAAATTTGAATGTCTACATTACAAGTAAGTATGTTTCATTATTTTTTAGTTAATATCATAAATAAATTCCTCAATGAAAATTAACTTAAAACAAAATCATTATCTGATAACTTTTCCTATAGGGGAATCAAATACCGTTTAACCCATCAAATGTTTGTGATTTTATAGTGGTTACCTTTCTCTTAGACATGTTTTCTATCACTATCCATCTGAAAATGGACCTTTGTTTTCTCCTCCATATCCATGTCTTCATGGAATCCTAATATTTGTTTTCTCAGGTGACCTTTTTACTTTTCTTTCTTTCTTTTAAAGTTATAGTTTAATTTACTCCTTTTCTGATATGGGGATTTCAATGAAGTTTTCGAGCCCAATTTTAAAATTGCGAGGATGCAATTCCCAAAAGGGGGGAAGGATGTAACATCCTAGGTAAATAAAGAATATGAAATTTTCATATTTATTAACATTTTTAAATAAAATATTATTATTACTTTAAAGGTAATGCCTTGTTCGATGGCGTGCCCAATACACAACAACGAGTTCCTTAAAATCTTATGTTGCACACTAACAATTTAATAATACTATTTTAAATGGTAGTTAATGACTAGATATTGTAATGAGGAGAATGAACCAAACTAACTTCAAAATTATTATATATGTTTGTTAAATATTTTAATAATTACCCAATAAATGATAGAGGCTTAAAATGTGAATTAAACCAATTTTAAACATAAATATTCTAATATTCTTTAAATAGTCGATAAACCACCTTTTGATGGAGAACCCATTTTAAATAAACTTTTTGAAAATTTTATATTTTTTATTTGAAAAAATAAAATACTTCGTTAGAATTGGGTGATCAAAATTTACTTTGTGTGTAAATTTGTGTTATTTCTCTGATAAAGTTCATTTCTTAATGAATAGTGAAAATACTGTATTTTAATTAAAAACCTCCTTTTAATATAATTTATTTATATGGTTAGATTATCTTTTTAATTGGGTTTAAAGTTTGGTTAAAATATATTTTTACCATTTAATTCAATGGAGGTCATTTGAATTAATTTCACTTTGATATTGGACATAAACAAGTGTCAATCTTTTGATAGATATTGTTTCTTAAAAACACGCTATTTGTATTGACGGTGGGAATTAATTATAAAACTAATTTAATTAAACTTATATGTTTTGAATTTGGTAAAATGTACAACATTTATTAATTTGGAATATCAAATTTTCTTTGGATAAATTTTTGGTATTTTTTTGACAAATGTTTATTTTTAATGAATAATGAAAATTACTGTATTTTACATCAAAACAGATTTTTCATATAATTTTATTATATAGATAGATTGTACATTTACTTGGTTTTAAAGTTTAATTGAATTATCTTTTTATAACTTAACATAATTTTGTTCATTGGAAGTAATTTCACATTTCAAATGGATGTAAAAACAAGTCAATATTTTGCTAAATTTTACTTCTTGAAAACCCATCTTTTGTTGTGACAATGATAATTATTTTTAAATTAATTACTGAAATTTATGTGTTTGGAATTTGGTAAAATGGATTCCACATTTTAAAACAGAATTTCAAAATTATATAATTAAGACTCTTTCGTTTCTGGACATTATGAGTAGTAATGATGGTAATTATCATTAATTATCGTGATTAATTAGTAATCAGATAGTTAAGGGTAATAAAATAAAATAATAATAATATAAAATGACCCCAAAATGTGTCCACATACTCTTGTTTGAGTCATTTCCAACCTTGGGATTCTTTGTACCTAATTTTAGGGCCCATGGAGTCACATGGGTATAATATTGACATTTATGACATTTATGTTAAAAAGAAGAGAAATATAAATTTTTTTTGTATATCCTAAGTAAATAAATTTTAATTTTGTTTACATAAATGATATATTAGACTATAAATATTAATTTTAAAGCTAAAAATATTTCCTACATCATGGAATTTTTTTGATAATTTTTAGAAATTAATTAAATAAATTTTTTTATGACACCATGATGATGTAGTGATTACCTCATTAATGAAAGATTTAAATTAAATGAAAATATAAGGTAAAATATAATACTTAAACATTTTTAAAACCTATTTTATGGGTTTATTTAGAACCCTTATCACATTATCCTAGAAATATATCATTGTGGGACCTTTAATATCTGAAAATCATTTTATAATAAAGTAACATTTCAAGACTTTCTAAAAGTGATCCTCCTCCCTCTTAGAAAAGCCCTCCACCTCTTCCCCCTTAACCACACCGCTAAAGCCCTTGTATCATCCAAAATGAGCTCATAGTATCTCTACAAATCCATCTCTCACTCCTAGAAGCCACACTTTGTGAATAACTCTTTTCCAAGTAAGCCTCTCTCTCAAATCAAAAAGAGTTACCAGATTTAGAGGTAATGTCTTCTCTCGAGTTTATTTCTTTTATTTTCTTTCTTCACTCACCACTATATTATTATTATTTGATCCAATAATAACAACAGTATCATAAATATAATAGGATTTTGTTATGATATTTATTCTACCTACACCTATACACACCTCTGTCTAATGGTTAAAGAACATTATGTTTTTGTGGGTGGTGAATTACTGCCTCACGAAATGATGATTGTTAAATCTTATTTTAACACCTCTCATGGTGGAAATTATGATAGAACTATATTTATATATGATATATATTATATTTATTTCCTCTAAATTCTGATTTATTTTATATTTAAAACATACCTTTATGCTTTTCATGTTGTGCAAATGCGATAATTTCATCTGAGGAAGTGTGTACTACAGCCCCCGCAAGTGATGTGACTCATTCATGCCAATCATGAAATTTATAAATAATGTAATTAATGAACTTATTTTACCAACAATAACATAGATATTATACTGGAATTATAATATATATTTATATATGACTCATTTAGTTTTAATTCCTATAATATGACAAAGAAATAAAAGTACCATTCATGTGTACGTAAGGCCTACAGTCTCCATGAACAGTGCATTTCATTTTTTATCTCAAAATGGTATGTAATAGTAGAAAATAAATATATACTAGATATATATGATATTTAAATCATTAATAACATTATTTAGATGATGTTCTTATAACTACATTGGAAATTTTCTTCAAAAAAGTTCATTGTTGACTCATGTACCGAACATCGACAAAATGTATGATACGAACTAACATAATTAACAAATTATTATAACATGATAATATGTGATATGAATTGAATAATAAACTTTAAAGGATGTCCTTAGTCAATTATATTTTGACCAGTGTTATTTATTTAAGAATATAAAGAAACAAACAAGACAAATCAGACTTGAGGTAAGGGGATTTTTATCTCACTTTTAATTCCATGAGATTTCCATTGCTTGCCAATTATTTAATGAATATGGTGTATTATGTACTTACACTTGATATATATTATCATGATTCTATTTATATTCATGTTATTTTGTGATTTATTTGGTTCTTATTATCTTTTGGTCATACGACTTGATTGATTACAACGAGGTAAGGGGTTTTTTATCACTTTTTATTCCTGGGAGATTTAAGCTATATTTGCCACTATCTCATTTGAGTGTTTAATGTAATGCCAATTATTATAATCTTTGTGTAATATAATTTCATTTATGGGTATTTACATCAACATTGTATATTCCTTCTTTTATGGGGTGTACTTTTTGAATGTTTTCCAATTCGGTAAGGGAACCTTTCACCCACCTCTTTTTAAAAGACTTCTTTTTGTTAGGTCATTTAATTTACATATTCATAATGTTGGGATCTATTCTTATATATACTTATTGATGTAAATTTTATGTCCAAGTGATGAGATACCCTTTTTATCTCTCATCAAATCATTTTCTGAATTTTAAATTGACTTTGTGAGCCTGTCGAATTTTCATATGGGAACTTCTTAACCCATTTTCAATTCTTTGGGTTGAACCTATACTTCTTGATTATGTCATACTATGAATATGTGTGAATGAACTCTGATAGTTTTACACTTAATATCCACTTATATTGGGTGTATTTATATTTGTCACACATAATTGTGTAATTGATTTATCCTTAATCTAAGGATACTATCTTCGTACGGGACTTCGTCTCAATATCCTTTCATTAAGGCATCTTTTAATGTCTACACGACATTATTTTATATGGTGTATAAAACCCTTTTGACTCTTAATTTCATTCAAAATAAATATTTTCACAAGAATCATTTTACGGAATGACAAAAGGAATGTTTTTTGTCTTACATATGCAGCGACAATGACTTCTTAGCCACCATGACCATTATTTGAGTTTCAGCATCAACTACAAGCCATAACTTTTTTAATGAAAAGTAAATACCATGTTTTAATTTTCTTTTATTTTGGTAATAAAAATGGTTTTGATAATGTTTAGTTTATATCATTGAGTTGTATTGATATCTTGTGATTGAAATGTGGAAATGTTTTGTTTCCTTTATGCATGTTTCGTGTGATATGATTATGTTATGGTTCTTGCGAATTGTTTATGAATTCGGGTGGTTCCTTGTTAAAATAAGACTGGGTGAGCCCGATATAGCTCTCTAATGCATTGGGTAACATGAAGGAGTTAAACTCTAATGTTTCTCTGAAGATATTTAGTGAATATATTGTGATGGGTATTCCAAACTTAACCATGATGGTTACTCCCTACGTAAGAATATTATGAATGCCTCAAGTTACCTCAATGTCTTGTAATTTCTATGAGTTATTCAAAAATATTATGATTTCATGAGTTGTGTTAAAGTGATTATGTTTTATGAGTAAATTATGATTTCACTGATTCTTATGTATACAAGGACTAATGTTTTCTATCCGTATTTTTATACCCCTTACTGAGCTTTTTATGCTCATCCCATGTTTTTGAAATATTTTTCACATGACATAAAGTGGAATAGGGTGAAGTTTGGAATCAAGGAAGTTTCATTCTATCTAAAACATGGAACTAGACATGACCCTTTTGTTCAAGAGTTTTTATTTTGTGAAATAAATGGAAACCGAGTAGATACGTCTACTTTGTAATCATTGAGATGTAATATTTATGTCCAAATTCAATAAAACTCTAAACCTGAAAGGATCATCAATGTGAATTATTACTTTGATTAAATATTAGGTAATGTTTTGTAGTCAGGTCCTTATAGACATATATCTTATTCACTTACTTCCGTTCAATATGATATGAAAGCAGAAATAACGTTTATTCATACGTATGGCCTACCATCTCCATAAACAGTGTTTTCCATTTCATATATATATCTATTATAAATATTTATATTCTAAATATGTATGATATATAAATCAAGGTTTATATTATATAAATATTTAAATAATGATCTAAATTTTATGATCAAGAATATCAAGTTAAAATACGTACAATAAAGAAAGAGATTATTACACAAAATGTTGATTTAACATGAAAATCATTATTAAATAGGTAGTATAAAGTAATAAATGAATCAATTACGATATATTAAATATTAATATGGTACTGGTATAATCTAATAACATAAAATGGTCATAATACTGGTGGTTAAACGTACCATCGACCAATGGAAATTCCAAGTTAAGAGTTATTTCCTCAATCTCACTATTATCCGAGAGTGTTCATGTATAAGTATTTTCTGGGAAATACCTACCATCAATAACAACATTTCATAAAAAATTCATAAATAATCTTTTAGGTTTTATGGTAGGGTCTATTTTACTAGATAATCATTTTAAATGTTTTAATGGATTATCTTTCTAATCCCTTTTAATTAATGTCCATGTTTTCAAAATGATTTTAAGGATTTATTTATCTGGAAATTAATGTTTTCAAATGATAATTATTTTCAAAAGTATCATAGTTGTATGGGACACTTTGATTCAAAAATCTATTTTAAATTACATCCTTTATAAATTGTGAGACTTTTAAATGATTTCATAAAAAGGGGGTTTTCTCTCAAAGCATTTTACCGATCATTTTCATCTTTGTCAACATCCTTTGATGGACTTTAAGCTTGTTTGACGTTGATTTATTATGATACAAAACATACATATTGTATTGAAGGTTTTGTTATAAGTTTGACTATATGTGTGTTATATTTATACCATTCATGGTTTATGGTTAATGTATTTACATTTCGTATGCTAGTTTTAATATGAATGTTTATGTTATGTTTAAAAATTTTCATATGAGAAATGAATTGGACTTAGTAAGTGAAGAGAGGAGCCCACTATAGCTTCTCAATGCATCGATAGGTCTCATGAGACAATTAGACATGGAATTTGTACGAGGCCTTTCCCAATTTGATATATATGGTTTTGGCCGAGGCCTAAATCATTTTTAGATGTCTTGGCTGAGGCCTTGACAAGATGTTTTGGAATGTCTGGCATTATGCATTACCTCATTATGATATTAGTTATGACATGTGATTATACGACTAGTAGAATATACATGTGCATCTTTATATGGTAATGTTTGATTTACTTTTTCCTTATTATGTTCAAGTTTATATTTGAAAGAATTTTGTTTTTATTACATTCTTTCCTTAATAGTATATAGCTTTTGCTAAATTATTTACCCTTACTCGGCATATGAGCTCACCCTTTCTTATGTTTTATTTTCCCAGGATATAAAGAAGTTAGTTATGAGTGACATGCAGGAATAATCTAGGAGGCTAGGACATTTCTAATGGAATAAATTACTGTTGTTTTTATTGTGAAGTTGTAATGATGAACTAAATGTATGTAATTTATTTACCAAGACTACTAAACTGATCGGTCATTGAGGACTTCATTCCTTGTAATCATCCCAATTTATTAAAATAATGCACCGACTCTGGGTAATTGTGGTCAGGGCATTACAGTTAGTATCAGAGGAAGTTTAGTAGAAATTTTGGAAACTATATTTAGATAAACTTTGGTTAGGGCACATTACCATAAGATAGACTTTGATGATTATTATAGAAGAACTTCCTGAAATTTTGGAAATTTAGAGATTGTGTGTATTTTCCAAGAAACACATCCCTGTCTAGATATGAGCTGGTAGAGGACACTTTGGCACATATATACCGAAGAGTGAAAAATGTGAAAATGTGTTTTGGGCTTTACTCGAGGTATCCTGGTACATGAAAATAGGCCTTACTGCACTCTTCATTATGACACTCCCGAGGGACATGCTTAAGATAAATCACATTTTCATTAAAAACCATTATGAAGGATTTATGAGTATATACTTCCTCATTAAAAATATTTTTATGGTTATGGATTATATCCATAAGATGTTCAATTTACGTTAGGTATTTTACATATTTGGAATTATGAATTGGGATTCAAAAACTAGCCTAGTGTATTCCATTGTATAATATGGGTCCCAGTAGAATGAATGAGATCTCTAAAAATACATATGATCCAGAGAGTATGAAGGATCATATCATTCATAGTATTAATCCAAAATTTAGAAGGTAAATAGTCTTCCATGTATTCTCAACATATGACGAAATAGAATCATGTGTTAATAAGATAAGTAAATAATTCTCTGAGAACTATGGCATTGAAGGGAATTGAGCGAAGAAAAGGATGGCAGAGAGAAATAATGATAAAGGGAATAAGGGAAAGAAGGATTTTCCCATTTGTGATAACTGAAGAAAGAATCACCTTGGTAATTTCTTGAAAGTAATTGGAGTTTGTTATAAGTTTGGAGAAAAAGGACACCAAGTACGTGACTGCAAGGGTAAGAAAAATGATTCAAATGTACAATGATTCATCTACAAAGAGTTGGGTTACTACACGAATCAATGTCCAAATCATCAGAGTATGCCCCAAATGATACTATTAGATAACAATCATGTTATGATACTACCACAGATAAAGAGGAATGATTAGTTTTCTTATGTTGTTATTAAAGAATTATATCATTTCATTCTTTTATCGATGATGTACCAGTTATATGAATTATATAAATAAAAAAGGATTGTAATATAGTACTATTTCACTAAGGATTTGAGATTATATGGAACTATTAAATGTGACTCAACAACTTGTTAAACCTTTTGGGAAATACATTTCTTAATGAAAGATAAACCATAATATGGTTGTGATACTGAGGTAGTGATTTTGGAATAAGAGATGGTTGATTAGGATAATTTGTATTGGATATTATTGACTACCTTGGAACTAATTAATGTTTTGGTCATTTCATAATTGTTGGAGTAGTCAATGCTTTTAGATGTAAGGAATATATCTAGTATCCTCTAAGGAATAAGTGAACATAAATTTAATCAATAAGGTTTTATGGTAATTTAGGGTGTTACATTCTTTTAAAAGAATACATGATGAAGGTATTTTCATGTTATTACGTTGCAAAAAAGAACTTCACTATGTTTACCTTCAAAATAAATTTCAGACTCTGAGTTTAGAAAAAAGTATTTTGGATAAGACTAATGGTTGGAATGGATTATGTTTGACATTGGATTATATTGTTTTGGTAAAAGCATTTCTTAATACTATTTTTTTGGATTTTTTATAAAAGGACAACCCGGTGGTCGGGCGAAAACTAGTCGCATCCGTCGAGGCCACGAGACTTGAACCCACAACCGAAGGGCGGCAAGGGTGCATCACCTACCACTAGCCTACATGGTGTCCTAGATTGTATAATTTATATTTTTTAAAAAGGCATGATAGATGAATTATAAGTTCATTTTTTGGAAGCCTATACGATTAGGATAAATTGATTATTTTTGTGTTCTATTATATTTTAGAGTGAAAGATGAGTTTGTGGTAGAAATTAGTTAAAGGGTGGAACTCTACTTTTCATGTATATTTTTTTATTCTATGAAGAAATTAATTCTTAAAAATTAGTTAAGGGATCTGAAAATCAAATACATGTTATCCTAACACCTTTTGTTTTTTTGAACCAATGATATTTTAAATACTCATTGATTGATGGCTTTGAGGCCCTCAATTTTATAATTTTTTGTGATTCATAACCTCAATCACTTCCTATAAATGTTTATGTTTTTCCTCTAATTATGTGTTTATAATTTCCACCAATGTTCTCTTATTAAAATCCCTAATTTGTTGGTGACTTCTTCATTTCCATTTCCTTCTTATTAAGACTAAATTTTATTAACCCTATTTACGATGTGGGTTTTCCACAAAGTTATTTTTCTATATTTTAGACTTTTATTCTCAATGACCAATTTCCAATTTTAAGGATGAAATTTATTGATGTAGGGGAGAATTTAACACCTCAACATTTTATAGTATGTTATTTCTTCAATGTAATTCAATAATTTTCACTACACAAACACGGAGTTCAAGCGCACCACGACTTACCAAACTTGCCATTCAAAATCGGTTATGAATAGTATTAACTAAATTTTAAATTTTATATAATCCATATAATTTTAGAGACTATATTATGAATTTATTAGACATAATATAAGAACAAATTCATTTTTTTAGATAAAAGAAGTATTTTCATAAAATGAAATTTTATCACCTTTTAATGGTGAACCCTTTTTAAATCAAATATTTGAAATTTTTATATATTAAATTTGAAAAAATAAAATTTTTCTTTAGAAGCGGGATATAAAATTTTAGTTTTTACATATTTTTGGTGTTTTTCTAATAACTTTCATATTTAGGTGAATAGTTAAAAATACTAAAATTTAACTAAAAACAACTTTTTTTAATAAAAATAATTTATATTGTATAACTATACATATGAATGGGTTGGAAGTTAAATTAGATTATATTTTTACCATTTAATCTAATTTTGGTATTTGGAAGTTATTTACCATTGAAATTGGATATAAACAAGTATCAATCTTTAGGTACTTATTAGTTCTTAAAAATACGATTTTTGGTTTTGACTACGGGAAATAATTTTAAATTAATAAATTAAATTTCTATGTTTTGAATTTGGTAAAATAGACTTCATTTCTGAATTTTGAATATGAAAATTATCATAGGGTGAATTTTTTGTATGTTTCTGAAAACATTCAATTTTTGATGAATAGTGAAAAACACTTTGTTATTGGTTAAAACTGACTTTTCATTTAAATAATTGTTTATTTTATTTTTATTTTAGGTAAAAATATATATATAAAACCTATCTATGTTCATTTTATTTCAATGGAGTCATTTTTTCATAATATTAAATATATAAAATTTTATCGAACTTTTCAGCATCTTTTACCCACCTCCTAAATGAATTTGAAAATTTGAATAAAAATTAATTTTAACGCTTCTATGAGTGTAATTTAAAAACTCAGAGAGACATGGATGATAGTTGTATGAAAAGTTTGGTTTAATATGATGAAAATAAGTTTTGGTGAAAAGTAACTTTTTACTTTTATTTACCACAGTTAAAAGTAAATAGCGTAATTAAGGGTAAAAATGATATTATTATTACCCTAATACATGTGCTAGTTCTATTGGATAAGTGTAATTATGCCAAAAACAACCTTAGGAAGAAAATATGATCCTTTAGGTCCGAATTTATTAGATTAAGACATTTATTAATATTCTATTTAAAGAAGAGTTTAAATAGTTAAAATCAAAGTTTTATAAATAAACTATTTTTAATATCGGTTTACACCCAATATAAATTCGACTATAAATGTTCATTATAATGATAAAACGATTTCCTAAATCATGGTATTTTATTTATAATTTTTAGACATTAAATAATTAAATTTATTTATGACATAATGATGAATCAGTAATTACCTTATTAATGAAGGAATCAACTAAATGGTATTATAAATATTAAAATAAATATAATTTCAACTTTTTTATGACATAAAAGAATTTTATAATATAATATGACATTTTAGGGTTGATTAAACCTATCTTGTTAGAATCAATCATGTTTTTATGACTTTCACAAAACAAAATATCCAATAGTGTCAAAATTGTCATAAATGAGTTTTTAAAACAAATTTTATATTATTAAATTAAGTAACATTCTTAAAAATCTAAGGTTCAGCCAAATGGATTAAATAATATTATATATTTCATTAATTAACCACTTGAGATCCCATTGGAAGTTTATATTATTTTTATTAACCATATATTGTAAGAATACAGGAAGACATAGTAAAAGTTAAATTATTTAATTGAGAGATAAATCTAAATGATTAGGTCAAAATAGTTACCTAAAATGGTCTAAAACCTATTGGTTGAGGTCATTTATACCAATACCAACCTTATCTTAAAATTAAATTATTTTGGAGAAATTATAAACTGAATATGAATTTATTATAAAATAATATTTTTTGATTTTCCTAAGGTTCCCCTCACCCTCTTATAAAAGGGAACTTCACCTTCTCTAAAATTCACACCTCCAAAGACATTTGGATCATCCGACCCATGCCGAAATATCCTCCAAACTATACTAACATTATATTAGTTCCTTAATTTGGTCATAAATTCAACCTATGGAGCCCTTTTAATCATATCAAAAGGAAGAACCCGATGAAGAGGTAATTATTTCACCACCATCTTTCAAGTTATTTTCGTGTTCCTACTACTATTTCTTTGTTATTACCATACCAAAATAATAAACACAGTAACTTATATATAGTTTGACGTTATTATAAATATGTCATAACCATATTCATTATTTTATTTATCCTATGAATGATATTGTCACCATGCGTGAGTACGTACGACTTACCGTCTCCACACCGTGGTGTAATTTGTTTTTCAACACGATGTTATTTGGATGGATACAATGATGAGTAATATGTATATAAATAATAATAATAACATGATAATGTCTCTGTAATATTAATATACCATCCAATTCCACACCTTTAAGTAAATGATTTTTTCTCTTTTGTGTACGTATGGATTACCATCTCCATGACATGATGAGATTCATTTCCGTGTTCACCATTCATCGACGATTATATAAATATATATTACTAATCAATACGTAATATATGAAAAAAATGATACTAGATATATATATATATATATATATTTATGTACTTACATATATATTATTCACTTACTTCCTTTCAATATGACATGAAAACAGAAACCACATTTATGCATACGTAAGGCCTACGGTCTCTATAAATGGTCTTTTCTCTTTCATATATTTATCAATTATAAATATCTATATTATAAATATGTATGAAATATAAATCATGGTTTATATTCTGGAATTATTTAAATAATGATCTAAATGCTACGATCAAGAATAACAAGTTAAAATACTTACTATAAAGAAAGCAATTGTTACACGAAATGTTAATTTAACATGAAAATAATTTTTAAAAGGGTAGTATGAAGTCATAAATAAATAATTTATGATGTATTAAATAGGAAAATGGTTCTGGTATAATCTAATAACATACAATGGTCATTATACATGAGTTGAAACTTACCCTTGACCAATGGAAAGTGCAAGGTAAGGGTTATTTCCTCAATCTCATTTTTCTTTGAGATTGTTCATGTGTAAGTATTTTCTGGGACATACTTACCATCAATACCCATATTTCATAAAAAAAATTAAAAAGGAATATTTTAAGGTTTTATTTTAGAGTCTATCTAAGTAGATCATCATTTTAAATGTTTTAAAGATTTATCTTTCTAAACCCTTTTATTTAAGGAACATGTTTTGAAAATGATTTTAATGATTTATTTATATGGACATGAATGTTTTGACATGATAATTCTTTTCAAAAGTTTCAAAGTGGTATGGGAAACATTGATTAAATATATATTTTAAATTACTTCCTTTATAAATTTTGAGTCTTTTAAATGATTTCATTGAAAAGGGTATTTCTCTCAAATCATTTTAGTGAACATTTTCATCTATGTCAACATCCTTTGATGGATTTTAAACTTATTGAAGTTGATTTATTATGATATAAAACATCCATATTGTATTTAAGGTTTTGTGATATGTTTGATTGTGGATGTGTTATTTTTATACCATTCATATTTTATGGTTAAAGTATTGACATTTCATATGCTAGTTTTAATACAAATGTTTATGTTATGGTTCAAATTTTTCATATGAGAAATGCATTGGACATAGTAAGTGACGGGTGGAGCCCGCTATAGCTCCCCAATGAATCAGTAGGTCTCATGTAAAAATTATACATGGAATTGGATGAGGCATTTACAATGTGATATATATGGTTTTGGCCACGGCCTAAATCATTTTTAGATGTATTGGCTGAGGCCTTGACAAGATGTTTCACAATGTCCGTCATTATGCATTCCCTCATTTTGAAATTAGTTATTACAAGTGATTATTATAATTGTAGATTATCCATGTTCATGTTTATATGGTAATGATTGATTTTTTTCCATATTATGTTCATTTTTATGTTTGAATGGATATTGTTTGTATTACACATCTTTACCTACAAGTTTACATATTTTGCTAAATTATTTACACTTACTGAGCATCTGAGCTCACCCATTTCTTATTTTTTTCCCAAGATATGAAGAAGTTAGTTATGAGTGACTTGCAGACATAATTATGGAATCTTGGACATTTATAATGGAATAAATTACTGTTGTTTTTATTTTCAAGTTGTAATTTTGAACTTCACGTATGTAATCTATTTTACAAGACTACTAAACTAATCAGTCCTTTGGGACTTGATTCCTTGAAATAATTCCAATGAATTAAAATAATGAACCGACTCTAGGTAACTGGGGATAGGGAGTTACAACATGTGGATTTTCCCACCTTACATATTTTACTTGTTCTTATTGATTAGAATTCCATGTATAGAGTACACTCGATCCACCCACTTTGCAAAGTGGTGCAACTTTCATGGTGGGGGTAGGAAGAATAATGTAACCTCCTCCTCCTTTATTGTAGCTTGTGAAATATATTCTTCAAAATATAGTGGTCTCTCCAGATGTACTGCATGAAATGAATAATCAAATAGAGAATCAAAATTTAAATTTGATGAACTAATTTCAAGGTCTCCCATTTTAATGTATGTGTTTTTTATATTTTATTCTTTAATAAGAGCCACTAGTATCTACTCTTTTTCTTCCTCCAATTAATGTTTAATATATTTATATAGCTCCATATGATCCTAAATAAGTGAATTTTCTTTTTATTCATTTTCCCCTAGAGAAAATTTTATGTCAGTCGAATATGAAAATTCAAAGTAGTTTGGAGAAATAATGAAATTAGTTTCATTAAAATTTTAATATAAATTGTTTATTAATGGTTCACCTCCCCAAATTGGTTCATCGTGAATATCATCTTTAATTTAAATTTCATTTTAGGGACGATCCTCACTGGTTGAACGTAGGTAGTTCATTTTTACCATCCATTTCTTCAAATTCCACCTCTTGGGAAGTTTCATGTTCTTACAAGTCTAGAGAGATATGTAATGGTTTGGAGTCTTCAACTTTTAAGGAATTCAAATATCATGTTTTATTTAATTTTTTCCCATTTTCACTAAAATTTATCCAAATTCACATGATATCCCTCATGTAAATCATTTCAAAATGATATTTTATATATCTCCCGAAGTAATGGATGAGTGAGATGGAATTAATATTCATGTACCTCTATATTTAACTCCTTATTTTTTTAAATTTCAAATATGAGTAGTGAAATTTCGTCCACCATTCACTCGAGTTCTTGCTCCGACTCAGGGTTGGGTTGCTCTTTAAATGCACAAATATAGTAAAATTTTCTTCAATTTTCTCCCTAAGACATAAATTGTATTTCTTACCCACCTCACCCAATCATTTATATCAGTATAGTAAACTTTCCATTCTTGATATTTCACCTATGAAAATACCTGCTATGAATAATAATAGTAGTTTCGATACATCTTGGGATAAAATAATTTATCACGGGTTTTAATATGGAAAACAATGAAAATATATCAACTATGTGAAAATAAAAAATTTTGTGTTAACTACTAATTTGATCCCTGGAAAATATTCCAGTTTTGAAGTGCATCTATTATAGGGTGTATCAATAGAAAATTTCTATTTTTTCCTAGTGCATCACAATGGTTGACCATGTTTTTCTCACTTGATGATATTTCTCATTTGATCACTCACATAATAAAATTAACCTAAAATAATTCCTTTTGTTTTTTATTCAATCTATGAAATTATAGAATTTATATGAAAGAAAATATTAAACATATAATAACATGAGATGATTGGATGAGATTAGTAAAAAAAGAACATAGCCTTTGTGGTTTGGTTCTTGGTTACCATTATTATACTTGTTGGTGTTTAAATTAAGTTTGATAATTGAATTTTGAGATCGCATTGATGAAGTACTATTATATTATTTAGTGGTTTTAAATATTTAATGAAATTAGAAATATTAATTACACCTCTAACTATAATCATGGTTGATGGAACATCTCGCTTGAGAGTGTGACATATCCCACGACCTTGCTCCATCAAATTTGATTTCATCCACTTAATGAATCAACTACATCATATGAAGATATTTTATCAAGTATAAGAGTGGGAAATTATTTAATAGATGGATATAAATTAGTTCAATATTAGTGTTGTGAAGGACTATGTATATGCCCATGCACATTTCTCCCCATGATCACATATTTAATAAAAGGAAGAATGTACATGCAGAATCAATAGAATTAAAACTAACCTCTCTCAGGACAATCAATGGGTTAGCCACTAATGATTGAGTGAAAGAGTTAACATTGGTAATATGATAGATTATATATAAATAAAATAAAATAATAAAAAATAAAATTATGAATATGAAAATATAATAATTGAAACACACACATAAAATCACCAACTAAAAATAGAAATAATGAATATAAGAAGGAGAAAAATACGGAGAAGAAAATAGGGTGTGTAGATGAAGAAAAAAATTAAAACCATGCATGATTTATATACTATTTAAAATAAACATAATCAAAATTTAATTTAAAATAAATATAAAGTGAAAAATAATAAAAATAAAATGGATAGAAGAAATGAAATGGGTGAAACAACTTCCCCTCCAGACTCTACCCCTAGAATGTTTTCTCTCGTTTGGGATACCATATGGACAAATAATACCAAGGGACCTTCAAATATATTCTTCCAAACTGATTTTCCTATCTCCTCTAGAAAAATAAAATAAATTATATATTTGTAGAAAATTTTATGGAATGATTAATTATTATGACTGTTTACGACCAAGGATTCCAGAAATCATCTTTCAATGTTTACTATTCCCTACCCACCTTAATGAGTGAATAACTACATGACATTTAAAAAGGAAACAAAAATATGAATTTTCATTCAAATTTAGTTTAAATCGCCTTAATTGGATAAGTTTTCTCAATTTATCCCAAATTTATGGAGGTAGGGTTCACTCTACTAGCCATCAATATTTTTATTTTTGATTGATTTTTTATTTCAATTATAAGATCGAATTATCTGATGGTCCAAAAAAATATGTATCCCAGAAATTAGGGATTCTTAAATAAATAATTACATTAATTAGATCATTATGTTAAATGTAATTATCAAAATACGAACGATATTAGAATCTTTTAAAATTATTGAATTAACAATTTTTTCACATTTAAGCCCAAAACATACCATTAATCCAAAATAGTTACAAATAAATCAAATTGATAAATTTTTATGGAATAAATAATTGAAAAACATATGAAAAATGAGGAAAATATTGTCTTTAATTGTATCTAATGATGAGAATCATTCTTAAAGAGAATTATTTTGAGTATATAAAACAAAATGTTATTGAAATCAATTTCATGAATTCTAAATCAATATTATTATATAACAATATTTCATTAGATATGTTTTCTTATAAAACTGGACATAAACATAAGATATAATTTATGAAATATGAAGTAGGTCAACATGTTGTAAATGTGCCAAGTGTTTATATATTATAGGTCTATACATATTGTCATGTACCATCCCGCTTTCCCCGGTAACCTGATAACCAAGCTGGATTTAACATGGACCTAAGGGAATTTCCAATTCCCATGGGTTCGTGACAAGGACCTAAAATCATTCAAAATGAAAGTGGGAATTTTTTTAAGCAAATTAAACATAAGAAAGATAAACAAGTCAATATGAAAACAATGAAAACTCCATAGGGAGAAGTTTACCAAAATGAAAATAGGCACACCAACCAGTTGTACTTCAATAATTCTAGAAAATAGCAAAATAACCCTATTCACAATAGGGAAAAACCAAATAACAAGGATCAAAAGATACTAAAACCTCCAAGTGGCACTTTATCCTTACTTCAACCTGTTAGAAGATAATATGTAGTCCACCAAAGGAATATGTAGAGTATGTGGTAAAATCCTAATAGGGTCTCACTTAGAATTCCATAATATTTTTCCAAGACCCAATCAACAAAATAAATAATTCATTTTTTAAAAAATAAACAAGAATGGAATTTGAAAATAGGATTTCATAAAAATCATAATTGACATTTCAAATTATTGAAATACTTTAAACCAATGTCATTGTAATATTTATATATAAATAGTTTATATAAATTCATAATTCATGTAAAACATTTTACAAGAAAAATGGATTATATTTAAAATATAAGCAAATGAGATACATGGTCATGTTTCAAAAGGTAAAATAGTTCCATGATATGGGATCCTCACACACATAAAGAGGAATAAATTAAATATTTTATTATAAAATCCCATTGATATTGAGAAAATAGGACCCATCACTATCCCATTAGGGACGTGACATGCTCACTAGGGTTTTTGTAGTTTTATGAATCAAAAGTGTGTTATCCCAATAACTAACTGACTACCTTAGGTTTTATGTTCTTTAATACAAATCAATGATGGGAAATTTATTTTATGACATCATAAAATATAATTAATCCCATTATTCATTTCAAATATTCCAATTTTAAATTTAAAAAATGAAACCATTTTTAGTCAAAACATGTCTTCTTCCATGACAAAACCTATGGATTTCTATGAATACCATTTTATACAATTTTACTCAAATTCCAATTTGAAAAAAATTCCAAAAAACAATTTTCATAATTTAAATTCATCAATATAAATTTTATAAAAATTACGAAAATTTCATAATTACACTTGAATTCAATGAAATTGGGGTGTTTTCTCAAATTCATTCTAAACAATTTAAAACCCCTATTAAATGGAATTGGGGTTTTAATTAACCTACCAGCATATATTTAATGTATATCAATAAATTTAATTTAAATCAAACAATTTTATTTAAATGATGAAATTTATGGTTAATCAAATTGTCCAATCAAATTGGAACCACCAACCTCAGGATAATAGGATCTTAAGACACCAAGCCCTAATCGGGAATCTCTAATGAAGTACATCACCAATAAGGATATGATAATCAAACATATATTCATGACCAGAAACTGAGGGATTGAATCCTATAATATAATAGTGATATACAAAACCTTCGGGGGAAATAGAAGAGAGAGGGAGAAAAAGAATGAGAAGAGAAAACATACTAGGAGAAGATCTAACACCATATTTTTAGAGACCCGAAGATTGAAGTACATTTACATTACATTACTTTTGTGGAATACTTAGTATATAAAAAAACAGACACACAAGGACCGTAATAGTTTAGTGTCTTTGGAAACTCAGAAAATAATCTTCTAATCATGGTGATAGATCTTCAACATCTACCTTAAAGATATTCCATTTTTTCTTACGAAAAACCTTTCTTTATATCCTGGGGAAAAGAAAAAATAAAAGGGGTGAGCTCAAATGCCCAGTAAGGGTAAACATAGAGAACATAAAACAAGCCATAAGGATTTGAATGTAAAAACTTGAACATAGAATCTAAACATCAAAATCATGGGCAAATACATGAATCTTGGAAGTACGTAAGGCATATATCATAAGAAAACATCAATAATGATAAAATATCATGGGAATAAAACATTTAATTGTGGAAACCATTATGCACATGATATGATTTCCATAGTAGCCAAGGAATTGCTGCCAAGACCATCTTAGTGGACAAAGTCCCTTTCTGAATCGAGTTCACTCCTCGTTCCAGTCCTGTATTACTGAACCAGTTTAACTATACATTCCAGCCATGTCTATCTCATGAGATATAAAATCTTTACCCAATTCATTGGAGGGAGATATAGGTCCCAACCATCTCATAATGATACCATTCTTATGTGTTCCACAAAATCATAAACCATACATCAAAGCATAACCCATTTAATAAAAATGGGATTCTAAAACATCGTGACATCATAAAACAATTCATATAAGATAATGGAATTTATAAAAATTATTCCATCACAACATGATCAAATAAATGCAATAATAGGTATAGAAACTGAAACCTATATTATCTTATATGGAAAAAAAATTTGATAAAAAAACTTGAACTCCATTCTTGAGGAAAATATCCTTTCGACTTCAAAATTTTTTTTCCTTTATTAACATGTCATAAAATTTTAAACTAAACAAATTTGATTAAAAATAAACATGAAAACTTGTAAAGTAATATTCTTGTAAATGATGTTTTAAAAATCCATTCATGCCGTATAAGTTAAAAAAACATACTTCTCGTAATTTTGTCAGAAAAGTCAAAAAGTACATCATACGAAAAACGACAAAAGATTCCTTTCATATCCTTTACTAAAAACTCATTGAAGGGTAAAATTTTATTTATACAATTGTAGGTGGATGGAAACAATATTAAATATTGAGGGAACATGGATGTGGATGATAAAATACTCCCCAGTAAATACCAATGTATAAACAATCTCAGATAAAAATGAGATTGTGATATTTTCCCTTACCTTAGGTCTGATTTTTTTGTAAGGGTCCAAAACTACTGTATAATGATTTAAATAATGTTATTGAATTATTACATAATCATAATCACTGTTATGATATCATATATGGTCATATTATTAGCTTCTTATTAGTAATATTTCATTATTACTTGTTATTCAAGTGTTTATAACTTTTTGTTCTTATGCATGTTTTATCGAATAAATTCTTATTCTTCTCTTTAGGTTATAGATACCTCATTTATAGAATAGTATTAGTGTACTATATATCATATTAACTCATTCAATTAACTTATATAATCATTATTCAATGAAGATCATGTAGAATGAATCGCATCACATCATGGAGATGGTATTTCGTACGTACGCACGAGCGATGATATCATTCCCATGATCGTGGAATTGTATGGGAGTGTATGTATACTATTTAAGAATCAATAAAATTTTACAATAAACATATATAGTTATTTAGTTTCACCATTATACCCATCCAAGTAAGGTGGTGATGGAATATAGATTACACCACGGCGTGGAGACGGTATTCCGTACGTACGCATGCGCGGTGATTTCGTTTTCCGTAGGATGGATATATGGTGAAATACTGTTGTTTAATACATATAATAAAATATCAGTATATTAGGTATAGTGATGTTATTAATTCATAATTAAAAAACTAAATAAGAATATGTGGAAGATGAAATAAAGTTGAATGAATCGGTAACAGACATTACCTCTTCTTTGAAGCACCTCTTTGAGACCTCCTATAAGGGCATTCAAATTGGTATTTTAATAAAACCAAGTCCTCTAGGATGTTTCTAGGGAAGTGGGGAAGTGAAATGGGCAGGTATTGGTGGAGCTTGAATGCTCAAATTGGTGTGAGGAGGAGAGGGAGGAGGTTCCCTTTTATAATGGAGGAGAGGGGCACCTTTGGAAATATAAGTAATATTATTTTATATTAAATCCCAAACCCACATAAAAACTTAAAAAATTACTCATATCCAAATATTAGATGATAAAGGGTTGTAATACCACAAACCAATACAATTTAGACATGTTAGGAATTTATTTTAAACATTATCATCTTGATTTATCCTTATTTAATCAATTTAATTTTATTAGTGGTAATAATATTCAAAATTATAAATTATAAAAAATAATTACTTATTTGTTGTGAATTGTCCATAATTGGATACTTTATAACCTTATAGACCATATAAATTTAAATTTATAATATTTAAATATTTTTGTGATTTTTAAACAATTTTATAATATGTTATGTTTATAAAATAACAATAGTGTCAATTTTGACACTATTCATTTATTTGAATTTAAATTAATTATATACAGAAGATATGTTCGAACTAAAAGCTTTAATAGATTCATAAAAGGATATATGTATCTACAAAATTAGTGTAGAACATTAAATAGTTCATATAATATTTATTTTATTATTTTTAAAACCATTTATTTGGTTTATCTCTTAATAAAATAATTACTACAACATTTTTTATAATTATTTAATATTCTTATTTTTTGCATAAAAATTAAAAATAAAATCCTATGATGAAGATAAATCTGTTACCTTTCACAATAATACTTTTACTCGAATATATCATCTTGAAATCCCAATATTTAAATTGGTATATTTATTAAATTATGAAGGTGACAACTTTGGCATCATTTAAAAAATAATAATATAAGTGTCATAATCACCTTAATAAGGATCCAAATGGTCAACAATTATACCAGTGGATGATTAGGGTTTATATATACACTAATAATAAGTTTTTTTTGCAGATTTTCAGTCCTTTTGATATCTATTAATATTTCAATAAAAACTATATTATTGATTTTTTATTAAATAAATAATTTTATTTCATTATTAATGTATAAGATAATAAGGTAATTAAATAACTCCTAAAAATTACAAATAAATTACCATGAAAAGGAAAAACATTTTATATTTCAAATTAGTATTTATAACCGAATTTATATTCTGTATAAACTTATATTAAAAACACTTTAATTATTAAAGTTGAATGAGACAAATTTCACTTTCCTTTAAATAAAATAAACTAAAGGTCTTAATCACCTCCAAGTGGGTTCTAATGGATTCCATTTCGACCCAAATGCGACTTAGGACAAATTATAATCATCCAATTGTGTTAATACAAGTATAAGGATAATTTTATAATATTATATTTACCCTTAATTACCTAATTTACCTTTTACTATGGTAAATAAAATTTACCCTTGTTACTATTCATAATGCCCAAAAAAAAGTAGCCTATTAATATAATTTGGAACCACTGATTCCAAATATGGAATCCATTTTTCCAAATTCAATACACAAAAGTTGCATAAATTAAATTAAAATTTATCCCGTTGTCGAAAGAAAACGGGTTTTTGTTTAAAAAATTGCAAAAGATTGAATTTATTTAACCTACGAATTCAATGTAAAATCAAGGCTAATGACATAAATTATATTAAATGGTAAAAATATATTCTATTTATACTTTAAAACCATTCAATATTATAATTTAATCACATAAGTTATTATGATGAATTTTTTTTTTCATTAAAATATAGCGTGTTTTTACTATTCATTAAAATATGAAAGTTTTCAGAATAATTTGAAAAATTTGTCCAAGGTAAAATTTTATATCCTGTTTCAAAATAATAATTTTATTTTCTAAAATTGAACTTATAAACATTTCAAAAACTAGATTTAATGTTGGTTGTCCATTAAAAGGCGGCAAAACTGCATTTTTTTTAAAATACTTATTTTACCCGAAAAATTTATTTTGTTCTTATACCATGTTATATAAAGTGTGTAAGATGTATAATAATGTTATAAAATACAAAATTTAGTTAATAATATTCATAATGGCTAGTTCATAATAATATTATAATAATATATCATTGTTTAGTAAAACCCGGTATTGCTTACAACACACGCTATCGAGGAAGGTCGCAATTGCGTGTAATGCAAGCCAAGTCAGGGTTGCGTGTTGTGAGAGAATCTTTCAATGTTTTATATAACATAATCCAAACATATTTCGTTTATAAATTGAATATATATACATATATATATATATACACTCAATGTTGCGTAGAATGACTATTATAAAACGAACTTGAAATTGTGTGTAACACGATCTAGGATTAGTGTTGTGTATACTGCAAGCTAATACGGTGTTGCGTATAGAGAAAGATAATCTTTGTGTAGCGTACAATAGAAGATATGAACGAAATTAAAACGAATATATCATATAAAAGCTTGGGTTGTTACATTCTACCCCCCTTAAAATGAATTTCTCCCTCGAAATTCTTCGGGGTTATAAATCGTTTACTATTCATAGAAACCCACATCGTAAAAAGGAATAATAAAGCATAATATTAAAAACTAAAGTATAAAATGCAACGATTACCCAAAGTAACTCATCATTGGGTTTCCAATTAGGAGAACATAGGTGAAAATAGGGATATGGAAGAAAAATCTAACAATCATGTTCTGATGGAGAGTGGTAGAGGACATGGCTATGAAAAAGCCAAAAATCACAAAGCCAAAAATTTGTGATGATCTAAGGTACGATCCGATTCATCAGATATAATAGAACTAGGACAACATTTTTGGTTTTCAAGATCATTTCCCTAAACTTGATTAATTAAATGAAATACTTACATGAATTTGTTACAATCTCACTGTTGTTCGTGAATTGAACACTTTCCACTTCATCTATTAAAGAAATAAGTTGAATTTGTTATTCGTGAAGCATTAACAGATCATGTGATTGAATGATTGGTCATTCCATCTATTTCAAACAAAAGGTTATAAAAGTTTATCAAATATACATAAGTTCATCTATGGTGAGGTTAATCATATACGATTACAAAAATGAACTTATACTTCATATATCATACCACTTAAAAAAATAAATCTACTTTCTACTAACCAGGGACTTCCTGTAGGATAGTGGTAGGCGATAAAGGCCAGTCGCACTTCGGTTGTGGGTTTGATTCCCATAGCCTTGTACAACACGATGGGATGTTTCCCATCCTACAGGTTGTCCTTTTCCTAAAACTACATTACTATAACATCCCATTAATAACATTGAAAAAACTTATACCCTTATACAATACTAACTTATGTCCAACATAATCCATTCCAATATTTAGGCTTATCCATAAAACTGCAGTCCACTCTCATATTATAGTGAAAACGATTACAGAGAATTCATATAACATGCATGTTAATACCATCGTTGATCCCCATATATCATAAGATATGCCTTGTTGGTCACATTCCAAACATTCGAAGACCTTAATCATGTATTCTCTTGAAAAATGAATACCCATTGAATCTTAGTGAAAACCTGAGTACTGTCAAAAGTTAACTCTTTCCACATACCAAAACCCCAAAATTCTATATACTCAAACCATGATATAACTATTTCCTTATATCAGTCATGATCTCATGAATACTGTCAAACATTTCATTTTCTCCTTATCCCTTCATTATGCGCATATCATATTTTTTCCAAAAATATTTCAATCACTTTACATGGTTATCGGTACCATAAAATTATTGAAAACCATAATAGACCAATACATAAATATTCTAATATTTCACGATACTATATACAACATTATTTTGGAATCCCATTACATAAACACTTAATCATTACACCACATCATTTTCATATTCAACATCGCCAATAGTGATCTCTTTTGTCTTCCCTTTGTCCTTTGCCTTAAGAGGTTTCTCCCGTCGATCATAATTAACCATTGGACTAGGGCATTGCTTAACATAATGACCCATTTCATTTCAATTGACGCTTCGAAGTTTTGGTGGTGCGTTCTATGTAGTCTTTTCTTTATTCAAATCATTTTCAACCCTTTTTCCATTACTTCGACACTCAGCTGCTCGATGACATTCTTTTCCACACTTAAAACATTTTCTAGCCCCTTTAAGACAATCTCTACCATGCTTCTTTCCACACTTTGAGCATAAGGAAATATTCATCTTCTTTTCACCATTATTATGAGATTTCTCCTTAAACTCCATCCTTCATTTCTTGTCTAAACCATGAGATGGATAAGTAACCCCAACTTCTATTTCTACCTTGATAGCACAATACACAATTTCTTCATAGCTACTGAAGTCTCTTATAGCTAATGCCCTTCGATGACTTGGTTTTAAGCCACTGAAAAATCGATCAACTTTACTTTAATGTTGGATGATAAAGCCAGATGCATACCTTGCAAGTCTTGTAAAATTCACTTCATATATACCGACAGATTCATCATCCTGCTACTTAAGCTCAAAAAACTCCTTTTCCATATTTTTTCGAAGAATACGAGGGATGTACTTACTGAAAACATGTTCTTGAACTCGTCTCATTCTATGGACTCAATTTCATTGCATTTCCTCGTATTCTTGATAAGATTCCACCATTTATCAGCATCACCTTCCAAACGATATACTGCTAAGATGACTTTATCAGGTTCAGAACATTGAATAACTGAAAATAACTTTTCAGTGGTACTGATCCATTGTTCATCCACTAATGGATCAGAAGACCTGCTGAATGAAGGTGGACGCTGCCTCATGAAGGATTAAATAGAATGTTGCTCTTTTCTCTTCTCATTTTGAAGTCCAGAATGATCCATATCTTGTGTAAGTATAGAAATAAGATTTTGCACTCCATCTCCCATGACATTGTTTTCGTCAGGAGGACAATTATTTCATTGTCCATTACATTGATCAACACGGTTCCTTCGGGTTCCAGCAATCATCTAAAACCCAAAAATAATATTGTGAGAGGAAAATACCATGCTAGGGAAAACAACATAATAAAGGGGGAGTAACTTCAATACCTAACATATTAGGTTTAATTCTAACATCGTTAACGCAATTCTAGGACTATAACCTATACATATACTTAACCTTACAGACATCCCTAGACATACCTTAGAAATATCTCTAGGTATCTCACTAATGTTTTCGAATCCTAGTTTCCATGGTTAACTAAACCTTTCTTCTGATACCAACTGTATAGACCCGAAGCTTTACGTACATGGACATTACATTACATTTGTGGAATACTTAGTACATAACAAAAAACAGACACACAAGGACCGTAATATTTTAGTGTCTTTGGATACTCGGAAAATAATCATCTAATCATGGTGAAAGATCTTCAATATCTCCAATAAAAATATTCCCTTTTTTTCTTTCCTAAAACCCTTCTTTATATCCTGGGGAAAAGAAAAAATAAAAGGGTGAGCTCAAATGCCCAGTAAGGGTAAACATAGATAACATAAAACAAGCCAAAAGCATTTGAATGTAAAAACTTGAACATAAAATCTAAACATCAAAATCTTGGGCAAAGACATGAATCTTGTAAGTATGTAAGGCATATATCATAAGCGAACATCAATCATGAGAAAATAGCATGGGAATAAAACATGTAATTGTGGAAACCATTAAGCACATGATGTGACTTCCATAGTAGCCAAGGCATTGCTGCCAATACCATCTTAGTGGACAAAGTCCCTTTCTGAATCGAGTTCACTCCTCGTTCCAGTCCTGTATTACTGAACCGTTTTAACTAGCCATTCCAGCCATGTCTATCTCATGAGATATAAAATCATTACCCAATTCATTGGAGGGAGATATAGGTCCCAACGATCTCATAATGATACCATTATTATGTGTCCCACAAAATCATAAACCATACATCAAAGCATAACCCATTTAATAAAAATGGGATTCTTAAACATCGTGGCATCATAAAACAATTCATATAAGATAAAGGAATTCATTAAAATAATTCCATCACAACATAATCAAATCAATTCAATAATAGGGATAGAAACAGAACCTTATATTATCTTAGATGGAAAATAATTTTGATAAAAAAACTTGAACTCCATTCTGGAGGAAAATATCCTTTCTACTTCAAATACATTTTATCTTTCTTAACATGTCAAAAAATATTAAACTAAAAGAAGTTTATTGAAAATAAACATGAAAAAATGTAAAGGAAGCTTCTTGGAAATAATGTTTTAAAAATCCATTCAAGCCTTATATGTTAAAAAAACATTCTTCTCGTACTTTTGTCGGAAAAGTCAAAAAGTACTTTGTACGAAAAATGACAAAAGATTCCTTTCATATCCATTACTAAAAAATCACCGAAGGGTAAAATATGATTTAAAAAATTGTAGGTGGATGGAAATAATATTACATATTGAGGGAACATGGATGTGGATGATAAAATACACCCCAGTAAATACCAAAGTATAAAGAATCTCGGATAAAAATGAGATTGTGATATTTTCCCTTACCTTAGGTCCGATTTGATTCGTAAGTGTCCGAACCTCCTGTATAATGATTTAAATAATGTTATGGACTTATTCCAGAATCATAATCACTGTTATGATATCATATATTGTCATATTATTATCTTCTTATTAGTAATATTTCATTATTACTTGTTATTCGGGTGTTTATTACTTTTTGTTCTTATGCATGTTTTGTCGAATAAATTCTTATTCTTCTCTTTAGGTTATAGATACCTCATTTCCAGAATGGTATTAGTGTACTATATATAATATTTATTCATTAAATTAATTTATATAATCATTATGCAATTAAGATCATGTAGAACGAATCACATCACATCGTGGAGACGGTATTCCGCATGTACGCACGAGCTATGATATCATTCCCATGATCGTGGAATTGTATTGGAGTGTATGTTTACTATTTCAGAATCAATAAAACTTTACAATAATCATATATAGTTATTTATTTGCACCACTATACCCATCCAAGTATGGTGGTGATGGAAAATAGATTACACCACGGCGTGGAGACGGTATTCCGTACATACGCACGCGTGGTGATTTCATTTTCTGTAGGATGGATAGATGGTGAAATAGGGTTGTTTCATACTTATAATAAAATATCAATATATGAGTGATACTGATGTTATTAATTCATAATGAAACAACTAATTAAAAATAAGTGGAAGAAGAAATAATGTTGAAAGAATCGGTAACGGACATTACCTCCTCTTTGAAGCACCTCTTTGAGACCTCCTCTTAGGAAACTACAATTGGTCTTTGAAGAAGACCAGGACATCTAGGATGTTTCCAGGGAAGTGGGGAAGTGAAATGGGTAGGGATTGGCAGAGCTTGATGGTTCAAATTGGTGTGAGGAGGAGAGGGAGGAGGTGCCCTTTTATAATGGAGGAGAGGAGCACCTTTGGAAATATAAGAAATATTAGTTTATATTAAATCCCAACCCCACTTAAAAACAATAAAAATGACTCATATCCTAATATTAGATGAGATATGGTTGTAATAGATTCATCCAATAAAATTTAGACATGTTAGGAATTTATTTTAAACATTATCAACTTGATTTATCCTTATTTAATCAATTTAATTTTATTAGTGGTTATAGCATTCTAAATTTTAAATTACAACAAATAATTACTTATTTGTTGTGTATTGTCAATAATTGTATACTTTATAACATTATACACCAGATAAATTTAAATTTATAATTTTTTAATAATTTTTTGATTTTTATACAATTTTATAATATGTTATTTGTATAAAATATCAATAGTGTCAATTTTGACACTATTCATTTATTTGAATTTAAATAAATTATATACAGAATATATATTCGAACTAAAATCATTAATAGATTCATAAAAGGTCATATGTATCTATAAAATTAGTGGAGCACATTCTATAGTTCATATAATATTTATTTTATTATTTTTAGAACCATTTATTTGGTTTATCTCTTAATAAAATAATTACTACAAAATTTTTGTATAATTATTTAATATACCAATTTGTTGCATAAAAATTAAAAATAAAATCCTATGATGAAGATAAATCTATTACCATTCAAAATAATACTGTTACTAGAATTTATCATCTTAAAATCACAATATTTAAATTGTTATATTTATTAAATTATGAAGGTGACAACTTTGGCATCATTTAAAATAAAATAATATAAGTGTCATAATCACCTTAATAAGAATCCAAATGGTAAAACATTAGGACAGTGGATGATTAGGGTTTATATATACACTAATAATAAATTTTTTTCATATTTTTGGGCCTTTTGATATGTATTAATATTTCAATAAAAACTATATTAAATATTTTTCACTAAATAAATAATTTCTGCATCATTAATGTATAAGATAATAGGGTAATTAATTAACTCTTAAAAATTACAAATAAATTGCCATGAAAAAGAAAATAAATTTATCTTTCAAATTAGTATTTATAACCTAATTTATATTCTGTATAAACTTATATTAAATATACTTTAATTATTAAAGTTGAGTGAGACATATTTCACTTTCCTTTAAATAAAATAAACTAAAGGTCTTAATCACCTCCAAGTGGGTTCTAATGGATTCCATTTCGACCCAAATATGACTTAGAAAAAATTATAATCATCCAATTGTATTAATACAAGTATAAAGATAATTTTATAATATTATATTTATACTTAATTACCCAATTTACCTTTTACTATGGTAAATAAAATTTATCGTTGTTACTATTCATAAAGCCCAAAAATAAAAAGTAGTCTATTAATATAATTTGGACCCACTTATTCCAAATATGGAGACCATTTTTCCAAATTCAATACACAGAATTTTCAGAAATTAAATTAAAATTAATCTCTTTGTCGAAAGAAAACGGGTTTTTGTTTTAAACATTGCAAGAGATTGAATTTATTTAACCTACGAATTCAATGCATAATCAAGGCTAATGACATAAATTATATTAAATGGTAAAAATATATTCTATTTATAATTTTAAACCATTCAAAATTATAATTTAACCACATAAGTTATTACGATGAAAAAGTTGTTTTTAATTAAAATATAGCGTGTTTTTACTATTCATTAAAATATGAATGTTATCAGAATAATATGAAAATTTTATCCAAGGTAAAATTTTATATCTGGATTCCAAATAATAATTTTATTTTGTAAAATTTTTCTTATAAACATGTCAAAAACTAGATTTAATGTTGGTGCGCCATCAAAAGGCGGCAAAACTGCATTTCTTTAAAAATACTTATTTTACCCGAAAAATTTATTTTGTTCTTATACCTTGTTCTAGGAAATGTGTAAGATGAATAATAATGTTATAAAATTCAAAATTTAGTTAATACAATTCATAACAGCTAGTTAATAATAATATTATAAAAATATATCAATGTTTAGTAAAACCCGGTATTGCGTACAACACACGCTATCGAGGAAGGTCGCGATTGCGTGTAATGCAAGCCAAGTCAAGGTTGTGTGTTGTGCAAGAATCCTTCATTGTTTCGTATAACATAATCCAACCATATTTCATTTATACATTGAATATATATACTTATATATATATATACACACTCAATGTTTCGTAGAATGACTATTATAAAACGAACTTGAAATTGTGTGTAACCCGATCCAAGATTAGTGTTGCGTATACTGCAAGCTAATACGATGTTGCGTATAGCGCAAGACAATGTTTGTGTAGAATACAACAGAAGATATGAAAGAAATTAAAATGAAAATATCTTATAAAATCATGGTTTGTTACAATATTCCTAGATTTGATTCACTTATAGATGGGTTTAAAGGGGCCAATATCAAATATTGGGATCTCCCTTGAAAGAAGAAAACACACATTGTTGAATTAGGTCAGTCAAGAACCTGGGAGGGGGTGGGTGTTTAGGATGTTTAAATTTATTTTTTGGATTAAAAACTCCCATATGCATGGTTAGATTGACAGGTACACGTGTTTTTGGTAAACATTGAAACCAATTTAATGGGGTTTCATGATTTATCCTTGGTGGATGCATGTTTCTTAAAAACATTTTCCATCCATGAAAAACCCCACTGTCTAGGTTTTTATGCTTTCCCCTGATAGGTTAAACAGTTTCAACAACTATTCACAAACATTTCACATCCAATTTCCTTTTCAAAATTTCATAAATTTACAACTAAATCATCCCCAAATGAAACCCGACCATGGAATGATCCAAATAAGGGTTTATGAATGATAGAAAATAATAATAGGATGTTACAAGCTCCCAAATATAAAAAATTTCTATCCAAAAAAAGCAGACTCAGCATATCCCATTTCAAAAAGATGATTCCACTGCTCTATCATCATTACATCCCTCTACCACATCTAATGAGATACCAAACCATGCTTCTTGTTATGTCTAATAGTGTCCTAGATAGCATGAGAGGAGGGGTGAATCATGATATGCTATTCTTTTCAAACATCTTCACACCCCAATGGATCTTGACCTCTTTTCTAAAAGGGTCACTTATTATTATTTATAATGTTAATTTTTATCATGTCCTTTTCCAATTTCATCTAATGATATTGCACTGTAAGTAAAGAAATAAATAAATAACAAGGGAACTTTTTTTTTACATTGATCACCCTTCGTGGGAGACACCAAAGGAGAATACAAAAACATTGTTCCAATTTTACAAAACTATCCAAGGCTCAATTCCAATAATGATGTTTTTGGTAGATCACATCTATGACTAGTCTCACAACATTAACAAGTTTTAGGGTCTACTCTCTTCATTCTCAAGGGTCACTTCTTATGTATTTTTCTATAGCCCATTGTCGATAGCAAGTATCACCATCTTCCTATTCTTTTTATCACAGCTCATGGATGTGATCCATTCATAGTTTATGGACCGGTCAGTCACTTCATTTTCATGAAATCATGCATCCTCAAATGTTGGTAGATGGTTTTTGAAGTTACTTTTTCACCCGTAGATGAATTCCACTTTTACCAACCATTCCAACTGCATGGTTGGCAGTTCACCATTCCACATTCCAAAATTAATGATGTCTAAACTATTACTGGAAATCCCCTTACGCATTCTAGCTTAGTGGAAAAAATTATTTTCCAAAAAAAACACCTGCTTTTGATGCCCAATTTTTTTTCAAAAAGTGGAAAAATGTGAAACCTTAAACTTTTTTTGTAAAAAACCATCCATAATTATTTTCAGTCATTTGGATTTGTCAAAAAAACACAATCAAGCCCAAAATATACCGATATGACACTATGAGGGATTTTTACCCAAAACATCCATATCACTGGAACCAAAGGTATCATCATCCCATAATTTAATGTGGTTTAAGAATAAGACATCCTTACTGGGCATTCAGTCATGGAAAAAGTAGGTTCAACCTCAAGATAACTCTACCTCAGAATATGAGTTAAGTTAGATAAATACTTTTAGAGTTATGATATATGGAACATGTTATATATCAACATCAGATGAGGGGGAAGTGGTAAATAGTAAGACACTTTTCAGACATTCTCAACAACCTCAAAGGCCCCATAAAATATATAAAAAGATTCCATTTCTTCACAAGTCACTGATGATCCAAATGAGGTGAAACATTTAAGAACACATAGTCACAAACTAAAAATTCTAATGGTCTATAGTAATTATTTGAATAAGATTTAAACTTAATATATCCCATTAACAATCTCTAGTAAAAAAATGAATATTTACTATCATCTATTGATGCACACTCTATCCAACCAAGGAACTTTTACTAAAATCTGACCAAAATAATTGATATTTACAAGGCCATCAATGAAAGGCCATGAAATGATCCATTATAACCACATGAAAGTAACTATTATTATAGGAAAACTCATCATGACCCATATGGTCATCCCAAGCTGCACCAAAGTCGAGAACCCAAGTGCGTAGAATATCCTAAAAAATGTTTATATATCATTCTATTTTGATATCTGAATGAATATGGTATACTATACTCAAGGAAACCTCATATCGAAGTGCATCCTGAAGGCCTCTCCATCGATCAGAAAGGAACCAAGGATCTATTTTAGATACTATATCATATCAAACACCATTAAAACAAATAATATATATCACATAGAGATTTCCCAACACCTCAACATTGGATGTATTAGGATTTTTTATAAAGTGAGATGAGTTAGTCATAATATTGACCACAACCCATATCACATTTTTATTTCAATGGGTTTGTGGAAACCAAACCACAAAGTCTATAGAGATATCACCCCACTTCCATATATGCTCTAGAAGTGGCTGAAAAAATGAATGTTTTTTATGCTATTCCTTGACCTACTAGCTTGTATAGAACTGAGAGGAAAATCAGCAATACCCAAATAATACTAGTCCATTTGAATCTACACCGCATGTCATATAATATCTTCATGATTAATAAGTGCATTATGCAATGAGAATTATGAAAATCCTCCACCACATATTTCTTTACCTATATGAGAACAATGTAATGACTCCAATGACATAGAATTCCCTTAGAAGAGAAAAACATGCTAAGAATAGTCTCCACACCAAAAATAGAGTCTCTAATACCAAAAAACACAACATCATTATGATGTTGTAGAAGAGTCATCTCAAGGAGAGTGTATTTAAACTAAACACTAGCCAAGGAAACCTTGACCCATGATTCCTAGACTCCTATAGAAAACTATGAAAAGGGATCTATAAAGTTCCACTATTATGACGATTCTTTCAGTGTCTGGGTTAGAAGATTCCTGCTCATATCCTCTACGATGACATCCTCTTTCTCCGATGCATAGGAGATAGGAAATTGAAAAAATTTAGGTATTCCAGCCAATGCCTCAGATTGAGATTCAATTATTTGTTAGAGAAGATATACCTCAAGATTTAATGGTCCGAAAATATAGTAAAAATTTCTTTTAAAAGATAATTCTTCCAACTATTTGACATGTGTATCACAACTGCATATTGTAGGTCATTGGTTGTATAGTTCTTCTCATCTGGCATAATATAATGGGATCCATTAGTATTGAAGAACAAAACCAATACCTGAACCCGATGCATCGTAGAAGACCACATATCACTATTGGTACTCTGGAAGAGTCAACACTGGAACATTCATCAAAATATGATTCCGTAAAACAAAATAATTCTTACATTTGTAATCCCAAGAAAACAATAATCCCTATTGAGTTAGACCCGTCATCAGAGAAACCAACATAGAGAATTCCTCAACCAACCATCAATAATAACTAGAAAAAACCCACAAAGCCCATAATCTCAAAAACATTTCATTGTTATTTCTTGATCATCACAACTTTTACCTTTTTATGATTATCAAAAATACCATTCTTCGACACCACATGTCCCAAGAACATCACCTCCCAAATCCTAAATCTAATTTTGATAGCTTAGAATAAATGTGGTGCTTTCAAAACAATTATAGATTGTCTCTCAGATGCGACACATGATGCTCCTCACACATCGAGTAAATGAGGATCTCATCAATAGAGATTACCATTAAGGCATCAAGGTACGCATTGGAAATCCTATTCATTAAGTCTATAATGACTGTAGAATGATTGGTTAAACCCACTAGAATGATAAGGAAATCATAATGGTTGTACTTTCCCTAAAATTAATTTTTCGGAATGTCGCATTCTATTATATCAATTCATGGTAACCTGATCGAAGATCAATATTTATTGACCACTTTCCCCCTATCAATTAATCAAATATATAATCAATTAATGGAAAAAAATATTTTTCCTTTAATGTTACTCTATTGAGTTCTTTGTAATCAAAATAAAAGATAAGTGAACCATCATCATTCATAGAAAATAGAACTGACACTACCCAAGGGGACCAAATTGGGTGCTTAAATCCTTTCCCTAGAAGATAATACAACTATTTCCTTAGATCATTCATTTAATCTAGTGCCATGAGGTAAGAGGGAATATAACCTAATTGAGTAATAGTCACCATGTTGATAGAAAACTCGACCTATGTTACCGGTTGAAAACAAAAGAAGTATTAAGGGAAACCATCAGGAAACTCGAAAACAACTGTAGGGATATCACCACTCAAATATATTTACACTAGGTCAAAAGAGAACATTTATATTACTTTCCCCAACTCTGTAAAAGAAAGTACGACTCTACTCAACCTTGGGTACCACTATCTTTGAAATATATGGAACTCCCAGATATGCATTGTAAAGAAGACCTATCAAAGATAACAATAAATTCAAGATTTATTGGTAATGAGAAAACCTATATTGAATATAACACCAAATAGTTTCATGTTGAGAACTAGAAAATAAAAAAAAATCTTGACATATTATAATGAAAACCATCATGTAAGACTATAGAGACCCTAATCTGTCTTTTTTCATAGGGGTGTAGTAATATACAATAGATAAGAAAAAACCCTCATAGAAAGAATTAAATGATTAAGAACATGGCATAAAATAAACAAATGGGATGAACCAGTATCAAATAATACACTCATTAATGAAAAAGTTATTATGATGATACATATCATAGTTGGTGGACACGTATATACTTCCTAGGGAGTCTCTTACACTGTGTAAAGAATCATCATTTCTATTTCCAGTGGATAGAACATTTTTTTCAGGAATCTTCTAATATCACTATATTTTTTATAGGTGATGATTATCCCTTGCCAGTAAGTGGAGTAGAAAAATCATGGAAGAAATTCTTTATGTTACCCGAGCATCCATAGGATCCTTAAATCATGGCTTCCTTAGTGAAAAATATATTTGAATTACTTGGTTTTCCACACTAATTAAAAACCAATGGTAATATTCTAGGAACTTCAAGGGTTTCAAAAAACGCAAATATCAAGGACCAAAATCAGATTCATCACACACTCTCTTTACTATAGAGGAATTCACAATGCCACTGGGATAAAAGGATACTCCAATCAACCATGAATTTACAATGATGTCAATTTCTACCATCATTACTACATCTATCATATGTGGAAAAAGAGTTAGATTTATTAAGAAAATGGATAATGAATATTAGATCATAGTACCAACTTGAATTGAAAAGCCTTTATATTAACATTCAATAAAATAGTAGGTGAAAATTTTACTAATCCATCAAAATGATTTTCATACTATATCAAAGTCTTCTCAGCCTATTCATATAGGAAAACTCAAAATACTTTACCAAAACCATTGAATATTGATAGAATTAATTAGTGAAAATAGACCTGTAGTCTTTCTATTATAAGACCTCCTGCTTCTTCACCATAACCATCATATCACACCATATTCTTCTTGGTCCTTCTTGAACAAAGTTATAACACTTTCCCTTGATCTAATCAGGTGTCTCTAAGAACTGAAACATACATTTGATTTTTTTAAACCATTCCACAGATTCTTGAGGATCATTTGATCCATTGAATGCTACTGGATTATGGTGAAGGAACTTGTGGGAACAATTCCAGATAACATCCCTTTAAGGTTACATAATTAGAGACTTAATTAGAATTGGTGGTGGTGATTATCCAAAAGCTTGGATAATACAAACAATCACCTCAACCATACTTAGGTCCACTATAGGATTTTCCCACTATGGTTCAACAGAATCATTCTCATGGATCTAATTCATATGTATTCTTGAAGGCATGATGCTACAAAACATATGAAGATAACATTGAAGCCATCATATTATCTCTCAAGTAGAGGAATAAGAGAAATTGATCCCAATAGATAAGAAAACAAAATTCAGATTTCATTCTATCCAAATAAAATGTTGGGAAATGATTAGAACTAATTGGAATTTTTTCCTTGCAAAACCACCCTTGCTGACTTAAATATTTCTATATTGAGATATTTCTAGGAACTCAATCACAACCAACTCTTATTTATCGATAAGAATACAAAGATTCATACAGAAATCAAGTAATGATGAAAAACTTTCACCATTGATACCACTCTGTCCTGAACCAACCCTGGTACCTTGGTAACATGCTAACCCAGATGAATATGCTTTGTCCTGAAGGGAATTCTCAATTCCCATAGGATGGTAATAAGCACCTGATATCATAAAATATGAAAGTGGGAACAAATTTTCCTCAAACAAATCCAAAGAATGATAAACAAGTATATATGAATATAATGAAAAATCCTCAAGGGGAAGTGTATTAGAAGTCAAACATGAATAATATCCAAAATTACTATTGAAAAGTACCATATAATAGGATAATAACCCATGTCCTAGTATACAAAACTCACCATTCACGAATACCAATAGCTACAACCACATCCATGTGGAAATTACCCTTATTCAAACCTGGATGTAGATAATCTAAAAATACCTAAAGGCACTGGTTGGATGTGAGGTAAAATCCAAGTAGGCTCTCATTGAGGATTCCAAAATAAGATTTCCACACATAAATAATTAAATAAAATTTTCAATTTTTTAAATAAACAAGCATGTAATTTCAATATAAAATTTAAAAAAAAATCAATCTTCACTTTTCAAATGATTGAAATAATTTAAAAAATGGCACACTAAAAATTATATATAAATTGTTCATATAAATTCATAGTGCACGTAACTCAAGAAACACCTACCTCAAGATCATGAGATATCAAAAAAAATCCCAAATCTGGAAAATCCAATGAATAGCATCAAAAATGAAGATATGAGAGTCAAAACTAGATTCAAGATCCAAAATAGTGGGTATTAGATCCTCCGTCAATTTGGAGATCTAAAAAACCATAGTGTGTAAATAAGAGAGTGTAGGAGAAGAAGAATGGGAGGAGTAAAACTAGTTTGAGAAGATTTAACGTCATCCTCGTAGCTTTTATTTTCTTTAAGATGGGATAAAAGGGGTCGAAATCACCTCTTGGTATCTCCTCTAGAAGAATAAAAATGATATGGGTCAAATTCGATCCATCAAGCACCTAAAATGGGGATTCAGGATGTTTAAAATAAATTTCCAGAATAAAAAATGCAATATAAATGGTTAGTTTGGTAGGGACACATGGTTTAGAAGAACCATGTTCCCATTTTAATGGGGATTAAAATTTTCTCCTAGGTGGTTACACAATTTTTTGTACCTTGTTCTAGCCATTCGCAACCCAATTGTCTAGGTTTTCATGGTTTCCCTTGAGTGGGTGCATATTTTTTGTAAAACCATGCACCAACCACTCACAACCTAGAAACATTCAAAAAATCAAAACGGTTTCACCCAAGTCATCCCCAAAATATACCCAACCAATAAATCATCATAATAGGGGTCCTTGAATGCATGAAAATAGGGAAAGGATGTTATAAATATAATCTATGTGTACTATGTCTACTACTTTAAGAACAATAAAACTATTTTTATTTTCCTAGAATAAATAATTTTTTAATTTCTGTATCTTTGGTTAGAAATGAAGGGATTTTCATTCATTTTTAGGAAAAATAGTTTTTCTATACATATGAATGAAATGTTTTATATATTTGGGAATATAGTTAATAATTTGTATCTCCTAGATATGGATCTTCCTATAAATAATATCCATTATATAGAGGTAAGAGTTTGTTATAATATAACTTATCATTGGAATATTTTACTCAGGTATATAAATGATAAATAAATTCAATCAAACCATAAAGATGAATCATTTGAAATAATCAATTATCAATTGATTATTGTTTTTGAAAAATATTAATTATAAAAAATTTTCAATGCACATTTTAGTTAAAAAGGTGAGAGGGATATAATGATTTTTTATATTATATGGTGTAATATATATAGAATAATGGGTATTCAAGAATTTGGTGGGTATAGGTACTTAAAAACCAATATAGATTGTAACAATTAGTATAGTTATATGTTTCTAATGAGACAGAACTTTGTAACCATTAAACATATTTCATTTTTGAAAACTGAAGTAAATAATCAATTGGGAAAAAGTATTTATCTTCATCAAATTGGATTTCGGTGTCAAATAATTGATCCAAGGATTTATCAATTATTTAAAACAATGTGTATTTATTTCATTAATCTCTTCTCCTAGAACACCATAATTCAATGTTGAGTTTCAGAGGAGGAATCAGACATTATTGTATATATTTTGGATGACTCAACCAATTTGTTTGGAATTATTATATTATTTTGGGGATATTATCTAGAAAACATTTCATTCATACAAAATCATGTTCCAAATAAAGTATGTATGAAGAAACTAGATGACATATATACTACGAATATTAGCAATTTTTCTTTTATGTGTATTTATGGTTGTAATGAATAAGAATAATTTTTTTAAATCATTTGTGTAAATTATAGAATTCTTATTTTTTAGTTATCCAATGGCAAAAAAGATACACTATTCTTATATTATTACATTGAAAAAAAATTGGTGGACAAATTACATTCAATCTGTGAGAAGGAATAAATAAATTGTGGTTTTAATGGTAGGAATGTTGATCATAGAGAAGCCTAGGACAAAAAATGATGTTTTAATAAGATAAATGTTGTGAAAAATCCGCAAAAGCTTTTTATAAGATGAATTGGCTCAGGATACATAAGTACCTAAAAGTTATTATAGGATTACTTATAAGCGTAAGATATATGTATTTTATGATGAATCCAATGATTTTCATAGTTTGAAATGGAGTGTGTTTTTTGATTGTTGTCAATCCACACTAGGGTTGATCATCAAGTTTTCAAGATAAGTTTTTTTTTGGGAAAGGGATTCAATGTTAAAGGTGTAATTGATTCATAGTGTTTTCCAAATTATTGGGGTCTAAAATTTGGAGGATGGAGAATGTTGTTTTTAGAAAAGTATTTTCAAAAATAGGAAATAAATTGCGTGAAAGGGTGAATTCATTTTGAAAAATTTCATATATGATATGTTTAAGGAATGTCACCTAAAATTATGGAAAAGGAAAGAGTTGTACATAAGATATAAAATTTTGTGAATGATAGTATTATGTTTAACCAGAAGAGTTTCATGTGTCCATGGAAGATATATGGAGTTTATTCACTAAAGGCATTGTCAAAATGAGATGCTTATCATATGAGAATTGTTTCACACACAATGGAATGTGTGAAAAAGTACTTAGATATAGGGTTTTCCATGTCTATAAAAGGGTGGATACCCCCTTCATTCGATGTAAATATTCCTATTAAAATATCTTTCCTCTTATTCATGAAAGGCATGCACACCATATAGTTCCATGAAGGAGACGTGCACTTAGATCATTCCTTTTGTTTTAAATACCATGTGAGATTTGTGAAGGGTTTGCATGAATTTTTTACTTGCATGAAAAAACCAAATAGTTGTGTGCAAGTATAAGTTTCAGGTACAAGTGCATGAGTTTCATGACTATCAGGTTTTAAATATATGGTTTAATTGATCAGTGTTTTCATGTTCATCAATTTCTGACAATTGTGAATGTAGTGTCTCGTGATAACTGGGGACAATGATTTAAAGTACCAATCTATTAAAGCGACCTTCAAGACAATAAATTAGGGAAGACTTCTCCCAAGGCTACGAGCAAGGGGTGTTCAATAAAAGTTTTTTATTGAATTAAGTGGGTTATCCATAAAATTATTTTAAAAGAAATGTTCTTGACACAAATTGATTGTGTTTGATCTTTTGTACACAAAAATAATTTGTGATGAATTAGTGAATTTAGGTATAACAAAAACACTTTTAGTGAATGATCCTTGGAATAGTAATTAATGGTGAACCAAGTAAAAAAAAATTATTGTATCACTCCATTTCAATATTTCATAACTATATGATTCCATAAAATAGTTTTTACATGTTTCTACAAACTTTGGAATAATATTTATTTATATAAAAAGAAAAATTGACACCTTGATTTAACCATCCCATCTCTGGGGGTTTGAGGGTCCTATATTTCACAAGGATAATGATGATGAATTAATGAATAAATATTATGATCTAACAACCTAATAAGTGGTTATTTCGGGTTTTGATATAGTGAAATGATTAAAAACCATTAAATCCAATGTGAAATCTATATACCCTAACTAATTTTGGAACATAATAGATACATATAAAGTGCTGAGCCATATAGGGTTAATGTGGGGATTTTTTATGAAAAAAGACATTGAATGTATAGAACCTACTTATAAATACTTTTTGGTAGCTAAAGGGTATAAAAATTCCAAATACTGACTATGAAGTGATCTTTTCATCCACTTGTATTTGTAATGTCCATCCAGATATTTGTTTCCATAAAAAATTATTATAAATATCACATATCTCAAATGGGTTTCAAACCATATTTCCTTAATGGTAATATAGTTATGTTTTTTTATAGGATAAAACATGATGTTTTATGTTCCAAATGGAACAACTATGTTTTAAAAGCTGCAAAAATCCTTTAATAGATTAATGAATGATTCATGAAGTTGGAAAATTTGGTTTTATGATGAAATAAATTTGGTTCATATCACCTAAAATATATATTATTCTTTAATATATAAGTAGGTTATTGATGTCATTATGTATTTTCTTTTATTAAATCTACATGACATAAAAATTATTAAAAATTATATACCAACATTACATTTTTTAAAGATCTGGTTAGGAAAGTGCTTCTTGATAAAAGAAATGATTGAATCATCTTGACTACTAGGTATAAATATCTCAATAAATATTTCTAATAGGATACATGGACTGAATTAAAAAACATATTTTATTGATGTGATGAAGTGGATTAGAAGTTATAACCTCAAGAATGGTGTTTTACTAGCATTACTTGGAATGAATCATATAAATATTCATAGTCCTTATACATAGTTATAAAGTATATATAATATTCCTTATACATCCTCCATAGCATCTATCATGTATTCCAGGTTATGTATATAACCAAAAGTATTATATTCATTGATTATAACTTGTAGATACCAATAAAATTTTGATTAAATTGATAAAATTATAGTAAAAAGTATCCTTATTTACTTGAGAATAATTAAGGTTATGTTTTTAGTCTTAGGAGGTGAGGATGAACACATTAATAGGGGTTACACTGATTCTAGTTCCGAAACTGAAATTAATGGTATGAGATCTATATATGGTTTTTTGTTTTAATGTAATGGTGGAGATTTTAGTTGTATGTTTTAGAAATAATCAAATATTGTGGAATCAATAATAGAGGTTGAGTACATAATTTTTTAATATGTTTATAAGAAAGACGATGTGATCATGAAGTTTAATACTAAACATGGTGTTGTTCACCAAATTAAGGGAATAATTGGTCATTATTATGAATATAATGGAACTATTTTTCATTCCAAGGAACCTAAGTCTCGCCAAAAGACTAACAAATTATTATAAAATAATATATTATTCAAGAGATCAGTAAGAGGGATGTTGTAAAGATATATTTGTTTGTTATTGAGGATAATGTAGAAGATTCAATAAAGAGAAAATTACTCTAGTGGAATAATTATGGTCATTTTGAATATCCAATAATTGATATATAAGATATTTGATAGAATACTTGTAGAATGTATCATGATTTTACAATAGAGGAAATATCCATTTATCATTCATTCATGTATGTTAGGTTTATAAAACATAAATAGGGTCATGATAATAACATATTAATAAAAAATGTTTTAATTTTTCCCATAATCAAATATCATCAAAGCGTTCTATGGGTTATGATGAAATTTAGCATTAGAATTAGTAGAAGTATAACATATGATACCTAGTAGACTCCTGAGATAATAAATCTAGGAATATTATATGGACTAGACCATGAAAATAGAACACATGTAATATCTTATGGTCATTGATATATATAGTTGTGTATGATTATTATTAATCATTATTTACTAATATTTTCAACATCCACATAATTTTATCCTTTATAATTTGATTAATTTCTTTTATCATCCTAGATTCTAAAGAGATTAAGGTGTTTTTGGGCATGTTTAAGATAAAATCATAGAATGAGATTAGCCAATATTGAATTTTTCTTCTTGTATGAAAAGAAAATAAACATGGTCCATTGATTCAGTGATTGAAAAAATACATGTCCATCATTAGATGTGTGAAATGTGATGTTCATATCTTTTAGAATTATTGGTATGCAATGTTATCATTCTATGTGATCAATCTACTCATAGAATCAAAAAATAAATGAGTTGTTACATACTAGATTAACATGCTCAACATAAAGTTATCAATAAATTTCATGTAAAAAATATTATATAACTATACATATTATTTATATGAAACATATTATGGCATACATGTTCATATAGTGATGTAAGTATAGATCAATATTATATTAGAACCATTGGTAGATTGAGTTTGAATGATGTTTTGTAAGATTATTCTCTTTGATTACATCTATGAATTTAAGAATTCAGGTTTTTTTCAATACTATAAATTACTTTAGGGTCACATAGTTTAACCATAGAATACAGATTAACTCGTTTACAAAAATATTTTGTTATAAAATAAAAATAGTTTAATAAACCAAACCTATATGAATTTTTATGGATTCACAAAGTGTTGAGGTGTTTTGGATTTATTCATCATGATATTTTTGTATACATGAGAGATTGATTAATTTTCACCAATTCCTATGAATCATAATTTTATGCATAAGGTATATTATAATCTAAGATATGCATATGAATTATATCATAGATAACTATATGAGGTAATATCATTATGCATGTGAGGACTATATCATTATATATGATATGTATATTGTTTTCAACAATGGATATCAGGTTCTATAAACATTGTAATTAATTATATTTCTTTGAGATGGGTTAAACACATCCTAGTTATTATAATGATAATTATTGAAATGTTAAAAAATTATAAAACCCATGTTATTATACATTATGAGTAACTTATAACAGTTTCCAATCAGAGGAAGCTAATGCCTTACATTTTGCATATATTGTTTTATGTTATATAAATAATTCCATCCTTATCATTGGATGTGTGGTGAATTATCAAGAAAATATGAAGATCTCTTCATCCATGTTATATATTTATATTCAATTAGTAGGTTCTAGTGCACCTTTGGGAGATCAATGCATCCCCATGTATTGTTTATGGATTCTAGTAGCTAATTTAATGATCATGGATGTAGTATCATGAGTGTTGTTTCAAAAGTGATCTTCCTAAACCATAATACATCATTAATAAGATAACAAGATTGGAGGTATGTATTTTTATTTATATTCTTTAATTACATTTTGATTCTATGATGATGGACTTTCCATTCTAATGGTTTTATTACATTAAATTGTGTACGAACTAATATAAAAAATCCTAACCTTTATGTGATTGATGACCTTCTCCCAAAAGGAGGCTGGTTATTTAAAATTTCGACATTATATTATATAATGTTTTACTATATATGTTAATGGTTTCATTTTACTTGAATTAACCAAGGGTTTTTAGATATCATATTAATACTACTTGATGACCACCAATGTGGATTATAAATGTATTATTAATCTAACCCTAGGAGTCATTTGGTTAGGTGTAGGGAAATATAATATGGTTGAAAACCATAGTATGGATTCATTAATATGAAATGGATTGCCTAATGTTTGGGGAAGCATGAGGGACTACATGATGAGATATGACTATTATGGTGTGCATAGTCTATCAAATGGACTAAAAGAAAAGAGATTATGAGATATGGAATGGTATATTGGAAACTTGAGTACATTATTATAGTATAAGAGATCTTCTATTTCTTATACTATGACATTGTTTATATTTATAGGCTTTCCATTAGTTATGAGAGACCAAAAAAAATTGGATGCTTTTTGGGATATAAAATATGTGTGAAATTATTCATATATTAGTAATGGAAACCTAGTGATGATTCGATATGAACTATAGTGATATTAGTTCAGTTTATGAGCTAACAAGAAGGGTGGTTGTCTAGTTATTCTTGATTTAGGTTGGTATATGTGAGTGGGTCCTAAGAGAGATGGCTTAACCCAACCATGTGGATACATTAAATATATGAAATGTAGATAGATTCTTAAAGTGATAGATACAACATACGTGCAATATGTGATCATGTATCATGACACGATTGTGGATTCCTTAGGTAATTTTGGATATGAGAGCACATGTGGTGCCTTCATTATGATGTACTTTATTTGTGAAAGATGTATGTTCAACAGATCAGTCATGTGAACCTAGGACCAATTGGATGTTACTCTTGGTAACATGAGTTGAGTTGTATGATTGGGTGGTCATAATAGGTAGACATACTTATGTATGATATTTAATAAACAATGGTTGAAGTTCTGTGTTGTAGTGATTGTATGTTCAATTTCTCCCTTGTATTGGAAAACAAAAGAGTTGGTTTTCATAAAAAATTATTTGTTATGCGTGATTTAATGGCCCAATATTGACACTTTATTGGTGAGAATAGAGTTTATTTTGGAAAGATAATCCATGGATAACATGTGAGGATTGTGATGAATCTAAAAAGATGTTAAATTATGTTAGGGTGATGGAATATTTATAACTCCCCAACAACTTAGATTCAAATCATGAGATTTTAGTGAGCATCAAAGGGAGATCAGGAGGGGGATGTGATCATTAATGATATGAGTTTTGTTACTCAATGTCATAATTTGATAATTGATGATACATTTATCCTGTGTGATATAATATCAATTTTATGTAGGGGTTGGATCTTCTCTAGGATTTTCTAGAGGTGGATTGGGCCATAAAAAATTGGTTATTGGGATATGATCAATGGAATAAATGAGTCCTCTATAGTATGATGGTAAAATGAAAAGAGGGTTGTGAGAACTATATTTGAGTAGATATTGAAAACTCATATTGGTAATATGATTCTATTTATAATGATAATGGGCATCAATTTGTAAAACAAGAATATGGCCCACAAAATATGTGATTATAGGGTAGAAATAGATCTAGGAAAGACTAAATATATTGATTTTCTGAACTGTAATCTTATGGAGATCAAGCCAATACTGATATATGCTAGCTATAGAGGGCGAATTCCTATCTATGAACTTAATTTATAAATAAACAAAATTATAAATTCACAGGTCCGTCAAATAATTTCATCTAATAAGAAACCTAAAATCTATAATAAGAGTTCCCCATGAGGACCTCATAGGTCATCCCATCCATTTTACAACTCATAAATTTTATAAATACATAATGCAAAATGAAATTAAAAAATAAAACTTTCACATTATTTACATAATTAATAATTATTTTAAAAATAGTTAAGGTTCTTTGACCAAAATATAAACATTGTATGACCATCATATTTTCCTATAAACCATGGATTCTTCTTCAATTACTCATTCTTATCCCACTGAATATCCAATCATTATTTTTTTCATTGCATGTAGAGTTCCAGTTGATGATTAGGGAACACTAAAAACCACGACCATTGTATGAAAAATAGGGATCCCACCACTGAAAAACCTAACAATAGATAAGAAGGTGTTGTGGATGAAAAATTCATATAAAAGATAATGCCACAAACAAAGAATTAAATAATAGAGAATGAAAATATTTTAGTGTTGTCTGGTGATGATCCAACATCCATATGAGAAAGAGGAAATAATTATATTCTCTCTTGTTTTGATGAAACATCAGAGGATACTCAACAAAGAGGATTCACATTAAAATATATTTTTAATTCACATGATTTTAAACAATTTATATAATACAGGGAAAAAAATTTATTTGTTTTTGGATCTATCTGAAAAAATATTCACATTCCCCTAACTACATCCACATTCATTTTAACCCAAGGAAAGTACTCGTAATAGAAGAATATTTTCCATGTAGATGAAATCAACTAGTGGTTTCACCCAAAAATCATCCATCTAGGGAGTTTCCCCCAAAAATATCCCCCTCATGACCAATTGAGGATTAAATCAATACCGTAAGTCCCATTGTAGGGTTCCATATTCTTTTCTGATAAAACCATCACAATCATATATGACCTAGTAACATAGGTGTGGATTGTATCAATTTTCAATAATTTTTCCTCCAACACATTTCATATATAATGTTATCAATCATCAATGTGTTTGGACCTATCACTACTAAAAAACGGCCTATACCCACGGTTCAAAAGCGTGTGTATAGCCCCCAAAACCATGGGTATATCCTATACCCACAGTTTTTGGAACTTTGGTCATGGGTGGTGTCAGTATAGGTCCCCAGCCTAAAACAACGGTTTTCCAAAACCATGGGTATAGCTATTATTCCATCATGTAAAAGCATCATACAAAATTGCCATAGTGTCAAAGTATTTTACCCATAGTTTTAAAACCATGGGTATAAATCCTAAAAGAATATGGGTGGCGGGTTTCGATCCCGCAAACTCTTCAATGCAAACTCCACATCTTACCACTACCCTAACATCACCTATGTATATATATATATATAGTTAAATATAGTTATATAAACCGTGGGTATATATGGAAGAACCGTGGGTATAATACTCCCTATTACCACCCGTCCTCGGAGCCCGTTCCATGACTATCGCAAGACCACCTTCCATAGGACAGGGGCTAGCGACTGGCACCAATGGCGTAAATCCTTATAAAAAGGGAGGGCATTGCCATTATAAAGGTAAAGAAACACAACAAAGTATGCAAGTTAAGTAAGAACTAAGAAAAACTGAGTACAAAAGTAAGTGCTGAAAATTAAATGGGCCAGTACACAAACTCAACTGAAAGTATAGTACAACTGAAAATAAAGTACAACATCAGTAAAGTAAAGCAACAACCACCGAGTCATCCTCTGGATATCCCACCTGAAGGGTGGGTACAGATGGTTTTCTCATCTCTTCGGGTCCGGCCGTCCGCTCTATGTATGTCCCACCATGTGTTCCACCTCCAGGTACCATCCAAATCCACAAGCCTCCTCCTCGTACAGTGATGTCCATCGTCTGCATCAAACACAACGTAGTGAGGGCATATCCCGTGAAGGGGTGAGTATAAGATACTTCTTAGAGACCCCGAGACCCCCTAAGGAATCTCATAATCCATGAAGGATAAAACACAGTGTAAAGATACAATCAAGAAGTATCAACCAACTCTACTTAGGTATATGCCCATACATATACCTAATTCGTAAATTCCAGTTCGGCACCAACTCTTGAGCCCAAGCACAACCCAGTACACACAGGAAAGAAGTCAATCACACCGTTGGTATGGATTGAAAGTCAAGACTCAGCTCACACAGGTATACTACTCACAAAGAGAGGTAGGGATGATTAGATGTAGCATCTAAATCATCCTCTCTGCCAAACCCACATAGTATCCTAGAACAAAATTTGTCATTGTCGAACCCACAGTGGATCCAAGTACAGTCGTCACCATTGCTGAACCCACGGAGGATCCAAGTACAATAGTCGTCACTGCCAAACCCATGGAGGATCCAAGTACAGTCGTCATCGCTGCCGAACCCATGAAGGATCCAAGTATAGTGGTCATCGTTGTTGTACCCACGGAGGATAACAACATGGTAGTCGTCATAGTCACAGCGAGCTATAGAGTTACCTAATACAACACGCTCGATTCTGGGAGGGTCTGCTCCTCTAGCTAAAGTGGGTCGATAAATCAACTATCACAAAGTCTAGAGTTGATGTATCCCAAAGTTCTGTCTCCGCGATAGGAACTCAATGTGAGAGACGATGCGTCAATAAGACACCCAGTCTGAGAGATATTGGCTTTTCTGTTCAAGGGGCCCAGTTAAAAATATGCTCGTTTCTAACCCATCCATTCCCCAAAGTCATCCAAAAATCACTTAGAGTATTGAAAAAGGACCACCTCATCGCATGGGTCTCAATGCCGTAGACGGCGTGTCGATCGGACACGCGGTCTTCAAGTTATTCACCTTTATGTAAAAACGGGCACGACCCGTTAAGCCTAGTGGGCTGACGGGTCGGGTCATACCAGTTTTGGAGGGTCCAACCCAGAAAAGGTTCAGAATGGCCCGATGAATCATACATCCCGGTCCGAGGGGCGCGAAATAGCACGATGGGGAGCGGCCTAGCCCGGGAGGGCGCGGCCCGGCCCGGCAGGGCGCGACGTGGCCCGGTAGGGCGTGGCCCGGCACGACACGACGTGATGCGGCCCGACATGGCACGGACCGACAAGGCATGGCATGCCCGGCGGGCTGAGGCTCGACCGGCTTAGGCTGAGCGGTCCGAGGGGGTGGGGGGGGGGGCTGCCCGAACCGACGACACCAAGCAGTGCCTCCCTCCCAAACCGGCCGGCCGAATTCGGCCGACCATCCTGGTGCAAGCGGCCTACAGGGGTGATCCATGGTTCGTCCAACACGGCGCCCTCCGGGCACTGCAATTCTTCTCAGCCCGGCCAGCTTCCAGCCAGCCGATTAGCCCGCCAAAGCGTCCCGCAGAATGCGGGCCTCGGTCCTCTGCAGCACGGCGCCCCTTGTCGCACCGCGGTTCTCCTTCGGGTCGGCTAGCTTTGGACGGACGGTTCTTCATTGGCTGAGCATCCCACGGTTGTGGGCCGTGATTCTTCCTCATGTGGATGACGCACGACTACCACTTCCGTTCGTCACCACCGCCTCTCATTTCCAGCACTAGAGAATCCAAAAACAAGGTTCAATGGAGGGTCGTAGGGCCGTGTTCATTCGGCCGGCGCCCTCTGCGTTAGGCGGTTTCATATAGCCAATCATGTTCACTTGTATATAAAAAGAACATAGGAATAATTTATTTAAAATAAATTAATCAAACCCCCTACCTTGAATTAAGGTTTTTGATGGTCGGCGTTGCGGAAGATGGCGTCCCGGGAGGAGGATTCGTTGATGACGTCGGAGTGCGTCCGAGGATGAAATGGTGTCTCCTCACTTGTTGCAGATATGATGAAGGAAGGAACATTGTCATTGCCATTCCTTGTGGGCGGCATCTTCTCCTTTGGCTTGGCCAAAGATCGAAGGTGATGATTCATTCTTCAATGGTTCTTCGTTGGAAGGAGATGGTGTTCTTCATTGAGAGAAGGACACTATCTCTATTTCTACAGAGCTTCCTCCAAATTCTTTCAACACAACTGAAAGCCCCAAAATAAAAAAAATAGCCAAGGACATTATTTTATTAACCCAGGTAATTCAAAATTCAAACCACTTTAATTAATTAAATGTGTTTCAATTCATTAATTAAAAGTATTTTCATAGAATTAAAGGGAGAGCGGAAGGTGGAGAGATCAGAATTATATTAGGGGGAGTTGTTAATGAAATTAATGAAGGGGAGAGTTATTGGGAGTTCAAGAGGGCATGTGTGGGGCCCACCCCACAAATATCCTCTCATGGGAGGTTATTTGGGTGTGGGCCCCACCTCTAACTCCCCTTGGGAAGAAATAACCACCCTCAACAAATAAAAATATCTAACACATAATTTTATTTATTTTTTTAATAACAACCAGAAAATTATATTCTCCTCCTGTCAATATGAAACTACGATAGAGGTCCCCTTAAGCGAATATCGGTGCTGTGAGTTCATTGGTGTCCTTAGATTTCAATTCCGAGCACCAGTTCAAAATATAGAAATTCCCGCATGTACATTTATTGAGCGTACCCGGACAAAACTTCAGAAATTGATTCCGGGTACACCGGGCCTCGGAATCATGTGCCGTCTGAAACCGCAGTCTCAAAAAATTCCAATTTATTTATGAAAAAATTTTACTTAAAATTTCTGGGTCATTACACTACTTCCAAAAAAAATTTCCTTCCCATGGGGAAAAACATTTCCCGTACACACACGGGAAACCTATACCGACGGTTTTGCATAACTGTGGGTATACGTATTTTATCCCAGACATATCCCCTTGGTTTTCTCCGAAAACGTGGGGATTAGTCCATTTTCTAGTAGTGTATAATGAAATGTTAGTTTCTCAATGAGAAGAAAAAAGTTTTTTCTATAAAAATGGAGGAATTAATTCTCTTGATATTGTCCAAGATCCTTTAGAGAATTCGTTATTAAAATTATCTCCATGAAACCTTCTGGGATTAAAATATTCTTTTAATCTATAGTAGATATGTGAACACACTTATGGAGTCTTAATTTTTCTAAAAATTTCTCGCTAAAAATGATGTTAAGTATCCATATATGGATTTTATGTTTTCTACATATCTAGGAATATAAGAATCTATAAATCCTTCTAATATAGGTTTATCACTTAAACAACATAAACATTTATTAGATATAACTCGTAAATACATTAATATTTTTTTAAACTCTAAAATTAAATTTTATTGTATTTCATAAAATATACTCTTAATGATAGAATCATGGAAAATATATTGTTTTCATCACACTAGAGAATATGCTAGAGTTATAATTATTTTTTAGTTTGGAAAATTTTCCATCTCTTATTTCAGCTCTTCAGTTGATAAACTCATACATTAATTGAAACTAAATTGACTCATAATTTGATTACTAACTGGATTTTCCCTATAAACATTGAACATTTCAAGAGACTTATCAATGTAACGTTACTGAGATAGTGAAATATTGCGATTATTTTGGTTACAATTAATCTCTATACTATGAATTACAGAATTTTGTCCTAGGTTCTTCATTTCAAAAGACTTATTCAAATCCTTCTTCAACCTATCAATATTGAAAATATCACAACCAATTATTTGTATATAAAAGAAATAAAGTGAAAAATAAAATAAACATTAGAAATAAATATGATAAAAACATAATTATCATTAATTTTTTTTATTCAAACATTGTTCTCTATAAATGGGTCATACTTCCTATACTCTTAACTCACTTCCTATTTTATAGGACATAAACATTTCCTTTATTTACATAATAGGTTTTTCTCCATTGAATTAATAACCTCATGGATTATCTATATAAATTTCATCATCATGACCAGCATATAATAATAAAGTCTTTATATAATGTTTATGAATGTCCAAAAATAGATTTATCACTATTCCACGAAAAACTATGGTAGAATATATTTTTAATAGTGTAAAAAATATTTCATCAAGTCCAATGCATTTCTTATGACTAAATCCATTCCCAACCATCCAAGGTCTGTAACTTGTATTTTATATCCTATATTCACCATTGATTTTGTACACCAACTTGTTCTTTAGTTCTTTATTTTCATATAGTAACTATACAATGTAAAATGTTTGATTCTTATTTATGGATCAAATCTCTTATTGTATGGATTTTCGTTCCATTCCATGTTGTTTTGAACCAACCCAAGTCGTCTACCCATTCAACACCCAAATAGTTTCAATAAATACCCAAGGCATGTTCTTGATAGCCCAATGATGGAAATTAGTGTTAGAGTCTCATAACACCATCGATGGTAATGATTACACCATAAAGCAGTCAAATATATAAATGATACCATAACTAAATCAATGTAAGAAGTATTTAAAAAGGTTGAAACTAGGGACTTGATAAAATGAGATTACATAACATAATCTACCATAATGTATGTAAATGAGTAAAATTCCACTCCTCACAAGCATGAAATCCATAAACATGATGATACATATATATCCCCATAAAATAAAGAAATATATCCTCATTAGATAAAACCCATGAGATGATGTCTCCTCAAAGACATGGATCACAGGATGATGGTAAAAAAGAAGAGCCACGTGATGCATGGTGACTTTAACCTTACCCACATCACATAAAAAAGAGTCCACATACACCCAATGAAAGAAGAATTATGTGAATCAAAAATCCAAATTGGATAACACTATGAATATATTTAAGGATTTTGTACATTCAAACTAATAAGTACCATTTGAAAACTCATTTTCTGAAATATAAGTGATCTTTTAAAAAAACTTCACATGAAAATGATACATTTAGAAAATAAGTTTGGGTTTTCAAAAAAACAAACCATATTTTAAAATAATGGTATACAAGACTCAAATAATTTGATAATGAAACTCATTATAGACAAGATCAGTACTAAAAAACAAAGAAAATACATAATAATAATGGAAAAAATAATTAAATTATAATGTAATTGAAAATGGTCATATGAATAAAAAACATAACTTATAACAAAAGGGGTGTTAAATATAAATTCATGGGAATAACATCATTACATAATCAAGTAATGATAAAGATGGATATGGTATAAGGTATAACATAACTACCCTTGGAATGAAAATTTTTAATATAGAATTTAAAATTAATAAGTCATAATTAATAGTAACTGCAATATCTATTTATAATCATACAATGTGACATAGTCTAAATACACCAATTTCTAGATGGCTAAGAAGGTATAACAGGTTTGAAGATTTCTCGAAATTTGTTGATCCCAAAAATCTAATCTCAGTCTCTACCCCTTTTTCATTATTTTTGGAATCTCTCTTTTTATTTCTCCTAAAATCATCTCTTGTTCCTTTGAAAAAACCATTTAATTCTATCCCAACCATCTTTATAATGCCTCTCTCAGTTCTTGGAACAATATTTAGAATCTATATCTATCTTCCACTCAAAGGATCTCTCTCAATATTTAGATTTTTTTTAATATCTCTAGGTATTCCACCCAAATCATCTCTTAGTCTTTTGATAAAAATACACATGTTATTCATGGACATAGACTATGGTTTAAATGACTATATCACCATACTCACACCTAAGGTCTCCCATGTGCAACTCAATTCTACACACCCAAAATATACTTAACTACCACACAAAAAGTCAATTTCAAAATCCAATTCAATAAATTATGTTTCTCATTTTATTAAAACACTTTCCTTATGTTAAAAAAATAATATTTAAATTACAATTTATTATTCAAGGGAAAAATCATCATTCAAAACCCCCAAATTACAATACATTTAAATCGATAACAAGTTCCCATTACCTGTTCCATTTGAAACCCAATTTTATAAACTATTTATTCCTATAATATGTCAATCTTTTAAAAACATGTATAAACTCTTTGAAAATCATTTTAAAATCCCATTTTAAACCATAAAACCTATTTGGGACTTTTTAATAATCATTTGGTGTAAATAAAAGTAAAATATACTTGAAACAATCTTTAAAGAATCAAATTACAAATATATACCACAAGTTACATCAAGCATGTATAAATAATAGTTTATAAATAAAACTGAATGAAATTTAATATTCAAAAACTGAAGGAACTAATAATTATTGGTTATATATGAGAAATGTACTTAAATAGATATACCTACATTAAAATTAAATATGAACTTTTCTCCATTGAAGAAAACTACTAAATTCATATATAATAGGTCCCCACACACCTAAAAACCAATGAAAAATAAAATCCCCCATTAAAACCCATAGATTCATCCAAAAAACCATATGGGGTTCACAAATAGCATGTAATTGGAAGAACAACGTAAGATAAGTGGGAAATTAAAGGATGAACAAAGAATAAAAAGGTTTACCTCATGATAAACCACCATTAAATCAAGGGGATCCTACTATTGATCTATGAGTATGAGATCCCATGCCTTTGAAGAGGGATAAATGTTAATGAGGAGAATAAATGAGCCAATGTTTAGTTAAAATTTTTTAGGGGAAAATCAGATATTACCAAATTTTTAATGTCCTAGATAGATGGAAATGTATGGATGAATGATTATGAAAACCATGTGTGAACTGTGTTGGAGGTACCTTCTCCCCCAAAAACAAAGGCACACAATTACTCCTAGAGTTTTAAATGTTTGAAACCATGATCATGTAGTGAAAAAATGGGATTGTAGAAAAACTATCACCCTTGTATGATTAGTTTCATGGTTGAAAAGCCATTTTCAAGTGTTTATTTCCCTAAAAGGTTATATATAAGACCCATGGAATCCAGAAATTCCATGAACACAAGAATGGGTAAAGAAAAACCCAAATAAGCCATGATTGAAAAATAGAAGGTGTCATCAACCTCCCCATCAGATAACATTATTCCTCTAGAAAGTACTAAGTAAATATGGAAGAAAAATGGTCAATTAAAAACTCACATCCCATGGAATTATGTGAGTTGGATGGTACACTATTAGAGAGGTCCCTAGGAAGAAACTCTAGAACATCGAAGATTCCTAAAAAAATTAGACCACAAATCCCACATTACCACTATAAGTCCCTAAGTTGAATGAGACCACACTAATAGATATAAGATCAAAAGGGGACGAAGACCAATCATGGGTCTCTTCACCTTTTATAAAATATCAAAATGATGTATCAAAAGTGAATGACCCAGAAAAATTCATCCATTACAGGAAAGCCTATCCTGCAAGTTGCAAGGAACAAATAGCAACCACAATGTAATCGATTATCATTTTCTCGAAGGAATGCCAAATTCCTGAAACTTATCACCTATATGGTCAAGCCATATATAAGATAAGAAATCACCAATATATTGAGCAAATAAAAAGAATATGACATCCAAAAAATAAATGGGTTCTTAACATGTGTTATTTTACTCGATGGGTAAACTAGAACCCATAATCAGAACAACATCCCATGTTAAACTCCAAAAATATTACACCATTATATGTCCAATGAAACTAATGAATCATTTTTCATAATTACCAAAGAATCGAACATATGAAACAAACAACCAAATTAATAAAAAAATATTCTTAAAATGGTCAATGAATAAGAAAAAACTCTAATACTGAAAGGAATATGACTGAAACAATGATTATTGTTCCAAAGCTGAAAACCCAAATGAATCACACAATCCAAAAGGTAACAACTAAAACCACAAGACTATAAAATCCAAAACACAACAACACATTTAAAATAATAACATCAATATAGAATTAATGAAAGAAATCACGTTCAAAGAAATTCACTAATACTCATTAACATTTCCAAAAACACACCCCCTCTTCATAAAAATATAATTTATAATATCATACCTATTTTAAGAACACTTTAAAACACTAAATGAGGATATTTTTTTAGTAACCATAAAAAAGTCATGTTTTACTCTTTCATAACATTTTAACAAAAACTCATTTCAAATCAAAACACTTAATTTTCAAAAACACCTTCAAATCATACCAATAAAACAGAGAATAAAACCTCACTCAGATAGGATTAACACAACATGGAACATAAATTATATAACAAACCCCAAAGGGATAAGATAAACAAGGTTTCCATTAAAAATGATGGGGGATAAAAACAAATAACAACCACTAAAATCCCCTAAATATGAAGTAATAGAATGAGTATCACTAATATACTGGTATGTTATTATAAGTATGAAACAACCCTATTTCGCCATCTATACATCCTACAAAAAAGGAAATCACTGCGCGTGCGTACGTACGGAATACCGTCTCCACGATGTGATGCATCTAGTTATACATGATATTCATTTCATAATAATTATATAAATGAATTAAATGAATTAATATGATATATATTACTCTAATACCATTCTGGAAATGAGGTATCAATAACATAAAAAGAAGAAGAAGACTTTATTTGACAAAACACGTATAAGAACAAAAAGCAATAAACACCCGAATAACAAGTAACAATGAAATATTACTAATAAGAAGCTAATAATATGACCATATATGATATCATAAAAATAATTAGGATTCTAGATTAAGTCAGTGACATTATTTAAATCATAATACAGGAGGTTTGGACACTTACGAAGCAAATCGGACATAAGGTAAGGGAAAATATCACAATCTCATTTTTATCCGAGATTGTTTATACTTTGGTATTTACTGGGGCGTATTTTATCATCCACATCCATGTTTCCTCAATATGTAATATTATTTCTATCCACCTAAAATTTTTTAAATCTTATTTTACCCTTCGGTGAGTTTTTAGTAAAAGATATGAAAGGAATATTTTGTCATTTTTCATACGAGGTACTTTTTGTCTTTTCCGACAAAAGTATGAGAAGAATGTTTTTTTAACTTATACGGCTTGAATGGATTTTAAATAGATTATTTCCAAGAAGATTCCTTTATAAGTTTTCATGTTTATTTTTAATCAACTTCTTTTAGTTTAAAATTGTATGACATGTTAAGAAAGGAAAATGTTTTTGAAGTAGAAATGATATTTTCCTCATGAATGGAGTTCAAGTGTTTTATCAAAATTATTTTCCATCTAAGATAATATAGGGTTTTGTTTCTATCCCTATTATTACATTTATTTGATTATTTTGTGATGGAATTATTTTTATGATTTCCTTTATCTTATATTAATTGTTTTATGATGTCATGATGTTTAAGAATCCCATTTTTATTACATGGGTTATGCAATGATGTATGATTTATGATTTTGTGACACACATATGAATGGTATCATTATGAGATGTGTGGGACCTATATCTTCCTCCAATTAATTGGGCAAAGATTTTATATCTCATGAGATAGACATGGCTGGAACAGCAGGTTAAATCGGTTCAGTGAAACAGGACTGAAACGAGGAGTGAACTCGGTTCATAAATGGACTTTGTCCACTAAGATAGTCTTGGAAATGAGTCTTGAATAATAAGAAATAATTCTCTATGATTATGTGTGTATGAAACAAAGTTTCATGTTTTATGATATTATTATTGGGATTACATTTCACTACCATGATTTATCCCATGTTATGAAATTATGATCTGTTTTGCAGGTTATGATTTCCAAAATGTTATGTTCTTATGAATATAATGTGATTTATATTTCTTTTGTATACCCTTACTGAGCATTTGAGATCACCCTTTTTTATGTTTTCTTTCCCCAGGTCTGGAAGAAGGTTATTAAGTAGGATATGCCAAAAGGGACTCTAGATATGATGAAATAAATGGGAGACAATATAGAAGCTTTATGAACCAGTTGTTTATGTCTCCCAGTTTCTAAAGACACTATACCTATACGGTCCTTTCATGGTTTTGTTTTATGTTGTAATAAGTGTACTTCATTTTGATGTATTAACAATGTATGTAAATTAAGTGTCGTTATAGTTGGTATCAGAGGAAAGGTATAGTCAACCTTTGGAGACTAGGAAGTGAAAGCCTTAGTAAGAACCCTAAGGATAAGTCTAAGCATAGAACACAATATTAGTGTTTTAGAAATGGCCATGAATAACCTATGATAAGACCTTAAGTGTAAAATTTTATTATTTATTATGTGTTTTTTCTATTATAATTAGTGTTGCTCACACTATTCTTCTTGGTTTTAGTCAATGGCTAGAACCCGAAGAAACCATGTTAATGCGGAATGTGATGGGAAATGCAATGATTGTCCCCCTAAGCAACCAAACATTGTGGGAGATAGAATGAAAAATGTTGGAGCCATGCTCACACAACTTTCTCAAGCTATGAATCATGCAGGACTTCCAAACGTGCAAAGGAAGGAGCAACATTCTGTTGAATCCTTCATGAGGCAGCGACCACCTTCATTCAGCGGGTCTTCTGATCCATTAGTGGCTGAACAATGGATCAGTACCACTGAAAAGATATTTTCAGTTCTTCAATGTTCTGAACATGATAAAGTCATCTTAGTAGTGTATCGTATGGAAGGTGACACTGATCAATGGTGGAATCTTATTAAGAATACAAGGCAAAGGGATGAAATTGAGTCCATGGAATGAGACGAGTTCAAGAACTTATTTTTCAATAAGTACTTCCCTCTTATTATCTTAAAAAATTTGGAGAAGGAGTTTCATGAACTAAATGAAAAGGGATGATGAATCTGTTGGTACCTACGAAGCAAATTTTACAAGACTTGCATGGTATGATTCTGGTATTATTATCCAACCTGAGAGTAAGATCGATCGATTCTTTAGTGGCTTAAAACCATGTCTTCGAAGGGCGTTAGCCATAAGGGACTTGAATAGCTACGAGGAAATTGTTCGATGTTATTTGAAGGTTGATATGGGGATTGGAGTAACCCATCAGTCATATGGGTTTTATAAGAAGAGGAAAATGGAATTTAAAGGAAAATCTAAAGAGCACACTGAAAAGAAGATGAGATTTCCCTTATGCTCAAAGTGTGGAAAGAAACATGGAGGAAATTTTCTTATGGGGACAAGAAAATGATATAAGTGTGGAAAGGAAGGTCATTGGGAAATTGAATGTTGAAATAATGGGAAGAAGATGTCTAATGATGCAAATAAAGGAAGGGATATGCAGAATGAACCTACTACCCTTCAATGCTTTAAGTTCAAGGAGATGGAGCATTATGCCAATCAATTCCCAAATCCAATGGTTGATTATGATGATCGACATCAACAAACTCTTAAGGCCAAAGACAAAGGAAAGTCACATGCAATTACTATCGGCGATGTAGAGTATGACAACGAATTGGTGAAAGGTACACTTACCATCCACTCTATAGTAGAAAATGTTTTATTTGATTCTGGATCGACCCACTCTTTTATTTCTGAATAATTTTCTAAGGGTATCACCGTATTAACTCAACAATTAGATGTTGATTTAGGTGTGACAACCCCTAATGGCACAACAGTCACATCAAAAGTTTATTATTCTTCTCCGATTGATGTTTGTGGGAATGTGTTTCCTGAAAATCTTATGATTCTTCCTATAATGTAATTTGACGTGATTTTTGGCATGGATTGGATTTCTCTATATGGAGCTCATATTAATTTCCAAAGAAGGGAAGTCACATTCCATATTCCAGATCAATCTACGATTGTCTATCGATGCAAGGATCAACATAACCTTCCAGTGGAAATTTCTTCCATCTTTTGGGTTTTGATTCCACTAAATGAAGGTTATTTATCTCAAATGGTTGGTGAGAAACTCACGATTAAGAATATTCATATTTTACGGGAGTTTGACGATGTCTTTTCGGAGGAATTACCAGGTCTTCCACAAAATCGTGAAGTTGAATTTTCAATAGAACTCGTACCGGGTGCTTTGCCTATTTCAAAGAAACCTTATAGAATGGCCCTAATTGAGTTGCAGGAATTGAAGAAGCAACTCCATGAGAATATTGATAAAGGATTCATACGCCCTAGTGCGCCACCTTGGGGAGCACCTGTTCTGTTTGTTAAGTAGAAAGATGGATCAATGAGACTCTACATTGATTATCGAGAACATAACAAGATCACTATCAAGAACAAATATCCTCTACCATGCATTGATGACTTATTTGACCAATTATGCGGAGCTCAATACTTTTCCAAGATTGATCTTCGTTCAGGGTATCATCAACTAAGGGTCAAAAGGGAGGATATACCAAAGACGGATTTCCATACAAGGTATAGAAACTATGAATTTATAGTGATGCCATTTGGTCTTACTAATGACCCTGCTATCTTCATGGATCTGATGAATAGAGTCTTTAGAGACTATCTTGATTAGTTTGTGGTAGTCTTTATAGACGATATTCTTGTCTATTCAAAGAGCAAGTAAGAACAAGAAGATCACTTGAGAATTGTATTGAAGACCGTATGAAAGGAGAATCTTTATGCCAAATTTACCACGTGTGAATCTTGGCTTAAAAAATTTGCATTTTTTGGTCACATAATCTCAAAAGAGGGGATATATGTGGATTCAGCCAAAACAGAGGTTATCGAAAGATGGTCGAGACCAACAATAATAACTGAGATCCGAAGTATTCTTGGTTTGGATGGATATTATCGATGTTTTGTGAAAGATTTTTCAGGATTATCTAATCCACTCACCAGGTTGACTCGAAAATGAGTTAAGTTCGTATGGATGGAGGAATGTGAGGAGAATTTCAAGGAGTTGAAAAGAAGGTTATCCAGTGCACCTGTTCTCACACTTCCTTATAGTGGAGAATGGTTTGTGATCTACAGTGATGCATCCAAGAAGGGGCTGGGGTGTGTTCTTATGAAAAATGATATGGTGATAGATTATGCCTCACGACAGTTGAAAATCCACGAGAAAAATTACCCAACTAATGATTTGGAGTTAGCTGCGGTAATCTTTGCATTAATGATTTGGAGGCATTATCTTTATGGAGAAAGGTGTGATATTTATACTGATCATAAAAGTTTAAAGTATATTTTCACACAAAAGGAGCTGAATATGCGCCAAAGAAGATGGTTGGAGCTGATTAAGGATTACGACTGCTCAATTCATTACCACCCTGGGAATGCAAACAAGGTGGCAGATGCATTAGGTCGACAAGACCGTGCTAGATTATCCATGATGAGGATCACAAAAGATCCAATATTTATGGATTTACAAAGGATGGATCTTGTAATTATAATGAAAGGGGAAAAATCGTATCTTTCTCAATTGAATGTTCAACCATCTATACATGTGAAGATTAAAGAGGCACAAAAAGAAGATGTAGAGTTACGAAAGAAGGTGAGAAATATTCCTGAATTTAACCTTGATTGTGATGGGATAATAAAGTTCAGAAATCGGGTTTGTGATCCTCCCATCCCAGAATTAAAGAAGGAGCTGCTGGATGAGGCTCATAGTTCTTCATTCTCTATTCATCCTGGAAGCACGAAGATGTATAGGGACATGAAAGAGTGCTTCTGGTGGGATGGAATGAAAAGAGATATTGTTGAATATGTCTCTCAATGCTTGGTTTGTCAGCAAGTTAAAGGTGAGAGACAGAAGTCTAAGGGGATGTTACAACCATTACGCACACCAGAATGGAAATGGGAAAACATCACTATGGACTTTGTCACTGGACTTCCTAAAACATCCAAAGGCAATAATGCTATCTGGGTCATAGTTGATCGTCTTACAAACTCGGCACACTCCATCGCTATTAGAGAGGATTTTTATCTGGATCAGCTTGCCAGGATATATGTAAAGAAAGTGGTAATATTGCATGGAGTACCACATTCCATTATATCTGATCGGGATCTGAGGTTTACCTTGATTTTCTGGTGAAGTCTTCAGCATTCTATGGATACAGAGTTGACTTTCATCACTGGTTATCATCCTCAGAAAGATGGTCAGTCTGAGAGGACAATTCAAACTCTGGAAGATATGTTAAGAGCTTGCTATATGGATTTCAAAGGTGGTTTGGATCAACACCTACATTTGGTGGAATTTTCTTATAATAATAGCTTTCACTCCAGTATTCAGATGGATACTTATGAAGCTCTCTATGGAATGAAATGAAGGACTCCAACTTGCTGGGATGAAGTTGGAGAAAAAATGCTATTAGGATCTGATCTTGTTGATGAGATGGCAGAAAAGGTGAGATCTATTCAACAACACATAAGAGCAGCTTGGAGTCGACAGCCGATAACAGAAGAAAAGACCTAGAGTTTGAAGTGGGTGATAAAGTGTTCTTACAAATATCTCCTTGTAAGAGAGTAATGAGATTTGTAAAGAAGGGAAAGTTGATCCCAAGATATATTGGTCCTTTTGAAATTCTGGATCGTGTTTGGAAGGTAGCTTACTGATTGGTGCTTCCACCGAATCTCTCCCAAGTTCATGATGTGTTCCATGTATCTCTCCTGAAAAGTACATACATGATCCTTCACATGTACTCATCTCAGAGGTTTCACCACTGGAACAAGATCTTTCTTAATGAAGAACAACCGATAGAGATTCTCGATCATAGCGAAAAAGTCCTACGGAACACGACCACTCTCTTGGTGAAAGATTTATGGAGGAACCACCAATTATAAAAAGCTACATGGGAGCTTGAGGATATGATGAGGGAGAGGTATCCTCATCTGTTTGTTAAAAAGTGATGAATTTCGAGGGCGAAATTCATTTTAAGGGGGGTAGAATGTATCACCTGAGATTTTTATGAGAAATATTTTGTTTTTACGTTATATAAATCATCAAAGGAATCCTTCACTACAAACAACACTATCTTGGCTTACTTTACATGCAATCGCGACCTTCCTCGATAACTTGCATCGTACGCAATACCGAGTTTCACTAAACAGCGATATACTATTAAAATATTATTAAAACTAGCCATTATGAATAGTAATACCCACTTTTTAATATTTTTTAAATTTTATCTTTCAAAATGGACTTCATTTTTGGATTTGGAATATCGAAATTAGCTTAGGGTGAAATTTTGGTACTTTTCGGATAAATTTCATATTCTGATGAATAGTGAAAACTGCTAAATTTTAAACGAATTTTTTAATCAAAATAATTAATAGTGATAAATTATTAATTTGAGTGGTTTTAAAGTATATTTAGAATATATTTTTACCATTTAAAACAATTTTGGTCATTGGATGTAATTTCACAATTAAACCAAACATAAACAAGTGTCAATCTTTTGATAGTAATATTTCATAAAAACACGCTCTTTGTTTTGACGATGAGAATTAATTTTTTAAATTAATTAATGCAAATGATGTGTTTTTAATTTGTAAAAATAGACATAATTTTTGAAATCATAATATCAAATATATATTAAGCCTAATTTTTGGTAATTTTTTGGAAACGTTCATTTTTTGATGAATAGTGAAACCACTAAGTGGTAGTTAAAAAAATAATTTTACATCTTCTGTTAGTGGAATTTCTAAAATCCGAGATACACGGTTAATATCAAGGACTAAAATGTGGTTCAATGAGATAAAAATAATTTTTAGTTAATAGTAACTTTTTACTTTTTTTACCACGGTTAAAAGTAAGTAGGGTAATTAAGGGTAAAATGTTATTATTATTAACCTAAAACATGTAATAATTCTATTGGATAAGTTTAATTCGACCAAAAACAACCTTAGGAATAAAATATTACCTTTTAGGCCCACATGGATTAGATTAGGACAATTATTATTAATTTATTTAATGAAGGGTTAAAATAGCTAAAATCACAGTTTAATAACTAACGAATTTTTAATATAGGGTGATACATAAGATAAATTAGACTATAAATATTAATTAGAAATATAAATATATTTCCTACACAATGTTATTTTATTGGTAATTTTTAGACTTAAAATAATTTAATTTATTTATGACACAATGATGATGCAGTAATTATCTGATTAATGAAATATTGACATAATTGATGTTATAAATACCCAACTAAATGTAATTTGAGACTTTTTATGAATCCAAATAATTTTTTATGTTACTATGAAATGTTACTGTTTATTTAATTAACATTGTTCGAATTAATATTTCTGTTATGATTTTCAAAAAAATCAATTACCAAATAGTGTCAAAATTGATATAAAATAGTTTTTAAAGCAAATATTATATTATTAATTGTTATTTTTATTCCAAAAAATATACGGTTCGGCCAAATGACATAGATAAGGTTATATATATTAATAATAAACAACTTTGGGTTTTTTTGGGTTGTTATAGTACGTTTATTAACCTTATAGTGTAAGAAAACAAGAAGACACGGTAAAAGTTAAATTATCTAACTTAAAGTTAAATCTAAATGATAAGGTTAAAATTGATAACTATTCTTGTCTAAATTATATTGGATGAGAGGATTTAGACCCATCCCCACCATAGCTTCTTAATAAATCAATTTGGAGCTATTAAAAACCGAATATGAGTTCATAATAAAATAAAATTTTTTGTTTTTCCAAAGGTGCCCCTCTCCTCCCTTATAAAAGGGCACCTCCTCCCTCTCTTCCTCACACCACATTGAGCCTTCAAAATCAGAAAAACCCTGACAAATTCTCTTCTCCACTTCCCTATAAACATCCTAGAGGTCCTGTTCATCTTCAAAGATCAATTTTAGTGCCCTAAGAGGAGGTCTCAAAGAGGCGCTTCAAAGAAGAGGTAATGTCCGTTACCGATTCTTTCAACATTATTTCTTCTTCCACTTCTTCTTCATTAGTTGATTCATTATGAAGTAATAACATCAGTATCACTAATATACTGGTATGTTATTATAAGTATGAAACAACCCTATTTCACCATCTATCCATCCTATGGAAAAGGAAATCACCGCGCATGCGTACGTACGAAATACCGTCTCCACGCCGTGGTGAAATCTATTTTCCACCACCACCTTACGTGGATGGGTATAATGGTGTAAAGAATAACTATATGTGATTATTGTCAATTGATATTGATTCTGAAATAGTATACATACACTCCAATACAATTCCACGATCATGGGAACGATATCATCGCTCTTGCATACGTATGGAATACCGTCTCCACGATGTGATGCGACTCATTATAAATGATCATCATTGCATAATAATTATATATATGAATTGAATGAATTAATATGATATATATTACACTAATGACACTCTATAAATCAGGTATCTATAACCTAAAAAGAAGAATATGAATTTATTCGACAAAACATGCATAAGAAAAAAAAGCAATAAACACCCGAATAACAAGTAACAATGAAATATTACTAATAAGAAGTTAAGAATATGACGATATATGATATCATAAAAATAATTATTATTCTGGAATAAGTCAATGACATTATTTCAATCATTATACAGGAGGTTCGGACACTTACGAAGCAAATCGGACCTAAGGTAAGAGAAAATATCATAATCTCATTTTTATCCGAGATTGTTTATACTTTGGTATTTACTGGGGTGTATTTTATCATCCACATCCATGTTTCCTAAATATGTAATATTATTTCCATCCACCTACAATTTTTTAAATCCAATTTTACCCTTTGGTGAGTTTTTAGTAAAAGATATGAAAGGAATCTTTTGTCGTTTTTCGTACGAGGTACTTTTTGACTTTTTCGACAAAAGCACGAGAAGAATGTTTTTTTAAATTATACGGCATGAATGGATTTTTAAAACATTATTTCCAAGAAGCTTCCTTTACAAGTTTTCAAGTTTATTTTTAACCAACTTCTTTTAGTCTAAAATTGTATGACATGTTATAAAGGGGAAATATTTTTGAAGTAGAAAGGATATTTTCCTCAAGAATGGAGTTCAAGTGTTTTATCAAAATAATTTCCATCTAAGATAATATAGGGTTCTGTTTCTATCCCTCTTATTACATTGATTTGATTATTTTGTGATGGAATTATTTTTATGAATTCCTTTATCTGATATGAATTGTTCTATAATGTCATGATGTTTATGAATCCCTTTTTATTACATGGGTTATGCAATGATTCATGATTTATGATTTTGAGGCACACATAAGAATGATATAATTATGAGATGGTTGGGACCTATATCTCCCTCCAATGCATTGGGAAAAGATTTTATATCTCATGAGATAGACATGGCTGGAACGGCAGGTTAAACCGGTTCATTGAAACAGGACCGAAACGAGGAGTGATCTCGGTTCCGAAACGGGCTTTATCCACTAAGATAGTCTTCTAAATGAGTCTTGACTAATAAGAAATGATTCTCTATGATTATGTATGTATGCCACAATGTTTCATGTTTTATGTTATTATTATTGGGATTACATTTCACTACCATGATTTATCCCATGTTATGAAATTATGATCTCTTTTTCTGGTTCATATTTCCATAATGTTATGTTCTTATGAATATGATGTGATTCATATTTATTTTGTACACCCTTACTGAGCATTTGAGCTCACCATTTTTTTTCTTTCCCTAGGTCAGGAAGGAGGCTATTAAGTAGGATATGCCAAAAGGGACTCTATATATGATGAAATAAATGGGAGACAATGTAGATGCTTTATGAACCAGTTGTTTATGTTTCCCAGTTTCTAAAGACACTATACCTATACGGTCCTTTCATGGTTTTGTTATATTTTTTAATAAGTGTACTTCAGTTTTGATGTATTAACAATATATGTAAATTAAGGGTTGTTATACTGGGCATAAATGCTTTTGAAGTGATTTCTAGAGAGAGAGAGGCTCTTATCAACTCTCATGCTTCGTGGAGAATGTTTGAACGACTAGTTCAGAATTTTCCTTGTGCAGACTTGCTTCATGCGACTCCGATTGTTGGTGATTAGAATCAAGGGCTTCTGGGGATAGGAAGACAGAGGTTCCAACGCCTTGATTTTGAGGGCTTCCTGGCTGAGAAAGATAGAGGTGCCGACTTCATTATAGTTGAGGGACTGCGAGGATAGTAAGACAGCGACTCCGATCTTCGTATCGAGGGATTACCCTGGTTTGGATAAGACATACTTTCTTGAAAGTATAAATCCAGAATCCTTTATCCAAGGTTGTTGGATACCCTTCTCTTCAGGTTTAAAGAATTATTGATTGTTACTTGTAGTTTTACTACTTGTTTTTTTGATGCATTGTGTATTGTAAGGAATGTATAACCTTCTTATATTTTCTCACACTTTTACTCTGATTAATTTAGATTATATACACTTTAAGGTAGAATATCATATTTTAAAATTTGGAAATGTTTCAATTTCTAGATCCATATTTCCAGAACCTGTTTTTCAGAATCACTTTCCAGATATAAGAAAGTGCATAGAACTAGAAGTTTGTAACTTCATACTTTTTCTCAATCGTTCATTTGGTGTTAGAGGTGTTGTGAATTTACTTAGTTTAACTTTGTTAATATTATATCTTTCCGTGTTTAAGGATACTTTTAAATTATACAATTCACCCCCTCTTGTATATTGAGCATCTACATCATTATTTCGATCCTACATCAATTGGGTCCCAAAATCGACCGAATGATACACATGGTCAAAAATGAATCAACCAATAATGTTTGGAAAAGTTTTATGGTAATTTTGATTTATTATAATATTATTTTTATCTTGAATTACCTTATTTACCTTTAACCGCAGTAAATAAAAGTCATAAGTTACTATTCACCAAATAATATTTTCAGCTTATTGAACTATATTTTACTTCTTGATAACATCAATGTATTTCAGATTTTAAAAATTCTGTTCACAGAAGTGGTAAAATTTCATTTAAATGAAAAAGTCGGTTTTTTTAACTACCACTAAGTGGTTTCACTATTCATCAAAAATATAAGTTTTTCAGAAAATACCAAAAATTCAGCCTATGTTGTATTTGATATTCAAAATTCAAAAATGTTGTCTATTTTAAAAAATTCAAAACATATAACTGGAATTAATTAATTTTAATATTAATTCCTGTTATCAAAACAAATAACGTGTTTTTACGAATCAATAACTACCAAAAGATTGATACTTGTTTATGTCCAATTTCAAAGTGAAATTAATTCCAATGGCCAAAATTAGATTAAATGGTAAAAAATATATTTTAATTTATCTTTATATCCAATTAAAAATATAATCTATCCATATAAATAAATTAGATTAAAAGGCACTTTTTAATTAAAATACAATATTTTTCACTATTGATTAAAAAATGAACTTTATCAGAAAAATTCCAAAAACTTACAAAAAGTAAATTTTTATGTCCCTATTATAAAGAGGGATTTTATTTGGTCATATAGAATTTTTTAAAGTGACCAAAACTAGTTTTAAAAAAGAGTTCTCCATTAAAAGGTGATAAATCGGCCTTTTAATGTAGATTATGTTTAAAATTAGATTCATTCACATTTTGTGCCTCTAACTTTTATTGGATAAACGTAAATACATTTTAAAAACATGTATAATTATATTTTATTTACTTTTGTTCATTCCCACCAATACAACAGGTAGGAGTTAACTACCGTTTAAAATAATAATATATTATTAGTGTGCAACGTAAGATTTCAAAGAAACCCGTTGTTGCGTATCAGGTACCCTATCAAACATATAAACCATTTTAAAGTAAAATTAATATTTAATTTAAAAACAATAAATATGGAAAATTCATATTCTTTATTTAACTGGGATGTTACATCCTTCCCCCCTTTTGGAAATTGCGTCCTCGCAATTTTAAAATTTGGGATCAGAATCATTATTGAGAGTCCCATATCAGAAAAAAGAGTCAGTAAAACTATAACTTTAAAAGAAAGAAAGACAAGTACAATGGTCACCCGAGTTAACCCATACTAAGATTCCATGAAAAAATTGATAAGGAGGAGAAAAAAATGGTCATGTTCTGATGGAGAGTGATAAAAATATGATAAGGAGAAAGTTAACCACAAGAAAATCACAAACTTATGATGTGTGTAAATAGTCTTTGATTACCCAATATGAAATGTTAACCAACAATGTTTTTATTTTACGTTCGTTTTCATAATTTTGAGATTTCATCTTCTAAATAGAATAAAAATAGAAGGAAATATACTTACCTTAATGTAGAGTTTCATCTTTTAATAAGTTTCTACCAAAACTAATCATTTCTCTAAATGATGAGCATTCAAAAAGATGTGTCACATAAGAAGCACAAGAATCATCTTCTAGAGAATCAAATAATCCATAAAAGGAGAACAATTTATTTCCCTTGTATTTAGACATCAACTAAAACCAAAACTATTAGTACAAGATCAGATAATCACCAAAAAGATAATCATTTATAAAAAAATAATACTCTTAATCTCCAAAAATCAACAAAAAAAACCCAAGGTTCAAGAAAGACCATTAAATAAATAGTTATCCTTAAAATTCTTCAACGTAATCCAAAATAATATTGAAACCCAAATCTTTGAAGGATTTAATCACATAGTCTTCTAAGGTAAAGCTTAACATTTATCTCCAAATAACATCAGTTACTCTTAAAATATCATACTAAAAATTAATTAACCTAATCACATATCCTCGATGATAGGTTAATCATTTACATAGATAACCCAAAATAAACTTATTCCTGATTTATAAGATTATCTAACTAAAAATAATTAGTTATACAAACCACGGACATCACGTAGTCCAGTGGTAGGTGATAAATACCAGTCGCACTTTGGTTGTGCATTCGATTCCCATAGCTTTGTCCAACACAACGGGTTGTCACACAGTTTGTGTGTTGTCCCTTTTCAAAAAAATTATAATTTTATAACATTCCCAAAAAGAGATAAATTCATCAGAAATAACCATAACATATTTTCACCACAAAGGTTATGTAATAACTTTTTTTTCATCCCAAAATGTATTAACCAATAATTGCCTCAAATGCATGGATCATATAAACCCAAATGGTTCTTTTTAACTATATCCATAATAAATAAGATAATTTTTCCTTGAATAAAGTTTTCATATATCAAACATCTGGGTTACACATACTATAAAAATTCTTCTAATGTAATCCCATCATTAGAAGAGCCTTAATAATTTTAAGCATTTTACCATCCTAAATTCTACCATAACTCTTGAATCCTTTACCTGTTTACTTCTTACTCATTAAACATTCTTCATGATCCATTAACCATTCCTTTACAACTTATTATGAAATTACTCTTTCCTAAAATCAAAACCATGAATCATATCATAAGATTTCAATAATAGGAAAACATATGTTAAGAAATAATCCATACCATTCATTGGTCATTGTCAGTTTCTTCATCCTCAATCGGAATGGCATTAGGTGTTGGTAAATGAATATTTGTATGATCCTTGTGATCCCATTCCAAAAACTTATTCTTAGGACACGTGTTTGCATAACGACCATGTACACCACATTTAAAACATTCAATTGATCCCTCAGAAAGGTCTTCTTTCCCTCTCCTAGAGTGAACTAGATTCTTCCTTTTTCAAAGGTAGGTTATTTCTTTACGACCATCATTTACACATCTATAGCATCATTCTGTCCATTTGAAACCTTTTTCTAGGTGTTTCTTCCCACATCATTGAGAGATTGATTTTTTAACACACTTACCTTTATGATTATTAACTGAACTTCCAAAGGGATTTGTTTCAAGAATATATTATGACTTATAATGATCTCTTTGGTTTAGGTGGTCAATCATGACTTTAGATAGTTGGTTGAGAATAACCACAAGTGTTCTCATTGAAGCTCCCATATCATTCAGTTGGTCATTCAGAAAACCGTCATAGTTTTCTTCACATCCACTGTTACATTGGTTCCTGCTAAATCCATCCATTCACTAAAACCAAAAAGGTAAGTGTGAGTATATTAGTAAAATCATCATATAATAGCTTATGAGGGGGGTAAACACTAAGATATACTTATTCATGTAATCTTAAACTAATTAATTTATCTAAAAAACTGTTGGTCGGAGTGGATACTCAAGTGGGGGGGGGGAAATTGAGTTCCAATTATAATTTTTGTTAAAATATTGTCTCTTTAAAATCCCTAATTTATTAAACCAGTTAAACTATAATGAATTTATACAGATTGTAAATGTTCACCTAGTTTCTAAATGATTGATTAGGTCTCAGTTAATTTAACCATAAGATCAAACTAACTTTTGAAACTAACTTACTGATTTATAATGAGTGTAAACAGTTGCTAGTTTAACTATCAATGTAGTTTTAAAAATAGTTTTGTATTTCAAGGTAATAACAGCGGAGTATAAAAGATATATGTAGTATACATTAAAATTAAACTAAATATGGATAGCAGAGTTAACCAAGACGTTTAGTCTCAAGTCGAGACTTAGTCCTCTCAACAATTTATATAAATTGATCCACACCCTAGATCGGGGTTAACAACATTTTACACAACTGTCCTGGCCACGTAGGGAACTCTACTAATTTTCTTCATGGGAAACAAAATAGAGATCAAGACATACAAGGACCACTTCCACAGTTGACATGGGTAAACAAGAGTTAAGAGATTTAGAGTGAGGATTTTGATATCCTCCAGTTCAGTGCAGGAGACAGTGTGTGATTGAGATATACAGGGTACACCACATTGCTCGAAAGTAAATAAAAAAATTACTTAGAGAGAATAAATAAGAGTTTAGAAAGATCTAGTTATTAGTAATGTAGCTCTGGGCTCGTTGGATTTAGCAGAATTGCTTCCTAGTCCTTCTCTGGTTTTTCTATTGAAAAACAGAGTGTCATAGTTTAGCTTGTGTTCTACAGGAGTGAAAATAATCTCTTTATTCGTCGTGTGTTCTTCAGTGGTGTTGGATTTCACACATGAGAGTTCTTGAAAATTCTTGCAATCTATTTCTTGATCGGGATTGTTCGTTCTATTCAGCACAGTGCTCTTGGGCGTATGTAAGTTCTTCTTGTTATATCGTCACACTTTTCTCACATCACCACATGCATGTGTACTACATCTTAATCTTCCTTATATTCCACGAGTTTTGACAGTATGAATGATTCACGTTTCATACATACGAGTTACGGTTTCCTAACATGCCATCAACTATCATTAAATAACATTAATTACATTAAAAACATCAAATATGACCGTTAGCATTATTTAAATAATATTGAAAAAAAGTTAAGAAATTGTGTCACAGTGATTATGTAAATGATGTCTTATTCATGGTATAGTCTTCACAGTATGTGGTTCATGGTGTCTCCATGTCACGGTGTGTAGATCACAGTGTCTGGGTCATGGTGTGTCCTTCCCAGTGTCTGGGTCACGGTGTGTCCTTCATGGTGTATGGGTCATGGGGTGTCCTTCATTCTGTTTCCTTTACAGTGTCTGGGTCACGGTGTGTCCTTCACGGTGTTTGGGTCATAGTGTGTTCTTCACGGTGTTTCCATCACAGTGTTTGGGAAATAGTGTGTCCTTCACGATGTGTCCATACTTAGAAAAATATCTATATTTATACTTAAATAGTAATATGCAGAATATGGATTATGTTTAATCATTAGAGAGTAAGAGAAGATGAAACATAAATATAAAGGCTTGATAATATAAGTAAGATTTTTGATCATGTATAAGACTTGTAAATAATAAAGAGAGTAATTAACATCAATAAATTTTGTTATTATTCAAACATGACGTGTAGTTATTATTGAGACTTAAGAGCATTAAAAAGATGTGCAATAATGATTGAGATTAATTAGCAGGAATAGGATTTGTGATCATTAAAACATGATTAATACATGAGGAGTCCAACAATCTCCCCCTTATTGATGATCACAAATCATGTATAGTCAAAATATTACTGAAATGAAATATTAAAGAAACTATCATATTATAATAGAAAAAATTAGAGAATAATAGATTCGATAATAGCATATCTCATTATAGTACTGATACTTGTAGTGTTTCTCCCCATTTTGGGATTATCAAAAAGTAGAGAGAAATGAGGGAAACACTGCATTTTCATTGAAAAGTTTCAAAATAACACACACAAAAGTAATAAAAACATTAAACAACAAGAGACATCCCATCAAAAAGAAAATAGTCCCTAGAGTCTTCAGGGATCGACCTTTTCCTTGCCTTTATTAGCAGCAGGTGCTGATGCTGAAGTAGAAGAAGGCATAGATGTGGTAGACAAAGAGGGTAAGGGTATACCTTCAAAAACAGAAGGAGCCAATGTAGGAGCAGTAGATGATCTAGGTAGTGGTTGGTCAAGAATGACTAGTCGGATCTGAGAAAGAGCTTGGCTTGACTGACATGGCAGCTGAGGCTAAGGTAGGTAGACCAGGACTAAGGGGTGCAACAGCTAGAACAACTATAGTAGTACACAACATATGAAGATATGGATTCAGATGATTGATGAAATCAGTAATGATTTCACCACCATATTTCATACCCTTTTCAAAATCGTCCTTATTCTCCATGAATTTTTCCAACAATCAGGTGAACTTTGTAAGATTCTGAACGTGAGCTTTAAAAGTTTGAGTTACCAGAGGGATTATCAAATTTTCTACAAGATATATAAAGTGATCTGTCATATCACATTTAGAGAAAATCCGGGAGACATAAAAATCTATTTTGTTAGTGATCTGTTGTTGAGCATCATTGGCTATCATAGAATGAATTCTAACCAAGTGCAATGCTCCATCACTGTTCTTAACCACTTCTGACAAAGAAGACGGATCCAAGACACTTAAGGCATTCTAATGTTCTTCCTTGATTATGGATCTCAGCAGATAATCATCTAAACAAGGAATAGAAGGTTGACCTGAAGCAGGAGAAGCTTTTACAGTTTCGGATAGACCTTTGAGCTGTTTGAGTAATTTTTGCAGGCATCCAGTGTATTCATCTACAAGCTTATTCAGATTTTCTACAATCTCCCACATACGTTCCAGCATCTTGGTGTGTCTTTTTCCAATCTTTTAATCAAAATATAGTAGATATTGATGCACTTGAGACACAATCTCCCTAGCAAGGATGGAATCAGATGTCTCAGGAGAAGTAGGAAAAGGTGCAAGGGAAGAAATAGGAGCAAGCACTGATCTCAAAGACAACTCATTCTGCAAGGTTGCTACTATATTTTTTAGATTTGAAACATCAGCACAAAGCATCTTATTTTCAACCATGACTTCTTGAATTTCATGGATCATTTTTGGTTGAATATGCAATATAATATTTTCCATCAGAATTGAGGCATCTTCTTGACTTAACTATGTCACGGGATGAGGTTGAGTGGATAAAATGTTTTCAACACCATCCAAGATAGTCTCTCTAAAGACATTAAAATCATCCTTAGTTAAAAAAGAGTGATGCTCAGGTAAGGGTGTAGGTAAAGGTAGTGGTTCAGGTTCTTGTTGCAGTTCAGAGTAATCATCAGACACAGATTCAAATTCAGATTGAGGCTCTGATTCTAGTATTGGATGTAGATGAGCTACAGACATCAGTTGAAACAGAGAAGAAATGTCCATTTCAGTTTTAGTCAGTTGTTGTGACACATTGACATCATAAAATCTTGGGAACTCAAACCGAGTGTACACAAAATATGTGACAATAGGTTGAGAATATTTAGCAGAACCAGCTTCCATAATCTCAAGGTTTTCAGGTTCCTCCCCCTCAAATTCTGCTTCCATTTCAGAGACTATAGGCTCACCAACATGATCAAGATCCACAGGATCATCTCTAATATCTTTCGCAAACTCTTGCCTTTTTAGCGGAAAGGAAATTTCCATCCTCTCTTCAGTAGAGGGAATTATCTAAGGAACCGATTGTTCCACTGGTTGAGCTTCTAGACATTCTTCTTTCTCAACAGGGAGATCCTCATCAATATGATCTGTCTCTATGGTTTCTTGCTCTTCTGAATTAGGAAAATCCAATTATCTTGCAGCATGAGAATGAGTTTCTAGATTGACATCCTCACTAGAAGAAGGATCTTCCTCTTATCTCAAACCAACAACAACTTCCTCTTCTTGATGTATTTCAGCAGGGATAATAGCAGGGACATAAACCCTTTCTTTTTCAACAGTAAATGTTTCTATTGAAGGTATTCCAGCTTCTTCTATAGATGATACTTCAGATGTTACATCCTCCTCCTCCTCTTCTTCTTCTTCTGAATACTCAGCCACTTCATCTGGTTCCAAACTTGTATCAAATAGATTCTTAGGTCTTCTTGGATAATCAACATGATTAAACATTTTATAGAGTTGATCATTATCCTCAACCCACTGCTTCTTCAAGGGGTTCCAGCTTATATTCATCCTTCTGATGTTAGGCATGGATAGGAAGAATTTAAACTCCTCTAAATTTTCTTCATTCGGTCCAACCATCCCTTTTGAAACTAACATGGGTGAAATAGTCCTTGAGTAAAACAAGGAGGTGGATTTGGAAGTGACTTTGATCAGCTAACATATATGGTTAATAACATACTTGTATAGGTTGATTTTATGGTCATTCATCAACAAGTTAATCAGGAACACATCCTGATACTTCATTACAGCAAAAACCCCTTTTCTTGGAATAATAAATTTCTGAACAAATTTGAAAAGAAGTCTTGTCTCCCCATCTAATTCAGTAACTATGGCCATTCTCTTGGTGCCATTTCTAGTTAGACTTTCCAAAGAATTCTCCAGATTGAAGATATCAGAAGATGGAGGAGGGTCTCTTTGGTAATATTCACAATCTTGTTCATGTGTAATTCTTAGGCATGCATCCCACAACCTTGAAGAGAAGGAACACTTCTGACCATTGATCTAGCTGGTCACCATAATACTTTCTCCAAAATCAAAGGATAACATCACAAATGGATAGAATTGAGATACCAGCCTTGGATAAATTGGTCTATTTTGTCCAGAGAACCATTCAATCCATCCTTGTTCTCTTAAAACTTTCAATACTAATGAATTGATAGACAACATCCACTCAGGGAAAACATAATTTTCAGGAACAACAGTACGACTTACCAAGTTTGGGTTTAGAGGTCCTTCGGGAGCTATCCTCAGTATCCTTTTCGGTTTCTTAGAGAGGCGCTTCTCAAATGAGGGTGAATATGGATGCGTCATCCTTGGCTTCCACTGATGGTTTGGGTAAGATGGAAGAGAAGGTTTTCAAGAATGAGAAGGTTCAGGAGAGAGTTGGGGTAAGGAATCGAATGAAACCCTTAAGTTTTATCATTTGGGAATGTAAAACGTCATAAAAACAAAAACGCGCGAAATCAAATAGTAGTTAAATAAAATTTACCGTGATACGTGTTAAAATAAGAATATAAATAATTTTCACAGTGAAACCGTGAGTAGGAATTACGATGTGATGTAAAATAGTCATCACGGTGAGACAGTTCGTGGTCATCACGGTGAGATAGTGACCATTCTGTGCAGTAACGGTGAGCCAGTGACCATTCTGTGATGTCACGGTGAGACAGTTAAGTGACAGACCGTGAGTATAAGGTGTTAAACTGTGAGACCGTAAGCATGAATCTGTAACTATAAAATAGTGAGTCATGAAACCATAATGTAAAATATAGTAAAGTATTGAGCATTAATATCAGTAAGATATCTATTTATGATTAATCATACCAAGATCATGTATGATGTAGTCTAATATTTCATAATTTAATGGTTTATTGAATATATCATCAAGTTTATATTCAGTACCAATGAATTTCTAAGTGATATCATCTTTTTGATAATGATCCCTCAAAAATTGATGTCTTACATCAATATGTTTTGTCCTAGAATGAGAAATAGGATTCTTAGAAATATTAATATCACTTGTGTTGTCACAATTTATTGGGACATGTTTGAATTGATATCCATAGTCTAGTAATGTGTGTTTCATCCACAAAATTTGCGCATAAAAACTTCCAGTAGCTATGTATTCAGCTTCAACAGTAGATAACACAATAGAATTTTGTTTCTTACTACACCATGATAGTAGTGACTTGCCTAAAAGATGACATTTTCCAGAGGTTCTTTTTCTATCTAACTTACATCCATCAAAATCAGCATCAGAATAACTAACTAGTTAAAATGATTGTCCTTTGGGATAGAACAGTCCTAAATTGGGAGTATGCTTGAGGTATTTGAAAATTCTCTTTAAAACATTTAATTGTGACTCTTTAGGGTTTTCTTGAAAATGAGCACACATACACACACTAAACATAATATCAAGATGACTAGCAGTCAGGTATAGTAGACTTCCAATCATTCCTCTATATGTGGTTCGATCAAAAGATTTACCATCCCCATCAAGATCTAACTTACAGGTGGTACTCATGGTAGTGTCACTACTTTTTGTTCTATCCAATCCAAAATGTTTTAAAATATCTCTAGTATATTTAATTTTAGTTAAAATAATTCCGTCATCATTTTGAAAGATTTTAAATCCAAGAAACAATTTCAGTTCTCCCATTAAACTCATTTCAAATTCATTTTGCATCATTTTAGAAAAATCAGTACATAGGGAATTTATTGAAGATCCAAAAATAATATCATCTACATAAATTTGTACAACTAAAACATCTGTATAAATTCGCTCTATAAAAAGATTAGGGTCAGCTATATATTTTGTAAACATTTTGAAATTAGAAAAGTACTTAATCTATCATACAAAGCTCTTGGAGCTTGCATTAAACCATATAAATCTTTGGATAATTTGAAAATATGATTTGGAAAATGAGGGTTTGAGAATCCAGGTGGTTGTTCAACAAAAACATCCTCAACAATATATCCATTTAAGAATTCACTCTTGACATCCATTTGATATAGTTTGAAATTTAGATGTGCAACATGAGCATGTAAAATCCTAATAGATTTTAATACGGATACATGAGAAAAAGTCTCCTCATAGTCAATTCTTTCCTCTTGACTATATCCTTGTGCACTAGCCTAGATTTGTTTCTATCTATGTTTCCAAATTCATCTACTTTATTTCTAAACAACCATTTAGTGCCTATGGTGAATGTGTCCTTAGGCCATTCAACAAGATTCCACACTTTATTTCATTCAAAATGATTGAGTTATTCTTGCATAACAATTACCCAAAATTCATCATTAATAGAATCATAAATGTTTTTAGGATCAAGCTGTGACAAGAAGGCTTGATGTTCAACCTGATCTCTAAGAGATTCTCTAGTCTGATTCCCTCTATCAAGATTTCTTACAACAACATCCAAAGGATGATTCTTTAGAATTATAGTTTGAATTATTAATGGTAGGACTAGAAATTTCAGGTTCATCTATAGGTTTGGGTTCCATGGTAGCAGATTCCAAAATATGTCCAGAACTGGATGTTTTTACAACAGGTTCTTTATATTTATCCATAAGGTTCAGAATACTCAAATCTTCCTCAAGATTTTTATGTGAGGTTTTAGGATCATGTGGATCAGTTTCATCAAACTTGATGTGAACATATTCTTCCACATATTTGGTTCTATTATTAAAGACTCTATAATCTTTTCTTGTTAAAGATTATCCTAAAAAGATTCCTTCATCACTCTTAGAAGCAAACTTTTCACGATTTTCTTTTGTATTGAGAATAAAAACATTGCAGCCAAAGACTCTAAAGTAACTAACATTAGGTTTTCTATTATTCCATAACTCATATGGGGTCTTCTTAAGAACATGTCTAATTATGAATATATAAATAATATAACAAGCTGTGTTCACAACTTCATCCCAAAATTAAATAGGCAGGTCATATTCATTAAGCATAGTTCTAGCAATTTTTTGCAGGGTTCTATTTATTCTTTCTACTACACCATTCTACTGAGGTGTCCTAGGAGCAGAAAAGTTATGATTATAGTCATTGTGTGAGAAATAGGATTCAAATTCATGATTCTCAAACTCACATCCATGATCACTTCTTAGAGTTTTAATCTTAATTCCACTATGGTTTTCTACAGAATTGGAGTATTTAAAAAAATAAGAACAAGCTTCACTTTTGTGAGCTAATATGTATACCCAAGTATATTTAGAAAAGTCATCTTCTAGGACATAGACATAGTGCTTCCCATTTAAGCTAGAACCTCTAGATGTTCCAAATAGATCCATGTGAACCAACTCTAAAGGTTGAGATGTTGAGACTTAATTCTTTGGTTTGAAAGAGATTTTGTGTTGCTTTCCCTTTTGACAAGGATTACACACTTTGTCATTTGGAAACTCATGTTTGGGTAAGTCTCTAACTAAGTTCTTCCTAGTTAGTTTCCTAAGTGAGTGTATATTGCAGTGTCCTAATCTCCTATTCCACAACCATGACTCTTTATGAATGGTATTTAAAGAGGTAACATTTTGGTTAGCTAAGGAATTTAGATCAACAACATAATCATTTTCATTTCTTAAAGAAGAAAAGACTAATTTTTTTTAAAATTAAAAACATTACAGGAATCATTTTCAAAATTGACATTAAAACCATCATCACACAATTGAGAAGTACTTAACAGATTATATTTATGTCCACCATCAAATAAAACATTATAAAGTAAAACTAAATTACTGTTACCAATTTGTCCTAGGCCGATGATCTTTCCCTTAGAATTATCACCAAAGGTGACATATCCTCCATCAACATTTATTAATCTCTTGAAACATGAGTAATCCCCAGACATATATCTTGATCATTCACTGTCCAAATACCATGTCTTCTTATTGGAACTATTCAAGTGCGTTTCCTACAAAACAGTTTTAGATAGAGTATGATTTTGGTACCTAGATCTTTTTGGCTCCAGACATGTTAGCAATCAATGATTTTGGTACCCAAATTTGTCTTACGGGTCTCATATAATTTACATAATCAATAGATTTTTAATGATAAACTCTATTTGATAAATAACTATGTGAATAACTAGTTGAAGCATATGGATTTCCAGAACTAGAACTAGCAGTATTCTGTCCAGATTTAGGAATAATGCTATTCTTAGTAAACTGTCTCTATCCAGGTTTGTAGCCTTTTCCAGTAGTGTATTTTGGGCCCACTTGCTTTCCTAGGATTTGAGTTAGTGTATCCTTTCCATTTGTGAACTTCTCTAAGTCATTTCTATGTTTCTAATTTGACATTATCAGTTCAGTATTTTCGTTTAACAGTTGAGAATTCTTCTCTTCTTCAATAGTTAGTTCAGTTTTAACAGTAGTAGTGAGAGCATGCTGTTTCTCTAATGATTTGTATTTATCCTTAAGTTTATTGCATGTCTCCCCCATCATATTACAATGTTCAAATAATTCCTCACTAGTCATGTTTTCAGAATATGAATCAGATTCTGCATCATCTCCAAAATAATAATAATTTAAAACAGAAGTATCTAAGGTTACCTCAGATGTGATTTTCATGAAACAGATGTCGGAATGATTCTTTTTAGAATCATTCATTTCAGATTCACTTGTGCTGTCTTCAGAAGCACTCTAGGTAGCCTTCATATCTTTCTTTTACTTACTGCCCTTGTAATCATATTTCTTCTTGAATTTTAGCTTTGGGAAGTCTACTTTAATCTTTCCTTTTCTTTTGCACTCATTGCAAACAACATCATCACTTTTATTTGGCTTTTTCCATTCCTTCTTCCAATTTACCTTATTGTCATACTTTCCTTTTTAATTTAATTTTCTGGAAAATATCTTCATCCTATAAAATTTCTTAAACCTTCTGGCTATCTGAGCCATTTCAGCATCACTATCAGAGTCTGAGCTTTCACTTGTTGAACTGTCAGTTTGTATTTGAGCTTTTTCTTTATCCTTGTTCTTTGAAGAAGTAGTCTTGAAAGCCACTGATTTCCTTTTTGGTTAATCCTCCTCCTCTTTATTTACCTTGAGTTCTTCCTCATACATCATAAGCTTACCAATGAGTTCTTTGACATGTAGAGCAGCAATGTCACATGAATCTCTGATTGAAACAGATGTTCCTCTCCATTGGTCTAGTAAACATCTCAGTATCCTCATAATTTTTTCCTTTATTGGAACAGCTTTACCGAGTGAATTCATTGTATTGAATATCCCATTGAACCTGAGATACATATCAGAAATAGGTTCATCAGTTTTCATTTAACAATTATCATATTTAATAGTATATGTATTCAATCTCATTTCTTTAACACTGGTTGTTCCTTCATGAGAAACACCAAAAGTATCACATATTTCAAAAGTAGTTTTACAAGAAAAAATTCTGTTAAACTCTTCATCTCCTAAAGTACAGTACAAGGCATTCATAGATTTACAATTATTATTGTAGGTAGTCTTTGTAGTTTCATCCCAAGTCGTTCTTTCGGTTTCTGGAATTTTATATTGAGATTATATAATAGTCCAAATATCAAAACCCATGCTTTCTAAATTAATTTTCATTTTAAGCTTCCACTGAGAATAGTTTGTACCCTTGAAGAAAGGTGGCCTGTTAGTTTCAGAACCCTCTAGTCTATTGTACATAACTAGAATTTAGAAAGTATAATTAAAGAGTTAAATTTAGAACTAACAGAAATTTAATATATTTAAATATGAAACTAAAATCACAGTTGAAAAAAAGAGTATTTCAAAAATCCTTAAAAAAAATAACCTCTGATACCAAATGTTGGTCGGATTGGATACTCAAGAGGGGGGGGGGGGTGGTGAATTAAGTTCCAATTAAAAGTTTTGTTAAAATATTATCTCTTTAAAATCCCCCAATTTATAAAACCAGTTAAACTGTAGTAAATTTATACAGATTTTAAATGTTCACTTAGTTTCTCAAAGATTCATTAGGTCTCAGTAAATTTAACCATAATATCAAACTAACTTTTGAAACTAACTTACTGATTTACAATGAGTGTAAACAATTGCTAGTTTACCTATCAAAGTAGCTTTAAAAATAGTATTTTATTCCAAAATAATAGCATCGAAGTATAAATGATATATGTAGTATACATTAAACTTAAACTAAAGATGCACAGTAGAGTTAACCAAGAGGTTTAGTCTCAATCCGAGACTTAGTCCTCTCAACAATTTATATAAATTGATCCACACCCTGGATCGGGGTTAACAATAGTTTACAAAACTATCCATGCCACGTAGGGACCTATACCACGGTTCATCGTGGGAAACAAAACATTGATCAGGACACACAAGGACCTCTTCCACAGTTGATGTGGGTAAACAAGAGTTAAGAGTTTTAGGGTGAGGATTTTGATATCCCCCATTTTAGTGCAGGAGACTTTGTGTGTGTGTGAGATATACATAGTACACCACACTGCTCGAATGTAAATAAAAAAATCACTTATAGAGAATAGATATGAGTTTAGAAAGCTCTAGTGATTAGCAATTCATCTCTAGACTCATTGGATTCAGCAAAATTGCTTCTTTGTCCTTCTCTGGTTTTTCTATTGAAAAACAGAGTGTTGTAGTTTAGCTTATGTTATACAGGAGTGAAAATGATCTCTTTATTCGTCGTGTGTTCTTAAGTGGTGTTGGATTTCACTCATGAGAGTTCTTGAAAATTCTTGCAATCTCCATCTTGACCAGGATTTTTCTTTTTGTTTAGAATAGTGCTCTTGGGTGTATGTATGTTCTTCTTGTTGTATCATCACACATTTATTGCATCCCCACTTTCACATGTACTACATCTTAATCTTCCTTATATTCCACGAGTTATGGAAGTAGGTGTTGTACCTCTCGAACCCCTCAAGGTTTTATTTTCATGATCACAATCACCCTCATATTTATCTAATCCTCTTTCAAGTGTTTTTGGATTGATAGGAATCAAATCAGGTGGCCAAGGAATTGGGCCAAGCAAGCTTAAGTGGCAAAGGAACACAAGTGGACTGAAAATCAGTCCACCGGCCAACCGGTGGCTTCACCACCGGTCGGCCGGTGGACCCTGGGAAGGATGCTGAGCCACTGCCATCTCACCGGCCAGCCGGTGTCACTCAGATTGAACAGGGTTTGCTTCTGCCTCACCACCGGCCAGCCGGTGGCTCTGGCACCGGTCGGCCGGTGGTGCCTGGAAAAGAAGACTCAGCCACTGTCAAGGCACCGGCCAGCCGGTGGCCCTGCACCGGCCTGCCGGTAGCACTGGTCAAACTAGCCGTTGGCTTTGACCAGTCAACTCCAAAAGCCTCCCAACGGCTCCGAGGCCTTTTCCAACGGCTCCAAAGCCCTCCAACGGATACTTGAAGGTTCCTAGCCTATAAATAAAGGCCTAGGAAGCCCCGGAACAACACACAAGCCACCGGACACATTTTTACATCTTTGGCGAAGCTCCGACGGATTGTTCCAAGGGAACCCAAAGTGCTCCAACAACTTCCACATCCAAGAGCACCTCCATAGAAGCTTGGAAGCGGCCCTCAAACATCATCAATCAATCAAAGGCGCCCAAGGCTTCTCCATTACGGGTTTTATTGTTTATCTCTTTTTGAGCTTTAAAATTGGGTTTCTGCCTACAAACCCCAACTCTTTTCTCATCTCCCCTTCTTTGGGTTCTCACACCACCACTATGGTGTGAAGAGGTTTTCTCAAGCTTTTCCTTTAAAAGGCTTGTGTCTCGGTGAGCTAGTCTTCACCCGTAAAAAGACTAGTGGGTTCTTGCTTAACCATTAAAAGCAAGTGGGTTCTTGCTAAACCAATAAAAGCAAGCTGTAATAGGTCCTAGTGCTACCTCAAAGCCTAGTGGGTTTCTTACTAAAACCATTGAAAAGCAAGCAGTAGGAATCTCTCAACGGTTGAGTTGGGAGCGGAGACGTAGGCCGGGTTTTGGCCGAACTCCGTTATCAATTTTGTGTGTCTTGCCTCTTTATTTCCACTGCATCTTTTACTTTGATTTTTTATTTGTCAATCTCTTTTTAAAAGGCAATTCACCCCCCCTCTTGCCATCATTCCCCGTTTTTTCCGACCCAACAGTAGGAAGTATTCACTTTTCATAGGTATGAGATTCAGTTTCCTAACATGCCAACAACTATCATTAAATAACATTAATTGCAATAAAATCATCAAATATTCCCATTAGCATTATTTAAATAATATTGACAAAAAGTTAAGAAACGGTGTCACAATGATTATGTAAATGGTGTCTTCTTCGCGGTATAGTCTTCACGGTATGTGGTTCACGGTGTCTCCATGTCACGGTGTGTAGCTCACGGTGTCTGTGTCACGATGTTTCCTTCATGGTGTCTGGGTCACAGTGTATCCTTCACGGTGTGTCCTTCACAGTGTTTGGGTCACAGTGTGTCCTTCACAGTGTTTGGGTCATGGTGTGTCCTTCATGGTGTCTGGGTCATGGTGTGTCCTTCACCGTGTGTCTATACTTAGACAAATATCTGTATTTATACTTAAATAGTAATATAAAGAATATGGATTAAGCTTAATCATTAGAGAGTAAGAGAAGTTGAAACATAAATATAAATTCTTGATAATATAAGTGAGATTTGTGATCATGCATAAGACTTTTAAATAATAAAGAGAGTAATTAACATCAATAAAATTTGTTATCATTCAAACATGATGTGTAGTTATTATTGAGACTGAAGAGCATTAGCAAGATGTGCAATTAAGATTGAAATTAATTAGTAGGAATAGGATTTGTGATCATTAAAAAATGATTAATACATGATGAGTCCAACAAAAAGTACGACTCTTTCTAAAATCCTAACCATTATGGTAATGTCAATTATTCTTAAAGAATTCCCTAACCTCTAATGTTATCTAAACTGACATCTGATACCAACTATGAGGACCCATCCTTAAACATTTCATAATATTGAATTAAATTAATAATTCACATTGGGTATCTTTTCAGGTTTAGTGTTTTAGAGAATTAGGCCATAACTGTTACATAACAACTTGAATATTACAAGTAGAAACTACTACTCAGTATCCATTTTTTTCATAAAATAACAACTGTTAAAAAGACACATGTCTAGGTCCAAGTTTTCGACAACATGAATTTATTTGATCCCATCCTTGAACCTATTCATCTTTATGTCCTGTGGATAAAATTTCAAAAAAAACTTGGGATGAGCATAAAAAGCTTAGTATGGGTTATAAAATAAGGAAAGAAAACATTATCCCAATAATAAATACAAATCCATGAAACAAGGATTTTCAATCATAACATACCTTATGAAATTATAAGATTAATGAACAACACACACAGATCATAAATCATAAAGGTTACTTATGGAATACATATCAAACATACATTTTAGCTATCACAACTATGTAGGGAGTTAGACTTGGAATACCATCACAGTATATTCCCTAAATATCTTAGGAGAAACATCACGTTTACCTCCGTCACATTACCCAATGCATTGGAGAGATATCTCGGGCTCACCCGCCCTAGGTTTATCATGGAACCACCCATACACATAAACAATGCACAATAACCATAATATAATCATAACATATAACACATTTATAAAGGAATGATAAAATTTCCACATTCTAATATATCAAATCAAGATATTGAAATAAACAATGTTTTATCAAATCATTTTTAAAACCGTTTAATTTTTTTTTGAATCAAAGTGTCCCATACCACTTTGAAGCATTTAAATGAATTATCATTTGAAAACATTAATGTCCATAAAAATAAATCCAAAAACCCATTTTTAAAACATGGAAATTAATGATCAATATTAAGAATAATAAATCATTAAAACATTTAAAACGATATTTTAGTTAAAGAGTTTGTTAACAAAAAGAGAGTCACTTGAATACAAATAAATGAGGAATAACATTATAAATTCATGATAAAATATGTCAAAGTTCAGTATATACACCATATAAGAGTGAATTGGTGCATAACAACAATGAAGTCTCGATGGAAATGTAAATTGAGATGAAATCCATTATAAAGATGGTATCCTTAAATTAAGGGAAAATTATTCACATAATTATGTGTGAAAAATATAAATACACCTAATATAAGTGGATATTAAGTGTAAAAAAATAAGAGGTCATTCACACATATTCATAGGATGAAATCTTCAAGAAGTACAAGTTGAACCCGAAGACTTGAAATTGAGTTAAGAGGTTCCCTTATAAAATTTTGAGAGCCTAACGACGTCACATTACAATTCAGAAAATGAGTTTATAAGATAAAAAGGGTATCTCAGCACTTGGAAATAAATTTTAAATCAACTAGGATACATAAGAACATATCCCAACATAATAAGATGTAAATTAAACGTCATAACAGAAAGAAGTATTTTATAAAGAGGAGGGTGAATAGTTCCCATACCGATTTGGTAACTTACAAAACATACGCCACATGAAATAAGGATCATACAATGAAGATGTAAATACTCATTAATGAACATATATTACATAAATAGTACAATCTTGTGAAGTACATACACCATACAAAAGTAAATAGTGTAAAATATAGCATGAATCTCATGAGAATAAAAAGTTAGACGAAACCCTTTACCACGTTGTAATGAACTGAGTCGTATGATAAAAAGTTAATAACCACCAAATTAATCTTATAATACCATGAATATAATGAGAATAATGATAATATATATCAAATTGAATTAAAAAATACACTACCTTCAATGAATAAGGGGAAAACAATGGAAATCTCACGGAATTAAATGTGAGATAAGAAAATCCCTTACATAAATTCGGCAATCTAACGGTGCCACATAAAAATTCTTAAAATGAATTGATGAGAGTAATAGGGGGTATGTAATCATATGAAAATAAAAATTTAATTATAGTGAATATAAAATAACATCCTCCAACATAATAACATGGAGTATAAAAGAAATGACATAAAAGAGAGTACTTGAAAATAAAGAGAGAGGTCGGATCCCTTACCTCGTGTCTGAATAGACTCGATCATTCTTTAATCTCCTGAATAATAAAATAAAGTAAATTTATACATTCTTAAGAAACTTTTTTAAGTTTATTTTTCCTTTTATATCACTTATTACCATGTTAGAAACATTATGTAATCATTTTAGTAAATAATGTTTATTTTGTCGATATTCAGTACTTGAGTCAAAAATGGACTTCTTATAAATACATGGTGTTCATGTGGTCAAAGGTTCATTATATCCAGAATTATATTCATGATATATATATAATATATATCATATTTATCCAGTATATACATTTATTTATAATATTACATAACATTTTGTGGTAAGAAATGAAATGCACCTGTCATGGAGAGGGTAAATCGTATGTTTTCATGAATGCTACTGTCATTTTGATTTCTTATTTTAATGGAATTAAAACATAATTATACATAGGTATATTATAATTCCAGTATTATATTATATATAATATCATTAAATCTATACTTTATACATCCCACATAAGGAATTAACGAGTCACATCACTTTGAGGGGGCAGTAGTCTGCGCTTCCTCAAATGAGATTATTGTATTTACCCACTATGGAAACCATAAAGGCGTGCTATAAATGGAAAATACAGAAGTGTAAAAAAACATAATCATAATATATATCATATATAAATACAGTTCCATCATAATGGCCACCATGAGAGGTGGTTGGAGATATTTGAACAATCATCGTTTTGCGAGGCGTTAGTTTTCCATCCACAGAAACATAATGTTCTTCATCCATTAGAGGGAGGTATGTGTAAGTGTAGTTAAAATATTTCTCATTAAAACATCCTAGTATATTTGGGATATATTTTTTGTTACAAAAAAAGGAATAAAAATATTTTAGGTGTTGGAGAAGTAAAATAAAAGAAAACAATTTAAGATAAACTGTTACCTTTAATTTGGGTAACTCCCTTTGTTTTGAACCAAAGGACTTCTGGAAGTGCCTTCTGCCTAAGGTAAGGATTATAGGAGGAGGGTAGGGATTAAGGGAGCTTAATTTTTCAGAGTTTTTATGGGACAAAAGGCTTGATAGGTGTGAGGAATTGGTTAGAAATGGTCTCCTTTTATAAGGGGTAGGAGGGGCTCTTTAGGAAAGTGTGAAAATATTATTTTATTACATAATGATATTCATTTTATAAAGGACCAAAAATCATTAAGGTCGAAGAAAAGATGACTCATATTCAAAGTAAAATCATACAATTATAATTGGACATGTTTTTATAATATTTTAATCATTATAATCTAATTTATTTAAATGATTGTTTAATTAGGTAAACACTGCATCATTATTGTGTCACAAATAATTTAACTTTTATGATGTCTAAAAATTATAAAAAAATACTGTCATGTAAGAAATATTTTTATATTTATAAATAATATATAAAGTCGAAAATATAACTTATATAATACAATATAAAAATTAATTTACTAAAAGATACTTTCTGTTGTCATTTTTTCCTTTACTTTATGTTAGTTAATATAAATTGTCATTATCACTCCCAAGTGGCTCAATTGGGTCCTAAAATCGACCCAAAGATGCCCATGGTAGTAAATTTCTCAACCAATAAGGTTTGGACAAGTGTTAAGTTAATTTTGAATTATTATAATATTCTTTTTTACATTGAATTACATTATTTACCTTTAACCGCGGTAATAAAAGTCAAAAGTTACTATTCACCAAAAATTATTTTCATCTTATTGAACCATATTTTACTTCTTGATAAAAAATATATATGTTGGAGTTTTAAAATTCATTCCACAGAAGTGTTAAAATTTCATTTAAATTAAAAAGTCAGTTTTTTTAACTACCACTAAGTGGTTTCACTATTCATAAAAAATTGATGTTTTTCAGAAAAGACCAAAAATTAAGCCTAATCTATATTTGATATTCTGAATTCAAAAATGATTTCTATTTTGAAAAATTAAAAACATATAAGTGGAATTAATTAATTTTAAAATTAATTCCCGTTATCAAAACAAATAGTGTGTTTTTTAGAAATAATAACTATTAAACGATTGATACTTGTTTATGTCCACTTTCAAAGTGAAATTAATTCCAATGACCAAAATTGGATTAAATGATAAAAATATATTTTAATTTCACTTTAAATAAAATTAATAAGATAATCTAACCGTATAAATAATTTAGATTAAGAGGCACTTTTGAATCAAAATACAATATTTTTCACTATTCATTAAGAAATGATGTTTATTGGAATAATTCCAAAAATTTACACAAAGTAAAATTTGATGTCCCCATTTTAAAGAAGGATTTTATTTTGTCATATATAATGTATTAAAGTGACCAAAACTAGATTTAAAAAGGGTTCTCGATTAAAAGGAAATAAATCGGCCTTTTAATGTAGATTATGCTTAAAAATAGATTCATTCACATTTTAAGCCTCTAAATTTTATTGGATAAATTTAAATACATTCAAAAACATGTATAGTCATATTGTATTTATTTTTGTTCATTCCCACCAATACAACATCTAGGAGTTATCTAACATTTAAAATAATAATATATTATTAGTGTGTAACGTAAGATTTCAAAGAAACCCGTTGTTGCGTATTGGGTATGATATCGAACATAGCAACCCTTTTAAAATAAAATTAATATTTAATTAAAAAATTTATAAATATGAAAAAGTCATATACTTTATTTACCTGGGATTGTACATAAAAACTAATTTAAAGCATCAACTGTTCATCATCAATAATGTATCACATGAAATATTAATAATTCATAATTTATATATAAATTTTATTGAACATAAATAGTATTATACTGTGGTGAATTTGATACTAATTTATTTTCCTGAGTCAATGGTATCTATAATAGTTGTCAAATGGACCATGGTACTCTCATCCACTATATATTTTCACACACTCAAATCATTTTCTAGTTTCTCCTTACACGTTTATATGAATATTTCGTAATTGATTAGAAACATGATCTTTAGTTTCCAAATCCAAAGCCCAAACATTTCTAGAGTGATCCTTTAATGATTTTAGAAAATAGATAACATCTCACAATGTTTGGTTACTCATCATGAAGGCATCAATGTGTATGAAATATAAAATGATCACTCTCATGGATATAAAATAATTCAGATATGACGGTTTATGTTTTATTCTCATGATAAAACCAACACATGTATCAAAATTTACAAATCTAATTCATGGAATGTGATCCTTCTTAGAGACAGTTCTAATTCATATATCACTCATTGGACCAATTTATTTGTTCCATGATTCTACCAAAACCTATTTTATTACTTCATTTACTTCTCCTTCACAAGATCATTAATTTGTGAGGTAAAGTGAAATGGATTTATTACACATACCAATTACCATATTAAATTGGTAATACTCAATTTTCCATGACTAATGGAAATTAAATATCCTTCATCATTAAGAATTTCAGTGCATATCAGAATACAATTTATATTAGGAAACACCTCAAATCCATATATAGTAACTTATATGTAATTTTAGTATCTATAAAAATATTATGAAAACCAATAATTTTGGATTCATCATCATTTACAATCATAACAAGTTTAAAATTACCTTAACTATAAAATGAGAAGAAATATTTATATATAGTGACATTGTTGGAGATTATTAAATCAATCACCCCTTTTAATTCTTAACTGGAACAGTAGACATTCTCATCTTTTTAAATGATAAAAATATCTTCATAAAAAATTTAGTATCTTTGTTTTTGTGTTTCCCATACAAATTCCAATATTCTACCATCAACTTCTAACACTCTTGGATTTTTTTGAGTATTCCACAATATTGGATATTCATACTGTTTCTCAATTGGAAATTTGATCATTCCCCATTTAGTTCTTCAAAAAATGGTATTATTTTCATATTATTCTTCTATAGAATATTTTTTCCCTTACCTTTTTATTGTATGAGCCTTTGATTAAAGTGATCACCCCTTATCCATTATTTGGGATTCATTATTCATCATAATTCCTTTAAAAATTTCCATTTTGAGATTTCCATTAGTTGCTAAAATAGGGACATACATGACCAATGTGTCCTACATCATTGGTATAGAGCTCAATATGAATAGTTCATACAACTCGTCATCAACCATCATTTTAATAGAACTATGATGATCTATAAATCCATTTTAATTCACTCATATGGTCTATTTCATTACTCACATAATTTTAATTCTGGCTGAAAAGGTGACGTATTAGGTTTTCTTTTTTTTAGTTTCAATTTCATACATATTTTCTAATTTTCATAATAGAATATAAGAATCATTTTCAATGGAAATTTTTTGGAAGGTTCTCCAATCAATCCATAGTTTGATTTGGTATGTGTAATTAATATTGAAAATTACCCACTCTACATCCACTATTTGGGTATTGGTAGTTTTTTTTTGCAAGGCGGGGGTACTGGTAGATGTCTTGTCCTTGTGTTGGACACTTTTTTTATGTTTTCATCATAGGTATAGGAATGAGATTAGTGGTACCTACAATAGGATTTCAAAAATATTTAATCAAAAAAACATATACCATTTTGGGTTTCTATATAGAATTATAAAAAGAGATACTAATAATCAGGATACTAATATTTTCTTCTACTGATGAATTGAGAATATTTCAAATCTAACAATACAGACGTGTATAGAATTATTGAAAAAAAGTAATGTCAGATACATTTCTAGAAATTTCATTCTAATGTTTTTAGTATCATAAATAGAGTTTTCTTCCCTACCAAGGAGGTATTGTAGCACCTAGAGTTGATCCAAACATAAACAACCATTAGACGATTCATTTTAGATCTATTTCTTATGCTATTTGTGCTATTTGAATTGTATCAAAGATAAAATTTAAAGGATGTATTTTTAAAATCATATTGACTACCTATAATTTTTTAGACACCAAAAAAAATCATATTTTCTTCTCTATTATTAATTTTGATACCTTCGTACGATTTTTTTGGGATAGTGTAAGTCATACACAATAAACATACTCATAAATAGAGAATAAAAATAGATAAAACACATAGATTTTAATGTGGTTTAGAAATGTTTCTATTTCCCATAGAGAAGTATAGAATTATTTTTATTTGTTGTTATACACATAAAAAATTGTGAGATATACTTATAGAATATAAAAGTTTTGACATATTTCTCTTTCATGGGATTTTCTTCCATATTATAGAGAAAATATAAACCCTTTATCATATTTTTTTCAAGTTGAGGACATTTTCCCTCACCATTGACTACACCCAAATAAATTTATAACCAATGAATGTACCAATAACCCAATAAAATTTCCATGGTGATGGAATATTTCTCTAAATTCTCTCAAACATGTTCCAAAATTAGGAGTAGTTGTTGTTTTAGAATATGCATGAAGTTCCCCATACCCCCACTCCCAAATCTGATGCTAATAAACTTTCTTTAAACAATGTACTTGATTCGAACTTCTAAAATGAAGGGTTAATCATTCATAATATTACATCATTACTATTATTTAATAATTACATCTCATAAATAAACAACCCTAATTATAGAATGTTTAGTGTCTTAGATGATCAAATAAATAAGAAAAATATTTTACAATACTTATGAGTACTTCTCTATAAAAAACCACACAAGACTCCCTTCCTCATAAATAATACTAATCTTGATAACATGGGGAATGGAAATATAATGAATGGGTGAGATCTAATCGCTGTTAATAGAAAATATACCAACATATAGTTAATTTTTAGATCATAAGTCTAAGATAAAATATGAACACGGGATAAATATCTTATTAAAAAGATAATAAAAAAATAAGTGTTATCTAAAATCACAATAGAATGATATGTAACCTTAAATCTATAAACATATACCATAGTATAATAGTACAGATTCATGATATTATATAAATGAAACTTTGAGCATAATAATATTCATATGAAAAATAAATTAAACATTTCCATGAATGATAACATAAGAAATAACACTGGAAAAAACGTAAGAAAAAATAAATTATAACATTTTGAAAAAACCAAAATTCCTACGTATATGTTTAAAAAATATATATGCATAAATCTATGAAAAAAATAATGTCCATGATTTATTCCATGTGTACAATAAAACAACCACACATTATGTTGTGACAAAAAAAATCCCATTCTTAAATACATTATATTTTGAGATGTAAATCCTTAACCAATGAATTTTTGGGATATATATGACCTCAACCATAATCATCCATACAAAGGTGTGATTTATGATATCAATTATTCATTTTATCATGAATAAATGTAATAAAATGGGGTTTGAAGAATTTTTAAATGGAATCACAAAACATGATATTACATGTAGATCGATCGGAACTAAATATTTATTTACCAATAATGTTAATTAAACACATCAATTTAACATATTATTAATAAAACAACCCTATATAAGAAATACCTTTAAGGTATTAAATACAAAAGGCATGTTTAAAATTATCATTCAAATCACTACAGAAAAATGAGAAGAAATATATTCTTATAAAATTCTGGAAAACTCTAAAAAATGATTTCCATAAAATGAACTACATTTTTATTCATAAACCACTTAAAAAATCTATTTAAATATATTTTTTGTTTCATAACAAATATATTATAAAAGGAAGTTATTTTGAAAAACATTCTTTTCAAATTCAATAAATCATTACAGAACTACTTAAAAACAAAATCCTTTAAAATCCAATTTTAAAATCATGAGTTTCTTTGTAAAATAAATCATTTAATTTTGAAAAATATTACAATATATCATTTTCCATTAAAACTATTAATAATTAATATTATTTTAAAAACCATATTAATAAATTTTTAGAGTATTTGAATAAAACAATATACAAAATAGTGTAATAAACCATAAAATAATTTTTAGAAACTATTTTTACTATAGTGATAAAAGACAATGTTACCTGTCATATAAAAAATTTATTTTCAAAAATTTGATCTATATTTTATAGAAAAATTTTTCATTGGATAATATAAATAAATAATGGAACATTTAGTAATACATAATGTATTTTTTAGTGGTAAAATGGAGTATAAAATAAACTACAAAATCATAACATGAAATACTTTTAAATATTTTAAATACAATTTTTGAAATGAAATAACATAAAATGGTATAATAAAACTTTCATTTGAAAATATGGCATATAAAATTTAATAGTCACATGAGATAACACATAAATAGGTTTCTATATATAAATTTTTAAAAATTGGTATAAGAAAACATGGATAGGGAAGAGAAACCATCCTTATAGGGGGTAGACATTATTTTTAACAAAGAAATACTATATGAGAAATAATGTACTAAAACTAAATATTTGAATAAAAAATGTAACATTCCCAGTGATAGAAGGAATTATAGTACCATCATAAATAAAACTATTACAAATTTATAAATCAATTATTGAAAAAGAATCCTTATGACTTAATGAAACAAGATGAGTTTTGAAAAATTTCATATGAATTAAGAAATGATTTAGTAGAAATAACTTGAAAAATATAGATTAAAATTAAAATTAAAATACAATGAAAAATATATTTCCTGATATTATATATCCAATAGGCAGTATACACACCATTTAAATGAAATTCAGGCCGTAAAACAAAACATTTTTCAATGAATGGAAAATGAGATGAAACACTTTTACCTGTAATCCAGCTTATTCCAATATGATCTACACTCTGGAATAAAAAACTCTCTTAATAAAATATTTTAGAATATATACACATAAATATATTTATGAAATTAATTTATAAATATTTATTTTATATATAATATTTCATATATTTTATTTTCATTTTTAGATTTTCTTATCTTCGATAGTTTTCATTAGTACTTGTTTCATAATGGCGATGTTGATTCTTATTTAGGGATTAAAAATTTATCATTTAAATTTCAATGATTTTACATTAATAAATATTATATATTATTTATAAAAATTTCTATTTTCATTTCAAATGAATTTTTATTATGATTTGTGATGATGATGTTGGTAATGATATTGTTCTGATAATTTTCACGAATAAGGGATTATATATTAATAATTGAGTGGATTTTAACATTACCATCTAAAATAATAATAATAATTATTAACATAATATTTTTTATTTTCATTATTTATTTTTTACTTAGTTACCCATGATTGAAATTTATAACATTGATTATATAGGTGGTTAATGTGACCCAAATAAGAAAAAGCGATAATCTATGGGTGAGTATGGTTCATAATGTGATTCTTCTTGAATAATTAAATTATTAAAAAATCATAATGAAATTATTCATATGTTTTAAGGTGGTTAATCATATTTTAGGATGGTTTAACAATGAATAAAATTATATTTAAAAACATGACACTTTTATAGATGTAGTAGCCCACATGAACACACAAGGGACACATTGAATTTCATAAAAAATAAATGAGTGAATTGTTTTCTTATATTTTAAGAGTATGATTTTTTTTAAATATTATATTTATTTACAGTATTTATTCTTTTAACTATCTTTGTATGGTGTTTTTGAATAATAAATCATGTTATTCATGTATACGATAGTCCGCATATACACATGTTGATATTTTTTTCTCTATATAAAAGTAAAATCATGGTTAATGATTACAAAAATATAATTATAAAATTAAAAAATATATATATAATAATTACTTAATAATAATATAACAGATAAAATAGATCAAAATGAGGTGTAATAGGTATGAAAAGTTTCAAAATTGAAAAGGAGTAATTACAACATTTAACCATTCACTTTGGAAAACTCCTTTGAAAAAAGGTTAAATATATTAAATGGTGGTTATTTGAGAATAAAACAACCTTTAGTATGTGTATAGGTATTTTGGGGAGTCATTGTGTCAGATTTTGGCCAAATATAATAGGCTTTGGGTGTGTGGATAAGCGGGGCGTTGATGGCTAATTTTATAAAGGAGAAGAGTAGTTTTTTTATAAATATAAAAGGTAAAATCATTATGAAAAAGGGAAGAGAATAAAATAGTGTAAAATAATTGAGTGTAGGGGTATATTTATTCTCAATAAATCCACAACCATTAATTATTAAACATGTTTTTAGCCATTTACTATTGTGATTTTTACTTCTACCTTTTAGGAGTTTTAACATCGTAACTAATCTTTTCAAAAATAATATAATTTTATAGAAAAAAATAAAACAATGCTTATTAAAAAAATTCCAAATTATTTCAAATAAGAAATAAATTTTATGAAATGAAATTCCTATTGGTGAAAATAAATTAATTTTAATATTTTTCTATGTAACGTGAAATTTTTTTAGGAAATTGTATATTTAAGTGTAAAAATAATGTTTAAGATAAAATTATCAATGTTTTTCATTTAAATGATATTAAATAGTACATTATTAACCAAATAAGAGTTATTTTACTTGAAAATAATTCCAAAACATAATTTCACATTATGAAGAATCAATAAAAATACATTGACTAAAAATAGTTTTTAATAGAAAAATATTTCATTATTTTTAAAATAATAAAAAGAGATTTTATACTTTAAAAAATATTATTTATATTGCGTAATTTCGCTCCATAAATATATTTTTATCATAAAATGAATTAATAATTTTTAAATTTATATTTTGTTTCTTGATATTGTCATAAATGTTATAGTTTTATAAAAACATTTTTTCACTATTCACCTAAAATTTAATATTTTTAGAAAAAAAATCATTCCTATATAATTTGGACATCAAATATTAAAAATATAATTCCAATTATTGAAATTAATATTCTAAAATATCGAAATTAACATTTTAAATTAAAATTCAACAAAATGAAAACTCGTCTTATTGAAAAGTGGCATTTTTAAAAAATATGTTTTCTCAATATTATTTCACAATAATATATTATTTAAATAATATAAACACATTAATAAATTAATTTAAATATTAAATATTATTATAATAGTCATTTATAATTGTATTATCAAAAAATATAAATTATATATCCTCAAAATGTAATCATTTTCTATTGGTTAATATCTTATTATTTTATAGATGTTTTTTTATTATTATTGATATTTTATAACTATTCAAAAATCTTCCATGAATCATTATAGTTAGATGTTGTGTGTGATATAATTTATAAATCATATTATTAATTTATAAAAAAATTGCAAAATCTCATGGTGTTACAATACACCCTTAAATAAATTGCATCCTATCAATTTTATTTTTATTTTTTCTAGAAGAATATATAATGGAATCTAAAAGATCAAAATGAAATAATATGTAATTATGAATGAAAAACATAACCTACTATCTTAAGTAAGATTATGAAACTCATATTTTACCTCTTAATAAATAGATGTCATGTTATTTTCACAAATATTTAATCTAACTATGCTTCCTTAGTTGGCTTCTAAGGCATAGGGGTTGATAAATACTTTCATTTCACAAATTCATTTCCACAATGACGATTCAAACCGAATACGAAACCCAAAATGGATATGATATTGTCTAATTGAAATCAAATTAAATGGCCATATGAACAAGAAAACTCAATCCAAAAATTACCTTTCCAATGACACCTTCATTTCAACCTATGATACTTTAATTTAAACAATGAAATAATTTTATCAACCAATATCTACTTTAGTTTATCCTAGTTAACCAGGGTTATATTACAATTTTTTCGATAACCTATCTAGATATAAATTACACCAACAAATTCCATCAAAATTCAGTATATGGGTGTTAGAAGACTATGTGAATTAGAAATGTAAATCCAATGAGATTTCCTTGATAAGTGTGAATATTGTAACCACTCATTGTGTACTAAGTGAATATTAAGATGATATTCCAACAACCTTTTTAGGGTGATTACCATTAATTGAATATATCCTATAATCACATATAATTTCCAGAATCCATACATGGATGTAATTACTCAAAATACCACATAATCAAAATATTTCCAAACTTTTAGGATGTTATCGTATACTTAGACTCATCCATAATGTTTTTAATAATCCTATTACATATTATTTAACAAAAGGAACTAAATTAATCCAAAAAAATAACAAGAAGTTGATTGAATACCAATAGAATAACCTCTTAACCGCAATTTTGGATCTGGTTAAAAATACATTCTTTAAACACTAGCTTTGAGAAAAAATTGGAAAACCAAACTATAAATATCTTTACCTCATTTATTAAATTTTAACATTATGTCTGAAAAATAATCACATATTATCAATAATGGATAGTTTAATCACATTGAGGATGAACAATATAAGAAAATTATTTTAATACAATTATTAAAATTTCTCCATAATCAAACCAAACTATACACCATTTCTCATAAGTTAAAATCATAATCATAACATAGAGAACATAAATATATGGAAGGGGCTAGACCAAATTCATAGTAATTTAAAACATTCAAACTTTTCATCAAGGTTTAGATCATAATCATTAGATAAGACATGATTATGGTAGAAATAACTTACATAACAAAATATGAAACAACAATATTTTCCTATAAATCATTATATAATGGCATGTAATAGAAAATGAAAAAAAATGTACAGTGTAAAAGGAGTGTGGAATAATGAGGTGATAAATATGAGCCATGTAGAAAATTCATAGGAATATGAAAATGAAATGTAACATTATTTTATAACATATCCAAATAATGAAATTTGGAACAAACATAATCAAAAATAATTTATAACATTTAACAAACAACATATCCACAATTCGTGTAATGAAATTACAAAATATACAAACATCAGGATGTGAAAAAACATAATGAAAACACTTAAAAACATTATCTCATGAGATATAACACCTTCAGCAATTCACTAGAGAGATATATATAACAACACCCATCATCATCCATACATGTGTGTTCCATAAGATATTAATCATTTATGAAATCCTGATTCCCCAATGAGAGAAAACATGTTTCATATAATTTCCAATTGGTATCATATAATGTGATATCCATAGTATATCTATTGACAAAAGAGATTGAATTACCCAAAATAAATATTTAACATTTTAATTAACAATTCGATTCAGAAAACATAACTCTATAGTGTTTAAATACATTGGAATATATGTGTTTTATTAATTATTGGATAATTAAAATTTAAAATACAAGAAGAAATATATATTTTTAAAATTCTTGAAATCCTCTTAACAATGTTTTCCCTGAAATAAAATAATTTTATCATGATAATATTTTTTATAAATTACCTTTAGAAACCATATTCTAGAAAACAAACTTTATAAAAAAGGTCTGTTTTCAAAAAATCTCTATGAGAATACATAAAAAAATGAAAAATTCATTGATAACAGAAGACATTAAATCCACTTTTAGAATCAAAATATTATTTTTCATATCATTTTTCCTCTTTTAAAGAATATAATAATCTTAAAAATTATTTTAAAGATAATTTTTTATTAAAATTAATTTTAACTCTTTTTTAAAACATTTATTGGATCCCCCCTAAAGAATAATGCACAAATAAAGTGGAAGAAACAATATTAGAGTTTTTATAAATAATTCTTACCATATTTATAAAAGGAAACGGTATGGGTCACAGTCAAAAGACTTTTTCAAAAAGAAGAAGTGATTATTTTCAAAAGATTTTACTCCTAAAAAATATTCAATAATGATTCATTTAAAATGTCATAACATTTTTTCAAACAAAATGTTTAGCGGAAGATAAAACATGTTATCATGTAGGAAAATTAATTTAAATATTTGTAAATACCTATGTTAAAACCCCACAACATAAAAAGTGATATTAAAACATCCTTTTCAAAAGAGGGAATGAGAAATATGAAAGTCTTATGAGATAAAAAAAATTAGGTTTCCAAATATAAAATGTGAACATTTTATCAAATAGAAAATATAGACGAGGAATAGAAACCATAATTAGGGAGGATGGGAATTATTCTTAACAAAGATATGCATTTTTTGAAATAAACTTATAAAAGAAAAATATTTGAATAAAAAATGTCACATTCTATTATGAGATTATACAATATAGTATCATTATAAATGGAAACATAACTAACATGTAAAGCCATAGTAAAAAGTAATCATTATGACTAAATGAAAGAAGAGGATTTACGAAAAAACCCCTTATGACTTAAGAAACATTTTAGTAGAAACCCCTAGAGTGAGTGATATTGTAATTGAAATTATAATACCTTGTATAAAATATAATTCGTGATATTATATATAAAATATTTATTATACACCCCATTTCAATGAAATTAGGTTTATAAAAAAATAAATGTCTCAAAGAATGGAAATATATATGAAACTCCCTTACCTTTAATCCAGCTCACACAAAATTTCCCTAACAACATATATAACACAAATTAATATCATAATATATAATTTATGAACCTTATAGAAACATATATCCTTTTATAAACATGAAGTATGTAAAATATCATCATATTTAGGTACATTACACCTTAAATTCATCCCTTATATAATTGTTTTTGAGTTATTATTTTATTGGGTGATGTTACAAGTATATTATTTTTGGTTTTAAAGAGTTTTGTAGGCTTTTAAAGGGGTTTATGGTTTGATCATGGTATGGGAAAATCCTATTTTCATCCACATAGAATCATGTAGATTTTTTGAGAGGGGTAGTGGGTAATGAACTAATTGCTCTAACAATGAATCTTCCCCCTAGAAATTTTCTGACTCACAATAAAATGATGAAGAACAATGGGTACATGCTTTACCAAACCTTGAAACCAAATAATGAAGGATTTCCAAAGATATAGTGATCCTCGAATGGTTAGTTAATTATATTGTAAACTATGTTACCAAACCTAGTATGAATTTTTAATTAATCATTAAATTGGTTTTTAAATATAAAACTTCCCTAAAACCCTTAATTATTTATCCAATTATTTGGGATGTTAAACTTATAGACTCCAGTGGCCTTTCTTGGTGAATATGTTCCCTCCAAACTATATTTCCCAAGGATCTAGAGGCATTGGATCATGTGAATATAATTTATGGTTTTATTCCTCCACTATTATTCATCTTTATTCTAGATATAATCTCATTATATTTTATGAAATTATAGATTAAATATTAAATGGATAGATCTACGAATTCACTTTTAATTTAATAAGGATTTCAGGATTAATTGATAGACATGTGGCTGGAACTAGATAATTTTCATCTCCTTCCTAAACAGATCTATATATACCATTAGTAGTGTATCTCATTATGAATTTTAACCTATTACTAATACCATGTGATGTTATGCTCTTGGATTATGGTTAATGATGATTTATTCTAGGGATAATTAGCACATAAATGTGGTTTGTTAATGACATGTAAATTAGTATTGACAAACTTCAGGTAGGAATCCCTTAATATATAGGGACTTGGTATAATGTTGGTTAGCATGATTGGTATTCATGTGCATCAATATGCGTGGATTCTTGAGAACCATTAGGTAATATGGTGTTATTGAAATTTTGAATATAGTGTGTGTATGGGTAGCTCGTGAGACCTATAAATTGCATGTTATGTTTTTTACATCATGTGTAATGCTATGTGGTATTCAAATTCTTGTCCTAATTCATTTACATCTAGAATCATGTAGATAGTTGGATCATAATGCTCTATATTTCCCTTGTAGAGGGATAATGTACAAGATTAATGGTTTTCTAATGAATATAGTGGGGCCTAGAGAAATGGCTAGGGCATAATGAACTTGTGTCCTAAAATGAGATAGTGGATTTGGGACAATGATGTTTTAACTTATCTTAAGGATGATTTTAGGGTGAGATGACCATGAAGACCAAACAATTATATGAAGGGGTATGAAGAACTTATGGCATGACCTGATGTTAATATCGGGTTGTAAAGGCCTTATAACATGACCTGGGGCTTGGTTAGATATGTGCATTGATTTGAGACATGTTTTGGACATCTAGATTTACCCATTTTTTGATACATTATTTTAAATTCCTTCTAGTATAAATATAAATTAGTTATGGGAATTTATCATTGAATCATGGTTAGTGTATGATCAATCTACATATTATTAGCTTGTTGTTTTCATATTTACATACCATCATTGAATACAAATTATAAACACAAACCCCAATATTTGATAATTATGTAAAATATGCATTGGTGGTGTCCTATTATGTTTATACTGACACTATGGAAATTCATATTGAGGATTTTATAGATTTCATAGAAAAGGATCTAGCTAGGGGAAAGGGCCCTCTGTCGGGGAGTTGATTAGGTATATCATAAAGGATATAGAAAGTATCTAATTATACTCTAGAATATTGTTGTATATTTTATTATTTTTCTAGTATTATTACTTTATTTTACCTACCACATGGGGGTTCACGGTTATATTACATTTTATGACTCTATGATACATAGAATTCCATTTGATATTGAATTTGTTTTGATTTAGTTCCATTATTCGTTTTGGTATTAGTATAATTATTATTTTTATTATGATTATTTTGTACGACTATTCATAACATGGGTATAATATCCCTAATGATCCTTTAATAACTTCAATTCTAGTTAAAATAATCATTCATATGATGTGGAAGGCATGAGATCATGTAACTCACCAGCTTGGTCCATGTGATTTGGGTTAGGGATTTAGAAAGTGGTATCAAAGGTGGGTTTCTTTTATTTATTCTTGATAGTGTTTAATGATAGTTAGATAGGTGATAGAATACGCGTAACTTAGTTTAGAGAGTCACAAAAGTTCATGGAATGATCTTATTTAGAAAACCTCGGAGTTACCGGTGATGTGATTGTAATTACTAATTGTGGTATTATAGATTCATGTTAACCATTATTATAATTGTATTGTAACAATTTATTGGATTTGGGAGAATTCATACATTATTGTGAGACACATAGGATCACATGTCATATATACATATTTATTTCTATTAATGGTAGTTCACTTAATTAAATATCATGATCTATGATTCTATGATATATCTACGATGACATTTTTATTTCTATAAATTCAATATGATTAATTTGATGTGGTATATATTTGTCTATTACTAGAAAATTGGAAAAGAATATGTGGTGTAGAACTTGGGTAGTACCATTAGGGTTAATAACTTTCACAATTATTAGATTTATAGGATAGGTATTCCTATAGAAATTAATTTTATGTTTCTATTAACATGTTGAAAAGATATATTCAGTAAGATATTATAGTCATTCTAAATGACTCTTTAGAATTTTAGATAATATTAATTAAAAATAAACTCAGGAGATAGATAAGGGATGTGGTTCAGAATTCCCCTAGAAGGGATGACGTTCATATCCAACCAAAATACTTTTTGGTAGATGCAACTATGCATCCTCTAACACATGATGTAGTTGTTTAGGAAGAAAAAAATCACCAGTTGGGAGTTTTCTAGATAGTACATGTTCAACATAGATGAGCTTACAAGACGATAATTGATTATTCTAAGGATATCCCACTTTTACACCCCTCATCCTAGTTGGATATGGTAGGATCCCAATATACTGAAGATTGAATTGAAGTCATCAAAGGAATCCTTATCCTAGTGAAGACTCATAAGGATCAGCAGTTTAAGACAGCTTCTTTCCAGAATTAGGGATCTGTGAGGAGATGCTGGGTGTGTCATGAACTAGGAAAGAATACACTAGGGTATCACATAGGATACATTCACGAATATATTATTTGAAGAGTTTTATTGGAAACACTAATGCTAGATTAGGCTTAATATATTATTGATCTTAAGTAGGTTACCATGTCAATGTCTTCCTATTATTCTCATTTCATGGAGTTTCATCACATCACACCTCTTTTGGATAATAATGTAATACATAAGGTTTACATGTTTTATAAAATCCATTGACTATAGCTGAGGTTCCTTGCTATGATATTCGATTAGAATATATACTCTGATGTTCTATGTAAGGCTTCAACTATTGATAATGGTTTATAGAATGATTATGCAGTGTGTCTTTGATCATCTCTTTAGTGAACTAATGACTAAGAATCCATGATATATTGTGATCACCTTTTCTAGTTTTGTGAAGATAAATCTTAGGGCGGTAATCCAGGGTGGATGTAGGATGTTGGATTTGATAAATATTTCATTATCACCCTCCCGTGAAGGGGAGGTCACATTGTGCTTCAATTGAGGGTAGAGTGGACACTATCACACGTTTTTTTTTCAGAATATAAATACACATTTCACAATTATTAAAATATTGGGAATCTTTAGAAATTTTGTTTAAGTGCACTATGGTTAGGTTTACGTAGTGATTTTGTTATGACATGAGCTACATGTCATGGTACATTCATAGGATTTTAGCAACATGCCCACATTCCACTGGGGTCAGTGATTAATCAATTTAGGGGCCTCTTGATATAGTCATTGGGATAACACTAAAAATGAGTATTCCATGGTCTAGGTTCCATCCAATGGTCCAAAGGTATGTTTTTTAGTTAGAGTTATTGTTCTAGTTACCTCTACACATTATAAAAATTTTCTACTACAAGATCTTCCCATTCAATTATATCTTCTCAAGTCGTCAATGGGTTAGAATTGTCGATTAAATTATCTTTTGAATTATTTTATCATGATACATTATTAGGGAAGAAAGAAGACCAACACCTCAGATGTTTAGAGTTTTCTATATTTTTTGCTGTTTATAAAAATTTCTATGACATATTTATCATATATATGACTACCTTCAAATAAATTTTTGGTATAAAATGGTTAACCTGTCATTGAGTTCACATTAAAATTTGTAGAATACATGTATCCTTTCGCATTATTAAGGTGGATAATTTTTTTCATCATTGAATGGGGTATTAGAGTAGTAATAATGGGAAAAAACATGAGACATTTTAGATCTACTAATGTCTAGGAAGAGTATAATACACTTCTACAATATAATGTAGTATGTGCATACTCTTTTACTTTTGTAGTGGACCATGACCTAGATGTCTTTCTATGTGATTTATCAAGACTTCATCACAACATACGAATTTATTTTATTATTGTACCTTGGTTTAAATTATAGCCTATATTAATCCATACATATCATGTGACACTAAATAAGTTTAAATAACCCAAGAAATATCTTGAGGATTTTGATGTGAATAGATTTTTCCAAATGAGAACTTCTCATTGGGGAGATCTAGTGTTGTTTACTAAGACAGTATTCAAAGACTTCATTTATTTCAGGAATATAGAATGCTGAATTAGGTTAAAGTTAAAACATCTTACCATTTAAAATGATCAATGATTTATTGGCACAATTGAGGAGAGTTTGGTGGTTCTCTAAGATTGAATTACAATCAAGATATAAAAGACATCAGTTTAAAGTCTATGATATATGTAATACAATGATTAGGATAAGTTATGGACTGTATGAGTATCTTTTAATTCCATTCATGTGGAATAATTCCCCAACAGTGTTCATGCATCCCCTAAATAGGATCTTATATCAATATCTTGACCCGTTCATCATTATAATTGTTGATGTTATCCAGATATACACACATGCACTAGAAACTTATTCTTTAAAACTTGAAATTATATTTCTTAAAATTCAAGAAAATATGTTTTTAAAAAATATTTATATGTTTCACTTTGGGATTCAAAATGATTTCATTCTTGTTCATGTGATTTATATGTTTGTAATCTCATTTGTTATGAAGAAGTTATAGGTAGGTATGTCTCATAAACCCCCTTCAAATGTGTTCAAGTTATATAGTTTCTTTGGGTATTTTTATTAATAAAAAATGGTTCATTTATGACATCTTGCATTTGGAAGAACCTATGAATTTTCTAACCATGAAGGGGGTGAAATTTGAGTGGAAATAGCTGTGTGGGGTGTCCCATATATATTTAATGTAGATATTGATGCAAACTTTGATTTTGAACTTACTCGATCCTAGGATTGGATATGTGGTCTATTAAGAAGCCACAATTGTTGTGTTAGCAGGTTATATATATATATATATTAGATAGTTTCATATGGGACATTTCAGAGATTAAATCATGAGTGGAACTTATATATGAATGGTCTAGAGTCAATTATAATGATTCAGTCTTTTAATTGATGGTGGCACTATCATCTGAGTGAGAGATTTTTCATTTATTGAGACTAAAAAAATATTTTAAAATGTCATCTATCATTGGGATTCAAATCTCTAGAAGATGAATTATGTTTGGTATATATATACCATCAACACGAATATGGACTATTCTATAAGAAAGGTAAATTTCAATCAAAATTCTCTAAATAAAATGACACATGATCATGGAGAGTGGCCTTTAAAGGGGGGATAAATATTGATGATCTTATTTGTGCATATAAGTATGAATGTGTGAAGACATGTTCTCCCTTAGTCATCATGTATTCCTTGGTTGTAAGGTTGAAATCTCGTTAGGAGTTTGATGCTAAGTGATTAGTGACTTGAGAGTCATTAATGGGGAATGAACCAATTTTGTAATGGTGTTTATAGGGACATGATGAGTTATATGATCATTATTGTGTTTTAGTTTCTGATTATATGATGGATGAGATGATGAGATGCTCTCATGTTATACTTTGGAGAGTTCAAGAAACATGGATGAATATGTATAATGATATTAGATGATAGTTTGGGTGGACATGTGTTAAGAGGGACATTGTATAGTTTTCTTCTTAGTGTCTTCCCAATCAGAGTGCTAAATATGATCATGAAAAACTAGGTTATTTTTGAATTAGGCTCTTAATGTTCCCATATAGAAGTGGGAAGAGGTTAATATGGAATTTGTTAGGGTGTTTCCAAGGTCATTGATATGTCATGATTGTTTATGGGTCATGGTTGATCATCTAATGAAGGTGGAACATTTATTTCCAAAAATAGAGATGCTTTCTACATATGGGTTAGGAAAACTCTATGTTTGAGAGATCTTATGGAAACACGGTGTTCCTATGAGAGTAGTTTCTAATAAAGACCCCATTTAATCTCATAGTATTGGAATGGGTTATAGAAATTAATAAACAATAATTAAGACTACAGTATGGTTAATTATCAACAAATCGTTGGGCATTCATAGAGGATAATTCCAATTTCATAGGATATTCTTTCAGAATGCACCATTGATTTTGGTGGTTCATGGGAGAATTTGGTAGAGTCTTTATACAATACAATTTAATACTGTTATATTAATATGGAACAGTTTTAGGGACTTTATAGTTAGTTGTGTCATTCATCACTGTGCTATCCTGAGGTAAAAGATGGAGCTATTTTCAATTGAAGTATTGTATATAATACCTCTGATTAATTTCAGTTTATTTAGAGGTATATTTTACCAATCATAGTAGGTAGAGATAATATTCCAAATAGTGGAGATTGCCGTTTGAGTTGAGTACGGGAAATCAAATTTTTACAGGTTTTAACTCATTTAGAGAATCAATGTTTATAGAAACAAGATATGTTGGTGATGTGTCCTTTGGGATTTTTTGAGATTATTGATCATATCATAATAGTTTCCCATAAATTGAATCTCCCTTCAGATATTTATGTGTTCATAATATGTTCCATGTGTCTCCTATTTGGAGGTATGGGCCTGATCCAACACATGTAATTGAAAGTGAGGATATTGAGTTTGAACTAATGGCATAATTTTTAGAACATATGATATGGATCATGGATTCTAGTGATAAATTATTATGGGGAAGAATATACTACAAGTTCAAGTTAAAAGGTTGCATGGAATAATCAAAGTGGAAAATTTTAAATGGGAATATGATAAATGTGCTAAATGACATTAGTTTTTTGGGTAGAAATTCTCGAGACACTTATCAATGATAAGATGTCTTTATAGGGGGATATTGAAATGTCTCAAACTCTTAAGGAAATGTATGCATTTACTTTGTAAATTAATTATGTTTTTTGTGTTATGTATTTCTTGGGTGATGTTTCAGTTTACCTATATATGGTTTTAATGATTGTTAGAAGTTTTTAGGTGGTGCATGATTTGATCAGAGTTTTGGAAAAAAGATTGGTTTTCCAAATTAAATCATGAATATTTTTGGAGGTGGAAAATGAGTGGAATAAAGTTAGAGATAAACATTGTTGATCCCTCTGGAATTAAGTGGATTTATTGTGTTTTGATAATCCCAACCATTCTTTCTTTATATCTTGATTATGCTTAATACATTCCAAATATACTTTAGTATATGTTGTTACTTTCATTATGATTAAATTAAGTCTTTTGAAATTATCAGATATATGTTTACTATGACATAACTCTTTCTGCCAAGTGAATGCTCAAACAGTTTTCAGCTATCGTTACAAACTAGCTATCGATACAGAATAGAGAAACCATTATATAGTAGCTACCGTCAGAACATACAGCTACCGATAGAGAGTTACCGCTACTGGTAAAAGCAGAGCCACCGCTACTGTTACAAGTCCACCACTACCAATACATCTAGTCTACCGATATTCTAAAGTCCAATGTTATGCAAAGTCTCCCAATAAAGACTTACTGCTACCGATACAAGGCAGAGCCACAACTACCGTTACAAGTCTACCGCTACCGATGCTGATCAAATGAGTCACCGAAGATGTCTCATTGATTCTGATCAAATGAGTCACCGAAGATGTATCACCGATGCTGATCAAATGAGTCACTGAAGATGTCTCACCGATGCTGATCAAATGAGTCACCAAAGATGTCTCACCGATGCTGATGACCCACCGATCACTTGACACACTGATAGTAATAAACAGCTGTTTGAATTTCTTTATCATTATTTAATCTAACCAATGGTCATATTTGGAATATTTTAAAATGCTCTGTCATTTATTTAATGTGGGTTGTTGGATGTCATGGAACCGTACCTCGTACCTGCAAAAAGTAAATCATCATTTTCCAGAGCACGTGGTTTAACTAAAGGAAGGATGTGCTACTACAAAAGAGAAAAATACAGATAAAGATAGAACATAAGTGGTGTGCGAGACATAGACAAATAAACATAGAGATATACAAAACACAAGGTGTGCTGGAAGAACAACGGAGTGTGAATGCAAAGAGATGACTAAACTTACACAAAGAACTCATTCATTAATGCATAACAGTGGAGATCTGAGAAAGAGAACATGATACAATAGCTTCATCGACTGTCTCTACACCTGGAAGTCAAGGAAACAGACGATACTCTGTTTTCCAGAAAAAAACCAAAAGAGGACTCAGAGAGAATTCTGATCAATCAAAGGAGTCCAGAACTGCATGACAATCACTAGAGCCATTTCTAAACTCTAAATATTTTCTCTGTGATTTATCCTTTTACATATTGAGCAGTGTGTGTCATCTGCTGCATTTTACACACACACACTGTCTCCTGTACTCTAACGGGAGGATTTGTAAATCCTCAATCAAAACTCTTACATATTTTACTTCCCACTGGGATAGTGGTAGAGGTCGTGTGACCTGGACAACCGGTTGCTATTGTTTTTGTTCCCACGGATAACAGTGGTAGAGGTCTTGGACCTGGACAGTTTTATACTATTGTTTATCCCCAATCCAGGGTGTGGATCACTTTTATATAATGTTTTGAGAGGACTAAGTCTCATCTTGAGACTGAAACTCTTGGTTAAATATACTGTGCTTATTTATTTTCAATGTTATTTCTATTCCGCTGCTAATACTTTAAAACCAAAATTATTTTTGAAGCTACTTTGATAATTAAACTCATAAGTGTTTATATTAGTTGTAAATCAGTAAGTTAGTTTCAAAATTTAATCAAGTCTGCTGATTTGATTAACTGGGAACTAATAAATCCCTTGAGAACCTAACAGAACATTTACATTGATATAAATTCACTATAGTTTTATTCTGTATTCTATTTGGGGGATTTTAAGTCAATGTTTTAAACAGAAATTTTAAATTGGAACTCAATTCACCCCCCTATTGAGTATCCACTCCGACCAACATTTGGTATCCGAGGGTCGTTTAAAATATTTTGTACTCTGTTTTTCAACTGTGATTTTAGTTGTATTTTAAAGTTATTAAAATTTCTGTTATTTCTAAATTTTTATCTCTTTAAAATATTTGCTTTAATTTAGTTATCATGGACAATAGAGTTGAAGGTGTTTCTACCAATAGACCACCATTTTTCAATGGCACCAACTATGCTTAGAGGAAAATCAAGATGAAAATTCATTTAGAGAGAATGAGTTTTGATATTTGGACTACTATAGAATCTGAATACAAAATACCAACTACTGTTAGAACTACTTGGAATAAAGCTACTAAGACAGCCTACAATAATAATTGTAAAGCTATGAATTATTTGTACTGTGCTTTAGGAGATGAGGAATATAATATAATATCTGCTTGTAAAACTGCTTATGAAATTTTGGATACCTTAGCTGTTTCTCATGAAGGAACAACTAATGTTAAGGATATGACATTGAATATCTATACTATTAAATATGATAATTTTAAGATGAATCCTGATGAACCCATTTCTGATATGTATCTCAGGTTCAATGAAATTGTCAACACAATGACTTCTCTGGGAAAGGATGTTCCAGCAATGGAACAAATCCTGAGAATTTTGAGATGTCTACCTGAAAGATGGATAGGAACCTCTGTCTCCATTAGAGAATCATGTGACATTGGAGAACTGCCAGTCAAAGAACTAATTGGAAAAATGATGATGTATGAAGAGGAACTCAAAGTGAACAAAGAAGAAGATGATGAACCTATAAGGAAGTCAGTTGCCTTCAAAACTACAACCTCAAAGATTAAGGATAAGGAAATGCTTCAAGCTATCAATGAAAGTTCAAGCTGTGAAGACAGTGATAGTGATTCTGACAGTGAAGCTGAGATGGCTCACATTGCCAGAAGATTCAAAAAGATTTATAGGAAGAAGAAGTTTTTCAGAAAGTCAAACTACAATGGTATGTATGACAACAAAGGACATTGAAAAAGGATTGGAAGATGCCTGATAAATCAGATGAAGTTGTTTGTTATGAGTGCAGAAGGAAAGGACACATAAAAGCAGACTGTCCAAAGATTAAATACAAGAAGAAGTATGAATAAAAGGATAACAAGTATAAGAAAGCCATGAAGGCCACTTGGAGTGCTTCTGAGGACAGTTCTAGTGAATCTGAAGTTTCTGAAACTGAACATAGAAACAAGGCGAACACGTGTTTTATGAAAAACACTTCTGTGGTAACTTCAGAAACTCCTGCTTCTAATTCATATTATTCTAGAGATTATTCTGAATGTAATAACATTTCTAAATCTGATCTATTTAAATATTGTGATATGTTAGAAGAAACCTGTAATGAGCTGAAAGACAAATACAAAGGTTTAAAGAAACAATATGCTTTAACTATTAAAAATAAATCTGATCTTGATATTGAAGTAGAAAAGAATGCTCAGTTGATTAAAGAAAACACTGAACTAATATTATCCAATGAGAAACTCAAGAAATACTTAGAGAAAAATTTAAAAATGGTAAAGATATTCGTACTCAGATTCTACGTAAGAAAATAGCACTTAGATACACTACTAGTATAGGATACCAACCTGGACAAAGGAAAAATACCCAAACTAGATTCATTCCTAAATCTGGACAGAATATAGCTAGCTCTGAAACTTCATATGCTTCAACGTGTTATATTCATAGTTATGGATCTAATATGGTTTATCTTTCAAAATCTGTTGATTCTAGAAATTTTATGAGACCCATTAGACAAATACGGGTACCTAAAGTATTATTAGCTAACCTATCTGGACCCAAGAAAATCTGGGTACCAAAATCATTTCCTGTTTAAATCTGTTTTGTAGGAAACCTTCGTAAAGAGATCTTGTAAAGAGACCTGGTACTTGGATAGTGGATGTTCAAGACACATGTCAGGAGACTTCTCATTTTTTAAAAGCTTAGTCAGAGTTGATGGAGGGTTTGTCACTTTTGGTGATAACTCGAAAGGAAAAATCATTGGCTTAGGCCAGATTGGTAACCCTGACTCAGTACTAATTTCTAAAGTTTTATTTGTTGATGGACTTAAATACAATTTATTAAGTATTTCTCAGTTATGTGATGATGTTTTTATGTTAAATTTGAAAATGATTCTAGCAATGTTTTTAATTCTAAAAATGTTTTAGTATTTTCTGCTTTGAGAAATGAAAATGTTTATACTGTTGATTTAAATTCTTTAGCTAAGCAAAATATTACGTGTTTAAATGCTTTTCATAAAGAGTCTTGGCTTTGGCACAGAAGATTAGGAAACTGCAATGTGCATTCACTATGAAACTTTCTAGGAAGAACTTAGTTAGATACCTACCCAAACATGAATTTCCAGCAGACAAAGTTTGTAATCCCTGTCAAAAGGGAAAGCAACATAAAGTTTATTTTAAATCAAAGAAAGAAATTTCAACTTCTCAACCTCTCGAGTTGGTTCACGTGGATTTATTTGGACCATCTAGAGTTTCTAGTTTAAATGGGAAGCAATATGTCTATGTTCTTGTAGATGACTTTTCTAGACACACATTGGTATACTTTCTAGCTCACAAAAGTGAAGCTTGTTCTTACTTTGTTAAATATTCCTAGTCTGTAGAGAACCTTAGTGGACTTAAGATTAAAACCCTGAGAAGTGATCATGGTCGTGAGTTTGAAAATCATGAGTTTGAATCTTACTGCTCACACAGTGGCTATAGTCACAATTTCTCTTCCCCTAGGACACCTCAACAGAATGGTGTAGTAGAAAGGAGGAATAGAACCCTGCAAGAAATTGCTAGAAACATGCTTAATGAGTATGACCTACCTGTTTACTTTTGGGCTGAAGCTGTAAATACAGCTGGTTATGTTTTTAATAGAGTCTTGATTAGAACTGTTCTTAAGATGACCCCTTATGAGTTGTGGAACCATAGGAAACCTAAGGTTAACTACTTCAATGTTTTTGGCTGCAAAGTCTTTATTCTTAATACTAAAGACAATCTTGACAAATTTGCAACCAAGAGTGATGAAGGAATTTTCTTAGGTTACTCTACTTCTATTAAATCCTATAGAGTTTTTAATAAGAGAACCAAATGTGTGGAAGAATCTGTTCACATCAAGTTTGATGAAACTGATCCACACGACCCTAATACCTCTCTAGAAAATCTTGAAGACGATATCTCTAGTTTGAACCTTAATGATAAAAACTGTGGACCTGTAGTTAAAACATCTAGTTCTGGAAATTTTACAGACCCTGCTTCTGATGAACCTCAACCTGTAGATGAACCTGAAATCTCGAGCCCTGCGTTTTCTAGATCAACTAGAATTCTGAAGAATCATCCTTTAGATGCTGTTGTAGGAAATCTTGATAGAGGGACACAGACTAGAGCTTCTCTTAGAAATCAGGTTGAACATCATGCCTTCTTGTCACAGCTAGAACCTAAAAATATCTATGATGCTATTAATGATGAATTTTGGGTAATGGCTATGCAGGAGGAACTAAATAAATTTGAAAGAAACAATGTCTGTAAATTAGTAGAAAGACCTAAGGACACTATAACCATAGACACAAAATGGGTGTTTAGAAACAAAGTTTATGAATCTGGAAACATCATTAGAAACAAAGCTAGTCTAGTTGCACAAGGTTACAATCAAGAAGAAGGAATTGACTATGAAGAAACCTTTGCACCTGTAGCTAGATTAGAGGCTATTATGATCTTACTTGCCTATGAATCACATCTGAATTTCAAATTATATCAAATGGATGTGAAAAGTTCTTTTTTAAATGGTTTTATTGTTGAAGATGTTTTTGTAGAACAACCACCTGATTTCACAAATCCTCATTTCCAAAATCATGTCTTTAAACATTCTAAAGCTTTATATGGTTTAAAACAAGTTCCAAGAGCTTGGTATGAAAGAATTTCAAACATTCTTATTTCTATAGGATTTTTAAAAGGAATTGCTGATCCCAATTTTTTTATAAAAAGAATTTCAAAAGATGTATTAATAGTACAAATCTATGTTGATTACATTATTTTTGGATCTTCTAAAAATTCTTTATGTACTGATTTTTCAGAAGTTATGCAAAATGAATTTGAAATGAGCTTAATGGGAGAGCTTAAGTATTTTCTTGGTTTTCAAATCTTTCAAACTAAAGAAGGTATTATTTTAAATCAAAGTAAATATACTAACGATTTGTTAAAACGTTTTGGTCTAGATAGTATTAAGGAATGTGATATACCTATCAGTACAACCTGTAAATTGGATATTGATGAAACTAGTAAACTTGTTGATCAAACTAATTATAGAGGTATGATTGGGAGTTTACTTTATCTTACTGCTAGTCGACCTGATATTATGTTTAGTGTGTGTATGTGTGCTATATTTCAAGCTAATCCTAAAGAGTCACACTTACTTGCTGTTAAAAGGATTTTTAAATATCTTAAGTGTACTATGAATTTAGGTTTTTTTTATCCAAAAGGAAAATCATTTGACTTAACAAGTTATTCAGATGCTGATTTTGCTGGCTGTAAGTTATATAGGAAGAGCACATATGGAACATGTCACTTACTTGGAAAATACCTAGTATAATGGTGTAGTAAGAAACAAAACTCAGTTGCATTGTCTACTGCTGAAGCAGAACACATCGCTGCTGGTAGTTGCTGTGCACAGATTCGGTGGATGAAACACACAGTACTGGATTACGGATTTGATTTTAAACATGTTTCAATCAACTGTGACAAAACTAGTGCTATTAATATCTCTAAGAACTCTATGTCTCACTCTAGGACTAATAACATTGATATCAGACATCATTTTCTAAGAGATCATTATCAAAGAGGTGATATAACACTTGAGTTTATAGGCACTGAACTTCAATTAGCTGATATTTTCACTAAGCCTTTATGTTCAGAAAGATTATGTTTCATCAGTCATGAATTAGGAAAGATAACTTACCCTTGAAACCATTAGAGAATCCTCACCGATTATAAAACCTCACTGTTAGAAAACCTCACTGTTTGAAAACCACACCGTTAGAAAACCTAACTGTTAGAAAACCTCACCGTTAGAAATCCTCACCGTTAGAAAACCTCACTGTTAGAAAACCTCACCCTTAGAAAACCTCACCTTTAGAAAACCTCACCGTTAGAAACCCTCACCGTTAGAAAACATCACCGTTATAAAACCTCACCGTTACAAAACCTCACCATTAGAAAACCTCACCGTTAAAAAACCTCACCGATAGAAAACCTCACCATTAGAAAAACTCACCGTTAGAAAACCTCACTGTCAGAAAACCTCACTGTTAGGGAGACCTCACCGCTAGGGAGACCTCACCGTTAGGGAGACCTTACCGTTAGAAGACTTTACCGGTACATTTTCACGCTGTATTATTCTATAAATCCAAGTCATCAAACTGTTGTTTATTTTATTTATGATTTATGTGATTTATGAATCCTAAATGGTATTTAAACTTGAACTAGAATCACTTAATCTCACCGCGAACCTGTATGCTCGAATTCTCCTAAACCTAAACCTCTCGACCTTCATAACCCTAACCTCAAATCCATAATGGCCCGCGTCAAGAGACCTCAGATAACTGATGGAAGTGAAGCACTGGCAGAGAAGAGACATAAAGTATCTAGTACTGATTCCAGTGGAAGTGGCAGTGGATGTATAACTCAGAGAAGACCAGTAAGCCTGCACCTATCGAAGCGTGAGATTGTTGTTGAAAAATAGTTGTGTGCAGAATGGCTGATAGAAAGCAAGTCGTTAGTTCTTAAGGTTTTACAAGAACAAGGTTGGATAGAATGCTTCGTGAACAACAACAGACCTTATTATCCAGGACTGGAGAAACAATTCTATGAATTCGTTCATTTTGAAAAGTCTAAAGAAGAAAGAAGAATGGTTTCTATGGTAAATGGTCAGGAAGTATCTTTTACTTTAGAAGAATGGGCTGAGAACTAGATAGTTCCTCATGAGGGCGATTTTTCTTATTATTCCAAGTATGTACCTTCGACCAGTGATGTGTTTCAATATGACTATGCTTTGCTAGAACTCACAGGGAATGGGACTCCTAGAAAGGTGATTACTGTAGAGATGGTACGAGAAGATAAGCTGTTGTTTAAATTTATTCAGCATGTTTTTAGTCCGAGAATAGGAGACTTTTACACTTTGAGATTCCAAGACATATATCTGTTACATTTTCTGAAGCAAAGTGTGAGAATCAATCTATGTATATTGATTATGGTTCAATTGGACGAGATGACTAGACCGAAGTCAAAATCAAATGACTTGTTTTTCTCAAAGCTAATTTCTATGATGCTGAAAGTGATGGAGAAAGCTGGACCTCAGGATGAGCTGGTAGTGGTTAAGGATAACTTCTGTATTACAAGAACTATCTGTAAATACATGAATGTCAGCTGGAATCCTTGGAAGAAATCATGGGTGAATGATGATGGAAATGTTTATGACAAGTTCACTCCTGTGGATCATCTCTATAGACCAAAGGATGTGAGAGATCATGGTCTTGGACCAGATGAGCCCGAACCGGTCTACAGTGATGATGAAGCTGAGGAGGAAGAGACATCAGTAGAGGAAGGAGGAGATCCAGACTTACCCCCTAGTCCTGTGCATCAAGTTATTTCTTATGAAGTAGCTAGCCCTTCAAAAGAACTACCAAAGAGAGAAACTGTCTTGAAGGACAATGATACAGAGACTACAGAAGAAGAAGAAGAAGCATGCCAGTATGTTGTCAAGGATACCTATAAGGAGGATGAGAAAACCGAATCTGACCATAATATTAATGGAGAAAAGGAGGCTGATGGTGAAGCAAATGATGAGGAAAATGTTGAAAAAGAGCTCAGTTAGAGTCCTCTAATAGTCAGTACAGTCAGGACAGTGACTGATCTGGAAGACATAGCAACAACACTTGTTAATGAGAGAGTCATTAATGACCCAGAACAAATGGCTATTGAATCTGCTGTGGTTGTAGAGGAAATTGCAGAATTACCCCAGGAAGAAAAGTTGGAAGAGATACCTCAGGAGAATGTTCCAAGTGAGGGAGAAAATATTGGCTCAGTATCAGTATTATATGACATTGAATGTTTGACATCAGATCCCGGATATATGATTCTTAGAAGTTATTATGGATATTTGGATGAGGAAGTCCAACCCCAAAAGGAATCAGTTACCTTACCCACTGTGGTTGAAAATGTGGCAACCAAGGAGGACCTTAAGTCTTTAAAATCCGAATTGATAGAAACAAAAAGATAATCAGTGGGAGATATGAAGAAAAGTATGGTTGAAGAGATGAATACCATGGAGAAATCCCTTGAGTTATCCATTGGATGTAGTGTGTCCAGTCCTGTAAATGAAATGGTGGATGAATATAAGGTGTGCCACACTCAGATTGAGAGTTGGACAAGAGCTGTAGTTGCTCTTAGACAATCAATTGCTTCATTGACTTCTCTGAACAGTTCTCAAACCCAAGTTCACACTGACATTCGTTATATCAAAGAAGTGGTCAAACAATTTGTGGAAGTTTTTTGAGGATTTTATGAAGTCAGTCAAAGAACATCTGAACAGTCAGGATGAACCGATTCAGAAGGTGGTCAGTAGTCTGACTCAATCTTTCAAAGAAACAGTGGCCATCTCAATGAAACCACTTCCCTCAACTAGCTCCAGTGTGAACCTTGACCAGATCTGCACTGTTATTCAGGGAGAATTGGCTAAGGCCAGTCCCAGGGGTGCATCAGATACCCAGATTCTTGCTACCACTAGGGAAGTTAGTAGTTTTGTTCATGATCACCTGCGGTCAGCTACTGCTTCTCAATAGGCAATCAAGAATAAGGTGGATGCTTATTTTGAAAATGATTATACCAAGCACCAAATGAAAAACTGTTTCAAGCTTTTTATTGAGAATATTAAGTTACCTCCAGTTACCCAAGCCTTCAGAGAATAGGTTAGTAAGCTCATGGAGCTTACTCCTTCCATGGAAAAATTTATTGAGAACATAGATGATTTTGTATCTTCTATGGAGAGAGGTGGAAGCATCATCATGGATTTCAGGAATCTCTTGCTGCCTTTCCTACATGTGGATGCTCGGCCAGTTATTGTCCCACGTGCCCTTCCACCATCTGCCTCTAGGAGTACTCGTCATCTGACTCGAGTTCAAGCCATTAGAAGCCTGAAACCGATGATCCATCAGAGGAGCTCAGATTACAGATCTGGTACTGTATCAGTTGCTGATCCACCAGTGGTTATTGCATGAATTCTCAAGCCTGCTGACTCTACCTCTGAACACTCTACTGATCCCAAGGGAAAGATACCTGTTCAGGAGGATGGTTGAGTGCTTCTAGCTCCATTTTTGATGGGATTCATTGTATTTTTTGTAATTTTATGATTTTCCCAATGAATCTTTTGCTTATCAATCCTATACTTCATTCCTCTCTTCACTGTCTATTTTAGTCTGTCTATTTTCATTCCTAGGCCTTCTCTTTTCTCTGATACCCTCCTTTTTGTTAATCACAAAGGGGGAGAAATTATTGGAAACCTGTAACCAGAGAAATTGATAGGGGGAGAAAATCACTACATTGGTGGAAAATCCTGTAGTTAAATTGATAGGGGGAGGAATATGCAAATCTTTTCAAACTAAAGAATCTTTTTTGTTTTTTCCCTCTTATACTACATTATTTCTTGAAATATTCCTGTTTTCATATTTTTCCTTTCATACTATTTTATTTTTGATATCAATTGATGAGATTTTTCTTCTGATACTATACTGTTGGTATCATACTTTGATATATATTTTCCTCTAATATTACATTATTTTTGGCATAAGTTGAGATTATTCAAAAGGGGTAGATTGTTGATCCCTCTGGAATTAAGTGGCTTTATTGTGTTTTGATAATCCCAACCATTCATTCTTTATATCTTGATTATTCTTAATACATTCCAAATATACTTTAGTATATGTTGTTACTCTAATTATGATTAAATTAAGTATTTTGAAATTATCAGATATATTTTTACTATGACTTAACTCATTCTGCCAAGTGAATGCTCAAACAGTTTTCAGATACCGTTACAATCTAGCTACCGATACAGAATAGAGCAACTATTATATAGTAGCTACCGTCAGAACATACAACTACCGATAGAGAGTTACCGCTACTGGTAAAGGCAGAGCCACTGCTACTGTTACAAGTCCACCACTACCGATACATCAAGTCTATCGATATGCTGAAGTCCACAGTTACGCAAAGTCTACCGATAGAGACTTACCGCTACAGATACAAGGCAGAGCCACAACTACCGTTACAAGTCTACTGCTACCTATGCTAATCAAATGAGTCAGCAAAGATGTCTCACTGATGCTGATCAAATGAGTCACCGAAGATGTCTCACCGATGCTGATCAAATGATTCACTGAAGATGTCTCACTGATTCTGATCAAATGAGTCACCAAAGATGTCTCACCGATGATGATGACCCCCCGATCACTTGACACACTGATAGTCATAAATAGCTGTTTGAATTTCTTTATATTTATTTAATCTAACCAACCGTCATATTAGGAATATTTTAAAATGCTCTATCATTTATTTAATGTGTGTTGTTGGATGTCAGGGAACCGTACCTCGTACCTGCAAAAAGTAAATCATCATTTTCCAGAGCACATGGTTTAACTAAAGGAAGGATGTGCTACTACAAAAGAGACGAATACAGATACAGACAGAACATAAGGGGTGTGCATGACATAGACGAATACACAGAGAGATATACAGACCACAAGGTGTGCTCGAAGAAAAACAGAGTGTGAATGCAAAGAGACGACTGAACTTACACAAAGAACTCATTCATTACTACATACCAGTGGAGAGATGAGAACGAGAACATAACACAGGAGCTTCATCGACTGTCTCTACACCTGGAAGTCAAGGAAACAGACGATACTCTGTTTTCTAGACAAAAACTAGAAGAGGACTCAGAGCAAATTTTGATCAATCAAAGGAGTCCGGAACTGCATGACAATAACTAGAGCCATTTCTAAACTCTAAATATTTGCTCTGTGATTTATCCTTTTACTTATTGAACAGTGTGTGTCATCTGCTGCATTTTACACACACACTGTCTGTTGTACTCTAACTGGAGGATTTTTAAATCCTCAATCAATACTCATACATCTTTTATTTCCCACTGGGATAGTGGTAGAGGTCGTGTGACCTGGACATCCGGTTTCTGTTGTTTTTGTTCCCACGGATAACAGTGGTAGAGGTCTTGGACCTGGACAGTTGTATACTATTGTTTATCCCCGATCTAGGGTGTGGATCACATTTATATAATGTTTTGAGAGGACTAAGTCTCAGCATGAGACTGGACCTTTTGGTTAAATCTATTGTGCTTATTTATTTTCAAAGTTATTTTTATTCTGCTGCTAATACTTTAAAACCAAAATTATTTTTGAAGCTACTTTGATAATTAAACTCGCAATTGTTTATATTAGTTGTAAATCAGTAAGTTAGTTTCAAAAGTTAATCAAGTCCGCTAATTTGATTAACTGGGAACTAATCAATCCCTTGAGAACCTAACAGAACATTTACATTGATATAAATTCAATACAGTTTAATCCTATATTCTATTTGGGGATTTTAACTCAATGTTTTAAACAGAAATTTTAAATTGGAACTCAATTCACCCCCCTCTTGAGTATCCACTCCGACCAAAAAACATGATATTTTTTAGGAAACATTATGAAAATATATATATGCAATAACGAATGTTTATGTACAGTTTTCCAAACCATGTGGTTTTATAGAAGAGTTAGAAATCCATACACAATTAACACATCATTTTGTAAGTCGTGTAACAAAACCATGAAGGAATATATAATTAATAAAAAATAAGGTTTTAAATATTAAACCTCCCAAAAAATTTCTTTCATTTTCCTACACCAAAGGCTATATGTCATCGGAAATCGTGTGGACATTCCTGGAGATTCTTCTCTACCAAAAATTCAATTCTGATATATCTATAGGTATTTGTTTCTATGAATTAATGGTAAAAGGATTATCTTGGTTTTCATTCATATTTAGAATAGATATCTAAAAATTTCCTTGAAAGGAATCAATGATCTAGGATATCATGTCTAAATCTATGAATTGTCACATGATTTAATAAGTATTTTAATATTTATTGACTGATAGATAGTGAGATCTATAAAATATCAATATTTATAGGAATGGATGTTGATCTATCATTTGTGGAATATCTTGTTTAGGTAAATTAATATTTTTATAATACATTAGGATGTTATAATCTTGAATCATGATTATTGAATTATTATCATGGTAAATTTGGATTTATTATAGGGATCATCGGTGAATGAATGTAGTTCAATAATGACTCTTGGAAATTGGTGTCAACATAATTATGGTCAAATTTGATTTACACATAAGGCATTTGTATACTGTTTATTGGCGTGATTAGAATGTCTGTTCAAGAATGAATAGATATGAGAACAATTGTGTGATATTGTATTCAATCATTTTCTATATAGTGTGTGTGTGGCCTACAAGAGATATGCATTGTGAGATATGATTATTCCTTTAATGCCATGCACTATTGTGTGAGAATTATAAGATTGTAGTGGTTTGTATCTACAATCAATCTTACTAGTGGATCTCTATGGATTGGTTGACCCTTAGATTGGATACTATTTTGATGGGATGTTGTAATAGTGATGATGATGTGACCTTAGCATAGGGTAGGGTTATGATGACCTTTTGTCCCAAATCCAGATAAAGTATTAGGTTTTACAACCCTTTGGATTGACCAAAGGTTGATTCTTGGGAGTTATGGCCATTTGGACAGAACATGTAGGGGAAAGGGATTAATAACCATGTGTCCGAAACATCCAGGGGTGCAATGGCCTTGTGTCATGACACCTAACTTGTTTAGACTTATACCTTGATCCAAGACATGTGTGGGCCTTGTGGTATGACCCATTTTTTGATTACATAAGAGAAATTTCTTCTATCATAGAGATTAATTACATACGATAAGGGATCACGGTAGTTTAGTTAGTTCACAATCACTATGCATGTGATTGGTTTATTATTTTAATTTTTAATTACCATCATGGAATGAATCATATATAAATGTGCACACTGTGATCAAGACAAATCAGTGGTCTCCTACTGGTTTTATTCTTACAAACCACATGGAAATCTTAGTGCATATGTAGATTTCATGTTAATGGATCCAAATAAGGTCAAGGTACCAGGATTGGGTAGATGATCTGGTGGTTCTTTGTAGATGGAGGTAATGATGAGTCCAAATCTAGACAATTAGTACATCTTTTATTATTTTCTGTCTATTTACATAGGTTTGACTTACACATTTTGGATCCTTGGTTTATGAAATTTCATCACCCTTTGATTCCTCAAATTCTATCCTATAGATAATTTTTTATTATTTAATTCATCTATTCTATTTTGGGGGTTTTATTATTCGTTTCATGTTATGATTCTTCTTTATGTCTATTAATATGAAGGGTATAGTCTCTCTTCTACACCATTTAAATCCTCATTCTTAACTGACAAAATCATTTACACTGGGAGGAACACATGGGGTAATATAACTAAAAATAATAAACTCAGTGATTCAAGTTTGGTAATTACAATTTATTATCATTTATTAAAATTATACTAGATAGTTATATTTTATTTTCATAATTTGTTATTATTATCTTCAATTGATTTGTTTAGTACTAGTTTCATAATGTAGGTGTTGAGTATTATTTAAATAGTAAAGGTTAATCATTTTGATTTTAATAATGTTATTCTTTTACATGTTTTATAATGAGTTATATAGTTATAGATTAATTTATAATGGATTATAATTATGATTTGGGATGAAGAAGTGGGTGATGATATTGTTTCCGTAAATTTCATGAATAAGGGGTGATATATTAATAACGGGTTACATGTTACCAATAAAATTACATTAAAAAAAAATTATTTACTTATTATTTTTTACTATCACTGATATTTAGGTTTCATTAGTAACCCATGATAAAAATATATATCATTGTTCATGTTGGTGGTTAAACTAATCCAAACAAGAACATTCTATTATCGATGGGTGTGTATGATTAAGAATGTGATTATTTTAGAATAATATAATTGTAACAATATTATATTGATATTATTTATATTTTTTATGTTTTAGAATAATATTTTAATAGTGTTATTTGAATAATAAAAAATATATGAAAAACTAAATATGACAATATCATGGAGATGGTAGTCTGCACTTATGAATGTCCGAAACATTCATTTAAATGAAATTTAAATGGGAAAACATTTTTTTTATATAATATTAATAATGATTTAAATATCATATTTTTTAACTATATTCCTCCCTTGATCCATCAGTGTTAGAAATATATGAAAAATAAAATACAACGTTTATAAACGGTAGTCCAAGCATACATATGACATAATTTTTATTATTCTAAGTAAAAAATTAAAGTTAGTTTATGACTATTCAAATATCAAAATAAAGTAATAAATTATTAATAATATTTTTTTAATTAAAATATAATTGATGAAATTGATCTTATGGAGGAGGAAGAGGAAAAAAATATTTTTCAATAGAAAATAATTAATTAAGAATTTCTACCTTAGTCCTTTTAAAACTATTTTACCAAATGTTTAATAAATTAATGGGAATTATTTTGTGAGGAGAATGAACATAAGTACAAGGATAAGAATTTATCGAAGTTATTTTTTTAGAGTTTATAATTATTTATGGGGCATGTAGTGTGAGTAGAAGTGGGGTGGTTGTAGCTCCTTTTATACAGAAGAAGAGTGGAATTTTTAAAAATATAAAAATTAAAGTAATTATTAATTGTTAAATTGGATCCGATAATAGAAAATAATGAATTATTGCATAGTTTAATTTAGATAATTTCAGAACTATATATTTAGAATCATGTTTTTAATATGTTTTAAGTCATTTACACTTATATATTTTTTTACTTTTACCATTTTTGGTTTTTAACACGACAACTAATATTTAACTAAGTAATTTAGTTTTAATGACTAAAAATAAAATACTAATTATTAATTAAATTGGCTATAATAATTCCATATATGAATTATGTTATATCGAATTAAATTTATACTAGTTGAAAAAATAATTTTAATATTATCGCACATCATGCTTGAAAACCATTTATATGAAAAATGTGTTTTACTAATAAAAATAATTTATAGGATAAAATTATCAATTTTTATTATTTTCAAGAGATTAATTTGTTTAATATTAATAATGAATTATTTATTTTAATTTAAAATAAATAAAAAACCAAATTTTTCATTGTTAAAATATAATTAAATGATAGGGATGACAAAAATTTTTTTATTAAAAAATATTTCTAAATTTTCAAAAGTTTAAAAAAGTGTTTTTCAAATTCAAAATATTGATTCTAAATTCATAATTTCACTCCATAAATTTTTTTCAAGATAATTATTTAATAAATTTTCATTCTATACTTAATTTTTTATATAATAAAAAATATTGCGGTTTTAATAAAAGGTATTTTTCTCTATTCACCAAAAAATCAGTTTTTTTAAAAATATCAAAAATATACATCCTAATATTATTTTGAAATGATGGATTAAAATATAAATTTTAATTATTTAAATTAAAAATATTAAATTTGTAAATTTATCTTTTATATAGTCATTCATAATATATAAAACCCAATTTTATTGATAAATGACTTTTCAATCATTTCGTGTCCAAAATATAATTTTATACTAATTTCTAATTTAATGAATGTTAATATATTTTTCACTATTTTGAAATATTATATATTATTATAAAAATAATTTTAAAGTGGTCGATTAATTAAATATTAATTATTTATCATCTTATTTTATGAATTTTATATTACTTAATAACTTTTTATTTTGTAAGGTTTTATTATTCATATATTTTTTTTATAATGCTGATCAAATATGTCAGGAATAATTTTAGTTTGATGTTTCAAATCAAACAATATAAAAACATTTTTATTTATTTTTTGATAAATATATTCCCAAATCATTAACTGTTATACTGAAATTAATCCCATGTCTTGTAGAGGACAACCAATTTCTTCAAAAGAACCATGTCACCCTAACAATGTATAGTTTCACTGGTGAATAAGATTCATTGTTGAGTTACACTAAAATCTTCTGTGATGGGTATTTTATCAATGTAGTGAATATACATGTGCTTATAACTCCCAATGGAGGCTCCTTCTTATGGTTGATGCTGCACAGAAGCACATCGATTGTTTGGTGCTTGGTGGAAAGTTGAAGCTGCTTCTGGAAGGAGACTAGCGAGGAGTGTCACCATAGGATGGGTATGTTTAGGATTTGGAGGAAGAAAAAAAGGATATAAAAGAAAATAATATGGTGGATAGAATGTGTGGATTTGTGGCAGGGGGATGTGAGAGAGTTAATTTTTAGGGGATGGAGGATAAAGAGATGTTATAGATGATATGGTAACGCTATGGAGAAATCATGTTTCCCTACTATATATTATCCTATATAAAGAGGATTATTTTTTTCAATGTTATAAAAAAATTATTAAACTGAGAAACATTATAAGTTCTAGAAAAAATTCATTTAAAAATGTTACTTTCATTAATTCTAATTAATAAATGATAATAATTAATTCATTATTATGGTGTCTCAGCCAACCTCTGAAATTGTTAGCCATCTCAAGGTAGAAATTCTATATTGAACTGTTCTCTAGGAAGGATATTATGTAGGAATGGTCCTATGAGATTTGGTTCTATGAGGCATGGTAGTTCTCACTCAACATATATTCATGGGACAAACACTACATGAGGAATGTACAGTGACCCATACATTTCTAAAATAGATATTACATCTTATTATATGAATATAAATTACATTACATAACGATCCACATATAAAGATCAAAGGTAAAATATATTTGGATACTTATATACATAAATAATATGTTCATAATATCACTACATGACATCCCAATAATCGGTTCTTTACTATAGATCTTCCTAGGCATATAACACTTAGTACTATTATTTATTACCTAGGGAAAAAAAGGGTGAGCTCAAGATGGTTAAAATAGTGTCAACAAGGGAGATTACATGAGAATAAGGGTATAATAACATGATTATAACATTTGGAAAAGCATACCCAAAATATCATATTTCATAATATTTATTCATGGAATAATTCTTGGTTATCTAAAATACATGAATCAAAAAGGAACATAGGAACATTAGACATGAATGCAGAACAATGGAATAAGACATTCGTTTATGACATACACATAAGAATATTAAATAATGTCTATATTATTCATGGCATGCTACCAAGACTATCATAGTTGATTGGTTTCATTACTGAAGACATCATAGTAGTTGAGGTTCACACCCAATACTATCATAGTGGAATATGTCTTTAACTAAATTAGGTCTACACTCCCTTCCATTCATATTTATCCCATGAAAAATCAATATATACCCAATGTATTGGATGGGTATATAATTCTGGTACAACCCATAACATAATGAAAATCATAAATATCTATTCCATAGTATCATAAGACATTAATCATATCATAAACTATGAAAATTATTGGGTTTATAATCATTTCATTATTGCACTACTAATGGATAAGAAACAAGTTTTGTAAACATTTTTTCATTTCATCATAGCATAGCCCATGGAAAATGAAAATTTCCATAAACATATTTTCATTATAAACATAAATCATAGATAAAATAGTAACGATGATATCCTTGGATCATATCACTAATAATGAAAATGTAAAATCACAGGGTATTTACATTGATTTATATAAATCCCATTTCATGATCATTAAAACGTTCTTGTTGAAAATAATGATTACAATTTGAAATCAAAATGAAAAAACAATAAAATTAAAATATATTGTACAAAAAAAATTCAGTTTAAAATATAATTGGAAACTTTTAAATTAATCTTCATATTATTGAGACTTCATAATGTTCGGAGATTTGTTTCATGTCATATATGTTATGACAAATCATTATTTTCACATTTTTTTCAAAGTATAGAAGTGCATCATTCAAAAATTAATGATTCCCTTTAATTTATTTCAAAAATCAAATTATGGGTACAAATTACATTAAAAATCATAATTAAATAGTAAAACAATTACTGAAAATATTTTTAGAAAAAATTTGGATTGTAGAAAATGGATTTTCATCAAAAGAGATAAATAATTTCGGGTTTCTTTAAAAAGAAATTTCTAGATCTATTGAGTACTTAAATAGAGAAAAATAGAAGGAAAAACACATATTCTATATAAATAAATATATGGGAATAAAATTAAAATTTTTTAATCATTAAGAATCATATAGTTTTTTAATCATAAATTCAATCATTAACAATAATAATTGAAATTGCATTGAAACATAATTACCATACCTTAGGTCCGACATCCTTCATATGTTTTGAGACCTCATATATAATAAATATATATTTATTATAAATTTATTTTATAACCATAATCATGTAAATAATTCAATATCTTATTTACATATAACCTTTTATTACATTTTTATTAACAATTCTTTATGAAAATCATTGTTCCGGGTTATATCTGCTTCATTTTTCATGTATGTTTCTGTTCAATAGTTTTGTATATTATAATTTTATCATGGTTTCAAGATCTTAATAACGCTTACAATTATATAAATTTAATATATATTCTTTATATATATATATATATTTAGTGTCACCAATTAAAATTGGATATCGAAAAATGAATTACACTGTTCATAGTGATTAAAAGACGTACATACGCATGGAGGCTATTTTCATTTTTCAAAAGATGGAATGATAGAATGTTAAATAATAATTTACATTAAAAAAAATCTATTAAGTAATATAAATCATTTTTATTAATTAAATCTATTCTTATTATCATCCATGTAAGACATAAATGAAAAACAAAATCACATCGCTTGATGGAGGGGGTTTTCAACACCAATGAAAAATTGATGTAATTGTTTTCCAAAATAATGGAATATAAGAAGTAATATGTGATATTATAATTCAATGAGTATAATTATATCATAATAATAATATATAAACACTAAAACCATTATAGTAACCATGCTTGAAATATGGTGGTTGAAAATGAATTGTATCATTATGTGGAGGTGGTAAGTTAAACAAACGGATGAGCGATACTTTGACATACCATTTAGTTGGAAAGATAGTGGAAAATGGAATTTTAATAATCATAATAATATTTATTTATATATATAATAATTAATTTATTTTTTTATAATCAATACCATAGATTTAGTGGAGGTAAATAATAAGTAAAAAAGAAGGTGATTAGTTAAGTTGATTAACTCTTCTCTAAAAGAAATCATGTAGATATCTTCTTTATGACCCTAGGGATGTTATTTTTGTAAGTCCAAAACCTATATAATATGACTATGTTTGTTGATAAGGGATATTTTTATAATGTGTTGTGAAGAGTAGAAAGGATGAGTGCCATGTTATAGTTGAAGTGATGGTCACTCTTGAGATATCTTATAATATTAAAATACAATATAATATTTTTATAGACAAATGATTAAAATGGGAGATGGATTAAAAGATAACATAGTATGGGGTTGAAAAACATCATCCCATAAAATCTGGGCATCTTTTTGTTTCATTTGAAAACTTATATTTTTTATTAACCTCTTAGTAAACCAATTTTAACCATAACCACAATAACTCATTTTTCCCTCTTAATGGAGTACAATATTACATATAAGGTAAATATTGACACATAAATGGAAATGTTATATAATTATATATATATATATATATATTAAAAAAATATCAAATTAAACTATATATATTATTTTAAAATAATTTAATACAATATTATTTTGATAAAGTATCATTAACAACTATTTTTGCACTATGAATTGAATTTCACTTGAAAGTTATAAAAAAGTATGAATTTGATGATAAACATTTATAAAATCACTAACATGTTATATTTGTCTAAAGAAATCATGGAGCACTATAAATCACTCAAATAAGAATACTTTAATTATTTTTAAAATCAGTTATTTTAAATTTCAATTTGTTGAATAAATAGTATATTAGCACTTCAAAAGCATTTATGGTGACTATTTAATCACTCAAATATTTTAATAAACTACTATCATGAATATAATTTCGTTATGAAAAAATTAGATATTTAGATTCATTCATAACAATCATTTTTTCCAATGTGAACACGTACTGGATATTTAAATGTAAGATAATAACATTTTGTATTTTTATTTTCTTCTAAAATTATATAGGCCATTTTCATGGAAAAATTTCCATTAAAAAATTAATCATTAATTTTAATCAAATAATTTTTTAATTGACTTTATAAAAAATTATGATGAGAAACTATTTCCTTATCACATAGTTTTTTCATAGATTTAGTCGATTTACAATTTACTGTGGGAATAAATTTTACCATGATTACTATTCAGATATAAAACAAATATAAAAGAACTATTTAGAATATTTAAACATTATAATTCAAAATACTGAATCCACTTTTAGATATTTAATTTACCTTGGTGTAAGATATTATTTTTTTAAATAAACATGCAAAATGAGATGAAGACCTCTTTTTTGAGAAAATGCATTTTAAACAGACAACACTATTTATTCTTATATCATTCATAGAAAAATATTAAATGAATGTTAAAATTTAATATTTATTATATAATATATATAATTAATTAAAATATATCATCAATAGTTATTAATTTAATATATTTTGATAAAAATATATTATAAGTACAAAACAGTTTTCTCTAAAAAATATTTTTTATTTTCAAATGAATTTTATTTTTATTTCTTATAAATGGAATACTGATGAATTTATTTTATACATTTGTAACCAAAATAATTTTCATAATTTATTTAATCTTATTAATATTCAACAATTAACAAATATATGATAACAATCACACAATAATATTATAATAATAAATAATAGTTTCATTAAACTCATTATTGTGTGTAACATAAGATATCAAAGACATAAAATTAATAAAAGAGAAATGCATTCTAAAATACCCTGCTGTTTTATTATATACCCCATTAAAATGGATTTATTTCTTAAAATTCAGCACATAGATAAAATCAAAAGAGGATATAAACGTTTCATTACATAATATGGTTCCCATGTAGATTCTTTAAATTCCCAATTTATCTAAATAACATTAAATTGGTGAGAAGCCATGTTCCTTATAACATTATCTCTATGAGAAAAGATTTATTCAAGTTATTATTTATATAAAATATGATGTTATAGTGGTATGAACTATGATTTTAGTATTTTTGAAGAACCATGTATGTACTTTCTCAAGAGAGATACATGGATCACATTGTGAACTTGAGACATGTCTGGTAGAAGTGCAAAGTAATAATCTACTATCCCTACTCAATAAAGAATCATGGGAGTGAGAATATACCAAAGGATTTGATTTCCATTTATTTTGAATCTCAGAACCTTCGACCATAGATAAATTCTTAGAAATCTATTGACACCAACATCGAATTCTAGATCATGTTGAAGATTTTTAGGATAAAAATTCCATTGACTATGAGTTGACTTGACAATACACCGAATGTATCTAACTTTCTCATCTATTTACTAAGAAGTATAAAGTCCCAATAAATATTTTTAATAACCTTTATCACAACACATTGAATTTATAAACATTTTTATATAGTGGGATTATTATGAAGGAATATTAATGCTTGAGTGAAAGCTATTGTGGTATAAAAACATGACCAGAGGAAGGTGTTGATCCCCAAAACCATTGAAATGAAATGAAAAATATATCAATATATTCTCTAGGTAATGGTTGGGTCTATCCGACTTACAATATGTCTATGCATGATACAACATAATAAAACTCAAAAATGTTTTCCGAGCATGATGAAGACTTACCAGAACATCAGGGTAAACCTCGAGTCCCTATCAGATACCATAGATTGTGGTACTCTATAAAACACTACAAATTCTTTAATGTATATTTTGTAAATATAATAAAGATAAAAATATTCTCTAATGGAAATGAAGTGTGATAATTTTTTATGTTGATCAACTACATCCCGTATAACATTATTTCCCTAAGATGTTTGATGGAAACAATGTCCAGGGTAATGTTTTCCCATTTCCATTACAATATTGGTTATAGCTGTGCAGTCTCATTAGAATTATGTATTTAAGAATTAACATTCTATCAATCCCATAACCAAGATACATACTATGAAATATCTCTCTTCATTATATCCCACTATAAATACTATATCAGATATCTCTATTTCTTCATACTTCTCGGATGGATAGAGAATGATGATATGTGAACCTTATTCGAGAAATCCTTCTTCAAATAAGGTATAGATATAAAACATACACTATTCGTAAACCTAATCATTCCATCATAGTCATGGTTGAAATCTGGAATATTTCTTGCCTTCTTATGTATCTCTATATATTCCTTATATTCATCTTCAATATCTACAAAGACAGATGATTGGACACTCATTTTATAAACAAAATATTTCTCCAATTTCTTCAATATTTCATGATCCATCGATTCAAAATACATAAATATTTAATCCTTGGTAATCCATATCCATGAAAAGTTACCATGATCCTTTTGAATAAGTTCACCATCTAACTTGTTTAAATTCCTCATGTTGTAATGTATTTAGTATTATTAATCATTAATTAATTGTAAACATATTATTTGTCACATATTCAACACTTTATATGTGAAAATATATTTTAAATTTTTTTATTACATAATATATCACACCATTCACAATAAATGTAGTGCCTTTATATCTTTAGTGAAAAAATTAAGAAATATAACTTCAAACCATAAGATGGATATTTTTCCTCATGATCCTTTAATTGGTTTGAGGAATAAAATATCACCAATCATTCTTAATGAGAACACATCCATGTCCCCAGTTTGATTCATAAATATAGATTAAAATCCACTCTCCACTATAGTGTAATGAATGAACATGTTAGTTGACTAAAAATCTATTTAGTTCCTTGAAATTTTCTTCACATTAATATGTCCAGAGTGAATTTTATTACTTTTGTGTTAACATGATGAGTGAATTTCACAATCAAGATACATTATACACAATTCTATGATAATATCCAAAAAAATATTAAAACTTTGGATCTCAATCATAATATTGGGTTTGGGCCAATGTATGAAAGCTCCAATCTTTGAAGTATCTATTAATATACCTTCACCTGAGATTATATTACTCAAGAATGATACTTTTTGATGTCAAAATTCACACTCGGAATTTTTTTGATAAATATTATCCTTCATTAGTGTCTTAATAAAAATTCACAAGTTTTAATTGTAATATTCCTTATGATTTGAATAAATAAGAATATCATCAACAAAGACTGACACAAACTAATCAATGTCTTATTTAAAGACAAGTATTAATAAAATTCATAAATATAGTGTTGCAATTTTTATGGAAAATGTAATTACTATTAATTTATTGTGCTATTAACTTGTGAAAAATAATCATTTGGGTATATCCTCATTCTGAACCATAAATAGATGTTATCATTAATGAACATAAAGATTGGAAAGTTTTTTATACTCGGATAATTGATCAAATATTTCACCAATAATGTGTAAAGGATACTCATTCTTGATATAAATATTAATATGTTCTCTATAATCAATGAAATGATTCATTGATCCATATTTATATTTAACAAAAAATAATGTGTGTGCCCCATAGTGATGCCCTTGGTAGAATGAATCACTTATAAATATTATCATGGTGTTTCTTCTTCATTTCCTCTAACTCAATCATGTCCATTCTATATGGAATTGTTGAAATAGGTCTAGAAATAGATATGCATTCTATTGAGAACTCATCTTTTTTATTCAATGTAAGACCATAAAATTATTCCATAAATACGTCAAAAAAATCTTATATGATAGTCATATCATTGAGGAGTAGTTTCTCCTAAAAAACATGAGATAAATATCTATTTTGAATAGGAAACTAGACTGATATAATGGTTTTGATTCTCATTTTAAATTAATATATATCATATCACCGATATAAAACCATAGGTTCATTCAGAATAATAAATAGGACTTGACATAAATGGAAAATTGATGTGGGATTATTGTAAATAAATCCAATCAAGGCCCAAAATAAAATTAAATTCAAGAGAATAGAGAATAATAAGTTTTATTGGAATAAAATTTCTAAAAACATCAGTATCTGAAGAATCATAGACTTTATATATGACCATCATAACATTAGGGGCTTTCGGTACAATATGAAAAACTAATATTTGAGGTTGTAATATAAAACCCATAAAAAATTCTTCAAATATAAATTAGTGGATATATCAACAATAAAGAATGGAATTAGTAGTTTTGGAGTGGATTTTATGTATATATTACACCACTTATTTGTTTTACTCCATATCACCAATAATGTTCACAAGATATTTTCCATATTATTTTTTATTAAAAGGGTGATGAAATTGATCATCATCATTAACAATCATATTTGATCACTGGTTAGAATAATTTCTACAATGCTTATATTTGAATAACTTGAGTGTCGGCGATGCATTCTATAGATCATTCACGATATTCGTTTCATTAGATAACTTTTTCTCATCACATTGGATTTAGATATCTCAATGACCTTCCATTCCATCCTTAGAACATTTATAGGTCACTATAGTATAATTCCATCCTTGATTCCAAGCACACCTATATTTTAAAAAGAAATTTAATTTTTTCTCCAAATTATTTTTATAATTTCCTTTAGATTTCACATTTTCTTTTTGTATCAAAACTATTTGATGGATATGTACCTCTAATCTCAATTTCCACCTTGATGTTACATCAACTGATTTCATTATAGCTTTAAATGTCCCTTATGGATATTTCCATTCAAAAAAAATGTTTTTATCCCCAAAAAATTGATCCAAATTACCTTTAGGATAGATGATACTATCATAATTTTACCTCACAAGTCTCATAAAATTTCACTCAAAAGTTACTAATGGATTAATCATACATAGTCTTTAGCTAATGGAATTCCTTCTCTATTTTCATAAAAAGAATATGTGAAAAATATTTATTGAAAAATAATCTCTTAAACTCAACCCACTAGATGGAGTTAATTTCTAATTATTTATTAATATTCTTGATAAGATTCCACCATTAACCTATTTCACATTCCAAATTACATATAACCAAATATAATTTTTTTCATACTCCGAACAGTAGAGAAAGAAATTATGTTTTTAATGGTACTGATTCATTTCTCAACAATGTGTGGATCACCAGAACCCCTAAAATAAGGTGGAATGTGCCTCATAAAGGACTTGATAGAACATTATTTCTTCTTTTTCAAGTTTTTAAGTTATCAATTGTAAAAATCTGGTTCTTATCCTTTTGGTAAGAGTGTTTTCTTTTCCTTTTCCTTATGTGTTTATGTGAAAACAAAGGAAATGTGGGAAGAATCCCAAATTTATGGGTACACACCAAGTAGTGCCAGGCCCAATAACCTAATCGTTGGGATGGAACAAGGGTCTTCCAAGTTTTACTAAGAAACACGCCATATACCAGTTGTACACACCGTGTTGTCGTGACCCTGTGTTCACCCATGTGACTATCAACACGGATGGAGAAATTTGTGTTCATACACACCGTGTCAACTATGAACACACCGTATAGTTTAATCTTGGAAATTGGCCGTGTAGCTAACAACACTGGTTGACGTAATCAATTAAAGTACATGTCGTGTCCTTCTGGAACACGATGTGTTGTGTGAGCCCTGTATCTAGTCATGTCTCGAACAACACGGGTCGGTGAAGCTCGTATAGTACACACCTTGTACCAGTGGGACACGCCATGTAGTTTTGACCGATGAGAGATCGTGTAGACTTGGCCATGTGTCTGGGGAAACAGGGTGGTGTACAAGCTATGTGTGGGTGTAACATGCCATGTACCTAGGGTTGAGAGACGACCAGGCCAGTATCAGAACACGACCATGTAAGGTCTTAAGAGTACATGTCGTTTCAACCATATACATGCTATTTAGTCTCGTTTTTCTTGTTCTTTTGGGTCTTTTCCCTTTTCATTGGAACTCTTAAATGGAAAAAAGAAACCTTGATAGTAAATTAAACTACGGTGTATGTTTAAACTTGTAGATTCATGATGTTGAGATGACCATGAGTTGTTTTCCAAGAGAGTGGTGATGACTAATCATTAGAGACGGTAGTCCATGGGATACTAAAGGATCATCCAACAGTGCCCGATGTGGAACCATCCATTATACTGGACGCAGGAGTGGATGCATAGTTCAGGGAAAGCTTCATGTGGTTTATGCAAAACTTTTTGGGAAAACTTCCATTGGCCATATCTAGGGAAGAGATGAAACATATAATCTAGAAAAAGCATCCAACTATGTTTTCAGGGGATGGAAAACCACTAAAAAAGGATTTATGGATGGATTCTATGCAGATGAACTTCATGCATAAGGAGACGCCTCATCAGAGGAAGGTTAATATTTCTACATACACGCTGTATGATTCCACTTAGAGATAATGGGATGTTACCACCCAGACTGATCATCACTGGGACATGGCATGGAAATTTTTTCAGGCAGTCTTCTATGAATTTTTCTTTCCAGAGATTCTAAGGGAAGATCGAGTTCCAGAGTTCTTGAATCTGCAGCAGGGAGCCATGTCAGTGATGGACTATTCTGCCCGCTTCATTGTGCTACAACGTTTTTCACATGTTCTGGGGGATGATGAGATGGTGAGGGATATACGACTTGAAGATGGTCTTCAATATGACATATGAGCACTAGTGAATGTTTTTAGGTATCCTATAGTTAATTGTATTATAGACTAGGAATTGAATACTGAGCGTAACCTGAGGGAAGCTAGTGGTGAAAACAAGTGCAGTTCGACACCGGTCTCCGGCACTATTCCTACCATCCAGAGGAAGAGGAAGATGGATTTCTCTCATGGTGACAGTACTAGCCATAAGTATTTTTTATGTGTCCAGGTGATGTGCTACCAGTGTGGTAAATTGGGTCACAATAGACCTCATTTACTATGTGAACTAGTGGAGTGATGAGCATGCAGTAAGAGGGGTCAAGTTCAGTGTTTTTGCAGGGCGTTTCTAGCAGTGACTAGTGAGAGGGCTTCTGTGTAGACTCCCTGTGCAAGAAGTAGGGCCAAAAGCTTCATACCTGTCAGGGAATTGGAATACGTCAGGATGTTCAAGACGAGGTGGTGGTCGTGGCTGTGGTAGCTAGAAACCAGGATCTCAGATATTGGAGGGAGGGTCAGCTCAGGGTAGCCAGGCTATGTCACAGGGCCACGATACTGGGCAAACATATGCAATTTAATCGATCCAATAAAAGCATGATCCCTGACCTACTACAGTAAGAGGTACTATTCTATTTTCATCTGTTTTCCCCTCTGTAATTTTCGATACTATTTCTACACATAGATTTATATCTGTTCCCATTTTGGAGATCCTTGGGCTTTGTTTTTCTTCATCTTCTGATATCATGATGCTAGACAGTCCATTGGAAATTAGAATGGAAGGTCTACATCAGAGGAAGGAGTGCCCCATTCAGGTTGTTTGGTGTCACATTTTATTTTACCTCTATGTCTTAGAGATAACATGCTATGATGTCATTCTCTGGATTGACTGGTTCGTACCCTTTCGAGCCTTTGTAGATTGATATCATCGTAAAGTGAGTTTCACATCACCAGAGGGTAGAGAGTTTCTATACAAGGAAGAATAGGACTTCTAGGTGATCCGAGCAGGACCCGAGCATCGTGGGAGAGGTGGATTGATATCCCATATTTTTATTTTATATCTTGATGATCAGGGAACATGTCATAAGGATTTACCTCCTGCAGGTAATTGTTTCCTTGATGTCTTCAAGGATGACATTTCAGGTCTACCTCTAGAGCGAGAGCTGGATTTCTCTATTGAGATTGTGCCAGGAGAGGCACCATTGTCCATTCCTCCTTACAGGATGGATACATAGGAGTTAAAGAATCTCAAGAGATAGTTGGTGGTGTTGTCGGTAAATGGTTTCATCCAACCCAGTACATCTTCTTGGGGTTCTCATGTCCAATTTGTGAAGATGTTGGATGGTACTCTCAGACTCTGTGTGGATTATCCGGAGCTGAACAAGTTGATAGTTAAGAAACAATATCCCTTATCGAGGCTTGATGATCTTTTTGATCAACATCAAGGAGCACATGTGTTTTCAAATATTGACTTTTGATCTGGATATCATCAGTTGCAGGAGACCCATATAAAGTGAGAGAAATAGTTTCCTAGGAGAAGCCTAAAAAAGTGTTTGAAATATGGAGTTTCTTGGGGTTTTCTAGTCACTAAATGTGCTTTATACAAGACTTCTCCCGCTTAGCAGTTCCATTGACGAGTTTGACAAAGAAGGGTATGATGTTCGTTCGGTCAGAATCTTGTGAGACAGCCTTTAATGAATTGAAGGGAATGTTTACATCAGAACCAGTCTTGATACTTTAAGATAAAGGGAAGATCTATATAGTTTACTGTGATGTATAAAGTATTGGGATGGGATCAGTGTTGACGTAGGGAAATTGAGTAGTTGCGTATGGGTCTCGGTAGTTGAGGACACATGAGAGGAATTACCCAACACATGATCTTGAGTTGGCTGCAGTTGTTCATGAATTACGCCGTTGGATACATTATCTCTTGGGAGAACATTTTGTGGGGTTTATGGACCAAAAAATTCAGAAATACATCTTTACCCATTGTGACTTCAATTTGATACAGCGAAGGTGGGTTGAATAACTTCAGTCCTTCTTCTATGATCTTTCCTATACACCTGGTAAGGGTAACACAGTTGCTGATTCACTGAGTTGGAGGAATCACAGACATGTCATGCAGGAGGCTAGTGGTGAGTGGCAGCTTATGGATTTTTTCTCTGAGTTGCATTTGACAGTGCACAATAGTCAGGGTTGTACCTATCTTACATCCTTATATGTGACTTCTAAACTCCTAGATAGTGTGAGGATGAAACATGTATCATATTCAGAAGGCCTAGTTCTATAGGAGTCGGTGGCAAGGGAGGACCCTCCACCTAGTTGGACGATAGACGATGATGAGGTACTGGGTATCCATGGATGAGTGTGGGTTCTAGGGAATATACCCGTGGAGTTGATGTGGGAGTTTCATTCATCCACTTGGTAAGTGCATCCATGAGTATCCAAAATGTACTGTGGCTTGAGGCGTTAGTATTGGTGGCTAGGTATAGAAAGATAGGTAGCTAGTTTTGTTACGATATGTTCCACCTGTCAGTAGGTGAAGGAAGATCATAAGAGGCCATCCAGACTGTTACAATTGTTACCCATTATGGAGTGGATATGTGATCTCACGATGAACTTCATGACTGGGCTGATGAGGTCACCTCAAGGAAATGATGGCATATGGGTTGTTGTGGACAGAATTACGAAGGTAGCTCACTTTTTGCCGATCAAGGAGACCATCAGTATTGATGAGCTTGGGAAATGGTATATCTGAGAGGTATTAAGGCTTCATTGGGTCACTCATTATATCTTTTCAGATAGGGACACCCATTTTACATCATGTTTTTGGTATAGTTTTTAGAGGGAACTAGGTACATAGGTGCTTCAGAGCACAGCTTACCACCCTAAGACCGATGGCCAGTTAGAGCATACCATACAAGTGCTAGAGAAAATGATGTGTGCATGCATCCTAGAATTTGAGGGCTCTTGGGAGAAGCACATAACCCTAGTCGAGTTTTCCAACCATAATAGTCTTCAGGAAACTATTGAGATGGAACCTTTTGACGCTTTATATGGTAGGTCATTCCGATCACCCTTGTGCTGATTAGACGTAGATGAGGTAGCTATACTATAACTATATCACATGTAGCAGACTTTATAGAAGTTCCAATTGATTCCAAAGTAGATGGATACTTCACAGTCTCGTCATAAATCTTATGCTGATCGCCTTAGATGGACCTTGGACTTCATGGTCAGTGATCAGGTTTTCTTGTGTGTTTCACCGAGTTTGGGACATAGGCACATCAGAAGATAGGGTAAACTTTCTTCGATGTATGTAGGGCCGTTTTAGATTCTAGAGAGAGTCGAGCTAGTTTCCAATTGGTTGTTGTTACTATAGAGGTATCAGGCTATGCACGACGTCTTCCACAAATGTCAACTACACCATTATCACTCAGACCCGTCTCATGCTTTTCAGACCGAGGAGGTTGAACATCAGGTTGATACATCCTTTGAAGAGCATCTGATTCGTATTTCTGATAGGATCATGAAGGTTCTATGAGGCTAGTCAGTTCCTCTCATATGGGAGCTATGGTAGCATTACCGACTGCAGGATAAAACCTGGGATCTAGAGACAGATGTACATGCTCAATGGATAGAGTTGTTCTCAGCTTTATATTCACCACCCTTGGAGGGGAAATTCCTGGATGAAATACTTTAAGGGGGGGTACGTTTTTAAGAACCCTGTTCTTATCCTTGATGTACGAGTTTCTTATTTTCCTTTTCCATAATTGTTTTTTCGAAAACAAATGTAATTTATGAGAAATCCAAAATTTATGGGTACACAATCTATAATTTTGCACACAAACCATTTTCCTTGGCTGTGTGTGATGATAATACAGGTCATGGAGCCTTGTTAGTGATTAAGAGTGTAAAAACTATCTACAAAATGTGTAATCAGTCGGTAGGTGAATAGTGAGGCAGTAGAAATTCGATGCCAGAGGAACAGTTTAAAAGGATAGTACACGCCTTGTACTTAGTAATACACAACGTGTAATTAGTCGGCAGATGAATAGTGTGGCAACAGAATGTAGCCGCCAGTGGAACAGTTAAAAAAGATAGTACACACCGTGTACTTGAGAAGCCCATGCTGTGTAATTGTTATTTTTCATTAAAAATTGGTAGTATCCTCTTTATTTGACAGAGGAGGTAGAAGAATGACCAGGAGCTATGAGAGAGGAGGCCGAGATATGGAGGAGCTCCCGATCGGTCACCAGGACTCTGATTCTTCCACCATCAATCTCGTTTAAACTGCATGGGTAATGTCTTCCCTCTTCTTGAATCATTCCATCCAATTATCTCCCTAAGGTATGTTATTTAGGATTTAACAGGTAATATTTTATCTCATATCTACGTCGTTCAAGGTTGTTTTAGGATGTTCCTTTCATGTATATCAATAAGAAGAGATCAAGGTAGGTGGTCTTATGTTAAATTCCAAATATCGAGTTTTTTTTTGTATCGATGTGCCACATGACAATGTTCGGGGTGTCGTATGGATGAGAGATTGGCTATTGGGATACCTAAAATTTCATAGTTAATCTAATTAATATGTATAAACTACTGTTTGAGATCGTTTCTTGGATCTGGGGCCACCCCGAGGGTGTGTTCCCCTTGTTTAGCTATTTCGATAGGATATCCGTGGGTATGCTGTGATTATAGCATGTTTGAGTTTTATTTAGAGGAAACATATATAAATTTATTGCAAATGCATTAGGCTCAGCCCAGTTACTTGAATTTTCTTTGAAATGTCTGACGATAGTGTTTTGTTTAGCCCCAGGTCAATGTTTTGTTTAGCATGAGGGAATGGTCTTATTTAGCCCGAGGGGAAGGTTTTGTTTAGCCTTAGGGAAGGGTTTTGTTTTTCCTGATGGAATGGTTTTGTTTATCCTAAGGGAAAGGTTTTTTTTAGCCTGAGGGAATTGTTTTGATTATCTTGAGGGCAATGTATTTTTAGACTACAGGCAGGGTTTTGATTAGCCCGATGTAAAGGGTTTTTTTATAATGAGGGCAAGGTTTGGTTTATCCTAAGGGAAATATTTTTTTAGCCTAATGCCATGGTTTTATTCAGCCTGAGGAAATACTTTCTTATGCCTGAGGGCAACATCTTCAGTGCCTAAGAGAAATATCTCGTATTCCTGAGGGCAATATTCATTATGCCTGAGCGAAGTCTCCTGAGGGTTTCATTTCTATCTTCCTAAGGGTATGGATTTTTATGTCTGTGGAAAATATTTACTCTTAATATTCAGTATGGTTATTTCTTATGTTGTACATTCCAAAATAAAGTCGAGACATGGTAATATTATTATCTTTTACCTGTTAGATAGCCTGTTATGGTTTCTACTGTGGCACTGGTATATGAGATTGTTTGTCGAGGCTGAGTCTTGAATAACTAAGAATTCATTTATATTGAATTGTTAAATAATTATTAAAATGGCAATGTAACTGGTAGGAGTGGTTACATTTGAGAAATTCCTAGTTTATTTCATTTTATTGTTGCACACCGGTGTTGCACATTTTCACTGACAATTAGACAGGGGCCGTGGGTGGTTGCCTATTAGGATTTATTTCTCACGCCCTGTTTGGGTCATGTCTCGGGCCCAAACTGATTATAACATTTGGTTCCTCATGAGGAAAATAATTTGATTATTATTCTTTTACAACCTTAACATGATTCCTTTCGGTTTCAACCATCACATAAAACAAAATATCATAATGTGGGAAATAATAATCATATTAAAAAAACAAAATCATCATGAAAAATCAATTGTTCGATGTCTAAATCTAGAAACCTTATTTTCAGTCTATGAAAACTTATATTTAACCAAAGACATCCATGATCATTATGATAACATTACGATGTTATCATATACTTAGACATATTCCAATGGTTCCCACTAATGTTATATCATAATAGTTTCTAAAGGTTAACTAAACCTTATTGTGATACTAACTATAAAGAACATACTTTTCATACATATATATCAAAACTTATTACATGAATAATAATTATATAACATAATGATCTACACTAAAATTTTATAGATCCTTTATATTTGGAAGCATGAATATAAAAACAATTGGAACATAAGTGTACGAATTCATATTGGTCTAAGTTATTCATAACTAGAACTATTTCAGATATATCATATTTAAAAACATTCTTCATAACCAGGGGAAAAGGAACCATAATAATGGTTTATCTCAAATGCTCAATAGGGTTAAAATGGGAGATAAAATTAGCTGAAGGGTAAGAGAACACAAGGAAAATAATTACGAAACCATACCCCACATGTTGTAGATCATAATATTTAGTCATGGAATAAATCTTCATATTTCATAATATATGAATCATAAATGAATCAAATAACATGACCCATGGAATCATAAATTTTGAATGAGACAAATTTTTATTGGTATTCACATCATCATAGAAAATAATTTATATTGTTTTAAGGGATCACATCGAATACTACAAAAGTTGATCAGGTTCACTGCCCTAACCATTTTAATAGTCCTAGATGACTACCAAGACAGTTGTAGTTTACATATTCCCTTGCTAAACTGAGTTCACTCCCCATTCTAGTACTGTTTATCTCATGAGATATCAATTTTTACCTAATGAATTTGAGGGATAGATAATTTTGGGACCACCCATCACATAATTATAATCATAAATGTATTGTTTCAAAATATCATAAAACATTCATAATATAAAAAACTGTCAATTAAAATTTGTTTCATAAACATTTCATAATATAATAACCAATAAAAAAGAAATGGGTTTCACAAACATTTCAACATTTTATCAAAGAATAACCAATAAAAAATAAATACATTTCATAAAAAATTTTTCATCAAAAAGATAAACCATCTAATTGAGGAATATGGATGGTATCCTTGGATCATATCCCAAAAAATGTACAAGTGAAATTAATTATTTTTGACTGTGATGAATATAAATACAATTACAAGATCAATAAAATATTCACTAGGAAAATACCTTTTTACATAAAAAATATATTTCTTGAAAATTTTAATTCACAATATATTGTGAAGATACTTTTATTTCAAAACAATCATAGAAAGTAATAATGAATATTTACATTGTTGAGAGATCATAATGGTGGGATATTTTGTTTATACTGTATAATATAAAAAAACATTCAATTCATATATTTTTAAAAAGACCGTAATGTTACTCAATCAGAAAATGAAAAGAATATTAATTTAATTTTTTTTTGGTAAAAATTAAAAAAAATGGAAAAATGAATTTAAAACATCAGGGGTAAATAATAAAAAAATTCATACAAATATTATAGAAAACATGGATGTTTATTAGAATGAATTTTTGACCGAATAGTGAAATTAAGTCGGATGTCATTAAATTTTTTTGTCGCATGAGTACATAAAGTGAGGAAAATGAAATGAAAAAATGTATTCTAAAAGAATGAACACCATAGAATAAAAATAAATGTCTTTATTAGGTAATTAGTATATAAATTCTGAAACAAAAATTCCGGCACAAAAAAACTGATTAAAATAGATTTGAAAAATAAAACCCATACCTCAGATCTGAATTTATTCATAAGTGTTAAAAACTACTATAAAATAAATATATATTTATTACACATATATTATTGAAATATAGTTGTATTTATGATATAATATATTATTTACTTATAAAAATTTATCATCCCATTATTAATAATTAATTATTACAACACTCTTTTGGGTGACATCTGTTTTGTTTTTCATGTATGTTTTGGATTATTATTTATGGATAATGTACTTTTAGAATGGATGCATATTTTAAAAAATGATAAAAATTATATATATCCCATATATACTCAATATATATATATATATTTATACATAAGAGTTATAGATTGAAAAATTAATTACACAGTTAATGGAGACGGTAGGCCAATCATATGCATGATTATTGTTTCCACTTTTCAAAAGATGGAAAAAAAATTAAATCATAGATAACATTTAAATATTAATAATTTTATAGTATAAATTATTTATATTTATTAAATATATACTTTTAATCATCCAAATAAATTGTATATGAAACTAAAATCACATCATTTTGTTGTGGTGGTTGTCCACAGGACCCATGAGCGAGGCTATTATTTTCCAATGGATTGGAAGGTTAGAAGGTAGAATTAAAATTATTATCCAAAAGTTTAATTATTTCAGAATTATAATATATAAACATTACATACATCATTATAAAAATCCATGATATATGGCGGTAAAAAATGAATTATATTACTATATGGATACTATAAGCCGTCTGTATGAACTATCCTAAATTACACCTCTTATTTTTTAGGAAGGATAATGGATAACAAAAATTTAATAATAGTAATATTTAAGTAGATATAAAAGAATTAATTTATTATTTTATTAAAAATAACATAGATTTATATTAGGAAAAGAAGAAGTAAAGAGAGAGTGACCAATTAAGGTGATTATATCTTCATTGAAGAATATCCTTTAGTTGTCCCCTTAAGGATCCTAGGGTGTCTATTTTGAGAATTAAAATACCTCTAAAACACATACAAGGATGTTTATAATGTATTTTTTTTATGATATTTCCAAGCACTAAGGCTCATTGTGGTGTGAAGAATATAAATGATGGGTTCTCTTTTGTAACTGAGGGGATGGCTACTCTTGGGATTTCTTAAAAGATTAAAATAGAAAAACATCATTCGAAAGAAAAATACAATATATGGTAATATATTTTAAGGTAATATTTTATGGGCTTTAAATTCCATAAAATAATAAAAATCATTCAAGTTTTGGTATCATTATAAACCTCATCATTTTGATTAACCTCTTGGTTAGTGAATTTCATCCTTAATCACGAAAATATGTATTTAATATTAAAGGGTTATAATTTTACTTATAAGGTAAATATATAATTATAAATTTATTATGGATAACATTTAAGAAAATATATTTTCCACCATGCCATGTTTCAATATATTTATTGTTTTAAAATAAATTAGTAACATATTAGTTTGATAAATTATCATTAATAACAATTTTGAAACTACTCATTTAATTTGACTTAATATTCATAAAGAAAGAGTTTTCATTTGAATATAATACTTTTAGAAATTATTAATTTGATAAATTTATCTTAAATTTTCTTGGAAAAATATATTTTACTGAAATTATTTTAATTTTAATATTTTTAAAATCATATATTTTATTTTTCAATTATTTGAATAAATACCATATTAACATTTCATGAGTTTTAAATGTAATTTTTTTAATCCATAAAAATTAGAAATAGAATTCCATCAGGAATATATTTTTATTTTACACAAAATATATCTTTATATAGATTCATAACTTTCATTCTTCCCTATGCAACCTTATAATGTATATTTAAAAGTAAGAGGGTGGCATTTCTTTATTTTCATTAAAAAATATTTAGCTAATTTTCACCAAAAAGTAAGGAATAAAGAACTTTTTTTGAGGTAATTATTGTAATAGTTTAATTAAATTCATAATATAACATTTATGATGAAAAATTATGGCCTTATCACTTAGTTTCATTCTAGATTAACCCAATTTAAGATTTACTAAGGTGATATATTTTATGAGGGTTAATATTCAAATTGACCAAAAATAAATGGGGAATATTTAATGAGTTTAAAACTCTTGATACAAAATATGAATTAATTATTTCAATATTTAGTGTTCATATGTGTATGAAATTAATATTTAAAATATTCATGCAAAACACGATCAAGACCTCTATTTTGAAAAAAATAAATTGATAAGTATTAAAAAAAATTATTCTTATCTTATGCTTAAAAATATTAAAGAGATTTTAAAACATTTTTCTGGGATATATAATATTTTCATTTCATTAATATCATTCACCAATAGTGAATAATTAAATTAATTATGATAATGATACATTATGCTGGTAAAAATTGTATTCCATAATAAAATCGTTTTTAATCTTAAATATTTATTATTTTTATTTCCAATAAATTGAAAACAATTTTATTTATTTTATATTTGTTTAAACCATATAATTATCTTATGTTATTTTTTATATTCATACTTTCTAATTTAATGTATAGAAGATAACTATCACAGAATAATAATTTAATATAATGTCGCAGTTTGTTTAAACTCATTTTTTCTTTAAATAAAATCTATCTAAGAAATAAATTTATTTAGAGAGAAATATATTCAAAAATAATATGGTGATATATAAATCAATCTTGGATGTGGTGTGGTTTGCTATTTGAGTCTTCCACATTAACTATATAATCCGTAAATACTATAAAAAGTTAGAAATGATTTGGGTAACTCTATTTCATTGGATGAAGACATGAAGAGCTTTCAGATGACCGCATCAGCTCGTATTTGTGTGGAGATTGATCTCAAAGTATAGTTACCTATGAACATTCACATTCCAGCAGATGTAGATTTTTCATCATGGCAGCAAGTTGTCTATCAAGCGTAGTAGTGGTTTTAGGAGAAGTATTGCCTATTGAGCCACTCAGTTGATGTTTGGAGACATAATTTTTTTATTCAATACTACCATGATATTTGATGAGTTCATGTGAGAATATTAATCCATCTCACTAGGTGATCGTATTTTTAAAGATCAAGAGATTTCTATACTTGCACCGGTTGATCCTGGAATGCAGATGCATATCCAAACCTTAGATGTGAGTTATCCAAAGTGGTGGAGTTTTTTAATACGGAGAATGAACCTCTCATAATAGCCTTATTCTTACCTCTTCTGCATGTTTCTCTTCCTTTGGGGCTATAAATACCATTAGTTTTTTGGAGGTCATCTCATGTGGACCTCAATGAGTGTTTCTGATCCTCAACACACACCCCGTAACTATCTACAAAGGTAATTTTTTATGACTTATCCTATGGTTCGTCAGCCAAAGAAATGGGATTTCATTCTTCTTTTAAGGAATTCATACAAGCCTTGGTAGTTCCAATTAAGTAGGTCTATGTATTGGTGGTCTTGAATGCCTCTTAGGCTCCCCAATTTATGCTACCCGTCATCAAAGAGGGGGTTATAAAGGTCATCCCTATATCATGGACTCCCCTAGAGGGAGTTTCACTAGTTTCAGTGACTCCTTATTTGTTAAATCCTAATTTATATCCTCTACTAAGATATTTTTGGGATCTCATAGTGACCTTAAAATCCCCAATTTCTAGGTAAAGTGGTCATACTAAGGATACAATATCACTGGTGTATGGTGGTCATCTCAAATTAGCTAAATCAAGAGAGGTTTTCTTCTTCAGTTCAACAATCATTTTATTGAAAAACCTCAGGCTACAAGGCCATATCCCTTATCGATCAATATGATTTAATAATATTTGGAATTATATGTGGTTCGTGTATTAGGAAATGTTTAATTTAATCCCCAAGAAAATGTATGAGGCACAGTGCTTCCATGCTTGTGGTTTTGGAAGATAAGAAGATGGAGAATCTTATCTCCTACTTCGCAAAGATAATGGGTTTTTCATATTACAATAATATAAAACCATGTAACTCACAGATATAGTTTTTTTCGATGCACAATATTTTAGTCGATCATGTGGATGCGTGCCCCAAACATATTTACAAAAGATATATTTATAGGGATCTAAGTAATTCATATCTTCCAGTTACACTGAATGTGATGTCTCATGTAGAATGGGTTTATAGAAATATCTCTCCAAATTCAAAAAATTGTTCTTGTATTGGTTTACAGGAGGAGTCATTAACACTGTATTAGAGTAAATATAGAAAAAAAGTGAAACATGTTTTACACCAATGAAATGGAATATTTCATAGAATTAATTTATCATAATGATCTTATGGGCATGGGATTCACGAGACAAAAGTTTACCTACTACAATAGAAATAATGTAAACCATAGAATATAGATCATATTTTACTAGTGTATTTCTAAATTATATGACTTCAATTCATTCTCGTATGATTTAATTTCACATATAACCAGTCCACTAATAGATCATTACCATCTATTGGTGCTATTAATAAGAGAAGATATGATTAGAAACCAATTCTTATAATGAAATAGTTGCACTCCAGTTGAGTGTTTCATGAATATTTATACGAGGGAATAGGAGAGTCTATAATGGGGTTCCTCATGGGTGGTGTAAACAAATTGACTACAACATATAAAGAATGAAATTCTGGAGTAGAGTTCAAACATAACGAACAACAATACTCGCCCGGATGGGATCAATGAGTAAATTGAGATGATATAATAGAGGATACAAGAAATATGGGATCATGATAATTTCTTCAAAATAGTTGATAAACAAAATTTATTAGTGGAAAATTTACTCGGGATTGAATAGGTAATCAGGGAATTATCGAGGGATATTTAGTTGAGCTAGGGGGATAAAAACCAAAACTGCCTTAATGGGTGTATGAAAGAGGCGATGGAGTCAGAAAGGATAAACCTAAATCTATAAGATAACTTGTATACATGGGATGCTAAGGTGGTATAGAGGATCATAGTGGATTGGTATGAAAATATATGATAGGAAAAAACAACTCCAATGGGGGAGGGAAAACTTGGGTGAACGAGGTGGTTAAATTTATTTGTAAAATTCCCAAACTGGTGGTGGATAAAAAAAAAGAATAATTGGAGGTCATTCAAGATAGTAATGTTATCAAAGAGGCAGTACGAAACATAAATCTGGAAATCATTTCCAGTCCCAATGATTTTTTCTAGCTTGTTTTACATTTTCGTATATTTCATTATCAAGGAGTAGGTTATAGATGCGGTGCAATATTATTTTAAAGGTGGGTCACTCACTAGAGAAGTCTGTGCTTCCATGATTATTCTCATTTTAAAGGTTATGAGCCCCATTATTTTAATATATTATGGACCAATTCCCCTTTATAAATTTTCCTAAAAATTCCTCATATACCTCATAAAGTAATGGCTGGGTTAGGTTATCCCAAGACCCATCTTAGAGGATTATAAATGATTTGTTGAAGTTCGATGTATTCAAGTGGAAATGGGTGTAGTTATAGAAATGGTGGATGAGATTAACAATAATAAAATCATATAATACATTATGATCAAATTATATATGGAAAAGGAATATTATTGCATTGAATATTGTATTATTGTGATGTTCATGTGAGAATTTGTGTTAGACGAATAGTTCAATGACTTGTAATTTAGATTTGATGCATCTCCTTGAATCTCTTTCTCTATCATGGTAATGGGTATTGGTTTCTTCAAAAACATTCATCTATTAATGAAGGGACACCCAATGTCACCCAATGTCATTATCTTGGATCAGGAGGCTCGCCCCTAGAACATATTTCTCGACTTTGAGGAGGGAAGGATGTAAAATTATAAGAATATTTTTGGGTATATATTGGCGTATCACCTCATATTTTTAAATAATATGATGTTATTTACTAATAGAATGAAAGGACCATTAAATGGGTTCAAAAAATTCAATGATTGTAATGGAAACTTGAGTGGCCAATGGATCAAGTAGGGGGAAAACTGTGTTTTCATTTAAAAATACTACTTGAACAAGAATACTGGAACCATTCAAGATAAAATACGTATTAAAGGGTTTTAAATTATTAATGAGTATCTCAGTTCATCCATTATGGATGGTGAAATAAATAATATTTTTTAAATGCATTATCAATGTAATAAGTAGGCCCATCTCCAATTGGAAGTGTTTATTCCTTTTTTTGGAGGAACGATTAAGCATGTTAATAGTGTCGTCACATCTATTCCAATTCATGCCCTCTCAATAATAAAATAACATAACAGAAACATTTATAATATTGAAAAAATCATGGTATCCTTAATTTGGGATGATAATCATGGTGAGGATGTCACTATGATTCTTAGAGGATAATGGGGTCACCGTTCGAGGAATGTGGTATCAACTTAATAAGCATAGAGGGATATATAAAATGCATCCAAGTGAAGCTCTATTAGAATATTATCAAATGGAGATCATAATGTTTGAGATTTATGAGGATCCAATATGGAGATGACTAGTGAGTATGGGAAGAATGATCAAGAATAATGTTAAGAATCATGATATATATGACAGAGAAGATGATGATTTAAGAGGATAAGGTTTGATGAGTGGAGTGACATGGCGATATCAGTTTATAGAAGAATAACTAGGCTAGTTATACCCTATTATTACCTGGGATTCTAGTTTTAGAATGATATTTTAGATAAATAGAATGTTCCCAATTACTATCATCATGACCTTTGGAAATTATATGAGGATTGTACTTGTAAACAGCAGCTGGGTGAATGAGCCCGACATGTGAATTTTTTCAAATGCAGTGTCTAGGTGCTTCAGTAGATGGAACATTAGTGTAATAATGCATGAAATGTAAGATATCAATGAGTTGGTGACTATGTTATCATGAAAAGAGATCCCAGTGAAGATGAAATTCCTAGTTTGGCATTTTATGAATTAGGTAATGCCAATGAATGCCAATGTGTAAAAGAAGGGTGTTTTTTTGGCATCAGGTTAGAGATGATTTGAATCACCAATCTTGGAATTGGTGTTTCATATCATTTTTTAATGATATAGGTTGGAAAATGTTTCATAGAATATCAAGAAATTAATTTGTATTTCAGGCCATGGGGAGTCAATTTTAGGGTTTTTTACATATTGGTTCCATGAAAAAAGACAACATGGTAGTAAAGTAAATATTTATAAAATTATATTATGAACTATGTGTTGGGTGATTTGGTGGGATAGGAATAACATGTGAGAATGTATATGATACTCTCATTTATTTATACAGTTTCAGATGAAGTGCTTGGTGGTCGATCTTGGTGTTATCATCAGTGGTGGGGGTTCCTCAGTTTCGTTAATGTGTATTATCAAGGGTACAACGACACATACAGAGTGAGGAGAAAAAATTAATTTGACAAGTCGGTTAATTAGGTATGACACAGTTCAATGTAGAAGTATAATGGGGATTGGTCCTGTGTTCTGGTGGAAATGAGAGGGTGTGGGATGGTGTTGGATAATTGGTGTCCCATGATTATTGGATTTTTTAAATATTATGGAATAATAAATTCCTTTAGGGTAGTGAGATGAGGGAATTGTTTTCTACCCTTATGCTATGAAGGGTTTACAACAATAAAATCATGGTGTCTAAATGAGACTCCACAATTATTGTTGGATTTTTCCATAACAAGGCTCACACACCATGGGGACTATCTTTTTTTACAAGAAAATGAAAGATGATCATCGAACAAGGTATCATAATTTGTGACACATAGAGGGAAGAAAACATTACAGTTGATGAATTTTCCAATAAAGAGAGTCTCGATGATAGTATAATTTTATATATTATTTCATGTTCCTCACCACATGCCTATGAACTCATTGTATGTGGTGATTCCTTCAGTCTTCACCACTTTTCCTTCCTAAGATATGACCCTTTTTGAATAAAATAAAAATTTTGAGTATGTATTTGTGTGAGTGTATTAATATGCATATGTGTGTATGTATATATATATATGAATACATGTGTGTATGTATGTGAATGCTTTTGTGTATGTATATCTATGTGTATGTCTAAATATGTGAATGTATGAGTATGTATTTATGTATGTATGTTTTAATTTATGTATGTATGTATTTAAGTAGGTATGTGTATTTATGTGTATGTTTTTGTATGTGTATGTGTTTTTATGTGTATATATTTTAATGGATGTGTATATATGTATAGGAATACAGGTGTTTTCATTTGTATATATGTGTATGTATTTATGTATGTGTTTTTAAATATATGTATGTATGTGTATGTATGTGTATGTGTATGTACATGTATGTATATATATGTCTGTATTTTTATTTTTAAGCATGTATATCTATGTGTATGTATGTGTATGTATTTATATCTATATGTGCATGTTTATATATGTGTGTGTATGTTTGTGTATGTGGATATATGTTCATGTGTATATTCTTTTATCTATGTGATTGTATGTGTATGTGTTTGCTTGTTTATGTGCATGTATTTTTGTGTATGAAAATGTGCATGTGTATATGTGTGTGTGCATTGCTGGATACACACAAGTATGTGTTGGTTCACCTATCAATCACACACGCACACATAAAAAAATATTAATATAATTATATATGTAATAATTTTTTTAATTATAATTAAACATTTTTAATATAGTTGATAATTAATTATATTTGATATATATAAAAAATAGTATAAATAAATCTATATATTTAACTAATATATATATAGGTAATCATAAATCTATTTAAATGTAAATTTTAAAATTATAAATTTTAATTTTATTGTTAAATAATCCATAGTATACTACGAATGATATTTATACATGATATTTCTATTTTTAAATTTATTTACAATATGATAATTTTTTTATTCATTTATATATATAATAATATTTTTAATGGTAATGAAAATGTTTAAATGTAGTTGAATGTTAAATATATTTATTCATTTTTAAAATTTACTCATTATTAATATATATTAATTTTTTAATTCATAATTTTTTTACATGAATGCATATATTGATAATATTTATTATCACATCATTACATTTATTAATAACAGATTTATTTTAATATTAATAATATATGTGTCAAAATATTAATAAATTTAACATAATATTAATAAATTTACCCCAATAATAAAAAATTAATTAATATCTTTAAAATATTTAATATTGTTTATTCATTTTTAATATTTTTATAATTTATTCCATTTTAATATTAATCATTTTTATTATAAGTTGATCATGGATTATTTTTTTCATGAATAATATATTTCTTCCCCTTTCTGAAACATGATCTTATATTGGTTGTTCTTCAACTACTAATCTAGTATGGATTTTCAGGATTTTGTTATTATTATTCAAATTTTAATATATAAATTTATATATATATACTAAGATAAATTTGATCCCTATTTTGGTTGTAATACCCAATATTTTTTTTCAACTTATACAAAAACACATATATATAAATGTGTGTTCCATATGTTTTTATATGTATAAAATATATATCTATATATGCTTTCATTTTAGTGTCTTTTAGTATTTATATAACTCCCTATATGTGTATATGGGTATATATATATATAGAATTTTTAATATTTTTATAATAATAATTGTCTATATTATATATATTTATTATTTTTTATTCTTATTTCTATTATATGTACTAAAAAATATGATTCAAATATGTATTATTTCTATTTATATATAACAAACATAACATTATTATATATTTAATGTTAATTTATATTTATATTAATATTAATTTATATAATATTTAATGTTTAATTATATTTATATATACTAAAAAATAAAATATTTTTAGAACAAAACATTATCATTCAACCCCAATTCATCAAACAAGAACAATACATTGTGTTTGAAAAAACACATGAAAAGATGATTTAATTTCCAAAATAATTTGACACTTCATTATTATATTCTCAATATGCATAATTCATATAAAAATCTACATTTTAACCCGCTTTATCTAATTACTCAATAAAAATATCATTAATTAATAACATTCTAATTTATTTTCATAATACCTCATTAGAAATGAAATTTCTAGAGATAAACCCCCACTTTAGACTCTTATATTTCCATGATAAAAACCCTAATAAACTCATAGATATTGCTTAATGTTCCTTATATATCTTTAGACCTTATACACATGTAGTTACAAAAAATTATATATTTATTAAAACATGTAATTAAAACCAAAAAAAATCACTAGACTTTTTTCACTCTTGAAATTAATTTATGTAGTAGCGAATAACACATTAATATATAATTTAAATATCAAGAAAAAAATTTCAAACCTCATAATCAAATAATTCACTCTAATAAAAATGGTTACATCAAGTTAAAAATATATTTATCATTTTCCTAATTATAAAATCTTATTCTATATGAATTTCTATAAATTTAGTGTTGAAGAACATTTATAATGGTTTTACATCACATTCCATTTCATGAAAAAACATTTTATAATATTAAAACTAATTTTTTGTGTCACATATGTCACAAAAAAAGTAAATCATTATTATCACACAAATTTCATATCACATCACATAACTAAACACCATTGAGTGCATAATGATATATAACTAACAAATGGAAATCATTCTATACAAAGATATAAGATTTAATTATTTCTAAAACATAGACATTATTATATGTATATATTTTTCATTGTTTTATAAAATTAATGATTTGTATCTATTATATTTTATACATTATATATGATTTAATTATAATATATAATTTTTTATTTTTATTGGTTTACATTATATAATTTACTGATGTAGAAAATTTTATATTATATGAGTACATTTGATGTATTATCTTAAAAATATAAATATTGTTTGTCTAAATAGGATGTATATGAAATAAAAACGGATTGATGTTAATCATTTTTCCATAGAGTTGATGATAGAGTCTAAGAGTGTATCAGGTTTACAACTAAGTGTGTATATGGCCATTATAAAATCATATTCCAATTTCTAAACTGATCTTATTCAAGACATTTTTTCTAGATGATTTGGGAGAAGCCTTGATCGAATTTGGAATACATCAATGTTATAATTTTTTTACTAAAAATGGGGAAAAAATATAACACCCTAAGTTTTTATAGAATTTTTTTTATAATAACTTTATTTTTCATTTTTTTCTTTCAATGAACTATTTAAAAAATTATTTTCACATGGCACTAAGATGGAAAATGTTACACGACATCAAATCCGCGTACGATACATGAAACATCGGCTTGGAGTACAGTACATGTAACACGTATGATTGAATAAAACGTAATTTTATATTTATAATATTTAAATTAAATAATTATACCATAGAAATAAAAAAATTATATGAATTATAATAACTGATTTTAAATTTTTGTATAATTGTTTTATATAGATAGAACAAATTGATAATGAAATATTTGTTTTTTGGTAAAATCCTTTTATGTTTTAAAATACAATTATTTGGAATGATCGAATTTTAATAATAAGAATAATTTTAGAAAAAATTATCAATTTAATTTGATAAAATAATATTTAATATTTAATTTATAATTTTTAAATTAGTTTATGGTGAATTATTTGTATTTTTTCAGAGAAACATCATTTGTTGGAAGAATAGTAAAAAATACAGGATTTTAATTCATAACTAATTTTTCATCTAATTCATTTAAAGATTAATTTTTTTAAATTTGTTTAAATGATTAATAGAAATATATTTTTATAAATTAATCGAAATATAGGTAATTATTACTAATTTCATACTGATATTGGATGAAAATGTTTACAAAACATTTGATCACTTTGAATTTAAAACCTTACATTATCGACTCAACTACAGGATTAATTTAAAATTAATTTATACCAACATAGTGATTATATTTTTAAAATCTAATTCTATATTTAATATAATTATAATTTCTAATTTCTAATATGGTATACTTATTTTTTTACCAAAAATATTTTTGAATGTGAATTAAAAATTAATTACATCGAATAAGGTAAAATTAAGCTAAATAAGGGACTAAAAAAACCTCATGAAAAAAAAGATGTATAAACATATAGGAATTCTATTGGGTGGAAATAATTAAACCATATCATAATTTTTATTGAAATGTTATCATTATTGGATCCACTTTAAACATGAAAAATGTGCGAGGAATTCTTTCTTAAAATATTTTCTGGAGGGCCGCTCCTCCTTCCGTAAAAATAGACACCACATCTACCTCTTCTTGACACCTCTCAAACATATTATGTTAGAACAATATCTTCCCAATACACTTAACAACATCCCTCCATTACTCATAAAATAATTTCCTTGAGAAGAAATATATACATGAAATTATATTTTCACAAACCAAAAGGAGTTTCCTGATTTAGATGTAACATCCTCTTTCCTGATGCTTTCTTTTATGTTCATTCTCTACCCTATATTATCTCTTTATTCCATTATTGTATAAAAATAAAATGCGCATAGATATACTAGGATTTTTTTGCTATTTTTTTGACCTACACTCATACACACCACATTCTAGTGGGCAACAACTATACTATTTATTTGTACGAGGAACTACCAGCTCACTATATGATGATTGTTCATTTTTCCCTTACCTCCTATCATGATGAAAATTATAATGGGAGATATATTTATATATTTATATATTATATTCATTATGCATTTAAACTTTTTTATTATTTTTTTACAACACATATCTTTTTTACTTTCCATTTTGGGTTAATATAATAATTTCTTTTGAGGATGTGTGAACTTCCGCCCACTTAAAGCGATATGGTTATCTTATACACCAAAAGAAAGGTATTAATGAATGGTTTAGTGATTATATTTTTCATATATTATTTAATAAATATAGACTTAATAATGATATTCCTATATTAGTATATGTCATTTTATTTCATTCTTTCAATACAACAACAAATACCAAAACAACATTCATGTGTACGTACAGCTTACCATCTCCATGAATGATGTACTCAATTTGATACATATATATTCTATAGATTATTAAAATTAATATATAAAGGATATTATTGTTAATTATATCATGTTATATATTCTGGAATCAATATATAATTATTATTACCAATGATATAACAAATTATGACACATGTGAAGAACAAAGTGTATATTATCAGAAGATTGGATCGTTAACAAGAGGGTAATATGAGGTCATAATAAAACCATATATGGTACTAGGTATAATAATATGGTTCTTTAAAATGGATTTACTAAATTTATATTTATTATAAATGGGGTTTGAATGAGTATGATGAGAGTCACAACACGTGTTACGATGATTCCATTTCACATTTTATTTCCATGAGATAAATGTTATATTCGCCAGTCATTAATTTTGTGCGGTGTATGTAAATACAATTACATTATTCTATTTATATTATAATTAAATTTATGTGTATTCACTTATTCCATTTATTAACTTTATTTCATTGGTATTATTTTCAAAAAATTACCAAATCCCTAAAATAATTTTCTCTCAATTTACCTTTTTTGAGACTCACGTTTTGTTATACACATAATTTTTTTTCAAGGATTATATAAAACAACTTTTCATGTTATATTATGAAATTTATTAAATTAATAATATTTTAATATTCATGTAATTTCCATTTCTAACATGAATTTTATGACCCCAAGTTACAAAGTTATAAGGGTTTATTGAGACAATCTCATCACTTTTGAAGATTTTTTATGTTTATGATTATTTTGATGATATATTATGATATATATATATATATATATATCCAAAACACTCATGTTTTTCCTTATCATCTATTTATTCAACATATATACTTGTATTAGTACAATTGTCAAGACATCAGTACCGAATATAATATTCTTAATTAATAACTAATTGTCCCTCTCTCTGGTTGGAAATCTATTGTATTCAAAAACCATGTTTTAAAAAAATTAAAAAATGTTTTAAAAATATATTTGGCGACCATTTTCATGGAAATATGAGTTTTAATTTTTTTTTATTGGGTTTCAATGATTCCTTTATATTTTCAATGAATATGGTTTTCAGAAGGTTTTATGTTTTTTAAAGTGGTTTTCAATGCGGAAAAGTTATTTCCCTTAATAAATAGTTTTAAAATACCTTTAAAAATTATTTCCCTTTTAAGATAACATTTATTGGTGTTACTCATGATTTTATTTGGAAGTTATTCAATATTTCCATTCCAATTCTTTCTATGAATGGATTATGTTTTTAATTATTGATGTTTGCGATTTTTTTTATTTCATGGGATATATAATTTTAAAATCCAATTCTTTTAATGGGTTTTGTTTATGATGAAATGATTATGAAAAATAACTTTTTTTCATAGGTTATGATATTATTACAATTTTATAATCCCCATTTCATTTAATGGGCTATTATACGATTTCTTATGATCTAGTGTAACATGTATGTGTGATTTGATTATGAGATAGAAAAGACCTATATCTCCCACAAATGATTTGGGTGAAGATTTATATATCATGCTATATGCTAATATGGTCTTTCAGAATTAACCTTGACTACTATTATGGCCCTGAGATTGGACCATGACTACAAAGATAGTATAAGGAGTGAATGCATTCTACAAAGATAACCATCTGAGTGAACCACGACTATTAAGATGGTATGTGGAGTGAACCCATACCACCCAGATAGTCTAGTATGAAATTCCTTGGATACTATGGAGGTCATATTAAATGTTCTTATGTGCATACTACAATTATATTTTTTTCCCTATGTTATTATTTCATGGTTTATGTTATCCATTTCATTATGATTCATGTCTTATACCTACCATCATTTATTTCATAATTAATTTATATGATATTTGATAGGAAGGGTATGATATTTTATTTTGATAATCTAGTTCAAATTCCATTATACTTTGGAATATTCCAACATATCTCCATTATTTACCCTCACTGAGCATTTGAGATCACCTATTTTTATGTTTCCTTCCCTAGGTTATGAATATGTGTATTATGATTGATTTTTGTAAGAAGGGTTCTAGTAAAGAATTACCTAGTTGGAGATAATGTAACTCACTTTGGTATTGATGTCTATGTTTCCATGTTTCCAAAGGCACTAGACTAGTATGGTATTTATGCATCTATTTGTAAAAGGATTTAAGTATTCAACAAAAGTTATGTAATGTCAATGAATGAATAGATAGGATCTCTATAGTTGGTTTTTGAGAAAAGTTTTATTAATCATTTAGAATCTAGGATTATAAAACCTTAGTGAAAACCCAAAGGACTTGTCTAGTGATATGTCTAAGGATAATAAAATGTATAGAAAAATGTCCTAGAATTATGGTTTGGGATAGATTGAGTAATTTTATAGAAATACATCCCTATATTGAGACAACAAGTGGAGGTGGATCTTGGAAAGATGAACCTTTGGGTAACAAATCTGACAAGATGCTATGGGCCTGACATAGGGTAATCTTTTACAAAAAAAATGGCTTTACTACACACATATTTTTACACTCCCAGGGGATATTAATTTGAAATTATAAAACTCTTCACATAATATGTTGATGGATTTAAATAGATGTTTCTTACGAATAATATATGATAATGATAAAGGGTCATAGATTATAGAAGGTAACATAATTTATACATTATATAAGTGAATTTTTAGGATTATTTGGTTCCTCAATATGATTTATGTTAGTTACTCTATGTTTTTTATTTTATTTAATGTATGGAACCCTAAGGAACCACATTAATGGTGTTTGTGATGGAAAATGAAATGATTGTATTATTGGGAAACTGAATGCTATTTTAGCTAGAAGGAAAAAAATGCTTTTCTATGATCAAATTTCTTTCATAATCTATGACTCATCGTGGACATCAAAACAATCCAAGAACATAACAATATTTTATTGATTCTTTCATGTAGAAAAATACACCTTATTTCAAAAGGGTCTTATCATCCATATGTTTTTGAACAATAGATCAGTACTACTAAAAATATATTATTCATATTATAGTGTTTGACACATGAGAAATTCCTTATGGTTGTTTGTCAGTTAGAAGGATAAAAAGACTAGTGGTATACTCTAATAAAAAATACTATTTAGAAATATATGATTGAATCCATAGATTTGGACTGGTTAAAGAACCTATTATTCCATAAATACATTACTCAAATTATTTGTACCAAGATGGAGAAATAATTCCTTCAGTTATTGAAAAGGGATGATGAATCTTTTGGTACCAAAGAGGATAATTTCATGAGACTTGTGAGGTATGTTTCAGGAATTATCATCCAAACCGAATGAAAAGTTGATAGGTTCTTCATTGTCTTAATGAAATGACTCAAAAGGGAATTTTACATAAGAGACATTAGTAGCTATATAAATATCTTTGGTTGTGTAGGCATTTTTCAAATAGAGGTTGGATTGACGTATCAATCTCATGGTTTTGACAAGAAGAGGAAGATACAGTTTGAAGGAAAATATAGAAACCATGAAGACAAGAAGAAGAACATACCATTATTTTCTATGTGTAGGAAGAACATGGAGGAAATTTCCTTAAGGGGTATAATAAATGTTTTAAGAGTGGAAGGAAAGGCCATTGGTAATTTGATTTCTGAACCGATGGGAAGATGTTAGTTTACATTGTGAGTGGGAAAAGATAGCACTCAATGCACATCCCACAATTCATTGATACAAGTGTAATGAGAATATTAATTATGATAACCACTACCCAAACCCAAGGGCTGGTGATGATGATTGACATAAAAAACCTCTTAATCCGAGAAACAATGGAAAATCTCATGCAATCCCTATTTTTGATGAGGGGTATGATATCAATGAGATGAAAGGTATAATTATAATAAACTCTAGAACTATCAATTTCATATTTTATTATGTATCTACCCAATCATTTATATCTATTGATTTTTATAAGGGTGTTAGGGTCCCACCAAAAAAATATATATGGAAATTGAAATGAAAACCCCTAATCGTATGATGATTTTATATCATGTCTATGATTCCTCCCCCGTTGAAGTTTTTGGAAATTTTTTTCTTTCCAAATCACTTCATTCATCCTCTTGTTGAATTTGATGGAAACTTAGGCATGGATTTTATTTCTATGCATAAATCCCACATCAATTGTCCTGGAAGGTAATTTAAGTAGATATTATAATCCCTCATATGATCATCCATCAATGTGTTGATATGTATGGAATTATTATGGATATTACATCCAATGTATAGGTCTTAGTTCCCTTTAAAAATGTTTTTTAGCTCAAATAGTTGGGGAGAAGTTGACATCAATGATATTCCCATTGTTTGGATATTTTTGGACGTATTTCAGGAATATTTACCTATACCTAAAGAAAATCATGAGGTTTAGTTCTCAATAGAACACAGACATAGTTCAAAACCAATTTCAATGACCCATAATAGAATCGATATACTTGAGTTGCAGGAATTAAAGAATTAACTACATGAAAACCGTGATAATAGAATCATTTGGCCACATGTGTCACCATGAGGTGAACCCATTTTTTCAAAAAAGAACGATTGATCAATGTCACTCAACAATGATTCTTAAGAGTTGAAAAATATCAAAATCATTAAAAATTATCCACTTCCCTATATTGATGACTTGTTTGATCAACTATATAGTGCTCTATATTTTTCCCATATTGACCTCCATTCGAGATATCATCAATTAAGGGTCAACAGTTAAGAAATAGCAAAATAGAATCTATATAAAAGGTATGGAAACTATGAATATAAAACGCTAATTTTAGTTCTAATTCTACCACTACTATAATAATGGATTTAATGAATAGAGTCTTTAGATGTTACTGAGATCAGTTTTCGGTAGTCTATGTAGATGATATTCTTATCTATTCAAAGGGAGGGGAAGAACATGAAAATAAATTGTGAATTGTACTACAGAACCTAAGGGAGGAGATGTTACATAAAATTTTTACAAGTTGTATATTTTTGATAAAAAAGGATATAGTTTGAGCACATAATATCAAGATATGGTATAGAAGTAGATCCAGGAAGGACATATGATATTGAATGATGTCCTACAGAATCTATGTTGATCGTGATCCAAATATTACTTGTTTTAGGTAGATATTACTGATTGTTTGTTGAAAATATCTCATGACTATCTAATCTTATGACCAAATAAACTCATAAGGGATTCAAGTGCATCAAGATTGTTAAATATGAGGAAAAGTTAAGTGAACTGAAGAGAAGGGTAGTCAGTGCACCCGCACTTACATTACCCTATAGTGAAGAAGGGTTTGAAATCATTAGTGATGAATCCAAGAAGGTATTGGGATGCATTCTTATTTAGAATAACATGCCTATATAATATGCTATAAGGCAATTGATTATTAATGAAAAAAATTATGGAACTCATGATTTGGATTTAATAGGGGAATGTTTTGCATTAAAAATATGGAAGAATTATCTTTAGGGAGAAAAGTGTGATATGTATACCAATAATAAAAATATGAAATATATATTCACACTGAATTATTTGAACATGAACTAGAGAATATGGTTATATTTGATAAAGGATTACGAATACTCAATACATTACAACCCTTTGAAAGTGAACAAGGTGGAAGAAACTTTCAGTCTAAAGGATCATTCTAGTTTAACCATAAAGAGGACAAAAAAGAAGCATCATTTATGGATTTTCATAGATAGATATAGAAATCAAGGAGGAAGTAAAAAAATATTATCTTTATCAAATGAAGTTTCTACCCTCTATCCAATTGAAAATTAAGGTGGAACAAAAGGAAGATGAAGAGTTTGGAAAGAATGTTAGAAATCTTCCTCAGTTTAACCTTGATTATAACAAAATGATAAGGGTTAAGAATCATGTATCTATTCATTTTATACCAGATTTGATGATGGATATTTTAGAGGGGGCTCATAGTTCTTCATTATATATTCATATTATAAGTAAAAATATGTATAGGTAATTTGAAGAATAATTATGATGGCTTGACATGAAGAGAGATATCGTAGATTTTCTATCTCGGTGCTTGGTATAAAAACATGTTAATGATGAAAGAACAAAAAAGGGGGATATTTCATTCATTAACTATACCCAGATAGTAATGAAATAACATCAATTTGTATATTTTAATTGTACTACCCAAAACATCTAAAGTGTTTAATGCTAAATGGGTGGTATCCAGTCACCTCATTAAGTCTGGAGAGTTTATTCTTATAAGAGATAACTTCTCTCTAGATCATCTTCCAAGGATATGCATTAAGGAAGTGGTAAGGTTTCATGGTGTACCATGTTATATTGTATTATATTAGGATCCTAGGCTTACCTCAATCTTTCATTGATGTCTTTAGAAATAACATGATACAGAATTGAGTTTTTGAACGGCTTATCATCCTTAGATAGATGGTCAGTCCGAAAGAAAAATTCAAACCCTAGAGGATATGTTGTGATCTTGTTCTATGGATTTTATATGTGGTTGGGATCAATAGATTACCCTAGTTGTGTTTTCTTATAACAACAGTTTTTACTAAATCGTATAGATGTAAATTAATGAATCCATTTATAATAAGAAATGTATATATCTAATTTTTTGGGATGATGTTTGAGAAAGAATGCTATTGGGACTTGATATTGTAGAATAAATGGTATAGATCGTTAGATCCATTCAGCAGCATATCAATGTAGATCAATGTCAGTAAAAAAATTTCACTGATAACCATCAGGGTGATTTATAATTTGGAGTTGGTGAAAATGTGTTTATATGAATCTCACTATGGAATAGAGTTATTATATTTAGAATGAAAGGGATACTTAATGCTAATATATATTATTCCCTTTGAGATTCTTGAACGCATCAGGACAGTAGACCATCCCATATAACTATCTCAAAATCTCTCCCAATTTCTTTATGTTTTCCATATATATATAATTATTAATTACATAACTTACCATTCAATGTACTAAACACAGAGATCGTACCGCTGGAGTAGAATATTTTTTATGAGGATAGACCTATTGAAATTCTGGATCATATGGAGAATGTTCTATGAAACAAGACCACTTATCTAGTAAATGTTTTGAGGATAAATCACTATTTAGAGGAAGCTAGGTCAGAACATTATGATATGAATAATGACAATGATCCCCATTTGTTTTTACTAGAGGGATGAATTTTGAGGGAAAAATTCATTTTAAGTTGTTGAATTTAACACCTAGAGTTATTATATACTTTTTTTCAATTAAATAAAATTTTCAATTATTTCAGGAAATGAACTAAGTAAAACATTCATTTAACATCACACCAACATGGTGTACATTAAAAATAACTAACTCATCATATGATGCACAAAATATCAACATGGAGAACATTACATACAACAACAATATTTCAAGGAAACATCATTTTATTATTATAATTATTTAAAATAAATAATTATATCCTTGATATTAAACATAGTTATATTAATAGAAATAACTAATTTTAAAATATTATTTTTATTTTTATATATATATATATAACATATTGATAATGAGATATATGAATTTTGTAAAATTCCTTTTATGTTTTAAAATACTGTTTTTCTTGACTGAACCACGTTTATTAATAAAATTAATATTAAATACATTTAGAAATTTAACTTGATAAAATAAACTTCATCTTTGATTTTAGAATTTAAAATTCATAATATATTATATTTTTGGTATATTTTTGAGAAACGTCATTTTTTTTGGATAAATAGAAAAAAATAATGAATTTTAATTGAAAACTATATTTTCATCTAATTTATTTATAAAGATAAATTATATTTTAATTTTTTTATGATAGAATAATAAGATTTTTTTATAAATTAATCCAATTTAGATAAATATAACCAATTTCATTTTGACATTTGATATGTAAAACATAACCATATTTTGGTCATTTATACATTAAAAACCCACATTGTTGACCCAATTACAAGATTAATTTTAAATTAATTTATGCCACTTCATTGATTATAAATTGGAAAAATGGATTGTATATTTTTAATAATAATAATTTATAATTTATAATATGTTCTAATTCATTTTATAACAAAATTATTATTGACAGTGATTAAAATTAATTAAATCTGTTTTGGTTAAATTATGCATAATGAGGTAATAAACTATATCCTTAAGGACCAAATAACATATAAATATATCCAAAATATGTTTTAGGGACCTATTTATTCCCTACACCACTTTTATCTAATTTTTAATATTATTGGATCCACTTGAAATATTCGAAACATGGGTTGAATTCTCTCTTCAAATATTTAAAAGAGTTCCACTCCTCCTTCCGTATAAAAATCCACCATCTGTACCTTTTCATAACACCTCTCAAACCTATTAATTTAGAAAAATCTATAAGAAATACAAGTCAAAAATTCCCTCACATACACCTATAATCCTCCCCTTGGGAATATAATTATCCAATAAAGCCTTTTGATACTAACCAAAAGGAGTTACCAGATTAAGAGGTCCTGTCTTATCCCAAGATCCTTTATTATATTTTTTTATATATCACTACAATATATTTATTAAATTATTTTATAGTATATACATTATATTAAATATTATATTATGTTTTAATGATATCTATTCTACCTACACTAACACACACCTCTATCTAATGGGTAATGAACATACTGTTTGTGTGTACGGTGAATTAACGCCTCACAAAACGATGATTGTCCATTTTTTCCTTTACCTCCTATGACAATGAAAATTAAGAATGAATATCTATTTACATATCTAATATATTATTTATATTTTCTTTATTGGAGCTTCTTTATTCTTTTTTACAACAAATATATTTTTACGTTCCATTTTTGTGTTAATATGATATATTCGTTTGAGGATGTGTGGACTACCAACCCCTCAAAGAGAAATGATTTGTTCATAAACTAAATGGAATATATTAAGGATGAATTTATGATTATTTTTTATGTATATTATTTTATAAATATATATTATTAATTATATACAAATATATATATATGTCATTTCCTTTTTTCATTTAATACCATAATTAAAATAGAAACAACATTCATGCATACGTGTGACTTACCATATCCATGAAAATTGTACTCAATTTTGTAATTATATAATCAATATATTATAATAATAAAAATATGATTTATATAAATGCTATTTATAATTTTTTTTTACATTTGGTAATCATAATATAATTATAAGGAGAAATGATATAACAAATTAAGACACTTGCGAAGAACAAAGTGTATATTATTGAAAGATATGATGGTTAAAAAGAAGATAATAAAAGGTCTCAATAAAAACCCATATGGTTCTATATATAATAATATGTTTCTTTAAAATATATATAATATATTATATTTATTATATATTTGTTTTTAATGAGTACATTGAGATTCAAGACAAAAGGTAAGTGGATATTATGTAACTTTTTATTTATGTAAGATACATGATATGTTCGAAACTCTTTACATTTGTGTGGTGTACATCCAAGGAATGATTTTATTCTATGTTTATTATAATTAAATTAATTTTTATTGCCATATCAAAGTTATTACCTTTAATTTATTGGGTTTTTCTTTCAAATGTTATAAAATCGGTAAAATAATTTTGTCTCAATTTCAATTTTTGAGACTCCTGTTTTGTTACGCAACTAAATTATTTTTCAAGGTGTATATTCATCCATTTTACATATGGTATCATGTTTTTTTTAATTCATGATATTTTAAGATTCATTTAAATTACCTTTCGTAAACAAATATTTTTATCCCATGTTACCATGTTATAAGATTTTATTATGGATATCTCATCACTTTTCGAGATTGATTATTATTTTTTGTCTCCTTTGATGAAATATTATGTTCTATCTCTGAAGAACACTCACAGGTGTCCTTGTCCTATGTTTATTCATGATATATCCTGGTATTATTTCCAATTTTACACTCTTTTTTTACTTTAGGTAAAGCTTTTCTGTAAAATATGTTCGTCCCTCTCTCTGGTCATAAATATATTATATTCATAAAACCATGTTTTCAAAAATGTTTTCAAAAATGTTTTTAAATTATATTTTAATCTCATTTTCAATTAAAAATTATTGTCAAAATGTTTCATTTTATTCAATGATTCCATTATATTTTATAGGAAAAATGTATTCAAATGTTTTTAGAATTTAAAAATATTTTTTCAATGTTAAAATGAAATTTTCCGGAATACATTTTTTAAAATATATTTGCAAATTATTTCCCATCCAAGATAACATCCATTGGTGTTACTCATGAATTTCATGGGAAATTATTAAATGTTTACTTTCATATTATTTCTATGAAAGGATTATGTTATAATGGAATGAGGTTTATGAAAACACTTTACCTTTCATGGGTTATATTCATTTGAATCCCACATCTTTTTATGGGTTATGTTTATGATGAAATGATTATGAATTCTATCCTTTTCCAAAGGTTATGATAAGATTACATGTTAATATTACCCATTTATGTTAATGGTTTATGAAAAGATTACTTATGATATTGTGGCGTATGTATGTATCATTTCATTTTGAGATGAGTGGAACCTATATCTCCATCCAATGTAATAGGGAAAGATTTGAATCTCATGAGATATACTAGGATGGTCTGGGGAATGAACCATGACCTCTAAGATAGCCATTGTTGTGAAACCTAACTACCAATATGGTATTATTAGTGAACTAATGCCACCAATATGGCCATGGTAGTGAACCATGACAACTAATATGGAATATAGAGTGAACCTATAATACCAAGATGCACTTGGAGTGACATATTATCTACTATATAAATCATATTATATATTCATATGTGTCTATATAAAATCCATATCTTATAACAATGTTATGATTTTATGGATTATGTTGATTATTTCATTATGATTCATATCTTATGAACTACCAAGATTTATTCCAAAATTCATGTATATGATCATTGATATGCAGGATATGATATTATACTTTCATGAACATGTTCTCATTCCCTTATACTCATTATTATACAAACATATCTCTCTTATTTTTCCTTATTGATAATTTGAGATCAACCATTTTTTTGTTGAATTCCCTAGGTTCTGAAGACATTTATTATGTTTGATGTGTCTAATATGGGTGATAGTTTATAAAAACTAGGCAGGAGACAATATAGCACACCTATATATCAGTCTTTAGGTTTCCATGTTTGCAAAGGCACTAGACATGTCTGGTAATTGGGCATATGTTGGTATAACGTCACATGTATTTTGAAAATGTTACAAATTTTTATGGAATTAAAAGAGTGTGTTTCTATAAAAATTTATTATTGATAATGATTGATATAAAAATGATATAAATCGATCATTTGATATGATTATAAGTGTAAACAATAATGGAGATCAAATTGAGGAAATGAAAATTGTAGTTCATGATGACCTTTTTGAAATTCCCCATGGATCTATTGACTAATGAAAATGGATGGGTGAATCAATGGTCTCATAAAATATGTCTTTTTTGAATTATTAATTTCATTTCCACCATCTTGATTAATCCTAGTCATGATCCAATATTTATTAATAATAAAAAATATACTCATATAGTGCAGTAAATATATGTACAAACAAAGCATATTTATAATGTTTGATGATAAAGACCTACTTGTTTTAACACTATAACAATATCTCACCAAGAATATACATTTATATTTTTCACATGACTACCAAAAATAGCTTCCCACTAATTTCATAGAGGCAATCTTCAATCTATTTTAATACCCTAACTCAAACAAGTTTAATGTCTTCACACCATGTATAAGTAAATTTATCTTTTAGATCCTTGATGTAGATCAATACATATGCCCAAGTTGCTTCTTCAATGATAAGAATAATGAAATTATTATTAGTTCAAGATATTTTATAACTATATGACTTCAAGATATACCCCAAGCTATTTTATCCTTATTCCTGGTAAGATTTATAAATATTCAATAAATACAATCACTTGGATTACTAAAATCAATCTGAGATCATTCGATGTAATCAAATATATAGTATATTCTACTTCTTAATGGATTGTCTATATTGTTTAGAAATTTCACAACTGGTTGGTATCTACTTTTATTCTACTCGCCTCCCCTCCTATATTCAACACATATGATCTGATCATAGACTGATCAATCGTATAATATTTTCTTTTTATTTTTCTTTGAGAGATCTTATTTCTTATCTATATATCTATCACTCAAAATGCACTTTTACTTCTGTCCTTATTTTTTGTCACTCCTTCTTTTTCGTTGTATATAGAGGTAAGAAGAATTTATTCTCTTATATTTATATTAGATAAAAGAATCACCATATTTTTTGGGGACATGATACCCATTCAGTTTATCTCTTCACATTTTTATCTATCCTTATATGTTGAAATGCACGCAATCATCATTTTTTTGTATCCAAAATTGTTATCTCCTATAAATTCGATGATTTCAATTTTTTTATCATTATTTATCAAAGACCACATCTAAGAAAATATTATAGAATTTTATTCTAGAATAGGATTTGAGTTAATCATTTTCATTTAAAAATATCTCATCTAAACTACATGGAAATAAATATTAGAAAACTATTTTATAAATCATATAGTATTACCTATTTCAACTTATCTCAATAATATTTAACTCACTGAAACAAACAAAACTCATTTTATTATTTATTATAATCACATAGTTTCACTTCAAAATCAACTCATCAACATGACTTCTAGTCACTCATGATTAAAAATTCGTATCATAAAACTTATCCAAAGCAGGAATTGTAATTTTTGTTCTTATATTTAGAACATTGAATCTCAACACATGCTTATTCATAATTGTTTTAACTTTTTATCACCAATGACAACTTTTGAATATTATCATTTGAAATAAATAAATAAATATAATGTTGATCCTTTGCATCTCATAATCCTCCAATGTTTCATAGAAAAACTATCATGGATCACACATTATTTTTTGATTCTTGATTATTCAAATTCTTCGCATGTATCATAAAATTTTAATTCATCAAAATTAAGTAACTCTAGAAACTCTATTGTCATGTTTGAAAAATTCTAACAAACATATCGTGTAATGACCTGGACCCGAACTGTCACCCAAACAATGTTAAACGGGTCGGGTGATACTAACATAGGTGCACCTCCCCAAACGCCAATGGATGATGACTAGGAGTGAGGGTCTGATAGGTATACTGGGGAGGCTATACCATCTCGGAGGATAATAATAATGGAATTGGTCCAACTATAATAGTAAAGATGCAACGGAATTAATGACACAACAGAATCAAACAAGACCCGCAGAGCAGATGCACAATCAACATCAATAAGCATCAGAATAAATAAATATAAATAGTAGCACAAAGTAAACACAACGAAATTTTAATCAATGGTAACTACTAAACAAACCAAACATGCATCCATAACATGCCACTGAACAAAAGAGGCACCAATGGATACCAAAAAGTAACTACAAAAAAGTAAGCATGATGATTCAAGTAAAGAAAATAAAACAGATTAACCCCAACTAGGTAAGACCTCAAGGTCCATAACATCTCCAAGCAACAACGAATGCAACCCATCTCCTAAAGATGGACTCTTTCTGGAACGTAAATCCATAAAGTCTGCATGCGTCCTGATAGTCCCATGCAGGGTGTGAGAAAAATCATAGTAGGATACCACCCAACAGTGCATACCTAATATGAGTGCTTAAGTAGTCATGTATTAATATGGAAAGAATTAAACAGAACATTGCAAAAAATAAACAAAAAACACCACTGGTGCTATGCAGCCACCATGGAGTGTCACCTGCTTCGGCCAACGCCGAAATCTCTATCTTGTAACCCAGCACAATGTGCCCCCTGACACCGCGTGTCTCAACTACCGACTTCCCGAAGGCATGCCCAAGAAGAAACATGGAGGAACAACGATACCTGTCCTCAATAAGAAACTAAAGGGATAAAGATATGTAACAGCTCAAGACTTTATGAAAAATATTATTTTTAATTTCACTAATGTCATGTGTTGTACGCTACACCAAAATTAGCTTGCACAACATGCATCCTTGACTTTCCTTGCATTACACGCAATCGCGACCTTCCTCGATAGCGTGTGTAGTACGCAATAACGAGTTTCACTAAACAGCAATATGCTATTAAAATATTATTACAACTAGCCGTTATGAATAGTAATAACCACTTTATGAAATTTTGTAAATTTTATTTTATCAAAATGGACATTATTTTTGGATTCGGAGTATCGAATTGAGCCTAAGGTAAAATTTTGGTACTTTTCGGATAACTTTCATATTCTGATGAATATTGAAAATTACTAAATTTTAATTAAAAACAACTTTTTTAATCGAAATAATTAATAGTGATAAATTGTTAATTTGAGTGGTTTTAAAGTAAATTTACAATATATTTTTACAATTTAATACAATGTTGGTCATTGAATGTAATTCCACATTTACACCAGACATAAACAAGTGTTAATCTTTTGATAGATATCATCTCTTAAAAACATGCTATTTGTTGTGACAGCGGAAATTAATTATAAAATTAATTAATGAAACTTATATGTTGGGAATATTTTTAAAATAGAAATCATTTTTGAATTCGGAATATCAATTATAGCTTAGGGTCAAATTTTGGCATTTTTCTGAAAAACTTCAATTTTTGATGAATAGTGAAACTACTAAGTGGTAGTTAAAAAAATTATTTTTTTCATAAATCTTAATTTTACCGCTTATGTGAATGGAATTTTAAAAATCCGAGTGACACGGTTGATGTCAGTAGGTAAAATGTGGTTCAATGAGTTGAAAATAATTTTTGGTGAATAGTAACTTTTTGCTTTTATTTACCACGGTTAAAAGTAAATAGGGTAATTAAGGGTAAAAATGATATTATTATTACCCTAAAACATGTCCCAATCCTATTGGACAAGTGTATCACGACCAAAAACAACCTTAAGTGTAAAATATTATCATTTAGGCACTCTTGGATTAGATTAGAACATTTATTATTATTTAATTCACAGAAGAGTTAAAAGAGTTTAAATCAAAGTCTATTTACTAAAACATTTTTAATATAGGGTTACACATAATATAATTTAGACTATAAATATTAATTAGATAGATAAAAAGTTTTCCTACATAATGGTATTTTATTTGTAATTTTTAGACTTCAGATAATTAAATTTATTTATGACACAAAGATGATGTAGTAATTATCTTATTAATGAAATATTGACATAATTGATGTTATAAATTCCCAAATAAATGTAATATGAGACTTTTTATGACTTGAACTAATTTTATAGGTCAATATGACATGTTATTGTTGATTTAAGTAACTTGGTTCGAACTTATCATTCTGTTAGAAATTTAATAAAAATCGTGTACCAAATAGTGTCAAAATTGACATGAATTAGTTTTTAAAACAAATACTATATTATTAATTGTTATTGAATTCCTAAAAATCTATTTTTCGTCCAAATGAATTAGATAGGGATAGATATATTAATAATAAACAACTTGGGGTTCGTTTGTCTTGATATAGTAAGTTTATTAACCATATAGTGTTAGAAAACAAAAAGTCATGGTAAAAGTTAAATTATTTAACTTAGAGTTAAATTTAATTGATAAGGTTAATATTATACCCTAAACTTGTCTAAATCCTGTTGGATGAGAGTATTGCGACCCATCCCCACATTATCTTCGAAATAAGACCATTTGGAACCATTATAAACCGAATTTGACCTTAATATAAAATAATATTTTGAGATTTTCCTAAGATGCCCCTCTCCTCCCTTATAAAAGGGCACCTCCTCCCTCTCCTCCTCACACAAATTTGATCATTTAAGCTCGGCCAACCCCTGCCAAAATCTCTTCTCACTTCCCTAGTATCATCCTAGAGGTCCTTGTCTTTTTCAAAGGCCATCCTTAGTTCTTTAAGTGGAGGTTAAGTGAAGGCGCGTCAAAAAGAGGTAATATCCGTTACCGATCTTTTTCAATTTCTTTCTTCTTCAACTTCTTCTTCTTTAGTTGTTTCATGATAAAGTAATAACATAATTATTTCTTATATAATGATATGTTATTTTAAATATGAAACAAATCTATTTAACCTTTAATCCGTCCTATGGAAAAAGGAAATCACCGCGCGTGCGTACGTACGGAATACCGTCTCCACGTCGTGGTGTAATCTATTTTCTGCCACCACCTTAATTGGATTGGTATAATGGTGTAATGAGTAACTATATATGATTATTATAAAGTGATATTGATACTGAAATAGTATACATACACTTCAACACAATTCCATGACCATGGGAATTATATCATCGCTCGTGCATACGTACGGACTACCGTCTCCACGACGCGATGAGATTAATTCTCAATAATTAACCATGAATGAATGATTATAAAGTATAAATAATAAGTACTAATGAAATATATGACATAATAATGATACTTGATTTATTTATATTTATATGTATGTCATCTACTTAATTTCATTCAATTCAATAAGGAAACGAAAACAGCGTTCATGCGTACGTACGGACTGTCGTCTCCATGAACGGTGTATTTCATTCCATTTATCGATATATTATTTATATATATATTCTGAATATATATTATATATAAATCATGTTTTACATTCTGTATATAAGTAATCATGATCCAAGTAATCATATTAATAATTACAAGTTAAAAACACGAACGACAAATGAGACGATTTTACCCAAAACGCTACATTAACACGAATTTACAAAAGAACGGGTAATATAACGTCATAAGTGCACCATATATGATATAATAACAATGAATACGATTCTGGAATAAGTCAATAACATGATTTATATCATTATACAGGAGTTTCGGACACTTATGAAGCAAATCGGACCTAAGGTAAGGGAAATATCACAATCTCATTTTTATCTGAGATTGTTTATACTTTGGTATTTACTGGGGTGTATTTTATCATCCACATCCATGTTTCCTAAATATGTAATATTAATTCTATCCACATACAATTTTTTAAATCCATTTTTACCCTTTGGTGAGTTTATAGTAAAAGATATGAATGAATCTTTTGTTGTTTTTCATACGAGGTACTTTTTGACTTTTCCAACAAAAGTACGAGAAGAATGTTTTTTTAACATATACGGAACGAATGGATTTTTACGGTTTTATAGAGCCTTATTTTCATGAAGCTTCCTCCTAAAGATTTCATGACTATTTTCAATAAAATATCTTTCTTTTAAAATTGCATGACGTTTTGTGAAAATAAATTTATTTTGAAGAAGAAAGGATATTTTCCTCAAGAATTCATTTCAAGTGTTTTATAAAAATTATTTTCCATCTAAGATAATAAAGGGTTATGTTTTTATCCCTATTATTACATTGATTTGATAATGTTGTGATGGATTTATATTTTTATGAATTCATTTATCTTATATGAATTGTTTTATGATATCACGATGTTTAAGTTTCCCATTTTTATTACATGGGTTATGAAATGATGTATGATTTATGATTTTGTGTCACACATAAGAATAGAATCATTATGAGATGTGTGGGACCTATATCTCCCTCCAATGCATTGGGTAATGATTTTATATCTCATGAGATAGACATGGCTGGAACCGTAGGTTATACCGGTTCAGTGAAACTGGATTGAAACGAGGGTGACTCGGTTCAGAAAGGGACTTTGTCCACTAAGATAGTCTTGGAAATGAGTCTTGACTAACAAGAAATGATTCTCTATGATTATGTGTGTATGACACAAAGTTTCATGTTTTAAGTTATGATTATTGTGATTACATTTCACTGCCATGATTTATCCCATGTTATGATATTATGATCTCTATTGCAGGTTAAGATTTCCAAAATCTATGTTCTTATGTATATGATGTGATTGATATTTCTTTTGTTTACCCTTAATTAGAATTTGATCTCACCCTTTTATGTTTTCTTTTCCCCAGGATATAAAGAAAGGTTTTAGGTATAAAAAGGAAGATCTTTATGGGAGATGTTGAAGATCTTCCACCACGATTAGAAGATTATATTCCAAGTTTCCAAAGACACTAAACTATTACGATCCTTGTATGTGTGTGTTTTTGTTATGTACTAAGTATTCCACAAAAGTAATATAATGTTCATGTATGTCAAGCTTCGGGTCTCTATAGTTGGTATCAGAGGAAAGGTTTAGTCAACCTTTGGAAACTAGGATGCGAGAACTTTAGTGAGATCCCTAGAGATATTTATAAGGTATGTCTAGGGATGTCCCTAACGATAAGTATGCGTGTAGGATACAGTCCTAGAACTACGGTAACGATCATAGAATTTAACCTAAGATGTTAGATATTGTGGATACTCCACCTTTATTATGTTGTTTTTCCTAGCATGATTTTTTCCTCTCACACTATTCTTTTCTGGGTTTTAGAAAATGGCTGGAAACAAGATGATTCACGATAATGGAGGATATGGTGGACAATGGAATGATATTCTTCATAATGAAATGGGATTTGGAAGTCCAAAAATCATTATTATGCCGAATCAGAAATCTCATAATATGATCAATAAAGTAAAATTTGGTAAGTTTCCTGACTCGGCTAATAAGAGAAAGATGGAGTTTCATGATGACCATAGAGGAAATAAGTTCAATTTCCCCTATGTAAATCATGTGGGAAGAGGCATCAAGGAGAATGTTTCAAAGGAACTGGAAGATGCTTTGGGTGTGGAAAAGAAGGACACAAATCAAGTAAGTGCAAAGGAAAAGGTTCAGTTAACACCATGGATGAGGATAATGGTATTTCTACGACATCAACAATGGTTAAATGTTTTAAATGTGGAATGTAAAGGCATTATACAAACCAATTCCCTAAGGGAAAGTCTCATGAAGAGAATCAGTATGGTCGTATGGGAAGTAATTATGTTGATGATGATGATGAGTCTACAAATGATATGTGAGATGAAAGAATTGTTGAAGCTCGGTCAATGGTTTAAGAATGTAGTGGAATGATGACATGTTTATCATTTGTAATGTTGTATAAGTAATCTCATAGTACTATGGAATAAATAGACATCTAAGGATTGTTACACTGTTGTCATTCCTTGAGTTTTGAAAGTGTATGATTAATAGTACCAGTATCCATGAAAGGTTATTCAGATATTTTTGGAATGTAGATGATATGCGCATAATGAAGGGATAAGACGATAATGAGATGTTTGATTGTATTCATGAGCTCAAGATTGATATAAAGACTAAGTGATATAATGGTTTGAGTATAAATAATTTTGAGGATTTTGGTTTGTGGAAAGTGTTAACTTTTAACTGCATTCATGTTTTCACTAAGGTTCAATGGGTATTCAAGAGAATACATGATTAAGGCCTTTGAATGCTTGGAATGTGACCAACAAGACATATCTTATGATAAATGGGGATCAACGATTGTATTAAATCTCTGGTAATTGTTTTCACTATATTATGAGAGTGGACTGCAGTATTATGGATAATCCTAAAGATTAGAATGGATTATGTTGGACATAAGTTAGTATTGTTTAAGGATAGAAGATTTTCGATATTATTGATGGGATGTTATAGTAATGTAGTTTTAGAAAAAGGACAACCTGCAGGACGGGCGACAGCCCATCGCGTCGGACAAGGCTGTGGGAATCGAACCCACAATTGAAGTGCGACTGGCCGTTATCACCTACCACTGGCCTACAGGAAGTCCCTGTCTAGTAGAAACTAGTTTTATTATATTAAGAAGTATTATATATGAATTATAAGTCCATTTTAGGAACCATATATGATTAATCTCACTATAGAATGACTTATGTATATTTAATAACTTTTGCTAACCTTTTGTTTGATACAGATGGAATGACCTGTCATTCTATCACATGATCTGCTAACACTTCACGAATAACAAATTCAACTTCATTTATTTAAGAGATGAAGTGGAAATTGTTCAAGGCACAAAAAAAAGTGAGATTCTACAAAAAAAATAAGTATTTATTATAATCCAAATTCTTCAACTTTAGGGAAATGATCTTGAAAACCAAAAATGTTGTCCTAGTGATCTTATATCTGATGAATCAGATGGTACCTTAGATCGTCACAAATTTATGGCTTTGGGATTGCTGGATTTTCCATATCCATGTTCTCTACCACTCTCCATCAGAACATGATGGTTAGATTTCTCTTCCATATCCATATTTTCACCTATGTGGAAACCCAGTGATTAGTTTATTTTATTAACCGTTACGTTTCATACTTTTTTTTTAAAAGATTGGTTTTGGTATTCCTTTTTACGATGTGGGTTTTGATTAAAGAAACTTTCGAATAGTAAACCATTTATAACCCCGATGAATTTCGAGGGCGAAATTCATTTTAAGGGGGGTAGAATGTAACAACCCAAGACTTTATGAAAAATATTCTTTTTAATTTCAATAATGTCTTGTGTTGTACGCTACACCAAAAGGAGCTTTCACAACACGCATCCTTGACTTGCCTTGCATTACACGCAATCGCGACCTTCCTCGATAGCGTGTGTAGTACGCAATAACGAGTTTCACTAAACAACAATATGCTATTAAAATATTATTAAAACTAGCCGTTATGAATAGTAATAACCAGTTTTTGAAATTTTGTAAATTTTATTTTTCAAAATGGCAATTATTTTTGGATTCAGAGTATCGAATTTATCCTAAGGTGAAATTTTGGTACTTTTCGGATAACTGCCATATTCTGATGAATAGTGAAAATTTCTAAATTTTAATTAAAAACAAATTTTTTAATCGAAATAATTAATAATCATAAATTGTTAATTTTAGTGGTTTTAAAGTATATTTAGAATATATTTTTACAATTTAATACAATGTCGGTCATTGAATGTAATTCCACATTTACACCAGACATAAACAAGTGTTAATCTTTTGATAGTTATCATCTCTTAAAAACACGCTATTTGTTGTGACAGCGGAAATTAATTATAAAATTAATTAATGAAACTTATATGTTGGGAATTTTTTAAAATAGAAATCATTTTTGAATTCAGAATATCAATTATAGCTTAGGGTGAAATTTTGGCATTTTTCTGAAAAACATCAATTTTTTATGAATAGTGAAACTACTAAGTGGTAGTTAAAAAAATATTTTTTTCATAAATCATAATTTTACCGCTTCTGTGAATGGAATTTCAAAAATCCGAGAGACACGGTTGATGTCAGTAAGTAAAATGTGGTTCAATGAGATGAAAATAATTTTTGGTGAATAGTGACTTTTTTACTTTTATTTACCACGATTAAAAGTAAATAGGGTAATTAAGGGTAAAAATGATATTATAATTACCCTAAAACATGTCCTAATCCTATTGGACAAGTGTATCTCTACCAAAAACAACCTTAAGTGTAAAATATTATCATTTAGGCCCACTTTGATTAGATTTGGACATTTATTATTATTTAATTCAAAGAAGAGTTAAAAGAGTTAAAATCAAAGTTTATTTACTAAAACATTTTCAATATAGGGTTGTACATAATATAATTTCGACTATAAATATTCATTAGATAGCTAATAAGATTTCATACATAATGGTATTTTATTTGTAATTTTTAGACATCATATAATTTAATTTATTTATGACACAAAGATGATGCAGTAATTATCTTATTAATGAAATATTGACATAATTGATGTTATAAATGCCAAAATAAATTTAATTTGAGACTATTTATGACTTAGAATAATTTTCTAGGTTAATATGACATGTTATTGTTGATTTATGTAACTTGGTTCGAACTTATCATTCTGTAAGAAATTTCATAAAAATCATGTACCAAATAGTGTCAAAATTGACATGAATTAGTTTTTAAAACAAATATTATATTATTAATTGTTATTTAATTCCTAAAAATCTAAGGTTCGGCAAAATAACTTAGATAAGGATAGATATATTAATAATAAACAACTTGGGGTTCGTTTGGCTTGATATACTATGTTTATTAACCATATAGTGTAAGAAAACAAAAAGACACGGTAAAAGTTAAATTAATTAACTTAGATTTAAATTTAATTTATAAGGTTAAAATAATAACATAATCTTGTATAAATCCTATTGGATGAGAGTATTTAGACCCCTCCCCACTTTAGCTTCGAAATGAGACCATTTGGAACCATTATAAACCGAATTTGACCTTAATATAAAATAATATTTTGAGATTTTCCTAAGATGACCCGCTCCTCCCTTATAAAAGGGCACCTCCTCCCTCTCCTCCTCACACCAATTTGAGCATTCAATCTCGGCCAACCACTGCCAAAATCTCTTCTCCACTTCCCTAGTATCATCCTAGAGGTCCTGGTCTTCTTCAAATACCATCCTTAGTTCTTTAAGTGGAGGTTAAGTGAAGGCGCGTCAAAAAGAGGAAATATCCATTACTGATCTTTTTCAATTTCTTTCTTCTTCAACTAATTCTTCTTTAGTTGTTTCATGATAAAGTAATAACATCAGTATTTCTTATATACTGATATGTTATTATAAATATGAAACAACTCTAATTAACCTTCTATCCATCCTACGGAAAAAGGAAATCATCGCGCGTGCGTACGTACGGAATACCGTCTCCACGCCGTGGTGTAATATCTTTTCTACCACAACCTTAATTGGATGGGTATAATAGTGTAATTAGTAACTATATATAATTATTATAAAGTTATATTGATAATGAAATTGTATACATACACTTCAACACAATTCCACGACCATGAGAACGATATCATCGCTCGTGCGTACGTACGGACTACCGTCTCCACGACGCGATGAGATTCATTCTAAATAATTAACCATTCATGAACGATTATAAAGTATATATAATAAGCACGAATAAAATATATGACATAATAATGATACCGGATTTATGTATATTTATATGTATGTCATCTACTTAATTCCATTCAATTCAATAATGAAACGAAAACAGCGTTCATGCGTACGTACAGACTACCATCTCCATGAACGGTGTATTTCATTCCATTTATCGATATATTATATACATATATATTCTGAATATATATTATATATAAATTATGTTTTACATTCTGGATATAAGTAATCATGATCCAAGTAATCATATTAATAATTACATGTTAAAAACACGAATGACAAATTAGATGATTTTACCCAAAACGCTACTTTAACACGAATTTACAAAAGAACGGGTAATATAAAGTCATAAGTGGACCATATATGATATAATAACAATGAATATGATTCTTGAATAAGTCAATAACATGATTTAAATCATTATAAAGGAGGTTCGGACACTTACGAAGAAAATCGGACCTAAGGTAAGGGAAATATCACAATCTCATTTTTATCCGAGATTGTTTATACTTTGGTATTTACTGGGGGGTATTTTATCATCCACGTCCATGTTTCCTAAATATTTAATATTATTTCTATCCACCTACAATTGTTTAAATCCATTTTTACCCTTTGGTGAGTTTATTGTAAAAGATATGAAAGGAATCTTTTGTCGTTTTTCGTACGAGGTACTTTTTGACTTTTCCAACAAAAGTACGAGAAGAATGTTTTTTTTAACTTATATGGCACGAATGGATTATTACGATTTTATAAAGCCTTATTTTAATGAAGATTCCTCCAAAATATTTCATAGCTATTTTCAATAAAATTTCCTTTTTTTAAAATTGCATGACATTTTGTAAAAAGAAATTTATTTTGAAGATGAAAGGATATTTTCCTCAAGAATTCATTTCAAGTGTTTTATCAAACTTATTTTCCATATAAGATAATAAAGGGTTCTGTTTTTATCCCTATTATTACATTGATTTGATAATGTTGTGATGTAATTATATTTTTATGAATTCCTTTATCTTATATGAATTGTTTTATGATGTCACGATGTTTAAGTTTCCCATTTTTATTACGTGGGTTATGAAATGATGTATGATTTATGATTTTCTGGCACACATAAGAATGGAATCATTATAAGATGGGTGGGACCTATATCTCCCTCCAATGCATTGGGTAAAGATTTTATATCTCATGAGATAGACATGCCTGGAACGGTAGGTTATACCGGTTCAGTGAAACAGGACTGAAACGAGGGTGACTCGGTTCAGAAAGGGACTTTGTCCACTAAGATAGTCTTGGCAATGAGTCTTGACTAACAAGAAATGATTCTCCATGATTATGTGTGTATGCCACAAAGTATCATGTTTTAAGTTATGATTATTGTGATTACATTTCACTTCCATGATTTACCCCATGTTATGATATTATGATCTCTTTTGCAGGTTAAGAATTCCAAAAGCTTTGTTCTTATGTATATAATGTGATTGATATTTCTTTTGTTTACCCTTACTGAGCCTTTGAGCTCACCCTTTTATGTTATCTTTTCCCCAGGAAATAAAGAAAGGTTTTACGTATAAAAAGGAAGATCTTTATGGGAGATGTTGAAGATCTTCCACCACGATTAGAAGATTATATTCCGAGTTTCCAAAGACACTAAACTATTACGATCCTTGTGTGTGTGTGTTTTTGTTATGTACTAAGTATTATGAAAAAGTAAAATAATGTCCATGTATGTCAAGATTCGTGTCTCTATAAGATATCTGCCCTCAAATAATGTAACTAGAGGGACAGTGATGTCTGCCCTCAAATCAAGGCGAGCCGCATCCCCCAACCAGATAGTCTCAAAACTATTCCTTGAAGGCTCCTCACCTTCCACATGGCTTCCTACGGAAAACACCCCCAAACCAAAATACCTAAACCACAACTATGGGGGCCTATACCCACACGAGTGGTCCAAAACACCTCATCATGGAGTATCTATGTGTCCACACTACTCAAAACCTCCGGGTGAGCGGTAATCACCAAAATAGTACCCAATCCACAACATCTCTGACACCTAGTGTCCCTGCGACCATGTCTCTCATGTCTGATGGCATCGCCATCGCAGTAACCTTGGATATGACAAACTAGTCAGTCATCCTTCCTCAAACCGATGCCCACGATGCCCAATCCCATGGTTAGTACCACCCAATGTAACCCGGGCGAAGGCCAACCTGTGATCAGCATCACTCAAGAATATCCGCCCCATGCCAAACACAACCCAAAGGGTAAAACATGGGAAATTAAGAAATTGAATATATAAAAAATTTAATCAGGACACCTAAACAAGCAAAACATTCAAACAGATGTACTTCCCTAACCCAACAGTTATCAATCAATAGCACCGAGGTCTTGAATGCCTCTAAAAATTTACAACAGGCTTAATAAATTAAAATCAATAGTTTAAAACATTGATATTGCAATTTAAACCATTTTGGCACCCCCATCCAAAATTCCCCGATGAGCAATGACCCCTCACCCTACCCCTCTCAAGAAAAACTAGTAACATGGCATACCTAAAGGCATCCTATAGGTCCAACAATCATCTCAAAATGAAACAACAGATAAAACGGGTCCTGCTCTAAATACCCGAAAACTCGCCGAAGGCCGCATCACCCAAAACACCACGAAAAAACAAAAAGATGTATGCACCACCAACATGAGACACATATGAATCTACTCCTATGGTAACAACCTCCAATTAAGTCTAAAACATGGTAGATCTACAAAATAATTAAAACCGCTCAAAACCCTATAACTCATTCTAGAACATAAATCAAGAAAAATGGCTCATGTGGAATCTAGGCCTTACTGAGGGGGTTATAACGCATCAATATATGATCAAAATAGATATCATACAAAGGAATGAGATCAATATTGAGTTATGTCTGGCTCTCCTGGCTCAGCTCAGCGAAAGAATGGGGTTCAGCCAAAAAAATGAGACTACTGACCATTTTAGTGAAAAAAAGAAAGTACACGATGTGTAATTTTGACTACATGTTGTGTATATAATTTAACTGTTCATAAAGAGGCTGAAATTCAACCAAAATAATTTCCAGAACCTGCCGACAAGAGTACATGGCGTGTACCTAGGGGTACACAGCGTGTACTTCGTTTTCCTTCTCTTCATTGCCGACTTACCCACATGCCATGTTTTCCTCTCATACACAGCAAGACTACACGGTATGTCCAAGGAGGACATGGTGCGTACTTGGTTTCAACAATTCTACATGGCCATCCGGCCTAGACGCCATGTATGGCCTCTACACGATCATGGGTACATGGCATGTCTCAAAACTACATGCCGTGTAGTATGAAATTTCTAAACAGTCATCACATGGCTTGTACTCGATGAGCACATGACTAGTCAGTCGCCTAACATATACACGTTGTGTACATAAAGTACACGATGTGTAGTCTAAAAATTTCTAGAAACATCCGAAATTCTCTGGATTATTGGGAAACAAGTCAAAAAATGAAATAGGGTTGGGATTTTTACTCGTTTAAAAACCCTGGTTCTTACAATCTCCCCACCTTAACATAGCTCGTCCCTGAGCTATCCAATGAAACCTGAAGATGGAACCAAACATACCACCCCGTTCAAACTAACCCGGATATCCCCAATATCTATGGTCCCTGCTAAATTCCTCATGGGGCTCCCAACCTTAGGAATCACCTAATAGGATCTCATCACAACAAAACTCCAAGAAATAAGGCTTACTAACCTGTTTTCCAGACCCATAGTCCTTCTGGGATGCATCGTTACCCCTGCACCTAATTGGTGCTCATGTGTTATCCCCGACACCTAACGTATCCCACACCTCATCAATGTCTGCCTCCAAGAGGTCATGCATTCCATGGTTAGTCAAAAAAAACCGGGTGCCTAGCCCTCAAGTAGCCCGCATCTTCAATGCCCCGATTCCCACAAACCCTCATGTAACCCGCATCCTTGATGCCCTGATGCCCACGACACCTCTAGTATCCCAAATCCTCGATGCCCCTCATGCTACACATCTCATACTTATATATATATATATATATATCATGCACCTGATATGGTGCCAATCCTACTGACTAGCATCTAGTCAGTCCACATAGATCATGTGCATCACATGCACACAAATTGAACATGCCTCTACAGGTCATGCCAAAAAGGAAACATGGAGATCATGGCCACACTGTGGTGTACCTATAACTGTCATCGGATCACCAGATTTCTCATCCTTTGGCAGCTCCATAGCCTGCACATGGCCTAATGTATAGTTTCATGATGCCTGACCGTCTTACGGTGATGCTCCAGCCTCCGGCCACTGACCCCTCAGTTGGATCCCGCTATCTCTGTCATGTCCTCCACGTGCAGCTGAACCTCGTCTATTCTCTCCCGGTACTGAACTTGAACTAAATCCAGATTCCACCTTTTGTCCTGGTCCCTTCTAGCTATCTTAGAAGGCTTCCTACAAAACTTATCCAGATGCCCGACCTGTCCACATGCCCAAAACCCCTTTGGAGGCCTATTGCACTGAGTTCAAACCTGTCCCAGCTTTTCAAACTAAAATAAAACCACCAAAAACTACAACGAGGTGGTATAGCTAAATCCATGGAAATTCTTATATATTGAAACTCATCATGTCCTCGCTTCATGCTATCCGAACCGTCACCTGAATCCGTTGTCCGGCCAACCTGAGGCCTATCCCGCTGGTTTCCCTCCACTATGAGTGCCTGGTTCACTGTCTCTGAGAAAGAACCCAGCCTAACGATATTCACCTAAACCTGAATGGCCTGTCGTAATCCATCATCGAAGCCCCTCACCTTAGCTGCGTCATCGCTTACCATACCAAGTCCAAAGCATGATGGCTCAGTGAAGGTAGCTGCATAGTTCATGACGGACATGTCTCCCTGCCGAAGACTCAAGAACTCCCAAGCACTCTCTACCGTCAATGTTTATGGATAGAAGTTCTCAAACAAACTTTCCTCGATGTCCTTCCATGCCAGTCCCTCATTCCTATGAGCCTAAACCTATACATCCCACCAACGCTTCAGCGGTCCTCTCAGCATGTACGTCGCCATCTTGACCCTCCACCATGGAGGCCTCTAGAGCTACTCTAAGATCATTAGAATACTCTCTATCCAATTCTCACCTACCGATGGACCACTCTCACCTTGAAAAAGAGGTGGGTGCTGTGACTGAACTCCCACATCAGATATGCTATCGACGACTATATACAATTTATTCCTATGTTAATCCCCTACAAGACCCGCACAAGACTTATTCGGAGCTTCTCATCGTGCCATGGCCCGAACGATGCCAAACCTGGATGGTGTCCTGCCTGTACTGAATCCTAGACCTGATCCCATCTCTGAGACAGTACCTGTGGCTCATGGTCTGCCTGTACCGAATCCTAAAACTGATCCTACACCTGGGGAACTGTATCATCTCCCATCTAACGCTCCATCTGATTCGCTCAAAAAGGAACCTGTTGAATACCTGAAATGGTCAGATATCCCATATATATATATATACCAATATATATTTAACACAGATAAGAAATAATTAAAAGGTAGTGTATAACTACTACCCTTACTCTCCCCCACTGCATCCCATGCCCCACGACATCCAGTCATCATGGCCTCCTTACCCACCCCTATCAGGGACATATATCAAAAGTACCTTGGGCCATACCTGTCCTAACAAACCACATATCCTCAAATCGGTAACCGACTCGCCCAATCCTGGTGATCAAAATGACCTCAACCAATAGTAACTTCCTACTCGTACAAGATCCAGGCCCAAATACCCTATTAAATGTAATTCTACTATCATAAATTATGGTATACACATTGCAGAAACAAGCAATTCTATCAGGAATTTTAGCTTTTCACATTTCAAGAATACAAAGCAGGGTAAATGATTTTTATTCACATGGTATTATAACTTCAAAAAGAATACACACAATTTTGAAAATGAAATACCCCAAAAATGGGCCTATCAAAAGCCAAGAAAGAAAAGCCTTGCCATACCGGGACAAGGTCCAATTCTCTCTTACCACACCGGGTCAAGATTTGCATATCACAATCTATAAAATAACACACCAAGTGAGCCACTAAGGTGGAAATCATATATAAACTGTAATCTAAGAAAAAAGTGAACAAAAATTCCCACCCATTGCAACATGGTCCATCCCTCATACATGGGGCTGCAGGCACCCAAGAACAGCTTAAAAACCAGTTCTAGTAACAACCTATCTCCATTATACCTTATCCGCAAATAGTAAAACCATCAAAAATAAATTGTGAAGTCTAAATCTCATTAGTAGCCAGCAAAACACTGCAACTAAATTTCGGTCAATAACTCATCTGATACCACTTTGTAATGACCCGGACCCGAACAACCACCCAAATTGTGATAAATGGGTAAGGGTGCTACTACCTTAGGCGAAACTCCCTGAATACCAAAGGCTTCTGACTAGCAGCGAGGGTCTGATAGGTATAGTTGGGATGCTATACCCTCTTAGAGGATAATAATAATTGAAGTAGTCCATGTATAATTGTAAAGGTGTAGTGGAATTAATGACTCAACAGACTCGAACCGGACCCACAGAGTGGAAACACAATCAATATCAATAAGTAGTGGAAGAAATAAATATAAACAACAACATCAGAAAGAAACACAACCGCATGCTAATCAATGGTAACTACTAAACAAAAGAAACATGAATCCATAGATGTCACTAAACAAAGGAGGCACCAATGACTACCCAACTGTAGCTAAAAACAAGTAAGCATGCTGATACATGTAAAGAAAAAAAACAGAGTAACCCCAGCTAGGTAAGACCTCATGGTCCATACCATCTCGAAGAAAAAAACTAACGTAGGCCAGCTCATGAAGCTAGCCTCTTTCCTGCATGTAAATCTATAAAGTCTACACGCATCCCGAAAATCCCATTTAAGGTGTGAGAAAAATATTAATATGATACCACCCAACGGTGCGTACCTAATATAAGTGTTTTAGCAGTTATGAATTTTTAAGGAATGTAGTAAATAGAACAATGCACAAATAAACACAAACCCCACTAGTGCTCAGCATCCTCCATGGAGTGTCACCTACTTCGGCCAATGCCGAAATCACTGTCACGTAACCCGACACCATGTGCCCACTGACACCGCATGTCTCAAGTACCGATATCCTGAAGTCACACCCAAGAGAAAACCCGGAGGAAGTGAAATACCTATCCACAATAATAAACATGAGGGAAAATGATATCTGCCCTCCAATCACGGTGAGACTCAGCCCCCATCTATATAGTCTCGATGCTATCCCCAGAAGGCTCCTCACCTTCCACGTGGCTTCATATAGCAATCACCCCAAACAAAAATACTTAAAATGCAACTACGAAGGCCTCTACCCACACGAGTGGTCAAAACCACCTCATCACTGAGTATCTCTGTGTGCACACTACTCAAAACATCCGGGTGAGCGGTAATCAAAAAAATAGTCCCAAAGCCATAACACCTCGGACACCTCTTTTCCCTGTGACCATGTCGCTCAAGTATGATGGCATCACCATCCTAGTAACCTGGGCCATGCCCAAACTGACAGTCATCCTTCCTCAAACTGACGTCCATGATGCCCAATCCTAGGGTCAGAACCACCCAACGTAACCCGGGTGAAGCCCAACCTGTGATCATAATCAATCAAGAATATCTGGGCCATGCCCAACACAACCAAAAGGGTCCAACATGTGAAATTCAGCAATTTCATATAAAACAAATTTAAAGAGGACACCTAAACAAGAAAAAAATTCAAATAGTAAAATTTCCCTAACCCAATGCTTATCAGTCAACATCACCGAGGTCTTGAATGCCTCTAACAATTTACAACAGGAATAATAAATTAAACTCAACAGTTTAAAACATTGATATTGCAATTTAACCATTCTGTCATCCCCCTGCCAAAATTCCCTGATGATCAACGACCCCTCACCCGGCCCCACTCAAGAAAAACTTGTAACAGGGCATACCCAAAAGTATCCCATAGGTCCAACAATCAATTCAATATGAAATAGAAGATAAAACGAGTCCCGCTCAAAATACACACAAAACGTGTCGAAGGCCGCGTCACCCAAAAGGCCACGAATAAAAGAGGTATGCACCACCTACCTAAGACTCTAATAATTCTACTCCTCTAGTAACAGCCTCCAATTAGGTCAAAAATGCAGTAGATCTACAAAATTATCAAAACTGCTCTAACCCCTATAACTCCTTCTAGAACAGAAATCAAGAAAACCCGCTCAAGAGGAATCGAGGTCTTACAAAGGGGGTTCCAATGCATCAACAATAGATTGAAACAGATCTCAGAAGATGGAACGAGAGAAATATTGAGCTATGGCTGGCTCTTCATGCTCAACTCTACTAAAGAATGGGGTTTTGCCTAAAAAATGAGGCTACTACCCGTTTTAGCGAAAAAAAGAAAGTACACGACGTGTACTATTGAATACACACCATTTATATCATTTAACTGTTCATTTGGCGGCTGAAATTCTACCGACATAAATTCCAGAACCAGCCGACAAGAGTATACGACGTGTACATATGGGTAAACAATGTGTAATTCATTTTCCTTCTCTTCCTCTCATACTTACCCACACTCCATTCATTCCTCTCATACAGAACCAAACTACACGGCTTCTCCAAGGAGGACACGATGTGTACTTAGTTTCAAAAATTCTACCCGTCCATCTGGCCTACATGCCATGTATAGCCTCTACACGATCACAAGTAAAAGGCATGTTTCAAAACTACATGCCGTGTAGTAAGAAATTCCAACATGGTCATCACACGACATGTACTCGACGAGCACATGGCCAGTAAGTATCCTATCATATACATGGTGTGTACATAATGTACATGGCGTGTAGTTTGGGAATTTCAAGAAACCTCCCAAATTCTCTGTTTTCCTCAAAAACAAGTCTAAAATTAAAATAGGGTCTTGATTTTGACCCGTTCTGAAAACCCAGGTTCTTACATATCAATTTTTAAATTTCACTATCTCATTCTGATATAAACTTACCCAAACTCCAAAGTCAATATCACCTTTATTTTGTTATATTTTCATCTAATAAAAAGTTTCCATGAATCATCCTCTTCATTTGTTTCTTCATATGTCAAATTTGTAATTCTCCATGATTGTTATCTTTAGAAATCCTAAATTTCACTATGTATTAATTATTACATAGATTGGTGCTTCTGAAGATCATGATTACACAACATGATCCCTTAGAAGAAGTTTTCTTACACATATTAAGATGTAGTTTATGTAGATAATGACTCATGGTTATATATCTCGTATCTTTTTCACATAAAAAGTATTCAAGAATATTATGACTAGACCGATATTGAATTAAATAAGATGATATATATGAAGAGGCTATAAAATGTTTATATAGACACTGGATCATGTTTATGAAAATGCCAGATGATACATAAAAATATTTATTCCCAACTCTGTTGATGTCTATGCTATTTTTAATGATGCTTAATTTTTAGAGGATGATGATTATGTAAATTTATCTTACATAAAAAATCCTCCTCGGGATTTTGTTTTTTTATTTTAATTAAAATTCAGTAGATGATCCTTTAATGAATTAGAGATTTTGTTTACATAGAGTTGTCTTTGAAAAATACTTGATATCTACAAGGTGAGATGATGTTTACAAAATATAAAAAATATTTCATATAGAGTGTAAACTACATTTCCCAATTTTAGTGTACTAGAACATAAATTCCAAAACACAAAAAATAACATAAAAAAATTTCCAATGAATTAAGAGATATTAGAAACCATTATCTTAATTTATTCACCAACAATGTTAGCAGTAAATTAGGTCAACAATATTTGGATATATTCTCAATTCCTTGGTTATTCAATCACTGAAATATTCAATATTTTCACTTCATTAACTGTATTTTTAAAATAATTACGCATCAAATAGATTATCCACCTTCTCATAAATAATGAAGATATTAAGTTGAACCAACATCATAAGTTTTATTTGACCTGAGATGATGTTCAAAAACTAATATGATATATATTTCATTGATCATATAGAAGACAACCCATCTAAAATCCATTTCCAATATTTGAAACTCTCTTTGAAAGTCTAATAGAAGTCAAATCATCTACTTCACCTATGAACTATATTGGAAGATTCTCATGTCTATTAGGTGTAAAATCACTCCATCATCCATCTTCCTTAGGTATATTTACAATTTTTACTTCTAAATTACTGAAAAAATTTAAAAATTGTCTAATAGGAACTTCAATATCCCCTTTTAGATTTATTTTCAATAAAGAATTTACATCATAAGTAATTGTCTTATCTAACATTCTCTACTCTCTTCATGTACACCTTATTGATAATAAAATTCAAAGGGTGTAATATATTTTCTCCTCCTTACGAACATCAATGGTGTGATGGTAGGAGTAACTCATCTATATCTTCAGGAACCATCTTCCCCTCAATTTTTCACTAGTACATCCCGAATCACATTATAGAGAGGATTAATATCATATTTTTTCTTAGAAATTATCTTTTGGTTAATAGGTTTATGTTTATATGGGAAATATTAATGTGAAAATAGATTTCATAACATAAAAAACAATGTTATCCATAAAATAATATCATGTTCAACGAAAAATGACATTCACTTTTAGGATTCATACAAGTCATTTTTCAAGAACTATTTACAATCTACAACATACATCAAATAAAATTCCAAAATAGTGAAGTAATTTTCTAGAATTCTCTATTTTGTTAGATAGTAACTCCCCATTTGTAAAATATCTATATTAATTAATATTCGAGTTAAGATAGTGAATTTAATACATCATTCCCAATATTTTTTGGTTTTCATATATTTTTATATTTATGGAATTATATATGTGTCTAGAAACATTATAATTTTTTATAGCTCCCAGGAAGATCCTAAGAAGGTGTTGGTTGACTGTGGGTGATTTGGTTGTGATTTTTTTACAATTTTTAATTCATTAAAATTACCCTCTATTGATTTCTTATGATCCAATACACACTTTTATAGTTACTCATCCCCACCCAAATACAATAAAAAATAGCATAGGGAGAGGATATTTTAATAATGTTTAACCTCTACATGAGAAAATACTCATTTATCTGATTGTTCATATTCACCAATAATGGATTATCAACTATAATCACAAGCGGTTACCCAAAAATATAATCATGCTATGAATTTTCATAGTCCCATTAGAACAAAAAATTCTCACAACTTGATATAAAATATTGAAACAATATAATAAATCAAACTACATAATCCTAGTATCTCATATTAAATTCGATGATAATCTCTCTCATTGAGCCATTAAAATAAACAAAATGACATGCTATCACTTCTTTAAGAATATATCATGGTGATAATCATAATAAAAAAACTAGTCTTCATAATAATATATGTATTTTTGTAACAATTTAGCATAAATTCTTCTCAGTTAATATTTTAAATTTTATATCAGAATATAATTTTAATTATTCTTCCCTTTTCTCTAACATCATGCAATTAAAATACACTGCATAGCACATAAAAATTTATCCATATGACACATTCTATAACACATGTAATTCACATACCATTTCATTTACATAACATATTCTCTCCCCCCAGACACTTTTTAGACTAATTATAGCATATAAACTCTTTTCATCATGTAGTTATTGCTTTCTGTGGGCATATTCTTTATATATGACTCATGTGTGTCTATATATATTTTTATCATTCCTTATACTCCTATTTTAGTAATTAACATCGATAAATATGAGGTATGAGGGTATTTATATTCTATATTGATTGATCTTATCCCTTATATCCTATAATAATCTCATTTAACCATGCATCTTATGGACAAAAATATAATGGCATTCGTTGATCACAAACAAAACTACCATCCCATGAACCATATTATCATATGGTACTCCATCATCATCATGCATGATTTGTGTCATGTACTAAATTATCATTCGAGTGATGCATGAAATAAATATTTCATGATTTTTTGAAACCATATCCATGTTCATAAAAAATCCATCCACATAACATCTTTTCATGGTGTCTTCCACAAAAATTAATTAAAAATTAATACCACATACTCTAAGCTCATCATCATAACAAGTTTCTTCATCTACTTCATTTTGGTTTACGTAATTAAATTCTAATTTAGTAATGAGGAATATTAGTATAATAAACTCTTGATGTAAACCTACATTGCATCATTCACAAAAAATTGAAACAGTAGGAAATTTAATTTTTGGATTCTAAATGAGATCATGTGAAGCCCCCCATATCTTTCATCAAGCTTATTGTGATCATGAATCGAGATTTAAAGTGGGATTAATGACGTAAACATCTCAAGAGCTATAATTATTGATATGGGAATAAACATGGATGGCGCGATGTAGAATTTACTCACATAATGAAAACCTAGTTCTTATTTGATGATGTAGATATATACATCTTCATACCAAGAAGCCTCATACTTGAATGCATTTAAAAGGGTGAAAATAGTGCACTTAAATATAAACCCACATGAATTTCAAATATGATTGGTGAACTAATTTATCTATATAGGCACTTTACATCCCCCTAAACAACTATAATGTAGCTCACACCCCTTTCCCCATTATAGACCAATGCTTGTACATGTTTACAGCTATCACATGCCTGAACATCACTATAGTTCACTTCATGTCATTTACTCCCTGGATGGAAAATTGGCATATATATATATATATTGAAATATTTCTCTAATATGGTAAAGAAAAATAAACCATCAATATGATTTCCATGGTAACCTCATATTATTAAGACTTTTGAATTATAAAATTAATCACATTAAATCCAAAGAATATATATCATATTCCAATATTTTATACCGTAGTACAATATTAAAAATATAGAATCATATTTTTTTAAACTCCATAACTTCATAAAAATTTTAAACTATTTTAGATTAAAATGAGGGCTACTCAAACATAGCTTTATCCATCAACTTCATATATCATGTTTCAGACAATGTACTTTTTCAAAATACCATCAACACATGTATTAAACTTTAATACCAACTCTCCAATGATCACATGAAAAATACACAACTAATATGATACTAAAAAATGTTTACACACAACTAGATGATAACAAATACAAATTTATCAATCATTCCAAGGATGTTTCAATCTCATTAAATGTATTCGATTTCAAATCCAACATCTCATTTACAAAAATTATCAACTAGAGACATAAAATCACACACTTTCTCAATGATAAACATCCTTTGACGACATTACCAGATAAGGTAACATTTTCGAGAAAACATTAATAACCTAGTGACAATAATTTGGGGTTTAATGACTTAGATGACCCCCCTTAATGTCATAAAATATTTGTACCAATTTTTTCAATAACCATAGATTTAGATTAACTTATATATAATATTACAACTCTTTATTTTAAAAAGAAGCAGGAATTTTTCTCCCCCCTTGAAAAAAAATCAATATCCAAATAGGGGTCACATCCATAAATCGTTACGTTGTTAGAGAAAAATACTCATGGATTTTAATCCTCGACTCATTAAACATCTCTCTCAATATAAATTTTGTGATGATATTTGCAATATGTTTTATAGTAGAAAAGTACAGAAACATGATATCTGTAATGGAAACCTTTTCTTTGATGGAATTATATCTGATATCAATATTTACGAATCATGGATATTTCAATGAGATTTTGGAAAAATTAACATAACTATTATTATGGAAGTAAATTTTTAGTGGGCTATCAGTATGAATATTTAAATATAGAAAATGAACATTCATCTAATGTATCTATTTATAAGAATGTGTATAATATAAATACTCTTCCGCAATTATTCTCATTGTCACTAAAATATCCATTTTCTTATAACAAATCACACATCCCATCCCATAAGTAATGTTACACCTGATGTGGATCTTATATATGTACAATTAATTACCCAATCAACATATGTAAATCCCAACATGTCCAAATATTCCTTGTGTATATATAAAATTCACTAATTCATTATTCCTTTTACTTTTAATTGGATTTTATTAATAGTAAATAAGTGAGACTCCTTAGGATCACTATGAAAACTTTCTCATAGCTTCCCGAATTATGTTATATATGTGGATGATGATGTTTGATAAAACATGATTCTGATGACTCTTTTAATTTTTTTGGTTAACAGTACTTCCAAGATCATTCATTTAGAATTTAGTTCCAATAAAATGGGATTCGGAACTTATTTTTAATATATCTTGATAAAATTTTTAAATAATTTTATATCATATTATTTCATGGGATAGAAATCTTTTATCTAGATTTTGATCATTATGAAATCCTTTAATGTAATTCATATCAATTTGCAATGAAATCTCAAATCTCTTCTTCATGTTCTCAATATATTATTTATAGATATACTCTCGATATCGAAAAAACGAGGTCATCTATATATACAATGACAATAAGTGTACCTATATATATCTATCACTAAAAAAGTAGAATGAAATAACCTTAAACATTACATAATATTTATTATTATTTCAATAATACATTCCATTAAATATTAGGATATTTCTTGGCTTAGTGATTTAGAGAATTATTACATCACCATTAAATAAAAAACTATGAAATACAAATTGGTCACTTATATTTAGTATCAAATTTTCTCACTAAATAAAATATTTAAAAAATGATTACTTTTTGGGTTAATTATCCATGATTTTCTACTTGAATTCTCCCTTTCCCTTACCAATCATTAAACTATGTAGAAACCATGTTAAACAATCAGATGGGGAAAAAATCTCAGTAAGGTATATAAAATGAAAGGAAACTGTTAGTTTAGAATAAACTTGGAACCAATAATATATTTATATTTAAATTATTTTTCTCTGAGAGAAATAAATAAAAAAATTTCATAAGAAAACATGGACACATTTTTATCAATAAAATCTATTTAAACCTGCATCTTGTAATAAATATTGTTTTCTATGACTTAGACCATCATATTCATAAAACCATTTCAAACCAAATTTAATTAGAATAAAAATTTCAAAGAACTCTAATATAATCATTACCCAGTTCATTTGAGAGATATAATGGAGAGCACCCATCAGAAAATTTATATCAGGATCAACTATTTTCATGAGCTATCATGGGGTTCTACGGTTCATATAAGGTATATTGGGATCACCCGTGAGCTATAATGGGGATTAAACCTCCAGAGAAGCTATATTAGGCTCTCCTATTTTATATAATCCTCCTGTTTCATATCATGAAAAACTAAATTTTATGATTTAACTTTACCCTCACAAAAATTTTTAATGAATATTTTAAACTCTTATGAAAATTACTTTTTCATAAGATAATATCATTTCCTTTTAAAAAACCATTTTCTTTTCATAATATAATTTTGTTTTGAAAAAAAATTAAACTTCAAAATAACCAAAAAGGAAAACAGGTTTTTAATTTTATAATTCATTAAATATTATAAAGGAATCTAGAAAGCTAATAACTGTCATAATGGTGGAATATTGTTTTTAACTTTTATATTAAAAAAATTCATTTTGTTGTTTTTCAAAATGATCCATATAAACATGTAAAAATGAATCATTTAATATACCTGTAAAAAAAATTAAAATTAAAATTTAATTTATTTTTTAAATATTTTTTGTCCATATAAATTATTTAATTAAATAATTTTAAAAAACACAGACATGCAAAATAGTTTCAAGGGAAACAATAAAATATGTTTCATTAAAAAGTCCATTATCTCTTGGAAAACAAATGAATAATAAAATCTATTTAAAAATGTTATTATAACAAAAATTACATATAATTTGAATAGATAAGTTCATTATATAAAATGTAAAAGGTTTATTATGTACACCCTGTAAAATTATAAAGGTATATATCATCAAAAAAATATCTAAATGAATGGAAATTGAGATGAAGTCCCTTACATTTGAGTCTGATTCATCATGTGTGCATTTATATTCATGAATAATAAAATTATTTTAATCATTTAATTTATTGAAAACCATTTTACGGTTATTATTATATTTATTTTATTTATTAACATGTTATATAAAATTATATAATAAATTATGTTTAATTAAAAAGTTTTGACCATATTTGACTTATGTGTTAAAAAAGACATTGGTAGGTTGACCATGGTTAAATAAGTCCTTATTTAAACATATAAAGAATAATAATAATGAAATAATTTTCATATTGATATATCAATTATACTATTAAAACCATTAATGAAATATTATTAAGAAAAATAATGTAATGTTACAATCATGGAGGCGGTTTTCCATACAAACGCACGAGTAAGGATTATATTTTTTAGTGAATAGTAATGAAAGAAGATATGTAACATTTATCATTAATTAATCCTAATAATATAAATAATAAAATATTATTTAATTTTATACCCATATATATATATATATATCATTATTGTGTTTTGGAAATGAAAAAAGGAATCTTATCACATCGAGGAGGCGGTAGTCCAAACATCAATGAATGATATTATCATTTTTAGTGACTGAAAAGGTAAAAGGAAAGAAATATATTATATTTTCATAATGATAAAAATTTCATGATTATAATTAATATTTCATTTTTATGACATGTATTTAATATATTTATCCACATTACCTTCCATGTAACATGTTAGTGAAAAACAAATCATTTCCTTTAATGAAGAGGTTTTTGACTACACAAACAAGAGAAATTATCCAATCCATTAAGGAATTGAGATTAATATGGTATATATGATAAAATTTCTCAAGTGGTATAATTTTATTATAAATTTTCTATATTATCCTCAGATCCATCATCATTCCCAACTGTGAGAATTGCTAACTAAAAAACAAATAACATTGTTTCACTAAACGGTAGTCCACCATACCCAAGAATTATGATTTGAAACCCCAATTTATGGAATTATAAGTTATAGTCAGATATACCATTAACATAAAAATATTGACGATACTAAGTTTATTATATTATCCTAGTATATTAGTAATTTAAGGAGGTGGTTGATGAATTAAAATAAAGACACATTTTGAATAACATTACCTCTTTTTTTAGTATCCTCATTAGCTCAACACAAAATGCATAAAATGTAGGATTAATGATAATAAAAATTTAAAAAATTATGATTTTAGGGATGTTTTTATGTGATCTAGGTAGTTTTAATGAGGTTAATGTATTTAGTGGTGTTAATATGTCTGGGGACTGAGTTCCCTTTTATATATATGGAGTGGTATTCTTGTAAATACTAAAAAGCATTCAGTATTGGTAGATCAATTATAACAACCATGCACATAATTTAATATTTAATAATTATTTATTACATAAATTTATGTTAATAAGACATCTATGATTGAAAGTACTAGTGTATTTGGGGAATAGTAAAATTACATAGCAACATAAAACATAAAATACAATGTCTTTGTTGAAAACATCTTTTACATGACCACACCATTCATTCATACTTACTACTCATTGGCATAACCTAAGGATGTTTATTAGAAAAGGGTAAGATATAAAGCCTATTAAGGGAATAAAAATTGAATAACATGATAATATTAAAAAATGTTAGTAAGGCATACCAATGAGGCATAAAGAAACATGAACATAAAGGCACGATATAACATGATAATCCTAACATGGAATTGTGGAAGAAACATAAAACACTACATCAAAAAAATAATTAAAAGATAAACTATAATTAATTAATTTTGAAAAAAATATACAATAAACGAATTAGGTAAACCCCTATCCCAAAATGAAATATCATGATACTAAACATTACTCAATGAATTAGATTTCTATCTAGGTGCACTATTCATAATCATTTCAATCTCACAATTTAGTATCCCACACAAATCTTTTACATGGATTCATTCAACGTTATTATTTATCCAATGATAATGGATTGTGTAATAAATATATTAAATACCACCATAAATAATTATATGTGAAAAAAAGTTAATACCCTTGATAGAAGAATGGTTATGATATTCACTTCATGAGGATTTTTTCATTCAAAATCATGTTGAAATTTCAACAGCATAACGACATCATATAGAAATTCATAAAATGGGTCGATGAGATAGAAAGAGGTATGTAAAAATTTAGACCAAAAATGGAATGTAAATTGGAAATTTAATTACTTTCCCAACATATTTAATTGTCAATATAATTCATAAAAAAATAAAATTACTTGAAGAAATAAGAGATAGAAAAAGAGCCCTTACAAAATTTCATCATGTTAACATTTGTACATAAAGGATATTAGGATGGTTAAATGAGAGATAAATGGGCACTCAAAATTAAAAAATGTTGAAAGTATGTGGGATTGGTAATAATGTATTTCAATATAATAAAATGGTAACTAAAATGTCATATCATAAATTAATTTCTTGATTAAAAGAGGTGGGAGAACAACTTACGAAATTTTGACATAGTAACATCTTCGGTAAGGGTCCAAATGAGGTGGATAAATGATCCCTCATACAAATAACCTCAATTGTAAAGTAATTTAATGAGTAAAAATGAATGGAAATGCACGAAATTGGAATTAAAAGTATTATTCTCAGAGAAGGTTCATGAATTGAATGATGAGGAGAGGAATCTCTTACTTGGATTTTGTGACTGTAATGGATTAAGAGAGGCTTCTTGGGAGATTGTGGGAACCATTGGTGGACTATTGGGAGTAGAGAGTAGATTCTGGATGAGAAATATGGAGTTTTAGTGATGTCAACTGGGAGATGGGTGGGTTTATATTTGAACGAAGGTCGATTTCATTATTATTTTTGTTTTGGAAACTACATAATAAAATATTCAAAACCACAAAGCATCTCATGGTTTTTTCTGATGGTTTCTAGAAAAGGGAATTTTAATAAATTATTTAATGAGTAAAATGGATGGACATATAAAATTATTTCCCTTTCTTATGTGGAGGAGCGTCACATTTTAAAGGAAATGAATTTAAAATCATAAAATATATTATATTCCTTGGAGGATTCATAATGGTTTAAAAACCATAAACAACACTATTTTAAATATAAAACATTTATTTTGGGTAATATACATTTTATAGTATTTATTAAATCATTATTGGGCCATTGTGAAGTCATAAAGCACACCATATATTTATAAGTTATTTAATTTTTAACCAAAAATTCGACTATTTTAGAAAATAATGAAAAATGGAAAATTTGATAATTACGATGTTATGATACCAAAAAAACTATTAAATTTTATTTAAATAATTTTCTAAATATATCTATTTTCACTTTTGATAAAAATCATTTTTTAAAAATGATGGTTTTTGAAAAATACAATGTTTTCAACCCATTATAAAAACTATATTTGAATTCATAAAAATTATATGATAATTTGTATTTAATAAAAGTAATTTAATAATAATATTTTACTAAAATATCCATTATTACAAAAATAAATTGGTTCATCAAAATATATTTATTAATTTAATTTTAATATTAATAAAAAATCATTTAAAAAGTAACAATTATAGAAAAATAATATTCATTATTCTGTACAAAAATAATGTACATATTAATAATACCGGGGTATTTGTATATATTCCTTTATTATACAAGAATACATTAAAATAGTATCGTAAATGATGGTGGGGATTCAACAGGGCCATTCAACGAACATGTTTTGGGCCGTGATCTCGATGAGTATGAGCTTCTCCCATAAATAGTTTCACTCATGCTTAAATTAATGGATCTCAGAATGTTCTCAGAATAAGGAGAAGTATAGAAATTCTATCTCCCTTGTAAGCTCTGAAAAATGGGCTTCATAGGGTATGATCTTATGGGTTGAGGCTTTAACATCCTATGACTGTGCTAATAGTATTTTTTAAACACATATATTTATACTATTAATTTGATCATTGTTCAACGACTATATTATCAATTGTAATGATACTAACGGTCATTTAAATCCAATTAGATATTATAAAAAAAATGTGTATTCTATATCTATTACAAATTTAATTAAATCCAAATAAATAAAATTTTATTCATAAATGTTCCAATCTTTAGAACAACCGCCCTTAAGAAATTTATCCATTTCAAATTTCCTTTTCCCACACTAAAGAAATAAGGGTATCTCTACTTCATCACCTCCTCTTGTTCCCATGTTTCATCATCAAACATGTTGTTTTTCCACAACACTTTGACGAGGGGCATTGTCTTGTTTCATGTAACTTTTCCTCTATGATCTAATATTTTCACCAGATGCTCCCCATAGGGAAGGTCATTCTGCAATGGTACCAAATATGGATTGAGTACATGTGAGGGGTCCATTATGTACATTCTTAAGAGTGACACATGGAATACATCTTGTACTTGTTACAGGTTCAGGGGGAGTTCTAATTGATAGCCCACTACTCAGTTGCGAACAAGGATATAGAAAAAGATGATATACAATAGACAAAGCATTCCCTTATTCCCAAATATCTCCACTATCTTCTATATAATTATGCATAGGAATACCATATCTCCAACATCAGCCTCTAGGTCTCAACAGAAATTGTTAGCGTATCTATTTTGTCAACTCTGAGAAGCTTCTATGTGCTACTTTATGTTCTTAACCATCTCAATAATGTATTCGACCATTTCAAGACCTTGAAGTTTTAGTTCACCAACTTTATCGCAACATGCCTATGATCTACACCTCTTCCCATATAGGGCTTCATAAGGGGGCATTTGGATGATTTATTGGAAAATGTTGTTTTAAGAGAACTCAATAAATGAAGGATGTTGGCCCCGTCCATATTTTATGTCTATTGAGTATGCTCTCAATATTAACTCAAGTGTTTGGATAGTTCGATCAGATTAACCATCAGTTTGATGGTGGCAATATATACTAAAATTCAGCTCCTTTTTGTGATAATTCCAGCGACTTTTTAAAAACAAAGTGGTGAATCTTGGATCACGATCAGGTACAATCGATAGCGGAACTCTATGAAGCCTTACCGCTTATTTGATGTATATACATGCTGTTTGATCCAGTGTGAAATCCTCTTGAACCATAATAAAGTGTGCAGTCTTTGTAATATGATCCACAATATCCTAGATAGCATTGTTTACTTTGGATGTCTTTGTATGTCTTTTGATAAATTTCATGGTGATGTTTTCCCATTTCACTATTTTTATGTGTAATGGTATCTTTATCCCCTTAGGCTTGTACCTCCCAACCTTAACATGCAAACATACCGGGGACATGGATGTATATTCATCTGTCTCTTACTTCATGTTTTCCAACCAATAGTTCACTATGTGATCATGATATATCCTTATGTTTCCTAGGTGAATAGAGAAAGCTGACATTTTTGAATCATCCAAAATTCCTTTCATTAACAAATGATTTTATAGAACACATAGTCATGACCCAAATCTCACAGCTCCTTCTTCATTAACAATGAATTTTGAGGATTTACCATTTCTGATAGTTCCCACTTTCATATGAATTCCCCCATTATCTTTTTGAGAATCCTTTATCCACTCCAAAAGAGATGGTTGGGAAATTATTTCTAAATTTATTGATGATGTTTCTTTCTTTATGATTCCATTTTACATCCTTTTCAAATCCAAGAAGATTGAATCCTTTTAATTGTATTCAAAGATTGAATTTCTAGGTCCTTTCTACTTAGTGAATATGCTACCTTATTCTCTTTCCTAGGATGGTAGTGGATTGAGAATTTCTAATTATTGATGATATCTAACCATATTCATTGGTTTATATTTAGTTCTTTCTATGTGAATATATATTTGATGTTTTTTGATCCGTATATATTTAACACTTCTCCCCAAAGAGTTAATGCTTCCATATGTTTAACATGAAGATCACAACATTAACATCAAATCATTTGCGTGATAGTTTTTCACATGAACTTTCAACTGCCTTGAGGCGTTGACAATGACTTAGTATTTTTTTCATAAACACACATCCCCATCCCTTATTTTATGTGTCACTAAAAACTAATAAAATCTCCCCACTTGTAGGTAGTGTGAGGCCATGGGAATTGATAAGCCTCTTTTTCAACATAATAAATATTTATTCACATTCATTATTCACGAAACCATAACACCGTTCTGATTTATCTTGGTAGGAGGGTATTAAAATCAAGATAAATTTATCACAAATCTGTGATAAGATCCAGCTAACACAAGGATGTTATAGATATCTGTCACATATGTTTGACTTAAAAATCCCTCAATTTCTTTTCTCATGTGAGGGTCCATATATATAGAATTTATTGTGATGATATTCCCCATAAATGAGACTCATTTCAACCAGAACACACACATTCTATACTTCTCATATAGCTTATCCTTCACAAGTCCTGCTTCATAGTGCTCATATGATCCTAATGCTCCTCCGTATTTTCAATTTTATTAGAATATTTTCTATAAAGACTACAAAAAATTTGTTAAGGTATTCTCTAAAGATTCTATTCATCATGACCATGAATATTTCTAGAGAATTAGTGAGTCCAAATGGAATCACAATAAAATCATAATTCCCACACCTTATATAAAAAAGAAATCCTAGTGATATCCACCTTTTGGACCCTAACATGGTAATATCCCAACCACCAATCCACCTTGGGGAATTATTGTTCACCACATAGCTAATCGAATGAGTTATCAATTCGGGGAAAAGGATAATGATTCTTTATCAGTAATTTTTGAGATTATGATAGTCAATGAAAAGTTTCATTGACCCATATGACATCATGAATAAAGGGAACTAGTTCACCCTATTGTGAAGCACATGAGAATATAAACCATTTATTCAAATTATCGTATTTTTTTTCAGTTAGTCATCTTCCACAAAAACCATCCATTAAGGATTCTTGGATATTTTAACGACCCTATGTATAATTTTGAACAAAAATTCACCCTCTCAACTAGAAGGAAAACTAGACAATTCCTTAGGAAACACATTATTGAGTTCCCTCACAATAGTAATGTCTTAAAGAATGGTTCATTTCTTTGACATAATCATTTTAGATAATGAATATTGCTAATAGATAAATAATATCAATGCTTGAGGTGATGGTGATAAATAAGACTCACCCTCCTCCATTCACTTGTATAGAATCGGGGGTCGATTCGGCTCATTGAGGTTGATTTCCCTATATTTTCAATTTATGTTGGCTTTGTATAGGGAAAGAAAATACATTCCAATAATTGCATCAAATTCCCCCAAGGAATGTATGAAAAGGTTATCCAGGAACTTCAATCCAAAAATTGTTACAGGAGAGGAGTTACATACAATGGATTCCATAATTTTCCAATTTCCTTTCTTCATATACATCTGTACTTCAATTATTTTTGTGGGTGTTTAAATAGTTATACTAAACATTGGAGAAATAAAATAATGAATAAAACTATAAATAATTACCCTAGCTTTAACTTTTTGATTATGGTTATACCCATTTACTTAATAAAAAATAGAACAAGGGAAGATATTTTATTTAAAATATTCAACACAGAAACTTGGATCCAATGAAATTAATGGGATAACTTATATATCACATTACTCTCATTATCTTTTTAGTTTATTGGATTTAGTTTATCTTACACAATATTTACCTCTTAACATGTATTCATATGGGATTTTTATTATTATTACCATAATAATGGTCTGTAATGATCTTATGAATTAACCAAATAATTTCCTATGGGAGTGTTAATCCAAATTCATAGTAAGGATTGTTGTTGTGTACCTAGTTACCTAATGTCTACCTCAGAACAACTTTTCTGAGTTATTACTCCTAGTTACATCAATTCAAGAACCGCACCTACTTGTAGTATCTATATCAAGATGTATTTTCATGACAAAACACTTTATTTGTACTTAACAATATTTAGGTATTTTTTTTCTTACACTTAGTATTATCCATAACAATTTTTACTATAGTTTTAGAAACCTAATCCATAAATAAATAAACATATCTTGTCATACCAACTATAGAAATTCTTCGCTTTATTTAATATTTAAACATGATTTAGTACATAAATTATACTTAATAAAACCAAGAATATCAAGAGGTCTAGTATATTTGTGAATTATGAAGATTAAATAACATCATAAAACCTAAAATACAATATCTTTATTGAAAAATGTTTTTACATCACCACAAAATTCATTTATATTTAAAACTACATGGGAAAACCTGAGGACATACTTATAAAAAGGGTGATCTAAAAAATCCAATTAGGGAATAAACATGGAATTACATGAGGATAATAATATATGTTATATAAGTAATATCAAATATTCATAGAGGAAAAATAATATAATGTTATGATATAACATGGACATCATAACAGGGAAATGGGGAAATAACATAAAAAATGGATCATAAACCCAAGTTAATTATAAACCTCAAAGACATCATGGTGGAATAATATCCCCAAATGGAATCAACTAAACCCTTATCGAAACATGTTGTATCATTATAATAACCATTACACAATGAATTTTTGCGCTATCAGGGTGAACCCTTCAAAATCATTTCAATCTCATGATTATGTGTACCACAAAGATCATATAACATTGATATATTCATCATCACAATTTATTCCATGATCAAGGAATGTGGAATAAATACATGTATATACTCAATAAGTATGTATATGTGCATAAAGTATAATACACTAGACATCACAATGGGTATGGTATTCACTACATGATGAATTTGGCATTGAAAATCGTGATGGATATTCTGTAGCATAACGACGTCGTATAAAATTGTTAAAATTGGATGATGAGAGTTAAATGGATATATAGAAAAACCCTGATCATTATTACACAAATAAACATGGATTATTATATAAAAATCATTACTTGGTACAACATAGAAGATCATTAGGTCTGGTTTATTTGGGGCTTAGAAACATTGCATAACATCTTGTAACATAGAACACACCATCTTTATTGAAAACTTTTTTTACATGACCACTAAATCCCCTCATTATTTTCATTTCATGGGATAACCTGAGGAAATGAATAAGAAAAGGCTGAGCTAAAAATTCTAGTAAAGTTCTAAACAAGTCATATCATGAAGATTACAAAAAAGGTAAGGCAATAGTCATATTAATGGAGTGCAAGAGAGACATGAACATAAATGCATTATATAGCCTGAATATGATAACATGGAAATGTGTTAACAACACTTATCATGGTATTATCATGAGACAAGGATCATTGCACACAGGGCACGATTAAACACTAACTTCATTTGAATTAGCATGAGTAAAACCTCATTTCCCTTGATGTATCAGGATAATAATCATTACCCAATGCATTTGATCACTATGATGGTGCACCCTTCTTAAAAATTTCATATCATTCATAAGTGTGACACATGGATCATACAACATGGATTCATTAGACATCATCATTTATAAAAAGATAAATAATTGTGCAATTCATACATGAAACAATATAATCAATAATTGAATGTGAATAAAGGTTAATACCCTTGATAGATAAATGGTCATGTAATTCACTACATAAGGACTTTGACTTGGAAAATCATGGTGCAATTTCGGCAGCATAATGACATGACATAAGTATTCATAAGAATGGTTGATGAAGGAGTAAGGGGTACCTCATCATATGTACATGAAATTAGAAGTAAGGGGGATCATATAGATACATTCCCAAACATATGTAACAAAATTTGGATTCAAAATACAAAATAATTGCTTCAATGTAAATGAGGAGAGAGAAATTCCTTACATAATTTGGGCATGGTAACTGGTGTAAATGGGAGGCATTAATGAGAGATAAAGGGGTCACTCATCATTAAAACATTAAGAGGGAACTATGGGGTAGGTGAGAAATAAAACCAAATCATTTATAATTGAAATTAAAAGGGAATAACAACATTAAGAAATCTGGATAAAATGAGGAAGGATAGAATCCCTTATGAAATTCTGCATAGTGACGGGTGTGCATTTGAGGAATTAATGAGAGAGAAAGGGGTATCTAATCATTCAAACAAAAATAGGTCAGTATGGGGTAGGTGAGAAATCAAACCCCAACATTTATAATTACAATTAAAATGTTATAACAATATTAATAAACTTTGCTAAAATGAGGAAGGAAAGAAACACTTACTTGGACGTATGATCCCAAAGGCTTGGGAGAGGCTTGAGAGAGGTTTCATGGGAGCTTGGGGTTCATTAGGTGGATTAAAGAGAGAGGATGGAAGAGGTTGGACTAACAAAAAAGGCTTTTAGTGAAGATGAGTTGGGAGGATGGGTGGGTTTATATAGGGAAATAGAAGGAATTTTTTATTATGTAGGTTTGGGACACAACGCATTAAACTAATCAAAACCACAAACAAGCCCATGGGTTTTTCCCATGGTTTTTGAGAAATATGAGTGGAAAAAATATTTTATAAGTTAAATGGCCTAACTTCATAGAAAATAGGGTTTCTTATATGGAGGTGAGTCACACTCAAAAAAAAATTTAAAAACAAAAAATGTTTTATAAGTGATAGAGGCTCCACTAAAGCTTTGTAAAATATACGAAATAATACTAAAATTACATTATTTTAATGGTAAAACATATATTTTCCAAAATGACATTTATAGTAATTTATTACATTACTATTGGGTCGTTATTGTTTCATAAAACAAATTTAATATTTAAACAGTATTTAATTTTTACCGAAAAATTTGATTTTCTGAAAAAATAAGGAAAAATTAACCATTACATAATTTTTAAATCCTGATTCCAAAAAATAATATTAAATTTATCCAAATAATTCTCTAAATATGTGAATTTTCACTACTAAAATAAAAACCGTCATTTATCGAAAATTCACAGGTTTTGAGAAAAATATCATTCAAACCTTAATAAAAATCACAATTGAATTCATAAAACTTATTCGATCATTTTAATAAAAAATTATTTAATAATAATATTTTATTAGAATAATATTGAATTTTAAAAAATACACTAATTTATCAAAATAGACCTCTTTGTTGAATATTAGGTAAAAATACTATTTTTTCCTTAAAAACTATTTGCAATGCAAAAAATAATAAAATGAATGTATATTATTTATAAAAAACTAATTTACATAGTCATAGTTCTGGGGTCTTATTAGATAAACCCTTAAAACTCCCACATAATACCTTAGGGTAAGGTGTGCGATGTTGATAGACTCTTAGGGTGGCTTGGATAACATCGCCCAAGTAGAAATCTCTATCAACTTACACTTATCCCATAGGCGGTTCCACTTGAGAATAATGTATTTGAGATCGTCTGGGACTAGGTAGTTAGAGAAACCCAATAATGCCACCTCCTTTCCAAGCTCCAACAAATGGGATTAATATGGGAAAGTCTACTGGATGAGGCCACCACTCCCTTTGTTTGAGTAAATTATATTCATTATAGCCCAATATTTATACTAATCATGTGATAACTATTCAAAGACTATATTAGAAATAGTCACAATTCATAAAGGTATTTTAAAATCCTAAAACATAAAACCAAAGAAGTTCATATTTTATATAACCATTTTACATAATTATAAATTTAATTAGATCATGAAGAACTTTCATTAATGAAATATTGGGTCGTTAAAATCTTCCCCCCTTAAAAAAACATTCCATTGCAAATTTCTTTTCCCACACTAAAAAAGATGATGGTATCTTTACATTATCACATCCTCTGATCCCACTTTTCTTCTTCAAACATGTGGTTTCTCTAGAACACTTTCATAAGGTGAATTTTATTATTTTGTAGAACTTATCCCCTATGATGTAAGATATTAACCATCTTCCCTTCATTAGGGAGGTCATTATCCTAAGGTACCACCTATGGATGGAGTATATGTGATGGTTCAGGTATGTACTTCATTAGGAGTGATACATGGAATACATTATGAACCAGATATAGGTTCGGTGGGTGTTATAGTCGATAGGTAACTGCTCCAATGTGATCAGGGATGTCAAAAGAGCCGATCTACATTGGACTAAGCATTCCATTCTTCCAAAATCTAATAATTCTCTTCCATGGTGATTTGTAGAGGAATATCAGGTATCCAATGTCAAACTCTAGTTCTTATTGACGATAATCAGCATAAATTTACTGTCGACTTTGAGAAGGATTGATGTGATACTCGATGGTATTAACCTTCTAAACAATTTCTTCAGCCATCACTACACCTAGCAGTTTTTGTTCCCCAACTTCATCCAAACATGCCAGTGTTGTGCACCACTTCCCATAAAGGGATTTATATGGTTCCATTTGGATGCTCAAGTGGAAACTATTATTCATGGAGAATTCAACAAGTGGTAGTTATTGGTCCCATCCTCCTTTTAATTCCTTAGAACATGATCATAAAAAATCATCGATTGTATGAATAGTTAACATAGACTGTCCATTTGTTTTATGAATGATAGTATGTAATGAAGTTCGGTTCAGTTCTTAGAGCATGAAGTAGACTTTTCCAGAACATTGAGGTAAATCAAGAATCACGATCCTATATAAGATATAGTGTAGTCCATGCATCCTGACCACTTCTTTGATATAAATCCATGAAATTTGACCCAATGAGAAGTCCTCCCAAATCACGATAAACTGAGATTTTATCGTAAGACGATCCAAAATTACCCATATAGCATAGCTTCCTATGGGTGTCCTTGGATGTCCAATGACAATGTAAATGGTAATGTTGTCCCACTTACGTGTTGGTATGGGTAGTGGTTGCATCATCTCCTTATACTTTTTCCTCTCATCCTTCATTTACTAACGTACTAGGCACTTTGATGTATATTCAATAGTCTCCCTTTTCATATTGTCCCACCAAAAGTTTTCTCAGTGATCTTGATACATATTTGTGCTCCTCTGGTGAATAGATATTGTGGAGCTATGTGTGTTAATAAGAAGCTCATTCTTTATCTCTGGATCAGATGGTACAAATAATTGTGACCCAACTCTCAAGATTCCATCCTTATCAACCATGAACTCTGAGGATTTTGAATTTTTTATGGCTTTCACCCTTTTCAGAATTTCTATATTCTTTCCTTGAGAAACATTTATTATTCCAAGAGGGATAGTTGAGTGATCATTTGAGAAAATATTGAAAATTACAGTCCCCTAATAATTACCATGTCTATCATTTGAAAATATATGAATATTGGATCCTTTTCAATTCTCATCATTGATAATGATGCGAGATCCTTTCTACATAGAGCATCCACCATCATTTTTTCCTTACTGGAATGGTTGTGGATTGAGCAATCATAATCCTTGATGAGTTATATCAATCTTCTTTAGTGAATATGAAGCTCTTTTTGTGTGAATATATATCAGAGGCTCTTGTGATTAGTATATACCTCACACTTTTCCCCATAGAGATAATGCCGCAAGATTTTCCATGCAAAGATCATTACCACCAACTCTAGATCAAGTGTGAGATAGTTTTTCTCATGGAATTTTAGCTACATTGATGTGTAGGCTATCACTTTTTCATTCTTAATCATCACACAACTTAGGCCCTTCTTCTAAGCATCACTAAATACCAAAAAAAGTTCTCCACTCATGGGTAATGTGATCACGGGTGTAGTGATAAGCCTCATTTTTAAATACTTAAATCTTTATACGCATTCATCACTCCAAGAAAAATTTACCTCCTTCCATGTTATCTTTGTAAGAGGGTAGGACAATCATGAGAAATTTCTCAAAAATCACCAATAATAAACAGCTAACCCCAAGAAGATACAAATATCCATTACCGATGTTGGCCTCAGTCATCCCTCACTTGTAGCTATCTTGGTGGGATCGAGAGATATCCCAATGTTTGTGATGATATAAACCAAGAATGAGACCTGGTTAAACCATAACTCACACCTGTTTTACGTTTCATAGAGCTTATCCTTTCTCAAGGTCTCTAGTTTAGTTCGTAGATGCTCTTAATGCTACTCCTTGGATTTGGAGTATATTAGAATGTCATCTATAATGAGTACTACAAATTTCTCAAGTTAATATATAAATAATCTATTCATCAAGTCCATAAATATTTATGGATCATTTGTTAGTCCGAAAGGTATTACTATGAATTCATAGTGCCCGTATCTTGTACAAAAAGAAGTCTTGGGGATTTCTTCTTTATTCACCCTTGCATGGTAAAATCCCAACCTCAAATCTACTATGGAAAAGTATTGTGCTCCATGTATCTCATTGAAAAAGTCATCAATTTGGGTAAGAGGATACATTTTCTTTATCATGATTTTGTTGAGATCATGATAATCAATGCAAAGGCGCATTGACCCACCATTTTTCATAATGAAGAGGATTGGTGCACCCCATAGTAAAGCACTTGGGTGTATAAACCCTTTATCCAGATTCTCTTATAGTTGTTTCTTTAGCTCCTCAAGCTCCAAAAAAAACATTCTATACAGAGTGTTTGATATTGGAAATGCCCCAGGTATAAGGTAAATTGTGAATTAAACATCTCTTCTAGGAGGAAGACTAGGTAATTCCTTGAGAAACACTTCAGTGAATTTCCTCATAATAGGCATGTCTTAAAGGGTGGTTTCTTTCATGATATCAATCATCTGATCCAGATAAACATGCTCATAGGGAAGTAATATCCATAATTAAGATGATGTTTCTAAAGAAGATTCATCCTCCTCCTTACACTTGTACAGAATCGGGGGTCGATTCTCCACATGGAGAGGGATTTCCCACTCACAACAATTTATGTTCGATCTATATAAGTAAAGCCAATCCATGTCGACAATTACATAAAATTCCACCAGAGGGAGTATGAGAAGGATTAATGGGAATTTAAATACACAAATTGAGATAGGTGAGGAGTTATATTCATGGTATGCAATGATTTTCCCATTTTCTATACTCACAATCATCTTTATGTCTATGATTTGGGGTGGTTTTGAGATTGTTCTACTGAACATTCATGATATAAAAGAATGCGTAGAACCATGGAAGATAACATGACATTTCACTTTTTGATTCTAGTTCTACACTAGAAAATATTGGATTATGGATGAATAATCATAAATTTTTTAACACATAATAGAGAATCGAAAGACAAAAAGTGATAATTTATAAATTACATTTATCTCCATAACTTTTGAATTTATATGCTCTTATATTTTTCATTCACTATCTACATGTCATTATATATTCGTAAGGGAATTTTTTTTATTCTCATAATAGTGGTTCATACTAAACTTGTGAATTTACAAAACAATATCCTCTGGGAGTGTCCTAACAAAGAGTGAAGGAAGGACAATTCTCGTGTACTAGGATACCCCGGGTCAAGCCCGAAAATCCTTGTCGGTGTTTTCACTCCTAGGTACATCTATGTCAGAGCTTCCTGTACCTACATGTATGCATACAAGGATGTATTTTCATGATAAACAACTTACTCAATACTCACAAAAACATAGTTTTGTTTTTATTATACTTAGTTTTATCCTTATGGCTTTCACATGGGTTTTCTAATCCTAATCCCAAAAATAACTAAACCTATCCCTTAATAGGACCTATAACAACCCTGATCATTATTACACACTTAAAAATGATTTATTACGTAAGAAAATTCACTTGGTAAAATATAGAATATTTATAGTTCTAGGGTCCTTGGGGCTTTGGAACATTATATAACAACGTAGAACATAAAACACAACATCTTCATTGAAAAATTCTTTTACATGAAAACTACATTCCTTTGTACATATAATTGAATAGGGTAACTTGAGGAAATGAATAAGAAGAGGGTGATCTATAAGGACCATTAAGGGAGTAAAAAAGGAATATCATGAATATTATAATATATTTTAGGCAATAGGAATATCAATGGAGTACAAGAAAAACATGAACATAAAGGCATGATATAACATGTTTATCATAACATGGAAATGAGGAAACAACACTTAACATTGTATTACCATGATCCAGGTCTCATTGCAGATATAGAATGAGTAAATCCCCATTTCCATTGAATTATCATGATTAAACCCCCATTGCACTTGACATATCATGATACTAATCTTTACCCAATGCATTGGGGGGGCTATCAGGGTACACCCTTCTTAAACATTTCATTTCATACATAAGCGTGCCACTTGAATCATAAAACATGGATTCATTAAAAATAATCATTTATTCCATGATAATGGAATGCGGATTTCATACATGAAAATATATAATCCATAAATAAATGTACATAAATATGAATACCCTTTATAGAGAAATGGGCATGGCATTCACTACACAATGAATTTGACTTGGAAAATCACCGTGCAATTTCGGATGCATAATGACGTGACATAAGAATTCATAAAAATGGTTGATGGGGGAGGAAAGGGTGACTCATAATATTTACATGAAATGGACAGTAAGGGAGGTCATATATATAAATTCCTCAACATATGTAATGGAATTTGGATTCATAATACAAAATAATTTTTTGAATGTAAATGAAAAGATGGAAATTCCTTACTGAATTTCGCCAAGGTAATTGGTGTACATGGGAGGACATAATGAGAGAGAAATGGGTATATGTTCATTAAAACAAAATGAGAGAAGTATGGGAAATGTTTGAAATCATACCCAAACATTTATAATTGTAATTAAATGGGAAAAACAACATTATGAAACTTGGATAAAATTAGGAAGGATGGAATCCCTTATAAAATTTCTGTATAGTAATGGGTGTTCATCGGAGGCAATAATGAGAGTGAAAGGGGTATCTCATCATTAAAATATAAAGAGGGAATTACTAGTTGGTGCACAATTATACCTCATCATTTATAATTGGAATTGAAAGGGAATATCAACATTAAGAAACTTGGATAAAATGTGGAATGAAAGAATCCCGTACTTGGAAGTGTGATCCAAAAGACTTGAGAGAGGCTGGAGAGAGGGTCCTTGGAAGAATGGGGTGCCTTGGGAGGATTATAGAGTTAGTTGGGATGATAATGGACGAACTAAAAAGGCTTTGAGTGAAGAAGAATTGGGAGCTTGGTGGGTTTATATAGGAAAGGAAAGGGAATTCTCTATTATCTAGGTTTGGAACATGACTCATTAAACTAATCAAAATCACAAACCATCCCATTGTTTTTTACCATGGTTTTTTCCAAAGATAATTGGGATAATAATATTTTATAAGGCCAATGACTGATTATATTAAAATAATAGGGCTGCTTATGTGAAGGTTTGTCACACTCTTAAGGAAAACAATTTAAAAAGAAAAAATGTTTTATAAGACTTGGAGGGTCCACTAAGGCTATGTTAAATAAATACAATATACCTAAAATTAAATTATTTTAGTGGTAAAACATATATTGGATTAAAATAATGTTTAATGTATTTTCTTACATCACTATTGGTTCATTATGATGTTATAAAACAGATTATATATTTAAATAGTATTTAATTTTTCTCCAAAAATTTGACTGTCTCCGAAAATTATGGAAAATTCACTGTAGGATAATTTTGACATCCTGATTCCAAATTTTTTTTCTTCATTTTACCCAAATAATTTTTTAAATATTCGAATTTTTACTTTTAAAATAAAAACTGACATTTATCAAAAAATCATGGGTTTTGAAAAAAATAGCATTCAAACCTTGATAAAAATTGCAATTGTATTCATAAAATTATACGTTCATTTTTATAAAAATTAATTTAATAAAAATATTATTTATTAAAATATTATTTAATTCAAAAATCCATTTATTTATCCAAATAGACTTTATTCTTTAATAATAACTAAAAATACTATGTGTGCTTTAAAATTATATTTAAATTAACAATAATACAATGAATGCATATTCATTATACGAAAGTAATGTACATAGTCGTAGTGCTAGGGTCATGATACATAACCCCCTTAAAACACCCGCATAAGACCCAAGGTTATGGTGAAAAATGGTTACAGACTCTTGGGGTTGCTCAGATAACATCAATCGAGTGGTAATCACTATCAACTTCCACATCTCGCATAGGTAGTTCTGCTCGAGCTCAACGTTTTCAAGCTCAGAATGGGATTAGTTAAGAGAGCAGCCCAAAGACACTGAATCCTTTCGGATCTTTGATAAATGGGATCTCTGTGGGGAAAGCTTATTGGATGTGGCCATCACATCCTTTTTATGAGTAAATAAATTTTTTTGAAGCCCTATATTTATACTAGTAATGTGATCACTGGTTAAAGACTATATTATCAATGGTCACAATTCCTAATGGTATTTTAAATTCCAAAAACATAAAACCAAAGAAGTACATATATTATATAACCATTTTACCTAATAATAAATTTAATTATATCTATGGAAATTTTCATCAATTAATGTCTGGTTCATTACAATATATAATAATTTTGAAATGAAATATAATGTAATAGGGACCTGGAAATAAAATTACCAGACTAAATTAATTGGAAATAAAAGGTGTAACATAATAATGTGTTTTCAAGCAATAAGAGAAGGAAAAAGTCATCTTAAAAAATATCATCATGGTAATAGGTGTACTTAATGGTTTATTTGAGGGGTAAATGAGAGTGATATGGCTATCATCATTTATAAAACATATGGAAAATTTGAGATATATGAATGATTGTATCCCAACATAATCAAACAGAAATTAAAAAGGAATATCATAAATGAATTTGAATAGTAATCAAAAATCATTTACAATGTAACAATAATTGGAAAATTAGATTAAATATTATATACAAAAATAATGTGCATATTACTAGTACTAGGGTCTTGATACATATCCCTTTATTACACCAGGATACTCTCTATGAGTATGGTGCACGATCGTGAGACTTTCATGGGGTCGTTCGGTGAACATGGATTGGCATGTGATCCTAATGAGCATGAAATTCTCCCATAAATGGTTTTCCTCATGCTTAAGTTATTGGATATCATCTTGGAACTGGTCTAGGGAGAAGAGGAGAAATGATATGTCCCTATGATGCTCTGATAAATGGTCTTCATATGGCATGATCAAACTGGTAAAGTCCATCACATCCATTGTATCATTTAAAAGTATTTGTTAAACCCCATTATTTATACTAGTTGTATGATCATTATTCAATAGAAATATTATCAATGGAAATGATAATTAATTTTAATTTAAATCATATTGGATATAACAATCAAAATAAATGCATGTGACATCTATATCCATAATACATTTAATTAAATCAAATGTAATGGAATTTAATTCATTAATGTTTGGGTCATTAGATCATTTTTACTTAAATTGGACGAAAAATATAAAATTAAATGTATTTAGGGATTATATTGTTGATATAAATAGCCATTAAAAATAAATACTTTTTAAAAACATTTTTCTTCCTATGATCTATGTTTTCTTATTTTTACCATTTTTTTTGTCATTACAGTAACTACTTGTCTATTATATGTGATTTATATTTTAAGAATAAATTAATGTGATCCTTATAAGACAATATAAACCAAATATTTCAATATAATAAACCAAATGAATCTAATAAAAATCCTCTATGTATTGATAACTTATTTTAACACAATTGTATGATCATGTAAAAACTGTGTTTTAACCACAACTTCACTAACTATTTTTTTATTATTCATAAGTATTTCTATTCATTATATAATGAAAATTGGTCCATTAATGGATCATAGTTGATATTTATTTTTATATAAAAATAACATAGTTGATTATACGGTTTTTAGTAATTATAAATCATTAAATATAATATAATTTATCATAATATAACATTAATGTCAACTTTGACACTATTAATTTAAAATTAATTAAAAATTTAAAATACAATGATAAAATCAGAATACATTACATTCAAATAATTTTAAAATTTTATATTTATCTAAAAAAATAATTTAACATGATAATTTATTCAATTTTACAATTTTTAGTACATATTATTATATTCTCTTATCAACTAAATAATCAATGCGTTGGAATTTCATATGAATTTTAGTTTACTAATTCCTATATAAAAAGTATTGTCAAAGTATTTGGATAAAAAACTAATTTATATTTCTAAATAACATGTATAATTGAACAAATTTGGTATTTTCTCTATCCTATGGTATTATAGATATTTAGAGGAGGAAAATTATCTTTTTTATATTTTTCTTTATATATCTTATTATATTAGTCATATTCAAAGGAAAGTTGTAAGAAAATTAAATATTTTAGATAATGTGATGGTAAATATCATTATAAATTCATTAAATAAAAATAATATAGTATTTTTGGAAATTTTCACTTTTATCATTTCAGTTTAACCCCATTTAAAACAGATTTTTACATTAACTACCTTAATTATTTTTTACTGAATTAACTATTCATTTTGGTTAAATTAATGTTGAAACTATTAGAAATTATTAATAATTATTATTCTAAATATATAAACCTTATTTAAAAATTCAACTCACAAAAGAGAAAATATTTAATTTAATATTAATTCCATATACACAGTAAGATAAAATAGTTTTCTAAGAAAATAATTTTTCAGATTAAGAAGATTCTTTATTAAATCTATGACAAATAAGACTAATTTTACGTAAATAAATTATTATTAACTGATATATATTCAATAAATTTCATTCAAAAGATTACCCAATAGGGGTTATGTTAATTAATTAATTATGAGAAACATTATGCATTTCAAAATAGTTTTTAGAAAAACCAGTTTTTTAAACCCCAAAAAACATATATGAAAACCTATATAATATTTATTCTAAACTAATTTATTAAATAAAATATAGGTAAATAATACTTATGTAACTTTAAATCATATTAAAAACATATTGGTACTTTTAAATTACTTAATTTTTTTTGAAAAGAAATAGGTTTTTACAAAAAATCGGTATTTTTAACTATTCATTTAGAAATCATTATTTTGTGGAAAGTAAGAAAATTTCACCCAAAGTAAATTTTTATATTCTGATTTGAAATATGTGTTTAATTTTTAAAATAATTTTTTATAAATTTAATGAAATTCATTATAATATTTTTCTATCATGAAAATTAAGAAAAAACATTTACGTTGAAACATATTTTTAATGAATAAAATCACTTTGCTAAAAATGGAATTATTGTTTTCTAAGGATTTATCAGTAATTTTTATTTATTAAGAAATTTATTTACATGAATTTATATATTTTATAATGTAGTTAGAACTATTCATATCATCCAATTTTATTGTTAGGTCATAATGGATATATATATATATGAGTTGTTTAAGTTTGGTGTAGCATAATGAATATGCTATACGACATAAAAATCATTGGGTTATGTATAACAAAATCCAAACATAGTGTTTCTAATAACACAAGATGAAAAAAAAATTAATTCAAAATAAACATAGTGTGGTGTATTATATATTTTATCGTATATAATTTTCTTCTTTTAAAATATCAGGGTGCTACATCCTCTCCCATTTAATAAAGTATGTCCTTGAAATTTGACCTTTATCTGAATAATTAATTTTCTGAAATTTAAAAATACTTATATGGTAATCCCACATCGAAAAAATAGTTAATAAAAGTTTATCATAAAAAGACAGACCAAGAATCTCATTGGTCATTTTTAATAACACATTACATGGTTTTCAAAGTGGAGAATATATGTTGGAATGAAAAAAAGATTAAATAATTATAGAGAGTGACTGAGGGAATTTATCACAAGAATATAAATGATAATTGAAAAAAGGGCCTCAAAACCATAAATTTTTGAAGATCTAAAAGACCATATGATAAATTATATTTAAATTTAATTGAAAAAACGTATTGTTTCAAAATCATTTTCCTAATGTTGAATAATTTTTTAAATATATATGAATATAAAGAAATATACTTAGTTGATATGATTCTATTTCGTAATCATAATTTCATTCATTGGTTGTTCAAGGACGAATTTACAATTCATCTCCTACTCAAATAAATTAATATCCAAAAAATGATTTTTATGCATGAATCACTAATATTCACATGTAATGGACCATATGGTCTATAAAAGTGTAAAATGTGTTTTAATATATTTATAAATATTTTTCAAATCCAAACTGGTTAGAAAAGGTAATATTAAATTAATCTATAAAAACTAAAATTAAAACCCTTTTTTATCATTAGTATTTATTTATTTTTCAATTATTTTATCCCAAAAATTTAATTCATTATTATATGAACCCTAAAGGTTATCAATATATTTAAATTAATTTATATAATTTGTAATGGGGTTATTCATCAATTAAATTTTCCACAAAATCACATTCTTCAGATATCTATACAAACTCAATAAATGTTTCACACTAAACTTTAATGACATAAAACATCATAAGTGGGCTCCCTATGTCATGAATTTTATGATCAACATTCCAAAAATACTGAGCTCTCAAGAGTTGTAAACACTTCAATAGATGGAGAAAAATCAAAATTAGAAGTATAAAATGATTTTCAACCAATTTTTTACTTCTCATCATAACGATTTCTAGCCTATGTATGTAATTTCAGACACACTGTAGCATAATTTCCCACCTCATTAGAACATAGACATCTCATTTTTACAAGATATCTATCATCTCATTCTTGGAAAGTTTAAGACTCTTTTCATTATAGTCACATATCTTGTGACCAGACATACCACACCGTTATCACTTTATATATCTAGACATATGTTCCCCTAAAAAGTATATTATTGCAATTTTAACAATTTTTCTCATACCCTCATAATTATTAATTGGTTTCTTATCCATTCCCTACCACCTTGAAGGTTTATTACTATTTTCATTATATGACAAATAAGTGTTGGAAAACTCTATCTGAACTTTCATATCATGACACAAAACATTTTTATAACGTTTATATTCTCAAGTGGCCAATCATATTTATAATTTAGGTTTCAGGCATAATTAAAATCAATTAATTTTTCAATTAATGTATCAAATAATTTCCATCACATACCTATCCTATCTTGGGATTTTTACTTTATATAATGTTTAATAATCTATATCTTTTTTTTGTAAATTATAAGAATTGTTTCTCTATAATAAGTGAAAAAATATCATGAAATATTTCTAATATAAACTATTCTTATAAGTTTTCAATTTCAAAGCATCATGAACATATTTATCTATGATATTGTAAAACAAATATCACTAGAAATTAGCTCCACCTCCAATAAAATATTTGGAAGGACTGACCTTTTAACATTTCGAGTATCCCATGACATAAAATATCTTTTATAGGGAACTTATTAATCCTTTTTCTATCACTAGTTCTTATGATATATTTAATGATGGTGGGTTTTGCCTCATGAAATGATCTTCTACTGATATGTTCCTTCACAGTATATGGGTTCTTCTCTGTCATGAGTACCAACAACACTAATAGGTTTTGTCAACTAATCTATCACTTCAATAAACTATCCCCATCCAATTCCAACTATTATGGTATTCTAATTTAAAAGGATACATTCCTCATAGTTCCTTCCCAGTATACATTTCATATTTACTCTATGAGAAAACATGCGAAATATATAAAGTTTTGATGAAGCAACATGGTAATATTAAAATTCCACATCATCTCAACTTAACCATAATGTAATTTTTTTCAAAAGAAATTCTATTAATACTATCGAAACCTCTATGGTTTTCTAAATAATTCTTTGATACCATCTATAAGGACCCATCCTTAAATATTACATAATATTGGGTTTTACATTAAGAATAAATTTTATTACATTTGTGGATATTTTTAGGTTTATTTTTTTAGAGATATAGTCTATAAATAAAATATAAAAACCATGAAATACAAAGTGAAAACATCTGATTAGTATCCATTTTCACATAATATAAAACATTTAAAATAAAAAATTATTTATTTTTATGGAAAATATCTAGGGATTTTAACATGTCATATTCCGTTCCCATACCCAACCTAAAAACCTGTAAAAAACATTTACAAAACAAGGGATGAACATAAACTCTTATTAAAGGATATATAAATAAAGGAAACAATTAGATAAGTATAAACATGAAAACCCAAGAAATATTTACCATTTAAAAAATGTTTGTTGATCGAATGAAATAAAAATTTATTTCAAGAAAATAAATATTGATTTTTCTCAAATAGATCTTTTAAAACACTCATGATGAAATTAAAATTCCATTTTGATGTATTATAGAATCACATTCATAAAACAATTCCAACATGATTTTTAATTAGAATAACTATATGGACTACTTCTAGTATAATAATTACCCATCAAACTAGAGATATATAATGGGGATCACTCTTCTCATAAACTATACTAGGATTATTAATTTTCAATGAGCTATTAAGGGAAAAAACCATTTATATATGCTATATCTGGCTTACTCATGAGATATAATGGTACTCACCCCTTCTTATAATCTATAATGGGATCATCTAATTCATAAATTTCACAAGTACCATTTCATGAATACATAATTTTTATTCTTATTATTTTAATTCAATTTTTTTAAATACTCTTTTAAAGCCATACAAATATAAATTTTAGTAATTGTAACTCACTTTCTTTTAAAAAAAATCAATTCCAAAATACAAATTTCTTTTATAAAATCATTTTTAATAACAGAATACAAAAAAATGGAAGTGGTTTTATCATTTAATAATACATGAATTATTTAAAAGGATTTTATAAATAAAATAATGCCCACAATATCAGAAAAATCAATTTTTCAATGTACATTAAGTATAGAACATTCGATTTTGTTCAAAATACTCCATGTAAAACACATAAAAAAGATTAATTTTAAAACGCCTCAATTAAATTAATTGTGACATAAAATGTACCTCAAAAATATATAATTTCAATATAAAAACGTTAATAAAATAATTGAAAAAAATAAGGACATGGAAGAGAATGACTTAGAAGAGGAACATTAAAATATAGTTTTAAAAAAGAAAGTTTCATTATCAATTGGGAAACCGTTGAATCATTAACCCAATTTAATAATAGAATTTAAAAATTTATAAATATAATGAGAATAGTTAAATTATTTATATAACATGTAAAAGGGTTAGTATATAGACATTATAATATATTATATGTTCATAACATTAAAAAATGCCTCAACGAAAGGTAGTTATGGTGAAGTCCCGTAATATGAGTCGTATTAATCATGTGTGTTTTTATCTTTATGATCAATTAACTTATATTTATTATTTATATGATTTACGTTTTTTGAAGATTTATATTACTATTATTTCACTAAATAATTAGTTATATAAACTAACATAAAAAATTGTGTTTAAGTCATATCTGTTGACTATTTTTACTTTGTTAAAAAAGACTTTGGTAGGATGACTATGGTCAATGAAGAAATTATTTAAAAATATATAGAATAATAATAACGAAATATTTATCATATTTATACATAAATTATTCTCATAACATCATTCATGAAATAAGGTTATTAAAAATGAACTTACATTACGATCATGGGGAAAGTAGATCGTACGTACGCTTGAGTAACATTTCTATATTTCAATGATCATTATGGAAAGAAGAAAAGTTAAAATTATCTTTCTTGAATGATACTAATATCATAAAAAGTGTATTATATAACTATATATATATATCATTCTTGTGATGTGGATATGAAAAAATGAATCACGTTTCTTCAAGGAGGAAATAGTCCAAACGTCCACAAATAACTTTATAATGTTTTCAGTGAGTGAAAAAGTAAAAGGGAAATGATATATTATATTTAATGAATGATAAATATGTCATTAATATCATAAATATTTCATGTATATCACATATATTACTATATTTACACTTATTGCTTTCCATGTAATCACTAGTCAAAAACAAATCACAGTGCTTTGTAAGGTGGTCGTCCATCGTACACATGAGCGATGTTTTCATATCCCTTATAGAATGAAATTTAAAAGAGTATATATGATATAATGAATCTATATGTATAATTAATTTATAAATTTCATATATATAACTTATAAACATCATTATTTTACTCTCCGAGAAGTGTAATAGAAAAAGAATTGACATTATTTCGTAAGGTGGTTGTCCTCTGTACACAAGAATAATGATTTCATAACCCATTTAATGGAAGTGTGTGTGGTTGTAGGACTTACCATTAACATAAAAACATATTAGTATAAGGAATATTCATAGGTTATTATATTACATTGTTATAAAAATAATTTATGGAGGTTGTGGAAGAATTAAAATAATAATTTTGGTTGAAGAACACGCCCTCTTCTTTAGGTACCCTCATTTCATTTTCACTAAAAAATTTAATGATTTCATTTATTCACAATATAAGGAATCTATGATGATGTTGGGGATGTTAGGATGTGATTTTGAATATATTTTTATGGTAAAAGTGTCTTTATCAGTGCGAAAAAGTGAGGTATTGAGTTCCCATTTATAGTTGACACTACTATAAAACATGCATTTAACAACGATATCATTGTTATTTATCAATGAAAGAAAAGTCATCACTACTAGAGTGTGATTAAAATCCTTAGAATTTTACCAATTCTATAAATGTTAAAATAAATTGGTCTATTTTCAATACTATTAAATTTTTGATAAAATTCCATATTTATCAACACTTTTATTTGATGCTGATAAATGCTGCCATTATGAGTGCATTTATTTGTGCAGATAAAGTTGTATACTACATTGTGTTGTAATAGGACACTCCAAAACTAGACATAACACCATAAAAAATAAACATCAGGTAAAAATAATTACATTAAATGAAATAAAAATAAGAAAACAAATTAGGGAAATATTTTTTTATTATAGACATTTCAAATAAGGGTTTATACAAATACATGAGAACGTACAAATTATCCCATACATTCAAAAACAATAACGATCCTTTTTCATTTTTCCCAAAACCAAAGTCATGATATTTCAAAAAAACCACCCCTACAAATGAAAAATAAGTCACCTATAAAAGGAAAAAAATTCATATGTTAGTAATAATATAAATAAATAAATAAATCAGAAAGTGTAAATTTTAAACTAAACATTGTGTCATACTAGGAACACAATGTATCGAATTGAGTTTCAATGGATTCTCTCACATCACAAAAAAATATCATCTTAAGAAAATACTGATTTAAAAATTAACTAAAAAAAATAAGATATAAATGATAATTAAATTAAATAAGTAATAATATATAGAATGATGAGAAAACAATTTTGGATTATTTCAACGGTTTTGGCAATGTAATGCACATTTTAAGCTAAAATTAAACTTATACAATAAAAACATGAACATGGTATAATTCTAGTAAAACCATGTATAAAATTGAGATATAGATAATTACTACACATCCGAATTGACATATGGACCATTTTCCTAAATTATCAAATTAATATGAATGTATTTTCTCTGAATAGACTACGTCATTTTTATTTTTTTTTACAAAAATATCATTTAAAACTGAAAACATGAACTTTTAGTCATTCCAGTAAAATAATTTGTCAGTTTTATGTGTGTCTTATTCCTACCTGTATAAAATTAGCTATGAATTATTTTCAAAAATTATCAATACATTTCAAGTGTTTTTTCTCTGTTTTTAGAAAGTAATACTTTTCAAACTAAAATCTAAATTTCAAACAGATAACAGACACCATGAATCACTACGAGAACACTGTGTATCATATTTTCATAAATAAAATTACTAAACATGAAAAATTACATATGTATATTTTTTCTAAAGTATGAAATTACTATTAATGCGTTTACTTAGTTTTGAGTAGGTCATTTTTCATTTTAACTAAAATTAATGTCAATTTTAAATTAAAAGATACACATAGAATCATACCTATCACATCACGTGTCATATTGAGGTGAGGCTAACTCTTAAAAATCACAACTGACTAATTTATCTTTTTTTATGGTTTTAAAACAATATGATTTTGTTTTCTCAATTTTGTGTACGTCCCTAGTGTCTTTTACTAAAATGTCATGTTAAACTGAAACCACTCACATCAAGTCACATCGATCACATCGTGTATCAGATTGGTGTGAGACTGATTCTCATATTTGAGAAATGACTTATAAATATTTTTCCAATATTTTAAACAAAATATTATCTCATTTTATCTATTATTAGTGAGTGATTATTTTTGAAACTAAATGCTAATTTTAAATTGATAATGAATACTTTGAGTAATAATGGTTAGATAGTTTATATGTTTGAGGTGCATATAATTCTTACAATCCATAAATGACATATGGATCATTTTACTAATGTACTAAAATAATCTGTATTCGTTTTGTCAATTTTTAGTTGGTCACTTGAATGTTTTTTTAAAATTAATGTCAATTTTAAATAAAAACTTACACATAGAGTCATACAAGTCACACCACGCAATAGATTTATATTTGTATTACTTTTATGAATCCCAAATTATATGTGAATCATTTCTAAAATGTATTAATGAAATCCGAACGTTTTTACTTATTTTTTACTACATTATATCAGTTTTTTAAGAAAATTTCATTCTAAACAATAAATATGAACATAGAGTTATAACAGTAACATATCGAGTAAGATTAAAATGATAATTATCCATACACATTAAAAATGAACTACGTGTCATTTTCCTAATTAATCAAGATAATTGGAGTGCACTATATCTGTTTTCAGTGAGTGGAAAATTTTTAATTAAAATAAAAATTTTAAACTGATAATATAAATATTGAGTCATAACGAGATCAACTTTTATCAGAATGAGGTGAGGATACTTTTGACATGTCCAAAATTAATTTTGGATCATTTACCTAAAGTGTTAAAACAATTCGAATGTATTTTCTTTGTTTTGAGTTTATCACTTTGGTTTCTAAACAAATTAAATATCAAATTTAAAAAAATGAACATGGGGTCATACTAGTCACAATATGCACTAGATTCAAACTTTGATGATTCATACAAGTCACAAATGTCATATGAATCATTTTAATAAATTATAGAAACAATAATAATTCATTTTCATGGGTTTGATTATCTTACTTGTGTTTTCAACTAAAATATCATTTTAAATTGGAAACACACACTTTGTGTCATATCGATCACATTGTGTGTTTGTATAACTAGAGACTGCCTCCTATAAATCAAAAACGACAAATCAATTGTTTCCATGATGTACCAAAACAATCTGATCATGTTTTATTTGTTTCCAATAAGTGACACTTTTTAAAATATAAATAAATTTCAAACGATTAATAGAATCTTTGAGTCATATTGGTAAGATCACGTAACATATTGAGGAGAGGATGAATCCTACATATCCCATATGACATATGGATCATTTTAATAAAGTATAAAAACAATCTTAATGAGTCGTCTTGGTTTTTAGTGGGTCATTTATCTTTTTTTTCAAAAATTAATGTGATTTTTAAATAAGAAGAAATAGTTGGAGTCATACCAGTATCACCAAGAGTCGAATTGAGGTGGGAATAATTCCGACACATAACAAATAACCTATATATCATTTTAATAATATATAAATACAATATGTATTTTTTTATTTTTCAGTATGTCACTTGTCTTTCGTATTAAATAGTCATTTTAAACTAGAGTCACAGCCTTTGAGTCATCCCTATCACATTGTGATTTGGATTGACATTAGATGAATTAATAAACATAAAAATGAATTATTAACCAATTTACCAAATTATTACGATAATATGAGAGAGTTTATTTTTTTATATAGTGAGAGGAATTTTCGAAACTAAAAAGACAATTTAAAACTAATATCGGGAACTCAATGTCATACTGAGCACACAATTTATCACATTGAGGCTTGAATTATTAATACATTTCCCAAATGACATAGGATCATATTAATAAATTATCAAAAAAATATGAATGCATTTTATTAGTTTTTAGAAGTTCTATTTTATTTTTACTTAATTTATTGTCAATTTTTAATTAAAAGATGAAATTAGAGTCATAATGGTCACAAAACATGTTAAACAAAGGTGAGGTTGATTCGTACACATCCAAAATTAATTATTTGCTTTTTAGTAAATTATACATATAATACATATTAATTTTTTGGTTTTGAGTACGTCTCGTGGGTTTTTTATGAAAATTGTATTTTAAACTAGAAACATTCACTTTGAGTCATACTAATCCCATCTTGTTCCATTTTATTGTGAGACTAATTAATACACTTCCAAAATGAATTATCAATTGACTAACAAAATTATCAAGACATTCATCTTTTCATTTATTATCTTTCATTGAGTGAATCTTTTTGAACTAAAATGTCAATTTTAATCTTATAACAGATACTTTGAGTCATACCAGGAATATCATGAATTAGATTGAAGTGATACTAATTAATTCACGCTCAAAATGATAGAAGGAATATTTTAATAATGTATTAAAATAATAAAACCTTATTTTATCAGTTTTTATTAGTTCAATATTTTTACTAAAATTAATGTCAATTTGAATTAAAAAGATGCACTTCGAGTCGTACAAGTAACACCGTGTGTCAGATCAAGGCTTATGTGATTCCTACACATCCCAAATGACTTATGAATTATTTTTATAATGTATCAAAATAATTAAAAAAATTATATTTGTTTTGAATATGTCATGTGTCTTTTTTACAAAATTATCATTTTAAATAGGAAACAAAAACATAGAATAATTACGATCACATCACATGTTAGTGTGAAACATGACTGATACATGCTCAACAAAAAATACTAGTTAACCATTTTAAAAAATTATCCATAGAATATGATCATGTATTTTATATTTTTAGTGAATGAGAAATTTTGAACTAAATGTTAATTTTAAACTAATAACACACATTTTGTGTCATACTAGGAACATTGTGTATAATATACTGGTGAGGTTGATTTCTACACATACCCGATAACATATGTATCATTTTCCAAATGTATCGAAATAATAATTTTTTTAAAATTTTGTGTTGGCTAGTTTTCGTTTTTACTAAAATAAATATCAATTTTATGTAAAATGTTGTACATAGAGTCATACCGGTCACACTATGCAATGTATTATTGTATATATGATTCCAACATGTACTAAATAACTTATGAATCATTTTCATAAAGTATAAAAAAATGAAAATGTTTCTCGTAGTTTTTAGGACCTCAATTTCCTTTCTATACTAACATTTCAGTTTAGACTAGAAACATATACTTTGAGTCATACACATAACATCATGTGTCAGGTTTTTATAAGAATAACTAATACACATAAATGACTTATGAATCATTGTCCCAAATTATCATGCTCATACGATCACATTTTCTTGGTTTTTAGAATGTCCCTTGTGATTTTACCAAAATTAATGTGAATTTTAAATAAAATAATATAGTTGGTGTCATAATGGGAACACCATGATTTATATTGAGGTGTGTCTAATTTCTACATGTAATAAATGATGAAAGTTTTTTTTCCATAATGTTTCAAAATAATATTAATTTGTCTTCTCATTTTAGAGTATTTAATGTGCATTTTTAACTAAATTATAAATTATATAAAAAAATATACAGTATGATTCATAGTGAGAACACTATATATCAAATTGAGGAGAAACATATTGATAATTAAATATGTGTTTTTCATTCAACAATCCAAAAAAATAAATAAGATATAACATTTTCAATTATAATGGAAGATAAAATCCAAGCAACCCAAACCCTTCAGGTTTTAGGAAGCGTGAGGTTTCCACTTCAATCTGAAAGGAACATGTTATCTCTATTCTAGATAGTTAATGAATGTATAATGAAAAATGAGATTTTCCAAAATAGTTGTGAAAAAAAGATTACAATTTTAATGAAATAAACATTCAAATAGTAGATAAAACTATTACAAAATTACATAAATAAGTAGGTGGAATTCATCATTTAATGATGTTTTTGTACATTCTCTACACATTTCCTTATTGTCATTATCTTATTTGTAACCTCTATTTCCAATCTCTCATTCCCATGAGAACTATTGAAACCCCCTATATCAATCAAAATAATCCCCCTTAGTAAGAAAAAATTATAATTTTAGTAATACTAAAAAGATATAAATTAAACTTAAATATGAAATAATAAATTACATATATAGATAGTGATTTAACTATGAAGACATCAATAAATTAAGTCTTGTAAAAGAGAAAATGTTTTTGAAATAAGTTTTAGGAATTCATCTTTTCATGATTATAGTAGAGGAGTGAATCATTATTTTTTTATGAATTCATTTCTTCATGATCTCTAGGAAAATTAATAAAATAATTATTTAATAAATATGATGAGGAAATTAAATAAGAAATAGAGAATATGACAAGAAAATAAAAAGGGAATATTATTTATAATTATATATCACTAAAATATGATATAATTTTTATTAATCATATAAAAATAAAATAAAAGGAATTTAGTCAATTGTATTATATAATAAAAGAAATTAATCTATAAGCTCAATCCCGATAACATGACATTCTTTACCACATTACGATTACTTAATATTAACCTATTGTACAAAATTACCCCAATTTTTTTTCATTTGGTTTGGTGTAGAACTCATATATAAACATTTTCTTTCTTATTTTCTACAAAAAAACTAGCTTAATAAATTATATTTTTCAAGATTATACTACGCATTGGTGTATACAAATATTAATTCCAGGAAACCATTAACTATTTCCATTAATCTTTTGGAATTTATTGATGGAACTAAAATATATAGTTACATTTGAGTTTTTTTGGGATATAATAAAGTCTATCATTCTTATTTACTATCATAGAGAGTAAAAACTCTATGGTAAACCACATACATTCTTTGATGGAAAAACATTATTATGACCCATTATTTATTTTCATAAGATAGTAAAATCCATTATAAATTATTTAACCGTTTTTGATAGTATTAAACATTTGTATTCCCCTTTACAGTATCCAAATGAAACTAAAATCTGGTGCTTCAATTATTTATTTCTATATTGAGCTATAAATTTTTATATCCTTTTAAATATTTTGGGTGATGATAAACTCTATGATAACATCATTATTATTTGTTCATCATAATGGGAATATCCCATATCTAATGTATTTTTATTGTTGATAATGATTATTTTTTTTATTAATGATCTTGTGAACATGGTTTATTATACATAATGAATGTGCACATGCATATTAGTGATAAACTATTGTTCACATTTTTTTTATGTTCAGTCGGTGAAGAAGTTTCTATACGCATAACAGGGATAGGATAAACACCTATACACATGTAATGATTGTGATATTTTATGTAATATAATTATGGAATGATTTAATTTCACATCATGTGAATTCAAAATGACCAGTTTTAATCAATACATTTCAATAATGTAAATGTGATGTGTTAATTATAAGATTTCACAGGCATTTTTGATATTATATCATATATCTACAAGATGATTGAATAAGGAGAATAATTCATCCAGCTGGTAAAGTTAAACAACTACATTGTTGTTTCTGGAAAATTCATGATTTAATAATTGATGTATTGTATGTCTTTATTTTTTATTGATTTTGGAAAAATATACTAGCTTCATTTTCAAGTGGTGACAAACATTTTTTCAATAAAAAACATGGAACACTTTCAGATTGGATCTTATATTAAGTGAAAACTCTTGTACACACTTTTCAATATTTTTCTCCAAGAAACCAAGGTATGATCCACATTATAATCTATTTCAAAAAACCATTTACTATTTTATGGCCAAAAATTCATCTCCTCCTCCACCTCGGTTTCTTTATATGCCTCCTCCTCCGCCTTGGTCACCGACTCCACCTCCACCTCAACCTCTGGCTCTACCATCTACGAAATATGTTAATGTTGGTAGTCCAGATCCTCTAATAAAATTTCATTCATCTACTTTACTTCTCCTTGATAGAAATATCAAAAATAATATATAATAATTTTGACACAATTTTTTCACACAAAAAATATATTTCAATGATTATATCCCATACTCAATAAAAAATATAGCTAGTAATCTCCAAATTGTTTTCCTTAAACATTATGACACCATGTATGTTTCCCACTCATATATATACAATTTACTTCATCTATTGAGTGAGAATGTTATAAAAAATATTGGTATAATAGAAAAAATAGACAAAAAAAATTATTTAAAAAATTATCTAATAACATTTTTATTACCTTGGGAAATTAACTCTTCCGGGATGTTAGAATTTTCATGGTTTACAATCTCTATCAAAAACATTCAAACATAATATCCAAAATAATTTTCTTTATATTTCTTTTGAAACTATATAATCATTGAATAAAACAAGTAATTTTTTAAAATATGATTTGAATGTTAAATATTAATATATATACCTTAATCTATTTCTATTTAATTTATTCCAAATGATTTTTTATTTAGTAGATGACTTCATTCCATAATGTATCCTATATTTAGTGATCCCTCTATTATAACAAAATTATTGATAAAAAATAGGAGGAAACAAGTAATTAAAAGTTTATCTATATAATGTTTATTGAAGTGTATTCAAAATTCCCAATACACATCATGTGTGGTCGTTCTATTCGATAACCCAACATTGGATGAAAAAATGAAAATATTTCAGGTATCCAGATTTACTATGATTGACATCCATTGATTCATAAAAATATAAAAAAAATACTATTGAAAAAACAAAAATACATTTTATGTGATTATATTTTAGTGTTTTACACCTTCATTTTAGATAATAAATTTTTGTTCATACGTTATTTGGCTCACAAAACAATAACATAACTCAAATTTATTCTTATCAATATTATCCTTCTCCAAAAATGTTTTTCTTATGGAAATGTTATAGGGATTAGTGAATCAAAATTTTTATTCACACATTTTTTCATTTATATAATAGTAATTTAAAATCTTATAGAATTTATGAATAGTTATTAATTATTATGATCATATTATATCATTTTTTAGATTTAAATATAATGAAAATATACATTATATATGTATTCAAAACTGATATTCCTATCCATTCAATCTTCATAATATATTTTATATTACTGAGACGAACTACATATGTCATGATGTAAGTATATATTTATTATTTATATAGAACTTATGAAATATTTTCATCTTTAAATGTGGTCTAATAATGTTACTTTTAATTATAATAATTGTTTCTATAGAACTGAAAAGGAGAAGGTACCCCTGGAAGGTTATTTTAATTTCTTGGTCTATTCACATGACTGTCTTAAATTTACATTCAGTTTCCCCATCACATTATCCATATCTAATACTATTCTTCAGCTGAAACTATTTTTCTGCAACTGTTAAAAGTTTTTCAAAACAAAATATTTGTTAAAGACATACATCATGTATCATTATAATATAATAAAGATTTTCTATGAATGTTGTAATTGTATCATTGACCATTGTATTAATTGCATCATTAAACGGAATATGAAACTTTGTGGTCAGCTGATGATCTATATCAATCTCAAATCACATGTAATCGTTTATGAATTATCTATTATGTAGTTTGTATCCACATATATTATAAACTTCCCCCCCACAAAAAGGAGTTTCATGGTTGTTGGATGGTAAAAATATCAAAAAATGTTATGGTGAATAATTTTAGTAATATAAAGTTATTACATGTTTTTTATACACATTTAGAAAAAATAGTAGTGAAAAAATTGATTACCACACGTAATTTATGTAGTTTATGGGGAAAAACACCCTTAAAGATAGGGGGACATTTTGTTCTCCATGTATATATCCTTGATCCACCACAAGTTCTCTTGGATCCTTTCTCATATATTAGTTTGGAAAAATATACTGGACAATAATATCTTGAAAAAAATTTACATTTTCATGAAATTATTTCATTATCTTACATGTATCATTTTGTGTTTTTATCTTCCCCAAATATGTTTGAGGAGACACCCCAAAACTGAATCCTCTAATGTGACCATATTTTTCCTTCTAATTAAAATCCACTAAAATGAGTTTTTCTAGCATTATGGGTATTTTGAGTCTCATGTCTAAATTTTATATTAATCATATGAACATACATAAAAGTTCTTATATAGTACTACATTAATTTGTAAAAAGTTACTATTTTTTCAAACATAGATATGTTTCCAATAATGATTTTGTCTTAATCAGCTCGTTTAACCACCTTATTAACATCAGCCTCCTTCCAAAAAATATAACGTGAGATGGAAGTTACATTATTTTTTTTTTGGAAATCTGCATATAAACAATGGATCACATTTTGTTTCATATCACATTATACTTTTATTTTTTATTTTAAATAGTTTCCAATTCCCCTTTAGTTATGTGTACCCTATCTTTTCATTGTTATTGGGGTACATTGGTTTTCATGAATATTATTTATTTTTTATCACCCATTTTGTATTTCATAAAATATATATTTTGAATATAATTGGATAAAATATATAAATTCAAATAATACATTACCAAAAAAATTTCACATGAAATTATTTCTCATCAATATGAATGATAAAACTATTCTATATATCTTTTTCTATAATGTGTGCTTATCTAACTATTGGTTGGGTCATTAGATTCTCTTTACCATCTCTATTAATTAACTTTGTAAGAAAAGTTCATAAGACACTATCGAATTTTTCATTGGTCATTAAGAAATTTTTCTTACAAATATATTCTATAATAATTGAACTATATAAGGATTAATAAACATTAAATCAAATTTTTGTTATATATTTTTAGTCAAATATGGAATTTTTATCATAACATTACATTTATGACTTCTAAAAGGGTATCCTTCATTACAAGATGTGTGTGGCACTATGATTTCATATCAATCAAAACATTCATCCACATTGTGAACCCAACAAAACTAATGAGCATTAACAAGTTGGGGTTAACAGGATGCTGCATTTCCTATACCCCGCCTAAAATATTAAACCCATATATCTTACCTTGATAATTTTATTTAACAATATGATGTCGCATCATTCTTATTTTTTCACCATCATATTATTGACCCCCTAATAATTCTCCATTGATAGAGTCAATATTTTGTTCTTCCCTGAGATTGACTACATAATCATATATAAAAGACAATATTTTTCTACATGAGTAGTCATAAATTTAACATTTATTATATTAATATGGTAGATTGAAAATAATATTATGAGATAAAATATAGAGTATTAAAAACAATTTAACATAGTAATTTAAAACAATTTATTTTTTAATGTTCGAATCGATTTTCCTCCTCTATTAGGAATCCAAATATCCCATTTATAATCCCATATAAAATTCAATCCAATGTCTACATTGGGGAAATCATGAACAAATCGTGATATAATAAGGAAAGGGTCATCCTTAGTTGAATTTTCATATAACCCAATAAATTTTTTAATCACTACGAGAATGATTCACTATTTCTTGTTTGTTGGATCTGAGAGATAAAATACATTAAATTCATTTGATTCCATTATAAATGGCTCTTCTTATTCCCATCAACACCAAAATACACTATCACAATGACCATTTCATCAACATTCACAACACTCCTATTATAATCTCGTTTTCAAGGTAAAATTGGCACTTGAAATGTTTTATAATTAAACTTGTATATTTTTCAATAATAATGAAATATTACATATTCACATAAATTGGATTTTTATCCTAGGAAGAAAAAATGTGCATTGCTTCCTCCACAAGCATAACTCCACTATTTTACATTATACTATAATTAAGGAAATATTTTTCAAAGAACATATAACCATTGATTATGAAAATTGTATATGATATAATATTTTAATTTTTTCCCCTAGAATGACCTTGATGTAGTTCAAAAAATGAATAAATATTTTTTTGATAACTCTGGATAAATTAGATCACAGGACTATCATATAAACTATTGATAATGTTTATTTTAAATCCATCCTTCATCCCTTGATGTAGTATTATATATAAGAATTTATTTGTGGGATTCAATGTGTAGATTATAATCACCACTATTATGCTAAATTTAATGGTGAGATTTATCCCAATCTTTTAAGTGAGTAATGAAAACAAATTATTTGAAAATACCTTTTCCCAAAGGAATCATATGTAAAAAGTATTTGGGAGACTAATATTGTCATCATATGATAGGTTATTGGTACATAATTCAAAAAATTCATCAATGATATATTGTTCTTCAATAGTGCCTTCAAGCTGACTTCACATACCCATTTACAATTTTCATATACCACTCACTGGGTTACATTCATTTGTAATGGACATGACCACATAGTTAAACCAATCTGAACAAGTAAAACATATGTTGAACCTTTATATAAAAAAAATATGATGAGAAGAACCTATCTAAATGACATAATATTACTATAACCGTCATATTAATGATTGGATACTTCATTGGGTATTTAACATTAATACATATGGATTTTAAAAAACCATTAATGATTTGATAATATATGCCATTGATTTTTAGTCATAATGAAATAGAAATCAACAAGCATTAAATATATCTTCAAAATATAATATTCATGTGATTAGTCTTTTTAACATCAAAACATAATTTAAAAGTACCAATATTACTATAACCATCATATTAATGATTGGATACTTCTAGGGACAATTCATTCCTTGTCCCCATGTTAATAATTTCCATCCTTACCTTGATTTCATCTTTCATTTCTCCTGAAGAATTTATTATTATTCTAATAACACTATCAATGATGTTTTTTCTATATTTAAGACATAAAGAAAATGTACGATGTACAAAAAATTCCAAAAAATTAATTTAATAAAATTTGAGGCATTCTATCAAACTGATTTCTTATGTGTTTTCAGAAATTTGTTACCTAAAATAATTTCAATGAATTTTACTTTATCAAATATATGATCACACATTAATAGATATGGTTTTGTACCTTCTTTGGTATTCCGATTGAATACTGTCATCCAGGATCTATATTTATTTGATTGAGATAAAAATTTAAGATTTCCTAAAAAAAGTCTTCGAAGGTTGTTTCAACCAAATTGAGTGGGTGAATTCTTCAGTAACAAGACACCACAACCTTCCTCTAATGCTATAGCATGAAAAATTTCCTTAAGCAAGAAATTAATTTATCTTCCCATTCAATATAGAAATTAATTTCAATTCTTCTCTTCCCTGAGTATCATACATTGTAACACCAATATCCTTTAATAATTTTAGATCATTGATCAATGGATCCAAATAGATACAAATATCATTACTTTTTTTGTTTGGTCCAAATATGAGAAGATAAAACATAATGTATTCTCGCTTCATACATAAACATGGTTGAATTTTTTATTTTACAAATATGATGGTACATGTATTATGAGTAATACTATGTAGAAAAAATGATTTATTCCACTGGTAGACAATTCAAGGTGAATGTTTATCAGCTCATTTTTAAATATAGGATACATATAATAAATTTTCATTTACTAAGGGTAGAAAACTAGATGAAATATGTTCTAATTTTTTATTCTTGTATTTGTATACCATGATAATTGTCTAAGAGTTTCATAACATCTATATAGTATTCTAAAACATGGAGTTATATGAATTTATCATACATATTTCAAAGCACACGATTCATTTTTTTTTGTATAAATCCATTCCATAGTTAGGAAATTTTATGATTGATTCATATTCCTTGAAAAAAAATAAGAAATAATTTGGACAAGCATTTATTTTTTTGATATCATTCCCATTATACAAAAAATTAATTTAGCATCATATCTGATCATATAAGTTGATTTTCTTCTAAAAGAATATTACTTAGGAGACCAAGTAGTTTAAGAAAGTTGGTGTTACTCCATCTATTACTATATTTTAAATTATATATCTTTAATAAAAATTAAAATGTTTTGTATTTAATATAATAGGTATAAAACTATATCTTAGGAAAACTATTTAATTTCCCAAATATCTTTGGAAAATCATGAAGGTTATCTTTAATTATTGTTTTCATTTATTCTATGCGATATCCATCATAATTTATTGTCTAATTCACATCAAATGATCTATAAACCATTGTATCATCCTAATTGTTTGGAATGTTAAGTTTTTCCCATATTTAGTCTAATATTTACAAATATAATATATTTTGTGACATAGAAAAAAAATTTACAACTCTTATTGATAGATTTTTCGTAAATAAAAACAATGTAAACATGGAAAAATGATTTTAGATGGGTTGTATGCATGATCTATTTCAAACATTATGAACTCTTTAACACTATCTTCACATTCTTTTGTCAAATTATTATCATGAATAAATTTCTGATTCATATCCATATCATCAAGTTCATAATATAATTATTTTGTAGTATAAATATATAAATAAATATAAGTTATTCATTATCAATGGTGAATTTTATTGATAATTCTAATAAGGGGAACCCAAAAAGTATTGTTTCAAATAATATTAGTATGCTTATAAGGAAATGCATAATTAAAATTTAGAAAATAGTTTCTCCACTATGGTTGGTTTTATTCTATTAATTGATTCTAAATGATCATTAATACCTGTAATGGGAATATTAATACTCATAGTAGTTAGAAAGTCATAGGTACATGACTAGAAGATATCGGGTATGAGTCTCAAGAAAGAATATGCAACAATAACTGTTCAAGAGATGAAGAGGATTAGGATAAAAATTGTCTGTTTAATACATTTTAAATCTCCAAATCTAAATTTATATTATAAAATCTCATAAAAAATGTTTAAAATTCAAAAGGATTAATTTTAAAATTTTAAAACCCCACTTGCAATCCAATTTTTTAATTCCACCTGAACATTGACCAATTTTTATTAAATAGTTTAATAGAATAAAATCATCAATTTCAATAAAAAAGTTTAGAAACAATTAATTTTATTAAAAAATCATATTAAAATACCATTAAAAAAGTAATTAAACTTTTAAAAATATTTCTGTGGAAATGTTTTCCGTTAATTTTTTAAAATTATTACTGGTTTACTAGGAAATCACATCATGAGTTTCAAAATATGGAATCAATTTTATTTCATTTTAATGTAAAACCTATATTTTTCAAATAAAACCCCACTTTATCATTTAAATCCCAGATTAAATTTTCAAAATAGAAATTTACAATAGGCATGACCATAAAACCAGTATGTAGGCCACCACCCAGTTTAAATAAATGAATGATTATTAGACATTTCAAAAACATTTTATAAAAATAACATCCATAAAAAAAATTCAGATGGTAATTTTAAATTTACAATTTAAATCCTAACATTATTACCCATTAATACCTACATAAATATCAAGGTTCTAATGTTATTATTTCAAAATTAAATAAATTTACATTTCATTTATCAAAAAGTTGTTTCATAGAAGGTCACACAAGAAGCCCAAAATCAAATATTTCACATTCCATACAATTTATCCAAGAATCAACATCAAGAAGGTTTTACAAAAAACATTACCACTACAACATATTTTGAAAAATATCATGAGGTTTTAGATAGAGTATTTATGTTATATCAGGCTTCACTTTGATTTGAAATTATCTTGGTGTGAGTTGAATTAGAGGTTCTCCCATATTTGGGGGGAGTGAACAATAATAAATTTTTTTGGAACGTAGACAACCATGATGGTAAACCACTTGTTTCATTTTTTACAATGTTGTGGTTGTTTAAAAGATCATTGGATGATATCTATTATTCGGGAATTGTAACGGATTGATGAGATAACATGTCGATTGATGAAACTAATCATTTTTAGTGAACAATTAGCTAGAGGATTACCAAATAATGTTTTTGAATAATATTTTATGGGTAATATGGAAACAAACCACACATCTTTGTATCATTATTTAATTATGAATGGTTTATTGTGTAATGTTTGTTAATCATATTTACTAGTTTTAAAATTATTTATTCTAAGAAATTAATGTTCAAACCTGTGTTCATTAATTATTTAAATTATATCAATAATATATGTTCATTATTATAAATTCCTTAAGATTGAAATAATTTTAAGACACATAAAGATATGTGGAAATAATATGATTGGGTTATGTTAATTCACATTGTTTTGTTATCATAACTGAAATATTCACATGTTTTAGACCATTTTTCATGAGAGGAAATTACTATTAAGGTAAATATTTATGTTAGTATATCTTGAGTACATTTAACAAACCTGAATTTATTTATAAGTCACATGTTTCAGAGGTATGAATATACTTAGATAATTATTACCTTTTATACCTATAGATAATAACCTTGGATGGGTGAAAATCTTGTTACAAATTCATCTGTGTTATAATCATAGGATTAAATTTTTCAATTACTTAGAAAGCTAGTTTAAAATATATATAGAGAATATGATTTTATTCTTTTAGTTAAATCCAACCATGATATTTTCGTCACATTTATAATTAAAAATGAATAATATTTTAAGAAACCTTTTAGGAATCTTTATTACATTATTTATTTCTTCATTTAAATGGAACAAATCACTTGAAAAAAATTATAATCTGCCAAGTCCTTATTAATTTAAAACACCCGTTTTATAATATTTTATGGATTTTTTTAAAGAAATAAAAATTATATGGAAACCCCAATATAATGATATGTGACTAAAATGAAATAAATAAATTAAAAAAATCTAAATAATAAACAAATTTATAGAAGATGTTATTAGTAGGATTAAATAATGGATATGATGATAAACATCAATAAAAGTTAAACTTAGTACCAAAATAATATATATATAAGTACACAAGTATTAGCCACAGCAAATGGGGAGGAGATCTGACCAAAATTTTCTAAAGGTAAGTGACTCTCTCATAGAATATTGGTATTCTATGTCAGTAAAACAATTAAAAAAACCCAATCCTCTTAATGAAATTTAAAATGAACCCTAGATAATATTCAATTGAGCTGGAGCAGAACCCATATGTTTACCCTTATATCTATTATATCACATGTGGAAACCACAAAAAATCCATATATAAATAATCCATTACATTAATAATGAAAACAGACAAATTAAGAACACAATTGAAACTAATCATCCTTTCCAAAACATATTTGAAAGCTCACTAGAAATGCAACAATTTATCTCGAGGGTAAATTAAAAAAATTCTATGTTAAGAATTGATTTTAAAACTAAATAACATTTGAATATATTTTGTAAAAACCTATATAAGATAACCAAATTTAATTAACATGTTTATATTTTAAAACATCTCTTTTATTTTTCTAAACATATGTAATTAAAAAAATACATATCTAAAGAGCACTAAAAACAAATATTCACATATTTTCATCTGAATACATGAATGTGTCTTATATATAAATATATACAGAAACACACCCCAATAAATATATTAATAAGGAAAAAACTTGAAAATAGGAATCCATATCATTATACATAAATAAATAACTTTAGAAAAAAAATAAAACATATGAAAACTTCTCAAACAAAATTTTCAATTAATCAATGTCATGAAATCATGCATTAAAAAATGCATAGTTGTAAAAGTAATATTTTGAAATAGGTCATAATGGTATCATAGAGATGTAGTGTGAGGAATTTCTGAAGTCACATGCCTCTCAAAACTAAGGAACATAACATGGAATAACTAAATATACATTTGTTTCAAAAAAATTTAAAAATAAGAAAACATAAATTCTATAAAAATAATTGAATTTAAATTACGTAATTATAGTTTTTTATAATGAATCACGTCTCTAGTTTTTTATATTCATATTGCAACCGAGACATGAATGTTTGCGGGGGACACACCACTTTCGCACCATTCTCCTAACTGCCTAAAGGAATTTCATGCAAGACACATTCCTTTGGCATGACTCGGCGAGATCACCTTACCTTGACAGTGGTGAGGCGATATAGCTTTTCCTCATAATTCCCCTCGCCATAAAAATGTGTCTTAGAATGCCATTGACAACATGGCCTAAATAAAATTCATAAATAACCAAAAATTACCTTTAAAAAATAAATTATGAAATACATCATGATGATTTTATTGAAAAAATATACATTTTCCATGAATGTAGATAAAAAACAAATCTAAATACACAATGAACCCATTTTGAAATTAATTATAATCCCTTAAAAACCTTGAGCAACAAGAATATCTAAATCGAATAAAACCTAAATTATAATTATAAATTAGAGAATCCAATTTCAAGCCCCCAAAAACATGAATCTAATTTGGGACCTGATAAATCAGAAATACAACTAACTAAGGATATCATTGATAATGGAAAAACTTCATCAACAGTGAGTAAAAATCTTGAAGAAGAAGGGAGAGCAATGATTAAACAAAAATGGAAAAACGTTATTGAATAGAAAATGATAATGAAAAATGTGAAAAAATATACCAACAATCAAGAAATCAATGAGGGATGAGGAGGAGAAAATAATATACCTTGTATTCACTCATTTGTTCGTTTGTAAGAAATTATAGATGTTGAAAAATACTGGGTTTCTTTGAACCTTCAATTATTTCATGTCCATGATTTGTTTGATCCTTGGATTAAAACCATGGATTTGTTTAACCCTTGATTCGAGCCCTGATTGGATCATGGATTCGATGTGGGGGAACATCACTGTGAAGTGGCTTCAACAAAAAACATTCAATAAATGGACTGATATAGTCACAACTAGGGTTCATCAAATTAATTGGAGAGACTTTTATATGTGCTTTCAAAATAGCTCTAATAAGGATTTCTTTTATCAGTGCTAAATTGATAGGCGATGATAATAAACATCATTATGAGTGCTTTTTTAGCACGGATAAAAGTCATATTTATCGGCGCTAAAACAATAGAACTGATAAAGGATTTATATTTATAATTATAAATAAAAAATTTGTAAATATATTTATACAATTAATAATTTATTATACTATAATTTCATAATTAATTAAATATGTTATTATTTATTCATAATTATATAAAAATATTTTTTATAAAATTATATATTTTAATTATAATTATAAATATATAATTTTATAAATATAGTAAATATACATTTATAAATATATTTCTAGATATATTTATAATTGTTTATTAATAATTACAAATATATCTATATCATGATATATATATATATAATTATATATATATAATAAAATAATATAAATATAAATATAAATATCACAAATATATTCATTATTTAAATATATTCATTATAATTTTGTAATTATTAAAATATATAATTATTTATTTATAAGGATATAAATACTATAAAAATATTATAAATTTATATCATTACACATATTTATATAAATATATATTTATTTAATAAATATTTGTATATATATTTAATAAATATATAAAAATAAAAATATAAAAATAGAATATATATTCGTTATCTAAATAATTTTATTATAATATTATAAATATCTATATATATAAATAATTCTTTATTTATAATTATATTAATTATTTTTTAAATAATATTTATGTATTTATAATTATAAATGTATCAATATAGTTAACATACATTTATTTGTTTATTTATTTATAAGTATTTATTTCAAAATATATTTTTTACATTCTTTTTGAATATATATCTTTTATGGCATGCATCTAAAAAATGAGATAAATTTAATAATTAAACTTGAGAACACTTTAAAAATACTGAATCAATGTATAAGTTTTATTATTTAAATATAAATTATTTATAAAAATATGAATATTTAAATAAATATTAATACATATTTTAAATATTAAAAAATAATATATATATATATATATAAACAATTAAAAGAAAATGATTAAATTTCAAAATAATAAATAAAAAAATTAAAAAAATTATTAATAATAAATTAATACCGAACTCTAATAATGATTAAAAAAAATAAATAAAATTTTCTCATTAAAAAAAATATATTAAATGTGTCATGTAATAATTAAATTTTAAAATGAAAAAAAACTGAATTAATTGCATAAAAATTAGCTGTATTTGTTTCTATATAAGATTTCATTAATTAAAAAAATATTTGGGTGTATGTGGTATATAAAAATGCATTAATTACATATATATTTTTTCATAATCAATATATAAAACACAATTGATATATGTTTAATTGAAAAACACAAGCGATATTCAATTATGTTAATTACTCAATGCAATTTATCAACATTTTTATTTAATAATAATTTTTAATTATAAACAATTCATCATTAAATATATTAATTATTTAATATAGAAATATATATGCATATATTTATATTTTAAATGTATTAATGATTAATTATGTATAAAAACCATTATAACTTAATGAATAAGTCATTAAAAGTTTATTAATTTTAACATTTAATTGATTTTTTTACATTTATATTCAATGTATTTTATTTTGACTATTCATAATATATATATATATATAATAAACGTATTCATTTTGATTATTAATTTTTTTAACTGAATATGTTTTTTAATAATTTTTTAATTTATAGAATTTTTTATTTGTCTAATTATTTCATTTTAATTGTTACATTTATCATCTCTAAAAAAGTAGTGATAAATGATACCATTTTTCAATGAATAAAATAATGCACTGATAAAGGGTACACTTTATTAGCGCTAAATAAAAGTTCTTATAAGGTGTTCATTTTTTCATCAGTAATGGAAATTACTCATAAATAATACACTTTATTATGGATAAAAAATGCTGATGTAGTGTACCTTTTATAAGTATTTTATATAAATTATAAAGGGTAAACATTATCAAACCTTTTTATAACACTGATAGAGGGAAAATTATTTTAACTTATTTTTTTCACTAATAAAGCTACCCCTTATCAGTGATTATTTATAGTGCTGAAAATGGATAGTGCTCCAAATGGAATGTTTTATAGATGTGCGAGGAAGAGTTTCATTCTTGTAAATACAAAAAATTATTTAGTATGGGTGGTAAATATTACCTAATGTCGATCCAAAATTGAAAATGAAATGTCTTTATATATTTTATAGTTGATAACGACATCCACAATAGAAGGAAAAATATCTGTAAGGTTTTACTCCTAAACTTTTAAGCTTCCTTATCATTACCATTTTGGGTTTTCACTACGGTAACTAGTTCTAAAACCTACATAATTTATTCATTTAGAATAAATTAAATTGATATTTATTAGATAATATATACCCACTTGTTCTTAATTTGAAATCAAATTTATCAATTAAAAATAATACGTGTGTTGATATTTTATTTTAACGCATTTACATGATCATGAAGAAAAAACATTAACTATGACTACAATAATTCAGTATTTATTGTTTAGAAGTCATTATAGTCAATATAAAAGGAAATATTTCATGTTAATGGTATATAGATGACATTTGATATCATTTAAAAATCACTTGGGAAAATATAGTATTTTAGTATCTTAAAATCATTTAATAAAAAATAATTTAACACAAAATAACATTAATGTCAATTTTCAGATTATTCATTTATATTGAATTATAAATATGAAACTAATAATGTATTTGAAGATATTTCACCCCTATTTTATATGATATATTCATCTAAGAAAATAATTTATTTTAATAACTCATTCAATATTTTTAATTTTATTATTTCTAGTATCTGTTACTTTCTTGTCTTAATAACTAATCAATTAAAATGTTGTAATTTCTAAAATATTTTATGGAAATAATTCCTCCTTAAAAATTAATTATAAATTATTAATATAAAATAACTCATTTATATTTTAAAATTACTTGTATGACGATACCAATTTTGTTATTCCCTATCCCAAGGATTTATATATATTAAAAGAAAGAATATTATATTTTTTAATTTTTATTTACACCACTTATTAAATGAGTCAAATTCAAAGTAATGTGGTATGTAATATCCATATTTCAGAGAATATTATTTATATTTTCAAAAAAACCAATTTAATTAAATTAAGATAATATTTTAGGTCATATTCACCCTTATCATTCTAGTTTACCATTATAGTATGCTAAATTTAACCATAACCATGGAAATTAATTTTTATTGCATTCATCATTCATTTTTCCCAAAATTTAGTTGACCTTATTAAAAACTATGTATTATTATGATTTAAAATAAAAAAAATTAGATTTAAAAATTCATTTCACAAAATTGGTAAATCTTAATTTAATATTATTCGTACATATGCGATGAGTAAATGATTTTATAAGAAATGATTTTTTTAAAAATGACTCTATAAAACCTCTAGTACTAATAATAATATTTTTTAAAAATAAATTAATATTTAATTATATATATTCTATAAATTTCATTTAATAAATTCCCCAAAAGTTAATTTTTCAATTAAATAAAATACATAAACATTATAAATTTTAATATAGTTTTTACAAAAACACATTTTCAAAACCAAAAAAAATACTAAAAAATAATAAAGAGTTGATTAAAAAGTAATTATGTTAATTAATTATAACTAAAAATTACACGTGTTTCATTAAAACAAATTCAATAAATAATGGGACTTTTTAATTACTTAATTTAATTAAAATGAATGCCCTTTTATAAAAATCTGTATTTTGACTATTCACTAAAAATCAATATTTTAAAAAAGTATCAAAAATTAATGCAATGTGAATTTTCATATTTTTATTCATAAAAATGAAATTAATTTTATAAAATACTTTTTTTAAATTTTCCATAAAATTCATTACAATGTTATCTCCTGAAAATCGATAAAAATAATTTTTTAAGAAAGAATATTTTAGAAGAATAAATCACCTTACAAATATTTGATAGACTATTTAATAAACATTTATCAACAATTTATATCGGTTGTGGAATTTTTATCTATACATTTATATATTTTGTAATGTATTTAGTTGTATTCATACCCACCAATTTAATAGTAATGTTATAATGGTAATATATATCATTGTCCATGTATACTTATTGTTGTCTTTTGAATACTCTATAAAAAATAAAAATCATGGGGTTATGTTAAACAAATGAGAATTTATGTTTTGAATGTAACAAAATCTAAAACTAGTTTTTCATGAAAAAAATTTAAATTTAGTGTGGTGTTTCCTTTACGCTATTGAATATAATATTATCCTTTTAAAATCGTAGGGTGTTACATCAAGGTTACTATGAACGTTTTCATTTATGAATATCATATATCATAGGAAACCATCCTTTTTGAAATAACAAGATCTAAGGTCTTGTTTCAATCCATACAAATCAATATTTAACTTATAGACCTTGCCACCATCATTGTCTAAAATAAACCCCTCAGGTTGTTCAATAAAAAATTATTCTTTAAGACCACCATTTAGAAAGGAAGATTTTATATACTATGACAAACCATGTATCATGTGTGTGATATAACTACCATGAATATTTTGGTATTCCCTAGTATTACTAATATGGAATTTTTTTAATTACAATATTTCAATTTTAGAATATAATTTCCAATGCAGTTTAGAATTTTTTGTGAAACCTGATAGTTATCACTCAGTTAATTTTTGAAAACCCAATTAGAGAAAATTAAATTTTCTTAGTTAGTGGAATGACCTCCCATGTATAATTCTTCTCAATATGATCAAGTTCCTAATTTATAGATCATACCCATTACATTGGCTCAACCTTTTTAGCTATTGTATGATATTTAATTTATTAGATAAGTGTATTATTATATGAAAATATCAATCCTTTTCTAGTTTTCACAAGATTGTATTGATTACGAATGATATTTCTGGCTTCATCGTGATCATTCGATCTATTTTACTATTTTCTCATATTTCTAGATTCATTATATAGATTTATTTTCTATTATGGATAAATATAAATTATTATTTGATCCTTATTATTTAATTAATTATTATTATACTCTAACAACTATATGATATTTCAATAATAATTTTCTAAATTTTATTTTTTATTTTATTTTTTTCTTTGGTTTTGAATAATTTTAACATCACAACATCCATCTATATTTAATATCCTTTAATTGAGACATCTGAATCCACTTCTATTATCTATGTATCCCATGAAAAACCCATCATCTTCATTTAAAAAAAATCTTATATTTTTATATTTCTATAATTAAAGGGCCATAAAAATCATAACAGTTAGATTTTTCCTATGACACATTCAATATGATGTCTTTTTTGTATATAAACTTATTATAACCCTAATATATATGTGTACAGTATATCATACTACTTCCCTCTATAATTATTTATATATTTTGTGTTCAGTTAATAGAGTCCATCCCTTATCAACAATGTTTCTCTTCTAACTCTTTGGAAATCTATTTTCTATGGAGTATATAGTGTTTGATATTGATGATTGATTCCATGTTTGAAAATATATCTTTCAGAAGCATCACATGTGAACCTCATACCCTTAACTAAACTCATTTTTTTTACAGTCCTAAATCATTTATATATTGTCTTATAATATTTTTATCACCCGAACAACTTCTAGCTTAATATTAACAAACATGACATTTTTCATCTTTGTTTCATAACCTATAAATTCAATTATGTATAGATCAACTATGATATAATTTTGAGTCATGGTACCACATAAGATAGTGTGAATTATCTAAATTTTTATACTATATATAATAATCACTCATTTATTTTATCATTGAGAAATTTTACCATTTTGACAAGTTTTATAGATTTTATATCAATCATTATTTTTCTTTGTTAAATTTACCACAATATCATGTTTTTTAAATTGTACCCATATATATTTCTCCAACATAACTAAGTCTTTTATAGAAAAAATTATTTTCATATATAGAACTCATTTAACATGAATTTATAGGATAACCAATTTGAAAATGATTTCCATTTTTTCTTCTTCCATTTGTAATTATCCTTTGAACTTTTCTTTATTTAATTTTATATGAATAATGATTAATACCACCTAAAGTCCACCATCGTAGTTTATATATATACTCAATAAAATATGATTTAATAAATAAAAAAATAATATTTTATTAGAAAAAATTTCAAAATAAGAAAAAGATGAATAATAGGTTTTTATCTCATCTTCTACCATATCCATAAATGACATATTTTATTTTATATTTTTTGGATCTTTTTTCAGGTCTAATTTTGATGTGTTTCTAGATTATTCAGATACATCCTACATTTCCTTCATATATTTCTTTCATTTCAACTCATAATATGTTATTATTTATTTTTTGATTTATTTTCTGCATATTTATCTTCTATTCTTTAATTGTTGGAAGTTGGGTTTGATATGTCCAATCTGTTTACATACATAGTATAAAACTTATTTAGATCAACTTTCATCATTCATGAAGGTATTATTGGGGCATATATTTTCAATATATAATTTTCTTAGTCTTTTTACTAGTTGATCCACTTTAATTTCACAATTTTAACACTTTGAATCATTTGAGAATTTAGAATTTCTTATGTTTTGTTCTAATTTTTCATAGGAATATCATTAAGGATAGTATTTTTCCCTTTTTATCATTTTATGATCTCCAACATAAACATGAATTTATTCTTCATTCATCATTTGGGTGCCAATAAATTATTTAATTTTCAAATCCTTGATAGTTATTTATTGATGTATAATAATAGATATTCCATTCCATTTTGAGGATTGTAATCTAAGAACTTCTAGATCCATATTTTTTTGTGAAATTTCTATTCCTAATGATGTAACAACATTGGATATCAATGTTATTATCCCATTCATCTAGGTTATTCTTTCAACATAATACATTATAGAAGTATCTAATTTTATCTTTGTATTACTGTTCCTTAACTGTCTAAAATTGTCAGTTCATTTATACACAATGACAATAGTTTTCCCACATTTCATAGGAAGTGTGACATTGTAATACTCAATTAAATTCATCAATACTATGTCCACATATATTATGATTCGTTTCTCTAGATTTGATATCATATTTAGCTTCTTTGGTGGAATCCCATGTTTCTAGTTTTTCAATGATTACATGAGAAGTGAAAATTATCATGTATATTATTAATCAAATATTTTTAAAATAGATAATCATGAGATCCTTCCCAAATCCTACATTATCACCATTAAGGTATGAGAGTAGACAATATAAATACCTTCTTTTAGTTTTTTTATTGAAATCATTCATTTTTTTGACCTTATTCTTTGATCTTGATAGATCTTATCTTCTTCATTTAAAAATTATTCATTTGATAATAATATTTAGGTCATAATAATAATAATAAACATAATAGGGGGTGAATTTTTTATTTTCAATAATCCTAGAATGATTTTGACCTTTTTCCTTATTCATGATTGAGGGAGATATACAATGTTTTATTCTATAAGTATATTGATCATTAGATAAATATAGAAGAAGATCAAAAAATTATTTATAGTGGTTCATTGAAAAAGGATCCCATATTCAAGTCCACCAATTCTCCCTTTGATAGATTTTGGATTTTCACTAGAAAGGCCCTCTTATGAAAATTAATTTACAACTGAGTACATGTATTTGTCACCTTTGAGATATGGATTTTATAGAGCCTTTTGGTTCTTATATGGGGAATCATATGTAACATACCAAGTAATTAAAGAATAATATATTTCCATATATTTTTTTATTTAGGAATTAGATAATGTTTTGGAGACTTAAGACGAGAATAAATCCAATCGTAGGCATCGAATACTCTAATATTTTTAAAAGAATTTTTTACCGCATTTTGATGAAAACCATTTTTAAATCTAACTTTTGAAATATTTATAAGATCTATTTGTGAAAATAAATATATTATTTATAATTGGGACATTTTAATTTACTTCGGATAAATTTTTGGTATTTTTCTGACAATGTTCATTTTCTTAATGAATAGTAAAAAATACTGCATTTACTTCAAAACTGATTTTTCATCTAATTTAATTATATAGTTAGATTAATATTTTAATTGGTTTAAAAGTGTAATTAGAATATATTTTTACCATTTAATTAAATTGTGGTCATTATAATTAATTTCACACTGAAATTGGATATAAATAATTGTCAATCTTTTGATAGATATTGTTTTTTAAAAACACGGTATTTGTTTTGACAACAAAAATTATTTGTAAATTAATTATTGAAATTTATGTATTTTTAAATTGGTAAAATTGATTCCATATTTGGAATCATAAGGTCCAAATTATATAATTAAGACTCTTGTCTTTGGACATTATGAATAGTAACGATGGTAATTATCTTTAATTCTCGTGATTAATTAATAATTAGGTTGTTAAGGGTAATAAAATAATATCATAATAATATAAAATGACCCCAAAATGTCTCCAAATATTCTTTATTGAGTCATTTCTGACCATGGGAATCTTTTTACCGATCTTGAGGGCTCATGGAGTCACATGGGTGTAATAGTGACATTTATGATATTATTTTTAAAACAAGAAAAATATAACAATGGTTTGTATATCCTAAGTAAAACAATTTTAATTTTTCTTACATAAATTATCTCTTATAATGTAAATAATCATTTTAAACAAAAAATTATTTCCAACATCATGTTATTTTTATTATAATTTTTAGACATTAAATAAATAAATTTATTTTTGACACCATGTTGATGAAGTGATTACCTTATTAATGAATTATTTAAATAAAATTAAATGATATGATAAAATCTAAGACTTAAACTTGTCTAAAACCAATTGGATGGATTTATTTCGAACCATTATCGCCTTTTCATCAAAATACATCATTTTGGGACCCTTAAGATCTGAAAATAATTTTATAATAATGTAACATTTCAAGACTTTCCAAAAGTGACCCTCCGACCTCTTATAAAAGTCTCCCACCTCTATCCCCTTAACAACACCTCTCAAGCCCTTGGATCATACAACATCTGATCATATTATCTCTCCACATCCCTCTCTTACTCATAGAATCCTCACTTTGGGCAGATGTCTTTCCAAGGAAGCCTTTGGCTCAAACCAAAAAGAGTTATCTGATTTAGAGGTAATGTATTCTATCGAGTTTCTTTCTGTTATTTTCCTTCTTCACTCACCTGTATCTTCATATTATTTTACCTTATTATAAAACAATTATCCTAAATATAATAGTAATTTTTTATGATAATGATTCTACCTACACTTACACACACCTCCGTCTAATTTTTAATGAACATACTGTATCTGTCGGTGGCGAATTACTGCCTCACGAAATGACGATTGTTCAATATTCTTTTAACAACTCTCATGGAGGCCATTATGATGGAACTATATTTATATTTTATATATATTATATTTATTTCCCCTCTATTATTATATATTTTATATTTAATACATACCTTTATTCTTTTCATGTTGTGCAAAGGCGATAATTTTATCTAAGGAAGTGTAGACTACCACCCCCTCAAGTGAAGTGACACGTTCATGCCAAACATGGAATTTATAAAGAATTTAATTAATGAACTTATGTTACCAATATAAAATATATTTAATACTGTAATTATAATATATATATGTATCATTTATTTTTAATTCCTTTAATATGACAACGAAATAAAAGTAGCATTCACTCGTACGTAGGGCCTACCATCTAAATGAAAGGTGCATTTCATTTTTTATCCCAAAATGTTATGGAATTGTATAAAATGAATATATTCTGGATATATATGATATTTAAATCAGTAATACAATTCTGGAGATGATGTACTTATAACTACATGGGAAATTATTTTCAAACAAGTTCAGTTTTGACTAATGTACTGAACATCGACAAAAATTATGATATAAACTCACATAATTAAATAATTATTATAACATGATAATATGTGATATCAATTGAACAATAAAATTTAAAGGAATTACTTGAGAAATTATAAATTTAATAAAGTTTAGTACTCATTAATATAATGAAAGGAACAAGACAAGTCGTACTTGAGGTAGGGGACTTCATCTCAATCTCCATTCATTGAGGCATACTTCAATTTATATATGACCTTCTTTTATTAGTTATATAATAAACCCTTTTGAATTTTAATTTCATTCAAAAGGAATATTTTTACATGAATATTTTTACTAAATGACATATGGTAATTGTTTTGTCATACGTATGCGGTGACAACGACTTCCCCACCGCTGTGACCATTATTTGAGTTTTGACTTCCTCTATATGCCATAATTTTTTTAAATGAAAAATATATACCATGTTTTAATTTTGTTATATTTTATTATTGAAAATGGTTTTAATAATGTTTTGATTATATCAATTTGTTGTATTGACATCTTGTGATAGAAATGATGAAATTTTATGTTCCCTTTATGCATGTTTTATGTGATACGATTATGTTGTTGTACTTGGGAATTTTTTATGAAGTCGGGTGGTTCTGTGAAAAACTAAGGGTTGGTGAGCCCAAGATAGCTTTCCAATGCATTGAGTAACGCGAATGAGTTAAATGCTATGGTTTCTCCGAAGATATTTAGGGAATATATTGTTATGGGTATTTTAAACATAACCATGATGTTTACTCCCAACGTAAGAATGTTATGAATTCATCAAGTTACATTTATGACTTATGATTTCTATGAGTTGGTCATAAATTTTGTGATTTCATGAGGTATGTAAAAGTGATTATGTTTTATAGGTAAAGTATGATTTCATTGATGCTTATGTATACATGGACTAATGTTTTCTTTCCGTATTTTTATATCCATTATTGAGCTTTTTATTCTCATCCCATGTATTTGAAATGTTATTCACAGGTAAAGGGAAAAGTACCTGATATGATGATCGTGTCAATGAAGTGTCAAGAAATAAACTATTATTTATTTTAAATATATTTCCTTTAATGAGAAAAAAAATGAATACTATTTTTGATGTAACCACATTGTTTAAATGTGGAATGAAATCCATGATTTATGATCTAATTCTATAAAACTTTAAACCTAAAAATATCTTTAATGTGAATTCTTAAAATAAACCAAGATTAATTATTGTTTAAGGCTGGGGCCTTGTACCATATATCCACCAATTGGTCTAAGAAACTAAAACACCACCAATGACTATGTCTAAGAAGTGGATATCCTAAAAAATCTATAGTGATTTATTTGATTGGGTAAATAGATTGTTGTTTATAGTTATAGTGAAACTGATAAGAAATATATCTTCTCCTTTAATGATGAATGTCTTCTTGAAAGAATATATTTTAAGATATCACAGTTATGAATGAAAACCAATTAAAAAAGCAACAATAAAATAGAACCAATAAGAGTTAATAAATATTTTACACAGAACATTACTGAAATATGTACATCTCTAATCTTTATATTCATTATAATAACAATGATGTTCAATTTTTCTTATTATTTAGAAAAAATGTATTCAAAAAGATATTTCATACATTTTAAAAAATGAAAATACTATTAGTATTTAACAATAAAATCATAGCATGCTTTTGTTTGAATATATCTAATAATATTTCTAGTCAAATAGTGATCATTGGAATTTAAACAATTATATAAAATCATAACATCCCACATAAATACGAACAATTAAATTTATTGTATATGAAACTTTGAATCAGTTATAAAATACCCTTAAATTTATATTTACATATTTCTAGACAATTATATAAAACATAAATAATATACTATGTATAAAACTCAAAGTTTGACCATTGAATCATATAGTTCCTTCATGTAGCGAAAAAATGAATAGTATGTTTGGAAATGTTTTTTTATAAAATTATTGCTTATAAGCCGTATGTTTATTCCATTAAACATAGTCTTTCGTAAAAAAATTAGGGTTTTTGAAGAATTATTTTCCAACATAGTAGGGTTAATGAACCATATGTTTCATTCCAAAAATAGTGTTCACAAACCATTCCTCACACATACAGGCGTTGGGTATGAACATTTTTTCGAGAATAATTTCAATCAACCTTATAATAATTAGCCAAATTTTCTAACTAGTAGATAAGATAAATATCTAAATATTTGTATTCCTAAAAATAAGTAATTTTTTTTAAAAAATAAAAAATGGTATTTATGAGAATCAAAGTAAATAAAATTCATAATTTATTATTGAGACAACACATATCCATCTATGGAGTCAACATCTTCTTCTGTTTTCTTTAAACATATTCTTTTAGTTACAAATAACTACTTCTTACTTCTGAATAATTTTGATGAATATTTTTAGCTTTTCAAAATATTGTTTTCTAAATTTTATTATTATTTTCATCTATTTTAGGTTCTATAAACATATTATTACATTAATTTAGGGTAATGTTACCAATTTAGTTACAATTTTAGCCCATTTGTGGTAGTTTTCATTTACCATTTATATTTCCATTATTGAATGAGGTGAACCAAACATTTTATATGTAGAAATGACATCACTAAAGACAAATATCTAAAAGTGTTTCCAAACCTACATTCCTAAGGGTTATAAATGTTTCGTGTCTTTTTTGGATAGATACATAATAAAATAATCTCATGAATGATCTTCAACATCTACCAGAAATTTCATCTCATATATTATCATTATTATAATAAATCTATTTAAAACATTTATTCACAAATTGGAGAAATATAAACATATGAATGGGTGAGATTAGATTCTTAGTAAAGGTAATCATAAGATATATTAATCAATGATCATAAGTGAGCATAATAAAAGTATAATGGTATGACAAAATGATCAAAAGTTATGAAATTCAAACCCAATAAATAAAATATCATTACTCATGAGCCATGAAATAAGTATTTTTCATAATAAAAGATATAATTCATAAGAGTATAGAATCATCAATAATAAATCAAGATATATGATAATATATAACATGAATAAGACATAATATTTTGAGATATATTTAGAAATAGAAAATAATTTCCCTTTTCCAGGATCATTACCAAGACTATAATAGTGGAAGAATTACTATAGTCAATTAGGATCACTCCCCATTCAATCCTTTCCTGATGGATGGATCACTACCAAGACTATCATCGGGGACACAATCCCTTAATAAACTAGGTTCACTCCCTATTCAAGTATGTATTTACTCATTATATATCAATATTAACCCAATCTATTGGAGGGAAATATAATTTGGATCCCCCCATAACCTAATGAAAACCTAACATAATTGTTCAATAAAATAAAATAAATATTCTTAATTTCTGTATATCATAACTCATGGAAATTAAATGTATTTCATTTCAATTTCATCATAACTTAATTAACCCATTAGAAAGAAATTATTTTCATAGAACCATACATAAAAATAGTGAACATAATCAATCCAGAGGAATAATGTGTATAGAATCCATATGATCATATCACCAGAAGAGCATACAAATCCTTAGAAGACACTAATATAAATGAAAAAAATATTTTATATAATCAATAGAAATATTATTTGAAAATTTGAGAAAACATCATTTTCTTTTCAAGGATTTTTGATAAAAATTTCCACACTAATGAAAAAAATATTTTTCATTTAAAATTAAAGTGAACATGTAATGGAAGATTTATGAAGAAAAAAATAAATAAAAATAATAAATTTTTTTCCAACAATATATGTTATATGAAAAAATTAATTTTTCACATCTATAAAACATGAAAATGACACATATAAAAACATTTGAAAATATATATTTTAGTCCTTTAGATTCAAATTCAAAGGTAGTAAAAATAAAATTTCACATTCATTTAATTAATGATAAAAGCTTCTATAAAATATTTTTATGATCATGTACATGGTGGAGAAAGATTCCAAAATCAAAAATATGAAATATGTTCTTTTTTCATAAAAAAAATTTTGTGATAATTTTATATAAAAGGGAATGTAATGTAAGAAAACCATTAATACCCAATGAATGACCCAAGGATAAGAGAATATAAAGTTTTTAAATTATAAAGATCATATAATTTTCCTTAATGGAATCTTAACATATAAAATCTTGAAAAGAAATGAGTGTGTAACAGAAACTATTAAATTATATCATGTACTGCTTTGTATGTGTTCATAATATCATTTATAATAAATATAAATTTATTATAACCCTATTTCAAAAAATTATTCACGTACACACATTACTATATATAAACCCTTATAATTTCAATTCACCCTTTTAATAAAAATCATTATTAAAATCATTGTTTTTTTTTGAAAACATGTCTATTTTCCAGGAATGTTTCAGTTCGACAATTCCAGTCCTCATTACTTTATCATTGTTCAAAATCTATAGAATATCAATAATTTAAAAATATCATATTTATTCATGTAATATTAAATAAATTCATTATTTTTAATGTTCAAAAATCAAGTATATTATGTCTTTAATGAATGACTGTTTTATGATAGTTAACTGTTTTCAATAAAAATTATAAAAAATACAAATTATTAAAGTTATTGTGAAAAACTAATAAATTTTTAATGAATATACCGTGTGTTGAATAAGTGACTATTCATTTAAGCTTATGAGAATTCATGTGTATTCAAAATATCCCCTAAAAAATGAAGTGATTGTATGAGAAAATGAGCATTACATATATAAAAATAAAGTGACCCCAAAAAGAGATGAAGATACTATATTAAAAATAAGATATTATTCTTAAAACTGATGTGAAAATATAAAATATTCAACCAACAATGTGATGTAGTGAAGCTCCCACATGATGAAACCAAGTGACTATAGGAGTAAACAATGTGACTGTCCAAAGTCACCATGCCTAGTAACAATGTGAAGTAACTATTAGAAAAAGTAACTATGTTTAAAAACATTCTAAAATGTATAAAACAATGATTGAATTATTTTAAAAAATTAAATCGCTATATTTTAGGGGCATTAGTTGCAAATTTAGTGCTTTTAAGTATATAATGAATGTCCTCCAATGGATACTTTGAGATGGAATTATCTTTAAGATGATGAACCTATCATGGAAAAAAGAGTTATTTAATATGTGTGTTGTTGATACATACTTATACATAGATGAATCACTCCAGAAATTCCATGAAATGTTTTTTAGAACAATTATTAAAAAACACGTTTATGACATTTTAATGAAAAATATAAGGACTACTAACTATTGGAAGCTGATCAGACAGAGATGCATCAAATCTTCTAACTTTCTTCCATTTTCTCTTTTTATTATAGATTAAATTAAAATATTTTTATTTTTATTCACTATTTATTTATAAAAATATTATCTTGTATAGTATTGGATATATCTATAAATTTTCTCACTTATTATTTTTTATTTGTACTCCCACAATGAACTATTGAAGAGGTTGTGTGGCATGAGAATCCATTGCATAGTTGTTATTATTTTTTATCCAATGCATAAAAATGGAATAATATCTATGTACCGTTTATATACTATGTGTGGTTATTTTCTATAAAACCTAATCAAGTTTTTTGATTAGTTTATTCTTTTAAAACAACTTTATAGTGGGTGATTTCCATGTAAAGAGAACTTGGTCTCACCTTGAGATCAAGTATCTATTTTTATTCCACTGTGAATTTTCTTTTTTTTTAAAACCTATATCAATTTTCAATTCAATAAAATGAAAACACTAGTTTGATAGTTTACTTTAATTTTCATGGTATGGAATTATTTAAAATTACATTTAACTATGATGTAATTTTACCAAAACAAAAAAACATTCTATCTTTATGTACAATAACCTATAATATGTAACTACCACTTAACATCCTAACTATTTTAATGTTAACAATTATTCTCAGTGGAAGATCAAAATGAAAATCAATTTTTAGATTATTTTATTTTATTTTTTGATAGTAATCAAGGATAAAAATAAAAATAAAAAATCTAATAGATCTGAATGGAGTGATTCAAGTAAGTCCAAATATTATTTTTACTATAATTAAATGAATTAATTATAATTTTATTTATAATAATACATGTTTTATTTAATATCTATTTGTTATAATACATTTGAAATATAGGATGTACATTCAATTTTTTAAGAGGGAACATCAAATGTGAATGAAGTATACTGAAATACTTATTCCATTAAATATGATATAGTCTAGATACAAATTAATGAGATGATTTTTGATATGTATAATATATTTAATATAATTTTAATCATGACACATGCACTTGGGAAAAAAATTAATGATAAATATAATGCGATTAGACTATTGTGATGATTACCAGTTATGTATATATGAAATTCGATTTCAACAATACAATCGCACAAAATTATTAATATAATATTAAATTAGATTATTAGAGATATCATTTTTTACGGTGGGGAACTTAAGGTGAACAAAGTGGTGGAATTTCAACACAAAATAAATTCACCATACTTAAATACTTCTAATTCTAATCTAAAATTTAAAATCAAAGATGATATTTTATTTGAGGTTGAATCCTATTCAGGTAGTGATTAGTAAGTGGATAAACTATAAATTAGATTAAAAAATTTATATTGGAATAATTAATTATTCGAGTAATAATATTATGGGTGAAAATATGATTGAAAATGGAAATGGATGAATGATAATAAATTAAGTGAAATAACTTATTTTTATGGAAAATGAAAAAGACACAGTAAAGAATTATTTTTCTAAACTAATGTATATGAATAAATATATAGACAACAGAAAAAGGAAAAATAAGGAAAAAAATCTATAGGTGTAGTATGGAGGATAGCTCATGTGACTCTATCTTGATATGATAAGAATAAAACGATACAACTAAAATATTTTTTTATTCAAAAAAAATTCAATGGTTTGAAATATTATTTATACATCTCATGTACATAATTCAAATCATTCTATCATGGAAAATAATTATTAAAAAATAATCAAGAAGATTTATTTGAATATTTATATTATTTTTTAAGAATTTCATGAACTATTCTGTGGTTTCATCCAACCAGACACACAACCTAGGTTCTGTCAAGGCCGAAAGTGAATTATCAATTCCCATTGAAAAGAAACTATTTCATATGAATTGATTAAATACCATGGGAATAATTTTACAATAAGGACATTAATCAACATCCACATGAAATTTCAAAAAAACAATTTTATAAACATCCCACACATCATCCATATTAATGAAATGCAAACAAGTCAAGCACAATGTTTATAAGTCAAATTTACATTTATAAACAAAAACCAAAACGAAAAAATGAGTAAGGGATGAAAAAAGAAAAAAATAATACTGATAAATTAAGGCATATCCCTTATGGTCTACCATCCAACTCGAAACATTACACATACAATTGTATGGTTTAAAGGGTTTTCGATGTCTCTATGGGATAAAAACAAGTTCATGTGCATCGAAGAAATCCTTTGGGAATGATTTTCAAAAAATAACATTAATCAACATCCACATGCAATTCCAATAAAAAAATTAAATTTATATCAAATCCATCATCCATATATATTCTCTAAAAAGGGTAATTTAAGAGGTTCACAAGTCATAATTAAAATTTATAATGAAAACCAAAAATTAAAAATAGGATGGGGGGAAAAAAGTAACACAATACCCATTGTAAAATTTAAATTATCCATCATCATGACACCATCATCAAGACATGAAGCAAAATATACAAATAATAAGTGAATACACCTTCAATAAAATAGGTATTGACATTTCATGAATCAGAAAAATCAAGGTGAACATATACCCATTGGGATTATATATAGTGCGTGCTCACATTATTATTTGGTTACCACCATATATTATATGATTATCCATTATATGATGAATAAAATTTCCATTTTTAAAATAAGGTGAAAAATATAGTTTATAAAAAATCTATAGATTCGAATGAAAGGTAAAAATGTTGGAAAATTGAAAACAAATGAAATCATAGTATAAGAACCATGTGAAACCAATAAGTAGCTATGTTATCTAGTGTTGTTGGTAATATATATCTTAGTGATCAAACATATAATAGTCTATTCCCTTATATGATTCATTATAATGGATATACCTAAGGAATAATGGTAACAACCATGTCATATTGTTTAATTAGCATTGTATCATAATCTTACTAGTAAGATCAATCCATGGACTACCTGGATTTTCTAGATACTAGTATTAGCTTAAATTCTTAGGTACCTCACAATCCCAAGGGATTTGTTAAATTTTAAAACTATATCAATCCATTTTTATCAAAACCAACCTATCATAGTTGTAGAAAACTATTTCAATCAATTTTTATAGGAGATAAACCATTTTTAAATCCAACAAAACAAAACCTTGGAAATAATCCATTTTAGTAATCAAAATCATTTTGAACAAATTTTGAAATAGAATAATGTATATTTAAATATTCAAATAATTAAAAAATATATAACATCCTAAATTTGTTCAATTAATCACCAAAATTTTTTTTATAAGCATAATAAAAAGAAATTGGAGAGCCTATGGAATCAAGAAAACAACATCAACATCAAAACCCAATAAATGTTTTTTTGATACAATCCACTATAATCCTCCATAACCATCAGAGATAATGAAATACAATATAATAGGAATAAGTTATAATAATGATTAAATAGAAGAAACATAATAGAATATTCATGTAGGAATGAATCTTAAATCACCTAATGATTGAAGTGAAGAGGGAGGTGATGAAAAGGGTAGGCCTGATTGAGGATTAAGGAGTCGAATGGGTGGAATGAGGTGTGAATAGATGATAAAATTGTAGAGGGGTATTTTAAGAAGATATGTCTTTCAAAATTTGATATGCCATATAGTTTGGTATAATTGATTTCTATAATGTGTTTAAATATTATGAACACCTCTATCCCTATAGGTGGAGGTTTCATGGTTTGGTCCACAAATATCTCAAACCATGTACCTAACGGTTCAGGAAATCTGGTACGACTTTCTTGGCTACCAAATTTTATAGGGACTGGAACATAATTTTTTCTATCCATTAAAGAATCATGCATTATCCAATATCTTCCAAAAATCCACATTTTTTTATAACATAACGAAATATATAAGAAAAATATTAAAATATCTATAAACCACATTATGGGTGTGACCATTCTTCCTACCATTACATATTCCATCATTAGAAAGTTAACCCATAGTCTGATCAGATAACAAGTGGGGGATCTACTCCTGTAACAATGACATATGTTCACATATCCTATGCTCATTATTCTCATCCATAAATTAGGATCAAAATAACTTAATAGACTTCTATTGAATCACTTTCACATGGGAATCCAAAATTCATACTGGCTGATCAATCACAAATTGATCGGGTTCTTGATCAAGATCATCCATATAGTGCACATAAAAAGGGTCATGTTAATAATTTTTATGCTATGAGACATGAGAAACTAAATGAATCTATATCAACGTAGAAGGAAACCCCAAGATGTACAATATATTGTTTATCATGATAGTAATTTTAAATCTTTTGACATACCTTTCCATGAACATCCTGTTCTTACAATATAAGTGATTACCCAAATAAGGTGCGACCTTTAAAAACCCTATTTTACCCAATAACAACTCCACAACATTTAATTAATGATTTACATACTACATAAATCAACTCTATTCTATTATTAAACACTACCTAATTTTAAGAATACTTCTAGTAATCTCTTGCATGATTCTCATTCTGACTAAGGATGTTTAACCACTTCCATCTAGCATAGATGAGACCAACATGTCCAAAGATATAATTATTTGAAATTATCCATATTAATTTAGGATTGTTAACTATTATTATATAATATTTTCACCAATCAAAGATGGTTTTTCCATGAATCCCCAAAGTATAAAATTCCGACATGAAACATGTCTTCAAATATGTTGATTTCTCACTCTGTTATTCCGTCCATATGAGGATGGTATTCAATTATGAGTTTGAACTATAACCCCATTAAAATATGCAGTAATTCATTGAAATGATATGTAAAATTGAGCTGCTTTTCATAAAATGAAATCCATTGAAATGAAATACATGGAAACCTCATCCCACATTGAGGTAGGGATGGGAAGAGGTTGAAGCATGCTTCATGGATTTGGCTACTCAGCTTTGACCACCTGAAAAGTATAGCATCAAGAGAAAATTCCAAATATATCAAGTATCATACCTTTCCACTAGAATATGAATCCTATCTTTTGAATCATCTATGTGGAACTAGGATGAAAGGACCACTAAGACTATTGATATTCCTTCCTCACAACCTTCTTAAAATATAACAGTACAACTGAGTGTCCCTTTTAATAATGAATTACCAAGGAGTACACCAACCATTCACAAGGGACCTCCCAACTATTTATTGACCTTTTAGATCACTAAAAAACAATCTATTTTATACTCATACTAAATCAACTCCCTAAAATAAATCATCTTATGAACACCAGATGGAAACATAAAAACCTTCTCTTCTTTGGATTCTAGGTGAATTTGAGTGATAAACCCCATCAGAATCCACTCTAAAGAATACTCAATTAGAGCCTAGGATATGAGCTTCCTACTCAATTCATCAATGAAAATATTTACTTAAACTAGGGTATAGATAATATTGATTCCTAACCCTTGAAGGTACTTAATCCATTATCACTACCTCAGATTCAAATCATTTCAGGAGAACATATAGATCAAAATATTATAGTCTTAGCAAATTATAAAAAGTTACTTGAAAGGACAGATACTCCATCAATTAAGGGAATACATCACTTATGAAATTTAATGGTCATGGGATGGTTAAATATTCTTGTGTGGTTAGTGTTTGGGAGAACCATACGACTCTACATTGTGGCCCTATATAATAACAAAACCTGGACCTATACCTAAAACATCATATTAGGCCACAAAACACTACCCATCCATTAGTAAAATCAATATATGGGTAATGTATACCACCAACTAATCTTTTATAGGGATGATTGAATTTTTTGAATACAAACAATCTTCACCCTTTCTAGGATAGGGGTATCTTTGGTGATGAAAGAAAAGAGAAATCACTAACAATCTTCCCAAAATATGTTTACATGCTTAGAAAACATTTAATCCCAAATCAATTCCTTAGATCTTCATAATAAATCACTACTGTGACATTTTATAGGTCACATGAAACCCCATTATCCAATATCACTTATTCTATAAACATAACTTTACATATAAAGAAATTTAACTTCATTAATTTACCATAAATATAGTGATATTGTAGAATGCCCTTTGAAAACATCATGTGCATCTCATGATTCGTTTTCATCCTTAGTAGGCCACCACTGCATTCATAAACACCACAAAAAACGAGTTTATGTATATATGGAACACATAGTTCATAAGAAGTATGAAAAATTCAATATCATTTTCCAATCCTAAAGGTTTCACTAAATACATGAAATATTCACACATCATTTAGAATGAAGTATTGGAAACATCTTCGTTTCTCACCCTGACCTAATGAAATCCTAAATTGTGTTCGATATTTTAGAACCACCAATATACATTTATCTAGTCAAATGTATCATAAATGTGGATAAAGGGGTATTTTTTCTTGAAGATGACCAAATTCACCTTATGATAGTTAATACACAATCTGAGAGATCCATCAAGATTTTTGAAAATATCACTAGAGTGGTCCACAAGGAGATTATCAAGAAAATTAACCCTTTAGATTTCTAATCAACCATATATATAATCAAATCCCTCAACTTAGTGGGGGCCTTATGCTACAAGGGAATATACATCAATTGTGACCTCGATGCCAAAATTGGTACTAAACTCCAAATCACATTTTTGAGTGAGACATGGAAAATACATATGAAATACTATAGAAAGATAACTCACTAGGGAATAAGACTCTCCCTATAACCCCACTCCATTATCCTCTATAAAGAGGGAATATACCTAGAAAAAATCATTCCTAGTTCCAAAAGTAGAGTTCCAACTCACATTGTCCATAAATACTAATCTCCTTAAAAACATGATTTTTCCCATTAGGGCCCATTAAGGTCACCATACAATGATGGTAGTTGACATGGTATTTTAAATTCAACATAAAAAGCATCCCTAGTAAACCTAAATGTTTTATATCTTTTAGATAATTAAATCTCATTTAATCTCAATCTCTGACAAGGGGATAACACAAGATTAGCATTGAAACCCATTCTCTTTCCTCTAGCAAAGTGGTTTTACTAATTTCATAACATATGACACAAGCTCAATTCAGAGTTTCTATATGTCCACATGGAATGAATAAATGAATATATTAGCAAGAAATCTATCAAATAATGAAACTACTACAGAAGATTAAATATTACCTCATGACCTATATTTTATTCTATTGGTGCATGGTCTATAGTATTCAAGTTATTTTTCTTGGTATATGACTATTGCAAACTGCTGACATGATACTCTTACTTATTCATAAAATTCGAAAAGTAAGATCCTTCATTTCCACTACTCCCACAATTTCAATTACCCATAGCATCAGATGTATCATACTGATCTATAGATCTCCAATGTTTAATAGATATTGTACCACTATAAGAATTATGGGTATAAATAAAAAATGTTTTCATAGGGACCAAAAATACTTAATGTTATCAAGTCATAGGTGTGGTTGGGTATGCGGAATGCATGTCCAGCTCTCCCACATTGGAGGAACAAATGAGATACACCTCCTGTAACTACTAATGATGTTTTTCAAGGTGGATATCAAGAGCCCCTTCTAACCTTCTTTCCCAACTCATCGTACTTCCTCTTCTTTTCATATAGTCCACCCCACTCTGGATTAGTACTAGAGGAGTCCCAAACAATCTTGTCAAACTCTCCTGATAGATTTACACCATCGTATCTCAATCATCAACCTCGACACAAGTTTTCATCTTAAATAGGATGAGATGAGATTTAATGTATGGTTGAATCTCCATTTAATATTGTAGGGATTTCATATTATCATTAGAAATGGACTTGGGAGAAAATTAGAATATCTCTACAAATCAGTTGACAGAATACAACACTAAATGATATCTCTGAAGAAGGTCTAAAATATATTAGGACTTGGTGGGGGATATTGTCTCAGGGAAGTACTAATAAGAGAAAATGACCTTCAATTCCTTCCATCGCATATTCTAATGCTACCCTTCCTTAACCACTAACTTCCATCACCTATGACTGGGGACATCCAATATAAATGTATTAAACTTGACCTTAACAGATTTAAGAGGCTCTAGATACTCAAATATAAACAGAATTTTATCAACCTAATACTCTAATTCCTAGGGATCCATGATTCTGTAGATGGATGGGGGATTATGTTTAATTAATTCATGATATTAATGCTTTTCTGAACCCATGTCAGATTCATTATCGTTTGTATAATGAGAATCCACTCCCTAATATATGACCCAAATATCCATAACCACTACCTAAACCAGTATCTATTCAAATGTTTATAGATAAATCTCTTGGGACACCTGCCATGGTTTTCAATGAGTTATTTATGGATGAATTATGTTACATAAGTCATGAATGAAAATAAATTATCCACCAATACAATATCACAAGGGGAACTAAAAAATAATAATTTTTAATATCCACCAAGATCATAATAAAATCTCAATAAATAAATCAACAATTCAAGCCACTCTCCCTACCTTAGTTGTCATGCCCATTATATGGCCTTTCTAATAAACATTAATGAGGAGTCAACTAAAACCCAATGTCCCATGGTGACACAAGGCTTGTCATGATGTGTATTGGCCAAACACTCCACTCGTAACTAGAACCATAATTTATAAACTTTATAGCTCCTTTCTATCTAGAATTTGTGAAATATAAATACTCAGTGAATGCGGAAAACTAAATATAATACCCATTTTTCGTAAACTACATTGGTATTCCATAAAACCTAACTCAAAACCCAACATTCCACTTGGACCAATGAGAAATAACATTCCTTATGAGTTTAAAAATTATGTATAGGAATCGAAGAACTCCATTGGAAATTATTTTCACATAATTAAATAAATAAACATCCACATGAAAAATGAGTCCAAAAATTATATAAACCTCACAACCATCATCCATATCAATGTTATAAAAAAGAGTCATTTAAAATTTTTCAAATCAAATTTACATTTATACAAAAAAAAGATAAAAGGGGAGGGGGTGAACAAAATGAACATAATACTCCTCATGATATGAGGACCATCATCCACTATATTACCGTAATATACATCTATAGAAAAATATACCACTAATAAGACCATCTTACACTACAAAATGAGGCCTTCAATTTACCTAAATCAGATAGAATGAGGTATACATATACCCATTTGGTATATTTAGGGTATGATCTAAATTTATAAGTTGAATCCCACCATGTGACATTTGAATCATTATTACATTATGAATAAAAAATATTGTATTAAAATAAGGAAAACATTTTTTTTTTCAAAACATGCTTTAACTGTGAATGAATGGAAAAAAATGAACAAAAAAAATAAAAACATTGAGGGAATATCACAAGAAATATGGGAAACCTATTCGTATCTATGTGATTAGATTTATAGGTACATTACATTTCAAATATTGAACATAAAATAATCAATTCCCATTCATGAGATGTTTGAATGGAGACACCCACTGTCCAACGATAATAGTTATGTCAAATTGTTTAGTTATCATTGAATATAAATCCTACTTCTAATACCTGGTCAAAGCCCCACTAGGCCACATATCTATTAGTATTAACCATCCCTCCAAGTTACCCATGGGTTTTAGGATCTTTAATCTATTTCAAACCCATTTAAATCCATTTTCATTATAATCCAACTTATCCCAAGTAAATAATTCAATTTCTACTGGTTACTATAAGGTATAAACCATTTACAATGCATACACACACCATAACCTTATAAATAATGCATTTTTATAAATACATAGTTTCATAATACATTAATAAATAGATGAAACCACATTTAAATCACAAAAAAATAGAACAATAGGGAACCACCTACCTTTCTTCATGAAATAACCACTAATAGAAAAAAATTGAATAAATTATATCCCACTAACTCTTGGTCACCATAACCATCAGAGGGAAGGAAACACTAGTGAAAAAGAATAATGGATCAATAAGATCTATGTGGAGACACTTATATGAAGATTATTAGAGTAACCAAGCTCCAATAACCAATGTATTAATTCCCAGAGAGTGGTGGATAATAGTAGAGGAACACCTTGGGATGGATGAGTCAAATAGGGGAAAAGAAGGGTTAAAAGGGGTTAAAATAGGGGAGGGGTATTATTATAAAACCATTTTATTTCAAAACTGGGAAGGCCACATGGTTTGGTACCATGGTCTACTGGACCATGAAACAACTATATAGACACCTCTATCCGAATAGGTGGGGGAAACATGGTTTAGGCATCATCAATTCAAAAACCATGCTCCTAACTATGTGGGTACTCTAGTGCCCCTATCTTAGAAACACTGTTTTTTATAGTTGGTTCCTGTTTTCAACTAACAAGGCACCAATCGTGTTCCACCCTCTATTTCCCAGATATCTCCATTATTATTTCAAAAAAACCCATAGATGCTATGACATTAAATAAATACAAAACAATTAATTAAAAAACTTGAATAGCACACTATGGGTGTGATAAATATTATTTTATTATTCTTAACGATAAATATAAAACATTAAATAAGTAGCATTATTTGAAATTATTTTTAAATCTGAATCATTAAGAGTAAGATAAGAATGATAATTTATTATAAGAAAAAAATTTACAGCAATTTTTAAAATACCAACTCAAAAAGTAATTGGAAGTATTTAAAAATGGTATAGAAACAAAGTTATGATTCTTGGTAAGAAACTAAGATTTTTTACTATCCTAGTTAGAGGAAAATTTATATGAATAATTTTTTCCATACTCAGGATCTACCAATAATGTAAAAATTTATAATTTATATGGAAAAAATATTGTTTTCATTTCAATAATTATATGGTTTTTTAATGTAATCTATTAAAAATTATTTTGATTCCCAAATATTTTATTATTAACATTTCTAGAAAAAATATATTATTTGTATGAAAATAATTTCTTATCTAAATGTGTTTTGGAAAACATCGTGAATATTAATAGTACCCACTTATGTAATAAAGATAATGAATATTCTAGATAAATGTTTAGGGATTAATCAGGATTTAATAACCTTATATAAGTAGATAGTGTACATGTCAATTTGGTTTACAATGATAAATAAAAGATAATTGGACTCAGTTATGTCAATAATTCACTAATTGTTTTGATTTATAAGGTTATATCTATGAATGGATTAAAATATTATCTTCATATCATTTCAAAATTTTGTAAATATGGATATCATGTTCTATTTGGAAAAAAATCATGAAAATTCTCTACATTGTATAGTTTTTATTTCCTTGTGTATAAACAATGTATATACAATTATTTTAAATTTATTATTTTCTCGCAATATTTTAGGTTAAAGATCCATTATAAAGAGCCTCATATTTAGAATAAGAGATTAGTCAACTAAAACCAATAATCACATATAATGATAAATCAGAATGTATTAGTTAATTATATTCTCAATTTGAATAACAATACCTCAAACAATCTTATTTATCATTTTCAAAAACCTGATATAAAAAATCACCCTATTCTAGGGAACTTCTCAAACCTAAACATGGACCTTTGGAAAATAATTTAATGAATAGTTGTATCCCTAAAACCATTTGGACTTATGGATACAATGTGTTATATGTTTTAGTTTGACATAAATAAAGTGTAACTCAAAATTTAGATTCTGTTAGAAACCAAATTGATAATCAATAATTATTATGAAATCAATATCTAAAATATATAGATGATGTAATTTGTGAATAATATTTGGTAATGGATATACAATTAGAGTGAATCTGTTTGAGAAATATAGAGTGTGAGAAGGAGTAAAAATACTTAATGGCTTGTTTTCCATTGGTACTATATGAGGTTTTAGGAACAATTTCAATGAATGTAGAACAATAATTATAAATAATGTATGATTGGTTGAATAAGGGTATAATCATGAAGGAGATATAGACAATGAAGAATCATTTGAACTACTATAAATTTTTGAATCCATTAAAATTATTCTTATCTCTATATGACATTTGAATTTCAAATTATATAAAATTGATATCAAGAGTTCCTTTTTAAATGGTAATATAATTGAGGATTTATTTTTAGAGATACCCCTATATATTAGTAACTCCCCTGTAACTCATATATAAACATTTACTCTTTGTGAAACAAATTAGATATATATTAAAAAAAGAACTCCTTGTTTTTTAGAGAAGTACATTAAGAACGATAAAAGAAACATCCCCTCAAACTATGAACACGGTAATATTAAACCTATAATAATCATTGACACCGAATAAGGAAAAATCATAACAAACATGATGATAATGATATCGTAGCCCACAATTTTGGGATCTTCCCATAGTAGAAATCCACTGAAGATAATAAGGGTAAGAGCGCATAGTAATTTCAAAATAGGCATCATCTTGGTGGAAAAAGAATCTACAAATTTGACGAGTCGGGTTAGGTATTTGTACATAAAATGACCATTTCATATATCCATTGATGTAATTTTAAAATAAACTAAAAATAATCATTACCCACTTGTACATATATATATATATACGCATGAGCATGAACTCATATTTATATTAGTTAATGAACATATATGTATATTTTACAGTGAAACATTACGTGAATGAGGGTTTTCTCATACTAAATCATGTTTAGTGAGGGTTTACTCATGCTAAAACATGTGAAATGAGGGTTTACACATGATAAATCACATGCAATGAGGGTTTTACTCATGCTAAATCATGTGCAATGAGGGTTTACTCACGGTAAATCATGTAAAATGAGGGGTTACTCATGATAATCCATGTGAAATGATCCACGACTCATGATCCTCCTTGTTCAATGAGCTTGTGACTCATGATTATGTCACGATTCATTCCTTGGTAGTGAACCTAGAATCTATGTCATGATTCAAGTTACCTTTGAGATTTTTTATGAATTATTAAAGGTCTTTTAGTAAAATTACACTTACTTTATAAAAGATCAATGAGGATTTTCCAAATTTCGTATGTCTTAAATGAAATAAATTACATTAAAGTTTTCTTTTTTGAATTCTAAATGTTTCCCTAAGCTCTCATTTTAAATAATTATAATATTTTTTACCTTTTTTTTGATGAACTCTATTAGGTTTCCTATTTTTCATGAAATCCCCTTACTGAGCTTTTGACCCTCAACCTATGATTACAAAATCTCTTTTCATAGGGCTTAAAGTCAGGTATAAGAGATATGGTGGCCAGTGTCCCGCTATGGTTTTTTCCTTTATAACGATTTGTTTTTATTAGTTTTTTTAGTTTATGATTCCCCAAATGTATTTTCACTCTCTAAAATTATATACCTTTGCGATCTCCAGTTGTATAAATAAATAAGTGAAATTTGATTTTATAAAAAAATACAACATGTTTTATGGGTCATTAAAAATTTAAAAACATCATTTTACAAATTATATTTGTAAAATTAAAAATATCCTTTTGTCTTAAAATAATATCATAGGGCTTGGGATGATAAGATCTGATCATTGTGGATTTATAATGGTCTAAATAAAGGTATTTTCGATCCTATTTTATCTATAAAAAAATTAAAATGATATTTTAGTAGTTGAAATATATATTGATGATATTATTTTTGGATCATCCAAAAAACCATTGTGCATTGAATTTTCAAATTATAGAAAAAATTATTGAAAATCAGTTTATTGGACGAGTTTAAATTCATCCTTGGTTTTAAACATTTTCAAAATAATGTAGGGATCATTTTATATCAAATAATGTTCACAAAATATCTTATAAAATGGTTCTGTATATTAAAAAAGAAAAGTGATACTCCCATGAGTACAAGATGTATGTTGTATCTTTATGAAACTAGAAAATTACTAGATCAAACCCCCTATAGAGTCATGAATATATGTTTAATATACTTACCTACTGGACAATATATTATTTTGTATAGTGTGCACATGTGATCAAATTTTCATGAAAACCTAAAAGAATATAAATTAATTACTTCAAAATAATTTTTGAACATTTCAAATGTAAAAACAATTTAGGATTATGTTACTTTAGAGGAAAATATTTTTATTTAGTTAGTCTTTTAATGGAATATTTTTGTTGTTGTAATTCAGATATGAAAATAACCTAAAAAACATGACACTTTTTGGGAAAGTATTCAGTCTCATAATGTTCAAAATAAATGTGACACCCTATCTACTAGTAATATTGTATATATTTCTAACAGATGTTGTTCATAGAATATGTTGATGAAACACACATTTCTAGACATTTTATATCAATTTATGAAATGTTTCAATAAATTTTGATAAAAAGTTAAATAAGTTTTAAGAAAAATCATGTCTCTCAATAATGTGAAATAATATTGATATAAGACATCATTTTTTGAGAAATCAATTTTAAATTAGGTATATTATTATTCAATTCATTGGTAATAAACATAATTTTTATGAAATATTTTCAAATCCTTTGAACATTAGAAAAATGAAATATATCAGACATAAACATGGAATGATAAACTATTTCACAGTCATTATATTTGCTTATTCCTTTTGTATTTATCTAATTTTTTTAATTCAAAACATATAGGTTTTGTATAAATGTAACCATGAATTATTGTTCCCAATATTAGTTAAGTGACCATGTTTTTTATTTATATGTTTATTTAAGTAACTATGACTGGTCATTTGGTCACTACACTTAATCAAATATTTTACTCACATGTTCACTATACAAACCATGAATTTTTACTTAGTTGATTAGTATAGATACAATGGGATATTTCTCATATAGTCATTATACCTAATATGAGTCCACATACAATAGACCTATTGTGCCTTAGTTTCCTTGAATCCATGGTTAGTATAACAACCATGTATATTTGAACATTTAATTATTACATACGTTATTTTGGAATAATATTTCTTAAATATATTATTACATTATGTCCGTAAATGATTTAGATCATACTTTAAATTGGAATATTAACTGAAACATATATTTTCCTTTAAATCCTTCCTTTTTTTTGAAACCTTACATGCTCTAAAAACCCATCATTCATGAAACACTATCTCCACTGAAACTTTTAATAAATTGAATCAATGAAATATAATTATACATATAAAATTAATTCTAGTGGCTTCACCTCCCATTGAATCTCAACCTATGATAAATCCAAAAAAAGATAATGGAATATGAAGTTCCGTAGAGAATATATGAAACCGACTTTGGTGTATCAACTAGTTTCAGCTGAAATAGAAGTGGATGATTAGTGTATTTAGTGGAGAAAATATATTGTATATAAAGAGGCTCAGAAGTAAGGGTGGCATTATTAGTTTAATGAAAATGGTAAAGTGTTTTATCCAAGTATGATTAAGTAATTTTATGATCATATGGAATAAATCTCTATAGATAAATGAGATACCATTAGTAAAATAGTGAATGAAGAATATTTTTAATTTTGATAAAAACAATGGTAATATATTTTTGGTATACCCTTTAAGGGATATCACAAAGGCCATCGATGTTTTAATCTAATAAATAATGGCCACATTGAATTCCAAAATTCTCTAGATAAACATAATAGGAATGGAATTCCCCTGAAACCGTTGATAGTGGACCATAATGGTAAATATGTGCTGCTATAAAAGTTCATTATGTATTTGATCTATTATAGGAATAGAGTGATTAGTATTTGGAGGCTCTATGATCTGTTATTTCCCTTATTAGTTATAAATGGGATTCGAATCAATTTATCCAGGTATGTGGTTTGGAATTTTAATTTTTTGTGTAATTACAAATTGAAGTTCATGTATGTTTCATATAAATAGTTAATATCAACCCTAATGTATTACAAGGAATTAATTCCTAGTTTGACAAAAAAGTAACATCCTTATATGGCCAATGCTACACTAAATATTTTATAGGCATATTAGATTAAATTGGAATCCTTGTAAATGGCATGGGTAGATGGGCCTAAGAAATTATATGAAAATTTTGATCATGTCATGTCTGTAGTTAAACCACATGGTCAAATGAATCCATTTATTGAACAAGATGAGGATATTGATTACTCTTTGATTGAGGAGTTTTAATTATCATGGTAGAAGAGGAATTTTAGGAAGAAGATATAGAAATAGAAGATCTCGATGAGGAAGAAACATTGTAACATGAGGGTAACAAGGGACCCTACCATGTTATATTATTTGGACCACTAGAATCACCTCAACCCTTAATCTCTCACGCATATGAGTTACAAGATGAGAATCTTGTTAACAAAATAGTGTCTATAAATTGTTTTTGCGTGAAACGAGATGGTTTTAATCAAGTTAATCTAAATAGGATGATGAAATTTCATATAAGACTCATACGATATGTATATCTCCTAGACCAAACATACCTGATATTGTTTCTATCAGGGATAATCTCCAATAGTTGTTATACTAGGTCTAGAATATAATTAATATGTTTATATTGATGATGACCTTAAGGGTAGTCCACCTCCAAAAAATAGAGCTATTGTCCATTCTAACAAGAGAGTGATTGAAGATTCATTGATTAGAAAAAACCGAAACCCATAATGGATATGATGTTTCTTTTCTTAGAACTTCAATATAAATTTTTTTAGAAGATATTTTTTGTTCTAATTTAACTAATAATTTGGATAAAACTATGAATATCATTGATGAAACACATATTAGATCTTCCGGGATATAAATTATTGAGGTTTTTGAGGTTGAAGCTGATAAATTTGAAGTCCAATATTTGGGTCCTATTACATCACATGATTTTAAATAATAGATACTACATATTAATGAATGAATATAAAATATTATTACAAATAAATGCTTAGTGGCCTTAAAGGTATAATTATATTGAAAAATATGAACACAATATTCTTATTTCTTTAGAGGTCTTAAACATCTCCCAGACGTATCTTCCTATATTATAGACTTCTTAAACATATAATACATAAAACAATATTCATAACCTTGGAAAATGAAACATTATATAGGATGTGATCAAATTATCAATAAGGGTAAATAAGTGAAATATATTATATCACTAAAGAATAATATTACCATAATGATATGATAACCTGAGATTAAAATTTCAAAACTATACACATCATATCCTATATCATTAAATTAAATCCTGGTGTAAATTATAGAAATTTGAAAGACATGATTCACAATGAATTTATAAAACATGATCAATGGGATAATAACATTGACATAAGAGATAAGATTTTATTCATAAACATTAGCATTTAATATCTTTTAAATAGTACAGAAGGATCACTACCATGACTATCATAGGTGATTGGGTTCACTTCCCAAACCATCGTACTAATAGAGGCTCACTCCCAAGATGGTCATATTAGATATAGTACCATACTAGACTGGTTACACTCTACATTTTATCTACATTTAACTCATGAGATATCCTTTATTACCAAATACATTAGATGGATATATAATTGCAGTCTCACACACCACATTGTGGAAATCAAATATATGTGATCCACAAGATCCTAAAATAATCATTATAATATAACCTGTAATAAAAAAATTGTTTTCATAATCATATCACAACTCACATAATATAAATGATTTTAATAAACATTTCATCATCTCAACATAGAAAAACCAATGGAAAAGAACCATGTTTCATAATCTTTTCTTATCATCATAATGATAATGTTTATATAGAAATACAAATTATGTTATTATTATATAATATGCATAGTTAATATTAAGAAATGTAAATGGATTCCATCATAGATTAAAAATTATTTGGTAATATTACCTAGAACATTTCTGGAGAAAAGTAAAAAATTTTAATTTGAGACAAATTATTTATAAAAAAATCCCCAAATAATAAATAAAATAAATATCTGTGAAAATATCACTGAAATCGTATACCGGAAGATTCAAAGTATTAAGTGATCATAAAAGATAGAAATGTTTTTCATGTTTTATAAATTGAAACAATAATTCATTCACATTTTTTGTAAGAATTAATATGTAATGCATTACTTAAACAATAAGAAGATCACATTTATATCATTTTTTAAATTTAAATCATGGTTACAAATTAACTTAAAAAAAATTGGAGAATAATAAAAACAATATTGAAACGTTTTTAGAAAACATACACATGGAAAAGAATGACTTTTCAATCTAATAGAGAGACACAATTGGTTTTCCATAAAAAAATTATTTTTGTAAAATGACTAATTAATGAAATAAAAATAATATAGAGTCATATATTCTCCAGAAACATCTAGAGGATATGAAAAATCATTAGATTTTTGAGAGTTTTGTCCTTAAATTTCATCATCAATAACATAATTATAAACAATATGGATAAATAATGATACTATAATAAAAAACCATAAATGCTTTGGTAAATTTTGAATCCTCATATCAAGAAAAAACATTAAATGAAACATAAAATATCATGAACATAAGTATTTTCATGATATAAAAATTCAATGGATATGTATATACAACTCATGAATGTTGATAGGCATAAAAAATATGCCCTAAAGAAGAAAATTTGATATAATAAACCCTTAACTATTTGGTGAATATCTATATCAAAACCTCATGAAAGAGAGAATATAATTTTGATTTTAAATACTATAATTTTTATTAAAATAATAATAACATAAATTCATGGTATGTATATACACTACATAATTGAAAAAAGTGATGAATATGGAAAAGTCTCAAAGAAATAATATTGAGATGAGAAACCTTATCTTGAGTTCAACTAGTAAAATACAATCATTATAATCATGAATTTTTTTAATTCAATAATTTATAAATTAATTTTTTCAATTTTATTATTAATTTTACAATGTCATATCTAATTACTTATTCTATTATGTTTGTGTTGGACATTTTTTATGATATTTGGCTCACATTTCCAAATTATCTTTGGATGTTTGACTATGGTCAATGAGTTAATTAGACCATCAACTCCATAATAACAATCATTAAATAATTATCATTTATTACTAACATATGTATTAAAAAATCCTTGGATCATGGTTATGAAAATGAAAAATGTTATTATCATTGAGATTGTAGGCCATACATACAAATGAATTACATTTCCAGTTTTTAACTATCACGATGGAAATAATGAATTTATTATTTTAAAATTATAAAATTATTACTTTATTATAAATATAACATTAGGTATTTACATACAATTATATATACACCATCTATTAGATGCAATAATTAAACAAAAATCACATCACTTCGTGGTGATGGTAATCTACACGTAATGATGTGATCATATTTTAATGAATGGTAATGTTAAAAAATATATGTTATATTTTTTTTGATAATGAAAATTATATCTGGAATATCATATATATATATATATATACAATATCACCATACAAATATCCTAGAGTTGATGATGGAAAATGAATTACATCAGTTCATGAAGTGGATGTCTGTCTTACACACAAGAAAGATGGTTTCGATTTCTATTTTATAGAATCGATGAAGGATGTCAGTTATTAAATTAACATATTAAAAATATCTGTATATGGGATATAAATATTTTATTATATAATCATGTCTACATATGTTATAATGGAGGTGTAAGAAGAAATAAAAAAATTGGTTAAGAGCAATATATACTCTTTGTAAAACCTCTTTAGGATTACACCAGAAATACATCCTACTTGGGTTTTATAATGAAATCATGTCCTCCTGGAAATTTTAAGAGAAGTAACGAAGGTATTTGGGCAGGTAGTGTCAAAGCAGAAAGGATTTTATGTGTGAATAAAATTGTAGAGGATTATCCTGTTTATAATTGAGGGTTGGATCACATTTTAAATTTGTTAACATAGTATATTAATATAAATTTATTGTAATAGTAAAAGGATCACATTTATATAATTATAATATAGGATGAGTATGGGTTTAATAATATAATTCAATAAATTTTTAAATATTTTGATTAGGTTTCTACCCTTATCTCTTTGTTTTAACCTGTGTTAGCATGATTTGGACAATTACGTTGATAAAAATGTTTTTACAATTTTGTGATAATGATAGTTACTATTATAAAACAATTGTACCCAAAATAGACTGTGGTTGAAATTTTAAAACATTTCCAAATAAATTATCCTAATATAACATTTTTATGAATTTAAAATCATTTTATAAATTATTATTTATTTTAAAATATCATTAATTACTAATTTGGAACAATTCTTTTAATTTGGCATTGAGAAAAAAACATGAAAATAATGTTATTTGAATATAATATTTTCACCTATTAATAAAATGTTATATTTATCTGGAAAATTATTCTTACATAATAATTCATTAAATTAATAATACTTTTAGAATTTTTAAAGTCATTAATTTTATTTTTCTATTAATCGAATAAATAGAGCGTCATCCTTACATAAGTATTTAATATATTTATTTCATTAATAAAAATTACAATTAAATTACCATGGAAAAATAATAATTTATCATTAATATAAATATTTATAACTAAACCTATGTTTTCTTATTACAATTAATATAGAATATAGAAATTTAAATCAATAAGTGAAATTTCTACCTTTATCTTTTATTTATTTATTATAAAGGAGAAAATTTAAACAAATATTGTAGGAAGTGACCATATATTTGAGATTATCTTATAAAATCCTGAATTACACTCATCCAATTGGATAAAGTCAAGTGTATGGGTAAATTTTTAGTCCTTAACATATTAAATTTATCTTTAATTGATTGATCTACCATTAACACAGTAATAATTATTTACTATTTTTATTATAAATAATAAATAAAACATTAGACTATTTAAATAATTCACACCTCCTAATTAAATATATTGAATAAATATTTCAAAATTCAATAAATATAAGTATAATAATTTAATATAAAATTAAACATATTAAATGTGATGAAAAAATTTAAAAAAACATTATCTCTATGTATGATATGATTTTAATTTGTATCCAAGTATAAAGATCATTAAAAATACATTAATTATATTATTTTTATTAAAAATTTATTAAATAAATATTAAAACTAACTTGAAATAGAATTTTAAATCATAAATTCTTGTAAATAAAACATTATTTTCAATAAAAATCATTATAACTCACTGTTCATTGTAAAAATAAAATCCTCATAAAAATATAAAAATTTCCTCATAAGATAATTTTGATATGATGATATCAAAAATAATATCAAATTTATGAAAAAAAATCGGAATTATCTAGAATGTAAATATAATATTTTCTCACAAAAATCAATAATAGCAATTTTTGACAAAAAATTGAAGAAAAAAATGTCTATTAAAAATGTGTTATTATTTACTAATAACATACCAATATTAAATATAAATTGTATACATATTATAAAATTTAGTTAATCCTATTCATAACCGCCAATTTAATATCAATTTTACAATAACCATATTTTAAAAATAATATTTCATTGTTCATTTTTCCTAGTGTTCCATGTCATATTGGTACTCAAAATAATGTCCTTTTTTAAATAAATATATCTTGGTGATACATTCATCCAACATTTAATTAATGTAATCATTAAAATTTTAACATGATATTGGTAAATAAAAATTTAACATATGAAATTACCATTATTAAAATCCAACATCATGAAGAGAGATTATTAAACTTCCTATTGAATATAGGGAAAATAAATTATTAATGACATTACATATATATGTTTTAAAATAGAAGAAAATTATTGCAATATGAAAATGTGGAAATGGAGAAAAAATATAATGGCCAAATAATTTCGTAGAGTGATAGAGATCACTAAGGACAAGATAGTGAATGATGAAGATAAAGTTAAAAATTTAAAAAAAACAAACCAATGATGTGTGAAAAGGTCATGGAACTATAAAAATGAAGTTAATAGGATAAAATATTTGATTCAAGATCCTTTCATATAGTTGGTGAATTACTTTAATATTTATAAGAAAAATTAAAAAAATATACTTACATGAGAACTAGAATTTTATCCTTTAATTAATATCTATCAGAATCTCATTTTTCTCATTAAATGATGAGTATTGAATATATTTTTTATGCTTAAAGGAATAAAATCAACATTTAGTGTATTGGATCATCCAAAAAATTATATGAAGATCTCACTCTTAAATTTAAAAATATTCAAAAACCAAAATGTCTAAGAAATTATAATTCCCAAAATAAATAAATTATCATATGAGGAAATAAAAATTTAACCACCATGGCCATTGAAATAACACAAAAAAATCATCATATATAATTATACAATAAAGTATCCTTAAAACTATTAAAAATATTCCAAAATAATATTGAAACCCAAATATTATAATGATTTGGTCACATTTTATTCTAAGAATAATTTAACATTTATGTCCAAATAATATCAATAACTATTAATGTATCATAGAAAAAATGTATATCTCATAATAATATAATCTTTAAGATATGATAATCATTTCCTTTAATAACCTAAATCACTCTAAAACTGCATTAAAATCAAACATTATTTAAAAATATAATTTATCCTTTATTCCTAAAATAAAATCTTATAATGTTTTGTTTTCCTAAATTAGATACGGTAAAAAAATGGCAAACTTATTATGATATTAAAATAAACACCAAATCAATTTTCAATCCCATGGTTATCTATATAATAAAAAATCTTCACATTTCCAAATTAATATTTATCTATTTGATCATCTAAAAATATTATACAAACAAAGAGATCATGTAGGATAGTGGTTGTCATTTCATCATTATCACCCTATAGTTGTGGGCTTGATCCTGACAACCTCGCCGAATTTGAATGGTTATCCTTTTTTGCTAAAAAAATATTTAATAAAATTATTATAAAATCCATAGAAATATTATAAAAATATTAAAAAATAAACTTAATAATCAAATATAACATTCATCTTTAAGTTTATCAATACAGTTTTACTTACTAATATATAATGTTTCCTCAAAAAATAATTTATTTTGAAACTAAGGGTTACATATACTCTATCCCTATAAAATATCTGTAAAAATAACATTAATCACATAAAAATATTATAACATAAAACCTCAAATGGTATTTATTTATTTATACCTATGATCTAACATAAACATATAAAGCCATGTTGGTATCCATAATCATAAGTTAATCATAACTGAAGATATTTATCCTTAAAAAATTATCAAAATCCTTAAATATTTAATTATTCTTGTAACCAAAATACAAATAGTAATATTTCATCTATAAAATAATTCTTTAATCCCAACACATAAATACTTCATCAATTTCTATTCAATGATACGAATAAAATAGATAATTCCTTGGTCTAGGATTTATCCATTAAAATAGATAATTGATTTGAATATAGTTTATATTCCTCACATTTTTGAAAATTATTTATAAATGTATATCTTGGAAGAATTTTCTTCTCTCCATCAAACTCATCATTTTTACTGAGTAATTAATTTCTATATGAACTACTCTTATACCCATAATATATTCTCTTATTCCTTTGATACATTGCCATGGATGTCTCTTCTCATATTTTTGATGTGGAAGAAATTTATCCTTTTCTTCTCCATGGTCTCTACCATATAATATCTTAATGAACTATATATTTATATACTTAAGTGATTAAAAGAGTAGGGTGATATATAGGTTTTTAATGATATATCATGATAAATTTTTAGGAATCATCAAAATATCATTCAATTCTGCTACATTGCAATTTGGTTGCTGAGAATCACTAAATGTTCTTTCACCATCAGCATTAACATCATTCCTCCTGGTTCCATCAATTTAATAAAACATAATATAAAAGTGTGAGAAACAATTAACATAGTTACCAACTATATCTTGGATTATTTCCAAAAGATACATCTCCACCAAAACCACATCCACATAGAGTTTTCAGGCAGTGATGTATTGCTATGAAAATCACATAATCTCTATCTTAACAGACCATTAGGATTCTATCCTATACATAGGATAATACAGACAGTTTTCAACAATGTTATATAATGTTAATATATAAATTTTGAATAAAACTAACCTGTTATAACAACTATAACAACCATATATTTTTAATTAAAGATATTACATCTTTATAAATGAATATCTAATATATTTTACATTGAAAATCCATGGGACCATAATGTTTTAATGTATTTGGATGCAAGATCAAAAATATTCTTATTTCTTTAAATATATTAAACATATCCCACAATGATATTGAAATATAGTACTCTGATTTGAGACACCCTTATTAAAACCAATCATTATAAATTAGGGAAATGAAACATAATAATGTGTGAGATCAGATTATCAATAAGGTTAAAAATGGGATATAAAAATATAAAATTTATCATAACATGAGAATATGGGCATGTGAACATGATATTAACATTGGAAACCATACCCACCATATCATTGATCATCAACATGTGTCATGAAATAAATCTTGGTATTATTAATGACATGAATCATAAAATTAATCCTGTTACAAGATCCATGAGATCATTACATTGGAATAATACATAAGGTTTTGTTATATACATATGAATAGGAAATCAATTACTTTTTTGTGAGAGATTAATGTCAACAAAATTAGAGTGGATTTCATTCACTTTAAAAACTCTCATAGTTGTCATGGTTCACTCCCAATAGTATCATAGTAGACAAAGTCCCTTATAAAACTATATTCACTCCCCATTATAGTCATATTTATCTCATGAGATATCCATGATTACCCAATGTATTAGTGCCATATATAATTATAGGACCAAATTTCATATAATTAAAATAATACATACATTGTTGAATTGATCATATAACATTTTTCATATTATAACACAGGGAAAAATATCATTCAATAATATAGAAAAAACCTTGGAAAAAAAATATGTTTTATAAAATTTGGATCATTTCATTAGAGCATATCTTATTGAAAATAATTATGTTTCTTAAAACATTCCCCATAATAATGATAAACCATATACAGAAACCTAAATGTTGGCATCATTGGATCATATCCCGTGTAATTATAAATAAACATCAATGGGTTTCATCATAGATGAAAAATTCTTTTAAAATATTACTTTGAACATTTCATCATAAAAATAACCTTTTTATTGGAAATTTCATATTTAAAATTTAAAAATTTCCTAAATATTAAATGAATGTTTTTCTATGATAATAAAAATGGTAATATATGTTGTATGCTGCAAATAATTTAGTGGTCCTATCAATGGGAAAATTCATTCACGTCGTATAAGTTAAATTAATATTTTCATTTACATTTTTGATAAAAAGGAAAAAGTGACTTATTAGAAAAATTGAAATCATATACCTTTAACATGTTCTCTAAAAATTAAAATATGGATATGGAAGAGAAATCATTTTCAACCAAAGAGAGAAATAAACTCAATATTACATACAAATATTATTTGGGGATATTGAGTAAATAAATAGTGGAAAATGAAAGAAAAACCTATGTTCCAGAAAAATACAAATAATAGTAGATAATTATTGAGATTATGCCGAGGATGATCATGAAACATTATCTTTAGAAGAATAATAATGAACATTCCCAATAAAAAATGACATTAAAACGTAAAATAAATTCCACTTTTGTAACAATTGAATCATAATCCCGATGAAATAATAAAATAAATGGAAACATTAAATAACATAAAAATAATTAGATTCAATAGAGAACATGTCATAGTGGATGTATGTATAATTCATTAAATAATATTGGTGCCTAACCTTACCTATGTTTCAAAGAAGAAAATTTCATATGCGAAATTATTTCTGATTTGGTAATTATCTAAATCAAAACCTATTGAAATATAGAAAATCATATTTATTTTTAAATATCAATAAAATTCATTAAAGTTATCACAATTTTAATTCTTGGGTTGTTTATACACCATACAGAAACAAAAAATTGTTGAATATGGTGTATGTATTATAGAAACAAAAGTGAGATAAGAAACCCTTACCTCAAGTTTGGATCATCTTGTACACTATTTATCTTCATGAGAAATAAAATTTCATTAACTATTTACATTACTATGAAATTTTTTCATGTTTATTATTCCTTTTTTCATGTTATAATAAATAACTTAATTAATTTATTTTACATCATATGTTTTGATGACATGTAGCTTATATGATTAAAATATCTTCTGTAGGGTGAATTTTTTCTAATAGGTTATTATTCAATTATATTCATAATAATTCTAATTTTATATTATTAATTTTAAACATATATTATGATTTTGAAACTACCCATCAAATTTGGTTACAAAAAATGATTTATGTTATAATCATGCAGATGGTAGGTCATATGATTCCATGAGTAACGTTTCCATTTTTTGAATATCATAATTTAATGAAGGAAAGAGTTATTTTATCATTAAATAATGACAAATATACAATAAATATAATATTATGTCTTTAAATACACTTATATATTACATCTATGTGATGTGATAATGAAACAAAAATCACATCGCTTTCTAGATGTGGTATCCACATGTATGCATGAACGTCATTTTCATATTTCAATGAATGGAATGGTAAGAAAATAGATGATAAAATAAATTTATATAATGTTAGTAAATTTATGAATGTAATATATATACATTAAATCCATTATCATAAATATACATGGTAGGTGATGATGGAAAAACTATTGCATCAGTTTTCATGGTCGTAGTCCACCATAGACATGAATGATGATTTTGTGTATCATTTTATAGAATAAGAGATGTAATTCAGTTATTCAATTAAAATAATATTATCTTAGTACAAGGGTTATAATTTTGATTTTATATCATCAAATTGAATAATATTTTTAGTTTGTGTAAGAATAAATTAAACATGAACACTCACCTTAGAATGATTTATATTTTCAGAAAACTACTTTTGGATTATAGAAAAATATTTCCAATGAGGGGTTTATAATGAATCCAAGGAAGGTATGATATTTTAATGGAATTTTTGAAGGTATTTTCTAATATTTTGTTTGAATAAAATGATTTTTATATACGAATAAAAGTGTATAATATGATCCCTTTTATATGTGAGGTGAGAATTACTTTTTGGATTTCATAAAATATTAACATGATATAAATTAATTTTCATGAAAAGGCTCCAATATGTTAAAATTCAAAGGTATTAGGGTGATGGATTGAAATACAAGTATCTAATTCTTTTTGAAATTTTTATGATTTATTTTCCAAACTCATTGATTTAACCTATAGGATCCTCCTTTCTACAATTACTAAGATATAAACGTTTTGTTTCATTTGGGGTAATATAGTTACTATAAAAAGAATATTGGCCAATAAATAGACCTTGGTTCATATTTTCATCAATATCCCAATAACATTGTTAATGATTGTATATTTAGGAATTTTAAATCTTTTAATTAGATTTTATTTATTTTAAATTATTATTAATTAAATTTATAGATACATTCCTTTAATTTTAATTTTAAAATAACATGACATGTAATGAACCTGACCATATTATCCCACAAATACATTTCAATTTATTACATTAGACCTAGATATAATCAAATGTATCCAAAAAATAGAATATTTTAGTAGTATTTGATAACTAGATACATACTTGAAACATTGTTTGCAATTTAACTTAATATAAAACACTTTATTTTATTTTATAACTCTATTATTATCTTTATAATATCCCATTATAAAAATCATATTAAATTCTATAGAATCATAGGGATGGGAAACCTAAGAAATTGATGTTCTAATATGCTCAGTAATGATATGAATAAATTATAATCTACCATGAATTCCAAAGGAATAATAAAAATGGAATGGTAAGTAACTAGAAACACATACCATTTAATAAAAAACATGATCATGAGAAATAGAATAGAAGTAATGAATTATGATTAAATAAATCCCTATAAATAATCACATGGTCATGAAACTTATCCATTGATATCATGTCTAAAAATTAATCACATGGACATTGATAACTAATATCATAATGAGGGAATACAAAAATTTTAACATCATGACCATACAGTCAAAACCTCGTCATAATAAATCTTACATGAATGGGTAACGCCTTGAACAAATACCTAAGATTGTTCATCTCATGAGACCAATCGATTCATTAAGGGAATATACCAGGATCTACCCATCACTTAGTTATTATAATTAAATATAAATATAAAATTGGATAATCATGATCAATGTAACAATTTTTATTTAAATATAGAATTAAAATTTATAATAATTCCCCCAACCATTAAAAATCAATAAATAATCTAGAGTAATATAGAGAATTGTATCGAAATAGTATATCCCCGGTAAAACTAATCATAAACCATATGGATATGTAATATTTATGGTATTATTACAACATATTCACAATTTAAAATAATTAAAATGATGTTCTATGTTTTTTTATGAATAGAAACACCATAAAACACCACTAAACACATTTTGAGGAAAATAACCTTGTCACTTTGAAAATCACATTAAAAAGACTAAAACTTTCAATACTATTATTAAAAATAATTCCTTGAAAGGTAACTTGGAATGTTATAATTTAAGAATAGAATATGTGGATTATCATGATATAGTGTAGTGATATACATTATATTTAAAAATATAGTCTTTTCTAACTATTAAAAAAGGATAAAAAATAAGTCATTCTAGAAAAAAATTCCTTTAAAACTATTTTTTAAAATGTAAATCATGGGTGAAAATTAATTAAAAAAATTATTATGTTTTAAAAAAATGAAAAAATTATTAGAAAAAATTTTAATGGAATAAAAATTATGTTCTACTACAAAAAAATAAAGACATATTTTCTTAAAACAATTATCAATAATTTTTTGTACTAGATAGATAAGAATAAAAAAAAAATTAAAATTAATTAATAATCATATGAGAGTAAAATTAATTATTATTTTTGAGATATATAACGTAATATTTCATCATCATAAACATAATCATAAATAATCCCAATAAATAATGATATTGTAATCACATAATCTTTAACACTCCGCTAACCTTTTAATAATATTCAGCAGAAAAGAAATAGAATTAGATGGATATTTTTATACCATGATTTTTATGATAATAATCCAATAATTATTTAATGGTTATTATATAAACCACAAAAAAGAGACATGTTGTGTATAATGCATGTGTCCCGTCAAATTAAAAGTGATACAAAAATCTCAAACATCTACTCTGATTTACTTTGTATACGTTCGATCATATTGTATAATAAATATATATTTATTAAATTTATTTATATATATTAGATAACAATAATCATGTATATCATATTATATATTATTTACTTAACACCTTTTATCACCAGTTTATTATCATGTCTTTATATAAAACTGTATTTCGGTTGATAACACATTTATTTTCATGTATGATTTTCTTCAGTGGCTTCGGTGCTTTACCATCGATCAAAGTTCACCCTAATAAAGGATGTTAATAATGATATAAATAGCATACATAATCATTTTATATTAATTTATATTAGTCCCTAAATGATAGATTGAAAAATTAATTACAATATTCATGGAGATGGTAGATTATATGAACGCATAAATATTGTTTCCATTTTTTAATAGATAAATCAAATGAGATGAAAATAATATCACATCATTAATGAACTTAGTATAATATAATATATATCCAATATATTCCTTAAATCTATCATTATTACCATCCATGTTAAAGTGAAATGAAAAATGCATCACATCTCTACTTGGAGATGCTATTCCACACATACTCACAGGCGACGTTTCTGTTCACCAATATAGTAGAAAGTAAAATGGTAGTTTTGATTTTAACAAACCAAATGGATATTTAAGTGTGTATATGATAAGAGAGGGGTTTCCTTTTATAAGTGGGAGAGAAGACACACTTGGAATTCATAAAATGAATTTATTATACCCACATTTTCTCAAAAAAAGGACTAAAAATATAACATTACAAAATAATAGGTTTTATAAGGTATAAATATTGATATAAATTATAAATTAGACAATGTTTTAGGTCATTTAAACAATTATTATTTTAGTTCAACCCCCCAAGTAATGATCTTTTAACCTTTACCATTGTAATTATTTTTACTGTTTTTACAATTAATTATTACCGAAAATTGAGTTAAGCATATTAAATAATATTAATTTTTTTAACTCAAAAAATGGATTCAATTAAATTAAATTAAAATCATAGAACTGAGAGTATATAATTAAAAATTAATCCAATAATCATGATGAAAAATGTTTTTCCAAAGATAATGATTTATTAATTAATATAATTTTTTATGTCAAATATGGACATAAAATTAAATAAGGTGACATAAATTTAATTAATGACATTATAATTGAACGAATTATACTTTTAAAACAACATTTAAAGAAAAGGATCTTTTTTTTCTTTAATTGAAATAGAAATTTTCAATAAAATTAATATTTTTTTTATATTCATTGAAAAAAAATATTAATTTTTTACAAAATTTCAATATAAGATAATTCTATAATGTCTAGATGAAAAATAATGTTTATATTTTCAAATAATTTTTCTAAAACATTTAAAAAATTAATTTTAATATATATTTGGAAAATGAGATGAAACTTTTTTTTAGAAAAATAATTTTTTTAAAAAATAATTTCTTTTTTATTTTCACTATTTGTAATTTTAATTTATTCATAAATCATAACAAAATGAATTATTTTATTCATGTGTAAACCATGGATGTTTTTAATTTATTTAGTAATTTTCAGACCAACAAATTTAATTTATGTGTTATAAGATTCCACCATATTACGGTATATTCATACTCTAGGTTATGTTATTCATAAGTTATTGTATAGGAGAATTATATTTAAAAGAAACTAATTATAAAGTATCAGGGTGTTAAATATTTCACTCTACCAAAAATGTATTCCTCAAAATTTCTAGAAAGTCACCTAGTAAAAATATTTTGGTACTTATACATCATAATTTCATAAGGAACGCAAATTGGCTCTTCTTTCATAGTTTTTTTCTAATGTACCTATACCAGTGGAGATATCCTATTCCTCAACACTGGTTCTCTAGTTTTAATAATATATATAGTCACCTGAAAATAATATAGTTCATGTTATAATTATATTTATTTATATATAAGAACATGCATTGGGTCTGTAATGTACATCCATACCAAATATAAATAGAACACATCAGGTAATTTAGAGATTCTTAGTGGCCCTTACAAATTGTAAGACACAACTACAATTTCTTCAAAGATTTTAAAATGTCTGATATACCTAGGGCTTAGTTTACATTTATTACCAAGCCTTATAACACACTTACGTATTGATACTTTAATGATAACATGATATCCCACTTGAAATTCCAAATATTTCCACCACTATCTATATAAATATATTTTTTTCATTATGTTTCTTTGAAATGGGTTTGAATAGTATATACATTTTTATCTTCTCTATAATTTATGATCTGTAACATCCCAGTTCCAGAAGCCACCCAGAGGCACTAGATACCCGGTTGGTCACATAGCCTCAATCGCATTTCCCCGAAAACTAGAGGCTGCTGACAAGTAGTGAGGGCCTAGTGTGATATAGTGGGAAACTATGCCCTCATTAGAAGAGTAACATAGTAGAAGAATGAAATGGAAAATGAAGAAGTATAAACGAGCCATACAAAAGTAAACAGGAGAATATATGAAAATAATAAAATGGGAATATATAAATATATGAATGATGAATGATATATAGGTAAATGAAAACAGCGAAACAAATCACAATGGTGGAATGCAATAGTTCTAATCTCAATTACCAATTAAGGTAATGTAAACCACTTCTCAGCATCGCAAACCATAGCTTGGTGTCATGCTCTCTATCTCCACATAAAATCAAGTACCTAAAGTAGAATAGAACTTTCCCTTATCTATACCTATAACAATATAATATGTTTGGGCCCAAAATCATGACCCAAACAGGGTGTGAGACTAAATCGCAATAGGAAACCACCCTGAGATCTGTTCTTAACAATCAGTGAATATATGGCAGATAGTAAGAAAATAAATGCAGTAAACAAGGAACTACACAAGGTAAACAATTCACAGTTTCAATACATTCGATATCATATATCTAGCAATAGCTAATAAAGAATGTAAACACAAACATGTAACCCTCTGGAAAGTACTCACAACCTATTCCCTTAGGTCCTACCTAGCAACACAAGAAACCCTCTGGGCAGTACACTCAAACTAACCCCTCTGGTTCAGCTTAAACATAGAATCTCTGAGGAAGCCCTCACCGTCATTTCCTATAATATTCTCATATCTGTGACTAAAGACACTCTGGGGAAGCACTCAACGTCTATTCCCATTTTCCCACATCAAGGATCTATAGACACACTGAGGAAGCACTTACGTTAATACTTACTATGGTCTCACATCATAAGTAAAACCGACACTCTGGAGAAGCCCTTATGTCCATTCTCCCTATGGTCTACTACAGCAGGTTCTCTCGACCCTATGTAAGTCATGTAGGAATACCAATTCATATCGGCTAAAGTAATCGACAAGAACTACTTGGATAGTAGTCTATATGATATCATCCTTTCAGAACAATCACAACATCCTACAACTAGGCATGGGAGAGTAAACAACAGTCAAAAAGGCAAACTAGACCCAATTTTCAAAATAGGCAATCATTCATGTAAAAAACATTCAAACCATAGAAATAAACCCTATTCACATTCAATCTACCTCTACTCAAGCATACTTGCATAGAAGTAAAACAATAGGGGAAAAATGGTAAAAGTGCAATACCCCATTCATGGGTGTTGAGAAAAATAGCACGTATAGCTCAATGAGTTTGAACAAAAAGGAACAAACCACCTACCTCAGCATTGGGAGATCAATATGCTTGTTTCCTAGGGATTGATTCCACTTATAATTCCAATGATCAACAAAAATATCTAAAATGTTCAACAGAGGATAACCTGAGAATGAATAGGAATCATGAAATGATGTTATAGATGAAGGAAGAGGTTTTCGAGGTGAACCCAATGAAATCAACGAAAATATAATCAATGATCAGACAGAGGTTTGGGGGTTTGAAGAAGGATCACAGTCGTGCATGTTCTCTCATATGAACAAGACCTAGAAAAAAGGAGTTTTGTCCATTAGACGCAAATCCAGTTCTTTTAATGAAAAAAAATAATGTACACAACATGTACTTTTTAAGTACATGACATGTACATTTCAAGTACATGGCATGTACTTGCCATTTTTTTACTCTGCTTTAGGCGGCCTCCAGGTCACCCTCGCATGGCCTTGTGTGTGGCCATCACCTGGCCAACACATGGCTACCCGCAGTAACTGAGTACAAAGTGTGTACTCAGAAATTAGACATCGTGTACTTCAAAAATTTATAGAAATTATCCTTTCTCCCACAAACAACCAGAAAAAAGAAAACATACCTGAAAAGATTTTCTGTGTTCCTATAAACTGTCCCCTTAAATTAATTCATCCCCAAATTTCCCTATCAAGGGGGAATAGAAAGAGATTTCTTGAAAAGCACTAGCCACTAAAATCATATATCTACCTCCCTCTCCAAATTATCATCATGTACTCACTCATGTTGCCAAAGCACCCATACCAGAGGAAAAAACCATCCTCAGAGAACCTTCGTACTTTGATAAAAAAATTCCGGATTGGATGCTCCTCAAAAGATGCATCCACTTCCAACTCCACCTCCTCCGGTTGGATGAAATGAGATAGCTCTGAGAATTAATGTTGAAGATGAGAAACATGGTAGACTTCGTGCATAGACCGGTACCTATAAGGTAATTGAAACTGATAGGAAACCAGCCCAACTCTCCCCAACACCTCAAATGGCCCATCAAACCATAGTGAAATCATACTCTATCTCCTAATCCTCTTGTGTACCATGCTCTGTGTGACATTAAGGAAAACTAGATCCCCAACCTCAAAAACTTGAGGTCATCTCTATTGATCAGTATAAGACTTCTTTCGAGACTGCAGAGTAGCCATCCTTTTATGAATCAACTCAATATACTCTAAGGACTCCTCAACAAGATGAGGTCCCAGATTAGCTGCCTCTCCTGCCTCTATCCAACATAAGGGTGATAGGCATGGTCTACCGTATGAAGCCTCATAATGGGCCATCTAAATAGTTTCATGAAAACTATGATTGTAGGAAAACTCCACAAGAGGTATGTTCTTCTTCCAATAAGCTCCAAAATCCAGGATATATGCTTGAAACATGTCCTCAAGCACCTGAATCGTATGCTCGGACTGGCCATCTATCTGGGGGTAGTAAACTGTACTCAAAAGTACCTGTATACCCAAATCCTTTTTAACACCCTGCCAGACCTATGAAATAAAATGTGCATATATGTTTAAAACAATGGTGTGTGGAACTCCATATAAGAGTATGATCTCACAGTTGTACAACCATCCGAGATCATTGACAATAAAGGTATCCATGATCGACCAGAAGTGAGAAACCCTTGTGAGTTAGTCAATGACAACCCAGTATGCATCATTCCATCAAGGAGACTTTGGTAAACCTATCAAGAAATTCATCGTGACATCATTCCACATCCACTCGAGAATAGGTAACTATTGAAAAAGCCCTGCCGATCACTGATGCTCCGTATTCACCTGATGACAGGTGGAACACCTCCTGACGAAACCAATAACATCTCTCTTCAAACCTGGACACTAATACTGACAATGTAGTTCATGATACCTATTGGTGACACTAGGATGAACATCCCAAAATAAGAAATGAAAGTCTTGTATCATCTCCTCGCATATGTCTGTTTTCTCCCATATGCGCCCCAGGAAACACAAGATCTCATCATCTCCAATGGTCCATCCAGGAATAGGGTCCTGTCAAGACACACATTCTTATAGGACTAGGCCATCAGAATCTAATATTTTCCTCATTCACACTCGATCAATAAGAGTAGAGGTAATAGATATAGAAGAAAGAAATGTTTTCCCTTTTCCATCATGCACCTCCAAATGCATCTCAGAGAACAAAACCATAATCTTCCACTCAAATAATGGAATCCTAAACTTCCTGTATCTGAGTCACCCTTCTTAGAACATCAGCTACGGCATTTCTATTTCCAGACATGTAGTCAAGCTAAATGTCAAAAGACTAAAGGTACTAATCCCTCCATCACTATGTCAAATTTATATCACAATAAATGAATATATCACTCAGATTATTTTGGTTGGTGAAAACCAAAAAATACTCCCCCAGAATATAATGTCTCCAACAGTGTAAGGCATGAACAACTGCAGCCAACTCGAGATCATGCATTAGGTAATTACTCTCGTGTGGTCTCAACTGTCGAGACCCATATGCAACGTCCCCTTCTCCGTACAGAAGTAAATTTCCTAGAGCGATACATGAATCATCATAGTACATAGTATAACATTCTATTTTCTCTAGAAAGACTAGTATCGGTGCTATAGTCAACCTCCCTTTCAACTCATGAAAGGCAGACTCACAAGAATCGGACCACATGATCATTTCAACCTTCTTAGTCAGGCCTGTCAGTGGTGCTTCTAAGTGTGAAATGTCCTAAATAAAGAGTCTTTAGTATCCATCCATTGAAAGAAAACTTCATACCTCAATGACATTTTTTTCTCTTATTAGGAAAATACTACTCTCACTTTCTCTAGGTACACTAATACTCTTGTCTCTGAAATAACATGAACCAAGAAGTGAATCTAATCCATCATAAAGTGGCATTTTGAGAGCTTAACATATAACTGATTCTCTCTCAGTGTAATTAAAAATGATCTTAAGATAGGTGGAATGGTTGTGTCGAGTGTGAGAGTACACCATGATATCATCCACAAAAACCACCATGAAGGAATCCAATGTATGGATGGAACACTAGGTTTATCAGTACCATGAAAACAATAGGTTCATTAGTGAGACCGAACGACATAACCATATACTCATATAGACCATACCAACTCCGAAAGTATTTAATAGGTATATCTGATGGAATAATAAACAACTTATGGTAACCAGACATCAATTAAATCTTTGAGAACACTCGGGCTCCTCGAAGATGATAAAAGAGATCATCAATCCTCATTAATGGATATCAGTTCTGGACTGTCTACTAGTTCAACATCTAATAGTCCACACAATGCCCGAGGGTACCATCCACCTTCTTCGAAAAAAGGACAGGCAATCCCTAAGGAGAAGTACTGGGTCAAATGAAACCCTATTCCTGCAACACCTTTAACTCCTTCTTAAGCTCCTATAACTCTGGTGTATCAATCCTATAAAGAGGAATGGATAGAGGTGCCACTCTTTGAACAAGGTCAGCAAAAAAGTATACCTCACGCTCTAGAGGAAAACCAGAAAATTTCTCTATAAAGGAATCTCTAAAATGAACCACCAATGGGAGAATTTCCCCTTTTTAAGTCCCTGGCTATCGAAATATATAATATAAATTTGGGAAAAAACCCCTCCTAACCCATGATGCTCAGGTCCCACTCTGCTCACCTGGACATAACATTCTCCCTTATGAAGAAAAGATTCACCCTCTGGTGATATGAAACTCACCCTGTAGTGATAACAGTCAATGAATACAAGGAAGCGAACTGGCCAGTCCATTGAAAGAATGACATCATATCCTATCATCTCTATGACCTAGAGGTCCCATAAAAAAGTGAAACTCACCAACCTCTAGAGGGAACTCCTTACACTATCACACACTATCCATTCTAGTTCCCAACAAAGTGTCTAGTGTCAAGATATCAGTAGAAAAGATGTAGAGCCCATGGAACTCAACAATAGTAATAAATATAATGTTATGGGATGCCCCTGTATCGAAAAGGAAAAATGGTAAAGCTGAGGAAACTAAGATCGTACCTAGAATTATTGATGGCCTAGGATCATGCTCCTGTTGGGTCTGCACCACTACAAAAGTATGAATTGTACCTCGGCCCTATGACCATGCCTGACCACTCTGATCTCATCCACCCAATTGTATCTAAAATCCTGGTGACTGGCTGCCACGACCATGACCTCCACCTTGGCATAAACGGTCGGAAGAGATCCAGTTCTCAGACTGGTGAGAAATTGACGGTGTTGCTCCTGAACGAGGAGTCATAGAAGAACCCCTATCACCATTTGCTGGTGAGAAGATCTGATAGAAGAACTGAGGATGCACAAACATTCCAAGGGATCGGCACTCCACTGGGTCTCTTGGGTAATGTGGCCTCATATTCCCACTCTTCCCGCATAGGAAGCACACCACCTGACTTCCAGAAAATGTATCTCACCTACATGGATATCTGTGTGAAGTCTCCCTATGTTGCTTCTTACTATTAGTAGGAGGGATACTTACTCCAGATGTCAAGCTGCCTAGGCTCACTTCTTTAGAATAGCTCATATTGCGCTCATTAATCATCATCTGGTTAATGATAGAAGTGATAGAAGTCAACCGGAAGAGGTTCACCTATTATAGGATGTCGTTCCTCAGACCATCCTTGAACATCCTTGCCCAGAACAAATTATCACCTCCTAAAATAAGAGTGAAACGCTACATCTCAGTAAAGAGAGAGGAATAATCCATAACCAAAATAGTACCCTACTCCAGACTCATAAACTCTCGGGCTCGATTGGCCCTCAACATCTTCAGGTAGAAGTTGTCGTAGAAGATACACTGAAACTCCTCCCAAGTCATAACCAACTGGTGTCCCGCCGATGAGATCACATCCCACCACCTCTTGGTGGAGTCCCGAAGCATATACATCGTGATCTTGACCCATCTCTCTATAGGCTTCTAAATATGCTCAAAGACCGTACACATGGATTCCAACCATGACTCTATAGCCTGGGATCCTCAATCCCCTGAGAAACTGGAAGGATGCTGTTATTGAAAGACCCATGTCAATTCTGCAATCGGTGGGTAGGAGGCAGTGCTACTTCAAAGGTCTTCATCAGCCTTATAAAGCCTTCCCTGAACTGTGCATCATCACTTGTATTCAGTATAATGGCTGGTGTCAGGACTGGAACAATGAGATGATCAACAAGTAGTCCTTGATCAGCCAGTTCTGTTGTCTGATCACTACCCTCTAACTGGCATACAACTAGAGGAAGTCTCAGTGGAATGACTCTTCAAGGTCAAACACACACACATTAGATTAATATTAACAAGGACCAAAAACTGAAAATGTAATAATTCAAGATGATAAGGAATGAATTCAGGTTTATTAAAACATGACTGAACTAAATGTATAACCATTACACAACATGTTTCCTTCAGCAATTCACATGGACGTGTACTCCTTCCAGAACTGGTCATGTAACACCCCATACACATGGTGTTTTCACCTAACACACAACGTGTACTAGAATCATATTCCCATTCCCGAGACCTTTTACACATCTAAGCCACACAATACTCCTTAGAATGAAACTACACATCCTATTAGTTACAAACACGGTGTGTACTAGATGATCCTCACTGACCAGTGTTTTTAGATGCACAGCCGTTTACATGGTTCAAAACTACATGGTGTGTTATAGGTAGACATGATGTGTACGTGAAAGGATATCACTAGCCTGTGTTGTTAGTTACAAGACTAAATACATAGATGGAATTACACAACATGTTCCAGATGGACACGGTGTGTTCTAGGATGATAGCACTGACTAGTTCTGTTAGTTACATGGGCAGACATGAGATCAACACAACACAACGTGTATATACGGTAAACGGCGTGTTCACCCTCGGATTTCCTTATATCGTGACTCTTCCCACATGACCTATGACACAGTTAGAGACTACACGGCATGTACATACGGTACATTGCATGTACTCATGAAAAACAGTTTCTTCCTAAACAGAAGAACACATGGTGTGTAGTCAAAACTACAAATCATGTATTCTAAGTTTTTCTGGACAGTAAGCCTTAGAAACTACTCCAGAGCCCAGAAAAACACTGGAAAGGACATTATAGTGCCAAATTATGTTCAATGTCGGTGCGTACTCCCTGCAATTCAAATTTTGGCATCTTACACATTTTATAAAAAAGGTAAAAAAGTCAATGATCCAACAAATTCTGGTCAATGATTTCCCATAACACCTAACGAACCAATGTTTGGCATGCATTCAAACAAATCCTTACATGAAGAAATAACCTATCAAATAGCAGGAATTCAATCAAAGTATCTATCACAACAGCATGATTATCTTACAAAACATCTATCCCAACAACATGCAATTGCTAATGCACCCTAAATGGAATGGCAAGAATTCATGCATTTGATTCCTAATAAGAGCCTATATGATGCATGAGATTTAATACCCTCATATCATCGGGTTGCAACAGAAATATGACCTCAGTAACATAAATTGCAATAACAAAAAAAATGTGAATCAGTAAAGGTTAAATCAAATCTAGTTTAATAACTGAAAAACAATAAAAAATTACAATAAAAGAGGTAGATTTGTTATTCCATGTACACGGGTTAGCTACACTCGGACACTGATTATTAACAAGTAAATATTCCTTCATATCCATGTCTATAAGATCTAAACAGTAAGTGAAGAGAAAATAATTTCTCTATTACTACATTTTAAAGGCCAAGTCCATCCCACGATCATGATATTGTCCGCTTTGGGCCTGTCCCTCACCATTTTGTTTATCCTTGGGTTCTGGCCCATAGGCACCCCACGGAAAAGGCCTCATGATGGGAGTAGTATCCGCACCACATTATGAAATGTTGCTTCATTCTCCTCCTCCTACGATATGGGATTTCCATAACCCACCCCCCTAGAAGGGCCCAACGTCTTCACTGGCACATCAAATGGACACAACCTCTAATACCACTTTGTAACGTCCCGGTTTCGGAATCCACCTAGAGGCGCCCTATACCCGGTTTGTCACATTACCTCAAGGGAATTTCCTCGAATGACAGAGGCTGCTAACAAGTAGTGATGGCCTTCGGTGATATAGTGGTGAAACTATGCCTTCATTGGGAGAGTAACATTGTGAAAGAAAACCATGGAAAAAGTAGAAGAATGAACGATCCATAAAAAAGTAAAACACAGAAGACTAGAAAATAATAAATTGGAGCAAACATATATATATGAATAATTCATGATACATAGGTCTTTGAAAGCATCCAAACAAATCAAAATGCTGGAATGAGACAATACTAATCCCAACTACAATAAAAAGAAAAGTAAACAACTCCTCAGCATCGCAAGCCATAGCTCGGTCCTACGCTCTCCAGCTCCACAACAAATCAAGTACCTGATGTTGATGGGTGATTGAACTTATCTATACCTGCAACAATATAATCTGTTTGTGGAAAAAAAGAATGGCCCAAATAGGGTGTGAGACTAAACCCTAGTAGGAAACCACCACGAGATCTGTGCCTAAAAGTCAGTGAATATATGGCAGGCAGCATGCAAATAAATGTAGTAAACAAGGACATACCCACGGTAATAAATTCACAGTTTCAATGAATTTAGTATCATATATCAAGCAAAAACTAAAAAAGTAGGTAAACAGAAATTGGTAACCCTCTGGGAAGTGCTTACAGCCTATCCCCTCTGGTCCTACCTAGCAACACAAGCAACCCTCTGGTTAGTACACTGAGTCTAACCCCTCTAGTTCAACTTAAGCATACACTCTTTGAGGAAGAACTCACTGTCAATTCCTCCTATAGTATAAGATCAGTAACTAAAGTCACTCTAGGGAAGCACTGAATGTCTATTCCATTAGTGTCCTACATTGAGGATCTACAGACACTCTAAGGAAGCACATACGTCAATTCCCCCTATGGTCTCGCATCGTAAGTAAAACAGACACTCTGGAGAAGCCCTTATGTGTATCCATTCAATGGTCTACTACACCAGGTTCTCACAGCCCTGTGTAATTCAAGTATGTATAAAAATGTGTATCAGCCAAAGTAATCCTCAGGATCTACCTGGATAGTAGTATATAGAATATCAGCATATCAGAACAAATCACACCATTCTACAACTAGGCATTGGAAAGTAAACAGTATCCTAACAGGAAAACTAGACCCAAATGTCAAAACATGGAATCGTTAATGGTCAAAAACATCGAAAGCATAGAAATTAACCCTATTATTATTAAATCATTCTCTACTCAAGCATACATGCATACTAGGAAAACAATACGGCTAAAATGGTAAATACACAATACCTCATACATGGGTATTGTTAAAAAATTAATATATTACTCAAATACATTGAACAGAAATTCACAAACCACCTACCTCGTTGTTGGTAGATTTTTATACTTTAGTTCTAGGGCTTGAATCACCTTAGAACTCTGAATATCTACAAAAATGTCTAATAAAATCAATATAGGATAACTTCTGAAATAAGATTAATCAAGAAACGATGCTCTAGAAGAAGGTAGAGCGTACAGAGGTGATCAAAAGGCAATCGATGGTGGTCAAATCAAAGATCGGACCGAGGCTCGGTGGCTTGTAGAAGGATCATGGATGTACGATTTCAATTGGATGAACGAGACCTAGAAGAAAGACATTATATCTGCCATACATGACCCCAGTGCGTTTAATTAAAAAAATACATGGTGTGTACATTTGAAGTACACGGTGTGTACATTCTATTTCTGTACTCCTCTTTAGGCAGCCTCCAGGTCTCCCCCACATGTCCATGTGTGTGGCCATCATAAGGCCAGCACATGGCTACCTGTGGTAACTGAGTACATGGCATGTACTCAGAAATTACACAGTGTGTACTTCGAAAATTTCCAAAATTTCACCTTTCACTCAAAAATGACAACAACAAAGAATACATACATGAAAAGAAGGTCTAGGTTCATACATTGTAACGGCCATGTCCATCCCATGATCATGATATTGTCCTCTTTGGGCCTAGCCCTCATGGTTTTGTTTTTCCCTGGGTTCTGGCCCTCAACCCCACAAGAAAAGACCTCATGATGTGATTGGTATCCACACATCCTTATAAAGGGGTGCTTCGTGTTGCCCATCCTATGATGTGGGATTTCTATAACCCAAACCCTTGAAGGGCCCAACGTCCTCATTGACACATCAAATGGACACCAGCACTAATACCATTTGTAACGTACGAGTTTCGGAAGCCACCCAGAGGTCCCCGTACTCCTTTGGTATCATGGCCTCAAGCGCATTTCCCTGAATGCCAAAAGATGCTGACTAGCAGTGAGGGTCCTGAGTTATATAGTAAGGAAGCTATTCCATATTTTGAAAAGTAACATAGAATAAGAAAGCAATGGGAAGAAGGAAGAATGATCGATCCATACAAAAATTAGCAACAGAAGACTATAAAATAATAAACTGCAACTCAAATATATATACGAATGATGTATGATACACAGGTCTAGGACATCAGCCAAAAAAATCACACTACTAGATTGAAACATTACTAGGCCCAAGTACCAATGAAATCAATGTAAACAACTCATCTGCATCGCAATACATAGCTTGGTCTCATGCTCTCCAGCTCCACATCAAATCACATACTTGAAGTAGTAGGGCGCTTGCCCTTATCTATACCTGCAACAATATAATCTGTTCGGGCCCAAAAACATGGCCCAACAAGGTGTGAGTATAAATCCCAGTATGAAACCACTACAAGATCTTTTACTAGATGTTATTGAATATATAGCAGGAATGATGAAAATAAATGCAATAAAAAAGGAAGTACAGAAGGCAAACAATTCACAGTTTTAATGCATTTAGTATCATATATCAAGCAACAACTAACAAAGTAGGTAAACAATAATAGGTAACCGTCTAGGATATACTCACATCCTATCCTCTGTAGTCCTACCTAGTAACACAAGAAACCCTTTAGGGAAGTAAACCCAGTCTAACCCCTCTGGTTTAGCAGAAGCATAGACTCTCTATAGATGCACTCACCGTCAATTCCTCCTATAGTCTCGTATCAGTAACTAAAGGTGATCTAGGGAATCAATCAATGTATATTCCCCCTATGACCCTCGTTGAGGATCTACATACACTATAAAGAAGCACTTGCATCAATACCCCCTATGGTATTGCATCATAGGTAAAACAGACACTATGGAGAATCCCTTACATCCATTCCCCCTATGATCTACGACACCATGTTCTCAGGGACCTGGGTAAGTCAACTTGGTATACCAAAGCGTATAAGCCATAATAAACCTCCAGAACTACTTGGATAGCAGTCTATAGCATATCAGCATACCAGAATAATCACACCATCCTACAACTTGGCAAGGGAACGTAAACAGCAGCCTAAAAGGCAAAATATACCCAACGGTCCAAAAATGAAATCATTCATGGAAAAAACATCCAAAGTATTGAAATTAACCCTATCCATATTCAATCAACCTCTACTCAGTCATACAATCATATCAAAAAAACAATAGGGCTAAAAAAGTAACCACGCAATACCTCATTCATGGTTATTGGGAAAAAGTTAACATATAACTCAAATACATTTAAAGGAATGTATCAAACCACCTTCCTCTGCATTGGGAGAACAATGTAATTGAGTTAAAGGGCTTGAATCATCTTACAATGATTATTATTTACAAAAAAATCTAAAACGTTCAATAGAGGAGAACTTGATAAGAAAGAGGAATCATGAAATGATGCTCTTGAAGAATGAAGATATTTCCAAGGTGATCCCAACACAATCAACATCAGTTTAATCGGAGATTGGATGGAGGATAGAGGTCTTGGAGAAGGATTGCAGATGTACATGTTCTCTCATATGAACAAGACCAAGAAGAAAGGCATTATGTCCATTAGACATGAACCCTGTGCATTTAATGAAAAAAAGAAAGTACATGGGATGTACTCTTGAGGTACACGGCGTGTCCCTATCTTTTTTGTACTCCACTATAGGCAGACTCCAGGTCACCCCCACATGGCTGTGTGTGTGGCCCTCATATGGCCAGCACACAGCTACCTACTGTAACTGATTACACGACGTGTACTCAAGAATTACATGGCGTGCACTTCAAAAATTTTGCTGAAATTCCCCTTTCTCGCAAAAATTACTATAAGAAATAAAACATACCTAAAAAAGAAGATTATGGTACTTACATTATCCTACAATATTAGATTCGCCTCCTTCATTCTAAAAATTTGAAGAAAATCACTTCTTACCATATAATTCTCTTTGAAATTCCATTTGAATTCTATACTTGTTTCTGTTGTTATATGTAAACTCTAAAAAATAAAAATATTTATTCCTAAAAACCATTATAGCTAAGAGAGAAAAACACGATCATGTATTATAATTTATGACTAGTGTTTTTAGACTTTCATTTGGTTGATGGTGATAGTAGGTTCTTAAGTGATTCTCACTATAAAAATACATCTAAAGTGTTTTCTTGTTTTTTTATAAAATCATGTATCATGACAAGACATGATTGAAATTTCTGCACCATGAAGTCATACTACTTCATTAATTTAATAACCCAAACTTTTGAGTATATTTTTGTTTCCTAAAAATCTATATTTTACTTTGTCAAAATCAATACAAATATATAAATATAAATAAAATGTGACTATTTGGTTTTGAGCATTATATGATCATTGGTTTACATGACTGTTGGAAAAAATAACAATTCTTAATATTATAATCATTTTTTATAAATAGAAATGATAATAGATAATTAATTTAGCTAGAAGAGTCGATAGAATCCTCCAGTAGAATCTTTCAATTTGAATCCCATTTTTTAGATATTGGTAATGAAGTAGCATAATTGGGATTCACTCTGGACCAAGCTCAATCCTAGATTAAACATGTTCAGTATGAACACAACCACATATGGGAGAAGTTTATGTTAGTGGAGATTACCACTCGGGCGATGTTATCTAAGACACCCTAAGAGTCCATAACCATAGAACACCTTATCCATAGTTTGTATATGGATGTTTTAAGGGGTTATATGTCAAGTCACCAGTTACTTAAAATTTATTCCGTTTTTTATATAAAATTTTTATTTTATCATTTTCGTTTTAAGAATTGTTTTTCATAAAAATTGTGATGGAATTTGACAAATTGATTTTTAAGTTAAATATTTTAGCCTTCATAGAGATATAAATAATTATAATAAAATAAATATATCATAATAATTTTTATTATAATTATATAGTGTAATAAAAATGATCCTTTTTGAATAAAAAATAAAAAATAATTTTATTTTTTCATGTGTTGAAAATTTTACTATGTATTTTACTATGAATTTTCTATCTACTATTGTTGATAATAGATAGGTATTTTAATAGTCAATAGTTAATTATATAATATTTATATAACTAATATAATTAAAAATTTGTCATTTTTAAATTAACATGGTCGATATTGGGTTATGGTAAAGTTATGAGATGTTTATAAAATATTTTGTTTTTCGGTGAAAAGTAAAAATGATGTTTTGTGTTTTTTATGTATTTAATGACATCATAATGATATAATATCAAATTTAAAATTATGTTATAATATTTTTCATTAAAATATGATATTATGTGTCCTATGTGTCCAATATCAAGGGCAAATACCATGGGAAAGCCCATGGTTTTGCAGATACCACTACTGTGGTGTCCTTAGAAATAAATTAAAAAGTCCTTCAATTTTGATATAAACACACACCCATTACTCCATTATATTTTATTAAAAATTCATTATCTTCAAATATATGGTGATATAAACTCTTATTTAGTCATTATTTGGTGTTATAAATACCCAAATTCCCATATCATTTAATTTTGAAGTCACTCTTCAAGGTGTGGGAAATCTCAAATGTCTCTTATCCTTTTAATTTTCCTTTTATGTGGTATGTCATTAAAATTTTCAAAAAATATTGTTTTATCCAATTCTTATATCACATAACTATATTAGGAGTAAATAATTATTTTGATTCCCATTTCAATTACATTTTTAATGTTTTCTAAAACCATGTTTTATAGTTGTTATGCTACCAGATTTTCATCTAAAAATTAATCTCTTTTTATAATGAAATTATTTTATTTTGTTTTTGGAATACCCAAACCTGTATCTTCTATATGAGAAATAACATATATTTAAAAATTATATATTTTACTTTGGTATTAACATACATGAACACGACTTCCTTTTCTGTCGGTTTTAAAATGACATAAAGAACTTGTTTAGAAAGCATTTTTTCTAAACGCCATGATTTTGACATGGAAACCTTTTATTTTATTATCATAATATTGTTTATGAATTATTTTATTATGATATATTTGGATCACATTAAAATTAATAAATATTAATCATGATATCTAATATTACTCTAATGCATTGGGTAAAAAATTTAATCTCTGGAGATGAAATGTTTTGTGATAACTTGGGGAATAACATTGGTAATTTTATGAAACCTTGGAGATGGACCCTGGTGACTTCCTTCTAAATGTAAAATTTAAATTGTGTATCCACATTTATAGGTTATTATTTGTGTTATTTTATTTATTATATTCCTCTTTAGCATTCCCTTATGATATTCATCAAGTTCTTATAAATATTCCTCAAGATCCCAAGTAAATGGTTTCCCTTGTTATCCCTTACAAGGCCCTAAGTGCACCAATTTCGTTGATGTATGTCCCCTGGTTATGAGATGAAACAAATTTATTTAGGATGAACATTCGGGAAGCCTTTCACATTTATTAATATATTGTTTTATGTATTTATGTACTATCTACCTTTTTTTCAAGACACTAAGCATTAAATGATCCTTTGTTTGTAAATTATATGCAATGTTATATAATAAAAGGTTGTATTCCATAGTTAGTATTGAAGGATGGTTTAGTTATTTTGGAAATTAATGGTTTAAAATTTATAAAATAATCCTATAGAAATTATTGGATACAAGAAAACATCCTAGAATTTTGGTGAAATATAGAGTGGTTTCTGATCAAATATGTCCTAGTTTGGAAATGAACAATTTGATGTTTCTTTGGTATAGGTTTATCTATGGGAAAAACATTAAAACACCTCTTTGATCTAGACTAATATGGGATCTGGTTCATGAAAACAGGACTTGTGGCACTCTTATGTTGACACTCCTAGGGATATGATTAGTTAGTCAAAATATTATTATGAACCATTATAAAGGATTTGGATTAAATCTAATTTCTATTAAAGAAAAGGATATTTAAGAATGATATTTTAATAAATGAAATTCATTTAGAATTGTTAGATTATTAAATTCAATGCAATTCTATTATATTAGAATAAAGAGGGAAACAATATGAACCATGTAAATGGTGAGGGCAATAGACCGTGCACTGATGACCCTTCGATGGTAGATGAAATAGAATCCTTTATTAGAATGATGAATAAACTAACTCATGTTATGGGAAATAAAATGAATAAATATGTGGGTCTGTTTGCACCCTGATGGGAAAAAACATTTGTTGAGTCCTTTATGCATCAATTACGAATAACAATTATTAAATATACTGACCCATTGATTACTAAAAAATTAATAAGCTCCATAAAAATGAGCTTTTCTATTCAGAATTGTTCAGATAAGTAGAATTCCACATTGGATATATACCATTTAGATGGAGAAGTTGATCAGTGTTGTGTAATGATTAAAAACCCGAGGCATAGAGGGGTGGTTGAATCTATTTCATAGGAAGAGTTTTTGGAAATATTGGTCTATAAGTGTTTAAATTTTTCAATGAGAAAGAAAATATAGAATGAATTCCATAATATGAATAATTAGTAAGAAAGAATTTCTTTGTATCTATGAGATGAAAATCACAAGGCATTCTTTTTATGCCTCTAGCTTTGTCATGGATCCTAATGGTAAGGATGATAGATTGTTCATTGGACTAAGACATCATCTATGAAATTATTTATCCAACCGAGACTATGACAGCTAGGAGGAAATCATATAGAGTTCATTAAAGGTCGAACTGGAGTTTAGTAAGACCCTGTTGTCTCACAAATCCAATGAAAATAAGAGATAAATGCATCCAATTTTGTGTAGGATCTTTGATTAGCAAAGTGGAGGAAAGAAAGTGTAATAGCCCACTTGTAATAATTATGGGACAAAGAATTCAGGAAACTTCCCTCTTAGGGAAGTGTTACAAGTGTGGAAGAGATGTCCATATCCTTTTGAATTTTCATAGTGACGTGGTGAGGAGGGTAAGATGATGAAATACCTACATGAATTTTAATTCTTTAAGTGTGGATTACATGTGAAAATTTCCAATTCCTGTCATTTTAGAAAATCAAGGGCAATGGAGGGGAATCACCATCCGCCTCAACATAGGCCAATGGAGAAATGTAGGGATTTTTCTATCACAATAGCTAATGTTGAATCTCCTAATGATGTATTGGTAGGTACTCTTATTGTTCACTCAAATCTAGAAAGTAATCTTATTGTTCACTCTTATTTATTCTATGTTTTGAATGAATATAGAATCAATACCAGAAATACAAAAAGTATAATTATCATTCAAGACTCCTGGAGGGATTATCCAGGCATCAATAATGTTTAGAAACTCATGTATTTAGTTTAGAGAATATAGTCTTATGAAAAATCTAGTAGTCATTGGCATGTTGTAATTATAAATTATACTAGGTATGGACATGATCACAATGTATAATGCTATGATCAAATGGAGAAGCTAAGAAATCTTCATATTCTTAAATGGATGACCTATAGTTATCTTCCATGGTGAGATATCTCATCCTGATATTTTTCCAGAAGAACATATTGTTTCCTTCATTATGTATTTGACTAGTGAAGAAGATGAAGGAAATGATAGTATAAGGATATTGAATATCCCAATAATTTAGGAATAAATTGAATAATTTCTTGAGGAGCTACTTGTACATCCCCCATAAAGAGAGATAGATTTGTCTATAGAACTCATGCATGGTTCCAAGACAATTTCAAAAACCCTATATAGAATGGTGAATGTGGATCCTGATGAATTTCAGATGAAACTCCAAGATCTTATGGAGAAGTGGTTAATTTGACCAAGTGTGTCTCCATGGGGAGAAACTATTCTATTTGTGAAGAATAAGAATAAATCAATGCAGTCATGCATTGATTATAGATAGTTTATTGGGATCATAGTGAATAACAAGTACCCTCTTCGCATGAATTGATGATTTATTTGACTAGATTTGTGGGGATCAATTCTTCTCCAAGATTGATCTTCGATATGTTTATCATTAAATGTTAATTCATATATAATACATTCCAAATACATCCTTACAATCAATATATTGGAATTGTGTGTTTGTTTTTATGTGCTATGGCCTGACTAATTCTCATGCAATTTTTATGGATTTGATGAATAGAGTCATTAAGGACTACCTTGATAACTTAATTGTAGTTTTTATTGATTACATTATGATATATGAAAAAATTTAGTAGGATCGTGGATCTCATCGAAGAGATATATTGTAAATTCTGAGGAATGATATATAATTTTAATGTTTCACAAGTGTGTGTTTTGGTTACAACAAGTTGCTTTATTAGGGAACATTATTACCAGTGAAGGAATCTTTGTTGATCCTCATGATACAAAGGTTACAGAGTAGTGCCCCCATCCTACAAAAGTAACTAATATTCATAGTTCCTTGGTTCAGTAAGATATTATAGTAAGATTTTTTTAAAAAATAAAAACATACTAATACATTAACCAAGTTTGCTCGAAAAGGGGTCAAGTTCATCGGGACAAAAGAGTGTGAATAATGTTTCCACAAGCAGAAGAAGGTATTGGTTATTGAACCCATGTTAACTCTACCTTCTGTAGGATCTGGATTCTTAATTTTTAGTGATGAATCTCTAAAAGGAATGGGAGTGTCGTCACGAAAAATGAAAACATGACTTCTTATAAATCTCAAAATCTAAATCCTCATGAAATCAATTATCTCATCCATGATCTGGACCTAGATGTGGTTGTTTCTTCAATGATGATTTGGATAATCTATCTTTATGGTGATAATTGTTATATATATACCCATACCATCAATTTTTGAATTATATTTTCACACAAGTGGAATTTAACATGAGACCGAGGGGATGGTTAGAGCATAAGAAATACTATGATTGTTCAATTTGTTATAACCCTAGAAGAGCATACAAAGTCACTAATACATTTAGTAGGAAATACATTATTGTTCTGGAAATGATGAGGATTCAAATAGATCCCTTGATCAAATACCTAGTGAAACTGGTCTTGGGAATCGTAAGGGAGGGAAAATCATCAACCATATCGAAAATGATTTCTCAACCATCATTAATAGAGAAGATTATGAATGATCGAAATGAAGATCCTTTTTAACAGAAGATGTTTAAGGCTATGAAGAATGGGAAGTTTCATGAGTTCAATATTTTTCAAGGTGTACCTAAATTTATTAATGTGCTATGTATTCCATTTATTTCAGATATAAATATAGAGCTGTTGGTTGAAGCTCATAGCTCAAAATTATCAATAAATTCATGAAGCACAAAAATGTATAGGTACCATCATGATAATTATTGGTTGCATAACATGAAATGGGACATTTCTGGATAAACTACAAAGTTCCTGGTGTGACAGCAAGTGAAGTCAGAGTGAAAACATTCTAAAGTGGCCACTACCCATACCAGCATGAAAGTTGGACAATATCACTACGAGCCTTATCACAGGTTTTTCAAGATCTTCTAAAGGAAACACTGCAATATGGTTTATATTAGACTGTTTCACAAATATTACCCCATTTCATATCAATTTGAGAATATTTCTTTCTTGACTAACCTTCCAGGATATACATGTAGGAAGTGGTATGTCCACATGAGGATCCCCTGTCTATCTGATCTAATCAAGATTCTAGGTTCACATCAAAATTATGGAGAAGTATTCACATGAATTTAGTACATAATAGAATTTAGTATGGTCTATCACCCCAAACTAATTGAAAATATGATATGACTTTTCAATCACTCTAGTAAATGATGAGAACATGATCAATAAAATTTAAAGGCATATGGGATCAAAATATACCATTAGATGGGTTCTCTTATAACATCATATTCCATTTTAGCATTAAAATGGAAGCATATGAAGAACTGTATGGAGATCTATATTGAACTCTTACTGCTTTGGATGATTCTGGTGAGGGAATGTTTCTTGGGGATGCTTCTATGAAGAAATGATAGAAATAGTTCATTCTATACAACAACAGATAAAGTATTATTAGAGTTGGATGAATATATATACAGACAACCGTCGAAGGGACTTGGAGTTTGATGTTGGTGAAAAATTCTTCCTCATAATTTTTCCATGGATGTGAGTCATGAAGTTTGGAAATAAATGGAAGCTCTGACCTAGGTAAATTGTCCCCTATGAGATCATTGATTTCATAGGAGCAGTGGCCTATCAGCTTTCACTTCCTCCAAATATATCTCTGGTTCATGATGAAATCCATGTATCCGTCAAGATTAAGTACATACCATACCCTTCACACATTCACAATCTATAGGTGGTTCAAATGGAACATGAACTCTCTTATGTTTAGTAGCTGGTGGAGGTCTTAGATCATAAAGACAAGGTTCTACGCAACTAGACTTACCAACCTGTTAAAGGGTTTTGGAGGAACCACAAATATGAAGAAGCTACATGGGAAGTAGAAAAGACTATGAGGCATAAGTATCTTCACTTTTTCACTTCTAAGGATATGAGTTGAAATTATGGGGATGAATTTTCTTATGGGGGGAAGAATGAAATGACACAATTTATGAATTATATTTTGTTTCCTAAAAATATATATTATACCTTTTTATAATCAATATATATATATATATATATGAAATTTGACAATTAGGTATTCACTGCTATATGTCTTTTGGTTAATATGAATATTAGAAACAATGATAATTTTTTACGTCTTAATTATTGTTTATAAATAGAAAAGATAATGGATAATTAATGAAAGAAATTTAGTTGTTGACCTCATCCAGTAGAATCATGACATTTAAATCCAAGTTATTTGAAATTTGGATAGAGGTAGCATCACTAGGTTTCACTCTGGGCCAAACCTAATCAGAGCTTATACATGTAATGTTTGGACATAATCACATTTTGTGGAAGTTCAAGATAAGGGAGATTACCACTTAAGCGATGTAATTCAAGCCACCACAAGAGTCCAACACCATCATAAACATTACCATTATGTTGTATGTGGGTATATTAAGGGATTATGTGTCAAGGCCCTAGTTACATAAAATTCAATCCCTTGTTTATATAAAATCATAATTTCATAATTTCTGGTTTAAGAATAGGATTTCTTCAAAATTGAGATGCAAGTTTACAAAATGATTTTTAGGGAAAATATTTTACTTATCAGAGAGATATAAATTATTACATTAAACTATGTTTATATTAATAAAGTTTATTATAATGAAATAGTGTTATAAGAACTCACCTTTTTAACTACAAATGATAAAATAATATTATTTTCTTCATGTGTCGAAAAAATTACTATAATGTTTACTATGAATTTTATATCCACTATTATTTTTAATAAATAAGTATTTATACTGACAAATTATACATTTATCCTATTTAGAGACTTTTTATGATAAAATAAATTTAATTTTTTAATTTTGATACTCGATATTAGGTTATGGTTAATATAGGACATTTTTATAAAATATATTGTTTTTTGGTATATTGTAAAAATAATGTTTTGAGTTTTAGGTGTGTTTAATGACATCACAATGAGGTAACATATAATTTAAAGTTTTTTCAAATTTATTTCACTAAAATATTATATTATGCGTCCTAAGTGTCCAATACCATCAACAAATACCCTGGGCAAGCCCATGGCTTTTCAAATACCCCTACTGAGGTGTCCTCAAAAATTAATAAAAGAACTCCCTCACTTTTTCTATAAACAGCCACCCATTATTCCATTATATTTCATTAATAATTCACTATCATCAAATATATGACAATATTTACTCTAAAAGAGTCCTCCAAAGGTTTTATCAAGCTCCTAGGGTCCAGATCTTCATGTTTTATGAGTTACCCTTCAAGATAAGGGAAATCATAAATGACTCTTTTCCTTTCAATTTCCTTTTTATGTCGTATGTCATTTAAATTTACCTAACATTTTCTTCTGTAAATTATGTTCTATCTCTTTAATTTTTGAATATTTATTTTGAGTGGTAGACCCTTTTAACCTATATTTTTAAAAATTCTAAAACCAAGTTCTATAGTCGTTATGAGGTCGCATTTTCATCCCACAATTGTTCACTTTTTATGAATAAATTCAATTATTTTATTTTATGAAAAACCAATACTAAATATTCATTAGAGGTAATACAATATATTAAAAAATTTAATTTCTTATTTTGGAATTAAAATACTAGAAACCCACCTTCCTTTTATGATGGTTTTAAGATGAAATAAAGATCCCGTTTTTAAAGCATCTATTTAAACATCATTATTTTGATGTGAAACACATTATATTTATTCTCCATGGGTTATTTATGAATTTTTTTATGATGATATTAGTGGATCACAAAAAAACAAATAAATAAAATTGGTTTTCCATTATAGTTCTTTGTTCCATTGGGTAAAGTATTTAATCACTATAGATGACTAGTTTTATGATACCATGGTTAATAAAGTTTGAAATTGTTATGACCCCTTTGGGATGGACCATGGTTATATGTTTATGAGTATCTAAATTTAATGTCTTATCCACATTTATAAGTTATGGTTCGTGCTATTTTATTTATGATATACCTCATTATCATTCCCTTATGTTATTCCTCATGTTCTTATTGATATTTCTTATGATCACAAGTAAACTATTTCCCATGTTATCCCTTACTGGGACTTAAACTCACCAATTTCCATTGATGTATGTCCCCAGGTTACAATATGAAATTAATGTACATAAGATGGACCTTGAAGAATTATTTCACATGGAATAGAATAATTTTATAAGACATCATGTATTATATACCTTTTTAACAATAAACTAAGCCTTAAAAAACCCAATATTTGAAAATGTTATATAAATTTAGGTAATAAAAAGGTAGGATTACATAATTAATAAAGTTATATAAATGGTTTTAAAGTGGAAAATATTCTCTAATATTGAAAAAATTCTATGATTTGGTGAGGCAATCCACAATAATCGACATTTCATGATTCTTTCTATGAGTCTTTGGTAACCTAGTGAAAACTTTTATATTAATGTCATAAAATTTTCATGATGGAATAGACAAAGATTTTTTTGAATTATCTTATATGTTATCCTTAATACGTAACTATTTCCGACCCTTTCACTGGGGCACGTGCGTCCGTCCACTTGGGTGCGACAGGCACAACTATTTTGTTACCCCGCATTCTTGGTTCCATATCTTCATGGACGCTGGTTAATTACACTACTTCTGTCAAGACATTCCATGGAATCTTGACATGGTAGCGACCTTCAGTCGGAGTAGATGAAAACATCAAGAATGTCGGGGAATCTCTGGGTGCGTGGACATTGGGGAACCTATATTCTTACTCATAAAAGGGAATCTAAAGGGTGCATAACCCGAGGAATCCCGAATCGAATGCGGGAAATCATATTCCATTGGAATGTCCCTGAGGTTTTCCTCAGCTTCCCATGTTTAACATGGGGTATGTCGTGAGTTTAACATCTTGCAGAGATGGTTATGTCAAAGGCATGTCATCCAAGGTTTTCCTCACGAATCTCATGCTTATCATGAGTTAGGCCGTGAGTTTAACGTCTTGCAGAGATGGTTACACCATAGGCGTGTCATTCGAGGTTTTCATCAAGAATCTCATGTTTATCACGAGGTAGGCCGTGAGTTTAATGTATTGTAGAGACGGTATAAGAGTGATCAGAACGTCCCATAGAGATGGATCAGATTTGTATATCCCAAGGAGAGAACACCTGGAAGATGGATGGATCAGAATTCCCAATGAGGACAGATCTGAGGTGGTGCGCCCCTTGGAGGGGAAATGTCACACCATAATGGCTGACCTGAACACCACTGAGGGCGGATCAGGGAGTGTGCACCCTAGAACGGGGAATCACCAAGGTTTACAATTTGATGGGATTGAACCTCATAGAGGTTTCCTACGTACCCCGAGTAGACAACAGGGATCAACACCCATGTAGTTGAAAGGGGTAATTAATACGGGTGCAGACAGAGGACAATGACCCTGAGACATTTTGGGGCTTACGTGTGGATAGTGGCCCATATACTGCTAGGAGCAACGAGGATGTGGATGGCATGATCCCATCAGGATGTTGAAGCCTGGATGAGAATCAGTATGGATGATGGAGAGTTGAATGAAGTGGAGGGGGAATGAAATGGGACTATCACAAGGGTGATAGTGAAGTTGGGCTTGAGCCTCGAAGAGAATTACTACTTATCCATGTGGAAGGGAATCAAAGTTCGCGTATTTTGGTGGGACGATGGGACACTTGATGAGTCGGCCCATGAGAATGGATGCATGGATAGGTTCTGTGCTTGAGCCTCATGGAGGATCCCTACATATCCCAGTGGCAGGGAATCAAAGACCACGTAGTTCAGGACGGTGTTGTCAGCGAACCGACGTGAAGATGGGCCTGGGTCAGATGGGTGATGGGATCGAACCTCATGAGGCTTTCTACGTACCTCTCCTTGACATGGATCAAAGGTCAAATTGTTCAGATTGATACAGTTTAACATCATGTTGGACAGGGCTGAACTAACATGAAGGGGGTCGGAACGACCGAGTGATGGGCTTGAACCTCATGAAGGCTTCCTACATACCATGACTTGACATGGATCAAAGGCCACATTGTTCGGGATGGGGCGCCGGTGAACCGATGTGAAGATGGACCTTGGTCTAGATGAATGGTGGTGGGCTTGAATCTCAGGAACGCTTCCTACATACCATGAATTGACATGGATAAAAGACTCCATAGTTCATAATAGACGTCGACGAACCATCGTGAAGAAGGACATTTGTCAATTGGGTGTTGGGAATGAACCTCGTGAGGTTTCCTACATACCATTCCATGACATGGATCAAAGTCCTCATAGATCGGGTTAAAAAGGGGAAGTTGAACTAACATGATGGGATGTCAGAACAACTGGGTGGCAGGTCATAATGACTTACCACTAGATTAGGATGCGGTGTAATGTCATGTGGGACAGGGTATGTCAATGAACTGATGTGAAAAAGGACCTTGGTCCGGGTGGATGGTGGGCTTGACCACCAGGAATGCTTCCTACATTCCATGACATGACATGGATCAAAGACCACATAGTTCATGTGAAAATTGGGGCTTGGCACACCGACACAGGGACGGACGGAGCCAATGATTGTTGGGATTGAACCTCAGGGAGGCTACCTACGTACCGTGCCATAACATGGATCAATGTCCTCATAGTTCGCATAGCATGTGGGTGTCATCGAACTGACATGAAGAAGGACCTTGGTCTGATGGGTGACGGGGCTTGATCCTTAGGGAGACATCCTACGTACCACGCCTTGACTTGGATCAAAGTCCTCATAGTTCAGGTGTTTAGTTTAACGTCATACTAGATGGGGTCTTATAGTTTAACGTCATGTTGGATGAGGGTGTACAGTTTAACATCATGCTGGATGAGGGAATACAGTTTAAGGTCTTTCTAGACTAGGGCATAAAGTTTAATGTCAAGCTGGATGAGGGAATACAGTTTAACGTCATGCTAGACGAGGGCATATAGTTTAACATCATGCAGGATGAGGGCTGGTGTCATATTCAATTCTTACTCTAAGCCCACGTGAGTCGTGCATGGTGTGAGAAACAAGAGGCAGTAAAGACTTGATGATCACGGTGCGAAGGTTGCGTCCATGTGAAGCGAATAGGGGCTTCTGCATTAGGCGGCCCATGGTACCGGGACTTACTCCAGGATGGTGGCTCGAGGAAAAAGATAACGATAGTTTCGAGCATGTGCCTTGAGGAGGCTTCTTACGTATCCCCATGGAAGGGAATCAAAGTCCACGTTTTCTTCTGATGATGTTTTACCACCGATTGGGGGTTTCAACATCTTACCACTAGATTGGGTCATAACGGCTTACCTCTAGATAATGATGTGAACAGATTACCACTAAATGGGGTTGAAAGGTCTTACCGCTGGATGAGGATGTCAACGGCTTGCGGCTGAATTGGGTTGCAATGGCTTACTACTAGATTGGGTCACAATGTCTTACCATTGGATATGATCACAGTGGCTTACCGCTAGATAAGGATTTCAATGGCTTACCGCTGCATAGGATCACAATAGTGGATGGGGTTTACGCGAGAAAGTTACCTGGGTGCTGCTATGGAGGGAAAATGGTGAATAGTGGCTTACGCAAGGAAGCTGCTCGGGTGCCGCTAAGGAGCGGAAATGGTGAATAGGGCTTATGCAAGGAAGCTGCATGGGTGCCTCTATGGAGCCACAATTGTGAATGGGGCTTGTACTAGGAAGCTTCCCGGGTGCCGCTATAGAGCGACAATGGTGAATGGGGATTATGCAAGGATGTTTCCCGGGTGCCGCTATGGAGAGACTATTGTCGATGGGGATTAAGAAAGAAGCTGCCCGGGTACGGCTATAGAGCAGTAATTGTGGATGGGGATTACGCAAGGAAGCTGGTTGGGTGCCGCTATGGAGCGGCAATTGTGGATGGGGCTTACGTAAGGAAGATGCCCGGGTGCCGCTATGGAGTGGCAATTGTGGATGGGGCTTACGCAAGGAAGCTACCCGAGTGCCGATATGGAGTGGCACTGGGGAATGGGACTTATGCTAGGAAGCTGCCCGGGTGCTGCTATGGAGCGACAATGGTGAATGGGGATTATGCTTTGAAGCTGCCGGGGTGCCGCTATGGAGCGGCAATGATGAATGGGGCTTACTCTAGGAAGCTTCCCGGGTGTCGCTATGGAAAGGCACTGGTGAATGGGGATTACGCTAGGAAGATTCCCTTAATGTCTTCCCAATTTCTAGCCATGAGGGCATCCCAACCCACTCGTGGATTGAGGCCTTCACCTATGCGCTAGTGCACAAGCGGGATAATTCCAAGGGGCATTGGAATCATGCCACTGTAATCATGGAATTAGGCGTGCAATGCTTGGAGCATAATGAATCTCTTGATTAGTGCAAGAGGCATCCTATGATAGGCACATAGGGTGTACTACAGTTTATATTCTTGTAGATAAGACTATTGAAATCTCATTCTTGGATCCCGAGGCATCTCTTATTTGGAGCAAGATGCATCCTATGTTTGAAACATAGGGTGTACAACAGTTTATAGTCTTGTAGATAGGACTATTGTCATATCATGCTTGGAGCATATGGAATCTCTTATTTGGAGCAAGAGGCATACAATGTTTGGAACATAGGGATTACTACTGTTTAAAGTCCTGTAGATAGGACTATTAACATCTCATGCTAGGAGCATGAGGCATCTCTTGTATTAAGAAAGAGGCATCCTATGATTTGAACATAGGGAGAACTACAGTTTAGAGTTTGTAGGTAGGACTATTGGAATATCATTCTTGGAGAATAAGTCATCTCTTTATTGGAGCAAGAGGCATCATATCATTTGTTAGATTGGGTGTACTACAGTTTATAGTCATGTAGATAGGACTGTTAGGCATAAGGTGCCTGGGAATGGATGGTGTAGGGTCTTATGCAAGGGCGGCCCTTTCTTGTTCAACCTGGAATAGGAGCCAAGTGATAGGGTTTGGAGGAGTTTCCTCACAAATGGTTTGACTCATGGTACTAAGGGAATTGATAATTAAAATCTTACCTCACGACATGGGAATGAAACCCAGAGGAATATGTCTACTTAAGGTGATTCATGGTGTGTGGAGGAGTTTCTCAAATCAATGTATTACATAGGTTGAAGGTGGCTGCGCAAAAGGGCGCAATGGAAAATCCAGAAGTCCCACCCTGAAAAGATCGCGGTGTGACACACTATTTTTCATGGGGGTCTATAATAGTAGTGAAAGGATGGGCCCGGAGGCCTGAGACCGTAGGCTGACACTAACCCGGAGCAGGGGCGCAGGGGTGCAGTCCCTGCGGTATGAACCGATGGGTGCGAAGGTAGGATCCTCGCGAATGATAGGTTATCACGATGTAGCTTCGCGGAGCAAAGGACTCACGTAGTAGAAGGATCTCATGGAGAATGGACCTCTTGTGAAGCAAGGGCAGCTCTCGGAGCAAACTCTCATAGAGAAGCAATGTGAAGTAAGCTGTTCATGGAGTAGGGACTCGAGGAGCAGCAACACAAAGGATGTTTCTCACATAGCATGGCTCCACTGAGACCCAAAGCAGAGCTCCGTGGACCGGGAGATCGACTGCCCAAGGGGTGAAGTTCTTTTGGTCGTCCTAGAGAAGGGGGGAGAGATGGGTATTTATAGGCAAGAGGCACCGCGATGCAGAGCTCACGTGGCGCAAAGTGGGGATTGGCGGCTTCGCGGCGCGCTCACGAACATCAAATGGGTTTGTGGAGCGTCCTACCTCCATCTCTTCATGGCGGGTTCGCAAATGTCGAATTCATTCGCAGAGCATCCCACCTCCTTTGCTTCGTGGTGGGTCTTCGTGGCACGTCACGAATGTCAAACAGGTTGACAGAGCTTCTCGCCTCACTACTTCGTGGCGGCACTCTGCAATCATGGAGGGGGCTTGCGAATGGGCTTTGTGAACCAGTTTTCCAGCCCAACTTCAAATTTCCATAATTCCTAATCCGTAACTCTGTTTGGGTCCTGCGACCTACCAAATATAAGCTTGCGAAAAGTTCTATGATCATTGATCATGTATGGATGCATTTGAAAAATTTTGGGGATTCGTTTTCTGGGGTCTACAATAACCTATTGATAAACCAATAATCTTGATAAATACTTATAAATCACCCACTTCATATTATCCACCAAAATTATATCTTAAAATATCTATATATCCTAGTGATATCTAGGTGTATTGAGAAATTCAATCTATGAGCATAATAAAAAACTACTTTTTTAGATAAGGTATATATTAGAAACATGGAAATATTAAAAAATTTATAACACTATATTTAAATATGAATTATTTAATTTCCAATCATTGACAACATTAATTTTATTTTGAAAATTCTCTTCCTCAGGTTTTGTGACTTTTCTATTTCCCAAAACAGATGGTTTACCAATAATTTGAAAATTTTGTGTTCTCAGTCCTTGCATAATTATAACCATATCCAAATTTACATGATATGTGAACATAGAAACCTTGTCTATCCTTATTGTAACATAGCCATTTTTTATATAGACACCTTAACTTTTTAGATGAATATTAAATACATAACATAACGACCTATGCCGAAAACATAGAGGTCTAGTGATTTTAGAATCATGGACACCTAAAAACTAGTTCATAAAATATATAAATAATTTCCCACAATGTTCTTCATAATTAACATCCTTCTTAAAATTATCATAATTATTTTCTTTCTTCAAAACATAGGGAAAGGAAACATAAGGAAGGGTGGGCTCTAGTGCTCAAAAAAAGATAAACAAGGAAAATATAAATGACCAATTGAGAATAAATTAAACCTAAGGTATCAAGAACAAAAGGATTACAATTTTAAATAATACCATTCATATAATACATCAAAATATTTAGTCATGTAATACAAAATGTTAGTTTATAATAGATGGATCATAATGAAATTGAAAAACATGATATGTGAGAGTATAACATTGGAAAAAGGAATATGTTTATTCCATACATATAATAAAAAACTGTCCATAGTATTCAAGGATCATTTACAAGGATATCAGAGTGGAATGATTTCAATCCCCAAACCATTTTTGTAGTAAGGATCACTCCTAATACCATCGTAGTGGAAAAATTTCCTTACTGAAATGTGTTTACTCCCAATTGTAGTCCTGTTTATCTAATGACATATTATCAATTACTGAATTCATTAGAGATAGATATAATTCCCACCCATCACATAAGTAAAATTATACATATGTGTACCATATGAAAATAACTAGTTCATCCCATCATAATCCATGAAAATAAATGGGTCTCACAAACATTTCCCCCGAACATAACCCAAGGAAAAGAAATATTTTTTATAACAATTTCATGATTTGATCACAATATCACCTATGTAAAAGTTACTAGTTTCATAAAAAAATGATATAATATTCATAAAACAACAAAATAAATAATAATAGTGGTATAAATTCATCATATCACTAGTAATCCATAAATAAATTAACATTTTGTTTTCTTTGACGAATCAAAATACTATTAAAATTTTATTAATACATTCTTGAAAAAAAATAAACAATAATTTTTTTAATCAACTATTAAAGAACTATTTAAAAAATAAGGAAAATTATCTCTTAAAAATAATAATGTTAAATTATAAACGAAACATTATAGAAAAAATTAGTGACGAGAATTGGTGAATGAGTTCATGATTTATAAGATAATAAAAACATTTAATCTTTAATTTTTTAAAAAGTCACAATGTACCTCATTTGGAAAGTGACAAAAATATATATTTGTAACCATTTTTAATAAACCCCTACATGAGTGAAAATGACATTAAAAAATAATTTTAATATATTAAAAAAAATCTGTATAAATTTTTTATAAAATATTGATATGGAGTAATAAGGTTTTTCGACTAATGAGAGAAATGAATTGATTTTCTTCAAATATATATTTTGGCCTCTTGAAAAAAAATGTGAGGAAAATAAGGGTAAAAATGTATTTTCAAGAAATGAAAGGTGGAAAATAAAACACAAGAGTCTCGTGAGAATTATATCATATGATTTCATCTTTATAACATAAACATAATCAATCATCATAAATACAGAGATTGCAACACAAAACACCCAACCGCTTTGGTAACATATGGAACATATTCCCCATGAAAGAAATAACCTTAGATTGAATTATAAATCCCAATAAAATTTATAATATGAATATAATAATAAATTCCTCAGATGTATATACCCCACACAATGGGTAATTTTGGTGAATATGGCATATGTGTTCTAGAAATAAAAGGGAGACTAGAAATATATTTCCTTAGGTCTAACAATTTTTGTACTCATTAAAAAATTATTTATAATAAATATATATTTATTGAAAATATATTTTAATGACATAATATTATATATCATACAATATAAAATTAGTTAATTCTTTCTATAACCTCTCTGTGAACACTTCATTATTCAAACACTATTCTAGTTGATCTTTACATCATTTTTCATATATGTTCTAGTTCTATTGTTTTGGTCCTTGTATTTTGATCATGTATATATTATACACACAATATTAGTCGTGATATTCATATCATATATATTCAATATATAATTTTTTTATTCATTCATAAAATATATATATATTCAAAATGAGTTAAACCATTCATGGAGATTATAGCCCATATATAGGTATAAAAACTGTTTCTTTTTTCTGTCAGATTGAATGAAAACATGTAAATAAAAAACCACCTTTCAATAATGATTATTATATAATATAAATAATATTTAATAAAAAAATCAGTATTACCTTCTAGGAATAACTTAAAAGAAAAATTAACCACATCTCATCATGGAAGTGGCAGTCCACACATTTGCACAATCGATGTTATCAACTTAAAAAAAATTAAAAAATAATAAGTTAGATATGATATGATAATTACATAATTTACAACAATTGTTATGCATCATATACACATATTTAATCCATTATAATACCCATCTAAAAAATATGTAAATGATAAATGAATTGCATCAATATATGATGATGGTAAGTTGTACGTACGCCTTAGTGATATGTCCACTTCTCGTTTAATGGGAATGAAGTTGTATTATGGTGTTTTCAAAATCAAAATAAAATTTAAAAAATATTTAGAATAATTATTTTATTATATTATAACAAATACCATAAATTTAGTGGAGCCGAATAATAATAGAAAAAAAACTGACTGGTTATGATGGTTATCTGTTCATTGAAATGACACCCTTCGATCTCCCATAAAGGGATCTAGGGTTTGTATTTTTGGAAGAAAAAACCTCCATAATTGGTCAAGGTAATTTTGTGAAATATATTAGATTATTTTGTTTAAGATATATCGTTATTAGTGGTTTAATAAATTAATGCAGGCAGTGTCCTTTTATAATTGAGGTGAGTGGCACTTTTAGAATTTCTTGAAAGATTAAGTTATAATAAATTCATTCTTAAGAGAAATGACTCTGAATTAAAACGAATCAAAATATAACATAGGATTTTGTTGTAATACCATCAACAAATATAATTTAGGCAAGGTTTAGTTTATTTCAAACCATATCATTTTTAGTAAACCTTTGTTAACTAATTTTAATTTTAAATAAGTTAAAAAATGTAATATTAAAATATTGTAATTTATATATATAACGTAACAATTGACACATAAATGGGAAATTAATTTCAATTTTAACGATATAATATTCAAATTGTATTTTTTAAATATTTTTTTGAGTTTTATATAATTTAATTTTATATTTGGATAAAATATAAATATTTTAAAATTTAAGCTGTTTATTTAAATTGAATTATAAGTCATAAATACCTAGTTTTAATTATAATTTGATATTTTTTAAAAATAATAATATTTAATATTCAATTATGAATTCATGGTACACTAAAAAACCTCAAATTATATCACATTTAATTTTTTAATATGTATTTGGTTTATTTTTCTACTAATGGAATAAATAACGTTTTTGTGTTTTGTAAGAATTTATGTTAATTATATAATACATAAAAATTGTAAATAAATAACTATCATGAATGTAATATTATTAAGAAAGAACTTTTTTTTAAAATTCATCCGTAAATAATTCTTTCCCTATGTGAACATATAAAGGATATTGAAAACAAAGAGAGTTATATTTTGTAATTTTATTTTAATGAAATAATATATAAGTTATTTTTATAGACATGTTTTCAAAGAAAAATCTATTTTAAGCCTAAGGTATTAAGGGTAGTATTTATTTCGTATTGAAAAAAAAAATAAAAGGGTTATAGATAAAAAATTTGAACCTCATGATATTAAATATATAATTTATTTTATATAAATTAATACATATAAAGAGAATAAATAATTTTTAATGTTTTTTGTGAAAAATGGGATAATAACTGTTTTCTGAAAACAATTCATTTTTAAGAGTAAAATTTGTTTTGTTATTTTTTCAAGAATGGAAAAATGTTATATTGTTGTTAATTTTTTATTTTATATATAATATTTAAATCTCATAAAAATAAATGATCATTAATTATCAATTTATTCATTATGTATAAAAATAAATTGTTTGCATGAAAATTATTTTTAGTAAAATGTTTTTATACGTATAATTTTTTTATAATAAATAAAAAAACAAAATAATTTTAAAAAAAATAATGGGTTATTTAGAATATAATTGAAATAACATTATGTTGAATTTATTTGAAAAAAAAATTCAACATTTTACATGCCTAAAACAAAAAAAGTTATCAATAAAAGTCAATATTCTCTACTATTCAATTTTAAAAAATTTATTTCAAAAAATTATAAATTTTTTTTACTATGGTAATTTTTATAAAATGATTTAATAAAATAAATTTATTTTTATAAAATATAATTTCTATTAGGTTATTATAATTATAATAATAATTTCTCCCAAAAATATTAAATTTTTGTAATGAAAATTTACTTTTGAAGAATAATATAACTTCACTAAAAATTCATTTACTATTTTCTAATCATTGATAAATATATTTATATTGATTTGTACATTTATATATGTATTTCCTAAACCTTTTAATCTTATTCCTACAAGAAATTATAATGTCTATGTTATAAGGGTAATATATAAATTATAACATTCAAGGGTTTGTCGAGGAATAGTGTTTTGTGAAATAATGATCTCAATTTATTTAAATTAAAATGTATATTTCATAAAATATTCGGGTGTTACAAGGTTGCAAAATTATTAATTTACATCCTCTAAATTTGGACATGTTTTTGAAAATTGAAGGGATGACATTTAAAAATTTATTTGTTAATACTCACATTATAAAAATATTTAGTAAAATATTCCTTAAAAAGGTAAAGGGAGGTATAATGGAAAACATAGTACTGAGTTTCAAAATTTAAGATCATCATTTAAAATTGAAAATATGTAACTATAATAGAAAACTGACACCCAAGGGATAATATAGATCGAGAGAGAACTTTTTCAAGAGAAATTTTGCAACCAGAAAACCATGATTCAATGGTGTGGTTAAAACACCATAAATTATTTGGAAATGAAGTTTATAAGAAATTTTTTGGTTTCAATATCCTTTTCCATAGAGTTTAGGAATTAATTTCCCATATTGAGTAATAAAATAATTATATATAATAACATGAAAAGTATAATTTAATCCCTTAATAAATATCCACCACAATCTAATCCTTTATTCCAAACAATGAGTATTCGAGATTATTTTCTGCTAGATGTATTAAAATAAACGTCAATTGGATCCACACTATATATCTAAATATTCTTCCTATATTAAGGAAGTAACTTAAATCCAAAAATGCTTAGCATAATATAATTCTTGAAATTATTAGACCACCATATGATGAAATACAACAATATCTCAAAAAAATAATTATATAAATTACAAAAAAAAAATAAATAAATAAAATATTAGAGGCTATATCATACCCTTCTGGTTACATTTAAAAAAATTAATTTCATTATTACCTAATAATAAATCATGATTAATCACAAATTAAACCCAACCCAATGAAAAAATCCCAAAATTTCACTAAAAATCATGATAATCAAGTATGTATTCTTATATTACACTGAAACTCATTATAAAAATCCTAAATCACTAATCTGAATAGTAATTATTTTCTTAAATGTAAATATCTCAAAAACAATTCCATATCAATTAATCACTTTTCAACCATATAACAAATCTAAATCACATGATCTTTAGTCCACAATTAACATATCCTCAAATCATATATCAACACCAATAGATATTTATACCTCAATAGAGTATCAAATATCCATTATATAAAACATTATTAAAAGGCGTTGATTTCTTTGAACATACAATAAACCATATACTTATAATCCCATGATAGAATCGATAACATTTAATTTATCCTCATATAAAAAATTTGTGATTATGAAATTAAGACTTTCCTTATTCTCTGAATAACTCCACCTCTATTGAATATTTTCATAATTCAAGAAATGTAATATCTTTTTCAAAATTTACTAAATCAATATTTATAAAATCACAGTCTAAATTAATGGTTACCAATACTATGAATGTGAATTGTATATTTATCTAAACTAAACAATAATTAATCAACATCAGATAATTATAATGGATTAACTTTCCATTAATCATTCATTCTCTAAAAAATATCACTCTACCACTAAATCAAATTTCTGTTTTATTAGTTCCCTTAAAAATATATCTCTGAATCCATTTAGAAAAAAATACTATGGAAGAATCAATATTGGTCTCATGATTTTTATTACCATAATATAATTATTATAAAACATAAACAACACAATTATTGAATCCAAATACATAAAGACTTTAATAATCCCACTTCTTTATTAAACCATTTACTTGGTTTCACAATATTATTCCCTAATACGTCCTCCCAAAAATATGAAATATGAATCATGTATTATGATTCATCTACCTCATTTAATCATGTTTCTTACATTTAACATAATAAATACAGTTTAAAAAATATATATTTCATACCTAATTTGTAGTATCATCATCATCATCAGTAATACCATTACTCATACATTCATTATTATATTATTCTTGATAATAACCCCTATTGAAATGATTTAAATAATTCCCAGAAGTTCCACTTATAATATATCAAATTATTAATGATACTATACGGAGAACATTATTATCATTCATTGAATTGACCTATATATTCATTTTTACTGAAATTACATACGTTTTGTTCTTCTTTTTTACAATAAAAAAATATTCTCATTCCTATAATACTTTCACCTGAGTTCATCATACCACATTCTGGACATGTTATATGATGAGTCTTGTATTCACAATGGTATTTATGAACTCCATATTTTTCTTATTTGGTGTGTGAGGAAACTCCAAAATGTTGAGATTGTTAATCAACTAACAAGATATACAATTGGTTATAAACAAAAGTTCTAACATTCAATATATTTTTTCACATGGTTTTTCATGGAAAAAATCATTCCATTAAACTCTACAACAAAAACAATGACGATTCATTCAGATTAAAGATATTGAAAAAACCTATGGAGAATAGTGTTAGCAATATTTGTCATAATGGAAATCATTATAAATGTTTATTCCAAATAAATGAGGAAAAAAAATTCTAGAATTGTATAAATACCAGAAAAATGAATACTATTTTCTCCCCCAAAAACATTGGTAGATTATCTCAGTCACGTAGATCATATAACCTCTAGAAGGACATGTGATTTTATGACCATATAATGGTCATTTGAACAGATCATGTGCTATGAATGTTATTATTATTATCATGTTACACACCTCAAACCAACCAAATTGTACCTCTGAGGGAATCTAGACAAGTACTGATTATTATTGACGGCTTTTAAGGGAGTTCTTCTAATAAAGAAGCTTGTAACTCAAAAAATGCATTAAAAATCCAAACCCCCTTATAAAATAATTGTTGAAAAGGTTTAAGCCTCATGTGATGTGCTTATGTTATTTGAATGAAATCACATATCCCCTAGATACATGACCACTATGTTGTATGAGATCATTTTTTAGTATCACCTTCATCATGTAAATGATTTCAGAGATGTCCCTTCAATTATGAAGTACCCCTTTGGCTTCCTAAACATACAAATGTATTTTCAATGAAATTACTAGTACTCTACGGTGAGACCCCTAATACATCAGGATATGGACCATAATCATGTGAAGTGACTATCCATGAAAAAACATTCATGTCATATTGATATCCAAAGTCATTATAAAACATGGAGGAAAATAAAATGAGAAAATTCGACATCTTCTCACAAAGGGAGGATACACAGATTTTCATGTGAAATGGGTTATGCATGTTGTAACACATGAGGGATATTTGATGTTCTATCCTATTCCTATAGATACCCCATTTGAAACTCTATCTTGATCTCAAGAAATTCTTTTTACAATCCAACTTAGTCTCTCTAAGAACCTCAAAAAAGATTTTTTAATCTTGTGAGAGCCATTCCATGACTATGGTAATATTTTAATGAATACTAGTCAATAAATTCTGACCTTATAAAGGCACTTTGACATGTCAACATGGTTATAAGAAATCATTTTGATCATATGGGGTCCAACAAACATCGAGATATTGGGATGTTCTTATGGTCATTGTTATAACCTGACACTATGGATGACCCATGATTGGATGTTTTGAATTTTGTGATAAAAAATTCTCTCCACCAAATCTAGATCTAATATATGAGATACATGTTGTCAAAGGTGGAATATAACCAAGGTGTAAAGTCCTATAATTCCCACCCCCTACATAAATATTGGACGAATGGACTACACTCAAATTTCATTCAATCCACACATATGAATGAAAGTTTTACATAGGATAGAAAGTATGGAATTATAAAATTAGAATGTCATGAGATCACTAGGTTCTTACACCTTGTAAATTAGGGTATAACATAAGGGATCATGAGACACAAATATGTGAATTACTTTATAACTCTATAGATCATTTTATGTACTTATGATTGGAAATGTAGATCATGCAGATGAGTTATTTCATGTCTTCTGGATCATTTGAATCCTAAATAATCTAATAATTAAAAATTCGTGACGCACAAATATAATAAACAATAAAATGATTTGAAATAGTGGAATTATTATGTGAATATGGATAAGATAATATTTATGGGATTTTCATAAACAAACTATATCATGGGAAAACAGTAGGACATGTCTCCCAACTCATTCAACATCCTCTGGAAAATCCTTAAAAATCACACAATGTTTCATGGATATGTAAACCAAGTCTTGTAGAACTATTTTTATATGTAAAACAAATCTTGTGAAGTCCATTTGATATGTCTCCCAATTCATGGAAAAATATTTGGGCATATCACCCATGTTTTGGAGAATCTTTTTGACATGACACTATAATCTTGTGAAGTCCTCCAAACTCATCGGCCCAGTCATCTAGAACCCTATATACTTTTCAACTATATTTTAAAAGACCATTTCACTTGTCTCCAATGTCCTGTGATATAATTAGAGAACCTCAACCTAGTGTCATGGAATCATTTGTACATTTCACCCATGTCTTGAAAATTCTTTTATCCACATCGAACGAGTAATGCGCCTCCCATAAGACATGTCATCCATGTAATATGATGTCCTTTAAACTTGTCCAAAAAATCTTCTGGTACCCTCCAAATATGTTATTTAGATCACATGATGTACTTTATATATGTTAGCTACATCATGAAAAACCATTAGGATATTTCTTATAGATCATGTGATGTCCTCCAGACATGTACACATTGATCATGAGAAAAACTCATGAAAATTACAACTAAATCATGCAATGTTTGCTAGATAAGTCAACTAGATCATATAACATTCTTTGGACATGTCTTTTAGGCAACCATGTCATGTCGAAACGACTTTATAGTTTTCAAGTGGACACCCGGGGATATGACAATCTATCCATGTAGAAATAATCAAGAATACCCCGAAACTATAATATGATAACATTGATTCTTATTATAAACAACATATGTAGTATGCCTCCCTAAGGTGTAATCTCAAACAAGTATCAACCATGGTGTATGTCCTTAAATATCTCAAACACTTTATACCATGGCCTCTAAACACAATTATGGTGTTATAAATCCTCATCAACCATCAGCGGATTGATAATTCAATTAAACTATGTGAACTCTGAGTCCTTTTATAAACATGATATGTTGAACTCCTTCATATGTCCCAATCTCAATGGGAATCCATCTTGGTGTATGTACCTCCATATCTCAGACACTCTAACCCCTAGGATCTATACATTCATAGGGGGTTATCATTCTCTATCATCCATCAGTTGATTGATAATTTTAATGAACTATGTAGAATATGATTCTTCTTATAAGAAATATACAAAAGAATCCATCCAGATTCTCAATCCCCATATCAAACTCCCCATCAGGTCTACATCAGTACATAAGTCCCATGTATATATGTGATGATACTAATCACTTACGATACATTTTCTCATATTGATCACGAATCTCATAGACTTAGGTATTTCTAATGATCATATTATTTTCATCATAAATTTCCCCCCACTAAGGGAAAAATATGTGTGTAGGCTCAATTCAGTGGCAACATATGATTTCCCACAAAAAATGATATCTACCTAGGAATCATACTTGAAAGAATGATTGAAAAAAGATGACTCAGATTCCTATAATAAAAAGGATATGTAGGACATCTTCTTAAGTCTCGATCCCAATTCAGAGTCATCATGTTCCTTCATTAATGTCCTTTCCAGAAGATATTAAACTATACGACTCAAATGAACTACAATGGTTTCTATTTATATCATAAATCGGATACATAGAATTCTTCATAAAGATTTAATCATATCCTTGAGATATCATTTGACTCCCTATATAGAACTAAATTGAAGGTTTTCAAGTTATATGTATTCATAATATATGCAACTACCCATTTATAATTAAAAACATAAAATAGATGAATATCATTAGATAAATATCTAAGGAGTGTTAAATAGAACCCATATTTATAGATAAAATGATTCAGCCAGATAATATTTTTAGGGTAACCATTTTCGTATCAAGATTAGGGAGAGGTTCAAAAACATATCATAAATTAATAATAGATTAACAAACTTGGTGATAAATACCCCTAAATGGTTTTGATGATCCTAAACTCCAATACACTCAAATAATGAGAGATCCTATGCTTCACAGGTATGACACCCTAAATGGACACATAACATCGGAAATCAAGTCTGTTGTTAGTTATGGATGTGTGAACTATTTATAGGTTTTCTAAATGATAATAATTGTAAAAATAATGTCAAAAATTGTAAAACACATTAAACCCCCCACAATCAATCATTGGGACCCAAAAAAATATCCCAAATGATAAAAAATACAGATTCTTACATGAATCTCTCAGATAAAAAAATGATCAGTTCACCAAATGTGAAAATAGTTCTCCTGAAATAAGTCATACTTTACTGTGACAAGTCCACATAAAAGAAATTCCCAAACCAAAATTTAAAAGGTCAATTTAGTTACTTAGGAACATATTATTGATCATGTATCATACATATTAATATTTAATGATTATAGACCTTATTCCATATTATCTTAATGTCAATAGATACTATGATCGCAAATAACACACAGACCCGAGATTATTCCTTAATATTGATATTATTCATGAAACTAAGGTGAAACAACATCCTTAGTACGACAAATAACCTCCTCACCCACCCAAAATCATCAAATTCAAGTAGATAATATAATGTTTTGGGAATACCACGGATATAGAACAATCACGACCCTTGAGTCTAATAGAAATTTCCTCCAAATTGAATAGCTAATGGGTCCTTCTCATTTATAGAAATCTACAATGAATCCATTGGAACACCTTTCCGAAACAAATTTATATAGTATCTAATTACCAAAGCATGAAAATCCACACATTCTTTATTTGAGGAATTTAGATCAAGGAGTTGAACAAGGATTCATTCTAGTTTTGGGTACACTCAGGAGGAATACTATCAAACACCATTACCATTTACATAATACTATTGCCTTCACTTTCCTACTAAGGGAACCACCTGACACATTTATTCCCTTGATTTTTAGGAATATAATCCAAGGATGTATATTTCAGTGTGAAAATACACGGTAAAATTGGAGTGGATCATATCCCGACAACTGGGGATGAATCCCAGTAGAATATTCTAGTAGTAGCCAATGTTGATGATTATAACCATGCCCCCTCAGATAAATCCAACATGGGAATTACTACAGTATGAATGGGGAGGATAATATCCCTACCACAGAATTGGAATCACGTCAGCATACTCTATTGGATCTATGAGAAAAAAAGTGTTCTTATTTATTTGATTCAATAAAATATATTATTGATTATACATTGGAGACTAAAAATGTTTAGGCCTATATTTTTACACATACAATGATAAAGATTCAATACATTCATGAAATAGTTTGAGAAATACTCCAACATATTATAGAAGTGGTACAAATAATATTATTGAAACATAATCATATATCGATAGATAGTATAGTATATAACTCAGATCAATATGATTAACTAGATATAAAATGTAAACATTATTTCTCCCATACAGGAGGATTTTCGGCACATTCCAGTATAGAAAAAGGCACCATACTGAGATCATATTGATCTTCCATCGTCATCTCACCATTCGAGAGAAGCAAATGACTCGGGAAATATTTGCATTCCTATCATAAAATACCATCATCATGATCTAGATTCATAGGACCCAACTCAAATCCTCTTTCTAACTGTGGATCACAAAGTGAGACGTGCACATGCCTTAGGAAACATGCACATTCCTATCACAAAATATCAGTGACATAATCTATAGGTGTTATACATGAATCATATCCCTCTTCTATTTGAGGATCACTTGGTGGGAGTGTCACTTGTTTTAAGAAAAAATTGTATTCATGTCAGGGAAGATACTTAGAATTATTTGGTAGGTAAAGAAATCTGTGCTCATATCTATACTTTCATTGATGAAAATATGCATCATCTTCCATTAGGTGATATATATGAGATGTTTCATTTCCCTTATACCATTTTGGAGGTCCATCAACTTAAATTAATGGGTAATTAATATTCAAATTAGGATTATATTCATAATTTGTCAAGGTTTAATCATTATTTTTTTGGTATCCACTAATCAGAGGTATCATATTCATGCTGATAATATGGATGCTCATCAACATGATACAGAAACATCCTAGTAGTAGGATCAAATCCCAATAGAACCAAGTGTTTATCTACATGTTTGAGAATCCATCATGGAGAAAAAACGTATCCCTACTCAACCAAAAAAGGAATGTCGTTATATTCCAAACATGCAAAATATTGATGATCGTATCAATAATATTCTTCAATTTAATCTGCTTTAGGATGTTTGACACAAATATAAAACAAATGAAGGTTTAGTCGACTCTTAAACCAATGATGAAGGTGATCATTTCCTCTATATTCCACTTCATGGTACTTTATATAAGGATCACGTGGACTCTACTCCTGGAATCCACCAATGTGAAACTCCCCATGGTGATATCAACCTCCGAAAGTAAAATCCACCATTTTCCCAAAAACATCAATATAGTGTGGTGATTATGAATCATATACCCCAATATAGAGTGTTTCATGAAACAAATGGGTAAACCATATATAATTCTCTAAAAACTTCTAGAAACACATAAACGTGGTTTGTAGGTGATATAGAGAAGAAACCTATGTGGTTTGACTAGGTGGAGGCATCTAACTTTGATGAAGAGGAGGCCGACATTGGCATATAAAGATAGTTTGTCGGAAACAACCTCCAAACCTTGTTATGGAACCTTTATACATTTAACTATGACACCACATAATAGAAGGTTAAATTTTTTATTCCATACCAGTGATAATCTATTTGCAAAATTCCTCAATAGTTTTGTGATTGACACATCCCTTATACTAGATTTGAGATTCACCTTAAGAACATAAATACAATCTCTGGTCATCTGAATATAGCCACATTTTCCATATATTGAAACCCATGAATTGATGATAATGGGAAAATATGATGTATTTTTTGGATTTATATAATGAAAAATCACTATAGATTAATTTCCAGAGCCCAGTTTTATGTTCACATCCCAAGATGGGGGAAATTTGGAGTATTTCACTTCACTATGTCTCTAGAATAGCATATACACCTAGATATGTCATCATGAAACATCATATCCTCTATAAATATTTTGGGAAAATGTATTGTGTAATAAAGATGGAAGCTATAATAGAATAAACCCAGATTAAATATAGAATGACATAAAAAAGAAGGAGGGGTGGGACAAAGTCCTTTGAACTATACCAGTCAAATAATGGGGATGCATTTCAGGCACGAAATTCAATGTCATAGCCAACAAGATGACATTCCAAAGAAAATGACTCCCATAATGGTCTCCCATTGAAATCGAGGCATAGATGATAAAACTTTAACCAAATAAAATGGGTCATAATAAAATCCATCATAGCAGTCATCCCGTAGAAAACCCTGTCCCCTTGGCGGGGTAATATTTACCACTTACTCCAACCCTTGTGTAACATATTTGGTAAATAAATAATATGAAATTTTTATATTTATTAATATTTTTAAATTAATGATTAATTATACTTTAAATGGGATGTTAAGTTCGATCACGTACCCAATACACAACAATGAGTTTCTTTGAAATCTTACGTTGCATTCAACGTTGGGTCATACTGGAAAATAATAATATAATATTATTATTTTAAATGGTAGTTGACGATAATACAATGTATTGGTTGGAATGAATAGAACTAACTAAAATATTATTTTATATGTTTGATAAATGTTTTTACATTTATACAATAAATGTTATAGTATTAAAATGTGAAAGAATCAAATTTTAAGCATAATATATTTTAAAAGGTCGATTTACCATATTTTAATGGAGAACCATCTATAAATATAGTTTGGTAACATTTATATGTACTATTTGACAAAATAAAAATCCTTTTTGGATTCGGGATATCAAAATTTACTTTGGATTAATTTTTGGTATTTTTCTGATAACGTTAATTTTTTATAAATAGTGAAAATACTGTATTTTTATTAAAAAGTGCCTTTTAATTTTATTTATTTATATGGTCATATTATATTTTTAATTAGTTGTAATGTATAATTAGATTATAGTTTTATTAATTAATTCAATCATGGTCATTGTAATTAATGTCACTTTGAAATTGGACATAAACAAATGTCGATGTTTTGATAGTTATTAAGTCTTAAAAACATGTAATTTAGTTTGAAAACAGAAATTAATTTTATATTAATTAATGAAAAATCTATTTTTTTTAATTTGGTAATATAGATATCAATTTTGAATTCATAATATCAAATATAGCTTAGGCTGAATTTTTTGTAGTTTTCTGAAATTCATTAATTTTTTATGAATTGTGAAACCACTAAGTAGTAGTAAAAAACATAAATTCTCATTTAAATGATATTTCACTACTTTGGTGGATTTATTTTTTACAATTCGACATACATGTTTGTAATAATTATCTAAAATGTGGTTCAATAATTTGAAAATAATTTTTGGTGAATAGTAAATATTGACTTTTATTTACCACAGTTAAAGGTAAACAGGGAAATTCAAGGTAAAAATAAAATTATAATAATAAAAAAATACCTTAACACTTTTCCTAACCTTATTGGTCAAGTCATTTATGACCATGGGCATTTTTGGTCAATTTTGGGACCAAATTGTGCTACTTGGAGTGATTATGACACTTTAGATTAATTAACTTAATTTAAAGACAAACTAACAAAGAAATATCTTTTATTAAATTAATTTTTACAGGGGTTATTTAAATTATAATTTCAACTATAAATATTAATTGGAAATATATAAATATTTATAACATCATAGTATTTTTTTAATATTTTTAGACATCAAATAAAATAAATTATTGCTGACACAATAATGATGAAGTATTGACCTCATTAATAAAAGATTTAAATAAATAAGATTATAAATATTAAAATAACATCCAAAACCTGTCCAATTATAATAGGATGAATATATTTAAATCCTTATTCATAAAAAATATTAATTTAATGATTATTGGACATTTTTAAACTATAGATACGTTTATTATAAAATAATTGTTTCCAACTATCCTAAAGAGACCCTCCTCCCCCTAATAAAAGGACACCACTCATAACCAATTAATCACACATCTCCAGACTTTTGGCTCATCCAAACCCTAACCAAATAAGCTCTCATGATTCCTATCTTCTACCTAGAAGCCTTACCTAAGGAAGGAGTTACTTTAAGAAGTCATTTTGGATCAAACGAATGAAAGTTACCCAAATAAAAGGTAACAGTTTCTCTTAAATTATTTTCTATAATTTTACTTCTCAAACCCCTTAAATATTTTTATTACACTATTTTATAACAACACAAGTATCCTCAATATACTAGGATATTTTTATGAGATGTATTTGAACTATAGTAACACACACCTCCATCTATTGGGTGACGAACATACTTTTTCTGCCGATGGAAAACTAACACCTCATGAAATGATAATTGTTCAATTATCACCTACTACCAATCACGGTGGCCATTAATATGTAACTATATTTATATATGATATATATTATCTTCATGTTATCTTTATACTTCTGTATTTTTCTTTTAAAGCATACCTTTATTGTTTCCATTCTGGGTAAACACGATAATTTCATTTGAGGAAGTGCGGACTACCACCCCCTAAAAGTGATATGAATTGTTAATTCTATATGTGGGAAGTATAAAGGATATACTTAATGATATTATATATGATATTATATAGGAATTATAATACAACTATGTAATATTATATTTTAATTCCAATAAAATAAAAATTATAAATGAAAGTAGCGTTCATGCGTACAAACGACTTACCGTCTCTAGGAATGGTGTATTACATTTCTTACATCCAAATGATTTGAAAAGTTTTAAATATACATATATACCAGATATATATGATATATATAATATCTAAATGGTTTATATCATTCTGGATATAATAGAGTATTGACCACAAAGACAACTTGTAAATATAAGTTGTTCATTTTTTACTCAAGTACCAAATACCAACGAAATGACCATTGTTAACTTAAATGAATATATAATGTTTATAACATGGTAATTATTGATATAAAAGGATATATAAACTTTAAAATGGTTCCAATACAGTTATAAGTTAACTTTATTTATTATTAATGAGATTAATGAATGAACAGGTCAAGTGGGACTATGAGGTAAGGGATTTCTTATCTCACTTTTAATTCCATGAGATATCCATTGTTCGCCACTTATTAACTGTATGTGGTGTATTATGCACTACCATTTGATATATATTATAATTATATTCATTATAGTCAAATTATTATGTGATTCATTTGGTTGTTCTTAACTTTTGGTCATACGACTCAGTTGTCTAAAACGTGGTAAAGGGTTTCATTTCACTTTTTATTCTCATGAGATTCATGCTATATTTTACACTATTTCATTTTTTATGGTGTATTTACTACCCCTTATTGTACTCATTGTGTAATATAATATAATTTTTATGTATCTACATCTTCATTGTATGATCCTTCTTTCATGTGGCATATGGTTTGTATGTTTCCAAATCATTATAGGAACCCTTCACCCTCCTCTTTTTAAAAAAGGCTTCTTTTGGTTATGTCTTTTAATTTAAATATTATTATGATGGGATATGTTTTCTATATCCTTATTGATGTAAATTTTATGTCCAATTGATAATATACCCTTTTTATCTCATAAACTCAATTTCAGAATTTTATAGTGATGCAATCAGACTGTAGAATTTTTGCAAAGGAACTTCTTAACCCAATTTCAATTTATTTGGTTAAACTAGTACTTCTATAATATATCGTCCTATGAATATGTGTGGATGACCTCTGATTTTTTTAAATTTAATATCCACTTATATTGGGTGTATTTTTATTTTTTTCACATAATTATGTGATTGATTTATCTTTAATTTAAGGATACCGTCTTTATAAATAATTTCATATCAATTTATATTTCCATTGAAATTTCATTGTTTTTAGGCACCAATTCACACTCATATGGTGTATATACTATCCATTGTCATATTATATCATGAATACCTTTATTATCATGATATTATAATGTTATGATTAAATGTTATTCCTCAATTATTTGTATTCTAGAGTCTCTCATTTTGTTAAAAAATATTTAACTAAAATATCATTTTAAATGTTTTAGAGATTTATTATTCTAAATAATTCTCTTTAATGTCCATTTTTGAAAAATGGTTTTCAGGATTTATATATATGGAAATTAATTTTTTCAAAGGATAATTTATTTAAAATCTTCAAAGTGGTATGGAAAACATTGATTCAAAAATCACTTTATTAAATGTTTTAAATTGTATTGAAAATGGATTTATTATGAATTGATTATGTAAATATCATGAAATGATATATTGGAATTGCAATGTAGAAATTTTGTTATTGAAATGTTTATATTTTTAATATTTTATGTGTTATGATTTTATAATGGTACTTAGAAATTTTATGGGTGGTTATGTGATAAATTAAATGAGGTTGGTGCTGGGATAAACCTGGAAGGGTGGTTATGTTATAACCTTTAATAAATTTTCTATGGAAGTCAGTAATATGGCTATTCCATTTAGTGATGTGTGTGGAAGTCGACCATATTGTTATTCAACTTAAGAATGTTTTTTCCAATGTTAAGAATATTATGTTATGTGTTCTTTATAGGGGTTTTATGTTAATCTTTAGGTTACAAAAGGGAAATCTATGATCTTTTATTCAGGGAAGAGTATTTACTACATCTTAAAGGTAAAAAGTATTACTTATGAAAATGTATTAATGGTTTACTTTTTGTTTTGAAAAACAAATAGTTTTCCTTCTTTGTGTAACCCTTACTGAGATTTTTATGGTCATCCCAAGTCTTTGAAATTTTTTCACATGAGATAAAGTGGAATAGGGTCAAAGATAGGATCAAGTAAAATTCATGTTGTCTAAAACATATAAATAGACATGTCTCATTTATTCATGTGATTTTATTTAATAAAAAAATGGAAACTAAGTAGAAGTGTCTACTTTTTAATTTTTAATATTTAATGTAATTTTTATGCCTAATTCTCTAAAACTCTAAACCTGAAAAGACCCTCAATGTGAATTATTCATTTAATTCATGATAATGTATTATTTAAGGTCAGGTCCTTATAGTGGGTATCAGAGGTCCGAATAGATAACTTTAGAGGTTAGGGTGCCATCTAAGCATAAGAGACATAACCAAAATGGTTAACATATTATAAAGAGTTGTCGTTATTTTGAATGAGTTTACGATAACATGAATAAGTATATATTAGTATTTACCCTCATCATAAGATATAATATGATTATATACTCACATTGACCTTTTTGGCTTCAACAAATGGTTGGATCTAGCAGGCACCAAAGTAACAGTGGATGTGAAAAAAACTGTGAATATTTTCTAAAAGATCAACAAAATGAAATAGGAGCTATAATGAGGACTCTTGTGGTTCGTATCAACAAACTATCTGGAGTCATGATTGACAACCTGAACCTTGGTGATTTTTATAAGGCATCCTACTTGCGAGAAACAAATACCTATGAATTTTCAGGTAATAATCATAAAGGTTTGTATGTTTGAAAACCTATTTGTCAAGGATTCGGAAAGAAACACCTAGGAAAATGATTTGGTGATTATATGATAAGGTTATTTTGGAAGACATTCTATCTTTTTGGAACACTATATGCATAAGGAAAATAAAATACCATGTGATTTAATTTGTGGAGTAATGGTTGAAATATTATTTTGGAATAATATATGTTTATATTGTGAACATAAGGCGATTTTTGTTATTTATGGAATTGATTAACCAATCACAGTGAATGTGTGATTTGGTTAATTACACTTTAGTATGAAACTATAAGAGTAGTCATTGTTTTTTGACATAAATATAAAGATTTACTATGGAAGACAATGTAATTTAAATAATTTTTAGTTTTGGGTTTCAATTTTAGTTTTAATTGTTTTGAAGAATTTTAAGGACAATTGTATATTGAATGGTCTTTGTTGGCCTTTGGGTATTTTTTGACAAATTTTAGAGATTAAGAGTAGTTTTTTTTGTAAAAGATTATATTTTGGGAATTATCATATATTTTAATAACCATTTTCTATTTTTCTTGATGTCTAATAATAGGGGAAATATATAGTTCATTATTTTAGATTATGTAATTCTCTAGAAGTTTATTGTAGAACATTAGCTGTGATAAAGTCATCTTTAATACTTACTGTTTGGAGAAAAGATGAGTTTGTGTTAGAATTTCATTAAAGGATGACACACTACTTGAAAAGTAAGTATATTTCCTTAAAATATTAGTCTAGTTATTAATAAAATTCATCAACTATATGAAAAGGATCTTGAAATAAAAAATTTATAAGCTCTATTTTATCATTATACTCTTACCCAACCACAAATTTATGGTATTTTTGCAGTTAACTTTCCGTGATCAAGGTCTCTATCACTCTCTATAAATATATGGGAGTTAGTTTCTCTTCCAAATCCATGATTTCATGGAATCCTTTTATCTATTGACACAGGTGACCTTTATATATATATATATGCATCCTTTATAGTGATAGTTTTATTAATCTTTTTCTGATTTTGGGCTTTCAATGATGTTTCGAAGCCAAATTTTAAAAGTGTGAGGACCCAATTCCCAAAAGTCGGAACGATGTAACATCATAGGTAAAAAAATGAAAATATCATATTTATTAATATTTGTAAATTAATTATTAATTTTACTTTATATGGGATAAAATGTTCGATTGCGTACCCCATACACAACAACGAGTTTCTTTGAATCTTACGTGGCATACAACGTTCGGGCATACTAAAAGACAATAATATAATATTATTATTTTTAAATGGGACTTGATGCCTAGAAATTATTTTGGTGGGAATGAATAGATGTATCTAAAATATGATTATAAATGTTTGTTAAATGTTTTTACATTTATCTAATAAAATTTTAGGATTAAATTGTTAATGAATCTAATTTTAAGCATAATTTATTTTAAAAGGTCGATTTACTACTGTTTAATGGAGAAACCTATTTAAATATAGTTTGGTAAATTTTATATGTTCTATTTTATAAAATAAAATTCTTCTTTAGATTTGGGACATTAAAATTTACTTCGGGTAAATTTTTGGTATTTTTCTGGTAAAGTTAATTGGTTTATGAATAGTGAAAAATACAGTATTTTTATTCAATAGTTCCTTTTAATATAATTTATATATATGGTTATATTATCTTTTCAATTGTTTTAAAGTTTAATTAGAATATATTTTTAGTAAGTAGTCCAATTGTGGTCAATGGAATTAATTTATCTTTTAAATTGGATATAAAGAAGTGTCGATCTTTTGATAGTTATGGTTTCTTAAAAAAAAATTATTTTTTTGACAACAGGAATTAATATTAAATTAATTAATTCAACCATTATGTTTTTAATTTTGTAAAATATACATCATTTTTGAATTTGGAATATCAAATATATCTTAGGGTGATATTTTGGTTGTTTTCTGAAAAACTTCAATTTTTCATGAATAGTGAAACCACTACGTAGTAGTAAAAAATTACATTTTCATTTAAATAATATTTTACTACTTTTGTGGATTGAATTTAAAAAATCCGACATACATGGTTGTTATTTGTAAGTAAAATGTGGTTCAATAAGATGAAAATAATTTTTGGTGAACAATAACATTTGACTATTGTTTACTGCAATTAAAGTTAAATTGGGCAATTCAAGGTAAAAATAATATTATTGTAATAAAACATTACTTTGAAAACTATCCTAACATTATTGGATGAGTAATTTAAGACCATGGTAATCTTTTTATCGATTTTGGGTCCCCATTAAGCTACATGGTAGTGATTATGACACTTCAGATTAATTATTTTAAAGTAAAGGCAAAAATGAAAAAAACAAATATCTTTTAGTAAATTAATTTTAAAATGGGTTATATAAATTATCTTTTCAGCAATATACATTCATTGGAAATTCAAAAATATTTCATACATCATGGTTGTTTTTTATAATATTTATACATCCTATAAATTAAATTATCTATGACACAATAATAATGCATTATTTACCTCATTAATAATATATTTAAATTATTAAGATTATAAAGATTAAAATAACATCCAAAACCAGTCCAATTCTTATGGGATGAATTTATTTCTACCATGAGTCATCATATCATCGACATTAATTATTTTTGGACCTTTTGAAACTAATGATAAGTTTATTATAAAATAAATGATTCATACTTTCCTAAAAAGCCCCTCCCCCCCTTATAAAAGGACACCACTTCTAACAAATTCCTCAAACCTCTCAAGCCTTTTTTCCAGTCCAAACCCTTCTAAAAAAATCACTAAATATCCCTATCTTCCACCTAGAAGCATTAAATTAGGTATAAGTCACTTTAAGAAGTCATTTTGGTTTAACACAAAGGAAGTTACGCAAATTATAGGTAACTGTTACTCCTAAATTATTTTCTTTTATTTTATTTATCCAACCCCTAAACACTTTTAATTACACTATTTTAAACCTAAAATAGTATCCTCAATATTATATTATGTTTTTATGAAATGTATTGGAACTACACATACAAACACCTCCACCTAATAGGTGAAGAACATACTGTTTCTGTGGATGGAAAACTAACGCCTCACGAAATGATGGTTTTTCAATTATCTCCTACCTCCTATAAAGGTGGTCATAAAGATGCAACTATAATTATATATGATATATATTATGTTTTTTTCTTTATTATTCTTTATTTTTCTTTTAAATCATACCATTATGGTTTCCATTATGGGTAAACACAATAATTTCATTTGAGGAAGTGCAGACTACCGCCCCTCAAAGTGATATAACTCATTCATGCCATACATGGGAAAAATAAAGGATAAAGTTAATGATATTATATATGATATTATACTATAATTATAATATACCCTTGTGTCATTATGTTTTAATTCGATTAAAAAAATAAATAGAAATGAAAGTAGTGTTCATGCGTACGTACCGCTTACTGTCTCCATGAACGGTTCATTTCATTTCTTACCTCCAAATGATATATACGGATATAAATATATATTTATACTGGATATATTTTACTTATATTATATCTAAATGTTTAATATCTTTCTGGATATAATAGACTATTGACCACTTGGAAAACTTGTAAATATATGGTGTTCATTTTTGACCTAAGTACCAAATATCGACAAAACGACCATTATTAACAGAAATGATTACACAATGTTTATACCATGGTAATAATTGATATAAAAGGATTAATAAAATTGAAAATGGTACTTAAGAAACATGAAATTCAATTTAGTTATTTTATTCAGGAGATTAACGAACAAACAGATCATGTAGGACTATGGGGTAACGGATTTCTTAGCTCACCTTTAATTCCATGAGATTTCCACTGTTTTCCACTTATTCATTGCATGTGGTGTATTGTGTAATTAAATTTGATATATATTATAATTATTATAATTATATTCATGGTATTCTGTGATTCATTTGGTTTTCATTTACTTGTGGTCATACGACCCAGTTGATTACAATGTGTTAAAGGGTTTCATCTCACCTTTTATTCCCGTGAGATTCATGCTATATTTTCCACTATTTCCTTTTTTGAGGTGTATGTAATTCCCATGATTTTCATCTTTGTGTATTATAATTAAATTTATGAGTATTTACATTTTAATTTTATGATCCTTCTTTCATGTGGCGTATGTTTTGTAAGTTACCAAATCCGTAAGGGAACCTTTAACCCTCCTCTTTTTAAAAAAGACTTCTTTTTTGTTATATATTTTAATTTACATATACTTTTGTTGGGATATGTTCTTATGTATTGATATTGATTTAAATTTTATGTCCATGTGATAATATTCCATTATTATCTCATCATCCTATTTTTTAAATTTTAAAGTGAAGCCGTTAGGCTGTCGAATTTTTACAAGGGAACTTCATAACCAAATGTCAATTCATCGGGTTAAAATTGTACTTCTGGAATATGTTTGAATGACCTTTGATTTTTTTACACATAATATACACTTATATGGGTTGTATTTATAATTTTCACACATAATTATGTGATTGATTGATCCTTAATTTAAATATACCATCTTTAAAAGGGATTTCCTCAAAATTTAAATTTCTATTAAGAATTCATTGTTGTTGTGCACCAATTCACTCTTATAGGGTGTATATATTTTCATTTGTCATATTATATCATGAATAAAATTATTATCATGATATTATAATGTTCTGATTAAATTTTATTCCTCAATTATTTGTACTCAAGATTCACTGATTTTGTTAAAAACTCTTTAACTATAATATCATTTTAAATGATTTAGAGATTTATTATTATAAATCATTATCTCTAATGACCATGTTTTAAAAATGGTTTTGAGGATTTATTTATAAAAAAATTAATGTTTTCAAATGAAAATTTATTTAATATCTTCAATGTGGTATGGGACACATTGATTAAAAAATATCTTTTTAAAATGTTTCAAATGGTTTTAAAAATGGTTTGATTAAGAATTGATTATGTAATTATGCTAAAATGATATATTTTAATTGCAATGTGGAAATTTTATTAGTGAAATTTTTATATTTACAAAATTTTATGTGTCATGATTTTATAATGGTACTTGGACATTTGACGAGTGGTTACGTGATAAACCATATGACGGGTGGTGCCATGATAAACCTGGACGGGTGGTAACATTATAACCTCTAATGAATTGTGTATGTAAGTCCACCATATGGATATTCCATTTAGTGATGTGTGTGGAAGTCAACCATATGGTTATTCCTCTTAAGATGTTTTATGTACCATGTTATCTTTATTATGTTTTGTGTTCTTTATATGGGTTTTATGGTAATCATTTGGTTACAAATGGGTAACAATGATATTTTATTCCATGAAGAGTATTTACTATATCATAAAAGTGAAAAGAATTACATATGAAAAAGTATTCCTTGTTTTGATGTTGTTTTTAAAAAATAATATTTTTCCTTCTTTGTGTTACCCTTACAGATCTTGTTATGCTCATCCCATGTTTTTGAAATGTTTTTTCATAAGAGATAAATTATAATAGGGTCAAGGATGGGATCAAAGAAAATACATGATGTATAAAACATGGAACTAGACATGTCTCATTTATTCATGAGTTTTAATTTTATGAAAAAAATATAAAATGACTAGATGTGTCTACTTTGTAATTTTTGAGATTTAATGTAATTATTATGCCTAATTCTCTAAAACACTAAACTTGAAAATATTTTCAATGTGAATTATTCATTTAATTAAAGATTATGTAATGTTAATGGTTGGGTCCACATAACTTGGGTCCTAAATATCTAATAGTATAGATCTTATATCCAAAACAGGTAAAAAAATCATATCCCACAGTTATGGGGATATTTTTTATCTCAATTTCCATCAACAGGTTCATCACACCCTAATTGGGACATAGTGAAATCTGGGGTGGTTCAATATCAACCCTAGATTGCTAGGCTGTGTGAATTTATATCTCTATTCCCATATAGGAGTAATCAAATCCTTGAACATAATCACTAAATACCTATTAATATAATCAAAAAGAAAAAATGGTGTCCCAAATTAGTCTCCCAATCCTAGGGCTAGGTTAATTTTTAACATTATCATCACCATTGACAGAATCTGTCATCTCTAGGTTGGGAGGTAAATATAAATAGTTTGCATCCCATCCATTACTCACACCATATGAGAATCCTTTTTTATTTGAGAACCATTGGGGAAACACTACTATAAGATACCTCTAGTCCATAACTCATATCCTAAGATAAGATAAATTTATGATTAATGAAAAGAAACCTCATAAGTTTTAGAACAGAAAATTGTATAAAATTTTAGGGGTGGTTGAAATGAACCAAATTTAAGTCTTGTAGAATTATCCAATTCCATTAAGAGTAAGGGTATAAATACCATTTCTAGATACACCTATGTGAATTTCGTTATAGTCAACATAATATGTTATTTTTCCCAAGAAAAAAATGAATAGGGACACCACATAAAAAATGTAACCTAAGCGGAGGGTAATTGAGATGCACCAAATGAGAATCATGTATGTTGAATCAAAGGGTAAACCAAATCCTAGAACCCTAAAATAATTAGTTCCCACCACTATAGTATAACAATAATATGTTTAAATGGAATTGTGTTTTTATATCTCAATCACCTCTTAGAAATGTTTAAATTCCATCCATGAAGGAATTGATGGAATAATATAACAATGAGATTCAAAATATCAGACAACTCAATGAGGACCTACTCTTGGAAACATTCCCACTAAGTATCATCTTTAAGAAAAGATGAATATCCTTCCACACATCAATAAAGAGTTGATCTTCCTAGAATGGTGATATTTGAGTGTTATGTTTTTGGATCCCAATAGCCGATCTATATAAAATAAGATGTTGAAGATAACTATGACTTCCATCAACTATGACGAAAACCCAGACACCACCAGGTGACAATTAAGTCTTAAAACTAATTGTAAATTAGAAGGATATTAATACAAAGATACATCATATATATTTTACCACTCCATATAAATGGATGGTGGACCAAATATATGTACCTCTGAAGCTACTCAATTTCACTATGTCTGGATCTACTAAAGTGAAATCCATGGATGGATGGCATTCCCGCATGAATGTTTATAATTATCCATTTCAAGAATGGATGGATGAACCTCTTATCACACCCAAATTTACAAATCCAACTTTCTCACCCATTTATATCATGGTAGATCTACCACAAGATATCTCACATTTCATGTCCTGATGAAAATGATACTGGGCCATTGAGATTAGTTGGAGGGGACTAAGGTATGATGTTTTGAACAAACTCTGGTAGGGACCACCTTCATTTGGTACAATAGTTTTCGAACATGAACAAATTTGGGATGGAAAGACCTTAATCTACAATTAATTTATTATTTTATCACTACTATAATGTAAATGTAAATTTTTTAACATATGAACTATAAGAAACATGAAAATGAGAGGTTGTATAACATTATATCCATATAGAAAAGGTTAATCTACATTCTCAGTATCCATCCCTCAGAAGAGATATTTCCAATAATCTATGCAGAAAATATATGAACAGTTCTATATACACCCCTTATATGGATGAAATATCTTAACTGATTCCATGATTTTTTTGAACTGAATAACTATTTTAAGATTCCATTGAGGGGACCTGAGGTAAATCTTGACCCATGGACTCAATACAATGGAACATGCATGGTAATGAATAGACTACTAATGTTACCCCCATAATAGTATAAAATCATATTAAAGCACCCATGTTTGCCCCAAATCACCCACTATATCCAGTTGAGTGGATAAAATTCCAAATACTACCTCGAAAAGAAGAAAAAGAATGATCAAGATGAATAGGGATTTGTTTAAAAGATGAATAGAGAATACTCCTTCCAAAATGGGAATGCCTCATTTTATTTCTATACAACCACGGAACATATCCAAATCAAATTTCCATACCCGAGGAATACTAATATGTTCAATGTCACTAACCACCCAAACTACCACCATTTCCATAGGAGACTGGGTAACACAATCCATGATCGATTCTTGTTCAATGTCATCCACTAATGTATGGTTGATTAAAGGAATTTGATGTTGGAAAATTCCACATCATATGAGAACTATGTAATTATTTCTCAACTAGAGTATGTGGTAATTGGAAATATGTTATGGACAGACATGGGATGGACTTTGATAAATGGATGACTCATAATATTGTTGATCGAGTTCATGCTGACCTGAGAAAATAGATTAAAAAACCATTAAAAACCACATAGGAAAGTGAAATAAAAAACACCTTGAAGATTTTGATGACATTATCAGAAATAGGAAGAGACAAAATAGTTAGAGTCATATTCTGCTCCTAGGTAAGCACTTACTCATGTAGATTTAATTCCATCACCATTCATAGAATGGGAACTTCCACACCAAATTTGAACTTCATTTGATACATGTATAATAATTTTTTAATGTAATATATTTAAAATAATCCTATTATGATGATTAATATTTTTTTGAGCATGAGTTCCCCAATCCTGATCGGAGAGATAGAGTCTGAAGGCTTATGAGTAAAAGATACATGGGATGATGCATATGTGGTCAGAAAAAATATATCAGCAACATCCCCACAAAGGACATATAAAAATCCAAGTATTGTGTAAGAGTAATCCCTTAATACCAAAATAATCATGATGGTGTCCTAGATCCCCCTAGTAGTCATCCATGCCCAGTATTCTAACATCACCTACTGAAGGGGTTCTAATGTTTTGAATAGACTAGAAAGTGGGTAAGGCCAACATGACCAATGCTTCTAAAAATAGATACTCAATCGACCTCTAACCATGATGTAAGAATTTATAGTTATATTATCTTACATATTAAGCAAAAAAATTTGGAGAAATCCAACATCGGGAAGAAAAAAATACAGGATCAAAATTTTGACATTTTGAAATTGTAGGTGTTTGTCGCATCCAATATCACAATTTTGGAATCTCTCCAACTTTCAATGGAACTCAAGGAGTCACTCTATAGGGACCCTCACATTATGTACATGGAAATTACATTACTTTTGTGGATTATATAATAAATTAATAAAATATACACCAAAGGACCATAATAGTTTAGTATCTTTGGAAACTCGGAACACAATATTCTAATAATGGTGAAAGATCTTCAACATCTCCCATAATTATATTCTATTTTTTTACCAAAAAACTTTATTTATATCTTGGAAAAAAACATAAAAAGGGTGAGCTCAAATTCTCAGTAAGGGTAGGAATGGAGAAAATAAAACAAACCATATACATCTAAACATAAAAACATGAACATAAAGTTTATACATCAAGATCTTGAGTTGTGAAATAAATCATGGCAGTATGTAAGGAATATATGATAAATAAAAATTAATCATGATAAAATAATATGGCAATAAAACATGTAATTGTGGAAACCATTAAGCACATGTTATTATTTCCATAGTAGCCAAGGCATTACTGCCAAGACGATCATAGTGGACAAAGTGCATTACTGAACCAGGATTACTTATCATTTCAGCCTTGTATTACTGAACTGGATTCCCTTTCCATTCCATCAATGTCTATATCATGAGATATAAATCATTACCCAATTCATTTTAGCGAGATATAGGTCCCACCCTTCTCATAATGAATTTATTCTTACTTGTGCTAGAAGTTAAACATAAATCATTCATCATAACCCAAAGAATAAAATGGGTTTTATAAACATTATCCCTACATAACGTAATCCATATTAAACAAATGGATATCATTTAATCATAAGAAGAATCAAACCTTGTAAATAATAGAGACATTATAATTTAAACATAATTATATACTAAATAATTTCATCTTATATAAAAAATAGTTTTGACAAAAAACCTAAAATGAATTCTTGAGGAAAATATCCTTTCATCTTTAAAATCATTTTCATTTCACCAAATTCCATTAACTGTTTAAAGAAAAATATTTTGTTGAAAATAATCAAGAAATATAGTAGAGGAAGCTTCATGAAAATTAGGTGTTATGAAACCGTAAAAATCCATTCATGCCGTATAAGTTAAAAAAACATTCTCCTCATACTTTTTCCAGAAAAGTAAAAAAAGTTTCTCGTATGGTAAAAAAAATATCCCTTACATTACAAAATGTAAAAGTCAAATAGTGGTAAATATGACATTAAACAGACATTTATAAATATTAAACACTTTATTAAAAATATTTTTCTGGACATGGATGTCAAATATAACCGTAGTAATACTTACGTATAAACAATACCGAATAAGAATGAGATTGGAATAATTATCCCTTACATTATGTCCAATTTCTTCAATATGTGTATGAGACTCCTTTATAGTGAGTTTAAAAATATTATTAACTTGTAACATAACCACAATAATATTTATGAAATCATATACGATTCACTTATGTCTTTATATTACTAGTTCTTTTGTAAATTCAATGTTAAAGCAGCGTTTTGGAGAAAAATGTTTCATTTATCGTACGTGTTACGACTTTTTGTTCTTGATATTGTTACTAGTATCCTGATTTATATAAATCCAGAATGTAAAACAAGATTTATATATAATATATATTCCGCATATAAATATATATGATAGATCGATAAATGTAATGAAATACACCGTTCATGGAGACTATAGGCTGCACGTACGCATGAATGCTGTATTCGTTTCCTTATTGAATTAAATGGAATTATGTAAATGAAACATATATGTATATAAATATAGTATCAATATTATTTAATATCATTCATTATTATTTATTATATGTACACTATAATCATACTTGAATGGTTAATCAGGGAAAATGAATTTCAGCGCGTTCGTGGAGATGGTAGTCCGTACGTATGCACGAGCGTCAAAATCATTCTTTTGATATTAAAATCATATATAATTGAATGGTATATAATATATAAATAATCATCATAACATTATATTTATTATTTTATATCATTTTTACTTATTATTATACCCATTCAAATGATGAAATGTTCGAATAACAAACTACACCACGATGTGGAGACGGTAAGTCGTACGTATGCACGTGTGGTAACTTTTTCATTTATAGGATTGATAAAATAACTAATATAGTTGTAACTTTTTTATATAAACATAAAAGTATATATTAGATTTTGGATTTATAATTTTAGAATGGAAACAACAAATAAAGTGGAAGTAGAATAATAATGAAACTCGAAAGAATTGATTGAAGACATTACCTCTTCTTCGACGTGCCTCCTATTAACCTCCTCCTAGGGCACTAAATTTGGACTTTGAAGAAGACCATGACCTCTAGTAGGTTTCTATGGAAGTTTATAAGTGAAATGGGTTGGGTTTTTTGAGCTTTAAGGCTCATATTTGTGTGAATTGGAGAGGGAGGAGGTTCCCTTTTATAATGGAGGATAGGGGAACCTATTAAAACCTCAAAAATATTAATTTAATATAAATTCAAAACCCACATAAAAGAATCCAATATGAAAAAAATCTGAATCATAGATGAGATAGTGTTGTAAACTCATAAACTAATAAAATTTATACATGTTCGAAATTTATTTTCAACCTTATCAACGGGATTTATCCTTATTTAATATATTTAATTTTATTTGTGGTAATAATATTCTAAATTTTGAATAGTTATAAAAAATTATTTATGTGTTTTGAATTATCCATAATTGGATACTTTATGAAATTTTGGACCATATAAATTTCTATTTATAATTTTTTAAATATTTTTGTGATTTTTAAACAATTTAATAATATTTTATTTTTATAAAATGACAACAGCGTTAATTTTGACACTATTCATTTATTTGAATTTAAATAAAATACACACAGATAACATATTCAAACCAAAATGTTTAATAGATTCCTAAAATTTCATATTCATCTAGAAAATTTGTTGAGAAAATTAATTAGTTCATGTAATGTTTATTTTAATATTTATAAACCATTTATTTGATATTTCTCTAAATAAATCAATTACTACATCATTTTTGTATAATAATTTAATATTCTTATTAGTTGCATAAATATTACAAATAAAATACTATGATTATTATGAATCTAATATATAACGAAATAATATTTTTACTCGAATTTATCATCTTAAAATCACAACATGTAAATTGTTATATTTATTAAATTATTAAGGTGATAGCTTCGACATCATCTAAATAAAATAATATAATTGTCATAATCACTTTTATAAAGATCCAAATGGTCAAAAATTATATCATTGGATGGTTAAGGTTTAGATATATACGACCAATAAGGTTTGGGCAGGTTTCTGGGCTTTTTAATGGGAATTATTATTTTAATGAAAACTATATTACTAATTTTTCAGTAAATAAATACTTTCTGCATCATTATTGTATAAGCAATTAAGGTAATTAAATATCTCATAAAAATTAAAAATAAATTACCATAACAAATAAAAAAAATTATATTTCAAATGAGTATTTATAATCTAATTTATATTCTATATATACTAATATAAAAAATACATTAATTATTAATGTTTGAGTGAGACATATTTCACTTTCTTTAAAATAAAATAATTTAAAGGTCTTAATCACATCCAAGTGGGTTAAAATGGATTCCATTTCGACCCAAATATTCCTTAGGATGATATATAATCATCCAATTCTATTAATAAAAGTGTTAGGGTAATTTTAAATTATTATATTTACTATTAATTACTTGATTTACCTTTAACTATTGTAAATAAAATTTTCCGTAGTTACTATTCATAGTGACCAAAAATAAAAAGGAGCCTATTAACACAATTTAGACCTAATGATTCCAAATATAGAATCAAATTTTCCACATTCAAATCACAAAAGTTGCAGAAATTAATTTAAAATTTATCCCATTGTTAAGAAAACGAGTTTTAAAAGTTTAAACATTACAAAAGATTGAAATGATTTTATTTACGAATTCAATGTAAAATCAATGATAATGACATAAATTATTTTAAATAGTAAAAATATATTCTATATATACTTTAATTCCATTCAATATTATTATTTAACAATATAAATTATTATGATGAAAAAAATTGTTTTTATTTTAAATATAGCATGTTTTTACTATTCATTAAAATATGAAAGTTTTCAGAATAATATGAAACATTTATACAAAGTAAATATATAAATCCTTATTCCAATGAATAATATTATTTTTTCAAATTTGTTTTATAAACATTTCAAAAACTATATTTAATGTGGGTGCACCATCAAAAGGCCGCAAAAATGCATTTTTAGAAAAATACTTATTTTACCCGAAAAATTTATTTTTTTCTCATAACATATTATAGAAATTGTTTAAGATGAATAATAATGTTATAAAATAAAAAATTTATTTAATACTATTCATAACGGCTAGTTCATAATAATATTATAAAAATATATTTTTGTTTAGTGAAACCCGATTTTGCGTACTACACACGTTATCAAGGAAGGTCGTGATTGTGTGTAATGCAAGCCAAGTCAGGGTTTCATGCAGTGAATGCTCCCTTTGGTGTTTCATATAAAATAATCAAAACGTATTTCATTTAAGCATTAAAATATATATACTCAATGTTGCGTTAAATAATTTCTGCAAAACAAACTTGACATTGTGTGTAACACGACCCAAGAAAAGTGTTGTGTATACTACAAGCTAATGTGATGTTGTGTATAGTAGAATATAATCTTGGAGTAGTGTACAATAGATGCCATCAAAGAAATTAAAAAAAATATATCTCATAAAATCTCGGGGTGTTACATTCTAACCCTCTTAAAATGAATTTCGCCCTCGAAATTCGTCGGGGATATAAATTGTTTACTAATTGATAGTTTCTTTCATAGAAACCATCATCGTACAAAGGAATACTGAAACTTAATTTTAAAAAGTAAAGTAAGAAAGGTAACTGGTACCCAGATTAACTCATCACTGGGTTTCCATAGAGGATAACATAGGAGAAAATATGGATATGGAAGTGAAATATAACCATCAACTTATGATGAAGAGTGGAAGATGACATGGCTATGAAAAATACAACAATCACAAAGCCATACATTTGTGATGATCTAAGGTACAATCTGATTCATTAGATATGAGGGAACTATTGACAACATTTTTAGTTTTCAATATAATTTCCCAAATGTTGAATAATTTTTGAATTAAAAGAAATACTTACTTGATTTTGGTACAATATTACCGTTGCTCGTGGCTTGAACTATTTCTACTTCATCCCTTAAAAAAATGAAGTTGAATTTGTCTTTTGCGAAGTATTAGCAGATCATACGATAGAATGATAGGTCATTCCATCTGTCTCAAACATAAGTTTATCAAAATTTATATACATAAGTCCATATATGGTTAGATTAATCATATATGGTTCTAAAAATGGACTTAAACATCATCTATTATTCCGCTTAATAAAATAAAACTATTTTATACTAACTAGGGACTTCCTGTAGGCAAGTTTTAGGCGATAAAGGCTTGTCTCACTTCTATTGGGTGTTCAATGACCACATCCTTGTCCGATGTGATGGGTTGTTGCCCATCCTACGGGTTGTCCTTTTTTCTAAAACTATAGTATTATATCATTATAGAAATATTTTTGAAAAAATAAGTTCTATCCTTAAATAATACTATCTGATGTCTATCTTAATCTGTTACAACATTTATGCTTATCAAAAATACTTATGTCCAATCTCATAGTAAAAAAAACAATTACCGTAAAGGTCATATAACAAGCATGTGAATACCATCATTTATCCCCCATATATTATAATATATATCTTTTTGGTCACATTCCAAACATATGAATACAATAATAATGTATTCTCTTGAAACATGAATTACCATAGAACCATAGTGAAAACATGAATTTTTTCAAAAGTTAACTCTTTCCACATACCAAAATACCAAAACATTGGAATACTCAAACAATGATATCACTTTGTCTTTATATAAATCATGATCTCCTAAATACTATCATACATCTTATTTTCTCATTATCCCTTCATTATGTGTATTTTATCTACTTTCCAAAAATATTTCAATCACTTTTCATGGTTACTGGTACCATATAATTATTGAAAACCACAATAGACTAATACATAAATATTCCAATATTCCACGATACTATATTGAACATTATTTTGGAATCCCACTACATAAACACTTAATCATTCCACCAAATCCTTTTCATATTCAACATCACCAATAGTGATCGCATGTGACTTCCATTTTTTCCTTTGCCTTAAGAGGTTGTTGATTTCGATCATCATTGAAAATTGCATTAGGGAATTGGTTAGAATAATGCCCCATTTCCTTGCACTTGACGGATTGAAGTGTTGGTGGTGCGTTATCTATAGCATTTTCACTATTCACATCATTAGCTACCTTCTTCCCATTACTTCGGCACTCAGCTACTAGATGACCTTCTTTTCCATTGTTAAAACATTTTCTAGTCCCTTTAATAAAATCTCCACTGTGCATCTTTCCACACATTGAGCATAATGAAACATTCATCATCTTTTCACCATTGTTTGGAGATTTTTCCTTAAACTCCATCTTTCGTTTCTTGTCAAAACCATGAGATTGATATGTAACAACAACTTCTAGTTCTACCTTGATAGAACATCACACAATTTCTTCATTGATACTGAAGTCTCTTATAGCTAATGCCCTTCAAAAACATGGTTTTAAGCCACTGAATATTTGATCAACTTTACTTTTAGGTTGGATGATAAATCTAGATTCATACCTTTAAAGCCTTGTAAAATTCGCCTCGTATGTACAAAAAGATGCATCATCATTTTTATTAAACTCAAGGAAATACTTTTTCATATTTATTCAAAGAATATGAGGGAAGTAATCGTTGAAAAAAAAGTTCTTGAACTCGTTCCATTCCATGGATTCAATTTCAACTTGGGGAATTGCATTTATAATTAGAGTCCACCACTAGTCTTCTTCACCATCTAAATGGTAAATAGCCAGATTGAATTTTTCATGTTCCGAACATTGATGTATGGAAAATATCTTTTCAATGGTACTTATCCATTGTTCAGAAACAAGTGGATCACAAGATCCACTAAATGAAGGTGGACATTGCCTCATGATGGACTCAATAGAATATTGTTCCCTTCTCTACTCATTCGGAAGTCCAGAATGATTCATAGCTTGTGTAAGTATAGAAATAAGAGTTTTCACTCCATCTCCCATAACATTGGTTTGTTCAGAAGGAAAATCATTTCATTTAACATTCCATTGATCAACGCAGATCCTTCGAGTTCCATCCACCGTCTAAAACCCAAAAAGAATAGTGTAAGAGTCAGAAATCCTGCTAGGAAAACAACATAATAAAGGGAGATTACATTCAATATCTAACATCTTAGGTTTAATTCTATTACATTTACCATAATCCTAGGACTATAACCTATACTTATACTTATCCTTAGGGACATCCCTAGACATACATTATAAATCACTCTAGGGATCTCACTAAATTTTTCACATCCTAGTTTCTAAAGGTTGACTAAACCTTCACCTCTAATACCAACAATAGAGACCCTCACTTTACGTACATGGAAATTATATTACTTTTTCTAAATAATTAATACATTACAAAAATAGGCACCCAAGGATTGTAATAGTTTAGTGTCTTTGGAAACTCGGAACATAATTTTCTAATCTTGGTGAAAGATCTTCAAAATCTCCCATAAAGATATTCACTTTTTTTTCATGCCTAAAACCTTTCTTTATATCCTGGGAAAAAATCAAAAAAATGTTGATCTCAAATGCTTAGTAAGGTTATTCATGATGAATATAAAACAAACCATATACATTTAAACATAATAACATGAACATATAGTTTAAACATCAAAATCATGAGTAGTGAAATAAATCTTGGTTGTACGTAAGGCATAAATCACGATGGAACATTAATCATGATAAAATAGCATGGGAATAAAACACGTAATTGTGGAAACCATTAAGAATATGTTATCATTTCCATATTATCCAAGGTATTTCTTCCAAGACCATCATAGTATACAAAGTCCATTACTGAACTGGGTCTACTTGCCGTTCCAGCCCTGTATTACTGAACCGGATTCACTAGTCGTTCCAGCCATGTCTATCTCATGAGATATAAATCTTTTCCCAATTAAATGTATAGAGATATAGGTCCCACCCATCTAATAATGAAATCATTCTTACTTATGCCCTAAAATAAACATAAATATTTCATCATAACCCAAAGAATAAAATGGGTTTCATAAAAATCATCCGATCATAACGTAATCCATATAAAAATGGATATAATTTAATAATAATAATAATGAAACCATTTAAATAATAGATACATTATACATGAAACATAATAATAATAAATTATGTCATCTTATATGGAAAATAGTTTTGAGAAAACACTTGAAATTAATTCTTGAGGAAAATATCTTTTCTTCTTCAAAATCAATTTCTTTTCACAAAATACCATTCACTGTTAAAAGAAAAATATTTTGTTGAAAATAATCATGAAATCTTGTAGAGGAATATTCATGAAAATTAGGCATTATGATACCGTAAAAATCCGTTCATGCCGTATAAGTTAAAAAACATTCTCCTCGTACTCTTTCCAGAAAAGTCAAAAACGTTCCTCATATGGTAAAAAAAGTACGATTCCTTACATAACACAATGTAAAAGCCAAAGAGAGGTAAAAATGACGTTAAAAATACATGTAATAATATTAAAAATTTTATTAAAAACCTTTTTATGGGCATGGATGACAAATATAACCCCAGTAAATACTTATGTATAAACCATCCCAGATAAGAACAAGATTGGAATAATTATCCCTTACCTTATTTCAAATTTCTTTCGTATGTGTATGAGACTCTTTTATAGTGGGTTCAAACATATTATTAACTTATAAAATAACAACAATAATATTTATGAAAACATATATGATTCAATTATGACTTTATATAACACTTTCTTTTGTAAATTCCATGTTAAAATAGTGTTTTGGGTAAAATCGTTTCAGTTATCGTACTTGTTACGACTTTTTGTACCAGATATTTTTACTTATATCCTGATTTATATAATTCCAGAATCTAAAAAATTATTTATATATAATATATATTCAGCATATAAATATATGTGATAGATAGATAATTGGAATGAAATACACTTTTCATGGAGATGGTAGGCCGAACGTACGCATGAACGCTATTTTCATTTCGTTATTGAATTGAATGGAATTAAGTAAATGAAACATATATGTACATAAATCCAGTATCATTATTATTTGATATCTTTCAGGATTATTTATTATATATAATTTATAATCAGACTTGAATGGTTAATCATGGAAAATGAATCTCATCACGTTCGTGGAGACGATAGTCAGTACATATGCACGAGCGACAATATCATTCTTTTGATATTAAAAATCTTATATAATTGAATGGTATATCATATATAGAGAATCATAATAATGTCATATTTATTATTTATATAATTTATACTCATTATTATACCCATCCAAATGATTAAATTTTTTAATAACAAACTACATCACGAAGTGGAGACGGTAAGCCGTACAAACGCACGTGTGGTGACTTTATAATTCATAGGATGGATAAAATAGCTAATATGGCTATAAAATTATTATAATAACATCATAATATATATTAGATACTGGATTTATTATTTTATAATGGAAAAAACAATATAGGTGGATGTAGAAGAATAAAGGAACTTTAAAGAATCGGTCGAATAGATTACCTCTTCATTGATGCGCCTCCTCTTAACCTCATATTAGGGCACTAAAGATAGTATTTGAAGAATAAAAGGAACTATATTAGGTTTCTATTGAAGTTTATAAGTGAAATGGGATGGGTTTGTCCGAGCTTCATGTCTTAAAATTGTTTGAAGATGATAGGGAGGAGGTTCTCTTTTATAAGGGGGGAGAGGGGCACCTTCAGAAACCTCAAAAATATTTATTTAATATAAATTCAAACCCCATATGAAAAATTCCAAAATGACTCATATAAGAATATTAGATGAGATAGAGTTGTAATATCATCAAACAATAAAATTTATACATGTTGTAAATTTATTTTAAACCTTATCAAAAAGATTTATACTTATTTAATCTATTTAATTTTATTTGTGGTAATAAAATTCTAAAATTTAAATTGTTATAAATAATTACTTGTGTGTTGTTAATTATACATAATATGGTACTTTATGAAATTTTAGACCATATAAATTTCAATTTATAATTTTTAAATATATTTGTGATTTTTAAACAATTTAATAATATGATATTTTTATAAAATGACAATAGTGTTAATTTTGTTACTATTCAATTATTTGAATTTAAATAAAATAAAAAAAGATGAAATATTCAAAACAAAATGTTTAATAGATTCCTAACATGTCATATTCATATAGAAATTTTTTGGAGAATATCAATTAGTTCATATAATGTTTATTTTAATATTTATAAAACCATTTATTTGATATTTATCTTAATAAAACAATTACAACATAATTTTTTTATACCTATTTAATATACTTATTAGTTGAATAAATATTAAAAATAAAATTTTATGATGATTTTAAATCTAATATCTTTAGAAATAATATTTTTAGTTGAATTTATCATCTTAAAATCACATGTAAATTGTTATATTTATTAAATTATGAAGGTGGAAACTTTGACATCATTTAAAATAAAATATATAAGTGTAATAGTCACTTTTATAAAGCTCCAAATGGTCAAATATTCGACCATTGGATGGTTGAGGTTTAGGTATATACGACCAATAAGTTTTGGTCAGGTTTTTGGCCTTTTAATGGGTTTTATTATTTTAATAAAAACTATATTACTGATATTTCACTAAATAAATAATTTCTGTATCATTAATGTATAAGATATTAAAGTAATTAAATATCTCTTAAAAATTAAAAATAAGTTACCACCAAAAAGAAAAAAAATTATCTTTCAAATGAGTATTTATAATCGAATTTATATTCTATATAACCTTATATTAAAAATACATTAATTATTAAAGATTGAGTGAGACATATTACGCATTATTTCAAATAAAATAAAATTAAAGGTCTTAATCACTTCCAAGTGGGTACCAATGTATTCCATTTCGACCCAAATATTCCTTATTATGAAATTTAATCATCCAATTATATTAATACAATTGTTAGGGTAATTTTATAATATTATATTTACCCTTAATTACCCAATTTTTCTTTAACTATGTTAAATAATATTTACCGTAGTTAGTATTCATAGTGACCAAAATAATAATTATCCTATTAAAATAATTTTGACCTACTAATTCCAAATATGGAATCCATTTTTCCAAATTCAAATCACAAAAGCTGCAGAAATTAATTTAAAATTAATATCATTCTTAAGAAAACGAGTTGTAAAAGTTAATACATTGGAAATGATTAAAATAGGTTTTTCTATGAATTAAATGTAAAATCAATTCTAATTACATAAATTATATTAAATAGTAAAAATATATTCTACTTAAACATTAAAACCATTAAATATTATAATTTAACCATATACATTATTTCAATGAAAAAAATTGCTTTTAATTAAAATATAGGATGTTTTTACTATACATTAAAATATGAAAGTTATCAGAATATGATGAAAAAATTATCAAAAGAAAATTTTTAAATCATGATTCCAAATAAAATTTTATTTTTGTCAAATTGAACTTATAAACAGAAAAATACTATATTTAATGTGGGTGAACCATCAAAAGGTGGCAAAACTGCATTTTTAGAGAAATACTTATTCTACCTGATAAATTTATTTTGTTCTCATACCATGTTATAGAAAATGTGCAATATGATTAATAATGTTATAATATTCAAAATGTCATTAATAGTATTCATAACAGCTAGTTCATCATAATATTATAACAATATACAATTGTTTCATGAAACCTGTTATTGCATACTGCACACGCTATCGAGGAAGGTCGTGATTGCATGTAATGCAAGCCAAGTCAGGGCTACATGTAGTTAAAGATCCCTTTGGTGCTTCATATAACATAATCAAAACTAATTTCATTTATGCATTAAAAAATTATATGCTTAATTTTGCATGGAATATATTCTACAATAAAACATTAAATTGTGTGTAACACGGGCCAAGAATAGTGTTGTGTTTACTGGTAGCTATTACGATGTTGCGTATAGTACAACCTAATCTTGATGTAGTGTACAATAGAATACATCCATGAAATTAAAAAAAATACATCTCATAAAATCTTGGGCTGTTATACACTCACTAAATCCCTCTAGATCCCATAAGAGATTTATGGATAAGACATTTTAGTTGATGGTTATTTAGTGGATACCGTTCTATCAGAATTTGATGTCAACAACTCATTCATAGACTAGGATCAAGATTATGTCATCTTGTGATACATAATAACCCAATATATCTCTAGAAAACTAGATGATGCCATAATCCAAAGGTGTATGATAATTTTTTTAAGTCAGCAAAATATATATAACCACCCTTAGAAGATTGGGATATAATGAGGGAAACATATCAACTACAAAGCTAACCATTTATAGGTATGATAAGAGTGAGTAAAGGCCTCTCGATATGATGAATCTTAGGCCTTAGTTTGGGGATCTTACATATAAAACTGAGTTCATGGTTATCTTGTATGAAACCACATATAATTTCATTCTTGGATGTACTTAGATTCTAATTCATGTAGAGGTGCCTTAAAATTTTCATAAATTATTTAAATGCCATGTTGTTGGGAATATTTACATATTACATGGTGTTAGCTTACATTTTATTTGTAAAACAATATATACTGAGGCATTCTTCTTCCAAATTATATGAAAACAACTAATGGTGGATGAAAATCTATTAATATTCCAAGGGGTCGGGGAATTCCCCTAAAAATCCATGGAGTATGCTTGTTGGTGATTATGTCATACCAACAAACCTAATCAACATAGTAAACTAAATTTGTGATTCCCCAGATACTCTTATCCCTAGAGACAAGACAAAATAAAATAATCATAATTTGAATATGTTTGTGTAGACTCTGGAAATTTAGTGTGTTAATGTTTCTTCCCAAGGACTCTCTTACTTTAATGATAACATAGAATCCCTCAGATTACACAACTTTTCTAAAAATTCATCCACTGACATGAAAATGGAGGAATAATAGGATGACCTATAGAATTCTCCTCCATCATTGGTGGAAGGAATCTCCACCACTATCGATAAGATCTGGTAGGTGAATCTAGTAATATAAGAAGACTCATGGACCATGGTCATTAGTGTATCCATTCCTATAGAATAAAAGGAGATATACATTTCATTTCTAAAGAAAATTTTATAAGTTTTCACTTGGAATTTTGTATATATTCTTAGGATGAACCCCAATATTTCTATTCACCTGCTAGGCTTAGCAGTTAACCAATGATGATTAATGTATGTAGTTTGGAGGATGCACCCATATCATTCCACTAATGTAGAATCAAATTTTAAAAAATTGATAAAAAAACTATTTTTTTATGGGAAGTGAAATTCCCAAAAATTAATCACAATCATAATCCCAATAAAGAAAAATAATGAAAAGATTAATGTTTTTTTTTGATTTCAGAGAGCATTTTCAACACTACTTGACGGATGATTTCCCATTTTCATTTAGAGAACTCTGGATCAATTATTTTTTTCTTATGATCCCTTTCTTTCTAAGATGAGTACTCAAGACATAATAAAATAAAAATGGACACCAATGATAAAGAATACACCACATTTATAGCACCATATGGTATTTTTTGTCTCAGGTCATTCCCATTGGACTAGGTAACAATTTCACTTCTTATCAATGTGCCTTGAATCATATCATTAATTCATTTTGGGAAAATATAATTTAATGTTTTGTCGATGAAATATTAATAATATCTCAATATCCATGTTACAAATTTAAGGATATTGAAACAATATATGACAAGTTGAGAATGCATATTCTCAAGATGATTCTACTAAAATGAAATTTCAGTGTATTGTTATGGAAATTCTTTGTATTTTTGGTATGCCACCACAACATTGACTTCAACCTTGATCAAAATAGTGAAATTATGTAAATGTATCCCCCTTAGAATCTAAATGAAATTATTGAGATCCAAGGACACCTCATTTATATTCTATATTTTATAGTTAACATAAATATAATGTATCTCTAATTTAACATTTTAATGAAGAAGTTAGTTTCTGACTGATGGGATGAGGAATTCAAATAATCCTTTGAACGTCTCAAGCAATACATACTACACCAATAAGTCTTGATGACACCAGTTTATGGAAATACACAATTATTATATGTGGACACCATAAAACGATCATTTGGTTCTCTCTTTACATATAAGAATGATGTATGGAGTGAAAACAGTCGTTAATACATCAATCAAATGACGCTGGGTACTGAGACCCAATATTATGTTTTTGAGATAAATTACCTCGAAATCCTATTTCTAGTTAAAAACATGATACATTACTTATATCATCATAAAGTATAGTTGGTATCTCATATTAACCTAATCTATTACATCCTTTTCCTCCCTATGGTGAATTCACATTTGGCCTGATTGGAAGTTATTCTAATGAAAAATGACATATAGTTCATGTCACATAACTATGTGAAAGGGTGGGGCCTAACTGAGTTCCTTATAGAATATCCCATCCTAAAAATCACACCTATAGACACCAAACATCCAAATGAATAGGTTTTATATTCCAATGACACTCCCCATCCATAGGAGATGTATATTGATAGTGCCTCTAGAATCCTAGTTTGAAAGACACTGGAAAACCTGAAAATGTGCAGGGTTGGTCTGGGGATTGTAATTTCTGTCTCAAGACCAAGAAAATTTTTCCTACACTTTCTCACTATCGTAAGGCTAAACTAATATTGAGCCCAAATACCAAGCCCTCATTATTAGAATAGAATTATCCCTACTACTATAGATATCCTTCACGAATATCATAGTAGATTTAGAGAATGTGATAAAAGATATCAACAGGGAATAGTGATCATGAATGAGGAATAATATACTCTCACTAATTATGTTTTAGGATTGATGGTAGAGATCACTTTTGAAAAAAATTTACAACTTGTCATGTAGTCAAACAATACTAATGCTGATGTGCTAGATAATGTAGCGACCATCCTGGACAACCTTGATTAGGATTTGGTGGTCTTCTATAGCACATATCAAAGGATAGCCCCATCAGTAACCATAGAAGAAATAAAGGACATAAATTAGATTAATACATCCCAATATCATGATGAACCAATATTCCACCTATATGGATGGATGCCTCAATTTATTTTCTCCAAAATTTGTCCCTCATATATGAATGGGATGGTGGGGAACAAACTCAATATTGTTCACGGAACATCACCCTTTGGGATGTACCAAATGTGAAAAGGTCCTTTTAAAATGATTCTTCTATGGTATCCGAGTCATATGAACAGTTGAATGTGAAATTCCATATGTCATTGAAGAATTCCATGCAGAGACTTTCAAAACTCAGTAGTCTTAGACCAGGCACTCCCATAATATTGGGAATTATATTAAATACTCGCAAAAATGATATAGGATTCAATGGAACTCACCAGAAAATGTCATTAATTATATATTCCTGAAAATATTATTCATAACCCCTAGAATTGTTCTATATTGCTAAGTATTCATAGCCATTTTATTTATAGGGAATGAATATTTTGGGGCCACTTCTCTTAGTGATAGCTAAGTAGTTTATGAATATCATTACTGAAAATGAATTCCAATAAAAATCAGATAAGGTAACACCCATAACAGAATTTGGAATATATAATATTATTTACATCATAAAATCGAATATCATTAACAGATTTAGAGTCCCTCATATTATATTGATGAACAATGACACCATATTATGTTCTAATGAGTTGATGAATTTTTTTAAAGAGTACCACATCAAGTCCAACAATTCCTATCATTTTCATTAAAATGCAAATAGATATATTGAGGCCTTTAATAAGACACTATCTAATATACTCTAGAAGATAGTAGATAAATAGACGAAGTCCTTACTGGAAAATATAATGTATTCCTTATGAGACTACAGAAAATTCAGGTGAACTACTACACAAGTGACCCCATGCTAATTAGTGTACATAATGATGGAAGTATTTCCCATATAGGTACATTTTCACCATCATTGAATATATTTTTTGGTCAATCCTTAAACAACAACTAATCAAACATGTATTTGGAAGTGATAGAATTACATGATGAGAAAAGGTTGTGTACAGATTACATCCTCAATGTGAATCAGAATAGGATCACTCATGATATCAATAAAAAGGTTCTCTTATATTCATTCCTTCATGAAGAAATTTTATTGGATCTCAGAACCCCAATGATTCTATGAATGATTCCAAAAAATATAGAACCAAAATGAGTAGAAAAATGTAATATATAATTTCTATTCAAATGACGCATAATCATTGGACACATTTTATGGGGAATACATTATTCGCACAGATTTTATATGGTTTCTCAAAAATAATTTCCATTATTGTTGTAAATAATTAATTCTCTTGGCCACATGTCATTAAAATAAATAATTTTTCCCACTCACTTTATGATTAATGGTAATGAATTCATCACGGTCACAAGAAATTAAAATTCAGGTTATTTCCCTACATCATGATGTTAAAAAAAAGTAATGTGTCCTTATAACATGATGATATACTACATAGACTATTTTATCACTATATTATTTTGAACTACATGATGAACATCATTACATGGATGATTCATATAACATGAGCTTGGTCTGTGAGAAATCAAAATGATGTTAGTCTATCTTATGTGTGTTTCATAATTAGATAGGGAATATCTCTGTTTAGGAACTACTCATGTATTGATTCCTACCATCATAGGATACATAGTGACACCCAGATCTAAAATATCGGGTCCATCAAAAATACAGTCATCCCAATCACATGATATTTAACTGTGTAACCACATCATTAGCACAAGACATTAAAATGTATTCATACTTATCCCAAATGGCTTGAAGTCCTTCATTTTTATTTATTTTTACTGACCCCACTTTCATGGGATGAGGGGGAACCATTAAAAGGCACGTAGGCTCAGAGATTAAATTGCTCGTAGGCTTAAGATATTACATTACCCAATGTTCGTAGGTAATTCAACCAGACTATATACAAGGAACTACCCCACCCCAACATCTGCATCATGATAATAGCTCTCCACCTTCGGATGGACATCTATCTAGGCTTCCTGTGATAGCACAGGCTGGTCATGATGGCATAGCCATACCCTCTAATTCTAAAAAATCTAAATAGCACAGCACAGGTGAGTGTACATGCTCTGAATCCTCTTATGGGTCTGCTCCTTTTTTGTAGAGTCTGTCTGGGGAAACTACATGAGGCCTGATGGCCTTGAGGTGGGCCAAAGGCCTTGAGGTGGCCTAAAGGCCTTAAAGGTTGCTCGAAAGCCCTACTGACCGGAAGGAATGAGTGTCCTGAAATCCTTAAGGTCTCCAAGCCCAATCTTGTGTTCCATGGTGAATTTTTTAAGCTGTTAAAGTACCAATTAGTACATTCTATAGTAACTTCTACAATACCCACACAATGAACATTTCTTCAATAGTTCATATATAGTGTATATTTCTGCTATAGTACCCACACAATGTCTAGTTCAGCTACAGTGCCTGATATAGTACTGCTACAGTACCCCTTGGAAATATGCATCTACCTAGTTTTGAACCTGGGTCTCGTGGATACACTTAAGGATTCTTCACCAACTGGGTTGAGGCTCATGTGCAGGTTTTCATACCATATATAAAAAAAATATGATTCATTGGGAAACTATATCAGGAAACCCCTTATCAGTAACTTGGTATTTCCCAAAAAACATTATTTTTATAATGCATATACATCATTTATAAGGCTTTATTACATCTTTATCATGTCGGGGAATCTTCATACTTACCACATGATGTTAAACTGAATCAATGATTTCTTTGTCACTTAATATTAAACTTCATTGTTTTCTAGATCCATATATGACTTTATTATCATTCCAATGAAATTTAAAGGGATTCATAGATCTTTCATTTACACCCAACCACCAAATCATACAAAAAATATATGCACTTTCCATTAAATATCATTTTTATCATGAAGAGAAAAATTTTTATCACTTGTTCCTCATAGTGAGCATAACATACATGGTCCTTGGAATTTTGGTAAAGGATTCCCTGCATTATTTTGGATTCTTGGTTCATTCAATGATTATCATGGCCCCAAATAAAATAAACTAAAATACCCCCCATTATTCATTAACACATGATGTTAAATTACATGGTTTGTGTCTCTATCATGTAATAAAATTACAAATTACTAAAAACTTGACATGTGAGAACCACTATCCGAGGTGTTGGTCTTCCACCTCACCTCCATTCAAGAACTATATATTAATTTATTCATATCAACATATTATATATATAGTGATGCTAATTTCTCAAATCATGATTCCATCAATAACAAATCAATGATAACAATTACCCACAATGTGTTTGGGTCAGACCTACAGAGAGATATTCCAATTCAATAAATGCATATGGATTAATTCCTATAATCACAAGACATATAGTGATACATATGTCTTCCATCCTGGTTCTGTCCACAATAATCAACAGGAATAATTATCCCTTTTTGTATGGGTCAGAAATGCATGGAGAACTTCCATCCAAGAAATATGTGTTTCTTGATTCCTATTATCATAAGATACATTGTGAATCTCAGTTCCATCCACAATAATCTCTGGGAATAATGCCTCACTCAATGTATTGTTCAGACATGAATTGAGATATTCCTATTCAATAAAAACATGTTCCTTTATTCATATTATCATAAGATACATAGTGATAGTTTTATTTCTAATCCAGGGTCTAACAACAACAATCAATGTAAAAATATTCCCCATATATACGTATGGGATAGAACTATGCATGGAAAATTTATAAAATAACTATATGTGGATTGATTCCTAGCATCACAATATACATAGTGATGCCCAAATCTCTAATATTGGGTCCAGTTGGGATATCAATTACTAAAAATCTCCTGAATCAATGTATGATATGGACCTATGAACCGATCCATCTGAGACCCTCTCGTTCACAACTCAATCATATAACTAGTTTTCTATTATTTCTCATGCAGATCAAGGGTTATGTGAGCATAAAAAATGTATAAATATACTCTAGATTAAGTGATTGAGATGGAACTCATATTAGGAAACACGTTCATACATCATGTCATTAAACTGGAAGGTAAACATCCTTAACAAATGAAATAAAAGTATATAGAAAATTTCATTACCATATGACGTCAGCATTTAAGGAAAACATACATGTCCCATGAAATTAAACATCACGATAGATATATCGTCAATAAATTTTGTTTAAATATTCATTCCATTACCCATAATCATTCCTCATCAATAGACCGCAATAACATGACTCTTGATGAAAAATTTATAGGGTGCTTCCATAATCCTTTTAAGTTTATCAATCCACAAATCAAAATTCACGCATTGAGTCTTTTTGGTTACAAAAAATATTTACTGGATAATGGAAATGAGAATAGATCTCTCATTTTTATCATGATATTCACGAATAAGGGTTTTTACTGAAAAAAATTCATCTTGGCCCAGTAAGAATGAATTTTTCATCCTTATGATAATGAAATCATCATGGTGAAACTCGTCACAACAGTGTGTTCAGCGTTATCTAAAACATGATTTTCACATGTCATTACTCATGAATTTAAAACCATGATCCATTATTCATAATATTTTATTCTTCTTATAAGAAACATGATTAAATTTATGCTAACTCTGGGTATCCAAATTAAGTTATTTTGTAACATTCCCCTCATTCTAGTCACATGTGTATCATGATCATAAACTACATTCACTTTGTTAACATTTGCAAGACCTTTAAATTTATATATTGATGGACCATTTTACATGACCCTAAACTACTATTGAATGTTTCATAAAACATGATTTTCTAAAAAAAAAGGTAATTCATAGAAATTTCAAGTCCCCAATCATTAAAAACTTTATCTACAAAATTTAGAAACAATTTATTGTGTAAAAAACAAAGAATAACTCTCATGGGGCCCACATTGTGTCCTTAGTAAAAGAAAATCCATGTTTGGTTGTCCCCCTATCCCAGAAAAAATTATAGTACTGTATTGATACCTATACTCACAGTGATAACATGTTCACTGAGTGGTGACACTACATTTAGGGTGTTCAAACCCTTCTTGAGTATTACATTTTCCATAAATCACACTTCATGAAATGAGTAGCTCAGGTCACAACAGACCATCTATCACCGTTGGAAAATGAAATTTTAAATAAGTAGACCATTTCTTACTATTAATGACTACTTATGGTTCCTACATGTGATCTTACAAGGGTCAAACAAATTATTCATAACATGAAAAACGATTTCTGATCCTTGTGATCCTTGATATCACCATGTTAAAACATTGTACCTTAGAGTTTTTTAGGTCATCTGAAACGTTATAATCCATTATCATTTCACATGATCCATGAACATTAAACCCTAATTCACAAAAAATCATAACTATACTATTTAAGAAGATTCAACATACTCAACATTACATCTCAATGTTTTGTGCCCTTTCTCAAATTTGGAATGTGACATTCCATCCATGAACCATTTGATGGCCAAAAACATGTGACTCAAAACCACGTGTAATAGGGATTTGTCTTCAAAACTAAAATGAGAAACTAGAATAAGGTAACAAATCCCTTATCGGATAGCATTCACTCCATTTCTAACATCATAACTCCTGCACTAGAGTCTTCAGAAATATTTCATGGACATTGGAAAAAGAGGGAGTATAGTCTTTTATTAATTGATAATATATCCCCTAGAATCTCATGAATATGGTATTTTGACCCACCAACAAGAGGAATCTCTTCATTGTAAGAATGAAACATCTATCCTTGTGAGCCCTAGTAACATTGTAGGAGAACCCAGCATGTTAGGGTGTTTTTTTAATCCTGGGTATGTTTTTATTAACTAGTTTAAAACTTCAGGTTCTAAATTACACCACCCATATTCCCACTATCCATGTGGACTATTTGTCACTAATGTTCTACCTGTATCCAATAATATCTTTAATAATATTTCATTACCATTGGCAAGGACAAGTGGTCCTATTTGCTGGACTGTGTATGTAATCCATATCAAATCATGTATAAGTGCTTGTGATCCACTATTTATTTTGAATATTGAGAAGTTGAATGGTTTTTTCTCGATGACTCAATTTCAAGGGGTTTAAGGCCTGGATCAATCAGTAACATCGGGTTTTCCATTTGTTAAGTATTCCCTAAAAACACACAATGGTACCCCAATCTATAACTGGGTAGAAATGACCATTCCAAAGTCCAAAAAAATCTAGATTTTTAGGCCCAACCACTCTTGGGAATGTTGATTGGTCGATAGGATGGGAGTTAAGGATCATCACACTATTTCATGGGGAATATTTCCCACTCCATGATTCCCTTATTGATTTAATATATGTTTGTGAGTATCTTCCTTATACCGATATGAGACTTGTTACTCTAAAAAATACTATGGGGTATTTTTATTTAATATTAAAAAGACTAGGGTCTCTTCAGTGAATCCAACTATATATATATGAAGATCTCCATCGTTATTTGATAATGGGATATTTATTGTGTGCATAAGTCGTATATCGTAGAGATTATTAATTTTCTACCATGTAAGATGGAAGACTGTATTCTAAGGATGGTATTTAGCTATTATAAAGAGTGATACATATCATGGTAATTGACGGAATAAAAACCACATAGTTCATTCGAATCATGTAGTAAAAAATCTTGATGAATGGAATTATAGGGGTGATTTGGGACACTATTTGTTAAATATCAAGTCCTAGAGGGACATCCAACATATCCTGATTATCGAGAGAATTTTATTTTTAGTAATTCATAAATTCGGGTCTTACACACAGAGGATTTACTTTTCATTATATTGATATATGAATAAGGTGGAATTAATATTGTAGTTTTTTAATCCCACATGAGCTATGGTTGGTGTGAGAAAAAAGGGATGGAAAATGATCATTTTTATTTCAAATGATGTGGGACATATGTTTTGGGATTGACATGATAGGGTTTATTATAGAGATCATGCCTTAGAGATATTTCTTTTATATCATAGTTATGGAAGGTATGATTAACATCATTGTTCAATTTATTTCTCATTCCATTGATCAATGAGGTACAGAAATCATCCCATGAGACTGATTGGGTCCCAATGTTTGAAAATAACATCTTCATAAATCGTACATTGAAATTGATGTTTATATGATCTTGGACCTTATGAAACTGACATCACTTTCCTGGTTATTATGGTAATCATATTTATTATAGTTAAATATTTCTCTTGAGATTGTCCCCAAGTTAGATGTACATGTGTTGTGGCAAATGAGGAATGCATCTCACTAGGGTTTAAAATACATGTTACATGGTTGGTGGAGACTTTTTATATGAATGATATTATAATTTTAACCCCATAATCTCATGCATTATATACTCGGTGTGAGAATTAATAGGAGGAAAATTATCAATTTTTCATCTCTTGGAGAGTGAGAGACCAATGTATTGGGAAATCCATGTTGAGATCAAAACTTGAAGAGATGTACTATATATACTAAATATAGAAGGAATCATTGTCCTAATAGTTCTTTTTATTAGTTATTAATCTCGATGTCTTCCTTGTTTCGTAGCGTTTTATGGTGTAGAAGATTGGTAAAATGATACTCTCTATTCCAAATGATCCATTCTCATCATGAGAAAAAAAGGCATAGAAAGTGATCAATGTCATTGTTTATATATTTGGGACATATATACTAGGATATCCCTAGTTGATTAATATATAATTTCAGTCTTGTTGAGGTGGAAAATGAATCGTATATACAGATGGAATAAGAGTCATCATAGTTCTCTTGATTGTGGATTACACTGTAATTTTTCCCTAGTCCTTGCGAAATATCATGTTATGTCCCTAACTAGAGATTACACTCTAATGATTCACTTCTGTTATGATTTCCATATAGACATGCGCTAATTGCATAAATGTCCTTTTATGTAAGAGAGTATATTCCTGGAATATTTTAATACTGAAAAATGTACAAGTTTGAATTTCTAGAGGAATTTGTGTAACGAAGGTTTCATATCTTATGGTTGTCACATGATCAAAACTGAATTGTCTAGAGGAATTTGTAAGATCATTATGGTTTATCCTATAATCTATCACATGAATGAGAAATCGTGTCTAGATGGTGTCTCCTAATCTAGATGAATTTCCATGGGGTCTTTCTTATGATATTGCTCAAAAAATGTGGAGGATTTCATGATATTTTACATGAAATGTCTTATTGGTTGTCGCATATCTTGGATAACATCCCTCAAGGGCATCATAACACCTAACTAACATTTCTGCAGGTCATCAAGATTGTCAGATGACATACCTAGAGGGTATCATGAGATCTTAGCTAACATTCCCAAATGTTTCTGCATGGCATAAAAGTTAAGAGCGGGTTCCATTATATGAGAGAAGTTATTTATTTTATGGTTTTTTTGAGTCTTGGGAGACTTTACATGATGGATTCACAAAAACAAAGAGGTTTTCCCATGGGGAACTATTTGACATTATTTGATATGTATAGAAGGATTAGAATGACCTAGGTGGCATACTGAAGTACCATCATGTGATCCATGTGACATTTCGTAGTTTTTAACTTGTCTTAGAGGGATCATGCGAAGCTCATGGTGGCCAAAAAACATGAATTTGTTAATTTCTTCCATCTGTAGTCATTTTTCTATCCCTAATATTGAAAATGAAATAGATTTAATTACTGTAATTTTATTTTGGGTGTCACATGATCCATAAGATTTGAATTATGTTCTTCTGAAATCATTATTGAAGTACATCATGTGATATATGAATGATCACCAGAAATTATTTATGCTTGGAACATGATCACTCAAGCTATTATATATCATTTTACTTGAATGAAGAAATTCTGGTCATGAGATCAGCCACTCTGAGGAATTTACTCTGTGATTAGGTGTGATGATGTGCATGGATGAAAAACTTCATCCTTCTCCCGGAGCATCATGGTTGTCTTTTGGTGATAGGTAATGATATATTTTTCATCATGGGGAGGGGAATTTATAGGCCTCTCAACCCTTGTTGTTCATCGATATATGTGGGATATCTAGATCATACCCATGAATGAATCAGTAAAGTGGTTTGGCATAATGTGTCTTAACTATCCTTTTCTTGTGGATCTCTCTAAGGGCTTCACCAGATTTTTAAAGACCGAAAGTTTCTATTGTTAATGGAATTATTTTTTTTGTTGTCTCCAATTAATGGGGAGTTTTTTTTGATAATTAGGTTATGCTAAAAGACATCCATATTTTTATACTAATCAGTCAAACGGTTTTTTGATGATCAATGTGCCTATTTAAAGTCCTTCATGAGTTGGTATATTCCTTGACAGGACGTTTTGAATTGTAATGGTCACTTATCTAGGGGTCACCAGGAGATCTAGGTGGCATGTCATGGAGTCTCATTAGACCATGTCATAGACATCCTTATCGTGTCTCAAGTGGTTTATGATAGTTAGTGGCTCTCACTTCTTCGCTAATTTATATTCACTATTATATGTTACAATGTTCTTGGATTTATTCTAGATAACATGAATTATTTTCAAGACAATTACACTATTTTATTGATGAGGCATCACATGACCATCATACATCCTATAGGGATGCATGATTATTTCTTGGATAAATTAATCCATTTTTCCTTAGGAGTCAATTAGGGATGTGTATTATTTCATGGACATATCCACAGTGAATTACACGGTGAGAATGAAAATCCAAAGTGATTTAGTGAGTTGAGAAAGAAATATCACCAGATTCTTGTGGTGTCATGAAGATTTAAAATGGTGTATTACATGCCTTTTTTTGACCTTGGGTATCTAATGCTTCCTCACTTTTGATATCCTTTGTTTTGTTTTACATTTTTTTCAAGGTCATCTAATGTTTCTCGAATGCATTCAAGGACAATCATCCTTCCCTTTGGTAATGTGTTTCATGCTATTTACAACAGCTGGAGGGCTCCACCCTTTAAATATATTCCTCCATAATTTCAAATGATTTTAAGGTTGAATTTTCAGGTTCTTATAGCATAAAAACTATATTTCCTAGGGGTGCTTATCAAGATACCACTGCAAGACTCCTAGTTGATTGACACGACTTCATTGGAGTATGAGGTATTGTTTAAAAGAGTTCTGAGGGATCTTCTACATGTTATGCACTATGTATGGAGTCCTTGTATGACCTCATAATTGTCACATGATCATAAGTCCCTTGGGGAATGAAATTTTCCACATTTGTCATCCATCTTCTTATTCCATTCCTTTTAATAGGAAAATAATAACCCTATTCAGGTATTACATTGTTAATTTAATAGTGATTATTTGGAGGGAGTCAAAAAATCCCCCCCTCAGGAGAAATATCCATGGATAAAAGTGTTTACCATGTGTTGTTTTCAACAATAAAAAATATTTTTATTAAAAAGGGGGTGATTATTGAGAACAATACTCTATCTTATTATGATGATTTTGATGCTCAAAAATACCCATAATTGTTTTTTTAATGATTTTATTTTATGTGTATTTCCAAAAAATTTTATTCATTATATTTTTATTACTGGAAGAAATATTTATATTCTTGAACAATGAGAATTAATTGCAAAAGAATTCTCATTATCATGTTCTAGAAACACTGTTCATGCTCTACATATTTGGGAATTGCTTAAGCATGTTCTGGAAACACTGTTCATATCATACATGGAGAAGCATAGCATAAGGTTGGAATGGAGTGTATACATAATGAGATATCAGAAATGTAGGTTTAATAAACCATACATTATCAGAAAATTATGGAAGAGGAACCCTACATTAAGAAGGAACCCTATGTTTGGGATATTTGGAAATGTATGAAAGAAGAACAATATGTATGTTTTAAATGTTACATTTGTTTCTCAAAATAATGGTTCTTCAACCTTACTTTTGTGAACAACCTTATGTTTCATCAAAAAGTATAGATCATGTACCTTTTTTGGATGATTTAAAAAGTACAGATCATTTATCATACGTTTTAATGTGGGAATGAAATGTATGGATGATCAACCCTACTTTTTTATCAACCATACACATGTATTCAACCTTATTTTTGAGGGATTCTTCATTAACCTTATGTTTGTGATCTATCATACGTTTAGAAGATGCATCATATATAGTTCAACCATACATTTGGCATAAGAGAATTAAAGATGATATTATTATAAAATGGTTTACAAGAGAATTATAAGGCTGATTTGAAGCTGGAATAAAATCTGATTTTAATGTTTGCGTTTGACTAATTTAAAGTGGTTTATCTATGATTCAAAGGATCAATTTAGAAGGATCTTTTAATGCTGAATTTTCAGGGGAGTTATGGCTGTTCTATTATTTCATATTTTTTTAATATTAGGAGTCAGAAGGTGAGTTTTTTATCTAAAATTGAAGATAACGGGCTTGATATATTTGTGCTATTTTGAAATTCATTATATATAATGTAAAAGGTCAAAAAAAATATCACAAGAGAAGATAATCTTACGATATAAAAAATCTTCCACATGATAATGTTGATACATTTGAGATAATCGAGGCTTACAGAGCTGCTGTTACGAACAGAGAAAAAACATTGTTTACTAAAGAAGATGAAACATGATAGAAGATTCACTCATTTGACATAAATGATCTATTGTGAATATACTGCAGTTGATGTTGTAAATTATTTTTCTATATCTGTAGCAACCAGATCGAATCAGAACGAATCTTACTTGATGATCATCATTTTTGAAAATAACGATCCATCTACTATCAATTGAATTCTGTTGCAATTGTGAAAAAATGGGAAATTTTTTCATATAAAAAATAATAATTTTTATCTTGAGTGACTGGATTCTTGTACTAAGCTATACAGGTTTTATGATTAATCCCGAAGGCTCTGTTTTTCTTAAAATTGTAAAGTTCAACTACCTGTACTCAGTTGTTTAGTGGTCGGTTGACAAGAGGACCAGATAGCGAAAATCACCAAGCTCGTGGAGTAGAGCATTGGTGGACTGGACTATGGGATTTATGTTCCTTGAAATACTATACATTGTTTTTCCCTGTTATTTTAATTTCTGTTGTATTAATCTATCGGATTAAAGATAAAGGACCGAACATGATCTCGTGAAGAATTTGTAAAATACACAATTCACCCCATCTTGTCTATATTTGGTATAAACCAATCCAAAAATTGGTATTAGTGGGTGAGCTTTCTGATAATACCTTAACAAGATCAAAGTGATTAAGGATTATAAACAGTGAAATATGAATGATACAAGAGAAGGAATGTCTATGGCGAGAGAAGCATACTTCAATGGAGAAAATTATGGATTTTGGAAGTCATGAATGACAATTTATCTGAATAACTGTGGATACCGTTTATATTCTATGATTTTGACTCCATATAAAATACCTAAAAATCATGAAACAAGGAGTGCATCTACTGAAGCAGAATATGATGTGAACTCGAAGGAAATTAATGCAATAATATATGATATAGGACCTAATTAATTCAATAGTGTATCTCAATGTCTGACAGCATATGTGATGTGGAAATCTATTCCTATTTATTATGAAGGAACTAAATTTTTTTGGAAAATTGATATATGCTACTGCTAAGATTAAATTTGATACATTCAAAATGTTTGAAGGTGGAATAATTACTCAAATGAATGGAATATTGATAGAAATTTTCAGCAATATAACAACTTTGGGATATCCAAGAAAACTAGTAGAACATGATTTAAAAGTACTGATTGTACTGGCAAATAAACGAAATTGAATCATTGCTGCAATTTGAAAGTCAAAAATTGTCAAAGACATAACCATGAGAGAGCTTATTGGAACAATTATGATGTATGAAGTCGAGTTGCGATATGAAGAAAATGAGCATAATGTTTTTATCAAGAATGATGACATGGCCTTAAATGTTTCATCACAAGGTAAAATCAGAATTATAAAGCAAAAGGATGTAATGATGAAATAATAATGATATAATTCATAAAACTATAATGTAGAACTAGCCCAACTAACTATAATGTGAATAATTTTTACAGAAATAAGAACGGATTTAGAAAAACATTCAAAAAATATGAAAGGGAAGTCAGATGGTTTGAGGGAAAAAAATCAGGCACACCAGATGTAACTATCCTCAGTTAAAAGAAGAAAAGAAGAAGAAGTTCTTCAGAAATAATTATTATGATAAAAAAGGTACGAAATCAATAAAAGATACATGGATTGTGTTTGAAGACTCCAAAATCTCTTCAGAATTAGACTCAGAGAAGGAAGAAGTAAATATGAAATCCAACATGTGATTTATAGAAGAAACAGATGTGTTATAATCATTCTACTCTTATGATTCTAATGCTGACTCTAGTTATGAAACAAGCTATTCAAATTAAAAACCTGAATCCTACTGCAACAAGCTTGAAAAAAATTATTATTTCAATTTTAAGAATCCTAACTCTTTAAAGAAAATTCAAAAATCTATTTCAGATGAAAGAGATGGAATGCTGAAACAACTTACGGATTTTACTGATAAGTATAATTCAATTAACACTAACTACAAAGATAATGAATCAAAGGTAAAAAAAATCTACCAAATGAAGTAGAAACCTATAAACAGAAGCCCTTATTTCTACCAAAGGAGAAATCCCATTGAATGGAGTTTTTGGGAAAACTACCATTAAGAATGAATGATTTTGAATTTTCAGTAATGGTGAAAAACTAATGCTGTACAAGAATTATTTTGTTCCAAGTAGAAAAGATTAAATTGTAGTTACTATTAGACAAGGGGACATGTTTCTAAAACTATTTCTTTTTCCAACCTCAATTAAGTGTCAATAAGAAATATTTTGTATCAAATAATTTATTTGATTCTGCTAAATTTAGAAAATCTAAGCAAGTCATTAATCTAAGATCATTGCTGGATAACACTCCTAAACCCAACAGAATATGGGTACTACAGCTAATTGTTTAAATACATTTTTAGAAACCAGGTCATGAAAGTAAAAGTCCATATTGTATATAGATTGTGGCTGCTCATGGAATATGAGTGGAAGCTCATCGAATTTCACTTCACTAAATCAAAAATATGGTGGACTAGCCACTTTTTGTGACAATTCCAGAGACATGATAGATGGCATTAGAATAGTTGGAGATCTTTAAGCTGTGTCAATTAATAAAGTACTTTATGTACAAGGACTGAAACACAATCTAATAAGTATCTCTCAACTCTGAGATAATGATTATGCTGTAAATTTCTCCAACAGTTAGTGTTCTGTTTTCAAAAATAAAATGCTGAAATTTAGGGAAACTAGAACGGATAATGTGTATACCCTATATTTAAATTCCTTATATAAACAACAAGTAAACTTCTTAAATTATAGGATAAATGAATACTAGATATGCATAGATGACCTAGGCATTGAAATATATATGATTTACATATGTTATACAAGAAAAAATTAGTTTGGGATTTTCCGAGTCTCAAGTTTGCAAGTGATAGATTTTGTGATGTATGTCAACATGGAAAGAAAGACTAATCATCCAACAAATATATTTACAAAATTACTACACCTAAACTTCTAGAACATATCCATATTGATTTTTTTGGACCTTCAAGAGTAGAAATATTGTCTAGTAAATTATATTTATATTTTTTAGTTGATGACTATTCTATATTTACATGGATTTTTTATTTAATATTTAAAAATGATGCTTGTAAGTTATTTGGAAGGTTTTGAAAAGTAGTTCAAAATGAAAAAGGTATTAAAATAATTTCATTAAGAAGTGATCATGGTGGATAATTTTAGAATCTGGAATTCAATTCCTACTACTCAAATATGGGTATTAAACACACCTTATCTACACCAAGAACACACCATAAAAATGGAATTTTTGAAAGAATATATAGGACTATTCAATAAATGTCTTAGAATATGCTAAATAAATACAGTCTTCCATGATAATTTTGGGCAGAAGCTGTAAGTACATCCTACTATATATAAAATAGACTTTAAATTAAACCAATTTTGAAAATGAAACCCTATGAACTCTAAAACAAAAAAACCTAAATTAAATTACATCAAAGTTTTTGGATGCAAGGTTTACACCTAATACACCAAGTAAAATCATGGAATGTTTGATCCAAAATTTGTTGAAGGCATTTTATTAAGAATTTCGGCTACACCAAAATCTTATAAAGTTTTTAATAAAATTTCAAGGATTATAGAAGAACCAATTCATGTGAAATTTAATGAATATGATTCTTTGATAAAAGGACAGGTCAAATAGATGAACATGATTCTAATGATAACATGATACTTGAGGACCTGAAAGATGATTTTGAAAACGATTTAAATAAAATTCAGTCCAGTCCAGAAGAACATGACATTGAAGAGCCAATAAATGTACTACCTAGATAGTCAAAGACCCTAAATAATTTCCCATTAAAAACTGTAATAGGAAACATTGAAACAGAAATAAAAACTAGAAGGAACATAAGAAAACTTGTTGAGTTTTCTACATTTCTATCCCAATTTGAACCCATGTCTATAGAAGAAGATTTAGATGATGAATTTTGGATGATAGCAATTCAAGAATAACTAAACAAGTTCAAAAGAAGTGAGGCCTGTAAATTAGTTGAAAGACCATATAACTATATAGTTATAGGAACGAAATGGGTCTTTAGAAATATACAAGATGATCAAGGAATAATAACTAGGAAAAAATAAAGACTAGTAGCTAAAGGATATAATCAAGATGAATGTACAAATTATGATGTGACCATTTCAACTGTAGCTAGATTAGAAACCATTATAATGTTTTTAAATTATGCATCACAAATGAACATTAAATTATTTCAGATGGATATTAAGTCTACCTTTTTAAATGGTTATTTAATGGAGGAAGTTTTTGTTGAACAACCTTTTGGTTTTGAAAATTCACAAAAACCAGATTATATTTTTAAATATTCTAATGCTCTTTATGGCCTTAAATTAGAACCTAGAGCATGGCATGAAAGATTAAGCATGTTTTATTTTGAAATATGATTTTACTATTGGAATGCAAGATCCAACACTATTTAAGATGACTGTAAATTCTAATATTTTATTGGTTCAAATTTATGTTGATGATATAATTTCATGATCAACTAATAAATCACTTTGTCATTAGTTTTAAAATCTAATGCAAAAAGAATTTGAAATGATTATGATGTGAGAGTAAAATTTCTTTTTAGGACTTCAAATTTATCAAAATTATTTTTGAAATGTTTTTAATAAATGAAAATTCCTTATTTATTTACTTAATAAATTGGGACTTGAAAACCGCATGCCATATACAACTCATATGTGTACTAATATAAAACATGATTTGGATGAAACTGGGAAATTAGTTGACAACAAGTTATATAGTAGTATGGTTGGTAGTTTGATATATATTACTTCTAGTAGTCCAGATATAATGTATTCAGTAGGTCTTTGTTTAATATTTCTATAAAATCCTAAATAATCCCATTTAACTGCTATTTTACGAATTTTTAACTATTTAAAACTAATAGTTTTTCAATCGATTCTTTATCCAAAAACGTCTGATTTTAATTTAATTTCATATTTAGAAGCATATGTTGGGAGTTGCAGATTAGATAGTAAAATCACTATAGGTACTTTTCACTTTTTAGGAAAATCAATAGTATCATGGCCAAGTAAGAAAAAACATTATGTTTCCTTGTCTATAGCCATGTCTGAATATGTGTCTGTTGGTAGTTGCTGTGCACAAGTGTTGTGGATGAAAAACACTATTCTGAATATTGGAATAAATTTTTATAATACACCAATTTTAGGTGATAATAAAGGGAAATTAATATTTCATAAAAATGACATTAACCATTCTAGAACTAATCTTATTGATATCAGACATCATTTTCTAAGAGACCGTGTTCTTAAAAAGGATATATATTTAGAATTTCTAAGTACTAAAATTCAATTAGCTGAAAATTTTACCAAACTACTTCCCACATCAAGGTTTAATTTTATTAATGGGGAGCTAGGGTTATTTAATTTTATTTTTTTTTAATTTTATTCATTTGATTATGCTATTTTTATTTTTTTGATACTTATTAAAATAAATTAGTAATTTGTATTTCAAATAGAATATTTTTATATGTTTATTATATTTTTATATATGTGCACATTGTAAGAACCCGGTTCTTATTCATGAGGTATAGGTTTCTTCTTTACTCCTTTCCTTAAGAGTTTTTGAGGAAATAAGGAAAATGGGAAAAATCATAAATTTTGGGACTACACGCCATGTACTTATCCACACACCATGTTCTTTAGGCAGTGTGGGATGCGTACATAGGGCATGTAGCCATGTTGACGATAAAGGGTGTAAAAACCGACTACACGCCGTGTAGTAGTCCTTTACATTCAGTGTAGTCAGATAGTAGACAAAACAGTAAGGTGGTGGGGGCAGCCGCCAGCTGGGCAAGAGTACACTCCGTGTAGTCGGGAATACACATCTTGTACACATGTCGACAGATGAATAGTTTAACAGTGCCGCCAGATGAACAATCTAATGAAGGAAGTACACGTCATGTACTCGGAAGTTCACGCCGTGTACTTTGTTTTTTTTTTCATAAAATGAGAAGTAGACAACCCTGTTCATAGTTAAGGATTAGAACCGGATGGAAGCTCTGGAGGGGATGGCCAAATCTTTGAGGATCTCCAGATTGAGCGTCGAGAATCTGTTTCCACCTTGGATGATCTCGTTGGAACCGTGCAGGTAAGCCCTCTCATCTCCTGGTGTAGTTATTGCCAATTATTCCTCAAATGGAAGTTATTTGGGTTTCATAATGTTTTATTTCACTTCATATCTACCTCGTTCTGGGACGATACGTGGAATGCTGTTCGAGTATAATGATCAGGGGTGTTTAAGGTAGGTGTCTTGGTGTTTAATTTCCAACTATTGTGTGTATTTTTTAGATACGCACCCATGAATGGGGTGTCATATGGTTGTGGCCTTGTTGAATTAAATAACTAGAATTGAATATGTAATTCAATGTGATAAAAATCTATTGTTTGGGATCGCCACTTGAATCCAGGACCATCCCGGGGATGCATTCCTCTATTTAGCCATTTGGCCAGGATACCTGGGGGTATGACATTATAATGATGATTATTGAATTGCCTTGAGTGGAATTGATTTTTCATTGCTTTTGTATTTCATGTTTACATGTTGGGTATGGCCGGATTACTTGTTTAGCCTAAGGGCAGTGTTGTGATTAGCCTGTGTCCAGTGCACTTCTTAGCCTGGGGGAAACTTCTTCTGTGCCTGTGGGCAGTTGATTCTGTGCCTGTGGGCAACACCTCGTACGCCTGAGGGAAATATTTGATATGAATGTGGGTAGATTCATGTGTTTGGATCCTCTTTACCTGAGGGTAAGTGATTATGCATATGAGGACACTGACTATTTACATAGAAATTCACTGTGGTTTCTTAATAATAAATAATGAAATGAATGTTAAATGGAAATATAATTGGTAAAGTTAGTTACTTTTGAGTATTTCTTAGTTTATTGAGTTTCCTTTTTCACACTACTATTGTGTGTTTACACACAGTTGAGCACGAGCCTTTCGTGGGTGACTACTAAGATTATTTCTCACACCCTGTTTGGGTCATTCTTTTCGGCCCAAGCATATTATGTTTCTGCAGGTATGGATAAGGGAAAAGGTCCCTTTACAGGAACATGATTTCTACTGAGGAGTAGGGGAGCATGGGATCGGGCTTATGCTTGAAATGCTACTGGTTGTTTTGTTTTCCTCTGATGTACTCTGTATTGTACTGTACTATATTGTTGTGTAACATGTTCCGGCTATGTTCTTAGAACTTGAGGCATGTTGCATCAACATTATATAGGACCGTTGGTTGTTTTTACTATAGTTGTTTATCTTAAAAGTGTATGTTTTATTTCTTCCATTGTTGTTGTATGTTTTATCTTGTATTCCGCTGCGCTACACGTTGACAAATGTGGGCATTGTTTCCCCGCTATCAGACCTAGGCCCTCACTGCTAGTCGGCATCCACATGCATTTGGGTAAATTCCCTTGAGGTCACGTGGCGAACCGGGTTCGGGGCACCCGTGGAGGGGAACCTGGAACCAGGATGTTACAAAGTGGTTTCAAATGAGGTTGTTTTCTTTGACTTTCTTTTTGTAGCCTTAGTTAGGGATAGGACAAGAAGAGTAGTTGGTAATAAGTTGTACTTTGTCATAACTAACCCATGTACAGGGAAAATCCAATTTACCTCGTGTTGCAATTTTTCTGATTATTCAATTTGACATTCAAATTGCTTTTCACCGAAGGGTGATGCACTTTTATTGTGCTATTTATATTTTATTAATGGGTTCTATTTATTTTCAACCCAATGAGATGAGGGTATGCCACCCCATCCATCATTTAGGCACATGCTAGAAATCACCTGCCAAACATAGTTTCCATGCTATGTAGGTGCATTAGAAATTTCATGTTGTTGTGATTGATGTTGTTCTATTAAAAGCATGATGTTGTGATAGCTGCATGGATAGATAACTACTTTTTGATAGGGTATTATTATTTTAGCCTGTTTATAGAATGGATGCCAAACATTGGTTTTTGGGGAGTATGGGCCCTCATTTAACGAAATTTGATGTATCATTGGATTTTATCCAGTTATAACATATATAAGATGCCAAACATTGATTCGCGGGTAGTATGGGCCCTCAAAAATCGGAATTTGGAACTTAGGTGTTATTTTTCAGTATTTTCTGGGTTCCAGGGAAGCTTCTAAGGCCTAATGTACAGACACCTAGAAAACACATAGTGTAGTACCTTAAACATGCTGTGTATGTTCTTCTGTTCGGGAAGAAAAGAAAAAAATTGTAGTACACGTCGTGTACCCCAAGTTCATGTCGTGTAATCTCTTCTCATGTCATAGACCGTGTGGGTGGGGACACGAGGAAGAGAAGTGATTGGGGCGAACATGCCGTGTACCGAATGTACATGCCATGTAGTATTGTCCCAGAGTCCGCACGTTTAACTGACAAACACAGACAGAGGAGACCTTAATATATACATGTCGTGTCCACTATGCAACATGCCGTGTAGTCTGACCTAGGGACCCAGCCGTGTAACTAACAACACGGGATGTTGTAACCCCTTTGGGTACACACCGTGTGTATATTGAACACGCAGTGTAGTTGGAGCTGTCTCTCCGGCCGTGTAACAAACAACGCGGGTCAGTGAAGCTTGTTTAGTATACGCCGTGTACCCATGGTACACACCGTGTAGTCTTGACCAGGGACAGGCCGTGTTGAATTATCCGTGAGGCTGGGAAACGGGGTGGTGTACACGACGTGTGTGGTTGTAACACTCCATGTAGTATCAAGATGATTATTCACCCGTGTCACAAGCGACACAGGCAATTGGAAATTACATCATACATGCCGTGTAGGTTATATATACACGTCGTGTAGATTTTTTAATGGGTTCCGTGTGGCTTGGCTATGTAAAAGGACCTGGGAAGGGGAAGAGAAGTCAAGTACACACCGTGTAGTCAGTATACACGCCGTGTAGTCTTGTTTTGAAAATTTTGAATGCCTTCTTCCTCCTATTCCCTTTTTTGGGTTTCTTTTTTTGTTCTTTGATAATCTTGTTCTAAGGTGTGAATTTGACCTTGTAGTGTCATGACACTGAGACGACCACACGTTGTTCACTAGGAGACTGGCGATGACTATACTCTGAGGATGGTGGGCCATGGGATACCAGTTGATCCTCTAGCAGAGCCAGATGCAGTGCCAGCCGTTATACTGGACACATGCATGGATGCACAGTTCCATTAAGGCTTTATGCGGTTCATTCAGACCTTTCAGGGAGCACCTCTGGCTGCCACATCTATGGAATAACTGACACATATCTTCTAGCAGAATCATCTGCCTATGTTTTCAGGGGATTTCAGGCCACAAGCTGTAGAGTCTTGGCTGGGGTCCATGCAGACTATCTTCGAGCTTCTTGAGACGCCTCTATGGCGGAGGGTCAAGCTCGCGACTTGTATGATGCGTGATTCCACCAAGAGGGGGTGGGATGTTACCACCTAGTTCGATCATCACAGAGAAACGATGTGGGAATATTTCAAGACAACCATATATGACTTCTTCTTCCTGGAGACGCTGAGAGAAGATCGAGCTTGAGAGTTCATGAATCTACAGTAGGGTGCTATGTCGGTGATGGATTATTCTTCTCATTTCACCGAGCATCATCATTTTTCACCTGTTCTAGTGGGCGACGAGATTCTAAGAGACAAACACATTGAAGATGGTATTTGATATGACATATGAGCACTGGGGATTGTTTTCAGGTTTCCTTCAGTACATGCTATTGTTAACCAGATGCTGATTATAGGGAGGAACCTGTAGGATGCTAGTGGAGTGGGCCAGGGTAGTTCAACACTTGTTTCTGGAACTATTTAAACTGGTAAGAGGAAGAGACAGATGGACTTCTCTCATGGTGGTAGTACCAGCCATAAGAATGTTTCAGGTGGCCAGTTCATGTACTACTAGTGTGGTAAGGAGGGGTACAAGTGACCTTAGTGTCCACGAGACCCAGTGGAGTGCTGAACTTGAGGCATGATATGTCATCTGAAGCCCTTTTTTAAGGTGTTTCCACCAGTGGCTAGTGAGAGGGGTTCAATGCATACTCCGCGTGCAGGGGCAGGACGAGAAGCTTCTTACCAGTCGGAGAACTAGAACATATCAGGGTGTAATGGAAGATATGGTGGTCATGACCGTGGTAGCTAGATACTAGGATCTCAGAGGCCACAAGGTGGGATAGCTCAGGGTAGCCAGGCTGTGTCGCAGGGCCGCGTTAGTGGGCAGGAATATGCAGTGCAACAGACCCAGCAGGAGTAGGATCCCAGACCATCTACTGTCCGAGTTACTATTCTAGTAGCTTTTGTTTTATCTTCAGTGATTTTTGATATGGGCGCTAAACATATTTTCATATATGTACCCGTTGTAGAGATCCTTGGGCTCCGTGTTTCTACTTATTCTACTGTTATGACGTTAGACACTCCGTTGGGAACTAGAACGACAAGTGTGCGTTGGTGCAAGGAGTGCCCCCTTGAGGATGGTGGGTGTCACTTAATTGGGGAACTCTGTGTCTTTGAGATGATGAGATATGATGTCATTCATGGGATAGACTAGTTGGTTCCCTTTAGAGCCTTTTTGGATTGCTATCGTCGCATGGTGAGTTTCACGTCACCAGAGGGCAGAGAGTTTCTATACAAGGAAGAGTGGGATGTTTTGGCGAGTCAAGCGAGACCAGAGCATCTTGGGAGAGGTGGTATCATAGCCCAGATTGCGAGATTATATCTGAACGATGAGGGGACATTTCAGACAAATTTCCCTCCAATGGTTGACCGTTTGAGGGATGTTTTCTCAAACGACTTTTTAGGTCTACCTATGGAGTGAGAGGTGGATTTCTCTATTGATCTTGTGCCAGGAGTAGCACCGATTTCCATTCCTCCTTATAGGATGGCTAAGCATGAGTTGTAGGAGCTCAAAAGGAAGTTAGAGGAGTTACATGAAAATGATTTTACCCGACCTAGTACTTCTCCTTGGGGTTCTCCTGTCCTTTTTACGAAGAATGTGGACGATAACCTCATACTCTGTGTGGATTATCAGAAGCTGAACCAGTTGATGGTTAAAAACCGATATCCCTTGCCATGTATTGATGATATTTTTGATCAACTTCATGGAGCCCGAGTGTTATCTAAGATTCACTTGAGATCAGGATATCATCAGCTGCACGTGAGACCATCAGATATACCTCTCACAGCTTTCAGGAGTAGGTATGTCCTATAAAATTATACAGTTATGCAGTTCGGACTCACGAACACGCCAACGTTTTTATGGCTAAAATGAATCGTGTGTTCCATCCATATCTGGATTCCATTGTGGTTGTATTCGTGGATGATATCTTGGTGTACTCTCACACTCGACATGACCATGCCACCCATATTGAGATCATATTGAGTACATTGAGAGAGCATCATCTATATGCAGAGCTCTAAAAGTGCCACTTTTGGATGGACTAGATTCACATCCTGGGTCATATTGTCTCAGAGGCAGGAGTTGCAGTATACCCCAAGAAGGTGAGAGTAGTACTTTCCTGGGAGAAGCCTAAGAACGTATTTGAGATACAGAGTTTCTTTGGGCTGGCTAGTATCTACAGGCGCTTCATACATGACTTCTCCTGCTTAGCAGTGCAGTTGATGGGTTTTACTAAGAAGGGGGTGATGTTTGTTTGGCCTGAAGCTTGCGAGACAACCATCCAGGAGCTGAAGGGATTGTTGACATCAACACCATTCCTGATACTCCCAAGGCAGGGGAAGAGCTATACAGTTTACTCTAATGCATCTGGTATAGGACTAGGAGCTGTCTTGATGTAGGGCGATCGAGGAGTTGTGTATGGGTCTTGGCAGTTAAGGCCACATGAGAGGAATTTCCCGACGCATGCTCTCGAGTTGGCTGTAGTTGTTCATGTGTTGCGCTATTGGAGACACTATCTCTTGGGAGAAAATTTTATGGTGTTCATCGACCATAAAATTCTCATGTACATCATTACCCAGTGTGACATGAACCTGAGACAGTGAAGGTGGGTTGAATACCTTCAGTCCTTCGATTTTGAGCTTGCCTATACACCTGGTAAAGGTAATGTAGTAGCTGATGCACTGAGCAGGAAGACTCAGATACATGATGTGCAGGAGGCCATTGGTGAATGAAAGCTTATGGATTTGTTCTATGAGATTCATTTGTAGGTGAATGACAGTCAGATGTATACCTATCTTTCAGCTTTTGCTGTGACCTCTACCCTCCTGGATGGAGTGATGATGAGACAGCTATCTGATTCCAAAGGCCTTGTTCTACGGGTGTCGGTGGCTAGTGAGGACCCTACTCTTGGGTAGAATATCGACGATGATGAAGCATTGTGTTTCCATGGACAAGTGTGGGTTCGTGGGGATATATGCGAGGAGCTGATGAGGGTGTTTCATGCTTCAGCTTGGGCAGTTAATCCCAGTGTTACCAAGATGTACCATGACTTGAGACGTCAGTACTGGGGGCCAGGTATGAAGAGAGAGGTAGCTAGTTTTGTTACGAGTTGTTCCACCTGTCAACATGTGAAGGAATAGAATCAAAGGCCATCCGTACTATTACAGAAGTTACCTATTCTAGATTGGAAATGAGATGATGTCGTGATGGACATTGTGACTGGGTATCCGAGGTCACCTCGAGGAAATGATATCATGTGGGTTGTTGTGTACATTCTCACAAAGGTATCTCACTTTTTCTGATCAATGAGACCTTATGAGTTCACGAGATCAGGAAGTTTTATATCCTAGAGGTCATATGTCTTCATGGGGTCCCTCGTTCTATCATTTCAGATAGGGATTCCCATTTGACGTCTCATTTCTGGAAGAGTTTTCATTGGGCACTGGGAACATAGGTGTATCTGAGCACAGCTTACCACCCTCAGAGTGATGGTCTGTCAAAGCTTACGATATAGGTTCTTTAGGACATGTTGCATGGATACATCCTATACTTTGGAGGCTCTTGGGAGAAGCATATACCCCTGGTCGAGTTTTCCTATAATAAAAGTTTTCAGGCAACTAATCAGATCGCACCTTATGATTCTTTATATGGTAGTCCATGTCGATAACCCTTGTTCTGGTTAGAGGTAGGTGAGGCAGATTTACAGGGATCACGTCTCGTGTGGGAGACTTTTGAGCAGGTCCAGTTGATTCAGAAATAGATGGCTACTGCACAGTCTTGTCAGAAATCTTATGCAGATCACCGCAGACGACCCTCGGAGTTCTTGATCGGGGATCAAGTTTTCTTTCTTGTTTCATTGAGGTTGGGACACAGGAGGATCATGAGATAGGTTAACCTTTCACCGAGGTATGTGGGGCCATTTGAGGTTCTAGAGAGAGTCGGGCTGGTTGCCTATCGGTTGCAGTTACCGCAGAGGTACTGAGCCCTGCACGACATCTTCCACGTATCTCAGTTGTGCCGCTATCATTCAGACCCATATCATGTTTTTCAGCTAGAGGAGGTTGAGAATCATGTAAATGATTCCTTTTAGGAGCATCGGATTTATATTTTTGATAGGAGCACGAAGGTTCTCCGAGGCCGGTCAGTTCCTCTCGTACGGGTGCTATGGCAGCATGGCTGAGTGGAGGACGAAACCTAAGAGTGGGAGACCGAAATATGTGCTAAGTGGACGGAGCTGTTTATAGCTATATCTTCACCACCTTTGGAATGTAAATTCGGGGATGAATTGATTTTAGGGGGGATGTTTGTAAGAACCCATCACTAATTCTTTAGGTATGAGTTTGTTCTTTACTCTTTTCCTTAACTGTTTTTTAGGAAATAAGAAAAATGGTGAAAATCCTAATATTTGGGACTACACAACACGTACTTTTCCACTCACCATGTACTTTTGGCTGCGTGGGATGAGTACATAGGGAATGTATCCATGCTGACGACTATGGGTGTAAAAAACAACTACACACCATGTAATGGTCCTTTACCCACTGTGTAGTCTGTCGGTAGATGAAACATTAAGGCGGTGGGAGCAGCCGCTAGCTGGGTGATAGTACATGCAGTGTAGTCGAAAATACACGCCGTGTGCTCATGTTGACGAATGAATAGTTTGGCGGTGCCACCAGATGAACAGTTAAATTAAGGAAGTACACACTGTGTACTCGGAAGTACATGTCGTGTACTTTTCTTTCTCACTTAAAATGGGCAGTAGCCAACCCTGTTCCCAGTGAAGGCTTAGAACCAGATAGGAGCTCGTGAGGGGATGGTCGAATCTTCTAGGATATCCAGATCAAGCGTCAAGAATCCGTTTTCGCCTCAGATGATCTCGTTGGAACAACGCAGGTAATCCCTCTCTTCTCCTGCCGTAGGTCTTTCCATTCTTCCTCTAATGGATGTTATTTGGGTATAAGGGAGTTTTCTTTCACCTCACAAATACCTAGTTCGAGGATGATTCATGGAACTTTGTTCAAGTATACTTATCAGGGGATTTTAAGGTAGGTGGCTTGGTGTTTAATTTCCAACTGTTGTGTGTTTGTGTCTATTTTGGAGATACACGCCCATGAATGGGGTGTTTTATTGTTGTGTCCTTATTGAATTAAATACCTATAATTGTATAGTTATTTAAATGTGATAATATACTACTGTTTGGGATTTACATTGGGATCTGGGACCACCCTACGGGTGCATTCCTCTATTTAGCCGGTTGGCCAGGATACCTGAGGGTATGCCTTTATAATGATGATTATAGAATTTCCATGAGAGAAATTGTTTTTTCATTACTTCTGTATTACTTGTTTACATGTTGGGCATGGCCCGATTACTTGTTTAGCCTGAGGGCAGTGTTGTGATTAGCCTGTGGGTAGTGTACTAATAAGCCTATGGGAAAATTTTTTCGTGCCTGTGGGCAGTTGATTCTGTCCCTATGGGCGACACCTCATACTCCTGTCGGCAATATTCAATATACCTGTGGGCAGATTCCGGTTTTTGGATTCTCTTTACCTTAGGTTAAGGGATTACACGTCTGAGGAAACTGAATGTTTACATAGAAATTCACTATGGTGGTTTCTTAATAATAAATAATGAAATGAATGTTAAATGGAAACATAAATGGTAATGTTATTTACTTTTGAGTACTTATTAGTTTATTGCATTTAATTTTGCACACTGTTGTTGCATGTTTACACCGAGTTGATCACATGTCTTTGGTGGGTGCCTACTGCGATTATTTCTCACACCCAGTTTGGGTCATGCTTTTCAGCCCAAACAGATTACATTTCTACAGGTATGGATAATGGAAAAGGTCCCTTTACATGACTTTATTTCTATTGAGGAGTAGGGGAGCATGGGGTCGGGCATAGGCTCGCGATGCTACTAGTTGTTTTGTTTTGCTTTGTCTTACTTTGTATTGTACATTACTATATTTTTGTGTAACATGTTCTGGCTGATTTCTTAGAACATTAGGCATGTTCCATCATCATTATATAGGAAGGTTGGTTCTTTTAACTGCATTTGTTTATCTTAAAAGTGTATGGTTTATTTCTTCCACTGTTTTTTAATATTTTATCTTGTATTCTACTGCACTACACTTTGACAAATGATGTAATAGTTTACATACTATCAGACCAGGGCCCTCACTGCTAGTCGGCAGCCTCTAGCGTTTGGGGAAATGTGCTTGAGGTCACGTGGTGAACCGGGTTCATGGTACCCATGGAGTGGTACCCAGAACAGGGACATTACACACATACAATTTTATTTGTTTTTAAAATATATGTAATGATTTTTGATGACACGGGAATCAACACTCTCAGAGACCTTTCGAATTATGAATCATTTCATTTCTACCAAAAACACTTTTGAGCCCGTGTAGCATTACCAATCATTGTCAATACAAACATGAACCTTCGAAACCATATATCATTTTTCAAATATTCATAAATTTATGAATGTAATGGATACGACCAAGATAAATAATGAGGTTGATACTAGCACTGCCAAGAAGTAGCGCTTCAAAGGAAAGAAAATTTTGCAAGGAATGGTCATTGATCTAGAGTGGTTATGTTAGAAGAACTTGTTACTGAAGTATGCTCTAGATTTTAAAAACCTAAAAAATACTTTTAATAGTGAGAAAACTGAGTTTTTATTTGAGGTGGATCTTTTTTATTTCTTCAAATCCTTATAGTTTAGTCCAGGGGAAGATGAAGATTCCATGATAGCAAAAAAATAAGAATTTTTTTTTTCAATCTCATATATAGAAATTGCTCATATTTTAAACCACCCTCACGAGGGAGTTTATAATTTTGATTTGAAAAATATTGGAGATAGTGTACATAAATTTTAGGATATAATGTTGTTTTTATTTTGATAAAAAAATACCAGCAAAAATGTTTGTAAAGGACTTGTAACCAGACCAGATGATATTGGTTATGTTTTTGAAAACTGGGATTCCCCCCAGGATGTATAAAATGGAAAAGATTCTTTATCCAGATATGTATTTAAAGGTTTTGCGGATGAGTGATATTAAATTAAAATTTTTGGGATACTTGGTGAGGTATCTCAGTTACTGTTGCCAACCAGAGGCAATAATGTGTTTCTATCCTTTTGGATGATTTATCTCAAAAATTTAGTTTATGAAAGATATGATAAGATCAGTGGATTCGAGGGTGATATGACACCATATTAATATCTTTAATGATGGTAATTTGATGAAAATTTTATATTTTTGGAGAACTATCAAAGGAAAACTACTACCTGCTGGAGCTGAAGAGGATGAAGAATATGCTCAACCCAAACTAGCAAAATCAAAAGAAGGTGTAGCTGAGTCTAGAACATGTGAAATATCATGGAGGATACAGTTTGAAGACATTGATCAATTAGTGGATGAGGAAAGTCAAAACGAACTTAAAAGATCAAGACATTGAGTGACTGAAGCTTATGAACCTACTACTCAAGAACTCATAGATGAAACAAATAATATTCATAGGTATGGATTCATTAGAGACTCTACAATATAAGACACTGCTCAACCAATAGATTCTCATATTGAGATGACTCTTCATGTTGAAAAAGGAGTAGAGGCTCATGAGGAGATAATTGATGCAGCTGATGTTGAATCTATTGCAGAGGTTGGAGTAGAAACTGAAACTAAAAAAGAAAATGAGGTTGTTCCTGGTAATGTAAAAGTGGCCAGTCCTCATATAATTCAATGGGAAATTGTTTTAGAAAACCTAGTGGAGAAAATTGATGCAGATTATTCTCATGGGGAGAGACCTCTATCAAATGACGAAATTCAAGATGAAAATGTTTCGGAAGTACCTATAGAGGTATTGAATGAGGATTTTTCTGTGGAAGAGTCTGGGAAAGTCTCTTAGGAGATGTCAGTATAAAAACAAACTCAAGAGGACTATATGGAGAAATCTGATGTAGAGTGATTACCTATAGTGTTGCTACATCATGAAAAAAGCTGAGAATGTGAATCAAGCACAAGGTGGCTCTGATTTAGGGAATAAGGAAGTAGAATGATGAATAAGAAGCTGTCAAGTATGTAATCTGAAAATGCAGCTCTGAGAAGAGTCTTAGAGAATGAACAATTGAAATTTCTGAACATGAATGCTAGTTCAGTTTCAATGTAGGATGTTGAAGTGTTTAATAAGGAAATGATAAATGATGTTGTAGAGTTGAAATCAGAGATAATTATGAAGATAGATTTAATGGCATTTATATCTTTCATGGAGCAATAATTTGCATCTATTAGACCAAGTGAGGCCAGTACATTAGGTACTTCACATGATTTAATCAGATGATTTCAGGAAATCAGAACATCGATGATCAATATGAATGATATATTTCAAGACTTTTAATGAAATAGTTCTCTTTTTTCTGTGCTATTAGATAATCCAAAAATTTTATTTGACTTGTTGACCTCAAGTGAACCAAGTATTTGATGTGTACAGACTTAGTTCACAACGAATTTGACTCTGTTTATAGAGAAGTAAGAAACTCTCCATGAGTTTTTTAGATTAAATATGATTGATTATATTCATATGTTTCAGGAGAATAGATATTATATTGTCAAAATATTGGTTGGCATGATGAGAAGGCTATGGGAATAGTAGATAGAAAAGAATGCCATAATTCAGAGGATATAGACTCCATCTCATAATCTTACCACACCTTTCTTCATGTGTTCATCATAATTGTCACTATTACATATTTTCAATGATTTTTTTCATTCTATATTTTTTTGGTTTCGACTAGTTTTAATGTCTTTTTTTAGATTTGCCGATAATCTAGATTCACTTATTGACAAACATTTAATAATAGCATTTATTTAAGTTCAGTGCAACATTAAAATATGTTCTATTCCATATTCTATCATTCATTTTTATATCCAAAAAGGGGGAGAAATTTGGATAAATAAAACATTATATTTTAAATATTTCACATTGTACTTTAATTGTAGAGACTGAAGAGCTGGAGAAAAAATTACAGGAGAATCTTGATAAAGGGTTTATAAGCCCAAGTGCTTCAATATGGGGTGCACCAGTCCTCTTCGTCATGAAGAAGGATGGGTCAATGCAGCTTTGCATTGATTATCGTGAACCTAACAAAATCATGATAAAGAACATGTATCCTCTCCCAAGAATTTATGAATTATTCGATCAGCTACGTGGAGCACAATTCTTCTCCAAGGTTGACTTTCGGTTGGGATATTATCCAGTAAGTTTGAAGAGGGAAGATATCCCCAAGACTGCTTTTCGCACATAATAAATGCACTATGAGTTCATAGAAATGCCTTTCAGAATCAATAATGCTCCAAAAATATTCAAGGAATTAATGAATAGAGTCTTTATAGATTACCTAGAAAATTTTTTGGTAGTCTTTATAGATGATATTCTAATATACTCGAAAACCAAGGAGGATCATGAGGAGAATTTAAGGACTATACTGGAGAATTTGCGCAAGGAGAAGTGCTATGAAAAGTAAAAAAAGTGTTAGTTCTGGTTAAAGGGATCTCATTCATGGGCCATATCATCATAGGAAATAGGATATCTATGGATCCCTCCAAAACAGATGCAATTGAGGGATGGTCGATGCCAACATTAGTAACGGATATCCGTAGCTTCTTTGTGTTAGCGGGAAATTATCAACGATTTGTGAGAAATTTCTAATGACTGTCCAACCCTCTTACCAAGCTAACTCGAAAGGGAGTAATGTTTTCTTTGAGTGATGAATACAAAGAAAGCATCAAAGAGAAGAAAAAGAGGCTTATCACTGTGCTCGTGCTCACTTTTCCCACAAGTGGGGAACTTTTTCTGGTATTCAGTGATTCTTAGAAGAAGGGCTTAGGATGTGTGCTGATGCAGAATGATAAAGTAATATCCTATGCCTCAATGTTGTTGAAAATCAATGAGAGATACTATCCAATGCATGACCTGGTGTTGGTGGCGGTGATCTTTGCCATGAAAATATGGCGGCATTATCTCTATGGAGAGAAATGTAAGATATATACTAACCACAAGAGTCTTAAATATATATTCACACATAAAGAGCTTAATATGTGCCAGATAATATGGATATAGCTCATTAAGGATTATGACTGTTCAATCCATTACCACCCTTGGAAAGTAAACAAGGTAGAAGATGCCCTAAGTAGAACGGATCAAGTGATTCTATCAATGATGAGAATTGAGAAGGATCCAATCTTTTTAGAATTGATGAAGATGGACATGGGAATCATAGATAAGGGAAGATCATCAATCCTTTCACAAATGATTGCTCAACCATCCCTTTTGTAAAGGTTAATTGATGCTCAAAAGGATGATGTGGGAATTCAAGAAAAAGTGGAAGCTATCAAAAAAGGGAAATCCTCAGAGTCTAATGTTAATGAAGAAGGAATTATGCGGTTTCGGAAATGACTATGTGTTCCATTAAGTCTGGAGCTGAAGAAGGGGCTTTTGGATGATGCACATAGTTCAAATTTCTCTATTCACCCAGGGAGTTCAAAGATGTATCGAGATCTCCGAGAAAACTTTTTGTGGGTTAATATGAAAAAGGAGATCGCTGAATATTAATCAAAGTTCCTAGTGTGCCAGCAATTGAAGGTAGAGAGGCAGAAATCTAAGGGGATGATGCAACCATTGCCCATACTAGAATAGAAATGGGAGAACATCACCATTGACTTTGTCACCAGACTTCCGAGGACATCTATAGGCAACAATTAAATCTGGGTTGTTGTGGATCGTCTTACAAAGACTGCACAATTTATTTCTATTCAGGATGATTTTTCATTGGATCAACTGGCACAAGTATATATCAGAGAAGTGGTAAGGTTGCATGGAGTACCAATATCTATTGTGTCTGACCGAGATCCAAGATTCACCTCTATGTATTGGAAGATTCTTCAACATGCTCTAAATACTGAACTAAACTTCAGTACGACCTATCATCCTCAAACTGATGGCCAATCCGAGCGGACTATCCAAACACTTGAGGATATGCTTAGAGCGTGCTCAATGGACTTTAATGTAGGATGGGATCAACATCTTCTTATAGTTGAGTTCTCTTATAATAATAGTTTCCACTCGAGCATTCAAATGGCACCATATGAAGCCCTGTATGGGAAAAGGTGCAGAACACCCGCATGTTGGGAAGAGGTCGGTGAAAGTAAGCAGCATGGACCAGAAATGGTCGTGGAAATGGTAGAGAAGGTGAAAACCATTCAGAAGCATATCAAGGTAGCCCAGAGTCGACAGAAGAGTTATGTAGATAATCGTCGACGAGACCTTGATTTTAAATTTGGAGACATGGTTTTTCTACGCATATCCTTGTAGAAGAAGTCATGAGGTTTGAAAATAAGGTGAAGTTAAGTCCAAGGTACATCGACCCCTTTGAGATTCTTGATCATGTAAGGGTTGTGGACTATCTACTAGAAATTCCACCTAATATGGCCAAAGTACATGATGTCTTTCATGTATCCCTCTTAAGGAAGTACATACCGGACCCTTCAGATGTACTCTCTTTTGAGGTGGTACAATTGGAAGATGATATTTCTTATGAGGAGAAACCAATGAAGATCTTAGATCGTAGAGAAAAAGTTCTACAAAATAACACAATTCCACTCATCAAGGTGTTGTAGAGAAACCACAAGTTTGAAGAAGAGACTTGGGAATCGGAGGAAGGAATAAAGGTGAGTTACCCACATCTGTTTTAGTGTGGGAAAATGAAAACCTCAAGGGAAAAATTTCTTAAAGGGGGAATATTTTAACAACCCAAAGATTCATTAATTGAAATCCATCTTGATCTAATTAAATATCTCATTATGTTTATATAAAATTTCAACTTCATTGGTTTAATGTTAATAATTTTGACCGTTGCTAATATAGCCGTTGAACAGTGATCACATGATTAGTATAAATATAGGGCCTTAAACAATCAAAATTTACTCAGAAAAAAGAGGTGATGGCCTCATCCAGTAGAATTGCTCAATACGAAGCCCATTTTTCACAGACTAGAAAAGAGGAGGCATCCTTGGGCTTCACTCTTGACCAAGCCCAAGCTGAGCTTCATCATGTCAAGCTCGAACAAGACCGTCTACGGGAAATGTGGATGTTGATAGAAATTACCACTCAAGCGATGTTATCCGAGCCACCCAAGAGTCTGTTACTATTGTACACCATACCCTTAGGTCTTATGTGGCTATTTTAAGGGGTTATGTAACTAATCTATAGTACTATGATCTTGTACCTTATTTTTTTGTTTGATTTCTTCTCATTATTGATATATTGTAAATAGTTTTTAAAGTACAAATGGTGTTTTTAGTAATTATTTAATTAAGAAATCTATTTTATTAAATTATGTGATTATTGAATTAAATAGTATTTTAATAAAATATTATTATTATTATTATTAGATTAATTTTATTATATATAAATGATCATATAATTGTATGAATTCAATTATAATTTTTATTAAGGTTTGAAATCCATTTTTGTCAAAACCAGTGAATTTTCGATAAATGTCAGTTTTTATTTTAAAAGTGAAAATTAACATATTTTTAAAATTATTTAGATAAAATAAATCTTATTTTTCGATTGAGGATGTAAAAATTATCCAATGGTGAATTTTTCATAATTTTCTGAGACAATCAAATTTTTGAGTAAAAATGAAATACCATTTAAATAAATAATGTGTTTTATGACATCATAATGTCCCAATAGAGATATAATAAAAAACTATAATCTTTATGTTTGGAAAATATATGTTTCATCATTAAAATAATCTGATTGTGGGTTTGTTTGTCTCACTTTTCAAAGCATTAATGGATCTCTCAAGACTTATTAAACACTCTGTCTTTTTAAATTAATTTCCATGGTAGTGTGACTCACCTCCACATCAGAAACTCTAATATTTCAATATGTTAGGACCTTGGCCTTATAAAATATTTTTTTCCTCTTCCCTTTTACAAACACCATTTTCAAAAACCAGGGTATGGTTTGTGTTTTGGATTAATTTAATATGAGGGGTACCAAACCTAAATAATAAACCATTCCCTCAACATTCCTATATAAACCCACCCAAGCTCCAACTTCCTCCTCACTCAAAGCCTTTGGAGTTTGTCCAACCTCTTCCCTACTCTATCTATAATCCTCCCAAGGTTCCCCAATCTCACAAGAAGCCTCTCACAAGTATCTCTCTAGCCTTTGGAAGCACACTTCAAAGTAAGGGTTTTTCTTCCTTTCTCATTTTTGTCAAATTTTCTTTAAGTTGATTTCCCTTTTAATTTCAATTATGAATATTGGGGTATGGTTTATCACCTCCCTCATAATTACGTTTTAATGTTTTAATTATGGGAGATCCCTTTATCTCTCATTAAATGCCTCCCATGTACACCTGTTACTATGCCGAAATTCTGAATGGAACTTCTCTCTCCTCTTTTACATTCAAGTAATACTTTGGTATCATGAATCTAAATTCCACTACAATTGTTGGGATATGTTTCTATATTACCTCCTTACGGTCTATTACATTTAAATATGATGAGGAAACCTTTTCTCTCTCATCAACCATTTTTATGAGTTCTTATGTCACACCGTTATGCTGCCGAAATCGCCCCGATTGTCTAAGCCAATGTCATTGTGTATTGAATACCATGCCTATTACTCCAGCAAGGGAATTCACCTTTATTCACATTCACTTATTGATTATAAAGTTTCATGTATGAATTGAACATTCTTTTATCATGGAATAAATGATTATGTTTTATGAATCCATGTTTTATGATCAATGTGACACACGTATTCATGAAATGAAATGTTTAAGAAGGGTGCGTCCTTATAGCGCTCCAATGCATTGGGTAAAGTATAGTATCATGATACATCATGTGCAATGAGTGTTGACTCATTCCAATTAAATTATAGTGTGGGATTACTTGTGCTTTATGTGCAATGAGTATTTTCTAATGCTCCATGTGCAATGTGCCTTGGCTCATGCTAATTACATGTTAATTGTTGTTGCCACATTTCCATGTTATGATTATCATGCTTTATCATGCCTTTATTTTCATGTTTTTCTTATGTTCTATTGATATTCCTATTGTCTAACATGGATTTTACTCCTCGTGTTATTTCATGTGTACTCCCTTACTGGGGTTTATAGCTCACCCTTTTCATATGCATGTCCTCAGGTTATCCCATGCAATGCTAAGTGCGATGGAATGTAGTGGTCGTGTAAAGGAATTCTTCAATAATGATGATTTATTTCATGTTTTAAGTTTTTATTTAATGATCAAAAGCCCCAAAGACACTAAACCTCTTGATCTTCTTTGTTGTATCAAGTGATGTTTTATGTAATAAATCATGTTTAAGTTTGTAATAAAAGCATGGTTGTCATAAAAACCTCTCTTTGGAAAATAAGTCCATTAAAAGTTATAGATTTGGGAACTATTATAAATTTATATGAAAGATATTAATTGTGAACCTGACATGAAGAATTATTCAACACATCCCCCCCATAATAAATCTTCGTTCCCAAAAATATCTTTTTAAAGAATCAATAATCATAAAAAATAATTTAATGTATTTCTAATTTGTGACAAATTATTTTATGAATCATTAGTTTTAACTTAGTTTATACATGATCATTACAAAAAAATTAAAATTTTATTCTATTTAATGACTTATTCCCAAGGTTCTCACAGAAGTATTCTCATCCTAGAATATATAGGCTAACTAAACCTTACTCTGAAACCAACTATATAATTCTCAAATTTTTATTCATATATATATAATCCATTTAGATGAGCATTCATTTCATAACATTATGATCCACACTGGAATCATATAGTTCCAGTTACATTGGAAAAATAGATACAAAAAATATCATTCATAAAATATCTACAGTATCTCCATGTATGTTCTTCATTACTAGTACCTATCATAAAACTAACATAATTAGAGAATTTATTCATAACCAAGGGAATAGAATAATAATAAAGGGTGAGAAAAATTATTAATAAGGAAAAAAGGGTGATATTAATGATCACCTGAGTATAACAAAAACATAGTATTATGAGAACATGAGCATTAAATTTGAAAATAGTATCGTAAATATCATCGAACAAAAGATATGTCCTCAACAAATGATATAGGAACTTCTAAATATCCAACAGGTTCACCTCTAAGTGGAATGTTTTAATTAGTTCTCAACTGGGCATGTAGAGGGGCGATCATACTATGGAATATATAGGTCCCCCATATCATTTGTAAGAGAAAACATTAGTATCTTTGACCCCCTACTCACGAGGATTTCTGATATCTTGCTAAAATGGAAAGATAAGATTTCTTATTTGTGTGGGTAGATATATATGGTAAACAGTGTTCTAGTGTAATCTCAGGTGAATTGTATTTCTTCATAATAGTTTTATTTAATTTCATTATGAATATTTATAGGATCCACTCAAACTTTATCTAGGATCCATTATGTGAAAGTAAAAGCCAAGGGGTCTCCGGGAATAGTATTGAGAAGCTGGTGGGAGAGGGTGGTATCAACATAAACAGTCTGGGGGATACTCTATAGTACATATATTAAAATATTTAATAGAGTGTTCTATAAGTACATCTTATTTGGGTGAAACAATATGTAGTTACATTTTGATAGATCAGGATACCACATAGGGAAACTCTTCACCTCTTTGGTCGATGATCAGTCCATTCCTCCCTATACTTCACCCTTAGTCCTACTAGATAGTTGGGAGAATGGATATTTATTTTGTAAACCAGAACTGGTATGGGGATGTTCTTTGATTTTTAGAATGTTCAGGTGCAAACTATTCCTTTTGGGATTCAATTCATTTCCCCTCTGATATCAATGATGTTCAGGATAAGGAGAAATAAGACTGGTTCAATCTCATTGAGCTGATTTTAGAGCCAAAAAAATATGTTTTCACCCCTTCTCCAAAGGTTTTATTCATATAAATGGACTTTCAGGATATCTTCAATAACTAGGGTCAATCTAACATATGGGATGAGGTTATTTGGATGAAATTTGACCCTACAAAGTTCTGTTTTCCCATATAGAGGATCATGAATGGGGTTGTCCTAACAGATGAAAACTTCCAACAATTTGGTATCACCCTTACGTCTAGGTGCATGTGTTGTAAGGTTCACAATTTGGAGAGCATGATACATTTGTTCTTCGATAGCTGTTGGGTGTGCAAAGTGTGGAATTTCCTTTGGGATTTCCCTGAGATATCTACCATGGTTTTGGATAACCTTTCCATTCAAGATTGATTGTACTATAGATCCGGGGGAGGAGGCCTAAAATGTTTGTCTCACTCAGTGGTGTTGCATTCGGGGTTCTGTTGTCTCGGTAAATAATAGAACATTGTGAGATATGAAGTGGTGGTAGTGTCATCTGACATTATAAACTTCTGGTCAAGGAATCTTTTAATTGAATTAGCCAAGGTTGAGAAGAAATATAATGAGGCTCCCTCCATTCTTTTCTTTAAAGAAATGTCATGTGATTCTCTTCTGATGATCAACAGTGCTGGTAACAAGGACTATTGGAGGCCACCCTCATATCATTTGAAACTGAATATGGATGGTTTCTTTTTCCCGGGGGATATTCTAAGAGGATGGGTTATGAGAAATGGCGCCAGTTCATTATAATTAGTGTTATAAACTAGGCTAGGAAAGGGTTATACTCTCTAATATAAGGAAATGGCGATGCTCATCGGGATCATATTATGCAGGAAATAGGGTTTGGAAATCACGGAATTTGAAATGGCCTCTTTGATAATGGAAAACTCCGTTAAATGTTATGACAGCTCTCATGGGTCGATTATCTATGTTAGTAGAAAGTTTAAAATAATCCTAAGTAGCAGAACTCAGGTCATTAATACTTGGATAGCAGGGAATGATTTAGAGGATCAATTGTAATTGTTGTATTTCACTGATTTGGTGGATGTATGTTTTCATACTTTGGGGAGTATGAATCATGAGGGGGTTAACTTTATTAAAGGGTTTTACATAGTTATTCACAATTTTAGGCCTCCTTAGTTGAAGGTTCATGGAGAGCGGTGGGGGTAGCTATTTTAATAATTGTTTTTCTATAAAAGTTTCTAACAGAATAAAAATTATATTTGATGATGATGATGAATATGATCTAGGAGAGCATAAAATTGTTTTAAGGCATACATTTTTTGAATACACATATGAATTGTAAATAGTTATTTTATTAGTGAAGGATCATTTACAAGGTGATCATAGTGGAACGTGATATCACCCCAAACCATAACAGTAGTCAAGATTCACTCCCAAGACCATAATAGTTGGTAAATTTCCATATTTAACTCGTTTCAATCACTATTCATGTCATGTTTATCTCTTCATATTTGAATATTTACCCATTGAATTTACAGGAGATTTATTCACACCAATAAGATAATAAAAATCATACAGATGTATGCCACAAGTTCATGATGCATTAATCTTATCATAATCCCTGAAAATATGGGTTTTATATACATTTCAACATTGAATAACCCATGGAATGTAATGGGGTTTCATAACGATTTCATTATTTCATCGAAACATAACCAAGGGAATAGAAATGGGTTTCCTAAATATTACTTCATCATATTCACAAACCATCCAGATATAGAATTAATATTGGGATCATATCCCAGTATCTCATAATGTAAATATGGGTTTGTTATCCTTGATGAAATGAAATACCATTAAAATACCATTAAAAATTTCCTGGGAAAACATTCTTTCAATTTTTAGTCACTACTTTTTGAAAAACTATTCAAATATAATGAGGAATATTTTCCTTAAAAAGAACCATGTATACTTGTAAAGGTTTATTTAAAGTAAAAAATTAGGCAGGATATTTGGATATAAAAATCATGATTTATATGTTTATGAAAAATGCATTCCATACTTTTTTTCAAAAATTCACAAAATACAAAGTTTGTAAAATGAAGATTTGTTTCATTCAAACCATTTTGTAAGAAGAAAAGCCTCAGTTAAAATGTAATTAAAAAAATATTTTTATATTATAATAATAATTTAAAACATTTGTATAAAACATGGATATTTAAGAAAAGGATATTTTATCGATTTATGAAACAAAATCAATTTTACTTAAAAAGGAATTTTCTATTGATTGAGTTAAAAATTTGTAGAGAATAAAATGAAATAAATTATTTTCATGAAATAAATATTATAGATCGACATTTAGGCATATATAAAGAGTTATATAATAATATTTCATCATCATAACTTGATCATAATCAAGCACGATAAACAATGAGATTGTAATAAATCACCCATGCTGCTTTGGTAAAATTTGGATAGTAAGACCCATGAAATAAATATCCTCCAATGGATTTATAAATCACTAAAAAATAAATATTCTGAATCATAAAATACATTTATGGTAAGTGTATTCACCACACAAAATAAATGATTGTTGAATATAACATATGTCTTCACAAAAAAAGTGATACTAGAAATACATTACCTGTGGTCAAAATTCCTTATTACATATTAGAACATCATGTGTAATAATTATAGATTTATTATAGATATGCTTTAGAACCATACTCATATATATAAAAATATATATAATTTAATTATATAATTTTATAAGAAGATTATTAACAGTACTTTATTAAAGTCACTATTGTAGGTGAAATCTGCTTTGTTTTCCATTTATATTCTGGTTTGGTTGTTTTTTTCCTTATATTTTTATTGGTACCATAATGTAAATAATATTAATAATAATTTAAATTATATATATATATTCATTATATATATATTTATAGTCATTTATTAATTATATAGATTAAAAAATTAATTAAATTGTTCATTGTGAAAATATGTTATAGAGACACAAGAACAATTTTTTTGGTGGATGGAATAAAAGAAAGGAAAATAATAACGAACCATGAAAAATCACTATTATATCTTATATTTAATACATATTCATTAAATACATCCTTATTAGTATCCAAATAAATCAAAAATGAAAAATAAACCACTTCGTTATGTGGAGGTGGTTGTCCTCATGTACACATGATTGATGTTATCATATTCCAATTGTTTTTAAGGTAAGAAAGTAGATATTATTTTATCTTTATATAATTATAATTATGTCAGAATTATCATATATAAATATCAAATTCATCATAATATCTATCCATCATTGATGGAGATGTGAAATAAAATTTATCCCTACATGGAGATGGTAACCCATATGTACACATTAGAGATACATTAATTTCCCATTTGATGGGAAAGAGGGTGTAATGTTGTGTTTTAATAATAATTATATTAAAATTTCAAAATATTATTTAAACCTTTTTTATTTTTTAGTATTAACACCATATATTTTTATGAAGTAAAAAAGAGTAGAAAAGAAAATGACAGGTTAAGGATATTACAACCTCTTTGAAAAAACTCCTTTTGATATCCTTTAAAGGGATCTCAGGATTGTGTTATAGGAAGAAAAGAACCTATATAATTTTTCTACAAATGATTTAAATATACGTATTATACTTTAGTTGATAAAATTTTCTCAATGTTCTATAAAATAAGTAAGGTATACGGTTACCTTTTTAAATATAGGTAACATATGTTTTTTGGGATTTCTCAAAAGAGAAAATTATTAAAAATCTATAGTAAATACTAATTCATCCAAATAGATATGGATTCAAATATAAATAAGGATATGTTTGTAATAAAATCATACAATATAATTTATACATGTTTTTGTCATTTTAAACCTTTAAATTTTGATTACCACTTAGTTTAAAAATTATAACATTAACTATGGTAAAAAATATTTTAGTATTAAAGGGTGGTAATTTTTATATATAATGAAAAAATAGGAAAATAAATGTATAATTTATGAAATTTTAGACTATAATATCAAAAATATCATAGTTATATATTTTTATGAATCATATATATCTTAATAACTTATTATTTTGATAAAATATCAATATTGTCAATTTTTATCCTACTCATTTAATTTGTGCAAAAAGACATAAATGAAAAGGTTGAATTGGAATATAATATTCTAAAACAACCCAAATGTTCCATATTAACCAATCAAATTCATGAAACATTATAAATTACCGAAATTTTTTGACATTAATATTTTTAAAATCATTTATTTTGTTTTACCCTTGATTGAGTAAATACTATTTTGGCTTAGTGAATGAATTTAAAGTAATTAAAATATTCATAACAAGTATGAAGAAATTAAGATATTAAATTTAAACTTATTAATAAAAAAATTACTAATCTTATTAATTAATAACTAATTTTCCCCTTGTGAAGACATAATGGATATTTAAAACAGAGAAAGTTATATTTATTAAATTGTTTTTGATTTAAAAACATATAATTCATTTTCTAGGAAAATATTACATTAAGCCTCATCATTTCATGAATAAGGTGTTAATGGTGGAGTTAAATTTATATGATAATAAATAATATGAATAATTATGACGTTATTAATTATTTTTAATATATATTAACAAGTGATACCCAATATTGAGGTGGTAAATTTTACTATGGTTACTATTCCTATTTAAGGATAATAAAATCAGTCTATTTATCAAATTTTAATCATATAATTCTGTAAATTTAATTTACATTATCTAATTCAACACTAAATATTTTCATTAATTATAATAAATTTATGTACACAAAATGTGATAAAAACTAATCTTTAGAATAAAAAATACACTTCATAGCATAATGTGTAATATATTAATATTTCATTTTGAGGAAAAAATAATAGATTACTATTTAAAAAATCATTGATTATATATTATATAAATTTAATTAATATAATTAATCTGTAATAATAAATTTAGTTTATTAAGACAAAGACATGTTTTGCACTAAAAAACTGTTTTTTAGAAAAATAAAATTTTTATGTATAATAATGTTTCTATTCAAAATTAATAAAATTATTCTAATAAAGTGAATTGGGTTAGTTAAAATATAAAGGGAAAACATTTAAATTTGATACCAATTTTTTAAAAAAATATACCTTTGTAATTTCCTAAAACAAAATTACAGTTTTCAATACAAATCAATATATTTAATTGTTCACTTGAAACGCAGTCTGTTCAAAAAATTATCAACAATTTATCCTAATAATGTTTTCATAAATTGATTATAAAAAAGGATTAAATATTTCCAAAATAATATTTCTAATAGTTCTAGAGAATAATAAAAATATTTTCAGAAAAAATGAAGTAAAAATTGTTTTTGAAGAGAATGTATTTTTAAAGAATAAAATAAATTTAATAAATATTTTGGTGAATTTTGTCTAATTATTTATAAATACATCAATATTTAGTAGGATGTTTATATATAAATATATATTATTATTAATTTTTTAATCCATTTAATAATATCTAATATAACAACCAGGTTATACCAGTCATATTAAAAATATATTATATCATTTTTTAGGCTTAGTGTTGAATGTAACACTAGATGTTAAGCAAATTAAATTCATAAAGTACATTTTATAATATATAATGCTCATACAGTCCCCATTTTGTTTATAACTCCATAATATTTCCATCTCACTGCATTCACTACCATATTTTCCTTCCTTGGTTCGTAGTGTATTTGAAAATATGAATTCTAATGTTTCTCAAGTCATCACCTTTTCCAATTATTGATCACTTTTTGGGAATATATGTATTTTAAAATCATATGAAATGTATTAATGTTAAATATTTCACAATAATGATAATGCATCCAAATAAAAAAACAACTATTAAGTCAAGAGTCAGAAGATCATGGGTTGAATAGTTTTATTCATAAATATATTATCACCTTGATTCATAGGCAATAATGTAGTTATTCTAAAAAAATACAAAACCAAATACATTCTTTGATGCATTACTATATATTGAAACTCGATTATTTCCTAATGGTAGTGTAAAAATAAAATCATTATACAATATATTCTTAAATTATTCATAATATTATTCACATTCCATTATCTAAATTGATATAACCCATTTATTTATAATCTTAGTTAACAGGTTATCCAATAATGATGATCTTAAAAAAAAATGCAGTTCAAAACCCACTAAACAAAAGAATCTACACACGTATATTATTCTCATATAAATAGGCCACTCTTTGACAACTTTTTATTCACTGGAAAATCTATGACTCCATCATTGTAGACAATATGGTTTATAAAATAATCATTCTGAATCCATAATTAATTATTTCTAAATTTACCATAAAAATATTTTTTATGATTCTTAATGATGATATGTATGTGATTCTCAAGTCCTTCATAGCCCTTATCATACCATAAGATATTATAAATAAATGCCATAGAGAAATTATAATGATATTCCATGAATAATATGTTCATTATATCTATGAATAAACATGGTGAATTAGTCAATACAAATGGCATTAATGTGAACTTTTATTGTCTATACATTATATGAAAATAGATCACCAGAATATTTTCCTTTACTCATAATTAATGACACCCATAATGAAGTTAAGTATTTGAAATATATGTATCTCCATTAATATTATCAAATAAGTCCTAAATTTGAAGTATAATATACTTTTTATTTATTTTAATTGAATTTACCTCCCTATAATAAATGAAACACCTCATAGATATATCAATATTCACAAAGAATTGAACATGGTATCCCTAAATCTGAACAAAACATATATAAATACCTTATAACAAAAATCATCTAGTTATTTATATAACTAAAATAATTTTATAGTGTTCATCTTATAGGGAGTCTTTGATATTGGTCTTGCATTAGGGATTAAATTAGTGGGAAAATCAATGTCAATATCTACTGGATCCCGTGTAATTCATTTAAAAATTCATTAATATGTTCCTATATAATACTGACATAATTGATTTGGATGATTAGAATTTCCATCCATATATATATATATATTCTATTATCTTTTCCGGAATAATTTCATTTATAAAAGCTGATATACTAGATATAGATATGACTCATATAATTATATATCCCCTATATAGATAAGGAATTTTACGTCATCAACATGATTCATAATTTCTATCTCTTCAGGATAAATTTTTTGTATCATATTTTGAAATATAGCTCATAAAAAATATTATATAAATTTCAAAAATATGTTAAATAATTTAATTAGAGAATAGGATGTGTTTATAAATCATTATGGGATGTTAATGACTCATCCTTGATGTATTTAGACTTCTAGTTGGTGTCTTGACTGATATCCTCCTTATTAATAGGTGTCTTGACTGATATCCCCATATATATAGTTCGTTGGAAATATAATGTTTTCGTAGGAATCATGGATGATATAAAAGTGTGAAAAGAGACAAAATCAAATAATGCATTAGAGTATTTTGATTATATGATCAATGTACTGACCACGACATCATCATGGAATACAATATTAGTTTTCTTGATCACAAAATAATTTTTTCTAGGGGGAATTCATTTGATTCTTAGGAAAAACATTTTAAAAGTGTTCTATACCCTTATCATTGATTCATTTAACATTATAATCTTCTTTATTTCCCTTCCAATCATGAGCATGATGTCCTTTCTCTCCAAACATATAGAAAAATCCAATTTAAAGAATTCATGTTCAATAATTTTTCATTCGACATCTATTAAATGATAAAATTTACATTATTACCCTATTTAATTTTTCCATATTTTCTTTTCCACAGTACTTCATCTCTAATTTATTATCATAATTTCTTTAGGATCTATAAGAATTGGAGAATTCATTCTCCAGCCTGATAGCAAATGATATTGTATCCTTGTATAATGAGAATGTTTTAGAGACTATTCCCCTTTAATGTATTAGATTATGACCATAATATAAATGTATAATATTTACCTTATGAGTACATATATAATATTCAGAATTCATTTCTAACTGTATTAAATGGGATTCATAAATAGGAACATTTTTATCACCATTTTCTCACAGACTTAAAAATTTCCCCCTCATATATATTTTTTCTCTTTAGGGAATTTTTTTTACAATAAGTGGACATTAAAATCCTTCAAATCCATGTTTTAAATTTATTAATCACCGATAGCGATTGGAATCAATGATGACCATTTATTGGAATCCCTTAAGAGAAGAAAAATTTCCATAGAAACCTTCTCCCTTTCATTACTTTCAAATGAGAAAAATATATTCTCTAGAAGATGTATCCATTTCTTAGCAGAAATTGTATTCATAGTCTTACTAAGTGATGGAGGATAATGGAAAATTAAATGGTCTAATATTTTACACGACATTATGGGATAGTAGGATGTCCCAAATGGAAATCACTATTGGTCCTATCCTAAATCAGTTGGCCCAATATAGTTATAATTTTTTTTCTTCAACTATAGCTCAGAAACAACATTAGGATCTTACCAAGGAGGTAAATCCCTCTTAGGAATACATGAAAATGTTTTTATTCCTTCAACTTGGAATAATTTATTAATAATGACATAAATAGGTTAGATCATAATATTATGAATCATAATATATAATTTCAAAACTACTTAACAAAAGTTGAAAATATTTTTCACAGCTAATCTATGAAAAATAAACCTTGTTTCTTTGGGAAAATTTTTAATTAATAAAAATTCATTCAAATCCCTCATAATGGGTTGAGTAGAAAAATTAAATTATAACAGGATTATATCCTTAGAGTGCTATACTAGGTGTGTAACAATTCCAGTTCACGTGTATCACATGATGATTTCTTGAGATCACAATTCACCCTTTTCTGAGTAATTACAACATGGTAAAAATTGTGCTACAGACTCATAAACTTTTAGTTTCTATAATAGGATGTATTTATAAAAAATATAAATAATTTATACCTTAACCAAACGTTAGGATGTTTTCCTATACTTATAATTATCCCCAAATCCAGTTATAGGGCTATATTCTTTAATATATGTGTTTCTAAATCTAATTCTGAATGTTTCGACTAAAAATTCTCTATTACCTATAAAAACGATCATGACCCTAGATTCCTAGAAATTGAGGATAAATTATTACATTGGTGGTAGGTATAATTGAACACATCCCAACTGATTTAATAGTTTAGTTTTCTTGGAAAACCTTACATATACTTGAAATTATAATTACATTAGAAAAAATAAAATACAACATAGTATTTTCATTGATAAATCTACTCTTGCATTAAGGGTATCCCAACATATCAATAATTATACATTTCCTGGTGTCTTGGGAAAGGAAAAATAATAAAGTGGTGATCTCATTTTATTAGTAATGGTATGCATATAGTATAAGATATCAAAATAAAAAAAATGAAAACTCAATATGAAAAGATAAATAATTTGAAACACTATCCATCTAATACATAACATGAGCATTAATAATTACATGGAATGAATAGATAATGATAAAATAATAATATATACATAATTAAAAAATCTTGAAAAATTTTACATAGATTTTATAAATATTAAGATAAACACATGGAAATAAATAAAAAATATCATATTAAGGGAATGAAAAATATATGACATCATAAAAATAATTTTAGTTCCTCATGAAAAAATACTTCTTAAATGGGTAAGGCCTTAGATAAACACACAATATTGTTTGTTTTGTGAGACTTATTAATGCCTATATGGGATATAGAATGCCCCATAACTAAGTTACGAAGTCCAATACATTCCCCATATCAAATTGGAGAAACACAATAAATGTAAAAATCCATATTGAAATTCTATCATACAAAATGATAATAGTTTCTCCAATCATTTGACCTAAGACCAAACTATTCCGCATAATATAGTGAATTGTACCAAAATATAACATCAATTTACAAAATGATTATAATTCATTGATTGAACTAATAATTATTATATCCTTACAATATATTCCAAATATAGGATAAGTAAAATGAGATATGTTGTTCGTGATTAATCGATACTCCATAAATATTCCAATAAAAAATTTCTTCAGTGAAATGTTATTTTCACATTGAAAATCAATTTCCAAAAAAATAGAAATTTGAAAAATAATTGGAAAAATATTTTTAATGAAAATAATCACAATACTTGTAACATATGATTTAATTCAACTAGTTTTCATGATATTGGTTAATTCTATACATTGGATTTTAAAAAAAAATTTCTCGTTGTAGTAAAAAATGTCAAAAAGTATATCATTCAAAAAATGAAAAGAAGATTCATTTAAAAAAATCAATAAATTAAAAAATGAGTAAATTATTTTAATAAATCATATTTTGGATGTTTAAAACATTAATGAAAATATGTTTTGAAAATTTGGATATCGGAAAAAAGATTTTTGACCAAAGAGTGAAGTAAAGCCCAATTTTTTAACAAAACCTCTGAATGATTTTAAGTTATAGAGATGAAAAATATGGTAAAATTACATTTAATTTACATGAATAAATATAGGAGAATAAAATTAAAAAATTTATTATGAGATAGATCATAATAATTCAATGTCATAATCTTAAACATGAACAATCTCAATAAATGATAATATTGTAATCCGAAATCCCTTACCACTTTTGTTAATTTTAATTTATAATCTCCATGAAAAAATGAACCAAGAAAGATAAGTAAATTAAATAATTTTGATGATAGGAATCATGAAATTCTTTCATGTATTGTATATAAACTACAAAATAGAGACATGTGCTGTATAAGTCTTATGTCAAAGTGAAATAAATGTGAGATGAAAATCCATTACATCAAGTCTGATTTCCTCTATAAATGCTCAATAATAGTTTATAATAGATATAAATTTATTATAAATATAATAAATAACTATAATAAATGTATTATACTATATATTATTTACTTATTACCGTTAATAACTTGTTTATTAACAATAATTTTATTAAAAACACTATTGTTGGTGGTAACGACTTCGTTTTTCAGGTATGTTTTTTTTCAATTGTTTTGGTACATATAATTTAATCATGGTACAAAAATCTAATGATTTTTAATAATGAAATAAATAAAAAATATTTTAATATTATACATTTTTATATTGTTCATTAATTGTTAGATAGAAATTGATTTAGACCTTTCATTGGGATGATGGGTTGTATGTATGCCTGAGCGCTGTTTATATTTTTTATGGGATGGATTGAATGAAATTAAATAATATTTAAACATTAAATAATATTTATTATAGAATTTATGTCATATATATCCATTATATAAATCTTAATTACAATCCATTTCCTAATAAAATGAAAAAAAGCTCACATTATTCCATGGATGGGGTTATCCACACGTATGCATGAGCAACATTATTACTTCCAAACTGGTTAGAATGTAAGAATTTTTATTTGATATTAGTATTTTAGAAGTAAAGTTGTTTCATTAATATCATACACAACCACCCATATATGTAATAAATTCATCCTTTTATCCATCCTTAAGAACCATTGATTGAAAACAAATAACATTGGTTTGCGAGCCAGTAGTCTGCCATACACATGTTCATGATTTAAGAGGAATTGTGAAACATCATAATGATTTAGAGGTTTTTAGTTCTATTAGAACTATTCATAGTTACATTTCATGGTTAGAACGTGGATTGGGTTAAATTGATTGAGGAAAATGGAGATCCCATGTGATGTTTGAGGACGTTCTAAGGCATTGAACATTGGCTTCGTACGTGCTGTGCATGGTTTTAGTAAATTTGTGTGCCTTGATATAGAAGAAATGATGTTTTGATAATAAATATTACTCAAGGTTTCTAAAACTATTTATAACACATTTTAAGGGAATGGGTGTTGGACTATAAGGGTGTGCATGGTTCGTGAACATTTTTTCCAACTATGTGAGTAGGTGGCCTTGGATAGAGCCCACCACACAGTTTGTGCATGGTTTAGAAAACAATGCATCCAAACCATGGGACTACCCATAATTTCATTTAAATGGTATTTTTACCATTTCCCTTTATTATTTTTACTCAACCTCTCCTTTCTCTCCCTCACGTGCGCATGGAAAATAGGAAGGTTCATCCTCTTCCCCCATACATTAAGCCTCAACAAGGTGGTTTTTTGGTGGAAATACATCAATATTTTTTTTTAATAATGAACCTTAAGTGTATTACTTTTCTCTTCACCATATTTTCTTCTAATTTTGTGTATCCAAGTTTTTTTTATTGAACATTACATTACATCTTGGCAGAACCGATCGTTTCTCATGCGTATTTTGGATGGAATGTGTAGAAGAGATCCCATGATGGATTCCATAAATATTTTCTTTTCTTTTCATCATGGTATGTGACCATAAATAATTTTCAATGATTTTTTTGGTTAAATTTAATTTAATTTTTAGTCAAAATGTTATAACCTATTACATATTTATCCTAGAATGTGGTCAGGGTTATGGTTTGGGTCTCATTTGGGTGGTTGGATTTGGTTTTTGAGTGGCATGATGAACAGATGAGTTTTCCAAAAATATGATAAGATGATTTTTTGATAATTAAGAAATTATAATTGTTATAATTAATTAATTATTATTTTTTGGTTTTTTATTGCATGGGTTATCATGAAGAGATCGGTTGGGTGCCATGGAGTTGGTATAACATATGGGTGGGACTTGAAAAAGAATTTTATCCCTGGGAAATGTTTTGTGAATTATCTCAAATGAGGTTGGTGGACTAAGATATTTACCCATAGAAATATTAATTTGTATTAATGTATATGTGGTGGGTTCCATTAATCTCATGAATGGAATGTTGGATCTAGTAGTTTAAGTAATGTATTAGGGTTATGATATTTACAAAATTAATCTATTTTGTTGATTTGATTAAAAGGTAAAAGGGCTAGTGTGTTGAATGTGGAAATAAAGGGGTATGACTATGAAGGGGTTAAAATGTGGTACTTTATGAGATGAATTTTGTGAAATTTCTATGAGGATTTACAAATGGTTTTAAATATATATATTGTGTTTTGATCAAGTTTCTATTGTTGAAGGGGGAAACAATGATTTAGTATGACCCTGGTTTTGAAATCAAGTTTTTACCCCCAAGTGGTATATAAAAAATATTGTTTTAAATTTGATTTCATATTTTTATTTGAAAGGTGTTTGTGACGAATTATTTGATCCAATTTCATTAATAGATATTTTTATTCATTTAATGGAAATATAGTCCTTGGGTTTTTCTTTTTTTCAAAGATAAATATCCATGTTAAAAATTTTGGATTTAAAATGTTTAACTATGTTGTTCTGTTCAGTTTTTTTTTGAAATATGAACAATAGATTGGATTTACGGAGGCCTATTTTGGGTTTTATGGTCCGTAAGGACCTCATTACACGTTAATGTGATAAAAAGTGATTTTTTATTTAATTTTTTATGTTCCTGATGATGAATTAGTATTTAAGAAGTGATTGAATGGATTTCGAATACGGACCATGTTGAGTATGACTAGGTCATGAAGGACATCCCAGGTTGTATCATGTGAATATATAAGGTTAGATTAGTGATGTTATGTATCCCTTTTTTATTGTTTATTTTATTTTTTTATGTTGTGTAACCGGACCATTGGTCAATTGTTTGTTTGTTTTCCCTTATCATACAATCCTTTGTTGAATTTCATTTTATTATAGAATTTTTTAGTTTATATGTTAATTAATTTTACTATAACATGTATGATATTTTGTTAATTAATTATTGTTGTTCAATATGACATGGGGGCATTGTCTCCTCATAGACCCACTATAGAGCCATGCTGCTAGTCGGCAGCCTCTAGCATACGAGGTGGTGCACTTGAGTTCATTTGTTGAATCAACTCAGGGAACAATTTTAGTGGAATCCTAGATAATATTTTACAATGTGGAATGAGAGAATTTACTTTTCTATTATTTTACAAATTAGGGTTATTAGACTATAGACATAGGAATGTGTTGGGGCATGAGATGGATAATGGAATGATATATAATGGACACATGTTTTGGTGAGAAGTCCATGTTACCATGGGCTAGTATTAATGTTCTGGATTTATGATGTTGTAATTTTATATGATTTTCACTTCATGAGATGCAAAAATTATTTGTATTTGATGGTTTATGATGGATTCTATCTATTTTCATGTTGGTAAGAGTCTCGTGGCTTGGTTTTTACTATTGTAATTTAGAGTTTGGAGGCGTCTCATGAATCATGCTAGGAATGTTGGATCCACATGTTATATGTTCTCTATTCTATTATTTTATATATTTATTTCTAATGGATTGTTATGAGGATATATTGTGTGATTCTCAATGATGAATAAGTTGTTGTAGTCCACAAGAACAATTGGTGCCTGGTCCTGTAGGGTCTGTGTGGTGTAAGTGTATAACTATTTGACCCTTGTTGTTAGGTTTTTTTGAGGTTCATAGTATGTCTATGTACTCTAGGGCATAGTTTAATGTGAATATGTTCAGAGAGGATATACACCCTAGGAATGGTACGTTGGTTAGTATATTATGGAATTATGGTATGAGACTCTATATGAGGGTTTTTCGAATATATGATTTCCAATTATGATGAGGCAAGTGCATATTTGATGATCATGTGTTTGACCCTTTTATGAGATGGCATATACATTATTTTGTTGGATGTAGTGACCTTCTTGATATGAGTACAATTAAGGGAGTTAGTGCCTTATGAATTATTGTGGTTGACCAATGAGTAAGGAAGTTTGTTATGTAACTTCCTTTGGAGGTGTGAGGCATGATTGGATGTTTTTGGACTTTTATAAGTGGTGCATGGGGAGTGAATCCTAGAACATCTTTTTGCACAACGGGTGCCTTTGGATTTTGATAAAGTGTACTTATGTGATAGTATTATATCATTGTTGTTTTATTCTAGAGGGGAATTCTTATGTGGGGACCAAACACATTTATGGGGTGCGCAGGAAGGATGTTCCTTGTTGATTTTAGCTACACAGAATATGTAGGATTTCATTTTGGGATGACATTACATGTGAGATAAACATAGTATGATTATATGGGGAGACACAAAAAAGTGTATTGTGAATCTTCAGGTGGAATGAAACGATATTTTTGATGCTTCTTTGGCACTTTTGTTTTCAAGGGGTTGGACAAGTTAGGTGCCTAACCTGTATAGAACTAAATGCATTTATAATATCATGAATAGGGGTAAATTTTTTTAAGGAATTAATGAAATGATGATCAGGTTTTGAATGATTGATCCGGAGGTTTTGTGTTCGAGAGTTTCTTTTTGTTTTAGAAACCACCAGGGGTTCTTTGTGATGATTGAGATAGGTATGTGGGGGGGTAATGTCTGGTTGATTGTCCTCGTAAGCTGAAATTTTGAAAAGATTTAAATGTTAAAGTAAAAAATCATGGTATATTGTGGGGAAACCAAAGATTGTGTGTGACAGTTATGTATTAAATAAATCTTGAGTCTTGATTAGGGGGTGGTATTTTGTGATTCTATGGGTTGCAGATCATATGTCAAGAGAGTATATAGACAATGTGATTAGTAGAGAAGTTATCCATTAGTTGGCTAAGAAATGATGTGGGTGTTATGAAATGATCATAAGAATATATTAATGGGATATTTGGATGGGGTTTTAATGTCTATATTAGTAGATGTTACATTTTAAAAGAAAAGTTAGTGTTGGTGTTCAATGATGACATATTAGCGTACACTATGAGTGGGTGTCTCAATATCATATGAGTATCCACCCATGAAATAATGTATCATTTGTGTCTCTAAATTGATACCATAGGGCTATAGAACATATATCTATGAATAGTTTCATGAAGCTTCTAGGTTCCTATCGTAACAGGGAACTGTTATGACCTTTTAGTGAGAAATCTACTGTTTGGACATTATCACAAGCAATAATACGTAGTTGAACAATCATAATGTGATAAGGAGTTTATTAATATCCATCCAATTAATATATGTTTATCATAAAATATAACTAATTTGGTACTTTGGTTCCAACTCAAAAATAATGAGTCTCAGATGGTGACTCTGGTGATCTGACGAGCTATGGAGGCATCCAGTTATATTTTGGATGCAATGCAAGTTTTTTAAATAGGGTACATAGTTTGGAATTAATGGATAAAGAAGATACATAGGAAAAATTGATTATTATGACTTTTTAATTAGTATTTAATTATTTATAGTTGAGTTTCATGATAAGAGAATTGTTTTTGGTAAAACATGAATGAAAAAAAGAAATCATTTGAGTTTGGGGAGCTTATAAGGCATGATGCTTAGGTTGTGCATAATTATAAAAAAATTTTGCACCTTATTATATATCAAAGGGAGTAATGATAACTTGATTGAAGCATGAATGTTACAAAAATGCATGGTATGTGCATTTTAATATAGGGTTTTTCATTATTGGAACAAGGTTTTTCCAATCACGCAACCAAATCAAGTGAGGGAGTGGCCTTCGATAGAGCCAATGGAACCGTTGATGTATTTTTTGAAAACCCTTGTGGTCAAACCATGAAATCAGCCAAAATATCATAAAAATGATATTTTACAATTCTCCCTCCATAATATTTAGTAACCCCTTCACTTTTTATCCCTATAGGGTGCATAGACTTGAAAAGTGTTCTTCCCATTCCTCCTTTCTTCAAGCCTCATCATGAAGGTGTTTTGGTGGTAACTCATTTGTGTCATGAGGTGAAATTTAACATTTAGTGTATTAATTTATTCTTAGACTCATTTTATACATATTTTTGGATATATAGTTTATGTATTTTTGAAATTTACCCCAGAGCATGGTGTAATCATCTTTTTCTTATTAGGATTTTGGTTAGCTTGCATAGAGGAGATCCAAAGTTGGAGTTTTCACATATTTTCATGTAATTTTTTCAAGGTATCGGATATAGGTGAATTTTGTTTATTGATTTATTTGGTTATATTTAATTTAATAAGTTATTGAATTTATATCTGTTCTACGAGACTCATCTCATAATGTGGATGAGGTTATGCCACAGGACATCGATGTGTGGATGGATTATGCTTCGTTGTGAAATGATGACCCAATGTGTTTGTTAGAATTAATTAAAGACGGATGTTGGTTAATTAATTTATTATAAATATAATAATTAATTTTTTTTTGTTTTATGATATGAGGTTATGTATTGGTTGATTAATATGTTCTCATTTGGGTGTTGAGGAGTGGGGATGAAAATTGGCCCGAACATGACATAACCTCCATTCTTTGGAAATATTTTGTTAATGCTTAGATAATGATGAAGGTGGCCTATGAACATTACCCATAGTCTAGATAATTTATATTCATGTGTATATTGTGGGAACATTGACTATGATGAGTGGAATATCATCTCCCTTTGTTTATGTTATGTAGTTGGGTGATGTTCTTATCATTATTAATATTGTTTGTTGATTTGATTAAATAATAAAAGTGATAAAGGGTTGATCATGGAAAAATGGGTTGTAACTCTTAAGGGGATATGATTTGATTCATTATGGGTTGATTTTTTTAAAATTCCTATGATTATTTTGAATCGATTTGACATGTGTATATGGTTCATATTTTGATCTGTGTATCAAAGTGGGAATGCTATTTTATGAAATGATCCTTTTTTTAAGGAGGTGTTGGCGTCTTTGTGGTTTATAATAAAAGGGTTTTAATTTGATTCAAAATGTTTATATGAGATGATTTTGTTGTGAGGTAATTATTGATGATGACTTAATATTTTTTGTGATGGTTTTGACAGAAATATATGTTTTTTGAGTTTTTCCCTTCCATAGACAATGAACCATTATGTAAATGTGTGTTTATAAAATTTTTTATTTGGGTAGTCTATTTAGTTTTTTTTGAATATGAAAAAGCGATGGGCATTCCAGGGGCCTATTTTGGGATTGAAGGTCCATAGTGTCCTTTATAAGTGTTAGTGGGATAAAAATCATTGTATTGTTTTTATTTAATTTTTTGTACGGTCGTTATGTGAGTATTTAAGTAATTATGGAATGGGTTGGGGTATAGAATGATGCTCCAAACATGGGGTGTATTATACAAATTAAGTTTCATGATGAGGATCTAGAAATTGATAGTATACTCCTCGATTAAGAGACGTAAAAATTCTCTATGTGATGATGAACTGCCATATGGAAAATGATGTTGGACTAATTATCCTTTTCCATGGGCTAGGACATATTGATTCTCTAAGACCCACTGATGTTACGTGTAGATGGATTCAAGATTAAGGTTCTATGATGTAATATTATATTTTTTATGTGTATGATTGAAAAAATGATCTGTATCTATTTAAATATTTTTTTGCATGGTTAGGTGATAGATAGAGGTCACCAACACATTTGATTTTGGTATTTTATTTAGATTTCATAATGATGATATAGGCATTAATGGAACATAAACATGAGAATTGAATTGTGGATGTTTGTTTCATTATGTTATCGAGCATATCTCACATGTTTATTATAGGCCCATGTTTGGGAAAAGGTTTTTTCTGAGTATGTATTGCTTATATATGATTAGAGTGTTATCAGGTTGTTATATGGGTTTATCTTGGTGATTACTTGAATCGATTTTTGTAGATTCCTTTATTTTAGCACGTGATTTAAATATCTAAGGGGGTTTTTGGTTGTATATATAAAATGACTGTTTGGGATATTATTTCATTTCAATTTACTAAAACATGTTTTAATTTCTTTTCTAGATACACTTACTCTAGCATGTATGAATTTTGTTTATTACTTTTTATTGTGTGCCATGATATTGGTGTATAGTATCCTCAGAATTCCACTTTATACCTTTTATGTTATTTAGATTCCTTTGGAATATTAAAATGAGTACTTGAGGTCATGTGGGGAGCTGGTTCGGTGCATTAGGTGAGTAGGATCAGGGGAGGGATGATACACTCTACCACTACCACCATAAAAAAGAATACTATCCATATTTATGAGATCTGGTATGCCTCATATTCTAATCCTGAATAGGATTCCTAATAGAAACACTCTATTTGAAATCGTTTTAGATATCAATAGTTATTAATTAAATAACTTTGTTTATACTAATTTTTTTCTTATTATATGTAATTTTAGTATTTTTATGTCGTACATGTAATAATTTAACATGAAACCAATTTTTTGATATTCCAAAAGGGTTAGAAAATTGCGAATTTAATTGAAGTGATGAAGGAGATCGAGAAATTTTTTGGTTAATACAGTAAATTTTGAACATATCTGAAATTGATAAACATATGATTCATATTTTGGAAAATATATTAATGATTTATTTAATAAATTTCCTTTCATATATAAATATTTTTTATCATCAGAAAGGGGTATATTGTTTTATTAAACAAACAAACACTTATTTAAATGATCTCAATTCATGTATATTATGTTTCTAATTAATTTATTTTATTATTAGGGTAAATTTATTTATTTAAAAAATCATTTAAATAAAAATGTCGTGAATTTAACAAAAAGGATAGAACATGTGTAATGAACCTACCATGTTATATGAATACATTCTACATTGTAGCTCAAGTTGACGCATGTATATTAAACATACGAAATGAACAAAAAGTGTCTGCATGAACAAATTAACACACTATATGAATAATTAATGTTATTGTGTGATGGGAAGAAGCTGTTACATGATTAAAACAAAACCACTTTGTAATTTATTTATGTTTCTGCATGAATGATTCATCCTACCGAGTGCAGTAGTGTGGCTGTCACATGAATAAACCAAGTGACCATAAGGGATAAAAAAGTGGTCATTCCAAGTCATTGTTCATATTAATCGTGTGATCTATCTATGATCCTATGTAACCACACATTATGTTAAGAGAAGTAATCACATATAACATAACTAATTGAGGATTTAAAAATCAACATTTACAATTTTTTGTTTATTAATTTTAGATTTAGTGAAATTAAGGATATAAAGAATATCATCTAATGGGTCCATTAATATTGAGTTCTCTATAAGAATAAGAACCTCACATAGACAAAAATATTCCATGAATAGTAATTTACATGAGAGATATAGATATGTAGAGTACATAATCTGGAAAATCAATGGCACTCTATTTTCCAAAAATATCTATGAAATCTCATTTGAGTCCTTCCAATGAAAAATATCTAGAAAAATAAACAATAAAAGATAATCTAATGGAGTAACATCAAATATTTTCACATTCAACCCTTTCCTATTTCTGTTCAATATTACATTAAATGTTGTGTTCTTATAGTATATTTATTTGTAAACATAGAATCATATATTATATTGGATAGTTATATACACTGTCTCACTTAGTAATTTTAATTTATAATCACATGAAAAAATGTGGAAGATGTGTTGTATCTTGAGCCACATATTTTAGTTTTTATTATCTTATTATCCCATGTAGATCTTTTGAAGAGGCTTTGTGTAGGTAATAATTCTTATGTGCAGTTAATTACATGAAACCCCATCCATATTGTCTACTAGTTTATTTGTTAATAAATATTTCTGTAGTGGGTGATTTCTAAGGGGATATGACAATGTCTCAACATAATTCTAATCCTATTATATATATTTCAATGAAAGTTCTGTATTTTTTTATATATTTTAAAATAAACCGATATATATTTTCAAATATATAAAATAAAAACACTATTTTGAATGTAAAATTTAATTTTTAATTTATATACTATGTTTGATACATGTAGATCCATTTCAAATGATAGAATAGTTTTAAAAATTTGGTAAATAAATTGTGATCTATCATCTAGTAGTGTTTTTGAATGATCATATTATATAATTATACAATTTTATTTAACAAGGAAAATGTTATAAATTTTGGTATTTATGGTTTAAATATATTTTAATAGAAATTATAATTATAAATAAAATTCAACCCCACTTGAATTTTCAACTATGAAATAAAAATTAATTATATAAAATTTAATAACCATACATTTAATGAGGTGATGATAAATGATTTTCATCACTTTTGGGAGGTGGTAGTCTGTCCGTACACACATGTAATGTTTCCATTTATAAATAATTTTCCGAAAATAGAGGTAAATAATAACTCGACATTCAAAAATCTTAATTATATCATCAATATCATATATATTCATTAAATTCATCAATATATTCATCCATGGTAGACAATGATAAAAAATAAAAATCATTTCTTCGTAGAGACAGTAGTTTAAAAGGATACATGAGTGATGTTTTTAATAATATATGAAAAATTGCTACAAAATTAGGTATTAGAAACATACAAATTTATAATTTTTTAATATACATACATAATCATGTTAATTATTTTTATTAATTATTTAAAAGAGGTGTAATGAGAAATAATTATAAAAAATGTTTGTATGAACATATACCGCTTATTCTGGTATCCTACTTTGAAAAACACCTTAAGGATTCCTAGATGGGTATTTTGGAAATACTAGATCCTAATGGCCTTGAATATGGATTTTATTAGGGTATATGGAAATACTTTCATGTATATAGAGGGCTTAATTGGTTTTTGGAAGTGAGAATATAAGGTTCCCTTTTGTAGGTCATGTGGGTGAAAAACAGAGAAATACATAAATAGTTGTTATATAATATATGTATTACTCAACTAATGTGTCTCAAAATAGAAAAATATAAAATTTATAAGAATGATATATTAAAAATATATTCTGAAAATAAATTTAAATCAAGTTATTTGTCATATGTTAATACCAATCTCCTATATTAACCCCTCTTCCAACCCATTTTACCCTTATCATGGTAACAAGATTTTGACCACAGTAACTATAAATTTTGGAAAATATTTTATTTTAATTTATTTCTTAATATTAATTATTTGGATTCAAAATATGGAATCTATTTTAAAAAAATTAATTTATTAAAGTTAATGAAATTAATTCTAATGTTATTTAAAAAAAAGACATTTTTATGGAAAATAAATTTTTTGGTCATAATAAAATTCCATCCATTTTATACCTTGTAACAAACCTTATAAGATTGTTAATTTATATTATTGAAAAATATATCTAAACATAAAATTAATATAATTTATTAATCAATTTTAAAATAATCTAATATGATAAAAATACTTTATACACATAAATACAATTTTCATAAAAATAACTCTTTTTTACTTTCAACTGATTTTATCTTCACTAATAACCAATTAATAATCAACCTATAAATGATTATTAAATTTTCTAATTTAATAATAATATATATAATCACAATAATATTTCAATAGAGATCAAGATACCAAAAACATTTTAATATTAGTTTTTTTAAAATAATTATCTTTTATTATAAAATGATGTTATTTTTAACATTTAAAATTGACTAGTTAATTCCTAAGATTTTATCTATACATTTTCATTAATTAAAAAATTATACATAATTTTCCATAATTTAGCCAGCCTTATTATTATATACAAATCTAACTACAACTTAATAACCATCATATTTAATAATAATATTTTAATTCCATATCACTACTCATTTATGTTCAATGCTTCATATAAAACAAGTAATAAAACACATAAAATTATTCAACAATTAGTATACCATAAAATCTTGAGGTTATATATTATACCCACAACAATTTTACAATATATGTTTTTTTACTTTTATTTAAACAAATTTGGATAATTTAGTCTCATCACATACTCAAGTTCCCACATAACATTGTTTGATATATGTTTTCTCAAAAAAAACATAAACAATGTTAGTAGTTTTTTTCTTCAACACTTTCACTTTTCAACGTCGAGTCTTCATTAGTTATTCTTCATAAAAATAATTTTTCTCAAGATTTATAAATTTTGAGTTTAGTACATGTGAAGTATTATGTATGTATGTCTTCAAAAGTGATACATCTAACATATCATGAACTTGAGAGATATTTGGTTGAAGACTCAAAAGTTAACAAACTATCTCGATGTGATCAGGAATTTAAAAGTGGATGATATATGTATAGATGAAATTGTAATTATTTTCTAATATCTATAATTTATTCCATGGTGATATTTATAGAAATTTATTTTAGAAAACATTAAACCATAGATCTCACTGATGATTATCAACATAAATTTTCGATTAAATATTTGTTTCCTTGATGTTCTTGTGAATGGATCCAAACATATATTAAATTTATTCAGATTTACTAGTTCCCAATAGCTTTTTGTCTATAGTTTTATCTCAGTTCGTTGGAGTTATGAACTTTTTCAAAGATGTATTCATAATTATCCATGCAAATTCTATAGTAAAAAATATTGTTAAAAATAAAATAAACTAGTGAAAAGTTTTGACCCCAAGATAATTTAAAACAAATAGTTAAATATCTCCACATATATTATCAGTTTTTAATATTCCTATCAAGATGAATGTATATCTAATGAATCTATTCAATGATAAATCTCATTCTCATATTCCACACCGGTTTAATATTTCTCTAGATCATTTGGGTAAACCTTAAATCCCAATTAAAAATTTTTGAACATGGTTAACCATGAAACCATACCTAATAGATTACATTTATCCATGAAATCTATAAAAGTGAAAACAACCCACTAATAATAATAAACTATGATGTCATAATATGTTGATCAAATACAACATAAATCAGATTATGTCCATTATATGTTTTTGGGAGTATGATGACGAAATCCATGGTGATCTTTTCCCATTTCTATTTAGGCATGGGTAATGGTTATAAAAACTATTTAAACTTCTATCTCTTTGCCTTAAATTAATTATAAAATAGGAATCCCAATATGTACAATTTAATATCTATTTTCATGTTTCCCTACTATAAAATAACTTTTAGATAACTATAAATATTTATATTTTTAAATATGAATAGAGATTTATGAACAATGATAGGAATCTAATATCGATTTCATCATGTATAGTATTGATTGGACATATATTCAGTTCATAAACCTTATCATTCTATAACACCCATCGGTGAACCCCAAGAAATTCATCACGTTCTTCAATATTTATACATCCTTTATTTATGCCTATTCAATATTTACATGGCTATATGGTTGTTGAATCATCTAAGAAAGATATGATTTCTCCCATTTCCACATGATTTCAAGATCCATATTCAATAAATCCATAAGAGTTGGATCTCTTTAAATCCTCATCATTGATAAACTACCATGATAATTCTAAATTATAACATCATCCACCTTGTTATCCTTCCTAGGTAAACAGTGACTTCAAAGTCTAAATCTATAATCAACTCCAACCATATCCTTTGGAACATATTTAACAATTTCTAAATCAACATACATTTAATGATTTTATAATTTCTATATATATCACACCTTTAATGATATACATAATTCCTTAATATTTTCAATGGAAAAGATATCACTACTACTACCAATTCATGAATCAGGCAATTTTTCTCACGAACAATTAATTTTCAAGAGAAAAATCATACTACCATATAATTGTACATAAGAACACATCCCATAACATTCATTAATCAATATCTATAGATGAAAACCATTCTACATCTCAAGGTAGTGCGAGTATAGGTGTACTAGAGAAACTTATTTTCATCACCTAAAAATATCCCTCGCATTCATGTGTGCAACGGAACATGTATCCCTTTTATGAAAAATTGGTTTTTGTATATGGTAATAAAGATAAATATACCAAAATGAACTGGTAGTATATATACATCATATGAAAACTATGAATATATATCCTTATAGTATGTATTTTCCACTAGTTAATAACTCCTATATTTGAAGGATCCATCGATATACCATTTCATGAGAATGTATAACCCATGAATGAAACTTTTTTGTCTCCAAAATAAAAAATTGATTAACTGTTTATATAAAATATCATTCATTATCATCATCATCACATCTATAGAATGATGTTTTATCTATTCCTTTATATTCAAATATATTAGAATATAATCTATAAAGAATACTAAAAACTGATCCAGATTATCTCTAAAGACACTATTATTTTGATCCATGAGTATAGCATAGGAATTATTAAGTATAAATACATCACTATAAATTCCTTATTACCATACCTCTTCGAGAAAGATTTCATGGTTATATCTTTATTATTGGAACTCAATTTAAGGTAAATATAATGGAGGTCAATATTGGAAAATTATTGAGATCCAAGCATTTGACTGAATAGGATATTAGTATTTTGTGGAGCTTATTTATTATTGGTAGTGATTATAACACCAACATCCTGAAGCACTAGGTTTTAACCGAAATTCTATATGACCTCATGTGAATTTAACCATAATAAAGAAATTATAGTCCATTAGAGAAGATATAAATAGTATTTCTTGGATATTATACCCTCACCAATATATGTAATAATATAAAAACCTTAAATGTGGATGTTCAACCAAATTGAAGGAAATATCAAATAAATAAATAAATACAATACTAAATATATCTTAAGTCTATCCTAATACTTCCTATGACTCCATGATACATCCCCATAGATGTAAACTAGTGTGGTCGTCTACTTTTCAGAATCCGTAATCATAAGTATGTATGTTTATCAATATTACAATATTAGGTGTTATTATAAAACTGAGCAGGACACAACCGATTCATATTTAACACTGGCGTATATATAAGGTGCATTCCATGATATAAAGTAATGCGTATGTTAATATGAAACCATTAAAGTGTTGGGTCAACATAAACTAACAATGGTTCAAAAACCCCCACCCCAATTAATTTAGAATTATGTTTGTAAGTATGCTATTATCATTCACTACATGTATAAAAATAAGATTCACGGTCTATAAATTAATTCAAAAACTCACAACCATCATTTTTTTTCTGTGTTCCCCCTTTAAGGGGAAAATCAATTCCCAATATAAGGTTTCCATATGTCCTCACATGTTAGTACTTCCACTAGATATGTTTGAAAAATTGGTAAAAAACACCCCTATATGTAATTTCTCCAATGTAAGAACTATGAAACATTGGATACACTTTCCCCTAAAATGTCTCCATCCACATAAACTAAACATTTATATGATATATGACTCATACCATTAATTAATCCCATGTCATTAAACGTTAAAAAAGTCTCATTCCCCATTAAAGGGGCCACCTAGAAAATTCCATGAAACCCAGTCATCTTGATACTTGATGTAAACAACCATATTCCATGTGACACCTAAAATAAAATAATGCAATGTAAAGAATAAATATCCATATCATGTATTGTTCTCAACAGACCAAACACAGATGCATGGCTAACACACATCAGCAATGGGTCACAAGAACAAAAGTATATACCACCACATCAGTGAAAAATCATATACAAGAGCCTTATGTGGTATAGAGAATCATTTCTCACGCATGTTAATGCCAATTTAAAAGTTCCACCAAGGGTACCCTCTCCATTGTTGCATCCACATACCAAATAAAACAATCCAAACACAATAAATTCCCTATAACTAATTCCAATCCATAATAATATTGTTCTTAGAGAGATATTCAGGAATTTGATCCTTAGAAGTTGATATAATCACATCAAATTACTGAAGGAGATCCATCATTTATAGTGGAGGGATACTTGGTCCTAGGAATGGTAGTTGACACTACCGATCTTATGGTGCTTTGAATGTGGATAAATAATCCTCCATGATATCAATAATGAGATTATTTTTAACCTATCATAGAATATATATATGGTAAATTCCTATATATGTAGAAGATTTTGGATTAGATTGATAAATATGATCAAATTCAAATCCAACAAAGAGATCCTATATTGAATATATAAAACAAGGGGGCGGAGAGGGCTTAGAACACCAAGTGAGTGAACTATAGTGTAATATATGAAGGAAGCATCGTTTTAGGATGGGTATTATGTTAAACCCAACATATGAGAAAAAATATTATGATCACCAAATTTAAAATTTATTCAATGAACCACATACTGATTAGTGGTATCTGTAGAATTTTAGAGTCACTAATAACTCCCACTAGATAGTTGGTGGGCTCTATAGAATTTATAGAGCCAATGGAAACACCACTATTGAGATAGTGGCCCTCACCAGATGGATGATTTCCTTACATTATCCATCAAAACCCCAAACTCAAGAATATGTTTTTCAAAATATTAAATATAGATCTCTTGGATACAACAATACACCTTATTAATTTCCATTAACATATAAACTAAAACATAATTGAGAAACATTTAACTGGGGATGTAATAAAAAACCCCCACCAATGACATCTCATCCTTAATAAGTATCTATAGTAGTCTTTCTCAAATAAATCATATGAATATAAGACTCTCACACACATGTCTCTACCTAGACCCACATTAGCTTCCATGAAAAAAAACTAGAGGTATTGAATTTCATTATAACATCTTCTTATTGTAGGATATAATCCAAACTAGTCATTCAAAAAATGTTACAGCATGATCCAACTCAACATCTTAATTGTTGATCACATGTATTGAATCGATCTCCTACATCTAAATTTCAGACACATCGAACACAAAATGATGTATTTGATATCATGGAGAAATATCAAATGAGTAGGAAACTTCACTAATATTATTGGTAATTTTTAAGGACACTACAAATAATTTTACCATCATCTATTTTCTTTGTAGTCACAGATTATCTATTCAAGGTGTCACCTGAATGAAACCAATTTACCAATTGTGATCTTAGATGGTTGTATCCTTTAATTTTTATAGGATTCATGTCTACTCTGAGTAGTGACTGACCAACTTCATGATTAGATGACCCTCTCAAAGCTGTCCTAAAATGTACATGTCCCTATAATAGCTACCTCACTAGGAACATTCCAACACATTAGTGAGTGACATTACCAACTATAAAGAGCCTCAAACAATTATATATAAATAAAATCTATGAAAATTTTACATTAAATGAAATTAATTAAGGCAATATTATCATCCCATACACCACTATAATCTAAAATTCATGACCAATGCATGTTGTCTGAGATTTGGACCATCTCCTATGACTATCCACCACTCCATATATCATACCCTATGATAATTTTTAAATGAGTCCCCATATTTTTATACAAGAAATTCCAAAGAAATGATTTGAAAAACATTTTTTTCTCTGAAATTATGGTCAATGAAACTCCATGAATCTATAAAATATATTGGGAATAAATCATTCCCAACCCATTTAAAAAAATTTCATTTCTAATCAACCTGAAAAGTTACACTTTTATTATTTGATCAACAAAAACCCACAGAAAATATCAACATATTGGGGGTTAAGCTAATCATATTAATAAGTACATATCCATTTAATCTGAATTTTACAATGGCAATGAAATTTGATGCAGAAATCCACTAGGACACTGATTCTCATCATTAACTAGTTGACATGTAGTGCATTTTGGGACAATAACATTGACACATTGTTACATATGTTACAACTAGAACTGTCATTTAATATCATGATACATCTTCATCATCACTGGAAACATAACCCATGATGATTCATGAGATACCCTAATCATATATTACTCATTTAATTATGTATTAAAACTCTCCCATGGACATAAATTATGTCATCAAAAAAACGGACCCACCTTGAACTAGGTTATTCCTTACAAAACACTCCTGTATTACTAGAAACTACACATGAATCTATTTTATGGAATTATTTCAGTTAAAAAATGGTAATTTATAATAAAAGGTTCACATAGAATAACTACTAAATTATTAGATGTGTCCACTATCCATTTTCACTGAAACTCAATGGCCACTATTAAACATTCCAAGACTGCAACCCAAAATCTTTTGTGTTATCAATAATAGTATATGAAAAAATCCACCTACTTAGAGAAATATCATTCATAATTTCAAACAACTCTAGATACTCCAACTAAGGTATCCATCAAGGATTTATTTCCCATTAAGAGAAGATATTTTATAGTCTCTTGTGGCTCGTGTAAAAAAACAAAAAAAGAAGAGATATTGTCACATAATCTATAGTTAATCCCTCAAAAACACTAACTATAATTAATATATTGGTTAGTTACACTCATCGGGTCATATATTATGTTACCGAAAAACTACTTCCTAGTATACCTACATCAGCATATCTCCAAACCCAACAGCACAGGTCGCACATTATTCCATATCTCCAATCCCAAGACCATGAAATGATAGAATCTAAGATAATGTTAATCTCTGATTTAGCCCTATAAATACCCCTAAACACTAATATAAAAACACAATCATCACCCCATTATTTGTAATCCTAGTCATATGTTCTTCTAGATGGGAGAAGTAATCAATGAAACTGAAATAGATCCCAACCATCCTAGGGATTCTTCCTAACCATAACAAATTCCTAGGGTGTTACTTATACAACACCACCTATAGATTTTCAAGATCAATAGAAATTATAGACTTCAAAATTATATTCCAAAGTATGTTTACCCCTTGGATCAAAAAGTAACACATTGATAATTTGAAATAATTCTAATGTGCTCCAAGAAAGATCAAAATGATATCACTGTGTCTGGCATGAAACTCAAATGTGATTGAGTATTTTAGGATATCATCTACCAACCCCATGAATAATGAGTCTAGGTATATATAGAATATCTTATTCATAGGATCCATGATAAAAAATAGTTAATTATTCAACCAAAAATGTATCACCATGTATATATATACTTCATATATACCCCTAATCACGATCATGGTTATATCCCCGTATTTGACCAGATGCTGATGGTAGCCAGGTCATAGATCATTTTGGGAGTTTCAATTGTCTCATAATAAATTATCAAAAATTAATTGATCATTAATATCATCTATACAATATTCGCTTTGATATTAGTCCTCCTATTATAGTCTATCCAAAATTGTACACTATCATTTATCTTCTTTGTGAACAACATTGGAGAACTCCAAGGATAAGTTTTTTGTCTGATGAAGCCCTTAACCTATAAATCATAAGTCTACACCTTATGATGATTTAAATCATTAAAGACCATATGATAATTGAAATTGAAACCATTTATTCTCTTTTCATGATTTATATCTTGAAATAAATTCCCCTAAGAGTTGTGATACAATAAATATCATCTATAAAAATATGATGGGGAACATCAACTGATGGAAGAGAAGAGGAGACCAATATGGGTTATGAAGTATGACACATTCCTGATAATTTTACCATAATATATCTAAATATATCAGGTATGGTCCAATCATCCCTAATCCAAAATCTCATTCAACAATCAATACAATCTTCTCCCCCTTTGATGTTGTAATGGATATTCATGTCTAATAAAAGATAATGTGTGATCTATAACATTTCAATTGTTCTATGATGAAGAGAACATAAAATATAGTTACTTATGATATCATAAATTACACATACGTAATTATTTTTAAACTAATATAGTACATTCTAGAAATATCAATATAAGTCATCCTTTTACCAATGGTATATCAAGAGATATCAATTCAGAATACAATTTAACTATTAAATCAGCATTAGGGAAACATGGGAGCATATGAATGAGTGGGAAGCTCATACACCAAAAACTAGTAAAAATAATAGACAATATCAGGTTTTAAAATATAATAGATTAATTTCTCATTATTCTATCTGAAGGAATCTCATACCATGCATACTTCTATCCATTATAAAGTCCACACCCATACCCCTATGTCCCCCAACAAGCATGATATTTCAAAGTCTTTTGGGTATATATCCTCTAATGAGGTTGTAACGTCCCTGTTCTGGAAGCCACAGTGAGGTGCCCCGTACTGAGTTGGTCAGATGGCCTCAGGCACATTTCCCCCGAACGGTAGAGGCTGCTGGCTAGTAGCGAGGACCATGGGTGTGATAGTGGTGAAACTGTGACCTCATTGGCTTGGTACACATCGAATGTAAAGTAGATAAGCAATAACAAAAGCAGCATAACACCATACAAAAGTAAACAGTGGAAGACTGAGAATAAGAATAGGTGAATCACATATATAAATATGATTCATGTTACATATGTTTAGGAAATCATCCAAACAAGTCATAATGCTGGAATACAAACTAATCCAAGTACAAAAGAATACAGTTAAACTATAGAAGCATCACAAGCCTCAGCTTGGTCTCATGCTCTCCATCTCCTTTGTAATCAAGTACTAAATGTAGAAGGGCTCTTTCACTTACCTATACATGTATCAATATAATCTGTTTGGGCCTAAAATCATGACCCAAACAGGGTGTGAGAATAATACCTGTAGGAAACCCCCCTCATATCTATTCATAATAGTCAGTGAATATATATAGCAGGCAATAACTAAAAGGGAAGCAGTAAACAATGAAGTACTCTGTAGTAAACATTTCAATAGTTTCAATAGCATTCAAAATTCATAAATCTGGTAAACAGCTAAACAAAATTAGGTAACCATCTGGGAAGTATACATAGCCCATCCCCTCTGGTTTAGTTACATGGATATAACAAAGTGGATCTTCTCTGAGGAAGCACTCATCATTAATTCAACCTATAGTATCATAAGAATAATGGATCTTGAATAATGACCCTTTAAAGATGCACTCACTATCAGTTCCCTTTATTGTCTAGTAGAAATCATATATATAGTAAAGACTCTCTGAGGAAGCAGTCACCATCAATTGCTCTTATATTCATGGATGGTTGAACAACCAATGAAGAATAACTCACCTTCAATTCCCCTTATATTCATGTATGGTAAATGAATCACTAAGGAAGCACTCACCGTCAATTCCTCCTATATTGATGTATGGTCAAAGAATCTCTGAGGAAGCACTCACTATCTATTCCTCCTAAAGTCATGTATGTTCAAAGACTCTCTGAGGAAGCACTCACCATCAATTTCTATTATAGTTATTTATGGTTAAATACTCTCTGAGGAAGCACTCACTATCAATTCCCCCTATAGTCATGTATGGTCAAAGACTCTCTGAGGAAGAACTCACCGTCAATTCCTCCTATAGTCATGTATGGTATATGACACTCTGAAAAATCACTCACCATCAATTCCTTCTATATATATTTATTGTCAAAGACTCTTTGAGGAAGCACACACCGTCAATTCCCCCTATAGATATTTAATGTTAAACTACATACACTTTGGGAAAGCCCTTAGCATCAATTTCCCATATGGTCTCACTACACCTGGTTCTCGCAACCCCATGTAAATCAATCGTACATAGAAATAATAAACAAACCATTTAAACCTTAAGAACTACTTGGATAAATAGTCTACAACATAATGGCATGTTAGATAATAATACTACTCTATCTTATCAACCCTTGTAAAGGGAAGAACGGTATCCTAATAGGCTAAGAAAAAACAAATGACCATAAACTTGAAATCAAGAATCAGGGAAACATCCATAGCATAGAAATTAAACCAATTCACATTCTAATGACCTCTACTCAGGCATTCCAAGCATAACAAGAAATTATTAGGGAAAAAACATTAAACAAGCAAAACCCCGTTCCAGGGTATTGGGAAATGTTTCACTTATAACTCAAAGACTATCTATAGAAAGGCACAAACCTCTTAAATTGTCATTGTGAGATTTATATACTTGTATATCAGGACTTGAATCCATTAAAAAAATTTAAGATATAAAAAATGTCTACAATTTTCATCCAACGATATATCATGACAGGGGAGAAATCAAGGGATAGTGTTCTAGGATAAGAGAGAACTCACCTATACAATTCCAACGCAACCAACTGTGTTCTATTCGGAGGACGGATGCTTAGTTGGGGACTTGTAAAATATCGACATCCATGTGGCTCTCTAAAAAGAGGTAATGAAGAAGAGCTTTCATTACATTAGACGCGACCCTGACATTATTAATGAAAATAAAAAAAATTACACAACATGTACTTTATAAGTACACGGTGTGTACTTGCCCTAACCAGGCCTCACATTAGGCGGCCTCCTGGTCACAACACACGACCTTGTTCATGGCCTTTACATGGAAATCACCTGGCTACCTGCGTTAACCGATTACATGGCATGTACTCATAATCTAAATGGTGTGTACTTATTAAATTACCAAAAAATCTCTTTTTTGATAAAAACACTATAAAAATGAAAAAAATACCTGACAAAAGGATCTGGGTTCTTAAAAAATTCCCCCATTAAAACAATTTTTCCTCAAATTTCCCTAAAAATTCCTAGAAGTTGAATCCATGAATAGATCTAGCCACTGAGATCGTACATCGACCTCCCTCCCCCAATTATCATCTTGTAGTCGCTCGTGCAACCATAACACTCATTCTAGAGAACATACAAACCATGAAAAACCTTCACACTAAGATCAATAATTTGGATAGTATGCTCCTAGAACGAGGAATCCACCTCTAACTCAACCTCCTCAGGTTGAATATCATGAGGTGAGTCTGAAAAATAACGTCATATATGAGAAATGTTAAAAAAATATGTTATAGCCCGATACCTCTGAGGTAACTACAACCGATTGGCAACGATCCCAACACTCTCCAACACCACAAATGGTCTGACGTACCATGGAGAAAGCTTACCCTATATCTTAATCCTCCTATGTCCCAAACCTGGTGTGACACGCAGGAAAATCAGATCTCCAACATCGAACTCTAGAGGTCAGCTCCATTGATCAGCAAAAGGCTTCTGTCGAGACTATGCTATAGCCGTCCTCTTCCGAGTCAACTCTATCTATTCGGTGGTCCACTAGACAAGATGATGTCCCAACATAGCTACATCTCCTACCTCTAGCAATCATAAGTGTGATCTATATGGCCTACCATACAATGCCTCATAAGATGCCATCTGAATAGTTTCTTGAAAACTATTATAGTCGGAAAACACCACAAGTGGTATATGCTTCTACCAAAAAGTACATGTATACCCAAAGCCTTCTGTTGCCCCTACCATACCCGAGAAGTAAAACGTGCATCCCTGTCAGAAACAATGGATTGTGGAACCCCATGTAAATGTATAATCTCTCAGATGTACAACCTTCCCTACTCAACAATGATGAAGGTTTCCCTGATCTGCAAGAAGTGAGAAAACATCGTGAGTATGTCAATGAAAACCCAAACTGCATCATTTTATCAACGAAACCTTGGTAAACCTATCATGAAATCCATCGCGACATCATTCCTTTTCCACTCGGAATGGGGAACTGCTGGAAAAGCCCTCCTGGTCGCTGATATTCTGCCTTCACTAGTTGAAAGGTGGAACACTGCATGACAAATCTAGAAACATCTCTCTTAATACATGGCCACCAAAAATGATGGTGTAGATCGTGATACATTATGGTGATAATGGGATGAAGTTCACAAAAAGAGGAATGAAATTCTTACATCCACTCCTTGTGTATGTCTACTGACACCTATACGCACTCTAGGAAATTCAAGATCTCTTCCTCACCGATGGTTCAACTACGAGTAGGGTCCTCTCTTGACACACTTTCTTGTAGGACCATTCCTTCAAAATCTGATAGTTTCCTCATTCTCACTCAATCAAGAAGAGTAGAAGAAATAGCTACGGAAGATAGAAATGTCGACCCCTATCTGTCGTTCACCTCAAAATACATCTCAGATAACAGATCCAAAATAATCACCTAACTACTCACCTCTTGAATGGCCTTAATATGAGTCCTCTTTCTCAGTGCATCAGGCCCTACATTGCCTTTCCCAAGCATATAGGCATGCTCAAAGTCAAAGGACTGAAAGTACTCAACCCACCTTTGCTGTCTCAAATTCAGGTCATGCTGAGTGCAGAAGTTCTTGAGAATTTTGTGGTCGGTTGAAACCACAAAAATATCTCCTATAATATAATGTCTCCAAAAACATAAAGCATGATCAACTACAGAAAACTCAACATCATGCATTGGGAAGTTCATCTTAGGTGGCCTCAACTGTTGAGACCCATACGCAAATACATCTTCTCCCTGCCTAAGCACATGTCCTAGCACGATACCTAAAGTATCATAATAAATGATGTACCTCTTGCCTAGCTCTAGCAATACTAGTATCGGTGATGACATCAACCTCCCCTATAGATCTTGAAAGGCTGACTCCTAAGAATCTAACCAGACATGAACTTTTCACCATTCATAGTCTGGCATGTTAGTGGCACTGTTAAGCGCAAAAATTCCACAATGAAACATCTATAGAATCCATCCAGCCCTAGAAAACATCATACCTCAAAGATGTTCTTTGACTACTCCTAGGAAACAACTGATCTCACATTCTCTGGGTCTACAGATACACTTATCTTTGAGCTAAAATGTCCCAATAAGTGAATATGGTCTATCAAATTGTGGAATTTTGAGAGCTTATCATATAACTATTGATCACTAATTGTACTCAAAATGATCTAATGATGTCCATCATGGTCGTGTCGAGTGTGAGAGTACACCTATATATCGTCAAAGAAGACAACCACGAATGAATCCAAGTATGGATAGAACAGTTGGTTCATCAGTTCCATGAAATCTGCAGGAGCGTTCGTGAGATTGAATGGAATAACCATTTATTTATATAGACCATACTTGCTGTGAAAGGCTGTAAGAGTTATATCAGATAGTCTAATGTGCAACTGATGGTAACCAGATCTCATGTCAATCTTCACGAACACTCAGTCTCCTCTAAGATGATCAAAGAGATCATCAATTCTCGACAAGGGATATCTATTCATGGCCATCAACCTAGTCTAAATACTGATAATCCACACAATGTATGAGGGTACCATCCACCTTCTTCGCAAGAAGGACAGGAAAACCCCTAGGAGAAGTACTCGGTCAGATGAAATCCTTTACCAGCACCTCCTCCAACTGATTCGTGAGCATCAGTAATTCTGGTGTCACTATCTTATAAGGAGGAATGGACACATATGATGCTCCTGGAACAAGATCAATTTAAAATTCCAACTCTCTATCTGGAGGCAAACCTGAAAAGTCCTTTGTAATTTCATCACCGAAATGATCCACCACTGGAGGGAAATCTATCTGTGAAGTCCCATGGTCATCTAGATATAGACAAGAAATATGGGTTGTAACCCCTCACAACCCATGATGCTCGTGTCCTGCAATTCTCGCATGGACATCCCATGGCATGACCTGCGGGTGTACCACCTCTGATATCACATCCCACCATCTCATGGTGGAGTCCCGAATCTTGTATATATAGAACCTCACCCTCCCCACTAAAGGCATCTCCAGATGCTCGTAGATAAAATCAGGGATTATAACCATGAATCTACAGCCTAAGGTCCTCCGTCCCCTATGAAAGTAGGAGGATTCTGCTGCTTGAAAACACATGTTAGCTCTGCCATAGACGGGATAGGATATGGTACATTGTGGATGTTCAGAAAGAACATCATAAAGCCTTCTTAGAACTATGTGTCAACACCTGTGTCTGGAATGATGGTTGGTGCCAAGACTGGCACAACTGGAGGATCTACAAGTAGTCCCTAATCAGCCATGTCAAATATCTGATCACATCCTTGCAACTGGCATACAACCAATGGATATCATGGTGGCATGACTCTGCAAGGTCATGTGAACACCTTAGAAAAGGATTAGCAAGTATTGAAAACTAGAAGTGTATGAAGGAACAGGAGAAATAAATAATTCATGACTTGGAAAACATGGATACACGACATGTAAAATTTTTACACTGCGTGTTCCATTACAGCCTTCACAAAGGTGTGTACTCATCCTGACTCTAGTCATGTAACACCCCTAACACACAACATGTTTTCCTAACACACGACGTGTACTTGAATCCTCTTCCCCTGCCCGAGTTCCCTTGCACGACTAATCCACACGGTTCTCCTAAGACAAGACTACATGGTTTGTTTGTGCCAGACAGGACATGTACTAGGAAGATCATCACCAACCCTTGTTGTTAGTCAAATGACCAGATAAAATAATGAATCTACACAGCATGTTCATTGTAGACACGACATGTAATATACAAGCTTCACTGACCCATGTTTTTAGTGACCCATCCGGTTACACGGTGGACACTACACGACATGTTCCATATAGACACATCTTGTATTATAAAAGACCCAACCGACCCATGTTGTTAGTCACACCATCGGTTAGATGGTTCTACAAAACGGTGTGTACATCAGGTTCCTGGCGTATCTTACAATGATTTTCTCAACCTCGTGTCTCTGCCCACACAGTCGGTGACATTGTGAGATACTACCTGGCATGTAATCAAGTACACGACATGTACTCAAGAAAAGTTGTTCCTTCCTGAAAAGAAGGACACCCAGCATGTGTTCATCATTAAACATCGTATATTTATGGTTTTTTCAGAAATTAAGCCTCCAAAAATACATTAAAATCCCAAAAAACACAGAAAAAAAATTATGTTCCAAATTCTGATCCTTGAGGGCCCATACTCCCCATGAATCAATGATTGACTTCTAATACATGTCATAAGCAAGGTTAACAGATTAACGATCCACTAAATTATGATCCATGAGGGCCCATAACACTTCATGACCTAATGTTTGGTGTTCATTCAAACAATACCATTCACAAAGTAATACCCTATCAAATATCACGTATTCTATTAAGGAATATATCACAACATCATGCATATCTATCCCAACATCTATCAAAACCACTTGTAATCGCTAATGGACCTTAAATGGCCTGACCAAAATGTATGAAATGAGATTTATAGAATGTTCCTATATGATGCATCAGATGAAATACCCTCATCTCATCGGGTTGAAATAGAAATCGAACCTTAATAACATCAATGATGAAAACACAAAACATGTGAATCATCCAATGGTGAAATCAAATCTAATATAAAATAAAAATTTAGAAAATTGCAATATTCGAGGTAAATTAGCATTTCCTTGTACACGGGTTAGCTAATCCCAGGAAGAAATTATTACTAATTGACTATTCCATCATATCCCTAACTGTGACTCCAAATAGTAAGTCAAAAAGAAAATAATTCCTCTAATACAACTTTGTAACATCTCGGTTCCAGATGCCACCCTGAGGCGCTTCATACACAGTTGGTAACATGAACTCAAGCGCATTTCCTCAAATGCCAGCAATTATCGACTAGAAACAAGGGCCTTGGGTGTGGTAGTGGGGAAACTATGACCTCATTAGCAGAGTACATAGTGGAAGTAAAGCAGAGAAGAAATAGTGGAAGCAACATAACACCATACAAAAGTAAATATTAGAAGACTGAGAATAAGAACAACTGAAGAAAATATATAAATATGATGCATGATACATATGTCAAGGAAAGTAGCCATAAAAAGTCACAATTATGGAATATAGTCTAATCAAAGTAAAAAAGGAAATAGATAAACTACATTAGGATCACAAGCCTTTTCTTGGTCTCATGCTCTCCTACTCTTCAGCAATCAAGTACCTAAAGTAGAAGGTCGAATGCCCTTATCTATACCTATAGAAATATAATCTATTTGGCCCCAAAATCATGACCTAAATAGGTTGAGAGAGTAATCCTAGAAGGAAACCACCCAAAGACCTGTGCCTAAAAGTCAGTGTTTATATATGGTAGGCAATAAGTAAATGGGATGCACTAAACATGGAAGTACTCAGCAATAAACATTCCTATATTTCCTATAGCATTAAAAATTAAGAAATCAAGTAAACAACTATACAAAATCAGGTAACCCTCTGTGATGTACACACAACCTATCCTCTCTAGTTCTGTTACAAGGATATAAAAAAGTGGAGACTCTATTAGGAAGCCCTCATCATTAATTCCCCCTATAGTCTCCTACGAGTAAAGGCTCTTGAATAAAGAATCTATGGGGAAGCACTTATCATCAATTCCCCTTATATTCTAATAGAAATCAATGGTATAACAAAGAATCTACATGGAATCACTCATTTACAATTCCTCTTATAGTAATGTATGGTCAAAGACTATCTGAGGACACACCCATCATAAATTCCTCCTATAGACATGTATGGTAAAAACTCTATAAGGAAGCACTTATCGTCAATTCCTCTTATAGTCATGTGTGGTCAAAGACTCTATAAAGAAATAGTGACCTTAAATTCCTCTTATAGTCATATATGGTCAAAGACACTCTGAGGAAGCACTCACCATCAATTACCCCTTTAGTATTTTCATTGTAAACTACAGACAATCTGGGAAAGACCTCAACGTAAATTTCCCCTTTGGTCCCACTACACCGGGTTCCCATAACCCCATGTAAAGAAATCGTACATAGAAATAATCAACATCCAAATTAAAAATTATGAAGTACATGGCTAAATAGTCTACAGAATAACCGCATGTCAGATAATAATATTCCTCCTTCCTATTAACACTAGGAAAGGGACGAATGACAGCCTAACAGGCTAAGCAAGACCAAACTACCATAAATAAGCAATCAAGCATCGGAAAAACACCCACATCATAGAAATTAACCCAGTTCACATTCAAATGACCTCTACTCGGGCATTACCAACATATAAGGAATTTTTCAAGGCTAAAAAACTAAACACACAATACCGCATTCAACGGTATTTGACAATTTTGCACATATAACTCAATGACTATCTACGGAAAGGCACAAACCACCCACCTTGGCATTGTCAGATCTATATAATTGATTCTAAGGCCTTGAATTGCCTTAGAAAACCATAGATCTATAACTATCTAAAATGTTCAACCAACGAAATATCATGAGAGAGGACAAATCAAGGGATGGTGTTCTAGGAGAAGAGAGAACTCACCGATGCGATTCCAATTCAACCAACGGAGATCGATTCTAAGGAAAGATGATTGGTCAGGTACTCAATAAATATTTGTGGCCATTTGGTGCTCTCGAATGAAGAAGGCTAAGAATAATATCATTATATCCATTAGAGGTGACCCCAGTCTGTTTAATAAAAAATGAAGAAAGTAAATAGTGTGTAAATTATATGTACATGACATGTACTTTCCCTTACCGGGCCCCACTTTAGGTGGCGCCTAGGTCACCACACACGACCTTGTGCATGTGAATTACATGGCCATCACCTGAATACCCATGGTAATAGACTACACGATGTGAACTCATAATGTTCACTGCATGTAATTAAGAAATTTCCAAAAACAAAATCCTTTTTTCCTTAAAAACACCAGAAAAAGGAAACAAATACTTGAAAAGAAGATCTATGTTCTTACACAGGTCCTCCTCCACCATTTCAGATTGATTTTACGTAACCCACTCTTGAATCCATTCACCAATATACCATATATTTCATATATTTACACATTGTGGACACCCCTCAAGTGGAAAATTTGAAAGAACCACCTCCCCTATAGTGATAAATTTATATCCTACTATACTCTATCTTTCTACATCCATTACAGAATGACTCATATACCTTTAAATTCCTACTACCAGAATTGGTATCCATAACATCACTAGGAAGTACAGTAGTCATCTAATTGAATTATGAAGAAAGTCCCACAACTTTATCCTTGTTCATCCCATTCGTAGTAGTTTGATCCTTACAATATTTCCCTGAGTACACAATTAAGTCTAAAACCTTGAATTTGTGAAAAAATTATGGTTGAAGTCCAATATTGATAATTTATGACTTCTTCACCCAATTACCAACCAATATAGGTGAAATGTGGAGTTTCTCCATTTAACAACTAGAATAGGTAGCTACTATCATCATTTCATGATGTAGATGCATGACATCTTGAGTGGGGTTTAACTTTAATGTGTCCATGATGATATCCTTGAAGAATAAGACCATTAAGGACACCATCGTACGACCCTTCAGCTTAACATCCTTGCACATACCACCCCCACGAACTCTTGGTGGTTCCCTAAAGAATGATGGAAACAAGCTTCACCCAGCGATTCCCTAATGTCTCAACCTTGATGAAAATCTTCTCAATAATGTTGATCTTGTTTTTATCTTACTAATAACCCCTAGTTCTCTAGAAGGATTATGGATGATGAAGCTAAAATCAGCATAAATAATTGACCATTGTCTTAGGTGACCATTAACCATGAACTTACACCAACTATAATTCTTCGCGTTATATTGGTTTCACTATGTTACCCATTGGAGTGGGTGAAGGAACTTGCGAACATGCATCCTCTTGCATAACTGGTGGTAGAACATGTATCTTCTCTCTAATGAGAGTGAAATTGTTTGAATCTCTATAAGGTACCATTAAATATATATAAGGAAACATTATTTTAAATTCTAAATAAACACTTAGAACACCTGTTACATCTCACATAATTTAGAAGCCTGAGTAATTAATATGAAAAATAAGGGGTTCTTTAGGAAGGATTATCCTAGGAGAGTGCCAAAAAAAAAGTTCTAAGGCTCATAATAATAAACACGGTTTTTTTATATTCAAAAAAACCTATTTATTATTAAAAATGATATATATATATATATATAACAAGCATTCCCATGTTCAGGAAAACTATGTGTTAGAAAATATATACCACAGAGGTTTAGAGCTCAGATCATGAAATTTTATTAATAGAATTTGTATACATAAAAGATATAATTCTATATGAAATTTGATCCTATATTCTAATCTGAAATTCATAAGAACACTAAAATCCCATTGAACATTAAAAAACCAAATAATCAAGATCAGTATGAAACCATAAAACTACCATTGTAATAATACTTTCAACACTGGTAACTCAGAGGTTTATCACATAAGATCTATCTAAACACTAAGGTGACTCATACACCCATGTTAATGATAGACTATATAATTTTTACATTTCACCCAATCAAAATAAAATAGAAACTAAAATTGATAACCTCCTCTAATACCTTTTTGTAACACCCTGTCCTGACTTACTCGGTCTGTGATGGATTTCTATAGGACCGTATGTTTACCCTTGGCAATAAACATGCGGATACTAAATAGTGGAAAAGGTACAAAAAACGTTTTGGGGATACTATACACATATAAATTATCCATAGAGATGAATCATATTAAAAATAAAAATACCTTGATAGAACAACATAATAAAAGGTAAAAAAATCATAGTTCCATAACATATGGAACCCTAGTCATACATGTAATATTCCAAAACCACCAAATGTTCTAGAAATCTAAAGTGAATAATATTATATACATTTGAATATGTAAGTCAAATAATTTATTTTTATTCCTTCTAAATACTTCCTTCATTCCATGATCTATCTTCTCTACAGCCTACTATTATGACCTTTCCATTTTCTAGGTCCATAATCTAGATTTTTTCACACACATCGAGATTCTTGTGAACGGTGTGAGTATAATATCTATTTGGAAACCACCAATTCATCGTTAATATGTATATATATATATTTTTAAGTTAATTATATAATGGAATGCATAAATAAATAATCAACCACTCATGTGCCCTGTCATCGTGCACTAACCAAGGTTCCATGATCACCAACCTCAACTAATATAAAATTATGGTGGAAAATATGCTAGTATCAGTCACCATTTATATTAGAAAATTCTATAATGTCCACACATTGGTTTAACAAAATACTCCAATAAATCATATGTTTGGGTTTCACATTTAAGGATCACCTCACACAATACCCTCTCTGGTTCCTCTATCCTCGTATGATCATACATCCACCTAAAATATCTGATTAATAAGTTCCCAATCACCCATGTTTATTACAAAAAATATTTTATAAACTCAAAATATTTTATTCGATTAACCACTAAGTGGTATCCACCCACATAAAATAAATGGGTCTATGATATTTTAATTGTACAATCATGAGATTTCAAACGCTTTCCATTAATAATAATATTCATGGTCACCGACTAAGGGGTTGTCTAGCCAATTAAAAGTTACCTGAAAATCTTGAGACATGATGATATGTTCTAAAATATATAGAAAACCCAGAAGAAAGTCATAGAAAGTAAATAATAATTGTTCATACCCATTATGGTTCTCGAAATCCCTCACAGCCACACAATAGTAAGACACATCAAGCTAGGGGCTCATGAAAACCAAAACATACCATCGTATCATGTCAACATACATGTAGAAGGGAATGATGTGGTAAGGATATTCAAACATCAATAATGATGAATCCATTTTTCAATTTTCACTAAGGGGATCATTATCCATGATACATCCACCCACAAAATATTTTAATCTGTATGCTAAGGATTCCCTAGAACTGGTCACAACACATCATAACAATAGTCCTAGAGTGAGATTCAGGAATAAAATAATAGATAGAGGGTAAAACCATATCAACATACCCATGGAGATCCACCATTAATGGTAGATCATGATTTAGTCAGGTGAAATGTCACCAGCACTCCTCATCTGATTCTGATCAATAAAAGGATAAATAATTCCCCATGAAATTATTATAGTGTCAATAGATATACCCAACATAACATACATATATAGTAAATTCCATAACAAGTATATGTTGTTATTTAATAAAAAATTATATATTTTTATTAAATAGAGAACAAATAGAAAAAGAGATGTGTGGGATGATCCCAGTATGCTTAAGGCCACAAAAAGATTTAAGGGGTTCTAAAAAATGTATTCTAAGATATTCACATCTATCAATGTTCAGAAAATCTATTAGGGAGGGAGTCAATACTGTAAAATGGAACAAAGTAATCATCCGAAATGTACCTCAATGCTAGAAATTATGGCACCTTGTTTCCTTCTCAAAATGTATGGTGTAAGCATATCACGCTATCAATGAAAGATGTGCATTACTGAATATGGAATGAAATGGACCTGGGAGTTTTTCTGTGGTTTTTGATGGATTCTTAAATAATTTTGGAATTGATCTCCATATATGTTAGGAAAATATTTCTAGTTCTTCATAAAATCAATTATTGGATGGAAATCCTAATCCTCATCTAGTTATGAACCCCTTAACACAAAATTAGCACTAAGGATACAAGGAAAAATCCTTTCGAGTCCCATAAAATACATACCCCCTCATAAATACCAACATGCATGATTTGGTGGATCTTTTAGTAGACCTTTTTTCCTAGAAGAGGTTTGTCACATCATCCTTATCCATCATTTAGCTATTGGGATCTGAAATATTGGAAAGGCCACTACCTACACCACTAACTATATAGTTTACATCACTCTCTCACAATTGGACATGATATTGTAATCAAAACTACCCTTAAGAAACAATTTTTTTCTAAAATTCTAAACTCAAAACCCCCAAACTTTTGACAAACAAAAAATGGATCAATTAAATTCAAAAACAAAACCAAAGAGACAAATATTGAACAAATTATGTCTCAATAATGTTGTTAAGATTCTGATAATCAATGAATATATGCATTGTCCCATCATTCTAGTTAATAAAATGAATAATTGTACCCCATGTTGATGGAAATTGATTTATGAATGCATATTCATGATTATGTTAGAGTTGGTACGTAGATTCTTATAAGTCAACTACTTCCATTATATAATGATTCTTTAGATTCAGTGTAACATATTGTATGAGTTATATTGAATTCTCAACTACAGTTTTTATGGAATGACTTGGAAAAAAATTAGAAAGTAAACCATTATATTTCAAGAAATTAGATAAATTTTCAATATTGAGTTTCTCCCCAGCCATTTGAGATAAATAAACATCATGAATGGGTCTTATGAACCATAAAATGGATTTAATTTTTATTGGATGTTTAGAGTCATCACAATATGAATAAATGATCACATTTTGATTCATAATTTAAAGCATCACTTCACATCCATCTAAATTGATATGGGATCTATATGAATAATGAAAATTCATGCCCAAAATGACATCAAATTGAAATAGAGGTAGAATTAAACTATTTATAGGAAGCACATTCACAGAAACATATATTGAAGATGATCTATAGACATGATATGAAATTATCATACAATTAAGTTATTTTTAATAATAAAGCAATATCTGATCATTAATATAGTGATGTGATACACATATAAAATTCATCAAATATAGAATACTGTATAGAGATCAAAATAAATAATACATTTTAGTTCTAGAGCTTTTCTTATGTGTACCTTTTACCACCTCGTTCTTTTGATCAACTTAAACAGTTGGGATAACATGATATTTCGATTTTTCTTTTGACATAATATAATGCTAACACCAATTTTCATTATTAACCTTTTTATTTATGCACATATTGACATAATATCAATAATCCTTTTAATTATATTACTGGAGTGTGGGTGGTGAATTTCTTTGAAATTTCTCTCTATATGTTTCTTTGGAGGAATTCATCACATTAGTTTAGCATTGTTTTTCATGATGAACTACTTTTATATTCCTAAAACTTTTAAGAAACTCCTTTCTACAATTCACCCCATACATCCTTCCACATTTTTTCCATTAATGAAGATTAATTTAATTTCCTCTATGGTTTTTATTATCTTAATTTCCTAAAAAATTGATGTTTCTATTCTTATCCAAAAAACCATACGAATAATGATAGTTCATAATATTTATTTGTATACTAAGAGAACCTAGAAACAGTTATTCCAAGGTATCAAACATTATTATTACCAATACCATAAAGAGACTTGGTCTTAATCCACTAATGAATCAATTCATTTTTTCTTAATGTCGATGATAAAAAATAATGTGGGTGTCATGAACCAATCCGGGCTTCCATCGAACCCGACATCCATCCCAGTTTGAGACATGACTCGAAGGGGGTCCCTTATCCCCATGGACTGGCTACAATAACTGGGAATAAAAATAATCACCTAGGAATGATTTTCACCCACTAATACAACATCAATAAAATAAACTAATAATAAGAAAAGGCTAAAAATAACTGAACATTGATAAATATATCAACTGAATCGAAATGAAAAATTAGAAAATAGAACATTAACTAACTAAAAAATGATTTGGAACACACCAACAAAATCACAACGTTATATCTTTGTCCCCTCCAACCACAAAACCTAACTTCTCCAACAATGAGAACACAAACCAAAAACCTGAACTTGAAAAACAGCTGGGAACAACTGACACAAAATGGTATAAGTGGGGTGTGAGACTCACATATTAGTAGGTAATCACCATAGAATCCATGTGTTTACTTTCCTAAAAACATTCCATTAATAGTATTTTTAAATACATATAAAAACTAGGTTTTTTTCATTTTTGAAATCAAAAACATTTTTCACATTTTCAAACCAATACACACCAATTATCTATTTTAAGAATGCATTACCATTTATAAACCAAATGAATTAACCATGAACTAAAAAAATGAATATTAGGTAATGCTGAAAATAAAGGTATAGTATAATAAAGAAACAAAGTAAAGTAGAATTTATACAAGAACATACATATAGTAAACCGTTGGAAATTTCTAAATACCCCTAGAGTTATCCCTGTATGAAGATGGAACTTTAAATTTCAGGTTCAATTCAAATTTCCATAAAATATGAAAAATATTATAAAACCCCACAACATGCATAGTAGTTCTAAATGTGCTGTTATGTGATTTGAAAACCAAATACCTTCCAAAATAATAAATTGTCCATAATAATGAACCTAATATTAAAAAACTAATTCAATCCACTTTAAGACCATGTGATATTTTAAAAACATGTAGGATTATTAGATATTGAGAAATATGGGAGAGGGAAAAGTTGAGTGTCTTGAAAACTGGATATTTATGTTAAGCACAAAATTATTATTCGTCAAAAAATTCATAAATTCACCCTATACACATGTGGATGTTCCTACATCCAATGGAATTCCCATGTATCCATTAGATTGCCCAAATCTATTTTCAATGTAACAGAACATGTTTTAACACCTACAAAACAAGATATATATAATTACCAAACCCTAAAAGTAACCAAAATCAACTTATAATCGCCATATCACAATCAATCCACACAATAGAAACATATCCAACCCAAAAAAACATTCTAAAAATACCCAATTTAATTAAAAATTATAATTCTAATTTCATCAATCATGTTGAGTGCATATTTACATAAGCATATTTATAGAACCTCTTTGAAACTTTTTTTATTCAATTCCACGAACAAGAAAACACCATATCAAACCAAAAATAAACCTCAAAAGTATGTGAAAACCAAAATAAAATTATCTAAATCACCCAAGAATAAAAATAAACTCATCAAAAAAGAAAAATATAAAAGAAACCTACCTCAACATAGTGTAGATGTGATGAAAATTATACAAAAGGAAGAACACACCCCATATGATGATCTATAAACTTAAACACCAAATAAAATGACCAAAAACATCCAAACCTAACCCTATGGTATGGTAATTAGTGAAACAAAAATTGAAAGAACAAAAAACCAAAAAGGAATAGATAAGGGAATATTTAATAATGTAAAATGCCTATAACCCAAAAAAACACCTTGGATTCAAAGGAAAACCATCTATATAGGAGGAGGATCAAAGGGAGAGGTTTTAGGGGATCCATTTGTTCCCAAAAAACATCCCAAGGGGAGGTAATCCAAAAAGAGTCTATAATGATTTGACTGTAAAAAATGTATTTTATGTTTTTTAAAAAAATATAGAAGTCTCACACAGTTTGGTAAAACATAGGCCAACATTGGGCTATATACTGGATAAGAGGGGCACCAAAAACGGTTTTCTTCCATGATTACAAAACTATGTGCCAAGCATGAAAAACTCCTTGTTAGTGTTCTAGAGCCGAAGCACATTTTTTCTAAAAGGTTTCTCAAAACATTAACCACAAAGTAACCTCACATTTGGAATCAAAATAAATCTTCATGGTTACCTAGGATAAGACACTCTATTTCCTATAACTCTCCACCTCTTTCTCCAAAGAACACAGAATTCTATTCTCAACCAAAAACTCAAAAATTCTAACCCGGACCCATAACAATTCCGCAACAAAAAATTTCCAATGCTATGAAAAGAATAAAATATAAGAATTCCAAAGGTTGGGGTGTGGAAATAATCCTAAAAAAATAAACATTCTTCATATAGAATGAAACCTAAATGAAAGGTAAAATAAAACTCAATTAATGCCCATCCCAAATCCAAATAAACCTTGATCAATAGGGTGACCATTTACACTAGAAGTCACACCTGACTAACACTAGATGAAGCCCTTATGTGGGAATCACGGAGAGAACATGAGTGTTTTCTCCCAACCACAAGAATTCAACAAACAACACCAACATTAAAATCCTCAATGCGGTGACACCGACATGGAAAACCCACTCTATGAAAAACCATGAACCCAAAACATAGTGAAACCTAAATGAGAACACCCAAATTGATAAATAATCCAATTAATTCTCTACATAACTAGAACTAAAATTCCACTAGAACTAAAAATGCTTCCAGCAGTTAAAACCCCCAACACAAGGGGAAACCCCATAATGATATTGAACTATACCATGAACATGAATGTAAACCACCAGTTTCAATTTCCAAAAAACTCATGAAACTCTAAATGAACTCTGATAAAACGGAGGTCACCCAACACAAGGGATAATAATACCCAGTGAATAAAAATGATTCAAAGAGACTCATTCATACAAACACAACTACTCAGATTATATAAATAAAATCACATAAAACTTTCATAATTAAAATATGAACTTACAACAACATAGAAAACTAATACAAAGAAAATTCAATAGTATCCACCATAAAAATGAAGTCAAATCTAGGCTAAGGTTCCCTACACACACCAATTTATTATTGACTGCGTGTGAGCTTCACACTAAGGCCTTTGGTTAGACCCCTTGTGGATAATGCATATACTCCATTATAGCCAAAATTAGAAATCCTCTAATAAAAACTTCTTCATTAAGGACTTATTCCTATTAAAACTTCTATTACCTACCCAAATGACCACAACAATCAAAATTATTTAGGTGATTGTTACAAGATTGCATTAAGTGTCCTAAAGGACACACTAGTGGCATACAGGCGACCAGTCATACGAAATTAAATCCACTACTAATGATGGAAACCATTAAGAAACATGTTCCTCTAGCACACACCACTCCCCATATGGGGAACCTTCATGAGAAACAAAATATACCTAATATAAAACAACCTATGCTCCCCAAACCAACTTAGCTAAGGATGATATCTTCACCAACTTCTTATTATAGTGATCCTTGGAGGAAAGGGCTCACTACATGATCTATCAATGAAGGGAAAAATGAAAAAGAAATATTTCATTATATCACGCGACTCTATCTCATAAGAGTTTAAAACCAACTACTTGAAAAGTTCAATATAATCAATCAACCACTAATTTCCCTTCAAAACATTAAATAGCTCTTCCCTTTTCACCATCTTCACATCCTCAAGTATAAACCGTTATAAAAAATCAATGTTAAAAACTTCCCACATAATCTAAAATTGAATTGATGATATATTAAACATATCCCATTCATCCACAGTGGTACCTTCAAAAAATCTCAGAAATTCTTTGACTCAGAATACATTAGGAGTTCTTAATGATCGGAAGAAGCAATCAACTTCTTCAAGCCACTTCACTGACTCTAATAGACCTTGATCACCCTGATTGATATGAAACACTCATGAAGATCAATAAATTGGTCTTGGATGATTTGAAATTATAGGGACCATTCATGGCGGCATATTCTAATCCACATTATAAATAAAAAACCAAAATAAACAACAAACCAAAGAACAATCGAAAAGAACACCATGAGTCAAAATAGTAAGTCCACATGACAAACTAATGCAAAAATAATCATAAGCATATTTCAAAAAACACAATTTCAATTCAATTTAAAAACCACCTTTTTGCATGTGAAATTTTTACCAAAATTAATTTTCATAGAAAACCTATTCCCCACTAACAACCCATTTTAGAAAAAAGTATCCAACTTTTAATTTCAAAAACTTTCCCCTAGAATCCTATGAACAGTCACATAAGCATCCATCGAATTCCACTTACATCATCCATGAAAAATTTTCTACATGCACTTTCCGTACACAACTACACATACGTGAATTTTCGAAAAAGGTATCAAGGGAGATACATTCAATTCAATTAAAAATTCCAATCATTCAACGAATCCAAAAATCTATCTCTATTGAATCCCATTTTCAAATCTAAAACTATTTCAAAAAAATTCATTAAATTTAAAAAACAACTTACATTTGAAAATCTTACTCACACCAATTGTGAAAAAAATAACAAATCATTACTAAAATTACTAACCCTAACAGAAAACTCACATAAAACAATTGGGATAAAGAACTACTGGCCATAAATAACATAAAAAATGGTTAGTGGAATGGGTCCCACAGATGAATATACCACTAAGAGGACCCTGAACTATTCAATCAGATTCCACTTGGGTCACCAATCCATGTGATATTGTGACGTAAAACTAGCTCATGCCCATTATCATTCCTCAATCCAAATTCAAGTGACTCAAATCCGAGAATACCCTCTGCAACTTGATAATCTAAAAGAGAAAGGGATCATGAAATCCTTTCCTTACGTACCTGTTGTGTCCTGAAATACCTAATCTCCAATCTTCCAAAAACTCCAAATAAAAATGGTTATATTATAATACCATTGTGATGTAAACCGAGATGGTATGACATCCAACGTGGTCTAATACATATATCAAAGTGAATTCATGATCCCTAGAAACATGTACATGCATAAAAATAACTAAAAAAGAATGAATTTTTACCAATAATCCAAGATCAATAAATTAAATTGATATGTAGAAAATGCCAAAAATATCTGATCATTCATAACATTATAAAACGATACCAATAAATCAACTTGAAAATAAAATAAAATATAGATATAAGCTTCAAAAAAACATTCTGACATGATCTTCAAGCGACCTATTGGTCACCTCAAACCACATGACCTAACAACTTCATCAAAAATCCCATGAATGAGGAACCTAAAACTGCAAAATAGCTTGGGTAAACTGACATCGAATCACACGAGTCTGGTGTGGGCCTCAAATCCCAAAAGGTAATCACCACATTATCATTTCATTTACTATATCAAAATAGTATAATAACAATAGTTTCAGATAAATATATAAAATTATTTTTCTATTTTTATAAATAAACACAATTTTCGATTTTTTAAAACAACACACAATACATGTCCATTTTCAAAAAGAAATAAAATTCAAAAACCAAATCCTTAAATAAATATTCAAATAATGAAATATGATGTCATTCAGAAAATAAATGAGCAGTGTAAAAAGGAAATAATGTGTTATTTAATATAAACAAGAACATATAGATAGTAAACCATGGGAATTTCCTAAAAACCCCTAGAGTGATCACTAGATGTACTTAGGTCAGACTCACTAGTCTGTATATGGTGAATGGCCATAATCAATATAAAAATAGCCACTTTAAACTATCTAATCTTGTGACATATATTACCAATCCTTAAAATGATAATGGGTTAACAAAACATATAATTAGGGTTGAAAATAATCCTTTATTAGAACCTCTAAATGGCAGCCATGAATCCCATGCTATTAATACATGGTATTTGGTGCAGGACATCACATTCATGTCTCACCTTATCTTCCATCAACACACATTCCTACACCAAAAACTGACCCCACCCATGTTATAAACTACATTGGGAATCCATCATATGGGATTCCATCTCTTGACATGCCATTCATAAGTTCCAATCAGGCCATAACATCACATTATCTTTTAAAACATATCTCAAAACATGCTAAGAATCAAGTGATGATTTTTTACTTTCAAACCCGCAATGATTTTAAAGAAATCATGAAGTTCCAATTGGGAATTACAAAATGAACGTTTCAAAAACATATATAAAATTTTTCCAAACTATTTCCAAAATGATATTAAAACACATTTTAATGTGCACAATTCTAAATGGGCATTTATATTTCTTATTCAAATCCATTTTCCATGCCATTTCAAAACCATGATGAAAACACACAATATGCATTAAAGTTTCAAACAGGATTTAATAAAATGTTAATACAATCCTAATTCTAAAATAATAAATGGGAAATAATTTCAAACAAGACATTTGAAACCACATTTTATCCACTTTGAGGCCATGAACCCTTTAGAAAACATGTTGTCTCAATGGAAATTTAGAAATAGTTTGGATTGTAGGTTTAGTGTTTTGAAAACCAGATATTTAAGTAATGAAAGGCCATTATAATATATTGGAAAATCCATATGTGAACTATATGAACATATAGATGTCCATAGATCCAATGGAACTACTAAGAATCCATGAAATTACCAAAAAAACTCTAAATAACAACACTAGTTTTAAAAACGACATAATAAGAAATATGTATGTCCTAAAACATAATAGTCATTGAAATACACACATAAGGATCATATCACAATAAAAAAATATGTCAAATCATATCTAAGACCAACACATGATAAAATTACCCAAATTAATTTAATTGGATACTTTTCCTTTTGTAAAACACATTGAGAGAATACATACAAAAGAATATTTAATGAATATTATTCAAAATCATTTTAGCCAAATTACATAAACATGAAAACAACACAAAAAAATCAATCAAACACCTCCCTATAATGTGAATCACAATAATAAAATATTTACAAACATCCATGCATCAAATGGAATTCATCAAAAAGGAAACATGTAGAATCACCAACCCAATGGAGTGAGAATGCGACGAAACAATCGAAGAAAGGAGAAGATTCCCCAAAATATGATACACTCACCCTAAAACTACATAAATTGACCAAATTCATCCAAATATAACACTACGATTCATCCAGGAGAGAAACCCACCAAGAAAGAACCAAAATACAAGGGGTAAGATAGAGAAGAACATGAATGATTGAAAAAATGAGCAAAAACCACTAAAAATACCATTGGATTGGATGTAGAAGAATCCATAGTGAAGGAGGATAAATGTGAGAGGGGTAGGGGGATCCATTTATGTGAAAAAAGGACCCAATAGGTGGAAATACTAAATTTATAAATAGAGGGGACGGTAGAAAAGTGATTTCATGATTTCAAAGAAACATGGGTTTCTCATATAGTTTGGTGAACTATTTTCCAATAATGTGCCCTCTAATGAACATGATGAGAACAATGCATGGGATGGAAACATGGTTACCAAACCATGTAATAACCATGATAGATGCCACTATCTGAATCCAAAACCATCCTGCGTGATTTCTACATAGTTTCCCAAATCATGTGTAACTCATGAACCTCACCTCTTGACCCCCAACACAAGATGAATAATTAGATGTGTTAAGACACAAGGATTCCCATAACCATGCACTAATAATGGGCTCTATGATTATAAGATTAAAACATAATTTATGATAAAAAATTCAAAAAATCAAACATGTCCTCAACCCAAACCTCACCCAAAAAGATAAAATGTTGAGAAAAGAATAAAATTAAATAATTCAAATGGTCAGGGTGTGATAACATTCCTTACTTATTTGGTGAAATTTCTCACATATTTACTAATGGATTTATCTTTCTTCTATTTCAGCTATATGAATTAACATTACATTATCATGTGAATAATTTTGATAAAATAGTTAATGAAAAATACCTTCTTAAACTCTTCCCATATCATGGATTCAATTTACCCCTCCTTCTAGTATTCTTGATAAATGTCGACTAATGATCAGTTTCACCTTCCAAATGTTACACATCAAAAAAATATCCTTCTCATGGTCTGAGCACTAGAATAAAGAAGAATATATTATCTTTAGAAATAATTATTATCTAAGAAATAAGGGGATTAATGGATACAATAAATAATTTTTGATGATTCTATATAGAATTATCAATAGTGAATTGTTAATTCCATTTTATATTTAGAGATTCAGTTTGATTCATGTTACTATTAATCGATTTAGTGTTTTGTGTGTGTATAACAACAGATATCACATCCCAACTCTAATATTATTTGGTTTCTCTTCAGAAGATTCATTTAATTGGAATTTAAATTCAATTTTCACATGATTTATTTTAGATTTTTCCATTGAATATATCTAAAAAACATAGTGTGTACATCAAAAATTGTTATTCAGAGTTGGTAATAGTTTAATAATATAAAGAATTCCAAATATGACCAAAATTATGACACATTCATGTCAAACTATGACACATAAGGATCATCATAAAACACACTCTGTTCAACATATTTTTTTATAGATTATTTCTTCTCATTTTCATAATGTTTTATAAATTGAATGTGAATTAACCATAAAATAATCCTAAAGAGTGTCATAATAGGGTGTGTGTTGGAATTTTTTCATTCACTTAGAGAATGTTGTGTAAATAATAAACCATAATATTCAGGGTTATTAACCCTAGGTGTATCAATTCCAGAGCTTGTCTTCAATTTTTTTTTTCAAGTGTTATATTTTATTAAATAGAAACCACACAATATATCCATTAAAGAAAAAACTATTTTATTATCAAATACTTGGACGGATCCATTGGGAGTTCAAAAGGATATTTATATTCACAATATCTAAAAATAACTAAACCCTCCTCTAATACCTACTGAGTTGGCCCAAGCATTAAACATATAGGTATTACATCATTTTAGATGAATATCCAATACATATATCAATAATACAAGCCCAAGGATCCTAAATGGTTAGATTATTTTGAGACTACATATCTAAAACAATTATTTCAAGAAGGATCTTCAATATATACCAAAACGTTCATACCAAATATTACCCTTCTTAGTCATACCCATCTTAAAACCATTTTTATAACCTATGTAAAGTGAAACATAAAAAGGGTGATATCAAATTTTCAGTAATGGTAAACATATGTGATATCAATAAATTATCATATATAAACATTAGATAAGACCACGGGTATAAGAACATACCACATATATAAGAATTAAGTTTGTGACATAAAAATATGCATTGATAACCATTTCATTAGTCAAGGACTAATACCATGACTCAAATAGTGGATAGAGTCTTGTAGTTTATTAGCTTAACTACAAATTCTATCATTTCCTAAGTTAAATATCATTACCAAGACATTGATAGTAGAAATATTATCTTATTATACTTGGTTCACTCCCAATTTTTTTAGTATTATATAATTATATATATATATTTATTTAATTAATTATATTGAAAAATATATCTAGGAATACCTATTAAGTAATGAAACCCAAACATAACAGTACCAAAAGATCATAATTTTGTTTATAATTTTTTCACTTCAAAATCGATGGAAAATAAATGGGCTTCATAAAGATTTCATCATTTAATAATTATCCTGTGGGAAATAAGAAAATATTAGAGAATAATCCTAAACACATAATCATCATAATACATCTAAAGAAATAATGTATGTGTAATAAGAATATCCTATCTGTAGTGAAGCATAAAAATCAACAATGGATGTTGACATAGACTTAAATTATCTTTTGTTATGATAATTATCAATATGATTTGAAAATGTGAGAAAACATCTTTTAATTTTGTGAATCATAAAATTTATTATTTTTAGAATAATTGAAGTTGTATTTCTTACAAAAACCAATGAAAACATTTAATTTATGCTCCATGTTGAATAAAATAAACGATGTTCAGAAAATATTTACACAATGTATATGTTAACATAAACTATTGATTTCAAACTTTTTTAAAAATTCTATACTTTTTCATATAGAAAACATTATAAAATTTTAATTTTATTAATTATTTATGAAATTAATATTTAGTGAAAATAAACTTTTTGAAACATTTAATCATAGATTAATATTATTTAAAAAAAATATTTTGGAGAATAGATAGGGAGGAGAAAGAACCCCGACACAAAAATTATAAATAATTTCTGATTTTATTTAAAATATGTTATCAATCATTTTAAGTACCAAATAGAGGAATATATAAGAAAAACATGAAAACACTATACAAAACTAGTGAATTAGAAAATATATTGGGTTTAAAGGGTAAGTATCATGTAATTTCCCTTAATGGAAATTGAACATATATAATCACAAAAAAATGTGATTGTAACCTAAAAACATACCCAAATTACCATAATTTTTTATACACTAAAAAATATTATATAATAAATATTTATTTAATTTAAATATATTCTAGAAACATATAAATTTATATAATACTATATATCATTCCATTAAAATTTTTAATAAAATTAATATTAATAATTCTTCAGTATAATCATTATTTGGGTAAAACTTGTGTATTTTCTATGAATGTTTTGGTTTCATAGTTCTAGTCCTTAAACGTTGGACCTAGTGTCATTATCTCCAAAGGATAAATAATTTCATAAATATCATATATAATCATTATATAAAGTTTTATAACCAATCATAAATTGTGGAAATGAAAAATAAATTACATAACATGGAGATGGTAGTTCATACTTACACACAATTATTGTTTCTAATTTTAAATGGTAGGATTAAACTAATGGTAAATAATAATTCAGATGTATAGAATAATAATTATATCATAAATATAATATATATTCACTAAATTCAATAATATAACCTTACAATATTGATGCTGATGTAAAATAAAATACATCGCTTCATTGATACAATAGTCCGTTTGTACATATAAGGGATGTTTTTATATTAAATTAGAAGTAAAATGATATAAAATATATATAAAATTTAGAAAATGTACAAGTACTTTAAATATACATATTTAATCAATTTAATTTGGTTTTTTAATATTTGTTGGAGGTTTTAGGAGAAGGAAACCTGAAAAGGATCGTGAGATCATATGAATTTTTGGGTATACTACTTCAAAAAGATTCGTAAGGATTATTGAATGAGTATTTTGGGAATTTAATCATTCCATGGCCATGGGTAATGATTATTTAATGGTATTTGGGTAGATATTGTCTAAGATAAATGGCTCAATCAGTGTGTCAAAGTTAGAATTGGCTATTGATTTTTATAAGAGTGGTAAGTGGAAAACATTTAAATATATGAATCATTATTATAGAATATATGTATTAATCAAGTAAAGTTGAAATAAATGAAGTAATATTCAATGATAAGATGGATAAGGTAGAAATAAAAACATCAAATAAAATAAATTCATGTATTTTGTGATATTTCTATCCTAATCTCTTAGTTTTTTCCATCTATTAACTATTTAAACCCTTACCATGGTATCAAGATTTTAACAATGTTAACAATTAATTATGTTAAAAAAATTAATTAAAATATAATACTGAATATTAATTATTATAATTAAAAATATCGAACCAATTTTAATATATTAAATTACTAATATAGTTAGAATATAATTCCAAATAAAACATGAAATATACGACAAACAATATTTAGGGAAAATAATGTTTATTAGATTAATGTTTATAACCTTTAATTATATACCTAATAAACCCCATTTTATGAATGTTAATATATTTTATCAAATAAATGATATAAATATTATATTAAATAAAGTTTTAAATATTGATTAAATAAAATTTACTAATAATAATGAATGATATCAAAAAAATCATGTTTATTTAAAGGGAAATACACTGTATAATATTACATTGTATTATTGAATCTCTATTATATAAGATAAATAATTCTTTCAAAATATTCATCATTAAAAACAATATATGATTAACATATTTATTTATCATTATTATCTCAAATTTTGTGCTTTCTCATAGCCTCAAAATCCATCTTATCTTTGATTTTTTTTTTGAGAAAGTTGGATCCCTTTCACTTCATAAGCAATGATAATATTATTCAATTAATCAAGGAAATTATCATCTGTATATTATATTGATGAATATTTATGATTAATCCTATCTAGATAGTTTGTCAAAAAATTATGAAAATAGTGGAATCATTCAAATTTTTCGAAAACCACAATTATTGCTAAAGATTTCACTAACTCATGTAAAATAATGATTAATATATTAATCATATGTTATATCAATATTATAAAATTTTCTTCTACAATTTCTATATTTCACCACCTCATGTTTCACATTAACTGAATTACCATCCTCGAGTTTTACTAAATTTCTTTGGTAGTTTAAATTCTCATTATTGTTTTGTATTTTTTCTAGAAGGATCATAAAAATATAATTTTGAGATATTCCAATATAATTTAAATTTCACATAATAGTTGATTACACAGGATAACATTTATTAATATGTTAAAATCCATCTATTATTGTATCTCTTACTTCAATTCCAAGTTAAAGATGATATGACCAAAATATATTATTTTATCTGTGGTAAATTTTATTACATTGAATATTAGAAAACTGTATTACTTAAAGAATTTGTGTTGAATATATTCACCAAATATACGTTATTGATATAGGGAAATTGGGTTCTCTATAATAGCATATGAAGATCCCAAGAATGTGTTCCAAAATTAATGGGGTGGGGGTGAACGTGTGTTTTTTTAAATTTTTCATTCAAAAAAATTAACCTCATTTATCCTCTTAATATCCAACACACTATCATATATGGTTACTTAGCCTCATCTGAAAATATTTAAAACAAATAACATATAGGACATGAGATTTAGAGAAGGGTTAGACTCAATATGGGGTACTACTCCCTATTTGTATTGGTTATAAATCCCAATAATTTATTCCCCGTTTTAAGACAATGTGATTACACTAATATTGAGTCAAACTATTCCTTTCTAGAGTCTCACTTGAACATGATCATCTCACAGCATGATACCAATGACAGAAATAATATAAAACAGATTTCTCCTGAATCCTAGTTTCTCATAAAATAATGGATAACCATTTTTCTTAAAATATATAATGATTATCATACTAAAAATATGAATATTTTACGATTAGAATTTTCCGATTTATGTGATAAAAAGAATTATTTTTGTAGGATTCTTTAAAAGTTGAAAAAATTTATCTACAATACAAATATCACTATTAAAATCATCATACATTAAAATTAATGAATCACTGATAAATTCCACCCTTTATCAAATATTTTTTAGAATGGATAAATGGGTCAATATATCAGGGATTTTTAGTATTGTTATAGAATATTTTAATTACTGTTATTTCTAGTGTAGAAAAAATAACCTTTTATTAGTATTTGAAATAAAAATCCAAAATTCTATGCAACAATAATGTGTTGATGGAATTTAATGCATGATACAACACTATATTTATAATTTATTTTCAAATATATTTGAAACAAAATACAAATAAATGATTATTTGTTACCAAAATTTCAAAAATTGATACATAAAATATCATTAGAATTTACAATTTATCAAAAATATCAAAAAATAAAAAACAATTAATGATCTCTTGTATTTGGACCGCACTCAATGGAGTCTAGTCATGGTACTAGTCTCCTAAAAAACTAGAATTTCTCAATTAAATTAGTGTACCTATATCAAATATAGTATTTATTTTAGTAATACTATATGGAAACATTTAAACAAAAATTTTCTATATTGCAATACTAAAATGCCACTTTAAACATTGAATATACACTCTGTGTCATAAAAGCACAACATATTTTATAATTAAATGTTTTTCATTATATTGTTTCCATGATTATTTGAGGATAAGATTCTTAAATTATCAAGGAAACATGAACACATTTTAAAACATTTGATTATGTGATGCATGTTTTTAACTAAAAAGTCAATTTGAAATAAAAATGAGAACTTTGAGTCATACCATCCACAATATATTTCAGATTTGTGTTAGGTTTTTTCATACACATTAAACATGATTTATGAATATTTTTCATAAAATATTAATAAAATTGTTGTTTTTTTGTTAGATTTTAGTAAGTTCGAAACATTTTTAAATAAAATGGCAATTTTAAACTGAACAGACACTCTTTTAAGTCATACTGGTGAAAATGTGTATCATATTAATGTATGGTGGTTTCCTATTTGTCAAAAAGAAATTATGGATATTTCCACTGAAGTATAAAAACCAAACATATGTGTTTTCTCATTTTTTAGTGAATGAAACATGTTTTTAACTAAAATTTCATATTTAAACTAAAAACACACATTTTGAGTCATACCATTCAAAGTGTGTATCAAATTAAGCTATGGATGGTTCCTAAATGTCACAAATAACATATGGATAAATGAGTTAATCTTTCAAAATAATCTGAATGTATTTACTCAGGATTGAGTATGATATGTATCTTTTGAACTGAAACGATAATTTTAAATAAAAAATGCATTTTGAGTCATACCACCACACCATGATCCCGATTCACATGTGGTTGATTAGAACATGGCCAAAATATACTACACATTTTTATACATATGTTTCACAAAATTATGTGTTTGTTTTAATTTTTTAATAAGTTACCCATGTTTTAATTAAAATTTGATATTGAAACTGAAAAACACTATTTGAGTCCTACATGTCACCTCATATATTAGATAAATGTGTTTCGAGTTACTACTAATTAAAACTGATTTATAAATTTTTTCCAAAAATATAAAAAAAATATTTTTTTATTGGTTTTTAATGATTGTAAATTCTTTAAGTAAATATATTTTTTAAACTAAAAACACACAACTTTAGTTTTACAAGTCATGTGTGTATCATAATGATGTGTGGATAATTTCGGCATGTCGAAACATATATATGGATTCTATTTCCAAAATAATAATAATCATATTAGAGTGTTTTCTAAATTTTCAATGTATGATACAAAATGATAATTAAATTTAACTTTTATACTGAAAAAAACACATTTTAAGTCATAGTGGTAACATCATGTATCATTTTGTTATGTACCTAATTCTTAAAAATATGAAATGGAATATGGATAAACGTAACAACCTAGTAAAATTAAGAATATAAAATTTTCATATTTATTAATATGTGTGAATTAAAAATTAATTTTAATTTATAGGGGTTCCTATGTTCGATAGCGTACCTGATACACAACAATAAATTTCATGGAAATCATACGTTGCACACTAATAATATAATATTATAATTTTAAATGGTTGTTAAATCCTAGCCGTTGTATTCGTGATAATGGAAAAATCTAAATTCAATATGATTATACATGTTTGTTAATTGTAATTACTTTTATCCAATAAATGTTAGAGGCTTAAAATGTTACTGAATCTAATTTTATGCATAATTTACATTAAAAGGTCGATTTACCGCCTTATAATGGAGAACCCTTTTTAAATATAGTTTTGGTCACATTAATAAATTCTATATGACCAAATAAAACCTTCATTTAAAATGGCGACTTCAAAATTTACTTTGGTAATGTTTTGGGATTTTTCCGATAAAAATCATTTTTAATGAATAGTGAAAATATTGTATTTTAATTCAAAACTATGTTTTAATATAACTTATTTATATGGTTGGATTATCTTTTTAATTGGTTTTAAAGTGTAATTATAATATATTTTTTCCATTTAATCAAATTTTTTTCATTATAATTAATATCACATTGAAATTGGATATAAACAAGTTTCGATCTTTTGATAGTTATTGTTTCTTAAAAACACGCTATTTGTTTTAACAACGGGAATTAATTTTTAAATTATTTACTGAAACTTCATGGTTTGGAATTTGAAAAAATAGACATCAATTTTGAATTCATAATATCAAATAATTCTTAGGCTTAATTTTTGGTATTTTTCTGAAAAACTTCCATTTATGATGAATAGTGACACCACTTATTGTTAGTTAGAGAAACTGAATTTTTTATTTAAATCTAATTTTACCACTTCTGTGAAATGAATTTAAAAAATATGACATACATTGTTGTTATCAAGAAGTAAAATGTGGTACATTAAGATGAAAATAATTTTTGTTGAATAGTAACTTTGGACTTTTAATTACCGCAGTTAAAGGTAAATAGGCTAATTCAAGGTAAAAAGAATATTATAATAATTTGAAGTTACCTTATCACATGTCCAAAAAAAATTTTGTTGAGTCACTAATGACGATGGGAATATTTGGGTCGATATTTGGACCCCTTTGATCCACATGGGAGTGATAATGACAATTTAGATTAATTAACTTAAATTAAAGGAAAATATGACAAAAGAAAATATCTTTTAGTAAATTAATTTATATAAGGGGTTATATAAATTATTTTTTTGACTAATGAATATTAATTGGAAAGGTAAAAATATTTCCATCATCATGGTATTTTTTTATATTTTTTAGACGAAAAATAAATTAAATTATTTATGACACAATAATGATGCAGTATTTACCTCATAAATAAATGATTTAAATAAATAAGATTATAAGGATTACAAAATTATCCAAAACATGTAAAATTTTGATTGGATGATTTTATTTTAACCATGAGTCGTCGTATCTTCAAATATAATTATTTTTTTACCATTAGAAACTGAATATCATTATATAATAAAATAATAGTTTCACACTTTCCTAAAGAGCCCCTCCCCTCACTTATAAAAGGAGACCACATATACCCAATTCCACAAACCTCTCAAGCCATTTGGCTCATCTAAAATCTTCCCAATTAAGCTCTAAACATCCTTATCCTCCGCCTAGAAGCCTTACCTTAGGCATAAGGCACATCAAGAAGACCTTTGATTCAAACCAAATGGAGTTACCCAAATTAAAGGTAAAGGTTTCTCTGAAATTGTTTTCTTTTATTTTACGTCTCCAACCCATAAAATATTTTTATTTCCTTTATTTTGTAACAACACCAGTATACTCAACATACTTTTATGTTTATATGAGAAGTATTTCGACTACTCTTACACACACCTCTATCTAATTGATGAAGATCATAATGTTTCTATGGATGGCAAACTAACGCTTCACGAAACGATGATTGTTCAATTACATCTTACCGCCTCTCATGGAGGCCATTATGATGGAAATATATTTATATATGATATATATTATGTTTATGATTTCCTTAATTTTTTACATCCCATTTATATCATGCCTTTATGGTTTCCATAGTGGCTGAATACGATAATATCATTTGAAGAAGTGCGGACTACCGCCCCGTCAAAGTGATCTGATTCATTAATGACTTGTGTGGGATGTATAAAGGATGATGTTAATGATATTATATATGATATTATACTGGATTTATAATATATATATGTATAATTATGTATTATTTCCATTAAAATAATAAATAAAAATTAAAGTAGCATTAATGTCTACGTACGACATACAATCTCCATGAACGGTGCATTTCATTTTTTACCTCAAAATGGTATGTACTATTATAAATACAAGTATATATTCAATATATATGATATATATAATATCCAAGTCCTGAATATAATTCTGGATATAATGAACCATTGACCACATGAACAACATTTTATTATAAGAAGTCCATTTTTGAATCAAGTACCAAATATCGACAAAACGAACACTATTAACTTAAATGATTACATAATGTTTATAACATGTTAATAAGTGATATAAAAGGAATAATAAACTTTAAAAAGGTTATTAATCAAGTTAAAAAATTAACTTTAGTTTATTATTCAAGAGATTAATGAACAATCGAGTCATGTCAGACACGAGGTAAGGGATCTAACCTCTCTTTTTCTTTTCATGTACTCTCTTTTATGTAATTTCTTTTATGATAAATGTTCTTATGTTGGAGGAAGTTATTTTATATTCACGATACTTTAATTTGTATTTTCATATAATGAGATAACCCATATTTCTCTCATTTATTCATTTTAAAAATTTTGATGTGGCGTCGTTAGGCTACCAGATGTTTTTAAGGGATTTTCATCTCACTTTTAATTCTGTGAGATTTTTATTATTCACCACCTATTTATTGTATCTGGTGTATTTTGTACTGACATTTTCTATATACTATCATTATTATCTTTATATTCATGGTATTATATGATTATTTTGGTGGTTAATAACTTTTGTTCATACGACTCGATTGAATTACAACGTGGTAAGGGGTCTTCATCTCACTTGTCTTATTCCCGTGAGATTCATGATATATTTTCCACTATATCATTTTGTGTGGTGTATGTACTTCCCATGATTGTAATCTGTGAGTAATATACTTTCATTTATGATAATTTACATCTTCATTGGATGATCATTCATTCCTGTGGCATATGTTTTGTATGTTACCAAATTGGTAAGGGAACTCTTTAACCCAATTCCCATTCTTTGGGTTGATCTTCTCTTTTTTATTTATGGCATCCTATGAATATGTGTGAATGACCTCTGATTGTTTTACAGTTAAAATCCACATGTATTGGGTGTATTTTTATTTTTCACACATAATTATGAGATTTATTTATCCGTAATTTAAGGATACCAAATTTATAAGGGATTTCCTCTTAATTTACATTTCCATTGAGACTTTATTGTTGTTATGCATCAATTTAGTCTTATATGGTGTATATACTGTCCTTCGAAATATTATATCATGAATCCATTTATTCTCATTATATTATAAATTTCTGATTAAAAGTTATTTCACAGTCATTTGTATTCAAGCGTCTCTATTTTTGTGAAAAAATATTTAACTAAAATATTGTTTTAATTGTTTCAAAGATTTATTATTCAAAATATTTCTCATTAATGTCCATGATTTCAAAATGGGTTTTAGGATATATTTATATGTAAATTAATGTTTTCAGATGATAATTCATTTAAAAGCTTCAAAGTGGTATGGGACACTTTGATTCAAAAACCTCTTTTTAAATGGTTTTGAAAATGATTTGATAAAACATTATTAATTTTAATATCTTGATTTGATATATTAGAATGTGGAAATGTTATATTTCTTTTATACATGTGTTATATGTTAAGATTATGTTATGGTTATTGGACATTGTTTACATATATGGGTGGTTCCGTGATAATTATATGGCGGGTGAGCCCAAGATAGCTCTCCAATGCAATGGGAAACGTGACGGAGGTAAACATGATGTTTTTCCTAAGAGATTTACATAATATACTGTGATTGGTATAAAAACTGTGACTCCCTATGCCTCTAAGATAACTATAATGTATGTTTGATATGGATTCCATAAGTAACCATTATGATTTATGATTTGTGTGTGTTATTCATAAATCTCATGATTTTATAAGGTATGTTATGATTGAAAAGTATGGTTTCATTGATTTGTATTTATTTATGGGATAATGTTTTCCATTCATATTTTATAAACCTTACTAAGATTTTTATGCTCAACACATGTTTTTGAAATTTTTTCCACAGGACTTAAAGAAGAATAGGGTCAAGGATGGGATCAAGGGAAAGTCATGCTATCTAAAACATGGAATTAAACATGTTTCTTTTTAAGTGATTTTCTTTTATAAAAAAATGGATACTGAGTAGTAGTGTCTACATGTAATATTCAATTTGTAATGTTATTGTTATGGATAATTCTCTAAAACTCTAAACCTGAAAAGATCCTCAACGTGAATTATTCAATTAATTCAATATTATGTAAGGTTTAAGGTCGGGTCCTTATAGATGATATCAGAGGTCGGTTTAGTCAACTTTATAGATTATGAATTTTCGTTAGACATACGGTTAATACCTATCTATTATTTCAGTTAAATCCATTTTTTATAACTTTTTTAGATCAAGTAAAGTCATTTACAAATGGAAGGAGGAGGATCGCAAATGACACTCCTATCTCTTCCTGATGACATGCTTGCAATAATTATTGCAAAATCATGTTCGGATTACTGTGAAACTTTTTCTAACATACAACTCACATGCAAGTAGTTGTTTGAGATATCAAACACCTCCACTATACCTCGTTATCATCGTGGATCATGGGGTGTAATTAGAAAAATAATATTTTAATAATATTTTCATATTTTCAAGAAAGATAAATATTATCAAGACATTTTAAAATATTTTACATTATCATAAGATTTTGAAGCATATTATGATTTTAAAAAATGTGCTGAAGAAGGAGACCCTTGCAAAACCTATTTATATTTGATTTTAAAATATAGTCTCTCAACACATACTTATTATACTTTTAAAGGTCCATTAATTGAAAATTTCAACTCAAATTCGGCCCGACTATTTTATAGAAATCATGTTTTATCAGATGTTTTGAAAATATATGTCAAACATGATTATTTGATAAATTTTTTTTTCTTTGAACACCCATATGATCCATGTTGTACATGGTTTATTTGGATGGAGGAATCAAATGATTTTTAAGGATCTATAAATCATTGTTGTAATTCATGGACCTTCTACCTACGTGACCAAGATGACGATGAAACCATGTGGACACCATGATCAAGGTATGCTGTTATTCATTTTGGGAATCATTATATTTTATCATATGGTGGTGAAATAAGACTTCAAGAATTAATATGTTGAGATCATAATGAATTTGGATGAAAATGAGAGATATAAGGTAAACATTGAGGTTAAAACATGATAGGGTTATTTTTGAGTTTTATAAAAATGAGATCCTGTAGGATGGGTGACAACCCGTCGCATCCAGCAAGGCTGCCGGAATCGAACCCACAACCGAAGGGCGACGGGGGCACATCACCTACCACTACCCTACTTGAAGTCCCTAGTTAATATGACTTATTATTTTAGTAAAATGATTTAATAGAATAAGAATAAGTTCATTTTTGGAACTTATGTTTTATCAAATTGATATACTTTGCATAGAAAAATGATTTAGTTATTTAGTGATAAAGGTTGTGGAGGAAAACGTTTTCTATTTTGAGGGAACACTATATGCCTATGTAAGATAGAATAAAATGTGAATTAAATTGAGGAATAATGGTTGAAATTATATTTTGGAAGAATCTATGTTTTTATTATGGACACAAGATTATTTGATTTATTTAGGAAAATGATTAATCTATGATAGATAATATGTGATTAGGTTAATTACTTTTCAATATGAGACTTTATGAGTAACTGATTTTATTTGGAGATATATGTTAAGATGTATATTGGAAGTCTATATAATTAAATCCTCATGAGATTTGGGTTATAATCACAGTTTGGATTATTATTGAAGAATTTTAGGGGAAATTGTTTATTGAATGGTCTTTATTGAACTTTGGGTTTTGTTAGAAAATTTTTGGAGATTAAGAGTAGTTTTTCATTATGGAAAAGTTTATCCTTTTTAGGGATTATCTGATCTTATACTAAATGTTTTAATTTTAGTTAATATCTAAAAACATGGGAAATATATAGTATATCTTTTATGGATTATGTGATTCCCTCGAAGTTGATTATAGCACTCTTATTGTGAAAACAAGTCATCCCGAATACTCATCGTTTGGAGAAAATATGAGTTTGTGATAGAAATCTAGTACAATATGAATGTCTACTTGAAAAGTAATTATATTTCTGTATGCTTTTGGTTAAGCTCATAAATAAATTCTTCAATGAAAATTAACATTAAATAAAAACCTAGTCTGTTAACTTTTCATACTGCGGAATCAAATACTATTTAACCCATCACAAGTTTGTGATTTTATAGTGGTTAACTTTCTCCTAAACATGGTTTCTATCAGTGTCCATCAGAAAATGATGGTTTGTTTTCTCCTCCATATACATGTTTTCATGGATCCCTAGTACTTGTTGTCTCGGGTAACCTTTGTACTTCTCTTACTTTATTTTAAAGTGATAATTTTACTGACTATTTTTTCGATGTGGGCCTTTTAATGAAGTTCCCGAGCACAATTTTTAAAATTGCGAGGATACAATTACCAAAAGGGGGGAAGGATGTAATATCCCAAGAAAATAATGAATATGAAAAATTCAAATTTATTAAAATTTTAGAATTAAATATTATTTTAACTTTAAAGGGGTTTCTATGTTCGATAGCGTACCCGATACGCAACAATGGATTTCTTGGAAATCTTACGCTGCACACTAATAATATAATATTATTATTTTAAATATTCGTTAAATCCTATCCAATATATTGGTGGGAATAAAAAAACTAAATACAATATGATTATACATGTTTGTTGAATGTAATTACTTTTAACCAATAAATGTTAGAGGCTAAAAATGTGAATGAATCTAATTTTAAATATAATTTACATTAAAAGTCGATTTACCACATTTTAATGGAGAACCATTTTTAAATATAGTTTTGGTCACATTAATACATTCTATGTAACCTAATAAATTCCTTCTTTAGAATGGGGACATCAAAATTTACTTTGTGTATATTTTTGGGATTTTTCCGATAAATATAAATTTTTAATGAATAGTGAAAATATTGTATTTTAATTCAAAACTATGTTTTAATCTTATTTATTTATTTGGTTGGATTAGCTTTTTATTGGTTTTAAAGATTAATTAGAATTTATTTTTACCATTTAATCCAATTTTGGTCATTGGAATTAATTTAAGTACAAAATTGGTCATAAACAAGTGTCGATATTTTGATAGTTATTGTTTATTAAAAAACGCTATTTGTTTTAACAATGGGAATTAATTTTTAAATTAATTAATAAAAATTCTATGTTATGAATTTGTAAAAATAGACTAAAATATTGAATTCATAATATCAAATAATTTATACTATTATTTTTTGGTATTTTTCTGAAAAACATCAATTTTTGATGAATAGTGACCACTTAGTGGTAGTTAAAAAAATTGACTTTTTCATTTAAATGAAATTATACCACATCTGTGAAATGAATTTCAAAAATACTACATACAAGGTTTTTATCAATAAGTAATATTTGGTTCATTAAGATGAAAATAATTTATGGTGAATAGTGTCTTTTGACTTTTATTTACTGAGGTAGAAGGTAAATGGGGCAATTCAAGGTAAAAAGAATATTATAATAATTACAAATTACCTTAACACTTTCTCCAAACCATATTGGTTGAGTCCTTAATGACCATTTCCATCTTTTGGTAGTTTTTTGGACCCCTTTGATCCACTTGGGAGTGATAATGTATATTTAGATAAATTAACTTAAAGTAAAGGAAAATATGACAAAAGAAAATATCTTTTAGTAAATTAATTTATAGAAGGGGTTATCTAAATTATTTATTTGACTATAAATAGTAATTGGAAATATAAACCAATTTCCTAAATCATGGTACTTTTTTATAATTTTTATACAACAAATAAATTAAATTATTTATGACACAATAATGATGCTGTATTTACCTCATTAATAAATGATTTAAATAAATAAGATTATAATGATTAAAATATTATCCAAAACATGTCAAATTCTGATTGGATGATTTTATCTAGACCATGATTCATCTTATATTTTAATATAATTATTTTTGGACCATTATAAACCGAATATCCTTTTATAAAAAATTAATAGTTTCATACTTTCCTAAAGAGCCCCTCCTCTCCCTTATAAAAGGAGACCACTTCTACCCAATTCCACACACCTCTAAAGACATTTTCCTCGTACAAACTCTGCCCAATTAAGCTCTCAACATTCCTATCCTCCTCCTAGAAGCCTTTCCTTAGGTAGAAGGCACTTCAAGATGTCCTTTGGTTCAAACCAAAGGGAGTTACCCAAATTAAAGGTAATTGTTTCTCTTAAATTGTTTTCTTTTGTTTTACTTATCCAACCCATAAAATCTTTTTATTTCCATTATTTTGTAACAAAACAGTATCTTAAATATACTTGGATGTTTATATGATATGTATTAGTACTAAACTTACATACAACTCCATCTAATGGATGATGAACATAATGTTTCTGTGGATGGAAAACTAATGCCTCGCGAAATGATGATTGTTCAATTACATCTTACCGCCTCTCATGGTGGAAATTATGATGGAACAGTATTTATATATGATATATATTATGTTTATGATTTCCTTAATCTTATTTACTTCCCATTTATATCATTTATTTATGGTTTCCATAGTGGGTAAATACAATAATCTGATTTGAGGAAGTGCGGACTACTGCCCCGTCAAAGTGATTTGATTGGTTAATTCCTTATGTGGGATGTATAAAGGATGGAGTTAATGATATTATATATGATATTATACTGGAATTATAATATACCTATGTATAATTATGTTCTATTTCCATTAAAATAAGAAATATAATTGAAAGTATTGTTCATTAATATGTACGGCTTACCGTCTCCATGAACGGTGCATTTCATTTCTTACCTCTAAATGGTATATACTATTATAAATACATGTATATAGTAGATATATATGATATATATTATATCCAAATCATGAATATAATTATGGATAAAATGAACCATTGAACACATGAAAAACATGTTATTATAAGAAGTCCATTTTTGACACAAGTACTGAATATCAACAAAACAAACATTATTAACCAAAATGATTACATAATGTTTAAAACATTTTCATAAGTGATATAAAAGTAACAATAATCTTGAAAAAGGTTCTTAATCAAGTTGAAATTAACTTTTGTTTATTATTCAGAAGATTAAATAACGATCGAGTCAAGTCGGACACGAGGTAAGGGGTCTGACCTCTCTCTTTGTTTTCAAGTACTCTCTTTTATGTCATTTCTTTTATGATCCATATTATTATGTTTTAGGATGTTCTTTTATATTCACTATTCTATAATTTTTATTTTAATATGATTATATAACCCCTCTTACTCACATCAATTCATTTTAAGAATTTTTAAGTGGCGCTGTTAGGCTGCCGAATTTTTGTATGGGATTTCTGATCTCACATTTAATTCCGTTAGATTTTTATTATTCACCGAATATTTATTGTATGTGGTGTATTTTTTACTGCCATTTTCTATATAATATGATTATTATCTTAATATTCATGGTATTCTATGATTATTTTTTTGGTTAATAACTTTTGTTCATACGACTCGATTGAATTACAAAGTGGTATGGGGTCTTCATCTCACTTGTTTTTATTCCTGTGTGATTCATGATATATTTGCCACTATCTAGTTTTGTGTGGGGTATGTACTGCCCAAGATTTTACTCTTTGTGTAATATAATTTCATTTAGGTGTATTTAAATCTTCATTTGATGATCCTTATTTCATGTGGCCAATGTTTTGTATGTTACCAAATCGGTAAGGGAACTCTTCAACCCAATTCCCATTCTTTGGGTTGATCTTCTCTTTTTTATTTATGTAATCCTATGAATATGTACGAATGAAATATGATTGATTTAAACTAAATATACAATTGTATTGGATGTATTTATATTTTTCACACATAATTATGAGATTTATTTATCCTTAATTTAATGATACCTTCTTTATAAGGGATTTCTTGTCAATTTACATTTCCATTTAGACTTTATTGTTGTTATGCACCAATTCACTCTTATATGGTTTATATAATATAAATTGAAATATTATATCATGAATCACTTTATTATCATGATATTATAATGTTCTAATTAAAATTTATTTCCCAATCATTTGTATTTATTCGTCTCTCTTTTTGTTAAAAACACATTAACTAAAATATTGTTTTAAATGTTTTAATGATTTATTCTTCTAAATGTTTCTCATCAATGTCCATGTTTTAAAAATGGGTTTTAGGATTTATTTATATGGACATTAATTTTTTCAAATTATAATTTTTTTAAAATCATCAATGTGGTATGGGACACTTTGATTCAAAAATCACTTTTTAAATGGTTTTGAAAATGATGTGATAAAACATTGTTAATTTCAATATCTTGATTTGATATATTGGAATGTGGAAATGTTATATTTCCTTTATACATGTGTTATATGTTATGATTATGATATGCTTATTGGTCATTGTTTACGTATACAGGTGGTTCCATGATAAACCTAGGGTGGGTGATCCCGAGATAGCTCTCCAATGCATTGGGTAACGTGACGAAGGTAAATGTGATGTTTCTCCTAAGAGATTTAGGGAATATACTGTGATGGGTATTCCAAATATGACTCCCTATGTATTTGTGATAGCTACAATGTATGTTTGATATGGATTCCATAAGTAACCTTTATGATTTATTATTTGTGTTTGTTATTCATAAATATCATGATTTCATAAGGTATGTTATGATTTAAAAGTATGGTTTCATTGATTTGTATTTATTAATGGTCTAATGTTTTCCTTACTTATATTATAACCATTACTAAGCTTTTTATTTTCCACCCCATGTTTTTGAAATATTTTCCACATGCCTTAAAGATGAATTGCATCAAGGATGGGATAAAGGAAAAGTCATGCTCTCTAAAACATGGAATTAAACATGTTTCTTTTTAAGTGTTTTTCTGTTATGAAAAAAATGGATACTGAGTAGTAGTGTCTATATGTAATATTCATGTTGTAATGTAATTGTTATGCCTAATTCTCTTAAACTCTAAACCTGAAAAGAACCTCAACGTGAATAATTCATTTAATTCAATATTATTTAAGGTTTAATCATAATTATTTATAATAAACCTCATAATGTATCAAATCCATATGAATTTCTTTTCATATTTTTTTGAATTACACATGTTTTTAAATGAAATGACAAATTCTGAATAAATGAACCACCTTTGGGTTATACCAGGAACACATTGTCTTAGATTTCTTTTATGTTTATTATTACCTGATAAAAATGAGATATGGGAAATTTTTTAATATATAAAAAATAATTCAAGTGTTTTTTTCATTGTATTTAGTGAGTGACAACTGTTTTTAACTAAAATGTCATTTTTAAAATGTAAACATGCACTTTGAGTCATATCGGTCACATCATGAATCATAAAGTGGAACAAATAATTCCTACTCATCACAAATTATTTATAGATTATTTCTCATAAATATGATGACTTTTAGAGTGTTTTCTAATTTTTTTAGTGAGTGACATGTTTTTAACAAAAACGTGGTTTTAAATTGAAAACACACAAATCGAGTGATATGGGTCACACAATGTATCGAATTTATCTGTAACTAATTGATAAAAAAAATAATTGCAGATAATATTAAAATTTTAAAAAACAATATAATTGGGATATATAGGTTTTTATTGAGTGACACATATTTTTAACAAAAATGTCCCTTTTTAAATTGAAAACGTGCACATCATGTCATACAAGTGACATCGTTCATCAAATTGAGGTAATTATAATTCCTAAATGTCAAAATTGATATATGGATTATTTTAATAATTTAATGATAAAAAATGAATGTAATTTCTTGGTTTTTAGTATATCACATGTATTTTTAACTAAAATGGAAATTTTAAATGAAAAAATTCTCTTTGGGCCATATCAGTCACAATTTGTGTTTTATTGATATGTGATTGATTCATACAAGTAAAAAAATGACTTTATAGATCATTTTAATAATGTATAAAGAGAATATATTACTTTTTTACTAGTTTTTAGAATGCGAAAAACATTTTTAAATTAAATGAAAATTTTAAACTGAAAGAATGCACATTGAGTAATATATGTCACATTACGACTCATATTAAAGTGAAGGCGATTTCTACTCACCAAAAATTACTTATCAATAGTTTTCAAAAATTATGAAAACTAATAGATTTTTGTCTATAGTTTTCTATAAGTGAGACATTTTATATTAAAATATAATTTTAACTGAATGAATGTACTTTGAGTCATATAGGTCAGAATGTGTATCATATTGATATGTGATTGATTAATAATGATCAAAAATATCATATGGATAATTTTAATAAAGTATAAAACAAATGAAAATTATTTTTCTAACCCTTTTATTAGAAATCCATGTTTTTAAATAAAATTTCTCTTTTAAAAGAGAATGAAAACACATCGAGCCATAAGGTTCAAACCGTGTATCAAATTGAGTTGTGGACAATTTCTACATGTCATAAATGATGTATAGATCATTTTCTTAATGCATAAAAAGTGAGTGGTTTTTCTTGGCATTATATATGTCACATGTCTTCATAACAAAAATATCAATTCTAAATTGTAACCACACACTTGGTGTATTTTTGGACACACCGTGAGTTAGATTTACATGCACATGATTCATACAAAACACAAATGTCTTTGGGATATTTTTAAAAATTTATAATGGTAATATGAGATATTTTTCCTTTTTTTGAGCATAAAAAGTTTTTTTTTCTAAAATTTAAATATTAAATGAAACCCTGCACACTCAATCATACATGACACACCATGGGTTTGATTGTTTCAAGGATGATTCCTATAGGTCAAAAAAGAATTATTTGTATTCATCCTAAATTATGAATAAAATATATTAGTATTTGAATATTTTTACTAAGATAAATGCATACGGATCTAATATTTATATTTAAAAAGAAACAAATCACTTTGAGTCATACGTGACTCATATTTTTTTTGATGGATGTGTTGTTGATTCATATGCATTAAATATTAATTATCGATAATTTTCCTAAAATATCAAGACATTCTTAGTTATTTTAATTGTTTTTAGTGAGTGAAACATTTTTTTAGCTAGATTTCAATTACTAAACATAGAAAACACAAATTGATTCATACCTGTCACATTAATTATGATATTGATGAGGGAATAATTTTTACTCATATTAATTTACTTATAGATTGTATTCCAATAATATAATGATAATCCGGGAGTTTTTTATTGTTTTTTGGACAATGAATCATTTTAAAAAATATCATTTCCAGTTGAAAACTCACAGTAATAATTTTGGTTAACACCATGTATCAAATAGATGTGATAAAGATTTAAAAAAATAAAAAAATTTATATAGTTAATTAATGTTTATCATTAAAACAATGTGAAGTAATTTTCTTGGATTTATGTATGTGGAACATAATTTTAACTACGATGTCACTTTATAACTGAATTCACAAACTTCATGTCATACAATCACATTTTGTAATGGATTGAGATGATTAAAATTAATATAGATAAAAAATTATAGATTGATCATTATAATAGAATTTGAATGTAATCTGAGGAGGCTTATAGGGTTTTTAATATGTCATACATAATTTGACATAAAATTTTAATTTTAAATCAAAAAAACTTTTTGATACATACCGACCATTGAATGTTTCGGATTGAAATGAACCTAATCCATTCGCATCATAAAAAAGTATGGACCATTTTATAAATTTACTAGGAATATAAAAGTGTTTTTTCTCAGTTTTGAGTATAAAACATTTGTTTGAAATTAGAATATTGATATTAAATAAAAATAAAATATTTTCATCATATCAACCACACTATATATGAGATTTATATGTATGCAATTCCTATACATAAAAAAATACTAATGTATCATTTCGCAAAATTGTCATGAAAATATGACTATTTTTTATTGTTTTCAATTACTGATGTGTGTTTTGATTGAAAATGTAACATTTGAACAGAAAGAATAAAATTTAAGTCATAATGGTCACTCCATATATCAGATTGACTATTAGATGCTTCCTTCACATCAAAAATTACATATAGATCATTTTCCTAATGTATCACTATAATAAATGTTTTTTTTCTTATTTATATTTTTTTGATGTTTTTTTCTACTAAAACATCAATATAAAATAAATACATGCATTTTCATTCAAACCATCTAAAACATGTGTTTTATTGATGGTTAAATTAATATTATTCATCAAAAATTTTTATGGAACATTTTTATAAATTATTATGAAAATTAAAATGATTTTTATCTATTTTCATTATGTGATGATAATATTCAATTAATAGGTCAATTATTAATTAAAAACATGAATATTGCTTCTTACTAGGAATGATGTGTTATATATTGTTGTGTTGTATATTCATACAAGAATAATTTTTTTAATTTTTAGAAAAATATAAAGAGAATGTAAGTAATATTTCATAGTTTCTTGAATGTAATTCATGTTTTGAATTAAAATGTAGATTTCAAATAAAATCACAAAATTTCAAACATTCTAGGAACAAATTGCATCAGTTGGAATGAATTTAATTCTCACACATAATAAAAAAATTGCTCTTAATTTTCATAATTATAAAGTTTATATGATTACGATTTCTTAGTTTTTAGAATGTGGCATGTGATTTAAACTATGTGGTGAAATTTAAATAAAAACATGTAATTGGAGTTATACAATGCACTCCGTGGGTTGGATTAACATGTGATCTATTAGTACATTTATAATATGACATATATATTTTTTGAATAAAATATAAATATAATATGACTATGTTTTCCCTATTTTTAGTGCGTGAAAGATTACTTATTTACAAAATTGTATTTTTTTAATTGAATGAATACACATCGAGTCATATCGAGTACACCGTGTGTTATATTTATGTGATGTTTCTTCATATATATAAAAACATTTATATGGTTTTTTAATTTATTCTGACCCTATGATTGTGTTTTCATACTTTTTAGTGAATATAAACGGTTTTGAACTAAATTGTTACTTTCAAACTGAAAACATGCACTTTGAGCCATAGTAGAAACACAATGTGCCTGATTAAAAAATGATTTATTGATAAATGTCACCAATAATAGATCATTAATTACTATTAATTATCTAGAATGTATTCTAAATTCTTATTTATTTATGTGAATTTTGAACTAAAATTTGAGTTCTAAATAAAAACACCCAAGTTCAATCATTATGGCCACACCATTTGTCAAATTTTAGGGCAGATAATTCATATAGATCAAAAATTACTTGGAGATCATTTGTATAATGTATAGAAAATGTGTTTCTAATGTATTATTTTTATGTGATTTAAACATGTTTTTAGGTAAATAACACTTTTAAAAAACTCACAAGTTTAGTCATACCATCCACACTATGAGTTATATTGATGTGGAGACGATTCCTACAATTCATAAATGACATGATAATAATTATCCCAATTAATAATTATCATATAAGTGTGTTGAAATTTATTTATGTGATTCAAACAAGCTTTTAACTAAAATGGAACTTTTAATCAAAAAACATTCAATTTTGGTAATACTAGGTACACGATGTGAATGATTGAGATGATGATTATTCATACACAACATTAGTGGAATATGCATAATTTTACACAAATATAAACATAACACAAGTATATATGACTGTTTTTCTTTTAATATATCATGTATATAAATAATAGTTTCATTTTTAAACTTAAAAAAAATTATTGATTCATTTTTAAATGACAAAACACACTAAAAGAAATATAAAGTTCAGATAATAAATAAATAGATATATGATGAGAGAAAATAGTACATATATCAATCATCCTTATCAAAACCATTTTTTGGAATTGAGGTTTCTCTAAGAATTCTATTCTCTTAATAGATAACATAATGTATGGACGTGAATCAATTCATGATGATGTTTCCAATTCATGATATATGAAAAAATTAACAAAATCTCTAGTGCATAAAAAATATAATATTGTTAAATAAAAAAATAAAATAAATTTATGAGAAAATTAACCAAATAATTATTTTTCATACATGTCTTCCTGATACCCATATACATTTTAACATCATGTATTCTTCCCACCCATTTCGATACAAATATTTTTATCTTTTGAATATGTGGATTGTTGAAAGTCTTGGTAGTACTATAAAATTTTAAATTTACAAATTATTAATAAATATATTAAATGAATTAGGAATTATCATTAGACATACCCTTTTGGAGATTCGATCTTTCTAGTGGAATGTGATATCATAAATTTAAAAATATTATAACCATAATTTTTTTCATTAGACTTTTTTACACACATCAGAAATGTAGATGAAATAATTAATCTGTTTTGAATATGAAATATTATAATATATACCCTAATACCTATCTATTTGTATAAATTTATAGTCTTTATGTGCTCATGTTCCATCCTCATACCTTGATTTTGAAAACATTTAAATAACACTCATTCAGAAAAAAATTTCATTAAAACATACAATAAAATTTATAACAAGATGTTTATTTTTATAATTTTATATTTACAACATTATAAATTTAAAAACATTATCATGTACGCATTTTTTTTGTAATCCATACATTTAATCAAAAAAATAAATATTTTGTGTATCCAAATTTATTTTAATAATAAATAAATCATCCCTATAAATTCTATAAGTAATGAAGGAATTTAAAATATTTGGGATATGATTAGATTATAGAGCTTTATCCTAGAATCTTTTATATTATGATGTTTTTTTGTCTGTAGGTATCATTTCAAGCAGTATGACCTGTTTTTCCCCATTATTTAAATATTAATTTTATTCAAATGGTATTTGATGTGTAAGAGTGATGTGAGGACTATTTAGTATCATATTTTGTTAACAATTTTTTCTATAACACCATAGTACTATTTTAAATAATTTATAAACCCATATTTTTTATCATTAATTTGATTGGTTTCATTTGGAATTTCTTCAGGAGAATGTTTTGTATATATTAGATGCTTCTAGGATAGTGCACAGTTGGTGCAATGGTAGTCCAAACTGTGCACCATTGTAGTGTAAACCATGCAACCCAAGGTAGTTGTATTTTTCACGGTTGGTTCATGGTTTGGAAAGACATGTGACCTATTAGGATAATCCAAGTGGACCATTCAAAATAGGTGCACAATTAGTCCACATGGGTTTTCAAACATTATTACTTTTCCCAAGGAACCATACATATTGTGTTTTAATTAATCTGAATATTGATTAAAAATTCATGAACCCCCCTTTTAGGTCATTGATGGACCATAAAGACCCATAAGTGATTTATCCCTTCCTTGGATCTCTAAATAAGAGCACTTGGCCCCTCAAGTCACTCACAGACGTGGTTTGAAGCTTTAGGAATGCCCTTCCATCTTCTAATGGTTATTTTCCTATTTCCATTCTCATTCTCCCTTAACCTCTCTCCTATTCTTTAGGGTTTCATGAATCCCCATGTTAATTTTTGGATCTAATACCCACTATTTAGGTTCTATGCATTGTTTTGATTCATATATAATTATTTTCATCTTTCTCCATTAGAATTTTGTGTGTGTCTGACTTTGTGATTTATGATCCTGTGATCCTGAGGATGGTAGTAAAATCATGATGCCAAATTTTTTTAACCTACATTTCTTTATTTAATATCAATTATTTTAGTTAAATTCAATTTCTTCACGTTAATTAAATGTTTTCAAATTTTTTGATGTAAAAACAAATACCCTTGAATTGGGGAAATGTATTTTTTAAAAAATTGTGAAAAACATGAATTCCGATAAATATGGGGTTTATTTTGAAATTGATAGATCTTAGGAAAAATAAAATTGTAGAATTTAATTTGTTAAAGTTCATTTTGAAATTGATTTTTGAATTTATTTAAAATTCTTCATTTTAAAATGTAATAAAAATTTTTTAGATTGAAACATTAGGGTATTATCTTTTTGAAAAGGCATGTTTTGATTAAAAACCTATTTTTCTTTTAAATATAAAATTAGAATATTTGAAATGGAGAATGAAAATATCTGTATTTTAAGGTTTCTTGAAATAAATTTCTTATGATTATATTATTCTAGATCACATGGAATACTTAGGTAGTTAGTGATTTATTTGTATGAAACTTTATGCTTTTCAACATTTCAAAATATGAATTCAACATGTCACATCCCTTAGGAGATGGTGATGAGTCCTCTTTGGACATAGTTCAATGGGGTGTATTTACAAATTTCCATGTCACCTTGAATGCGGGGTCCCTATAGCCAAAAACTATCATACCTTGTTAGGTATATGACCAATTTTCACACGTATCAGTATTTCAAATGAATATATTTCATTATGGCAAAACAACATCATGTAATATGACTTATATAAATTGGTTTATATAAAAGTGTTTACTTAAGACATTTTAGAAAAATTCCATTCTATTAGAAATGTTTAATCTAGTGAAAATTAAATCATTTTCATACTGTATTTCCATTATTTGAAATGTAAAGCTTGAATTGTTTTTATTAATATTGTGAATTTACAAACATTGGTGTTTTGAATAGAAATCTATATTTGGGAAAATTATAATGGGTATATAATATAGAATTACTAGGGAGAACCTACTAGTATTTTTCACTCACACTATACATGTTCCTTTGGGTGTTTGTTTATTATCTCATTCTATGTGCGAGCTGGGGTGAGGCATCACTTGGAGGATGTTATAATTACTGGGGAATAAAATTTTTCAGGTGATTCCATTGGGAGTTCAAAAGTATTCATATTTTCAAGTACTTTTAGTGATATTAATTTGCGCTTTTAACCTCTCCAACTTCTAGTAAATTACTCCATATGGAGTTTCTTTTTTATGGAAACTATTTTATATAGTATATTTCCATATTAGTAGTGAAATTTTTTCTAGATTTACTTTATTGAATGATTACATGTGTGATTCACTGACATATGGGAGATCGATAATGTCTTTTTGGCCATATTTAGAAAATCTCAGTTTTTGGGTGACCATGTTACCCAGGATGGTTCTTGACAAGATGGTATCAGAGGACTAGGTTAATCTTTTGTGTTGTAGTCAGTGTGAATATTTTTCATCTTCGTGGGATATAAGAGGTATTTTATAGTGATTTCCTGGATAGATCTCAACAAAATTAACCTTAATTCACCAGGGGAGGATAGGGAAAGGCATATTGAGGATTAACACTTGTATATTTCATACTTTTTATTTGGGTATATGAAAAACCAAACATTACTGTATTTCTATTGGGATAAATTTCCCATTAACTCTATTTTAGCGTTAATTTTATGTATTCCCTATTGTATAATATTATTGTTTAGAATTAAAACTCCACTAAGACATGAAAATCAACTCCTGGAGGAAGGTACTACTGAACCTCCACAGGGAATCCACGTACGAACCTGAATTTGATTGATTTTTTTTGTCTGAATTGTTCATGACCTAGAAAATGCACCCCCTCTTGTTCACTTTTATGATATATCTATGGAACCTCATATATTCATTCTCATGATTTATTCTAAATATTTATTTCACTATAATCTAACACTGTTCAGAGAATGAAATGAATCTCAAATAGATGAGGAGTGGTTGAGATGAATGGAGTTTTTTTAGGTTCTTCGACACACCTGATGAAATCAAGATTATGTGTGAAACCTTAATTCTAGAATTACTAAGAAGAATATGGTGTGACATGATGTTGATGGTGAAGAAATATGTGGTATTATATTGGAAGGACATAAAGGTTATTTTCACTAAATGTTTCCATCTAGCGTCAATGATGTTGGCTAAGAATAATGAGTTTTTCATAATTGAGTAGGCAACAAGAGATTATGAAAATAGTTTTTCTAAGCTGGTACTATTTGATACTATGATTGTATAATATGATAGGATAAAGGAACCATTATTTGAGTTAGGACATTGACAGAATATTCATTCTTTAGTTTTCTTCATAAATCTTCCTTATTATGATGATGGATTAGGTAGTGTGCTAATGGTCAAGATAAACCTGGCCTGCAAGTTGGGTTTTTTTAGAGTTTATTTATCTTCAAATGGTAGTGTTCATTCCAAAATCATAAAGTGAATGAATCATGATTCTCATGGTTTTAGTTGATAGAATGTTCATTCTAAACATCCATATTTTCATATAATATGTCGTTTCATTTTTTTCTAGTGTTTTAGGTCGGGACATTCCAAAGGTTTTTCACTATGGAACCCATGAACGGCAGCGCTTGGGGATACTTTAGTCACTTTTTTATATTCATCCATATTTATTCTACTAGGAATAGTTTCCCGAGATAATAATCACCTTTTAAAAATATAGTGAAATCAAATGCTTTACATGAAAAAGCGTTCCAAACATATGCATCTAGAATGAAGCATCTTCACAAAGTGGAAGAGTATCCAAAGGAAGTATATACAGTTCCAATGACCATGAGACATAAAATTAATATTGAATCTTTATTATTAAATGCTCTATTTGATACTGGTGCATCTCATTTAGTTATTTTGATACATATTTTTAATCATTTAAATCTTATATTTGAGATTTTATCATGTTTAATGTACATTAATAAACCACGTGGAATGAAGGGTTATTAGGGTCTCGTTAGTCATTATTTTGTTTTATCTCTTTCATATGTTGAACTTTCATGGAGTTTTATGATTCTTGAAATGAAACCGCAGGACATCAATCACTTGATAGATTAGAAAATTCCCTATAATGTGTGTATTTTATTTTATATTTGGTAGGTCTCTTCCACTACACCTGATCATGTTTTTCTAATCTTATAAGGAGAATGAGACCAAAGGTCAAGGAGAGCTAGAACATCTTATCCAGAGTTGGGTAATGTGATATCGGTGTTTTTAATTGATCTGAAGTAGGAATTGTTTAGTGTTGATATCTATTAGGTCATCATCGAGTTTCAAATGTGTTTCCTTCAAAATTACATGGTTTTCCCTTTTTAAAGGACGCTTATATTTCTGTTAAGTAAATTCCATGTAATCCACTATTATTTATTCCCTCTTACCATATAGAACCTGTGGAAATAAATGAGTCGAAGTCTTTATTGGATGATCATCCCGATAAAGGCTTCATACATGAGGGTGTGCTACTGTTGGTGGAAGGATTTCTCTTTCTATGAAGGATGATGGTTCACATCACCTATGTGTTTATCGCTGAAATTTCAACTGAGTTACTATAAGAAAAAAATCAATTACCATGGATTGATGAATTTTTGGATCAATTCAAAGGGGTTAAGAGGTTCTCAAAGATTGATCGTCATTCAGGCTACCATCTATTGAGGATAATAGGATATAACATTTAGAAAGCATCCTTTTAGTACTGGTAAAAACATTATGACTACATTTTCAGGCAATTTGGTTTATCTATTTCTCCAACTTTTTACATGGTTATTATGAAATGTGTGTTCCATAAAAATGTGGATCCCTTTATGGTTGTCATTGTGGATGAAATCATCATTTACTATAGGTCTAAGGACGATCATGTGTATTATTTGATAGTAGATATTTTTTTATGATAAATCAGTGTGTTGTTTCCCTTCTTTTGAAATGGGATTTCTGGATTCAGGAAGTCATTTTTTTGGGACATGTTTTGATAGAAAAAGGAATATCAATTGATCCTAAGAAGGTGAAGGATGTTCTAACTTCGGAGAGACCATGAAATTTATATGAGATCTAGATATTATTATCCTTAGCTATATATTTTCATTTTTTTGTAAAGGAAATATCAATTTTGGCCTCTATGATGATTACACAAACTTAGAAAACAAAAATGTTATCTTATAATGATTAATGTCAGAATTATTTTGTTTCGATAAAACATCTTTTGACTACTACATTTGTAACACCCCGAGCTTCCAAGATATGCTTCTCTTTCAATAATGCAATAGCTTCCATTTTATGGAAGTTTGTGATTCTAACACACTGTGACCAATCAAAATAGACATTATTAATATTAATTCCCACTTTTTGAAATTATATATATTTTATATTTCAAAATGAACTTCATTTTTGGATTCGGAATATAAAAATTATCCTAAGCTGAATTTTTGGTATTTTTCTATAGTGAAAAATACATAAAAACAACTTTTTTAATAAAAATAATTTATAGTTATAAATTATAATATTTAGTGGTTTTAAAATATAATTAGAATATATTTTAACCATTTTATCCAATGGTGGTCATTATAATTAATTTCACATTGAAATTGGACATAAACAATTGTCAATATTTTGGTATATGTTGTTTCTGAAAAACACGCTATTTGTTGTGACAGCAGGAATTAATTATAAAATTAATTAATAAAAATTATTTGTTTGGTATTTTGTAAAATAAACATCAATTTTGAATTCAGAATATCAATTATATCTTAGGGTGAAATTTTGGCATTGTTCTGAAAAACATCAATTTTTGATAAATAGTGAAAACACTAAGTGGTAGTTAAAAAACTAATTTTTTGTTTAAATGAAACATTACCACTTCTGTGATTTGATTTTCAAAAATCCAACATACATGGTTGTCATTAGGATGTAAAATTTGGTTCAATGGGATTAAAATAATTTGGGTGAATAGTATCTTTTAAGTTTAATTAATCATGATTAAAGGTAATTAGTGAAATTAAGGTAAAGATATTGTCATAATAATATGAAATGACCTTTACACATGTCCTACCTCTATTGTATGAGTCATGGACGACCAATCCAATCCATGGGTCAACTTGGGGACCCCATGGAGCCACTTTGGATGGAAAATGACATAAAAACGTTTTATTTAATGTTAAAATAACAATGTCACAAACATGAGTTGTTTTAAAAAATCAATTTTTAAATGGGGTTATACAAGTCCTATGTTTGACTATAAATATTCATTAGAAATATAAAACTATTTCCTACATCATGATATTTTTTTTATAATTTTTAGACATTAAATAAATTAAATTATTTATGAGATTATGATGATGGAGCGATTACCGCATTATTTTACAAATTAAATAAAATGAAAATATAATGTAAAATATAAGACCTAAACATGTCAAAAACCTATTGGATGGATGGATTTATAACTCTTATCACCTTATCCTCTAAATATATATTTTTGGGATCTTTTAAATCGGAAAAGCATTTTAAAATAAAGTAACCTTTTATAACATTCCAAGAGTGCCCCTCCTCTCCTCTTATAAAAGGCCCCCACCTCTACCACCTTACCGACAACTCTCAAGCCTTTGGCTCGGCTAAACCCTACCCATTTTGTCTCTCCACATCCCAATATTACTCCTAGAAGCCTCAGTTTGGGCAGAAGTCTTCCCAATGAAGCCATTGAGCTCAAATCAAAAAGAGTTACCCATTTTAAAGGTAGTGTTTTCTCTTTTGTTCTTATGTTTTATTTTGCTTCTCCAACCCCATAAACTCTTTTTAATCATTTATTTTGTAACAACACCAGTATCATCAATATACTAGGATTTTTTTATAAGATGGATTCGATCTACACTTAAAGACACCTACATCTAATGGTTTATGAACATACTGTTTCTTTGGATGGAGAATTTCTGTCTCACGAAACGATGATTGTTCAACACTCATATAACACCTTCAAAGGTGGCCATTAAGATGTCACTATATTTATATATGATATATAATATTATTATGTTTTACTTAAGCTTCTGTAGTTTTCATTTATGGCATACCTTTATGGTTTTCATTATGGGTAAACAGATATTGTCATTTTAGGAAGTACGGACTACCGCCCCCTTAAAGTGATTTGAATCGTTAATGCCATATGTGGGATGTATAAAGGATGGAGTGAATGGTATTATACATTATATATTACTATAATTATAGTATACCTTTACATAATTATAATTTCATTCCATTAAATATGAAATAGAAATGAAAGTAGCATTCATGCGTACGTATGACTTATCATCTCCTTGAACGGTGCATTTCATTTCTTATCTCTCAATGTTATGTAATATTATAAATGCATGTATATACTCGATATATATTATATATATTATATCTATATCATGAATATAAGTCTGGATATAAGGGATATTTCACCACATTAACAACTTGTAATTATAAGAAGTTTATTTTTGACTCATGTAACAAAGATCGACAAAATGACCGTTATTAACTCAAATAATTACATAATGTTCATAACAAGGTAATAAGAGATATAAAAGGAATAATAAACTCGAAAAAGGTTCTTATGCAATTCAAATTAAATCTAGTTTATTATTCAGGATGTTAAAGAACGGTCGAGTCAAGACGGACACAAGGTAAGGGAACTTGTTATCCCAATTTACGTTTTTTGGGTTAATATCCTACTTCAAATTATGTCTAGATATTATTATGTCATATCTTTTATTTTTACTCCCTTTATGTGTACTTATAGTGAATACACTTAATAGATCTATTTTATTTAAAATAAATGATCTTTGTAAGGGAACTTCTTAACCCAATTTCTGTTCTTTGGGTTAATCTCCTACTTTCAAATTATGTCATGATATTATTATGTCTAATATTGTATTTGTACTTTATTTATGTGTTCATATATTAAATACACATAATAAATTTATTTTATTTTAAAAAAATGTTCTTTTTAAGGGAACTTCTTAACCCAATATCCGTTGTTTGGGTTAATATCCTAATTTCAAATTATTTCATCATATTATTATGTCATATCTTGTATTTTTTACTTTCTTTATGTGTACTAATAGTGAATACACAAAATAGATCTATTTTATTTAAAAAAATGATCTTTGTAAGGGAACTTCTTAACCCAACATTCATTCTTTGGGTTAATATTTTACTTTCAAATTATGTCATGATATTATTATGTCATATCTTGTATTTTTACTATCTCTATGTGTAATTATAGTGAATACACATAATAGATCTATTTTATTTAAAAATTATCTTTGTAAGGGAATTATTCTGAATCTCCATTCATTGAGGAATATTTTGTTTTATACCCAAATTTCGTTTATACGGTGTATAAACCCCTTTGACATTTATGTTTATTCAAAAGGAATCTTTTTATACGAAGCGTTTTACTAAATGAAAAAAGGAATGTTTTTCTTGTCGTACGTATGCGGTGACATCGACTTCTCGGCCGCTATGACCATTATTTGATTTTAGGCTTCCTCTACAAGCCATAACTTTCTTTAAATGATTTAAAAAAAGAGAGAGATATTTCTCTCAAATGTCTGAAAATCTAGTGAAAATGTATATGTATTTAACGCAAGATAAAAAAGGTTTTCAGAAAACTCGACTCTCGAGTGTGGTAGACTGGAAGGGTTTGGGCATGGACCCATCGTGGCCTGTAATTAGTCGTGCTGTCTCAGAAGTAGTTATATTGTTTTCAGAAGCATGCATAATGTTTTCAGAAAAACACTAGGGAATATTTGAGCAATTTTAAACATAAGTATCTTCTAAAAAAATTGCATCGGTAGGTCTCATAAGACCAACTAGTGTCTTGGCACGAGGCCTTGACAAAATCTTATTGTAGACTTGGCACGAGGCCTTGGCTACAGGGTTATGATAGTATTTCATTATGCATTCCATCATTATGAAAGTGGTTATTGATATTGCATGTGATTATTCGACTACAAGAATATCCATGTGAATAAGTAAATGGCATTATTTCATTTTATTTTTTCCATATTATGTTGAACTTCAAGTTTAAAATGATTTTGTATTAGTTATACATTGCCTTAAATGTTAATGTTTATTTATGAAAGCTTCCGGTATATTGTTATCCTTACTGAGAATCTGTGCTCACCCCTTTCAATGTTTTAATTTTTCCAGGATGTGATGAATTATTTTAGGAATGACCTGCAGGGATATTCTGAAGGGGATATGAGTGTGGAAAATGGAGACTATGTTATTGTAGTTATTCACTTTATGATGTAATGTAACATTTATGAATGTATCTAGTGTTTCCAAGGCTACTAAACTAATCGGCCTTTTGAGACTTGATCTTTTGTGATCATGCCAATGTTATGTAGTAATGCACCGACTCTGGGTAATTGGAGTCGGGGAGTTACAGTTGGTATTAGAGGCAGTTTAGTACTAACCTTGGAGGCTAGATTTAGATAAACTTTGATTAGAGCACATATCCCGAAGATAGAATTTGAGGATTAGTATAGAATAACTTCCTAGAATTTTGGTATTATAGATATTTTGTGAGTTTTCCGAGCAATACATCCCTGTCTAGATATGAGCAAGTAGAGGCGGCTCTGGCACAGATGTACCTAGAGGTAAAACCGGAAAACACCTATTTGAGCTAGACTCGAACGTGAACTGGTGCATGACAACGGACCTTGCTGCACTCTTGGTTACAACACTCACATGAGATATTCTTAGGATAATTCTCATTTTCATTACAAACCACTATGAAGGTTTATGAGTATATACTTCCTCAAAAAAAAAACATTTCTATGATTATGGATTACATCCATAAACCGTTCAATTTACTTTATGTATTTTACAAGTTTGGAATTATTCATTTCAATTTATAAACTAACCTAGTTTATGCCATTGCATAGAAATGGCACCCAGTAGAAGGAATGTGAACTCCAACAATACGTATAATCCAAAGTGTAAGATGGATCGTATCTTTCACGGTATTAAGCCAACATTTAGAAGGGAAATAGTCTCCCATGTGTTCTCAACATATAAAGAGATAATATCATGTGTTAATAAGAAAAGTATATAATTCTCTGAGTGCTATGGCTTTGAAGCAAAGCAAGCTAAGAAAAGGATAGAAGAGACAATTTGGATAAAGGGACGAGGGGAAAGAAGAATTTTCCAATATGTGATAACTATGGGAAAAAACACCTTCGAACTTGCCTGAAGGGAATGGGAGTTTGTTATAAGTGTGGAGAAAAATGACGCCATGTGCGTGACTGTAAGGGTAAGAAAATGGTTTGAAATGTACAATGCTTCATCTGCAAGGAGTGGGGACACTACACAAACCAATGTCCAAATCCTCAGAGTATGCCCCAAATGATGTTATTGGATAATAATCAAGTAATGATACTACCACATATGAGGAGGAATGATTAGAGTTATTATGTTGTTATTAAATAATTTTTTCATATGAGTGTTGTATCAATGATGTACTGGTTATAATAAATATGGACTATATAAGGATTTTATTGCAGTACTATTTCATCAAGGACTTGAGATTGTGTGGAACCAAGAAAAGTGACTCCACAAGAGGTTATATTTTTGGAAAATATATGGTTGAGAGAAAGATAAACCATAATATGGTTCTGATACCGAGATATTGATTTTGGAATAATACATGATTGATTTGGATAAATTATATTGGATATTCTTACCTTCCTTGAAACTAATTAATGATTTGTATTAATTTTTGGTTAGAAGGAGTATATCTAGTATTCTATAAGGAATAAGGGATCATGAATGTAATCAATAAGGATTTATGGTAATTCAGGATGTTTCGGTGTTTTAATATAATACACGATGAAGGTGTTCACATGTTGTTATGCGGAAAAAAGGATCTTCATTATGTTTACCTTCCTTATAAAATTTGGACTGTGAGTTGGACAGAAGTATTTTGGACAACTATAAAGGTTGGAATGGATTAATTTGAACCTTGGATAGTATTGTTTAAGGTTAAAACATTTCTCAATATTATTTTTTGAATATTATAATACTATAGTTTTAGGAAAAAGGACAACCTGCAGGTCGGGGGATAACCCATCGCGTCGGACAAAGATGCAGGAATCGAACCCAAAACCGTAGTGTGACATGCCTTTATTACCTACCACTAGCCTACAAGAAGTCCATGGTTATTACAAAATAGTTTTCCTAATCTGAATGGTATGTGGTAATATTTGGAACCTTATACAATTATGATAAATAGAATATTTTTGAGTTCTGCTACCATTTGGAGTGAAAGATGGGTTTGTGGTAATAAGTTATTAATAAATGAATGTCTACATGACAAGTAAGTATATTTCCTTACGTTCTTAGTAAATCTCTTAAATAAATTCGTAAACATTATGAAAGGTAACTTAAAACAAAAATGTAGTCGGTTAACAGTTCCAACAGGGGATTCAATTACTGTTCAAACAATCTTAATTTTGTTATTTTATTGTGGTTAACTTTCTCTTAATCCTGTTTTCTACAACTCTCCATCAGACCTTGATGGTTTGTTTTTCCTCTATATCCATATTTTCATAGAATCATATTATGGGATATCTCGGGTGACCTTTTTAATTCTCTTTCTTTCTTTTAATGTAATATTTATATTAACCTTTTTTCCGATTTGAGTTTTCCACAAATGTATTTTCTATTTTTAACATTCTATTTTCAAAGAATAATTTCAAATTGTGGGGATGAAATTTATTAAAGGAGGGTCGAATGTAACACCCTGAGCTTCGATGATACGCTTCTCTTTCAATAATGCAATAGCTTGCATTGTACGCATGTTCGAGATTCTAACACACCGTGACCAATCAAAATATCCATTATTAATAGTAATACCCACTTTTTGAAATTATATATATTTTATATTTCAAAATTAACTTCATTTTTGGATTCGGAATATTGAAATTATCCTAAGTTGAATTTTTGGTATTTTTCTATAGTGAAAAATACATAAAAACAACTTTTTTAATCATAATAATTTATAGTTATAAATTATTCTATTTTTTGGTTTTAAAGTATAATTAGAATATATTTTTACCATTTTACCCAATGGTGGTCATTAGAATTAATTTCACTTTGAAATTGGACATAAACAATTGTCAATATTTTGATATATATTTTTTCTTAAAAACACGCTATTTGTTGTTACAGCGAGAATTAATTATAAAATTAAATAATGTGACTTATATGTTTGGAATTTTGTAAAATAGAAATCAATTTTGAATTTGGAATATCAATTATAGCTTAGGGTGAAATTTTGGAATTGTTCCGAAAAACTACAATTTTTGATGAATAGTGAAACCACTAAGTGGTAGTTAAAAAACTAATTTTTCATTTAAATGAAACATTAACACTTCTGTGATTTGATTTTTAAAAATCTGACATACATGGTTTTCATAAGGAAGTAAAATGTGGTTCAATGGGATTAAAATAATTTTTTGTGAATAGTAACTTTTACGTTTTATTAATCGCGATTAAAGGTAATTAGTGAAATTTATCGTAAAGATATTGTTATAATAATATGAAATGACTTTTACACATGTCATACCCCTATTGGATGAGTCCTGTCCAACCGAGAAAATGCATGGGTAAAGTTTGGGACCCCATGGAGCCACATTGTTAGGAAAATGACATTAAAAACTTTTTATTTAATGTTAAAATAAAAATGTTACAAACATGAAGTTATTTTACTAAAACAATTTTTTAATGGAGTTATTCAAGTAATATTTTTTACTATAAATATTCATTATAAATCTAAAACTATTTCCTATAGAATGATAATTTTTTTTATAATTTTTAGACATTAAATAAATGAAATTTTTATGACACCATGATGATGCAGCGATTACTTCATTATTTAACGATTTAAATAAAATGAATAAATGATAAAAAATCTAAGACCTAAACATGTCAAAAACATTTTTATGGGTGGATTTAGAACTCTTATAACCTTATCCTCGAAATATATAATTTTGGGCCCTTTTAAATCCGAAAAACAGTTTATAATAAAGTAACCTTTTATAACTTTCCAAGAGTGCCCCTCCTCTCCTCTTATAAAAGGCCCCCACATATACCACCTTAACCACACATCTCAAGCCTTTGGCTCGGCCAACCCCTGCCCATTTTGTCTCTACACATCCCACTATTACTCCTAGAAGCCACACTTTGGGCAGAAGTCTTCTCATGGAAGCCTTTGAGCTCAAATCAAAAAGAGTTACCCGTTTTAAAGATAGTGTTTTCTCTTGTGTTCTTATGTTTTATTTTGCTTCTCTAACACCCTAAACTCTTTTTATTCATTTCATTTGTAACACCACCAGTATAATCAATATACTAGGATGTTTTTATAACAAGTATTCGAGCTACACTTACACACACCTACATCTAATGGTTAAAGAACATACTGTTTCTGTGGGTGGCGAATTTCTGCCTCACGAAACGATGATTGTTCCACACTCACATAAAACCATAAAAGGTGTCCATTAAGATGTCACTAAATTTATATATGATATATTATATGTTTATGTTTTACTTAATATTCTGTATTTTTCATTTATGGCATACCTTTATGGTTTCCATTATGGGTAAATGCAATATTTTCATTTAAGGAAGTGCGGACTACCGCCCCCTCAAAGTGAATTGAATCGTTAATGCCATATGTGGGATGTATAAAGGATGGAGTAAATGGTATTATAAATTATATTATACTAGAATTATACTATACCTTTACGTAATTATAATTTCATTCCATTAAATATGAAATAGAAATGAAAGTAGCGTTCATTCGTACGTACGGCTTACCGTCTCCATGAACGGTGCATTTCATTTCATACCTCTAAATGTTATGTAATATTATAAATGCATGTATATACTAGATATATATGATATATATTATATCTATATCATGAATATAATTTGGTATATAATGGTTATTTCACCACATGAATAACTTTTAATTATAAGAAGTTTATTTTTGACTCAAGTACCAAAGATCGACAAAACGACCATTATTAACATAAATAATTTCATAATTTTCAAAACACGGTAATAAGTGATATAAAAGGATTAATAAACTTGAAAAAGGTTCTTAATAAATTATAAATTAACTCTAGTTTATTATTCCGGAGGATAAAGAACGGTCGGGTCAAGACGGACACAAGGTAAATGAACTTATTAACCCAATTTCCGTTCTTTGGGTTAATATCCTACTTTCAAATAATGTCAGGATATTATTATGTCATATCTTGTATTTTTACTTTTTTTATGTGTACTTATAGTGAATACACATAATAGATCTCTTTTATTTAAAAAATGATCTTTGTAAGGGATCTTCTTAACCCAATTTCCATTCTTTGGGTTAATCTCCTACTTTCAAATTATTTCATGATATTATTATGTCTTATATTGTATTTTTACTTTCTTTATGTGTACTTATATTGAATACACATAATAGATTTATTTTATTTTAAAAAAATTATCTTTGTAAGGGATCTTCCTAACCCAATTTATGTTCTTTGGGTTAATATCCTACATTCAAATTATGTCATGATATTATTATGTCATATCTTGTAATTTTAATTTCTTTATGTGTACTTATAGTGAATACACATAATAGATATATTTTATTTAATAAAAAATGATCTTTGTAAGGGAACTTCTTACCCAATTTTTGTTCTTTGGGTTAATCTCTTACTTTCAAATTATGTCATTATATTATTATGTCCGATCTTGTATTTGTATTTTCTTTATGTGTAATTATAGTGAATACACATAATAGATCTATTTTATTTAAAAATTATCTTTGTATGAAAATTCGTCTCAATCTCCACTCATTGAGGCATATTTTGTTTTATACCCAAATTTCTTTTATACGGTGTATAAAATCCTTTTACTTTTATGTTTATTCAAAATGAATCTTTTTATACGAAGTTTTTTACTAAATGATAGAAGGAATGTTTTTCTTGTCATACGTTTGTGGCGACAGTGACTTCTCCGCCAACCGACCATTATTTGAGTTTAGGCTTTATTTTGAAGCCATAACGTTTTTAAATGATTTAAAAAAATAGAGGGATGTTTCTCTCAAATGTATGAAAATCTAGTGAAAATTTATATTTATTTAATGCAAGCTATAAAATGTTTTCAGAAATCCCGAATCTCGAGTTTGGTAGACAGGAAGGGATTTGGAATGGACCCATCATGACCTGTAATTAGTCAAGCAGTCTTAGAATTAGTTATTTTTTTCAGAAGCTTCCATAATGTTTTCAGAACAAAACTGGGGTATATTTGAGCAATTTTGTACATAAGTATCTTCTAAAAAAATTTCATCGGTAGGTCTCATGAGACATACTAGTGTCTTGGCACGAGACCTTGAAAAAATCTTATTGTAGACTTGGCACGAGGCCTTGGATACATGGTTGTGATAGTCTGGTATTATGCATTCCATCATTATGAACGTGGTTATTGATATTGCATGTGATTATTGGACTAGTAGAATATCCATGTGAATAAGTAAATGTCATTATTTCATTTTATATTTTCCATATTATGCTGAAGTTCAAGTTTAAAAGGCTTTTCTTTTAGTTATACATTGCCTTAAATGTTAATTTTTATTTATGAAACCTTTCTCTATCTTTTTATCCTTACTGAGTATCTAAGATCACCCCTTTCAATGTTTTATGTTTTCCAGGATGTGAAGAAGTATTTTAGGAATAACCTGCAGGGATAGTCTAAAGGGGATATGAGTGTGGAAAATGGAGACTATGTTATTTTAGTTTTTCAAATTATGATGTAATATAACATTTATGAATATATATAGTGTTTCCAATGCTACTAAACTAATCCGTCTTTCGAGACTTGATCTTTTGTAATCATGCCATTGTTACGTAGTAATACACTCACATTGGGTAACTGGGGTAGGAGCGTAACAACATTGGTGTTGAATATTCCATATTCCATGAAGGGATATGTGTTCTTATATGATGCATTAGGTTCATCCATGGGATGTTCCATCATGATGGATAATCAGGTTATTTCTTATTGTCATTTTCATCTAAGGATCCACAAGAATAATTATCAAATCCATGACCTTGGACATGAAACTATGATGAACAAGCATAAAAGATTGTGGCATTAGCTATTCAATGAACGTTTTATCAGGGATTTGATGCTCATGAGAATGAGTTATATCATCTCTAAAAAATATTTGATATAATCCAGAGTTTGGGGGTGGAATACCTGGAATAATTCTATTTTGACGTCGCCTATAACATAGGGAAAGGGAATGTCATTGTAAATGCATTGAGTGGGAATCGTATGGTCTAGGTAGTGAAAGAATAATTAGAAGTGTGTAACTCAATGGATCTATTTTCACACATTTAAATTCTTTTCTAGGAATAAGGGTCCATAGATTCCTTGGACAATGTTCAATTGACATCTACACATCTCAAATTGAATCTTATATTAAATCAACTTGATGATGAGTTCAATATCATTTGAGGCACTCTTATTGATTGGGATACAATTTTATTTTTTTCATATTTAAAAGTGGGTATTCTATGCTTATATAACTATTTTTTGGTACCATATTTGGTAAAGAAATCGATAATGGGTTATTTTTATTGTTCCTAGTGGGCAGTGCACCCAGGATCCATGATGATGTTCTATGAGATGTGACAATATTTTTGGTTTCTAGTTATGAGACAGTTTATTGATGAGTTTTTTTTCACATTGGTATATGAGACAAAATGTTAAGTTCGTGCACCTAAAACTATCAGGTTTTTTTCAACCACTTCATGTCCATACTTCGATGTGGGATGAGGTCTCTAGGGACATTGTAGTTAGGTTTTCATGTACCCAGAGGAAGAAGAATCTGATATAGGTTATGATTGGTATGATGACTAAATTTTCACCCTTTATACCCATCAATGATACAACCAATGATGAAGAGTAGTGAAATATTTATGTTAAAATGATTATTCATTTTCATAATGTTCATTATGGTATAGATTCTGAGAGGGATCCTCGAATCACTTATAACTTTTAGAAAGTCCATAAGGAGTAAATTGTATCTCACATCCATTTGAGTACGACATACCATCCATATTCATATGGCCAGAAAGTAAGAGATATAAAAATTCATGAGGATATTATCCAATATTGTCTTCTCAACATTGGTGAAGTATGGGGTGATCACATGGTGCTGATTGATTTTTCATATAAAAAAATTACAGTACACAATTAGAATGGATCCTTTTAAATCCTTGTATATTTTAACCGGAAATTATCCATTATATTGGTCATAGAATGGTGAAAGTTTGTTTCTTAGACATATCATGGTCCAATAGATGATATAAATGATCAAATTTATTTTTCCTAGATTGGTGACATTAGAGAGCCGATATAATTCTTATACTGATTGTCACCATAGACCATTGTAACTATCATTTGGTAACTCTGTGTTATTGAATGGTTTACCTCGGATGGGTTATCAATGGCTTGGGATGATAGGGAAACATTCTTCTCATTTTGTGGGAACTTTTGATATGAGTGAGTGGATGGGAATGGATTCTTACCATTTATAAATTCCACTAAAGCTAACATCAATAAATAACATGTTCCATGTATTTTATCTTTAAAATTATATATCAGGTCCGCCTCTTGTTCTAAAATGGAGTGAACTCTAGGTTGAACCTGATTTATCCATGACTGAATGAAAAATCATAGTAGTTGATTTTGAAAATACATTACATCATGAGATAATGGTACCTTTGGTTCATGTCCTATGGTAGAATAGTTCTAATTCCCATGAGTCATGGGAGAGGGAGGCATAGATTAGAGATCAATGGCCATAATTTTTTAGGACTAATGATTCTGAGTAGGAAGTTTTTGGGTAGATAGTTTCTATGGTGTGGAGTTTGTAACATCAAGTTAATATTTGATAATATTACTAAACCAATATTTTTTCATTCTTTGGTTTATATTCGTTTGGGGTTTCATTAGGAGAAATTTTAAATGTTTTGGACGTTTTTGGGATAGTGCATGATTGGTGCATGATTATTGTAAACATATCTCCCTCTTAGTGTAAACCATGAAACCCAAGGCAGTGGGATTTTTCATAGTTGGAACATGAATATCAAATATCTATGCTCTCCATGGAGAAATTGGGTGTCCCATTTATTCCAGGAACATGGTTAGTCCATGTATTTTGTAAAACTATGTGAATATACCCAGGAAACAACATGTAATGGTTTTTAACTAATATAAATTTTGATTAAAAATTCTTGAACCAACGTTTTAGGTCATTAATGCACAAAAACAACCCATAAACGAGTTATTAATTATTTGGAGCTCCTATGAATAGTTATTGGCCCCATAGATCTCTCTCAGAAGTGATTTGAATCTAGAGGAATTCCCTTTAATCTTCACCAGGGTAGTATTGTATTCCCATTATCGTTACCATGTGATCTCTAATCTCATAAATAGGATTCCAAGAATCCCCATGTTGATTTATGGAAATCATGAACAGTAATTTAGATCCAAATCTATTTTAGATTCATATATCCTTTTTTTCATTGTCCTTCATTTTTGTTTCAAGAGTGAAACTTTTTTTTCAAGGACCCGTGATCCCAAATTAGGTGGTTACATCATGATACACAATTTATATTAACCTTGAACTAATTTATTTAATTTAAATTATTTTAATAAAATTTAATTATTTTAATTTAATTAAACTTATTTTAATTGGTTTGTTTAAAAAACTCAATTCCATAGAATTGGTGTTTAACAAATTGGATTCTGGGATGAAATTGGAAAACCCCCAATTCTATTAAGTTGTGTTAATTTATTGAATATTTTTGAAATTTAAATTTTCAAATTTATATTTAGATTATAATTATATTTTTCTCATAAATTTTTTTGAATTTAATTATGGAAAATGATTTGAAGGAGAAAATAAAAAATCCTTAATTTGATGGAATTGGGGGTTTATTGTGGAATTGTAGGAATCATCTGAAAAATTAAATTGTTGAATTTAATTTTGTATAGTGTATTTTTAAATTGAATTGTGAATTGATTTCAAATTCTTATTTTGATTATTACTTAAAAATTGTTTTTATAGAAACCTTGTGATTTTATTATAGTAAAAAGGCATGTTTGGAATAATTTTTTTTAGAAGTAATATTGGCATATAGGAAATGGTTAATGTGATTAAGTATATTTTATGATTTCTTGAAATATATTGCACATAATTTTTTTACTAGAGTATATGAAATCCTTATGTAGATAGTGAGTTATTTGGATGAGACATTAGGCTTAAAATGCCCTGAAACATAAATTCAGCGCATGAAATCCCTTTGGTGATAGTGATGAGTCCCCTTTTCTCTGTGTTCTAGGGGATATATGTACATATTATAGTGACACCATTATTTTAGAGTTCCTATAGCCTTGATCTATTATACACATTCAGGAACCGGACCATCATGCTCAATTGAATGTATTTCAAAGAACATATTTTATTATTGTGAATTTTTTTTACAAAACATGTGATTTAAAAAATATTTTCTATATAAATGTGTTTATTTAATCAAATTGTATAATGTTTAATTGTATTTTCAATTTTTCATCAATTGAGATGAAAAGAATTTTATTAATTTATTTTCATATTTTGAAACATAGAGCATGAAATGTTTTAATTAAGCTTATGAAATTCAATTAATTTCTAATAATATATATATATATATAATTGGTTAATTTATTATTAGCATTTATTATGAAATCCTTGGTGGTACTGCACTATAAATTTTTCTCACTCCCAACATGAAAATTCTAGTGTTTCTAGATTATCTACTACTATGTTTGAGTAGTGGTAAAGCCCCACATTAAGTCAGATCTTGTTATTGAGCTGGGATCTTGTGAGATGCATTCATTAGGACTTTGGTAATTTTTCCTATTTTCTAGTACATTTGGTTGTAGTAATATGGGTTTTTATACCTATCTAACTTCTTGTAATTTACACCAAATGGAGATTCTTTTCTACGCATACTAATTTTTTTAGCTTGTTTCCTCATTGGTAGTGAAAAAACAATGAAACATTATATTTTTATGATCCCAACTACTAATCGACAACCCTTGGGGATTAGGAACACCATTGGTCCATTTTAAGAACCCACAGTTATTAGTTTACTATAGTAATAGGGCTGGTTCATGTTATTTTCCCTTTGAATAGTAATTACATATATGATTGAAAATGTATGAATAGTATTTAATAGTAATTAACATAGTATATTAGTAATCGATTTTTTATTGAAAACTCACCTCATATATATGTATTTAAAACTGAGACTCCCAACCATCTAGGCTTGAGGATTTCATATACATCGTCATGACCCAGATTGTCTAGGATGGAAAATATATACATTTATTCATCAAAATCAATGATGGCCATATTACAATACTTGAATATTTTATCCACAAGAACATGTAACATTTTTAAATTCATTACATGAAAATGGGGAGAAATGGTTCAATTTGATGGTCTATTTGATAGATTGATTTACCCTTTTCATTTTATAGATCCAACCTTCCATTTGACATTACATTTTAATGTCTATAATAACATTCATCAGTTCTAGATTTTTTAGAAGTTCTTAATGTATAATCATAAAAAAATTAGAGAGGACATAACTAATTGTTGACATATAATTTAACATGATCAAATAACAATTCAATAAAAGATCCATAAGAATGTTTGACCATATCAATAGCCAAATAATCAAGGAGAATATGTAACTTGACACTCAACTCATGAGCTACAAGGATCCCTACTCTCACAAAATCATATAGTTGATTTTTGTTGTGTATAATATCTAAATGCATATTATACTTCATATTCCACAAAACAAGAATATTTTTTACATATATATATATGAAAAATAAATTTGACACAATAGAATATAAGTATTTGAAATGTATTAGTCTCTTAAAAATTCACATTTCGTGGAAATATTTATGAAAAAATTGATTACCACTAATAATGTTGATCTTTAATGGGGAATGACAAGGATCAACATTGTGGGGTGGATATTCATGTAGTGGTAGTTTTTGTATATTTTGTTCTCTTTGATTTATTCCAATAAAATTCATCAAAAATTGAAACTAGAAATTATGTTTTTCCTATAAAACATTTAGTCATTCCTATATTTCATCCAATTTATTACCCTATTCCCATGTGAATTTCTATTATCAAAATAGGTTCATGGAGACACTCCAAAATCGACACCCTTTACATGTACATATTCTTCAGGAAACTTCATGGACACTAAAATTATTCATTAATTTTGTACATGGTATAAAGGTTCTTATGTCTCAATAAGATAAAAATATAAAAAAATATGTATTAATTAATATTTAATTCCAATTTAAAAAGTGTTTTTTTTATTTCATATATACATATCATTCCTATACAATTTTTTTGTTATCATTTAATAGTATTATATATTTATTTAAATGAGGATCCTTCCATAGAAAATGATATTGGATTGAAATGGAAATAAATTTCGATTTATCATAATAAATATACATTACGTAACATAATTATTTAGTTTTTTCATGGAACATAAAATTATTAGTGTAAATTTAAAATATATAACATTATTTCATGTGATGAATATAATATCCTTGTTTGATGGAATGTGGATGTTTTTCATGAAATATTCTTATTTTTACACAAATTTGTATTTTAATAAATAAAAAAATTAAAATCAAATTAATTAACACACATATTCCAATGTAATGAATTAAAAATGGAAATGAATTTAAAATGATTCATAGTCATGATGATTAATAAACTAATTTCTTATTTCTCTTATTATCATTATTTCATGTATATATTTTGGATGGGGATTTAATTTTACTTCGGTATCCCTAAGATAATGCATCATCAAAATTTCCATAAAGGAACCACGAACCATTGTAGGGACTATTAATATAAATTTAATTCGATAGTAATATAATATTAAAACAATGTACAAAGGATAAATAAGTGTAAATGAATGTTTCAATTTTTTATTTTAAGTAAAATTGATATAGCTTATCAGAATGTTATCTTAATCATCAAATTAGTTCCATCATTTCTGAAATAACACTTTACTACTTATCTATGTCTATCAAAATAATAATTTGATTTGTGTCGCAAATGTAACTATTGAGAATGGAATTTTTGTGTTTAATAGTCTAACCGTGTTCATTCAATCCAATTTCAAATTTTATGACTGTTTTTCTCACCAAAATAATTTATGTTATTACTTTCACACTATGCTGCTCTTATTTAGTCTACGATCTATTTCTTCCACCTTATACCAATTTCTCATGTTAGATATTTTCAATATGTTGTTCCTCATGATTTGTAGCATTATTATAGGAAAAAACATGTTATTCCTATATATTGGGAGAATACGTAGGTTGAGAATCATATTTTTCCTCATGATAAGGATAATGAGAATATATATAATCCACTCCACCTATATGAGAGAGTTCTTTTGCGCCACATTAGGTGGGGAGTTGGAGTAGCACCACAAAGTATAGTTGAGGAGGATTTCATGGTTGTGGTAGGTCGACCCCTGATCACCAGCAGCACCAACAGAGTCATCATGATCATGGTAGTCTATCTATTTCAAAAGGTCTTTGATATGGTCAGATGCATGCTTTAATGCTGTTACCTGAGGATTAGGCCATGAGACCATCTATAGTACTATGGTACTATTATAGTAGCCTCTACTATGGTATCTACTTTTTTTTGATAATGTGGCTTCAAATTAATTAATTTCTATATCTATCATGGAAACACTTGGAGAATATATAATGTATCACTATAGTGTAATGAACCTCGACACACTATTGGGAATACAAACAGAGGGCATACACCAATAATCAGACTATCCCCTTGAGTATGGTAGTCACACATTCATGTGGAGTCTATTTTATCTCGAGATGAGGGGATTCAATTTCTTTCTCAGGATGGAATGGTCATTCCACTATCACACCTTTGTCGACTGATATCATAATAGGGTCTCTTTTACATACCTAGAAGGTCAATGTTATTTTTTCAATGGTGAGTGGGATGTCCCGGCTGGGAGATCTAGAAAAAATCATCATGGGCTTGGTGGAGTAACCAACAAGACTTCTAATCATTTCATGGAGTATCAGAGTTTTCATAAAACTGATTTCTCTCTTGTAGTTGATCATTTAATGGAAGTATTTCAAGATTACTTTTCTATCATGCCTACTAAGAGAGAGGTAGAGTTTAAAATTGTTCTTATTTCTGGAGAAGATCTAGTATCAATTCCTCTATACATATTGGAACCTACTGAGCTTCAGGAGCTCATGCAACAATTAATGGACCTAGAGGCCAAAGGATTTATTCGGCCATGTACATCCTTTTGGGGTTAACCCATAGTTTTTTCTAATAAGGGGAATGGAACTATTAATCTATCCATGTATTGTAGATGGATGAACCAGTATATGATCAAGAACTTGTATCCACTTCCTCAAATAGATGATCTCTTTTAGAAGCTCTGAGGTGAAAAGGTTTTCTCTATGATCTACTTGAGACAGGGTTATCATCAGGGGATAGTCAGACCATCAGACATACCTCACACTACTTTCCATAGAAGGAATCACTTCTATAAGTATATTTTTATATTGTGTGGTCTTACCATTGTTCATGCCATTTTCTTGGATTTGATGAATTGGGTTTTCCACCCCTACTTGGAATTTTTTTCGTGGACTTTGTGTATGAAATTTTGGTGTATTCATACACACGTAATGGCCATGCCAAACATATTTAGATAATTCAGGTTACACTGAGAGAGAATCATCTTTATGAAAAGAATGATTTATATAACTTCTGGATTGACAAGGCCCACTTCTTGGGTCATATTATTTCTGAATCAGAAGTATCTATTGACCCTAAAAAAGATACTATTATAGTTTCCTGGGAGCATTCCCGAGAATGTTTTTGATATAAAGATTTTTCGTGGGCACGTTGGATATTATATGAATTTCTTATTGTACTTATCACATCATGTTACACATATTACTATTATTAAATAGAAAAGTGTCATGTTCACATTGTCAAAATCATGTTAGAAGCACCTTCTATGATGCATGAGGCATTGGCCTTGGAGAAATGTTGATGTAGGAAGACACGGTCATTGCGTCAGTATCTGTGCAGTTGAGGCCTCATGAGGGATATTACCCAAATCCCAAACTCTAACTAGTAGTAGTTGTCCATCCCTTACATTGTTGGAGACATAATTTATTGGGTGGGTAGATTTTGGTGTAAACATACCCAAAGAGCATCAAGTATATATTTAATCTACATGACATGAACATCAGACAATGAAGATTGGTCCAATATCTATAATTCTTTGATTTTAAGCTTGCCTATACACTAGGAAAGGGAAATGTGGTCATCGATGCCCTGAGTCAGAAAACTCAAACGTAGGCTGTACAAGATGCTAGTTCTAAATTGATGTTTATATCCCTCTCATATGAACTTCATCTAGATTTTCATGATAGTAACAAGAATTCTTATCTCTCATCCTTAATAGTTTCATCTTCCCTCATTGAGAAGGTGAAGTGTAATCAGTTTTCAAATCCTAATGGGTTGGTTCTTCATTTATCATGAGTTTACCCTGAACTAGATTGGACTAACTCGAGATCACCTTGGATTCTGAGAAGAGAATACCTTGGGAATAGAAAACCCCATTATGGTTCAAGGATACTGTTTTCATATGTTGATACACACCTATAATCTGGTTATTGTCGATTACTGGGATGCCCGGTATACTATCATAGGGTCTTCTACTTTATTATAGGATACCTCAGATACATTCCTTGGATCCAGCTTTGTCTCATAGGTTCCTTGTTGAAATCCCATAGTTCTCTATGTTTTCATAGACTTCTTTTTCCTTAGTAGATAGCATTGGAATAGGAAGGAACCTTATTGTGGAATTTCATGGATTACTATCCTTGGATTACATTCTTACACCTTAGCTAGACATAGATAATTATTAGTTATCATTCCATTAGATCGACATTACCTTGGTTATTGCCTTAGAACTCCCTCATCGGATATCCTTTCAGGTTTCCTTGTCATGTCTTGGGACCTACATTGCTGATACTATCATGAGGTGATTTCAGTGCTGGCCACACATCAGATGACCTATTAACATTAATTGGTAATTTCATAATTAGTGAACATGTTACATGTTTAGACACCAACCGAGTGGTGAACCAGGTACTTGGGTATTTAGTTATATTGTACTGCTTTCTTTACATTATATAATTATTCCTGAACACTTATATATTTCACTCCACAAGCTAGATATTATAGAAACCATAAGTGGTGGACCACTGTGATTTATCTCAAACCCCATTTGGGTTCCATTTGGTACCCAGAGAAGATTACATTGTTGTAATTATTGACAAATGGAACCATACGACTTCAAACACCTGATTGTCGATTGATAGTATAGTGGATGATAGAAGATGACAATGTAGGATCTCACGGTTCCTATTGATTCATTTGTTTTCTTTTAATTTGTGGAACATGTTATTCTTGCTTTCTTGTATCCATGTTTTCCGGTTTTCTAGTGACATGATGTTACATCATCATTGTTCTAATCTATAAATATATTGTTATTCATTTTTATCTACTACATTTGTCTTCTTTTTCTATTTATTTATATTGTTTCCACTATATAATGTTTTCTAAAATTCCTTAAGATGTAATAAACTCTAATAATGAGGGCATAATCTTCTCACAGACACACCTTAGTCCCTCGCTACTAGTCTGTAGCCTCTGGAAATTGGGGAGATACACCTAAGGCCATATGGGCCACTGGGCTCTGGGCACATGTTAAGTTGAATCCCGATCTGGGATGTCACATAGGTGGTAAAGTATTTATCTCTCAAATTGGAGAAGATTTATATTTCATTTCATTTACCAAATGTCAATTTAACCGAGAATTTCCTCCTAAATTGAATTTTCCTATAATTGATCATCTATTTTTGGAACTAATGATTCTATTGTAATGCCTCATAGCTAGAATCCCAGAGAAGTTGAATTATTTTATGAGAGATACATGATTACAAAAAATAAAATCCTAAATGCCCATTTAATTTAGTTTTATTGAAGATCTAGATACATAAAATGGTTCCCTTATTATATTCATACAACATAAATCATAACAAAGTAAAATTATTTTAATCCTTGAAATCATTCAATATTTTCGCCTTCATAAAAATGTAAAAAAATTCAAAAAAGGGTGATATAAAATTATTTTTAAGGGTAGGAAAAGTAAAACAAATAATTAATTTATGATAATAAATCACAATGTAGTGGAAAATAACTAATAACACATTCTATTCAAAAAACTAGATAATGCTTCATCAATATAAAAATGTAAATAACAAAAACACATTCCGTTTAATCAATGAACATAGAATGAAATGCCTATTTAGGTATGTTGAAAAAAATATCATGGATAAATGATGTGTGAAATTTTGGAAATTAATAATTATTAGATGTCATATATTTGGATCATGAACAACTTCCACCAAGACCATTCACAATATGACGTAATTATACTGGTAAAACCTATTTATATTTAATAGAAAAACTATAAAGATTTTACACGAAATTATTTTATCTCATGAGACTACTAATAAATCAATGGAATTTCAATAACTGGTTCCCAATCCATTTCATACATGTATAATGCATTGCTCAAATATTGAATAATCAATTTAAAAATATTTTTTAATGTCAATGTGTCCCATTCCACATTAAAACATTTGCATCATAAGATAGATAAAAGAAAATAATTATCAAATGAAACATTTAATAACATGAAGGTAAAAATATTCATGATATAATATATAAAATTAATTAATAAATACCCCACATAGAATATGGAAGTAGTGTATATGAAATTTATCTCATAGATGTAATAAGTGAGATGGAAACCCTTAACTCAAACTTATATACTAATTGTATGTTACATAAAAAATAGTTCAATGGTTTAAATATTGTTATTAATTTCCATAATAACCTTATTAATAATTTTTATTTCATATATGATCTTATTATATTATTTTATTTCATGTTTCTTAATAATTGTTCACCCATTTCATTATTTTCGATGTTAATTGCCTAGTTTTTTAGGTATGCAATAAGTTGTTATTTGTTGTTTCAATTAAATGAATATTGATTTCATAATGTAATGATTATAAACACTTATTTAAATATAAAATATATTAATTATAAATATATATAATAATCCATTAAAATTAGAGATGGTAAATGAAATGCTTCGTTCCTGGAGATGGTTGTTCCTATATATGCATGAACAGTACTTTCATTTTCCATATTAAAATAAATAAAGTTAAATGATCTATATGTATATTATATTTTCATTATCATATATATTTCATATTTATACCATGTATTTTAAAAAACCCCTCTTTTATAGATTCCATGTATAGTGTGAACGAATCACATCGCATTGAGGAGGCAATTATCCACACATCCAAAAATGATGTTATCGTATTTACCAAAAATGGAAATCAAGAAAGTATTCATTATATAACAATTATAGTATTATTTTTAAATAATTATTAGCATTTATATTTTCTAATAACATAATTTCAATCATAATTACCATCAATGAGAGGATGTAATGAAAAAATGAATGACATCTTTTCATGAGGTGGTAGTTCTCCCTATATGAACAACAAATTCGTTACCCTTTTGATGAAAACTTGTGTAGTTATAGAAAAAAACCTTTTACATAACAATGTATATATATATATAATAATTTATCTATTATATAATAATTGAATAAAAAATAAATTCATGTGGAAAGTATTAAAAATATTGTTATCATTGATTAATATTAACTTTTCTTTGCATACCTCTTTTTGGTTAACACCAAAAGTATTCCATGGTTTTTATTCATAAAGTGAGGATAATTGAATAATGGGATTAATGTAGGGATATTATTTTGGTAGGTTTGGATAATATATAATTCTCAATATGGTGGGAATAAGTGAGGGCGGAGGTGCGATTTTATAACTTAGGTGATGGGATCTTTTGGAAACTCAAAAATTATTAAATTAATATAAATTAATTATTAATTAAATATTGATTGTAAGTGATTTATTTTTAATATAAGATTATTATCGGTCAAAATAATGTCATAATATATTTTTTAGACATGTTTTGGTCATATTATTAGTCTTATCGTATGGATTTAACCCTTAGTTAAACACTTTAACTCGTTCCATGAAAACATGGATTTGGACTATTTAAGGGTTAATATATTTACATTAGAATGAAAAAAACCATAAATGAGTAATGGATTGAATTTTATAAATTATCACAATAATGTTTCAAATATTAATTTTTTAAAAAATTAAATCAATTAATAAATTATAATTTATTTTAAAAGCTCATTAATATAAATTTTCTCATTATTCATTTCAAAAAAAATTTAAAAATAACAATACAAAAGATGAAATTAAAAAAATTCATTTTATACATCCTTAAAATTTTTAAGTAATAAAAAAAATTAGTTACATTAATTATATCAAATTATATTTATTTTAATATTATAAATAACTTATTTTTTTATTTCTATTAATTAAACAATTATTGCATCATCATTATGCAAGCCTTAATTTTAAATATTTATCCCCAAAAAATTTAATATAATTTATCCTCAGGAATATAATTTTTTTTTATTTTTTCATGACTAGTTACAGTTAATTATGTCTTCTTAATGACCATCTAAAAAATTATATCACTTTTTAAAAACATTAGTGTGACATATTGGAAATAACTTACATTAAAATACTAAAAATTTCTTATAGTAATATAATTGGATCCAATAGGCTTTAATATGACTCCAATTATTATTTTGGTAACAAATTACACATTATATAATATTAAGACATGACATAGGGTTGATTTATCATATTTATAATATTATTTTACCCTTTATTACTTTATTTACCTTTAAATATATTAATAAATATTACTAGTTACCATTTATAAGGTCAAAAATTTATAGGAACATATTTACATAATTTAAACACATAGATTCGAAATATGGAATCCTATTTTGAAAATTAAAAAACATTAATTTTGATATAATTAATTGAAAAATAATCATATTGATGGCTTGAGAAAACCAATATTTAATGTGAAACCGTTAAAAAGATTTAAATGTTTTTATATCCTTATTTAATGTGAAATTGATTCTAATGAATTAAATTAGACTAAATGATAAAAATTTATCTAATTAAAATTTAAGATTAATTAAGATAATAATTTGATTGTACAAATTATTTATTCGATTTTTTTACAATTAAAATGAAATATTTTATCATTATTCATCTAAATGTAAAACATACCAAAAAAATAAAAAAATCAACAAAGTAAATTTTTATATTTGATTTAAAGTAAGAAGCTTATTTTTTCAAATAAATTACATAAAAAGTTCAAAAAATTTATTTAACATATGATCAACATTAAAACACGATAAAACAACCATTAGATAAATATAGCATTTTATGGGTTAAATTGACTATTATCTTAACTAAAAGTTATTAAATATATTAGATGAATTTCAGAAATACCTGATTGAATATAAATTAAATATCATTAAGTAATTTTAATTAATTCAATTTATTTGGATAAAATTACTTTGTGATCATAAAAATAGTTCTTTATAAAAATAATTTCCCATATATTCTTTCGGTTCCCATATTCATTTCTAATTAATTTGAAACTAATGATTTAAACTATATATTTTCATAATTTAGATAATACTATTTAAAACATCCAACTGAACATCTTGGTTATGACTTCTTATATTTAATATAAATATATTAGTAACAAATTTTTATATTGTAAAACTCGTCCTTGTGTGTATTACAAGACACATCATTTTTGTGTGTAGCATAATATTTATATGATATTTTATATAAATAAATATAGAAACCAAATTGAAATTATTCAAAAACTAAAATAATGTAATTGATTTGGATGTTACATTCTCCGCACCTTGATTAAATTAATTCCTCATAATTTTTTATTGATATTAATTGTTTAGGTTTTCAAATTTAAATATAAAAAATTGTAAAAAATGAACATCATGATTTGTTTTAATAATAAATAATTATAATAAGAAGGAAAAGGTAATTCAATGGTTATAATAAAACTATGATTTAAAATAAGAGAACATTAGTGAAGACATTGATATGTAAGGGAAATATAAATATCATGATTTTGATGGAGAATTATATAGAACATGGTAAATGAAAACCCCTATAATCACAAAAACATAAATCTATGATAGGGGTAAAGAGGTCGTTAATTTAATATTATGAAAATTAAACAAAGAACATTTTGATTCTAAAATAATTTTTCTTTGAGTCATGGAATTCATTTTCTTCCTTGATTAGGAACGTAAGAAAGAATACTTACATGTTAAGTCATGTTATATCCTTAACATAATATCCCACACAATCTCATCTTTTTGTACAAATGACAAGTAATTAAGATAAAATTTTTCTTTCCTAAAGAATTAAAATCAAATTCAATATATCAAAAAAAAAAGTATACCTATCTATTCCTATTGTCTTTATACATTAATAAAAACCATAATAGATAGTATATGATAACATAGTTCTATAAAAATAATAACCCTTTACATGATGAAAAAAACATTAATATTTAAAATTAAACAATTTTATGAAAATTGAAAGGTAGACCATTCATAAAATATATATCCAACCTATAAAATACACTAGACTGTTATTGAAAAAAAATAAAAGTACTCCATCATATAGACTTTTAAATAAACTTAATAACACTAAATTTATTATACCAAACATTTAATTTCCTAAATAAAATAATAAACATGGTGTGCTATAAGTTTCCATAAATTAGAAAAATCAAAATATTTTCAGAATAAAATAATATACTATTCCAATGTATAATTCAATTTTTAGTTCTCAAATAAAATCATTAAGTATATGGTTTACCTTGATCATATAGTGTTCCCATATATAGTGCAAATATACTAAAATTACATTAATCACTGAATCACCAAATCATTTCCCAATAACAAGGTAATAGAATTGATAAAAAATGTCCTTAAAAAATATTATCCATTAGACAGTTCAAATAAAATTATATCATGTTAACAAGAATTTCAAATATTCTAGTGGTATGTGCTGCACCCTTTTCATTGTTTGGATGTCGGTCCAAACCCTACAACCTTTTTATAAAAGACGAGTTGTAACCCAAAATGCAGTTCTCCCATTTTGTAAAACCATATTAATGTTATCCTAAAATATGATAAAAATCCTCAAAAAATAACCTAAATATAGTGATCATTAATGAATTATTTTAGCTGCAAGGGTAATCTCTTATTTTTCATTTTGTATTTCTAATAATATAAATACATATTATTACCTTAAATTCATAGATTATATAATTTCTAATGGTTATAATTACTTTTAAGCATATTTCCATTAAATTAAAAGGAATTATTACTTAAATATTGTTTTCACATATAATAAACCAAGGTGTTCTATACTAGAATATATTTTCCCTAAATCAATTTCTCATGGTTTCTACTAAACAACCTTTGATACCAAACATAATGCCTCGATCCCAAAAACCCATAGATAGAGAAATAAAATTTTACAATTTCATTGATACAAGGAATATAATCCAAAAAAATGGATCATTTTATTAGTCATAAATAACTATATTCATAAATGGTTTTTTTATTACATTGGAAAAACCTAAATCATAACAAAATGAAATAATTTCCATCCTTGATATCATTAAAAAGTTCAACCTTCTTTACCTAGGGAAAATATAAAAAGGGGTGAGCTCAAAATGGAATTAATGACAATTAAAAAGGAATCAATAATTAATTTAATAGAATAATACATCATGGAAATTTAGAAAATTGGTAACACATTCCATACAAATAACTAGATAAGGCATAATAAATATGTAAATGATAACGACTGTAACACATTTCATTTAATAATTGAACTGAGAATAAAATGCAGCCCCGTAAATGGAGACCCATAATATATTATATAAATAATAACATAAATAATGAAATTTTTATTTATTTGATGTCATGTATCTGGAACAAGAATTACTATAATCAAGAACTTTTATTGGATGGTTTAAATCTGCGGGTAGGAACCTATATATTCTTCTTGTTAATAAGCACAAAGGGTTTGTCTCCAAATAATTTTTTCTCATCAGACTACCAATTCATCAAGAGGATTCTATTATTTGGTCTTAATAATGGGTCTTAAATATCCAATTAATTCCTTATATATTTAATAATCGATTTTAAAAATTATTTTCAAAATCAATGTATCTCATATCACTTTGAAACATTTGAATCATAAGCCACAAAGAAGTAAATATTTATCAAATGAAACATTTAATAACATCAAGATAATGTGAATAATGATATCATATATAAAATGGGGTAGTAAATAAAACATGTAATCAAAGTAATTGGAAAATATGACATTTATCGCGTAGCTTTAAAAAGTGTGACGAAAATCCCTTACCACAGAAATGATTTTTAGTTGTACGTTATTTAACAATTAGTATATCAGCTTAAATCATGTAACTAATTTATATAAAAATAATTTTTTATGATATTAAATATGATCTTCACATATTATTAAATCACCTGTTTGTTAATAATCATTCATCATTATCATTATTTATGGTGTTAATTTCCTTGTTTCTCTATAATGTTTTTACTTTTTATTTGATGTTCCAATATATTATATAATGATTTCATAATCTAAATTATTTAAAAAATGAGGTAGAAATCATATATATTATGCACATATATATTTATAATAATCCATTAAATTTTGCGATAGGAAATTAAGCACACCTTTCATAGAGACGGCAGGCTGTATACACACATGAAAGCTACCATCTTTTATTTTTCATATTAAATAAATTAAAATTAAATATAATTTGTGTATATGATGACTAAATTATCATAAATATGTCATATATATCACATAGTTTATTATAAAATCATATATAAATTCCATGTATCATTTGAATGAATCACACTTCTTTGAGGAGATGGTAGTCCACACATCCACAAACATTGTTATAATATTAACATAAAATTGTAAACAAGAAGGTATGTGTTATATAAAAATTTAGGAATAATAAATGAAACAAAAATGTGAAATATATCACATAATAATATTTTATCTATCATAATGATTATCCATGAGAGGTGGAAATGGAAATATAAATGACATCATTTCACGAGGTGGTAGTTTTTCTTACAACAATGTTACATGTGTTTCCAATTTGATGGAAGTATGTGTATGTGTAGGTAGAAATCTTAAAATAACAACATATTAATATATCTTGGATACTATTTTTATTATATAAGCATGTAATAATAAGAAATCAAGGAGTGGGTAATGAAATAAAACTAAAGTTATCATTGAAGAATGTAAGCGTATATTTGAGAAACTCCTTTTAGTTTATTCATAAATCCTTCAATGGTTTTATTTTCTTCCTAAAGTGTGTCTTAGAGGATTAGGGTATGTAATTTTTGAGATTATTTTCTTGTTTTTTTGATGAGTTATAAGGATAAATGTGGTGTGATTAAGTGATTAGGGGATGTTCCCTTTTATAATTGAGGTAAGGGGATGCTTCGGAATATCAAACAATTTTAAATTAATATAAATTAATTTTCTTTTCCAAATGGAAAATAACTATGTATTATAAATTTTTTGATTAATATGGATCTAAATAATATAAAATATAATATTTATAAATGTTTATCCACACTTAGTTATACCTTTTTTACTCTCACTATGACAACTTTTTTTACACATTACAGGTTAATATATTTACTATATAATACCGAACAAACCATAAATGAGTAATGGATGTAATATTAAACTTCATCCCAACAATTTCGATAATTATTATATATTTTTAAAATTTATTACTTTTAATAAAATATTATTTATTTTAAAATATCATTAATGTCAATATTGATAATATTGATTTATTATTTTTAAAAAAAATATAAATTCACCAGATTAAATCACGAAAAGTAACATTAATTAACCACTGGAATGACTAGTTAGTCTATAAATTTTTTCATTATATTAATTATATCATATTATTTGTATTTTCACATTTAATCTACATTTATTTTATATATACATTAATTAAACAATTACTACACCATCGTTCTAAAATCCATTACTTTAAAAAATTATTCCAAAAAAGTTAAAAATAAATTATCTGGACGAATATAAAAACATTATATTTTTAATTATTTATTATATTTGATGATATATTCTTAATAAAAATATGTAAAAAATGTAATATTTATAAAAAATGAGTTAGACAGATTTGACATCCCACAGAATAAAATACTAAAAAATTATTGATGTTATAAATGTGGCCTTAATATCATTGAAATGATTATTTTGGTATCCAATAACTCAAAAAATTAAATTAATATATGTTTGTGGGATGTTCTATATAGTATATAATATTATTTTTCCCTTAATTACAAGATTTACCATTAACTATATTACTAAATATTAGAAAAGCTTCTATTCCAAATGTTAATAAATAATAAAAACATATTGGCAAAATTGGGACTCACTTATACGAATTATGTCTTAAATTTTTCAAAATTTATAACATAGAAGTTTCATTAATTATTTTAATATTAATCCCACTAATAGAATTAGATAACGAGGTTTTAAAGTTAAACCATTCAAAGGATTAGTATGTTTTTATATCCGCCTACAATTTGAAATTTATTTAAATGATCTAAATTATATTAAATGATGAAAAATTTAACTAATTATATTTTATTAAAAAATAATAATAAAATATAACACTATAAATTATTTAAATGAAAAACCAGTTTTCAATTACAATCCAATATTTCTTGTGTTATTCATCAAAGAATGAATCATAACAGAAATATTAGAACAAGTCAACCAAATTACAATTTCATAATCCTATTTAAATTAAGAGGTTTATTTTTTCAAATAAATTATATATATATGTATCAAAAAATTTATTTAGAATCAGTTACCCATTAAAAGGCAGGAAAACTGTCTTTAAAGTAATATATATTTTTATGAAAAAATTAGATTTATAATTATCTTATGCCTATTAATTCTATTGGATGAATGTAAAAAATATATCAATGCATATATATAGTACATATCATTCAATAAATATAATAAATTTAATTTATTATACTAAAAAAATTGAAAGTAAAAAATAGTTCTGTATAAAAACATTTCCTGCATATTCAATTTGATCCTATATTCATTGATAAATAATTTGTAACAAATAAATTTAACCATATATATTCATAAGTTAGTTAATAGAAATGATACCCTCTATCTTAATGGTAAGGTTATGAAATATTTTATTAATTAATAAAAATTTCTAAATATATTGTTTTTCCGTAAAACCCGGCTGAGTTTGTAACACAAGACAACTCATTGTATTGTGCATCGTATGCATAACATGGTGATTTGTATAAAGGAATCTTGATAAAAACTGAAATTATTAAATAATGAAATTATGGTAAAGTCATCGGGTGTTACATGTCTTAATTCCCATTCAATTGATTCCATCCCTTGAGGTATGCAGACCAAAATTCTATTATTTTTATAAATTTCAAAATAGAACAACCATTATCTATAGGGTTTTAGACATGATTCTAATTCTAATGTCATAAGTGATATGGAAAATTTGGTGGTGTAGCACAACTAACACACATATCAACAAATAATAAATTAAATATAAAAGATTTGTATGACAAAACCACCTAGTTAAAATTGAAAAAGGTTGGGCCCTTGTTAAAGAATAATTTCATTGAATTGCGAACTTCCTATTAGCACGTATTAAGGACGTTAGATATTAATCACTGATGTTATATTTGAAACTAAAACCCATATTTTTAATTATATGTGGGAATGGAAACACTTATACTAATAAGATATAAGGGCATGGTGACCCTCATTCATTTATGATAAATGGGCATGGACGCCCTCATTAAATATAATTCTCCGCATGTCGACCCCATTTGACATGATTTTTCCGTGGAGTCCCTAATGATATGATACGAAGCAAGATGACCCTTACTGTAGTATACAGGTATGATGACCCATAATGATATGATACATAGAATGGTGACCATATAAAATGATTATGGCTTGGTGACCCTAATACAGTAATATTGGGCATGGTGTCCCATATTCATGTGATAGTGGACATTACATCCCAAGATACTCATTAGACTCATGCTACAGCTTATGAACCGCTGAGGTACACCGCAAGTTGAGGGTTCTAGTAGTATCCACATTCATGAATGTAAATCTCAGTACATATAATATATATATGTGTGTTTGAGAGTTTGTGTGTGTGTGTGTACATATGGATGCATATGCAGAGATTATATGGCATGGGTCATAGTAGGTAGTGTTAGCATTGTATCTTTCACAAACCAGAGCCAACCGATTTTTAGTTTTTATTTATTCATTACACCATTATCTCCACACTATCATATTATATGCACGAAATGTGTATTTATAGACAACATAGTTAGGGTCCTACAGAGTTTACCTCACCCCATATTCGGGCTGCTGAGGGTACCCATGCGTATTATGAAGATGCAGGTAGGGACATTGGAAAAAACCTAGTGGTTGATACTTGATTTTTATGTAGCTTGGGGGGAAACATGATACTAAATAATGTTTCATGAGGATAATAAAGATATTCTATTTTGATTTTTTTTCTCTTTTGATAAGTGTAATGTTTTAAATGCATGTTATTGTACATACCTGATTAATGTGATGGACATAAGACATATCATCATTATTTATATGATACTGGATGGAAGTTGATTATTATTATTGGATGCTTTACCATCTCCTATCTTATATTTATTATGCTTCTATATGTTATCAATCTATTCCACAAATTTTTTTACTCTATTTATGAAGGTATAATATACCCACTATAAGACCTTATACACTCATTGCTATCAAGAAGTATTTGGAATATGATGAGAAAAGATTGAGGCCATGTAGCCCACCTTCTCGGGGAATCATTCAACGAAATCCATATTGGGAACTCAAAATGTCGTATTTTTAATATATTTTAATATTTTTAATAATTTAGGAATATTAGATAGGTGATTATGGATGTTTCAAAATTTATTAACATGTTGTTCCATGGATTAACTGACACCCATATAGTGAACGCAAAAATTACATGGGATGGGATATATATTTCTTTATTTTTTTTACAGTTGATTTGATTCCACCAGAGGGTGATGCAAATGATGTGTGCTTTTTTTAGGATTTAGGTTCATATTTTATCCTAGTCCTGATATTGGAAGGATGCGTGATCAAGCATAATTTGAGTCACCTAATAGGTTTTATATAAAAATCATTAAGAAATTACACCTTTATATTTCTATGTTCATTTCCGTCAACATGTTTTAGTTATTATTACTATATACATGAATTTTGGTAATTTTCTATGGGAATGATTACAGATTTGTTACATTTAATGGATGCCTCACATCAATTTATAATGTGTATGGGAACATATAAATTGGAAGTAGTGATCCATATAGTTAAACCTTTTAAATTTTAACACTATAAAAATGAAAATCTAATTAAATTACTTTTGATGAAAAGAAAAGGTCACCATTATATAGTATTTAAATTTCTATTTAAATCTAGTTTTTATCTATATAATTGTATAGAAAATTTATATATTAGATCCCATATAGTAAAACACATATGATGACCTAAACTTAACCTTATTAGTGGGTAGTAGATATCATCTCTTTTGTTATATATAAATGTTTGTATCACCCAGATATTGAACTTTGACTATGAAGAAATTTTTTAATAATACATAGAATGTATTGTACCTATAATATTTGTGTATTAGTGATATTACCATGAGAGAAACTATACAGGGTGTGCATTTGGAATTTTTAGATATATTCCACCATGATGTCCATGTGTCGTGTTCTAGGAGGGTGGTGATGACCTTACTCCAGAGGTGCTGGGACCTGATCCGCTGATGATACCTATTGTAGTACGACATATGGAAGAACTTGTTATCCTTGATGCATGAGACTATTTTTTTATTCTAGGATATTTTTTCAGCTTATGAATACTATACAAGGTGCTCTGCAACCATCCCATTTTATAAAAGATCATATGTTAGAGTTTCAACACTAGTATGCATTTAATTTTTCAATGGATAATGGCCACCATGATATAGTGTTATTTATGGAGATAGAATTATCTATATTTTATCACCTTAAGATACCACCTTAGATTAGATTTAATATTTCTACTCATATTACTTTTGAAACCTTCAAGTAGTGGTTGGATATTCTGAATGAGGTTGGTATGCATCAAGAAGTGATATTTATGGATTTTCAATCGAGATTCTATAACTATATATTCCTTAAGACCCTAGGGGTTTATTATTATAGGGATTTCATTAACCTATAATAGGGTTATATGATATTTATGGACTTCGTATCTCATTTCATAGAGAATTAGTGCTTTATGGCTATCAATTCTGTTGTTTTGCTTTGAAAAGGGAGAAGATTTAAGGTTAGATTTAGGCAACAAATTCATTCTTAGGAAAACCATTTTTGGTTGAATACTATATTTTATATAGTTAATTGGTGTATCATTATAGAGAAGAACGTAGAGGATGTAGATATTTTGGGCTAGGGGTTCATAATTGAGAAAGATTAGTGTTTCTTATAGGGGATAAAAGGGTCCCTTTTATAGAACATGCATGAGCAAGGACATGAATGTTACACCTACAGATAGTAACCAGGTATTTCAACATTTCTTGGAATCATATGAATAAGAATCCCCCGTTTAACTGATACACCATTTAATGATACGGAATCAGTAGATCAAGGAATCTTCAGTGCTTATGAATGACATTCCAATCTGTGTTGAGTTAGAGTGGATCTATTTCAGCTCCATGTCCAAGTGGAGGATCAGTAGAACCTCACTATGTAGGTAGATAGAGTACTATTGACCATTCATTTAGAGGATGAGGTAATTGAAGATGTATTAAATCTTCTGATATTCTCCGCTGGCAGAGATTAATTTCTCTGAGTAGTTATGTTTCATTACTGGGAAATGGATTATTACATATTTAATCTATGAAGGGTATACTAGAAGACTAGGTTTCCAACCCATAAACTATACAAGGTAAAATTCTAGTATTCTATACTAGAGTATCACCGCTATCTAATACAGTATTATATCATTCCAATATATATATTGATAGTGTGGAAAACCTTGGGCTTATTCTTTGTAACATCTATATAATGATGATACATGATACACCTTTGGGAACACCTTGGGAGAGTATACATATAATGTCCCGAAATAGGTGCCACAATCCAATTCCCCGAGCCAATTAGTTTCATGTCCTCAAAAACACAACTCCATAGGCTAGAGGTAGCATACTAGCATTTAGGGTCTAATATATATTGTGGGGAGACTATAACCTATTAATTAAAGTACCAAACAGTCAAAATAATTAAAATAAAACCAAATGATAAGAAATAAAAACTAGAATAATACATAATTGATAATGACCAAAACCACATGATAGTCCCATAAATGGAAAAAATAATATAAACCAAAGCTTTGTATAGGTCAATTCATAATAGTATCATGTAACAAATGAAACTAAAAAAATGATAAATGATGAATCCCAAAGTTTTCCCTGATTTCATTTCTAGTTTAGTAATCCATGATTTATCCCACATACCAAATCATCTATCTAACATAATGATACTTCAATTATCCATTCATGAAAACATAAAGTTTATTCACGTATCGATTGATCATCCCATATAGGGTGTGAGTAGAACTCAATAGGCATACACCAACAACATTTAAAATGTATGCAGTCTATAAAAGTGTATTAATCTGTATAAATAGTAATTTAACAAATAGTTAGTAAACCTTTTCCCATTATAATATCCTTTAATTAACCACGTCATCTTAAGGTTCAGGGTGTCACTTAAACCAAAAATTCCAATTTCGTCCTTATCAGGGTATGAACTATTCAAACAATATATATATCATTTTATTTTTTCATGGGTTTTCATTAATCATTTAATATCCAGTTTCAAATTCATATGATTGGGGCCTAGATAAGAAGAATGAAACCCTATGGGTATTTGGAGAATATGTCCTAGACCTAAAACTCAATGAGCATAATAACTAAAAAAATATTGGTGTCCTAGAGTGGTATTTTGGAACACCATAATTATTTGGAGTAATAATACCTATCCCACAACTTAGTAAAAAATATCACATTTCTTGGTTCCACATTCTCAACACATAATTGTTAACCGACCATGAAATTACCCTTGGACTTCCAAACATCTCTAAAATCTCTAAAAAAACACCTATTAAAAACCCAAACAAGATATAACAAATAAAATAGTTAATGGGAACATCAAAATATGTTCGAGGAATCATGAAAATGGATGAGATAATACAATATCCTAAAACATATAATTGGTCATCCTTGAGCTGCACTGCTAGTCATCTCAAAAAATCTATGGTATAAATATTAAGCCACTGAAACTGCATGTCTACCACCCTCTCCCCTATTTCATATGAAAAATGGCCATGTTTCCACAACACTAGGAGTATCATCATTGTCATTCAAACAACCCTTTATCACTATGATAAAAAACACAAATCTTATCCTCTCCAATGGAAACACTACCCTCAATCTCAAAATCATCAACATAAATAACATGAGAAGGGCTGGGGTGATACTACCATTCTTGAGACACATTGAGACATGAAAATATCATGCATATAAACATACCTATATGGAAGAGACAATTAGTAGGACACTGTTTGAATCCACTCTGTAATTCGAAAAGTTCAAACAAAACTAGGTGCCCACTTACCTTAGATCCAAATAATAGGATCACCCAATCTTGGCATCACCAGTAGAAATACATGATTTCCCTTTGTAACATCAGTGGGTTATTGATGTTGATAACGATACAAATTCACCCTAATATAAGCCATAGACGTGAAATAATATATCATTTGGATCATCTATGATATCTCCAACAATAGACTAGGTCCTAACAACATAGACTCACCTACCATGATCCAATGTAGTGATGATCTTCATGGTCTACCATAAAGTGCCTAATATAGTGCCATTGTATAATCTCATTATAAATTTTGATATAGTTGAACTCAAAAAGTGGTAATTTATTATCCCATGAGTCACTAATGTCATGGATTCACATCAATAACATATTTTCCAACAATTGTACATATGTTCTAACGTCGCGTCTGTTTGTTGGTGGATATACATACTTAGTAATACATGGTTCCCTAAAGAATTATGCAATCCCTACCAAAAACATAAAGTATATTGTGGACAAAAATCTGAAACAATTCTCTATAGTACCAATTATAAACAAACCATCTCTTGAAAATGCAAGTCCCCTAACTGATCCACAATGATGGTCTCTTGAAAGGGAATGGAATAGACTACTTTCATCAATCGGTCCATAGTAACAATATAGAATCATTATGATAAGGCATACATTGAAGTGTCAACATGATGTCAATATTAACAACATTTCACATACATTATAGAATGTGAAATGTATATAATAATCCAATAGGTTGTTAATGCTCACACATAACCTATTTAAAGGTGTAGCATCATTTCACGATCCCTATAATCTTTTTTTTCATGCATACCACCAATACTGTTGAATTAGGCCATGATTAGTTTTAGGAATACTTGGTTGAACTACCCACATTGTGGAATGAAACTCGTTCATATACTACTTGTTTGTACATGAAGGTTCATAACACAATTTAGGAAATATATGATGACAAACCCATCTATACTCAAATAAGAAGGAGACTCCCAACCTTGAATGCTTTTCCCCCATATCCAAGCACTATATATCCTCATAATAACTATCCCTAATCTGAATCAAAAGTGTTTAATAAATTCATAAGTATCTAAGTATCATCTTCCCTTTCCCTCATAAGAATCACTATGCATCTTCCCCAGCAAGGTCACCATATTCTACATAGAACATGAATCCTAAACTACAAAAGTATGTTTGTTCCTAGTAAAAGAGATAGAAACATAGTTTCCCTTCCCCTGTGTAAAGGACATCTAAAAATAAAAAGAATACATTTACTAAATAGATCATCAATTTTAATGATTCAAATATTACTGAGAAAAGATGAGATTTATTCTATTGTGTTTAGTACACATAGTAAAATTTTCAACTAACATGTAATACCACCAGAACATCAAGGAATAAACCACCACAACCAAGTCAAGATCATTTGTATGGTAATTCCATTCATCTTTCCTCAACTAACATGAACTATCTTCAACATCTCGATCCCCTTGCATCCATTCTACTCCAGGTCTGAAATTGAACACCTAAAAAACACAGTATACTACTCCTACAACTTAAGTAGTATAAAAATTGGTATGGTAGTCAAACACATCTTCTAATTCTAAAAATAATCCTCACATGCTCCAGATCATTCAAAATTATCTCATTTCCTAGTAAAGATCATAATTGAAACATCCAAATGGGAATATTCATGGATAAACCTTTGTTAATGACCCACTATTCCCAAAAATCAATGAATATAAAAATGATTTTTTGGATACTCTCAAGAAACCACTACCTTAAACTTTTCTATGACAACTAAAACACCTTCCTTATAGATGATGTTACTCATGATATGTACCATCTAGATCCAGAATTGGTAGTTATATCAATTTGTATATAGATAATGTTATCACAATGTACTCAGGATGATTACAAGATGTTGGGAATGATCATCATGAGTCAAGAATTACACAAAGTTTTCACAAAAAAAATAACCACATACCAATCCAGATATTGGTGAAATATTATGTTCATCAAGGATATAAATGGATATTAAAAATATTTCTTCCAAAGTTACATCATGAAAATTTCATATTGGACATAAATTCTTAAAAAAAGTAGTTGGTGGTATATATGATGCTCTAACTATCAACTAATGATACCCCAATCTCAATTACATTGTGGATAAAACACAAGATCCTCTAAATTGGTATAATTTATCATCGATACATGGATGATGATTTTAGTTACTAAAAGTCACCCAGTACAAATTTTTCTAATAAAAACATAAATGAGTTTCCTTATCTTCCTTCATAGAAAACAAGTTCGGAGAACCCCAAGGTGATGTAATTTGATTGATGAATCCCTTATCCATTATCTTTTCAAGTTGATTCTAAATTTAAAAATGCACTATTGTATTCATTAAATATGGTGGAATATAAAATTGTTTAGCTCCATGGATGAGATCAACTATAAACTCAACATCCCTCAATGGTGGAATCACAGAGAAGTCCTATGGAAACACATCTTGGAACATGTCCACTATAGGTTAGAAGGAATTGTGCCTCTCACCCCCATAATCAAAAAAATTTCTTGTAAGATTGGTGGAGAGCATCCCTATTTGTTGATGAACTATCCATGAAATTCATTCTTGGATATCCCATACATTTCAATGAACATAGATATTAACCTCAAGAGATGTAAAGTTATGTATCTGATGATAATAGTCAACATGGTATTGTTATGATACCAGCCTATTGATTCCAAAAATCAAGTCAAATACTTATATATCATGTATGTGATGATCCCATGAAAATTGATATTCCACAACCTCAAGAGAACACCCCATACAAAAACAAATTCCCCCACCCGTAATCCCAACGTGGGGTCAATCATCATAATCCCACCCAGAAACTCTACCACCAAGATAAAAAAATTATCAAGTTGAAAGAATATAAAAGATTAATAGAATCAGGTATCAAATAAGGCGCTGGAAGGTGTAAAATATTTAATAATAGTACCTTTGACTATCTATGTCCTTGCCTCCTTATCTACAAGTGCATGCTAAACTACCTAAAACTATCCTATGCCTCTTTTCTATGCATAGTCTGATCCCCCTAAGCTGCACCACTCTACTAATACAGTTCTCTTGACCTAAATTTCCTCATATTCTACTCTACTACCACAACTATAAAAACTCATACTCTTTAACTCATATAGAGTATAATGCCACCTTATATTACTCTGAATAATTTTATATCGTCAATCACAAACAATTGATCAAGGTTTTTTATAATACCTTTATAGGTGACCCATCCTGCCATAGGCTCAGAACTCCACTGGTGATTGTGGTAACATGATATGATTGTTACCCGACCTACCACAATGGAGTTATTATATTCTATTACTTATCTAAATATCCAATTATTCTCCTTTTCCCCTTAGCCTTCCATTACAGTTGATGAAATTATCAAAGTGAAACTTCCTATTATTATAATACGGACCTCCTGGCCATCCAAAAGAATCCTCCTACATTCCACTGGAATCCTCCGTTATGATTACCTCATAAATGAGAGCTCAATTCAATATTATAGAAAAAATATTCACCCAAATAAAATTTATCATGGGAATTAATATAATATTTAAGACCATAGTGGAATGGATTCCTTATAGTAGTCTTGTCTCTTTGAAATGCTGATAAAAATCATTTCTAATCAGTGAATTGTCCATCATAATCCAACATAGACATATTTTTTTGGGCAGACCTCAAAAACTCCACTGCTTCGTATTTCATGAGAATATATAGGTAAACATGTTATAGGAACATCTCATTTATGTGTATCTATGTTTTACTCTATAGTATTTAATTCATAGTGGGAATATCTTATAAGTTTGTCACTAATCCTCAAAACTTGTAAGAAACCAATATAACCCACTTCTTATTAGATGTATATAAATGATCAAAGAGCATCTGGATGGACTCAATCTAGAACTCAGCAACATTAGGTATATATTCTCTGGTGAATATTATAGGGTGAGAAAACTATAATTTACTTATTTGAGTAGACAAATATCTCACATCCCATAATGGGTCTCATTTTATACATGGTATAAGGTGAGAAAAGTTCTCACAAATATTTTCTCCTAACCCATCTCCTGGAACTATTATATCCTTCATCTCCACTACTAGAGGAATATTTCTAGACATTTTTTCCTATAATCATATCACTTGATTCGTCACATAGTATTAAATAAAAAATAGTAATTATATTCCATAGGACACAGAACACATCATTAAAACCTTTTAACATGAGATATTCTTATTATCACACAACATGTTTCCTTATACTTATCCACATGGTCAAAACTATGACACTATCACTACCCTCAACCATCCTTCATCTGAATCATGGATAGAATAAGGTAAATCACTTTCATATATCATGTTTCTCATTACCAACCAATTTTATTCATTTTAAATTACACAATTTACATCATTGAAATTTTTTAATATATTATTAGGAACCATTTCATTTTATTAAATTTTGAAATAATGTAATGAATTTTCATTACAACCACTTACCAAGAACCATTGTTTCCATGTGTGCCTAAAACGATTTATTTCACATAAAATCATTTTTTTCAAGAATGTTTCATTTATACTCAAAATCAATGGCATACTGGGACACATGTAAAATATCATAAAACAATAAAATTAGATAATAAGTGCTTTTCCAGATGATAAATAACAACAAAATGTAAAAAAAATATCAATTAAAATAATCTCTCCTAAGGTACATGGGGTTTCCCCTCGTATGGTTTTGCTACTATAATGCATGATTTCATGAATGAGAATTTACTCATTCGAGTCACTTTTCTAACTTTCTAAAATAGTAATACAATTCCAATGAATAGAAAAAAAATTTCACACAACTTTTTAAAATTCTAAATCGGGTACCAAAAGTGGGTTCCCTGATACAGTTAGTTAGATTATATCAAGAACACCTCCATGTGCTCCAGAGGATTCCGAATATCAACGAGGGAGTAATATATATCATAGGGATACAATACCATCATAATTAATGACACAAAATATTGAAAATAAAAAAACAATAACAAAATGATAATAAACAATAACCATAACAATAAATAACTAATAATGTCCATTATCACATGATAATCCCAAAACAAGTACAAATTACTATAATCCAAATCTATAGATTTGTATTGCCATATAAGTTTCACATGTCAATTGAAAACAATATAATTATGACACAAGGAAAAATCTTATAAGATGATCAATAAATAATGTCTAATCTCGTATCATTTCTTCATCCCCTATTGCATATTAGCCATCTAACATTAGTCTTGTTATCTTATCATATCATGCAAACAAGAAGTCTATTCGGATACCGACCAGGCAACCTGAGTACGGTGTGAGTACAACTCTATATGACACACCACATGCCATATAATGCAATATATAAATATATAGCATTGTATAAAAATTCATAAGGAATAAGTTACGAAACAATAAGTATGAATATTAAGATTTTGATATCCATTAATTAACCACATAATCATCAGATTCCTGGTGACACCCGAACCAAAAATACATTCATATGTCTTTGTCAGAGTCCAAACAATCAATAAAAATGATATCACATTTTATTATATCACATGGTTTCATTAATAATTTAATACCCAATTTCAATATCGTCTAAATGCGGACTAGAGTTGTATTATAGAACCCCCTAGGAATTTGTACCTATAGTCCCAATTCCAAAACTCAGTGATCACAAAAAATAAATATTAATGTCATGAGGGCCTAGAGAGATATTCTGGAATCCTTTTGGTATTTGAATAAGAATTAACTATCCCACAACACTATCACAACTATCACATATCATGGTTCCAAATTCACAAAAAATTATCTACCATGTTCATAATGTATTGTTTAACCAATTTCATTATTTCATTTATGCACCAAATCAAAATATCATTTATCAGCCATTAATATTTCATAATATATCAGTTCAATTATATTGGCCAACCCAATTTGTTTCCATCGAGTTCAATCTAAAACTCATCAGTGGGTCCATTCAGATAAATTAAGGGTTTCAAAATTCTAGGTAATTAATTAATTAAATTATATTAAAATTCAATTACCCAACATTGAAATTCAAATTTCTCAATTATATAAACACAATAAATATAGACTATTGGGAATTGAAAATTAGACCACCTACTTAAATTTTTTTGAGGAATGTTCTCCAATTAAAAATCCCCAATTTAACAAGGTAATATTAAAATCACAACAACATGGAATATCTTGGACCAATACCTACGACCATGTTTAAACAGAAAAAAAGATACATTAAAACATATATCTAAACCATTATCAATGAAAGAAAATATCATCCATCTCCATCAGGAATGGGAGAAAAGAGGGAGAAAGAACGAATGCGAGTTAACTATGTACTAGAAGAGATTCAAAATATATCCATATGATATTATATTTACACAAAATGAGGTTCTTTGAGACTAAAAATCCTCCCAAGAACGTTCAAAATTAAAAATATAGGGCTAATATGGGGTGATTATGGGTAAAACCAGGGGACGCCAAAATATTAATAAATTATTTATGGGGTTTAAAAACCATGTGTATGGTTTCCTAGGAGGAGGAAAATAATTTTCCAAACAATATGCATTAACTAACACACATACATGGGGGGTGCACAGTTACTTCTATGTGGCACAAAGAATGAAAAACCATACAACAACCATGAAAACACCAAAATTTTATGTTTCATATTTTTTGGAGGATGTCAACAATGTTTGGACAACCAATGTTCCAACAGTAGACCACCTCATTTGTCTTCAAAAAGGGGTGTACTATTTATAAGGGGAAATTTCATAGTATTCCCTAACAATTATCCAATGGTGAGAATCTTATTGGAAATCCATTAGTCTCCATTTTCTATTGAAAATCATAGTTAAAATCTAATTAAATATATAAACAAATTGTAAAAGAGTAAATGAAAAGTACTATGATGAATATCCCAAATGATTGGGATCTTAATATATTACAATTTAAAGAATTACAGCTTTAGGTAGGAATTCATCATTTATTATGGGACATCATCACCCTCAAGATGATGGTGTTGTATGTCATTATTTATATATATTTTTTAGTCCCCTGTGACATATTTGGATTTTTATCTCTAGAGAGTGTGGTTCACATCACTAGAGGGTTGTACTTATATTCACATGTGTGTGGGGGATGTCCAGGTTGGTAGAGATGGACTAGAGGGTTGTACTTATATTCACAGTAGGTGAATTTGATAAGAAATCATATTTATAAAATTTAGTTTAGATGAAAATATTATGTTAATCGATGATTATTAACTCTAGAGTTTGTTGTTGGGGACCTTGTTTTCTTATGGGTATCACCCAGATTGGGTCTTATATGGATACAGTGGCAAGAATAGTTGTCAGCTCATTATATTAGGATTTTGGAGATATTAAAGAGATTTAACACTATAAGCAATAATTATTTATTACTTTAAAGGTACCATTCCATGGATTATGTCATCAATGTTTCATATCTTATCCATTATCATGTTGATATATCTATTACATTTCACACAAAATATTTTGTGTTTTGTAAAGATGATTGTTTTGCAGAGTATATGATACACATCCTTGTCAATAGAATGAGGAATATTTGTGGTTTGTGTGTATCTTTAGTATGGGTTCTATGACAACATGGTTGGGTTCATGTTGATATAGAGGAGTAGGAATATCACATGTGTTCTCCATGGCATGATTTATTCTCAAAATGTGTTTTACAATTCATATTATGGAAATTTTCATAGGAATGTCATTGAGTGGTGAAGACTATCAGAAGAAAATTTTTTTGAATGAAAAATCCATTTATATTTCATTTAATACATTGATTTCTACCAAATATGAACTCATATTGAGAGAATAGTGGGAAAAATGTTTTCCAACTTTTGTTTGGAGCTCAGAACCCTCAGAAATGGAAGAATCCATTGGGTTACATGGTTAGAAGATAGCATGTATCCCAATACACATAAAATATTCTAAACATGTAGGGAATTCTAAGGAGAACAATATATTTCACAATTTTCCCTAACTATTTTTCCAAAGACACATGATCGTGTAGATTATCTGAAGCTTTTGAAAGAGGATAAGGGCTTGGTCGTCACACCACTTGTCTAACCATGTTCTATGAGTGTTTGAGTGAGGTATTGATGCATTTAGGTGTGCATATTTGGATCACGATTTCACAATACATGCTTCCAAACCATCCAACCTAGGGGTTTTGTGTAAAATTAAAAACAATCCATCAATATATTATAATTTTATCAAAATTCATCCTTTTCTTCATTCCAACAGACATGACATCCTTTCCACACCCATTGGAGTTACTCAAGAATATCCACATATGATTTAAGATAAAACTCACATATGGACACTGATTTTACTTCTATTCATATTTTAGAATACACAAAGATTATATCATTATTCATCATTCACCATTCACCATTTTCTTTTATCTCAACAGAGTAAGTTTGTTGAAATCTCTTGTGAAATATTTAAATTTTTTTCATTTATTATCCTATTTTCATTCGATCTAGATCAAACTAGAGGATGATATTATATAAACGATCCTTTATACGTATAAAGTTTGTGGTGTAATAAATATCCCTCAAGGTGTAGACGATTTATATTATGTTTCATGTCTAGTACACCAATTTCACTATGTATTCCCTCAAAAATTTAATATGCTTATAATTGGATGTCTATTTTTGATCGTAATGATTAAATTAAGTCAACTTAAATTGTTTCCACCCATTTAGGTATTTCAATAAATTTTACATTGTTCCTATAAATGACTAAATTGAAAACCCATTGTATACATGGTTTTGGAGTGATATGTCATTTTCATTCCAAATAGATAGTGTATAATTTTAGTAGTGTAGAATGACGAACACACTTATCAATATATAATGAATTTAATGAATGTGAGTGGTATGAATTCATCACCATTTTAAACATGAAGAAAGTTCATTCCTTTTATTAATGAATAATGTCTTTGAATTACAAACTACTTATAAGATCATATTTAGTCCCCTGGATATTTGTTATAGATATTATAGTTGGAATAATGACACCTACTCTGAATTATATATGATAATGGTGAACCATTTGATAATATATTATATGGGAATGGAGACCACCATTAATTTTGATATATGGGCATGGAGAACCTCATTAAACATGACATTGGGCATGAAAACACATTTTGATAGGATTTGGGCATGGAGACACAACTGATATAATATAGGTCATGATGACTTTTACTATTGTATACAAGAATGATCTCCCTTATTGATATGATGATGGTTATGGTGACCCTACTATTATAATTTATTCATAGAGACCCTACAACTATCATACAAAGAATGGATTCCACTATTCATTTTATAATAGGCATCGTGACCTTTGATACTTGTGAGAATGATGCTATAGATTATGGATTCTTGTGTTACACCTCAGATAAAGGTTATTAGTAGTATCAAAATTTATGTATATAGACTTCACTATGTATATAGTGTATATGTGTGTATACTAACATTTTTTATTCATATATTATTCAACATAGAACGAATCAGGTCGTTTCATCCTGGTATGTTAAATAAACCATATCGAAACCTTTTATAGTTTATATTATTGATTTTCATGAACATAATTACACATTCATAGTATAAACACTAACTGGTTAATTATAGACACCATTAGTGGTGGCATACCTTTTTTATATCATATCCCATTTGAGTTATAAATTTCTAATTGGATGATTATGTGGATGCAGGTAGGGAGGGGGGAAATCACCCAATGGATGATACATGAATTGTTTATTTCATAGAAGAGGAGAAACAAACGATAAAGATTTGGATTATGATACTATTATAGATAGATTTTTTAGTATTTTTTCCTTTATTATACATGCACTATGTTTCATACCTATTACTATACCTAAATAATTTATTTGATTGAAATATTAATAACCAACCTTTTTTCTATGATATTAGATGTTTGAAGCTTTAATATCCCCTATTAAATATTTATTATGATTTCATTGTTGATATTTATAGTTCACATTTTTTCTACTCTAAATATGAGTGTATAGTCTCTCCACTAATAGTTATACTATTCAGCATCCTCTCGTGTATGAGAGGTGAGTACGAGGCCATGTGTATGACCAGATTGGGTCACTATTCAGGGGAATCTATGCCAGGACGTCACCAACGTATCATACATAAAAACATTCTTCAAATACCATAGAAAAGAAAACATAACAAAGGGCCTTCTTAGATGCGTATTAAGGGTAAAAAATGGAGATATAAGTGTTCATATAAACATAACATGAGCATTATGGTATTAATAACTGTGATTAGAAATTGAAATTCATACCAAGTAATTCATAGATCATAATCATGATTCAATAAATAATTATTTTCAGTTTATAAAACATTAATCTTAAATAGGACAAAAATAATCCATGAGAACATATCATTAATATAATATCATGTCATTAAATATTGGCAGAAAGTGTGACATTGAAATAATCATAGAAATCATATGTTTAGTCTACCCACAATGACATTCATAACACTACAGGCTTTGGCTAACAACCTATTTACCTACTTTGGCTTTTTGATAATCTCACGTGTACCTTATTTCAGGATTGGGATATGATCACATACACCATTTGATCTCATATAACAATAATATTTACCCTATGAATTTTAGGGATATATAATTATAGTCCATCCATTTATATAATCATAAATGCATCTATATTCATGCCATAATATCATAAAATCATTCATCACAACATAATCATTTGATGTGAAAAATAAATTCATCAAAATTATATTATCCTAACCATATACCCACAAAAAAAGATAAAAGATATCATTGGATCATATATAATGAAAATCCAATGTAACATCAAGATTTTTGTCAAGGATGGTGAATTCATTTAAGATGTCAGTGGAATACTTTTGAGGAAAATACTATATAAAATTTTAATGAAAATATTAGAATATTAAAATATCCCAAATCATAATGAAAAACAACATTTGAAAAGAACAATAGAAACCTATAAAGTAAAATTTAAATCATTTATTTGTCATAATGGTTTTAAATTCTATTCATGAGATATATAGTAAAAATTATATCTTTCACATTTTCAGCAAAAATTCAAGAGTACGTCATTTGAAAAATAAAATTAAAGTTACTTTTAAACCATTGAGTAAATATTAAAATATAGGAATAATGAAAATAAACAATCATTTAATAATACTAAAAACATCTATGAAACCATTTTAAAAAATATGTTGATATAGAAGTAAATATATTTTCGTTCAAACAGAGAAAAATACTTGGTTTTCCTTAAAAATGTTCTTATACCATATTGTGTACATAATGTGAGAAAAATCAAAGAATATATTTATTATAATGAATTAACTGGTGGGGATGAAATTTAATGAAATTTTATAGTGATATATCAGAAAAGTTCATCATTATAAACTTAATCATAATAAATCATAATAAACAATGTGATTGTAACATAAATCTGTTACCTTGAGTTCAACTTTCTTCAAAAGAGATTTAACATCCAATATAATAAATTTTAATTATTTATACCCATATTATATAGTCATATATTTATTTATAATATCATATAAGATACACTAAAAACATTTTGACCTGAATTTACTAATAAATATTTATTTAAATATTCATTTATGATTCATAACAGTTTCACTTATTCCTTAGAATTTCAGTTCAGTAATTCAGATATTTGTACATTATTCATGTTTCAATAATTACATAATGTTAGTTATTATATAAAAAATATAAATATTCATTATATATATATATATGGATTAATGAAAATTTTATAGTGATAAAAATGAATTACACCATTAATGGAGACTGTAGGCCATACCAATACATTTGAATAAATTTCACTTTTCGACAGATGTAATGAAATAATGGTAAATATTAATTCAGCTTTCCAAAATCATTATTATAAAAATTATATAATATTAATTCATTAAATATGTTCTTTTTTCCATCCATTCATAGTAGGAATGAAAAAAAAATCACAATGCATTGTGGTGGCAGTATTCCACTCATTTTCACAAGTGACAATATCGTTTTCTATCAGATAAGATTGTAAGTTGGTATGTATGATATTATAATTCAATAAGAAAAATTATTTCATAAAAATCATAACAAAATTACCCCCATCATAGTATCCATCCAGTAAAGATGGTGGTGTAAAATAAATCGTTTATCTATATGGAGACGGTAGTCCACAGGTACACATAAGAGATAATTTCACTCCACCTTTTAGGGAAATATGGTATATAATGTAATTTACATCATTAATGATGGTGATTTAAATAAAATTATAAATAGGTGTAGGTTGTAGTAAAAATTTTACACAAAATATATACATTCAGTTTCAATTTCTTGTAAAGGGGGGAAGATAATGTTTATACTATAATAAAAATAACATTTTAGTATATCTAGGATATTGATTTTTTTATTATTTGATGAATATAACATATGTATAGGTGGTGGAATATTAAAAAATGGAATGATTTTGTGTCACAATATTACAACTTTTTCTGTATACTTCTTTAGATTCATTAAAAATTAAATTTCCAATTGTATTTCAAGAAGAAAAGAACCACTGTGGCATCACGAATTTTGATTACATAAACTTTCATTACATTACACAAAACTGAGGATCCTTAAGGTTTAGTCTCTTGGAAATAGGAACATAAAACAAGAAGACAATATAAAACATTCTTATTAAACACTTTAAAGGTTTCTCCTTAAGTTAATCCTAGGTTTATTACTGCATCTCATAACCTGGGGACATAAATCAAAACAAAGGGTGAGTAGAAGGCCCAGTAAGGGAAATAAGAGAAAAATTTTACATGTGAACTTCAGATACTTTAATAAGGTCATGAAAGAAACTCTATGGCATTAGAAAGAAATCATGAGGCATATCATAATAAAAATAAAATTTTTCATAACTTGAAGATGTGACTACAACATTTAATATTGACAATCATTTCATTTCACTAAGGTCCATCCACAAGGTGTCATTAAAAATTACCAAGGTTCTTCACCAAGGCGTCGTTAAAAATAGTCATCTCTAGAGATTATGTCTTTACCCAATGCATTGGAGTGCTATCTGGGCGCACCCTTGAAATGCCTTTATTATCATGTGAGACAAATATATTATCATCAGTCATTTTATAATCAATCCATATATCATAAAAGGAATGGGTTTCATTTCATAATCATAACGTTTAAAAACTGCTTTAAAGACATGATCTTTACGTCACTTTATTCCCACAGAAAGGGAGAGTGGGTCTCATGTATGTAAATCGCAAAATTTAAAATAGAAAAAATTGGTAAATATGTTAATACCCCTATAGAAGAGATAGCTTGGGGTATTCACTTAATAAAAAAAGAAATTTAGAAAAATAGAGAGATATTTTGAGATGGAAATTTTGCAGCATAACGGCTATGTTTCGGTGTTTTAGAAAACAATGAAAAGAGAGGAGACAAGGGTCAAACAATAAAAAATGACCCATAAAACAGTAGATAGACCGAATATGAAGAATATATGAACATGTTAATGAAATTTTAAGGACATACCATTTGAAATGAAAAACATGGAAGGAAGACAAAAATTAGATTTCTCTTATGAAAATTCGGCTGGCTAACGGCGTCACTTAAAAATCAACAAAAATGAATTGACAAGATAAAATAGGGTCTCTCGTCATATCAAAATAAGAGTTCAGTATGATAGATATAGATATAATACCCCAACATAATAAAATAAAACTTGAAAGAAATGACATTAAAGTAGAACATTGAAAAAGAGAAGGGTGAAAGAATCCCTTTACAAATCCGGCAGCCTAACGGCACCACTTAAACATTATTAAAACGAATTGATGAGAGAAAGAGGGGGTATCTCATCATATGAACATGGAAAGGGAATTATGAGGAATATAAAAGAACATCATCCAACATAAGAGCATGGAGCATAAAAGAAATGACATAAAATAGATTACTTGAAAAGAAAGAGAGAGGTCGGATCCCTTACCTTAAACGTAACTCTTAAAACTCAAAGGTTGGGACCTTGAGGGCATGGGGGAACCGTTGGAAGACTAATTGGAATTTAATTAGACCATAACTTCGTTGTGTATGATTTTGGAGTCAAAAGGATGAGAGGATGTCTAGGTATTTATAGGGAAAGTGAGGGGACAAGGCATTAATGGCCAATGGACACCTCATTGGTGGTATTGGCAAAACCATGGGCTTGCCAATGGTATTTTCCCATGGTATTGGCCACTAGGGACACGTCATACAATAATTCATCCCCTTTAGTCGACCATCCCTTAAAATATCTCATGGATTTATCATGACACATTTATGATGTCATTTAACATACCGAAACCCTAAAACTGCATTTTTACTATTCACGAAAAATTTATCTTTCTCAGAAAAATACCAAAAAATTACCATAACATAATATCAATGCTCTGAGTTCAAAAATAAAGTCCATTTTTTAAAAATATTTTTAAATTTAATTTTTAATTAAAAATACTATTCACCTGAAAAACTGATACTTTATTAATAATTTATGAAACTGTTATTTACCCATTTTATTGAATCACATTACTTAATCAAGGTGTCGAAATTATATTAAAACATTATTTAAGTGAGGTTACTAATCCATTTGGTCACATTACTAATCCTAAGCATAAAATCACTATTCATGATTTACTATTAATCAAAAATTATGTTGATCTTATTAGAATCTAAATTTCGTACTTAACATAATTGTAGAAGACCATTTTTTGAAAATCATTAAACATCATTAATTATTTTAGGTTTACATAAATATATCAAAATATCATTTTTTTTTCAAAATTCGTCAATAAAATACATTTTGAAATTTCACAAACTTCACTAAAGGAGGAAATCTTAATTTATTTATTCCAAAGGATTACACAAAGAAGCTACGGTCTCATCACATAGCCCCTTATAACACCGGCATAAGACCTAAGTGTAAGGGGTGCTATGGTGAGAGAATCTGAGGGAGGCTCAGATAACATTTCCCTAGTAGTAATCTCTACTAACTTGAACTTCTCCAGCATGCATTTTCGTTCATGCTTGACACGCTGGAGTTTGGCTTGTGCTTGGTCCAAAGCGAAGCCCAAAAATGCCACCTCCTTCCCAAGCACTGATAAGTGGGCTTCATAAGGTTCGAGTCTACCAGATGAAGCCATCATCTCCTCTTTCTACATTAACCATTAACATCTCTATTAAATCGTTAATAGTAAGTTAATATACTAATCAAAATGTTTGGGTCGTCACATTCTTCCCCCCTTATGAAATTTCACCCACGGAATTTTATACTTGAGGCCTAGTCGAAATGTTGAGGGTACTTTTGCTTCATTGTTTCCTCAGGCTCCCAAGTCGCTTCTTCATACTTATGATTCCCCCACAACACTTTCACAAGGTGGGTAGTCTTGTTTCGTAGAACCATATCTCTACGGTCTATGATCTCCACAGGTTGCTCCTCATAAGAGAGGTCATGTTCCAGTTGTACCACCTCTGGGTTCAATACATGCGAAGGGTCGAGTATGTACTTCCTCAAGAGAGATACATGGAAGAGATCATGAACTTGAGCTAGGTTTGGTGGAAGTGCTAGACGATAGGCCACCACTCCAATGTGGTCAAGGATTTTATAAGGGCTAATCTACCTAGGGCTGAGCTTCCCATTATTCCCAAATTGCATGACTCTCTTCCATGGATAAATTCGAAGGAAGAATTTGTAACCAACACCAAACTCCAAGTCCCTTCGACGGTTGTTAGCGTAGCACTTCTGTCGAATCTGAGTAGCCTTTATGTGTTGTTGGATGGAATGAACCTGTTCTGTCATCGCTTTCACAAGATCAGGTTCAAGAAGCTTTCTATCACCAGTTTCATGACAACAAGCAAGAATTCTACATCACTTTCTAGACAGAGCATCATAGGGTGCCATTTGAATACTCCAATGGAATCTGTTGTTATAGGAGAACTCAACTAATGGGAGGTGTTGGTCCAATCCACCCATAAATTCCATTGAGCATAATCTCATCATGTCTTTGAGTGTCTAAATAGTCCATTCAGATTGGCCATCAGTTTGAGGATGATAGGTCGTACTAAAATTCAATTCAGTATACAGAGGTTGTTGAAGACATCTCCAGAATTTTGATGTGAATCTTGGATCATGATCAGACATGATGGATAGTGGTACCCCATGTAGCCTTTCCACTTCTTTTATGTATATCTTGTAAAGTTGATCCAGAGAGAAATATTCTTGAATAGAGATAAAATGGGCGGTCTTGGTGAGACGGTCCACAATAACCCATATCGCATTGTTTCCCTAGGATTTTTTCCGGAGACCAGTTACAAAGTCCATAGTGATATTATCCCACTTCTATACTACTGTGTGTATCGATTGTAATACCCCCTTAGGATGTTGTCATTCTGCTTTTACTTTTTGACACACCAGGCACCTTTTAGTGTAATCTGCAATCTACTTCTTCATGTTAACCCACCAATAATGATCACGAAGGTCTTTATACATTTTATTGCTTCCCGGATGTATAGAGATAGTAGAGCTATGAGTGTCATCCATCAGTTCTTTCTTTATCTCTGGAATAGAAGGAACACATAGTCTTGTACAAAATTATAATACACCTTCTTGATCAATATTGAAATCAGGGAACATCCCATCCTTTATAGCCTCAAAATTCTCTTGTATCAAAGGATCTTCTTTTTGAGCCTTCTTGATCTTCTCTAGTAATGATGGTTGAGAAATAATTTGGGATAAGGTTGATGATGTCTCTTACCTTACAATTCGCATGTCCAGTTTTACAAGATCTTAAATCAAGGGATCTTCTAGGATCCACATTGTTTCCAGAACAACAGGATCCTTCCTGCTTAATGCATCTGCGACTTTGTTTTCTCTTCCGACGTTATAATGAATTGAACAATCATAGTCTTTAATAATCTTCAACAATCTCCTTTGTCTCATGTTCAATTATTTTTGTGTGAAAATATACTTTAAACTTTGGTGGTCGGTGTATATATCATATTTATCCCCATAAATATAGTGCCTCTATATCTTTAGAGAAAAAACAACTGTCACTACCTCTAGATCATGCGTAGGATAATTCTTCTCATGAATCTTCAACTGTCGAGATGCATAAGCAATTACCTTGTCATCTTGTATCAGGACGCACCCAATCCCTTTCAGAGATGCATCGCTAAAAATAACTAATCCTTCTCCGATAGACGGTAGTATTAACACAGGTGCAGTAACCAATCTGTTCTTCAGGTCTTAGAAACTTTCATTGCTTTCCTTTTTCCAGATGAACTTAACCCCTTTTCGAGTCAGCTTGGTTAGTGGATTAGAATGCCATGGAAATTTTTTCACAAACCTCCGATAATATCCGGCTAAACCAAGGAAACTACGAATCTTAGTTACTGTTGTGGGTTGAGGCCACTCCTCCACAACCATTGTCTTTTCAGGGTCAACCGAGATTCCTTCATTGGTTACGATGTGCCCGAAGAAAGCCACTTGTTGCAACCAAAAATCACGCTTGCTGAACATTCCAAAGAGCCTCTCCTTCCACAGAGTTTTGAAAATAACCCTCAGATGATCTTCATGCTCCTCACAAGTTTTTTAATATATCAAAATATCATTGATAAAAACTACCACAAAGTTATCAAGGTAGTCCTTAAAGAATATATTCATCAAATCCATGAAAATAGCAGGAGCATTAGTCAAGCCGAAGGGTATAACAGTAAACTCAAAATGCCCATATCGTGATCAGAAGGCAGTCTTTGGAATATCTTCCATCTTCACCCTCAGTTGATGATAACCAGATCGAAGGTCAATCTTGGAGAAGAATTGAGCCCCACGAAGTTGGTCAAATAAATCATCAATTCTTGGAAGAGGGTATCTATTCATTACTGTGATCCCGTTCAGTTCTCTATAATCAATTCATAACCGCATTGATCCATCCTTCTTCTTCACAAAGAGAACTGGTGCTCCCCAAGGAGACACACTCGGTCGGATAAAACCCTTCTCCAACAAGTCTTGGAGTTGTTTCTCTAACTCTTCTATCCCCACATTTTATATTCTATATGGGGTCTTTGATATCAGTTGAGACCCAGGTACATGTTCAATGGAGAACTCTACCTCTCTTTCTGGGGGAGGTCCAGGTAACTCCTCAAGAAATACATCCATGTATTCCTGAACAATCGGAACATCTTATATTTGTACACTCCCTTTTCCTTCATCATCATCACCGATTAACTCCATAAAGAATGCTATAAGAGGTGCTTCTATATAGGGATCAGTTCAAGATATATCTCTTTGGAAGATAATTGTACGACTTTCATTCAAGACTACTGAGATTTCTTTACTTCTACATTTGATCTTCACATTATACTTTGAGAGATAGTCCATCCCTAGCATAACATCGAATTCCAACATCGGAATGACTTCTAGATTTGCGATAAAATTGTGCTCACTAAAGTAAACACTAGAGTCTCTAAACACTGTTGATGCATGGATAATCCCACTTGGAGTCTTCACTGACAACTCCACCTCAATCAGTTCGGGGATTGATTCATTAATCTTTGAAAAACATGGAGAAAATAAAGGAATGCGTAGAACCAAAATAAAACAATGTATTTGATAGTTTTGAGAGGACAACAAGATTACCTCCTACCACGTCATTTGGAGCTTCATCTTAAGTTGTTGTGATAGCAAAATAATGACCTTTCTCCCCGGCCTTTGCTGAGGTAGATGGTGATTCCCCTCCATTGCCGTTGGATTTGGACAATGATTAGCAAAGTGCCCAAGCTGTCCACGCTTGAAGCAATGGACATTGGGTAGGGCCAGAACCATCACTCCTCTATTGTCAGTGTTGGGGAGTTCAGGCTTCACCACACTATAAAAATTCCGAGCAAAATGTCCTCCTCTTCAACACCTGTAGCACTTTCCACTTCAGATCAAGCAGGTCCACATATGCTTCTTCCCACATTTATTGCATGTGGTCAGTTGCATTTGATTTTCACCTCTTCCCTGATCAAAATTCATCCCTAAACTTGGCTACAACGGCCTATTCTTGTCATTTGATTTATGAGGCCACTGTGTCTCACCAAACTCTAGTTTGACTTTCATTACACTCCGCACGATCTACTCATAGTTATCGTAGTCCCGGTTGGCTAGATTCTTCTGCAGATGAGGTCTCAGTCCACCATAAAATCTATCAACCTTCCCACTCGGATCCATGACAAATCTAGAGGTATATCGTGAATGTCGGGTGAAGTTAATCTCATAGCTTTTGACAGATTCGTTCTCCTTATGCTTCAGATCAAGAAACCCTTTCTTCATTCTCTTTCTCATGGAAATATGGAAATACTTGTTAAAGAATATTCCCTGGAACTCTTCCCACACCATAGATTCCATCTCTCCACTAGGCTTCATGTTTTTGACCAGTGACCACTAATGATTAGCTTCTCCCTCTAGGCGATAAACAACAATGATGAATTTTTATTGTTCCAAACAAAAGAGTACATAAAATATCTTTTCAATGGAGATTATCCATTGTTCCGCAACCAATGGGTCATTAAATCCACTGAATGTTGGCCGATGTTGGCACATGAAGGACTCAACAGAGTGTTGTTCCCTTTGTGGCGAGGTCGGCCTCTCGGCTTGATTCAAGTTATTACTCATAACTTGAGTCAGTTGGTTCATCATTCGGATGAATTCTTCTATTCCGTCTTCGATTGGAGGGCCATCAACACATGGTGCATTGCGGTCACCATCTGCAGAGTTCATCCTATTGCCCACCATTTTCTAAAAGTATAAAACCATAGTGAGAAACTTATTTTATTTATGAATCTTTTAACTAAGAATTCATGCATAGACAATTACATTTCACTATTATTCCATCATAATGATTCATAAAAAGATTGTGATTAACCAAACATATCCCCCGGGAGTGTTGTAACCAAGAGTGCAGCAAGGTCCGTTATCATGCACTAGTTCCCATTCGAGTCTATCTCAAAGCGGTTTTTTCGGCTTTTACCCCTACGTACATCTATACCAGAGTCGCCTCTACCTGCTTGTATCCAGACAGGGATGTATTTCTTTGATAAACCACATACTCAATACTTACCAAAATAACAGGAAGTTTTCCTATATTTAAAATTTTCTATAGGGTTCTTCCTAAAGTTTTTATATCCTAATTTCCACAAATAAATAAATCATCCTTTGATACCAACTGTGAAATCCCGCCTTTGGATTACAGAAACTTTCATTACATTACAAAAAACTGAGGATCTTTAAGGTTTAGTGTCTTGGAAACTAGGAACATAAAACAAGAAAACAACATAAAAAATTATTCTTAAACACTTTAAAGGCTTATCATTAATTTTATCCTAGGTTCATTACTGCATATCATAACCTGGGGACATACATTAAAAAGAAATGGTGAGCAGAAGGCCCAGTAAGGGAAACAAGAGAAACATTTTACATGTGAACTTGAGATACTTCAATATGGTCATGAAAGGAACTTTATGGCATGAGAAAGAAATAATGAGGAAAATCATAATAAAAATAACATTATTCATAACTTAAATATGTGGCTACAATATTTAATATTGACAATAATATCGTTTCACCAAGGTCCATCCCCAAGGTGTCATTAAAAATTACCTAGGTTACTCACCAAGGCGTCGTTAAAAATAGTCATCTCTAGAGATTAAGTCATTACCCAATGAATTGGAGCGCTATTAGGGCGCACCCTTGACATGTCTTTATTATCATGTGAGACACATATATCATCATAAATAATTTCATAAACAATCCATATAGCATAAAATTAATGGGTTTCATTTAATAATCATAACGTTTAAAAACTGCTTTAAAGACATGATCTTTACATCACTTTAAACCCATGGAAAGGGAGAGCGGGTCTCATGTATGTAAATCCCAGAATTTAAAATAGAAAAACATCGTATATTTGTGAATACCCCTATATAAGAGAGAGCATTTAGTATTAATTTAATAAAACAAAATAATTTATAAAAAGAGAGAGACATTTTGAGACAAACATTCTGCAGCATAACAGCTATGTTTCGGGGTTTTAGAAAACATTGAAAAGAGAGTGGACTTGGGTCAAACAATAAAAAATGACCCATAAAATAGTATAAAGACCGAATATGAAGAATATATGAACATGGTAATGAAATATTAAGTACATACCATTTTAAATGAAAAACATGGAAGGAAGACAAAAAAATAGATTTCTTTTATGAAAATTCGGCAGCCTAACGGCGTCACTTCAACTTAAACCTAAATGAATTGACAAGATAAAATAGGGTCTTTCATTATATGAAAATAATAGTTCAGTATTATATATATAGAGATCATACCCCAACATAATAAAAAAACTTGAATGACTTGACATGAAAGTAGAACTTTGAAAAAGAGAAGGGTGAAAGAATCCCTAAAAAATTCGGCAGCCTAACGATGCCACTTAAACATTCTTAAAATGAATTGATGAGAGAAAGAGGGGGTATATCATCATATTAACATTTAAAGGGAATTAAGAGGAATATAAAATAACATCCTCCAACATAAGATCATGGATCATAAAAGAAATGACATAAAAGAGATTACTTGAAAAGAAAGAGAGAGGTCGGATCCCTTACCTTAAACGTAACTCTTAAAACTCAAAGGTTGGGACCTTGAGGGATTGGGGGTACCTTGGGAGGACTACTTTGAAGGTAAGGAGACCTGAGGTTCGTTGAGGATGATTTTGGAGTCCATAGGAAGAGAGGATGTCTTGGTATTTTTAGGGAATGTGAGGGGACAAGGCATTATTGGCCAAGGGACACCTAATTGGAGGTATTGGCAAAACCATGGGCTTGCCCATGGTATTTGCCAATGGTATTGGCCACATGGGACACCTCATACAATAATTCATCCCCTTTAGTCTACCATACCTTAAAATATCTCATGACATCATCATGACATAATTATGATGGCATTTAACATACCGAAACCCTAAAACTGCATTCTTACTATTCCCTAAAAATTCAGCTTTCTCAGAAAAATCTCAAATAATTACCATAACATAATATCGATGCTCTGAGTTCAAAAATAAAGTTCATTTTATAAAAATAATTTTCTAACTATTTTTAAATTTAATTTTTATTTAAAAACACTATTCACCTGAAAAAAATGATACATGATTCATAATTTATGAAACCGTTATTTACCCATTTTATTGAATCACATTAATTAATCAAGGAGTTTAAAATATAATAAAACTTTATTTAGGTGAGGTTTCTAATCCATTTGGTCACATTACTAATCCTAAGCATAAAATAACTATTTATAATTTACTATTCATAAAAAATTATATTGATCTTATTAGACTCTAAATTTCGTACTAAACATAATTGTAGAAGACCATTTTTTGAAAATCATTACACATCATTAATTATTTAAGGTATACATAAATATTTTAAAATATCCTTTTTTTCTAAATTCATCAATAATATACATTTTGAAATTTCACAAACTTCACCAAAGGAGGAAATCTCAATTTATTCATTCCAATGTATTACACAAAGAAGCTACGGTCTCATCACATAGCCCCTTATAACACCAACATATGACCTAAGTGTAAGGTGTGCTATGGTGAGAGAATCTGAGGGAGGCCCATATAACATTTCCCTAGTAGTAATCTCTACTAACTTGAACTTCTCCCACAAGCATTTCCGTTCAAGCTTGAGATGCTGGAGATCGGCTTGGGCTTTGTCCAAAGCGAATCCTAAAGATGCCACCACCTTCCCATGCTCTGATAAGTGGGCTTCATAAGGTTCGAGTCTACCAGATGAAGCCATCAAATCATCTTTTTTCATTTCCCATTAAAATCTCTATTAAATCGTTAAGAGTATGTTAATATACTAATCAAAAAATTTGGGTCGTTACAGCCACTAATTCATTGATAGGGAGGTTTGGAAAATAATTGGTCTAGTTTTGGTAAATATAGAGATCTAAAATGGGTTTGAATGCATTTCATTTTATATGTAAGGGAATGGACACACATGGAATTACAAAAAAGATTTAAATACAAATAATTTCTTTATCATGTATAATTATTCCAAATATAGATTAACTGAAATAAGAATATGATATGGTTGAAGTATTTTCAAAAAATGAAATTTACATAGGCTTTGACACAAAATTAATCCTTATATTTAGTTTAAAATATTCTTTAACTGAATTTATCATTAACCACAGTAATGAATTTTTCAATATTTAAAGGTTGGAATAGTACTTTTAAGTTAACAATTAGATAATAAATATATAAAAGTGAAATATTATATCATTTTTCACAGTTATTTTTTATTGAAACAAATTAATAATTTTTAAATAATTTAATAAAATATAATTTTCCAAAAAAATCACTGAATCCATTTTTTATTCTATTCATTTAATTTGATATAAAAGACATGAATACTATAAATTAAATAAATAAAATCCATTAAATCATTCTTAATATGTAATATATATCTATAAAATTTATGGTTTACTAGAAATCACGCAAAAAATATAACCTTTAATGTTTTTATATATACATTTTCATTATTTTTCTAATTGTCATCTAAGCACTCTTTTGGCGCAGTGTAAGAATTTAAGGTATTTAGTACACCACCAAAAATTAAAAGTAAACGACCATGACAACAAATTCAATTCATATTTAAAATAAAAAATTTTAATAAATAATATTCCCTTTTCATTCTTATGTAAACAAATTTGAGTTTTTAATTTTATGAGAGTTACATTTTGGAATTTTCTTTACATAAAATAACATAAATTTCATTATCAAGAAAAAATGGAAGAAAATTTATATATATTATTATTTGGGATGTCCATGTAAGAATTTATTCAATAATATAAAATAAAATCATGTTTTGGGTTTATATTTGTACCGTATCCTATGGGTTTAATAAATTTTACATAGTTTACCAATTTTAGCCTTACCGAGATGACTAATATTTAAAAAAATTACTATTTTTATTAACAAAAACAAAAGGGGCCACTTTAAAAATCATTAACCACATGATTCAAAACATGTTAACCAATTTTGAATATTCACTCTTTTGAATTTTCATATATTAATTTTTATATAAATGCATAAGACATAAAAATTACCAAATTTTAGAAAAATCTATTTTTAAGAATAAAAAATATCATATATTAAAATATAGAATATTTCATATTCAAATAGAAATAATAAGATTTTTATAAATAAAATTTATTATATTTAATTTAATACCAAATAAAAAATATAATGTTACTTGTCAATCACTAGATCTAATGAATATAAATTATAGTATATGGAAATTGTATATTTTTCAATTAAAAACCTTTATTTTTAAATTATATGACCAAATATAATCCTAAATTTATATTGGAATGATTATTTAAAAATGATTTTAATTTTATAAAATCCAAAATCCAAAATATCAATTTAATAATTATAATTTCCACACTCAAAATTTAATGAAAATAATATTTCAAGGAAATGTGTTTTTGAAGAATAAAATTATTTCACTTAAAATGACAACTTATTTCATAAGAATTAATTAACACTCTGGTATTGAGTAAGTAAATTATAATATTCTTTCAAAATTTATTTTTATAATATCCATACACTCCAATTAATGATTATTCTTTAATAGCGACATTTATATAATAATTTTATTTTTATAATATATCAAAATTTTATTAAATATCATTGTTGTGTGTTATTAAATCTATGAAAATGATAAAATTTATTTATTGAGAGAAATATTCAAAATTCATGGGGTGTCAAATTAATCTTTATAATATAGATTTTCCCCTCATTAATTCTATCATCTTATTCATTATTTCAATATTTGAATATACATTTATCGATAACCTATATCATATAAATGGATAATAAAATGTCCTCTAAAATGGAAAAGTGGGAAGTGTACAGATTACCAAAAACATCACATAATAAAGTTCTATGATAAATAGATCATTATTAAGAAGTAAAAATATATACATAGTGGAGAAAAATACCATTTGAGGGAAAATATAGTGTGAAAGAGAACAAAGTTATGATATATTTAATGAACAAAACACCATAAATAGATGAGGGTTGAAAAGTAAATTTATTAATCACTAATTAATTTTAGTTGAAAATTATTTATTTCCAATTCCTTTTTCTAAGGTTGATGTATCATTTTAATATCAATATATAGTATAAGATAAAATATACTTACTGTATTTCATTTTATATTATAAGTGAAATTCAAATATTTTGTTGTGCATCAATAAATTACACTTATATCTCATCTATATCTCAATGAAATGGATACTCAATGTGACATTTTTGTGATTGAATAATGAAAATTAAATTTTGATAGATCATAATATCCAAAAAATTATAATTTATTATTTATATCTCTAATTAACAACAAAACAAAAATGTATAGTTTAAGTTATCAAATATACTGACTGAAAATTATTTGTCTACTAACAGGCACTTTTAAGGTAAAAGTGAGAAACTGAATGTTACAACACTTACCAAACAACAACAAACATAAAATCTGAAAAATCCTCTTCTAAGCATAAGCAGCTACCGTTCACCCCAAAGAAGGCCACTCGATGATCCCATGCAAGCATGGTCCCTCCCAATGGCAAGCCACCCCTCTGTATCCACCACATCCCAAATGACCTACAGAGGGGAAAACAGCATGCTCTAGCCCAACTAGTCAAGCTGAACCTCCAACAATTCCTCACACAACCAAGACAGTGACTCAACAAAGCAAAGCTATGAAATAAGTAAAAAAGAGTCATTGTAGATCAGTTGAACTCTACCAGAAACGGTGTCTTTAAATAACTTCCTGGATAACTTAGATACCTGCAACAGGGGATCCCCCCTTACCAGGTCTTCAAGGGAAGAGGAAAGTTTATTCCATGCCTGAAAATACTCCTCGAGACTAATCAACACCTTATTGAAACCTCCGACCAAAATAGAATCCTGCTTGTCGACCGAGATATACAATTCTTCATTGAGAACCACTTCAAGACTCCGGCCCATCAACTTGGCTTCCTCCTCTTCCATGGCGTTGAGAAATAACACCTTCTCGGTCACCACATCATCCGAACATAAAACCCAATTCGAGGAGAGATCATGCTGTCCAGGTGACTCTGGGCTACACCTGCTCACCTTGTCCAACTTCTCCAACATTATCGTTTTTGATGACCATGTCTTCATAGGAGGAGGTAAAGAGGAAAAATCCTTCCAACCCCGTCTTTTTCTCTTACTCCTGTTACACCTAAAATCGGTTTCTGCTACTGATAAGCTTCTGGTGGTCACAGCAGGTTCAGCATGCCCTCCACCCTCCTCACACTCTGGATAAGCCTTCCCCAAGATCTGGCCTTCCAAAAGTAAAACATCGGGGTTTCTCCTGTTGTCCTCATCCTCCTCAGCCAAGGCAGGTGATTCATCTTTGGATTCCTCCTCAGCCAGCATTCCAAACCTGTTTCTCAAGACAACTGGGGTCCAGACTGGAGAGGTAGCCCCTGACAAACAGGCAGAACCCGAACCCCTTAGATCACCCCGGTTGGTCTGGGCCTTCCCCAAGACACAAGTTTCCCCCTCCCCTGAACCCTCCTGAAGAGCACGTTGCTCGAAACACCTACCCATAAATTGAGACTGGGGATTCGGGTCCACCTAGCCTCTGCCTGTACCGCCGGTGGCCTCAAGACTAGCAGATACACCCGTGGGAAGAGAAGACCTCACTAAAGCTCCATCTGCATGACCCTGACCTTTTTTCCCAAAGTTGTTAGACACATGGATAACACCCAAATCCTTCTTGAGACCTTCAAACACAGCCCTTACCTGAGGCTCCATAACCATTGAAGCCTCCTTCAGACCTTTATCTACAGACCCCGCCTGCCCCGAGCCAGAAGGATCCCCTGCCAAAGCAATGGGGGGACTGATAACCTCCACCCCAGGTTGGCCAGGAGACCCCTGCACCTGAGCACCCCGAATAGCCTCCACATGACCACATGTATCCTGAGTGCCCTCCTTTGACTTCAGCTTGCCCGACACAGGCTCGGAGCCAATGCCAGGACCAGTTCCCCCGACCTCAACATGAACTGGGTCACTCTTGCTCAGCAAAGGCATCTCAACCACAGTCGCCGAAGCCCTTTTGAGACACTCCTCAACCTGGTGTCCCTGTCTATGACAGAATGAACAGAACATGGACCAGGATTCATAAAATATGTTTTGCACGTACCTGTATTGCTCCTCAATCACAATATAGATCTTATCCGGTGGGGGACGAGAGATATCCATTTCAACGCAGATACATGCAACAATTGGATGTACCATTGAATCAGTCTTCCAATCCGCATAGAGAAAACGGCCCAGAGAATTACCAATAGAATTGAGGAGCGCTGGATTCTGAAAAGGTTGTGGTAACCCCAGAAGTTGAATCCCGATTTCTGAATTAGAGGAGTCGCGACCCATATGAAAATCAAACGTCCATTGATGAAGATGAAAAGGAAACCCTCTAAACGACCTACTAGCACGAGACCAGGACAAGGACAAGTCGTCTTCATCAGCTAGACAAACCAGAATATGCTGCGCCCCAAGGAGACCAACGACCGTCCGACAGCCTCAACCCCAATCCTGATTCACGTACCTCTCGAAAACCTCAAACGGGGGTTGCGACGAGTGATCTTAGCAACCAGAGACGTTGAAATAAGCGACGAAGCTTCGGAGAATTCCTTGGAAGAAATCGAGACCACTGGATGACCATTGCAGGCTCCAGGTACTTTTGGAGAGACATAGATGCTGGGGAGAAAGGATCACCGCCTGGGCCAAAGAGCAAGATCCTTCCCCTCCCCCTGACAGGGAGGGACCAACGCCCTGGACATGGATCTAGGGCATCACCGTCGCCAAGGATCTAGGGCATCGCTGTCCATCTCCCCTCCCTAAATGGGATATTGTGAATTCATCAAATATATATAATTTTTTATCTGATGAAATAATGAATTGGTATGTAAAACCTAAATTGTGACACTCAATGTTGTAAATATTCCAATATAGAGAAAATTAAACAACAGAATCCTCTAAGATGTTTCTGGGTAAATTTAAAAACCAGAAATCTAAAAAATTTTGCCACAAATTTTTTTTATGAACTACTTTATAATTATCCCCATATAATAAGAAATTTACTATAATTTCACATTCAAATATGTGAATACCATGTGCATAAATTCTATAAAATCATGATAATAATTTTTTAAATTAATATTAAATCCAAAATAACCTCATTGAAAACAAAAAATATTTCTGAAACTAAGTGTGTCTCATATTACAAAATTCAAAAAAACACATAAAATTTACAAATGAAGACCATAATAACCATTTCATCAAATAAATAACAACTTTTAGGGTCCCCAATACTATCCCATGTATATAATCAATGTAAATAATTTCATTATCCCATCTAAAAAATATTATTTCATCATTGGGAATCTATTAAGTGTAATATTTCCCATAACTAGTAGTTTTCCAAAAATATATCTTTAGCGATAAATCACATTTCTAGGTTATCATTATGATTAATAATATTCATGAAAATTATTAAAGAAAAACAAAAATATAATAAACCAAGGATGTTTCACATTATTATTAACAATAATACCACTAATTAGAAAACTTATACTATAAATTTTTTGAATCCCAATAAATTATCACTTTAACCATTCATATTAATTTTTAAACATTTACTAGGATTCATAGTATTATTCATTATGACCTTATTAATTTCATATTCCATTTGTATTTTCTTCATCATCAAAAGGAAAACCATTATACAGAAAAACATAGCGATTTTATTCTTGTGTTTTCCCTTGAGGAATTCTATTTTCCTAATTCCCATTCATTATTTATTTAAAACATTCATCCATTTATTATACATTAGGGAAACCATTATTCTCATCCATTACATTAACTAGAATTTTCATTTTTTGCATCAGTTATTTACTATGTTTCTTTATTTTCAACACCCAAACATCATACCTTCATTCTAATACAATCCACTGACTTCAGCTTCTAATATTCTATATATTTAGGAAAATGAATCTTTTGACTTCAATGAGACTCCAACAACTATATTTTTATCTTATTATGTGTACAAAGAAACTCACCCATGTTTAAAATATTAATCATAAAATTAAATAACTTATTATGAATAATAACAAGGTTTCACATTCCATATTATATTTCATTTGGTTTCCTAGAAATTCAATTATTCTATTTTTCCTCAAGTTATATTCTAATATGAATCCTTATATTTATTTCCTCTGTCAAAAACCAAGTAGTATGGTGTAATAAAAAAATAATCATAGTGGGAAAACATATAACCATGAAAAAATAAATAATAGTATTTCTAAATCATAGCAAATTCTTTTCAATATTTAAAAATAGTAGTTTAACATTTGTCATCCATAATCAAAATTTTGTTAAATCATTCAACATTTTTTATAAATAAAATGTTGATCTACCAAGGAATATCCACCTGAGAGAGTGATACCAAGTACACAATAATAGAACAATCACCATGCTCTATAATTATAGTCAATATATACTCAACCAGCACTTTTGAGGATTATTACTCGTAGGTACATCTATGTTAAATTCACATTCAAATAATGTACCTTGAAATTAATGTTTTTCTTCGTAAAACACAATCACTTATTAACTATAAAATAAGATGTTCCCATATACAAATGAATATCCAAATGGTTCTAAATAAAATTTTCATACCTTTTTTCCAAAGGTGGAAAACCATTATCTAATAAAAAATATATCATCCCATTAATTTGAAAATTAAATATTAAATATTATTATATGAATAATAATTAAACAACATTATGTTCCATTACAAAACAATATAGAATTAGTGTCATTGAATATCATGGGTATATAAAAAATTTATTCATAATTGATCTTCATTGTATCCCACATAGTTGTTCATTACTACAACCCTTATTAGAAACATCATATATATAAATTATATCCATATCATTGTGAAAATAAAATATAATATTGTTAGAGCTCAGATACTCAGTAATTGTAATAAAAGTAGATATTAATGGTTATTTAAACATAACATGAGAATAAAGAAATGATAACATGAGAATAAACTTTTAAAATATAGACCATAATTCTTATATCATAAAATGAGTAATGTTATAACTCATGGTATGTCATAAGGAGTGAATCATAAATGGGGTCAAAGAACAAGAGACATTAGAACATTACATTGGCATAATATCATATCATAAAAGGGTCGAATAAATTTTGGTGTAATCATAATTCAATAAATATTATTTTATGGAATCCCACAATAAATTTAAAATTTGTAGGCATGGGATAACCACCTAACGTACATGCTTCAGGATTGAAGTAGCCTCCCATGTATTCTCTTTTGGGAACGTAAAAACCTCTTGTGTACCATATATTGTTATTAGGATAACCATTAATGTAGTATTTGATCTCATATAACATTATTATTTATAGAACTATTTATAGGGACATATAATTACTGGAACACTTATAACATAATCAAAAATAAATTTATATTTAGTCCACAAGATCATAACAATATTAATCATATATTATCCCATATAAGAGAAAATTGGTTTCATCGATATTTCATCATTATAATAAAAAAGATACCAAGATAATGATTAAATGTGATATAATTGGATAACAACCCCCAAAAAAATCATATTTAACATCAAATTATGTTATAATAGATGAAGAATTCCATTAAAAGGTTTTTGAAATATTTCTTGATGAAAATAACCTTTACATTTTTAAATAACCATTAAATTATTTAAACGTATCAAAAATTAAAGAAATTATTTTATTTTAAAGTAAAATAATAAACTTTTAAACAAAGTATAAAATCATCGAGTGGTTATGATAGTTGGAAATTCCAATGAAGTTGTGTATATTAAATCAATGATTCCTTTGATATTTTCAGTAAAAAGTAAGAACAAACTCATTCAAAAAATAACAAAATGGTTACTTTTAAAGAAATTGTAAATAGTAAAAATAGGTAATAATGAAATAAAAAACTCAATAAATAATTTTAATAATTCTATATATATATTTTTATAGAACATTGATATGGATGAAAAAGTATTTTCAACAAGAGAGAGGAATGAAATAAATTTTCCTTAAAAATGTTCTTTTGGCATCGTTATTACATAAAGTAATGAAATTATAAAAAAATTATTTTCATGAAATAACAATATTATAATAAAATTCATGATATTATAGAATGATATATCATGAAATTTCATCACCGTAAATGTAATGATAAAAATCTCGGCAAATAATGAGACACTAAAACAAATCTCCTACCATGAGTTTGAATATATTTGGATGTTCATATAAGTACTATATGATAAATTTATATTTTTTATAATTAAAAATGAAACTCATTTACATATTAATAATTTTACATATGATAAAATTATATCATTTTACCTGACATTTATTACCAATTCATTATTAAAAATGTGATATATTAGTTATAAGGATTTCATTTTTAATGAGATATTTGGTTTGGTAGTTCTGGTAAATGTACATTTATCATAGTTAAATCATCTAATGAATGTGAATTGTTATATAAATATCATATAAATTCATATAATAACCTTATTAATAATTATGATGTCATATATGATCTTATTATATTATTTTATTTCCAATTTCTTAATAATTATTCAACAATTTCATTTTTTTAATGTTAATTGTCTTGTTTTTTGGGTATACGTTGAGTTTTTTTGCTTTTGCAATTAAATGGATCATGATTTCATAATTTAAAAATTATAAAACCTGATTTAAATACTATATATATTATTTATAAACATTATCTTAAAATAATCTATATAGTTTTGAGATAAGATATTAAATGCATCATTCATGGAGATGATTGTTCCTATAAATGCATGAATGCTAATTTAATTTATTTTCCTTACTAAAATAATGAAAATTAAATTATTTATAAGTATATTATATTTTCAGTATCATATATATTTTATATTTATACCATATGTTTAATCAAAACTATCTTTTATTTATTCCATGTATAGTGTTAATGAATCAAATCACTTTGAGGAGGCAGTATCCCATAATTTCACAAACGTTGTTATCATATTTAAACAAAAAGGAATGAATGAAGGTATGTGTTATTTGAAAATTATAGTTGTATTATTAAATTATTAATAGAATATATATTTTATAAAAACATAATTTCCATCATAATTACCAGTAATAAGAGGTGGTGATGGAAAAATGAATGTCATCTTTCCACGATGCGGTAGATTGCCCTACACAGACAATAATTTTTTTACTCATTTGAAGAAAACATGTGTAGTTATAGATCAAACCATATAAATAATAATTCATCAATATATTTATCATAAATATTCTATTATATAATAATTTAATAAAAATAAATAAATGAGTGGGGAAAGTATTACAAAAAGTTATTGTTGAATAAATTAACCATTTATTTGGGTAACTCCTTCTTGTTTACATCAAAATTATTCCATGGATTTTTATGCATAACGTGAGGCTTATAAGATTAGGGGATCAATGCTGGGAGATTATTGGTGTAGGGGTTAGATGAGGTATAATTCACAATGCATTACGAATAAGTGAGCGGGGAGGTTCCATTTTATAATATAGGTGAGGGGTAATTTAGGAAACTCAAAAAATATTAAATTAATATAAATTAATTATCAATTAAAATTTTATAGGAAGATATTTTTTTAATATTTTATTATTATGTGTCAAAAAAACATATACTTTATTTTTAGACATTTTTAGTCATCTTATTACTATTATCTTATGGATTTAACTCTTAGTTAAACCCATTAACACTTACCATGAAAACTTGGATTTTTACTATTTAAGGGTTAATATATTTACATTAAAATGAAAAAAACATATATGATTAATTTATGGAATTACAATAATTATCAACATAATGTTTCCAATATTAAATTTTATAAATTTTAAATCAATTGAAAAATTATAATTTATTTTAAAATCTCATTAATATAAATTGTAACATTATTCATTTCATAACTATTTTGAAAATAAAAATACACATGATAAACAAAAATATATTCATTTAATATAACCAAAATATTTCTAAGTAATCTATAAAATTTTGTAGTGACATTAATTATATCCAATTATATTTATTTTAATATACTAAATAACTTGAATTATATATTTCTATTAATTATATAGTTATTGAATCATCATTATAGAAGCCTTCATTATAAATTTTGATAAACTAATAATTTTAAAAAAATCATCATGATGAATATTATTTTATTAATTTATAATTACTTGATATTTCAAGTATATATTCTTAATAACCATATATATATATAACATAAAAATTATTAAAAACATTACTGTGACATATTGAACATAACATACAATAAAATACAAAAAAATTCTTACAGTCATCCATGTAGATCCAATAATATTTAAAATCTTCCCAATTATTATGGTGGCCTAAAATAACTCATCCAATAAAATTAAGACATGTTTTTGGGTTTTTTATAATCTTTATAATATTATTTTTACCCTTAATTACTCGATTTACCATTAAATATGTTAATAGATATTACTAGTTACCATTCATATGGTCATAAATTTATAGGAACCTATTTACATAATTTAAACATATGGAATCTAAATAGTGAATCCAATTTGAAAACTCTAAAACAATGATGTTGAGGTAATTAATTGAAAAATAATCATGTTGATGGCATGAGAAAACAAGTATATAATGTGAAATCGTTTAAAACATTAAATTTTTTTCATATCCTTATTCATTGTGAAATTGAATCTAATGATATCAATTAGAAAAAAAGGAAAAATATTGAACTAAATAGAATTTTATATTAATTATGATTATAATTTGACAGTAAAAATTATTTAGTTGAAAAAGGTTTTACAATTAAAATGAAATATTTTATAATTATTCATCTAAATGTGATAATTATCAGAAAAATAATAAAAATTCAACTATGTAAATTGTAATTTCTGATTTAAAGTAAGAATATTATTTTTTCAAATAAATTATATAAAATGTTAAAATTTTCTATTTAAAATATGTTCAATATTAAAATGTGGTAAAACTGCCTTTAGAGAAATATAGGGTTTTATTGGTAAAATTGGGTTTTTTCTTATCTAATAATTATTTAATCTATTAGTTGAATTTCTAAAATACCTTATTGAATATATATTATATATAATTATGTAATTGTAATTAATTTAATTAATATCAATAAAATTACATTTGATCATAAAAATAGTTCATTATAAATTTTTTTCAAATATATTCATTTGGTTCCCATAATAATTTCTAATTAATTTGTAACCAATTAATTAAACAATATATTTTCATAATTTAGATAATACTATTCATAAAATCCTACTAAACCTCTAGGTTTTGACTTATTATAATAAAAAATCATATTACAGTAATATATTGTTATTTTTTAAATCACTTCCTTTTGTGTATCACAAGCTAACTCATTGTTGGGTGTAGAATAATCTTAATATAATGTTGCATATACAGAAATATAAGATCCAAATGAGACTCATTTAAAAATTAAAATATGGTAGTGTCTTGGGTTGTTACATTCTCCCCACATTGATTAAATTGCTTCCTCATAATTTAATATTTATCTCAATAGTTTAGGGTTTGATATTAAAAATAAGCATCTGTTAAAAACCCCCAACATGAATAGGTTTAAAAATAAATAATCATAATAAGAAGGAAAATAAAATTCAAAGGTCATAATAGAACTATGACTTCAAATAGGAGAATATTAGTGAAGACATGGATATATAAGAGAAATATAACTATCTTTTTCTGATGGATAATGACAGAGAAAATGGTAAATGTTTAATCCTATAAATATAAAACCATAAATCCGTGATGGGGTAAGGAGGTTGTTGATTAACTATTAAGAAAATTAAGCAAATAACATTTTTATTCTAAAAAAAAATTCCTAGAGTTATAGAGTTCATTTGATTATGAGACTATGATCATAAGAAAATATACTTAATTAGCATGTCTTGTTTTATCATTAAATCAATTTCCACCACTAACCCATCTTTTTATACAAGTGAAAAGTAATTAAGAAGAATTATTTCATTCATAAAAAAATAAAATCAAATTCAGTGGATAAAAAAAATCAAAAAAATATAACTATATATTCCTCTTAAATTTATACATTAACCAAATCCATAATAGATAGGATAATATAAGATAGTTCTATAAAAATAATAAACCATTATATAATGAAAAAATCATTAAAATTACAAATTCTATATTAATATCAAAACTGAAAGGTGTATTATTTAAAATATAGGTTTCCTACCTCAAAAATATTCTATACTAAGATTAAAACCCCAAAATTATAATTATTTCACCATATAGACATCCAATGAACATTAATCAATCATAATTTGTTATACAAAACATTTAATTACCTAAATCAGACATTGTTCATGGTATGCTGACAATTTCCATAAATTAAAAAAGACCACATATATCTACTATAAAAACATATATTATTCCAAAATATAATTCAAATTTTTATTCTCAAATAAAATAATACATTATTTTGTTTACCTTGATCATATAGGGTTCCAAAATAATGTGTACTTCTTATGAAATAACATTAATCACATAATCACCAAATCATTTCAGAATACCCAGGTAATATAATTGATAAAAAATATCCTTTCAAATAAAATTAGCCTTATCTTTTTTATTGTTTAACTAAAAATATTTCAAGCTAACTATGAATTCAAATATGCTAGCGGTATGCAGTACAGCCTTGTCTCCATTCTATTTACATTTCAATCCCTATAACCTTTTTGAATGAGATGAGTTTTCACCTAAAATATAGTGTTCCCATTTTCTAAAACGATATTTCTGTTATCCTAAATATGATAAAAATCCTAAAAAAATAACCTCAATATAGTCATCATTAATGAAATTTTATTACTCTCTGGTTTATCTCTTATTTTACATTTTGTTTTTATATTTTATAAATGTGTATTATTACCTTAAATTCATAGATTATATAAACCCTAATGGTTAAAATTACCATTAAATGCAATTACATAAAATTAAATGGCATTATTACTTAAATAAAATTTTCACATATAATAAACCATTGGGTTCAGTCCCTAAATTTATTTTTTCCTAAATCTATTTCCCATGGTTTATAGTAAACATATATTGATACCGAACGTAACACAATGATCCTAGAATCCCAATCATAGAGAAGAAATTTATTATATTTCCATCATTACAAGGAATATAATCCCAAAATATGGATCGGTTTATTATTCATAAGGAACCAGATTCATAAATGGTTCCATTATTACATTGGTAAAACATAATGCATATCAAAGGAAAATAATTTACATCCTTAAACTCATTAAAAAAATTACACTTCATTACCTGGGGAAAATATGGGTGATCGTAAACTAGAATAAATGGTAATTAAACAGGAATAAATAATTAATTTAATAGTATAAATCATCATGGGTAGGTAAAAAATTGATAAAACATTCCATACAAATGACTAGATAGGGCATAACAATATAGAAACGGAAAAAATTAAACAAATTCCATTTATTAATTTAACTGTGAATGAAATGCATCCAAATGTATGGAGACTGAAAATATACTAGATTAATATAAACTAAAATAATGTAAATTCTTTATTATTGGATGTCATGTATCTAGCATAAGAACTACTACAATCAAGACATTTAATAGGATGGCTTAATTTTGTGGGTAGAATCCCGTCTATTCTTTTGGGTAACAAAAATAAAGGGTTTGTATCCAACTAATTTATTCTCATGAGACATCATATTAATTAATGGGATTTTATTAATTGGTCCCCTACATGGGTCATACATATCCAGATAATTACTTATATATTTAATAATCAATTATTTAAATTATTTTTAAAATCGATGTGTCTCATATAACTTTCAAACCATTGAATCATAAGCCCCAATGAAGTAAATATTTATCAAATTAAACATTTAATAACATGATGATAATGTTAATAATGGAATCATATATAAAATGGTGTATTAGATACACCATATAAACTAAGTAAGTGGTAAATAAGATATTTATCTCATAGTTGTAAAAGCTAGATGAAAATACAATACCAGACACATGAGTTTTAGTCGTACATTATTTAACCCTTAATATAATTGATTAAATCATGTATTTAATTTGTATGAAAATATTATTCGTATTTTTGATATCATATATGATCTTCACATATTATTAAATAACCTATTTTTTATAATCATTCCACATTTTCATTATTTAGGGTGTCAATTTCCTAGTCTTTGAAGTTTGTTTTTACTTGTTATTTGGCATTTCAATGTATTGGATATTGATTTCATCATTTCAAACATTAAAAAAATGAGTAAAATATCATATATTATGTGCTCATATATATATATATATAATAATCCATAAAATTTGGTGATAGGAAATGAAACACATTGTTCATAGAGACGATAGACTGTATACGCACATGAATGCTACCTTCATGTATTTTTCATGATAAATGAATGAAAAGTAAATTATATATATGTATATCATGACTCTAGTATAATATATATGTCACATATATCAAATTGTTTTATTAATACATCATATATACATTCCATGTATAATGTGAATGAATCCCATCGCTTTGAGGACGTGGTATTCCACACATCCACAAATGATAATATCGTATTGACATAAAACGGTAAATAAGAAGGTATGTGTTATATAAAAATTCAGGAAGAGTGAAGGAAATATAAATGAAAATTATATCGTATAATTATTTTTTTGACATAATGACCATACAAGAGTTATGGAAAATGGAAACATGAATGACATCATTTCACGAGGTGCTAGTTTTCCATACACAAATGTTACATGTGTTACCTATTTGATGGAAGTGTGTGTAGTTGTAGGTAGAAACCATATCATAACGACCTGTCAAAATATTTTGGAAACCCTTTTTATTATAAAATCATGGAATAACAATAAATCAAGGAGTGGGGGATTGATTTTAAACTAAAATGATCATTAAAAAATGTTACCTTTTATTTGGGAAAATCCTTTTAGTTTATACATAAAACATTATTCGGATTTTATTCTCCCTGATGTGAGTCGTAAAGGATTATGGGAGGTAATTTTAAAGATTATCATTTCTATGTTTGGATGATTTATAAAGATAAATGTGGTGTGATTAAGTGAGGGGGGATGTGCCCTTTTATAATTGAGGTGAGGGGATGTTTTGTACAAGCAAACAAATTTAATTAATATAAATTAATTTCATTTCCAAATGTATAATGACAGTGTAATTTCAAATTTTATATTACAATGGTTCTAAATAATATAAAATATAGTATTTAGAAAAGTTTATCTCACATTATTACTCTTATATTTTTTCTTTCACCCTTAGTTATACCATTTTTACTCTTACTATGACAACTTATATGTTTACTCCTAGAAGTTAAAATATTAACTATAAAATACCAAACAAACCATAAAATAGTCATGGATAAATTTTTAATCTATATCCTAATAATTTGGATAAATATTATATTTTTATTAATTTTATCACATTTAATAAAATATAATTTTTTTTAAATTCATTAATGTTAATTTTGATAATATTATTTTATTGAATTTTGGAACAAATATTAGTACAAAAGGTAACTTCAAAAAATACCTTTAAATAATCCCTAATAAAAAATGTTAATCTATAAAATATTTTCATGAGATTGATTATATAATATTAATTTTATTATCACATTTTTAACTACATTTATTTGATGTGTCTATTAATTAAACAATAACTACATCATCATTGTGAAATACATTAACTTAATTAATTTGGATGTTAAAATAAAAAATAAATAACGATGATGAATATGAAAACATTATATATTCAATTATTTTTTATAGATGAAGATATATTCTTTATAAAAATATATTAAAATGTAATACTTATAAAAAAACAAGAGTTATACATATTGGACTTCCCTCATAATAAAAGAATAAAAAATTATTGAAGACATACATGTGGACTAAAAATCAACCCAATGATTCTTTTGGTATCAAATAAATCCTAAAATAAAATTGATACATGTTTTGGGATGTTTTATAAAGTACATAATATTAATTTTTCCTTAATTACATGATTTAAATTTAACCATGTTAATAAAAATTAGCAAAGTTACTATTCATAATATCCATAAATAATAGGAACATTTTTACATAATTTTGACTCAATTATTCCAATTATTTATATAATTTTTTAAAATTTATAACATAGAAGTTTAAGTAATTAATTTAATATTAATACCAATAAAAGAATGAGATAACATAGTTTTAAAGTGAAACCCTTCAAAAGATTAATATGTTTTTATATACGCATTCAATGTGAAATAGATTAAAATGACCTAAATTATACTAAATACTATAAAATTTATCAAATTATATTATAAAAATATATAATAATTTAATATAACACTACACACTATTTAAAAGAAAATCATTATCCAATTACAATGCAATATTTCTGTACTTTTCATCAAAGATTGAATCTTAACTGGAAAAATAGCAAAATTCAACCGAATTACAATTTGATATTTCTATTTAAATTTATAGGTTTCCTTATCAATGAATGTATATATATGTTTCAAAAATGTGATTTTAAATAGGTTATCAATTATATGGCGTAAAAACTTCCTTTAGAGAAATATATGATTTTTATGTCTAAAATTGGATTTGTTATTATATTATGCCTATTAAATATATTGGATGTACGTAAAAAATATATAATTGGATATATAATACAAATAATTAAATAATTTAAGTATATTTTCTTTTGTAGGATAAACTATATTTGTGAATAAAAAATAGTTCTTCTTAAAAACACTTCATATATATTTAGTTTGATCCAATAATAATTCATAATTAATTTGTAACCAATGAATTAAACCACATATATATTCATAAGTCAGTTAATAAAACTCATAGCCTCTCTTTTATTTGATAGGTTATGAGTTATTTTTTTAATTAATAATATATTATAAATATATTATTGTTTAGTAAAACATGGCCTAGTGTATAATGCCAGACAACTCATTGTATTGTGCAATGTAATCTTAACATGGTGTTTTCTATAAAGTAATCTTGAAAAAAAATAAAATTATTAAATAATGAAATCATGGTAATGTCTTGTGGTACTACATCACTTCATTCCCATTCAATTTATGAAACCCCATGGGGTATAATGACCAATATTCCATTGTTTTTATAAATTTCTAAATGGAAGAACAATCATCTACATGGTTTTAGACTAGCTTCTAATTGTGATATCACAAATGAGATGGACAATATTTTAGTGTAGCACAACTAAAAAACTAATAAATAAATAATGAATTAAATGTAAATGAGTTTTATGACCACATCACCTAATTAAACTTGAAAAAGGTCTTTCCCTTTTTGAAGAATAATTTCATTGAATTACGATATACCTATTAGCACATTTTAAGGCCATTAAATAATTATCACAGATATTATATTTGAAACAAAGAACCTATTTTGAATTATATATGGGAATGGAACCCCTTATAATGATATCATATATGGGCAAGGTGACTGTCATTAATTGTTATAAATGGGCGTATAGTACCTCATTAAATCTGATTTAGGTTATGTTGACCCCAATTGATATAATTTTGCCATGGAGAATCTAATTATATGATACATAGAAAGATGACCTTTATTATAGTATACGAGTATTATTACCCTTATTGATATGATACTAGGATTGGCGGCCATATAATTAAGTTTCAGGAATAGTGACCCTAATACAGTAATATTGGGCATGGTGTCGCCTACTCCGGTGATACTGGGCATTACATCCAATGAAACTCATGAGAATCATGATACTACATAGGAACCACTGAGTTACACATCACGTTGAGGGTTCTAGTAGTATACACATTCAGGGATATAAATGTTACTACCTATAATATAAATATATATATACATATAGATACTTTGGCATAGATTATCTGGCATGTGACGTAGTATGTATTCTTATCATGGTATCTTTTACAAACCAGAACCGAATCATTTATTGTTTTTATTACATACTTCCACTATTATTTCCACATTGTCATATTATATGCACTAAATGCCTATTTATAGACCCCATTGTTAGGGGCCTACAGATTTTACCTCACCCCCTATCCGACCTGCAAATAGTACCCAAGTGTATTATGAAGGTGCAGGTAGGGACATTGGATAAACCCAATTGTTGATACTTGAATTTTGTATATCATGGGGTAGGATAATCATAATACTAATTAATATCTCACGAGGCTAATAAAGATAGTATTTTTGGAATATTTTTCTCTTTTGATAAATGAAATGTTTTAAATTCCAGTTATTGTACCAACCTTATTAATTTGATGAACACATGACATATCATCATTATTTATATGATACATTATAATAGTTCTCTATTATTGTTGAATGTTTTAACTTCTCTTATCTTATATTTATTATGATTCCACTATTTATCAATCTATTCAACCAATTTTCTACTCTGATTATAATGGTATTGTCTCCCTACTATAAAACTGTATACCCTCAAGGCTATCAATTATAATTTGGCATATGATGGGAAAACATGAAGTGAAATGGCCCATATGCTCAGGGAATCATTCGTCAAAAACGGGGTTCGGATGTCACAATGTCCTAATATAGAACTTATTTTCTTCTATCTAATCATTTGGGAATATTAGATATGTGAATATGGATTTCTTAAAATTTGGTAACGAGTTGTTCCTTGGAGTAATTGACCCACTTATAGGGAAATCCCAAATTATAGGGGAATAGGTATATTATTCAATATTTTTTTAGAGTTGATTATATTCAACCATTGGGGGATCCACATGATGGGAGAATTTTTAATTACTGAGGTTTCTATTTTATACCTAGCCTGATATGGAATGGATTCATGATCATGCATCATTTGAGGCAACATAGAGGATTTATATGTAATTCATTAAGAAATTACACCTTTATTTAACTATGTTCATTTCATTCAACAGGTTTTAGTTATTATTACAATATACTTGAATTATGATAAAATTTATTTCATGGGATTGTTTAGAGATTGGTTAATATTTCATGGATACCTCAAATAAATTTATAAGGTGTATAAGAATATATAAATTGTAACTTTTGATTGATATAGTATAAATTTTTAAATACAAACACTATAAAAATGAAAATGAAATTAAATATGGATAAAATAAAAAATTTCATTTTCACCATTATATAGGTATTAGATTTTCAATTTAAAGGTTTTTTTCCCTATAATTTTTTTAACATTATTTATATATAATCCCATATTGTAAAACACATATCATGACCAAGAATTGATATTATTAGTGGGTAGTAGATATCATCTCTTCTGTTCTCTATAAATGTTTCTATCCCCAAAATATAAATCATTAACTATGAAGACTGGTTTGACTAATACATAAGAAGTATTCTACCTATCATAGTTGTGTATCTATGATTTTTACCAAGAGAGAAACAATAACTAGTATGTGTTTGTAGTTTTTAGATATATTCCACCATGAATTCCTTGTGTCATGTGCTATGAGGGAGGTGATGAACTTACTCCGGAGGTGGTGGGACTTGATCCAAAAGTGATACCTCTAGTAGTAATACATATGTATCCAATTTTTATCCGTGATGCATGATATGATTTTAGTATAATAGGAGAATTTCTCAAGCTTATGAATACTATCCAGGGTGCTCTACAACCATCCCATTCTATTGAAGAGCCTATTCCAGAGTTTCTACACTAGATTGCATTGAATTTTTCCGGTGATAGTTCCCACTAGTCTATAGTTTTATTACTGGAGTTAGTGTTATCAATCTTATATCACCTTAAGATACCACTTGAGAGTATATTGAATCTTTCTACTCATATTATTTTTGGATCCTTCAAAAACATGTTGGATATTCCGAATTTGGTAGGTAAACATCGAGAAGTGATTTAAATGAATTTTATGTTGAAATTCTATAACTATTTCTTACCTAAGACCATGAGGCTTGATTATGGTAGGGATTTCATGATCCTATAATAGGGTTATATGTTATTTTTGTACATCGTATCTAATTCATAGAGATTCAGTGCTTTATGCCTATCGATACTGATGTTGACCATAAAAAATAGAGAAAATTCGAGGTCAGATTTATGCATCATATTCATTTTTAGGTAAACCCATTTTGGTTGAACACCATATTTGATATAGTGATTTAGGGTATCATCATAGAGAAGAACCAAAGGGAAGTATAACATTTGGGTTACGTGATTTAGAACTGAAATAGATTAGTGGTTCTTCTACGGGTGAAAAGGGGCCCTTTGAGACTACATGGATACAAAATGACATACAAGTTAAACCTACTGATAGTTAGATGGGGTTTCACAAGTTTTTTGAATCGTTGAAAATAGAAGCACCAGTTTAATAGAGACCTAATTGAGTGATAAAGCATCAGTAGATAGGGGAATATTCTCTGCTTATGAAATACATTCCAATATGTTTTGAATGGAAAATGACCTATTTTATCTCCATGATCAAGAGAAGGATTAGTAGACCTCACCAAGCTAGTAGCTGGAGTACTATTGTCCATTAATATAGAGGAAGTGTTAATAGAAGAGGTTTCCATGATTTTGATATTCTACTCTAGCAGATATGACTTGTTCTGATTATTAATGTTTCATTACTCGACCATGGATTATTACATATATATCTTATGCAGGATATAATAGATGAGTAGGTTTCCAAGACATTTACTATTCAAGATACAAATATAGTATCCACTATTATAGTGTCATACATATCTTATAAAAGTGTATATCATTCTAATATATAAATGGATAGTGTGGAAAACCTTGGCCTAAATGTAGAGCACTTATTGGGAATGATGATACTTGATAGACCGCCGGGAATACATTCATAGAGTTGATGTATAATTGCATGACCTAGGTAACAAAATCCAATGCCCTGAGCCGATTTGTTACACGACCTCAAAAAAACCCCATGTTCTAAAATATTATTAATTGCACTAGGGGTCAAACATAGATTGTGGGAAGACAATAACTAATTAATCAATGTACCAAAATATTTGAAATAATTAAAAGACAACAAAATGATAAGAAAAAAAACCATAATAATACATAACTAAAGAAGACCAACACCACATGATACTCAAAAAAGAGAATAAAATAATATAAAACAAATATGTTGATATGTCAGTTCATAAAAGTACTAGTTATCAAATGGAACTAAAAAAGGCCCAATGATGAATCCACATGTTTTCCCCAATATCATGTCCAGTTCACTCATACATGCTTTATCCCACATACCAAATATTACATTAATATAGGGATATTTACATTATCCATTCATGAAAACATAATGTTTATTCATTTACTGATTGATCATCCTACTTACGGTGTGAGTACAACTCAATAGTCTTACACCAATAATATCTAAAAAATATCCAGTCTATAATAGTTTATAAATTTTTATAAATACTGATATACAAAATATTAAGTAGACTTTTTCCAATTATAATATCCTTTAATTAACCACATCATCCTAGGGTCAATAGTGAAACCTGAACCAACAATACCAATTTAGTCCGTGATGGGGTGTGAAATATCTTGAAAAATGATATTATATTTTAATCTATTATGGGTTTTTTATTAATCATTTAATATAGAGGTTCCAAATAATGCGATGGGGGCCTAGAGAAGTAGACTGGGACAACATGAGAATTTGGAGAAGAAGTCCTATAACCACAACTCAATGATCATAATAAATAAAAAATATATTGGGGTCCTAAAGAGGTATTCTAGAACCCCATAATTATTTGCAATAAAATTCCCTATCCCACAACTCATTAAAAAATATCAGATTTCATTGTTCCTCATTCGCAACCTTTTATCCACCATTTCAATAATCTTTTATTTGACACATTTCATGATTTCATTCATCAACTATATTCACAAAACCATTTTCAACAATGAAAAATTCCTAATTCATCTTTTGAGTTATGTTGGAAAATCCCATGGGATTCCATATAGTTCGGAGAAAAATTCATCAATGTGTCCAATGGGATCTATGAAGGGTTTAATAATTCAACACAATCCAAAAATTAATTCAATCTAAAATGAAATAACAAAATGTGTAATTTTAAATTTCCCAATTAATAACACCAAATTAATGAAGACTATTGGTATTAACAATTAGACAACCTAACTCAAGGTCATTGACGAACATTCCCCAAACTAAACATCCAAATTGGATACATGAGATTGAAAACAAATTGGCATGATAGATCTAGGAATGAAACCTAAGTCCAAGATCCAAAGTAACTAGATCCGTTAAAACCATTATCTAAACAACCACAAATTAAAAAATATTATCCATATTCATTAGAATAGAGTGAAATATGGGCAATAAAACTAATGAGAATATTTTAAAAACAATATGTGGGTCCAAATTCTTCAACTGGATCTTTAGTTCTCACAATAAGGTGTTATAGGAGACATGGAATCCTTTCAAGTGATTCCAAAATCATTGTATAGTTTTTAAGACTAAACAGGGATTATTAGTGGTAAAAACTATTGGGGGGTGTCTTGAATTCATATAAAATTTTCTAAGGGTTTAAAACCCCCTTTCTTGGTTTTCTGGCTAGATGGGAACAATTTTCAAAACTGTGTTCCTTTTCCATGAACCCATTCATAGGATTAGAGAGGAGTTCATAGGTTCTTCTAAGCGGATGATGGTTTGAGAAACCTTGTGCCTATAGTGAAAATAACCAATGTATTAGTGTGCATAGTATGTGGAGGTTGTCTAGATTGGTCAGAAAAACTAAACACCAAATGTATGACACATCTTCTGACTCAAAAAAGGGGAACATATTTTCGAAGGGAAAACCACATTGTTTTCCCTAATTGTGCACCAACAATACACATCCCATTGGGCTTCCAAACAACTAAAAATTCTCCAGAAACAACACATGTTGAATGCCCATCCATGATATATAAAAAAATAGTGAAGTATCCCATGAAAATGAGTATGGGTAATCTAGATAATGGATGAGACAATAAAATATCCCAAACATATAATAGTTCATCCTTGATCTATACTCCTAGTCATCCCAAAAATTGCATGGCAAAAATATTTGGCCACTGAACGTACATGTTTGCCTCCCTCTTTTCTATTTCATCCTGAACATGTCAATATTTCCACAACACTTGGAGTATCATCACATTCATTCCCAAAATCCTTTACCATTATGATCCAAAACACAAATCATATCCACATCAAGGGACACATTAGGATAAATATCAAAATCATCAACATCAATCACATGAGAAGGGACAGGGTGATACTGCCATTGTTGTTACAAATTGACACATGAATACATCAGGAATATAACCATAACTTTGTTGAAGGTCCAATCAGTAGGACACTGGTCGAATCCTCCCCATATTTCCAAGAGGTCCAATAATCCTTGGTTCCCACTTAACCAACATACAAATCATATGATAACCCAATTTATGAGTGAATACAAAGAATACAAGATCACCCATTTTAAACTCAGTGGGTTATTGACGTCGATCAACATACAACTTCAACCATCTCTAAGACAAATACATGTAATTATAAATCCATTAGATCATCGATGATGTCTCCAACATGATACTTGGTCCCAAAACATTGATTCGCTAACCTCGATCCAATTTAGAGGTGATCTACATTGTCTACCATAATGTGCCTAATATGGAGCTGTATGAACAATCCCATAATAAATTTTAATATTGTTGAACTCCAAAAGTGGTAATTTATTGTCCCATGACTCACCATAGTCATTTATTTACACAGATAGCATATCCCCAATCACATGAATTGTATGTTCCGACTTTCTGTATATTTTACGTGGATATCCATACTTAGTAATACATTGTTACCTAAAGAATTATTCTCTTACAACCATAAACATAATGTATATTGTGGACCAAAATATGAAACAATAAAATAAAGTAAAACGTAAGAACATACCATCTCTTGAAAATGCATGACCCTCAACTCATCCACCATGAAGGTCTCATAGACAAGAATAAAATGGACTAATATAATTAATCTGTCCATAGTAACACATATTGCATCATTATGATAATGATTCCTTGGAAGAGTCAAAATCATGTACATGGTAACATCATTCCACATCCATTATTGAATGTGAAATGGATATAATAATACCAGTGTAAGTTAATGATAAAAAATTACCTATTTAAGGGTGTAGAATCATTTCATGATCTCTAGAATCTATTTTTTCATGCATGACCACAAATAATGCTGACTTAGGTCATGATACATTTTGGGAATACATGGATGAACTACCCACATTGAAGAATGAAACACATTCATCTACTTCTTGTGTATACATAAATGTACAACAACAGAGTTCCCGAAATATATGATGGCAACCCCAACTATACTCTAATTAGTAGGAGACTAATCAACATGCAGGCTCTCCCCCAAGGCCATAAACTTGATATTCTCAGGCTACCAATCCCTAATATGACTCAGAAGTGTTGAATAAATTTTTAAGGATCTTAGGATCAACTTCCCTTGGCCCTCCAAACTTCACTATGCATCTTCCCCAACATAGTCACCATCTTCTAATTAATATTGACTCCTAAACTACCTAAGTATGTGTCTTCCTACTAAAAGATATAGAAATATATTTTCCCTTCCATAGTGTAAAGGATAGCTCAAAATAAATAGAATATATTTACTCAACCCATCTCCACTATTTGAGAATAAAATATTATTGAGAAAAGATAAGATTTATTCTTTTGTTTTCAATAAACACAGTAAAATTTTCAACAAACATATAAAACCACCAACACTTATAAGAATAAACCACAACATCCAACTCAATATCATTCGTATGGTAATTCCTTTCTCGTTGCCTCAATTACCATGAACTATCTACCACAACTTGATCTGCATGCATCAAATATTTTCCATGTCTAATATTGTACACATAAAAAAACACAATATACTCCTATCCTGGCTTAGGTAGTGTCAAAATTTGTGTGGTAGTCCAAAACATCTTGTAATCTTAGAAAGGATCATCAGATGCTCCAGATAATTCAGAAGTAATTTTCATCCTAGTCAGGACCAAAATTGGAACATCCAATTGGGAATATTCTTGGAAAAACCTTTGATAATAACCCATTATTTACAAAAATCAATGAATATCAAAAAACAAATTGGATACTCCCAAGACCACTACCTTCACCTTTTCTATGTCCACTAAAATAGATTTTTTTGAGATGATTTCACCCATGAAATGTACCATCTTGATCCCAAATTGACAGTTAGGTAGATTCGTATATAGATAATGATATCTCAGTGTAATCAGAATGATGAAATGATGTTGGGAATGACCATCATGAGTTGATAAGTATACCATGTTTTGAAAAAAAAACTAACCAAAAACCAATCTAGATATGGGTGAAATATTTGTTTCACATAGGACATAAACATATATGTAGAATTCGTCTTCCAAAACAACATCACTAAAAATTCATATAGGACATACCAACATCGAAATGTTGTTTGTGGTATATAATATGATCTAACTATCAAATGATGATTCCCCGATCACAATTCCATCATGGATAAAACACAAGATCCTCTCAATTGGTCAAATTTATCATTGATACATGGATGATGAATTTATTTACTGATAGTCCCCCAGTTCAAATTTTGGTAATCAAAACATATACTAATGTTCATATCTTCCTTTGTAAAAAACAATTTTGGAGAACCCCAAGGTGATTTAATTGGATGTATAAATCCCTTATCCATTTACTATTATATTTTAGTATTATGTTCCTAATGAACAATTGGATTCATTCAATATGGTGGAATATAAAATGGTTTATCTCCATCCAGGATCACATTTGTAAACATAACATCTCTCTATGGTGGAATGCTTGAGAATTCCTCAGGAAAAACAACTTAAAACAAGATCCACTATATGTAGGATGTAATTTTGTTTCACACCCTCCAACATCTAAAAAAACTTATAATATCGGCGGAGAGAATCCCCATTTGCTGATGAACTATTCCGACAAATTTTTCTTTGATATCCCATACTTCTCAATGAACAAAAATTTTGACCTATATAGATTTAATGGTTAGTATCTGATGATAATAATCAACAAGGTCTTGGTATGATACCGGCATATCAATACCAAAAATCAAGTCATATACTAGCATATCATGTATGTGATGATCCCAACAAAAATGATATTCCCCAGCCTCAATAGAACACCCTTTACAAAAACAAATATCCCCCAACTGTACTCCCAATAGTGTGTCAAACATCACAATCCCCCTCATAATCTCTACCCTCATGATCAAGGAATTATCAAGTTGATAAGATATAATTTAATGAGAGAATCAGGTATATAATAATGCACCAGATTGTGTAGAATCTTCAAGAATAGTACCTTTTACTATCTACGTCCCATCATCTCTATCCACAAATGCATACTGAACTACCAACAACTATCCTACCCCGCTTTCCTATGCTCTAGTCTGAGGCCCCTGAGCTAAAACACTCTACTAATATGGGTTCTCATGACCTGATGTACCACATATTCTACCACTACTACCAAAACTATAATAACTCAATCTTCTTGATTGATGATGAGTCGAATACCACCTTATATTACACTGAACCATTTTGTCTCCTCTGTCACAAACCATCGATCTTGGTTTTTTATAATACCTTTATATGTTACCCATAATACCATAAGATCATAAATCCAATGGTTATCATGGAACTTTCTACGAATGTGACCCGACCTACAAAAATGGTGGTAGTATATTCAGTTACTTCTCTACGTATCAAATTACTCTCCATTACCCCTCCGCCTTCCATATCCCTAGATGAAATTATCAAAGTTAAGCTTCCTCTGATTATAATAATTACTTCATGGGCTTATATCATGTAGAGAACCAAATATGATGTACATAGAAGTTACATTAATTTTTCGAAATACATAATACACGACAAAAAAATGCTCAATGATCGTATTAATTTAGTGTCTTTGGAAACATAGAACATAAACATTAATCATGGTGAATGATCTCAAAATATCCCATAATGATATTCCAATTTTATATTAGTAACTAAATCATTTCTTTATATCCTGGGTAAATAAAACATAAAAATGGTGAGCTCAAATGCTCAGTAAGGGAAAAAATGAAATTCCAATCATATATAACATTTGAAAATATAATCCTTCAGATGAGAGATCATAAAATAATGTCATGGGATAAATCATAGAAGTGAAATTTAATCCGAATAATCCGAAAATAAAACAAGAAACTTTGTTTCATACAAACACAATTATACAAAATCATTTCATATTTTTCAAGCCTCATTGCCAAGACAATCATAGCGGACAAAGTCCATTGCTAAATCGAGTTGACTCATCATTCTAGCCCCATAATACTGATCTGAATTTACTTTCTATTACATCCATCTATATTTCATGAGATATAAATATTTACCCAATTCATTTGAGGGAGATATAGCTACCAAAAATCTCATAATTAAATCTTTCTTTTGTGTGCCACAAACTAAAACTAAATCAATCATCATAACCCAACAAATCAATTGGGTTTCGTAAACATTATCCCATCATATCATAATCCTTATAATCCAAATGGATATAATTTCAACCTACATAAATTAAATACATGCAAATAATAGAGACATTATTCTTGAAATAGAAAGATATTAGAGAATTTCTTCTTATAAGGAAAAAAGTTTTAATCAAACAGTTGAAATGAATTCATGAGTAAAATACCCGTTCTTCATCAAAAATCATTTTCTTTTCTAAAAATGTCCTAAAATTTTAAAAGAAAATATTTTTTTCATAATATTCATGAATTATTGTAGAGGAATATTCATGTATATAAGGCGTTATGAAACCGTAGAAATCTATTCATGCGGTATTATTTAAATAACATTCTTCTCAATCATTTTCTAGAAAAGTTAAAAAGTATCTCTTACCAAAAATGACAAATGTTTCCCTTCATATCATTTAACTAAAAGTCACCAATGTGTAAAATTGTATTTAAACAATAATATTACATATTTATGAAACATGGACATGGATGATAAATCTTCCATAATAAATACATAAGTATAAATAATCTTGGATAAAAATGAGATTGTGAGATTTTCCATTACTGTAGGTCGGATATGCTTTGTACATATCTGAACCTCCTGTATAATTATTTAAATTATGAAATTTAATTATTCATATATAATGGTCATTAATATGAAATCATATATGCTCATATTTTTATATCTTTATTAGTAACATTACATTGTTACTTATTATTCAGGTGTTAACTACTTTATGTTCTTATAGATGTTTTGTTGAATAAATTATTTTACTCTTTTTAGGTTATAGTTATATCATTTAAGGAATGGTATTAGTATAATATATTTCATATTTATTCATTAAATACATTTATATAGTAATTTTTCAATTAAGATGACATAGAACGATTCACATCACATCGTTGAGACGGTAGGCCATACGTATGAACGAGTGACGATATCATTCCCATGATTGTGGAATTGTATTGATTATTATGGTTTATAATCTTTAAGAATCAATATCATTTTAATATAATCATATATATTTATTTCTTCAATTAGTATACCGATCCATGTTTGTTGGTGATGAAAAACAGATTACACCACGACGTGGAGATGGTAAGTTGTACGTACGCACATGTGGTGATTTCATTTTTCATATGATGTATAGAAGATGGAATATTGTTCTATAATATTCATAATAATATATAAGTATACATGTTATACTGTATATATGAATTAATAATGAAACAACTCCTATAGAGGAATTATAAGAAGAAATAATTCTGAATGATTTGATAAAGGATATTACCTCTTCTTTGACGCGCCTCTTCTAAACCATTTCTTAGGGCACTAATGTAGGTCTACAATGAAGGCCAAGACCTCTAGTATGTTTCTAAAAAAGTGAAGAAGGGAAATGGATTGGGTTATTCCATGTTTGAATCCTCAAAATGGTGTGCAGATGAGAGCGAGCAGGTGACCTTTTACAAAAGAGAAGAGGGGCACTTTTGGAATCCTCAAAAATATTTATTTATAACAAATTAAAACCCAATATAAAAATCTCAAACATTACTCAACATCGTGATTATCTGATATAAGGTTGTAATATCATAAAAAATTAAAATTTATACATGTTTGGAATTTTTTTTAAAGCTTATCTTTTTGATTTATAATTATTTAATCAATATAATTTTTTTATGCAAATAATATTCTAAATTTGAAATGGTTATAAATACTTGCTTATGTGTTGTATATTTTCCATAAATGGATAATATATTCCATTTTTTACCATATAAATTACAATTTTAAATTTTGACATATTATTTTGATTTATAAAACACTTTAATAATATGTTATTTTTATAAAATATAAATAGTCCTAATTTTGACACAATTCATTTATTTGAATTTAAATAAAATCCAAAGAGATGATAGATTTGAAAAAAAATATTTAACAGATTCATAGAAAGTCATATTTAGATAGAAAATTCATGGATCATATTAATTAGTTCATATATATTTTTTAATATTTTTATTACTATTTAATTGATATTTCTCTTAATAAAATAATTAATATAAATTTTTTGTATATTTATCAAATATACGTATTTGATGTATAAAAATTTAAAATAAAATACTTTTATGAAGATAAATCGTAAATATTTCATAATTATACTTTTAGTCAAATTTATCTTCTAAAAAATCCACATTTAAAATGCTATATTTATTAAATTATGATGGTGACAACTTGGACATCAATTAAAATAAAATAATATAAGTGTCATAATATCTTTTATAAGGATCCAAATGGTAAACAATTCAACCCATTGATGATTATGGATTAGATATACTCAACAAATAAGGTTTAAGAAACTGTTTGAGTCTTTTGATGGGTATTATTATTTTAATAAGAACGATATTATTGATTTTACACAAAATAAATAATTTCTGCATCATTAATGTATAAGATATTAAGGTAATTATATATTTCATAAAAATTAAAAATAAATTTCAATGATAAAGATAAATATTTTGACTTTCAAATGGGTAATTATAATCTAATATATATTCTATATAACCTTATATTAAAAATAATTTAATTATTAATTTTTGGATGAGACATATTTCACATTACATTAAATAAAATAAAATAAATATCTTAATCTCATACAAGTGGGTTCCAATAGATACCATTTCATCCCAATTATATTTTTGGGTGAAATATAATCATCCAATTATATTAATAAAATTGTTTAGTTAATTTTATAATATTGTTTTTAAACTTAATTACCCGACTAACCTTTAACTATGGTAAAATTTACCATAGTTACTATTCATAATTCCCAAAAATAAAAGTAGTGTTTTAACGTTATTTGGACATAATTATTCCAAATATAGAATCCATTTTTCCAAATTCAAAATAATGAAATTGCAGTAATTAAATAAAAATTAATCACGTTGTCGAAAAAAACGGGGTTTTTTTCAAAACATTATAAAATATTTAAATTTATTTATCTATGAATTCAATGTAAAAATAATGATAATGTCATAAATTTACTAAAATGGTAAAAATATATTCTATTTATACTTTAAAACCATTCAATATTATAATTTAACTATATAAATTATCTCTATTAAAGAAGTTATTTTTAATTAAAATTTAGCGTACCTTTACTTTTCATTAAAATATGAATGTTATTAGAGAAATATGAAAACATTATCCAAAGTGAATTTGAAATACTTATTCAAAAAAAATCATTTTTATTACCAAATTTAACATATAAATTTTCCAAAAATTATATTTAAAATGGGTGCGCCATTAAAAGTCAGAAAAACAACAATTTTTTAAAAATAATTCTTTTATCTGAAAAATTGTTTTTGTTCTAAAACAATGTTCTTGAAAATATTTAAGATTATGATAATGTTATAAAATTGAAATTTTGGTTAACACTATTCATAATGGCAAGTTCCTAATAATTTTATAATAATATATCACTGTTTTGTGAAACTAGGTATTGTGTAGCACACAAGATATCGACGAAGGTCGCTCTTGTGTGTAACACTAGACAAGTGAGTGATGCGTGTAGTGAAATATTCCTTTGTTTTCTTGTATAAAAGTATCCATGAAAAATTACTTTATACATTGAAAAAAAATATCCTCAATTTTGGGTAAAATAAATTCTATAAAATGAACATTAAATCGTTTGTAACCCAAGCCAAGAATAGTGTTGCATAAACTGGAAGCTAATATGGTTTTGTGTATAACACAATTTGATCATGGTGTTTCATACAAAACAATTCAATAAAGCAATTAAAGATAATCCATACCATAAATTCTCAGTGTGTTACATCCTACCCTTCTTAAAATGAATTTATCCCTTGAAATTTGTCGGGGTTATAAATGGTTTTCTACATGAAAGTTTATTTCATAGAATACCACATCATAAAATGTGATACAAAAAATTAATGTTTAAAAAATAATGTTAGAAATATATTGGTATCCCAAAATAACTCATCACTGGGTTTTTACATAGGAGAACATTGATGAAAACAGGGATATGGAAGATAAATCTAACCATCATGATCTGTTGATGAGTGGTAGAGAACATGGATATGAAAAAGACAACCATCAAAAAGCCATAAATTTGTGATGATCTGAGGTATCATCCGATTCATCGGATATGAGGGTACTATGAAAAAAGTTTTGGTTTTCAAGATCATTTTCCTAAAATTGATGAATTGTTTTCCAGAAGTAGAAATACTTACTTGATTTCACTGTAATATCATCATTGGTCATTCCATGGAATATTTTCAATTTCATCACATTTTTAATCAAATGATGTTGAATTTTTTATTATTTAAGTGTTAGCAGATCAAGCGATTGAATGATAGGTCATTCCATCTGTCACTGTCACAAAAATGTTAGCAAAAGTTATTAAATATACATAAGTCTATATATGGTGGGATAAATTGTATATAGTTCCAAAAATAGACTTATACATCATCTATCATACCTCTTAGTGAAATAAAGCTATTTTTTTTACAATCTAGGGACTTTCTATAGGCTAGTGGTAGGTGATACATTCTTATCACACCTTGGTTGTGGGTTCGATTCCCACATCCTTTTCCGATGGGATGGGTTTTCGCCCACCCTATGAGTTTCCTTTTTCCTAAAACAATACTACAATAACCTTCCATAAATAAGAAAAAAAATGTTTTATCCTTAAACAAAGATATCTAATGTCCGATAAAATCCATTCAAATCATTAGGCATATCCAAAATAATTTTTTCTAATATCATTGTATAAAAAAACTATTACGAGAAAGGTTATCTAACAAGAATGTGAATCTAATCATTTATTCCCAAAATTTCAAAAGATATATCTTTTTGGTCACATACAAAACATTTGAATACATTATTCATGCATTCTTTTGAAACATGAATTACTATAGAACCTTATTAAAGACATGAATGATGTCAAAAGTTAACTTTGTCCACATGACAATATCCCAAAAATTATATATACTCAAACAATGATATCACTTTATCCTTATACCAATCATGAGATCATTAATACTACAAAACATATTATTTTCATTATACATATATCATCTTCTTTCCCAATATATTTCCATCACATTTTTGGGTTACCATCACAATAAAATTACTAAAATCCATAATAAACCAATACATTGATATTCTAATATCATGATATTATAAATGAGATTCCACAACACTATATTCAAATCCTGTTTTATAAAAACATAATCATTCCACTACTTTATTGTCATACACAACATCGGCAATAGTGATCACATGTCACTTCTCTTTTTTTCCTTAAGAGGTTGTTGATGTCGATCATCATTGTCCCTTGAATTAGGTCATTGGTTATCATAATGACACATTTCCTTGCAATTGTATCATTGAAGTGTTAGTACTCTATTCTCTATTGACATTTCACTATTCACACCAATAGTTACCTTTTTCAGATTACATTGGCACTCTGGTACTCGATGACCTTATTTTCCACTCTTAAAAATTTTTATAGTACCATAAAGATAGTCTCCACCATTATTTCTTTCCACACTTTGATCATAACGAAACATTAGTCTTCTTTTCACCATTTTATTGAGATTTTTCCTTAAACTCTATATTTTGTTTCTTTTTAAAACCATGAGATGGATATGTAACACCAACTTCCAGTTCAACATTTATAGCACAATGCACAATCTCTTCACATCTACAGAAGTCTCTTATAGCTAATTCCCATCAAAGACTTGGTTTTAAGCCTCTAAACAATCGATGAACATTACTTTTTTAGGTTGGATGTTAAATCCAGAAGCATACATTTAATGTCTTATATAATTCTCATCGTATATTCCCTCACATTCATCATCTTTTTAATTAATCTCAATGAATGACTTTTCCATCAATGTTCTGAAAATATGTGGGAAATACTTATTGAAAAATATGTTTTTGGACTCGTCCCATTACATGGAATCAATTTCATCATGCTTCTTTGTATTCTTAATTATACTCCACCACTTATTTGCTTGACCTTATAAATGATAGATAACCAAAATTACCTTTTCATGTTACGAACATCTAAGGATGGAAAATACAATTTCAATGGTATAGATCCATTGTTTAGAAACATGTGTATTAGAAGACCCACTGAAAGAAGGTGGAAGTTGCATCATGAAGGACTCAATAGAATGTTGTTCCCTTCTCTACTTATTTGGATGTCTAGAATTATTCATAGCTTCTGTGAGTATAGAAATAAGATTTTTCACTCCATCTCCCATAACTTTTTGTTTTTCAAGAGGACAATCATTGCATTTTCCAGTGCATTGATAATTAACGGGGTTCCTTTAGGTTCCGTCCTTTGTCTAAATCCCAAAAAGAACAGTGCAAGAGGAAAAAATAATTCTAAGAAAACAAAATAATCAAGGAGGAGTACATTCAATCACTAACATATTAGGTGTAATCCAAAGTAATTCATTATCGTTACCATAATTCTAGTATTATAATCCTTTACTTATATATAACCTAAGGGACATCCCTAGATGTACCTTACAAATATCTCTATGGATATCACTAAAGTATTCATATCCTAGTATCTAATGGTTGACTAAAACTTCACACAGATACCTAATTTAGTGACCCAAGATTAATGTACAAGGATATTACATTACTTTTGTAGAATAATTATTACACAACATAAACAAATTCCCAATGACCGTATTAGTTTAGTGCCTTTGAAAACTCTGAAAAAAAATTTCTAATCATTATGATTGATCTTAAACATATATCATAATTATCATCCCCTTTCGTTTCCCTACCTAAAAATTTTCTATATATCATGGTGAAAAGAAAACATAAAAAGAATGAGCTCAAATTCTTAGTAAGGTTAAAAAAGGAAACACCTATCATATATAACATTTGAAAATATTATCCTGCACATGAGAGATCATAATATCATGTCATGGGATTAATCATGGAATTGAAATGTAATCCCAATAATCAAAACATAAGACATGAAACTTTTTGGTACACACACAAAATCAAAGGAAATAATATTATATTTGTCAAGGATGTTTCCTAAGACCATCATAGCGGACGAAGTCCATTACTGAACTGAGTTCACTCTTCATTCCAACCCAGTAATACTAATCCGAATTTACTTTCTGTTCTAGTGATGTCTATCTCAGGAGATATAAATCATTACCAAATTCATTGGAGGGAAATATATTTTCCACCCATATCATAATGAAATCATTCTTATATGTGCCATAAAATAAACATAAATGAATCATTATAAACCAATGAATAAAATTGGTTTTTTAAACATCATCCCATCATATCATAATCTATATATACCCGTTGGATATCATTTCATCATTAAAAAATAAAACCATTTAAATAGTATACACATTATACTTGAAACAAAACCAATTTAATTAATTCCATACTATATGGAAAATATTTTTGATCAAATAACTCAAATGAATTCTAAGGGAAAATATCATTTCTTCTTCAAAAATAAATTTTTTTTCTCCAAATGTGATGAAATATTAAAAGAAAATAATTTTGATGGTATTAATTAATAAATATTTTAGTGGAATACGCATGAAAATAAAGAGTTATTAAACTGTAAAAATCTGTTCATGTCGTATAATTTAAAAATACAATCTTCTTGTAATTTTTCCAAAAAAAGTAAAAATGTATCTCTTACCAAAAATGAAAAAATATTACCTTCATATCTGTTAATAAAAAATAACCAATGGGTAAAATTGGATTTAAACATTATTATTACATATATAGGGAACATGGACCTGGATGATAAATTTTCCCTAGTAAATACTAACGTATAAACAATCTCAGATAAAAATTATATTGTGGGATTTTCCCTTCCCTTAAGTCTGATATGCTTTATACGTATCCAAAACTCCTCTATAATTATTTAAATAGTGTCATTGAATTATTAAAGAATAATTTTTTTATGATATCATATATGGTCATATTGTTGTCTATTTATTAGTAACATTTCATTGTTACTCATTATTCGGGTGATAACTGCTTTCTCTTATTTTGCATGTTTGTCGAATAAATTCTTATTCCTATATTTATGTTATAGTTATATAATTTAAAGAATGTTATTATTATAATATATATCATATTTATTCATTAAATTATTTTATATTATTGTTCTTCAATGAAGATCATGTAGAACGAATCAAATCACATCGTGGAGATGGAAGACAGTACGTACACAAGTTCGACGAAACCATTCCCATGTTTGTGTAATTTTATTGATTTTTATGGTGCATAATATTTCAGAATCAATATCATTTTACTATAATCATTTATATTTATTTCATCCATCCTTATACCCATCCATGAATGTTGGTGATGAAAAACAGATTACACAACGACGTGGAGATGGTAAGTCATACAAACACACATGTGGTGATTTAATTTTTCATATGATGGATAGAAGATGGAATATAGTTGATTAATATTAATAATAAAATATTATTATACATGTTATATAGGATTAATTAATTAATAATGAAACAACTCACATATAATATTCATAAAAAGAAAGATGTTTGAAAGAATCAGTAAAGGATATTACCTCTTCTTCGACGTGCCTCTTCTAGTCCTCCACTTACCACAAAAATAATGGTCTTTAAAAAAGACCATGACCTCTAGTATGTTGAAAATAAGTTGAAAAGGGAAATGGATAGGGTTTTTCATATATTTCATACTCAAAATGGTGTCAAGACGGGAGGGAGGAGTTTCCCTTTTATATGATAGCAGATGGACACTATTGGAAACCACAAAAATATTAATTTATAATAAAAAATAAGCCCACATAAAATCCTCCAAAATGACTCAAATTCAAATATGAGATTAGATAGGGCTTTAATATCCTCAACCAATAAAAATTATACAGGTTTGGAATTTATTTTAAACACTATCCTTTTGATTTATCCTTATTTAATCTATTTAAATTTATTTATGGTTATAATATTCTAAAAATTTAATGGTTATAAATACCTACTTATGTGTTGTGAATTTCCATAATTGGATAATTTATGACATTTTAGACAATATAATTTACAATTTTTATTTTTTAAATATTATTGTTATTTTAAAACAATTTAATAATATGTTATTTTTATAAAATATCTACAATGTCAATTTTGACACAATTCATTTATTTGAATTTATATTTAATCCAAACAAAAGATAGATTCGATGAAAAATAATTAATATATTCCTCAAATGTCATATGAATCTATAAATATCGTAAATAAAATTAATTAGTTCATATAATATTTATTTTAATATTTTTTGAAAAAATTATTTTATGTTTCCCTTAATAAAATAATTACTACATCAGTTTCGTATAATTAACTAATATACTTAATTTATGAATAAAAATAAAAAATAAAATAATTTTATAAAGATAAATCTATTATTTATATATGAATAATTTTAATATAATTTATCTTCTAAAAATATATCATTTAAAATGTAATATTTATTAAATTATGAAGGTTACAACTTTGACATCATTTAAAATAAAATAATATAAGTGTCATAATCACTTTTATAAGGACCCCATTGGTCAAACATTAGACCCTTTGATGATTATGGTTTATCTATTCAAGACCAATAAGGTTTAGTCAAGTGTTTCAGCCTTTTTATGGGTATTATTATTTTAATAAAAACTGTATTATTGATTTTTCACTAAATAAATTATTTATCCATCAATATTGTACTAGCTATTAAAGATATTGTAGATTTTTTAAAAATGACAAATAAATTACCATTTTATGAAAAATATTTTAGCTTTAAAATTAATTTTTATAATCTAATTTATATTCTCTATTACATTATATTAAAAATAATTTAATTATTAAATATTTAGTGAGACATATTTCACTTTTCTTTAAATCAAATAAAATAAATGACTAAATCTCATAAAAGTGGGTTTAAATAGATACCATTTCGATCCAATTGTGTTTTAGGGAGATATATAATAATCCAATTATATTAATATAAGTGTTAGGGTAATTTTACAATATTATTTTTACACATAATTACCTAATTTACCATTAACTGTGGTAAAATTTAACATAATTACTATTCATAACGCCAAATAATAAAAGTTTCCTATTAACATAATTTGGACTTACTCATTCCAAATATGGAATCAATTTTTTCAAAATTATAATCATAGTAGTTGCGTTAAATAATTTAAAGATAATCCCATTTTTAAAAAATAGGTTTTTGTTTAAAACATTGTAAAAGATTGAAATGTATTTACATATGAATTAAATGTAATATTAATGATAATGTCATAAATTATATTCAATGAAAAAATATTATATTTATACTTTAAACCCATTAAATATTATAATTTATCCATATAAATTATCTTGATGAAAAATGTTGTTTTTAAGTAAACTTTTGTGTACTTTTTCTGTTAATCAAAATATGAATGTTATAAGAAAAATAGGAAAAATTTATCCAATGTTTATTTCTATATACCAATTCCATATAATTAGTTTATTTTGACAAATAGAAATTATAAACATGTAAAAAATTAGATTTATAAAGGGTGTTCCATATATGGATTGGAAAACCACCTTTTTTGAAAAATACTTCTTTTATCTGAAAAATTGATTTTAGTCTCTTACGATGTTCTAGAAAATGTCTATGATGAATGATCATGTTAGAAAATTAAAAATTTGGTTACTACTATACATAACATCTTGTTCATTGTAATATTATAATAATATATCATTGGTTAGTGCAACATGGCATTGCCTACCACGTAAGCTATCGAGGAAGGTCGCTCTTGTGTGTTATGCAAGCCAAATTAGTGTTGCTTCTAGTGAATTCATCCTTTTTTTCATATAACCAAATCCAAAAATAGTTCATTTATATATTGGAAAAAATTTATACTCAATGTTGGGTAAATTAAATTCTATTAAATTAACTTGAAATCCTGTGTAACATAAGCCATGAATAGTGTTTCACATACTGTATGCTAATACGGTGTTGCATATAAAAAAACATAATCTTGGTGTTGAATACAACAAAATACTATGAATAAATTAAAGAAAATCCATCTCATAAATTCTCGGGGATTTATATAGATGAAACCACCTACATTCCACTGGAAGACTCCACCAAATGTAACTCATAAATGAGATCTCAATTCACCACTATAGAAAACATATTCACCCAAAAACTTATCATTGGAATAGTTATGATATTTAAGATCATTAAAGAAGTGATTCACTATAGTATCATTGTATACATCAAATGATGGTAAAAATCATTTCAAATTATTAAATTGGCAATTATAGTCCATCATAAACATACTCCCCTGGGCTAACCACAAAAACTATGAAGCTTTATTTTGTTTGAGCATATATAGGTAACTTTGTTATTAGAACATTTCCTGAATGTGAATCGATGTAGTACTCTCTAGTTTTTCATCCATAGTATAAATATCACATAATTTCTTCACTAATCCTCACAACAAGTAATAATACATCTTAACCCTCTTCCAAGTAGAAGTATCTAAATTATCAAGGATTTCCATGATGGACAAAATCTTAAATTCTGACACCTAATGTCTATATTTTATTGTTACTGTTGGAGGGTGAGAAAAATATAATTGAAATTTTAGACTAGAAAAGTATCTGACATCCCACCATGGGTAACTTTTTATACATGGAATAATGTGAGAAATGTTCTCATGAATCATATATCCTAACCCTTCACATGGAACAATTGAATCCTCTAGCTCCACTACTGGAGGCATATTTCGAGCCATGTTCTCCTATAATCATATCAAAAGCATCTTCATAGAGGAATATATCTAAAATAGTAATTATATTCCCTATGAAACATAACATATCATTAAAAACATTTGAACAATATAAATAAATATAAACACATAACATGTTTCCCTATACTTTTCTACATGTTCAAAACTATGGAAATATCACTACCCCCAACCATCCCCCATCTGAATCATGGCTAGAATAGGGTAAAACTATTTCATAAATCATGTTTCTCATTTCCAACCAATTTTATTCATTTTAAATTACATAATTAACATAATATAAAATTTGCAATATATTATTATGAAAAATTTAATTTTTTAAAATTCTAAAATGAGGTAATGAATTTTCATTATAACCACATACCAAAAAAAGATCTTTTCCTTGTGTGTCCAAAATGATGCATGTCACATAAAATCTAGATGGACAGGAATGTTGAATTTATACTCACAATTAATGGTATACCAGGGCACAAGTATAATATCAGAAAATAATAAAATAACATAATAAGTGCATCACCTGATGATAAACAATATAAAAACTTATCTAATAATAATAACAATAATCCCACCCTAGGTACATTGGGTTTCCACCATGTATGGGTTAAATACTCTCATTCATGATATCATGACCAAGGATTCACTCATCCAAGTCACGTTTCTACCTCTATCAAGTAGTAATACAATTCCACTTAATAGAAAAACCATTGATACCACATTTTATGATTTTAAAATGGGTGCCACATGTTCGTTCCCTAATATAGTTAGTTAGATTACCTCCATAAAACCGTACTATGTTCGAGAGGATTCTGAATAACAATGAGGTTCTAATATACAACAAAGAGAGACTATACCCTCTTAATAAAAGAAGAATAATAATGAAAATACAAAATCAATAACCAAATGAGAATAAACAATAACCATAATAATAAATAACCAATAATGTCCATCATGACATGATAATCTCAAAACAAGGGCATATGACTATAAACAAAATCTATAGATATGTCTTCCCATATAAGTGTCATGTGTCATGTTCAAAAATATTATAATGAAAGAAGTAAAATTAAGTAAAGGGTTCAATAAATAATGATTAATTACCATATCATTTCCCCATACCCTATCACATATCAACCATCTGACATTGGTATCTCCCACTTATCCAATGATGCATACAAGAAGTCTATTTGAGTGTCGACTAGGAAGCCTGAGTAAGTTGTGAGTACAACTCAGTATGCCACCACCAATGGAATCTATAACAATATACAGTCTATAAAAGTGTATGAAAATTTATATGGAATATGTTAGAAAACAAAATCTATGAATTTTAATAGTTAGATAACCATTTATTAACCACATAATCATCAGTTCATAGTGACACCCGAACCAAAAATAATTTCTTCAATCCATGCCTGAGTATAAACAATCAATAAAAAGGATATCAAATTTTATTATATCATAGGGTTTCATTAATCATTTAATATCAAATTTTTTTATATCATAGGGTTTCATTAATCATTAAAAATCAAATTTCACTAACTTATAAATTGGGACTAGTGTAGTATTCTAGAACCCCATGGGTATCTGGTTCTATAGTCTCTATTCCACAACATAATGATCAAAATAAATAAATACTTATTTCATGAGGGCCTAGAGTGATAGTTTGGCATCCTAGGGGTATTTGATGAAGAATTACCAATCCCACAACTCTATCTCAAATATCACATCTCATTGTTCCACATTCGCATCAAATTATCTACCTTGTTCATTATCTAGTATTTAACAAATTTTATAATTTCATTTATTAACAAATTCCAAATCTTTTTTATAAACCTAGAATATTTCATAATTCATTAGTTCAATTATATTTGTACAACAAATTTTTTCCATCATGTTTTGTCTCAAAATCATCAGTGGGTCTAATCAGATCAATTACGGGTTTTAAAATTTGATGGAATTAAACAATTAAATTAAATGAAAATTCAATTTCCCATCATTGAAATTCCAATTTCACAATTACATACACACAATTAATAAATACGTTGGGAATTTACAATTAAACCACCTACCTCAATTTTTTTTATAAATGGTCACCAATCCAAAATCCCCAATTTAACAGGATAATATTGAAATCAAAACCACATGGAAGATCTTAGACTTATACCTATGAAAAAGAATAAAATAAAAAAGATACCTTAAAACCTCTATCTAAACCATTACCAATGAAGGAAAAAATCATCCATATTCATTAGGAATGAGAGAGGAGAGGGAGAAAAAATTAATAATAGGTTATTATATACTATAATAGACTCCTAATCTATCCATATGATAATTTATTTATAGTAAATGGGGTTCTAATAGCCTATAAATCTTCTCAAACACATTCAAAATAAATATAAAATTAGGGCTGATCGGGGGTGATTATGGGTAAAATTAGGGGACTTTGAAATATTAATAAATTTTTTAGGAGGATTAAAAACCATATGTATGGATTTATAAAAGTTGGAACATAATTTTCCCAACATTATGCCAAAACCAAAACCCATATTTGAGGGGGGGGGCACAGTTTCTTCTATGTGGAAAACGGTTTGAAAAACTATACACCAACCATGAAAAAACCACAGTATTAGGGTTCATATTTTATGGAGGATGTCACCAAGGTTTGGAAAAACCATGTTCCAAAATTACACAACCCCATGTGCCTTCAAAAAGGGTGCACTAAATACTAATTGAAATTTCATTGTTTTCCCAAAAAATGATCAAACTGTGATACTCTTCTTAGGATTCAAAACAACCCATTTTCTAGTGAAAAATCCCATTTAAAATCTCATAAAATATATGTCTAAAATGTGTAAAAGAGTAATGGTGAAAGACTATGAGGAATATCTAGAACGGTTTGGATATAATAATATTCCAATGTAAAGAATTGGTCCTTGAGTTAGGAAGTCATAATTTCTTATAGGACTTTATCAACATCAAGATGATGGGGTTTTATGTCATTATTTAAATGGATTTTTTAGTCCCCTGTCTGACATATTTGGATTTTCATCTCTAGAGAATTTTGTTCAAATCACTAGTGGGTTTACTTTTTTTGAAAAGCGTGAGTGGGATGTCCTGTTTGGTAGAGTCTAACTAGAGTCTTGGCATAGGTGGAGTGTCCACCCAAATTTATTGAATTTAGTTGGATGATTAGTGATTGAATAAAATTTATTTTCCTAAAATAGACAATCATTTCAAGGATGGTTTCTCTAGTGGCTTTTCAGCACTACCTCTTGAGAAAGGGTGGGAATTCAATATCAACTTAGTACCCCAAGAAACATTTATTTCCATTCCTCCATATAGGTTAGATAATAATGAGTTATTGGAGATCAAGATGCCTTAAAAGTATTTGAAGGATATTGGTTTTATATTTCCTAATACTTCTCCTTAGGGTTCACCAGTCATTTTTTACCATAAGGCATATATAACCCTCAATAGTATTGTGTATTATCGAATAATGAATCATCATACTATTGTGAACCAATATCCCCATCATCATATATATTTCATCATTGAATAGACCATAGGGGAAAGGGATTTTTCAAAAAGATTCAAGATAATGTGCTATCACACGGTGAGATTCATACCTTCACACATACCACATATGACATTCCATAATTGGTAAAATTTATATGAATATCTTATTATGTCAGTTAGTATTATGAATTACCCTTCCATAATTATGGATTTGATGAATAGGTTTACCCATACCTATACACAATAATTTATTATGGACTTCATAGATTAAATATTGTTTTATTATCATACTCAAAGATACCTTTCCGCGCATCATGAGATTATTTTGTATACAATGAGAGAGAACAAACAATATGTTATGTTTTGTAAATACAACTTTTTTATCAACATGAAATACTTCTAGGGTTATATTATCTATGTGTATGGAGTATAAGTTGGCTTGGAGAAGTTAATAGATACACTTAATTGAGAAAAACCATGAATGTATTTGATATATAGAGTTTTTTGTGGGTAGAAGGTTATTAAATGATTTTTATGTAGGAATTATCAAACATAGGATCACCTCTTACGATATTGACTAAGGAGTTTGTATGGTTTATATGGTCACAATCTAATGAGATAGAATTTTTGATCCTGGAAGAGATATTTACCTAAACACTGATCGTAATTTGTCATGATCGTGGAAGAAGTTATAAAATATATTTCGATACATCACGTATCATGATAGGAGTAGTTTTTATGTAGAAATATTTATTCATTTCATATGGGTCCTAGTAGGTGAGGCCTCATGACCAGAATTACCATACACATGATAATGAGTTAGATGATGTTGTTCATGCCTTGCGTTGTTGGACTCATTACATATTGGGAGATAATTTTTTTTGGTGTCTATAGACTAAAAATTTCACAAAATTATTATTATGTAGCATGAAATAAATCCTTAGAAATGGTAATGTGTGGAATACCTTCAATTAATTTACATTGATCTAGCCAATATATATGGGAAGGGAATAGTTGTTACTGATGCTGTAAGTAAAAGGAATCAAATGGAGGTTTTTTAGGGGGACAGTAGCAAGTGGCTTCTTATTTCCCTAATTTCTGATATGTACATAGAGTTTTAGGGACATTATGGATAGTCTATAATTGTATCACTATCAGTGACCTATTCCCTATTAGGGATAATGGATATGAAGTTCGACTCAGACACTAATTGATTGGTCATATGAGAGTGTATTTCTAGTTAGTACATTCCTCTATTTTCCTCTATTATTAATGATGATATCCTATGTATACATGGGTATATATAGGAACCTAAAAAATGATATTAGATATGATGTGATAGAAACATTATTCCCTATAGAAACTGAACCCAGGTATCTCCACAATGTATTATTATATAAACCAACAATATTGGTGGCCAGGGATGAAATAACTGATATCTGGTTTTATCACTAGGTGTTCCTACTATCATCAGGAGGTTATGGAGAACTAGTGACCTTCTAGCTTGTTACATAAATTTTATGTACAAGAATGGAAATGGGTAGAATTTCGATGGATTTTTTTCAGATTACTAAGGTCAACTAGAGGTAGGGACACGATTTGGGTACTCATGAATCGATTGGTAAAAACATCCCATTTCCATCCTACCTAGGTTACAATATCAAATTATGATCTAGAGAGACTATACATCCATGATATTATATTCATACACAACATACATAATTTTATCCTTTAATATAGGGGTTCCCATTTCATAACATGTTTGTGAAAGTTATTGAAGAAATATGTGGATACACATGTTATTCTGAACACATCTTTTCACCCTCGGACATCTATACAGTCGAAAAAAATAATAAAAATATTAGAGGAAAATATCTAAAACCAAATCCTTGATTTTTTTTTATTGGGAAACAAATATCCCAGACATCAATTTTATATATAATAATAAATATTTTGAAATGTTTTATTTGGATCAATATTAATCCTTGTATGGTAGGTCTTGTCATTCGACCATTTGTTGGTTTCTGTTAAGAGAGGTAGTGCTACTAGGTCACCATCTCATGCAGGAGACATCGGAGTAGGTGCATTAGAAATGAAATCATATGTTTAAAATTCAGTGTAGATGAAAATATTATGCTATTCGATGTTGATTACATATAGATTTCGAGGACTGGTATCCTGTTTTCTTATGGGTATCGTCAAGATTTTTTCTTAAAATGATACAATGGAAGGAATAGTTATCATTTCATTATATCGGTATATTTGATATATTAGAGTGAGTAAAGACTATATGATATTAGTTTTTATTATATTAAAGGTACCTAGCCATGGATAATTTCATCCATGTTTCATAGCTAGTCCATTATTAAGTCGTTCACTCTCATACATTTGACACAAAAGATGTTTGGTTTAGTGAAAATACATCTTCTTAAAAGTATATGATACACATCATTTTCAATAGAATGAGGAATATCCAAGTCTAGTGTGTATATTTAGTATGGGTTCTATGGCTGCATGGCTGGGATCATGTGGATACTTGGGAGCCGGAAGATGTCATACATTCTCCATAGAATGATTAATTCTCAAAATTAATTTCACCATTCATTTCAGGGAAAGTTTTATAGGAATTTCATTAAGGGATGAAGACTATACGAAGCCAATTTTTTGGGAATGAAAATCCGTTTATTTATCATTTAATAAATTGGTTTTGACCTAATTTAAATTCATAGTGTGGTAATAGAGGGGAAAATGTGGTTTAAGACCTATTTAGAGCATAGAACTAAAGGTTGTGGAAGAATACATTGTGCTACATGGATAGTAGAAACATTTTAGCCCTATCAACATGATTTCTTCTAAATATACAAGGAATTATAGTCATTACAATATGTTTCATAGTTTTCCCTTACTATTTTTCTAGGGACACATGACCATGTAGATTCTATGCATCTTTTGAAAGAAGATAAATTCTTGTTCATCACACCACTTGTCTAACCATGTTCTATGATTATGCAAGGGAGGTATTGATGCATTGAGGTGTGTATTGTCAGCACAAAATTTGGCCATCCATTCATCCAAAACGTTCTAACAAGGGGTTTTGGGTAAAATTAAAAAAGTTGAATAATAAATTATAATTTGAACACCTTATATCATTTTCATCATTCCAACGGACAAGACATCCTTTCTTCACCCTTTGGAGTTACTCAAGCATCTCCACCTAGGTTCTTATATAAATCTCTTATATGGACACCAATTTTACTTCTATTCAAATCATTGAATTCACACCGATAATTTCGTCATTCATCTTTAACCATTCATCATTTTCCCTTATCTCAACAAACTTAGTTTCTTGGAAGCAATTGAAGAATATTGTAAGTGTGTTCATCTATTTTTCAATTTTCATTCAATTTGGACAAAAAAGAGGCCGATACTGGATGAGTGATCCTATATAGGAATAAGGTTAGTGGTATATTATTTATCCCTCAATTTTGAGAGGATTTATTTTATGTTTTGTGTACAATACACCATTTTACTATGTATTGTCCCCAAAATTAAATATGCCTATAATTGGATGTCTATTATTGATGTTAGTGATTCTATTAAGTCAAAATATATTGTTTCCATCCATTTAGGTATGCCGATCTATTTTATATTTTTCCTATAAATGACTAAATAAAAAACAATTGAATACATTTCATTGGAGTGACATAGAATTTTTAAATCATAATGTTAATGGATAATTTTTGTAGTGTAGAATGAAAAAACAAACTTATCAATCAGTAGTGAATATAATGAATGTGAGTGGTATGAATACATCACCATTTTAAACATTAATAAATTTCATTCCATTATTAATAAATAATTTCATTGAATTATGAAATACATATTCGGTCATATTTACTCTTGGGGTTATTTATTACAGATTTTATAGTGGCCAGAGAGACACCTACTCTAAATTAATTATGATCATGGTGACCTATATAATGATATGATATATGATAATGGATACCCTCATTAATTTTAATATATTGTCATGGTGACCCTCATTAAATATGATATTGCACATGGAAACACCTTTTGATAGGATTTGGGCATAGAGACAAAACTGATATAATATAGGTCATGATGACTTTTACTATTGTATACAGGCGTGATGTCCCTTATTAATATGATGATCATCCTAGAGACCATATTGTTATAATTTATTCATAGAGACCCTAAAACTATCATATGTGGAATGTATTCCTCTATTCATATGAAACTGGGAATCATGACCTTTGATACGTGTGAGAATCCTGCAATAGATTATGGATTCCTGAGTTACACAAAGGATCTTGGCATTAGTAGTATCACATTTATGCATATAGGCATCACTATGTATATAGTATATATATGTGTATACTCATATTTTTTATTCATATATTATATAACATCAAAATAATAAGTCAGTGTAATCCTGGTATCTTTAAAACCCATATCTAAACCCTTTAGAGTTTATATAATTGATTTCCATTAATATCTTAACACTTTTATAGTATAATCACTGAGTGAGTGTTTATAGACACCCCTGGTAGTAGCCTTCTAATTTTATCCCACACCCAATTTAATTTATAAATTGTAACTGGTTTGATTATGTTGATGTAGTCAGGGATAGGTGAAATCACCCAATGGTTGATACTCAAATTGATTAAAGCATCTAAGAGGGGAATAAGTCAAATGAATGGCTTATGATACTATTGGAGATGGAGTTTTTTATATTTTTTCTCATATTATACATGCACTATATTTCACACCAACTGCTATACATACCTAGTTTCTTTAAATGAAATAATAAAAACCATCATCTTTCTATGATATTAGTGGTCAGTTATTTATTATTGTTGGATGCTTTATCTTCCTCTATCTGATTTTCATTATGAATCCAGTGCTGATATTTCTATTTAAGAACCATTATACTTTAATTATGTGGGTATTGTCTCCCCACAATCCTTTAATCTAGTCTGAAACTTCTAGTGTTTGTGTGGAGAACATGAGGCCATGCGTACCACAAGATTGGGGCACTATTTAGTGGAATCCATGTTAGTACATCACAAATACATCATACATAAAACCATTCTTCATATCACAGATAAAAGAAAACATAATAAAGGGCCTTCATAGATTCCAATTAAGGGTAATTAAGGGATATATCAATATTCATATGAACATAACATGAGCACTACTGTATTAATACATGAGAGTAATATTTGAAATTAATTCATAGTAATTCTTAGATCATAATCCTGATTCAATAAATAAATCATTGTAGATGAAAAAACATGGCTCATTAAAAGAATAGAAAATAATCCATGAGAACATATCATTAACATAATATAATGTCATCAAATACTGGTAACATGTGTGAAATAATAATAATCATAGAGACCATATGTCTCGTCTAACCACAATGACATTCATAACATTAGAGGCTTTGGCTAAAATCCTATTTTACTGCTCCGAGTTTGGGATAATCACCAGCGTACCTTATTTTTGGAATGGTATAAAATCACATGCCTCCATTGATCTCAACAAACATTAATATTTAAGAAATTAATTTGTTGGATTTGTAATTAGAGGCCAACATATCATATAATTATAAATTCATCCATATTAAAGCCAAAAAATCATAAAATCATTCATCAAAACATAACAAGATGAAGTTAAGAAGTGAATCATCAACATTTTATTATGATAACCATATGAAAACCAGAAAAAAATATAGATGGTATAATTGGATAATATCATTATCAAATTCTATGAAACATCAAAATATTTTCCCAGAGATGGTGAATTCATTGATTATTTTAGTGAAATACTTTTTTTTAGGAAAATACAATATTCATTTTTAATGAGCATATTTTAATTGTAAAATATCCCAAATATTAAGGAATGAATTATATTTGAAAAGAAATATTGAAAAATTTATGGTCTTGTTTAAATCATTGAGTGGCCATGATGACTATAAATTATGTTTATTTTATTTACGGTAAAAACTATTTCTTTCACCTTTTAAATAGAAATTAAAAAGTATAACATTAAAAAAATGAATTGAATGTTCCTTTTAATCCATTTAGTAATAATTAAAATAAGATAAATTGATATTAAACATGTATTTCATAATACTAAAATCATATTTGAAACTATTTTAAAAAAAATCGACATATAAGTAAAAGGATTTTCGGCCAAAGAGGGAAATATACTACGTTTTCAAAAAAATTGTTCTGTTCTGCAGTTGTGTACATAAAGTGAGGAAAATTAAAGAATACATGTATTATAATGAAATTACTAGAGGAGATGAAATTTCATGATATATTTTGATATATATCCCAAAATTTCTTCTTTAGAAACATAATCATAAACAATCATAATAAACAATGGGATAGTAACATAAATTTAATACCACGAGTTCAACTTTCTTAAAAAGAGAATTGAAATACAATATAATAAATTTGAATCACTTATACCTCAATTATATATTCATTTATATAATTATAATATTATATATGATTCAATAAAAAAATTTGGACGCCCATTTAATAATAAATACTTATTTGAAAACTTTATTTATGAGTTTTAATTGTTTAATTTATTCTTGGGAATTTTTCATCAGTATTTCAGATTTTTGTACATTGGACATGGTTCAACAATCTATGTAATATTATTTATTATATTAATATATTAAATAGTTATTATATTTATATATGTATTTGAGAAAAATTTATAGAGATAAAAATGAATTACACCATTCATGGAGACGGTAGGCCATACCTACACATGAGAATAATTTTCACTTTTCGACTGATGTAATGGAAAAATGTTAAATAATTATTCACTATTCCAAAATCAATATTATATAATATTTTATTATATTATTTCATTAATAATTTCCTTACTAACATATATTAATAGTATAAATAAAAAACAAATGAAAATGCAATGTGGCGGTAGTTGTACACTCATTTCCACAAGTGACATTATCATTTCCATCAGATTGCATAGTAAGTTGGTATGTATGATATTATTATTATAGGAGAAAAATTATTTCATAAATAACATAAAAAATTTACTCCCAGCATAACATCCATCCCTTAAATAGGGTGGTTGATAAATAAATTTTCGATCTACATGGAGATGGTAATCCATAGGTACTCATAAGAGATAATTTCACTTCCCATTTTATGGAAATAGTGTATATAATGAAATTTACATCATTAAGTATGGTGACATAAAATAAATTGTATCAGTATGTGGAGGTTTCAGTCCCATTTTACACACAAGAGATACATTCACATTCTATTTCTTAGAAAAGAGGGCGGATAATGTTATTACCATAATCAATATAATATTTTAGTATATCTAGGATATCTATGTTATTATTATTATCTGAATAGACCATATTTAATGGTGGTGGAATAATTAAAAAATGAAAATATTTTGTGTAGGATGATTGCCACTTTTTATGCATACCTCCTTTAGATCCTTTCGAAATGAACATTGGAATGGTATTTCAAGATGAAAAACGAATCTAATTCATTGATAGGAATGTTTATGTAATAATTGGTTATGTTTTGGAAAATTTAGATATTTAAAATGTGTGTCAATGAATTTAATTACATAATTACGGGAAATGACACACATGGAATTATAAAAAATATTTAAATACAAATAATGACTTTATCAGGTATAATTATTTCAAATATACATGAATTGAAATAAAAATAGGATATGGTTAAAATAATTTCATGCAATGAAATTTACATAGATTTTGGCACCAAATTAATCCTCATATTTAGATTAAATTCTACTATAACTGAATTTAAAATTAACCACGATAATGAATTTTTTAAAATTTAGAGGTTAGAATTGTACATGTTAGTTGACAATTATATAATAAATGAAAAACAATTAAATTTTATACCATTTAGCATCCTTATTTTTCTCATGAAAAAAAATAATATTTTAAAATAATTTAATAAAATATTATTTAGCATAAAAATTTATTGAAGTCATTTTTATTCTATCCATTTAATTTCACTTAAATGACATGAATATTTTAATATAATTTAATATAATCCACTAAAACATGTATAATATGTTATATTTATATATATAGTTCATTTATTTACTATAAATCACACAAAAATATTACCATTAATGTTTTTTATAAATACCTTTACCTGTTTTTTCAAATGGGTGTATAAGCACTACGTCAGTACTATGTATGAATTTAAGGTATTTAGTATATCACAAAGAATTAAAAGTAAATTACCAAATTAAAAAAAATAATTTTCATTATCATGCAAAAATCGAACAAAACTGTCATCTATTCAAATTAGGAATGTCCATGTGAAAATTTATTCAATAAAATAAAATAAAATAATATTTTGTTTGATTTTTCAATATTATCCCATGGGTTGAACCCATTTTACTTATATTACAAAATCTACCCTTACCAAGACGACTAATATTTACAATAATTATTTTTTATATTGACAAAAAAATGGGACCTCATTTCCGTATTTTAACCTCCTGACTCAAAACATGGTATCACATTTTTAATATTATATGTTTAGAATTTTCATATACCAATTTTAATATAAATGAATAAAATACAACAATTAATAAATCTTAGAAAAATGTGTTTCTAATAAATAAAATTATCTTATATAAATATCATGAATTATTTTATTCATATTGAATTAATTATTTTTTAAAAATTAAAATTTATCTTATTTATTTTAATAAATAATCCAATGTATAAAGTTACATTTAAAATTCAGAATCCGATGGATATAAATTTCATAATTTGAAAAATAAATATATTTAAATGAAAAACCTTTCATTCTAGAAAATATGAAAATATATAGTCTAAATTTAATATTTGTAGGATGATATAAAAATGATTTGAATTTAATAAAATAAAAATTCAAAAATCTCTAAATAATAATTATAATTTCAACATATAAAACGTCATCAAAATAATTTTTTCAAGGATATGTGTTTTTGAATCCTAAAATTATATCACTAAAAAGTAGTGCTAATTTCATAATAATTAATAAACACTTTGGTATTGAGTTAGTAAATTATTATTTTTTTCATTATTTTTTTACTAATATCCATAAACTACAATTAATTATTATGTCCTAATAGTCTCATTCAGATAATAATATTTTTTATAATATATCACAATTTGATTAAATATTGTTTTTGTGTGTTAAGAAATATATCAAAATCATAAAATTTATTTAATGAGATATACATTAAAAAATCAAGGGGTGTTAAATTAATCTTCATAAAATAGAATTTACCCTCAAACATTTTATCCTATTTTGTATTATTTCAATATTTGAATATACCGTTTTTGATAACCATAATTATACAAGTGGATAATAAAATGTCCTCTGAAAAGAGGCAGTGGGAAGTGTACACGTTACCCAAAATAACATATAACAAGGTTCAATGGTAAATAAGTCATTGGTTAGAAGTAAAAATATATACATAGTAGAGAAAAATAACATTCTAGGACTAATAGACTGTGAAAGAGAACAATGTCATTAGAATGTTAATTACCAAAAAACCATAAATATACGAGGAGTGAAAAATAAAATCGATTAATCTGAAATAAATTTAAATTGAGAAATTAATTATTATCAAATCATTTAACTAATGTTGATTTATTATTTTACTAGCAATATAAAGTACAAGATAAAATATACTAAAATTATTTCATTCAATTTTATTAGTGAAATTCCTCCATTTTGTTGTGCTTTAATAAATTCCACTTATATCTCATTTATTTCTCTATTAAATCCATTTTCAATGTGAAATTTTCATGATTGAAAGCATAAAATTAAATTTTAGAAGAGCATAACATCCAACAAAAATTGTAATTTATTATTTTATCATTAATTATCATCAAAACCAAAATGGATAACATATGTTATCAAATATGTATAACTTATCTTTCAATGATATATTAAACTGGTATGTCAAACCTAAATTGTGACACCCAATGACCATCATATTCTATTCTATAAAAAAAATTAAACATTAGAATCACCTATAATGTTTATAACCAAATTTAAAACCCATGAAACTATAAATTTTGGTCACAATTTTTATTCCTGAACTAATTTAAAATTTATCCCCATATAATAAGAAGTTTTTCATAATGTCTCATACCAAAGATGTGAATACCATGATCATATATTCTATTAAAACATTCAAAATAATTTTCAAAATAATATGAAACCCAAAATAACCACATTGAAAACATAAATTCGTTTTAGAATTATGTATTTATAATATATTCTAAAAATCAAAAAACACATAAAATTCTTAACTGAATACCTTAATTACTATTTCATCAAATAACTGACAAATTTTATGGTCACCAATACTATCCCATTTACATAATCAATGTAAATAATTTCATTATATCATATAAAAATATTATTTCATTATTGGTAAAATATTTAGGGTAATATTTCCCTCAACTAATATTTTTCTAAAAATATATCCTCAGTGGGAAATCACTTTTATAGGCTATGCGTACGATAAAAAATATTCATGAAAATTGATAAAGAAAAACAAAAACAGAATAACCCTAGGATGGTTTACAATTTTGTTAACCATAATAACACTAATTAAAAAACAACTAATATATTATTCTTGAATTCCAATAAATTATCACATCAATAATTCAATATATTTTTTATCCATTAACTAGTATTCACCATATTATTCATTATGACCTTATTCATTTTATATGTCATTTCTAGTCTCTTAGACATCAAAAGTAAAACCATTCTTCACACAACCATAGTGGTCCTATTATTGAGTTTTCCTATAAGGAAATCTATTTTAATAATTACCATACATACATGATTTAAAATATTAATCCATTTATTATATGTAAGGGAAACCATTATTCTCATCCACCATATTAACCAAATTTTTCATTTTCCATATAAATTTTTTACTATGTTCCCTTATTTTCCACACCCAAACCATCATACTTTTCCTCTAATATAATCCATTGATTTATTCTTCTTATATTCTATATATGTATGAAAATGAATTTTCATACCTCCATGGGATTCCTAATAATACAGTTTCCTCTTTTTCGGTGTACAAGGAAACACACCCAAGTTGAAAATATTAATAACATAATGAGATAACTAATTATAAATAATCACATGGTTTCAAATTCAATATTCAATTTCATTTGGTTTCTTACAAATTAAATTATTATTATTTTTCTCATGTTATATTATATCATGAATCCTTATAGTTTTTTATTTTTTACAAACACCAAAATGCATGGCATAATAAAAAAATAATCATAGCAGGTGAAATATAACCAAGAAAAAAAAATAATAGTAATTATAAATCATGACATCTTCTTTTCAATATATGCAAAATATTGGTTCATCATTGGAATTGTATGATCATTATCGTATCAAATCATTCATAATTTTTTATAATGAAAATGGGAATCTACAAAGGCATATCCACCAAGAGTGTTAAATGTAATGCATAATAATGAGACTCTCACCATGATCTATAATTATGGTCAATATATAATCAAACATCTCTTTTTAGGATTATTACCACTAGATACATCTCTGTTAAAACCACATTCACATAATGGAACATAACATTGTTGTTTTTGTTAGTAAACCCCATTCCCTTCTTAAATATTAAATAATATGTTCCATTATACAAATGAATATCCTAAGGGGTCCCAAATTTTTTTACAACCTTGTTTCCAAAGGTGAAAGAACATGATAAAATACAAATTATATCATCCCATAAATTTCAATAATTAATATTAAATATTTTTATATGAATAATAATTAAACAAAATAATGTTCCATTCTAAAACCGTATAGGATTATTGTCTATGATAAAATGTGTATAAGAAAATTATTTATAATTGTTCTTTGTTATATCTCACAAATTTATTCATAACTACCAAACTTCATAATAACTTCATACATAAAAAGTATCTCCATGTTATTGGGAAGCTAAAATATAATATTGGTGGCACTCAAATACTCAGTAAAGGTAAAAAAGGAGATATTAATGGTAATTTAAACATAACATGAGAATAACGGCATGACAACATGAGAATAAACATTGAAAATATATCCGATAATTCATTGATCATAATCATGAGTCCTAGAATAAATCATGGTAGTTCATAATGCATGAATAATAAAAGGTATCAAAGATCAATATCTATGATAACATTACATTGGAATAATATCATATCATAACAAATTTGTATAAATTTTGGACCATTCATAATTCTATAAATAATGTTTCATGAAATCCCACAAGAAACATATAACATGTTAGTGTTGGGATTACCACCTATGTACTACATTCATGTTTCTGATAGCCTCCCATGTATTCTCTTTCAATCATTTAAAAACCTCATATGTACCCTCTTTTGTGATTAGGATAACCTTTAGTTTAGATATTGATCTCATAGAACATTAATAATTATAAAAATAATTATATTTACGTAAAATTACATGAAAAATCATAACATAATCAAAAATTCATTTATATTTATTCCACAGGATAATAAAAATATTTATCATAAAATATCCCACAGAATAGAAATTGGTTTTGCCGATATTTCATCATTATAATAATCAAATAATAAGATAATAATTAAATAATCTATAATTGGATAATATCCCAAACAAACCCTATGTAACATCAAATATGTTATCATAGATGAAAAATTCCATTACAGTTTCATTGAAATATATATTTAGGAAGATAACCTTTACATTTTTAAATACCCCATTAAAACATGAAAAATTATTAAATATTAAGGAGATTATTTTATTTTAATATACCATTATTAAAATTAAACAGAAACATAAAATTATCATGTGGTTATGATAGTGGGAAATTATACTAATGTTGTATATATTAAAAAATGATTCCTTTGACATTTTCAGAAAAAAGTAAAAGAAAACTCATTCAGAAAATAACAAGAAGGTTCCATTTAAAAAACATTATAAAAAGTCAAAAATGTGTAAGAATGTAATTGAAAACTAAAAAAATAATAATTATTATTCTATAGAAATTTATTATAGTAAATTTTCATAGATGAAAAAGTATTTTCAACCAGCGAGAGGAATAAAGTCCATTTACCTTAAAAATGTTCTTTGGTGTCATTATTACATAAAGTGAGTAATATTATAAGAAAAAATTTATTATCATGAAGTAACTAGAGTATAAAAAAATTCATGAAATTATTGAGAGATATATCATGAAATTTAATCACCTTAAACATAATGATAAGTATTCTTGGCAAATAATGAGATTATAAAACACATCAATTTCCATGAGTTTGATTTCCTTTATTTGTTCATTAAACTAATATATGATAAATTTATATTAATTAAAATTATAAATGAAACTCATTTACATACTATTAATATCATATATGATATAATGATATCATTTAATCCTATATTTATTAATAATTCTTTGTTAAAAGTATCGTTTCATAGTGTTAAATATTTTGTTTTTAATGAGAAATTTGTTTCAGTAGTTATGGTAAATGTAAATTGATCATAGTTAAATCATTTAAATAATTTTAATTGTGATATAAATATCATATAAATTCATTATATATGTATATATTTTGTGTTATCTATAAAGGATATATATATAAACAGAAATTACACCTTTTATAGAGATGGTATGTCATACATATGAATGAATACTGTATTTTCAATTTCAAAGAATGAAAAAAGGGTGAATAATATTTTACCATTTAAAATCATAATTATATCATATGTATCATATTTATTTATTAAATATATCATTTTACCGTTTCTTTAATTTATAAATGAAAAACTATTCACATTACATTGTGGATGTGGATGTCCACGCCGTTTCACAAGAAAAGTTATCATTTTACAATAGATAGAAATGTATGTAGATTAATATTGTTTAGTAATTATAGATTTATCATTATGTTATAAGTATAATATATAAACATTAATCCCTTCATAACAACCACCCATTAAATATAGTGCTGAAAATTTAGTTTTATCACTTCATGGATGTGGTAGTCCACATGTACACAAGAGCGATACATTGATTTCCAATTTGATAGAAAAGAAGATGGATAATTTTAGTTACATAATAATAATGATATTTCAGTTTATCTTGAATAGTAAATTTATTATTTTATGCTGAATACTGTAGATTTATAGGTGGTATAGGATTATGTAAATTAAAAGTGTCAAGGTGGTAAGATTACATCTTATTCAGTAGTCCTGCTTTAGATCCATTCTTATGGACCCATTGAATGGTCTACATAGGAGACCAACTAATATAATTTATGGAAAAGGAAGATTTTAGGATAATTAGATATGGTTTTGGTAAGATAGTTGGATCAATGTGTGTTGGGAAAAAATTCCACTAGGACTCATTTTGGTCTTGGTTGTGTTTGTCGAAAAATCCATTTGACAACATTACAGTATAGTCATTGCCAAAGATATATTTTTGAAGGTGGAATATTTTCCAAGTATTATTATTATTTATAGGAGTGAAAATCAGAATATGTTTTGTAGAAATTGAATATTTTAACTTATGATAATTTATGGGCAATGTAAGACCTAAATGAGTTTTTAGTGGTTTCTGAAAAAAGAATATTAACATTAATGGTGAATCACTATGTTAACAAAAAAATAGTGTGAAACAAACACTATGAAACATTATAAAAGAAAATTCAACCATTTAAAAAATTCAATAAAAAACATAAAAGGTTACCATAATTTTAATTTTAAGGAATTGATTTTCAGGCCACTATAAATATTCTTCATCAATCGCGGTGAAAGGAGGCATTTTGGAGTCTATCACAAGTTAATTTTATGGTATACAACCCACATATGGTGTTCAATTCACGGTGAAGTGTAATTCATAGTGAAATTACAAGTATTTATGATATGTGTCATTTCATGTTTTCATTTCATATAAAAATAATCCATAATATCATTATTAATTAAAGAGATTTTTATTTGAAAGAATCATCAATGTGAGAATTCAATGAAGTCTGAATGTAGTTTGCGAAAGATTCAACATAAGGAAGAGAGTTCAGTCTAGAAAAGGATGTTTAGGTCATGGGGTTTTTTAAATTTTCATTCATTATATCTCAATATGGACTAGAATTTTGCAGGGAATATTTTATCGATGATGTAATTTCAGATCAGGAAGCACTCATGCTACGTAGTGTAAGGAATTTTTCAAAGGGATTAAAGTGGTTCACGTATAATGAAAAACAATTAATGGAAGGACGAAATGTGAAAAAATCAACATGATGTGTAGTTAATTTCCTCTTATAAGAGATTAAATTGTTCTATAAACAGTGATATATATTTGAAACTATAATATGGTAATAAATGTCATTGGAATGATCTTTTAAATTAGTAGTGCACAAACATTTGTTAACAGAGCAGTGATGTTTTAAATTGATAATTTTTGTAATCTATAAGAGAGAGTGTGTTTTCTTATAACCATGTAACTAATGTGTGATTTAGTAGATTTATTACATCAAAACCTTTCACTTATATGATCATTGGATGTAACCCAATCAGGGAAGACCATGCAAAAAAAAATTGGGTGTTGTCATTTTATTGATTGTATTTATTATATACAATATAATTGATGGAGAATATAGTATTATATATTGATGAGACAAGAAAAAACAATATTTTTTATAATCATTCATACCCTGATTCACCCCCCACTCAGGTTAAATATATTATATAGTATAATAATTGGTATCAGAGTGAAATGTTAAAATCAGTGTTCTATCTCAATAAATGCCAAGGAGTATGTTAATCACAATGGGATCCTAATATTTTTTGAGAACATTTTTCAATTACGGAAGAATCATATAAAAAATTGTATCCATTCATTAGGTATTGATGCATTTTCAACTGTGACGCATGGTATTTCTACTAGTGGGGAGAGTAGAGATTTATCACAAGGAGAAAAATATGAATTTGATGATGAAGGCTGAGGAATATATTCTATATTGGGATCTTTACCAAAAACAATAAACACGATGGTCATGTCCTTGGATTCATAAAATTAAATATGGAAAAATATGATAAATAAGTAAGGATTCTATCTAGATTATATGAATACAAATTATAGGATCTTTGGAAGAAATATAACAACTTAATAACTCACCCCAATGTGACTATCAATGCATTATTTAAATAGGTGAAAGTTTTTGTATAATACATTCTTGATCATAGATGGAATATCAAATATATAAGGATCATTAATCATTTCTAGAGAGTAATTCACCTATGTTAATACCAAAATATTTTATGCTAGATGATAAATACCTAAAAGATAACATTGTGATGACTATACATTAGACATTGCACACAAGATATGAGAAATGATTATTATGAGATTTTAGAAAATGTTATGTCCAAATATGTTTCATTCAAGGCAAAAAAAATCATACTATATAATTTGTTCAATAATAAGAATTTTTGGATAACATAATGTTGTTTATTTCATCCAATGTTCAAAGGGGATTAAATATTTTTAGATAAACTTACTATTTATTTCATTCATTGTTTAATGGATGGAAATATTGCCAAAAACTAGCCAAAAATTTTTATGATGATTATGAGGATTATGGTGAAACTCTGAAGAAGAATTATTTAGCATGTGTGAAGAGATTGAAACATAATAATAGAAACTCATTTATATGAAATAATATAATCTCACAAGAACATCAGAGTTCATAAAAATATTAGGCATAGGAGATGGAAGACTACAAGGATCATATAGAATATTCAATGGTTGAAGATGTGGGAATTTTCCAATTAAGGGATGAGAGAGACAATGAAAAGGTATAATATGATGGGAAATTCAATGTCCATGTAGTATTTTATGTTTCTCCTAAATAGATAGAAATATAGAGATCTAGGATGCATAAATATAATATGGTTGTTCTTAATGACAAACTCTAATTAAAATAGTTGATGAAAGAGAATTCTGAGATGATAGATAAAAGAAAAAATTATAAATTGTTAATCCTAGAAAAATCAGAGAATGTCAGTGTGGTCAAGATCAATGTTGAATTATAAACAAATGTTATTGGTAGTCTTAATATCATAGAAAAATATTCAGTGAATCATAACAAAGTATATGGGGAGGATGTTATTGGTCTATGATCAATGATAAAAGACCAAAATAAAATATTAAATCCTAATATAATATCATGAAATCCAATCACAAAGTAAAAAAAAGAGAAATTAGAGATTCAATGTCAAGAAAAATAGTTAACAAAAATTATAATGAATAAAATGACACAAAAGAATGACACAGATTATATAGTGATTAATTTCAAATAGAATACAATAATGGTTGATATAAAAAACAGTCACTTCGAGATTGAAGAATAGTTAGGGTATGAATTTGAATCAAAAGATTAAATGATATCAAGGGAGAATTACTGGTGTAACAATAATCCATATAAACACACATCCTATATGTTATTATTTCTCATGAATAATGCTACCTTCACAAGATTTCAGTTCAATGGACAAGAGGAATCCACATGATCTAGAGAAATATGGGTAGCCAAATAGATTTCAATATTCTAGTAGTTCATTAGGATGAAATTGTTTTTGGTGTGGAGGATTCATACAAATGGATAGATATTTCTCACAAATAATACAGAAGAATGTTCAAATCAAAATTATAGTGGTTTTATGTAGAAGCTGAAAGAATCATAAAAATATCTAAAAACACATAATCAATTTACATCCTTAAAAGGTGATGTCGGTCTGACACACTCTAAGTAAGATGAATAATATTATTCAACAACAATTATAATGTAAAATACGTGGATAAAAAATAGAAGAGATGAGTAGGCAGTAGTAATTAACAATCCCTTCAATGCATCAAATGGCACTTTAATTTAGATCATTGATTGTGGAGGTATATTCCATAGGATATGAACTAAGGATCATTTGACAGAAATCAAGTAAAACAAGGAAGGTGTTCTATGTTTTGGTGAAAATGAATGTATTAATGTTACATTATTTATAAGAGCATGGATTGAGATCAAATACATGAGATCACAAAATGTATTATTGGTAAAATTCCTTAATCACAACACATTATGAGTTAATCAACTCTGTGACTTAAGAAATGCTATAAGATTTTTCAAGATGTAATGTATCATCCAGGAAAAATATATTTCAATAGTTTTGAAAAGAATGCTAATGAAGGGGAATCTATACATAGTTAGAGGAGAAGAATACATGTGACTTATTTCCAAGTAAAAAGATAATATGTTGTGACATAAACATATTTTGTATCTGAGGAAATAATGTTTAAAAGATCAGGAAAAATTTTATGTTTCTCAATGTATCCCTCAGTTATCACATTATCCTACAAATATGTGTTATGATTTCCAATAAGGTATGATTATTTGAAATATTTTTTATGAAAATGATTAAAGGTAAATAATAGTTCTAAAACAAGTACATATTGACAAATGTGGAGTATTTCCCAAAGATCTGTTGATTAGAAGAGTTATGATATCATGTTCAAGGAATAATTTCATAGAATTACATGGAAATCAATTCTTAACCACATGTATGAGGTGTTTAGTTTTATTGAACATTATCATATAGAAGATGAAAAGATGCTGGGTTAAAAAATATTGAAGTTACGAATAAATAGAAAAATAGAGTTCAAAAATAGCTAGGTGGAGAACTATATTGATAAAAATTTAATAATAAACCATGTTTCTCTAGTAATTACTCCATAGTAAAATGGATTATAGGAGATAATAGACATTAATATTAACAATATGACCATGACAATACATACTGAGAAAACCCTACCATAGATGTTTAATAAAGATGAAATTTGGACATTTTTTTACTTTCATAATAGATCCATATTTTTTAAACAGGAAGATAAGACTCAAGTTTATATATTGTATATAATTTATCTAGAATTGATGTAATTTAAGCCTTTAAAAGAAATTTTTTTGTTTTTAATAATGAGAATCACAGGATTATCGAATCTTGTGTATATAAGGGGATATTCTATGTATACATAGATAAATATTGTCATGTAAATTCTTCTATAAGAGGTGTGAAAATGATATAGAGGGAAATAATTTTTCATTAGTGGAGGATGAGTATAATCGTTAGAAAATTCATTAAATTCTTCATAATGATATTGATTATGAGGTGATATCATATGGGGAGATTGAGTAACTAAAGAAGCCTTATAAGATAATTTTGATGTTGTGAGGAATTTTTTATACTGTTATATTAATTGAATCAGAATAGATTAGCTAATATTTATAGGAATAAAATATTAGATAATGACACAAAATCGGTGTAGAAAAGATGAATGAATTCATCAAATAACATCCCCAGCATTATAATTCCTCACATGAATAATCTGGGGTTGTTATGTGACCTCAATCCCATAGCCCTATATGATTGAGGCCACCAACTACTAGTGAGGTAGTAAGGAATATAGTTGTGCTGACTATATCATTTATAAATATTAGAAATATAGTGGAAATATATAACATGGTACCAAATATAGTGGGAAAAAAATATTAAACACGCATCCATAAAAGTATAATGAAAAACTCAAATGAAATAATAAAAATAGAGTCATAATGAAATACTAAAATGTAACATAATTTTCTGTTGAAAGATAATAAAATAAATGACTAAGGATGATCAAATAATGACTCAAAGATCTGAGACCTAATCCCTATGTCAGTCACTTCTCCAAGATCCATCCCATCAGAAAAGACAATACAAAAAACAAGGTCTCATGACCTTTTTAAACAAATGTCAATGAAATTTCTAAGGGTACGAAATGGTGGCTCTACTAGTGTGTGAGTAAAACTTAGTAGGATGACAACACAATTTATAAAGAAATATAGTATGAGATATATATGTTATGAAATAATGAAATAAAATAGTTTTTTAATTTTAATAATTTTTATTTCATATGAATGAACCCACTGACCCAAGGGCTCTAGGTTCACACATGTGGACAAACTCAACCTTCTTCCGCAGAAAGACAAATATCAATGATTATTCCATGGTACCATGCCAACCACTACAATTACCTTCCTATGTTATAGCTCAGAAACCATCAATGGAGAATCAAAAAGAGGAAAATAGGTATTTCAATATAACTGGTCCCATCCATATAAGCATTATAGCACAACCATGTCAAGCCCTATAATATTTTCAACATAACATGGTCCATCCCTATTAGCATTACAACATTACAAGTTTATTCCCAAAACATAATTACAAACTATTTGAGTCAAGTAATATAATAATTAGAATATAACAATACAAAAAGCATAAAATATGTCATCAAAATCCATTATTTCTAATTAATGAAATTACCATTTATATATAAATTTACAATTCATATGGCAGGGATCATAGTTATTATTATATTTACCTCAAATCACATTCTAGTTATCATTTAAACACCCATGTACATTGGAAGGCCAAACAACCATTTTTTATTTCATATTATCCAATATCATGTAATCACACCAATTTCAAAATTTATTTCAATTCACAATTTTAATACCATAATAATTCATAAACCAAAACATAAAACTGGTAATGTTTCATCAATATTAAAACTCAAAGAATGTCAATTCTTGCACACATGTCAAGTGGCAGCATGTCTTAGACTGAACACCAAAGGACTTGATGGGATCTAATGGGAGTTATATACATATACAACTCATCAAATATAAGATAAATTAATTATTTTGGTTTTTTTGCAAGGAATTACTACATGATCAAAAATATTTCACATAAATTAATAATTATAATAGAAGAATCAATAAGTTTCGGACCACACATCTCAAATGAAGAAGGCGAAAAAAACATATATCATCCAAGATAGTTATAAGACCTCTAATTTTTAATACACACTTAAATGGAATTTATTACATAAAAACAATAAATTTATACAATAAATAAGATATAGAGGAATATTCTATTTGGGGATTATTAAAATTACATAATAACATAGAACTTAGAAAACAACATCTTTATTAAAAACTTCTTTTACAAGTCATCTACATTCCCCCATTCATAGCATTGCATGTGATAACCTAAGGACATTCCTACAAAAAGGGTGATATAAAAATCCTTGTATGGGAGTAAACAAGTAATATCATGAATATTACAATACATGTTAGGAAATAGGTAGATCAATGGATTGAAAGAGAAACATTAACAGAAAGGCAAGATATAACATGATTATCATAACATCGAAATGTGGCAACAACACTTAAAAAGTTATTAACATGATACAAGTCTCATTGCAAATGAAGAATGAGTAAACCCTCGTTTTAATTTATTTTGGATGGGTAAAAACTCATTTCACTTGATTTATCATGATGCTAATCTTTACCCAATGCATTGGATCTCTATCTGGGCACAACCTTCACAAACATTTCATTTCATGCATAACCATAACACATGGATCATATAACATGGAATCAATAAAAATCATAAATTATTGCATGATTAAGGAATTTAGAATAAATAAATGAAATTACCATTATATATGTATATGTTCATAAAGGTGAATACCCTTGATAGAGACATATGTATGATATTCACTACACAAGGATATTGCCTTGAAAAATGCGATGCAATTTCGGCAACATAACGGCGTGACATAAAAATTCATAAAAATTCTTGATGATAGAGAGGTGGAAGTATCATAATATGTACATGAAATTTACAGTAATGGTTTAAAAAATATACATTTCCCAACAAACTTAATAGAATTTAGATGCATAATACATAATAATTTATTGGATGTAAAATGTGGAGAGAGAATTACCTCACAGAATTTAGGCATGGTAACAAGAGTATTTGGGAGGAATTAATGAGAGATAAAGGGGAATACCATCATCAAAACATATATATGGATGTATGGGGGATTTTTTAAATCATACCCCAACATTTTTAATTGAATATAAAAGGTAATAACATCTTAAAGAAAAATGAAAAAAATGAGAATTGATGAAATCCCTTACTTTGAAGTGTGATCCTAATGGCTTGGAAGAGGATTGAGAGAGCCTTCTTGAAAGATTTGTGCACCATGGGAGGATCCTAGAGAGAGGAGGTAATAGGTTGGAAAAACTCCAAAGGCTTTTCTTGTAGTGGAAGTGGGAGCTTATGTGGGTTTATATAGGAAAGGAGACGGAAATCATTATTATTTAGGATTTGGACCCTACTCCTTAAAATAATAAAAACTACAAAAAAACCATGGTTTGGGCACATGGGTTTTTCCAAATGGGATAATAATATAATACTATATTAGTAAAAATGTAGAAATTCATTAAATAGTAGGGTTTCATTTGTGAAGGTGAGTCACACTCTCAAGGAAATCAATTTAAAAATATAAAATGTTTTATAAATCTTGGAGTGTCCACTAATGCTTTGTAAAATAAATCAAAAAACACTAAACTCAAATTATATTAATTTTAAAACATATATTGGCATAAAATAATGTTTATCATAATTTATTACATCATGTTTTGGTCATTATGATGTCATAAAACACAATATATATTTAAATGGTATTTAATTTTTACCCAAAAATTCTACTGTCTCAGAAAATTATGAAAAATTCAGCATGGGATAATTTCGACGTCCTAATTCCAAAAATAATATTCATTTTATCCAAATAATTTTCTATATATTTGAATTTTCACTTTTAATATAAAAAATGACATTTGTCGAAAATTCCTGTTTTTTGACAAAAATAGCTTTCAAACCTTAATAAAAATTACAAGTGTTTTAAAAACATTATAATATCATTTATATTTATTAAAAATCAATTTAATAAAAAAAATTATTAAAAAATTATTTAATTCAAATAAATCCATTAATTCATAAAAATAGATTTCTTAATTGAATATTAACTAAAAACTCATTTGTTCTCTAAAAACAATTTTCAAAGTAACAACAAAAAAATGAATTTATATTCTATATACAATAATAATGTACATGGTCACAGTACTAGGTTCATGTTACTTAAACCCTTAAAACTCATGCATAAGTCCTTAGGGAGTGGTAGGCGATGGTGACATACTCTTATGGTGGCTCTGATAACATTGCTCGAGTGGTAATCTCTATTAATTTTCACTTCTCCTAGAGGAGGTTTTGCTCAAGAATAACACGTTCAATCATGGAATGGACTTGGTCATGAGAGAATCCCAATGACACCACCTTCTTTCTGAGCTCTGAAAAATGGGATTCTTACTGGAAAAGTATACTAGATGAGGCAATCACATCCTTTGTCTATGTAAATTGGATTTGTTAAAGCCGTATATTTATACTATTCACGCGATCACTGTTCAACAACTCGATTTTCAATGATAACAATTCTTGATAGTATTTTTAAATCTCATAAACATTAAACCAAAGAATTTAATATGTTACATAACCATTTAATATAATAATACATTTAATTTGATCAAGAAAAATTTCCATTAATAAATGGTTGGGTCTTTACAACATTCCACCATGATGAAATTTCGCCCCCGAAATTTCGACCTCAAATTTTTTTCCCGCACTAAATCATAAGTGGGTAACTCTACTTGTCACTTCCTCATATTCCCATGCTTCTTCTTCAATCATGTGGTTTCACCACAACAACTTCATGAGGGGCATTGTCTTATTTCGTAGAAGTTTTCTCTATGATATAAGATCTTCATTGGTTTCTCCTCGTAAGAAATATAATCCTTAATCTATACTACCTCTGAAGAGAGTACATGTGAAGGTTATACAATGTACTTCCTCAATAGAAATACATGAAATACATCATGTACTTTGACTATGGTAGGAGGAAGTTCAAGTCTATTTACCACAACACCAAAACGATCTATAATATCAAAGGGGCTTATGTACCTTGGAAATAACTTCCCTTTCTTTACTAACCTCAGGACATTCTTCCACAAAGATATGTGTAGAAATACCATGTCTCCATCTATGAACTCAGGGTCTCACCAATAGTTATATCCATAACTCCTATGTCAACCTTGGAATTCCTTTATATGTTGCTAAATGGTTTCCACCATTCCACTATTTCATAGGAAATTTCAGGTCCAAGTAGCTTACTCTCAATGAATTCATCCCAACACACTGGTGTTCTGTACCTTTTCCCAAAAAATGATTTATACAGTGCTATTAAGATGCTATAGTGGAAACTGTATTTGTAGGAGAATTAAACCTATGAAAGATGTTTTTCCCATCCTCCTATAAAATCTATAGATTATTATCTTAACATATCTTCCACTATCGGAATTGTTCACCCAAATTGGCCAACAGTTTGTGGATGATATGTTGTATGGAAGTTCAGTTCTATGCTTAGAGCATGTTGGATAATTTTATATAACTTCGAGGTGAATATCATATCATGATCAGATACAAAAGATAGTGGTACTCCATGCAACCTTACCACTTCTTTGATGTAAATCCGTGAATGTTGATCCACTGATATGACCTCTCAAATAGCTATAAAGTGAGTTGTCTTCATGAGATGATCCACAATGACCCATGTATTGTTTTTTCTTCTGTATTTCCTTGTATGTAAAGTGAAAAAGTCCATGGTAATGTTGTCCCACTTTTATATTGTTTTGGGCAGTGGTTGGATAATCCCCTTAGATTATTTCCTCATAGCCTTCACTTGCGGACATACCAGGAACTTTGTTGTATAATCAGATATCTCCCTTTTTATATTGTCCAACCAACTGTTTTATCAGAGATATCGATACATCATTTTTCTCCCTAGGTGAATAGAAAAGGTTTAGATATTTGTGTCATTCAGATTCTCGTTCTTTGTCTACGAATTGGATAGTACACATATTCCTTACAGAAATCCCATAACTGCATCCTTGTCAGCCACAAACAATAATGATTAGCCATTTCTGATAGCTTCCTCCCTTTTTAGAATTTCCACATGCTTTCACTGAGCGTCCTTTATTTTCTTCAAAAGGGATGATTGATCAATAATTTTAGAATGGATTGATGATGTTCCCTTCTTTATGATTCCCATGTCCATCTTTATCAAATCTTTAAAGAATGGTTCCTTCTAAATTCTCATCCGTGATAGAATCTCTAGATCCTTTCTACTTAGATCATCTGCCAGATTGTTTGCTTTCATAGGGTGGTAATGGATTGAGGATTCATAATCCTTAATGAGTTCTATCCTTCGTCATTTTCACATATTAAGATATTTCTTTGTGAATATATATTTGAGGCTCTTATGATCTGTATATATCTCACACTTCTCACTATAGAGATAATGCCACCAGATTTTCAATGCAAAGATCACAACAACCAACTCTAGATCATGCGTGGGATAGTTATTCTCATGGATTTTCAGCTACTTGGAGGCATAGGATATCACTTTATCTTTATTCATCTACACACAACCCAGGCCCTTCTTCGAAGCATCACTAAATACCACAAAAAGTTGTCCACTCGTGGGTAGTGTGAGCACAAGCACAGTGATAAGATTCCTTTTCTAACTCCTTGAATCTCTCTTCACATTCATCACTCCAAGAAAACATTAATGGCTTCCATGTTAGCTTTGTAAGTGGGTTGGAAAATAGTTAGAAATTTCTCACAAATAGGTGATAAAACCCGCTAACCCCAAGAAGCTATAGATATCCATTACCAATGTTTCCTTGTCCACCCCTCAATTGTATTAGTCTTGGAGGGATCAATAGATATCCCATTTATTATGATGATATGGCCCATGAATGTTACCTCCTACAACCAAAACTCACACTTTCAGTACTTTTATTAGAGCATCTCCTTTTACAGGGTCTCCATTACAGTTCTTAGATACTCCTCATGGTCCTCCTAGGTATTTGATTATATAATAATATCATCTACAAATACTACCAAAAAGTTGTCAAGGTAATCTCTAGAGACACTATTCATCATGTCCATGAATATTTATGGAGAAATAGTGAGCCTGAAAGGCATTAATATGAATTCATAATGCCTATATCCTATATGAAAAGTAGCCTAGGGGATATCTTCCTTCTTTAACCTTAAATGGTAATATCCCAACCACAAATCAAACATGGAGAAGTATTGTTCTCCATGTAGCTAATCAAACAAGTAATCAATTCGTGGAAGAGGATACTTGTTATTTATCATGATTTTTTTAATCTCACGATAATATATGCAAAGGCGTATTGGATCATCCTTCTTCTTGAAGAAGAGGACTGGTGTACCCCATGGTAAAGCACATGTGCATATAAATATTTTATCCAAATTCTGAGGTATTTGTTTCTTCAGATTCTCTCTCTCCAGAACAACAAATCTATACCGAGTCTTGGATATTAGTAACTCCCCATGTATATGGTCAATTGAGAATTAATCAACTCGTCTAGGAGGAAGGCCCAGAAATTTCTCGGGAAACACTTCAGTGAATTCCCACACAATATGGATGTCTTTAAGGATGGTTTCCCCCTTAGAATCAGAAATCTGAGCTAGATGTGTTTGTTCATAGGGTTGTAATATCAAGGATTGATATGATAGGGATAAAAAAGATTCATCTTCCTCCCTGCACCTATATAGAATTGGGGGTTGATTATTCATATGTAAATTGATTTCCCTATCATGGAAGCTTATGATGTCCCTATATAAAGAAATCCAATACATGCCAAGAATTGAATCAAATTACACAGAGGGAGAATGATGAGTTTCAACGGGAAGTTGAATCCACATATTATGATAGGGTAGGAGTTATATTAATGGGATGCAATGATTTCCCCATTTTTCATTCTCAATGATATCTTCACATCCATGATTTGTGCAATTGTTGGTATTATTCTACCAAACATTCGGGATATAAAATAATCTGTAGAACAATAATAAAAAAGTATGTAGTCTATTCTTTAATGAATAACTAGCTTACCTTCCACTAAATCATTGTTGGAATTCACTTCAGCTTTAGTGATGGAAAAATCATTCTCTTTCTACCTTGTAGGTCGTTGGTTTCCTCCAAAAAACCGTTGTCTTAGGGAACTAATTTTTAAGGAAACTTGGTTCTTTGCAGTAGAAGCAATGAAAAATGCATTGAGATTCGAATAGAGCATTACTCTCCTCTATCGCAAGCACATGATTTTCTTGTCAGTAGTTAACTGCAATGTTCCCTACTCTTCCACACCTAATGCATTTCCTCATCTTCTTCAAGAAATTTTCGAGGTGATTCATTCCAAACCATTGCCATGTGTGGTGATGGATTTTTTTGACACTATTGAATTTATCCATTAGACCACCAGAATTGATGTCAACCTTACACTTCTTATCTCCATGATAGCCCAGAGATTTTCAGACCCCAATTTTGACTTTTATGGAACATCGAAGAATTTTCTCAAAGAAATCAATGTCATGGATCTCCAAGGATTTATATACGATAGGTTTTAGCCCAAAAAAAATTGTTCAACCTAAAATTGAAGGATGATAAAAAATACATAGGCATATCATGGAATCCTTTTCAAGTTTTCCACATACGCTCTGATGGATTCGTCATCTTCTTTTCATGAGGGAATTTAAGTCCATTTCCATCATATGTGTGTGGGTGCGTGGAAAATATTTATAGAATATTTTTTCAAATAATATTTTCATTCCAATGCCTTGATCTAATCCATAGGATTATTATTTTCTGGTTAACTTCCACCGTTGATCATATTCACCCACCATACAATAAAAATATACAAGGACCCTCTCTTTTTTAGAACACTGAATGATGGAGAAGATCTTCTCAATGGACTTGATCCATTATTCAGCGATTGAGGGATCATATGATCCTTTAAAAGTCAGAGGCCTTTGTCTTTAGAAGCTCTCGATTGTGACTTGTTCTTTATTGGGGGGGGGGGGGTTTGAATGTTCTTCTTGACCCAAGTTTATATTCTAATCTTGAGTTAATAGAGAGAGTATCATGGCAATGTTCGCGATTCCTTCTCCCATTGGATTGGTAATCTCATTAGAACAATCATCACATTGATCATCGCATCGGTTGTTAGCCCATGTCCAACTATTACCAGAAATTGGATGTAATAAAAGGAAAGTTAGGGGTAACACATAAAGGGAAATCCTAGGAGAAAATGATTTATTTCTAAATTACTTTTATTCATTAAATTATGAATCAATAGGCTTCAAACTTTGTTATCCATGATCAACTTCCTATCATAAATTACTAAGAAATATATTTAATTAACTCAATAATGGTTCATAATAAGCTTCTGAATTTTCCCAAGAATATCCCCTAGGAGTGTCATAACCAAGAGTAGATCATGTCTCATTTTCATGTACACGTATCTCCTAGGTCAAGCCTAAATCTCCTTGTTAGAGTTTTCACTTCTAGTTACATCTGTGCCTGAGCAGCCTCTAACTGGTCGTATCAAAACAAAGATTTATTTTCATGATAAACCAATTACTCAATACAAATCAAACTTTATGGATATTTTTATTATAGATATTCATGTATATAAGTCATCATTAGGGGTTTCTTATCCTAATCCAAAAAATAACTAAACATATCCTCTAATACCCACATTAACCACCATGATTTATAATAAAAACATAAACATGATTTATTACATAAAAAAATGAAATTAGTACAACATAGAAGATTGAAGGTTACAGTGTATTTGGGGATTAGGAAAATTACATAATTACTTAGAACATGAAACACAACATCTATATTGAAAACATCCGTTACAAAACTACTATATTCCCTCATACATATCATTGCAAGGGCTAACCAGAGGGCATGCATTTGAAAAGGGTGAGATATAAATACTAGTAATGGATTAATCATGTAATAGCAATAATATTAAAATACATGTTAGGAAATAGGAATATCAATAAAGCATAAGAGAAACATTAACATAAAGGCATGATATTACATGATTATCATAACATTGAAACGTGGAAACAACACATAACATTGTATTAGATTGAGCCAATTCTCATTGCACATAGAGCATGAGTAAACTCCCATTAAACGTGATTTATAATGAGTAAACCCTCATTCCACTTGATTTATCATGATACTAATCTTTACCCAATTCATTGGAGAGTTATCAGGGCACACCCGTCTTAAACATTTCATTTCATGCATAAGCTTTCCACATGGATCATATAACATGGAATCAATCATCATATTAAGTTATTCCATGATTTAGGAATGAGGAATAAATACATGAAATTAAAATTCAATATTTTTATGTGCATAATGGTGAATACCATTGAAAGAGACATGGGTATGGTATTCACTACACAAAGATCTTGTCTTGAAAAAATGAGATGCAATTTTGGCAGCATAACGGTGTTACATAAGAATTTATAAAAATGGATTATGAGAGATAAATAGGTGGCTCATAATATATACATGAAATGGAAATTAAAGGGGGGGGGGGTAATATAGATATATGTCCCATTAATCATAATAAAATTTATATGTAGTTTACAAAATAATTTCATGGATGTAAAATGAAGAGAGAGAAATCTCTCATGGAATTTCAGCATGGTAACAGCTGTACTTCGTAGAACATAATGATAGAATATGGGTCTCCAAACATAAAAACATAAATAAGGAAGTATGGGGTTTGTGATAATTCATACCCAAAATTTTTTAATTGAATATAAATGGTCATTAGAACTTATTGGAAAATGGAAAAAATGAGAAAGGAAGAAATCCCACACAAGGATATGTGATCCAAAAGGCTTGGGAGAGGCTGGAGAGAGGCTTCGGGGGAGGATAGAGAATGTTGTAAGGATTATAGAGAGATTATGGAAGAGTTTTGATGAACTCTAGTTGATTTGAATTAATATTAAATGGGATCATGGATTGGTTTATATAGGAAATGATAATGAATTCTTTATTATTTAGGATTTCAACCCTATACCTTAAACTAATTTAAACCACAACCCTGACCATGGTTTTTGGTAATAGTTTTTTCTAATGTGGAGTGCAATTAAATATTTTATAAGACTAATGGCATAAATTCATAAAATAATATTGTTTCTTATGTGGGAGTGAGTCAAACTCTCAAGGAAATCAATTTAAAAAGTTAAAATGTTTTATAAGTATTGAAGGTTTCACTAAAGCTTTGTAATACAAATGAAACATATCTAAAATCAAATTATTTTAATGGAAAAACATATATTGGTAGAAATTAAAGTTTATAGTATTTTATTACATCATTATTGGGACATTATGATGTCATAAAACACATTATATATTTATGAAACAATTAATGTTTACGCAAAAATTTGGATGTTTCAGAAAAACATGAAAAAATCACCGTTGGATGATTTTGACATCCTGTTTCAAAAAATAATATTCATTTTATCCACATAATTTTTTAAATATTTAAATTTATACTTTTAAAATAAAAACCATCATTCATCGAAAATTCCCAGGTTTTGAAAAAAATAGCTTCCAAACATTAATAATAATTAAAATTGTACTATAAAAAATATACGATCATTTATATTTAATAAAAATGTAATTTAATAAAAACTATGTATTAAAATATTATTAAATTAAAAATATATATTAATTTATAAAAATATATTTCTTAATTGAATATTAAATAAAAATACTATTAGTGAATTAAAAACTATTTAAAAAGTAACAATAATAAAATGAATTTATATTATTTATATGAAAATAATGTACATGGTCATAGTACTAGGATCCAGTTACATAACCCATTAAAACACACAAATAAGACCATTGGCTAAGGTGTGTGATGGTGAAAATATCTTGGGGTCGAACAAATAAAATTACTCGAGTGGTAACCTCTAGCAACTTCCACTTCTCCCGTAGGTGGTTCTGCTAAAGCATAACCTATTCAAACTCGTCTTGGGATTGGTCAAGAGCAAAGACCAATGATGCCACCACCTTTCTGAGCTCTGAAAAATGGTCTTCGTAAGAGGCATGTCTACTAGATGAGGACATCACCTCCTTTGTCTGAGTAAATTAGATTTTTTAATGCCCTATATTTATACTAATCATGTGATCAATGTTCGAAGACTATATTAGAAATGATAATAATTCTTAATAGTATTTTGAAATCCAAATAACATAAAACCAAATATTTGAATTTGTTATATATCCATTTCACATAATAAGACATTTAATTATATCAATAGGTATTTCCATTAATAAATGTTTGGTTTGTTACAATAACATTCACATCCTTTAAAAGTATAAAACTTGAATTGAAATTTGTGATGTCTTGGGTCAATATGGATTGATCCCTATAAGGAGGGGTTTGAATCTAATGGGATGGAGGTCCAAATGCATTAAAAAAGATACTCTGGGGTCCCATGGGTTGAGTGTAAATGACTAGATAAAAAGTATTTTAGAGGGATCAGGGGTATTTATATATAGTATATTAAAAATGGTCCAAAAAATATCCTTTTGGGCGATACTATAAAATAACCCTACATGAGGTTTTGAATGATGTAGCCTATGGGACAACAACATAGCCTACCCTGGTAAAACCGTTTCTAAGATCCATGATAAAGTACATGGATGAGATCCCTTGTACATAAGGGATATACCACACCACATCCAAACATAACATTCGATAATAATGTCTATTATATGGTAGTATCTATTCAAAGTAATTCCTCCACACAACAATGGTTCCTATTCTTGTGAAAGATACCAAATAAAACCTCATAAGCATTACCCCATAGTCATTATCCTAATGCTACAACACTCAGCCACCAAGGATGAGCCTACACCACAACCATATTTTATGGAATAAGTATACAATAATTAGTAGTATACATGAATGAACTCCATATAGGACACTATGCTAAAATATTGATCTACACGTCACAATAACCCATGTGATGGTGCAACCTAGAGCTCTAGACCATTGTCTACTCTACAACTGAAAATTCATATCAAATCTCCCTTCCTGCTGCACTCCTCTGACCATGTCTCAACAATCAAGGATAGATAAATATATTATAAAAAATTATTCTCAAAAAATTGGGTTTCAAAACATTAAAGTTGGAATCAACTGAAAAAATGGGATCTTATAACCATTCCAAAATATAATCGATCATCCCGGTTATACTCAAATATTTTTTATGGTGAATCCATGAACAATTATCGACAATATGTTTTGATATTAGACTCCATATTCGTTTTTTCCTTTTTAATACACCCATTATACTAGTGAAATCACATTAGAGGTATGTTATTCCCCTAATGGTTATCACCTTCTAGTCCACAAAATGAATCAGATTCCCCTAAATAGACACACTGACATCGAGATCAAATTTAGCAACATGTATCATGTTAAAAGGGTCAGGATGATATCCTTAACTATATGACTTTTGAAACATGTTTTCAATTAAATATAATATTATGGGATGAATAAATAGTATTATAGTAGACTAACTCTTTATTCTATATAAAAAAACAGTCAAATGTGTGGGTTTCCCCTCTTTTATGATACAACATTCCCTGAGCATAGAAAAAAACCGAAGAAGAACAAAATGGCCTACCTCAAACTCTAGAGGTATTCTTTTATGATATTATTATGAATTATTTAAATATTTTCATAGTCAATAACACATTTCAAATCCTTATAGGTTTCTCATACATCTCCAGCACGATACTTGATCCAAATAATACCGACTCAGCTACATATAACTAGTAAATTAGATAAAAAAATGAAATTCCATTAAAACCCTCAAAAGGATCCTTTTGTATTTATCCCTAGAATTTCTTATTATAATTTAATTCCAAGAGTTCTATATGCCTCTACCATGAACATGTAAAATCCCAGACAAATGCTCGTAACATGTCTTCTAGAATAGAAATTTTCTACTCATATTAGCTATCAGTCGGAGGATTGTACGCTATATTGAGAAGAACCTACAATCATAGAGACTTATTAATATCCTATAAAAATTTATTTTTGAAATAAGAATCTCATTCAAATATTATACCCCTCAAAACACCATGTATTTGAACTATTTTCCACACATAGATACTAAATAGGTCATCAACTCTGAAGGTTTCTATAATAAGAGTGATGTGGAATACTATTATTAGTTGAAAACAACTAATAATAAGTGAAAAATGAGGCCCTAAACACAAATATATTATTTTAATGATTGGAATCTAGTATTTACTACAAATATCATGATTCAAATTTTCCAGACTAGGATGCATCCTCTATTTAGAGCCTTGAAACTCACTCATCAGCTCCTCATGAAATACCCCTATAAACCAATGCCCATATTTAGAAAAGAATAAAATATCGATTATAAAGAGACCACCTTGATGGTGTCTTCACACCGTATAATACTTCCCCCAAATTTAATCCATGTAGATCAGTTCCTTGATCTGTCTTGATATGGACCAGATTTACCTATAGAACCATTTTTTAAGATAGAGTTACCTATCCTTGGAACATCGATATATCATGATGAATATCTATAAAGAATGAAATTGTTTTCCAGTCACCATTAGATTCTCTAAATACTTAAATATAAAAATTATGGCTCAAATCATAATTAATTTTTTCCCCATTCCTAGTGTGTATTAAAAAACAAATGAAAAAGTCAACATATTCTCAACCCGCCTCTAGGGATTGTCAAGGTCCTTCTGAGAAAATATGTATCGAAAGATCTTATAGTCTGTTTATACCACAAAAATCATACCCAAGAGATATATTCTCTTACATCTATGGGTGAATACTACCTTATATAACTCTATAATGTGAGTATCGTAATACCTCTAATGTAGTCTGGTCAATCTAGAGCCATAAGATACAATTCGATCTTCCAACATCAAAACTTCTCTGGGTTTGACTTTGGATACATCCTAGTACATGGTGTAATCTTTTATCAATATAGGGAAATTGGTGATATGTTCTAGGGTTTTATTGGTCATTATTTATAGTCAATCTCTCTGAAAATCATTTTGGAAATAAAATTTTAACACATTATTGATCTTCCAAAACATCAATGATGCAAAATTGTGGAACCACTGAATGAAATGAAGATAATAGGATACTAAAATAAGAATACATTGAATCATGATGACAATAATGGACCTCTAACAGGATACAAAAACTAAAAAATTATCTGGGTCCAGTTAAACCCTATCCTTTAAGATGACATGGCCAAAGTAGTGAAATCGATCAGTATAGATGTTCCATTTTGGTTGCTTTGAATAAGTATGAGTCACTCCCAGTATAATTTGGATGATGTCAATAGTCTGGGAATGATCATATATAAAAAATGATTACCTAACATTTCATTGAGATAAACTATAACAAACTGATCTATAAATGGATGGAAGACCTGATTTCACAAATCAATGTATACAACTAGTGAATATGTGAAATTTAATGACATTTACGTGAACTCATACAAGAAATACCAGATCCTAAATGAAATTTTTGATATGTCTTATGTTATAATTATCAAATAATGGTACCAAATCCTAAATTCTATGTTTTCTATGATTATAGTACCTACTATCATGTTGATGAGATCATCAATTTGTAAAATAAGATATCAGTTGTTTACCATTATCTAGTTCAATATCTAATAATTAAAACATAAGTGAAAAGTACCAGTATATTTCATTGAAGTTATCATGGGAGAAACCCATGGATAAGTACTAGGTCAATAGAATCCATATTATTTCAGATCATCCAACTAAAAATTAATCTCATGATTCTATTTCTATGTGATTTTTTCTGGTGGGAATGAAATTTGTTATGCTCTTTGTACTAGCTCAATCATCAACATGATATCCTTATTGAATGGTATCATGTGGAAGCCTTTGGGGTTATAATCTGGAAAATATTATACCACTGGTTGAAATGTATCATTCTACACCCAACCATCATCAAGAAGATGCTTTCTATATGATCCATGATACAATCAAATCTTCACTGTATTGATCTTGTACAATAAGCCTGGAAATCCAACTCAACCAATTTTGAGTAGATTCTTATTAGAGATAAAAATGAACTCTCTTAAAATAATTTTATATATTAATCTAGTACAAAACTATCATATCCATTCCAATAATAAAATTAAATCTAGTCATTTCTATTAAAAATAACACTTAATGGAAACAATATCAACATGTTTCTAAGGAACATTCATGCAACATTTGATACCATCTTTCCACACATCCAATGGTGTTTTTATGGACATAAAACAATCCAAACACTCTATAAAAACAAAAAAATTAGAATGTATAAAAGATAAAAAGTAATTCAATTATACTATTTCAAATAAGAAACAAGAATGGGTAGATGATATAATAATTTCACCTCTGATGTTAGATGGTCCCACATCAAAGGTAGTTGGAGGGGACTACATATAGTGGAATTGAACTTCCCCTATTCCCTAGGATTCAATTTGAGTAACTTGTGATATTACCTTTGAATGTTACTATCTCTCAAGTAATGGTGTACCATATCCTCTACCTCAACCTGAATATATATTGGAACTACCGATACCTTTATGCAGAGGAGTATCTATGTCCCTTCCAAACTCAAGATCTTTCTTGGATCCCATACCAGTTCTATGAAACTGTAGGAATCTATAAAAACCATTAATGATAACTTATCATACCAAAAGAAAATTATCTATATAAGGATAAAGAAACTAAATGAGCTTCTATATAGACATTACACACTTAAATCACTTAAAAATAAAATGATTTTGATATTAATTCCCCCTAACCTGAATTATATTCCCACTAATTAATTGAATGTAAGTATCATATCTGCATTTCCTACTACCATAAAAATGGCTCAGATATTTTATTACATAACCAATTTTTTCACCAATTCAGACCTCTCTTAGATTCCCTTCAGTGATTACAATCTCATTCATCAACACTAAAAAATATCTATAGTGAATGATGTTCACTATTGACTAGATCTCATAGTGAATCTAATCCTACAAATGAATTTCCCCGGTGAAATCATTATCTTCCGAGGATGTAGAAATGAATTGTAACTATATTAAGTGTACAACATATCCCATCAGTGACATACCATCCTCTAAAGACTGCATGAAATCCCATGCATTCACATCCCTCAATGAATTTGGATATAAGATGTTCAGAAACATCACAAAAAAAATCATTATATGGTACCTCTTCTTAATACCATTATTTCTCTAGTATTTAACAACAATTATTGGTTGGTCCTTGAATCATATAAGCATCAAGATTTACCCCATTATCAATAATTGTATCAAGGTACATAAAAATCAACTAGATTGACTCAATCCAGAACTCAACTACATAGAAGAATCCCCCCCTAGTGAGCATGTTTGAGGTCGTAGCTAGAACTATATCATTTGATTATACATCAAAGGAACAATGAGAATTGTCTCCAACTCAATAGATCATATGAAACTCAAGAACTTATCACTATGATGAGCTTCAATCAAATTATTTAGATCCAAATGAATTTCGTTAATATATGTGTTTATATTTTTTTGATTACTACTATTCTTATTCTCAAATTGAATATGATGTACATATATTTTATCAACAAATACTAACAAAGTCTATAGAACAAATAAAACTTCAAGATCTACCATAACATGTGATAAAAAATAGAGAACCACTACCTCAAGGATTCTCTATTCATGAATTCAAAGAGAAATTGGAATAAAAAAAAATAATTTTCTTTCATTTCTTTTATCAAAAATACAAAGGTATTTAATTTAATAGTTCATCAGGGTATTATTTTGACTTGTGATAAATATATAAATTTCAAAAAAATTTAATTTCAATATATAAACCTATGTGACTACCATTATTCATACATACTCATCTCATTCCATACAAAACCACGAGTAAAAATATAATAAAACAATAACAACACCCAACAACTGAAATAGCTTGGCTGAAATAACATCAAAACAATGAAAATTGGAAATTACGAAAAATAATCTCATCCCTAGGAAAATGGATCTCACATAGTACATGGGTTTGCTACTCCGACAAACATTATCATTACCAATTATCAACACATGTTATTATTCATTCTAAAAATAACTAATAGTAAGAAAACTAAAATGAAAACATGGATCTGATATAAGTTTGCAACATCCCGAACATGATGGTCTATAAAATACATTGCCAGATAGGCTGTGTGACCATAAGTATTCCTCATATGGTAGAGGCTACTAACTAGTAGTTAGAGGGTAAGGAATATGGTGGGTAGACTATACACTTTTGATCAAATTATTTACACATTCGAAATATGTGACAAAGTAAATGAAACATTAAAAAAATAATGAAAATATTTTTTCCATAAATGAATAAATAAGAAATACATAAACTCAGTAATAATATAATCATGAAATCACATGATAAAATGTAACTAAATGAAATGATGAATGCGAATAAAATAATAGACTATATAGAGTGAAATAAATAATCCATTATCATATTTATAAACCACAATCAGATTCCATCTCGATGCTTCAACACACCGAGCAAGAAACAATCAATGACATGGTCACTTTCATTGGTCTGAATCTATATCCATGAAATATATCAAGGTAAAAAATATCATCACATGTTCATTTTGATAAAAAATCATTATTTATACACCACCACGTCTAAACAAATCATCCTTGACATATATAGTTCATAGAATAATGTGATAAAAAGTGTTGTAATATAATAAATTAATACTACCCATGAATTAAACCTACTAAAACTCAATATCTAGGTTTATAGATAGGGTTTCCCCCAACCTTCTTCAGAAAAAATCATGAAATCTCTAATTATGTTATATAACCATGATATCTATCACTATTAACCTCCATGGGTATATCCCATAAATCATTATAGGATATCTTGGTAGATCCTTATAAATAATACATCATAACCAAGCGAAGCCTTGTAAGCATTACAACATAACTAGGCTAATCCCTATAAAAAATATGGAATCATTAGGTCAAGACCTATAATTATTAAATGATATCTAGGGTAATCCCTATAAGAATTATTATATAACTCATTCAACACCAATAAAAAAGACATCATAATTAGGTCACAACATATAATAATAATATAATACCCAACAATAATGTATAACCCATGACATTAAAATCTATTATGGTATATTAATCCAATTACCATTTATCAATACATTTAATCTATATAAGCAAATCATCCTAGTTATTAACAAAATTACATCAAATATCCTTCAGTTATTCATTTAAACACCGTAGTCATTTTTTTATAGAATAACCGTATTTTTTTCTATGTGATCATATATCATGTAATCACCTCAATTTCACAATTTATTCCTAATGAAAATATCAACACAATAATCACCCTAAACTAAAACATCAATGGTTTAATTTTCAATATAAATAAAACTCAAAATAGGCTATTTATTTCACACCTATTGAGGGGTTCTATGTCGTGATCTCAATAACAATGTACTCTGCTTGATCCAATGGGAGGTAAATACATGTGTAATTTATGAAATAGAGTATAATTTGATTATATAGTTTATAAAAATTGTGTTATAAGATGGTAATACATATTTAAAAATCAAGTATAATTAAAATAGTCTATTGAAGATAGGTTATAGACCAACCACCTCAAATAAAAAAGTTGTAGCCAAATTCCTAACATCCAATATATCATTTGGATCCATCTACCTTTTCTTTAAAATGTTGACTCAGAATAGCATGATTAGAGGCATTATGTACCCTTATAATGATCCCTAGAAGTTGGGGGTCAAATCCAATGTAATGGAGTCCTAAGGGAAATTTTAAATATATCATAATTTACTAGGGGATGAGAGGAAAAGACAATATTCTCGGTATTTTTTAGTGATCTATGATATTTATCAACATTTTGTTAAAATTTGTTACATGGTGCAATAGACTATACCTTGGAACAAAACCTCCTAACAGAGCATGCACTATAGTGAAACATAATGAACATTCCACTACCTCACTTGGTTAAGCCGTGTCAGAGGTCCATGCCATGGTTAATGGAATAAAACCAATTTACATTATCATATACTATTTTGTAGTCCATTAAACTGTGGTGTATTAATGGAATTAATGAAGTAGGAGTTTCACTACTAAATATACCAACACTACAATGGCACCAAATTTAGATGAACCAACCAAATCCAACCCTAGGACACGATCTTTTCAGCCACCATCTCCACACAGTAGCACTAGAGATACATGTACATGCTTATTCAATGGTGACAATCTACTGCACATCTGTGACATCATTAGCAGTGGACACAAAAAACCTCTCTTTATGAAACTAGTCCATAGCTTTTATCTGAATACCGTAATGTCCAAAAATAAGATATAGACTAATGATTCATGACATAGTACAAATTATATATATTATTTAGATGAAATACAACTTCAAAAGACCTTCCGTGAATAAAATCACACAAATAAAAGATCATCATCAAGATTATTAAAAAAAACTGGTTCAGAAATTCCTTTTTTTCCAAAACATTAAAGAGGGATAAGCCTAGAAAGCACACGATCTTACACCCTACATAATTAATATTTACGTTCACATTTAGAGCCTATGTTATTTTATGTTTCTACATTATATGAAAATTTATTTTAGGTGCTAAAAGAATCCATTGTTGAAATAAGAGAGAATCATAAAATGGATAATGTTTCAAGGAAAGCATATAAGAAAGTCCAAGGGGCCAAATGGTTCTTCAACTATTAACTGAATGGATATTTTTTTATTATTATAAACGAGGAACATCTAAAATGTATGTAATATTAAAAAATTAAGTGTTTCAATTTATAGTATACATTTTCACCTATTTTTAGGTGAAAGAAATTCAATTATTTTTATCTATATCAATGGATTTGAAATTAATGGGTTTCTATATGGTTGTAAAGTAAAAATTTATAAATGGGGATTAGAAATGAGATTCTTATATCATGTATCAAGGTTATTTTCGCATTCATGAATCAGATATTATATTTTTCAGATGAGGAGGGTTCTTTATGGGTTTCTATAATGCTTGGGATTGTGGTATTCAACATTTGATCAGTTTTTAGGACGATCTATTTTTAGCATGGTGGATGTGATTACAATATGTATGATAACAAATAACAGTGTTATAAGAAGGATATAGGAATTTTATGTTGAAGATATAATATTTTCGATATTAGATTAGGTGTTTGAAAAATATTTTGTAGAATAAAGAAAACGTGAGTTCAAAATTCCAATCATTGGTGAACTAATTCATTTTCATGATTTACATGCTAATCAAAGAAAGAATAGTGCAATAAATTATCAAAAAAATGTACCAAATTTTTTTTAAGAATATTTGTAATAAATAATTCCATCTATATGATGACTCCGGTGGATAACTAGAGGAATCATTGAAAATATGGTGAAGGAAAAGAAACCCATGTCCTAGAATATAATAAATTCATTGGAAGTATATTTTAAATTATAGTGACATGACCAAAAATTATTTTTTCCACATTATAAGTGGAATGGAATCAATGTAATCCATATTATGGAATCATTATTTCAGTGAAGATATTATATTTTTATATCTATGAAATATTTTATTTTGGATTTCTATCAAATTAAAATGCATCAGCAAGAGTTAATGGGTTATAAATATGTAGATTCATCCAGCTTAAATTATGATATAAAATCATCAATATGTGGCTAATTATATGTTGAAGGAATGTGTATTTCATGGATAGTAATGAAATTAGTTTTCATTTGTCTACTAGCCATAGAAGATGAATATCTTCCTACTACTCGATCATGCAATAAGTTACTATGGATGATGCAGCAGCTTGATGATATGGGAGTTAAAGTGATATATCTGATTAGATTACAATATGATAATTAATGTGATGTAAATAATTTAAAAACAAAATACATTAATCATGTAAAAATTAAATTTAAATAATGATTCACTTTAACAAGGATTAGGTAGATCATGGTCTTGTAAATTTGGATTATGTTTCTAAAAAAATAAAGGCCTCATAAATTTAGACAAATTCTATTCCGATAGAGTAATATGAACATAATGAGATGAATTTATGTGTTTAGTTAAATCCCCACACTTTCAAATGTGTGGAATGTTAACTCCATATCCCTAATGTATGATGTATTTCAATGATGTTTTAATATAAATTCATTAAAATGTTGATGTTCTAAAAAAAGTGTCCTTTAATATCATTGTCAATGGGACAAGAAAATACTATACTCCAGGTAAAGGGAGATGTATATAAAGGGATTATATGACAGTGGGATTATTTAATGATTTGGAGTATAAAATATATTATTGTATAATATGTTCATTTAATTTGTATAAATCATCAAATGATTTTTTATACAACTTTTTTATAAAAGTGTGGATGATTAATATTTTCTTATAATTTTCCATGCGATATACTGAAGTTGGGTTCTAATAAATTTTTTTATGAAAAAAATATTTTCAATATCTAAATATAATGATGTTGTTCGTTGATGAAATTTGAGGGTTACACATGTTTCTCATAGTTATCCTGACTCATGTGGTCTTAGAGTATGAGTTGATTAAATTTTTGATCAATGAATTTGGTTACAATGTGTAAGTTGTGGTTAAAGTTCACAGTATTGGAGTGACATTCAATTGAAGTGTGTGTGTAGTTCTTGATGTGTTGGTAAGAAAACCGAAATGGGGTAGATTTTTTTGGAAAATACAAGATGGTTTTGTTTCTATGTTGGTCAGGTTCGTTGAAAAATCATGTTGACAACATTACCATATAGTTATTGATGATGTAGGGTTTTTTAATGTGTAATGGTTTCATAGTGTTTTTCATATTATTTGGAATAAAATCAATATTTATTTTATGAATATTATTCCCACATAATAGTATTGGTGGATTCATTAATACTAAATGGGGTTCTTGTGGTTTTTCAATAAAGGAATCCTTATAGCTTGTGATTTTCACTTTGAAACCAAAATTAAAGTCTTTGAAACAATAAAGAAAAATTATAAAAGTAAATTCAGTCACATAGAAAAAATGATATTTGAAATGAAATGGGTGATGGTTGTTTATGGATCAAGGTTATTATTTAGAGTCCGTCGTATAGTGTGCTCATCATTTTCATTCAATGGTTATGCTTTAGGGTCCACTGAAGGAGATTTTTATGATATGTGAACCGCATAGTGAGTTCAGTTCATGGTGAAGGATAAATCAAAAAGGATATAATATAAATTACTATTAGTGTTTTTTACATGTTTCTTTGACTGTATAAATTATAACTAATGACTTCCTTAGGTATTGTAAAGACAATTTTAAAGAAATATCATTTAAAGAATATAACAAAGTCTGAAAGTGGTTCACAAATGATTCATGTTCATGAAGGGATTTCATTAAAAAAGGATGTTATGTTCAAATAGGATTCCAGTATTTGGTGAATTATAGAAAATAATGGAGTATTAGTTCATGTGGAATACATAAATCATTAATTAATGATATCTCATGAATCACTCACTCTATTCATTTCAAGGAATATCTCAAATGGTTTGAAGATATTTGTGGTGGAAGAAACAAATTTCATGAATGGACATACCAAAGTGAAATAATTATATGGTGAAGTTTATTTCATTTCATAGATGATTATAATGCTTCATGATACACAAAAATATGTGATAAAATATTTTGAGGTAATTCAAATCAATAGGGGAATGTTATGAAGGAATATTGTGCACACATCAGTTGGGAGATCCGGGAGTATTCAAATTGAGAGAGTTTATAGGCTAGGAGGGACATAGATTTCACTCTGAATTTCACAAAAACAATTTTATTTATTGTATTTCATACATCATATAATTTTCTATATTTCCGTTTTTTATTTATCCCAATGAGGGTAAAATAGTTACAAATATTTGTTTATTTCTAATGATTAAGTTTCTATATATTCTAGGTTATTGGAATTGGAGAGAAGAATTTTCATTAATCATACAAAAGATACAAAAAGATAGTTTTTATAATTCTATATAAAATAATTCACCCCCAAATTTGTTATTTAATATAGACGGTCTAACAATGTTATGTAAACAAAATAGTGAAATAATGTCCTTTTTTAATGGAGGGAAATGACACAGATGGAATTGAAAAAGTATTTAAATATAGTTGTTAAATTTATTTGGTCAAATAATTCCAAATGTCATTTAATTATATAAAAAAACAAGAAATGATAGAAATACCATCTTAAAATAAAAATCAGATAGGTTGTGGTGTCATTTTAAACCATTCCATTTGGTTTAATGATTTTATTAACCTATATTAACATTTTCCAATGAAATGAATTTTTCAATATTAATGCAATATAACGTTACTTTTATGTTTTCAATTATATCATTAATAGGAAATATGTGATTTTCTATTTTTTGTTCTCATTGTCATCATTCATTATATTTTTATTATTTTCATGTATCCTAATTAAATAATATTTTGTAAAAATTATCGTTAATGGCATTATTGATATGAATAATTTAATTTCAATTTATTGATATGAATATTGTAAATAAATTAAAAAATAAATATTTTACTAATCTCTATTATTTTATATATCAATGATAAAACTCATGGAGAACTACAAGTCATCCTAAAAACAATACATTCAGAGTTTTTTTAAACATTATACTGATATTTCTACTGCTTTCATAAGAACTGTGTTAGTGTTGTGTAATATTTTACGGTAATTAATTATTCACTGAATCATAAAAAAATCAGGATAAAAATATAAATCATATTTTGAACATGATTTTTGACCAGAACTGATTCTATTTATCCTTATGTTAAAATTTAAAATTTATTAAATTTATTGGAGGGAGATTTTGAATGTTAATATACCGAAAATAATATATATTTCATTAATAATGAAAAATTATACTACAATATCATATATTCAAAATTGGGTGTCCTTGGATATATTCATTACATCACATTAAATAATTTGCTATTTTGGGCTGATTTAGAGACCTCATCTAATTGTTTTTACCCATTTTATCCATTTTACCCTTAATTACCTAGAAATTAAATGATTTTCTTCAGAAAAAACATTTTATAAACTGTGAGAATAGAATACGGTTAAAAAAATCCCCATGATTCAATCTAGATAAGAGATAACCAAGATAGTCTATAAAATAATTCTATAATCTGAATCAATATCACTATGTAATCTCCATGTGATAGAGGTAACCTTCATATTTGTATCTCCGTTGATGAGATACTTAGAGTAGCTGGTCATATTCTCCCAAGTTTCAATATTTCCCCTAAGATTTATTTTCCCCACATTAATTATAGAAGGCAATATCCAATATTGTATGTTGATTTAATTAGTTTTTCAACATTAAGATAAAGTTTGATCGATGTATCACACATAATATCAACACCCATCCTTGAAATGTTGATATTAAAATCCTTCCCCATCATCACTTCCATATAATGAATGAGAATATCTAGGTCAGTATAATTATTCCATGAATCTTACTAGACATAATCATATTTCACTAATTTTAGAAACTAGTAAGGATCTTCTAACCATCCATCATTGGTATCCTTGTCCTTATCACAAACAACCACAACCTCATCACTTGGAGTGGTTTCTCAAACCCCTTGAATAAAAAATTCATGAACTACCAATACATTCATCCATTCATATACCTCATTTTTCTTGATTTTTCTAGTTTATACGCTGATCATGGGATTTAGAATGTTGTTATATTAATTTCATTGATTAGGTTTTTTTTTGACATGATAATTCATAGATACAATATTTAATTTCATCCTATTCTTTGAGATTCACCCAACTCCGATTATTTTATTTTCATCATTCTGTCATTCCATAGCTGATTGGGATCTCGTTTTTCTGTGATTCAGAAGATGTAGTGTGGATGTCATTAATTTAGTATAGGCATATTTTTTCCCATTGAAGGAATAAAATTATTAATCTATTTATATTTTCTTGATTCCCAACCATGAACATAAATGTCTACCAATTATTTGATATCCTATAACTTGGAACCTATTATGAACATCAACCCCTATAGTCACATTCTATTTATAACCAAAAAAAGAGGGAGATATGATTAAAATAAATGAATCATTGCAAGTGAGACCACTATATACAAATTTCATGAGGAGGTTTGTATTACTGAACCAATGAGGCAGAAAATATTGGGACCTAGTAACTTGATTTCCATAGAACAGAGAATACCCTAATATCAATGATATATGAGGATTATAAGAGAGATCTACCCCTAAAGTAGGGATCTAAGACTTGTCTTCAGCCTCTAATAATGCCACTAACAGAGTTCCTGACTCCTTTGACGACCAAAGTGAGTGCTGGGATGAGGTAATCTAGAATTAACCCAGCCTACAATGGTCTGATTATGAATATTTTTTAGTAGATAAGCAGGGATCGAAGTTCCTCCGATAAAAAACAAAAACTATATTCTATATAGGGGCCTAATTATCCCAATTATCATTTAGAACAAAGAGGGGTCCCAAAATAATCACTATAGATGATAATGGAATGGAATAGGTGTTCAGTGGGTTAATCTAAGGATGTTGTAGGCTATGACTCTCATGTACTAGTGACAAAACTACATTAGATTGAATCTTCATTGAATTATTCCCAATTAAACAAGTTGAACCCATGTTTTCCACGTTGGAAATAAACAAAATAGGAGGACCTTCTCATATCCATCACTGAGAATCCTATTGGAAATTCCCTAACTAGATGTAATTCAAAAAATTGTTAGTCCATCATTCAAAAACATCCAATTGATTGAATAAGAAGTCCTCTCTGACATTAGTTTGGATATCCTCCACTTGTTTCATGGAAAAACATAGTTAAATTAAAATTAATTCGTAAATGGGATGATAGTTGGATGTGGAAATATTTTCAATTTATAGGAAACATACATAAATACTGTTTACAATTCGAATTATGGATTGATATTGGGAAGGGAGTGTATTTTCTGAAAAAATTACCCATATATTTGTAGATGGAAGTAATTTCATCATATAGAGGTTATATGTCCATTTTAATTGTGATTAACATGAAACATTAGTGATTCATGGGTATTGGGACCATTCTAATGATAGATTATCTTCATTAGTGACGTGGATAAGCATGTTTGAGGTGTCCAGTAGACCAAAAAATGCTCGATCAGTCAATATTTTTGTGGTGATGATGAACTAGTCAACGTAATCCATTAAAAAACTTTTTTAGAAAAAAATTACAAACTGTCTAATGTTAAAGTTGTTTATAAGCAATAAAAAACTCTTAGAGTCTTAGAGGAAGACAATGGATCTTATCTTCACATGGGGGACTTTAAAGATAAATGAAATTGGGAAAAAATTAGAAAGGAATAATGATTAGAGAAATGGTGAAAATATTAGGGTTAGATAGAGAAAAATTAAGACTTCCACCAATAGTGGTTGTATGGGGGTGGTCAGAGTATCCATCAGTATAAGTATCGTTCTTCTAGTGCATCATGCTTGCCTAGAAGGAGAATCAAGTCTCTCTAAATATTACATTTTACCCTTATTGAGGTTACAAATATTTAAAATATTTATTATTCATAATAACCAAAATTACAAGAGGGTGTTTAATGATATTAGAACCTACTATTTCTATAGACGGTATTCATTTTTCAAATCCAGACTCTAGAAATAGAAGAAATCATTTTAAAAAATAATATATAAAACTCATATAAACAATGTTTTAAGAAAAAAAATTATTAATAAAAACTAACATATATCATAACCATGAATATTAAACATTATAATGAAATTACATATATTATTATAAAGTAAAATAATTTTATGTATATTGAATAATAAATCCAAAAATAATAATGAACATTAAAATTACCTAATTTAATGAAATGAAATCACAATTTTGGAAAATTCAATCATTTCAGAAAAATCCCCAAATTGCACATTAAGTTAATTTTAATATGGTGATTTAAAAAATGAATTTTATTTAATAAAATAATTTTTTAATAGTTATTATATTAACAATAATTTCCCCCGTAAAATTTAATAAAAATGCATTTTTTAATTCAGAAAATGAATTCACTAGAAAAAAGATTTTAAATTCATAGAATAAATCCAAAATAAATTATTGAGTGTGGTTAATATAAATATATTCCAATATTATTTTAACTTATATTCATAAATTATTACTAGTGAATGTTTTATAATTTTTAAATTTAAATAATTTAAGTTTTTATAGTATATCACAATTAGCACTAAGCTCGGTGTTACGTGTTATGAAATCCACCAATAACTTACTATTTATTATATGAGTCATATATTCTAAAATATGATATTGTTGAAAATATTTCCTTTATAAAATATCTAAAATTTCAAAACCATTTTGAAATGTTCTAAGATATGGACTCTTCTACTATAATTGAATCATATTCACTTCACTGATGTGACATCCTTCTTACTATATCTCCTGAATTGATTCTTTGGTGTGACGTTATTCAATTTTTCTTTACTCTTCTTTAGTATACTCATCAATGTAGTCTCTCTTTTATTTTTAACCAATTTATTATTTATTTTTGGATTTATATTATCATAAGTATTATTGTTGGTGGTGGATTATAAATAAAAATATTTATCATATGTATGGTCAATGTAGTTATAGTACAAACAAATGTTCATAATTTCCTCAAATCTAGCTCTCATATACATATTCTATCAATTATGTTAATTCGGTCCCAAATTTTTCTTCATAAATTTATATCTTCTCCACATGATCTAGGTATTAGTAAACATTAATTATTTTACATATTATTAAAAAAATATAGTTTACTATTACCCAAATCTACAACAACATTGACATATTCCAACAAATCATGTTCTTTGTATATTAGGTGTTGGTTGAATATATGTTTTTCTTGAACAACATGCTGTATTTGGGTTGAAATATGAATCCTTTTGGATCATTATTAGGATATATCACTATACAAATTTCTTAAATACACCCATTACTAATTTGTGGATTTTTATTAATTTGTTAGCATTAAAATTTTTATTTATTTTTAGTTTTATAAAACAATATTTTTCAAAATAGATTTAGAGAATGCAAATTTTTCCGTACCATGGGATACATTTCTCCAGGAGAATGAAGTTGATATTTCTCAACATGTTATGATGCTCTCATTACCACTAGAAAGAGTTAAGGTTTAAGGGAACCACTTATCTAATATTTGATAGGTAACTCTCTTGTTCTCATCTATTTGGGAGGATTTATTTTAGGTTGATTCATGATTTTTCCATTTTCATCGAATCCCAATGCACTTCATGTTGAAGAAGTTTTTATATTCCTCAAATAATTTCAATATCTATTCATAATATCTCATTAATTTTGAATTTTTTATCAATAATATATATAGTTTCTTATGGTTAATATTCATTATATTCTTTCTTATTTTCTTTCACTTCCAACTGGGCATCGCTGTCCTTCACAATGACTTTTAGAATATTTTCTAATGCATGTAACACTTATATAAAAATAAGACTAAATGCATACTTTTCAACAGGTTCCCTTTTCATGTTTTAATCAATCAAATAAATGTTATAATTTCTAAGTGAAATCGTATCTTCCTTAGAATTCACCTATTTTTTGAATGTATGAAATCTTCCAGTGTATTTATTATGTCAATAATCCATGGAATGATCTTCTTCTTCAATATGTGATTTATCGTCCACAAAATAAATGATAAAATTCTGAATGCATGATAAAACAATTTAATGACCCTTATAAAAAAATTCTCTAAGATATGAGTATTTTCTTCAAACTATTTCGAAATATTTAAACTCTAAACAAATTGAACTAGTGTCAACCAAAGGATCATGGTGAACAAATATAGTAGATGCATACTTACCACAATGAATATATTAAAATAGTATTCCACCACACTCTTAAAATAATTTTCCATGAAACCATTTCCTATGTATTCATCATATTCCCAAATTATTACCTTGAACAACATTTTTTTGATTTAGCTGCAATATATATTGAATTATTTTTATGTGTTACTACTTAAAAAATCTCCAATTTTCACTTCAAATATACGAATCATTGATAATTTTAAATGAATGTTTATTTTTCTATGATACATTTTGAAACAATCCATGGATATTTTGAAAACTAATAGAAGATTGGTTACTCACTAATTTATTAAATATTATATTTTATTAATGTCCCTTTTCAATTTATCTTTCTAAAATACTCATTGACATATTACACTCTTTACAATGTCTCTCAAATCTTACATAAATAGTGAATTAAATAACAGAATGATCAAAAGATATTTAAAACTATATGATTGAAATAAAAACATCATTCCTTGATTGTTAGTTCACCATAATCAGGGATTAGTAAATATGATCAATGTTTTCACTATAATGTTTAGTTTTTCCCATATTTATAATGAATCTAAACACGAATAAACATTCCTACATGACATATAAATTCCATGAACAAAAAATAACTATATTTATAAGGTCATAATGGGATATCCTTATATAACCTTAGTATCAAATGTTCTATTTCATTACACCATATATATACAAGAGTTTCTTTAGATCCTTCAGGATGTATATTAACACACCCGTTAAAGATATATCTATATAAATATAAATCATCACTTTCTTCTCAAGCAATAAACTTTAACATTATCATAATATATGAAAAGAAATACCTTTTATAGAGAACCTTCAATGTTATTCATAAAAAATCATCTTCTATATTTCTCAACTCAATTTGATTATCTATAAAATTCACAAATCCTTAATATCATAATATTATGAAAGGTTCGACCCGAATTTCAAGAACATGAATAAATGGTCATTCAATCCTATGATTAATTATCCTTGTTTTCAAATATTTAATACAGATAATATGATCATCTAATTATGGAATATCTAAGATTATCCTTGTGAGAAATCATTGAGATATCAATGTTATTTTTTCAAGCTCCATCTATTCGAATACAGTCTACATTTTTACATACTTTTTCACTTTCATCATTTTTTTACATAGGTGAAAATAATTTTTATAACAATATAAAGATCATTTTAAAAAATAACCATATGACTCAACTATCATGATACTAATTCACTATATTTATTCACCTTTTAATTTACCTTATATCTGGAAAGTCTCTAGTATCCCAGTTTGTTTTTAATCTCCTCCATTGTTATCTCCTAATAATTATATGTCCTCCCTTTAATTTTCTCTATCTTTCATAATGATATTAGCTAAAAAAATATTCTAGAATCCCTTTCAGATCTATATTTTAGTTCTGCATCCTCTTATGAAATTATTTCCACTAAAATCTACAATATATACTATTGCATATTTTTAAGAAAAATCATTCAACATTCCATCATATGTCATGGAACTATATTCTTCTACTCAGTGAAATTGATAAAAAACATTATCATTATATATTATAATAAAAAATATTCAATTCAAACCCATATAAAAAGATTTAATTCATTTAACAAATAAAAATAATAATATATCATCAAAATCAGAATAATAAAGAATCACAATGTTCAGTGTGATATTTAGAACATCTAATGTTAGATGACCTATGATCATCATTACATAAAATCTTTATCACTAATGAATATGTTTAAATTTTATCATTTAAAATAAATTATTAGATTGAATGAAGACACTTCACATTTAATATTTCCAAAAATATTTAGACAACCATGCCTAGATTACACTTCATTTTTGTTTCATGGTCAATGAAAACCAGGAGACATTAAATTATAAAACTCTATATTTTGATAGTTTTTTAAAACATGAATTTATTTGATCATTAATATCTTATATTAAATATAATATTCTCTAAAATTGAGGTTTTTTTCACAAATGTTTTTTAATATTATCTTCTATTATTAAGAATCCATGTATCATAAAAATAAACTCATTTTTCATATATAAAATGTTGACTTATCAACAATTTTATATGTATATAAATCATGAATATCACTAAGTATTGATATTTTCTACGATTGGTGATTCCAAAGTTGATTTGAAAATTTATTGATATTTTGGGTTGAATATTACTACAATAATGTAACAGATGGTTATACATAAACTGATTAATAGAAAAAAACACCCACAATGTTTACATAGCGATTTTTCCTTCTTATGTTAACCAGTCTATTTTTTACAATGATAGTATGATGCATACATATATTTTAGATAATGTTTACAGAGACACTAAATCATGTTTACATTAACACTATATTATGTTTATACACGTATATTGTTGAATGTACATGTAATATTAATACATGCTATGCATGGTAAATATATGACATGCATAGTAAATACTTGAATATAATGTTTGTATCCTATAGTAATTTCACACCTTCTCATAATATTGCATAAAATGTTTTTTAGTTAGGAACAAAAGGGTTTTTTCATTTATGTAATTTGATAATTATTCATTGATTTTTTCAAATAATGAACACACTAACTAGTCTTACTCTCTATTTCCATATAATTGCACCTGATCTGATTTGATATAGATGATGTTATTTATGAAATGATGATTATTAATGATGGAAATGAAAGAGTATGTGATACTACTATATTCATTGTGAGGTATTGTCGATCCGTATTTGATATTATCTTATTAGTAAAAAATCATTTCTTATAAAGAGAATGCACACACACCCCTCCATAGTTTGGGAATCATCATGAAACGTTCTTGTATTCTCAAGATAGTGTGTCACCCCCTAATGTAGTAAAAATTTATCAACATCACATCATGTTCATAATAAATAATTATCTTCTATTGAATTATATGGATTTCACTTTTGAACCAAAATTACAGGTATACTCATTTATGATATATTCACATATTTGATTTATTGAAGATATAATCGGATATTTATTGGGTTTCCTTCCACTATCAATGATCATTTTAAGATGAAAAAAATACTAGTAGATCCACTCAAATAAGATAATATTTACAAAAGGAATAATGACACTTTAAATGTAGAGGATGATTCAAACATAGATTTCTTTTATCTCAAATCTCATATACATGTTCTCAAACCTATTTTTTTAGTCAACTATACTAGATAATCCACACACACAATAGATATTAAGTCTAGCTAGATTTGAATATGATAAATATTTTATGCCCCCATGGTGAGATAAAAATTATGAAAAATATAAAATGATTCATACAATATGGAAAATGTATTGATAAAATTCCTTATTTTAGTTTAGAAATTACATTAAACACAAAAAAATTTCAGAACAATTTCAAATAAAATATAATTAAAAAAAATGAACCAAATATATTCACCATTGAAATCATATGTAAAAAAATTATTATTATTTTCATTGATTTAATATTACCGTAGCTCAAGATTCACATGAATATTCAATAATTTCACTCCATTACTAACATATTTTAATAGAATAAACATCAAACAGATTTTTATCATTATATTACATTTGTATGAAAAAACATACCTCCATCATTATTACATATATTTTACTTGAGGATTAGTTCAAAAATCATTTGATTTATATGGGTCTTCTCATTAGCATCATACCCTTCAAGAATTCATTTTAAATATTTGAAACTACCTTTTCAACCAAAATTAAAATAAAATATTCCTTATAACTAATGAAATGTGTGGAAATCCTCATATATACCATAGGATGAATCTCACTATTTAACTCATATTGTCCATTCAAATTTACTTTTATTTATTAATTCTTGTTGACAAAAATATTCATCCATTATCAAATAGAAACATTAAATTTTGATTACACAAATCTGTTTGAGAAGTTGATGAATTTTCAAATGCATCACTTTTTTTTGTTGTACTAAATATACACCTTTTCCAACCATAATGAATATATATAATTTAAAAAATTGAAACAGGTGGATTGGATCAATTTTTATAAAACTAATTGATCTCTTGAATGAATTCTACAAGAAGATAAGGTGGTTTCTTGTTGAATATAAAGTGCTAAAATAATGTCATCTACCATGTTTATGATCTCTAGAAGATAATATTCCTTCATAAAAATATTTTATGTTATTTCATAAGGACCATGAAATACTTATAAAATTACCTATGTATGGTGTGTCTCAATTTAAGAAAGATAAATCAATTCGTAAAAAATTTGTATTATACATTCCAATTAGTATAAATTTTATCTTATAATATGGAAGTGAGGAGACCACATGTAATTTACATGGAATATTGATAAATGAAATCTTCATAAAATACATTAACACCCATGAATATCTAGTTAGTTGATGAAAATTGATCCTGATTATCATTAATTAGTAATCAAGCTATCAAACCTCCTTATTAAAATATATATAGATAGAATAAATCATTTTGATATAAAATGAATCACTCACAGTACAAGAACTATTATGTTAGTAACTTATAAATTTAAAATATATTTATTCATGAAGCAAACTTACATTATGATGTCTCTATTTATATTAGAACCAAACCAACTGGGAAATGATATTGATCATTTTTTTGATCCATTGATTGAAGATGTAAAATTATTGTGGTATTCTGGTGGTATAATATATGATTCTTATAGATATAAATATTTCATGTTGATATCCATCATGAAAAATATAATAAATATCTATCCTTATTATGAAATTTTTATAGGATATATCATTAAAGTAATTCTAGGGTGTCTTATTAATGAAGGATGTATCACAGTAATTTATGTTGAATTGTTCTATGAAGACTATGATTTTTTACATAGTTGTTTTTACATTGTGGAGGTAATTTCCAATCTTGGCAAACATCATTAAATGATAATTGAGAAGAAGATACACCACCATACCCAGTAATAGGTGAAATACTATTTTATAAAATAAAGGATATTGTCAACTTTTTTGGTAAACCCGTTATGAAAAACATTAAAAATTTGGTTATATAAAGTGATTAATTTTTTAAGCCTTTTTTATTGGAATGTCTTCTACATCAGAAAATTTCTTGATGGCATGCTCATAAAAAAGATATATGTTATAGTGTCATTAGAATTTAACTATATAAACCCATAAATACAATGTATGAACTTAATTTTAGGATATGTATGTTTGACATGGGATAAGAGAATAGATGGAATAAGTGATGTAAGAAAATTTGAATTTTCATCCTCTAAATGCTTACACCCTTTTTCAGGAAAATGATTTTTTTAAAACCTCATGAATGGTTTAAATAATCTAAATGGGTATTATTAAAATGTCAAAAATATATCATAAAGGGACGGATTGATGTTAATTACTTACGAATATCATTTCATTAATGTTTTGATGCGTGATTTAATGGATGTCGATTTATATTCGATTAATACGAAAAAATTTTAAAACACAGTAACTATGATTTGATTCTTTTTTATAGCATTATATAGAAAATTTATAGATACAAATATTTTTAAAACTATGGGAATGGAAATTTCTATTATATAATATAATTTGGATATTTTTTTGACTGTCATATATTGATATAATTGTTCAATCGGATAGAGAGATATGACTATGTGGTCCAATACATTATAGATGAATATTTCATATCGATTGGTATATGAATATTTGTAAAGGGATAATATAAAGTAAAAATAAACTAGAAGGTTTTATTATAGAGATATATGTAGTTAATGAAACCAATGTAATCTAAAATAACTACATTTTTTATAAGCGTATCATTTTCCTGCACAAATCCCATCAAAAGGGGAGCCTTATGGGTAATGGAATTTTAGGATGAGATGTTGTGTCAATTACCATTAGTGATAGGTAGTAGGCTTACATTCTTTATATAACATTATATGGTTTTATCTATATGTTGAAACACATAGAGTAATTATTATACATTTTTACACATCTAGGTCTGAAATATGGATATTAAATACACATAATCAGTAGTTAATATTATGGTTGTATGACAATATTTGTAATGGGTTATAAAAAAATTAAAATTTGTTTTCAAAGAGAAATTTATGGATATCTAAAGGAAATTATATATATATATATATATATATTTTTATAATGGTTATGTAATTAATGGTTATACATTTTATTAAATGGAATATGATGACAGTTATATAATGATATTTTTTGGAGTCATGTCTATGGAAGAATAAATTATTATATCTTGTACCAAAGATTTAAATATGATTTATGTAATTATTTCATGCATTAAAATCATTGAATAAATATAGGATTTTTATTATAGAGTAGTGCAGGTGTTAATTTTTAAATGAAAGTCTCAAAATAAGAGGACTGTAGTTAAAATCAATGAATTAGGATTCATGAATGGGAATTTTATTAAATAATTGCCCATAGAAGACTATTCATAATTGAATCATAGTGAGTAGAGTATTTTATATCCCAAATAATACAAACATAAATTGGAAAATTATTCTCTAATCTACTAAAAAATATTTATTGTGTGATGAAATTTCCATTTAGGATGACCCTTTAATTAGGATGTCATAATAATTTCATAGTGATTCCATTGAAGGAAGAATATTGTAAGTCATAGGTGACCATAAGGATAATATTTTGATACTTCATATAAGCTCAACATCACTTCATCATTAAAAACATATATCCTAACGAATAGATTAATGTTTTTATTATACTATATGTTTCTTTATAATATTGGGTGTTTAATACTACATTTTCAGAATATATTTCTAAATTTTTAATTACATAGATATATAATATCTTATCCATATGATGATACTAATAATACCATATTACAACATATTAAAAATCATAAAACTAAGGAAATGATTGAGGGTGAATAAAAAATGACTGCAAATTGGTATATGCAACATTACATAAGAATCATAACATTATTAAGGTGCGAAATAATGGAGTAAAATTTGATTTCTGATAGAATACACACAACAAACCTATTTTCCACAACAATATAATTTTAATTATTTACGTTGGTTTCACTAATCAAATGGATGTTTTGTTTGATTCATATATGTGGCACAATTGTTTTCCTTAATTTAATATAATAAATTGGGATGAAATCATTGGGACATTATGATATACTTTAAAATTTTATAGAAAACTTATATAATGAATATTCGATTTACTCTTCGTCCTCACTTACAGAGCAATTTTCTCTAAGATTATTAATGAAGGGAATTCATATTAATGGTTAATGGAAATGGTCATAGTTCCTTTCAAACACTTATTATAAAACATCCAATCAAGGATGATGGGGTATATGTATATCCACATCCACCAACAATGAATGAACAAAGGAGAAACTGAAGAAAATGGAATGATTTTATTACATTTCATGAGGAGGAATAATTTTAGAAATACTATAATTGGAAATATTTTGTTCTACATGAAATGTATTAATCATTAGGACTAAATTTTTTTAAATATTCTCTTTAAAAATTAGTAGCATGCATTATACCCAATATAACCCAACCATAAATAAATAATGGGGGATGATTCACTTAAAAATGTTGTGAGTTATAAATCAATAATAAAATAGTTATATTATTTGAAGTAAAAAAATAATTATGATCTGTTGTTTGAAATGGTATTGATGACTCAAAATAGTAATTCACTAGCACCTAACATCATGTGTCATTGAAGGATGATCATGTAAGTAAAAATTTAAAAAAATAGATGAAAACACACAAAAAGTTTTAGAATAATTTGTAATTATCACATAATCAAAATTTATTTATATTTATAAAAGTATTATGTAATTATTATTTCTCTTATTCATATATTTTTTGTACGATTTACGTGTAATAATAATTTTTTTTCAAACTTTATTAAAGCCTACATATAGTTTCATTTATGAAGATAGAATAATATACCCATCTTAGAGGGGATTATTTTTTACTGTTACCTCAATCATATTTAAAGAAGTAAAATACATAGTGGGATGAAAATGGTAAAATAAAGGGAATCGAAGAAAAAATAGATACTATAAGAGAAATTGTAATTTATAAGTCTATACTAATAGATGATTTTCTTGGAAATGGTCAATGTGAAGAAAAAACACACCGCCAACAACTACATGATTATATACACCCCCATATTTAAGGCCATCCATTCCTGAAAAAGTACAAAAAATTATTCATTCATATAGTCATTATTTAATTTTATATTGATTAATGTTTTTCTCGTTGTTTCTTGGTCTTTTCGTCATTTTTTATGTGTTTTAGGAAGTTATTAGAGTTATAGGCCTGGACTGCTGTAGGATGTGGCCTAACTAAAGGGGGTCATACTACCCCCTCCATACCTACATTTTTTAAATTTTAATGTGTATAGTAAATGATAATCTTATTTTTTATTATTTATATCAATCATAGAAATATGACTCCCTAAATATTACACAAACCCTATCCCAGGGGTCACTCTCAAGAAAGAATTTTTTAATTTTATAGTTTATTATTGACACTATTTTAATGTTTTTATGTATTTCAAATGAATGAAATTAAAATATAATGAAAAATTATAAGAAAATGTGATGGAAATCACTAGATAATTAGGTGGAATGAAGGATGTTGAAAAGAATAATAAATAAAAAAAACAAATAGAATGAAAAATGATGTTAGTAAGAAAAAAATTCAGATCCAGGTTGACCAACTCATCAACTACCTATCAATGATCTCATATAGATGAGAAAACTTATAAAACTAACCTAGTGTATTCTTGATCAATTTATTTACAAACCTCTTCAAACCCAAAATATGAAAACATTATATAATAATATCATCCTGTGTATGAGAGTTCTCCCCAAAGTGATTGAATCACCAGGTTGGACCACTAAATCCAAAAATCATTTCACGAATAATGTATTATTCACGAGTCCATAAATAATAAATACATTATTAGTTAATCTTCCAAATGATATAATAGGGGGAGATAATGATGAATGTTAAAAAGTAATGATAAAATCCCTTTGGTTTTTATGATTTCACGTCATATCTATACATATCACAATCTACAAAATTTATTGAGGAACATGATAAAAATGATATTTCTATCTCCAAGTAGCATCGTCTTTCCCTTTATAAAAGTAGATTCTAATATTATCCCTTTATCAATGATGTCCAGTGATCATGAAATGTGGAAGAGGATGAATGAAAAAATATATTCTTTATAAATGGAAATGTAAAATAAAAAATTTCAGTCATTCCTAATTATAAAATATATGTTAGTCATGTCTCAAATAATCATAAAAATAGAGTGAGGAGTGATCCTATTATTTAAAAATGAAAAAGTAGTTTAAAAATAATCATAATATAATGTGTATTCCATTTGGAGTTACTTTATGTTCTCTTCCTCGCCTCTAAGTGAATTCCTTGATGAAAAAACCAACCACCTAGAGTGACAGGCACATCCCATTGAATATTCTATGAAATTCCCATTATCACATTTTCCATTACACATGAAGATATTTTATGATTACTCTAGAGAAAAATAAGTGATATTTGGAAGCTCTTCATTTGGTAAATTTTATAACCTATCAAAACATTAGAAAACATGTGTGTTTAAAATAGTTTCCCATATCATTAGGGTAATAGCGATAGTTCTAGGCTCGTATGGAAATGATGGATGCTAAATTTTTTAATCAGCATAATAGAATATGGTTATGGGATTCCATATAAGTTTGATTTCACATACATATAATAAATTTCTTTGGATAAAATTTTCCTGATGATAATGTCAGAAAAAATTATCCAGCATGGGGAATGAGGGTCTGGCTAGATGTATGGATTAAAGGCATGGTGGCTAGATCGATAAAAATCCATTTTTAAAACCCTTATATTTTGCTGGATGATATCCTGAAAAGAAAGATCAGGTTTTTATAATCATGATAGTGTCTACAAGGGAAAACTCATGTCTGGCCATGTTGAAGGTGAATTAACGACTAGAAAATGTATGATTGGATCACATAATAATATCAATAATATACTCCCATATTCAAATATCAATGATGGATTATGTAAAACATAGGGGTACATCTAGAATTTTAAATTCATCAAAAACAATTCAGAGTTTAACCTTGTATCTCATTTAATGATAACCTATAAACAATAAATATAATATATAAAACCTAATTCAATTTTTAGTTTCATGGTTATATTACACCATTTTTGGGCCATTTTCATGATTTATTCATCCTAATGGAAATAAAAAATCCAAAGTAGCTATAAAACAACAAGTAGGATAATAATATACATTATGAATCCTCTATATGGTTGCATCGTCTTCAACCATTGGAATAAAAATTTATAAGATAGGTTAGTCAATTTGAATTTAAATGATAACCATCATTTATAAATATGAAAAATCCCAAAAATAACCCATGTAAGTGTCAACAATTTTCCATTACAAGCCTAGTTCATTAACATTGGACTTATGATTTAGATTATTTTAATTCCAAATGATTCCATCATGCTTGGATGAATGTTCTCAGGTTTAAAGTGTATCATTAATCATGACTAGAAAACATTTTCCCAAGGTTAATCTATCTCAATAGAAATTATTTATAATGTTTTCATCCTCTTCAAGTTCTTCTTTGGGTTCATACTCATTTTTCTGCATCTGTATATGTGGATCAGAATGGGTTTGATCAATGCTAGAATCAATGGATTATCTTTGGGTGGATCTGTTGAGGGAACTCAATATTGTTGGGAGAATGGTGGTTGTAGTAAGTAGTGTGTTGGTTACAGGGGCATAGTGGTAGTAATGCAAGATGGTGATAGGTTTTGTTAGTAATTATTTGTTATTGATGATTTTTTGGGAGCATTAGTAGAGTCATTGGGAGTATAAATATTATTTTAACTATTATTTTAAACTAAATAGTAGAAAAGTATTTGAAAAATCGAATATTAAGCGATATGTAATGGCTGTTTTTGGAATAAAAATTTTCCTTTAGATGATATAAAGTGGTTGGAGATTAAATTACCATCTAGCGATAAAGAACTTGTAGTAGGACAAGAAAATTAAACAAATATTGATGATTGAGTGAACTTCTAGAAATAAATTTTAAAGAATTTATTTTAAAGAATTTAAAAGAAAGTAAATTATGGAAGATGGTAAAAAAGGTCACCTAAATAGTTTTAAATAAAAACATTGAATATTTTGAGATTATTAGTTTTTACATTTGAAATATTTTAAAAAACATCCAAAATTAATCATAAAAACTATAAAACTAAAACTCGAAATTTTATATAACCGTTAAGAAATATTGATCTCATAAAAATAGAAAAATTAGGCTAAGAAAATTTCACATATTAAACTACTAAAACACACAATTTTAAAAAAAATCAATGAATGTTGAATAAAATCAGAATTAATCATCAATTAATACATCTTCAACAGAAACAAAATTTCATCATTATGAACACCATTAATTTCCTAATAAATGACATAAAAAACAATATCCAAATTAAGAATATAAAACTCCCCAAGACTTAAACAATTAAATCCCCAAACAATAAAATACTTTTTATTTATTCAAATAAAACCAAAAAAAATTTACATATAATTTGAACATAATATAAATACCCAAAATGCAGATTCATTTAACCCTTTATTTCTAAAAATTATCATTAATTTTATTTGAGAAAAATCACATCTCTTCTTAGACACAAATTCAAATTCTAGTTAATTGAGTGATAAAAATATATATTCAAGTGGAATTAATTAATGATAAGAAGTGATAAAAGTTTTCACTCTACCCAGGTTCATCAAACTAAAATTATACATTCTGTATCATTAATAAAACTCAATAAGAATTTATTATAAATATATATACTCATTATTCATATTGGATAAAGACCCCTCTCACCTAAATGAACTCATTTTTTACTAAGGATTTTTTTTTAATTTTTCCTAGCTATAAATTGGAATATCACTATGAAAAAAACTTATTATGTTTGGATTTTATTTATTTACTCTACATACCTATCCCTTGCCGCATATATTCACCATGAATTCCAAACTCACTAGTATACTCTATATTCAAAGGTATTATATTAATCTTTAATGGGTAGGCTCTATGAGGTATTCCATTTGACCAAGGATAAGATACTATGATCAATTTTGAACATCAAATTTTCCTATTTCATTATTTAAATTCACAAAAATAATTCTTAACACACATTATTTTATAGTGTTAAATAGTTATTTTATATAAATTGTGGACAAAATCACTGAGAAATCACACAATTATAAAAACATCATATCCAATGGAATCCCCAAAATTAGCATGATAGTTTTCCCCTGTGTAGGAAGATTTAGTTTTTATTATCATAACAAGAGATATATTAATCAATGGTTTATTTATAAATAAATTGAAAATTCTATTTATTGAAATTTTGAAGTGATTATGGAAATGGATGAATTTTGAATAAAATTATGTTGTTTTTCTATATAATTAAATTACAATTAACTATTTTTAAATTCTGTTATCTGCTAATCCTAATGTGGGAAAATATTTTAATTGAAAATAGGTTCTCAATTTTGTGGGTTAAAGAATCATTATGTTTTCAGATAAAGATAAAAATAGTATATTTTCCACAAATCCATTCAGATTATCAAAACGATTTACATTAGAAATTTCATAGTTTTGAATGATTGTATATAGATAAAATATTTTTCAATTCAACTCAAAAATTAATCATGGTAAAAAAATAAATGATAATATTGAATGAAAAGGAATAATTTGGTGCATTTAGGTATTAAATTTTTAGAATAAATTGATTTTATAAATTCAAGATAAAATCATTTTAAGAACTCTTTCATGAAAAAAGATTCAGAGTTTTCAAAAAAATCCAAGGAGAACTATCTGAAACATATCTTCACCAGTATGCAGTAAAACATGATCAATATTAAGAATAGAACACCTCTAGTTTATAATATTTTAATTTTTATAATTCATGTCAATGAAATTTAATTTTTATTCATTGTAAAATTTTCCTAGGTTACATTTTTAATTCCCATGGATTGATTGGGGAATGATTAATGGTATCACCTAAATTTTCACATGTTTTTAGGTTCATTAGTCGCTTGTAGTGTATCTTGTGTTGTCGAATCCTCAGAAGAATATTAAGAAACCTATAAAATCATAAATTATATAGAATGTATTTTTCTAGGATGTATCCAACATTTTGTTGATTTTTGATGGTTTCAAAACATAATATACAGTTATATGTGATTTAAATTTATGAGAAAGTGTTGATCCTTAGTTATTACAAGGGACAAATTGGATAATTGTTTTATGAATTTCAACTTCAATTACTCAAGATGGGTTAATTAAATGAATTCAAACATACATTGTCACATACTGGTACAAAAACTTCAAAAAAAATAACCTATACACCGGTACGATCTTTTTCATGAGCAATCCAAGGTAATGTATGTTATAAGCACATAAAAGTTGAGGGATGAAATTCAATAAGGAAGAGGAAGTGGGAAAGTCATGGAATAAAAAAACAAAAATAAAATAATTTTAAAAAAATTATAGAATGGGAAATAACTTAAAATACAAACCCTTTAAAATCCCATGGATAAACACATTAATTAGTTATTCCCCCATTGATGACATGTTCTCAATGGAAGAGAGAGTATACATACGAGGGAAGAATTGAATAAGTAAATACAACAAAATGACGATCAAACCACTGTTGAGTGATAAAATTCAAAAGTTTTGGTGTGAATATATTAACACCATGTGGAATAGGTATCAATGTGATATTAATAATAATAGAATAAGAGTTATGTAAAAAAATTTATTACGAAACTAAGGTGAATTGAAAAATATTCATGAGAAAGAAATGTGATTACAAACACAATGCGGAAGCATAACATTACAATGAAACCAAGAACCAATTATTTTTAATTAACTCACCACAACTGCATAAATATGCATTTCAAGAGGTTTGGGTTACATAACCAATAGTCCATATTTTCCGACAAGGGTATGGAAGGCCTTTGGTGGTAGAAAGTTTTTTGAATTTGTAATATTCCACCCTTGACCCCAAATGGAATATAACTTGCATCCACCAAACAGAGAAGCCTAAATGATCTTTTAAATGGCCTAATATGGGTGGACCATAGATGAGAAATCATAATATTAATATTTTAAATGATATCTTATAAAATTTAATCCCAAAAGGATGTTTTGGTTTCAATATATGAGTGAAATGGTGGGCTGTTTTTCTTGGCAGTAAAATCATTCCAAGAATTGAATCTTCAAAATGGGCCACCTATAAATCTGTTAAAACATGTAAATTATCTTTGGTAACTACAAAATTAAATTTTACCCATGATTTATTCTCTATCATGTTTAATTTTTATATTCATTGGGCTTCGATCAGGTCCACTACATTACTTTTATTTGGCACCTATTCCATTCTCATTGATTAGAATGTTATTGGTTCAAGGACCATTTTTGTGGTATTCCAATTAGAATATTAAACTTCTACCAAATCATTAATTGATCCTTATTTTATGGGGGTCCTAAAAATAAAATATTAAAATAAAATCATGACTATTTTATGTTTTTCGATGTGTTAAAATATATACCATGAAACTGTTCATTTTAAGAAGGAATTACAATCATAATGTTAAATAATGTTTAATTTATAAAATGAATGAAAAATTTTGTTTTTTAATTATGTAGCACATTAATGTTATAAATATTAAAAATGAATATTATCCTATTTCAGTCGATAATCACATCCTCGACATGATTTTTTCTAGTTCCATGAAAAATGTATCTCAAAAATATGAAATTCAAATTCTCTTTTCCAAAAACAATTTAATACACATTACTTCCCAAAATACCTCATACCAAATAATTATGAAACTATTAAATATAATTTAATATAAGGTAAGATCCGAAGAATATCGCAATCCAAACAACATTTCTTTTTTTCAAATTCATCACTATATTTCATCCAATTTCAGTTAAGCATGATGATGTGTTTTACGTCAATGATGGATTGGGGGTTTATCATTATTCAGTGGAGAAAAGAAGGAAGTTATAGATGGAATCATATTTTAATATTAAGAAGAGTATTCGGGTTTTCCCTTATTTTCTTTAAACTATTCCAAGGTAATTTAAATTGAACTGAATTGAGTCAACCAATGTATCATGACTTTGTCGATGACTACCAGTCTCAAAGACCATAGGGCATCAAATGAGGCTCACATTCTCAGACCTCATTTTGATTTTAATCAATTTAAAAAATTAAAATAAAAATATACAGAGAAAAAATTCCCCAATTTAGGATATAAATCTATGGTGTCACGATCCTAAAGTTCCCAAAGAAAAACATTCCTTTATTTCATTGTACTATGCACCATTGATTTTTTTAATTTTTTGTTTAAATTTTTCATTTATTTTTTCGAATAGTCATGTTAAAATTAAAATTAATACAAAACCTATTCCATTAATTAAGGGACCCAAAGAACACAATATAACACCCCATAATCGAATGGACGTGCATTGTTTTTTTAATGGATGAAAACATAAATGGTGAATAGTAACATTGAACAACCGCAATTTCCAAAATCATTGCTCATGATCATAAAAAGGAATTAAAATTTAAATTGAGGCATGAATAATAATTTCATATTCAATTTAAATATGAGAAATGTGAATTATAATGCTCAAGGATAAATGAATTTTTCCTTCCATGCATTTTTTATTTCGATGTAATTTTTATAATATTTTATATTTTTTATTGACAGAAAATATTTTTTCTATCTCATCTCCCCAAACATAAAATAACACTATCAGAAGTGTTTAATGGAAAAATAATTTTTAATGAGTAAAATTTAGAGGATAGGTGTTTTGAAAAAAAATTTAAATAAGATAACTAGAAAAAAGTCAAAGAGTTTTTGTAGTTGATGTTCACGATGCTTCTCATTACTCCTTCGATCTTTTTTTACTCGAAATAAGTATCACCAATGATGATAGTTTTTGTTTGTACAACTATTATTTTCCTAAAAATCCATCAATCCTGAAAGCCTATGCTGCATAAACACCAATACAATTAGATCTCAATGGAATCCTCTAGAGGTTCCCTTAACTAAAAAAATAAAAAACAAAAGGACAAAAAAATACCTATTAAATTACACATAATGAACATAGAGTCAATATAAAAAAGGGTAAAAATAGAAAATATAGATATATTCTTAAATATATATACATATATTTATATAAAAAAATTAATATTCAAAAATTTGCAAATATATGTATAAATATATAAATGGTGGAAGAAGGAAACATGATAGGGTGTTTGTAAGTGTATTGTGTGATCCCCTGTCTCCCTCCAATAATGGGATCGAGTCACGCATCATAGGTGAATGCAACAACGTTTCCCCCACAACCTATTATGTGGACTCTTTCACAATATATATATATATATATATCCTTTTTTTCTTATTTTATAAATTATATATATATATATATAATCACAAAAAAATAACAACTATATTGCACATAATAACAATAAATTTTAAATAAAAAATTAAAATATAAAATAAAAAAATTTAAATTAAAAAAAATAGTTGAATTTATTTTATGATATTTTTTTGGAAATTTATTTTTTAACACAAATATACAAAAGAATACAAAATATAATATAAGGAAATATAATTCATATTTATGGGAGGTTTCCCACCAGAAATCATTTAGTTTAAATTTGTTTTCTTTACTTAGACCCCCATAATTCCCAATAGAAACTTTCCGCATGTTAAGGATTAAATTATCTTACATTTATATTATATCATGGTTGATTCTTCAATGGGGATGATAGGATGGTTTCGAAAATTATTCATAAAATATGTCATAGGTCCAAATGAAAAGGATAATTCCATGAATATCGAAAATAGTCAATCTAATTTCATTCCTAATCTTTCTTAAGTCAACAAAGACAATTTTATTTCATTATTACAGAGAGTGGGTGGAATGAAAATTGAATTATTTTTATTATCCCCTATGATAGAATACATGGGAGAGGATTGGTGGACCACGATTTTGAGATTAGATTGGCCGACACTTCTAGACACAGGTAGAGGATCTTATTGGACCTAAAAGTCGGGTGGTAAAATTTAATAAGAATGATGAAGAAATAAAATCATTGAATAGAAAACATAAATAAAAAATTAATAAAAATATAGATAATTATAAATAACATAAAATATATCCCCTTTATACTCCCTTAGATCAAACCATAAATTATTTAGCCCTTAATTGATGACATGTTCTCAATGGATATGTTATGTAGAACTACAAGGGCCAAATTGAAGAAGTAAAAACTATAAAATAATGATCACTACACCATTGTGTGATAAATTTCACAATGTATGCATTGAATAAATTAAAAATATGTGGCAACAATATCAACATGATATATATCATTAAAAGGTAGTAGTAATGGATGAACACTTGTTAAGAAACTATGTTGAATTGAACAAATTACATGAGAAAGAAATGCTATTAGAAACACAATATGGCATCATAATAACTCAATGAAAAGAATAACCAATGATTATAAAATCTAGCACTAAAACATATATATATATATATATAGGCATTTCAAGAGAAATGGGTCAATTTCCCAATACTCCATGTCCTCCCACTTGAGTATGGTTGGCCTAGGTTAGTGGAATATTTGTGGAATTTTAAATTTTCCACCAATGACATGAAATGGAATCTATTTTTCCTTCACCAATGTAATATCACTAAATGAGATTCTAGATGACCAAATTTGGGGGTGACCTTTAAGAAAAAATTCATAATTATATTTCCTCTGATATCATGTAAAATTTCATTCCAATGAGTGAAATAGTGGGCTATTTTTATAGGCTACATAATCTAACATAGATTAGTATCTTCATTTTGGAATCCCTAAAAATCTATTAACACTACCTAATTATTTGGTATCACTATTTAATGAAATATTTCAAATAATGGTGTCTATATCCAGTTCACATTTTTATAATCATTGGGCTTGTGTCTTGTTCGATAAAATATGTATATATAGATTCATTATAGTTTAATTCTCCAAGTATATTATTGGTTCAAGGATCTTTGTGGTGGTCTTCCCAAAAGCATCTATATGATCTCAAAATGAATGAATTTTTTCTTATAGAATGGTGGACCTGAAATTAAAATATTGAAAGAAAATCCAGAACATTTTTTTCTTTATGATGTTTTAAAAAAATTTACCATGAAATAGTGAATTTTAAGAAGTTATTACAATCATTATGTGATGTAACAATCAATTTTTAAAATTCACTAAATATAGTGTTTATGAATAATAAATAATATTAATATTATAAATATTAACAACGAATATTAGATTCAATTAGTCGATAATCAATTAATCAAGGTTGTCTTGTTTTTAGCTCCTTTTATCCTAGATTATATTTCACAATATATCAAGTACCGTATTATTTTTCTATAAAAAAACTACTCAATTGGGAAAAACAAATATGAGAATAATTAAAAAACTAAACTAGTAAAACATCATATAATCCCCAAGGGATTATTTTTTTAGACTATCTATAGATAGAACACCATTAGGTCAAACCTTATCCAAAGGTGGTTATGGAATATTTACTAAGAAATACCAGATAATATTTTATCTATCATTAGATATTTGTAAAATCATGTTTTACCCATAGTTCTATTCATACCAATCTCACTACATAGTAGTGTACATAGTGTAGTGTAATTGAAGGGAAAAGGAATATGGGGTTCCACCCTTCTTCATTTTGAGGTTTGGTCCACATGGGGCGAGGAAAATGATATCTAATATGTGAATTATCTTTTTTTATCCCCAAAAATTATTTCATCTTTCACTATGGATAATATGTTATCCTAATATCATTCACCAATATATATTTCCAACACATCCTCTTCAATAGATGTTCCCAATAATGAAATTTCAACATTAATTAGAAGCTTCAATAGTTCACCAGCATTTGAATACTTCTCCAAACACTCAACGAAATTTAATGGTTCAGATAAATAAATATTGTAAGAAGAAACATCAAAATCAACTAAAAAAATTTATAATCAAAACAAATAAAAAATAACCAATAATATTAATATCTCCTTGAGTTTGTATTTCATGATCGACTACATGTTTATAAAGTTCCAATTGGGGTGTTTGTGTGCAACGAGTTGATTAGTAAACCTCTACAATCCTCTCTTCAAAATAGAAAAAAAAATCATGTGTGGTATTTTTCAAGGAAAATATTATGATATCTAAGAATGGTATAATCTATTGAGTCATTATAAAATCAATAAATAGTATTTAACACATAAAACCATCCCAAATATTGTTGTAATTAAAATTTTCCAAAAAATATTCTACAATTTTTAATTTTGATATATCCCAGATCCTTCCATCGCTTTAATCAATCCCCATAATATGAATCTTTCATCTCCAACAATGAATCAATGGAAATTATATACTATTATATTATAAACGCTAAATTATTTTATATTTGTTTTTTTATATTTTCTTCTTATTTTTTTCCTAATAACTTTTTTAGTGGATTATCATTACATTATTAGAGTGATTCATTATCATATTTATTTTATTTGTTATTTTCCCTATATTAATGATAAATTATAATAATTTGAAATTTAAAATTCAATTATTCATCTAGAGTCCCTCTATCTTATAGTTTTTATGATTAATTTTTGAATGGTAAAATAACATCCTCAAGTTATTGAATCAAATATAGAAATAATAATAAATAAAAATAATTAATTACCACCACCATTTTGTTATATGTTTTATTTTCATCAGTAAAATTTAATAAAAAGTTGGAAAACCACATTGAAAAATGTCACATAACATAAAATGGTATAGAATTAAACAGTTTTTTATCTTGAGGTATTTAAAAAATACATTTATAATCACACTAGATATATCACTATGTCATACCTTGAGCCCTACCTCATTGTAGTAGTGTCAAATGTTCTAGTGGTATTCCTATAACTATATTTGTAGTTTTATATACACTGAACGTATTAAATTTTATACGAATATAAACATAATACAATAGTTAAGAAAATAAATGGAGTCATGGGTGGGATGTAAATTGTAAGAACCTGGGTTTTTGGAACGGGTCAAAATCCCAACCCTATTAAATTTTTTGACTTGTTTCTGAGGAAACAAGATTAAATGGGAAGTTTCTGAATGTTTTCAGACTACACACCTTGTACATAAGGTACATGCCGTGTATGTGTAGGCGAGTGACCAGCCGTGTTCTCGCCGAGTACATGTCGTGTGGTAGTCGTGTATAATTTTCTTACTACATAGCGTGTAGTTCTGATCACGTCGTGTATACCCCCAACCATGTGAGGCCATACATGGAGTGTAGGCCTATTGGACGGGTAGAACCGAGGACACGCCGTGTTCCCCTTGGACACACCATGTAGTCAAGCCATGTATAAGGGATACACATGGCGTGTGAGTAAGTCGGTGAGGAAAGGAAGAGAAATCAAGTACACACCGTGTACCCCTAGGTATAGGCCGTGTATTCATGTCAGCAGGTACGAAAAGTTTGTCAGTGGAATCTTTCCATATTTTGAATAGTTTAATGAACCATACACGATGTGTAGTCCCAATGTACAAGCCCTGTACTTTATTTTTTTGCATAAAACAGGCAGTAGCCTCGTATTGAGGCAGAAAATCATACCCTCCGCCCAGATACGTGAACCAGGCCAGCCGAACCTCTCTTCCCCTCCTGATCGCCCATCAGAGAACCGATTCGAGCTCTGATTAGTGCATTGGAACCCCCTCAGTAAGGCCTCGATTCATCTTTGGCAGTTTTGTCTGATTTTCGTTCTAGAATGAGTTATAGGCTTTTGAGCGGTATTGTATCTTTTGTAGATTTACCATATTTTAGACTGAATTGGCGGGTGTTAACAGAGTAGTATCATCATGCGAGTCTCAGGTAGTAGGTGAATACATAATTTTGTGTTTTTGAGGTTGTTTGGGTGATGCGGCCTATGGCGCATTTTTGGGTATTTTGAGCGGGACCCGTTTTATCTTCTTTTTCATACTGTATTGCTTATGGGACCTCAAGGATGCTTTTGGGTATGCCCGGTTAGTATTTTGCATTAGCATGTCTTGGTGATGGGTCGTTTCTAATCAGGGAATATTGGCCAGGGAGCTCCAAAATGGTTTTAATTGAAATATGATGGTTATAAACTGTTTAGTTTTATTTGTTAAATCTAGTTATAATTGTTAGAGGTATTTAAGACCTTAGTGCTAGTATGGTACAACACCCTACTTTGTGTAATTCAACTGTTTAGTTTGTTTTTCCTGGTTATGTTATCTGGTTAAATATGTTTTATATGAAATTGATGGATTGCATATTCTGGACTATTTTGGGTTGCGTTGGGCTTAGCCCGATTACGCTTGAGTGATGCTGATCACAGGTTGGGGCTTTTCCTGGGTTACTTTTGGTGGTTTTGACCATGGTATTGGGCATCATGGACGTTGGCTTGAGGCAGTACGACTGTCAGGTTGGGGGCATGGCCCGGGTTACATGGATGGTGAGGCTATCAGAGTTAGGCGACATGGTCGTAGGGACACGAGGTGTCAGATGTTTTGGTGGATTAGGTACTATTTTGGTTATTAACCCTCACCGGGACTTTGAGTAGTGTGAACACAGAGATACTCCAAGATGAGGTGGTTTTGACCACTCGTGTGGGTAGAGGCCCCTATAGTTGTGGTTAGGTTTTCTGGTTGGGGGTGCTTGCCATAAAAAGCCACGTGGGAGGTGAGTAGCCTTTAGATGATGGGCATTCCATCGGGACGTCGGTACTTGAGACACAAGATATCAAGAGGCTCATGGTGCTGGGTTACTATTTTTGGGCATGCCTTCAGGAAGTCAGTACCTGAGACACAAGGTGTCCGGAGGCACATGGTTCCGGGATACTATTTTTGGGCGTGATTCGAGATGTCAGTACTGGAGACGCGAGGATTCAGGAGGCACATGGTTCCAGGTTACTATTCTTGGGCCTGCCTTCAGGATGTCAGTACGTGAGACACGAGGTGTCAGGTGGCACATGGTGATCGATAATAGGACATAGATTCTGAGGTTGGCTGAAGTAGGTGACACTCCATGGTCGCTATTGAGAAGCAATGGAGGTTGTGTTTAATTGTGAATTGTACAGTTTACTGCTTTTAAGAGAAATGCATAACTTCTTAATCACATATATTTGGAACGCACCTTTGGTTGGTATCCTTCTGAGATTTGTCTCACACCCTTCATGGGCCCTTCGGGATATGTGCAGACTTTATGGATTTAAATGCAGGAAAGAGGCCAGCTTCAGTAGCATGGCTACGTTAATTGTTTCATGGAGACGGTATGGACCTTGAGGTCATACCTATTTGGGGTTTACTTAGTTTTTTTACTTTTCTATATCGGCATGCTTACTTGTTGTAGCCACTGTGGGTTATCCATTGACACCCTTTTATATTCAGTTGTGTATGACCTGATATGCATGCATGTTTTATTGTGCAGTTGTTGTTACATGTTCTTAGCATTCTGTTCTATTTATTTCCCTAGTTGTTCTTATATTTACAGCTTCCGCAGTTATCTATATTGATTATGCTTCCACTCTGCGGGTCTGGTTCGAGTCTACAGAGTCTTTCTTTCCAATTCATTTTTATTATTATTCTCGGACCAATACCCTTATTATGATCCTATGAGATGGTATATCCTCCCCAATATACCTAATATACCCTCTCTGCTAGTCGTCATCCTTTTTTGTTCTAGGAGGTTCCCCAAAGGTAGTAACACCTGACCTGTTCGGCACTGTTCGTGTGGCTGGCTAGGTCTGAGATGTTACAAAGTGTTATCAAAGGAGTTCATGATAGGGATTTATTAGAAGTGTTTTAATGGCTACTAATGAGTTTGAGGCTTCTTGTTTAATTCTTTTGGATTTACTATTTGGGGTATTGTAGATTGGAGATAGTTTATTATAGGGACTGAGATTCTAGCTTGTGCTTGGGTGCCTACAGCCCCATGTACGAGGGATGGCCCTAGTTTCCATGGGTTGGAACTGCTGTTTGTTTTGCTCAGATTACAGTTCATATGATTTCCTCCTCTGTGGATCACTTGATGTGTGATGTTGTTTATTGTGAGATGTGACCATTGACCCAGTGTTTTAAGGGAGAATTGAACCTTGGACCTGTATGGGAAGGCTGGGTTACTTGGCTTTTGATAGGAACATTTTAGGGTATTTCAATTTTATAATTGCACGTATGCTTTGTGAAATGATAATTCAATGTGAATGAAATATCAAATGAAATGATTTATATACTTTAAAATTTGAATTGGTGAAATTCCTGATAGAACTGCTAGTTGTGAAAATGAGTATGCCATGATTTATATTTTGTAGAATTGCATGCTGCAGGATATTTAGGTCTGGATCTTATGAGAGGAGGTATGTACTATGGGTGAGGCAGTGTAACTGTCAGGATTGGGCAACTCAGTCATCGGTTTGAGGCAACGTGAGTTGTCGGGATGGGCATGGCTCGAGGTACTTTTGATACCTGGCTCTGTTGAGGGCGGGTAAGGAGGACATGAGGCTAGGATGTCGTGGGGCATGGGTTGCGGTGAGGGGGAGTAAGGGTAGTTGTTATGCACTGCCTTCTACTGCTTTCCTTATATACGTAGAATATATTGTTATATATATATGGGATGTCTGACCATTTATGGTATTTAGCAGGTTACTCCTTCATGACTCGGTGGAGCATCAGGCAGGAGATGATACAGTGCCCCAGGATCAGGGACTGAATTCGGTACAGGAATAGCACGAGCCGTAGGTACAGGCTTAGGGACAGAATTAGGTTAAGGATCCAGTGTAGGCAGGACATCAGCTGGGTATGGCATCATTTGGGCCGTTTCATGACGAGAAGCTCCGAGATGGCCTGGTTTGTGTCATGTAGGGGATTGAAAGAGGCACGTAGGGTACGATGCCTTCAATGGCGTATCGGACACAGGAGTTCCAGTAGCAGCACCTGCCACTTTTCCAGGGTGAGGGTGGTCCACAGGTGGTTGAAAATTGGATAGAGAGTATGCAGATGATCTTTGAGCAGATGGAGACACCTCCAGGGTGGAGGGTCAAGCTGGCGACAAAAATGATTAGAGGACTGGCGAAGCATTGGTGGAATGTACAGGTATAGGTTAGTAGGCACGAGGGACTAGATTGGAAGGACTTCATGGAAAGGTTCTTCGATCACATCTATCCAGAGACACTGAGGGAAGAGAGAGCTCGAGAGTCCTTGAGTCTTCATCAGGGAGACATGTCCATTATGGACTACGCAGCTACTTTTACTTAGCTGTCGCGTTTTTCACCTGGTATGGTAAGCGACGACGTAGCTAGGGTGAGGTGCTTCGAGGATGGATTACGACACCCCATTAGGGTCCATGTGATCATCTTCATCCTGGGTTCCTTCTCCAAGGTGGTGAATCAGGCGCTCATAGGTGAGGGAAACGAGAGAGAAGAATCTCCCTTGGGCAGGGCGACAGCTTTAGGTGATGGTTTAGATAGCAGGAAGGGAGGGTAGGATGAGTTCTAGTAGGGATGTCAGGCCAGGGATTCAGCTAGACCACCTCGAGGGAGTTCTTCAGTGGTTTTCTTCCGGTGTGGACAGCTGGGGCATTTTCGGGCACTGTGTGATAGGCCTCCAAAGGAGTGCTGGGCATGTGGAGCTTCCAGAGACTGAGCATGCTGGTGAGTCGACCACGGTTATAGGTAAACCGAGGTGTGACCGTGACCTCCATGTTTCCTATTTGGCATAACCTGTAGAGGCATGTCTGTTTTGAGTGCACGTGGTGCACAATATCTATTTGGACTGACTAGATTCTAGTCAGTGGGATTAGCACCATATCGGGTGCGTGATATATATATATATATATATGTATGAATGAGGTGTCATGGGCATCGGGGAATCGTGGATGCGGGTTACTTGAGGTGTCGTGCACATCGGGGCATCGTGGATGCAGGTTACATGAGGTGCTAGGCACCAGGACCTTGTGGAGGCGGACACCGATACGGTGCAGGTTACGTTGGGTGTCAGAAGCGACACAGAAGCACCAACGAGGTGCAGGGGTGATGATGCATCATGGGAGGACTATGCGTCTAGAAAACAGGTTAGTAAACACTGTTTGCTTTAAATTTTGTTTCGTTGAGACCGAGTAAGAAATTCCAAAGGCGGGGAGCCCCTTGCATAATTTAGCCAAAACCTTGGGCCCGGGGTAGTCCAGGTTGTTTAACAAGGATGGGAGTGTTTGGTGCCATCTCCGAGTTTCGTTTGGTAGCTTGGGAATAAGCTATGTTAAGGTGGGGAGTTTTTATGATCCCATGTTTTTGGAATGGGTCAAAATCCTGACCCGGTTTAAATTTTTGACTTTTTTCCGAGGAAATTGGATTAAATGGGAGGTTTCTGTAAATTTTCAGACTAAACACCATGTACTTAATGTACACGCCGTGTATGTGTAGGTGAGTCACTGGCCCTGGGCTCGCCGAGTACATGCCGTGTGGTGACTGTGTAGAATTTTCTTACTACACAGCGTGTTGTTTTGAACACGCCGTGTATACCCCCGACCGTGTGAGGCCATACATGCAGTGTAGGCCTGTTGGCCAGGTAGACCTAAGGACACGCCGTGTTCCCCTTGGACACACCGTGTAGTCTATCAGTGTATAAGGGATACACATGGCATGTGAATACGTTGGTGAGTAAAGGAAGAGGAACTAAGTACACGTCGTGTACCCCTAGGTACACGCCGTGTAATCATGTCGGCAGGTTCGGAAAGTACGTCGGCAAAATCACTCTGTCTTATGACCAGTTAAATGAACCTTACACGGTGTGTAGTCCCAATGTACATGCCGTGAAATTTGTTTTTTTTTTCTTAAAATGTGTAGTAGCATTGTATTGAGGTAGAACCTCATATCCTCTGCCCGAATATGCGAACCAGGCCGGCCGAACCTCTCTTCCCCTCCCAATCGTCTGTTCGAGACCCAATTCGAGATTAGATTAGTGCTTTGGAACCCCCTGGACAAGGCCTCGATTCCCCTATGGCCATTTTTTTTATTTTAATTCTATAATTAGTTATAGTTTTTTTGAGTGGTATTGATTCTTTTGTAGATTTACCACATTTTAGACTGAATTGGCGGGTGTTACCGGAGGAGTATCATCGTGCGAGTCTCAGGTAGGTGGTGCATACTTCATTTTGTGTTTTCATAGTTGATTGGGTGACGCGGCCTACCGCGCATTTTTGTGTATTTTGATTGGGACCCATTTTATCTACTTTTTCAAAATGTATGGTTTATGGGACATTTGGGATGCTTTTGGGTATGCCTGGTTACCAGTTTGCGTGAGCAGGGCTGGGTGAGGGGTCATTTCTCATTGGGTCATTTTGGCCGGGGAGCGCCAAAATGGTTTTAATTGAAATATGAGTGTCATAAACTGTTTAGTTTTAATTGTTAAATCCATTTATAATGGTTAGAGGCATTTAAGACCTCAGTGATGGTATGGGAAAACACCCGGCTTAGTGTAATTAAACTATTTAGTTTGTTTTTTCTGGTTATGATATCTGGTTAAATATGTTTTATATGAAATTGCTGGATTGCATCTGCTAGACCATTTTTGGTTGTGTTGGGTTTGGCCAGGTTATGCTTGAGTGATGCTGATCACAGGTTGGGGCATTTCCTGGGTAATGTTGGGTGGTTTTGACCACAGGATTGGACGTCATGGACGTTGTCTTGAGGCAGTACGACTGTCAGGTTGGGGGCATTGCACGGGTTACATGGATGGAGAGGCCATCGGACTTGAGAGACATGGTCACAGGGACACGAGGTGTTAGATTTTTTGGTGGCTTAGGTACTATTTTTGTGATTACTGCTCATCGGGACATTTAGTAGTGTGCACATAGAGATAATCAATGATGAGTTGGTTCTGACCACTCATATGGGTAGAGGCCTCCGTAGTTGCAGATAAGTTTTCTGGTGGGCGGTGCTTGCCGTATAAATCCACGTGGGATATGAGGATCCTTTAGATGATGGGAGTTCCTTCGGGACGTCAGTACTTGAGACACAAGGTGTCAGGAGGCACATGGTGTCGGGTTACAGTTTTTGGGCATGCCTTCGGGACATCAGTACTTGAGACAAAAGGTGTCAGGAGGCACATAGTACCGGGTTACTATTTTTGGGCGTCCCTTCAAGACATCGGTACTGGAGACACGAGGTGTCAGGAGGCATATGGTGTCGGGTTACTATTCTAGGGCATGCTTTCGGGACATTAGTACTTGAGACACGAGGTGTCAGGTGGCACATGGTGCCGGGTTACACGACCGAGATTCTGGTGTTGGCCGAAGCTGGTGACGCTCCATGGTGGCTGTTGAGCACCAGTGGTGGTTATGTTTAATTGTGAATTGTACTGTTTACTGGTTTTCTGAGAAATGAATAACTACTTAAACACATATATTTGGTACACACTGTTGGGTGGTATCCTACTGAGATTTGTCTCACACCCTACACGGGCCCTTCAGGACGCGTGCAGACTTTATGGATTTACGTGTAGGAAAGAGGCTAGCTTCAGGAGCTGGGCTGTGTTAGTTGTTTCATAGAGATGGTATGGACCTTGAGTTCATACCTAGCTGGGGATTACTTTTCCTTTTTTAATTTTCGGTATCAGCATTCTTAGTTGTTGTAGATACTGTTGGTTAGCCATTGGCACCCTTTTATATTCAGTTGTGTATGACCTGCTCTATATGCATGTTTTACTGCGCAGTTGTAGTTACATGTTCTTAGCATGTTGTTCTATCTATTTCCATTGTTGTTGTTATATTTACTGCTTCTGCTATTATCTATATTGATTATGCTTCCGCTCTGTGGGTCTGGTTCGAGTCTGCTGAGTCTTTCTTTCCGCTGCATATTTATTATTATTCTCGGACCAGTACCCTTATTATGATCCTCCGAGAGGCTATGGCCTCCCCACTATACCTAACAGGCCCTCGCTACTAGTCGGCAGCCTTTGGCGTTCAGGGAGGTGCACCTAAGGTAGTAACACCCGACCCGTTCGGTACTGTTCGGGTGGCTGGCCGGGTCCGAGACATTACATAAATAATGAAAATAGTATTGAAAAGGAGAATAAACAAATATAACGAAAAAAAATCTATAATGAAATAGGGCCAGATCCATGATGATCTTATATTCAACTAGAAATCATTAATCTCATAGCTATTAGATCATTTCCCACACTCACATAGTGGTTTCTCATCCTCTCGAGTCACACACCTATCTCACATATAATGACGAACATCTAAACATTGAATCTCTTCCTTCGCATGAGAGTTATCCAAAAAGTGAAGGTATCAAAATGTTAGACCACTCAATCCAAGAAACTCTTTCAGTAAAAATTGGTACTCCCAATATTATAAATGTCACAACCACTCATAGATACTATCTTATGGGATCTATTAGGATAAGGTTAGAAATATTATGGGTAATGAGTATGAAAGCTTCTTTAGAGTAGTTTTGCTCTCATATCACCACATATACTGTCACATTATTCAACTTGTAAGGAAGAATATGATCAATAAGATGACAGAAACTATGGAAACCATAATTTTCACATCCTTGAACAAGAAATAAAAATTAAACCTTAATTATTGATATTCTAAAATCACAACACATTAGAGAGGAATAATGTACAAACATTTTATTTATAATAGGGAACATAAAAATCAATGTGTTAATGGTTAATGAAAAAAACGAGTTTCATCATGTCATTATGAGTGATGAAAATAGATTGAGTGATCATCTTATTCAAAAATAAATAATTAAAATTAGTGAAATAATAATAATAGGAAGTGAGTTCTATGAAGAATTCCTTGTTTTGGTTATTCATAGATCGGATTGAAGTCATAGTGAAATCACCCGACATCTGAAAATGACATGTTCTTCCCATAAAATATGTCATCCAATTTCCATGATCACACATTCCACCACCCACAGTGATATTTAATGATAATTCCATAAAACATGGAAAAATGTGATATGATGTAGCATTAATTTGTGAAAATATTTCACCATTTGCAAATTTTTGTTCACCATTGGTCTTAAAATAATGTTATTGGTTCTCTTTGTAGGTGGGGTAGCACATCCTAAACTATCTTTTCTATGTTAGGATGTTAGTACCTTATTGTGAACAATCAAATATATTTTTTAATTGGAATATCAGACTAGGGATGTGAGATTAAATATATCTGTGACCACATGTGATTACTAGAAATGTACTTGGGTAATGTTTTCATAATGAAAATATCCTGGATAATTATATAGTGTCAGGTATGAGGGTGTGTCTATATGAATAGTTCACTACCCTAGAAACATAATATATAAACTTCTTTGGTAAGCATAATTAGGTTTTCTTGTATGCTGTTCAAGCAAGAAACCAAGATTTTTTATCCTCATGGTGGAGATGGGGAGGGACATATCTAGTATTATCGTGCTATTGGTAATTTGATGATTAATTACAAAATGAGTTTATACGTTAATAATGAACGAAAGATTCATTCTCAATCAGATTTATTTATGGAATATTTTCGAACAATTGGGGTACATTCAGACTATTGATTGTGATTATATCATTAGGAAGTTCTTGATAACATATACTTTAATCTATTCCCAGTAACCAATAATCTAATCGTAGAAAAAATAAATCAATTTCCCTTTACCTTATTATATTCTATCACCATTTCCCATTTTTCATACTGTATTCATCCTCTAAGAAATACACAATCCATAACAACAACAAACCATATCTAGGTTGATAATCAACATCATTAATTCTCAATCTTGGTTGATCTAATTTAATAGTTAACATCAAAATTGGGATATCAGGTTCTTCAATTCACCTTTCATTGATCAAGCTTTAACTTCAGACACTAAATAACCAATTTTTCCCAAAATGATGTCATAGATATTCTATTACAATTTTTTTATGGATATTAGACTTTGGATAGATGTTCATGGAATTTGAAATTCATGAATTGAGGTTAGATGATGGTTCTTGGGTTCAAAGTGAATTATTTCCCAAGACCGCAAAACAACCTCACTTTGTTCTACAATGTCAAAATTTCTTTCCAACATCATTTTATAGTTCATCAATATTAGATTTGGGATCGACCCCCTTCTTAAGAATCTCCATCCATGTAATGTCTTATACTTGATTTGAATAGGAATTAGTGGCTTCTCTACTGGTGGATTAAGTATTGGAATCAACGGTAGAAGGGATTGTGGTGTTGGTAGGAGGGAATAAAGTTATAGTATGGGAATAGAGTTGGTGACACATGTCGATGGTAGGTTTTGGCAGTATCAGAAGGTGGTGGAGTGGAAATAGAGTTATGGAGAGTAAAATTATTTTTTAAATGTGGTAGTCTATGTCACTATATAAAAACACAGAAACACCAATAGAATTAGGGGCTGTTGGTAGTGGATGATGGAAGTATCAATATTTTCCTTATAATTATAGTAACTGTTTAGGGAATTGGTAGCACCCAAAGGTAGCATATGGTAATTCAAGAAGAATAAAAGGACTTGAAAATTCAAATATTTATAAAAAATCAGTGACATTAATAAAAACTATTTTAGTTATAAATTAATAAACTATTTTTAAAAAACATACTTCTATAAAATTTTAATAAAATTTCACAAAAAAATAGTTTAAAATAAATTTATGTAATTTTTGAAATAATTAATTATAACAATTGAGATATTTTAAAAAATCATCTAGAAGTAATATCCAAAATCATACATTGTAAAATATAAATTTCAATTTTATTTAAGAAACTATTTTCTCTTAAATTTAGAAAAATTGAATCATTAAAATTTCACCAATTAAAATAAAAAACACAAATTTTTTAAAATTTTTACAATGAATACCGAATGGAAGTTCAACATACATTCAAGTAATAAATCTATATCAAAAATAAAATTTCAGTATTATAAGATCCATTAATAAAATCTGTATTGATGTGGAATGGATTATCAAAAATTGAAATATCATTGAGCACACAACATTCCATGGTATATTCCATGGATGTTGTTATTGTTTTGGAGATGTATTATCACTTTCCATTCTGAAATTTTGTAAAGAGGTGGTCTCCTTTTAATGGTTGGGTATACAATACCATTGTAATGATGTTGAGTGGCACTCTACATTATTGATGGGGGAGGTTGTGCTATTGGATCCTATGGATCAGGTTCCTCAACACTTCTTGAACAATGTTATATGCATTGTAGTTGGACATACTACATCATGATGGGCTAATAGACAAGGGTGCTACACCATTGGGGATGGGGCCATGTTGTAGAGATAATCATTTTTTTATTATTTTAATACTTTTATGATATCATTTTAAGAGGTATAGATCTATATTTTCATCTCTTATCATTTTTTTGACCAGGCGTGCAGTCACTGGTTAAACTCTATATCCCTATATCCATTATATTGATGCTCCCTTAATTTAGTTGAAGCATATTTCATATGGTAAATCCCTCCAACCATCATATTATCTATCAAAACCATTACCTTTCTTGGGTTTTAATCCATAGAAACCAAAATGTTTAATTTGAATATATTAGGGTTTAATTTGGTTTTAAATTACTTATTTTGATATGAAGGGATTATTGAGGCCATATCATTACTTAGAAATGATTTCAGTATCTAAGGTTACTTACTTCTTCAACATTATGTTTATGATTTAGTGAAATTATTTAATTTCAGATATCATTAAATCGTAAAATTATTAAAAATGGACTATATATGTATTATAAATATATATATTTCCCATGATTATTTTGTAATTTTTATCGATAATTTCCATACATAGAACAAATGTGGGTTTTCACAGTATTCTAATTTATTTTATATTCAAATGGTATTGAATTAAAAGTGACTGATTAATCACAAAATAAATTTCTTTTTATTTTAAAATAAAAAATTGTTTATAATGTTTAAAAATAATTGCTTTATAAAATGGTGTTCCATTGACCATTGATTCCATTTTTTGAGACAATTTATCCTTTTTGTGATTTGAAATATTTTCAAATGAATGTATGGTGTTCCATATGATTCTCAAGGGATGTTTAAATGATTTATTTGGAAATGGTTGTGTAACAAGGGAATACCATGTTTGTTTCCAATGATCATTTTGAATTTAATTAAAATAAGTATTTATTTTATTATAAAATTTGTTTTGGTCCTCATTATATTAATTATGTCTTATACAGTCTAAATATGCATGTGTAATTACTCTCTGATTACTAGATTGATGAATGTAGGATGTTTTTTTGTGAGGGTTTTAAAGGTGATGTGAGATTTATTATTATTTAATGTTTTTCATCATGTGTTGAAATTTTATCTCAGCTCTAAATATATTTATTTAATTTAAATCTTAAGAAAATATTTACACAATAGATGGGTGATACACATTCATAGACTCTGTGTAATATTTCACCCTAGTTTATATTATATAATAGCTAAGGGGTTGTTTCTTATGGAATTAGTGATCTCCATTGATATAATATGTGGCCCAATTGGTATATTTGGATTACCAATGTATTATATTAGTTATTTTGGGACATCCTATTATTTGTAGATGATAGTACATGGATAGTATAACTTCAATATTTGAAAGAATAATGTGGTACCTTGTTCATGTTGTGGAGTATTTTAAGTGTTCTAGATCTATACATTCTTTATATCCTCTAAAAAACGTTTTGATCACATGTCACCAATTTATCATCAATTATTATTATTATTATTATTTTATATTTATGTATGTGTTGTGATATGTTCCATTTTTTTAGTTTTCGTTTACATTAAATTAATTTAAAAATTTTTTAGAAAGATTTGTTTTAAATGAAAAGGATAAATATAATTTATATTCATGTTTGATAAATTTTTTTAAAAAAATAGAATAAATTATTATATTTATTTATTTGGTTTTTTAAAACATTCATCTTTTATGTTTTGAATGTTTTTTCTGTGAAAGTGATTGTTCCATATTTATTTTTATAAAAAGTCTAATTATTTATTTTAAAAGTGTAAAACATGTTTTTTGTTTAGATTATAAATTTTTATGTCAAAAATATATCATAAAATAATATTTCAAACAATAATTTTTGAAATGTTTGATATAAGGGATTGGGTAGACTGTTTTTTGGAACCATACATGGTCTATTGAGTTGAAACCGTACATGGACACTAGTGAGTGTGTGTACACACCTTATGTGCCCCCATCTGGTTCCAAGCTTTATTATTTAGTTATTAGATGTTTATAATGGTATAATTGTGGATGATTTAGATGAATAGGTGATCATGGATAACATTGAGTTGGGGAAAAAATATTTTGTCTTTTTTAGGGTGCTCGTGTATCATCCAATTCATGTAGGAGTATTTTTGTTTGGATGTTACATATTTTTTTGTATATGATAGTTGATTATTTACTAGGGTTTATATTTAAATTCCTGATTATTCATTTTTATTGGTTATTAAATATTTATTCATTTATTAGAGTAAACCATATTTGGTTAGTGTATTTATTTTGAATCACTTATTCAATATAAATGGATGTCAAATATATCGATATATAATTATATATTATCTATATAGTTTTTATTTTTTATATGATCATTTAAGGGTGAAATAATTCTTAGTTGTGTCTTATTGATACCACAAAACTATTTTCTAGCATGTGGTGATCAAGAAAACCCTTCGGGATATATAAAGAGTAGAGCTAGGTGTTGCTAATGGTCAGTCCATGCCAATTCATTAAAAATAGTATCATACCCTAGGTTTTAAAATGGGGTTTATTTTCAAAATATACTCTACTATTATTTTTCAATATTGGTAAATATATATATAATAATGTTGGGAATCAATAGGTATATCCTGAGAGGGTCTATATAGTACTTTCGCTCCCCAAGAATTGAGTTACTATGGGTTATTGGGATTTGGATTTTTTATTTGTTCTATGACATTTTTGTTTAAGCTTTTTTTGTGAACCCAATTGGAATTTTATGAGTTTATAATGTTTTTTATTGTAATTTCAATATGAAAAATGAAAACTATAAAAGGTGTGAGGTTATCTTGAGTGACATAACAATACATGTTGTGATAGTGCATATAACTTTGGTGGTTCCATAGAAGCTATTGCCTAGTTGGTGGATAGATCATAAGTCCATGAATATATATAAAGAATATTTATGTATATATTTATTTTCATATTTATACGCCTATATATATGGGATTCCATTGACTAATAATTTTTATTTTGACAAGAATCTTAGTGAATATTACAATTTTTTTATGTTGCGGATTAAATTTTTGTTTAAGTATGTGGTGACTTATTTATATTGTTCATTTTTTTAAACTCTTTTTCTGTATGACAAGTGGATTTGATAATATGTTTTTATTTATGTTAGTTATTATGAATTAAATATAAATTTAATCTTTTTTCATAATTTTTTTTGTAAATTAATTTTCTCGATATCGAATCTGTAATTTTTATAAAAATAATTGATGAATAAATTTCATAAAATATAGATTCTATAGGATTATGTATCCAGGAAGTATGTTTTTCTATAAAATGGTATATTAGAACTATATTGAAATTTTTAAAAGTTTATGGGTTTTTAAAATAAATTAGAAACATAAATTTTTGAGTGGGTGTTTATTAAAAAGATATATAGTGGTTTTCAACAATATGTTTTGTGGATTTTTTTCTCATAACCCTTGATGGGTTCTTAGATATTGTTTCACATTAATTTTTTTAAATGGATGATATGTTTTGAGGTATAATGTTTCAAATCTATTAATGATTTATATTTTGAAGGTTATTTTTTTAATAAATTTGTGAGGGTATGTGTTTTAAAAATATACTTTTATTGGATAATTTGTTAAGAGGGTTGTGTTTTTGGAACACAATTTTATCATTGTGTTTTAGTGTTCACATAAATTTTTTGTTCATCTTGGAATTTATCAGGATCAGTATATAATAATTATTACATGATTTTGGATTCATGAAAATTTTGGTCTCATGCCCCAATTTGTTTAATGTAATCCACCAAAAAATGTCTTAAGTAATGATTGTGTGTGTGACAAATCTTAATATAGCTGATCAGAGATTGTGTCCACATAATAAATTGTTAAAACATAGAATTGATCTTAATATGAAGTATCAATCATTTTAAATTTATTTGGAGACTAAATACATACAGGATTTAATTATTATACTAAAAAAATAAAACACAAAATGATAAAATTTATTTAATCCATAAAGATCATTCATTGAATAATTTTTTATACCCAGAAATGAAATCATAATTATTGGTAGGATTGGATACTAGTAAGAGAGATCCCAAAACAGAATATATTATGAGTATATGGGGAATAAAAAATATTTATTAGTGGATGATCTATAGATATTAGATTTAATAAAAAACACGATCATAAAAATTTAACCATTGAACTTATCAATATAAAAAATCACAGGGATAGTACTATCTATAATAATATATAAATATGTATGTTCATAATGGTAGAAATAATGATCTTACCCCCATGGACTTATTATGAGAAATCATAATACTTAACATTAAGGCATTTTTCAAATAAATTTATATGATTGTGTTGGTATACAATATATTAAAAATTAATTTGTCCAATTGTTTATCTCATTTGAATTTGAGCCATCGAGGGGCTATCTACAATCATTACCTAACTGGAACATATATATATCCCACTCATTTATATTGTATTGAATTAAAAACATAATATATAATCACAATTCATTATCTATAAATAAATATGCCTATTGAATCAAAGATATATAAAATAATTTTTTCCTCAAAAAAATAAATAATTTTATATATTCATCTTACTTCAAATAAAACCTTATATTGATATGGTATATAATTAAAAATGTAAAAATATATTTGACAAAAAATATGTATAATAATGAGAAATACATTGTCTAATGAAAAATGGAGAGCTATAGAGAACATATTCCTAAGAATGTGAATGATTTAAAAATAAGTTATAATTGATAAATCAATAAAGAATGATAGAAGACTATCAATTCATCATAAATATAGGCTTGAAATAATAGAAATGATTTTGATAATTAAAGAGTAGAATTGAAATGAAACTTTTAATATAATTTCCCTGAAATCTTTAGTATCATTTTTATAAAATTAATTTTATAATTTATTAACAATATTATTTTCAAACATTAAAAAATGATTTATTATATTAATTTAAAGACTAAAAAATAATATAGTAGAAGAAAAAATATTTTCATTCAAAAACCATTGAAACATACAATGTAATATTAATAAAAAATAATGGTAAGGGTGGTTGGAGAATCTATTTACATAATATATCTTAAAAAGATATTGTTATCAAAGATTTACAATTAATTAAAAAATCATATCTAAGAAAAAAAATAAGAAGTTACATTTTAATCCATTTTTTTAATTTAAATTGTAGTATAAAATTGTTTTTAACAATAATTAAAAAGTATATAAAAAATTCATTACAAAATTTGACTAATTTGGATAAGGAAGAATAACATTCCCAACCTATAAGAGGAAATAAATAAATTTTTTCATAAAATCATTCATTCGATATTTCTATACCAAAGAGAGGAAACATTGGATGAAATATATAAAAACCTGAAAAATTCCCAATTTTGAAGAAAATAAATGGGGACTATGTAATCAAATATCATTTACTTCCTCTAATGCAAATTTACACATGAACAATCCCGAATAGAAGTGATTTTTTTAAAATAAACCATTATGGTTTTAATATCAATTGAATAAAATATCATTAAAAAATAAAACCTAAATTGAACCTATAAATTCCAGGAATAACGTCTAATTAATGATATCATTTTTCAAAAATATAGTACATACCCAATATAATATTAATTTGGTGTATAATATAAAATATGTCTCAATAGACTAGAATTGAGATGAAAACACCATACAATAGATTTATACTATGTAGGATATTCTATATCCTACTAAATAATCAATTTAAATTTATTAAATAAATCATTAAATTAAATTTTAATATATATATATATATAACATTCTATTGTCCATTTTTAATCTTTTAAAATCCATTAATTAAATATTTTCTTCCTATGATGACCATATAAGGCTCAACAGTCAATTAAAAAAATAAAATTCAATAGAATTATAATGATTTAATGAATATAAATTATAATCAATATATTTGATTTTATAATTAGTCCTGAATGGGGGTAATAGAAAATTGAATCACATTACATTCTGGACATGAGAGTCAACACAAAAACAGAATCGACTTTTTGATTTTCCAATTGATGGAAGGATAATATGGTAGATAATATATTATATTTATTTAATGATAATTATTAATAAATATCATATATATATTCATTAATTTCATCTTTAAACCCTTCAATGTGAAGTGTTGATGAAAATATAAATACACTAGCATCGAGAAATCGTAGTTTATATGCCCCAAAAATGTGATGTTTTCATTTTCTATATAATGGAAAGAACATATATAATAAAGGTAATATTAACATAAAAATATATGTATATTAAATATAATTAATTATTCTGGAATATATTATTATCTAATATTTGGAGGAGGTTTTATAAGAAAGGCACATAATAAATCACAGCAAATACATTTACCTCTTCTTTTTTTAAACCTGATTTGAATTACTCCTTGTAGATTTTTTATGTTTTATTTTTGGGAATACAACAACCTATATGACAAAATAATAAATTTGGAATGTTATTTTGTTAGGGTTTTGTTTAGATATGTGTCTCAATTTGTATGTATAAGATAGTAGAGGTGGTTACCATTAAAATTTTTGGTTGGAGAAAATTTTTTAAATACAATAAAAATCATTACATTGTATATGTATTAATATTATAAATTGGATTGAAATTGTTTTATTTTTTATAGTATGAGGATATTTTAATAATAATAAAAAATAATTATATATTATTACAATCCTTCTCTTTATTACACACTTCAACAAGATGTATTGAGTAAACTATCACTTAATGAAACACTTAGGATCGATAGGTCTATTGTCTGGAAAAATTAGGAACATTACATAATAAAACAGAACATAAAATACACCATCTATGTTGAAAACGTCTTTTACATGACCACAATATTCATTCATACATAGGATTGTATGGGATAAACTAAGGACATTCATAATAAAAGAGTGAGCTATAAAGCCCAATAAGGGAGTAAACAAATATTAACATGAAGAATACAATACATTTTATGAAATAGGAATATCAATGAAGCACAAGAGAAACATTAACATAAAGGAATGATATAGAATGAATATCTTGTCATGGAATTATGGAAACAACAAGATATTAGCATAAGACAAGGATCATTTCACAAGAAGCATGAGTAAATGATCATAGCACTTGAATTATATTCAGTAATCCCTCATTAAAATTCAATTATAATGAGTATAACATCGCCGCAATTGATGTATCGGGATACTGATCATTACCCAATGCATTAGAGTCCTATCAGGGTGCACCCTTCTTGATAATTTTATTTCAAGCATATGTGTGCCTCATAGATCATATAACATGGATTCATTAAACATAATAATTTATTCCATGTTAAAGGAATGTTAAATTCATACATGAAACTCTATAATCAATACATAAATGTGCATAATGTTTATTACCCTTTATAGGGAAATAGGAATGGTTTTCACTACACAATGACTTTGACATTGACAATCACTGTGAAATTTCGGCAATATAACAACATGACATAAGAATTCAAAAAAAATTGTTGATGAGATTGGAAGGGGTATATCATCATATTTATATTAAATGGACATTAATTGGGTTATATATACACAAATACAAACATATTTAATGGAATTTAGATTCATAATATAAAATAATTGGTTGAATGTAAATGAGGACATAGAAATCCTTTAAAGAATTCCAGCACTATCACGAGTGTGCACGGGAGGTATTAATGAAACATTAAGAGTTGTATAGTCATTAATAAATAATGAGGGAAGTATAGGGGAGGTGATAAATAATTCAATGACATTATTAAATGAAAAATCAAGTCTATTGAAACATATCTAAACATGGAAAAAATAAGAGATGAAGAAATCGCTTACATGGAAGTGTGATACCAAGGGCTTGGGAGAGGTTTGAGAGAGGTTTATGTAGAACTTGGGTCACCTTGATAGGATTATAGAGAGTCTATATAAGTGGTTGGGCAAGGTCGGAATGAATTGAGTGAAGAGGAATGTGATGTTGTGTGGTTTTATAGAGGAAAATAGACTGAATATTTTTTATTCAGGTTTAGGACATGATATATTAAACTAAATTAATCCTCAAAAAAACCAATTGTTTTTACAATGTGTTTTTAAAAGGGGAGTGTAAAACATTGTTTTATAAGAAAAATTGAAGAACATATTAAAATATTAAGCTTTCTTATGTTTAGTTCCGTCACAATCTCTAGGAAATCATACAAAAAAGTTAAAATGTTTTATAAGTTATAGAGGGTTAACTAAGGCACCATAAAATTAATCAAACTAATATAAAATCACATTATTTTCAAGGTAAAACATATATTGGATAAAAATAATATTTATATTATTATATTACATCACTTTTGGTTTATTATGATTTCATAAATCGTATTATATATTTAAACGGGATTTTATTTTTACCCAAATATTCGACTGTCTCAGAAAATTATGAATAATTTGCTATTTTATAATTTCAAAATTTTTAATCCAAAAATAATATTCATTTTACCTAAAAATATAATAAATATATTAATTTTTAATTTTATTAAAAAATATATATATTTATCTAAAATTCACAGGTTTAGAAAAAATATATTTTAAACCTTAATAAAAATTAAAATTTCATTCATAAAAATTTTATAATCATTTATATTTAATAAAAATTAATTTTGTAATAATATTTCATTAAAATATTATTTATTTCATAGATACATTAATTTATCATAATATTTTATTAATTTAATATTAACTAAAAATAATATTTTTGATTTTAAAAAACATTTACAATGTAAACATAATAAAATGATTGTTTATTCTTTATACAAAAAATAATACAGATAATCATAGATCTAGGGTCTTTTAAAATAACCCCTTATAACACCCGCAAAATACCTAAGGGTAAGGTGTTTGATGATGAAAAACTCTTGGGGTGGCTAAGATAACATCTCTTATGTGGTAATATCTATTAACTTCATCTTCTACTATAGGTTCTTCAATTTAAGCTTAACATGTTGAAGGTTGTCTTAGGTTTGGTCAACAGTGAAGACTAGTGAAACCACCTCCATTATGAGCTCTATAAATTAACCTCTTATAGATCAATTCTACCGGATGGGGCAATCACTTCTATTGTCTGAGTAAATTGGATTTGTTAAAGCCATATTTTAATACTAATCAATGTTAATTGTTCAATGGATTTATTAGAAATGGTAAAAATTATTAACGTTATTTTAAATATGAAAAAACATAAAACCAACGATGTGAATATATTAATTAAAACAATTTTACATAAAAAAGACATTTAATTATATCAATAAGAATTTTCATTAATAAAATATTCGGTCGTTACACATATAATCAAGTGTTTTTTGTTATATTGAATCGTAATCCATTTATTTAACCCTTTTAAATCATTTTACCCTTATTTGAGGTGATAAATATTTATCATAGTCCCTATTAATTAAAATAAAAAATTAAGTTAACCATATTTCCAAACATTAAATATTATTAATAATAAATTAGAATCCATTTAAAAATATTAACTATCTATAAGTAGTAACATTTATATTTAATATATGTTTTCATATTACAACGAAACATGTTCTTAGAAAAATGTACCTTTAAGAATAAAAATTATATTAAATAATTATGAAATATATTTTTTCTTACCATGGAATTAATTGGATTACTTTCAATATAATTTGAATTATTTTTATTTCTAAACTAAATCAATACTATATAAAACCTTATAGATATTAGATTAAAATAGGAGGATAAAAATAGTTTTCATTAGAATAAAATAATTTCATAGATTTGTAGAATGTTAAACATATATTTATATTTCCAAATTTATACTTATAAATTCATTATATTACATATTAAATAAACATTTTCTCTATGAAAAAGGATTCAAAATAATTCTATTAATTAATATATCCAAAAAAATTCATAAAAGTGAAACTTTTTGAAAAATCAATGTTTCTCACTATTCATTCCAGAATAAAATATTTCTGTAGAAGGTATAAATTAATCCTAATATATTTCTTCCATTTTGAATTAAAAAACTATATTCATTTAAATAGAATAAAACTATAATATTTGATAAATTTTTTTGAACTATATTCATGAAAAATGCCATGGAAATTATTCTGTAATGTCTTTAGAATAAAAAACATAAACACAAAAATTGTTTCTTTTGTGATACATTATTTCCATATTAGAAATTCATCTTAAAAATTTCTATAATTTTACCTTAATGAAAAATATTAAGTTTTTCTTCATCATTACATATATGGGTTCCCATTTCGTTAATACTAAGACCTGAAACACATCATTCATATTAGAGGGGATGGGTAAAATTACCAATTCGTAAGCCACAGTTGAATTTTTTTTCCTTAAATCTAGAATGGGCTAATGAACCTGGTACGTGGTTACTATTTTTTTCTAACCCTTACAAATCCATTCCATAGAGACACATTAATGAAAAAAAAACCCCCAAATTGATGTTCTAGATCATTCCTTTAGTTATCGGCATAACTCTTATTTCTTCTATGAACATCCATGATATGGATTTGAATAGTTCTATTTTTGGTCATTGTCTCCAAAACAAATTCTTACACTAAAGGATTTATTTTAACAACATCATCCAAATTAGTAGGGGTATGAAATTATTTCATATATAATTATTAATATAGTTTCGTTTTAATATTAAATGTAATATATTATTATATGTAAATTCTATGAAAGGTAAATATTGATCTCGTGTACATTAAATGTAAATTGGGAATTACCGCATAAGTATTCTAATGAATGAATAGTTATTTCTGTCATTCAATCTATTTTAGGATGATAATTTTTTTCAAATGTTACTCGGTGTAGAAATCATTCAAAATAATTTTATACATATTATATAAATCATTGGTCATGATCTTATACAATCAAAATAAATCACCGTAATCTCTTAAAACATAATTGATATAGATTCATGAGAGTCATTTAAACAGTAAATTTTCTATTATAGGGATGAAATGATCCGACTTAGTAAGGTGATAAAAATTCCCAATATGAAATCATATATTTTATAATTAATTTCATATATTGTGAATTTTTTATAGTAGTATTATCCCACTTCCACATAGGCAAAGAGAGATATATCATGAAACATTTAGGATGATTCCTTTTTGAACTACCTATGTAAAACCATGAATTAGAAAACATAAACCCCAATTTCCCACTTCATATTATCCCACAAAAAACGTCCCCTTAAATCTAGATACATATTTGTGATACTAGGTTATATATGGAAATTTTTTATACGGTATTAATTATGTAATTTCATCTTAACCTCTATTATTTATGAAACAACGCACATATTTTCGAATATAATAACACAATTTTCACAAAAACCCTACCATATTCCAATAATTCATGAAAATAATGTTCTGTTGTAAATATGATTCAATAATGTGGTACCATTTTACATTATCTATAAATATGATTTGGGAATAATTTATAAAATGAATTATTTTTCTTCTTCCATAATGATTCCAATAGACAACTATTGTAAATCCATGAATATAAGATGATTTTAAATCATCATTTTAGTCATAACTCTATGATATTTTCTACTAAGGAAAACATCGACCATATTTTCCTTCCAAGAGTGGTAGTGTATTAAGTAATCATAAAACATGAATAGCATTATCCAACTCCATTGTCTCCAATTGATTGATTTATTTTAAAAAATAATAATTTGTATATATGTCACAATTGTCACTATAGTGATAGTGAATCTATATCTGCATGTAAAATATTACAACTGTTAACTCAAGATAATGGGTTACATAATTATATACATTAATTTTTAACTATATTGATTCATAATAATTAACTCTAAAATTATATATATCGACACATACACTTCATTTCATTGATTCATCACTATATATAATAATGAAATCCCTTCCTAATGTTAATGTAAATATCAATGAATTGATCAATATCCACATTAGTTCTTCAAACAATTCTTTATATTAATATAACCTCAGGAACATAACCCATATATATGTTAACATCATTAATGGGTTTTCTAAATAGAAATTTTTTAAATGATATTCCATTAATTAACGGATAATCCAAGGAAACAAAGAATCTATATTGTATTTGAATGCACTGGATTTTCTGTAATTACATTTCACCAAGAAATATTATCTAATATTATTTTTGTAGAGATAATATAACCATTAAAATAAAAAATTTAAATCGAGAAATCACACTTTCTAAATTTAACATATATCTCCATTTGAATAAGAGTTTTAAGAAATAAAATCAAATGGGATTTGTGTTATTTAAATCATTTTGAGTATACAATGTTATAAATTAGTAATACTATAGTGAAATTATCAACAATATCTTTGAATAATATGTTCATAAGTTACATAAATATATAGGGTGAATTATTTAATCTAAATGCAATTAATATAAACTAAAAATTATCATACATTGTGGGAAATAAAATATTTATAATATCTTCCTTCCATACTCTCATCTGATGATATAAAGAACGAAGTTCAATCACTGTAAAACATTGTTCACTTTGATGTTGATTTAATTGTTCATCAATACATGTTAGATAATATTTTTTCATAATTTTAATGGAATTTCTTTTTCATAATGAATAGATGCCCATATAGACCTATCCATTTTCATAAATAGATGAACATGGGATACCTAAGGTGAAATACCAGGGGTTATTAATTTCTTATTACACAATTATAAGAGTCGTTTCATTACTTATATTAATTCCATTACACCCATTTTGTAGGAATTCTTAGATACTTGTTTTAATAAAGGGATAATATTAATGAAAAATGAAACATCATTATAGGGCGGATTTCTAGATAAATCATTGGGAATCACATTAATGTTTTCTTTGAAATAGCTACATCCTCTATAATAATCTTACATTTAACATCTATAAAATACATCTTATATTATTCTAAAATAATTATAGTTATGAAATCCTTTAAAGGATGACTTAAAAATTATTTAGATGGTGATGTTTCATAGATATTTATAAGAGATCCTAGATGACTTTCATGAAATATAATATCCTTCTCTTATAGATAAATGATTATATCATACAATGAAACCTAATCCCTTCCAAGTTTTCTCCAAAGGTATAATATATTTATCATACCCATGTACGGAAATAGGGATATCGATGTATCATAATGTGGATGACTAATATTTCATTGATGCAATAGTTTTTCACTAGGTTTCATGACTAAAAACTCCCTTCTTATGTTTTATGAAATTGTTTATTGTTATTGGAAAACATGAAAGATACGAAAGTTTGTAAAGATCCAGAATCAAATAAATAAATAACCAAAATTTGTTTTATGGTCAAAGAACATTTGAACACTTATTTATGAACATCATATTTTTTCTTATTAATCATATACGAGTAGCCTTCCGCCTTGGACTCTTTTGTTGTTAGAACCCTTGAATCTTGGAGAATTGTTTTTAATAATGCCCCATCTCACTATAGTTGATTCATATGATATTCCTATTTTTTATTTACATTTAATTAATGAAGTTAATTGGTGATATCTCCAACCTTGTAAAAAAATACATTCCCTTTAATCATTTACGACGATTTTATTCCCATTATTATCACATTATGGAAATCCAGTATTTTTTTATTTTTCTATTCTGAGTTTTTTCAATGATTCTCAATTGATTTTTTTTCATAATATCCTTTAACATAAAATTCCTAGAAATTTCATTCTTTTTCATTTGTGTCACATGATAATATATGATAATATTATGAAAAGTTTTGGGGACAAATTCCTACAAAAGGATTTATTTAATATAATAAATGAAATATTAAATATATCATTCCTTATTATGTAAATAATTAATTTAATACCTTTAAAATCTTGTAAAAATATCCCCATATTCAAAAACACTATCTTTTTTATTTTGCATTAGGATGACGCAAATTCCGTCCATTTTAACTCAATTCCGTCAATGAAAATATTTCTAAAAAATATCACATTTGATGTTTTCAATAATATATTTATATTTAATCATTTTATTTAGTTTATTGGATCAATTATCAGAATTGATAATCATATCCCTTATAAAATCATTCTTTTAGAATAACCTTCTCCCTTTCATTACATTTTAATGCTAGAAATGTCATTTTACGGGATCTCATCTATTGCCCAGCTACTAATCGACAATTAGTTCTATTGAATAATTGAGTCTTATTTTGAATTATGTGATTCAACAAAGGTTTATTAAACTATGTAAAAACATATTAATTCATCTATTAAAGGTTATTTTTCATAATTTAGGTTAGTTTCCCCAATATGTCGATGATATAGTCAAATCTGACACCCATTTTGTTGAAATAATCATAATGGATATGTATTCATTGTCTATGGGTGTTAAATTCATTTCCATTTAATCTAACATGTTCTATATTTATAAAATAGAACAAACAAAATTAGATCATAACTTGATAAATATTGAGTATCAACATAAAAAACACAAATTTTTTTAAACACTTTTGTGGTTAATCTTAATACCCATGAAAGGTATGTTAATGTTAAACCATGTTTCTAAGGTAATTGAAAAATTATATTAATACCAACAATAATAACATTAATAATTGTAATCAGGGTTTGTTTGATAATTTATTACATTTTTATATGATACAAGAATCTTAATATAAATGATCAATCATTTATATAGTATGTGGATACTAGATACTTATATAATTTCCATATTACATTTGAAAAAATAAATCATAGAATGATTAAAGATGTTAAATCCTTAAATATTATTCAATGATTCTTTATAAATAACCTTGGGGGAGAAACCACATAATTGCAGTTGAGATTAAATTCTGAGTAAGGGAAATCATATAGTTAATTTTATCCTAAATTGATAATTCCTCAACAATAAGCATGATTTTATAATGAATAAACATTAGTTTTAATAAAAAAATTGAACATCAAATTGTATTGATATAAAATATGAACATTATGAAAAATGGAAAATATTAATTCAATTTATAATGATGGAAATGAATAATGTCAAATAGCATGATGTTATGATTAGGGGCTCATTCAAATACCACAGTATCATTACCCAGAAGGCAATGTAATACGAAATTCCATTTAATGCGTAGGTATCCACCAAATACACAACTAAATTGTCTAAATTATTTTCACATGGATCCTGTCGATGCATCGAGAGGAGATCTACAATTTGGTCCCAATCATCAGTTTCATATTTCACATACATTCCTCATATAGTAAATCAATAATATAATATATAACCACTATTCCTTTTTAATAAATAAATACTGATATTTAATCAGAGACACAAAACATAAAAATTTATATAGTAAATTAAATGACATTCCAAATAATCATAATTCAAATAACCCTATATACAGTAACAATATATTGGTATGATAATAAATATATCTATGATATAAAATAATAATGATATAAAAGTGAATAATAATGATTAATGAATAAAAAATAGTGGTAAAGAACATGATCAACTTAATGTATATTATCTCAAAATAAGGTATAATATTTATATTCATAAAGGATGATAGAAAAACATAAAATCCTCATAAATTGTGGGTTGAAATAAGGATTGTATTTTTTAATTAAGTTGTAAAATAGAAGTGAAATTTGTTTTTTGGAATTTCATTAAATATTTTGAATAATTATAATAAAATCTCTGAAATAAATAAGTTATGATTTAAAAAATTCATTTGGGTGTGTTTTTGTTTTGTTATTATTGACAAGGTATTGAGGGAAGTAGTTGAAAAGTAATTTTGATTCAAATGATAGTGGATACCAGATGACGTAAGCTCAACACCATAGTCAACCTGACATAGATAAAAAGAAGGTTGGATCATGAATTGTAAAAGGGTTACTCTATTCTACCCTCATAGAAGTTGTGTTCCACTCATTCATAAGATAATATTTCGACCATTATTTGGGTCATATTTACTTATCTATTTGTTAGAATTTTGGACACAATATGATAGTTTCATCAGAGGATTTTGGGCCACATGAGATGTAAAATTTTCCAAGGTGTTGAGAAATGAAAATTCCATTGTTTCATTGAAAATGATGTTCATGTTTTCTTATTTTCATTTTTGGGATCATTGTGTTTTTTTAAATGGCCAGATGACTATTAATAAGTCTGGTTGGTGTTTCTAAAGATGGTTTTTATGTTTAAACAATTTCCTAGGGTTTTCCAAATTTTTGGCACTCAAAATCTTGTGTTTGGTTTTTGGAAATGGAATAATATTCAATAAAATAAGTTTTCATACAGTGAAACATAGAATTTGGATTGCAAAGGAGGTACGAAGAATGGATTAGGAAAATCAGAAAAGGTGGGATTTCCCCATAGCATGGCTATCTAGACTGCATAGAACGTTACATATACAATGAATGAAAAATAGTTCTCATGCGACTCATAGTTCAGGGGAGGATTGAATTTCATTGGAATTTTTTCATTTATGGCTTAGAGGTAGTGATTCATTTGCCGAAGTATTCCACTACATTGAGGAATGAAATAAGCTATGGAGACTGCATAACATAGTACATGGTGAATAATGTTCCACATCGTTGTTTCGGTTAAATTGGATTAGTCGGTTTAATAGATCTATTTTATAATATAAAGATTTAAAATTAAATCACTAGAGTGGGAATTTTCATTAGGAAATATCATTTCACTGAGAATATTTTAGTGAAGTCAGAAATAATCAGCAATTAATGATTCTGTATTAGAGATATTTTATGGGGAAACAATTATTTGATAGGATATCCATGAAGTTAGTTCACAAATATGGGTTTGTAGTGCTTTTTATACCACAAAGGAAAATAGTCCTCAAATAAGGGGTATTCTATGAAAGAGGATATTGTTCACAAATTAGGGACAATCCACAGAGTAAAAGGTGATCCATGAATAACTCTCTCTATACTACGCATGTCATATCATGAATGAAGAAATTTTGCTTATGAGGTTTAATGGAATCCCGCACAAGAACTAAAATAATTCACAACGGTAATTTATATAATATAAAAGTTTGCAAAAAATTATATTTATTCTATGTTTGAATATGAGGAATCAACAAAAAAAATATAGTTGAGGATGTACACATTCATGAAATTGTAGGTACTTACTAGTCTATAAACAATAGGTGAATCCCTTCCAATAAAAGTGAGAAAAGGAAGAAGAATAAAGTGATCCATTCCCTGAGGAGCAAACCAGAGAAAGAGACATAAGGAATGACCTATGGAAAAGTAGTGAGATGACCTCAAGCTTTTTAGAGGCAGTGAGCCTAATAATTTAATTGATATAGCACAGACCCTATATTTTTGTAGTGATCTTTAGTGGATTAGGTATATTATCACATCCCAATTGAATGCTAATTGGACATATCCAAGTGAGGTTGAACCATGTAAAATGTATGTTTGTCATGCATATTTTCAATTATATTCATACAGTTATACATTAATGAGAGATATGTGTGGTTTTTTTATAATGAAACATGTTCCGATGTTATAGTTGATTTAATCTATCATTCACCCATTTGACCCAACCAGGATATTTAACACAATTCAGTTAATGTAATCTATTCCCTAAATACATCTTGTTACATGGATTTTGTAAATTTATCTAAATAATAAATTTTTTCTCTCTTATACTATATGACGCAACATGATAACATAATCTATCATACCCCAACAAATTTTATGTTGATAAATTAAGAGGTTTCAAGGAGGAGAAGATAATGGTGAACATAGAGGAATTTATCAATGCTGTTTTATGGAAATGATCAAATTCTTGACTCTATGAAGAAGTGATGATGAAAATTTCATATGGTGAATAGAGGATTTGTTTTATTATATCTAGTGAAAGTGGCTAAAACATAGAAAAAATAAAATATGTGATACTATGATACACCATTTATAGCCATTCCATAACCATCTTGTTTATTTAATTTTTTGTTTCATAAGGAAAGGCTGTTTTGTCTACAATATCCCAATAATTACTTCGATTTTAATAGTCCATGATAACCCTAATAATTAAAAGTATATCCCTTGGAATAATCTAGTGAAAGGAGATACAATCCTAATGATTAGATTATAATAAGAGATTAATGGATCTATTATGAAATACTGAGAATCCGGATGGTTTTATATATGTCATCTAGAATATTGATGGTCGAAGAAGGTGTTATTCTTGGAGTATTATCCTCATTAATATTTGATAGTTCTATACTAAATAGGAATAATATCATGGGTGTATGTTCATTTCATCATCAAGTGATTATGGAGTATTAAACAATTAGAGTATCATGTTTTCAGTTGAGACATTGATGTGAGTTATCCAAATGCACATATGAGTGAACCTTGAGAGTTCTGTGAGGAAAATATGAATATTAAATTAATAAATTATGCTTTTTTGAATCTTATGAACTATCTCATTTCCATGCATTCTCCATAGATGTTTCCCAATTCTGGAGAACCATGTTAAATCCCTCATCATGGTTACCACAGTCATCAATCATTAATGGGAAGGATAGAGAGAAATCAAAGTGTTCCTCGGGGTTGGTGAACAATATCGTCATCTGTGGAAGAATTATATTAATATTAAATACCACGATTCATCTCCACCAAAAAATGTTGTATCATGTATAGGGTTCTATAAAGTTGAATTAGAGGGGTGTTCATCCATCTTCTATCATAAAAGCATGAGAAAGGTATCCAACCATAGTGTTGTACCCATATTTGTTGGAAGAAAATTCTAGTTGAGGAAGTGTGGGATGAAAAATTATTTCATATCCTTATGAATTGATTTTTAAATAGTAAACATATATGGAGTCACTGAAAATATTGAATGTTAAGACATGTAAAAAAAATATAATAGAGATTTCGGTATAGGTTCAGGAGCCATAAACAAATGGGGTGTTCTCAATAGAATTCTATATTCACAAAAGTAATGTCTAGAAAAACCTCACATGTTACATGGGATATGATTTTAAATATAAATTTATGAGATATGATGGGTCAGAATGAAAACTTTTAGTTCTTTTGGAAAATGTAAAATTATTTTTACAATTAATTCATATTGGTTGATTTAATGACTTTTTTTGTTTGGAATATATTCTTTTATAAGTTATGTGAGGTAACATTGAGGTCTTTAGCGATAAACATATGTGAAGTGGATCATGAGAAGTATCCTACCTAATTTTAATTAACTAGTTTCAATTATAGAATATATTGATCCAAACAATATTTCTCTTAATATGTAGAATATTATTATAGTGTCTTATGAAATGATAAATTATTATAATAATTTAATAATAAATGATATTTATTAGTAGATGGATATTAATTCAATGAATAATAACTCAATGACGGAAAATCTAGAAGTTGATGAAGTTGATGAGATTATGTCACTTTTTTGCTCCAATCATAGACAGTAAATAAGATTGTTTAAGAGTATGATTCCAATTTATTGATGAATGTGTGTAAAAAGAGAACATCTAGTATCCAAGTATCTGAAAAAAATAAATAAGATGATGTTCACGATATAAAAAAATGATAAATAAAAACATAATGATTAAATTATTCTCAAGGGAGAATATTAAAAAGGATAAATCTTCTTTATAATAAAAGGGATTATTTTAGTGAATGTAATGAAAAAAAATTTAGAACAATAATGATGATGGTGTGATGATAGATAAATAAAACAAGACCAAAATTATGATAGTGAAGACATGAATAAATGAGTTATTGGATGGGTTGATATATATGTAGAACTTGAGGAAGGTCATGAAGAACATGATATATGGCGAAAAAATACTATGAAGTCCAATAAAAGGGTGATCGATTCCAATAAAAAATGAAACAATAACAAAAAGTAGATTTTGAGATAAAATATAAATTTTTCATATATAGATCTGTATGTTCAAACAATTTAGTGAATGATGATTAACAAAAAACTAAAATTAAATAATATTGAAAATTCATTAATGTTTTTAATTAAACAATAAATTAAAATGTTAACAGAATTGAGGACCTTAAAGAATAAATTACGAACTAGAATAATATATTTGATGATCCAGAATGATTATTGGAACCCATAATTATGACAAAAATATATAGGTATCCATATCATGTAAAACCAAATGAAATCTTGGAGAGGTACACATTACTATTCCCCTTGTTCACAAGTTTAGAAATAAATGAGAATATGTGGTTGTTTCATAACCTCAAACATTAAATCCATAGAAGTAGGTTGATCATCACAAACCTAGATTGTTAACTAACCATGAGGTCGAGATAAATTATAATCATTATCAAATTGTATATTTTTTCAGTAGAAATATCAGAAACACATACTATGTGTTCATTTTGTTTGGCATCATTTCTAGGAGAACCACCAATCAAAATAGGAAAATAAATTTTATAATCATTCATATACTTTTAATGGTTACTATGTCACGACCCATCCTCGGGGCTCATGTCGTGACTACCCCAAGCCCGCCTTCCATAGGCCAGGGGCTGGCGACTAGCACCAAGGAGTAATTCCTGATAAAAAAGGAAGGCATTGCCTTTGTTAAGTAATCAAACACCATAGAGCAAGAAAGCGGAATAGGTAAACACTATGTAAAAACTGATACAATAGTAAGTGAGGAAAAGTAAGTGGGCCAGAATATAAACCCAAACTGAATGTAAAGTACAACTGGAAAGGGAAAACAGAAACTAAAAGTAAAGTCGCAACGTCGAGCCATCCACTGGATGTCCCACCTGAAGGGTGGGTATAGATATCCCCCACAGCTCCTCGAGTCCAGCCGTCCGCTCCGAGTACGTCCCGCCCAGTGGTCCACCTCTAGGTATCGTCCTGCTCTGCAAGACTCAACCACGATCAGCGATGTCCATCGTCTGCAACCAACACAATGTACTGCGGGCATTGCCCGTGCAGGGGTGAGTATAAGCTACTCAGTAGGGACCCCGTGAACACCGAAGGTCTCCCATAATCCACAAGGTATAATCCACAAAGGAAAGATACAATCACGAATTAACATCAAACACTGCTTAGTTATATGCCAATACATATACCTAAGTTATCAATTCCTGTACTCTCCAACGTCCGAGCCCAAGTACAACCCAGTCCATACAGGAAAGAAAAACGTAAATCCACATAGGAAAGCACAACACAATCCACATAGGAAAGAAAAATAGGATTCAGCTCACACATGTATACTTCTTCATATGACGATAGAGATTATTAGATATATCTGCTGATTCATCTATGTCGTCGAACCCACAATGGATTGATAGGTACTAACCCCCACAATGATCCACAAAGGATCTGACCCACACATGATCGATAGATAACTAACACCTGCAATGACCCACAAAGAAAATGACCCACACAGGATCGATAAGTAACTAACCCCCGCAAAGATCCACACGGGATCGGACCCACACAGGATCTGTAGGCGCTGGCCCACACAGGACCGCTGAGCGTTGACCCACACAGGATCGGTAGCACTGATCCATGTAAGATCGCTGAGTGCTGTAGTTGTCACCGTCGAATCCACTGAGGATTTCTGTATAGTTGTCATCATCGTCACAGTAGCAACTAGCTCTAGGGTTCCCGCACACAGCTAGCTCGTTCGGGAGGGTCCGCTCCACGAACCGGGAGGCTGATACATCAACTGACTCATAGTCCGGAGTTGATGTATCCAAAAGTTCCTTATCGCCAACAGGAACTCAACGTCACAGACGGCGCGCAATCGGATGCCCAGTCTGGAAGTTATTGGCTTTTTCGTCCCAGGGGCTCGGTTGGTTTTTAAGTCAAAACCAACCCGACCGTACTCCAATTACATCCAATCCTCGAGCAGAGTAAGCCAAAAGGTCCGTCTCACTTAGAGGAATCCACTAATGTTGACGGTACGTCAATCGGACGTCCGGAGCTCAAGTTATAAGTGTTTCCACTCCGAGGGCCCAGTTGGTTTCGTTTACGAAACAACCCGGCTGAACCCAAAGTACTCCGAAAACTTGACTGTAATTTATCGAAAAGACCGTCTTGATCCAAAGATCGCATCTCCACTGACGGTACGTCAATCAGAGGTCTGAAGCCCATGATATGGGAAAAAGACTGAAAGGGGTCCGAAAACAAGGGGGTCTGGGCCCGGACCGACCCGGCCCAACCCCCCTGGGTTGGCCCGAACCGGGTTAACCAGAACTGGGTCTGGGTCCGACCCGATAGGGCACGAACCGGCTGGCGTTGGCCGGGCGGCCAGCGGGGCGGCTCGACCGTTACAGCCGAGCGAAGCGGGGGGCGCGCTGCCCCTGCGTAGAAAGACCATGGCCCTGCATGGGGCCACCCTGCCCAACGGACACGGCCGGTTGCCGCGTCCTGCTCCCAGCTGTCCCGCGCGGGCGCGTGACCGCGGCGGCTCCTCCCGGTGGCGCGCCGGCGGGCCGCTCCGTAGACCACCGGACGAGTTCCGGTGGTCAGAAATGTGTGTCGTCTTCGCCAATGGCCCTCCCTGGCCACATCCATCACTGCGAGGACCTCACATCGCCTGTGCGGCCTGCTTTGTCGTCACCCGCCAATCTGCTCACCATTAACAAAGAGACGGTGGGTTCGGACTTGTTCTTTGGTCCGCACACACCGTGTTAGCAGTTTTAAAAAGTCTTCTGACAAATAATTTAAACATATGTCGTGGGTATAAAATCACATGATATAAAATGCACCATTTGAAATCAAGCCGAGGATATAATTCAAAAAGAATTTAAAAGAACAGCAACCCCCACCTCAATCGGTTGTTGATCGAAGATTGTCACGGGGGAAGGAACGTCGTGGAAGAAGGGTTACAGAAGGAGGATCGTCGGCGTCGCGGTACACGGCGCTGCGTCGTCGATCTCCGAGGGTTCGGCGTTTTTCGTCGCCCTTCGTCGGAGGCCGGCGTTCTTAGTCGGCGACCATGCGTTCTTCGTGTTCTTCGCGTTCTTCAACAAAGGAGGATGATGATCTTCAAGCCTTAGAGTTTTCTCCAAATCCTCTCAACAAGCAACCCCTCAATGAAATAAGTGTTGGTCTTATTTTATTTCCCATACCAACATTTTGGAATTCATAAAAAGAATCCAACAATTAATTGAATTAAATACTACGCTTAAACCAGCCAATTGATATGGGCATTTAATATTTAATTAAATGCACGAGTTTAATTTAATTAACGGGGGGGGTTGCGGGTGCATTACATAGAAGGAATGAAACTGTGGGGATCGTGCATGCCCCACCTCACAAATATCCTACCAAGTGGGTAGGATATGGTGGGTCCCACCTTATCTGCTTAACTTAGGTTAAGCCGCATTATGTAAAATAAAATAAAAATGTCACACCACTTTTATTTTATTCTTAACATAATGTCAAAAAAATTAAAAACCACACACGAGAAAACGCAACTCCGAAGAAGGTGTTTCCAAGAAATTATCGGCGCTGCGATTCTATTGGTGCCCTCGGAATTCGATTCCAAGCACCAGTTTAAAAGTAATAAAAACCCGCTTGTTCGTTCACTGAACGTACCCGAGCTAAACTTCGGAAATTGATTCCGGGCACATCGGGCCTCGGAATCAGGTGCTGTCAGAAACTGCGTTCTTTTAAAATTCCCAAGAAAATTAAGAAAAATATTTCCTTTAATTTTACGGGTCTTTACATCACTCCCACCACAGGGATTTACATCCTCGTAAAGATACATCAAAAACTAGGGAAAAAATGTGGGTACTGAGCACGCATCTGAGCTTCTCGCTCCCAAATGCCCTCTTGGAGGTTTTCGTGCTTCCATCTGATGTGCACTAGAAGAATCGTCCGTCCACGTAGTAACCGCTCCTATCGATCCTCAATCTCTACAGGGACCTCCAAAAAAGTCGCCCCATCATCAACGTTTAGCTCCCCATGGACAATGATATGTGTCGGGTCATGCACGTATCTCCTCAGCTGAGATACATGGAAGACATCGTGCACCCGATGCAATTGAGGTGGTAGATCCAGGTGATAAGCCACCTCTCCAATCCTACTGAGGACCTGGAATGGTCAGATGAAGAATGGAGACAACTTTCCGCCTTGGCCAAATCTCCGTAATCCACGTCGAGGTGAGACCCGCAAGAAGACGTGGTTGCCATCCCCGAACTCCAGTGGCCTCCGCATCCTATCAGCATAAGACTTCTGCCGGCTCTGAGCTGTCCTGATCCGCTCCTGGATGACCTGGACCTTCTCCGTCATGGCCTGGACCATCTCTGGTCCCAAAAGTGACGACTCCCCAGGGTCTGTCCAACACAGATGAGATCTGCAAGGTCGGTCGTACAACGCCTCGTATGGTGCCATCCCGATGGTGGAGTGGTAGCTGTTGTTTTACGCGAACTCCACCAAGGGTAGGTGGTCCTCCCAGCTGCGACCAAAGTCAAGGACACATGCATAGAGCATGTCTTTGAGAGTTTGAATGGTCCTCTCTGTCTGACAATCCGTCTGAGGGTGGAAGGTGGTTCTTAGACGTAGCTATGTCTCGAACGCCTCCTGCAACCCCTCCTAAATCCGAGAAGTAAAGCGGGCATCTCGATTGGAGACGATAGATGATGGCACACCGTGAAGTCGTACAGTCTCTTGAACGTACAGACGTCTCAAGATATCTATTGATCCCTGCTCTCTGATGGGTAAGAAGTGTGCCGACTTGGTGAGTCGGTCGACAATCACCCAAATGGAGTTGTGACCTCTGAAAGTGCGTGGAAGTCCAGTCATGATGTCCATAGATATGTCGTCCCACATCCACTTCAGAACCTCTAAGGGCTATACAAAGCCTGCTGGTACCTGATTCTCTGCCTTCACCTGCTGGCAGGTGAGGCATCGAGAAATAAACTCTTCCATAGCCTTCTTCATGCCCGGCCATCAGTTCTGTCGTCTGAGATCCTGGTACATCTTCGCCACTCTAGGATATATCGCCAAAGGAGAAGTGTGAAACTCTCTTAGCACGTCCTCCTATAAAGCATCTGGTACCAAGTTACGTCCTCTGAAAGGGACATCGTGCTCTCCTCATACGGAGAATCCATCAGGAGCCTGTCCTAAGGATATCTGTGCATTCCGTGTCACACAGTCAACGTCCCCACATTGTGCCTCTCTGACCCGCTGCAGTAGTGGATGAGTGATTGTGAGCGACTGAAGGAAGGCTCCTCCATATCTATCCACGAAGGATATATGCAAAGCGGCTTGCTGCTCTGTCGCCTCCTTAAGTAGATGAATTCCCATCCTCTTGCTGAGAGCATCGGCTACTATGTTCTCCTTCCCAGGAGTATAGACTATCTCAAAGTCATAGTCCTGGAGGAACTCGAGCCATCGCCGCTATCTCAGGTTCAGGTCCTTCTGAGAGAAGATGTACCTGAGACTCTGATGGCCAGAAAAGATTGTAAAGCGCTCACCCTTAAGATAGTGTTGCCATGTCTTCAGAGCGAAGACCACTGTTGTTAACTCCAGGTCATGGGTAGTGTATTTCTCCTCATGCGGCCTCAACTGACGTGATCCATAGGTGATCACTACCCGATACTGCATCAATACACATCCGATTCTATTCCCTGATGCATCTCAGTAGACTACGTACCCTACTCCCTCCTCCGGCAACCTCATGATAGGTGCACTGGTCAATATCTGTTTCAGCTCCTGGATGCTCTGCAGACATCTATCTGACCACAAAAAGGGTTTCCCCTTCTTCATCAAAGCTGATAGTGGTGCCGCAACTCTGGAGAAGTCTGACACAAATCTCTGATAGTATCCAGCTAGTCCCAAGAAACTCTACACCTCTGTCACGCTCCTGGGTGGCCCCCAAGCTAGCACTGCCTTGATCTTCGCATGATCCACCGCAACACCCGCCTCAGAGATGACGTGTCCCAAGAAGTGGACCTCCTGTATCCAGAACTATCACTTAGAGAGATTTCCATAAAGCTGGTGCTCTCGGAGTGTGTCCAGTACAACCCGCAAGTTGTAGGTGTGTTCCTCCTTAGTGGCCGAGTATATCAAAATGTCGTCGATGAAGACCATGACAAATTGATCGAGGTATGGCTGAAAGATCATGTTCATGAGGCCCATGAACATCGCTGGATAATTGGTTACGCCGAATGGAATAACTATGAACTCATAGTGGCCATACCAACATCTGAAGGCCGTCTTCTGCACGTCCTCGTCCCGAACTCTGAGCTGATGATAGCCTAATCTGAGGTCTATCTTTGTGAACCACCGTTCTCCCTTGAGCTGATCGAAGAGGTCATCAATCCTCAATAGAGGATACTTTTTCCTCACTGTCACCTGGTTCAGGCGAAGATAGTCGACACAAAGTCACATGCTCCCATTCGCCTTCTTGGAGAACAATATCGGGGAAACCCAGGGTGAAACACCGGGTCGGATGAATCCCTTGCCCTGCATGTCCTCCAACTGTACCCGTAGCTCTTGAAGCACTGCGGGATCCATTCGATATGATGGGGTGTATATCGGGGCTGCCTCGGGGTACAGATAAATATAAAAGTCTACAGCTCTGCGAGGAGGTAATCCTGGAATGTCGTCGGGGAAAACATCTGCATACTGATCCACCACTGCAGGAAAACTAGGAATCAGCACATTAGCTGCTCCTAGGATGAGGCTAGCCAACTGATGAGTGATGGGTTGTCCTCTCCTCTGCATGAGTCCATACTGTGCTACGAAGGCTCCCTTATCACCGTTGAAGGTGAGCCTGCTCCCGTCGGTTTGTACACATCGCATCTTGCGCCTAATACAGTCAATCTGAGCATGGACTGTGGATAACAAATCCATGCCCAAGATGATGTCGTAAGGCCTCGACTCCACTACAAGAAGATCCCAGCCGATGCTAATTCTTCCTAGAGTAAGCTCACACTACCGGCACCAGTGTGTAATCTTCGAGTCTGCTCTCATAAGAGTCTCTAGCCGTAAACATTGAGCCAACGGCTCTGCTGGAATCTCCGAGCTCCGAACAAGGGCAGCAGCTATGAATGAGTGACCCGCTCCTGTGTCTATAAGAACTGAAGCAAAGGAGGAATAGACAGAGATAGTACCTCGAATCATCTCGGATGCGCCATGGTCGTAGGCCTCCGCTGCCTGGAGTTGTGCCTGTCTATGCCCGCCAGCTCCCTGTGGTCGGGGTGGACCACCTAGTGGTGGTGGTGGTAGAGCCTCAAAGAGTCGACCACCACCAGCTGCTCGGCCAACTCTTCTGCCTCATCTGTATACTCCATGCGGACTGCCACGGTCGACCCTCTGCCTCTGCCTCGATGGCCCCTCAACCGTCTGCTGCTCCTCGGCACGGCGGGCCGGGCAATCACATGCCATGTTGCCCTGCCCGCCGCATGCGTAGAACTGTTTGCCTCTCGAAAGACTGGCTCCACGTTGTGTGCCCCACATGGCTGAGCCAGTGTCCTGAGGTCGTCTGCCTGAGGGTCTGGTCTGCCTGGACCCATGAGTCATCCGCTGACTACCTGCTGCAGAAGACTCTGCTACGTACCGCCCTGCTGTAGGTCTCGCTGCTGATGAAGGCTCAGCAGGGAAGCTCTCGATCAGAAGGGCCCACTCCAGTACTCCTTCCCGAGTCGGAATACTATGGGAGATCAACAATGCCCTGATCTCCTGCCTCAATCCCCACTCAAAGGTCTGGTCCCGGAAGAATGGGTCCCATATCATTTCTATCGAGTAGCGCGAGAGATCGGTAAATCTCTCCGAGTACTGGGTGACCGACAAGCTGCCCTGCCACAGCTGAAGAAGCTCCTGGATGTGCACCGCACAGAGGGTAGCTGGGACGATCGTTGAGCGGAAGAGGCTATCAATGTCTGTCCAGAGAAGAGATGCCTCATCGCGCACCTGGTGCATCAAGCTCCACTATCGGCCCACTGCTGCGTGCAGTAGGCTCACTACGAGGATCACCATAAGGTATTTTGGTGTCCTCACTAACCTGAAAACTCATACCACTTCCTCCAGCCAATCCTCGGCAGCCTGGGAGTCTGTCTCCCCACTGAACTTGGGTGGTCACTGGAACTGGAACTCGTGCAGTGCACTAAGGAAACATGCATCGTCAGCGGCTGGGGATGGAAGCATCGGTGGGTCGGTGGGTAATGGTACTGCCGGTGCCTCAACTGTCAAAGGGCCCTGTACCGAGGCCTCGTCGCTCGGTGGACTGTCATCACACACTACTCTCGAAACCCTAGCTGGCTACCATCGTGGGGCCATCCTGAAAAGAAATTGGTACTCCATGGTCAAACAGTATAACTGGTGAGCTAACACAAAATAATCATAAAGAAAACATGAAACACAAATGCAATCAATGTTTTTGTGTATTAAGTCGGAAATCAGAAGTCAGGGTCCTGGTGTATGGATACGTCGGCCTCCGCACCCACACCGGACTCCCTGGACAGATAACCACACTCAATACACTTAACACTATTGCTTCACATAGAAAAAGATCAGAGTCCTGAGTTATGCGGTAGAACCGAACACCTTTGATACCAATTTGTCACGACCCCCCGTCGGGGCTCGTGCCGTGACTACCCCAATCCCACCTTCCATAGGCCAGGGGCTTGCGACTAGCACCAAGGCATAATTTTTGATAAAAATGGAAGGCATTGCCTTTTTAAAGTAAACAAACACCACAGAGCAAGAAAGCATAAGAAGTATACACTATGTAAAAACTGATACAACAGTAAGTGCAGAAAAGTAAGTGGGCCAGAATACAAACCCAAACTGAAAGTAAAGTACAACTGGAAAGGGAAAACAGAAACTGAAAGTAAAGCCGCAACATCAAGCTGCCCACTGGAGGTACCACCTGAAGGGTGGGTACAGATAGCCTCCACAGCTCCTCGGGTCCAGCCGTCCGCTCCGAGTACATCTCGCCCAGTGGTCCACCTCTAGGTACTGTTCTTCTCTGCAAGCCGCAAACCTGATCAGTGTTGTCCGTCATTTGCATCCAACACAACGTAATACGGGCATAACCCATATAGGGGTGAGTATAAGCTACTTAGTAGGGACCCTGAGACCACCGATGGTCTCCCAGAATCCACAAGGGATAATCCACAAAAGAAAGATACAATGACGAAGTAACATCAGACACTGCTTAGGTATATGCCCATACATATACCTAAGTCATCAATTCCAGTACGCTCCAACGTCCGAGCCCAAGTACAACCCAGTCCACACAGGAAAGGAAAACATAAATCCAAATAGGATATCACAACATAATCCACATAGGAAAGCAAACAAGATTCACTGCACATAGGTATACTTCTTGGTATGATGATAGAGATGATCAGATATATCCACTGATTCATCTATACCATCGGACCCACAAAGGATCGATAGGTACTAACTCCCATAATGACCCATAAAGGATCTGACCCACATAGGATCGATAGGTAACTAACCCTAACAATGACCCACAACGGATCGGACCCACACAGGATCTGTAGGCGCTGGCCCACACAGGACCGCTGAGCGGTGACCCACATAGGATCTTACCCACATAGGATCGGTAGCACAGATCCACATAGGATCGCTGAGTGATTTAGTCGTCGCCGTCAAATCCACTGAAGATTTCTGTACAGTCGTCGTCGTCGTCGTCGCAGTCACAGCTAGCTCTAGGGTTCCCGCTCATATCAAGCTCGTTCGGGAGGGTCCTCTCCACGAGCCGAGACGCTGATACATCAACTGACACATTTTCTGGAGTTGATGTATCCAAAAGTTTCGTATCTCCAACAGGAACTCAATGTCACAGACGGCGCGTCAATCGAACGCCCGGTCTGGAAGTTATTGGCTTTTTCGTCTGAGGGGCCAGGTTGGTTTTTAAGTCAAAACCAACCCGACCATACTCCAACTGCATCCAAACATCGAGTGGAGTAATCCAAAAGGTCCGTCTCAATTAGAGGAATCCACCAAAGTCGATGATACGTCAATCGGACGTCTGGAGCTCAAGTTATGAGTGTTTCTGCACCGAGAGCCCGGTTGGTTTCGTTTATGAACCAACCCGGTCGTACCCAAAGTACATCGAAACCTTGAGTGTAATATATCGAAACGACCGTCTCGATCCAAATATCGCATCGCCACTGACGGTGTTTCAATTAGAGGTCCATAGCCCATGATATGGTCCAAAGATCGAAAGGGGTCTGAAAACAGGGGTCTTGGCCCGGACCGACCCGGCCCAACCCCCTGGGTCGGCCCAGACCGGTTCGACCCGACCCGGGTCTGGGTCCAACCCGGATGGGCATGAACTGGCCAGGCCCAGCCTGGGCACGACCCGGCTGGCGCTGGCCGGGTGGCCAGCGGGTTGGCTCGGCCATTACGGCTGAGCGAAGTGGGGGGCGCGCTGCCCCCACAAGGAGAGACCGCGGCCCCACGTGGGGCCGCCCATGCCAGCGGACATGGCCGGTTGTCGTGTCCCACTCCATCCGGTCCCGCGCGGTCGCGGGACCGCGGCCTACGGCCTCGATGGTACGCTGGGCGCCGCCGCCGCCATGCCGGCGAGGCGCGCCGGCGGGCCGCTCCGCGGACCACCGGACGAGTTCCGGTGGTTGAAATTATGTGTCATCTTCTCCAATGGCCCTCCTGGAGCCCGTCCTTCACTTCGAGGTCCTCACATCACCCGTGCGGCTTTCTTTGTCATCGCTCGCCAATCCGCTCACCAAGAACGAAGAGACGGTGGGTTCAGACTTGTTCGTTGTTCCACACCCACCGTGTTAGCATTTTTAAAAAGTCTTCCGACAAATATTTTAAACATATTCCGTGGGTATAAAATCACAAGATTTAAAATGCACCATTTAAAATCAAGTCGAGGATATAATTCATGAATAATTTAAAAGAACCGTAACCCCCCACCTCAATCGGTTGTCGATCGAAGATTGTCGAGGGGGAAGGAACGTCGTGGAAGAAGCATCACGGAATGAGGATCATCGGTGTCGTGGTACACGACGTCGCGTCGTCGATATCTGAGGGTTCGGCGTTCTTCTTCACCCTTCGTCGGAGGCCGGCGTTCTTCGTCGGCGACGATGCGTTCTTCGCATTCTTCGTGTTCTTTGCGTTCTTCAACGAAGGAGGATGAAGATCTTCAAGTCTTAGAGTTTTCTCCAAATCCACTCAACAATCATTCCCTCAATAAAATAAGTGTTGGTCTTATATTATTTCCCATGCCAAAATTTTGGAATTCATAAAAAGAATCCAACAATTAAATGAATTAAATGATACGCTTAAACCGCCCAATTAATAGGGGCGTTTTATATTTAATTAAATTCACGGGTTGGCTTTAATTTAAGGGGGGGGGGGGGGGGGGGGTTGCGGGTGCGTTACATAGAAGGAAAGGAACGAAGGGACTCATGCGGGCCCCACCTCACAAATATCCTACCATGTGGGTAGGATATGGTTGGTCCCACCTTATCCTATTAACTTAGGTTAAGCCTCTTTAAGTAAAATAAGATAAAAATGTCGCACCACTTTATTTTATTCTTATCTTAACCTCAAAAAAAAATTTAAAAACCACACCCGAGCAAACGCAACTCCAGAAAAAGTTTTTCTGAGAAATTACCGGCGATGCGATTCCATTGGTGCCCTCAGAAATCGATTCCGAGCACCGGTTTAAATTTTAGAAAAACCCGCTCGTTCATTCACTGAACGTACCCGAGCTAAACTTTGGAAATTGATTCCGGGCACACCAGTCCTCGGAATCAAGTGCCTCTAGAAACTGCGTTCTTCTAAAATTCCCAAAAAAATTAAGAAAAAAATTTCCTTAAATTTTACGTGTCTTTACATACTAGTTTTTTGTATATTTTTCATTTATATTTCAATTGACTATCCATCAAGGATGTAAGAAATATCATAAAAACATTAAAATTTGAATAAAATAAAAGATAGAACTTTTAGAAAAAAATTAGAGTCTCAAAAAACTATTTTTAGATATTATAGAATAAGAATATTCATTGGAGAAAAATATCTAGTTGAAATATAATCACTAACATTGGTGATTTAATGAAATTTTTAAAGGATAATGATTTTTATATTTCATTAAGGGAAACAGAGAAGTAAAGGTTATGGATTGTGGACTATGGATGAACATGAAATTTGACTAGAAATAAATACCTCATTATGAACTTATTCAACAATAAGGAATGTAGAATTCATTACGTGAATGAAAAGTGTAATATGATTATTGGTTATAGAAAATACAATATTGGAGAAAATAATCCCAATTTAACAAATGATCTATTGTTTTATTTGATAATTCACATTCTTCATTGTTTCAACCAATTATGTGGCCATAGAAATCATTGGAGATTTTTTGAAAATTATTGTACCATCATTGAGAATTATGTTTTACTTATTATCCTCATAAATAAATATATATTTTTGGTATGATGGTTTTTAAATATGTTAATTGATTGTTTCATTTTTATTTTTATTAAACACTTGGTTGAACAAGGTCTCTTGAATTCAAGTGATTGAACAATTTATGTGTGTTTAGTGATAAAGGTTGAATAATTTCCTGGTATTTTAAAATTTTTCGGTGTTCATAATCAAGATAATGGGGATTCAATCAACAAATATGGATTAATAATAATTATTTTTTATAAATTTGGGAAATGAAATGATTTCATTAAAATTAATGTTTCAGGAATATTTGGATCTATGATAAGGAATATTTCATTAGCTATCACAATGTTTTGATGTTTTGAGATATAAGATTTATGAATAATATTTATGGAATGATGAAAATATAGTAAGATCTATAATTTTTAGATGTTTCATGAATTAGAAAATTCGAGTAACAATTCTAAAAGAAAAATAAATTCAGAAACATTAATGAAATTTTCTTTTGAAAATGGTGTGGTGATCTATAAATACTCATAAATGGAGATATATATAAATAGTCATATTTTTATCATCCAAAGAAATAGTGTAAATTTTGAAAATGGTGAATCAAATTGATATAAATAATGTCTTACATGAAGTAAATTCATCAAGAATCGGGAACTCTTCATGAGGATAATCATAATAAAAATCATGGTTATGAAATAATTGATACTAATGAATTTTATAAAATGGATTTTTCAAAAATCTGAGGGTTTTACTATATATTGGACTTACTAAAAATATATGTTCTTTGAAAATGAAATGAGTCTGATAAGGGATTAGTGCTTCTTGAAGGATCAGAGCTTCTAGAATGTATCTAGGTTTTTTAAGGAAAAAATAACTTTGAAAAATAATGTGGGCTTTACAATGGTTCAGAGATACGCAATGAGTAGTGGTGGAACTTTTTTATAGTCAACATTAGTTTAATGTGATTCAACATAGGAATATGATGTATGTAGATTATAATTCTAATCAGGGAAAAAGGCTTCCATTATAAATCTATTTATTTAACCTTCATTTCAGTAAAACAAGACAAACATCAGCCAAGGGAGTTAACAAGTGGGTGGAAATTAATGCAATCTCATAAAGTCAGTGTGTTATCCCTTAAATTGATGTAAATGTAGTGTTCCTAAGATGTATTAAACCATTATAAACTATTATAATCCAAAATAACAAGTGATATTTCAGTGGATTCACATATAAATAATTCAATCTCTGAATATTCTCCATTGAGTATCCAATTTTTGTGAACAAACTAAAACTAAAGTATTGTGTTCCTATTTATGAATCACAGTGTTTGATAATTTCATTATCCCATCAAACATGATTATCATGTTTCTACCAATGTAGAGATAATATCCATCTCAATTAATGAAAATGTAGACACTTTTATTAACCCCTCTAATTTCAGGCAGTTCTACCATCCAAAAAGTGGCATTAGAGAATATTTTATCCGTGTTAGATCTCACTATGTAGTTACGGGGAATTAATTTAATGTTATGTGAGTACCCTTTTTTTATGCAATGACATTTCAAAAATTTAATAATAGAATGATATTTCATCAAATATATATTTAAATATAATTTTTTATGCCACATTTGAGAGGATTCATGGCAGTGATGTGGAAACTCTATCTATGAATGAAACATACAAAAAATGATTAATGATTATATCCAAAATAAAAATTCAATTACTAAAACATTATATAATCAAATTTAGTTTAAGGTGATGAATTTATCTATAACCATGTATATAAAGTAGAATCTATAAAATATATATGATGGTGATAAAAATGTCAAGGAGGTAAAACATAATGTTTTTAACAATTAGTTTTATGATCAAAAATTAATCCACTAGAAAATATAAATAGATTATTTAGTCAAAATAATTATGTTTTTGGAGGTATTTATGGAGTTTTGGAAGAAATAAATGATACAAACATGGTGAAAAAATCATAAGATGTCTCACACATATGTTAAATCATAATGTGTTAGATATTGAGGAAATATAAATGTAAATGGTTCCTCTAAATGATATAATAATTGTTATGGTGTCCTGTGAAGTGAGAGTTAAAACTAAAGATACATCTATTTGAGTAAGTATGGAAATTATATTAAAATCCATTGATGACCATGATATTTCCATAGTTAGTGATGGAAGAGATAATTAAAATGATAATATTACCTCACTTATTCATGAAAAAATAAAGAATGTAAATGGGATATTTCAAGGAACGATTTATTTGGATTATTTTCATTATTGTAATTTAGAGAACATTCTTACTCATTTCTCAAAGAGATTTGATTATGAAGAATGTGACAAATATGTTATAAAGTTGTCTTAATCAATTTTCTCAAAAATTGGGACTTCAAATCCGTAATGAAATTATAGAGAATGAGATTCACCTACAAAGAGTAACATGAAAACCATGACATTTCAATGGATGATGAACCATAGTCTAAATTTGATGTTAACTAATCCATGAAAAATACATTTGAAAATGTATAACATTTTATAGATAAATAAAATTTTTCCAATCGTTTGGTGGATATCAATATTGAACATGAGGGGTGCTCTTGATGAGATTTAAATTCTAGGAATGAAATATAGAAAGATAGTATATCTGATGAAATATTAAATTGAGTGTGTTGATTAACATGAAGTATATACTGATCAATATCAAAAAAATGGAGAAGGACATTTGATAACTCTTTAAATCTCAAAGGATGTTGTGGAGTTTAAACTAAGGAATGAAAAATAGGGAAAACACATCAAATATCTGACTTTGAGACAAGAGGAATAAAATAAGATAGTATATGTGTATAATTAAGAAATTGTTTCTTTTAATAGTAAACTGAAAATATAATGAAAAAATAGTGAAACCAAGAAGAAAAGAATGTTTTAAATGTTATCATATTCATAGTTTTTTGGGAATTTTTAAGCATTATTCTCAGGTGGTATATAAATCCATGAATGATAAAAGATATGAATTTTATTAAAAAATTGAATTGGATTTGATAAAGATACATTAATAATTATAAATAAGATATACCAATGTAAAGGAATGAAGAAAGTTGGACATATTACAAAGGATCAAAATGGCCTAAAATATAAAATCTCAAATAATGTAGACAATAGAGATAAAAAAAATCATTAATTATCCAGAAAAGATTTTTTGAAAAATTAAATAAAAAATGTGGACATGTGGTGGAAGAAAAGTGAGATGTCATTTACTCTTACTAAATATCAATTCTATTGATTTTTATTCAATACTATGTATTATATTGAAGATATAATGAGCTATCCATATGGGGAAGAACCTAGATATAATAAATGGAGAATGGTACCATATCATTTGACTTTTAGAAGAATATATTTTATGAATATTGGGTTCAATAATCTAACTATTTCCAAATATTTATTCCATACATGTTGAGGAATGGTGAGAACAACAACTACAGAACACTGAAAATTCCATAGTAGCCATCCACATATTATTAACCAAGAAAATAGTATTTCTTTTACAATATAAAAATATGATTATGATCCAACCATGTAAGACCTTTTCTAGTAAATTCCATCTTTTTGAAACTCTCAATGAGGTATCTTGTGGAAGAAAAATACAAAGATTGGGAAATCCCTCCTGAAGAACTTTTTTCAATGCTACAAATAAAATCTATGCCCAGATTCTTGAAAGTGGATTATCATCCCATATGATAAGGAATGAAACATTGTTGAACAAAATAATGAAACGGGTTGATGAAATAATTATATTTGTCTATAACTATTCAATAATGATCCAGGGTAGTTGAGACACTGAAATAAAAAATGATTAGTTTAGGAAGACAAATATTCCCTACATTGAATGTTTTCAAAAAAATCATTTAAGATTGAGTCAATATGATAAATCTAGAAATGAAATGAAATATAATAAAATGGGGAGAATGATGAATCAGAATATAGATAATTTTTTCATGAAATTTTGACTAAAAAATGATAAGTAATACCATGTATATTGTAATGAAAACACTGGTTTGATAAAAATAGAAGAGGAAGAAAATTTGTGGCACTGTAGTTGGGTCACATCAATCAATAGATAATAAAGAAAAACATCATAGATAATGTATATTGATAAAATTACCTTTGTGAAGTGTTATTATAAAATGATGAGTATTGATTTCATGTAAGGAAATATGGTCATAATTAATAGTATGTGTTGAAAAAATGGGCATTAAAAAAAGTTGACCTAATCAAAACATTTTTTCATCCAATAAATTTGGATGGAACATTTTGAGATATTTACTAAAATATTTTTATTAATGATTATAGTAGAATGTCCTGTGTGATATATATTCATCTAGAAGGTAAATTGTTTGAAAATATGAATAAATATCTTCATATATTTGACAATAAAATTGGATTCAAAATGATGATTTTACCATATTATAATGGAATAGAGTACAGATCCATTGAATTATAAAATTACCTTGAAAACATGGGATCATGTATGGTGAGGCTTTATTGAGAACACCTTAACCAAATTCAGTCATTGATCAAAGAAATCGATAGTTGAATAATATGTCTATAAATATTTTGATTTATATGTTTATTTATTATCAATACTAGAAAGGGGTTATTCATGTTGAAGATTACACTAAAAATAAAACAATGATATTTATAGGAGAGGAAAAGAAACTATTTGAGATATGACCAGAAAGGAAAACCATAATATTTTTTTGGAATAAATTATTTCATCTAAAAAACTGAAAGCATTCAATGATTGGTGATACTGAAGAAGAGGGAATGTTCATTGAACACTCAATGCAGAGTTATGGCTAAAAATAATAAAATATACATCATATAAATATTATAGTGGTAAAAACATCAAAATAATTTAGGATATAACTATGAGTATCCCATGGAGGTTATATACTTATATTATTAAAGATGAAGAATAAAGGTTAAGAGGAAAATATTTAAATAATGAAATTTTTCATGGATTTACCATTATTTATGTTCCTCAGAATGATTATGATTCATAAATAGGAACATAAGAGTTAAATATTATAATAAGAACTCTACCTGAGCCTCACAGAGTAAATTGATAATCATAAGTTGATCGTAAATACATCATTCAGGATTTTACATCACCTATATAGATAATTGGAATGAGTAATTAGGCACTTTATTAACTATTATATATTTTGGAACAAACCATATTTGATGAAGCTGTGGAGGAAGAATCATGGGTTATGTCAATGAATGATAAACTGGATCAAATTGAAAAAAAATATTTGGGATCATTTTTCAAGGAAAAAAATAAAATGTTACTGGAAAAAAATATATATTAAAAAAATAAATCAATGATCTTGTAAATGTGACCAAAAACCTCGAACACTTATTTGGTAATGTCTATGATTATATTGAAGGCATTGAGGTTGAAAAAAAATTCTCTAGTAGGTCATCTAGAGTCGATTATGATATTTCGAGCCATGGAAAGTGATATATGGTACAAAGATTATTCGATTTATGTCAAATGAAAATTATTAAATAGTTCCCCAATATAAGAAATCTTAAATTATCAAATAGAGGTTTTTTTGAAAGGTAATGATGAAACAACGATTTTTATATTAAATATGGACCTTCGTATTCTAATGATGACACCACAAGATTCATATTATAGACTCTATGATTATATAAAAAATATAATTTAAAAAAGGAGGTGTTTACCTATGTGAAGAGTTCATATAGAGGTAATTTTATAGTAATTTTGTACGTGGATGATATTATTTTTATTGAAATCATACATGGATCCATGAAACTATTTTTTAATCACAGGAAATCACAATTAGATGTTTCCATCATTGGTGAGGTCCTGTAATTTTGGGTGTTATAAGTGTTTCAAATGAAGGAATAAACATTCATTTATCCTGAATCAAATGAAATATATGTTCCAATGAAATTCAAATACAATGTCTCTAAAAAATGCTGAATCTGATTACCATTGGGAGAAAACATGGGAAGAATGGGGAGGAGAAACATATTGATCAAGCATGTCTATAAGTAAAATTGGATTTTTATCATATATGACAAAAACGAAACTAGATATCTTATTTATGACATTTTTAGAATATATCTTCCAAATTAATCCAATGTAAGGGAACTTTGAAGCAGTTAAATGAATCTATAGGTATATTAAATTTACTATGTACATTAAGTTTTACTTTTCAGGGGGGGGATATAATACATTATCATTATCTAAAAGTGTGGGTGAATACTTAATTAGAAAAAATGTTATGTATGGTTGATCAACAAATATGATATAACTCTTCTTAGTAGGGATAAAGTAGAGTAATTGTTTGTGAAAAAGTCATGCTCTCAACTATTGTGTAAATTTCTAGTGTTTTTAGTAATATTTTTTTCTGAATGAATGTGTGCTGTATTATATTATATAACATTTTTGAAATAGAAAATATAGAGGAACCATTAATGACTTTGTTCCATTAATAAATATTGTTAAATTAAGACATAATGAAACAATTTAAAATTCATTATATTAAAAATAGTCAGAAAAATATAAAATATAAAATATAAAATGATAAAATATAGATCACCCTAATATAATAGAATCATCTCCCCCACTACAAGCACTATAGAGAAGAAGTAATGTATTATTAACCCAAGTAAAATTATAGTAAATGAAAAAAATATAGAACATCGAGAGGAAGTGAGTTAGAAATTATGTGAAACAATGAAGTGGTATTTATATGAAGTAATTTGATTGTTGTAATAGTAATTTTACCATTGTAATAACAACATGAATATTAGTAATAATACCATGACCTTTGTGAATATAAATCCAATTGTTGAAATAATATTTTTAAATTAATTAATAAACGTAAATAGAAGTAATATTTATAATGAATAATTAATAAAAATACTAATTTTATAATTGTAATTAGAAATTACACGATTAAGAAACTCAATGAAAATATAATCACATATTTAAAGATCTATATTTTAATTTTTTTCATAAAAGACATAATTTTTATATTTTAAATTAAAATTAATTATTTTGATAAAATGAATATAATTTTTTAAATAATCACATATAAATTATCCATGTGTTGTTCTTTGGTAACATTCTAAAATACTTCAATTTAATGGTGAATTGATGAAATACAGTTTTGACCCAACCAATATATCTTGAATTACATCATTCATTATGTTATAATTATATAATACATTCTAAAACATTAGGTTCTTCCATATAATATTAAATTTAATAAATGGTCCATTAAAATACATTAATCATATTTTCTAATCATTAAATGATCATTCCAAAACCTATATCCCTAAGTGATTTAGTAAATTAATAAATTTAAATTATTTTCTTTTTCATTTATAATAAACAATTGAAATAAAATTATAAATGGATTTTAAAGTCCTACCCCCATTAAATTTTATAAATGTAATATGTTTATTGAAAAAATAACGATTTAATCTTTTACATATGATATATTATTTAATTAAATATTTTATTCTAATGAATAGACTCATTTCAAGTATGAATAACACATTTACATTCCCATGGAAAACAACTAATCACACTCATTAAAAATCCCAATCTCTAACAAAAATTTCCATCATAATAGCCTTATAATATATAGGTTTTTTATATATATGTGCAAATCCAATCATAATGCAATTATAGTTGTGTTCCAAAGAAGATAATCCAAGGATTCAGTATGTTTGATCCACTATTCTCAATTTTATTTCATCTTCTAATTCAATTTTTTACCCAAACCCATTCACATACAAAAAATAAAATAATTAATTAAGAAATATATTAAAATTATAAAAATGATTTTATCCAACTTTATGTGTCATATCATGATATATTTAAATTTTAAACTTCTCCTTCCCGCTCTCCAGACAGTTTCCTACAAAAGCTCAACTAACCACCGAAAGAGACATTACCATTTCAACCAATATATCCTTCTTCATAGATGAAGATTATAAAAAATATATAATCTATAAATATTACATTCTAAAAATAATAATACCTATGTAGAAATTACAATTATTGACATATAAAAATAGATTCAAAAAGTGAAAATTTAATGAAAAACATGATATAAAAAAGATTAAATTTAATCAATATAAATTAAATAATACATAAAAATTATTATAATAAAAAAATATTTTTATAAATAACTATAAATCAATTATAGATCAATTTTTTAACAAACATATGTTTATTATTTTGGGAGTCTCAAAAGAGGTCAAATAACGTGATAATAAAGTAAGGGTATTCCTGAACCCAAAATCATTATTTGGGATATTCTATCTTGAATTCCATTAAGGTACATATTTTATAATTCAAATATCCTTTCACCTTATCCTAGGGTATTTAAATGTTCCTATCATGTCAAAATGATTTATATGAATATATTTTTTTCAACGTGACATAAATATATTTTATTTTACTCCTCTTGAATTTATTTCTATTGAATAAAAAATAATGATGTTTTATGTCCATGTATGATTGAGATAACTTGTTTTGGGAACAAAAATTTTATTTAAGGAAGTATATTTTATGAAATTACTTTAAATCCCATTCGCCTATTTTTGTTTATTTCACAATTGTGATCATTATACATTCTTTTTGACATACATAGTAATGTAAATGTTATAATGTGATGGATGTGACCGTAATTATATAGCCCCAAAATGAAATGGGTAATGTGATTTATCTCAATAGATTATTTCCATTATACATGAACATGATGTTATCTTTTTTCAAAATGACGATTTTAGAATTAGCCACATATGCTATTCATGAACATTATAATATCATTGTTCTAAACCATGTATGGTATTTGATCAATAGGAAATGATTTTTCATTTTTATGCATTTCCACATTCCATGACTATATTCATTTTCCCCTCATGATATTAATGATAATACAATACATATCTTATCATGATGATGAGTATTCTCACTAATGTTATGTTGATTTAGGTCCCTTATTCATCCTCTTACTAGGATTTTAGTTCGCCACTTTCATTGATGTGTATGCTCGAGTGATTATTTGTACTAAAGATAAATTGAGGTTCACTAATAAGATATGTAAGATTTAATTAAATTATGTTTATATTTTATTATGTAATGGTTATGTACAAGACATATTATACCCGGATACAAATCCTTTGGATCATGGATTATTAATGATATTCTGTTTTTTTTCATTAAAATGATGTAATTTCCTTATTAGAAAAATTGGGGACTCCATAGTTGGTATTATAACATATTATAATTAATATTTTTATTAGAATTATAATATTGGAGAAAACCATAAGTATACATCTATATATATGAAAAATACGGGAATATTATTTTATAAAAACGATAAACATACATATCAAAATAGATATTTTTTAGTGTTAATTATGAAAAATAATAAATTATTTATTCATGATTTGATGACTTACATTTTTTTATAAAATTACTAATTTTATAAAATGGTTTGAACTATGAGAAACCAAGACAATAATACATGTTTGGGAAAATGAAATTGTTTCCTGAACAAAACATCAAATTCAATGAGAGGTGGAGTTAAAAACATCATGGAAATTATTTCCCAGTTGTCTTGGGATTTAAATAACTAACTTTACCTTGAATAAAATACTCCTCCCCCTAAAATGGATGAACTACCCATTAAATCGTTTATGCAATAAAAATTATTAATCATTAGTGGAAGAGTAAATACACTTAACAAAAAAAATTGGTTAACGAAATGAAGAGGATTCAATCTATGATCCATTTTTATATACACGATATGGTGAATCTATCCAGCTATCTCTTAGATGAAGTGTCTGACCAATGGTGGGTATTGACAAAGAGAACCATGCAAAATGATAAAATAGAAGTTACGGAGTGTAAAGAATTTAAGAAAAAATTTCTTACCAATTAATTATTTTGAACACATAGAACAATTATTCAGAGGGGATTCATAGAGGTTAAGAAAAATTAAGGTGATTATTTCATTGGTTATGAGGAATATTTCATAGTACTTGCAATATATTCCTCTAGTTTTGATATAAATAATGATAAACAATATATAGATTCTTTTGTATTTTTAATTAACACCATCAAAAAAGCTATACCCATCGTAAAAATTGGGAATTAAAAAGAACTGGTTTGATGTTCTATCAAAGTAGTGAATGAGTTCATAGGATAAAACCATGGTAATAGAGATAATAAGAGAAGAATAATGTTTCAATATAATGGTTCTTATGAAAAATGAGGAAAGATGATCTAACAACCAACATGTCAATACTAATGGAAGAATCATCATTGGAATTTCATCAATGGTATATATTTATTAGTCACATGTTTGAGAGAAATCCTCCATGATCATGAATGTGGAAGATACATGAAGAATATAACAATCATGATGGAGTAAATAGTTTCATGTCCTAATAAACTACTAATTATATAATGATTCATCTGTCGAGTTCCCATGAACTATGAAATATATTGCACTAAACAATGATTCATTGACATTAATTATCATTAACATCCACCAAATACAATGTAGAAAGGGAAATATTATGAAATCACAACTGTTGAAGTGGAGGAAGAAAAAAAATCACCCAATGCATACATTCAATTAAATCAAGAATTTAGAAAATATTATTTGATTCTTATTCTATGCATTCAATTATATCTGATATTATTTCATGAACTATTGAATAAAATCCCTAATACCTTAATTTAAAGATATCTATAAAACACCCATTTTGGAAATCATGACTACCAATGTGTAGGAATATTCTTCTATAAGTGTCTATGGGAATATTCATCCAGAAAATCATGTAATTATTACCTTTTTCAATTTGATGCAATACTGGGCATGGACTAGAACTAATTATATAATCAAAGATCAATTATTGTGAAAAAGAAACATTTTTTCATATTCAAAACAATCCAATGTTCATATACAAATTAATGGTATATCATTAACATTCTTTGGAAAATCTATCAATATTGTGGGTGTTATTATAATAAAATGATGAACTAAATACTCAAATGGTTGAGTAAGAGGAACGTATCATCATGGAGAAAGATATCATTATTAAGGAATACATTTATGTATTGACTAAAGAGTTACCTATACATACACATGATAATGAGGTAGAGTTAACAATATATATCATACCTGGAGACACTTATATCTCAATATTCCCCTACATGAGGACTCTTATTGCACAAAAAGAGTTATATAATGAGTTTCTAGTGCATTTGGACAAAAGGTTCATATGCTAGAGTGCATCAAAAAGGGGCGAACTAGTGACCTTTTTCAAGAATAATAATAGGTCAATGTGGTTGTGTATTGTTTACTCAGATCTCAAAAAGATCAACATAAAGAATATTTATAACCTAAAAAAGAATTCTTGACATGTTTGATCAACTATGATGAGATAAATACTTCTCAATGTCAGAACATAACTATAGAGATCATCACTTAATGGTGAAAAGTAATATATTTAGAATACTTATTTTCATAGAACGTATGGGAACTAAAATTTCCTTGTGATTCCCTTCAGACATACTAATTCCCCTGAAATCATCATCAATTTTATGAATGGAGCTGTTAGAGACTACATTAATTTTTTTTTGTTTTTATTTACAATATAAGTATTTAATATAATAGAAAGGAGGAACATGGAGAGAATATAAGGATTGTGATGGAAACCTTATGGATGGAAAAAAATAAACGGTATGTTCAAAATGTGTGGATTTTGGATGTGTTAATTCAAATTCTTATGGAACTTGACCACATGTGAGGAAATTTATGTGGACCCAATTAAAGCACTGGAAATTGAAGAACCTCCAAGACCATATAGTGTCACATTAATCATTTGTTTTCATGGTTTATTAGATAACTACAGAATTTTTGTGAGAAATGTTTCATAATTTTCAATCACCCAAAAAATTTAAACATTAAAAAAAATAAAAAATTATTTGATTGAATAATATGATGACAGATTAAATGAGATAAAGAAGAGGATTATCCCATCATATGTAATAAAAATACCAAGAACTATTGATGTTTTGGAGGTATACCGTGTTCAATAGAAGAAAGGTTTAGGTTCTATACTCATGAAGAATGGTAATGTGATTGTCTATGGTCATGATAGTTGAATATCCATATGTTGAACTACCTTATGCATCATCTTGAGGATGTAGCAATGATTTTTCCTTGAAAATCTAGTGAAAACCCTCTATGGTTAGAAATGTGACCTAAATATTGATCCCAAGACAAAAATGTATACATTCAAACAAAAGGAGCACAACATGGATCAAATGATATGATTTGGGCTATTTTTGGTCCATGATTTTTCATTTCACAATAATCCAGAAAATGTTGATAGGGTTGTTGATACTTTTAGATGAAAAAAACCTTCCAGTCTATATAATATGTGGATTGTGAAAGTCAAAATCATTATAGAAATTAAAATGATAGATCAGGGAATCAGAATGGTAATGATTAAATCATAAATTGAACAAATTATTTCCCAACCATCCATCCAAGGGATAATCAAGGAGGTACAAAGGGATGATATAAAGCTACAAAATTAGATGAAAGAAGTAAAGGAAGAGAACATACATGAGTTAAATATATTTTATGATGTTATTTTTCACTTTTTTAAAAGGATTTTTGTTCCTTCATCACCATTGATAATGAAGGATATATATGACAATGCACATATATATCATATTGATCCACACATCCTGGAAGAACCACGATGTACTATGATATTTGAGAACACTTATGGTAGGAAAAAATGAAGAATGCGATTTCAAAGTAAATATTATGGTGTTTGGTATGTATGAAAGTTAAAAAAGAGTGAATGAAGACTTAATATATGATAAAATCTGTGCTTATTCCCACTTTGAAATGGGATAACATAAGCACAAAATTTCTTACTCATATCCAAAAAATATCTAAGGGAAATAATAAGATATGGGTTATGATGGATCATCTCTATATGAATGACCAAATTACCGTTAATCTAAAATATTTAAAACATTGACAAATTTAGAAGATATATGTGAAATTAGTGGTGAGGATACATGGGGTACAACTTTTTTTATCTCAGATCATGATCCAAGGTTCACATATAAGTTTTCGACATAATTTTAATACTGAATTGAATTTTAGTATGACCTACTTCCCCAAAACTAATAGCCAATATGATAGGAATGGTCAAAAACATAAAGACTTGCTATGATCCAACTAAATTGAATTAAATAGTTTGTGGGATAAATAAAACTAATTGGTTGAGTTCTCATATAAAAAAATATTCCACTCAAGTAGTCAAAAATCTCTATTTGAAGCTCAATATGGGAAGCAATGTATTACTCAAACATGATGGGTGGAAGTTGGGGAACAATGTTACATGAACCAGAAATTATTCATTACATGAGAGAGATAGTTAATACATACAATAATTTATAAAACAATATTAGAGTTAGAAAATGTGCTATTCAAAAAACTGTCAAAGGGAATTAGATTTTAATGTTGGGGGAAAATTTTCCTTCGAATAACACAATGGAAAAGAGTCACGTGGTTTGGAATGAAATGAAAGTATAGATCAGAGTACATTGGACCCATTTAGATTCTCGATTACATATGATCAGTGGCCTTTCTACTTTCACATCCAAAAAATATGGATCATGTTCATTACATGGGCCATGTATCTCTCCCAAGGAAGTGCATACCTTAACCATCACATGTATTGAATTTGGAGGTGAAACAATTGGATATGTACCTATCATATGAAGATAATCTTGTGAAAATCATGGACTAGAGAGGCAATGTTCTATGAATAAAGACATTTCACCTTTTAATTTTTTTTAAAGGAACCATAGGTAAGAAGATGTGACCTAGTAACCAATAGAAAAAATAAAAGAGATGTATTGTCACCAATTCTAATATGATAATACAAGTTAAAATTTTGGGGATGAAAATTATAAAGGGGGGAAGTATGTTATAACCTATTTTTTAATAATATAGTTTTCCTGAAAAAGTTGTTTTCTGATTATATTATGTATTATTACACACATACAATGTATAGGGAAACATACAAAGAATTTGTTTCATCAGTAAATACTATTACTAGAATCTGAAATGAATGCAATAAAATTCCAATAATTAAAGAGTAAAACAAAATATAAATTATAAAAGAATAAATGGGAAAATATGTATCACCGTAATCTACTAGAATCTGCAACCACTCTCCAAACACAATAGAGAATATATAAAATATTAGTACCCCAAAAATCATTATAAAAAATGGAAATATAGAACATTTAGATGAATTGAGTTGAATATAATGTTAAATAATTAAGAAGTATTTATAGAATGTTAATTGACCATTGGAATATCCTTGTGACTATTGAAATAGATACCTAACTGTTGGGAATAATAAAGTGATGGTTGGAATAGTAAAGTGACTGTTGGGAATTGTAACTCGATTGTTGGTTATAATAACCTGAAAGTTGACATAATAACATTACCTGAAATAATAAATTTTAATAGAATTTTTTTATCATGATTAATTTATGTAAAGATATATTTTATATTTCCAAAAATAAATATCATTACTGAGGAACTCTATTAAAATATAATCACAATTATAATAAACTATTTTTAAAGTATTTATTAAAAGTAAAACTTTTATCATAAAATATATAATTATTTATTTTAGGAATTTATTTTGACAAAATAACTATTATTTTTGATATCATAAGTTAATAATTATTAAGGAATGATTTTATTGTAATTTTCTAAAACACAACAATTTTTTGGTGAAAAGTGAAAATTATATTATCTAATAACTGATGTATCAAATATTACATATCTCATGATTTAATAATGCAATAATATATTATAAAATATTTGGTTGAAAAATTGTACATATAATATCATAATATAATAAACAAAATACAATGATCTCAATTTGAAAACCTAAAAGGAACATACCAAAGCATGAATTCAAAATTGCTTCCTTGAGATAACAATTTTTTTTAAGTCAGACATCATATTTTGTAATATAATGACATCGAATTTTAAAGAGGATTTATTGTCCTAAAATAATTATATTATATTTATACATTATCTTTATTATCAAAAACTCACTATTACAGGTTTTACCTTTCATTTATTTTTCTATTCAATTTTTTATTCTAATTTAATCATCTCATCAAGTATAAATAACCCCTCTTTCGTTCCATGGAAAACAACTCCTCACACCCATCCCAAAGCCCAATATCAGTCAAGTCTTTCAAATTAATACCCTAATAATAATTAAGGAAATTATATAGAAATACATCTCTAATAAACTATGTTTTATAGTTTCGTACAAGAGATATTACCCCAAAGATTAAGTAAGTTCTGGTCCTATACTCTCACTTTTAATTTAATCTTTTTCTTATATTTAATATTTTTAAAACCCATCTCACAATAAAACCTTAATTGAAATAATTACTAACTATGATAGCATTATATTAATGATTTTAAGCCACATTATGTATCATAATACTATATATATATATATATATTAAACATCTCTTACACACACTCTCAACAATCTCCCATCAATTTCCAGTTAACCACCTATAGAGATATTTCCATGTTAAAAAAAATTCCATCATAATGGATAGATATTATAAACCATATATAATAAATAAAAATGTAATTATATAAATTTTAATCTTATGTAATTATCTAGGCTCATATAAAAATTATATTTAATAAAATATGGAAATAGATACAAAAAAGTAAATATTCATTTAAAAAATACCATAATGCATCAATTTCTTTCATGGAAATTTGGGAGTATAATCCAATTATTATAATTGATATATAATTTTATTAATTACTCTAATTAGCTAGTGGATCAATTTTTTAATAAATATATATTTATTATCCTAGATGCACAAATGAGATGTTATATATTGGGAATTATAGTAAAGTTATTATCAAACCTAAACCATTATTCATGTTATTCCCCTTTCCATGGTTTGAATGTTCATATTAAATCCATAAATTTTATTTTTCATGTTTCCCTTTGAGATATACACGCACCTAATATGTAAATATTTATTCATAATATAGACCTTTTTTCTATGTGACATCAAAAAATTATATTTTACTCTTCTTGAAATTTTTCTATCCCACTCAATATTATTGATGTTTTATGTCCATGAATGATCAAACATATTCTTTTTGGAACTAAATTGTTTATTAATGAAGGAATACTTTATGAAATCCCTATGAAATACATTCCCTTCATTGGGATTATTTTATGAAAATTATTTTTATACAGTCTCTTTGGAATGTAATATTATGTATATGATAGGATGTGACTGGTGGGACCAGAATTATATATTCGTCCAATGCATTGGTTAACGTGTTTTATCATAGGATTTGATATGTACAATTCATGAACACGAGGCTTTATTTTTTTAATAACAATGTTATTATTATTCACATATGTTATACATGAAAATGATCCTAGCTTTGTTCCCAACTATGTTAGGTATTCTACCACTAAGATTAGATGTTTCATTTTTATGCATTTCCAGATTCAATGACTTTATAAATTTCTTCTAACATGTTGTTGAGTATAATCCTATTTTTAGGTTATGAAGATAATGAGTATTATGGTCACTCAAAAAACATTGATTTATGTCCCATATTAATAATCATACAAATATTTTAGTTCACCCCATATATTGATGTATATCGTCAGGTGATTACATGCACTATAGAGAACAAGATGGCCACTGAGAAGATGGAGAATAATGAATTAAATATTGTTTATGTTTTAATATTTATAATTTTTTTATAAGCATAATAGGAAAAAAACACTAAACCTTTCGATCTGGGATTTATAATTCTATGATGTTGTTTATCTCTAAATATATATAACAGTAATGTAACAAAAGTAGGGTCACTATATATTATGGAATGAGAAGAAATATATTGATATTGGGGATGATTTAAAATAGTAGATAATGATACATTGTGACAATAAGGGCATGATCAATCTCTGGAAAAATATTTTTCAACAATAAAGTACCAAATATATTGATATTAGATATCAAATTATCAAATAAATGATTGAAAAGTGAGTGATTATAATGGAACATATTGGATGTAATTATCCAGTGACTGACATTTATAAAATTCCATTGGTAGCAAAAAAGTTTTAGATAAATTCATTGAATATCAGTGTTTAACAACCTCCCATTAATAGAGAGGGTTTTTTTCCATATTCCATATTATGTTAAATGTTTGATCCATATTTTTAATGACAATTAGTTATTTCGGGGAGATACTACCCAATACGATTTTATTTTGAGAATGAAAAGTAATAATAATATTTCTTTGGGTTAATTAACAAAAGGGGAGATAAGTTAAATTCAATGAATTTTAGGATTTCATGATTGTAATGTTTTCTTTGATAAGATGAAATTATCTTTTTCAACAATTTATTTTCTACATATATAATTTATAACAAATAGATATAGTCATGGTTGAGTTACTTCATCATTATATGGTTTCTTTATGAGGATGGTGAATTATTGAATTTGTATGTATATTTCCAAAAAACCAAGAGTGTGATATAATTGAAACCATGGTTTCTCATCTCTTAAAATTGATTTATTTCTATTTTTTAATCCACACTATAATGATCAAGGAGTGTTTATTTTTTCTGATCTTATAGTGATGGCAGATTCAATGTTGAAAGTTGTGACATTTTCCAGTGTTTGCTAAATTTTTTGTTCTTTAAATCATGATGAAAGGGAAAGAATAATTAAATATGGATTTCCAATATTAATTTTTTTAAAATATGTATAATCTGTGAATTTAGTGATGAATGGAATTTGAAAAATATATTGATTATCAAGATGGAATCTGGTATCCTTTTCATAAAAGATTGATGTTTTTCATATTTTCTTTTGAGAAGAATAAATTAGGTGTGATGAAAATATGGTAAACTCCATGATTATGATACTGTTTATGAATTTCAAAATTCAATTGATGTTACCCAAAAAAAAGAGATTCTAGAAAATGAATTAAGAGTTACATGAAATGGAATTGGGGAGCGTGGATGCCTTGTGAAATGAAATGTATAGAAACACAATATTTCTCATCATCTAATGTCTCATAAAAAACTTCAAAAATGATGATTCTCTTGGATTTCTCGAAGGTTGTAAAAGAATGAAATTATTAAAGAATATTTAAGTCTTTACCTTATGAAGAATAACAAAAATAATGTTTTTGAACTTATTTAATGTTATTAATTTCAAAAAAGGAGTATCATAAAGAATGAGGGTTTCACGTTAGGATGAAGGAATTTGGAGGCTACTAGAATCATGAAGGCCGAGGAAATCAATTATATTGAGAGTTTCACAAATATTAGTAGTTCAATAAAGGTTAAAATATTCACAAAAAGGGGAGATTCATGAAATTATGTGGGTTTGGGAAGACTGAAACATAACTAAAATAGAAAGGGGTATTAATGAATGCTATGATATTTTCAAACAGTAGTATTGACCTTATGGTTTACTCAAAAATTATTCACGTGAAAAAAAATTGGACTAAGATTCCAAAAATTTATCATTCTAAAAAAGGGATTACATTTTTATTCCTAATCTACTGATGTGGCCATATTTTTGGTAAAATGTGTAAGTCTTATCCAAAGTTAGGGAGAAAATGAGAGTCTACAAAAGTGATCTATGGGAAGGATCATTATATAAATATAATTATTGTAATGTATCTGTGCTATTAATAAATTTACCACATCCAAAATATTGTAATAAAAATTTCACAGTCATGTTTTTTAGATTTATGTGTGACAAAAAACTATCATTTTATTCTCCTTGGGAAATCCCATAGAGTAAAATATTGTGAAATTGATGTGTTGTGTTTTTACTTCTTCGTATTGGTGTTGGATAATTTCATTATTCAAATATATAGGTTTAATAAGATTCTACCCAAATAGGGAGAAGATCCATCACATTAATTAAAACATTTATAGCATGATTGACCCTTACCCTATCAAGGAGTTCAAGTGTCATATATATATCATTTTGAAAATGAATACATATGTATTCTATCCAAATATGTAGAGAATGGGATCTAACATTGGAATATTAGATATTTAATCGAAAAAATATAGAGAGGTAGTTAATGTGAAATAGAGATCATGATATTCTTAATATAACATATGATTACACTCACATATGAGACCATCTCAGAAGGAAATGATTTATTCGATGTCATATAGGACAGTTAAGATAAAGGCATCAATATTACATAATATTGTGAAAATGGACGTTTTTTGTTAAATTTTAGCCAATGTAGTGGATAAAATTATCATTTATGTGATCATTTAAGATGAATACATAAATATGCTATGGATTATGCTATTTACCGACAAGAATGAATTTTATAGATGTATCACATTATATTATATGAGGGATCAAAATATTCTTACTTTGATGGTCAAGGAATTTTGAGCTGACATTAAGATCGAATTTATATATCATTAATTTTATGTATTTATCTAAAATCATGGAATTCAACATTAGGTATAAGTTGTCAAAACACTATTTAAAATGAGTAATAGGAATTAAGAAACAATATAATCAGAAACATCACTCATAATTTTTTTTGAAATGTATGTGTCTAAAATATATTAGGCAGAATCTATTAATATAGTGGTATATATATCCAATAGGGTTTTGATATTGTTAAATAAATGAATAACCCCATATGAAATTTGATATTGTAAAAACAGACAGTTAAATAATTCTAAGAGTTTTGATGTAAATGAATTATTATAAATAATGAAATTTGTAGAACATTTATTAATTAGGTGGTGAATAAATATTTCTGGGATTCCGATCAAATTGTAAATCATACTAGGGATTCAACAATTGTTTTGATAATATTATTGGGAACAGTGATGTTGTGGAGGATAAAGGTGTGAAAATGATATCAACACATAAGCATATCATCCATGAAAACCGTCTAATTTAATAATCAAAATATATTCAAGTAGAACAGAGTTCATAGATACATACATGTTATAAATAGGAATATGATGAAGACTCTAATATTTAATTAATTATTTAAATTCAAGTTAGTTTATGAAGGGAAAAAAGACTTGAAGAAATCCCCTAAAGGAACATTATTGGAGATTATACAATGTCAGTTTAAACAAGTAGATTGATTATTCAAAATTGGGTATATTTATTTTCATTATTCGATATAAAATTTTTTAATGAAGCTTTAAATGATGATAGTTTTCTCATGGTTATGAATTTATTTCTTGGCTATGTTGTGAAATAAATTCACGGGAAGTAGTTCCATGGAAAGGGGAAAATAATTTCCATGTTACGGAGTCGGTGTTTAGAAAAAAAACTAAATAGTAGATTATGATTCATAAAAACTCATAGTTTGTATGTAAATGGTATTCCCAAATTATAGGAATTGATTTCAATGAGACTTTGTGAGAATATGACAAATGAAAACAATTATGAGATTCCTAGATATGGAAATTTATAAGGGGGGATATTTTACCAAATCGTTGTAAAATATATCTTCTTTAGTGGATTACTTGAATATGAATTTTAAATTGGGAACCTAGATTGGTTTCTCAATAATTATAATGAAAAAAACTTTGTCGGCCTAATAATGATTTGTAAGGCCTTCAGAAAACACCAAGTGAATGGTAATACTTGATAGACCAATGTCTAAGGAATAATAGTTTTCATATATGTGTAGTTGATTAGAACCTATAAATCAAAAAGAAAAATTAATAGTCAATGATGGTTCTTATCTATGTTGATGACATCATTTTTATTGTTTCAATTAACAACCAATTAATATATTTTTCAAATCAAATGTGATGCTAATTAAAGATGTATCTAATTAGTGATATGTTATATTTCTTTGTATTATAGGTAGTTTAAATATTTGATAAGACACTTATATCCAAAACAGAATATTTTATAGAGGTTATAAGAAAATTTCATACTAATTATTAGAGGATCCTATAAAATATTGTACATACATGATCGAAATTGTGAAAGGATGAGATAGGTAACATCGTCGGCAGAACTACATATCACAAAATCATTGAAATTATACACTATTTCAATTCTACATGACTATATATTCTGTTTTCCAAATTTGAAGCCTTTCATTTTTGAAGATATCCAATGGAAATAAACATGATGGATGTCAAAAAAATACTTCAATATATACATCATAGGAAAAAATATCGATTGTTTTGTAGAATATATTCACATCAAAATCTCTAGGGACTTATTGAAGTGGAAAAATATTTTTTTGTAGATGAATGATAATCATTATTTGGTGGTTAATTTTTTTCATGTGATATCATGCATATGACTGAAATGTAAGAAGAAGGATTGAATATCATTGAGAAACAATGAGGCTGAGTACATTTATTGCACTAAATCAGGAGGCCAATATTAATTGATGTACAAATAACATCAAAATGCTGGTTATGAAGTGATTTATATTATTCTAATCATGTGTGATACTGAAGTGCATTAAATATTAGGAAATTTATAATTTAACATTTATAATAAAAAAATTTCAAATAAAAAATTATTTGATTATGGAGATAGTGGAGTTATAAATTTTGATGTTGGAGTATGTTTCAAAACATGATAAACTGGAAGACATATTGAAAAATTAACTACCCAAGGTGGTGTTTGAGAGATATAAGAATTCTTTAGGAGTCTCAACATCTCTATATTATTTATTGGATCGTGATAGAACCCCTATCAAAGTAGTTGGATTAAAAATGAAATTTTGTTTTTTAATCATTATTTGATGGGTTTATAACCCCATATAATGGTATTTTTTTGGAAATTTTCTCGATGGTTTCATTTTAAGAGGTTACTAAATCATCCAATTTGTTTGAAGGGGGGATAAATGAAAGGGATATAACCTATTAAAAAATAGAGGAGGTATATCAATGAAAAATCATCAAGAGAAAGATGCGTTTGTTGAATGGTTTCAATTATAATCATGAATTTTGTAAGATCCCATTTCATCTTTTTAGGTATAGATCATGATTTGAGGTGGTTTTCTGGAAAAAGGAATAAAATGGGATTTCCTAGTACACATTGTGTACTTTTATGTACACTATATGTACCCAGTAGCTACAAACAACCATGTACTGACCGTTTAATGGGTGAGAACATGGTCGTGAGGTGACATGTTAGACCCACTGAAGTCAACGATGTGTTAAGGATTCAACATGGTGTGTAGTTGAAATGAACATTCCATGTAGTTTTCTTTTTATTTGACATATCAGTTGGGTCATGTCTCATATATGAAAATAACTTCTTAAGGACATTGTTTGTACAGGAGCACACCGAAGTGACCAACAAACTCTGAACACCACATGATTCTCTATTAGAGCTCCGATTAAGACATCATTAGGTGCATTGGAATACCACTAAGGAGTTATCAAAACTGCAAGATCCTTTCTTACAAATTCATCCTCTATTGTGAGTCATTAATTTTTGGGTGGTTTTCACCATTTTATGATATACACCAATTCATGGTATGAAATACATGTATATCGATCATACATTATCGAGGTAGGTGGTTTGAGTATTTTGTTGTTTATCATTGGTTCTGATATTCTAAATGTTCTTCAGACCCACGTTTTGAGTATTGCATGATTTTGTAATTAAACCCCGTTATTACCTATTATGGTTTCATTGATTGATAAGGTCTTTTTGCTTATACATATTGGTAGATACCTTGTTTATGGGTCACCAGTTGATGGGTTTCCCCCTTTATTGATTTTTATGGGAATATGGTCTTGATTTCCTATTAGGATTTCCATCTTTTCCAATCATTGTTGTGTTATAATAGAGTTATTTTTTGTATTAAATTAATGTTATATGTATTATGAGTTTTTACATAGAGGATTGGATTGTGAGAAATTCCCAATGGAGATAGTCTATTAGAGTTTTCGGGGGGGGGGGGGGGGTTTATAACTGATTATACGAATGTTGACACAAGGGTTTAGACTATGAGATCTTTCCCAGGTGGTCATTTATAATTGATTGATGTTATGTTTGACAAATGGGGTTAGACCGTGAGAGAATCCAATGTGGTTGTTTATCATTGAATAAATGAATCATTGACCCATGGTTTTTGACCATTACAGCATTCCCAAGTGGTCATTTATAATTTTTTTGATTCTATATGGGACAAAAGTGGTTAAACTAAGAGAAAATTTAGAAAGGGTAATTTGTGAATAGTTGAATGATTGTGATGCATGTATGAATCCAATGATAAATCATGGATTATGTATTGTTCTATTTTTTATATGATCTTATGAGATAAAAATTTTGGTTACTTTACATAGGGATATAGATCTTTCGATAGATCATATAGTTACCTGATTCAACTGTTGAATAATAAATGTTAAATTAATGTAATTTTAAACTACAAGCATTTTTAATTTTCATTACTTCCTAGTATATTATTCATTATTACCTATTAACTATTATATATATCCACTAACTCTATTGAATAGATCTGTTATTGGTTGCCTACTTGGATTCATGTCACACCATATTTGGGACACAATTTTTTAGCCAAACATATTAAGTGATTCCTGGTATATATAAAGGAAAGCACCTTTATTAATATGGTACATGATTGTTGCTGGAGTTGGAGATCATTGGATAAAGATGAGGCTCAAGATGATATTGGAGTTTATATGTTTCTTTTTCAATTTGGTTTCTGTACAACATTGTAGTATTATGGTTGGTTTGGATTTTTATATAGATAATTATGACATAAATCATATATATATATATATTGGCCTCTATTTAATTTACATTCCTTATTATACTATTATTCCTATTTGGTTTTTTTACTTTTTTTTTTACTATATATTTTTTTCTATGTTACTCTCCCATGACAAAATAGATTCCCAATATCACACCTTGAACTGCACTTCTAGTCGAAAACCTTTGGAATTTCATTAAAGGCACTTGAGATTATGTTACCAACCAGGCTCGTGGACCATTTTGGTGGCACTCAGATCTGTAATGTTATAATGTGATATCAGAGGAGTTTCCTTTCTAGTTAATTTTTCTATTTTACGACAATAAAAAGGAAAAAGAATGAAATGAATTTTGGAAATGTTTTGGGTATGGGATATTCAACCCAGTGTACTAGTAAAAGCCAAATTACGTTGAATTGAATTGTAATTTTTGTATTTTGAACTATTATAATTAGTTTTATTTCACCGTTAGGTGACACACATGTTTAGTGTTGTTAGTTTTAATATCATTGTTGTTCTATTTTTTTGAGACCTAATGATATGAGGGTTCCCCAGCTCATGCATCATATAGGCACTTGTAAGAAACTAGATGTCATGTATTCTTTCCTTTCTATATTGGGTGTATTATTGATTGTATGATGTTTTGATAGATATTGTACAAAATATTCAAGTTATTGTGATTTATTATGTGATAAAATACCTTATATTTTAATAGGGTATTTGTATATGGAACGTTACATTGTATGGATTCCAAGATTTGTTCCTTGTGGTGTTATGGGCCCTCTTGTATCCTAATTTGGTGGATAATGATTGAACTTTAATAGAAATTGTGCTAATATATGATAGAAATAAGGATTCCAAACATTGATTCATTGGGATTTTGGGCTCTCATGGATCGAAACAAGGCAGCCTTGGCAAATTTTATTATTTTGGGGTTTCATCTAATAATAGATGCTTACTATCTGGAAAACCCGGAAAATACGGCTTCTGATGGTAAGAACACATTCCATGTGTTCTTCTATTCTGGAAGAAATGTCTTTTATTATGTACATGCTATTTACCTAATTTACATTCCATGTAGTGGTAGACTGTGTGACTGACTATGTGAGAGGAGGCACGAGATTGGTAAACTCATGGTAGAACATGTCATGTAGTTGTTGTATATGAAATTCTGTAATCGACCGTGTATCCGACCGTGAGAAAAATGAAATAGGTGGATGGAACATTTTAGTACATGGTATTTCTAAAGATTTCAACCCATGTAGTGTTACCATAGAAGAACCATGTAGTTCTATCCTTATATAAGTACATGGGAAGGAGGAAATAATCCAATAGACACTATGTCTCATGTCGAACATGTTGTGTGTATGGGTGTTACACTACTAGGTTTGTAGTGGTACATGACCATGTGAAGGCTTAAAGTAAACACACTATGTATTGTTTCTACAAACTAAGTATCCCTGTTTTGAAAAAAGTAAGGTTTACATTAACTTGTTCCATTGTTGCACTTTTGAGTTTCAGTTTTGTTAATCTTGTACATAGGTGTGCACTTGACCTAGCATTGTCATCCCCCCACGACATACTCCTACATTACACCCGGTAAATGGCGATGATCAGAAACCATAAATGATACATCCGGGACTACTAGAATATCTTTCTATTGTTCCCATCGTGGCACCAGTTGTTATACCAGACATAGGTTCTAATGCACAATTCATTGAAGGCAATATGAGGACGAACCATTCATTTCAAGGAGCACCACATCATAACCGACTGTGGAAGAGTGTTCACAGGTGTTCCAACAAGAATATCCTCCAACATTTTTAAGGGATAGAGTACCATAGGCTATAGAGTCATGTTTTGAGGCCATGTTTTCTATCTTCAATCATCTGGAGACGCCTCCTGTGAAGAGGGTGAAGCTCATGAGTTACATGTTACGTGATTCCACAAAGAGATGGTGGGATATTATCTCACATGTGGGACATCATCGAGCTATGACATGGGAAGAGTTTTAGTGGACCTTCAATGATTACTTATACCACAGTACGTTGAGAGACGACTGATCCAAGGTGTTCTTGAATTTGGAGCAGGGAAATCTTTCAGTGGAAAATTATTTATCTATATATACAGAGCATCAGGAAAAATAATATGTTCTAGGGGTGACAAGTTATCACGATAATGGTGATTGGAATATGGTCTCTAGTATGAAATTTGATCACATGTTAATGTTTTCTGGTTGAAATTCCTGACTATTATAGTAATTCTGGACCTAATTGCTGAATGAAATCAGAGGGATTTTGGATCTACGAGACACTACAATGAAACATCAAGGGATTTTTCTCTTTTGACCAATAGTAGGAAGTTACATAAGGCAATTTCTCTAGGTACACAATTTGTTTTCTACAAGTGTAGATAGATTGGGCATATGAGACCACATTTCCAAAGGGACCACGATGAGTGTTGATCAAATGGAATGATGTTCCATATTCATCATTTTTTCTAGATGGTCTCACCTACAGCTAGTGAGAGAAGATCTCTTATGACTCCATGTATAGGAGCAGGTCCACCAAATTTTCATTAGTTCGGAATCTATATTCTGATAGGCCATTCAGGCCAAGGATGTGGTTTTGGCTCTGGTAGTCGGATGATTAGTTCCTATCAACACCAAAGTGGATCAGCTAATGGTATCCAAGTTGGGTCGCAGGTCCATGGTACATGTCAGAATTTTTCAATGGACCAAAACTAATAGTATTAGTTTCATAGGCCATCTTTAGTTAGAGGTTCGATTCATGTTTCCTTATTTTTAGCATCTTCTCTTTTGAATGTCGGGTCATCCCATAGTTCTATATCTGTTGTCATTTTTGAGTGCCTTGGGATTTTTCTCTTTAATTTTGATGATGTTATCAAGCAATAAATCTCATTGGGGATAAGGATGGCTAGAGTACGTTCATGCATGGAGTTACCTCTTATTGTTGGTGTGCCACTTTTGGTGCGACCTCTATATCTTAGAGATGAAAGGCTTCGATTTCATTCTCGGAATGGAATATTCAGCCTTTTTCCGGGAATTTTTTTACTACTTTCGATGTAGGGTGAGTTTCATGTCACTAGTGGGTGAATCCTTTCTACACATGGGTGAATGGTATGTCATGGAATGAAGTGCTGGACCTGAGAATCAAGATATTGGAGGAATTACACCCCAAATTTCTTGTCTATATTTAGATGATCAGGAGACTTCATAGATTTACATTCCTCTTGTGGTTGATCATTTTAATGATGTATTTGTAAACAAATGTTTATGATTACTAAAATATAGAGAGGTAGTTATCTCTATTTTTATTGTTCCAGGACCAGCACCATTTTCCATTCCTTCATATTGGATGACAAGACCAGGGTTACAAGAGCTCAATATGTAATTAGAGGACTTACAGACAAATGGTTTCATCTGACCCAGTACTTCGCACTAGAGTTTCCCTATCCTTTTTGTGAGGAGGAAAATACCATTAGAATTTGTGTTTATTATTGGAGGTTGAACAATTTGTTGGTTAATAAATGATATCCCTTAATGAGAATTGATGATATTTTTTGATCATCTTCAAGGACCATGGGTGTTCTTGAAGATTTAATTGAGATCTGGTTATCATCGTGTTTGTGTTAGACCATCGGATATAACTCTTATAACCATTAATAGTAGGTACATTCTATAAAATTATATGGTTTTTTCTGTTCGGTATGATGAACACGCTAGTAGTTTTCATTGTACGGATGAACTGAGTGATCCATCCAAACATGGATTCTTTTGTGATAGTATTTGTGGATAATATATTGGTTTACTATTACACTCGAAATGGCCATGCCATCCATCTTGAGAACATATTTAGTACATTGAGGGAGAATTAGTTATATGTTAATATCTCTAGGTGCCACTTATGGATAAACCAGATCCATTTCATGGGTTATATAATTTCAAATACAATAGTATCAGAAGACATAGAGAAAGTGAGAGTTGAAGTTTCCTGAGTGTAGCCAAAGGATGTCTTTAAGGTATGGGGTTTTTTGAGAATGACTGCTTACTTCAGAATATTTATTTACGACTTTCCAGGATTAGCAGCATCACTGACATGCCTGATTACGAATGGTGAGAAGTCATAGTGGACAAATTCCTACGATTCAACATTTCAGAAGCTAAATTGGAGATTGACTTTAAAACCAATCCCAATTTTCCCAGATTCGGTAAAGAGTAACATTATTTACTACAACACACCGAGTAATGGGTGGGAGTTGTGCTTATGATGTGGGTGGATAAATTTTATACGTGTCTCATCAATTGAAACCACAAGAGGGGAATTTCTAAAACATTGATCTCGAGTTTGTTGCAGTTTTGGATGCTCTGCATTGTTGGAGACATTATCTTTTGTGAGAGCATTTTATGATGTACACAGACCAAAATAACCCCATGAATATCTTTACTCAATAATATTTGAATTTGAGATAGTGAAGGTGGGTTTATTAACTTTAGCCTTCAAACATTGATCATTCCTACACACCTGGAATATGAAACACAATGGCAGATTCATTGAGCAGGAGAACTCAAATACAAGTAGTTTAAGAGGCCATCAGTGAGTGGAAGCTTATGGCTATATTCTATGAGATGCATTTGGAGGTGCAAAATAGGCAGTGGTTGATATTTATTTCTTCCATAGTAGTTATATCTACTCTACTAGACCAAGTTTTAATGTCGTAGCAATCAGATTCCAAAGGCCTGGTACTACACGAGAGTGTGTAAGGTGTTGACCATAAACATTGGTGGACCATAGAAAAGGATGAGGTTTTTCATTTAAATTTGTGAATATGGGTGTCATCAGATATAAATGAAGAGTTGATGTAAGATTTTCAAGCCTCATTATGAGAATTCCATATCAGGGTCACGAAGATGTATCAGGTTTTAAATCATCATTATTGGTGGCATGGTATGAAGAGAGATGTAACTGGTTTTGTTATGAGATGTACAATCTCTCAGTAAGTGAAGGCATAGTATCAGCAAGCAGAAGGGCTATTACTAATTTTAATCATTTCATAGCGGGGATGTGGAATGATGTCGTGATAGATTTTGTGATGGGTTTACCATGGTCTCCTAAAGAAAATGGCATTGTTTGGGTTGTAATCGATAGGCTCACGATGGTTTCACATTTCCAACTAATTATGAAAACCTTCAATTTTGATGAGAATGGATGGTAGTGAATTCATGAGATAGTGCAGTTTCATGGTTATATGAACTCTATCATTTCAGATAGATATGCACAATTTTCCCCTCATTCCTGGTAGGGACTATAGAGGGATTTGGGTACACAAGTACTTCTTTGTACAACATACCATCACCAAAAATATGGTCAGTCTAAATGCACGATTTTGTTTTTTAAGAAGATTCCTAGAATATACTTCCTATATTTTGTGTGCTCTTGGTATAGTCACATAGCCTTGGTGGAGTTTTCCTACAATAATAGTTTCCACGTAATGATTTAGATGGTACCTTTTGAGGCTTTTTATGGTAGGCAATGCTGATCACCCATATGTTGGATGCAGGTAGGAGAGGAATATGTGAATGGACCTCACCTTGTATAGGAGGCCAATTAGTAGGTGGAGTTGATTTATAAGAGGATGTATAATACACAATCTTTCCATAAATCATATACTGATTGATGGAGATGACCTATGGAGTTCGTGGTCAGAGATAAGGTTTTCTGACAGATCACAATGAGGTTAGTATCTAGAAGGATTATGAGACAGGGGAAGCATTTATTGATATATGTTTGGACATTTTAGGTTTTAGAATGAGTCGATATGGTTTACTATCAGTTGTAGTTAAACCATATGTAACTGGCTATGCAAATTGACATTCATGTTTCTCCTCTATGACATTAATTTTCAGACCTGTCTCAGGTTTTTCCACTCAAGGAGGTCGAGTTGGAGGTGGATGAATACTCCAAGGAGCACCCTAATAAAATTTTGGATTACAATACAATGGTTATCTATGTATGGTATGTTCCTCTAGTACATAGCATTGCATGGGATAAACTATGGACACACACAATAAAAGAGTGATCTATAAAGCCCAGTAAGGGAGTAAACAAGGAATAACATGAAGAATACAATACATGTTAGGAAATATGAATATCTATGGAGAATAATAGAAACATGAACATAATGGAATGATATATAATAAATATCTTGACATGGAATTATGGAAACATCATTTAACAAGAAATTATCATAAGACAAGGCTCATTTCACAAGAAGCATGAGTAAACGATCATGGAACTCGAATTAGCATAAGTAAGCCCTCATTTAAATTGAATTAGAATGAGTATAACCTCACTACAATTGACGTATCGGGATACTGATCATTACCCAATTCATTGGAGTGCTATCAAGGTGCACTCTTCTTGATAATTTTATTTCAAGCATATGTGTGCCACATAGATCATATAAAATGGATTCATTTAACATAATCATTTATTCCATGATAAAGGAATGTAAAATTTATACATGAAACTCTATAATCAATACATAAATGTGTTTCACATTTATTACCCTTGATAGGGAAATAGGAATGGATTTCACTAGACAATGACTTTGACATTGAAAATCACTATGCAATTTCGGCAACATAATGATGTGATATAATAATTCAAAAAAAATGTTGATGAGAGTGGAAGGGGTATATCAGAATATTTACATTAAATGGAAATTAATTGGGTTATATATATAAATGTCCAAAAATATTTAATGGAATTTAGATTCATAATATAAAATAATTTCTTGAATGTAAATGAGGACAGAGAAATCCCTTAAAGAATTTCAGCACTATCCCGGGTGTACATGGGAGGTACTAATGAAATATAAAGGGGTATATAATAATTAAAAAATAATTTGGGAAGTATAGGGGAGCTGATAAATGATTCATCAACATTTTTAAATGAAAATTCAAGTATATTGAAACAAAACTAAACATGGAAAAAAATATGAGATGAAGAAATCTCTTACTTGGAAGTGTGAAGAGGAATGTGATGTTGTGTGGTTTTATATAGGAAAAGAGACTGAATATTTTTTATTTAGGTTTTGGACATGATATATTAAACTAATGAAATCCTCATACAAACCCATGGTTTTAAAAATGGGTTTTTTCAAAGGGGAGTGTAAAACATTTTTTTATAAGGACAATTGAAGAATATATGAAAATACTAAGATTTTTTATTTCTACTTTAGTCACAATCTCGAGGAAATCATACAAAGAAGTTAAAATGTTTTATAAGTTTTATAGGGTTCACTAAGGCACAATAAAATTAATCAAACTAATATAAAATCACATTATTTTCAATTTAAAACATATTTTGGATGAAATTAATATTTATATTACTATATTACATAACTATTGAGTAAATATGATTTCATAAATCATTTTATATATTTAAATGGAATATAATTTTTACCCAAAAATTCGGCTGTCTTAGAAAATTTTGAATAATTCAGTATTTTATAATTTCAACATCTTGAATCCAAAAATAATATTCATTTTACCTAAATTTTTTTATAAATATGTAAATTTTAATTTTTATTATAAAATATATATATTTATAAAAAATTCATGGGTTTTGAAAAAAATAGCTTTCAAACCTTAATGAAAATTACAATTTCATTCATAAAATTTTTATAATAATTTATATTTAATAAAAATTAATTTTGTATAAATATTTAATTAAAATATTATTTATTTCAAAGATTAATTATTTTATCAAAATATTATTTTCATTTAATATTATCTAAAAATGATATTTGTGATTTTAAGAAACATTTAAAATGTAACCCTAATAAAATGAATGTTAATTATTTATACAAAAAATAATACAGATAGTCATAGATCTAGGGTATTTTTAAATAACACATTATAACAACCTCATAATACCCAAGGGTATGGTGTTTGATGTTGATAGACTATTGGGGTGGCTCAGATAACATCGCTCAGGTGGTAATATCTATTAACTTCGATTTCTACTATAGGTTCTCCCATTTAATCTTAACATGTGGAAAGTCGTCGTAGGTTTGGTCAATAGGGAAGACCAGTGAAACCAACTCCATTATGAGCCCTGTAAATGAGCCTGTTATATATCAATTCTACTGGATGAGGACATCACTTCCATTGTATGAGTAAATTGGATTTGATAAAGCCTTATTTTAATACTAATCATGTGATTATTGTTCAACGGATTTATTAGAAATGGTAAGAATTATTAATGGTATTTTAAAAATACAAAAACATAAAACCAAAGATCTAAATATATTATATAAAACCATTTTACATAAACAGACATTTAATTAGATCAATAAGAATTTTAATTAATAAATTATTGGGTCGTTACATGTATAATCAAGTGTTTTTTGTTATATTGAATCCAAATCCATTAATTTAACCCTTTTAAATCATATTACCCTTATTCGAGGTGATAAATATTTACCATGGTCTCTATTAATTAAAATAAAAAATTAATTTTACCATATTTTCGATCATTAAATATTATTAATAATAAATTAGAATACATTTAAAAATATTAGCTGTCCATAAGATGTAAAAATTATATTTAATATATGTTTTCATATTACAATGAAACCTGGTCTTAGAAAAATGTCCCTTTATGAATAAAAATTATTTTAAATAAAAATGAAATATATTTTTTCTTACCATGGAATTAACCGGATTACTTTCTATATAATATGAATAATTTTTCTTTCTAAACTAAATAAATACTATATAGAACCTTATGGATATTAGATTAAAATAGTAGAATCAAAATAGTTTTCATTGGAATAAAATAATTTCGTAGATTTATATAATGTTAAACATATATTTATATTTCAAAATTTGTACTTAAAAATTCATTATATTACATATTAAATATACATTTTATATATAAAATAGTTTTCAAAAGCATTCTATTAATTCATATATCCAAAAAAAATTCATAAAAGTGAAACTTTTTTAAAAATCATTATTTCTCACAATTCATTCCAAAATTAAATATTTTTGCAGAAGGTATAAATTAATTTGAAGATAATTTTACCATTTTTAATTAAAACATTATATCCATTTAATCAGAATAATATGATAATATTTAGCAATTAATTTTTAACAATATTCATGAAAAATTCTATGGAAATTATTCTGTAATGTCTTTAAAATAAAAAACATAAACACGAAAAATGTTTCTTATGTGATACATTCTTTCCATATTAAAATTTCATCTTCAAAATTTCTTTAATTTTACCTTAATGAAAAATATTATGTTTTTATTCATCATTACATATTTGGGTTCCCATTTCGATAATAATAATACCTGAAACACATCATTGTTATTAGAGGAGATGGGAAAAACTACCAATTCGTAAGCCACCATTGAATTTTTTTCCCTTAAATGTAGAATGGGCTAATACACCTGGTACATGGTTACTATTTTGTTTTAACCCTTATAAATGCATTCCATAGAGACACATTAATGAAAAATTAACCCCAAATTGAAATTCTAGATCCTTCCTTTAGTTATCGGTATAAATATTATTTCTTTTATGAAAATCCATGTCATGGATCTGAATAGTTATCTTTTTGGTCATTGTCTCCTATAATCATTCTTACACTAAAGGATTTATTTTAACAATATCATCCAAATTATTAGGGGTATGAAATTATTTCATATATAATTATTAATATAGTTTCGTTTGAATACTAAAATGTAATCTATTATTATTCGTAAATTCTATGAAAGGGGAATGTTTATCCCATGTACATTGAATGTAAATTGAGAATTTCCGCATAAGTATTCTAATGGAAGAATAGTTATTTCTGTCTTTCAATCTATTTGAGGATGATAATTTTTTTTCAAATGTCACTCGATGTAGATATCCTTCTAAATAATTTTATATATATTATATAAATCATTGTTCATGATCATATACAATCTAAATAAGATCACCATAATCTCTTAAAACATAATTGATATAGATTCATGGGTGTCATTTAAATAGTAAATTTTCAATAATAGGGAGGAAATGATCCGACTTAGTAAGGTGATAAAAAATTACAAATATGAAATCATATATTTTATAATTAATTTCATATATTGTGAATTTTTTATAGTAGTATTATCCAACATCCACATAGGCATAGAGATATATATCATGAAACCATTAGGATGATTGCTTTTTGAACAACCTATGTAAAACCATGAATCATGAAAACATAAACAGAAATTTCCCACTTTATATTAGCCCACCAAAAATGTCCTCTTAAATCCAGATACATGTTTGTGATACTAGGGTATATATGGAAATTTTTTTATATAGTATTAATTTTGTAATTTCATCTTAACCTCTATTATTAATAAAACAACACACATATTTATTAATATAATAACACAATTTTCAAAAAAACATTGCTAAATTCCCATCATTCATGAAAATAATGTTATTTTGTAAATAGGATTCAATAATGTTGTACCATTTTACATTATCTGTAAATATGATTTGGGAATAATCTATAAAATGAATTATTTTTCTTCTTCTATAATTATTCAAATACCCATCTATTGTAAATCCATGAATATAAGATGGGTTTAAATCATCATTTTAGTCATAACTCTATGATCTTTTCTACTAAGGACAACATCGACCTTATTTTCCTTCCAATAGCGGTAGTGTATTAAGAAATCATAAAACATGAATAGATTTATCCATATCCATTTTCTCTAGTTGATTGATTTATTTTAAAATATTTATTTTAAACATTTTTTATTTGTATATATGTCACAACTGTCACTATAGTCATAGTGAATCTATATCGGCATGTAAAATATTACAACTACTAACTCTAGATCATCAGTTATATAATTATATTAATTAATTTTTATCTATATTGGTTCATAATAATTAAATATTAAATTATATATATTGACACATATGCTTCATTTCATTGATGCATCACTATATATAATAATGTAATCCCTTCCTGATGTTAATGTAAATATCGGTGAATTGATCAATATCCACTTTAGTTTTTAAAACAATTCTTTATATTAATATTACCATATGAACATAAACCATTTATATGTTAACATTATTAATGGGTTTCCTAAATAGATAATTTTTTAAATGATATTCCAATAATTACAATAAATTCCAAGGAAATGAAGAATCTATGTTATATTTGATGTCATTGGCTTTTCTGTAAATACATTTATCTATGAAATACAGTCTAATATTTTGTTTGTAGAGATAATATAACCATTAAAATACAAAATTCAAATATAAAATTCACACTTTCTAAATTTATCATATATCTCCATTACAATATGAGTTTTATGAATTATAATAATATGGGGTTTGTGTTATTTATATCATTTTGATTATATAATTTTATAAATGACTAATACTATAATGATATTATCAATATTATCATTGAATATAATGTTCATAAGTTCCTTAAAATATAGGGTGAATTATTTAATCTAAATGGAAATAATATAAACTAAAAATTGTCATACATTGTGGGAAATAAAATATTTATAATATCTTCCTTCCATACTCACATCTGATGATATAAAGAACGAAGTTCAATCTTTTTGAAACATTGTTATCCTTGATACTGAATTTATAATTCATCAATACATGTTAGATAATATTTTTTCATAATAGTAATGAAATTTATTTTTTATAATGAATATATACCTGTATAGACCTATCCATTTTCATAAATAGACGAACATGGGATGCCTATGGTGAAATACGAGGGGTTATTAACATCTTATTACACAATTATTATAGTCGTTTCATTACGTTTATTAATTATATTGCACCGATTTTTTAGGAATTCATTGATACATGTTTTAGTCGAGGTATTAGATTAATGAAAAATGAAACATCATTCTAGGGGGATTTTAAGATAAATCATTGGGAAACACATTAATGTTTTCTTTGAAATATCTACATCCTCTATAATAATCATAAATTTACCATCTATAGATTAATTCTTCTATTATTATAAAATAATTATAGTTAAGATATCCATTATAGGTGGATCTAAAAAATATTTAGATGATGATGTTTCATAGATAATGATAAGAGATCCTAGACGACATTCATGAAATATAATATCCTTATCTTATAGATAAAATATTATATCATACGTTGAAACATAATCCCTTCCATGTGTATTCCAAAGGTATAATATATTTATCATACCCATATATGGAAATAGTGTATATAGATGCATCATAATGTGGGATGACTAATATAGATGATCATACAAAAGTTTTTCATTAGGTTTCTTGACTAAAAACTTCCTTCTTATGTTTCTATGGAATGATTTACTATTTTTGGAAAACATGGAAGATATAAAAGTGTGTAAAGATCCATAATCAAATAAATCATTAGGTAAAATTTGGTTTATGGTCAAAGAACATATGAACACTTATTTATTAACATCATATTTTGTCTTATTAATCATATATGAGTATCCTTCCCCCTTGGACTCTTTTGTTGTAAGAACCCTTGAATCATTGAGAATATTTTTTAATAATTCCCCATCTCACTACAGTTGATTCAGATGATATTATTATTTTTTTATGTACATTTAATTAATAAACTTAATTGTCTTTATCTCCACACTTGTAAAAAAAGACATTCCCTTTAATCATTTACGATGATTTTATTCCCATTATTATCACATTATGGACATCCCATATTGTTTTTATTTTTCATTTATGAATTTTTTCAATTTTTCATAATTGAATTATTTTTCATAATATCCATTAACATAAAAATAAATTAAATTTATTTCTTTTTATTGTTGTCACATGATACTATATGATAATATTATGAAAATTTTTGGGGATAGATTCCCACAAAAGGTTTGATTTAAGGTAATAAATGAAATAATAAATATATCATTCCTTAATGTGTAAATAATTAATTTTATACCTTTAAAATATTGTAAAAATATCCCCATATTCATAAGAACTATCATTTTTTACATTAGGATGATGATAATTCCATCCATTTTAGATCAATTCGGTTGACAAAAATATTTCTAAAAAAATATCACATTTGATGTTTTAAATACCATATTTATATATCATCTTATTATTTAGTTTTTTGGATCAATGATAAGCATTTATAATCATATCCCTTTTAAAATCATACTTTTAGAATAATCTTCTCCCATTCATTACATTTTAATGCTAGAAATGTAATTTTACGGGATCTCATTTATTGCTCAGCTTCCGATCGATAATTATTCCATTGAATAATTGAAGATTATTGTGCATTAAGTGATTCAAAAGAGGTTTATTAAATTGTGTAACAATATATTAATTCATCTATTAGAGGTTATTTGTCATAATTTAGGTTAGTTAACCCAATATGGCCATGATATAGTCAAATCTGACACCCACTGTATTGAAATTATCCGAAGGGAAATCTATTCATTGACTATGGGTGATAAATTGATTTACCTTTCATATATCATGTTCTATATTTATAAAATATAACAATCAAAATTTTTTCATAACCTGATTAATATTGATTATCAACATAAAAAGCACAAATTTTTTTAAACACTGTTGTGGTTAATGTTAATACCCATGCAAGGTATGTTAATGTAAAACAATGTTTCTAAGGTTAATTCTAAATTTAGATTAATACCAACAATAATAACATCAATAATTGTAATCAAGGGTTTTTGTATAATTTATTACATTGGTACATGATACAATGAATCTTAATATAAATGATCAATTATTTTAGTAGTCTTTGGAGACTAGATTCTTATATAATTTCTATATTAAATTTGAAAATATAAATCCTAGAATGATAAAAGATGATAAATCCTTAAATATTATTCAATTATTCTTTATAAATAACCTTGGGGGATAAATCACATAATTTCGGTTGAGATTAAATTCTGAGCAAGGGAAATCATATAATTAATGCTATCTTTATTTGACAATTCCTTAACAATAATAATGATTGTATAATGAGTAAACATTTCTTTTAATAAAAAAATTGAACATAAAAATTTATTAATATAAAATATAAACATTAAGAAAAATTGGAAATATTAATTCAATTCATAATGAAGGTAATGAATAATATCAAACAACATGATGTTATGATTAGGGGTTCGTTCAAATACAACATGAACTTTACCCAGAAGCGAATGTAATACGAAATTCCATTTAATGCGTATGTATCCACCAAATACATAACTAATTTGTATAAATGATTTTCACAAGGATCATGTCGATGCATCGAGTGGAGATCTACAATCATGTTCCAATCATCACTTTCATATTTCACATAAATTCCTCATATACTGAATCAATAATATAATATATAACCAATATTCCTTTTTAATAAATAAATACCAGTATTTAATCAAAGACACATAACATCAATATTTATATAGTAAATATAATGACATTACAAATATTCATAATTCAAATAACCCTATATAGAGTAATAGTATATTCTTATGATAATAAATATATCCATGATATAAAATAATAATCATATAAAAGTGAATGATAATGTTTAATGGATAACAGATAATTGTAAAGAACATGATCAGCTTAATGTATATTACCTCAAAATAAGGTGTCATATGTATATTCATAAAGGATGAAAGACAACCATAAAATCATCATAAATTGTTGGTTGAAATAAATTATTGTATTTTTAGAGTTAAGTTTTAAATTAGTAGTGATATTTTTTATATGGAATTTCATTAAATATTTTGAAACATTATAATAAAATCTATCAATTAAATATTTTTTGATTTAAAAAATACATTTTAATGTATTTTTTATTGACACGGTAAATAAGGAAGTTGTTGAAAAGTAATTTTGTTTTAAATGATACTGGATACCAGATGACTTAATCTCAACACCATAGTCAACCTGACATGGCTAAAATGAAGTGTAGATCATGAATTCTATAAGGGTTACTCTATTCTACCGCCATAAAGTTCTGTTCCACAGTTTCATAAGATCACAGTTAAACCCTTATTTGGGTTATATTTAGTTATCTATCTACTAGAATGATGGCCACAACATGAAAGTTTCATCAGAGGATTTTTGGGCCACACGAGATTTGACATTGTCCAAGGTGTCGAGAAAGGAACATTCCCTTGTTTCATTGAAAAGGACCTTCAAGGTTTATTATTGGAATTTTGGGTTCATTCGATTTGTTTAAATGGCTAGATGACTGTGAATAAGTTTGTTTGGTTTTTCTAAATATGGATTTTACGGTTGAAAAATTTCCTACAGTTTTGCAAATTTTTGATACTCAAAATTTTGTGTTTCGTTTTTGGAAATGGAATAATTTTAAATAAAATAAGTTTTCATACAGTGAAACATAGAATGTAGACTACAAAGGAAGTACGAGGAATGGATTAGGGAAATCAGCAAAGGTGGGATTTCCCCATAGCAGGGTTATCTACACTTCATAGAACGTTACGTAGACAATGAATGAAAAATAGTTCTCATGTGACTCATAGTTCAGGGGAGGATTGAATTTCATTGTAATGTTATCATTTATGGCTGAGAGGTAGTAATTCATTTGCAGAAGGATTCTACTGTCTTGAGGAATGAAATAAGCTATGGAGACTACATAACATAGTACATGGTGACGAATGTTCCACATCGATGTTTTGGGTAAATTGGATTAGTTGGTTTAATAGATATATTTTCCTATTTATGGACATAAAATTATTTCATTAGAGTGGGAGATTGTCATTACAAAATATCATTTCACTAAGAATATTTTAGTAAAGTCTGAAATAATACGTGATTAATGATTCTGTATTGGAGAGATTTTGTGGGGAAACAATTATTTGATGGGACATCCATGAAGATAGTTCACAAAAATGGGTTTTTAGTGCTCTATATACCACAAAGTAAAATAGTCCTCAAAGGAGGGGTATTCTATGAAAGAGGATATTTCTCACAAATTAGGGACGATCCATAGAGGAAAAGGTGATCCATGAATAACTCTCTCTATACTATGCATGGCATATCATGAATGAAAAAATGTTGTTTACAAGGGTTAGTGTAAGCCCACACAAGAACTAAAATAATTCACAAAGGTAATTTATATAATATAAAAGATTCCAAAAATGTATATTTCATCTATAGTTGAATATGAGGCATCATCAAAAAAAATATTGTTGAGGATGCAAACATTCATGAAAATGTAGGTACTTACTAGTCTATAAAAAATAGGTTAATCCCTTCAAATAAAAGTCAGAAAAGGAAGATGAATAAAGTGATCCATTCCACAAGAAGTAAACTAGAGAAAGAGACATAAGTAATGACTTATGGAAAAGTAGTGAGATGACCTCAAACATTTCAAAGGCAGTGAGCCTAAGAATTGAATTAATATAGCACAAACCCTGTAATTTGTAGTGATATTTACTAGATTAGGTATATTGTCACATCACTATTGAATACTAATTAGAAATATCCAAGTGAGGTTAAAGCATATAAAATATATTTTTGTCATGAATATTTTCAATTCTATTCATAAATTCATAAAATAATGAGAGAGATGTGTGATTTGTTTTACAACGAAACATGTTCTGATGTAATAGTCGATTAAATCTGTCATTCACCCATTCACCCCTATGAGGGTAGTTAACATAATTCAGTTAATTTAATCTATTCCCTAACTACTCTTTGTTGCATGGATTTTGTAAATTTATCCAAATAATAGAATTTTTTCACTCTTATTCTATATGGGGAAACATAATAACATAATCTATTATGCCCCAAAAAATTTTATGTTTAGAAACTAAGAGGTGTCAAGGAGGAAAAGTTCATGGTGAATATAATGGAATTTATCAATAGTATTTTATGGATATGATCAAATTCTTTTCTCCATGAAGAAGTGAAGATGAAAATTTCATATGGTGATTAGAGTATTTTTGTGTGATCTCTCGTGAAAGTGGCTACACCATAGAAAAAATAACATATGTGATACTATGATACACCATTAATGGCAATTCCATAACCAACTTTCTTATTTCATTTTTAATTTCACGTGGAATGAGTACTTTGTCTCTAATATCTTAATCATTACTTCCATTTTAAAAGTCCGTGATAACCCTAATAATGAAAAGTGTATCACTTGGAATAATATATTGAAAGTGATACAATCCTAATGATAATATTTAAATGAGAGATTAATGGATCTATTATGAAATATGGAGAATCAGGATGATTTTCTAAATATCATCTAGAATATTGATGGTCGAAGAAGGTGTTATTCTTGGAGTATTATCCTCATTAAAATTTGATATTTCTATACTACAGAGGAATGATATCAAGGTTGTGTGTTCATATCATCATCATGTGATTATGGAATATTCAACAAGTTGAGTATCATGTTTTCAGTTGAGACAATTATGTGAGTAATCCAAATGATCACAGGAGTGTACCTAGGGGGTTTTGGGAGAAAAATATGAATATTAAATTAATAAATTATATTTTAGTGAATTTCATGAACTATCTCATTTCCATGCATTCTCTATAGATGTCTCCCAATTCTTGTGAACCATGTTAAATCACTCAGTATCGTTACTACAGTTATCAATCATTAATGTGAAGGATAGAGAGAATTCAAAGTGTTTCTTGGGGTTGGGGAACAATATCATCACCTATGGATGAATTATTTTAATCTTAAATACCATGATTCATCCCCACCGAAAAAGGTTTTATCATGTATAGGGTTTAAGAATTTGAATTAGAGGGGTGTTCATCCATCTTCTATCATAAAAGCATGAGAAAATTATCCAACCATAGAGTTATACCCAGATTTGGTGGAAGAAAATTCTAGTTGTGGAAGTTTGGGATGAAATATTATTTCATATCCTTATGAATTGATTTTTAAATAGTAACCATATATGGAGTCACTGATAATATTGAATGTAAAGACATGTAAAAAAGGTATAATAGTGATTTCAATTTAGGTTCATGATACATAAACAAATGGGGAGTTCTCCTTATAATTATATATTCAGAAAATTAATGTCTAGAAAAACCTCACACGTTACATGGGATATGATTATAAATATATATTTATGAGATATGATTAATCAGACGGAAAATTTGTAGGTGTTTGGGAAAATGTAAAAATATTTTTACAATTAAATCAAATTGGGTGATTTAATGACTTTTTTTGGTTAGAATATATTATTTTATAAGTTATGTGAGATCTCATTGAGGTCCTTAGTGATAACAATATGGGAAGTGGATCATGAGATGTATCGTTCCTAATTTTAATTAACTAGTTTCAATTATATAATATATTGAACCAATCAATATTTCACTTAATTTTCAGAATACAATTATAGTGTCTTATGAAATGATAAATTACAATAATTATTTAATATTAAATGAAATTTATCAGTATATGGATATTAATTCATTGAATAATCACTCAATGATAGAAAATATAAAAGTTGATGAAGTTAATGAGATCATTTCACTTTTTTTATCCAATCAAAGATAGTAAATAAGATTTTTGAAGGGTATGATTCCCATTTATTGATGAATGTGTGTAAAAGGATAAAATCATGTATCCAAGTGTCTCAAAAAAATAAATAAGATGATGTTCATGATAGAAAAAAAAGATATATAAAAAAATAATGTTTATATTATTCTCAAGGGAGAACATTAAAAAGGATAAATCTTCATTATAATAATGAGGACTATTCTAGTGAATGTAATGTAGAAGAATGTGAACACTATAAAGATGATGGTGTGATGATAAATAAATAAAACAAGACCAAACTTATGATAGTGAAGACATGAATAAATGAGTTATTGTATGGGTTGAAATATTGGTAGAACATGAGGAATACCATGAAGAACATGATATATGGACAGAAAATACTATGAATTCCAATACATGGGTCAATGATTCCAATAAAAAAATGAAACAATAACAAAAAGTAAATTTTGAGATAAAATATAAAATTTTCATATATAGATCTGGATGTTAAAAGAATTTAGTGAATGATGTTTAACTAAAAACTAATATTATATAATAGACTCAATTCATTAATGTTTTGTATTAAACAATAAATTAAAATGTTACTAGAATTCAGGACCTTAATGAATAAATTACGAACTATAATTATATATTTGATGATAAAGAATGATTATAAGAACCCATAATGATGATAAAAATACATAGGTATCTTTATCATGTAAAACCAAAGGAAATCTTGGGGAGGTACACATAACTATTCCCCATGTTTACTAGTTTAAAAATAAATGAGAATATGTGGTTGTTTCAAAACCTCAAACATTGAATCCATAGAATTTGGTAGATCATCACAAACCTAGCTTGGTAACTTACCATGAGGTCCAGATAAATTATATTCATTCATGAATTGGATATTTTTTCTATAGAAATATTGGAAACACATTATATGTGTTCTTTTTGTTTGGAATCCTTTCTAGGAGAACCACCAATCAAAATAAGAAAATAATATTTTTAATCAATGATATAATTTTAATGGTTACTAGTTTTTTGTAAATTATTCGTTTATATTTCAATTAATTACGCATCAAGGATGTAATAAATATCATAAGAACCTTAAAATTCAAATAAAATATATCATTAAACTTTTATAAAAAAAATTATATTCTCAAAAAACTATTTTTAGATATTCCAGAATAAGAATATTCATTGGAGAAAAATATCCAGGTGAAATATAATCACTATCATTTGTGATTTAATGATTTTTTTTAAGGATGATGAATTTTCTATTTCTTTAAGTGAATGAGATAAGTAAAGGTTATGGATTGTGGACTATGGATGAACATTACAATTGACTAGAAATAAATTCCTCATTATGAATTTATTCAACAATAAGGAATGTAATATTCATTATTTTAACGAAAAGGGTAATATGATTATTGGTTCTAGGAAGTACAATATTGGAGGAAACAATTCAAATTGAACTATATCTAATGTTTTATTTGATAAATAACATTCTTATTAGTTTCATCCAATTATGTGGAAATAAAAATCATTGGATTTTTTTTTAAATTTATCACACCATCATTGAGAATTATGTTTGACTTATTCTCATCATAAAATGATGTATATTTTTGGTATGAAGGTTTTTCAAAGATGTAAATTGATTTTTTCTTGTTTCTTTTTATTAAACACTTGGTTGATCAAGGTCTTTTGAATACAAGTGATCGAACAATGTATGTGTGTTTAGTGATAAAGGTTTCATAATTTCCTAGTATTTTAAAATTTTTTGGGGTTCAAAATCAAGAGAATGGGGAATGAATCACCGAATAAGGATTTATAAGAATTATTTTTTATAAATTTGGGAATGGAAATTATTTCATTAAGATTAATGTTTCATGAATATTTGGATCTATGATAAGGAATATGACATTATCTATTACAATGTTTTGAATTTTTGAGAAATAGGATTAATATATAATATTTATGTAATGGTGAAAATATAGTAAGCTCTATAATTTTTAGATGTTTCCTAAATTGGAAAATTCCAATAAAACTTTGTGGAGAAAAGTAAATTCAGAAACATGAATGAAATGGTTTTTTTGAAAAGGGTATGGTGATCTATAAATATTCATAAATGGAGATATATATAAATAGTCATATATTTATCTTTAGAAGAAATAGTATAAATTTTGAAAATGGTGAATCAATTTGATATACATAACGTGTTACATGAAGTAAATTCATCAACAATCGGGAGCTCTTAATCATGATAATCATAATTAAAATCATGGTTATGAACTAATTGATACTAATGAATTTTATAAAATTGTTTTATGAAAAATATAAGGGTTTGACTATATATTGGATTTACTAAAAACCTATGTGCTTTGAAAATTAAATGAGTCTTATATGGTCTTATAGATTCTTGAAGTCTCAGAGCTTCAAGAAATTATCTAGGTTTTTTAAGGCAAAAACAACATTGAAAAATAATGTGGGTTTCACAATGGACAGGAGATACGTAGTGAGTAGTGGTGAATATTTTTTTCTAGTCAATATTAGTTTAATGTGATTCAACATAAGAATACGATGTATCTAGAGTATGATTCTAATCGGGGAAAAAGTATTCCATGATAAATTTATTTATTTAACCTTAATTTTAATAAACCAAGTCAAACTTCAGCCACGGGAGTTTACAAGTTGGTGGAAATTAAAGAAATCTCACAGAGTTTTTTTGTTATCCCTTAAATTCTTGTAAATGTAGTGTTCCTAAGATGTATTTAACCTGTATAAACTATTGTAATCCACAATAAAAAGTGATATTTTAGTGTCTTTACATATGAATAAATTACACTCAGAATATTCTCCATTGAGTATCAAATGTTGGTGAACAAAACGAAACTAAAGTTTGTGTTCCTATTTCTGAATCGTAGTGTTTAATAATTTCTTGATCCCATTAGACATTATTATCATGTTTCTACCAATGTGGGGAGAATATCTATTTCAATTAATGAAAATGTAGACACTTTTAACAACCCCTCGAATTTCAGGCAGTTCTACCAGTAAACAAGTGGTATTAGAGAATATTTTATCTCTGTTAAATCTCACTACGTTGTTAGGTGGAATTAATTGACTGTTAAGGGAGTCCCCTTTTTTTGATGGAATAAAATTTCAAAAATTTAATAATAGAATGATATATCATAAAATATATATCTAATTATAATTTTTATTCCACATTTGAGAGGATTTAGGGTAGTGATGTGGCAAGTCATTCTATGAATGAAACATACAATAAATGATTAATTATTATATCAAAAATCAAAATTCAATTACTAAAACATTATATAATTAAATTTATTTTTATGTGATGAATTTATCTATAACCATGTATATAAATGAGAAACTATAAAATATATATGATGGTGATAATAATGTCAAGGAGGTAAAACATTATGTTTCTAAAAATTAGTTTTATGATAAAGATCTAATCCACTGGAAAATAAGGATAGATTATTTTTTTGAAATAATAATGTTGTTAAAGGTATTTAAGGATTTGGGGAAGAAATAAATGATACAAACATGGTGAAAAAAATCATAAGATGTCTCACATATATGTAAAATCCTAATGTGTGAGATATTGAGGAAATATATATTTCAATGATTCCTATAAATGATATATTAATTGTTATGGTGGCCTGTGAAGTGAGAGTTGATCATGAAGATACGTCTATTTGAGTAAGTATGGAAATGTTAATAAAATCCATTGAAGACCATGATATTTCCACAGTTAGTTCTAGAAGATATGATTAAAAAGATAATATTACCTCCCTTATTCATGAAAAATTAAAGAATGTAAATGGGATATTTGAAGTAATGGTTTATTTGGATTCTTTCAATTATGGTAATGTAGGGAATGTTGTTACTCATTTCTCAAGGATATTTGATTATGAAGAAAGTGAAAAATATGTTATAAAGTGGTCTTAAACAATTTTTCCAAAAAGTGGGAATTGAAATCAGGAATGAAATTTTAAATAATGAGCTTCACCTACAAAGAGTAACATGAAAAACATGACTTTTCAATGGATGATTAACTAGAGTCTAAAGTTGATGTTAACGAATCCATGAAAAATACATTTGAAAATGTAAATCCTTTTATAGATAAAGATAATTTGACAAATCATTTGGTGGATTTCATTGTTGAACATGGGGGTTCTCTTGATGAGATTCACATTCAAGGAATAAAATAGAGTAATATGGGATATTTGTTTAAATGTTAAACTATGTGTGTTTATTAACATGAAGTATATACTGATCAATATCAAATAATGGGAGAAGAACATTTTATAACTCTTGAAATCTCATAGGATGTTGTGGAGTTTAAACTAAGGACTGAAAAATAGGAAAAACTCATCAATAACTAACATCTAGACTAGAGGAATAAAATAAGATATTAGAGGGGTATGATTAAGAAGTTGTTTCTTTTAATAATAAACTGAAATTAGAATGAAAATATAATGAGAAAGGGAAGACATGAATGTTTTAAATGTTTTCATATTCATAGTTTTTGGAAAATTTTAAACATTATTCTCAGATGATTTATAAATCCTTGAATGATCAATGATATGAATTTTATTAAAAATTTGAACTCGATTTGATAGAGAGACATTAATGAGTAGAAATAAGATGAACCAAAGTAAAGGAATGAATAATGATGGACATATTACAAAGGATCAATATGGCCTAAAATATAAAAGATCAAATAACGTAGATAAGAGATATAAAAATAATCATCAATTATCTAGAGATAATTTTTAGTAAAAATAAATAAAAAAATGGGTACTTGTGGTGGAATATAAGTGAGATGGAATTTACTATTACTAAATATCAATTATATGTATTTTAGTCCATACAATGTATTATAGTTAAGATACAATGATCTATCCATATGGGGAAGAACCTAGACGACATAAATGGAGAATGAGACCATATCATTTGACTTTTAGAAGAATATATTTTATGTATATTGTTTTCAATATTATAACTTTTTCCGAATATTTATTAAATACAGGTAGATGAAAGGTGGGAACAACAACTACAGAACTCTAAAAATTCAAAGCAGTCATCCATATAGAATTGCCCAAGAAAAATGTATTTCTTTTGCAGAATAAAAATATGATTAAGATCCAACCATGTAGGGCCTTATCTAGTAAATTCCATCTTTTAGAACCTCTCAATGACGTATCTTGTAGGAGGAAAATACGAAGATTGGTAAATCCCTCTTGAAGAATTGTCTTTCATTGCTACAAATAAAATCAATTCCTGGATTCTTGACAGTGGATTATCTTCCCATATAACAAGGAATACAACATTGTTGAACGAAATAATGAAATTGGTTGATGAAATAATTATATTTTTTAATAATCTTTCAATAATTATCTTGGATAGTTGAAATACTAAAATAAAAAATGATGAGTTTATGAAAACAAATATTCCCTACATTGAATGTTTTCATAAAAAATTCATAAGTGAGAGTCAATACGATAAATCTGGAAATATAATGAAATATAATTAGAAGGGTTGAACCACGAATTGGAATATAGATAATTCTCTCATGAAATGTTGACTGAAAAATGGTAAGTAATACCAAGTATATAGTAATGAAAAAACCTTTTTCATAATAATATAATAGGAAGAAAATTTTTGGTACGACAGTTGGGTCACATTAATCAATAGATAATAATGAAACAAATCCTAGATAATGTATATTTATAAAATTCTCAATGTGAAGTGTTATTATAAAATGATGAGTATTGATTTCATATAAAGAAATATGGTCATAATTAATAGTATGTGATGAACAAAAAGGGAATCAAAAGTAGTTGACCTAATCAAAACATTTTTTGGTCCAATAAATGTGGATGGAACATATTGAGATATGTACTAAAATATTGTTTTAATGATTATAGTAGAATGTCTTGTGTGATATATATGCATCAAGAAGGTAAATTTTTTGAAAATATGAATAAATATCTCAAAATATTTGAGAATAAAATTGGATTCACAATGATGATTTTACCCTATGATAATGGAATAGAGTACAAATCCATTGAATTATAAAATTACCTTGAAAGACATGGGATCATGTATCGTGAGGCTTTATTGAGAACACCCCAACTAAATTCGGTCATTGATCAAAGAAATCGATAGTTGAATAATATTTCTAGAAATGTTTTGATTTATATGTTTATTTATTATCAATACTAGAAAAAGGTTATTCAAGTTGAAGATTACACTAAAAAAATAATGATATTTATAGGAGCAGAAAATAAACTTTCTGTGGTATGACCAGAAAGGAAACCCATAATATTTATATAGAATAAATAATTTCATCTAAAAAATGAAATCATTGAATAATTGGTGATACTAAAGAACTGGGTATTTTCATTGGCTACTCAATGAAGAGTTATGGATAAAAATTATAAATTAAACATCATATAAATATTATTTTGGTAAAAAATATGAAAATCATTAAGGATACAACTATGATTATCCCATGGAGGTTATATTCTGATATTATTAAAGATAAAGAAGAATGTTAAAGAGGAAAATATTTAGTTAAAGAAATTTTTCATGGATATACCATTATTTAGGTGCCTCAAAATGATTATGATTCATAAATAGAAACATAAGAGTTAACTATTACAATAGAAACACTACCGGAACCTCACAGGGTAAAATAAAAATCATATGTTGATCATAAATACATCGTTCAATATTTTACATCACATATATAGATAATATGAATGAGTAATTAGGAACTTTATCACCTATTATATATTGTGGAACAACCCATATTTGAAGAAGTTGTGGAGGAAGAATTATGGGTTAAGTCAATGAATGATTAACTGGATAAAATTGAAAAAAATAGACTTGGGATCGTTTTTAAGGGAAAAAAATAAAATGTGATTGGAACAAAAAATATATTAAAAAAATAAATCAAATATCTTGTAAATGTGATCATAATCATGCAACACATTTTTGGTAAAGGCTATGATTATATTGAAGGCATTGAGGTTGAAAAAAAAAATTTAGCAGCTCAACTAGAGTCGATTATGGTATTTCTAGCGATGGAATGTGAAATAGGGTAAAAAGATTATTAGATTTATGTCAAATGAAAATTATTAAATGGTTCCCTAGTAGAAGAAATCTAAATTTACCAATTATATGGATTTTTGATAGGTAATGATGAAACAACGATTTGTATATTAAATATGGACCTTCATATTCTAATGATGACACCACGAGCCTAATATTATAGTCCTTATGATTATATAAAGAATATAATGTCAATATAGGAGGTGTTTACCTATGTGAAGAGTTCATATTAAGGTAATTTTATATTACTTTTGTACATAGATGATATTATATTTATTGAAATCTTACATGGATCCATGAAAGTATTTTTTAATCACAAGAAATCAGAATTAGATGTTTCCAGAATTGGTGAGGTCATGTACTTTTTGGTGATATAGGTGTTTAAAATGATGGAATAAACATTCATTTATCCAGAATGAAATGCAATATATATTTAGATGAAACTAAAAAAAATTCTCCAAAAAATTCTGAATTTGATTACCATTGGGAGAAAACATGGAAAGCAAGGGGATAAGAAATATATCGATCAAACATGTTTAGAAGTAGCATTGAATGTTTATCAAATTTGACTAAAACGAAACTAGATATCTTATTTATGACATTTTTGGAATATCTCTTAAAAATTAATCCAATTTATGGGATCATTGATTTAGTTAAATCAATCATGTGGTATATTAAATATACTTTCAACATTATATTTTTATTTTAAGGAGGAAGATATAATGAATTATCATTATCTAAAATTGGGGTTGAATAATTAATTGGAAATAAATGTGAAGTATTGTTGATGAAAAAATAAGATATAACTGTTCTTAGTAGGGCTAAAGTAGATTAATTGTCTGTGAAAAAATCATTCTCTCAGCAATTGTGTAAATTCTTAGTGTTTTTAGGAATATTTTTTTCTGAATAAATTTGTGCTGTATTATATTATATAATATTTTTGAGAAAAAATATAGAGGAACCATTAATGACATTGTTCCATAACTAAATATTGTTAAATTAATACATAACAAAACTATTTAAAATTTAATATATTAAAACTGGTCAAAAAAATAAAAAATAAAAAATAAAAATGATAAAATATGGATCACCCTAATCTTCTAGAATCATATCCCCCACTGCAAGAACTATAGAGAATAAGTAATGTATTATTAATCCAAGGAAAATTATAGTAAATGAAAAAAATATAGAACATCGAGAGGAAGTGAGTTAGAAATTAAGTGAAAGAATGAAGTGGTATTTATATGAAATAATTTGATTATGGTAATAGTAATTTGAACATTGTAATAACAACATGAATATTGGGAATAATATCATGACCTTTGTGAATATTAATCCAAATGTTGAAATAATATTTTTTTATTAATTAATAAATAAAAATAAAATAATAATTATAATGATTAATTAATAAAAATACTCATTTTATAATTGTAATAATAAATTACATGATTAATAAACTCAAAGAAAATATAAGAACAAATTTAATAATCTATATTTTAATTTTTTCCATTTAATACATAATTTTTATATTTAAAATTAAAATTAATTATTTTGATAAAATTATTATAATTTTTTAAATAATCATGTAGAAATTATCCATGGGTCTTTTTTTGGTAACATTCAAAAATAATTCAATTTTACAGTGAATTGAATAAATTTAGTTTTTACCAAACCAATATATCTCGAATTACAGCATTCATTATGTAATAATTATATAATACATTTTAAAACAATATGTTCTTCCATGGAATATTAAATTTAAAAAACGGTTCATTAAAATAAAATAATAATATTTTCTAAACATTAAATGATCATTCTATAATCTAGATCCCTAAGTGATTTAGTAAAATTAAAAATTTACATTCTTTCCTATTTCCTTTATAATAAACTATTGATTTCAAATTATAAAAGGGTTTTAAAGTCCTACCCCCATTAAATTTTATAAATGTAAAATTGTTTTTGAAAAAATAACTATTGAATCATTTACATTTGATATATTATTTTATTCAATATTTTATTCTAAAGATTACACTCATATTAGGTATGAATAAAACATCTACATTCCAAAGGAAAAGAACTAATCACACTCACTAAAAATCCCAATCTATATTAAAATTTTCCATTATAATAGACTTATAATATATAGGTTTTTTATATATATGTTCAAATCCAATAATAGAAGAGTTACAGTAGGGTTCCAAAGAGGATACTCCAAGGATTAAGTATATTTGATCCACTCTTCTCAATTTTATTTCATCTTCCAATTAAAATTTTTACCCCAACCCTTCCACATGAAAAACATAAAATAATTAATTATGAAATATATTAAAATTATATAAATGATTTAATCCAACTTTATGTATCATATCATGATATATTTAAATTTTAAACTTCTCCTTCCCTCTCTCCCAATAGTGTCCTGCCAAAGGTCTGCTAACCACCTAAGGAAACATTACCAGTTCAAAAAAATATAACCATCTTCAGGGATGAAAATTGTAAAAAATATATAATTTATAAATATTTAATGATATTAAATATATTATTATAAAAATAATAATACATATATAGAAATTACAATTAATGATATATAAAAAGAGATGCAAAAAAGTGAATATTTTATAAAAGACATGATATCAAAAGGATTAAATTTAATCAAATAAATTAAGGAATATATTCCAATTATTATAATAAAAAAATATTTTTATAAATGACTATAATTCAATTATAGATAAATTATTTAACAAACATAAGTTTATTATTTTGGGAGTCTCAAAAGAGGTCAAATAAAGTGATAATAAAGTAAGGGTATTCCTGAACCCAAAATCCTTATTTGGGATATTCTCTCTTGAATTCCATTAAGGTATATATTTTATAATTCAAATATCCTTTCACATTATCGTAGGGTATTTACATGTTCCTACCATGTCAAAATGATTTATATGAATATATTTTTCTCAAAGTGACTTCAATATATTTTATTTTACTCTTCTTGAATTGATTTCAATTCAATCAAAAATAATGATGTTTTATGTCCAAGTATGATGGAACTAATTTGTTTTGGAAATTGAAATTTTATTTATGGAAGTATATTTTATGAAATTCCTTTAAATACCATTCCCTTAATTTTTTTATTTCATGATTGTGATCATTATACATTCTATGTGACTTACATGGTAATGAAAATATAATAATGTTATGGATATGACCGTAATTATATATCCCCAAAATGAATTGGGTAATGTGATTTCTCTCAATAGATTATTTCCATTATACATGAAAATGATGTTATCTTTGTTTAAAATGATGATTTTAGAATTAGCCACATATGCTATTCATGAACATGGTAATATCATTTTTCAAAACCATGTATGGTATTTGTCCAGTAAGAAATAATGTTTGATTTTTATGCATTTCCACATTCCATGAATATATACATTTTTCCCTCATGATTTTAATGATAATACAATACTTATCTTATGATGATGATTATTATTTTCACTAATGTTATGTTGATTTAGGACTTTTATTCATCCTCTTACTAGGATTTTATTTCTCCCCTTTCATTGATGTGTATCCTCGAGTGATTAGTTGTACATATGATAAATTGAGGTTTCCAAATAAGATATGTAAGATTTAATTAAATTATGTATATATTTTATTATGTAATGGTTACAAACAAGACATATTTTACCAATATACTAATCCTTTGGATCGTGTATTTTTGATGATATTCTTTTTTTATCATTAAAAGGATGTAATATCATTATTAGAAACATTTGGGACTCTATAGTTGGTATTAGAGCACAGTATAGTTAATTTTGATATTAGAATTAAAAAATTAGAGAAAACCATAAGTATTCATCTATATATAGGAAAAATCCAAGAATATTATTTTATAAAAATGATAAACATAGATATAAAAAGAGATATTTTTTTAGTGTTAATTACGCAAAATAATAAATTATTTATTCATGATTTGTAGACTTACATTTTTGGAAAACATTTCTAATTTTATAAAATGGTTTGAACTAGGAGAAACCAAGACAATAATCCATGTGTGGGACAATGAAATGAGTGCCTGAACAACATATCAAAATCTATGAGAGGTGGTGTTCAAAAAATCATAGAAATGATTACCCAACTGTCTCTTGATATAAATAACAACCTTTACAATCAATAAATTACTCCTCCCCCTAAAATGGATGAACTACCCATTTAATCCATTATGAAATAACAATTATCTATCTTTAGTGGAAGAGTAAATACACTTAACATAGAACATTGTTTTAACTAAATGAAGAAGATTCAATCTATGATCCATTCTTATATACATGATATGGTGAATCTGTCCATCTATCACTTGGATGATGTGGCTGATCAATGGTGGGTATTGATAAAGACCACCATGTAAAATGATGAAATAGAAATTACGGAGTGTATAGACTTTAAGAAAACATTTATTTACTAATTTTTTCTGTTGAACACTTAGAACAATTATTTAGCGGGGATTCAAAGAGGATAAGAAAAATGGAGGTGATTATTTCATTGGTTATGAGGAAGATTTCACAATACATGCAATATATTCATCTAGTATTTTTATAAATAACGACAAAAAATATATAGATTCTTTTTTAGTTTTAATTAGCACCATCAAAAGGCTATATCTATCATAAAAATTGGGAGTTAAAAATAACTAGTTTGATAATCTCTCAAAGTAGTGAAGGATTTCAGAGAATAAAACCATGGATATATAGATAATAAGAGAAGAATAATGATTAAATATGATGGTTCTTATCAAAAATGAGGAAATAGGATCTATCTACCAACATGTCAATAATAATGGAAGAAGCATCATTAGAATTTCTTCAATGGGATATATTAATTAGTCATGTGTTTGAGAGAAATTTTCCATGCTCATGAATATGGAAGATACATAAAGAATATAAAAAAATGATAGAGGAAATGGTTGCATGTCCAAATAAACCACTTATTGTATAATGATTTAACTATAGGGTTCCCAAGAACTACGAAATATAGTGAACTAAACCATGATTCATTGACATTAATTCTCATTAACATCCACCAAAGTCAATGTAAAAAAGGAAATATTATTACATCACGACTGTTGAAGTGGAGGAAGGAGGAAAGTCACCCAATGTATACATTTAATTAAATCGTGAATATAGAACATATTATTTGATTCTAGTTCTATGCATTCCATTATACCTGATATGATTTCATGAACTATAGAATCAAATCCCTAATACCTTAATTTAGATATATCCATAAAACACACAGTTTTGAAATCATGACTACCCATGTGTTGGAATATTCTCCTATAAGTGTATGTGGGAATATTCTTCCAGTAAATCTTGAAATTCTTACCTTTTTCAATTTGAGGCTATACTGGGTGTGGACTGGAACTAATTATATAATCACACATCAATTTTAGGGAAAAAGAAACCTTTTTTCATATTCAGAACAATCCAATGGTCATATACAAATGAATGATAGACCACTAACATTCTTTGGAAAATCAATCAATGGTTTGGGTGTTATTATACTAAAATGAAGAATAAAATTCCCAAATGGTTGAGTAAGAAGAAGGTATCAACATGGAGGAAGATATCATTATTAATGAATACATTGATGTATTTCCTAAAAAGTTACCTATACATACACTTGATAATAAGGTAGACTTATCAATTGATATCATATCTGGAGACACTTATATCTTAAAATTCCCCTACATGAGGGCTATGATTGAACAAATACATTTATGGAATGAGTTTATAGTGCATTTTGACAAAAGTTTCATATGCCACAGAGCATCACAAAGGGGAAAACTAGTGACCTTTTTCAAGAATATTAATAGGTCAATGTGGTTGTGTATTGTTTATTCAAATCTTGAAAAGATCAACATAAAGAATATATATAACCTAAAAAGTATTTATGACATGTTCGATCAATTATTATGAGATCAATACTTCTCAATGTTATAACTTAACTATAGAGTTCATCACCTAATGGTGAAAAGGAATATATTTAGAATACTTATATTCATAGAACATATGTGAACTAAAATTTTATTGTGATTCCCTTCAGACATTCTAATTCCCCTGAAATCATCATCAATTTTATGAATGGAGTCTTTAGAGAGTACATTATTTTTTTAGTTTTTATTGACAATATAAGTATTTAATTTAATAGAATGGATGATCATGGAGAGAATATAAGGATTGTGATGGAAACATTATGGATGGAAAAAATGAATTATATGTTCAAAATGTGTGGATTTTGGATGTGTTATGTCAAATTTTTATGGAACGTGATCACAAGTGAGGAAATTTATGTGGACCCAATGAAAATAATGTAATTTGAATAACCAACAAGACCATATAGTGTCAAATAAATCATTAGTTTTCATGTTTTATTAGATAACTACCGAATTTTTGTGAGAAATATTTCATAATTGTCAATCAACCTAAAAATTTTAACATTGAAAACAATAAAAAATTATTCTATAGAAGAATATGATGACATTTTCAATGATATAAAGAAGATAATTATCCAATAATCTGTACTAAAACTACAAACAACTATTGAAGGTTTGGATGTATACAATGTTCCTTAAAAGAAATAATTAGGTTCTGTACTCATGATGAATGGTAAAGTGATTGTCTAGAGTCATGATAGTAGAATTTCCATATGTTGAACTACCTTATGCATCCTCTTGAGCATGTAGTAATGATTTTTTCATGAAAATCTAGTGAAAAACCTCTATGGTGAAAAATGTGACCTAAATATTGATCCTAAGATACAAATGTATACATTCAAACAAAAGCATCATAACATGAATCAAATGATCTGATTTGGGCTAATTATGGACCATGATTTCCCATTTCACTATAATCCAGAAAATGTTGATAGGGTTGTTGAATCTTTTAGAAGAAAATAACCTTCCACTCTATACAAGATGTGGATTGTGAATGTCACAATCATTATAGAAATTAAAATTATAGATCTAGAAATCATAATGGGAGGGATTAAATCATACACTGAACAAATCATTTCCCAAACATACATCCAAGGGATGATCAAGTAGGCACAAATGTATGATATAACGCAACAAAATTAGGTGAACGAAGTAAAGGAAGGGAACATACATGACTTAAATATATATTACAATGGTATTTTTTTCTTTTTTAAAAGTATTTTTGTTCCATTATCACCATTTATAATATAGGATCTATATGACAATCCACATATATACCGTATTGATCCACACATCCTTGATGAACAATGATGTACTATGATATTTGAGAACACTTATGGTAGGAAAATATGAAGAATGTGATTGCAAAGTACATATTATGGTGTTTGGTATGTATGAAAGTTAAAGAAGAGTGAATGAAGACTAAATATAGGATAAAATACTTGCATATACCCACATGGAAATGGGATAACAACAGTACAAAATTTCTTACTCATCTCCAAAAAAGATCTAAAGGAAATAATATGATATGGGTTATGCTGGATCTTCTCTATATGAATGCCCACATTATCTTTATTCAAAAAGATTTATCACATTAACAAATTTACAAGATATATGTGAAATTAGTGGTGATGAAACATTGGGTACCAGTTTTTTATCTCAGATCATGATCCATGGTTCACATATAAATTTTGCATAAGTATTCAACATGAATTTTGTACTAAATTGAAATTTAGTATGACATATTTTCCCAAAACTGATGGCCAATATGAGAGGTAAGTTCATAAACATGATGAAATGGTATGCTCTAACTAAATTGAATTAAATAGTTTGTGGGATAAATATAACCAATTGGTTGAGTTCTCATATAAAAAAATTATTCCACTCCAAGTAGTCAAAAACCATTATATGATGCTCTATATGGGAAGTAATGTATTACTCAAACATGATGGGTGGAAGTTGGGGAACAATGTTACATAACCCTGAAATTATTCATTACATGAGAAAGATGGTCAAGACCTCCAAAAATGTATAAAATCATCTTAGAGATAGAAAATGTGCTATTCAAAAAATCGTCAAAGTGAATTAGATTTTAATGTTGGTGGAAAATTTTCCTTAGAATAACATGATGGAAGAGAGTCATGTGGTTTGGAATGATTTGAAAGCTTATCCCAGAGTACATTGGACCCTTTTATATTCTTGATTAAATATGATCAGTGGCCTTTTAACTTTCACATCCAAAAATGATGGTTCATGTTCATTAGATGGTTCATGTATCTCTCTTGAGGAAGTTCATACCTTAACAATCACGTGTATTGAATCTGGAGGTGAAACAATTGGTTATGTTCCTACCATATGAAGAGAATCTAGTGAATATCATGTACTAGAGAGTTAATGTTCTATGAAACAATATATTTCACCATTTAATTTATTTAGAGGAACCATATGTATGACGAGTGACCTAGTAACCAATAGAAAAAATAAAAGATAAGTATTGTCACCAATTCTAATATGAGAATACAAGTTGAAATTTTGGGGATGAAAATTATAAAGGGTGGAATTATGTGAAAACCTATTTTTTAATAATATAGATTTCCTAAAAAAATTGGTTCTTTATTATATTATATATTATTATACACGTACAAATTATAGGGAAACATACACCGAATGTATTTCATCAATAAATACTATTACATGAATCTTAAATGAATGCAATAAAATTAAAATCATTAAAACCTAAAACAAAATATAATGTATAAAAGAATAAATGGTAAAATATGTATCACCGTAATCTACTAGAATTAGCAACCACACTGCAAACACAATAGAGAATATGTAAAATATTAGTAAACCAAAAATAATAACAAAAAATGGAAATATAGAACCTTGAGAGGAATTGAGTTGAATATAATGTAAAATAAAGAAGATGCCTTTATATCAAGTTAATTGTCCATTGGAATATCATTGTGTCTATTGGAATAGTGACCTAACTATTGGGAATAGTAATGTGATGGTTGGAATAGTAAAGTAACTTTTGGTAATTGTAACTCGACCGCTGGTTATAGTAACACGACCGTTGACATAACAATTTTACCTCAAATAATAAATTTTAATAAACAAATATTTATCATGACTAATTTATGTACAGATAAATTTTATATTTCCAAAAATAAACATCATTATTGAGGAACAATATTGAAATATAATCATAATTATAATAAAATATTATTATAGTATTTATTGAAAGTAAATATTTTATCCAAAAATTTATAATTTGTTATTTTTGGAATTTATTTTTAAAAAATCAGCATTATTTTTGAGATCATTATTTAATAATTATTAAAGAATGATTTTTTAGTAATTTTCTCAAATTCATCAATGTTTTGGTGAATAGTAAAAATTAAGTTATCTAATAACTGATGTATCTCAAATTACATATCTCATAATTTAATGATAGAATAATCCATTATAAAAAATTTGGTTGAGAAACTGAACGTCTAATGTCATAATATAATCAATTAAATACAATGATCTGAATTTGAAACCTAAAAGGAACATACCAAAACATGAATTCAAAATTCATTCCTTAATATAACAATTTTACTTTCAGTCCATCATCATATTTTGTAATGTAATGGAATCCAATTTTAAAGGGGATTTATAGTCCTAAAATAATTATATTATATTTATACATTATCTTTATTATCAAAAACTCACTATTACAAGTTTTACCTTTGATTTTTTATTTTATTCAATTTTTTTATTCTAAATTTAATCCTCTCCTCAACTATAAATAACCCCTCTTTCATTCCAGGGAAAACAACTCCTCACACCCATCCCAAAGCCCAATATGAGACAAGTCTTTCGAATTAATATACTAATAATAATTAGGGACATTCTAGAGAAATAAATCTCTAATAAACATAGATTTTTAGTTTCATACAAGAGATATTACACCCAATATTATGTAAATATTGGTCCAGTCCTCTCTCTTTTAATTTAATCTTCTTCTTATATTTAATATTTTTAAAAACCATTTCACAAAAAACCTTAATTAAAATAATTATTAACTATGTTAGCATTATATTAATGATTTTAAGACACATTAAATATCATAATACTATATATATATATATATATATATATATTAAACATCTCCTACACACACTCTCAATAATCTCCCATCAATTGCCAGTTAACTACCTATAGAGATATTTCCATGTTAAAAAATAATACCATCATCATGGATAGATATTATAAACCATATATAATATATATACATTTAATTATATAAATTTTAGGCTTCTATAATTATCTATCCACATATAAAAATTATATTTAATACAATATGTAAATAGATAAAAAATAGTAAATATTCAATTAAAAATTATCAAAATTCATCAAATTCATTCAAAAAAATTCAGAATATAATCAATTTATTATAATTGATATATAATTTTATTAATTACTCTAATTATCTACTGAATAAATGTTTTAATAAATATATATTTATTGTCATAGATGCATATATGAGATGATATATAGTGGGAATTATAATAAAGTTATTATCGAACCTAAAACCATTATTCGTGTTATTCCCCCTTCCATGGTATGAATGTTCATATTATATTCATAAAATTTCCTTTCATGTTTCCATAAGGAATATACATGTTCCTACTATGTATATATTTTTTATAATATTGACCTTTTTTCAATGTGTCTTCAAAAAATCATATTTTACTCTTCTTGAAATTGTTCTATCCCACTCAATAATATTGATGTTTTATGTCCATGTATGATTAAACTTATTATTTTTGGAACTAAATTGTTTATTAATGAAGGAGTACTTTATTAAATCCCTATGAAACCCATTCTCTTACTTGGGATTATTTTATGAAAATTATTTTTATACAATGTCTTTGGGATGTAATATTATGTATTTGATAGGTTGTGACTGGTGGGACCAGAATAATATATTAGTCCAATGCATTGGTTAACGTGATGTATGTTAAGAGTTTATATGTATTATTCATTAACATGATGCTTTATTTTTTTAATAATGATGTTATTATTACTCACATATGTTATGCATGAAAATGATCCTAGATTTTTTCCTAACTATATTAGGTATTTTATCACTAAGACGCGATGTTTCATTTTTATGAATTGCTAGATTCAATGACTTTATAAATTCTTTATGACATGATGTTGATGATAATCCTATTTTTAGGATATGAAGATTATTATTATTACGGTCACTCAAAAAATATTGATTTATGTCCCATATTAATAATCTTACAAATCATTTAGTTCTCACCTAATATTTATGTATATCCTTAGGTGATTAATTTCACAATGGAGAACATGATGGGAACTGAGAAGAAGGAGAATAAGGATTAAATAATTTTTATGTTTTAATATTTATAATTTTTTTACAATCATAATATGAAAAACACACAAAATCTTTCGATATAGGATTTATAATTCAATGATGTTGTTTATCTATAAATATATGTTACGGTAATGTAAGAAAAGTATGGTTACTATATATTGTGGAATGAGAAGAAACATATTGATATTGGGGAAGATTTATAATAGAAAATAATGATACATTGTGACAATAAGGTCATGATCAATCTCTTGAAAAATAATTTTCAACAATAAAGTACCAAAAATATTGATATTAGATATCACATTATCAAAAAAATGATTAAAAAATGACTGATTATAAAGGAGCATGTTGGATGTAATGATCCAGTGACTGATATTTAGACTATTCTATTGGTAGCACAAATGATTTATAGACATCCTTTGAATCTCAGTGTTTAGAAACCTCCCATTCCTATAGAGGGTTTTTTGTTCCCATATTCCCATTTATGATAATAGTTTAAACCATATTTTTAATGAAACTTATTTATTTGGGGGAGATACTACCCAATAGGATTTTATTTTGAGAAATAAATGTAATAATACTATTTCTTTGGGTTTATTAACAAAGGGGGAGATAAGATAAATTCAATTAATTTTAGGTTTTCATGATTCATATGTTTTCTTTAATATCATGAAATTAACTTTTTCCACAGTTTTTTTTTCTACACAAGGAATTTATAACAAATAGTTATATTCATGGTTGAGTTACTTCGTCATTATAAGGTTTCTTCTTGAATATGGTGAATTATTGAATTTGTATGCATATTTCCAAAAAAAAAAAGTGTGATATAATTCAAACCATGGATTCTCATATCTTGAAATGGATTGATTTCTATTTTTTTCAATCCACACTGCAATGATCAACGAGTCTTTATTTTTACTGATCTTATAGTGCAGGCAGATTCAGTGTTGAATGTTGTGCCATTTTATAGTGTTTAATAAATTTTTGGTTAATTAAATCATGAAGGAGGGTAAAGAATAATTAAATATGGACTTCCAATATTGATTTTTTAAAAACATATATAATCAGTGAATTTAGTGATGAATGGACATTCAAAAATATGGGGATTATCAAGATGAAATCTGGTATCCTTTGTCATATAGGATTGATGTTTTTCAAATGTGGTTTTGGGAATAATAGATGAGGTGTGATGAAAATATGGTAAACTCTATGATTATGATATTTTTTATGAATTGGAAAATGAAATTGATGTTTCATAAAGAAAAAGAGATTATAGAAAATGAATGAAGAGTTACATGAAATGGAATTGGGGAGCTTGGATGCCTTGTGAAAGTAAATGTATTGAAATACATTATTTCTCATCATCTAATGTCTCATGAAAATATTAAAAAATGTTTATTCTCTTGTATTTCATGATGTATTTAAAGTAATAAAATTATTGAAGAATATTTTAGTCTTTACCATAAAAATAATAACGAAAATAATGGTTTTGAACTAATTGAAAGTTAGTAATTATAGAAAAGGAGTATCATAAAGACTGAGGGTTTCATGGTTTGATGAAGGAATTATGAGGCTAATAGCATCATGAAGGCTGAGGAAGCCAATTATACTCAGAGATTCAAAAATAGTAGTAGTTCTATGAATGTTAAAATATTCACAAAGTAGGGGAGATTCATGAAATTATATGGGTTTGGGAAGACTTAAACATAGGTAAAATCGAAGAGGGGATAAATGAAGGCTATGATATTTTCATATAGTAGTAGTGACCATATGGTTTATAGAAAAATACATAATGTGAATAAACATTGGACTACGATGCCAAAAATGTTTCACGCTAACAAAGGGATTAGATTTTTATTCCCAATCTACTGATGTGGCCATCTTTTCGGTAAACTTAGTAAGACTTCTCCAAAGTTATGGAGAAAATTGGAGTCTACAAAAGTGATCTTAGATAGGAATAATTATATAAATATAATTATTGTAATGTAAGTTTGCCATTAATGGATTGACCACATCCAAAATATTGTAATGAAAAATTCCCTATCACATTATTTAGATTTTGGGATGTACAAAAAACTATTATTTTATTCTCCTTGGGAAATCCCTTAGAGGAAAATATTTTAATAATGATGTCTTGTGTTTTTACTTCTTCATATTGGTGTTGGATAATTTCATTATTCAAATATATAGGTTTAATAAGTTTCTACCCAAATGGGGAGAAGATCAATCACATTAATTAAAAAGTTTATTGCATGATTCACCCTTCCCCTATCAAGGAATTCTAGTGTCATATTTATATCATTTTGAAAATGAATACATATGTATTCTATCCAAATATGTAGAGAATGGGATCTAGCATTGGAATATTGGATATTTAATCCAAAAAATATAGGGAGTTAGTTAATGTGAAATAGAGTTCATGATATTATTATTATAACATATGATTACAGTCACATATGAGTCCATCTCAAAATGGGATGATTTATTCGATGTCATATAAGACAGTTAAGATAAAGGCATCAATGTTAATTAATATTGTGAAAATGGATGTTTTTTTGTCAAATTTTATCCAATTTAGTGGATAAAATTATCATTTTTGTGATCTTTAGAGATGAATACATAAATATGGTATGGATTATTCTATTTACCAACAAGAATGTCTTTTATAGATGTATCACATTATATTATAAGAGGGATAAAAATATTCTTAGTCTGAAGATCAAATAATTTCGAGCTGATATTAAGATAGATTTTATATATCATTAAATTTAATAATTTTTCTAAAATCATGCAATTAAACATTAGGTATAAGTTGTCAGAATACTATTTAAAAATGAGTAATAGGAATAAAGAAATTATAGAATCAAAAACATCACTCATACATTTTTTTTGAAATGTATGTGTCTAAAATATATTTGGCAGAATCTATTAATATAGTGGAATATATATCCAATTGGGTTTTGTTATTGGTAAATAAATTTAGAACTCTATATGATATTTGATATTGGAAAAACAGATACTCAATCAATTCTGAGAGTTTTGATTTAAATGAATTTTTATAAATAATGAAAAGTGTAGAACATTAATTCATTAGATGAAGAAAAAATATTTATGGGATTCCAATCAAACTATAAATCATACTAGTGATTCGACAGTTGTTTTGATAATATGATTGAGATAAATGATGTTCTGGTCGATAATGGTGTGAAAATTATATCAACACATAATAATATCTTCCATGAAAACCATCTAATTTATTAATCAATACTTATTCAAGATGAACAGAGTTGAGAGAGACTGACATGTTTTAAATAGGACTATATTGAAGAATCTAATATATAAGTAATTATTTAAATTCAAGTTAGTTTACGAAGGGATAAATAAGTGAATAAATCCCCAAAAGGAATATTATTGGAGATCAGACAATGTCAGTTCAAACATGTAGATTTTTTATTCAAAATTGGGTATATTTAATTTCTTTATTAGATATAAAAAATTTGAATGAATCATTAAATGATTATAGTTGTCCCATAGTTATGAATTTATTTCTTGGCTAAGTTGAGAAATAAATACACGTGAAGTAGATCAATGGAAAGGGGAAAATAATTTCCATGTATCCAAGTTAGTGTTATTAAAATAAATTACTAAATAGTACATTTTGATTCTTAAAAAATCATATATTTTATTTAAATGGTATTCCCAAATTATATCAATTTATTTCAACGAGACTTTGTGATCATATGACAAATTGATACAATTTTGTGATTCTTAGATATGGAAATTTATATGGAGGGAAATTTTACTAAATGGTTGTAAAATATATCTTCTTGAGTAGATTACTTAATCTGGAATTGAAAATTAGGAAACAAGATTACTTACTCAATAATTATCATGAAGAAATTTTTTTTCTACTTAATACTGATTTTTAAGGCCTTAAGAAAACAATAAGGGAATGGTAATAATTGAAAGACCGATATCTAATGAATATTAGTTTTCATATATGTGTAGTTGATTAGAACCTATAAATCAAAAAGAAAAATGAATAGTCAATGATGGTTCTTATCTACATTGATGACATAATTTTTAGAGTTTCAATTAAAAACCAATTAATATATTTTTCAAATTAAATACAATTCCAATTGAAGATGTATCTAATTAGTGATATGTTATATTTATTTTTTTTATAGGTAGTTTAAAAATTTTATAAGAAACTTATATAAAAAAAATATGTTATAGAGGTTATACGAAAATTTCACACCAATTATTAAAGGATCCTATAAAATATTGTACATACATTACTGAAATTGAGAAAGGAGGAGATAGTTAACATGGTCGACAAAACTACATAACACAAGATCATTGAAATTATACACAATTTTAATTCTACATGACAATATATTCTGTTTTCCAATTTTCAAGCCATGCATCTTTGAATATATCCAAGGGAAATACATAAGAAGAATATTAAAACAACACTTCAATATATACAACATAAGAAATAATATCGATTGATTTATAGAAAATATTTACATCGAAATATATAGGGAGTTATTGATGTGGAAAAATATTTTTTGGTATATGATTGAAAGTCATTATTTTGTTGTTTTTTTCATGCGATATCATGCATATCATGGAAATGTAAGAAGAAGGATTGCATATCATTGAGCACCACAGAGGCTGAGTACATTTCATTAACTAAATCATGAGACCAATATTTATTGATGTACAAATAACATCAAAATACAAGTTTTGAATTGATTTGTATTATTCTCATCATGTGTGATAACTGAAGTGCAATAAATCTTTGGAAATTTATAATTCAACATTTATATGAAAAAAAAAATTCAAATAAAAAATCATTTGATCATGGGGATAGTGGAGTTATAAATTTTGATTTTGGAGTATGTTACAAAACTTGATAAACTGGAAGATATTATGAAAAATTAACTACCCAAAGTGGTGTTTGAGAGATATCTGTTTGCTATAGGATTCTCACCATATCCATATTATTTATTGGATCATGAGAGAACCCCTCTCGAATTAGATGGTTTCAAAATTAAATTATGTTTTTAATCATTATATGATGGATTTATAACCCCATCTAATGGAATTTATTGGGAAATTATCTCGTTGGATTCATTTTATGATGTTAATAAATCATCCAAAGTGTTTGAAGGGGGATACATGAAGGGGATATAAACAATAAAAAATGGAGGAGGTATATCAATGAAAAATCATCAGAAGAAAGATGCGTTTGTTGAATGGATTCAATTGTAATCATGAATTTTGTAAGATCCCATTTCATCTTTTTAGGTATTGATCTTGATTTGAGGTGGTTATTTGGATAAATGAAGAAAATGGGATTTCCTAGTACACATTTTGTACTTTTATGTACACTCTATGTACCTAGTTGCTACAAACAGCCACGTACTGACCGTTTAATGGGTGAGAACATGGTTGTGTGGTGACATGTTAGACCCACTGATGTCAACGATGTGTTAAGGATTCAACATTGTGTGTAGTTGAAATGAACATTCCATGTAGTTTTCTTTTTATTTGATATATCAGTTGGGCCATGTCTCATATATGAAAATAACTTCTTAAGGACGTGGTTTGTACAGGAGCACAACGAAGTGACCAACAAACTCTGAACCTCACATGATTCTCCATTTGAGCTCCGATTGAGACATCGTTAGGTGTGTTGGAATACCACTAAGGAGTTATCAAAACCTCAAGACCCTTTCTTCCAAATTCATCCTCTATTGTGATTCATTAATGGTTGGGTGGATTTCACCATTTGATGATATACAACAATTCAAGGTATGAAATCCATGTATATTGATCGTACATTATCGAGGTAGGTGGTTTGTGGATTTTGTTGTTTGTCATTGGTTTTGAGATGCTAAATGTTCTACATACCCACGTTTTGAGTATTGCATGATTTTGTAATTAATCCCTATTATTACCTGTTATGTCTTGATTGATCAATAAGGTCTTGTTGCTCATACGTATTGTTAGATACCATTTTTATGGGTCACTAGTGGGTGGGTTTCCCCCTTCATTGATTTTTATTGGAATATGGTCTTGAATTCCTATTAGGATTTCCTTCTTTTCCAATCATTGTTTTGTTAGATTAGAGTTAATTATTGTATTAAATTCATGTGATATGTATTATGAATGTTGACCTAGGGTATTGGATTGTGATATCTTCCCAAAGGGGATAGACCATTAGATTTTTTGAGGGGGGGGGGGTTATAACATATTTTATGAATGTTGACACAAGGGTTTAGACTAATAGAGTTTTCCCAGGTGGTCATTTATAATTGATTGATGTTATGTTTTACCAATGGGGTTAGACCGTGAGATCTTCCAATGTGGTTGTTTATCATTGAATAAATGAATCATTGACCCAAGGTTCATTTGTGAATAGTTGAATGATTGTGATGTGTGTACGAAGCCAATGATAAATCATGGATTCTATCGTGATCGATTGTTTAGATGGTCTTATGAGATGCCAATTTTGTTTACTTTACATAGGGATATATATCTTAGGATAGATCATAGAGTTACATGATTCAAATGATGAATAATAAATGTTAATTGAATTTAATTTTAAACTACATGATTTTTTACTTGTTATTACCTCCTAGTTTATTATTCGTTATTACCTATTAACTATTATATATATCCACTAACTCTATTGAATAGATCTTATAGTGGTTCGCTACTATGATTCATCTAACACCCTATTTGGGATATGATTTTGTAGCCAAACATATTAAATGATTACGGGTATATATAATGGAATGCACCCTTCAAAATCTGGTACATGATTGTTGCTGGAGTTGATGATCATGGGACAAAGATGAGGCTCAAGATGTAATGAGAGTTAATATGTTTTTTTACTTTGGATTCTATATTACTTTGCAGTATTATTTATGGTTTGGATTTTTATATAGATACATATGACATGCATCAAATATATATATATATATATATATATATATTATGGCCTCTATTGAATTTAATTTCTTTGTTCTACTATTATTCTTATTTGGTATTTTTACTTCCGCTATTGTTTACTATCTATTTTTTTTGTATGTATAGTCTCCCATGAGGGAATAGATTCCCAATATCAAACCTTGAACCGCAATTCTAGTCGAAAGCCATTGGAATTTCGGTAAATGCACTTGAAATTATGTTACCAACCAGGATCATGGAACATTTGGGTGGCACTCAGATCTGGGATGTTACAATGTGTATCAGAGGTGTTTCCATTCTAGTTAGTTTTTATATTTTGAGACATTAAAAAGAAATAAGAAGGAAATGAATTTTCGAAATTTTTTGTGCTTGGGATTAGCAACCCAGTGTACTAGTAAAAGCCAAATTACCTTGAATTGAATTGTAATTTTTGGATTTTGAACTATTATAATTTATTTTATTTCACCATTGGGTGACACACATGTTTTGTGTTGTTAGTATTAATATCATTTTGGTTTTTTTTTTGAGACATGATTATATGAGGGTGCTCCATCTCAGGAATTATATAGGCACTTGTTATAAATCAGATGTCATGTATTCGTGCCATTCTATATTGGGTGTATTACTGATTGTATGATGTTTTTAAAGATATTGTAAAAATATGCAAGTTATTCTGATTTATTCTATGATAAAATACCTTATATTTTGAAAGGGTTTTGTTTTAGGTAATGTTTCAATGGATGGATTCCAAGATTTGTCCCTTGAGGTGTTATGGGCCCTCTTGTATCAGAATTTGGTGGATAATGTGTGAACTTTAATAGAAATTTTGTTAATATATGATAGACATATGGATGCCAAAAATTGAGTCATTGGGATTTTGGACTCTCACGGATCGAAACATGGCATTCCTTGGCAAAATGTTATGATTTTGGGGTTCCAAATAATATTAGAGGCTTACTGTCTAAAAAACCCTAAAAATACGGCATGTGATGTTAAAAACACATTCCACGTGTTCTCCTATTCTAGAAGAAACAACTTTTCTTATGTACATGCTATTTAGCTAATGTACATTCCATGCAGTGGTTGAATGTGTGACAAACTAAGTTAGAAGAGACACAAGATTGGTAAACACTTGGTAGAACATGACATGTAGTTTTTGTATATGAGATTCTATAATCAACCGTGTATCCGACCATGTGACTAATGAAATAGGTAGTTGGAACAATTTAGTACATGGTGTTTCTCGAGTTTTCACCCCATGTAGTGTTACCCCAGGAGAACCATGTATATCTATCCATGTATAAGTACATGGGAAGGAGGAAACAATCCTGTAGACACTATGTCTCAGGTCGAACATGTTGCGTGTATGGGTGTTACACAACCAGGTTTTTAGTGGTACATGCCCATGTAAAGGCTTAAAGTAAACACACTATGTAGTGTTTCTAAAGACTAGGTAACCCTCTTTTGAAAAAAATAACGTTTACATTCACCTGTTAAATTCATGAAATTTTGAATTTCAGTTCTGTTAATCGTGTACTTAGGTGTGCGCTTGACCTTGCATTGTCATTCCCCCACGACATACTCCCATTTTACACCCGGTAAATGGCGATGAACAGAAACCAGAATATATAGATTGGGGACTACCAGAAGATCCTTCCATTGGTCCCGCCGGTGCACCAGCTGTTATACAAGACATCGGTTATGATGCATAGTTGATTGAAGGCTTTCTGAGGATTATCCATTCATTTCACGGAGCACCACATCATACCCGACTGTGGACAAGTCTTCACAGGTGTTCCCGTAAGAACATCCTCCCTCATTTTTAAGGGATAGAGTACCATAGGCTATAGATTCATGGTTGGAGGCCATGTTTTCTATCTTCAATCATTTGCAGATTCCTCTTGTGAGGAGGGTGAAGCTCATGAGTTACATGTTACATGATTCCACTAAGAGATGGTGATATGTTATCTCACAGGTGGGACATCATCGGGCTATGACATGGGAAGTTTTTCAAGGGACCTTCTATGATTACATATACCATAGTACGTTGAGGGCCGACTGAGCCAAGGTGTTTATGCAATTGGAGTGGGGCACTATTTCAGTGATCAATTATTATTCTATCTATACAGATCATCAGGAAAAATCATCTGTTCTAGGGGTGACAAGTTATCACTATCATGGTGATTGGTGGATGGTCTCTAGTATGAAATTTTATCACATGTTAATGTTTTCTGGTTGAAATTGGTGACTATTATAGTAAAGCTGGAACTAATTACCGAGTGGAATCTGAGGGAATTTTGATCTAGGATCCACTACAGTGAAACATAAAGGGATTTTTCACCAACTACCAATAGTAGGATATTGTATAAAGATATTTCTATAGGTAACCATGTTGTTTTCTACATGTTTAGATAGTTTGGGCATATGAGACCACATTTCCCAAGGGACCAAGTTGAGTGCTGATCAAATTGAATGATGTTCCATATTCAACATTTTATCTGGATTGTCTCACCTACAGCTAGTGATAGGAGATCTTATATGACTCCATGAATAGGAGAATATCCCCCAACTTTTCTCAAGTTAGGAATCTATAGTCTGATAGGCCATTCAGGACAAGGAGGTGGTTTTGGCTCTAGTATCCCGATGATTGGTTCCTATCAACACCAAAGTGGATCAGGTCATGGAATCCATGTGGGGTCGCAGGGCCATGGTACATGTCTGAATTTTTCAATGGACCAAACCTAATAGGATCAGGTACATATACCCTCTTCAGTTAGAGGTGCGATTCATGTGTCCTTAGTTTTAGCATCTTCTCTTTTGAATACTGGGGCATCCCTTAATTCTATATATGTTGTTGTTTTGGAGTGCCTTGGGATTTGTATCTTTAATTATGATGATGTTATGACACTGGAAATATCATTAGGGATTATGATGAATAGCGTACGTTCATGCATGGAGTTCCCTCTTATGGTTGTTTTGCCACATTTGGTGGGACCTCTATATCATAGAGATGAAAGGCTTCGATTTCATTATCGGAATGGACTATTTGGTCTTTTTTCAGGGGCTTTTTAATAATATCTTCATAGGGTGAGTTTCATATCACTAGTGGGTGAATCATTTCTACACATTGGTAAAAGTTATGTCATGGAATGAAGAGCTGGACCCGAGCATCATGGTATGGGAGGAATTACATACCAAATTTCTTATTTATATTTGGATGATCAGGAGACTTCATAGATTGACTTTACTCTTGTGGTGGGTCGTTTCAATGATGTCTTTCTAGACGAATGATTAGGATTTCATCAAGAGAGAGAGGTGGTTATCACTAATGTGATTGTTCGAGGAGCAGCACCATTGTCCATTCCACCATATATGATGACTACACCAATGATACAAGAGCACAATATGTTATTGGAGTACTTGAAGACAAATGGTTTCATCTTAACCAGTACATCTCACTGGAGTTCGCCTATCCTTTTTGTGAGAAGGGGGGAAAACCCATTGGAATTTGTGTTCATTGTTGGATGTTGAACATGTTTTTGGTTAATAAATGATATCCCTTAATGAATATTGATGATATTTTTGATCAACTTTGAGGAGCATGGGTGTTTGGAATATTGACTTGAGATCCGGTTATCATCATGTTTGTGTTAGACCATCAAATATACCTCTTATGACCCTTCATATTAGGTATAGTCTATAAAAGTTTATGGTTTTTCTATTCGGTCTCATGAACATGCTAGTAGTCTTCATGGTACTGATGAACTGAGTGTTCCATCCATACATGGATTCTTTTGTGGTAGTATTTTTGGATAATATCTTGGTGTACAATTACACTTGAAATTACCATGCCATCCATCTTGAGAAAACATATTGAGTACACTGGGAGAGCATTGGTTATATGGTAATGTCACTTGGTTCCACTTATGGATAAACCAGATCCATTTCTTGGGTTATATAATTTCAGATACAAGAGTATCAAAAGACTTAAAGAAAGTGAGAGTTGTAGGTTCCTAAGAGCAGCCAAAGGATTTCTTTATGGTATGGAGTTATTTGGGCTGACTGCTTACTTCAGACTATTTAGTTAGGACTTTCCATGATTAGGAACACCACTAACATGCCTGATTACGAATGTTGAGAAGTCCTTGTGGACCAATTCCTACGATTCATCCTTTCAAGCACAGAATTGGAGATTGACATTAGAACCAATCCTAATTTTCCCAAATTTGGTAAAGAGATACATTGTTTACTACAACGCATCATGTATAATGTGGGAGTTGTGCTTTTGATGTGGGTGGATACATTTTATACAGGCCTCATCACTTGAATCCACAACAGGGGAATTTCTAGAACATTGATCTTGTGTTAGTTGCAGTTTTGGATGCTTTGCGTTGATGGTGACAATATCTTTTGTGAGAGCATTTTGTGGTGTACACATAACAAAAAATCCCCATGCATATCATTAATCAAAAATATTTGAATGTGAGATAGTGAAGGTTGGTTGATTAACATTAGTCTTTTCACATTGAACATTCCAACACACATGGCATATGAAACATAATGGAAGATTCATTGAGCAAGAGCACTCAGATACAAGTAGTTTAAGATTCCATCAGTGAGTGGAAGCCTATGGATATGTTCTCTAAGATTAATTTGGAGGTGCATAATAGGAAGTGGATGATATTTATTTCTTTTATAGTAGTTATATCTACTCAACTAGATTGAGTTTTAATGTGGTAGCTATCATAATCCCAAGTCCTAGTACTACATGAGAGTGTGTAAGGTGTTTTCTATACTCGTTGGTGGACTATAGAAAAGGATGAGGTTTTTCATTTTAATTTGTGAATATGGATGTCAGAATATATAAATGATGATTTGATGTAAGATTTTGAAGCCTCAGAATGAAAAGTCCATATCAGGGTCACCAAGATGTATCATGTTTTAAATCGTCAATATTGGTGGGTAGGTATGAAGAGGGATGTAACTGGTTTTGTTATGAGATGTACCATCTTTTAGAAAGTGAAGGAATAGTATCAGTGAGTATAAGGGATATTATATATTTTACTCATTTCATAGTGGTGAAGTGGAATGATGTCGTGATAGATTTTGTGATGGTTTTAATATGGTCTCCTAAAGAAAATGATGTTGTTTGCATTGTTATCGACAGGCTCATGATTGTTTCACATTTCCTACTAATTATGAAAATAGCCAATTATGATGACCATGGAAGTTAGTGAATTCATGAGATAGTATTTTTTTAATGGAATTATACACTATATCATTTTAGATTGATATTCACAATTTTACTCTCATTCCTGGTAGGGACTCTAGAGGGATTTGGGTATACAAGTACTTCTTTTACAACATACCATCACCAAAAAGTTGGTTATTCTAAATGCAATAATTTTTTAATGAGATTCAAAGATTATAAAACATGGATTTTATGTTCTCTTGGTATAGTCACATACCCTTGGTGGTGTTCTCCTACCATAATAGTTTCCTCGAAATGATTAGGATGTTACCTTTTAAGGTTTTGTATGGTAGGTGATGCTGATCACCCATATGTTGGCTGTAGGTAGGAGAGGAATATGTGCATATACCTCACCATGTCTAGGACACTAGTGAGTAGGTGGAGTTGATTTAGAAGAGGATGGATAATACAAAATCTTTCTATAAATCGTATGTTGATCGATGGAGATAACCTCTGGAGTTTGTGGTCAGAGATAAGGTTTTCCTACATATCACAATGTGGTTGTTATCTAGAAGGATTATGAGATAGGGGTAGATTTCACTGATATATGTTTGGACATTTTAGGTTTTGGAGAGAGTCGAGATGGTTTCCTATCAGTTCAAGTTACATCATAGGTACCTGGCTATGCAAAATGACATTCAAGTTTCTCCACTACGTCATCTATTTTTCGACATGTCTCATGTTTTTCAACTCAAGGAGGTTGAGTTGGAGGTGGATTCATCTTCCAAGGAGAACCCTATTAAGATTTTGTATTACAGTACAATGGTTATCTATGTACGGTACGTTCCTCTAGTACATGTGCTATTGCAGCATGAGTGAGTGAAATACGAGACTTAGGAGATGGAGGACGATGTGGGATCTCAGTGGCCATATTTGTTTATAGTTTCTTCTTTACCACCCTTGTAAGGGAAATTTTGACACAAATTGTTTTAAGGGGGAATGTTTGTAAGATCTCAGATTCTCTTTTCAAGAATGGATATTTATTTCATGTCATTTTTTGAGGAAAAATGATGAAACGAAGATTTTCTAAGCACATGTTGTGTAATTCTATTACACACTGTGTACCATGTAGATTCACACAACTCCATACCAACCATGTAATGGCTAAGTACAAGGATGTGTGGGGACATGGAGGACTCTCTTATGTAAGGGGCCGATTAAGACTTCTACATGGCATGTAGTTTTAATGAACACTATGTGTTGTTTTTCATTTTATTTTATATATAAGAAGGGAGTCAAATATCATTTCAAAAAACACATTATTCTCATCATGGTTCGTATATGATCATGACAGAGTGGCCAATGAACTCTAATTCACTCCCAATTCTCTTTTACAACATTGATTAGGACATCATCAGGTGAATTAGAATCCCACTGGTGAGTTCTCAAAACCCTTAGAGCCTTTCAACCTCATTAATCCATTCTTGTTAGTTATTAAATGTTAGGACTATTTCACTATTTTGTATATATATACTGATCTAAGATGATTCAATGGATGATGTTCATGTATATCTTTTATAAAATATTGAGTTAAGTGGTGTGTGGATTTTATTGTTTCTCTCAAGATTATATATTCTAAAAGTGACACATTCCACATTTTGGGTATTTTGTTATTTCATAACTAAACCCCATACTACCTGTTATGGTTTTATTGATTGATAAAGGGTTGTAGATAATGTGTAATGTAAGGTATACATTTTATGGGACACCCCATGGGTGTGTTTCTCCCTTTATTGACTATTTATGGACGTTTGGTCTAGAATGCATGTTAGGATTTTTTGATTTCCATTCCCTATTTTGTTTGGACGGTGTTACTGATTATATGAAATGCCTATGATATGAATTTTGAATGTAGTCCAAGGGAATTGGAATATGAGATCTTCCCAAAGGGTTTATATCATGAGAGATTCCCAGGTGGTAATTTATAACTGATTAAGTGAATGTTAAGCCAATGATTTAGACCATGAAATATTTCCCATGTGGTTATTTATAATTGATTTCTTCTACAATAGAATAATGGGGTTATATCTTGAGAGCTGACCATATGGTAATTTCTTTTTGATTAAATGAATCTTCGACCCAATGTTTTAGACTGTGAGACGTTTACCAAGTTGATGTTTATAATTGTTTGATGTTATGTGGGGACTAAGGGGATAGACTGCGATAAAATTCCCAAAGGGTCATTCATGAATAGTTGAATTATTGTGACGCGTCATCCAAGCCAATGTAGAAGAATGGATTGGTTCTTACTCAATTGTTTATATGGACTTAAAAGTCGTATTTTTTTGTTTACATTAAACGGGGATACAGAGAATAGTATAGATCCTAGAGATAAATGATTATAGGGATTAATAATAAATGTTAAAATAATGTAATTTAAAACATTAGAAATGTTTAATTTTGAGTTCTTAATAGTTTATAACTTCATTTATTCATATAACATATTATATATATTTACTAACAATTAGGAGAAGGTATTTTGGCAGTTTCTTATTGGGATTCATATCACATCCTGTATGGGTAAAGCATTTTAACCCAAAAAATTTATATAATTCTACTAATAGATACGGTAAATATCCCTTCTTCATCAGGTTCTTTATTTATATTGGAGCTGGAGAGAATGTAACCAAGATGACGCTTGCAATGCTATAGGAAATTACTTGCTTCTTTTGCACTTTAGTTTCTTTATTAAATTCCACCATTGTGACTTTATTGGTTGATTTCTTAGATAGATATTCAATGAATCACACACACATATATATTGTGGCTACTATTGGATTTTCTTTCTATATTCCATTGTTTTTTTATTTTGTGTTGTTGCTTCCACATTTTTTTATTATCTTTTTTCGACTATGTATAATATCCCAATGAGGGAATAGTTTCCCCAATATTACACTTTGGCCATCACTACTTGTAGTCATCCTCTTGTGTTTTAGGAAATACACTTTATGTTATGTGACAAACCGGGTTCGGGGCACCATTGGACGGAAACAGAATCTGGGATGTTACATTTTTTGATAAAAAAAATCTATATTCTATTTTATATCATGGCTCAAATGCCCATATATTTTATTATTATTGGATCATTTATACACATCATGAATTTATAGTGGATAAAACTTTTGTTGATGTATTTGGAATACATTCTACAAAAAATATTGGGATATTTTGGGGGAAACCCCCATTAAAAGTTTGTGTGAGTTGTGATTGTTCAACTACCCTTCATTTTATGGGTTAAAATTATTTAAAATGTATATAAAAAAATATGTTTTATAAATTGATAATTTTTTATGAATTGTATGTTATACTTCCCCAGGTTCTAAAAATGAGAAGCATTGTGATCATGTTTTTATATTGTCTAATGCATTAAATTTTTTAAAACATGCTCCATGATCATTGTGTAAACAAAAATTGTTTTATATTTATTAAATTTTTGAAAAAATATTGTTGATAATAAATTTCTTATTAAGAAATTTTGTTATGGAAATTGAATTGTAATAATTTATATTTAATATATTATATTTTGATATTCAAATGAAAATATTTGTAATGAATTTTTTGATTTGATGACTTACGAATTTTATATGTGTAAATAGGGGGAATTAAAATTTATCATTTGTTTTTAAATTTTATATAGAGATGATGGTATTATACTGAATCAATATATGAGTTTTGAAGAGTTATTTCAAATTCCTATTATGATATCTCGACTCCATTACCTAAAATTGTTATATGAAATTACTAATAATAATCAGCAATTTGGATTCTCCTATGTAATTTTATTAGCTCAATAGGTTATTCAAAATCATGTATGTTTTCTTTTTTTACATAATAATTCACATTTCAATTTGCTGCAACATTACAATAGTTATTTTAATTGTTTGTTATCAATAATTAGTTACTAATTATATATAAGAGATGATAATATTTTTTATCTTTATTATGAATAATTTATCGCGATTATTATAGTTATATGTGTTCTTTGGTATTTACATCAAAATTTTGAATTTGATATAATTAGATATAAAAGAAATTTTTATATGAAAATTTAGTCTAGAATATTATCATAGAGTATTTCTAGGATATTTACACTTATTATTAAATTCTGTATTAAATTTTATAATGGGTTCTACTGTATAGATTTTTTATTTAATAATATATATAGGGTAACCTTCATGAATATTTCTTTTCATTTTGAAATTATACAGACATGGAACATAATCTAGGAAATAGGTGTTTACAACTCTGAAGTAGGCCGTTAAAGATGCTCGAATTATTTCTTTATTAAAATAAATTGTATGAATGTCTTTAAATTTTAATGTTGTTGTGTATAAATAGACACATAATTTAGAGTAATAAGAACCAATGAAAATATAATGATGTGGTTATGGAAATTCATGGAAAATAAAAGCACTATGATTTTTAGGTGATCAACCACTACTCCAAGCCAAACTAAGATTCATTTTATCCATTACTACTGGAGATTTCACTAATGCCTTGACACTTACATACCAGATCCTAACATATGGGTTTTTGGTAATAAATATTCCCATTATTATTATGTGTTAATAATTATAAAGGGTTATAGTACACATTATGATGTCTTATTATGGGTTGTGATTCCCAAATTAAAGTCACACATTTGGGTTGTTACACCAGGGGAAAATGAAAGCAATTCAAGTTGTTCGTCAATATAGTAAAAAAGGAAGGTTGTATTTGATTTTGGTATCTACGGTAAAAAAAATCTAATTGGGTTGTATCTATAGGAGGTATGATTACATTATATTTGTTATAGTGGGCTCTATCTATCATAGTTCATGAGAGGGCTGAATGTTATATTAGGAAAATTTAAAAATGAACCACAATAAATATATCATTTGTTAATTCTATTTTTATTTTCCACTTCATTATCATTATAAATCTGAAATATAATTTATTTTAAATAAATCATTTTAAAATAAAATTCACCCCATCTTGGATATATTTCCATCTTAACTACAGACCAAAAAATTTATCATAGGGGGCCCAAAGCTCTCTATATGTGTATCATCTATGAAAAACATTACATGTCTAAACAATTAAGGGTAAACATATTTTTTATTATGAAGATAATTTTATTGAAATATGGATTTAAACATTAATTCCAAACTAAATTCTATGGTACATATTATGGATATTGGAATTATCGGATGAAAGTTATCTAAATGAAACATATAAATGATCATTTGATGATCATGGAATTTCAATTCAAGAATCCTGAAGGTAAATTGAATCTTTGATTGTAAATGATCTATAATGTTATCTTATAAATGATAAGGAATCATATATTTTATACTTTGTGAGAAATATTAATGTTTGTAGTCATGTTTCATCCTGATGAACTGGCCCTGGAATCCTGAAAATTATACAGGTTACACATCTTTGTTATTATAAAAATATTTGAACAATGTTGGTCATGTTATGAGTTGAATAGCGAGAATATTAAATTGTTAAATATGGAATTGTAAATCTGATTTTCCATTGAGTTACTAGTATTTTAAATTGTATGAGTTCTTTCATAGATACTCTTTTTCATGTTGGACATCTATTAGGGAACATCCTATGATGTGGTATTATAAATAAGCAGCTATAGATGAATGTAATAATTTTATTGAATATAATAAAATTATTAATATCTATGAATTACTAAAATATGAGTTAGAACTATGAAATCATAATGAATAATATAATTTCACGAAAAAAGTAATGGATTTTAAATCAAAATTATATATTAATCATTTGATTTTGAGTTATAGAGTAGTGACAAGAATGATTTTACATATGATATAAAGGGTAGATATAAAAGGATTAAAAGCTATTTAAAAAGATATAGATATGAATATCTTGAGAATGATTACAAGTATAATAAGAATGGTAATTTGTTTTAAAATTATATTGAAGATGTAAGTTCTCATGAGTAGAAAATGTGGGCACACCAAGCCAGAATGCCTATGAATAAAGAAGAATAGAAATGTGAGGAGACAATATAAGAAATAAATGAAGGAAAAGGGTAACATATTGAGTTGTACTAAATATTGTAGTTCTATAAAAGTATCTTATTCTAAAATGGAAATTGAAAAATTGTGGTTCATGTCTTCGTCAAATCTGTAAGTGACTTTAGTTATTAATCATCTTAAGAATCTGAATATAAGAAAACCACTATATAGGATTTGCATAAAGAAGTTTATAGGCATGAACATAATGTATAAATTGTTACCAGAATATACAATAACCATAAGATACAACATAAGTATATACATAATGAAAATGAAAATATAAAATCTATCTAGGAAACAAATTCTCTTACATATCTATAAAATTTATAAAAAATATGAAATATGAAATAAATAAAAATAAAAAATTAAATAGAGATGATGATTTTATTTCAATGTCTCATGGACTTAAAATAAGGAATATTGATTGTATTATTAAGGATAATGGAATTCTAAAAAATTATTTTTAATATTTAAATTCAAATATATCTATTTTTTCAAGGTAGATAATAAAAGGATAAAATTTTTTGTTATGATAAAATGAAAAAAATAAAGAACCTATCTTATTATGATAATAATCTACCTGAAATGTACAAAAAATTCCTTATTAAATGATATAATTAGTTTTCTTCTACTCCCACTTATTTTTAATTTCATATAAGTGGTCATCATGGTAATGAGTGTTCCTTGAGATTCCCATAATCTCTTAGACATATTAAGGATTTAATATATGAATCATTATCATCTATATTTCCAATGAATAAATTTTTGAAATATATTTGGGATCCCAAAAATTCAGATATTAATCACATCAGACCAAAATTGTCATTAATACCAAATGAATTGTAAATATATTATTATGGGAACTATGTACGGGGAGAAATAACAATGTATCCTTTAACAAGGATAATAGACTCGTATGATATAGTCATAGTGATATTTACATATTTGAATCATTAAATTAGTGTGATGAAGGTAATGTTATCTTTTGTGATGATTCAATGGAAATGTAGAAGGTTTTTGAAAGGATATAATTTATAAATTTATTATTTTTTCAAGAGTCTTATATTTTTATGGGTTATGACACAATTAAATAATAATTTCTTAGAAATGAGACGATGGATTGTTTTTTAAAATTCAAAATTGTAATTTCGCTATTTTAACAATAACTGTGTTTCATTTGAAAACATAAAATATAATATTTATTCATTTAATTTTGATGAATTAAATTATCAAATTGTAAAATGTTCAATGTATTTAAAGTGTAATAACATTTTTTCTCATATGAGGTTGGTCAAGGAAAATTTACTATTTTTTTACAACCTATCAAAGAACTAAAATTTTCTACAGTTATCTGAACTCAAAGAGGATAACACATTTAGATGTGATTTATGCTTGAAATAGAAAAATAATCGTTTCATTTTGGGAAAAGTTGTAAAAATATTATGTCATTTTGTTCTCATTTATTTATATTTATTTATACCTATTAATGATGATAATTTATGTGGTAGAAGATATTGTTTTGTTATTATATATTATTTTCTAAGATATACATTGGATTACATTCTCACTCTTAAACCTGATTCATTAAATAAGATTATTAATTTCTGTAAATTGGATGAAAAATATAAAGGAAATTTATTTATTTAATCATCAAGTAACCATTATGTTAAATAATTAATCAACAGGTTTTCTATTTTTTAAGAGTAAGAGTTATATTTTTACAATTCATCAACACCTAGGGAACCACAAAATAATTGTGTAGCTGGGATGAATGATAATACAATTCACGAATTGGAGATGACCATGATAAATGAGTTTAAATATAATAATTTTTTATAGGAAGAAACAATGAATACTTATTTCTATTTTATTAATAAAATTATTTTATGAACCTTTTTTAAAAGACATAGAATAAAATTTGGAATGGAAGAAAAACTAAAATATTATATTTTATATTCTTTTTATGTAATATTTTTATTCTTAATACTGAGTATTTATTATATACAGTTGATGAAAAAAATTAATAAATACAGATTCATAGGATATTCATATCATTCTGATTCATATTGTTTATATAATAAATGAACTATTAGTATTTAAGAATCAATTCATGGAAATTTTGATGAATACTGTTTGGATAAAAGAAGTGATGATATAAAAAATATGGAAGAATAATTTTGAGTTTTTAATTTTTAAGAGGATGTTAACCTATAAATATAAGATCATATTTAGGGATATAAGTATTCTTCTTAGTATGAATTTATTACTGAAATTTCTTCGACGACTCAAAGAGATAATCCCATTGACAATGAGATTGGTAATGTTGAATCAAAAGATCAAACTATAAATGTTGTTTTGAATGTTTGTCCTTATCAGGATTTTATTTTTGATATTTCATTGAATAATTTTAAGGAATCATTAGATTATATTAATTAGATTTAGTAAATTTATGATAAATTAAATTAGTTTACTATGAATAATGTGTAAACATTTCTTTTCCCACCAGAATATTATCATATAATTATAATTAACTTAATATTTAGAAATAATTAAGATGAATATTGAATTATAATTAAAAATATATATATTAAAAGCATAGGAATATTATCAATAAGTCTTTATTGATTTTATTGTTTCCTTCCCTAATGTTCCTAGGATATAATTAATTAGGATATTATTGGAACATAGTTCTTTTATTGGTTTGAAATTATTTCAAATGGATGTAAAAAAATTTTATTCTAAATGAAAATATTTCTGAGGAAGTTTATGATATAAATCTCATTTGTTTTGAGAATTTTATATATCCTGATTTGTTTTGTGTTCTTTGATTCATTATATGGTTTAAAAATCTCTCCTTAAGCTATGTACGAAAGTATTACTAGTTTTCTTTGGAAAACCAATTTTGATAAAAGAAATGTAAATCCGACAATGATTATTAATGAATTATTTTAATGATATTTCCATTATAAAAATATATGTTGGTGATATTATATATGGATCATGAATTGAAATTAATTATAATGAATCTTTAGATTTGATGGATTTTAAGTTTATTGGAAAATTATGGGGGAGTTAAAACAATTCCATAGTTTTCGTCAATGTTATGATGTAATTTTTTTTGAATTAGTCAACGTATGGTAATTAATTAGTTAAGAAATTTGGTTTTTAATCTTCTAAAAGAGAAAATACAGAAATGAGTACTACATTAAATTCATATTTTGACAAATATGTAAAATCTATTAATTTTAAAACCTATAGTGGATTGATTAAATATTTAATATATATAGATACTTCTAGGCCTCACTTATTTTTTTTCTATTTTTATGTGTGATAAATATCAAATCTGTACAATGTAATGTTATTTTGTGTATTTTAATACAAATATTAAATATGTCAATGGTTATTTGAATTTTGGTTTATTACACCTTGTAAGAACTAGTTTTGAATTGATAAACTCTTCAGATTCCAATTTTGAAGGACAAATGCTAGAAAAAAAAAGAACACATAATGTATACTACAATTACATGTTAATTATTTAGATTCATGGTGTCTGATGTAACAAAATTATGATTCTCTTTCAACATATGAATTTAAATATATATCATCGGCATCGTGTCGTGATCAATCTTTATGGATTGAAAACACAATTTGTGATTTTTGTTTTGATTTTTCTAATATTCATATTTTTTATGAAAATAATTCTACAATTTATATTTCTAAAAATTTATTACAACTCTCTATAATAAAACACATATATGATAAATTTGACATTATTGGAGATCAAGTACCATACAAGATGATAATTCTATTATTTATTTCTATAGAAAATAAACTAGATGATATCATTACTATGACCGTATGTTCTTCTAATTTTGAGTAAATCAAGAGTTAAATTGATATGATGGGGATTTAAATCTATATTTATATGTCATGAATTTAAGTGGGGTGCATGTTTATTTGATGTAATTTTCATATCTGTGATACTTAGAATTAGTGTTTTATATTATCATTTTATAATTTTAGTACATATTTGTTTGTTATAAGACTATATTAAGGGTACATATAAATACTATATTATTTTTTCTTATGCTTTTATATTTTATTCTAGATAAAATCAATTTTTATAATGGGTATGCAAATATTTTTTTCAAACATATATTTGAAAATTCATCTTGGTTTAATATAGATCCCTTTCACATGATTTATATTATAAATTTTTATAAAATCTGTTCAATTGTTTTATGAAATATAATATGTTAAATAAAGGATAAAACATCATAATTTCAATGTGAAGAAAATATATCTATTCAATCATTATATTTTCGATAATTTCAAATACAGGGAGGTGTTTTGAAATTATACTTGATTTTTTAATTTTCAAAAGTGTTTAAATGATTAGTGGTTCCTCAAAAAACATTATATATTTGTAATTAAGAAGTTGTATGTGTTTTATTTTATTATTGTGTCATGTTACTTTTTATTCTATTTTGAACAATTTATTCTTAAAATTTCTTAGATAACTATATTTATTTTTATAAAAAATTATTAAATTACAATTTATGATTTGTGTAAACATGTTTTACAAGTTTTATATTTCCTTTCTTGAAAAAATTACTTAAATAAAACCATATAATTTCATTTTGAGTAGTTTTTTTCTATTTTCACGAAATGATTTCCAGTGAAAAAAATATCCAGCATACAGGATTTATTTAGTTGATTATGATACCCTATTAACCATGTAGTTAATTTTCCAGAATTAGACGTCCTCTATAATTAAATTATTTTATTGGATAAATTAATAAAATTATGTTATTATTGAAATGAATAATGTATACAAAACTAACTCACATTTAATTAGAAATAATTAGACCCTCAATTGATCATTGTCATTTCATAAAGAAGTATTGAAATCACTAAATGTTTTTATTGGAAATATGTATATTCTAGAATTAATTTTGTACTATATTTTGATGATTAACTAAAATAATGATATACAATAGTGGTAATTTCTTATTCTTATAAAAAACCCTGAAATTATAAAAATATAATTCAATTAGTGATACATATGATTCATTTTTATTGAAGGTATTTTTATGTCTTAATCTGTTTAATTCAATCTGTATATAGTTTTCAGAATACGAATTTGTCAGTTTTATTGATACATGATAAATTTTATTAAATAGGGATTTTCCTATGTGAATATTTTTTTTATATGGGAAATATATTCATGGATATTATTTTATGTGACTAATAATTCATATTTTATGATGTTTTCGATGTAGTGAAAAAAATTACATGAATTTTCTTACGTAAATAAGAAAAATTGATTTCTGTTCAGGAATTCACTTTTTTCAACTCATCTATATCAATTCACATACGAAAAGTTGTTTTTTGAATTTCACAACATGAATTTCATAGTTTTATTTCCCTACACAGATTTGTGAAAAATCATATGTAATTCATAAACATGAATTTTTTCATTCTTTTACGTAAAATTTGAAATTTCAATTTTCTTAATGTTTATTTTAATTATTGTAATCATTTAATTTGGATTATAATTACTTATTAATAATATACAATCCCTTTGAATATGTTTTAAATTTTTCTATTAAAAATTACACACGATTATCATGAGGCCAACTATGCATGGATTTTCACATTGATGTTTTGATGTCGATATATTTAAATTTAAACTGAATGATATATGAAAAGATTGAAATAAATATAACAAGATAATATTTATATGATATTAATATTTATTTATAAATTCGTAATTCAGTGTTCTAATGGGTCCTAGCATTTATTTATTTCTAATTATTGAATACTTGTGTGAATACTCAAAAATATCATTTCAAATTTATAAATTTTATACATCGTGGACATCATATAGGACACATGAATGGAGAAAAATGAAGTAGTTCAATGAAGATTCCTTATTTTTAGAATAAATAAAATAAAATAAATAAAAATACTATAATTTTAATGTTTTTGGGCCTAAATAATATATATATAGTGTTGGAAGAATAGTGAAATTATAATGATATTATTAAGGATATTATTGAGATCTAAAAGTTTTTTTTCTTGGGATCAAATAATGCTCCCAACCATTCAAAAATTCATTTGATCCATTACAACTGGAGATTTCATTACTTCATATACCCTCTGATACTAGAATATTTTATTTGGTTCTATGGATCAAAATCAACATATTTCTATAATGTGTGGAAGATTCTACAGGGATATACTAATTATTAAATTATTGGATTCTAGGTTGTGACTACCAAACAAAGGTTAAGAATTTGTGTTGTTCCTATAGTAGAAAAAGTTAGTCTTTTAATGTTGTACCTCGTTGTGTTAAAATGTTTAGATTTGACCATCTCTGGGAGAATTATTGGTAATCAAGTATTTACTTCATGTGGGAAAAAGGATTTGTAAATTATAATTATAATGGTTATATTGGGTTCCATCTATCTAATTCCATGAGATGGTTGAAGATTGGATTAAGATAATTTATATCCAGACCACGATAAAAATTTCATGGGTTATTTTTATTTTTTTTCAAATTAATTAGCATCATAACTCTTATTGATAATTTAAATTATTTAATTAATTATAAAAATAAATTTATCCTCAACATGGCTATTTTTCTATATTTACTCCAGACCAAAAAAATATGGTTATTCATGTTTTAGGAGGCTTATGAATATATGAGCTTGAAAAATCTCACCAGGAACATAAACCACCCATTTTGGTAACATCTTACAGCATACACATTAATTCGTTTTGATTTGGTAAATTGAGATTATAAAAAGAAATATTATAAGAGAAATTATGTTTTGAAGTTATTTCTCTAGATATGTTTTGAGATATGTTTCATAGGAAGAATGGGTAATTTTGGAGTGGGTGTTCCCTTTTATAATTGAGGTGAGGAGAAATATATTTAATACATGAAACATTATTATATAATATACATTTATAATCACATCATGGGGCACCAAATTTTCATGATTTTGAAGAGAAAATTGGTATAGCCTAAATGTAACCAAACACTGAGACTTATTCAAGTGTTTTTTTGCTAACTTTAAGCCTTATCTCTTTATTTTATCAATTTTAACTCATTTTTAGCATTAATTTACATGAAACAAATTTATCATGGTTATATTTATTATGAAAAAATATTTATTTTATATTATAAAAAAATAAAAAATAAATTTATTCCATTTATTGAGTTAATTTATTAAGATTAAATTTGTAATTTTTTTAATAACTACATTTCATATTTGTCTAAAAAATGTATAATTTTTTTAAAAAACATCCATTTTATGCATAACAACGATTTTATTGAAAAATATAATATAGAGGCTACTATCATTAAATTAGTTATATTATGTTAAATAAAAAATACATTATTTAAATTCAATCTGAATCAAAAATTGAAATAATCATTATACATAATTATATAAAATGGAATTATCAAAATTTATTTTATTTGAATGAAATCATTATTTAGTTTTTGAAAATGTTAATCATAGATTTCTATAATCAATATTATAATTTTTAGTACATTTTATAACCTCATTGATCATTATTTATGCCATAAAAAATATCCCAGAAAATTTAATATCATCTATATAACCATGTAATTTCTTAAACGTAATATTATTTGAAAAATAATTAGATTTATATATTTAAAAAAATTTGAAATGTTTACGAATAATCTATTAAAATTCACTATAACATAATTTTGAAATGATTAATACTAAAAATAGTTTTTTTCAAAAAATTTAAAATAAAATCTTGTCTAATGCTTGGATTAATAACATTCATCAATCAATATAGTTATATTATGCTATATTTTCTTAATAATACAAAAAAATTTATAATTTAAGCTCATGTATTATAAGGTGTGTATCATTAGGGGTTCTCTCATTCATGATTCAAAATATCTAAAGACACAAAAATGAAGTGGCTACTATTGTGTTCCCCTCATGGCTATTCATTTCACCTGAAAATTTTTCAACGTAGTAGTTTCATAACTTATCGATTGGAAAACTATGTATGTTGAGATGGGTATATCAGGACGATGATATTTGTTTGGATTAATGTATTAATGAGAATTGATATTTTTGTAATTTTTTTACTGAAGTATATATTATAATGATGAATTTTTTTTGGATAACTACTCTATGAGATTAGATCTGTAAGATCATTTAATGGGACAATAGAAGATGTAATATATCAGAACCTCATTGTTTTCTCTTATTTGAGAAATTAAAATTCATGATGATAATAATGCTGTATTTTACAAATCTCCCTATCATTTTTTGTGTGGTATGTAATGTGGGGATATTTTATTATTAGAGGATTAAACATGGTGATACTTTGGATATATGTTTGGATAATTGGGATGAAAAGATTTTTATTGGTTAGACCATTGGTCCTTTCATGTTGGGATTTTTTTGTGATCATCATGAATTGGTACTCCATGAACATAGTCCCATGTTACCCTATATTATAGTTTTGTGACCTAAAGTTGGAAAAATGTTTTTCCAGATTGAGGTAAGTTTTTTGTTAGTTATTTTACATGACCATTATTGGATATGATGGATAATGACTTTATTTTTAGTTATTTTTTATTCCCTTTGGGGTATTATCATCATTAAATAATTCCAAGATAATTTTTAAATTCATTGTTATGGTTTAAATATTGGTATCCATTTGTTTGTTGTTTTATAAATATATGGTTATCTTTGTGATATCAATTATTTGTTGGGAAGAAATATGTTAGGTCTCTGGTTTTTACCGCATCATACTAGTGGACTGTTAATTGGGGTATGATTAATATATATTTATGATTAACGAGGACCAATTATAGTATTTTTATGGTGGAATATCATTTATAATGTCCTCACTTAATAAGATTACATTATTGTTTTCCTCATCCTATAACCACATATTCATAGGTGTTGTAGTTTTGGTTCTTCTATTTGTTCTATATTTATCAATGACATTATATGTCACGACCCGTCCATGGGGCCCATGTCGTGACTACCCCAATCCCTCCTTACATAGGCTAGTGGCTGGAGACTATCACCAAAGGCACATATCCTGATAAAAAGGGAAGGAATTGCCTTTATAAAAGTAAAAAACGAAAAAGAGTACACAACTGAAGTAAGAACAAAGTAAACTGATTACAAAAGTATGTGCTGAAAGCTAAATGGGCCAGCATACAAACATAAGTGAAAGTATTGTACAATTAAAAGCTAGCATATCTGCAATATTGTAAACATCAACCACTGAGTCGTCCTCCGTGAATCCCATCTAAAGAGTGGGTACAGATGGACTCCTCAACACCTCAAGTCCGTCCGTCCGCTCCGTGTACGTCTTGCCATGTGGTCCACCTCCGGGTACGGTCCATCTCAAAAAGTCCCCACCTCGATCAATGATTTCAATCGTCTGCCACCAACACAACGTGGTATGGGAAAATCCAGTGCAGGGGTGAGTAGACGATAATCAGTAGGGACCCCGAGGCCCCCGAAGGTCTCCCAGAATCCACAAAGGATAAACCCGAGAAGACATATACAAACACTAAGTATAAACTAACCCAACATAGTTATATGGCCATACACATACCTAAATTATCAATCACAGTATGACTCCAACTATCAAGACCAAATACAACCAAGTCTACAAAGGAATGATGTAAATCACATCGATGATAATGATTGAAAATCAAGACGCATCTCACACAGGAATGCCACAACAGTAGACCGATATAGTTGGTTAGATGTAGCCACTGGATCATCAAAGCTGTTGGACCTACACAAGATACAAGACCAGCTACGCTTTTAGACCCACACAGCATACAAAACGAGAAATCTCGAGAGTAATAGAGATAATCTGATTTAGTCACTGCTTCATCTAAGCTGTCAGACCCACACATGATACAAGACCAGCTATCTTGAGAGTAATAGAGATGATCAGATAAAGTCATTGATTCATCTAAGCTATCAGACCCACACATGATACAAGACTAGATAAACTGTCGGACCCACACAGGATACATGACCAGAAATCATGAGAGTAATAGAGATGATTAGATTTAGTCCCTAATTCAACTAAGCTATTGGACCCACACATGATACAAGACCAGCTAAGCTGTTGGACCCACACAGGATACAAGACCAGCTACTCTGCCGGATTCACACAGGATACAAGTACAGAGGTCAAACTACTAGACCCACACAGGATACAAGAAAATTTTTCATCACCATCAAACCCACGAAGGATTCTTGTACGGTAGTCTTCATCATCGAACCCATGAAGGATTATAGTACGGTAGTCATCGTCGTTGAACCCACTGAGGATTCCAATATAGTAGTCGACGCAGTCAAAACCAGCTCTAGGGTTCCCACACAAAGCACACTCGATTCCGGGAGGCTCAGATCCTTGAGCAAGGGGTTGATACATCAACTATCACAAAGTCCGACGATGATGTATCCTGATGTTCTAGCTCATCAAAAATAACCCGACACGATAGACGACGCGTCAGTCACACGCCCGGTCTAAGAGATATTGGGTTTTCCATTCCAGGGGCTCGGTTGGAAATACGGTCTTTCCAAACCCGGCCATTTCCAAAATTAATCCAAAACTCCCTTAGGGTATCACAGAAGGACCGCTTCATCGCGATAGTCCTAGTGTCATAGAAGGCGCATAGATCAGATGCGCAGTCTTCGAGTTATTCACATTTAAGTGAAAAATGGCCAATCCTGTTAAGCCCAGTGGGATGGCGAGTCGGGTCAACCCGGTTTTTGTGGGTCCTTCCCGGTGGAGCTCAGCCCGGACGTGGAAGTTTGCCTGGCACACGTAATGGTGTGGCCCGGCCCAGTGGTGTGTGGCCTGGCTGGCTCGGCCTGGGGGCCGAGCAGCTCTTCCTGGAGGGGCTGAGTGGTCCACAAGGGGGGGGAACTTTCCCAAACCAGCAGCGCCGAGATGTGTTGCCCTCCCAACCAGTTTGTCGAATCCGTCCAACCTTCATAGCGCACGCGGGCCGCGATCTTGTTGAGCAGCTCCATTTGGTGCTGCGGCTTCTTCACCCGGCCAGCCGACGAGTAGGCCAGTTCGCCACCAAAGCTGCCTGCGGAGAGAGGATGGTGGTCCTCCGTAGAGCGACGCCCCCTGTGGCGCCACATTCTTCCTTCAGCCCGGCCGGATTTAGTTGGATGGTTATTTTTCTATCAGGAGACCCTCAGTTGAGGGCCACGTTTCTTCTGCATGCGGCTGACGCACGGCCGCTACCTTCGTTCATCTCCACCTTCCCAATATGGTCTCCATCACAAGTAAAAGATAATATGAAATGTCGATGGTCCGTGTGCATTCGGTCCGCGCCCTCTGCGTTAGGTGGAATCAATTGGACTTAAACAACCATTAACATTAAACAACTATAATTATATAATATTATCAAACTAAAATAATACAATTCCCCTATCTTGAAATAAGATTTGCGGTAGTCGGGCGTTGCATAAGATGACGTCACGGGGAGATGGTGTCAAATCATTGACATCGGGGAAGATGGAGCCGAGGATGGCATGTCGTCAGCGTTCTATGTTTGTGGCTCCTTCTCCTTTGGATTGGACAAATATCGAAGGAAGGGATCATCATTCTTCGGAGGTTCTTCCCTGGAAGGATGACGCTCTTTGTTGAAGAACGAAGATTCTTCTAATTCTCTAGAGGTTCCCCCACTGAACATATTTTGTATGTGAATATTAAATTAGACTTATCCAACTTTTAAAGAAATTCCAACCAATTCAAATTAATTCCAAATGAAGAGTTTTACTAGGTAATTAATAAGGATACATATTAATTGAGTTGGAAAATTTAATGTGTGGGAGGTTGAGAGTTTCAATTTAAAAGAGAGGAGATAGAAAATTTATTAACAGCGGTTAAAAAGTGTTTGGAGAGATGAATGATTTGGGATCATGTGGGCCCCAAATCACAAATATCCTCTCATGGGAGGTTATGTGGGGGTGGGCCCCACCAATAACATTCCCATGTAGGATTTCACTACCCAGGATAAATAAGATTTTTTACAACAATTTTATTTAACATTCTTATTAAACCCCAAAAAATTAACTTTCAACACTCATAAAATGCAACTACAGTAAGGGTCCCCTTAAACGAATATCGGTGCTGCGAGTTCATCGGTGTCATCATATTTCAATTCTGAGCACCGATTCAAAAGATAGAAAAACTTGCCTGTACGTTTACTGAATGTACCCAAACAAAACTCAGAAATTGATTCCAGGCACATCGGGCCTCATAATCAAGTGTCGTCCGAAAATGTGGACACGTAAAATTCCAAAGTCTTTAACAAAAAAAATTCCATGAAATTTCCGGGTCTTTAAATTATCCCCACATCGGGTCTTTACGTCCCCATAAAGCTATAACACACACTAGGGAATCAAATGGAGGTACTGAGCTCGCATATGAGCCTCTCATTCCCAAGAGATATCTTAGAGGTTCTTGTACTACCAGCGAATACACGCAATAGGAATCAACCGTCCACATAGGACCCACTCCTATCAATCCTTGATCTCCACCGGGACCTCCATGAAATTAGCCCCATCATCAATGTCCAGCTCGCCATGATAGATGATGTGGGATAGGTCGTGCATGTATCTCCTCAACTGAGATACGTGGAAGACATCATGAACCCTGTGCAACGGAGGTGGAAGGGCCAGACTGTAAGTCACCTCACCTACCCTGCTGAGGACGTGAAAATGTATGATGAATCATGGAGATAACTTTCAACCCTGGCCAAATCTCCGTAGACAACATTGAGGTGAGACCCATAGGAAAATGTGGTCACCTTCCTCGAACTCCAGTGGTCTCCGTCTCCTATAAACATAAGACTTATATATGATCTTTGCAGTCATCATCCACTCCCGGATGATTTGCACCTTCTCCATCGTAGCCTGCACCATCTCTGGACCTACTAGTGCTGACTCTCCTAGGTCTGTCCAGCACAGAGGTGATCTTCAAGGTCGGCCATACAATTCCGCATAAGGTGTCATCCAAATGGTGGAGTGGTATCTGTCGTTGTATGCAAACTCCACCAAGGGTAGGTGATCCTCCCAAATGCGACCAAATTAAAGGAAACATGCATAGAGCATGTCCTCGAGAGTTTGAATGGTCCTCTCTGTCTGGATGTCCGTCTGGGGATGGAAAGCGGTGCTCAGACATAGTTGTGTCCCAAAGGCCTCCTATAACCCCTTCCATAGTCCGAATTTGAATTGAGCATCCCAATTGGAAGCGATAGTCGATGGCACACCATAAATCCATATGATCTCCTAAACGTAGAGGCTTCCCAAGATCCTTACTAATATTTGCCCTCAGATCCGTAAGAAGTGGGCCAAATTGGTGAGTCAGTGTATGATGACATGGATAGAGTTTTGTCCTATGGATATACGTGGAATCCCCATCACGAAATCAATGGATATACCATCCCACATTCACTCCAGAACCTCTATGTTTTGAACCAATCCCGCTGGTACATGGTGCTCCGCCTTCACATGATGACAAGTAAGTCATCATTAAACGAACTCTGTTATAGCTCTATTTATACCTGGCCACCTGTGTTGTTGTCTGAGGTCCTGATATATCTTTTCCACTGCTGGATGTACCGCTAGAGGGGAAGTGTGGTACTCCCTCACCACCTCCTCAAGCATTGCAACTAGTACCAGGGTACATCCCCTAAATAGGATAACATACTCCAATCCTTCATATAATCCATCAGGCACCAAACATGTGGATATCTAAGGACGTCGCTCCTCACAGTTAACGTCCCCACATTGTGCCTCTATAACTCGCTGAAGAAGTGGATGAGTGAATGTGAGTGACTGAAGAAAGGTTTCTCCATATATATCCACAATGGATATCTGCAACGCAGCTAGCTGCTCTGTCGCCTCACTTAGCAGCTGAATGCCCAATCCTCTGATGAGATGATCGACTACAACATTCCCCTTCCCTGGAGTATAGACTATATCAATTTCATAGTCCTGGAGTAACTTGATGCATCACCGCTATCTCTGGTACATGTCCTTCTACGAGAATACACACCTGAGACTTTGAGATTAGAATAAACTGTAAACAGTTCACTCAAAAAATTATGGCTGTGACTATCCATTTGTAAAGAACTTAACTACACCCTTTTTTTCGTACATCCTACAAGAGCTGCTATGATTTCTCATTTGTTGAAAAGAGAAATCCAGTCTCATACCATGGATGAACCACGTTCTTTTCCTAATACAGTAAATACTGACATGAATTAAATTATTTCATGCCATGGACGACATCTTAAGGCCTCAACGCCACTACAAAGAGATCCAACCATTACTCACACATCTAGGGATCTAGTCATACAATCAGAAGCAATGTGTGGTCACTGGGTCTCCTTTAGTAGGAATCTCGAATGTGAGGGTCATCTCAATGGTTTCAACTGAAACCTCTCACTATCAACCATACAAAATGGTACGGAAGCAAACATCACATGGAAAAGTTTCTTTTATTACTACTGCTCATAGTACAAAGGCACAAAACAACAAAAAACAATGAAAACAACAAATCTTGAAGCATAATTAACAAATTAATCTATGCCTGGACCTAGTTCTATTCCTGTCCCTCTGCTCTTAGAGATCGAGGTGACCCGTCTAAGGGTGGTGGTAGTAGTAGTGCTCAGTGACCCTGATCACCATCCATTGAAGGACCTACTCTACTGCCTCATCCATCGCTCGTCTATTGCTCAAGCTCCTACCACTACCTATGTCTCGATGGCTCCTCCAATGCCTACTGATCATCTGTGTGGGGAGTTGGAAAATCACGCGCTCTTTGAACCCATTCCCTGTAGGAAATACAGACCCTCCTTTGTTCTGATCTACCTCAGCCTCAGGTGCCCCACACCACCAATGACACATCATGGGGTTGTCTAACTACTGATCTAACCCACTTGTTCCCCCGTTTCATCTGCCTACTACCTACTACTGATGCCTCAGCTTCTGTCGGAAATTCATGCCATTAGAGCAGCAACTCATGAGCATGCACAGAGCGTGGAATCCTTGGTACAAACTATGCCCTGAAAGGGCCCTCAAAGTCTCATGATGTGAGAGTTTACTCATCGTAAAACTAGAGCATTATCCTCCACCACCTCTAAGATGCTCCCTAAAAGAGACTAACAGTTAGGTACACCATCAAGTCAGTGGGTGTCCCAACTGTGTGTTAAACTCATGCTACAACCTCCAGCCAACACCTGGCCGTTTGAAAATATGTCTCGCCTCGAAACCTCAGAGGCCTTTGTCACTAGAACTTGTGAAACACACTCAGGAGGTGTGCACTCTCTACTGTTGGGGCTTGTGGTATTGGTGGCCCTACTGGTAGTGGTACCGCTGGTGCCTCCACTGTGCTGGGGCCCTATACCGAGGCTTCATCGCTCGGTGGGATACTATCTTGTACATAACTCAGAACCCTAGCTAGATACCTTCGTAGGGCCATACAGAAAATAAACTAGTGTTCCACGGTAAAAATAGTATACCTGGTGAGCTAACACAATGTAATCACGAAGAAATTTTTTCAAAGGAAACACAGATGCAATCTGTGTTTTCATGCACTAAGTCAGAAATCAGAGGTCATGGTCCTGGTGTATGGATATGTCGGACGCCGCACCAACACTAGACTCCCTGGAAGAAAACCACTCTCAATACTCTTAACACTATTGCTTCACATTATGATAGATCAGAGTCCTAAGCTCTATGGTAGAACTAACTCCTCTGATACCAATTTGTCATGATCTGCCACAGGGCCCATGATGTGACTACCCCAAGCCCGCCTTCCATAGGTCATGGGATGGAAACTATCACCAAAGGCGTAGATCCTGATAAAAAGGGGAGGCATTTTCTTTATAAAAGTAAACAACACAACTGATTACACAACTAAAGTAAGGACTATGTAAACTATGTACAAAACTAAGTGCTGAACAAAAATGGGCCATTATAAAACCCAACAAAATCTACTATACAACATAAAGCTTGAAAAACTATAGTATAGTAAAATAGAAACCACTGAGTCAGCCTATGGGAATCCCACCTGATGGGTGGGTACATATGGCATCCTCATCACGTCAAGTCCGTCTGTCTGCTCCATGTATGTCTCACCAAGTTTTCAACCTCCGAGTACCATCCAGATCAACAAGTCTCAACCTAGATCAGTGCTCTCTGTCGTCTACAACCAACACAATGTGGTGCGGGAAAATCCCATGAAGGGTTGAGTATACGATACATAGTAGGGACCCCGAGACCCCCAAAGGTCACCCAGAATTCACAAAGGATAAACCACAGAAAAGAGATGCAAACACGAAGTATCAACAACCCCTACATAGGTATATGAACATACATATACCTATGTTATCAATAATTGTACGACTCCAACTCTCGATCCCAAATAAAACCCAGTATAAACTGGAATGAATTCAATCACATCAATGATAATTATTGAAAATCAAGACTCAAATCACATTGGTATGCCACAATAGTATTGTGATATATTTGATCAGATGTAGCCACTAGATCATCTAAGCTGTCGGAACTACACAGGAGGCAAGACCAGCTAAGCTGTTAGACCCACATAGGATGCAAGACCAGCTATCTCAATATTAATAGAGATGATTATATATAGTCAATTATTCATCTAAGCTATCAACACCACATAGTATGAAAAACCAGCTATCTTGAGATTAATATATATGATCAGATGTAGTCATTGATTCATCTATGTTGTTGGACCCACACAAGATTCAAGACCACCTAAGTTGTCGTACCTACACAAGATACAAGACTAGCTATCGTGAGAGTAATATAGATGATCATATGTAGTCACTAATTCATCTAAGCTGTCAAAACCACACAGGATACAAGACCAACTATGTTGTCGAACCCACATATGATACAAGACTTGCTACTATGCTAGACCCACATAGGATACAAGTACAGATGTCAAACTTCTAGACCCACACAAGATATAAGAACAGTTGTCATCGATGCCAAACCCACAAAGGATTCTAGTACGGTAGTCATCACCGTCAAAACCACAGAGGATTACAGTACGGTAGTGGTCTCCATCTAACCCACGGAGGATTCCAGAACAGTAGTCATCGTAGTCTCATCCATTTCTAGGGTTCCCGCTCATAACACGCTCGATTCTGGGAGGGTCTACTTCTCGAGCAAGGGAATGATACATCAACTATCATGAAGTTCAGAGTTGATGTATCCTGATGTTCCATCTCATCAAAATGGACCCAATGCGATAGACAATGTGTCAATCAGACACCCATTCTGGGAGATTTTGGATTTTCTGTTCGAGTGGCCCTTTTGGAAATACACTTGTTCCAAACCCGTCCATTTGTCAAAGTCATCAAAAACTCACATAGAGTATCATAGAAGGACCACTTCATCATGAGGGTCCCAATTCCGTAGATGATGTGTCTATTGGACGCGCGGTCTTCGAGTTATTCACCTTTATGTGAAAATGGACCTGACACGTTATGCCCGGTGGGCTGGCGAGTCGGGTCAGCCTAGTTTTGGTGGGTACGACCCGGCAGAGGATCAGAACGGCCCGATGGAGGTCAGCCTGGCCTTAGAAGACGGCCAGGCCCTTGTAAGGGTGCTGCCCGGTCCGGATGGGTGTAGAACGGCCCGGCTGGCTCGGCCTAGAGGGGTTGAGCGGTCCGAGGGGGTGGGGGGCGCAACCCCCCCCCCCTTTCCCGAACCGGATGTGCCGCCCTCCCAATCGGTCGGCCAAATCCGGCCAGCCATCCTGGTTCAAGCGGCTTGCTCGAGCAGCCTGTGGTCTTGTTACGTGACACCTTCGGGTGTCGTGACTCCTTCACCCAGTCCGCCGATGAGCCAGCCAGTTTGCAGCTGAACCGGATTGCGGTGCAGGGGCTGCATTCCTCCGCAGCACAACGCCCCTTGTGGTGCCAAGGTCTTCCTTCATCCCGGATGGATTTAGCCTTCCGGTTCTTATTTGGTCGGGCAGCCCACGTGTGGGGGCCGCGTTTCTTCCGCATGCGGACACAGCGTGGCCACTGCCTTCGTTCATCACCACCTTCCCGAGATGGTCTCCATCAAAAATAAAAGACAGTACGGAGGGTCGACGGGCCTTCTGTGTTCGGTCCGCGCCCTCCGCATTAGGCTGTATAAATTGGCCTTAAACAGCCATTCACATTCAACAATGATAAGTGTATAATTTTATCAAACTACAATTATACAATTTCCCTACCTCGAAATAAGATTCAAGGTAGTCGATCATAACGGAAGATGGCATCGCGGGGAGACGACATCAACTCATTGACATCGGGGTAGAAGGAGCTGAGGATGGCGTGTCATCGGTGTTCCTTGCGGGTGGATCCATCTTCTTTGGCTTGGCCGAAGATCGAAGGAAGGGATCGTTGTTCTTCGGGGGTACTTCGTTGGAAGGAAAGAATTCTTCGTTGAAGAAAGACGCTTCTTCTAATTCTCCAGGGGTTCCCCCACTGAAAATATTTTCAATGAAAATATTAAATTACACTTCTCCGACTTTTAAAAAAATGCCAACCAATTCAAATTAATTCAATAAGAAGAGTTGTTCTGATTAATTAATAAGGATATTAATTAATTGAGTTAGAAAATTTAATATGTGGGAGGTGGAGTGTTTAAATTTAAAATAGAGTAGTTAATAAATTAATTAAAGTTGGTTATGGAGAGTTATGGGGAAATGAAAGGTTAAGGCTCATGTGGGCCCCACCTCACAAATATAATCTCATGGGAGGTTATGTGGGTGTGGGCCCCAACAATAAATTACCCATGTAGGATTTAACTACTCATGATAAATAAAAATTTTCACAACAATTTTATTTAACTTTTTTATTAAACCCCAAAAAATTAACTTTCAACCCACATAAAATGCAACTGTGGTAAGGGTCCCCTTAAGAGAAAACCGGTGTTGTGAGTTCATCAGTGTCCCTGGATTTCAATTCTGAGAACCAGTTCAAAAGATAGAAAAACACGCACGTACGTTTACTGAACGTACCCAAACAAAATTTCAGAAATCGATTCCAGGCACACCATTCCTCAGAATCAATTGCTGTAAAAAACCATGGACTCGTAAAATTCCAAATTATTTAAGAGAAAATAATTCCCTTTTAATTTCCGTGTCTTTACATTATATTATTATAAAGTGGAATTGTAGGGGGTATTTTGGAAATCACATGACACTTTTGTAATTAATTTTATTATTTTTCTTTTGTTTCAATTTTTTTCTATCATTTATTTTATTTATAGAAATTTTATTAAGATTTATGTATAGACTGTAGGAAGCTTTATTGTGAGAAATGGGGCCTTGACAGTGTATGGAAGAAATCATTTATGAAATTTTTAGTCCAAACATGATCACTCTACATGATATTGCATACACCATGGATGGTCTGACATTTTAATTGTTGTATTACCCTTTAATTTTTGAAATATCAAAATGGATGGGTCGAAAAACCGCAATTAGGTGTACTTAACTATAGTGATGATATCAATTCGTTCTTTGTTCCTTGGAATGGGATGGTGGTCCTATGGTTTATTATGGATCAGGGTCCATGGCATGTCTCATTATGGGTTATATTTGTTTTTTATGTGTGGTATGTGATATGGTTCATTCAGTTCAATGTACTACACTGTTGTGGATAAGAATATGCCATCAATGAAGTTTACCAATTTAATATTTTTTTAATTTAACACTTTTTCAATCATTTTACAGGTTTTAGATCCCTCTTTTATTATCCTATCCATTGTAAAATTAGGGGTTCATTATGAGAGGATCACTCCTTCCCCTATTCAAGATTTTGAGCCTTATATACATTATTACATGAATATTTCATAAGGAAAACCCATCATTTAATTTTATTTTCTGCTATACTTCTCCCTTTTAACATAGTTTTTCTTCCTCAAACAAACCATAAGGGGTTTATTGGACATGAAAAGAGTTTTTATTGGTTTAAATTAGTTATTTTATCGGTCAAGGGATTTTTTAGTATGTTTCTTTTATAGTTCATGAAAATATCATCAAGGGAATATTCTTTCCATCACTTATGGTAAGTGTGTTTGTAAAACACAATCATTTTATACATCATGAACAGATAAAATATATAAAAAGATATAACAAATTTTATATACCAATATGGGGTTTCTAATATGTGTTTGTAATTATTTTTTAAAAATTTCCATAATTAGGGTAAATATATTTTCCATGCATTTTAATTTTAAATTTTTATAAAAAGGGTTGTTAATTCCATGTGTTTGATTAAATTTTCCATAATATTATTTGAGAGGAATAAGAAATTTAAATTTATTTATTAATTAAAATAATTTCAACTTTATAAAAGTGGAATTATTGGTCATTTATTAGTTTTTTTAAACCATTGTGTCATAGTGGCATTTCAAATGATCTAAAATGATATTGTGTTTCTAATATTGATTTCCATAGGATGTTTTGATGATTTATTTTATTTGGTTATCTGATTTAGGTTGCCCAAGAATGTTTCAAAATCATGCATGAAATTTTAAGCATGTTTTTTTTAATGATTTAATGATACTGTGAATGAATGAAACTTTTTATTTATATTCTGTCTTATAAATAATTTTCTCCATGGTGGAATATTGTATGATGATTAATCTGATGAAACGAGGTAGTATCATGAAATGATGTTGGGGGTTTGTTGAGATTTACATTTTGCCGCATTATTGATAACATGATACATTTTTTTGTAACATCTAGTTTATTGATTTTTTAGTATTCATAAAAATATAAGTATATATTGGATGAGTTTTAAACTGTCATAGATTGGGAACTGGATAGTTCCCGTGGTTATATTATGCTGTATCTAAGGTGTTGTGGCCCACAGAATATGAAAACATCCATGATGGACTATATTTCCTTGATAGTCTAATTATTTTTCTTGGATATTTGATGGATTATATTACATTGTCATAGTTTTCCAAGATACTTATTATATGATAATATTACATGAGTCCCAAAATTCTAACATGTTACATAGTTTTGGTTTAATATTATTTTTTGGTTCCTGCTATTTTAATGTTTTTACACCTATATCTTGATGTCATTACAAGGAAACAATGGTTTATACTTTATTTTTATAACATTACTTTTTCATATTGGTTCATATTGAGTAATATTCCAGCTTAGTTATGTTTTTTTCTATCATTATACTAATTTTTATAATAGGATAGAAGTTGTAGCTTTATAGGAACAACATTTTTTTACTTTTTAAGTAGGTTTGATGAAGGGTTTTATAGTATATGATTGTAATTAACAAATAATTTAATACATATATATTACATCTAAATAGATTAGTATTATGGTTATAATAAAACAACACCAGAATTATACTAGATTGTTGTTTTGGATACATGAAAAAAACAAACAGGTTCATAATTCAGTTACATCATCTCTCTGTTATCATTTGCAATTAGATCCTTTCTTACATGTCAAAATAAATCCATTCTTTGTTTCATGGGGAAAAGAAATATATAGAAAAGTTATTCTTAGATGATCTGTATGGGTAAACAAGGGACATATGAATCATCAAATTAACATTAGAAAATAACATTATGGATATAATTTTTTTAATATTATAACCTACATATGTAATATCATAACCTTGAGTCTTATAATAAATCATAAAAATTAACTAGATGTAAATCATAAAAAATTAAATTTCAAATAATAATTAGAACTGTGGAAATCACACAAGAATATAAAATAATTTATTTAGTAGTCAATGATATTTTCCATAACTAGGATTTTTTTTATGATTTCTCTCACAAAACCATCATAGTAGTAACGGTTTACTCTACAGACTATAATAGTAGAAGATTTAATTTACTAAACTGATTTTACTTCCTATTACAGTCATATCTAACTTGTGTTCAATAACTATTCCATTCATATCTATATAATGATATATAATATAATTAACCATTTAATTTTTTAGAGATATAGGTCCCTAAAATCATGAAATTAAATATATAAATACATGTACCACATGAACAAAAATCATTAATTAGAATATAACCCTTGAAAAGTAATATGATTCATAAACATTTCATAATAGTATAACCCATAGAAAATAATTAAGTTTCATACATATAAATCTATAATAAGCCTAAAAAACATAAATGAAAATAGGATAATTTCCTTAACTAACAAACCTAGTAAAGTACAAGTAGCATCAAATAATATTATCATCAATGGAAAATAATTTTCAAATATCACATGAAATAATTCTTGGGAAAAATATACTTTCAGTTATGAAAACTATTTATTAAATTCTTTATTTTTAGAAACTAAATAATTTTCACCCAAAAAAACATGAAATATTTAAATATATAATTAGTGGAATTATGGTCTCATAATGGTTTAAAAATCCACTCACTCTTTATAATCTTGAAATTCATTCCTTCTATATGTTTTTTTTCAGAAAATTCTTAAAGAACAGCATTTAGGAAAAGATGGTGTATAATTTTCAAAACATTTTATTAAAAGTACAACACGAAAAAAATACTTTAAACAATCATATGATATTATTATAAATTTTGGAAATGATTTTAGGACACATGTACATGAATGGTAAATAGTTTTTTATAGGAATGTGTTAGAAGTTAACTATTTTTAATAATAATATATAAATAACATATCATTGATGGGTGAATTAATAATATTAATCAATTATATGTATACACTATAAATAAAAATAATAGAATTATAAAAACATATCAATATATTAAAATTTTATTTCACCCAAATTATCTATATGATATAATAAAAAATTATAGGTTTAACCCATGGAGTAGAAAACAGGATAAGAAATATCAACAACATTGTAAGTAGTCGAATAAGATTCCCCATAAAATTAATAATTATTAAATAAAACATTGAATATAACTATTAAAATGAGATTAATGATATGATATATAATAGGTGTGCATATATATATATATTCCAAATGAATTATTTGGTGAATAATTAAAATATCTCTTAAAAGAAATAGTGATATGAGAAAATCCCTACCTCATACATCCCTTTAGTTTTTCACAGATATACATCCTATATAATGGTTTAATGAATTTTATTAAATCATAAAATTAACATTTAATAGATTATAATTCCATATATAATATTTTTATAACATTTTATTACCCATTAAATAATAATATTTCATGATTTTGGTTATTTTAGTTGAGTTCATTTCATGATTTTCATGATTTGTTTATTTGTGTATGATTATGTATTTTCCAATATAATGGAAATAAAACAAAATATGTTTAATTAAATGGTATTAATGTAATTATATAAGATTACAAGGACCCATTTATAATTTATATTTCATACATGAGTATGATGACATTGATAATGTGCTAATGATAAATGTTTTCTTTAATTTGGAAGATATTTTGAAAATAGAAAAATTAATTTTTTTATTTAAAATTATTTCTATATTTTATTTCCAGAATATAAAAATGGTTTTCATATACCATTTATAATCAAATTTATCCATATTTATTGTTTTATGAATAGGATCCATGTGGTAATATAAAACGAATGAAATCATTATCCACAAAGATGATTAGATGGAATAATTTGTTCAATAGTTTCATTTTGTTGAATAAGAGGAAATAATAAAAGAGTTGGGTATATGAAATTTATTTAGAAATATAAAAATATATTATTTTCATAATTATATAATTATTTTTTATCAATAGATGATAAATATGGAGTGAAAATAGAAGAATAAAAGAAATTTAGAGTTTCACATTGATAAAATTACGACTTGAATATCACTCCTTTAGAGACTGTTGATGTAATTTTATTTAGAGTTATGGTGAAAAAATATGAAAAAATATGTTATGAGAGTGAGTTTTATAGGTTTCAGGATATAATTTATGAGCTTTAATGTTTTTAGATGAAATGGGGTGAATAGGGGTAGGATTTATACTTTATTAGAGGCGAGTTTAAGTGATTAAGATAATAGTAATTTTATATTTAAATCCAACCACATTAAGGTGGACTAAATTTCATTTAGTTATTATGTTAATTTATTTTGAGACTTTATAGGGTCTATAAATACCTCAAAAAACCTTTTGATTTATTAATTTTAAGTATAATAGAATTATTTCTTAAAACATTAACCCTTCAAACTACTATAGTCATACTATGATATGTAATTTTTTACTACTGAGTTTTTTTAACGAAATAATGAAATTGTAATAAATTTTTCTTTTGGGAATTATAATTCCAAATTTAAATTTTATTTTTCTAATTCAATTCACAAAATTGAGATATTAAATTTAAAATTAATCCCATAGACAAAATGGAAAATAAGGTTTTAAAGTGAAATATTCAAAATGATGAGATGTTTTTATATCCATCTTAAATGTGAAATTCACTCAATTGACCTAAATTTTTTTTATGTAAATTTTAAATAATTGTACTGCATAACCAATTTGGAAAATAATTTTACTACAATTATAGATTATAATAAAAATGGATTTCAATTAAATTTATGTATTTTCAAATATACATTAAAGAATGAAACCTCTATGAGAAATAAAAAAAATTATTCCTTATATAATTTTGATATAATGATTTCAATAATTAATTTTATTTTTCCAATACAAAAATACAATGGTGTAAAAAATTAATTTTAAAATAGGTATTCCATTAAATGGTTTCAAAAGTACCATTAAAGAAAACATAAACTTTGTGCTTAAAATTTGATTTATTCTTTGGTCAATCATATCCAGCATATTGATTAAAAATAAAAAGATATGAATGAATATATAATATATGAATTTAAAAATTATTCCTCACCAATAATAATTTATATATTTTTATCAACATAATATGAAATAATTATAATAAATTGTTTTTATAAAAACACATTTTTATGTTAAATTGGTTTTAATTTTCATTTATAATTAATTGGTGATAAATGAATTAACATTATAAACATTTTTTGAACTATATTTTCATAATTTATTTAATCTCATTCATTCCCTATAATCAAATGTATAGGTTTTAATTGTTGTGTTAAAATAATAATATTCATGGATTTTATTAAAACTTGTTGTTTTCTGAAAAGTATGCTATCTAGGAGACTATTTAAAAAAAATATCATTAAATATTTGGATGTTAAATTTTATCCCCATTAAAATTAATTTAGTCCACAATATTAATTTAAATGATATATACATATTTGGATACCTCTATATTATCACATCATTAGGTTCCCATATAGAATATTCAAATTGGAAATTTCATCACAAAACATTTAACCAGGAGAGTGATGTTATTCTCTAGAAATATATCATTGTGATCCATAATTTCATATAGTTTTTCCTTATAAGAATTATCTTGGTCTAGTGGTACAAAATCAGTGCTTAGTAAATATGAAGGATTAGGTGTGTACATAATGAGTATAGATACATGGAACACATCATGAAATTGATTTATATTATATAGAAGATATAATCTATAAGATACCGTACTAATACAATCTGTATTTTAATAAAAAAATGCGTCATTTAACATTTGATATTTTTATTAAAAATAAATTATTATTGTTTTGAAATTTATTTTATGGGAAACCTAAATTGTAATAAATGCCAATAAAACATCCCATTATATATTGAGAAATGAATAGGTGAATATCAACACCTAACTAGTATTCATATTAAAAGAAAATTAGTTATAAGTTAAAACATGGACATAGAAGAGAACTACAGCTATCAATTTATGATGGAAAATTTCAAAGGATGTAGTCAATCAAATGTTAATGACCAAAATATAGTAGACTAAATTTATTTGGAAAAGGTCATTAATATAATCTTAAATGATGAAAATAGGATAAAATTTTATTTCAGAATCATTTGAGAAGATACACTTACTAGATTTCATAATATCAGTACAACATATCTATTTAGTTGTGACATGATGAATTTTAGCTTAATATATCACTCAAATAAATAAATTTGATGTTTTCATTAATGGATAAAAAGGGATCATATGATCCATAATGGGATTAAGTATTATTCCTTCATCCTTGGTTATCACACCAAAAAAATGTGAGCACAGATTATCTAATACGCATAAGTATTCATAATGTTATGTAATACATTAATCTCTTATAACACATTAAATGTTCATTACTAAATATTTAATAAATAATAACCCTTTTGAATCTTCCAAAAGATTAAAATCCAAAAAAACAAATGAAGGACACCAAATATTCAAAGACAAGTTATCATTAATCGCCCATCATGATTTATGTAGATCAAATTTTTCACACACCAAACTTGTTGATATAATTATCATGAATTTTATATAAACATGGTATTAACTTAATTACCATAAATCCTTTGTGAAAGAATGACTTCATTTAAAAAAATCTCTTTCATTATATAATAAATCCAAAAACTCAATAAACTAAATTTATAAAAAAATTAAATAATATTATTAATCAATTTCAAGGTCATCAATACCATCAATTTAATTTTATCACAGACAAACATCTATTTACCTCATTATTATCCCATGATAATGAACATATTAATGGTTATATTTACATTAATTAATTTTTTTTAAAAAATCTCCTTTCCAATAAATACATCCATATTCCATCATAATTAATAAATAAGTCTTTTCAAATAATTAAGGAAATACTATAGTGGACCAATCCTTATATGCATCTTTCTATAGTACTATAATGTCACTTTCACACTATTATTCTTGATTTCTAATACATAAACACTTAATTAGTACACCATTTTTTTCTTACTCCAAATTTAAAACTATGATAATTTAATATTTTACATTAACATTGTCCATAAGAGGTTGTTGACATTGATCGTCATCAGTATCCCTTTAATTATATAATGAATTAGAATAATTCTTATTTTCCATACACTTGTAGAATTAATGTGTGGGAGTGAATTCTATGTATATTTATCACTATTTGAATTATTATCTATCTTCTTCTAATCAATTTGGCACCCAAATTATTAATTAACTTCTTTCCCTGAATTAAAAATATAATTATCCCACACAAGAAAATTGTATCCTGGTTCTTTTCCACACTTCGAGAAGGAAAGTTAATCTCATATTCATTTCTCAATAGTTATTGGAATATCCATTGAATCAAATTTTATTCACTAATCTAATCCATATTATTTATGGTTTACTCATATCCCCATTTCCATCATGGGATAATATAAAAAAATATCCATATAGGTACTAAAGTCTCTTATAAATAATTTAATTACAAGAATTGGTTTTAAACCACCAAATAATCTTTGAATTTTAAATTCAGGACTAATGATAAAACTAGAGGCATACCTTGATACTATTTTAGCTTTTTTCACATATTAACATATGAATTCTTCATCCATTGGATTAAAGTCAACAAATTATTTTTGTATATTTGTAAATAGAATACATGTGTTGCACATTCCAGGTAATATCTATTTAAACTCATCCAATTTCTAGATTCAATTTATTCTTCTTGCCTCAAATTCTAGGGAATATTTCATCATTTATGTTCTCAACCATCCAAACAGTAGAAATTTAAGAAACAATATTTTTGATCTGATCATTGAAAAAATAAAATATTTTTTAAATGTTGTTGATCCATTTCTAAGACACTAGTTGATAAGAATACCCACTGAAATAAGGTTAATGTTTCCGGAATAATGACTTTGGTAACCTCATTTTCTGATTTGGTATTCCAGTATGAATCATATATTATGAGAGTATAACAAAATTATATTCCATTATAGATCCTATAGAATTTGGTTGTTTGGAGTAAAATCATTTAATTTCCCATCACATTTATCATTGAAAATAATTTTTCATGTTCCATCTATTGAATAAAGAAAATGAAAAATGTGAGTAGCACTAATTATACTAGGAAAACCACATATTCAAGGGAAAAATTATAAAATTTAAATCCATGAAACCTATGGTTTAAGAAAAGGTTATTCTTAGTCATAAAAAACTAGGGCTATAACCTATATATACACGTTGGGTTTTTACTAAGGTTATATCATCCTAGTTTCCAAATGTTAACTAAAATTTTATCTGATACCAACTATATCAAACCACTTTTCTCATACATTGATATTAAATTGAAATAGATCAATATTTGTATTACAAAAAAAGAAATTCAAAATTTTAGCGGTTTAGTTTCTTTAGAGATTTTGAAAAATAATAAAACAAGTTCATAAAACATCTAAATTATCTGACACTTATTCCTTTGTAACTAGAGCACTTATTTATTTATCAAACATAATATCTTTTTTCTTATCATAGAGAAATAATCATATGAAAAGAGTGATCATAGATGCTCAGTATGTGTAAAAAAGGGATATATAAATCATAACATATAATAAGGGTATAAGAATATTTACATAAAATTTTAATTTTATACCCTTCATAACAATGATTATAAACCTAATTCATATAATAAATAATAATAATTATGAATATTGAAATCATAAAATAATTACTTTCGAATAAATCAGGGAGTTGTTCCAAACATATAAGCATAGAAATTTATTTTATTAGTAGTAAATGATATTTTACTATAATATCATTGTTTAATTAGTTCACTATAAAAACCATCATAGTATTCATGGTTCACCTCCAAGACTATCATGGGGAACAAAATCCATTACTAAGCATGCTTCAATACAGTTTCTGGTCTGGTATGAACTGTGTTTAACACCCATTGAATTAATTTCTATCTTATTATATATAATATATTTTACCAATTAATGAGAGTGTGATTTAGTCACATCAATAACTAAATTTTAAACATACCTACATGTTCTATATGATCAAAAATCATTCATCATATTAAATCCCATGAAATGAAATAGGTTACATTAATATTTATAATAGCATAAATCATGGGAATGAAATTAGATTAATAAATATCAATCCATCATAAACCCTAACCAAACATAACAAAAATAAGGATAATTTCCTTGAATAATATCCCAAAAAATAAAATATAACACCAAATAATGTTATCTTAGAGGAAAATCATTTTGACAGATCCCTAGAAATTATAATTAATGATAAAAAGTTTTCTATTGTAATTTTTTAAAGGAAAAAGATTCTAAAATAAATTAATTTATTTGAAAATTACCATGTAATATTTCAAGGTAAGAATCAAGGAATTATAGAATCATGAAAATGAAAATATACAGTCAAATTGTTTATATTTAAATAACATTCTTTCTGTATTTTACTAAAAAAACTCATAAATATGGTCCTATAAAAATGACGAAATTATTTTTTAAATAATTTTGTTAAAAGAAATAATGAGTAAAAATTCTTTAAAATATCATAAGATAATATTAAAATTAATGATGGACAGAAATAATGGTATCATGGAAATGTAAGGAAAAGATATTTTTATGTGAAATTATAAAACGGATTTTTGTTAATGAAAATCTGTTTAAATACCATTTCATTGAATTGAGAAATAATAAACATAATTGATTATGTGTATTCAATATAAAATTACATTGAATAATTTGATATACAAGATAATAAATTTTGTTTGTTTCTCTAAAAATGATTATCATGAAACAATTAACAATTTAAACTTTATCCCAAAGAAGATAATTTTCATTAAGAAACCCCTTATAGTTTTGTATTTAGTCGAATAATATGCCCCATAAATGTAATAATAATAAAATAAAAAATTGGATATAATAAATATAATGAGTGTCATAAAGGATATGTAATATATCAGTATATATATAAAATTCACACAATAATTATCTAGTGAATAACGCCTTCATCTCCTTGAAGAAAATGTGGAATGAGAAACCATTATATCACAATTCCCTATAGTTATGCACAGTTAAACATCTTCAATAGTGGATTATGGAAATTTATTATATAATCCATGAATCATATCAATGATTATGATATGTTATATGGTATTTTTATACAATCTTACCATTCACTCATTAATAATATTTCTTGACTTTCACTGTTTTGGGGGCATTCATTTAACGATTTGTAAGACTAGTTGAATTGTGTATAATTATAGATATTCCTATTGAATGGAAATAAAACAATATAATTGTAGAAAAATGGAACTAATTCTCTTCAACATGTTTATGTGGTCCCAATAATCTGTGATAACGCATATATTAGGATGATTCATCTGATAAAATGCAAATGACCAACATTTATTTTATCTTGCTGATTTCACCGACCATAGAAGAATAGTTTTTTCATTTAGTATTATGTATATATAATAGTTAGAGAACATTAAATTTATTATAATGTAATAATTAAAATCTTATTAAACCATATTTACAGTTTAATGGACATCCATAAAGTAGGTAATGGAAAAATTCCAAAAATCTTTATTTATGGAGGTGATTACCCAAAATAAATTTTAATGTAGTTTCATTTCCATGTTTAAGTGATGATAATAAATGTTATGGATATCAGATATTACACTATAAATGTAAAATTATTTTATGTACATGATTGTGATATTTTTATATAATTATTTATGATGGATGTTCGGGGAAAATAGATGAATAAAATAATTTAACAGAGGTGCTTTGAGAAAATGGCCTATTAAATATATATCCTATTATAGAATCTTGAGGACCTTGGATATAGCATTTTTTTATATAAGAAGTAATACGACATAGGGAGAGTGAGGTTGAGTTTTTTGGGTAGATATTTGACATGATTAATATGTTTTTATTCATAATGGGCAGGTGAGGGGTAGTATTTATACTTTAAGAGAGGTGAGTTTAAGTTATTAAAATAATGATAATTTTATATTTAAATCCAACCATATAGTGGTGGAACTAATTTCAATGATATTTTTTGTTAATTATTTTTTTTTGGAGTTTTACGGAAAATAAGTACCTTAAAGAACCATTAAATGTTGGAATATATAGGTATGTTAATATGTTACCATATAACATTAACCCTTGTCACTATTTAACTTATGTTTTTGTAAATAATAATTAACCATGGTAACCATTTATTACATAAAAAATTTAATGACCATACAACATTATATATACCTTCATAATAATAATTTGGAATAAAATTTTCCAAATTAAATTGAAAAAATTTATAAAATTTAAAATAATACTATTCTTATATACATAATAAAAAAGAGGTTTATTAACGTAAAATGTTCAAATTATTGACATGTTTGTATAACCAATTTTTAAAGGAAGTTAGTTAAATTGACCTAAATTATAGTTATTGATGTATTATTTTACTAAGTACACTTTTACGAAAATTTAATATATAATTTATCTATATAAAAGAATTTGATGAAAATGTAGTTTACAATAAAAAGTAAGTAATTATCACTATTCATTGAAAAATGAAACTTCAACAAAAAATTCAAAAAATTAATCCAAAAATATTTTGATATAAAAAATAAATATTTTATTTATTTTAAATAAATTTATTAACGGGGTCAAAATTTAGTTTTAAAATAGGTGATCCATTAAAATCCCAAAAATTACCTTTTGGAAAAATGAAATTAATTTTCGTAAATTGGATTTTTCCTTATATTAATACAATCAAACATATTGAATGAATATATAAATATATGGATGAATATATATCATATTAATTTCATTAACATATCTTTCTAATATTTATTAATTTAATTTATTAATATAAAATGTTATTATGGGAATAATATTAGTTTTTAATATAATCATATCCTTGATGTTTAGTTGGTTTAAATTATTATTTCAATTTAATTTGTGAAAAATTTATTCATTTCTTAATAATTATTCAACTGTGACATCACAATTCATTTAATATCATTTGTTCCCAACATTCCAATTAGTATATTATAATGGATGGGTTAAACTTATAATATTTTTGGAGTTCTTCTAAGCTTGGTGTTTTGGGTATAGTAATCCAATGATGAGATTAAATTTATTTTAAAGAAGTCATTTTTTAATATAATTGGGTGTTATATAGATAATAGTATAGATTTATCTAAATTAATTTTTATTATATTTCTTTTTCATGGTTCATAAGTTTCTCTTTGAATGTGATGGTCGGAAATTTATTTTCATAAAGGGGAGGAGGATTATTTAAAACTGGTTTAACATGATATTTTATTTATTAAACTTTTTTATGGAGAAAAAGTATTTTTATATTTTAGTTGAAATTTAATTTAATTTATTTTTTATGTGAGTAACTACATACACCCTCTTGTTATTTGGGTACAGTTTTCCCAACCCACTTTCCCCCTTTCACTTTTCATACAAACCTTCAACATCGTCTCATTGTAGTTTTTCTAAAGGCACCCTCAATCAAGAAAATGGACTGATGATTACATATTATAGGATACGGAAAATGAAAATTTATTTTCTAAAATTTTTTAGAGGATGAACCTGGAAATCTCACTTAAAGCCGATTAATAGTTTGTATTCTAAATTAATATCATTCAACTAACCTACTTATTATATATTGTTTTATGTATTTTAAGAAAAAAATGATGACTTTTTTATTTTATAACATAATTAATTGATATGAAATATTTAATTCAAAAAAACTATAATATGAAATTATTACATAATGTGATATGTTATGGAATAACTTGGACATTGTGGTTTGGTAAATATGTGGCATCATTTTGTTTTTTGGTATTTAAATTTAGTTTCACAATTCAATTTTGTGATATCATAGATGAATTTAAAGTCATTTATTTAGTGTTATGATATCAAAAAGTCCCATATCAATTATAAATCTATATCCAGCAATAATCATGGTTTATGTCACACCACAATAGAGAGTTTGATATCTCCTAAGACCTAGCTCCACCATATGCGATTTCATCTACTGAATTTCTCAACCCCATCATATGAAGAGATTGTATTCAGTAGAATGGAAGGAAAATATTTATTAATTGTATAAAAATTAGTTTTAGGTCCATGACAAGGTGGAAAATTTCCAAACTCACGCATATAACCATTGATCTCCACAAATAGAAATAAAATATAATGATTTTAGAATTGAAGGAAAAAGAAACTCAACATACCTCCCTTGTAAGAACCCTAGGTTTTCACCCCATTATAAAAGTTAACAGATTACATTGTAAATAAATTGACATATAATAATATAAATAATATAAAAAATGAGGGTTATAAATGAATAAGAAGAAAAAAAACACACAAAATTGAAAAATATATCATAGACGAAGAAGAACAAGAAAAGAGGAATATATGGAGAATAATCTAGAGTATAATAAGATGGATGTGTGTAGGAAGAAACAAAAATAATAAAATGTGAATGAATAACAAAATTTTAAAAAATAAACTAAATTAAAATTATATTAAATATAAAACTAGAGTAAAAATAATAAAAATAAAAAATAAGGATGAAAATAAATTGGTTCACAATATTTCCATCTAGAATTTATCCTCTAAAATACAGATCGTTAGCTTCCCAATATATGGCTGACTATCACCATGGGTTCTTATTCCATATTGAGAAAATTGATATTGATATTGACCATCCAAATATAAAATTATTTATATGATCACAAAAGATGTCATGAGACAATAAATGCGTCAAATGTTTTTGGTTGAGGATTCTGTAAATCTTCCTCCACTTTGGACCATTCATTAGCCACATTATTAAAAAAACCCCTATAAAATAAATTGTGAAATGTGGAATGTTGTCATAATTAATATAAATTAGAAAGTATAAAAAATTATTCACACTATTCTTATCAATACTTAAAATGGTATTCTCAAAATAAGAAAGAGATAACATTCTATTGAAATTCTATAATTATGAATTTTTCTCATTTGTTTCCCAAAAACACCCGAAAAGTCCAATTTTTTTAAAAAATCATCCAAAATTTTATAAATGGATGGTTTGAAACCATAAACATATATATGGAAAATTATTAACATATTTTATTTTTAGATTTTACCATAATTTAAAAATTATTTTCTACATGCATAAAATCTCAACATTAAAAACCTGAGGGCACCAATGACATTAATTTGGAAATTCTAATGCAATATAATCATACAATTTTCAATGTCAAAACAACATATTGATAAAACAAATAATATACCAATTTAATTTATAAATTTTCTAATAAATTATCAATTAATGTATTTTAACACTTCACATTTGAAAAATATTGTATTTCTCCTTTCATTAATTCATGTTTCTTAATCCAATATTATTAAAAATTCAAAATACAGATTGACCTATATTTTGAATCATTTCCATCAAAATTTATGTTATTATGTCATGTATATTTATTCACATATATAGAATAAATTCTTCAAATCCATATTCGTGTAATGGAATTACTTACTACACTTTTTAATGATAAAATACAGATGAAATCACAAGGAATATTAAATCAATGATTCATTGTCTATGGGGACTAAAGTTGGTACACATTTCTGTTACAATAAATTAATGATCAAATTATACATTTGTCTCATAAGTAAAATAAACATTTATATAAAATAAAATTTTATTGGAGTTCTATGAAAAAAATAAACAACTTCCATTTCCCCCAAAACTCAATTTATGGTAATGATCAAAGTGAAGCACAATGAATGATTTGTTCACCCTATTGAATATTTATCTTCTACATATCTATTTTTTCCATTTAAATATCTATTTTTATTTTTCAGTTTATTTATTAGAATATAAATCATATCCCCCACTAGACCACATATTATAAAAATAATTTCTAGTAGTGGTGATTTTTAGTTTTTCAAAGTCACAACTCGTCTTTTTATTTATTGCTTCATTATGTATTTTATTCATTTTTTTCATGAGGAGAAAAACAATAATGATTAAAATTAAAGATTAATATGACCCTTCCCATGATCCAAAAAATAAAATTCCATTACATCATACTTACAATATATTCTTCCACTTCATCTATGAATCATATCATCCCTCACACTAGAACATTAACATATCATTCAAATACAATGATGAGGGGGGGGGGGGGTTAAGAAAAGATCAAAACTTTTTGAAACAAGGATCATTATTTGAAATTATATTAATATTTTATATGGGATAAAGAAGGATTAATATAAAGAATTTTTCAATTATAAGGGGTTTTTAAAATATAGATTAAATTTTTAATTTTTTTTCACAACTACAACATTGACATTTTCAAATATAGGTTGTAGCAGGTCACATGTCTAATGATTTCTCATCAAATATTCTCAAGAATAAATATTAATTACATGGTCTATATATAATCTTGGGAATGTATCATATGGTTTTCTAAATCACTCTAGGAATGAATAATAATAATAAATCAATTCATTTGAATTTTAGAAATTCAATACATGAAAAATTATAGGGAAATTTTGTTTACCTCAATAAACTAATTCACTCAAATCACGTATCCTCATTTAAGTATTCATGATTTATTTTTATCATCCAATTATCCATTTTACTATTTCAAATTTTTAAAAATGAAATCAATAAATGGAATCATATTATTCATAATAAACTAATGTAACCTAAATAATTCATGAAAATCATAAATCCGTGAATGTTCATGTAGTTTCCATATAAATCTCAAAAAAGTTTGTAAACCCAAAAAATGTAGAAAATTTTATTGAACATATGTAAAATCCTCATAAGATGAATATATTGTTCCTCTTCCTCGATGGTTTTTGGGATCCTTATGCCATCACAGTCCTTCAAAATAAAAATTTTTAAATTAAGAACAAGTCTTTTGGATTTTAAGTTATAAAATATAAGATGGAGTGGGTGAATTATGGACTAATTATTAATACTAATATTTGAATCTATTTTATATGAAGCAATATAGAAGGGATAACTCATGTTATGATTCCCTATGTTATCCATGAAATTTTTATTCATATAGAGGGAAGTACAAGCACTTATCCTATGTTTGAGGGTGGTTGGGGATTCTTGGATTGGAACCACCACATGTGGGTTTCCCCTACATGATATTATTATTATTTGGTTAGGAATGATCAATGAATAAAATATAATAGATCACCCAACTTCAAAATTATGTGAAACCTGAATTGAAGAGGTATGATAATATATGGGTCACCCCCCTTCTTGCTTGTTACTTATATGAACTCATCATAATTTTATAGTTGTGGATTATTTTGGGCTAAATGAATTATTATTCAAAATGTAGGGTTATATTTTATTTTATGTTATATATAATTAAACAAAAAGAATTTAAATCATAATTCCCCATTATCTTGTGATAAGTCTCTATCATAGGAGTGTTAAAAAGTTTGTTCACCAAAATTAGGGACCTTCATCTGTTCCTCAACATTTTCCTGTGTTGATTCATCATCATATTGTAAGGAAACACTATGAATTTTTTGAATCTAAAAATTAAAATTCAAAAGGAGTGACACTCAAATCAGATTGAATGATGTTATAAAATAAATAGATCAAAATATTTTCATCTCTATGAGTTATTTCTGGTTCAATAGCTTCCTCAGTGGAAAACTCCTCTTACAGATAGATCTAATTGAATGATGGAAGGTAGTCATGATACTCCATCTTCTATTCAATGTATAATATTTGGATATATTATTCCTCTAACATTGCAATATTTACTTGAAAAATAATTTGATCTTATAATTTATAGTGATTATAGTGATCAAGTTATACCTAATACTCATTACAAAATTTATCTAGGTCTTGAAGATCTCACATAGTTATCTCAGAATCCATATCATCCTCTTCATAAATACACTCAATAATTGTATTATGAAACTAAATTTGGTTCTTAAATGGTATGTCTATTAATATTACTCGATATGGGCCTCAATATATTTTTATTAATTCATAAAATAATGAAAGCTGAATAAAACATCCATCTTGGACTCAAATAATTGAATGTCATACCAAAGATCAATGACCATGTTAATTATATCACAATGTGATATCCATGTCTTGATTTATATTTTATTCTCCAGGAATATTATCATAATATCATCATACCACTGTTGGGGGACCTCATTAGTATATTCAGTTTATTGTTTATGAAATTGTGTGCAATTGATCCATATATTGAAAAAATGATCATTTGAAAATTTAGAATAAAAATATTGTTTTGTTATTTTTTTAATGAAATTATAAAAATATCTATTATGTTGATATAATAAATATGAAAAAAATAATCTTATTCCCAAAAATATCACTTTTTTTGATGCATTATTATCATAGGTCATCAAAAATGAATATTTATTTTTCTAATATAGTGAACCATCTAATTCTGAAGAATATCATTTAGATGATGTACCATCAAAGGATTATTGTCAAACATCTTCTTTATTATTTAATGAATAAGGAGTTGAGATATATTTGATTCCTATGGTATCTGATGTTGTAATATATGGTATTATTATTATTCTATCCAATATGGGAGAAATTTTTGATCCTTTTGGTATCACTATTTTTGATGTCGCGGCTTATTTTCGTTTTGTTCCAAAGGGTCATTCATTTGGAAGAGATGATTTTATGGTTAGACTAGATGAGGGTGAGAATGTAGGTGATGAAATTGGAGAAGAGAAGGTGCTTATCATTATTATTACCCTATTGAGATATTTTTTATCACAATAATGAATCCTATTTATTCTAGGCATGGTCATGACTTACAACATGCGTTTCAGCATGTGGGCTACCACAAAAAAATCTGGGCTGCATGAAAAAATATCAATTCCACATGAATTGATAAATATGGTTACATATAAGATGATAGAAGTGATAAAGATAATTATATAAAATTATTGGACACCACATGACCGTTAATAGGTTCTGGCATTATTTACATTAAGGATGTCGTTATTAATGGCCAGGTAAAGATGAGCGGTAATAAATGATCAAATATAGCCCCTCAAAAAATATATCTATAACAAGACTAATCCACTCTTCTATGAAATTTATATACCATATAATAATCCTAATTTTTAATGGTAAATCTGACATTAGTTCAGGAATGATCCAAGGAACTCTTGATTAGGATTCTCAATTAGGCTAACATATATTTGTAGTGGAAGACTGCTGATGATTATGACTATATAATAGAAAATTTTCATTCTTTATATGACTCGAAAATTTTTTTTCCAGTTGAATAAATGTTTAATTACTTTGGGCTATCCATTTTATCAAGGCTTTTTCTACTATCATTGAATAAATGGTCTGGTAATTTTCTTCTGGGTGGACTTTTCTCATACCAACATTAATCTATCATTCCAAAAGTACTTCTTTTTTGTGTGTTCTTATGATAACAAAGATATTTTTATTACATTATAATACACTTAAATGATATTATATATAAAAATATAATAAAAAAATATCATGAAATACTAACATAGTGTGATTAGTTAAGAAAGAACCTGGCCTTTATTGTTTGGTTAATGGGTTCCATTATTATCTATGTTAGTGTTTAAATTTAGTTTTTTAATTCACATTTGATCTCTAATTCCTTAATTATTATTATTTTATTTTGTGGTGTGAAATAAAAAATTCCATTAGAATTATTAATTCCCCCACCTTTTATAATTAATGATGATGCCCCCCCTCATTTGAAAGTGTGACATATCCTATGACCTAGCCCCATCGTATTCTATTTCATCTAATGAATGGATACAAACCATCATATTATGACCTTGTATCCATGTTAAGGGAGTGAAATTTATTAATAAAAGTATAGAAATCCATTTTAGTTCCATGTCATGGTGGAAAACCACCAAACCCTTTTACTAAAACTTTTCTCATGAAAATAATATATAAAACTAAATTATTTATATGTAGAATGAAATTGTAACACCACTTACCTCCCCTATGCCATGAATCTGGAGATCCCCTAATTTTTATGGTAAATTTTCCATGTGTAATCAAAGAGTAATAGATGAAAATAAAATAAATAAAATCACTAAGGACCAGAAAATGAAATGATGATAAAAAAACATATGAAATAACAAAATAAATATTGATGAATAAAATAATAAAAGAATAAAATATGTAGAAGAAGATTGATAAAAATAGAAAGGATGTTTGAAAAAAGGCACAAAAATAATAAAAATTATTTAATTAAACATTATTTAAAAGAAACTAAATTAAAATTACATTTTAATTTATACTAAAGTAAAACTGATAAAAAATAAAAATAGTTGATGTATAGAAATGGGTGAATCAGATTCCCTTATAGAATCTATCCTAAAAAATATAGATATATTTATTCCCTCGACATGAATGAATATCTATATGGTTTTTTCATATATGTTTTGATAAATAATGTTTTCTATCATCCTCTTAAAATGAAATATGTTGTACTAATAGATATTTATGTTACATCATAATTAATGAGTAACACTTTTTATGGCTAAGGATTCCCTAAATCTTCCTCCACTCTAGAGAATTAAAGTGTAATATTAATGAGGTAATAACTCCATGAAATACAATGATAATATAAAGAAAGGAGTCTTATTTAAAATCTACCTATACAGTTATCAATTGGACTTATTTATCCAACATTATTGCATATTACTATGGTGTGTTCTATCCTATCATCGAGATGAATTTTTAAACATGATTGATTTTTTGGGGCATTGGATTCTTCAATTTTTTCTAGATCCATATTGAGAAGTTGAATACCATTAATGATGTATTCAAAAAATTTAACTCCAATTTGATATACTTTTATGCTTCATGCTATAAATAACAAAGTAAAGTTATTCTTTTAAAATTATGGTATTATGAAATTCTCAAATTTAAGCCCAAAACACAACAAAAATTAAAAAAATGGTACAAATTAACTCAAATGTTTCTAATGAAAGGTATTAAACTCTTAAAATACATATCCAAAATAATGAAAATATTATTTTTATCTTGGATCCTAAATTGTCCACTACACGATTGAGAGTTCTCTAAATCATTTACTCTCTTCCAAAATTCCCAGGTGGATCGAATTGGATGTGTCAATACATAGGTGTGTTATTTCAAAAGAATTATAAATCGACACTATGGATTAAAAAAATAAAGAATCTATATATTTATTTGATACACGACTCATTATATTTAACTATGTTGTTGAAGATGACTTATCCTTCACCTACTCCCAATCATAAATATGTACAAATAAAGTTCCCATTTCCCAAATTATATTGTCCTATGAAATTCATGTGAACAATTAATCCTCAACCACAAACAAATGGGTTAGTTTCTCTAGATTTAAACATCCCAATTTTTTCTTAATATTTAACAAATCGTGAGAAATATTTTTTAGACATTATGTGTTTTAATAATATATCTCAGATATTGAGAACCTTAATTATAACACACATTTTTGTTGAAATTGATTTTTCAAAGGCTCTGCTTGAATGTGTTATGATTGATGCTGATGAAGAGTTCAGATGTATTTATGTGTCTAATTTTGTCTCTTGGATAAATTACTACCCTGTATTCTCTCTATTGGAACTCCACCATTAGGGAAGTAAATGTAGTATTTAATGTAAGGGGACACTACATGATGTTAATCACATAAATGAAATTGGATTTTATTATTATGGTTTTTGGTTGGGTTTCCATCCAAAAACCAATATTGTTTTATTATTCCAGTAGATGGTTAACCTTAATCCCCAATGTTAGGGTCACATTAGGGTTGAAGGTCCATAATTATGAGTATACTAATGAGTTATAATAGGACTTTATAATATTATACAAAAGCTTTGGGTCCTTATTGACCCATTAGTGTAACGTGAGGATGAACAACCTCTTTATGGTCCTTAATTAAATTATGGGTATATTTCAATAAAATGTTGATCAATTGAACTCTACTAATATCTCTAATTCCAATGTGGATGGTATGGTTCTTCGAGTAGTTTTCTTCACTCCATCCTCATAGGTTGTGTCATTAGTAAAAGAGAATGTTCTATATGTAAATTTGTAGAAAAAATTTAAACACTTAGAATAAGATGTTTTGGGTCGACAATAAAATGATAGATGAATAATGGTTATAACTATGTTTAAAAGAAAACATCATTCTAAATAATAGGATCCTATAACTGAGCCTCCATGTCAAACAGTTTAGGGAAATAAATTTTCTATTCAAGGTCAAGATTCCATTTCCTAATCTAACTATGACCAAGAGAGTTATGTTGTTAATTTCTTTTGATGAGATGTGAAGAACTAGAATAAGTGTATAACTAACATCAAGGAATACCCAATCATTAAAAATAGAACTCAAAATAATTATTCCAATATACCAAAACCAAGGACAATAAGATCTATAGGTAATGTTATTGATTCCAATTTATGTGGTATAGTATAAATATTAGTAAAGGAATCCATGAGTTAACAATGATCTGAAATTGATTTTAGTTCATAAATATAAAATATTGTGAAAAAATTTATATGATTCACTATAAGTGTGTATATGATCATATTTTATACATAATGGTAAAGATTAAAGGGGATAAGGTATAAAAAATAAGAAAAGTAAGAAGTTTCTCTTATCTTCAACCTTCATTTTCATTCCCATTATGATATGGTGGATGAACATTTAAACATAAATACCACTCCAATTGTTAATAATAAAATGTTTGAGAGGGATACTCATATCAAGATAAATGATGAAAAATTAAATTATATCATCACCCAATTTCACATATTGGCCTATGGCTTCAATTAATAGAATCTTAATTTGGAAGTGTATATCCATGTTTGGTGTAGGTTGGTACCTTTTTTGAGGTTATCATTTGAGATGAATGCTTAGTAAAGAAATTAAACATAATTGATGATTTTAAAGGGATTATGGTACTAATTCATCAATAGTTTTGGAATGTTTTGATGTTGTCACATTTAGTGTAACCTAATTGATGTTGATATTTATTTTCACATGATCCTACTAAACCGTAAAATTTTAATTTTTACTTAAAAAATAACAAACACAATAAATAGGCAGGACATATTTTTCAACTTATGGATATGTATTATGTGGTTTTGATAGTAGGTCACATTGAGTAGGTTTTGCAGTAGATTGAGATTTTTTTAATATAGGGTTATAAGGTATCAACCAATATTTTCAACTATATTTTTATTTGGATGATTCGTCCACTCTATTTTACAAATAGAATATGTTTTAATTATATTTTATATTCATGTATGTGGGTAATAATTTTTTTTATATTTATTTATTGGAATATTATTCAAGTATACCCAGTTTGGTCAGTCTATTTATTTGAAAATACATATTCAATATAAATGGATGTCTAATGTTCCGACACATCATTCTAGATTATTAGTGTACTTTATGAAAATTATTTTATAATTATCCATGGGTGAAATCATTCCCATGTCGAAATTCTCAACATACATGCACTAGATTCTATCCCATGGGGATTATGAACAACCTTCAAGCCTAATGGAGAGGTAGGATAGAATTTATGACAAGTCCACCTGAGCCAGTTTGTTACACTTTTCTAACATGTGGTAATAATTTTTTTCATAATAGTTTTTATTTAATGATAATTAAACAAATTTTTATTCCTTTATTATACTAAAATTTCATAGTGTGGAATAGATAATGATTTACATCTTTTAAAGACCATAATTCACCTAATAGAGAGAGAATAATTGTCCAAAATCAAAAGTGATATTCTATAGAATAAAAACCATTTAAAAGACCACATTAGAGTATCTATTCATGTAGACATGATCCAAAATCAAATATACCTATTATCCATGATCATATGGGTGATCTCATGGCGGAATGTTTTATTAGAACAGTCATCACATATTCATATGATATTATATTGAAAAATGAAATTGTTGAAGTATGTACAATGATATTTATTTTATACAAAAAACTATTAACAATTAATGAAATAAGATATGAAATGAGGTATGTTTTTATAAATGTAGAAACAAATAGTTAAATATATGGCCAGGACAAGACAAACCAGGGATCAAATAAAAAATTTAGAGGACATTACATGTGTACCTTCACCACAATAATTCCACTTCAACATTTATTGAAATATCATACTTATTATAATAAAATGTTTGAAAATAAAAACACAAATTAAATTTTATTTAAATAACTAATATAATGAGATTCCATTAAATATGATTGGAATTTAAATTTTAAATGAAATTCTCAAGCTTAAAAGTCTGGGAGAGTTGATTGAAAATGTATACATGAGGTATATTTTCATATTTTTATTTTATAAAAGTTTTTATACTGTATTATCCATTGATAAATAATATTAATATCATCTATATTCATTCATATATATATATCACTACAATATAATAGGAATTCCCTACAAAAAAGGACTCATTAGTCCATATATTACTTCAACTAAATAATTTTCAATAGAAGAAATTGAGTTTTCAAAAAACAAAGAGTTTTAAGTCATAATGTTTTAAAAGATCAAAATTTATAATCAACTATTCATAATGTTTAAAATGAATGTGTAAAAAAGTATAACAATGTCATTTAAAAAATATTTTAATTTTCCCCTTATATATACAATTAATTTTTTTAGGATGAGTTGAACGATCATTGAGATAAATTTTGATGATATGAAGCATATATATATTGAATTAACACCACATAATAAGGCCATTGTGAATTTTTTTCATTAAATGCATATTTTTTCATATAAATAAAAATTAAATTATAAATGCAATATTATGTTTTGACCCATTTTTTTATGATATGCATATGTTTAATAATTATAATGATCACAGTATGAGGATGGACATGGAATATAAGATGCCTAAGGATTTCTATTACTATTTATGTATTAGTAATATGTAAAAAATTATCAACATAAAAATATATATATAAATAGATTTATAAATTTGTATTAGCATTAATATGGTTTTTAAAGAAAAGTAATGAAACAAATTGGGTTTTCTAGATTTTTAATGAAATGGAAGATATCATATTCCATTAAAAATCTAAAATTCATGAATAGGTATTTCTGAAGATAATTAATATTGCATCAAATATAATTATTAATATTTTTTTAAATATTTTTTTTTCCAATACTACACATATTTTTAACATCTAGGAAGTATAATTTTTAGAAATGTGTAAAAGAAATCAATTTGTATAACATTTAGAAAAAATATCATATTTTCCATTCTTATCATGTTTATATTTTTTTATTTCACTTATTTAGGGATTATTTGTTTTCCTATAGTTTATTAAAAAAAATTCTTATCATTTTAATTTAGAGCTATGGGATATAATTTAAAATATAAAAAATCCATTGTAATTTGACTAATATTTAATATATTGTGTGTCATTTGAATAAATCATTTTAAATGAAAGATATGAATTTGGTGTTGGAATATGATGTTATTTCAATTGTTTTCAATCTTCAAATTTTAAGATTATTTCTAACATTTAGAGATTTTAAACAGTGAATGGTTTTAGTATTTTACAAATATTATCAAATGACATTAGATTGATGTGAAATAATATGATAAATATGATAGAATTATTTACTATATATTGAATTTGATGACATAGGAATCGGATGTGTTGTGTACTCTGAATTTGGGGATAAGCAATTTTTAATGAAATGAATGTCATTAAAAACATGTGTTAGGGGGTTAAAACTAATAAAATAACCCAGGATTTATAGAAAATCATAGAAAAATCCTTCTAACTAATATTTGAAATATACGAATAAACATTTTCAATATGAGTTTTAGCTTTATTGAAATAAACAGAATACCACTTTTATAGTTTCAAAACTCTAAGATGTGCTTGAAACAATAAATCCCATGGAAAATGATTCCAAATGAAGTAAAATCATCAGAATATGTTATTATAATTATTAGTGAATTGTATAAATAAATGACACATAAATATAACTTGTTGTGTACTAAAATTTACTAAATATGTAATTTTTAAAGATATTCAATTATGTAGAAACGTGCCTCAGGTAGTTAAATCCAAAAAATTGGCACCATAATGCCATGAAATTTTATAAAAACAAAATTTAATCAAATATTTAGATAAAGGATTATAAATAAATTTAATTTTTGTTATAGTTTTATTATGATGGATAAAAACCCTTAAATTGTTTTAAAAATCTAAAATGTGCAAGTTACTATATAACCATATAAAATGTCCACATATTTAATGAAATCGTCTGAAAAATATATTTTATTGTTTGTAAAAAACATAACATCAAAGTATATGGGTTGAGGTCAGAGTGAAGGAAAAAATAATTTTAAATGATATGAAACTCTTCAAAAGTATTATTTATTGGCTCAAAGACAAGAAGATGACCTAAATTTAAAATTAAATATTAATAAAATGAACAAAAACAAATTCATGATAAATAGAAATAAACACTACATAAAATCAAGATTTTATTTTCTAAGGATGGAAAAAAATGAACATTTAATTTTTCTAAAACACTAAAACTTTTTTTAATGGTTAAAACTGGGAAAATGGATATTGACTAACGTGAAATCATAGAAAAACAATCTTTGAATATTTTTGGATATTTATAAATATATTTAATATCAATATGATTAATTTTTAAAAATATATATAAATAAATATATTTAAAAATCATTAAATCATTGAAACTTGTGTCAGGTAGTTAAGAACTCAAAGTGCTATCAATTAGTAAGACTATGACTATTTATATATTTTTAAAATTTTTTATTGTATATCACATTAATATGATTTTTTTAATGGATAAAATCATTTCTCATATATAATCCACTTTCATGTGAACTCTATTATTTCAAAATTCATCATTTCCAAGCTTCAGTCCTGGAACACTAAAGCTATATTCAGTATAAGGAATATAGATAGTGACATAGATTGTGTATATTTATTATATTTATGATATATTTAGTGATCCATTAGTGAAGAAAAAAAATTATTTACGAAAATAATATATTGTACATGAAGTGATATTGTAAATAAAAAATTATCTTCACATCCCAGAAGGAACTAAATATTATATTTAACAATTTTTTTAACATCATAGGTACAAAATTGTTGGTGATATATTTAAATTTATACATTGCTAAGTATCATTATCTAATTTACTCATTAATATGCTTTATATAGAGATAATTAATCATTATTGTAATTTTTAGGTAAAATAGTAATGCAATACACACCCTTTTGTGTCTAAGCCTATTTAATTACATGATACTAATAAAAAAATTTTATGTTACTGATAAAAACAAAATGAAATTTAATTTCTTATATAATGTTCTATAGGAAAGAATCTATATTTTATATACATTTATTCTTACTCCCATTAGTATACTTTAATACATTGATAAATACTATATCTATATTTGTAAAAGCTATTTGAGTATATCCATGAACCTCATTATTTCATTTTATATCATAATCATCATTGGATCAATCCCGAATGTAGATTCTACGTTTATCTTATTACCTTATTTTAATGAACCATGATTCATTAATAACATATATTAATCAAATTCATGTCACTCCAACATGTTGTGTGGCTGAGATGAGTATGTTTTCTTTAAAAAATGATGATTTAGTCAAAAACAAATGGTGAATTATCAATATTGATAAATTTAAATTGTATTTCAATGAAAAATTTCGATAAAGATTAAATATTAAATAGTGAAAAAAGGAATTAGGTTATCATCAATCAGACGAAAATGAGTTTGTTATGGTCAATGGTGTGTGTTTAATTTATAAGTGACATTTATGTTAAATGAACATATCACATAAAAAATCAGTAAAACAATCTCAGAATGTATTTATTATTTATGAAAAAAAAAATTGATTCATTTGGGACATGTAGAAGTGATGTACATATCAATATGTCACACAATATTTCTGTTATGACTCAATGATTTTTTTATAATAAGAGAATAAATTTTGTTTAAAATTAATGTCACGTATATAGAACAAATAAAAAATCCCTTGGTATTTGTAATGAAATATTTTAATTATACATCATAAACTTTTAACATACAAAAATCTACCACACATCACCCCAACACATAGTTTGGCTAATATGAATCAACATTCATCTCCTCATTAATAGCATCTTTTTAGTCCAAAACATCCATAAGATATTCAAAACTGAAAAAGAACCCATATAATACCTTGTTATTTTATTAATATGATCCTTGGTTTATTTCTAGAATATAAAACCAAAATTCATTCCAATTTGACACATGCAAAAATCATTATGATTTAAGGTGTGTGATTTTTAATTTAAAAGTGACATTTTAGGTTAAAATATGTACCACATTGCTAAACCAGAAAAAACATGATCATATGTTCTTATTAAATTAAGTAAAAAAATATAATTCATTTTTGACAATTATAAATAAACAACACATCAATTTGACTCATGGTGTGATAACCAAAACATTCATTAATAAAAATTCATCCTGGTCTATTTAAATGTCTTATTATGTAAAATGGTAATGTAAAACATATGCACTTAATTGGTTTTATGTTTTTTAATTTTAAAGTACCATTACGAATTGTTTCCATTGCTAATATTCCTATTTAACAATGATAACATGATTAATATAAATATCAGGATATAATAAATAAAATTCACTCAAACAAATGAAGTGATGGTCTTATCCTATAGAATTTCTCCATAGGATGACCTTTTGTCATATCTTGGAAAGGGGGTTGTTTCATTGTGCTTCTCTCTTGACCAGGCCCAAGCTAATATTGAATACGTTTTGATTGAGTGGATCCGCCTATGGGAGAAGTGGATGTTGATAGAGATAACCACACACGTGATGCTATCAGAGACACCCCAAGAGTTTATCACCATCGAAAACCTTACCCTTATGTCTTATGCTTGTGTTTTAAGGGTATATGTAACAATACCAAAGCACTATGATTTTTTACATTATGTTTTTGTATATGATAAATAATATACATTCATTTTATTATTGTTACATTGTAAATAGTTTTTAAAATCACACACATATTTTAAGTTATTTTTCAATTAATAAATCTACTTTGATGGATTAATGGATTTTTGAATTAAATAATATTTTATTAAAATATTATTAGTAAATTAAATTTTATTAAATATAAATCATCATATAATTTTTATGAATGAAATTGTAATTTTTATTCAAGATTGAAAGATATTTTTGTCAAAACCCATGAATTTTCCATAAATGTCTATTTCTATTTTAAATATAAAAATTCACATATTTAGAATTTAATTTAGAAAAATGAATAATACTTTTTGAATCAGGAAATCGAAATTATCTAATAGCTAATATTTCTTATTTTTCTGAGATAGTCGAATTTTTTGGTAAAAATTAAATACCATTTAATTATAAAATGTGTTTTATGACATCATAGTGACTGTATGGAGATGTAATAGAAAACTATAAATTGTTTTTTATTCTAATATATCTTTTACCACTAAAATAATTGGATTTTATGTCTATTTATTTATTTTAATATACTTTAGTGGACCCTCTAAGACTTAAAAAAACATTTTATCTTTCTAAAATGATTTCCTTGAGAGTGTGACTCACCTCCACAAATGAAAGCCACATATTTTATGAATTAAAGCCATTGGTATAATAAAATAATTTTTTCCACTCCCTATTTCAAAAAACCATGGGCTGAAATCATGGGATGGTTTGTGGTTTTGATTAGTTTAATGATTATGGTCCAAAACCCAAAAAATAAAGAATTCCATCCATTTTTCTATATAAACTGCCAAAGCTCCAAATTCCACTTCAATCAATATAATTAGATCAAGACCAATCCTTACCCCCTCTCTTTATAATCTATTAAAGTTTCCACAATATCCCCTTAAGACTCTTTGAAGCCTCTCCCAAGCCTTTGAGATGATAATTCCAAGTATGCAATCCCCCCCCTCATTTTTTGTCCAAGTATATTTATGTTGCTATACCATTGTATTTCAAATTAAAAATGTTAGGTTATGATTTTTCCCCTCCACAATACTAACCCTCGTATGCTTTAATTAATATATACCCCTTTATTTCTCATTAATTCTTCCAATGTACACTCATTACAATTCCGATATTCTGTAATGGATTTTTTCTCCTCATTTTCATTCAAGAAATTATTTTGTTTAATAAATATAAATTCAATTAAATATTTCAGGACATATATATATATATAAATTACATTACATTTCATGTACATATGATGAGACACCACTTTATCTCTCATCAATTATTTTTATGAATTCTAATGACTCGCTGTTATGTTTCCAAAAATGCACGGTATTTATCAAGACAATGTTATTTTGCAGTGAATACCATGCCCATTTCTCTATCAAGGGTATTCAAATTTATTCAAATTAACTAATTGATTATAGGTCCTTTTCTATTAATTCTACATTCAATTATCATGGAAAAAATGATGTTTTTTAATGAATCCATATTATATGATCCATGTGGCACACTAATACGTGAAATGAATTAATTTAGAAGGGTGTGCCCTTATAACACTCTACTGAATTAGGTAAAGGTTAGTATCATGATATGTCATGTGAAATGAGGGTTTACTAATTCTAATTTAATTATAAGGAGGTTTTACTTATTCTCCATCTGCAATGTGACATGGATCGTGCCAATATGATGTTAAATGTTGTTTCTACATTTTCATGTTACGATAATCATCATATATCATGCCTTTATGTTCATGTTTCTATTATTCTCCATTGATATGGCTATTTCCATAAATGTATTGTATTCATCATGTTATGCCTTTTACTCCCTTACTAGGATTTATATCTCACCCTTTTATTATGAATGTCCTCTGGTTATCCCATGCAATGATATGTACTACTGAAAGATGTGGTCATATGAAAGTATTTTTCGATAAGATGTTGCAATTTATGTTTTTAAGTAGTTATGTTTCTTTACTAATCCCAAAAGATATAGAACACTAATTTTTTATGTTGTATCAAGTTATGGATTTAGGAAATTCATTATATTTATACGATAAATAATGATAAGGTTTGTTATAGTTGGTATCAGAGGATATGTTTAGTTATTTTTTTGATTGGGATTAGAAAACCACAGTGGAAGCCATAGGGATAAGACTAACTATTATAAAAAAATCACAAAGTTTTGGTGAGTATGGGGTAAGTGGTTTATCAAGAGAATAGATACCTGTCTAGATATGAGTAGTTAGGGGAGGCTCTCGCATAGATGCTTCTAGGGGTAAATCCCAATACATAACATTGATCTAGACTCGAACTGGAACTGTTGCACAACAACATGCCCCCATACAATAATTTTTAATACATTATCAAGGGATATGATTTGGTAAATTCATAATATTATTAAGAACCATTATTAATGGAATAAAAATTGACCCTATGAATATATGTTGGGAAGTTGATCATGGATAACACAGATTGAAGCCTATAGATTCTAAGGTCAAGGAAATAAATGTAATTTTTAAGTCATCAATTTTTGACTTTGAAATATCCTTTATGTGTTACCCATAAAAATAATTTTTTTGAACATAATGGCCAGTAATAGGAGTACTTGGGGTAAAAACCAATGCGAAGATCAATGTGTTGATTATTCTAATCAGGTTCCCAATCCGATGGGAGTGGGAATAATGGACATTGTCACAATACTCTCTCAGTTAACTCATGTTTTAAATTGAACCATGGGTTAATAGGAATGGTAAAAACCCCTATGAAATAATCATTTGAAATCAAGAGAATCACAACACAAAGGCCTCATACTTTTAATAGATCATCGGTCCCTCAATCGTCTAAAAATTGATCAACTCCAATGAAATGATCTTCTCCATACTTCAATGTTCTAAATACGGGATGGTATTTCTTCCTTCTTATCTTATGGAGGGTTAATCTGATCAATGGTGTTCATTAATAAAAAAATATAAAGTCTAAGAAACAGATTGAGTCGTTGGAATGAAAGGATTTCTGGAATTTGTTTTCAATAAATATTTTTTGCGCACCCTCTGACAGAATATAGAAAGGAACTTCCATGCCCCCATGAAAAAAGAAGAAAAATGAGTCAGAGAATACACTTCAAACATCACAAGGGTTACATGATATGCGTCCATATTTTTTTCTATCCCCGAATAATATGTTTACCCCTTATTTGGGGCGCCATCGCCAAGCCTACAGAAAGCCCTACTGATCTGCGACTTTTAAAGCTATGAGGAAATTTTCTGATGATCACTAAAAGCCGAAATGGATATTGGATAATCCCAGGGGTATAATGGGGATATAAAGTTTAAGGTGGTCTTTAATTATGTAGTATTTATTGATAAATACAACGGTTCTATGAAAATATCTCACCTCACTTTCCAATGGTGAGAAAAGAATATCCCTGGAAATTCCCTGAATGGGACGAGGAAATGCTTTGGGTGTTGAAGAGAAGGGCACCATACTATTAAAATCTGACAAGAGAAACCCGTGGCTACAACAGAGGAATGTAATGATCCATTCTAACCTTAACGAATTGTTTATTGATTCAACTGAATAGAATCAGGGCACATTGCAAACTAGTCCCCTAAGCCAGTGGTTTTCAGAGGCAACCAACAACCTCTAAGGAATAAAGGGTGAGCCTTAGTATTCACTACCACTGAATTAAACCCTGACAACATAGTGGTGGCAAGTACACTATTTATTCATTCATGAATAGAGAACATACTTTTTGATTTTGGTTATACGCATTCTTTTATATCCTAAATATTTTTTAGAAAAATCTCAACACCACCAAAAATCAATGAAATAAAGATGTTGGTGAGTATGAAAATTGGGGAAATCATTGCATCCAATGAATATAACTCCTTCCCTATCATAATTTGTGGATTGAACATCCCATAAAACCTCATCATAGTCACTTGGGTGGAATTTTATGTGATTCGTGGCATCTATTGGATATCCTAACTAAGAGACATCATAAATTTCTATGAGAGGGAAATCACTCTCCATATAGTGAATCAACCCCTGATTCTATGCAAGTATAAGGAGGAGGATAAATGTTCTTTAGCACCATCATATCAAATTTGGATATTACTTCCCTATGATCATGGGTATCTATCAATGATGATTGATTCTAAGGAAGAAACAATCCTTGAACACATTCCTGTTATGAGGGAATTCGTTGATGAGTTTCTCAAGGAATTGTCTTGTCTTCCTCCTAGAAAAGATGTTGAATTCTCTAATGACCTTATACCTAGGGAGTTTACAGTATCCATGAATCCATATATAAGGGTTGTTTTAGAATGTGAGGAGCTGAAGAAACAACTATAGTTGAATTTGGATAAATTATATATAAGCCCATGTACTTCACCATGTGGTTCACTAGTCCTCATTGTCAAAAAGAATGACGGGTCAATCCGCCTTTGCATTGATTATTATGCACTCAAAAAATCATGATAAAGAACAAGTATCCTCTTCCCCAAATTGATTACTTGTTCGATTAGCTATGTGGAGCACAATACATTTCCATGGTTGATCTGCGGTCAGGATATCATCAAGAATTTGTGAAGAAGAAGGATATCCCCAAGACAGCTTTTCGTACATGGTACGAGAAATATGAATTCATATTAATTCCTTTTAGTCTCACCAACACTCCAGAATTCATTAGGAACATGATGAATTGAATCTTAATATATTACCACAACAAATTTATGGTAGTTTTTATTAATAATATTCTAATATACTCTAAAACTAGGGAGAAGCATGAGAAACATCAATGAACTGTACTACCAACATTTCAAAAAGAAAACCTCTATGAAATGTACATCGATTGTGAGTTATGGTTGAAGTAGGTCTTATTCATAGTTTATATCATCACTAGTAATGAGAGAACATTGTATCTCTCTATGACAGCTATAATTGATGGTTAATTGAGGCCAACATTGATGACAGACATTCGTAGCATCATGGGGTTAGATTGATATTATTTGTCTATTTGTGATAAATTTATCATGATTTTCAAACACTCTTACCAAGCTATCTCAGATGGGAGTCATGATTTCAGGGACTGTTGAATGATAATAATACTTCAAGGAGATGAAAAAGAGGCTTTTCATTGTTCATGTTCTCACATTACCCACAAGTGGAGACCTTTTGTGGTATTTAGTGATTCATCCATGAAGGGCATGGGCTATGTCTTGTTGAAAACTGACAACATCACTGCCTATGATTCAATGAACTTGAATTTTCAGGAGAAGAACTATCCCACACATGATTTTGAGTTGGATGTCGTGATCTTTGTTTTAAAAATTTGGAAACATAGTCTCTTTGGGGAGATATGTGAAATATACAGAGATCACAAAATCCACAAGTATATATTCACACGGAAAGTGTTGAACATGCATAAATGAAGACGGTTGGAGCTGATCAAAGACTATGAATACCCAATCCATTAACACCTTAGGAAAAATAACATATTCAAAGATACTCTAAGTAGAAAGGAACCAACAATTCTATCATTGATCAGAATTAAAATTGATCCAATCATCTTATATATGATAAATATGGACATGGGAATCATAAATAAGGGAACATAATCAACACATTCCAAAATGATGGGTCAACCGTTTCTTTTGGAAAGGTTAAAGGATGCTCAAAATTATGATGTGTGAATACTAAAGAAAGTGGAAAATATCAGAAAAGGGAAATCCTTATAGTTCAATGTTAATGAAGATGTAATTGTGTGATTTAGGTCAAGACTTTGTGTTCCATCACATCCATAGTTAAAGAAACATATTTTGGATGATGCATATTATTTTAATTTACCCATTCACCCAGGAAACACAAAGATGTATCGTGATGTCTGAGAGAATTATTAGTGGGATAACATGAACAAGGAGATCATTGAGTATAAATCAATGTGACTTGTACGCTAGAAAGGGATGGTTGATAGGTATATGTATACTGGAACGATGAAAAAATTACCTATATTATTATTGAAATGGGGGAACATCACTATGGACTTTGTCACCAGACATCCTAAGAAATCCTATGGATACAATTCTATCTGGGTTGTTGTGGATCCTCCTACAAAGACTTCAAAATTTTTTACAATTTGATAGGAACTCTCAATGGATGAACTTGAATGGTTATATATCAGTGAAGTGGTAATGCTAAATGGAGTAACACAATCTATTGTATTTGATCGAGAACCAAGATTCAACTATATGTTTGGGAGGATTCTTCAACATACTCTAGATACTGAGTTAAAATTCAGTATGGCTAATCATCCTCTAACTGATGGCCAATCTGAGTGACTATCCATACACTTGAGGACATGTTGAGAGCATATTCAATGTAAATAAAAAGAGGATGGAATAAAAGTCTTCCTATAGTTTACTTCTATTACAACAAATGTTTCCACTCATGAATCCAAATGGATACTCTGAACCGCTATATGGGAACAGGTGTAGAACACTAGCCTGTAAATATGTGTTTAGGGAGCGAAAACTCCTCAGTCCAAAAATGGTCGAAGAAATGGTGTATAAGGTTAAGAATATCCAGCAGCAGATTAAAGCTGCTCAGAGTCGAAAAAATAGCTATGATAATAATCATCGATGAGACCTAGTGTTTGATGTCGGAGACATGGTACTCCCCCGAAACTATCTAATGTACATGATATATTCCATATATCACTATTGATGAAGTAATTATATGACCCAACACATGTACTCAATCCAAAGTTGGTACTATTGGAGAATAACCTCTTTTATGAAGAGAATCAGGTGAAGATATTAGAGCGTAGGGATACATTTCTACGAAATTAGACAGTTCCCCTCATCATGGTGTTGGGGAGAAATCATAATATTGATGAAGTAGTGTCGGAATCTGAGGAAGTGATGATGAAGAGTTACCCACATCTATTTTATTATGGGAAAATTAAATATGAGGGAGAAATTTTTTAAGGGGTGAAGATTGTAATGACCCAAATATTCCTTAAAAAAATTCCACATGAACTATTTAAATGTATTATTATGTAAAATGGTTTTGTAAAACATATGCATTTACTTAGATTTATGTGTTTGTATTTTAAAATACCATTAATAATTGTTAGCATTACTATTATAGTCATTGAACAATGATCACATGATTATTATAAATAAAGGGCTATAATAAATCCGATTTACGTAGACAAAGGAATTGATAGCCTCATCGAATATAATTGCTCCATATGATGCCCATTTGTAGGAGCATAGAAAGTAGGTGATGTCATTGAGATTATCTCTTGAACAAGCCGAAGATGAGATTCAATACGTTAATATTTAATGGAACCTCCTACAAGTGAAGTGAAAGTTGATATTGATTACACCTGAACGATGTTATCTGAGCCACCCTAAGAGTTTGTCACCAATGAACACCATAACGGTAGGTCTTATGTAGGGGTTTTAAAGGGGATGTGTGAAAATACCCTAGAAACTATTATTATGATAAATATTATTTTTATAGGATATAGGATATACATTCATTTTAATATTGTTACATTAAAAATTGTTTTTAAATCACAAATATATTTTTTAGTTAATATTTAATAAAAATATACTTTGATGGATTAATGGATTATTGAACTAAATATTATTTTAATAAAAAATTCTTACTATATTAATTTTTTAAATATAAATGATCATAGAATTTTTATGAATATAATTGAAATTTATATTAAGGCATGGAAGCAATTTTTGTCAATCCCCATGAATTTTCAATAAATGTCAGTTTTTATTTTAAAAGTAAAAATTCACTTATTGAGAAAATAATTTCGTTAAAATGAATATTATTTTTTAAAATTAGGACATCGAAATTATCCAATAGTAAATTTTTCATAATTTTATGAGACATTTGAGTTTATGGGTAAAAATTAAATACAGTTTAATAATATAATATTTTTTTTGTGACATCATAATGATTCAAGAGTGATGTAATAAAATACTATAAATGGTTTGTTTGGAAGATATATGTTTTAACATTAAAATAAACTATTTTTTGTTTTTTGATTTATTTTAAAAAACATTAGTGGACCCTGCAAGACTTATAAATCATTTTATCTTTCTAAAATGTTTTCATTGAGATTGTGACTCACCTCCACATATGAAACCCTAGTATTTTAAGAAGATCAGAAATTGGCCTTATAAAATTATATATTTCCACTCCTTTTTGAAAAATCAATCGGAAAAACAGTGGGATGGTTTGTTGTTTTGAGTTCTTTAATGAGTAGGGTCCAAAACATAAATAATAAAGAATTTCCTCCATTTTCCTATATAAATCTCCAAATATTCCACTTCCTCTTCACTCAAAGACTTTGTAGACTGACCAACCCATAACATAATATCTCTATAATCCTCCCTTGGTTCCACAATATCAAATTAATCCTCTATCAAGCATCTTACAAGTCTTTGGGTTCATACATCCAAGTAAGGGATTTCTTCCTCCGTAATGTTTTTGTCCATGTTTCATTATGTTTGATGTACCCTTTTATTTTCATTTATAAATGTTGGGGTATGATTTCTAACCTCCCCATACTTTACTACTTATGTTTTAATGATAATATATCCTTTTCAATCTCATTAATGCCTTCCATTTACACCTGTTACCATGTCGATATTCCGTAAAGGATTACTCTCTCCTCAGTTACAATAAAGCAATTCTTTTCTCAAATGAATCTAAATTCCATTACACATGTTGGAACATGAATCAATATTATCCCATTACATTCAATTTCATGTATATAATATTAGACACACATTTCCCTCTCATCAAACATTTTTATGAATTCTTATGTCACGTCGTGATGCAACCCAAATTGCACCGTGATTTTTAAACCCATAGTCATTGTGTAGTGAATTCCATGCCCCTTTCTATATCAAGGGTATTCACCTTTATTCCCATTTAAATATTGATTATAGAGTTTTAATTATTAATCCCACATTTCTTTATCATGGAATAGATGATGATGTTTAATGAAGTCATGTTATATGATCAATGTGGAACACATATGCATGAAATAAAATGATTAAGAAGGGTGTTCCCGGATAGCACTCAAATGCATTGGGTAAAGAACAATATCATAAATTGTAACATGAAATGAGTGTTTAATCATTATAATTCATTAATAGTGATGGTTTACACATGATCTATGTGCACTGAGCCATGGATGAGGCTAATATCATGTTAAATGTTGTTGCCACATTTCCATGTTCTGATAATCATGTTATGTTAGGAAAATATGTTAATGCTTCTCTTATGATAAATTGATATCCATGTTTCCTAAAATGTATTTTATTCTTCATGTTATCCCTTTTACTAACATACTAGGATTTATAGATCACCATTTTATTAGGAATTCCCTCAGGTTATCCAATGCAATGATAAGTACGAAGGAATGATGTGGTTATATGGAAGAGGTTTTTGATAGGATGTTTCGTTTTATGATGTCAGGTTGATATGTAATGTCCCTAAGCCCCATATACACTAGAGCTATCTATATTCTATTATGAATCAAGTATAGTTTTTATGTATTAAATAATGCTTATGATTGAAATAAATATCATGGTTGTTATACCTGGTGTGAATGATATGACTAAAAGTTATTTTTTCATTTTTAAAAGTAAATTTTTTTCACGAAATTATCATCAAACACTAAAAACTAAAAAAATTGTTTTATTAATTTAGGATAAGAAATAATTCACTTTTTATGTGTGTAAATTAACCTCACCTCAACCAGACACATTGTGAGAATATTTTGACACAAGGTTCTTGATTTTATTTAAAAATTCCATCTTTATCCCAAAAAAAATCACATAGTCAAAATTGAAAAAAAAATCTCGATATGTTTTTATACATTAGGATAATGATAAATAATTAATTATAAGAAATTAGGAATTTAAATCATTAGAAATATGATTCATGATGTGGTAGATATGACTGAATGTGCATCACAAAATCAAAAATAGAAAAAAAAATTGTAAGTGTCACAGTTCTCTATGATATGTTTTATTTATATATTGTGATATAATTTTTAATTTATTAATTATAATTAAAAATTAATGTTTTACATTTTATTATATATTTCATCTAACATATTGAAGTATCATATTTCTGTTTCACTAATCATTTTATTATAAATAAAATTATTTTTTTACTATAGTTACACGCATATTTTTATTGATTAGGGGGTGTCTTTATTTTGATATGGTTAATGTGATTGAGTTATATTAGAATGGGATCTAAAGGATAGTGGAAAATATGTTAACTTGTTTTTGCATAGGTTATTTTTTTTGAATTTTCTGGAAAATTTAATATTTGAAATAGATTTTATATATCAATGTAATTTTAATTTATTATAATGTTTTTAATATAAATTTATTTTTAATATTAATTTATTATAATGTTAATTTATTTTAAATTAAAATGTAATGCACTGGGATGTATCATAATGATGTAAATGTTATAACACATTACTAAAATTGATTTATTTTACAAGAATTTTCATTGGAATAAATAAAATTTCCATTTATCAATGTTATAAATATTAGTGATAAAAATTAATTTCATTAGATCTTGAATACCTGAAAATAATGTTTCCATTTGTCAAATCTTTTTTATCAATAATTTCAGAGGCATTTATATATATATATTTATTGCTAATAAAATCATATGTATTTTAGAGTTCCTCAAAACATAATTTTCACCTTTACTATTGATGAAATTTATTTCGAGCACTTAATATGGTTCTATATATATTAGTGTGCATGAAAAGATGTGTCTGACCTCTATATATAATTTTTGGATTTCACCCTATGGAATAGAAATTCAAAAAACTAGGATAGATTAAAATGAAATTTTCATACTCAAATGTTGGTTGTACCTACAACAAATTTTTATTATTACATTTTTAAATTCGATTAATCCTATGAATATCCTATAGACTTTTTATTAGTTTCTTATATTTTTTTGTGAAATAAATCATTTTTTGGATCCATGGTATTGGGTGGGTTGAGCTTTTCCCGCCGCTACCCATCTATTTTACGTTACCTGTCCTGGGATGTGATGTGATGATTGGTTGATATAGAGAAACACAAATGGGCTATTTATATTGGCATAATAAGGGGAAGATTTATGATTTTTCCAAATATTGTGATATAGGATTTAGATAAATGGTAAATCCTCTAGTCAGATAGCTAAGTCTGCAACTCCATGGTGCATAAGATTTTTTTGGTAATAATTTGGATTATGAATTTCATGTATAAATTCCATATTTTGGAATAGTGGAGAACAATTATTGACAGAGTAAGTTAGTGGTGGAATAAAAAACAATGATATACATGGACCCTTGAAATAGGGTCATGGTATAGCTCTTTTGGAGTAATATGTGCAAGGATCAAAAGCATAATGTCTGGATGATGCTGAAATTTTGGTATTTTCATTATCATTAATAATGTTAAATGGGAATCAAATTGTAGTGATTAAATCATCAAAGTATTATGGATAATAATATAGTTTTGAGAAAGATACTATTAAGGATTGATGGGGACATGTTTTATTGACCCAAAATATTGATATTTATAGCAGTTATATATAACATACCATCCCTGATACAAGACCATTAAACAAAAACTATAATTCCTTATACTATATATAATTTTCATATATTTATAGTTTGGTACATGTGCCAATGATTCCCCCATAAAAAGACAAGAATTATTTTACACTATATAAAGAAATAGAATAATTGGCTTTTCTAGAATCAATGAAATGAATGAATATTCATTCATATGATGCACATCATGAAAATAGAAACATAGTGACATGATACCCATATAAATAATAAACTAAAACACTACTATCCCCATGTGATATATGACCACTATATGTTCTCATCCCACTATTACAAAACAGAAAATCCCATGCTTTACTCTAAAAGAAATGAGATTCTCATAAATTTACTATAAGATAATCCTAATGAATATAAGGATACCTAATCACAATGTTGGACATGTTAGGTTATAGTAAAACCCTTGTAGGTATCCAATAACATTATATACACATTTGTTCTGAAATTTCACACATGCTAATTCAAACAAAAACAATAAAAGAATTATTTTGGATTTTTATGAAAACATGTAACATGGGAAAAACATTTTTTATATATCCAATTAAACTAAAAAACATATCCATGTTAGTCAAAATAAAAATGTATATAAGTGGAGACATAAATAATAATTGTTTATTAGAAAATTCTTCACAGAATTAAAAAATATTATCTATGATCATAAGGCCTGAGATGTATATATTCTTTGTAACCATCCTCAAAATAATTTTTTCTATAAAACAAAAAAATGATTAATCCTAATATAATGATGAAGTCACTAGATGATAAATAATCTGAAATAGTGAGGGAATCCAAAATTAAACTAGTCGGTGCATGATCATAATATTTTCCAATCTATCTACTGAAAAAGTAAAATTTTGTGGTTATTTATGGTAGTGAATAATCTAATATATCTTGTGCACATGTCACTGGATACCCTCTTATAGAGCCCTGGTTTTCCCAAAAAATAACCATAAAAAAAATTCAATAATTCAAGAAAAGTGAATTAAAATAAATTTTCACTCAACTATAAACACCGTTAATTAAAATAATCAAATCAAAATAATTCATCAACCATGAATAAATTATTTTTATGAATATATTTCACGATCAAAATTGGAACCAAATTACCGTAAACTCTTATTTATTAATAATTTTTAATGTAATCAGAAAATACCTTTACTTTTTGAATCCATAATAAAAACAGTATATTAATTTTTTATAATTCAAATCAAATCATCCCATGAATAAAATATCAATTATTTCTCTTTTAGACTATACATCACAATTTTTTAAAATCCTGATATACAAAACTTTATCAAAAAAAATTAATGTTGAAATAAATAATAGAACTCTTATGAAAATAAGAAAAATTAAATAAAAATCAATGAAATTGTATTATTAATATCAAAACTATGTAAATCATTGATATAAATTCTATTATAAAATAATGAACCCACATATTAATTCTCTAAAATACATTAGGTGTGTAAAAACAAATGTGCTGAATTTTACATGTATATTATGTGAACAATACGGTAACATAATATCAAAATGATAAATCACCCAGTATGAAATTGTATAAATCTATTATTTTTATTATATATAAGAATATTATATATGGAAACTCAATTATTAATTGTGATGTAATTGTGGGAATATTAAAGTAATGGAAAAGAATAAAATAACCGACATGACATTTATTAAATCTCAATATCTTCATCAAAAAATAGTATATTAGGGCTATAGGATAGGTTTATATCTAATTGATATAGGAAATACCTTGAAATTAAGTGTTTTTAACTTAACATGGAAAATTATATTTTTTCCATTAATCCTATATGTAGAAATATGTGATAGTATGGTGATAAAAATGGAAGATTATGAGGAAGAAGTAGAGAATATTGGAAGAGATACCGAACATCCATGTAAGAACACTAATTTCAATTCAAAGAAGAACATAGAATTTTATAGACTCTCTTTTATCTAATGAAAATGGGTTAGTCCAAATGAAAAGGACTAGAGGAGTTCCACCCCTTTATATACGTCAATTATTCACAATAAAAATATTAATAATATATGAATAATAATTTAAAAACATAATTATATAAAAATATAATGATGATAATAAAATAATCATTCTAATGAAATAGTAATCAATAACTCCCACCATTAAATGTCAACAGATTATTTAAAATATATTTTAATATTGATTTTATAAAATATTTATAATATCATTTACATATGTGTTTTATTGAAAAAATAAAATAAAAATTAATAGAAACCCACATAATAAATTTTAAATGCTGAATAAATATCAATAAAATCAAGAAAATATTATTAAATCCATTATAAGTAGTCTTTTGAAGTTTTTGAATGATTACAATGTTTTCGGTAATCTATTTGAAATTGAAATTTATCTTACATGGTATTTTATACCATGATATAACCATGTGTAACTCTTTATTAATTTTGTTACACAACATTATTATTATGCATAATTTCATAAATTATTCACTAGCCATGTAGTATTCAAAAAATTACGAAATAATTAAAAATATATTATTTTAACCAAAAAACATCATTATAATAATACATAATCAATATAATATAAATATTGTGTCACCGGATATAGTATTCGGATGCAAGCACTGATGATGTATTTGTGAGTAGGGAATATCCATGCCTGGGTACCAATCTATAATGATAAAGATATCTAATTATATTCAATAATCGATAAATTTGTGATTGGTGAATTTTACTATTTGATTTGTGGGGTCTATGAAAATTTATTGGAACATGTAGGAAAGAATAATGTCATTTATGACATAGTAAGTATTCATGTGATAAGTACGATCATTCATGTGAGGCTATAAATTTTGGTGTAAGGAGTCAAAAAATACTTGGGTATGTAATTTATTTGAAAACTATTGGGCATGGAACAATGATTATAAACCTATAAATTTATTTCCAGTATTTGGGGATTAACTATTTCCACTATGATAGGGACATTACATTGGAGTTGTTAAATATATTTGACATCATGATGCAGAACCTATTAGGCCTCAGAGTCGGTCAATATTCTTTGATATTGAATATAACACATTAAATGAAATCAATAATTATTGCATGAAATTTTATATTCAGGTTCTATGTAATTGATTACATGTGTAAATAATTTACAATTGTAATATATGAATGGATATTTGATAGTATTATTTGGTAGAATGCATTGAGTTCATAAATATGATTATTAGAATATGTAGGATTTGATTATTCATTATTTTTTATTGATATACACGGACTATTGGGAATGTATGTGGAAGCTTCTTGTGGGATAAATGTGATACAATATAGTGATTTTAATGACCTACACAATAATGTGTTAGTGGATACGGTGAAAGAGTAGTTCCTTTTGAAGTGTAACTAATCCTAAGATGAAAATTATATTTCAAAATGATAACTGGAGTTTGTAGTTGTTTTTTAAATAATAATTAAGATAACTATTTTTATGTTAATGTAAAACATATCGAAAAATATTTCGGCTGATATGTAAATTAAAAAGGAAGATGATGGTGTATGTCCAAACCATTATGTATATAGTTTAATGCAACTGAGTACCTGATTGAGAAAGTAAACTGAGTCCACTAGGTTGGCCTTTTTGTTTCTGGAGTCCATACTCATTGTACCTAATAGATCCTGTAATGGGTTTTAAATGAGTTAAGAATGGGAAATTGTAGGATTCTATTTTAAAACCCCATATAGGTGTTCCTTGGGATATCTAATGGGAAAGTTTTCACTCCCATATATCCTCTCTTCCACTAACACTATTATCCTTTTATTTATGCGTCCTAAGAGTGATTAATTCATTGATTAATATTGTTTTCTTCTCCCCTCATACACCTATCTCATTTCACACCATTTTAATCTAATTTATTGACGAAAAATGTATTGATCTCTATCATAGTTTCCAAGAGCATGGTGAAATAAAACTAACATTATAGGAGTTTTATGAGCAGATGCAAGAGATTAATGAAGTAAAGAAACATGCAGATTCAAGGGGTTGTTTTTGTAGTATGTCCCAACATTTGTAATTCATCTAATTTAGACATGTATTAATAAATTTTGTTACCAATCCATTTTGAATAATCTTGGATTCAATGTATGACAGGTCAGAAGGCTTGACTAGAGTGTTCTATAATACACTGTATAATATTTCGGCTATGGAAGTCAACTCATTATGATCTACCTAATTATTCCTAAGAAAAGTAATTATGGAATAAGTATGTTAATTTATTATTATTGATTAATAAATAATTAAATTTTATTTTTTCTGGATATCAGACCTTGTTGGTGTAGTTCTGGATGATTAGATCTAAATATCTTCTAGGTATCACTTATAAAGTTTTGTAATAAATTTTTAGGTAGGTGATAACTAATATTACTAAAATTATATATAACCATTATTTGTTTTATTGAATATTTGTGGAGGTATGTGTGTAACTGTGTGGCCTGAGATGGAACTAATGTGGACTCCTATGTTACAGGTGATATTATTGAGTTCATTTGTACTAATAGATGGTCCAATGAGTAGTATTATTTATCGAATTGTTATTGAAGGAAATTTTTCATAAGAGACATGCTTGGTTAGATTGATATTGAAACCCATGGAGGGTGATTACCCTTGAGTTATGGCTCTAATGACGTAAGGGTTTCTTATTTATTTAGTTAGGATTCCTAGAATAATGGACTATGTTTGTGTTTAATGATTTTTTATTATATCCAGATTATTGGAGTAATGTTAATGGTGAAGTATAATCAATGACTTTAGATGTGGTTATAAAAGATATATTCACAAGTTTTAACAGGAATGAAAAGGGAAGTTACCCTTAAGTTAGATTAGTAAATAAACCCTCATGGAATTGTTCTATTAGTTTTTAGAAGATGAAGTATGTTAGTAATGATTCATATGGATAAATCACAATGTGCGGGTGACTTTTGAAGATGAAATAAGATAAATGAAATTAACCAATGATGTAATAGTTCAGTTTTGAGAGTATTCCTACTATACTCTGTTGTATCATGTGGTTGGTAGTAATGTTTATATTATATTTCTAGGACATTATTATTTTACATCACATCATGATGGATTAGTTTATTATTACATAAAATAATATTAATATTTAGGGGATATCAGAGAAGTATTTAAATAATTAATGTACTTCTTGGATCTTACCATTTGTTTATCTTATAATGAGATGATCCTAAACACTAATGGTTATTTTGATACAATTTGTTTCATTTTATAATAGTTGATTTAGAGAGAAAAGGTGGTGGGTATCATTTTTAATAAGAAAAATTGGATGAAAAAAATTTATATTGAAATATAATGGTTTATGGCTAGGTAAGAATTGTTCTTTATTATATAAAATTCTTCCATTCTTACCAAACAATTATTTCATTTCCGAAAATTTATTAATGACCCCATTTAATTTTTCAGAATAAACAAATGTGATAAACCATATTATGCATATTCATCCCACTTCTATAATAGTGAATAGGTAGTGAAAACACTCACATTATCAATCCAATATTCCAATACCCAGCCAAACCATATTTCATTTTTCACCCAATCAAAAAAATAGTACTCATATGGTGTATTAACCATGAGAAGGGACAACAGAATTGATTTATAGAAGAACAAATTAGTGAATGAGAAGAAAAAAGTTTATGAACCCTAGTACACTTCCCTCCCAACCAATTTATTTTTATTGACAGTAAATAAATTTTTTTTAATTATTTATAATGTATTTTATTGACTATTTGACATCCTCAACTTACGAACCCTCATGTTAATTATATATAACCATGAAGTTAATATATCATTTTTTCAGATGAGTGATAAAAACAAGATTAATAAAAAATGAGAACTATTTTTATATTAACTGATTTAATATAATTATAAAATTTTCTATACAAATATGAGATAGAATTTATTTTGTTATTGATGGGTTTTTTAATAAATTGGGTGTGTGAAAATTATTTATAGCATCATGTGTTATTTTTCTTCTTCCTCCTTTTAGAATCAATCAATGAGATTCCTCTCCGTAGATTTATTCTAAATGTCCAATCCAAAGAGAGTTAATCTATGTAAATGATAATCTAGAAGAGTTTTATATATTCACAATCACATCCCTTAATTCTCTTCTTCTTTACATGATATATGGGTACTTCATGTTCTAGTGGGGGAACTACAAGACATTACTAGAAAACATAAATAATGTATTTATATTAAATACTTATGCATCCAAGTGTCTTCTATGTGTAATATAGATAATATCAATATTCATTGTTCTTTGGGATTCATTTTGGTATAATTGATAAGGATTTATTCATGTAGATGAATTATATGTATCATAGTTTTAGTGGGAATTGAAGTATACATTTTGAAAAAATGACTCATATAATAAATAACACTCATCTCCCAAAAATGTAATTGTAGGTACCAATTTGGAATATTCCAAAAAGTGAGAGGGGGTGAAGCATTATTGTGGATTTTTTTAACTAATTAATTTTTTTTATCCTAATAACTATTGACCGGTTTGGATCATGATTCTATTATTCTCTTTATTACTATCACATGCAAGTATAATAAAGTATTAAATATTTCACAAAATATTTTTACATGGTTAACAACTCAATAATATTAGGTAGTCCTAGGGATGTTTCACAAATAATCACAACTACACAAACACTAGAAATAAATCCATTCAATGTGGTTACAAAGGGAAGGATATATGTTAACACTCATGGGAAACATTCAAAATAGTTCAATAGTGCATGTTTTAAAGCATTGGGATGGATCGTTGTTATTCCTACCAAGAAACTATTCTTCTAGTTGATAAGGGTTTGTAACAATGATAATGTATTCTTCCAATTGAGAAATATTTATTCCATAGTACTTATTTTTTATTCCACAATGATCTTTTTTTATTTTGTTAGTTTTATAGTAGCATTGATGAAACATCTCCCAATAATTCCCAACAACGTAATAAAATATTCACTCTCTTATTATTCCCTCTTTTCCAAATAATCATCATTGAAAAAAACAACTGCTTTGTGATCAATTATTATTATTCATAGAATATTCATAAACTTCTTTTGACATTATCAAATAATTGATGATTAGCCCAGCTAGGAATTACCAAAATTTAACTGCCCATAATAATAACCCATATATTGTTGGGAACACTATATAAATCTTGGTGTAGTAGATATTTGTAGTAACTAAATTTCACCACACATTAATATTATTCAAGAAGGATATTTAAACTAAAAAAATAATCTCTTCTTGAATTATCATCCAAATTACACCATGTTATCATTATGAATTTAATGTAGTGAAATTGAATTATGTTTTGGGTATCTTAAAAAGGTATCATTTTTTGTGCATGAGTCTTCTTGTATGTATGAAAGCATGCGTATATTATTTTTTTTCTTCCTTGTCTATTTACAAAACAATTGTTTAGGTGTTATCTAGATATTTAATAGTTCATGGAAACATGCAGTTCCTTCTTGGTGTAACCCACAATACACTATGTTTTCCAACACACACAATATACATCTTCTTTAAACACACATGAACATATGTTATCTTTAAATAATTCACATGATTTCATGTTATTCATGAATTAAATACCAAAAACAGTGTGAGTTCCTTCTCTTTCTCTTTTCACAAAAAAACTGTGAATTTTTTTCTTATCTTTTAGGTGTCCAAGGGACATCTTCATATATGGGGTTCAGATCTACTTTGTAAAACCCGATGGTTTGTGCAGACTCCCCTATTTGATAATCTTCTTTAAGGTTGATTTTTACTAGTCAATGGCCTGTGAGACATATTTCATTAAGAGACCACAAATGGTTCACAGTTCCATATCCCCATCATCTAAATAAACATCTGAATACGTTTTTTAAGAGAGATGTTGGGTATACGGATAGTAGTAATTCCACTCGATCTTGGGGTTCTGATTTTAAAACCAATGATCAAAATCAATGCACTGCATTCAAATTCCTATAAGATACATCATTTTAAATTTTCCTATTGAATAGTTTAGATAATAAAATTTTGAATTCCTAAACTCTATTTAAATATTTACTTTAAAATAGGGTACTTTTCCATTGAATGAGGGTTTCACATTTTCGGTGAACTTATAACATGCATGCGATGTGGATCACATAAAAATATTCTTCCATAATTCCAGAGCTTCATCAATGGAAATAGGATGTTCAAAGAGGCCTTCTATAACCTCATTTCTCAATTTTGAAAATCATATAAATGTTGAATATTTTGTTTCATGATTTATATGAACATATTGTTTTCATGTATACACTCTGTTCAATCCAATTCCCCTCATGATTTTGGCATGATCCTGAAACAAAGGCCAAAAATCAGATATGGGGGGTTCTACATTCTGCTCTATTGAGACAGTAGTGACATTGAGTGGTCGGGGGATCAAGACGATGGTGATGGGTGATACAGAGGTCATGGAAGATCAGACGACTCTAATTAAACAAGTAGGTCATTAGAAAAGATGAGCGGACATGATCAATCCATTCATTGAGAAACTGAAATTTCATAGAAACACCACACTTATTCTCCATTCATTATAAATAAATTTTTGCGGGGGTGGGGGGTATATAATATCTTCTCCCCCTCTCCTACCATCTTGTACTATTTCTATAGGAATGGTCTACACCCACCACTTTGGGGGATATTGGATAAAACTATATAAAAGCTCACTCATGTCCTCCTGCAGGATTCCACACAACCATCATGCCACTAATGGGATTTCTTGGTAGGCATTCCTTAGGTGCAGTCGACCTAGTTTCCCACATATGCCCTCTGTTGAGTTTGGCTTGTCAGCTTAGTGGGAGAGCCATTATATCAAAATAAACCCCATATAAATACATAGATGAAAACTATCTATGTAATGGAATTCAGTATGAAATTCATGGACACCTCTACCCTTAGAATGATTATCCTATTTATCAAAAACCATCATCCATATTCTTCTATTCTTTATGGAATATGAATTACAATGAAATTAAACATCCCTTAATGGGTGATACTTTAACCATAATCATTGTTATAAACAATGTATAAAATTTAATAAACGTTTTTTAAACATAGAACTCATTCAACAATCATCTGAGTTATCAAAATAAATAATTTCTCAATCGTGACATCCAACCGTATGGTATCCATTAAAATTTTCAAGGCATCATCCTGAATCCATAACATGTTCCCATGCATCAACATGAAACACAAAGCCTTCAAGTCTTTCACAAACCATTCAAATGAATTTTTAATTTATAATACATGATAACTTATTATATGATCCATTAACATCAGAGATTCTTCATAAAATTGACATCAATTCACATGTGAAAATATATAAAATCCGTACACAAATTGGTCTCTTAAATCTACACATATATTTTTTTTCAATACATTAAATGTTATTTTCAAATTAATTTGTCAATATTTTGAATTGTGTAGAATAATTAAATTTTCTCTCCAATTAAAATTTCCAATATTAGTATCACTTCTTCTCACAAATATTGAAAAGAAATATAATGATTATTTTAAATATGTATGAATCTATACATAAGAAAAATTTCATCCATAATTTCAATCTTTTTCAACAAGATCTATGATCAGTATAGAAGACAAAAGAATTTTATTTAGTCAATAAAATTTTCCCAACCCATTAATCGTGATACCTCATGAGATGATACCCTATGTACATGTCTTTATGTGTTTTCCAATTTCATTACAGTATGATTAAATTAAATGTAACATGCAATAATTTTCAAAATATTCAACCTAAAACTCTAACACTCACTTCAACAAATATATCAAAAATATTCAAATCAAAAAGGTATCATAAGTTAAATTGGGTCACATTCCTTTTTCTTATAATATTGAGTAATTCAATAGCCCCTATTTTTAATTTTTATATTTTTAATAATAAGGGATGATAGATTAAAAGATAAAAACCTTTTTAATGAAATGATCATGAAGAAATTTCCAAAATAATCAGGTTTGATAGTAATTGAAAAAATAATTATGGTAGCTTCATCATTTGTCTCTGGATCAATGAAAAAACACCACATCATCATCATAACTATGGATATGATTAGAAGTTGATAATACCAGACCAAGATAAAATATTATTTATCCATACCTTCATGAATAGAACATCACATTTTTCATCATTATCAAATATTATCCTTCATTATATTAATATTTGAATATCTATTAAAGAATCATTTAAAGATGATAACTTCTTTTGAATTTATATAATTAATAGAAAACACTCACTACTTCTCAATTTCACCTACTAAGAAATTTATTTAACATCAATTCCCATAATTATAAAAAACAATGATCAAATATTTAAGGTAATAATGTTGATACACTTGGAATCATTGTTTTGATAACAAAATTGAGATGCCTTTCTCAACCACGTTTCTCCATTTGATCTATTCTTCATTCTTGGACCTGTTAACTTATTTTCTAATTTATGTTGAGGTATAATTTATCTCATCATATATTCTTCTTCTTTGTGTAGAAAAAATTCCTTCTTAAAAAACATCTTGGATGAAACATTAACAGTCTTATTTAGGTCTTCTTCATGTTATGGTAATATGGATAACCAAAATTTTGATATGTGAATAGATTTCATGAATATGTAACATAAGAATTATTTGACACAATATTTTCCTTTTTTGAATCCTTTAATTTCCCTTTTCTTTATCATGTGTAATTTTTAAATATCATTTTTTACTAACCTTAGCTCATGCATATTCAATTACACTCATTCTATCCATGTCTTATATTCAAATAACTATCATATCAATAGGAATAGTGGAATCATGTTTGGAATTTATACATGTATTTTTCTGAGTGCCATCCATCTTAGTTTCTCTTTTGGATTCACTGCTCTGAAAATTCATGGATTTAAAATCCATGGTTTTCTCAACATTACTTTTTCGAATCATTATGCGATAATTTATTTTTAAAACATTCTCATAATTTTTTCCAAAGGATTATTCTTCATTATTAGAAAGATTTTGTGATCTTATTTTTTTATCAATAATGGATACATGTAAATATAAGAATGAAACAAAATTTTAACGATTTCCACATTATATATCATAGATGTTATCAACAATTCAAAATCTATCTGCTACATATTGATGCTTCTAAACCTATATATGCTGCTTCTTCATCTCTGTCCTTCTCCCCCTTGAGATAGGCTTTCATTGTGTTTTTTTATTTTTAGTATTGTACTATCAATTTAATGCAAAATGCTCAGATATATGGAAGCACCAAAATTAACACATATCTCAAGTTTTAATGACATTTTCATATAAGGTTATTTTTTATTCTATATGATGTGTTGTGCTCTATTTGGGGAAATATCTTCCACAGTCATTATCCAATCCACTGTAGAAATGGTGGTTGGTATCTTATCATATTTTTTCGTTAATTCTTATTTTGAATTTTTCATCCAACATCCACTGCTTGTGGAAACAAATTTTCAAATAAGAGTAAAACATAGAATGAATGATACATTTCCCTTTTAATATACATTAAATAAATCCCTAAATGATGTAATGATGTTCTTATCACTTGTTGGAGTTCTTATAATAGTATAATTCTATAATTAACATTTATTACCAGTAGAATAAAATTATATCTTTTAGGAAGTGTAATATGTATCTTATCATGACAGGACAATAGAGCCAAATATTTTTTACATTTAATATTGTGGGTGATTTTTTGATATTAAATCACTATCATATTTTATTCACAATACCTTTTCATCCATACAACAGTATATTCATGTATCATAACTTTGTTCTGTAACAATGTGTCATGTTCCATGATATTATTATGAGGATCTAAAAAGTTTAAATTGTTAACAACAGTTGTCTTCTTCACCTAATATTACATTGAATGGGTATTTTCATTTAGTGTCTCATTGAGTCTATATATGACTTATAAATATTTAATTCATTTTGAGGAACTCATTTCATGTTCATTCATTGTTTCTTCAAAGGATCCACCCTTTCTGTAGAGATTTCAAAATACAATAATATTTTCTTTCAATCCATTGTACAAAACATCAGTTACTTATTCTACTTGGTTGATATATTTTTCATATATTGAAAGACTACACAATCTAGGATTTAAATATCTTATAGAAAACTATAAGGAATTATTATTAATCAATCAATAGATAATTATTGATGAGTTGAACATTGATCATCACCACATGTGATAATATTTTCATTTGCTGATAATTTTCATATATACTAAGACATACCTCATGACCACTAGAGGTAGAAAATGTGTCTATATTCATGTAGGATGCATGATCCTCCTAATTATTAAATTCCAACCCAAATATTTCAAAATTTTCATCTTGGCATGTAGAAACACACCCATCATCTTCTTTTGATGAGAGGGACTTCTTCTTAAAATTTCCATTCTCATTATTTTTTATGATAATTAGGGTCTTTGTAGATATAGACATCTGACCCGATATAAATTAATCATCATTAAGGTTTAAATTCATTTTTTACACAAGATAGCAAATATAATATTTAATAGTGAATATCTCAAATATAGGGAATCAGTTAAACGTGAACATTTCCCTCGGATAAAACTTTAACGGTAAAGTTTGGGATTTTCCTAATACTAAAATGGGGTTCAATAATTGTTAAGAACATTTTAATCAAATTCCAACATTTAATACATGTACCTCTTGACATTTTATGATCTGGATTCTCATATTTACTTATTCCCTATATCATGAAATTATATAAAAGAGTTAAATATATAAGATGATATTTTAAAAAGGTTTACTACCCAACAATAGTTTCAAGTCATTTCCATGGTATGAAAATAATCCTGACCACAAAACCACAAGAAAATAACAATTTAAATGGGTTTACAACAAGTAGGATATACTATTTAATTTGTGGGGAACATTTAAAACAATAAAATAGTGTATGTTCTATATCTCTTGGATAAATATTTATACTAACCCAAAATATATTATTCTCTTTGATTATAAGGGTATGCAACATGAATAATGTCATCTACCTATTGAGAGATTTTAATTCCACAATTTTTTTTGTTAGTCCACAAACTTTTTCTCCACCATTGCTACTTTCTTAGAAGCATGTAAGTAACTCCGATTACTATTTTCCAAAAGAAATCTAAAAGTTGCCCTATATTCAATTTCTCTATTATCCCTTTATTCTTCGGTGGAAAACCAATTGCACAATGGTCAATTTTTCTTCATTTAGCTAGAATCATAATCTTATTTTATAAATATAAAATCATTGATGATCAACTAAGCTAAGCTTCATTAGAATTATTCATCCTTGAATTATAATAAATATTTACATTGTCACACTCTACCATTCATTGTGTTGAAAATATTTTATTAAACTGTATTTCACAACACATTTATATTATTAATGTATATTTATTATCCTAAAAATAATAATCAATTCCTGGATTATCAACCCAATTAGATCATTTTCTCTTCATGCATCCAATGTAGTGAAATTCAATTATGTTTTGGAGATATTAAAAATATAATCATTTATTTTTGTATGAGTCATCTCATATCCATGTAATAATGAATGGAATGTTTTCTTCTTAGTTGTCTCTTTGAACAATAGTTATTCGGGTGTCAAGTGGTTCTATTACAATGCATTGAATCATGGACATCATTCATGGTGAAACCCACTGTACACATCATATTTTTCAACATAAACATAATCAAACTCTTCTTTTCACACATGAACTTAAGATATATTCAAATAATTCACATGAGTGGATTTTATTCGTGCATGAAAACATTGAATAGTGTAAGTTATTCATCTTCCTCTATTCATATAGAAACTATGTTTTTTTATTCATCAATTTTTTTTTCCTCTAGACTTCATAACCAGGGTGTGCAGACCTCCTTAATGAAAGAAGAATATTATGTGGGACTCTCCTCTACATGGATCTACATATAGGGTGATTTTCAATAGTCAAACTTCGATATGAATCCATTCATCAAGATACTAGAATGGACCAGGGATCCTTCTTTCCCATGACAAAATAGATGTTTATAGGGGAATTGTTTTGAAGTGATCTCTCAAGTCTGCAGATGATGATAACCTCACTCGTCCTTGGGGATTATCTACTTATAATATATGATCACAATATTTTCACCACATTCATATCACCCAAAGATATATAATTTTAAGTATTCACGTTGAATAGATGTGATCTTCATATTTTCAAGTATTCCTTGCAGTTTAATGATATGATAAGAAACATGGTGTTTTTTCATTTCATGTGGGAAGCTTCTTTTTGGTGAACTTATCACATGCATGACATGAGTATCAAATGAAAATATTTTTCTTGAATTCATGGTCACTATCCATGGAGATAACATTTTTTAAAAGGACTCAAAGTAATAAATTTTAATTTCATCTAACTAATATAAATAATGAAAAACAATTTGTATGATTTATCCGAATATGTTTTCTATAAGAATAAACACTCTTTAATACAATAGACATCATGATGCTGGAATGGTCCTCATACGATGGACAAAAATCAACCATGGTGGTTCAAAATTATTCTATTGTGAGATAGTTGTGATGTTTATCATTAGGGGAATGATGGTGGTGGTGCTGGGTGATACAGAGGCCATGGAAGATCGCATGGATCTTATTGAATGAGTGAGACATGAGATTAAATGAGAATCCATGTTCACTTCATTCAATAAAAAATTCATCCCACATCGAAACAAATCATTATCTTTCAATGATTTATAAATCAAGAACTACATGGGAGGTTTAGAAATATCAAGTCTCCCTTGGAACCATCATGTACTAGTTTTGTAGGCATGCTCCATACCCAACTCTTTCGGGTCACATTACACAAACTATGAATAGCCTCACCCCATGCACTCCTATGGGATAACACCCAACCTTCATGCCACATTAGGGTTGGTTTAGCTGGTTTCCCTTGGGTGTAGTGGAAATAGTGTACCACATATGCCCCCGATTGAGGATGGTTGGTTATATTATTTTTATGTCATTTATTTTTTAATAAACACCAAAAAATATAATTAGTTAAAAACCACTTATATAATTCAATTCAATATGAAATTCATGGCCACCACTATACTTTGAACTCCAAGCCTCTTTATCTTAATACATTGTCCCTATTCATTCTTTTTTTGGAATATGAATTATAATGAAATTATTCAACCCCAAATGGACGATTCATTAACTATATTTGGTATTTTTAACTATATATCACATTTGATCCATGTATTTTTACCGTAGAAATGATTCAACAATGGATTGCGGTATCCACAAGAATAATTTCTCAAGCATGACATCCAGTGATATGGTACCCATAACAAATCTACATTCATCACCATGAATCAAAAAAAATCTCCATGAATGACCATGAAAATCAATGTCTTCAAACCATTCCTAAACTAATCACATGTTTCATCAATGTAAAATTCATGAAAACTTCTTCCAATATCCAAAAACATTAGACATGCTTCATCATATTAACATTAATGATCATTTGTCAAAAAAATACAATCTATACTAAAAGATGGATATTCAATAATGACACTTGAATATTGTAGTTTTCCATCCTTATGAAATTTAGAATGGCCCTAAAGATTAAATATGAAACAACTATTGGATCTTATATTTTTTTTCTCAAAAAATAAGTCTAAAATACCACCCAATAAGATAAAATGGGCCTTAGGTGAGAGTAAACAACTATTACTAATTGGAATGATTATATATTTATACATCACATCCCAAAGAATAACTTTGATGCTACTCTTATATGAGAGTATATGGATCTGACATGTATATGGACGAGCGACCTTAATTCTATTTCATCTACATACTATTAAAACATGAATTGTTTTTTTAATTTTTTAAGAATTTCAACATCTAATTTTTTTATTACTTTTAATATATACTTAAAAGAATTAAAACCCATAATAATTGTGTAATTTGTTCAATTTATTCTTTAATTTCATAATCAATGAAATTTCATGTAAATTATCCATGATAGAAATTAATGATAAAATTTTAAAAGATTTATGAGTGATTCGATTTATTTTAAATGCAATAAAATTAATAATTCCACTATAATTTTATATATATTCCATCATATCATTAGGATCATATTTAAACATCATATAGGAACAATATTTTTTTCAATATTTTAAAAAAAATTAAATTACTTATGTAGAAAATTATACTATGAATAATGAAAAATTATAGATTCATCATGAAAACACACTAAAACAATAACTAATCGTTACGTTAAAATAGCCAAATTTCTTCCCAATTGAATGTCCATATTCAATAATTTATAATTGAATAAAATTTAATTGAGTAAATGTTAAAATGATAATCACATTCATTTATCCCTCTCTCTATGGCTCTTTATACGACTTCAACATTTTCTATTTCTTTGATATAACCACAATTGAATTCTTATAATTCATATTTCAATATTATTCATTTATGTTCAATATTCCCCTCACATAAAACAAATATTTTATACAATTAGATACCATATTATTTGATGTAATTTCATTAAAATAAATTGTTTGTGATAAGAACTTATTCAGTTTACAAATTGATTTTTTTGTTAAACACAACCCCAATAAAAACTGTATTAAAACATTATATTGGGTCCAATTTTGTATTTTACATAAGTGAATAATGATTTATATGATATTATCATGAGTGAGATTTTAATGTTGTTCATTTTTATAGTAAAAACCCTACCTAGGATTAAGTTCAAAAAAAATCTTCACATGAATAAAATATGAATCCATCAATGTATATTAATTTAGACATATTTTTCTTTTTCCAAAATATGTATTAACAAGGTTATAATGTGTGTTGATTATTTTTTAGTTAATAGTAATAAAAAAATTCAATAGGAAAAAAGAAATATAAAAACCCAAAAAATATATAAATTGTATGTAAATCCTACAGCGAATAGTCCCACAACCACACATATCAATTTGAATTACTCCACATATTTCAAAAATAATAATGTCAATAAAAATTAGAATAATAAAAAATAGTGTAAAATAAAAATAATGTAAGAATCAAACTAGAGTATTTTTGAAATAGGTTTATACAAAAAAAATTCCACTGAAAAAATCTTTAGGATATACACATAAAAAAATATAGTAAAAAATATTAGAACAAGTAAATTTTGTTATAATAAAAATCAAATGGAAAAGGATAGAGAGAGAAATAGTTTTATTATATCCCTAACAAGATGGGATTTAATTTTTCTTTATATCTTTTATAACCTTTAAGTTATCCTTAATGTGAATTAGGGCATGGTTTATAAGATGAAAACCACTATATTCTCCTTATTAAAAAGTTAATCAGCTTTAATTCCACATATAGATCCCCATTTATAGTAAAATATACTATCTTTATCTCTATTATAAAATTATTACTATATTTTTAATCTAATAGTGGTGGAAAAATGATGATGGGTCTTTATATAACATTGATCATCCCCTATCTATTTATCATCCATAGTGTTTATGAAAAGGATTATGAAAGTTTTCTGCCAATGATACATAAAATTATCGCACAACTATTTTAGTAACTCTATTTTATACAATGTGGAATATATAGTCTTGGTATTTATATTCCATTGGTAGTAATATACTACATTCCCCATTAGTTTTTCTATACATATTATTATATTCCATATCATCTTCATTATCTTCTATATCATGTATATGTTATATTGGTTTTGTAATTTTACATCAATAGGAATATATAAAATATATTATGTGAAACAAAATTGAAAGGAGATAAATATTTGATCAATTCCATCAAATATTCCATTATGAAACTCTATATATTTCTTCATTTCCTTGAAAAATGATTCATATTTCTTGTATTTTTGGGGGTCTTCCATTTCTTTTTCAATTCTTATATCCACAAGAGTCATACCCTATTTGTTATTTATGAAATTGAATATGTGTATTCAATCTTATTTTTTAATTGAGGGGGTTTGATTTCTGTCTTTACTCATTGGAATTCTATCAAGTATTAAACTAAGTCTACAAGTCCTCCATCAAAGTTCTAGTGATAGAATGTTTTTGTGTTTTCATCTCCCCTAGATGATCATAATTAAGAGTTATTAGAGTTTATAACAATTATTCTTCAGTTACCATATATCCCCTTCATCTAAAAGTGGTAGTTGAATGCATTCCTCTACCTCTCTTATACTCATTTTTTCTCGACAGATTTTTTATCTATTTTGGATTTTCCCTCATATATTAAATTTTAATCTTCATGATTTCTTCTGAAACCCTTAATTATAGATACAAGTACTATTTTTTTATGTAATCTTTAATTAATTATTTTACATTGGATTTAACTCATCCTAATCATCACAGATTTTACTCTTCCCAATCATCAATCTTTGTGAAATAATAATAATTCATTATGAAGTAATTTAAATAAACACCTTTATTACATCATGTAAATTAGAATGAAGGAATTAAAGAAGAAATATGATAGTATGTATAATGAAAATAAACTATAGAAATAAAATTACCTTAAATTAATATCAGAAACTAATCATATATTGTGTAAAAAGTTAAATTCTCATCACAACTCCCAAAAAATTGAACTAGTTTACAATAATAATTATTGTTTATGCAGTTTTAGAGAATAATTTAAATACCATATGTGTAGGATGGAGTGGACCACGTGTTTTATAGACAATTTTTTGTTCTAAAAAATATTAGTCTTTTTTCACATATGATTTTTTTTATAATTTTTTTGCTAGGGAAAATGTATAAGGTTTGAGGTTATATTAGAATAAAGGAATTACAAAAAAGTTGTGATGAAATGGAATGGTCATAGTAATGTTCACTGAGTTTTTTATTTATTTAAATATATTTCCAATATCAATCTCCATTATATATAATTTATACATCAATCTAAAACTCAACTCATATAATGAGTCGACCAAGAGGAAAGAATAAATTTTATAAGGAAGAAACCAATTAAAAATATTGATTGAGAATATAGAATGACCACTAATCCACCTACCACCCACTCGTGGCCACATCATTGATGAGATATATACACATTACATAATTGAAGAACATAGATTCAAATTCCTATGTAATCTATTATATGATAAAAACCATGAGTAAATTATCAATAACTAATTGGTTTAGAGATAAACAAAGAAATAATATAGAATGAAACATGATGATAAATAAATGATACCTATTGTTATATTTTAATATGTATAAGAATTTTATCAAACTTCCAATTTTAATATGAGGGAGGAAAAATTCCACGTTTGTGGTTCTACAAATGGAAGGGGAGAAATTTATAACATCACATGTACTTATTTATATTCTTCCAAATGATCATTATCGATATCCCTCAATCTTGATTAATTCAACGTGTTTGGGGCATATGATGAGGATATATTTAGATAATCTTATATTATTGGTTCTCAGCTTCCCAATCCATTCCCATGATTTCTATATACCTTTATAATTTGATGGGTATTATGTGAATAAATAGGAGTTTGTTTTCTAATTTTTTTATAAAATTAAAATAAAGTACCAACTAATTCTAGAACTTGAACTTTTATTCTATATTCTTCTTCTAAAAATAAAACATTATCATTCAATCATATATATATATATATATATATATATGTTCTAGAAAAAAAGGTTATAATCCAGGTATTATTTATCCAAATTAGGTTTATATTATGTAATCAATGGAATTTTATAAAAAAACAAACCTGTTTGAAATAAATTTTAAAATCAATATAAATTTATGAGTGGGAAGGTTCATAATAAATTTCAGAAAATTAATAAAGTCAATAAGAACAACAACATTGAGAACAGTTTAATCAATATTAACACTAATAAAAAAACCAAAAACATATACATTCACAATATTATGAAATATCATATACGTTATTTAGAAAAACAATTATATTAAATAATGGTAAAATGTGTCTACAGTGGTATTTCAAGTCATGTAACCCATGGGGTGATATGGGATATTTAATGAGGTTTGGATTGGGTTATGTTTTACTCTAATTTTGATTATGTAATATTGTACATAATATTTTATGTTAATATAGGGTAGTATGACTAGAAAAGTTATATGATGTGATAGCTTATATTAAATTATTATTCTAGAATATTGGTTAAATGGTATACCAATAGTTATTCAATTTTAATTAGTATATATGTTGAAGAACATTCCAATAATTAATTTATTTTTTATACATGATGAATTATAAAACTACATATATTTTATTATTCTGAAAATATATTAGTTTATTGATTGGTCAACCAATATCTGATTTTCATGTTTTTATACAAGATTTAAAATATTCCAAAAATAATAATAATTAATTTTTTTGGGTTTAATTATATTAAAATAAATATTCTATAATTATAATAGTATATGGTTAGGATGATATACTAAATAATCTCAAAATTGGTATGTTTGTAATGAATATTTCCAACAGATTCTTTTGAACTAATTATTTTCTTATGGATGGATGATCTATTTACCTACTAGGATAATGTACTATATCTTCAAACCTAATAGTACAATTAGTCAATGTAGGGATTACTTAGTTTTCATGGTGTTCTCATGAACATAATTAAACGATAAGTGTATTAATGTGATGTTGAAAAGTTTACTTTATTCATTATGAACAATAACATATATATTGTTTATTATTAGTGATATTAATTATATTTCATTATTACTTTTTATCCTCACACGCTGGACAGGAACATCTATGGGCATGAAATCATTATGGGACAATCATTCCTTATGGAACCACCACTCAAGGGGTATTTCTTGTGTGTGACCCAATATCTATATTAATGCGAAGAATGAAAAGATGACTAGACTAGTATTCCATCCTTCCCCCACTGATTGGTATATATTAGATATATACTAGTCATATTACAATTGAAGACATGTATATATATATATATATGGAATAATATTTTCATTTTCAGGTTAGAAGGAAATTATCAATTATAGATACAGAAACTAGCTGGCGAAATTTTCTTATCATGGCCCATGTTTACTTAGACTGCAAGTTTTATATTATATATACATTCAAATTTTTTTAGTGAAATTATTGGTGACTTTAGGAATGAAATTCTCTAATTATTTCATCTTAAAAATTATGAATGATATATAAAAGTATTTTAACTGAAATATTATTTTGTGTATTATGATTATTGTGGATAAGATAATTCACCAGCATTGTTTTGACCTATAATTCCTCAATATGGGTTTGGGTACGAATGAAGTTATGGTGAAATTTTATTTGACTACATAATATTTATAAATTTATAAAATTTATGTAATTTCTCAATTTGGGGATATCATGCTGGGTATATGGATATACCAATCCATAATTTTTTATAAATGGTTAAAATATTTTATTAATGGAGTTATTAAACATGGATAGCTTTGTGAACGTGGTTTATTGTGGGAGATAGGATACTAGGGGATATTTTATATACCATATTTTTATATAGGTTATATGTTTTTATTTTGTTATTCAGATTTTTTTATCACATATGTAGTTATCTCGATTTGGGTAATAATTATTGATAATAATGAATTTTTTATTTTTGTAATATTAATTTTTCAAGGAATATGTATTACATATGAATTTAATGAATATATTTTTTAAAAGTTTTCTAGTTTGGGTTTTTAGGGTCATTCCCCCATTGGAGATTTTTATCGCCTCAATGATAGTCACTAATTTATGTCATATTGGATATGTGTATCTAGGTTCATAGATGATCTACTATCCAATGTCGGGAGGGTTGTGATGTCCAATATTCATGTTAAATTTATAAAAGTTTTACTAAAAATATAAATTTCTAATTTCTATGGATAAATTATATAATTACTTAAAAGGTTATATTTATATTTAGAGTTTTGAATCATTATGTTGTATCAATATAGTATTTATATAGGGATGTGGATAAAAAACATGAAGAGGTTACTTAGAGTTTTTTATAAAGAAAATATGTGGAGGTGGTTTTATGTGGACACTAGGTACTCGATAACTTAACTTCATATACCCTTCTATCAATCAATTGGTCATGTACCCACTGGCATAACACAAAGTGGCCTATGGGAAGCATCTGGGAACACATTGGATACCACTATATATATATATTCTAAAATGGGTCATTTTTATACATTAAAATAAAATATTTTTAGCTTTTGAAGTGTATCCCAGAAATTAATTATCTCTAGGAATCCAAATGAGGGGAGAGATCATACTTTATCACCTTTTACCTTCATTTTTATTGTATTCAATCCTTAAATTAGGGATGTTTTTCACATATTTAATCAATGTTGATCCTTACCATTCTTAATCATTTATCATCCTCATTCATTTTCATCGATTTATATTGATCGTTCAATGGTTTTTGGTTTTTTATCAATTTTATCATGGTGTAATTTGAAATAATTAATATGGATTCATTGTTTCATCAGTGAAGTAGACAAAGAAAGATTGATGATACTCCTTTAAACACTACATTTGTAGAGGTTAGTTTCTTGATGTATTATTTTATGAATCACTATGTTATGAATCAGAAATTAATGGTATAGACGCTTATATATTTTTGGTCTTTATATTATTAGGGTGTTGAAAAATCAGTAGCCATTTTTATAAATTTCTTGACATTTTATTTTGGTTTTATAATTTTTTAATTTTAATTTATTTACTATATGAATATAAATAATAGTTTACAAATTTTTTATTTTTTTTATAATAATTTATTATGGCATGTACGTACAACCACCATGGTGTCAATTTTTTGATGTTTGAGTTGATTCACCCACTTTATATTATAAAAGCGTTTATAAATTTTATATATGATTTTAGAAATATTATGAAGTGGGTTAATAAGAAAAATAACATGGATTTTTTAGAATAATTATATTAGTGATCATGCATAATTATTCTTATTTTGATTATTGATTTTATGACATGTTATTTTATTATAGATATTCTCTAAAGACTATGTGAATTAGACTCATTTAACATATATCATATTCTATGATTTATGGGAAATATTCTTTTATATTAACAATGATTCAATAGGCACACTCAATGATAATAGGGTATATCTTTTTGTATGATATTTGATATCATATTAACACACCAATAATAGTTTAATAAATAATTATAAGATAATGTATTAATTACTTTTTATAAATCAATTATCAATGAAAGTAGAACCTCAGATACTGAAATTGAATTCAATCATCCCTGAATGGGTATTATAAATATTCTTGTTTCGTTATATTAAATTATATGGAAATTAAATCATCCATGGTTTACCAAGGGTATCAACCAAATGAATCTACATATAACATATTAATAAACACATGAAAACACATGTAGATTACAAAATTGGTAAAAAAACAAAGTGGTCAATGTGGTGTGATTTTGATCACACATGCATACCTTGCAACATTTCAATCCTCCCAGCCTATGAGATCTCATAATCATAAAAATTTACATGAGTGACAATATCATTTCATATTGATAATTGGAGTTCATCACACATGATGGGTTCTTTAGCTTGAACCCATGGATAGACCATGGATAATGGATTCCAATATTAATCTTCAAGTGAACATCCACAAATATTGTTACGGTTATAGTAAGAAATTTATATATAGTGAAAGCTACATGTGTTATTTCCACATTGTATACATTATATAGATTCTAGTTTCATGATAGGTGATTGTTTTAAAGTGTTTCCAATTGATTCTGCAATGTTAATTGAATATAATTTTATCCTTAGAAACCAATTAGTGGAATCAATGTTAAAAATAAGTGATTTTATTCTCCAAACTATATTTTAATATAGGGAAACATGTCATCAAATTTTATATCATAAGGTTTTGTGTAAATATTACTGAATATATGTTTTTTGGAATTTGGTTATTGGAATATGATATACGATATAATTAGAAATAAAAAAGATAATGTCTTTGGGTTTTCACTCTATTGTAGTGTATGTAATGGTCTTCTCATTATGTATTATGGAAATAACAAAATTCCTCAAAACAAAGCATTGGATCCCTTACAATAATATTGTTACCTATAATTAAATGATTTTTATTGTTGTTGGAATCCAAAAAATATATTATTGTAAGCCATTAAAGTTGTGATAACCGATATTCACATGATAATTTCAATATATGTTACTATGTGACTAGGTAATCCGACATACCCCCTATATTTTATGTTTCGTCATTCATTCATTTAAGATACACTGATTAATATTATGCATACTTGAGCCTTATATAAATAATCCAACAAAATAGGTATATCATAGTAAATGAATACATGGCATGTAATATCACTCTAACATAGTATATTGTCACACTAAATTATTCATTCACATTTTATAATATCGCCATTGATTAATATTAATATATATATATATATAATAAAAGAGGTTACTATAAATGATTAATTTTTCATATGTGTAACCAACATCATATAATATTAACTACGAAAATTTAATAGTTCTATAGACTTATTGTCAATAATACCATATAATTGATAGTGCTAGTGAGATTTACATTCCATGAACAACTATATTATAGGTTATGACTAAGGTGAATCATAACATATAAAAATGATGTAATTTTCAATATCTATTAATAATAAAATGATTTATATGTTTATAAAAATAAAAACCATTTTAAATATGTATTTTATGATATTAAAAAATTTAGATAGGGGTTTCAAAATTAATTAATTACAAATATTATATATTAATTGAATTATTTACTTAAATTTTTTTATAAAATATCTTATTATATTAATACGAAAAATTGAAATATATTTTATAAATTATATGACATGATGTATAATTAGGATATAAACTTTCAATAAAAAAATTATATGTGTAATTTTTAATCTAATTATATATTTAAAAAATATAAAATAAAAAAAATACTTTATATTTAAAAATATGAATTTTTCATAGTTACATAAATTGAATTATTAAAAATAAAGGATTTATTTAAGAATTTATTTTTACCATATTAAGAAGAGTCCTGAAAAAATTTCTTTTATCAAGGTTTAATTAATGAATTGGTGATATTTATATTATATAAAATTTTTATATTTGACATCATATCATATATTAAAAAAATATTTATAATTAAACAATTATATAATGGTCTTCATATTGAAATGAAATATAAATTATTTTTATTTATTTAATTACGTAATTTCTATAATTAATTTGTAAATCCTAAAATGTATATTACTATATAAATTTATTTATTATAATTTTTTATCACTTATTTACATTTATGAATTTTCAATTTAAATAATTATCCCCTTGTTAATTATTAAGTAATATAAATTTTTATGTATTCATTAGTTTAAAGAGTTAGTCCTATTTAAAAATTTGTTATACAATCATGTTAGGAGTGAAAATATGTAATTATAATTCAGTTTTGTATTCTTCCACCTTAGATATTAATTATTAAAGAGGTTAGTAAAAGTATTCACATAATTATGATTTTATCATATTGATATCGAAGAATGGTTAGGTATTCCTAATTAAATCATTAGAATACGTAGATTATATAGTGGTAATATATCTACCTGAAAATACTAAGTGTTAGATTCTTTCTTATGAAAACATTTATAATTTTCCTGGTCATCCAACCAAGTATGTTATTCTAAATCTAGGATCCCTTATAATATCAATTGTGGGGAAAAAAATTTTGGGTCACCATAATACGATTAGCTGTGTTGGATACCAGATTAAAAATCTCTCCATGGTTCATGACTTGAGATTAATGGAAATTATATTTCATATACATGAATCATTAAAAAAATAGAATTGTCTCACATTGATTTAAGATCTCAATACCTCATGAGGTGGGGGTTGATGATATCACATAAATACCATCTGGTAACTCTCACATGTGAGTGGCCTTTTCCAATAATGGGTAATCATCCTTTGTGTAAAAAAAGTAATGGGGTGGGGAACCAGAGAAGGAAATTTATTATATGGAGGTATAAGAATACTTGATAGTTGTCATCTAGGAATAGTGAATAAGTTTGAAACAGTTTGGTAACACTATTTTTGGGGTGATATTTTTGGAAACCAGAGGACAAAAACCATGAGGATTGTTATATGGTTTAAAAATAATTCATTTATAGAAACTGGAAAACACGATGTGACCAAGACCTATCACATAGTGATTCTATATCTTGATTCCCACATATGGTGTTAGTGAGTTAGTTACATCCACCAAAATAACATATGGAAACTCACCCCCTACAATGGAATTTTCTTATTATATGTTGTGATCCCTAAAAAATTTTACGATGTAGTGGTCTAGAGAAAAAAATATCTTATGTGGATATGTTTAAATACATGATAGCATGTGAACATGTTTATGTGTTATTTTTTTTCAATACATAAATCTATTTCCAAAGTATATTAAATGAAATTTATTATAATTGGTGATTATTTTTTTAGTTTGATATTATTTTGAATATATTTGGACTTTTTAGTAAGTATTTTGGAGGTTTTTGTAGCTATGAAAATTTAAATCCGAACAAATAAAAATTCCCCCATATGTAGGGGTTTCCTTCCAGAATTCATATGGTTTTTGTTTAGATGTACTTGAAAAATGAAAAATTTAATAACATAGTATAATTTATATTTCTTATATGTTGATGAGTTTTTGGTTTTTAAATGGAATAAACAAAATTTGATTCGACTGTATATATTTCAAATTAATAAGTTATTTGTTTTGTAGATATGTTATATATTAATATCATATATAAATTACTTTTGTGAGAATAATACTTTCAAAATCCCCAAACAAATAATTGGTATAAAATATGTCTTTAATATTTTATGATACATAATATATTTGACATTTTTTATAAACATCAAGAGGATATATAATATTTTCATATGATATATAATATATGTGACATGTAAATTATGGTGGAACATTAGATGTTAATAGGGAATTAAAAAAACTGTTAAGAAATTTTAGTAGAATACATTCAAGATGTTCACGAGAATCTATAGATGGATAATGTTTTTTTTTAAAAAATTATGTATAATCATTCTAATGCTAGTTATTTCAGGATTAAATGTCATGAATGATGCCAATAATGATTGAATATCCAGATAAAGGTCATTTTATATTCATCACTTTCATAAGAAGTTGAAAGGCATGGATATAAAAAAAATTATACATGTTTCTATGATTCAATTGATAGTTATGTGTGTTTCTAATTCCATGTAATGGAATATAATTATTGGATATTAATGGTATAAATTAACACTATGATGTGATCATATTATATTTATCATGTATTTTTTTTGTGATTGAATTTATCACTCCACATTTTCTGGTATCCAATAACGAAATGGTAACCTAGAGAACGAGGTGAATTGTTTTTTTGTAATGTAAAAGATTATTAACACTAAAAAATGAACAAGAATATGAAGATATGTTATTGGATGTGAATTATCCTAATATGAGTAATTCATACATATCATAATAACATATATAATTTCGAAAAAATGAATAATTTGTGGGTTTTTTTGGATGCGAATTTATGTAGATCTAGTAGTAGTTATCTATCTGAAATTAAAATTTGATTCTGATGAAAACAATATAATCAATAATATTATTTGAGTGAGATGGTGAGAATGTGTGTATTTTGGAATACACATGTAGAGTACGTCAATGTACAAAAATTAGAATATTGGGAATGAGAATAATAAAAACTCAATAATTTGTGTGTGACAATGAATGTTTTTATGTTTAGTGATGAAAAAGGTCATCATAATTATTTTTAAAAATAATTATTTGTTAACGAACTATAATATTATGAGGAGAAATCTATTAGGGTTATTAGGATAATACACAATTGAACAAAACATGTTTGATGTATAATTTTTTTAAGGTGGAATGAATTATTCTTATGTTGTGATACAACCTCATGGATTATATTTTATAATGAACTCAAGTAAAATCCATTCTCATATGACTTTACCATAGTTTTTCTAGTTGATAATATATTATTAGGTTATTCAGTATCATTAAAAGGATTATATATTCTCATTTATTAGTAATACTTTTACATCAAGTATCCTTTTATTTATTTATTTTATTAGTCAATTTGAGTTATGTGTTGAGATTATTCACTCAAACAATTGATAGGGGTTGATTTCAAAATAAGTCATAAAAGGAAAATTGATTATTATTGATCATTGAATCGATTCACTCTCATTGAATCTCACCATAAATGGAGACACTACATGGTTCCCTTTCATGGAATTTGATTTGGGTTACAATAATCTAGAAGACCCTAATAGGATGTAACAAGCGATATAGGATTTTGATTATCCATATATTGGATTAGATAATTTGTTATCCACTCAATTATCTAATGGTAAAATATGATGTGTTGTGGTGGATATCCTTCATGAATGGTTATTTTTTTTGAAAAATATTAAAATGACCCAATTTTTAGTGAATTATATATCATAACCCACTAATGGATTTGGGGAATTTAAAATGGGTAATAATTATAGTGTGATTTAATTTAAAAAATTACTAATTAAAAAGGTGTAAAATAATTCACTCATTTGATAAATCATTTTATTAGAAATTAATAAAAATCATAATAAAATATTTCGTTGAGATCAATCCTTGGAAAATTAAATATTGTAAATAAAACTATTATATTGAGAAATAAAATAATTATTCTTAATAATGGAATGTTATATGAATAATAGAAAAATAATCATAGAAAACCGACATTTGAATTTGTTCCATAGTTGAATATAGATGATTATGATAATCATAAAATTATTCACTCAAGTACTCAATGAGGAATTGATATTACATATTTAATATAACTTTTAGATTACTCAAATCAAATAATTTAGACCTAAAAATAATTAATTTCCATTCAATGTTCATGTTTTGTTCATAAAAATATATAAAGATTAATGTTTGAATTCAATTAATTAAACTGTATTTTAATAATATTATAATATTCTTTAAAACTGTATTTCAAAACATGTTACTTTTATTTTTTCATGTTCTTGATTAAAATTCCAACATATCCTTTGAAGTGTTATTTGGTCAATTGGCTATTTTAAGGGTCATATGGAAAATAGAAGAAGGCCCATCAAATCTATTGATAAGACATGAACAATATTTATTAACGAGATTATGGGATAAATGAAAAAATATATGAAACCCCATAATATGTTCTTTCATATCATAACACATTTTGGTTAATAAATTAATGGCCCAAATCCGCAAGAAAGTCGCCCGACAGTTACATTGAAATCCATCCCCCAAATTTGTTCATGATTTTAAAGTAGTAATCAATCAATGAATATTAAAATATATATATATAATTGTGTTGAGATTTTATGGGAAATAACATAGGATATATAATCCCAACATTTTTGAAAAAAATCATTATATTTCTAAGAACCTTCCTTTCCCAAAATACAATCATATTGTGACCTTTTAAAAACTCTAGAAAAAAATAAATATCATCAAATTAATTAATAAAATAGCCATAAAATTATCTAAAAAGTTCAATTGTGCTTAAATTTTGATGGTATAATTTACACATAAATATATAGAACATTTATTAAGATAATCACTCTATATTCAGATTTATAAATTATTAAATTGGTGATCCAATTGGGAGGGGTGATTTGGAATGAAACTTGTCCACCACAATGGGCTATAAATACACCACCCTCTTCTCCATGAAATGGGTTGTAGTTCCATAGAATTGAATGAATGTTGTAAATATCATATCTTATTAATTGGACTTTGTATACCTTAAAAACACATGTTTCTACGTGAGAAAGCATTCCTCGTTGATTTCATTTTAGGTGCATCGATTGTTTTCAATTCTCAATGTGTATGTTATTTTCAATTTCATTTTCATTTCAATTACTGTTCAAATTCAACCTCTATTTAAATAATTCAACCCTTTTTTTGTAATATTAATTATCATAGAGGTTTTAAAATAATGATCAAAATCATTCACTTATTTTTCATTCTCATTCAATAAAAACACTGTGTTTAATTATCTTCACTGTTCGTGTGTGTGTTCAGTGATCAACTCTTTTATTTCCCATTAGTTTATTTCTCTTTATAATTCATCTCCATAGTCATATTAATATATATTAATGAATATATCAATTTCTGGTAAAATAATATATTAGAGTGAGTCATAACCATCAGATGTTATGTAATTTTATGTTTTTCATGATTCATATTCAATAGGATAACATAGTGTATGTTAAAAATAAAATTTAATGGTTTATTGGCATGTTTTTTTAAATATATTGATTACATGGTTTTTTGGAACAACCAATACAGTTCCATAAAATATAATAGATCGATATTATAACCTAATTTATATTAAGGTATTGATTAAATCCTCAACATTCCAATCAAAATCGTATTGTGAAGTGGGTGCCAATATATTGAAAGAAATAAAAAAGATCTAGGTTATCAAAATCCTAACACCATAATAATGAACTCATCCTTATATTTATAAAATTTATAACATTGGATTCATGAAATAATCACTTCATAAAAACACATAAAATAGACCTCCCCATTGAAAATAAAACAAAAATAAAAAATCACCAATTATTAAGAACCATTAATAATGATTTGACTGATGTTCCACAATACACATTAATGAGAAATAGAACATTGAATGATTAAGATGAGACAACTTTTGGTGCTTAATATTTATTAGTTAATGGGGATGGTGTAACTAGTATTTGATGTTTCTTTAAATATTTTATAAAAAATAAATTTAAAAAACAAAAAAATATAAAAAAACACACAATTAAAAACTAACCTTCCTCAACCATTCATATTTTTTTGGAATTCCTTGTATCCTTATGAATGATAAATCATATTTTTTTGAACTTGATGTCTTGTGAAAACATCTCCAAATTAAGAGGGACATAATGGGTAATAAAGTCAATCAATAATCATTCATTTCCTATCCAAATTTTCAATATATGGACAATTACTGGGAACAAACCATAAAAAAATAATTTCAACTGATATAAATGTCCAAACCCATGGTGTTAAATATCTATATATTAATGCTGATTTCAATCTCAAATGGAGTTTGATTCATCTTCTACCTAATTTCCATGGGATATATGGTGAGAATTTACATCTTCACCTCAATGAGTTCCAAGTGGTGTTCTCTACATTGAATCCTCAAGGGGTTTCTGAATAATGAATGAGTCAGAGGGCATTGAATATCACTCTCAATGACTCCACCAAGACATGGATCTACTTCCTCTCTCATAGTTTAATAACTAGATGGAATGACCAGATATGACTCTTCTTAGAGAAATTCTTCCTAGATTCTTAGATAGCTTCTATTAGAATAGAAATATGTGGTATCCATCAATTCGCTAATTAGTCACTCCATGATTATTGGAATAGGTGCAAATTGATTGACGAAAAAATCCTGCAAAATGAAATACCATACCAATTCTTCATCCAGTAATTCTATGATGGGTTATTGGATTCTGAGAAAATACACATTGATGTTTCATGTGTTGATTCTTTGGTTGTAGAAATACCTACGACTAAAAAATATCTCATAAGAGATATGGATTAAAACCCAAAAAAATAAATACTCAAGAATATTATTTGTGGAATATGGTCCAAGAGAATAAATCCATAGATCTTATCATGATGATTGTGTTGATGAGTGAACATACAGGTCTTGTGAGACAACTAGAAGTGGCTTACAAATCCCAAAACTCATCTTCTCGACAATCTCTATTCCCAAAGACCTATAAATTTTTTTAGACACTATTGGTCACAAGATCATCCAACCAAAACATTCCAACAAATTCCTGATGATACATCCAATTCATATAGTTCAGTTAGGGTCAATTTAGCATTTTTTTAGAGGATAACCATACCAAAATAATCAGATTTTATTATTATAAACACCACCCAACCCCAATATGAATCCTAATATTCTAACTATATCCTTGATATGACATATTTTAATCACATACCTCATCTCCCTAATTTCTATCCCCAAAATAAAAACTGGTTTCAATATGGATAGGGATGTTGTGACTTCCAAAAAACATAAACTCTTATTCCTCAACCTCAAAGGAGCAATCATCATCCTGCTCCTCCTTATCTCCACCATCAATGTTAGAATTCTCAATTTCCAACCCATCACAAGACAATTATATAGAACCCAAACTAAGTAAATCTTAATGAGGCACCTGCTGCTTATTCCTAGAAGGAATGGGAATGTGTGGTGGAATATCTTACCTCATTTACCCATTTCAGCCATAAAAACATTGAAACCATAATAGGTCAACTTCCATCCCACCTCATCCAATTGAACAAATCCAATTCATCCCATATCAATGTTTAATGATTTCTAAAGTCCATGGGAGATGTATGTTCAATTTTACATATATCATGAAAACAATTTTTGATACCTTTTGATTGATCCCCAAAACCCCCTTTAAAATTATTGGTGTAAATAGAAAAATAGTCCAAAAAATGAATCAGTTGAAAATACATCACATCCTTCTATGCCTCTAAAAACCCATTTCTTTTTTCCTCAAGAATTGTTTATGCCAATGAATTCATTTGAGGCTGATTCTAAAATTCATTACATGTGTCCACTTTTTGGAGTTAACATTCGCCTCATTGATTCTGTAAAACATATACATATGATTGAAATGTTTCTTAATTAAATATAAACCCATAAGATACAAATTAGGGCCATTCATAATGATTAAACCGAACAATCCATTCCCATGAAGTGAAAAGATATAGATAGGTTTAATGTACTATTCTGAATTGATATTTTTTATTATGAAATCATAGACCTAAGATCCTCAATAAATTTCATCCCCAAATCCATCTTCTCCATCCTTTGTACAGGACCCACGAACACAATTTTTTTTATTATGTCAATCCCACATTGATGATAGAGGAGTATAATGCACCCAACTATAAGGTTGTGTGGATACTTATCCTATCATGAGGCCTTTTCCTTGGGTATTCATAAGTGTCAGTTCCTAGGGAGAGGAAAATCGTGTGGGCATGAACCAAAGTGGAAAATAATAAGACACTGTGATGGACTGGGCCATTATAAATTGTATCAAATAAAAGTCACATTTGATGTGAAAGAGAGGATTCTGGGACCTTCTTGGGGGTGGGGATGGGTTATGGAAATCCAACATTGAAGGTGGAGGAGCTTGAAGCACCCCTTTATAAGGTGTTATGGATGACAATCCCATCATGATACTTTTTCCAAGGGGAATTCCTAAGGACCAGAGCCCATAGAGTGAACAACCATGTCAGGTAGACCAAAAGTGTACAATATCAAGATTATTGGATGGACTAGGACATTATATCACATTAGTCAATCGAAGAATGGATAGTCCTTAGAAAATAATTGAATATTTCCTTATATGATTTAATGATATTATCTTCCAGCTAAATTTTGTATCCATGACATGGAATGTGATACAGATTCTTCTCAAAATCCTCTGATTCTATGAATTCCTTTCATCTGACATCTAGAAAAACATTTAATGTCCATGTTGGAATCGTTTCCATATAATTTTGTGACCAAATGGTCATGTTAACTATTTTTCAAGATTTCAAATACCTATCATAGAATCACTCTTTATTTTCTTTACATGATTATGAATTTTTGTCTGAGATGTTGTTGAATCATGATCCATCATGTTCTTTCTATTCTACTACAAGAAGATTTTTATAATATTCAATCAATATTTATGATGTCAAAATGGAGATGTTGATATTAACCATTAACATATAAACAAAATAGATCTAAAGAATCCTGAAAACACTTTCAAATCCCTTTCTACCTTTAATATAAATTAGGATGGAAATGAGGAACATTAAATAAAATGATCATTTACTTATTCCAATAAAATTATCCAAAAATTCCTCATTTCCTATCCAAGATTCTAAATAACAATTATAAATGATTTGAACCCTGATCCCATGAGGGTATCATATCCCAATGGTAGTGAATGTTTTTATATTTGTTCCCTAATTAATAAAATGATCACCATTGAGGAAGAAATTGATCATTGTCTAGAAAAAATAATTGATAAAAATGATCCATAAAAATCTATTTTTTCACATTCCCCTTTTGATTCTAATTATATCACATTTTAATAAGGTGAAAATTTTAGTTTAAAAATTATATGATCTCATATTATAATTTCATATTGTTTAAACCACACATAGATGCACTATTAGAATAGAATGCTCTTAATGTATATTGAATCTTCAAAAAGCAGCCCACATGAGACTAAATCATTCCTCATGTTGAAGACCAAAGAGAGAATACAAAAAATTTCTAGGTACCCCAAATTAATTTGTCCAAAACTACAAGGGAAACAAATATCCAATGAATAATCGGGAATCACAAATGTTCCATTTTTTGGAAACACAGTAATGTTGAAAAAATATGGTGGCCACCATCAGACTATGGGTCGTCTAATTAAACTTTCCATATGTAGACCAAAAAAAATTATCACTTATTAAGAGGCAAATCCTTTTTTCATTTACTTTTATTATATTTTTTTCCTTTTCAGTGTATAATTATATGAATAATATTATTTACCTAATAGGTAATTAAAATTTTCCACAACATCACTAAATAGGAAAATTTCTCTAGGAGGCACACCAAAATTCATGGACCCCACCACTGGAAAGAGATTATTTTCCAGAAAATATAAATTGTGGGGATCTTATTTCCCATTAATTCTATATACCTCTATTACTCTTATCTCTCCCTCTCTCTCTCTATATATATATATCTCTTTCTTATCATTCCTCTATAATTATAAATTTTCACCACATTCTTCATATAATAAATTTTTCCCCTATTCCTCTTTTGTGGGGGTGTGTATTAAAAAAATGAGAAAATAAAAATATATATTTTCACAACTACACACTATTAAATATTGATTTTTTTTTTCTAACTATTTTAGAGGTATTTTTTTAATCTTAATTTACATTCATAATTATATAGGATAAAGAAAACATTGTCAATAACATTAAATTTTGAATTCTTAATTTTTTATTTGGAAAGTTATTTTTCTCATAACCTGAAGAAAAAAAATAGAATTCATGTTATTGTCACCCATGAAAATATCTTCATATTGTGTTTTTTCACCTCTGATAATGATTCATTATATTTTGGACCTTTGAGGAGAATTTCATACTTAATCATACATAAATAGGAAAAAGGTATTTTCTGAACCACATGAGAATCAAAATATCCCAAAATACTCCCATTACCCTTAAAATGATATTTAACTTGAAATCCCAATCAAGCCTATGGAAACCATTTTCGATAGACACATTTCAGGCCTCAAAAATTTAACCAAACATTATCTACATGAATTTACATTTCATAATTAAATAAAATCTATGTGTGGGGGAATTGATTTTATTTTGGGCACCATTTAATTGATTATAAAATACCTATCAAATGTTTACGGGAAAAAATAACTTTATGTGTGGGGGAGTGAGTTCCATTTTGTGAGTTTTGGGAATATATTCAATGAGTCCTGTGATTGTTTTTATGTTTATCAAATCATGTAAAAATGTTATTGAAAGGTGTTCATAAAAATCCAAAAAAACAAACATAAAAAAATTAAGAAAAAATTGAATATGTTGTGTCTTTGGCTGGGAAAAATAACTCTTATTCAGCCCCTGATCATATTTTAATTCTTAAAATTAATTTTTTGTACATGTCAAACATTGGTTGGGTGATAACATTGGAATTTTTTTTCACGATCAATTTTCATAAAAAATACATAAAAAAGAACACTTTCATCAAGTTATCTTGTGTCGTTGGGAGATTTTTTCTATTCATTCCATGATTTTTTTTCATCCTATTCCAATTTTCACCCTATTTTCCTCCTTCAAATAATAATTTCTTTATAAATAAGTTTTTCATTTTCCATTTAATTTTATAAAAAAAGTTTACATTTATTCTTCTTTTTTTTCTACTAATTTTTTCCATTATTCTAGAGATTATATTTATACCATTCCATATCCACTAAAAATCAAATAAAATACTTCATGTTTCTTATGTAAGATAGAATATGGAATGTAAGTTTAGATCTCATTAAATATCTATGTTTTTCACTTTTATTGAATACATTCTCCAATTTTAATTTTAATAATGAAAAAAGAAAAAATTTGGGAACATTATATAGTATCATTTTCATGGTTGAATTATTTTTGTATTAGCTAACTAATTAATACCCCATATTAGAGAAAATAGAATTCTAAATTTTCATTTTGAGTAAATTTTATTTAGATTTATTTTTATATCTTAGGTACATGAGAACATGAACATACATAATTCGGGGGGAGTTTATAATATATATTAATTAATTATTTTATATTACTTCCATCACATTATTTTCACTTAAAATGATTTATTTGAATTTTATTTACATGTTTTGATCAGAAAAAAATGTCGAATAAATTTATCAAATTCATTTAACTAAAATATTTTTTAATGTTTTTATCATATGATTTTAAATAATATACTATATAATGTGATTATTTATTTTAGTGATCCTGATTTGGATTCCAAATTATTATTTGAATTGAGATTTGGGAAACTCATCCCTTTAAAGGGTCTCATTGACTACACAAGATGGCCCATCAAATCTGTTGAGAAAAATTAATAAACAATTATTATTTATTTTCTTGGATCCATATAAAAGAAAAAAAGTTACAAGACTATATAATATGTATTTTAATATCTTAACACATATTGGATAAAAACAGTCTAGCACAAATACCCCAAAATGGTACCTAATGATAATTTGAAGTCCAATGCACAAATCTGTACAATATTTAAAAGAATTAAAAATACATTATCCTTTTTCTAAACATTGATATATAACTGTACATATATATTGTGTTGTGGAAGAAAAAATATAGGTTCCCAACTTTAATGAAGAAATAGTTTGTATTTAATGTCACATGCTTGTTCAAAAACCCATTCACAATGTAACCTTCTAAAAACTAATTATAAAAATTTATAGCAACACATTGCTTAAATAATTTGACTGAATATTGGATAAAAAGTTCCAATGGATTCCTATTAAGGAGGGTATACATTACACAACAATATCCAGGAATTTGAATAGGAATAGTTCCCTAGATTCAAATGTCTAAATTATCAAATTGGATGACAAAATTGAGGGATATATTTGTAATGAATATATTATACCACACTGGGATTTAAATTCATCCCCCTATTCACATTATATGGTTTTGGCCTTTCATAGAATATTATGGTAGGATGGAACACCCATAGATGTGAAAACTTCTTTGGTGGACCTTTAAAACTTGAGTTTCTAATTAATAATCCATTCCACCAATATAACTTTTCATTTACATAGACTATTTTAAATTGTAATCATGTATGTTTTTTTCGATTTCATTTGAACATTAATGAATGTTTAATATTCATATTATATTATAATAATTAATCATATATTATAAAACATTAATGTTGATAATTTTTTATACATAATAATTATAATCATTTCTTTCTTTTTATTTCACATAAAATATAATTCATGTGTTCAATCCCCTTTACAAATCTTCTGTCTGTTTAGAACATAACTGTTTTCCTGTCCAATTATTTTTTTTCTCTTAATAAATTACCACCCAAGTAAAATTTAACAAGATTAATAAGCATCTCAATGGTTGAGTAAATAATCTATTATTTGGATTCATCATTTATGAATGTTAATTGTTAGATATCTTTTTCTCCATTAATATTCGTTTTGTTAATATCATATATGTTAAACATTAAATGGTATGGTTTATAGAAATTTTTGGTTAAAAATATGGATTCCATTGATAATTAGAACCGTAAATAAACTACAATTAATAATAATTTATTATAATTAGAAACCTATTTAAGTTAAATCTTGTATTAGAGCCTCAATAAAAGAGAATTCCTGTAAAAATGGTCTTCTGAAGTGGGTGTTAATTTACTGAAATATATATGAAATCTCAAGGACATCACAAGCACAACTCCCTAATTATGAATTCACCCAATCATTATTAAATTTCATATTAAAATTAATCACTTAATCATTTCATCTAATCTCTGAAAACTAACACCCACATTAAAAATATAATAAGAAAAAAATTACTATTAAAATGTACAATCAATAAACATTTTTTGTGAGTTCGATTTTAGAAATTAGCCTATAACGTGACATTTAAACAAATGATATGTGACAATTTTCTATGATTCTAGCTTATTATTGTTTTGGAATACATTATATAGTTATTTTATAAAATTTTATTATAAATTTATGGCATTCAATTACTTTTACACAATATTCTATAATTATGAGGATAAATAAACTAGGAATGAGGTTTCATGATTCTAGTATTATGTTCAGAACAAAATTGGGTAATAGATTAAATATAAATTAGAAATTTTATTGGGAAATTAAAATAATTTTTCTTATTGTATCCATTCAAATCCATTTAATTCTAGACTTTTGAGGAATAAGGAACATAAATTCTATAGGTTAGAAATGTTAGGAATACATGAGTGGTTTTTAATACTCCATATAATTTCTATGTTAGGTATCATTATTATTGAAATTAAGGCCTCACATTCAATGGATATGTGAAACCATAAATATACATTATAATTTATGTGAGTATATATGATTTCAAAATCGAGGTAATAGATCATAGAATCTGATGTTTATATTCAAATGAAAATGAAATGGGGTAGTAAATCATTGAATTTATGTAAGAGGAATATATAATTATTATATGGTCTATTTAAAGGTTATGTATCATCATTTCATACAACATATATAATAATTTAGGTTTCTCAATATAAAATTGTTATTATAATCAATATGTTATGATAGTTTCAATAAACACTGTTTATTAGTTATACGTTTCTATAATATTTTTGTAAACATGATATTATAATTATTAATAATTAGGATAAAATAGTTTCTGTATACATGTGTTAAAATACAATGGATATGATTCCACCCCCATCAATGGGATATTCTTAATTATAGTTTCTTTTTTCCATTATGTTCTCCAAAAAAAGAATACAATATATAAATCGGATAAAATAATTTGTTTGATAAATATTCCTTCTAAACTGAAATAAGTTTTATTTTTTTTTCAAAAACGATCATGTGTATATAAACATGTTTTATTTGAGAATATTGTGACTATGATTATAATGGTCATTTGTTTAGACATAGAGAAGATCATGGTTTATTATTAAAAAAATATACATTTAAAAATTAAAAGTTATTAAGAACTTATGTCCTAATGATGTTTAGGATGTGTTGGTGATGTAATAATATAAATATTTACATTATATATAGAATTATTTCAAGGAAAACATTTAACAGTATGGGTATAATTATGAGGATGATAATAAATAAGTGTGCTAAATAGAAAACAAAAGTCAATAACATTATATCATTTAATGATTTGATGTTAACGAGCTTGAATACACTCAAGGAATCAAACATTGCGTATATTTTTCAAAAGTATCAAAATTATTCAAGATATCCTACTACATATATTTTAATAGATATAGAGATTAGTGGGGGGGGGGTATTATAATACAAAATAGATATGTGGATGAAATTAAAAAGATGTTATTTTATTAGACAAATGTTGATCCTCCATTCCGTCACAGAGTCTAAAGGAATGTAAAGGGAAATGTATTTAACCCAAAATGATTCATCCTTTGAAGAGACATCAAAAATTGACAAAGGAATGAACCAAGATTGGAATTCACTTGTGTCGCGCAAGTTCCAATAAGGTCGTGCATGTATAAATGCGCGCTACCTATTGGTCACGTAGGTGACTAGCACGCCTTTTTTGAAATTCGCCCAGGGTATTCTCCAACTTATAAATACCACCTGTGGGCCCCCCATTTCGAGGATGGAGAAATTCCAGAACCTTAGATTTGAGATCCCAGCGCCCTAGTCTCTTCTCAAAGCTTCTGAACACATCTAAGGTAATTTCATACCTAGAACGGACGATCTTAAGAGGGGGGAGGCCTCAGTGTTGAAACTCTTCAACACTTGCACGCCTAGGTGGCCAGCCCTTATGGGAAATGGCCACACTTGCGCACTACCTTAACCCGTCAACTAAACATGTGCGCCTCTCTTCTGGAAGTCTCTAGGGGTATTATTTGATACTTGAGCCAAGCCTCTCCCACGTTCTACCCTAAGTATTGACCGTCATGCAAGTACCCATGTGTCGTGCAGGTACACCAGTGTGACCAGGACTTGCGCACCCACGCAGGACTTGCATGCCACCTTCTTTTTGGGTTCCCCTACTGCCTATTTTACCTCTCATATATTTATCCACCTATCCATTTCAAGATTAAGCCTTAAGAACTCTCTCCAAAGTCATTTGTGGCATGATTACTTTGTTGGCATCCTTATCTGAAAGGAATTTTGTGGAACATCTCTTAAAAACTAGTGATTTACATATCCTCATGTCACTAAGGTCAGAGATTTCATTCATTCAAACTCATCCTTTAAAATGAGATAATCCTTAACCTGAGCCTACTTTTCAAGAGTTAGTCCCAGTCCAAGTCCTCATTATTATTGGGCATCCTCCTTAGGAGTAAGCCCCAAGTCCTCATTAATATGGGCATCCTCTTTAGGAGTAAGCCTCATGTTCCTTAACCTGTGATTCCTTTTCTGGAGTAAGCCCCAAGTCCCCTAATCTGGGAATCCTCCTCAAGAGTAATCCCCTATCATAATTTTCCAAATCTGGGCTTTCTTTTCAAGAGTAATCCCCAGTCTCAAAGTTCCAAAAATATGGGCATCCTCCTCAGGAGTAAGCCCCAACCATAATTCCCTGAACCTGGGCTTCCTTTTCAATAGTAATCCGCAGTCTCAAATATGGGCATCCTCCTTAGGAGTAAGCCCCAAGCCCCTTATTTTTTTTAAATCTCTTTAACCTAGGCCTCCTTCTCAGTATTATGACCCGGTCTTAATTTCTCTTAATCAGTCTTAATTTACTTTTGATCTGGTTTTCCTTCTCAGGATTAAAACCCAATCATAAAGTCCCCCCCTAATTTGGGAATCATCCTCAAGAGTAAGCCCCATGTTAGAGTATCCAAATCTCCATGAAGTACATATCCTTTTATGGACCTTGTTCCTGGGTACCTTACCTAATGTAAATCCTTATCTTCATCTATTTGGGTAGTTATAAATACATAATCCCCACATCATTGCATCTTTCGTGGCACAATTGTCTGGTTTCACCAATACCTATAGTTTCTCACACCGAGCATGACTCACGTGAGCTTAGAGTGTAAAAGTAATCATGACATCTATCTTTGTTCCATCAATCATGCATAAAAATCATACCCCCTCACTCGAACTACGTGGGTTCAGATTCCTTTTCTAAATAAAGGATACATAGGTAGCCCATCTGTGGGTATGATCCCAACACTGAAATAATCCATGTCCTTCTGAATGACAATTAAAATCAAGTGCCCCACTCAGTGGCTTTGAAACTAGTATGGTCATCATAAGGACCAAGAGACTTTTATGAATTAAAGGATACCGTTGAATAAGAATCTATAACATATACAGATGATTCTCTATCAATGTGGAACCTCGAATACATATAAAAGATTCTCTAAATCTGCTACATATCAATCACTAATTATCAGATCTAAAGGAAAGCTCATTTTATAATTGGTAATGTAATATGGATTCATGAACATAACTTAAGTCTATAAAGAGAGTCTTGGAGTAGAAAATTATTCCCCTAAAAATTGTGTGATGAGTCCGACCTCCCATCCTCTCGACTAATGAAAATTAATAATCCTCATTAGTCCAAAACTAATGTGATCCTAACATTGGAAAGTAAGTCAAAATGGATATGGAATCATTGGATGTTTCCAGTTTAACAAACAAACCTGTTAGAAACCTATTGGAATGTTTGAACCATTAATCAACGAGTTCATCCTAAATTCCAGAGGAAAAAAATGTTGATCCCGAAGTGAATCCTTAAACAAGTTAAAATTTTGTTTTATATATTTGTTGGGACTCTATTTAAACTCATTGAGAGGGCCAACAAGACAGTCAATAACATATGTTCTCATCAAAAAGATGTAGAGACTGAATTTATATTGATAATTTTTGTTATATCTAAGAGGCACTCTTTTCCATGATCTTCTACATTACAAGAATGGATTTTCTTATGTTCACTACTATGAATAATTCTCCTTTGAATACTTCTACTGTGAAAACCTCTTCTATGAAGGCATTTGCTGATACTCTAGTTGGATCATCGTCCACTCTGAGGACGACATCACCTACTCACCATATTCAATTATGGGTATGAAATGGGCTGGTTAAGGAGTATCGTCAACACAGTACCATTCCAACCCTGGAGGATGCTCGACAAGACCTCCATGTGAACAACTCACTCTGGTTGTCCGGACAGTGATGACCAGTGATCATGAAGTAGGCGTTGCAAACTACCGTCTCCAACCGTTTCGGGTAGTTATCCCTGGAACGCAATCACCATTCCCTCCCTTATTTTGGGGAAGTGAATGAGCAGGTCCCTCAGGGCCTTAAATCAAAGAGACAGGAGTCCTTCCTAAGGGATCATACCAACAATCACCACCAAACTCGTGTGGTATTGCACCCTCAACATGATGAGGGTGTCATCTCCAGGCGTTCGGCTCAGGGTCCACAAACCCGAGAAGGCAAGACGAACCACCAGAGGTGACAATCAGTTAATAGTGATCAGGTTCTCATCTCTGTCATTTCGGGAGAAGTCCACCAACCTGATATGGTGGCAAGCAATGAGCGGGCACACACACCCATCCGTTTTAATTTTGGTGTCCAACAGACTTTTCTGGCAGCACCATGCCAATCCCACTAGGCAATTATGACAGAGTACGATAGATAGGAACATACACCTATTTATAACTCATCAGCTAGACATCATGCTCATCTGACTACATGCGATGGAGCCCACAAACCCAATGTATTGACAACTGGTAAGTAGGCACATACACCTGCTTACACTCATCAATACTGCCAGCATCCTCATATTTCAGTATTGAAGGAAGCTCATCAACCACATTCGGCGGAGTGCAATCATCATGCACATACACCTACAAGTATTGATCATGCCTACCAACAATCGCATTTGGAAGCATTCCGAGAAGTCAGTCAAAATGATTTGGCGACAAACAGGAGGCAGAATCAAATCTTTACGCCCACACATGAGTACTGTCAGAAATCACATATAGGAAAAGGAGGAATAAAGTAGGCACATACACCTACTCCAAGCATGGAATGGACGTATATCCACGTTCCGGCTGCTAAAGTCACCAAGCACATTCTGTCAATGGTGAAAGAGTAGAAACAAATTCCAGCTCATATTCTAGATGCCTGCCAGGATATTATAATAGCTTCACTAGCATCTTAGGGAAAGACACATACATATATCCCTACCAGTGGAGTGACACATCAACAATTCACTCTGGAATAGATGCACACATCTATTCTAATCCAAGAGGATTGTCGGGCGTACTCCCCCATATCATATAGACAGTCATGTCAGACACATGCACCTGATTTGAGTGGAGATAATCACCCTAACCAGATCATTTCTCCTAAGCTGGCACATACAACTGCCCATAGTGACAACTTACATCAACAAATTGTTCAAAAATTGATTAAGAATGTGTATAAAAATAAGACCCACCCCGAACAGTGAATAAATCAAGGGACACTCTATAATAAGTCATTACTCGATGCTGGAGTTCTTGATGCACTCAGACAACTATCTATTGAAACTCAAGATTCTACACTCTCAGTTCCCAATAGTGGGAACACTAATTCTGAAGTTTTAAATCAGATACATCCTCATGAAGGATTTCTTCATGAAAATTCAGTCGATCTCAAAGTTTTATCTTCAGATGAGAGCCACAAGAACCCTCTATGTGGCCATAAGATCAAGAAGCAAAATGTTTCATCTTTTGATGTAACCCACCATGGTGGTCCTCCCCATGATAATGATTTTAGCTACAAAATACCTCTCTATAGTAGTGATTCACATTTCAAGGAAAATTCTCCAAAAGAAAATGTAGTGACAAGAAATACCCCTTATCTTGAGGAATTAAAAATGTGATTCCAGAAATTTCTGATGCTTTACCATTAACAGGTGAAATACTTTCTCAACCCGAAGATATCCTAGAGTTTAGGTCATTCTCCAAACCACCCATATGTCATGCATCTTCTAATTTGAGCAGTGATTTCTCTACCAATCTTGTTGAATCTGATGAATCAACAAGGAAGAACTAGCTCTGGTCTAATTAGGTAGAAGAATCTTCATTGAATGATAAAGAGGAAGTACTGAATATGGGAAAACAACTGGCGAATGGTGAAGTGCCAGTTATGTTTTGGCTTTGAGATGATTCTTAGTACGACAATCCAGAGATGTTGACGGAAGATGAAATTCATGATATTCATCTCAACATATAGAAAAATCTTTTTTAGTTGAACAAGAAAATATTATCTTATGATGAATATGAATATCATGCAAAGATAAAAGAAGGGATACAACGCCAAATTGATTTGGCATCTCTGTCTGTTTCTCAATATATGAAGGCTGAAAAGAAACAGAGATCCCTTCAGCGTTCATGCCTTAGCAAACTAAGAAGATTGAGCAAGTTAATTTCCAATACCCTATCTGGTATTCATCTCAGGGAATGGGGTGTTCATAGAGAGCAACATTTCACTATACTCTCCAGTCATCAAAGCCAACTGAATAAGGTCTCATGAAATTTTATTCCCATGGCCGGCCATATTCAATGGGTTTTGTTTGTAATCAAAATCTTCCCCAAGAATAGGACTCAACTAGTTCCTCTAAAAATCAAGCATATAGAGAAGAAGTTGTTGAACTACCCCTGAATCATGAAAATGAGAATATTGAATAGGCCTCTCAATTGACGCAAGCACATCATCAAGTGACAGAAGTGTCAGAAATCATCCAATGGCCTTTTGAGCTAGGTAATAAATGTGGAAGCAGGTTGATGCATCCATCAAATTTCCTGACTAAAGACCCCAGGATTAGGAGAGCATTCAAGAAAGTCTCAGATATAGCATGTTAAGAACCACCGTATCTCGCCAGACTGGGGACTCTTTTAACCCAACCCATAGAATAAAAAAAATAGGATTTGTGCAGTTGAGCAAAGACAGCGGGAACAACCCCAGTCCACCGGACTGGGGACATTTTCAAATCCTCAATCCATCCCTCAGAGAAAGTCCTTATTCTTACTATTGTGGATTAAGCCTCAAGAGAAACGATGAAACATATTTTTAGGAGATTCCCTCTAAATGATGGTCCGTCATGATGTTCCTGAGGGATCAAATAAACAAAAGGCAAGTCTCATCAAAGACATTGATGAAGAAAATGTCACAGAAATGCCGATATAAGGGATGTAATTCATTATGCATCAATCACTATCATCAATGTCATAGTAACTAATCCACTAAATGAGCCTCACTTTGAGGGATCAGATGAAGAGGTTCCTACTCAAAAAGTTGTACGCATAGATACAAATGAATAAGGTGTGCGTACACTAAATCAAAGGATTACTCAGAACCTATGTAAATCTTCAAGTAAACCACTTCCCCCTCTCCTAAAGGTGTCCAATAAGTGGAATGTAAAGAATTAGGTTACATAACCATCCTCTAGAGATGGCCAATATCCCTTAGTAGAGTAATTATTTTCAACACAAAAGGAATAAATGAAAGAATTAAGGAGGATGAATGCAGAACTACTTCATGGGAGTTATCCTCCTATGTGAGTTGGAGTTAGTCAGCCAAGGGAATTTGTTGTGGCTACTAAGTTAGATCAAGAATATCATCCTATATCAGTAAACCATCACAGGTCAATCCTATGGGTCAAATGCAACAATAATCTATAGTGCAGCCATCGGTTGGAGTACCAACTGCCACATCTGTACCAGCTCCAGTCGTTGCACCTGTTTAGGTCCAAGTTCAACCTGATGATTCTCAAAAGATAATAACTACTATTGAGTCATTAACAGCTCGATTGGAATCTATGGAGGGAAATTATGCTCAAATTCAACCAGAAAAGAGATCTTACCATGAATTGGTTAATGCAAACCCTCCCCCAAAAAAATTTGCAAGTACCACATTCCCAATCTTTAATGGTTCACGAGACCGAGAGAAACACTTAACACATTTTGTTTCTGGTTGCGATCCTATTATGGGAACCCCTCAGCAACAGGAAGTAGTTAAGCTCAGTTGTTTTGTACAGTCATTACACGGGCCTGCTTTTGTCTGGTATAGAAGCTTGAAATCCTGGTCAATTACCGCATGGGAGGATCTCTGCCAAAGTTTTCTTCTTCAGTTCAGCTCAACTTTTCCAAAGAAAATAGTTCTTCATCTTAAAAACTGTATGTAATGGGAGAATGAAAGGGTCTCAGATTTCATTGCTCACTAAAGGGATTAACATATTCCCTAATCTTACCACATCCGCAAGAGTAATTGTTTCCAATCTGTGTAGTGAATTTACTTGATGAGTTGTTCACACCAATGATCCTTGTGAAATACATAGGAGGGTTTCGAGACCTTACTTCAATCGCTCAACACGATGAAGATTCTCTTATAAAGAGTAAGGATAAATCTCTTGTAATTCCATCAGCTCTATGAAGGAGAATGGGTAAATCAGAGAATATTATTGGTATGCTTAAACAAGAACATGTACCTGCTTCTACTTCAAAACCTCCATCTTCTCATAGGACTCCATCACCTGAGCATCAGCAACAGAGGCCATTTAGTGAAGATGGTCAAAGAGATAAAATATGGATACAATTTGAGGATCTAAAGAGAAAAGTTATCACTTTCCAAAATGAACATGTTCCTGGTTACTTCGTTTCAGCTCTGGAAAATAATTTGGTTCAATAGCCATGGCCCAAGAGGCCAAACAAGGAAGGAGATTAAGATCGTCCCAATTATTTCCCATTTCATAATATATTGGGGCATCGCATTCAGAAGTGTTTTGTTTCCGAGGAAGTCCTGTATAAAATGGTTGGCATGGGAAAATTCAAACTGAAAGGTTCTTCAGCTAAGGTATCATGTGTTACTGCTACAAATCTAGAGGAGGAGGGCGAGTGACAAGAATTCAAGAACAAAAAAGCGCAAAAAAATGATTATTGCATGGTCAGAAAAACGATCAACCGAACTCATGATATTTTGCGAACACAATTGAAGAAACCAATTGTGTCTTCTACCATGAATTCCATAGCAAAACCCTCTTCCTCATAGGGAAAATCCTCAATGATACATCATTATTCCATGAAAGAGGAACAGTCAGAAGATGATGAGATTGTGTCAAAGCCGAATTTTTCTTTGACTCTGGAAGATTTTATGCCATCTACTTCGAAGCAACAAGAACCGCCTCATAAAAAGTCACATCCAAAACAAGCTAATCAGGTAGAGTCTTCATCGGATGAAGAGTTTATCTTCGGTTCTGTTAATATGTTTCAATTAACATATCCATATGCCAGTCGCAGTTTCGATTTTGATGTGCCTGGGTTCCCTGTATAAAATAGAGGAATCAGAGGAACTTCTAGAGGCTCAAGAGACAGGGGATAAAATGGATCTTTCAGAGGCCACTATTATAATTCTACCCATTCTTGAACTATATATGAGGAAGAAACTCATGGCAGAGCCCTTCAACGAGCTCAACAAGAATAAGAATGTTCTTCGACACAAGGCAAACTCAGTCCTGGAACAATTATTCTGGAAGATCAGTTGATGGTTATATCTTATTCCTCTCATAAAGTAAATAGACCTAATTAGTCTAATCTTCCAAATCTAGGATTATTACTAACTCCTATATGGGTACAAGATGCATCAACTTCCAAAGCATCAACTCCTAATGCACCTAAACAACCACATGTTCCTGTTGGTAAACGCAGACCGTTCGATCAAAAATATTATGTATTGAAACACTTGGCCTAAATATCGGCCAAGTTATCAATTATGGATGCTTTGAATTTATCGAAGGATCTTTGGGATTCACTCATAGAGGATTTTTCAAGTCCTAAGGAGTTTGAAACTAATATTATTGAAGCTGAAGTCTACCATGTAGAGAATAATCCTACAGAATGCCATGCAGTGATATCTTTCACAGATGAAGATGAAGTTGATGTATTGCATGGACATATTAGACCTTTGTACTTATCTTGAAAGGTCAATGGTGTAGACATCCTAAGAGTTTTCATTGATAATGGTTCTGGAGTCAACCTCATCCCCATTTGTACACTTCATCGATTGGGCCTCATAGAATCGGATTTATCTCCTTCTACTTTGATGATACAAAGATATGATAAAAATGAACAAGACCCATTGGGTGAGATTACACTCAGAACTCAGTTTGGAGATCTTGTATCCAATTCAGATTTCATGTTTGTTGATCAAGACTCAGCCTTCAACATCTTTCTTGGTAGACCCTGGCTACATCAACATGCGGCTATCCCTTTATCATACCATCAATGTCTCAAATATTGTTTTGATGGTCAAATTGGAACATTGTATGGTGATAAATCCCCGTACAAGACATGTGAATATCAATAAATTGTGGAGGAATTATATCACATGAAGGGAAAGGAGAAATCCATAATAGCAGAGATTACCAAATTTAATGCTCCATATGGTTTGGAAAAGATTCTAGTAAACCAATTTACACATGTGAGTACAGATTATGTGTTGCCTATAAGTCAAATTGACAGGATAGACCCAAATCAAAATACTCTTATGGAATCTTGCAAAGTGTCAAATATGGAAATCAAGGTAGACAACATGGGTGAAATTGGTGATTCACCATGAAATGATGAAAGCACAAATGTGGATGTCTTCATTTCATCTGCTGAAATTCAGCAAATCTATACTTCACCAACCAGGCCAGAAGAAGTTATAGCAATGTCATAGGTGAATGATGATGTTTATTCTCAATCCATCATATCCAATTTATTACCCATGGAAGACCATTCATCAACAATCAGTTCGAAAATGAAGTCTTATTCTTCAAGATGTTCAAATTTTAACATTTCTTCTGATTATGGAAATTCTGCTTCTTCATCCACTATGCAAGTAGAAATAGAAGAAATAACACATGTTGAAGAAGAAGAGAAATATCTTAGGGATGCTCCACCATCATTTGAAGAGGGTATCTCAACCACCATGGATGAACTCAGAGAAATAAATATCAGTACAAAAGAATATCCACACCGCACTATAATTAGTGAGGCCATGACTCTTGATGAGAAAGAGATGTATATTTCCTTCTTAATGCAAAATCGAGATATATTTTCTTGGAATTATACAGAGATTCCCGGGCTTGATCCTGATGTTTCCACTCATCGTTTGGGTTTTCTAGAAGAACATCATGGATTCAAACAAGACGCTAGAAGAACACACCCAACCCATGCTTCCAAAATTGAAGCTGAAGTGGATAAGCTCATCAAAGCTAACTTCATCAGAGAAGTTCAATATCCTGAATGGTTGGATAATATTGTCCCGGGGAAAAAGAAGAATGCGAAAATTAGAGTTTTCATTGATTTTAGAGATCTTAATCGACATTGTCCTACGGATGATTTCCCAGTACCAATTACAAAACTCCTAATTGATGCAAAAAATTTCTATGAATCACTCTCTTCATTGATGTATATTCCAGATATAATAAAATCTTAATGGCTCTAGAAGATGAGGAATCTATGGCCTTCATAGCCCCTCAGGGTGTGTTTTTTATCGGGTAATGCCCTTTGGCCTAAATAATTCAGGTGGAACATATCAACGTTCCATGCATCGTATCTTCATACCCTATTTAGGGATTTTTTATGAATGTTATGTTGACGATTTGGTGGTTAAGTCCAAACAACGTTCTAGTCACTTGGCTGATTTGGAATTCATATTCCACAAACTTCGGCAACATAATTTTAAGATGAACCCCTTCAAATGTGATTTTGGGGTATCCTCATGAAAATTTCTTGGCTTTGTTGTACGCCATCGTGGTATCGAAGTCGATCCAGAGAAAACAAAGTCAATCCTTGGTATGTAACCTCCTCGAAATTTAATGGAATTGAGAGGACATCAAGGACACATGCCCTATACTCGGTGTTTCATCACCAATTTGGAAGGAAAAAGTTTACCCTTCACTGAATTGATGATGAAGGGAGTCACTTAAAAGTGGATAGAAGAATGTCAAGAATCATTCAATATTCTTAAGAAGTATCTCTTGAGTCTGCCGGTGTTAATGCCACCTGTTGAAGGAAGACAACTTATCCTCTATGTGACAGCTTTAGAGTGATCATTAGGTGAATTTCTTTCTTAGAAGAATGATGCTAGGAATGAAAACAACCTCTACTATCTTAGTCGGACTATGCATGAAGAAGAAACCCGATATTCATGTATTGAGAAATGCTGCCTAGCATTAATCTTTGCAGTTCAGAAGTTGAGACACTACCAAAAATATCACGAGGTCCAATTGGTATCTCGTAATAACCCTCTCAAATTAATCCTTAGTCGTCCAACGCTTACAGGACATCTGGCAAGGTGGAGAGTTATTTTGTAGCAATTAGACATTTAGTATGTGTCTCAGATGGAAATAAAGGGCCATTCTCTGGATGATTTCCTTGTTGAACACCATTTAGTAGAAGATACATCTTTAGATATTAATCATCCTAATGAGGAAGTATTCTCTATTCAAGAATGTATTCAAACATGGGAAATGTACTTTGATGGTTCTTCAAGAAGTCCAACAGGGATTAAAATAGATAATCCTAAATTAAACAAAGATGGGTTAAGATTTGCACTCATTTCATTGGAAATGGCATTACTACCTTATTACATATCACAATTGGGAGTCGGTACAAATAATAAAGAGGAATACCAAGCTCTTATTGCAGGATTGGAGTTGGCGCTTCAAGCACAAGTGATTCACTTAAAGGTGAAAGTTGATTCAGACCTAGTAATAAAACAAGTCAATGGGAATTATGTAATCCGAAAAGAATAATTAATCCCATTGTATGATTACGTCAGAGAGTTAATAGTGGAGTTTCCTTCAGAACCGAAATTTTATTATGTCCCAAGATCACAAATTGCCCAAGCTGATGCACTGGCTAATATAGTCATAGCTCTAGCAGATCCAAATCGGGACGAGACAACCATCAGTATTGCCCACTTTCATATAATTTCACCTAATGTTCAAACCAGAACAGAGTAAATCAATGAAATTAGTCTCATATCTGAAATATATGGTCATAATACATGATGGATGACACCTATCAGGGAATACCTTCAAAATGGAACACTTCCGCCTGATAGAGCTGGTAAAGAACAAGTCCAGAGACGTGTGGTCAATTTCACTCCTTATGATAGCTCATATCACTTATAGAAAGCTCTCTACAAAAGGGGTTTTTATGGAGTTCTCTTCAGATGCATTGATGGTGAAGAGACAATGGTTGCCATGAAAGAAGTGCATGTAGGAGTTTGTGGTGCCCATCAGTCTAGACATAGTCTATGTGATCAAATTCAAAAGATTGGATACTTTTTCCCTTCAATGATACAATATTGTGTTGATTTAACAAAGAAGTGTCATTCATTCCATGTACATGCCGACTTCATTCATCAACCACCAGAGTTTCTTCATACAACTAAATTCTCATGGACATTTTCCACATGGTGAATGGATGTAGTGGGACATTATTCATCAGCTACATCCAAGCAGTTTAAGTACATTCATACTGCTAATGACTTCTTTTCCAAATGGCAGAGGCAAGACCCCTCAAAAAAGTCAGTTCTAAATGCATTGTTAGCTTCATCAAGTCTAACATCATTACAAGATTTGGTGTCCCTCATACTATATTGATGGACAATGGAACCAAATTTTTCTCATCTGATGTGAGGATGTTGTATCAAGAATACAACATTAAATATAACCATTAATATCAGTATCATACAGTGTCCAATTTCCAGATATAAGCTTTCAATAATACTCTATCAAATATACTAGAAAAGATGGTGGATAAAGATAAGAATTCATGGCCTGACAAACAATTTAATGATTTATGGGCTTATCAAACCACCACCCACACTACAACGCGGTCAACTCCATATTCATTGGTATATGGAACAGAAGTAGTCTTCCCAATTGAGGTTCAACTACCCTTTCTCAGAGTATCCATTTGTGATCATTCATCTACAGATGAACAATATCAAAAGCGATTGGACGAATTGGAAATGTTAGATGAGAAAATATTTTTCACCCTGCACCACTTGGAAGTCTATCAGAATCGAATACCACGAGTTTTCATTAAAAAAGATAATCATCATTCATTTGTTCAGGGAGAATTGGTATTAGTTCACATAACTCCAATGATACGCGGAAATAAACCTCTGATGCTTGAGCCAAAATGGGAAGGACCTTATTCAATAAACAAGTTCTACTCCAATGGATCTTATGCTTTAATCTCGAGGGATGGAGAGCTCATCACTACTCTAACCAATGACATATTTCTAATAAAGAATTTTGTATAAAAAAATACATCAAAATTCCATGCATATTACCTTAAACTTTTTGTATTACATTCGTCTAGCAAGACGTTAAAACTGCATAACCAAGGGTCCATGCATACGACTTTAAACTATTAGCACTTATGTCCAACATGATGTTAAACTGTGATGTTGTAATTACATGATGGTAATCTGTACAAAAGTCCCATATGTCCATCAAGACATTAAATTGCATAACCAACGGTCCATGAATATGACCATAAACTATTGGCATTTTTATCATCCAGTAAGACGTTAAACAACATCATCATTTTTGGTCCATGCATATGACCTTAAACTATTCACACTTTTATCCAACATGGTGTTAAACTGTGTCCCTTTCATCATCATATATGATGTTTAACTATACAGTTAAGGCCCATGCAAATGACCTTAAACTATGCACACCATCGTCCAACATGACGCTAAACTGTATCTTCATTACTTTTATCCAAATTGACGTTATACTATGAAAAAGTCCCTAATACGTCCAACATGACATTAAACTGTGTCCTCTTTTGTCCTTACTGTATGATATTAAATTGCACAGTCCCCCTTTCGTCCAACATGACATTAAACTGTATTTTCCCCATTATCTTAGCTACAAGACGCTAAACTGTACAACACCCTGATACATCCTACATGACGTTAAACTGTATTTTGTCACTACTTCATGACAATAAACTGTGCAGCACCAATAGTCCTAACTGCCAGACGACAAACTGCATAGTCCCTTCATATGTACTACATGACATTAAACTGTTTATCATTAGGGTTGTTTCTACCTTTTGTTTCTCACACCGAGTATGACTCATGTGAGCTTAGAGAAAACATCAACCATAACTCCCTCTCTAGACCGCTAACCATGTGTAATTCCTAACACCATTTTTTAGGTTATTGTCTCCAAGAGCAAATTTATCGCTAATTCATTCTTTAATTGAACTACGCGGACTTTGATACTTTCCTTCCATGCTGGGTACGTAGGCATCATCCCAAGGATCAAGCCCAAAACCAATCTCTCTACATTGGTTCACCTTTGTCCCTGCAACATGACGTGAAACTGTACAACCCATTTTGTCCTGTATGACAATAAACTAAAACATTATTTGATACCCTTATCAAGAGGGAATTATTATTTAGATTGATATCTAATTATTTTATACTTCAATGAATATCTGCATATATGGTAATACCTGAACCATTTATCTTAAGTCAAACCATCATAACACTAAAGTCCCCCTTTTCACCCTTCAATTGTATGATCCAAATCTGTAAAGAGGGTCTTTCAGGAACTAGATGTGACTTGATTCCCATCCTTATGTGATACATATGAACGTTGGAGCATCCCTCGAATCCAGCCACAATTCATTGGGCCTAACCCCAAATTCCACTTTCAGTCCCATGGTTGAAAAGACCAAGTGAAAACACAAACTGTGTATTCATTATAATGGTCTGAGTTCTATGACCCTAAACTAAGATCTCTTACACTTTCATCCCACATGATGTTAAATTTTATTTCAAGAACAACATTCGGCATGATTCCCATCTTTATGGGATACGTAGTGAAGTTGAACATTTCTATTTAGGACCCTACGACTATATGATTATGGTTAGCATTGATCTGTTTATATCTATATACATTGGACAATACCCATTTTTATGTGTCATAATCTTATCCTTAAAAACTTCCATATCTTTATAAACTTTTTCTTGACATCTGGTCACAAAATTTCTAATTTTTGAGAGTTCTTTTTCCAGACCATGTAGCATTTTCCCTTAGGCAGCCTTGCATAAACAGTCTACATAAAAAACGTGTCAGCCAAAAGATACTATTATTTGACTATATAGCCAATGCCCTTAGGCATCCCTGCATAATTTAAACCCATAAGGGGTTCGTTAAATAATGGTAACTTCATTCTTGGAAAGAAAACCTCTTTTTTCGTTAGTTGTCTTAACGACAATATGTAAGGATCCGCAGAAAGTATCCATCCTTACTATATTCACCCCATGTTATTCTTCATGATCTGAAGGTATTCAAGTCCATGGTTTATATTCCACTTCCCTACGTTTGGGACAGACCTTCGTAGGAGTTACATTCATCTAGTTCTTAGATGGCCTTTCTTGTAAATATCTTCTCCAAATTCAAGTACCTCTCCCCATATAGGAAACTCTATGATTTGGAAAATTTGAATCTCCATAAATATCCACTAGCTTCATAGTAGTAGAAAAGTAAATTTTTGAGAGTTATTAATCCTGACTATGTAGTACATGGCCTTAGATGGCCTTGTATAAATTGTCTACATAATAGAGTTGTCAGCCAAAATATACTATTAATTGACAATACAACCAATTCCCATAGGCGGCCTTGTATAATTCAACCCCCTGACAGGTTTATTAAATAATGGTAACTTCATTCATTAGAACTACTAATTCTAATTCCTTTTAGCCCTTTTTCATATCATTCCTCAAATTCAAAATTTCTTAATTCATATTTTACATGTTTTCCTTCATACTTGAGTGTGGTAAAATTCTTTCAGATAAGTTTTCAAGAAATTGGGTCAATTTTAACCCATTCGGTCAAAGATATTTCAACCATAAACAATAGCCTTTTATGTCCGACATGCATTAATTTAAACTTCCCACAACAGACAAGGGAACTCTGAATAAAATTCAAGTCATAGATCACCAAACATACATATTCTTATTATTTAGGTAATACTGAGAAATTAAAAGGTTCAAAGTATGTATGTTTATTTATAATAATCCTATTAAAAATCAAACTATGCTTACTAGGCCCATTGGATTAGGTTAAAATCTAAAGAAGGTAGCAGTAAAATTCATGCAAAGATGATTGAAAATGAAAGTGTTTTTTCATTTGATGCACAATAGTTGTAAGGACATCCACAGATTGGAGTCTCTTCACTTTTCCAATAAATTAAATGAGGCTATCAACATATGTTTTCACTTGATTTACGGCATCTCGAGCTTCATCAGCAGCCTCTTGAAGCTCATGCACTCGATCAACTTCACACTTTTGAGCCTGATGGAGTGCTTTATTGCCATATTTGATTGCTTTCATACCACTCATTTGAGCTCCCTCCAGTGAATTGTTCAGTTGGTCAAGTTCCCCAGTAACCGCATCTAACTGTTGCTGAAGGGGAATTTGTTTGACGACTTTATCCTTGATCATATGCTTCAGCTCCTTCATCTTGGCATCATAGTCAGCCTCAGCTCGGGATACCGCAGCCTCAAATTCACTAATATTGGATGATAACTTCACCCTAGTCAGATCTTCACGACACTGTTTCTACTGCTTCCTTCTTAAGAATAATTTCATCGCCGTGACATGGTTCTTTTGATATCCAAACCCTCCAAGTCCTAGCATAACAAACAGGGATGCCAATAGTGAGATCTTTGATGACATCTCTTCAATAGGAACTTCCGATATGATTTTCTATATGTTTTTTCATTCCTTGTGTCATGAAAATTGGGGCGCCTTTTGTACTTCTGGATCCAACTCAGCATCACTGTCATAGGGTGGTAAATAATCTTGGATTAATTAACTTAGGGATGTTCCCTGTTCTGCTCCTTCCCCACTAACCTATGCTTCTTCACTTTCTATTCCTGCTGGGGCGGAGGCTGAGGCTTCACCTCCAGAGCTAGCCACTAAAATTGATGGCCCTACATAATCAATTTAAATATTTGGTTATTTTCAAAGGATAACAAAAGGTAATTGGCTATCTTGAAAATTAATTACAGTCAAAAATATTGTTTTCCATTACCCAACGGTAGATCAGTAACTTGAGAAGGCTCCTCCCTATCATTCCTAGCCTCAATAGGATTTTTAGGGTGAGTTTAAGGAATCTCTATGGGGTTCAGCTCCACTTGCGCTAATGTATATGAAATAATAGGGTTTTCTGTACCCCCTTTAGGCATTGGTATTTCAGTAACTTTCTCAGATAGAGCTACATATTTGAACTGATCATGATTAGATATGTAATAAGATGTTTTTTAATAGTATAAAGGATAAAACTCACATCCATAATCTTCTAAATTACATGGTAAGTTAACATGATCTAAAAAATCATCAAAAGATGCACCAGGTCCCAACATTTCATCCAATTTAATCTCAGAATCCTGGTTAATCTCACCAGTGGGAGAATTTGGTACTTCTTCTTGGCGACCTTCATCCTGCGGTCCTTCACCCTGGATAGAATCTTCAGATGAAATAGCGGAGTCAGTTTCAATGGCTTCCAAAAGCTTGAGTGTAGGGGTTGAACCTAAACTATTACTTAAAGGAAGTCATTCGATGTTTCATTTAACATTTTATGAAGCATTCTTATCTTAACATAAGCAGGTTCTTCTCTTCTTGCAACAGTAGTAGGAGGGATACTAGGAATAGATGTTGGCTCTTCTCTAGGATCAGCCATGTCAGCCTGATCTTGTGATTGTTCAGCAGTACCCTCTGTGGTCCTCAAAGAAGGGTCAATCCTTTCTTTCAGAGGAGAAATTGAAGAATCCCCTACAATCCATAGAAATATGTGCAACCGTTTCATGGGTATAGACTCATTATTATCTGATGGACTTACCGCTACTAATGAAGCTTTTAGCTATGGAATTCCTTCTTCGATTCCATTTCTTATTTGGTATTTTGGGAGTATTGGTAGTCTCCCTTATAGGCACTTGAATTAGATAATGGAAGGCCATATCCAACTCTTCATTCATGGCCTGCTGTCCTGGAGATATCTCACCCGACTCATGAGCAGATTCAGTAGTAGCCCCAATGGCAGTACCACCAGGGCTATATTGTGGTGAAGGAACCTCAATAGTTCCTTTAATTGTGAGTTACAGGATGAAGAAAATAATTTTCTTTGAGTAATACCTCTTTGAAAAATCATGCTGAAAAGAAAATAAGGAATGAAAACTTACATCTTCATGAGCCACGTAATCGTGCCACTCCCAATCTCTAGAACCACAAGTCCCCTCAGTGGCACCATGATCAATCATTTCCTTCACACGCTTGGTGACAAGAATGAAATCTTTAGTGGCATATATGAGCATTCCCAACTCTCTGATATAATCCCGCACTTCATCGGGGTTTTCCTTGTAATGGATATCTGTAGAAGCCACAAGATTCCCTATTCTAGAGAGGTGTAACCCCTCGCATAAATTCTGCCAGGCAGTTTCAATACCACAGTATAAACTCGGCCATGTCTAGATAGCCTCTGGTCATAGATATTCAGTATGTGTACTAGATGGCTGTGAGGAAGGTCTTACAACATTCTACTTCATCTTAATCCCATCTCTAGAAACTACTGATAGAGAATAACAAAATAATACTTATTGCTCTATAAAGTAATGGTTATTAAATTTCCACATTGATGTAACATACTAGGAGTTGATGGAGTGGGTCTTTTGATTCTGACGAGAGGATTATATCGGGCACGAGGCTAATTCACCACTTGTTGTGCCTCATCATACCCATCTTGGGAATGCGGTGAGTTAGTCCTAGATAAAGAATCTAGTGAATCAGCATCAGGTGAGGAAGCATCACCTTCAAGAGGAAGGGTTTCTTTCCCTACAAACCTCTTCCTTTTCCCCACCTGATAAATAGGGTGATTAAGCACTTTTCTAGGGTATGATGCTATACAGTGATCGACATACCATGTAGTCAAGTTATATTCCTTTTTTCAACTGGTATCTCAAACACTGCCCCTGTCTTCTCCCTAGATGTCAGCAACCATAGTTGTCGGGAAACCATCAGATGTTGCTCTGACCTGACATGCACGGGGGGAGATACAACGGTCTTCTATAAACACTTGAATTGATGTTCCAATCTATATGGATCATAGGCCTCACATATAATCTCTCCATCAATTCTCGCGACCATCACACCATCTCTGTAGGCCAGCATGTACGCCCTCAAATTCAGGCAAGTTGTTCCATCATAAAAAAACCACCAAGTTGGCGGATTTCCATAAGAAAAGATATTAAATTCCTTATACATTCTCTGCCTCACCTTCATGTCATAATTATTTAGAGCTATTTGAACAATTATAGAGAATTCATGCACTGATGGCCTAAAAGAACTTCTGGGGATTCGTACTCCATTCTATACATTATGAGTCCTGAATTGAGTGGCTATCAATCCCCATAAAACATGGAATGATCCCACTGTTCTTAAAGGATAATTACCCATGAAGACATGGAGTAAGCTCCTATGAATCTTTACTAAAATTGGGGTAGCCAACCCAACCATGTTTCCCTCAGCCAACTTAGCTGCGATAACGAAGGTCCCTGGCCTAACGCCTCCCTTCGAGTCCCTGACTCGTAGATGATAAACACTGAGCCACAAGGCCAAAAAGCCCGCTAGACGAGTCTTCTATGGGATTCTCTGATTCACCTCGTATCCCAACTTCTCAAATTTCCCTACCTCTAGGGTCGGCAAAAATGTTCCAGGAGCACCCATTTTCTCCATTTTTGGGCAAGTGGTTGGACGAGTGGGCCTCTTCTCCTTGGTCCCCTTATTCTTGGATACCTTCTCCTTCGATCCCTTTTCCTTTGGCTCTTTCTCCTACTTATCGATAAGAAATATATTCATCCATTCCATTTGATGAATATCCTTTCTAGAATTAGTCAAAGAGGTCTCTGAACTCTTGAGCATGTGGAATATTTTCAATAATTCCTGAGACAAAGATGGGGTCTTCTTCAAAATCATTCCATGTCACCATGGGAGGGATGAATTCATCATACATATCAACCATAATTGGAGCCCCTGAGATCTTCTAGACATCCCACAGATATATTCCTACTTCTCCATGAGTCAGATTGAATGAATTGGTTTCTGGGCTCCAATTGCTGAGTATCTCTGGCACGAAGTTAACATGCCTATGAACATATGTTTGCCCTGCCCAGACGACTTCATATATTGAAACCCCTTTCTAATCCTCGACAAAATCTGTACAGGTTTGTCACACCCAGTATGCCCACATCTAGGTGGGCATCACACCTCCTCCAGGACGGAAGTCCTGGCTCTTCTTCCAACCATTGGATTGATCCATCTGAGAATTTTGGAGGATTGAGGGATAAAAATGTGGTTGCAGCTCAGGATTATGAGGTTTCAGATCTGGTATACAAGGGATATTATGCATCATATAGTCCTTCTCCACTATTCCAGCATTTAGAAATACACATCCAAATGAGATATTTTTTGCAACAAAGTTGGTGTAGTTCTGAATCCAAGAAATTGGAAGATAGTTCTTTGCTTCTGGAAAGGTAACTTCTTATAGATGACCACAGCCATACAAAGGCAGATAAATGATATGGGGGATGTCAAGATGATACTTCTTCAAATACATAGCCAAATATTTGAGAGTGCTATTGCAGATATTATAGTAATCATGGCCAATGATGCTCATCATATCATCAAGTCGCTTGTTTTCCATTTCATCAAACGTTCCAATTCTCTTGGGAGCCATTGAATCTGCACAAAAGATGAATGAATTAACTCTAAAATGGGTTTATTTTTCATTAAATTTGTTAATAAATTCGATGAAATGGAAAAGTAATTATGGTGCACAAGTCTCATTTTGGCATGAAAGTATGGATGTGTCGCGCATGTTTTTGGCGCGCAGGTATCACTGCACAAGTCATATTACCTCTACAGTAGCGCGACAGCAGTGAAACTGTATAAAACAAGTAAACATGCATGATGAGACCAACTTATGTTATGAGAGATAGAAATTATAGATCAGGTGGCTTTTCGTATGAATGACGGCATATTTATAGGTCAGGCTGCACCCTTGTGCGCCGACGCCTCCGTAGTTCAACACTTTCACACCACATTCTGCGTGCTCAATACTCGTGAACCGTAGGTTCCTTGGTTTTTCTATTTTACTCAGAGTCACATCCTCACTCCTTTCAGATCCAACTCTAAGGGGGGACTTTTGTTGATGCTCCTTTACGTCACAGATTCTAAAGGAATGTAAAGGGAAATACCTTAAACCCAAAATGATTCATCCATTGAAGAGACATCAGAAATTAAAAAAGGCATGAACCAAGATTCGAATACACTTGGGTCGCGCAAGTTCAACTAAGGTCGTGCAAGTATACTTGCGCTCCACCTATTGGTCACGCAGGTGACTTGCACACCTTTTTAGAAATTCACCCAGGGTCTTCACTAGCCTATAAATATCCCCTGTCGGCCCCCCATTTCGGGGACTGAAAATTTTCAGAACTTCAGATTTGAGCTCCCGGCCTCCTAGTCTCTCATAAAATCTTCTGAATACGTATACAATAGTATCTTACCTATAAAATAATATCTTAAGAGGGGGGGGGGTGGGATATGTGTTGAAACTCAGCAACACTTGTGTGCCTAGGTGGCCATCCCGTATGGGAAATGGCCACACTTTCGCGCCACCATACCCCCATCAACATAACTTGCGCGCCTCTCTTCTGGAAGTCTCGAGGGGTATTATTAAGGGATTGATCCAAGTCTCACCCAAGTTCAACCCTAAGGATTGACCTTCGTTCAAGTACCCATGTGTCACGTAGGTACACCTGCACGGCCAGGACATGCGCGCCCACACAGAACTTGCGCGCCACCTTCTTTTTTGGTGCCCCTCCTGCCTATTCCACCTCTCATATGTTTATCCACCTATACTTCTCAAGATTATGCCTTAAAAACTCTCTACAAATTCATTCATGGCATGATTTCTTTATTGGATTCATTATGTGAAAGGAATTCTGTGTAATATCTCTTAAAACCTAGTGATTTACATATCCTCATGTCACTAAGGTCAAATATTTAATTCATTCCACATCATCCTTTATGATGGGTGAATCCTTAACCTGGGCCTCCTTTTCAAGAGTAAGACTCAGTCGAAGTCCTCATTAGTATTGCTCATCCTCCTCAGGAGTAAGCCCCAAGTCCGCATTAATATGGGAATCCTCTTTAGGAGTATGCCCCAAGTTCCTTAACCTGTGTTTCCTTTTTCGGAGTAAGCCCTAAGTCCCCTAATCTGGGCATCCTCTTCATGAGTAAGCCCCAGTCATAATTTCCCCATCAGGGATTCCTTTTCAGGGGTAAGCCCCAGTCTCAACGTTCCCAAAATATGGGCATCCTCTTCATGAGTAATCCCCAAACATAATTCCCTTAACCTAGGCTTCCTTTTCAGGAGTAATCCCCATTCTCAAATACTTTCATCATCCTTAAGAGTAAGCCCCAATTCCCTTAATTTTTTTAAATCCCTTTCACCTGGGCCTTGTTCTCAGGAGTAAGCCCCAGTCTTAATTTCTCTTAACCAGTATTAATTTGCATTTGATCTGGGATTCCTTCTCAGGAGTAAAACACAATCATAATGTTCCTCCTAATTTGGGTATCTTCCTCAGAAGTAAGCCCCATGTTAGAGTATATAAACCTCCATGAAGTACATATACCTTTATGGAACTTGTTCCTGGGTTTCTTCCCTGAAGTAAATCCTAATCTTCATCTATTTGGGCAGTCATAGGTAATAATCCCCACATCATTACATCTTTCATGGAACAATTGTCTGGTTTCACCAATAACTTTTGTTTCTCACACCGAGCATGACTCACGTGACCTTATAGTGTAAATGTAATCATGACATCTTTCTTTCAGCCATCAATAATGAATAAACATCATACTCACTCACTCGAACTATGGTGGTTCTGATTCCTTTTCTAAATAAAGGATTCATAGGTAGCCCATATTCGGGTATGATCCCAGCTCTGAAATAATCCATTTCATTCTGAATGACAATAAACTTCAAGTTCCCCACTGAGTGGCTTGAAAACAAGTATGGTCATCATAATGACCAAGAGACTTTTAGGAATTAAAGGATACCATTGACTAAGAATCTATAACAAATAATGATGATTCTCTATCAATGAAGAACCTCGAATACATATAAATGATTCTCTAAATCTCCTACATATCAATCATTGATTGTCAGATATAAAGGAAAGATCATTTAATACTTGGTAATGTAATAAGGATTCATGAACATAACATTAGTCTATAAAGAGAGTCCCATAGTAGACAATAATATCCCACAAAAGGGTGTGATGAGTCCGACCTCCCATTCTCTTAACCAATAAAAATTCCTATGTATCATCAGTCCACAACTAATGAGCTCCTGCCTTTAGGTCCAAATGGATATGGAATCATTGGATGTTTCTGGTTCTATGAAAAAACCCGTTAGAAACTGATTGGAATGTTTGAACCTTTAATCAATGTGGTCATCCCCAATTCCAAAGGAAACAACAATCCCATGAAAGTGTTGTGAATTTATGGATGATTTTAAAATATATCATATATGATATGTTAGAAAATTTCATATTTCTGTATTTAAAATTTGTTCTTAATGTATTTTAAGAATATAAAATGCATCCTGCTTTATGTAAATAAAATATCGAAATTATAATTATTTTACATTGGTTGTGTGAATATATAACAGTATATATATATATTTATCATATAGTCAAAAAATAATTCTCACCTCAAATTCCGTCTTTTATTTATCCCTATATGATTTTTTAAGTTTTTATATAGGCTGTAATGACATTTTAAGGATATAGTGAGTATTATTATTTTATTGGGATATAAAATATGCTCATGAGGCACAAAATTGGGTTTTATTTGGGATAATCCATTAAGTATATGACATGGATATTAATGCACTATGTCTCTAGTTAATAGGGGTGTATGGTTTATACTTTTAGTCCCCACTACCTATTGTAATTGAGATACCTAACATGGAAAACATTATACTATGAAACCTTTCTTATGAAATACATGTTGATTTGGTAATTAGGGGGTAGTTGGGTATGTTTATTATTATATCATTTGTTTTTGCTCAACCAAAATGGATTTTTTAATTCCCCTAATTCAAATAGACCATGTAAATTAAAAAGTATAACTATATATATATAGGATTTAATTTTCAATTTTGGTGCATGGTATTTTTTGTGTTCTTCAATAAAGTTAATTGAAAATTTTTGTAATCATCATCCTGGTCAGTATATACCCCGATATTCAAAAATGTTGGATATGGCTATATGAGATTGACATACTATATGTCCTACATTGACATGATGGATTAGACAAAGGTATTTTGTTAAATAAATGGTTTCGAAAGATATAACTAGAGGATATAAGTATATATGTCTATGTGATTTATGGAGATCATACAAGATCCCTTTTTATATTCAGTATCGCTGATTATTTTCTTGAGTCTTCTATTTTCATATATTTATGAATTCTATATATGTTAAATATTTTCCAATACATTATTGACCTATGGGTAAAAATTATTAGTTGAATGAAAAGGTATTTAATTTAACTAAAAGATATTATATGAAATTATTTAATTGTTCAGCGAAAAGGAGTCATGGAAAGGTAATCATAAGGAATTATATGTGATATGATATATGGTAATGTTGATAATTTATTAAATAATATTTTTTGTATGGTATGTAAATGAAATTTTGGGTTTAGTATCACATGGTATAGTATATAATACAATATATTGTAATATAATAAAATTTCTATAAGTATTTAGTGTATGTGGGAGATTTATGGAGATATACATTAAAGCCTATGTGAATTGGATGCACATATCTTATATTATACGTGATGATATGAGGGGTCTCATATTAAAACAAATACAAGAAACACTAATAATGTTGAATTACTAATGTCTATATAATTTGGTATGATATCGAGTATTATATTACTATAGTCATTATAGTTTCATGCTAAAAGATAAGATGTTATTATAATTCATTATCATTAATGAATTACCAAAGGCATTAGAACATTTGATTCCACCATTGAAATAAATAATCAATGAATTAACATTATCAGTTGAATTTTTCCATAATATGATATTATAGGGAGAATGAATTAGTATAGGTTTAGAAATGCTTGAAAAAAAATATTTACTCATAAAGTATGCATAATCCTATACACATTTTAAGAGAATATTATAATTATATAAAATTATGTTGATGTATTTTGATGATGGATAGTTGATTCTACATTTCCAATTTACTATACCCAGCCCATGAGCTCTCATATTCACCATCTTCTATGTGAGGGGAACTAGTTTTTTATTGAGAAAATAATAGTATATATCATGTGATGGATGATTTGGATTTATCTTTTGAACATATTATTGATAAATAGGTTTACCATTTTTCTTTAAGTGGTTTTACTTAATATTTTTTATTAATAGAGTAGTGTAGGCATATATGGTGAATGTTAAACCCCAATTTATTTAATTATATAAATTACATGATTTCAGTAATTATGCTAGCTAATCATCGTTTATGGGGTTTCTAATTACAATTTTCATGTTATATTTTTTTAATTTGATTATTACAAACCTATAGATTATATAAATTAAAAAATTTAAAATCATTTATTATTACATTGATATTAATATTATTCTTTCCAATAATTTTAAATTATGTGACCAATTGTTGATTTTCGTTTAGAATTTTAATATTGAATGATGGGGTTATGATGACATCATATTATACAAAAAAAATTTATTTATTCTTCATATGATTTAAGATGGGTTATTGAACCATGTTTTATTAATATATAAAACATTACTCATAAATCCAAATATTTATGAACTCATTATTACATACATGGAAAGGGTAAACCAATCCTCCATTTAGAAGACATGAATAATGTATAAACTTATAGAATACACATAATCATTAGTTATTAGGTTACATAAATAGCCATGTAATGGTTTGGTTATGAAGTACATTAACAGATGATTAATCCTCTCAATATTGTTAAAAACATTGTCAAATTATTTTAATACATTATTTTAATTTTTTTTCAAAATATAAATTATCCATTATAGATATGAGTATTCTATGTAGTAATTTTTTATAGTATTATTAGTGTAAAATATTTATCCAAAGAAATTCCCTAGGATTACCCATTTAGAGAATGGGTTTTTCAATTTATATTTTCTATTTGGTTGAGATTCTTTTTACTTTACAATTATATCTTTTAATTGAAAAAAACATGTCGTTAATGGAGATTCATAAGGTGTATCCTTGACTTTCTTTTTTGGAAGCTTCTATCTCTTGGTATAGACTAATTTATAAACTTTATAAACACTTTCATTATTTCTTTTATTATCTATTAAATCCAGAGGAACTCCTTAATAATATTATTGTTTTTTCAAGGGTTGATAGGTTTGAGACTTATAGGAATTTCTTTCAATTTATGTTGAGGGTTTTTTCTCAATGGTGTGGTTATTTTGAATTATTACTTTTTATGTTTTATATTTATTATTTTATTATAAGTGTAATTTTTGATAAATAGATATTATAAAATCAGTTATTTGTTTTGAATTTTTTTTGAAATTAGAGTGTGGATTTTAAGATGGGTTGTTTACATTTTCTTGTTTTTTAAGGATATGTGATCATTCATTTTTATATCATATTGGATATGTATAGGTGTTATAATGAATATAGAATTGTATAAGGGTGAAAATAAATGAAATTAAATATTATAGTTAAGAAACTTATTCAAAATTTATCTCTTATGAATGTTCATAAACAATATGTTATATATACTATGATAAGGTAAATATCCCCTAATTAACTATGACATTGTTAGTGTTTATGTAAATAGTTTTTTTAGGTACCTTAATCAATTAATAATGTCTTTAATTATTTGTATTGTTATTCATACTAGTTATTGTAATATATTTTAGGCATATGATGTCTTAATGTTTTAAATTGGAATTCAATATAGGGTTGTTCATATTAAGATATGATATAGATTCCTGATTCCACTCAGTTGTGTTTTTCCATTTCCATACATTAGGTTACCTAGACTACTCAATATATTTTTTCTATGTCCCATAAAGGTGACCATAATGTCATATGATATATTTATCACTTTCCATCATATGTATATTCTTATAACACATTATTTATTATTCATAAGTACACACTAATATACAGGTCCCACCATCATGTATTTCCTACATAGATCGTTGTAGGTATGGACGAATATGGTGGAACTAGATTCATTCATCAATGATTCACTATGATTACAAATTATGTGATATTAGTTATGGTATATTTCTTAAATAATTATGCTGATAAATGTTTCGATTGATATAAAAATCCATGTCAATCTATCACATTCATTCGCATTATCAATCACTTATAGGATTTGAGGTCTCTTTTTGGTGCTGACATTGTTATTGTATTCACACAATGTTTGTGAACCTTAGTGGACTTGCAACTTCATATAAGGATTTAGGGAATAAATAGGTAGGAGAAAAACTATTGGGAATCATATGGAAAATTACAGTTTCTATATGGTGGATATAGAGTGTATCTGGACTTGGAGTATGGGTGTCCTATATTTGTAGGAAGACACTTTGACATATTTTCACTACCATATTATTCATTATCATTTAGTTTTTATATCTAATATTCACATTTTAGAGTTTTTTTCCATATTATTTTGTTTTTGTGCTGCCATATACCTTCATATTTGGTATCATTTTGTGTTTATTCCATCTTTATATATATTATCAGTTTTTACTGTTACATAGGTATAATTGGTTCTCCCTAGTGCATTCGTTCTTATTTTGGGAGAAGTCAAATATTAATATAGGTTATTTTTATATTCAATGTAATTTTATTGAATTGAAATGTGTATTTATTGTCCCCTTATGATTAAGTCATATACTTGGAATTAATCACCATCTTATGAAAAAATGGTACACACCTGGGTTATATAGAAATTCATTAAATATATATGAAATATTTAGGTCAAGCCATTATAATGGATCTTGATGAGATTGGATAATGATATAATAGTATAAAATCATTAGTTTAGATATATATTTCTGTTTGTAGTTGATAACATGTAATGATTTATTTATACCGGGAAGACACAATAGAAATAACATTTGTGGTGTAAGAGTTCATTATGGTGGGACAAATAAAATACTATTAGATGCGGTGGCCAAAAATTTAAAACAGATCCTATCTGATTTTTTTCATAAAAACTAATATACTCAAGGAATTGATTAAATGGTAAGATTATGTTATTGTTTGTATCATATAATTTTTATAATATATTTTGTGTTTTTTATACTTATAATAGATAAACAATCATAGGATAGACAATCACAAAATTGCAATGATTTTTCCTAAAAAATTTCTCTTCATTACTCTATGTAGTTATTCTGATGAGATGATTATTTTAAATATTTTTTTTTATATATGGGAACATATAGGTTAAATTATGATGTTTTAATTAATATATATATAACTATCACTATTGAAACATTTTTCCCACTTTTTTGGTTATTATTGAGATTGAGATAACATATGTTTAGGAGGGCTTCAATAATATTAATTACTGGATACTACACATGAGGGGTGAGAGAGATATGAGGTTTTGGATCCTCTAATTGATATGATTTTAATTTTAATTTCCAATTGATTATATTTATATTAATGAAACTTACTTTTACTATTATCATTGAGAAATACCATTTTATTTTTGACAAGAATGTGTCTTATACATTCTTTCTCTTCTATATTATTTTTTAACTATTACTGAATTATTACTATTATCATCACCCATATAAACCTAAAAAATCATATAGAAAAAGACTATTCATATGGTTGGAATTTAGTAATTATTCTTATGATGTAATTTTTATTAAATTGTTGTTTCATTTTGCGAGGGTGTGTATAGTTTAATTACATTTTTATATTTATAATAATTTTACATATTTAACACACATAAATATTTATATACAATTTAGTTTATATATAAAATAATATTATATAAATTATTTATATATTCTATTTATAATAAAAATATATACATAAACTATGTAAATATTATTTTCATGTATGATATATATCTATATATTATCATCTATAGATATGTGTTTGTGTGTGTTTGTGTGTGTGTTTTATTTTGTGTATATATATTAATATTATGTTTATTATATATATATATGTGTGTGTGTGTGTGTGTATGTCATGTATATAGTATTTTCATCATAGGTTTATATATTTTATTTATCTAATATAAGAATTTTTTCATGTTTATATATATTATATATATATTATATTGCATATATATATATAGTAGATATTCTGTTTAAAATAAAAATATTGACATTTTTTATCTTACGATATTACATTTAAAAATATAGATATTATAGAATGATATAAATATATTTATATATAATGTAAATAGTATTTACATTTAAGTTATATATATTATTTTATAAAATATATGTATTTTCTCACAATCACACCCATATGTGTTTGTCAATGAGTCAGAGATGAACTAAATAATTCAGTCCATGTATATCATCAAATATAAATCATTTAATAATTATAGGAAAAGAACCAAGTCTTTTATGTATAGTATAAACCTCATGTTTAAAATTATGTTGTTTTATAGTAATTCTAGAAAATTATTACATAGGTACTTGACACTATTTATTCCCATGTATTTAGATAATCAATCATAATAGTATAAAATAATATAAGAAACACACCTGAGAACTTTTGAGGGAACCCTTAATAGCTATACAATGAAATCTCTATCCATTTTAATAATTCAAGGAATTAATACCGTTTAGCATATTGACAGAGCTTATATTTTAGATCACTCACCTAATATAGAAAAATAATTATACGTCCAATGGGTATAAAGATTGAAATAATAAATGACCCAATATAGTCTTGAACTCAGCCTCCTCCTCCCATGATGCCCCCATAAAAATATCCATCCATATTTATCATTACTCTAGTGGTTAGAGGCTTCCACTTAATCAAACATACCCTCGGATATGGTCTATTGGACATTAGAATATGTAGATTTTGTAGTCTATTTTTAAATCATGTGTGGGAAATAAACAGTTTTTTTCAAGTATCTAACCATCTCCCAATATCAATTGGAAGAGATGATGAATAATATAGATAAGGGTGGTGGTTCAACTTCATGTTTTGTAATATTGAGGTTTCATAATACATTCCATCAAATATGTGATGTAATTGAGGTATGAAGTGACTATTCAAGGGAAAATGGAGTAATATATTATAAATTTTTTTGACAAGTCTGAAAAATGTGTTAATGAGATCTATGACTCCACCAAAGTAACTATAAAATCTTTTCGCCTAGAATCCAATTATTAAGTCATTATTAATAAAATAATTAGAGTAAATGAAGACACATAATTTTTAATATACTTTAATTTCACATAATTAGAGATTATATTTAGTGAGGATGTAATGTATCTTAGGTCTATAGATACAGAAAATATTATTCATAGTGATGAATATGTTCTAAATGATACTCCCATGTTGATCTAGATATTGATAATCAAGGAGGAGTGGTCTATAAAAAGTAAAAAATAATATACCATTGTTATAATTGGTAATGGAAATCTTATAAAACTCTTAAAATAGAAATATAGCTCAATATTTTTATTTTAATCATGTAATTGTTATGATAAATGTGGGTAAATATATACATATTTGATGTCCAAGTGGGATCTAGTTACATTATATAGTATATAAGAGTAGAATAAAAATTATAATTTCCAATTGTTATATTGTAATGTCAGATGATCCTTATATGGTTTTTAATAAATATAAAGAGATATGGGTCTATGTATTTCCATGTTATGTGCATGAAAGTACTAGTGTTCTTGTTTAGAATATCTAGTGTATTCTTATTACATTAATACATGAAACTATCCCAGGGATATAGTTATTAAATAAAATCCTATACCATTTTTCTTGAAAAGTAAACATGATTTTATGAATCATAGGAAGATATATATCAAATTATTTATTTTTGGAGATTACTATTTCTGTATAATTTAGGACATCCTATTATATTAAGTAGAATACCACATAAATATTTCCAAATATAATATTATAGGGTTGTTTATAGCTTTTTTCATGGATATGATGGATAATATGTGGATAAGTATAGAACAATGTTGATTTTTAATGAGCAATAAAACAAATCCAAATGAAAGGAAGTTGTTATTTATATTTTGGATTTTTGTGGATATCTTATCATAAATAGATAATATGTCAGATGCACTAATTATAACATGAGTAAATGGAGTACATTTTCAATCTAGATGAAAGATATTATAGTAAACACTATCATATACCTCGATCATAGATATTTTTATACAATTCGTAGATGGTTATTTGTATTGATTTCCATTTTCAATATAAGGAGGAAGACAAGTATAATTATTATAATTATTCATAAGGCATATAAAATATTCCACTATATATTTTTTTCCATTAATAAAAAATTCATTCTCATCAACACACTTAATATGCTGGAAACCCATAAATAATAGTGAATTTTTAATTTCACTACCTACCACACTTATATTATCTTATAAATGATTATATTAAATATATTTTTATTAATTATAAATAAATAGGAGATAATGGACCACGTTATCAAGGAACTATTTAGTTTCAGGAAGAAGCTTAATTTATTCTATTTACAGGAGAAAATGATCTAATATGGGGAAATACATCTGTAAATATGTTCATTTCAAAATTTTGTGATTTTTTTTAATCATTGAGAATGAATACACATTCCATACTATTAAAGGATTTCTCCATATAAATTTTCCAATTTATATTTCCCCATTTCACCACCAATAAATGTCATACAATATCTCCTATTCTAAGAAAATAACTCCTTGGATGTGTCCATATGAAACAATTTCATTTTATTCAATTGAGATAATTCTTGGAAGAAAAGAAAAAAATATATTGATGAGGGTATTTACAAATATATTAGATCAAAATTTATAGAAACAGATATGGTAAAATATTTATATATATTAGGGTGTCTATCATTGGGAATGAGGATAAGTTTGGTAAAAATCTAATATTATAAGAGACAATCTTAGTAATTTGATATATCTTGCATTCACATGACCCAACCCAATAAAACCACAAATTGGAAGGTGGTAAGACGATTTTTCACTCCATGCACAACTAATGTAAGATATGAGAAAGAGACTATAACAATTAATATAATACTCTCATTAATATACTTTTCCTAACAAAAACCCACACACAATTACATATTTTATAAAATATATATGAATATAAATTATGTGACATAGTAATCATTTTAATGCAGTATTAATGAAACATAATCCAATTATAATAAACAATAAGAAAATGATGTTCCCAAAATTTTGGAAAAATATGATAGCATAAGAATATAAAAAAACAAACATCAAGATACAATAAAAATTATTTTTACATGACACCAAATCCAAACACTATCACTAATAGAAACCATCACTATTGAGTTCTACTAAAATCTGACAACACCAGTACTAAACCCACTTTTTCAACATCAAACAATGAAATATATTTATATACATAAAATGTGTAGGAACAATTCCCATTTGAGTGTATGTATTAATATTAAATTTAGGGTTAGTTAGAAATATTATGGGTAACTAACACAAATGTTAGATCATAACAAAATAAAATATTCAAATACATAATATATTTATACAACCAAGAAAAATGTAGAATTTAAAGCTTCAAATACTAGATACTAAAGGGATATATGAACTCCTAGAGTTTCAGAGGACTCAAAGAACCCAAATTTCCCATTGTACAAAACATTTTCACCACCCCTTATAAAATAATAACGATGTACTAACACCTTCCTTAGGAAATCACATTAGTTGTGGGTGTATTTTTCTCTACCATGTAACCACACATTGTAATATAGTATGTGCAGTATCCTAGGTGGTTTCCCAATCTATGAGTCTTAGATCCATTACCTATCTCCAATGGAGGTCCAGAATTATATGTATTATACCAGGAAACATTCTACAGTATCTGTATTCCACAAAGGGTCCCACTAATACCATTTTTTATAAAATCACCTCACCCATACGCACTCATTAGCTCGATAAATAGATTGAACTATTGTTCCCTAAAAGACTATAGAAAAACCACATAATAGTGAATAATCATGAAATATCTTGATAATTTATGGAAAAAATTTCAAAATTAACTGCATACATATATGATTATGAAAACAAAGTGGAAGGTAACATAAACCATAAAAAGTTACATAGTATAAAAAATTCACTCTGCTGCAAATGGTGTGTAAGTCCCAAGATATATTCATTATGTAGTATTTTTTCATGTTCTGTGGATTAAACCAATATGACATGTGTGAAACCATGAAATAGAGTATTTGTTTATTTTTACATAGACAATTTATCCCTTTAGTTTGGTGTGTCTTAGGGTGGAATCTATTTGTTTTTATATATATTTTTTAACCACATGATTTAGGATAATCGTTTGAAAAGCTTGAGGTAGATAATATTTTAAGTCTATAACTTTTGGGTATTAGATGTCACACAATCATTACACATTATATAAAATAAAGTTGTTAAACCCTGATAAAATCTCACATTTATGTATTTTGTACATTTCTATTATTTTTATTTGGTATTATCCCCTAATACACCCAATTTGGACTCCCCCACCCAAAACCTTGGAACCACTTAAATGATTTTCTAATCTTCCCAATACCTTCTATAGTTGATTCATAGTTATTTTGTGGTATAATTTCATCTATATTGAATAATTATGTCACCTCCTTACCTATTCCTCATGTTCCCTAATTTTTATCCAATTTCCCCAAAATATAGTGGCCATGGGTAGTAAATTTTTTTTAGTAAGAGTGCTACAAATATTTATTTTTCATTTCAAATGTTTGTGAGGAACCACTTGGGGAAAATTTTAGTGGTATATATTAAAGGTGAAATGGTTTTTGTTTTTAGGTATAAGATTCCAAAAAATAAATTTTGTTTGAGATATATATAGTTTCTTGGTGTTCGAAAACATACTTTTTATCTAAATAAATTTGTGACATGTTTTCTATATTTTATTTACCAATGGGTTTAAATTATTTTTGGTATTTCAATTAGGAATGATGGATTCATATTTATAATCATATGGATAATTCATGTAAATTTATGTTTTATGCACTCTATATGTTTGATAAAAATCAAATGACAATTTTTATGGAGAAAAATAATTATTGTGATTTTTTAGATAAAATGTGATTTATAATGTGTGGATCCCTCTTTGTTTTAATGTTTTTGATTACCTCAAAAGTGTGTGGTTTTATTATTTAATTGTTCAATGATTTCAATGAATTGACTGTGTATTGGTTTTGATGTTAGTGGTTATACATATTAGTTGGTGTTTGGAATCAAAATGGTTATAAAATGAGATTTTGAAAATTTATTAGTTATAAATGTTATGTAAAAGGATATATTTTTATAAAGTGAAAATATGTTTTTTTAATTGTTAGTTTTTCCTTTTTTGAGCATGGATGAATTTAAAAATGATGTCTATGTATATCTCTATAATATATATTGGACTGTGATTTTTGTATTTTATTATGGGATGAGGATCATGTTAATGAGTATTTTTTATGTTTGAATGATATGATTATAATTTAATCCTTTATGGTTTTTAATTTTTGTGATAATTAGAATTATTTAATGTAGATAATCTACTTATTTATTTTAGGAGGAACCTTATTCTACTAAGTGGAAGATGTCACGAACCAACTCGGTTCGACCCTAAAACGGTCACCCAAGCCGGCCCTAGCATGGACTGAGGGGCATTCTTGATCCCCACAGGCTGGATACCAGTTTAGAGCATCAAAATATAACCATTTAGAATTATTTGGATGATGAACAAATGATAACCATATAAATAATGATTGACGTTAATAAATTAAAACTAGAAGTGGAAAGAAAATAAATGTACATACCTCTTTTTGACCCTTCAATTCACCACCGAACTCAGAACCATGTCTGCTCCAACACTGAGCAGCTAAACTATGAAACTGAATAAAAAACTTAACCTTCAACTAGAATGATATAATAGGAGTCAACAGCAAGATTCTTTGTATGGATTCCAGAAATAAACTACTAAAACCAAAATTTCTCTTTTTTAAAGCAGCCCATAAACACAAGTTTGTAATATAAGTATCAAAGTAGGTTTTTCAAATTTTAAAATAATAAAATTATTTTTCTCTTATAAATAAAAATCAACAAAACTTACATAGAACTTCTAAAACCATTTGAAATTTTATAAACAATACCATGATGCAAATACCATGGTTTTGTTAAAAGATATGAATAAACAGTACAAACTGGAAAAAAACTAACAGTTATAGCTGAAAGTAAACAAGAAATGTGAATAATTAATTAAAGATGGTTTATCCTAAAGATCTCTAGAAGACCCCTGTAGAGACATGGTTCAGATCCACCTGACGGTGTATGGTGAAACACCTAACTCTATAACCAATTGGACACCCTCATAGCATTAGAAACCAGCGACACTCCACATCTGGCCTATACAGCTACCAGTGGCTATAAACCCATCTAATCAGGGATGATAAGAAACCATAACTTGATCAACTATACGACACCTGAGAACCCATGGTTGTTGTAATAATATTGTGTAGGTAAGAAGGCTCACACACATCTGACTCATCTCACTGCACATGCCTTCCCCAAACAAAGAAGATTCCATTGCATTGACCCAAAAAGGGATACCCTAGATAGGAGGGCCCTATATACTTATATATATTGATACATGTCAAACATACAATGTTCTAATCGGGCTGTCACATCATTCCGTTATCAAAGCCACTTTATTAAACATTTGGAGTCGTAAATCAGGCATTTAGTTTTATATAATCAAATTCTTTTATGAAAAAATTGCACAAGATCTTCTGAAACAGCTCTAAACACCAGTTTTTTATTTAAAAAGGCAATCGGGCCCTTAAGTTTAACGTTTCGAAGAATTGACATAAGAGACTTTAGTGATACTATGTTAAATTTTGTAAATACAATCCAGGTGTTTCCTTACCCCACACACCCAACAGAACATATACACCAAAAGACAAATGGGAATATACTAATGGATTTATTTTCAAACCAATTTATAGAACCACACAAAGATACCAACAAAATTTATAAAACAAGAACCGCTTATAAAATCAGGGATTTGAGAAAAATAAAATTTCAAAGAGACAATAGAAATCATATCCAAAAAAGAACTAAAATCCATAAAACTATGTTTCACATTGAAAAAATGTCCATAAAAGGTTTCTACAACCAAACACCACCCAATAAATTCAACAATAATATTATCAGATAGTGGCATTTAGTTCCAATCATTTTCGTAAGGCATAAACTTGTTCATTAATAAAAAAGAATCCCAAAATATCCATTTTTAATCAAATATTTTAAAAAGAAAACACTGGAATATGTTAACAATAAACATAATAGAATTTTGAAACATAATTTAAGATTTATTTAAAAAAACACATGCATTAAATGGATTAAAATTGGGATAAAGTGCATGGAAACACCTATACATATCCAAGGAACTATTTTAAACTTATTTTTAACACATCAAACCACCATAAAAAAATACTGAAATGAATAAAATAACATTCTTATAATGGTGAGAATAATTTTTTTAATATAAATGAAATAATTATAGTGCAAATGGAATTCTCAAGATGAGAGAATGGACGAAAATGCATACCTAAAACAATGGTCACACCATGGTTTCTAACTCAAATATCAGCTCGTTTGGATGCACACATTTCCACACATATATATACATATCCTTAAACTGATGCACCTATTCCCCTACCCATGAGAGAACACACAAAAATAAGATACATATATCTATATATATCAATACGTGTAAATATGTGTGCACATCTTTGAAACTGACCACAACTCCGTACGATATATCCTCAGGACTCAAAAGCAACACGGATACTTAAAATATTATTTAATACAAAAAAACAATCAATATTGAATTTAGAAACCAAACATAAAAAATCACTATGTTCACAAGTAAAACCCAAATAATATTTTCACCATTTTTATAAAACAAAACTAAGGGAAACTCCATCAAAATCACATAAATTTATTTTAACAAAATCATAATTAATGAATAGCCCGAAGACCAATTTTAACCAATTCATTAATGCCAAAAAATCACAAAATATATACAAGGACACCATTGGGATGGAAATTATATTTTTTAAAAAATATTAAATAATGATTTGGAACATAAAAAGAATATCATCGCAGATTCATGAAGTCATAAACTAAGAACTAACTCAAAACTTATTTTTATCAACTTAAACAATTTTCAAGAACACTATATCTAGATAATTATGGGAATTAAGAAGCCGCAAATCTAGTATTGAAACTAAATGGAAGAGCAATAACATTAGTGGAGTGATCCAAAAGTGAAATGCACGAATTAACCTTCATCAGAGGAGTGTGAATACAGTAATGCTTAAACGTTAGGAAGAAAAGAACATTTTGGATCCTTTGCACACCTAAAAAATGGAGAAAAACTCCCAAATAAAAACACCTCTATCAGGGTTCGTCCAACTCAATTAAAAGCACTAAAAAATTAATGATAAATCACTATAAAGTATACCAAAGAGGGAGGTGTTATTAGAGAGAATACCATGAGAAAGGATAGGGGGAATTTATGCAGGTTGATGGTGGTGCATCCAGAGCAGGTGAAGTCGGCCATAGGTTAGGGAGCTGATGTGAAGTCGTTGGGAACAGGCCGGAGCAGCAGGTCGACGAGAAAAAGGCACACTATAATGGAGGATGACCGGTGAGAGAAAGGAGTGTGGATGTAAACACAATATTGTGTGAGGCCACACCAGATGAGTTCGGTGCCAGGAGGAGTTCTGACGAGGTCATCTAGGTTGGTGTGTTGCATGTCAAGAGGGGTAGGGAGTGTTTTGAACCATTCCAGGGGTGTGCGTCTTAGGTAAGGGGAGAGGGAGGGGGGAAGGGTAGGTTTAGGGTTAAAACTATATTAATAATAATATAATAATAATAATTATAATAATAATTGATATGTATTTTATAATAATGTCCTACTAATAATGACAAATACAATAACAAGAATAGAATTAGTAAAAATATTCACTCTTAAAAATAATAATAATATTATTATTAGTAAAAAGATGATAATAATATAAAAAATACAAATATTAACAAAACAATACTAATATAAACTAAATGATAATTAAAATAAAATATTTATTTAATCTTATTTTGAATAATAATAATAATCAGTCAACCGTGTAGTCTCCAGGGCCAAACGCACGGTCACAACTAGTGGTTCGGTGATGGCGCTCCGGCCCGAAACTCACCAAAAATATCAATGTTTTAAAATTTTCAATCTCAAACACAAACCCAACTTTGACAATAACCATTAGGAACGAGAAAATATTAAAATAATATGCATTCGTTGTCTATTTCGTACAATTCTCCCCATAACATACACATTCTTCCCCAAGAAACTCACCAAACCAATAGTCGACCCAACATGAGTCTATTCCCAGAAAAATCATAGATTACCGAGAGAATTGGGGGGACCATTACCAAAAAAATGTCACACCCATCCAATTCAGGTATGTCCACAACCCTATATTGATGGGCTACAAGGGAGGGTTCACCCCACTACAAGAATTCACTAATAAGGAAACCCTAAAAACCCAGACATAAAACCCCCAGGCAAGGGCAATGCGGGAAGTCACAAAATGAACTTATTCACTTCCCCCACATTGACTAAACAGCACAGCTAAGACATTGAAGGAATGCTTGTTACAAAAAAAACCAACAACATGAGGATGAGAAATTAACTCAACACCTACCATAAATTTCACAAAACGAAACACACCATAAAAAAATCATCCGAGAGAAACAAAAAATCAGAACAGGTCCTTTTATTCACTGGACCACACCCTTCAAATAAATCAAACAATTTATAAACCAACCTAAGAGAAGATAAGGCCACTTAGATTATGTTAGAATGATATCATCACACCACTACACCATGGATGAGATTACGATAACGACAAGGATAGAACAAGAAAACATTAGATGTTTCTATCCATAAGATGAAAACATAAAACAAACTGAGATGCCACACACCCTCAGTGACCCCTAACTATGTGCAAGATTCACCCTAAAACCTGTGGATGGGGCCCTAAAAACTGAATCATCTTCTACCTCATAGTCAATCATTTTCATCCTCAGTTTCCCAACCCTTTTAACAACTGACGTCCACCAACTATACCCTAAACTCTAACAATGATGAGGGATACCACCTTCACTAGTCCATACATTGACCTTAAAATAAACCTGAGAAGGTGCGAACCATAAAATCCTCGGGATTTCCCAACAAATCAAGAAAAATTTTGATTTTGATGAACCACCCAACTTCTTTTATCTGACATATATTACCTCAAAAAACAAGAATCACACAAAAATAACCGAGAACTGGGAATGACTCATTAGCAACATTGGGGATCTTTCTGGGTGGCATATTTTGAGCAATAATAATAACATAGTTGAAATAAGAATCAAACATAAAATCAATCAAAAGAAACACCTCAAGCTCAAAACACCTGGCCCAAAAGCTAGAGAAACTCGAGCACAACCAAAAACATATTTTTAAAAATCACATTTCATAAAAAAATTTCAAATAGCCATATTTTTAAACAACATTCAAAATAATAATACCCTCAATTTAAACCAAATTCAATTCCAAAATATTTCACCTCCCTTTTTATTTTAAAAACTCACCTATAGTATATTATGAACTGTCACATTTGAATTCATCCAATCCCACTTACACCATCAACTAATTAGTTCCCCCCACACTCTCTGTACAAAACCACACACATGTGACCCTTAAAAAGAAATGTTGTGGTTCAGTCATTTTTTCCCTTATCAAATTTAAACACATACCAAATCTTCTCAATCCATTCGGTTCCCCTTGTATAATCCCACTTTACCCATTTAAAACATTTTGAGGAAAGAACTCTAATTCCAAAACTAATTTCACATTACCATTCCACTTTCAATTACATCACACGCTCAAATCCACTGAGATCTAATCAAAACCCAGCCAACAATTAACCATTGGAATGAATATCTAGTGTTTATGCCTACATTAGTGACATGGTGGTGATCCATGCCCTATGTAAGGAATAACTCTAAGATAAAATTGAACCGGGAAAATGGACTCCACGTGTGTCACCACCCCACATGAGGCCACATCATAATCCGATTTTCCTTCACTCTCATACCTCAATCAAAAACATCCCATGAAAGAAGACATAAATCCCAGACTACCACTAGTAACTCAAGGGTCAACAAGAGAAAGAGTTTGTGATGCTCTCCCCACACCTACCACCCCAATTCCGATAGTTCTAATCTCTGTCTATTAAACTCCTCAAATAGAAACCCCCTGATACCATTTTGTCACCAAAAAACTAGGGTCAACCCTAAACCTGTCATTTGAGCCAGCCTGTGGCATGACCTGAGGGGTGTTCTCAATCTCCAAGGGAAGGAAACTAGTACCAGTAAATAACATCTAATCATTGGGAATGATTTGTGTTATGCACAAAATATATCCAAAAAATAGAGATTAATGATAAGAAAAAAAATAGAAACAGAAAGAAAGTAAATGTACATACCTCCTTGTGCCCATTCAGGTCACCACCCAACTAATAACCATGTTTTATCCAACATTGTTTAGTTGAACCATAAACCTTAACAATAAATTAAACCTGAAAATAGAATGATATAATAGGCATGATCAATGATATGTGTAGTAGGCATGCCAGAAATAAACCGCTAAATCCAAAAGTTCTCTTTTCCAAAGTATTCGATTATCATAAGTTTGAAATATAAGTATGAAATTAGGTTTTTATCAATTTAAAAAAAGAATCATGTTTTCCCACATAATGAAAAACACACACATGCTACATACCACTTTTAAAACAATTTGACATTTTATAATGAAAACAAATATAGAATGACAAAGGTTGTGATAAAAGAAATTAATAAATAGTAAAAAATGAAAATAATCTAAAATGTATATATAAAAGTAAAAATTAAATGTGATTAATTAAGCAACCATGGGTGATATTAAACATCCCTTGAGGACACCTAGATGTACTCGGATCAGAACCAACTGCCGGCGTATGGTGAAACTCTAATGTCTATAACCAATTGGTCACCCTCAAAACTACTGAAAAAAGTTGCAATACCCATCTGGCCTATACACCAACCAGTGGGTATCAACCAATTTAATTGGGGATGATAAGCAACCATCACCCGACCAACTAAATGACACCTAAGAATCCATGGTGGTTATAATACTACTATGTTGGTAGGAAGGCCCTCGCACAAGTGACTCATCTCACCGCACTTGCCTTCCCCAAAACAGATGCTTCCTATGAATTCACCCATAAAGGGTTAACCCAGATAATCTTAAACCATATGTTTTTATCTATGCATACATGACAAATATACAATGTTCCAACCGGGATTTCACATCATTTAGTTATCAAAACTACTTTATTAAACATTCATAGTTGTAAATCAAGCAATCAGTTTTACATAATCATATTACCTTAGGAAAAAATTGATAAAGAACTTCTAAAACCACTCTAGACACCAATTTTGTATTTAAAAAACAAAATGGGCCATTATGTTCCATGTTTGAAATCATTGATAGAAATGTATTTGGTGATACTATGTTCAATTTTGTAAAAAGAAACCATGTGTTGCCTTACACCACACACTCAACAAAAAATATACACCAAAATCCAAATGATTATATACTACTTGTTTTCTATTCAAACCAATTTAAATAACCACAAAAAGTGACCCGAAACATTTAAAAAACAATAACCACTTATAAAACCAAGGATTTGAGGAAAATACCAATTCAAAGAGACACACGAAATCATTTCAACCAAAAAACTATATTCAATAAAAATAACCAATGCAAGAGAGATAAGTCCCATAAAATGATTCTACAAGAAAACACCACCCAAGACATCCAAAAATACCAATTTTAGTTAATGAAATTTAGTTCCAATCATATTGGAAAGGCATAAACATGTTCAGAAATAGAGGGGCATCAAAAAAAATCCATTCGTAATCTAATATATCAACAAGAAAACACTTCCATAAGTTAACTATCAACCTAATGGATATGAGAAACATAATCTATGATTTAATTAAGAAAACAGAATCATTAAATGGATTAAAATTGGGAGACAGGGCATGTAATCACCTACACATAACCAATGAAATATTTCAATGATATTTTTAATACTTTTAACCATCATAGAAAATATTTCAATGAATAAAATATGATGATTATAAAGGGGGAATAAAATTTATAAATTAATGGAAATAATGATTGTTCATATAGAACACACTGGATGAGAGAAAGGATGGAAACACCTACCTCAAACAATGGTAATTCCATTCATTCAAACACAAACAACTACTCGCTCAGACGCACACACTTCTATATATATATACAAATATATACTTAAACTGATGCATGTGTTCCCACCCCATGAGAGAACACACATATAGAAGACAAATATATCTATACATATCCATACCTAGGAATATGTGTTTGAACCTTCGAAACTAACCACAAATCCGTACAATAAATCCTTGGGACTCAAAAACACCACAAATTGCTAAAATAAAATTTAATCAAAACAAATTAATCAAGATACAATTTAAAAACTAACCCTACAAAAATAAAAATGTTCCCACATAAACCCCAAATCCCATTTTCAACATTTTTATAAAACAAAACTAATGTACACACCCTCAAAATAACATAATTTTATTAAAAGATTAACATAATTAATTAATCCCACAAAAGACCAATTTTATCCAATTCCATTGATGCCAAATAATTACAATAATCTATAAAAGGACACCATAGGGATGAAAATTATATTTTCGAAAAAATTATCAAAACAAGATTTGACACGTACAAATCATATCATCTCAGACACTTGAAGATGTATACTAGGAACTAAAACAAAACATATTTTTAAAAACTTCAAAAATATTCCTGAACACTATACCAGGATAATTAAAGTCATAACGATGGTAAAAATCATGTTTTAAAACTAAAAGGATGATCAAAAACCTTTACTTAGTGCTCCATAAAGGAAATAAACGAATTCACCTTCCTCATAGGAGCATGAATACAATCGTGCTTCAATAGAAGGGATAAATGAACATTTCAAACCCTTCACACCCCCAAGAAATTGAGAAACATGCAAAAATAAAAACCCATCAATTTGGGTTTGGCTAGCTCAATGAATCCCCCCCCTAAAAAATTAAAGATAAATCATAGTGAAGGATAATGGAGAGGGAGGTTATAACGGAGCTAAGAGAACTAGATAGGAGTAGGGGGATTTGCGCCAGTTGATGGTGGTGTGGCCAAAGATAGAGAAGTCGGTCAATGGTTAGGGAGCTAGGGAGATGCTGTCATACAAAGGCTAGAGTAGTTGTTCAATGGGAACATGGTGCACCAGTAGTGAGGTCAACAGACGAGAGAGAGGAGTTGTGATGTGCATGCATGAATGAGTGACGTCGCACCAGATGAGGTCGGTGCATGGAGGAGCTCTGGTGTGGTCATCTTGGTTGGAGCACTGCAAGGAGAACGGGCTAGAGAGTGGGGTTACACCTATCAAGGGGGAGGGGTTGTGCATCGCGGGTATGGGGAGAGGGAGGGAAAGGGTAGTTTTTGTGTAAAAAACATAATAACAAAAACAATATAATAATAATAATACTACTAATAGTAAAATTTTATTTGTTAATAATAGTAATAACCTACATATAATTATAATAATAGTAACAACAAAAAAATTAGTAAAAAATTATTTCCCAATAACAATAATAATATTATTATTCGTAAAAATATATTAATAATACTAGAAATATCTATAACTACAAAATAGTATTAATATAAACTAAATGATAATTTAAATGAAATAATTGTTTCATTTCATTTTAAATATTAATAATAATTGTTCAACTGCACAGTCTCTAGGACAGAACGCAAAGTCTCCCCTAGCGGTGTGGTGACCAGGCACCAGCCCGAGACTCACCAAAAATATCAATGATTCAAAAATTTCAACCCCAGACCCAATAAAAAATCTATCCAAATGATGCAGGGTCGATAAATGAATTTAATAATAGGTGTTCATGGTCGGGATGTGATATAGGATCTATGAATGGTTTTTTCCTTATTGATCATTTTCTATGGCTAGAAATCCCATGTTCAGATACCTCAACAAAAGGGTTGTGAATTCAATTAGGATATATGAGAGTGATTGAAGTGATGAGTGTTTGACTCTAAGATATAAAGGATAGGGTTTATTCTTATGTACATAATGTATCATCTCATTTTTTCCAAATTTGATTTATGATGATATTTATCATATGTTATTCTTTACATATCATTTATTTATCATGTGAAATGATTACCATTTTATTTTTTCATTATTGATTTATCTTTTATTTATGGTTTAGTACTTTTTTTATAATGTTTCATATTTATCTCATTTTCTATTGTTGTGTTTACTTCAATTATTATTTAATGGAAATTGGATATTTTACATGGTGTATTTCAAAAGGCAAAAGTAAAGGTGTTGTTTTAGGGTATTCAAAGGAAAACTTAATGAAATGGATTTATTTTGGTTTATTTTTTTAACCCAGGAAAATGTAATTTTAATCAATTTGAAATAATTTATTTTTGAACTAGTGAACATGGTTACCTTATTAAATGTTGTTAAATATACTCATGTTGGTAACCTACCAGACATTGTCTCACTCTCTACATACTTTCATTGGTGGTTATAAAATCGCCAAGTCTTATGTCCATTCGTCCAGTGATTTATTTACAATTTTTATTATAACTAACATATTATGGGAATTAGATAATATTTATGTGTTTTTAGTTTATGGATATAATTAGATACCTACTAGGTCTATATTTTTTTGGTACCATTTTGAATTATTGTTACATGAGTTGGAATCAAATTTACCCTCATTGTAGTGTCATGTCTCAGTTTCAAATCTATTTCATTACATGAGGAATAATGGTCATGTTTTGGAATATAAATTTCTTTTATGTTGTGGTTTTTCATGGACAGTCTCTGTAGTGACCATTTGGTTGTTCTCAAGGATGTTCCATCTTGTCGTGTTTTGATTAGGTTATTCATATTTAATGGAATTGTTTCTCTATAGAAGTTATCTTTATGTTTGTTATTACCTATATAATTTTTCACCATTTTCTATAAATTAAAATGTTATGAAGATATATTCTATATGTACATGTATTTTCCTCATTTTATTGTGTATCATTAAGAGTTATTTTGTGTGGGATATGCTTTTTATTTTGGCATAGAGGATGATAACTTTTTTGGATGTATTGATCATGTCTTTTCCATAGGTGTAACATGAGATTAATTAGGCTCTTGGGAGAGGTGGATGAAATTTTGATGTTCCAAAATTCAAATAATGGTTGATTAGTGAATGCTTCAATTTTTAAATTTTTCATATACTTTTCTTTTTCCAATTGTGGTATTCTAATAGAGAGTGATGTTGGTGTTTGGGGTTTTTGGTTTTTGGTTAATAAGTGGACCTCTAATATTGGTCCCTTTTATTGGCGATTTCGTTATAATGTTTATTTTGATCTAATTTTTTTTTATTTTTTGGGGTACTAAGTTTCATTATGGGGATAATTGGTAAGTCCATAAATTTCAATTTTTAATTTATTTTTAAAACGTTAATCTCACTTGGAGTATTGTGTTTCTTGAAGAATAATTTTGATGGTTTTGATTAATTTCTAGAGAAATATGTTTTAGGTGTAATATTTTTAACTATTTAGTAGAAATAAGAAACATTCTATTTTTATAGGATTTGGGTGTCACAAGATCCCCATAATATTGGTAAACAATGCTAGTAAATAGTTATACCTACTTAGGTTTGATAATTTGGGTGTTTCTAAAATAATAGTATTTTTTTATTGCCTCTCATGCCACTATATTTGATCTCCCTAAGATTATGCTTCTCTTAATGGATTTTATTATCTTCACAAGTAGAACTATGTTGGATTATAGTTGATTTATTTGGTGGATTTCATTACAATCAAAAGATTAAGGATGATCCTTCATTCTTCCTTGCATTTTCTCTATTTTATTTACATTCCTATAACCATACAATCCATGGGATGTGTATTTTATTTTATTTCTTTCTCTAAAATATTTTTTTTGGGTTTATAAGGGTTGTGATGAACATCTTGATGAATATTTTAGTGGTTTCTATTTACGTTGACATGGTTTTCCATTTGATATAGGTGTCATTATACATTCAAATTTATTTTATTTTTTATGGTTTCTTGGGGTTCTAAAATTAAATTTTCAACAAGATAAATATGGTATATGTTATCTATATACTATTAATCCAAATTTGTATATAAATATTCTGGATTTTCATTGTCTTAATGGGTGGTTTTTTATAATTAAATGGAACTTTCATGTAAATTGATTTTTTTTGAATTTCCTATGTTTTATTAAATGAAAATATATGTTTTCATGATGAAAAATAATTTATTATAATGGTTTGGATCAAATAAAAAATAAAAATTTTTGTGCTATTTTTATTTTAAAGGGGTTTTTATTTCAAAAGTATGTGATTAAATTTAGTAATAGTTTATATATTTCAATTAATTGATTATAAATTGGGTTTTGATGTTAAATTTAAAATTACGTGGTTTTGGTTTTCCTGGAAAAATATTTTCAAATGGATTTAAAATGATTTTAAATTTTATGTAAAATGATCAGTTTGTAAATTTATAAATGTTGTTTGATTTTTTGTTTTGGTGTTCCATTTTTGAACGTGATTGAATTTTTTAAGAATTTCATTTATATCAATTTTTTACCAATTCAATTGTAATTCATGATTATATTTATGGGATGGGTATCATCACAAGGGAGAAGTTAGTGGTGGGATGGATATGATTATGGTGTAATAATTTTATACTTTTTTTAATATGAGATTGAAAATGATTGAATGTGTTGTCACTAATTTAATTATTTCATGAGTAATCTAAGGATAATAAGTAAAAAATCTTGGAATGTATCATTCATTGTTGACTGTTTTCCTAATAAAAAACCCTTAGATGTGATTCATATAGCTAGGGGACATGTCTCTAATGAATCTTGTGGAAAGTGATTCATGTGATAAGTGTGGGACTAAAAGATCTATAGTCAAGTGGTTCATCCTATATATATCATATATCATCTCATTAGTCCCTAATGTGTTCCCTCATTATATATATGTCATATGTTGTTATTTACATATGGGTTAATTTTATTTGAGTCTATTACCATTGGATATGTTACTACTTTATGAATTCGTTGTTTCTGGTGACCATTTTTATTTGTTTCACCTTAATTATTTTTTTCAAATGGAATGTGAACCATAATATTAATTTAAGTGAAATGGGGTTTTCACATTTTTTTAATGTGTAAATGAAAGGATTTGTTTTCAAGGATTCAAATGAAAACAACGTTAAATGAGTTAATTATTATTGTTCATTTCAATACATGAAAATGAAATGAAAACCCATTTTTAATTATTTATTTTTTAAAAAAATAATCTTGATTATTGAATAATGTTAATTGAATGGAATCATGGAAGTATCCAAAAAGTCATTTTCTAACACCATATATAATCATGTTTGTGGGTTTGATGAATTTATGTATTTTTAAGAGACGTAGATCTTGGATACTCTGTTTGGACTATAACCACTCTCTTATGGAATGTGGGTTTGGATATTGGTTCAAAAAAATTTTACATAAGAGCTACATGGAGTAAATGGTTCTTGTTAGGTGTCATCCTCCCCAATATTCTTGTTTTCATTTGGTTTTTGTTGGTATATTATTTTAATGAATATGTGTATGCATATATTTTTCAATTGTATTTTTTTTGTGACTTTTTGGTTTTACTACGATTGGATTTAATTTCATGTGGATTTGATGGTAAAACCATCTTGAATTTTATATTTCATACCATTGAAAATGTTCATTAGTATTGGGGGTCTGGGATGCCTATAGGGTACGTTGTGGCCTAGTTTGGGCGGCAGATTGGTCCAAGACTTTGCAACATGCCAATAGGGTGACATGGAATGTGAGAGTGGTGTGATAAATGAATTTGTATTTTCAGTATCCCATTTGTAAACCCCAAAATTAAAAACTAATTTGATAGAAAATTCTGTATGATAAACTTATCTTCAACAACCCACAAATTACATTTCATTAAATTAACCCCATCGATATTTTGTAGAAGACACAATCATGCATCAAAATGAACTATAATATTTTATACCATTGTGAAATAAATAATTTCATTTATAGGGTATGAATAAAACCAATGAAATTATGAAAAAATTGGTTCTAAATTTATTACTAATAAAATAATAATCAATGGAACAAAAAATAAATAATCTCTAAATAACTATTTTCGTTCAAATACATGACCTATTTACATTATTCACACATAATATTAAATTAATTTTTAACTAATATAAAAATTTTATTTTAAAAAATAAATTATATTAGTAATTATAATATCAAAGATATCATAGTGTTATTTTTTTTTGTTTTTCCAGTAATATTTCATTTTTTGATGAATAATGGAAGATACACAATTTAAATTTAAAATTCATTTCCATTAAATATATTTCTAAAGTTAAATAATATATTCATATAGTTTTAAACTTAAATTAATTAAATTATATATATATTTATTCAATTTATATTATTAAATTTTTTTTTAAATAGATTTTTTATATAAACCATTATAAACCCCTTACCATTTTCTCTTTAAACACTTGCATTATCATCAGGTTCACGGGAATAATTTAAAATAAATATTTTTCTCCATTTGTGAATGGAATATTTAAAAATGGAATACTATTTTTGAATATTAATAATTCAGATTATCTAATAATTTAAAATTAATTTTTGGCCAAATTTAATTGTGAAATGCATAAAAGTTACTAAGCATAGTTAAGATATAACTGGATTTCCATGGTGTTAAAATAAATAGAATAACATCAAATTGACAAAAAAATTAATATAATATATTTTATAGCCATATTTATACCTCATATTTTATATGTCTTGGGAATACTACATTTTTACACATATTAATGTGAAAAATGTTGAAACACCTTTTCCATTTCAATGGGCCCCATTATCCTCACATAGAAAAGGCAACAAATCTCCTCTATTATTCACCCATTCAAATCATTTTGCTTCAAATAATTATTAACCAAATAAATTCACATATTCCATAAAATTATCATAGATTCCATATATTGATTTTAAATTCAACCTAGGAAGCTATTTTGTGAATTCAAAAAAAGGTTAACTGAAGAAAGGAAAACATTGAAGAATAAGCATCTTTATACTAATTCTTCCACATCATCCTTAAATTATTATTTAAATATTATGATATAATAAAAATATTATATTATATAGAAATATATGTCTTTATTTTATTTTAATTATTTCAAACCATATTCACATCTATTGAATGGATTATGAAATCATCATTTATTAGTTTTGAGGACCACCACCTCACGAACAATTGTCATTCATTTTTCTATCAGAACTTTTAATGGTTGGAATATTAATTATCTAGGTTATATATATGATAATTAATAAATAATTATAACAATAAATCCATTATATAATATATTTTTTTCATTTCTTTAATTAGGGGATACAAAAACATTACTCTTGTGAATGGAAGACTACCTCTTTGCGAAGCGATGTGATTCATTTTTCCCTAACTCTTTAAATATAATGTAATGAGGAAAAATATAGTTGATATATGTGATATAACTGAAATAGTTATGATATTAATGAAAATTTTATCATTTATAAATGATAATAAGTTAAATTTTTTATTACTATTTCACTCACATAATGATGATAACATTTTTCATATACATTTTGATAACAACCTTAACCAAGTGATGTGACTATCTCTTCATCACCACAATAAATAAATGATATATAATAGTTTGTTTTAAATCAATATGGTAAAATTGATATTATTATCATAATTCAATGAAAAAACATCACTTACCACCTTTCCATAATGACCATTGAAAAATTAAAACGTTAAGAATGAGTACATACAACATACCTTCTGCTTGGTTGAAAGATACATCATTATTCAAAACCATATTATAGGATATTTTTAATTTTTAATTTATGTATAAATGTGAAAATAGATTATTAATTATTATTCTATAGATGATGTAAATTTTTAACAAACACAATTAATGAAACATTCATAAAAATTAAAAAATGAGAAAACATGGTAATTAACACCTAAAAAAATGAAAATAATGATTTATTTTTAATTAATTGGTGACATGATGTAATAAAATAATCATATAGGGTATTATAATTATAAATATAGTAATTTATTTAGTTAATAACATTTTTATGAAATAATAATGTAGGTGAAATATTTATCCAGAAAAATGAAGCGCAAGGTAATGCATTTTATATCAATTTTATTTTCATTACAAAATATTTACATGTTATGCAAAAATATAATTTATATACAATATAATCATAAAATTGTAAATATATATAATGAATACGTAAAAATAAAACTTATTTTTCTAATTTTAATTACTTCAACCATGTTTATTTGACTTTAAAAGTTAATAAATGGTAATCAATTTCATAACACAATTTCTATTCATTTGGTTATTTTACTTCTTCAACATCTTTGATATTATAATATTTTCTGTGAGATAAATTGTGATGATCTTATATTTCATTCAAACTTGTTTTATTTTTATTTATTGTTGATACAAATAGTTGATTCATTTATTAATTTTTAGTTCAACATTATTTTTATTTTTAGGTGTCATTTCACATTATTATTCTTATATAGATTGCACATTCATTGATTTTAGTTGATGGAAATTATTTAATCGTTGAATAATGAAAAAATATTATTTTATAATACTATGGTTATTCATGATATTTTCAAGAAAAAGTACCATTTTCCCACTCTTTAGTTCTTAAAAATAATTTAAAATTGGTTTTTTATAAATTCAACATCATTTATCACATCAGTTAGAAATATGTTTCCTATAAAACGATGCTTAATAATAATGTTTTAATAAACATATTAATCCATTTTATAAATTATTTATCAAAGATAATTTTACCCATTTTTACATTTTATAATCTATTTAGATTTTATATTTATTTCATTTTCAAAATAATGATCATTTGGATTTTAATGAAAACTCAATGAAATATTTACATTAATGTGTATGATATGAATTTAATTTATAGTTATCATGTCAAGGAAATTTTTTTGAAGATTCATTTAGAATTTCAAAAATTTATTATCAATGATAAGTAATTTCAAATTGTTTTGAAAACAATTAGTTCTAAAAAATAAACATCATAATGAAAATAATATTTTCCTGAAGAATATTTTTAAATATCAATTATGTTATTTCTATTTACCCATAACAAAAACTACTTATTCTTACTCCAATGTGTACAAAATGTATTGATACCATCGTAATTCCTCATTTTAATGTTCTATTAAAATTTTTTACATAAAAGTATTACTTGTTTTATTCGTCATTCATTTTTTTGTTATTAAATTCCCTTGAAATATTCTTTTTCCTATGATCATTTGACATTAAATTTACATTAAAAATCATTGTTTTTTATCATGGATATTCTAATTTCTAAAAAAATATATTCGTTATAATTATAGATTTATAATTTTAAATATTATTTGACATATATGAGAAATATTTATTATCTAGCTTCATTATTTTATTCAAAAATTTAATGGTAACACTTGTTGTTGAAGAATTAAATAAATTATGTGATATATGATGAATGATGTGGAAATATAGAAATTGGTGGTGTCCAATTATTAATATACCGTAGATGCATCGATAATATCATAAGGAACATCTATGATATAGAACATAATTAGTTTACCAAACTAGATGAGTTCGTACACAATAGTTTTATATTATATTGTTAAAATTCATTATTTTAGTGGAATCATGTGGTTGATAGATGAAATAAAGAAATTAATAATTTTCTTCATTTAGTTTATAATTAGTATTATCCATGAGTTTTTTCAGTTATATTATCTTTTGATTAATTTCATTTTCAATTAATGAATAAATTATTCAAATTTTCAGTTATTTATCTTTCCATATTGTTTATGATTTATTCGGTCATGATTGACTATTTTTTAATAAAAGGTGTATTATATTAGATTATTACCATTAAATATTAATTAATATGAATGTTATTTCAATATCCATATTATGTTGTTATTCATTTCCTTCTCATTTTATTGATTTAATGGAATTTTTGTTCAGTAATTTTCCATTCTTTATTGATTATTCTTATTGATTCTTGGTTTCTTCCACTGTACATAAAAAGTAATAGTAATTTGATTTTGTCCTCATTTTTTTTTCTTTACCTTGGAATCCAAGATATTTACTATTGTCCATATACATATATATTATTGAAGGAATAATTTTATTATTGATTAAAACAGGTCGTTATTTTTATATTTAAATGTAATGCAAGAATCGTGTGTTTATTCAGAGAGTCATGACTACTAAATTATTTTTTCCTTCAGGATGAATTTTTTTTAGTTCAATGTAATGAAATATACATTTGGTCATAGATAAATTATTTAGGGTATATATTGTTGTTATTATAAGAAGTGTAGTAGAAATCTTGGGAACTATATTTAGGACAATATATAATAGGAAATTGAACCCTATGATAGAAATTGAGGAATGGTATATAAGAACTCCCATATGACCGGTTAAGGTAATGCTTATGTGGTTATTTTTAGAAATAAATCTATGTACGAATCAACTAAGAGGACATGGTTCTATAATATATGTACCTAGGGGTAATAACACTAAAAGGGTGCAATGGGCTTGACATGATCATCACCCAGTGCATGAAAATATACCTTACTGTGTAGTTAGTTTGAAAATACTACAAGATATTCTTTGGATAGCACACATTTTAATTATAAACAATTAAATAATGGATTTTAATAGATGATGAAATTGAATGACCTTGGTTAAACATAAGATATATTTTATAGAAACCACGGTATCTGATAAGAATTTTAATGTGTATGATTTTTTAAAAATAAGAGAATAATGTAATTAATTACTAAAGAATAATGGAGAGTATGATGGAAGGGAATAAATTTCATTATAAGGATACAATTTTAGGGGTTTGTCTTAAATTTGGGGAACCTAGGCATTTTATGAAATAATTCCATATTATAATGGTCAAAACCTTTCCAATGAAGTACCTATATGAAAATAAAATTGTTGAATTACTAATGTATATAGAATCAATAATTAAATTTTATAATTATTTATTCCAATTATATTTTATTGATAAGAATCCTAAAATATAGAATGATCATGTTATATATTAGAGGAATATATGACTTATTTATCATTAGAGTTATTGATAACCCAAATGGTTTAAGAGTTTGAGATTTATGTGTAGTTAAATGTACTAAACACCACTATATAAATTTTATGTGATTGGAGTCTACTAAGATATATTATATTTGGGCTGATATTTTTGTAAATTCAACCCATTGGTATTCTATGTGTTTTTGTGAGAAGGTATTTAATGAGTATTTCCTTTTGGAAACTATATTATGGGTCATGGTTACCATAAATGATTATATTATCATTGATATTGTAGTAATATCTGGGAATCCAAATATTGTAAATTTATTAGAATTATATGAATATGGGCTACAAAATGACAACTCACATGATGGTTTAAAACCCATAACATCTAGAAATATCATAGAGATTAAACCAATATATAAGGGATGATAAGAGTTTAACTCATTCCAAAAGGGTATGTGATATCCTTGTTAATATGTTATTAACTTAAAAACATAGAAATGGTGATCCAATGGTGTTAATTTTGTGTTTTATAGATTAATGAATTATAATAGATAACTTATTCTAACAGTATTATTTTTAGAAATAGATAGAGATATAAGGGATGAATTTTCAAAGATTTATAGATATTATAATCTATTAAAAGTAAATATTACATTCTTCATGAATAAAAAAATGAAAAATTTTACAATGAATTTTTAGAGAAATTCATGAATTTGAAAGTGATTTAAGAACAACCAAAGGATGAAATGTTTCTCATGACATAGAAACATATCAAGAAAGTACATTCCCTTATATTCATAGATAGTAAAATAATTCCTCAACATTAGAAATATGAATCAATGGAAAAAATTGTTATCATATTAAATTCATATCTGATGAATATAATGTAAATTTAAACCATTAATGATTTCTGGTATTTATTTCCTCAAATTTCCAATGATCATACATTTTTGTGTGGTCAACGAACTCAATATCATTATAAGATTATTTATTATTTTATACAACGACCATATCTTTACTTGGAACCAAATTTATTTCACATAGAACCTATTTTTGTTTTATTCTATATGAAATTTTTACTAACCATTGTCTCTTTTAAAGAGGGAATTTTATTATCCATTTTAGGATGCATGGATATCGATAATCATTTTTCAAAATTCATAACCCTTGATTATTGAGATAAAATTTTATTTATGAGGACATAAATTATTTAATATAGTGATAATTTATCACAATGAAATTATGAAAGAATAAAACTATATTATATTGATTAATAATCCTTCTACACTGATATAAAAAACCCATACAATATATTTCATTAAATTTAATGTATTCAATAGCTTAGATATTGTGAACCCTATTTCAAAAGGGACAAAAATATAGTATAATTTAATAACCATTATAAATTAGAAAGTATTAATAGAAATAAATAAATTTCAAAATTATTGATATCTATTTGTCTCAAATAAAATAATTATCAATTAAAATAAATAGAAATATTTCATAAAAATTATACATTTTCTAAAAAAATGTATTCCATTACACAGATAATATAAAATTATTTTTTTACTGAACTAGAAATATTTTTTGATAAAATTAAATTCTTTATGAAATTTAAATATCAATATTATCATAGGTAGAATTTTTTTTTCTGAAATAACTCAATTTTCGATGAATTGTGAAAAAATGACTTGTAAAATTAAGAACTGGGTTTTATTTTAAATTATATACAATGTAAAATAATATTTTAAATGGAATTCAAGTAATATTAGTTAAATTATATATTAATTAATCCAATTTATCTCATTATAATCATTTTCATATATAATATTTACATAAAAGTTGTTTAAAATTTTCAAAAAATTTATATTGAAAACTAGTTTCCTCATTTTTTTCTCTAGGATTAGTTTTAAATAAAAAATTTCTACACTTGTGAATTTTAGTTTTGAAATAAATAAAAAATATTTAATATTATTAATTTATATTATCTAGTAACTAAAGCATAATATTTTACCAAACATTATAGTGAAAATAGTAAAAATTATTTACCGTGGTTAAGATAAAAATTTACTTACATGGGTTGAACTAAACATATATTGTTTAAATTGACCTAATATATTGTATAAAATATATAGGATATCACAATTTAGAAAATATAATTTCAATGTCTCTATATATCATTATTCTAGATAGATTTTTATTGCTAAAAACATAGTTAGACTATTTTCTTTTAAAAATTTACTAACTGTGCCACTCACCTATCTTATAAAATTTCACCCCTTGCCTATATTATTAAAAAATTAATAAATTTATGGTTCAGAAAATAAATACTCAAATGATATTTAACATCCATACCCTCATTATATAATTCTTATTTTGTGGAAAAATCCATCCCAGTTTGTGGTTCGGAGAAAACATAAGGAGTTTATCTAAAGAAGATGTAACATTATTCAATGATCTTCTCTATTTTATATCATCCTCTATATACTTCATATCGTATTGAAACATAATGTATAAAAATATTATTTAATAATATAAAATTTAATATTATTTTTTTTAATTACCTACAACCATCCCCACTTACATTGATTGGGTAATAAAATAATCATTCATTTTTACGGTGGAATCCCATATCAGAAACTGATTTCATTCGTCTTTTCGAATAATACCATTCACAGTTGGTAATGATGATGGATATGAAATATATATATGTTATTTATAAAATAATATTTTTTATTTAGTCATTATACCATTCATAATTTTCTTACTTTTTATTCTCTAGGGTATGCGATGACATTACTCATGGGTACGACAGATTATCACCTCACAGATCGTCGTGACTTGTTTTTTACTAATGATTTAGATGGAATGTAACAAGAATAAAATTAATAAATTGAAGTTTAATAATTAAAATAATTTTGAAATTAATTTAATATTTAACATTCCTAAATGATAATAAATCATTTTATTTCGTACCTTTTTCACTCAGATAAATATGATAACATCATTCGTGTATGTGTTGACTGTCACTTTCATGATGCGATGTAACTCTCTTTTCTTTACTAAAACACAAGGATAATATATATATATAGGTATATCTATATATCTTATAATGTTGTCATTTTTCTGATGACGTGTCACCATCATAGGAAGCCACGTCTCCAAAAACCTCTCTTCAACCCTCACAACCTCTGGCTATCCCGACTGCCTCGATCCACCGCTCGCATTTTCCCTGCATTTATTCTAGGGTTCCACCACCCGCGTTCTCCTGCTGCTGCTCGCGTTTTCCTTCCACACCTTCCTCCACAAGCTTTACCTCCATCCCCATCACCTACTCCATCTACTCTACCTCTACCCCTCTCGCGACTTCCCTCTCCCTAATCTCCATTATCTGCTACTCCAATACTCTTTCTTTGTGGTCAAAACATCTCGCTGTGCATGCTTGATCTTCAGTTCCTCCGCCTTCAGTTCCTCCACCTCTAGCTCCTCCAACAAAGGCCCAAAATTCCTAACATTCCTTTTCTATAATCTGCAGATCCAACCCCCGAAACTCCCGCCTAACCACTTCTCAACGCATTTCCCCCGCATATGCAGTGGCCATTTTTTGGGGTTTCTCATCCTCCGTGGAAACCCATCTCTTGCATTTCAGCGACTACCTTTGATCCCCCTGAATTTTATACTCCATATTCCCAGACTCTAACCCCGACACTCCCGCGTATCCACTCCCCTTGGATTACCTCCGGCGTATCCACTGCCCGACGAATAGGGTTTCATATCCTGCAACAAAATCCAGATGTTGCATATTTGTGGCTACCTCTTCCTCGACGGTATTATCTAAACTCTATCCCATCGGTTCTGATCATATGACTCTACCTATGATTAGTATATTCAAACAGTTGGTCGTGGTTTTAGCAGGTGGGAAATTACATCGCTCATTTTTATCCTGTACTATGCACAAGCGACGTATTCCATATTCCGTTGTTGGTTAACCCGTCAAAAAGCTACGGTTTGAATTTATTTTCTATATCTCTATCTCCACTACTTACAAAATCATCGGCCTGGTAGCTGATGCTGATAATTTCTATGTATACATCAGTATACACAGCGGAACATTTAATTTCTCCTACGACATTCTTTATTTTTCTAACCCTATTTAATTGTTTCGCAACTGTTGCGAATTACTCTTGCCTAACCTTTAGGAAATATTATCTATTTATGGAGTCATATTTCTCTACTGTAATTATTGTTATAATTTCTATGTAATTAGTTATTTATTTCACCTTACATATCTTCTTAACTTCACATAAAGACAACTAGGACATTAACATTCTTTGTATGGAGATGAGGATGCCAGTGCATTACTAATATGTCTGCATTCATACATTGACCAGCAGAAATTCATTCGACTACGAAATTAACGGTAAGCCTCATAAAGTACTCTGCTCATTTATGCTGGTTAATCCTTTGGAATTTGTACTAATATGAATGGACAATTTACTCAAGCTATCCTTTGTTCAACAACTGTGGTACCTACTGCCAGGTATGTTATCTAAGTAAATTAGGATATCTATCCTTTCAATACTATAATATATTGTTAACAGGTTTACATTACTTTACTAAACTATCATAGTACTTAATCCTACTACAATAGGATTATGTCTCATTTTTTTAAGGCATCTATGTTCTTATATTCTAAGTATGTGAGTACAAATGTACAGCTAACCGTAGCACTTACTACGAGCACAATCTATGTACTAAATGACTACTGATTTTTACATGATCTATGCTATAGGCACATTAGAACAACTAATTATACAGAAATAGTAGTACCGGCGATTTTTTCATTGACAAATTGTTACTATAATGGTTTACATTATATTCCTCGTATTATAATTATTCTGTTAGAGATGAAAAAATTGTTTATCATGGTTATGCGGTCCTGTTCAGTTTCTTAACACGCAAATAAATAGATACACTGAACAAATATGCACTCTCCGTCAAGATAGAAAGGTGCACAATTTCAAAGAAGATTACTAGGACAACAACGTAAATCAGGTTTCCTTCTAAATACTTTCCACTACTTAAATAGTTTCTTTATTTAAGAATCAACAAATTACATGTTTACTAAATTACCAACTCGGCAGGGAGAATGACCACTAAAAACATTACTGCACCTGAACCACTGATGCCATATGGGCGGAGACAAACAGAAAGTGGTATGTCTGCATTTCCCATTACATTTTCAACTCTGATCAATATAGCCAAACATTAAATTCAAAATGTTTAAAAAAATTCAATGATGTCTGACAAGGTAGAAACAAATAGTAATGAAGGTTTTACCTTAATAATGCCAATATGAAATTGTTTCGCACCATAACTGGTCACACCAGCTACTAACACTGTATTACGTCTCCACATTCTATTATCATCTATATCCATCAATGGTTAGTTATGCTTACTGTCTCCCATTAAATTATTTATGATTACTATCTAGAAATATACTACCCATTAATTCATACAATTATGTCATTCCCTGTTCCTCAGTCCCTTGAGAGTATTCAGATCTATCAATGAAATAAGGTGGCTCAAAGAACAAAAAAACGAACAAACACCACGATACAACATGGTCTTTCTTTTAGTAAACAGTTCTTCATTTAAACTTCTGTTAAATTTATTGTGAACACTATACATTACAGTTTCACAACATACAGTCCTAATAAAAATCTTACAAGGTATAGATTTATTGGTTGTACTATTAGGGGGTCCAATAATGAATCCTCATCATAGTACGCACTAAACACCCCACTAGGTGTAGTCTTCTATATGGTAAAATATTCAATCTTACAAATACTTCTTCTTTTTCAAAAAGTGCTAATTATACTACAACTGAAAACTGTTTACATATGTCATCCACATGTATGTTTCACATTACAACTATCGTCTCACATTTATTATGTATAAATTCCTTCATATATACACCCTTTTTATAACGTCTAACATCTTGACATATCATTTCTTCCAATGGAGATATTAACAACCATGCCGGATTCACAGAAACAACTGCTGAACAAGTTTCAATGATAGGTGCATACCTGGATACTACTCCTTCAAAGACCTATGAGATATATCCTACAATCAACAAAGAACGAATGTCAACTTGGACATACTATTACCAATATTCCACTTTTTAACTCTTTATAATAATACTAAATATTCACCAACAGCAGCTAACTATATGATTAATGATGCTGCTATGCCAATACATCATTAAACTAATGAAAATACAGGTGGTTTACATTTACTAAAATCATTAATAACTAAACATATTACTTATGTGATTTAAAGTTAAATAGAATCTATATTTTTCATATCATATTATATATTCCAATCGTTTTCTCTTCAGAATATTTTGACTGCGGAGACCCTTCGAACATATGCGAAAACTGTGGTTCTACCTTTTGGATGGAAGAGAGGGAAAAAAATATAGCCATAACCATGTCCGCCATTACTCAATATGTTTCTCACTGGGAAAAATATCTTTACAGCATTGGGCTGCATGTCCCCAATATCTTAGAACTTCGCTATTCAGTAAAAGATTTCCATCTTATAAATCATTCCAAGATCACATGCACATATACAACTCTATGTTTGCATTCACGTCATTCGGAGGAAAATTAGACAAATCTATGAAATGTGCTGTGTCTCTAAATATTTTTAGATTAAACAGACCAAACTACGATTGCATTGGTAGTTTCTTCCTTCCGATGGACAAGCACCCAAGTTTTCTCAACTCTATGTATATTATACTGAAAATGAATCTCAGAATACAGTATGGGAAATCAGGTATGTAATGTTGTATATGGTAATACATAAACATTGTATCTTGCATCTCTCACCACTACTTGACACTATCTTATGCAGTTTTGATGACAGAAACAAAGAGTCTATTATTGATGTCAGTATTGTTCCAAAGCTACATAAAATGTTTCATGAACATAACAGTTTATCACATCATGTCAGAACAGCAAGGGATATTATTGAGATGTAGGGCATTACAAATTTCATAATAGGACTGCTTAGAAGACGAGGAAGGGATGCACATACATACAACTTACCAACTACTTCTGAGATTTCAATGCTCATTGTTGGCGACATTGAAGATCTCTATAATGAAAGAGATGTCATCATTCAAGGAAAATATGGAGGCTATCAACGAATTGATGAGAATCACCCACTATACCTTCCTCTTAAATATCCATTGGTTTTCACGGGTGGAGAGGACATATATGTTGACAATATATCCCATCGCACTACACCGTTTAATGACGATGCAAAATTCTGGAATGTTACATTGCGAGAGTATTTCTCCTTTCACCTTCAATCACGTTCCAATGATTCATCCAAACTTCTATTCTCTAGGAGGCTTCTTCAATAGTTTATTGTAGATGTATACACAATTATTGAGTCTTATAGATTATCTTTTATTCGTTACAACCAGAAGCACTTAATGACAGATCTATACAATGGGTTGCAAGATGCTTTCCTTCGGGGTGATCGGGATGGTTCCTTATGTGGGAAGAGTATCATTTTACCTTCAACATTAATAGGTAGCCCAAGATATATGATTCAGAATTATCAAGATTAAATGTCAATCTGTAATTGGGCAGGGTATCCCAACCTTTTTTTAACTTTTACATGGAATATAATGTGGCTTGATGTTTCTTGATATGTTAATTTAAATAACCTGCACCCATCAGACTGTCCTCAAATACTGTCACGAATTTTGAACATAATGGTCCAACAATTCATGAAAGATTTACGAGAAGGATCCTTCTTCAGAAATTCTCGAGCATGTGTGTAACTACATCGCTATGCTATTCGTGTTTTTTAATTACTACCTCAACCTGAATTTGTTAAATGTTTTTTAAATTTTCTTTTTCCGTTTAATTTTCAATGTAGTTGTTCGTATAGTAGAGTTTCAAAAAAGTGGACTATCACATGTGCACATTCTATTATTTCTTAGTCAAGAAAACAAGGTCGTCACTCCATCAGACATTAACAGAATGTTTTCTGCAGAAATACCAAACAAATGTGACTTCCCAAAACATCATACAGTGGTTGGAAATTTTATGATCCATGGACCTTGTGGTGAAGCCAACCGTCACTCACCTTGTATGAGGAGTGGAAAAAGCTCAAAGAATTATCCAAAGAAAATTTTTCCCCAGAAAACTTCTAATGATGACGGTTATTTCATCTATCAGAGAAGAAATACAGTTTGTATTGTTCTCAAAATTGGTTTAGCATTGGACTATCAGTTTGCGGTGCCATACAATACAACTTTTTTGTTAAAATATAAATATCATCTCAATATCTATGTTTGTAATAAATCTTACCATATCAAATACCTTTTTAAATATATTAGCAAGGGGCACGATCGTGTTACCGCAACACACTTTGACAACATCAATAAAGATCTTCGGGACAATGGTGTCGATGAGATTCAAATGTATTATGACTGCCGGTATATCTCACCTTGTGAATCTTCTTGGAGGATTTTCTATTATGATATCCACTATAGATATCCTCCGGTTGATAGATTTAAATTTCATTTACCAGGAGAAAACAATCTCACATATGTAGACTCTGATAAAATTGAAGATATCTTGAATAAGGCCAACATTTCTGATACCATGTTCACAGCATGGTTTATGCAAATCAATTATATCCAGAGGGAAGAAATATTACTTTTGTAGAATTTACAACACAGTTTTCCTACCACTGTCGTGAAAAGAAATGGTACCCGCACAAATAGGGTTTTAGTATTGGGAGACTATACTATGTGGAACCCTCTTATGGGGAACTAAATTACTTTTGTATTCTATTAACAAAGGCCAGAGAATCAACTTTGTATGCATCTATCATAACAGTGAACAACAATACTCATCTTACATTCAGAGAAACATGTTCAGCAATGGGACTTCTGTCTGAAGACAACGAATTCATACAAGAACTACAAAATGTATCTCCTTGTGGAATGGGATTTCATTACGAAGACTATTTGCTGAAATGTTGTTCTCAAATTCTGTTCCTTGACCTGACATTGTTTGGTATGAAACCTGGAAAATCCTAACAGAGGACATCTTATATGCCCAACAATAGCGACTACAACTACAAGGTACATACATCTTACTTTCTTGACTGCAATATATTGAAATTTTTCAAGATCTTTCTAACATTAATACACTATCATTTATACTTGACATTGACAGATCATCAAAAACAAATTTATGCACTATATAAAATAGAAAAAATTCTTCGCATCAATGGAAAATATCTGCAGTGTAATCCTCAAATTCCCCTTCCAGAGTATACAATGTCTCTTTAACTGAATCGACTAATTTTGAAAGAGATTAATTACGATAGGGAAAAGATGCATCTTGAATACAGAACATTAGACAATATTATTACTGATGAACAAAGAAATGTAATCTAGGAAATTGTGTCTATGTTATCTTGTCCTGATGGTGGCTTTTTTTTTTCTTTCATGGATTTGGAGGTACGAGTAAGACATTCATCTGGAGAGTTTTAACATGTCTACTAAGGTCCGATGGAAAAATTGTTCTAGCAGTTTCCTCCAGTGGAATAGCATCATTACTCTTACCTGGAGGTAGAAAAACTCATTCAAAATTTGGAATACCAATTTCTATAAAAGACTAGTCAGTCTGTAACATTCAACAGGGGAGTGATGTTGCACAACTACTACAGAAAACCAAATTGATTATCTGGGATGAGGCTCCAATGATTCATAAACATTTTTTTGAAGATATCAATCATACATTAAGAGATAATATGTCATTAAATAATGAAAAATATTCTCATCTAACTTTTGGTGTTCTAACAGTGGTCCTAGGTGGAGATTTCAGAAAAATACTACCGGTGATCCTTGGAGGAGAGAGAAGTGACATTGTCTTTGTAAGTATACGATCATCATATCTATGGATGCACTATCGAGATTTAACATTGACTCAGAACATGAGTTTGAAATCACCCGATACTATTGACGATCCAACCAATGTTCAAGATTTGGAAAAGTGGATTTTGGAAATTGGGGAGGGTCGCATTGGAGAGCATGCTAATGGGGGTGCGTGCATTGAAATACCATCCACATAACTTCTTGCAACAAATGAATCCCCTCTAACAGCATCTGTTGAATTTTCTTTCCCAAATTTCATTGAAAAGTTTTCAGATGTTTCATATTTGAAAGGTCATGCTATATTATCACCAACACGTTACGTTGTGCAGGAAATCAATGACTACATGTTATCTCTTACTACTTCTGAAGGAAAAGATTATTTCATCTCTGATTCTATTTGCAATTCCAGTTTTGATACAGATCAAAAAATAGAACATATATAAAACTAATGTTTTGAATGGTATCACTTCCTCTGGGTTACCTAGACATAAAATTACTTTGAAAATCGGAGTACCAATTATGTTGCTTCAAAATGTTGACCAATCAGTGGGGCTTCGCAATGGTACAGGTCTTATCATTATACATTTGGGTAACCATGTCATTGGAGCAGATATTTTAACTTGTTGTTATTTAAGATATCTTTCATTTATCCCAAGAATAAATATGACACACAATGACATAAGATGGCCTTTCAAATTACAAAGAAGACAATATCCTTTGACTGTTTCTTATGAAATGACTATTAATAAAAGTCAAGGCCAGTCTCTATCTTTTGTATGTTTGTATCTTCGCAAGCCTGTGTTTTTTCAGGGACAACTTTATGTTGCCGTATCTAGAGTGACATCACCAGGTGGTTTAAAAATTATAGTTTATGATAGAGAAAAACAAACCACTAACTTTAAAGAAAAGGTTGTCTACATAGAAATTTTTTATAACCTATGATAGGTATCTTTTCATTTTAAATTAATACAATTCGATGATTTGATTATTTTCTTACATATTGTTACAAAAAAATTATAATGGATATTTCATCTATCATATCTGTACTATATTTGTAATCATGCAGAACTGTAAGCATGTCACGTAGAATCTGTCCTCTGAATGATATTATTGTTGATGCTGACGAAACTTTGAAATAAGAAGTGTGTGTATTGAATATGTGGTTGATCTCCTCACCCAAATACGGTGTTACGGCTGTCGATCTGATTATATGTGACACCCAAGTGAGTTTATCCATTAAAAAAATTACAGTTCATGTACTATTTCCATAACCCCAACTATATGTATTTATTCTGTAGTATGTTTTTTGATCTCTCATAAATGTGAAACTTCGTTTTTAAATATTCACCTTGAAATTTTATTATTTTATACAGGAGACAAAAATATAGTGTACAATTAACAACCGCCATGCGATCAATAAGTACAAACCAGTCTTGTGAGAAGGACTTTGATACATTATACAAAAAATCCATATTGGTCCTAATCAAGGAAGTTACTTGGGGCCAAGACATGCTTGGATATTGTTTTTCACAACAACAACATTTTTTCAACCAACAGATGCTCAGTTACCATTATTCAGTTTTGACTTCATTAATGTTGATGACATCATCAACAAATCAGTTCTGGAACATCATCTAATAGGTACATTAAATAACACCAATATTTTAATAAAGTCTATGATTCAAAAAACATTAGTTCCTACATGTTAAAATTATTTACTTTCTACAGAAACTGATGTTTCTAATTCTATTCAATTTCTATAAATTCTATAGTATTGATACATTACTTAACAGTAATGCACTCTTCTTGAAAAAATAATCCTTGAAAATCATTCATACATGTTTTAGAAATTATTGGACATCTACGACAATCATACCCCACACATTCTGTTGGTACTACAAAACAAAAGCATCATGTCATTTTAGAGGATGACAGGTTTGCATCCTTCTCTTCCCACTATAATTTACATGTATTATTGTTGTTACCAAAACATCCACAATAATTTTTCTAGAGGATTGAAAATAAACTGTAGCTTGTGGGGGGAGTTTGCGAACATCATGTAAGAGTACTTGGAGAAAACCATGGAATCCTCTACAGTTGTGATCTTGCAGTTGGTCAGGGAAAAGCGAGTGACATGTACGAAATCTATCTATTTGTTAAAAAAATTTGTTACATGTTTCACTTAATGAGCTGTATTTATCTTAACATGCAAACTTGATTTCCGTCACATTTTTTTCTGCATGTCCCATCATCTGTTATTATCAACACGTTAATTAACTCTTCAAAAATACTACTCAACCTTGACAACCCAGTAGTCTATGAGTTTAGGAGTAGGTAAACTATCAACTGCCATTATTTGCGAACTTATTATGCCTTCAAATAAGTTCCATATGTCTAAAATTATCATTATTTCTATTCCTGAATAATGGTTTTACTTCATTAATCAGAACTGGCTTCATAAGTCATTCCCAGTTTCAAATTCCTCCATCAACAAGATCAAACAGATGCATTATAATGATTCCTTATTTTAATAACAAGAAATGCATTTCTGATGTTAAACAGATGCTGCAAGTAAGTATAGTATCTAGTTCCCATTATTTTAGGATGTGAACTATCATGCACTACATGCAATATCTTCTTTGATAACTTTATTAATATTACTAATTATTTTATAGCCGACAAGGTTTCAGATTGATGCAACAGTAGTAAAACTTCAAATCAGTCATCACTGGTATTTCGAATTGTGTAACTCATGCACAAAAAAATACATGTATCTGATGGAAAATTTTTGTGCCAAAGTTGTAAGTAAACACCACCCTTTACTACTCCCAGGTATTCATCTACTTTTTAACATATTTTCTAACTATTTATTCATTAGTATGGTTCTTATAAGTCAGAAGTTGTAAAGATAGTACACAAATATAAATATATCAGGTTTGTAGTACAACTGCTGATTAAAGATGACATAGACTCGCTATCTATTGTAATCTTTGAAAAGAAAGTCATGCAGTTTATAAGCAAATCAGCTTCACAGTTAAGAGATGATATGACACAAGTAAGATTCTTAACCATTCTGTTTTTTATTCATGTAAATAATGTTATTTAACTCACATTGCCATTTCATTATAACATAAGATCATGATGAGTTTGGTTTCCCTCCTGATCTAAATGTTTTCAAATCAAAGAAAGTTCTACTGTCACTTGACGTGACAGAGTAAAACATTCAAAATCGAAAACGCAGTTCCGAACAGAACACATACACAGTGCTCTTCATCAGTGATAATGAAGATTATATCATGAAATATAATAATAACTCTATACAAAACCAGGTATGCAGTCTCAAACTCCCACAGGAATTTCAAAGAAGTTTGCTGAAGATTACATAACAACAATTTTTTATAGTTACTTTTTTATAATTCAATTGTTTTACAAAACATATACCACAAACTTGAAATGTTCTAACCTCTTTTAACCATCTTTATTACAAACAACAAACCCCTTTTTCTTCAGGACTCAGCATGAACATATGTGATGTTGTTGATATAAGTACTATTGTTGTCTCTTCAACCTAGGTATAAATTTTCATAATTCTAACTCTGTAACATTGATGATGTACATGATTAATATTGTAAAGTATCTTTCTTCATATTTGTTTCCTATTACCTATTATCTTCATAACACTCTATATTTGGTGATTTTCCATCTTTTAAAAAATAATATCATGTTACATTGGTATTACTAATACGTATTGGCTTCCTCCCATTCGTTATAATTGAAGCTTCCTATAGAAAAAATTGAGGACTGACTTCGATGCTGAAGCTACTGTGGAAGGCTCCCTATCTCCAGACCCAAAGCCTGCATAATCTTTTTCAAATGAAAATCATCTCCAAATAGTAGAAATGTGAAAAAAATAGCCAAAGTAGACTGAATGTATCTATGCCTAACCGAAGGTTGTTTTTATAAATAACTCTATATAATTGTTTAAAATTTCCATTACAAATTTAACTCCATTAATAATTCATGTGAAGTCTCTAAACTGTATTAAGGTTGTGTTTGTAAACCGTTTTTCAGTAAGTGTTCCATGTCGGTTTGTTTATGTTTCATATCTCAAAAGTTCAGTAACTACTGTATTCTGTACTATATAATTAGTTTACTTATGATTAGTTTGTCTCATTCATTTGCATTATTGTGTGATGTAGCATGTTGTCTGGTATATTTATTAGGTTTTCATCATTCTTGAGAAATAAATAATGTTCATTTTTTATTACTTTTTTTAATTTCTAGCTATCTTTATTTAATTATATTGCAATGCTTGCAATTTGTCTTTGGTGATTAATTGGGTCTTTGCATTGCAGTGTGGATTTTCCTCTTCATATGGATGTCTACCAATGTCATTCGACAACTTCACCCTAAAGCCTCTTCAAGTAACTTTCTGTTCAGCATATTAAGTTGAAAAATTACCATCTGGTCTTTTTTTTGATACATGACTATTATGTAATCTAGATATGTTATCGTATCAGTTTTCAAGGATCTTTATGGATATTTTTCCTTATTTATGATTCTAATTTGCTGTTTTGATGATAGTCAAAATTAATTATTGTTTCTTTATTCTTCAGGGTGCATTCCATCGTATTCTTATAAGGTCAAAACATGTTTTATGAATACTAAATCATTTGGATACCTTGTCGTTTGCCATTTTTTTAGAGGGATTCTGTATTGAGGTACCATAAACAATCGTATTTAGAGACAGCTGTAATTTTTCCAGTTGAATAGTATGATCACTCTTAAAATTTAGTATACATATGGCTGTTTCTATTTGATAAATAAGTGGTATTTATTTCCCTTTGGTTATATTCACATTGTATAATTAAACCTTCTGACCATATGGTTTTGAACACAAATATTCTGGAGAAAACAACATTCAAGGTTGGGGGTCTTCGATACTTAAATGACACGATACTGTTTACAATTTATTAGTTTAATGTACACTGAATAAATAAATAGATCAATTTTTATTTCGGATATTCATTTTACTATGACTAACAATGTTTCAGCATGTGAATAATGCATTATTTTGGGGGTATTGTATCATCTTATTTTTCATGCAGTGTTTATGTGTTTTATTAGATCAATTAATCATTTTACGAGATAAATATTCTATTCCATGGGTTTTTGCATTATGTGCAGATTTAATTCCTATGGGAGGAGAACACATTCATGTGCCAACATGTGGAAGCATTGAGATGAGAGTTGAATGCATGATATGTACATATTCAACTATACTTGTACAACTTATTACAGATGATACTTCTCATTGTTCAAAGGCATGATTTCAGGTTTTATTATGTTTTGATTCATGACTGATTGTATTTCTTTCTATATGGGTTCATTTATGGTATTTCATCGGTGTTTGAATGCCTAAAGGTAAGCTTCCCTAAATTTAATCTATTGGGATTCATTTGACAGTGAAACTTGTAACCTGGTTTCTATTTTCATGATATATGACTAATTGGACCTAGTATTTTATCAATATTTTTATTTATTCATCTTCAATCATCAAATGTCGGAGGATTCTATTCATCTAATAGGTTTGTTGTTGCTTGAATTAGATATGGTCCAGTTTCCTAGGATTCTATTTACATTTTGGTTTGTACTTCAATTTATGGTGGTGCTATGAACGTTGTTCGTGCATCGTCAAACTGTAATCACACTTCCAGTTTCCATTTCTAGGAAAAAAACGGGATTGGAGGTACTAATTCTTATAATACCTTGCTTTATTTTTCCTTCTTTTGATTTTTTCCTATGTAAATATGTGTTCCTCGAAACGTTTTCTACTCATGTATGATTATAGGTATACTGTACACACTGAACATTTAAAATTTTCATGTTTGCAACAGATTTCTATAAATGATTTTTATGAATTTCTATAACTGCATATAGTACATAGTGCTGTATATACTCATCTTTTATAGTTTTTGAAGTTATATAAATGAATACAGTACATATAGCCGGTTGTATGTGTCCTAGTTGTATACAGTACATATAGAGTGCTGTATACACTAAACATTTGCAATTTTCATGTTTCCAACAGATTTATATAAATATAGCCACAAATTTCTATAAATAAATACATTACACAGTGCTGTATACACTAAACATTATTAATTTTTGAATTTCTATAAATGCATAGAGTACATATATCTGGTTGAATGTGACCTTCTTCTATACATTACATATAGAGTGTTGTATAATATTAATTTCATTTAAATTCTTTTTTTGAACAATCAGTCAATGAAGATTATGGTTGACAGAAGTAGGTTTCAAAAAGAGTGCACATTTCAGATTATCTGATTTCATCTCACTCTACTCAAAGTCATTTCTTGGCAGAGATTAGATAATTTGAAATTTGAACACCTCTCTTGACTTTGAACAAGCCACCATCTTTTTATCCAAGTTGCAAGTGGAATTTTCAAATTCTTCCTTTTCATTTTATTTGTTTTTCCCTTGAAGTTGATGTAATCGGTTGCAGTTCGGCAAGGAGTCTGTTACTATGTGTACTTAGATGGAGTGTGAATGGTTTTTCAAATATCTGATTGTCTTGCGTGAGCTACTAATTATTCTGAACCAATTTTATCTTAAACTTTTAGTTTGTAGGCCCAGTTAGCTGATTTCCTGGCAGAAACATGAGAATAATTATGTTATTTCCTGGAAGAAACATTTCAATAATGATGTCCATGTTTTTTATCTGATTCTATAATTTCATCATTTATTGTCTTCACTTTTGGCCCGTGATGTGAATTAGGTATCACTGGCCTGGGAGGTGGATTATGTATCACTGGCACTCAACCAGCTGAGGGCATGCATGGAAGGAGAACAATGGTTTTCATTGTAGGCTTCAAAAGGAATATTGAAACTTCTTTTATTTTGATATCTAATTATTACAATTATGTAATCGTTTTTTTATTCTACAAATTCAGGTTTTCTTATTGTAAGGATCTTTTTCTATGCAGAATCATTTTTTGAGGCATTAGATGTTGGATATTTGTACAATGTGACATAGTTTCTCGATGACATAAAGACTTCTGTTGTATGTCTTGAAATGTAAATGTCCATTTCAATGTTCTTTTCATTAATTTTCATTGGAATATTGTTTTGTTTATAAAATTAGTGTATAATAATTCTTTCCTGTATGTGTCATAATATCTTAGTGACATTAATACTTATTTAATTTCATTCATGTTCATTTTTTTGTGTACTTTTCTAATTTCTGTCCATTTCTTATTTTCATTCATGTATTTGATAATTGATACTTATGTTTTTTTCTACATCGTGAGCTATTTACATTTCCTTATTCTTTAATTTTTTTCATGCACGTTCATTTCATTTTTTTTTTCAAAAATGATGTTTTTCTTTTCAATTGATTGTTATCCACTATATTCTCTATTATGTCATATATGTTTTCAAATAATTTTACTTTCCTTATATATTCTACTATATGATTTCCTTATATTCTCCATCATGAAATTGGATGGTAGATTTTGTACAGTGATGGTATACTTATGTTTTTATTATGTATTATCATATATTCTCTAATATGTTTACAATATTATCCTACATATCCGTCTGTGTAATTTTAATTTTCTTATTTTCTTATGTTTTCAATTCTATATATTTTATCCTATTATAGTTCATTATTAAGTATCACTATTTTTTTCAATATCTACAGCATTGATGTTCTTTATTAATATTGAAGTATAATTTTGCCTTCTTGAAATTAACAATTGAATGTATTGTTGTGTGAATGCACGGGTAAGTACTAGTTTATATAAATATGGTAATTATTATATTAATATCATTATATAAAACATTTATTTAATTCACACCTTTATATAATGATCACTGAAATAATCAAATTTTACTTATTTTTATGTTCGACCTATCGTCTCCACAATCATAACACAATACATTTTTTGTAACCATTTTCATGGTTTGGTGATAAAATTATAATTTATGTATAAATATAATAATTATTTTATTATTATTATTTTAGTGATGTTGATACTATATAATATACACAAGAAGAAGAACATTATTGACCAATCACGAATGAAAAAGAATACTAATTAACACATAAAATAATGATAATAATGAAATAGTATTAATTAATGGATGAAAAAAGCCATAAAAAGATAATATATGATATTATAAATAATAATATAGGTTTTAAATAATTTCATAACATTTATAAAACCATTATACATTAGGCTAAATCTCGTTCAACCAAAAGGAATCGTTAGGTAAATGATTTTATCTCAATTTCCATTTACAAAGGAATATTTTTATGTCATGTACAAATGAATTTTTTATATTATATACACATAAAATTTAATAGGTAATATATTGAATACATAGAAAATCATGGTATTTTGAGTTCTAATTTTAATTATTTTATATATTTGGTTTTTATATAAAAGTTACCATGTGGTAACTAGTTTTATAACTCAATTTATTTTTAATGGGTAATTTTACTTGTTCATCCTAATAGTTATTAATAAATATTATTATAATTATATTTTATTTTATAATATAGTATTTCAAATTATATCTATGGATTTACTATTGATTCACATAATCAATTCATTTATTAATTCTCACATCAACATTATGATCAATTTTTTGGTTTATTTCACAATATAATTCAAAAAGATATTTCTTATTTTTGAATTTTATTTGAATATTAGTATTTGATAATTGTGTAATAAAACCTTTAATGTTTACTTCTAATCAACTTATTCATTTTATTTTAACATTTTCAAAGTATTTGGTACATAAAATGAAAGTAAATATGTTTTTAAGAAAATCATACTACATTTCTCACATTGGTTGGAAATCCATTATCTAAAAAATTAATGGATTCTAAAAATGGCATAAATTAGATTATCCCTTTTGAAATTTTTTATTTATGAAAAATTCAACCATTTTTAATTTCTACTAAATTATTTGAAAGGAATTTTCTTTTCATTTTCAAAATGATGTCAATTTTTATTTTAATGAAAAATGTGAAAAGATATATATTTTAATGTGTGTGATATAAAAACAGTTCATTCTATCATGAATATTAAATTTTTTATAGATAAATTTTTATGATTAAAATATAATTCTATAAGATAATTTTTTTCATAATGTTTTTTGATCTATTAGTTTTAAAAAAGTTATTCTCAAAATTTAAAGTATATTTTCCTAAATATCATATTTAAAGATATTTTATTATATTACATCTCATCAATGAAAAATAAAATTTACCACTACACAAATTGGAATATATTGTATTGATATAATCCTTATTATTTGAATTGATGGTTTATGATCATTTTTATAAGGAAAATTATTTAAATTCAGTATCATGATTCATTTTTGTATTCATTAACATTCCTTTGAAATATTCGTATTCCTATGATCATTAGAAATATATATTTTTTTAAATATCCATATTATTTATCAATGAAATTATTATTTATTAACCAGTATCTCAATTCCACATACATTGTTTTAATTTAATATTTATAGGATTAACTATGGAACTATTGGGAAAATGAATTCATTCTTCAATATGAATATTTCATTCATGTAAAGTTGTTCATGAATTAAATATATTATTTGATATGTGAGGAAACATTTTTTAAATTAATATAATGATGGAAACTAATTATAGATAGTCTCTCGACACACTATTAGTTTTATTAAAATAATTACTAAACTTGCATAAAATTAGGTGGCCAAAAAATGAGTTTCTACCTAATAGTTTTAAATTTTATTATGAATGATGTTGAGGGAAGAGTTTTCATTTTCTAAAGACCTAATTTCTAATAATTAAAAATTTACATATTCAGAATTCATTTATTGTTATGCATGATATTTTTATAATGAAATTACCTACGAATGAATTTTATTCTCATTTATTATGTAAATGGGTTGTGTTTTAAATTATTTACATTTCCATATTAATCAGACCTTATCCATAAATTATTTCCATGTTATTTATTAAAATGAATTTTAATTAAGTTATTTTCATTTGAATATTAATTATTAACCATGATATTTTTACATTTATATTATCTCTAGATGATCTTCCTTCTCAGTTTATTGATTAAGTGGAATACGTGTTCAGTTATTTACATTTTCATAACAATTATTATTATTATTTTATGATTGAATACATTGTAATTAAACCTCAATGATCACTTTATATCAGCCTTATATTTTATCCTTCCTAATAATCCATGAAGTATACTATGGTTTATATTCAATGATTTCCTACTAATAATAGTGTAATTCTTGAAAAAATGTGTTCTAGTTTTTATATTATATTGTAATAAAAGACACATGTGTGTATCTATTTTCTGATGATTAATTATCTAATTAGTACTTCAGGATGTGATTTCTTATATCTTCTTCTAATGTATTACATCAGACAGTATGTCTGTGATACTGGGGTCAGTGTTGCAACTTTGTAGAGTTATGTTTTTCTAGAAATGACATGATCTCTAACACATATGACATGTGTGTGTGGGCGGTTAGTCAAGAATGTACTCACGTACATATTGGATCGTGTGGTCTTCTATAAATGATATGTAACACATATCCACTAATTATGTGATATTTATCTCCCCAAAAAAACTTTATGTTCTATTTAAGAAAGAGGAATGATGTGTTCTTAGAGATAAAATGTCTTGTTTTAATTGATAACATTCCATGTGTTATTTCATTATATGTGTAAACTATAGCCTCATATGTTGTACAAATGATTTGTTCCATTATTATTACATATCATATGATTCCATATTCAAATTTATGGAACTGTAGATTCCCCAAATTTTAACAATTATATTAGATTTTTGGATATTTGTTTTCACTTGACATGTTTTCCACCGTGCCCTAGAATTTGTAATTTTGCTCTGATAGTTATCTACACCACACCAATACTTGGAATATCCCATAGTCTGAAAAATTAGTTCTTGATCCTTTATATCCCTAAAAACCTATACCTAATCCATTTTAGAGTCATCACTATATCACCTTTGTCAATTACAAAAAGGTCATGTGACATAGAAAATTACCTCATCTAATGGCACAAACCACGCTCCATCATCGATAGTTTGGAAATGAATATTCACTAAATACATGTGATATTTCATAGTATAATATAGTTTGTCATAGAGTATGATGTGAGACAGATATTCTACAAATATTTGTCTTATTTGTTTCATGGTAATATCATGTGCATGGGTTATTGAGATGCATTCATGAAATAATATTTCATTTATTTTACTATAATTGATAAAATGAAAAAATTTATATTAATTGTGTATATATTTGAATTTTTCAACCAATTTTATTTTATAATTTTGTAGGGAATTATATGATATATAATTCAATAGTGTAAATGTATGAACTAAACATGGTATTTATTTATGAATTATAACAAAAGACTAAATGATACAACCCAATGTTTTTTCTTTTTGTTTTAAAAACCATTATCAGGTGATGGAGGTGAAGTCGATATATATTGAGATTTTCATTCTTGGATGACACTCACTAAACAATAATTCTTTCCTCAATATCATCCTCTACATTATATGTACCAACATGTCATGGAGAAATTGTAAATCCTGGTTGATGTTTAAAAAAATCCTATAAACTTATAGATATTGATGGAGTTGTTGTTCTTATGTTTTCCTCGCAATGGTCATCACAAAACACATATGGTGATGAATACATACTAGTTGTTCTTTGGTGCATGATATGACATTTTTGTCATTCTCCATTTATAGATTTATTTTGTATTATATCATCATGCATAGAGATCCTCAGAAAAGGTTATTTGATATCATACATCACTATTATAGGATTATAATATACTTGATCAAAATCCATTTGTGGTATCAGATGGATATATGATTATGTTTTATTATGATAGAAAAAATGAAGAAGACATAAAAGAGATATAGTAGATTTATTTTTTGATTGTCTCAATTTCAATAAAAGGGGTTACCTTTATATATCTAGGCTTTGTATGGGTAAAAAATATCTTAAGCATAAGAATATTGGATGCATAATGATAAATATTGATTCAAACCTACACAGAGTGGTTTGTGTAAGGGTCATCAAACCTTACACTTACATGGAATGATCAACATAGTATTCACTTAATTTTACCATTTAATTATATGTTTCTATGAAATTGTAATAATTTTACTAAAAGAGATATACTAGGGTAAGGGAGCTTAGTAAAATCCATCAGAATGTAAATATCCTCTTACCCATAGAATAAATAAGTCTACCAAAAGGTTATAACATTACTCAAAATGTCTGTTCAAAGGTATCCTATTTATTACCATTAAGAAAACAAGTTTTTTGAAGGTAGTACCATTACCAATATATACCTAGGTCTACGTAAAGTAAAAATTATAGTAACCTTACATGGAACATTAAAATAAGATAAATATTCTTTTTACCCATTTGCAGTTTAAGTGTCATGGGAATTTACCCTTATATAGACCATCAATATAAGGGTTTAATGAATATTACATTTCCATAGATGAAATATTTAATATACATAGATTCATTCCGTTGTGTAGAGGCTCCATAATCGAATTACCCTTAAAAAGTTTCTTTATCCAAACAAATAGAGGATCCCCTAACATAAGAATAAGTGACTATGTATGGGTATCCAAAAAAGTGTAAATTTTTTTTCATCATATTAGATGATTTTAATGGTTTTTATAATGTTTATAACTCATTATACTAGGTATTTTGGTAAATATTAATTTATAAATTGTATATAAATTTATAAATAATAAATTGGGTATTATTAAATTGATTTTTATGAAATATTTAATCACAAAATATTAAAAGATAACCTTTTTATCCCCTTTAATCGAATTATACATTAAATATTTTGATATAGAAATAAAAGTGTTTATTGTTAAATGATTTTAATTAATTTGTAAAGAGTTATAAATAATTAAATAAAACCAGAATATAAAATATTTAAATTTAAATAATGAAGTTTTCATAATTAATTAATTTTAATTGTTTATATTATATTATTTTTATTTCTATATAATACAAGCCACATCAAAATATATTTTTATGATTGATATAATAAATTATTAAATAACGATTTTTATTTTGATATTTAGAATATGTATAATGTTTACATAAATTAAATTTTATTAAAAAATGTTTATAGATGAATATATTTTATATATTTAAAATTGAAGTTCAATATTTTGAAAAATATAAAGGATTTTATATTGAATTGAATATAATATGTTTATATTAAAAATATACAACTTCCAAAATATTATAATTGGCAAAATAAAAGGGATCACAATTAATTTTTTACGAATCATTATAAAATGATTTTCTCAAGATTAATTACTGAAATTGTTCATTTATGTAAATTATATTTGAATTTTTATGTTATAAATTATTTATATAATTAATTATATATCATTTATTTTAATAGTTGATATTCTCCTAAATTTATCATTATATTACATGTTAGTTGTGATAATGAATTAAATTTTTCGTCTATGATGACATTTTTTTGTAATTAATGTCATGATCATGAGTTTATTTGTTGAATATGCTTTTTATATACATTTTTTTACGATTATAATGTTTTTTATACTATCTTTATTAAATCATCCTTGGGTATAGGGACATGGGGTTAGACTACTAACCTACTTAGAGACTTATAACTTGTCTAGGATGGTGAATGGGGTTGAGTAATTCTGACGTTTGTCTTAGTCAAATAGAAGCACTATAAATTTACCTTGAATGTTTGTGTACCATATTAATATAATATATCAAGATATCTATAAATATGTATGGAATCTATTTTGTGGGTGTAACAAAAACTAATGGGTTCTGGAAAGGGGTACAAATCAATATACTTCGAACATATTAGTCTGGTGAATGGAATAAGATTACAATATAAATTACCAGAATCATGCATATATAAAAGTGAATAAAAAGATATGAAATGGTCAGATTATAGTCCACATAAAAGAATAATTTTTAAATTCCTTCCAAAGTGGATCTTTTAAAGATATAATTTATTCAAATGGGATGGTTCTGTTAAATAATTCATCCACTGAATTATCTTTTTTTGGAAAATGTAATTAATAGGAGACATTATATCATCTTTGGGTATGTTATTCTATTACATTTTCCCCTGGTGTGACTTTTCTTAATATATTCTCAATGTTTTCTGGTAATACATAATTGGGAAACTATTAGTGTTGTGATAATAAAGGAATATAGTTGACTATATTCATATTATGCATTGAAAAAAGGGTTTTATATTGACTATCCCAAAATCATATATGTCATAATTGGTTTTATTTCGTACCTAAATAATATTTTGATTAGAGGACACTAAATTGATTTCATTAATAATTCATATATGGATCATGATACATTAACGAATATTTTCCAATATAAAAGGGGTTATTATTTTAGTGGGAACCTATTTTATATATGTCCATGTTAAATATTTATTAATACCTTATAGTAATCAGATAAGATATTATTTTAGATAAATATCTTAATCTTCATCAAGCTATGATTTGTAGATGAAAATTTAAAAGGAGAAACATAATGTGAACTAATCCCTAGAAACACATCTAAAGTATATTCCATAAGAATGATTTTTTCATTATGAAATATTATTTAGAAAAATTATATGTTTCTGAGTAATTAGTTCCTCAAAAACAAATAGTTGAACCTATTCAAAAATATTGTCTATAATTATATGGAATCATATAGTGATTCATTCACATATTCGAGGATTTTGGAATATCCTAGTTAAATAATTCATCTTTTTTTAATATTTATAAAATGTTAAATAGTTGTAATGAATTCATAAAATATTAGATGATATTTTAAAATTGTTGAGAATGAATGAGTTAGGTAGATGATGTCTAGATTTTGGTATTGTATTGAAAATATAAGTGGGATAAAGTTCAAATCATAAGAAAAATAGTTATTTCAAAAAATCAAAATACTTCATCATGAATCAAATAAAGGACATTATTACAATGGTGGGTTAGGGAGGAGTATTAATAATTCAGAAAAGTTGTATTATTTGAGAAACATACCTAATAGAGTTTGTGAAAATCTAAGCAATTTCAATGTCATGTATGGATGTTATAGAAATTAATTCTTTAGTTTGAAATGTTATGTGGAATCAAGTGTACATTTTATAATATGTCACAAATATATATTATTTCAAAATCAATGTAATTATTGATTAAGATTTTAAAATTTTTTCATAAGATTATGTAAATTGTTACTATATCAAGTATATTAATATCATTTATTTTATCAATATCAAATAAAAATAAATAAATTATTTTTATCCTCGCCACATTTTTCTTATGTGATAAGAAAAAATGTTAAATAAATACAATTTGATATTAAAAACATGATATGATTATATTTATAAACATGGATTATGTTTTATTAGTATTATTATAATTTTTTGAGGTAAATATTTTGATAAATGTGTTTATCAAGGATATAAGTGTTTACCCAAATATTTGTTTTAATACTTAAGAATGGGTTCATGTCATTCATTGATGGAATTTTTAATAATGCATTCTTTTGAAATTATATTCATTGAGACACATGAAAAAACCCTATGTGATATGGAAGAAATTTATTATTTTTCACTATTCCAACAAAGATTAATTATATTCTCACTCCTAACACAAAATGGTTTGTGTATCTTAGTAAGATATTATAAATATAGTACAGTGTCTAAGAGGAAAATCAGAGTATTTTTGGAAATATAATTGTTCAAAAATAACACATTATAGATAACATCAAAGAATGAAATTGAGTCCAAAGTAACTATGTTTTGTTTGATTCATTTCATGAGAACAATTATACATTGATCCCCTACTAAAATAATTCAACATATGAACATAGATAGTTAAGGGAGGTTTGGTATTTAATTGATCATGGCATCCGTTGGAGCATAACAAAGATGATATTTTTCCTCTCATATAAAATGTATTATATTATGGCCCACAATTGAGATAGACTATGGAAGAATGTTCCCAACCCATGATTTTTGATATCTCACCACATTAGGGACATGTGATGCACTTATCTAGAATTACGAATAACATGTTATTTATTCATTAATTAGTTCAGTAAATATCCAATGAATTGAGAATATATTAGTGGGATATATGGGGTCTACTAATTCCTCATCTCATGTCACTTAATGACTTATAATAAATGTAAAACATGATAATTCACATTATAATATGATTCAGACCAATAGAAATAGGTATAGAGATACATTTGATTGATGTAGATAATTCTAGATCCCAATATAACATGAGTACTATTGATTTTTATCTTCAGTCACCTTTTTTACATACATATATAGATGAGAATATTTTATTTAATTTCTAAAAATTCATATGTGGGAATAATTCTTAATTGACTGAATGAAGATTGAGTTTGACATTGTGATATACACTAATTTTTTATAGATTTAATCCAAATGGTTTTGGGTGGGTGTTCAATAGGTATTACATATGATATATTACATGATGAAATTAATGATAGATTTTATAAAAAACTATAAGACATCCCAAAGGGTTAATGGATGCTATTTCACAAGTTATTAGTTATGATAAGGAATTTTGTGAAATGGTATAATGTCTTTTTGGAAATAATTCATGTGGGATATTGAATTATATATTCCGTAAAGGTATAACCTATTTTTCAAACATTAATATATCTTATGCAAGATATCTCAAGATGCAATTGTTCACTACTAGAAATAGGTTTTTTAAATAAAAGTGAAATGACATCGATTTTCATAAACCAATACAGAATGTATGTGTGGGAGATTTTAAGAATATATTTTACAAAATACCGACACACAAAATTTTTTATTTATGGTTTTTAGCATTGAGGTTTTAGAAAATCAAACTATATATATAAATATATATATATATATATTTGGAATCAGTAATTTCTAAAAACGATGTGAAATATTTTTTTGCGAAATCTTCAGCAGCTATTTTTGTAATAACTGACATAAAAAATCTTTTAGAATTTATCCAAATTAAGAAACCATAACTTTTTGATCATTGAAACCCTCATATTAGTGACTAGACCCACATGAATCTTGATGACTGTGAAGGAATCCCAATGATCTCCCATACCACTACTGTTGATTTTCATATATTTGTTAGATCTGTGGTCTCCATTATATATACTTTTAGATTACATCATCATCATCAAATTATTTTCACCATGAAAACATTTTTCTGACCCAAACTGTGGTTTTATTTTTGTTTTTTGTTCATATTTAATATTTTTTTACAATAAATTTGGTATAGATCTTGTAGCCAGTGTTTATTCTTTCAACACATTCAAGGGAAGAAGATTGGATTAAAGATTAATTAAAAAATATAATATGATTTTTGTAAGTTTGTTTCGTAATTTTAATGATAAATTATTGATCATTTAATTATATTTTTGATTTGTTTCAGTAATTTGATTGTATTGAGATTACCTAGTCAAAACAATGTTGTAATTCTATATAACAATTGAATGTTTATATCTTTATAATAAAAAATCGGTTTTGGAAATTTATTATATATTAGATTCTATATCTGAGAGGGAATTGTTATATTCGAAAAGAGAGAAAACCCATGATTACGTGATACAACTTTTTTGATAGGGTGCTTTTTATAATGGTGACATGATTTACAGTTTTTTAAATATACTATGCTTTATATTCACAATGGATATATATGGGATTTATATATCTACATTTTATTGTAACAGAAATGTACTACAATGACCACTAGTTGATACCCCAAATGATGTGAATGAGTATGTGATATCATATGTTGAGATAGATCTTTTTGATATAGTATTACATCATTCTGATCAACAGCTATGATAGAGTATTAATGATGTTTTTCAATCTATTGTACATGTAATGCTAAGATGTGAGAAATATATATATATTGTGACCAGTGAGTTTAAGTAGTTACATCCCACACTATTTAAGAACAACGGTGAAAAACGAACTAAAAAATTAATGAAATCATCAATAATGTTGACACACCCAACATTGAACAAATATATCAACTGTGAAAAATAAACTAATAAACGTTAATTATTAAAAAAAATTAAATTATAATATCAATGAAACACATATATATAAGATGAAATTTTTTTTTACTATTTTTAATTGTGTTTCATATCTAATTTTTTTCTATCTTATTATCATTAGTTTTTATTAAATGTTTTTCTGTTTGCAGTATATCAGTTTATTTATATATTTAATTGTTTATATTTGTTAATATATTCACCAATTATACTGTGATATTAGGTATTTAATGTATTATAATTGGATAAATTTATAAATAAAAACATGTGAATATCAAGAAGGTTTTCATGAATTCTGGTAATAATCAAAAAGAAATCTTCAAATCATGGATTTTATTTTCTATACATGTGTGATGTGTTTGCATATTAGAATGTTAAACCATGGATAAATCAAGGATAATATAATTTGTTAATTTTTTCACCTTCATTATACACATTGGATCTATCATGGTGAAATAAATTTAAATTACATATATAATATTGATGAAAATATTATTTACTTGACTATGGACTATATTAATGATTTAATTTATGATTTATCTATTGAAACCATTGAAAATACAGCAGGTGTTAAATGATTATATGGAGATTTTGAAAACCCATTATCCCCATGCTGTTGTAAATATATAGTGTTATTGTACATTTTATATTGGTTAACATGATTTATTTTAAGGGTGGATTGATAAAAGTGTATCTAACTTGTTCATTTATAAGAGTTACTTCCTAAAGGCAACAAGATTCCATTTTTCATATACGAGGCAGATAAAATTCGATGCCCAATGGGATTAGGGTATAGAATGATACATGATTTCCCAAATGATTGTGTTTTTCATAGGAAGGAATATGAATTTTTATCATAATGTATTTCATTTGGATCATTCCACAATAAAGATAATCAAAAATTCAATTCAGATTCATTCTCAGGCACAAACATCAGACCTCATGGTAAATCAAAAAATTTCATCTAAAAATCCATTTATATAATTCTCATAAATTTCAACTGATTCATTCTTAAGAACCTAAATAAAATATTCTACTAATTTAATTAGGTAACTTACAATAATTCCTCAACTAAAGATTATATTTTTAAATTAAAATGATAAAAAAGGTTAAAATTACATTCAATTGAACTCAAATCTGATGGTAAATTACATCAACCTATTGACTCATCACAATGATAGAGATTTTATTAACATTTCTCTGATTTTTGAAGTGAAGATAGAAATATGATAATATGACTGTGTACAGATGGAATGAATCTATATCAAAGCTTATGTAGCAAATTCTGTTTGTGGCCAATTTTGACAGTCGTTTACAACATGTCCCTACATATATGTTTTAATAAAAATTATGTTATGATGAGATTATTTATTTATGGATTAAAACATCAAGGAAACAATATTTTTGTGTATCTTTCACCCTAGATTGATGATATACAACTTCTTATGGGAGGCTGTTGTTAATGTTTTTTATGCATACAAGATAGATTATTTTCTGTTATGTGATATGGTAATGTTCAGCCGATATGGATTTCCTACGTATGCAAATATATTTGGATATATTATTAAGGGACATAAAGCATGTCAAATTTGTGATTAATAGACATCATATTATCAATTTTATAATGGAAGAATGACAATGTACATGTGATATTGAAGATTTTTTAGAATTTATAATCATTATCATAGATTAAAAATGGAATTTAATAGTTTATAGGAATACAATCATTCCACACAACTGTTTTTAGCTGAATAATATATTAAGAGGGTTAAAAATATTAATTCATCATTTGTAAGGAATAGAAGTTAGGGTCATTAATATACTATCTATAATTAAAAGTCTATATTTGTTTAACAACCAAATTCAAAATTTTTAGAGATAAAACATTGCATTGATGTTATGCATGTTGAGAGAATTATATATGATTGTTTTATTAGAACAATAATAGAAATAAAATTAAAAGAAAAATATGGTTTTAATTCTAGAATAGACATGATAGTAATGTGAATACAATTGGAGTTAGACCCCATTGTGAAAGGAAATGTATCATGATTACCTACATATTGTCACACATTAAGAAAGAGTCTGATGTTGATTTTATTAAACGTATATATGGTATAAAAGTTTCTAGTGTATATTCTTAAAATGTGAAGAATTTTGTGTCAATTAAGGATTAACAATTATTAGGTATGAAATATCATGAATATCATGTATTTAATAAACAAATTCTACAAGTTGCACTGTGTGGTATATTTACCTCAACAATCACAAAGACTATCATCAGGTTATATAATTTTTTCAAATCCATTTGTATCAATTTTATTGATCCTAATTTGTTAGATTTTTTTTGGCTAATAAAGATTCTATTATACTATTTAACTAGAAATTTATTTTATACCTACATTTTTTGATATCATGGTTCATTGGATGATTCATATGGTGTGCGATATAAGAATACATGGGTCTATTTATTTATGTTGGATGTACATTTTTGAAAGGTATATGAAAATTTTATGGGGTTATATTAAAAATACTTATCGACCACTGGCCTTTACGGTTAAAAAATATATATCAGAAGAATTGATTGAGTTATCTAATGATTATTTGAATGAAGTGGATCATATTGGTCTACCTTTATCTCTACATTTGACATTTGATAGTGAACGTAGAGGGATTTGAGGCATAAAGGTATAGTTCATTCCACATGATGAAATGATGAAGGCACATTTATATATTTTGATCAACCCAAATAATGTTCGATCATATATCTCTTAACATATTGATGAATTAAAGATACACTACCCAAAATGAAATGAAAATTGGTTGATGATTTGGGATAAAAAGTCATTTCTTTCATGGTTTAAAGATAAAGTGAGAAGATATATATCTATATAAGAAATGTTGAAATGGTTACTAGGGGGGAAATACCATAATCTGATAACATGGAATGATTTTAATATTAATGGGTACACATTTTACACAAAAATTATGGATGACAAGAGTATGGTTCAAAATAGTGGAGTGATGGAAATCACTAATGTAGTGAAATATTCATATATAAAGACAAAAACCCAATTTCTGGTTTATCAGCAAATTTTGGAGTTCATGATGATATATGGTAAATTTATTTTACAAAATTTTGAGTCACTACTTTTATGTGTAATTATGTTGATAACAATAGTGGTGTGAATCATGCTGATTGTGGATTTACACTAGATGATTTGAAAATATTTAATTACAATGAGGAACCATTTATCCTGGGGACATATGAAAAGTAGATATTTTATTTCATTGATCCATAAAATGATTATTGGTCAATCATTTTGCATGAAAAAGGATACCACTTTGGTTTTGAGAATGAAGCTGATAACGTTATTGATGACATGGTTCATATTTATCTGTTACATTACTTCTGGATAATTATAATGACGGAATGGTAGACATAGATCATGTAGTACGTAATGATCAAGATGAATGCATATGGTAAAACACTAAATTAATCTCCTTATTTTTCAGATAATTATTTATGTTTTGTTTCTTTTTTTAAAACAAACAAACCAGTGCGACTTTTTTACTAATTTTAGTCATCACTATTTCAAAATAATCATTATTTCATGATATGCATGTAAAATAAATTTAATTACACATTCTTCAGTCAATGTCAGATATAGAGAGATAGGTGCAGTTACCAAGGTATATCTATTTGTTCATATTGATTGATATTCTATAATATAATTATTTAATGAAAGGAAATTATTTATTTATATATTTTTTTGTCAATCTTATGATGTGACCTCAGAGGAGGATACTTCTCCTATTACTACAGAGAAATCAGGTTCTCATGTTGGTAACTGTGATATTAAATGTATACCAAAACAGACACTTTCTCATGGATATGGGATATTTCATATTCATTTTGATGATGATAACATTGCAACTAGTTGAAATGCATTTAGTTTTATCAGTTATATATCAATGTAGATCTTTTCATGGAATAGTATTTTATATACCGATTTGATGTCTATGGAAATGATTGTGAAACTACCGCATTAGGAGGACATGGTGGTAAAATATCTCAATTTATATTTTATATCTCTTTTTTTCAAATAATATATTCCTTTTATTAAATATTTTATTTATTCAATTACATAAGTAATTCAATTTTGAGGAAACAAATGAAATCAAGAAAGTACATCTCTCTTTAGCGGTGGTTCAATTGTGAGATTTTAAAATAAAATTAACAAAAAAAATTGTTATTGGTATGATAAAATTTGAAAACACATGCCTTATGTATCAGAATATAGATTATGATAAATGGAAACAATTTGTTTTGAACCATCATTATGAAAAAAATTTAGTTATAATAATGATTTTATATTGTAAAAAAATTTATATATCAATCTAATTAGTCATTAGTTAATTTTTTTTAACATGCCTCGAGAAGATATCATCAAGTTATGTAGTTGAAAAATATATAACCTCATATATTATCGCATAGAGTGTATCCATTATTCTGGCATAAAATGATTTAAGAAAACTGTTAATCATTAAGAGCTCGATCTAGTAGTGGTTCAGAAGTTTTCTAGTTTCGTCCTCCATCTTCTCCCCTCACCATAAAAAATTGAAATGAAAAATAAGAAATAAAAATAAAAATAATCTTATATTGGAATCTAAGAAATAGTTTTTTAAAATTGTAAGTTAATATTAATTATTTTTCATTAATATTTAAATTTTACTAATTATAAAAACTAATATAACATTTTCATTTTTAATTTCAGTAGAAGGATACATAAGTATCTTTTATCAATAAGTGTAGGATGAAGATCCTAGATACATATTTAGAAAACGTAGAACACCCTAAATATATTAGAGGATATCAGGAGGGTTTTAGTATTTAGAATATTTTAAATCAGAGTAAGAAATTAGATGACCTAGAAATAGAAATTGTTAAAGTTGAGAATAAAGAGATGATTTGTTCCATGGGTGATAAAATTAAGGTATCTATGTGACATGACTTGTTAGAATACTTGACAAGACATTAAAAATCAACACAGCCTCCTTAACATTCCCAACCAACGTGGTATGCTCCCCAAATCTCTATTTTTTTACTTTTATAATAACACTTTAAAATGATGAGTGTAAACCTTTACAAAGTTCAAACTAGATTAAAAATTCAAGGGAATTAAAACCATCACATTACACCAACATAATTTGATCCTCCACCTCCATCCAAGCTCGACATCATTGCCAAAGCTACTTATATTTATCTACGACATACTCGCTCATACCAAAACATAGAATGTGATTTGTTTTCTGTAGATCCTCATATACATATTTTCATTAGGACTCATATATTTTTTAGGGATTATTTACATCACCAGCCTATGAAAACGGGTCAGGATAGAGTATCAGTACTTGATATTTTTTATCCAAATTCTATACTTCCTTTTTTTACTGGGGTTATTATAAGATTGTGGGATTACATATGACTTTTTTTTGTTTTTCTAAAATTTCTTATTCATTATATTTCATATGAGTTATGTGTTCTTTAAAATATTAATTAATGTTGAATGAAAATAAGTTATAAATTTTTCTGACTTTTTGATTATATTTGATAATTTGAATGAAAATGAAATATCACAATTGAAATAACACATTATATAAAAATTGACTGTATATACATCTAATATTTCTTATGGGATAAAAATTTTATCATAGGATTCATCGTCCAGGAATCATATCTTTCAGTTTCGGATGAAAAATTAAATATATAGAAGAGATTATCCATTGAGATTACTCAGCAATGATATCATGCATCTTATTGATTTCGAAGATCTCGACCTGAATGTGTTGCAATATATTTTCATGTATGTTAGTTGATGATTGATTATATATTTTTTTAATACAAATAGTCGTTAAATTGACTGATTATATTTGTAGTTTAAATTATGTATTTATACATGATTCTTGAATGAAATGACAATACATCCATTTATGGGTTTATAGATCCAGAATACAATTAAATGAATGTTCAGCATCTAAATAATCCTTGTTGAGTTTCATATATATATATATATATAAGAGATTATCACATATGAAAATTGGATGTTTGTTTTTTCCATTTCATGATAAGTAACAATAGAAATATAATTATGAACTAATGATCATTATAATGTCACTAATTTCAAACTTGTTTTTATTATAGGTGGTATTGGATGTTAGGAATATTATTCCCAAGTGAATACATCTTATATTTGATTCTCTCTTTATTAGGGAGTGTTCATAGAAGATATTCAACCTTATTAGACATAAATTATATTTTATTTTACATGTGATCTATATGATTAAATCTTATTGTTTATACATTTATTTTTAGTTCATTTATATATATGAAAATTAATTTCATGGAAAACAATTATCAAAGAACATGTGTCGATAAAGAAACCAAATTCCATCAATTAAATGAAAGTAATGGTAATTATTTTATATATTAGATATTGTTCTACTTTTTTAATATATAGATATATATTGCTCTATATTTTCGAGTTAATGTTTTATAGAATCAGTGACATCTTCAACAAGGACATGTAGAATGTTGTTATTATGTTCTATCATTCATGTATGAGATAATAACCACTAGGGTAACTATTAAATTTTATATGGTTAGTTATATAATATTTTATTTATTTTCTACCATAGTATTCAAATTTTTAATCTCATATCACTCAACGATATTATAAAAAATAAATGATAGTGAGTATTATACCCAAATTGATCTAACCCATCATAAATCATGGATTATAAACAATTTGTTATGTCTAGTTATTATTTCATATATGTATATTTTATTTTTTGGAATAATATTACATTTTCATAATAACATGATTTAAAAAAACAAAATCTTTTGTTATAATAGGTTCTTGAATAGAATGATATCAAATAAATGGTTCAATAACAACCATGAATGATAATGTCATCAATTTTAGGTTTTCTTAATATTAATTATACTTTATAATACCAATTTATAGATACATTGTTGATTAACTAGAAGAAAAAATGTAATTTCTATAGATTTTTAGTAATTGATAAATACTTTTTCATTTTTTATATAATTTGATTTCTTAAAAGGACATTGATTATATTGGTTGTGTAATACTCTATATTTATTATTATTTTCACATTAAGTATTGATTTTTATAAAAATGATGGAAAAAGTTTTGTAAAAAAATCATAGTTTTCAGCGTCCTTTTTCATGAAATCCCACAACAAAAATTACATCCGGGGTCATTTTATCTAATAAAATGACAATAAAAATTGTTTTAGACATCGTATTTTAAGATCATGATGTGGAAGAAAGGGATGTGTTCATATTTTAGTATCAATTTGTATAATAACTGGTTCAAAAAACTATGCATGTAACCATTTTTAAATTGGGGTTTCAATATAGACACAAATACAATATATTTTGCATCACCTTTATTGATAACAGTTAAAAGCTTGTTTCAAAAATAAAATAACCGACGTTAAATCCATATTTATCACCATTATTTAGATAATATTTCATGAATTCTACAACCTTTGACCATATAAATGTTTGAATATTATTTTTCGTAAAATTTAACTATTTAAAATCATTTAAAACTATCATTTAATAAGGTGTTACATGAGATTTGTTTCCAAGTAGATTGTATATGAACCATCCTTGGAATATATTGATGAATATTAAAGCAACAAAAAATTTTAAAACCTGAGATTATTTATATGGATATATAAACCATTTTCAAGTGAAGGAATTTTAGGTGATATAGATCATTATATTTATCATTGGATAAAACTACCTGACACTCTATTCTTTATTCACCTTCCTCCTTTTCATATTAGGAAATGGAATACGATGGACAAATAATGAATTCCCATAGTTTGTTGATCTATTTAGATTTTCCCAAGGATATAAAGGGAGTTATAATTATTGTGTTTCCATAATAATGATCACAAACAATCATATACGAATACGCAGTTGATTTAATGCCTATTTGGTGTTAGTTAATCCATTTATATTGCTTTATTAATTATGGTTTTACATTTTTTCCACTTTTCATTCATGGAAATCCATATATAATGGTTACATATTACTTATATTTCTACTGATAATTTTATTAGTCCCTAATAAATACATACACCAGATACATATGGAAAAAGTGTTATACATATGACATTAGGTATAACATTATTTACAACATACGAATATCGTATGACATTTACTTGATAATGTTGTATTATATAATATGGTTGAGTTTTAATAAAATAAATAAAATGGTTTTTTTAATTTGTCACTATTATAACTCAATTAACCATCCAAATAATGATTATTTAATGTTTGAGTGTCCATAAATGACATTGTATCCTTGATTTATCATCTTAAACGATAATGAATATAGGAGAGTATGTGGATGAGAGGCGTATTACATATAATTGAAAGCATTTAGTCAATATTTGAAGAAACACATGAGTAACTATATAAGATTACGGAGTATACCAATATCATATATAAATATTTTTGTATTTGAATTAGGTACATGTGTGATCCTCATATAATCCTTGGGTTGAACTCTATCCCTCCCAAACATCCCTTCTTCAATAATCTTTTTCACCATGAGATACTAGCATTTCATGGAGGTTCATAAGGTCATACCAGAATCATTCATGTGACACTGAGAAACCTGTGGACTCAACATAGACAGAAGAACCTTTTAGTTTTTCCTTATTGATCATCATGAAACACAAGATGAAAGCAATTATAATAGCATACATAGTTGTAGGGTATTATTTCTTAAGTCATTTTTAAAATGAAGGTTATAGAAATCATAATTTATTTTTTTACTCTCTATCATTAAATATGATTGAGAATTTTATTTTTCCCAATTGAGTCACATCACATGTTATAGGAAATCATTGAAATAAGATAGTATCAATCCTGAGATTTTGAATAAGTAATTGTATTCAAAAACAGTATAATTTTTTCAATAAGGTAATTATGTCATGTGGTATAACATAGAACCATATCACCATATCAATATCAGTTGGAATCATAAAATATGATTTATATGTAAGGTTTAAATAATTTATATGTAAGGGTTATAGTATTTATGTTTACATTTCATATTATACATGTTTTTGCCTTTTTGAAAAAAGTGGAAAACCATACCCACGATATTTATAATAAAATGTCACAAAATTTTCAGTCATAATGTAAGAATTATATCAATTAAAATTTTTTAATGATGTAACCCTACATGATATGCTATTCTATTTTCCCCAAATCATTAAAAGTTATTTTAAGAAAAAAAAATTTTCTCTTGCTATTTATATAAAAATTGACATAATTAATTTATAATTTATTTGTAAAGTATAATAAATGAAATTTTAGGGCATTTGGTAATTTATAAAACTGTTTACAAATCAATTTTTTAAAATAACTAAAATTAGTAATTAAATGTTTAAGAATCATTTTCTAATAAGAATTGTATGATATTAAATTTAAATATTAAACTATGCTTTTCTAAATTATATGGAATGACATATAAATTAGATATAAAATTTTTATATGGAAATTATTTTTATAGTTTTTAAAATGTTAATTAATTTTATAAATAAGAAAAAATGTTAAAATTTTATATTTTAAATTATTATTTTAACTTAATATCTATTTTTACACTGAAAAAGGAAATTAATTATTTAATTTTTTTTGAAAACATATCAAAATGAGTTTCATTAATTATTTGAAGAAAACATTAAATAAAATAAAATATGTGATATTTAGATTGTGTAAAATGTGTACATAATTTAAATTGAAATATTAAATGATAATATTTCAGAAAATATTTTATATATAAATTAAATTACATAAAAAAATATATTAAGCATTGTTATTAGGGAATAAATATAAAATGTATATAATTCATTCATTATGAACCGTCAATAATTAGTTTAAAAATTTTAATGTTCTTCTAATTGTTTATTTATGAATTTATAGTTAATGTTCATCTCATAATGAAATCTAGGAATTGTTAATTTATTTATTATTTCCTATATAAATAATAGATATAGTATTTATATTGTAAATTTTTATGTATTCAATACTGTATATTTTAATGTTCATAAACAAATTGTAACACATACATGTTAGAAGTAATATTTATTATATGATACTAATTATATTTATTATCTATTATTGAATTAGGTGATGGAATTAATTAGTTATTTATGATTTATTGATATTTTATGTGAGAATAATGAGGTAATTGAGATATCTCATGAGTAATGTATCCCTCAGCAGAGGGACATTGGGTTGGACAATCCACTGTTTTGGAGGATAATTTTTTATTCTATAAAATTGACGGTAGACTAGTTCATGCTCCAAGCTTACTAACATTAGGATTAATGATTTCATATAATTTTAAGGAATTATATAAAATATTTACATGTACAATATTCATAGGATGAATTTTGATATGTGGGAATAAAATCAGTTTTTGAGTTGAGCTATTAACACAATATGTTATCTATGTATGGAGTTCCACATGAATATGGATTTAACATTGAGATATGGTGGAAGGAATAAGATTCAAAACTATATCATTATAATGATTAATATATATAGAAATAATAATTGAGTCTATATTGTTTGATTTTAAATCCCCATCAAAATAATATGTGATAGATTCTATCCAAAGATATTTTGCTCTATTCCATGATCATCTAATAGGTTAGGTCATGATAAATCTAGGTTACCTAGGATTATACTGATTAAGGAATGAATGTAATTAGTTACCCTAATAATATGTTATTCCCATTAATATAATTTTATTTTTTACACACCTAACCCAGTAACCCTAATAAGTTAAAGATATATGATGAACCGATTAGTGCTTATACAGATGATGGATAAGATAAATTTTGTCTGCATGATTTTCTAATATTCATAAATTATATGATTGATATGAATCCCTACCTAATTGAAAATTCAATGGGATTAATTATAATTAAACATACTTCCAAGTAATATAAATATCCATTCCACTAAAAAAAGATGAATTTTAAATGGATCATGGATTTTTTTGGGGAAAAATAAAATATATATAATTAATTAATCAATATAAAACATAATAATAATCTGAAAAAATATTTTTTAGATAATTTAATCATCATCATAATTAAAAATTTCCTTGTTGTCTATATTAGATTAAGTGAAACATAATGATTGTAATTTTATTGACTTGTAGCTGATTATAATAATTTTTCATAAACATAAAGTAAAATTATATTTGATGGGTAAATCCATTCCTGAGTAACTAAATTTATAAAACATTATGATAATAATAAATAAATATATATATATATATATATATATCTTTGTGATAATGTTTTTAAGGTTTAATTAGAAGTATATGCTCTCATTATTGGGTCCATGTATCGTATATGGATAAAGAATCATGAGAAAATGGATTCTTAGAAGTTGCTAATCAATTTGGAATGGATCTACCAAGGATAAGTGGTATAAAGTCCTAATCTATATCTTTTGGTGTTATTAATATAAGTAAAATGAATATCTACTCATGTGTTTGGTATTATTAGGTAGGAAAATTATTTATAGAGACTTGGTTCACCTCTTATGCTAGATTTAGCAACAATTATCATCCAAAAATCAATTTTAGAATGGTTTTGGTTTTCAATTGAGATATATAACACGAATATGTTGAATAAAAATTTACATGATATCTACAGTATATTGAAGATAATTGAGTATGAAATTACATTTTTAGGTTCTATTCCCATAATTTTTTGTTCATAAGGTTAAGGGTAAACATTTTTTATAGATAAATAAGAAAAAATGTCACCAAGAGTCTAAAATTCCAACTAAAAGTTTCTAAACGTTATAAAAATAATGGGTTTATTATGTAAAACATGAAAATTAGATATATAAACATACATATTACATGAATAGATTTAAGAACCTTTGTGGATTGTCCACCTCTTTCATTAATATTATTGAATTCAATTCACAGACTCTAAATCATATTGGATACCAAGCTTATGTTATACAAGTGTTTTCAATTATACAGTGTTCAAAAGATATGAATGTGTTTATTATGGTAAATTTGTCTAATATTTAATGTAATTAAGAACACATTTAGTACATTGGATACTTATATGGGATTATATATTCAATATTGGATAAATTTAGAAATTAAGAATTGCATTTTGTGTCTCATTACTCCATCTCTTTAGAGGTGCTTGTAAAAAAATAGTATTTAAATCATATAGATAATTTTTTAAATTAAATATTTTATGATTATTTAGAACTATAACATGACTGATATAGAGAAAATAATAACATCAATTGTATTTGGGACAAATTATTTTTCAAATAATATAACATAATATGATTCCACAACTAATAGTGTTATATTTGATAAATTCTTATATTTAGTAAATCTTCCAAACAAATAGAATACAATATATGATATATAAATACATATTTATATATTATTTAATAATAATATAAATAAATTTGTGTTCTTTGTGAATAATGCACATTGTGTTTCTTATAATGACATTTTCAATGTAGTATTGTTTTTGAGGTTACATTGGGTGTTCAAATTTATCAAAGAATATATTATTATTATTAATATTTTATATAAATTCAACTTGGTATCCAAAAAGTGTTTAGGATTAGATTGTAAATAAAAACTATAACAATTATATATATTTATCACAATAATGTGAATTTCAAAAAATTTCCTATATATGGTTTGGAAATGATGGAAAAATATATAATATAAAAAATAAAAATAGTCAATATAATTTTTCACGGAATATTTTTATATGAAAAGGGTATCAATACTTGTAATTTTCACTATGGTATATTTTCTATATAGACAATAGATGTTATTAACATTGTAACATCAATTCTTTTGGAGTTTTAGAGTTTTAGAATCTTTAAGGAATTGAAAACTCGGAATATGTTTCCTATGTCTCACCATTATTAAATATATATTTTATAATGAGTTTTACTCACTAAATATTATAGACATTTAGTTTTATAATGTGGTTATATAGTGATTTTATATTAATTACATTGATATATATTGGGTTTAACAAAATGACTAAATGTTTAGAAAAAAAAGAAATGATATCATTATATAACATATATGATATTATATATATGTGATTATGTTTTCTTTTGTTAAAATATTCTTAATTAGTTTAAGAATGTAAAATATTTTATGTAAAATTATAGGAAATAGTATCATTAGAATAATATTATGTTGTATATATATATATACATAGATATTCATTTCATTAAGTATTTTGATGACAAGCCTATAAAATTATGACTGTGAGTTATCCCTAACCAATTTTGTTCTAAAAGTATTATAGATTGTTATTAAATTTAAATGTCAGAGTGTGTAATATTATTATACGGGGATTAGTAATATTATTATGGGGATTATATTTCATTCTAGATAACTAACAAAGTATACCACATAGAGTTTCATACATTATTATTTGTTGTTCTTGGGTGGGATGAATTATATTTCGAGTCCCCACTATTAGAGTTTGGATATATACATAGCCAGATTACCTTTATATTTTGAAACATTTTTTTAACAATCTTTTTGTAACAGTCAATTAGTGGTGGTTTTTTTTCTAACCATGTACTCTGATAGATATCACAAAAAAGGTATTTTTACTCACATATTGTGGGTTTGTAATTACGACCTCAATTGGTATATACTAATGATGTGTATAGTGATACATACATATTAAATAAGAATTTATTATCTATACGGTTGAGGGATATATGTTGTTCTAATCATCTAGATGTATGAATTGTTGTTTCTTCATTAAATAGACCAATCTATAGTAATATAATTAATACTGATTGATATTGTTTTTTGGGATTGATATAAAACATGTCATATGGTCACATGATGCATTGAACGATGTATCATTTAAAAGTACATTATTGGATATTATGTAGCCAGTGGACATTGGTATAATGATATATGTTTTTGATGGAGATCACACTAAATACTAATATATCATAAGTGGGATTGATGCTTTACTATATTCCACTCTTTTTCATTCAATTATGGATCTGGTGATTCAAATTTTTATTTATAATTTGAATTCCCCAAGGGGTTACCCTTTATGGTTTTAAAAATCAGGATTGATTTTCTAATTAAATATATTATTTTTTAGTTTATCAAAAATAATTTATTGATGAGTTTTTCATATGGTATTACAAACATTTTGAATACAAGGTTATGATCGTTATATCATTATGAAATTGTAATGGAATATATTAAAAGGGACAATTGAATATTATTACAAAATTTATTTCATATTATACAATATATTGTGTGACAGAATGAAATTATGTTAGGATTTAGTGATAGTAAGTAATTGAAAGGAATATAATCTAAACCCATGTGGTATTATATAGTAGGATATGGTGTGTCATAGAGTATTCTATATGTATTAAAAGAATAATATTTAAGAATTAGGATATTTAATATTTTTATGATATAGGAATATTATAGAGACATAGTATTATCATACATAAATATCAGATCATATGATATTTTTATTCATTATATCACATAATGATACACAATATACATATATAGGACTACTATCATTGGATACATCGACACATGAATAATTGCCTCATAATTGAGATACATCATCCCCCACTTATTTATTCTTAACCCTAACTATTCAAATAATTACATTCATATAAAATGTCTTCATAACCCAAGGGAAATGAAACATAAGAAATGGTTGACCTTATATGTTATGTGAGTGTAAAAATGGTTGATATAAATTAATACATAATCATAAGATGCGAACAAGGGCATGGAAAATTTTGAATAACATTAGAAACCATACACTCTATATCATAGAACATAGACATGAATCATAGAATTAATATTTTAATTTCAAAATAAAAAATCATAAAGGAATCGATGAACATAATACATAGGATAATAACATTGGCATGAGACATAGATTTACAACAAACACATAATCCTAGAAAATATTATGTCAACAATACCCACCAAGACATTTATGAAATTATATAATTTTTCTAACCATTATTGTTCCTTATATGGGTGTGTGATAATCTATTATGGGCCAAATTTTGGGATAGGTATATACTCTCTTGTACCCACTTTTGGGGTTGGGATAACCTCTTGTATAGAGACCATATATTTTTTTATGTAGCTATTATATCATTATAAATATAAAAACATAATATATTTTTAAATCCATGATCCATAGTTTTGGTATCATTGTAAAATTTGGTCATATTGAAATTATACATAATAAAAGTTAAAAATTAATTTAAATCTTTTTACATTATCCTTCTATGATACTACATTCTCCTTCAATCATGTAGTCATATGAGGACATACATCAAAATATGGTGTTTTATAAAATCACTTTATGAGAAATAATAATGGAAATTAATCATTATATCATGGGTGAATGTAATAATAAAAAAAATATGATAATTATAGGATCATTATTATAATCATGTTGAAATTATTTGATAAAGTCATGGTAAATGAGAAGGCATAAAAATGAAATATCATATCATAGTGTCCAAATAACCAGCATATTTATTATGAAAGCTAGCATCATGTTATTTCATTACATATGTGAATAATCATAGCATCATTATTTTTAACAAATCTATAATCATATTAATGCATATTACATATTATCTCATGAGATACATCACATATCCCAACGAATTGGAGGGATGTATGATTCTGGACCTAATGTTTCATCATAATATTTACATAACATTTCATGAAACCTAAAAATTATAACATTTGTAGTCATGAAATAATCAATAGATAAGATTTTGTTTCATAAGGATGTTATATAGAATATATTTCATGAATAAACATGGGGTTCACAAATGAATGAGGGAAATCTGATATGGGATAATAATTATCATTCATGCATTAAAACTAAATAAATCAGGATTAGTAATTGATGTTTATAATGTGTGACAAAAAAGTAAATATTATGGGTCAGAGGATTCCACTACCTCAATTCATTCATTATATCATTCCTCTTAACCAAATAAATAATAAATATATAACTATTAATACATGGATCAACAAGTGAATAAATTTAATATATTCTAATATTTATATATTTATATAATTTTTACTATATTTATTAATTTCTTTAATTTTATGTTATACCTATTGATATCATGATTTACTTAAAAATATATCATTTCCCCTTCATTTCATTATTATTTTAAATATAAAATATAAATTATTATTAATATTAATTACAGATGAGTATAATTAATTTAATTACATATTTAAATGTTATATATAATTCATAATGTCCTTAAAAATGATGGTTATACGTTTTTACATGGAAATATCTCTGTAGATGGTTAACCAACAGTGGGCGGGACATGTCAGGAGAGAGAGAGAGAGAGAAAGAGATGTTTAAAATTTATATATCATGTTATATGATATTTATAGAATTATAAAATCATTAATATAATTACCTAATACTATATAATATATTATTATGTATTTTTTGTTTTGAAAGTGATAATGAAAAAATGAACATAATAAGAAAAATAAAAAAAGAGAAGATTTGATTTGAACATACTTAATCTTTAGTGTAAAATTACTTGTAGGACACGAAAGCTACCATGATGGTTGTATTTAGATAAATACAGAATTTATGTGAGGATTATATGGATCTTGAAGGGATGTATTTTGGTAGATTTTAGGCGTTCATATGTGAGGGATGAATATTTATCCAAGGGGAGGTAATAGGGTAATTTATACTTAGGGAGATGGTTATTTTTATAATAAAATATCATATAAAATTAGTTATCATTGGAAAAACATGAGATATTGAATGTGTTGAAATATATTTTGTATATAAATATAATACCATGGGTTTTAATACTTTAAAAATCCTTATAATTCAAATTCAATAATTTATTAAAAATAAATGTGTAATAACAAATTGTTATTTTAAGCGCCCCCATTTGAATTTGGGTTTTTGAATAAGTTATTATGTTTCAAATTTATGTTTATTTTATTTTAATTAATAATCTATGAAATAAAATATATAATGTCCAATAATGATGATCTATAATATATTAGGGCTTTATTTTATCATGCTTGATATAATTTAAGATACATCAGTTGGTTAAAAACTATATTTCTACTATTCTCAAGAAAAATGATGTAATTAAAGAAATAACCAAATAATAATCCATGGAAAATTAAAACATTCCGATTCAGAAAATGATATTTAGTTTGTAAAAATAAATGAATATGATATGTAATTTTATTTTTCTATATAAAAATTATCTTTTCTATAGATTCTATAAAATAAAATTTATTTAAAAAAATTCTATATTATATATTAGTTTTTTAATCATGTTGTTTACTTTTTATAAATTATAATATTTTTATTTACCTAAATTAACAAAGATAAATATTATTTATATCAATTTTTATTATCTAGGAAAAAATTATCATGCAAAATTCATGTCAATATTCACAATGGTTAGGTTTCTATTCCATCTAGTTAGGTTACTATTCAAATATTCACATTAAATTTTGACCAGTCACTTTACCCAAATAAATAAATATAATTTCCTTCATTAACTGTACATCTCAATTCATCTCAAGGTTGTATATTTCTATTTTCTACAATGTGGAATGGTTTAGTATCATTTTCATAATTTTCTAGTCTTTCTAGTGGGGTAATGAACATAATTGATTGGGGAGATCCATATTTTCTAATTTTTCCATTCCAATTATATATTGTTCTTTGAAATAGTAATTTCTAGAATAATAATTGGTTTCATTCCAAATTTATGTAAAATTATTTATTAACTTGTTAAATTTTAAGTATTTTAAATATGTGTATAATACTATATTTTATATTATAATACTCATTTATTTCAAGATAAAAATATAATTTATACACTATAGGTTGTTACATTATTCCATCCTTTATAAATATAATCCCTAAAATTCCAACCTGTTTTTTCAGTTCTGAGTAGATGAGGGTACATATGTTTTAGTTCATCTATAGTCCCTTCGTCTTCTATTCATATATATGGTTCGTCCCAAACAAATTAAAAAAGTGAATTATGTTTTTGTGTTAAAATTTCTCTGTGTAGGCCAAGATCTACATCAGATGATCCTCATATGAGAAGTCATTCACTAGTTCTACCACCTCTAGATTTAGCACATGTGAGAGATCATGTATGTACTTCATGAAGAGTTATATATGGAAAACATTGTTGGAACCTGAAAATGAATCCAAATTAAGTTCTGAATATAATAGAATAACATGATCCATATTCATATATTTGACTAGCCATGGAGTTGAAAACCCATTAAATAGTAAAAGTTGTGTCCGTTCAATGTTCGGTTGAAAAAATCATTTTTTGATCCCATTAGAGGAGTTGTATTTCACAATTCTCCCTTTGAAATCAGAATGAATGTATATGGTAGACCCATAAATATGATTCCCTCTAAGACTGCATGCAGGTCTTTCATATGGGATCTGGGAGTCCGAAGACCTCCTTGATCACATGAATGTCTTTGATAGACAACTATATGATTTCGACAATGTTTCAACTCATTACCATAACTTTGTTCTTCGTGTTGCACTTCTGAGAATCGCTAGACCACTAGGGCTATAAATACCCCCTAGTTCAATCATTCAAATTGGGGATTTCAATGAGATTTAGCCTCATTCTCCAAATTAACAGAGGTCCCTTCATCATGATAACATAATTCATATAGCCCAAAAGAAACATGAAAGATCATTTAGTATGTTCGGTAGATCTGCCACCCCATGTAGGGATTCCATTTCATGAATTCCTATTCTTTTCTCAATGGAAGAAGGAACGTGAGGCTTCACATAGCATTCAATATTTTTGAAGCCCTAGCCCTAGGAATCAATAATTTAATCCAATGTAGGGGAACCCAACTTAGTGATGTATCATTCACATGACCCTATTCCCCATAAGGCCATATCCATCCCAAATCCCTATCCATTTAAAATATCTCATCCACATGAATTCTCTTCCATACCGCCAATACTATGCCCCTACACCCCCGTTAGGGATCAGTGCCATCCTGCAGTCCTAGACCATTGACTTAGTTCCTTCCCTACCATAACCTACCACCATGAAAAATGGAGAGTCACCAAGTGAATGTTTTAGGCAGTGTTGAGGAAATTTTCACATTCACCTATGTATAGCCCCACCTTCCACCCCCTGAATACACCGATTTGAGATACTCATATACACTACATAAATAGATTATGTCAATCTAGTCCTGTTGGTTATTTTCACATGTCCTATGTTGAGATTCTCATTCTATATTCCAAAAATAACTTATGATGAAAATTTCCTCATGAATCTTTTTAATCCTCATAAGGCGGATCTAATTCCAGGATTGACTAGAAAGGGCCACTAATACATAAGTCCCACAACAGCCATTTCTTGTCAACTTCTTCATGTTATTCTTCATTTTATGACTATAAATTGAAGTGTCCTTTATATGAAAAACATGTAATTCCTCTTTCTCAAAACAGGATATGGCTTATATTCCATACATAAGATGTCAACAATACTCATGGAATACTATAGCATAAAAGATCATTAAATAATTGGATTCCTCATGTGAAAAAATATTATTATATATGTTCTAAGCAGAATATTCCTGATGAAATTATCATGGGACAAACAGTAGAAAATAATGTGGTATTCTTCATCAGGTGTAACTCCATCCATAAACCTCAACCCACCAGTTATTTGGATTTCCCCCAGGACCTATCATGAGTATGAATGAGTGGTATCTTCTATGAGTAATCCCCATGAACCTCATCCATTCACATGACAATAAACTAAACTCTTACCTCATTAAATGAACATTTTAACCCATAATTTCCATATATAGGGTAGAAATTATGTGCATCTCATGCATGTAAGTCCCATTCATAGTATTTCTACTCCTAGTGTAACCCGAGAATCTCATTTCATAATCCCCTGAATCCTCATCCATTCACATGATGTGAAGAATAATCTGTACAACATGCAATGGACATGGGATTACCTAGTGACCTTACATGAGGAATCCATAATAAGATGATTCCTTTCATTGTCCCTATCCACTGTTGTCACTCCATATCGACACCAGGGTAGCTTCCTTGGGTTAGGCCCATTTATCTCTCCCACACTCTAGTGGCACCCAGGATACATCCATGTGTAAGCCCCATTGATTGTTTCTACTCCCCAGTGGCACCCAATCGACCTCTACACAAAATCGACATTCACTATTTCTACTCTATAGTGGCAGTTGGGAATTTTCAATGCAGATGTCCCTTTAACTACATATAATATATAGGGACACTTGGGATGCTTCCACATGTAATCTCCATTCATCATTTTATATCCATAGTATCACCTGGGTATTCTCATCTTCTAATCCCATCTATCATTGTTGTTACACTGCAATACCTAGGATGATTCCACATATAAAACAAATTCAATGTTCCTAATACATTGCGGCACATACGAATCCATATCTATGTAATACATAGATTTCATCATCATGGTCCCATAACCACACACAATCCCTAATCACCGAATTATGCCGATATTTATCCCTATCATCTAAACCAGGAATGTAGGAAGACTCCATGAGGTTCATTAAAGACCATTAGTAAACCATGGATCCCTCTTCATAGTGTTAATCATTGAGACTCTCAATATCTACCATCATCCATTCCAATCCTAATCTTTCACTCAAGACACTATTTATTGTGAGGGTCATAAACCCCTCAAAGGTCACATTCTTATGGGTCCACCTTGTAATATTAAATCTGTATTCCCCACAGCACATTCCAGGGCCACCACATTAGGTGAAGTCTCAATGACGCTATCAAAACTATGAGGACTTTTATTCCTAACTAATATGGATACATATGAAGCCACCTTGATTCCAAATCCAAACATCCTCAACATTGAATGAATTCAATCAAAATTATTTACATACCTCATAATTCATACCCATTATGCCACATCCCAATGGGATAACACTATTTATATGGGAATATCCTATATGTATGCCCTAGAGATCTCATCAACTCACACTTATCAAGGTTGGGTCACATAATCAATATATTAAATAAGTGAGTGTAAGCCCCATTCCATCACATCATTGTTTCTCCTATTAGAACATGGACTAAGTCAACGAATAGGTCCCCCACAATTCATTAAAGATCACTCTTCTTTTGATAGGAAGTCTCAGTGTGTAATCCCCAATACATACCATAAGGTACATGAGTATTTACTAAATACTTCTCTATAGGGTATATAGGAATCATCCATGATGATAAATCCATGACAGTGGGTAACTATGGTGTACCCCTCATTTTTTACCACATTCCTTGATCCTCCCTCGGTGGTGTAAATATCACCCTTCGCATTGTGAATACATCCCTTAATTGGAAAAATAACACCTGGGTCTTTCTTATTTAAAAATTTTAATCCATTTAGACCATAAACATTGTAGGTGATCCCTCTTAAGGATATACCAATGTTATTCACTTTCACATATTTTATGATCGACCATCAATGCCCTACAAATGCTAAAATTTTGAGCCTTGTTCACCATAAGACATTAAATGCACATCCTACCTCAGGTTAAACATGATATGAATGATGAGAACTTCAGAATAAATGGATTTGGAACAAACTTTCTTGTAATACATTAAAATCATTGCCTATTTTGTATTAAACATGGGATTACTATTTAAAACCATGAAGTCATGCCTATGGCATAAGATACCTTGTGATCCCCATAGGAAGACATGAGTCTTGCTCCCCTGAGAAGACCTTTTATGAGCATGAAAAGTGGTTCTCCAATGTTCTAGCATTCATACATACCATTAATGCTCAAAATGAATTCTATCATATCTAAAGGATTCTTCCTTGGGTAGACCAACTGGAATGTCCATAAATTATAATTGTAATTAAATGGATTCCACGAATATATTGCATATGGAATGAGTTTCACAAACAATGTCTTAATCTGTGTGGGAGACCCCTAATGAACAACGAATTCCAATGAAGAATCCATGGAAGGGGGAATCGACATCCCCTCACATTGTTCCTAGCATGGAGCATAAATCTATGATAATGTGATGAATGCAACATTCCTTTTGAAGGTGGAAATATGTGGTAAAATTCACCATAAATGAACGCGTACATGGGAATGTGTCATTCCCTATAAGAAAGCATAAGAAAGAGAAATGGTGAAACTAATGTTAACTAGTCCTCCTTAAACCATGTGGATATATCATATGTGTTGTCAGATAAATGATTTTTCATGGATGTAACTGAGGATGGGAACACAAATAAATTGTGTACCCAATAGGAACTAGTTCACCATCAACCATGGGTAATGTCCATATTTATCATCAGATAAGGATTGTACTCAGACAAGGAACCATTACACATATGGATCCCTCGTTCTTCATGTGTGGAAGGATGAGTAACATTGGGTATGTGTGGATAACTCCATCAACATAGAACTAACACTTCCACCCCCACGGGCAACATTGGGGGGATCCACCCCCATAATCCATAATCTCCACATAGATGCAGGATGGGTATCATTTAGTGCATGAAGATGAATCCATCGACTCCATGTTAATACCACCACCCTCATGGTTTCAACATGGGGAATCAACCCCCGACCCTATCAGTTCCTTGCTGACATCACCTTCCTCATGAGTAAAGTAGGTATAATATGATTTCCAGACTTCTTCGGCTCCTCACAAATATTACTTCCGTCATGTTCGGGCATGGGGATCCACCACGTGAATCCATTGGATCCTCACCAACACTGCTTCCCTCATGGGCCTCATGTGGGCCATCCTCCCTTGACTGCAGTGGATCCTCATGGAAATGATCACCCACCTCAGTTGTGTAGGGGGAATTCCCCCCCCCCATATCCATCAGCTCCCCATTGTCACTGCCGCACTCATGGGCCATGCAAGGGTCATCCTACCATAATTCCATCAACACATCACTGATATCTCCACCCTCATGGGTTGCACAAGGGGCATCCTCCCCTGACTCGATTGGGTCATCAGTGACACTAACGCTCTCATAGTCTACACAAGGAAAATTCTCCACCCAAATCCATCCCCTCTATGTCATAAACACCGCCTTTATGGACCAGACATGGGGATTTCTACACCTAAATTTATCATCTCTATGGTGAAACCACCACCCTCATGGGCCATATTTCGGGAATCTTCCACCGGCTCCATTCTCTTCGCGACCACCTCTCTCTTGGGCTACACAGGTGGTATATGTCCTAGACACCATTGGATAATTTTCATAAACTTCTCCTTCATGGGCTACATAGGGGGGATCAAACCCCTAATTCCATCAACACCTTTTTGAGATCGCCACCCACATGGGCCGCACATGGCACATCCACCCCTGACACCATAGGCACATCGTAGACACTGCCACCCTAAAGCTAAAAAAATGGGGATCGACCACCAAATCCATAATCACATCATCAAAACTACCACCATCATGGTATGCAAAAGGGGAATTCACCCCTAATTATATCGTCAAATCACCGAAAATTCAACCCTCATTGTCTAAAAAGGGGGGAATCCACCATCGATTCCACCATCACCATTCCAAGACTGCCACATCCTATGATATATATGGGGAATACACCCCCTGACTCAATTGGAACTGTACTGACTCAACTACCCTCATGGGCCACATATGGGTAATACGACCATGAATCCATTAGCTCCTCACAGTGAATGTTACCCTCATGGGCCACATAGGGGGAATCCACCAGACAACACCATCATCTAATTACTGAAACATCCATTATCAAGGTACGTGCAAGGGGAATCCACTCCAAATCATATTTTCTCCTCTCCAACACCTCCTCCCTCTAAGACCACATTGGGGGGTATCCTTCCCTAACTCCATCATCACCTATTTGAGACTTCTAACCTCATTTGATGCACAAGGGAATCCTCCCTCGAATCCATCAATTCCACACTAAGATAGATGACCCGATGGTCCATGCCAGGGCATCTTCCTGACTCCATCAACTCTTTTCTGAGACTCCTACCTTCTTGGGTGGCATAGGGGGATTCCTCCAGGGACACCATCAGCACTTCACTAACACCTCCCCCCTCTTGGGAATCATTTGGTTAATATTCCACCAAAATCAATCAGGTCATCATACGAACTTCGGAAATCTTGGTCTTTTTATGTAGAATCACCCCCAGATATCATTGGATACTGGGACATGCAGGAGGAATCCTCCACCGAATCAATCATCTCCTCGCTATAACTACCACCCCTCAAGGGATGAGCTAGAGAATATTCCCTCAACTCTATCTCCACATCACTATGAATAGAACCATCATGGGATAAACATGGGCCTTCCCCTCCCAAATCTATGCCGAGACCGTTACACCCATGGAACACACATGGAGAATTTGCCCCCGACTCCATCAGTTTCTCATCAATACCGCAACACTCATGGTACATGTAGGTGGAATCAATGAAAAATTCCACCCGTACCTCTCCAAGATCACCACCCTCATGGTATTCATAGGGGGAATCCACCACTGACTCCATCATCTACTCACCAGAACCCCTACCCTTATGGGACACATAAGGGGGATTCTGACCCCTAAGCTCATGGGCTCCTCCAAGAGACTGCGACCCTAATGGACCACATAGGGGAAATCCCCATACTTTAATAACTAGCTCCCCACCAAAAGATATTACTGGACATCCCATGATGTTCAAAAAAAATTGAAGAGTTACTCCCAACACTACAATCATCTGGCACAGAGGTCCTCTTCAGCACCATTATCAGCCGTTTCAATGGTCCTCCCTGCCCTTCAGTCTCTAGATACAGAGGTCCTCCCATCACCATTATTAGTATTGCAGAGGTCCTCCCCTCACTACAATCACTGGACATAGTGGTCCTCCCAAACACATTCTTCACCCTTTACGATGTTCTTCCCACATTGAAATCACCCGATAATGAAGGTCATCCATGACACCATTTTCATCCATTATGGAGGTCCTCCCTGCACCACCATCAACTAACATGACAGTACTCCCTTTCATCATTTTCATGAATTAAAAGGTCCTCCCCAGACTTCTATCTACTGACATTGAGTTTTTCTCCATCAACATCGTCATCCATTATTGAGGTCCTCACCATACTACCATCACTCAGCACATAGGTCCTCCCAATCACCATCATCCTTCATTTTGGAGGTCCTCCCCAAACCTCTATCACCCAGCATAGAGGTCCTGCTTGTCACCATCATCAACAGTTGATGAAGTCCTCCCCAAACATTAATCTCTTAGAATATAGGTCATCCCCATCACCTTCCTCAACCATTGCATAGCTACTCCCTGCACCACCATCACCGAACATAGAGGTCATTCCCCATACAATAATCATCCATTTAAATGGTCCTCCCCACACCACAATAACAAGACACTTTGGTCCTCCTTATATCCATAAAAATATATAGTGGAGTTCCTCTCCACAATAAGATAATACAGTAAGAAGGGCAATCCCATGACCATCAACAGCCATTGCATTTGTTAACCCCACATTGAAATCAACCACCATGGGAATCCTTCACATTTCCATCAATATCCATTTCAGATGCCTTCCCATCAATTACATCAAATTTCATGATGAAACTACACATCACCATCCAAAAACATTTTGAATGTCTACCCCATATTTCAATCAACAAACATAGAGGTCGTCCACATGCCAAATAAGTTCTCTACTCTCTGTTATCTAGTCTATATTAACCTGCACCAATATTGTTGGAGTTTCATCATATATATGATCTGGTTTCCCTGCATAGTGAGAACTCATTCCAGGCATCCTCACCTCCAGACCGCCATCACCCCATCATAATGATGCTCCAAGCCTTAACACCTTCTGGGATAAAATGATCCATCATACTGATGCTCTAGAATTCCATGCCATCCAGGATACATTGTCTATCCCTTGCGATCCTTTAGGCATCCAAGCCTTTTAGGTATCATCTACTCATCATATTGATTCTCCATGATTCCACACCTACTAGGATACATCACCCTACAGTATCGATGTTCCAAACATCCACTCCTTCTAGGATTCTTCTCCCCATCAGACCCATTCTCGGGGATTTAATACCTTCTTAGCTCTATCATCCCATAGTTCTAATGCTCCAGGTATCCATGGAATTTCTGAACCATAGAACCATTGTATGTTTCATCATAGATTCGACACCTATGTGAATCCATTTCACCATCATATGAACTCCCCATTATTCCATGCACTCCAAGATCCATCACCCTACATACTCAATCACGAGGATTCCATGGCCTCTAGGATCCATTTCCCCATCATACTAATGAAATGTGATTCCTTGTATTTAGGTATCCATCACCTTGTCATACTGATACTCTATCCTTCCATGCCTTCTGAACACCATCGCCCCATTGTATAGATGCTCCAGGTATCTATGGCTTCAGGGATCCATTGTTGCGTCATATCGAAACTCCAAGATTCCACTCATTGTGGGATACAATAAGCCATCATATCTATGCTCCCAAAAATAATGAATTCTAGGATTATTATCCCCATAATACTGATCCTCCAGGATTCCACGCCTTTTAGGCTTCATCGTCCCATCTTCTACGACAATCCAGTCTTCCAGGACTTCCATCCTCTATCGCCCCATCAACTTTGATGCTCCAGGATTCCAAACATTATAGGCTCCATCACCTGATCATGTCGATGATCAATTAATTGTGGAATTGTAGGTACCATGAACACATCTTCTGCGATGTTCACTATAAAATACCCCCACCAATTCTTAGAGAACACCCCTTGTATGTGAGTCAACTTTTTAGGGTAATCACATGATTTGATTTCATATTATAATCATGGATAAAAAAAATAATGTGGAAGATAGGATAATCTCTCTGCCGACATAATCTTTTTAGACGCATCCTAGTACCATGATGTTAAAATAGACATAATTCCACTTCCCAGACAAAGGATGTTAAAATTCATATCACAGGAAACCTCCAAGTTGTATGAAGTTATAATGTGAAAAAACTATCTCCATGGTCACATGAAGTTAAATAGTATGAAATTTTTCTAAACTCTATGAGGCTGAAATACTAAAAACCCCATGGTCAATGATATGTGACCTTAAATGACAGCCACTACAAATTGTAATCAAATGACATTAATATGTATGGTAAAATAGGAAATGCCAAGAGCTATCATATGAGATGGGTCATTACATTTGGAATTGTTCTTATACTATGAAAAATTAAAAATCAATCTACAGACCCTCTTCGTTCAGACGTGGTTTGGATCTATATGTAAAATATGCCCTTTTGATGTACTCAAATGTACCATGGTGTGGAACCTAGAGTATTTGATTCCACAAGGACATCCTCCCAATCCATTCTCAATCATCAAAGTGTCCATTTTTTTTATCTCAATCATCCTTTTGGTCTGAAGGGACCTTGTAACTACATGGTTTATGTCCATAGTGGATCACCTATAGTCATGGTTCAATGCCTCAAAATACATGGGATGACAATTTGAGATAGGTATTGTGTTTTGAACATGGTTAGTAGTTGACCATAAATTGTGTGTCCCCATACTAGATAAAATGATATGGTTTCTATGTTATAAACATTGTTAGATATTATCCTCCATCATCATTCCACCCAAATTGTATTCTAGATATCAGATGTTGCGATTCACACATTTCTAACATCTTATATTTTGGGGGATCAGTAACAACCTTTGTGTTAACCCTCCATGAATCATTTTGGGTTGAGTATGTGGGTCGGTGTCAATGGGATATTTACAAGATGTCATATGGTTTATGATACTATTCTCATCCATGTTTCATGAAATGTCAGTCAACTTATTTTTCCCCACACTGAAAAAGACTCACGTGTGATTAGGAGTCTTGGTGGGATGTATACCCATGTTGTAAATGCACACAAATTATTGACATGAACACAATGATAGAAAATTAACAACCCATATCCATGAATCATACCATAAAATGTATGAAGGTTCATTTAGTAAATCATTTTGTTACATTTTTCCTCCTAGTCCATCAGTCACGTCTAGTTTTTCACTCTCCCACATTACACATAATCATATGAGATACGACCTCTTTGGTACAAACACTATGATAATAAACTGAGATCTGTTGGAAAAATAAATATGACCTTAAAATGATTTCAACACCAATCTCAATTACGCTAAGATCCTACTAGGTTAGTATCCACACTCAGGAACCTAATCACTATTAATATAACTGATCCCGCATACTAATGTTCCACACCGACATGATCAAATGTGAAGTGGTGTGACACCCAGAGTGTTGGATTCCACATGGACATAATAAATTCCATTTTTCCATCATCCCGAACATGGCTCCACACACTAGTGACATGAGCCAATAAGTCACATGACCTCAAGAATGCCTCCAAATTTTCTAGTGGTTTTTGACTAGCAGTGAGGGTATGGTATGTCTATCATGGGGATACCACACCCACTATTATCAAATTAAAAAAATAGTGGAAATTAATAATGAAATAAAAATGCATACGTAACCATAAACATTCCCAATGTCACAAGATACAAAAAAGAAGTACAATATTCAACTGAAAGGGAAACATGTGGTGACAATGAATGTTTCAATGAGTCTAAAATCAAACTAAATATAAAGACACTAACGAATCCAAAGAAGGTCCTGAACCACATCTGATTCCCACACACATTGTTTTTCCCCGGTCAGTAATCTACTCCATGGACTTTTATCTTAACATATCCAACAACAATAAAGTCTATTTTTTTACTGATCAGGTGGCACAAATAAGGTTTGAGAACAACCCAGTTATCCACCACCAATGGTGTCTCAAACAAATCCATTCAATATCAATTTATGTCATTTAAATAATATTTTGTATAATTAAAAATAAATAGTCTATCACATTATTAAATACCCTCTATTTTTAAACACAGAAAACATAAGGTTCTATAGATACCCATACTTCAATATCAACTTTTTACAATGCCAGGATCAGATATTTCACTAAAGGATACCACACGGTTGAATTCCCATGTTATCAATAATATTTCAAAAACGAATAGTAATGTTTCCATTCATTAAATCACACAATTTAATGACCATGGTACCATTATTGTTACCCAAATGAATGACCACATTATAATTCATTTATAAAACAATTTGAATTTACAACTAACTTATCGTACAATAAAATTGGATTAACATGTTACCATTAAATTAATCACATGATTTGAATTACCAGGTTATGAATCTCATTTTAAAAACAAATGACCATTTTACCATTATTTTAATTACATGGTTTGATCAGTCATAATCTTCAAAAAATTAATTAATTCTATAAATAATTAATCATTCTCACTAAGAAACCATAAAATCCAAACAATTAACACAAAAAATAATTATTCGTATTAACTATAAATTTTTTTAATAATTAATTTATCAATTAATTCTACAATTCTACATTTAAATATTCACATCTAATACCAAATTCCCCAACAAATCAATTGAAATCATTAATTAAATTTACTGTGGAATTTTAATATCTAACAAAATCTATTAATTTTTAAATCATAAACACATAATGTTATCATTACTATGGGATATTAATCAATATAAAACCTACTAGAATTCATTGAATATAGATTTCCCAATATAATTTCCAGAAATTTGAGCAACATAATAGTGTAAATACGAATGTAGATATAAATCTCTAAAGAATTATCACATGTATGTAGATAAAATTAATCAAAGTCTAGATATTCAATTATATATTGATATTCCCAAAATAGGTTTATATCTAATGAAAACTATGATTTTTTATATGAAAATATCAAGGGAAGTGAGAAGAATGCACAAGATATGAATCAAGATGTGATCCACATAAAAAGAGAAGAGGGGATCTTCATTTTAGGTGTTATGTTTGAAATATTATAGGTCATATGAACATTGAATCCTTCAAGGAATCTCTGAAATCACCAAGAACATCATGTCCTGGGTCTATATTGAATATAATGTGGTTAAAGGATCATAGAGATTTTAAATCTTCTTTATGGATAAAATAAAACTAAGCACAATATTATCTATGTAGGGGTGCATGGTTTGATGATCTGTGTGTCGGCTATGTAGACCCTTAGAATCTAGGGTTTTACAATTTCTTGGGATTGGGTTTATTGTTTTCCAAACAATGCGCTATCTGTGTGAATCCCCTATACCTTGGTTCACATTGTTTCTTGTGATGGTAAAAAATTTACACCTACCATGCCCTAATAATGAACAAACAATTGCTGTTATATATTTTTTAAAAATCCACCCACACAAACCCCATGTAATAACTCCAATGAAAGGTACTAAAATAAAAAACATTACATATCACAATCGGTCCCCCGAGTCCCATGTCGTGACTACCCCAAGTCCTCCTTCTATAGGCCAGGTGCTGGTGACTAGAACCAAAAGGTGTAATCCCTAAAACATGGAAGGACTTTTCTTTATAACCTAAAACCTCAGGCAACCAAGAACACATTAAGATACGAACATGAGTGAACTATATAGTAAAAAGAGTGAGTACAGTAAGAAAAAAGGGGCCATAATACAAGCCCAACTGGAAAGTATGAGAAACATAAAAGTAGATGTAAATTGTAACATCTCAAGTGATCACCTTCCAGGGATCCTACCTGAAAGGTAGGTATAGCTCTCGAACGGTAATCACTACAGTACACCTTGTCTATGAACCACATTTGAGCCACCACTAGTCCTGGTACCCACGTCCTCAGATAGTTCTGTCTATCATCTACACCAAACACATCAGGGTTCCGGCATATCCCTTAAAAGGGTGAGTATAATGATACTCAGTAGGTCCCCCAAGACCCTCATGGTCTCACAAAATCCAGAAAGGATAAACCAAAAAGCATAAAATCAACTTAAACCCCTATTTATGTATATTCCCATACATATACCTATGTTATCATGTATACCCATCTCAATCTTGAGGAAATACAAGGTCCAACTCAAAATACCAAAGCTATGTTATAACACAAAGGAAAGAATACCATGAAGGTAAGTACCGCACAGGTACGCCACATGATATAATACCACCATGGTATCCCCAATAAGGAAAGGACTATTCTCATACATGGTATATCGTTGGTACAACATAAGAGATGATTAGATGTTACTAATTAATCATATTACTCCATTAAGAGGTAGACCCCTGTTGGAAAATAAATCCCCATTAGACCCACAGAGGATCGTAGTACATCGTCAGACCCACACAAGATCCTAGTACGACTTCAGAACCGCACAGGATCATAGTACATCGCCAGACTCACACATGATCCTAGTAAACCATCAGACCCAAATAGGATCCCAGTACATTGTTAGACCCATATAGGATCCTAATACCGCATTAGACCCACACAGGATCCTAGTACATCGTTAGGCCCAAACAGCATGCTAGTATTGCATCAGACCCACACATGATCCTATTACATCGTCAGACACACACAGGATCCTAGTACTGAATCTGAATCACACAGGATTGTAGTACATCATCAGACCCACACATGATCCAAGTACACCGTCAGACCCATAGAGGATCTTAGTACTACATCAGACCCACAGAGGATCCAAGTACATCGTCTGACCCACACAGTATCCTAGTACTGCATCAGACCCACACAGGATCCTTATACATCCTCAGACCCACATAGGAACCTAGTACTTCATCAGACCCATAGAGTATCCTAATATATCTTCAGACCCAAAAAGGATCCTAGTACATCGTCAGACCCACACATGATCCTAGTACATCGTTACAACCAGGTACATGGTTCCCTCTCTAAGCTTTCTCATCTCCGGGAGGGTCTTCTCCCCAAGATACTACACGATACTCTAACTACCATGATTTCACACAAATAAGTATCCCAAAGTAACTATATTTAATATATCTCTCAACATAATATGTTGTGTGTCAATCGGGCGCTCGGTCTTTAAGTTAATAGCATTTTAGTCCTGAGGTCCCAGTTGATTTCGTGCTCGATTCAAACTAACCTTACAACAAAATTATCCAAATATCATGTGGGGTATACCAAAATGACCGTCTCACTACAAGGATTCCATAACTGTATATGATTCATCAAACAGATGCCTGATAGAAAAGTTATAGACAAAATATGGGATGTGTCGACACTGGTCTTGGTCCGGTCTGACCCGGTCAGACCGACCTGGCCAGATCCAGCCTAAGCCGACCTAGTTTAGGGCGACCCGGACCGCTCTGGTCGGGCTGAAGTGTGGGGAGACCGTGGTGCGGTGGGGCGGTTGTGGTGCAGGGAGTCCACGGTGCCGCTTTCTACCATGACGAGCCGGATGTCAAGCCGTCCTCTCCACGCGGTGCGGTCGCGCACCGCGCCTTCGCATGTTTCCGGCCAAGCCGGCCATCCCCCGTTCATCCCCTCTACATAATCCACATCCCTCCCTCTCTATACGGTGTGGACATATGCCGACATCCACTTTATGAGGCCAGCCACCACCTTTGCACCACGACGACCCTTCTCTGGTGCCCCGGTCACGCTGTCATCTTCATCGTGGCCGAAGGTGGTGTCGACCACCATTCATGTGCCCCACCAATGTCAGTTTATGTCCTCCTCCATCACTAAGAACAATCCATCAATGAATAAAGGTGGGCGAATCGAGATGTGTTCTTTTTTTCCCACTCCCCCTTCATTAGTTCAATTGTAGGTGGACCAAGAGGATTAATTCAATGTAAAACGCGAAGAATTAGAAAACCCCTACCTCAATGGATTTTTGAAGTCGATAAGGGAGGATGAACATATTTCGGTTTTTCATCATTGAAGATGTCCCAAATTGGAGGATGTCACAAGGAAGAAGGAGATGTTTTGAGAGAACGTCAGCCTTCTTCATTGGAGAAACGTTCTTCATTTGGAGAAGGGTTCTTCGTTGGAGAAGAATAATTTCCACCATGTTCACTTCCAATTACCCTTTTCCAACACATCCCCAAATTCCAACAAAAATGAATATCCAACATCTTATATTATGATTAAAAATTTAATTTGTGGGATAGTTAATTTTTGGCATATTTAATTGTACCACTTTAGCATAATTAATTAATGGGTGGAAGTTCAAGAGTTATCTCCTATTATTGGTGGGTTGTTTAAGAGTTGGATGGTCCCCACCATTGAATTCAAAATGTGGGTTTTAGTTTAGGTGTCCCCACCTCAATGGGTTTGAATTGGGAGAATAAAAATAAAAATAAATGTTATATTTATTTTATTTTTATTCCACGAATCACACAAAAACCAACTTTCACCCTTAACCAACTTCCCTAGAGGTGAATGTCTCCCTAAGTATATACCAGCACTACGAGATCAACAGTGTCCTCAGATATCATTTCTAAGTAGTGGTTCAAATGTTACAAAAGTTGGCTCGTATATTTAATGAACGCACCTGAATAAATGTTCAAAAATTCATTCTGGGGACACTGGGCCTTAGAATCACGCGCCATGATTTTTTTGGACTCATAAAATTCCCATATAAATAAAAAAATTACAATGAATTTCTATGTCTTTATATTCTCCCCACCTCAGGGATATACGTCCCTATAATCCACAACTCAAACCTAGGAAAACAAGTGGGGATACTAAGAACGAATCAGAGCCTCCAAGTCCCATGTTCTCTCTTGGAGCCCGTGCTGCTAGTGAATGTGCACCAGTTGTATCAACCGCCCATGAAGGACCTGATCCTGTCAATCCTTTATATTTATTGGATCCTTTATAAATGTCAACCCATTGTTGATGTCCAGCTCGCTATGGTCGATGATGTGGGAAGGGGTGTGCTTGCATATCTTTAGCTGAGATACATGGAAGATGTCATGCACCTGGTGCAACTGAGTGGGACGTGCTAGGCAGTAAGCCACCTCGCCAACTCTTCGGAGGACATGGAAGGATCTAATGAACCACACCGACAACTTGTATCCCCATCCAATTCTCTTCAAACCTCACCGAGGTGATAAATATTGAAATAAGTGGTCACCATCTTCGAACTCCAGAGGTCTCCATCTACTGTTGGAATAAGTATTATGCCTTCTCTTTGTAGTATTCATCTGATCCTGGATGATTTTCACCTTCTATGTGGTAGCCTGTAGCATCTGTTGTCCTACGAGTGCTGACTCCACTAGGTCATCCAACACAATGGTGATCTGTAATTCCATTCATATAACACCTAAAAAGGTGTCATACCAATGGAGGAGTGATAATTTTTTTGTATTAAAACACCAATAATTGAAAGTGATCATCCCAGCTACTAATGATGTTGAGGACACAAGAACAAATCATGTCATAAAGGGTCTGAATAGTTCACTCAATCTGGCCATCCATCTGAGGATGGAAGGTGGTGCTCAAACGAAGTTGTGTCCTGAAAGACTCCCACAACCTCTTCCATATTTTGGAAATAAAACATGTATGAAGATCGAAAACAATCATCCAGGGTACAATATATAGCCGAACAATCACTTGTACTCAGTGGAGTCTGAAGCACTCTAATGAACCCAGCTCTATGATCAGTAAGGTGTGGGCCGACATAGTCAGTCAGTCGATGATCATGCAGATAGAATCATGACATCTAGATTTACCTAGAATTCCTCTCATGAAGCCATTGGATATCCCATCCCGCATCCACTCTGGGACCTCTAAAGGATAAACCAAGCCCGCAGGTACCTGTTGCTCCGCCTTCACCTGCTGATAAGTGAGGCCCTGAGAGAAAAACTATGCTAATACTTTCTTTATTCCCGACCACCAGTGCTGTTGTCAGAGGTCCTGGTACATCTTCAAAACTCTTGGATGTACCTCTAGAGGGGATGTATGGAAGTCCCTCAACACTTCATCTCGAAGCGACACAGGTACCATGATACATCCTCTATAGAGAATGACATGATCCCCACCATCAGAAAATCCATCAAGTTCATGTCATGTGGATATCTGAGCATGTCGGGGCTCGCAGTCAGTATCCCAACAATGCACCTCCCTAAAGCACTGAAGAAGTGGGGGAATGAATATAAGAGACTAAAGATAAACTACACTATCTCGATCCAAAAATTATATCTGTGAAGTGGCCAGCTTCTATGTCCCATTGCCTAGTAGTTGTATACTATATCTCATACTGAGTGCATCTGCTAAAACATTCTCCTTCCCATGACTATATAATTTCTCGAAGTCATAGTCCTGAAAGAACTCAAGACAACTTCGTTTTCTCATTTTCAGGTCCTTCTATGAGATAATATATCTAATACTATTTTGATTCGAGTAGACTTTAAAACTCTCATCCATTAGGTAATGTCTCCACATCTTCAAGGTGAAGACCATTTATGCTAACCCAGGTTCATGGGTAGCGTATTTCTGGTCATATTTTCTCAGCTGTCGAGAACCATATGTGATCACTGCTTGCTCCTACATCCGGAAACATTCCAGCGTGATCCCTAATGCATCACAGTAGACTATGTACCCTATACCCTCCTCTAGTAGCCTCAAGATGGGGGCAGTAGTCTACATCTACCTCAACTACTATAAACTCTGAAAGCATATCTCTGACCACATGAAGGGTTCCCCTCATTTATAAATGCTGATAAAGGAGGTAAAACTCTAGAGAAATAGGGTACAAATTTACAACAGTATCCAGCCATTCCCAAGAAAATATGAACCTCCAACACTCTCATGGGTGGCTCCCAAGCATGTTCCACCTCAATCTTCACAGGATCCATCGCAACTCTTGACTCTGAAATGAAATTTCCCAGAATGTAGACCTCCCAGATACAGAACTGGAAATTCGAGATATTACCATAATGCTGGTTCTCTTAGAGTGTGTCCAAAACTACCTACAATTGATAGGAATGCTCCTCCTCAGTAGTCAATTAGATCAGAATGTCATCGATGATGACTACTACAGAGTGATCAAGGTATTTCTGGAATATCCTGTTCATGAGTCCCATGAACACTACTGGGGAGTTGTTCATGTCAAAAATCAAAACCATGAACTCATAATGGCCGTACCAATATCTGAATGTTGCCTTCTACAAATCCTAATCTTGGACTCTGAGTTGGTGATATCCTGATCTATGTTCTAATTCAAGAACCACCATGCTCCATTCTGCGGATCAACGAGGCCGTCAATCCTAGGGAGTGGGTACCTCTTCTTCATGGTCACCTATTTCAGGTTCCGATAGTCAACACAAAGAATCATGCTCCCATCCACCATCTTGGAGAACTAAATCAGGGCAGTTCAAGGAGAAAAACTTGGTCAAATGAACATTTCTCCTATAAGTCCTCTAGTGGAACCCGCAACTCCTGAAGATCTGAAGGTTCCATACGATACACTGGTGTAGACTTAGGTGTGTCACGGGGCATAATTCAATGTAAATATCAACCTATCTGTGAGGAGGTATACCAAGAACATCATCAGAGAAAACATCCACGTACAGGTCCATCATTACAGGTTAGCTCGGACTCTCCACATCAACCACTCCTATGAGTTAGGCTAGCAAACTAATGTTGAATCGGCTGCACACTTCTCTAGGTAAGTCCATCAGGTGCTGTAAAGGCTCATTTATCTCTAATGAAGGTAAACCTAGTCTCATCTATGTGGACACACTGCACTTTGTGCCTACTACAGTCAATCTGAGTATGGACTATAGATAACCAGTCCATACCCAAGATAACGTCTTAAGGCCTCGACGCTGTTAGTTGGAGATCCCATCCGAAGCTCTCAACTTCTAGAGTAATGTCACACTCCTGACACCAGTGTGTAATCATCGAATCCTCCCTTGTAGGAGTCTATTATTGTATAGATCGTACCAATGACTCCATAGGAATTTTCGTGCTCTGAACCAGGGTAGTAGAAATAAAAGAATTATTGGATCCTATGTCTATAAGTACTGCAACTAAGGTGTAATAGACACATATCGTACCTCATATCATCTTTGTAGTGCCACGGTCATAGGAATCAGCTTCCTGGAGATGAGATCGCCACTGTCCACCTGCTCCATGTGGTTGGAGTAGACCACCTGCTGGCAGTGTCGGCAACATCTCGAATCAATTCCAACTTCCATCTACAAGCCCATCTCCTATGCATCATTTTTATGCTCCCTGAAGACCTTTTCAGTTGATCCTCTGTCTCTTCCTAGGTGGTCCCTCTATTGTCTACTGATCATCTGTATGGCAGGTCATACAATCACGAGCCATGTGACACTATCCACTACATGTGAAACACTGCATGTTCCTCGTATGACTAGCACTACTTCTGGTACCCCGAAAAATAGATCTTAGTTCATGCGGTCGTCCGCATGTAAGTCTAGTCCTCTTGGACTTCCGCGAAATCTGTCTGTGGCTAACTATAAAAGACTCTGCTATGTGACATCTGGTGGTGGGTCTCACTACTGGTGACTGCTATTCAAGGAAACTATCAATTAAGAGGGGTCTCTCTAACACCCCCTCCTATCTCAGAATGCTGAGAGAAATCATCTTAGCCTAGATCTCTTGCCGGATACCCTTCTCAAATGTCTGATCCATGAAGAAAGGGTCCCTTAACATATCAGGGGAGTAACATGATAGGTCGGTTAACCTCACTGAGTACCGAGCCACAGTATTGCTACCCTACTAGAGATGAATTAACTCCTGTATGCGCACTATGTGAAGGGTTGCTAGGATGAACTCTACCTGAATCCGGCTCTCGAAGTCCACCCAGAAAAGAGTCACCTCATCATGAACGTGGAGAATCATGCTCCACCATCTTCATACTACTTCCTATAGAAGACTAGAAGAAAGGATCACCATGAGATCATCTGATGTCCCTACCAGTCGATAGACTCTAACTATGGCATCCAGCCAATCCTCAACCACCTGTGGGTCCATCTCTCCCCTGAGCATGTGTGGAATCTGGCCCTGGATGTCATGAAATGCACTCAACCAGCATGAACCCTCTACTACTGGGGCTGGTGGAATGGTGGACCAATGGGTAATGGTACCACCGGTGCCCCCGTTAGAGCCTCTACTGGAAGAGGGCCCTACACAGAGGCTGCGTCGCCTGGTGGGCTGTTTTTGCGTACTATACCCAGAAACATAATTTTTTGTCTGCATGAAGGTACCCTGGAATGAAATAGGTGTTCCATAGTCAATATGTTAAACCTGATGAGATGACTCAATGAGTTCAAAAAAACTATTTAGATCACACACGCAATTAGTTTTTTCATGTATGGAGTATGAAATTAGTAGATAAGGTCTTGGTGTATGGATACGTCGACCACTGCACCAAAACTGGATTCCCTAAACTGATAAGAACACTCACTACACATAACACTATGTCTGTTAAAAGAAATATTAGAGACTTATATTTTACGGAAGAAATGATTCCTTTGATACCAATTTGTCATAACCCGTCCCTTGGGGCCCGTACCGTGACTACCCGAAGCCCGCCATCCATAGGCCAGGGGCTGGCGGCTAGCACTGAAAGGCATAATCCCTAAACTGGGAACGGATTTCCCTTATAAACTGAAAAGTAAGGCATCGAAGAACACAAAAAGATATGTACATGTGGGAACTGTATAGTAAATAGAGTGAGTGCATTATGTAAAAAGGGGCAATAATAGTATCCCAACTAGAAAGTACAAGAAACTGAAAAGTAATTTAAAATGGATGAACTCCTATGATCACCCACCAAGGATCCTACCTAAAGGGTAGGTACAACTTTTTAATGGTTGTCACTATGGTACTCCTCATATAAGGTCCACTTTTCAACAACCTCTAGTCCCAGTACCCTCTTCCTCTGTCAGCGTTGTCAGTCGTCTGTAACAAACACAGCTGGTTATGGGCTTAGCCCGTGCAGGGGTGAGTATAACGATACCCAATAGGGACCCTAATAACCTCAATTTCTCATAAAACCCACGAAGGATAATCCAAAAACGTGAAATCATCTAAGAGTCATACTTAGGTACATTCCCATACATATACCTATGTTGTCAAGTAATCCCATCTAAATCATGAGGAAACATAGGTTCTAACTCAAAAGACAAAAGCTCAACTATTCTAAAAAGGAAGGAATAACACAAAGGTATTTAGCACACTGGTGCGCAACACAAAAGAATACTACCTTGTTATCACTACAAAATAAAGGGATTATCCCAATCCAGGTATATCTTAGGTATAGTAGTAGAGATGATTAGATATAACTACTAAATCATCTTACTCTATTAAGAGGAAAACCCATGTAGGATCCTAAATAATCATGAGACCCATAGAGGATTGCAGTACATCGTCAGTCCCACACAAGATCCTAGTATGGCATCAGACCCACAAAGGATCCATGTACATAGTTAGACCCACATAGGATCATAGTATAGCATCAGACCCACACAGGATCCCAGTACATCGTCAAACCCACACCAGATCCTAGTAAATCATCATAATAATATAGAATCCTAGTAAATCAATACACCCCCAAAGGATCCTAGTACTGCATCAGACCCATAGAGGATCCTATTATATCTTCATAACCACACAGAATCCTACTATTGCATCAGACCCCCACAGGATCCTAGTACATCGCCAGAACCACACATGATCCTAGTACTGCATCACACCCACATAGGATCCTAGTACATCATCAGACCCACACATGATCCTAGTACTACATCAGTCCCACAAAAAATCCTAGTATATGTCAGACCCACAAAGGATGCTAGTACTTAATCAGACCCCCATAAGATCCTAGTAAACCATCTGACCCAATCAGGATCCTAGTACTACATCATACCCACACATGATACTAGTATATCGGCAGACCCATAAAAGATCCTAGTACATCTTCTTACCCACACAGTATCCTAGTACATCATCATAGAAATCTATAGGGTTTTAGTTCTATGATTTCTCATCTTGGGGTGGTTCTTCTCCTCATGAAACTATTTCATACTCCAAAATACCTAAAGTCCCACAAAGATGTATCACAATGGACTGTCATGTACTAAGGGTCTCAACGCAATAGACGGTGCACCAGTCAGATGCCTGGTCATTATGTTATTAGCATTATAGTATTGAGGACCCGGTTGGATTCGTCCTTAATCCAACATGAACGTACCCCAATTGTATCCAAATCACATGTGGGTTATACAAAAATGAATATCTCAATCCATTGATTCCGGCACCGCAGATTGTTTGTCAAACAGACACCCGGTGCCAATGTTATGCCCAAAAGTATGAGATGGGTCAAAACTGGTCTGCGTCCAGTCCGACCTAGCCTAGGCTGACCCAGATCGAGTCAACCCAAAACATCCCTTAGCAAGACCCGGCCTGTGGTGCTTCCCGACTCGTGCCGGGTGGCCCAAGTTGCAGGGACGCCATAGTGTGGGGAGGCCGCGGGGCAGTGAGGCGGCTGTGGTGCGGCGGTCTTCTGTGGCGGGCCGGATGGCCAGTTGTCCTCTCTGTGTGGTGCAGTCGCACACCATGCCTTTCCAAGCAGCCTGCTCTATCGAGCATCCTCCCTTCAACGATGCGGCCCTTCCTCGCCTGCTGGTGCAGACGCACACCGCCGTCCCCGTCGTGCGGTCGGCCGCCGCCTTTGCTCTACCACGGCCGACGGGCTACGACCCTTTCCAGTGGAGCGGTCGCAATTCCACCTTTGACGTGGCTGGACAGGGTTACGACTACCATTCCCATGCCCCACTTGTGTCAATTGACATCCTACTCCATCGCAAATAACACACCATCCATGAAAAACAGTGGGGGAATTGGGTCGTGTTTGTTTGGCCCACTCCTTCCACATTAGTTTGGTTGCAGGCAGATCACTAGGACAAATTCAACATAAAACACGAAGAATAACAAAACCCCTACCTCGAAGGATTGTTGACGTCGGCCAGGAAGGAAGAACAGATGTCGATTTTTCATTATTGAAGACTTCCCACATTGGAAGATATCATGAGGAAGAATCTGATGTTGTTGGAGAATTTCAATGTTCTTTGTTCAAGAAGAGTTCATTGTTTGGAGAAGCGTTCATCGTTGGACAAGAAGAATCTCATCCATGTTCTCTCCCAATTCCCATTTTCCATAACTTCCCCCAATTCCAAATAAATTGAATAGCCAACATATTAAAATATCTTTTCCAATTTTAACTGTTTCTATAATTAATTGTTGGCATAATTAATTGTTGGCACAATTAATTGGACCAAGTTGGCATAATTAATTAATGAGGGGATGTTCAAGAGTTATCTGCCATTAAAGGAGGGGAGTTTAAGTGTTTGGTGGTCCCCACCATTGAATTCAAAATGGTGGTATTTTATTTGGGTTCTCCCCACCTCCAATGGTTTGAATTGTTTGAATAAAAATAAAAAAAATTATATTTTATTTTTATCCCACGAAAAACACAGAAACATACTTTCATCCTTGACCAACTGTTGTCGATGTTGAATTAACATTAAGTGAATACCTGCACTATGAGATCAACGGTGTCATCAGATTTCAATTCTGAGCACTGGTTCAAAATATACAAAAACATGCTCCCATGTTTACTGAACAAACCTGAAAAGAAAGTTTAGAAATTCATTCTGAGCACACCGGGCCTCTGAAGAACATGGTGTCAATTTTCATGGACTCGTTAAATTTTCATATAATTAAATACAATTTACATGGATTTTCTGGGACTTTACATTACACAAATATTATCCTGAGAAAACTTTATAAAATGATAGATCTTATAATCTCTTCACCTTATAAGAACTCATCCTTGAGCTTAATGTCCATGTTTTTTCTATGATTCTGAGACAAAAATGATTAGACCATTGAACCCCCATATATTCTTCCCTTTCTCGTGTATCCTCATATAAATTTACATTTTTTCTCAATACATGAACTATTAACATGTTATTTCCATGAGATATTTCATCTCTATGATCTATACATGTATCAGATGCTCTTTAAAGGATTCATTTATCTCAATGTCAACCTCATGTACACTGATCACATGAGAGGGGTCGGAATGATACAAACATAGTTGTGACACAAGGAGAAAATAGTGAGTATAAATGTATTTCTATGGAATATCCATTCGGTATACCACATGTATGATTATCTCCATCACCTCAGAAGGTCCAACAACCCTGAGTGCATTCTTTCCCAATCTTTGTATCATGTGGTGAACCATCCTATGTGAAAAATGAAGGAATAAACGATAACCCTCTGTAAAAACTAGGGGTGAACTAGGTCTATCAGCATATGACATCTGCCTACTCTGAGGTGTAGACAATGTTTTTTTAATCAACTAAACCTATATATATGTCTCTTGTGTGATAACTGCTACCAAAATCTATGACTCACATACATCAATCCATCATAACAGTGATATGCATGGCCCACATAAAGAGACTCAAAGGTTCCTTCAGCAATGTTTCATAATAACTATGAGTTAAGGAAAATTACACTAAATCAATGTGATTATACTTAGATGTAGTGTAATTAAGCACACATTAACACAAAATATCCACATGAACTGATATAGTATGTTCCGACTGCCCATTTATTATTGGGTGGAACTGTGTACTCAATAAAAATTTCTTACCATGTTCCGTATTCAAGTATTTTCTAAATATTGATGTAATGAGATAATGAAGATCTCTAACTATAGTTCGTGGAACCCCATGCATATAGATTATATCCCAAACATATAATTAGTATGCTCTACTGTGAATGTTGACCATATAGGAAAGAAATGCACCTCCTTTATCATTCGATCCACAATGATCAATATAGTATCATTCATCCTAAAATTATTTTGATCACCAAATTAAAAATCAATTTCTACGTAATAACTATTCCATTATAGAATAGGAAATGACTTCATGAATCATCCATGCTAATAACAATCTTCCTACATCTGATGATAGGTGAACCATTGGGTCACGAACACCACTATATCCATTTTCATGCATAACCACAAAAATTATCATCCTAGGTCATAGTACATTTTTATCATAGATGGATGTACCACCCACATCGTTTTATGAAATTCCCACATGTAATACTCTTGCATCCTCATAGGAAAAATAGCCCAATATTTAATATAGATGATATAATTCTCATCTTTGATCAATATATCAATGTTACACCCCACCTTCTTGTCTTCACCTCAATGTAAAAATCACAAGATCCTCATACTTCCTATCTCAGATCTATTAGTAATGCGTAAACTCCATTACAATGGATGAAAGAGTCTTATTCTCAGGACTATCATAAACAACCAATGGCAATTCATCTAGTAAGGTTATAGTTTTCCAATCAACATTAGATTCCTGAAACTTGTGAGTCTGACATTTCCAGATCAAGGTGTCAACCACATTATTTTATTTCTCATGTATATATGAAAGATCAAATTCAATAGTCATATAGTACTTAACCCATATTCACTATCAAATATTAACATCTTGTTGAAAAAAGATATACCTCATGATCTACTCATCTATATAAATTGGAATCATTTAACCAAAATGGTAGTGTTTCCATCACATTAGATAATAAGCCTCCACCTCTAGATCAAGGTCATGTGTAGGGTAGTTCCTTTAATGTCATATCAATTACCGACACACATAAATTGTTATAGACCACTTTTCACTAATACATCTATGATACTAATCCCAGTATCATCACCATAAAATGTATACTCCTCACCCGACCCATGTAGGATCAATATAGGTTCCAATGTCAAACAATTATTCAACACATGGAATTATTTTTCATAAGCATCCATCCATTCAAAATGGATAACCTTTTTGGTCAGTAATGAATCTGAGACATCAAAAACTGAAATTTTATTGATGAATCTCTTCAAATATTTAGATAATTCAAGAGTGCTTCAGATATCAAAATCATTCATCTTTTTTCCCAAGAAACCACTCCCTGAACCTTCTCTCGGTCCATTAACAAACATCCCGTAGAGATAATGTTTTGTATGATGTGTACCTAGTCATTCCAAAAATTTCACCTATATATATTGACATATAGTAAAATCTCTCTTATTGTACTTAGGACGATGTCAAGATGTTGGTCATAATCATCATGATTCATAGAGAATACAATGATAATGTCCCCGATGATCAAAAAAACTAATCCAGATACAGATGAGAGGTCTGGTGCATCGATTCCATAAACACTATTGGTGGGTTTTCAATCGAAATTAATTTAAAAAAAATCATAAATTTCATACATTCTATTGAAATCAGCCTTTATTATAATAGAAGTTTGAACTATCAATTCATGACACCCCAATCTCAATACAACACTTTCGAACACACAATATCCATTCAAATGGTCAAATAGATCATCGATACAAAAAAGAGTATATTTATTCATCATAGTTATAATTTCTAGTTTTCAGTAATTAACACAAAAATATAAAATCTGGTTATCCTTCATTGTAATCAAAATAGTTGATCCCAAAAGGGATATACATGGATGGATAAATACATTATTCTTCAATTTATCCAAAAAATTATTCCTCTCTTAAAGATCATTAGTTTTCATTATGAATGGATTAATAGGTACTAGATCACCCCAGACATGATCACTATAGTGAATTCCACATCTCTATAAGGTGGAACCTATTCTAAATCATCTAGAAAGGCATCCAAAAATAGTTCCACCACATATGCTAAGACATCATGATTAACACCCATGTAATCTAGAAGAAGGCTATAATCTTGGTCTTTGTGATCTCCCAGTTGCTGAGTAATTGTCAATAATTGGACTACCTAGATTTATCACTCCACATGTTGAATGATATTGTTACCCTTAAGAGATGTAAATATTTCTCCCTAGTAGTAATAATAAATGTGATCTTAGTGTGAGACTAGCCATACCATACATATAATTATTTAGAATCCTATCATATCATGATTTCAGAGGTACAAGAGTAAATGATACTCTCCGATCTCATGTGACCATCCCCAGCACTAACAACTGTCTCTATACTGTACTCCAAAAAATATATCAATAGTATAACACCACTCTCAAACTCCACCACCAGGATCAATCGATTTAAAAAAATTCATATGTAAAGGAATTATAGCCACCCATATCAAATAATGATCTAGATAAAGTAAAAGATACTAGAATAGTACATCTCACAATCGATGGCCCAACCATGCTCTCCATGGGTGTCAGATAAAGTGCATGTAGGATTCATGAAACACTTCCATGTTATTCTATTTGACTCCCCTGAGTCACACCACCCTGCTGATATGGGTGTTATTTCCCAGATAAACCATTTTCACTACCTTTACTGCCCTGTCTAGAAGAACTATGACATCTAGACACATATGGTGTAGAATGTTTCCTTCTTTCAAACTGGTTCTATCAAGCTCCCCTATCTGCTACTATCTGCTTAGGGTTCCTTCACAAGAAATATAGATTTCCAATCCTGCTGTATGATTGGACCACCACTGGAGTTCAGGAACAGTTCCTTTGAAAATGTCTCATCCCACTAAAATGATGAAAGATCACTCCAATAAGATCCTATGAAACCTCATCTCCTGTATTTGTACTATACTTTCCACTACCATGGTTAATGATTTCAATGTTACACTTCTAACTGTATGAAGTTTCACCTATTGATCGTCGAGTATCACCTATCCTTCCTGAATTGGAAATATCCCTCATATTTCCTTTAGCTATGAGATCATGATCAACAACCTCATTTGACATATCTTCTATTAATAGAATTACATGGGATGTAATATCAATAATAATTTCATCATGAAAGAATATTCATATAGTGAATGCATCTCCCACAAATGTTGTATCAAATCACTCTAGATCTAAGAATCATCCCGAATAATACATCATAGTTATGCTCCGATGATTTATTTTCATAAAATCTTCTACTTTATCCTACCTCTGCGTCTCTAGATATATTTTCTCCCAGAACAAATCCAATTATTCCTCCAATAGCATGCCATAATCTAGTGTAGTTGATATAAGAATGTCCCCCTTATCATCACTGATCCTCATATATATAAGAGGCCAGCTTGACCATCTTTTCAATAGAAGTTCCCACATAGTCATGTATCAATTCAATGTTCTCAACACCAAAATAATTTCCCTAAATTCCACACTATCAAGTAAAAGTTAGAAGGTGATACAATTGAAACTCCCTCCTCAAATCCGACATGATTTTGACAACCCTCCCTAGGAAACATTCCATGAATTGTATGAAGTGACTGATGTTCACCATGAACTGATCCCCCACTACCATAACAGTCGTAATCCATGCTTCAGGTTCCACCCTTGGAGGATCATTCCCAAATATGTACATTAGTCTTCACCTCAATAGGGATCACCATGGATTCCGACCTATAAAAGCCCAAACACACATCTTAGGACTCAAAGAAAATAATTATAACATTTCAATACGGGTAATAATAAAAACTATTGTCAATAAGTCCTTTTCCTGATGTCTTTCCACATAGTAAAACCTGAAGTGTTATCTCAACCTATAACCATCCAATACCAAGGTCTTAGATAACAAGGCTAAACACATTTTCACATTCATGTTTCTTATTTAGATACCCAATTATTATCATCAAGTATAATTTTAAAATCATTTTCAATTTCACATTAGGACACTTTTTCATTCTTATTTCACAAGCACGGAAAATAAGTCATCTTTAACGACATACACATAAACCGTTATTTTATTTGTTCCTAAAATGAAAAATGTAATAATAACACTATGTTCCATGAATTATACATGAAGACTCAAATCTCATGTGATACCAAGACACAAATTAATTCATATCCACAACAAAATTCATATCAAGAAACAACAATGTCACCCATGGTGAAATAATATTCAACTATGAGAGACAAAACAATACCCACAATCCCAAAATGAGTACTTAGGTTTTCCCCTTACATGGGTTTGAAAAACCCATGCATGTGATCAATATCATGCTACAAATCACTTCAGTATCATTTATATCATTCAAAAATAGTAATAAAAAAGAAGAAGAAAAGAAACATGAAACCTTGATACCACTTTTTAACATCCTGAAATGGGTACCACATAAATGGTTCCCCAAGCCAACTAGTCAAATGAACAAAAATGTACATAGCTATATTCTAGAGAATAAAAACTAGTAGTGAGGGTCTGGTAAGTCACTCAAGGCAAGACAATGCCCTATTTTATCTGAGTAATACACCATCATAAATAAAAAACTAATGTGGATGCTAATATGACCATAAATATTTCCACTATGACAAGATAACCAGAACAACAAGTACAATATTCATCTGAAAGGGAAACATGTCATACCAAAGTATGTATAAAAGTGCCTAAAATTGAACTAAAAGTACATACAATAATGAATATCAAGAGGGTCTCAAACCAAGTCATGTTCCTCCATCAAAGCCCCATCCCCAATAAATAACCTAATCCAGTTCCATTTCCCTTAACACATCCCATGACAATAAAGTCTATCTAGGTACCGATCAAGAAGCCCAAATATCTGATGACTAAAACTCAATAGGCCACCACCAATATTTTCTAAAACAAATCCAGTTGACAATAGTGTATTTTTTTATATAAGATATGTATAAATCAAATAAAAATTATTTATCAAATTATTAAATGTTCTCTATTTAACTACAAAAACCGATGGGTTTTTTATATTCCCATGACTCCAAACAAGATTTACCACAAGAGAGAATCTTATATATCCTTAAAATATTATAGGTTCATGAATTCAATGATTCCATTAATATTTTAAAAAGTAATGACCATATAACAATCCTTTAAATCAAACAATTGAATGGCCATGTTATTATTATTATTAGCCAATTGAATGACTAAGTTACCATTCAACGTATCACACAACTTGAATGACCAAATTTTCATTATAATTTAAAAAATTAATGACCATGTTACCATTTATTTAATAACATGATTTGAATTATAATGTTTGTATTCTCATTTCAAAAATAATAACGATGTCACCATTCATTTCATCATATAATTTGACCAATCATATCATCAAACCATTAATTATTTCTACAAATAAATAATCAACCTCTTTGAGAAACCATAAAATAACAATTATTAATTAAAAAATTAATTATCCTATTTCTCTATTTAATTTACACATAATTACTCTATCAATAAATTATCTAATTCCCTAATTCCATTTTTACATCAAATACCTAACCCCTCAATCAATAAATTGATCACATTAAATATATTCACTATAGAATTTCAATTGATAAAGAAAACTAGATATTTAAAAATAAAATATAATAAAATATATTAATAATATGAGGTTTTAAAAACTAGACCACCTACCTTGATTTGTTATTGATATTTCAACATCAGGAATTTCTAAGAAACTGAGCAGTATAATGATATAAATCATATTCTAGATCTAAATCCCTAAATCAATATCAAAGGTTTTATGGTCATATGAATCTTGATATATATAATGAATTCTAGATATATATCTCACCAAATAGGTTAAATATGAATAATTTGGGGATAAAATTCATCAAAATATCATTGGAAGTGAGAATAATGGATTGGATAGGAATTGGGATGATATCCACTTATAGAGAGAAGAGAATATCATTGTTTTGAGTTTTAATCTAAAAAAATAGATGTCACAGGTCTATTTAATCCCCCCAAAGAAGATATTAAATCATAAAAAATGTCATGTCCCATGTCTAGGTTTAATAAATTTATTTTTTGTGGTTTTGTGGTCTTTAAGACATCTTTTTAGATAGAATAAAACTGCATTCATGGTTTCCTACTAAGAACATGTAGTATGTGTGGGCCTATGTGGTCCTCATTCATTATGGATTATTTTTTCGATGGCATTCATGTCCCATATGGGGTACCAATACATCCAACAACATCCTTACCATATGAATTTAAAAGTCATGGATCATTACTAACATACTACCATAAAAAATGACATTATCATCCAGGCTACATAATGAAAAACAACACTTCATTATGGTGTCCTAAAATGAGAGGAAATAACTTGTGTAACTATTCACCCACCATTCCACATATCAAAAACTACATGTGTATTTATTATTATACTGACACATGGAATCTTTATTATGGTTCATGCACTATTAAAAATGGAAATGATATGAAAATCGACAAATAAAAAATATATAATTCCCCCTATTTCTATGAATGGTTCAGACCATCATGGGTATGTCGTGTTCAAAAACTAAGAATGGATTGATTCACATCCTATCATGGTGTACATGATACATAGTGATACTAGGATAATCAATTTTGGGTACAACCACACCATTAAATCCCATTTCCATATCAGTTCATCTCAGTCCCCACGATATGAATTTAATCGGGATGGATTGCAGAACAACATGTGGCTATATTTTCATATATACATAAGGGATAACTAGAGACACCCATTACCCTTTATGTTGTTCCTACATTAATAATTCCACTACTTTCATGATTTCCCACCCATTTTATATTCAATATGACCTTAATTTATATGCTCATGTCCAGGAACCATGTCTTTAAAATATACATAGGACCTTTTTAGGAGATGTTGTGTTTCGTAGACTTCTATGGTCCTCATCCAGGTGTGTTATGTTAGTAAACTTCCCAATATTTACCCATTTTAAACTCCTACTTGGCCGAAACTCTATGAACATAATCTAAAATCACATAATCCACAATACATTGTGTGAAACTGCAACCATACCCGAAGGAAGTTTATGATGCCCCAATAAAATTATGGATTGGTTCAGCTTCCTCATAAGAGAATATTTCCTCCAAAAATATTGATATTCCACCACACTATTGTTGAAGAACTATTTACAACTTTATTGACATCATTATGGGATACGTAGTGACACATTGTCATGTTATATCTGACCTTACAAGAGGCTCATAAATCTTTTTAGAACCTTTAGAATTAGTTGTAGTCCAAAGTTTATGACCTTAAAATATGATCATAACTATGATATGAGGTGTGGTTTTAGGCCCCCTTTGGTCCTCATCCACATAGGGTTCCCATCCTTCCTCATCACAGATGATTTCGTCACATCTAGTTCTTAATATTTGTGTGGTAAGAAATCCCCATATGGATTCTGTATGTCAAGTTTCATCCCTCTGTACAACACAAATATTTATGAATTTTGAGTACCCTATGATACGTGAATATAAACTACTGTCTGGTTTTGAATAGTATGACCACAATCATTGTGCATTATCCTAATGACATGAATTTAAACTACAATACATGTCGTGATCACATGAAGTTAAACAATGCCATGAAACATTCTCAGTGTATGTCATTAAACAATGAGGAGATCATATACACTTGAATGATGTAAAATTACAATGAATCACATGCCATCATATCCGAGGTTATCTCTCATAGTGATGGTCAACTACTGCATTGTTCTCATCTATAGTTATCGCTCAACATCTAAGATTAAAATCCCTATGTAAGATAACTTGTTCTTTATTCAGACTGATATTCCCAAACACAAAGTGATTGAAGCCACAGTTTCATAATCATGAGATTGATGGAATCTATTAAAAAATTCCATCAATTCATTCCCACACATTGTGTTCCCCATATTCGAATCTTTATCCAATTTTTTACCTAAAGAGAACCCTAATATCCTGGTCTCATGTCACATCAACTCAAGTGCTGTCCATGGCCAATTCCTCAAATGAAATTGGATGATAATTCATATGAAATCTGAGGTGTCAAACATTATCAACAATCAACCCTCATTTGTTTGTCCCCATTTTTGGCTATGAAATATGGATTCTGTGTTGTGAACATGGAATGAAATTATCATATATCATGACACTAATCACATTGTATTCTTAACTTTGGGTATTGTGAATCACATATCCCATTCCAGTTACTTCCTATAGATTCCAGCACCCCTAGTATTATCTCGTTCATGTAATAGAAGGATTTTGGTAATGCATGTCGGCTATCCACAAGGCCCCATTCCCTAGCATCAACACCTCTCATTCATGACACTCCCAATGTAGATCAATGCCCCATTCCAATCCTATCACATCTTTTACTGTTTCAAACTTTCATATAGGTGGATGATAAATTATTATCCCTTTTTTCCCATGTCGATCCCAACTAACATGGAATTATATATTTTTTTTGGTTGCTCCCTCAAAGTGATTGATATACTGTAGGCCCTATAACATTCATTTTAAACATCATTTCCCTCAATACATGGTCAACCTCACCTTCATCATCCTTGTTGGACACAATTTTTAGAAGGTATATTTTTTACACCAAAAAATGAATCCTAATGATACACCTAATCCATGAGAATATCACATTCAATTGGGATTCATTTTAATGGTTGTGGATCCAAAATACAGCCACTAATTAGATTTTAAGGCCATTTGAAGTTACTCTTTAAATATTGTTCACAGAGACCCATCAGAGAGCTCTGATTCACAAATCTTCTCCCAAATTCGTGATGAATATTGATGGTCTCAAGAGATTATAATAAAATTTCTGAAAAAAAATTTGATGGAGGAATTCATTAGTCCGACAAATTCTGTGACCACACAAATGTGTTTGGTGGACATATCCATGATTATGATGTAACAAAATACAATTACATAATCAATTTTGTTCATGGTGGTCTCTAAAGAATCGTGATACCCCCATGCATATAAATACCACACTAATTCCATCATTAAAAAGAGAAATTTCACTAGGACTTGGCCTCACTCTCTCAATTCCCATAGGATTTGTGCTTCATAAGAACATTATACATAGAGAACCAAGGCATCGTTAAACGTCCATTATTGTGTTCTTAATAGCTTTCGCCCCACATGGAGATACCCTTCACGAAGGAATATACCCTTCATGAAGGAAGAATTACCTTTGAGGTACTTGATGATTCATGATGAATTTAGTCTTAATGGACAACTCAGTCCATGAATCAAGACTATTAGCATAGGAAATGAAAACCCAATTTGAGATGTCCCCTTCATGATAAACAATGCACAGAGATGCGTTGTCTTCATGAAGCCATAACATTCATGAATTTCTTGTATCCATGAATGATTGTACTTACAACTATCGTTGTTCCCCCCCCACTTCTCAGGATTAGATATGGGTTACAGTCCCTGGCCTCCGGCCTCTTCCCCTCCATACAATCACTCACCCACATGAAAAATCAAGAGTCCCACCATGATCATTTTGGGTTGGGTTAAATACATTTTCACTTCTAGCATTGTGGAGCCCCACCTTCCGCCACCTATAATACTAGTATTCTATATAGTTCCTCACACTCCATGAAACACATTTAGTTGAACTACTCCTCTTGGTTACCACCCTGTTTCAGGATTTGAGATTTTCATTCATGATTTCTCAAGTAACATGAGGAGAATAGTTCATTAAGAACTTCTTAGATAATAATCATCTGGATCCAATATCGATTTGAACTAGAAAGGGACTCTCTTGTATGACTCCCAGACTAGCCATTTCTAGGAATCTTATACATAATAGTCTTCACTACAGGACTATAAACTGTAGTATACCCTATATGAAAAACATTGTATGCAACATGCTATGACCAAGAGATGAACTATGAATGAAGAATAAGATGTCAATAGTCTTTACTAAATTACATTAAATTGTAACAAACTCCACTATTAAATAAAATGATTCCTTCTATGATAATCACAGGATGCCTTATGTTCATGTGTAAGATTACTCATGACATGATCATGAGATGACAACCAGACAATAACCCTTTTCATTTTCATCAGGTGCAAGCTTCAATCAAATGCATCAACCCACATGTTAGTTTGAATTCCCTCATGACCTGACATGAGGATGGAGGAATGGGAGCCTCCATGAGTAAGACCCATGCACCACATCAACTAAAATATTTTTTAAAATGATATATTACTCCATGAAATGCACATGGGATAACATCATTTCCAATCATTAGGAAGACATTACAGGAATCTCATGTGCATAAGCCCCATATAAATTATTACTTCTTCTAATAGCACAACAGCAGTTAATTGCATATTCCCCATAAAACTCATTCATTCACATGATGTTAAACAGAATCCATAACCATTTAAAAGTACATGTGATTCCCTCATGATGAAAATTGATAAAGACATCATGTAGATATTCCACAAGTAAGCCAAATTCATCATTGTCCCTCCCTATCAGCACCTAAAAATCATCCACTTATAAGCCCCATTCACCCTTGTGGCTCCCTAGTGGTACCAAGGAAACTTACATGCATAATATCCATTAACCAATTTTACTTCATTGAAAACCCTCTGAGGATTCCATGAATATTCCCCATTCACTATTTTCAGTCAATAGCAGCACCAATAAAACTTACAAACATATTCTCCTTTAACTATTTTAGTTCCATTATGGGATTCTGGAATCTTCCACACATAAGAAACATTCACTATTTACACTCCATAGAAGCACCCAAAACACATCTACACAAAATTCAAATTCACCATTTTTCATGATAACAACACCCGAGAAGATTTATAACATATTCACATCCACCATTTCAACAAAATAGTGGAACCTGGAATGCTTCCTCATATTTTCCACATCAACTTTTACCACTCCATAGTGGCACCCTGGCATCAATTTTATATGAATCCCCTACCTCCATCATCATGGTCTGAAAACCATGTTCAATCCCCAAATCACCAAACTATATGGGTTTTGATCCCTGACTTCTAAACAAGGTACCTATGAAGACTACATGTAGTCAATCCCAACTATTGGAAAATGATGGTTACCTCCTCCTAGGGGTGAACCTCTCGAATCATGTTATCCACCATCATCAATTACCATCCTAGTCATTCTTTTGTTCAACAATGTATCAGGAAGGCTGTGCCCTGCCTCGAGGTTGTATCTCCTTTGGGTTCACTTGGGTAGCATAAACGCGTAAGCCCCAAACAACATGCATGTGCCTCCTATTCAGTTGTAAGTCACATTTCCCCAATCAAAACTATGTGGAAATTTATTCACAACTACATGGGATACATAGAAATATAACATGAGACTGAAGGACAACATCCTTGACAACCCATCCATTCCATCCACTTCATTCACATCCATCCCAATTTTTTACATGAGAATCCACATCCCAGTGGGGCCATTCAATTCATCTAGGCATCTCTTATGCGTAAGACCCAATCATCTGCTTTATCACCTCACCCATATCAAAATGGGGTCACATCATCGATATGATAAATATTTGTGTGCATACCTCATTCATCCACATCGTTATTTCTCCTAGTAGAACCTACATAGTTTAAGGGAGTAATAGCTACACGATCCAGCCAAGATAAATACTCATATGATAGGATGCCTCAATGTGTAATCCCCACTCCATCCAAAAATCAACATGGTTTTTGATCCCGATCTTCAAAACCAGGTACATATGAAGACTCCATAATGTTCAATCCTAGCCAATGGTAATCTCGGTTCCCCCATTATTGGTGTCCACCATCCTTCATCCAACATATGTGGTGTTGATATCATCTTTCAATGTATGAAACCTTTCCTTTCTGGTACACCCCAATACCGAGTCCATTCCCATTGGGAATTATTATCCATCCATCCAGTATACATTCTAGGTGCTTCCTCTCAAGGATGTACCTATCTTGTTTACCATTAAAAGTGTTATGATCAATCCTCTATATTAGAAAGAAACTAAATTCCCAACCCTTTGTCGCTGCAAGATTATAAACTCATAGAATACCATGTGTTACACATGATATGCATGAGGAAACCATTAGAATACATGTCTTTAGAAGAACCACTCCCCCAGGATCATAAACTCGTGTCCTACCCCATGTAAAACAAGGTATTGATGCTCAAAACATATGAAGACATTCCTCTATAATAAGATACATTTTATCACCATAAGATAACTCTGGATCTGCCCCATTGAGATCCCTCTTATAAAGAAGAATGTTGGTTATCCAATGATACAATTTCCATCATTACCACTGACAATCAACAAGACTAATCACCTAACCAAAGGGTTCTATCATATCTAAACTCCTTGGAATAACTAGATAAAAGTTCACTAATTATCTAGAGTCCACAAAGATATGAAACTGGGAACGAGTTTCATAAACAACATCTTAATATATGTTAAATATCCAAAAAAGGAAACAAATTATGAGGAGGAATATATGGAAGGAGGAACTAAAATCCCATCATCTCATTTGATAATTGAGCAGATATAGAAAAAAGAAGTGATAACGGATACTATACATTGGAAAGTCAGAATGCGGGGTAAATTAATCCATCAGTGAACGTGACCACATGATGGTGTTGTGCCGTAGTTGAATGCTTCAAAAAAAACATACTGAACATGATCCATATTTGGTGGAAGTGTAATTTTGTAGTCCACTGATCTTATTCAATAACAGATTTTATAGTTGAAAATGATGCTTGAGATAATCTTACATATCATTCCAAACCATATGACCCTATTCAATTCTGAAAGTCAAAGGTAATCAATTTCTCCAATATCAGACTCTACGTACATTTGAATGTTGTCATCAAAGAACTTTTTCCGAATCTAAGATACTTCTATATGATGTTGTATGGATTTATACTTCTCAGTGATCTCTTTCACAATATTATATCATTTTATAGTTTGTTCTAAAACATTGTCCCAAAAAATTTTATTCCCACATCATTTCCTATATAGATCCTTACATAGTGTTATTCGATAGAAAGAACGAAATATATAGTTTTTTGAGACCTCAACAAATAAGATATTTTTATCCCATCAACCATTGAATTCCATTGAGTAGGAGTTATCATTTCATCATGCATCTGATTAGTCCTTAAAGGTTGGCCATTAGTTTTGGGTGACATGTTTGTGATAAAATTCAATCAGTTCTCAAAGCATGTTGATGAATTCTCAAGAATATAGATGTAAACATAGATTACTATTATAGATGATTTTATTAGGAATCCCAGGATACATCACCACTTCTTTCACATGTATGGTGGAAAGTTGATCATGTGAAAAATATTATTTAATATATATAAAGTGGGTAGTTTAGGGGAGTTTCTCTTGCAACACACAAATCACATTTTTTTCTATTATATGACATTGAGTGACTAGTGAAAATTTCATGGAGACATTATCCCATTTCAATAGCAGTATAGGTAATGGTTGCATCATACCTTTGGACTTCTACATCTATTTTATAACTTGATCACATACCAAGAACCCTATGATATACTATATAATATCCACCATCATGTTTCCCCACCGAAACGTATCTTGATTATCACGATACATTAAGATAGATTAAAAAAAAGAGTTATGTTCATTATCTGATATAACCTTCATTACAGTAGGTGATGATGGATGATGCATCCTCATTAAAAATTTCAATAAACCATAATCATCAATGTGAAACTCATGTATCTTCCATTATTTTACTTCTTTCATCTTCTATTGTAGCCCAATATCATCCCTTTAACCATCAATGATATTATCTTGGATTAAAGGTTTAGAAATAATTTGGGAAATGTAATAAATATTTCCTTCCATTATGATTTCCAAATAAATATTTAGAGTATCCATTAAGATACTATCATTCTCAATCAACATCATAGGTATAGTTGAAGGAGAATTTTTACGAATATAATCAACTACATTATTTTCCTTTTTAGGATTATAGTAAATTTAGAAATCATATTTCCTGATTATCTCTAACTAAGTTCATTAAAAAATATAATGAAAATTATATTTGAATATATAATTAGTTATTTTATAGTCAATATATATATCAATCATTTCACCATAGATCTAGTGCAGTAAAATAATCAGACTAATGATCATGTCATCTAACTCCATATCATGTCTCCAATTGTTTTGCACATGGATATACAACTGTAATGAGACATAGGCTATCACTTTATTATTCTACATGAGAAAACAATACAATAATTTTTTTGAATCATTTATTTACATCACCAATCCTTATCTAATTTTTTGTAGTTTGAATATATGATTATTGATTTAACTCTTATTGTGCTCCATAATTATTCCTCAAATTATTCCATCCAAACATAATTTACCCATTTCCTTGTAAACCTAGTTAGTAGGATTGAAAATCATGACAAATTTTACCCAAAATGACGTTACATCAAAGATAAGCCATGAAATCAATGGAATTGTGTGACACATGTGCATTTGGTCTATTCCCCAATTCCCTTTTTCATTAAACGGTCCACAATAATTCCCACAGTTGTGATCATGTATGCAATTATTGTTACATTATGTATCTAAAATTCACACTTGATTAACATTTTGGAAATTTTATCCTTCCGTAATATCTTCTACACAAACTTTAGAAGAACCACATTTTCAACTTTGATCATAGAGTAAATCAGAATAAAATTGATAAATATTTCTAAAATTTGATGAGGCATACTCTAAAGAATCTATTCTTCAATTCCATGATTATTTCAATGGAATTATTAGTTTTGATGTGAATCAATTTGTACTCATATTTTCCATACCTTTTCAAGAAATATACATTCAAAATATGTACCTTATCCACATTTTGGTGACGACTTATTGCATAAATCCCCTCTTTTGAAAAATATTGATCCCTCATAGTTAATAAAATAAATAATAAATCATTAGTATGTGGAACTTTTCATTATGGTTGATCTTTCTGAGCTCCTGGTAATCTATACATATCATCAATGATCTATCATTTTTTACGAAGGGAATTGGTCTCCCCCAAGGTCATGAAAAGTGGTGTATAAACTCCTAGGCGAAATTCTATTTTAGTTTCATCATTTAACAATACTATTCAATTAGGGACATCCAATTGGAGAATTTTTTATATGCATTGCACCATGTATAAGTTATATTTAAAAATATTCATTATCAAATAGGGGAAGTCTACGAAACTTTTAGAAAATACAACCATTTATTACTATACAACAAAAATTTCCATTAGTATGATACTGTTTTTATGTCAACAATTTAGGAAAAATATTATTCATTATATTGTATCAACACCCAAAACATTCATAGATTTTCCAAATTATATTCAGGATGGTCCTATCATTTTTACTGGACCAGTTTATGTTTGGAATATGAAATGATATTTACTTTTCCCAACTATTGATTTTTGATCCATATAATTACATCCAATCTATTACCTATATTGCATGAAATACAACCAAGGGAAGTATTATGAGATTCTCGGGAAGAATATTTAAATAAACACATAAATGATAAGTGTAAAACACATAGTTATAAATGGTTTCAAAATTATATGTTTTCAGAGATATATCTACTTCATGTTATTAGGGTTTTGATTCAACAGTTCTAACAAACTAGATGTAAATAAAGGATAACATAAAACCATAATCAAATTATGCATTTTCAATTCATGTGTGAATAGTAATTGTAACATCTATGACTTCATTTTCATTCTCCACTTCATTATTATTGAGTGAATAATATTTATCATGCTCCACTACCTTTAGTGGTTGGTGGAATTGATTAACCTTAAGCAGTCGTAGATTAGTAAATCATTGCACCTAGTTCCCATTATCCCTACAATTAAAGCATTGAACCAAGGGTGGTGTATTAAATTGTTCTTTCATTTCTTTCATAATGTTGTCCACCTCTTTCTGGTCTCTATGACATTCAAAATCATGGTTTCCATTTCTATTACACTTAACTTCCTCATTCCATTGTGGAAATTAATATGATGATTCTTCCCACATTTATGTCATGTAGGTAGTCATATCCACTTCCATACCTTATTCTTTGACCTACCATATTGAAACTAAATTTTCCATTCCGGTCTCAAAAATAGTTCTACTATTTTCTGATATTCAACAATTCATTGATATCCCATTAAATAACATCATAAAAACTCATAAATATAGTAAAGATAATAACTTTTGAATGTGTTGTTTTAAACCACTAATGAATAAATATATTCTTACGTCATTATTGATAAAAATATGTGTAATATCTTTCATTACTTCTAGATTCTTCCGATTATATCATGATAAATCCACCATCCTTGTGCGTCAACTCTAGTAATTCTCTAACAATATTTTCATGAAGAGTTTTGTGGTCAAAGAAGGTAATAAATATATGTTTAATGTCTTCCAGCTCCATCTATTCCATTTATTCATCATTCTTGATGTTATATATCAATTAACATTATTGATGAAGTTCTCCATCTAAATTATGAATTCCCAGAGTCAGCTTATATTTCATATAATAATAGAGAAGTAAAAAATATTTATTGAGTTATCAGTCTAATACTTGAAAAGTGGATTAGAAGATCACATAAATGATGGTGGTTATTTCTGTATAATGGAATCAATGTAAAGATTGTCTGTTTGGGTGAAATTGGACGTTATACGAGTTAAAAGATATTATTTATAGCATAAGGCAATTAGGTAATCATTTCGAGGATGTTTTGAACTCCACTAATAATGGAATTTGGGATTTCATTTGGGTAAACGTTTCATTGTTCCTCACATCAGTTTCTGGAAACATTTTTCATGCATCCCTACATTTCATAAAATAGAAGATTGTTTTACAAGACATATTTAAAAAAATCATGAATAAATAATTTATTTTTTTGTACATAATTTTAGAGAAATTTCTAATGGGGTCCCAATTTTAATTATTTTTCAAATCAAAAAATTCTTGGTTATTTATATATATAATTATAATAACATTTTTTACCAACATTATGTAATCCAAATTCCAAAATTAACTAAATCATGCTCTAATACAACCTATTGTGACCATAATTTTTTTATATAACTATTAAATCATTTTAATTATAATCAAAAAATATATATCCAAATGCTAGATCCTAAGGATTAGTCTCTTAGGAAAATTAGGCTCATACAGTAATTTTACATAATAAAACGCAATAACGTATTTCTATCCATCTTGTTTATAATTATAAAATATTGTATTCTACTTAGTACAAGTAATCACCATAGGATATATATAAGAGATATGGGTGAGCTAAAATCCTAATAAGAGGATGTATAAATGGAAAAAATCAATAAATCATGGGTGATAATAATAATAAAAATAATAATATTATTTGCATAGGGTAATAGTAATAAATAAGTGTGAATCATTAGGTAAAGTTATAACATTCTTCAATGCATTATAATGAAACATAATTTCATATTTTTTAAATACCACATTAAGTTGTAAAAAATGAAACATAATGATCACACATAACATATGTTCATAATCATAAAATAACTATAGTGAATAGATCTATCATCATGTTCACAAGTATTACAAACTATCTCATGAGACAAATGTCATTACCCAAATGCATTTTAGGTCTATATAATTTTGGTCCCACTCGTAACATTATAATATTACATAATTCGACATTCCAAATATAACATATAATAATTATGATCCAGAAATATCAAATGAAATGGAATGTGTAACATAAATATTTCTTATATAATACAAATAATGAATAAAATTGAGCTTTACAAATGAATAATGGAAATAATATCTAGACTATTCATTTTAATTCTTGACGGAATAAGAAACATTGCTAGAGGAGTAAATGAAATGTTTTAGAAATAATATTCTTTTTTAAACTCATCATATATTTCTTTTAAATCAAGGTGAAAAAAATAATATGTCCAAAATCAAATTTAAGAATACTGAAATTATATTTAAGTAAAAATATTAGAATAGAAATAATAAATATTTCATGAAATTGGGATAACAGAAAGAAAAAGTGTGGGTTTAAGAACGCCCATACTGTAATTCCTGCCTTTTTTCATTATTTTTTTTCTATCCTAAATAAAAAACATAGATTTATTATAAATTTCATTAATATGTTAACTATTGTAATTTTGTACAACTATTTATGAATTATATTCATTTTATATTATTTCTTAGTTTTGTTCAATATAGGGTTTCCATTTTTATATTATATTTTACTTAAAAATTTCTTATTTTCATGGATTAATCTATTTTGTAAAATTAACATTATAAAGTATTATAATTAATTAAGGAAACAAATAATAAATATAATTTCATGTTTATATATTATATATTATAAATAATATAAATAAATAATGTGAGTCATATATGGTGACATGACAATAATCCATAGGTGGTTAACTGACCTTCGAAAGGACAATGTCAGGAGGGTTGGAAAGAGACATTTAAAATGTGGTTGTATATATATATATAGAAAAATGATAAATAAAAAATATTAAAATAAATCATATAGTGTTAAATTATGGAATATATAATTACTCGAAGGGTTTTTTTATGAAATTCAATTTGAAAAATGAAATAGTAGAATAAAAATAACATAATGGTTACATTTGAGTTGAAATTACTTAATCTTCAGTGTGGCTTCTCATGTTCAACAATAAAACACCCCTAAAGCTTGGAGTTGGATTACTCCAAAATGTACCATAGGATTATAAGGTGATTTAGAGCATGTATTTTGGTAGAGTTTCACATATTTATAGTGAGGAATGAGGGTTTCACCAAGGGGGAGAATTATGGTTACATATACTTTAGGAGAGAAATATTTTTAGAATAAAATATGAGAAGAAATATATCCAATGTAAATCATACAATAGTGACGATATGAAAATATAAAAAATACATAAATATAATAAAATGTGTTCTAATACTCGAATCATATTTAAAATTTCAATTCATTAACTAATTAAATAAAGACAATATACATTGTAAAAAATTGTTATTTTAAGGGATATCTTTTGACATTATGTTTTGTTTTATGATATTTAGTTTTGGAATTTAAATTTATTTTTTAAAAAATTAATTCTCAAAATTAAATATATAATGTAAAACCTCTATTTCAAGAATATATTAGTTCATTATTCAATAAAAAATTATTTAATATAATATCAATTGATTATTGGAAAAAACATTATTTTTAATATTCAATAGTAAATTGATGTATATCAGAAATTTACAAAAATTTAAGGTGTGTAAAATTTCAACATTCTGATTTAAAATTTTGAATTAATTGTATAAAATTAAATTTATTCCAATGTTAATAAATTTTATTTAATATAATAATTATTACTTTTACGAAATACATTCATTTCATTTAAGTTTTTTAGTAACATTTCATGTTAAATAGGAATTATAAACACAAATATTTGCTAAAATAAATTAGGATAAATATCATTAATATAACAATTATTTAATTGAGATAATACTATTATTACAATGATGATGATACTATTCCGAATGATTATGTCACTATTCCTAATAGTCATGTTAATATTCATAGAGTTACATTTCTTTTCTAACAGTCACATTATATCTTATAAATACATATTATTTATCTTGATTCTTTATTCAAATAAATTACACTCAACGATATAACTTTAAAATGATTATAATTTCTATTATATTAGTATCATTTTTTTTATTTCTAAAATTTTTCCACTAATGGATATGATTTTAATAGACAGGGATGATCCATATTTTCTCATTTTAGATTCCATATTTTATTTTTTCTCTCCAATTTTCATGTTTGGAATTTTAATTGGATTAATTTATTAGTAATTTAAGATTATTTAATAATAAATAAAAATATTTTTGATTTATTATATCTATAACACTATATAGTATACTATGTCACACATTTTTTTCAAGAGGAAATTATCATTTATGAAATCTTGGTTGTTACATCCCATGTACCATTTTATATCATTGATATTTAATTATTAACCAATTAAATGGTTGGATATATAATTAGGTGACACCAAAAAATAATGAAATTCATATATATGTGTTCCAAAGTATCATAAAACATTTATCAAATCGGATCCAATTAAATGAAAATGGATTCATAAATATTTTATTATATCACGACTTGTGGTTTGGAAATGAGTTTCATAATTCATATTTTTATCATATAATAACACTTATAATAACACATATAAAATGAAATGGTTTCATTAATATATATTTAATAATAAATAAAAACCATAATCATAATGAATAATGAATATAAAATAGTATCAGATCCATAGTAAACATATAAAAAATTAAAGTAAGTCATAACTGATGGAATTTTTTTTGAAAGATAACAATGATTTGTTTTTCTGAATATAAAAATTCCAATTGAAATAAATTAGTTAATATATATCCTTTCCAAACATATCAAATAAAAAGTGTTTTTTAACCTACCCTATCAATATTGTAAATGCATCATTAAATGATTGACCAGTCCTGATAATTGTAAATATCATTCATTCCATATGAGTTAAAACAATGAATCCATTCAAGTTTGAGGTAAAACGTCAACAATAACTCATCTAGAAAATGAAATGCAGATTAATTTTAAACCTTATTTTAGAAAATTAATAAAAATGTAAATATGATTATAGGACATCATATTTTTTAAAATGAAATGGTTTTGATAATATATTATGAAAACATCGAAATGAATGAAAAATATTTTCAAATGTTTAATGTAATAGTCATTATTCAACAAAATTAATAGTTTTGTATAATTTATTCATAAAGACGGGAAAATTAATTTAAAACTTGTAAAACTGAATGATAAAAATTGGAAAATAAATTTAATGGCATTCTAAATAGATGAATCATAAGATTTCATCATCATAAGAATAATAAAAAATAATCCTAACAAACTATTAGATCATAATATAATGCCATTACCATTTTGGTAACTTTTAAATAATATCTCAATGAAAGAAATAATCTTATAATGATATTTATATAACCTATTTTTCATTATATTAATAAAAAATACCTTTAAGGGACGTATACATACAACACAAAACCAATAATTGTTGAATGTGGCTAGTTTCCAATAGAAATAAAAGTGAGGTTACAATACATCACCATAAGACTCATCATTCATCATACGTATTCTAACATAAAATATAATAAATCATGGATTATTATAGATATAATAAATGATCATAATAATTTATATCATACAATATATGATTTACAGAAGATCATATATTACTCATTGATTATCATCTTTCTTGTAAAAACCACGTTCTTAGATATAAAAGATTGACTTTTCATATTTCATTTAGTTTTTAAATGAAAGTCCATTTACAGTGTAAAATATTAAATCATTTAAATAATTTTAATAATAATAAAAATTTAATATATTTTCATTATCATTTTTATATAAATCCACACATTTCTGATATAGTAAATGAATTACACAATTCATGGTGATGATACACTATATGTACGCATGAACACTGTTACTTTTTCTAGAAGGATGAAAAGAATGAAATTTATATAATATATAAAATATTTATGATAATTATTTTGTCATATATATCATAAATATTCATTAAGTCAATCCATATTATTATAAATTTCAAAATAATGGTAAAATCATATCGCATCACTTCATGGAGGTAGTAGACCACAAATATACATGAGTGACATTATCATTTTCTATGAGAACCCTGCTTTTAGTACAAACATAAACATGATTAATTACATAAAACCTAACTTGATTCAAAAAAATGATCGAGAGGTTTAGTTTATTTGGGGCTTAGGATAATTACATGAAAACTTGAAACATGAAATACAACATCTTTATTGAAAACTTCCTTTACATGACCACTACATTCCCTCGTACTTCGCATTGCATGGGATAACCTGAGGACAAGCATAAGAAAAGGGTGAGCTATAAAGCCCAGTAAGGGAGTACACATGTAATAACATGAGGAGTACAATACATGTTAGAAAATAGGCATATAATTAGAGCATAAAAGAAACATGAGCATAAAGGCATGATAAAGCATTATAATCATAACATGGAAATGTGGGAACAACACTTAACATGGAATTAGCATGAGCCAAGGATCATTGCACCTGGAGCAAGAGTAAATCCTCATTGCACATAAAGAACAAGTAAACCCCTGTTTCACTTGAATTAGAATGATTCAGAACTCATTTCACATGACGTACCATGATACTATACTTTAACTAATACATTGGAGCGCTATAAGGGCGCAATCTTCTTAAACATTTAATTTCATGCTTAAGTGTGCCACATGGATCATAAAACATGTATTCATAAAACATAATCATTTATTCCAAGATAAAGGAATGTGGAATTCATACATTAAACTTTTAATTAATAATTAAAGTTTTATAAAGGTGGATACCCTTGATGGAGAAATGGGATTGATATCCACTACACAATGGAATTGGCTTAGAAAATCGGTACGATTTCGGAAGTGTAACGGTGTGACATAAAAATTCATAAAAATGGTTGATGAGAGGTAAAGGGGTTCCTCATCATATTTACATGTAATGGACAGTAAGGAGGTCATATAGATAAATGTACCAACAATTGTAATGGAATTTAGATTCATGATACAAAATTATTGCTTGAATGTAAAAGAAGAGAGAGAAGTACCTTTCGGAATTTCGGCATAGTAACGGGTGTACATGGGAGGAATTTAATGAGAGATAAAGGGGTCTCCCATCGTTAAAACAATAAGATGGAAGTATATGGGAGGTTAGAAACCATACCCCAACATTCATAATTGAAATTAAAAGGGCAATAAAACTTAATGAAAATTGATAAAAAATGAGAAAGGAAGCAAAAACCCTTACTTGGAAGTGTGCTTCCAAAGGCTAGGGAGAGGATTTTGAGAGGCTTCTTGAGAGATTAGGGAACATTGGGAGGATTCTAGAGATAATAGGGTGGAGTTTGGATTAACATCAAGGGCTTTGAGTGAGGAGGAAGTGGGAGATTGGGTGGGTTTATATAGGAAAGTTGAGGGAATTCATTATTATTTAGGTTTGGGACCCCTTATATTAAATTAATCCAAACCACAAACCATCCCATGGTTTTTCCCTATGGTTTTTGGAAAAGGGAAGAGGAAAAAATTATTTTATAAGGCTAAAGTAAGATCCTCTTAAAATAATAAGGTTGCTTATGTGGAGATGAGTCACACTCCCATGGAAATTAATTTAAAATGGCAAAGTGTTGAATAAGACTTGAGGGGTCCATGAATGCTTTGGAAAATAAGTCAAACAAACCCAAAAGCACTTTATTATTACGTTAAAAAGTATATTGGCCGAACATAAAGATTATACTATTTTATTACATCACTATTGGGTCATTATGATGTCATAAAACACATTATATATTTAAACGGTATTTAATTTTAACCAAAAAATTTGACTGTCTCAGAAAATTATGAAAAATTCACCGTTGGATAATTTCGACATCTTGATTCCAAAAATAACATTTATTTTATCTAACTAATTTTCTAAATATTATAATATTCACTTTTAAAATAATAACCGACATTTATTGGAAATTCACAGGTTTTGACAAAAATGGCTTTCAAACCTTAATAAAAAATTTAATTGAATACATAAAATTATAAGATCATTTATATTTAATAAAAATTAATTTAATAATATTATTATTATTTTATATAAATATTATTTAATTAAAAAATCCCTTAATTTAATAAAATAGATTTCTTAATTAATTAATAACTAAAAACAACATTTGTACTTTAAAAACTATTTACAATGTATCAAAATGACTAGAAATTATATTCATTATTATATAAAAAATAATATACATGAACATTGTACTACTTATTTGTTACATAATGCCTTAAAATAGTCGTATAAGACCTAAGGGTAAGGTGTGCGATGGTGACAGACTATTGGGGTGGCTCAGATAAAATCGCTCGAGTGGTAATTTCAATCAACTTCCACTTTTCCCGTAGACGGTCATGTTCGAGCTTGACATGATGAAGCTCATCTTGGGCTTGGTCAAGGGAGAAGCCCAAAGATGCCACCACTTTTCAGATCTCCGACAAATTGGCTTCATATGGTGCAATTCTACTGGATGAGGCCATCACTTCTTTTGTCTGAGTAAATTGGATTTGTTAAAGTCCTATATTTATACTAATCATGTGATCACTGTTCAATGGCTATACCAACAACGATCAAAATTATTAACATAAAACCAAAGAAGTTGACATCTTATAAAAATAGTTTTCATAAAGAGACATTTAACTAGATCAAGATGGATTGGTCATTAAATTAAACTTTGGATCGTCACAATATTCCCCCTTATGAAATTTCACACTCGAAATTTTCCTTTTCCCACACTAAAACAATTGTGGGTAACTCAACTTCATCATATCCTCCAATTCCCAAGTTTCTTATTCGGACTTCTGGTTTCTCCACAACACCTTTATGAGGGGCATTGTTTTATTTCGTAGAACTTTTTCTCTACGATCTAAGATCTTCACTGGTTATTCCTCATAATAAATATCATCTTCCAATTGTACCACCTCAGAAGAGAGTACATGTGAAGGGTCTGGTATGTACTTCTTTAAGAGGGACACATGAAAGTCATCAGGTACTTTGTCCCAGGTAGGTGGAAGTGCTAGTCGATATGCCAGATCCCCGACATGATCAAGAATATCGAAGGGGCCGATGTACAATGGACTTAACTTCCCTTTATTTCCAATCCTCATGACCTTCTTCCATGGAGATATGCGTAGAAACACCATGTCTCCAAATTTAAACTCAAGGTCTCGTCGATGATTATCTGCATAACTCATTTGTCGACTCTGGGCTGCCTTGATTTGCTGCTGAATGGTTTTCACCTTCACCACCATTTCATTGACCATTTCTGGTCCATCCAGCTTATGTTCACCGACCTCATCCCAACATTCCAGTGTTCTACACCTTTTACCATACAGGGCTTCTTATGGTGCCATTTGTATGCTCGAGTGGAAACTGTTATTATAAGAGAACTAGACCATAGGAAGATGTTAATCCCAACCTCTTTTAAAGTCAATTGAGCACGCTCTCAACATATCCTCATGTTTTTGGATAGTCCGCTTGGATTGGCCATTAGTTTGAGGATGATAGGACATACTGAAGTTCAGTTCAGTATTCAGAGCATGTTGATGACTCTTCCAAAACATAGAGGTGAATCTTGGATCTCGGTCAGAAACAATAGATAGTGGTACTCCATGCAACCTGACCACTTCCCTGATATATATATGTTCCAGTTGATCCAAAAATAAATACTCCTGAATAGAAATGAAGTGTTCAGTCTTTATAAGACGATCCACAACAACTCAGATTTCATTGTTGCCTTTGGATGTCCTTGAAAGTATGGTGACAAAGTCCATGGTGATGTTCTCCCATTTCCATTCTGGTATGGGTAATGGTTGCATCATCCCCTTAGAATTCTGCCTCTCTGCCTTCACTTGCTGACACACCATGCGCTTTGATGTATATTCAGTGATCTCCTTCTTCAAATTATCCCACCAAAATTTTTCTTGGAGATATCGATACATCTTTGTGCTCCCTGGGTGAATAGAGAAATTTGATCTATGTGCATTATCCAAAAGTTCCTTCTTCAGCTCCAGACTTGATGGAACACATATTATTTTCCCAAACTGCACAATTCCTTCTTCATTAACATTAAACTCTTAGGATTTCCCTTTTTTGATAGCTTCCACTTTTTTCTGAATTACCACATCATCCTTTTGAGCATCCTTTAACCTTTCCAAAAGAGGGGGTTGAGCAATCATTTTTGAAAGGATTGATGATGTTACCTTCTTTATGATTCCCATGTCCATATTCATCAACTATAATAAGATTGGATCCTTCTCAATTATCATCATTGATAGAATTGTTGGGTTCTTTCTACTTAGGGCATCTTCCACCTTGTTCTCTTTCCCAGGGTGGTAATGTATTGAATAGTAATAATCCTTGATGAGCTCTATCCGTCTTCTCTAGAACATATTGAGCTCTTTCTATGTGAATATATATTTAAGACTCTTGTGGTCGGTATATATCTCACATTTCTCTCCATACAGATAATGCTGCCAGATTTTCAAGGCAAAGATCACCGCCGCCAACTCCTGATCATGCATTGGATAGTTTCTCTCATGGATTTCAACTTCCATGAGGGATAAGATATCACATTATCATTCTGCATCAGCACACAGCCTAAGACCTTCTTTGAAGTATCACTGAATACCACAAAAAGTTCCCCACTTGTGGGTAAAGTGAGCACGAGCTCAGTGATAAGCCTCCTTTTCAACTGCTTGAAGATTTCTTCACATTCATCACTCCAATCAATCTTTACTTCCTTTCGAGTTATCTTGATAAGAGGGTTGGAAAATCGTGAGAAATTCCTCACAAATCGTCGATAATATCCAGCTAACCCCCAGAAGCTACGGATATCAGTTACCGATGTTGGCCTCGGCCATCCCTAAATTGCATATATTTTGGAGGGGTCCACAGATATCCCATTGCTTGTGATGATATGGCCCAAGAATGAGACCTCCTTCATCCAGAACTTAGACTTGCTATACTTTGCATAGAGCTTCTCCTTGTGAAAAGTCTCTATTGTAGTTTTAAAATGCTCCTCATAATCCTCCTTAGTTTTGGAGTATATTAAAATATCATCTATAAAGACTATCACAAACTTGTCAAGGTAATCTCTAAAGACTCTATTCATCAATTCCATGAATATTGTTGGAGCATTGCTGAGTCCGAAAGGAATTACTATGAATTCATAGTGCCTGTACCTTGTACTAAAAGTAGTCTTGGGGACATCTTCCTTCTTCACCTTTACATGGTAATATCCCGACCGCAAATCCACCTTGGAGAATTATTGTGCTCCATGCAGCTGATCAAACAAGTCATCTATTTTTGGGAGAGGATACTTGTTCTTTATGGTGATTTTTTTATGTTCATGATAATCGATGCAAAGCCGCATTGACCCATCCTTCTTCTTGACGAAGAGGACTGGTGCAACCCATGGTGAAGCACTTGGGCGTATAAACACTTTATCCAGATTCTGTTGTAGTTGTTTCTTCATCTATTCAAGCTCTACAACATCAATTCTATATGGAGTCTTGGATATTGGTATCACCTCATGTATAAGTTCAATTGAGAACTCAACATCTCTTCTTGGAGAAAGACCAGGTTGTTCCTTAGAAAACACTTTAGTGAATTCCCTCACAATAGGCATTTATTCAAGGATGGTTTCTTCCTTGTACTCAATCAACTAAGCCCGATACGTGATCTCATAAGGTAGTAATATCCATTATTGAGATGATGGAGCTAAAGGATATTCAACTTCCTCCTGACACTTGTAAATAATTGGGGGTCGATTATCCATATGGAGTGTGATTTCCCTCTCATGACAATTTATGTTGGCTCTATATAAAGAATGCCAATCCATGCCAATAATTGCATCAAATTCCACCAAAGGGAGTATGACAAGGTTCGCTGGGAAATTCAATCCACCGATTATAATAGGGGAGGACTTATATTCATGGGATGTAATGATTTACACATTTTCCGTACACACCGACATCCTTACTTCCATGATTTGTGCTGGTGCTGGGATTGTTCTACTAAACTTTCGAGATATAACGGAATGCGTAGAACTTGAATAAAAAAGTACGTTCTCTGTTCTTGAATGAATAACTAGCCTACCTGTCACCACTTCATTGTCGGGGTTCACTTCAGTAGAAGTGAAGGCAAAATCTCTTCCTTGCTATCTTGGAGTTTGTTGGTTGCGTCCGATAACCCTTGTATTAGGGCACTGATTTGTAAAATGACCCGGTTCATTGCATTTGTAGCATTGAACAAGGCATTGAGGTTTGAAAGGAGTGTTCGTCTCCTCTTTCGCTGCCGAGGGTCCTTCTTGCTGATATTTAACAGGTAGGTGCCCTTCTCTTCCACACATGAAGCATTTTCTCGTCCCCTTAATTCAATTTCTAGGGTGATTCTTTCCGCACTTTTGGAAAGTGGGGTGCTGGATCTTCTTAGCACCGTTGCATTTTTCCATCGGACCACCAGCATCGAAGTCCACCTTATGCTTATTCTCCCCATGATACCCATGTGATTCTCCGATCTCCATTTCGACATTGAGGGCACATCAGACAATTTCCTCGTAGCTGTCGAAGTCTTGGATCACTAATTCTTTCTGCAAGCTAGGCATCAGCCCACCAAAAAAGCGGTCAACCATTCATTCGGGGTTAACGACAAAGAAGGAAGCAAATCGTGCAAGCCTTGTGAAGTTTGACCGATATGCTCCTACAAATTCTTCATCTTTTTTCTTGAGGGAAAGGAAGTTCCTTTCCATATTAAGATGTAGGGTGAGCGGAAAATATTTATCGAAAAACATCTTCCGGAAATCCTTCTTTTCCAACGCCTCTATCTTCTCCTCTGGCTTTGTATTTTTGATCAAAGTCCTCCATTGATCAACTTCACTCTCCATATGATAAGTTGCCAGGAGAACCTTCTCTTGTTCAGAACATTGAAGGATGGAGAAGATATATTCAATGGAGTTGATCCATTATTCAGCGATCGTGGGATCAGATGATCCACTAAATGTAGGAATCCTTTGTCTCATAAAGCTCTCGATAGTGACTTGTTCTTTCTTAGGGGGGTTGAAAATTCCTCTTGACCCTTGTTTCTATTCAAAACTTGAGTTAGCTGAGAGAGATGCGTGACAAAGTTTGCGATTCCTGCTCCCATTGGATTTGGCATCTCATTAGTACAGTCATCACACTGATCTTCACAACAGTTGTTAGCCCGAGTCCTCCTATTACCGGCCATTGGCTGGAATAAGAAGAAATTTAGGGGTAACACATAAAGGGTAATCCAAAGACAAAATTTGATGACTTATAAATAAACTTTTATTTCCTTAACTCATGAGTATATAGGCTTCAATCTAGGATTTTTGTGATCTACTTTCTAACATATATTCTTAAGGGCATTTTTTTATTTCCATTAATAAGGGTTCATACTATGCTTGTGAATTTATCAAAAAATATCCCCCGGGAGTGTCGTAACCAACAGTGCAGCAAGGCCCGTTGTCGTGCACCATTTCCCATTCGAGTCCAGCTCAAAGATGTGTTTTCGTGTTTTACCCCTAGGATACATTTGTGCCAGAGCCGCCTCTACCTACTCATATCCAGACATGGATGTATTTGTTTGATAAAACACTTACTTTGTACTTACCAAAACATAGGGATGTTCTTATTATACTTAGTCTTGTATCTAAGGATATAATAGGGTTTCCTAATCACAAAAATAATTAAACCTATCCTATGATCCCAACTATGAAAACCCTACTTTTATTACAAACATAAACATGATTTATTACATAAAACATCACTTGATACAATGAAGAAGATTGAGAGGTTTAGTGTCTTTAAGGCTTAGGATCATTACATAAAAACTTGAAACATGAAATACAACATCTTTATTGAAAAACTCCTTTACATGACAACTATATTCCCTCATACTTAGCATTGCATGGGATAACCTGAGGACATGCATAAGGAAAGGGTGAGCTATAAATCCCAATAAGGGAGTACACATGGAATAACATGTAGAGTACAATACATGTTAGACAATAGGCATATAAATAAGAGCATAAAAGAAACATGAGCATAAAGGCATGATAAATCATGATAGTCATAACATGGAAATGTGGCAACAACACTTAACATGGAATTAACATGAGTCAAGGCTCATTGCACCTAGAGCATGATTAAATCCTCATTGCACATAAATCATGAGTAAACCCTCGTTTCACTTGAATTATCATGAGTCACCACTCATTGAAGATGGCGTATCATGACACTATTCTTTACCCAATGTATTGGAGCGCTATAAGGGCGCACCCTTCTTAAACATTTCATATCATGCATAAGTGTTCCACATGGATCATAAAACATGGATTCATAAAACATAATCATTTATTCCATGATAAAGGAATGTGGAATTAATACATGAATCTTTGTAATCAATATGTAAAGGTGCATAAATGTGGATACCCCTGATGGTGAAATGGGCATGGTGTCCACCACACAATGGCATTGGCTAAGAAAATCGGTGTGATTTCGGCAGCGTAACGGCATGACATAAGAATTCATAAAAATGGTTGATGAGAGAGAAAGGGGTTCCTAATCATATTTACATGTAATGGACAGTAAGGAGGTCATATAGATACATTTACCAAAAATTTTAATGGAATTTATATTCATAATACAAAATTATTGATTGAATGTAAAAGAAGAGAGAGAAGTTCCTTTCAGAATTTCAGCATAGTAACGGATGTACATGAGAGGAATTTAAGGAGAGAGAAATGGGTCTCCCATCATTCAAACAATAAAATGGCAGTATAGGGGAGGTGAAAACCCATACCCTAACATTAATAATTTAAATTAAAAGGTCAATACAACTTAATGAAAGTTGACAAAAATTGAGAAAGGAAGAAATAACCCTTTCTTGGAAGTGTTCTTCCAAAGGCTAGAGAAAGGATTGTGAGAGGCTTCATGGGAGCTTGGGGAAACATGGGAGGATTCTAGAGAGAGTAGGAAGAGTTTGGACGAACATAAAGGGCTTTGAGTGAGGAGGAAGTGGGAGAATGGGTGGGTATATATAGGAAATGTTAGGGAATTCTTTATTATTTAGGTTTGGGACCCCATATATTAAATTAATCAAAACCACAAACCATCCCATGGTTTTTGCCCATGCTTTTTGGTAAAGGGAAGAGGAAAACATTATTATATATGTCCAAAGTCCGAAACTCTTAAAATAATAAGGTTGCTTATGTGGAGGTGAGTCACACTCCCATGGAAATTAATTTAAAAATGAAAAGTGTTGAATAAGTCTTGAGGGGTCCATTAATGCTTTTAAAAATAATTTAAACAAACCCAAAATCACATTATTTTAATGATAAAACATATATTGGAAGAACATAAAGATTATAGTAATTTATTACATCACTATTGGGTCATTATGATGTCATAAAACACATTATATATTTAAACGGTATTTAATTTTAACCCAAAACTTTGACTGTCTCTGAAAATTATGAAAAATTCACTGTTGGATAATTGCGACATCCTGATTCCAAAAATAACATTTATTTTATCTAAATAATTTTCTAAATATGTTAATTTTCACTTTTAAAATAAATACTGACATTTATTGAAATTTCATGGGTTTTGACAAAAATGGATTTCAATCCTTAATAAAAATATTAATTGCATTCATAAAATTATAAGATCATTTATATTTCATAAAAATTAAATTGATAATAATATTATTATTTTATTAAAATATTATTTAATTCAAAAATCAGTAATTTAATAAAACAGATTTCTTATTTAAATAATAACTAAAAACACCATTTGTAAATTAAAAACTATTTACAATGTATCAAGAATGAATTGAAATTATATTCATTATTATATAAAAAAATAATGTACATGAACATAGTACTAATTATTTGTTACATAAGCCCTCAAAAAATCCACATTAGACCTAAGGGTAAGTTGTGCGATGGTGACAGATTCTTGGGGTGGCTCAGATAACATCGCTCGTGTGGTAATTTCAAACAACTTCCACTTTTCCCTTAGACGGTCAGGTTTGAGGATGACATGATAAAGCTCAACTTGGTCTTGGTCAAGGGCGAACCCCAAAAATGCCACCTCTTTTCTGAGATCCGACAAATGGGCTTCGTATGGGGCAATTCTACTGGATGAGGCCATCGATTCTTCTTTTTGAGTAAATTGAACTTTTTAAAGTCTTATATTTATACTAATCATGTGATCACTGTTAAATGGATATATTAACAATAGTCAAAATTCTTAACATAAAACCAAAGAAGTTGACATATTATAAAAATATTTTTCAAAAAGAGACATTTAACTAGAGCAAGAGGGATTTTTCATTAAATGAAACTTTGGGTCGTTACATTTTCAGTCAAAATATGGTGTAAGAATGTATATGTGATATTGTAATTAGAGGAATATATAAATGTAATTAATATCATATACAAGCATTAAATCCATAATTACCTCTAGTTGTGATATTGTGTGATGGAAAATGAATGACATTGTTTTGCGAGGCGGTAATCCGTTGCAGACATGATCTATTATTATATTTCCTAGTTGAAAGAATAAGTGATTAATGTAGGTTATGAATCTAACACAATAAAATTAAAATATACAGTATATACAATTTTAATTATATCATTGTTAGTTATTAATACTTTATGGAGGTGGAAGCAGAAATAAAATGAAGATGCATAGTGTATAAGTAAACCTCTAATTTGGATAACCTCTATAATATTATAGGTAAATCATTCAAAAGAGGTTTTATTAATACAAATAAGTACGATATGAAATTTGGAGGGATGTATGTTAGAGATTGAGATATGTATTTTAATAACCAAAAGGATCAATGATAAAAGAGATACACATTTATAAGTGTGAGAGGATCCCACATTCAAAGTACTAAGAAATATATTAAATGAATCCAAATATAATAAAGTAATTACAAATAAAGATGATAAAAAATATAAATATAATTAAATTTTGGTTAGGATAAGACTTAAACATTTCCATCAAACTGTATTTAGACACGACATATTAGTAAAACATCTTTTATCTTTTTGTGTAGCCCCTTGGTTAATAGTTTTTATTTTTTATTACGACAATTAATATTTACAATAATTAAATTTAATTATAAAAATAATTATTTTGAAATTATTTAATATTATATTTTACTATTATTATAAATATTGAATCAATTTAATATATTTAATTTCATTAAAAATCAAAATTTATCCTAAAATTAACCCCACAGATGCAACGAAATATAGTTTTCTATATAAAATATTTTTATAAGTATAGAAATATTTTATATCAAATATAAACATCAAATTTATTATAATGATAAAAATTTGATTGAAATTTCATAATTGAACTAATTTTACATTAAAAATATTTTATGAAGGTTTTAGCATTGGGGAAGGCATAATTGAAAATGGAATATTCAATACATTTCATTATTTATTACAATCATTTGACGAATTAATCATTTTATAAAACAATAAAATGTTTTATCTATAATAATGTCGATATATTGAATTTAAATATGTTTATTAATTTGTGAATAATATTTTGAAATGTTGATTTTTTATTATTTGTTTATAAAAAATAAACATGTTTGTCAAAATTGTATTTTGGAATGATGAAAGACCATAAAAAAATTATGCTCATATATATAGATGTATTTTATTCATCCAAAAACACCATATATAATTAATATCATTTAGGTATTCCTATTAATATTATAAAATATATGTAATAGTATGTAACCATTACATTTATTTAAAAAAATTAATAATTAATTTCAATTCATCTATAATGATCCTTTATGATTTATAGATTACATATATTTGAATAGGTTAATTTTTTTAAAATAATTATTTCTAAAAATAAGAAAGGAAGTGTTTCTAGATACTGAAAAATAGTTTTCATGATGTTTTTAGAGAGAAATAATTTTTTATAGAGGTATAAAGTCAAAAAAATAGAAATATAGAATGTTATAGAGATGTAGATATTATGAAATATTTATATATTGAAAAAATTAAATATATGGATGTAGAAAAAGATGATGAGATAAAGATATTTATAAATTCTAGGAGATAATAATTTTTATAGGATGAAGACAGAATGAAATTGTACATGTTCAGAAAGTTACTAAGATGAAAGAATAGAAATTTAGGAGATAAAAATGTTTATTGGAAAAATAATTTAAGAATGATAAAAGGATATAAATATTACATTGATTGGAAAAAATCTTATAGAGTCAAAAAAAATTATGCTGATATAAATGTTTCGTAAATCATGAAAAATATCATGATATAATATTTTGATAAATACAAGAGCTTATGTTTTTCAAAGGAGTAATTTTTTTAAAACATATGATGATAATTGGATAGAAATGTTTATAGAAACTGGGATTTATTATTTTTATGATGTTGGTTGATTTGAAAAAATTTGGTAAGACTACCTGTTAGGTGAATCATATGTTTTATGATGTAGAAATGTGGTTTTTAGGCCACTGTGAATATGAATATCTTTTAAAAAATAAATTTTAAGGTGAAAAACATTACTATCAAACATAGATTACTGACTAGGTGATGTAATATGTAGATAAAAAACAATGATGCAGGATAGAAAGAATTTTTTTACCATGTTTACATTTCTGTTTTCAAATCACAATAGAATGAAAAATGAATTCTCTACACATAAGTACATTACAAGAAACTGATGCCTGTAGAATTTGCAACAACTTAGTCAAACATCATTAAAAAAACATTACTAACTAATAGATGTAGGATTAGTTCTTTTCAAATGGTTAATGTAAATTTTAAAGCGAATATATATTGTCGATTTTGTAAAGTACAAGATTCTATTTTGAAAAAAGTACATCTGATGAAATTTTCAAATGAATGAAAATCATATTAACATTTTATCCAAAAGATATACTTTTTACACAATAAGAACTTTATGGTCAGATGGATAATGTTTTATAGATGTTAAAGGATGAATCATCCTATAATTTATTAAGAGAATATTTTACAAATGAAAAACATTGATGTTTTTACAGAGTAAAAAGTTTTATTTTTCCTAAAGATACAAAGATGAAGTATGTAAAATGTTACAATGTGTAATTTAAATGGATTAAAATATTGATATTAAAATTAATAATGAGTTTCCTAAAAGTTTTTTATTGAAATTTAGTGAAAGTTGGAAACATTATAGAATTTTAGATGATTAATGAATGTTTTATAAGTGTTGATAAGTGTCCCATCAAAATTAAAATGAGTACGATGTTCCAATTTATGAATTTCTGTGAGTGGGGAAAGGAAATTGGATTCCCAACATTGATATTTATGGGGAACCGATAAATATAATTGAGAAGCAATGTTGTACATTACACTATTCACATATATAAATAATCAAATTGATACAACGTTTTTGTTGGTAAACGATTATATTTTAGGGATAGGTTTATATTAAAGAAGATTTTTAATAGAATGTTTTGATTATAAGAATTATACATATGTATGTTCGGTAACGAGATAACGTATAGTTTAAAATGTTTTTATACATAATTTTGTTATCAATATGTTTTCTAAATTTTTCTATAATTTTTTAGTATTATGAATAGTTTTACAAAAGTTGAATCAAATGAAGATTAGGCGATGTATGAACACTAGATGGTGAAATCAGAATGAGGAATCTAATAGTCTTTCGAGATGAAATTTACTTTAGAAAAAAAAAATGTAGATTTTTTTGTGGCTTAATTTTTTTGGGAAAACTATTAAATATTGGCTGTTAGTATAATAAATCAAATATTAGGATATAATGAGACTAATGAGAGTTAGAACAAAATTTATATTCACAACTTCATAATAATAAATTTCCATAGTCCCCTGTGAGTGACCATAGCATGAATGATGGTTCTCATACTGAGGAAGAACCTTTAAAATCATATATTATTCATTTAATATCATATTTTCTTCTGCATTTAAGTTTACTAAAACATGATAACAAAATAACTCTAAACCAATTTTTTGGTTATGTTTTATAATGATTGAAAATTTTAAATTTACAAAAAATGATTCAACCAATCATTTTATTGTTATTCTATGATCAAATGAATCATCAAGTGGTGTCAGAGAAAATATTACCCTATTAAAATATTATAATGAAAATAAATTATTTCAATAGTGGAGGTATTATTATATTTTTTGGAAAATATTAACATTGTGGGAAAACCAAAATAATAAAATATCTCCATTCTCTATGAATATTGGTTATAATGGAATTGATTATTGGGTTTCTCCCAAATAAGAATGATAATCCCATGATTTTTAATTATAAAATTGTTTTTCTGATTATGGAAAGGCTATAATTTATATTATATCGTCTCTGTCAGAAATGTTCACAGGAGGGTGATAAGTATGAAATAAAAAAGATAATGAGGGAAAAGATCAAATTTATATTTTAAGGAAAAAAAATAAAATTAGTGAAGATTCAAATCATGTATCTTTTGTTTTAAAGTACAATAATAAGGGACAAAAAACTATTGTTGAGTACTTCAACATAGTGAATGATGTTTTATAAAATATCATATGTTTCAATGATGTCTTCTATTATTATGAAATTGTTAGGAAACTTGTGAAAAAAATTTCAAGAAATTTTTATGTCTAAAATAACTAATCCAGTAGATAAAGATGATTTATCAGTTGACTAATTTCATAATATTCATGTTTCTAATGAAATAATAAAAAATTATTAATTAAAATTAAATATTAGAGTTAAAATTAAATTTTAATAATTTATAAATATGATAATTCAATTTGATTAATATATTGATTCCTAGAAATCTATATATAATGAGGATGATGTGTTAAATGAAAAAATATGGTTTCTTTATCAAATAATTTTCAAAAAATAATATGAATATATTGATGAAAAATTCCACTGAAATATTTTGATTTTTTGGAATCATGAATATTTCAATGAATTTCCCCAATTTTAATGTGGTTAAATAATATGATCATCTTGAATAAAAAAATCATTGTATAAAGTAGAAAAATTTTTATATGGAATAATATAAGTAACCTGGTGGAACAAAAATGTTCATATGAAAATGATGAATCATGATGAGAAAGAAAGTTGAATATTACATTGATGATATTTATTAATTTGAATATTAATTTACAAAAATAATTAAAAACATATTTTTAAATATTGATAAGATTAAAAATTGAACAAATAGTAGAGAAAATGAAGAAGATAAAAAATATTATAGTGATTATCATCTCAAATTAGATGTTTTACCATGGCTTGGATAAAACCTAAATTTCAATAAAGAAATAAAAAAATGAGTAAGGAGAGATGAAAACTAGATAAATGGAGAAACAAATATACTTAATAATGAAGAATTTTATATCTAGGGAATTTAAAAATAGACTCTATGAAAGTTTGAATAAGAATATATAGATGAATATCATAGTATGATGTAAGTATATGAGGTAAATGAACTTGAAAATAATCAATACAAACTTATTGAGGGTTAAAGTACCTTAATAAGCATAGATGAAAAATTATGAATGCATTCAAAACAATAAATATGAATAAAATAAAGATATAGAAAAAACCCACTCCATGAATAGAGTGAAATATTCACCGAATAAATGTAAATGTAAATAGAATATTTATATAAATTATGGGGATATGAAAAGTGTTTGAAAAAAAATGGGTCTATATGGGATGAGATAAATGTATCATAATCATGAATATTGGAGATTCACCCTCTAGGAAATATGTACCATTCCCATAGAATTAAATAATAAAAAAATTATAAACCATAATAAAATTTCTAATGATAGAAACACTGATTCTATAGAAAAAATTATATTTGATTGTTTTTTGTGGTGGTTTGGAATTTATAGGCATAGAGCATACAATTATTGGATTATCATGTCACATAGTGGAAATATGTATGAATAGAGGTGAAGTAATGTTTGAAGTATAATGAGAATCCTTATTATTCTATAAGAAATAAAAAATATGAAATCTCAAGATGTTATAAAATGTTCAATGAAAAATATTTTTACTACGTAGAGGATGTTGGTGGAAGACATGATAAATAGAGGAAGTTTTATAAAGAACATATGAATAAAAATCATGTAAAATTTTTCTAATGTAAGAAAAGTCAACAAATATTGGAAAAAACAATATAGACAAAATATGTATTTTTGTTGAGAAACATTAGAAGAAGGAAAAAAAGAAGAATCCATGGATTTTGGATAGTGGTTTTTGATCACACATGGTGGGACATATAAATTTTTTGAATTATTTTGAAAATTATTATGGAGGGGAAATTACCTTATGAAATGTTTGGTCAATAAATGATATACAAAATCGAACCACTAATATAGAACTGCAAAACATAAAATATAATGAAGTTCTATTTAGTTATGGGATGAATAATGACACAAGGATTGAAATGAAATTATTTTTGGAAAATATTACATATCATTAGAAGTATGGAATATGGAAAACTTGCTACAAGATAAGAAATAATTAGTGAAAATATTTTTTAGATTGGGGGACATGGTATATCATGTCTGTTGAGTTCTAATGATGAGAACATATTTTTGAAATATAACATTAGAATATTTTTATAAAATTTTGAAAACTATTTATAATATTATTGTTTTATAAAATATTAAAACTTTGGGAAGAAGAAAATATGAATGTACTATAATTATTTATAAAAGTTTGATGGTTAGTAAAATTTTAAATAATGTAGAGATTGAATGTACTAAACCTCATGAAGATATTAACATTGATATTTTTGGGCCAATGATACACAATTATAAAAAAGAGTAATTTTTTACATTATATCTTCTAATGACGATTTAACATGTATTAGTAGTATAATGGGTATGAATCATAAATTAGAGGTTTTAGAAATGATAAGATTTTCCAAAAGAATTTTTGAGAGGGAAATGTTTGTTTATATAAATAACTAGGTAACTAATAATGGTTCGTAATTCGCATATAATGATTTTGAATATTTTCCAAATAATAATGAAATAAAACATCAATATATTTCTCTATACACCCCTTAATAATGGATTATTAGAAAGGAAATATATAAGAAAATTTTAAATGATAGCCTTCATATAAGAAAAGTTGAATCATTGATTTTTTTCTAGATGGAATTCATTAGCACTACTGTACTATTTAAATAAATGATTGTTAATGCTGAAATTAAATAGAACATAATATTAAAGGAAGTTTAATAAAAAACCTAGAGTGAAAAATTTCAATGCTATTGGAAGTCCATGATTACGAATAATATAAGTTATTGATAATGGGAAATATGATAAAAAATGATGAAGAAATATCAAGCGGATATTCACCCAAAAGTAGAAGTTATATATATTGGAGAAAATATCTCAAAAAGCTAGTGGATTAATATAATTTAAATTATTTTTAAAATAAATATTCATTAAATGTACATGTTGAAAATATTGAGATAGGTGAGCAGAATATTTTTAATGAAATTAATGTTGTACTAAAATTGATATATCATGAATTGGAGTAATTTACAAATGAGGAATGAGAATATATAAGTGAAACATTGAAACTTATACCTTATATAAACATGTTGCATCTATAAATATACATAATAATTATAAATCTATTATTTAGACTAGAATATGTTTTTTAATAGAAAATTAAACATCAGTTATTCCAAATATTGAACCAAATTAATCTTTAGTATCAGTAAAACAAAAATTATGGGTAAATATAATGATTGAAGTGTTTGAAAAAATTGATAAAAAAAATTTCATAACATTTTCCATATCTAAAAGTTAAAAATATTATATAGAGAAATGATTGAAATAAATTAGTTGAAAGATTGTAGATATTTTTCTAGATAAAAAAAATTATTTAAATGTTGTGTGTAGGTGGAAGCTGTAGAGATTATTGAAATTTTTTCATCAGTTTAAAGATTATAAATAATTATAATGTTCTTAGTTGTGAATGTACATAGAGGTTTTAAATTACATTAGATGGATATAAAGATAGTTTTACTGAATGGGGAGATTGAGAATGGAGTTAAAAGTTGTGTTTTTCAACATTATAACTATGAAAAGAAGGATTTAAAATTGAATAAATTCTTATTTGTGTTAAGAAATCTATGACATCCTAATACTCAAAAAATGATAGTTGTATAAAATAGTTTGTTTTTTCAAAAGGAAAAGTTGTAAAATTTTATGTGAAAGGATTGGATTCAGGAAACCTAAATTTTAATGTTTATGTAGAATATATAATATGTTATATGGAAAAAAGAAAATAATTTAATGAATTTATTTTAGAGATGAATTATTATTTTTTGTTATTAAAATGAGGAGAATTAATTTATTTAGTATATTAATTTATGAAAAAAGGAAAAATATTTACTGTCTCCAAAAATGTATTAATAGTGTTGTTATAAAATTTTATTATGGTATGTTATAAATAAGATTATACTATAGTTACAGTGATCACAATGTCAGGTAAAGATGAAGTCTAAAAATTGAAAATGATAATTATTTTAGTAAGATTATAGAATGTTTTATTTACCTTACAACTACAAGACCTAATACTGTTTATGTTTTGGATTTATGTTAGAGATATTAGATTAATCTAAAAAGTGTCATTTATTGGTTGGAAATAAAATTCGACTATATTTTAATTAACAAATTCATATGGGATGATATACAAAAGAATTTGTGATAAAAAATTTATCGTCATACTAATGTCAATAGATTCAGCGAGTTCGGTTATAGAAAATCATCTTCAAGAGGATCATTTTTCTTTGGAGAATTTTGTTTCAGTTGGAATAACAATAATCAAAGTTCAGTAAAATTTAGTATAATAAAATTAGAACAAGTTACAACTACCGAGAAATTTACTCAAAATATTGTGGATAAAATTTCATCAAAAATCATTAAAGTTTAACGTTTCTATACCATTGTAGAAATTTTTTGAAAATAAATAGTGCAATTTAGCTTTCTAAAAATACTATCAAACAATCAGGATCAAAATACATTGAAAACATGTTTTACATCAAAAACTGAAATTTAATTGAAAATATTTTTCTCTAGAATATATTTCAATGATGTATCAAATTTCTTATAACATTACAGAAACTAATCTAAAATAATATTTATAGATTTGGTGATATAAAAAAAATTTCTTCATACAACAATTACTTCATAATATATTAATGGAATTCCCCCACCATGCTATAGATTATGGTGAGAAAGGGTGATAAAATGTAACAACTTTGTAATAATGTCTTCAATTTTACTCTTCAATGAATCCAATGTTTTTTGTATCATAAAATGGGGGGAGTAATGAAGAGGAAAATGTTAAATTTTTTGAGTTGTGAATTTTTAATGATTTTCTACAAGAAAATATGGTGGGCGACTTTATGTTAATCGGAAAAAAAATTATTCTCAGAAAGGGATCAAATTACATAAAAAATTTACTTTATCTAATATTTTGGTGTCAGGACAATATTTATTAAGAAAATACATAAATTCGTAAATGTTAAATAAATTGACTTATTATAAAAATGATTTATGAAAAAATACGAGTGATTGAAAATGAAGAGGGTTAAATATTTTCAAGAAATTTTATCAAAATAAAGGAATATTTAATATCCTTGGATATTTTTTTAATTATTTTCATATGTTGAAAAATAAATTTTTTTAATGAATGTTTTTGAAAAAGGGTAAATGAAGAGTTTATGGATGTTAGCAGAAAATTTTTATTAAGTTGTTGTTGATCAAAAAGTAATGAAGATGTATAATGGCAAAAAATTTAGATAGTAAAAATATTTTTGAGATGTATAAATTCAGAATAATCTATATATAATGAATTTAAAAACTCTTGATGTTAATAAATTTTATGATTTGAAGAATGTTATAAATTCATGGAGTTAAAAGAATTACTATGATGAAAAAATTTTAACAAAGCAAACAAGCATGTACCCAACTGGTAAGGGTCCAGCCTGGCATCCAAGAAACCCATGTTCAAAACTGGGGGGAGGCAAATTTTTTGTTTACTATAGCAGTTAATGTAGTATTACTCTAGCAATACTGTAGTTGTATTATAGCAGAACTATTTGTTACTGTAAGAGCTAGAACTACTCACCCGATTTGGGCCTTCGGGCCACCGATTTGGGACTATGGGTCCTAAGGGACTTTGGGTCATCAAATTCCTTTGAGCCACAAGGCCTTCAAGCCATAGAGAGAATAGATTATCCCAATTCACACAGAGCATGACCCCAGAAGAGGATTAAATCAACAATATAGTTGTCACCAGAGGTAGAGCTAATCAGATTTGAATTATAAGAATGTATGGAAACCACCATTTGGAAGAAGAACCATGCATCTTTGTATGGGGCAATGCTAGACGAACAACAATGCATATTTGGCAGCTAGGAAATCAATTTTCCAGAATCTGGGAAGAGGTACTTCTAGTGGTTTCAGTCTACGGATTATGTAATCGGCATGGTATGCCTCTTGGCCTTAGAGTCATGTATTGTGGGTCATGTTAGGCCTTGTGACTTGGGTCTATGGGTCATATATGAGTTCCCCTTCAACCCATTAACGTTGGATTATCCCTAATAAAATAAAAAGATGTCTGTCAGGCCATTTGAGAATGAGTGTTGGGGAATTTAAAAGGCCTAGAATTTGAGAAAGTATTTTAGAAGAAGAAGGTTTAATTTTCTAGTAGTTTTGAATGATTATGGGATATTAAATTAATAAATTTATAATTTTACAATGTTCATGTGGATAATAAATTTATTTCTATGTCCGATGATATTTTATTGATCTCAATTTTTTCATATCATGAAAATATCATGATATTTGATTTTGATGACGAGGGATATTGATGTTTTTGAACACGTAATTTTTTAAATGATGATGAACACTAGAAAATGAATTTTATAAAAGACTTGAAGTATGAATTTTATGATGTTCGATGATTTTAAATATTGTTAATCTAAGGTACCGTCAGTTGAATCTTTTATTAAAATGTATAGTAGCGGAGTTCCGGATCTTCTATGAAGTTCAAGATCACGAGAAGAAATATTTATTAAAAATATCAGTTTTTTAATTTTACACATGTTATTGGATAGATTAGAATAAAATTAGTAAATAAATAGTATATTTTGGAAGGAAACATTCAGGTTTTTTGAAATTATGAGATTTTTGTGAAAAAAAGGTTAAAAAATCAAGACTCTATCATGAATATTTTTGTAGATAACTGATGTGTCTCAAGTTTAAAACAATTTATTCAACCATCTTCTATAAAATAAGGGTACATGATGATGTATTATTTAGTTCATCATTAAATAATTCACCAACATATTATAATAGAAGGTAATGTTTTAATTTGTGATGTATTTGAAAATCCAGAGAATAAATTCCATCATTTTAAATTTCTATATGAAAGGCCATCAGAAAAATTGTTTTTATATATATTGGTACTTTTTCTATTGAATGAACATTATCATTAGGTGGAGAATATTTTACGGATGCAAATAGTGGAATATACCTAAAATATAAAAAATTATTTAGTTTTTCATATTTATAATGTTAATGTTTCACGAAGTAAAAATTTTGTTGTTTGTATAGTGTTTCAAAAATGTGGTTTCACAAATATAAAATGATGATGATTGTATAGAGATATGATGTTAAACTGTAAAGTTGAAAAAATAATGTTACATAGATTGATGTGTTTCTAAAAAAATTATTTTAAGGAAACTCAATTAAATTTGGAATCACTACTGACATAAAAAAGAATCCTGAATATTCTAGAAGAGTTTATAACAATCCAGAAATAAAATTAAATTAGTATGATATTCAGATTTATGGACGATATTTAGTTAGAAAATGAATTTTGTTTCCCACCATTTCTATTTTTATATCTATAATAAATAGGAGTGAAAAATTATATCATAATTGAAAATTTTTTATTCATAAAAAAATAAATATATTGTAGAGTTTGGTTGGAAAGATTTTTTATACAATTTTGTGTTTCATGTTGAAGAAGATTTCTGGAACAGAATTTGTGAGGAATTGAGTTTTAAAAAATTAGAGATATCGAAGTAATTTATTTGGAAAATTATAATAAAATATGCATGGGATGGAGATTTCATAATTCATGAACATTGAATGGATAAATGAGATATAGAAATTATACATACATTCTAGATGAAAATCCCTAGATCAGAATTAAACATATCAAGAGGTATATGGATTCCAATAGATTTTAGATCAAATTTTTTATTCAATTCATTATAATTATGAATTTTTAGAGACCCATGGGAGTCACAATAGAAATGATGTAGTTTCTCACACTGAAGCTGAACCTTGTAAACCTGTCATGATTTTTTTAATTTCTTAATTTTTCAAGAAAGAATGTTTATAAAAAGGTGATATGTAAATTAACCTAACAAATTATATTAGATAAAATTCTAAAAGTATGAAATTTTTAAATAGATAAAAACTTATTAAACCCCCCTTTTAGTTGTTGTATATTCCTTAAAAGTAATGTTTGAGCACAATGTTTTATGTAATACATAATATTTATGAAATTAATTTTATTTTAAAATAAATATTTCCTAAAATCTAGGGTCATATTTTTCCCCACTTATAATGACATTCACCATAAAATTTCTATAAAATTGATAAAAACAACTGAGGATACTTACTCGTAATCATATCTTCATGTTCCTATATAGCTTCTTTATGTTGTTTCACCTTGAAACCTTTACGAGGAGAGTTATCTTGTATCGTAGTACATTATCTCTATGATCCAAAATAACCATGGTTTATTATTTAATTAAAATATCATGACATATATTTATGACCTCTAAAATCATTAAATGTTAAGGATCATGTATGCACATCCTCAAGAGAGATATATATAGAACTCATTAACTATTTTGGAGAGGTTTGGAGGAAGATCCAGGTTGTAAGATACTCTACCTACATGATCAGGAATATAAATATGGAAAATATACTTTATGATTAGGATTAAATTAATTTTAATACCACATTAACTTCATTTATGGATACAATTATAGGGAATACATATCACCATCTTTAAATTCCATGTCATACTGATGCCTAACAGTATAACTTTTCAGTAAACAATTTACTTCCCTTGTCTTTTACTAAAGTGATATAACCTTCTCGACCACTTCTTTAGCTATCTCTGTTCTCAATTTATTTCACTCAATATATTTATCCTAGTATATATGAGTTCCTCAATTATTTATATAGAGATATTCATAAGGATCTCTCAAAATTATACTGTGAAATATCTTGTTGTATTAAAAATAAACTTTAGAAATCTGTTGATTCAAACAACATTTGAAATCCATAGAAACATATCTCAATATAACTCTTAGAATATGATTTTTCTCCCAAATTGACTATCATTTTTACCATTAAGGTTGTCAAAATGTCGCATGGAGTACAAATAGATAGTCGCTGGTTGGTACTGTATATATAATTTGGATTCCATTACTAATCAGTTATTTTTCAATTTATATAGATAATATATATCCATAACTATAATAACATAAAATTTAATGAGATGGATGATAAAATTATTTTCAAGATGCACATTCCCACAATCATAATCTAGATAATAATCAAAGACTTGATATTTGATCATTCTACCACATGGTTTTTTCACAAATAATTGAACATATAATAATAAATTATGTGAATTAACATTCCGTGATTCTTTTTATGATATACACCAGTTCATATAAATATGTTAAAAATTCATTAAATAATTTTTTTTATCACAGCTATAACTGCCTTAGGTTTATCATTCTAGATCCAATCACAAATTAAAAAAAATCGTTTTCCTGAAAATTTTGAATAATTTATCAATGTTTCCAATATTGAAAAATTATTCATAGGATCTCAAAATCATGAATCGTTATTTCTATACTATAAATCCATGGGTTTAAACTAGGTCATCCACAATCACTATCAATTTATACCTAAAATTCTATCTATTGTTTTTATATTCTTGTATCCAATGGTTAGCATAACCAAAACATCTCAACAACTATAGATAACCAATTTTCTCATTGATGGATATTACATCATTGTAAATTAATATTCATTACATAACATAATAATCAATTCTAGAATAATATTGGTCAACCATATTTGGAATCATTGAAACAGAAAAAGAAGTTCATAGGTGATATAAACAATGTCCCAAAAATATCTTCACAACTAGAACCCTTATTAGTCATATCATACATAATTCCATTCAGTATAACCAAGGGGAAATGAAACATAAGAAGATGGTGATCTCAGATTCTTATTAAGTGTAAAAAAGTTATATATCAATAATCACATAATCATTACATGGTAATAAGGGTATAAAAACAATGGAATAATAATTTAATATAACACAATGCATATCATTGATAATAAAAAATTAATTGTCACACAAATCATGGTTGTTAATTAGAACAGAATCATAAGTGAATAAATTATCATAAGAAATTAGAAAATAAACATGAAATGCATCATATAATTTGGTAATGAAAATAATCATAAAAAATATTTCATGGATACCCACCAATACATTTATAAACTGTGTGCAATGGGATGAACAACTGTGTAACTACTATTTGGATTTGGATAACCTCCCATATACCCTCTTATTATCTTGTGATAACTTGTAGTATACCCTCCTTTAGGAACAGATAACCTCTCATGTACCATTTGTGGTTAATTAATATTAATCATCACCCAATGTCTTATATAGATATATAAGTACATGAATACAAATAAAATAATGAAAATACAAAATATGTTTTCTGAAAGATCACTAATTATTTATCATGTTAGAAACCATGAAAAAAATAAGTTTATCAATATTTCATTATATCACAAACCATGTGAATGAAATGGGTTTTATATTTCATTATTTCATCATAACATAAAAAATTGAAAAGGATATGGTTTCATAAGAAACTTTTCATCTTATATATAAATCATCAAGAAAAATAATAAGGATTTTTCTATTGGATAATATTATAAATAAATATTATGTTATGCCAAAGGATGTCATCATAGATGGAAAATATTAATGAAAGTTCACATCGATCATTAATCGAGGAAAATGTCATTTTTAGTTGAAACAAATTATGTAATGAAAAATAATTTCCCAATTTCTAAATTAATCATTTTTATGAAAACTACCCTAAAAATTGAGTAAGAATCATTAACTCTTTTACTTTTCATGGGAGAGGTAAATAACATTAATTATGTACACTTTAAAAATATGATTTCAGTCACATGTTTTGTAAAAAGTGAAAAGTACCTCATTTAGAATGGAAAAATTGGAATAAATTTAATTTTATTCCAAAAAACAAATAAATAAAAAATAATAATTTATAATTTTATTGATTAATAATTAAAAAATTCTAGAAAACATTTTCAAAATGACTGAATATGGAGGAAAATGGATTTTCAAATGAAGAAAGAAATAACATATTTCCTTAAAATAATTATTATAGTATTATTAGTTATTAAAGAAAGTAAGATGAGGGGAAAATATTTCTTCTCATAAATAACTATTTTTGGAGATAATTCAACATTTTTATGAGAGAAAGATTGGATGCTTTCATTATTAGAAACATAACTATAATCAATCCTGAAAACCTATTTGATTATAACCTAAAACAAATATATTTTTTGTATATTTTGAATTATATTCATCGTGAAAGAAATAACATCATATGGATATTTATATCCTATAATTTTCATTAAAATTAATAACGAACTGTATGTATAGGTAGTATATACCACACTCAAAAGAATCAATTATCAAATATGGCATGTGACTCACAAAAAAAATGAGATGAAAATCACAGAACTGAAGTCTTGAATTTCATCATACATATTTAGAGATATTATATAATCAGCATACGTTTATTATATAACTATTAAATAAACATAAAAATATATATAATTCCATATATTATTGAACTATTTAATTTTATTTCCTGTATACTAATACATTTATTGTTAAAATCTAATTTCAGGATATAAATGATTAGTTTTTTGTTTGTCTTGTTTTGTATTTTATATCATTATAAATTGATCATGAAAACATAATCTGAAAATTATTTACTATGATAAATATATAATATATATATAAATATTTAATATATTTTTTATTAACCAATTCATGTTAGAGATAGAATATGAATTTCACCATCCATGGACATAGTAGACTATACATATGCATTACCACTATTTCCATTTTATTTAATTATGGCATTAAAGGAAGATAAATAAAATATAAAATTTATATAAAAATATTTATTTCATTTATATCATATATATTCCATAAAAATAACCATATGAACATCCATGTACAGATTATAAAAAATTGAATCACATCACTTTGTAGAAAAAGTAGTCTACTCATACACAAAAGTGACATTATCATTTCCCAATGGATTAGAAATAACAATGGAATATATGATATTATAATTAATTTACAATAAATATTTAATGAATAGTTTATATAAATATTTGTTCCACAACAATCTCCATCCATGAGAGGCGGTTATGGGAAACAACTCACCATTTTTCACTATGTGGATGTATATTTTACCCATGATCGAGTGTTTCATTTCTCAATTGAGGGAAAAGGGGGTGGATATCTATCATTAAAATAACTTAATATCATCTTATTTTATGGGATATATTTATATAATAATAATAGAATAGTTGGGAATTATTTAAATGTTGGAGATGATGAAAAAAATGAAAATGTGTAGTTTAGAACAATACCTCTTCTTCGGAGAACCACTATAGGTTTACACCACAAGCCATCATTAGATGGATTAATAATCATATTATGTAATATATGATATGGGGAGGGAATTATAAAAGGTATTTGGTGTAAATTTTTTGAATCCAAAAGTTTCATGTCATAGGGAGAGGAGAAGAGATGTTCTTTTATAAGTGTGGAGAGGAACCCACTATTAATATAAATTGAAATTTTCAAAAAGAATCCAAATTATAGTAATTTACTAGAAATAATATTTACAATTGAAATATATTATAATTTTTTATATTTTAAGGTTAAAATGTGTTCTTAATATATGATTTATTTTGGTTTTATTTAGAAGAAACACGTTTCGTTTGGTTTAACCTACCAAAAATCCTATTTTAACCTTAACCGCCATTAATAATTATTATTGTTTGTATGAGTGATTATGAAAAAATATGTTAGAATTACTATAAAATATTTTTTACTCTAAAAATTTCATTCTTTTTAACAAATTAAATTCCAAAAAGTTGAATAATTTGATATAAAAATAAATTTACATAAGAAATGAATTTCTGCTTCCAAATAAAACATTTTCAAATTTATAATGAGTTTTTATATCAAAATTTTTTATTATTATAATTATAGAATTTAGATTACTAAAAATATTTTTGATTTAATTTTACTTTAATCAATAATAATTTATATTTGTAAATCCTTCAAACTAAGAAGCAGTTTTCAATAAAAATTTAATTTCTCACTATTATTCAAAAAACAATAATTTAGAAAAATTTAAAAAAATTATATCTATTATATGTTGGACATGGTGATTTATATTAATAAGATAATTTATATATATAACATTTATAAAACTAAAACAATTAACTTCATTATATTCTTACAGAATAGAATAAAAATAATTTTTTTGAGAAAAACATATTTTCAAAGAATATAAAAACCATTACAAGCATTATGTACTAATTTTGAAATAAATTTTATTTATATAAAATAATTATAATTTGTATTCAAAATTTAATTATTCCTATTCAAACTGGAAAATATAATGGATAGTTTGTTACTATAACATTAAATAATAATATTTTAATAGTAGATCATGGTTCATTTAAACTCATTGTTCCATGTAACATGAGATATAAAAAAATTACATTAATTTTTTTAAGTAATATCAAAGAGATATTGATATATGATTCTAGATTCTTTATAATTTCATAATAAAAATAATTGTTGAGTAATACTACTATAAATAAAATGTTTCAATTCATTTTTAATTTCTATAACTCACATTACCATCTGAAAGATACAAAGGTAATGATATAATATCCTTAATTTAAAGGTTATCAATTTTTAATCATTTAATAAGAAGAATATTGTTATAGATTATGTGGTCAAAAATACTATGATATGTAAGTGAAATATTTTTTTTTAAATTTTTTTATAGTTTCATAATTAAATACATGGTATTGGGGAGTTTCCCTATATACTATATAAAGGAGGAATGACTATGAGTTTATTATAGCTACGATCCCCTAACAAAAAACAGGCTTAAAATATCACCCTCCCAATGATATATTATTACATTGACCTTAAAACAATAAAAAATGATCGATAATGCTTTTTAGGATAGTCATTCCCATTTTTTTGTTGGATAAGTAAATCCTAGGGATACACCATTGAAAAAAAAATTTTAAAATAGTTTTTTCAACGATCCATATCAATTTATGGACTATGGAAAAAATAAAAATATAACATTATTTAGGATGCACTTTATTTACTAATAGTTTAAATGATATTAGTTTCAAATGAATGCTGTTTTTATTTTTTGGTTTCTTAATATTTTGCCTATATTTAGTAATACATAATACCTTCATATAAAATTTTAAACCTTCATCATATTGGTACATCATCGTAAAACACATTCAAAATGTTAAGGTCGATTATAATTGTTTTAAGGGAATATTATTAAGAATTATTAAAGAAAATAAACAATGTTTAGAGAAAAAAAGATTAACAAAATTATTATTGATGAAGTAGTATACTATTTAACACATAATCCAAGGTTTTAAGAAATGATCATAGTGGTGAAAAATTTTAAAAATATGGACAAATAGTTGAATAAATGTTATTAAATTTGGAATGGTAAAAATAATCCATGATTGAATTCATGGTAATTGAAGTTATAAAAATATATATAATAAAGGATTTTTAAATAACCAAGGTGTAAGAATTAGGTGAGAAGAACATGAATAATACACTACCATATGGTGAAATTGACTAAAGCATCAAGGATTCAACACAATATGTGAATGTTGATGATACCACACAATGAACAATCTCCCATACTCACCTCGAGGTTTTGGTTTTTTGAGGATGAATAATCCTCTCAATAGTGTCTTAACAATATTATATATAATTATAGGATAGAAAAATCAAGTAAAATAATTAAAAACTATAAAAGTCTTATAAAAAATAATAAAAAATATTAATGAAATGTATACATATCCTTGGATAAAAATTTTATTAGAAGAATACCACGTTGTCCAAAATTCCATTAGGGAATATTTTTAGGTTATTTTAACATTTTTAATGTGTTTGGGATTGAAATAATATTTATTAAATATTAATAATTTATTTTGGGCACCCATGATTAAAACGAAATAAAACAATATGTTAACACCTTTTTATATATTATTAAAAATATTGAAATTGAATAAAAATAAAAAAATTTGGTTGCTAAGTACTTCTCACCATCAATAAATTTAATATACAAAAATTGAACTCACTAATGTAGGTTTGGTGTTAATATCCAAAAAATTCTCACACTCCCATGAGAAATTATGTAATTTTTTATTCTACTACCAGACATACCCTAATCGAATTAATTACCACTAAGAGTCTTATCTTATCCTTCCTCAATTATCATAAGGTACAATTAAATGGTGGTGTCCTCTTTAATTTCCAAATTACCCCTATAAAAGTTATGACTGGATAATAAACATAACACCTCCTTTAGGTCACATGAAATAATTCATGTGCCTTATGAAACTGTGGGTGAAATGATTTTTGGAATGTAACCTCACATACCATGCACAAAATAAGTAAATCTATGATGAAAACAATTTATAGTTTGCTTCCCTAACCAAATATGTCAAGTTTCATCATGTAGGGGCCTTTAGGAACACATGGTCTTGAATTCTCAAACACCACATGCCTCTTTATTTAGTCCTTATAAGGATTATATTGAATCTATCATCATAATAACTTATCCTGGATCACCTCGAAAATCATCATCATCAAACACGCCAAATCATGCCCCATTAGCAATGAATAAAATATCTCCATCCAATAAAGGTGGGAAATTTAGGTTCTCTCATTTATGTACATGAAATATTTTATAATAATAGTGAGTTTGAACATGTTTTTGGATATTAGCTTCACTAATGGTTGATGATCTGTTCAAATCCTACTAAAATAAATCCTGAAACTGAAAACCATATATTTGGGAACCATATTGATCATCTATGTCTTGAAATCTATTTTGAAGAAAACTATATCCAGTTATAGTTGTGTCATAAAAACCACACATAAGATCCTCCAATTCATTTAAATTAAACTAGAATCATGATTAGAGAAAATAATAATGGGTACAAAATAAAGAAGATCTATTTGATGTATTGATGCCAAAAAATCATCACATAACACTTCTCCCAAATAGGGAGAAATTGAAATGACATGGTTTTTAGGTTAATGAAATATTTAATAGAATCATTATTTTTTACTGAATATGGAAGTTATTAGGGAAAAAATGATTAAGGATTCTACTTTTATTATGAAACATCTAGGGGTTTACTTGAACTGGTTGGAACCTTTTTTCATGCCTTTACATTTTTTGACATGATACACCATGATAATATGTTTTTTTATATCCTGTAAAAAAATTTCTTGAGATCATTTTAAATCATCATTAAACATGTGTGTAACACTAAATGGTATGTATATAACTCCCTTAGATAAACTTCATGAAACTCGATTGGAACCATTGTATTACTTCAGAAGAGAATGTCATTATTCCTATTAACAAAATATCTTTCAGGCGCATCATGAAATAATATATGATCATGAGAGACCTCAAAAATAATATATCTCAGCTATTCCTCCCACCAATGATGTAAAAATTTAAGGTTCACCAAATATTCTCAAAGATAGGTGAAATAAAACTCATCAACCACGGAAACCTGTTTCAAGGAAAGATACTCAAAAGCTTTATCCGTCATCCATTAAATTATTTCCTATTGAAGTTATTAATTACAATTTACCATTTCTAATAGAATAAATTATTTCAAATTCATAATCTTGATAGAACTATATTCATTAAATATTCTTTAGGTTGAGATCCGTTTGTGTGAAAACAAACATATTAGTTTTCTATCTTTAAGGACCATGAATTGCTTACCACAAAGATTAAGGCTTCTCAAATTTGAGAAAAACCCAATATATAAATTAATTATGAATGTGGTAACATATTTATATTAAATAGGTCTCAAATGTTTAAACTAATATGTAATTAACAATATCTATTCATTAGTATACATCTCAGACTACATCATTATAAACTATAGAACATATCATAGTTAACTTATTCTTTTAAAAACTAAAAACATTGAGACTTGATCATCCTATGAATTGGTTCTGTAAAATATATCAAGTAAATGTAAGAACATATGAACTAATACCCCTTTTGGGTTAGGACAATCATAGTAGTTTAAATTAAATACAAGTCTATCATAATTCATTAGTAATGTCCCTATAATTCATGGAATACAAGTACATCATTCAATGTCTTAGATGACTCCCATGCTATCCCAACCTCATCATTTGAAAAATTAATTGAATCTCTACACTCTATGATTACATTACACGAGAAATACTCTCCTAAAATCATAAAAAATCACTATGAGAGAAAATTTTATATAAAATAATAATGGAGTAAGTTTAGTACATTCTTCAAATGCACAGAAAGCTTATCCTCCTTTATAGAATATATGGGGATCTAATTAGTGATCCTAAAAAGGATTCAACCATAGAATTTATAGAATATTTTATTTATGATTCCCATGGTTTGAACATAAGGATTCATCAATTTAAATGATATAATAATGGACTTCCAATTGAAATATTGTCACCCAAATTTCATTTTTTATGAATTCCTTCTAACAAACTCTATAACACCCTCATATTTTAAAAATAAAATAATGTTTGATAGTGTAAATGACAGAAAACACCGAGCCTAAATGAACGATGAGTTATTGTTATTTAAACATGATCATTATAAATAAGAAGCTAAATATGTGTTTATTAAATTTTATTAAATAATTTATCATATATATATTTCACTAAATATAAAGTAATTTATAAATTCTAATTAACTAACCACTAAATTTTTAGTAAAGTCATTTTATACTTCAATAAACATGTTTTCATAAAAATTGATATTCATATTGTTTTTTAGAGAAAATTATAAATGATGTTTTTAAAAATATTTAATAATTTAATGTTAAAAAGAGAAATCATTTTTTAAATCATCATAACCGAATTATCATGGGGTGATATTTTTGGATTTTTCTGAAAATGATAGATTTTTAGTGAATCGTGAATATTAGATATTTTTAAAATACTATAATTTCCTTCAATAAATAAACTAATTTAAAGGCAAAATTAGTATTTTTTATTTTATATTAAAGATAAATATGAATAAAAATTTAATTATAGAAATTTTTTATTAGAATAACTAATTTTCATGTTTTTGTAATTAGTAAATTTTTATTATATATAAAATCGTCTAATGGAAAGTATTTTTATGATAATAAATTTTATCCATTAAAATTAAATTATATGACCTATAATATGTAAATATTTAAATTAAATTTATAATTATATCTATATATATGTATACAAAATCATATAAGGGTAATTATTGGTCATAATGTTAATGTATGATCATTTTATTCTTGAAAAATACTTTTTTCACACTCTTTTCGACACATTGTTTGAGTTCATATGTAAGTTAAATAATACCAATTATTTTTATCTAATTTGATAATATGTATAAAATAATTCAAAATATAAAAATGAATAATAGTAAATAATTCCACCATAATTTTTTTTATCATAATTAATAATAAAAACTAAAAATAGTAAATATAATTATAATAGGTGAGGTACAAATGAGTTTAAAAGGTGGTTAAAAAATGATTATGTTTTAAAATGAATATTTTATAAATCATATTTTATAAATATATTCAGAAATTATATTATACCATTATCGAATATATAAAACTTTTTTGTCGTTTTTCATCTGAATTACTTTATCCTTATTCATTCCCATAAAAATTTCATATTGGGTTCCCTCCCCCAATTCTAAAAGTACAGAAATCTACTATCCTATACACTATAATATAGACATTTTGTTTAACAATTAATTTAACAAATCACTTACCATTCCCCCATCCATGTATTATAGGTTTTGGTTTTATCAGCGAACTAACCGAGAAATGATTTCAATGAAAACATATGGACGTTGTCTTAAGAAGAAGTACCATTCATAACCCATTTTTTCACTTATTTATTATTCCATGACATTAAAATCATATTAGAACAATATTATATAATAAATTATTGTGTAATATATAATAATATTTTAATATATTAATTATATAACCTACATCCATCTCTATGTCAATAAAATAGAAAATGAAACTCCTGTTTGTTTTACAGTATACTGTTTCCTCACAAATCAGTGTAAGAAGTTTTGCAACCCCACCACTCATAGATGTTTGTAATCATAGATTTAATTTATATATATATATAATTTTCATGAAATATATACCCTTATATAAAAAGTAATATATCTTATTTTTCATACCTTTCCATTCATATAATAATACATCATCGTTTGTGCATACGCGTGAATTATCACCTCTACGAAACAATGTGATTCAATTATAATTACTGCATAAAATGGATCAAATATATCTATGTATTTAAATATAAAATATGATATTAATGATATAAAGTCCAATATTTAAATTTAAAATTCAACATAACTTCAATATATTGATATCTTTGAAAATAAGAATGTTACTCATGTATTTGCATGGACCACATTCACTAAGATTGTAACATAATTCATTTTTCATTACCATATTTCATGTTTTGTGAAAAAATAATAATTGAGATGTAAAATTTATAATTATTTCAGGTGTTTTATTTTCTTGGTAATGAAATAATTACCTTGTTGTGTATTGTCAAAAAACCAATGTCATATAGGATATATGAACTGAATATCATCAAAACAGTTGAAATGATCTTAGTTGAGTATGTAGTTGAATATAATATAGTAATAAATAAAATAAATGTAATAATAAAAATATAATCGGTTCTTGAGAAGGGAAATAAATCAATTAATACTAATATTCGTGAATATGATGAATATACATGATGAGTCAGACCTGAGGTAAGGGATTATATAGCTGAATTTATTTTCATGAGGTTAAATTATTTCTTCATTATCATTATTATGATAAGATTATATGTGTAATTACTAATTAATATTATGTGTTTATTTACAATTTGTTCATTCATATTTCTATTTGACACACATAATAAAAATATAAATTTATTCTTATATCCATGATATCATATTTGTAACAAATTCCATCTCAATTTCCCTTCATTAACTCAGTTTTTAATGTTATGAACTAAATTTATTTTAACTACTACATTATTTACAATATTTATATATTATTTAATTATTAATTTATAAATTATAGTATTTAAATTTAAATTTAATTTCACTTTGACCAAGGGGATTTTATTCAAAAGTTATCAAACCAGTAAAGGCTCTATGTTAGAGTCTTCATTCATTTCAAGAATATTTAGGTTCATTGTTCCTTTAGTGGTAGTCATATATGACTATATTAATTAACCATTTATCATTTATTCTCATATATTAATGAATTTAGTTTACATGATTGATTTTCTTTTCTTTGTTATTGAACATTTAAACATCAAGAATTTTGTTTATATGTAACATTGATCTTGTTCTTTATTTTATATCTACAATATTTATCTTCCATGTATATATTATCCATTAAATAATTTATATAATTCTTTTAGTATTATCAAAAAATTTACTAAATACATGTTTTGTGATGTTTAAATTTTTTTACAAAATCGATTAAATTAAATCCATCTCTTGGTTTCTAAGGAAGCTATTTTTTGTCTTTTTTATATAACTTATAAAGTAGTGTTTTTTGTTAACATATATTGATTAATCATAATTTCCTTCAATGATGGCTACTTTATTATTTGAGGATTAATTAAAAAAATTCCCTCATAATTTTCAATAAAAAATATCTATACATTTTTGGAATTATTAAATTTTAATTATGAGATTTGAAAGAGAAAATGGGATTTTCCCCAGGAAATATTCCATGTGATATTTTATTCAAATTTTTTCCAATGAAGATAACATTTAATGTTTCAAATTTATTATAAATTATGTATATATATATATATATCAATTAAATATATACATAGTTCAGTATCCCTTCTTTTATATTGTTAATATATTACCTAAATTCATATCTTAAAAAAAATTCTTTTCAAAATCACTTTTGACTATGATATGAGGAAAGATTATGAAACCCTTTTCATTCCATGGTAATTATTATATTTATAACTTATGAATTATTTCATTTTTTAGAACACATTAGAATATACATGATATGATGTGATATCCCATATTGATATCCAGTGCATTGGGTTATCTTTTTGGTCTCATGAGATATTATGTATAAGATTTAGGAGTTAACCCAAACCATTATTGATAATTTTTCACTGTGTGATATTTTATTTAAATTATGATTTAGTTACATATTTTTTATGTTACATATATATTAAACATTATTATATTACTATAATCCTATTCTACCATGTTTTTATGTTATGATTCCATGTGACGATGCATGATCCTTATCATTTATTATATCATGTTATAAGTTTTAATCACATGTTATGATTATTTAGAATGTTTATTCCCATAATGTGATTTCATGTTCACCACTTTTTTTCTAGTATTTCCAGTGATATACCATGAAGTTTTATAGCTCAAATTGATATAGGATAACATTATGGAGAATAAAAATTATGATGTTATTCTTAATATTAAAAGGTGATTTATGTACCTAGGATATTAGACACTAATCCCCATGATCTTTGGGATGTAATTATTGTATATTTATGTTAAAAATTATGTATTTGTATGTGTAAATGTTTTAGGTAACCATTTATAGTATCGGAGAAAGGTCTAATTTTTTTTGGTTTTTCGGATTAATGAATTTTAGTAAAAACCTAAGGATAGGTCCAGGTATCGTATATCAATAAAATCTATTGTTTATTAGAAAATTTCGTGGTATTATAATACCAATGAAGGAAATATTTTTTACAAATCATTTATGTGAAAGTATTTTATTATATGGTGATTTGGATTTGATAAATATAGTATAGAACTTTTTTCAACGGTGTTTCGGTGATAAAAATATTAAAACAAAAAATGATTCTATTAATTTTTTCAGGAATATATGCTTTTTCTATGGATTTATGTTTATTCTATTTATTTATAGAAATGACTATCTGATATTATTAGGGAAGTTATATATTAATATGATAATTTAAGAGTGATTGATTTCATTTAAGGATAAATGATCAATTAATCCTAGATGAATATCTTATTAAATAACATAATTATTTTAGTATTAAAATAGCAATCAATTTTTTTATGAATTTTATGTTTAGTTAATTATAAAATTATATAAGTTAAATTTGGTTGAAATTTGTTTCTATATGGATTAATGTTTTATATTATTATATGATGGTTTATTAAAATTGTAATATTATTACCTCGTGATAAGAATATTGATTTGGGATAATGTCTAAAGGAATAAATAAAATTTTATTATCCATTATTTGGATTTTTTTCCATTAAAAGTTAATTTAATGTATTTTTTACAACAAATTCATCTTTAATTGTCATAGTTTGGGTAAAAAGATGATATTAAATTGAAAATTTTATAGGCAATGTAATTATACTTGTAATTCCATTACATTTTCTTTATGTTCACTGTCTAGATTTTTAAGGAATAATATGACTATTGGAAAAGGATCATGATACAAAACTTTTATCCTATTATGTTTGTTTATGTTCAATCCATGACTGTTTTCACACATAATTATTTTATGGGTTTTGGGTTATTTTTTTATCTTAATCATTTAAATTTTTTGATAAGTTACTTCAATCACTCTCCATAAATATTTGAAAATAATATTTTTTATTTATCCCTTACTTTAACATCTTATAAATTTTCTCCAATTTAGAATCCAAATCATGTGATGTCCATCATTTATTATTTTACCTCTTTTAAAGAGGAAATTTATGATCTTTTTTAGTATATGGGATTTCAAAAATAATTAGATTTATATAACATAATTATTTATCATAAAGTAAAATTATGAATTAAAAAATTATTAAATTGTTGAAAAATGTTACACTCAATGATTTTAAAAAAGAAAACTCAGTTTGATAACATATACAACAAATTACATCGAGTAGAAAAAAACTACAAAAATTATTAGAACATGAATCTTATATCCTAGACATTAAATTATAATTTATTAATAATATTTATTATTTTATAATATATATATATATATATATATTCGCTCAATAAAAATGTTTTGATAATATTTATTAAATTAAAAATCAGTTTTTTCAAAACATTTTATTCTTTATAATATATGTTTTCTTCAAAAATGATTATTATTTTTTTAGAAAATGTTATATTATGTTTTTTAAACATTAATAAATGTTAGAATATAAAATTAATATATATTTTTTGAAATTCACATATAAAATTTATCTTTAGTAGATAATGTTTGATATTTTTTAAATGATTGATTTTATATTAAATATGGACAATTACTAATTTTTCAATTACTCTCATTTATTTACATGAAATAATGTTAATAAAATTGCCATGTATATAATAAATATAACATTATTGTCAAATATGAACCATTTTATTTATAATAATATAAATAATTTAATTTTATTAAGTAGTTTCAATAATGTTGGTTTAATTTAATTTTTATTCTTAAAAATAGAGATTCCTAAAGATTGTTTTCAAATACATAAGGGTTATCCATTTGAATTAAGGTAATATATATATAATAAGTGAATATTTAATTTATATTTATAGAATATATATCTATAAATTCTATAATGATGATTACTAGTGATAGTGTTATTGTATGATCTTATTATGGTGGAAAACACCAATTCTTTAAAATTCAATTTTTGACAAGTACTACATGTCATGTTTTAAATAAAAATATTCCAATTATAAAAATTTATTTATATAAATAATATTCCAAATTTTGAATGAAGATAATAAATATTAGTTATCATATTTGGCATAATATTTTCAAATATTTAATAGTAAAAACAATAAAAATTAATTAATATGGTTAAAGTTAAAACTGGTTTACCAAGGGTTAAACAAATAGTAATACTAATTTTTCGAATAAAATTTTATAAATAATTTATTAGTTTAATAATTCAACTTTAAAATATCCCATCACAGAAAATATAACCATTTGGAAACAGTTATCCTTGAAATAAATTTATCATTTTTTATTTTATAAGAAATTTCTATGTACGTTCCCTCCCCCACTTATAAAAGGACAACCCCACTTCCATCATATCCAAACTAAAAAAGTATTTTTCTTTGGTTAAGACATATATAAATCACTAACTATACGTCCCATGTTCTAGATACCATGTTTTAATTTAAACCCCATTTAATAAAATATTTTTCTGAAAATATAATGAGGTCATCTAGAGAATACGCATAATTTTTATACCGAGAATTTTTTTATTTATTCTTCCATTACATAAAATATAACTAAATTATAATGATATAATAACTACTTTATTTACTATATTATGTATTTTATATGTTAATGTAATTCCCTATATCTATATCCACTTTTATCAAATGGGAAGAGAAATCGTCATTCGTGTTCAGATAAGACTACTTCTTTATGAACCAATTTAATTAATCGTCCCTTCCCTCCCCCAAGGGATGATTATAATGATTGTTTTAATATATATATATATATATTATTCATTAAATAATTTTTATTGTTAAATTACAATACATATTCTACTTTCATACCTTTAAATTCATTGAAATATGATAATTTTGTTTATGTTGAAGTGTGGACAGCCACTTTTACAAGATGATGTGTTTTCTTTATGACTAGTACATCATAGGGATGATATATATGTGTGTGTTTTTTTAGATATATACTATTTTATTTATGATATAATTTTCATTATATTAATATAAAATAATTCTTAATTTTTTTTATCATAACCTTTGAAAAACAAAATTATTACTCATGCATACATATATCATATCATCTCAATAATTCTAACATATTTAATTTTTAATAACCATATTTCTTGGTTGATTTTAAAATTATAATTTATTTTAAAAAATAATTAATATTTAAATATTATTATTTTTGATATGAAGACATAACGACATTTTTTACTATATTCAACCTACTAATGTCAGTTTTTACATATTAACTAAATATCATCAAAACGTCTGATGTGATTATAAATAATTATATAATTAAATAAAAATCACAATAATATTAATAAAAGTAATAATAAAATTTTAGAATGTTCTTAAGAATTTAAATAATTAACACATGTTTATTATTTTGGGAGAAAAATAACGTCCATGATCATTTCAACAAGAGATAAGGGATTTTGTAATAGAATTTATTTACATAGGTTTAAATTAATTCATCATTGTCATGATATAATAAAACTAATTGTGTAATTACCTTTTATTTATTTATGTTTAATTTATATTTTTATGTCTATTTACCTTTGAAAACATATTAAATTTATTTGTTTCTTCTCACATTAATTATATTATCATTGTAATGTATTTCATTTTAATTTAAATTCATTGAGTTATATTTTAATTATATCTATATTATTTATTTTATATGGTGTATATGTAGTTCCTTCAACATACTATATACCATGCAATTAATAATTCATCATAATTTTTAAAAATTAATTTTACTTCATCCAAAGGTAATTTTTTTGAATACATTCATGTGCTAAAGTCATTAAGTTATTATATCTTTTCTTTTTTAGTTTATTAAACTAAATGTTTCTTTTTTGGGGGGAATAATTTATAATTATTTTCAATATCCACGTTTAGTTTATTTTCTTATGGAGATAGATGTGGTTTACATTTTTTGTTTTAATATAATCCATTATTGTATAAAGAAACATTGTGTGAAATTTTAAGTAATATTGTACATGTATATTCTTTTACATCTAGAATATTTTCTTATGATTCTATATTTTCAACAAATAACATTATTTTTTTAACATTATTGAATGATTATATAATGTAATTTTTATGTATGTTTAATTTTTAAAAAACATTTAAGAAATATTTCTACTTATTTACTAACAATGAAAATTTTGACTTTTTTTCATATATGTGAAAGGAATTTCTAATTTTAACTTATAATACATGACCAAAATTTACACACATCAATAACACTCAATTATTGGAATAATCATTTAAATGTATCCATTTTTATATTCGATGAAAATTATTTCAAATTTTTTTTGTAAATTGTTTTATTTAAAAATGTAATTTAAATGTGAAATGGATATTTCCCATGAGAAATATTCTATGTGATATCTTCAATATGTTTTTATAAATATTAAAAATATTTGATATAACATATTATTTAAAAAGTATGTATACATGTCTCTTACATATGTATATATATCACCATCCTTCATTTGACAAGGTAATACATTACTTCATTACATTTATCAAATTATTCATTATTAAATATCTATTTATCATGATATTTGGAATGATTATGTAACCCATTTCATTCCATGTGTAATTATTATGTCTATTCCTTATAAATTACTTATATCATATGGAATATATTATAATGTACATGTTATTATGGGTGTTCTGTGACAAGGGTCTGATTAATTTGGTAATATTTTGCCTCACAAGACATAATGTATGTGATTATAGAGTAATATTATTGAATTATGTGTATTTTTTCACCAACTAATATTCTATATGTAGTTAGCCATGACTTATGTTTATATCAAGATACTCATTTCAAAATCATTTTTTATTAGTCTACGAAACTATCAAAACAAATTATTTATGTTTTGATTATATAGGATTACAGATGGGACTTCTCTTATATGATATCATGTTATACCATTGAATCCAATGATATGTTTCATGACATGTTTCCCCATACATGTATTTTTAGATAACCCATTTAATATATGTATTACCTAGGTTTTCCCACATTGTTTTAGGATCTTAAATTATTTTTGGAGATCATTATGGAGTGTACAAAAAAAGATATTATGTCTTAGTTTCTATTAATTATCAATGTTCATATTATTCCAAAGAAACTAGGCATCATTATTTTTGTGGTCCGTCAATTGGATATTTATACTGAAAAAAATGTAATAATATGTGTTAATGTTTTGGGTCTCTATAACCCCAAATACGATGGTAACTAGAACTGATATTGATATGTGATAACTATATTTCTCGTTTCAGCAAGTCAAAAAGATTATCGATCTAAAAAAGAGATTATTTGTTCATTATTATCATCTATTTTAGATGGAGATAATTAATAAAAATCATAAAGATATCAACATATTTTATTATTAAAAATCAATGGGGATTCATAAGGGGACACACCAGGTTTGACATAACCCTTAACTATAAGGTATTACATCCAAATCATTAGATCAATTTTGTTAATTGGTGAAATATGGTAAAATTAATATTAAATACTATGGATCCATAATAAAATTCAAAAATAATATTCATCTTTTAGTTTGGGGTATCTCTTAAGAACTACAGATGAATAAATATTTATAATCATTCACAATAAGGAGAAGACTATTCTACATTGAATTCATTGAAAACAAAGTTAAACTCTCCATATGGTGGGTAATTAATTCCAATTTTCTATGTATTTGTACTAATCACCCCTCTTATGATCCATAATCTCTAGGGAATGTGAATCTCTCCCTATTTGAACAATGTTATACTGATGGTTTTATGAATTCATTTGATGAACATTATAGTAAAATAAAACCTATGTAATGAATGATCTTTCATAAAAATTTACACACATTATGAAAATCTAATATTATATTTCATGTCCATAACTTAATAGTTATTCTATCCATATTTCTTATTTTTAATGAGTATATTTGATGGGGATCACTGAAGAATTTAATAATAGTTTTCTACCTAAGTGGGTATTTACCATCCTAGGATCGTTGATGAAAACTAGAGGTTTCTTGAACACCAATGTGGTATTAGAACCTTCTCCATTAGATAAATGATGAAAAATAATTAATAAATTACAAAAATAAGATACAATAATAAAAAAAATTAGAGAATATTATTATAACAACAATCATATCCTAATAATTTAGATATATTCCTCCTTCAGGTTTCGTGGGGAATTAAAACAAATAATTTTTATCTATGGTGCTTAGTAACGAGTAAAATACAATGAAATATTACATAACATCACTATTTCATAAGCTTTATGATATGAATAAATAAACAAAGTGAATCCATAACCAATTGAACCTGATAGAATTGCACATCCATGAAATTAAATGAAAAAATTAAGTAAAGTCAACATTGAAATCGTACTTGTAAAATCCATAATGTAAAATAATAGATCATCCATTCAAGGCATTGTTTCTAGACACATTCAAATCATGGTAAGAGGTATACAAAAAAACCCACCATATTTTGTCTTATGAGACCAATCATTGAATCTTAGGTATTTATAATTTTGAGCTCTAGTCATCAGTTAATTAATTATAATTCATTCACTATAATATTGATCATGACCTTTCATCAAATTACATAAGGTAACTCTTACTAAACAAAACATGGATATCATTATAATGATGAAATATTGAAATCAAAGTATTCCACATTATATATAATAATGTGTATATATAGAGGAATATCAAAAAATAAACATTGAATTCATGTGTTATCCTTACATTAATATGAAGTACTCATATAAATGAGATATAGTGGTGAGGGTACATCAAATTGTTAGGTAGAATAATGATAAAGAATCATGGGGTAATATTTACAATTAAAAATGATGAAATTTTTAGAATCGATCCCACTTTTAGCTTGGGATGTTTTGATTTTCCATTTTCTTTAAGATAATATGCATCAAAAATTAAAATAACATAACAAAAAAACTTATATAGGTTAGGGACACAAAGGTCCACTAGTACGCACTCTAAAAACTCTCTTCAAAAGATTGGTAATTTTCAATTAAATATCCATTTTAATTGGATATTAATAGTTAATTGGAAGAAATAGTAACTTGTCACAAAATCATTTCCAAGGATTTAAAATTAAAATAATATCATCCATCAAAACAATCAACATATGAGTGGTAAAAATAAAAATAGATTGTATTTGGTATGAGAGATTCTTGTTCAAAGCACTCAAATGGAATGGGTAGAATTGATTGAAGAATTGTAATTCAATGTAATATAAGAATAAAATAAAATAACCATCCTTGTTAAGAATCTATTAAATTTTCATAGAGAATATATTAATAAGACACAATAAAAATGAATAAATTTTACAGTATAAAGATACTCACAAAACAGTATCTATAATATATATATCTTCTAATGTAATCTTGAAAATCATTAATGAACTATTGAATGTAAATAATATATTTGAATGAAAATATTTCCAACATAATGAATAATTTCTCTTATAAATATAAAAATATGATGTAGCCAAGATAATGAGATTTAGATCTCCAAGATTCAATGAAAATAGATCATTTATAAAAAACATCATTTCTACAACTAATTTATCGATGTTAAAATTAAGAAATATTCCATATTTAATTCAATTATAATTAATTAAAATAAGAAATCATATAAATCAAGATCATTAAATGAATAATTGTATTTAAAAATTTAATTCAATTAAACATTTAAAACATAAATTAATTTATAAATAATATGGAATTAATTAATTTTTTATGACATTCTAAAATATCCAATGAATTACTTGATTGTGATAATTTCTCCTATGAAATCACAATAAAAATCATAAAAAATTATTCAAAATTTAAATATAATAAAATGATAATTCATCATGGTATTGGAATATATGAGGATAACTCCAAATGTATGGCTGAAAGTATATAGTTGATACCAAACATTGATTTTGATAATTTGGTGTATGATCCAATAATGGTGTTTCTTATCTATAGTACATAACAAAATAATAAAAACTTGAATTTGAGTATCCGTAAGATACATTTGGTCATTAATCATAATGGTAAATAAAAATGTGGGGTTCTATGAATGATGAAGGTTCTCAATTGTGACATTCCCGAGTAAATGATGGGTTCTTGATCATGAACATTTACATAATAAATGGGTTCCAAACATAGGGTCAAATAAAAACATTAATTTTCAACTTTAATTTCTGAACATTGATTATATAATTATTCAAACATTCTATATTAAATTATAGTGTTGCATTGACCCAAAAATAATGATCAGATAAATGACTTCTAGTGATCCATGATAAATTTTTAATAATTATTTAATGTAATATATAAATGAAATATAGTCAAAGTTACATTAGTAGTTAAAAAATTTAATTTATTTGTTATAATTAAAATAAATTACATACTATTGAGAAATTATGGGATAAACATCTATATTCCATAAAATATCTGCATTTTATAAGATCGTAATCCCCAAAAACCACATAAATATAGGTAACAACATTATGTTTGAAATTAATATTGATTAAATGAAATAATAATTTTATCGATAAAAGGATATTATAAAAGAATACATAGATTTATTTTGAGAAAAATTTTAAATTTTATTAGAATATTTTGAATATTTTTTTTATTTGGATTTACCCCAATTTTATAAGATCAAAAACAATGTATAAAATATGAATAAAAAATTGTTAAATTTGCATTGAAATATATGTGAATGTTAATCTAAAATAATAAAATCACTAAAATAGAATCAATTATTATATAGAAAATTAATACTATATATAAAAGATAATGAAACAAATATGAAAATGTTTTATTTTTAAAAAAATAATTTAGAGTACCTATATTTTCAACTCAAGGTAAACCATTTTATGGTTCAGGGTGAGAGACAAGGTTGGATGAAACTTCATATTCATAATAAAATAATTAGAGGTAAGATAATATATAAGTGTCTAGTTCAATTCTATCAGTCCATCCATCATTTATTTTACAAGCATCTCCATTATTGTATCCCACTCTCTAAAAGGATTCCAAGACATTAGACTCACCATAAAAAATTAGACCAACTTAATATTAAAAAAAATTTCGTAATCATAGTATAATGAACATATTTAGACATTAATATTATGAATTTATTATGAAATACTCAATCAAATAGATGTTAAGAAATCATTATTTCAATAAGTTATTTTTTGATTTCCAATAATGTGTTCCATACAATACTATCACCTTAAAAGGTTTTGTTCCTTCCATTGAAAAAAATAAACTATGAGAAGTTCTAATACTCCATAAAAATCACCATTTGTTCTTCCACCTAATTTTTATTAATATACTAGAGTCAAATATTGAAAATATTATATATTCCAACTAAATTGGGAAAAACTACCTAAGTATAATAAAATATGATATTATAAAAATCTCACCAATTATATTTCTAACATGTGTATTGATACCCTTTGATGTGGCATTAAAATAATCATAAAATATACATTTCCTTCAAAATTTGATATCAATGTTGTAGAGAATCTTATTATGTATTGGAAACTGAAGCACTCAGCATGTCACAAATATCCTTTATAAAAGAATCTTTTTTTGAAGCATTATATTTCTATATTTTATTATATCAATCTATGATAAATGAATTAAAATTTATTCTGATCATGTTCTTAAAACATGGCATCACCTATAGATCATGATGAACCCACCACATATATATAGAGGGTTATTTAACATTAATTAAATAGTGTGAGTATTATTTTTATCCATTAGAAAATATATATAAAACACACTATGAAATTATATTCCATGTTTCTATCCATTACAATCCATTAAATGGAATTTTCATGAAATGACACTGACTAATTCTCAATTTGTTCAGTTTTAGTAGAAACAAGAAATCTCAATCACTTAATATATTAATGATTATATATATTTTATAATATTATTGAACGTAAAACATCCACAAAAATGTTTTCCAACCCATGAAAAACATGAATATATCATTTTTTAATCATATGTTTAGAATCTTATCTTCTCTGTGTCCTATAAACAAGCACATCATCGCTATATTATTTAGATAATGAATATTTATAATCATTGGGAAACTATAGAAATCCACTAATATTTGAAGTAATGTTCTCATATAGAATATGTCTCCATATTGTGATTATAGAAACATTTTAACCCCCATGAAAGTAATCATCAAAACTTATAGCCTGTACATTCTATAAATAACTCCTTCCACTCCAAATTCATAAATATCTATTACACCATTTTTTGTGATATAAAGGAATTGAAACTATAATTCTCACAAAAAAACATGGGAACCTTATGTCTCATTTTTTCATGATCTAAAATTGATGAAATTACCTTGGTACACAACAAATGATATCAATTGTTCTTGTTATTATAATAGATTGAAGAATGTTGTGATGACATTTTGAGCCAGTCATGATGTCAAAATTCTTCCTAATATTATTAATAAAATGATATAGTAGAACTCCATAACCTTACAACATCATAATGAAAACATTGTGGTACCAATTGACAATTTATCATAAAATTTAATGATTTATATTAAACTTGATGTCAATCATTTTAGAGGAATATGATATACATGCCAAAAAAATAATTATGGGCTCAAGAATCCTTTAAAAACATTATATCAAAATGAACATGAAAATAACCTTCTAGTCAATGTCTAGATAAATTACTAGCATCTTATGAATTTGATCCATTCCGAATATTAAATACATAATGTTTGATGGTTCATGCACTTCATCTATAATAAGTATTCTACAAATATTAAAATTACCATCATGAGGAAACCTAAAAATCATAACTGTATCCATTTTTTTTGATATAAAATCCTGTTTATATGTCATTGAAGAAACAATAACATTAGTTCCACAAAATATGAACCTTTTAATTCTTGAGGATATCATTACTTACTAAAAAACTTATTCATAATTTCATCCATTAATCACCAACTCCATCCCGTGAAATCTTAACAACTTATTTAGTTATAAAATAATTTCAAAAAATCCATTAATATTCAAAAAATTATTAATAGAACAATATGATCTATAATAGAAACATTTTTTCTACATGTCATGTAACTCCCTAAGATTAAAAAAATAAAACCTACTGAATACATCATATATGACATGAAACATCTTGACTAAAAACCCATGATATATTTTTATGTAAATACATCCATAATATGGTATCCATATAATTGTAGAGTATGAATTCTATTATCAAATTTATGAAATATATATTAATATCCTACTCAATATAAATGTATTAGAAATTATTTTTTATTAATAACTCGACATTAATTAATCATTATTTTTTAAAATAAAAATTTAGTGAAAAAAAATATTTTATTTTTGAGAAATTTTTTTAATTAAATTAGTTATTCCTTAGAAACATTATTTTATAAAATCAACAACATTTTATAAATCACCATCTCAAAACTATCTTGGGTGAAATATTTTGATTTTTTTGGAAATGAGTAATTTTTAGTGAATAGATAAAATTGCATAATTTTCTGTTAATTTCATTACTTCAATATGGATTTTGAAACGAGAATCCAAAATCTATTTCAAATTACCATTACATTAAAATATGTTACAAGGAAAGAAATCATGAATGACTGATCAGATGAGCAGTCTTGGAATACTAGAAACATACTCAAGAATTTAATTACAATCTAATACAAAACACACACTATTTTTTTAGAACTAATAACTTCATTCTCTCAAGCATATAATTGTTAATATTTGATTTTAAAATTCATTGATTCAAGGGTAAATGACTCAATATAAGTTATATCTCAAATTCATGATAAGGGTATGAGTACATCATAATTAATCATGAATCAAAAAACATAATCAATATGAAATGTAAATAATTAAATACACTTTTAATTTAAGAAACATGACATAGAATAGTAAATATTTAATGTTAAAACACTTTACACACATACCATTTAAACAAGAAAATTAAAAATAATTTAATCCATAGATTTTATCAACCTGAAAATCCTCTGGATGTTAATAATGCAATCGAAATAAAGGTAATGAATAATTATAAGACATCATGAATCATTCACCTAAACCACTGAATTTCGTTGACCAATTCTCGTTAAATATTATGTTTTCGGGTAAGAACCCACCCAATTAATCTATGAAACCCGTGTGATGGGATTTTTTCTAACTTATTTCATCTCATGGGACTACTGATGAATCAAGAAGCTTATTTAAAATGGCCTTAACCCATGTATTTCTTGTAATAATAATTCCACATATATCTAATAATTTATTTAAGTAATAAATAATGTTCCATATTATCATATATCCATATTAACAAATAGATATCAATTTTTTAACATTTATCCTATTAAAGAAATAATAACCAATGTGAACAATTAAAATAAAATAAGTTATACCATTTTGTGAATAATAATATAAATCATAGTATAATATGGAAATTTATGAAAATGTAATTTAATATAACATTGGTCACAAAAAATTGATTGTTTCATGATAACTTTTACTATTAAAAATAATGTGAGAATACAAATATAACATTTCCCACATTTTAATTTTCATGTCAAACCAAATGGATCATAAATTTAAAAGTGAAACTCAATATACCTTGATGTATCAAGGAATCTTGTAAATAAATGAACAATGTGATGTCTATTGACTATATTAATATTAATTGGTTCATAATAACAAATAATTCTCAAATTAATTGAAATTGAGATGAAATCCATTGCACTGCATCTGGTATGTCATGTGTGTATTTAGCTTCCTAAATAATAAATATATATTAATTATTTAATTGTTTCACAAACCATATCATTTTTATTATAATTTTAATTTTCATATTAGATATTTTTATACAATTACTTAATCAATTCAATTTAGGTCTGGTGTCTTGACAAAATTTTGTTTTTGTGTCAAAAAGTACATTGATAGGTCATGACTGGTCAATGGTTTCATTATTTAATGATATATAGAAAAATAATCATGAAATATTTATCATTTTTATACATTATTTATACTTTTATAACAAATAATTTATGATGGTTTTGAAAAATGGACTAACAATATGATCATGGAGACAATAGATTGTACATACACATTATTAACATTTCTATTTTTTGAAATACCATTATAGAAAGTAGCTACTTAAAATTTATATTTCAATAATTATCACTATATATTAAATAGAAAAATTATAATCATATATAATTTTATATTGTATTTTTTTGTAAAAAATTAATCTCATCACTTCAAGAAGGTGGTTGTCCAGAAATCCATGAATGACGTTATTACATTTTTATTATATGGAAGGGCAATAAATTAAATGGTATATTATATTAATAAAAAGGTAATAGTGTAATTAAAATAATTAAAATATTTTTTATTACATATATATTAATTAAAAACAAAATTATTAAACTCCATTTATATCATGAATAAATCACATCGCTTGGAGGAGGCGATAGTCCACACGTCCCCAAACAATGTTATCAAATTTATAACAAAATAAATCATGGATTTATGTTTTATATATGGATTAAATAAGAATAAATTAATTATCAATATCATATATATCATTTATATACTACAAATATTTCATTATTTTCTACCATACAAGGTATTATGGATTAACAAATAATATCAGTTCCTGATGTGATTTTCCAATTTACACACTAACGATGATTATGTGTCAGATTTGACAGATGTGTTTGTGGGTTTATATAATTAGATTTATATTAAATCATTTTTCTGTTTAGTATATTTTGGTCATTACATAAGAATGAAAATAGAAACATTGAATGGGTGGTGGATGAAATCCAAAAAAAGTCCTCATTGAAAATGTTTTATCTTATTCGAGTTACTCCATTTGGTTTACACAAAAATAAATCATTAGATGGATTTCTATACCTTGTGAGGATAGTAGGATTAGTGGAGGGTTTTTGGGTTTTTATGTTTTATGGGGTTGGTTTTGACAAATAGGTTGTGTGGTGTGAATAAGATGGTGGAGTGTGTGCATTTTTTTAGTTGGGGAAAATTGACATTAATTTAAACACCAAAAATAAAAACACTATTTGGAGGCCACCATTACATCATGTTCCTCTAAAAATGAAATAAAATTTTTTTGGGAAATTTTGTTTCATAAAATACTCCACCAAACAAGAAGAGGTATTTTTTTTCAATTTTTCCCTTATTTTCTATGTTTCTACAATTTTACAAATTTGATATTTATTAGGATACCTAATTTTATAACCTAAAGAATTATATCAATAATTAAAAAAAATTAACCATTTTTTATAATTTTTAACCATGGATTTCAAATAATATTTTAAATTTATAAATTTAGAAAATGTAAGTTTTTTGGAAACTAATTTTAACACAAGTATAAGTAACGTGTAAAAAGGAAATATAAACCATAACTATGGTAACATATTTCTAATATTTAATGGCATATATAGTAATGATTGTAGAGTAATTAGATCATTAATGGACCATATTTTATATTTAAAAAAATAAAATCAGTTAATATATGATATGAATTTTAGGAATTTCAAATAATTTTAAAAATATTATTAAAAAATTGCATTAATGTTTCTTTTGAAATTATTATTTTAATTTTAATGTAAAAATATAAATAAAATGAGGGACTGAAGATAAATTTTTTTCAAAGAAATTATACATTATTTATTATATAAAGAATTTATTATGGGACAATATTTCCAGAGAAAGTTCATTAGTTTTCATATATTTAATATCATTTATAATAATTAATTTATAACTAAATATTTCATCTATTTTAAATTTCAAATAATTAGAAATAATTATATGATATATAAAAATAAAATATAAATTATTATATTAAATATAACTCATTTATATTTCATAAGCATATTAATAGCCAAAAAATTTAGTTTCCCCCTAAATAAATGATTTATAAATGTTATATGTAATGAAGGTTCATTTTTTTTGTTTTTCTTACACAACATATTACACATATAACATTCGTGGAATAGACCCCAACTATCTCAAAAAAGTATATGCAAATTGAGATTTTTTAGAACATGTCTATCCAATGGGTGCTCGACTTGTTTCATGATTATTTTTCCTCTTATGATTAATTATCAAACACCAAATAAGCACATTTTTAGGTGAGTTGATATAAATAATATTATTTATTATCACAAAATATTATTTTAAATAAAATTAAACTTTTTTTATATTATAAATTATTTCATTCCAAATAAGGAGTCCATTTTCCCAAATTCTAATCACTTAATTATTATATATTAATTTAAGATTAATTCCATAGAAGAGCTGAGAGAATAGATTTTTAAGTGGAAAGGTTGAAATTTTTTCTATGTTTTTATATACTATTTGATTATGAAAATGATTATAATAAACTGAATTGGATTTAAATATGTATATTTTAAAAAACCTATTATTAAAACCAATTAAAAATAATATTTCACATCATAAATTATTGAGAAAAAAATCAGTTTTAAATTAAAATTCGGGATTACAAACATTCATCCAAAAATGAAACATCCCAAGAAAAACAAAAAAAATTAATACTATATTATTTTGGATGTTCTTGTTTTAAAAAATAATATAATTTTATTAAATTTAATTTATAATTGTGTTAGAATTTATCTTTAAAACCATTACGTCATTAACAGGTTATGAACCCTAATTAAGAAAAATACATCTTTTAAGAATAAAATTTTATTTTTTTCATTTCGGATGCCAATTAAATCTATTAGAAGATTGAAGAAATATATATTATTGAATTTAAACTTATATATTTGATTAATATCAGAAAATATTATTTATTTATTTAATATATTCTAAAATAAATATATTATAATGTATTGGGTGGTTATATTCTCCCCACCTTAAATAAATCGCATCCTCATATTCCAACATGATCCATGGATTCGAGGTTTTTAATATTTGAATATAATATTTTTGAAGAACCCACATCATAAATAGGGTTAATAACATAAATTATTAACTATTAGGAAATAACAATGTGAAAGTATATACAAATCTATGCCTTAATATATGAGAACATTAGTGAAAACCTATACATGCAAGATAATTATAACAATTATGTTTTGATGGAGTGTTATAGAGAGCATTGATCACGATAATGTGGGGATTTAGAGAATTTTTGGGGCTAAAATTCCATAAACAATATTGGATTAAAAATTCCATTTATATCGCAAATAAGGATGATAATTCGATATAATTTTTGTTGGACAAACCTTTTCCGAAGATTGAATAATTATTTCACACAGTATAAATATATGAAAATATATTACTTGATATATTTTTATTTCATTTGAACAATAATCTACTATGGTTATTCCTTGAGCTACTTCCACTTCATCAATTAAGAAATGTTGCATCATTTGGGGAAATAATACAATAATCTCGAAAATCTCATCCAAATATCAACTCCAACAATTTCTTAAATGGTTCAATTTTCAAAAATAATATGACCAACCACCTTATAGTGAATTTAAATGAATTTATAAAATTTATATATCAATATTTTTCAATAAAAATGAACTAGGTATTTTATCCTCATATAACCAACATATGAACCCCTTCAACATATATTCTCCTGATCATGGTAACAACTTCAATTTCCATAAACCAATATTGAAAACATGAATTATTCATTATTAATTATGTAATACATATATTATTTGATATATTATATAAATATAAAGGTAATTTTATCTTCATAAAGTATATCATAAACCACTTTTACAAAAAAATCATTATTCTATTACACGGTTCATAGTGAAATATAATTTACATTACCAAAATTAATGATCTTCTTATCCTAAGATCATTAACAGAAAATTAGGAAGATATTAAGTATTTAATATTCCTTGATTATATATTTTCTATAAATTATAACTTGTCATTTCTCTATTTTTCAATCTCATTAGTACTAATAAAAACACAATTTTAAATTCTTCATGAAAATTTATTGTAGTTCTGTAATTAAAGTATAAATAATTCATATAACCAATACCTTACTAATAAAATACACAAATTAGATTATTATTTAATCCATATATAAAATTATTAACAATTACTCATCATTTTTAATAACATAAAAATATTTAATATGATGTTTTAGACTCTTCAGACATATATTCTCTTTGCAATATGCAAATTATTTTCTATAATGACCCATCTCCTTAATTTTGTAAAATTGAAAAAATTCTCTTTTATTATTCCCGCTGAATTATTTTTCCTAGTTACAAATATATTCAAACTTATAAAAAATCATAATCCCTTCAGTCACTTTACATATAAATTCCTACAAAAATAATCAAATGTGAGAGAATACATCTTTCCCAATGTTTCATTATGCACATTTTCTCCAAAAGTACTCATTTTATCATGGTTCCCTCCAAATACATTATATAAATATAATTTTTTCTCAGTTATATTAGGATATATTATTATTTCCATGTTTGATAATAATTTTCTGGGGACTAGTTACCATCAAATGATTGGATTTTGATTAAAAAAGATATGATCCGTCTTACTATTGTATCTTGTGAATTGGTGAGGATCTCATTCCTTATTCTATATTCCATTTCAAAATGATTAAGTACAGTATACTGGTAAATATCATTGTGGAAAGTGATGTATAATATCAAAACATGTGAGATAATAAGCATAAATTTATGCATATCAAATCTCTTAATCAAATTCATCATTCTATTGGGATGTGCATCTTTACTAAACCTCAATACCAAACTTAGGGTCATGATAACTAATCTATGTTTTAATAAATACAGTTCCCATATTTACTATTATGATTTATTTTATACCAAATATAGTGATCTCATCGCTCGAATTCAAGAGATGGGGATTGATACCATTACAATGGCATAAGATACAAGGAAAGACATCCTAAAGGGATGATAAATTTGATTTATTTGGAACACTAGATACATACATTATTCATGAATCATAATTAAGTATAATATTTCGAACATAATTTTTATAGTAAATAATAAATTTATTCCCTCTAATATAGCCTCTTATATATTTCATAATAAACATCATGGATTTATTGGTAAAGGAAACAAAATAAAGGTGAGCTCAAATACTCATCAATTATAAGAAAAAATGAATATAATCAGGAATCAATATGAATTATCAATATAGAAAGGTAGATAACTAAAAATAATTTACATTTAAATAATTAGATAAGCCATAATTAGTATTTCATGGTTAATAAATGAAGACACATTCCAATAAATAAATAATCTCAGAATGAATTCCCTCCATGGATTTTATCATGGTTTATATTATATGCATAATAATAAATGAATATGAATGAATGAAATAAAATGTTATTGGATTTTATGTATATAAAATATTATCTATTATACCTTTATTAATTATATTAATTAATTCTTAATCTTGTGAGTAGGAATCCAATTAGTTCCTCTTGTATATAAAAGAAAACTATTCTTTATTAATTGAATTCCTAACATTAGACTACCGATGAGTCGAGGGTATTTTTTCGAATCATCCCAAACAAATTTATTTCTATTCTTAATCATTCCTTGTATATTTAATAATTTATTTAATTGATAATCAATATTCCTTATCATCAATTATTTCTTTTTATTGAAAGGCACATATTTATCAACATTTCTGCAATTAATCAAATAACATTCAAAGTTAACAGCATGTGTATAAAATTTTATACGGTTTACCAAATAATAGTATAAAGCACACAATTATATTGGTATTTAATATAAATTTAATGTACAACATAAATACTCATTAGTGCGTGACACTTTAAAGAGAAAGTGAACATTCACGAAATATAGTGAGATTACAAAGAAAACATTCACAATGTAGTAATTTTTATGACAATCACCTTGTATGAGATAATTCAAATTGAAACATAAAAACCATGAATTCATATATAATTGTTATATTATCTGAAAATAATAATTATATAAACAACAATAATGTGAATTGGAATATAATAACAAATAAGTCTCAATGTGACCATTACGTGAGGTAATGTCCCTGACCTTCAGTATAACATGTCACGAGTAACATTTTCTTCTTATATAAAATACACATGCTAATAACATTCTTGTTCGATACACTTTTTAATTTTTATTATTAGTTTTATTTTAAACTATTTATAGGTTACTTTCAATCAGAAAATTAATTATGGTTATGTGGGATGTTTTTACGATCTTTGCATTATGTGTAAAAAATTACATTTGTAGGTTGAATATTGTAATTAAGAAATTATTTAAACATATGAAGAAAAATTATGATCAAATAATTATAATATTTATATATAATTTCTACTTTTATGTCTAATAATGTAATATGGTTATGAAATATAAACCACTGTTATGACTATAGACTGTGGGCGTCGTACGTATGCATGAGTAACACTTTTTCATTTTATCAATGATAATTATGGAAAGATGGTAATCAAAATTTATCATTATATAATGTTAATGATATACCAAATAAGATTTATTTCCTGAAATATAATTTTAAATACAATAATTTTAAATAAAAATTACCATATTGCTTCAAGGAGGCTGTAGATCACAATTCCACGGATGATTTTGTCACAATTCAAATGTGTCAAAGGGTAATAAAAAATGATATATTATATTAATATAATTGTAATTATGTGAATAATATAATAATAATTTTATTTACATCATATATAAAAACAAAACGTCCATAATTCATTTCATTTAAATAATAAATTAATTACGTAACTTTGAGGAGGTGGTAGTCCACACGTCCAAAAATGATGCTACCGTAGTTCCAAAACATGGAAATCATGATCATTTTTGGTATATAATAATCCCATAAGAATAATTAAATTATAAGTTTTGTAAATAAAATATATAATATTTAATGAAATAATTATTTCATATAATGAATAGTTGTACATGAAGAATGGACGAGAATGGTTTGGGAGGCGGTAGTCCACTTTACAAATTAACGATGATCGTGTATCCCATTTGATTGAATTTAATGTGGGTGTGTGTAATTAAAAGAAAATAAACGAGTCATAGAATTATGAGGATACTATGTTTATTGTATAATAAATATAATATAATAATTAAATGGATTGAGAAAGACATAAAACATAAGTTCTCATTGAAGATCATCACTTATTCTTTGGATAACTACTTTTCATTTTCACATAAAAAATACATTGGTTGGATTTCAGACTATTTTATGATTTATATGATGATAGGATAGTTATTTGGAGTTAATTTTTGAATGATTTGGTGGATCCATGTTGTTTGTGAGGGGTGATTATATGGGGTGATTGAGATCATTTTTATAATGGAGGATGAATGGAAATCTTATAAATACCAATAATTAAAATCAATTCGGAGGTATCACATTTATCATCAGCCTCAATAATTGGAAAAAAAATTATGTTTATATAAATTTAGTATGATAAAAACAGCCACCACCCAAAAATAATTCCTTTTTTTATAATTTTTTTCTTTATGATTTATGTTTCTCCACTTTTACCATTTTGGGTTTCATTATGGTAATTAGTTTCTTATCATTGGTATTTTAACAATTAATAATAAAATAAAATTATAGCATCTATATATTTTTGACACATTGATTTTAATAATATATATTTTTCAATAAAGAGAGCTGAGTGTTTTTTAATTAATTTTTATTACAAGCACAAGTATTGTGTAGAAACACTGTAGAAACCATAAAATGGATTACGTATATTTTTTAGTATTTAATGTTATGTATATTTATTAGAGTCATATAACAAGTAAATTAATTGAAAATATTTGATATTTTATATAATATATAAATCACATTAACTAATATATTATATTTATCAATATTAAATCAGTTAATAAATTTCATTTATTGTAAATTAATACTATTTCCAATTTTGACATTATAAATTTAATTTGATTTTTTAGAATTCATGATAATGAGGGAATTAAAATATACTATGTTCAAAAATATTCAACATGAAATATTTATCTGAAACATTATTAGAGATAAATAATTCACTAAATTTTCTTCACTTTTAGTATTCATAGTATCATTTATCATAGTTAATTATTGACTAAATAGTTATTATGTCTTAATTTTTATAGCATTAAAAATAGTAATATGATTTTATAAAATATAAGATAAATTATTTTGATGACAACAACTCACTTATCATTCAAAATTGAATATCTTATGTTTTTTGTTTATGTAATTAATTTATTAATGTTAATGGTATGGAAGGTTCTTTTCTTCTCTTTTCAATAATTAACTTATTATATAGATCACTTCCAAGGATTAGTGCCCAAATAAATCATTAAATTAGATCCAATAGGGTATATGGTAAAAATCTGTCTATCATATGGGTTATATAGAAGATTTTAGTTCATTTTGATCCTTATGATTAATGTTTAACCCATAAGTAAACAAATTATAACGTTAATCACTGTAATTAAATTTAATTTCGTTCACTAATATTTTTTGTAAAATATTTTACCCAATTTGATATTAAAATTTTTTAATTCCAAATATAGAATCCATTTTTTGAAATATTAATCACATAAGTGGTCGAAATTAATTTAAAATTAATACCATAGATGACTCATGACATCTTGTTTTTAATGGGAAAATGTTCAACAGTTTATTATGTTTTTAAATAGCATTTCAACTTTAAATTGATTGAAACTGAACAAATAATATTAATAAATGCATAATTGATCAACTTTTACTTGAAAACCAATTTAATATTTAATTATCATTGTATATAATTTAGATTAAAATCATTTTCAATTAAAATTCAGTACTGTCATAATTAATCAAGAAATGAAACTTCACAAAAATTAATAAAAACAATAATAAGTTAATTTTTATATACCAATTTCATGAAATTTTGATGTTTTATCAATTAATGTTTATAATAGTGTCAAAATTCATATTTAAGGTACGTGCTTCATCAATTGGTAACAAAAGTGTTTTTAGAAAAATAAAACAGTCTAATTGTAAAGGATGGTTCGTCATTATACTATGCCAATAAAATCCTTAGAATTAATGTAAAAAATATTTTAATATATATATATATTTCATTAATATAAATCACTAATATTAATTAATATACTTTATTCCAAAGTAAGTTTATTTTAAATTCTTTGGTGTTCATAATTTTGTTTTAAATAAATTAATTTAAAAGTCATATTATTTTTTTAGTATTAAATTAAAATAAAATCCATTTTATTTATAATAATTTCATTAAGTTATTTATAATTTGTAATTAATATTATTTTGGTATAAGATTATTATAATGATTAAAAACACTATTATCTAGAAAAAATAATTGCAGATAAATTATTCAAAATAATTATTCAAAATAATTAATCAAAAAAACCCATAATATAGAGATATTTAATTGTAATTTATTAATAACATATCCATATAGAATAATTTAAATTCATATAATTATATTTAGTTTTAATATAGATAATTTATCATCATCCTACACTTGAAAAATACATTACATGGAAAACATTTTTTCATCACATTTTGGGTGTTAATTTTAAAATTTAAATATACAACCACATGTATTGAAAATGATAAAATAGATTTAATATTAGTAATCATCATTTTAGGTATTGGGAAATTTAGTCACCTAATATTTTTTTCATAATGAATTTTAAAAACAATATAATGTTTTCAGCATGGTAAAAGTGTAAACCAAGTTATCATAGGATAAAATGATGTGATAAGGCCATGATTTTTCATATTAGATATTGTTGGATGAATATATTTCAACCATTATCACATTATTCTAGAGATTCAACTATTTCTGTGACACTTTTTCCTGAAAGGGTCCTATATAATAATTTAAGTAAAAAAATAAAAAGGTAACTCTCATTTATTCAAATATTTCATATATGTTCCCACAAGGATAAGAATTAGTTGTTAATGAATATTGGAGGTAAATATTACTATTATTAAATTATTTTAATTATGGTAATTTTTTTCAATTTATAGTGATTATATGGTTACAATAAACATTTATACAACACTAACACCACACTTGTAAAAATAGCGGTAAACTCAAGGTTAATAATTTTAAGAACATGAAATTTAATGTATTTGAGATGAGTTTGTGGTCAAAATTAATTTATATCTATTAATTAAATATTAATTATAATAAAATTTGTCATATTATAATTTCATTAATATCATTATTTATTTAAAGTCAAATATATTAACTGTGTGAAAAATAACATTAATGATATTTTATAAAATAAAATAATTTATTAAATTAGTTAAAAATAAAAAAATAAATTCAAGAGGTAAAATTATTATAAATAGTGTTAAATTAAATATAATTTTAATTTAATAACCAATTTTTTTCTTATAATTAAAACAATCATCTTCAAACTATACAAAATATTCCACAGTTTTGGTAAATTTGAGTTTGTTGGGGTTAACCTAAATGAAAAGTGAATGATACAAATTTTTTGTACTAAATAATTTTGTATGGATATATTTAAAAAACAACCAATCGAACCATATAATTTTTTTCCATTTATAATTATTTTTATTTTGTATAATATTATCATTTTTAAATTCTTTACAAAATTTCGTAGTGGGTCCTCTCCCGCACATAAAAAAAGACACCACATCTACTCTTCTATACACACATAGAATGAATTTTCGTTCCAAACAATAGTAAACAAAATCCATTACATATATTCGTACTTATTTATCAGAATCAATTTTTTAGAATACCAACCAAGGGAAGTATTCGTGGTAATACATAAGAGGTTCTCAAAAGAAGTGTTATAATTATTAATCAAAATTTTCTATTTTCATTCTTCAACCTCATCCTTAAAATATTATTACAATAGTGTGATATTATAAAATAAGTGTCTAATATATATATAAATATAATAATATTAATTTCATACCCAATATTTGTATACTCTTCAATGAAATGTGAAACAAAATGGTTGATTGTGTGTATGGAAGACCACTACCGCATGAATTGATGTAAATCAGTTTCCATAACCTCTTATTAAGAATTATTGTATGTCTGGATGTAATGTATTTATACTATATTAATACAATAATATATTTGTTCAAATATAATATATCATTTAATTCATTATCATTTCTTTCACTAAACAAAATGTTAAGGATTTTTTTGTAGGGAAATCTATATCTATGAAGTGATGTGATTCTTTTTCCATAAATGATTAACATGAATGGAATATATTAGTGTATTTAATGAGATAAAGTGGTATTTATGATAAAATTGTCATTTTTAAATATGAAATAATACTTCTCTTATTTCCATCATGATTTTGGAAAATGGAAAAATTACTCATGCATATGTGTGACCTACCATTTCCATGTCTATAATGTAGTCAATTTTTCCTGGCCAAATTACATGGGTAGTTTTTAAAATAATATTTTAGCGATAAAATTGTAATTCATTTATCATTATTAAATTAGATATTTTGGACCGTTGACTTATTTTACTATAGTCATCTTTAAAAAGTTATTTTAGACAGAGGAACCAAATATCACGAAAAGATATAATAGAATCATAATTGATTAAGTAAATAAATATGATAAGGTAAAAAAAATTATCATGAATGGTTATCTAATAATGTAAATAATTAACATATTTTATTTACTCAAAAGTATAAATTATATATGTTATGAGTCAAACAAGAGGTAATGTAATTCATCTGAAATTTAATTCATTAAGGAAAATTTAATTGGAAGGAACATAATTTTATTTAAATAGTTTATATGATACTCATAAAAGATATTATATCAAGAATCATGAATAATATTTGATATTATATGTAACACATCATCAAATCCGATTTGATTAAAATGTTACCAATGTTGCAAAGTATGTATGTTTCAATATCATTTCAATGGGAGAGTTTTTGTATTCAAGGATATCATAGGTGGGTAATCACAAAAAAATATTTTCATAAAACGCATATAATTTATTAACCATTATTCATGAATTTATTTTATATTTTTTGTTCTAATACCTCCATACAGAATAAATAAATATCACGAACGACTTTTGTATATAATACCAATCATATATCTTATTTTAAATATATAAATATTTTTATTTCATGCCTATATATTTTAGATCATTTTTAATGTTATATACATTATATAATTTATTAAACATAGTTTTTCCAATGTTGTTTTGCAATATTGTTTCTAAAGGGTCATTATATCATTTTTAAAACATGGTACATTTTGAGTTTTTTCCAATGTTTGAATTAAATGATTAATTTTAACTTAAAAAAATGAATAAAATACCCTACCATCATGATTGATCAATTATTTCAACATTAAATTACATAATTTTTATGGGTTTTTTGAATAAAATATTTTTTATAATAGATTGTTAATTTTTAATTTTTAAATGTGTGATTTCAATGTGAAAAATGTATTTTCATCCACAAATATTCATGTGATATTATAAACATGTTTTCATGATTGAATAAAATATGATTTCTTTAATATTACATAAAAATTGACTACAAATATCTCTTACACATATAATTATATCATTTTACATTCTTTTGATGAGGGTAATACATTCCTTAAGATCATTTTATCATATTTACATTTTTGTTAAATAAATTTATTTTATTATGAAAAATGGAAATATTATGCAACCCACTTATTTACATTGGTAATTATTATGCATATAACATAAGATTAATTATATTTTTCTGGAAAAAATAATCATTTAAATATTATGCTGGGTTCACCCATATAGTGTGGTTATACATTGGGCAATGTTTTTAGGGTCAATAATTTATGGGAATATGTGTTAAATTTAATCCATAACAACACATTTTACACCTTGTGATTTTCCCTTAGGGATCATCCAATATTTATGATTTTTTCATGAATTTTTGTGGCACCACATTTTTTAGGATTAAATGATCTTAAGATAAAAAATTATTTAGGTTAGGATTTCATGTTATTACTCATGAGTCGTCTCTTTTATGATATTATGTTATACCATTTAGTCACATGTTCTGTTTCCCTATAATGTTACTTCCTTTACTGAAATTTTAGTTAAGACATTTCATTTAGGTTTTCACTAGTTTATGATATGTAGATATAAGACCTCAAATGGATGTTGGAGCCCATTTTGGATACAAAAAAGGGATTTCTAGTTCTAGTTTTCACATGATGAGTAATAAACATATTAATTCATAGAAATTTTCCTAGGATCTTTATGTTTTACATATTGCATATTTATGTTTAAAAATCATGTAATAATGTTTTTTAAATGCTTCGTTCAGTATAGCTGGTAACATAGAATGGGTTATAAATTTTTTGTCATTACAATTTGAGAAATTTAGAAAAACCTCAGGGATAAGTATATGTATAGTTTAAAATACTGTTACATTATTATAGAAGTGATTATTTTATTTTTGTAGACCATTTACGAATAATTATTATTTAATGCACTTAGGTGAAATGAATGAAGTATTTATATATTTAAATATATAATTCATTTTATAGAAATATTTTTACCAATGGTTTTTTGGTTATAATGATCATGAAATATCTAATTATTGTGTTAATTTTTTTGAAGAATATATGATTTTACACATTTTTTGTGTTATATTAGTTTTTTATGTAATTTATTATCACATATAAATTGGGGAAATTAATTTTGGTATGATACATTAAGAGAGACTGATTTTATTTTTAGGTAATTTTTAAATTTATCTTGGATGAATATTTTATAAAATGATTGAAATAATTTGGTAGAAAAAATATTCAATAACAATTTGAATAATTTTATGTTTATTTATTTATCAAATAATATTTATTGATCATTAGGTGTTATTGTTTAGGCTTTAAGGGTTAATTTTTTATTTCATCATATTATAATTTATTAATTTTTGTAATAATCATATCATGCCTAAATAATTTATTAGTTAATGTATAAATTCAAGATGAATATATTTATATCACATCGTGGAATTAGGATTACCATTAAAAGATACTTTATGTGCTTATATAATAGTAAATACCATTTCGAATTCTCATAATTTAGGTTAAGATAAGAGATTATAGTGTATGTTGATTAAATGATGAATTTCTAATTGTAATGTTATTATATATTCAATATTTTTTTAGAATGGATAGTAATGAATTCTAAATATCCATGAAAATATTCTTGAAATTATAATTTTATCTTATTGACTTTATTTTCAATAAATTTATTGCATTTTCACTCCTCTAGAGGTTAAATATTTTTGGTCATTAGCATTTTCATGATAATACACTATCATGTGATTAATTATCTATGTCACTCTATATCATAATTTGAGCATTATACTATTAATCAATGTCAATAATATAATTTTCAAATAATTCTTCCCTACTTGTAATGGTAGTTATGTGTTACTCTAGATGAAATTCATACATATAATTTCATTTTATCAAAAGGATGTTTTGTTAACCATTTTTCAATGTGGTATTTTAGTGAATAATTTTAATAGATGTAAATTATCACGACATATACAAGAGGGTCCCATGTTGTGACTAACCAAGATCAACTAAAAGTGGGTAGGGGATGGTAACTAGAATTGAGTAGGAATATCCCACAAATGGGAGGCATTAGCCTATATACCAGTACAAACACATAAATCTCCATAGCAAAAAATTTTGATATGTAGCGACCAATATTTAATCATTTCATGAATAAAACTAAGAACTCACAATAGATTAATATAGTAAATTTACTGGAGAGTAAATTAATCCAAATTCAATCCCACCATTGTGACTCCGTGAAAAAAGTCCAACTTTGTTTTAATTGAACTAGAACTTCTACCTAAAATATTTACGAACACTCCATAGTCTTTCAGATTTCACTAAGATCTGTCTAATGCTGGTCCACCCAGGACTCCATCAAAATGATGATCTTCGACCCATGCCACGAAAAATATAGGAAAATTTTCTGTAGGATAATACATAACAGTACTTCATTAGATATCCTAAAACCTCAATGGAATTTCAGAAAGGAATACCACAAAGTCATAGAACAAAGGAATACGACAATTAAATACCAAAAGGAATGTATATTCAGTTCTACTAAGGTATATTTCGACCACATATATAATAAATATATCCAGATATACTCATGAGAATCACCACTCTTCTTGGTGGTTACAACCATATACCAGCCACATGATCCATCTTGAATTAAGTTCATTCCAGTATAAATGACTACTTGAGTAGTTATATCATCTTAGACACTCGCAAAGAGGCCTAACTCATTAGTTACCATCCAAAATGTTACATACTTTTTAATGAATAATGTGATTGGGATAGAGGGGGTATTCCTAAGATCAGACCGACGGATTCCACAGATTGCACCCATACTCCATGGGGGATACCACGTACCAAATCTGGATCAACGTGCAAAGTAGGGTATCATACCAAGACACAATAAGGGATACCATTGGCCCTAATGATGTTATCCTCTATATATATGAACATTACCTTGATCATGGTGGATAAATGATTACAAAGACTCCATTTGAGGTGATATTGAATCCCACTCCAATCTTAGGGAGGGGTACCATACTCTATCTAAGAGTCAACCTCTATTGGGTATTATAATATCGTGATGTGAATGTAATACCATAATGTACCGTTGAGGAAATTACCAAGGTAATGATCTCAACCTATTCTAGTACAATATAAAAATTCACCACATGTCCCAACATGACCATCTCAGTGTCAGGGTCTCAATGGAATAGACAACATGTCAATTGGGTGCTCTGTTCAAGAGATGATCTCATTTGGGCATAATGACCAACATTCCTCTATGGTCTTATAGACCAAACACCATGGTAGGTACCACCTACAACTACAGTCAACATATATTTTCAATCTACTGACAATGCAGATCTGTTGTGCAGCCACTTCACCTATAGTTAACCGTCACTATCTACTGTCGTGGTCGGCTATTGGTCTCTATGAATGATGTCTCCTGAAGCTATTATCACTCATAGTAGATTATGGACACTGTTCTTACAGGTACCTTGGCTCTGAAACTTTTCATGGATTAGTCAACATGGCCCGACATGGTCTACATGGTCCATTTCACCACGCCCCGACCCCCTCTACATTTGACCACTGATCTTGGACTATTTCCCATTTGGCATGCCACCACGTCTACCTCTGTTGGGGCCAATGTTTCCAAATTTATTTCACCAATGCTTCCACATCATCATTTTCACTACCGTGGCTACTGATTGATGCACCAACCACATGATTCTCCAAGGACACACACCACCACTAGAAACAGATTAGTGGTTTCATGATGGTAGTCCCTTCCGTAGACCAACAGGCCTCCTATGATTCCTGAAAAACTAAATAGATGTAGATCCATGCTCAGTGGTTCTCGATATACATAGATATGGCCTTAGTTGTATATTTACCTCAAATCCAGGGGTCCAGTCATGTTCGAAACCACTCTATAATGATGAAATGAGAACCAAGGGGTTCTAACAATGATGAAAACAAATAAAGGTGTGTGAAAATCTCAATAATTATGGTTTAACATCATTGATCAAGTGTTATTGTACAACAATCATGATCGGGGAGTTCGGAGTAGGAAACCAAAAAAATAAACTTCTCATAATCTCGTATATAATCCCATCCAGGAAATGTGACCGAACTGAGGACTAATCTACTTATTGATTACTCTCCATTCATCCACTAATTCAAGAATGGGATGAAGATAAAAAATATCACATACTACCATGATTTGGATAAATTTATAATGATTAATGGTCACCACATAATATTTGATCCTTGATCTATTAAATTTTTTATTGAACATCCAAGATATTTCTTCTTAAATGATTTTCCATGGTTTCTAGTGTTATGTGTCTAAACCCTGATATTATCCATAAAAACATTTGCAAATTATTTTAATCTGCTGCATGAAAAAAATATTATTTATTAAATTATTTTATTCTCATTACATCCTACAATATCTTTTTCAATAACCACCAATTAAAATTAAATTTACCTCACACCTACTGTAACTATAATTTTTTTTTTCAATGGTGCTCTAATATTTTTTTCAAAATAAATATTTAATATTTATTCCAATTTTTTAGGAAAATCGAGGACATCTGCTATTATAAAGTTTAATAGTTTTTAAAAATTTATTACTTGTACAAAAGGTCATGGAATTGGACATCATCAAAACAAATAGTCATGGAATCATTCTATGTAATATCAAAAAATAGTTCATCAAAAAATCAAAGATATTATATTCTCCACAATTGGTCTTTACATCCCTGAAAGCCAATACATGGTCTTCTCAAATAGAGGAGGGCATTGAGCATGAATGTGAACCTACAGCTCCCACGTTCTCTTATAAATTCTTTCGTGAAATAATAGGACATTCACTACGGTAATCAATTACCATTGAAGGATTTTCTCATACTAATACTTGTTCTCCATGGGGAACATAGAAAATGTGAATCCATCCCTGAATTTTATCTCTCCCTAATCAATGATGTGTGATCGGTCATGAACATTCATCCTCATTTCTGACACATGAACAAAGTCAAGAACATGGTCTAACTGTGGTTTTTGAGACAAGTGGTAAACCACCTCACTAACTCTATGTAGAATCTTGGAAGGGTCATAGTACCTTGGAGATAGATTTCATTCCCTGCCAAATCTCTATAATCATTGTTGAGGTAAAACCTGAAGACATATATGGTCTCTTACTTGAAATCCAAATTCCAACACTACCTTTAATCAAATTACTAGTGAGGTATATGTGTAATATTCATTATCTCCTTGATAATATTCACCTTCTATGTGGTAGCTCCACCAACGGCTGGTGATCCTCCCAACCATGGAAAATGTCAAACATTCCAGCCCACAACATTTACTCTAGAACCAGAATGGTCTAATTAGTTTGGTTGGACATCTATGGGTGAAACATTGTTATTGTGTATAACTGGGTCTCAAACACCTCATGTAATCCCTTCTAAAACATTGATGTAAAGTGATAATCATTATATGAATCTATCATCAATAGAACTCCATAGATTTTAACAATTTCTTGCACATAGAGGTGTCCCCATATATCTATAGAACTATTCTCCTGGATTGCAAGAAAGTTGGTCGACATGCTGATTTAGTCAATGATCACCCAAATGGCATCATTCATGTTGGACGTATCCAGTGAACCCAATAAAAATTCCATTTATTTCACATCCCACATCTATTCTAGAATCTCTATTGGTTGTGATAAATACACTAGAACCTGGTTCCCAGTCTCCAACAGTTCACAAGTTACATGTCGAGAGACAAACTCTACAACTCCATTCATTTTCCATTTCCAAAAAAACAGACATTGGAGGTCCTAATACATTTTCACAATACCTGGATGTATATATAAATGGGATTCATGAATCTACCGAAGAACATCCTATTATAATTCCACTAGAACTATTGTGTATCTTCTGAAAAGAATTATGTAATCCCTAATTTTCTAATATCCATTAGGATTATTCCCATTGTACATCTGAGAACATATGTTCTTAGAGTTATTATCCCCAATATTTGAATATTTGAGTTATTATCATAGTGTATGGGTGAAGTCACTATACTTTTGGTATGTTTCTCCATATCCATCCAAAAATGATATCTCAAATTATGAAAACTACTATGATGCCTCTTTCAGAAACTATGAACTGGATCTCCTATTTAGAGAATCTACACCTAGTTCGACCTCCTAGAAGTATATACAATCACAAAGTAATAGTCCTATAAGAACTATAGGCATCAAAACTATCCTGAGTTTATATCTTTTATAGAGAATATATACATGAGACAGTTATGATTAGGGGATTCCATAACTTTCTCTCCAATCAAGTAGTTTCACTGCATCTTCAATTCCAAGACTACCAATGGTAACACATGATCATGGTTCACATATTTCTGTTCATGTGTACTCAACTCATGAACCACATGAAATAACCACTTTCCCCTGCATCATGACACAACTGAGCCTGGTACCTGATTGATCAGTTAATTAAACATAATCGACACATGCATCTGGTAGTATCCTGAGAGTAGAAATATTAATAATCTACCTCTACATCTGAATGCACAACTCCCACCTCTCTATCCACACGAAAAAATTCCTATCTTGTGTCAAATCATTCATGGTGATTCGAATCTAGAGAGATTAATTAAATACCTTTGGTAGTACCCTAAAAAATCTATGAAACTACACACCTTGTTAATGCTCTTGATAGGCTCCCAATAAACCAATTCCCCAACCACTTTTGCATCCACCACAACTCTATCCTCTGAGATGATTTGTTCCAAATAATGGACCTCTTGAAACATGAAATGAAACATCTTTCACATCATGTAATGTTGATCTTGAAGTTTCTCCAAGACCACCCATAAGTGACTTGTGTGCTCCACCATTGATGTCGAGTACACAAGGAGGTAGTTGATGAATAACCGAATGAAATTATCTAAGTAGGACTAAAAGATTAATTTCATTTTTCCAAGAACAATGTTGGGGCATTAATACTATAGAAAACATTTTTTTGAACTCATAGTAACTGTAATTACATCTGAAGGTTGTCTTCATTATATCCTCATCCTATAATTCTAGCTGGTGAAATCCATATTAGATGTAAATCTTTGAAAACTAGCATTCTTCTTTAATCAAATCAAATAGGTCATCGGTTTTGAGTAGTGGATACATGTTATTCACATTTAGCTGGTTTATCCTTCGGTAATCAACACATAACATAATGTTCATATCTTCCTTAATGATAAAGAAAATTGTGGCTGCCCAGGGTAAAACATTGGGCCTCATTAATCCCTTCTTCTATAGGTCATGAAGATTAACCCATAGTTCACGAAGTATTGTATAAGCCATCAGATATACATGTGTAGATATTATTTCCTACCTGAGGTGCAGAAACATGTTTAAGTGCATATTACTAAATAGAGGTAAACATGTAACATATTTATAAAGTAAGTCCTCATAATATTCCAACACTGAAAGAAACCAATTGCTCATATCATCTAGTACACTTAGTGTGAGGTTAGACCACTCATGAATAATCAGATACTCCCTCCAATGTGTGAGTCCATCATGTTATGCATGTATATACATTTTCAGAATAAGAATTATCTAGTTCTTTCACTATGGACAAACCGTAATATGCACATTAATAAGTCAATATGACAATGAATTATTTATTAAAATTCCATTCCAAGAATGATATCATAAGTCCATGGTTCCACTACAACGATATTCCAAACAAAATATTCACCTCCAAGAGTTCATTCACACTATTATCAACAATTTATGATAGTCAAATCACCTCATGTTCTATTCTCCATGCATAAGGGACGAGTAGTAGGTTTACCTATAATACATAAGTCTTGAATGAGGTTTATGGAATGAAATAAATGACTAGAACAAATGAAAAAAAGACTGAATCTATTTCAAAAAATACACAAATCGTACCTTGTTTTGTCCTTGGATCCCTAATGGCATAACACTCAACTCCCTATAGCTAGACACATAACTATACACCACCTATCTAATCATGAAATAAAACACCTTGGGGTGGTGTTGGTAATAGGTCTAACCTATGACCACCTACTGTTTCCCTTCCTAAACATCTGCCACATCCGCCTCTATGAGGAAAACCCTACAACTATTTATCTCATTGCCTTAGCGTTCCCTAAATTGTCACTCAATAAACTGCACTAGGGATCGAGAGATCATGTTCCAGATGTCCCCAACATCCACATGAGTAACATCATTCTTACTTGGGATGAAAAAAACGTTCATGGGAGGCCTAGACACCAAAACCCTCTATCCAGGGATCATCCCCTGAAGCACCTGACCTTCTTGAATCAATGTTACTATTGTCATCTACTTTCTACCAAGGTCCAAACTAGAAACGACACACTAATTCTCTCATTAACAGTGTTTTCTACATTATAAATATATACACTAGAAGGTATTTCTCAAGTACCCTAGTAAATGTAGGAATCATAAGGTATTCCACTAATGCCCTGGTGTCCTGGTGTAATCTATGCTTGATGGTCCGATCCTGGATGAACTGGTCTCATACAATGACCAAGATGTATTGTGAATGATCAGTGAAATTCAATGAATGATTTATAATAGTCATAACACCAAACTATAGATACAGAATCTCATGTATGAATATCGATCACTACTTTTACAAATATATCTCTTCTCTAAAGATATTTTCAAATTCTATAAAATAGATAGCTATCTCGTCATGTGACTAAGTCACTAAGATCCATGATCACCCCATGGTGCCTTGATGGACACTCATGATGAGGACTTCCATGTGTTTGGAAGGCATCCTCAAAAGGAAATAAACATGGGTGACAACATATATATAATCCATAGGAATCTTAGGGTCTGACTCGACTATAAACATCATTGTTCACTGCCTCTAATTCAACTCTTTCATGAATGGTCCCAAGGGGAATTGTGCGGTGACTACACCACTTCATCCTCTAATTGGATAGGGTATGGTGACTAGCACTGAGTAGGAATATCCCAAAAATGGGATTCATTATCATATGTACCTATACTCAAACACTCATCTCCATGTTAGAAAATATTGAAATGTGAAAAAAAACATCTACATAAACAATGGATGCATATGACTACGATCTCACAACTGATTATGCCAGTAAATGTACTAGAATGTAAACAAGGCCAAATGCCTACCCACCACAATGAGTTTACTACAGAAGGCCACCCTGGATGAAAAGGTACTTGTATTTCTATTTTAAATCCATATGAACACACCTCTATCTGTTTGGTCTCACTATATATCATCTGGTCTTTGTATGATATAGAATCCGTCAAACGGTTGTTCTTCTTCACAAGACACTTCATCTACAGACAAAGCCTGTGCATAGGTGATTATAACAATAGTCAGTAGAAATACATAAAACCACACAACAATAACAAAAATGTAATACCATTTAGGAAAGTATATTAATCTATATATAGGTATATTTCTACATTCACATTTAAAATTAATATCTAGATATGCTCATGAGAAACAACATTCCTTTGGGCTATCGGAAACAACTTGTAGCCATAGTATTTAACTCAAAGAATGGTTTTTTCGAGAAAAATCATTCCTCGATCGATTATATCATTAGAGACACCAAAAAATACGTTTAACTCATTTGGGACATACCCAAAGAGGATGTATTGGTTAGTGAATAATATGATACATATAGAGGGGGTCAAACCATGAAATTATCAGGGGACACCATAGATCAGACCTAATCTCATTAGGGGATAATACATACCTAATCTAGATAAAACTGGAAGGTATGGGATCTCATCAAGATACAATAGAAGATACCACTAACCCTGCTAATATGACTCTCTAGATGGAGGATCAGTGCCCTACTCCACAAGGTTATGGGATTCCACAGACTCTAGTAGGGGTGAAAGAGGATGGCACTCTAGTATTTGGGATGGATAACATATTGTATCTATAACTCTTACTATTGAGGGGATTACAATCCCGTGATGTGCACATAATACAATACTAAACCCTTGAGAAAAGGACCAATTAAACACTCTCAACATATAGTAGTATAAAATAAAAACTCACCACTTGTTCTAAAATGACAATCTCAACATCAGGGTCTCAACACCATAGAAAACACATCTATTGGGTACCCTATATAGAAGATATACTAATTTGACAGAAACCAGCAATAGGCCTAGGCAGGATTGTAGACGTATAATCATGGTGTGTCCAACCAACCGTCATGGCCACCATGGCCTATCGGCTAACAATGTGGATTAGTCATGTGTCCCCTTCCCCTTACAGTATATGAAGCTGTTTCGGCTCACTGTGGAACACCGTGGTCGAATTTGGCCACCATCTTATTGGGGACCCCATGTCTATCTTGTTTCAGACCATGTTCTTTCCCATTCCAACCTGGCCCTACTAGAACCACCTAGGACATCCTAAATGTGTTGAGCCCTCTCATCTCATCCATCATCCAGTGATGATGGAAACTGAATCTCCTTCTGCTTTCCCTTTATGTGCCACCACTACCTCAGTATCCATGTTTCCACTATCATCTCAGGAAGCCGCCACAAGAAACACTCGCCACATGTGCCACCGTCGCTTGACGCTGGACTATGGTGACACAATGGTGGTTGATTTCATAGACCACCCAACATCCTTACATGCCCAAAATACTGATCTATCACATATCTATGATCCATAGATCTTGATCTATATAGATCTGGCCTGAATTGTCAATTTTCCATGAATCCAGTTGTCCAATAATTTTTGAAACCCCCCGAAAACATTAAAACAGGAAATGCGGGGTTCCAACGGTGAAGATCAGAAATAATGGAGGGATAAAATCCATTTAAATAATGTTTTAACATCATCTTCCAAGAGTTCATGGAAAACTATCCTGATCGGGGAGTTTGGGTTAGAATACAAAAAAAATAACTCCTGATAAACCACCATATAATCCCACCCAGGAAATATGACGAAAAAATAGACCAATTTGTTCTGTGAATGGTCAATTTTTATCATGGTATTAATGAATGGGGAAGATGAAAAAATTATCATATCCTACCCCAATTGGGATCTGTCACTGATGTAGAATGGTCAATTCGTCATCATCAATCCTTGATCTATCAAATCTGTCCTCGAACCATCGAGATAATTATACACCAACAATTCTATAAGGATTCTAGGGTTATGCAGATAAACTTATAAATTCTCCATAACAATATTTTAAAATATTTTTGGATGTTTTGTCAATAGTATTATTTTTATTAAATTATATGATTCTCATTATTTCTCACAACAGATTTTCCAAAAATGACTCATTCATATAAAAGTTAAGTCTTGGCTAGGGTAAATGTGTCATTCTAAGCTCAATGGTTCCCTCGTATTTTTGTTCCAGACAACCATTTAAGAGTTGTATCAATTTCTAAAGAAAATCACTCATGCATGCAACGAAAATGTTAATGATTTTTAAGCATTAATTCTGGGACCACTAGGCCTCGGAATCACATGACGTCTTATTACACGGTCTCAAAATAAATCGGTATAATATTCAAAAATAGAACCTAGAAAATCAAAGAGGTTACAAAAAAATTATACACTCAAGATACATTTCAAATTATGATCATTAAATTTATTAATGGGGTTGAAATATAATACCATTTAATTTTAAAAATAAAATTATATTCAATAGCGTTTGTACGATATAAAATTAATCATAAAAAATAAATAAAAATTATTATTAAAATTTTCCCATTGTTATAGATATGATTAATTTTTAATTATGAATATAATTAATTAAATCATGAAATATATATAATCATTGTTATCAATATATATATATATATATGTTGATAAAATATTTTCAATTAATCACACATATTTTATTAATGACTTTTGAGTCTTCAAAAAATACATTTTCTTCGAAGTCAATTTTTATATTTATTTTTATGATAAAATATGAAATTAATTTCACATGACATTATAAATTTCATTTTATAATATGTAATTAAAATTTTAAATCAGCATATCAAAATTATCCTGGGCAGATATTTTAAGAATTATTCGAAATAGACAAATCTTCTAAGAATACTGAATACATTGGATTTTCAAAAACATCCATTCATATATTTCAAGTCAGTTAATTTAAAAATACAATTATATTTGTGACTATGTATTGAATTGATATATGAAACATTTTATTTATAATAATCATATTAATTTTATTTGAATATACTATTTAATGTATTTTGGCATAATTTTATTCTTAGTCCTAAAAGAGGTGAATTCATAAAATAGTTTGTAAGTGCATAAATATTATGAACTATAATAAATCAAAAAACACCATTAAAAGGAAAGATATAATATAAATTTCTATATAATATAACAATGAATATTAATATCAATTAATATAAATATAATATATATACATATAGTTATGGTATGAACAACTAATTCTTGAAAAATAAATTCCCTGAAAATAGTTTTTTACACTTATTATAAGTACATTTTGAAATTAAATTCTACAACTTATAAGAATTTATAATGATAAAATAGATTAAAATTTTTTATAAAAAAATTAATATTAATTAATATATTTAGTTTATGTTTTCTCAAAATGAATATTATAAATTATAAAATAGATATCACAACATTAAAAGGGATAATTAGTTTATCCTAGGTTGAAACAATGTTATTATGCCCCAATTTTTTGTCTCGATTAAATTTTTATGAATTTATTTATACCCATATTTCATTTTTAAAATATTAAATTATTTATGGGACACCATTACCAAAAAAATATCCTATATATTAATTATAGGAATGAATGATAAAAAACATTCACTCACTATCCTTTAAAAATATATTATATTCTCACATAGGATTAAATTGAAGTTTATAAGGAATATTAATGTATATATTGAGTATAGTAAAATTATTTTCATCATGGTAATTTATTTTTTGAATTTTTAGAGTTAATATAGTTACCTTAAATTCGTATACATTGCTGAAAAAACACTTGTGTACAAGTGAGAAACTCATGGAAAATTAATTATATAAACATTTAAAGTAATTTATATGGGATGCAGAATTTTTCTAAAAACATTTAAAGTAATAAAATGATATTCTGATGTTGGAGAAATGGATTTTATTCTAAATCTAGTATTATCCTCACATCTTTAAATTAAAATTATATAAATAGTGCTTAAAATTACCTGAATAATATTTATATTAAATAATAATGTATTAAATTATTTTAATTCATTAAAATCATTTAATAGGATAAAAAAGATGAAAAAATCACAAAAATTTCAACAATTTGAATTGTTTTATATATTTGTTAACATATAAGTAAAACAATTACACATTCAATTTCAAAACATAATTATCACAGTTAAGGATAAAAATATCTTACTAGTGGGCAGACCAAATTTTGGGGGTGCATTTTCTAATTAATCATGTCTAGATCCAATTTTTTCTCCATAATTCAAAATTATAATATCCGACCTTTCTAATCAATATCCATTTAAAATAAAATTAATCGAGATGTACTTTATCATTTCTTATTATTTTTAGAAATTTCAAAGTTGTTCAACAACCCATATTATTAAAGGAAATATCCTCTTGTACCTTATCCACAAATCAATATACTACTGGATTATGCAATCCCTATCAAAATCCATTCATTGTATCTCTACCAATTCCCTTTAGGAATTCGTTTTATTAGAGAACCATCCTAGGAGTGCTTTCTGTGGAAATTTTTAGAGGTTGTTGGAATAATATGTGTATTTATTAATCAATATTTATTGTTTCCTTTATTCATTGACCCCCTGAAAATAATCATGAACAAAAATATTATATTAGCATCAGTATGTCAGGGTAAAATAACACCATGATTCATGTGGATGGAGCAGTACCACCTCAAAAATTGATGTAATATATCATTCATCACCCCATCTTATTGATTATTGAAATAGTAGATAATATATATATGATATTCATGGTATATTTATGTTTTTAAAAATAAAATATTTAATTTAGATTCTTACAATTTTATTCATTGAAAAATGATAATGTTGTTTGACAGTATGTGTGGATTACCACCTCCACAAAGTGATCTGATTCAGATTTCACCACTGTATAACTTTGAGGATATGTATAAGTGTATTTAATGAAATAATTAATTACTAAATATATAATTATAAATCTATAATGATAAACTAAAACATTCATTCTTTCTAGCACGATCATTGATAAACTGAAATGTTACGCATGTACGTGTATGAACTTCCATCTAAATGATTGTAGAATAGTTAATTTTTCATTAACATCATTCATGGATTGTTTTAAATTAATGAATTATTATTAATATTTTATACTAATAATAAAAATATTATTATTATTATTATTATTCTATAGATGAAGTTAAAATTACTTCTTTTACGACATTTAACCTAACAATGTCATTTTGGACATATGAATCAAATTTCATCAAATAATATAACTTGAAGATAATAGAATATGTAAATAAATATAACAATGTTATAATAAAAAGGAATTTAATAATATAATTCAAAAATGATCGAAATAAATTAAATAATTAACCAAAGTTTATTTATTTAGAGGAAAAATTTATGTACATGATGAGTAAATCTCAAGGTAATATATTTTGTCTCAAAATCCCTTCATTAAGGAATATATAAATGTTATAAGGATATTTTTATTTAGGCGGTGTTTGTTATGATAATTTAATAAAATATATCAATAATAGTTAATACATAATGATATTTTAAGATACAAAAATTTTACTTCATCCAACGTTATTTGACTCCAAAGTGAAGAAATAAGTAAATGATTTATGTCACAATCTCCATTTATTTACAATATTGATTTTTTTCAAGACCATATATGGGGGATAATATAAAATTATTTACCTAAAACACAAATATTTTGTTGTTATATTTTCAGAAATGTGGTTTAATTGATTTTCCATTTCCACCAAGACTGAATAAAGAATCATCAGGATAGTTATTTGTTAGTATTTCCAATATTATATCATTTTTATCTCATGAATAATTCTCTTAAATGTTTTTCATTTCAATAATATCATTTAAGGAATGTTTATAATACAAAATATTTATTTATTAAATATAATTTTACTCCTTTTTTAATTCTCAACAATATGGTTCCAAAGTAAAATTTCTATCATTTTCATACTAACATATGTTTTTAATTTTCCTAGAAAAGTAATAATGGAATGATGTCTTTTATAATTTATATAGTAAATTAAATTTACCCACACAATAAATAGTCAATTCATTTAAGAAACCATTATAATTTTCCTTGGTTATTTTTAAAACAAATATATAATATTTTATAATATTTTATTTTTTAACATATTTATTTCAATGTGAAACAAGTATTTTCCACAAGAAATAACTATTGTGATATTATAATGAATTTTTTATCCACAATGAAAACCATTTATGTTATGGTTTAATTATATTTTTTAGAAATTTATTTTATATTTATACCTATATCATTTAATATTTCATTTATGGTGTAATGAATTCCTTACGTTCAATTACCAATATCTATATTTATGAAATATGACCTGATTATGAAATGATAAATGATTTTTCAACCCATTTATATCCACGATCAATTATTATGTATATCTATTTTGATTGATTTCATTTTTTTGCACACAAAAGAATGTAAGTGTTACAATGGGTGAACCTAGATGGACAAAAAATGAATTGGGTAATGTTTTTTGGCTAATGGGATGTTATATATTTGTCTATGAAGTTATACTAATACATTCTGGGACTTTTCCACCATGTTTTTTTTTGTCATGGGAGTTCTCATTGAATTATTCTTTTGAAAATTTATATGTTTCTTCCACATTTACTATGATTATTTGTCATTATTGTACCATTTTTATTATGATATTATTCTATTTCAACACTCATAATCATTTTATTTTATGAGATCTTGTTATAAAATTGAATCAAATTGTATGTTTCCTTATATTTTTTGTTCCTTTACTAGTATTTTTTAAGTCATCCCTTTCGTATAATTATTCCCCAAGTTATCATTTACAGTTTTGGGATTTCATATTTTTTTAATACATCATTATGAAGAATAAAATAAGGATTTCATTGTTTAGTTTTCCATGGATATATATTATAAATCTAGTATTCCAAGGAAACTGGGCCACATGATATTAGGGATTTACATATTTAATATTTATATTTTAATATAATTTAATAATACATATAAAAGGATTGAGTTTATATAGCTGGTATAAAATAAAGGTCTAGTTATTTTTTGGATTAGGATTCATTATATATAATAAAAACCATGAGGATAATTCTATGTATTGAATAAAATCATAATTTTTTGGCAATGAAGTGATTATGGGGATTTTCATGAAAATTAAAGGACCTATGTTTTATAAATAAACGAGGTGAAAGGGCTAAACTATTTATATATTTTGATTTGATAACTATATTGTAGGAGTATTTTTTTCAATAATGTTTCTTTATATGTGGAACACTACAATGTTATAGAGTATTAATATTTTAATCAATATCTTCTTTGTCACCAGACCCCAAACACATATGGGAAGATAATATCTATATATATTAAAATATATTCTCAATTTTAAAAATATTTGATATTTTCTATATTGGTTTATGAAAAAAAACATAAATTTTAATATTTTAATATATAATCCCAATACATTACAATATTAAACAAATATGATATATTTTATTGATTTTAATTCATGAAACTTTGAGATATCTTACATTTCACACAAGGGTGACCATCCGTGATAGCTTTTATTTCACACAAAACCGAGTTTCACCAAATAAAAATTAATTATTGAAATATTATTATTTTATATAATATTATATAAAATAGACATTAATTTTTAGTAATAAATAACATATAATAATTATTTTTTACACAGATATAGAATGAGTTCATTGTTACCAATTAATGAGAAAAGTAATAAAGAACCAATTGGATATAAAAATAAATATTTTTATTTTTATGCTCCATAGTTTGTCTATATTAATAAAAAAAATAATTAACATTTGTAAGTTATTTTAATGAAATATGTTTTTATATTCATATATTTGGGTTTATATGAAAATTAAATGAATAAACCCAATTAAACCAAAAAAACAATATTTCTATTAAGGAATTCTATCCTCCTTTTAATGGTGAACTATTAGGTCCACAAGTTCAAATACTATGAGAGGGGGCAGAATCATGGTATGAATAATTAAAACCCTTTTCCATTTGGATGTTGTTTTATTGTTAATCAATACTGAATTCTCTCTACCTTTGATAGGAATATATGAACAAATATGAAATCATGCGTAGGACACAACAATTTTTATTTGGTTCACTCTAACTGGGAAATGTCCGAGGAGAAAACAACAAAGATATGCCAATGTACAAAATTCCCTAAGGCTCACTACCAATAATGAGAACTATGTTCGGGCATGATATATAATTCCTAGGCTCACTGACATTAAAATGTTTAGGGTCTTCTCACTGTATTCCCAAAGGTCACTCCTTATGCCCTTTTATTTGGTTCATTGCTGGTTGAATGGGTCATCGTCTTCAACTTTAATCACTCACAACTCTTGGAAAATAATACCATAAAAGTATTTGGACATGTAGGTCAAACACAGTTTATGGGCATGTACGTCCCTTCACATGCCTTTATTCCTACATCCTCAAGTATAGATAGATGCTCTACTGAAGTCCCACTTAACCCATTGATGAAGTCCACCTTCAAAGGTAATTTTTGGTACCATATAATCCTTTCGTGAGATGATTGGATTTTTTTTCAAGCTTCCCTCATGAAAATTTTAAACCATCTTCTTCTCTTGTGTACTAAGTAACATGTTTGGTACAAGGATCACCTCCTGCATGAACTAATTCCTCTTCTGCAAATTGTTATCACCTCTGTTTTCTACTTACTTCACTCTGCCTCTATTAACTATCCTATATCTGTGAACTGTTCTCAATTTTTGGAGTATCTTCACATCCGCGTACCAGATCTACCCCTCCATATTCAACATAAGGAAATCTATCTATCATATATTAAAGATTCCTCCTCTGCATACAAATTAAACTAATTTCACTTACCAGAAATCATCATCTTCTTACCATACTTCCTTTAAAGGATCATAATCCCCGCAAACACATTCAGTAGAATGACATCTACGTGAACAACTTCTTCCTTCGTGAACCACCGTTCGCAAACAACCTTCAGTCTCTGCCGAAATCTAGGGTCAAAAAGAAGTTCTATAATGATACTCAATCAACATAAGAATTGGTTGGATTAGTAATTATTATATAATAAATGATAATGGAAAAATGTTCTAATCTATTATTAACCAAATCGTCAATCTAACATTAATGACTTACCAAAACCTCTACTGCTTCGAAACTCATCCACTTGTGAACCATTCTTCTACACTGTCTGCATACTACATTTTCTCCTACAAGGTCTATCTCTTTCTCCAAAGTCAATCCATATTCATAACGCATAACATTCCATTTCAAACCATTTTAAATTTCATGAACCACTCTGTCAAACTGTTCTCACAGTTTTGCATACCGTTTCAGAACATGGTTCATAGTCAATGAATAATTGTATGCAATTCGCATCCCTGGTCAATATTCTTCAATGTTATTCATACACTCAACTCCTAGGAATAAATCCATCCATTACAAACATAAAAATACTAATTTTGAGGCCCAAATATTTGGAAGACACTGGGAAGTTACAACACATTAAATACATATTTTCAGAAAACACCAACCATACTCATTTCCGGTCATCTTTCATTGAAAACAAACACAACACCACACAAAATATACCAAGAGGAAACGTTGATGGATTTTTTTCCCATCAATCTCCCCCATTGGGTTTTTTATAATCTCTTATCCTTAATATTCTTTTCAATTTGATACCTCATTAAGACTTATTCCATATTCAACCACCATTCTATTTACAAGATTAAGATATCCATCAAAGATTTAATCAACACATAATCATATCCCACATGTTCCATTCTGGGTTTGAGAAAAAACAATATAAAGTAAAGTTCATCCACGAATCAGTTCATTTCTAACAGAAAATATTTAAACCATAATGATACCAAAAAATTGTTTTAATTAAGAACATCATCTATCATGATATCAAATCATTGATATATCACTCCTATAATAATAATATTTAATGGTCCTCATATTATATAGCTCCTATAAATAGATTTAACTCAGCTTCAAATTTCCCTATCCTCCATCCCCACATAAAAAATTCTCCCTGTGTCTTTTCTACCCTTGTAATAGTCACACTTTCTCCACCATTGTCAACAAACCTGATGGAAACATCAAGGTAGTCTGCAATAGGGTAAAGAAAACATATCAGTACATTAGGGAATGACACATAATACCTCAGGGATAGGGGACCAACATCTACAGATTTTCATGTGTGGAGATTCGACAGGACTCCCAGAGCCAATCAATGCCTTTCAAACTCATTTTTGGGTAAGGCATTCTTATGAATATCTATAACTTGTTGTTCTGTAGGCACAAACTTCAACTTCACAAGCCATTTCTTCACCATCTCCTTGATAAAAAGATATTTTATTTCAATTTTATATATCCATGAGTGATGAATTGGATATTTGATAGGATTTATAGCAATTTAATTTTCCCAATGGATTCTGATCAGAGATTTCACTTCAATTCCCATATCTTCAGTTTACTGCTTCATCCTAAATAGTTGTGAGAAATCTGTAGTAGATGAAATTTATTCTAATTTTGTGGTACATAATGAAATGTAATCTTGTTTCATTCATAACCATGAAATATACAACACAACACGTTAAAATTCACCTCCTGATGTTGATTTCCTATCATCTACTAAACTGGAACAATCTGCATCTGTATATCCCAATAAATAAAGCTGAGATTTTTCATTGTAAATTAGGCCAAAATCCACTATTCCCTTGAAATACTGATGAATTCTTCTAACTAAAATCTTATGGGTCTCCTTATGATTTCTTTAATACCTTGATTCTTAGAATTTGGAAAATATAATATCCGGCCCTATCAATGTCATGGACATTATACTTCATAATATTTTCCTATATTCTGTGATATTAACTATCTTACCTTCATCATCTCATGATGGATTCAACTGGGTGGCAACTAGAGTCTCCATATTTTGGGAATTATCCATTCCAAACTTTCTCAAAACCTCCTTGAAATATTTATATTAGGAAATAAAAGTTCCATTCCTTCATTGTGTCACATTTAATACAAGGAAAAATGTTAGGTCACTAATCATTGACATTTCAGACTCGTATTTCAAGAATTTAGAAAAATGTTTGAATTTTTCTTCATCTAATCCAGAAAATGTTATGTCATCGACATAAACCAGCACCATTATTCTTTGACTATTGTCATCGTTAAAATATTGTTTGTAATCAACTCCACCATGCTAAAAAATGAGCTTGTTTAGAAATTTATCAATCCTGGAATACCATGTTCTTTGTGATTTCATAAAACCGCACTATTCCTTATTTATCCGAAAAAATCATACTCATCTTCTTGGATGAGAAAACAATATATTTTCTCAATGTAAAATTCATCTTCTAGAACACCTTTCAGAAATGAGGACTTGGAATCCATCTAAAAAACCATAATCATTCTTTGCACTACATTTCCCATGAATAATCTTACTGTCTCTAGCCTTGAAACAGGTTAAAATGTTTCATCAAAATCAATTCCCTCTATTTGAGAGTTTAATTTTCACACCAAGAATCATTTGTTCCAAATCAAAACACCATATTTATTCATTTAATTGAAAAAGAACCATTTCATCCCTATGATATTCTTGTCTACTAGTCTTGAATCAATCTCCAATGTTTGAATATTCTCAATTTTTTTAAAACTATTCATTTGTGTCTGGAAACCAGTTCTCTTCTCTAGCTGCTTCATCAAAATATTTAGCTTCCACCAATGATAAGATGATGCTTTTGTATAGTCTGCATCTACTATTTCCATACGGCTTCTATCTGATCACCAATAATATTGTGTCTGTAAATATCATCTCTTCTTAGTTTTCTCTATATAGACACTTATTTATTCACAACATAATACTCTTCTTAAGAATCATCATATGGAAATGGAGTGTCTCATGATCTGCTCATCTCTTTATCACTATCCTCTAGACTCTAATCAAGCATTTTCCCAATATTATGTTTATATTGTACTATCATCATATCATCAATTTCTACTATATTTTCTATCAATAACACTTGGTTAAATTGTCCCACACACATCAGTATATACCAACTCATGTAATCTTGTTAACCATTAAACCTATTTATTATATGTCTTTAAAATGATATTCCCTTTCTAACAGCTATCACATGTATGAGTATGTTAACATGATAATCTAGTGAGATTTCAAGATGAATAATATTTCTGTCATTCTTCCTAGTAACCTTGGATTATGTGGCCAATAATCTTATTCCATAACATGTTTCCTTTATCTTTGGATAGAAAATACACACCTTCTTCTTCACTCATGAGGTAGAAAGTCCATTTTTACATTTTCCTTGCAGCATAACAACACAATCATTTTCATTGATGATACATAATTTCCTAGAAAAATTGAAGGCATTACCTTAGTGAAAAAATTGATTGACACTAGGAAAGTTGTGACTATCCTCCTCAAAAACCAAACCATATTCTCATCTCTAGTATTTTCCACCAAACATTGATTTTATTCAACCAATATTTTTTATTCCCTTGTCATTACCAAATATTACAATACCTTATTTATCATACCTGATTCTGGTGTCTAGATCTTTATTTCCCATCATTTGGGAAGTGCACCAACAATCAAGGATCCATATCCCAGTGTGATCTTATCTGTTGAATGCAATTTTTGCAACCACATCCCTTTCTTCCATTTTCTTCTTGACCCATGTATTTGACTTCATATTAGACATAGAATGACAATCTTGATCAATATCAGTATATGAATATCCATATTCATCCAGCAATACTGCAAATCGATTTTGAATTTTTGGCTATTTTGAAGGTATATTTGCCAACTTCTTATAAACCAATTCAGTCATCCTCGAAACATTCATCTATATTGTAAATGTGCGATATATTTACATATTTATGAGCCCTTTACTACTAAAACAATGTCTATAAAATGATGAACTAGAATTTGGAGCTCTGTACGACCACCCATTATGGTATCGTTCCCCTTGGTACCACTTTGCTATGGAACATACCTTTTGATAGTGTCCCATATTACCATAATAGTATAATCTTATGTGAAGTACATTCCTATGTGGAAATTATGAACAACAAGTTGTGCATTAGTTTCTATGAATATTAAAATTCTGCTTCATAGAAAAATTAGTATTCAATCATAGAGTGGTTTCTTGTTTTATAACTTCAACCATGACTACTTCATGTTTTAGATTGAGCCTAATACCTACCTTATCATTCATAATTCGATGTTTCTTATATACTTATGGACCACTCTGCTCAAATATTATCAGTTTTTTTCTTATATGGCCTTTCTTTATAGAAATTTCTACTGACCGTCAATTTTTTGTCATAGACTAAGGATTTCCTCTTCTATTTTTTCAATATGTTTGATTTGATCATTTTTAGTTTCAGTAAAACTATCTATTTCTATTTTATTCTCTTCAATTGTGAGTTATTACGCAACCACAATATTTTAGAAAGTTGTATTTGTAGACATTATCTTTTCAATTTCTACATTCAACATAGAATTATCTTCTTTCTTCTACTATATTAATATTTTCGCTTCACGAACAACATTGTTAGATTTTTTGGCACTAAAATATATATACTTCTTCAATGGAATCTTCTAATTCAACAAGGACATCATCCATTCCTTCAGTTTCACATTCATAATTGTCACATTCTTCTATTGATAATGAATTTTTTACAAATTCTACCAAAGAATCTATTTTTTGATCGTTGGGTTCCTCCAAATCATCCGCATTATATTCTTCTGAGCTTTTATCCTCTTTTGAATGAAAATTCTTCTTTTTGAAGATATTTTTCCTAGTACATATCATCCCTTTATCATTTAATGAATACTTCATTGTGGTAATTTCATCATTTAATTCATAATCATCAAAAAATATCATTGGATACTTTGATGAACAATTACCAATCATTCCACATTGATAGCATGCAAATGAATGTTTACATTTGAAATTTTAGATTTCTCTTTTTATATTCGAGGAGATAAATGACATGACATTGTCTATATTTCCTTGCTATGGACTATCCTTAATGGGGATATTCTTCATATACTTGAATTCAACTTCCTTTAAATTCCCCTTTTCCACAACATCGTTGTCATCATTTCTGATTTCATATGCTACAAGGGTACTATGTAGGTTATCTTGTGTCATCTCTTTCGAGTCATTTTCATTCATCACAGAAACATTCAGATTGAACCGTGGTAGATGTTTTATTGAGATACATTTCAGAATATTTATATCATTAATTACTTATCCATGACCACTCATTTCATAAAAAATATTATTTATCTTGTCAAAAAATGTATCAAAATTATCATTGGGAATCATTATGAGATTCTTATACTTATTCCACAGAACATGAAAATTTGATTCATAGAATTTTGTGTCTCCCTCATAAATGTTCAACAATTTTTCTCACATTTCATTTGATGTTTTATATGAAATATCCTTCATATATATTTCATTTTATATGGATACCCCAAAAAAATTGATCCCTTTAGCATAAACAACCAATTACCTTGTTTTAGCTTCTGATATTTTACCATTATTAATTTCAGTTGATATTCTAGGAACAGATATTTTGGAGACATCCATCCCTACTAATCTAATGTATTAATGCATTTGATTCTACGATAGTTGGAAATTATTTCCATTGAAGATCGGAATTAAGTTATGATTGACCACCTTCATTTCGTCTTTTGAGAGATAAAATCTAACATTCAACAATTCTCTATAATACCATTTATTAGGGAAGTTTGAACACCCTGAGAGGGGGGGGTGAATCAGGATATGAGAGATTAAAACATATTCCCCTTTTGATCATGTTTTATTGTTAAACAAAACTCAATTATCTATACCACACATAGAAATATATGAAAAAAATATGAAATCATTCATTGGAAACAACAATTTTTACTTGGTTCACCCTATCTGGGATATGTCCAAGGATAATACAACAACGATATGCCGATGTAACAAATTCACCAAGGCTCACTACCAAAAATGAGTATAATTTTTGGGAAAGATCTTATACCCCCAGGCTCACTAAATTTACAATGATTAGGGTATACTCATTGCATTCCAAAGGGAAACTACCTATCCCTATTTCCCTAGATAACGTCCATAGGAAGGGTCTCCTAATTCCTTATCATTCACTCACTGCTCTAGGAAAAGAATCAACTCACAGTTTGTGGATTTGTTGGTCAAACACAGATTATGGACATGTAATTCCCTTCACATGCACGCATTCCTGCATCCTGAAATATAGGTAGATGCTCTGTTGAAGTACCTTTTCACCAAAATATTAATTCCAATATCATAGGTTTATCTAGGTACCGAAAATTAGTTTCGCAAACTAATTTGATGCTTTTTCAAGCATCCGTGTGCAAATCGAAAACCACCTTCCTCTCCTGTGTATGGAGAACCGTGTTTCATATGCATATCACATCCTCCATGTACTACTTCCACTTCCGAAAGTCTCTATCACTTCCACGTACCCCTGACTTCACTCTACATGTACCAACTGTCCTCTATCCACTAATTTTTCTCTGTTCATTGACTGTCTTCATTTTTGTATACAAGAGATCCCCCCCCCTGTGTACCACTTGTGGAAATCTCTCTATCACCTACCATAGATTCATCCTCTATGTTCCAAGTCAACTAATTCCATATAATGGATTTCCATCACCGTTTACCAGACATCCTTTATGGGTTCAGAATCACCGCCAACATCTTCAGTAGAATTACATATGTGTGAACCACTTCAGCCTTTGCGAACTACCCTTATCGAACATCTTTTTGTATTTTCCAAAATCTCGTATCAAAAATTCATTCTATAATGATAATCGATCTTCACAGTAATTAGTGGTATTAGTGATTCATATGTAGGCAATCATACCCAAAAAATCCTCTAATCCACCATTTACAAAATCATCAACCTATCCTTCACCGCTTACCAATCCTTCGTCCTTCACCAACTACAAGCCACCTTTGGACTGTTATTCCACGATGTCTATGTACTGCCTTTGCTTCGACATGGTTGACTTCATCAGCCTATGTCAAGCCATCCATGTATGGAACCTCCTTCCACCAAGAACCATTTTGGATATCCTAATCCACTCTAGAGAACCATTGTCACTACTCCATGTACCATTCTCAGAACATGGTACACAGTCCATGAATAATGGTATGTGGTTCTCGTCCTTATCCAATTTTCTTCAACGTTATTCATACCATTCACTCCCAGAAATAAATACATAATTATTAATATTAAAACAACCATTTTTGAGGCCCAAAACATTCGTAGTCTGTAGGAAACTACGCCACCTTAAAAACCTATATTCAGAGTATACCAACCATACCCATTTGCGGCCATCTGTATTTGTTAACAAACACAACCACAACCAAAATATACCGATAGGTCACGATGAAGTATGTATTCACAAAAAGAACCAAATTTTATTTTTAATTGTGAAATATTAATTGGTTTAACATGTGAAATTTATCATCATAATTTAAACAAAATAAAATAATTAGGTTATGGTGTATTTTTTAAATATTTTCTGAAATATTTCATTTGAAAGAATAGTTAATATTACTTAATTTGAACTAAATACGGATTTTTCATCTAATTTATTCAGAGGAATAATTTATATTTTAAATTAGTTTTAGTGATTAAATGGATAATATTTTAATAATTTTTTCAATTTTTTTCATTGGAATCCTTTATTACTTTCAAATTTATTATAAAAACATAGAAATATTTCAAATGTTTTTACTTTAAAACCATGTATTGTCGTCTCTCTTGATGGATGAATTTTAAATTATTTTCATCCACTTATATGATTTTAATTTTAATAATGTATTCCTAATTTGGAATCATAATAATTTATAATTACCAATAATACCAACACTTTTTTTTATCTAAATTATTCGTGACAATAACAAAAACTAATTACAATTATTAAGGGAAAATAAAATTTAATAATGAAAAAATCCATACTCTTAAGGGATCAAATAACCTATATACTTATCATAAACACCCTTTCTAAAAATAATTCATCCACTAAAATTAAATTATTTATTACTTTTGGGTTTTTTAGTTTTTTTATGTTAAAATCATTGGTAAACCTTACATCATTTAAACAAAACCATGTGAGTCGGTTTCATCCCTTATAAAATGCCTCGAACTCTCCCCAATACTCACAGCTCTCATACCACTTATGTTCATCCAATATAATCCCATATAGATTCCCTATATCCGTCCCATAAATATTGATTCCCGCATTTTAGATGAAATCCTTATGAGGAAGCCTTTTGTTACAAATCAAATGATGTTACCTGGTTATGAGGTAACGTCTTCACTCAACCTCACTATTTTTGTTTTCATTCTCTAAGACATTAAATCACATTATTAAATTATTATAAAAAAATATCCAATATATTCTGGTATTTTTTAATGTGAAGGGTTTACCTAAACATTCACAATCCTACATCTAATTGGTAACAATCATACTTTTTCTATGCATGACGAACTACTAGACCAGGAAACGAAGATTGTTCATTTATCCCTTACCTAATCTCTTGGTGGGAATTATGATGGAAAATATCATTAAATATTTTATATAGGATGTTAATAATGTCTTTATTCTAATGTAATTTTTTTTAAACATAACTTTATTCTATCCATCTTTTGTAAATATGATAATTTTTTTGAGGATGTGTGGACTGCTGCCCCTAAAAGAAATATGATTTGTCTATACCATACATGTAAAATATAAAAAATAATTTTAATAAAACTATGTAACATATATAACATTGGAATGATACTCAAATTATAATATACATATTTATAATTTATTTTTCATTTTATTAGTACAACAATGAAATGAAAGTAGTGTATATGTCTACATACAACCTGTTATCTCCAAAAAAAAGTGAACATAATTTTTAACCTCAAGATATAATAGACTACTATATATAAACAAACAGTTATTATATATAATAATTAATACATTTATTGGATTCTTTTTTTTATTTAACCTTTATATAATTATTTATAATGACAAATAACAAGGTAAAACCTTACTTTATTAAACATGGAAACTATCACCTGATATATTGAAATTGATGAAAGCATGTTAAAAATGTGTAATAAAATATTATAAATAATTAATATATTAAATTATGAAATTTTTTATGGTTTTGATATATCTTAATAACATATTATAAATCATTATACAAGAGGATAATTACTACATAATTAAAATAATGTTAATATAAGGGTTTTCAATTAAATTTTCATTCCATAAAGACATAATTTTTGTATTCAAAAATTCATTTTTAATCGGTGTATGTACTACACTTTGACATGATATATCAAAAATATACATATTATAATTATATTATATGGTTCATTTATTTCACTGGTAATTATGATTTACATTTTCCAAATTGGTATGGGACACTTTAGAATGTCTAATGTATATGTTTTACTCAATAATGATTGAATATTTACAACATGTATGGTCGCTTATCCTCATAATATATATTATTGAAATGCCCCTATTAATTATTAAATATTGATATTTTATAAGGTATTATATTTACTTGATTTATTAGGAATTCCTAGGAAAAATAATAAATGGGTGTGGGACAATATAAAGTGAGTAATATGGTTTATGGACCGATTAATAAAATTTCCTCAATGTGTCGATAGCCTGATGATTCGAATTAGTTGGCCAAATAGATTAAACTGTCCCCTTGAAGTAACTATATCATGTTTCTTTGAAATATTACGATTGATAATTATGGATTTACATTATAGATAATGCAATTATTATTTATCCATGACATTTTCCAACGATGTTTCTAAATGCACATTTAATATTTAGTTAATTGAAATAATGGCGTGTGTTTTTAGTTTTTTTCCTTCAAATATTGATTTTAACTTATCTATTTAATTGACATGAATGTTTTATAATATTTTTTTCCTTTCCATGTATATTTATTTAAATTGATTTATTATTACTTATTCTTTACATAGACTTACAGCACATTTGAGCAAACTATAATTATTTTTTCTGTTCCCCAGGTAATAAAGAATAAATATTTGAATTAGAGTTCCCAAATACAATTCAAATTAGATTATTATGTATCATGTTTTTATTTGATATTTCTCAATGTATAATTAATGGAATGTATGTAATATGTCTTTCTAGGACTATTAAACTGATTATTCCTTCAAAAAATTTATTCCATTTAATCACGTCAATGTTATAAGAAAATGCATTATCTCTAGTATTCGGGGGTAAGGAAATTATAATTAGTATTAGATGATGTTTGGCCAGAAACCTGGAAACTAGAATTAGAGAACACATATTTGGGAGAAAAAAAATAAGTTAAATATTGATGATAACTATACGAGAACATACAAGAATTTTTTATTTTAGTGATAAAGTTGTTATTCCTAGAAATACATCCCTATAATGATATTACTAGTAGACGTTGTTCATGAAAAGATGTACCTTTGAGTAATTACTATATCATGGTGTTCTGTACGTATCTCAGGGGAACTCGGTACATTAAAAGAGGCCTTACATCACACCTGTTTTAACACTCCTATAGGATACTGTCAGAAACCGACCCGGGTCAACCCTGAACCGCTCATCCGAGACGGTTCGAGACATGTCTCGAAGGGTGTTCTTGATCTCCCTAGGATGGAAACTACTGTTAGGAATCAATGTACACATGTGGGAATGATTTAAGAGCTTGAGATAAAACCTGATCCAGATAAATATTTAGAAAAAACAGAGCATGCATCAAATATACAAGTAGAATCCTAAATAAATTAAGAACCAATATATATACAAAGTACAAATAAAAGTAAAAAATTGGAAACAAGGCCCTGCTATAAGGATCTCAATGTGACCCCTTCGTCACCTCCAACTACATGACCAAAACTTCTCTCACATGAGTATCCCCTAAGGAAAATCCATGGAAATAGCTTAACCTTCCACTGAAATTGTAAAGGATAGTCATGAGAAAAAAATTCTTAGTAGGGATGCCGAAATTTAAACACAAAATTCATGTGTTTCCTTACAAAAAGTTTTCTAATGAAACATTTTTTCAAATAAAATATAAAAATAAGGTTTTCACCTTTAAAAAAATAGCACCTCATTCTGAATATGAGAACCAACTCACGAAATTTATTATTTGTAAGACAGTTTACCAGTCATTATATAAATCAATCCAAGTGATTTCAGGGATGTGCAGAAGGGACACTGGTAAATAATACTAGGTGAAGATAAAACTATGTAGCAAATAATAAACAAGCAATACTAGAAGAAAATAAACCATTGTACCAGAAAAAAAGCAAGCAATACAAGATGTAACCATGGGCGATCCTGAACAACCCGAGACAACCCTTGGAGGCACTTGGTATGGAACCACCTAATGGTGTATGGTGAAGAACTATTGTCTATAACCCATTGATCTACCTCATGAAAAAATCAGAGGAAAATCCCACATGGACTCTCTATCTACCAGGACTATCCATATTGTCTAATTGGGGATAGTGAGCAACTGTCAATCGATAATCTATAAGGCTATTAGGAACCCATGGTGGTTATAGAAATACTGTATAAGTAGGAGGCCCTCAAACATGAGATGAATCTCACCACACTTGCCTACCCCCAACAAAAACACAAATATATGATAACCCCAAAGGGATATCCCTCTTATAAAGGTGACCCAAATTTATATACATACATTTCATATGACACGAAGGTTCCAACTGGGATACTATAACAAATAAACGTTAAAACATTTTAGAAAATTTGTATGGATTTGAATAGGGCAGAAACATTTATTCAAAATATATTGCAAGCACCATTCCTAAATTTACAAAGATAAACTGGCCCTTATGTTCTAAACACACATTCAAACAAATCACAATTATCAAACAATATCTTACCCTTTTTTGACCCACACCAAAAAAAATTATCATACCGAATGGTCAAACCTTAAAGAAAACATTATGAACCATGATTTCCAAAAAACTTATAACAACAATTTACAAAACCATATTTAAAATAATCTTTAAAAACCACTAAATGGGACCAAATTTATTTGAAAACTAAAATTTATTTAGAAAACTAAACATCCAAAATACACCAATTTCCATAAAACTATTACTGTCCACCAACTTTATTTATAGAAAATAAAACAGTACAAAAAAACATTAATCCCATTCCAACACATTTTAACACGTTTATCATGTTATACCATCATCAAACCATACACACTCAAAATCCTCTTTTGAAGTCAAATGAACCCCAAGAAAACAACTTAAATCCTTTCCCTTAAAATAACTACTTTCCCATATTATTTTAATGTAACACCAACTAAAAACATTGAATTCGTTAATCCCTTACAAATGTTTTTTAAAACAACAACTAATCCACAACACAATAAAACTATGTTCTATAATTAAAATGATCATTGCAACAAAATAACGAAGATACATTTTATAAGGGCCCAAATCCTTCTTAAAAACATAAGATATAAAAACAAGATTTCTAGGTATCATAAAACTATCATATTTACACTAAAAATAATTTAAAATTTATTTTTAACAAATCAGATAAATTCAAAATTTATAAAATAATTCAAACAAGGATTCTATTTAGAAGAGAAAATAGTTTATAAATTTATTCAAAATGGAAATCATCAAAATAAAGGATTTTGAAATGAAAAACTTGGAAACACCTACTGAATCCTCGTGCGATTGGAATGAAACTTCTATGGAGGAAATACGACATCCTACGGACAAAAAAACACCCTAAATCCAATGTAAACCTGAGTTACACAATAAAAATAACTTTTTGTATTCATCCAAGAAGAAAACCTACATGGAAACCCTAGAAATGTAGGAACGATAGGAAAATTTGGGAAGATAACTTTCCAGAAGGAACCTCTAGAAGAACGAGCATTTGGCGAAAGAAGTGATAAGGAGAGTAGGGCGTGTGTGAAGGGGGTATAAGGTAGAGGGGTGAATTATGGTAGGGGAAGAAGTGGTTATTGAATGAGATAAAAAAACAGGGGATGCGTCAGAGAATAATGAGTGATGGGTTTTTAGGGAAATGGAATTAAAAAAAATATTAATGATGGTGTTTGTGAGAGAATTTGGTAATTCGAGAGAGGAAATAAAAAATTGAATTAATTTAACAAAATAAAGAGGGGTGTTTCCTGGTGGAAAAATTATTGTGTATAGGTTTGATTAGAGAGATAGAGATAATGGAGAGAGGGATAAAATTGGAAAATTAGTGGAAGAGATTAGAGAGCTATGAGGGATAAATAATAGTTGGGAGTTTTGATTAGAGAGATGCGTGAGAAAGGGTGAAAATGGGGAGAATAAAAATAATAAATAAAAGATGATAGGGATATTGGAGAGAGCCGTGAGAAAGGGTGAAGAAAACTAATAAATAAAATTTTATATGGATATTGGAGAGAGGTATGATAAAGGGAGAATAAATAAATTAATAAAAGAAGATAGGGAGATTGGAGAGAGGCATGAGAGTGGGAGGTATTGGGGAGTAAAAAAACAATAAATAAAAGAAGATAGGGATAGTGGGTGTGTGTAAGGGAGTATAAGGAGAGAGTGGGTGTGCATTATGATATTAATGTGGTGTGCGTGTTTGGTAAAAAGAGAAAAAAAATTCAATTAAAACCCTAAATAATATTATGTACAATAACAAAATAAATAACAAATAATATTTTAAATAATAATAATAATAATAATTTAAATTTAAATAATAATAATATAATAAAATTTTTTATGACAACTGTTATTATAAAATGGATAATTATATAATCATAACAACGTCATTAATTTTAAAAATGATAATAATATTATTAATAAAAATAAAGATAATAATAATGATTATCATCATTTTTTACATTTTCTTTTAAATAATTACAACATTAATGGAAACCAAATAATAATTATATTTATAACAATTTAGTGATAAAATGATTATTAAAATTTGAAAAAAAACTCATTTTTATCTACACAATAAGATAATTATTATTATATATTAAAATTTTACTTTATTTCATTCTGATAAAGTTTTATTATTTTGTGAAATGGGTAACCACATGGGGATTTGGGCCGACTAAACGGTTACCTCTAAAATTGTTTTTTCCATGCATCGGTTCGAGAAATACAAAAAAACATTAAACAACAAAAAAAATTAAACATGAACTCAACCCGCACCTTAACGATGCAATCCAAAACCATGAAATAATAAAATAAAATAATATAAAAGGTCGGGGTGTAAAAATTCTCCTCACCACACTACTTTCGGAACCCAAAAAGTCACTCCACTAAAAGACAACCAGAACTCAGGTCAATGCCGGACCAAAACAATTAAAAAATGATCCTTGGTATGACTATTCACTATACAATTTACACCCGAACGACTCAAAATACCCATAACAGTAAACAATGGGAGAACCCGAGAGCGTTCTCCCCACAGAAATAATTCCCTTAACATATGAATATAGAACACAAACACACCACTCCAGGGGGGACCTGGAATCTCCCAACCAAACACACCAATTTCTCAACATGAGTTGAACGTGACCACTGAGACTAAAATGAAAAACAACTACATGACCACCTGACATACCCGAGCACCAGAATGATATACTCCCTATAGCAACACCACCAGAACAAAGAATTCTGTAAAATTTATAAATTACAAAACAACTCACATCACAAACAATAACTAATAAAACTAGGACCAACCCATAGAAGGACCCAAAACAATTTTAAGAAAAACTAATGCTTATTGAGGTCACATTCAGAAAAACCCAACTACTACGATCACAAAGGATAAGTTCATCGCACTATCACCAATAAAGATGAACATAAAATAGAAATAAAACAAGAACAAGGAAGCACTGAATGTATCTATTCCATGATGAGAGATAGAGAACCAAGCAAGGTATCACATGCCCCTCACACACTGACTTTGTCCGAGCATCCCCCCAAGACCAGAGGCTGGGGCTCTGATGGAAAATTCATATTATGCATCACAATCAGACTCTAGAATTCCTAAATCAACACTCCTTCCCCAAACGAAACATCCCATACAACTTCTCCTGGTGACCCGAATGACCACAACGATGACGGGACTTAGGAGAGATGTGGCCCGATGGCATGAAATGCCCGAACCAGCCATACCGATGGCACACCTTAAGGAATCCTATTAAACTTGGTTCTAGTATTAATGAAGATAACCTCTTAGGTAAGGTAACTCATGCATACACTCCTCTCTAGATAGGGAACCTTATCAAAAACAATTATCACCAACTACTCCCCAAACTCCAATGACGATAAGATGACCAACCTCCACTAGTACAAAATTGATCCCTTAATCAAAATTGAAACAACACAATCCTGAACAACCTAGGGAGTTCCCAAGCACACTAAGACACACTCCACTTCCCTTCAGTCATTCCACCACTACTAAGAGACCTCAAAAACCACAAAAGGGAAATGAAACGTAAAAGAATCCAATCATTTACATGACTCATCAGCAAAACTCATGTCCTTTTTGGGCGGCATACCCTTAACTACTTAAGAAATAGAAAACCAAAACATACATCAAGACAAAACACAATAGAAAAGAACACCCCATGCCAAGACAACTGTCTTCTAAGCCAGTAAAATATAAACACCAACAAAAATTGGTTTTCCAAAATCACTATTTTCATTTAAATATCAGAACTATCTTATCCCACAATTATTTTTCAAATACCAAAACAACTTTTCACCAGAAAATATATCCATTCCCCATGGAAAACCCAACTTCTAAACCATTATATTTTAAAATGCACCAATGGTATCATATGGATCATCACATCTGTGTCCACCCATTTCCTTCAAAATAACCCAAAAACATGTTCCCCCACACACTTACTATAGACACCCAGACACATGTGATCTTCTATAATGAATACCAAGGGACACATACTTTCATCATAAAAACCCATAAATTTATTAAAAAGATTCCAATTTTAAATATCCCATTATCAATTTAAAATTATTTTTGTAAAAATTCATTAATTTTAAGAAAATCCACTTCCATTTCCAAAAGTACGAATTCACCAATTGAAACCAGTAGAGTACAACTTACAAAAAACCACCATAACAAGGAACTATCATTTACACATAACACGACGACATGGTAGTAAGACACTCCCCAAAAATTGTTCACTAAGTGGAACATAAAAAATGCACTCAGACTTCACATGGGTCACTACTTCATGTGAGTTCACGACATGACACCATCTTGCCACCGTTGTCATCCCACAATCCAAAGAAAAGACAGAGGACCAAAATTCCGGACAACCCCTGGTGACACTAGGTTCAGAACGTGCAAGGGGTCATGTCGCACATTTCATATGTACCTTCTGAGTCCCAACAGTTTTAATCTCCATCTACTAAACAAACCATGTAAAAAGGGCCTTCTCTGATAACATTTTTTCATGAACTATCCCAGGACAACCCCGAAACTTTCACCTGAGCCAGTCCATGATATGTCATAAGGGGCGTTCTCGGTCCCCCTAGGATGGAATCTAGTGTTGGGCATCAATGTACACACGGGGGGAATGATTTAAGCAATGACATAAAACAAGTACCATATAAATAAATAAAACTGATAGATCATGCCTCAAAGTGACAACTGAATGTTAAATAAGCAAAGAACCAAACCAAATAAAAAGTACCAAAAAAGGATCGAAATTAGAAACAGGACCCCATTATAACGATCTTCGTGTAACCCCCTGTTCACCTCTAACCACAAGACCAAAACTACTCTCACACGAGAATCTACTAAGGAAAAACATGGTCAATATCTAAACCTGCAACTGAAATGGTAAAGGATAGGCGTGATCACAAAAATTCTCAGTAGGGATGCCAAAATTAAAACATTGAATCCAAATGTTTCCTTATGCAATGTTGTTTGATGACACAAGTTTGGGAATCAAATTATAAAAATAATTTTTTCCCAATTTAAAAAAATAACACATCTTTCCTAATATGATAACCAACTCACGCCATATATTATTATAATAATAGTTTACCATTATTTAAATAAATACAAACATGTCATAGCAGAGTTGTACAAAATGGATACATGTAAATAATAAAAGCTGAACATAAACCAGTGGAGTAAAAAATAAACAATAAATTTGACTAAACATGTGTACCAAAAAATAATCAAGCAATACAGGTTGTAACCATGGGTGATCCTTAACATCCCTTGAAAACCCTTGGACACATTTTGTTCGGAACTACCTACCATCATATGATGAATCCCCATAGTTTATAACCCACTGATCGCCCTCACGACAAAATTAGAGGAAAATCCCACATGGCCTCACTAACTACCAGGTTGCACCAATAAGACTAACTGGGGATGGTGAGGAACCATTGCTTGATAATAAATAAGACTCCCATGAATACATAGTGGTTATATAAATATTGTGTTAGTAGGATTCCCTCGCACATGTGATGCATCACGACTCACTTTCCTACACCAAAAATATACACCAATATAGGATAGACCCTAAGGGATATCCCTTCAATAAACGTGACCCATATTTATATACATTCATTTCATATCACTCTAAGGTTCCAACCGGGCAGCTATAAGAAATAAACATTATAACATTTTTTAAAATGGTAATGGTTTACAACTTTGCACAAACATTTATTCCAAATATCTTGAAAACGGTATTATTACATGTAAAAAACTAAATGGGCCCTTATGTTCTAAACACCCATTCAAACACATCACAAGTATCAAACATGCTTTTACCCATTTCTTACCCTCACCAAAACATGTTTCAAACCAAATGGTCAAACCATAAAGAATACATTATAAACCATGATTTCCAAACACATAAACAAAATCTTTACAAATCCATTTTTAAAATACTCTTTAGAAAACACTAATGGTGACCAACATTATTTGAAACCTAAAATCCATTTAGAAAACATACCATCAAGGAAAACACCAATTACCTTGAAACCATTACAGGTCACCTAATTTATTTATAGGAAAAATAACATCAAAATAAACATTAAACCCTATCCAACACATTTTAACAATTTTAGCATGCTATGCTGACATCAATCCATACACAACTGAAATCCTCCTTTTAAGTCAAATGCACACCAAGAAAACATTTGAAATCCTTTCCCCTAAAATCACAACATTCACTCACTATTTTAAATGGAAAACAACTAAAAACATTGAATTCATTAAACCCTTACAAGAGTGTTTTAACACAATAACCATGCCATAACATAATGAAACCATGTTCATTAATAATCAATTTTGTTGGAAAATAATAACAGTGATAAATTTCATAAGGACCCAATTCCATCTTAACGAAACATAAGAAATTCAAACATGCATTCTAGGTATCGTAAAACTATGCAATTTACACTTTAACTCATTTAAAAAAAATTAACACTACAAATAAATTCCAAATATTTATAATAATTTTAACAAGGGGGACATAGATGAGTGAAAATAGTTTATAAATTTATTCAAAATGGAAAGCATAAAAAATATGGCTTTATAAAATAATAACATGGAAACTACTACCGAAACCTTGTGCTATTGAAATAAAACATTAACAGGAGGAAGAACAATGTCGCGCAGACAAAACGAACACCCTGCATCCAATGTAAACTTGAGATACACATTAAACAAAATATTTTGTATTCTTCCAACAAGAATCCAAACATGGAAACTCTATAAATTTATTTGGTAGAGACGAATATTAGATAATAATTTATCAGGCGGAACCGCTGGAAGGAAGAGCAGCCACCAAAAGAAGTGTTGGAGGGGAGGAGGGCATGTATAATTGGGGTATAAAGAGGAGGGGTGCATGTGGGAAGTGGGAATATGGGGTGAGTGAATTATATAAAAATATTGGATGAGTTATAGAATAATGGGATATGGGTTATTAGTGAGAGGGAATTAAAAAATTTAATTAATGGTGGGGTGCATGCAGGAATTGGATGATTTTAATGAGGTAATAAAAAAATACAAATGAATTAATGGCCTAAAGAGGGGTGATGCATGAGGGATATATGAATGTGGGGAGGTGTGTAGAGAGAGAGGTTGATAATGGAAATAGGTATAATAAATCAAAAATTTATGGAAGATATGAGAGATGGGTGACGGATTAATAAAAGTGGGGAGGTGTGATTGGAGAGAGGTGTCAGAGAGGCAAATAATGGGTAGAAGAGAAACAACAAATTAAAGAAGATAAGGATATTGGGGAGAGGTGTGAGAGAGGGAGAAGAAAAAGAATAAATAAAATAATATAGGGAGATTTGAGAGAGTCGTGGGGGAGGGATGGTAAAAATAATAAATAAAAGAGGATCGAGAGATTTGAGAGAACAATGAGAGAGGGAGATGATGCGAAGTCAAAAACAATAAATAAAAGATGATAGGTAATATGGGTGTGCATGAGGTTGAATAGTGATAGATTGGATGTGCGTGATGGGAATAACATGGTGTGTGTGTTGGGTAAAAAGAGAAAAAAATGAAGACTAAAACCCTATAACATTTAAGTTCAATAAAAAATAAATAATAAAAAATAGTGTTAATAATAATAAAAAAAAATTTTAAATTTTAAATGACTATTATACTAGTAAAATTTTAATGAGAACATTTATATTAATATAGATTATTATATAATAGTAAAAAATCATTAATTTATATAATGATAATAATATTAGAAATAACAATAAATATAGTAATAATGATAATCATAATTTTATTCGTTTTATTTAAAATTATTAAAAATTTAATAACAACCTAATAATAATTATATTTATAATAATTTAATGATAATATGATCATTATCGATTTTAATTAAAAATACATTTTTATCTACACATTATTGTTTTTATTATTATATCATTAACATTTAATTTATTTTATTATATAATAGCTTTATTATTTTAAGAAATTGGTAACTTCAGGGGCATCTAGGCTGACTACAAGGTTAACTCAAACCTTTTCATGCTCGTGCATGGGCCTGTGACCAACCGAAAACATCAAATATCAAAAAATAATTCAAACATGATCTCAACCCACAACTTGATGAGGCTAACCCAAAACAAGAAAATATAAAATAAAATAATTTAAAATGTCGGGGTGTGATGGATACGATTAAGATATTTCAAATTTTAATTACCTACCAATATGATGAATTAAAAAAATATCCTTAAAGTATCCATGGTTTATGAGTCTTGTACTTATGATGCATGAATTTATGTTATGTGTTATGAAATAATAAGAGTTATAGAATGTTCATAATTTTTGGAGATAATACTGTATATGCCATTATTTAGAAATTTTTTATTGATAGCCGAATGGTATCAATACTAGGGGCAATATAGTGGTTTCCCATCTGATAAATTCAATGAATCTGGTATTATAACTGATTATGTTTTGGATGTATTAGAGAATAATTGTTATTTTATTACAAATAAAATTTCATAAATAGAAAAACCTATTCCACTATGAGAATCTCACCTTTTATATAGCTTTATCTTGAAGAATTCACCATATTTTCGTGAGTTTACTAATACATTTGTTTTTGAGAAATGGATGAAGTCTCTCGGGATGATACATAAATCATTGGAATGTAGAGAAAAGGAAATGGTTACACTAGATAACTATTGTCTCCAAATTAATGTTTATCAATGGATGCATATGATATTGAATACAATTGAAGAGGAAGAAATAGAATTTATGGAATGAAAAAATATTAAGAAAAAATTATTTGATAATCAATTCTGTTATGATAAGAAATGATATGATGAGGATGATTTGTATCGTAAAATAGAATGAATATGATTGTGTTGATTATTATGAAGCTACCTTAACATGTTTATCCAGGTATGCTATAGATTATACACACAACACAAAGTGAAAGATCAACCTCATCGGTGAAGATCTAAAGACAAATATTCAATGTTAATTGGTTTCAATGAATTTATCATCTAACAAAGAATTAGTTTTATGATTCATCAATATAGAGAAGTAATTATTCAGATCCTATTTATTAAATGTAATCCAAGAGAATATGAGGTCTTCTTGAACACCACGTAAAAGGGAACAGGTCAAAGAAGATGAGTGGAATGAAGGATTTTCATAGTTGATATTATTATAGAAATAATAGCCATGGTAAATTAATGAAATTATATGGATTATACTATATGTTCAAAGAAAAGGTTTTCTGGAAAATTAATGAATTGTAAAGTAGGAAAACATTGATATTTAGTGTTAAAACTACAAGTAAATGGGTCAATATGCAAACTATTTCCCCATACATTAAGAGAATATAACTTTGTAGAAGATATGGGATAAAGGTCATGTATTATTTATTATTATAACCGATGTGTAATGATTAATGTACATATATATATTGATCTAGGAAAATTGTTTTTAAGGTATTTTTTTAAGGATTTTTTCATCAAATGATTTCTGAAATATATAACGATTGTACTATAGTATGTTTTCGTTATGTATTTGAGATCACATTTTTAATGGTACGAAGAAACGTTATTCATTATAATGTCAAATAGTTCAGAAATATAACGGTTGAGTGAATAACAACATTTAAAATATACTTTCTGATAATATAATGGTGAAGAAATGAATGATTTTGAAAAGTGATAACTAGTATATAAATTATTAATAACTTATTGATAATTGTTTTATTTCATCATAGATGGAGTTTACCACATGTTTTTATTTAAAAAATATATCCAATCACATGTGTATTAATTAATGGATAAGGGATAATAAATGATTGAAAATAGTTTTTAGGGTTATTTGAGTTATTACCATATTTCATTATGATACATGATGATGTTATTAATATGTTTGGAATGAGAAAATTTAGAGGTGGTTCATATTTATTGAAGGGTAATGATAATATCACATTGAAAATTCATTGGAAATATTTCTAAAGTTTCAGATCATAATATTTTATAAATTATAAACATTTATAAAATGGTATGAATTTATCTTTTGATGTGTTTTTAGGGGTAGATATATTACATCACAATATGATGAGTATTACTTTGTGATATGAATAACAAATAGTTAAACATAGTACCAAATAATAATACTATTCATTTAGAAACATAGTAAGTATATTTTCATAAATTCATAAAGAGAAAAAAAATTACAAAAACTATATGAAAAATGGTCTTTAATCCAAAAACATTGTACCAATACCTTTGTCTCTGATGAATCAAATCAACCATTTATCATCATAAATACTTGGATTTCTGATTGTTAACTTTCCCCTATCCAGTCTCTATAGAGGCCTCTATGAGAACATTATTATTGGAATTTTTCAACCTTATCAATGTTTCCATTTTCCACCTATGTAATACTACTAGGGAAAATATTTAAATGACAATTTTAGTTTCCTTTATCTATTGTAATGAATATGTGATAATAAACCATTTTATAATTTCGGTGTTTCACCCATAGATTATTTTCAATCCACCAATTTTAGTGATCATGTTTAAATTGTGAATACCCAATTTAATTAATGTGTGGTTAATTTTACACCCCAAAAATATAATGCATAAATATTGTATTAAATAGAACATATTAAATGCAACATGAACCACATAAGTAAATGGAATACCTTAATTCAATAATTTATATTTGAAATTTTAAATAGATTTGAAATTTATTATATTTGTTTATTACACAAAAAAATTATTATAAAATGGGAATATATTAACATGATACATAATAATGTTTTATAAATATGATATATTCTATAGATTATAATCCTTGAAACAATAATCTTTCAATCATCTTATACAAGATATACCTATCTCAATAGCATGTCTTATAGGTAAGACCAAGTTTCAACAAATAATAATTTATTATTACAATATTATTATTTAATATATTATGATATAGACTATCCATAAAATTTCTAGTAATTTCGAACATATAATATTTTTAATCAAACCTAAAATGTGATCATTGGTTACTAATTAATGAGAAATGAAAATAACAACTATCTTTATATAAAAATAATTATTATTAGTTTTATACTTCCAATGGTTTATAGACACTATAATAATTAGTTCTTAAAATTATTTAATAACTTAAATTAAATATATTTGTTATATATTCTATAAAATAATTTTATATACATAAATTAGGTTTTATATGTAAAAGAAAAGAACAAACAATATTCTACACATAAAACCTATATTTTTACTAATGCATTTTTATTACCATTTAAAAGAGAACCAATTTTAAATTTAAATTTGACACTTTAATTGATTTAATATTTTAATATAATATCCATCCTTGATATTGAAACATAATACTTATATAAGGTTTAATTTTTGAATTTTATCGAATCATGTCAATTTTTATGAATAGTTAAAAATACTGAATTTTAAATCAAAAATTATTTTTCATCTTTTTTACTTATTAGAAGAAAATATATTTTTAATTTTTTATTGATTAATACTATAATATTTTTATTAATTAATACAATTTATTTTATTTCATTTAATTTCACTTTGAAACTGATTATAGAAACATTGTTAACATTCATACGTTTTTTCTTTAAAACTAACATTGTCTTCCAACTCATGGGATGAATTTTAAATTAATTTATACAAAATATATGATTGGAATTTCTAAAAATGGATTCCATACATAGAAAAAATTAATTTATTATTTATTATATGTCCGATATTTTGATGACTGAAATATTTTCGAGAGTAATTTGAATTAAATAGAACTGTGAACGTAAAATTATGTTTAATAAAGATCTAAACCATTATATAAAGGGCCCAAATTACCTAGAAACCTTTTAAACACCTGTTTTATGAACATTATTCATCCAATAAACATATTTTATTGATAGTTTATTGTTTTTATGTCCTTTCATGGTAAAAATGTTGGTACATGTGACATCTTTTTAAAAATACCATGTGACTAACATTTCTCACGTATAAAAGGCCACAACCATTCCAAATTACTCACACATTTCAAACCACATAGGTTAGTAAAATATATCCCCATTCAGATTCCCAAAATACCTTCACATTAGATTGAATCCACCCTCTGAGAAGACATCCATTTATTATAAACCAAAATAAGTTAATTGATTAAGAGGTAACATCTTCTTTCAAGATCTGTAGTTTCATTTTAGTTATCCACCCGATAAAATATATTTATGGAATGATTATATAACAAAACATATATCATAAATATTATAGGATATTTTATGTAAATATTTTCATGTAAACATACACACACCTCAATCTAATGGGTGACAAACATATTGTTTCTATCTACAGTGAACTATGGCTTCAAGAAATGATGATTATTCATTTGTCTTTATCACTTCCCATAGTATAAATTATGATGGGAAATATATATATATATATTAAATATATATTTATTGTTCTATAATTTTTTTATAAAATACCTTTACGCTATCAATATTGTGTAAATATTATAATTTTGTTTGAGGAAGTCTATACTATCACCGTCTCAAAGGGATATGACTCGTTCATACCATATTTTGTAGATATAAAATAAGAATTTATTAAAACTATTAAATATATATATATAATATATATTTTAATTATATTTGAATACACATATATAAAAATTATCTTTCATTATTTTAATAAAATAGTGGATTGAATATAGCATTCATGCATGCGTACGTCTAACTGGCTCCAAGAATGGTGCACATCATTTAAAATATAAAAATATAATATAAAATTATAAATATATATAATGAATATATATGATAATTTATCCATTTTAAACATTACATAGATGATGAAAAAATAATAAAAGTAAGTATAACAACAAAAAAGATGTAAAAATTTACAACAATTAATAAGGAAATTCAAATAAAAAATAGTAAATTTAATGATATAGTTTTAAAAATAGGTATTTAAATATTATAAAAAATAATATATGAAATTATATAAATTCTTATGTTTTTAGTATAAGTTGATAACATATTGTATACAACTAAACTGGATGATAAAGATCACACATGAAATGAAAGGTTAAGGCAAGGGTTTTTTTCTCAATTTACATTCCATCGTGAATTATTTTAGTTATACAGAAAATAACTTTTATTTGGGGTATATAATTTAATTTTACAATATTTATTATGAATATAATTATTCTAATTCTATTATATTTTTCATTAATTCACCTGGAATTATTATTTAAAAGTTTCAATGTAATATGGGATACTTTAGGATGTTTATAGTTTATTATTCCACAAGAATGTTTTAATTTAAATAATCATTTTTATAACTTAACTCCCTCTGAGGTATTATTGATAAGTCCATATTATTTTTTAATTTTTGATATTTGATAATTCAAAAATCATTTTTAATATATCAGGAATTTTTTGTACATGTAATACATGTATTGGGCACCATTAAAGGCAAACCCTATGATTTGGGGACAAGTTAATGTAATCCCGAAAATGCATCAACAGTTATATTATGAGAATTAGTCGGACAAATAATTTAAACATTATAATGAAGATAATTATATCATGTTCCTAGGAAACATGATGTATGATAATTATGAATTTCATTTAAAGATATTTTAGTTATTATTTATCCATGATATATTTCATTGATATATCTATTGATGCAATTCATTTTCAGTTCATTAATTTAATTAATGTGTTTTCAGTTTCTTATCGAGACATATTGATTTATATTTATATAATTATTTGATTGTTATGTATTACCAAATTTTTATGGAGTCATGTTAATATATTTCCATTTATTAAATATGATGTTTTCTTTACATAACCATACTGGGAATTTGAGCACACCCTAATAAAGTTTTTCATTCCCCAGGATATGAAGAATAAATATTTGTATAATAACTCGTGGATGTATTTTTTTATTTTATTTTGTATCATGATTTTAATTTATATTATTTAATGTATAATGATTTTCATTAATGTAATATATATCTCAAAGACTGCTAAACTGATCGGTCCTTTTTGATTTGATTCCTTGAAATCAAGATAATGTATTAAGATAATGCACTGGATTTGGGCATCTCGGGTTAGGGCATTATAATAGGAATAATGAAATACCTATGGATTGTGTTATTTTTTTGATGAATCTATAATTTTATATGGAATTTTGGGGATTCAGGTTATTTATAGAAATTATTATCATATATGAATAGGAAATATAATTTTAGGCATATTTGTTAATGAGTGATTGATTTGGGTAGGGATAAATGTTAATTTTATCTTCGATGAATATGTTATTAAATAATTCAAGTCAGTATATTTTAACCATATTTAGAAAAATTTTAAACAAATTTATGTATTTTTATTTATCATATGATCTAACATCAACTTTGAGTCTTATTTTTTGACGCTTTCGAGATTCATTTTTAATATCTACATTTGTTGAGTTCTAAAAATTTTATAATTGGTGTACCATTTTATAAAAAATTAATTTTGGATAATGTATATAAATATAAATAATATCATATTATTATTTTTTGTAATTATTAAATATATTTATTTTTTTATTCATGTATAAAAACATTTCATCTTAAATACTCATTGTTTAGTGTACTAGATGTGATTTTTGTATAAATTGATAAAATGATTAAATTATACATATGAAGTAAGTATATATTAATAATTTTCAATGTCTAGATGGTATGTAATTTTATAACTCTTTGGAAAAGATATTGATGTTAGAATTGTATCATATTATGGTCACCTGTGTGGAATAAATGGTCTTATTCACACCTCTTTTATTTATGTTTTTTGTACGTTTATATTATTATAATTAATATTTTTCAAGTGTTCAATGATATATGTTACCATCCATAATTATTTTAGGATGAAAATATTATTCAATATCTATATTATTACATCTCTTTCCTTTTTCTTGCATCAGACCTATTCATGTGTTATTCCATATCACCTTTGTATTGACATTTTTCTTTTTTCAGGAGAATATTTTATTATCATATTTTACGATGTTTCATTTTAAAATATAAACTTTTATATAAGAAAATATTATTACTGATGTAGTAATTTAATTTATAGGAAAATGTTTTATTAATGTTGGAACGAATGTAATTCCCTTTTTTTCATAAATAACTATATATTTGATAGCATATACCCCATGCTACAACAATCATAATCAACCATGATATAATATTTTTTTAATATGAAAATAATTACCAAGTCATTACATTGGATGGAATGGATATGATTATATTATTTATAATATATATATATATATCCCATAAAAAATAAATTTATTAATAAATTATATGTAAATATTCACTCAATTTTAGAAAATTCATTTTATTCATAAAAACATTCTACTCTAAAATGTTTTTTATTTTATTACTAGGAAATAATATAATTATATTTATGAAAATTTATAATATTTATTTTATAAAATTAAAACTTTTATTGAAAACATATTATAAATATTTACATGTGGTGGAATTATTGGTTTTTTAAATGATTTTTTTCAGTGAATGGTGAATATTATCGAATTTTCACATATAGCCATTTCTTTCAATTAAATTATTTAATTTAGAATCCAATTTATATTATGAATTTATTAGTAAAAATAAAATTATACCATTTTATTTATGATAATATAATTAATTTTATCTTAATATATAATTTTCATGATTTTTGTATATGTTTAATGTTATACATAAAACGTAGTTTTGGAAAAAAATTTATTAATTGCATAAAGTATATCCTTTTTAATGAATTAAAAAAACATAACTATGAATTATTTTTATGAAATAATATATTATATGTCAACATATATGAATTTATTTTTTTATAAGAATTATTGGGATTCAATGAATTAATGAATGTTCATCTTATTCTTGAAAATACATATATTAAAAAATAATATTCAGATAGGTATATCAGCTGAATTGTTTATTAATGTTTACATCTTATAAGGATTGAATTTGATAAGAAATATTTCCATTTTTTGAATCGCCATAATTAATATTATTTAACAAGGTATACTTAATTTTGGATCATAATAAATAATAAACACTATAATGCATTTTCTACTATAAATGTGTAATTTATTTTAACATAGTTTAAATCTAATTTATAATGTTACAAATATGAATATTAATTTTTATTGGATTGATTAATCACTACCCTTATCAAAATAGTTTCTAAAACCAATTATTTTTTGGATTCTTTTCCATTAACGTGACGTATTCAATAATTTCAGTAATGAAATAGACATAATGTCTTTGTCATTCTGTTAAATATCTATTATATGTCCACATAGGGAAAAAATTGATGGATAAAAAAAACATTATATTTATAGTATAATGAAATTATCTTCATGATGACAATATATTGTTAATTTGTAGTAATTATATAGGTTCCTTAAATAGTTAAATAACCTAGATACAATTATTGTTCAAATAATCGAAAACTAAAGGTAAATAATTTTAAAAAATTAAATGTATTATGTGTGGGATGATTTCTGGTTTAATTATTATATATATAATAATGATTAATTTTTTATGGTTATATGAATAATATTGTAATTTTTTTGTAATCATCATGTATTCATTGTCAAGTTGTATGAATTGTGTCAGAATTCCATTAATGATATTTCTGTATGACAATATTCATTAATATTATATAAAATTAATTAAAATTTTTTAATTAATAGTATATTGATAAATAATCTAAAATTATATGAAATTTTTTATTTATGATGAAATTTTTATCTTATATGTTAAAATATAACCCATTATGTTTTAAAAGTTAATTATCATTGTTAATGATAAAATGAGTTTACCAATGGTTAAACCAAAAGTGATGGGTAATGTTTCCACATTAAAATTCGCAAAACCCATTTCATGGCCATATTAAAACCTTATCATAACCTAAAATATAATATATGAGAATTTAGAATCATTTTTATTGGGTATGACCTTATAATTTAGTATTATTTGAAGAAATGAACTAGTGGGTCCTCTCCTCCAATTACTAAAGGAATCATCATATCTTATCATCTATATATTTGAAGATATTTTTGGCTTGTAAGAAACCTAAATAAATAACATACTTACATCCCTCACTGTGACCCAGATTCCTTAGATAACATTGAAAAATATCTTATAGTGACCATTTTTGTAATTTTATGTGGTATTATAAGAATTGGAATAGATATAAATCTAGAGTTTCTTTTCTCTATGTTCATTTTAAAACCCCAAGCTTCCACAATACATTTCCCTGTGAATAATATAATAACTTGCTTTGTATACAACTTTGAGATTATAATACACAACAACCAATCAAACAATCCAATATGAATAGTATACACACTTTTTTAAAAATTATGAATTTTATTTTTTAAATGGTTTTCATTTTTGAATTCGTAATATCCAAATTAGATTAGGGTGAATTTTTTGTTTTTTTGAAACCTTTGAATTTTTAATAAATAGTGAAACACACTACGTTATTGTTCAAAACCCATTTTTTATTTAAATAAATATTTATTTTTTAAAAATATATATTTTAATAAATATTAGATACATAATACCAATATTAGTTCAATGTAACTCATTAGAGTCATTTTTATAATATAATTATATGTATAAAATTTTATAGAAAATTATACCATCTTTTACCCACCTCTTAGGAGCATTTTCAGATTTTCATAAAACATCATTTTATAGATGTTGTGAACGGAAATTAATAATTTTGAGAGACACATTTGATATCAGTATGTAAAATTTGCTTCAGTGAGATGAAAATTAGTTTTGGTGAATAGTAACTTTTGACTTTTATTTACCACAGTTAAAAGTAAATACGGAAATTAAGAGTAGATATTATATTATGATTACCCTTTAACATGTCCTAATTCTATTTTATAAGTGTAATAAGACCAAAAACAACCCATGGAATAAAATATGATCTTTTAGGTATACTTGGATTTGATTAGGAAATTTGTTATTATTTTTTAAATGAAGAGTTAAAAGTGCTAAATTAAATGTTTAATAACTAATCCATTTTTTAAATTTGTTTATCAGTAAGATAAATTCGACTATAAATATTCATTATAAAGATAAAATATTTCCTATATAATGGTATTTTATTTATAATTTTTATACATTATATAATTTAATTTATTTATGACACAATGATGAAGTACTAATTACCTTATTAATGAAAAATTAAAATAAATGATTTTATATATATCTAAATAAAAATAATTTGATACTTGTGATGAATTCCACTAATTATAAAGGTTAATATGACATATTATGATTTATTAAATGATTTGTTTCCGAAGTGATAAATTTTTTAAGACATTAAAAAAAATTATTTAATAGTGTCAAAATTGACATATATAAGTTATAAAAATAAATACTATATTATTAATTGATATTATATTCTTAAAAAACTATGATTCATCCAAATAAATAAGATAAAGTTTTATATATCAATAATTAACCATTTGGGGTTCTCCTGGACGTTTATTATATGTTTATAAATATATAATATAAAAATATAAACAGACATGGTAAATGGAAATCTATTTAACTAAAAGTAAAATCTAAATTATAATGTAAATATGGTGACCAAAACCTATCTAAACCCTATTTTTTGTGAATATTTAGGCTCATCCCCACCATAGCCTTTAAATAAATCATTTTGAGCCATTATGAACTAAATATGAATTTATTATAAAATAATATTTTTATCATTTCGTAAGGGGCATCTCACCTCTCTTATAAAAGGGAACTTCCACTTATCTTAATTTAACACCTCCAAATAAATTTAATCATCCAACCCCTACCCAAATGTCCTATAAAAAATCCTCCCTTCATCCTAGAGTCCATACATTGGTCAGAAATCCAACCTAAGGAACCCATTTGATCAAATCAAAATGAAGAACCCAAAACATGTGTAAATATTTCATCACATCATTCAAATTATTTTCTACATAGAATACATATTTCTTTTTACATTTTAAAATAATAAATCCAGTATCTTCTATTTATTATTATGTTGTCATAAAAATGGAACAACCATACTCATTATTCTATCTATTATAAGATGAAAAAGTCACCACACATGTGTACTTACCACTTACCGTCTCCACATCGTGGTGTAGTTGTTATTAAATACATTATTTTTGAAAGGGTATAATAATGATGTATAATTTATGTAGATAATAAATATAACATAATAATGATTCATTATATATGATATTCCACCTATTTACATATGATTTTAATATCAAAATAATGATATTATTTCTCGCGCGTACGTACAGATTACAGTCTCCACGAACACGATGAGATTCATTCCCCATCATAATCATTGATGAATAATTTTCATGTTATGATTAAAAATAATTTTTAAAAAATTGATATAATTCTGGTTAGGAATAAAATACATCTTATCCATAAAAAACACAGCTTATGTAACAACACATATAACGTAAAACTAGTTTGTTAACACCCCAAACAACGATAATAATAAAATTTTATTAATAATGAAATATTTGAAGATAATATATGATATCATATTTATGTATATGGTTATTTTATAACTTGATAACATTGATATAATAATCATAAAGGAGGTTAACGTACCCTCATCTAAGGAAATGTACAATATAAGGGTTAACTTCCCAATCTCTTTATTATCCAATGTTGTTTATACGTGAGTATCTACTGGGACCTCTTTATCATCCACATCGATGGTTTCTCTAAAATGTATTTCAAAACATGTTTTAAATTTAATATACAATTGGTTAAAGTCATTTATACCCTTATTTGACCTTATATGTTTTGATTTAAATCTTTCGGTCATTTTCCAAACAAGGTACTTTAAAAACATTTTGAAAAAATTAAGTTAAGAATATTTCTTTAGATTATAAGGTGGATGTGGCTATTTTCTGCCATTATAACAAAGTCGAAACATCTCTTTCAAGATTATAAAAATATTTTTAAAATAAATGATTTCTATTATAATTATGTGACACTTAAATGATCTCAAAATAGGAAGAGATATTCCCCTTAAATAGTTTTGATTTCATATTTGTCAACATCCTTCGAAATATTTTACATTTGTTTGATATTTATTTTTTATGATAAAAATATTACATATTGTATTTAATGTATTGTGATATGTTTTAATATGTATGTGTTATTTTTAGGCCATTAATGATTTGTGGTAAATGTATTAACATTTCATATTCTAGTTTTAATCCGAATAATTATGTTATATTTCAACTGTTTCATATGAAAAATATATTGGACTTAGTAAGTGACAGATGGAACCTTCTATAGCTACTTAATACATTGGTAGGTCTCATGACACAATGTGACATGGAATTCGATTAGGCCTTTCCCAATGTGATATATGGTTTTGGCTGAGGCGTATTTCATTTTTAGATGTCTTGGCTATGGACTTGACAAATTTTTTAATATTGTCCAGAATTATACATTCCCTCAATATGAAAATAATATTTATGGTTCACGTTGTTATTCGACTAGTAGAATACCCATTACATTGTTTTGTTATAGCATTATTTACTCAACTCATATTCCTACCGTAAAGTGTTCAAGTTTATTATTTGTAAAGGCATGTGTTTTCAATTTTTTTTACCATGCCTAATGTTATTTTATCTTCTACTGTATTTCTTACTCATATTGAGCATTTGATCTCACCCCATTCTTATGTTTTATTTTCCCAGGATATGATGAAGTAATTAATGAGTGACTTGCAAGCATAATCTAGGAGACTTGGATGTTTTTAATGGATTAAATTAGCATTGTATTTCTTTTCAAATTGTAATGACTGAACATATGTATATATTTTGTTTCCAGTAACACTTAAATTATAAGTCTTTTGAGACATGATTTCCTTGTATCATGCCAATGCTATATAATAAAATGCTGACTCTGGGTAACTGGTATCAGGGAATTATAGTTGGTATCAGAAGAATTTTAGTATAATCCTTTAAATCTAGATTTAGAAAAACCATGATTAGTAAACATTAGCCATAGATAGACATTGAGGATTAGTATTGAAGAAAATCCTATTATTTTGGAAAAGGGAGAGATTTTGTGTATTTTCTGAGCAATACGTCCCTGTATGGATATGATCAATTAGAGGTATCTCTGGCACAGATGTACCTAGGAGTCAAAAATATGTCAAAGAGTTTCTTGCTTGACCCAGGGTATCCTAGTACATGACAACGGGACTTACATCACGCTTGGTTTGGACAGTCCCAGGGGGATATGCTTAGGATAATTATCATTTTTCTTAAAAAAAATTAGGAAGGATTTATGAGTATATAATTTCTCAATGAAAACATTTAAATTATTATGGATTATATCCGTAAACTGCTTAATTTATGTTAACCGTTTTACAAGTTAAGAATTATGTATTGCAATTGAAAAACTAGTCTATTGTATGACATTGTTTAGAAATTATTCCTAGTGAAAAAAAAGAAACTGTATTAGTGCATGTAATACATGTTTTGATTTCCTTCATAATCAAGATAATTATATTGGTACTAGTGAGGCAACTGGTGCTGATCATCTTATCATCCTACCAGGACAACTCACTCAGGTTATGAATAATAACCTTAGCCGTATGGAGCACACAGATTCACAACATGGAGGATAAATGTTAGACCACTTAATCAGGAACAAACCACCAACATTCAATGGGTATACAAACCCATTTTTTGTTGAGATGTGGATGTGCTCCTTAGAAAAAATATTCCATGCTTTGGGGAGTAGTGAAATGGAAAAAGTTGTCATGGAAGTTTATCGCCTCACAAGAGATGCAGATCAATTGATGTCATTAATTTTAAACACAATGGTCATTGTAGAATTATCAATTATGGAATGGATGGAGTATAAATATATTTTCATAGAGAAATACTTTCATTGTGACCATCGAGCGGATATGGAATGAAATTTCTGAGTTGAGGAAAATGGAGGCTAAGAATGTCACAATGTATGAAGCAAACATTACAAGGATATCCAGGCATGTAGATGATTATATACGTAACCCAAGAAGTATGTTCGATAGTTTATTTGATTGGTTAAAAGAATTTCTCCATCAATAATTATTCTCACGATCCTTCTCATCATATAAAGATATTTTCTCATGTAAAATCGAGACAGAAAAGGAATTATTTAAGTCTTACAACAATAAAGAAAAGCATGAGAAGAATAGATCTATAGAACACTCTGGGAATGGAAATAAGGATTCAAGGAAGAATGGAAGAGATGAATTTCAAACCTATGATAATTAGCGAAGGAATCACCATGGTGACTATTTAAAACTAAAAGGATTATGATACAAATGTGGATAAAAAGTCCATCTTTCTTGTGATTGTAAGGGGGTGAAAAAACCTACCAATGTTCAATGATATTATTTTATGTAGGTTAGAAATTATGCAAATTAATGTCCTAAGCATCATAAAAACATACCTCAAATAAGTAAAAGTGATCAAGTCCATGATTATGTGATCACAATTATTGAGTTTGATGCCATTAAAGACTTGGTGGAATGTAATTTAATGGTTTCCTCAAGATTAGCCAATTATTTATTTGATTCTGGATCATCACATTGTATAATATCTTCCCATCTTTCTATGAATATTAGATATTTCCAATTTGATTTGACAAGGGAGTTTTCAGTCAAAAAACCTATGTGAAGTATCATTGCCACAATGATTTGTGAATCAGCTCCCATTAGGGCATATAAAACATCATTATCTATTGATCGCATTGTCATAACCATGATGGTATTTGATATAATCTTTAGTATGGATTGGATTTTGGACCATGATGAAAAAATTTATTGTAAGAAGAAGGAGGATAATTTTTTTTGATAATGATGATAAAAAACACCTTATATTTAAAGTAGAAATGTCAAAATTCGATTCGTATCAAGATCCACCCTCTCCTGTTCAACTAAATTAAATTATTGGGGAGGGGGAAGAATGAAAAAACTGTGGGTGAGTGAATGAATGATCAAATAGATGGCATACCTATTTCACAAGAATATATTCCTGTTTTTTTTGAGGATTTACATGGAAATAATCTATAATGAGAAATTGAGTTTTACATTGTCTTAATTCCTGGTTCAAGGCCCATATCAAAGAACCTTTATAGAATGTTCGCTGTAGAATTATTGGAACTTAAGGAACCACTAGAGAAGTTGAGTAATAAAGGATTTATTCACCCTAGTGTTTCTACATGGGGAGCCCATGTTCCTTTTGTCATGAAAAAGATTAATCTATGAGGTTTTGCGTTGAATACATAGAGATAAATGTTGTTACAATAAATATCAAGAATACTCAACCTCACATTGATTTTTTATTTTGGACAAATTCATAGAGAACAATATTTTTCAAAGATTGACCATTAAAATGGATATCATCAGTTGTGTGTGAAGAAGGAAGGCATTCCAAAAATAACATTTCAAACTGGGTATAGGCATTACAAGTTTACAGTAATGCCTTTTTGACTGACTAATACACCCTATGTTTTTATGAATCTAACTAAAAAATATTTGTTTAATTATCAAAACACTATTGAGGAAAAAGTGAGAAACTATGAAACTATTAAAAACAAGAATACATCCATAAAATAGCATTACCCAGAATAAGAAAATTGTATTTACCCAATCTCAATTAATACAACGTTTTAATAATCTTTCACCATTGAATGGAAATTATTCCAGTTGTCCCATGCAGAGTAGCACATGCCTGGTACCGATGGCAAAGCCATACCCTCTCCAATATCCAAAACCAAATGGTGTGCAAGGTGAAATATTCCTACTCTAAATTTCATCAGATGTATACCCATGTAGTGTGAAAATTTTGGACCATCACAAAATATCAATAGAATAATAGACAACATTTTCAGCACAGATCATTAAACTAAGGAAATTCAATTCGTACATGAAACCACCCAAGCATTGCAGCTCCATCATTCACAATGAATGCAGATTAAATCATACTCATCCTGAGTACATCTTAGTTCAAACATGAACATAGAAGCTAATCCTTGACCAAGGTTGAAGATTTATCCAGAAAATAATGGAATATCCCCACACAAACACTTGTGAACCATTCTGAAAACCCTTAGAAGTAATGAATTATACGAGATGTTTAGCAAGTGTGAATTCAGGATTTAGGAGAATTATTTTCATGTCCATATTGTCTCTAAGGATGGAATCTCGGTTTTTATATCTAAGAAAAGGGAAATTAAAAATGTAAAACACCAAAAAATATAACTGAAGTATGCAGTTTTATTAGTTTTGTAGGTTATTATTAGCATTTCGTCCAGAATTTTGCCTGATTGGCTAACCAATTAACCAAGATCACACGTAAAGGGGTTAAATTTGTTTTGAAAAAAGAATGTGAATAATTTTTTGAAGAACTAAATATGATATTAGTCAATGATCATATATTGACTATACCATAGGGGAATTATTGTTTTTTTATTTATAGTGATGCTTCAATGAAAGGACATGATTGTGTCCTTATACAGAATGATAGAGTCATATACTATGCATCATGAAATCTAAAAATTCATGAACAAAACCGTCCTACTCACGATCATGAGTTATAAGTTGTAATCATAGCTTTGAATATTTGGAGACACTATCTTTATGGTGAAAAATGTGAGATATATACTGATCACAAGAGTTTGACGTATACATTCTCACAGAAAGAACTCAAAAAGAGGAAAAGGTGATAGATTGAACAAATCATAGATTATGATTTCACTATACACTACCAAATGGGGAAATAAAATAAGGTGGAAAATGCTTTGATCTGAATGGATCATGGATTTTTGAATATGATGATAGTTGAAAAGGATCTTATGTACATCGATATAGTAAAAATGGATATGGGAATTCTCATGGAAGGTGAAACATCGATACTTTTTCAAATGGTTTCCAAACCCTTTTTATTCGAAAGGATTAAAAGTTCTCAAGCTGATGATGAGGAGTTTCAAAAGATGATAAATATTGTGAATGACAAGAGATTGATAAACTTCATATAAGTAGATGGGATTCTCAAATTTTGGAAGAGACAACGTGTTCCTGATATACCTGATTTTAAAATTGAATTATTGGATGATATTAACAACTCTCATTTCTCTATACACCCTGGTAGCACTAATTTGTATAGTGATTTGAAAAAACATTTTTCGTGGGACAACATGAAAAGAGAGATTGCTGATTATGTGTCATGATGTATGGTTTTTCAACTACTGGAAGCTAGAAGACAATATCCTAGAGGAGTCATGAAACCTCTTCCTATACAATAGTGGAAATGGGATGATATTATGATGGACTTTATTATAGGGATACAAAAGTCTCCAAGAAGGAATGATGAAATATGGGTCATTATTGATCATCGTACTAAGTTCAGAATTTTTTTTTCTTTATTATAATATCTACCACTTGAACGTTTAGCATGACTGTATATTAATGATGTTGTATGACTTTAGAGAGTACCCCTTTAGATTATTTTTAATCATGATCCCCATTTTATATCATGATTCTGGAAAATTCATCAGAAGGCCTTGGATACTGATCTTCGTTTGAGTACTTCCTACCACCCTCCAACTGATGGAAAATCAGAATGAACTATTCAATCCTTTGAAGATGTTTTGAGATCTTTCTCACTTGAAATTCAAGATATGTTGGATCGGTATTTACCTCAGATATAATATTCCTATAATAGTAGCTCACATTCAAGTATTCAGGTTTCACCATATTAAGCGTTATATGCAAAGAGATGTATCACACCAACTTGTTGGGATGATGTTGGTAAAAGAAAACTCGTAGGCTGAAAACTTCTTGAAGAAACAATGGAAAAGGTGAAGGATTTCCATACCCACATCAATGAAACTCAATGTAGGAAAAAGAGCTATGCCGATAACTGAAGGAAGGAACATTAATTTCCTATAGGAGATCATGTTTTCTTGAAGGTATCTCTAGTTAAGGGTATTACAAATTTCTATAAGAAGGGTAAATTGAGTCCCAGGTACATAAGACCTTTCGAAATTCTGGAATGAATAGTGGTTGTAGCAGACTGTTTGTAAATTCCACCAAGTCTATCTAAAGTACATGATGTGTTCCACGTATCACTATTTATAAAATACATGCTAGGCCTATGGACTGTACTCACATATGAAGAATTAGATCTAAAACATGACTTTTCTTATTGTGATAAGCTTGTCATGATTCTTGATACAAGAGAACACCTGTTGAGAAACTAGACGACTCGTCTGGTAAATGTCTTATGGAGAAACCATAAGATGGGTGATACAACATGTGAACCCAAAGAACATGTGATGAAGAACCACCAATAACATTTTATGCATAGTTTCTTGAAACATCGAGGATTAAATTACTTGAAGGAGGAAAGAATGTAACACCCCAAGCGTCCGCGATATGTTTCTCTTTAAATAATGCAATAACTTTCATTGTATGGAACATTGAGATTATAACACACCGCGCCAAATGAAACTAGCCATTATGAATATTAATACCCACTTTTTAATAGTTTAAATTTTTTATTTTTCAAAATGGACTTCATTTTTGAATTTAGAATATGGAAGTTATCTTAGGGTTACTTTTTGGTATTTTTCTGAAACATTAAATTTTTGATGAATAGTGAAAAACACTGCGTTATTGTTTAAAACCAATTCTTTACTTAAATAATTTTTTATTTTATTTTAATTTATTTTAAGTCATAATAGATACATAGTACAATTATTAGTTCAATGTTATTCATTGGAGTCATTTTTATTATAGAAATTGAGATATATAATTTTATTGAACTTTTTACCATCTTTGACCAACCTCATTGGAGAATTTGAAAATTTGCATAAAACATAGTTTTAATGCTTCTGTGAATTGAATTTCAAAAATCCAAGAGACATGGTTGATATCAGTAAGTAAAATGTGGTTTAATGAGATTAAATAATTTTTTGTGAATAGTAACTTTAGACTTTTATTTAAAATGGTTTACAGTAAATATTAAAATTAAATGTAAAAATTATATAATTATTACCCTTACTCATATCCTAATTCTATTAGATAAGTGTAATTCGATCAAAAACTGCCCATGGAATAAAATATTATTTTCTAGGTCCACTTAGATTAGATTTGGACATTTATTATTATCTATTATCTATACTAAACATGTCTTCTCCATGCTAAAGTGTCACCAAATCACATGGCCACATCACCTGAAACACTCACCTCCACCCTCCAGTATTTCGATTCTTCTTATGCTATCCCATTACCCCATGTGCTTTGATGGATCTTCCCTCCCTATTAGGGTTTCCATCCCTCCGTCTCTTCCATCCCATTCGCGGTCACCTTCCCCCGATGCTCTTAGGGTTACGCCTCGACATTTACCTCCACTCCTCTGTCGTTTCCCTTCACGCTTTGACCAAAAATGCCCCGTATATTCATTCATCTTCTGCTACGGTAGAAGCTCCCCAATCCCCTATACCTTCCATCACACCTTCCCTCCTTCCACTTCAAAACATCCTAGAATTTACCCTATCTTTTGATGCTTTCGGTTCCCGATTTTCTTCTACTCCATCATCGTTTCTTACAAATTTATGACTGTCTACTGCTCTGTGTATTTTTATAATGGTTCTGTAGTACACATATAATGAGTTTCTGGTGATATTTCCATCGAAGGCATTTTGTAACCCTAACTCCATCAATACTATAAGTCTCTCCCCAAAACCCTCAACTCCTCTAACAATTCTTCATACCCATACGCTGATACAAACGTTGGGAGTCTCCTCCCATCAATTTCAACTTCGTTCAGCTCGACATTCATGGCTTCTCATTCTTCATTATATGTAGCATTCCAATTTCTGTCAATGATAGGATGCAGCCTGCAATATTCATCTATCTCTACAAACTCCTGGTATTTAAATCTTAAATATGTTCCTGATATTATCTATAAATGCGTACTGAATTATTTGATTTATGTATTCTTTGATGTTATATTACTCGAATTTTTAACTTTTTATGGTTTCCAATGCCAGGATTATACTAATTTTGTGAGATGTGTTCACATCGAATATCCTTTTTTCTCGTGAGAAAGTATTGGTTCATATGAATCTGGTACTTGGAGATTATGTTGGGACTGTCACTGCATTATATGAATTCTCATTAAATCTTCACAATTGATTATTTTATTGTGCATTTATCTGGTAGAAACCTCTCATTTATTTGTTCTTATTTTATTTTCTAAATTCATAATGGATATTTTGATTTTTCAATTATTTGTTTCCAACATAATGGGATTTGATCCTTCGTCAGGATTCCATTGCTTGAATTCAGTTGAATTGAAACATTGTGATCCCATTTTTTATTTGTTTTGATCAAAATTTCAACATGAAATGGTATTTTTATTTGCAATTTACCAAACCATATGTTTCACACATCTAGTGTGTTATTCATTGTTATTGATAAGGGAAATTCTATTCTTTTAGAGGGCATTCAAATTGGTTCTCTATCATAGATTCTAGAACCCACAAAGTTTGTTTAATTTAGGATAATGTCTCACAAATGTCATTTTTTTTACTAGGAGGGACAATTTCAGATAGAAGTTCATTTTATACCTTTTATTCCTGATATAATTAGGCCTGATAGTGACACGTGTGGAATAATCACATGAAAATAAATGTGATTTTGAAGGTATTAATTGTACGTTATTGTTTTGATGATACCAAGGTTGTGAAAGTAGATTTATTTTCTATCCTTTGTTCAGGTCTCATATGTTCTCCCAATGCAAATTGTCCTTAATTCCTTCATTATTCACTATTCTAGGGAGATGTGTTGGTAAAATAATTTTCCAGCAAGGAGCCTTCTGCACTTGGTTTGGTTACATTATCACAATAAATATTGTATTTTATTAGTTGTAGTTGTAGAAACCATTTAATCATACCCATGTATTAATGATTTATAAAAATTATACTGCGGACCCACACTCTTAATGGTATATATAATTTGGAAGCATTTTAATATTTAGAAGAATCTATTTATTAGTTACTGTTTTTTGCATGTTTCTTGAGTTTATCCTATCACAAAATTTATAAATTTAGAATGTGTTTAATTACCTTTTTTTGAAGCATAAAATTAGAGAAAGTGGTCACAACTACAAACCACTCATTACTGGTATTTACTTTGTTTAACTGGTTTTGCTACCCAAAAACTATGAATTAGAAGAGTTCAACTCTTTGGATCCAACTGAATTGCCATACATTAATCATTGTAGCTGTTTAAAACAACTAAGTTAATATGTTTTTATCAGTGAATAATCCATTTCCATTTCAATTCTCTCCCTATGATATAATGCTTCAAATCCACACCCATATTTTATTTAGTGCAGTTATATTAAAACCCTAGAAATACCGGAATTCAGGTTAATTTATATTTGAAACCTATGTACTTGTTGTTCTATTTTAATTCTTACAACTATTTAACATTTTATTTGTTCTTCAATGATTTCAGTTGTCATGATCACTTTGTACTTATTCATTAAATCCAATTATTTTCTAGAAAGAAGAATGGAGTGCGTGGTAGTTTAACAGTCTTTCATATTCACGAGCATAGAAAAATTTCATAATTTTCTTTCTTTAGTTATTTTAATTCATATCGCATATCATTACATCATCCCTCTTCCATCTATTGATAGGTACATTGAATTTGGAGGGGCTCTTCCTTTCTGGCCTACTGACAACTTTGCTTCCCAGAATTGATCAAATAAATAGATTAGGGAGCTGGGAAATAATCTGCAAACAACTCAAGAAGATACTCATGTTTTGAATTAAGGAGATTCAAAGGTGTTCCATTCACTAAATCCCTGAGGATTTTTCATTCATAATTTATTTCTTGAATCATCTTGAATTATTATCATATGGATTCAAAACATTTTATATAATATATATTTTGTGTATGTATAGGGAATAGTCAGTGTGTCTGATATTATAGGGTTCACGGGTTTCAAAATGATATGTGCAAAACCTATTGGTAACCACATCACCAAATCTTACTTACATGCAAATGTATCTGTATTATCTTTGATGACATTTCATTTGTGTATTATTTGTGTAAAAAAATTCATTGATTTTTCAAGACATTTGAAATACTAAGCCAGTAAATTTGAAATTTTTTATACCCTAAAGCATGACGTTTGTGATTGAAAACTAAGCTTTAGAGGCAAAAAAATATTGGAGGTAATTCTTTTTATAAAACCATTATTTCTTTTTTATATTATTGTTATTTGGATATGTAACTCTGTGTTACCCAACATGAACTACTTCATCATGATATACATAATCTTAAAAAACACGGACATGATACCCACTCACACGATGCACAGATAGTGCAATGCCTTCAGAACATAATCATTCCATACATCTATACTTACAGAACATACATATATACATATATGGTTTTGGAAATGTTTTGCAGATTATATATATATAATTTTTTTGAAAATATTTATGCCAATTTCTCTAAAACATATATATGATAAATATTTTCATATGGTATTTTCAGTTGAGGGAGTCTGTTGAAAATTGGGATCATTAACTTAGCGTTTTATCTTTGTTTTTTGGGTTACATAAAAATTTCTGGATAAAATACTATTGTACATATTTTCACTTTATTGGGCTTCCAATATTATGAGTATTTTTCTTGTTGATCATTCAAAAATCATCAATACTCTTCCCATGAAATAGAGAGCAGGTGATATTCTGTTAATGTTTTACTAAAGACTTCAAGATACCTTAATTGTGTTGTTATAAAGTTTGTTCCATAGTTTCTTGATATGATAAGGTCTACAGAACCATCTTCAATAGATATCATCTACAATGATATTTTTTTTCAAATTTCCATTATTTTCCCTCAAACCCAGTTTTGTTTTGAATTCAGAGTAGCACTGGTTATAGGAAGAATATTCCAGTTGATCAAGATGGAGGATTTCAACGACCTTTTTCCATTCAAGCATTAGGGTAGGTGCATTTATAATGACCTGATCTTGATTATAAGCTATAGGGACATTGTACTTGCTACATAGAAATCAATTTTTTTAATTATACTTTTTATTTTCCTTTCCTTAATTGATGCTAGGTAGAATTCATCTACTTGGTATCCAAACTCAACAAAATGTTTAATGAGTATTGAGAGGGCTTGCTGAAGGCATATTGTTGTTGCATTACATTTAAAATTAACGTTGTGTTTAGAGGTGTGCACTCTTAGAACAATTGAAAACATCTTAGATGTCCAACATATTTTTTTATTCTAATATTTCATTGCTATTTATTCTAAATTTTTTACATTATATTTCTAATATTTTCAATTTTTATGTAAAGATATTGTTGAATATGTCATATGATCTTGAAGTTGGAGATTCAGTTCAAAGCTGCAATGTAATTATCCATGATGTTTTATACTATTTTAACTGTATATTTAATCAACTTTTATTAAAAAATCATGTACTACAAATTTATGCTTTCAATATATTCAATATAATCAATATTAATACAGGGTTTTATAGAAAGAAGCATGGAGTGGATGGTAGGTTAATAATCTCTCATATTCACAAGCATCGAAAATTTTCATAATTTTATTTCTTTAGTTATTTTAATTCATATCTCATCTTATTACATCATCCCTCTTCCATCTGTTGATAGATACATTGAATTTGGAGGGGCTCTACCTTTCTGACCTAATGACAACTGAGCTTCCTAGAATTGATCAAATAAATGGATTAGGGGGTTGGGAGATAATCTAAAGATAACTCAAGCCGATACTCTTATTCTGCATAGGGGAGCTTCTAAGGTCCACCATTCACTAAATCCTTGAGGTTTTTTCATTAATAATTTCTTTCTTTAGTCATTTGAAATTATTTTCATATAGATTCAAATAATTTTATCTAATACATCGTTTGTGTGTGTATAAGGAATAGTCAGTGTGACTGATATTATAGGGTTCATTAGTTTCCAAATGATATGTGAAAAACCTGGTGGTTACCACATCACAAAATCTTGCTTACATGACAAATACATCCTTATTATCTATAATTACATTTCTTTTGTGTATTATTTGAGAAAAAAATGCACTGATTTTTCAGGAAATTTGAAATAATGTGAGAGTTTATTTGAAATTGTTTATGCCTTAAAGCATGACGTTCGTGATAGAAAACTAAGATTTAGGGGGAAAAATATTGGAGTAAATTCTTTTTATAGAACCATGATTTATTTTTTCCTTTTGGTCTTTTTTGGCTATGTAACTCTGTGTTACCCAACATGAACTACTTCATCATGATATAAATAATCTTCAAACACACAAATGATACACACTCACATGATGCACACATAGTACAATGCTTTCAGAACATAAACATTCCCTACATTTATACTTACGGAATATACATATATACATATAAGGTTTTTGAAATGTTTTGCAGATTATAAATATATATATATATTATGTTTGAAAATATTTATGCCAATTTCTCTAAAACTTATATATGAGATATATTTTCCTGTTATTTTTTCAATTGAGGGAGTCTATTTAAAATTGGGATCATTACATTAGTGTTTTATCTTGGTTTTTTTGGGCTGCATAAAAATTTTTGGATAAAATTATGTTGTAAATATTTTCACTTTTCTGTGCTTCCAATATTTTGAGTATTTTTTTGTTGATCCATCAAAAATCAACACTACTTTTCCCATCAAACAGGGAGCAGGTGAGATTCTGTTGATGTTTTTCTAAAGGCATCGGGATACCATAATTGTGATGTTCGAAAGGTTGTTCCATAGTCTCTTGATGGGATAAGGTCTACTGAACCATCTTCAATATATATCATCTCCACTGCTATTTTTTCCAAATTTTCATGATTTCTGTAACGACCCGAAATTTTGAATAAATCTTATTTCCTAATTTTTTGTGTTATTTTATTTTGTTTTTTATACTCAACAAAAATGTTTCATTTGATAACATGAGTATAATTAAAATGAGACCATTGGGTTTTGACTGTTATATAAACATTTGTCAATATGACCCCTGGAAACTAAACGTTTTGATTTGTGTCTCTAAATACAATTAATCATGGTTAATTATTATAGAAAGAATATTTGATGACCTCACCCAGTAGTCTTGGACCAATCGAAGCCTATCTAACAGAAGTTGGGATGGAGGTAGCACCATTGGGCTTTGCTCTGGACCAAACCCAAGCCGAACTTAATAGTGTGTAGCTAGAACGGAATCGCCTTTGCGAGAAGTTCAAACTGATAGAAATTACTACTCGTGCGATGTTAGCCGAGCCTCCCTCAGATTCTCTCACCTTAGCACACCTTACACGTAGGTCCTATGCTGGTGTGATAAGGGGCTATATAAGAAGACCTTAACTACCTTGTGTAATACTTTGTTTTAAATAAAAATTGGGATTTCTTCTTATGATGAAGTTTATGAATTTTCAAATGACCGGATAAATATAGTATGCATATTTTTTATGAATTTTAGAAAATTGATATTTTAAAAATGTTTATGTAAACCTTAAATAATTAAAAATGTGTAATGATATTAAAAAATGGTCTTCTACAATTATGCTCAGTACGAAATTTAGAGTCTAATAAGATCAGTATAATTTTTGATGAATAGTAAATTATGAATAGTGATTTTATGATTAGGATTACTAATGTGTCCAAATGGATTTTTAATCTCACTTAAAAAATGTATTAATATAATCTTGGCACCTTGATTAAGTAATGTGATTCAATAAAATTGTTAAATAATGATTTCATAAATTATTATTCAATTATTAGTTTTTTCGAGTGAAGAGTGTTTATTAATTAAAAATTAAATTAAAAATATTTAAAAAATTATTTTTATAAAATGGACTTCATTTTTGAACTCAGAGCACCGATATTATGTTATGGTAATTTTTTGGGTTTTTCTTAAAAAAAGAATTTTCGGTGAATAGTGTATTTATTTAAAAAATAAATTAAAAATATTTAGAAAATTATTTTTATAATATTAAGTTCATTTTTGAAATCAGAGCACTGATATTTGGTTAAGCTGAAATTTTGGGATTATTCAGAGAAAGTTGAATTTTCGATGAATAGTGAAAATATAGTTTTTAAGTTACGGGTGTTTAATGACATCATTAAATGATGTATTAAGTATGTAATCAATATGGTCGACTTATTAATAGTAGGATAATGTATGAGGTGTCCCAAGTGGCCAATACCATGGGAAAATACCATGGGCAAGCCCATGGTTTTGCCAAAACCACTAATGTGGTGTCCCTTGGCCATTAATGCCTTGTCCCCTAACTTTCCCTATAAATACCAAGCCATCCTCTCATTCATTCGACTCCCCACTCTCCCCCAACGAATTTATGGTCTCATTACCTCCCAATGAGTCCTCCCAAGGTTCCCCCAAGCCCTCAAGGTCCCAACCTTTGAGTTTTAAGAGTTACGTTTTAAGGTAAGGGATCTGATCTCTCTCTTTCTTTTCAAAAAATCTCTTTTATGTCATTCCTTTTATGCTCCATGTTATTATGTGGGAGGATGTTCTTTTATATTCCTCTTACTGCCATTTTCATATTTATATGATGAGAGATCCCATCTTACTCTCATCATTTTGTTTTATGATGTTTTAAGTGGCGCCGTTAAGCTGCCGAAATTTTTGTAACAGATTCTTTCTCCCTTCTCAATTTTCAAGATCTATTTTCATGTAAAGTATTTCAATTTCCTTTTTATTATGTTGAGGTATGATCTCTAAATTTATCATACCAATATTTTATCATAATATGATGATATACCACATTTTATCTCTTCAATTCAGTATTTGTATGTTTTAAGTGGCGCCGTTAGGCTGCCGAATTTTTATGTGGGTTTTCACCTTTCTCCTTTTTCAATGTTCTAATTCCATGTCAAGTCTTGCATGTTACATTTTATTATGTTGGGGTATGATCTATAAATCTATCATACTGATCTTTTATTTTCATATGATGAGAGAGCCTATTTGATCTCATCAAATCATTTTTGTTGAAGTTTATGTGGCGTAGTTAGGCTTGCGAATTTCTAAGGGGTTCTTTCACCCTTCTCATTTTCAAGATCTACTTTCATGTAAAGTCTTTCAAGTTCCTTTTTATTATGTTGGGGTATGATCTATATATCTATCATACTGATCATTTATGATCATATGATGAGAGACCCTATTTGATCTCGCCAATCCATTTATGGAAGATTTAAGTGACGCAGTTAGGCTGCCGAATTTTCATAAGAGAATTCTTATTTTTGTGTTCCTTTCATGTTGATAATTTCATATGGTATATATTTCAAATTTCATTACCATGTTATTAAATCCCTTATATTCTGTCCCCCTAATATTTTATGGATCATTTATGAGTGGTTGACCCATTTCCCATCTCTTTTCAATGTTTTCTAAAACCTTGTAACATAGCCGTTATGCTACAGAATTTCCGTCTCAAAATGTCTCTCTCTTATTCTCGTATTCATTTATTTAATTAAGTGAATACTCAAAGCTCTTTATTATAAAGGGGTATTCACATATATATCAAAATGTTCTATTTTAAATTCTGGTATTTACATACATGAAACCCGCTTTCCCTTTCAGTGGGTTTAAAGTGACACAAAGATCATGTCTTTAAAGCAGTTTTTAAAACGTTATGATTATCAAATGAAACCCATTTATTTTATGCTATATGGGTTGATTATGAAATTATTGATGATGATATATGTGGCTCACATGATAATAAATACATGTGAAGGGTGCGCTCAGATAGCGCTCCAATGCATTGGGTAAAGACTTAATCTCTAGAGATGACTTTTTAGACTGATACCTTGGTGAATAAACTTGGTAATTTTTAATGACACCTTGGGGATGGACCTTGGTGAAAAGAAATGATTTTCAATATTATATGTTGAAACCACATCATTAAGTTATGAAAAATGTTATTTTTATTATGATATATCTGATGATTTCTTTCTCATGTCTTAAAGTTATTTTCATGACCTTATTGAGGTATCGCAAGGTCACTTGTAAAATGTTTCTCTTGTTTCCCTTACTAGGCCTTCTGCTCACCCTTTCTTTTGATGTATGTCCCCTAGTTATGAGATGCAGTAATGAAACTAGGATAAACATGAGGAGAATCAGTTCATGTGATTAAGAATATTTTTTTATGTTTTCATGTTTTATGTTCCTAATTTACAAGACACTAAACCTTAAAGATCCTCGGTTTTGTAAAATGCAATGAAAGATTATGTGATAAAAAGGCAGGATGCCATAGTTGGTATCAAAGGATGGTTTAGTTATTTGTGGAAATTAGGATATTAAAACATTAGGAAGAAGCCTATATAAAAGTTTATATATAGGAAATCATCCTAGTATTTTGGTGATTTTTGAGTAATGGGTTGCCAAGCAGATACATCCCTGTCTGGATACGAGCAGGTAGAGGTGGCTCTTGCACAGATGTACATAGGGTTAAAACCCGAAAACACCGCTTTGAGCTAGACTCAAATGGGAATTGGTACACGGCAACAGGACTTGCTGCACTCTTGGTTACGAAACTCCCGGGGGATATGCTTTGGTAAATTCATAAGCTTAGTATGAACCATTATTAAAGGAACAAAGATAAAATAATATAAAGATTCACATAAGAATATATCATCATGGATAACCTAGTTTGAAACCTAGGGGATCAAAAGTTAGGGTATAATTTTCTTCTACAAGTTATCCTCATATGCTTTAAGTTCCTTTTCATGATTATTGGTAAAGTATTTAAGCCTCTAATTATACTTTAACTTCTTAGTTAATGGTGGGAAATGATAGAACGTGTCCCAACAACAAATGTGTTAGGAAATGCGACGATTGTTGTATTAATATGAAAGAGATGATTAGGGGATTAAAAGATGATTATTATTTTGGAAGATGTTCACTATTTTGGGGACCCTACGTGATCAAGGTAAATAGATTACTACGGTATTTTCATTGAGGATAAATTTTGACTTATATTTTGAAGAATCGGTGAATTTAATTTGGACTTATAGTAATTTAGGTTGCTTATGGGAATGATTAACCTATCTTGGGTAAAATATGTTTATGTTAGATACTTTTGGTATAAGATGTTAGGAGTGGTTGATGTTGTTTGGAGATGAACAATGAACTTTATTTTGGAAAACTATGTCATCAAATCCTTCTTGTATTTGGGTTTCAATCTTATTTTCGTTTATTTTGTGGAATTTTACGGACCGTTATTTATGGAATGGTCTATGATGAACTTTGGGTAGTACCATGGAACATTGTAGATTTAAAAGTAGTTTCCATTCCTATGAGATTATTTCTTTTTGAAGAGTTTTTTTACATTACCCTTTCCGTTTTTGGGATAATGTTTAAAGATAGATGAAATGGATAGTTAATCCTTCGTGGATTATGTGATTCTCTAGAAGATAATTCTTGTGTTTTAATGAGACCAAGTAGTTTTGAATGCTCATAGTTTTGAGAAAAGATTAGTTTTGGGTAGAATATTATTAAAGGATGAAACACTAAATGAAGATAGGTATATTTTCTTTTGTTTTTATTTTATGTTATATATGAATTCCTCAAAATAATGAAATGGAACGTAAAACAAAAACGTTGTTGGTTTACGTTTCCTACTGGGTAATCAAAGACCGTTTACACACATCATATTTTTGGGATTTTCTTATGGTTAACATTCTCCTAATCATGTTTTCTATCACTCTCCCTCAGAACATGACCCTTTGTTTTCTCCTCCATGTCCATGTTTTCGTACATGGAATCCTAGTGTGGGATAACTCAGGTGACCTTTCTACATACCCTTTTTCTTTTAAAGTAACATTTTTACTGACTCCTTTTCTGATGTGGGACTTTCAATGAAATTTCAAAACCAAATTTTAAAAATTGCGAGGACTCAATTTCTTAAAGGGGGAAGATTGTAACGACCCAAAATTTTGAATAAATCTTGTTTCCTAATTTTATGTGTTATTTTATTTTGTTTTTTATACTCAACAAAAATGTTTCATTTGATAACATAAGTATAATTAAAATGATACCATTGGGTTTTGACTGTTATTTGACCATTGGTTAATTTGACCCCTGGAAACTAAACGTTTGGATTATTGTCTCTAAATACAAGTAATAATGTTTAATTATTATAGAAAGAAGATTTTATGGCCTCACCCAGTAGTCTTGGACCGATCGAAGCCCATCTAACAGAACTTGGGAAGGAGGTAGCACCACTTGGCATTGCTCTGGATGAAACCCAATGCGAACTTCATCGTGTGAAGCTAGAACGGAATCATCTTTGCGAGAAGATCAAACTGATAGAAATTAATACTCGTGCGTTGTTAGCCGAGCCTCCCTCATATTCTCTCACCTTAGAACACCTTACACTTAGGTCCTATGCTGGTGTGATAAGGGTCTATGTAAGGAGACCGTAACGTCCTTGTGTAATACATTGTTTTAAATAAAAATTGGGATTTCTTCTTATGATGAAGTTTATGAATTTTCAAATGACTGGATAAATATAGTATGCATATTTCTGATAAATTTTAGAAAAATGATATTTTAAAAATGTTTATGTAAACCATAAATAATTAAAAATGTGTAATGATATTCAAAAAACGGTCCTCTACAATTATGCTCAGTACAAAATTTAGAGTCTAATAAGATCAACATAATTTTTGATGAATAGTAAATTATGAATAGTGATTTTATGATAAGGATTAGTAATGTGTCCAAATGGATTAGTAATCTCACTTAAAGAAAGTATTAATATAATCTAGGCACCTTGATTAAGTAATGTGATTCAATAAAATGGTTAAATAACGATTTCATAAATTATTATTCAAGTGTTAGTTTTTCCAAGTGAATAGTGTTTTTTAATTAAAAATTAAATTAAAAATATTTAAAAAAATTATTTTTATAAAATGGATTTCATTTTTGAACTCAGAGCACCGATATATTATTATGGTAATTTTTGGGGTTTTTTCTCAAAAAATGAATTTTCAGTGAATAGTTTATTTATTTAAAAAATAATTTAAAATTATTTAGAAAATTATTTTTATAAAATGGAGTTCATTTTTGAAATCAGAGAATTGATATTTGTTTAAGGTGAAATTTTGGGATTATTCTGAGAAAGTTGACATTTCGATGAATAGTGAAAATACAGTTTTTAAGTTACGGGTGTTTAATGACATCATTAAATGATGTATTAAGTATATAATCAATATGGTCGACTTATGAATAGTAATATAAGGTATGTGGTGTCCCAAGTGTCCAATACCATGGGAAAATACAATGGGAAAGCCCATGGTTTTTCCAAAACCACTAATGAGGTGTCGCTTGGCCATTAATGCCTTGTCCCCTCACTTTCCCTATTAATACCAAGCCATACTCCCATCCATTAGACTCCCCACTCTCACCCAACGAATTTCTGGTCTCAATACCTCCCAAGGAGTCCTCCCAAGGTTCCCCCAATCCATCAAGGTCCCAACCTTTGAGTTTTAAGAGTTACGTTTTAAGGTAAGGGATCTTATCTCTCTCTTTCTTTTCAAGAAATCTCTTTTATGTCATTCCTTGTATGCTATATGTTATTATGTGGTAGGATGTTCTTTTATATTCCTATTAGTTCCCTTTTCATGTTTATATGATAAGAGATCCCCTCTTACTCTCATAATTTCGTTTTATGATGTTTTAAGTGGCGCCGTTAGGCTGCTGAAATTTTTGTAACGGATTCATTCTCCTTTCTCAGTTTTCATGATCTATTTTCATGTAAAGTATTTCATGTTCCTTTTTATTATGTTGGGGTTTGATCTCTAAATTTATCATACTGATATTTTATGATCATATGATGAGAGACCCCATTTTATCTCTTCAATTCAGTATTTTGAAGTTTTAAGTGGCGCCGTTAGGCTGCCGAATTTTTAAGTGGTTCTTTCACCTTTCTCTTTTTTCAATGTTCTAATTACATGTCATGTCTTACAAGTTAATTTTTATTATGTTGGGGTATGATCTCTAAATATATAATACTGATCTTTTATGTTCACATTATGAGAGACCCTATTTGATCTCATCAATTCATTTTTGTTGAAGTTTAAGTGGTGCCGTTAGGCTGCCGAATTTCTAAGGGGTTCTTTCACCCTTGTCGTTTTCAAGATCGAGTTTCATGTCATGTCTTTCAAGTTCCGTTTAATTTTGTTGGGGTATGATATCTATATCTATCATACTGATAATTTATGTTCATATGACGAGACACCCTATTTGATCTCACCAATCCATTTTTGGAATTTTTAAGTGACGTTGTTAGGCTGCCGAATTTTCATAAGAGAAATCTTATTTTTGTCTTCCTTTCATGTTCATAATTTCATATGGTATATATTTAAAATTTCTTTAACATGTTCTTAAATCCCTTATATTTTGTCCCCCTACTATTTTATAGATCATTTATGAGTGGGTGACCCATGTCCCTTATCTTTTAAATGTTTTCTAAAACCTTGTAACATAGTCGTTATGCTGCAGAATTTCCGTCTAAAATTGCCTCTCTCTTATTCTCAAATTCATTTATTTAATTAAGTGAATAATCAAAGATATTTCTTCTAAAGTTTTATTCACATATATATCAAAATGTTCTATTTTAAATTCTTGTATTTACATACATGAAACCCGCTTTCCCTTTCCATGGGTTTAAATTGACACAAAGATCATGTCTTTAAAGCAGTTTTTAAAATGATATGATTATGAAATGAAACACATTTATTTAATGCTATATGGGTTGTTTATGAAATGATTGTTGATGATATATGTGGCTCACATGATAATAAACAAATGTCAAGGGTGCATCTAGATATCACTCCAATGCATTGGGTAAGGACTTGATCTCTAGAGATGACTTTTTAGACTGATACATTGGCGAATAACCTTGATAATTTTTAATGACATCTTGGGGATGGACCTTGGTGAAACGAAATGATTTTCAATATTAAATGTTGCAGCCACATCTTAACGTAATGAAAAATGTTATTTTTATTATGATATATCTCAGGATTTCTTTCTCATGCCTTAATGTTCTTTTCATGACCTTATTGACGTATCTCAAGTTCACATGTAAAATGTTTCTCTTGTTTCCCTTACTTGGCCTTCTGCTCACCCTTAATTTTGATGTATGTCCCCAGGTTATTAGATGTAGTAATGAACCTTGGATGAACATGAGGAGAATCCGTTCAAGAGTTTAAAAATATTTTTCTATGTTTTCATGTTTTAAGTTCCTGTTTTCCAAGACACTAAACCTTAAAGATCCTCAGTTTTTTAAAATGTAATGAAAGATTATGTGATAAAAAGGCAGGATTCCATAGTTGGTATCAAAGGATGGTTTAGTTATTTGTGAAAATTAGGATATGAAAACTTTAGGAAGAATCCTATAGAAAAGTTTATATATAGGAAATCTTCCTTGTATTTTGGTGATTTTTGAGTAATGGGTTGCCAAGCAAATACATCCCTGTCTGGATACGAGCAGGTAGAGGTGGCTCTGGAATAGATGTAAATAGGGGTAAAACCTGAAAACACCACTTTGAGATAGACTCAAACATGAACTGGTACATGACAACGGGCCTTTCTGCACTATTGGTTATGAAACTCCTGGGGGATATGCTTTGGTAAATTCATAAGCTTAGTATGAACCATTATTAAAGGAACAAAGATAAAATAAAATAAAGACTCACATAAGAATATATGATCATGGATAACCTAGTTTGAAACCTAGGGGATCACAAGTTATGGTATACTTTTCTTATAAAAGTTATCCTTATATGCTTTAAGTTCCTTTTCATGATTATTGGTTAAGTATTTAAGCCTCTAATTATATGTTCTCTTCTTAGTTAATGGTGGGAAAGGGAAGAACGTGTCCCAACAACCAATGTGTTAGGAAATGCGACGATTTCCGTATTAATATGACAAAGATGATTAGGGGATTAAAAGATGATTATTATTTTGGAAGACGTTCACTATTTTGGGGATCCTATATGATCAAGGTAAATAGACTACTACGGTATTTTCATTGAGGAGTAAGGTTGACTTATATTTTGAAGAATCGATAAATTTAAGGTGGACTTATAGTAATTTAGGTTACTTATGGGAATTATTAACCTATCTTGGGTAAAATATGTTTAGGATATATACTTTTTCTATAAGATGTTAGGAGTGGATGATGTTGTTTGGAGATGAACAATGATGTTTATTTTGTTAAACTATGTTATCAAATGCTTCTTTTATTTGGGTTACAATCTTACTTTGGTTTATTTTGAGTAATTTTAAGGACCATTATTTATGAAATGGTCTATGATGAACTTTGGGTAGTACCATGGAACTGTGATGATTTAAAATTAGTTTCCATTCCTATAGGATTATTTCATTTTGAAGAGTTGTATTACATTACCCATTCTGTATTTGGGATAATGTTTAAAGATAGATAAAATTGATAGTTAATCCTTTGTGGATTATGTGATTCTCTAGAAGATGATTCTTGTGTTTTGATGAGACAAAATAGTTTTGAATGCTCATAGTTTGGCGAAAAGATTAGTTTTGGGTAGAAACTTATTAGAGGATGAAACTCTACATGATGATAGGTATATTTTCTTATGTTTTTGTTTTATGTTGTAAATGAATTCCTCAAAATTATGAAAAGGAACGTAAAACCAAAACGTTGTTGGTTTACGTTTCCTACTGGGTAATCAAAGACCATTTACACACATCATATGTTTGGGATTTTCTTATGGTTATCTTTCTCCTAATCATGTTTTCTATCTCTCTCCCTCAGAACATAACCCTTTGTTTTCTCCTCTATGTCCATTTTTCGTACATGGAATCCTAGTGTGGGATAACATGGGTGCCCTTTGTACTTACCCTTTTTTCTTTTAAAGTAATAGATTTACTGACTCCTTTTCTGATGTGGGACTTTCAATGAAATTTCAAAACACAATTTTAAAAATAGAGAGGATACAATTTCATAAGGGGGGAAGATTGTAACGACCTGAAATTTTGAATAAATCTTGTTTCCTAATTTTATGTGTTATTTTATTTTGTTTATTATACTGAAAAAAAATGTTTCATTTGATAACATGAGTATAATTAAAATCAGACCATTGGGTTTTGACTATTATATGACCATTGGTCAATATGACCCCTGGAAACTAAACGTTTTGATTATTGTCTCTAAATACAAGTAATCTTGGTTAATTATTATAGAAAGAAGATTTGACGGCCTCAACCAGTAGTCTTGGACCGATTGAAGCCCATCTTACAGAACTTGGGAAGGAGGTAGCACCACTGGGCCTTGCTCTGGACCAAACCCAAGCTGAACTTCATCGTGTGAAGCTAGAACGGAATCGCCTTTCTAACAAGTTCAAACTGATAGAAATTACAACTCGTGCGATGTTAGCCAATCCTCCCTCATATTTTCTCACCTTAGCACACCTTACACTTAGGTCTTATGCTGGTGTGATAAGGGGCTATGTAAGGAGACCATAACTTTTTTCTATAATACTTTGTTTTAAATAAAAATTGGGATTTCTTCTTATGATGAAGTTTATGAATTTTCAAATGACTGGATAAATATAGTATGCATATTTTTTATGAATTTTAGAAAAAGGATATTTTAAAAATGTTTATGTAAACCATAAATAATTAAAATGTGTAATGATATTCAAAATATGGTCTTCTACAATTATGCTCAGTACGAAATTTAGAGTCTAATAAGATCAACATAATTTTTGATGAATAGTAAATTATGAAAAGTGATCTTATGATTAGGATTAGTAATGTGCCCAAATGTATTATTAATCTCACTTAGAGAATGTATTAATATAATCTAGGCACCCTGATTAAGTAATGTGATTAAATAAAATGGTTAAATAACGATTTCATAAATTATTATTCAAGTATTAGTTTTTTCGAGTGAATAGTGTTTTTTAATTATAAATTAAATTAAAAATATTTAAAAAAATTATTTTTATAAAATTGATTTCATTTTTGAACTTAGAACATAGATATAATGTTATCGTAATTTTTGGGGTTTTTTCTGAAACAATGAATTTTCGGTGAATAGTATATTTCTTTAAAAAATAAATTAAAAATATTTAGAAAATTATTTTTTATAAAATGGAGATAATTTTTGAAATGAAAGCATTGATATTTTGTTAAGGTAAAATTTTGGGATTATTCTATGAAAGTTGAATTTCCGATGAATAGTGAAAATACAGTTTTTAAGTTACGGGTGTTTAATGACATCATTAAATGATGTATTAAGTATGTAATCAATATGGTCGACTTATTAATAGTAAGATAAGGTTTGAGGTGTCCCAAGTGGCCAATACCATGGTAAAATAACATGGGCAAGCCCATGGTTTTTCCAAAACCACTAAGGAGGTGTCCCTTGGCCATTAATGCATTGTCCCCTCACTTTCCCTATAAATATCAAGCCATCCTCTCATCCATTCGACTCCCCACTCTCCCCCAACGAATTACTGGTCTCATTACCTCCCAATAAGTCCTCCCAAGGTTCCCCCAAGCCCTCAAGGTCCCAAAATTTGTGTTTTAAGAGTTACGTTTTAAGGTAAGGGATCTGATCTCTCTCTTTCTTTTCAAGAAATCTCTTTTATGTCATTCCTTTTATGCTCCATGTTCTTATGTGGGAGGATGTCATTTTATATTAATCTTACTGCCCTTTTCACGTTTATATGATGAGAGATCCCCTCTTACTCTAATCATTTCGTTTTATGAAGTTTTATGTGGCGCCGTTAGGCTGCCGAAATTTTTGTAACAGATTATTTCTCCTTTCTCAATTTTCAAGATCTATTTTCATGTAAAGCATTTCAAGTTCCTTTTAATTATGTTGGGGTATTATCTCTAAATTTATCATACTTATATTTTATGATCATATTATGAGATACCCTATTTGATCTCTTCAATTCAGTATTTTAATGTTTTAAGTGGCACCGTTAGGCTGCAGAATTTTTAAGTGGTGTTTCACCTTTCTCCTTTTTCAATGTTCTAATTCCATGTCAAGTCTTGCAAGTTACTTTTTATTATGTTGGGGTATGATCTATAAATATATAATAATGATCTTTTATGTTCATATGATGAGAGACCCTATTTTATCTCATCAATTCATTTTTGTTGAAGTTTAAGTGGCGCCGTTAAGCTGCCGAATTTCTAAGGGGTTCTTTCACCCTTCTCGTTTTCACGATCTACATTCATGTCAAGTCTTTCAAGTTATTTTTTATTATGTTGGGGTATGATCTATATATCTATCATAATGATCATTTATTTTCATATGATTAGAGACCCTATTTGATCTCGCCAATCAATTTTTGGATGTTTTAAGTGATGTCGTTAGGCTGCCGAATTTTCATAAGAGAAATCGTATTTTTCCCTTCCTTTCATGTTCATCATTTCATATGGTATATATTTCAAATTTCATTACCACGTTCTTAAATCCCTTATATTCCCCCCCCCCTACTATTTTATGCATCATTTATTAGTGGGTGACTCATGTCTCTCCTCTTTTCAATGTTTTCTAAAACCATGTAACATAGCTGTTATGCTGCAGAATTTCCGTCTCAAAATCTCTCTCTCTTATTCTCGAATTCATTTATATAATTAAGTGAATACTCCATGATATTTCTTCTATAGTTTTATTCACATATATATCAAAATGTTTTATTTCAAATTCTGGGATTTACATACATGAAACCTGCTTTCCCTTTCTGTGGGTTTAAAGTGACACAAATATCATTTCTTTAAAGCAGTTTTTAAAACAATATGATTATGAAATGAAACCCATTTATTTTATGCTATATGGGTTGTTTATGAAATTATTGATGATGATATATGTGGCTCACATGATAATAAAGACATTTCAAGGGTGTGCCCAGATATCACTCCAATGCATTGGGTAACGACTTAATCTCTAGAGATGACTTTTTAGACTGATACCTTGGTGAATAACCTGGGTAATTTTTAATGACACCTTGGGGATAGACCTTGGTGAAACGAAATGATTGTCAATATTAAATGTTGCAGACACATCTTAAAGTTATATAAAATGTTATTTTTATTATGATATATCTCATGATTTCTTTCTCATGCCTTAAAGATCTTTTCATGACCTTATTGAAGTATCTCAAGTTAACATTTAAATTGTTTCTCTTGTTTCCCTTAATGGGCCTTCTGCTCACCCTTTCTTTTGATGTATGTCTCTAGGTTATGAGATCCAGTAATGAACCTAGGATGAACATGAGGATAAGCCGATCAAGTTTTTAAGAAGAATTCTTTATGTTTTCATGTTTTAAGTTCCTGGTTTCCAAGACACTAAAACTTAAAGATCCTCGGTTTTGTAAAATGTAATGGAAGATTATGTGATAAAAATGCAGGATTCCATAATTTCCCCCAAAACCCAGTTTCATTTTTAATTCAGAGTACCACTGGTTGTAGTAAAAATCTTCCAGTTGATCTAGATGTAGGATTTCAATGAGCCCTTTCCCTACAAGAATTAGGGTAGGTGCATTTCTAATGGTCTGATCTAGATTATAAGCTATATAGACATTGTACTTGCTACTTAGAAATCTATTTTTTCAATTATACTTTTTATTTTTCATGACTAAATTGATGCTATATAGAATTCATCTACTTGGTATCCCACTCGACTAAATGTTTATTGAGTAGAGAGAGGTTTAACTGAAGGGATTATGCTATTACATTACATTTAAAATTAACGTTGTGTTTGGAGGTGTGCACACTTAGAACAATTGAAAACATCTTAGATGTCCTGCATATTTCTTTATTCTCATATTACATTGGTATTTATTCTAAATTTCATACATTATATTTTCTAATATTTTTATTTTTTATGTACATATAATATTGAATGTGTCATAATATCTTAATGTTGAAGATTTAGTAAAATGGTGAAATGAGATTGTCTTTTATTTTTTCTACTATTTTCATTGCATATTTATTCCAATTTTATTAAATAATTCTGTACCATTAATTTATGCATCCAATATATTCAATATACTCAATATTAATATAGGGTTTTGATTCTGCATATATGGTGACAGGGTGGAGTAACACTAGATTTTGGAGAAATACACCATTGGAGACTTGAGAAAGGGCATATTTTCATGTAGTGGGTTATTTTATTTTGTTTCACTCAATAGATTCTTTTACTTGTTTTAAGTATGACTTCTGATTCATTTTTTAGAGAACTACATCATGTACTCTCTTTGAGATGTGGATGATGTATTTAATTTGTGTGGTCTTTTCTTTTTGAAGTTATTTTTCCATGTTTTTGTATACATGTTTCACCTACTTCATCTATTTATAACTTATGTTTCCATTTTTTGTTTATGTTTAACTTTTTTTTACATAATTCAATATTTACTGTCACTAATTTATATTTGTGAACTATGACGATAATTGTAATTTCAGAATATTTATTATTATGTTTTAGTAATCACATCTAAATTATTAATACATTTTTAAATTCAGATTTTATTTATGGTTTGGTGCATATGCACGGGTAAGGTACTAGTCTTATTTAAAGAAGAGTTAAAAGTGTTAAATTCAAAGTTTAATAACTATACCATTTTCAATATAGGGTTATATCTTAGAAATATTTGACTATAAATATTCATTACAAAGATAAAAATATTTCCTACATAATGGTATTTTATTTATAATTTTTGGACATTAAATAATTTAATTTATTTATCAAATAATGATGATACAGTAATAACCTAATTAATGAAATATTAAAATATTTGATATTATAAATATCAAAATAAATCAAATATGTGGCTTTTGATTAATTACACTAATTTTTTGGTTAATATTATATGATAGAGTTGATTTAATGGTTTTAGTTCTAATTAATAAAGTTGTTAATACTTTAACAAAAACTGATTACTAAATAGTGTCAAAATTGACATAAATTTGTTTTTAAAACAAATATTATATTATTAATTGATATTATATTCTTATAAATACAAGGATCTACAAAAAGACTTAGATAAGTATATATATATCAACAATTGACCACATGGGATTTTTGTGGTTGTTTTTACTATGTTTGTTAACCATACAATATTAAAATACCAAGAGACATGGTAAATGTCATGCTGTTTAAATAATTGTTTTATCTAAATGATAAGGTTAATATGCTGACCCCAACCAGTCTAAAAATTATTGTTTTAGAGTATTCTGACCCATACCCACCATATCATCAGAATAAATCATTTTTAAGACATTATGAATCGAATATGAATTTAATTTAAAATAATACATCAATTTTTTCATAAAGATTCGCTCACCTCTGTAATAAAAGCGCACTTACCCATCACTTAATTTTACACCTCTAATGATATTTGTTTTGGAAAAAACTTAACCAAATAACATCTACATTATCCTACCATCATCCAAGATTCCTTACTTTGGTCAAAAATTCGACCTAAGAAACCCTTTTCATCAAATCAAAAGGACAAACCTGAAGAAGAGGTAAATATTTCATCACCTCTTTCAAGTTCTTATCTTCATCCACAACCTCTTTCTGTTCCTCCTATAAAAGAAGGATGTAAAAAAGATTACTCATATCTGAAGCCAACTATTATTACTAGGTCTCATAGTCCTCTAGATTATGATTCGGATTGGTATGGTGATTATGAATGTGACTTTGACATTTGAGTTTCCTCTAGTTATGACTGGCACGAGGGCATGACTACTTGTATGACCTTGTCCATCTCTCTTTGTCTTTTTTTTCCTTAATATAAATGGATATGACCTAACCTTTTTGATCTATATATTGATTTTATTATAAATATATTATATCTATAATTTTTATTCTATCCATTATATAATGACAAAGTCATCATACATGATTATGTAAGGCTTGCATTCTTCACATCGTGGTGTAGTTGTTATTCAATACATTATTTTTTGATGGGTATAACAATGATGTATAATTGATTTAAATGATAAAAATAACATGGTAATTATTTATTATATATTATATACAATCTATTTATAGAAGTATTTAATATCAAAAGAATGATATTATTGCTCATGCGTATGTACAGATTACAGTTTCCACGAGTGTGATGAGATTCATTCCCCATAGTAATCATTCAATAATAATTTTTATTTTATGAAGAAAAGTACTTTTCAATGACTTCATATCATTCTAGATATGAATGAAATACATACTATCCAAAAAACATGACTTATGTAATAAAACATATAAATGAAAACGAATCAGTTTACACCCAAACGAAGATAATAAAAAAATATTATTAATAATTCAATATTAAAAGATCATATATGATATAATATTTATGTATATGGTTCTTTTATAATAAAATAAAAATGATTTAACTATTATAAAGGAGGTAAACATACCCTCGACCAAAGAAAAGTACAAGGTATTGTTTATTTTCACAACCTCTTTATTATCTGAGGTTGTTTATACGTGAGTATCTAATGGGGCCTCTTTATCATCTACATCCGTGTTTTCATAAAAATAAATTTCGAATTATTTTTACTATTTACTAGACTATGGGTTAATGTAATTTACACTCTTATTTGACCATATAAGTTTGGATTGGAATCTTTCTTTTCTTTTCCAAACAAGATACTTTATAACCTTTTCCACAAAATTAAGGTAAGAATGTTTTTTAAACTTATGTGGCAGGTGTGGCTACTTTCCTCCATTATAACTTTTTGAAAACACCCCTTATGATATTATAAGAATATTTTCAAAAAAAAAATTCTTTTATAATTATGTGACTGTTAAATTATTTCAAAATAAAATGATATATTTCTCTCAAATAATTTTTATTTCATCAATGTCCACATCCTTTGATAAATTTTTATGTTTTTTGATGTAGATTTTTTATCATAAAAATCATCCATATTGTATTTAAGGTTATCTGATTTTTTGGACTATTGATGTGTTATTTTTATTCCATTAATGGTTTATGGTTAACGTATTGACATTTCTAATGCTAGTTTTTATATTAATATTTATGTTATATTTCACCCTTTTCATATGGGTAATGTATTCGACTAAGTATGTGATGGGTAGAGCATGCTATAGATCCTCAATGCATCGGTTGGTCTAATGAGACTATTAGATGATTAATTGGTTTAGACCTTTCCCAATTTGATATATAGTTTTGGCCTAGTTAAAAATCATTTTTAGATGTCTTGGCCGAGGGTTTGACAAAATGTTTTAGAATTTCCGGCATTATACATTCCATCATTATGAAAATAATAGTGATGGTCCATGTGGTTATTCAACTAGTAGAATACCCTATAATATGTTTTATTATTGAATTATTTACATTGATCATCTTCCAGCCATAAGGTCTTCAGGTTTATTATTTGTAAAGGCATGTGATTCCAATTATTTACCATGTCCAATGTTTATGTTATGTTCCTCTTCATTTCTTACTATTACTGAGCATTTGAGGTTACCCATTTCTTATGGTTCATTTTCCCATGAAATGAAGAAGTTATTTCTGAGTGACTTGCATACATAATCTATGAGGTTTGGATATTTCTAATTTAATAAATTAACATTTTATCCTTTTCAAGTTGTTATTATTGAACTTATGTACATTTCTTGTTTCCTGTAATACTAACCTAATCGGTCTTTCGGGACATGATTTACTTTTATCAAGCCAAAGGTGTGTAATTAAGCACCTACTCTGGGTTACTAGTGTTGGGTCGTTACATTATTCCACATCATTCAAATATTAATCAATCATGATGATATAATAACATAATTATCATAAAAATGCTGAGATTTTGTTATATAAATGGAATTACCAATATCTACATACTCTTCCAATAATATAGTAATGAAACTGTTGTTCTTGTTGTCCATGGACTACAAAATTATGAACAAATGTAATTCATTTTCCATAACATAAACTTATATATGGTTTTAATAATATGATTATTGAATATATATATATAGTAATATATACAAATTTATAATTATGTAATGTCAATATATTTTTTACTTTCATTCAATCCCACTCACTGAGAAATGATAATGTTTTTCATGGGTAATTATGTATTACCAAATGCACAGAGCAATGCGATTGATTTCTCATCACCATATCAAATGATGGTATATGAATGTGTATTTAAAAACTAATGTGGTATTTATTATATTATTATAATTTTGGAAAATTAAATTAATTCATATATTCATCTATTATTATTTATGAAAATTTGAAATTCTAATCCTCCCAACAAATGAACCATTGTATCCATGATGGAAACATAGTTCACTGTTTGTGATGATAGTTGATGGATGATATAAAATGAATAGTTTATATATAATAAATGATAATTATGTCATGATTAATATTCGGGAGATGATGGATAAATTAATTCCCCAACCATTGTTAATGTATTGAAGAAATTTACGTCATATCAAAAAATATTTTCAAAATGTCTAATGTGAATTAAATTGATTATATAAATTAATAAAACAAGGTTAGAAATATATTAAATTGAATAATAATGTGAAAATAGGAAATTATGTTGTAAATAAAAAATATAATTTAATTATTTAGTATCAAAATGCACAAACATGATGAGACAAACTCAAGCTAAGGAATTTCGTCTCAATATCCCTTCACTAGGAAATATTTTAATATCAGCACCAAATTTCTTTTATATGGTGAATAGGCTAATAAAATTACATATTATATATATAATCCTTCATAATCAATTTTATTTTTTAAATTAAAATTCAATTTTATTAATCTTAGTTGATTTGATTCAAACGATACCAATGCAGTAAAGTCATTTTGTTATAGTCTATTTATATATTGAGATTGTTAACATTTATAGGTAGTTAGGGGCCATATATATTTATTTTATTAAAACACGTATATTTTTTCCCTCAATTCATAAATTTAGTTTTCATTTTTGGTTTCCATTTATAACCAAATATAATATAGAAAATTCAGGCAATATTTTTGTTAGTAAAACTGATTTCATAGATTTCTTTAGATATAAAATATTTCCCATTTATTTATATATTTTTCATTAAACATATAATTATTGTTTTTTCAATTCTATAATTATATTTAATATAATTTTAATCGATATTTTACATTTTCACAAATATTCTATAAACGAAAACATTTAAATAATTTTTACATAATTCACATCATGTATTATTTTATAAATGTGACAATGGAATACATTATTTTATCTTATACTGAATGAATGTAATTTATTACTGTCATGATCAATCAATAATTATAATATAACATTATACTTTTATATGATTATTTGCAATGAAAAATTGTAAATATTTTTATAATATATTTAGATTTCAAAGAAGTGATATCAAATTTAAAAGTTTATTTTCCTCAAGATATTTTAAATTTGTTATCTTAATGATGATTATATTAATAGAGATAAAATGTTCTTATTAAAATTTATTTTGAATGGAATATAAATTTACCTTGCACATATACCTAGCTCAGTATACGTTCTTTTTTATGTGGTATGATATGTACTATGTTCCTTTATCAAATTCCATATTTTTAAAATCTCAATTGATTACAGCATGAGGAAAGATTATGAAAAAAATTTCTTCCATGGGTAATTATTAGGTATAAACCATATCATTGATTTTATTTCTATGGAACACATAAAAAGTTACATGGTATTATGGGTGTTCTAATATGGATACACTATGTAATTGTTAATGTTTTGGTATAATGATTCATTATGTTTGGTATTAGATAATAAACATAATCTATAATGGAAATTTTTCCACCATGTGTGGTTTTCATGGTATTTATACATGACTTATACTTATATACTATTTTATATTTCTAAAACATTTTGTTTGTATGTATGATTTTATTATAAAACATTATTTATCCTATTGTTCAATGTTATTACTCACAAGTCATATGTTACTTTTTCTCATGTTATACCGTTGAGTAACACATTATGTTTCCATGCCATGTCTATTCCCATCCTTGGATTTTAGATCACCATTTGATTTTATGTATTCTCAGTGTCATGCAATTTTGTTTTAGAAGATAAAATGACATTAGGATGTAACTATGGATAATAAGACACTAATAACATTTTTTATATTCCACTTAATTTATTATAAACCTAATATCCAAAATAACCTATGCCTCCTGATCATTGGATGGAAATTATTTTATATTTATGATTAAATATAATTTAATAATAATTTTAAAATCTATGGGTAATGGTATCAAAAAACATGAGGTCGACCATATCAGTTCTATTAGCCTTATAAATCTCAATATGTAACAAATTGTTAAGGGTCAATTAATGTTAAGGTTTTAGAGACTGAGTGTTCTAAAAGATGAGTGTTTTATTATATGAGAGAGAGAAGGATAAAATCCTATGGTTTTTGTTAATGGTTTGGGATCTTAAGATGATTATTAAAAATAGTCATTCATTCCTAAAATAGTTACAATAATGTTTTATTAAATAAAATACAACAACTAAGATTCTAATAAATTGAATTAAATAAAAAATATACAACTTACAATATAAAACATAAAAAACCAATACATTAAAATATAAATCTGAAAAATTTATAATAGATAAAAAAAATAACCATAATATTATGGTATTTATAAAAAATAAAAAAAATATAAATCCCACTAATAAAATCAAAACTGTGTTGAGGATGTTTTCATGTAAAAATATCATCAACCTGATGATTAATATTAACAAATTTAAAATATTTAACCATTTTTGGACAATATCCCTTAGAATGTGACTCCGAATATCAATATGATTAGTTCTATAGATACATATAGTATTTTTTAGAATATTTATATCATTAGGATTATCACATAAAATAGTAACATCCTTAAGGTTTTTCCCTAACTATAGAGGTGTGTGTTTCATCTAAAACACATGTGATGAGAAACTACCAACTGATATTTTTTACTCTAATGGATAAAAATAGAACTTATATTACTTATTACTAGACAATAAAATAATTTATTTAACAAATAATTGATTTTCCCCTAGTTTTTATATATATAATTACAATCCACAAAAATTAGAATCTAAATATGAAATTAAATTAAACCATTATTTTATGGATAACAAATATATATGGAATGATTTCAAATTGAATATCTCAATATAACATTAATTGAAATAAAATTTGTGTTTTTTGAAATGATTGAAATATTGTACAATGTAAAATAGAAAATATAATATTTTATCAATTTCAAGTAAGATATAGTAGTCTAAAAATCATTCCATTTTACAAATTATTTTCTATTGGTTTACCCACTTCATCTAAATCATGCTTTATATTTGAATAAATATGATTTATATATATAATACTATTTTAAAGACCAAAATTTTTAAATAAATAAAAAATATTTTTATATTATTTAACACATTTACAAAATATTTTTTATAGATTATAATTATAATAATGAAATTAAATTATCCCATCATACTCATTTAAAATTATTTTTTCTTAATTTTTAAAAATAATTATGAAGTTTTAAATTACGAGAACCAAACATAACATCATCGATATAAATTTGAACTAATAAAATATCAAAAGTAGAGAAATTTTTAATTTCATTGGGATCATTTATACCTTGAAAAAACCATTTTATTAATTAAAACAGGTCAAACAATCACACTAAAACCATTTTTATTATTTATGATAATTAAGACAATTTATAAGTATTTATAAATTTAATAGATGTGTATTTTCAAAACCTAGGGGTTGTTTAAAATTATCCTCACCAATTAATCCTTTATTATTTTAAAAAAAATTAACATCCAATTTAAATAATTTAATATTTATAGGAGGTGAATAAGATAAAATTATTTAATAAATGTATATATAGGAATAGGGGTAAGTAATGTACATAATCTATAGCTTCCTCTAAATTGAATCCCTTAGCAACTAACCTTTTTATATTCCAAGATATTATACCTTTATTAAATTACTAATTCATAAAATCCCATTTAGATCTTATTAAATTATGGTCTGAGGGTCTATGAACTTATTTCCAAAAAAAATTCTCCTAAATTCATTATGTTCATCTAGCATACCCAATAATAAACAAAAATAATCTAAGGCTTCTATAATATATTTTGATTTCAAATGTGTAATCGGGGCATATAAATTAAATATGATTGAAACATTACCCATATACCTAACTCCTTAATATATATATGATATAATATTCCTTAATGGATGGTCCTTGAATGTCCTATTTTATTCAGATAAAAGACATTTATGTTCCTCAATTTCATTTTCCTCGTATGGGGATTTATCATGCTCATGAGATAATTAAATTTCAATATTATCCAATAAAGAATCATGATTTATGTTGTTTATTGAATTAATGAACTCCTTTTTTTATATTACTCAGGTCAAATTGACTATTATAATCTGACATCACATTAGTAGATTCTTCAACTGTCCATGAATTTTTATAAAACACACTTAAGTCCTTAATAGTAGTATAATACCAAAGAAATATTCGTTCATCGTCTTTTCGATATAAAAAATATATAATCATCAGTAATCATGTCATCATAATTGAATTAAAATTTCATTAAAGTATCCATATATAGATTATTTATTATTTCATAGCTCAAAACATTACTTTTAATAAGAGTAATTATACAATCTCTATATATAATATTCATTTTATACTAAATTATTCATATAAAATATAATTAGAAATATTGTAATCATTTTACATATTTTTATCCATTTTAATGGTTCCAGTTATTCATTCAATAATACAATTTTTTGAGGTGTTTTTATATAAGAAAAGTTTTTTTAAAAATATTGTTTTGAGAAAAATAAATTAACTTGTAGAATATATTGTTCCCGTTCAGGATCATATCTCAATTATATTATTTTAAAATATTTTCTATTTAGTTCTGGAATAAAAAATCTCATAAAAACTAAAAAATATTAATCTTTTAACAGAATAAAGAAATCCTAATAAATCTGTAAATATCATCAACTGAATCACAAACACCTAATATTCCATCCAGGATTCAATGATAGATATTTTTCAACAAATCATTTTAGTTTATTTCTAATGGTTTTTATGTAGAAAAATTAATTATTTATTTGAAACATGACTTATCCCACTTCCCTATTTGTCTTGTAGGTCAAAGTATTTTCTCATCAAACATATGATAAGTGAAATCAGAAACTAAATTATTTATAGATAATGTAGATTGATAAAATATATTACAATGAACATGACAAATATTATATATACAGGATTTTAATACATCATTATTTATATAGAACATCCTTTTTCACATAAGGAATTGAGGTCCAAATTCATAACATTTTCCATTCAAGTTTCTCTAATCATAAGTAGTTTATTATATAAAATAGAACACACATCATTAGATATATAACTAATAAAACCACTATAATGTATTTAATATATTCCTATAAAAGTAATATTTTACCTTTTAAAACAGATAACCTCGTGGATCATGATATATTTTTGATCACTAACTAACCCAACACTAATTTTATTACCAATAGAATTATCATCTATTGTAACCAAATATCCATAAATATTAGATAGTTCCTGAATGTTGTAAAATTATCAAATAATATATCATAAAAGACCAAATTTCATATACCATATATCATTTCTTTTCAATGTATTTATACGTACAGGCTTATTAAACAATAATTTTTTCTGTACAAATTTTTTTTGTCATATAGTGACACTAAAAAAAGATATGGAAAATTAGATCTATTTTATTTAACCAGAAACTGTAGTCACAATTAATGAAAACTATATATAAATATAATAATTATTTACATATCCAATTTGGGTGTTAACCAATTATAATTTATAATCATAATAAACAATAATTCCATAAAAGAAATATGTAACATTAGTCAAGATGTCATTTATTGAACTAGGTTGAAAATAAATTTTGTATTGTTTAGGTTTTTCACCACTACTAGAATTTCCTTATTTTCCATTTTTACTAACATTTATTCGAAGATTTATATTTAAAGTCAATTCTAATATTTTAGACACACTATTATAAATTTTCAATGATTCCACCTCAGTATGTATTTCTTTAATTTAACAATCATGTTCTATAAATGTGAAATACGATTTGTTTAGTTTTTATTTCAATTTTACTTATCATTTTAGCAATGAAACTTCCCCATATAGTATAGTTTTATGAATATACTTAATGGATTTATTATTTTTCTTCAATGATTTATAATTTTCTTCTATAATTTAATAATCATCATCTAATTTATCATTTTAAATTTTTTCAGAATAAAAATAATAAATTTAGTAATACTATGATTATAACTCATATTTTATAGAAATAGAGAATATTTTTTTCTGATCTGATTATAATTTCTCATATTTAAGGCATGAGGAAATGATGGAATATTCTGACACAGACCTATTAGGATTCATATATTTTTAACATTACACCCATAGAAACATTTCATTATGATAATATATCTATTCTTATCTAAATTTATCTATTCATTATGATATGGATATTAGGATAGATATGTAATAGATACTTGAATTCATAGAATTAAATTTCATTCACACTATGGACACTTTTCAGGTAGTCATTGAGATATTTCATAAATAAATTATTCATTTTATAAATCTTTTTTTATTATCTTACTAGCTGATCATGATCTACTCCATAATTTAGAATCCTCAATCAGCAAAGAATAAAACATAAACATTTGAATAAATTTGACCATTCAGAATTTAATAATTGATAAAAGTGTATTTTTTTATCAGTCTATGATTTTTATAGTAAAATTTCATCTCATATTCATAAATCATATGCGTACCATTAATTTCCATCATTTATATTTCTTTAACTTGTGTTTACTTTATAATTGTGGATGAATTACCACTGTATATAAGTTGTAAAACACTAAAAACATTCAAATATTGATTTAGTTCAAGAAAACATATTCTAAATTCAGACATTCTATTAACTATTTATATCAATAATCCATTTATATAAGTAATATAATCACCTTCATTCATTTTTAAAGTATCATACCTTAATAGAGAGGTATTTTATCTCATTTCTTCATCGTTGTTTGTCCCTTTATAATTACTGATGATTTCTTCCCCAAATAATATGATTAATAATATTATGATAAATGATGAAACTCATCAATCCCATATACTCATATAATATAATTCATCTCCCATGAATCGAGTTCACATTCACTTTCATTGGAATCAATAAATTTATAGAGTTCCTGATTCATAATTTCATATAGATTAAAATTATTTAGAGAAATTTTTTTCCAATATTCATAAAATATAAAATCATTAAAGCCTTAAAATATATATAATTATTAATAATTAAATATGGATCTCTAATATTTCACAATATTTATTCGTGGTTGACTGTAGAATTTTACGTCTTCAAGATATGTAACTCAATATTTATTTCGATTTAAAAAAATCTTCAATGTATCGCCACATTAAAAAGAATTATAATAAATACAGAAATGTAAAATATTTCATAATGTGGGGAAAATTATATATAAAAGGAAATATAACCAATTGAACCTATATTTTATAACTAATTAATATTTATAATAATGATAAAGGGGCATGGGGTTAATTGTGTCCAATTTTGAAACACTGATGACTTTTAGAATAGACCTACATTTGTTACATATAAATTAATGAGGTTTTATATTCTTAAATAGATTATGTTGTGAAAATTAAAAGAAGGGAAAAATATGAATTTTGATAGATTCTAAGGGAATATAATTCCTATATTCCAGTATACAACCACTCACTACACTACCTTGGAAATTTTCTCTAAAAGATTTTTTTGCAAGGGATATTAATATTTTAGTTAAAGAAACCAAAACTATTAAAAACATATTTTAGAATTATTCTAAAATTAAAAAAAAACATTCCTTGAAAGCAAAAAACATATATGTGATCAAATTAAAAATTTATTATATCTGGATAAAGAAATTATTTATGAAATCAATTAGATGTAGACTATTAGATTGGAAGAAGAAGTGATATTCAGATGAATAGATATAGAATCTAAAATAATATTCCATATTAATATAATATAAAAATGTTGTAGAGAATATATTTACACAAAAAAATAGCAGTAAGAAATTTTTTTTGTAGAATGAATAAAACACAATAGTAGTTATAGCATGTAAATAATCAAATTGTAAACCTAAATATATTAGATGAACTATAGTAGATTAGTCATATATTAAGATAATAACTATAAAACATAAATTATAATCTATTTTGTACAAGGAAAAAATCAATCTATTAAATATAAACATATTCATAACATCTTGAACTAGAGAAAACATAACATTTTTAATAAATATCACCCCTACTACTAATATATAAATTTTATAATTAAATAAAAATCCATATTTAATTATACACTATCATATTTCTAAAACGTTCTATATAAATCATTATCATTAAAAATATTAGAGAATTTTAAATTGTAATTTAATTAGTGATAAAAAATCACAAGTTCCATTAAAAACAAAAATGAATTAATCAATTATATAATAGTTATTGTAATTGACATTAAATAAAGTTTTAGAGATATTTACTACTATGAAATCAATGAATAAATATTATAAAAAATTGAAAATTCAAATCCCATTGACTAATGATCAAACAATGGGTTTCTCTATCAAATTATAGCTCTAAAAGTGATTTTGATAATTTATTCTTTATACTAGACATAGATTTGTAGAAGATGAAGAATGATACCAACGTGGGTATTATTACATTAGGTACATACCAAATTATTCCAACTCAAATTTGATGTTCCTTATATTTATGATTATAAAACATGGAACAAATGTGGGGTTCTAAGTGTGAACTTAAGTACACAAAAAAAAACTTTTTATATCAAATATAAGGATCATTAAAATAATGTTAGACATAAATAAGAGATTCTAATTATTTTTAATAACATAAATAGGTTAAAACATCACTTTTTGAATTGTTATTCTAGATATCATCTAAACACATATAATATTTACCAAATAGGTTCCATCTAGAAATAATGATCATATAAAAGGCATAAATAATTATAGTAAAAATATTTCAAATATTTGATGGAGTATAAAACTAATACTCAATTAATGTAACAATATCATGAAAACAAATACGGTGTTTTTTTAGAATCAAACGTGATGAGAATTTATTGATTTTAGTAAGGGATAATGTTTATATACCCATAATCTATGTGATAGGTTATCCATGGAAGATAATAATTGGATTCAATATCATTAATTAGTATGAGAACATTTAATTTTTTGGAAAAAAACTCCACCAATATTCTTATTGATTTTTTGAATAGGGGAAAGAAAATCCCCCAAGAGTCTCAAGCTACATGTGAAGGCATTGGGCAATTCGTCCTGAATACAAGTGATGATCGAATAAATAATTGTCCAAAACACTTTGTGACGATTAACAATATATGTATAAATTAAATAGCTTTATCCAATATATATTATCCTGAATTGGATTAAATTTCCAATAATCTATAAATACTTTTACATTAACAAAATAATAGAACGTATTTTCAGCAACGAAAAGATTAAGTTAAAAAATGGTTTTGGAAAATATTAAATAAAAATAATATATAAAAGAGATAATAATATAAACATTAAAATCCATTAAATTTAATGAATTATATGGTAAATTAAGTCCTGGGAAATGTATAAACCACACATGTAGAAATGGATGGTTAATATATATTGAGTTTAAAAAAATAATATAATAGAAACAAAAATATCGTATATTAAATTTGTGTAGAAATTAAATCAAATAATAGTGATATATAGTTCTTAAACATGATATAAAAAATATAATTAGTAATTTTTTTATTTATATAAAATTATATATAATAATTATACAAATATAAAATATATTAATTTTGGCCCATTAAAGATATCATTTGTCAAGGTGAGGAATTTGAGATGGAATAACCTTACCTCATGTCCTTAATTATTCAACCCTATATTAAAGTATTTTTATCATTCAAATTTATATATTGGTAAATTAATTTAAGACCATAATCATATCCATTTTCATTCATATTCGTCCAAAATAATCATTATCTTCATAAATTCTTTGGATTTCTCACATTAGTGTTTATCTATTTGATCATTTATACTAGTTTCTTAATATTATTGCTGATATTCAATATTATTTCATTTATAATCCTAAATTATTCATTAATGTTTTTATTGGAAATATTTAAAATAATTTATGATATTTTGAAATTCATTTTATTTGGGTTTTAGACTTCATCCATGATGATGAACATGATAATCAGAATATTTTGTTGTCTTATAAAAGAATATGGTGTATCATTAATTGATGAATTAGATATTTATGTCACATTAGAATTAAAATAATATAAACATTTATATCATATTATACCAAAAAAATGTTTTCATATCCATATATGATTTAAATTCATTGTATGGTTCGTGTAAGTGGTTAAACCAACCCAAATGTGAACATACCCAGATATAATGAATTTATATGAGATGGTTCAGTTGTAATAATTTTAGACCCAATGAAAACTGATAAAATTTAGTATCAATTAGTTTTATATATCATAAATTTTAATAATTATATGAATAATTATATATAAATAAATAATAACTCAATTTAAAAAAATATAATTCTCTTCGTAATTTATTTCAAAACAGTTAAATTAATGATGAACGTTTTATGTTCGTATAATTCAAAAATTATCAATTTTTTCATAATAGATCTATCAAAATATAATAAATATTATATTTATACTATAATTCCTTCCTTAAATAATAATTCTATAGTGGTTACGGGAACACAACTTGTTGTGTCAATGTGGAAGTAGACTGAGCAACACATGAATATAAATTTCTGTTTTCATATGAGAAAGTCGAATGTAGGTTAGGTTATATTCGAAAAACATATCAAAATTATATAAAAAATTAACATTCAATTCATCATATAATATTCTGAAAAAGAAATGTAAAATAAAGATATAAAATACAAAAACATTACTGAAAAGATTGTTCGTTCATTGAGAATAATGGGTTTTCCTGTATAGGTTCCTTGGAAAAGATGGTATTAGGCTAAAAACTTATGAACAAATATTATGATAGATTAAAGAGATGGTCTGGTAAAAATTGAGAATTTTTTTCGAGGGAATTTATTTTCAGATTAGTATTTAAGTGGTGGTGTGTGGTCACTTCTATTTGTGAAAAAGAGGGTCTCTTTTAAAATAAACTAACTTTAGGTAAGGGGTAATAATGGAATAATTTGTGTGCTATATGGGATTGGATAATTTAAAGGATGTAAGGTGGTTGAGGTAGTTTGGAATGAATTTAGTACCTAACTCAAAATTATAGATTTTTTTTTGTGACCATATAATTTTTTAAAAAACTAGATACCTCATTCATCCATTTTACCATTTTTAATCATGGAATTTATTTTCCATTATAATTATTTTATTTAAGAAACATTTATATAACCCTGTATAAAATTTCAAAATTAATGATTCATATTGTTAGATCCATTTAATCTAAATAATATTTTAATATGATAGAATTTACATTTAAATGAAATTATAAAATATAGAAAATTTTTACATTATAAAATGATTTTTTAAATATTTATTGTCATTTATACTTATTTCTATTTAATTATTAATTTGTGGAGTTTATATTTTTGTATCTATTTAAAAATCATAATAATGGTATATCATAATTTGTATTAATATAATTTATTTGGATAAAAATTATTTAACTATAAAATTATTTATTTTGGAACAACGATTTTACTTTTACTATGGTAATTAATATTTATACTGAGTAATTTATTTTAAACCACAAAAAAAATAAGATTGGAATAATTATATAATTTATTAATAATTATTATAAATAATATTTTGATTTTATTATATAAAATTAGTATATGTTGGTAATTAATTTTATCATTTTCAAGTATAAAACAAATTTTATTAAAAAAATAAAATATATTCATCTTAATATAATATATTTATGACAATTTCCAAAAGTATATTTATATATATTAAATAAATTTAAAATATATATATATATATAGTAATTTTAATTATACTCATGAATATTATTTCATTATTGATTTCATTGTGTGAAATTTACGGATATAATATTTAGCTTCTCTAGTAGGGTCTCAAGTATTACATACCCCCTTAAATAATTTCATCCTACAAATAATGGTTTTTATAAAATATAAATAACCGTGTATAATCACTCTTCAAAACATTATTTGGTCCCCATGTTCCTCTTCCTACATTTGGATATCTCTAATATGATTTTACTAATCAATTAATATGATTCAAGAATACGTTATCTCTGATGTCAAGAATGAAAATAGGTTCTTCTATATTTGAAAAGTTAGGCGATATTTATATTCCCTCAAATTTTAGAATATTTATTGGATTGAGATTGTGTTTACATACTAATAAAACGTTAAAGATTTCATGTAAATTAATTTTTTTCGAGGCATAGCCAATTAGTAATCAATATATATATATATTTTTAATTTTTAAAAAGGCCCAATGTACTTAGTTCATTACATCAAATTTTTAAAAAATAATAAAGCCACCTTCAAAGGAAAGATATTCAATAAAACATTATTTCCTATTTTAAATTTAATATATATATTCATAAATTATGATCATATCTCTATCGAGTCATTTTTCTAATTAACTATTATGATTAATAGTCCATAATTTTAAAAACATTATCTCCACACAATCCACACTAAATAGATTTCTTTCTCAGACTTCTTATGGACATGATCAAGTAAAAATCATATTCCTTTATAAATAATTCATTTATTGGCATATTTTTACTCAAATAGAAGCTATTATATTATGAACATTCTTCCAAATCTAGATATTGATGCCCCATACCATGAAAGTCTAGAGAACATGATCTAAAAATGTCTTCTAAACCCTAAATAGTTATATTTGATTACAATTATGTCTTGTGTGATTAGAATTTGTTAATTATATTATAGGATTGATAGGCTTTTGATGACCATTCTAGAAATATAATGTGAATAGTGGGTTGTATATTGATAAAATTTAGAAACATTCCCCATGAATCCTAAATATTTCAATAAAATAGATTTGAGATAGGTACTCAAGTGGTAGATCATATCTTTTTTCCATGAATTGAGATGACATACTAAGATGATAAACTAAAACACCTATAGTTTCATTATTATTTGAGGTATTTGGAAATACTATTGAAAATTCCATTATAACAGTGTACCTGTTGCATAGAGATATCAGAAGAGGTTGCATGACTCCATTGGAATGTTGTATTTCATCCTTTTCCATCTATAACACAAGATATCTGAGCAAATACTTTATAGTTTCCCCCTTCAAAAACTCCCACCAGAAACATTATATTAAATCTATCTATATATTTTTTAACTGGGGTGTGGTGATAAATTCATGCTATATGATTTGTCTAATATTTCCCTTTTCATCTCCAATGTCAATGGAAGAAATATCATTTTCATAACAATCATTTATCCATATATATAGATGAATAATTTCAATTACACCTCATGGACTTCTTTTATATTCCTTTATATTTTTCCATAATTCTATGATTACATTTCTAAAATTTATACTATGGATGTTCATGGAATTTATTAAATATTGAATAATTGAACCCCTCCTCTAGAAATTACCATATCTATATTTACTAGATCTATATAGTTGGACTCATTGTTATTTCTATTCTTTATCATAACACTATGGAATATACAAAAAAATTAATCAAACACATAATTTTCCTTCATAGGGTTATAATTTATCATATATTTTTAGTCCTTGAGTAGTAAAAAATATTATATTTACCACTTTTGAAGCTCATTATAAAAGAAAATATACATAAAACTCCGATAGTATAAATTTATCTCGCTTGTTTGACCACAGAGATAGATTATCCATATTAATAATGAATATATTATTGTATCCTAATCATGTTCATGGGATAGATATCTCTATTCGTGTATTTATAATTTCTTTTATTCATATGTTAGTGCCCAATAATGTTTTATAATAGAAAAACCAAATCTATTCTTTTATGAATCATTATAAGTTAAAAATAATTCATTAATGGATTATTGAGTAATAAGTGGTGCATTGATAAGTTCATATTTCAACATCTCACAAAAATTCTTTTAATCACTTAACCATGTGAATTTGCCCCTATTTTTGTTGAATTCTTTAATTAGTTTTCCAATCTCAAAAAAATGTTGTCAAACTACCCATAATAATATACTAAATCCTTGAATATTTACATCTCTATTATATTTCTCATTATATGAATTATTTTTCCTAAAGACTATTTTATGTTTCAATATATAATTTATCTTTGTCAAATATATTTCCATGAAAAGTAACTATATTGAGCCAAAATTAACACTTACTATACTAACAATATAATTTTTATCTATGGTCTATATAATTATTTGTATATGACTCTTATGATCATTATAAATCATAGAGTTTGTTAAGAAATATTTAATATACCCCAATAACAAGTAATAATTATAATCCTTGAATATACTATCCATCATATCCATGGAGATATACAGTTCATTTTTTTCAATATTAAAATTCATTATCATAAATTCATAATTTACAAACATTTTTCATTATTTCATCATTCATACATAATCCTTCTTCATCGTTAACTAATGATAGTCAAAGTGAAGATTGATCTTTAAAAAGTATTGGGATCTTTATTGTCAACCAAAAATTTCATAAATTAATTTAAAATGATACATACTAATTATTATGATTGAATTGATCTATATATAGATGAAAAATAATCACATGAAAATATCCTTCATTTGTAGGAATAAAATTAAGGAACTCCATAGTAAACTATTATGGCCTATAAATTGCATTTAAAATAACTCATACAAATATTTCATAAACTCCACAAACTCTAATAGTTATAATCTATTGTCAGTTTTATATGTAATCATTCCATATAGAATGAGTTCAATGCAGTTTTCATATTAAAACCATAGTGGATAACTAAATAATTCATCTAAAAAAATTAAATAATTTTAATAACATGACACAACCAAAATTTATAGGATATAGTACTCATCCTTACGTCTCACTTTACCACCAACATTAACTACAATTTAATTTATGATATATAATTGGTTTATCAGTAGATGGTATTTCACAAGTACATAAAAGATATTCAACTTCACCTTTATAAATATTAACTTACACATCTAGTAAGTATTTTCTTTTTCATTATAATTCTAAAGATAATACCTAAAAATGATCATATAAAAGTCAATAATATATATAATAATGATTTTTTCAAATATGTTATTTCTATTTATCATTATTGTAACTACTAGACATATCTATTTTAAAAAATATCTTCCACCTTGTTTATTAAATTATAATTACCAAAAAAAATTAGGGAAATATGTAATGTTACTAAAAAACATGGAAGAAATAAACAATTGATAATATTAATAATGAAATTAAGAATTATCTAATATTAATGGAAAGATCAATGTATAATAAACTATTTAATTTTTATCATTAATTCTTATTGTTTTATGAATATAGGCTTGGATTTTCATTCATATCCATTTTTGAGGTAAAATTAAGTGAAAATTTTGAAATGTTATTGTATAATTTTTCATCTAACTATTTTAAAATCATTTCACTTGAACATATTGTTGCTTAAGCATTCATTGGTGATGTTGATGACCATTTTCTCATTTAATTTAAAAAACATATATTCCCTTCCAGAAATATCGAGGTTGTTTCTACACAAAATCATCTCACATGGTAAATATCATTCTTCCTTTCATCCAATTTATTTCATTGTTCATCTCATGTTATTCTTATGAATTATTATTGTATATATAACAAATTAATACATATTTCTTGTATAAATCCGTTCCTATTTTAATATCCCTTTACATACATCCTCAAATGATGAAAATTTCAAAGCGAGCAAATTCTCTATTCAGGAATACCAATAACCCACAATTGAGATGATAAATTATGATTTATGGTCTATTTAAATAGTCCATAACATTCTTACATGACCATTTAATGTTATCCTCATAATAATAGATATTTTCATACCATATCATTCAAATATTGAGGACATTCTTATCTATTTTATCTATTTTATCACGAGAAAAGTAATTTTCATATAATACCCCCTTTAAAGTTACCAATTACATGTAACTTTCATCATCATTTTCTTTAGTTTCATGAAATATTGAGAACCATTAGTCCACTTCTCCCTTCAGTTGATAGACCATGATGATTATTTTTTCTGTTCCAATATTTCCTAAATGAGAATGAAATTCTATTATTACTTGATATTCTATTTACCTATAAATGTATTAGTGGATCCAACGAATTTTAGAGGTGGTTGTCTCCTGATGTGATCAAACATTGTTACACCACTATTTGGATCAGCAAGACTCCCCATTGGGGTTAGATTAATTATTATAACTAGGATAATATTCCTTGATATTTTTATTGATTTTTTATCCTAAACTCTAAATTAATTAAATTTATTAGTGGTAACATACCTTCATTGAATATGGGTGTGGATATCGTTCCAATTATTCCAATAGACACCCACTATATATAATGGAATAAACATAATAAGGTCAGGATATTTAATTGTAATATAAAATTCCTACTAAATTTTCTAAATTTTACCCTAGATGTATTGATGTCTTTTAAAATTATTTTTTATATCTTAATTGTATAATATAAATAAAATCTATATGGTTTATACTAAACATTTCATAATACCAAATGTAATATCTCAGATTTCATAAACATAGATCCAATAGTTATATTAATAAATTATTACAACTTAAAATAATTCAAAATGATAAAAAAAATATAGTAATATTAGAAACACAACTGCATACATACAATACATTTCAAAACATAATATAAATCATTATCTTATTGTTATAAAAAGATTAACAATTCTATTATTTCCTTAATAATTACACATATTTATCCTCATGGTTTCACAGGTAGGGGACACACAATATTGGTGACATCTTATTCTCATAAAGGATTAAAACTAATGAATTATTTACCAATATAAACATGGAATAACTTTTATGGATCGAATAAAAAATATCATGATTCCATAATCAACTGAATCTATGTGTATTCTATATCAATGAAAGTAGATTAACAAATTTGTAACATTAATCATTGATATCATTCTTATAAAACATATAGTGATAGCCATGTCAAACATTCGTTAAAGGCCATAATAAAAGAATCCATCCAAAAATTTGATGAAGTATAATCCAAAAGCAAATTAGTTCTATATGATGAAATATATTGATTCGTCGAGGGGATATAACTCATGGCACCACATTTACTTGAATATATCCAATTAATATAACATAATAGTCATAGAGACTCTTCAAAACACTCCTTGAGGATCCTCCAACTGAATAAAACTAAGATATATTTATATTAATAAAATTATGATATAAAACACTTCCTCATTAAATAGAATAATGTGGATGTCCAGAATAACATAACATAAATAACATCGAATACATGGGTTATCACTAAATTAGGATGATGTACTATTATAATGAAATATAGTTATGAGGGTACATAAAATGTGTTAGGATATACATGGAAGATAGATATTGGATTCAAGAGAAAGCATTGGTAGGAGTCCAATTTAATGGTAAGAAAATTACTCCATCATGATTCCAAAACTGTCTGAAAATTCCAAATCATCTCCCTTGGGAGTGTCTTTCTTGGTGTCCAGTAAAATACCCATTTATTGTGTGTCATAATTATAATTGAGACAATGTTAAACCAAATAGTTTTTGGATGATTAACCCATAGTGCATCTATTATATATCCACATCCACCTTCTAGTATCCAGTCATGAATTAATTATATTCAAATATGTTCATATTTCTATTTTTTTTAACATTTGATGAATTTACACCATTGATAAGATTTAATTTTTCAATGGTGTTAGTAAATCCTAAACAAAAAATAATCCCAGGTATGAATAAAAATATTAACAAGAAAAACTATTAAATATCATTATTAATATAGTAAAATGGTTCGATGATTATTCATGAACCAAACATGATGAAATAATATGTCAATATAATTTGATTACCAAAGAATGAAAATTGAGGTAGAAACCACCACTTATGAATTGGGTAACAATTCAATCATATCCTTTTATAATACATGGATAAAATTAATATTCAAATAATATTAATAATGGAATTTCATGATATGTATTGTTAAATATGAATCATAATTATACCCCATAACGGAAATTAGAATAATTATATAAAACTTATCTCCATGTGATAATTTTTGATAGAAAACACCTAACTATTATAATATAATCTATAAATGTACTTTAAAACTAATTTTTTTATTTTAAGCAGTTTTTTAATGGATATCTGATTATATGGAAAAAACAGACAGTTCCAAATCAAATCATATAATAAACCACACTACCAATTTATAAATATTTAAATATGGTATAATACATAACCTTGTAAATACTCCAATTGATAAATGATACCTCTATGTCAATAACACCATGTATAAGTTCATAAAAAAGCTAATCCATCCTTTCCCTTGTAATGATTCATTCCCCGAAAATTATTTTTCAATTGGTAATGGCACATGCCTATATATGATAATGTTTTTTATTCCAAAATTAATTTTTTCATTCTTATCAAATCAAGGTGTCCTTGCATAAATTTTATTAACCTCTTAAATAATTAAATTTACTCTAAATTTATTCAAAAAAAACATATTCATTGGAGTCTAGGTTAAGAGCCCATTTTTTATTTTTTTCATCTTTCTATATTATATACTTCTATTGAGAAACAATATTTAACTCCATAAGAAGCCAATATTCTGGGTCCTTCTTCCTACCAATGTGATAATCCTTTTCCCCATAATTAGGAAGTTGAACTTTTTCACCTCACTAACCAATATTTTTAATGGCATGTTATATATGTCTGGATTTAAACTACAATTATTTAAATAAAGAATTCATTTACTTAAATGAGTTTATATTTACCATGGTTTTAATAAAATTTATTGTCAATTTCATGGACTTTTATTCTAACTATTCACTAGAAAATTTTCAGAGATGATGTTACATTATTTATCATTCCTTGATCAACATCCAATTTTCATAATCATTTGGTGATCCTATTCACAGTGCATTATTGATGGTGATTCTGTTTTATTATCTCTCAGTTAAATATACTCATGAGACCTTGACTTGACCTTCCTTATCATCCATCTTGAGATATATATTCTCTATCCTTTAAGATCAATATACACTTCATCATTCAAATTCAATGATATGTAATGGTTAAAAGGATGAATTGAGGTCAATGATACTCACTACCTTTAAGTCCTTCACAATAATGTTTTCATTATATTTTTTCAAGGAGTATCCTAAATAAAATAAGTTAGTCTTCCATAATATTGGTATTTATTAAAATCAACCCTGGTACTATTAGCAAGATTGGGTTTTGAACCATTTACCATGCCTACAACCTTGACATTATCAACAAAATATGGATAGATCAAGGGATAGATCAATATAGTGTCTTCGATAACCTATAGTTTTGACATAAAATTACCACAATCACATCTCGAGCATGTGAATATATATTCAACATTTAGATAAGAGTTCACATGACATGACCCACCCTAAAAAGGATTATAATTAGATATTTCATGAATATCTTATTGACCAAAAGAGTGGAATGTTAGAAGAAAATTTCCAATCAATTGGTGAGTGATTGAGATGACCTCTCTTTGTGGGTCCCTACATCAATTATTGATTGAAGAGAAATTGAAATATGCTATTATAAGCTGAAAAACCCTATCCATGTATCGAAGAATAGTAAATATTTGCAATAGTACTCTTCCGCAAATATTATCGAGACACACTCCTCTGGTTGTCCTGAAATGTAATCATCGACACAAATACATTGGTATAATGGGAGGAAAACTATATTTTTTCAGTAATCTAAAACAATTTTCAACCATATATATAATTTTTGAGATGATTGAAGGGTTTTTTAAAAGAATTGTATGTTTAGAAAGACATAACCCAAACATATTTTTAGAGTATCGTGCTTCATAAGAATGTCGTTTCACATTCTAAAGAAGTCTAAATGGTATGTATTTTAGAGTATAGGATCTATAAACTAGAAAATGACAAATAATCCACCAATAAAAATTAAATATTGATGTATCACTTTTTGAAAAGTTTAATAGACACATGCTCTTGTAACCCAAAGGTTATACACAAATAAATGTCAAAAGAGTATGATTAAGAATCATGATAACAAGAATGAAACACAATATTCGACATCATGAGGGATAAGGATTTTGAGAACTGTGAGGATTAATGAAAATGTTGAAAAAATTCATCAAATTGATCAGAATCCTTCGAGTTGTGAATAATATGAGGGAATGTCCTATGAAAATAATGATTTCGAAATGGATGAATGGATAGAGTTTGAGGACCTATGGATGAAATTGGATTTCTTCTCCTTCGCTAGGGGATGAACCCAAGACTCACCCATTACCCCTAGATTGGGGCTGAGAATGAATAATGTTGAGACAAATAAAGACTGTTTCCAATACATATCCACAGATTTACATTAATCAAATATATCATAATAAAATATACTTTAGTAAATTATTTCATAACATTTATCATATTCATTTTCAGACAAAATATTCATAAATAATAATTCTCTAAAATAATTACTTTGATTTTATTAGTTGGTGTTTATAGTTTTGATAGTTTTTACTAGTTTTATTATAGTAGTGATTATCTAAATTATTATTCAAAGCTAACCTATAATAAGTAATTAAATTTAATATTTTTGAATATTTATTATTTTTTATGAAATAGCAAATTCCATTAGTTAGGGGATTAAATTTTATCGAAAAATATGAGATTGATGTTTCATATTTTATTCAGATATTTAATGTGCAACAGTTTTTTAATTAATACAAGAATTTTATATTGGAATAAATTTTGTAAAATATGAAAATTAATATTTCCCCATATTTATCATATTATACAAGTAAATAAATATTCATAGAAATCCATGTTTTAATTTAACCAAACGGTTCAAGTGGTTTGTTAAATTAAACTAGTCATAAACATAACCTAATTTAATGATTTTCTATAAGGTGTAATTATTGTAATATAATTATTATGAAAAAATAATTTTTTTATTTATCATTCACTATTGTTATATAATATAATTTTTTGGAAGTAGATATATTATTAACGTTTACAGTAACACAATACAATTTGAATAAAAGATTATCCTCTAAGTATACATATATTATATGACAAAATTAATATTGGATTTTTATTATACATATCATTAATAGGATATCATATTTTTCATTCCTGTACCTTAATTATGTAAAAAATAATATTTACCTTTTATTAAAATAAAAATAACTATCCTTGAAATGTAGTGACAGAAAATGAAATCCATTGTGTTGGGAGGAGGTAGTTAACAAAAAACATGAATGAATGTTTCAATTTTCTAAATGGAAATATGAAAATTGATTAGTGTTTACTATAAATTTTTAAAAACATTAACTATATTATAGATAATTAATTAACTAAATTATATTTGGATATATAAATTTCAAATGTATATATAAAATAAAAATTCATTATCAAAATAATTTATGTTATATTGAGAAAATCATGTTTCTCTTAGAGGGTTACATTGAAAGGATGTTCTTATGATAATCATTTATGAACATAATTTTCATATCCGATGTTTTTATGTTGGTAAATTAAATAAAGTATTTTTTATTTTAGATATAGGATTTTTCTTTATTCGAAGTATGAATTGGAATAAAATGATGAGATTTGGAATGCATGAAGGTGATGTTTTTAGATGAAGAGGAAGCTAGATCAGGTCATTGGGTTCCCTTTAGAGATTTGGGTTCTGTTTTGGGAAATTAATATATCTCTATCTTGTGATTATGGTATGATGTTTTTATTTTAGGGTAAAATGATACACACCTTGATTCTCATGGATTCAATAGTTCATTTTGAATAAATCATGGTTAACACATAGTTTAGGTTAAAAGAATTGATCCAATGGATAAAATATGTGTTATTGTTTAGATCTTAAGGAATTAATAATTTCCTTAAATTGGTTTTATAAATATCATGAATCATTATATATCTGTGATGTAGTTTTGGAAGAACATTGGGTTTATGTCTTGTCTAACCTTTCAACCTAACTTTGTAAGGAATTTTTAATTCCCATTGAAATGTGCATAGTCGGTGCATGGTTTATAAATCCACATATATATATATATATATATATATATTCTCTTGAAAGTTAATTAATATGTAGTTATGAAGAAAATACAAAATTATAATATTTATTCATCCCCCCTCTTCTTCTATCATTATTATTGTGTGGACAAGGGGTGTTGTAAACTCCTTCCTTATTCTCCAAAACATTAAATGGGCGTGCTTAAATGGAAATATTTAGGAATATATGAGGATTATATGACCCTAGAACAACCTATTAACTATTTACTAATCTATATATATTATTTGTAGTCCTTTGATTAGGTTTTATTGACAATTCCATTAGTGAATAGTTGAATAAACTGTTTCTAATGGAGTATTTGTTCGGCTTTTAGAAAAGAGAACATGAGATGATTTCGTCATGTTGTTCAATGTAATTTCATAAAATATGATACCCATATTAATGTTTAATGTTAATCCTTCCAATTGGAAAATTATTAATCATTTTAATGATATCACATATTAGGTCAATTCAAGTAAATGGTGTTAGGAGTCTGTTTTGGACCCCATGTGGTGGTTGTTTGGAGATTCGATAATTGTTTGGAACCCAATGAGATAAATGATTGTTATTAAATTTTAATTAAATTATCTATTTAAATTTATAAAATATATTATTAAATTGGTTTAATTAGTATGATGATAGTGATGTAGTTGGAAATATTTCTTTTTTTTTCTATAGAGTTTGGAAAATTCGTTCATGATCCTAGAAAAGTCATCAAGACAGGGTAATGTTGTGAAATGATAAGTTATTAGATAGTTGGAATATTATTTTTTCACATAATAATCTTGATTTATTTATATATTTAAGTGGTGTACTACCAAAATCTAGTGTTAGGTGGGTTTTCTTCCATAATTTATTTAAATACATTTGGATGTTAAATTTATACTTTATACCATACCAAAATCACATTGGATCCTTTTGTGATAATGTGAAAAGACCTAAACCCAGCCTTTGTGTGTGATTAATCTTAAAAATGGAATATTTTTATATGTTCTATGTCTTGTTAAATTATTTTGAGTCATTTTAACTGGTTTTAATCATGTGTGTTTTGTTCTCTCCTTGTTTTTCTTTCAATGGGTGGAAAAAAAGTTTTTTTGTTAATATTTTTATTAATGTAACCTATGGACATCAAAGTGAATTAAAAAAGTTTTTTTGTGAATTTAAAATATTAATTTGAAATCGATATGTGGATTCTCCAATTGTAAAAATTAATGGATAATATCGTTTACATGTTTATATGGAAATGAAGAATTTCACCATGTTTTGGATGTTCAAGATGAATGATCATGTTTAAATGGTGGATTTGAAATCATTTCAATGGATTGGTGAAATCTATAAATTTATAAGGAGTCCTGGACTTGTGATTTGATATGTAAAATGGGAATGAATTTTTGAGATATATTTTGGGGTACAAGTCATTTTGGTACATTGTTATGGGATAAAGGTTTAAAAAGGGTTGTTTTTAGTATTTAATGTTTTAAAGGATTGAGGTTTTAGAAAATAATAATTGAAAATTTATGGAATGGTTTATTTTATAGAATAATTCTTATAAAATTGGTTTCAAACTATATGTGTTTGGTTGAAAATTAAGTATATTGGAGTTATTAGTATACTATATGGATCGGGTGTAAGCATGAGGAAATGGGAAAAAATAATTTAACTTATTGTTTATATAACTGACTAAATCTCTTGGAATATTGGTATACCCAATGGAATGGATAATGGAATGATAATATGTATCCATATATTAGGTTTTGGACGGAATCATTATCAATAATATTTATGTACAGTTATATACAAGACTGATTCCCTTGAAATTTTTGAGTTTGATGCATGGGATGGATGTCAGACCAATGTTCCAGGCATAGGATGTTTATTAATTGAATGAGTAATTGAGACTTTTGAGTATTGGTACAATGAAAGTGGTAACTAGTGAAAATTTCTCATTATGCGAATCATGTATCACCCTTTCATTATATGTTAGAAATATAACATTCTCATTTTTTTTGGATGGAATGGGTGTCCTAGTGGATCCTAAAGACCAACATGTGATTTGATAAAAGTTATTTTAAAAAATTATTTTTTCAATTATTTTTTATTTTCACATTTTATATATGTATATGTTGTTCTCAAACTGAATATTTCTATTAAAAATAGTCTTTTTGGCCTACTAAGTTTTACACACACCCTAACGAAGATAACATTATACATGGATACCTATGAAGCTATTACTTGCTTATTTTAGGAATAGTTTGGGAAGAGTTCCGAGTAGAGTTTTACAAGGCCAAGAAAGATGTTTTATATGTTATTAAGAGACTATAAATGATTCGGGTCATAGTTATAGTAGTTTTTGTTTTTAATATCATTTATTTTTCTAATTTATATAATGTATCATACTTTTGGAAAATTACTCTTAGTTAGTTGACATAGAAATCCTAGCCCTTATAGCATTTCATTTTTCACTCAGTAGTGATTACTTTAATTTATTTTAATTTCTAGATTATTTTTTTGTTGTTGAGGTTTATTTCTACACCTATATACTCAAATTTGTATATTTATTGATAATCTATATCGTTTCTGAATATACATATAGAGATATAGTCTCCTAATAGTTCCACTATAGACCCCCCTCTAATAGTATCCAGACTCTCACACAAGTGGAGGCGTACTTGATGTCATGTGGTGATCCGAATAGGTTCATTAGTTTAGTAGATCCTGAGATGCAATGTTATTAGTGGTATCAGAGTAGTTTCATTCATATTTTTTAATATTTGATATTTTTAACATGGTGATATAGGAATGTGGCGAAGCCAATGACAGATATCACCCTTCTGCATAAAAAAATATTATTCTATTTGGAATTTATGTTGTCCATGGGATGGGTTTGATGTTCTTCGTATTAAATTTCATTATTATATACGTTTTCCCTTGAGTTATTCACATTTGTTTTCTCATATTTTATTTATGATGTGTTTTTTCCTCCATGCATGTTGGAAGGAGGAAATTTTTTTGTATTTAAATATCACAATAATGAGGAAATATTCATCTCACACATCATGGTAGTAATTTAGTATAAAAATATTATAGGCCTACTTGTGTGTGATCTCATTAAGAAAAAGGATCACTTTTTTAATTATTCAACAAATACACATACAAAATATTTTATTATAATAACATAGTGGTCTTCAATTCATCTTTGACTACATGTATACAGATATCATTTTAGTTGTCGTTTATGTAGATCTATGAAGGTATTCTCTATAATGTGTATGATTACGTGGTCAATATGTATAATAGGTGAAGTGATCCAAGTGGGTAAATTTGGTTTTGGTGTATGAAAGTTTCACCATTTTAGGTGGTTTTCCTTCAGGAACAGTTTTGTGACATGGCCCCACTTGGTGCAGTATACTATATAGATGCTCGAAGAGTTTGGGTGGCATAGATTTGAAGCATTGTTTTTAATAAAATTTATTTTAGATGTCAGACACTAGATATGGGATTTTTTACATGCTAATGACATGTTTGAATTGGGACGATTTCTTGTTTAATAACATGTGAGTGTGGAGTTATATGTGTTTTTTGTGAACATATGTGGTTGGACCTGGTGACTTATTATGAGACATGACAGTTGGGGCTAGGTTGGGGAGCCTAGTAACATACTATATTTTACTCTATCTTAGGAATTTCGTAATATCTCCCCTTACATAGTGAACCGTGATATGATCCTACTTGTATCACTCTAAAACTTAATGATTTTATTGAAATTAATTTAATGTTTTCAATATTATTCATTTCATGCTACTTTAAATATAGTTTGTGTTATATGAATTAATTATGGTTTTTTGTGTTGAACACAACACCATGGTATGATTTCACTAAAAGGAAAAATAATTTATAACTTGAAACCCACAACACGATGTTTGTCTTTGGTTACAGGAAATTATGACATCCTTTGATAACTTGTGTTATATGCAAGATCGTGTTTTACCAAACCACAATATACTATTATTATTAAAATATTATATTGTGTATCACAATAATATTAGGATAAATAAAATAATAATAACTAAATTATAAAAAATGGTTCACATGAATTTATTAAATGAATTCTTTTGTCTTCAATTAATTATAAATGAAAATAAAAACCAATTGAATTAAAATGATTCGTTTTTATGAAAACCCCATTTTTATGTCCACTATAGAATTTTAACATAATAAATTAAATTAAAAAATATTATTGATATATAATAATATAAATTATATATTGGTAATTATACAAAATATTTTCAAAATCATCTAACATGATAGATAGGCATAAAATTAGAATAAATCAAATTTTAGGCATAAAAAGCTATATTTTTCTAAATTGCAGTTTTCCCACCTTGTAACTGAAGATATGTTTTAAAATTAAAATTTTATAATTTTATAATTTTAATCTGAAAAATTAAAATCCATTTTTAAATCAAAATAATAAAATTCACGTTGTGTCAGGTTTTTTATTTTCATGAGACTTTTCATTTTTATAGAATACTGAAAAACGCTGAATTTTTATTGAAAACGTCATTTTTGTCGAATTTATTTATTTATTTAAATTACATTATAAATTTATTTAAATGTATATTTATATCACTAATACATATATTAGTAAAACTTATTTAATTATAATCAATTTAATATTAAAATAATATAAAATAATTTCAATAATTCGGAAATTTTATCATTAAAAAATTTATGTGTTCCCTTCGACGAGATTAATATTGAATTATTTTATAAAACCACTTTAATTTGAATTTGAAAAATATATTCCAAATTTTGAGTTACAAAACATATAATTTATAGAGTGGTCAAATTAACGTTTTACATAAAATATTAGTAAAATCAATTATAATTAATTACTACCATTCAGGTAAAAAATGATTTTAATTTGATGTTAAACATTATCATAAGGTGACATATAACCGTGAAAAATGTCCAAAATACCATATTCTGTAAATATTTATAACATATATAAAAATATATTTAAAAGATACCATTATTTTAGGCACATGATGTAATAGAGACCTTGTAGTAGTGTGTAACTTTTTGTTTTTACATGGGCAACACTCATCCATTATATAAGGAAACTCACCCTCCGAACTTATATAGACCAATAAATCTTTTTGAATCATAAAAATTCTTCTTAAATATTATATTAACATCCATCATCTCATCATATAATCCTCACTTTTGGATTTATGTCACCCAATGAATACCATTATTGTAAATGAAAAGAAGTTAACTAAATAATAGGTAACATTCATCCACATGATTTTTTGTTTTATTTCCCAATAAAACCAATTAAATTATTAATGTTTAATGAAAATATAAATACAATAGTATACTAAATATACTAATATTTTTATATAAATATTTTAAGAAACACCTTCACACACTTCTAATTGTTTTTCGTGTGTACGGCGGACTACTACCCCACAAACTGATGAGGATTGTTCTTCCAGTACAACCTATCATGGTTGGTAATTATTATGTAATTACTATATTTAGATGATAAATATGATATTATTAATATATTTAAGAAACTATAATTGTTATATAACACATATAATAATTTTATCCTTTTTGTTGGAATAAGATTACATTGTTTGTGGACATGTGGGCTATCTCCACCTCATTGTGATGTAACACATTCATGCTTTATATGGAATGTATTAAGGATGGTTTAATAAAAATATGTCATATATGAGAAATAATAATTCTTCTATAATTATAATATATATATATACATATATTATATTTAGGTTGTTTCCTATAATATGATAATAAAATGTAAGTAACATTCATGAATTCATAAGTCCTTCCGTCTACATTAACGGTGTATCTAATTTTCTATTTAATTTTTTTTATAAATTATTATTAATAATTATATAATAAATAAATATTCTACTTATATATTGTTTCATATTCTATAAATAATTAAATCAAGATCTATGTAAGTCGATCAATAATATATAGTAAAACATATATTTAAAACAAAGAAGTTATTACCCAAAACATAACACCAACACTGAATATTTTATAAAAGGATAATATAGTCATAAAAAAATATTATATACTATAATATATAATAATAAGGTTCTTTTATATATTAAAAAAATCTTATATTTATTTTCAAATTATTTTTGAATGCGTACGATGATATTCATGATGAAATATAATGATTTTCTCATCTCACTTTTATTTTTGTGAGATATTTGTTATATTCACCACGTATTCTAATTGTGTGGTCTGTATAATTACATATGAAATTTTATATCATAAATTCGATTTAATACATGTTATTATATATTTCAATTGATTTTACTATTTCACTAATCTCATGATTCATAACATACATAAGTAGTTTGGGTATTTCTTGTCCCACATTTATTACAGTGACACACAGTCCTTATTCACTACACATTTATTTTGTGTGGTGTATATATGTACCATTAATGTATTATATTATTATTATCCATAAATTTATGGGTATTTAAATATCAGTTTTATGATATCTATTTCATGGGTTAAAAATTTAAAATGTTACCCAATCTAATAGTAATATTATCTCAATTCTTCATATTTTTGACACATGTAATTTTATGTGACCAAATTATTTTACGAGGTGTATATAATACCATTTTACATGATATATCATGAATATAATTATTTTATAGATATTCAAAACATTATTGAATTTTATTCTTCAATGGTGATATCTTTTCAATGTAATGAATGTGGAAATATTTTGATACTTTAATCTCATCATTTATCAGGATTGTTTATAGTTTTTCTTCCACTGATGAAATAATAAAATCCATCCCAGAAGAATTAAATTTAATTTTTTTTATTATATAGGTATTCCTGATATATTAATGTAATTTTATCATTTTACCACTATTTTTATTATTGGATAATTAAGAAATTGATTTTAGGAAAATATTACATTATTTCTCTCTTCGCATGGGAAAATGTTTTCCCAAAAATACATGTTTTCTATAAATGTATTTCATTTTTTGATCTATATGTATGAATTTAAGAAAAGTGGATATAAATTATTTCAAATACCTAATTACATGTTTTCAAAGATATTTTAAAAGAGTGGTTTTTTTTAAAATATTATGATTTAAATATCATATTCAAAGATGAAATAATATTATCCTCAAGAAATTTTTTAAATGATTTTTAATGATTACATCATATGTTTTAAAAGTTATTTCAAACGAAAATTATTTTTAAAATATATTATGTCTTAAATAGTTATTTCTAATTAAAGTTTGTTATATTTACAAAATGGACCATGTTATCTTTCTAAATCATTATCCATTAATGAATTATTCATTTGATATCATTTCTGTTATACTAGAGATATGAAAAAGGTCCCCATTATTATTAATACATTGAATGGATTATAATCATTATGAACTTTTTTTATGAAATTTTTCTCTCTTTCATGGGATATATGCTTATGATACCTACTTATTTTTTTTGTTTTTCAAATATTGAAATTGTTAGGAAATATATACCATTTTTGAAAGTTATGAAAAGGAAAACATTTTATGATACTTATTTCATTTCAGGGGTTATTATATGATTTTATTGAAACCTATTACTTTTTATCGGTCTTGATATGATGATTATTTAATATATTTTTTTAGAAAATTTATATGATTTCATTATATGATGGGTGGGACGTATACCTCCTTCTAATGAATTGTGTAATGATCTATATATCATGAGACAAATAGGGATGGAAAGATGTGTGAACATATTTATGTATGATAGGGTTAGTACAAGGACTTGAATTTGATTAGTAATAATTTTAGGTAACCATATGTGATCCCAATTCAATAATATAGGGATATAATATGGAGTGAACCTAGTTTAGTAAATTAATTTTAATGCTAAGTTGGTCTTAGAAGTGATTGATGATTACTAAAATGGTATTGGGAGTGGGTATTTAATACTTTGATTATCTTAGCAGTGATACTTTACTTATTAGATGGTTTGGGGAGCCCTTTCAACTGTAAGAAAAATACTATGACAGGGAATTGTGGTGTGTCCTACCCCATAAGGTCGTTCCCCAAGATGTTCCCTAATATTGTTTGGAAGTTAAACATAATATATATGGAAATATATTATATTCTTTTGATTATGAGACACATCTATATTTAATGAAAATTATATTCTCTCATGACTCATGATTTTCTATTTTTCTTATGATTAATATGTTATGATCTTCCAATATTTATGATATTACAATCAATTTTGATCTTTGATATGCAGGTTATGATCCTAAAATGTTATTCTCATGTTCTCACACGTTTATGTCAATGTTAGGATTACATATCAGCTTTATTTTAAACCTTACAAGCATTTGAGATTTTCAATATCTTATGTTTCCTTTTCCATGGTTATAATGAATGGTTTTAAGTTGGAGTAATTAAGTAAGAGTTTGTTATAGGAGATTATTTTTTTCATACACCAAATTTGTAGAATGTGTTCAAAGTATCCAAAGCCACAAAAATATTATGTTCCTAGTGTAATTAATATTTTAATATGTTAAATATTCATAAAAAATTATTTAATATCCATGAATGTTAAGCCTGGGTCACTATATTTTTTATCAACGAAAAGGATTAGTCAAAATTGGAAAACATTGATGAGAAATTTTTAGTGAGACCCCAATCAATATTTATAAGGATATTCTAAGGGACGTATCAAATGATATTCTTAGGATGTCATATATATAATACCAGGATTCATGATTTATACTTCTTATAGGTAATTTATTATTATTATTTAGGTTTCCTCTATGATAATAGTTTCTCAAACTATGATTCGATGTCTTATTCAATAATATTAATTAATCATAAATAGGTCAAAATTCATTGTTTTAGAAGTTTAATTTATAGTAATTATGAAAATCGATTTCCTTAGTGGAGATCTGATGAAGGGATCCTCGGAGGTGGTATGATTATTGGATAAACTATTGAAGGTAAAGAGACCACTAAAACATGTTAAATGTTTGATATGTTCTAACAGTATTGATTATATTACAAGTAAGAAGAACGATTAAATTGTGGTTGGTAAACCTTAATAAATGATACATATTTCATATTATTTAAATGAGTATTAATGAATCATATTATTAAGATTAAACAATTTTAGATTAAAAAATTTTATTGATTGAAGTGTATATTTATTTGAAATTTAGAATTATGTTATATTAATCATGAAGTATATTTTTCCCTTTATGTAATTTTAAAAATATATAGAATAGTGATGATGATCCATAAAATCGATTTAATAGAACTATGATATTTTTATTAAATGAATGTAACCTTTAATGTGTCCTTGGTGTTTATAGAATTGTATTTTTCATGGATAAGGAGTTGATTAATTTTTATAATATATATTGGATGCTATTGTTGAAATCCTAACTAATAAAATCATGTTTGAAAATATATATTATAATATCATGGATGGGGATTATGATATTTTGTATTTATGGAATATATCCAATAATAATTTGAATAATAAATAATTATTGTTTTCAATAATTATTTTTGATTATTCATGTCATTAACAAATTTAAATTGATAACAAGACAATTGTATTCACATATTTTTATCTAAAATCAAGAGATATATTAAGATATATATTGGATTAATGTTAAGATGAATTTGATAAATTTTGTGACCTTATTTATAATGTTTTGTATTTTCAAAATTTTTATGTGTTAGAAGTATAACCATTTATGAGATGGTTTCTGTTAAAATTCATTTGATGTTTTACAGATAAAATTATTATGTAAGTTTATATCAGCATTTATATATTGGATAACATGTGCTAAATTTTTTCTATGTAGAAAAATAAATATTTATAGAATTACTTATCGTTATATTTATGGATCTCAATGTCTATAAGTGCATCTATAATGGAACAATTCACAATTATTTCATGGATTTATTAATGAAGAAAAACTCAATCAAGTCACAACCAAAGGGTGATATTGGGTATGTGAGAAAGAATGAAATTATGTAACTATATTTCAACATGTTATTGGAATAGAAAAGAATTACTCAACTCTTGGAAAATGATATTGAAAAAGAATTATCATAATACCTTAAATTATATTGAGTCAATGGTCTTATTAATCATCCCCAATTTATGATTTTTTGGCTCTTAACATTCCATTGATCATTCAATTTCATTTGATCAATGTCTCAAATAACACTCTATATTTATTTATGATTTTATTACAAGTCTGATACTCTATTCCAAATTAGGTGTTTTATGTGTAGACCATATTATGAGTTACTTTGGGTAAAGGTATTGTTTCTGAATTTTTTTTCTTGATGGATATTTTAGTTTTAATTTGTACGATTTGAGTTTCAATGAAAGGAATGACAAATTGAGAAACAATTTATGAGTGATATTAATTTCATTAGTGAAATTCATTTTATGTGGGGTTGAATAAATATCTCCCAGATTTTGTGTAATATTTTTTTATAATTAATTTACACATTTTATTAATTTTGATATCACATAACACTGAATAGAATTAGTGTTATAAGAAATAACTTTGTTTGGATTGAATTTTAGGCAATTCCTAGTTAATATATCAGTAAAATATATTTTATTATTTATGTACATAAAAACTATGTTTGAATTGTTATATAGAGAATACCGATTTCATTTGATAGCTTGTGTTACATGCAAAACTGAGTTTTATTGACCTACAATATACAGTTATTATTAAATTAGTGTTATAATTAATACATAGCCATTATATTTTTATAAAAAATATAAGAGTAAATAAATTATGAATAAATAGTTAAATTATTTTAAAATTAAATCATTGGCATTAAATAAATTATAAATGAATGAAAACCCAATTGAATATCAATGATGTATTTATTTATGAAAACTATTTTTAAACCCAAAAAATAAAATTACTTATATAAATTAATGTAATAAATATTATTTAGATATAATAATTAAATTTATATATTATAAATGAAACAAAATCTTTTTACATGCATCCAAAAAATTCTATAGTCATAAAATAAGAAAAAATCCAATTTTTAGCATTTAAAGTAATATTTTTCTAAAGGGAATTTTTGTCGCATTTTAATGGTAAATTTAATTTAAAAATTACTTGTAAAAATTTTTAATTTATATATTATAATAATAAACATTATTTTTGAAATTTTGTTATCAAAATTTACATAGGTATCACTGTTTGTATCTTGATGAGATGTTTTATTTTTTGCGGTATAGTGGAAAACAATACAAAAAAATTGAAAAATACATCTCCATCTAATTTATTTATATTTTTAAATTTTATTATAAATATATTTTAATGTATATTTATGTTAATTATACATATATAAGCCTTATTTATTTTATTTGAATAAATTTCACATTAATATTCTATATAAACACAATTAATTCTTTTGAACATTTTTTACATTAAGAACATATTGTCTTGTCCCTTCTACAACATCGATTTTAAGTTTCATTCAACCACTTAGGTAATTTTAATTAGGAAAAATTGATTCCATATTTTGAATAAAAATAAATTAAAATTTCTTTTAGGGTCAATTATTTTTTTGCAAAAAATACTGTTGAATGAAAATAAATTTAATTACAGTAACTAAGGTAAAAATGAGTTTACATATTTTCTAAACATTATGTTAATGGAAAAAATAACCTAGAAACATATACAAAATATATTATATTGTTTTTTTTATACCATAAAATAATTTTTACCAAACATTTATATTATTGGTGGAACATTATGTATGTGAGACATCTCCACAGCTTTTACCCTTTTGAATATAAATTAATTATATTCCTATTAAACTATAAAAGGATACCCCCCCCCCCCCCACATACTCACACATATCATTAATTTTATCTCATCTAAACATTGAACAAATATTATCCCAACATACCCTATATCAACCAAGTATCATCTATTCTGGAATAAATCCAATCGAAGAATCTGTTTGGTGCAAACCAAATGGATTTACAGGAAAAAGATGTAACATTCTTCCACATGAATTTTTTTCTGTTTCCTTCTAAAATCCATTAAATTATTCTTATTCCATGATCCTATAAAATCATTATTATAAAAAATATTCTAATATTTTGTTAGTATGAGTTTAAGACCTACACCATCACTCGCATTCATGTAATATGATACATAATCATCGTTTGTGTGAAAGGAAGAATAAAACCTCATGAGCCAATGACGTTCATTTGTCCATTACCACATCAAATGGTTGGGAATAATGATATAATTTCTATTTTCAAATGATATATATGATATTTATTTTGTATTTATTCAACATTAATTCTTATATAACACATAACTTTTGGGTTTCCATTATGTGAGATTATGATACCATCATTTCTAGACTTGTGGACTACCTCTCCCACCATGCAATGTGACTCATAAAAAATTACATCAAATGTATTAAGGATGTGTTTAATATAAAATATATTATATATAAGACATAATAATTTTTCTTTAATGATAATATGTATATAAATATATTTTATATTCATTCTCGGCATCAATATTATATGAAAACATAAATAACATTCATGAGTATGTATGTAATGTCATGGATTATCCCATGTATTATTTTTAATATTATATGGGATTTCATTTGAGACCAGGCCTTGAGACGTCGCTCAGTTCTAAGGCCCGGTGAGCCCAGAACAAATGTTTGAATTGATTTAAATAATTATATATCAGGTGCATGTGGTTTTCCTGAAAAAGTCGATTAGCCCCGAAACAGTTACTCGGATTGGAAATCTGAGGTCTCCATGGTGTCCAGAGCAGCGGGTTTACCCTAGGGGAGACCTAACATTGGCTGGCACAGGTCGATGGTGAAGTCTGTTTTTTGGACGTAACATTAATAAAATATGTAATAAATTTTTTTATCAAATATTTGATGACATGAAAAATTTTATTCTTTTTTTAAAATAGAGATATGTCAGTGGATCAGGGTTACAATTCTCATAACCATGAATTTTTATGGAGGCTCTAGGAAAGATTTAGAGGAAACCCCCAACGCGGCGACGACCTTCCTGATGACCTTCGTCGGTGACGACGACGACGCGTCGACCCGATCTCCACCAACGAACGCTGTAGATCCAGGTAGGGCATTTGACTTCTATGTGATTTCTTTCCCATAATTGATTCTACAATGAATGCAGACTAATCCTTGAACAGATTATCCCTCAGATTGATCATATTTGCAGGATGGGCTATGTGGGGATTTTGGGGATTCGATTCATGGAGTAATTTGGTTTCGTTTAACCTTCTAATGGTGACGAACCAAGATCAAAATGAACTTCGATCGAGGTTCATCCCTCTCGATTATTGTGCTTTCATTCCCTAGTTTCAACGCATTCTTCGTGTGCGTTCTACGCGCTCTTAGAGGGAATATATCATTGCACATTCATTTATTGGCCTAATGATCTGAGATTGTAGATATAACCTCCGGAGGATGGTCCGAAGCTACAACGACGATTTTGTAAAATGATTCATAGCAGATCGAGAGATATAAAATTTTGGGCATTTTTCATCAGAAGATCATATGTTGTTCATCGAGGTAATTGAAGATCCTAAAGAACCGGATTCATTGTTAGGATGAAGAAACGAACCAGTACGTTGAGTTTCGCAGAAAACAGACGGTAGAATCAGGATCCGGAAGATTGGACAAAGCGTAAGTAGGAAAATGGCATTTTTGGAAAACTCTCGACTACACAGCGTGTAGTATGGGATAAATGGAATGTGTTCATCAGGGATTACTTGGTGTGTACTCCGAGATTACAAGAACACAGGTTGGGTACATGACCATGGACACGGCGTGTATACCCTTCTCTGGCCAGACACGGCCAGATACACGGGACACCCCATGTAATGGTTCACTGGCAAGAAACACGGACGAACACCGTGTACGGGCATACAGTTAGGGTACACGGGTGTTACCCAGTTGACAGGACACAGTGTGTGCATTGAATTACACGTCGTGTATATGCTTTCCTACACGTCATTGATTCCAGACATGGGCCATTTACACGGGTAGTACCCAAAGTCAACAAACACAACGTGTGATCGTTCTACACGTCGTGTAGTCGGGTTTTACACAACATGAACAAGTGACACGGTCCGTTTAAACGGGCAGTACTTGGGTTCCGGGAACACAACATGTAACCATACTACATGCCGTGTAATCTATTTTACATGGCTTGAGCTAGTTAGCATCTGTGACTTGGACTATTTTTCTTAGGGTTCGTCCCCTTGGTCATTCTCCTGAAGGTTTTCGGTATCATTTCCTACATACACCAGTATGATCCCTTAAGAAGGACTTCAAGAATAGAGTTGTTGGAATCACCTCTGTGAGACTTGTAGCCAGATCCTCTATTCATTTCTGGAACCCTAGGTAGAGTTCATAGAATTGACGTGGCCAACTTTACCCGGGCGCTGATCCTCTACTTAGCGAAGTAGTTCAGACTGAGATGTTGGAATCACCCCATAGCTATTGGTTGTGATCCTCATTTGAACATCATATTCACAAGTTCTTGTGGAGTGTGTTCCCTTGGAATGAGTACTTCGTATCTCTCTCTCTTCAGACCTAGGAGTTTGTTCTCCATGTTACGTGCTTAGTGGAATCTTCGAGCTGGATCCTAGTGGTGGTATTGCGATAGTCGATCTTGTATGAGTATATCAGGATATTCTTGTTATATGTTCTTTAAAAATATACTATATATAGATAAATGTATATTTCCTGTATGGTATTTCCCTTGTTGTATTCCTTTGTGGTTTCGGGGTGTCCTATTGGGTATTTTTATACTCACCCCTACATGGGCTTTGCCCGCACATGTCGTTTCTTGTGCAGATGAGCGAACCTTTGACAAGATTCAAGGAAGACTAGGACCGGATGGTGATCAGTGAGATCAGACAGGGAGAGGTGTGTTCCTACAGCTACGGATTGGAGACCCAATACCTTAATATACAGGTTGGACTTTTTTACAGACTCTCTTTTGGTGGGATTGTACTTTTTTCCCAAGGTTTTACATTAATGTACATCATTTTTCTCGTACATTCTTGTTTGGGATTTTTAGTGTATGCATAAATTTCCATTTTTAGTAGTTTTTACTATTCATCTTTGTGGGCTTGTAGATGAGTTTATGTGTGTGCAGGTTTATAAGAAATTCCTTCGATGTTAATAACATACCTACTCAGTGCTAGTCACCAGCCCCTAGCCTATAGGATGCGGGCATAGGGAGTTGCGGCTCAGGCCCCCCTGGGACGAGTCGTGACAGTGTGGTATCAGAAGTGGTCGGTTCTATCTTAGGGCCAAGAGCCTGTGAGTTAGTTTGGGGAAACAGTGTTAAGTGTTTCAAGTTTGGCTTTCAGGCTAGGGACCCCAGTGTTGGTGCGAGCGACCGACCTATCCATACACTAGGACTCTAATAACTTGATTTTTGAGTCAAAACATGAGAACTCTAGTTTCAGGGATAAAATAATGGTGCATGCATCATATAAGAATGGGTTGTGGTTTCCATGTCCTTCTTGAGTCATCTCTCCAGATAAACTAACTGACATACATCTTGTTTCTATACTGGATGCCTCCACGGCACGCACCCGCTAGGATCCAACAGCTCTATCATGAGGATGACCCCCTTAGTGATGAAGCTTTTATACAGGGGCCAGATCCCATAGCATTACCTTCAGGTGGTGTTCCAGTTGTTCCACCACCTGTGGAGCAGTGTTTAGTGCCTGCTTTAATAGTAGAGGAGGAGCGCAGGCTGAGCGCTCTCCATGAGTTTCAGAGAAAGAGACCCCTCAGGTTTCAAGCTGAGCCTGACCCTTAGGCAGTAGAGGACTGGATTGAGGCAGTGACCAGCATCTTCCATTTGGTCAGGAAACCAACTGACCAGATGGTGATCCTGGCAGCGAGCCTTCTGTGGGGCTCACCAGGGCGATGATGGAGTTTGGTTATCTTGACTCACGATGAGATGACTCATTCATGGTTAGAGTTTGAGCGTCTCTTCTTATAGGAGCTGGTAGAGCAGTTGGAGGTTTTTTGTATTTTGGCCTTTTACCCCCACCACCCCTAAAAGGTCCACCCCACCCTTAGGGATCTTGTAGAAATAGGTTGGGACAGCTGCAGGAAGTGGAGGCTTATGACCCAGGTACTCCAAAAATAATTAGAGGTAAAATATGTGTCTTTTCTACTTTGGTTTCCATACTTATAGACACAGGTTCTAGTCATTATTCTCTAGCATCTTATCTCCTTCGAGACCTTTAGTTTCAGGTTGATTTGTTGATTTGACCGTTACACTTAGAAACACCTACTAGAGAAGATTCAGAGATCACACACCATTGCAGACAATGTGACATGACCCTTGGAGGTGAGAGTTTCGGTTGGAACCTCTTGGTGGTAGCGTTGAGGCCTTATGATGTCCTTCTTGGTATGTATTGGCTATCCATAGTTAATGTCCATATTGACTATTTTAGATGATGGTTGTGGTGTTTCTGCAGTGATGGAACGAGTTTTTTCTTCTTCGGTGAAAAGGAGACCCATGCAGTGCATGATCTACTCGTGTATTAGTAGGCACAATTGATTTCACATCAGTTGGATAGCATATCCCTTGGCGAAGTAGATGTTATGATTTTCTAGATTCCAATAGTAGTTCCAGAGTATGAGGATGTCTTTCCGGAGGATCTCCACGGACTACCTCCCCTTCAAGAGTTAGATTTATGCATTGAGTTGCAACCTGGGATGACACTAATATCATCATCCGTATATCGGATGGCTCTTATAGAGCTTCATGATATTTGGGTGAAACTATAAGACTTGAAGATGAAGGTCTTCATGTGACCCAGTGTTTCACCCAGGGCGGCCCCAATTTTGTTTTCCAAGAAGGCAGAAGGGAGCTTGAGGCTGTGTGTGGATTACTGGCGCTTAATTCAGGTGACCGCGAAGAACCTGTATCCACTTCCAAGGATTGATGACATCTTTGACCAGTTAAGAGGGGCACGATGGTTCTTAAAGGTTGATCTACGATCATGATATATCCAGTTTCTAGTATGGGATGATGATATACCATAGATGACATTTATATGTCACTACAGCCACTATGAGTACTTGGTGATGCCCTTCGGTGTGATGAACGCCCCGCATGTTTTTATGGGACTCATGAACTGGATATTTCAGCCCTATCTATATCAGTTCATAGTGGTCTTCATCGATGATATCCTGGTGTACTCTGCATCCGAGGAGGAGCACACAGGGCTCATGAGGATGGTTTTAGATACACCCCAAGAGCACCAGTTGTATGAGTAACTCTTGAAGTGTCAATCCTGGATACAGGAGGTCCACTTTCTGGGACACGTTATCTCAACAGATGGTGTAGCAGTAGACCCATCCAAGGTAGAGGAAATGTTAGCCTGGGATCCACCCCTGAGCGTGACAGAGGTGCGGAGTTTCCTTGGTTTGGGAGGCTAATATCATAGATTCATTCTTGATTTATCCAGAATTTCAGCACCCATGAATGCTTTGACCAGAATGGGGTAGCCTTTTGTGTGGACCGAAAGATTCCAGCAAGCATTTCAACAGTTGAGATAGATTCTACCGATAACCCTGATCATGAGATTACCAGAGGAGGGTGTCGAGTATGTAGTATTCTGTGACACATCAGGAACCAGGCTTGGTTGTGTCCTAATTTAGAGCATACAGTGATTTCCAATGACTCACATCATTTGAGGCCACACGAGCAGAACTACGTGACCCATGATCTTAATTTCACAGTGTTAGACTTCATGTTGAAGATGTGGAGGCACTACCGGATGGGCAAGCAGTTTATCATATACTATAATCACAAGAGTCTCAGATATATATTTTCTTAGAAGGATCTGAATTTGAGACAGAGACGATGGCTTGAGTTTCTCCTGGATTATGACTTTGTGAATGATTATACTCCTGGGAAGGGGAATATTGTGGAAAATGCTCTTAGCTGGAGATCTCGTTCATAGTTTCTTGATGAGGCGATGAGGCAGTTGGCCTCTATACAGTTATCCTTCGTGGATAGAGATGAGGGAGTTTACCTTTAGTAGATGGTTGTTACCCCTCCGTCAGGGAATCACAGCTCAGGGATACTAGTGATGAGACATTATGTGCTCAGATATCCACAGGGGATGCTGCTGATGGATATTCAAAGGGTGGAGAGAAAGTTGATATTTTCAGAGGTCGCACAACAGTACCAGTTACATTGCGGGAGGAGGTTCTGAGGGAGTTCAATACATCTCCTTTGGTGGTGCATAAAGGTGTGGAAATGATTTACCAGGACCTCTGATGTTAGTTCTGGTGGCCATGAATGAACAAGAGTGTGGCAGTGCTTGTTTCTCGGTGCCTTACATGTCAGCAGTTAAAGGCTGAGCACTAGGTTCCAGTAGGTTTGACTCAGCCCCCCGAGGTGCCAGAGTGGATGTGGGATGGGATATCCATATAATTCATGATGGCTTTACCACGTACATCCAGGTGGCATGATTCCATCTAGGTGATCATTTACTGACTCATCATGTCGGTCTACATCCTAGCCATATAGGAGTAGAGTTCAGTAGAGAGCTTGGGATGCCTCTATGTGTAGGAGATAGTTTGGCTTCATGGAGTGCCATCGATGATCGTCTCAGATCATGATGCCTATTTCACATCCCATTTATGGAGGATATTGCATGAAGCTTTTGGGACTTAGTTACTCTTGAGCCCAGCATTTCATCCTTAGACTGATGGTCAGACAGAGCGGACCATCCAGGTTTGAGAGGATATTCTATGATCATACATACTTGAATTCGGTCGTAGAAGGGAGGATCACCTACCCCTGATGGTATTTTCTTATAACAACAGTTATCATTCCACTATTGGTATGGCACCATTCGAGGATTTGTATGGACAGCCTTGAAGGTCACCACTTTACTGGACTAACCCATTGTGTCAGCACTCATGGGCCAGAGATGGTGTGAACTACTATAGAGAATGTGAAGGTCATGCATGAGCGGATGAAGACTGAACATACTCGGTAGATGTCTTCTGCTGACTGGAGAGAGAGGCCAATGGAGTAAGATGAGGGATACCATGTGTTCCTTCGGGTATCACCTTGAAGGGTATTGTGAAGATTTGGTCGACGCAGCAAGATATCTCCAAGGTTCATCGGCCCTTTTCAGATTCTAAGTAGAGTTGGTGAGATGGCATACCTCTTGGATCTACCTCCCTATATAGACCAGGTACACAATGTTTTCCATGTTTCGCAATTGTGAAGGTATGTTCATGATATATCACACATTATCAACTGGGGCGACCTGGACATTGATGACAGAGCGACCTTTGCTGAGTACCCAGTGGAGATCGAGGATCAGTAGGAGAAGATCCTTCATGGGAGTTTTATTCCCTTAGTGTGTGTCTGGTGGAAGCATGAGAATCTCAAGGAGAGAACATGGGAGCGGGAGGATCATATTTGTGTGCAGTACCGACATATTTTTGAGTAGCCCTTGTTTTGTCTTTTCGAGGATGTAAAAGCCCTATGGTGGGTGTGATGTAATGTTCCAGATTTTTTCCATGTATAATTTTTAATATTATATGAGATTTCTTTCGAGACCATGTTTTGAGACGGCCTGCAGTTACGTGGCCCAGTGAGCCTGGAACATATGTTTGAATTTAATTGAAAAATTAAATAACACACATGTGTGGTTTTCTTGAAAAAGTGGAATAACCCATAAATGAGTGCTTGGTTCAGAAATCCGAGGTCACCATTACATCCATAGAAGTGGTTTTACCTAGGGGAGACCTAACATCGTTCTGCACATGTTGGTATTGAAATCTAGTTTTTGTATGTAATAGTAATAAAATATTTAATACAAATATTTTATTAAATTCTTAAGGCACCGAAAACATTTATCCTTTTTTTAAATAGAGATGTCGTAGGGGACCAGGGTTAAAATTCTCATAACCCTGAATTTCCATGGAGGATCTTGGAACGTTCTAGATAAAACCCCCACGCGACGATGAGGTTATTGACGAGCTTCACCGGCGATGATGACGTTGCTATTGGATCTTCGCCAATGAATGTCGTAGATCCAAGTAGGGTGTTTGATTTATTTGTGATTTCATTCTCATTCTTGATTCCTGCGATGAACACGGACTAATCCATGAACAGATGAGCTCGTGGATTGATCGTATTTGCATGATGGGATTTTGTGGGGGTTTTGGGGATTTGATTCTTGTAGTAATTTGGTTTCATTCAACCTTCTAACGGTGATGAACCAAGATCAACACGAACATCGATCGACGATCGTCCCTCTCTATTGTTTTTCTTTTCTTACTTGTTTTCTACATGTTCTTCATGTGTGTTCTACGCATTCATGGAGGAAATCGATTGTTGCACATTTTTCTGTTGGCGAAATGATCCGAGATTGTAGATCCATACTTAGGAGGATGGTCCGGAGCTACGATGACTATTTTAGTAGGCGATTCGGAGGAGATCGAGAGATACGAATTTTTGGGTGTTTTTTGTCGGAAGATCATATTTTGTTCATTGATCTGATTGAAGGTCTGAAACACCAGGATTTGGTGTTAGGATGGAGAAACGAACCAACACATTGAGTTCCGCAGCAAACGGATGACATAATCAAGATCTTGAATATCGGCCGAAGAGGAGGAGGACAACGTTTCTGGAAAATTCCCAACTACATGGCATGTAGTATGGGATACATGGCGTGTGTTCATCGTGGATTACTTGGTGTGTACTCTGAGAGTACATGAACATAGGTTGGGTACACAACTAAGGACACAACGTGTATACCCTTCCCCGGCCAGACATGGCCAGATACGTGAGACACCCCTTGTACCAGTACAAGGGTAGGAAACACGGATGAACACCGTGTATGGGAATACGACCAGGGTACACGGGTGTTACCCAGTTGACCGGACATGGCGTGTACCATGACTTACAAGTCGTCTATATGATTTCCTTCATGACTTCAATTCCAGACATAGGATATTTACATGGGCAGTACTCGGAGTCAATGAACATAGCATGTGAACCTTCTACACACCATGTAGTCGAGTTTTACCCATCTTGGATAGGTGACACGGGCCAATTACAAGGTCAGTACCGAGGGTCAAGGAACACGGTGTGTAACTATAATAAATGTCATGTAACCTATTTTACATGGCTTGAGCAAGTTATCTTCTATGACATGGACTAGTTTCCTTAGGTTTCGTCCCCGTAGTCATTTTCCTAACGGTTTCCGGTATTATTTCTTACATACATGAGTATGATCTTTTCGGCAGGACATGCCGAATAGAGTTGTTGGAATCCCCTCTGTGAGCCCTAGAGGCGGATACTTTATTCATTCCTGGAACCCTAGGTAGAGTTCTTATTATTGACGTGACCAACCTTTCCCGGGTGTCGATCCTCTGCTTAGCGGATTAGTTCAGACCGAGTTGTTGGAATCCCCTCATAGCTATTGGTTGTGATCCTTATATGAACATCATATTCTCATGTTCTTGTGGAGTGTGTTCTCCCGGAATGAGTACTTCGTATCTATCACAGTTCAAACCTAGGAGTGTCTTCTACTTGTTATGTGCTTAGTGAAATCTTCGAGCTGGATTCTAGTTGTTGTATCACAATAGTCTATCGTGTATGAGTATATATGGATATTTTTGTTATATGTTCTGTAAACATATATTTTGTAGAGAGGATTGTATCATTCATTTGTGGTATTTCCCTTGTTGTATTCCTTTGTGGTCTCGGGTTGTCGTAATGGGTATTGTTATACTCACCCCTTCATTGTCTTTGCCTACACATGTCATGTCTTGTACAGACGAGCGAGCTTTTGACAGGATTCTAGGTAGACCAGGACTGGACGGTGCTCAGTGAGATCAGACAGGCTGAGGTGTGTTCCTACGGCTACAGATTGTAGTCCCAGTAACATTTTTTATAGGTTGGACTTTGTTACGGACTCTCTTTTGATGGGCTTGTACTTTTGACAAAGAGTTTTACATTACTGTACATATTTTCCAATCGTACTCTATTGGTTGGGATTTTTAGTGTATGCATGCATTTCTATGTTGAGTAGTTTTTACTATTTAGCTTTGTGGGCTTGGAGATGTGTGTGTGTGTACAGGTTTATGGGAAAGGCATCCCATGTTAGAAACATGCCTACTCGGTGCTAGTCACCATCCCCTGGCCTATTAGAGGCGGGAAAGGGGAGTTGCGGATCAGGACCTACTTGGATGAGTCGTGACAACGTACCACCCACAGTGTTCATGAATAGAGTATCTCATGTTCTATTTCAATCATTTATATATTATCATAAAAAATATATAAAAAATATATATATATCATTTATATAAATTTAAATTTTTTTTATATAATTATATCATGATCTAACTAATAGGATCAAGAATAATAAGTCAAAACATACAAAAAATAGGTTACAACCTAAAACGTAACTTTAACAAGGAATTGGTTAAAAAATGTAATATAATGTACATATAAAATAATATACGGTACAATATATAAGAACATTGTTACTTTTAATATTTATAATAATAATATATTTAATATAAAGGATGTTCTTTAAGAATCATGAGTTTCACGAGTTATGGTAAGGGTTTTGTCATCTCATTTTTAATTTTATAAGATATATACTATATTCACCAATAATTCTGGTTTTTTTTGTGCATATAATTCCCTATTACCTATTATATGATGAAGTTTTTTTATTAAATTATACAAAATGTTTTAATTAATGTTATTATTTCACATATATTATGAATCAATGTTATTCAAGTAGTAAGGTGATTTCTAGTCACAATTGTCTTTCTGCGATACTTATCCCTTATTCACCACCTATTTGATTATTCATGGTTTATATAATAACCATTTATGTATAATATTAATAATAAACTTAAATTTATTTATATTTACAAATAAATTGAATGATATAAATTTTCTGGGTTTTATCTTTTAAAAGTTTCCAAATCAGTAATGTAATTTTGTTTCAATTTTCCTTGATTAAGATATGTGTTATGTTATGCACATAAATTATTTTATGAGGAGTATATACAACCATTTGAAATGTAACATAATTAATATTTTTATTTTTATGATAATATATTCTTTTTTAATGTTATTTTTTCTTATGATTTTGATACAATGTTACCGATGTGGTAAGATATTATTGCTACAATCTCATTATTTATTCAGATTGTTTATGAATATGCTTCCATTAATGAAATATTGTGATCCATAAAAAAGTAATTCTCATGAATATTTTTATATTATTTTTATTAGTTGTATCTTAATTTAGTTTTACAATTTTTATACTCTTTGGTACTAAATATAATTTTTATTTTTTATGAAAATATAACATTATTTCTCTTTTGGGTCATGAATATGTCTTCTCCCAATGCCATATATTATAGAAATGATTTAAAAAAATTATTTAAATTATATTTATATACTAATGACAAATAAGAGGATCAAAATTATTGAAAATCATCCTTTGCATATATTTTAGAGGTAAATCAAAATAAAAAGGTTTTCAAAATATTTTATGATTTAAAAAATTGTTTTCGATGCTAAACAAATATTCTCCTCATAATGTTTTTTAAACCATTTCTAAAATTCACTTAATATGTATTAAAATGATTTTTTAATAATAAATATTTGGAAAATGTTTCATTCCATAATAAATAAATTTTAATAAATGTTTATTTGCCTTATGAAATGTTATATGTGAACTTTCAAAATACTTCTCCATATAAGATGCCATCGTTTAATATAGTTTATATTTTAATAGATTTATAATCCAAGGTCACTATATATTTTATTTATTTTAGTGGGTTTTTATAATAAAAATGTGTTTAAGAAATTCTTCTCTCATCCATGAATTATGTATTTATGAAATCCACTTCTTTTCAGAGGTTGTGTTATGATGAAATGATCATAAAACATGAATATATTTCACATGTCATTATATGATGAATTGTTCATAATACCCATTTTGTATCATGAGTTATGATATGATGTTTTTTATACCAAACTCTTTTGATGGTTTTTGATATGATTATTTTATTATAATCATGTGGCACACATATGTATGATATCATTTTATAAAAGTTGGGTCCAATATTTCACTCTAATGCATTGGGTAAATATTTATATCTCCAAAAATAAATTTGTCTATAAAATGCAGTGAAACCAATTTAGATTGATAGGGAGGGAATCTGAATTGAACATGGATTAGTAATACAAAGTAGGAATGGGATGTGAACTTAGTTCAATATTAAATGGCTATAATGGGGAATAAATCATGTTCATTAAATACTTTTCCAACAAAGATAGTTTTTGAAGGGAAGCATGAGTACTAAGATAGTCTCATGAGTAAAAAATGACTATTAATATTGTCTTCAGAGTGAAACAATACTACAAATATGGTCTGGGAAGTAAAACCATTCCAGTATAAGAAATGAGATACAACAACGGATAGTGGTCAATTCTAGACAATTGGTTCATAGCCCATGATGTTCCATGATATGTTTTTTCAATGAATCATTATTCATAGAGAAATTATTTACATGTTTTTATATATTCCCTATGTCTATGTATTATGATAATGATATTCTCCCAAAAATAGTGGTATTTTATTTCTTTATGACTCATGTATTATGAATTACCAATATTAATTCCATGACTTAGGATTATGATAATTGATATGATGGATTTATCTTAAAATGTTTTTCTCAAGTTATCATAATCTCGTGTCCTTTTTCTTATTATGTATGTCCTTCATTTTTACCCTTACTAAGAATATGATCTCACCCTTTCTTTTGATTCATTTCCTTAGGTTCTAAATAAAGGATTCATGTTGGTGTACAAATGTTTATTATCATTATAGTAGATGTGGATGGTCTTTCATTAAATTAGAAGAAGGTGTTGTATGTTTCTAGAGACAATGTACTATTACAGTCCATAGAAGTATAATTTGTTAATGTTCATATTATTATTATGAAATGATATAATATCCACTTATGATAAATTTGGGTTTTTAAATGACAAAATTTTATATTCTATTGGGTGAATGAGGCTCTAGTGGGTGATTTGGATAGTTTGGAGTGGTTTATAAAGGGTTATATATAGTATGTAGTTTAGGAATTTTGGAGACATTTGTATAGAGATAAAATATTTCCACGTTAATTATTCTTATTGTTTGTTTCTAGATGGGTTGGCTCCTTCAATTACCTAATAAGGGTAATAATTTTAATGGTGAGAGGTGCCTAATGGATATGTGCTAGGAATATAAAATTATAGGTTCTTGGGGGTATATGGTTCTAGGTATATGAATTTACATGGGTAGTTATAGTATAGTTGAGGTGTAGTTGGTTCATTTATGGATGGGAAACATGTGGGTAAAATAAATAAGGAGATCATTAAAGAGTGTTTTTCTATGTGGAAGAAGGAAATGTCTAGTTTTATTGATATTAAAATTACAGGTAGTGATTATGCTTCCTTAGAAAAAACTATTTTGGAGGGTATGAATGTTAGGTTTCATGACATTATTTTTTCTTTATTTATATTTAGGAACATTGTGTGAAAATAAATTACCTTAGTGTAACTTTTCAATGATTATTGGGTTTTCAGTGGCCAGGAAATGGGTTTTTGATCAATCAGTTTGCATTTATTTTTTGAGGAACAATATGTTACTTGTGATGGGTGATATTGGAATATAGAAAAGGCATGTCTTGTAACATCCCATGGTTTTAGAATATATTTCTCTTAAAATATTTTTCAATTTTTTATTAACATGGCTACATGCAACACTATGTTGAAACGAACCACAATACACTACTAAAATATTATTATGTTATAGTTCTTGACTAGTAGTTGATTTAGAGATTTAAATAAGTCTACCTAAATTGTGAAAACAGATTTTTTATATACCCATAAAATAAATAATATTTTATCAAATTTATTTAAATTAAAAATTAAAATAATTTTAATATAAAAGAGATGTTTTTTGAATTTTTTTTATAATTGATGTTTTTTATGAAAAAATTTTAAATAACATTTCTTCACTGATTTCACTGAAATTTATATATTATATATTCAATAAAATATTTTATCTTTGATCAAATGTTATTTCAAGGCACATCATATTAATAAATACAGTTTTTTGTATACAAATGTATTTTTTTTAAAAATCATTATTCTTTTCTATATTATTTTATATGGGATTTAATCCACTTATATAAATAAATTTTTAAAAAATGTATTTCATATTTTGAATAAATATTTCTAAATTTTGATAATAATTCACTATTATTTTATGGAATTGTCAATAATAAACATTGTATAATTTAAGAACATTATAAAGGGTAAATGAATTTATACAAAGATTAATCTAATTAGCAGGGTCACCAAATTCCATTTTAATTATAATTTGATAAAGGAAACTATAAAATTATATCATTTTTCGTTATATATATTTGCATGGAACAAGTTCCAATTAATATTCCATAAATAATATTTAATGATTATAAAAATAAAAAATGACACAACTACATTTAAATATATCATATTTGTTCACATAGAGAGAAAATAATGATTCTATGTAAAAATTAAAGGTTATTTATAGAATAATAAAATTATTTACATGTTTTTACATTATATATAATTTTAAAAAATTATTTAATTAAATTAAAATACTTTTTCAAGGAGTGATTGTATTTCCAAAATTGATAGAAAAATAAATTAAATGATTTTATAAAAACAAAAAATTTATATTATTTGACTGGGTTATAATGCCTTATAATACATATATATAGATATAAATTATAATTTTTTTGATAACTATATCCATGGAAACATTATTTACCATATTTATTAGTGTCAAATTAAACTATTTGGTCCAAAAATTACCTTATTTATATATTATGAAAATAACATTTTATTAATTTATTTAAAAATAATTAAAATATTTAATGGGGAAAATTGGATTATATATGTCTTATTATTTAATATCATTTCTATTTATTATCTAATTTTTTCTTTATATGTAAAATTATAACAATGTAAGAGTGAAAAATATGTTATCGTAGTTATGGATAAAATTAGTTTTTTAAGGGGTTCACCCAAATGATATGGTTTCAGAACACTAGATAAATTTATCAAAATTTTATGGATATAAGGTACATAAAACAAATTCAACATCATATTCTATTTGTACATTAAAATTCATTTTTCTAGAGAATTATTATTATTTATTTGAAACTATTATTAGATTCCAAGATTGACCCTCCTATAACTTATAAAATTCAAGCCCTACATTCACTTAATTACACCAAATTGATCATTATTTAAAGAGAAAACAAAAAAAAAATATCTTATTAAAATAAATATCATAATATTTTGGTCCTAGTCTACCAAAAATACAATCCCAAGTATTCTTAAGATGTGATCTAAATATGTTTATTCAAAGAAGATATAATCAACTTATCAAATCTGTTTTTATTAGTTCTGCTTTTAACATTTATATGTCTACATTATTCAACATAAATAATTATCATAAATATCCATATTATAAATTGAGGATTTTATGATTTTGAAACCACCTTTATTCACCATCGTTCAATCAAAGTGGATTTGAATTTATCACTCATGCGTATGTACGACATACCATCTCCAAATAACAATACAATTCATTTTCCATTCATATATTTCATTAATGGTTATTATAATGTTTTTAATTTTTATTAATTATATATATGACATAATTGTTATTTTTCATGATAATATTATATCTACCTTCTTATATTCTAATATGTTGGAAAAGGATAATATCGCTTGTGTGTATGTGTAGACTACCACCCTCATGAATATTGAAATGATTTCCCATTTCAATTTTACTTTCATGGTTATAGGGATATAGTTAATGAATATTAATGATACTTAAAATATAAATTTCTATTTAACTCTTATTATGTCAATCTATTGAATTGTTTAAACTACATTTATGTGTATGATTGACATAACATATCTATGAATTATGTAATTCATTTTTCTAAATCATAAATTTATTATTAAATCGAAATAATAATATATTTAATATATATTATATTTATACAATGTTTATAATTCAAAATATGACATAATAATGATCAATTTAAATGGGAATGAACATATTAATAGGAGTTCTCCTAAAAAATTAAATATCTAACATTGAAAATTGATTATCATTATAAGATGTTATTTTAGAATGGGAGATAAAATATCATTTGAGGATAATATATGTTTTTATAAATGAGTACATTATTCTAGAATTTAGTTAAAATAAATTAAAATTTATTATAAATTAGAGTAGATTTATTTCAATGAATATTTAATACGAGTTAAAGGTTTTATGTTAAAATTAAAAAATTTACATGGATTATTTAGGAATAAGTATATGATGACGAAATATTATCATAATTGTCTGGAAATAGTAATGAATTTTCTAATTTTATATTTTCTTCATGAGATGTAATGTTTTTCTTTCATTTTCCATTCATTTTGACATATTATAATGATAGAATTGTTTTCAGAAAAAATGAATTTATTTATATCTTTGGATGATTTTTTCCCTTAACTATATTAAATTTTTAAAATTGTTTTCATGATTTTTTTAGTAGTATCTTATGATTTTTTAAATTAATTTCTCTCCATGATATTTATTTTACAAATGTTTTAAAATGAATATTCTGTTTTTTTTATAAATTGGGTACATTTTTGCCCATTAAAAAACATGACTGGAATGTTATTTTGTAACAAATATGTAATTAGCATAATTCAATACCATTATAATAAATCAATGATTTGAATATTTCATTATAATTTTTGTAGTTTATTTTAAATGTTAATTTTTATAATATATTTTGTATTTTTTTATTAAAATAAGTGATTCCATTTTGAAATGGGTATTTTCCTGTAAAAATAATCCATGTGATTTTGAAATTAATTTTAATCTCAGATGGAATCCTTTAATGTTAAATAAGATATGATATGTATATTATCCAATGACACCATCATTATTATTTCACAATATGGTTTATGATTATGAAGATATAAATATTATAATAACCATTTCGTTTTATGGATTATTCTATGATTAATTGATAAAATTTAAATGAAACCGAATTGTTTTATATGAGTTATTCAATGGTGAAATATTTATAAATCATAATTTTTAATAATTTGTTAATTTATGTATGTTTTCTAATCCGGTGGGTCACATATTTATGGTTTTCATTATGGCAGGAATGGTTCAAGAATTAAATATCCCTTCAATGCATTGGGTAAATATGGTATCTCATGACATAACTAATACTGGAATGGGGAGTAAACCCTTTAAATTAAGGGAATTTCACAACTATCTTTTTTGTGGGAGCGACACGTAACTAATACTATAGAATATGGGGTGAAACTAGACTATTTTTATTGTCATATTAGTGAAACATTAATAAGAAATAAATAATTTTTTCACTTATTTTATTTCTGGAAACAAATTTATTTTGAAAATTTTATTATCTAATGGGACATGTAATTTGATTCCATTATGATTCATGTTATACAAATTACCATTATTTATTCCACAACCCATGATCATTGTCTATTATTTACATGGTATGATATTTAGATCATTTCCTTTTATTTTACCACCCTTATGCTAATATTGTATTGAAGTTAGAATTTGAGTCTCTATTATTTTCCATTATAGAGAAATTGAGTTTAACAATTCTTTTTTTCACATTAACAAGTTTATGAAGATTGGTTTAAAGATGATATGTCTAATAAGTATTTCTATTTTAACTAAATTATTGGAAGATGATTGAGTTCAATTATGATCCATTAATTTATGTATCCACATTACAGAAGATATTGGACCAATAATTTCATTGTTAGTATCATAATATTATGTAATTAATATGAATTAAATATGATTTAATATCTGTGTATGGATGGTTTGGGTCCTTATAGTTATTCTAATAGAACCTTTTAGTTACCAATAGAATCTATGAAGATAAATCATTGTATATGATAACATCATATGGTTTTTCTACGGATATCATATTTCATTTGTTAGAGAAATATTTGAATAAATTGAAAGTAAGTTGACATAATTTAGATATACTCTAAATAAATATTCATGATTATGTGGTTTCCCACTATGATTTTTATATATCACACTATGATTTTTTTTCTTTTACTCATTAGATGTAACATGATTAATCGTGGTAATATTGGATATAATTTACAATTCAATGATTATACTATTGATCATCCAAGTGAGATGGTAGATGGAATGAAAAATGATGTTATATTGTTCATGCATCTTTTCCTAGCTATGAATCACGCTGAGCTTATAAATGAGAAAATGGGGAAACAATGCTCTTTTGATTCCATCATGGGGTGACACACACCTTCTTATTATGGGTCAATTGATCCACATGGTTCCAAACAATTTATTTGTACCACTAAAATGATATTTTCTATACTTTAGTTTTAAATCATTATTTTTAACTATTTATTGTTTAGAAGGATATGTATATTAATAGTGAAATCTTATCAGGAACATGAGAAAATGAAATGAAATGGACTCCATGGACTAGGATAAACATAATAGATTATTTTTCAATAATTATAATCCTTGAATTCTGTATAAACAACGTGTATATAATTTTTTTACCTGATGTTTGAGGATTATTAATCAGTTATTTCTTATTAAGAAAATTTTAGAATAATTTTGATGCTTGATTTTGGTATTTTCATCTAACCCCAATGTATTGTTTTTAAAATCATAAGTTAATTAAAATAATTTCATTGCATGTAATTATTCAAAAAAGACAATAGTGGTTACGAAGAAATCAATAAATTCATTGTCATAGAGAAAATGGAGAATTGTGTAAACCATAAATATCTTGTTTTTTTTAAAAAAAGAAACATAAAATTCATAATAAATATTAAAAACTATGAATATAAGAATATTCATTTTCGTTACACTAAATTTATTGAAGGAATCATGGTGGAAATTGTTTTAAATCGACTATAATAATATTAACTTACTAAAAATAAGGTCATAGAATAATAAACATCCATAGTGATGGGATGAATATTTGCAATGATAGAGGAGAAAAACCCTAGAATAAGCTACCAACAATCCAATGTTCCAACTAGCAAGACAATAGGAATTATGATAACATGTTCTCAAATATGAATGTGATTTAATACGACCAATTTTAGAATCATAATATGAATAATTACATTGTTAAACTCATGTGATTAGTATTCCCATTATGGTATATGCTAACTATGTGGTAAAGCATACAATTACCATTCACTGTGGAAATTCAAATTAATTATTTAACTCAATATAATTTTTTTAATATATGAGAAATTTTATAAGGTTATTGCAATACTATATCAATGATTATATGTTTTTTAGAATAAAAAACCCACAATTTTAAAATGGTTATATCCCAAGTATATGATTCTTAACTGATATAAGTTAGTGAGAATTGTATTCCTATAAATCTTGTTATTACCCCTCTAACTGAATTTGATATCATTTTTTAATGGAATATCTTTCTACACATAAGGTCCACATAAATTTCCAATGTTGGGAAGTCATGTTTTAGATTTTAATTTTCTGGATAACAATAAATATAAACAACCCATGTTAATTGTATCCATTGTATGAGACATGATTCTTATTTAAATGTGGTGTTATCATAGTTAGTTGGGGAAAAATTGATCATCGATAATATTCCAATCATGAGGGATTTTATTGATGTATTTTATATAATTTTCTTTTTCTCCCACTAAATTGTGATGTTGAGTTTAATATATAACTCTAACATTATTCTCCACCTATTTCAGAGACTCCATAGTGAATGAATATGATTGTGTTGTAGTAAATAATTATGATACACAAGAAAAATGTTGATAAGGTATTTGATCAACTTTGTGATTCACCATGGAGTGTAATTGTTATTTTTTGAGAATATTTGTGATTAAATGAGACTCTTTATGGATTATCTGAGTCATGAATAGATAATGATCAAGAATAAGTATTATATTCCATGTGTTGATGTCATGATTGATTAGTTACATGGAAAATAATACATTTATAAGATTATTCTCCCATCTGGATATCATCATTTGACAATCATGAACTTTGATATTACTGAGTTAATTTTCATATAATTTATGAATACAATGAATATATTGCTTCTCCATTTCGTATAAAAAATTCACCTTTTATATGTAGGACTGAAATGAAGATGTAGATACTCAATTACAAGTGGGGGTAATATTAGTCATGTGAAAATATTATTTTTTTAACATTCTTCTCCTGCATTGTGATTTAGAAAAACAAATGAGGAAAATTATAATGTACCTAATATATGTCATGAATCATATGAAAAAATAAGATAAACATTACATATCCTTAAAAAAGAGGTTTACAAAAATAGTTCATTTTACAAAGGAATAAATAATTATTTGGTATTAAGGACCTATGAATAATCTTCAACATAGTTATCTTCTTATGATCATCCTAAAAAATTTCTAAGAGAACATCCTGTTACTGGATCTTCTTATCATTGTTCTGAATATTTTCTTGTTGGCATTGGTTCTTCTCCCTATGATACTTAATCATTTCATCATAAGACATAAAATTTTCATCCACCTATTCTATGTAAGGAATCACTCTTAAACTATTGAACAAAATAATTTCATTTACCTTACAAATATCTATCTTCATGATGTTGAATACCTTGAACGTTTTTAATATTCCCAAAAAACTGCCTGAATTCTCTTGGATGGACTCTTATGATTCATTGAAATCTTTCTTGAATAACTTATGCATATCATGAAAAACATTAATATCATAGTTGATATTTTTTTACCACATTTTCATCTCTCAACATGATTTTCTATGAGAATAATAATTCATCACATTGATCTGAAATTCATCTTTAAGCTTTATGAGGATCTTCATAAAATAGGTTTTGGAATCTTATTTCATATTAATAGTTAATGTAATAAGAATAGATCATTACTTGAGGTTTGTAATGTACTCAATAAAGTTCACCAACTTCTTCTAAGACTGATCGACAAAATCATCTCTTATAGAGGAGGATGATCAGCCAGATTCTGAGGGGTCTCCCATGGATGTACTGATATCTACTTTACATTATTTTTTTTAGATTTCAATCCTTAAGAGTTCTGAATAAAATAAACTTCATAAAAAACTAGAATTATTTTATCATCAACATCACCACCACCACCATCATTTTTTTCTTCATCATCTTGTTCTTTATTAATATCATTACCACCATCATCAGCAACATCAACATCATCATCAGATGGTATTTGATATTCTTTAGTATCAACAATATTGTATTTCTATTCTTATTTCTATATTGAAGCATGTTCAAAAGATGATGTTTGATAAGTTATTATTGATATCATATCATATTTGCTCCGCCTTTGTGTTTCTTTAATTTCTTGTATCTCATTATTACATTGTTTTTCATAACTATTTTCTTCTACTTGTTCTTGAGTCTATTCAAAACCATTTTGTAATCATCCAGGAACAATATCTTTTCCCTTTTGTGTGGGGGTATCCTCTACTACCACTTTTAGTGATTGTTGAAGAGGTTTACTCTCTTGAGATAATTATTAGGGAACTTGATATTGTTTGGATTCTATTTCTTCATCTTTTAACACAACCTGAATCATTTATTCTTATTATAGTTTCATCATAATCTAATTTTCCTTTACTAGTTTCTCATGTTCTTAAACATATCTAATTTTAAATGATTTACCTCCTTCATGATATATCCCAAAAACTGTATCTACTTATTTCCTCATCTCATTTTATTGTCTACACAATGCTACGACTTCATCGTGCTTAGATTTCTGTTTCTTTAACATAGGTAGTACTGAATAATGGATTGATTTCTATGGTTCTGAGACTTGAGACATTATTTATATAGTCTCAAATAACTATTTCATTGATCATTATGATACTTTACATGATTTTCCAAAACATTCAATAAACTTATTAGTCTTATCAGTAAAATAATATGTCATTATTTTATGTTTGTCATCACTTAAAAGAAGAATCATGGAATTATTTTCCATTTATATGGAAGGGAAATTGAAAAGGCCCAAACAACTTTTGATAAGATGGTACATGGTTCCTAGAAATATCAAAATAAAATATTTGATCGAATCAACATTTATCTTAATGTCTAGAAGAAAGTGGTACTTTACATAGTTAATATACCTTAGATTAATGATAAAATAAATCATGATGTTGTTTGTTATATTCAAGGTGTCTTGTATCATTCTCATATTATTAAAAGACACTAAATCCATAATTCCTATATTTTGTAGTTACTGTAATGTTTTATAAACATGGGATACTTTCCTCCCTTTAGGTCGATCAAATCAATAGCTCTAACTCTGTCAAAAGATCATTTTGAATATAGTCTCTTATGGTAAGGATAATAATCTTCACCATCATGTAGAATCTCTAGGAATTTTGTGACATTTTTATTTGGAAATGAATATATTTTTCCATAACTACGAAACATAAACATATCCATTCAACCTTCCATGAAAAGGATAAATAATTCAAATAATTCAATTAGCATGTCTATATACAATGGATATTGTTCGACATTTTTTCCATAATAAAAATATCTTCCAATCTAGGGAATTTAATAATATTTTAAATAATATAATGATACATAATAAAAAATACATGATCAACTAACTGTTCTATAATGATCCTCTTGCCATTATTTTCCGTATTTGTGGAATTGAAGTCTGATAGGATATTTAAAGTGACATTCAGAACAATGGAAAGAAATATGGAAATAAAAATGGAGATATTGATGGGATGTAATAACTCGTGCATAAATATTTGTAATTAAAAGTGGGGAATTGGGTTACACTCTATTATATAGACATTATGGTGATGGTTCAGGTTCTAAGATTAATTTAATGGTGGTAAAAAACGAATCAAGTCAGATAATTGAAACTAAACTGATGAAAATTTATAGATTCTGAACATTTTATGTTTTAAAAAAAAATACAGATTTATGTAAAGATGAGTCCATTGATGTTTTTAATAAAACAATATTGAAATACAAACAAATAAACATGAAAATAAAAACTAAAAAGTAATAAGATATACCTTTTAGTGTTTTTTAATGTTTATGAATATTTTATAAGATAATTCTTAGATTTTTTGTCTTTTAAAATGTATTATTGGAGTCTATAAATATATAATAGTTTCTGAAAACTATTCATAAGTTCTAGAAAAAATTATTACGTTTAAAAATGAAAAAAATTAAGAAAACTAGAAGTACTCCCCCAATGAAAAGGAGTATCTTAATGATAAGATATTTTTTTAATGAAAATTTGATTTTAATGATTACGCTACAATTATAATTCCTGGCATTGGGATAATGTATTAAAATATATCATAATGTAATGATGTTTTTAAAATACTAACACTTTGATCATGTATTTTGATGAATTGTAAAATAATAACTCCATTTAGTGTGTGATACCTAAAGAAGAGAATATTAATATATATTTTATTGCAATGAGGGTGATGTGAACGGTTTCTACTTTGGGCTATGGAACTGTTGTTATCATATAGTATCTAATTCTTATTAAAATTCATGCCATAATCAGTGAGTGTGTGTTGCATCCACAACACCTGAGAACCTCAAAATCTAGCAAGCAAATATTTAGCTTTAGCAGTGGAAGAGCCTACAGAATGTTGTCTCATACTTGACCAAAAACAATTTAATATCCAAATAAATTTCATGTTATGGATGTACTTTTCATATTCATTATACAAGCACCAATGGAATAATCTTAAAATAATTTAACAAAAATCCTTTCAAGAATAATAGAAAATACGAAAATCCATAGTTCCTATTAAATAGTAAGAAATTATTTTCAATAATTTTATATGGGATTATTTTTTATTAAATTGATATCTTACATATAATAATAATTAAAATATTAGGTCTAGACAACTAGCTATTATATATAGTAAATTTCCGATCATACCTCTAAAAGATATTTGATTAACTGGTTTCTCAGCATGATCAGGATCACTAGTATTCAAGGTACCATTTTTTGTATATATACTTCTAGAGTTGTCATATCAATATTTTTTAGTAATATATTTAATATACATATGTTGAGATATTTTTGTTCCTTATAGAAATTTTAAAACAAAATAAAAATTTTAACTCACTCATCATACTCATTTCAAACTAATATATTATATGATTCTCAAAGGAATTACTTCAGTACGACTGATTGGATACCAAAATAATATCATCAACATAAATTTGAATAATTAATTCAATTTCCATTCATTTTTAAAAAAAGGGATGGATCTATAGTTACCATAAAAAATTGATTTGTAATAAAAAATCCTATAATTCTATCATATATGGGTCAAGGGGTTGTTTATGACCATATAATTCATTGGTAAGTTTGAAATCATTTTCACGATGTTGTGTATCTTCGAAACATAGAGGGTTTTCAACATAAATATCCTCTTGAAGATATCAATTAGAGAAAACACACATCATATCCATTTTTTTATATGTTAATAAATGTTGTAGAGGCTAAGAGAATTATAAATGATTCAAGTCTAACTAGCAGATAATAGGTTTTTTCATAGCATATTCATTACTGTTTATTATAGACATTAGAAACTAAACAATTTATATTTCTTGTTATGATTCCTTTTCCATCAAATTTATTACTAAATACCCCCTTTACACCAATTACAATGTTTTATTTTGGTCATTAATCTAAGGTCATGATATTATACCTTTCGACTTATTTATTTCATATTTCATAGCATTAATTCAATATTCATTACCAAAATCATAATCACTAATTTTTTATTCTAATTGGAAAATATATGGTAGATTCTCTAACTGATTTCATAAAAAATATCTAGTCCTTCTAGGTTGATTTACCTGAACAATGAAATAATCACTAGGATGATTTCTATGAAACAACTGACTTGGGTTTTGTAAAACATGTTCATCCACATAGGGACGAAAATCTTCGAGAGTAAATACTATGGAAATATTTAATTGAGTATTCTATTTATTAGAATAAATTTCTATAAAGGTTTGATAATCAGTACTGGAAAACGCATAATAGGATGTTGGATACAGTTGTTTAAAAATAAAGGGATCATTTTCCTCAAGTATAACATGTACCGTTTCCTCAATAGTACATTAATTTTTGTTGAAAACACAAGAATCATTAGAATTCATTGAATGACCTAAGATTTTTTTATTGGATTATGTTATGAAATTTTTTAAGTTGTGTTTTGAATTAAAAATGAATACTTTGCATACAAATACTCTGATGTATAAAAGTTTTGGTTTTCATCATGTCTATAACTCATAAGGTTTTTTAATAAGAAATATCCATAGTAAAACTTGATTTATATTATATGAATTAGTGTTGATATATTTTGGACTAAAATTGCTTAAAATTGAGTATTCACTTAACATATTTCTTGTTATCTCTTCATTAACATAATTTTTCTTTCAATAATTTTATTTTTCAAAAGAGTTCTTGGAGATGATAAGCTATGAGTAATTCTGTTCATTCAAAAAATGAATCAAACCATGAATTCTCTAATTCTCTATCATGATCAATGTGAATAGTTTTCAATGGAACATTTATCTCATTTATAACATTTCTTGAAAATTATTTCAAATAAGAAATGGATTTATATATATTTTCTAGAAAATAGACCCATGTAAATCTATTTTAATAGTCAACATAAATTTTGTATATTTCTCCATTACATTTAGTTTATGAAGGACAAGAAAAATTCCATTCGGTGTCATTGTAATGAATTAGATGTTAATACATCACATATAGATTTAAATATTCTCTTATGTTGATTTCTATATGTATATGTATCAAAGACTTTTGATGAACTAAATCTAATATCTGGTAGATCCTTAAAATATATTTTCGTAGATAGATTAAATAAGTTATTAAGGTTATAGCTTCCTACTCATATATTCCATAACCCATATTATTCTTCTATATCTCAATGGAAAGGTAATTCTTATCTCATATGTTGTAATATGTTATGTGTATAAATATTCCCATGATGATTGGATTAAACAATGATCTTATCCTTGGAATTGTGAGATATTAATTTATTAATCCTAAAATTCAGAATGCAACCATCATCACATAATTAGCATATTCTTATAATGATATAAAAGAGTATTTTTAGTGGGACATCATAAAAAAAGACGTTATAGTGTTTGAATCTCAGTTCATGGTATGTATATAATGAGTAGAGAAATATATCTAAAAGAATGTTACAAATATTACACATTCCAAAATGGAAATTTTAGAATACCAATATGGATTTTTTCATTGGACTCTCTAATATTACAATATACCATAATGCTACTTTGGTTATATTCAATTACACTATAATGTTTTTATACTTCCTTGATATCTCAGATGATTTCTCTCTGGATCGCAATTCGAAAATATATATTGAATCGTTGGAATGGTGTCATGGGGTACAACCTTATATTATGTTTGATTCAGTTGAAATGATAGGCATAAATTTAGTTTCTAATTAAAAAATTATGCTATAATGTTTCTAAACATAAATTATTTAACTAATATGATACACCTAGTTGACCAATTCAATAAAATTACATATATGTTTTTAATTTAAAATTGGCTTCGAATTGTTTGATCAAATCATAGTTAATGAAATTTGATATACACCATAACTATTGAAACATATCAACTAGTCACAAATACATTATATTAAATACAAGTTAAATCTAACTATTAATGTATAATTTTTTTCAATAATTTATTGATGATATTTTAATGTAAACACTTAAAAAACAATAAATCACACATATATAATAAAATAAAGGGGTTATTATTAAGACAATACCTACTCACCACTATTAGGAAATCACCTGTTGCTAACCATTTTATTATTAAATAATCTTATTAAAACATGAATAAGGTTTTGAAAAAAAATATACCAGGATATCATATTCTAAAAATTAACTTCTATAGATGTACATGGCTGAAAAATATTTTGAGTCACACACAACCGCTTCCTCTGTTAGAAGTGGTATTATATAAGAATAGACCAGAATGGGTGTGTCAAACACTCATAAATTCAATATAATATATATTTTTATATAAATATATAAGATAATAAATCATTTTTTAAAATAATATGTTAAACGAGAAACGAAAAGGATGATATTGGTGAAAACTTGGTCTAGCCCAATCCAATCTTTTATTTTGGTTAGATATTATTGAATTCTATTATAATAAGATTTAACTAGGATTTACAGGGGTAGCGCATAAAAAAAGTTTTTTGTAAAGTATTATAAAGGAGTACTTTTTATAGAATTGGTGAATGCATATATACCTATTTTATTCTTTGTAAGGTTATAGGAAACAAAATTTTATTCACAAATTTCTTTTTTCAATAAAAATAAATCCATCCAAATGTAGCCATTGGAGAACATTCACTATAGTCTTAATTGAAAGGAAAATAAAAATAATTATTTAAAATATTGATTATGGAGAATTAAAAAATATCTCATTATATGTTATAAAAGGTAGGTTATCATTTTTTAAAACATATTTACTATAGATCGTGGTTAGTTGGGACAACAACTAGCAACAATCACAAAATGTTTTCATGTTGTAAATATATTTTATAATGAAATCACAAGAATTTTTTTAGATAACATCATTACATCACACAATCACATATTTTATTCTCATGGTTGGTATGTGTCTTTCTATGCTAGGTATTTTTTCCATCATGGTAATATAAATACATATACACACAATAAGTATAAGACTTATGTGAAATTTGTCTGATCTTCCACATGGTAGGTGGCGTGTTTTCAAAGACATTTAATACCCAATAGATGGTAGGTACTTCAATTCATATTAGGTAAAATTTAAATTAATGTCCAGTTTATGAGTTGGAAAAAAAATTATTATATAACACATAATTGGTAGTATATTCTAATAGTCATTTGGTGTATAAAATACATTATTTTCCATAAGATCAATTCCCCATGCCTTTATGTTTTATAAAATATTTTTACTTGAATTTTTTTCTATGGGGGACTGTTTATTGTCCTTATATTATCAACAAGGTTTTATTTTATTTAAATAAGGTGGTGCATATCAAAGACCACAACATGCATGTTTTCCATGATCATTGATAATTACATTTTTATTGTAATGAGTGGAATACATAAAAAATTTAGTTTCATATAATGGAAAAATATATGAGACAATGACATAATGTGTAACCAATTACATTATATTAGTTAAATATTTATAATGAATACAATTTATGGCAAATTTAATCCCCATTTTGGTGTTATATGAATGCAGATTAATGGTATTGTAAATATATATTAGATATAATATAGACATAAAAGCAAATAAAATTATTATTTCATTAATTATCTCAAAATGGAATTAAAAAGTATTAAAAGATTTCCTGGTTAGAAATTATACTTAGAGACCTAATTTGGAACATCCCATAAATTTGAAATTAGTATATGGTATGTTACATTGGATATGGAAGGTGTATAAAATGTGATGAATTGGGAAATGGTTGATATAGGGTCAACAATGACTAAAACCATGGACTTGGAAACTATGTATATGATGGGTTCTCCAAGAGTCAAGGAAAATGATGGATGGTAGAGGAGTATGTTGTTATAGATAAGGATATAAGAATGGATGGAGGTGATGACACAATAGTATGAGAAGTTTATAAAAAGGGTTTCATTTGAGAGTAATATTAATAAACTTCATATGAACCATTCTAGTAATATTTAGAAAAATATTATATAATTTCAATGAAAGCATACAACACTAGGATCACCACATTGATATTCTCACTATGTTATTTAAAATATATCATCAATGGTTTAATCCTGAAATCCAAAGAAATAATTCTAAAAATACCCCTTAAATATGACTTTGTAAATATTCTTCTTATGTATAAATCAAAAAACCTCTTGGTTTTTTCTATATTTTGACTAGCATACAGGACATCTTCCCAAAACATTTCCTCAATTTTAGATGGATGTGTTTGAAATACATTAAAAAAATCCTTGGTTTATTTTAACTCATCAAATATTACGTCATACTCATGAAATATGTGTTACCTTTGTTTCACTTCATAAAAATATTGAGGGATAGAAGATGTAAGATTTTGTAAATGAACAAGAGTATGAGTTGTATGAAACACTACATTCATGGATCTTGTAAATACCTATAACACCATATAAAATCGAACAATTTACAATGAAAATATTTTTCCTTCATGTATGAAAACTTATTTATCTCAAAATTGTTCCCAAAAAGAAATTCGGGTTGATAATGGTATATCATAAACATCACCACCCTAATAATTTATTTTGAATAGGCTCTAAAGAACTTATAAAACAAAAAAAATTCCTTAATAGAAACTATAAGATTTTATTTTAATTTTTCCAAGCCATACATTATGATATATAATTTAGAAAAAATATAATTTTATGGACCATAAGCATATTGCATACTATATAAATCAGATAAACACTATACTAAATAGTATAATTCATATAGTATTTGAACCATAATATACGAATCAACATCATCATGAGTAGATATTTCACCATACTCATCATTAGAACATCATGTCTGATCTTCCTCACTAGAATATGTTGGAAGAAAACCAATGATATGTATTGTAATCTAAAAAATGATGGACTCAATGGAGATAATTGAAGTATTTATTGAAAATTTATTATTGTATTGGGAGAAACATCCACAATTCTTGAGGAATGTGGAATGGTTGGTCAACCATGTCTAGGTGGGATATGACCATAATTATTATTTTATTCAAGTTAGATTAAGTCAAAACCAATAGATCTAGATTATTTATCATCCTTAGGTGGAACATCAGGAATAAGGTTTCATGGAGTGTTTCTAGTAATATTTTATCTATCTGAACCATCATCATCATTATCAGTGTGAACATGATCATCTCACTCTGTCATATTTCCACTGAAGGATACCACTATGTCAATTAGGACCATATAATAGATCTCTTCCACATGAGGTGGTAATAGTAAAGTAGGGTGATGTTGTCTATAATAGATGATAGGAGTTAATAGCATGTCATCCTCATTAGCCTCTCTATCATCCTCATTAATATCAATTATATCATCCTATTTATCATGATATTTTTTTCATGAACACTCTCATCATCAACTTCAACCTGTAAAAAACACATTATCATCATAGTAATGAAAAATATCATAAGGTTCCAGACTAACTTCCATAAGATCCAATATTCTCATACAATAGATGACTGGATGAGACCTCTAATATCAATTTTCAATGTCATACTCCCATTCCTTTTTCCATAATTTCTATTTTACATTCATGAATATAAATATATTACAAATGATTCATAGATAATTTCAAATAGTTCTTCATTACTACCCCTAATCAAATCATCCTATAGAATTCAATGTGAATTTAATAATATTTTGTTAAAGTAAATAACTACACATCGAAGAAGGATTACATACTCATACATATTTATCATCATAGAGACCCTATATTCCAAAATATCCATTTCATGGATAGACTATGTCATTGATGAATATTACATGTAGTTTATATTCTCCACTCAACTCAATGGTTTCTAGTCTTCTAGGGGTTCCATTCCTAGTTATCTCTTCTAAATTACATTCAAATTATATGTGTGTGTGAATAATTGTATATAATCCCTTCTAATCATCAAATAATCATTTATACTGAACCCTAATACCTTTTTCTAGTAATTAGATGAAATCATTGCATCTTCATATGTAAATTTTTTTTTACCAATCCTCATTAATCTGTAGGGAAAAAATAAGGATCATAGAAAATTAAACAAAATGTTTTAGGTAGAATGGAATACAACAACTGTTAATCCAATCAGATAATATAGAATTTATAGTATTATTATAAACCAGGTTTTTATTGATTATAAACCCTTTTCATAATATACCATTTTTATTAAATTATTTGATCAATAAAATTCAGATTCCATGGATTCCCTAGTGATCTTATGTGATAATTATATTGATGGAAATACGTGAAGAAGAAATTTTGTTGGTAAGACATAATTTCTTCTTGTCGTTTTTAGTTTGTTTCAATTTCTCCAATGATTGTATTTCATGAGGGACATGTTTTAAGATATGTTCCAATTTATTTACCCAATAATTTTGAATGGATGGAAAAATATTTTAGTGGAAAATATAAGAATTGATTCACATTCTAATTCTAATTTCATATCAGTCATTTATGAGTTAAAAATTACAAATAAACATATATGAAATAAACCCAACACATTTTTATGAAAATTTATATGTATAAATTATATGCTATAATTATACTTACACATGATCATTAATAGAAATAGTATTGTTGAAATACATACCATGAACTCATGATATGAATAATAACCACATGAATAAAACATTTATGGTAGTTATGTAGTGAAAAACATGTAAAAAACTCATGGAATGAAAAGTGTCTATGTATGTTATGTCCAACAATATATATATCAACATAATGAAAAAAAATCCCTGGAACGTGTAGTAACCCTCTGTGAAAAGACTAATGGTTCATATACTGATCATGTCAATCATACATCACATTAACATTCTGAAAAATATCTTCATACTGATGATACAAATTTAATAATTGAATTAATCAATTTCTAGAAATGAAAAAAAAATATTTTTATATTCTAGAAATAATCAATCATCCTATATTGTAGTATGATAGTATTAATTCATTTAACATAATAATGATTTGTAAAATTACTAGTAAGATGATGTTCAAAACCAATAAATATAGTTTTTAAATCACCTCCTTTAAGTTACCCCACAAAGTGTTGTCTTTTATCAATATGATTTGTTGCGGAATGATTTATATGATTCATATAAATATTAGTCAGACATTTATTACCCTAATTTATAATAAAATTTATAATTTTATATCCATGGTGTAGAAATTTTTATTTCTAAAAATAATATAATACAACTCTTAGAAACTTTTATTAAGCATTATTAGTGGATAGTGAAATAATTATTTTTATATTAATACACTGTGAAACTAGAAATTTTTCAAAAATATGAATTGTTCTTGAGTATCTTTTTTAATCAAAAATAAATACAATATATGATTCATATTCATTACTCAAAAAACAAAATTTATTTCCATTATAATTAAATTTTCATATGTTGGTTATACTTTTGTGGAATATAAACACACATATTATATAAATAAAATGTGATTCTTTTGGATTTCCTTTAAATCAAGAAGTTATACACACAATAAACCTAATATATATTCAGCAAGTAGTTATGTGTGTTAATCTTTAAATCATCTCTCTATTAGTATTTTGATAAATTGGTTTCCCAATATCATTAAGATCCAATTTACAACTTTTACTCATGGGATTTATAATACCTTTTGTACTATCCATTGAGAATAATTGTGAAATATCCGTACTCTTCATTCATTTCCATGAAATATTTCAATCATTGTTTGGATTGATATAAAATCAATGAAATAATTTACGTTCACTAATTACAATCATATCCAATATAGTTCTCATGATTTTTGATAATTACGTTAGCAAAGAGTTTCTTGATGATCTAAAGATAATATCATCAATATAGATTTATACAACCAAAATATCATTTTTACATTGATTTAATAAATTTTGCAAGGAAAAATATTCCATTTCAAAAACAAATTAAAATAAAAAATGATTCTATCAAATCATTCCATGCACTAGGGAATTATATTAAACCATATATATTTTTTATATTTAATTTCATGATTTGGAGAATGATGGTTTTGAATTGTAGGGGGTTGTTATAATAAACATCATAAGTTATATTAGAATTCAACAATTCACCATTAACATAAACTTGATATCATTTTAAATAAAAAAATATGACATATAGAAAAAATAATATGTTATCTTAACATATATATATTAGTGGAAGTGATTCCATACAGTCAATACCTTTCTCATGAATATATATTTTTTAAACCAATCATTCAGTATCTCTAATTATTGTTCTTGAATAATATACCTTTTTATGAAAAACCAATTTAGTTCCAATGGTATAGTACTCTGGGGGTCATTCAACTAGTTCGACGACTTTGTTTCTTTCATAATGGTTCAGTTTTTCTTACATTACCATTACCGCAAATTATTCATATTTTTAATCTATGATATTATTATGTTAAATCATTTTCCATAAAGCTTTGTGATCAATATAATTTATTGGGTAATCTCTAGTGTTTGTTTATATATCTAGGTAACCAATAACTGCATCTAAATAATGATCTAAATGAGTCTTAATAACTATAAGAATATAATTTTTAGTGATATAGTTCTTTTTTATAGGTTTAGGTACAAACTTTTCCTTATAATTCGGATATTTTTCCATATCATATAAAAATCATTAATTCAACAAAAACTCTCATATCCCAATGTTGTGTATTTATTTATTACATTAGCGTAGATACAAAATCCAAATCCCAATGAACATAGTATTTCCATAGTATTAATGATATTGAAACATACATATAAAAAATATTAAATTGGTAACTAAAAAAACATAACAAATAAATTAAATTATCATAATTTAACTCACTTAATCCTTTCCCCTTTATAACCTAGTGGAAGGGGAAAAAATAAATGTTAGCTCAAATAATCATTATGGATTATGTAAAAAAGCAATAAATAATGAATCAAGGATGATAATCAATATGGAAATTTAGATTACATATATCACCATATATTTAATCAATAAACTGAGAATGAAATCCATTCATAAATTTTTTCATATTAAAAACATCTATGAAAATAATTACTCAAATTTGAATGAATGAATTTGAAAATTATTGGATGACATGATTATAGAACATTAACCACTATCATCATGATAATTCAATATATAGATTAATACATAAGGGAAACAAATTTAATTTGACTAATTTTTTTATCATCGTACCTTTCGATGCATCAAGGGGTGATATAATGTTGGGCCCCACATATCACTCCTAGACCAAAGAATTATAAACATATCAAATAAAATATTTAATAATAGATTTATAAATCATAATGTCTCATACCACATTAAAAAAATTTAATAAAATGAGGATAATGAGACACATGAAATGATATATCAAAGGGAATTTATATACACCTAATAAAATTTGGGGTATTTTTATACTCAATATATGTCATAATGAAAGGAGATCGAGTGAAATTAAATTAAAAATGAGTAGATAATGTCTATATAATATAATTAAACATAAAAAGTGTAAATAAAACATGATACAATCACAATCAATTTTCCACCTTACCATGTCATGAAATAATCCGTCAAAATATATTGTTAACCCAAATAAAGAAAATTGAATTTCGAAATCCCTTATAATGTTATGCCTCAACCCCAGTTACCCAGAGTTGTTGCATTATTACATAACATTGGCATGATCACAAAATATCAAGTCTTGAAAGGCCGATTAGCTTAGTAGCCTTGGACACACTAGATACATTCATATGTCTTACATTACATAATAATGTGAAAAACTAAAACAAAATATTGTCTTCATATTCCCTCATACTATCCGTTCAGGTCATTCATAAAATAATTCTTCATATCCTATGAAAAATAAACATTGAAAGGGGTGAGCTCAGATGCTTAGTAAGGATACCAATATAGTGGAAGCGTTCTTAAATAAACATAAACATTTAATGAAATTCATAACTAAAACAAAAGCCTTTTAAACTTGAGCTACATCGTAAAATGGAAAAAATAAATTGAAATTGTCACATACAAGACATATTTTAAAGGTATTATTTATTTAATTTCATCCTTTCTTTGTTTTGGGGTTTTCCATAGGTTTTAGGGAGGAGTACATGAGTATTCATGAATTGGGACAAACCGTGAGCCCAATTCCAGATTAAAAAATAAATTTTGTATCTTTTATAAACTTTTTATTTTTCAACTTTTTTCATCCATTCAAATTCCTACATTAACTCCCCTAACCTATTAACACCTCAAAGGTAATTTGGGGCTTTTATAAATCCATAACTAGGGTTTATTTGGGTTTTTATCTAAGGGGTTGGTCCTGCACGAAAGTCCAATTCTTTTTTAAAAATAAATTTTGATTAAGTTATAAATTGCTCAATTTTTGGGAATTTTCAGTTATTCTAAGTCTCCCCCAAGACCAATTAACCCATTCATGCGTCCGAAGTCTCTCCCCCTCTTTGGAGCTCTGGATAATCGCGATTTGGTGCTGAACTTCATAGGCATCCCCAAATCTCCCAGATTTGAAGAGGTAAATTCTTTCTTTAATAACACTCTCAATTCTGAATATGTTTCCTCCATTCTAGTTCCTAATTGACCTAATATATCTTGTTCGAACAAACTCTAAATTCTTTCCCTTCTAAATTTCATCTACTGGTGTTTTGGAGTGATTACATCAAGATACATCAAGTAAATGATCCCTTTTCTTTCCCCTTCCAAACTACTTTGGGTTTCGTTCATTGTTCTTAGAGTTTCTTCAGTTATCATTGAGTTTAATAATGTCCAGAAACTAGGTTTTCGAACCTAGGGTTTAAAATTGGTCTTTATTGGCCTATTATTGCGGTTTTAGGTATGATCTAGGTCTCTCTTGGTGCAGTGTGGGTGCGATTTGTTTTTCGCACGGAGATTCAAGGGTTTTTGTTACATTTTTTGGTGATTCCATTGTGTGTACAATTTTTGTGAATTTTATTGATGTGTTCATGGTAAATTAATTTTTATTTCACATTAATGTTTCTATAAAAATTGGTTTTAGTTTCATTTATAATGCAAATTAATTTTCTGTTCAAATTTTTGTTGAAATTGGGGGTTTTCATTCAAATATTTTATTGGTTCATTTTGGGATGACCTATAATTACTTATTCGATTTTATTGAAGTGAATTTGGACTGAAAATCATGTTTTTAAATTTTATTTTTTTTGCTGTGAAAGTTTGTTTAAATGGTGTTTGGGAAGCAAATGGGCTTTAAGTGCCATGTTTGTGTGAAAATGGTGGGTTTTAGAAGACATAACTTCTTGGTTCACATTGGGATCCCCATAACTAAATTGTTGGTTTCATTAAAGGGTATTGAACTGAAATTATTTTTTAATGACTTACACGTGTTCACATAGTGTGCAATGTGGATATCTTAATGAGATTTGGGTGCAAAACAGTGTGATGTTTTGTGAGGTTGTTTTATTGAAAATAAAATTATTTTGTTGTGTGTTTTAAATGCTATAAAATGTGTGTAGCTACTGAACTATTTGTTTGTGACCAGTAGTGATATTTTATATGAAAACGGATGTGTGTTGTTTGCTGAAATTTTTTGAGCACAAAAGGGGAAGCCTGGGTACCTAGGTGGGGCGGATTTGTACTAGTATGGCTAGTGGATCGGATGGGTTTTGTCCTTGTTCCATTTAGCATTTTGATAACAACAACTCTAAATAAACTATGTGGATGATTATTGGGGACCACTAGGTTATGGGTATGTTCCCTACTAGTGTCTTGTGCATGAGAATGGATTTTTCTATGGTTAATCTACACTGATGTACGAGGGACATTGGGCCCGAGACAACCTAGTGATTAGCGGTGTTCCCAATTTTGATGCTCATTGGATTTGTGGTATTTACCCATGTTGTGGGTTGTTTTTGGTAGTACCATACAGTATCTCACATGTCTATTTAATGTGTTAAGATTTTGAAATTCTCGGATTGAAAACTCTTTTCATTTGAAAGTTGCATTTCTTTGAATTTTAACACTGTTTCACTTAGTGTATTAAAATTGCTTATTTTGTTCACATTATATTGCATGATCTTTGGAGTCATATAATGGTATCCTATTGGTATTAGGCTCACACCCTACTTACACCCCTTGGTTTTAAGTAGACCTTCTTATGCTTGACTCAGGTAAATGGAAGGCTAAGTGTGATGGCGGTTCAGGGTGTTAGTCCCCATCATTGTGGCAGAGTCTCGGAGAAGGCTTGCGGGTGATGACCCCCTTGTAGTGTGGAGTTCATGGGGCTGTCTTTATTTTGTCATTATTTTTTTTAGACCACTTGTAGTGTCTTTATTCATACGTATTCAGATCTCATTTTGTTAAGAATTTTTTAGAATGAAAATTTCATATTCTAATAATTGATTGTTTGTTTATGATTTATTCTTTCATACTCGGGTAAATCAGTCCCAAACAAGATTTGTTTGATACCCGGGAACTTATGCCAGCCTGTGGGGATATGGAATGAACTTTTCCCTTACCACAGGTTGGGTTTTGTGCCGTTAATGGTGGTCACCCGATCTGGTTCTGACTAAATGGTACCAGTGGAGGTTAATGTTTTTGGGTTATATTGTTATTTTGGGATGAGTCGGGATAGACAGGAGCTAGAACTGTCAGGGCTCAGCGTATTGGTTTTGAGTAGGGTGCCCAGACTGCACCTCTCATGGTAGACCTTGAGTCCCAAGGGGATGTTGTAATTTACAGATTGACTTCACTTCCAGGTGAGACATGTGGGCTGCAGACCACATGTGGAAATGAGGTAGATGTGGAGTAGTTGTTTCTTTTATTATTGTAATGTGTTTAGTTTATTTATATTAGATGTATTTTATTACATTTTTCAGAATTTTGGTATTGACTATTGTTTTGTGACTATTGCATTATGTAGAGACATGCCTCCCCGCAAAGCTCCCACGTGCCCATAGGAGAAAGCTGGAGAGAGTTCTCCCACACCGATTGATCATAGGCTTGTGTAGGTTGTGCTTCGGGCACTCCAAGATTTGGGACAGGGACCAGCTCCTACTCCTTTTCTGGTTAGGGAAGAAGAGACAAGTCCTCTAAAATATAAATCACAAGTGTTTCTGAAAAACAAGCCTCCTACCTTCCGAGGTAGCTCAGAACCCCATGAATAAGAAGAATGGATCGATAAGATCGAGCATATGTTTGAGTTCCATGTAACCCCCGAGGAGCTCAGGGTGAAGTTTTCCTCCTTTCTGTTGGAGGGTACCAGCCGTAAGTGGTGGGAGTTAGTGCTTTAGTCTAGGAAGAATGACCAGATGCACTGGGGAGATTTCAGGGCTGTCTTCAATGAACAGTACTACCTTGAGGTGTTTTCTTATTTCAGTTCTAGAGAGTTCATGGAACTTGTTTAGGGGAATCAATCTGTGATGGAGTATGCCAACCGTTTTGCTGAGTTGGTTCGGTATGCTCCATAAATTGTCTCTAATGAGCATGCGAAGGCCCAGAGGTCTGATAAAGGCTTGAAACCAGAGATATACTCCCAGGTGTTCTTGTTTAAGCTGAGGACCTATGCTGAGGTCGTTGATTGGGCGTCCATAGTGGAGATTGATATGAAAGGCAGGGCTGGTTTCTATGGTTCAGTATCAGCAGAGGGAAGTGGAAACTTCTCACGGAAGAAAAGGAAGTGGGAGGATCATGTGAATAAAGGAGAGGGAAATTTAGGCCATTCTTCCAGGAATTTTTCTTCTGCGGCTTCTGATACAAGATCGGTCTTATGCCACCAATATGGGAGGCCTGGGCATATCCGACCAGCATGTTCACTTCCTCCGAAGCCTTGTTACCATTGTGCATGTATAGGGAATTTGCAGTGCTTCTGCGGTGTGGCACGTCCACTCCCATGTGGGGCAGGGTCAGTGGCTTCAAGAGGAGTGACAGCACAGTCTAACCCATTGAGGACTGGGGGATCTCGATTTGGTGGTCGTGGTGGTAGGGATGGATCATATACTGGGTAGAGCCAGTTTAGGGCACAAGCACAGACTAGTGGTTGTCCTCAGGCATATACTGGTCATCTCTATGTAGTGGATCAGTCACATGTAAGATTATAGGTGGGACCATCGACAGTTTGAGGTACCGTTCAGATCGCATCTTCTATAGAAACTGCTCTTTTTGATACTGGTGCCTCTGTTTCATTCATTCCTGAACATTTTGTGGACATTATGAATTTACCAACTGATTTGATGTCTTTTATGATGGAGTTGGTGATAGTGCTAGGAATGAAGAAGGAGCAGGGCCTTAGGTTCCCCTCGTGTGAACTTTCTATGTCAGGGGTCAAGATGGAGTGGGACCTATTGGACTTGGATATGGTCCTTTTTGATGGCATAATAAGGATGGATTGGCTAGTACACTTCCATTCACACATCGATTGCTATAGACGGCGTGTGAGATTCACGGCACCTGATGGGAGTCATCAGGTTTTTCAAGGAGAATGGGATCCTCGATCAGGTCGCGCAGGGCCTCCAATCCAAGAGTTGGGAAGTGTTATCTTCCAGTTGTCTTCGCTTGTGCTATAGGATGGTATTTCCCCTGAAGGTACACTACCTCATGCAGTGAATGAGTTTCTAGAGGTATTCCCATATGATTTTTCAGTTTTCTCCCCAGAGCGGGATGTGCAGTTTTTGACTGATCTAGCACCGGGAACACAACCAATATCTATTCCCTCTTATAGCATGTCCCCCACCAAGTTGAGGTAATTAAAGATACATCTAGACGACTTAGAATCCAAAGGAATAATTCACCCGAGCATCTCTCCTTGGGCCGCTCTTGTGTGGTTCACAAAAATGGCTGATGGATCCCTCCAGTTGTGCATTGACTACCAGAAGTTGAATAAGGTAACAATTAAAAAAATACACTATGCCTAGAATAGATGATTTTTTTGATCAGTAGACGTGGGCAATGTATTTCTCAAAGATATACCTACGTTCAGAGTATCATCAACTCAGGGTGAAGGAGTCATATATCCAAACGACAGCCTTCCGAAGCAGGTACGACCACTTTGATTTTTTGGTCATGACCTTCAGATTGACCAATTCTCCAGCGGTCTTCATGGCACTTATGAGTAGGGTGTTCCATCAGTATCTTGATTCTTTTTTTGTAGTGTTCGTGGATGAAATTCTGTTATACTCTTGCTCTGAGGAGGAACACGAACATCACTTGAGGATCATTTTGGGTACATTACGGGATCACCGCCACTATGAAAAGTTGTCAAAGTGCACTTTCTGGATCAGAGAGGTGAGATTTATGGGGAATGTGATCTCAGAGCATGGAGTTTCAGTGGACCCTGAAAAAATTAGTGCAGTCATGTTGTGGGAGAAACCAAAGAATGTGTTTGAGATAAGGAGATTTTGTGGCTTGGCTGGTTATTACAGGTGATTCATTCGGGATTTCTCTTGGCCTACTTCACCGATGACATCCCTCACCCTGAAAGGGGTGATGTTTGTATGGGGTCCAGAATTTCAGGAGTTGATCGAGGAGATGAAGAGGCGACTGACTACCACCCCCGTGCTGATTTTTCCAGAGGCTGGAAAGGGATATTTGGTTTATTGTGATGCTTCACGTATGGGTCTGGGGTGTGTGCTTATGCAGGATGATCATGTGGTCTTGTATGGCTCTCGTCATCATCAACCACATGAAAAGAACTACCCGACCCATGACTTGGAGTGGGCAGAAGTGATGCATGTTTTGAAGACATGGCGTCACTACCTCTTTGGAAAGAAGTTTGTGGTATACTCTGATCACAAAATCTAGGAATATATCTTCTCACAGAAGGACCTCAACTTGAGTCAACATCGCTGGATCGAGTACTTGCAGGGGTTTGACTTTAACATTTTCTATATGCCAGGAAAGGGTAATGTAGTGGCTGATGCTATGAGCAGAAGAGTTCCAGTGCAGGCTTTGAGGAAGTCTAGTGATGAGTGGACATTGATGGGGATCTTTTCTCAGATGCATGTAGAGACCAGGGAACATAGTGGAGGGGAATTATTTTTAAAATTGGCCCCTTGTCTGGGCCATCGTCGATTGGGTATGCAAGGTAAGATGATGCCAATGTATGTCAGGCCCTTTGAGATCACCGTGCATATTGGAAAGGTGGAATATAGGTTGGCCTTACCTTCTCAGTTGACGTCTATCCTTGATGTCTTCCATGTATCTCAGCTGAAGAAATACAACCCGTATCCATCCCATGTGTTGAGTTGGGATGATCTGGAGATAGATCCTGGCTTGTCTATTGTCGAGAGGATGGTGAAAATAGTGGACTCCCAAGAGAGGATACTACTAGGGAAGTCTATTCCATTAGTTCGGGTTTTATGGCAGCATGGGAATGATACACATGAGACATGGGAGCGAACGTCATGGGTCGAGGAAGAGTACCAATTCTTGTCTTCCAACCAAGTTTTATATTGACATTCCGGGGAGGAAAGTCTTTCATGTTGGAGAGAATTGTCACATACAAGACATATTTTAAAGATATTTTTCATTTAATTTACATCATTTCTTTTTTTTTGTGGGTTTCCCTAGGTTATAGGGAGGAATAGATGAGTATTCATGAATAGGGCCAAACTGTGAGCCCAATTCCAGATTAAAAAAATAAATTTTGTATCTTTTATAACATTTATATTTTTCATATTTTTTAATCCATTCAAATTCTTACTTGACCTCCCATAACCTATTAACACAACCAATGTAATTTGGATCTTTCAGAAATCGATAAACATGGTTTATTTGGGTTTTTATCTAAGGGGTTGGGCCCGGCCGAAATCTCAATTCCTGTTTTAAAAATAAATTTTGATTATGTTATAACATATTCCATTTTTTGGATTTTTTGTTGATTCCAAGTCTCAACCAAGCCCAATTAACATAGTCGTGTGTCTGAACTCTCTCACCCCTCTTTGGAGATCTGGATAATTGCGATTTGGTGCCGAACTTCATAGGCTACCTAAAATATCTACGATTTGAAGAGGTAAATTCATTCTTTCATAACTCTCTCAATTCTCAATATGTTTCCTCCATTATAGTTCCTAATTGACCTAATATATCTTGTTCTAATGAAACCTACATTTTTTCTCTTTTAAATTTCAGATACTGGTGTTTTGTTGTGATTATTGAAAGATACTTCAAGTAAATGAGCCCTTTTCTTTCCCCTTCCAAACTACATTGGGTTTCTTTCATTGTTTTTAGGGTTTATTCGGTTATCATTGAGTTTCATAAAGTCCAGAAACTAGGTTTTCGAACCTAGGGTTTATAATTGGGCTTTATTGTCCTATTCTTGTGGTTTTAGGTTTGATCTAGTTATCTTGGTGCGGTGGGTGTATGATTTGATTTTCGCGCGGAGATTCAATGGTTTTGGTTACTTTGGTATGTGATTCCATTGTATGTGCAATTTTTTTGAATTAGATTTCTGTGTTCATGGAACCTTAATATTTATTTCACTTGAATGTTTCTTTAAAAAATTGTTTTAGTTGTATTTATAATGCAAATGAATTTTAAGTTCCAATTGTTGGTGAAATTGGGGATTTTTCATTCAGATCTTTTATTGGTTCATTTTCGGATGACCTATAATTACTTAGTTGATTTTATTGAACTGAATTAAGACTGAAAATCATGTTTTTAATGTTTATTTTTTTTGTTGATGTGAAAGATTGTTTGAATGGTGTTTGGGAAGAAAATGGTCTTTAAGTGCCATGTTTGTGTGAAAATGGTGGGTTTTAAAAGATATAACTTCTTGGTTCACATTGGGCTGACCCATAACTGAATTGTTGGTTTAATTAAAGGGTATTGAACTGAAATTTTGTTTAATGACTTAAAAGTGTTCACATAGTGTGCAATGTGGTTATCTTAAAGATCATTGGGTGAAAAACAATGTGATGTTTTGAGAGGTTGTTTTATTGAAAATAAAATTATTTTATTGTGTGTTTTAAATGGTATAAAATGTGTGTAGATACTGTAATATTTGTTTGTGACCAGTAGTGATATTTTATATCAAAAAGGATGTGTGTTGTTTAATGAAATTGTTTGTGCCCAAAAGGGAAGCCTGGGTACCTTGTTGGGGTGGATTTGTAATAGTACGGCTAGTGGATCAGATGGGTTTTGTCCTTGTTCCATTTTGCATTTGGATTACGACAAATATAACTAAACTATGTAGATGATGATTAGGAACCAATAGGTTATGTGTATGTTCCATAATAGTTGCTTAGGCATGATAATGGATTTTTCTATGGTTACTCTATACCGAGGTACGAGGTACATAGGGCCTAAGACAACCTAGTGCTTAGGTGTGTTCCCGATTTTGATGCTCATTGGATTTGTGGTATTTACCCATGTTGAAGGTTGTTATTGGAAGTAATTTATAGTAGATATCATGTCTATTTAATGTGTTAACATTCTGAAATCTTGGATTGAAAACTCTTTTCATTTGAAAGTTGCATTTCTGTGAATTTTAACACTGTTTCACCTTGTGTATTTAAATTGCTTGATTTGTTCCCATTGTATTGCATGCTCTTTGGAATCATCTGGTGGTATCCTATTAGGAATAGTTTTACACCAAACTTACACCACATGGGTGTATGTAGACCTGATTATGCTAGACTCAGTTAAAGGGAAGGCTAAGGTTGATGGCGGTTCAGGGTGTTAGTCTCCATCGTTGGGGCGGAGTTTCGGAGAAGGCTTGCTGGTGATGACCCCCTTGTCGTGTGGAGTCCATAGGGATGTCTTTATGTTGTCATTATTTTTTTTAGACCACTTTTAGTGTCATTAAATATATTAATTCATATCTGATTTTTTTTAAGAATTGTTTATCATGAAAATTTATGATTCTAATAATTGATTGTTTTTTTTATGATTTATGCTTTCATACTTGGATAAATCGTTCTCAAACTAGATTTTCTTGATACCCGGGCACTTATGCCAGCCCGTGGGGATATAGAAAGCTTTTCGGGCCTTGCCACGGGCTGGGATTGGTGCCGTTAATAGTAGAAAACAGATCTGGTTCATGAAAGAAATTATGTAATATACTTTTTCACATGGATATTCTACTATTCTGAATAATCACATGCAATATAAATAACCACTTTCATATGATGGAATGCATAATTCCAGACTATCATAACCACGTATCCAAGGCATCGTTCCAAGACAACAAATACGATTTTGGCAAGGTCTCGTGCCAAGACACTAGTTTGTCTCATGATACCTAATGATGCATCGAGGAGTTATAGCGGTCTCCACCCGTTACATACTAAGTCCAATGCATTCCTCATATAAACATGTTTAAACTTAACATAAACATTCGTATTAAAACTAGAAAATTAAATTTAAATACTTTCTCCACAAACCATGAATTGTACAAAAATAACACATCCACAGTCAAACATATCACAAAACATTCAATACAATATCGAAGTTTTGTATCATAATAAATCAACATCAAATAAGCTTAAAATCCATCAAAGGATGTTGACATAGACGAAATCCAAACTATTTGAGAGAAATATATCTTTTTTTTAAATAATTTAAAAGTCACGTAATTATAATATAAAACATTTACATTGAAAATATTCGTATAAGTTTGTAAGGGAAGCTTCGAATAATTTACGACAGTGGAAAATATCCGCTCCCACCGTATAAGTTAAAAAAAGACATTCTCAAATTAATTTGTCGAAAAGGATAAGAAGGTCATTGTTTGGAAAATGACCTTATGATTCAATTATAAACATCTTATGAAACTCCATGAAAGGGTATAAATGAATTTAACCCATATTCTGTAAAATATTAAGAATTTTGTAAATACATTTTTATGAAACATGGATGTGGATGATAAAGAGGTCTTAGAAGATAATTACGTATAAACAACCTCAGATAATGAAGAGATTGTGAAATAAACCCTTACCTTGTACTTTTCCATGGTTTGGGGTAGTTTATCCTCTTGTATAATGGTGAAATAATTTTTATTAAATTATACAAGAATAATCATTAATAAGATATCATATACGATCTTTTAACATTGCTTTGTTAATATTATCTTAGTATTATCGTCGTTTCGGGTGTTAACTTGCTCGTTATATTTTATATGTTTTGTTACATAAGATGTGTTTATTAGTGATAGGTTGTATCTTATTAATATCAAAAATGATACCGTGTCCATAAAAATTATTTTTAATCATAGAATGAGAATTAGACTTGAATGGATACGATGGGAAATGAATCTCATCGCGTTCGTGGAGTCTGTAGTCTGTACCTACGCACGAAGGGAAATATCATTCTTTTGATATTAAAATAATATATAATTAGATGGTATATCATATATAAAGAATAATTATCAAGTTATATTTATTATTTTCTTCAATTACACATCATTTTCATACCCATACAAATAATAATGTTTTGAATAACAATTACACCACAACGTGGAGACGGTAAGTCGTACGTACGCACGTATGGTGACATGTCATTAAAAGGATGGATAGAATACTGCATATGGTGGTAATATATTTATAATAACATCACATTATATATAATATAGTGGATTTATTATTTTATAATGGAAAAAAACAAATAAAGAAGAATTTGGAGAAGAATGGAACTTGAAAGAGGGTGGTGAAAACGTTACCTCTTCTTCGGGTTCTTCCTTTTTATTTGATCAAAAGGGATCCTTATGTTGGATTTATGACTAATGGAAGGACTATAGGATTAAGGGAGGATAGTATAGAGGGTATTTGGGAAGATATTGTCTGATCCAAAAGGATTGAGAGGTGTGAGGAATTGGTTAGAAGTGTTGTCCTTTTAAAAGGGGAAAGAGGGGCTCTTTAGGAAAAATTCAAATTATTAATTTATAATAAATTCATATTCGGTTTCAAATGGATCCAAAGTAAAATATTAAGAGTATAAAGTTGTTATAGGTAGAAATACATTAAACCAATATATTTTAGAATGTTTTGGGTCATTATATTAACTTTATCTTTTAGTTTTAACTCTTAGTTAATTAGATTGGCATTTACCAAGTCACTTTGTATTTTTATATTATATAGTTAATAAACATACTATATACATCCAAGAGACCCCCAAGTAGTCTATTAATGATTAAAATATCATGATATAAGTCCTTTGGCCGAAAATTAGATTTTTAGGAATAGAATATCAATTAATAATATAATATTTGTTTAAAAACTCATTTATGTCATTTTTGACACTGTTCAAAAATTGATTTTTGTTAAACTCATAGAAACATTATTAATTCAAACTAAATTCATTTAATCAATCCCAAAATTTCATATTAACCAATAATATTTGGGTATTTCATCAAAACATTCATGTTATATTTAATTTAACATTTATACTGCATCATTATTGTGTCATAAATAAATATAATTATTAAATGTCTAAAAATTATAAATAATATACCATTATGTACAAATATTTTGATATTTATAATGAATATTTATAGTCGAAAGTATAACATATATAACCCTATGTAAAAATTGTTTTTCTAAATGATATATGCTTATGTCATTTTTGTATTTACATTAACATAATTAATATAAAGTGTCCTTATCACCTACAAGTGGCTCCATGGGGTCCCAAAATAGACCGAAAGACACCCATGGTCAGACATGTATCAATCAATAGGGTTAGGACACGTTTTATGGTAAAATAATATTATTATAATATTATTTTCCCCTTATTTACCAGATTTGCCATTTAACCATGGAAAATAAAATATTTACTAAAGTAATTATTCAATATGCCTAAAAATAAAAGTTCTATATTTAAACAATTTTTGCATCCAGATTCCAAATATATAATCCATTTTTCCAAATTCAAAACACATAAGTGGCAGAAATTAATTTAATATTAATTCCCGCTGTCAAAACAAAAAAGCGTTTTTTTATGAAATAATAACTATCAAACGATTGACAATTGCTCATGTCTAGTTTAAATGTGAAATTATGTCCAATGACCAAAATTATATTAAATGGTGAAAATATATTCTAAATATACTTTAATAACAATCAAATTCATAAATTATCATTATTAATTATTTTGATTAAAAAATTTGTTTTTAATTAAAATTTAGTAATTTTCACTATTCATCAAAATATTAAAGTTATCCAAAAAGTACCTAAATTTTACCCTAGGATAATTTCAATATTCTGAATCCAAAAATGAAGTCCATTTTGAGAGATAAAATTTAAAAAATTTAAAAAATGGGTATAACTATTCATAACGGCTACTTTCATTGGTCGCGGTGTGTTAGAATCTCAAAGTTGAGTACAATACAAGATATTGCATTATTCAAAGGGAAACATACCATGGAATAATGGGGTATTACATTCTCCACTCCTTCAATAAATGGGGTCCTCAAAATTTAAAACAGTTCTTCAAATATAAAAGGTTGAAAATAGAAAATATCTTTGTGGGAAAACCCACATCGGAAATTGGATTAATAAAATTTAGTCTTAATAAGAGGAAATGAGAAATGAAAGGGTCCCCAACAAATTATGACCTCGATTTAGAGAACATTTGTGGAAATTAGAGACATATAATTGGAGGAAAAATGAAAATATTTATAGAGAGTGATTGAGGTCATCAGTCATAAACAATTGTAGAATTGAGGGCCTCAAAGCCATCAATCTATGATGACTTTAAATATCATTGGATCAACAAAACATAAGGTATTAGGATAACACATTTTTGGTTTTTAGAACCCATATCAAATGTTTATGAATTAGTTTCTTCATAGAATAAGAGAAATATATATATATATATATATACATATATATAAATATATATACTTATCAAGTTGAGTTTTATCCATTGACTAATTTATACCACAAACTCATCTTTCACTACAAAAGATAATAGAACAAAAAAATATTATATTTATCCTAATAGTATAAGGATACAAACCTTAACTTATACAATTAAAATGGAGAAAAATACTTTTCAATGACCAGTGACTTTCTGCAGGCCAGTGGTAGGTAATAAATTCATGTCGCACTATGGTTGTAGGTTTGATTCCTACAGCTTTCTCCGATGTGACGGGTTATCTCCCGACCTGCAGGTTGTCCTTTTCCTAAAACTATAGTATCATAACACTCCAAAATTTGATCATAAGAATTGTTTTAATATTAAACAATACTATCCAATGTTCAACTTAATCAACTCAAAACATTATAGTTATCTAAACTACCTCTGTCCAGACTCTCTATAAAAGGTATCAAAATTCCAAAATCAATTTTCACATCAGATTACCATGACAAAGTAAATTTTATCTTATTTTCAAATACTGAAAATATGATTACCTTAGTCATATTAAAACCTTAATGAAAACAAAAAGTACTGCAGTATAATCCTTATATATATCACATTATTCTTATAACCAGAATATAATCCTTGAGTCCAAAAATACAAATACATTAATTATTCCACTTCAACTGTATTAAAATCATATGATTGGCCTTGATCCCTTGGCCTTTTCTGATGTAAATTTCATTGGCGTTTAAGTCATTAATTCGCATAATGCCCCATTTCTCTACAATTTTAGCATTCAACATTGACAACATCTTTCTTTCCCTTGAATCACGAGCCTGGTGACCTTTTTATCCACATTTGTAACAAACTCCCATTCCTTTTAGGAATGTACAGGGGTGTTTCTTCCCACAATTATCACATAATGGAAAATCCTTCTTTCCCTTTTCCCTTTATTTGTCTCTTGTTCCACTGTTCTCTTCTTCTCTTACTTTACTTTATTGTCATAATATTTACAGAATTCATTTTCTTTCTTTATAGAATATGAGACAATGTCTTCATATGATGAGAAGGATTTTGAGACTAATGATTGACTAATAAATGGTTTTAACCTGTCAAATAAATGATCAATATTACACCTTGGGTTATGTATATAATCTGTTGCATGCCTCTCTAACTTTGTAAAGTTAGCTTAATACTTTGCGACATTCTCATCCTCATTTTGCCTCAGGCTGAGAAATTGCTTTTCCATATCTGCTCGATGGTCATGAGGAAAGTATTTTTCTAAGAAAATCTCCTTAAACTCCCTCCATTACATAATTGATACTTATTCATCCACCTTTTTGTTTTGAATTAATGACCACCATTGATCAACATATCCATTGAGGCGATAAACTGCCATGATAACCTTTTCCCTTTCACTACTCCCAAAAGCCTGAAATATTTTCTCTAGGGAACTTATCCATTTCTCGGCTACTAGTGGATTTGTACCCTATTGAATGTTGGTGTTTTTTGACTCATTAAGTGATCTAACATTGATCCTCCATGCTTCGGATTTGGGTGCTCCATACGGGTAAGGTTATTATTTATAACCGAAGTGATTTGTCCCAGTATGGTGATTAACTGATCAGTACCAGTTGAATCACCAGAACCACTATAATTATCTTGAGAAGGAGGGAAATCCATACATGGAGTGTGTGCACTGATACAGTTTCCATTTCTTCCACTAGGTGCCAATTCTAAACAATGGAATACACTGGATTAGTTTATGAGTCGCAATAAATAATTCCAAACTTGTAAAATACCTAACATAAATTGAATGGTTTATGGATATAATCAATAATCATAAATATGTTTTCATTGAGAAATTATATACCTATAAACCCTTCATAATGATTTTTAATGAAAATGAGATTTATCTTAAGCATATCCCCTGGGAGTGTCGTAACCAAGAGTGCAGAAAGGCCCATTGTCGTGCACCAGTTCCTGTTCGAGTCTAGCTCAAAGTGATGATTTCGGGTTTTACCCCAAGGTACATATGTGACAGATCTGCCTCTACCAACTCGTATCCAGATAGGGATGTATTGCTCGGAACACTCACAAAATCTCTACAATACCAAAATTCTAGGAAGTTATTCTACATTAATAATCAAATTGCATCTTAGGTCTATGTTCTCTAATCAGTGTTTATCGAAATTTAGCTTCCATGGTTTTTACTAAACATTCTCTGAAACCAACTGTAACACCCCGACCCCAGTTACCCATATTTGGTGCATTATTACATAACATTGGCTTGATCACAAAACTTCATGTCTCTAAAGACCTATTAGTTTAGTAGCCTTGGAAATAGTAGATTCATTCAAAGGCTTTACATTACATAATAAAGTTAAAACGTACAAAAAAATTGTGTATTCATAATGCCTTATAATATCCCTGAAGCTCATTCATAAAATACTTGTTCACATCCTGGGAAAAATAAAATATTAAAAGGGGTGAGCTCAGATGCTCAGTACGGAGAAAAATATAGTGGTAACATTCTTAAATTAATATAAACATTTAAGGCAATGCATAACTAAAACAAAAGACTTTTAAAATTGAACTTCAGCATAACATGGAAAAAATAAATTTGAATAATTCCATTTATATTTTCACATGGAATGCATAATTCCAGACTATAATAACCACGTAACCAAGGCCTCGTTCCAAGACTACTAATAATATTTTATCAAGGCCTTGTGCCAAGACACTAGATTGTCTAATGAGACCTACCGATGCATCGAGGAGCTATATTGGGCTCCACCTGTCACTTACTTAGTCCAATGTATTCCTCATATGAACAAATTTAAATATAATATAAACATTCGAGTTAAAACTAGTATTCAAAATGTAAATACTTTCTCCATAAACCATGAATGGTATAAAAATAACACATCCATATTCAAAAATATCACAGAACTTTCAATACATTATTGAAGTTTTATATCATAATAAATCAACTTCAAATAAACTTAAAATCCATCAAAGGATGTTGACATAGATGAAATCAAAAATATTTGAGAGATATATATCTTTTTTTGAAATCATTTATAAGTAACATAATTATAAAATAAAACATTTACTTTGAAAATATTCTTATAAGATTTTAAGGGAAGCTTCGAAGATTTTATGAAGGTGGAAAATAGCCGCTCTCGCCATATAAGTTAAAAGAAGACATTCTCACCTAAATTTGTCGAAAAGGATAAAAAGGTCCTTGTTTGGAAAATGATATTAAAATTACTTAATAAAATTCTTATAAAATGTCAAAGAAGGGTATAAATTACTTTAACTCATATTATGTAAAATAGTAATAATGATTTGAAATATATTTTTAAGAAACATGGATGTGGATGATAAATAGGCCCCCGTAGATAATTACGTATAAACAACCTCAGATAAAGAAGAGATTGTGAAATAAACCATTATCTTGTACTTTTCCTTGGTTTAGGGTATTTTATCCTCCTTTATAATGGTGAAATAATTGTTATTAAATTATACAATAATCATATAACTTAATATGATATCATATATGATATTTTAACATTGATTTGTTAATAATATCTTAGTATTATCGTCGTTTCAGGTGTTAACCTGCTCATTTTATTTTATATGTTTTGTTACATAAGATGTGTTTGATATGGATTGGATGTATCTTATTAATATCCAGAAAGATATAAAGTCCTTAAAAATAATTTTTAATCATCAAATGAGAATTATACTTGAATGGATATGATGGGGAATGAATCTCATCGCGTTCGTGGAGACGGTAGTCCGTATGTACGCACGAGCTAAAATATCATTTTTTTGATATTAAAATAATATATAATTGGATGTTATAACATATATAAAGAACCATTATCAATTTATATTTATTATTTACATCCATTACACATCATTATCATACCCATCCAAATAATAATGTTTTGAATAACAATTACACCACAACATGGAGACGGTAAGCCGTACGTACGCATGTATATTGACATGTCGTTAAAAGGATGGATAGAATACTAAATATGGTTGTACCATATTAATAATAACATAAAAATATATAGAACATACTGGAGTTATTATTTTATAATGGAAATAACAAGGAAATAATAATTTGAATTAGAATGGAACTTGAAAGAGGGTGGTGAAAACGTTACATCTTCTTCGGGTTCTTCTTTTTTATTTGATCAAAAGGGCTCAATAAGATGTCTTTAGGACTAAATGAAGGCCTTTAAGATTATGGTAGGATAGTTTATAGGGTATTTGGGCATATGTTGGCCGAAACAAAAGGCTTCAGATATATGATAATTGGTTAGAAGTGGTGTCCTTTTATAAGGTGGAGGAGGGGCTCTTTAGGAAAAAGAAAACGAATTAATTTATAATAAATTCATATTAGGTTTCAAATGGCTACAAAGTGTATTATTCAAAGTCTAAGGTGGTTTTGGGTTGAAATAAATTCAACCAATAGATTTTAGATAGGTTTGGGTCATTATATTAACATTATCTTTTAGTTTTAACTCTTAGTTAATTAGATTTACATTTACCATGTCACATTGTATTTTTATATTATATAGCTAATAAACTTACTATATACATCCAAGAGACCCCCAAGTTGTCCATTAATGATAAATTTATTATGATATAAGTATTTTTTTCCTATCCATAGAATTTTATGAATATAATATCAATAATAATAAAATATTTGTTTTAAAAACTCATTTATATCAATTTTGACAATATTCAATAATTTATTTTTGTTAAAGTCATAAAAACATTATTAATTCGAACCAACTTCAATTAATCAATTCTAAAATATCATATTAACCAGTAAAATTGTTTTTTTCATAAAAAATTTGAATTTATTTTTATTTTAACATTTATAATACCAATTGATTGATTCCTTCATTAATAAGGAAAATACATCATCATTATTGTGTCATAAATAAATTTAGTTATTAAATGTCTAAAAATAATAAATAATATACCATTATTTAGGAAATATTTTTATGTTTATAATGAATATTTATAGTCAAAAATATAACATATATATCCTTATGTAAACATTATTTTTCTATAAGATATATGCTTATGTCATTTTTGTATTTACTTTAACATAATTAATATAAAGTGTCCTTATGACCCACAAGTGGCTCCATGGGGTCCCAAAATAGACCCAATAATTCCCATGGTCGTACATGTATGAAAAATAGGGTTAGTACACGTTTTATGGTAAATTAATATTATTATAATATTATTTATTACTCTTATTTATTGGATTTTCCTTTTAACCATGGTAAATAAAATATTTACCGAAGTAACTATTAAAAATATATAAAAATTAAAGTTGCCTATTAAAAAAAATTTGAAACCCTAATTCAAAATATGGAATCCATTTTTCTAAATTCAAAACCCAGAAGTTGCAGAAATTAATTTAATATTAATTTCCACTATCAAAATAAAAAGCGGGATTTTATGAAATAATAACTATCAAAAGATTGATAGTTGTTTATGTGCGGTTTAAATGTAAACTTAGGTCCAATGACCAACATTGTATTAAATGGTAAAAATATATTCTAAATATAGTTTAAAACCACTCAAATTCATTATTTATCACTTTTAATTATTTTGATTAAAAAATTTCATTTTAATTAAAATTTGTTAATTTCCACTATTCATCAAGATATAAAACTTATCTGAAAAGTACCAATATTTAACCCTATGATATTTTTGATATTTCTAATCCAAAAATGAACTCCATTTTGAGGGTTAAAATTTATAAAAATTAAAATTGTGGGTATTACTATTCATAATGGTTACTTTGATTGGTCGCGGTGTGTTAGAATCTTGATGTTACGTACAATGAAAGCTATTGAATTATTTAAAAGGAAACGTACCGTAGAAGCTTGGGGTGTTACATATAACATGTAATCTATCGAATTTTATTCCCAATTAAAATAATAATTATTAAATGTAACCATCCATACCATGATGATAATGAGATTCATGATATTATTTATTAAATTTATTTTAAAAAACACCACATTCAAGAATTATTTGTTGAATATGTCATAAATCAAAAAACAATAAAAGTTAGATGAGAAAACCATTACCTCATGATTCTATTTTTTGGTGCATTCACTATCATCATATATAATGGTTTAAATAATATTATTAACTAATTACTTAACTGTAATTATTTTATAAAACATTTTGTAATTTTTTTATAATATCTCATCACCCATTAATAATTAAAATTTCATTATTCTATGAGTTTCTAGTGCATTCATTTCACAGTTTCAAGATCAGTTCACTACTTTAAAATTTTGGATGTTCTTGTAAAATGGGATTTCAATAGCATAAGTGTAATGAAATATAATTTAATAAATTAAAAAAAATTCAAACAACATTTTTTTCATCACACATGAGGATGATTCATTAGGTAAGATATTAATTATTAATGTATTATTTATTTTTGGTAGTTTTTCAAATCACCATGAAGAACATTCATTTTATTTACTATAATTGGTATATATTCATTTTAGAACCATAAAAAAATATGATATACTAATTATTGTATTATTTATATTTAATAATAGTTTTATAAGAATCCATGATGGTTTTAATGAAAATTTTATAAAAACATTATTATGAGAGGTGATTATCCTACATAACATGGAAAACAGTTTCACTTAATTAAATAAGAGGATGTAATAAATCGTTTTGAAAAAATATATTTAATTAAAAATTAAAATTATATTGTTTATATTAATCTCTAAATAGTAATCCATGATGGGTGAAATGTATTTTGAGAATGTAGAAGTAGAAAATTAATTAAGGGAGGTGTTTTCATAAAATTGACTATTGAATATCGCCTCCCCGAAGGACCCATTAAGGACCTTGGATTTGAAATATTGGTGTGTCCAGTAGCACATGTATGTGAGTATATTTAGGAGAAGTTGTTTATTATGATAATTTAGGAGATAAAAGATTTTTTATTCGAAATATGGAGGTCAGGGGTGGTATTTAAACATGAGGAGATGTGCATTTAAGTTATAAAAATTGAATATTTCATATTTTAATCAAACGAAATTGAGGTAAAAATATTTTATATTGTGAAATTATGTTGTAGAGGTATTTATATGTTTATCAATACCTCAAAAAACCATTAAATTTAATAGTTTTTATGTATTTTAATATTTTACTAATTAATGTTTACATGTGCAACAATTTTAACTATACTATGAAAAATAATTATTTTAGAATGATTACAATTATTATAACTAAAAATTTTATTGAACAGAAAATATAATTTTAAACATAATATTCAAAATATTAACATAAATTTACTAAATTAAATAGATATAAATTAAAAAATTTATTTAAAATTAATCCCACATATAAAATGAAATGGATGAGTTTATATGTGAATTGATCAAAATTTTAAATGTTTTTTATATTCAATATTACTGAGAAGTTTATTCCAATAACTAAAACTGGATTTATTGAAGTATATTTGATCAAATTATTCCTGAAAATCATAGTAATAATATTCTCATATAAATAAATTATATTAAAAAACTATATTAAAAATAAAATTTAGTATTTTTCACAATTCATTATAAAATTATTGTTTTATGAAAAAAATACTTAATTATAACCTATCATTAATATTATTTTGAAACTTTGAAAACGAACATTATTTTTTAAAAAATAATATAAAATATTTAACATTTATTTTTAAAATTGGCGTTCTATCAGAAGGAGGAAAAATTATATTTCATAAAAATATATATTTTATGCATATACTGATTTTATTTATATCTTATGAGTATCAAAAATATAGAATTAAATTTTAAATTAATTAATTAATATATGAAAAATAAATTTCATTATGATCTCTTGGTTATAGAGTATTTTTTAGTGGAAATTACAATATTTTTTATAGAATCAATAAATTTATTTGAAATTTGAAATTATATTCACTTCTAATAGTTTTTAGTCTGGTAATTACTTTAATAATCATGTGTACACTATATTTTAATTATTTTGTTTATTTTAGTAATTCATTATATATAACTAGTCAGGTGATAAATAATATAATTAAAAATAATATATTAACAGTTTTTTATGCCTGGTGTTTAGTGTAGTTTAAGATAATCGAAATATTTAATTTAAAAATAGACATGGATTAAAATCAAGGGGTCTTGATTTCTACCCTGATTAAATAAATTTCATCCATGAAAGTTTATATTACACTTCTAATGTAAATGTTTTATACTTTAATATTCTGTATGGAAAACTGACATCATAAATAGGGTAAATAATGCATCCCCTTAATAAGGGGAAACAGAAATTAAATGGCCACTAAACAATTGACATTACAATAGAAAAACCTTTGCGAAAATTTAAATCATGTAAAAGGAATATAAATAAAATATCAAGGTTGGATGGAGAGTCATGTAGAACATTTTCATCCAAAAGTAAATCACTAAAAAACTGTAAATCTATAATGGGTTAAAGAGGCCACTTTTGTCATAGTAAGATAAATAAATAAGTAATGTTTTCATTCCAAATTCCATTATTATAATTGGTGGATTATTTTACTATATAGATAAGCACATTATATAATAATATTTCATATTTTACATCCATGACATAAACATAATCTTCTCCTTTGGTCGTGCTTCAATCTATTTCCACTTTATATCTTATTCCACGAAATAGATATTCGTGATGGATTTTTAATGCCTAATGAAATTATAAGGAATCATATGTTCAACAAGTCATTCCATGGATCATTAAATAATTAATGAAACCAAAATGGTTAGCACATGATATCCAATATAATAAATAATACTTTATCCCCAAATAATAATATCCCAATATACACTTAATTCATTCTATGAGTTATTAACCATATGAGTCTTCCAGAGTAATAATGACTATATTCTAAATCCAAAATTTTTATTGAAACATTTACTCCTAGAGAAAACAAATCAGTTCATGATGCAACATTCAAAGTATTTGAATTATTTGCTAAAATATTATCAAAAAATGTTAAACTCAATATAAAACCACAATGAAAACATGGATAAAATCTTATTTTCTTAAATATAGTTTTTATCGAAAAGTATTTAGAAAATAGAAGAAAATAAAAACCACCCTTATCAAAAACCAATTTCAAGGAAATGATCCCCCATAATAATCACTTTATTATATCAATATCAAGAACATATTGAGAGTTATCTTTCCATAAAATGATTGTTTTAAAAAATAATAACCTTAAATTGTATCATTTATCAATGTCATTGGTACCATTCAACATGATCCCTAAAATCCACAATGAAAAGCTACTAGAGTATAATCATTTCATGTTTCATAATTTATATAATCATAATATCATACAACTATTTTCATAGATTTCAAAGAACAATCATAATAATCAATCAAATTTATCTATATGAATAACATTATATTTTCCTCGATCCATTTTCTTATTTTGATGTGTACTGAATTTATTCATTAGAAATTGGTTTTCATAGTTCCCCAGAATCATACTATTGAATCATTGGAAATTTAAGAATTATTTATTTCTCTTGTAATCGCGATTCTAGTGACCTTTCTTTCCACACTTGTAACAGACACCCATTTTCCTCAGGAAATTATTAGGGTGTTTCATTTCAAAAATTATCACATGTAGTGAAATCCATCATTCTATTGTTATATTTATCCATCACTTATTATATTATTATCTTCATCTCTTACTTCCCCTTAAACTTGTAAGACATAGAGAACATTTTCTCTATATAGATTACACATAAAAATACTTCATTATATAAACTAAATGAAAGTGAGATCAATTCCCTATATGTATATGATAAATATTGAACTCCTTGTTTCATTTATAATCAATATCATACCTAGATAACCATTTAATTGTATTTTAATACTACTGAACACATTCTTTCCCTTTTAGCTTTTAGTTATTTAACATTATCATTATTTCAATTTTTTATTAATGATGGAAAAAAATTTAAAAGGATTTATCATTAAAATAATAACATTCCAAGAGTTTTATTTCTTATTACTCTCTTGTATTCTAGATCAATGGACACCTTTGGTCAACTTATTCTTTAGGGATATATACTGCAAATTTGAACTTTTTCTTCTCACCACATAACAATGATGAAAATAATATTCTCAAAATACACAATCCATTTCTTATATAAAATTGCATCAGTAGTAAATTTATTGTTTGAGGATTCTACCACATATTTATATTTAACACTAGAGAGTCTTACTGTTGAATAAGATTATCCATCCATAAAAGGTTATTTTTCATAACTGGATTATGCTTATGAAAAACCTATATAATTTATTCCCTACTAAATCATGATGCATTAGTTTCATTTTCTGTGTAATCTCAACAATTGATAGGAGTTTTGATACCACTACTTATTCCTTGATCTATTTATAAAAAAATTTAATATACTGGATTTGAATGTATCATTATAAAACTTATTGTATATTCTCAAAACAAGGGAAAATCATATCATAAATTTAAAATATTTATTAATATAATCTCATATTATAAACATGTAATATTTGGTATGTTATAAAATTATTATCTTCATGTTCAAGTATTGGTTTATGTTCCCCCATCAATGTTTTCCTAACTCCAGTTCTTAAGGTTTATACAAAACATCCTCTAATTCCAATAATAATGACCCTGATTTCATTTTCCCAACACTATTGATTTTTTATTATATTAAAATTAATATAGAAACCAAATACTGAATGATTGAATTATTTAGTAGTATTGAATAAAAATTTACATATATAGTACCCTTTTTAGATATTTAATTAATTATAAATCATAAAAAATTAATGTAATTTTCCTCATTTAACTGATTCAAACAATACATCTTCATAACCTAGGGAAAGTAAAAAAATAAAGGTGAGTATAAATGATCGGTAAGGGTAAATTAAAATGTAAGAGATAAATAATAAATGGGAATAATAAATTTTTTATGTCAAATAACTAAATTATAATTCAATTTAATTAGTAAAAAGAAAATGAAATGCATCCATATTTTTTTTCATCTTGTAATTTTTTGGATAATAATATCTATAAATTGTAAGGAATTTCATAATTATTCGGCATCATATATCTGGAACATGAATCACTATAATAAAGATATTTTACTATATGATATAATCTCAAGTTAATAAGACATTTAATTTGGAAACTTATTTTTTTTTCTGAACTATTATTGTGTCAAGGGGCTATCAAATGTAAGGCCCCACTAGTCACAATAAGTCTATAACATTAATTACATAACGAATAAATAAATTAAAAATATATTTTAACACAAATTATCTTGTACCACTTTGTAACATTTCAATTCTATGAATGAAATGAAATTTATTGTATCTTATATCAAATGGGATGTATATACACTAAATAAAATAATGTTGTTGTATGGCATCAAAATACACAACAACGAAAGGAGATCGTGAAAAATCCCCATAAAAATAAGTATATTGTATATATTCAATATATATTCACATAAAAAATGAAATAAAACATGATGGAATAAAACTTCATCTCACATATAGCATTATCATCAAAAAATCAATGAAAATATAAGTTCATCTCAATGAATGAAAAATGAGTTCCAAAATTCTTTACCACTGGTAACAAGTCGATTTTTATGAATAAAAAAAGTATTAATTACCAAATGAAACCTTTAGTAACCTGAATATAATTATATTAGTATTATGATCTATGATATGTAAGTATATATTCTATACACACAATAATAACTGGTGAATAATTCATATATCCCATATATGTAAAAGTGAAATGCCAAGACCCCTACCTCATCATTTCTATTAGTGTATCATTCATCAAACTCATATATAATGTTTTTACTAATGTAATTAACAAATTATTATAAAAAATTTATCCTTATAATAGAATATTTTATTCTTTTATGACATCTTATAACCCATTCATTAATAATATATAAATATTTTCATGGTTTTAGGAGTGTTCATTTCAATGATGGAAGATCAACTAACTTGTGAAAAGTTATGTATGTTCTTGTAAAATAGAATTACAATAGTAAAAGTGGAGTAGAATAGTATTAATTAAATTTCACATTTATAAATGGTATCATATATTATTTTTTACATTATTATAATTAATTTGAAAAAATGCTAATGATAGAATTTTATTTTTTTGGTGGTTGTTCCACGCACCTCAAAATAGTTTAATTTTATTTACTATATTGAGTTTATATTAGTTCTAGAACATGAAAGATGTTATGATATAATTATTAAAGAATTATTTTACTATGTAAAATATTTTATGACCATCCATGAAGGCGGTAGTGGAAAATATCTTGAACATAACTCATGGATGTGATTAATAAGAATATATTGGACAATAGTTTCATTTCACTGAATAAGAATATGTAATTGACGGGTTGAATATAATATATTCCATTAACTAGATACATTTATTTTATTATAATTATTATGGAATTTTATTCCATTATGGATGATGTATATGAGAATAATGTTTAAAAATATAAGAAAATATAAAATGTATTTTGAGAAAAGTACCACTTGAATATCACCTCCTTAGATGACCACATGAGGACCTTGGATTTAGAATTTTGCTAAGACTGCAAGCACATAGATGTTTAGAGAGTATGTATTAGATATTTATTTAGAAATTTTAGGAGCTAAAATCCTTTTGAGTTTAAATGGTGATGTAATGTGTGATATTTGTACATTAGGATAGGTGGGTTTTGGTTATTAAATAATGAATATTTCAAATTTAATGTCGACCACATTGAAGTGGAATTAATATAATTCAATAGTAGTGTTAATAATGATTTCAGTCTTTGTAGAGTCAATAAATACCTTAAAACATCTAAATGTTTTAATTTTTTTCTATGCAAAGTGATTACCTTATAATAGTAACAACTGTCAATATTTTATGTATGTTGTGGTAAATAATTTTTTCACCAGGGTGTCTTTTTTATAAATAAAAACTAAATAGACCTTAAAAACTATTATTAGATTTTTAATTCAAATACTAATTCTATTTTTTAGTTCATATAATTGTAAAAATAATCATTAAAATTATTTCCACAAACACAACAAATGGGGTTTTTTTAGTTACACATTCAAATAATTTAAATGTTTTTGTATACTATTTCGATGTGGAATTGATTATGATGAACTAAAAAAGATTAATTGATTTGTAATTTATTTAATTATACCTCAAAATCAGTTGATAAAAAAACATATTAGTAATAATAAATTTTATGTAAAAGTAATTTGTAATTAAAATTCAGTATTTTTTACTATTCATAAAAAATTAAACTTCATCAAAAAATTAAATAATTACCATAATATTGTTTTAATATTATTATTTTAAAAATTAACATTATAATTATTAGTACAACTTATAAATGTGTAAAAATATATATTTAAATTATATTCTCAATAAAAAGGTAAAAAAATTACATTTTTGAAATATATATATATATATCTATGATTTAAACATGTTTTATTCTTATCTTATAACTACCACCCTTATTTAATGATTTTAAAAAAAATTAAATATATAACATATAAATTTCATTATTATATATCACTAAGTGTGATTAATAAAAGTAATTAATATAAAATTTCATTATAAGTTGAGAAATACTTTTTATATATAAGCACTTAAATTATTATTTTACTATTAACTATTTATTAATTAATTGGTAATAAATTTATTGTTTTTATGAAAATATATAAACTATATTCTCATAATTTTATTAATCTCATTTACTTATACTATTCCATCGTTTATGTGATAGCTATCATAATTTAAAATTAATATTTAAATAGTTTGTTGAATCTCGATGTTCTGTGTAATGTAAGCCATAGAAAATATGAATATATAATTTTATTTAACATAAATTATTATGGTGTTACATTATACTGTTATTAAATAAATTGCATCCTCAAAATTTTAAATTCCACATAAGAAATCAATGGCCAATTCTTTAAAATTCCTTTGAGGCTAACCCACATCATAAAATGGGTTTATTAAAAATCCCCTTTATAAGAGGAAAATGAAATTAAGAAGATTAGAAAAAACATAGGAATTTTAAAATGATAACATTATTAATAATTGATAACCAATATATATAATTCAAATAATACTATTATGTTATAATGGAGAGTGATATGGAATAAGTTTTTTAGAAATTATATCAGTACAAAATCGTAAATTATTGATTGGTTAAAGAGGACAATGATTTGACTGTAATACAATTTAAAAAAATAGGTGTTTCATTCCAATTTAATTTCCTAGAGTTTGGGTATTATTTTAATATCCATATAATCACATTATAAAATAATATTTCTTGATATATTTTCATTTCATACGAATAATCATATCATTTGGTTGTTTTTGGATGAACTATCACTTCATCTCTTACGCAAGTAAAAGGGAATTCAAGAAGATATTTTTATACATATGTACATGAAAAGACTCATAAGTTAGATAAGTCACTCATTCATCTATTTAATGTTTTCTGAAACCAGAATGGATTGCCCATTATATCCAATATAATAATCTTCACTTTTATCATACAAAATAATATCCAAAATATCACGACCCGCCTCCCTAGGCCAGGAACCATGTCATCTGACCCCAGGGGTCTCCTGTAATATCTTGGTTGCATTCCCAACACACCATTGGATATTACTCACTAGTTTCGCTTATCATACTAATGAATGTACCCATAAGCCAACACATGTTCTTTCTGTGTGATTTGTCCTCACTCACACACACCTAGGGAAACATCCCAGAAGGTTACCCATCCTGATTACTACATAAGGACAAACATGCTTTACTATGGAGTTCTAATCAGGTACGCTCCCAAAAATAAAGGTGCACCTTATTAAAATTGGTAGATACATTTAGCCTTTTAAGTCTCACTTTTCCAAGGGAGTTACATTATCCACCCCTTTAAAACACAACTCCCTCGTTGTGGACCCCAAACCTCCAACCCAGGTAGTACCTAAGCACTTTCAACTGGGTATTGGCTCTAATACCAATTTTTCACGACCCGTCCTCGGGGCCTGTGCCATGACTAACCCATGCCCTCCATCCATAGGCCAGGGGCTGGCAATAGCACCAAAGGTGTAAATCCCTAAGCTAGGAAGAAATTGCCTTTATAGTTGTAACACACACACAAAAAGAGTAAGCTGTAAGCAAAGCACTAAGTGAAAATTGTATACAAATTGTAGTGATGGAAGTAAAAGGGGATGGAAATACAAGCCCAACAGAAAAGTATAGGTACAATGGAAAAAAAGTACAACTAAAAAAAGGAAAACAACTAAAAATGGAAGCTCCTAGAATGTCAGGCGAGTATCCTACCCGAAGGGTCGGTTCAAATGTCCACCATATCACCCCATGTCTATCGGTCCGCTCCATGTATTGTCTTTCCGTGTGGTCCTTTTCCAGATACCGTATGGTCTTGGCTCGCTCTCGGCATCTGTCAACACTGTCCGTCATCTGCATCCATTACAATGAGGTACGGGTGTAGCCTGTGTAGGGGTGAGTATAATGATACTCAGTAGGAACCCCGAGACCCTCGAAGGTCTCCCAGAATCCATGAATGATTAACCATAGTAGGAAATATAAATTAAATAGTATCAAACAACCCTACATAGGTATATGACCATACATATACCTATGTTATCAATCTCAGTTCATCTACAACTCTCAAGACCAATCACAACCCAGTCCACACAGGAAGTAAAGACACCCACATTGATGGTAATGATTGAATGTAATGATTCGACTCACATAGGTATCCATCTTTCATATAGAGATAGAGATGATCAGATGTAGTCACTGATTCATCTAAGTTTCCGTTCCCTAGTAGGATACTAGACCAGCTAAGTTGTAGGACCCTTGTAGGATACTAGACCAGCTACTCTGTCGGACCCACTTAGGATTCAACTATAGAAGTCATCGCGGTCGATCCCATGGAGGATCGCAGTAAAAAAGTCATCGCCGTCGAACCCACGGAGGATTTCTAGTATAGTAGATGTCGTCATCGAACCCACGGAGGATCCTAATTCGGTAGTCATCGACATCTATCATACTATGATCCTTCGTGGTTCAACGATGACTAATTTCGTACTTGGATACTCCGTGGGATCGACGATGATGTCTACCGTACTAGGATCTTCCGTGTGTTCGAAGACGACATCTACAGTACTGGAAATCCTTTATGGGTTCAATGATGATGACTTCTGTACTAGGATCCTCCATGGGTTTGACAGCGATGACTTCTGTACTTGTATCCTGAGTGGGTCTGACAGAGTAACTGGTCTAGTATCTTATGTGGGTTTGACAACTTATCTTGTCTAGTATCCTATGTGGGTCCGACAACTTATATGAATCAATGACTACATTTGATCATCTCTATCTCTATCCGAAAGATGTATACCTGTGTGATCTGAGTCTTGAATTTGAATCATTGTCATCGATGTGATAATATTTACTTACTGTGTGGAATGGGTTGTTCTTAGGCTCGAGAGTTAGATCCAATCTGAGATTGATAACATAGGTATATGTATAGGCATATAACTATGTAGGGTTTTTTGATACTCGTGATTGTATCTTTCCTTCTAAGGTTAATCCTTTGTGGATTTTGGGAGACCTTCTTGGGGCTTGGGGTTCCTGCTGAGTATTGTTATACTCACCCATACATGGGCTTTGCCCGCACCTCGTTGTGTTGGATGCAGATGACAGACAGTGTTGATGGAGGCCGAGAGCGAGCCAGGACCGGATGGTATCCGGAGGAGGACGACACGGCGAGATGGTACATAGAGCAGACCGATAGACGTGGATGGCTATGGTGGACATATATACCTACCCTTCAGGTAGGATACTCGATAGATGTTCCAGGAGATTCCCATTTTAGCTGTTGTCCATTTTACAGTAGTACTTGTTTTCTGTTATACCTGTACTTTACTGTTGGGCATGTATTTATGGCCCCTTTTACATTCAACACTACTTTTTGTATACAATTTTCATTTAGTGCTTTTATTCCAGCTTACTCTGTTTGTGTGACAGTTTCTACTATAAAGAAAATTCCTTCCCATATTAGGGATTTATGCCTTTGGTTCTAGTCGCCAGCCCCTGACCTCTGTAAGGAGGGCTTGGGGTAGTCACGGCATGGGCCCCGAGGATGGGTTGTGACACAAAAATCATCTTTATCCATTCCAATATGTATAAACCCTAAGACTCAACATAAATATTACGACAATACTCTATATTCTGAAATGTGGTCAATCATTTACCCCAAGATATCCTAATGAATTTCATGATGAATCATTCTAAACATGTCAGTACATTGATCACATATTTTTAGAAAACATGTTAATCACTTTAAAACATTAATAAACACATAGATAAAATCTGAGCTTATTGATAATAATCAGTAAATACAAATATTTAGTAAACCATAGTAATGATTAAACATCAATATCATTACCGAATTCCATGGTCACTAATTATATATAATAATCAACTCTTTATTATATCAACATCAAGCACATGTTAAGGGTTATCTTTTCAACAAACATGTGTTTTAAAAAAGATAATGTTTCCACTCAATCACTTTTCCTCTCGACTAGTGATGTTAAACATGTGATCCCAAATCCACAAATAAATGATACAGGAGTAAAATGTTTATATGATTCATAATTACTATAGGTATAATTCCATATATCATATTCCATGGATCCAAAAACAAAAACAAAATAATCATTACATTTCGGAATTATCAATAGCATAATCCCAACGTTGACCCCATAGCATCATCTATGTTATAATCCTTTGATGCATTTAGAATTAATTTTCATATTAACACATAATGTTACTCTTGAAATACTACACATTTGAAACTTATTTCTTTCCTATGGAATCACAAGTCCACTGACCATTATCACCACACTTTTAACAAACTCTCATTCAATTTTGGAGAGTATTAGGGAATGTATTTCCACAATTATCACAGGTAGGAAAATACTTCATTCCCATATTCCATTTATTTATCTCTTTCTCTATTGTTCTCTTATTCAGTCCCATCATAATGAAGTAAAATTACTTAATTAATTTTTCCCACAATTTAATAGGACATAATACACTTTAATATTATGAATAAAATTTTTAGGATCCCAGTTTCTAAAAAAGAAATGGATTATTAAACATTAATGAAAGGATCAATCCTGCAATCCTTATTGACAATAAGGATTATTAAATAGGTAAACAAAAAATTTATTCTAGAAAATGTTTGTCTCATTATACCTATTGATGCATTGAGTAACTATATAATTTCGGGCCCCATCTATCATGGCAAGTCCAAATCATTCTCTTTATATCAAATTAAAAATTTAACTATGGAATTTTAAATAATGTTTTCCCATAAAAATTTGAAAAAAATTAATAATCTGATGAATCTTACATTGATTATATGATATAAAAAAGATGTAGTATACCCACCTCATAAATGAAGGTGAATGTATAACATAAAAATATAACTTAATGAAAGGACATCAAGAAAATGTCCCTTTCAAATAAATTGATCATTTGTATTCAATTTAAATACACATTTAAAAAGTGGAAATAAAAAAGTAGATAATTAGATGTAATTTACCTCATAGTCATATCATCACATAATCAATAATAATAGTTGTTTAACCTAGTCAAAAAAAATTGAGTTACAAAATCCCTTACCACTAGTAATCAGTCGAATCATATAACCAATTATTGTAATATTTATGAAATTAAACATTTAATAGAATTAATATAATAATATTATATATATTATATATCAATTGTATGTACACATATTTTACACATAATAAATAAGTGGTGATTGACCCATATATCTCACAAATTTAAATGTGAGATGATAAAAAACATACCCTGTGATCCCCTCCAGTGTCTAATTATCTAAATTAATGTCTAATTATTTAATGAATTTTTATAAATCATTCTATAAATATATTCATAATTATTGTACATAATGTTATGGTATTATAACATTTTCTGACCCATTCATTAATAATATTTCATTATTTTAGTTGTTTTGTTTGTGTTCATTTTTGAGTTTCCTGAAATTATTTCTTGTGTAAAATTATGGATATTCTTGTTAAATGAAAATACATCCCCAAAAGTGGAATGGAATAGTATTAATTAAATTAAAAATGACTAAATGGACCCTTATACCATATTTATTTAATATAATCGGGCTAAAAATTTTACAAAATGTTAAGGATAAATGTTTAATTTATTTTAGTTGTTTATTTCCAAATACCTCAAACTAGTGTTATTTTATTAACTATTATGATAATATATTAGTTCTAGGACATTAAATAAGATATAATATACATATTTAAATATTATTTATCTTGAATAATTTTCAAATTACTATCCCTGAAGGACGTAATGGAATGTGAATATGAACATTATTATTCAAGGTAATTAATTAGTATAACTTAGAAAATTGTTTTTTTTTGTTTTAATAATAGGATGTATTAAAAGTAATGGATATAAGATATTCAATTAGCATAAAAATTTTATAGTATGAAAATTATTATGAAATTATTATTCCTTGATAGATGATGGATATAAGGTGAATACAATGAGAAAAGTAAATTAAAAGAGGTGTTCTGAGAATGTTACCTCTTGAATATCACTTCATTGGATGACCGCTAAATGAAATGGGATTTTGTATTTGGGTGAGACTAGTAGTACATGAAAATGGGGATAATATAGATTATAGATTGTTCATGATATTTAATGACCATAAATTAATTTTTGTCCAAATACAGAGGTGAGGGGTGGTATATATACTTTAAGAGATGTGTGTTTAAGTGATTAAATATTTAATATATTCTTTTTAAATTCAACTTCATTATTGTAGAAATAATATAAATTAATTATATTGTTAAATAATATTTTGGATTTTGGTTAGGGTCTATAATTACTTTGACCAAGAATGAAGTGATGAATTTTTTTGGAATGTTAATGCTTTACCTTTTAACTTTAACCCTTGTCACTATTTCACCTATACTTTGGTAAACATTTTTTCCCCTATTGCACTAATATTTTCCATTTACATTTACTACTGATGGTACAAATGATGATTAGTTTAATCGTATATGTGTGTATGGGGATCTCCAGGAATGTGGTTGTTTCACACACAATTATAAATGGATAGTGTATCCAATGGATTATTACAGGTATGATGTTTATAAAATCAAAATGGTATGGCTTGTGATGTCTGGGGCTATAATACACTTTGTTTGATACACATCATATCAGTTGTAGTGGATTAGAAAAAATAAAAGTTTAATATATAGGTATATTAGAATGGAATTATGGTATGATGTGATGAAATAGGATCAAGTTGTGATGGATTACCTATGTGTATTTTAGTTATCCTTTTTTGGAGAGAAATGTCATATAGAATACGATGTTGGTGTAGAGAGGAAAACTAGTGGGGGTGATGGAGCGGGGAACTATTGATGTTTCATTAATATATCATATACAAATTTTTTATGTGAAACATGGTGAGAGTTATTCATGGTGAGGTAGTGTACAATGTATAACTATTTAGGTGATGATTTATTTTCACTATTATTCTTAAGGCTTTTGAATGAATTAGTTCCCTTTTTATTGGGTTGATTCATGAAAAATATTATTGATTATATTTCTATTATCAACTTACATGTATATAAACTAATTATCAGGTCATACAAATTTTGTTGTAGATAATTATTGATATTTCCATCTCAATGATTTTCTGGCGTTGTTTAGGCTTCATGGTCGCTGTCGTATTTTACTTTTTTGTAAATCTAGTTTTCATTTCAGTTCTAATGGTTTCATATGGGATTTAATGTGTTAACTTAGGTTTTATTAATATATATATATATATCATGAGAAGACTTTTATTTATGGATCATTATTATATATCTCATATGAATATTCTATTAAATTGAAATGCCTCCAATATCAATGTTTATTATATTGTACTGCTAGTCTCTAACATGGGGCCTATAGGTTGTGGGAATGAGGTAGTCATTATAACTATCCTCTCATTTCAAAATATTTATAGCTAGGAAGTCTTGATACAGTGGTATACGATTTTTGGGATAAGGGACAATATGGATTGTAGAGTTAGGCCCATGTGATGTTACATGGGTTCGTAGGGAAACAATTTCGAAAATGTTTATTCAGTAATGGAAACATAACATATTAGATGATACACGCATATTTTGGTCCACCTAATATGTGATTCATAAATCATTAATTTTATCCAATCTTATAAATAAGGTGACATTTATTACAGAGAAGAAGACTAGGAAAGTGTCTTCCATCATTCTTATTTGATTCATGGATTGAATTGGGTAGAAATTAAAATCAATTGAAACCTTAAAAAGATAACAAATATGTAATTTATTAATGTCAAATATTCAATATTATAGGATTTTGAGTCTTTATAGTTATTTTTTAAGGAATTCATCTAGTCAGACCTCATCATTAGGCTCACAGTAATGTTGAGCAGCATGATATGCTTGTATATCACCATAGAGTAGAGGTCAAAAATAATAAATTTAGGGGAGGATATTCTATGAGGTTCTACCCTAATGTACACATAAATATATGGGATCTTTTTCAAATTCATTCAATGAATATAGGTTGGTGGAGGTTGGGAAATCATTCTATTTATTCTATTCCCAAAAGGAGAAATTATAATGATTCATTTTATAAAATTAAGGTAGTGGTTTTTCTAATTCCTCATGGATCTTGAAGTGTTGGATGTCTCATGGTAGATGTTCCATGACTAGTTCCCCATAAATTTTTAGTCGTCGACCTCAATGGAGGATAGTTTATAGGATCTAATAACCCTTTGACATGGATTTTATTGCATGTGAGAGTTCTTCATTAGTTTCTAGTCCCTTATGTGATCCGTGTCTCAGCATTTGCATTATTATGAGACCAGGATGAGGAATTTTGTGGAGGCATTAAATTTTGTGATCTAGTGAAAGGTCACACTATTCCATATTAGGATTTATATCAAGGGGAAAGAGAGATAATTGGTTATTTAGAGGATACATGATCGAACAAAACATACATGAGATGGGATTCATCAGGATACCTCACGAAGCAGAGCTATGTTGAGGGGTTCACAATTTCATAGATAGAAGAACTCTAGGTCAACAAATGGTATGTCCACACACTAATAATTTCATTTCTTTGGGGGGTTACATATCTCTTACATATTAAAATCTATCATAATATATTATGTCTTGTAGAGGATGAGTTCTTTAATGGTGGGAGTACTAAACCTTTTTTAGTAGAAATTGTGTCCTAGGTGTTCCAATTAAAGATCCTATATTATAGAAGTTTTAACTGAGGCATCTTATAAAGGATTCTCTATAAAATGATTATTATAGAAAACATATTGTTGGAAGAGAAATACCATGAGATGATTCTAATTATTAAGGAGAAGAGTGTCTCCTTGGATGTGTTAATCATCATAGTGTTAGAGGTTCTAGAGGGGGGCATGGTAAAATTCATGCATTAATGCTACCAGTGCATGGTGATAAAAGTATCATTCCAGAAAATCAGTAATTTTTCCCTACATTAGTTCATTTTTTTATTCAGTAGTAAAACTAACTTTTATATCACCAACTTTTACCCATTCATTGGACTTGAGGTTGAGGGGCTTCCATTTCTATAAGTGTTTACTACAATAGTTATAGGTCTAGTTAACTTTTATGAAGTATGTAGAGACTCTTAGATTGTGATGGGGAAACACCAATAACGATTATATTTAACATGATTATTGATACATAAATATAACATCATCCTAATAATGGAATGGTTTTATTCGGTGCAGCCTATCATGAATTTCACATGGAGGAAGTTTGCTTTTAAGATGGTGATGGAGATACAGTAGGGTTTTTTTGTTAGATATAAACACATATTTGTCTATGAAAAGTTCCAACCCTGAAATAGTTAATGTTCAAGATGATTTTTAGTTCCTTTATTATTAATTATTTTGTTCTTGCATATGTTATAGAAGAGTATCCTAATGTATTTCTACAAATGATTGTAGTATTACCCCATTCATGGGAAGTCAGGTTTAGAATTGAGCTGTAGTCAGGTGTGTCTCTTATATTGATATATTTATATAATATGTAACTGTAACATCCCAAGTAAGTAATGAATAATAGATATTTTTATCTATGTCTATTAATGATTAAGATAGTGTTTTAGAGGCTTAAAATGAAAATAAATACAATCTAATGCATGGAATACACTAATATTCTTAAAATATTGTTTTACTACCTTTTGATGGAAAACCCTTTTTAAATCTATATTTTGACAATTTTATAAGATATTTTTTTCAAAATAAATTTATTATTTATGATTGGGACATCATAATTTTCATTGTGTGAATTTTTTGTATTTTTCTGATAAAGTTCATTTTTTAATGAATAGTGAAATTTTTTGTATTTTAATTCAAAACCACTTTTCAATCTAATTTATTTATATGATTATAATATCTTTTGAATTAGTTTTGAAGTTAAACTAAAATATATTTTTACCATTTTATCTAATGGTGGTAATTGGAATCAATTTCACTTTGAAATTGGACTTAAACTAGTGTCAATATTTTGATACGTATTGTTTCATAAAAACACGCTATTTGTCATGACAGTGGGAATTAGTTATTAAATTAATTAATGAAACTTACATGTTTTGAATTTTGTAAAATATAAATCATTTTTGAATTCGGAATATCAAATATAGCTTAGGGGGAAGTTTTGGTATCTTTCTGAAAAACTTCCATTTTTGATGAATAGTGAAACCACTAAGTGGTAGTTAAAGAAACTGATTTTTCGTTTAAATGAAACTTTGCCACTTCTGGGATTTGATTTTCAGAAATCTGACATACATGTTTGTCATTAGGAATTAAAATGTGGTTCAATGAGATTAAAATAATTTTTTGGTGAATAGTAACTTTTAAGTTCTTAATCGCGATTAGTGTTAATTTGTGTAGTTTAAGGTAAAAATAATGTTTTAATAATATGAGATGATCTTGACACATGTCCTAACCTCATTGGATGTGTCATGGCCGACCAAGAAAATCCATGGGTCAACTTGGGGACCCCATGGAGCCACTTTGGATGGGAAATTACATAAATAACTTTTTATTTAATGTTAAAGTAAAAATGACACAAACAAGAGATGTTTTACTAAAACAATTTTTACATGGGGTTATTCAAGTCATATTTTTGATTATAAATATTCAATAGAAATCTGAAACGATTTCCTACATGATAGTAGTTTTTTTTTAATTTTTAGACTTTATATAAATTATATTATTTATGATATCATGATGATGGAGCGATTACTTCATTAATAAAGGACTAAAATAAAATGAAATGATAATGTAAAATATATGAACTATACATGTCCAAAACCTATTTGATGGGTGGATTTAGAACCCTTATCTCCTTACCCTCTAATTATATCAATGTTGGAACTTTTTAATCCGAAACTCATTTTAAAATATAGTAACATTTTTTTACATTCCAAGAGTGCCCCTCCTCTCCTCTTATAAAAGGCCCCAAACTCTACATTCATACCCACACTCCTAAAACCTTTGTCTCGGCCAAACACTGCCACTTTTGTCTCTCCACATCCCTCTCTTACTCCTTGAAGCCTCACTTTGGGCAGAAGTCTTCCCAAGGAAGCCTTTGAGCTCAAACCAAAGGGAGTTACCCGATTTTAAGGTAATGTCTTCTCTTGAGTCCTTTTGTTTTATTTTGATTCTCCAACCCCCTAAAATCTTTTTATTCATTTATTTTGTAACAACTCCAGTATATTCAATATACAAGGATGTTGTTATAATAAGGATTCATGATACACTTACACACACCTACATCTAATGGTTAAAGGACAAACTGTTTCCGTGGATGGTGAATTTATGCCTCCCGAAATGATGACTGTTCTACATTCTTTTAACACCTTAAAAGGTGGACATTAAGATTTCACTATATTTATATATGATATATAATATGTTTATGTTTTCTTTATTCTTTTGTATTTTTCATTTTGGTTATACCTTTATGGTTTCTATTATGGGGAAACGAGAAATCTTCATTTAAGGAAGTGCGGACTACCGCCCCCTCAATGTGATTTGATTCGATAAATACCATATGTGGGACGTATAAAGTATGGAACTATGATATTATATATGATATTATACTGGAATTATAATATACCTTTATATCATTATGATTCCATTCTATAAAATACTAAATAGAAATTAAAGTAGCGTTCATGCGTACGTACGGCTTACCGTCTCCATGAACGGTGCATTTCATTTCTTACCTCTAAATGATTATGTAATATTATAAATGCATGCATGTACTGTATATATATGACATATATGGTATCTAAATCATGAATAAAATTCTGGATATAATGGTAACATGAACAACTTGTAATTATAAAAGGATTATTTTTGACTCAAGTACCAATGATCATTAAAACGACCGTTATTAACTTAAATAATTACATAGTGTTCATGACATGGAAATAAGTGATATAAAAGGAATAATGAACTTGAAAAATTTTCTTAAACAAGTATAAATTAACTCATGTTTATTATTCAGGAGATTAATGAACGACCGAGTCAAGTCAGACCCGAGGTATGGGACTTCGTCTCGATCTCCTTTCATTGACGCATATTTTGTTTTATACACAACCTTCTTTTATACGGTGTATAAACCCCTTTGACTTTTACATTTATTCAAAAAGAGACTTTTTTATATGATGCGTTTACTAAACGACAAAAAGGGAATGTTTTTGTCGTACGTATGCGGCGACAACGACTTCTCCGCTGCCATGACCATTATTTGAGTTTCGGCTTCCTCTACAAGCCATACCTTTTTTTGAAAAAGAAAAATAAATAACATGATTTACATTGCTTTTATTTTTGTATTGAATATTGTTTTCATAATGTTTTTATATCAATGTGTTGTATTGATATCTTGTGATTGAAAGGTGGAAATGTTATGTTTCTTTTATGCATGTTTTATGTGATACGATTATGTTGAGGTTCTTGGGCATTATTATGAAGACGGGTAGTTCCGTGATAGACTAAGGGTAGGTGAGCCTGATATAGCTCTCCAATGCATTGGGTAACTCGAAGGAGTGAAACATTAAGGTTTCTCTGAAACGATTTAGGGAATATACTGTGATCGGTATTCCAAACGTAACCAGGAGGGTTACTCCCTACGTAAGAATGTTATGAATGCCTCAAGTTACCGTGATGTCTTATGATTTCAATGATTTATTCATGATTTGATGAGGTATGTTAAAGTGCATATGTCTTATGGGTAGAGTATGATTTCATTCTTATGTATATATGTACCCATGTTTCCTTTCCGTATTTTTATATCCCTTACAAATCTTTTTATGCTCATCCCATGTTTTTTTGAAATGTTTTTCACAGGTCAAGGTAAAGGTACATGATATGATGATAGTGTCAAGGAAGTGTCAAGAAAGAATCCATGTTTTATTTTAAATATGTTTCCATTTATGTGAAATAAGAATACTATCTTTATGTAACCACTTTGTTTATATGTGGAATGTAATTCAAGTTTAATGATATTATTATCTAAAACTCTAAACCCGAAAAGATCCTCAATGTTTAATCTTGTAATAACTCTTGATTAAGTAAGGTTTAAGGTTGTGGCCTTATAGTTTGTATCAAAGGTCAGTTTAGATAACTTTAGGAGTTAGAATTATATTAAATGATTATCCAAAAATATTTTTTTATGGTAAAATTGAAGTGATATAGTATTTGAAGATTAACATGTTGCTTCATCTAAAACATGTTTGTTCAGAATGGTTTTCCATAGAGGAAATAGGGAAGCAGTGCTAGGAAGGCATACAGAAGGAAATAACCTTCCGAATCAGCATCTTGAGATGGTCGGAATTGGAACTGAACTGTTTGTTATAGTAATGGCGCAGTTGACTCAATCGATAAATGGTGGTGGTATCCATGCACGAGATAAGCTAGATCAACCACAGAGGAACATGTCAGTGGTGGAACATTTCATGAGGCAACATCCCCCATCATTCAGAGGATCATCTTACCCTGTGTTAGCTGAAGGGTGTATTAAAGCACTCGAGAAGATTTTCGATGTCATGGGGTGTTCAGACAATCAAAAGGTTAGTCTTTCTAATTATCGTTTGGAGGGTGAGGCATATCAGTGGTGGTCTATGCTTAAAAATATCTGGGACGCCGATGAGATTGATTCTCTTGACTGGGATGAATTCAAAGGTATGTTTTTGAGAAGTATGTTCCTATGGTTGTTCGACTTAGGATAGAAAAGAAATTCTTGGAATTGAGGCAGGAGGAAGACTCAGTGGCTACCTATGAAGAAAGGTTCACTCGATTGGCAAGGTATGCTCCAAATTTTATCCGAGACCTTGATAGTAAAATCAATCGTTTTTACTCAGGATTAAAGCCAAAATATTGAAGGGCATTAGCTTCTCATGAGTTTAAAAGTTATGAAAAGCTTGTTCAAAGTGCTGAGAAGGTGGAAATGGAGTTTTCCGATGATCAAGTGTTCTATAACAACCAATAGAAGAAGAGACCGAGGTGGTAGGAGAAAGGTAAGAATTCTTCAAAAAAGTCTGATGGAAAGAAAACTAAGTTTCTAGTTTGTGATAAATGTGACAAAAGGCATGCTGGGGAATGTCTTCTGAATTCGGGAAAGTGCTACCGATGTGGTAAGATGGGACATAAGGCTCGTGATTGCACTAAAAAGGATCAAGGTGAAGGTAAGACCAAATTTGATTTATAGTTAGTGAAATTTTATAAGTGTAATGAGATGGGTCACTTTGCAAACTAGTGTCTGACAAAGAGCTTGAGTGATGGGAAGCAGTTAGACTACATGTAGAAAATGGTGGTGAAATCCTTTGCAACTACATCAGCAGATTTCGGGCCATCAAATGATGTTGTATAAGGTACTTTGTTTGTTTTTTCAGATTATGCCAGTGTGTTGTTTGATTCGGGGTCTACACATTCTATCATCTCTGAAAACGTTTCTAGTAAAATGGGAATACCATCTCAAGAAATGACTCCTGAACTTTTGGTAAAAACACCTGGGGGAAATGTTTAGGCAAAATAAATTTATAAGAATCTTCCTATCCTTATCTGTGGAAATAACCTACTTGTAAACCTTATTGTTCTACCTCTAGTAGAGTTTGATGTTATCCTGGGTATGGATTGGCTCTCTATTTACCATGCTAAGATTTATTGTAAAGCTAAAGAAGTTTTTTTTCAGAAAGACTTTCAGTTTGTGTACAAGAATGAACCCTTATTGTTGATAACATATCAAGAGTCCGAGAAACTTGTAAAAGATGGAAATGAATGTTACCTTGCACACATCGTTGAAAATAAAGGAACTATTCAGATTAATGATCTGCCAGTGGTAAATGAGTATCCTAATTTTTTTCCTGATGAGTTGCTTGGAATAATACCAAATCGGGAAGTTGAATTTACTGTTGACTTAGTTCCTGATGCTAAGCCAATTTCAAAACCCCCTTATCAAATGGCTCAAATCGAACTATTAGAGTTGAAGGAGCAATTGCAAGATTTATTAGAGAAAGGTTTCATTCGACCTAGCACATCACCATGGGGTGCTCCTGTTTATTTGTTAAAAAGAAAGATGGTTCAATGAGACTTTGCATTGATATAGAGCCTTGAATAACATCACTGTTAAGATCAAATGTCATTTGCCTCATATCGATGATTTGTTTGATCAGCTCCAGGGAGCTCAGAATATTTTAAAGATTGACTTGAGATCTGGGTACCATCAGCTGAAGGTAAAGGAAGTAGATGTTCCGAAGACTGCGTTTCGTACAAGATATAGCCATTATGAATTTGTAGTAATGGCTTTTGGGCTAACCAATGCACCTGCTGTATTCATGGACATAATGAATAGAATTTTCCATGAGTTCATAGATAAGTTTGTGGTGGTTTTCATTGATGATATTTAAGTGTAATCTAAAAGTAAAGAGGAGCATGAACGAAATTTAAGGATTATCTTGCAAACCTTAAAAGAAAATAAATTGTATGGTAAATTCAAAAAGTGTGAGTTTTGGTTGCAAAAAATTTCTTTCCCTGGTCACATTGTTTCTAAAGATGGGATAACTGTTGATCCTGCAAAAAACAAAGTTGTGGAAGACTGGCCAAGACCCACAAATGTAACTGAGATTCGTAGCATCCTTGGTTTGGAAGTCTATTACCGAAGGTTTGTTAGAAATTTTTCACGGTTATCTAGTCCAATGACTAAGCTAACTCTAAAGGGTGTTAAGTTTATCTGGACAAAAGAATGTGATGAATGTTTTTAGGAATTGAAAAGAAGATTGGTGAAAGCTCCACTTTTGGCACTACCTTCTAGGAATTGTGAGTTTGTTATCAATAGTGATGTTTCATTGAAAGGACTTGGTTGCGTCCTAATGCAGAATGATCAGGTAATTGCTTATGCTTCACGACAGTTGAAAACTCATGAGGTAAATTACCCTACACATGATTTGGAATTATCTACTTTTGTTTTCACTTTAAAAATTTGGAGACATCATTTGTATGGAGTAAAGTGTGAAATATATACTGATCACAAAAGTTTAAAGTATATATTCACTCAGAAAGAGTTAAACATGAGACAGAAGAGATGGCTGGAATTAATCAAGGATTATGATTGTACAATTCATTACCATCCGGAAAAAGAAAATAAAGTGGCTGATGGTTTGAGTCGAAAAAGTAATACTTCATTAACAATGTTGCGTTTGGAATGTGATCCTTTTGTTAAGGATTTGATGAACTTTGGCATAGATGTTTTTAGCGCAGGATGTTCTTCTTTTTTGTTTCAGGTATCAGTGAGATCATCTCTATCAGATAGAATCAAGAAAGCATAGAAGCAAGATAGTGAGTTGCAGAAAAAGGTAGAGCTGGTTCAGAAAGGTAAGTTTCCTGAATTCAACATTGATAATGATTGTGTTTTGAGATTTGGGAAGAGATTTTATGCGCCTTGTGATTCACAGTTGAAGAGAGAGTTGTTATGTGAAGCTCATAGTTCTCTGTTTTCAGTTCATCATGGAAGTACTAAGATGTACAGAGATCTACGGGAGTATTACTGGTGGGATGGAATGAAAAGAGATATTGCTGATTTTACTGTGAAGTGTTTGACATGTCAATAGGTTAAAGCAGAGCGGCAGTTACCGAAAGGGGTACATCAGCCTTTACCAGTGCCAGAGTTTAAATGGGAGAATATATCCATGGACATTGTTGTGGGATTACCGAAGACATCTCGAGGTAATAATGCAATCTGGGTAATTGTTGATCGCTTGACTAAATCTGCTCATTTACTTGATATACGAGATACTTTTTCCCTAGTTCAACTTTCCCGTTTGTATCTTAAAGAGATAGTCAGGTTACATGGAGTTCCTCTCTCCATTGTATCTGATCGTGATCCCAATTTCACTTCTAACTTTTGGAAAGGCCTTCAGAAGTCATTGTGTACTGAATTAAATTTTAGTACAGCTTCTCATCCTCAATCAGATGGGAAGTCAGAACGAACAATTCATACCTTGGAGGATATGCTACGAGCTTGATCTATGGATTATCAGGGAAGTTGGGACCAACATCTTTCTTTGGTTTAATTTTCATATAATAACAGTTTTCATTCTAGTATACAGATGGCACCATTTCAGGAATTATATGGGAAGCGGTGTCGAACTCCAGCTTTCTGGGATGAAGTGGGTGAAAGGAAGTTGATGGGACCAAAATTGGTAGAAGAGTGGGCAGAGAAAGTTCAGCTGATACAGAAACACATGAGAACATCCCAGAGTAGGAAGAAGAGTTATGCGGACAACAGGAGGAAGGATCTCTCTTTTGAGGTAGGTGATCATGTTTTTCTCAAAGTATCACCATGGAAAAGTGTGATGTGATTTGGTAAGAAAGGAAAGCTGAGTCCAAGGTTCATTGGACCATATGAAATTCTGGAGAGAGTTGGATTTGTTGCTTATCGAGTGTCTTTACCTTCGAGTTTATCTCAGGTACACAATGTTTTTCATGTTTCGATGTTGAGAAAGTACATGCCAGATCCATTTCATGTTTTGAGTCCGGAGGTAGTTCTTCTGGAAGAGAACCTATCTTATGAGGAACAACCGGTCCAGATTCTTGACCACAGGGAGCAAGTTCTATGGAATAAGGTGATTAATCAGGGAAAGTATTTGTGGAAAAACCACATGATGGAAGAGGCAACATGGGAATCTGAAAATGCAATGAGGAGTAAGTTCCTCCATTTATTCGATAAGTAAATAAATTGCAGGGACGCAATTTTCTAAAGGGGGGAAGGATGTAACATCCCAAGTAAGTAATGAATAATAGATATTTTTATCTATGTCTATTAATGATTAAGATACTGTTTTAGAGGCTTAAAATGAAAATAAATACAATCTTATGCAAGGAATACACTAATATTCTTAAAAGATTGTTTTACTGACTTTTGATGGCAAACCATTTTTAAATCTATCTTTCGACAATTTTATAAGATATTTTTGTCAAAATAAACTTATTATTTATGATTGGGACATCAAAATTTACTTTGTGTGAATTTTTGGTATTTTTCCGATAAAGTTCATTTTTTAATGAATAGTGAAACATTTTGTATTTTAATTCAAACCCTCTTTTTAATCTAATTTATTTATATGATTAGATTATCTTTTGAATTGGTTTTGAAGTGAAATTAGAATATGTTTTTACCATTTTATCCAATGGTGGTCATTGGAATCAATTTCACTTTGAAATTTGACTTAAACTAGTGTGAATCTTTTGATACGTATTGTTTCATAAAAACACGCTATTTGTCATGACCGCGGGAATTAGTTATTAAATTAATTAATGCAACTTAAATGTTTTGAATTCTTTAAAATAGACATCATTTTTGAATTTGGAATATCAAATATAGCTTAGGGTGAAGTTTTGGTATCTTTCTGAAAAACATCAATTTTTGATGAATAGTGAAACCACTAAGTGGTAGTTAAAGAAACTGATTTTTTGTTTAAATGAAACTTTGCCACATCAGTGATTTGATTTTCAAAAATCCTACATACATGGTTGTCATTAATAAGTAATATGTGTTTCAATGAGATTAAAATAATTTTTTGGTGAATAGTAACTTTTAAGTTCTTAATCGCGATTAGTGGTAATCAGTGTAGTTTAAGGAAAAAATAATGTTTTAATAATATGAGATGAGCTTGAAACATGTCCTACCCTCATTGTATGTGCCTTTGACGACCAATAAAATCCATGGGTCAACTTGGGGACCCCATGGAGCCACTTTGTTTGGGAAATGACATAAATAACGTTTTATTTAATGTTAAAGAAAAAATGACACAAACAAGAGATGTTTTACTAAAACAATTTTTATGTGGGGTTATACATGTCCGACATTTGATTATAAATACTAATTGGAAAGATAAAAAAATTTCCTACATCATAGTATTTTTTTGAATAATTTTTAGACTTTAATTAAATTAAATTATTTATGACATCATAATGATGCAGCGATTACCTCATTAATAAAGGAGTTAAATAAAATGAAATGATAATGTAAAATCTATGAACTACACATGTCCAAAAATAATTTTATGGGTGGATTTAGAACCCTTATCACCTTAACCTCGAATTAAATCAATGTGGGACCTTTTTAATCCGAAACTCATTTTAAAATAAAGTAACATTTCTTTACTTTCCAAGAGTGCCCCTCCTCTTCTCTTATAAAAGGCCCCCACCTCTACCTCCTTACCCACACTCCCAAAGTATTTTCCTTGTCCAAACCCTGCCCATTTTGTCTCTCCACGTCCCTCTCTTACTCCTTGAAGCCTCACTTTGGGCATAAGTCTTCCCAAGGAAGCCTTTGAGCTCAAACCAAAGGGAGTTACCCGATTTTAAGGTAATTTCTTCACTTGAGTCCTTTTGTTTTATTCTGCTCCTCTAACCCCATAAACTCTTTTTATTCATTTCTTTTGTAACAAATCCAGTATCTTAAATGTACTAGGATGTTTCTATAAGAAGGATTCGAGCTACAATTACACACACCTACATCTAATGGTTAAAGGACATACTGTTTCTGTGGATGGTGAATTTATGCCTCCCAAAACGATGATTGTTCAACATTCTTTTAACACCTTAAAAGGTTGACATTAAGATGTCACTATATTTATATATGATATATAATATGTTTATGTTTTCCTTAAGCTTCTGTATTTATCATTTTGGGCATACCTTTTGGTTTCCATTATGGGTAAACACGATATCTTCATTTAAGGAAGTGCAGACTACCGCCCCCTCAATGTGATTTGATTCGTTAAATACCATATGTGGGATGTATAAAGGATGGAAAAATGATTTTATATATGATATTATACTGGAATTATAATATACCTTTATATCATTATGATTCTATTCTATAAAATATGAAATAGAAATGAAAGTAGTGATCATGCGTACATACGGCTTACCGTCTCCATGAACGGTGCATTTCATTTCTTTCCTCTTAATCATTATGTAATATTATAAATGAATGAATTTACTGGATATAAATGACATATATTATATCTACATCATGAATTCCATTCTGTATATAATGGGTACATGAACAACTTGAAATTATAAAGGGATTGTTTTTTACACAAGTACCAATGATTGTTAAAATGACCGTTATTAACTTAAATAATTAAATAGTGTTCATGACATGGAAATAAGTGATATAAAAGGAACAATGAACTTGAAAAAGGTTCTTAAACAAGTAGAAATTAACTCATTTTTATTATTCAGCAGATTAAAGAATGACTGAGTCAAGTCGGACCCGAGGTATGGGACTTCGTCTCAATCTCCTTTCATTGAGGCATATTTTGTTTTATACACAACCTTATTTTCTACGGTGTATAAACCCCTTTGACTTTTACGTTTATTCAAAAGGAAAATTTTTTATACGAAGCATTTACTAAATGACAAAAGGGAATGTTTTTGTCGTATGTATGCGGCGACAAAGACTTCTCCGCCGCCGTGACCATTATTTGAGTTTCGGCTTCCTCTACAAGCCATACCTTTAACAAAAATACCATGTTTTACTTTTATTTTATTTTGGTATTGAAAATTTTTTTCATAATGTTTTTATATAAATGTGTTGTATTAATATCTTCTGATTGAAAGGTGGAAATGTTCTGTTTCATCTATTCATGTTTTATGTGATACGGTTATGTTGAGGTTCTTGGGAATTATTATGAAGACGGGTGGTTCCGTGATAGACTAAGGGCTGCTGAGCCCGATATAGCTCTCTAATGCATTGGGTAACACGAAGGAGTGAAACGTTAAGGTTTCTCTGAAGAGATTTAGGGAATATACTGTGATCGGTATTCCAAACGTAACCAAGAGGGTTACTCCCTACGTAAGAATGTTATGAATGCCTCAAGGTACATTTATGTCTTATGATTTCTATGATTTATTCATGATTTGATGAGGTATGTTAAAGTGCTTATGTTTCATAGGTAAAGTATGATTTCATTCTTATGTATATATGTACCCATGTTTCCTTTCCGTATTTTTATATCCCTTACTGAGCTTTTTATGCTCATCCTAGGTTTTTTTGAAATGTTTTTCACATGTCAAGGGAATGGTACATGTTATGATGATAGTGTCAAGGAAGTGTCAAGAAAGAATACATGTTTTATTTTAAATATGTTTCCATTGATGGGAAAGAATAATACTATCATTATGTAACCACTTTGTTTATATGTGGAATGTAATTCAAGTTTTATGATCTAATTCTCTAAAACTCTAAACCCGAAAAGATCCTCAATGTGTAATCTTGTAATAACTCATGATTAAGTAAGGATTAAGGATAGGGCCTTATAGTAACCTTTTGGGATGTGATAGATGTGAGTAAAACACTATAATCTATCATAGTGAGGTTTTTTCTCTATGTGTTTCAACTTGGGGCTCCCTAGTTTGGTTTTTCAACAAGGATGATAGTGGTTTGAGTCTTTTAATATATTATCATCTCTTGATCCAAGTCGTTATGATAATCCACTATCATCTTCTACTAATAGATGAATTATTTTATTATTTTAGAGGATCATGACAGTTATCAATGATCGTTTTTTGGTAATGATATCATAATATTTTGGTGAACAAAGAGTATATTCTGGACCTTTGTTTTCATTTTCATCATGTGTATTATGAGTCGGTTGGGATGATTCATTGTGTGATGAATTATCAATATTTCATCATGGGTTTTATGAAAAAAATGTTCATAATTTTAATGGATAAGTTATTGGTGGTTTAAATTGTTTAAATCCTTTTGTACTCAACATTTAAGTAGGATTATAAAGAAAATCAGTTCATCATTTCGAGAGATATTTATCCTAAGAAGTTGTACACGATGTATTCAAACTGTGAGTTATGGGAATGTGTTGTTTTCATCCTAGTTAATATTTTAACCTAGTGGTAAGTAGTTATAGATTGTTCAATGATATATGTGGTTAGTTTGTAGGAGTCTCCCATGATATTGGCAAAGGATAAAAGATTCCATGCTATTGCATTCTATTGTAGAAGTTTCGTATAAAATTTATCCTCAAATGTGACTGCTATGGTAGCTTTATCGTAGAAGGATTAGTAATTCTTCATGATTGACCACTATTTTGAAGCCATAGAGTACCTATAAGAGATAATGGTCATCACTTATTTCCTTTTCTTTCCCATATATGGAGTACATTTCGTTGTTTTCTGTGGTGCTTTGGGTCTTAGTTTAGGCTGCACTATGTTGATGTAGAGTTCAGTAAGTTCTTATTTCCATAAGAAGTTACGTATCCCAGATCATAACAATATATATTACATCCCTAATATTTTAACTATTTCACCCATGATATTGAGTTTGGGTTATTGGTGTTTTTTAATGTTTTAGTGACATTACCCCAAGAGTGGAAATTTTTTAGTTTTTAATTACTATAATAGAAAATGGATTCTACTCGTATAGTGTGATAAAAACATGAATCAACAATGTTTTTGGTAATTATAGTAGTAGTATGACTAAAATATTTTTATAATTTGATCATATGAAATGTAGTAGTTCATTAAATAAGCAAGAAGGACTCTAGTTATGTTGTCTATGAATTTTATGATTCTAGGTGTGTGAGGGAATAAATCATAGTAATACAACTACATATGGTGGATGTTGCAGGAAGAGGTAATATTTTCCACATTATAGTATATCCACCTTTATTACAACATCTAAAGGAATCTCAACTAGGGGATTCTGAGGTGGAGTTCATTAGATAATGATTTTCTTTAGTGAATTCCCAAACAATTAGTCAGAGGATGTTGACCCCCATGTTTTATTTTAGTGAAGAATTTTTGTCATTCGATGATGCATGAGATTGTTCTCTATGATATACGAATTTCAACTTTGTAGGTACATAATGGATTGAAAAATATGTACTGAACTTTTAGAGGACTATTTTGGTTCCCCGAGTGGATGTGTTTGTTTTTAGAGTTTGTTTCTTGGTATTTCATCTTCACGAATGTGAAGGCTATGCAATGTGTTCCTAATGGATTATTCTAGACGTTATTTTTTCTCTAATGGAAGTGCAAGGACATATTGATGGAATTCGTTTCTCGTTTACCTCAAGATCATAGATATTAATCTTGACTATAGGTTATAGAATTTTTTTACAAAATAATAACACTTTATTGACATCAGGAAGTCCAAATCAGTGAAGGATTCTTCAAGGTAGTATCTAGAGGAGGTGGTGAGACTCCGTTGAGTCTAATGGATTGTAATATATAATTTGTATCCAATTTTTACATATGGGTTGTGGATATTCCCCTATCATACTTTTAGATCTAATTTATTTCATGTCACATATACTCATCTACAATCAAGAGGTAAAGTAGAGTTGAAAGTCCATACACATGACGATATGTTAATCTCTTATTTCATGTAATTTATATGTTATTGGATGAGATAACTACCCTTTCTTCATTTTTTCGAAAATAATAGTTTCCACTCCACTATGGGAATAATTCTATTTTTTGACATGTAAAACTGACTGTTCCTTTCTCTATTTAGTATGATAGGGGCTATAGATTATGTTATATTTAGGATATAATTGGAATTGAATATGATAGAGATACAAAGGTAACTCATACTCCTACTAGGATGAAGACATCACATGAAATTATGAAATCCAAGGTTCATGATAGGAGGATAACTATGAAATTTCATGTAGAATATAACATGTTTATGATGGTTATTCCTTGACATAATAAGTGATGGTTTGGTCATGGGTGTAATATTTCACATTTGTTTGTTGGTACATTTGATGTGTTGGCACATGTTGTTTATATATTATATTAGATAGTATTTCCCCCCATATATGATCAAAATACACAATTGTTATCATCTTTCACAACACCGTCATTAACTTCATGATGATGCTCAAGTCATCAATTGGGGTGATATTTATATTGAGGATGATGAGACCATTTTGGAGTGGAATTCAGAAATCATGGAACCTTATGTAATGGATTTTCACATACTTTTCATGGTCCTTGAATTGTAATGGCATGGTGGATGAGAGAGAGTACCTACAAATTTAATTCCCAAATACACTATCAGTACCCTAATGTTTTTTTGAATTATATTTTCTCTTATAAAATTTATTTCTTATAGATGTAGACCATTTTGGTTTATAAGATGGTTGTCCCACGTTTTATATTTTGAATTTAATATATATTTATAGGTCTACCCCCTAGGAGAGTGTTAGGATTTGATTATTTTTGTTCCATGGTTTCTTAATGTTCCTATATTGAGGATGGTAATATTCTTTAAGGGTGATATCCTTTAGAGGTAAATCTTGGGGTAAATCATCGGATAACCACTTTTTGTTTCCTATATGGGATTTTTTTTCAATTATTGAGAGTAATATGTTTTTGGGAGGTGTCTAATGTAAGTTTCAAAATTAATTTCATCCAACCATATGAATATTTTTTATCTCTTGGTGCTATGTGGAATCCTAGAGTATTCCTAGAGGGTTTTAGATGCTAAAAGATGAATGTAATTGGAATAAATAGTGTTTTATTTTATTTTTCATATATTGAATTTTATTTTTATATCTATGTATGTGTTATTAACAATGTTCTATGGGGAATGTATTTATTTTTTTGTAAATCTATTGTGGCACTGAATTTTTTTGAAAATAACTTAAACCCAACATTTAAATGACATGTAAATGGATACATGAAGTGTAAATTACCTATAAAAAATCATATAAATGAAGAAATAGCTTGGGTTTTATTCATTCCATTTTACTTCAAAGATTCTATAAGTGGATGATGACCCACTTCCCTAGAAATTTGGGTTTCTTTTAACATGTATCTATTCGAGGCCTTCCATCTTGGATTTGTGGTGACTATAGGTGCATTCATCTTTTTTTAGGGATTTCCCCCTTATAATCCTAGTTTCCTCCAATTTCATATCTCCATTCTATTGATCAAGATATCCTCTATTCTAATAAAGTTTCTATGTCTATTTTTTGTGATATTATTCATTATTTTCAAAGGATGGTTGCATATTCTTGTGGGTGAGGTGATCGAGATCCAAAACATTAGTTCATTTTTTGTGAATAAAATTGAGTCCTTTATAGTATTGGGTTTGTTGGTCCTCTACTCATTTATGTCAAATACTATATTGATCATGGTGTATCACAATATATGTAATATAGAATGACTTCATAATTCGGGAAACATGTTAATATATAATTAGTTTTCGATCAACTGTTGATGTGATTTATACCTTTATGATGGGTTGCCTTTCCATTAGCATGATTGAGTTACATCTATGATTTGATTTTTAATATTGATATTATTTTTTTTGACAAATAATTAAATTGGTAAATAAATAAAATATGTAATTAATTGATAATTAATAAAATTTAGAGTAATCAATGAATATGCATTTTTACAATTTATTGTATGATGTAATATTTATATTGTCCTATTGATGTAATGAGACTGTTTAATTGGAAATTATTTTCCCAATGATTAATTGAATTGATAAATAACGATAATCATTATGACTATTATTCATTATAAATTATAATTAAGGTTAAATGGGAATGCTATTACTCTCTTTTTATGAAATCAGTTTAAATGTTGGAGGACTCGTTTTGCTTTTGGTAGCTTGATATATCATGATGAAATTGAATTACCATAGTTGGGACATGTGATTAATATATTAGATAATTTAATATAAATTAAAAACAGGTTTTTTGATAAATATAATTGATATATAAGGATATTACCATTTGTGTGAGAAGGTTGGGTTCCTTGAGATTTGACCATCCCAGCTCATTTATGTGAAAAGGGTGTATATCATGTCATTTGGGCTAATATTTCCGTGTTTTTATGGTTTGTTTTTCATTCTATTCTATGATCATATCTATATGTGATTTATGAATTTTTTATGTGATATGTTTAATGAATTATCCGAAGTGACATGAGACTGGGATGGATATGCTTGGTACGGGTGATGTGAGATATATGTAGGGAATCCCAAAGGATGTTCCAAAAGATGATTCATGTGGTGGGATGATGTATCAAGATAGTCATGTGGGGGGTTTGGATATATCCATAGGTGATAGAGTTTGTTTATTTGAGGATTATAAATTTTTTATTGGATGATTAGAGTTGGGACACCTGTCTATGAAGCATTTAATACTCCATTGTTGTGATTCTTATTTTATATCCATTCCATTTAACTATGCTTGAGGTAGGTGCGTGTTCATGGTTACATATTTTCTCATAGGGGTATCTAAGGATGTATTTACTATGGTAAATGTAATATTAAATGATTATAATAAAAAATAAACAATTCTTAACCCATGGGGTTGGCGTTGATGGAATGAAAAAGATGAAAATATTATAATCTTAATAATAAATGGGATTAGTTTTGATAATTCCTGGAGGTCATGGTATTTAATATGGGGATTAATTCAATTTAATGTGGACTATTTTTTATGTTTAATAATTATATAACATATTTATTTGATAGATAAATATTATTAAATGGATATATGTAAATAATGTATCTCATTATTTTGAATGAGCCATTATAATATATCTAATATTAATAGTGGCAGTATAGAGTCTGTGAGACGTTTTCTTTACTGGATCCTATGAATAGGATATTCCCATAGCGTGCTTGTGAGATATATTTTATTATGTATATTCTATTATTTCATATTCTCCCTCACCAATTTGGTTAAACATACTAACACCCATTTGACTCTCTGAGGGTTTTTTCCCCAAAATCGTTACAGTAGGATGGATGGATGACTAACCCTCGATCACCTATCTATTCCCATTATAGTTAATTTTTCTATTATGAAAAGTATATAGTTTTCCTATATATGTTGGTATAGTTTAAGGAGGTATTTTTTTTTATTTAACACATATGGATTAACTGATTTAGTATATAATTTATTATTATAGGTATGTCAAGTATAGATTGTGATGGTATGAGGTACTTACTTGTTATATTTTCTATGTTGAGTTGAGGTATAATACCCAGTGTCTGATACATGTCTTAAAGTTTGAGATGGATTCCAGAAACTAAATGTTGTGTATATATGGATATGAAGATGGATTATTCGATGATGTGGTGCCTGGGATTTGGGTAGTGATAAATTTTCGAGGATTCTTTGGGTTGTCCTATTTTAGATAGAGACATATCACGATGTGTGATGTTAAGGAATAGTATAAAACTCAGGGGGATTTGGGATTCTGTTACCCTTGATGTTTTATTATAATTTTATATGAACTATTTAATTCAATATGTGGTGAGATTTAACAATATTGATTCTGGACAATTTGTATACCTATTTAGGTGATGATTTATTCTTTTTCCATTTCATGACATGATCTAGGGAGGATCGTATTGAGTATACTTTTATTCTTCCTCAATATATATATATATATATTGATTAAATTTTAGGTCATCCATAGCATGTTAGATATCATGATGGATATTAATATATTAGTTTATAATTAGATATGATTGGGCATTTTGGTTACTACTTTCATTGAATTTTTTGTAATCATTCTTTTTAATTTAGTTATGATTGTATTGTATAGAATCACATGTTTTCACCTGGGTTATATATATATATATATATCACTTTCCATGTCTATGTGTGTCTATGAAGCTTTTCAATGGTGTATTTGTCTTATCAATCTCTTCAACATGTTCTGTTAGAGGTAAATTCCTTAAATATTCATGCTTAGTTTTCCATTGATGATAGTCTATAACAAAGGGCCTACTCGAGGTGGGGCTCAGTCAATCAGTGACCCTCTCCCAACATTGTGGGTATAGGGTCACAAAAATATTATTATATCATAATTATCACCTAGGAGTTGGATTTTTGGGTATTAATAGGACAACCTAAATTTCACAAACTATATGTTTTACATATGAATAAAATAAATTCATTGGTTATCATTTAATTAAACCTGAAAATAAAAATCATTCTAAAATAATGGAAATTTCATAAAAAAATAAAATTATTCATAATTTTTTTTTGTGATAGAATGATAATTTAAATACTATTAACTAATTATTGTAATTAAATATATATTTTATATAACCAATCAATCATTTTGGAAATCATCTATTTTTTTGGGCTTGGTATATAATGAATCTTTTTTTGGGATTAAAATGTTTCTTTATAAAAAATAGCTTTCACATTGTTTTTTGAAATTATGTTAAAATTAATTTTATTCCCCTTAGTGAAATTGATTTGTAAAAAATAGATTCTTTTTTTTCAATCGAGTGGTTCAAAATTTACAAATAATATGATTTTTTGGCATCTTGAATAGTAAATGTGGTAAAATTTATCACCTCTATAAAGGGTGAATCAAGTCTATATATGTTAAAATTAAATTTTACAATGGCCATTTTTAATATTAATTATTATTTTATGAATTTAATTATATCCTTTTCTCATGAGACACTAAGTTGAATTTTTAAGGGAAACAGGTTTTTGAAAATATCATATATATATAATAAATGTAATGAAAAATTGGAAACGACAGCATCCTACTGTTGAATTTATCTTCTAAGTTTAGATAAGGGGAAAAATATTTCTGAATAAATATGATAGGTTTCATTCTAATTAAATAAATTTCATGTTTTTAGTTTATATCTTATTTTTTTTAATTATATAATTATCTTACATCCATAAACAATTTCGAGCCAATATTTCATAATTTAATTGAAATGTAATATAATTTGTTTTAAAATGAATAAAATAAATATAATATTTGTGAGTTAATATGTTCAAAATATCATATAAATTAATATAAGTTACTAGTTTTTTGTATATAAATTTAATTTTAATTCCATATTTTTCATAGAATCATTATTGTTAAATGTAATTAACAATGTCCAAATGATATAAATAATATTTTATGAAAAAAAAATTATAATATTATTTAAAAATCATAAATGTGTAAAAAAGAGATAAATTTGTATAATATATGGTATAAATTCCAATCCTTTTCTATTTATGATCCAATTTTCTCTTTATATTTAAAATTCTACCCCTTAGGGTTGAAAATCAGTTACTGCTATTAATATTAGAATAGAATAACTAATGGTTTTAGCCATAACATAATGATTAAAACACCACATAAACCTATAAATGTTTTATAGGATTATGGGATCTCAAAATAAACCTACAATTTGTTCAAATATCAACCAATTTGGATGAATTTGTTTGAAAATGGATTTTTATATATTAATATTTAATGAAATTCCTAGAGTTTCCTCCCTCATTTATTTAATGGAACCCCTTCATTCCCTTTTTTAACTCGATTTGAGAATTATAAGACAACCAGAAACTACCAAATTATATTATTAAATTATTTATCCAAATTTTAAAACGTAGTTACTTCCAAAAAGAACAATACTAGGACCACTACAACGAGATTTATATGTGTTTATTCAATGGATTTGTAGTCTCCGTAAACATTCACATTATTTTCACTAATTATTTTACATCATCTAATTATTTGGTTTTAATAATAAAATAAAACATCTAGTTTCCCCAATAATATGATATGTAATAATAATTATTTATAATCCACCATTATTTCATATCTTCTTCATCGAACGATAGTTCAATGTATCACTTGGGTGTACATATGGATTTCTACCTCTATGTTGTGATATAAATCATATTACATAACCATAATTCATGGTTGGTTTTTATTATTTTTTAATGTTAATAAAATACATTTATAATATTATTATGATTCATTATGTATATTATCATATCGAACTTCATACCTTCGAAAAAATTTTGAACACAATAACATCACTCATGTGAACGTGTCGACTACCACCTCTATGAAGCAATGTGTTTATTTCATTACATTTTAATTGGAAAGTGATGTTAGATTTAAGGAATATGTGGGATATAATAATTATTCCAAAATGTGGAATATTTATTTATCATTATTTCAGTCAACACATAGAAGAGTGAATATAATGTTCTTGGATACATACGACTTATAGTCTCCATAAATAGTGTAATTTATTTTTATATATCTAACACTGATGAAACAGTAAAAAAATTTATCTGATCAATATTTATGGTATTTATATCATGATTAACATCTGGTTGGTTATAGAACAATAATAAAAGTACAAGTACCAAAAATACTAAACTAAAATACTCATGAAAATTGAAATAGTTAACCCCCCAAAATGATAATTTTAATTAGGAGATATTAATAAATGGGTGTTGGGATGCTATTAGTGGTTCATATCTTAAATAATATGTGTATAAATTATTTTTATATATAACTTTAATAAATTTAAATTTTTTATATACGCGGATCCTTTTATTTCAATGAAATTATATCTCACGGTAACAGTTTTATGTAACAAACAATTTGTTAATCTGGATATTTATTGCAAAGTTTCTAATGATGAAATATTATGATATATCAATCAATAAATCCATGAATTTATTTATACTATGGTTATTTATTGATAATACATTTTCTCATCTCATCTACCGCACTTTTATTTTTCATGGTACAGAAAATCATTCTAATGGAAAAGTGAAGCAATTTATCTCTTCTGACAAAATGACTTTTCCTTCCATATCTATATTTTTTAAAAATATTTTCAATAATAATTTTTAATAATTTTTAGTGGTTTTTATAAATATTTTTAAAAATGATTCAATTTTAATAAAATGCTATAAATGTAATCATCTTTTCATTTTTTTCAAACGATTTGTTATTTGACCATGTTTAAAGAAGTCCAATATGAATGTTTTGAATTAACATATACCACATTAATGAAATATCCCACTATCTTAATCACTAAATTATTTTAATATTCCTTTAAATGTATCTATGTTTCCGTTAAATTAACATTATTTATTTAATACATAAAAATTATTATCATTTTAAACAAGTTATTTTAAAGTAGAAATGGTATTTTCCTCACTAAATGTTAAATGTGATATTTTAAACCAAATTTTCATTTAATAGGACATCCATTCACATTATATAAGAATTATCATGGATATATTACAATTTAATAATTATTAGTCTTTTGTGGATTTTTTTTATTTTAATTATAAGATATTAATAAAAAAAATTCTTTTTCATTGTCAGTGATATGATGAGTTTGTGAAATGTTTGTGAAAAGTGAATTTACATCAGTTATACTATGTTGAAATGTAAATGAATCACATTTATTTTTGACAGGTTATTATTTGAGGAATTTTTTATGTTATTTTATCTTCACATATTTATGATTTTCATTTTGTGTTGGGTGGACCCTGAATTATAGATCTATATAATTCAATTGGTATTGATTTATATCGAATGATATAAAAAGGAATTGAATGGGAACAAAAAAAAAGTTCTTTAAAAAACTCAATACACTATTATAGTATTGGGAGAAATCCTTCAATATTATGCTAAAAGGATTAAACATGATCCACTATGATAGTTTTGGTAGTGATCCTTCACAATAGATGCAATAATTTTATATGATTATTTTTATTCAAAAAACAAATATATTATTCCAATTTTATTCTATAATTGATATTGTTCAATTATTTCTTTAGGATTAATGTCTTATGAACTATGGTGCATTATGTGGTGACTAATGATTAAGATTTATGATATTCGTGGATTTGATTTTTAATTTAATTGTAATATTCTCATAACCTTATTCCCATGTTTATTAATTGATCGCTGATATATAAAATTTTAACCTTAATGTTCATCTAATATCACCATTTATTATATTCCTTTCCCCATGTTATGATGATTGTTATTAATTATGATATTTCAAAGAATGGATATAGTTTTGAATAACATATTGTGAGATGATGTAGGATACCTACGAACCATTTTTTCAGAATGAAAATTTTAAAATATATTAGACATATACAATTATAAAATATATAGTTATGTTATGTATTGAAAATTTATCGAATAAGATATATTATCCATTTATGAAGTCTATAGGTAATTATATTGCCTCTATAATGGGATTCTGAGAAAACAATTATTTTTGTATGACACATTGGAATTTATATTTGGTTCTTTGTTTTAGTTACACATGATCATAGAATGACTATTGGTTAATGGGATGTTTGAGGAACATTTATATAATGACTTGTGTGGTCATCTATATTGTAGATTCTAAATAATGGTAGTGTATTCTTTCTGGTTCTTGAATTAAGAATGAATATGTGGGTATGCTAAAAATAAAGTTTGTGTGGTGAGGTGCTCATATAAAGAGATGTATAAGACCTTTGATAGGTTTGGTATATTATTTCATTTAGAGACAACATCAAAAATGGATTCTTCACAGGTGGCATTTTTCAATGAAATATTTGTATACTCACCATTATGAAATGATCATGCCAAACATTTGGACATCATCTTGAGTGCACCAAAATAGTATCAACTATGTGGAAATCAATAAGAATATCATTTTCGGAATGATGAAGTGACTCTATAAGGAATTTTATATAAGAGTGGTGTAGGTGAATTTTTATGTTTGGGAGGGAACAATCAACCATCAATGAAAAAGGTACTTGTGATGTACTTGATATTGGAAAATTTCGTGGGTACCATTCCGGTAATATGGGATGGTTGATGGATTATATTTCAATTTTTCATTCTTGTGGCGGTCGAAGATCCACATAAAATTTTTTGGTTGTATGTGACTGAAATGAGGGTTATGACGGTTTGGATTTCTTAATTTATGTGGTAAAAATGGGATTCCTTTGGTGAGGAGCGATATGTTAGTAACTAATGTAAAATTACAATGATGGAAATGCCTCAGAAAGTTTTGACTTATTATGGGATGGGATGCGTGGTGAAATTCTTCTGGGAATGATGATATGTACTCAAATGTGGTGAATAGTTTTTCTGATTGTTGTCTTTAGTCTTTAGATTTTTTTAATAGGTAATATAGGGTTCCTGTGTTAGATGTTTTTCTCTGTTATAGTAAGACATGAAGATGATATGAATAATGTTAGGATATAAATATGGAGTCCCACGAGGTTCTTGTATAGAATGAAGTGAAAATGATAATGTTGTCTTGAAATTATTCTATGTGTGAATGAATCATGATTAGGTGAGGTGGAAATGATGTTTTCAGGACAAGTTAAATGGTAATATCCTAACTTGTGTTATTATATAATTATATTGTGGAACAATTCAAATCAAATATTGTGTTTAGTTTTGTGAATTAAGGGTTTTTTATGTTGAATTATAATTTTGGGTGGAAAGATTGTTTTTTCAAAGTTAGAACATGGATAGTGAGTATGGTTCCAATCCATATAGGTTTCGATGAAAAAAATGAATACCAATTATTAAAGGGATTATCAAGGGTGAATGGGCATGGTGTGTTGATAACCATGTCAATCACATTATGGGAGTGTGTGTTAGAGGTTGTGTTTTTTATAGACAAGGTTCCAAGAACTTAAATATAGTGGTTGTGAGATGAATGAAATTATGGGGAGAACCATAGCAGTAGTGAGTGGTCATGTGACAAAAAAATTGATATTTCAATTGGATGGGATCAGGTAAATTATATATATATTTTTAGGACATTAAAGTTTGTATTGACTCATGAGTTTTGTATTTTATTCGCTTGGGTTATAAGTTCTTCCTTGGTAATGTTTTTTATATTTGAAAAATTAAACAGGGCACCAGTTGTGACTACTAACTAAAATAGGCCACGTGTTCTGAATGGATGGCCATCAAGAGCTTATAGGGATGGTATGTAATAAGGTGGGGATATTGTCAGATCATGTATCTGTATTAGTAGAAATTACGTAAAGAATTTTTATTTTCATTAATAGAATATGTCAAATTATTTATATTGACCCAAGATAAAATCCTTAGAGATCGAATTACTCAAGGTGTTATTTTTAGATGAAAAAGATTAATTGTATATAGCACGGGTGTTTGAGAATGTATAGGTTATTTGGTTTTTTCTTCAGGTTTTTTTGAATTGTTTATCCAAACTGAGATGATTGGTTTACACGGTCTTGAGAAAACATCTCAACACCATGATGCTCAGTGTGTCTTCAGTTCCTCTTGAACTGAGAATGTTTATTTTTAACATTTAGCACATCATAAAGGATATTTTATGTTATCTAAAGGATAAATAAAACTTGTTACTAGAGAGATAGTTGTAAGGTATATGATTCTTGTATTGTTTTAGAAAAACCATCAACCTTACTCCATCAGGATGCTAATACTAACGTCATGGTTGGTGGAAGGTTTATTTAACCATGAAGATGAACCATGTGAGGGATTTTTTAAATCAAATTGAATCAACCATATTTGGAACACAATTTGTCATACTATGTTGCCAAACCAGTTGGTTTCCTAGAATTTCATTGTATGGATGAATGACTATAAAAAAATATTGGTTTTTTTGCCACCGAGACTTATTCTTCCTCAATTAGGAGCATACAGACTTAGGGGTCTTCCAATTTATTCCATATTCTAGAACCCCTGATTGGTGGGTTTGTTTATATAAATCATTGGATATTTTAATGGTTATCGTCAACCACTAACAACCTATTCCCTCAATATTTTTCCTCCTCTAAAGTTATAAATTTACTCACTGTATGTTTTATTGATAGTTTCACTAGGGAATTGTAGAATCATCTATTTCTCAGGTTGATTTTTCTCAGAATTTCTTCTGGAGATCCTATTATCATTTTCCCAAGTGTTTTCATGATATTTCCATTAGGTTTGAGACCATTAAAATTTTTGTAGGTCAAATATTAAAAAAATTATTTATTAATTATTTAAATGGTGTAAACTATTATTTTTTTTACTATAAATAATGGCAATAGTATGTTGTGGACCACCTATGGTGGTTGCTTCATGTTACAATTAGAGGTGAAAATATGAAGAGATTGAGGACAATTATGAGCTTAAAATTAAAATTTCTATTATAATCATTAAACTAAAATATAAAATGCTTCTTTCTTTCTTGTTGTGTGGTTTGATATTGTGTCGTCTAAATGAGATCATTTTGCTTCCAATGTCTATGGATGAGTCTTGAACAATCACTGGGAATGTCCTTGGGATATAAATGTGTTTGGAAAAGCATAATTGACGAAATAGGTAGTCGATAATATTTTTCTATGTTATTTTTTATTTATTTACACGTGTATGTGGAATTCAATTTTCATTCCATGAGTGGTGGATTTATTCCATAGCCTGTGTAAATGGTTAGGGACTTATATTGATACATTATACTTTCCATAGAACCTTTCAGATTTATTAGTTATTACTAAACTAAACCTATAGACATAATTTATAAGTGTATATTATCTAAAATTGAATGTTTTAGTATGACATGTGTCTTGAGTAATTGAAATCTGGGTATTAATGTTTTTTTAATCATAAGTGTGTGGGTTTGGACACTATTTTGGTTACAATTGTGGAATTCCCAATTTTTATGTGGGGGTTTTTTAGATAATGTGATGTGTTAATCTAAAATGTTTTTAAAAGGGGTTGGGTGATTTTCAAATATAGAGTCTGAACGAGTGTGTGGATACCACTTTAAAAAAAATGAATCGATATGTTCTTATTAAATGTTTTTATTGAAATGATGTCTTGTGCATTATTCTAGATGTTAAAGATGAACACTATAGATTTAAGGGTGGCCTGAATATTTTTTAAAGTATGGGTGAGATCCATTATTTCCATGATTTTAATGGAATAATTTATTGATATATAAAATTTTATAGGAATTATAAGCCATATTTTCTTTTTAAAGTCCCATTTGAACTATTGTATATGAAAATTTTAAAAAAAATGTTATTTTTCAATTTTTAAATATTTTTAAAGAAAAATGTATCTAGATTTAGTGATTTTGAAATGAGTGAAGTTTTTAGGTATTGGAATAATTTCTTGAGAATAGATTGTAAACATTATGAGTTAGGCTATTTATTTATACTCCATGAGTAGGTAGTATACAATATAGGCTAGGTATCATATTGGGGGTTTGGGAACTAATAACATTCCTTACGGATTGTATTCTAGAATTGTTCTCTAGAAAATCTGGTATACATAATGGAAATGATAATGTAATGGAACTCTGTATCAATTCTTTAGGTTTTTAGATGATGCAAAAAATAATTTTTTAAAGTATACATTCATTCTAGGTATAAGCTCTTGAAACAATTAATTTTGATTCTCTTATTATATTTCAAACAATCATTGTAGGAAAATTCAGTATTTTGTATAACATGAGTATCAAGGAATGATGTGTCTAGTTAATAAGTAATTGGTTTATAGTGAAATCCATTCATTATATGAAGAATTTATCACCCTATGATTATAGGTCAGATGAATGCCATTGGTTAAAGAAGGCTGCATATGATTTGGCATCACATTAGAACCTAAGGTCCAACTCTTTTTTTAAATATTGTTTTAAATAATTTATTCATCACGTACATCATATTATCCCATTTTATGTTTTCTTACATCATTCTCAGACTAGATATTTATTTAAAGACTATTGATGGTGTCTTATTGAGTTGAACTCATATAATACTCTGATTACCACTAGACATGGGTACGTGAGAAGCTGTCATTGGTTAATTGTAGTAATATTATTGTATAAGGCCCATGTAGTGTGTTTTTATGTCTAGGAATAATGGCTTAGATGGTATCAAGAGATTGGATAAAATTCATCAATGACTTTTATTATGGAATGATATACTTATATCTTTTCTCCTATTTAATATATATGTTCAAACTAGTGGGAAAACATTATTGGTTGAATGAAATGGATTTCTGGGACCATAAATCATTTCATTTGTTATTCGGTTACATGTGCATTCATCATTATCTATTTCTTGTTTAATTTCATATGTTGATGTCCTTTTATACTCATTCATACTCTGATATGTATAATTATTGAAAATATATATTTCTATTATGATCACTAAAATGGGTGTATAGTCTCCACAAAATTACACCTTATACTATCACTTCTAGTGAAAACCACTAGCATACGAGGAGGCCCAAACAGAATCATGTTACAAACTGGCTTTAAGAACTGGTATAGTGGCTTCTATTTTGGGACATTACAAAAAAATTATGACAATGAAAAGAGATTATATAGGAAGTAAGGAGAGTATATTTTTAGTAGGAAATCTAATTTTAGAGCTCTATTATTTTGTAAATAGGCTCTTTATATTCGATTAGATGGTCTATTTCATAGAAATTGTTGTTACGTAAGGTGTATGAATGATGTCACAGAGGACTAAGATATGTTTTGTTAATTATGTTAAAATTGAGAATGTTATCTATATTTATGTTCAATTCATTCCTGATAATTTTTTATGAAGGTTTTTTTGACATTTTATTTATTAAAAAATCAATATACTTCAATTACAAATTATCCATCCATAATATTGATTAAAAATTAACCATTTTAATTATTTTATATCTGAAAATATGATATGACCATTCCAACCAATTTTTTTGTATTGAATCGAAATTTGGGATCTATTTTCCCTATTTCAATTTCAAAATATAATAAAATTATATTTCAAATTTTAATATTATATATAGAAAACCCCATTTTTATAGAAAAATAATTATTTATAGAGAAATTTCATATGATATATTATGTGTTTTAATACATATTTCATATTAATTATTAATTTAATGACTATTAATCTATTTTCTATGTGTTTATTGGTATTATTATAGAATTATTTAATATTAATTTAATCTATAATATTAATATTATTTTCTTATAAAACATATAAAATTAAATATTCAAAAACATCATTTTTAATTTTACATTTGTAATTAATCATTATCATTGTTAATTTATTTTTAAAACATAAAAATAATAATAATATTATTAAATATTTTGGATCTACTAATTCTAAATATATGTTTTATTTTGAGAAATAAAATAAATATATACATGGATAATTAATTTTAGCATTTTCACACATAAAACATAATTTTTTTTAAAATAAATGACAAATATTCATCATAATATGATATCTTTATGATGATTTTAAAAAACTTAATTTTTTATGTGAAAAAGATTATAACATTATGAAATTAAACTACTCAATGTACTCATGAATAATTGATCTTTAGAGAAATCATTTTGTGATAGTTTTGGATATAACATTTACCGGAAATAATATGTTCTTGGGAAGTACATCAAGGGTTTTAACAATGAAGTTATATCCTTCCCTTTTATAGGTCATCCATAATTATCTTCATTAATTATTGTGTTTCATGCATATTAAATGTTATAAAAAAGAACCTTATATTTCTAAAATTTGTCTTGTGTTACTATTTGATAATTCCAAATGGTTTGTTATACCATAAATGACTATACTATTTTATTCGTAAAAAATGAAGAAATATAGAAAAAATAGGACAGTTCCAACCATAAGCTAATGTTACAACATATTAAAGGTAATATTATGATATTCCTAGAATGGATATCATACCACATTGGATAAAATGTATTTTCATCCTTATGTTTATGAATACATTGGTTATTTATCTAAGAGAAATAGCTTAAGGATACATTATGAGAAATGTATCTAGAATTGCCTGACATGAATCACTTGAATATCATTAAACTCATAATAACAAAATATCCCACCCCTACCAAAATAACCTAAGTTTAATGTTCCAAACAACTTAACTCCATGAAAATCCACCCCAAAAATCATATGTTTATGGTTTATATTGATATATAGATTTCGAAAAAAAATTAAAAATATAATTTATATATATAAGACTATTTCTATGACCTTATAAGACTTCGTAATTAAGAAAAAATATCTATAAAATCCCATATTCATAGATTCTAGCAAGGGGATGACACTAAAAATAATTAGTTCAACCAAGTGACCAAGGTTTTTGGTTTGATCATGATAAAATATACTAATTTCTATATATTAACATGTACATAAAAATATATATCTTTTACATCAAATATATTTGTACATTTTCCATTTATATATAAAGTTATATGATAAATATGAATAGATCATGTAAATTGAATATATGTCATCTCATCCTTTCATTATTATTGAAAATATACACACATGATCCAATAATGCACATAATATAATTTATACAATAGTATATTACATCACATGTCCCCTGTCCAAGTTTCTAGGTATATAGTATGCTATTAAACAATGAATTCATATATAATTCCATACACTAATTCGATCAAAATCCCAAATGTTTTAACTGATCATATATGTGGTCAAATACCAACTTGGACGAGCTCCAATCAATTATATGATGTGTGATTCACCTAAAAACCACATAATTAGCTAAGGCATAATGATTATGTAATAAATGTATCAAATTATTATGTTTATTATTCTAGTTTTTGTTGAAAATATTATGAGGTAGGGATTGATAATATGTGTATACCCCAATTTATATCAATAATTGTATGGAACTGAAAGAAATATAATTTACCGAGTCATTAAATTAAATATTTTATGACTTATTACCTCTTGAATATATAATTCTTATATATTATAAATCCATTTATAATGAGTATATGATAATATTCAAAATAAAATTAACATCTCATCACATCCTATAATACTCTGTGCTAACAATTCTCTACAGACAACTCAAAGTCATAATTTGGGTGGTTATTATTATTCAATTTATCATGAAAAATAAATTACAACAAACATGAATGAATTATAAATAATCGTTTTTTTATTTATAAAATAAATATGTATTTAAAATAATTAAATCATTATATCATGATACATAGTGATAATTGATATAACCCCCATGTTTCATCTACAAATTTTTTTTCCTTTAATGAATTCATTACATTATCATGTATAGATAAAAAACTAATCCTAACATAGACCATCAACACCATTTATCATATGAGATGGTAGTTTTTAATTATGTTATTGGTATTTGGAATGAATATGGTTTCGTGGCCTATAAAATATCACTATTGTTGTCATTATATTGTTTAATTTATTCCACTAATATATATACAACATGATGATTAGAATATGAATTTTTGATTCAATCATTTTCTGTGTAAAAAATAAATAAAATGATGTAATCAACCTATATTGTTGAGTAATACATGGGAGATTTCCTTGAAACAATTATATGTAATACCTCTCACATTTTATAAAAAAAATATTTCAAATTTTAGCCTATATTCATCTTTATCATATTTAAATTTAGTATCTATTTAACCCTTTACATATAGCTTATTCCCTCCTCCAACAAAAAGTAAATTATCTTAAATCCATGAAAAGTAAATTAGGCTATTCCTAATAGAAATCATGTGATTCACAATATTATTTTATTTGTGTCTAATAGTAATTCATATATCATTGGAGAAATATTTTTGAGTACATAATATTAAATACATGATAGAGTCTCTGTGAGAAACATGGGGAAATCTATCCATCATTGGTAAATCCTGACAGGTATCCTTAATTATTTGTTGATTCATTCCATGTAATACTATTAAGGGGATCTTATTGAATTTATCAATAGAAAAACTATTTAGATGTTCTCCAATAATGTTTTCATGACTATGTTATATTATACTCTTAGCTCTATCCAAATATTTCATTAGAAATAGTAAGTAAACTAGTTCTTCCTTATCATTCATAGAGAATGGATTCCCCAACTACATATTTATAGAGTACAAATTTGGGATATGATTTTTAATAAAGATTATATCATCAATATAATATAACAGTAATTATACATAACTCCAACCAACCTAATTAAATTCACTTTAATCACCCTTATTCATTACGAAACCAAATATTTTTTCCCTAATTAATCCATAAATTGTAACTCTAAGAAGTATACATTTATACATAAATATACCATTACAACAATAATGTGTCAGAATTCTCATTTTTTACATAAAATATTTACAATTTAACATATAATAATATTTGACTAAATAACAAATATTTTTTGTTTTTTATGAATTTGATAAACATAATAATACAACAAAGTTATTATGGAACGAAAAATAAAAATGGGATTTATAACCACATTGGGGAAAGGATTAGTTATATTCAATACCATGAATTTACAAGAAATAATTTTCCAAATAGTGTAATTTATAGGTATTAACTCTACCATACATGATAATTTCATTGTTACACCACATTAATCATATATATTTCAACCATTCATTTATATCCAATTTATTCCAAACATAGTTAGTGTATATGGATTAAAATTCAGATTCTATAGACTCTAGATGCATAATTGAATTACTACTTTTTAAATCCTTTTGATAGGTAGATAATTTATCTTATTTAAACACTACTCGATTATCATTCTACATGATAAATATAAATATTAGGGGCATTAGATGAATCCTACCAGACCGTAGAGTTATGTTTGTAACTTGAGTCATTTATTCATCCAAAATTTTTTATTGAACCAGATCAAACATTATATTGAGAAAAAATTCAATGTACTAGTGTTGATTTTCACAAATTTCAACATTCACCAATTGAGTCATTAACTTATCTATTAATTATTAAGAAATATATTTGTTTTTGTCCCAAACACATTTTTTATTACAATAAAAGAAATAATATCCCAATGTTTTTTGGTATTACAATCCAATAAATAGTTTTTTATTTATATATAGTTTATCAACAAATAATGACATGATTAGTTACTAGGGACATTTTAAATGAATATAATCTATTTTGGGTTGTTTCCCAGTTCATGTCTTAAATTTTGTCTTCATTAAAACATTGTATGGGACACAATTAAGTAATAATGTAGTAGTCTCCAACGTATAGCCCCAAAATGTAATTATAAGGTATGTCTTTGACATAATTGATTACACCTTATTCTATTGGGTAAAATCAATCTTATCATACACAATATAATAGAATATTATTATTAGATTTTTGAGTTTTGATAAAATACTACATTCTATTTGATGATCTTTGAATTCTTATGTAACACCCGAAGATTTCATAGTACGTTGTTTCTTCAAATTAATTCAATAACTTGCACAACATGCAACAATGGGTTCGATCGCACTACAAGATTACCAAACTAGCCATTCAAAATCGGTTATGAGTAGTATTAACTGATTATTGAACTATATATAATCCTTATAATTTTAAATTCCATATTATGAGATTCATAGAAATAATGTAATTAGAAAATCATTTTTTCGGATAAAATAAGTATTTATTTCAAAAAATGAACTTTTACTATCTTTTAATGATGATCCATCTATAAATCCAATATTTAAAACTGTTATATTTTCAATTTGACAAAATAAACTTCTTCTTTAGAATTGGGACATAATAATTTAGTTTCAATAATTTTTTTGTATTTTTCTGAAAATATTCATACGTGGGTGAATAGTGAACAATACTATATTTTAATTGAAAAAATCATTTTTAATCAATATAATTTATAGTGATAAATTATACATTTTAATGGTTTGGAAGTATAAATAGATTATATTTTTACCATTTAATCCAATGCTGGTCATTGTAAGTAATTTCACTTTGAGATTGGACATAGACAAGTGTCAATCTTTTGACAGTTATTCTTTCATAAAAATTCTCTTTTTGGTTTTGACAACGAGAAATAATTTTAAATTATAAAGAACTCAGACATTCTTTTCAGGTTTGTTTTTCTTTTTCAGGTCATTTTTGGGAAAAAGATGACAATTTGGAAATTTTCTAAGTACATGTCGTGTACTTTATAAGTACACGCCCAGTACATTGATGTCGCTCGAGGTCATGAGCTGGTTGTGTCATGGCCACAAACCCGACCAATGTAGGGGTGACATAGAGGCAGCCTAAAGCAGAGTACGGAAAAGCCTAGTACATGTCGTGTACCCCAAAATTCCACGTCGTGTACTTTTCGTTTTTTCATTAAAAGGGTTTGGGTCACATCTTAACCCCAGAATTATCCTCTTCTCCAGCTTGTTCTACTGAGAGTGTTCCGTATGGATGTTGGTCTTCTCCGAGCCCTAGAGCGATTGTCTATACTCCAAATCAAACACCGTCTATTGCATCGGAATTGCATCAGTGAGTTATCTCTTCCTCTGGAACCTCGATTCATGATTCCTTCTCTTTTACATGTTATCGTGGGTTGAATTTTTTAGAAGTTTTCATAGATCTACGACATTCCAAGGGCAATCATGCTTCGATATTCAATTATATCAATCACCTAGCATCAAGGTAGGTGGTTTGTTCCTTTTTTTCAAAATTCTTTGTGTATTTTGTGAAAATTCCATCAATAACCATGAATAGGGTATTGTGTGTTTCCACTTTTCCCTTGTGGTTTTTCTTTCTTTGCTTAAATTCCTGAGTAGAGGTTATTTCTTGTGAATAGGGCAATTTACTGTGCTTTAGATGTTTTTCCCATGCATTTTGGCCTTTTTATGAACGTTTGGTCTACTTTTTCTTGTTAATATTTTTCCAGTTTCATGCCTAGTTTATAGGATGGTGTGACTATTATTCCATGTTGAGATGTTGTATAATTCTAGGAAAGTAGTTCTTGAGGATAGTTTGGCTGTTATGTGATAAGATACTTGCTAACTTTACATAGGGCTGTGAGAACCTAGTGTAGTAGACCATAGGGAGAATAGATTTAAGGGCTTCTACATAGTGTCTTTAATATACGATGTGAGACCACATGGGGAATTGACGTTGAGTGCTTCCTCAGAGTGTTTGTATTTCCTCGACATGGGCCATAGGGGGAATGAGATGTTGAGTGCTTCCCCAGAGCGCCATTAGTACGATACGAGATTATTGGGGGAATTGACGGTGGGTGCTTCCCCAGAGTGTCTATTCTTTATTTTGCTGATACATAGGGGTGAGACATTGTGTGCCTCCCATAGGGTTTCTAGTACTGTTAGGTTGAACCATACGGGATAGGCTGTGAGAACTACCCAGAGGGTTACCTGTTTTTTCTTTTTGCTTTAGTGGTAACATTATTTTTTGTACATTATATGCTAGAGACTGTGGATTGTTTGTTGCTGTGTATTATCTTGTTTACTGCTTGCTACATAATGCTTACTATACTTTACCTGCCATATAATCAATGACTATTAGGGACAGACCTTCAGGTGGTTTCCTACTGGGATTTTTATCTCACATCATATTTAGGTCATGCTTTTGGGCCCAAACAGATTATATTGATGCTGGTATTGATAAGGGAGAGCACCCTTCAACTTCAGGGTCTTGATTGCATTGGAGATGGAGATCATGGGACCAAGACGAGGCTTGTGATGCTGAGGAGTTTATCTGATTTCTTTTGTACTTGGGTTTAGTTATGTATTTCAGCATAGTGACAAGTTTGGATATTTTTCCTAGGCTCATTTGTATCATGCCTCATTTATATATTTTCTCCAGTTGTTTATTTATCAGTCTTCCACAGTTTGTTGTTATTGTTGTTGGATATTTACTACATCCATTGTTTTATGTGCTTACTACTTCCATTGTTTACTATACCAATGAGGGAATAGTTTCCCCACTATCACACCAAATTCCCCCAATGAATGACTCCAGCCTCTGGAATTCGGGGAAATGCTCTTGAGGCCATGTGACCAACAAGGAATTTGGTGCCTCTCAGTGGAATTGATAACTAGGACCTTAACAAGTGGTATCAGAGTCATTTCATTTCACTTGACTTACTGTTTGGATCCTTTAGTCAGGGATAGGACAGAATAGGTACTTGGTAATAAGTAGTTCCCTAGAGGAGCTAACTTGTGTACAAGGAAAAACCATACTACCTCGTTTATTGAAATTTTAATGGTTTTCAATTTTACAGTTGATCTGATTTCACCTTTAGAGACTCACATGTTGTGTGATGTTACTGTTGATATTATTGAGGCTCTATTTCTATGAAAACCGATGAGATTAGGGTATTCCATCACATGCATTATATAGGAACTTTCTAGAAATCAGATGTCATGCATTTTTTCCATGCCATCTAGGATGCATAAGTTATTTCATGTTGTTTTGATAGCTGATGTGTAAAATATGTATGATGTTTTTATAGTTTCCTTGATAGAAATACCTATTGTTTGATATGAAATTTTTAGTGTAGAGATTTAATGGAATGAATGCCAAATTTTGATTCTTGAGGTGTTATGGGCCCTCATGGATTGAAAATTGGTGGAACATTGACTTGTTTCCATTATATATGATATGTAAGAGATTCCAATCATTGATTCGTAGGGAGTATGGGCCATCACAGATCAGAATTTGGCACCTTCATGCTTGTTTTCTGTGTTCTCTGGGATTCGAAGTAGTTTATGAGCTACTACCCAGAAAAACCTAGAATACACAGTAGGTACTTTATGAATACAAGCCATGTTGTTTTCATCCCAAGTTGCTAATTGTGGGGGGGACCCAGGGTTGTGTAAAATCATGTAGGAACAGTTTGTGTACAAGTTTAGCATGTCGTGTAGTATGAAATAGGTACCCCATCCGTGTCACGAACAACACGGGTCATGATATCTTTTAAAATACACACCATGTGTGAATTTTACACGATGTGTAGTCTGATCTAGGTACCCAGACGTGTCACAAATAGCACGGGTGGGTGTTACCCATTCTCGTACATTCCATGTCCGCCTAGAACATACCATGTAATGTCAGCCATGTGTTAGGCAATGTTGCTAACAAAATGGGCTAGTTAAGGTGTGTCTATTACACGCCGTGTTTTCCTTGAGCATGTCGTGTAGTGTTGGCTTAGAGGAGCCATGTGACCTAGCCGGGTAAGGAGACCCGGGCAGGGGAATAGAGTAAAAGTACACGCCGTGTGTTCGGAAAACATGCCGTGTATTTGGGGTTTTACACGATCAGTTTTGGCATAAGTACACGCCCATGTAAATGACTTAAGAGGACATGTCGTGTAGTTTTTATACACATCGTGTAGTCATGTTTTGTAAAACATGAATGGTTCTTCCTCCTATTCCCCTCTTGTACCCTTCTGTTCAGTCTTCGTTAATCCTGATCTAAGGTGTGTTTTTGACCTTTCAGAGTAATGGCATTGAGACGTCTTCCAATTTTCCATAAGTTACAGTGCAGTGATCTGACGCTAGATATGGCTAATAAGGGACCTCTTGTAGATCCTCCTACAGTGCCAGCCTTGGAACCAGAAGTTATACTAGTCGCAGGTGCCAATGCATAGTTTAATGATGGTTTTATGAGGATGATACAAACCTTCTAGGGACCACCGCCTCCTGCCTCGACTATGGAAGACTTGACGCTGGTTTTCTATTAAAAGCATCCTCCCACCTTTTCAGGGGAAGGAGGACCTCAGGCTACAGAGTCATGGCTAAAAACCATTATGATGATCTTTGAGTACCTTGAGACGCCTCTATAAATGAGGGTCAATCTCGCTTCCTACATGCTATGAGATTCCTCCGAGAGGTGGTGGGAAGTGATCTCACAGGAGGGCCATCAGCAGGTTATGGCGTGGGAGGACTTTCAGTGCATCTTTTATGACTACATCTATCAGGAGACCCTGAGTGTTGAACGAGCCCTGGAGTTTATGAGCCTAGACCAGGGTACTCCTTCTGTCATGAAGTAATCCTCTCGTTTCACCGAGCATTGGTGTTTCTCAACCCTCCAGGGCGAAGATGGGTTTTTCTTGGCAAGGAAGTTTGAGGTTGGTCTCAAATGGTAGATCTGCTCATAGGTGAATATATTCAGTCCGACTTCCATTGCTCCCATCATCAACCAGGCACTGAATGAAGAGTGAAATCTGAGAGATTTTAGAGTTGAGAGCCGGGGAGGTTCTGCTTCCAGAGATATTGCATCACCAATTGATAGAAGGAAGCACCGTAGTGAGTTTATGCATGGTGATATGAGGTGGCGAGACACATATGTAGGTATCTAGGTTGTATGATGCCAGTGTGGAAGGGCTAGGAATATGAGTCCCCAATTCTAGAGAGACCTAGTGGAGTGCTGATATTACTACAATATGGGTTATCTCCAGTTCTTATATCATGTTTTCTAACAACCATCTTGTGATAGGGGTTCTTATATGACTCCTCGTTCAGAAGCAGCGCCACAAGTTTATCACAAGTCTGGGAACTCTTGTTCTTCCGACCGTTCGGGCCGAGGTGGAGGTCGAGGCCATGGTTGTCAGTCACCGGTCATTCAGCGACCGAAGGGTGGATCAGCTCAGATCGGTCAAGCAGGGTCATAGGGCCATGTTACAGGTCATGCTTTTGTGGTGGAGCAGACCCAGCAAGAGCAGGATCACAGATCCTCTACAGTTTGAGTTATGATTTTAATAGCCTCATTTTTGTCTTCTGCTCTTTTCTATACTAGGGCTTCCCATATCTTAATCTCTGTTGTTGTTATGGAGATCCTTGGGATCGGTATCTATTCATCTACCAATTCCTTAACTCTAGACACATCATTGGGGACTAGGATGGATATTGTACGTTAGTGCAAGGATTTCCCTCTAGAGGTGTATGGGTACCACTTCTTATAGGACTAGGATGTCTAGTGTACGCCAGTACAAGGATTTCCCTTTATGTCGTGGACACAGACACAGCCATGTAAGGTTGAGATGGAGGCCACCTAAATTAGAGTACGGAAAATCCTAGTACCTGTCATGTACTCCAAAAGTACAGGTCGTTTACTTTCCTTTTTTTCATTAAACGGGTCGGGGTCGCGTCTTAACCCCAGAACCATCTTCTTCTCTAGCTTCTCTGACCAAGAGCATTCCATATGGTCGTGGATCTTGTCTAATCCCCCGAGCGATCGTCTTTTCTCCGAATCTAACATCGTCGATTGCGTGGGAATCACAATGGTGAGTTGTCTCTTCTACTGAAGCCTCATTTCATGATTCCTTTTATTTTCCAAGTTATCATGGGTTGAAAGTTTTAGATGTTTTATTAGATCTATGATGCTAAAAGGAGAATAAATCTTTGAGGTTCAAGTATATCAATCTCCTAGCATCAAGGTATGTGGTTTGTGCCTTTTTGTAGGGGGTATTTGGGTATTTTGTGCAAATTCCACCAATTCCCTTGAACAGGGTGTTTTGTTTCCCTTTTTTTCTCTTATTATTTCCCTGTATTGATTATATGCCTGAGTAGAGGTTATTCCATGATAATAGGGTAATTTACTGTGCTTTGGATTTTTTCCCATGCATGTTTTCCTGTTTACGGTCGTTTGGTCATGTCTGGCATGTTAGGATTTTTCCAATTCCATGACTAGTTTATAAGATGGTGTGACTGTTCTTCCATTCTGAGATTTTGTAGACTACTTGAAAAGTAGTTCATGAGGACACATTGGAAGTTAAGCGATGTGATAGTTGCTGACTATAAACTGGGCTGTGAGAACCTAGTATAGTAGACCATAGGAAGAACAGACGTAAGGTCTTCTCCAGGGTGCCTTTCATTTACGATGCGATCCATAGGGGGAATTGATGTTGAGTGCTTCCTCAGAGTGTTTTTTGTTCCTCAATATGAGCCACAAGGGGAATGAGACATTGGGTGCTTCCCCAGAGCGCCTTTAGTACAATACGAGACTATAGGGGGAATTTACGGTGAGTGCCTCCTGAGACAGTCTATTATTTCTTTAGAAGAACCAGAGGGGTGAGACTGTGTGTTCCTCTCATAGGGTTGCGAGTACCGGTAGGTTGAACCATACGTGTCAGGTTGTGAGAACTTCCCAAAGGGTTACCTATTTGTTCTTCTTGCTTGAGTGGCTACATTATTGTTTGTACATTATAAGATAGAGAATGGTTATTGTTTACTGTTGTGTATTATCTGGTTTACGGCTTGCTTCTTACTTCTTACTGTACATTACGTTCCATATACTCCCTGGAAGTTAGGTAAAGATCATCGAGTGGTTGCCTACATGGATTTTAATCTCACACCCAGTTTGGGTCATGATTTTGGGCCCATAAAAATTATATTGTTGCAAGTATAGATAAGGGAAAGCTCCCTTCTACTTCAGGTTCTTGATTGCCTTAGAGCAGGAGATCATGAGGCCAAGCCAAGGATTGTGATGCTGAGAACATTATCTGTATTCTTCTGTACATGGGTTTAGTACTATATTTCAGCATAGTGTCTGGTTTGGTTTTTTTCCTAGATGCATTTGTATCACTCATCATTTATATATTTTCTGTAGTTGTTTATTTATCAGTATTTCACTGTCTACTGTTATTGTTGTTGGATATTTACTACTTTAGTTGTGTTATGTGTTTACTACATAAATTTTGTACTCTTACAATGAGGGCATTGTTTTCCCCATTATCACACACAAGGCCCTCGTTGTTAGTTGCAGCCTCTAGCATTCGAGGAAATGCGCTTGAGGACATGTGACTAAACCGGAATGGGGCACCTCTGGGTGGCATCCAGAACCGAGATGATAAAAAATTAATAAATGAAACTTTTATGTTTTTAATTTGTTAAAATATTATTCATTTTTGAATTCGGAATATCAAAATTATCTTAGGATGAATTTTTGATATATTTCTAAAAACATTCAATATTTGATTAATAGTGAAAAACACTGAGTTATTATTTAAAACCGACTTTTTATATAAATAATTATTTATTTTATTTAAATTTATTTTAGGTCATAATAGATTCATAATACCTATATATGTTCAATTTAATTCATTGGATTCAATTTGTAATAATATTATATATATAAATTTTATTGAAACTTATAACCCTCTTTTACCCACCTACTAGGAAAATTTTCAAATTCACATAAAACATAATTTTACCACTTCATTGAGATGAATTTCAAAAATCCAAGAGACACATTGAATATCATGGAGTAATATTCGGTTCAATAAGATAAAAATAATTTTTGGTTAATAGTAAATTTTTACTTTTATTTACCACGGATAAAAGTAAATAGGGTAATTAAGGGTAAAAATGATATTATTAATACCCTACCATATGTCTAATTCTATTGTCTAAGTATAATTAAAACAAAAACAACCTTACGAATAAAATATGAACCTCTTTGGTCCTCTTGTATTATATTTGTACATTTATTAGTATTTAATTCAAAGAAGAGTGAAAAGAGTTAAAATCAATGTTTAATAATAAAAAAAATAAATATAGGGTTACGCATAAGAGAAATTAGATTATAAATATTCAATAGAAAGATAAAAATATTTCCTACATAATTGTATTTTATTTTTAATTTTTCAGCCACTAAATAATTTACTTTATTTATGACACAATGGGGATGCAGTAATTACTTTATTAATGAAATATTAAAATAATTGATATTTTAAATACGAAAATTATTGTAATTTAATAATTTTTATGAATTAAACTATTTTTCTATGTTAATATTAAAATTAGGTTTGGTTATATGAATTGTTTTTGAAGTAATATGTTTGTTATGTATTTAAAGAAACAAAATACCAAATAGTGTCAAAATTGACCAAAAAGAGTTTTTAAAACAAATATTATATTATTAATTGATATTATATTCCTAAAAACCTAAGATTTGGAAAATGGTCATATCTAATTATAGGTGTATCATTAATGAACCACTTGGAGTTTTCATGGAAGTATATAGTATATTTATTAACCATATATTATAAAAATACAAAGAGACATGGTAAAAGCCAAACTATTTAACTAAGAGATAAATATAAATGTTATGGTTAATATAGTGACTCAAACAAGTATAAAACCTAATGGTTGGGTGGTTTGAGACCCATACCAACTTTATCCATTAAATAATTCATTTTTTAGAAACTAAAAACCGAAATTGATTTTATTATAATATAATATTTCTATCTTTTCCTAAGGTACACCTCACCCCTCTTATAAAGGGAACCCCACCATCTCTCTAATTCACACCATCAAAGCCTTTTGGATCATCCAACCACTGCCCAAATATCCTATAAACATACCTAAATTCATCCTAGAGGACCTCCTTTGTTCAGAAATCCAACTTATGGAGCCCTTTTGTCAAATCAAAAGGATGTACCCGAAGAAGAGGAAATAATTTCACTACCCTCTTTCATGTTCGTTTCTTCTTCCACTTCTTCTTTCTTTGTTATTTGAATTCTAAAATAATAACTCCAGTATATTCTATATATTATGATGTTATTATGAATATGGTACAACCATATTCATTAATCTATCAATCCTTTGAATGACATGTCACCATACGTGCGTACGTACAGATTAACGTCTCCATGTCGTTGTGTAATTGTTATTCTATACATTATTACTTGTATGGGTATAATAATAATGTGTAATTCATGTAAATAATAAATATAACATGATAATTACTATGTATATATGATATACCAAACAATTATATTTTATTTTAATATCAAAATAATGATATTGTAGCTCATGCGAACGTAAGGATTACCGTCTCCAAAAACATGATGAGATTCATTCCCCATGGCATCCATTCAAGACTAATTATCATTGGATGATTAAAAATAATGTTTAAAGACCTGATATCATTATGTAAATGAATATTATACATCTCTTCCATAACAAATATGACTCACATAACAGAGAATATTAAGGAAAACGAATATTCTAACACCCGAAACAACGATAATACAAAAATATTATTAACAATGAAATGTTAGAAGATCATATATGATATCATATTAAGGTATTTGATTCTTTTAAGATTTATGAAAAATTATTTTACCATTATACAAGAGGTTAACCTACCCTCGACCAAGTAAATGTACATGGTAAGGGTTTGTTTCACAATCTCTTCATTATCTGAGGTTTTTTAAACGCAATTATCTACTTGGACCTATTTATCATCCACATCCATGATTCTTAAAAATTAATTTCAAAACATTCTTAATAATTTATATACTATGGGTAAAAGTTATTTATACCCTTGTTTTACTTTTTAAAATAATTTTATAAAGTAATCATTCTGTCATTTTCCAAATAAGGTCCTTTTTAACCTTTTCGACTAAATTATGGTAAGAATGTATTTTTTTTGTCTTATGCAGCGGGTGTGGCTATCTTCTGCTGCTATAAAATATTTGAAGCATCCCTTACAATATTATAAGAATATTTTCAAATTAAATGTTTTATTTTATAATTATGTGACTTTTAGAAGATTTCAAAAATAAGATATATTTCTCTCAAATAGTTATGATATCATCTATGTCAACATCCTTTGATGGATTTTAAGCTTATTTGAAGTGTCTTTATTGTGACAAAAAACATGCATATAGTATTGAAGGATTTGTTATATGCTTGACTATGGATGTGTTATTTTTAAACCAATTATGGTTTATGGATAAAGTGTTGACATTTCGTATGCTAGTTTTAATACAAATGTTTATCTTATGTTTAAACCTGTTGATATGAGGAATGCATTGAACTTAGTAATTGACAGGTGGAGCCTACTATTACTCCTTGATGCATTAGTAGGACTCATGAGACAGACTAGTGTCTTGGCACAAGGCCTTTATAAAATATTTTTTTTTCTTGGCACAAGGCTTTGACTAAGTGGTTATGATAGTTTGGCATTATGCATTCCATCATTATAAAAGTGGTTATTGATATTGCATGTGATTATTCGACTTGTAGAGAATCCATGTGAATATGTAAATGGAATTATTAAATTTTATTTTTTCCATATTATGCTGAAGTTCATGTTGAAACGGATTTTTTTTATTTATACATTTCCATAAATGTTTAAGATTATTTAAGAAAGATTTTTCTATATTGTTATCCTTACAGAGCATCGTAGGTCACCACTTTCTATGTTTTATTTTTTCATGGATGTGATGAAGTATTTTATGACTGACCTGAAAGGATAGTCTTAGGGTATATGAGTGTGGAGCATAGAGATTATGTTGTTTTAGTTTTCACTTTATTATGTAATGTGTGACTTATGAATGTATCCAGTGTTTCCAATGATACTAAACAAATCTGTCTTTTGAGACTTGATCTTTTTGGATCATGAAAATGTTATGTAACAATGCACCAACTCTAGGTAACTGGGGTCGGGGCATTACAGTTGGGATTATAGAAAGTTTTGTACAATCCTTGGAAGCTAGATTTAGATAAACTATGATTAGATCACATATCCCTAAGATAGACTTTGAGGATTAGTGTAGAAGAACTTCCTAGAATTTTGGTATTGAAGAGATTTTGTGAGTTTTCTATGCAATACATCCCTGTCTCGATACGAGCAGGTAGATGCGGCTCTGGCACAGATGTACGTTGGGGTAAAACCCAAAATCACCTCTTTGAGCTAGACTCAAACAGGAACTGGTGCACAACAATAGGTCTTGATGCACCCTTGGATACAACACTCCCGAGGGATATGATTAGGATAATTCTCATTTTCATTACAAACCATTATGAAGGGTTTATGTGTATATACATACTCAAAGAAAAAGAATTTATGATTATGGAATATATCTATAAACTGTTCAATTTACATTTGGTATTTTACATGATTTGATTTATATATTTCAGTTCATAATCTAATCTATTAAATGCCATTTTATAGAAATGCCTCTCTGTAGAAGGAATTTGAACTCGAGCAATATGTATGATCCAAATAGTAAAAAGGATCATATATTTCAAGGTATTATGATCCTCCAATTTCATGATGGAATTCATTTTTTATTTATTTTGGATAATCCACCTTTCAATGGGCAAGGTGGAACCCTTACAATGCATGTAGGCATAAGCATTACATGGCCGATAGGCCTTAGAGTAATTCATTCCCCGTAGGCTTCAAACATTACATAAAACCCAGACTAACTACTTAGAACTGAACCTCCCCACCATCTTCATCGTGAAATCAGCTCTCCACCCTCGCATGGCTGTTCGGCTCAGCTTTCTCATGCATGCATAGGCTTTTCCCGATGGCAGGTGCCATACCCTCTCATTCCTGCAATCCGTTTAGCTTCAGCTATGGTGAAAGCTCCTTGCTCCTCTTTTTGAAGCTAGTTCCTTGTAGGTTTTCTGGTTTTCATCTGGACTTTAAGGTCTCACGAAGTCCTTTAGGTGGCCCGAAGGCCTTACTGACCCGAAGGCCTGGGTGGCCCGAAGGCCTTAAAGGACTCGTGGACCAAATCGGTGGCCTGAAGGCCCAAATGGGGGCATATTCCCTACTACTACAGTGCCAAAAAAATTCCCTCTACAGTTCCCGATATAGTACCCTCTACAGTTATGCATAGTTCCTACTACAGTTCCTGCTACAGTACTTATACAGTACTTCGGAAATTATTCCCCACCAAGATTTTATCCTGGGTCTCTTGGATGCACATATGGAGTCCTCAACAACTGGGCTAAGGCTCATGTGTGGTATTATGCCAACATTTATAAGGAAAATAGTCTCCCATTTATTCTCAACATATGACGAAATAGTATCATGTATTAATAAAATACATAAAGAATTATCTGTCTCCCATGGAATTGAAGGGAAGCAAGAAAAGGATGGAAGAGATAAAGGTGGATAAAGGGAAGAGGGAAATGAATAATTTTCCCATTTGTGATAACTATGGGAAGAAACTCACTAGAACTTGCCTTAAGGGAATGGGAGTTTGTTATAAGTGTGGAGAAAAAGGACACCATGTACTTAACTACAAGGGTATGAAAATGGTTTCAAATGTACAATGCTTCATCTAAAAGGAGTTGGGACACTACATGAACCAATGTCCAAATCATCAGTGTATGCACAAAATAGTGTTATTAGATAATAATCAAGTTATTATACTACCATAGTTGAAGAGAAATTATTAGAGTTATTATTTTTTTATTAATGAATTATGTCATTTGAGTGTTGTATCAAAGATGTACTAATTATAATAATTATGAAGTATATAAGGATTGTACTGCAGTACTATTTCATTAAGGACTTGAGGTTGTGTAGAACCATGAAAGGTGACTCAATAGAAGGTAAAATTATTGGAAAATATATGGTTGATAGAAATATAAACTATAATATGGTTCTGACACTGAAGTAATGATTTTTTAATAATAAATAATTTATTTAGATAAATTATATTGGATATTCTTGACTACATTGAAATTGATTAATGATTTTTATATTCTATTATAGTGGGAGTTTTCTAAATTTTTGGATAGAATCACTATATCCAGTATTTTATAAGGAATAAGGGAAAATGAATGTAATCAATAAGGTTTTATGGTATTTTAGGATGTTGCAGTGTTTTAAAATAATACCTGATGAAGGTGTGCAAATATTATTACGTAGACAAAAGGATCTTGATTGTGTTTACCTACCTTATAAATTTTGGACTGTGAGTTTGGTCAGAAGTATTTTTGATAATTATAGTTTTAGATTATTTTTGGATTTCCATCTAAAGAAAAACCCAGATGTCGGGTGGCAACCCATCGTGTCCGGAAGGGCCGCGAGACTTGAACCTGCAACCGAAGAGAGAGAAGGGTGTATCACCTATCTCTGACCCAAATGATGTCCTGGATTTAGTAATGAAGTTTTTTTATGGGTCTGGTAGATGAATTATAAATTCATTTGTTTGGAACCATAAATGAATAGGATAAATAGAATATTTTATTAGTTCTATTATCTTTTAGAGTAAAAGATGAGTTTGTGGTAGAAAATAGTTAAAAGATGGAACCCTACTTGTAAAATATATATATATTTTTCTTCTCTTATTCTATAAAGAAATAAATTCTTAATGCTTAGGTAAGGGATCTTAAAACTAAAAATTTGTTATCCTAATACCTTATGTTTTGTGGAACCAATGATGTTTTAAATCATCATAGATTGATGGCTTTAAGCCCCTCAATTCTACAATTGTTTGTTACTGATGACCTCAATAACTCCCTATAAATATTTATGTTTTTCTCCATTTATGTGTCTCTAATTTCAACCAATTTTCTCCTAATAGAGATCATAATTTGATGGTTACTGTTTCATTCCCATTTTCCTCTTATTACTACTAAATTTTATTAACCCAATTTCCGATTTGGGTTTTCCTACAAAGGTATTTTTGATTTTCAACAATTTATCTTTGAAGTTCAATTTCCAATTGAGAGGACACAATTTATTAAAGGAGGGAAAAATGTAACACACCATGATTTCACAGTACGTTATTTCGTCAAAGTAATTCAGTAAATTGAACAATACGCAACACTGGGTTTGAGCGCACCACAAGATTACCAAACTAGCCGTTAAAAAGAAGCTATGAGTAGTATTAACTAAATATTGAACTATATATAATCTTTATAATATTAGAATCCATATTATCAGTTTCTTATACATAATGTAATAACAAATTAATTTTTTAGATAAAAGAAGTATTTATTTCAAAATATTCACATTTACCACTTTTTAATGATGAACCCTTTTTAAATCGAATATTTGAAACTTTTATATATTCTATCTGACCAAATAAACTTCTTCTTATATGAACATACTAATTTAGTTTCAATAAATTTTTGGTGTTTTTCATATAACTTTCATATTTGGGTGAATATTGAAAAATACAATATATTATCTGAAAACAAATTTTTTAATAAAAATAATTTATAGTATTAAATTATAAATCATAATGTTTTTTACGTATAAATAGATTATATTTTTACCATTTAATCATATTTTCTTCATTTTATGTAATTTCACATTGAGATTGGACATAAACAAATGTCAAACTTTTGATAGATATTGTTTCTTAAAAATTTGCATTTTGGTTTTGACAATAGAATTAATATTAAATTAATAAATTAAACTTCTATTTTTTGAATTTGGTAAAATATACTTAATTTTTCAATTCATCATATCAAAATTATCTTAGGTTGAATATTTGATATTTTTCTGAAAACAATCAATTTTTGACAAATAGTCAAAAACAATGATTTATTTTTTAAAACTAACGTTTTATATGAATAATTATTTATTTTATATAAATTTATTTTAGTTCATAATAGATACTTAATACCTATATATGTTCAATTTAATTCAAGGGTGTCATGTTTTAATAATATTACATATATATATATATAATTTTATGCAAACTTTTCACCGTCTTTTACCCACCTCCTAGAAAAATATGCAAATTCACATAAAACATAATATTACCACATATTTTAGTTGATTTTCGAAAATCTGAGAGACATGGTTAATATCATGGAGTAAAATTTGGTTCAATAAGATAAAAAAATTTTTGGTCAATTGTTACTTTTTACTTTTATTTGCCACGATGAAAAGTAAATAGGGTAAATAAGGGTAACAATGTTATTATTATTTCCCTAACACATGTCCTAAATCAATTGGATATTTATAATTAGACAAAACCATACATAGGAATAATATATTAGCCTCATTGGTCCACTTGGATTAGATTAGGACATTTATTATTATTTAATTCAAAGAAGATTTAAAAGAGTTAAAATCAATGATTAATAACTACAACATTTTTAATATAGTTTTAAACAAAAGATAAATTCGATTATAAATATTCATTAGAAAGAAAAAATGATTTCATACATAATGGTATTTTATTTAGAATTTTTAGTCATTAAATAATTTAATTTATTTATGACACCATGGTGATGCAGTAAATACATTATTAATTAAATATTAAAAAAAAATTATATTTTAAATACCCAAATAAATGTTATTCGATACAGTTTTTGAATTAAACTAATATTCAAGGTTAATATGACATATTAGAGTTGTTTAGATGATTTTTTAGAAGTAATAATTCTGTTATGAATTTAGGAAAAACAAAATTCCAAATAGTGTCAAAATTGACATAAAAGAGTTTTTAAAACAAATATTTTATTATTAATTGATATTCTATTCCTAAAAATATATGGATCATTAAAAAGACTTATATAATGATATTTTTATAATTAATGAACCACTTGGGGTACTATTAGTTGTTAATAGTAAGTTTATTAACCATATAATATAAAAATACAAAGATACATTGTAAATGTCAAACTATTTAACTAAGTGCTAAATCTAAATGTTAAGGTTAATATAGTGACCCAAATGTGTCTAAATCCTATGGGATGGGTGGTTTGCTTCCCCTACCCACATTATAATTTATATAATCTATTTTGGAGCCATTATAAACCAAAAATGTTCTTATTATAAAATAATATTTCTGGCATTTCCTATGGTGCCCCTCACAACTCTTATAAAAGGAAACTCCCCCTTATCTCTAATTGACAGTGTAAAATTATTTTGGCACGACCGAGCCCTTACCAAATATCCTATAAACATCCCTAAATTTATCCTAGAGTCCCTACTTTGGTCATAAATCCAACTATTGGAGCCCTTTTGATAAAATCAGAAGAAAGATCCCGTAGAAGAGGTAATAATTTCAACGCCCTCTTTCATGTTCTTTTATTCCTCCACTTATTCCTTTTTTTCCATTATAAAATAAAAACTACAGTATCTTATTTATACTATTATGTTATTATAAATATGGTACAACCATATTAATTTTTGTATCCATCCTTTGAATGAGATGTCGACATACGTGCGTACGTACGAATTACAGTGTCTACATCGTGGTGTAATGTTATTCAATATTTTATTATTTGGATGGGTATATGAATGATGTGTAATTAATGTAAATAAAAAATATAACATGATAATGATTCTGTATATATATTATATATAATTCAATTATATATTATTTTAATATCAAAAGAATGATATTGTCATGCGTGTGTACGTACGGATTACCATCTCCACGAACGCGATGAGATTCATTCCCCATCACATCCATTCAAGACTAATTTTCATAAGTTGATAAAAATAAAGTTTAATGACTCGATATAATTCTGTATATAAATAAGAAACATCCCACCCATAACAAATATGACTCAATTAACAATATATATAATGGAAAACAAATCCGTTGACACCCAAAAGAATGATAATATTAAAATATTATTACAAAGCATTGTAAAAAGATCATATATGATATCATATTAATGTATATGATTCTTGTATAATTTAATAATAATAATTTATCCATTATACAAGAATTTATCCTAATCTCATCCAAGTAAAAGTACAAGGTAAGGTTTTATTTCACAATCTCTTCATTATCTGAGATTGTTTATACATAATTATCTTCTGAGACCTCTTTATTATCCACATCCATGATTCATAAAAATGTATTTCAAAACATTATTACTATTTTATAGACTATGGGTTAAAGTCTTTTATACCATTTTGTTATTTTTTATAACCTTTCGTCATTTTCCAAACAAATTCCTTTTTAACCTTTTCGTAAAAATTAAGGTAAGAATGTATATTTTAACTTATACGGAGGGTGCGGCTATCTTTCGACGTTAAAAAATCTTCGAAGCTTCCCTTAGAAGCTTATAAGAATATTTTCAAAGTAAATTTTTTATTTTTATAATTATGTGACTTTTAAAAGATTAAAAAAGATTTTCTTTTCTCAAATAGTTTTGATTTCATCTAGGTCAACATATTTTCATGGATTTTATGATTATTCGATGTTGATTTATTATGATACAAAACTTCTATATAGTATTTAAGGTTTTGTGATATATTTTATTGTGGATGTGTTATTTTTATACCATTCATGGTTTGTGGATGAAGTATTGACTTTTTGTATGCTACTTTTAATACGAATGTTTATGTTATGTTTTATCTTGTTTGTATGAGGAATGCATTGGTCTTATTAAGTGATGGGTGGAGTCCACTATAGTTCCTCGATGCATCGGTGGGTCTCATAAGACAAAATAGTGTCTTAGAATGTGGAGTTGACAAAATTATATTTGTAGTCTTGGTATTGCGCCTTGATTATGTGGTTATGCTAGTCTGTCATTATGCATTCCATCATTATGAATGTGGTTATTGATATTTCATGTGATTATTCAACTAGTAGAATATCAATGTGATTAAGTAATTTGCATTATGTAATTTTATTTTTTCCATATTATGATAATGTTCATGTTTAAAAGGCTTTTGTTTTAGATATACATTACCTTATATGTTTAAACTTATTAATGAAAGTTTATGCTATATTTTTATCCTTACTAGGCATCTATGCTCACCCCTTTCTATGTTTTATTTTTCCCAGGATTTGAATAAGTATTTTTTGACTAACCTACAGGGATAGTCTGAGGGGATATGAATATGGACTATGAATACTATGTTGTTGTATTTTTTCACATTATGATGCAATGTATGACTTATGAATGTATCTAGTGTTTCCAAGGCTTATAAACTAATCGGTCCTTGTAGGCTTGATCTTTTGTGATCATGCTAATGTTATGTAATAATGCACCAACACTGGGTAACAGGGGTTAGGGCGTTACATCTTGGATTATAAATTCACTACTCTAATCTGAACGAATAATATTAATATTTTTTTCTACTTTATTATGCACTACATTTGGAAACTGTTTAATTTGTTTAAAAATTATATACTTTCTTTTATTTAGAAACAAATATCCATCCCATGTAAATTCACCAAAAAAGTTCGGAATGATCCTAATATCATCACTTTATTTTATACCCATTGATCCACATAAATCACTATCAATGATATCCAATAAACTGATATCCATTTAACCATTTCTAGTGAAATGTGATTCATCGATTTTTCTTACATAAAAATTTCACTATAGTCAAATTTTTAATAATTTATTGTTTTCAACAAAATATAAATTTTGATATTTTATATGTTGTTATTATTTACATGATAAATGATACAATTTCAAAGGTAGGTGAGATTAAAATCAACCTTATCCTTCAAATTATGAATACTATAAAAAAATATCAATATATGGATTCTATTAATATTTAATGTTATTACTATTTCAATAAAACATTTCAATATTAGACATAAAAATAAATATTGTTAATGATGAATTAAAATACCAAATGTTCCAAAACCGAAACAGGAAACCGATTTCAATTTATAAAGGGAAACATTAATTTAATTCGATGATTAATCCACTCAATAGACTTATTACAAAAGTGATGGCATCTAAAGGAATAAATAATTCCCTATTATTGACATTAATATAAACGTAAACATTATTTAATTCTATCATATATATGATTATATTCCTATTTGACATTATTTGTGATTCACAACTAATATTTAATGATCATAATATAGTTTTCTATAAATTTATTTCTATAACATTTAAATTTTTTTCATAAAATTGATTAACAATGACAACACTTCTCAAAAAAAGATACTAATATTGGGTAGTATTATTTTTCACAGTAGAAATTTACATTAATTTGTTTATCATGAACTGTGAAAAAATATATAATAATGATATATATATTTATTTATTTATTTAGGATTGTTCATCTTGTTTTCAACTTCTCCATAATAAATATTTAGAATGTCATACTATCATAAATGTTGAACCCATTCATCATATATATTTAGTGAGTTAGGATCTATAATTCACTATTTTTGTTGGTGAAAAATGTTTTTTAAAAATTACATATCTTTTCACATTGGGAATAATCTCAATCAAAACAGTTATGACAATGGGATAGATCTATGGATAAAAAATTGATACAAATCCATCAAATTAATTTGGTCGAAATTATTCTTCTACTGACTTAATATATTTAGGACATCCAATAATGTGATTATAATAAATTTTCCAATAATATAATACTTATCCCATTAAGGTCACCAATTAATTACACTCATGAAATATGTGAATATAGGGAAACCTAGCATTATCATGATGTACATAGTTGGTTTGTTGACGTTTTAATTAGTGTTCCCTTCAAATGAATTACAATATAAATTTTGTATTTTTTTAAACAAAATCACGAATTAATATATATAATATTAGTATTTTTTTATAACCATTTGATCAATTTTAATATTTATCATATGAGGTTTTTGATTTTTTTTCTTTGTTATAATGATTTAATTCTGGAATCCCTCTTTTATCTAATAGACTAATATGTTCACACGAAATTATTTTGTAACTATTTAAACCACCCATAACTAATGTTAATACACTTTATATAAAAAAAAATATTAATATATATCCAAATAAATATTATATTAAAGATAAAAAAATTTATATTTAATGGTTTGGAATTTTATGATATTTGAATACATCAAATGAGGAATCCTAGAGACATAAATATACAACCTAACATTCAATAAAAATCTCTAAGCCTCCAAAACAATTGGATGTTCGACCGAAACATCCTCTATATGGTGGTAAATTAATAATGTTATAATTATAGTCTTAATGATTATAATATACAATATGGTCAAAATATGTTAAATGAAAGTATTTCAAGATCACCACATCAATTAAAAATCATGATTAGGTAGATGAAAATATCATAAGAAATATTAACGATCAAGTATTTAATTGATATAAATATTACTTGAATTTATCATATAAATTCACAATAAAAAAAATTAACTATGTGTAAATATCATAAAAACATGAATATTTTATAATAATTAAAAATTAAATAAACAATTTTTCTGTTTTCAATAAAATTATATTTTAATAGTTTCTCTTCATATATAAATTTGGAACCAAATCTTATATTTTAAATCCTTAATACTTTTCATATAAAAAATTTATAATATATATGTAAATGTAATAATAATTATTTAAATTGTTTAATTTTGTACATTTAATAATATTTTAATAGTTGACATATTTTTATGCTGGAATCCGACATTGTGTTGTATCATAATGTAATTTTGGGATGTCTACCACAAAATAAATTATCCCACAACAGAAGTTTAATTGTAGAACTTTACATATTGTCAAAATATAATTTTATGTTTTAAATTTATGATACACTATGTTGTGGAATAATTATGATGGCTATGATATCATATAAAATAGGCTATGAATTAAAGACCATAAAAAATTATCATTATAGTTTAATGTCCAATACTAGTACATGTTACATTATAGAATAATTGTAAAATGATAGAGTTTCTTGAAAATATGTTATGACATAACATACTATATAGTTATATCCACATATACCGCACTTTCAAATTAAAAAATTTCAATTCCTAGCATATGATACAATATAATAAATTTTTATCAATAAGTATTGACAAGATATTATATCAGTGATTTATATACTCTCAAGAATATTTTCATCACATTATGTTCTAATATACAATAATTTTATATGGGATTGTCCTATTATGTCAATATAACCATCTTAATTATAAAATTGGAAATGAAACATGGTTATCAGTTAATTGATAAGTCTTTAATACCCATGATGGGATTTATGAAATCATCATTTGATTTTGGAAGTGGATGCAAACCCATGAAATATCTAAACAATCCTGAATAGTATAAATTTAAAAATATATAAAAAGTATAAAAACATCATTGTTTCCAATAATATATTTTAGTAATAGTTACTTCCAATTTCAAAAATTCATATTCGACATGTGTTGGATGATATTAGGCACCACATAAGATAAAGATGATACGCTAAACACAATGGTTCCCACATATTTCTAATCAAGGTAATAATTTAGAAGTTATTCCCATCATAAATAAAAAGATAATGTGATATTCATTAAAAACATAACATCATTCAACGTATGGTTCCAAGAACACTGATCCTCGGAATCTCATGTCGTATTAGCATGTAGTCTTGGAAATTTACCAATTATTTTATAGAAATAAAACTTGATAAAATATGAGGCATTATATTCTCCCCATATTAGTGATTCACATCCCTGAATTCCAAAAAAAGGTTAACTCAACAAAAATATGATGGTACTGAGTACAATTCTGAGACTCCCTCTCCCGAGTGGTCTCTTGGAGATTCTTATACTACCACTGAATTCACACCATTGGAATCAACCCCCAATGAATTATATTCTGCTCTCGATCCTCGATCTCCACCCGATACTCCACAATGTTTTCCCTATCTTAAATGTCCAACTCGTCCTAGTTGAAGACGTGTGATGGATCATGAATATACCTCCTCAACTATGACTTGTGGAAGATATCATTAACCCAGTGCAACATTGGTGGTAGATCTAGGTGGATTTCCACCTCACAAAATCTACTCAAAATCCAAAAATGGTCGATGTATCTAGAATATAACTTCTCACCCTGGCCAGATCATTATAATCCGTGTTAGGGTGGGACCCTAATAAACACATGTTCTCCCTCTTTGAATACTTAATAACTCCATCTTTTATCATCAAATTACTTATTCCAACTCTATATAGTCCTAATCTTCTCCTAGGTGATAGTCACATTTTCCATGGTAGACTACATCAACTATGGACCAATGAGTGTTGACTCTCCTAAGTTAGTCCAACAATGTTCAGAATTTCATACTATCTCATACATGGCCTCAAAAGGGTCCATACCAATGGTGGAGTGATATATGATTTTATACGCAAACTCCACTAGATGTAGTTGATTCTCCAAACTGTAGCCAAAGTCTAGGACGCTGGCACATAACGTTTCCTCAATATCCTTGATGGTCATCTCTATCTGGCCCTCCGTCTGGGGATAAAACATTGTTCTCACGATTAACTGAGATTTAAACATCTTTAGTAACCCTTTACACAATAGTGATGTGAGGCGAGAATCACTATATGGAACTATCATCAATGGAACTTTGTGAGTCGATACTAAATATTGTATTTAGAGGTGTCCAAAGCTCTCTTCTCAACATTTCCCATGGATCAATAGTAACTGGGATGACTTGGTTAGTCAGTAAATGATCACCTAGATTGTATCAAGACCCCTTTCACAAGTATGGAAATATTTTCATTAAATCCATCAATAACCCATCCCAAATCCGTTTTGTTACCACAGGTGGTTGCATCATGCCCTCTAGAACATGGTTCTCAGGAATAACTTCCTAACATGTAAGCCACTCATAAATAAACTCTTCCACAACCTTCTTCATCCTCGTACACTAGAACTAAAAATAGAGGACCTAATACATCTTTTACACTACAGGATTAACCCCTAAATTGGATGTATGGAAATCCATGATGACCTCCTCCCACAATTTCACTTTTACTAATGTGCACCCTTTGAAGAGAATGAAGTTCTCCCCAAATTTCCAATATCCATTAGTTTTATGTCCCAATAAATATTGAGTACATCAATTATGATTTTAGATATCCCCATGTTTTTTCACCTCGAATCACAAAAATAGTGGAGTGTTGAAAACCATAAATAGAAGTAAGTTGTGTAATCTCCATCCATGAGTGATATCTACAAATAGAGCCAAATGCCCTGATACCTCATACGACAACATCATGATGATCCTCATATTGATAGTATCTTCCATTATGTTCTCTTTCATATGAGTATATAAAATATCAATGTCGTAGTACTTGAGGAACTCTAGATAACGCCTATATCTCAAGTAGAAATACTTTTGAGAGAATATATCACTCCCATTTTTTTGGTTAGAGTAGATGGTAAACTGCATTCCCATCAAGAAGTGTTGTCACAACATTAACGTGAAGACAACTGCAAGAAACTAAATTTCATGGGTTTCATAATTCTTCTCATGATGCCTCTAAAATAGTGAACCATAAGAAATCACCACCTATTATTATATTCAGACACAACTATTTATGGTCCTTGATGAATCACAGAACACCACTTACTGAACACCCTCCTCTAATAATCTCAATACATGAGAACTCATCAAACTCCGCCTCATCTCCTTAAATCACTGATGGAACATCTCTATCCACATAAAAGGTGATACCTTAATTCTCAAGGATGTCAATGGTTCTTTAAATCTATAAAGGTCGAGTACAAAAATATTATAGAAACCATAAAAATCCAAAAAAGTAACACCTAGTCCCATATCCATGAACACAACACACATTTCTCCTCAAAGTGTCAATTTGGGAAGACACTATGGATTACCCATCCATAACAATAAAGACATCACAAGGAATCGACGCTGCAAAAACGAGATCCCAATTGAAACTACCACCTCCTAGTTTTAGGGAAAAATATCAGAACCATCGTGTGATCATTGTATCTATCTCATATGAGTCTCCTAGTGTAGTGATGGAGTCAATGATTGTACTGGAATCTTCAAGTCTCGAACAATGGTCGGGCTAGTTAAGGGTGACTAGAACCTATGTTTATCAAAACTGTATCTTGGAAGGAACACATTGTATATACCTATTGTCATATCTCTATAAATCAGGTTGTATTCATCTATCTCTTGAATCTGGCCTCTTCCCTATCCACCAACTCTATGATCCACTAGTGGACCACCTGGGTTGGTGGTTGTAGTACACAAACCACCTTCCACTTCTTTCGACTCTAATATCTATACTTCTATGCCCTCCTCCGTATGGATCACTATGTCTTAACTCATCCTCTTAATCAGCAATCACTTGACTATCTGTTGATCATCCTCTTAATGATTCTAGAAATCTTGAGCCAAATGTCCCTGGACTCCAAACAAATTAAACAACCTATCCTTCAGCTGACAAGCTCTACCTTGGGGTCCCCACACCATTGATCCTATATCCAATGTTCATCTCCAAGGGTTCTTGAATTGCTTAGGTCCCTACATCTACTTTTATATACCAACCTACAAATACTTTGCTACCTGATTCCTATTGGTATATCCCATTATGGCGTCTTCTCTACCAAAAATCTCACAACAAGAAGGGCTCAGTCATGTACCCATTCATATGTAGGGATTCTAATAGATATCATGGATGCCCTAATCTCCCAGAGAAACCCTTTATTGAGGGTCGAGGCACTAAATTATGGGTCCTATAACATATATTTGGAGTAGTATTGAATATTAGAAAATAATGCCAAGTACTCTGCTACGTTATAATTGTCCTACTGCAGATACATGAGCTCGTGTATGTTCACTAAGAGTTACATCCCCAAAAATTACTCCTCCCTGAAGTTACACTCAATGTCTACCCAAGAAGAAGATATCTCATCACGTTCAAGGATCATTAAGCTCCATCATCACCCTACTTATTCGTAAACGAGGATTGTAGCTAGAACATCCATATGTTCCGAACGATTCCTCACTATGAAGAAGAAACATGTAACTACCTCCATCCATTTATCAGCTATTTGGTGGTCTATATCAAACCCAAAAGATGGGAGGTCGAAACCTCTAGAACTCATGAAATGTACTCAGATTTCATGTATCCTCTATAGGTAGAACTAGTAGTTATCGTTGCTCTCTGGCTGGAGGTATCACTAGTACACAACCGATAGGTGCTATCTCGGGTGCAGAGAGTACCACCGGAACTGGTCCCTGTACCTATGAATAATCACTAGGTAGATCATTTTCAAGACCATGCATCAAAATCCTTGCTGGATATCTATGTAGTGTCATCCTAAAATGGATCAAGACGTACAGAAATCAGTAGAGTATAACTTGTGAGATGACTCATGAAGGACATGAAAAAACACTAAAAATATTATATCATTCATGTACCATTTTTTTACATTCAACAAATGGTATCATGTTCTGAGTTGAAATGCAGAATTTAGATTCCTAGTGTATGGATATGTCAGCTGCCACACTAAAACTACAATCTATAGTCCGTAATAGGAACTGAAAACACATACAATTATTTCCACAAAACAATATCATAAACTCTTGGTTATTTACATATAACTAACCTCCTCGGATACCAATCATTCATCACCCCTCCTAGAGGGTCCCATACAATAATTATACCATGATTGCCTTCGATAGGCTTGTGGATGGAGACTAGCACCGAGTAGGCAAATTCCACAATTGGATGTCATTTTACAAGGTACCCATTCAGACACACACACAACACCAAGTCTAAAATGATACAATTTAAAAATAATATATATTGAATTCATTCATATAATATGATACCAAAAACATATTTTACATTTAGTAAAACAAAAAATTTAATTGGGTTAGAATACATGCCCCTAAAATAAAATATTATATATAGTGAATGAAGATGTTCCTAAAACTCATCTGTAGAAAACCCAACTTGATCGGTAGGTGTAGGATAGCTCCCCAAAGTCATAGGAGAACAATACGTCTATCTAATTCCTCTGAGAAAATCTTGGTCTAGGTCTACCGTGCACTCTATAAAAGAATTGACCATATTAACAAGACATGAAAAATGGGGGAAAATCATGTGAAATGGTTTATAAAATAATACACAGTAGGACACCACCGAAACCACAAAGGAAACAGCACTATCAAATACAGAAAGTATACCACAAAGGAAACAAATGAAGTAAAAAAATAATGAATCACATAAATTAAAATCAACTAACATAGTTATAAGTATAAATCACAGTGTCATTTTTTTTCATTTATAGTCCATAGATCTCTTATATTCCATGACAAAGAGAGTGTTAGTGGTGCACCGAGCATCGATGGTGCATGGAGAATCTATGGCGTATAGAGAAAAGATAGTTGACAGAGTGTTGATGGTGCACAGCGAGTTTAAGGTTCGTGGATCATTTATGGTGAATAGAGAATCGATGGTGAATAGATAATTGATGGGTCATGTATCCCTTAAGTCACATAGTCACCAAGTCACAGCCAACCATAGGATTCCACTCCTAGTGTTCTTGTAATAAGAGAAGCTGTAGCTCGGGAAATTAGTTTGAATTCCAACATCCATAAAAACTATTATAGTATATATCAAAAGTACCATCTCATATCAATTGTCACAATTCCAAAATGGTTTGTCAAATGGACACATGGTTTGAATGTTATGGATGATTTTCTGAAAAGGGCCAACCCAGGTCTGATACGAACCACCAAACCCATCCCAACATGGTACGGACGACCAAAACCAGCCTATTTCCTCCAAACTAACCCATATCAACATATTTGAGCACGAATAGATTAATATGGGTCCATGGGGTGAGGTTCTATGAGATGAATGGGCCACTAGGTCCAACCCACTAGGCCCCTGGTGGGGAGGGCAACTCATCTATTCCAGCCTGCAGCTTGCATGTCGGTTTGGGTAAACTGGACACGGCCCACCCTAGACACGTACCTTGAGGCAATACGGAGTTGAGGCACAATTTATGTGGCTTATGTGCCTCATCTTTTAGTTTTCATGGCCTCACCACCACTGCAGGCTCCTTCTGATGTGGCTCTAAGCTATGTACTACTGCCATCATTGTTTCCTCCTTTCACGACCCCTGATCAATACCTCTGGCCCCTGCCACTACTTTCTTTTGTATGCTTGGTCTTATGTATAAGGCATCCAAATTCCATCATAGTCATCCCTACTAGCAGCAATTCTTCCATGCTCTTCCTGGCCTGGCCCCTGTAGTGTAGCTACTGCATTCACTGTTCTCTACACTACCAACATCTTATCATTGCCTTGCGCTTCCCCAGAACTGGCCCTACCAGTCGCATAATACCCTCACTACCAGTATCCCCACTATTTGAATACCACGTGTTGTAAAAAGTTTCAAGATTTCTTGAATTGCACCAGACTCCATTCTCACCTTTGATATTCCATTGTTGGGTAAAACCTTTGATCTCAGAATATTACTCCATGGATCGAGATAGCAATAGTCGATCATTCACATAAGGGATACAAGGGTGAAGAATGTGGTTATAATGCTATATATTTAGGGGGATATATAAAGTACATAAACCCTGAATGAATAGATTTGTTCCTTGTTATTTCAACCATGATCATTTTACATTAGAATTTATAGAGAAGAACAAATCAACATATAGATCTAAATACCAATTAAAAATCCTACAAGGAGTTATCCATCCCACAAGAATGGATAAACCAGGGATCAAACTATTTTTGGGATGGACCATGTTTGATGTTTTGAAAAAATAAGGGAATTGAAATAACAAAGAGAGATCAAACACCCTACCACATGGTTGGATCAGTCATAAATCAACAATAGAGTTCCGTGTCATCATCAATCCTTTATCCCCAGATGGTTGTTGTCGAGAGAGTTTTTTTCAACAACATAGAGGAATTCCAGGTATATGGTGATAACTAGAAATTTTTTAATATGTTTTCGTTAAAAATTAAAAACTCTATTGTATACAATAGTTTAATTTTATTAATTTATTTCAATTTTGGTTACGCCTAATTTCTAACATTCTCTATAGTCATGTGTTGGTCGATGTTATGCCCTGCCTAAGTAAAAGTTTCTATTGTGAATTCAATAGTTCCATTATATTTCTGATCTTGGAATTAGTTTTAATGAACACTCTCACTTAATAATTATTGGGAACATAATTTTTTTCATCGTATCATTCCGAGGACATCAGGACACAGAAATTCATGCTGTCTCAGCACCTGATCTCATAATTTTTCAAATTTATTTATAAAAATTAAACTACATAAAATCCAAGTCATTACATATTTTATGACATCCACCAATTTTCTACATGAATATCACTTGTTAGGATTGAGTTAATGATGTTTATTATAATGAATCATGTATTTATGTTTTTTTAAAAATTCATGTAATGAATGATGTTGAAATTGACATAATTCGTAAAATAATTTATAAAATCTTTTTTAAAATATTATTAAATTCCTAAAAAATATAATATTTATTAAAATGAATAGGAAATGAATTAATGTATTAGAAGTAATTTTTTTTGTAACTTTTAACATGTTATGGTAATTACCCTAGCCCCCAAATTTCAAATAACCTTATATCAGGGTATGATTTAAAAGGGAAAAAAATTGTTAAATAAAAAAGATATGGTATAAAAAATATCCCAAGATTTTATAATATTAATAAGATTATGGGGATTTAATATAAAATCATATTATTTTCTAAATAATTCGTTTAGGTCCATTTTTAATTGAAATGAAATTTATATTAGTTTATTACATTTTATAACTCAATGAATGTTCATCCCATAATCTATAAAAAGTTACACTTTAATCACAATTAATAATAGTTCCAAACCCATTATGTTTGACCAATATATACCCAAAAACATAACTTCAATTCATCTGCACATTATTGAACCCTTAGTTTTGGAATAATATTATCCTAAGTGTTTTTATGGTGTTAAGTAGTTTGATCATCTTAAGGAAATATAATGTTTTTTATTTGAGTGTTTCTATTTAATTTTTTCTTTCCACTTCTTCAAAATATCCTTCAATGATGATGACATAATAACTCAATTATCATAAATATAAAGATATTTTATTATGTTAATATCATTACCTAAATAAGTCTCTACGTCCAACAAAACGTAATGGAATAAATAGTTCAAGAGTACGTCTGAATTATCACCTCCATGAAAAGATATATTTTTTTTCAATTACTATAATTCCTAGAACTTAAAAATTACATAATCATGAATTAAATTAATAATTATCAGTGAATATATTTTTAGTTTAATATATTTAGTGAATTAGGTCATAACATATACATAACAACTTGAATATTACATGTACACACTTTTACATAGTATTCATTTTTGTCATAAAATAAAAACTCATTGAAAAAAAGACATGTATAGTTCAATGTTTTAGAGAGAATGCCATTTCTGTGAGTCAATACATGACCCTACTCCACTTTATGTCATGTGAAAAACATTTCAAAAAAATAGGATGATCATAAAATGGTTAGCAATGGATACAAAATAAAGGAAAACATTTAGTTTTGAAAAACATCAAGTAAATCATGAATACAATATCATAAGGAATAATGTTCACCTTTGTGATATATTAAATACATTTGTATAAATCAAAGATCATTTTATACACATTTGAAACCAAAATATTACCACAAAACCCATAGAAAGCACACGAAAAAATATAGGTAACATGGGACATAAACGTACTTAAATAGAATTATTGTACGATCGACTTCCACGCATATCACTAAATGGAATAGCCATACAGTCAAATTCCATACCCAATGCATTGGAGATTATAATGTAACCACCCATCCCAGTTTATCACAGCACCACTTATTTTTTTTTTCACGTAACCACCCATAAAATGTCCATGTTCCATTATAAAATCATAATACATTAAATATTACAAATAAAAACATTTCGCTAATAACATTTCATTTGAGATCACAAGAAAAAATTTCAAGATATTGAAATTTGCAATGTATTTAAAAACCAATTTTTATACGAAATACCTGAAAAATAAACAAGGGGATTCTTTTTTTCCTTTTAGAAAAAATTAAGGCTTCTAGAGGAAGCAAAATAACGATAAAGATGGTAGAGAGTTCATTGTCACCGCAAATGTTAAAAACATTCTTTTTGTCATTTTTTAAAATTCTAGGTAAAAAAATAGTCCATTTTAATGAAACAAAAATTCAAAGGGGATTATTATATACAGTATCAAATTACATTTTTTATAAAACAAAATATGCCTCAATGAAAGTATATTGAGACTACCTCCCTTACAGTGATCATTTTCTAAATAAAAAAGATCAATTATTTGTATTTAATATAAGTAAACATAATTAAAGTATAAATAAAATATATGATATCAAAATTTATACCTCACAAAATCATTTCTCAACATAGTCAAAATGTATAAGTTTTACCCAATAAATGGAAATTGTGTTAAGAAGATCCCTTACCTCATGTCCGACTTGACCGCCTAGTTATTTATTTTGAGTAATAATAAACATAAGTTAATTTATACTTTCTTAAGAACATTTTAAATTATATTATTCACTTTATATCAATTATTCCTTTTCTATAACAATTATTTGAATATTTGAGTTCATATTATACATTTTGTCGATGTTCAGAACATGACTAAAAAATGAACTTGTTATAATTATAAATTGTCCATAAGGTCGAAATTAAATTATCTAAATAATGATATTAATGATTTAGATATCATATATATCACATATATATAGTATATATATGTATTTATAATAGAACATTACATTTGTAGATTACAAATTAAATACACCGTTCATGGAGATGGTAAGCTGTACGTATACATGAATGATAAATTCATTTTTATTTCATATTTTAATGAAATTAAAACATAATTATACATAATTATATTATAATTTGAATATAATATCATATATAATTACATTAACCACATCTTTTATACAAACCATTTATTGCATGAACGAGTCATATCACTTTGAGGGTGCGGAAGTCCGCACTTCCTCAAAAGAAATTATCATATTTACCGATTATGGAAACCATAATGTTATGCTGTGAATGAAAAATAAATAAGCATAAATAAAACATAAATATAATATAAGAGGTTGTAGTAGAAGATTGAACATTCATCGTTTCGTGATGCAGTAGTTCTCCATCCATAGAAACAGTATATTCTTTAACAATTAGATGAAGGTGTGTGTAGGTGTAGTTAGAATAATTCTCATATAAAAAAATAGTATATTTATAAAAATGGTTTTTCTAGAAATTATGTTAATAAAGATTGTTTATGGGGTTGAGAAGTAAAATAAAATAAAAGAACTTAAGAGAAGACGTTATCCTTAAAATCGGGTAACTCCCTTTGGTTTGAATAGAACCCATTAATTGAATTGCCTTATTCCTAGGGTAAGGATTCTAAAAGGAAGATAGGGATGTAGTGTGATTAATAGGTCAGAGTTTGTACAAGACAAGGGGCTTTATAAGTGAGAGGAATTGGATAGAAGAAGTTTTATTTTATAAGGGGGGAGATGGGCTCTTATAAATGTTTGAAAATATTATTTTATTATGTAATTATTTTAGGATTCTATATGTCAAAAAATTATTAAAGTCGAGGATAAGATGACAATTGTTTGAAATAAAATCATCCAATAAGATTTTGGTAGGTTATTTTATATTGTTATAATTTTTATAGTCTTATTTATTTAATTCATTCATTATTGAGGTAAACACTGCATCATTATTGTGTCATGAATAATTTTATTTTATTGATTTATAAATATTATAAAACTAATAAGATGATGTAGAAAATCACTTTAGAATAAAAATTAATATTTATAGTCCAATATAAAACTTATATAACCCCATGTAAAAATTAATTTACTAAAAGATATTTGTTTATGTTATTTTTATCTTTACTTTAAATCATTTAATATGAAGTGTCATTATCCTTCTTAAGTGGTTAAATGGGGTCTTAAAATCGTCCTAAGGATGACCATGCTCAGAAATGTTTCATCTAATTGGATATGACACGTGTTAGTGTAATTAAATATTACTATAATATTATTCTTTAACTTTATTTACCAAATTTACCCTTTAACCATGGTAAATAAAATATTTTCACGAGTAAATATTCATAATGTCTAAAAATAAAATATACCTATTTATAAATTTAAGACCTACAGATTCAAAATATGGAATCCATTTTTCCAAATTCAAAAAACTTAAGTGGTATAAATTTATTTAAAATTAATTCCCATTGTCAAAACAAAAGAGCACGTTTTTATGAAATTATAACTATCAAAAGATTGACACCTGTTTATGTCTTAATTAAAATTGAAATTACTTCCAATGAACAAAATTGTATTAAATGGTAAAAATATAATCTAATTACACTCTAAAACATTTTGAAAAGATTACATAACCATATAAATAAATTATATTAAAATCGATTTTTGAATTAAAATATAGTATTTCTCACTATTCATTAAAAATAAACATTATCATAAATATACTAAAAAATTACCCAATGTAAATTTTGATGTCCCAATTCAAATTAATAATTTTATTTTGTCAAATAATATATATAAAAGTGATAGAAACTATATTGAAAAAGGTTTCACCATTAAGAGGTGGTAAATCACCTTTTTAATGAATATTAGACTATTTATGCTTAAAATTGGATTCATTCACATTTTAAGCCTCCAAATTTTATTAGATAAATTTAAAAACATTAAAGAAACATATATAGTAATATTTTAGTTAGTTTTATTTATTCATGCAAATACAACAGCTAGGTACTGACTACAATTTAAAATAATAATATATTATTATTATTTTTCAGTATAACTCAACGTTGTGCGCAATGTGAGATTAAAAAAAACCCATTGTTGCATATTGAGTAGGCTATAAAACATTGCATCCCCTTTAATGTAAAATTAATATTTTATTAAAAATTATTAATAAATATTAAAATATCATATCCTTTATTTACATCGGATGTTACATCCTTCCCCCCTTTTGAAAATTGCGTCCTCACAATTTTATTCACTTATCAAATAAATGGGTGTAGTTATCCCTCATAACATTGTCAAATTCCCACATTGCCACTTCAAAAATATGGGTTTTCCACAAAAACTTTACCTCATGAATTAAATTATTCCTCGATACATTCTCTCTATGGTCAAGAATCTAGACTGGTTGTTCGCCATAAAAGAGATTCTCTTCCAACTGAACTATTTATGGACTCAAAAAATGAGATGGATAAGGAATATACATTTTCAATAGTGATACATGAAAAAAAAAATTATGTAACTAGGATAAAATTGGAGGTAAAGGCACTCAATAAACAACTTATAAAACTTTCTCCAGTATTTTATAATGTCCAGTGAAACTCAGAGTCAATGTTCAATTTTTACCAAAACACATCACACATTTCCATAGAGAAACATTGAGAAAGAAATGATCACTAACCAAGAAATAATGATCCATCCTCTAGCTATTCTCATAAATTTTCTGCCTGCTATATTATGTTATCATGTGATTTTGAATCAACTGAACATTTTTTTCCATCTCTTCTACAAATTCTATCCCATTAGTTTAATTTCACCTACATCATCCTAGAAAGATGGAGTTTGACAATGCTTTTTATACAATGTCTCACACAGAGCCATCTGTATACTTGAATGAAAACTGTTATTATAAGAAAACTCAACCAAAGAATGATGTTAGTCACTACATCACTTGTAATTCATCGAGCAAGAATGTAGCATATATTCAAATGTCTTAATTGTTCATTCTAACTAGCCATATTATTGTTGATGAAAAGATGTACTAAAGTTTAATTCAGTACCAAATGACTTCTGAAGGCCTTTACAAAAGTTAGAAGTAACCCTATGATCATGATAAGATATAATAGAGAGAGTAACTCCATGAAACCAAAATACCGCTTTAACATTGAACTGAGAAATCTAATATAAATACAATGTATCTCCAAAACAAAGTAAATGAGCCGATTTAGTAAAACGATCAACAATAACACAGATTGCATTATTACCTTGGGATGTCATTGGTAATCCCACAAATAAATCCATGGACACATATTCCCATTTCCACTCTGGCATTGGTAAAGGCTGAACCAACCTTTTTTATAGCATCCAATCAAAATTAACCTATTGAAAAGTCAAATACATCATAGTAAAGTCATCAATATTTTTTTCATTTCATCCCATAAGTAATACTCATGATGATCTATGTACATCTTAGTACTTTTAGGATGAATTGAGAATAGAGAACTATAAGCTTTGAATAATAACTCTTTCTTCAACTGTGAATCACATGATACATATAATCTTTTTCCAAATTACTAAATACAATCATTTTCAATGTTAAAATCATGCAACTTACCCTTCGGAAGCAACACTACCTTTTTTTCAACTTATTGTCTTCTTTCTACGATTTCTTTATTCTGTCTAATATAAATGATTTCACTGACACCTGAAACAGAAGTGTGGAATTTCCTGCTCCAATAACATCTATTCCAAAGTTTGAAAAACCATTAATAAACAACTATTGTTCCAAATGTACCATGTTAATGTAGCATTACTTTTTCGACTCAAATCATACGCCACATTATTTTCATTTCCCTAATAGTAATAGATCATGAAATCATAATCCTTGATTAATTCTAACCATATTCTTTGTCTCATGTTTAATTAATTCTGAGTGAATATATACTTCAAACCAATGTGATTAGTATATATTTCTCACTTTACTCTATACAAATTATGCCTCCAAATTTTTAATGAAAAAACAAAATTAGCTAATTCCAAATGATTTGTAGGTTAATTTTACAAATGCGGTTTCAATTGATGTGAATCATAAGAAATTACCTAAACATTATGCATAAGGACACAACCATGACCTTTCAATGAAGCATCACTTTAGATAAATAACAAACCATTTTTTGAAGGTAGTCCCAAAACTGGAGCATTCACCAATAATCTACTCAATTCCATAAAACAATCATCACCTTCTTTTGACCAAATGAACATAACAATATTTAGAGTTACTTTAGTTACTGGGCTAGATAAGAGTGAAATTGTTTCTACAAACCTCTAGTAATAACCTGATAATCCCAAAAAACTACAAATCATGGTTACATTTGGGGGTCTTGGCCATTCTTCAACAACATTTTTTTAGAAGGATCAAATGTTATGACATTTTATAAAAACATTTGACCAAGGAATGAATTGTGTTGTTACCAAAACTCACACTTGCCTTATTTTCCATATAAATTATTTTCTTATAAATTTTTCAAGAAAAACCTTAAATGACATTCATGCTACTCTTTAATTTTAGAATAAACCAAAATATCATCAATGAAAAAAACCACAAACATATCCAAGAACTCAATGAAAATTATATTCATAAGATCCATGAATATAGAAGGTGCATTGGTTAACCCAGAAGGAATAACAATAAATTCATAATGTATATATCTATTATGGTATGTAGTTTTTAGAATTTCTTCTTCCTTTACATTCAACTGATGGTACCCAGACCATAATTCAGTCTTCAAAAAATACTGAGCTCCCTAGAGCTGCTCAAAAAATTTATCGATATGAGGAAAAGGATATATGTTCTTAATATTGATGCTATTCAATGCTCTATAATCAATGTAGAGTCTCATTGAACTATATTTGTTTTAACAAACAAAATAGAATCACCCCATGGAGATGTTCTAGGTTAAATGAAACCTTTATATAATAACTCTTGTAATTGCATCATTAACTCTAAAAGTTCAATTTTATCCATTTGGTAATGGGGTTTTGAAAATTGATTAGCCTCGGGAAATATGTAAACAGAAAATTCAACTTCTGGTTCAGTTGTAATACCAAGAAACTCATCAGGAATAACTTCAAGGTACTCATTTACTACTGGAACGTAATTAATATTAACAGTTCATTTTGATTTCTATAATATTTGCAAGGAAACTTTCATTTCCATGTTTATCTAGTTTCTCATCTTCCCCATATGTTGTCAAGTGTAAGGGTTAATTCTTGTACAAAAAATAAAAATAATTCTGAAAAGAAACCTCTCTAGCTCTGTTGTCAATCTTAGAATGATAAAAATAAATCCAATCCTACCCAAAATAACATCACGCACTACTAGAGGAAAAATAATATGGTTTGAATGTATATTCTTTCCATAAAAAGTAAATGAATGTTCATATAATATTTTTTATCTCAATGGATCATCCATTTGTTTTTAATATAGGTTCTAGATTCATGTATTAGGATGCAATAACCAATTTACAAGAAATCTACTCATAAATGAAAGAATGTGAAGACCATGAATCAAACAACACATTGGAATAATCTAAATAAACACACAGTGTACCTAATACTACTTCATTAGATGGCCCAATATCTATTGAAATAGTTGCAATGGATTTCACTACCCCTTTCAACTTGTAGTCAGGTAGCTTTCCCTTAGTTGAGTTCCCCATTGGACACTCATTTTCATAATGAATTATTTCTTTGAAATTAATACATATTACTGTTGGCATTTCATTGCATGCTTGATCATGTTCCTTATAGTTATGAGCAATATGACGTGACATACCACACTGGAAGAAAATTCTAGACATTGATAAACATTCTTCGGGATTCTTTTTACATTATTTTTCACTTGATGGAAATTTAAATTTTCTACCTCCTGGCCTCTTTGATGAATTCACTCCCTTTGCCTTCCAAATGGACCTCTTCTTTTTCTCTCTCTCGTAGAACACCTCATCATCAGAAAAATCCATTTCTACCTACTTGGAAAATATGAAATGTTTCTCAGATATTTTGAATAAACTAGAGGCTAATGTTATTTGATATCATGGCTTCAGTCCTGAGTAAAATCAATTTATCTTAATATCAATATCTCAGATGAAATTTGTATCGTAACATGTAAGTTGAGTGAACTTTTCTTCATAAGTATCCACTTTATCATCGTTCTTCATCATTTCATGAATTTTATTCCATCATTATATCAACCACCATAGGAAAATATTTCTTAGGAAACATACCTTAGAATTCATCCCAACCAAGAGCATCAATCTGTTTACAATCCATGATATTTTTTACCATTAACCACCACTGATCATCTTCACCCTCAAAACAGTAAACACCAAGACTATCATTTTGATGATTTTAACACCCTATGAAATAAAAATTCATCTTCAATGCATTCATACACCCTTTATATGGAAAAAGTTTATATGATCATCTAAATGATGGGGAGAAATTCCTCATGAAAATCTCTACTACTGACATGTTCCTCTTTGGTTGATCTGGCTGCTCACGTGCATGGATACCACCACCATTTAAGGCCTTATTAAAATGTTATATCACTACAAAAAATAGTTTACTTCAAATTCCGACCATCTCTAGTTTCTTATTCAGAAGGTTATTCTCCTCTGTATTCCTTCCCGACATAACTACCATGTTTCCTCTCCAGAAAACAGCTCTGAACACAAAAATATCTTAGGAAAAGAAACATGGTAATCTATAAATTTTTTATCAAATCAATTATACCATAAATTAATTAATGGACATTAATTTAACAATATTATATCTCCTAATTTATTCTAAGCCGACCTATGATACCAACTATAAGGCCCCAGGCTTAAAAATTTTACAATCTAGAATTAAATGAATAATTCACATGAAGATATTTTCAGGTTTTGAGTATTAAAGAAGAAGGTTACAACATATACAAAACAACATGAATATTACATGGAGAAACTTCTACTATGTATCAATTTTTTCATAAAATGAAAACTCCATGAATATAAAGAGTCATGTCTAGTTCCATATTTTAGATAGCATAAGTTTTCTGTGATCCTATCCTTGACCCTATTCTAGATTATGTGATGTGGAAAACATTTCAAAAAAATTGGATGATCATAAAAAATCTCAATAAGGGATACAGAAAGAATTAAAAGTATTAGTTTTTCAAAACGACATGTAAACAATGAATACCTTATCATAAGTATTAATTTCCCCCTTAGTGAAGTATTAAATACAATTCACTGAATATAAATTCATTTCATACCATTTTTTAACCATAATATTACAAAAAAACCATAGAAATGAAACATAATATATATATTTAACTTAGGACAGAAACATACATAAATGGGATAATCATACGATAGAAATCCACACATATCACTAAATGGAAAATCCATATGAACAACATCCATACACAATGAATTAGAAGTTAAAACGTAACCACATGTCCTGGTGAATCAAGGAACCACCCATCATTTGGTTTATCACGTAACCACCCATCAAATGTAAAAATACCATTATAATATCATAACACATAACATATTAAAAATATAATAGTTTCACTAATAACATTTAATTTGAAATCACAAGAAATATTTTACAGATATTGAAATATTCAATCCATTTAAAAAACCATTTCAATACGAAATACACAAAAATGAAATATGGTGTTTCTCTTTTCATTTTAGAAACATAAAGGCTTATAGATGAATCAAAAAGACGATTTTGGAGGTGGAGAGATCATTGGCGCTGAAAGCATTGAAAACATTATTTTTGTCATTTAGTAAAATACTATGTAGAAAAAAGGTTTATTTCTAATAAAATTAAATGTCAAAGGAGTTTATTATATACTGTATAAAAGATTGTTGGGTATAAAGAAATATGTCTCAATTATAGGAGACTTTAAAGACCCAAAGCTAGAAGTACATGGACAATAAATTAATTTTCGTGAACACATAAAACATAACAAAAAATGACATCGAAGGACCGTAATAGTTTAGTGTCTTTGGAAACTCAGAACATAATCTTCTAATCATGGTGAAAAATATTCAACATCTCCTATAAAGATATTTTCCTTTTTTGGTACCTAAAACCTTTATTTATATCTTGGGGAAAATAAAACATAAAAAGGATGTGTACAAATGCACACTAAGGGTAATCATGGAGAAAATAGAACAAACCATATATGTTTGAACTTAATAACATGAACATGAGGTTTAAATGTTAAAATATTGAGTTGTGAAATAAATATTGGAAGTATGTAAGGAATAGAACATAAATGAACATTAATAATGATAATATAACATGAGAATAAATCATGTAATTGTGGAAAAACAATAAGCACATGATATTATTTCCAAAGTAGCCAAGGAATTTCTTCCAAGACCATCATAGTGGACAAAGTCTATTACTGAACTGGGTTTTCATGTCGTTCCAGCCCTGTATTACAAAACTAGATTTACATGACATTCCAGCCATATCTATCTCATTAGATATAAATCTTTACCTAATGCACTGGATGGTGATATAGGTCCCAAACATCTCATATTGAAATCATTCTTACATGTACCACAAAACAATCATAAATCATTCATCATAACCAAGACAATAAAATGGGTTTCATAAACATTATCCCATCTTAACCTAATCCATTTAAAACAAATGGATATCATTTCATCATAAGAAAAATCAAACCATGTATATAATATAGACATTATACATTAAAAATAAACATGATAAATAATTTCATCTTAGATGGAAAATTGTTTTGATAAAACACATGAAAATAAATCTTGAGGAAAATAACCTTTCTTCTTTGAAATCTTTTTATTTTCTAAAAATTCCCTGAAATTTTAAAAGAAAGGGATTTTGTTGAAAATAATCATGAAATTTCGTAGAGGAATCATTATTGAAATAATTCATTATGAAACCATAAAAATCCATTCACGCAGTATAAGTTAAAAAAATTATTCTTGTACTTCTACCGGAAAAGTCAAAAAGTACATTGTATGGTAAACAAAAGAAAGATTCCTTCCACAGTATATTGTATAAGTCCAAAAGGGGTAAACATGACTTTAAACATACATGGAATAATATTATATACTTTATGAAAACATTTCACTAAACATGGAAATTGATGATAAATATACCCCCATTAAATACTTATATATAAATAATACAGGATAAGAAAGAGATTGGAATAATTATCCATTTACATATCTCCAATTTCGTCCATATATGTTTTAGAGTCCTATATAGTGGGTTTCAACATATTATTAACATGTAACAGAACCAAAGCAATATTTATGATATCATATATGATTCACTTATGTCTTTATATTACTCGTTCTTTTGTCAATTACATGTTAAAGCAACATTTTGGGTAAAATCGTTTTTATTTATCATACATGTTTTGACTTTCTGTTCTTGATATTCTTACTTATAACATGATTTAAATAATTCTAGAATGTAAAATATGATTTTTATATAATATATATTCAGCATATAAGTATATATGATCGATCGATAAATTGAATGAAATACACCGTTCAGGGAGACGACATGCTATATGTACACATGAATATTGTTTTCCTTTCCTTTTTCAATTTAATTGATGAAATTAAATAACATATACAAAAATAAAGTATCATTATTATATCACCTTTTTAATTATTATATATTATATATAATTTATTTTCATTCTTCAATGGTAAACATAGAGAAGGAATCTCATCGCGTCATTGAGACGTTAATCTATACGTACGCACGAGCGATGATATCATTCTCATAATTATTGAATAGTATTGGAGTAGATTATATAATATCTCATAATTATTATCAGGTTATAATAATCATATATAGTTATTCTTTCCACCATTATAACAATCCAAGTTAGGGGGTGGTGGAAAACAGATTACACCACGGCGTGGAGACTGTATTTCGTACGTACGCACGTGCGGTGATTTCCATTTCTGTAGAATGGGTAAAATGTAAAATGATTTTGTTTAATATTAATAATAACATATAATTATATGAGTTATACTTATTTTATTACTTTATAATGAATAAAATAAATAATATGATGTAGAAGAAGAAATAAATTTGAAAGAATCGGTTAAGGATATTACCTCTTCTTCGATGCGCCTCTTCTAAACCTCCTCTTAGGGCACTAAAGATGGACTTTGAGGAAGGATATGACCTCTAGTATGTTTTTAGAGAAGTGTAAAAGATAAATTGGAAGGGTTTGGCTTAGTATGAAGGCCCAATGTGGTGTGAGGAGGGGAGGGATGAGGTTTTCTTTTATAAGAGAAGACATGGGCACTTTTGGAAACCTCTAAAATTTTTATTTATAATAAACTCAATTCCCAAATAGAAACCTCCAAAAATGTCTCAAACCAAATATTAGATGAGATATGGTTGTAATATCTTCAACCAATAAGATTTAGATATGTTGGTAATTTATTTTAAACCTTATGGACTTCATTTTTACTAATTTAATCTATTTAATTTTATTTGTGGTAATAATATTCTAAATTAAAAATAGATATAAATAATTACTTATGTGTTGTGAATTTTCCATAATTGGATACTTTATGAAATTTTAGACCATATAAATATAAATTTTTAATTTTTAAATATTTTTTCATTCATAAACAATTTTATAGTATATTATTTTTTTTAAATAATAATTGTGTCAATTTTGACACTCTTTATTTATTTGAATTTAAATAAAATCCACAAAAAATATATTTTTGAAAAAAACTATTTAATAGATTTCTAACGAGTCCTAATAATCTATGCAATTAGTGGGAAACATTAATTAGTTCATATAATATTTTTTATAATACTTTTATAATCATTTATTTGATATTTCACTTCATAAAAATATTTACTAAAACATTTTTGTATAATTATTTAATATACTATTTTTTGGAATAAACACTAAAATTAAAATAATATGAAATATATTAATATAATATCTTCCATAAAAATACTTTTACTAGAATTTATCATCATAAAATCCCAACATTTAAATTGTTATTATGAATGTGACAACATTGACATAATTTAAAATAAAATAATATAAGTGTCATAATCACTTTTATATGGCTCCAAATGGTCAAATATTCGACCATTGGATGACTACAGATTAATTTTACATGACCAATAAGTTTTGGTCAGGGTTTTGTGCTTTTATGGTCACTATTACTTTAATAAAAATTGAATTATTTATTTTCACTAAATAAACAATTTCTGTATCACTATTATTTCTCCATTAATGTTAATTATTTAATCTCTAAAAATTATAAATAAATTAAAATTGTGTAGATAATTATATTAGTTTCCAGTGACTATTTATGATAAATGTTTTATGAATTTTATCACTAAATTAAAATTATGACACTAATAAGATAAAAGAGAGTGACATGTTGTCACTTTCTTGGGTTTTAATAATAATTACATCCTTTTCATGGTTAAAATTTCAAGAAATGAATCTATTCGGACCGTAGGTGATATGGGTCGACATTTATTAATACAATATAATTTTGGATGGTGATAGGGTAATTTTATAATCTTATTTTTACTCTAATTACCTGATTTTCCTTCAACTATAGTAAATAAAATTTACCGGAGTTACTATTCATAATGTCTAAAAATAAAAAGTAGACTGTTAAAATAATTTGGACCTAATGATTCTAAATATGGAATCCAATTTTCCCAATTCAAATCAAATAAGTCTCAGTATTTAATATAAAATTAATCCCGCTGTTGAGAAAATGGGTTCTCAAAGTTTAAACGTTTCAAAAGATTGAATTGTTTTTACCCATGGATTCAATGTAAAATTAACAATAATGACTTACCCTATATTAAATGGTAAAAATATATTCTATTTATAATTTAAAACAATTCAATGTTATCATTTATCTATATAAATTATCTCTATGGAAGAATTTGTTTTTAATTAAAACTTAGCGTATTTTAACTATTCATCAAAATATGAAGGTTATCAGAATAATATGAAAATTTTATCCAAAGAAAATATTTAAATCCTTATTCCAAGGAAGATGTTTTATTTTTAAAATTTAACATATAAACAAATTCAAAAATAAATTTAAAGTGGGTGTTCCATCAAAAGGAGGAAAACCTATATTCTTTAAAGAATACTTATTTTAGCAGAATTTTTTTTTGTTCTCATACCATATTCTATAATTGTGTATGATGAATTATAATGTCATAAAATATGAAATGTAGTTACTACTATTCATAACAGCTACTTCATAATAATATTATAACAATATATCATTGTTTAGTGAAACTCAGTATTGTGTAAAACACGCGCTATCATGGAATGTCTCTATTACGTGTAATGAAATCCAAGTCAGTGTTGTGTGTAGTGAAAGCTTCCTTTGGTGTTGCATATAACATAATCAAAATATAGTTCATTTATACATTTATCAAAATGTATAATTGGTGTTTTGTATAGCGCAAGCAAATTTTGATGTAGAGTACAACACAAGTCATCAATGAAATTAAAAGGATTATTTCTCTTAAAATCTCAGGGAGTTACATTCAACCCCCCTTAAAATGAATTTCACCCTCAAAATTCATCATGGTTATAAATCGCTTACTGCTTGAATTTTTCTTTCATAGAAACCCACATTGTAAAAAAGAAATATTATAACTTAATCTTAAAAATGAATGTTAGAAACATAAGGGTCACCCAAAGTAACTCAGCACTCAGTTTCAACATAGGAGAATATAGGTGAAAATATGGATATAGAAGAGAAATATAACCATTATGTTTAGATGAAGAGTGGTAGAGATCATGGCTATTAAATATCCAAAAATCACAAAGCCATAAACATTTGATGATATAAGGTACCATCTGAGTCATCAGATATGACCACACTAGGATAACATTTTTGGTTTTAAAGAACATTTCCCTAATGTTGAAGAATTTATGAATGAAAAGAAATACATACATGATTTTGGTACAATCTCACTATTGTTTGTGCCTTGAATAATTTCCACTTCATCATTTAAAGAAATGAATTTGAATATTTCTATCTGGGAGCATTAGTAGATCACACAATAGAGTGATAGGTCATTACATATATCTCAAACATAAGGATAGAAAATGTTATATACATAAGTCCATCTTATGTTGAGATTAATCATATATGGTTCCAAAAATGGGCTTATACATCATCTATCATACTGAATAATAAAATAAAACCAGTTTCTACTAACCATGGACTTCCTATAGGCTAGTGTTAGGTGATAAAGGCATGTCTCACTTCTATTGTGGATTCAATTCCTACAACCTTTTCCGGTGCAACGGGTTATCGCTTGTCCTGCAGGTTGTGATTTTTCTAAAACTACAAAATTATAACATTCCATAAATAATATCAAAATAATGTTTCAATACTTAAACAATATTATCTTATGTCCAACATAATCCATTTCAAATCATTAGGATTATCCAAAATACTTCTATCGAAGCTCATAGTATAAATAAATAGATTATTAGAAATGTCATCAACCATGCATGTGAATACCATCATTTATCCCCTGTATATCATAAGATATATCTTTTTGGTTACATTTCCAACATGTAAATTCCTTAACCATGTATTCTCTTGAAACATGAATTACCATATAATCATTATGAACACATGAATGATGTCAAAATTTAACTCTTTCCACATACCAAAATCCCAAAAATTTTATATACTCAAACCATGATATCACTTTTTCCTTATATCAGTCCTGAGTTTATTAATACTATCAATCATTTCATTATATACTTATCCCTTCATTATGTGCATATTATGTTATTTCCAAAAATATTTCACTCACTTTTCATGGTTATCCGTACAATATAATTATTGAAAACCCCAACAAAACAATACATAGATATTCCAATATTCAACATACTATAAATGAGATTCCAAAACAATATTTTGGAGTCTCGTTAAATAAACACTGAATCATTCCACCACATCGTTGTTATATTCAACATCTCCAATAGTGATCACATGTGACTACCCATTGTCCATTTCCTTAAGAGGTTGGGTATTTCGATCATCATTAACCCTTGGATTAGGGCATTGGTTAGCATAATGCAACAGTTCCCTCCACTTATAGAATTGATGTTTTGGTGGTGCGTTCTCTAGAGCCTTTTCTCCATTCACATCATTAGCTACCATTTTCCCATTACATCGGCACTTAGCTTCTTTATGACCCACTTTTCCAAACTTAGAACATTTTCTATTACCTTTAAGACAATCTCCACCATGATTCTTTGCACACTTTGTACATAATAGAACATGTGTCTTCTTTTCACCATAGTTTTGAGATTTTTCTTTGAACTCCATTTTTCATTTCTTTTCAAAACCATGAGATTGATATGTAACACCAAATTCCAATTATACCTTGATAGCACAATGCATAATATCTACATAGCTATTGAAGTATATTATAGCTAATTCTTTTCTAAGAATTGGTTTTAAGCTGCTGAAAAATCAATCAACATTACTTTTAGGTTGGATGATAAATCCAGATGCAAACCATTCAAGCCTTGTAAATTTCACTTCATATATACCAACAGATTCATCCTCTTTTTCCATAAGCTCAAGGAACTCCATTTCCAACTTCGTTCAAATAATAAGAGGAAAGTACTTATTGAAAAATAAGTTCTTGACCTCATCCCACTCCATAGATTCAATTTCATCATGGGGCCTCGTATTCTTAATTAGATTCCACAACTGGTCTCCTTCATATTCTAAATGGTAAATAGAAATAATGGCTTTTTCATTTTTTTAAACAGAAAAGTATGGAAAATTTCTTTTCAATGGTACTAATCCAATATTCAGTAATAGGTGGATCAGAAGACCCGCTAAAAGATGCTGGACATTTCTTAATGATGGACTCAATAGAATATTGTTCCCTTATCTGCTTATTTGGAAGTCTAGAATGATTCATAACTTCTGTATGTTTAGCAATAAGATTTTTTACTCCATCTCCCACAACATTGGTTTGTTCAGGAGGACAATAATTGCATTGTCCATTACATTGATCAATATGGTTCCTTCAGTTTCCAGCCATCGTCTAAAAGCCAAAAAGAATAGTGTGAGAGGAAAACATCTTGTTAGGAAAATAACATAATAAAGGGGGGCACCTTAAATATCTAACATCTTAGGTTTAGTTCTAAGATTCTAACCATAATTCTATGACTATAACCGATAATTATACATAACCTTAAGGATATCCCTAGACGTTCCTTTAAAATATCTCTAGGGGTCTCACTTAAGTTTTCGAATCCTAGTTTCCAAAGGTTAACTAAACCATTCCTCTGATTCCAACTATAAAGTCCCGAAGCTTGGTGTACATGGACAATACATTAATTTTTTGGAATACTTAATACATAACAAAAAATGACACCCAAGGACCGTAATAGTTTGGTGTCTTTGGAAACTCAAAACATAATATTCTAATCATGGTGAAAGATCTTCAACATCTCCCACAAAGATATTTCACTTTTGTTTTCTTACCTAAAAAATTTCATTAAATCCTAAGGAAAACAAAATATAAAAAGGGAGAGCTAAAATGATCATTAGGGGTATGAATGGAGAAAATAGAACAAACCATATACGTTTGAACATAATAACATGAACATAATGTTTAAACATTAAAATCATGAGTTGTGAAATAAATCTTGGAAATGCATAAGGAATAAATCATAATGGAAAATTAATCATGATAAAATTGAATGGGATAAATACATGTAATTGTGGGAAAAAATTAATCACATTATATTATTTCCATAGTAGGCAAGGCATTTCTTTCAAGACCATCAAAGTGGACAAAGTCCATTACTAAACTGTGTTTACTTGCTGTTCCAACCCTGTATTACTGAACAAGATTTACATGTCGTTCTAGCCATGTATATATTATGATATATAAATATTTACCCAATGCATTGAAGGGTGATATAGGTCCCTCCCATATCATAATGAAATCATTCTTACGTGTGCCACAAAATAATCATAAATCATTCATCATAACCCAGAGAATAAAATGGGTTTCATAAACATCATCCCATCATAACCTAATCCATATAAAAAAATGGATATCATTTCATCATAAGAAAAATCAAACCATGTAAATAATAAATACATTATAATTGAAATATAATCATTCTAATAATTTCATCTTAGATGGAAAATAGTTTTGATAAAATACTTGAAATGAATTCTTGAGGAAAATATCATTTCTTCTTAAAAATCAATTTTTTTATCAGAATGCCCTGAAATTTTAAAAGAAATGGATTTTTTTGAAAATAATCATCAAATTTTTTAGAGTAATATTCATTGAAATAAGTCTTTATGAAACTGCAAAAATCCATCCACGCCATATAAGTTAAAAACTATCTTCTTGTACTTTTTCTGAAAATTTCAAAAAGTACCGTGTGTGGTAAACAAAAGAAAGATTACTTCCATAGTATATAATAAAAGTAAAAAAGGTGTAAACGTGAATTTAAACATACATGGAATAGTAGTAAATACTTTATGAAAACATTTCTCTAAACATTGAAATGGATGATAAATATCACTCTGGTAAATACTCACATATAAACAATCATGCATAAGAACGAGATTGGAATAATTATACCTTACCTTATGTCAAATTTCTTCCATATGTGTCTGAGACTCTTGTATAGTGGGTTTAAACATATTATTAACTTGTAAAAGAACCATAACAATATTTATGATATCATATATGATTCAATTCTGACTTTATATTACCTATTCTTATTTTAATTCCATGTTAAAGCAACGTTTTTGGTAAAATCGGTTCATTTATCATATGTGTTTTGACTTTTTGTTCTTAATATTCATATGTATAAAGTGATTTACATAATTCCAAAATTTAAAACGTGATTTTTATATAATATATATTCAGCATATAAATATATATGATAGATCGATAAATGTAATGAAATTCATCATTCATGGAGACGGTAGGCTATACTTACGCATGAACGATGTTTTCGTTTCCTTATTAAATTTAATGGAAGTAATTATATAACATATACATAAATATAGTATCATTATTATTTCAAATTTTTTATTATTTATTATATATACTTTATAGTCATTCTTGAATGGTTAACATAGAGAATGAATCTCATCGCGTCGTGGAGACGGTAATCTGTACGTAAGAACGGGCGATGATATCGTTATCTTAATTATTTAATGGTATTGGAGTAGATTATATAATATCTCAGAATTAATATCATTTTATAATAATCATATATAGTTATTATATCCACCATTATACCAATCCAAGTAAATTGGTGATGGAAAACATATTACACCACAACGTGGAGACGGTATTCCGTAAGTACGGACGCGCAGTGATTTCGTTTTCTGTATGATGCATAGAAGGTAAAATGAGATTATTTAATATTTATAATAACATATAAGTATATTTTTCATACTTATTTTATTACTTAGTTATGAAAAAAATAAAGAAGATGATTTTGAAGAAGAAATCAATTTGAATGAATCGGTAAAGGATATTACCTTTTCTTCGATGCGCCTCTTCTAAACCTCCACTTAGGGCACTAAAGTTGGTCTTTGGAAAGACCAAGACCTCTAGTATGTTTCTATGGAATTAGAGAAGCGAAATGGGTAGGTTTTTTCCAAGAATGGATGCGAAATGTGCTGTGAGGAGGAGAGGGAGGAGGTTCCCTTTTATAAGAGAAGGGAGGGGCACTTTTGGAAACCTCTCAAATATTAACTTATATTAAACTCAATCCCTACATAAAAACATCAAACGATGACTCAAATCCAAATATTAGATGTGATTTGTTTGTAATATCAACAACCAATAATATTCATATATGTTGGTAATTTATTTTAAACCTTATCAACTTGATTTATCCTTATTTGATCTTTTTAATTTTATTTGTGGTAATAATATCCTAAATTTTCAGTTATTATAAATAATTTCTTATGTGTAGTTAATGGACCATAATTTGATACTTTATGACATTTTAGTCATTATAAATTTCATTTTATAATTTTTTAATGTTTTTGTGATTTTTAAACAATTTTATAATATGTTATTTTTATAAAATAACAATAGTATCAATTTTGACGCAATTCAGGAATTTGAATTTAATTAAAATTGACATAAAATAAATATTCTAAAAAAATTATTTAATAGATTCCTAAAAAGTTATATTCATCTATGAAATTCTTGGGGCACATTGATTAGTTCATATAATATTTAATTTCATAGTTTCAAAATCGTTTATTTGATATTTCTCTACATAAAATAATTACTACATCATTTTTTATAATTATTTAATATAATTAATTGTTTCATAAAAATGTAAAATAAAATACTATTATGTATATAAATCAAATATATTCCATAAAAAACATTTACATGAATTTATAATTTTAAAATCATAACATTTAAATTGTTATATTTATTAAATAATATAGGTGACAACTTTGACACCATTTAAAATAATATAATATAGGTGTCATAATCACATTTATAAGGCACCAAATGGTCAAATATTAGACTATAGGATGATTATGGTTTACAAATACACGACTAATATGTTTTGGTTAGTGTTTGTGACTTTTATGGTCACTATTAGTTTAATAAAAGTTGTATTATTGATTTTTCACAAAAAAAAAATTCTGCATCACTATTGTGTGACCATTAATGATAAATATTTAATCCCGAAAAATAATAAAAAAATTCACATGATGTAGATAATATTATTTGATTTCTAGTGACTATTTATGTTCCAATTTTTATGAATTTTATCACTAAATTAATATTATTAAAATTATAAGATATAAGAGAGTGACATGTTGTCACTTTCTTTGGTTTTAATAATAATTACATAATTTTCTTTGTTAAAAGTCCATGAAATGAATCGATTCAGACCCTTAGGTGATATGGGTAGACTTTTATTCATCCAATTAAATTTTGGTAGGTGTTAGGGTAATTTTATAATCCTATGTTTACTATTAATTACCTGATATACCTTTAGCTGTAGTAAATTAAAATTTACCATAGTTACTATTCATATTGCCTAAAAATAAAAAGCAGCCTATTAACAGAATCTGGACCTAATAATTACAAATTTGGAATCCATTTTTCCAAATTTAAAACACAGGAGTGGCCGTATGTAATTTAAAATTAATCTCGTTGTTGAGAAAATGGGTTTTAAAAGTTAAGTGTTGCAACAGATTGAAATGTTTTTAACTATGAATTCAATGTAAAATTAAGGATAATGAATTACACTATATTAAATGGTAAAAATATATTCAATTTATGATTTAAGACAATAAAATATTATTATTTAACAATATAAAATATCTTGATGAAAGAAGTTGTTTTTAATTAAAATTTAATGTATTTTTATTAGTCATCAAAATATGAAGGTTATCAAAATAATCTGAAAATTTTTACCAAAGAAAATTTTTATATCCTAATTCCAAGGAAGAAATTTTATTTGTAAAATTGGATTTATAGAAATGTCAAAAACTACATTTAAATTTGGTGCTCCATCAAAAGGTGGAAAAACTACATTTTTTTAAAATACTTATTTTAGCCGAAATATTTATTTTTTCTTACACCTTGTTATATAAAATGTGTAAGATGAATTATAATGTCATAAAATTTAAAATGTAGTTACTAATGTTCATAATCTCTAGTTAATAATAATATTATATCAATATATTTTTGTTTTGTGGAACTCAGTATTTAGTACAACACACGCTATCAAGGAAGGTCATTATTGTGTGTAGTGCAAGCCAAGTCAGGGTTGCGTGTAGTGAAAGCTTCCTTTAGTGTTGAATATAACATAATAAAAATATATTTAATTTATACGTTGATCAATATCTATACTTGGTTTTGATTATAGCGCAATCTAATTTTGGTGAACCGTAAAACATAAGACATCAAAGAAATTAAAAAGATTATTTCTCATAAAATGTCAGGGTGTTACAGAGACAGAGGCGAAGTCCCTTACAAAGATCATTTTTTATATAAAAATGTCCATTATGTATATTAACTATAAGCACAAATAATGAAATTAAAAATAAAAGAGTGGAAATCAAAATTTATATCTCCCATAATCATTACACGGAATAATAAAAAATTATAAGTTTAACACAAAGAATGGTAATTGGGTTAAGAAGTTCCCTTACCACATGTCCGACATGACCTATTCATTCTTTAATTTCCAAAATAATAAACTTAAGTTCATTTTAACTTGTTTAAGAAAAAATTTCAAATATATTATTACTTTTATATCACTTAATAACTTTCTATAACAATTAGATTATTATTTCAGTTAATATCAAACATTTTGTCAATGTTCAGAACATGAGTTAATAATGAAATTGTTATAATTAATAACTATTCTTGTGGTGGAAATAAAATTATCTAAAAAATGAAAATCATTATTTAGATATCATATATATAATATATATCAAGTATATTTATCTATTTATAATAGTACATAAATATTGGAGATTATAAATGAAAATCTTCGTTTATGGAGAAGGTAAGTCGTACGTACGCATGAATGCTACTTTCATTTCTATTTTTTATTTTAATGTAATGGAAAAATAATGATACATAGGTATATTATAATTCCAGTATAATATCATATATATTTTCATTAACTCCATCTTTTTTAAGTCCCATGTATAGCATGAACGAGTTATGTATCATTGAGAAGGAGGTTTTATGCACTTCCTCAAATGAAATTATCGTATTTACCCATTATTGAAACCATAAAAGTATGATATAAATTAAAGATATATAATAATAAATAAACCAAATGATAATATGTATCATATATAAAAACAGTATCATCATAATGTATACCATGAGAGATGGTAGGAGAATATTGAACAATCAACGTTCTTTGATGCAGTTGTTCACCGTCCAGAAAAACATTATATTTTTACCCATTAGACGGATTTGTGTGTATCTGTAGTAAGAATACCTCTCATAACGAAAACATGTTATATTTATGATATTGTTTTTTCTAGAAATGTAATTAATAAAGAGTGTTTATGGGGTTGGAGAAGTAATATAAAAGAAAATAACTTTAGAGAAGGTGTTTCCTTTAAATCAGGAAACTCCCATTGGATTGTATCAAAATGATATCTTGAAGTGAATTATTCCAAGGTAAAGAATACTAAGGGGAATAGAGGGATGTTGGGAGATTAATTAGGTTAAATTTGGATGATCCAAGGGGTTTTAAAATTTTGAGTAATGGGTTTTAATTTGTTTCCTTTTATAAGGGGGGGAGTGGCTCATTAGGAATGTTTGAAAATATTATTTTATTATATAATGACATTCAGTTTCTAAAGGTCCAATACTCATAAAAGGTGAAGATAAGATTTATATTGATTAAATTGTATCATCCAATAATAATTTTACAGGTTTTGGATGTAGTTGTAATTTTAATAATCTTATTTATTTAAATCATTCATTAATGAGGTAACCACTACATCATTATTGTGTCATAAATAATTTTATATATTTGATGTGTAAAATTTATAAAAAAATACAATGATTTAGTAAATAATATTAAATTTAAAATAAATATTTATATACTATAATATATCATATATAACTCCATGTAAAAAATCTATTTACTAGAATCAAAATGTTTTAGTCATTTTTGTCTTTAAATTAAATCAATTAATATAAAGTGTCATTATCTCTCTTATGTGGATCCATGGGGTCCCAAAATCAACCCAAGTATTACCATGGTAGTTAATGTTTCAACCAATAAGATTAGGACACATGTTTGTGTAATTTAATATTATTATAATATTATGTTTACCCATATTTACCATATTTTCTGTTTAACCATGGAAAATAAAATACATACTAAATTAAATATTCATAATGACTAAAAATAATAGGTACATATTTACATAATTTGGACCTCTAGATTCCAAATATGGAATCCATTTTCCAAATTTCAATCACTAAAGTTGCATAAATTAATTTAATATTCATTATTGTTGTCAAAATAAGAAGACTGTTTTTAAGAAATAATAACTATCAAAATAATGACACTTATTTATGTGCAATTTCAATGTGAAATTACATAAAACGACCAAAATTGTATTAAATAATTAATATATTATATAATTACATCATATAAACATTTCAAAAATATTCTAAACATATAAATAAATTAGATTAAAAGATAGTTTTGAATTAAAATACATTATTTTTCACTATTGATTAAAAATTATCTTTATCAGAAAAATACCAAAAATTTACCCAATGTAAATTTTGAAGTACCAAATAATAAATATATATTTATTTGTCAAATAGAACATATAAAAGTGTGAAAAAATATATTTAAAAATGGTTCACCATTAAGAGGTGGTAAATCGACCTTTTAAAGAATATAAGAGTATTTATGCTTAAAATTGGATTCATTCAGATATTAAGCCTCTTAATTTTATTGGATAAATGTAAAAACATTTAAGAAATATATATAATCATATTGTAGTTAGTTTTTTTATTCCCACCAATTCAACAGCTAGTTGGTATCTACACTTAAAAATAGTAATATTATATTATTAGTTTTCAGTATAACTCAACGTTGTGTGAAACATTAGATTTCAAAGAAACCTGTTGTTGTGAATTGGACACACTATTAGACATAGAATTCCAAATAATGTAATATTAATATTTAATTCACAATTATTAATAGATATAAAAATATAAAATCCTCTATTTATCTGGGATGTTACAACAACCATATCCCATGAGTGGTTATAAAGATAGAGTTAATGTTCATATGTGATATTCATGACATATTTATCATTATATGGGAATAAGTTATTAATTATTTTCATTAATTTCATGCATCAAACAATGATAACATTGTCTGTGCGTATGTGTGAACTATCACCACCACGAAGTGATGTGATTCATTTTTAACAATCAAATAACATGGATAATATATGTAAGTATATTTAAATAGTAAATATTATATTAATTATGTAATGATGATTTTAGAAATTTTAAATTATTATTAACTTATTTCCTTAATGATCAAATAAAAATGGATAATGTTACTCATGTGTACGTAAAACTAACATTCTCCATTACTGTAACAATGATAAATTTTTCATATCCATATTTAATGAATAGATTTAAAATTAGATTAAATATTTAAAAGAATTTTTTACATCACGATTCTTATTCTGGTGATGGTGGACTTATGCCCAAATAGACAAGTTACATCAAACCATGTACATTTATGACTAGAGCACAGAATATTGACCAAACATATAACATGAACATAAATATTTAATTAATTTCTATAACATTATAAATAAGTGATATAAAGCGAATAATAAACATGAAAAATGTTCACAATCAATTACAAAATAAAGTAAGGTTATTATTCAGGTATAAAGAGGATCATACATGAAAAATAACAAAATTATAGTAAGGGAATTCATCTCAATCTCCAATCGTTGAGGCATATTTGTATGTTATACACAACCTTATATTATATCGTTAATAGTCAATGTTTCTATAATTTTAATTCATTTCAAGAATTTAAAAATGTATATTTTTATATGAAGCATTTTACATTGTATATAAAAAGAATAAAGAAATTTGTTTAACATATATGATGAAAATGACTTCTCCACTACCCTAATTATTATTTGATATTTGTATTCCTCTATAAGAATTAATTTTCATTAAAGGAAAAGGAATCCCTTTTTAAATATTTGGGTATTTTGGTAATTAAAATGGTTTTGATAGTTGATTTACAATTTCCATTTATTGAAATTATTTCATGTGATTGCAAATAAAATATTATGAGTGGAATGAAGATAATTTAAATATTCTATATTTTCCTTATATATAATGGTAAATAGACATTTTATGGGAGGTTACAAGACAATAAAAAATGGATGGTAACATGATAATCCAAGTATTGGTGGTTCCATGATAAACCAAGTATGGGTGGTTACATTATAAAGTCCAAATGCATTGGTTTTGGAGGTCGGTCGTGTGGCTATTCCATTTATATGAGTAATATATCTGGAAGTCAACAGTATGGTTTTCCTATTTATGTATAATTATACACCCATTTACCATTTTATTTTATTTTATGAATTTTTTGAGTTTTATGTTCATCTTTTGGTTAAAGAAAACGTAAGTAATAATATTATATTCATTGAGGTGTAATTTCTACTTATTAATGGTTAGAAATATTATTTGATGAGAAAATATAAATGGTTTACATATTTTACCAAGACTAATAGTTTTCCTTTCTTTTGTATCCTTTTCTGAAATTTTTATTCGCATCCTTTATTTTGAAAATTTTTTCTCATGATTTAAATTTAAATATATTCAAAGAATGAGATCATGTAATATTTATGATGTTAAAACATGAAATGAAGCCATGTTTCTTTTTAGACCTTTTTTTATGAATAAATTTATCAACATTAGAAGTGTCTATTTTGTAATAATGAGTTGTTATGTATGAGTTATGGCATAATTATTTAAATCAATAAACCTGAAAAGAACAATGATGTTAAAGAATATAAAATTATTTACTATATTCTAGTTTGATTAATGTTTAAGGAGGAGGTCTTATAATTTATATCAAATTATGGTTTGGACAATATTACAGGTTTGGTTGATATTAATGCATAATTATCATGTTATATATAATAAAAAGGTAAGAATAACATAATAAGTCATAATATTTTAGATAAATTTAATGAGTTTGAGTAACATGAGTAACTATATCTTAGTGTTTATCATATTCATTGAATAATATATGATGTTTATTTTGATATAATCAAACCATCCTTATTGGTTTTAGTAAATGGATAGATCTATCATGCCCCAATGTAATAATGGATGTGGAAGAAAAGTGGTTGTTCTCTGAATAAGAAACCAAATGAAATGGAATATTCCATGAGAACTCTCATGGTTATTATAAACCAACTACTTGGAGTAATGACTAACCACATGAATCTCAGTGAGTTTTTAGATTCATTATATTATAGAGAAACATATTCATATGGATGTTCAGGTAATAATGATCATTGGGTTATGTATATTCCATGACATATGTGTGAAGGATATGTAATGATACACCTAGGTAATTTTATTAAAGTAAATGGAAGATGTTATAGATATGGTGGTGAAAGTCATAAAGAAATAACCTACAAAGGAATGAAAAAGCCTTTAGTAGACTCTATGAAAGGAAAAGAAGTTATTTCTTAGTTATCAAATGAATATTTTAAATGTGTGGAACATGGTTTTTATGAATATAGATGTCATATAAAGTCGGTTTTGAAATGTTATCAGAAATACCATACAAATATATGATTATAAATACAAAATTCCTTTCCAAATTATGTTAATGAAACTGAAAATGAAATATGAATGTTATAGATTATTTTGTGACTCATTATTTGACATTATGTATTCATATAAGAATATTCATGTTTTTGTTTTAGGAAGTAAGTGTTTAGTAATAATATGGAAAATCATTGTTAATTGATCATAAAGAGTGATTATTGAATATAAGGGATTCAAGAGTATGGTATATTGTACAACTATGGAATGTTTAAAATAAAAAATACTCTTTTGATGATGGGATTATATTTGAATAAGTTTTCATGTATGTGTATCCAGGATGTTTGTTATGTGAAAATGTTATTCTAGGAAGATTTATCTTTACATTTGTATATAATTATAATGTAATGTCTAAAATTTAAATATATTTTTATTACATAATATGTAATAATTGATCTTATATTTATTGAAGTTTAATTAGTACTTCCTAAAGGTGAAATCTACTACCTTATGATAACGTATTCATGGATTACATTTTTTTACAGGACTAATTTTCTGAATTTGTACTCCCATATGAAGATTTTTTATTCTCAACACATATTTTGAAATATTTTTTCGATGATTAAATGTTTAATAGAGTCAACAATGGGATCATTTAAATGATATAATGCTTAAATATGAAACGAAACAATGTTTATTTTTAAATTATTTTTAGTATTTATGAAAAAATTAATAGTGTGTAGAACTTTCAACTTTGTAATATTTCATTTTTTTTGTATTAGTTATGTCTAAATTCTCCAAATAATTAAACCTAAAAAAGATCCTCTATTTGAATGAACGTCAAATTATGGTCTTAACTAAAGATTAAGTAAAATATAAGGGTGGAGATTTATACTCAATGTGTGCATTGGAGTATCGTTATTCCTAAATTCATTATATAAATAGTAAGTATTGATTTTATTATAGTATGTATTGGATGAAAAATTTTAAAATTGGTCATTTTGGGAGTACGTAACTACAACTTACACATAATCTATAACATCAATAAAAATCCGTATCCAAATGGGATAATAAATTGAGGTTAAAATCATCACCTTAATTCTAAAATAAAGGTCTTTTAATTAATTGGAATGTAACATTAAAAAATCACTTTATAGAGGGATCATAATTAACACTAAGGATAGAAAAAAGTCATCTATATTTGGAATATCATTTCAATTTTTAATTGATCAATTCACTCCCAAAAAAGGTCCTTGTATGTCATTCAAAAATTATTTACGAAATATCATGAGTCTTCATGGATGGTAAAATTTATATGAAAGTTATTCATCATGAATATCCATAACTAAATTTAAGAATTTATTTGATTGATAATTTTTATTCGAGTATTGTTATTTTTACCACATTTCTAGTATTTCTAATTTCATTATCATTTTTACAAATTCATAAAATGTCCTCCATTTGAATTGGTATTGATCATTAAAAAATATATTATGATTCCAGAATGAGAAGTATTATAAAAAATTATATGATTTGTATGTGGAGGAGGGCCCATATATTAACATTTTAGGAAAAATTATTTCACAAATGATAATAAAGGATATTCAAGGTTTTCCCTAGATCCCATGACCTTGATTTTTCATGATATATGAGACCTTTTAAGAAAATCTCATAGGATCTTAAAAACATTTTATATCACGTTTTTCATGTAAAGAAAATTATAATATTTTTTCAGAAATGTGTTTAATGTAATGTATATGTTGGTAATTTATCTTCTATATGTAAAAGAGGTATTTTTTTATGTTTTTGTCTAAACACCCTAATATTTAATTAAAAAAAATCCCATGAAAAATTACTATTGTATAATTCTTTATTGTTTCTAAGAAGAGGGTGAACCTCATGAATTGAATGTTTTGAATAAGATATGAGGAAATACATTTTATCTAGTCATCATTTCTTTTCAGATAATTTAAGTATTGGACATCAAGATTATATAATGTTATAAATACATATAATTAATGTATTTTATCTTAAAACTAATGTTATCATCCATATATTCTATCCTATATATGTTCCAGCTAGCCCAATAAACCACCATTGGGAAACCACCCTCACACATATTGCATCAAAATTGAATTTCATCAATGTGGTGTATCACTCTAAATGACTTGATTAAGGATAGTGTTTTATTATTGTGATGGAAAATGATTTTAAATATTCTTGAAATTCAAAATTAAGGGTAAATCATGATGACGTTCACAACACAACAGAAGTTGGAATGGTCGTTGTGCATGTATCACTACTGGAATGTGGGTTTTTCCCCACACTTCTTTACCAACGGTTTCATGAAACCATTGGTAAAGGATGGTTTAGTGAAGATTTTACCCACGGTTCATTAGAACCATTGGTATAGGTGTGTTTGTGGGATCTTTTACCAACGGTTCATTGGAATCGTTGGTATAGATGTAGTTTAGGGGAGTTTTACCAATGGTTCAATGAGAACCATTGGTATAGGTGTGGTTCGAGGAAGATTTTACGAACGGTTCTAAGGAACCGTTGGTATAGGTTTGTCCTGAAGGTATATGCCAACGGTTTTTAAAAACCATTGGTAAATCATTCCCCCAAATTACCAGTGGCCTATCCTCTCCCCCATTCATGATACAGAACCCTAAACGGGAGAAGTAGGCAATTTTAGAGTTCCTTCAGTGGGAGCAGTTTGGTTATCTTGGAGCTCCTTTAGTTTCCTCTTCCTCCATCCCCTCCAAGGTGTTAAATCTCCTTCCCACCGTTATCATAACCATCCTAAATTAGGTATTTTCTTAACCGGTACATTATTTTTATTGAGATTTATCTAATATTTCAGTTTTTAGTTTTGATTTTGATGTGTATATGTTTTTGTTTCTGTTTTGATTTAACCTATATGTGATGAGCTTGTATCATCATTAAGATGTGTCCAATGGTACATTGATCATTGTTTTTTGGAGAATGAATGGTTTAAAACAAGCATTAGAAGTAGCTTCCAGTGAGACCATTTTAGTATAAGGGGAAACATGATTATGATCTACAAGGGGGTGATTGAGTTGGTAGAGACCGAAAATAGTTTGTTCCTTATGTTCAAGAACCATAAATAGAGTGTCCCAATTAGGTTTTCATCAGTAAAGATGTATGTAAGATTTCCAGGTCATGTATCATGAATTTCAATATGTGGCGCTATAGTGGTTTTGGATTGTTTGAGGTACTCTTAGTGTATTGTAAACCCTCATTTGTACCATATTCATTTAAATTGATTTAATTTCATTTTGTTCACACACACCATTATATCATATCACAATATATTTAGACTATATTTTTATTATTACGTTGTTAAATATTTTAGTAAATGTCTATACTAGCTTCTTTTATGTGTTCTAGGGGTTTAGACTGATGACAGGGCTGCATGATTATTGTGGGGGTATTCTTTTCATATAAATATACCTATACTATGTCATCAAATGAATCAACAAGTTATATTCCTTACATATTTTTATCAAATCATTCTTAAGGAGGGTTGTGTAATCCTATGGGTATAGAAAAAATGTAGTTTTTGTTATTGAGTGTGAATTTTAGGTGGGAAGTTGATATATGGACCACCTAGTTTATGTGGTTGTTCATACTTTTATAGAATAGATTAAAGCTCTTATGTTAGAGGATACGAAGGTTGTTAGGGTTTTTGTTTTTGTTTTTTATGAGGTGGTTGTGATGATACTCCCTTGACATGATGTTGAGATTGAGATAGACCAAAATACTGGTGCTTCTCTAATTTCAATATCTCATAGTCTATTGTATCCGATATTGACACACAAAATTATTTTTATAAATCAAATTTTATTGAATTTTAATAACTAATATGTCACAGTTTTAATCATTAAAAAATAATTTAATAAACTATATTGTCATTTCATTTATAAATATAATGATTTAAGAGACATTATATAGATGGAAAATCATATTCATGGGATCTATGCAGAAAAATATAGTGTTTATCAACCCAAAAGTCATGGAAAAATAATAAAACCGTATATACTCCTAAACGAAATCTTTGGAATGATTCATTATATTACCAACTAATAATGTTATTTTTAAGGATATTAATCCATAGATAGCAACAAAATGTCATGCAACTGATAAATTTTTCCTAATATTTGTTATAAAGAACTTCTTCATCACTATTAACAAATTACGATTCATTGATAGCCCGCCCATCCCACCCCCGGACACCCACCCACCACCCCCCCGGACACCCCCATCCCCCCAGATTCCCCCACCCCCTGGAAAGCCCCCCCCCCACCCCATGGAAAGCCCCCCCCCCCCCACACCCTTGACACCCTCGACCCCACTGGACAACGCCGCCACCCCCGTGGACAGCCCGACCACCCCCCGCGGACAACCCGCCCACCCCCTGGACAACCCACCCACCCCCCTGGACACTCTAGACCCCCTGGACAGCCATGACACACCCATGGGCATCCCACCCACACCATGGACACCCCGTACCCCCCCCCCCCCCACTCCGACAGCCCCACCCCACCCCCTCGACACCCCGATCACCTCCTTGGACAGCCCGCCCACCCCCTGGACTACCCCTACCCCATTGGGCATCCTGACCACCCCCGCAGACGACTCGCCCACCTAGACACCCCGACCCCCTAGATAGCCCCCGACCCCCTGGACACCTCCGACCCCCCGGACGACCCCTCCACCCCCTACACACCCTGCACCCCCCTGGACACCCCACACCCCCCTTGGACAGTCTCGCCACTCCCCTGATCCTCATCCTACTCCTCATCCTGATCTCCTTGAAGAAGTTAATGTATAAAACTCATGTTGTCCCAATAATATCCTTAGGGACTTACTATGTATGGGATTTCAAATACTACAATTGATTACATTTTTACCTTCTTTAAGGACTTACTTCCAGATGATGCAGATATTCCCTCAAACCACTATATTGCATGGAAGTTAGTTGATGAACATGGATTCTCAAAAAACTTATTCATGCTTGCCCGAATGACTGCATCTTATTATGGGAGGAAACTGCTGAAAGAAATGATTATATCAATTGTGGATCCTCCTGATGGAAGCCAAGAGATGATGGAACACCATCTCATGTGACAAAAAAAGTAATATGGCACTTCTGATTGATCCCTGGATTATAGAACCTTTTCATGTCTGATGAAATATCTGTAAAATTGCGATGGCATGACACTGAGAGAAAAAAAGGAATAATGAAGAGTTGGTTCACCATGAATATGTATTTTTATGGCAGAGATTTGATGCTCGATATCCTGAATTTGTAGCTGACATGTATAATGTGAGACTGGGTATTTCATGTGATGGTTTTAATCCTTTTGGGAAGATACTTACTTTGCACAGCACATGACCAGTTTTCATTCCCATTTATAACCTTCCCCCTTGGTTGTGTATGAAGAAGCCTTACACTTTCTTGAGTATACTAATATCTGGCCCTTCTGATCCCGGAAATGATATAGAAGTATAAATGCAGCCTTTAATAATAGAGTAGAAACTTATTTGGGATGTGGGTGTGCCGACATACGATGCATGTTCGAAAGACATATTTCATATGTGTGTTGCGCTTATGTGGATGATCAATGATTTTCCTGCTTATGCAATGAAGTCTGGATGGAGAAAAAAAGGAAATTGTCATGTCCTTTTTGTATGAAGAATACTCGATCGAGAAGATTAAAATATCGTCAGAGTTTTAGTTTTATAAGACATCGACAATTGTTTCCAATAAACCATCCATATAGAAACAATCGTCGATGATTTGACAATACCATGGATAATGACGATCCACCTTAGCGTATGTCTAGAAAAAATGTTCTTAATGAATTGAAAGATTTCAATTATTCATTTGGGAAGGGTTTAATGAAATATAGAAAGAGGAAAAATTTTCTAATGATACCTATTTCAATTGGAAGAAGAATAGTATATTCTTTGAGTTGTCATATTGGTCAACCAACTTGTTACGTCATTGCTTATACATAATGAACATTGAAAAGAATATATGTGAATTATTGCTTTCGATTCTTCTAAATGTCAAGGGGAAGAAAAAATATGCATTACGAACTCGGCGTGACTTGGTAGATTGGGGGATCATAACAGAATTGAATCCTATTTGTATGAGTGAAAATAAATGGCAAGTACCATGTGCTTCTTATGTGATGACACCTGCTGAAAAAAATCAATTTCTGGAAGAGCTAGATACTATTAAAGTTCCTGATTTCTATTGAATAAATATATCAAAATGGGTCAGTAGAAAAGAGTTTTATCTGAAATCTTGAAGACTCATGATTATCACGTCCTTTTGCATGAGTTGATTCCTATAGCAATCTGTCATTTCTTGTCCAATAATATTAGAGTTTCAGTTATTCGGTTGTTCTATTTGTTTAGAGATCTTTGTGCTATGTTGTTCTCTAAATCCTTCTTGAAAAAACTTTTGGCAGAGAGACCATTAATTTTTTGTGAGTTAGATAAAATATTCCCTCCGTCATTTTTTACCTGCATGTTGCATATGACTATCCATCCTTCGACCGAAATAATTCTAGGAGGACCAGTTGATTTCCGTTGGATGTATCCAACTAAAAGAAACATTTCCACATTGAAATCATATGTTCAGAATAGGAATTATCTCGAAGGTTCTATTGTGAACGGTTACTTGGCTCAAGAATGTATGGATTTATGGGCAATGTATTTGTTTGATCTTAATACGAGAATAAACAGACCAATGAAAAATAAAGAAATACAGTATGGGAAAATTGAATCCAGTTTTCCATCACTTCCTCAGACAGGAGGAATTCCGGGATCATATACATTGACGATGTTAAACCTTGAAGAGCGGGAGATGGCACATCTCACAGTGTTGTTCAAATGTGATTTGTTCGATGAGTATATCAAGTACGTAAATTGTTCATGTATCTCTTATCTTATCTCTTGTAATTATAAATATTTGTTAAACTATTATTATTTTTATCTATAGGGAGCATAATGAATTGATATATAGAAATCATCGTTATTTATCTTTGAGAAGGAAAGAGACTTTGCATAGCAAAGGGATTTATGCATGTTTAAAATTGAAGCTAAAAATAATTCTGTAATAACTAAATAAAAAAATATTTAATTAAGTTTACTATTTGTTTATATTTCATGTATTGAGTTTGCCTGCAAACTCTGTTTCTGAGGAAATAAGATCTTTGGATTTTGGTCCAAATACCTTGGTTCATGCTTGTAAATCACTTGTGATCAATGGATACAAATTTATTATCACTGAACGAGCAAGAAACATGAGAACACAACATAATGGTGTTATGATAACTACCATAATATATTGTTATGCAATTTCATCAGATACTAGACCTCATTATGAAAATATTTTTTATTATGGAGTCATGGAGAAAATGATAATTTTGGATTATTACTCATATGGTTGAGTCACGATGATGAAATTTCAATGGTTTGATTCAATGATGAGGCAAGGCACCTTTATTGATGATTGTGGATTTTGAGTTATTGACATGACTCACACTCTTGACATCGATGAACCATATGTATTAGCATCAATGGTGAAACAAGTTTTTTATGTCAAAGATCATCATCATCCTAAATTCTGTGTAATTATTTAATTAAATCCCAGACATGTTTTTGATGATGGAAATGATGATGTTGACACTATCCATACTACAATTGGAAGCAATCCGTTTATTATATATGATGACACCAATAGCTCAATTTTCATAGTTGATTGTGAACACGAAGTTGTGGTGGGAAATATATAGAACCATACAGTCGTGTTCTCACCTACATGTTTCACCTACATCATTCAGAGTGTGTATCCTAGTACTTACCTTCAAACCACCATATATCTTCTTTTACTTTATGTTTTTTTATCAGAATGGATTTTTTATATATTTTTTGGGTTACACAATAGTTATCTGTTTCGAATTACTTCAATATTTTTTTTCATTGTAGGAAATCACACCCATTGAAGAGACGTGACAGAAAAAGATGACAGATAATAATAGTCGCATGGTACAGATGGGTGTTCCTCCACTCATCCCTGTTGTGAGTATTTTATTTCAAATATAAATATTTCAATAAATTATAATATCATGTGATTACTTTTGTGTTAAACTTTTTTTCAGGATCGACGCCCTAGACGAGAGATATCTGACGAGGAGCCTGATATTGCTCCCAGTAGAGAGGCTGGTGGTAGGAGGGGGTGGTGTCAGAGATGGACGATCATCTAGTGGTCTCGGTACTGAGGCTGGTGGTACGAGGGCTTGTGGGGGGAGAGTTAGATGATCCCCTACCACAGACATATCTTCTTCTCCACATTTTGATCATGGCGTGTCTTTAGGGACACACGGGATATTTAGACATCCGATGTTTACACTATGAGTTGTCCAGATGTCTATGCCATCATTATTTTCTTCTAGTTCATTATCTCTGAGCTATTATATTCCACCTTCTTCGACACCTTCTGTGACATAGTATGTGGCTGAGGAGAATACACTGAGGGACACTCCACCTGTACCGGATATGCCTTCAGCTTCAGCACATTCAGTGATACCCATTGATCCGACTACCACATGTATATTTATATAACTCTATCAAATTATTATACCAAAATTTATTTTATTATAACTTCTACTGATATTATTTTTCTTTAATAAGAGATTAATCTACAGATATGAGGCGGGGGAGGGGGCATAATCGCTTGCATGCGGTATGGAACCGCCAGACACAGTTGATGATTGAATACAATGATGATGGACAAATTATTGAGAAATCTGGGTAGGAATGTCGGGTTTTTTTGGCGATGCTAGCCAAATACTCCGATATCATTTCATTTAGCCCTATCTCATGGAGACATCTTCCATACAAAGTCAAAGATAACGTGTGGGAACAAAATGGGTAAAAAATCTATTGGATTTAATTTAGTATTTTTTTTGTATTTATATGATCTAATCTATTGGGTTTTAGCTTCAGTTTAACTTCCCTAATGGTGAAGGTGAATGACCACCATGTTTAAAAGAGTTAGGAGAGATTCAGATATCTTATAATCATGACGTATATGTTCGCTGGTGTGATAGAGTGGGCACAGTGTTAAAGATATTACCTATTGTGGATGACTACCCGATAGAGCAATATCACCAAATGATTACCCATTGGGAGACTACCAAATTTAAGTTATTAATCTCATTTGAGGTATTTAAATGAGAGTTTTCATATTTTTCTATATTATAATTTTAATTATTATTAAACATTATTTATGAATCATCTGAAAAAACAAAAAAATTGATTTAAATCAATAACTCTAAACTTTGGGGCGCACAACTATGTCAGATCATGAGAGGCAACTGGTACGATATAGTTTTTTTATAATTTTTTTTAGGACTTTCCCTTTTTATTTTTTCCTACATAAATTATGTGATTTATTGAATATTGAATATATGATTATAACTGAACTTTATATTTTTTCAATTTCATTACAGAAGCACAAATTGAATATTGAAGGACATATCCCTCGAGAAAAATTTATTTTCTTGAGTAAAAGAAAAAAATATGGAACTGCGGTAAATGAATCAACCCAAGAAAAGATTATAAGTATTCATTTGTTTATTTCAATGTTTAATATCTATATTGAAATTTATTAATCTATTAATATTTTTTAACTGGCTTCTTTAGAGGATCTTGATTCCCAAGATCCTGACTGTTTTGGGCCACACGATCATTTATATCAGGTTTTGGGAGAGGAGCACAACGGGTCGAGTACGCTATTGACCTGGTAAGAATATAGTCCCAACGAGGTATTGGGTCCTCTCCAGGTATCCATTATTGTACCACCAAGTTCAAACAGGTCATGTAGCATGCAAGACAGTATGATAAAAAGGCCACAGAGTTGGAAGTACAATTTCAAACGAGGGACAAAGAATTTATGAAACTGATGAAAGATTTATCTTCATCACCTCCACCAGAGGCTTAGCGCGGCTTCTCAGACATTTATATCATTGATGGGTGTATTATCCAATGCACCAGGTGGAAACTCTTGTGGCGGTTGAGATGATGACGTTCCTGGTGATGAAGAGGATGCTAAAGCCGACGAGGGAGAGGATGAGTATGATGATGAGGGCGAGGATGGGGCTGAGGGAGAGGATGGTGTCGAGGGTGAGGATGTGGCCGAGGTCGAGGATGAGGCCAACGATGAGCATGGGGACGATGATGAGGATGAAGATGAGGACAGAGATGGTGGCGAGGATGAGGCTGATGATGACAGAGGTGATGGTGATCAGGGGAAGATTGATCCATTACATTTTTGAATTTTTTATAGCTCTTTATTTTTGAACCTGGTTTTCCACTGCGGTTTTCCTATGCTTCATAGGGATGTTGTTATCAAATATCTTTTTCTCACTTGATTCTTATTATATGATTAGTCTACTACCTAGACCATTAGTATTTCTTGTACTGTGATACCCATTTTTCTATTTTGTATTGCTTAGATTTCATAGTTAGCCATGTATTTCATGTTTATGTAATTTTCCCATAGAGGTTCATTTTATGTCATTTATGCCTAATAGTTTTATGCCTGAATGTAACATGCATGGAATAATGACATGAAAATAAATGTGCTTTTGCAAGTAGTAATTGTATATTATTTATTATGTTCTTATTTTTGTGTGTTTTTTAAGTGAATCGTGCTGTTTTTGAATTTCCATTCTGTTCTGGGGATGATTTCTGTTTTAGTAATGGTGGATCTTCTAGGAATTTTTGGGATGCGAACTCAATTCTAGAATGCTAATTGAATTGTTTCCAAATTTATCATACTTACTGTTTTAACAGATTTCGTATAAATAATTTTGAATTTGTTATTAATGTGTTTCCCTATTAGACATACATAGTATGTATTGTTATTTTTAAGTATTACTATATCTTCATGTAAAATTATTTCATGAATGAGCGGGTGCTGTGGGAAGAGGTTGGGAAGGGGGGAGGGGAGGGAAGGGGGCGGATGGGTGAAAATGGTGGGCAGGAGGGAGGGGCAGGGGCTGCTGGAGGAAAAGGGTGGGCATTGGGGAGGGGAGGGGAGGGAAGGGGAGGTGGGGAGGGGAGGGGAGGGGGCCTTATGGGTGAAAAGGGTGGGCAGGAGGGGACGGTCAGGGGTCTGCTAGAGGAAAGGGGTGGGCAGGGGGGAGGCGAGGGGAGGGAAGGGGAGGGGGGAGGGGAGGGGAGGGGGCTGCTGGGTGAAAAGGGTGTGCAGGAGGGGGAGGGGAAGGGGGATACTGGAGGAAAAGGGTGGGCAGGGGAGGGGAGGGTAGGGTAGGGGAGGGGCTGGGTGATGGCAGGAGGGAGGGGAGGGGGCTGCTGGGTGAAAAGAGTGGGCATGAGGGTAGGGGTAGGAGGCTGATGGAGGAAAAGGGTGGGCAGGGGGGAGGGGAGGGGAGGGGCTAGTGCTGGGCAGGTTGGAGGGGAGGTTAGGTAAGGGGAGGGGAGTGGATGGGAGGGGTAGGGGAGGGGATGGTGATGGAAGGAGGGAGGGTGCTATTGGGGGAAAAGGTTGGGCAGGGGGAGGGGGATGATGGTGTAAAAGGGTGGGCAGGGGGGAGAGGAGGTGTTGGGGCTGGGAAGGTGGGAGGGGAGGGCAGGGAAGGGCAGGTGAGGGAGGGTAGGTGAGGGTAGGGGAGGGGGCTGTGAGGGGAAAAGGTTGGGCAGGGGGAGGGGCTATTGGGGGAAAATGGTGGGCAGGGGGGGAGGGGGGGTTGGGGCTGGGGCAGGGCAGGTTGGAGGGGAGGGAAGGGAAGGGGAGGGCATGGGAGGGCAGGGTCGGGGAGAGGAGGATGACTGCAGGATAGAGGGGGTGCTGGGGGAAGAGGTTGGGCAGGGGGAGTGGAGGGAGGGGAATGTTGGGGGAAGAGTGTGGGTAGGGGGAGGGGAGGGTAGGGGCAGGGGGCAGCTGGAGGAAAAGGTGGGCAAGGGGAGGTGAGGGGAGGGGTTGGGGTGGGGCAGGTTAGAGGGGAGGGAAGGGAAGGGGATGGGAGGGTAGGGGAGGGGCTGGGTGATGGAAGGAGGGAGAGGGTTGCTGGGAGAAAAGGTTGGGCAGGGAGGAGGGGAGGATAGGGGCAGGGGATGGGCTGCTGGGGTAACTGGCTGCGCAAGGGGGGGGTTCTGAGGTGGGAGGGGGAGGTTCTGCATGTTTCATTGATTTTTTTCCTTTTATTATTTGAAATGTATATTACTTCAGGATTAATATTTCAATTTTTTCTGAATAAATTTTTCAATCTTGTTCAAATATAATTTATTCTTTCTAATGTTTCTTAGCTGTGCAGATGCGTGGTGGAAAATTATTTAGGGAAATCAACATTTTGGTTATTATGAAGTTCAATGTGTCTTTTGTGATGGGTCTTCTCTTAAAGAAAAGGATAGGTCACTTCTACTGGGATTTATGATATGAAGTCAGCACAAAATGGTTATTGCTGAAGTGGAATCTCATTTGGGACAACTTGTTTGTTTTAAACACGGTATAAAAAAGTCTCCTTGGTTGGAAACTAATATTGTTATCAGGTGCATAATATTGATCATTCATTATGTTCTCTTCATGTGAAAACAACAACCAAGCATATGGAAAAACTAACCAATCGCATTTGGATTAGGTTGATACTATAGGAAAAGTTTCCATGGGTCATTTGTGACGTGTACGAGTCAACCCCGCCTCAATCTAAGGGCCGATGTGGCCGGTACCGCTCAAAGCGTCTTTCTTTTGTTTAAAATGGATGCGTTTTTATGTAAAATAAATGTCATATGGAAAACTGACCAAACACATTTGGATTCTACTGATAATTTAGGACAAGTATCCATGGGTAATTTTTGACATGTACGAGTCAACCCTACCTCAATACGAGGCGCGGTGTGGCCGACACCACTCAAAGTGTCTCAATTTTCATTGAAATGGACAATAGTTTAAGTTAAAACAACAACCGACATAAGCAAAATGGACCAAACACATTCAGATTCGATTGATACTTTAGGAAAAGTATCCATGGTTCATTTTTGACGTGTATGATTCAATCCCGCCTCAATCTAAGGCACGGTGTGGCCGATATCACTCGAAGTGTCTAAATTTTATTTGAAATGGACAGGATTTTAAGTGAAAACAACAACCAGCATACGGAAAACTGACCAAACACATTACGATTCTGTTGATACATTAGGAAAGATTTCATGGGTCATTTGTGATGTGTACAAGTCATCCCCGCCTCAATCCGAGGGCCGGTGTGTCTAGTACTGCTCAATGTGTCTTTCTTTTGTATAAGAATGGATGCGCTTTTACGTAAAATAAATGACATATGGAAAACCGACCAAACACATTTGGATTGTGTTGAGACTTTAAGAAAATGATCCATGGGTCATTTTTGACGTTTATAAGTCAACCCCGCCTCAATCTGAGGTGTGGTGTGGCCGAAACCACTCAAAGTGTCTCACTTTTCATTGAAATGGACAACAGTTTAAGTAAAAACAACAACTGACATATAGAAAATGGACCAAACACATTCGGGTTCTGTTGATACTATAGGAAAAGTATCCATGGGTCATTTTTGATGTGTACAAGTCAACCTCGCCTTAATCTAAGGCATGGTGTGGCCGGTACCACTCAAACTGTCTCACTTTTATTTGAAATGGACATGACTGTAAGTGAAAACAACAACCGAAATATGGAAAACCAAAAAAAAAACATTCGGATTCTGTTGATACATTAGGAAAAGTTTCCAAGGGTCATTTCTGATGTGTATGTGCCAACCCCGACTCAATCGGAGGGATGGTGTGGCCGGTACCGCTCAAGGTGTCCTTATTTTGTTTAAAATGGATGTGCTTTTAAGTAAAATAAATGACATACAGAAAACCAACCAAACTCATTTGGATTGTGTTGATGCTTTAGGTAAATGATCCATGGGTCATTTGTGATGTGTATGACTCAACCCCGCCTCAATCCGAGGCACGGTGTGGCTGGAACAACATAATGTGTCTCACTTTTCAATGAAATGGACAACATTTTAAGTCAAAACAACAACTGAAATACATAAAATAGACCAAACACATTCGGATTCGGTTGATACGTTAGGAAAAGTATCCATCGGTCATTTGTGACTTGTACGAGTCAACCCCGCCTCAATCTGAGGCATGGTGTGGCTGGTACCACTCAAACGGTCTCACTTTTATTTGAAATGGACATGATTTTAAGTGAAAACAACAACCGACATACAGAATACTGACCAAGAACATTCGAATTCTATTGATAAATTTTGAAAAGTTTACATGGGTCATTTGGGACTTGTACGAGTCAACCCTACCTCAATTCGATTGTCAGTGTGGCCGGTACCACTCAAAGTGTCTTTCTTTTGTTTAAAATGGATTCACTTTTAATTAAAATAAACGTCATAAGGAAAACCAACCAAACACATTCAGATTGTGTTGATACTTCAGTAAAACGATACATGGGTCATTTTTGATGAGTAAGAGTCAACCTTGCCTTAATCTGAGGCGTGGTGTGGCCATCACCACTCAAAGTGTCTCACTTTTCATTGAAATGGACAATAGTTTAGGTAAAAACAACAACTGACATACGGAAAACAGACCAAACACATTCAAATTCTTCTGATACGCTAGGAAAAGTATCCATGGGTCATTTGTGACGTGCACGAGTCAACCCTGCCTCAATCTGAGTCATGGTGTGGCTGGTACCACTCAAATTGTCTCACTTTTATTTGAAATTGACAAGATGTTAAGTGAAAACAACTACTCGCATACGGAAAACAGACCAAACGCATTCGAATTCTGTTGAAACTTTAGGAAAACAATCAATTGGTCATATGAGACGTGTATGAGTCAACCACGCCTCAATCCGCGGTGCGGTGTGGATGGAACTGCTCAAAGTCTCTCTTTTTTTTGAAAAGGACATCATTTTAAGTGAATACAACTGAAATTTACACTCATCCAGGATAGTCGCAAACTCTTTTTCATGATTTGGGTAGTTTCACTCATGGGGTCAAAAGTGGCGATACTCCTAAGAATATACCTTTTCACTATATATTATCAAAAATACATGTTCAATGCAAAATTCATCACAAATCATTACATACCCAAATCTAGGATCAGAAAAATGGTATATGAGCCAATTTCAAACTCTTATTAAACTATAATAGGTATTTCTCATACTATTCTTCCTATTAGAATTTTATGGGGAGGTGGGGGGGGGGCTGTTCTGGTTGGGGGTTGTTCAGGTGTGAGGTGAATTACTTCGGATGATTGTTGTCATGTAAAGATGTAAATAGGGAATTATAGTACATGACATGGTTGGAAGAGTTTGATGGTTTTATGTGTTTTTTTGTGACATTTTAGGATTTTTTATACTGTTTTAAGATTGTATGTGGTTTTTTTGATATTTTTTATCCAGTTGTAGGTGTATAGTGGAGGGGCTGCTGGATGGGGCTACTGTGCAACTGTTCTGAAAAAAAAACAATACCAACGGTTCTAAACCGTTGGTATAAGGGTGCTGGAATTCTAGAAAAACACTATACCAAAAGTTTAGAACCATTGGTATAGGTGTTCTGGAATTATGGAAAAACACAATACCTATGGTTTAGAACCGTTGGTATAGGTGTTCTAGAATTTTGGAAAAACACAATACCAATGGTTCTAAACCATTGGTATAGGTGTTCTGGAAAATCACATTACCAACGGTTGAAAACCGTTGGTATAATAATTCTCAAGAAATGCAGTACCAACAGTTATAAACCATTGGTATACATTTGGAGACATTTAATAAAACAATATACCAATGGTTTAGATCAAACCGTTGGTATAAGGATTTCCTCACAGCTTACTAACCAACGGTTTGGAAAACCGTTGGAATAGGCTATACCAACGGTTTTCCAGCCTATACCGACAAATTAGAACCGTTGGTATAACCTTCTTTTCTACTAGTGTATATTTCACATAAGGGCTCTTTAATAAGGAATTTTGGGTGACAATTTTGGATGAGAAAGTGATAAAGAGAATTCAATTATGAATATTGATCTATATGACATTACTAGATTGTGACTGTCCAAAAATTAATTATCACAATATAACAATCACAACATCCATGATAAACTTAGTTTGAAGGGTGTTGATACAAAAACCATTGACACAGTGTTTGGAGAAGTTGGGATCTATATTTTGGATATATTCCTGATCAAAACTGCACTAATCATGGGAAAAAAGTATAGTGATCCTATTATCATGATCAATAAATTGTACAATACAAATGGTATTCCTACACAAACAATATAATTTCATATAATGGTGTGGTTCATATTAGTTAAAGTGATTCATTCAATAGTATAAATTCCATTTTTGAATGTGATGATAATTTTATCACAATAAAAAATCAAATGCTTGGGGTTATGAGGTTCAGATCCAATGATGACATTAAAACCTATCGACATCCAAACGAATTGCTATCCAACACTATAATATGGTAATTTCTCTAAATGGGTTTTGGATGTTAACCCAATGATTAATCAATTGTAAGTTATAAAACAATTTAATAACTATTTTTTATAAACGTACTGATAGTGAATGTGTCTTATAATAGTGTTATAGTCATGAAATTTAGGATGTCAGCTCAATTGGAAACTTCAAAATAATCTATCCAAAGTGTTCTAGTCTTATGGATGTTCTAATAACTTTTAAAATAAATCATTAAGTGGAAGGCCCATTTAAGGAAAAAAATTCCTATATATGTCCTATAAGGACACATTGTTTCACACATTGGTGTATATGAATTTATTGATTCCAATAAAATATCAAATGTCTGTTTCAGGCCATATCTAAAATGTGTCGACAGATTCAAGCCATTGTTTTTGAACGTGTAGTATGAAAAATATCTACTGAATTTGAAAAACTGATATGTCTAATGGATATAAACTCCATGAATAATAATTATAATAGAAAATTAATGTAGTATTAATGGAGAATTATGGAATCACATATCATTTAGAGTATGTGTAGTTATTTGAATGATTTATGGGGAGCTAGTAAGTGAGGGCTATTTACCATGTAGGATCCTCTATATTATAACAATATATCCATATCATTATAATGGTGTGTAGGTGGAGATGAAATTATAACCCATGATAATTATAATATATGTAAACATGGTATAAAATAAGTATTCACATGACCATTCCACCAGGTAATTTTATTGTTGGAATTATCAATAAATATGATAGGTTGATGATGTAGTCATACCGAAATTGTGAACTATCTGAACTATTTCCCAAAATTATAGAAGATATATCACAGGGGTCTTCATCCATGATTCCCTCTAATAGAAGAGATAAAAATGAATCGAATTATGATATTTTATCACTCACATTCAACAATAATTGTTCCTCCTCCTTAAAATATTCCCATTGACGCATAATTTCTAATGACATGGAATGAATCTAGGCCTTAGATGAGTATGTAGTTCACCGACGAGGTATAGATTTTACACTAGGAATAAGTTATTTTGTTGATATATTTCTATCAAGAGACTACACATATCATCATCTATAGCAAATTAAAAAATATAGTTGTCAAATCCCACCACAAATATTTTAATTATATGATATATTATTTAAATGTTGACAATTTTTCATAAATTTGGTGCTTGAGATGCTAACCTACTAGGTAGTCAAAACTGATGTATAGGAAAAAACCTATTGGGTAGAGGAAATATAGTTTCAAATTATAACATTCCAAACTACAACAGTGCATAATATTATAATTTACACACATAAATTTATATTATAAATATTAAAATATCACTCATAATCTAACTATATTATTAAACAATAGGGACAATAATCAATAAACATTTTCCTCTAGTGGTATAATCCAAAGATTAAAGTCTATTTTCAAGGGTGGAGTGAATGTGAAATATGATCATTAATACTATATATTAACCCTCATGGATACCACCCCTGGATGATCAATTATAAGAATTTCCCTTGTAGGAGTATACTAGGAGGAAGTAGAAAAACAGAAATTTTATAAATACTCACTTAATAATGGAATGTATGTACTATACACACCCACTGATATCCCATATTATTCATGGGGCATCATATTAGTGAATTGGTCTATTTAAAATCAAGTTAAAATTCAATAAAACATGGCATATCAACTACCCAATAGTGTACAACCCCGATGACATTTAATGTAATACCAGGGAAGTTGTAATATGGGAATTACAAGTGAGTTTGGGAGTAACTGAGGATTATTTCATTCATTTATTTTCTGTATGGAATCAAACATTGTGGAAAATGGTTAATTTGATCTATATTCATGACTATCATCTCTAAATGTAAATAAATTAATTAGGAATCTATAAGGGGCCTTTTTCAATATAGTTACGTGATAATCTAAATAGTTTTCAGCCACATTTATGCATGATCTCATATCTATAATTCTAATATTTTTGGATGATTCCTTAGGTTCTTTGAAAATTAGACAACCAAATCACTTGAAAAAAAGAGACACCTAAACTATGATAGGGGAGTTTTTTAGGAGTGGATAAGGATGTATAGATTGGGGTGATTTAGAGTATCCCTTGTATGAGTCATCATCATTCTGTATCCAAGGAAACTGGATCATTTTATTGATATTTATTCCCAAATTGATTATTTCATTACTAACCCTTATCTGACAAAGGAATCCTTGAAATAATTTTAAAAATATTAAAACAGTTAATTTCCCTTTGTAACTATCCATAACCATATCGAAAAACTTATGAAGGGATATATGATAGAGGTTTGGGGAGGCCCATGTTAGAGATGCCACCTAGTCCTGCACCATTAATAGATATTTTTATTCCCTTGATGGTAAATTTATTTCCCCAAATACCATTATGGATATTCCAACTAAATATTCACTTGAAATGAATACCAATGTGGTTGTGATGGTTGAGGAGGATAATACTTCAATTGGTGAAATTGAATACTCACATATATAATTAGTTGTTTTATTATCTTATGTATATTGTCATAATAAAGGACAATATTTCAGTAATCCATTAATAAGATGATTAAAATAAAAACCATACGTCATATAAATATCATCCAATGTATTCTAAAAGAGCAAAAACTGATATGGTGTAAAATAACTCTATAGGTATTGAAATTGAGACCATCACTAAATTTCTTGGTCCCCTAAAATGTATTTCCATCAAAGGATACATAGACCCTACCATGAGCCTCTCAATTCCTTATGTGTTACTCAATAAAATGAATTTAATGATATATTAAGGATGATATCTTGAACTCCATAAGGAATATATTTAGCAATGAAACATAATATTCTTTGTATGATCAAAATGGTAGGGTTTGGTTAGTGTGATTATTATTCCATTCTCAAAAAAATAATGATGATAGTCAATGTTCCTGAAAAAACAGGTTATTAGTACAAATCATGAATGTAAATGATTAAAATTAATTTTTTGATCACATGGATGTTATAATTTTTGGTTCTTAATAGCAAACAATGGTGTTGGCTAGTTACTCCAACATGTCCCGGAAGGATACCTTTTAAAAATAGAGTTTACTAGAAACCATCCTAGATTCAGTAAGAAATTAATATCACTAAAAATGTGATAGATGAAATCAAAAAATTAGTTTAGGAAGTTAAAACATGTTGATTGATTCCAATGTAGTGGAATACATATTACAGTCCAACATAGAGGTAGAAGATATAGTGATATTTAGACAACACTTAGTACTCAGTGATATAGAAAAAGAAATAGATCAACTCTAAGAATCTTATAAAAATAATCAAAAATATTATTAATTTCTAAATTTCTATTTTTATATATTTGTGATATCATATGCAAATTATTTCATCCTTCAGTTTTTTTAATCAATTAAGGACAATAGTTTATTTATGACCTGTTTGAAATTTTATCAATTCTCATTTGTTATGATAATCAGTCTATGATAATCAAGGTTGTTAACTATGAATAATACGTAGATAAATAATCCTCTTGAAAATTTAGTGTTAATCAAATTTGGTTAATCACGACCTTCATCTATAAAATCCAATTAATGTTTACTCCATGCTGTTTGACCATGAATGAGACCATATTAAAAAACAATCACTATACACCATAGTTTTCCTATTTAGATGTGGTAAATTATTTCCTCCAAGATTCAACATCATGGATGGGTATAAGATTGATCACAATCTATGTACACCCTAGTAAGGCTATTAATTTTTTTAAAATTGTTGCATCCAAGGAATGTTCTCACATAAGGTTATGTTGATGAGCATCACCACCGGACACCCGATTTAGTCCATTTGGATGTAGAACAATATTTCCTCATGGGTGTGTGATCATATGTGGGGGTAAGAATCAATAACCTCACCATACCCAAGACTTAGTATTATTCAATATGGAACATAGTGTCTAAATAAATATTTAAATCAAGAGAATTTATTTTCAATAATGATTCCTATAAACATAAGGGATCAAAAATCATAAAATAAAAATTTTGAGATCTTTTCTTGAATATCTTAACCAATATGTCTAGAAAATATGATTGCTGTATCATTTTCCGTTGATAATGGTACTAGAACCACACTTTGACTTTCACTAGGATCATATATATGGCCCCACATTTCATGAATTATTTTTATCCCTAATATCTTACTATATATCCTATGTAGATACTTAGTGGGAATGTACTTGACATTTTCCTAGGAGTCCATTTTTCATTCTCAAATCTAACTTGTTTTATAAACACTGTTTTATGAATTCAAAATTTTCCCTATCACAAATGTTTCATAGAAACTGAGTAGAAACTCAAGTATTTTTCTATATTCTCTTCATGGGTTTTCATCAGAGATAGGTCTACATATCTTCACCTAGGTATCTGTATGTCTTATAGTTCAAATCATTATGGATGGTATTTATGTTTGGGAAACATTTACCAATAGGTGAGGTGGAACATATTGAATTATATTGGAGATAAACATTATGTGAATTACAAACCCAATGAAACTAATATTGAAAACCTTATGCGATAAATCATAATGTTTAGTTTCCTAATGATAAAACACGTGTGTTATGAATTTTATGAATATGTTATGAGTACCATCAATGATTCATGAATAAGATATCTTGTTCCAACATTGAAATGGGTTTTATTCAAAAATATATGACTTCATGGGAACACCAATCCCCTTGAATAATTAAATTTCTGAATATTTAAATAATTACTCATAATGGTTGATTAAAGAGATAAGGATACGAAACATGTATGAAATGGATTATATTCATCCAATTTCGAATAAATGGTTAAATTATGATTTCTTCATGTAATATATTTATTAAATGAACTTTTATTTAGGATATAACACGCCTTTGGTAGGTAGACCATATATGGTGTGCATATATAGAGCTATATAGAGATGTCCCTCAGAGTGAGCTTTACACATTATCAATATCCACGGTATTTTCACAATGAATAAAACAGTTACTTAATGGGATGGATTATGTGGGATGGGAAATTGAAGAAGAATTCGATTACCCTAAATGTCATATATCATGTATTGTAAACATAGTAATAAAAGTCAACATACTCTATCATATCATAGATGGCCCTTCGAGAATAGCTTAACTTCATCAAGGGTTGTATGGTGACCCCACAATATTGATAACTTTTATTGATTATTATCAATCATTTTCCTTTGCACAATATGGGAAAACATAGCTAGCGGAGACATTAATTTTCCTTTGAAATCCCTTCATGTGTTTTCAAGATGAAAAATTTTATTTCCCTATCATAATTAGTTATATGGTCATGCAATTTACACAATTATTTTAAATAGATTTTAGTCAAATATAATTGGCTTACAATATGTATAATTTATGGCTATTCTAATTTGACGAATAATAGATGGTGTTTATGTGGACACATCATTTACAAAAAGGTCACATAATTCGAAATGGGAAAAGAAAAGTCCAACATGAATGATGAGCATGATTTCATTGTATTGTATCACATGGGTGGTTTCACATAACTTATGGTCATTATGATTATACCAAATGTGATATTTTTCAAGAAATTAGTAGAATGTAAGACCCAAAATTACTAATGATCATATAATTGATACTAAAAATCCGTAGGATGGTGAATAATATTTCTGTTTAAAATACATGGACAATGGATTCGGTGATGTATACAATTATTGATGGGTGTCAATAATTAGATTACCCTAAAACCTTTTAATGGTTAATTTTGAAGAATTCAATCAGTTCTTGTGGTATTTAGAACAGGAATATGACATGGGATGAATTTGACATGGATGGTCTCTAAAAAATATTTAAAGATCAATTTCCAAGAAAATTTCTTCAATGACATATGAATATTAGAAGACCATACCCATATGAAAAAAAATATTATTTTCATTGGAATAGAAAAACATAAATTTTATGATGATCATTACCAAAAAATAGTGTGTTCTTGGGATCAATATTATTTTTTCTGATATCTAAGGATGGTTTTTTGCAATAAAAAACTACCATGATACAATGTTTGAATTGTAGAGGAAGAACAGTAAAAAATATAGTGGGGTAATTTCCACATTGAATTGATCATGGATGGGTCAAGTTCATACATTGTAAATGAGTTAAGTGGTTATTATATGAAACATTTCCAAAAAATTAAAATGAATAAAACCCTGGTGAAAAACAAATATCAAGAAAAATGTGTGACCATGTGAGGAAGAAAATCCAAAAAAGTGATGGGGTCATTTTAGTCATTATTCCAAGAAGGTTGGGCCATGTAGATCCGTGGAAAATGAGTTGTATTGGTTGATGATCAATAACTACGCCTAAAATATCACAGTGATAAATTACTATGTACCAATTAATAATAATAATAAATCCATGTGTAGTAATTATTTATATTACTCTTGAAATGGTTTGGATATGATGTTGGGAATGGTCATTTTTTCTAACATGGATGGAAACTAGATGATGGCACATCACTATTCTTGGGGTAAGGCATAAGTGCATGTCCATATGTGTTTATGGGAATCTCGAACACCATATTTATTTTAGTGATAAAGGGGAATTTGATTCTATTGTTGGGTCTCATATTTTATGTATACATAGATGGATTAGGATATCATTTAGGGAATTTGGTTAATATATATGGAACCATAATAAGAAATATGTATTCATTCATGGGGGACTATATTTAACATATTTTAATGTAATTTAATTAGGAAGAAGGATTTATATAATTTTAGTTCATTTGATGATGGAATTCATATAGAAGTCTTTATCAAATTATGACTTCTATGTAATCTGAAATTTCATCACCATAATAATATAAATATGGAAGAAAACTATAATGGATCAATATATTTGAAGCCGTGGTGAATCCAATGATATTATGGTAAATTTGATTCTACCATAGAGATTTTGTTTCCATGAAGATGTGTGGTTTGAATAATATTATGGGATGGTCCCTAGATATGATATCTATGTATCGCTACATATCCTATAAGAACATGAATAGATCTATATAATATTTTTCATTATATCTTACTGTTGGTGATTATTGGGAGATATTCAACATAAAATAAATGAATAAAGAACTATTATAATTCATTTTTTTTGTTATAAGAAGAGAGAACATAGAATTCAATATATGAAAATGCAGTCCATGATATTACATCCCTTGAGAATTTCCCATTGATTTTGTACATTTTGGGTACAGATTAATTGATAGTGAATACTATATTTGATGAATCCAACAAAAAATTATCTCATATATAGGTCAGGTGGAACATACATTAAACTATAGAAATAAGGATGAGGATATATGCATTGGTGAGAATCCTCCAAAAATATAGATCTTGTGAGAGAAAATAAAGAAGATTAATATGGGATACATAATACATTTTTAGTTCTTGTGGGATGAGGCACACATTATACATGATATCATCATTTCATAGGGACTACGTTCATGGATGGGAGAAGGGAAAATTATATGGACTTCACCACCCATCTAGTAATAATATAAATAAGGAAACAACTTTTTTGAAAATGGAAAAGTCAAATATATTAGTGTAGTGTCCAAAGAAACCCAACTCAATGTATGTAAGGAATCCAGAAAATAAATTTAGTTTGATATGAAATGAATTTAATGTTCTTCTTAGAATAAGAGATTCAAGAATTAATTCATTTCCTAAAATAAAATAAATAAAGACACATATCATTTTTATAGGTATGAGGAAATTTTTTCATAGAGTGCATCAATTAATTCAGTAATAATTCTTACTCTGATTTGAATATCATGTATGATTAATGGGCATTACAAACAGACATAATCAAACAGTTCGATAGGAAATTTATAATGGAAATTGAATTTTGAAGTTTAATTTCTTATGTTGAGGAAAAATATTCTTTTTATTTTTGTATCATACAAGGGGGTATTAAATATGTTTACCAACATAATATTGTGATGGTGAAATATTACATATATATGGGAATTTATTCCTTGTTGGAAACTGATAGGTGTGTAAAAATAATGAGGCATGAACTCTAGCATGGATATGAATATCGTGAAATGATATGGGGATAGATATTGATATAGAATCATTGTTGGGGAATATTATAAAATATCCAACCATTACTACATATACTAAAATAATAGAAATCATTCAACATATTTTTCATAATAGTATTTCTATATTGATCCTGTTAATGTATATATTATGAGGGAAATAATATATAGGTTCCTCAGTATAATAATAGAATAAAAAACATACACTACTAAGGATATATTACCTCCATTTTAAAAAATATATAATAAAAATATATGGATGAGCCTATGATGAGGAATATATGTGTAACTCTGCATCGTGAAGCATCATGAATCAAACCACACATAGTTGTCAAGATTTTTCTCCAAGTTGTTCAAAATATTATTGAGGGAAGTTAATTTGTAATGTTGATGAATAAAAAAATAATAAACTATGCATGATGAATCCTTACATAGATCATGATATCATATAGGGGACGAGTCCATTTGAAGATCCAAATTCTATGTGATATAAATTCATGCCTGATGGGATTTACATTATGAATTTTAATGTCATACAACTTGTCTTGCGAATCTAGTGTATGAATAAGATACATTTGACTCATGATAAAAAAACAAAGTCATTTAAGATGATGAGAATCATTCCTAGTGTGAGAAAGATGTGGTCATTAGAGAACCACTATAATCAGATTAGATTTCATGATAGGGCTCAATTATAACCAAACTATATTGTATCGAATGACAAGGAGATATCATATAGTTTTACATCAAATGACATGTATATTAATATAATGAGATACCATCTTGCATATTGGACATTATGATATGAAATTTAATAACATGAAACATGGTTAGCAATAAATTATCTTAATTTCACACATATTGGATATTGTCGATCTAATAAAATGTTAAAAGAATAATTCTTAAAAAACATTGCATTATTGGATGAAAAATATATTCTCTATCAATAATAATGTTGAAGTGGACATTATTTGAGTATACCATATGGATAGAGTTTGGATCATACAAAATTGGATAAATAATTTAATGCTTCAAACCAAGAGTCATCTGCTTTTTAGAACTAATATAAATTCAATATTAAGAAATGACTAGAGGAACAATATCTGATATAATTTCAAAAAATTCTTGTTTTGATGTATTTTTATACTATAATGTGTGTAAAATATTTTCTCAGTCAGTTTATCCAACTCATTTAGTCAATTTTTTGACTATCCATCCTCAACAAAATTGATTGAATATAGATATATAATGTAATACTAGTTCAATCTCAATGGGTAAAACTATTTTTTTATTTACATGACAGAACATAAGGGAACTTGTTGGGATTTATATATTGTGGTTTGGTAATCTGAAAAAGCATGAATGAGTTCTTCAGGACATTATTTCTTATTCCATTACATTATCATATGAAATATAGTAGATATTTTTTTATTAAAATAATACCTTCCTATTCATCACTGTATCATAGGGGAATGAGTTAGTTGACTAAATTTTGTATTAGTAACACAACTTTTTAAATTCTGAAGAGAAATTGTGTGTAGAATGGTTAAAAATATTTTTTAAAGGTAAATGAATATAGAAATAATGTTTAACTTCAAATAATTTATGATATATAATTCCTTATATTATACATGGGATATATCCATATACTATATAAAGATGAATTTAGTTGTAGTAATGATGTATGTGAAGCACAAAGGTATTTCTACATAAAAATATTCCCATATATCAATTCATAAAAATAGAAATGAACAAGATTATTTGATGGCATGATACATATATGGGGATTGATTGACTAAATTAGTCTGAATATAGAAATAATGGAATATATCAGGGATATACATGTACTTTTGAATTGTTTACAGCTGAAAATATCATATCCCTTTGAATTGATGGGATATGATGGTTCCTAACTAATATTCCCCTTGGGTGTTAGTGTGGATGTACTACATAAAAATTATGTGTTCTCTTCTATCAATATAATCGATGATGATCTTATCATATCCACATTTGTAGAGGAATTTTGATACATTGAGATTTCATAAATAATGATATTTATTACTTCCATCAAATTATCTCTTTATTTTCTTGATCTATTGAATGAATTACCTTTTTTAGATCATCTATTCTGGGGGGAATTGAATTAGGGTCAATATCATTCAGTGAGAACATCATATTGTGATTCATTATGTTTTTTTATTCCATTACTAATTCCCAAGTGATTTATTATTAGTTGAGAGACCACAATATGTTGTGAAATTGTCACGAATGTTTCTTCATAGTATGGATATTTAATGGTTGTAGTTCTATTAGCCATGGCACGAAAAAAAATGATTAGTAAATATTCGATTTGACAGAAAAATGGTATATTGAGAAATCCTGCCACAAACATTCATAAAAATATTTGTAGGGGATTTAATGTTTCATTACATAACGAAATTATTTATTCTTATACATAGTCACTGACTATAAATAACCATTGATTTTGAAATATGACACTTTTATCTACATGTATATTCCTAGTACTTATACGAGGGTTTGATATTCTTCTTCATTGTTGGTGAAATTTATTGATTGAATGAAATAATATGGGGGAATTACTTTCATGTGGGGAGGGACAATTACAAATCAAACTATTTTGTTATTAGGATGATCATGTATTATTCCCATCATCATTCAAAGAGGACCTTGATGAATATTTCCCATATCATAAGTGTTTCATGAATAGTTAAAACCCATATATTGTGAGGCTATTTATCTACCCATGTACAATATGAGGTAGGATATGTTGTATGAATATTAGAAAAATATTTCTCCTGATCTTATTTTGAGATAAAAATTAGATATCAAACTACTAAAAATTAACCACTCACCAATCCATATATCCAATTATCATTGGATGAATGAGAATATATTTGAACATATTGATATGAGAGACCAAATGGTTCCCAAATTTTTTGATGATAATGTATTAATTTATAAATAAGGAATATTAGTTAAATATATTTTTCTCAATATAATAATTTTTAGCTATAATATCTATTATTGTACTGTTTCTATAAATATATATTTTCGGATTTGCTGTGTTCTACAAAAATATACAAAATACTACCCTTCCATAGTATTTTGAGGAAAAAATTAGTTGTTAAACTACTATCAGTTAACTTGCTAGTGTACAATAATTCAATCTATCATCTGATGATTGAGAATATATATGAGTGGATTGATATGAGAGAACCATTGTTCCCTATAATTCATCTGATATTGAGTGCATTAATTACTACACATTGATGATCAATGACAGTATTTTTCCTCAATGTTAGTATGACAACTATATGTATATATATTTATTATGAAGATATATTAGAGAATATTTTATTTTTTTAAAACATTTTATTCATAATATGGGTTCCAAGTGACCAATCCGTAGATTCTATTTATAGGATGAGTGAATTTCAATCTTTTAGCAGCATAATAAATGAAGGATGTAAGATATATCACTTGTGATCACTGAATACATGTTAAAATTATTTTCCAAATTGGTAAGTCACTTCAATCACAATCATCAATGTGAGGAGAAAGGATTTACATAGTTCTCTGGATTTTATAAATACTATTAATGTGATATATCACCAGAACTCTCTAAAAACATTGAGTATTTTAAGAGGTTAAATGTATTGAATTTACATGGGTGTCTTATGGTTGACTTGGATTCCATTATAGCAGACCATTATTAAATTGAACATTCCCAATGTCACCCTTATCACATATTTTAGGGGTCTTCATTAGGAATTGTTGTCTTAGATTGTGGAAAATTATCTCAAGATCATCCAGATGATCACAATGTTGTAGACAAATTACTACAATCTCACCAATGTTGAATTCCAATTATTTCCTTAAAAGGTGCTTGCCGATATAGTTCTTGGGAGGTTTTTATTGTCCGTAATACTCCTTATACCAATGGGGATAACATTTTAGTAGTATAAACATTAGTTACCATTGAATTTTTGGGATTATTCATCACTGGGATCATTCAAAATTTAGTATCACTATGGTTTCCCATCCATAGTGGAAATGGATTTGGAGTTAGTTGTTTCGTCAATTTTTTATTCAATGATTTGGACTAGTAAATAATCTTTTAGAAATTTCTAGCTGAGATCCATATAATCATTGAAAGCCTATATTTTTATATTCTTCATAGTTACTATAAGAATGTGCGAGATCTATTTTTGACACCTGAAACCTTAAAAAAATTGGAATTGATTATCTTATGAACTTTGGATTCCACCATGGTGGAAAGGGTTGTAGTAATTCAACTAGATACCTATTTATATCCATGATCACCATATGGAAGACCCAAATTATATGTTTCCATATAAGGATTAAATCCATGAGAATTAATATAATTCAAAATTAATAAAATCAATGTTACTTCAGGAAGTACATATATGTTAACTTCTCCTAGGGGGGTCATAGAGAAACTAATTAATATGGGTCTTGGAATATACATTATACCATGATTAAACAACCTACAGTCATTAATATTAGTATATACAACTTAATGAAATGATATTTGGAATCCATGAGGTCCTATTCCTATTCTTATACTTTTATATCATCCGTAGAAGAATAAAAACTAGAATTTAGGTATCAAAAATATAATTATGGTGAATATATATTATATATGATTGAAAAGGTGGTTCCAATATATCATTAGTATGATGATATGGGGGAGTCATTATTAAATAAATCCTAGATGAGTCCCCATCCCTTGAAGCTACCATCTATAATACATAAAGTTATGATAATTATAATACAATGGATGATGTGAGGGAATCTTCTACACCTTTGGATAATAAGGATTTATATATGGAAACCAATAATACAGGGGGGGTTATCAGGTTCATGATTTTATGTAAAAGTTCCAAACCTTTATTTTGTTTTGAATACCTTGGATGATGAATGTGATATCATGGGTATAGAAGAAAACATACCGAAACCCATTCAAACCTCGATCTATAAGGGTTAACAATTATCAGATCAAAGGTACCTTACGACATAGTTATAATATTTATTAGAAGATACCCTATTTAATGAATATTAAAATGTTTACTCATCCACATTTGTGGAGAAATAATATTTCTTTTAGTGGATGGATTCTACTCAGTGGCAGAATACGGATAACAGTGATAATATAATAAAATGACAAGATAATTGGTTTTTTAGAAGATTATCAGGACCTCGTGTCTGAATTTTTTTGGAAATTACCTCAATTTGATTGATGAGAAAAAAAGAGTCATCAATAGTTTCACTGAACACATTGAAAAGAAATATTTTAAAAAAATATTTGGGGAAGTGATTTATATTTTATATTATATAACCAGTTTCATCCCCGATCTATTGTAATCTATCATATCAATGTATTGATATTTACAAGGACTAAAGAGAGAACCATCATCATTCATCACTAAAAAACTCAAATTGATCGAGTACATTTAGAGATAATGGTATCATAAAGGAATTTCCTAATGAAAAAACCATGTTATTCCAAACCAAGCATTAAAATAAGTATCTAGACCAAAAATTATAGACTCAAAGCTTGATATGTGGTCCCAAATTAAGATATGATTATGATTCAGGTGACTCATTTCAATTATTCCTCATTATAACAATGGAACAAACTATAATGGTAGATTAATTAGAATTGATATTTACTATGGGTTAGAGGAACTATATCAGTATGAGATATATACTAAATCCATTATTCAGGATGTCCATGTTGAAATTTTATATCATTCCAGCAACATAAAAATTCTGATGTTTTTGAAAATAGAATCATTTAAATTTTATTTTATGAAATAGATGAATTTATGAAATTCAATAGGGTTGATCTCAATATGATACAATTATTTTTTAGAAACAAAAAACCATAACTCTTAATTAATTAAAAAGGACATAATTAGCACTTCTCAGATGTCTGTTGAATTCTAAAATGAATCCATAATTTTATATTTAGTTGGAAGGAAATTTGTTTTTATATAGTCATTATTTTAGAAAAAGGACTTCTGATTCTCACCATGTGTTTTTTCATGAGTTTAAATCTTAGAATGAGAAGATCTTTGTGTTGGGGGTTGCTTTACCTAGAAAAATGTATGAGGTGTTCAGATTTTATATCAGCTAATTTGAGCGTACAATCAATCATTTTGATACTATTATGATGAATATATATAGAAAAACTTATTTTCAATTACTTTTGGATATGATCGGGTTGTGGATGATTTAAGAATTGATTAATTCTTATATTAATCCCTGTAATGTTGATATATCATTTTTTTAATGAAATATTTATCCATAAAAGAGGAACTACCATATTATGATATCCATATTGAACTATTCTTCCCTATCCTTCATGGCCATTGTGACATCATCTTCATATATGAGTGTGGAAATATGTTTTATATGAAATTTAGTTTTAATAGATAGGATTTTTCATATGGATAAAAATGATGAAAGCATGTCTTGATCCCACACATGATGATAGTTATGCTCATAATGGTAGTTCCTTCCCTCTTAATGATGGGGGTAGGATGTATTGATGTGTTTGAAATATATTGAGTTCAAACATAGACAATTTTTATGATACATTTATCAATATAAAATTTTTACACTATATCTTTAAATCATGGATATTATAATACAATGTTATTAAATAATATGATTCAACCATCACATAGGGATCCTAGGTCCCAATTGGTAATTTCTGTTAGACCATGACTATAGAATCTTCTCAATTAACTAAATTTTTGGTCATACAATTATAAATAATATGTATTTCCTTTCTCATAACAGAATATCATTTTTTTCTAAGGGAATTGAAGTTACATTTTAGCTGAGCTAGTGGTTTATTTACCCGATCTAGTGGTTTCTAGATGATGTCCTTGAGGATGATGAAATCATAGATGTCATACCCCATTGTCTTATAGTATTGTAGATAATCAAGATGTTTATTGTGGATCATTTACTTGGATATAATATATTTTAAAATCATGAAAAAGTTTAGCCAAAAGTTTCAAGAGATAGGCAGAAAACTGCTCCTAACAAACATTTATGAAACTAAATAAACAGTATAAATTGACTCAGAAACATGAAGCCTTACAAAGCCATGTATAAAAAGAACCTTCCCGATCATTGAAAACCAAAATATCATAATAAATGGGTAGAAAAAAAGACCAACTAGAACTAACCTCCATGATCTCCCTTTTGTAGAGAGCATCGGCAACCTGATTAGCTTCTTGGTATACATGAGAGACATTGAAGCATAAGCATTCGGCAAGACTATGTCAGGAGATCCAAGCAGACATCATCCTCCAAGGAACATTAAATCATGAAAAAGTTTACAATATATATAATTTAGTAAATGGCATATGAAATTCCTTATTTATAAATAATATACTTTATTTTTCTCATCTTAAAATGGTAGAGGCTTATTCTCCATTATTAACTCTTTTTTGGGATATCACTATTGTTTCTCACATTAAGGGTTAGGATACACGAAATACCTTAATTTTATTTCTTGTTTATATATCTGTATAATAAGAACAATTTATTCTTCTTTTCCAACTCCCTCTTCTTTATCCTCTTGTGTTGACCAAGACATGGAATTTGGTTGTTAGAAAAAACCCTCCAACAGTCATGTAACAAAAACAATCTCTCCAAATTCACATAGATATTTCAATGAGATCAATGGTGTCTATAACTAATCATAGAGATATATTATTCCTAAATATATTAACTTTTCTTATTAGAGATACATATTTTAATTTTATGTTATATCCCTCTATCAAGAAACGTAATATGAGACACTATCATTCTTACGTTGCTCAAAATTTTGGATTTTAAGAATAATCATTATTATCATTATTGATGTATATTACTCTAGGAATTATTGAATTATGTCAACATAAGACAAAATTGTTCTATCTAGATGGTTGTTATACCAAAACAATATAGTACCTTCTATTTTTTTCTTGAAATTCTATACTTATTATTGTTTCCCCATTCCCACACTGTGAAACATCGAGAAAGAATTCATTCCCAAAATATATTATGATTCTAAAACAATTGAATATTGAGAAGGTTTGTTTCCAAAATATTATTGGAGGATAAGTCGCATCCAACCCTTCTATATAATGTTTTCTCTTTGGCTACCTTGGTGATTTATTCCCCAATATTTCTTCAATTAGAGTTTCTGAGGGAAAGATAATGTCATGTAATTTTGATAAAGATGCTTTCTGTAATTTTTATTAAGTACTAGTGGAGGGTGGAACTTGATATAGTCATACCACATATGTTTCCCATTGGTATCTTGTTTTGTATATCATATGATGAAATTATTTCCTTGGCTCCAGATATTGACCTAAAGGTGGTAAAGCCTATTAATCCTTATCAATTGGGTTAAGGTACACCTATTTTCTATGTACATATACAATTGAATTATGGAAATAATTATTCAATGGTTTGATAGTTTTTTTGAACTATCTAATATTTTGAAGGGGTGAATATTTTTTTTCAAGGAATTTATACCCATCATGGATATTTCCCATGAGTTATTCAACATAGATACTAATTAATACCCATTACTCAAATTCATATTCGGTAAAACTAGCCAAAAGGATAGAGTCCTTAGTTTCATTGGGTTGTTAGCTGGATGTGTTCAAGTTCATCATTTTTTACCTGGATAAAGTTTAACTAACAGGTTCTCGCTTGTTATTTAGATGAAGATTTAAATTTATTATGTTATTCTAATGTCATATGTATACACCATCATTGAATGTTTTTTTCACACACTATGTTATGAATTGATTTTTCATCATCATCTTTTTCTTTGCTGATATCATGTTTCATGTAATCCATGATTTAGAAATTGATTACATTAACTGAACATTATTATACAATAGGAATCATGTCATTATCTAACCTAATGTAATAGGATTTTCCACATTTTGAGTTCCCACAAAATGATAATTTTTAATTTCCCTCTCTATTAACTTCATGGGAATATGATTATTTTTGTAGGAACAAATGATGCTTCAAATATTCCCCAATATTCTATCCCATAAGTGTTTTTGATGGTAATCCTAAGTGATACACCAGCATCCATCACTACAATATTTCCTAAAGAGAATGGTGTATCTTTTAGTGGAATGAATTAAGATGAATGTGACTATGTAAAATTACCCTTCTTAATGAATATTAACTACCATTGTTGAATATAGTGTAATAATTACCAAAACCCGTTAATATGGGGTTTTCATAGCCCCCAAAAACATTAAATTTTTTATATTTTGGATATTTTACTACCCCAAGGGTGGTAGTGGAAGAAATCATTCATCCTTATATATGGGATGGGGAAATTCTTGTGTTTCCACTTTGTTGGACACAATTACCACCCTCTTTATATTTCAATAATTAGTCTATGATTGAGATGGATGTGTTGAATGCATTTTGTGGGATCCAATCATTTTTTGAGGTGTTTATCCAAGGGTTCAAATTTCATAAAATTAGAAAAATTATCTACCTTTTTAGAGGCCACAGTAATAAATTTTTCAATGGTCTTTTCACACTATGTTATTCAGTTCAGAGCTCTGGATATGGTATGTATTTTTTACATAGATCAACCTATGTTTGTGGACCCAGAGGCTATGATTACTCCTGATGAAAATAAATTGCAAGATATTTCACTCAATGTATTGTGTTTTATATGGAGTGGAGTCAAATAAAATTACCCATGATCTCCCCACTCTCTAATGTGTACATTATAAATGGAATTTCCGATAAACTAGTATAGATTTTGATATCTATTGAGGAATTCATACTGATGATCTATGCAGTATCCCTCCAAATTTTTGTATCATTCAACTAAGAGTGTATCTAACCTGATATGGTAGTATATTTCACTTACCAACATGACTAGGTTTATATAGACATCATTATATAAATAATCAATACTAATATTGGGTAATTTTCCAATATATTAAAGAATAATTAATTTATGCGTTCTACATTAAGTATTTTTTTAAGGTCATAATTATATGTGGAATTGGGATACATGATAATTAATATATTTTTTATAGTTAGTTACATAGTTGTATAAATATAATTTTTTCATCTAATAAGTGGAATTAGTCCACTTGAACTAAGTAGAGAGGTCATTTTACAGCAGTCATATTATGGTTGGTTGAGTAATTCAAAATTTACAATACTAATTTAGTGAATAAGAGGTATAGAATAGTCATAGAATATGAAGATTATCCTTGACTATATCATTTTAATGATCACATTTTAGAAGTAAATAATGATCTTCATGATGTATCTGGATTTAGTCTCCTGAGTTCCTCATGGTATAAAAATTATAGTGGAGTTCCATTGGTGAAGGGATTGTTTTATGGTTAAATTAAGATGGCTATAAGGGGAGGAATGCTGTGATTAATGTGATGTCAAAGGCCTCCATTGAAATTTTAATATTCATCAGAATGGAGAGAACACCAATTTAACCATTATTTTTGGAAGAAAATATGGAATTTTCATTATATTCTTGACAGAGGACCTACAGGGTGGACAATCTAGTTTCCATGGATAGAAGCATCATGGTTACTATTGTTTATTGTATTTTTAAAGGGATAATATTCTTATTGATGGTTATTTTGGATATAATGAGGGTTTTAATATTTCACACCATAATAGTATTTGAAATGGTAGATCGTCAATTTACCCTAATAAGGACCTTTTGATAAATAACATTGGTGAGGCCCTGAAGAGTTGTTGATCATAGAATGACAAGGAAGTAATGAATGACTATAGATGGTTCCTCTTTTTTATAAATTATCAAAACATTATTAGGATTATTTTAAAATATTTTTTTGGTCATAATGGTTATCAGTACTAATCATGGTTGGGTTATAAGCCATTCTTACATTATCATCTTCCCTTATCGAGAATTCATCTTTCATTATCTCAGTTGAGTAGAAGTGGTGATGCACTATGGACAATGGCCTTTTTAGCAAAATTATTTCATAAAAAAATATCTTTTTACCTATAGAATATTCAAATAATCATGATCATATTGGGTATGAAGATTAGAGTGACCTTACATGCTATCATAGTATTCTATTTGGTTTCATTATAATAGTATGGAATATAGGGCCATCTCTTGGTTAATGTCAAAATAGGATGACAACATTCCTTAGACTAGGGTGAAGAATATGGGTGTCTCATGACCGACTTATAAAATATATTGTCAAGATCCATTGAAATTGGTAGGAATATGAGTCCACCATCAACTAGCCGTTAGGTAATACTATTAATCTACAGTTTGATCATGTAAGTGAGTTTGATTTTTATTTTCATTTTTTGTTTGGATATGTCAGTGATCCTCTTAAATGGAAGAAAGTGTATAGTTCCACACCTAAGTACCTCCCATGATATTTTAATGAGTTTTTAAATTATTTTTAGAAATTTTTAAGGCATATAGCCTATTTTTCATTTTAATATGAATTCAAATGAATTTCATTTATGTTAGTATGTATTTTATTATTTTCATGGTATTGGGAAGGAAATATTCCTTTCCATTGTTTACAATTAGTTTGTATAAACATACATCATGAATAATAATGAGATTATACACCAACGTTTTGTGTGGGACTGGGGACATAGGTACAATTGAATCTGATATTTTCATCATATATATGACAAGAAACATTATATATAATTGAAAAAATTCAAATCTTCTCCAAAGTGGATGTCAGGATATGCCCAATTAGTTCTTCAAGTGCCTCTAGTTTTTCTAGTAGAATTTTTCATCACAACTAGAGATATAGGATTACACATGGACGATAATCAATATATTATAGATATATTCCTCTCTGAGAAAATTAATATGGTATTACTCTCAACCTATATTTATTTTCTCCCTATGTAGAGATAAATTAAGGTCACATATCTAGGTTTTTTATCCTAATTCCTTAATCAAATAATTTTCACTAGGTTTTTAAGAATTTAATATTTTTCTAAACTAGTGTTATATATGGGTAGAAGTATACATCTATGAATAATCTTATTCCAAGTTAATGTCTTGATCCACATAATTTTCAATATATCAATGGTATGAATGTTACTTGTTATTGTAATTTTGGGAGATACTCACAAATAAATTAGATATAACAATAGGTTCCACTGGATTAATCATAGAATACAACTAAAAGTGAGATAATATATGGATCATAATATACTAGAGGTTCTCTCATGCCTCTTCCATATTATGGATGGTGGTATTTTTTTGGTACTCCCTTACTAAAGCAGTTTTTACCTATTTTTGGCGATGTTGTGTTGGTGAATGATCCCCTTTTTTGAAGGGGACATTGTATTTTCAATGGGTAAATGTAATGTTTGATGTTTATATGATGTTATATTCTTTTTTATTAATGTATGTTCTTATTATATATATTTTTAGATTATAATTAAATAGAATAAATAAAAACACGATAATATATAACCAAATATAAGAGCATGTTCAATCGATCATTTTCATAGGTAAAGGATTCGCATCATATTCACCATTTATATTGAAAAATATGACACACTTTCTAGATGTGATATTCTGATAAATTACAAACCAACATTTAAGAAGATGTTGATCACTAGGAATTAAACAAAATAACCAAATAATATGAAATGGTCAAGAGGACAGAGGGGAAGGCTCATCCATAACTTTGCAGGGGAGATTATTTTCTACTCATGGACCCTCTAATCAATTTATTTCATGATCATGAATCATTTCCAAATCATATTGAATGGCTAGTTACCCATATAGAAATGATAAAATTGTATCCATGAATTATTGTATAATTCTTTTGTATTAATGGAACTCCATTGATGAGGTTATCAAAATGAATCAGAGATTCCTCATAAATGGTATTGTTATATATTTAATTGGTTCTATATAATTATATTAATAGGTTATTATTCTATATTTTAAATCCACAAAATAATGTTCCATGGATGGTGTTGCAAACTAAAGTAGATAAAGTTGTTGTGTTGTTACGAGAAATCCCTTGACCAGGGATTCCTATGTATCAATATGATGTGACTCAAAATCCATATTATATTACACATAATCACACTCACAGAACCACTTATAATTATCCTATATGGTCGAATATTGTTTCTTTTATGTTTTTGAATCCATAACCAGGTGATGTCCAATTTAATACCAATTTTTATAAGAAATGTTCCAAGTAGTTCAATGAAATATTTAGTTGTTTCATCAATTTATTTTTCAATGATGTCTACTAGTAAATAATCTTTTAGAATTTCCAGATGAGATCCATATAATCATTGAAAACCCATATTTTTATATTCTTCATAGTTACTATAAGAATGTGGGAGATCCATTTTCGGTACGTGAAACCTTAAAAAAAATGAAATTGATTATCTTATGAACTTTGGATTCCACCATGGTGGAAAGGGTTATAGTAATTCAACTAGATACCTATTTATATCCATTATCACCATATAGAGGACCCAAATTATATGTGTCCATATAAGGATTAAATCCATGAGAATCAATATAATTCAAAATTAATAAAATCAGTGTTAATTCAGGAAGTACATATATGTTAACTTCTCCTAGGGGGGGGTCATAGAGTAGCTAATTAATTTGGGTCTTGGAATATACATTATACCATGATTAAAAAACCGATGGTCATTAATAGTAGTAGATACAACTTAATGAAATATTATTGGAAATATATGAGATCTTATTCCTCTTCTTATACTTTTATTCATCAGTAGAAGAATAAAAAATAGAATTTAGGTATCAAAAATATAATTATAGTGAATATATATTATATATGATTGAAAAGGTTGTTCCAATATATCATTTGTATAATGATATGGGGGAGTCATTATTAAGGAAATCCTAGATGATTTCTCATCCCTCGAAGCTACCATCTATAATAGATAAAGTTATGATATTTATAATACAAGGGATGATGTGAGGTAATCTTCTACACCTTTGGATAATAAGGATTTATATATGGAAACCAATAATACAGGGGGGTTATCAGGTTCATGATTTTATATAAAAGTTCCAAACCCTTATTTTGTTTTGAATACCTTGGATGATGAATGTGATATCATGGGTATAGAGGAAAACATGTCGAACCCCCATTCAAACCTCAATCTATAAGGGTTGACGATAATCAGATCAAAGGTACCTTATGACATAATTATAATATTTATTAAAAGATACCCAATGTAATGAATATGAAAATGTTTACTCATCCAAATTTGTAGAGAAATAATATTTCTTTTAGTGGATGGAGTCTACTCAGTGGCTGAATACAGATAACCATGATAATATAATAAAATGACAAGATAATTGGTTTTTTAGAAGATGCTCAGGACCTCGTGTCTGAATTTTTTTTTTGAAATTACCTCAATCTGATTGATGATAAAAAAAAAGGGTCATCAATAGTTTCACTGAACACATTGGAAAGAAATATTTTAAAAAATTATTTGCTGAAGTGATTTAGATTTTATATTTTATAACCAGTTTTATCCTCGATCTATTGTAAACTATCATATCAATGTATTGATATTCACAAGGACTAAAGGGAGAACCATCATCATTCATCACTAAAAAATTCAAATTGATCGAGTACATTTTTAGATAATGGTATCATAATGGAATTTACTCATGAAAAAATCCATGTTATTCCAAACAGAGCATTAAAATCCTTATCTAGGCCAAAAATTATAGACTCAAAGCTTGATATGTGGTCCCAAATTGAGATTTGATTATGATTCAGGTGACTCGTTTCAATTTTTCCTCATTATAACAATGGAATAACCTATAAAGGTATATTAATTAGAATTGATATTTACTATGGGTTAGAGGAACTATATCAGTATGAGATGTATACTAAATCTATTATTCAAGATGTCCATGTTGAAATTTTATATCATTCCAGCCACATAAAAATTCTGATGTTTTTGAAAATAAAATCATTTAAATTTTATTTTATGAATTATATGAATTTATTAAATTCAATAGGGTTTATCTCCCTGTGATACAATTATTTTTTTGAAAAAAAACCCATATCTCTTAATTAATTAAAAAGGTAATAATTAGTACTTCTTAGATATCTGTTGAATTATAAAAGGAATCCATAATTTTATATTTATTTGGAAGGAAAATAGTTATTATAAAGTCATAATTTTAGAAAAAGGACTTCTGATTCTCACCATGTGGTTTTTCACCAGTTTAAATCTTAGAAGGAGAGGATCTTTGTGTTAGTGGTTGCTTCACCTAAAAATATGTATGAGGTGTTTAGATTTTATATCAACTAATTTGAGTGTACAATCAATCATTTTGATATTATTAGGATGACTATATATATAAAAACTTATTTTCAATTACTTATGGATATGATCGGGTTGTGGATGATTTAAGAATTGATTAATTCTTATATTAATCCTTGTAATGTTGATATATCATTTTTTTCAATGAAATATTTATCCTTACTAGAGGAACTACCAAATTATGATATCCATATTGAACCATTCTTCCCTAACCTTCATGGCCATTGTGACATCATCCTCATATATGAGTGGGGAAATATGTTTTAAATGAAATTTAGTTTTAATAGATAGGATTTTTCATATGGATAAAAATGATGAAACAATGTCTTGATCCCACACATGACGATAGTTATGCTCATAATGGTAGTTCCTTCCCTCTTAATGATGGGGGTAGGATGTATTGAAGTGTTTGAAATAGATTTAGTTCCAACATAGACAATTTTTATGATACATTGATCAATATAAAAGTTTTACACTATATATTTAAATCATGAATATTATAATACCATGTGATTAAATAATCTTATTCAATCATCACATAGGGAACCTGGGTCCCAATTGGCTATTTTTGTTACATCCTGTTTATAGAATATTCTCAATTAACTAAATTTTTGGTCATACAATTATAAATAATATATATTCCCTTTCTCATAACATACTATCATTTTTTTTCTAATGGAATTGAAGTTACATTTTAGCTGAGCTAGTGGTTTATTTACCCGATCTAGTGGTTTCTAGATGATGTCCTTGAGGATGATGATATCATAGACGTCATACCCCATTATCTTATGGTATTTTAGATAATCAAGATGTTTATTGTGGATCATTTACTTGGGTATAATAGATTTTAAAATCATGAAAAATGTTTTCCAAAAGTTTCGAGAGATAGGCAGAAATCTGCTACCAAAAAACATTTATGAAAATAAATAAAAAGTACACAGTGACTCAGAAACATGAAGCCTTACATAGTCGTTTATACAAAGCACCTTCCCAATCATTGCAAACCAAATTTTCAAAATAAATGTGTAGAATAAATGACCAACTGTAACTAACCTCCATGATCTCCCTTTTGGAGAGGGCATCAGCAACCTGATTAGCTTCTAGGTATACATGAGAGACATCGAGGTCTAAGAATTCGGCAAGACTAAGTGAGGTGATCCAATCATACTTCATCCTCCAAGGAACATTAAATCATGAAAATGTTTACAATATATAGAATTTAGTAAATGGAATAAGAAATTACTTTTTTATGAATTATATACATTATTTTTCTCATCTTCAAATAGTAGAGGCTTATTCTCCATTATTAACTCTTTTTGGGGATATCACTATTGTTTCTCACATTAACGGTTAGGATAAACGGGATACCTTAAGGGTTTTTCTTGTTTATATATCTGTATAATAAGCATAATTTATTTTTCTTTTCAAACTCCCTCTTCTTTATCGTCTTGTGTTGACTAAGACATGGAATTTGGTTGTTAGAAAAAAACCCTCCAACTATCATATAACTGAAACAATCTCTCCAAGTTCACATAGTTATTTTAATGAGATCAATGGTGTCTATAACTCATCATAGAGATTTGTTATTCCTAAATATATTAACTTTTCTTATTGGAGATACATATTATAATTTTATGTCAGATCCCTCTATCAAGAAATGTAATATGAGACACTCTCATTCTTATATTGCTCAAAATTTTGGATTTTAAGGATAATCATCATTCTCATTTTTGATGTATATTACTCTAGGAATTATTGAATTAGGTCAACATAAGACACAATTGTACTATCTAGATGGTTGTTATACCAAAAAAATATAGTAACTTCTATTGTTTTCTAGAAATTCTGTACTTATTATTGTTTCCCCATTCTCATCACTGCGAAACATCGAGAAAGAATTCATTCCCAAAATATATTATGATTCTTAAACAATTGAATATTGAGAAGGTTTGTTTCCAAAATATTTTTGGAGGATATGCCACATCCAACCATTTTATATAATGTTTTCTCTTTGGCTACATTGGTGATTTATTCCCCAATATTTATTCAATTAGAGTTTCTGAGCGAATTCTAATTTCATGTAATTTTGATAATGTTGCTTGCTGTAATATTTATTAAGTATCAGTGGAGGGTGGAACATGATATAGTCGTACCACATATGTTTCCCATTGAATTCTTGTTTTTTATATCATATGATGAATTTATTTCCTTAGCTCCAGCTGCTGACCTAAAGGTGGGAAAGCCTATTAATACTTATCAATTGGGTTAAGATACAACTATTTTCTAAGTATATATACAACTGAATTATGGAAATATTTATTCAATGGTTTGTTAGTTTTTTTTAACTATCTAATATTTTGTAGGGGTGAATATTTTTTTCAAGGAATTTATACCCATCATGGATATTTCCCATGAGTTATTCAAACTGGATATTAATTAATAACCATAACTCAAATTAATATTGGGTAAAACTAGCCAAAATGATAGAGTCCTTAGTTTCATTGGGTGGTTGGTTGGATGTGTTCAGGATCATCATTTTTACCTGGATAATGTTTAACTAATAGGTTCTCGCATGTCATTTAGATGTAGATTTAAATTTATTATGTTCTTCTAGTGTCATATGTATACACCAACATTGAATGTTTTTTCACACACTATGTTATGAATTGATGTTTCCTCATCATCTTTTTCTTTGCTGATATCATGATTCATGTAATCCATAATTTAGAAATTGATTATATTAACTGAACAATATTATACAATTGGAATCATGTCTTTATCTAATCCAATGTAATAGGATTTTCAACATTTTGAGTTCCCACAAAATGATAATGTTTAATTTCCCTATCTATTAACTTCATGGGAATATGATTTTTGTTATAAGAACATATGATTCTTCTAATATCCCCCAATATTCTATCCCATAAGTGTTTTTGAGAGTAATCCTGAGTGATACACCAGCATCCATGACTACAATCATTCCAAAAGGGAATGGTGTATCTTTTAGTGGAAGGAATTAAGATGAATGTGACTATGTAAAATTACCCTTCTTAATGAATATTAACTACCATTGTTGAATATAGGGTAATAATTACCAAAACTCATTAATATGGGGTTTTCATAGCCCCCCAAAACATCAAAGTTTTTATATTTTGGTTATTTTACTATCCCAAGGGTGGTAGTGGAAGTAATCATTCATACTTATATATGAGATGGGGTAATTCTTATGTTTCCACTTTGTTGGACACAGTTACCACCCTCTTTATATTTCAATAATTAGTCCATGATTGAGATGGATGTAGTGAATACATTTTGTGGGATCCAATTATTTTTTTGAGGTGTTTATCCAGGGGATAAAATTTCATAAAATTAGAAAAATTTTCTACCTTTTTAGAGGCCACATTTATAAATTTTTCAATGATATTTTCACACTATGTTATTCAGTTCTCATCTCAGGATATGGTATGTATTTTTTACATATATCAACCTATATTTGTGGACCCAGAGGCTCTGATTACTGTTGATGAAAATAAATTGCAAGATATTTCACTCAATGTATTGTGTTGTGTATGGAATGGAGTAAAATAAAATTACCCATGATCTCCCCACTCTTTAATGTGTACATTATAAATGGAATTTCCGACAAACTAGTATATAGTCTGATATCAATTGATGAATTCATACTGATGATCTATGCAGTATCAGTCAAAAGTTTTGTATTGTTCAACTAAGAGTGTATCTAACCTGATATGTTAGTATATTTCACTTACCAACCTGACCAGGTTTATATAGTCATCATAATATAAATAATTCATTCTAATATTGGTAATTTTCCAATATATTAAAGAATAATTAATTTATGTGTTCTACATTAAGTATTTTTTGAAGTTCATAATTATAAGTGGAATTGGGATAGATGATAATTTATAAATTTTTTATAGTAAGTTACATAGTTGTATAAATATAATTTTATCATCTAATAAGTGGAATTAATCCACTTGAACTAACTACAGCGGTCGTTTTACAGCAGCAATATTATGGTTGGTTGAGTAATTAAAAATTTACAATAATAATTTAGTTAATAAGCGGTATATAATAGTCATAGAATATGAAGATTATCCTTGACTATCTCATATTTATGATCACATTTTATAAGTAAATAATGATCTTCATGATGTATCTGGATTTAGTCTTCTGTGTTCCTCATGATATAAAAATTATAGTGGAGTTCCATTGGTGAAGGGATTGTTTTTTGATTAAATTAAGATGCCTATAAGGGGAGGATTGTTGTAATTAATGTGATGTCAAAGGCCTTCATTGAAATTTTAATATTCATCAGAACGTAGAGTACACCAATTTATCCACAATTTTGGGAAGGAAATATGGCATTTTCATTCTATTCTGGAGAGAGGACCTACAGGGTGGACAGTCTAGTTTCCATGCATAGAAGCATCATTCTTACTATTGTTTGTTGTATTTTTGAAGGGATGATATTCTTATTGATTGTTATTTTGGATATAATGAAGGTTTTAATATTTCACACCATAATAGTATTTGAAATGGTAGATCGTCAATTTACCATAATAAGGACCTTTTGGTAAATAACATTGGTGAGGCCCTGAAGATTAGTTGATCATAGAATGACAAAGAAGTAATGAATTACTATAGATGGTTTCTTTTTTTTATAAATTATCAAAACATTATTAGGATTATTTTAAAAGATTTTTATTGTCATAATGGTTATCAGTACTGAACATGGTTGGGTTATAAGGCATTCTTACATTATCATCTTCCCTTATTGAGATTTCATCTTTCATTATCTCTATTGAGTAGCAGGGGTGATGCACTATGGACAATGACCTTTTTAGAAAATTGATTTCGTAAATAAATATATTTTTACCAATAGAATATTCAAACAATAATCATCATATTGTGTATGAAGAGTAGAGTTCCCTTACATGATAGCATATTATTCTATTTGGTTTCATTATAATAGTATGGAATATAGGGACATCTCTTTGTTAATGTCAAAATAGAAAGACAACATTCATTAGACTAGGGTGAAGAATATGGGTGTCTCATGACCGACTTATAAAATATATTGTCAAGATCCATTGAAATCGGTAGGAATATGAGTCTACCATCAACTAGCCATTAGGTAATAATATTAATCTGTAGTTGGATCATGTAAGTGAGTTTGATTTTTATTTTCATTATTTGTTTGGATATGTCGGTGATCCTCTTAAATGCAAGAAAGAGTATAGTTCCACACCTATGTACCTCCCATGATATTCTAATGAGAGTCTAAATAATTTTTAGAATTTATCAAGTCCTATCACCTATTTTACATTTAAATAAGAATTCAAATGAATTTCATTTATTTTAGTATGTATTTTCTTCTTTTCATGGTGTTGGGAAGGATATATTCCTTTCCATTGTTTACAATTTGTTTATATAAACATGCATCATGAATAATAATGAGAATATACACCAACATTTTTTTGTGGGACTGGGGACATGGGTACAATTGAATCCTCTATTTTCATCATAAATATGAAAAGAAACATTATATATAATTGAAAAAATTCAATCTTTCTCCAAAGTGGAATTCAGGATATGCCCAATCAGTTTCTCAAGTGCCTCTAGGTATGCTATTAGAATTGTTCATCACAACTAGAGATATAAGATTACACATGGATGGTAATCAATATATTATAGATATATTTTTCTCTGAGAAAAAGAATATGGTATTAATATCAACCTATATTTATTTTCTCCTTATGTAGAGATAAATTAAGGTCACGTATCTAGGTTTTTTATCCTAATTCCTTAATCAAATATTTTTCACTACATTTTTAAGAACTAAATATTTTTATAAACTAGTGTTATATATGGGTAGAAGTATACCTCTATGAATAATCTTATCCCCAGTTGATGTCTTGATCCACATTATTTTCAATATATCAATGGTATGAATGTTACTTGTTGTTGTAATTTTGGGAGATACTCACAAATAAATTTGATATAACAATAAGTTCCACTGGATTAATCATGGAATACAACTAAATGTGAGATAATATATGGATCGTAATATACTAGAGGTCTCTCATGCCTCTTCCATATAATGGATGGTGGTATTTTTTTGGTACTCCATTAATAAATCATTTTTTACCTATTTTTGGCGATGTTGTGTTGGTGAATGATCCCCTTTTTTGAAGGGGACATTTTATTTTCAATGGGTAAATGTAATTTCTGATATTTATATGATGTTATATTATTTTTTCTTAATGGATGTTATTATTATATATATTTTTAGATTATAATGAAATAGAAGAAATAAAATCATGATAATATATAACCAAATATAAGAGAATGTTCAATCGATCATTTTCATAGGTAAAGGATTCACATTATATTTACCATTTATATTGAAAAATATGACACACTTTATAGATGTGATATTCTCATAAATTACGGACCAACATTTAAAAAGATGTTGATCACTAGGAATTAAATATAATAACCAAATAATATGAAATTTTCAAGAGTATAGAATGGAAGTATCATCCATAACTTTTTAGGGGAGATTATTTTCTAATCATGGACCCTCTAATCAATTTATTTCATGATCAGGAATCATTTCCAAATCATATTGAATGGCTATTTACCCATATACCAGTGATCAAATTGAAACCATAAATTATAGTATTAATTTTTTGTATTAATGGAACTCCATTGATGAGGTTATCTAAATGAATCAGAGATTCTTCATAAATGGTATTGTAATATATTTACCTGGTTTATATAATTATCTTAGTAGTTTATTATTCTACATTTTAAAACCACAAAACTAGGTTCCATGGATGGTGCTGCAAACTAAAAAGAGAAATTTGTTGTGTTGTTATGAGGAATCCCTTGACCAGGGATTCCTATGTATCAATATGAAGTGATGTGAAATATATATTATATTCCACATAATCACACTCACAGAACCACTTATAATTATCCTATATGGTCGAATATTGTTTCTTTTAAGGTTGTGAATCCATAACCAGGTGATGTCCCATTTAATACGAATTTTTATAAGAAATGTTCCAAGTAGTTCAATGAAATATTTAGTTGACTATGTTCTGACATCATAATATCATGAAAATAAATTAATACAATCATAAATAGAATGTTCCACATGAAAAAAAAATACAGGGATAAAAAGAACGATACAAAATAAAAACATAGGAGGTCATCTCTTAGGCCTAGGTGGGGACGTGCGAAAGGGGGTGGGGTAAGGCTGCCTCAATACCCTCTAAACCAACAACACGTTTGAACAAATTTTGATCAGATAGTTATAGGAGGTCGTCTCTTTGTGCGGAGCTTGTGATACAGGAACCCTAGTGCATGTCGCGCGATGACTCCCCCCCCCCTTCCTGGAGGCGGCGGGAGGGGGGAGGCTAATCCGGTTCCACTAACGATGAAGCCTTGAACCCCCTTTGTGCTGTTTACTAACCCTAATAACCTCCCATATTTTATGTCGATTGAATTACATCCAAAGGTGCCTGACCTTCACCTCGGGAACCCTAATCTACCGATCTCGGAGTTGGAGTTCTTTGAAACGACGAAGCATCTTGATCTGACCCTGGTGGCTCGATTCAACTCGTGAAGGCCGTATGTTGATGAATTTTATCGATGTGTCTTTGACAAGTGGGACTTGCGGGATCGAGCAGTGGTTGGCCTCCTCGACAATCGTCACTTAATGATTCATTTTGCCTCAGATGAAGATCTGGTTCGTGCTTGGTCCATCGCCCCTCGATGTTGGAAAAGCTGTAAGTTCTTCCTATTTCTATGGACGATTAAATGTTGTATGAATCGGGATCCCACATCCCTTCCGATCTGGGTAATTCTCCCCAATCTTCCTTTACCCCTTCAAAATACACCGATATTTTTTATGCTAGGGAATATGATAGGTCGCTTCCTTTGTTCTGATGTGCCTACATCTACCCTGTGCCACCCGATTAATCCTCGGTGCTGTGTTGAGGTGGATGTTTCGAGACCGCCGTGGGAATGGGTGTGGATTTCAGTTGGAGAGGAATTTCAATGGAAGCAAGAGGTTATCTATGAATCCTGGGTTGATTATGGTTCAAGCTACAAAAGACTGGGCCATTCCTGTTTGAGATGCCATGCCGGGTTACAGTGCACGAGGCCACCAGCACCGAGCTCTCTTGCTGAGGACAGGAGACCCGCTGTGGTGGAAACTGAGACAGGAAATCTCCGACCGTGGGGCAAGCTCTCTGTTAATACAACCACGGGTGCTACTTCCAACCCATTGGTGTCAGCAGTTTTCACACGACTTAGGCAGGATTTCAAAAGGGGGAATGAACTGCAGGTATGTGATCCCAAAGTGCTTGCGATAGTGGGGCGGCATGCCCTTTAGATGGTCTCACAGCTGCAGTTCATCAGCAGCAACATGAGGCATCTATTATGTCGAACAGGGATGTCAATGCTCAACTCAGTTTGTCTAAGGCTGGTGCGGATAATCAGAGGGAACGGGGTAGCAGTGGTGGTATTAGTCAGTGTAAACAGGGGTCTGATTTGAGTCATGAATTGGATATCATGCATGGGTCTGCCCCAGATGTGAGGTAGTTGCAGTCTACTGGATGTAAGCAGAACCCAAATATGGAGATTGTAGGCAGCTGTAGTGGTCAGGGTCATGTTTCTAGTTGTGTTTTGATTAACATACCCATGGGGAATCGCTTTCAAGGGTTAGACATGGCGGCTGGGGATGAGATACCTCCTATATGTGGCAGTGGCAGCATGCATAATGATTGCACGGAGAATGCAGTAATGTGTAAAGCTGGGATTGACGTTGAACATACAATGGAAGACCAACCTCACTGTTTATCTATGATTGACATGAAAAATCAGTTTCAGAAAAACCAGCTAGTTCTGTATCATGAGATACAGTACCATGGGAAATTGGGAGACCACGCTGATAGTGATAAGGAAAATCATGCGGAGATGGTGAGGCAATCATACACTGAGACTGTCCAAGTAGAGAACAAGGCGATAGCGGTGATCCAGGACAAGGTGATTGCTTCTCCGTGAGGAAGGAGGAAGAAAGACTACCCCTATTTGGCAAAGTCGATGCCTACCAGATAGACTGTCAAAAATATGCAATCTTCAAATGAGTTTCTTGAGCTGGAGCGGCTGAATATGAGGAGGAAATATGCAAAGGTTCTGAAGCACTACGAATGTTTGGTGTGGGAAACGGTGAATGAGGAAGAGTCTTTTTATCATGGAGGTGGTGAGGGGTATGATTTTCAGGATTTGTAGTGACTTTTCTGGTTCTGTAATTTTTTATCTCCAGTCATTTTATTTTATCTTAATAAATGGTCAGGGGTCCTACCTCTAGCAATGCATTCCTGGTATAATCTTTAGTTTAAAAATGATATTAATCAATTAAAATAACAACATATTGTTAATTTTCATTTCTTTTAGAGATCATTTTACAAATTTATTGTATTTTATCATTAAATAATCAAATTGATCATAGTTAAAAGATCATTAAAATATGTTATATTTATATTTATAATCCAGTTTATTAACTATTAATTATCTAGTAATTGATATTTAATAAAAATTAAATAACACATGGGAAAAAGGACATTTTGTTTTATATATAATGTTTTTCATTATATATTATATTTTCTCATAAAATATAAATTTAAAAATTATAATATTTTAAAATTTCATATGACTAATGTTTTTTGATATTTTTCAAAAATATTTTATTTTCATGTTAATGGTAAAAAAACATTGGATTTTATACTAACAATGTCACTTTTATGAAATTATCAGATTATAATAATGACTTAAAAATAATGAAAAATTGTTTCACATAAATAAAATATAATTATAAATTAAAAAAATTCATTCTAAAAAACTCTACTGATGATATAAACCTCATGTTTCTTTTTTTTGAAATGTAAATATCATTTTACTCTAAAAACTGATTTTATTCACTAACATTAAAAATTAGATTGCATTAATAGAAAAAATTAAATATATCAATGAATATTTAATTAATTTATTATAATGATAATATTATTCAATAAGTCCAATAAAAGTTTTTGTCATAAAATTTTGACAACAAATATTTATGTTAATTACCCTGGTAATTGTATAATTTTAATTTCCAAATAATTTTTTAATATTTAGTAATTTTAATCTAATAAAATAAATTTTATATTAAAAAATGAATTTAATATAATTTTAAACCACTATATTAAATTTCTATCACTATTCAAATACCTAATCAATATTATATAATATTTTGAAATATAAATGATACAAGAAATACTTTTTCAACAAAAATGTGTTTCACTATATTGAATGTTTTTATTTAAAATTTAATTTAATGAAATTTAAAAATTGAATTATATTATATGTGGATTTAAATTTGGATAATAAAATCCTTATTTTTTTAACTCAGGGTACCTTACCTTTTTAATAAAATTTAATTCAGGTGGATAAAAACTTGGTACCAATGTAAACACCAAAATGGTAAATGTTAAAGATTGTTGAAAATATATTGAAAAAAGATTAAATAAATTTAAAAATGAGTTTAGGAGGATTTATTGTCCTTATATCACCCAAAAAATCCATCATTTTCTACTTTTGGGTCAATTTTCAATTGAATAGTGTCATTATATTATAAAAAGTAATGGAAATTTAAAAAAGTTCCATTTTCATAACTTTAAAAAAGGGATTACTTATACACTCTAAAATTGAAAAATTCCATTAGAAAATTTCATGAAACCATAACCAATATTAGACTCATAAATTATATTTAACTATTTAAATCACATGCTCACCAAAATTTATCACAATCCCATCATCTCCAAGGGGTATTTTAATACAATTTTCCAGGCTCCAAATTGAAAATTATGTTATCAGTGTCCTTTTTTCACTAACATTACCATACAAAACATCCATAGAAATAGAAATATATAGAAATTATTATTATTATTATTATAATTTACGATTATTATATTAATATATAAATTCTGACTTATCTATTATAATACACCTATAAAAGAATAATAATGTAGATTGTGACTTTCGTAGACTACCACCTCTGTTAACTAATATATTTTTTCCAATTTTTATATTTAGTTTAATTAAATATCCAAACAATCGAAAAATATGTTACTAACAAATAAAATTCAAATAATATCATAATTATTATCGTATAATGATTTTATATAATCTCCTAACAATAATCACCCACTTAGATTTAGAGTGTTCGTGTTATGTTTTTATTGACCACCTATTGTGAAAATAAAAAAGAACAATATCTTGTATAAGTATAGAAATAGAAAAAGTTTAATTTTTTTATAATTTAAAATGATAATACTGAAATATTATATTGTTTTATAATTTTTATATAAATTATTTAACATATTAAAATACTATCATTGATCACTAAAATTTCCAATGTAAGCCAAAAATGATTCAATTTTCCTAAAAATATAATAATGAAATATATAATAAGTATAAAGGGATAATAAATTAGTGATATTGAAAAATATATTTAATAATAATTTTCCCAATAAGTCATTGAGTAATATTAATTTTATTACTCTCGATATTAGGTTCATGTGTAGAATTAATCAAGAATAGTATTAGAGTTTCGTATCTCAATTTTCACCACTAGAGACATATTATTTATTATACAGTATGTGTTTTTTGGAATGATGTATCAAATAACCATTTATTATTTTCTATCAATATTTTATTTTATTTGATTATAATCAATGTTCATTTCTATATTATTTACCACATTGGGTTTCAACTAAAAAATTATAAATGCTATTGGGAGTTGTTGTTTAAAATCCATTTCTTTTAGAGACATTTTATTATGAACCTAATTTCTAATATATAGTGTACATGGTATTTACATGATTCATTAAACCATGAAATATCAATCATTCATTGTATTGTAACTTCAATTTCAATTTATCTATTATTCATTGTGTTTCAATTTTTTTTTTCAAACTGTATCAATTTTTTAACTTGAATTATTTCTCCTTGACTAAAAATTTATATACATGATTATAATTTTATAAGTTTCACTCACACATTAATTTTGTTTATATATTTTATTTTATATTATTATTTTGATAAATATTTTATTTTTATTAATATATTCTGTTCAAATTTATGTTTTACATTATAAAAATATGTTATTATTTTCAGAAAATATTTTCATTCATTATTAATTTCCCACAAAAGGTGTCTCCTATGTTGGGAAATCTTATATTTTTTTATTTGATCCAAATAATTATATTTACCTATTTTTAAAGTGAATAAAATATATACGAATTATTATTTTTGTTTTCAACTATTTTATATAAAAATAATTAAAAATGATTTCATCCCTTTCAGAAAAAAAATGTTTTAGTTTTCCACACTATTTTTTATTTATAAGACCATTGTATATTTTTAAAAAATTATTATTTTTATATATCTAAAAAAATTTCAAAATACTATTTGTGAGAATGCATTTTAATGTGAAATAAATTATTTTTTTAGATAGGGTTTCTCTATAAAATAATAAAAGAATCTTTTTTTAAACAATATTAGATTAAATGATTTCCCATAAATTCGAATCATCTTTTTCATTATTAATGATTTTTAATTCAAATTATTTTTATGTCAATATAATTTTTTAATTTAATTTTTTTCATAAAAAACTGTCATCTCTATTATCATTTTCAAGGAAAATTAGAGTATTATTCTAAAAGAATTAGTCAATTAATGTTTGAATATTTAAATATGTATTTAGAAAATGATAATTTTTTATGATATATAAGACAAATGATCAATAAAAAATTTTTATTATACAATAATATAATTTTTTCACTAAATTATTCTTCCAATTATAATCCAAAAGAAATTATATTTTTTATTCTTTTCATTTATGTGGGTTTGACTAATATCCAAAATATCAATTCATTTGAAAAATTATGAATATAACCATATAATATTTATTAATATTGTGTACATATTATAGAACATATTAACATAATTCATTTATAGTTACATATAAATTTACATTATATCATTATATAATAATTTATTTTCCCCTAGAATTTTTCTTACGATTATTGATGTTATTAAATTTTTTTTCAATATATGAATCCTTTTGAATGGATATCAAGAAAACATTCTTTCAAATGGTTTATTTTGTTATATTAATGTATAATTTTTTTTAATTTTCGCAAAATCAAATTGATGATATGTCGGGTTATATATCACACTCTATTTTCATTATTTATGTTCACATCAAATTTGAATATTAAGTTTGAATAAAATGATTTTTTATAACAGGAAAGGGCATAATGAATTTTCTCTTATTTTTAGATGTAGAAATAATGTATTATTTTAATAGTCATTATCCTGATGAGTTTTCCCATAATTAATTTCTTATTAATATGTTTTTCAACAGATTAATGATTTTCCTTATGACTATGTTTTTCTCTCATCGCTCATGTTTAGTAATTCATGTTTCCACATTATCTTGATTTATTTATTTATTTTTCACATTGTGTGTAATGACTTGTGTTTGATGATATAATATTTTTTTTTATTTTTGTATTTATGATAATAAAAAAATAGTATCATGTTGTATTCAAATATGATCATTAATCGTTATCTCTTATGATTAAACTTACTGATCATCTAAAGTAAACTATTTATTATATTTCCATTTCTTATGGTTATGAAGAAAATAATATAATATAATTTATGTAGAAGAGTATATTTTCTAGACAATATTGTAATATTTTTTGGAGACCATTTATGGATTAAACGACTAATTATATGGTTTAAAAAAATATTAATTTGCTATAAAAGATATTTTTTTTTTAAATAAGTGTTATAATATAACAATCTAAAACTATATACAATAATTATAAAATTATTTTATTACGTAATGTAATTTAGTTTATAATATACTTTAGGAATAATATTTCTTCAGAAAAGTTGGTAGTAAAAATATTTTTGCACCATATCTGGTAGTGTGGGTCATGGGAGTTATTGGTGGTCCCAAAGAATGGATTTGAATAATCCTGAGGTTATGATGTTATTAGTTGATAATAATTTAATAGTTATCATATTATAAAATATTAATAAGTTAAGGTCGATTTTAATTTAAAAATTATTGACAACCACATGGATAATATAAAATAAAAATTAATATTTTGGGAATTGTGATAAGCGATATTTAGAATGCCTAATGTTGAAATCTATGTGTTGGATGATATTCTAAAATTTTGGTTATGTTTTAGTGTGTGGTTTTCCGAGTAATTTTACCCCTATAAATATGATAAAGAATAATGTAGGCAAAAAATATTTGTACCTTGGGGAAATAAGTATTAAAAAGGAAAGTTGGGTATTATCATAATCGTCACCGAGTAGATGCAAAATTGGCCTTATTACACACTGATTTTTATACTTCAAGAGTATATTCTATGGTTAATTAATATTATATTTTATAAAATATTATAATGAATTTGAGTATAGTTTAATATAATTTTATCTGGTAACCTAATAGAAAATTGTCCATGGATATCTAAGAATGGAACACATATAGTCATAGGTTGTATCAAATGTTTCATATGTAAAATTTAATGTTTTCATAGGGGAAGATAACTTCATATTCATGTTTTCATGTTCATATTCAAGATATTATCATAAAAATTTTTGGTTTTATTATTTGGTTGAAAATTTTTGATGTAAATTATACGAATGAAGTTTTATACCTGGAAATCACAATGTCTTATAACCCAATAAGGGAGAAAAATTAAATAGTTATGACCTTTATTAGATTTATATTATGAATGAAAATTTTAGTTTTATAGTATTACCTATGGTTGTGAGGTTGATATCCTAATGAAAATTAAATCATTATAATATTTTCAATTTTCAATATGGAGTGATATTTATCGAAGAAGTTCTCTAAGATATAGATAGTTATGAGGATTATGTGACAAATATAACTATTTTTATGTTAATATATTTTCTATAAACATATTTAATCATATATAAATTGTATTATGGACCATAAATAGTAATTTTATGATGATGTTGTATTTTTGGGAATAACTATTTACGAAAACATGAATGAGTTATGGATAAAACATGAGTTTAGTATAATCAAATTTTATAGATAATAGATGGTTGATGGATTTTGAAATAGCAAGTAAGATTGTATGATAATCATTGAGATTTATTATCAAATTATGCGATTTTTTAGGAATTTCAAAATATTTATTAGATTATGATATATAATGACTAGAGTGTAACCTTATGATCCATTGGTAAATAAAATTTGAGGGATAAATTGATTGATAAATTTTGGAACAATGTAAAATTTATATATGTCTTAATGTCTTCAGGATTCAATTATTTAGAGAATTGTTTGTTATGGAGGATATATGATTACAATATATACATGCATTGGTCTATGATTTTATAAATTATTAATGTTGTTTGAGGAAAGATAAATAACATGATATAGCCTAATTGAGTAAGGTAGATTTCGAATAAGAAGATATATGTTATAATATTAATATTTAATTATAATTATAAAATACATTGAGAAATAAATTTTAATTAAAACATTGAGGAGTGAATTGATTTATATGGGTCGGTATAAATTAACGACAATAGATTTTTCAACCATTAAATTAATAATTGATTTATTAATTTATGTCACGTGAAATGATTATATAAGGTAAAAATTCACTAAATAAACAATGTCATATATAAAATACAGGTATAATAAAATATTAAGTATATTGAAAGATAATAATATATTAAAATAATATCATATTATTATTTTTTCTTCCATTCTAATATAATTAAAAAATTATTGTTCATAACATCAATAAAAATTAATTGATCATTATTGTAATATTATTATAATTGATATCATATATATATATAAACAAATTTTTCAATATTCAATTATTTAGAAGTTTATAGGATATAAAATTATTAACAACACATGTTGTTTTAAAAACGAGATTTTAAATTCCAATAGATTTCTTTATATATTTTATATCCATCTAAAAACATAATTTATAAGTTATTAATTTTTAATCTTACATAATTAATATCCTTGTTTATTAAAAATATCAACATTAGCTGAGCATGAATATTTGATATTTTTTGAAAATATTTTATTTTTATGGGAATAAAAAAATATATATATTTCTTATATATTATGTTTCATATCATTATCAAATTACACGAATGTTATACATTAAATGAAACCATTTTTTTGGTAAAAATATTTATTTTAAAAGCTATCAAAATAATTTTTAAACATGATACTGAATATATAAAACCCATGTTTAGTGTTTTTACAACATTAGTAATGTTTTTATCTTAAAAATATTGTATTAATATTATTTTAAAAATTATATATTCTCACTTATAGAAATTGAATAAATAAAAATGGATTTCATATTATATTCTAAAAGAATCATATAATTTAATATGTTTGATTTTATTTTTGTGAATAATAATATGAATATTAATATTAAAGATAATGATAATGGTAATATTAAAACTATGATTTTAAAGTATTTGTTGTTTTTAATATTTTTTCACTTTTTTATAAAAAAAGTTTTATTAACTATTAAAACGAATGTAATTTTTTTACAACATTATATAAATATACTATCCCTCGTTAATTTGGAAATCAATACTTAATATGATTGACAATACTTATTAGTGAAATAAAAAATTTTCCGAAAATATAGAATTTCAATATATTAATTTCGTAAAATTATAAGTTATTGATTTCGTAATTATAAGATGAAATAGACTTATTGGGATTAAAATTATGTTTTGTTACATCTTCTTATTTATTATTTATTAACATAAATTTAAATAAAATATAAATTAGTTGGGTAAAAAGAATTTTCTATTCGAACATCCAAAATATTAAAAATGATAAAATTACGTGGTAAAAATATTGAAATATTTGTACAAATTGTGATAAAATCGGTGGTGGAGGGTTTATATATATTGTCACACCCTAAATTACATTAAATCTATCATTTAGAGCTATATATTGCAAAATTTTATCATTCCCTTAGGGAAAAATAATAGATGTTCATATAAGTACCGTTTGCATTACTTATAACAGGATATCACTTCATCCCCATCGAAGTTAAACATTAACTTATAAATTTCATGTAATCCATACTTGATTTAACTATATTATAAGTTCATTACATTTCTTAAATATCATGGTGAACATATTTTATCCATTTCCCTTTATTTTCATGGATAAATTCAAGGAAATGTTCAAGGTACAAATGTGATTATTACTTAAGCCTTATTAATGAAAGGGATTTGATTGAGTGAGAAACTATGGGGATTCATGATAATAAGAACATCAATTTTTAGTTCTCTTTGTACGAGTATATGATAAAAGGATGGGTTTCTGATCCCCACAGTTACACCAGGTCCCAATTCATACTATTCAGATGGACCTAGGGATATAACATGCAGTGCGACATGCCCTCAGATCCCATTTGGGAATGATTTCTAAACCAGTCTTTTTCATTTTAGAATCATATGGTAATTAGGTTTATAGGGAACCTTGTAGGTATATTCTTAGGCTCTTATAATTGAACTGAGTCCCTTTTCCACCCTATTAACCCTCATGCATGTGTGGAAATTGAATCCACAAGAACACCTCCAAATTTTTTTGGGATAAAAGTATGAGAAGTGTTTTGGAATTGGAAAATAGTGGTTTAATAATTCATGGAGGATTTCATCTCGGTGTGTATGAAAAGTGGCCATTCACTTGATGTTTCTAGACATTGTACTAGGTAGCTGAATCTACCAGGTGATATGGATGTTTTAGACCAAGGAATCGCTCCTTCAACCAATATTGATGTTGGATCCTCTAGTCAAATTCATGTGGATGAAGAGACAATAAAAATGATTTCCAAATGGACCCTCTGAAAAGGTATCTCTTGGTTAGTGATATCATTATTCTGTTGGGGAAGGATCAAGAGGTTCCTTTACCATTTGTGAAATAATTTGTATATCAATGGAGTCTAGAGAGAGGGAATGATATAAACATAGAGCCTTAATGGGTGGTTGTTGGAGGTTATAATACCCTAATGGGAACATCATATGTGAATTTTGGGGGGTCTGGGGGTAATAGTAGTGTAAGGGGAGAATAATTTTTTTTCTAGTGAACCCAAGAAGTGTTATTCCCTTGGTTATAATTCTTTTAGTAAGGATTTAGTAGGTATGGACTTGATAAGGAAATTTCATACAGAATGGTGGCATGCATTGAACTGGTTGATCATTTTGATAGATTTCTATTTAATAAAATGGTGAAAATTGATGTGGATGAGTTATAAATTACCTCTTTTCATGGAAATAGGAGAGAGTTTAGATTATGTGATATAGGGGATTGGGGTTTGGGGTTTGGGAGATATTCATCTAAGTCTGATGAGTGATAGGAACCAGAAGGGATTGTATAATTCAATGATGGATTACCCATTTCTGCCACTCTCAATAGAGACATGATCAGGAAATAAATTGACTGGAATGATGATAGAGATTGATGCTTCCTATTAGTATTGGTAGTCAGATGAGTGTTTTATTAATCCATGGAATTGTTTATGATTTCAGAAGAATATCTCGTCGAACATGTTATAATACTCAATGCTACAGAAGAGGAATATGCCAATATGATGGGGTTCATTAAGGGTGAACCTTAATGAGAATAAATATTTCTAGATTGAGATGTATGATTTTATTCTCTATGGTGGAGTTAAATAATTGGAAGCTCAAATATGAGGGATAAATTCATACATTGGATAAACTGGCCTTTTAGTTTGAAGATATAGTATTGGATGAACTAGACACTCAAGTAACAAATATTTCATAGAAACTATTTAGTGAGATCACTTATGGTAAGCATAAATAATCATTGAATAGTTCTTTTAACTATTTCTATTGTTAAATGCATGGTTTCTAATTTTTCAATAAAATTAATTCAGTAATAAAAATTTAATTTTCAGTCAATCAATCCTTATCTTTTTCTATTTAATATTTTTCCACCTAGAATACACTAGAAATTGTAAAATAATAAAATAATTATCATTAATACACTGAGTTATTTTTATATTAATTTAACAAATCCAATTTAATTATTCCAATCTAAGATGAAAAATAATATAATGTCAATCATTAGTTGATTATACTACTGTCGTCAAGAATTATTTTTTTCCTATTTCTTGTATCTATTATCATTATATATAAAAACAACATTTAGTAGAATTAAAAACCATAAAAATTTAAATTATATGTTCATTTTTATTATAATTATATGTCATAATTAATTTACCATACTAACCCATCGAGATGTAACATGTTCATGTTATTTTCGTTTTTACCACATAATGGAACAAAGATAAAAAATACTATCATGAATGATTATAAAAATATAAAAAATTATATTATTATAATATAATACAAAAAATATAACAATTTTGTTTTTTTAAGTATATAATATGTATTTAGTTTACATGAAAATCACAATCTATTAATAAACCTATGAATATAAGATGCCCCCAATTATATTTTCATACAGAAATAAGAAAAATAAATATAAAAAATCGAATATTAGAATAGATGGTCCTAATTAGTTGAATTATAAAATAATAAGGATCTTAAGAATTTTACAAGTAAAATTATTTTTATTATTCAAGAGGATTAAACCATGTGATAATGATTTGATAATAATATATGGGTTTCCTACCTCAAATTTCAACTCTTGATAAATGATTATTCATTTTACCATATGTTTTCATTTCAATTTTAAATCTAATAATATGTTAATATTTAATTATCATTATTCACTTTTATTTCATGATATTAAATGGTCAATTCCATGTTCTATTGATATTTTTTCATACAAATACAATATACATGAAATATTTTTTTGTCTTAAATTCCATTCATTGAAAATCACATGTATTGTAAACCTGGTTATTATATAGTGTAAATGTTTAATATTTGATCTATTTATCCATCAAAAAATATTCATTCGTGGTATTATAAGTTTATTTTCATTCTAGTTCTCATTAAATAGTATTTTATTTAAATTTATCTCACACCGTACCATTTTTATTGAATTAAATCCTTTATTATTTATTCATAAATGATACACATTGTTAGGATTTTATAACCCAATTTTATTCTCTAAATTTTTTTATATAAAGTATTTTCCCATGTTATTATTGGAGGATACTTCTATTCATATATATTATCTTACTTGTTTAAATACATTCTCAACGATAAGTATTACAATTGAATAAATAAATCCACATTTTCTTATTGGATATTTTCCTTCCTTCCAAAGTTATCCTCTCTTTTTATACACTATAATATGGATAATTTTCTTTTTTAAAACATAAAAATATATTTTTTATTATTAAAATAAAATATATAATACATTTGTTATAATGTTTCATTTAATATGGGTATTTAAACATATTTAAAAATGATTTTCACCCTTTCAAAATAAAATAATTTATCTTCCAATCCATGTTTTATTTATAAAACCATCGTGGTTTTTAGAAAACTATTATTGGAGATATCTTGAATATTAATTTCAAAATATTATTTCCATTTTTATTTATTTAATATTTTCTCAATGAAAATGATTCATTTTTTGGTTAGTCATTCATTATAAATATATATATATTTTCTAAAATTATCCCACAATATCTTATTTCCCGTAATTTTTAAATTCATTTTTTTGATTCAAGATTCTATAATTTAAATAGTTCTTATGTTATTCGATGATTTTTATTTATTTAGTCTTTCATTAGAAAATATTTAATTACATTATATTTTTCAAATTAAAATTTAGCTATTCTTTTGATATTAATTTTTATCGACCTGTAGAATAATTACCTTTTTTTCATCAAGGAGTAATTATAAATATATATTGGAAAAATAATTTGTCACTGTACTTTTCTTACATAATAATATTAGGCTTAAAACCATAATTCATCTTCTAATTCCAATATTCTGTGAATTACCTCTTTTTAATCCCTCTATTGATGTGTGATCATCTAGATTCAATTAAAATTATTTAATAGGCAAATTATTAACATAGATTTATGTAAATTATCTATATATTTTAAATACTAATTATGTTTTATCTTGATTTAATTATATTGACCTTTAAAAGTTCATAACATCAGAGGATACCCATTTATTTTCCATCCTTATTTCATGTAAAAACTATTGATGGAATTATGAATGTTTCCTTATATGATTATATATTAATCTGATATGAACACCATATTCATTCCACAAATTTATCATGATATTATGATAATTTATTTTGCGTGGAATTGATATGTATGGATGATGATTGGAGGGGTCATAAATAACCCTATAATTAATTGTTTTCCCTTATATCTCAAGAGATTGTGAATCATGGACCTATTGAGTTTGTTGACACAAGAGTGGACAAAATTTCTTTGTTCATATTTCAAGGCATGTACAGAATGAGATCATTCACAAAGACATGGGCTTAATGAGATCTCTCGCAAAGGTTTTCTGACGATTATTTTGGTTCTACCATTTTATTCTAATTCAAATGATTACACTAATATCTTATTGATCATGTTTACTACCTCATGTTCCCATGGTCACATGAATCATTTATTACGTTATTCCATGTCATATAACATGAATTATGTTTTATTGTAGAATAAAATGTTATTATTTTATTATATATAATTATTATTCCTATATCCACATCTTATTTAAGTATATTTTATTTTATTTTTATCAGTAATGTTTACCCGTACTAAGAAAATAATCTCAAACATTTCATTTTTTTGAATGGTTATGGAGAATCTTATAATGTACTATGATTCTAGAAATTTTTCATGTGTTAGAAATTTTGATTGCGATAATGTTGACATGTTATGGATTAAGAAGTTCATTATTTAGATAGAAAATTATTGATATCTAGAAGATACAAGGTATTTGTTTCTCTATAGTCATAATTAACTAAAAATATAAATCTAAATGATCATGGGAAGGAATTGTAATAAGATATTTTATTTATATCAAGTAATTGAGATGGTAAAACATATGTGGTGTTCTAATTTTTATAAGGGATTGTATGTAAAGAAATAATTTAGAAACAAATCTTTTAGTGTGGGTCTGGTGTTTTATAGACTATTATGTGAAAGGGTTCTAGTAATTAGTGGTGTGTTACATATATTGAAGAATCCCATTCTAGTCCTTATTTTAGGGAATCAAGACATTTTGACAATGGTTGAAGTGGCTCATGGGGATTATATATTGATGATAAAAGATATGAATCCTATGTAATATTCTCTAGGGAGGCTACAGATTCCATAGTGAATATGAATTATTAGATGGTTTGGTCTGTATATTGGAATTAATACATGAAGGATATTATTATAAATAATTATTAACATGTATAAATTTCCATTGAGTGTGAGTTTCTTTAATACCCCAACCCCATTTATCCATGGTCGGTGATTTATTATATAACATTGGAATGATCAAAAAAGATTTAGTCTCAAAATACTGATTAGTTAGTAGCTTTGGAAACACTAGATACATTCTTAAGTCTTGCATTATATCATAAAGTGTAAAACTACAACAACATAGTCTCCTATTCCACACTCATATACCCTCAGACTGTCCCTTTAGGTCACTCATAAAATACTTCTTCACATCTTGGGAAAAATAAAACATAGAAAGGGGTGAGCACAGATGCTCAGTTTGGATAAAAATATAGCGAAAACATTCATAAATATGGATAAACATTTAAGGCAATGTATAACTAAAACAAAATCCTTTAAAAAATGAACTTAATCATAATATGGAAAAAATAAAATGAAATAATTCCATTTACATATTTACATGGATATTATACTAGTCGAATAATCACATGCAATATCAATAACAACTTTCATAATGATGAATGCATAATGCCAGAATACCATAACCACATAGACATGGTCTTGTACCAAGAATAAAAATAAGATTTTGTCAAGGACTTGTGCCAAGACAGTAGTTTGTCTCATGATACCTAAAGATGCATCAAGGAGATATAGAGGGATCCACCTGTCACTTACTAAGTCCAATGCATTCCTCATATGAACATGTTTAAACATAACATAAACATTCATATTAAAACTAGCATTCAAAATGTAAATACATTATCCATAAATTATGAATGGTATAAAAATAACACATCCACAGTCAAACATATCACAAAACCTTCAATACTATATTTTTTTATAATAATAAATCAACCTCAAATAAGATTAAAATTCATCAAAGATGTTGACATAAATGAAATCAAAACTATTTGAGGGAAATATCTCTTTTTTAAATCATTTAAATGTCATATAATTATAAAATAAAATAGTTACATTGAAAATATTTTTATAATCTAGTAAGGGAAGCTTCTATGATTTTATGATGGCGTAAAATAGCCACACCCATGGTATAAGTTAAAAAAGACATTCATACCTTAATTTTGACGAAAAGGTTAAAAAGGACCTTATTTGGAAAACAACAGAATGATTACTTCATAAAAATCTTATAAAAAGTCAAAGAAATGTATAAATGACTTTAAACCATTGTATATAAAATAGTAAGAATGTTTTTAAATACATTTTTATGAAACACAGATGTTGACGATAAAGGGGGCCTAGTATATAGTTATGTAAAAACATCCTCTGATAATAAGGAGATTGTGAAATTGACCCTTACTTTATAATTTTTCTTGGTTGAGGGTTGGTTAACTTCATGAATAATTTTGAAATTATTATTATTAAATTATACAATAATCGCATTCATTAATATGATTTCATATATGAACTTTTAACATTGCTTTGTTAATATTATTTTAGTATTATTGTTATTTAGTGTGTTAACAGATTCGTTTTTTGTTATATTATTTATTATGTGAGTCATATTTTATGTGGTTGTTATGTATCATATTTATATCTACAATTATAAAAAGTCATTAAACATTATTTTTAATCATCTAATGAAAATTAGTTTTGAATGGATACGATGGGGAATGAATCTCATCGCCTTCATGGAGACGGTAATCCTTATGTACGCACGATAGATAATATCATTATTTTGATATTAAAATAATATATAATTGGATGGTATATCATATATACAGAATAATTATCATTTTATATTTTTTATATACCTCAATTACACATCATTATTATACCCATTCAAAAAATAATGTATTGAATATCAATTACTCCATGACGTGGAGACGGTAATCCGAATGTACGCACGTATGGTGACATGTTATTCAAATGATGAATAAAATAATGAATTTTTTTGTACCATATTTGTATTAACATCACATTATATATATGATAATGGAGTTATTACTTTATAATTGATCGGGAAAAAAAGGAAGTGGAATAATAAATGAACTTGAAAGAGGTGATGGAATTTTTACCCCTTCTTCGGTTTCTTCCTTTTTATTTGATCAAAAGGGCTCTATAGGTTGGGTTTATGATTAATGGAATTCCTCTTGGATGAATGGTGTATAGTTTATATGGTATTTGGTCTGAGTTTGGCTGTTTCAAAAGACTTTGAAGGTGTGAATTATAGAAAAGGGGGAGTGCCTTTTTATGAGAGGGGTGAAGTGCACATTAGGTAATGCTAGAAATAGTATTTTATAATAATATAATTTTCGATTTTTAATTGTTAGAAAAGATGTTTTTTAATAGATAATGTAGATATGGGTCGAAAACCAATCAACCAATAGGTTTTAGACAGGTTTATGTCACTATATTAACATTATCTTTTAGATTTAACTCTTAGTTAAATAGTTTGACATTTACCATGTCTCTTTGTATTTTTATATTATATGGTTAATAAACATAATATATAATTTCAATAGAACCCTAAGTGGTTCATTAATAATACACCTATCATTATATAAGTCTTTTGGACGAACAATAGATTTTTAGGAATATAATATCAATTAATAGTATAATATTTGTTTTAAAAACACTTTTATGTCAATTTTGACACTAATTTGGGATTTTATTTTTTCTAAATTCATAAAAGCATTATTACTTTTAATTAAAATCATCTAACAAACCCTAATATGTCATATTAACTTATAAAATTAGTGGTATTCAGAAAAAGTCTCAAGTAACATTTATTTGGATATTTATAATATCAATTATTTTATTATTTCATTAATTAGGTAATTACTTCATCATCATTATTTCATATATAAATTAAAATATTTAAAATTTAAAAAATATAAATAAAATAACATTATTTAGGAAATCATTTTAGATTTATAATGAATATTTATAGTCAAATTTATCTTATGTGTAACCCTAGGTTATAATGTTTTAATTATTTAACTTTGATTTTAACACTTCTAACTCTTCATTGAATTAAATAATTTTAAATGTCCTAATCTAATCCAAGTGGACCAAAGAGGTTCATATTTTTTTATTAGGTTTTTATTGTCGAACTATACTTATACAATAGAATTAGGAAATGTGTTAGGGTAATAATAATATCACTTTTACCCTTAATTACCAAATTTACTTTTAACCGTGGTAAATAAATGTTAAAAGTTACTATTCACCAAAACAAATCATCTTATTGAACCACATTTTATATTATGATATCAACCGTGTCTCTAGGATTTTTTGAATTCCACTCACAGAAGTGGTAATATTAAATTTATGTGATTTTTCAAATTTTCCTATGAGGGGGGTAAAAGACGGTGAAAAGATCAATTAAAATTTTATATATCTAAAATTATTATAAACTAACTCCAATGAATTAAATTTAACATATATAGGTATTATGTATCTATTTTGACCTAAAATAAATTTAAATATAATAAATATTTATTTAAATAAAAAAATTTGGTTTTAAACTATAACTAAGTGTTTTTCACTATTCATCAAAAATTGAATGTTTTCAGAAAAATACCAAAAATTCACCCTAAGCTAATTTCGAAATTCCGAATCCAAAAATGAAGTCAGGTTTGAAATATAAAATTTATAAAATTTTAAAAAGTGGCTATTACTATTCATAATGGCTACTTTGATTGGTTGTGGTGAGTTAGAACTCGAAGATGCATACAACACACATGACTGTATTATTCAAAGAGAATAGTACCGTAGAAGCATGGGGTGTTACATTATCCCCTCCTTCATGTAATTTTGTCCTTGAAATTTCTAGAATATTACTTCATAATAAGACTCGAGTGGTTCTTTATCATTAGTTCATTGGGTTCCCATGTTGCCTCTTCTATCTTATGGTTTCTCTATAGAAATTTTACCAAAAAAGTTTGTCCGGTTTCTCAACACATATTATCTGGTATCAAGAATGCTAACAGGATCTTCACAATAAGACAGATCAGGTTCCAGTTCTACTTCCTCATAAGTGAGTACATGCGTTGGGTCATGAATGTATTTTCTCAACAGTGATATGTGGAACACATCCTCGACTTTGGAGAGACTTGGAGGAATTTCCAAATGGTAAGATATAGCCCCCAAGTTTGATCTAGAATTTCAAAAGGTCTGATATACTTGTGACTCAACTTACCATTCTTATAGAAATGTACAACACCTTTACATGGAGATACCTTCTAGAAAACAAGATCTCTTACATGATATTCCAAATCCTTCCTTCGGTTATTGGCATAGGTATTCTTCCTACTTTGAGCATCATTGATGTGGGTTTGGATTACCTTAACATTTTCAATGGTTTCCTCTACAAGTTCTAGGCCTACATGTTTTCTTTCACCAACAAGTTGGTGTGCGAAATCTCTTTCCATATAACGCTTCATATGGTGCCATATGAATACTTTAATGGAAGCTATTGTTATAGGAAAATTCTACAAAAGATAAATATTGATATTATATACCTTGAATGTCATGTGAGCATGATATCAACATGTCTTTTAAGGTTTGAGTAGTTCGTTTTTATTGTCCATCTGTTTTGGGGTGGTAAGTAGTGCTCAAAAGAAGCTTAGTATCTAGGGTTTTCTGAAGACTTTATCAGAATCTTGAAGTAAAATGAGGATCATGATTCGAAATAATCGATAGGGGAACTCCATTAAGTATCACAACATCATCAATATATAGATGTTCTAGACGTTCAATTGTTAGATCATCTCTCATAGTAAGAAAATGTGTTGACATGGTAAGACGATCAATAATGACCCATATTTCATCATTCCTTCTACGAGTCTTTGGTAGTCCCATGACAAAGTCCAGCGTAATATTATCCCATTTCCACATCCGGTATGGGAAGAGGTTGAATGACTCCTCCAGGCTGTTTCCTTCCAGCATTCACTTGTTAAAAAACCATAAACTTGACACAAAATCAGGAATATCCCTCTTCATATTGTCCCACCAAAATTGTTCCTTCAAATCTCTATACATTTTGGTGCTCCTAGGGTGTATAGAGAAATTGGAAGTATGAGAATCATCCAAAAATTTCCTTTTTAGATCAGTTATATCAAGTAGACTAAGTCTCTTCCCAAATTTCTAAATTCCTTCTTCATACACAAAGTCACTCAATCTCCCATCATTGACAGCATTAATCTTCGTTTTAAACACTTCATCATTGGTTAGAGAACTCTTTATAGTTTCTAGTAAAGATGGTTTGGAAACCATTTGAAAAAGTATTTATGTTTCACCATCCACTGTGATTCCCATATCCATAATTACTAGATCCTTGTATATAGGATCCTTTTAAAATCTCTTCTTTTTCAAAACTCCAGGATCCTTTCTACTCAAGTCATCTTCCACCTTATTTTCCTTCCCTGGGTGGTAGTTTGTAGTGTAATCGTAATAATTGAGTAGTTAAAGCCATCTCTTTTGCCTCATGTTGAGTTCTTTCTATGAGAAAATATACATCAAACTCTTATGATAAGTACGAATGTCACATTTTTCACCATAGAGATAGTGTCTCCAAATATTCAGAGCAAAGATTACACAAGCAAACTCAAGATCATGAGTAGGATAGTTTTCCTCATGAATTTTCAGATGGTGTGATTCATTAGAAATAACCTTATCATTCTGCATAAGGCCACAACCAAATCCTTTCTTCGAAGCATTATAATAAATAACGAACCTATCATTCCCCGATGGTAGAGTAAATAAAGGGTCATTGACTAATCTTCTCTTCAGTTATTTAAAAAATTCCACACTCTATTTTTTCCAAACAAATTTCACCCCTTTACGTGTGATCTTTGTTAATGGGATAGCCAACCGGGAAAAGTTTTGGACGAAACATCAATAATAACCTGTTAAACTAATAAAATTACGTACCTTAGTTATACTCGTTGGTGCTGGCCATTCATGGATTGCCTTGGTCTTTGAAGGATCAATAGAGATTCCATCATTGGAGACGATATGGCCAAGAAAAGAAATATCCTGAAACCAGAATTCACACTTTCTAAACTGCCGATATAATTTATATCTTCTATGAGTATTCAGGATAATGTGCAAGTGATTGTCATGATATTCGTAGATTTTGGAGTATACCAAGATATCATCAATAAATACCACTACAAAATCATTGATATATTCCGTGAAAACTCTGTTCATTAGATCCATGAAGACAGAGGGTGCATTAGTCAATCCAAAAGGCACTACAGTAAACTCGTAATTCTCGTACCTAGATCAAAATGATTTCTTCGTAATGTCTTCCTTCTTCATAAACAACTGATGGTATCCAGATCAAAGTTCAATCTTAGAAAAATATTGATTTCCATGCAGTTGGTCAAATAAATCATCAATGCGAAGTATGGGATACTTGTTCATTATTTTTATATCATTGATCTCCCTGTAGTCGATACATAACCTCATAGATCCATCATTCTTCTTAATAAAAAGGACAAGGGCTCTCCACGGGGAAAAACTAGGGTGAATAAATCCCTTATAACTCGATTACTATAGTTGTTTCTTTACTTCCACTAATTCCAAAGGGACCATTATATATGGAGTCTTCGATATGATCCTTGAATTAGGAATTAACTAAATGGAAAACTCACTTTCTTATTCTGGAGTATGTCCTGAAAAATCATATTGAAATACATCAACATATTCATTAAAAATAGGTACATCCTCTATTTGAACATTCCATTCCTCACCCACAGTTATTTCATTCTCTTTCTCCCCAATAATTGTATTTAGTTAAGCTACTGGGTTTGGTTCTAGATGAGAATCAGGTGGTGACAATTCTGCTCTAAATATTATGTGTTATTTATCATCATCATAAATAATTTTAACCTCATTATTCTTACAATAAATATTCACATCATGTTCCAGTAGCCAATCCATAATGAGGATTATATCAAATTCAATCATGGTTATGATGATAAAATCATTAGGTAAAGAACATTGGTATGCTCTAATTGGAACAGATTCACAAAACATTGTTGCGATGATACTTTACTTAGGATTTTTAATTGACAACTCCCTTGTTAAATCAAATTAGAAATATCTAATTTTCATAGCTAACTGGGAAGATATGAAACAATTCAATGATCCAGAATCAAGTAATGTATTTTCTAAACATGAGGAAACCATTTAATTACCTACCACCACGTCTTTCGGAGCTTCGACCTCAGCAGTAGTGATAGCATAAACATGGCATTGATCCATTGGCCTTTTCTAAGGTAATTTCCCCTGACTCTTAGGTCATTCATTTTCATAATGTCCCCTCTCCCTGTAATTTTAGCATCGAACCTCAGTGGCTTATTTCATTCCCTTGCAATCACGAGCTTGGTGGCCTTTTTCACCACACTTGTAACAAACTCTCATTCCCTTCAAGCAAGTACCGAGGTGTTTCTTCCAACATTTGATGCAGGATGGATAATAAAAATTTCCGTTCTTCACCTTATTTCCATTTACAGACTGATTAGCAGATCTCTTCATCTCTTGCTTTTCATTAAAGTCATAAGACTTAGAGAATTATTTTTCTATCTTGATAGCACATAAGACAATATCTTCATATGACAAGAAGGATTTTTGATCATAATGATCGATGAATAAATCATTATAACCCATAAAAGAAATGATGAATCAAAATTTTTGGGTTATGTATATAATCTACAGCATGCCTTTCTAACCTTGTAATGTTAGCTTCCTTCTTTGAGACATTCTCATCCTCCTTTTTCCTTAGACTCAGAAATTTCCTTTCCATATCAGCTCGATGGTCATGAGGAAATTATTTTTCTAAGAAAAGATCTTTGAAATCCTCCAATCCATATTTGATACTTCATAATCTTCCTTTGTGTTTTGAATAAATTACAACCATTGATCAACACATCCAGTGAGGCGGTAAACTGCCATGATAACTTTTTACCTTTGACTACTCCACAAGGCATGGATTATTTTCTTTGAGGAATTGATCAATTCCTCAGCTACTAATGGAATTGTACTCCCATTGACTATTGGTGGTTATTGCCTCATGAAGCTATCTAATATTGATCATCCATGATGTGGATCAGGGTGCTCCATAAAGGTAAGGTTATTATTCATAACCTGAATGAGTTGTCTTAATATAGTGACAAGTTGATCAGCACCAATTGTATCACCAGCTCCACTATAATTATCTTGAGCAGGAGGGAAATCCCTACATAGAGTGTGTGAATTGATACCGTTTCCATTTCTTAAACTAGGTGCCATTTTTAAAAAATGGCATAAACTAGATTAGTTTTCGAATCCAAATATATAATTCCAAACATCTAAAACACCTAACATAAATTGAATAGTTTATGGATATAATCCATAATTATAAAAAAATAGTTTTCTTTGAGGAAGTATATACTCAATAAACGATTCAAAATGGTTTTTAAAGAAATTGAGAATTTTCCTAAGAATATCCCTCGAGAGTGTCATAACCAAGAGTACAGTAAGGACCATTGTCGTGCACCAATTCCCGTTTGAGTCTAGCTCAAAGTGGTGTTTTCTGGTTTTACCCCTAGGTACATCTGTGCGAGAGCCACCTCTACCTGCTCGTATCCATACAAGGATTTATTGCTTTGAAAACTCAAAAAATCTTTACAATACCAAAATTTTAGGAAGTTCTTCTATATTAATCCTCAAAGTCTATATTAGAGTAATGTTCTATAATCAGAGTTTATCTATATCTAGATTCCACGGTTTTTACTATCATTCCACTAATACAAACTATATCCCCCTGACCCCAGTAACCCTGAGTCGGTGAATTTTTACATAACATTGGCATGATCACAAAACTTCAGTCTCGAACGACTGATTAGTTTAGTATCCTTGGTAACACTAGATACATTCATAAGTTTTAAATTACATAAAAACATGAAAAACTACCATAAAAAGTATCCATATTCCACACTCATATCCCCTCAGACTATCCCTACAGGTTATTCATAAAATACTTCTTCACATCCTGGGAAAAATAAAACATAGAATGGGGTGAGCTCAGATGCTCAGTAAGGATAAAAATATAACAGAATCTTTCATAAATAAGCATAAACATTTAAGGGAATGTATAACTAAAACAAAATATTTTTAAACTTTAACATAAGAATAATATAGAAAAAATAAAATGAAATAATTCCATTTACATATTCACATGGATATTCTATTAGTTGAATAATCACATGCAATATCAATAACCACATTCATAATGATGGAATGCATAATGCCAGATTATCATAACCACGTAGTCAATGCGTTGTGCCAAGAAAACAAATAAGATTTCTTCAAAGACCTGTGTCAAGGAACTAATATGTCTCATGAGACATACCGATGCATAGAGGACCTATAGAAGGCTCCACCTGTCACGTACAAAGTCCAATTCATTCCTCATATGAACTCATTTAAACATAACATAAACATTCATATATAAAACTAGAATACGAAACATCAATACATTATCCATAAACTATTAATGTTATAAAATTAACACATCTACATTCAATATATCACAAAACCTTAAATACTATATGGATGATTTGTATCATAATAAATCAACTTCAAATAAGCTTAAAATCCATCAAAAGATTTTGATATAAAGGAAATCAAAACTATTTGAGAGAAATATCTATTTTTTTAAATCATTTAAAAGTCACATAATTATAAATTAAAATATTTACATTTAAGATATTATTATAATATTTTATGGTAATCTTCGATTATTTTATAACAGTTTAAAATAATTGCAAGCATCGATTAATTTAAAAAATACATTCTTACCCTAATTTTCTCGAATAGGATAAAAAGGACCTTGTCTGGAAAATGATGGAATGATTCCCTTATAAAAATATTATAAAAATTAAAAAAAATTGAATAAATTACTTTAAACCATTGTCTAAAAAATAGTAATAATGTTTTCAAATACATTTTTAAGAAACAAGGATGTGGATGATAAAGTGGTCCTAGTAGATACATACGTAAAATAAACCTCGGAGAGTAAATAGATTGTGAAATTAACCCTTACCTTATACTTTTCCTTGGTCGACGGTAGGTAAACCTCATGTATAATGGTGAAATAATTGTTATTAAATTATACAAGAATTATATACATTAATAAGATATCATATATGATCTTTTAACATTACTTTGTTAATAATATTTTAGTATTATCGTGGTTTCGTGTTTTAATGGATTCTTTTTCTTTTATATTCTTTCTGATGTGAGACATATTTTTTATGGATGGGATGTATCTTATTCATATCCAGAATGATATCAAGTCTTTAACATTATTTTTAAACATCTAATGAATATTATTCTTGAATGGATATGATGGGGGAATGAATCTCATCGCATTCGTGGAGACGGTACTCCGTATGTACGCACAAGCGTCAGTATCTTTATTTTGATATTAAAATAATACATAATTGGATGTGATATGATATATATAGAATAATTATCATTTTATATTTTTTATTTACATTAACTAAAATCCATTATTATACCCATTCAAATAATAATGTATTGAATAACAATTACACCACGACGTGGAAACGGTAATCCGTATGTACGCACGTATGGTGACATGTGATTCCAATGATGAATAGAATAATGAATTTGGTTGTACCATATTTATAATAAAATCACAGTATATATAAGATACTAGAGTTATTATTTTATAATGGAAGCAAAAATGTAAAAGGAAGTGGATGAAGAAAGGAACTTGAAAGAGGTGATTGAATTTTTACCTCTTCTTCAGGTTCTTCCTTTTGATTTGATCAAAAGGGCTCCATTGGTTTACTTTATGACTAAAGGAAGGCCTCTAGGATTGATTGAGGATAGTTGATAGGGTAATTTGGAATAGTTTGGAAGAGAGAGAAATGCCTCTGATGTAGTGAATTAGAGAGAAGAAGGAGTTCCCTTTTATAAGTGGGGTGAGGGGAACCTTATGAAAGGATAGAAATATTATTTTAAAATAAAATCATTTTCAGTTTCTAAGTCCTTAAAAGGGATTATTTAAAGTATATGGCAGGGATGTGTCCAAAACCACTCAACCAATAGGTTTTAGACAGGTTTGAGTCACTATATTAACTTTATCATTTACATTTAACTCTTAGTTAAATAGTTTGATATTTACCATGTCTCTTTGTATTTTTATATTATATGGATAGTAAACATACTATATACTTACAAACGAACCCCAAGTGGTTAATTAATGATACACCTATAATTATATAAGTCTTATGGCCGATTATAGTATTTTTGTAAATATAATATCAATTAATTATATACTATTGTTTTTAAAAACACTTTTATGACAATTTTTACAATATTTGGTATTTTGTTTTTTCTAAATTTATAACAGAATTATTACTTCCAAATAAAATCATATAACCATACCTAATATGTAATATTAAACTATAAAATTAGTTTAAATCATTAAAATTCTCATATTACATTTATTTGGATATTTATAATATCAATTATTTTAAAATTTCATTAATTAGGTAATTACCTCATCATCATTTTGTCATAAGTAAATTAAAATATTTAATGTCTAAAAAATATAAATAAAATACCATTTTGTAGGAAATATTTTTATATTTAAAATTAATATATATAATAAAATTTATTTTATGTATTACCCTATATTAAAAATGTATTTGTTATTGAACTTTGATTTTAACTCTTTTAACTCTTCTTTTGATTAAATAATAATAAATGTCCTAATCTAATCCAAGTGGAGAAAAGAGTTTCATATTTTATTCTTAAGGTTGTTTTTTGTCGAACTATACTTATCCAATAGAATTAGGACATGTGTTATGGTAATCATAATATCATTTTTACCCTAAATTACCCTATTTACTTTTAACCGTTGTAAATAAAAGTAAAATGTTACGATTCACCAAAAATTATTTTCATCTTATTTAACAACATTTTTCTTAATGATATCAACCGTGTCTATCAGATTTTTTAACTTCCACTCATAGAAGTGGTAAAATTATGCTTTATGTGAATTTGAAAATTCTCTTAGGAGGTGGGTAAAAGACAGTGAAAAGATCAATAAAATTTTTATATATCTAAAATTATTATAATCTAACTCCAATGAATTAAATTGAACATATATAAGTATTGTGTATCAATTTTGACATAAAATAAATTTAAATATAATAAAAAAATATTTAAATAAAAAATTCGGTTTTAAACTATAACTTAGTGTTTTCCACTATTGATCAAAAATTGAATATTTTCAGAAAAATACCACAAATTCACCCTAAACAAATTTTGATATCTCAAATCCAAAAATGAAGCCCATTTTGAATGAAAAAATTTATTAAATTTCAAAAATTGGGTATTAGTATTCATAACGGCTACTTTGATTGGTTGGGGTGAGTTAGTACTTGAAGTTTCATACAACACACGCTACTGTATTATTCAAAGAGAAGCGTATCAGGGAAGCGTGGGGTGTTACATTCTCCCCTCCTTCAAATAATTTTGTCCTGGATATTTCTTGAATATTACTGTATAAAAATAATCGGGTGGTTCTTCATCATAAGTTTCTCAGGTTCCCACATTGCCTCTTCTATCTTATGGTTTCTTCATAGAACTTTTACCAAACAAGTCGTCCGGTTTCTCAGCACTTGTTCTCTGTTATCAATAATCCTGACGGGCTCTTTGCAAAAAGACAGATCAGGTTCTAGTTATACTTCCTCAAAAGTGAGTACATGTGTTGTGTCAGGAATGCATCTTCTAAATAGTTGTATGTGGAATAGATTTTGGACTTTGGAGAGACTTGGCGGCGTTGCCTAACAGTAAGCTACAACCCTAATTCGTTGATGAATTTTGAAAGGTCTGATGTACTTGGGACTCAATTTACCCTTCATACCAAAATGTATAACACCCTTCCATGGTGATACCATCAAGAAAAGATGAAATCCTACATAAAATTCCAAATCCTTCCTTTGTTTATAGGCATAGCTCTTCAGACTACTTTGAGCTGCTTTGATGTGGGTTTGGATTACCTTCACCTTTTCCGTTGTTTCCTCAACATGTTCTGGCCCTATAAGTTTTCTTTCACCAAAATCATCCCAATAAGTTGGTGTGTGACATCTATTTCCATATAACACTTCATATGGTGCCATATGAGTACTTGAATGGAAGCTATTGTTATAGGAAAATTCTAACAAGTTAAATATTGAACCCACTTACCTTGAATGTCTTGTGAGCAAGCTCTCAATATGCCTTCTAATGTTTGAATAGTTCGTTCTGATGGTCCATTAATTTGGGGGTGGTAGGTAGTTCTAAAATGAAGCTCAGTATCATGGGCTTTCTGAATACTTTTCCAGAATCTTGAAGAAAAACGAGGATCATTATCGGAAATAATCGATTGTGGTACTCCATGAAGTATCAAAACATCATCAATATATAGTCTAGACAAACGTTCAAGTGGTATATCATCTCTTATAGAAATAAAATTTGCTGACTTGGTAAGACGATCAACACTGACCCATATTGAATCATTCCTTCTAGGAGTCTTTGGTAGTCCCATGACAAAGTTCAACGTAATATTATCCAATCTCCACTCCCGTATGGGATGTGGTTGCATGACTCCTACAGGCTGTTGCCTTCCTACTTTCACTTGTTGACAAACTATACATCTTGACACAAAATTCGAAATCTCCCTCTTCATGTTGTCCCACCAAAACTTTTCATTCAAATCACAATACATTTTGGTTCTCCCAGGGTGTATATAGAAATTGGAACTATAAGTATCATCCAACAATTCCATTTTATGATCAGTTATATCAGGAACACAAAGTCTCTTCCCAAATATTAAAATTCCATCTTCATACACAATGTCACTCAATCTCATATCATTTACAGCTTCACTCCTCATTTTAAACTCTTCATCATCAATCTAAGAACTCTTAATCCTTTCCAGTAAATATGGTTTTGAAACCATTTGAAAAAGTATTCATGTTTCACTTTCCATGGTGATTCCCATATCCATCTTTACATGATCCATATATATAGGATCCTTTTCAACTCTCATATTGTTGAAAAATCAATGATAATTTCTACTCAAGGCATTTGCAACATTATTTTCCTTCCCCAGGTGGTAGTGTATAGTGAAATCATAATCCTTGAGAAGGTCAATCCATCTCTATTGCATCATGTTGACTTCTTTATGAGAGAAAATATACTTCATAATCTTATCATCAGTATAAATTTCAGATTTTGACCATAGAGATAGTGTCTCCAAATCATCAGATCAAAGATTATAGCTGCTAACTCAATATCATGAGAAGGATAGTTTTTCTCATGAATTCTCAACTTTCATGCTACATAGGAAATAACCCTATCATTCTTCATAAGGACACAACCAAGTCATTTCTTCAATGCATCACTATAAATAATGAACCCATCATTCCCCGATGGTAGAATAAATATAATATCATTGACTAATCTTCTCTTCAGTTATTCAAAACATTATTCACACTCTTTTGTCCAAACAAATTTAACCCCTTTAAGTGTGAGCTTTCTTAATGGGTTAGCCAACTGGGAAAAATTCTGGACGAAACGTCAATAATAACCTGCATAACCAATAAAAATCTGTACCTCAGTTATACTAATTGGTGGTGGCCATTCATGGATTTCATTGGTCTTTGAAGGATCAATGAAGATTCCATCTTTAGAGACAACATATCCAAGAAAAGAAAACTCATAAAGCTATAATTAACACTATCTGACGGAAAGTTTACATTTTTATTTTAAAAAGATCAAAATACATAGAGAAAGAAGCATCACAGAGGTCTAATGTAATGTAACCCCGAAGTGTCATTGAACACAAACTTCATCCCATCACTATGAAATGATCCCAATTTGAAAAAAGAAACCATACTGTGGTTAGGTGAAGTCCTTGACGCCAGAAAATGTGCAACTAAATTCCCCTCCCGACATGTATGTGATATGTCCATGTGATATTCCATTAGCGCTTCTATCTATTGACAGCATAGGAAATACACCAAGGAATTATCCCCATATCCAGTAATGCCTGATACAAGAGAAGGGAATCTGTCTCCACCGGGGACACAAAAATCTACCTACTGTAGCACATGTCCAAGACATTGGACAAAGCCAAGGCCTCTGCCTATAGAGAGTCTCCCTCCCCGAACGATGTAGTGAAAGGCACAAATATAGACCTATATTTTCCTTTGACGACACCTCCCCCACGCATCTCCCCCCTGCACAGTGAACCATCTGAGTTTAATTTAAACCCTTCCTTTGGAGGACTCCACCGAATCCAACAGCCCTGCCCAACACCAATCGACCGAAGTTCAGTAGGTAAAGGCGGTACCAGAGCAGGAACTGCGGGCGACGAGTGACAATACAGACATATCCGAAGAAAATCCCTAACATTGTTCATCATTTTGAATAGAATGCAGGCCATGGATCCAGAAGAGTTTTTGGGTCTACCATCATTCTGGGCCTTCCCAAATTTTCCAACACCCAGCACTTAGGATGATCGATCTGGCTTTTCTCTCCACCCCTTGGTTTCTAGCTCCACTAAACCACGCCTGGTGAAAGTTAACAAGATATCCTTTATATCAATTCCAATAGAAAAAATCCCCATTGGATTTCCAAATCCCTCTGTCCCATTCACTATCATAGAAAAGAGGCCCTACTGATTCTTGACTGAAAGTCCTGCAACACCAACACCTTGAGGCCATGTTCACCCCCGTTTTCTACAGGTTATCATCAGTAGGTAGGGACTTGTTACACACATTCCACACGAGAAAATTTAATTTCGAGGGGATATCTATGCACCACAAGTACTCCCCCCATGGATATGCATGCCCAAAAATCCTCGTCACATGAGTAAAATCATTGATGGAGAAGTCACCCAATGAAGAGCCCATAAAAACCAGCCGGTCATCCTCATCTTTAGTAAAAATAGATCTGAAAAATTCAAGTTCACTTCCATCAAGAATGGTCTGTAAGAAATATGGGTGAGTACTCGCCTCTTTAAAAGTTATGTCTGGAGTAGGACACCCCGGGAACCACAGCCTTCCCACCCCCAGTCCTGCTTCAAAAAATTGGTATTCCCCCTACCCACAATCCATCGAGAGTTATGCTTAAGAATTTCCAGATATGGGAGGGTCAGGATTCATATCCTCGAAGATTTCCATCTTTGAATATTAAAATTTAAACCATAAACATCATGCATGATTCTTCCCCATAAATATCGGCCTTCCATTTCCTCCTAGGATAACTTATCATGGAGCCCCTGCATGGTACTAGATACACTTCTCAAGTTTATACCCCCTTCAGATAGAGGTCTTGATAACCGTTTCCCCGAAGCCCAATGATGCCTACCTTCCAGCAGACCATCCCAAATGAATGACACCATAATCCTTTCTAACTAGGAAATAACACTTTTTGGTACCTTTAGAGTGGAATGAATGTGCATGGTGATGGAAACAAGAACACTGTTGACCAGAGTGATTTGACCTCCAAAAGAGAGAAATCTATTCTCCCAGTTATGAATTGTCTTTGTAATTTTTCTTACGAGATTGTCGAAGTGATTCACCTTCAGAGAAGAAAGACTAATCGGAGCTCTGAGGTATTCCAAGGGGAAATATCCCATTCCCATGCTCAAGCTGGCTCTCAATATCCTCTCCCTCCACAAAGGAATCCCCATTGATGGAAAGAAAAGACTTTTCTCCTTGTTCACTAGTTGTCCACTCAACTTTCAATATTCCTTAACAATCTTATTGAGGCCCCTCATTGATCTTCTACACCCATTGATAAAAATAATGGGGTCATCTGCGAACATCAAGTGGGAAATTCCACTTGTGGCATACCTATTGTGATATGGAAGGATTTTACCTGAGCTTAGGCCCTTATTGATGTAACTACTGAATGTTTATTGAGCATGAATGAAGAGGGATGGGGATAAAGGATCCCCTTTCCTGAGACCCTGATATGCCTTGAAAAAGCCTAAGTGATTTCCCATGAAAGAGGTGGAAATCCAAGCTGAGCTAATGCAGCAGAAAAGAAGGTCAATAATCCAGTTAGAGAACCCCATACAAGCCAGGACTCTAAGAAAAAAACTACATTCCATACTATCATACGCCTTGCTCATGTCCAATTTAACCACCAAATTTATGCCGAAAGACCTGTTGTTGATGCCACTAATCATTTCTTGGACCAGCCAATCACACCCTGGATTGACCGCCCTTTAATGAAACCATGTTGTTATGGATTCATCCACTCGTCCTGGTGAATGGCCAATCTCTTATTAAGAATACTGTCTAGGATCTTGTATGGTAAGTTACACATAATGATGGGTCTAAATTTATCATTGGACTGATGATTATTCACCATTAGGATAAGAATCATTTTAGTAGCACATGCTATACACGGCAAATCCCCTCCCAGGAAGAAATCCTACACAGCCCGAACTAGATACACTTTAATAATTTCCCACAAAGCCGGGTAAAAATACCTAGGAAACCCATCGGGCCTTGGATAACTATCTGGGTTCATGGTCCAGGCCGCTTCATGCACTTCATCCTCATCAGGAAGTCTTTTTAATTCATCATCAATGTCCTCCAAAACCCTTCTAGAGATACCATCAAAAATCTCAGCATCACCACTCAGGTACCCCCTGCCATGGAAGTATTAAGATCTCCCATTAGATATTGAATGTATTCATTGATCATAACCCCAACATCCTCTCTATCTGTGGGGAAAGATCCATCCTCCCTATAGATATTGGGCCTCTGGACTCACCGATGTTCCTTGATGCAGGCATGAAAATAACCTGTATTTTGATCCCCCTCCTAAAGACATCTCACCCGTGCATTCTCCCTAGACCCCCTTTCCTATATAAGTAGGCTATCAGATAAAGAGTCTTTCTCCCATCTCAGTTCAGAAAAAATGGATTCATCCCACACTTGTTCCAAACTCTTCTCCAGACAATCCACATCCTCACTGATCTTAGTGACATCATGGTCGTGGGACGGAATGGATCTCCTCCATCTCCATAGAATATTTTTAACCCGCCTAAGCTTGTTGTGAAAATTAGTCTATGGATTCCCCAGGTTGTGCAAGTACCAAGCTTCTCTGACCACTTCTATGAAACCTGGTTCTTGCACCCAAGATGAGGAAAACATATCATGTTCCTCCCGTGACACCCCCACACCAAGGAAAATGCGTAGCAGGGAATGATCAAACAAACGCTGAGTCAAGTGACCGACTTGCGAATCCGGGAACATGGATATAACAGCATTATTCATCAGGGAATGGTCAAGACGACAATATGAGAACCATCCCCCACATTGGTTATTGCACCAGGTAAATATACTGCCCTCAAAACCCACATCCAACAATCCACTCCGAGCCATGAAAGAAACGAACAAATGACTAGCATTCCTGGGGAAAGCTCCACCCCCTTTTTTCTCCTCTGTACTAGCCACAATGTTGAAATCTCCCCCAATAATCCTGGGAGCTACAATAGGATTGAATCCCTCAAGATCACTCCATAAAGACTCCCTATCCTGATCATTTCACTTGTCATATATAAATGAGAAGAAAAACTCTTAGATCCCCACAGTTATCATGGTGTTAAGAGACTGATCCATTGTACTCAATAGATCTTCATTGATGTGGTCTTTTAAGAACAGCCAAATGTGAGAGTTAGGAGGGTCCCCATGTAAAATTCCACGAACTATTAGCCTCTGAGGAAACTCATATATGCAGTTGGAAGCATGTTTTGGTTCCAGGAAGGCCACTAGAGAAACATTATTATTACTTAACTCACTGAGAAGAAAATTAGACTTGACCCTGGATCCAAAGCCACGACCATTCTATATTATGTCTTTAAACTTTGACACGCGCCCGTATGGCTTTGGCCCCAGAATCATGGCCCTTTCCCTTAATAAAAGAGATAACACTAACACCCTCATCAATTCTTGCTTTTATCCTGGTTTGAACTCCCTTGTGCACCTACGAGGAGGTGGCCTTAGGATATATTCCACTACTGGACAACACCCTGCAAGGGACCTCTGGAGAATCAATGCACAGGCCCTCCAGACCACATAGATCCATCTTTCTTCTCAACAAAAAGGACATGGGCTCTCCATGGAGAAACATTAGTGTGAATAAATCCCTTATTACTCAATTCCTCTAGTTTTTTCTTTAGTTCGACAAATTCGACAGTGGTCATTCTATAAGGGGCTTTGATATGGGCCTTGAACGAGGAATTAAATAAATGGAAAACACAATTTCTAATTCTGGAGGATGACCAGGTAAATCTACTAGAAATACATCAAAATATTCTTTTACAATAGGAACATCCACCATTTCAACATTAATTTACTCACCCATAATTATTTCATTCTCTTCCTCCCCAATAATTGAATTTAATTGAGCTATTGGGGGTAGATCTATATGAGAATCAGTTGGTGAATATTCTACTCTAAATATAAGGTGTTCTTCATCATCATCATCACATATCATAACCTCATTTTTACAAAAAAATATTCATATCATGGTCCGAAAGCCAATACATATGGAAGATTATATCAAATTCAATCATGGGTATGACGATAACATTAGCAGATAATGAACATTTATATGCTCTAATGGGAATAGATTCAAAAAACATTGGTGCGATGACACTTCCCTTAAAAGTTTTAACTGACAACTCCCTTGTTAAATAAAATTGGAAATATCTATTTTTCTTCAAAAACTAGAAAGATATGAAACAATGCGATGATCCAGAATCAAATAAAGCATTTTTTAAACATGAGGAAACCATTAAATTACCTACCACCACATATTTTGGAGCTTCTACCTCAGTAGAAAAAATTGCATAAGCTTGGCCTTGATCCGTTGGATGTTTCTAAGTTATGTTCTCCTGATACTTAGCACATTCATTTGCATTATGTCCCATATTCTTGATATTGTATCGTTGAACATCGGTAGCATATTTGTTTCCCTTACAATCACGAGCTTGGTGGCCTTTTCACCACACATGTAACAGACTCACATTCCCTTCAAGCATGTACCATGGTGTTTCTTCCCACATTTATTGTAAGATTGATAAACAACATTTCCCTTAATCCCCTTATTTCCATTTCCAGAGTGATCGGTAGATCTATTCATCTATTTCTAGGTTATAAAGTCGTAAGTCTTAATGAATTCTTTTTCTTTCATGATATCACATGAGACAATATCCTCGAATGATGAGAAGGATTGTGAGACTAATGCTCGACGGAGAATTTTTTTTAACCCATCCAAGAAATGATCAATATTACTTCATGGGTTAAGTATATAATATGAATCATGGGTCACTAACCTTGTAAAGTTAGCTTCATACTTCGTGACATTATCATTCTCCTTTTGCCTCACACTCAAAAATTGTCTTTCCATATCTGCTCGATGGTCACAAGAAATGTATTTTTCTATAAAAATCTCTTTAAACTCCCTCCATTCCATATTTTCTACTTCATCATCTTCTTTTGTGTTTTGAATCAATGACTGCCATTGATCTTCATCTCTAGTGAGGTGGTAAACTGCCACAAAAACTTTTTCTCTTTCACTACTCCCTAAGTAATGTAATATATTCTCTATGAAATTTATCCATTTCTCAGCTAAAAATGGATTTGTACTCCCATTGAATATTGGTTGTTGTTTCCTCATGAAACGATTTAACATTTATCCTCCACGTTTTGGATCCGGGTGCTCCATATGGGTAAAGTTATTATTCATAACCGGAGTGAGTTGTCCCAATATAGTGATCAGCTGATCAACACTAGTTGTATTACCAGATCAACTATAATTATCTTGAGTAGGAGAGCGATCCCTACATGGAGTGTGTTCATTGATATGGTTTTCATTCCTTCTACTAGGCACCATTTCTAAAAAATGGTATAAAATAGATTAGTTTATGAATCGAAATACATAATTAAAAACTTCTAAAACATCTAACATAAATTAAACAGTTTAAGTATATAATCCATAATCCTGAAAAAAATGTTCTCTTTGAGGAATTATATACTCATAACCCCTTTATAATGGATTATTTAGAAAATGAGAATTATCCTAAGAAAATCCCTCGGGAGTGTCGTAACCAAGAGTGCAACAAGGCCTGTTGTCGTGAACCATTTCTCGTTCGAGTCTATCTCAAAGCAGAGTTTTCTACTTTTACCCCTACATACATCTGTGCTAAAGCCGCCTCTACCTGCTCGTATCCATATAGGGATTTAATTCTTGGAAAACTCACAAAATCACTTCAATACCAAAATTATAGGAAGATCTTCTGTACTATTCCTCAAAATCTATCTTAGGGTAATGTGATATAATCAGAGTTTTTGTAAATCTAGATTTCAATGTTTGTACTAAACTTCCTCTGATACAAACTGTAACGCCCCAAACCCAGTTACCCATAGTTAGTGCAGTATTACATAACATTGGCATGATCAAAGAAAATCGTGTCTTGAAAGACCGATTAGTTTAGTAGCCTTGGAAACACTAGATACATTCATAAGTTTTATATTACATCATAAATTAAAAAAATACAAAAAACAATAGTCTCCATATTCCACACTCAAATCCCCTCAGGCTTTCCCTATAGGTCAATAATAAAATTCTTCTTCACATCCAGGGAAAAATATCACATATATTGAGGTGAGTTTAGATGCTCAGTAAGAATAAGAATATAGAGGAAACATTCATAAATAAGTATAAACATTTAAGGCAATGTATAACTAAAACAAAATCATTTTAAACTTAAATTTCAGTATAATATGGAAAATATAAAATGAAATATTTCCATTTACTTATTCACATGGATATTCTACTAGTCGAATAATCACATTAAATATCAATAACCACTTTCATAATGATGGAATTCATATTGCTAGACTATCATAACCACATATTCAAGGCCTTGTTCCATGACTACAAATAAGATTTTGTCAAGGCCTTTATCCAAGACACTAGTTTGTCTCATGAGACCTACCAATGCATCAAGGAGCTATAGTAGGCTCCACCTGTCACTTACTATGTCCAATGCATTCCACATATGAACATGTAAAACATAACATAAACATTCGTATTAAAACTATCATACGAAATGTAAATACTTTATCCATAAACCATGAATGCTATAAAAATAACACATCCACAATAAATCATATCACAAAACCTTTAATAATATATGGATGTTTTGTATCATAATAATTCAACTTCAAATAAGCTCAAAAAGCATAAAATGATGTTTACATAAATGAAATAAAAACTATTTGGGAGAAATATCTCTTTTTTTAACATTTATAATTCACATAATTATAAAATAAAACATTTACTTTGAAAATATTCTTATAAATTTTTAAGAGAAGCTTTGATGATTTTATAATGACGTAAACTAGACGCACCCGCTAAATAAGTTAAAAAACGAATTCTCACCTTAATTTTGTTGAAAACGTTAAAAAGGACCTTGTTTGGAAAACGATGGAAAGATTACTTTATAAACATCTTATGAAATTTTAAAAAATGGAATAAATGACTTTAACACATAGAATATAAAATAGTAATAATGTTTTGAAATACATTTTTAAGTAACATGGATTTGGATGATAAAGAGGTCCCAGTATATTATTAAGTACAAACAACCTCGGATAATAAAGAGATTGTGAAATTAACCCATAACATACACATTCCCTTCATAGTGGGTAGGTTAAAATCTTATTAATGGTGAAATAATTTTTATTAAATTATACATGAATCATATACATCAATATGATATCATATATGATCTTTTAACATTTCATTCTTAATAATATTTTAGTATTATCATTGTTTCATGTGATAGAAGATTAGTTTTACTTTATATTATTTGTTACATGAGTCATATTTGTTAGGGATGGGATGTATCTTATTCATATCCATAATTATATCAATCCATGAAACCTTATTTTTAAATATGTAATGAAAATTAATCTTGAATGGATATGATGGCGAAATAATCTCATCGCATTCGTGGAGACGGTAATCCGTATGTACACACGAGAGACAATATAATTCTTTAGATATTAAAATAATATATAATTGGATGGTATATCATATATAATGAATCATTGTAATGTTATATTTATTTTTTACATCAATTAAACTTCATTAATATACCCATTAAAACAATAATGTATTGAATAATGATCACACCACGACGTGGAGATGGTAATCCGTATGTACGCACGTATGGTGACAATTTATTCAAAGGATGAATATAATAATGAATTTGATTGTACCACATTTAGAATAACGTCACAGTACATATATTACACTAAAGTTATTATTTTATAATGGAAGCAACAAAAAAAAGGAAGGGGACGATGAAAGGATCTTGAAATATGTGATGGAAGTTTTTACTTCTTATTCGAGTTCTTCCTTCTGATTTGATCAAAATGGATCCATAGGATGGATTCTGGTCTAAAGTATTGCCTCTAGGATGAAGTTAGTATAGTTGAGATGGTATTTGGGAAGAGTTTTTCCTAGCCAAATAGCTTTGAATGTTTGAATTAGAGAGAAGGGGGAGTGCCGTTTTATAAGAGTGGTGAGGGGAACCTTAGGAAAGGATAGAAATACTATTTTATAATAAAATCATTTTCTATTACTAATGGCTCTAAAAGAGGTTATTTAAAGTCTATGGTGGTTATGGGCCTAAAAACACTCAACCAATAGGTTTTAGACAGGTTCGGGTCACTATATTAACATTATATTATAGATTTAACTCTTAGTTAAATAGATTAACATTTACCACGTCACTTTGTATTTTTATATTATATGGTTAATAAACATACTATATACTTACAAAAGAACCCCAAGTGGTTCATTAATGATACACCTATCATTATATTAGTCATTTGGCCGAACCTTAGATTTTTAGGAATAAAATATCAATTAATAACATAGTATTTGTTTTAAAAACTCTTTTATGTCAATTTTGACACTATTTGGTTTTTTGTTTTATTAAAATCATAAAAGCATTATAACATCGAAACAAAATCATATAACCAACCCTAATATGACATATTAACCTATAAAAGTAGTGGAATTCATAAAAAGCTTCATATTACATTTATTTGGATATTTATAATATCAATTATTTTAATATTTCATTAATTAGGTAATCCGTGCTTCATCATTGTGTAATACAGAAATTAAAATATTTAATGTCTAAAAAATATAAATAAAGTACCTTTATGTATGAAATCTTCTTAAATTTGTAATTAATATTTATAGTCGAATTTATCTTAAATATAACCCTATATTAAAAATGATTTAGTTATTAAACATTGATTTTAACTCTTTTAACTCTTCTTTGTAATAAATAATAATAAATGTTCGAATCTAATCCAAGTGGACCAAAGAGGCTCATATTTTATTCTAAAGTTTTCTTTTGGTCGAAATATACTTATCCAATAGAATTAGGACATGTGTTAGGGTAATAATAATATCATTTTTACCCTTAATTACCGAATTTAATTTTAACCGTGGTAAAAAAAATTTAAAAGTTATTATTCACCAAAAATTATTTTCATCTTATTGAACCACAGTTAACATAATGATATTAACCATGTCTCTCAGATTTTTGAAATTCCACTCACAGAAGCGGTAAAATTATGTTTCATCTGAATTTGTAAATTCTACTAAGAGGTGGGTAAAAGACGGTGAAAAGTTCAATACAATATTTATATAACTAAAATTATTATAAACTAAATCTAATTAATTAAATTGAAAATATATAGGTATTATGCATATATTTTGACCTAAAATAAATTTAAATATAATAAATAATTATTTAAATAAAAAATTCAGTTTTAGACTATAACTTAGTGTTTTTCACTATTCATCATAAATTGAATGCTTTCAGAAAAATACCAAAAATTCACCCTAAGCTAATTTTGATATTCTAAATCCAAAAATGAAGTCAATTTTTTTAGATATAATTTATAAAATTTCATAATGTTTGTATTAATATTTATAATTAATACTTTGATTTGTTGTGATGAGTTAGAAATCGAATTTACGTGCAACAGATGCTACTGTATTATTCAAAGAGAAGTGTACTGTGGAATCATGGGGTGTTACAGTTTCACTATTTTTGGATGGTTCTATGACTGTACCTGATTTAATAACATCATATAATTAAGAAATTTTTATAAATTTTTATATCATGGTTATATGATGTAATTGTTGGTGAAGTGTAGAAAATAATAATTGTGATAGGATTACACATTGGTGATACAAATATCTTTCAAACAATTTATTAATGAAGATATATTTCCAAGATACCTATGATAGGAATTTGGTGAACTAAATGTAATAATCTAGGAAATACACCAAGTTTCTGTCCCCTAGTTCTCCCTACGAACTTGGAAACCAGGATTAGCAAAAACAAATTAATATTTTATCCTCAAGTATATATTTTTCTATCCTACTTATGTCTTCTATTAATAAGTACAAAAATGGGTATATGGTTTGAGATTATACTTTATGAGTAGTCCCCTACCTCATATCTTATTGATTGGAATAAAAAATTATTATTTGGTAATTAATTTTAAAAGAAGATCATCTTAGTATTAAACATACATCATCAGTGTACATTCAATAAATCCCTTTTCAGTAATTGAATATTTTCTTTTGAATATTTTGAGGGTTCTACCTATCTAAGATTAAAATCTCAAAACATACATCAATCAATAAAATAGATGAAAGAGTAATGTTATATGGTGTACCTAATACCAAAACAATTTATATTTGTTGGTTTTTTATGAGGGACTTATGTAGCATTTTAAAGGGTTTATCCTATTAAAAATGAGTCAATGATAGTAGTTTGGAATTTCATGGCCAAATAAGTATTCTTGGGTGAAGGGTAAGATATAATAGCGGTCCATTTACATATAATTTTGTTGATTTTTTAATTTTTCATATCAAAGGAAGATGATATATGATATCGAGTCATAAGGTAGAAGATGATGAGTGACCAAAATTCTAACTTGTATGCATATTAGAGGGCTCTATGTGAATAGGTAATGAATATTTAATGGGGGATTTATTAAGGACATTACATAGAACATCCTATGTGAATTATGTTTTTGATGTCTTCATACTAATGATATTCTTCAAGGAGGTGCTACATGGGGTGATTCATGAAAGTTGTAATCCATAAATCCTATTCCCATGACATTTCCATTTTATCTTCATGTTTTTAATCATGGGTTTCCTATATAGGATTTAAGAGAATCTTTGTCAAAAATTATAAGATCATTATTGAGTCTTAGGGAGTCCTCTCCATGTCTCCTATTGGGTATCTCTACGCTTCCATTATTTCTATTCCAAGTAACATGTATGGTATTAATATGAATTGTTGGATAATGGATTTCCCAAATTTGGTGTCCATATAGGGAGTACACCAACCCATATTACACACAAAAAATAGCCAAAAATGATGTTATATTTAGAGGGGAATATACATTGACAATGAAATAATCATCAATAGAACAAAAAATAACTATAGTTAATAAACACGTAAGTCACCCAAAAAATAATATGTATACTTATAGAGGAAACATAATCGTCATTGGGTACCATAAATGATAAAATTTCAAGGATGATTTTAATTCATTACAAATGTTCAATGATATTCATAAATTCATCAATTACATCAGTGAAAATTTCATTCTTAGTGATCTTTATGGATTTCCTCATACTAATAAAAATGTTTTGTGAGGGTTTTGAATGAATTGGGATTGATATAATGGATTTATAACTATATAATCTTTCACTAATGTTTAGATTTTTAAATATTTTTATAGTGTTTCTAATGAGTTTATCATTCTTTCATCATCAATACTTCTTAAATTTTTATGAATCCACATTTCATGAGGTTGTAAATATGAATATCATGAGAAGCATCATACTTGAGTAATTCTTTTACAAAATCATCGAGGCATTAATAAATATGGTTTTGATGGGTATGATTCTAATAATTTAATTAATTGCCTCTCAAACAATATTGGATTTTCACTCTCATTTGATGACTAAATACATCCATTCTATTGATTTAATTACACTAAATTAATTCATGACCATTCCTTTTTGAGTTACATATAATTTATTAAATTAACTGGATAAATGGTATATGATAAATTCATTCAAATTTGTGAATATAATTCTGAGAATCCTTAGTGAATGAGATCACTTATACTCTATTTACATGCTTTATGTCCAGTGGTCTCATTATGTTTTTCAAAAAGTTATTATATATGGATATAAAAAATATAAATGATATATGTTGTCAATGAAATATTTATACTAAGATTTAATTATGTTCTACTAGAATAAAAATAGATCGCACTATAGCATTAATATCAATCATTTTTTTCTACAGGTTGCACTTTTTTACATATATAATTTCATCAAATAATAATTTTTTTAATTCTAAAATGGATTGTAGGGACACTCAATTATTCATTTGCATATGGGAACATAAATATTTTATAGGATGGAGATAACACCCAAATGGAGTGTGTGAAGATCTTATGTGATGAACCCTTGGGGAATCCCATCTGAAAATGTTACCAACATCTTGGGGAAGGTATCCTTTCATTCATGAAAAATATAGTTTCATATTTATCAATTTTAGAGACTAATTGGTAAAAAACATACTTATGTCATGAAAATGTATAGGGTCGCAACATCTTATTAAATTAGACTCTTCTATTCTGTCAGTAATTAAAGGATAGACAAGTGAATGATAGATAATCCTAGTAGGAATTTAAGAATCTACGATGAAACAAATTCCATATAAGAATAGGGATTTGTAAAGTGCATATATAAGAATCCCTATCAATATATCCTAGTACATTATAATGATCAAACTCTCCTCCCCATAGTAGGTTCTAAAATCTAACACAACTGATCATCAAGATTCATGGATGGAACTTCCCCAAGGAATGATACTATTAACAAAAGCAGCATTTTTATATCATTTCAAACACTTAATAGACCTCTTCCAAGACCCCAAATGACCTTGATTAATATCTATTAAACATTTATTGGTTTGAGGAAACTATAGGTTATAGTTTTGAACTATGGAATAAAAATATCATATTTTACATTATAAAACCCACATCATTGATCATTGAAGGGATTTTGGTTTCCATGGGGAAATTACATACTCAAGTGATGAGGTTCCTATCCATATAACATTAATCAAAAAAGACCCAACATATTGTAGTAAAAAATATATAGAGGCCATAAATTAGTTGATTCGGTATCAAAATTGTGAAATCAATTATTCAGGAACTACTAATGTGAATTGGGACCCATAAATAATCCCATACTGATCCTGAGGAACAAAAAAATAGAATGTTACCATTACCCATCATTAGAAAGATATTCATATAATTATAATTTATATTTCAATAAATATATGTTTTCAGGGGATAGATTAACAATAATTCATAGTCTTTGGTTTTATATATGGACATATCATTGCTGAATGATCCATACGAGGAAGATAAATTTTTAGGTATTGATTTTTTAGAAATATAATTTCCTCCTTGGGTTGAAACCTGATATACATAAATAAATTAATAATCCTTGGATATTTCAAAAAATTATAAACCTAGAGTAAATAGATATTGGTCCGGATAATCTACTATAATGTTGTTTGAAATAAATGAATTATAATATTTATCAAGGATATCATTGATAAAAATTGATGTTCCATTTAAAAATATACCATCATAGTAGGGTTCATGAAAACTATAAAAAAGTACATTTTTAGCCCAATTGTCTTTCCAGGATGATATATCACTATTTCCTTTGATCCATTGTGATTTCTCAAGATGTGTGAAAATCGTTACTGAAAACCCTTCCATAGAAATGGTGTTATGAATATCCATTTCTGTAATATAGTGGGTATCATTAAATATTTTTTTCTAGATAAAACTCACAAAAGAAAATTGACTTATAAGAAAATCCCACATCAGTATAGATAACATTCATTTCAAATACTTTGCAATCATCCAACAATTGATCAATACTTCTTTGATTGTTTTTGTAACATCCCAGGTAAATAAATAATAAGACACTTTTCATATTTATTAATATTTTTGAATTAAATATTAATATAACATTAATGGGGATGCTATGTTCGATGGCGTACCAGATACACAACATTCGGTTTGACTGATATCTTACGTAGCACACAACATTTAGTTATACTGAACAATAATAATATAATATTATTATTTTAAATGGTAGTTGACACCAAGTCATTGTAATAGAGGGAATGAACATATCTAACTAAAAATTGATTATACATGTTTTTTAAATGTTTTTACTTTTTTCCATCAAAATGTATAGGATTAAAATGTGAATGAATCTGATTTTAAGAATAAATACTCTAATATTCATTAAAGGGTTGATTTACCGCCTTTTGATTGTGATCCCTCTTTAAATCTAGTTTTGGTCACTTTTATATGTTCAATTTTACAAAATAAAATACTTCTTTAGAATCAGGACTTCAAAATTTACTTTTGATTATTTTTGGGTATTTTAATGATAAAATTCATTTTTTTTAATGAATAGTAAAAATTGCTATATTTTAATTCAAATATGATTTTAGATATATTTTATTTATATAGTTATATTATCTTTATAATTTGATTAAAAGTTTAATTAGAATATATTTTTACCATATAATCCAATTTTATTCATTATAATTAATTTCTCATTGAAATTGGACATAAACAATTATCAATATTTTAATAGTTATTGTTTATTAAAAACACACTATTTGTTTTGACAACGTGAATTAATTTTAAATTAATTTATGTGACTCATATTATTTTAATTTGGTTAAATTGACTTCATTTTTGACTTCAAAATATAAATTATTGATTAGGATGTATTTTTGGTGCTTTTCTGAAAAACATCAATTTTTGATGAATAGTGAAACCAGATACTAGTAATTAAAAAACTGGCTATTCATTTAAATGAATTTTTAACACTTTTGTGAATTTAATTTCAAAAATCCGACATAAATGGTTGTTATTAGTAAGTCAAATTTGGTTCAATAACATGAAAATAATTTTTGATGAATAGTATCGTTTGACTTTTATTTACTGCAGTTAAAGGTATATATAGTAATTCAAGGTAAAACAAACATCATAATAAAAACCATTTAACTTAACACTTGTCCTAATAGTAATAGATAAGTCATGGCAGGCCATGGAAATATTTTGGTTGATTTTGGGACCTCATTGAGCCACTTAAGAGTGATAATGACACTTTAGATTAATTAAGTTAATCTAACGGCAAAAATGACACAAAAAATATCTTTTAGTAAATTAATTTAAAAATTGGGTTATATAATTTATATATTCTACTATAAATATTAATTTTAAAGAAAAAAATTTATTACATCATGGTATTTTTTTATAATTTTTAGAAATCATATAAATTAAATTATGTATGACACAATAATGATTCAATATTAACTTATTTATAAATGATTTAAATAAATAAGATTTTAAATATTAAAAAAACATCCAAAACCAATCCAGTTATTATTGAATGATATTATTTAGACTATTAGATATCTTGTGTTATAAATTAATTAGTTTTTGACATTTTTTAAATTAATATATGTTTATAATAAAATAATATTTTCATATTTTCCTAAAGAGCCCCTCCTCCCTCTTATAAAAGGACACCAATTATAACCAAATCCTCACACCTTTAAAGCCTTTTGGCTTGCCCAAACTCTACCCAATTAATCTCCAAACATCCCTCTTCCCCTCCTAGACGTCTTACATTAGACTTAAGGAACTTCAAGTATTCCTTTTGGTTCAATCAAAAGGATGTTACCCAAATTAAAGGAAACAGTTCCTCATAAATTGTTTTATTTTATTTTACTTCTCCAAACCCTAACCTCGTTTTATTACTTTATTTTATAACAATAAAAGTATCATCTATATACTGAGATTTTGTTTTGAGAATTATTTTAACTACACTGACACACACCTCCATTAAATTGATGAAGAGCATACTCTTTCTGTAGATGGTAAACTAACGCCTCACCAAACGATGATTGTTCGATTATCTCATACCACCTATCATAATGGCCATTAAGATGGAACAATGTTTATATATGATATGTATTATATTTATATTTTCTTTATTCTTTGGAATTTTATATTTCTATCCTACCTTTATGTTTTCCATAATGTGTAAACATGATAATTTCATTTGAGAAAGTGCAAACTACCACCCCCTTAAAGTGATATGACTCATTAATTCAATATGTGAGATTTATAAAGGATTGAATTAATTATATTATATATAATATTATACTGTAAGTATAATATACCTATGTATCATTATGTTTTAATTATAATAAAATACAAAATAGAAATGAATGTAGCGTTCATGCGTACGTACAGCTTACCCTCTCCATGAATGATGCACTTCATTTATTCTCTCCAAAGTGATATATAATGTTATAAATATATATATATATATACAGGATATATATGAAAGACATTATATCTAAATAGTTAATATCATTCAGGATATAATGTACTATTGATCACAAAGATAACTTGTAAATATAATGTGTTCATTTTTTACTCAACTGCCAAATATCAACAAAATGAATGTTATAAACTTAAATGATTACATAATGTATATAACAAGGAAATAATATATATAAGAGGATTAATAAACATAAAAATAGTTCTTATGAAATTATAAATTAACTTTATTTTATTATTCATGATATTAATGAACGAATGGGTCTTGTCAGACAACGAGGTAACTGATTTTTTATCTAACTTTTAATTCTGTGATATTTCCATTGTTCACTACATATTCATTGGATGTGGTGAATTGGGTAATAACATTTGATATATATTATCATGATTCTCATTTTATATATCAAATTCTATGACTCATTTGATGTTTATTAACTTTTGGTTATACGACTCATTGATTACAACATGGTAAAGGGTTTCATCTCAGTTTTTATTCCCGCGAGATTTGTGGTATATTTGCCACTATTTTCTATTGTTTGGTGTATTTAAATCCAATTATTGTACTCTTTGTTTAATATACTTTGACTTTTGATTATTTACATCTTCATTTTATGATCCTTCCTTCACGTGGCGTATGTTTGTAAGATACTAAATTGTTAAGGGAACCTTTCACACCCCTCTTTTGAAAAGACTTATTTTTTACGTGTTTTAATTTACATTTCATTATGTTGTGATATGTTACTCTATATCCTTATTGATGTAAATTTTATTTTCATGTGATGAGATACCCTTTTGTCTCCCATCATATCAATTTATTAATTTTAAAGTGATGTCGTTAGACTGTAAAATTTCGGTACATGAATTTTTTCACACAATTTCAATTCTTTGGGTTAATCTTCTAATTATTCATTTTGTCATGCTATGAGTATGTGTTAATAACCTCTGATTGTTATACAATTAGTATCCAAATATATATGGTGTATTATTATTTTTCACATAAGATTATGTCAATGATTTATCCTTAATCTAAGGATACCGTCATTATGAGTGATTTCGTCTAAATTTATATTCCATTGAGACTTCAGTGTTGTTATGCATAAATTCACTCTTATGTTGTGTATATACTATCCTTTGACATATAATATCATGAATTCCTTTATTCTAATAAAATTATAATGTTATTATTAAATTTAATTGCTCAATTATTTGTATTCAAGCGTCTCTCTTTTAGTTAAAAAACTTTTTAACTTAAATATCATTTAAAATGTTTTGATGATTTATTCTTCTATATATTTCCAAAAATTTCCATGTTATAAAATGGGTTTTAGGATTTATTTATATGGAAATTAATTATTTCAAATGATAACTCATTTAAAAGATTCAAAGTGGGATGGGACACTTTGATTCAAAAATCTCTTTTTAAATGGTTTTGAAAATGATTTCCTAGAGCATTGTTTATTTCATTATTTTAATTTGATCTACTGGATTGTGGAAATGTTATCTTTCATTTATACTTGTGTTATGTGTTATGATTATGTTATGGTTATTTGGAATTGTTTACATATATGGGTGGTTTCGTGATAAACCTAGGGCGGGTGAGACCGAGATAGCTCTGTAATGCATTAGGTAACGTGACCGAGGTAAACATGATATTTCTCCAAAGAGATTTATGGAATATACTGTGATGGGCATTCCAAATGTGACTCCCTGTGTAGCTGTGATACATACAATGTATGTATATTATTAATTCCATAAGTTACCTTATTGATTTTTTAAAAGTATGGATTCATTGAATTTTATTTATTGATGGGTTAATGTTTCCTTTTAAAATTTTATAACCCTTACTGGGCTTTTTATGCTCATCCCACGTTTCTAAAATGTTTTTCATAGGTTATAAGGAAGGGTAAGAGAAAGGAAGTATTACAGATGATTTATATCAAGAAAGGAACTCTTGTTTTATTTAAGGAGTTTTATTGTTGTGAAAAAATGGTTATAGTATATATGTCTACATTTTAATATTTATGTAGATAAGTAATAGTTATGGCCTAATTCTCTAAAACTCTAAACCTTAAAAGATCCTCAATGTGAATTGCTGACATAATTCATGATTATTAAATTTTTATGTCCTGGTCCATATATTTGGTATCAAAGGACGGTTTAGATTTCTTTATAGGTTAGGGTGTAATTTATGCATAACTGACTTAAACATAATGGTTAATATAATATAAAGAGTAATAGTTATTTTATATGTGATAAATGGTTATTACAATTTGGTGTGAAAAATGAAATATATTAGATAAACATTGAGGATAAATTAAGTTATGGTTATTTTTCAGGAATTTAACTCTTTTTTTGTAATGTTATGAAATTGTATAGTTTTTGAAAAATGACAACACATAGACCATGTGACAATCTGTCATGTCAGACAAAGCTGTGGGAATCGAACCCACAACAAAAGTGCGATTAGGATTTATCACCTTCCATGGGACTACGTGATGTTCCTAGTTTGTATGACTAAATCTTTTTAGTTAAATGATTTTATTGATCAAGAATTAGATTATTTGGGATAATTTGTTTTATCAAATGGACATTCTTATTATAAGAAAATGATTTGGTGATTAAGTGATAAAGGTTATTTTAGAGTACATTATCTCTTTTGGGAAACCTATATGCTTAAGGAAAATAGAATACATTGGGATTTAAATTGTGGAGTAATGGTTGAAATATTATTTTGAAAAAATATATGTTGAATTGGGTTATTAATGGAATGGATTAACATGTCATAGAGAATATGTGACTACGTTAATTACACTTCAGTATGAGACGTTCAGTGTAGTCGATGTTTTTTGAAGAAAAATTATAAGATTTATCTTGGAAGACTATGTGATTTAATCCTTCTGAGATTTGGGTTTTATTATTAGTTTGGATAACTTTGAATAATTTTATGGAAAATTGTTTATTTAATGGTCTTGGTTGAATATTGAGTATTTTTTGACAAATTTTAGAGATTAAGATTAGTTTTTGTTTTTGAAAAAGATTATACTTTTTGGGGATTATCTGATCTTCTACAAACCAATTTTGGTTTTGGTTGATATACAATGATAAGGGAAATAAATAGTTCATCTTTTTTCAATTATATGATACTATAGAAGTTTATTCTAGCACTTTAGGTGTGACCAAGTCATCATGAATAATTACCACCTTGAGAAAAGTTGAGTTTGTGGTAGAATTTTATTAAAGGATGACACTCTACATGAAAAGTAAGTATATTTCCTTACAATCATAGTCTAGTTATTAATAAAATTCATCAACTAAATGAAAAGGATCTTGATGTAACAAAATTATAAGCTCTCTTTTATCATCAGAGTTTTACCCAACAACAAATTTATGGTATTGTGGTGGTTAAAATTCCATGATCAAGTTCTATATCACTCTCTATTAATCTATTAGAGTTACTTTCTCATCCTTATACATGTTTTCCTATATGTAATCCTGGTATTGGTTATCTTGTGTGACCTTTGTACTTCTCTTACATTATTTTAAAGTGATAGTTTTATTGACTCTTTTCTAATGTGGGACATTAAATGAATATTCCTAGCCTAGTTTTAAAATTGCGAGGATGCAATTCTGAAAAGGGTAGAAGGATGTAACATTTAGATAAATAAAGGATATGGAAGGTTTCATATTTATTAATATTTTGGAATTAAATACTAATTTAACTACATTTTGGATGCTATGTTTGATGGCATACCTAATACAAAACAATAGGGTTCTTTGAAATCTTAAGTTGCACACTACATTGAGTTATACCGAAAAATAATAATATAGTATTACTATTTTAAATGGTAGTTAATTCCTAGACATTGTAATAACAAGAATGAACATAACTAACTAAAAAATGACAATACGTTTTCATTAAATGTTTTTACTTTTATCCAATAAAAGTTAGAGGCTTAAAATATGAATAAATCTGATTTTAAGCATAAATACCCTAATATTCATTAAATGGTCGATTTACTGCCTTTTTATGGAAAACCCTCATTAAATCTAGTTTTTTTAACTTTTATATGTTCAATTTTACAAAATAAAATACTTATTTATAATCCGGATATCAAAATTTAATTTCGGTATTTTTTTATTTTTCTGAGAAAAGTCATATTCTAATGAATAATGAACAATACTATATTTTATTTAAAATATAATTTTTAATATAATTTATTTATATGGATATATTATCTTATTAATTGGTTTTAAAGTGTAATTAGTATATACATTTACCATTTAATCCAATTTTAGTCATTTTAATTAATTTCACATTGAAATTTGACATAAATAGGTATCAATCTTTTGATGGTTATTGTTTCTTAAAAACAAGCTATTTGTTTTGACGATGGGAATTAATTTTAAATTAACTAATGCAACATCTATATTTTTAATTTTGTAAAATAGACACCTATTTTGAATTCGAAATATCAATTATATATTAGGCTGATTTTTTTGGTATTTTTCTGAAAAACATCAATTATGATGAATAGTGAAACCACATAGTAGTAACTCAGAAATTGAATTTTTCATATAAATGAAATTTTACCACTACTATGAATTGAATTTTGTAAATCTGACATATATGGTTGTTATTAGTAAGTAAAATTTGGTTCAATTAAATCAAAATATTTTTTTGTGAATAGTATCTTTTTGAATTTTATTTACTACGGTTAAAGGTAAATAGGGTAATTCAAGTTAAAAAAGTATCATAATAATAAAAAATTACCATAAAACTTATCCTAACCTTCTTTGATAAGTCATAGCCGAAAATGGAAATCATTGGGTCAATATCTGGACCTCATTGATCCACTTAAGAAGGATAATGACACTTTAGATTAATTAATTTGATGTAAAGGAATAAATGACAGAAAAAATATACATTTTAGTAAATTAATTTTTACATTTGGTTATACAAGTGATATATTCGACTATAAATATTCCTTGGAAATATAAAATGTTTTTCTACATCATTATATTTTTGTTTAATTTTTAAGCATCAAAAAAATTTATTTAGGACACGATAATGATGTAGTATTTACCTAATTAATAAATGATTTAAATAAATATAATTATAAATATTAAAATAACATCCCAAACCTATGAAATTATTATTGGATGATTTTAGTTCTACTATGAGACATATTATCTTCATAATTATTTAGTTTTGAACCTTTTGAAACTGAATATATGATTATAATAAAATATTATTTTTATGTTTTCCTAAAGATCCCCTCCTCCCTCTTATAATAGGACACCACATCTAACCAATTCCTCAAACATCTCCAGCCTTTTTAATCATCCATACTATGCCCAATTATTCTCCCAACATATATCTCCTCATCCTAGAAGCCTTACCTTAGGCTAAATACACTTCAAGAAGTCCTTTTTGTTCAAACAAATGGATGTTACCCAAATTAAAGGTTACAGTTCCTCTTAAATTCATTTCTTTATTTTACTTCTCCAACCCCTAAAATATTTTTATTTCTTTATTTTATAACAACACCGGTATCCTACATATACTAGGAATTTTTTATGAAATGTATTTTAACTACACTTACATACAACTGCATCTAATGGGTGAAGATCATACTGTTTCTGTGGATGGAAAACTAACGCCTCACGAAACGATGATTGTTCGATTATCTCCTACCACCTATCATGGTGGTTATTAATATGGACCTGTATTTTTATATGATACATATTATGTTTATATTTTTTTTTATGTATTTTAAATTTATATCCTACATTTATTGTTTCCATAATGGGTAAACGTGATAATTCAATTTGAGGAAGTTCGGACAACCGCCACCTCAAAGTGATATGACTCATTAATTCCAAATATGAGATGTATAAAAGATATATTTAATGATATTATATATGATATTATACTGGAATTATAATATACCTATGTATCAGTATGTTTTCATTCCATTAAAATACAAAATTGAAATGAATGTAGCGTTCATGCTTAAGTAGGACTTACCATCTCCATGAACGATGAATTTAATTTCTTATCTCCAAAATGATATGTACAATTATAAATATATATATATATACTGGAAGTAAATAATATATATTATATCTAAATAATTAATATAATTTGGGATATAATGGACTATTGACCACATGGACAACTTGTAAATCTAAAGTGTTCATTTTTTGACTCAAGTACCAAATATTGACAATACGATCATTATTAGCATAAATGATTAAATAATGTCTATAAAATGGTAATAATGGATATACTATGATTATTAAACTTATAAAAAGTTCTTAAGTAATTATAAATTAACTTTAGTATATTATTAAGGAGATTAAAGAACAAACGGGTCATGTTGGACAAAGATGTATGGGATTTTCTTATCTCACTTTTAATTCCATTAGATTTCCATTGTTCCCCACTTATTAATTGCATGTGGTTTATTGTGTACTTCCATATGATAAATTTAACCATTATTCTCATTATAGTAATGGTATTATGTGACTCTTTTTGTGGTTATTATCTTTTGGTCATACGACTCAATTGATTACAATGTCGTAAAGGGTTTCATATCACTTTTTATTCTCATGAGATTCATGCTATATTTTCACCAATTTTCTTTTGTGTGGTGTATGTACTTCCCATTATTGTACTATTTGTGTAATATAATTTCATTTATGAGTATTTACATCCACCTTTTGTAATCCTTCATTCATGTGGATTATGATTTGTAGGTTACTAAATCGGTAAGGGAACCTTTCACCCTCCACTTTTTAAAAGACTTCTTTTGTTAGGTCTTTTAATTTACATATTATTATGTTGGGATATGTTTTTCTATATCCTTATTGATGTAAATTTTAATTTCATGTCATGTGATACACTTTTCTCTCTCATTAATTCATTTTCTGAATTCTAATGTGACGTCTTTATACTTTCATGTTTCTGTAATGGAATTTCTTCACCCAATTTCAATTCATTTGGTTAAAATTCTACTTATTCATTATGTCATGTTGTGAATATGTGTTAATTACCTATTATTGTTTTAAAAATAATACCCACTTGTATTGGGTGTATTATTATTTGGCGAACATCATTATGTCATTGATTTATTCATAATCTAATGATTCCTTCTTTATGAGGGATTTGGTCTCAACTTAAATTTCATTGAGACATCATTGTTATTATGCACCAATTCACTCTTAAATGGTATATATACTATCCTTTGACATATTATATCCTGAATCCCTTTATTCTCATGATATTATAATGTTCTGATTAAATGTTATTCTTGAATTATTTATATTCAAATTTCTTTCTTTTTGTTAAAAAACACTTTAACTAAAATATCATTTTAAACATTATAAGGATTTATTCCTCTAAATTTTTCTCATTAATTTCCATGTTTTCAAAATGGTTTTTAGGATTTTTTTATTTATATTAATTCTTTCAAAAGAAAATTTATTTAAAAGCATCAAAGTGGTATGAGACACTTTGATTCAAAAATCTCGTTTTAAATTGTTTTGAAAAGGATTTGATAAAGCATTGTTTATTTCAATATCTTGATTTAATATATTGGAATGTGGAAATTTTATCAATCCTTTATACTTGTGTTATGTGTTATGATTATGTTATGGTTATTGGGCATTATTTACGTATACAGGTGGTTCTGTGATAATCCTAGTGTGGGTGATCCCGAGAGAGCTCTCTAATGTATTGGGAAATGTGATGATGGTAAATGTGATGTTTCTCCAAATAGATTTAAGGAATATACTATGATGGGTATTCCAAGTGTGACTCCCTATGTAGTTGTGATAGCTACAATTTATGTATTTTACAAATTCCATAATTTACGATTATGATTTCTGATTTGTGTGTGTTATTCATTTATCTTATGATTTTTAAGGTATGTTATGAATAAAAAGTATGGATTCATTGGTTTATATTTATTAAAGTGTTAATTATTCCATTCATTATTATTTAACCCTTACTTATCTTTTTTATTCTTATCCAATGTTTTTGAATTTTTTTTCACAGGTTATAAGGAAGGTTAAGAGAAAACAAGTTTTCTAGAGGATTTATATAATGAAAAGAACTATTGTATTATTTAAGGAGTTTTATTGTTGTGAAAAATCATTTATAATAGAAGTGTCTACTTTGTAATATTCAAGTTGATATGTAATATTTATGGATTTATTCTCTAAAACTCTAAATCTGAAATGATCCTCAATGTGAATTCTTAACATAATTAAAGATGATGAAATGTTTAAGGTCGGGTCCTTGTTTTTTTTTACAAACATTCCTAGCATAAAAAATGGAATCTACCATAATGAGTAGTGTCTGAAATCAATCTGTGAATGATTTTTTCAATATTCATGAATACTACTTTATCACCCTTAACAACCAATTTGACATGAATGTTTATATAGGAGTGAATATGTAAATTGAGTATTATCCTACCACTATAAGAATAAAAAATAATTTTCCCATTAGTAATATGACAAGAGATTCTATATACTATTTCTTCAATCTGATGGATTCATGCTCTCCTTGTTGATAGTGAATCACTAAAAACCATTTCATTTATCAATGAAATTGATGTTCCTTGAATTATTGGTTTCCTCTTCTAGGGAGTTGAATCATAAGAGGAATGTATTCATAACATCATTTCAATATAATTAATTCAATAAATATTGTAAGAGTTTATTCCGTAGAAGATGAAACAAATAATGTTCACATGACCATTAATGGAAATAAAGAACAATGAACTCATCATTATTACATGGTTTGCATTCATTATGGGACTTTAATTCTTTTTATTTATGTTTAATCTCTCAAAACATATATTCAATTCACTATATGATAATGTGAGTTTAAATTACATGTATTCATATTGAATTATATTATACCTTTCTAGAGTGAAACCCATTATAATAGATTCATTAAATTGTACAAATATAATGAAAACAAGGTTATATTGATGAACAAATAAGTATGGTGACATAAAATGAAAATTATAAATATCATCTTCCATAAGGCATTGAAATATTGATGATGTAATTTCACACTGTGCATACTAGAAAGGTGAAGCAAAAATAATCTAGTACTCTAATCATATTTCATGATACCATGAGATTTGTTGGATATTTATCCCTTGATATCAAACCTTTCCTCTAGACATTTCTTCTTCTTAATTTACAAGGTAGATGAAAATCTATTCTCAACTTCCACATATTATTGCACAGCAAAAATGGATGTTCATACAAAAAAATATTTTTTAAAGGATAGTGAGAAACATTATTTTCTTCATCAATGAAATTTTTTCATTAAAATAAATTAAAATATTCGTAATTAATACTTCAGTTAAGATATTTTTTTCTAATTCAAATATTTACTTTTAACATTCAGTCACACTAAGGATTCTTCTTTCATATAATATTTAAAAAATTTCATACTAAACACCACATTTAAAATATGTAAAAAATAGTGTCTTCTATAATCTTATGAGATTCAAATATTTTAAACTATCATTACCCATAATATCATCTTTGAGGACATCGAATAAAATTTCACATATACATGGAAGAAATCAACATCCCATAAAAAAGGGCATCATGGCTTCAAATTTCCTGTGTGGTTTACTTAGGTTATGTTATATAAACAAACTCTATGGATGATATCAACTATATGGTTCCCATAGAATACATCCTTGTCATTGAATACATGTCTAACATCAAATACATGATTCACATTAGGTACATCCAAAAAATCATTAACATGAATCACATCATCTATATGGTTCACATCATCTACACTATAGAAATATCATTCGTTTCACTACAAAGAATATATTAATATTGATTCATGATAATATCAATTATGATTGAAAATAATTTTTATATATTTATATAATCATCTTTGTGTAACATTTGGATATCTGATTTAAATAAGTTTGACCTTTGGATATGTGAAATCACAAAAATACTATATTGAATTATTTATATGGATCTGGAAATTTCTACACATATCTCAAATTAACTCAGAGCTAAGTTGGTCGACATACATTAATCTGTAAAAATAATTACATTCATTATAATGATTTTTTATGATATATGAACAATAAAATATATGTCATGCAATATCATAAATAATTGTCCCATAATTATATGGTTTCCAATAAAATAAAATACCAAAACACAACAATAATCAATGAGATCCTGAATCTTCCTTAAATAATTCCACAATTCCATGGGGTTATTCAATACCTCTCTTTGGATTTTATGATAATTACCAAACCCTGATAAATTTTCATGACATGAAATGGAATATTAAAATCATATTCTTTCTCAATGAGATGTATGAAAAACCTACAATATTGGATGATGTTTTTTTAGTGAGATTTGCATCCCACACGGACAAGAATGTTTGGGAACTGTTATTTAAATGAATCCTTCTCAAACGCAATATAGAAGATACTCCCCTATATGATAATCCTCCCCCTTTCATCACAAACTTCTCTCCCACTATTTGTAATATAATTTAAAGGGACTGTGGGAGATAATGAAATAAATATCAAGAGTTTGGGGTAGGAATAATGTTTTCTTTCATCCTTAACTCTAAAAACATAGCATGTTAAAATTATTTAAGGGAGATATTTATGGGATTCCATTTTGTTCAAATAATTAAATGTAAAATTTCACATTATTATGCATTATATTAAATAATTTTATATAAAATTAATTTATTTTTATACTGGGTGTTTTGAATGGTATATTTTAGACCTAATAAACATATTTATTATAGAAAATTATTCATTGTAATCACAATAAAATAAATAAAATATTTACTACCAAAACATGTATGCATAAATCCTATGTAAATTTTTGACTAGATACAACATACATTGATTCATCTATACAATGGTTCACTAAAACATTATTCCTACAATTCTACGTAATAAACCATCACCAAAAAAATGACTCACCACCTTATGTGGAATATGTGATCTGTATAGTCACATTCTCAATCATTATTTTTATAACCAAGATATTTTAGATTTTAACTAATAAATTGAAAAAATAATTACTTGAAAATTATTTTTAAGTAACTTATTGATATTTATATATCATCGATGTTTGAATAATTTTGGGAACTAAAATTTCCTCTAAGGGAATAAAATAACCCCACAATCTCTTTTCAGAAGGAAGCAAGTACTCAAACAAGTATATCATGGTGAATAGTCTTAAAACAAGATGCAATTTTTAGATGATACTTGAAGTAATTAAATTATGCAATGAAATTCTAGGGGTTCGCATACCATCACCCGAAAATGTATGTGGACTAGCTAGATCGTGAACCGATAGGTATGTGAAATGATATGTGCACAACTGGCCCATGAGGAGATGTCCTACGAACAAGCCGTCCCCAATCCATGTTGTTGAAGGAGTTATGCTCATGAAGTAAATCGATGTACTATACCATTAACTGATCTGTTCGTAGATTAGGAAAATTTTCGAGGTTCTACAAACCATGATATTGAACCAATGCACTGCAAACTATGGTTGTCTAAGTCTTTTGCAGGTAAGGATACTACTTCATGGGCCTCCACAAATCTTGCTACATGCCCAATACATAAATGTGTCACAATTCACTATAAAAGGGGGCACATTAGAAGGGTGAGAGAAGGATAATGAAATAAAAAAGGGGAATACGATGTTCGAAGAAAGAGTTTAGATAAGAATCTGGCTTTAGTCTCGATTCATTGACGAAGCATGAATCACGAACTGAACCCTGTGTAGGTACAACCGGCAAAAAACCATTAAACGAGGGAATTAATCAATCATAACAGAACCGTGAAACTAACATGTGAACTACATACCATGTACCTCTCATGGATGAATTTACCATGAACGGTAATCCCTCAGACCCTCCATCAAGATTGTTTTCGGCGTAGTGCACCACTACAATGACTGAACCCATGGGTGCTTACTACATCAGTATGCGGATGGATCCCAAAGTTCTGCGGTGAGCCGTGTTGCACTATGGTTTGTGGTGGACTATTTCCATAATTAAATATCATAATGGAATGTGGAATACCCTCCTACCCACATACCTCTATAGAACATGGAACCTCCCCCATCCCGCATATGAAACCAGAATGTGGAATATAGTGTTTTCAGGTATCATTTCTTCTGATTCCAACCTCACTCTTCCATTAACGTACAGTCCTCCATGATATATCTGCTAACAAGTCCTCTCGCATATGTCCTGAGCCTCTTCCAATGCCACTAGACCCATATGATCAGACCATCGGGCACACCAACGTGCCCCTTTGAATATACATACCCAAGGTATGTAGAATCATTGAGGCCCCCCCAAAAATGGTTCGGGCATCTAGAATTCTTTTTGGGTCTTCATTATATTGGTAACCTAGAGAAAAACCATTTGGTATAGACATGAACCTCCCCATTCTAGGGGTTAAGGGTGATCACTATATTATTAATTCAATGAATAATAGTGATCATTCAAAGGAGTTATGTTTGCTTCTCATTTTTATGAGGATGTAACTCCTCCCTTTCCTAGAATGTTCTTTGGTGCCTCCCACTATGGTAACAGCCCAATTTATTGAATAATGGCTGCATGAAAATAATTGTAACATCACATTTAATGGTTCATTGCTTCATGCCCTTTCTCTCTTCAACCTCATCATTTTCTGCCACTAGATCTCCCTCCCCCTCTAACAGGGGGAAGCATTTGATTTGTTCAATCATTCAGATCCTCATATTTCTCATACAGAGAATGACTCATTTGGGCTTAGAATTTTGTGATGATTACAACATCAACAAGATTCCATACTATAAGAAATCTGATTTCAAATAAAACCAGGATACATAGGATGCCTTCCTAAGGGCTCGAGCTCAAAAGGGTTCCCTCCCATTGAAGAGTCCAACCAATCATGTCTCCTTAAATGGGCATCTTCCATGTGTATCCCCAACATGATTCTGCACTACGAGAACTATAATTTTCTATGAAACATGGTACATAGGATGCCTACGTGAAGGTATATTCTCACAAGGGTTCCTATCCAAAAGGGTTCTCCCAATCATGTCCCACAAATGGGAAGCTACTATGCATAAGCCCCAATAAATTCGAACTATGTGGGTTCTGATTCTTCTATCAAGGATATGTTGGGAGACATTATTATGGGATGGATCCCATCATTAAGTCACCTTATGTCCCCCTGGATGACGTTAAACTCCAGATCTCCATAAAATATTGATCGAGTTAGTATCACTTCTGTAGCATCAAATATCAGCATGCATAAGATGATCATGAGAACCACGGGTAGCCTATGGAAACATTCTTTAGGAATTTAAAATGAAATCACGAACATATGATAAATATTTAAATATATAATAGAATCTTAGAATAGGGAACATTCCCTTGGAAGGGTGTGATGAGCCGCACCTCCCATCCTCTCGACCAATGGAGTCCATAAGTGTTGTTGTCCAAGTCTCCATCCAATGAGCACCTTCCTTTTGAAAGTTGGTCCATGAATCATGGATACCCAAATAGTTGGGAATTATTTGATCAATGAATAAATCCATTGGGGACCATCTGAGGGTGTTATATCTGAAAAGGACCAATTTCATGAGTGCTCGACCCACAACCAATCACCTGGTAAGAACAACAGTTCACATATGGTTAATTCAACCGTCATTAAAGTATAAAGATGATGAATGGGTCGAATCAAAAGGAATGGTAAATTAGATGAGAACCCATCTCTATAGAAAGGGGGTAGGTGATGATCTTGATCATGTAATTTATGCACCACCCGCAAGACACGCCACCTCAGAAGTGGAACAAAAATTGTGAACCCGATGTGAATCCTTACCTAAGGTGGAGGTTCTACCCCCAATGATAAAAAAGGATACTACACGTTGGACCATTTGTTTCACCCCAACACACAAAAAATGTGCCACCTTGGAGGTAGATCAAAATTGTTAAACCCAACATGAATCCTTATCCATGGTGGCAGGACATTCCCACTAAAGCCCCATCGACCCATAGAAAAAGAATAGAATATGGGGCACAATGAATCTCCAAATATTAATATGTTTAATAGAATTCTAGATTAATGTGGTTTTGTGGTCCTTATGTTAAAAATGTATATTGTTGGTTCCTGGGGTGAATCGTTTTATCCAAATGACATCTCAATGACCCATGAAAACACACACATCAGCGATCCCACAGGGGATTGGAGCCTCAATGATGATGAGGACCCCCTCGCATACCCAACATCTTTAACATTGGGTATCCAACAAGATGAAAAGGGATTACTATCAAAATGGTACTCTATCCACACTGGAGGCCACAAGACAAGCCCTCTAATGTGAAAAGTTCCACCAACCGCCTCTTTAGCCGATGTGGTAACCCCAGCACAAGGTGGACCCAGTGGTTATCTCATATGGTTCTATGATCCTGTCCCCAAAACATTACAATAGGTACCTCCCTTACCTTATTGAAGAATATGAAGATATTTCTCGAAGCTTCATCTCAACTGAAGAGGGGTCCAACTCATTGGCCCCCACTAGAGAGTGTTGTAAGTGACTCTTGAAAACTGGGCCTCCTCTCACTGAAGAGGGACTTATGTCGAGGGAACCTGCCACACTCCATGAGACCCGGGCCCCTCGGTCTACCCATGAGGGGAAAAATTATATAATCAAGAACATGATGTCACCCTGGTTTCTGAGGAGAAGATCCACCGAACAAATGTAGTGATATTCTATGGGTAGACATATGACTATGCCCCCTCTACTCAAGCCAACCACATAAACAAGGTCACACAATATGAGCATATGCAGATTCCTAATAGTGCTTTTTGGTCCCACCTTGTAGATAGAGAATAAAAATATAAATAGATGCATATATTTTCCGATACACAACAATCCTATAAACAAATTACGGTGGTGCTCAGCTACACACAGGCATAAACACATCCTAATTAATTTTTATCCCACCATCCAAATAGGGTTGAAACAATCTTCTAACAGGCACAAATACCTACTGATGAATTTCAAGCCTGCCATCTACAAAAGGAAACAATAGGCTATACACAGGCACAAATACCTGCTAATTCATTGCAAGCCTTTTATCTAAATATGGTGGTAAGAAAACATGAGTACGGTCATATTTTTTGCGGATTCGTACAAAGTACGTGAGACACATAAAGTGGAAATCAAGCAGATCAAAACCCCTACTCATGAATATGAATACCACCATTCAAATACAATGTCAACCGAATAAGAAAACCAGTGGAAGACTCATTCCTTTATCCCGGCAGAAGAGAGTTGCTGGTATCTACTAGCAATACATTGAGGACCGAAATAGGCACAAACCCCTGCTCTGTCAAAAGAATGGGCCTTCATAACCATTCCATCCAATGATGTATCTAAGAACACTATGGAAATGATGGAATATTAGAAAAAAATTCTAGACTATATCCTCTATAAATTCCATGATATCTTTGCATCAGTGGAAAAGGCGAGAAATCATTACTAGGACCTGATTTCCTCGAATGAAACAAGTCACTCGCAAAATGATATATCCTCTATATAGAATTTAAGCATCCCCTCTCCATTCCAGGAGGGTAAATAGAAATATCCAGTGATAAACGACCAACTGGATCGGGAACAAACACCATTTCCTAATGGGAGACACCGGTCTAACGTGGTGACAACTCTAGGGAAGGCATATATCCCTACCAAAACATAAGATGCATTTCGGAAAATTCCAATGAAATCATGATACCCAACAAGACAAGAACTTGTATATGATGGCCATTAACAACAACATATGGCCTAGTTACCTACATGATAGTACCCAAAAAAAATCATCAAAGGCAATAGGAAAATGAGAAGCATATACTAGATTCTGCTCTGCTAAATGTTGGAGTTCTTGACGCCCTTAAACATATATCAACAAAGGATCAATACTCTTTCATTCCATTACCAAAATATGGATGTGATAGTAGAATTTTTGATGATCCTACCCACAATGTCGCTACCATAACTTCTGAAGGGAATCCCTAAAGCACCCAAGGGGGCTCACATTGTGGTCCAGAAATAGTAGATCATGAGAGACTATCACTTGTTCACATTACGGTATCCCACCAATCGACCTGAATATTAGATAGCTAGACGGCCCTCACTCTATTTTCATCCTCCCTAATGGTCCTCCCTAGGGTATACTCTATAGATATGCTTCTCCCTATATTCAGGCATTAAGACTTGATGGAAGACCTCGCCATGATGACAATCATTGTGAAGGCCCCCCGCGTAGTGACAGCTTCTTTGAAGGTCCTCCCCACAGTAACATAAATCAACAAGAAGAACCTCCCCACATTGTAGCATATACTGAAGACCCTCCACAAGGTGTTAACAACAGAAATTCTCCCTGAATCCAATCATAATGTAATGATATTAGTCCTCGCCACGATGATAGTCATTTTGAAGGCCCTCTTAGCATGGAAAGTTGCAGTAAATACTCTCCCCATAGTGTCATAAAATAACAAGAAGGTCATCCCCTCGCTATAGCCTCCCATGATGGTCGTACCCATGGTTTATGCCGCTAGGAATTTTCCAACAGTCAGGCATGATGTTCCAATGTCATCCCTCTTCATTGAATCATCAATTGCAAAGGTCATCCAAGATATCAAAATTCAAGCTAGTTAGAAGGTCCTCTCCTCACCATAACAAATGTGATGAATCCATCATATACTGAGGCACTCAAAAAGATACATTCAAACATATCATGCAATCCGTATATAATGAGTGATATTCATTCTCAACCGGAGGACGGCGCGGGGACATGCTCATCTTCTGAGCGATCCTCGCACCATCCATAAATCAATAAGGCTCCCAGGTGCCAAGTTTCATGAAAAGACATTATTAAAAAGCAGTCGATTTGGTCATATCATGTAGATGATCCTATAGATGAACCGGAATAGGATATGATGTTTTAAGAAGACAACTATATAGGGATAATATACTACTGATGTATTGTCCCACAGCCACTTCTCACTTCGACATACCGTGAGAGTTTTATGGGGAATGTACACATGACATTCACCTCAATATATAAGCGACTCTTTGCAGGATGAAAGAAAAATTTCTACCCTACGATGGTAATGTAGACCATGCCAGCACAATAAAAGAGAATCACTATTTAATCGACCTTGAATCCATCCCATATATAGAGCAGCCACAATGAGAAAGGAAAACAAAAATCCTTGAACTGAACTACCTTTATGCACAACCTAAATTCTGTCACATTATTGGAAATTCCCCATCTAGAGTTCATATTCTGGGGTGGGGAGAACATGGAGACCTGTACTTCACCCCACGTCCAGTCCAGCAAGCCACATTGGAAATAACATCCTCCAACGTCATCACCCAAAGGCAGTAATTAAATGAATCCCCTACCCAAGAAATATAGGATACTCAAAAAAATCAACCCATATAATGTCTCAAAAGAATTATAACAGAAGTGATCAATCATTTGAAAAGCCTCAGATTCATGTATCCATGAACATCCATCAGACATCCTAAATAATGAAATCCATCCAGCAAGAAGTTCCCATGTCTAAAATATTCCATAAACTCAATACAAAACCCACTACATACTCTTCTCTCACCCAAATGGGACTATGTGAAACTGAAAAGGTTGGAAATAGATGTGGATATCTCCAAAATATGTGAACAAACCCAGCCCCCATTGTTGGGGGCCTTATTTAACCAAAATGACCTAAGAGACCAACAAATCCTTGCTATAGTGCATCGATTAGAGAACTTGAACAACCCCAGCTTGTAGGGCTCACATTATTTTTACCCCAAGTCCCCACATAGTGGATTTCTATCTTCTCACACCACGGAAAAAAGATGGACATTGGAGTTACCCGTTCCACCCATTCTAATGGTTCTCACCCTCTTAGACAAAGGTGTGTTACAAGGTTAGAGCAGGGATTCCTTTGGCTAAATTTTCACCATGAAACCCAAAGAATACCACAGAAAGGAAGGAAAATGTCCAGAAACGGGTCTAGGAGGCCATCGTACCATTTGGCAGTGAGAAAACCACCGCCAATGTGATAATCCTTAGTGAACGTGGTAAAAATAAACATTGTAGATCTCACAGAAAATGAAACATATAGAGAGGATGTGAATGAATATTGTTCCCTCCTAGAGGCATCCCACACTGAGCCTGATAGTGTGCATACTCAAAACTAGAGAGCTGTCCAAAATTTGGGTGGCCCTCATTTAATCTGTAACTACATCCCCTACAAAACTCCAATAATGAGAAAATAATTCCAAAGTTGATTGTGACCCGCCCCCTTCTCCCCATGAGAATTCAACCCACACTATTGAAGGAATAATCATTATGTAGTATGATGAAGTTAATGATCTCAGGGGAATTCATAATGAGCTACGTTGAGGGTGCTATCTCGGCAGATGTGTTCCCCCCACTGAACGTTAGAAGGTGATCATAGAAGAGGTGTCCATGCCACATGCACTCATTCTGGTGAATGAATTCATGCCCATATGACCGCTAAACATGAACTTGTAAGGACATCAAGACTTACCCCTACTGAGAAGAAGATATGAATATATCATGGTATTCCCATAGATGATACCCCAAGCTTGGAGTAAACCTCAAATTCCAGCTGCACCAACATGCCCAATCATCTCCCCTACTGCACTTGGCCAAGCTCAAGCCTGACTGGATATTCATCAAGGGATATTAAAAACTCTCGGGAAATTAATAGCCGAACCAGTATCCAGGGAAGAGTGATGCACACTGATATAGATAGAGTGTAGACCCAACCCAGAGTGGGTGAGCAATGTTCCGGCACTTCCAAACTTCAAGAACCCTGTTTTTCCAGAATTCAATGCCTCGGGGGACATATAATAACATTTACTGCAATATTATTCTTAATATGACCCCATGGTGGGAACTCCATTGCAGCAAGAAGTAGTAAAACATATGTTCTACATATGGACATCCAAGGCTTAGCAATCTTATGGTATTGTAGCCTGCTATCCAATTCAATCATAGGATGGGAGGATCTCCTGTGACAGTTTCTCTTCCATTTCAGTTCGACTCTTCCCAAGACGACAATCAAAAATATTGTGAACTAAAATAGTGATATAAAAAAAGAGTCTCAGACGTCATTAAAAGATTGAAAGGCCTAACATATTCCCTAAAACTACCACTCCCCCTGGATGATATTCTCTCCATGTACCTCGATAATCTTTGGGATTAATTGCGAACACTGCTCATCTCGTTTAAGTATACAAGTGGGTTTACAGTCTTCTCTTACATTTTACAATGTATATAAGAATCCTTTCAAAGGACCTATCATAAGTCCCGAGTGGCCTCATCAGACCCTGGTAAAAGAACGGGAAAATCTTAAGTAGCTTCTTTCATGATTAATCCACCCCAAGAACCGGCTCCGTTTGCAAGGGCCCACCGAACTATGCAGGACCCCCTGGACCCCAATAGCCACCACCACCTCGACAATATGAGTGACATGGTGCTAAAATAAATATATTTAAAGAATGAATAAATAAAGATTACTTTTTCTGAGATGAACAGGTACACAATTATTTCAAAGCCGCTATGAATTTCAATTTTCTCTTTCTACTAAAGACAATGAGAGAAGATGAAGTGGGTCTCGATGACCGTCCAAATTATTGTCCCTATCACGGCATAATGGAACACACCATCTTGGAATTATTATTTTTCATGAATCTCAAACAAAATATGTTGGATTCCGCGAAAGTATAGTTGGCCCTACCACTAGCACAAGTGGCGTATGTTTCGACCTTACACTCAAGAGTGAAAGTGGAAAGAAAAACTGTCTCTAGTTAGTAAGAGAAAACATTAGACAATTGGATGACTCAGAAGACAATCAATCAAGTCCATGGAATCCTCCAAGCGTAGTTAAAACAACCAATTATGGCCCCAAAAGCTCCTAATACAACATAGTCATCCTCCTAAGGCCTGAATCCCTTGAAAGGATAGAAGAGAAGAAAGAAAGTGAAAATATGATCTAATAACAATCCCAAAGACAGTATTGACAGATTTGGAAATCATTTCAACAGACATGGATCAATAGGCACCGCCCCTCTATATAGGTCAAAGAGAACCACCCCTCTATAGGGCTCAACAGGCACCCCCCCCCCCCCCCGCCAAAGAGCACCATGCGGTGAAGACAGTAAAACAGAAATAGTGTCAGATCAAGAACTGATCCTCTATTGCATTAATGTCATTAACTTGATTGAATCCTTCTCAGATGAATATTATTGCCATGAACTAGAATTCCCTGCTCCAAAATGGAGAGTCAGAGGAAGATGTCATAGTGGCCAGAGGTTTACTAGAATTTATGATCGAGGTACCAGTCAAATTCATAGCCTAGCCACAAATCAAACTGTTAACAATGTGGAAATTCGGGGATGGACCCTTTGACAGAAACAACAAGAACCAGGATGCTCTTTCTTCCCTGTCAAAAGAAATCCTAGCCTAGTTGTCTTGGAATATCCATCAAGGGAAGAAAATATATCAAATTACCCAAGGTATGTAGGTTGAATAGTTTGGCTAAACTCAGAAATGACAACAACACCCCCGACCACAACTATAGAGGACGAACCATCTACATCCAAACCCAAATCCCTTAATGTGTTCGTGATAGGGCATCCCAAAGCTAGGATGTGCCGACCATTAGAGAAGTAGTATGGTATTTTAAATAAACTAGCTTTAGTACCCGCAAATCTATCAATACTGGATGTCTTAAGCCTGTCTATGGATCGTAGGAAGGCACTAATCAAAGCCTTACTAAGTCCCAAGATGTTTGAGGCTAAGTAGTAGCATTCGAAGTCTAGAAAACAGATACTAGTCCTAAATAATATCACAGCATCGTCTCCTTCATATAGAGAGATGAAGAATATATCATGAAATGGAACATCAAAACCTTATATGTGACAAACAAGATAAATTTGTTTGATGTCCAAAGGATTTTCATCAAAAACGGCTCTAGAGTTAACCTCCTCCCATGACGAAAGCTTTGTCGATTAGTATATAATGATGAATGATTGACACTTACCACTAAAACTCTACTAGGAAATGAAAAAATTATGTAGACACCTTTGGGACAAATCAAGCTAAAAATTTCAACTCGATGTCCTTGGGTCCGATTCCGAGTTCCTATTGTGCAGAAAAGTACGAATATTAACATCATGTTATGGAGGCCTTGGCTACATCAGCACACTTCAATTCCTTTATCATACTATCACTACATAAAATATTTAATAAATGGAAAAAACGGGACATTTAATGCCAATAAATCCCCATTTGAGTCTTGTGAGTAGAATTATATCGACACATGGTTCTATAAATCAAAATAAAAACATATTTATGCCAACAAAATGGAATGGATTACTACCCCATATGGATTGGAAATGGATCCTTCCAACTCCCTCCAACAGTGTGGGGAAGTGAATGTATTACCCATCAACCATGTAGAATTCATGTATTTAATCCCAGACGTAGATTCAATCATATATATGTTCTATGACGTGGCCAAAAATTCCAATGACATGGAAAAGCGGGGTGACTCCCATGATGATAGGAAAATCCCTATCAATGATACTCCCGTCGCATCCTCAGGTCCTCAAACCACCCTTGCCTCACACACTAAGGCAAAATGCGATTTCCCTCCCAATATTGGAGAAGTCATCTCGAAAATCTACTATCCATCAAAATGGAAAGGAGAAAAAGATTATGAAAAGGAAGAAGAAGGTGAAGAATAGATCAAAGATTCCCCTCTAACATTTGAAGAAGGTGTATCCACCACAATTGATGAACATAGGCAGAGAAATATTCGCACTAAAGACGACCCACATCCCACTCTGTTTAGTGTGGATATGCCTATCGAGGAGTAAGATGCATACACCTCTTTTCTAAAGAATAATTTAGATGTGTTTTCTTGGAATTACACTGAAATGATATGCCTCAATCCTAATGTTTCCACTCATCATCTATGCATAACAAAAGATCACTAAGGCTATAAGAAAGAATCCAGATGGACCCACCCAAAGCATGATATAAAAATTGAGGCTCATGTTGAAAAGATGATAAAATCCACCCCTATAATGGATGTCTAAAATCCAATCTGGATGGAAAACATAGTTTACGTTAAAAATAAGAATGGACAGATTATAATATGTATTATCTTCAAGGACCATAATATTAATTTACCAAAATTTGACTTCCTAGTCCCCATCATAGAATTATTGATCAATGTGACAGCCAGATATGAATCACTCCCATTCATGGATGTATATTCATGATATAATCAAATCTATATGGACATGAGAGATGAAGAAGCTACCACTTTTAGATCCACTCAGGGGGGAATTCTGTTATAAAGTGATACCCTTTTACTTTATGATTTTCAGTGGCATATATCAGAGCACCATGCAGCACATCATCATAAACTTATTGGTAAAATTCGTCGAGTGTTATGTTAATGGTCTGGTGGTTAAAGCATTACAGCACTCATACCACCTGGGCGATCGTGAAATTGTCTTCAACAAATTGTTACAACAGAGTTTAAATATGAATCCCCTGATGTGTGCCTTCGGCATTACCTTGTGAAATTTCCTAGGCTTCCTCATATTCCATCACGACATCAACTTCTCCCTAGAGAATAAAAACCCAATTATTAGAATTTTCTCACCTCACAACCACACTGATATGAGAGGTATCTATGGTCACATCAATTACATTAAGCGAATCATAGTCAACATGGTGGGTAAATGTTTACCTTACACCAGAGTCATATAAAAAAGAGTTATGTATGATTGGGATAATGATATCCAAGAAGCATTAGACAATTGAAAATGGAACCTCCTGGGACCACCGGTGTTGATGCAACTAGTAGAGTGGAGGAAACTGATTTTGTATGTAACTTCCATAGAAAGGTCATTACTCACCTTCCACACACATAAGAATGGATCCATTTATGAGAACAACCGCAATTACCTCTTCTAAAAAATGATTGATGAAGAATCCCAGTATTCAAAAATCAAGAAGAACAGACTAGCCCTACTCATTTTAGATCATAAATATAGGCATTAACTATAGCACCATGAGATCCAAATTGTTTTTCCTACAACATGATTCAATATATCCTCAACTATACCATCCTAAATGAGAGCCTATGATGATGGAAAGTCATCATAATATTTTTTGACACAAATTACATTCCCTAGAGTCCATCAACACCCAAACGATAGAAGACTTCCTAGATAAGCACCCCTTAGAAGAAACAACACCGCTGGATGTTAAATTTCTAGATAAATAGGTGTTTTTCATCCAAGAAGACCCCCAAATAAGGGAAATTCACTAAGATGGTGCAACCCAAAGCCCCACAAGGAATAGGATGGTGTATCCGTAGGTCAATAATGTGGGGATAGGAATTATACTCTTTTCCCCAGAAAAGGCCATCGTTCCTTACTCATTCTTGATTTTGGATGGGTCTACAAATAATGAAGTGGAAAATCAGTACCTCATTGTATGAATATATTTGGAAATTCATGAATAATCCAAACACATAAAAATAAAGGCTCATTCAGATATATTCATCTTGAAGTTAATGATGACTATTCCATCAAGAAATAAGTATTTATCCCCTTGATGAACAATGTATGAGTACTAATTGAAGAATTTTAATCAGAACCAATGTTGACTCGTATACCCTAGTCAGAAAAAGCTCAAACCATCACTTTGGCCAATGCATCCATAACCTAGTTGGATTCAGACCGCGATGTAACAGTCATTAGCACTACTTTCCATCATATGGACCTGTAATTCATCTAAATAAATTCAAATTAAATCAATGAAATTATCCCTATAAATGAACCTTATGCTCACACAACTGGTTGGATGACCTTATTACAAATTACCATAGGAATGGGGAAATCCCACAAGATAGAGCTGAAAAAAGCAGATCTGAAGATGGACTATCAACTTTTCCTTGTAAAATGGGATAAAAAAAGAAATTTTCACGACAAAAGAGGAATTAATGGAGTTCTACTTAGGAGAATTGATGAATAAGAGACAACTTCTTTCAGGAAAGAGGTGAACGATGGAGATTGTGGATCACATGAATCAGCAACCAAGCTCTCTCATCAAATTCAAAGGCTAGGGTATTACAATCCCACTATGATTTAGTAATGTTCCATATTCACCAATATGTTCCATTACTACCATGTTCATTCATATTTCATACATCACCCCCCAGAGTTACTTTATACAGCTATGTACTCATGGCCATTCATCACCAGGGGAATGGATGTTGTAGCACCATATCCCCATGCTACAGCCAGAAAATTCATGTTCATACACACAGTGAAAAACTTCTTTTCAAAATGTGTTGAATCTATACCCCTTAAAGAAGTTTGGGAAAAAATGTCATTAGTTTTGTGAAGACAGACATCATTATCATATTTTTGTCCCTGATACAATACTGATGGAAAATGGCACCAACTTCTACTCAGCTAAATTGGATATGCAATACTAGGAGTACATAATCAAATCCTAACGGTCATCCTCTTACCATGTGACGACCAATAGAAATATATTCATTCAACAAGACAATGTCTAACATAATCCAGAAGTTGGTTTATATGGATAGTAAATCATATCCATACAAGCTCTTTCATTATTTTTGTGTTTTCTAGACCACGACCCAGACTAGAATCCAGGAAACCCCATACTCACAAGTATATGAGGTAGAGGCAGTTTTTCTTATTGAGATCCATCTTCTATCACATAATGTGGCCATTTTAGACCAATTGTCCTTGGATGAGCAATCCTGTAGAGGGTTTGATGTGTTTTAACAACTTGAGAAAACGATTTCACACTCTAAATCATTTGTAAATCTATACAATTTGATTACTCAAGCCATCAACATAAAAGGTTTTTCTTCAATATTTCCTCAAAGGAGAAATGGTGTTATTCCTCAGAACCCTGATTGTACTTCAGAATAATCCCTCAAATATTGAACCAAAATTTGAATGTCCATACGTCATACATAGGATCTATTCCAATGGAGTATATGACCTGATATTAATGTACAGACAACTCATCATGACACCAACAAATTTGAAGTTCTTGATGAAATACATTGCGAAATAACAATAAAAACATTTCAATTGTATGTGCTTTATGACCCTAAACTATGAGTTATAATACCCTGATGACATAGTCGATACTCTAAGACCTTATACAATGTGTAAAAATATCATAAAAATTCCCCCATGTTGTGGTCCAAGCTCTATGACCCTAAACATATATTTATAATACCCATATGTTATGATCCAAAATATAAGACCTTAAAAATTTGGTAACAATATCATAAAAATTCCCCCATGTTGTTGTCTGAGCTCTATGACATAAAACTATGAGTTATAATACCCATATATCATGGTATGAGATATATGACCTTAAAAAATTAGTCATTGTTCTTCCCACATAGTGATAAACTATAAAGAACTCATACATGAAACATGACATAAAACTGTGAATCATGTCCTTGCTATAAGACGTTAAATTGTGTTGCACAAATAATTGTAATCACGTGATAATAAAGTCCATGTTCTCCCAGAGAACTACATATTGATAGATTCCTATTGTTGCAGGATAGGTAGTGATTCCTTGATCGTTGTTCTTGTCTTGTCCCCCACAAAAAAGAATACCTCCACTATTAACCCTATATACTTATATCTATAAGGAAAACGTTTTTCACAATTTATTTATCACCTGAGGTATAACTCACATGACTTTAACATGAGTGGTAGGGATTGTATTGCGAAGGAAAACTATATAGTAACACAATAGACCAGGAAAACATGATGGATAAATATAAAATTCTCCTACCTCTAGAAAAATCTATATCAGTACATGGTACATATAGAACTATGTATGTATTGATTCCTTCCCTCATAGGATATGTTGAGATGCCTCAATCCGTGATCTTTTCCTTGCTTCGCCAAGGGAAAAAATAATTACTCCATCATATCCTTTACCCCCAAACACGTTTGTAGGAAGCCCTATGTCCAATCCTTGTTTCTCACAATGAGTATGACTCATGTGAGCCTAGGGTAATGGTATGGTTTCTCTTACACAAATAAGTTAGGGAGAATTTGGTGGACCTAGTACCTGTAGTAAATGAGAAAAAAATGCCCTCACATTTCCTCACCCCTTCATCGAGCCAAAATAGTACAGGGCACATTTAGAAAAATATATGACTTGATTCATTCCCTTGTATGATAAATTGTGATGCCCATATTTGGCATCCTTGGCCTACCATCATCATCGGAAAATTCAATAAAATTCCCCTACATTGTTAAAATTATTAACTATGTGTGTCTTTATTCTTAACCTTGAAAGATATGTAGTGATTCTCAGATTTTGGAATCCTGGCCTAGCCACCAAAAAAATGTATCCTTTTCCCCCATACATAAGTTATACTTGTATGAGAAGTCCATGAAATTTCATAATATCATCACAATAAACTGATAAATTCTAACAGGTTTATGTGTGTTCCAATCATTGATGTTACATGATCCCTCACATGCCTCCAACTCATGAGAAGTCAATAGATCCTGATTTCCACTTTACATATAAATCAGATCTATGTGGATGCTGAAATTATTTTTCATTTAATCAGGTCTGGGTATTCTCATCTTCCAAGGCACATTTTTCCTATTTGAAAAACTCCATACTCTGATAAACCATGGATCCCCATAATCATCTGAGGCCATCTAAGATGGATAGCTGGTGTCCAAGGGACACCTTTATTTGACTATTCTCATCATGCCTCAGAGGATCTCTATATGTTTCCTATAGAAATGGCCATCAACCAAATGAAAATTCATCCTCATGAGAGTCCTCTTCGATATCAGTATGCCCAATAGCTTCCCATCCCCATGAAATACTTCCTGATTCATGCTTCCCCTAGGATTATGGTTTACACCATCTATTATTACTCAAGTCGGATAGACTTCAGAACTTCCTGATTATGATTAACTCAAAACAATTAATGATATTTATAAAAAAAATAATCATCCTCACTACATGACCCTAAAATGCATGACATTATGTCCTCACCACATCACATTAAACTACATGGCCAAAACCATCCTTGTTGTTCAGCAATAAACTATGTATCATTGGCTTAAATCGAAATCACCCCTATTGCTGATGTTTCAATTTTTAGGAAATGACCCAGAATCCTCGTAATCAATTTTTAATCACACTGATCACAGCTCACGAGATCATAGGGATCATAGTGATATATACACCATGACATTATGAAAAAAAATATTTGGTCCTAGAATCATGACCCTAAAAGGAATGTCAAGGTTCCCTCCGACAAGAAGAACCCCACATCATGCCCATGTGACATTAAATGGAAAACAACTCCAAATATGGAATGAATGACCCACCAAAAAAACAAGTAATATCTACATAAAGGAAATCTGATTCCATGAATAAATTGTAGTCGAAATATCCACAATATGCCAACATATACACTAACTATACCCCAAACTCTGTTCTTTTAGGGATCTTGAATCCACATAACCCTCTATGGCCATTTCAGAGGGAAGGCCAGTGTCCTGTGGAATCCTTTTTTTGACAATGCACATCATGACTTTGTGGATTTTCATATGATTCCAATTAAAAACCGTTGTCGATCAAATGAAAATTCATTATCGGGACAGTCCTCTCTTATCTAAGTATGCCCAATGGCTTCCAAGCCTCATTCCATCCCTCCTAGTTTAAGGGCCCTCAATTTCATGGTATAAATATTCCTTCTTTCACGCATCCTTTATATTTCAGAACATACGGGGCCCAATTCATCTCTAGTCTCTTTTCATTATTTTGACGATGCCCCATCCATAAGTGTGAAGTTGGTCCACATGAAAAATAAGAGTTTATCCACTCATTTCTAGGTATCCCATGAAAAAGTCCAGTTAAAATTCACTATCCTATGTTTAGGTGCACCTCTTATCAAAGGCCACATATTGTATTCTGATATTTCCCAATCTTTATAACCCTAAAGTCCATCAGAAATGGAGGCCCAGTGCCCTGAGGAAACATTCTTTTGGATATGCACACCATGACCCGATGGTTGTGCATATGTTGCAAAACAAATTGTCATAAATCGAAGGAAATTTCATCCCCAAGAGAGTAATTTCTATTATTATGTACACTAAAATAACATATGTGTATTGTAACACCAATAATTTGGGAAATCATTTGCCTAAATTCTTATGTAAAATCTTATTTCTATGTTCCCCTGACAAAAAAAGGACTCCTAAATAAACAGATCATTCAGTAGCTCTCCTGCATGCATGTAAGAATTGTACATGGACTATTATCTAAAAAAGCTAACATGAATGTCCCTAATGACTACAAACACAACTACTCAAGTCAGCCCCTCACTATGGCTCCCAACATTGAAATAAATTCAAAATATTGAAAATCCCACTAGGCCATTAGAAATGGAAGGACAATGTCTGGAGGACATTATTGTTTGACTATGCACATTATGCCCAGGTGGATCTTCTTATGTTCCCCATAAAAACAGTCATCAATTGAAGGAAAATTTGTGCCAATGAGAGTCCTTTACTACCCCTGTATGCCTAAAATTTCCCTTGAGCCTCATTTAAGTTTAAAATTAACATTTCCAAGGTTAATAAAAATGAATAATACATTTCAGATGGATATTAAAAAATTACCTACTGAGGGTACTAAATGGTGGACCTTTCACTATTATGTTTGGTCAATGTTGTTCAACTTAAAACATCATTAACAAGTTTATTTGGAACGATTGTGAACATATAGTGAATTATATGCCATACTTCCTAAAAGGACAAATCTAAAAAATTTGCCTCTAGGAAAAATTCAATTATTGGTTTGTTAAAAAACATTGAGCCATTCAAAAATTCATAAATTTTGTTAGGTAGAATAGAAACAAAGGGAGGCCTATAAAAAATGTATGTTATACCCACTAAGCCAATGTCAAGAAGGATTAAGGAAATTTTTTGGTAATAATGAAAAAGACCCAAAATATCATAATGTGTTTTGTAAAACCATAGTAGTAGTTGAACTACGCTCGCTTAGTCCCACGACTCAAGAAACAATATGCACACAATTCTATTATTCAAGTTTACAAATAATGGTTTAAAATTTTACATGATTGAAACATTGTTTATATGAAGAGATAGAGAGGAGATGTTTAAATTCCATATTAGATCCATTGTGTTCAGAAAAAATGGAGGATCACCACCATTTCAGAGTGTATCTAGAGAATTAAAAAAATGGAGTACATATCGTGACATGGGACTCAACTATAACAAGCCTTGGTTCTCCCTTTCCCTGAACATGGAAAGTGATTATCGTTGGCTGTCAATAGTTTACTCCAAAGTGGCTCTCTCCTCCGTTTCGGCATTCACTATCAAACCAAATCGCTCCAAAAAAACATTAAGGTCATTCTCTTTCTTATGGAAGACTTAATCGTTGGCACGCGAAGAGTCCATTTGATTCCTAAACCTTACAGCACATGATTTTCAATCCTGCAGCTCATTATCTTGGGTATCCACTAGGTCATGGTTCTTCACCACCTCATCCATCATTTGGTAAAATTCTTTGGAAAATTCAAGGAAGTTCACAACCTGGTGATGGGAAGAATATTAATTTTCCAGTTTGACCTCTAAAACAGCAATTCCATCATATTAAATGGAAATTTGGTAAATAAGGAGGTGTAATTGCTGAAAATAAAATCATTCTAAACCCATATGAGTGGCTAACTACCAAAAATTGTCACCCACATCAGCAAAATTGTCCATGGGTGTCATAATAGAAAGAGCACATAACTGGCACCCTACCTCTTTCTGCACCACCTGGTTCCTTTCCACAGTGCCAATACCTTGATCCTCATCTACTTCCATGTGTGTATATACAAAGAGAGTCATCATAGGAATGGGGAGGGACTAACAACTAGTCACAAGAGATGAGAGGCTCTCTTTCCCATCAGATGGCCCAACCACTACAATCGTATTTGGAGGACTAGTCGCAGCTTCTGATTTTTTTGATGAAACTTTCCTGGTTCCATCCTCATTAAGATCTTGGGTGAAATCCGTAGAAGGGGAGTAGTCTTAATCACTTCTCAATGAAATCAGTTATACTGATGAAACCCCTCCAAGATGGTTTTTACAATAAACAAAATGCTTTCTTACCACTGGGGAATGAAGAGGATGTGTATCCACTATAGTTACAGTTGGAAAAAAATTAGAAGGTGTACCTACTTAACTCTTCAGGGTAGAATGAATTTTTAGAATTTTCATTGGGGAAAGGACTGGACAAGAAATTGTTGTGGGTTTCTTCACCTAATGATCAGGTTCATTCCAAATCATGTCAGGATAAAAATCTGCACATTGATGGGAATATTCCAATGACAGAATGGTGGACCTCGTTGTGCTATGGATTAAAATATCTCTAGGATAACCATCTTGCAACTTCACAAGTGAATATTTGCGAAGAACCACATAACTAAATTCCCTCTATAATTAAATAACCAAAAGTTGTGATGTTTGATGAAGGCATCCAAATTTCCTGTAAAAAAGGTTGGTGAGGTATGGATTACAAATGAATAATCAGTCTATACAAGCTGTGAGAATTATATCCAGAGGTTTTATGAGGTATGCAAATTTCCCCAATAAACCTCCCATGACACATCTCAATGACCCGTTCTAGGTATGCTGGGGTGAAAATGAAAAATGTGAAGCATCATTCAATTTCCCAACCACACAAGTAACACCCAGAGTCTTAGTACAAATAACAGAAATGTTGAAAAGTGTAGGATGAAAGTAAAGATTGGGGAACCTTTTGGTATTTCTATATTCATAACAAGGGAAGTGTTCCACCATACAATGGTACGGGAATTAGAATGGTCCGCTGAGAAGATGCGGAGGCCTGCCTTCCTATATCTATCCAAATAATTTATAAAAAAAGGGAATGGGTAGGAAGGACCAAATTAATGGGTTTAAAATCTACCATCATGGCTTCCATTATCAACGGCACATGCCTGAACCCCAGTGTATTCATCACGAGAATGAAAAAATACATCTGCTAAAAAACATGGCCAGAAAACCAACTAACTTATGTATAGGTGATACATCTAGGGGAATCTCATATCCCAATTTGGTATATCATCTTGCTTCAAGGGTAGCATAATATGACCTTGGATTATGGAAGTACTGATGGGGTGGATGAGTCATACTATGGAGATCTTTCAGCTTGGGTATGTTCTCCTACAAGAATGTCCTTGTCCATGCTTTTAATGTGTGGAGATAGTGATCCTCGAGGGAATGATCATGTAATCCATCTTTTGTAACATGTAGACTCGTCGTCAAAGGGGACACATGGTTACTGTCATTCCATGTTGCAGCCACCAGGAGAAACATATCATACATATTTCCCAGGATATGGAGTTATCTAAATAGGTAGACATCCCATAGGCTGATCTCCACCTCACCATACAGTAAATGGAATGTGTTGGAGAATCAACACCAGTGGATCAGTAGGTCTGGAAGGATTTATCCTAGCGATAATATTGCAATCTATGAAGCCCAGGACACCTAATACAAGACCACTACCTCTAACAGTTTGGGGACTCCAAGCAGGTTTGATGCACCCAGAATTCCTCATCCCACTCATTAGAGAAACATCCTCCAGACCGAATATCCCACATTGTGATCCACCCGACATTATATTTTCTTTGAAGATGCTGATAATGGATGGGTATTCTCGAGCATTTAGTCTTCGAATGCCATCTTCGAACTCGTGATTTCCCTGAATTCATGTTGATCGTCGTAGTATGAAGAGGTTCTCTTGAATCAGATTTGTGATGTCTTCTCCTACTATGGAAATTTTGGTATGATCAAGAACATGTGGTACCCACAAGAGGATGAAAGGGGTATAGGTTTTAGCCAACAGCAAAGGGAAGTTGTTAGGGAGGCCAAAGCTGTAAAGTGACAACTGTATGGATAACTGGTAGGCTAGAAGCTATGGAAACAAGGAATATATTAAGAATCTATCATTAGGAATGATACGGGATTGAATATGATCCTCACTACTCCTCACCATGGTTTCCCATATCTTCACCCTTCATATCATATCTTGTGATGTATCCATTATAACCTACACAAGAAGATCCATAAGCCAATGAAATGTCAGGGAAATAATAAAATGTTGGACAAAGGATATGGAAGAATGTCTAAAGGACTCAAAATATGTATGCATAAGGCTCATCGTACTATTTCAATAAATGGTATGCAGTAGCCACATCTCATGTATTGCATAGTGTGTGGAGGGAACAATCCACATACTACAAGATATGAGGAAATCCCGCATCCTATTTCTATGGTCTGCAGATGCCTCTCACTATGAATATCCATGGTACGCAAACCATCCGCGAGGCATTGGCCAAAGGATTGTTGGTCGGCGAAAAGAAAGGTTTGTGGATAGTAAAAACCGAGAACATGGGAAATTATTTTGTTCGTATTCATAAATTGAGTATTAAAAGATAATTTAAGATTATTAGTTCATTATGTTTGGTTCACTAGATCTTGTTTTGTATGAGGAAAAGCCCGCCTCATAGTGTCCTAATATGCAGAATCGCGATTTTAGACATGAAATTTTTCAAAATCGATCACAAAATCTGAATATTGTACACGGATAAACAAATGGTGAGGAGATTAGTTCATGGTACATACAAACCAGTTGGAAAATTATAATTTTAAAAGGAACATGGTACTCTAATATATAGGAAGATGGGGAAACTGAGATCAGTTTTTTTCACAAGAAATAGTAATGGAAAAATGACATGGGCCCATATATATATTTTTGGTCTCCTAATATAGGTTCCATATATTCTACTGCGAACTATATCTGTTCATGACAACTGTTACATCAGAAGAGACTCCTTTTCATTTCAAATAGACACAATTCCAATGGGGTGATTTTTTAGCATCCTAAAATTTTTTCCAAGGGAAGATAATACCACCACAATCGCTTTATAGAAGGAATAAAGTACACTTATATGTCCAATAATGTGAATAGACTCAAAATAAGTTGCAATTTTCCAAAGAAACATGATGTAATTCTTGTTTTCAAGGAAATTTTAATGGCCTATATACCATCCTGAGGAAATGTATGGAGACATCTATATCATGAACTATTAGGTATGTAGAACAATCTACGAATTGTTGTCCCACAAGGCGATGACCACCGAACAAGTCAACGATGAACAATGTCAATGAAGGAGTTGTGCATGTGAATTAAATCCATGTATAGTTCCATGAAATTATTAGTTCGGAGAAAAAAAATGGGAAAGTTTCCAAAAACTATCATCAAGATCCAAAGATACACAAAACTCGATTGATCATGACTTCTGCGAGTCAGGATATTGCTTCATCGGCCACATCAAAAGGTTTCATGTTCCTAATAGAATCAAATGTTCTATTGATCTATAAAAATCGGATTATTATAAGGATGTTGGATAGAAAACAAAATATAAACGGAGAATTAGAGGTTGGAAGAATGTTTTTGGAGATGACTTTGACTTCAGCATCAATTCATCGATGAAGCTTGAATCGTGAACTGTGCCCTCCGTAGGTGCAGCCGGCCGCAAACCATAAAATCAGGTAATTAAATAAAAATATCATAACTTTGATCCTAACTAGTGAACTATGATCTGTGTACATCTTGTAGATAAATTTACCTCGAATGATAATCCCCTGTACCCTCCCTCAATATGGTTCTAGATATAGTGCACTGCTAAGCAGACTGATCCCAGAATTGTGTATTCCATCATTAAACGAATGAAATCAATAGTGGTGTGGTGAGACACATACCACTATGGTATGTGGTGGATATACCCATGCCTACGTACTGCTTCAATACATGGATGACCTTCCTTCCTATATACCACTATGTTATGTAGAGCCTCACCCATCCCTCATAAGAAACTATTATGATGAATGAGGTGTTTTCATGTATCATTTCCTCTGGTTCCAACCTCACCATTTCATTACGGTGAAGTCATTCTCAATCCCTCTTCTATCCTATCCTCCTGAATCATGAAAAAGCCTCCACCTTTGCCACTGGACCTGTATTTTCAAAACATCAGGTGCCCCAGTGTACCCCATTGAGTCTACATTCCCATGGTAAGTGGAGTCACGAACTCTCTCCCCACAACAGTTCAAGCTTCAGTAATCCTTTTGGTTCTACCATCCCATTTTAACTAGAGTCCAACCATTGGGTGAAGATGTGAACCTTCTCATTATAAGGGTTTAGTGTGATCAATTTATTTTCCATTCAACGTTTTATAGTGTCTAGTTAAAGGAGTTATGTTCGATTCTCCTTTTTACAAGGAAAAACTCCCAGAACGTGCTATAGGGCCCTCCCAATAAGGTAAGTCCCCAGTAATCTGAGGTAGGGCCACGTTACCTTCAATGTCACTTCAAATTGAAAGGATTATTATTTTATTACCTTTTCCATGGTCACCCTGGAATTTTATGCCACAATCCATCCCTCCCCCACCAACAGGGGAGGAGGAATGTGCATTATTGCAGCATTAAAATCCTCTTCTTTCTCACACTGAGAAAAACTCACGTGGGCTTAGAGGTTGGTGAATATTTCAACATCCACATGATTCTGAACTATGAGAACTCTGATTCTTGATCAAACTAGGATATGTAGGATGCATTTTTGATGACCAAATATCAAAAGGTTCCCTCCCATGAATCATCCACCTAACCATGTCTCCATAAATGGAAATCATCCATGTGTAAGCTACAACATGATTTTGAACGATGAGAACTCAAATTCTTTATCACACCAAGACACTTAGGACGCCTACCTGAATTACTGAGTTCAAATGGGTTACCATCAAAAAGATTCATCCCAATCATTTCCCTCATATAGACAGCTACTACGTGTATTCACCAGTATATCAGAACTACATGGGTTCTGATTCCTCTTTCAAGGATATGATGGAAGCCCTTGTTATGGGCCTGATCCCAACATAATGTCACCTTTTGTCCAACCTGCAAGACGATATACTCTAGATCACCTTATATTATGGATTGAGTCAGTATCACCTCTATAGCATCATATATACGCATTCCTATGAAGATCCTATAAACCAAGGGTAGCCCATAGACACACACTTCATGAATGAAATAATGATTCACGAACAGATGATCAAAACTTAAATCTATTAGAGTCTCTGAACAGGAAATAATCCTCCCTCAGAAGGGTACGGTGAGCCTGAACTCCCATCCCCTCAACAAATATATTCCTCATGTGTCATTTCCCAAATCATCTGCCAATGATAGCCTTCATTTGTAAAGTAGGTCCACGAATCATGGATACCAGGGTCGTTGGGCATTGTTGGCCACACAAATAAACTCTTTGGAGATGCTATGGTAATTTAATATCTGGGAAGGACTGATTTCACGAGTTCCTAGACCCAACGTAGTCACCCTATAGTCCCAACAGTTCCCATAAGGTTAATTCAACCATCTTTAAAGGATAATGACGCAAAAAAGATTGAATAAAAAAATGGTAAATTTGATGAGAACCCATCTCTATAGAAAAGGGGATTGGTGACTATCCTCGTCATACCATTTCCACACGACCTGCCAAACATGCCACCTCAGAGGCAGAACAATCATATAATTCACCATATGATACAAGATCTATTGGATTCTCATCTTATATCCTCGATATTGTCTGAACTAATTAATATTGATTCCCAATAATTTTTTTTGTTGATATATGTTTTTAAAATCCTAAAATAGATTTGGTTTAAAACATTCAATTTCTCCATCATCACTTGAGAGTCATTAATTTAAATCAGCTATTTGTTGTGATATTTAAGTAACCTTTTCAATGATTTTTTTTTAAATTTTCTCATTGATTTTTGTAGTAATCACAATATTTTCTTGAATATATTGACATTTTCCCCTATATATTCATCAATTTTAATACCAATGACTCACCAATTTAATGAAATTTATTATCTTATTAGGTGGGATTTTTTTTAATGTATCACATACAGTGTGTTATATGTATTAGTTATATAAAGATATATACATTGAGAATGTTCTATTGAACTCGCTAGCTCTCATTATATATATTTTGAAACATTAATTTTCACCTGTATTTTTCAACCCTCCCCACAATCCTATCATTCATCCTATCTAAAAAACAATAATTTAATAGTGTATAATTCTTTATATAATTATTCATTATCCCATGTGTACCAATATAAATTTCTAATGCATCACTTTTATATTCCATATAGTTACCAGATCCATATATTATTGATACACAAACTAAGATCCTTATTGACTTTCCATATATATTATTTAAATATCAAAATATCCTTATACAAGTGGTTGATGAAAATTTCATTGTTCATCTGAGTATGGACATCACTAAAATAAAGAAATAATATTATTCTATAATATATTTCTCTCTCAAAGGATCCCAATGATCTGTGTGGAACAATTTTATTTGTATTGTACAAGTAATTTCCACATTCTTGTGAGTAATCGAGGTTTTATTACCAATATAATATGATCCATATATTCCATCTTGAGCAATTTATTTGAAAGATCTCATACCACATATGGTTTCAAAATCACACATTAATTTTATGGGATAATATGTCCATGTCTTATATGAAAAAACATTTTATCATGTTTCATTATGATGTAACACAAATTGATATAATAACAAATAAAGAATAAATATCCTCTATTAATATTTTTTTTTAAAAATAGATATTCCACAACTTGTGATTTAAATGATTCATTTATTTCAATTTAATTTTACTGTATTCTAATCATTATAAAGTTATACAACTCTCACATTAGATATGTTTTATCCATTCAACATGAATTTCATCATCTTCATTCATATCATTATTCCAAATTTGGTCTATTATAATGACTTTTATTTTTTAGGTACTGTCTTTATAAATTAAATAAAAAACATCATTAATGTCTCTCAATATTCTATAGAAATTTAGCATCACCAAATTAATCTTCTAACAAGAATGAAATATATTATTTTTTCACTCAAACTACTATATATTTATATTTTAGCGGGATATAGCCATTTAAATTTTCATGTATTTCCTGTCTATCTTTCCCATTTGATGAAACATTCTTTGATGGTCATCTAGACAAGAAAACATGATTTTTTATTGTAAACTTATAACTAGTTTCATTCTTTACATGTTTCCTATGAAATATTTTTATTTATCGATTAAGATTAACCCTATGACTTTTTCTATTATCAATAGTAAGGAAATATTTCATCAAAATATATATTAATTATCTGTAAACATTCCATATCAATAGAAATAGTTATGAATTCTAAATATTATTTCAAAAAACAATGTTAAATAAAAAATATTCTATCAATACAATGAATTTCGATTAAATAACCATGTTCCAATTTTCATTTGATTATGAACTAAAGTTCCATTCAAGAATCAATTATTATCACACACACCTGATCAAAATTTCTATAACTCCTTCTTGGCCAACATTTTACCAGAAGTATAACATATACTAATATTCCTATTTCCAATGAAATTGGATGTAAATTTTTTAGATTATAATATTACATTAATTTTCTCTGAATCAATAGACGAGACTCCCATGACATCAATAGATCAATTTATATCCTTGGACTTTTTATATTTTTCTCATAATCACAAAAAATTTATTATTTCATTGTTTATTTTCTATCCTTCAATGCGATTTCATCGTCAACATATTTTATCATCTTATAATTTTAAACAACATTCAAACATGGATTTCTATTTACTTATTCAATATATTTTTTCAATTTTAACAAGAATGTGTTTTATAAACCATATTCTTGTTATATTTTACCATCATATTAATATTATTCTTTATAATAATTTTTATTCAATACATGTATCAAGTTAATATTTTTAAGGTATTTCTAATTTATGGTTATGAATTTTATTCCTAATTTACTACCAAATAAATGGTTTTCAAATCAAAAGAAACAAAATAGGTTAAATTACCTTGTGTTTCTTCCTTTAAATCAATGCAATAGTTTTGGTTAGTTTCTTCTTCTTAATACATCAAATTTATTATTTTAGTTCTTATAAATATCTTGTTTATTAAACTTTCATTGGATCATTATAAATAATTTTTTCACTAACTATTTTCATAACTCTTTGCATCAATTTTAGATCTATAATATTCTTTAATCTTCATTGGATGATATACTTTATATTGTCAAATTCACCTATATTTATAACATATACTAGTGAGTGTACCATTGTTCTTGCTTCTATAATTATAATATATATTTTAATGTAATGAAATAAAAATTTTATATTTATATAAATTATAAGCATCACCTTAGTATTCAACATCTATATCATTTAATTGTTTTTATTCTTCATAGATTACATAAAAAATTCATGTTTCACATTATTTCTGAGTACTAAAATATATTTCATTTCAGAAATAATAATATTATCTAACTAATCAATAAAAATATAATACTTATATTTATGTAATGAAATTTTGAAATCAACTATATCCAGTTAAATTCTTATAAGCTATAGAACAGTAGAATACTCATCATGCCTATCAACAAGTCATCTAATATTTCATATATGTTTGTTTTCATAAGTTTATAAACCATTTACACATTCATCCTCTACCATTTTTCTATCTCCAAATTTATTCTCCATATGTATTAATTTTCCTCTCGGAATTTCATATATCAATTATTACTTATCTCCAAAATGTTGCACATTTACATTACATTTTACAGTCTCATAGTCGTACTATAAACATTCAAGGATAATGAAAATGGAATATAAGTTTTTGCCTTTCCATAAACATCTATGTTCAAATATTTTATGGAAAATCATTTATACATTATTTACAATGTTCAAAAATCCCACCATAATCACCTAATTAAATTTTGATCAAATATATTAAAGATATTGAAATATTAGATTCTTGCAACTATGATATTTCTTTCATCGAATATTGGGAAACCCCTATTGTAGATTGAATTAATATAACTTATTGGTTATTCATTGTCTTAATAATATTATATAAATCATTATTATTTGTATTCTTCCAAATTTCCTTGCTTTATTAATGATATTGTTTTATGTATTTTTTAGGCAAATACTTCTTGAGAAAACTATGTTCTTAGACGTTAAAATATTTCTGTTTTTATTCTAGTTTTTTTTAAATGTAATATAGAAAAACAACTCATAACCTATGTTTCTAAATTAATGTATTCTTTGGGAAACCTATGTTAAGAATAAAAAGTATTGATCATGAACCATTTAATGTTGGAAAAAATTGGATCAACAGCCAAATGTTCATGAGAAACCCTAAATTTAAAAAATATACAAGTGGTTTTTGAAGCTTATTTTTTAATGAACAGTATGTTGTCAACACTACATTTGGATTTATTTCTATATAAAGGAAACAAATGTTTGACTTAGTCAATGATGGAGTTTTATATTAAAGGTATTCTTAGAATTTTATACTACATTCACTCTCGACCTAAATATTTATTAAACATTATTTTATGATCGATTCAAAGGATTTTAATAAATTTATTAAGACATTCCTATTTATAAGGGATGTTATAAAACTATGTGAATGGATTTTTTACTCAATTTATCATGAATTGTCCTGAGATCATTATAGATCTTTTCAACCAAATGCAATCCAATATACTATTATTAAATATGAATAATTATTTCATTCTCAGGGAGTGATTTGTCTTCTGAATATATAATTTCTACTAAGAAAAAAATAATGAAAGTCTATGTTACTCAGAAAAAAGGTACACGTTGGAAACATACTATTTTCAATATTGTGTGGAGTAAATTGTGGGTCAATTATTAGTAATATTATTTAGATGCTACAGTTTTAATTTAATATCATTAGAAATCAGCATCTCTTCAATGATTTACATTTTATTCTATAACTTAATTACTCAAATATAATATCTATTTATTGAATGTAATTGATATTGATGTGAAGAAGAATATATTTTTTTCAATAAAATAATTATATATTTATTCATTGGTGTCTTAGCTTCTTGAACTCAATCATGATAGAGTATCGGCTTTTTAGGGAAAGATGTGTATTTTTGGTTTAATATAAAATAACGAAAATTAATGGAAAATGCCTTATTATAACAGTTTCATGTTCATGTACTCATTTTTTAATGTCCTATGAAAATATTACATGCCTAGTGAAAATAACAAAGCTCATTAAAAGCGTTTTTTTAGTGGACTAGTTGATATTTATGCCCTGAACCCCAATAAAAGTTTTTGGGTACTTATTTTATGCTTATTCTCTACTAAATATACATAATGGAATGAATTATTAAAATCTTCTTAAATAATTATTATGGATAAATATTTAAATAATACTAGATTTTTTAGAATACAAAATTCAACCCTCTTGCATATAAATTTATTATTTCAACTAAAAAATGGTATAATAAGACTCATTTTAGAATAAATATGATATGTTGTAGAAGGTTAAATGTAAAAGGTATATAAAAAGATTTATTTTAATGAAAAAAATAATCGAAGGAAAGTTAATGATCTGATCTCCAATCATTATTACTGATAATCATTCATTATAGAAAGAGAAAATGAATTTATATTTCAAAACTCTTTGGATAAATTTATACATAATATTGTCACTCTCTACGAAATCCTGAAAAATAACAAACATGGGATGCCACCAATGAGGATCAGTATGAAATCAATTCTGGATTAATGAATTCAATTTTATGTGTAATTTTTTCAGATAAATTAAATAGAGTACAACAATGTTATATTACCTATTCAATATGGAAAACTATTTATGTTTCCTATGAATGAACTAATATTATTATACAATTAAGGAACACTGCTAAAAATTCTAAATTTTATTTTTTTATAATATATTATGGTCTAAAATCACATGGATTAATATGAGATGGATATCAATTTTCAATTTTTTTACTTCCTTTGGAAGATTATTTTCGTATTCCCATTTTCTATTGAAAGTGAAAATTGTTTTAACCTTTACGAGGAATATAATATATACTTATATATTAAACTCTCCACCTATTATAAATTTAATAATGAAATATTTGATCAGAACATTTATTATGTACGAAATAATGATGGTAGAAGAAGTTAAAGATCATATAATGAGAAAAAATGAAATAAAACACGAAAATTTACTACATATATTCATAAAAATTAAGATAAAAAGTATTCTATATTATAGAACTACTTATAATATTCCTTCACTAAAATGGAGCTAGCTTAAGTAGCTACAATCTTCAAAACCCATAATTACAAAAATATAGGCTTCAAGATGGCCTTCAAGAAATATAAAATGGGGTATAAATATGTATGATTCTATGAATTAAATTATATGGGAAATATCATAATTGACTTTCCACATGAAAATTAATGAAGGGGAAAATTTATATGAAATAAAATAAAAACATGGTTGGATATGATTATGAGAGAAAATCTTAGAAAACTATGATTACTACTTGGAGTGTATCTTAATACTCCAATATTTCATCTAAATTTGAAAAATATGTGGAGAAAATATATATGAAAAAAATCTATATGGCTATAGAAGAATATGTGGTATAAACCTATTATTATTATTCTTCTGATTATAAAAGGTTATATAACAGAGAATTAGCTTCCTAATACTCCATTCTTGAAAAAATATTTAAATATTCATTAACAGAGAATTATTCACTAAAAAATATACATAAATAAATTTTATGAGTAAATTATTAAATGATAAATCAACATCAATAATTAATCCTTAAAATGTTCCAATCAAGAAAACAAAATAGAAGTTTTTTATGATAATGTAGACTCATTCTCATGGGATGCTAGCAATTTATCAAAATGAGATGAGTATTTGAATCAGATTCTTGGAATAAATGATATTAAAAATAATTTTTTTGTATGCATTAATTGTGAAAAATAAATATTATATTTACATTTATTTTTTATGTAGGTATAAAAGAACCATATATAATGAGTTATATGTTTTTATTGTGTAATTAAGAATCCTTTCTCTAATAAGTGAAATTTATAAATTCCACAAATTAGTAGAATGGAAAAGGATTTATTTTTTAGAAATATTTCCTAACCATATACGAATTTTTTTAAAATATATGGAAAATATTGTTTGTCAATTAATTTTTTCCTACCATGGTCGAACCGAAAATAATATGAAAATAATTTTTTATATTCTTTATAGAAAAAGTTCAAAAAACAAAAATGTTGTCGGATATATGGATTTTGGAAGCCCAAGACACATGATTGGATGCTCTTCTAATTTTTATAAATTATCATAATTATATTGGGGTATAGTTAAATTCTAAGATATTTATAATGGAAATATAATTGGAGTAATATTTTTTTAGATCCCAAATCATTATTAATCAAAAAGCATCTATATTTTATAGGGTTGAAGAATAATTTGATAAGTGTCACATAACATTGTGATTATGGATTTTATGTCCATTTCTAAAATAACTCAAGTTTTTATTAAAATAAATTTATTATATTTAGAGAACGCAAATGAAATAAAATTGATACCTTTGTTTATAATTTCTTGTGTAATCAGAACACATAATTCATTATCTTATAATACAACAATGTCTTGAATTAGGAATAGATGTCTTGGAAATTGTATATTATTATCAATATATAAATTATCTAAATAAATTATGCTCTGATTTTCCTATTCATAATTTGATATATACATATTATGTGATGTATTCCAAAATTTCAAATCAATAGAATTCATACATTAAATATATAAACAATTTTTCTAAATCCAATCCACCAGAATATATCGAACTGGATTTTTTGACCATCAATAATATAATACTAGGATGTAAGATGAAATGTTTTTTTAGTTGATGAATATTCAAGAATTGTTGTAGTTTTTTTTCTAAATCATAAAATTGAGGTTTTATTTGATATTGAATGATTTTATAAAATTATCCAATATGACAGTTCTTTTAAAATAATCTAAATAAGATTTTATAATTCTAGAGAATTTTGAGAATCAAGTGTTCAATTCGTTTTTCACAGACACAGTTATAAAACCCACATTATCAAGAAAAAGAACATGTTAAAAAAGAATTGTAGAATGAATAAAAATAACTATTCATGAAATTGAAAGATGCGTGAAAAATGAATATAGAATTTCTATATACTTTTTTGTAGAATCTATAAGTATATATTTTAATATTGTGAAAAGTGTTTTGTTACCACATATTAGTTAATATAAGAAATAAGAAATATGGAAAATAGAATAAATATGGTTTGATATAAGTTGTGTTTGGATGCATGGTGTATATTATTATTAAAATGTAAAAAGATGGGAGATTTGACCCAAAGGATAATGGATGAATATTTTTAGTATAATTTGCAACATCTTTAGATTATGGAGTATTTAATAAATTTCTATCACCATGGAAGAATATATCCATGTTACGTTTTATGAAATTAAACATTTTAATCCCATGAAAAATAAAATATTAGATGTTGCTAATCTTTTATACCACATGAGACAAGAATCACATAGAAATTATTTTGAAAGTAAAATAGTTAAATTTATGTCTGATTCAAAATACCAAGAAAAATATTAACCACACTATATATTACATAGACAAACTAAAACCATAAAATTAACCACTAATTTAATTACAATTGGATATAAATATATAGGCGTCCAAAGTATATTTAATATAGGAAAACAATCTAAATTTTCTACCTAACAATATCAATTAAAGGAAAAGTCTTTATAGCATCAATAAGATATTGAATATTGGAAAATGGATATGAAAAAATAAATTTATTATAGTCACTATTTCTTAATAAGATGAAAAACAATCCTTTAATAGATAAATATAAAAAAAAATTATAAATAAATATAATTTTCGAAGAAAAATTATATTTGGTTCCAAAGTACACATACAAGAATATGTAATATATTATGATTAAACGCTTTCACCGTTTCGTAAATTAAAAGATATTATAATAAATATTGCATTTTCATATCAATTTAATTGTATATTATATCACATTGATGTAAAATTATATTTATTAACACATTATTTAATTTATGAATTTTATATAAAAAACTAGTAGTTTTTGAAAATCCACTTATACCAAATTCGGTTTTCAAACATGGTAATGATATTTATGGCCTAAAACAAGAACATTGACCAATTTATGATAGAATATGTTACTTTATATTGTAAAATGTATGTGTATTATTATGTGAAGATCTAAATAATTGGATGAAAAAAAAATTCTCTAATATAATATTATTTCAGATTTATATAGATGATATTATTTTTTGTTTAATGGCTAAAAAGATTTTTATTGATTTTTCAAATTTTTTCAAAAATGATTTTGAAATGAGTATGATTTGGGAATTAAATTTTGTTCTAGGATTCCAAAAGTATCAAATAGATTAAGTTTAATTTTTAAATCAAAAGATATATTTTGTTGATATATTGAATGAATTTTGACTTGAAATTAGTAAGACATAAAAAACTCCCATATTTTCCATTATAAAGCATGTTTTTGATGAAGCTAGAAAACCATTAGACAGAAAGTTATATAGATATATGGTTGGATGATTACTATATCTCAACAATAGCACAACAAGCATTACGTATACTATTTTTCCATGTGTTAGATTTGAAATAAAATATTGAAGAATCCCATCTTAATATTGTTAAAATCTTTTCGTTGATATTAAAAAGGAAATATTTTTCAATCATTACATTACCAAAAACATCTAATTATAATTTAATTCCAAATTTATATACTTATATTCATGGTTTTATATTATATAGAACATGTAAATTAGTATCCAATAACTATTTAAGAAATTTATTTGTTTCATGGATTGGTAAGAAAAAACATTTTATTATTCATTCAATATTTATGGAAATATATATCTACTAGTAGTTATTGTGCCCATGATTTGTGGATGAAACTCATCATGCTGAGATTTAAAATTATTTAAAAAAAATTCCAATTTTATGTGACAATAAATGTGAAATTAATATTACCAAAATTCAAGTATGTGTATATATAAGTATAAATATAGACATATGGAATAATTTTCAATGATATCATTTTCTAAAAAAATATAAATCTTTATAATTTGTAATGACTATAAATCAGCATTTTGATAATATTACTATACCACTTCCCACTACAGGTTAAAAATTTATTAAGGTGGTTTTTTAATTTAAATTTATATATATATATTCAATTTTGAAAAAAAAATATTTTTTTTTCATGAATATATTAATAATTTCATTATTTATTTTATTTGACTTTTATTTATTTTCCAGTTGTTTAATTAATCACTGATTTGTTACACTTTTTTAAAGAATGTTTTTTCAAAATAATAATAATAATTAATCAGAATTTATTGGGAGAAACCCAATAAACATTACTAAAACTATGAAAAACAATATCTATCACTCATACCATCATTTTTAAAACCATTGAAATTTCAAGGAACGTTTTCCACATAGGAACCCTATAATTTGAACCTTAAACCATTAAATATTCTGTAATTTCCAAAGCTGAGAGGATAGAAGAAGGAAGATGATGGAAATCAAAGCTTCACTGCACTACAAAAACATTTATAAATTTTTTCCAAGGAAAAGATATTTATTTCATATGAATATTTTAGAAAATACTTATGTCCATGAATTATATAGACTATTAATGGTTAGAACTCATTTCCCTTGATATAAATACTAAACATGTGTTTAATATTGAAATAAAATAGTTCTAAAAAAATGTCTAGTTCATTTTTGGTTACTCAGAGGATGTTTTAGTTTCAATGGTAATTTATATAGATTTTTTATTTTCCATATTTTATATAGAAAATATATTTTAGTGTTACCAGAAAGGTGGTTCTTACATTAATATTCAATCAATTTGAGATAAATTAAATAAATATAAAAATATTATGTGTTTTATTTTTCAATAATCTATGATTATAATGATGTTTATAAAGGATCATTAGGCCAACACCAATATGATGGTATAATTAATTCAATATGTAATAATAACAAGAATTACTGATTTAGATGAAATTCTATGGTAACCTATGTATGTAATATTTTTTATGCCGACTAAAATCATGTTTATTTTTTAAAATATATTCTACAATATATGCATAATTTTTTTTATAATGATTCAATGATATCATTTTATACATATGAAAAGACTTTTTTTCACTTTTTTATAAAAATAAAAATATTCGACTTATATATCAATGCATTGATTTTCATTATAGTAAAATTTCAAATGATGGAATTTTATGAAAATTATGTTTCTATTTGAGTAAAAATAATGGAAAATGACTATTACTTGGTCTCGATGACTAAAATGAAACTCTTGTTATTTCTCAGGGGCGGAATAAAAGTATGAAATTCACTAGTTTGGCCTGCATTTTTATATAATAAGATAGAGATTCTAGATTAGGGGATGTTATTAAATCAAAAATATAAGGACTCATTTATGTTTCATTTGTTACAGAGGATGGAAGATATGTTCATCAATAACTTCAATAATATTTTAAATAAAAATAAAATGGGGCCACTGTCACAAAACCATGGAAATGAGAATAACACTATTTTTATAATACAAAATTTTATCTCTATACACTTGATGATGTTAACTAACTATTATTCTTAGTGGTGTCGGCCAATAATCTAGAATAATAACATGATAATAATATTGAATCTATAGATAAGTCATAATCTATTGACAAGTTAAAGTTTTAGTATAATTACATAGATTGTGAGAGGGTTAAAGCATTTGTACTTTAAACAACAAAAATTAGTTTAGAATCAAATAGAATATTTTTTTATAGTCTCTTTGGATAATGATGATGATGCATCAACTAAGAAGACAAATATTCTAGACAGTAAATATTTTTCTTCTAATGTGAATGGTAAATGATAGTGCTTAGATATACGAGAAATATGAAAACCATCAATAAATAGAGCATAATAATTTTATGATTCTATTCATGATCAAATTGAATAGTAAGAAATTAATTATAACTAACTAAAAGACTATAATTCAGCATAGAAATGTGTGAGAAAGTATAATGAAAAGTCCATGGAATATTTGAATGTCTCATCTCTCCCAATATAATAGTTAGAATATGAAAATTTTGATATGGAAACACATAGATAAAATTTGACTTCTAGTAGAAACAATGATTCCTTTCAATGATAAATTGATGAATATATTGGGCAGATGAATACCAAATCAGTTTCAAGATATATTTCAGAGGTTTAAAGCGATATCTTGGAAGTTATTATAAATTTTTAAGGACTAGATCTTTTCAATCCGTAGATTCCACTTATACTCCTACTAATATTATAGATTTAATAAGAAGGAATAAATTAAGTACTTTTAATCTATCAACATCGAATTATTGGACTCATAATCTTCTATGTGATAGTTTTCAATGAATTTTTTATACAATTGAAGGAACCTCGTTGACAAGTTAAGATCAGATTATCCAAGTAATATAAATATTCTCAATTAATTATGTGAGATGCTATTATAGTTTCTTCATTCTGAATACATTCTTAATAATGTTTTGAATGTAAATTTAGATTTATTTTTTGAAATTTTTTAGGATTGAATTGATTTTGATGAAATAGTTGGATGATATGTTTAATAATAATTTTAGAGGACTAATGGAATAACAAAAGAAAGTCCATCTAGTATTTCAATCTTATCAGGCATCATACACCTCATCTGAACAATTACTATCACCCTCATCTAGTCATACCTTTTATAATTTCTCATCAAAATGATACTTTAAATTAAAAAATATATTTATAAAAAATTATTTATTTTATTTTATCTGTGTTTATTACTTTTTTATTATTTCTATTCAACAACACTATCTAATATAAAATCATTTTCTGTCTCAGAATTTTATTACAATCATTATTAGTTATGTGATACATTTTCTATGATATAAAACATCAATCCTAGCCTATTAATTTTTTTAATATACCTTAATGGTGCTAAAAATGGGATAATCACAACATTCATAATATCTACCTATCCGAAGAAAACATGAATTTTACAATTTATTATGCATCTAGATTATTTTTTTAAATTTCATTTTTATTATTTAATATTTCTAAATTAACACGTTGTTTATAAAACTCTAAAATATGGTTATAATTTATATTATATATCTTTTATGATAAGAGAAAATTTTTGTTTATATTACCTATATTTTTTGTTGGTTATGCAATATCGGTTTTTTTATATTAAAAATGGGGATATTGTTTGAAAAGTATTGTATGAAAAATACTCTTTGAATCAATTTTATCTTGATTTTCACAAATTCCTTTTTTTCTATTAGTAATTAAAATACATTATATATTTTACACGAATATATTTCTTGAGAAATTTACCTTTTTATGGGTAAATATTTTTTGTTATGTATTCTGGATTTGTTTAGAAGTAATGAAGATTAATTTTTGATACCCTGCATTTGTAATCATTTCATATGGTTTCTGATCCCTTCATATGGAATAAAACAAAATGTTCAATCTCCCCATTCTATTGAAAAAGTATGGATCAAAAAACCTACATTTAGAAGAAACCATCCATTTAAGGAAAAATTTCATGGTTCACGAACACTACTTTTGTACTAAAAAGTATTTTTCCATCCCATATTTTCAAATTTTTTACTATTTAATAGGCCATATGTTTCACATTGTCAATACAGTAGTTTTGATATAATGAAAGAATTCGTGTTTTATATATCATTATCACCAAAACTAAATATATTTTTATGATTTTATATAAAAAATTAAAAAAATTAAATTCAACGAATTAAATCATTTATATTTTTTGGGTAATCTATGAATCTAAATGAATGTTTTTATATTTAGTTGATCTTGATTTTTTAGGGGATTTTATTAGATATGATCAATTGAAAGAAAAACATTTTTCTCTTATAAAAAGCACATGTGATTTCATTTTTAGGGTGTGATATCTTTTCTAACTGCTAAATTTATGATTAGAAAATAAAGTGATCATCTATCAAATTTTAAAAATCTAAACATTATATACATTTTTTTTGAAGTAATATGATGAGTAAACTATTGAATAGTTATTACATCTGCTATTCTTCATCAACTTTTTTTAATGATTATTATATAAAATTAAAATATTTTAAAGTATTTGATTTCATAAAGACGCTTATCATTCATGGAGATGATATATTTTATAAAAACGTTTCTTGGGATTATGAGAATGATTCTTTTTTCTCAATCTAATCAATCTATATTGATTTTTTGGAGTATCGGCCACTCGAACGTAGACTTGGTGGAGTATCATCTTCCATGAATATGATGTGGAATTTTGATTCCTTATAAAATAACAATAAACACTTGTAAATAAATTAATTTAGCGGTGTCTACAACCAATACTCTGGGCTTATGGTTTTGTTATTAGAGAACAACTCAAGTGAAAATCACCCAACATAGTGAGAGAGTGTTGGAGGTGTAGAATTGTAAATTATTGAACCCTTTTCCACAATAATAGTTGATGTGTTCCACTTTTCTTTTTATTCACTACTCAACAAGCTTAATGATGATAAAAATTCATATTTTCATAAATAATAAATAAGGATAATATTTTGAATCTATCAAGAGTTTTCAAAAGAATAAATTTTCCTCCACTATTATGTATCTTCATAATGTGACAAAAAACATAATCTATTCTCAAAAGAGAGATACATGGAACCTATTTGCATAAGAAAAACATTAATAACAACTAATATTGAAATATTGGAATATTTTCTCCCCTATGTAAGATGGGGTGAGGTTTAATCTACATAGGACCATTTTAAAATTTTAATTTCAATATAAATAAATCCTTATTACTTTCTAAACTCTAATAAACTGAAAAATAAATCTACAGAACCTCACATGATCGTGAATGGATAGTAATTAACGAAGAACTCATATTTATTACTAGGTTCAGATCTATTGTGTAATCACAATCCTTTCCAAGACATTTTTTTCTCCTCCGGTATGAATTCTCTTTACTATAAGCACATGTGAGTCCCAATTGGAAGAATATATTCAGAATGAAACAATAGAAGTATGTATTCATTTCAAATATCATTGTTTCACATAGATGTAAAAATATAATCCTGACACAAAAATAAATAAATAAATATTCTTCAAAAAGAAAGATAAGGATCATCTTCCATGAAACCCTATAATAAGTAATAATGAATTTTCAACAATTGAGACTTGAATTAAGAAGAAAAAATAATATTATACTCAATTAAGAACACTTGAAACCACAAGATTCATTATAATTCTATCTATAAATATAAAAATATGGCTCTAAAAAATCTTATTATTACTTTTCCATGTGGGTGACAAACTCTTCTCAATAATCAATAAGATATACACACCTAAAAAGGAATATCTATCTAAAATAAAAAATTAACAATTATATTAATAAAATCTATTATATTTTTTAAAAAATAGCTCATTAAAATAATATATAATATTTATAATTATTTCTTTATTTAATATAATTATAATAACATTTAAATATTAATTTATAATCTTATTTATAACTCATGTTTCATCAATAATGTGATATGTGAATATCCTTGTAATCCCAATCATATTTAAATTTAAAAATTAGTTGGTTTTTATTTAAAGATGTTGTATTAAAATATTACAAGCACTATGACTCAGAATAATACAATTCATTAAAAAATATTCTTAATTACCATCTTTAATTAATCATTCAATATTTCCACAAAATCTGTAAAATTACCTTGAAATTTTCTATGTTGTATACTTCAGTAACACTAAGAAAATCCAATAGATGCCTCACATCATCTACCATATTAACATGGTCTATTTGTATGCAATAGTGTACATGCCTCACATTGAATATGGTGTTTACATCATCTATGTAACAATAAATTTTTCCATCACCACAATATTCCTAAATCTATTTGTCTTTGTGATAATGTATGATACATTAGAAAAAAATTATTAGATTTATTTGAAATTTTATACATGAATCATTTGGATTAATGATTCAGATACATGAATCATTTGGAAATTATAAAAACACAGAAATAATGTGTTTAGTATGTAAATACGTTTTGGAACATTCCATATTTATCAAAAATTAACATAAAATATCATGATCCAACTTCCATCCATCTTGAAATTTAATTTCTATGATTTTGAAACTCTATTACCTTATATTATTAAATATATAATAAAACAAGAAACACTGAAATATAATTATCAACTTATAATATGGATTCCAAAAATTAAAGAAACCTAAAACAACTAAAAATAAATGAGGTCTTTGATCTTCCTCAAAACGTCCATAACACCATGTCAGTATTTAGAAATAAATTCGTATGAATGATCATTTTCATTATCTAACTTAAATAAATTTAATAGTATTGATTTTTTGACCACTTTATTTTATATACAAGTTCAGCATAACATTGAGGTTTTGAATGAATTTATGCGTACCATTCACGAATATTATTATATCATCAATAATGAATAGATTTATAATAACTATGATATCTTATCTAACTATAAATGGAAAAACCTCCCTAGTGGTAATAGGTTTTTAAATATTCATTCTATAAATTTAATATATAGTAAAAAACGATAACACAAAAGAGGAACTCCTTGACAGAGGCCGCACCCGACTTCAAGAAATTCAATTATCTCATGATATTCAAAATAAAATTCCATTTCTTTATATCAGGGAATTTTTATATAAATAATAACTATAATGAAGGACCTAAAAACATTTTGATTGAGATTCTCTAAAATTTCATGGGTTAATATGTTGGAACAATTAGTATTCCATCCCATAAGAATCCCATGTAGTTATTTTGAAACTAGGATGGGAAATTTCTTGAGATTATTTTACTATATTTTTTGGAAAGGACCTTGTATTATAAAGTTCACATATTGTAATGTTAATAATGGTTCATGGAGTTGGGGGTATTGAACCATGATAATAAACTGTAGAGTTTTTTCCCCATGAGGCTTTATTGGGGGGGGTGAGCGTTACTTCTATAAAGAAATACTAAACAGCCTGAAAGAGTATATTATTATGATCTCCAATGATACAACTTAAAATTAATCTAGATAACTTCTAGGACCCATATACCTGACCATTTTATAATATATTATAACATCATTGATTTAGTCATCTTTTTGAATATATTATATAACACAATATAATTTAATATCAATGGTTGATGGATTATTATTTAGTAATGAATTAGTATCAAACACACAGGGGTTACCTCTCCTACTCTATAGTTGTAATCCAAAAAACGAGGAGGGTAAATATGAAATTGAAAAATGAAAATTTTCCTCGACATCATTATTAATGGAATTATATTCCAATTTAATTTTTTGATCCCCCATGGACATAGTTTTTTCATATATAAATGAAAAAAAGAAGAGTTCTTCTCTCCATCGTTGATATACACATCAATGGAAATTTTTCAATAATACATATCTTCATCTTGAAATATCATCCCCAATAGTATCACATATTTGATGTTACCCAGGTGTGATTATTTGACGAACTAGAGTATGGTTTTAAAATCTATAATTGGTTGATCAAGAAGGCTTCAATGTCATGTATTCTTATAGAAGATGCTAAATCAAGAGTTTTAGGTGGCATAATTACCCATTGACTTCTATTTTTTGGGCCTCAAAATCAAGAGTTTGGTTTTGGGAAATGGTATTTATTCCAGGAAAGATTGGAAAATATGTGTACCATGAAGAAACATTTTTGGATTTCAATGGCGGTATGCTGGAAAATCTCCCATGAGGAAAATATAAATAGACCACGTATGAGGAATGATTTACAGTGTGATAAAGCTTCATGGTAAGGCATACAGTTCATAATAGGAAAATATTTCATGGGATGGAATTTTATTCCCCAAATTGAGATTGTGAATTTAGTAGATGTGAAGTAGAAGGTATTATATAGACGGCGTAGGTCATAACTGTTCATGGGAGCATGGTACGTGGTGATGATTTAGAAAATATCATATTAGCAGATTTTGTGGATCTATATGACTTTATATAAAGCACTAATCCATTTATTAATCACGTGACATTAGGGTTAAATATATGAGAGGAATTCAGTAAATAATTGAGTGGTTAATGGAAATACAACAAAAAAATGATACATTAATTAGAAATACATAAGGAATTTAGTGATGTCCTGTACAGTTCGTGGAAGGTGGTTCAGAGAAGATAGTTCGCAAAGGATGGTTTACATAATATGGTTTGGGGAAGATGGTTTGTGAAATACTATTTGTGGAGGATGAGTTGTCCCCTAAATAAGAAGAAGTAAATAAACATGGTTAAAAATTTAGTACACTGACATAATTTGATAAGGTGGTACATCCACAAAATTTGTAAAGGTAGTACACAGTCACGGTTTGCAACGACAATATGCAGAGGTGGTACACGGATCATTACAGTTCATAGTGGAATAGTTTGCAAAGAAAAAGCGCATTTAAAATTTTGTTAGATCTACATGTAAATATAGAAAATCAAAAAATCGTCTATCTATAGTTGATGATGGATGATTTAATTCCATCCCATTGATGTGACATTCAAGTTGATAAACTATGTTAAAATTCTTCTCATCATTCTGAGTAAGGGGTAGTCAATAGAGGTGGTTTGAGGTATGAAGTGTGTTATCCCTGAAACCATGTTAAAGGATGGTGCCTCTCACAAAGTGAGTTTGTTAAATATTTTTAATCCACAACTATTGATTATTAGTGGACTTTGGTATGACTAAGAACATATCAGTATTGGCTGCATGGACTAGCCCTTAGTGGTGAACAAAGAAACTTTTTTATGGTTTATATGCATGTGAATGTTTAAATTAATTCTCATTACCAATATATAGATTTAAAAAGTTCTTACCAACACGAGAACATGATCCGTCACATTAAAATATAAATTTGACACCCTAATTTACCCATCCACTATTACGGTGTTCAGAGGTCCTTCATTTGATACATCGGAAAATGTATACTACCTTTTTCAATATGAAATTCATATATAAAGCTAGTTGATTTTCATTTACAGATCATCATGTCTTTTATAATAGTATGGATTCCAATATTTTCCACTCCAATATATCATCTTTATAACACATGAGTTTATTTTAAATAAAAACCCATTGGTGACCATTCGTGGGTTTACTCTAAGAAATATTAATAGGGTATAAGAAATCATTATCAAGAGACCAATAGTTAGAGTAAAATATCCTATAATAATAATTCATAAAATGGTTTTATCTGGTAAAAAATATTGAGTGATTAAATAAATCCTATAAACATGGGATGTGGATGTATTCCAATGAGTATATGATATGGGTTTAGAGTCCAATACTTCATGCATGTATGTCGTGGAATAAATTTTGATTTCAATTTATTTTTTTGGATTATAAAATGTTCTCGGGTGTTTTAGGAGTTCAAAACACAATTTAAGGGGAAACAATTCCATATTTTTAAAGGCACAATGTTGGTGCATGGATGGTTCACAGTTTTGTAAACCATTCGAGGTGGGCGGCCAATATATTCATTTTTTTGAAAAATGACATATCTCATGGTTGGAACACCATTTATAAACTATGTGAGTCTTCCAAGGTAATAATACAGAATTATATCCCTTGGACATTGGCATACCCATGTTTTTTTCATGGTTTGGAATATCTCTCAATTAAGTCATCTAGCCCAATTCGGATGAAACATATAAAAAAATTATATTACGAGATTTAAGAACTTCACCCAATTTTCCTCCCATTTCTCATTCTATATGGCCTAGTGAACATACATAGAGACCTAATAGTCCAATAGGTTATTCACCTTCAATCTTAATATGTTTGAAGAGATGATGGTTACAGATCAAATCTCTGGGTGAATCTAATCACTCATATTAATTTATTTTTTATTAAGGTTTTCATCTTTCCATTATATCCAACTAAAGTAGAAACCCCCATTTTCCATTGTTTTCTATGTTATGTACTAAATGGTTGGTCAAATTAGGTTATAATGCTTTGATTAGGAATTTTTTCATCAATGGAATATAGGTATATGGTCTAAAAGTCATATCCTAGGATTTTTATATGGATTTCCTCATTAAAATTTGTGTTCCTATTTTCCTTTTGGTTATTTTAATGGTGCTGTTAGGGAGATTTGATATAATGGGTGTAAAACTGACATATTGAACACAAAATTAACTCTAGGGGATGTCTGGAGGATGAAATGACCAATTTATAGCCACCCATAGGATTCCCCTACCTTCTCGAAGATGCACAGAATAAATGTTTATTATGGAATAGAGTTATGGTTATATTGATCCCATGGAAAATACGTTAATTTATTTTAGTGATGTTTAAGAAGGGGAATTTATATTTATTCCTTGATATGGGTAATAGACAAGGGTTTATTTTCTTTACAAGAATATTTTTTAATTATGTTATCGGTAATGTACCAAATTAGTTATAATTTTACATTAAATTATTCATTAGGAAAATACATTGGAAATGTTAAATTTTTTCAATTAATTAACATATGAACATGGTTGAATATTCTAATTGGGTTATTGTAGTATAATTAGTGAATATACATTGTCATTTTTGCATAATAAGTGGGAATTGGGATAAATGGCCCGGTAATTTAAATAGTAAATGTGTTAATTGTTTATGGAATAATTTTAATTCCCATGTTTCTTTTTAAGGATTGTGATTTCTATTGGAATTGGTTATATTTGGTTGTTGTATAGTATAGGTGTGATTAAGGAAAAAATATGCAGGTTCACATTTCTATGTTGAGTGTTGTATTGATATAAGGATCTACACCTAAAAGTTGAGATAAACTGTGGCTCTAATATCTACCCAAAAATATATGGATTAGAGAAGTTGACAGAGGTATATTCACCTAATCGGTGCATTCAATGGAAACCACTAAGACTAAGGATTCATGTTGAGTGTCTGGAATATGTGATGAGGTGATTATCCTTAATGAGATATGGATATTGATTTATTACCCCTATGCAATGATTTAATGAATATGAAAACCCCATTCATGATTTGATAAATGGGAACGAGGCATAAAAATTTGTATAATTATTGAATTTTGGAATATGGAATGGAATGGATTAAGTGAATTCGTTATCTAATGGAACCCAACCTGTCTTTTTTTACCATGTCTTTATGTAGAACTATCATGTACTATATATTGAATCTATATTTGGTAGACACCATTAGTGGTGGAATAATAGGAGTTACTCACACCCTGATCAGACATCTTGGGGTACCAGAGTAGACTTCATGCATGCAGGCTAGGACATGGGAAAAGGCCCTATGCTAGGGAGTTGAGTTAGACATGGGACATGAATAGATGAGGTTCAGGACATAGATTCAATAAATTTTTTCTGATTCTGATGTGATTGTTCTTGGATTTTCGTCAATAGGAACTTTTTATCATAACATTAAATATTTATATCTGCCTCTAAGTTTTACTATAACTCCCAACTGTTTTTTGATATATTTTCATCAAACAATTTTAATTCATCAATAGTTTTCTTCACACGCTTTCTTTAGTTTTACTGAACCATGAGATTACATTATTAGAAGATGACACATAAAACCTAGTCTTTCATTTGGTGGGAATAAATATAACAATCTTGTGAAACTATATGATGAATTCAGTGGCTACAAAAAATATATGAAAAATAAAAACCAATTAAATGTAAAGGAAATTATTTATATTAATAAATAAAGTTAATTAAAACTAGTAAATGAAATTACTGAAATATATATGGTATATACATATTTCAATATTTTTTATATTCATCTAATATATTTTTAGTAATATTATATCAATAAACAATCTTAAAGGTATAAAAAACTATATTTTGTAAAAAATTTAATTTTCCACCTCTTGATAGTCAACCTATTTTAAATTAAAATTTTCGTACATTAATAATTTTTATATGAAAAATTAATAATTTTCATTTAATTAGTATATAAACATTTACTTTGGAATAATTTTTGATACTTTTCTGATAACATTCATCTTTTGATGAATAGTAAAACAATAAAAAAATTTAATTGAAAGAATCTTTTTTCATCAAAATAATTTATATAGTAAATTATTATTATGTAATGGTTTAAAATAATAAAATGATTATATTATAATCAGTTAATAAAATGAATGTCAATTGAATTAATTTTTTGTTGAATTTATTTGTAAAAAAATTTAAATCTTTAGTAATGTTTCAACATTTAAAACCCATTTTGTCATAACTATAACATGATGAATAATAAATGAATTTATAAAACTAATTTTTTTTAATTTACCAAAATGTATTTAATAATTTTAAAATGTTGGTACATGTTATTTTAATATAATTCTTTTATTTTTTGGGATTATTTATATTAATATCGGTATTTTTTTTATATTTGATAGGGTTAATCAGGTACTTAAGGGTAAAAATAATGCAATAAAATTACAATAATACTTTTACTAAACAATTTCATGAGTGTGTTTCAAAATAAATAATCCTTGGATTGAAATGGTATATTTTTTACTCCACGTGGATGATATTAAGACATAGAATTTATTTTATTCAACAAAAGTTAAATATTTCATTCTCAAATTTTAATAATTATATATTTGTAAATACAAGGATATATAGATGAATAATTTGATGATAAATTCAAATTTTAAAGATAATTTTTTTCTTTATATTGGTAAATTATTTTAAATTTTTAGGAAATAAATAATTACCTTTAATGCTCATACATTAATGATGTAGAAAATATTTAATTATTGAAAAATAAATAAAACATATTTTATTAAAATAAATAAATACATTAAAATATGAAAACACTTGAAAAAAAATTATCGGTAGAGTATTTATCTACAGTAATCATCCAACAATACAGTTATTGACTATTTGGATCCATATAGAAATGAATACTACACTTATACTATTTTATTTAATGTTATGTTAATATATTCATATACATGTTATAATAAATATAACATTTTTAATGATGATGTTTCTAAAATAGATAATTAAATAAAAGTATTTTCATGGAAAATAGAGGATTCATGTTAGCCATTTTTTTAATTTTTATTTTTATTCATAAATATTTATATTAATTATTGAACATAAACTAATGTAGAAATTACTTTATTACTGGTGATAACAATAAAATGTTGTTAAATATATTAAAAAAAATTGTATAATAAATATATTGAACTAATATTATATATTACCAAGACCTATTAGGAATATAATAAAATATGTTTTTCTATGATACTATGTTATATTTATATTTTTAAAAATAAATTAATAGAATATATTCAAAATTGACACTATTTGTTTTTATCAAAATAATATATTATTGAATTTTTTATCACTCAAAAACCAATTTAAAATATATATAATAATTTATATATGGTCTAAAATGTTCTAAATTATTCATTTATTTTTTAATTAATATCATATAAGTAATGATTTCAACTTTTTTAAATTGATTTATTTGATACAATAGTTAAAATTAAATATATTAACTAAATATTAATTAAAATGATAATATTTAAATTGACAAAAAAACACTTGTTTAAAATTTATTAGTTGATTAGACTAAATCCATATATCATCTCAGTCTATAAACTAGTAAAATTGTGTATATTTTTTGATGGTTTTTTATTTTATTGTATATAAATATTTTTTAAAGATTCCAAAAGTTCTATTTACCTCATTTATACAAGGTCACATACTCCCTCAATTCCTTACTTATCATTGAGTCTAAAAGATCATCGATACCCCCACAAATTTATATTCTAAACATAAATACCCACATCATAGTTGTTCTGGTATTCTTATTAGATCATTTGTTTTGCTTTAAGGTGAGATCTTGAGTGTGCTCATCGAAAAAGAAGTAATCTCTTCTACTGATTCATACAAGAATGTTTCTTATTGTACCTCATATTCATGAGATATTTCCATTATAAAGTAATAAATAAAATATCAATTATATAATGTGGTGTTGTTATTATAATTTAACAACCATACTTCACATTAACGCTATCGTAGGAAAAACGAAATCACCATGTCTGGGTACGAACAACCCTTCATCTCTATGATGTGGTGTAATATGTTTTTCACCACCACAATACATGGATGTGAAAAAGTATGGAAATAATTACTTTATATAATTATTATAACATTATATTGATTGTGAAAAAAATATTCCATACACTTCAAAATAATTTCTGAATTATGACATTGATATCATCGCTTGTACATACGTACAACATACCATCTCTACAACATGATGTGATTTACCATAAATGATATCCTTTTAAATACTAATTATATTAATATATAGAATGAATAAATATTATATATATATATATATTATTTATACCATTTTTATAAATGATATAACTAGAAACTAAAAAGGGTAATAAGAAAATATTGGACAAAACATTCATAATAACATGAACCCGTTAATACCTAGATAATGAGTAATAATGAAATGTTATTAAAAAAAGATGATAAAATTATTATATATGATATCGTAAAAATTAAAATGATACTGGAATAAGTCAATGACATTATATAAATAATTATACATGAGTTTTTGATACATACAACGAATATCATATCTATGGTGATGGATAATTTTAAAATCTCATTATTATTCAATATTGTTTTTATGTATTTATTTAGTAGGGTATATTTTTATTCCAGGTCAATCATTCCTAAATATTTATTACAATATATTTTATCTATTCTTATAAGATTATTTAAATTCATCTTCACCCAATTTTGAATTTTTATCAAATTGTATGAAATAAATATTTATTTTTTCATAAATATGTGGCATTGTTTTATTATCTGACGAAAGTATGAATAAAATGTTTTATTTTAACATATACGGAATGAAATTATTTTTACATTTTCATCATCCCTTATTTCCATGATGATTGCTTTAAAATATTTAATTTTTATTTTAAAATAAATTATATTCTTTTAATATTTTATTTTCTTTTTAGAAAATAAAATATTTTTGATGAAGGAAGGATTTTTTCCCAAAATTTAATTTGAAGTGTTCTATCAATATTATTTTCCATCTATGATAGAATTATGTAATAGGGTTATGTTTCAGGTATATTATCCTTATTATTCCTATGTTTTTATTGTGTATATGATTAAATTCTATTTATGAAATCAATTTTTCATGGATTATATTCTTAAGGAAGGATGTTTAAGAAATCCATTTTATTCCTTATTATATGCAATTATTAATGATTTATCTTTTTATGGTACACATAACATTGATTTCATTATGATATGGTTGGGACCTATATCTCCCTAAAATTCATTTTTTAATTATTTATATATCATTAGATAGATATGGTTGGCATAAGAAAAGATATTAGTTACCTAATATAGTGTTGTAGTGGGAAGTAAACTAGGTTCAATAATATAGGGCTGGAATGAGGAGTGAACTTAGTTTAGTAATTGACATTGTCTGCTACAATTGTATTATTAAGAATTTATGAAAAATATGAAATTATTTTTTACTCTTATGTGTATGTCACAAATTCCTAGTCTATTATTATGTCTTTTGGAAATATGTTCATTTATACTTCAATATCATTTTATTATTTATCCCACTACATTATATAATGATCTTCCATATGTTGGATAATACTTTAAAATTCTATTTCTTTATGTGTTATTCTTATGATATGATTGATATGTATCATGTTTACCCTTAATCGGAATCTGAGCTCACACTTTCTTTTGTTTCCTTTTCCCAGGTTATGATGAAGGATATAATGTAAGATATGAAAATATGGGGTTAGGTTATGAAGGAATAAGTATGAGACAATGTAGACGTATTATAAAGTAGTTGTTTCTGTTTTCTAGTTACTAAATATTCTATACCTATATGTTCAATATAGGGTTTTTTTCTTTTGGAATAAAAATTCCTAAATATTGAAGTAATATATATTTATTTAATGAATGGATAGTGATAGTTGGTATCAAAACAATTGTATAGTTATTATTTGAAATTTCTTTGAGAAAACATTTGTATGAACCCTTAGGATATGTGGAAGAATAGGTTACAACCCAACTATTTTTGAAATGATCATGAATAACCTAGTATAAAACATAAATATTCTAAAATATAATTGTTATTCTTTATTATGTGGGTTTACCAATGTGATTATTGTTTCTCTCAATATGCTTCTAGTTTTTTGTCAATGACATGATCCTGATGGAAATACATTAATTCTAAATGTGAGAGGAAGTGAAATGATTTCCCTCATGAGTAATTATATTTTATGGTACCTGGAATGAATAATATTTTTACTATGCTCACAGAACATTCTCATGACGTAAATCATACATTACTTCCAAATGATAAATTTTGGGGACAATATTCTATTGAGTTATTCATGAAGCTGCATCCACCATATTTAAATGAGAATTCAGATTCGGTAATGGATAAAAAAGTGAATAGTACAAAAAAAATATTTTTAGTATCATAATATTTTAAGTATGATAAATTCATCATCATATTATTACTTTTGGATTATGAAGATGATCAATTATATAATCCTATCATGCATACGAGAAAAATGGATTAAATTTACTCCAATGAATTGGAAGAGTTCTAGAACATATTTTTTAATAAGAAATTTATTCATTTTATTCATATAATGATAGAGAAGTAGTTTCATGAGAATAATAAAAAGGATGAATAATATATTGGTACCTTCGTAGTAAATTTTATATGATTATCATGTTACACATATGGAATTATTATCCAACCTGAGAGTATAGTTATCTATTATTTAGTGTCTTAAAACCCTTTCTCCAATGTGAATTTTTCATAAGAGACTTTAATAGTTATGAGGAATTTGTTTCATGTCATATCATGGTTGATCTTAATATTGGAGTGACCCATCAGTCATATAGGTACGATAATAAGAGAAGAATGGAAATCAAGGGAAAATTTAAATATCACGCAGAAAAAAAAAGATGAGTTTTTCCTAATGCTCAATATATGAAAAACAAAATGGAGGAAATTTTCATAAAGGTACTAGAATGTTTTATATATGTGATATATGTTCATCCAATAGTTGAATGTTCAAGTGATGGGAAAATATATCTACTGATGAGAATAGAGAAAAGGCTACATAGAATTAACCTCATACACATCAATGTTTCATGTTCTAGGAAGTAATGAATTATTCTAAGTAATGGCCTAATATAAGGGTTATTGATGATGATCGACATCAAAAAACTCGTAAGGCCAAAGAAAAATTAATTTCACAAGTGATAACTATCAGGAATTTGGTTTATGATAATGATATGGTGAAAGTTACAAATTTCATCCCATGTTATGAAGAAAATGCTTTATTTAATTTTTAATGCAACCACTATTTTGTTTATGAATAATTTTATTTTTATATCTCCATATTACTTTAATAATTATATTTTTAGTGAGGTATGAAAAAACCGAAATAAAAACCCTATCACTTCAAACTTTTATAATTCCTATCCGTTTTATTTTTGTGGGAAATTTCCTCTTAAAAATCTTATTATCCCCAATTTATTTGAATTTGATGTGATTAGTGGTATGGATTTTATTTCTCTATATGGATCAAATTTTAATTTCCCAGGAACAGAAGTCACATTTTATAACATGGATCTATCAGTTAACATATATTGATAAAAATGTTAATATGACCTTCTAGTGGAAATTTATTCTATCTTATGGGTCGTGATTCTTATAAATAATGGTTGTCTATCTCAAATATTTATGGTGAATCACACGAATAAGAATACCACTATTGTACATGAGGTTTTTGATGACTTTCTTGGATAATTTTTAGGCCATCCATGAAATTGTAATGATGAGATTCCAATAGAATTCATATCAGGTCCAATGCCTATTTCACAAACACATTATAGAATGACCATAATAATGTTACAAGTATTTAAGAAGAATCTCAAATTGAATCATCACAAGGGATTCATACTCACTAGTGTGTAAACATGGGGTTCACCAATTTTTTTGTAAATAATAAGGATAGATACATTAGTCTCTTCATTGATTATTAAGAAGTTAACAAGATCACTATCAAGAAAAAATATCATCTTCTCGGTATTGATAACTTATTTGATGAACTTTATAGAGATCTATACTTTCTGAGGATTGATCTTGATTTCAGAGGTCATAAATTAAAGGTCAATAAGAAGAATATACCAATGACAATAATCCATACAAGGTATGGACACTATGAATTTATAGAGATTCTATTTAGGATTTCTAATTCCCCCTCTATATTCATGGATCTAATGAATAATATCATTAGAGAAAATCATGATCAGTATGTGGTACTCTCAATATAAAGTTTTCATGTATATTAGAATAGTAAAGATGATCATGATGTTCAATTTTTAATTGTACTAAAGAACCAAAGAAAAGAGAAGTTGTATGAAAAATTTACCATATATTAATTTTGGCTTCAGAAAGATTCATTTTTTGGTCATATAATCTAATGTGAGGAGATATCTATGGATATAGAAAAAACATAGGTTATCAAAATTTGGCCTAGACAAAAATAATATAAATAAGATATGATGATTCATTGGTTTTTCTAGAAATCATTGATGTTATATGAACTATTTCTCATGAATACATAATACACCCTCCTAGTTGACTTGGAACAGAGTGATGTTTGTGTGCTTTGAGGAAAGTAATGAAAATTTCAATGATCTAAGGAGAAGATCATTTAGTGAACCTTTTCTCACACTTCCTTGTAGTAGAGAAAGGATTGTGATCTAAAATGATGTATCTAAGTGGGTGATTGGATGTTTTCTCATTCCAAATGATATGGTTTTTACTTATGCCACATGAAAATTGAAATTCCTCAAGAAACATTACCCAAATAAAGAGTGGGAGTTAGTTGTGATTATCATTGAATTAAATATATGGATACAATATCTTTATGGAAGAATTTGTGATATTTATTCTAATAATAATTTTTTATTTTACGTTTTCAATGAAAATTAGCTGAATATTTGTCAAAGATGATGGTTGGAGTTGACTAAAGATTACAAATACTCAATACAGTACCATCATGGGTAAGGGAACTGGGTGGAATATGCTTTGAGTAGAAAGGACCGTGCAAGCCTATACATGATATAGATCACAAAAGATAAAATATTTTTGGATTTTTGAAGGATGGATCATTAATTTTTAATGAAGTGAAGAAAAATTATATTTCTAAAATGAATTTACAACCATCTATAAAAATAAATTGTTAGGAGGTGAATAAGGAATATGTAGAGATACAAAATATGGTGGGATGGATTCATGATTTCATCCTTGATTGTGATAGAATAATAATATTTAAGAATAATGTTTTTTTCCTCCTATACCATAATAAAACATGGATCTATTGGATGAGGCTCATAGTTCATCACACTCTATTCATCCCACATTCATAATGTAGTATAGGGAACTGAAAGAGTATTTATAGTGGGATGTTATGAAAATAGATGTTTCTGAAAATGTCTCTGAAACCAGGGATTTTCCACATGTTAAGGCTGAGATATAGATGTTTATGGGGATGTTACAACCAGTACCCATACCTTAATGGAAATGTGAAAACATAATTACGGTCTTTTTCATCAATCTTTCCAAACATCTAGAGGCTATATTTTTCTATTTGTTAAAGTTGATTGCCTTAAAATTGGTATAATTAATTCATATTAGAGAGTATTTCTCTCATTATCATTCTACCTCTGATATATGTAATGGACATGGTATAATTACATGGATTTCCAATTTCTATTATATATAATAAAGATCCAAGGTTTACCATGTGGTTCTAGTGAGGTCTTCAGAAATATCTATATATAGGGTTATGTTTCAGTACTTCTTATGATCCACTTTTTGGAATTAATTCTCAAAGTTCAATTCAAACATGAGAATACATATTGAGAGACTTCTCTATAGATTTAAAAGTTTATTGGGATCAACACCTACATTTCATATAATTTTCTTACAATAAAATATTTATATCCAGTACTCTGATGGCTCTTTATGAATTCATATATTGGAAGTATAGTAGAAATCCAACTTATTGTCCTGAAGTTGGGGAATGAATGCTTTTAGGACCTGATACTTTTTATAAAATGGAAGATATAATGGCCTGGACCTCTCCAGTCCATTAAATTTAGAAAATGTTGTGTTGGAGGTGTTTCGTGTGGTCATGGTGACTTATCCTCAACCCTTTGACAAATTTCCAGTTTTGTGAGCAGTGTTTCCAGTTTTATGAATAGAATCAGTAGGTGTATAGTGTAGCACAAATCAATAGAACAGATCGGTAGCACATATCAGTTGCACATATCGTTAGCACAGATTGTTAGCACTGATCGGTTGCATAGATCGGTTGCACAGATCGGTAGCAAAGATCGGTAGCATAGATTGGTAGCACAGATTGGTTTCATAGATCGATTGGGGTACAGTAACGATAGGTGAATAGTGTTTCTTGATTCCTATAATTTTTCCCCTTTTAAAATTTCCTTAGACGTGAAATAAATTTAGAGCCTTATTTTAATGACTCTTAAGGATGATTAAAAGGCCATAAATCCTATATTAATTATTCCTAAGGTCAGGATGTATTTACTTGGTCAAACCGCATGGGTTAATATGATCCATTTTTAATGGAGAATTAAGCGGATCTTAAACTATCACCCCATTAAATCTTCAAAAAGGAATGAGTTATCATTATCCATTTTTCTTCCTCTTTGTCATCGGCTATGAGATGGTAGAACCTTTAAATCCTTCCCGTATGAGTATCATAATCAAACTTTACTCTGAGGATTGGTTCTGCTCTGTTTTTATGCAACCAAGCTGTATCGATCAATCTTCGATAGAAGGTATGTTGTATCGACGTTCTTTTGGGGTTCATCTTCTCATGTTTATATTTCCTTATTACATCATGTAATTTCCATGTTTCTAAGGGGATTTCTTGGGGTTTGGTTGGTTCTGTCGTACCGTGGCATCCTTTGGTGGATACAGTTTTCATGAAGGGAGGATCGTGACCTGTTGTGTGGATAAAGAACGTCAAGAACTCTTCTAGGTAGGGGATTCATGGCTTTTTTAATTGTTTATGTGAAATCGTATAGTTATCATGATTTAGAATTTGGATCATAATGAATTTAACCTAATTAAATATTTGAACCAGATTAAAATAATTGGTTTGATCACATTTTGTTTCTTAGTACCGTGATAGCAGTTTGCCTCATGTTTTTCTAGATAGAGTGATATCTATGCTTTCTTTGATTAGTTGTTTTTTCTTGATGGAAATTGTTAAAAAAACATAAAGCCAGAATTAATTGGTAATTAATTGGATAAAGATAAAGAGGCATGTAAATGAATATGTTTGTTGCTATTGTTGTAGTTGTTCTAATTTTATGTTAATAAAATTGGAATATTAGGCATGTTAAATCTTTTGTGATAGCTTACTACATAGGTTTCCTGGAATTGGAACCTATGAATTGAATCTATTAATTCATGAGGGATTAAGTAACTGGTTTGTTGATAAAATCTAACGCATGGGTGGGTTCATAGTTACCCTCTAGTTTGAAAGGCAGAGTGCCTTATGCTTTAGAGCCATGAGTGCTCATTTTGTATGATGTATGGATGCCTTGTAAAGGGATAAGATCCCATTTGATGTGATGTTTGTTTTCCTACTTCTTGTGTTGTGATGTGACCCTGGATGGGTGTTGTGATGTGTGGAGGTAGGGAGGCCTTTTAGGTTTGGCAGCGAATGACGACTAGAGTGGAGAGATGCATCATTTTATGTATGTGGGTGTCGGAGAGGACACAAGTGATTATGGAATGGGATCGATGTGTTTGTTGGATGCTTGGTGACTTTGATTGAATGTTTATCTTCATTAATTTTCCCCACTAATCAAGGAATCAGATCTTGCTTACACTTTTTCCGAAGGATGCGACGACGCATGAGGTATGCCACATGCTTTCCGTGTCTAGCTTCTCAAAGGATAATGGGTCTATGCTCTGGCTATAGGCGGCAAAGATTCGACGGGTAGTGCATCTACTCACCGTGTTGATCCCCATTGTGTTTAGAATAATAGAATTCTTTTCTAGAATTCCTGGTAATATGGGAAAGTAATTTTGTAATGATTATTAGAATAAATGATGTTAACCCATGGGGTTGGAGTTTACTACAATATAATGATGAGGTAGTAATTTTTGAAGGTACAATGGACTTTGGGTGTGATGCTAATGAAATTTAATGTGGAATTGTTCATGGTTAATTAATTGTTAAAGAATTAATTAACATACGGTGGAACTGATAAAAAGGGAATGAAGTAATCTAATAAAGCTATTAAAATGGTTGTGTGCTTATAGGATACCTAGTCTTAGAAGTAGCATCCCGGAGACTGAGAGACATTAGCTGTAGTTGTGTCTATGACAAGGTAATGTCCATAGTGTCATTTTGAGATATAAAATATTCTATACTTTTCTGTTTCTATATGCTACTCCACCCTGTTGGTAAGGGAAACTGACACCCCAGGGATTCTGAGCCATAGGGGGTGTTTTTTCCATCATTCTGATGGGAGGATGAATGGCTGACTACCCCCTTTATCCCCACTCTCTTCTCTTGGTATATACTAGTACAATTGGAACAAGAGTTAGTTTTTCCCCATATATGTATGTAGAGGGATGTAATGACTTGTGGTTATTTCACACACATATATTCGGGATATAGTATCCTATGGACTACTATAGGTGTAACATGTATAGGCTATGATGTCTTGAGTATCCTTACTCGGCGTATGGGCTGTGATGGCTTGAGGTATAATACCCAACATTTGATACACGTTATGCTAGTTGTGGTGGGTCCCGGAAACAACCTAGTTACATTTGGTTGTGACGATGGTGTGGTGCTTATCCCTGGTGTCTACGTGCAAGCCTTTGTGGTGAACGTGGTGCAGATTGTGGAGCTTAGCCAAGGTGTATACGGGAAAGCCTTTGGAGATAGATGCGCATGACGTATGTTTTTGGGACAAAGCGACAAACCATGGGGAAGTAGTAGCGAGGTACCCTTGATATTCATTACTATATGATATATTCTTGTAAACGTTACATGGTGAGAGTATACATGGTGAGGTTGGGAACTTAGTATACCTGTTTAGGTGATGAGTTAGTTTCACTTGTTGTTCACTAGGCTTTAGCATTATTTGTTTACTTTTGAATGAGAGGCTTCAGGGAGGATCATACTAAGTATACTGTTATACTCACCCTATGTATATATAAACTGTTTTTCCGGTCACTTGGAGCAGGTTGGAGATCAAGCTAGTTACTACTAGCTCGTGGTTGGAGGAGATGTTCAGGCTTGTGGTTGCTGCTGTTTTTTCATTCATTTGGCTACTTGTAGTTTCCCCTTTCTGTTGTAGTAATTTTTCAGGGCATTTCATATGTGTTCTTGGGTTTTCGTTATATTGCAGTCTCAGTTGGAGTTGATTGGCGTCTAAATTATCACTCTCTTTCACATGTGTTCTCTTAGATGGTAATGCCTCCCATTTGTATGTTTATTATACCCTTGGTGCTAGTCACCAACCCATGGCCTACTGGAGGTGGCACTGGGGGTCATTATCTCCTTTTTCACATTGTCGGCCCAAGAGGGGTACCAACTGTGGGGAGGGGGTCATGACAGAGTGTTATTAGAGGACTGGTTGAGGGATAGGATAAAGTTTAGTGTTAGGCACAGGAGTGGTTTCATGGGTTGGTAGGGCAACAGTGTCATTCATGTTTAACAAGTGAGGTAAACACTAGAGATCGGCTGAGACATAAGCGTTTAGGGCCCATTATGATCTGATGTATGGACCATTATGTATACAATGTCTACTAAACTAGGTGATACTAGTTGCATGGTAGAGACCTAGGAATGGATCATGCATCATTCTTCTTGTGCCTGTGTTTGAATGGGTAGACATTGGGATATGTTAAACTAAAATTAGTGAAAGAAATCAATAAAATAATTAATCTTGAGTCCTCCATATTTCATGATTAGGAGCTCTAACAATTTATTTTTTTACAAGTATGGCTCTAGGTTGACGTCCTCGTCAGGATGTGTAGAAAATGACCAGCAGGATATTCCAGCAGAACGCCAGAGGGTAGAGGTTGACGACAATGACACTTCAAGGAAGACACTCTGAGATTTTTGGTTCTAGAGTCTGTAGAAGTATGAGGGATCTTTTGTGATGCAGTCACGAAAGACTGGTTAGAGGAGGTCGAGATCGGATTCAGTGTTATTCGTGCTCGGAAAGAGCACTGGGTGTCCTTGGTTGTGACGATGCTCCATGGAGCAGCAAGGCAGTGGTGGCTCTTGTTCCTCGGGGATCGTGAGGAGTCAGTGATCTCATGGGAGGAGTTTCGAGACATGTTTAGAGTTGAGATCCCTTCCTCGACTGCGAAGGCATCTAGTCATTAGGATCTTCTTACCCTTCGACAGGGGAGCTCCAGTGTTTGAGAGTTTGGAATCCATTTTAGGAACCTTCTACGATATGCTTCAGAAATGTTACCAGACGAGGAGTCCAGGGCGAGTCATTTCAAGGAGGCTTTGCATCCAGAGATCCAACGCCAGGTCACCCCATTTATGCTAAAGACATATCTTGATGTGCTGGCGAGGGCAGAGGTTTTTGAGAGGACTTTGCCCAAGACTAGATCATCACGAGAGGGGAATCGTCATGATTCCTCACATAGCAGAGCTATGGTCTGGGGTTCCCAGTTTTCAGGGCAAGAGAGTTTCCGTTCACCTAGGTTTACATCCCATCCCTTCCCATCTCATTTCTCCGAAGGCAGTAAATCTCAGGCCTATGCCAAGGGATCAGGATCTTGTTTTTCGTATGGTGATCGTGGTCATCAGTAGTAGGAGTGCACAACATTTTAGAGAATTCATCATGCACAAGGTGCCCCACTCTAGGTTCCTCTGTTAAGGCAGTTCCAGCTGAGGTAGTAGCAGCAGGTTGCACCAGCTTTAGATCACTAGATGGGAGATGGGGCAGGCAGAGGATAGCCCCATGACACTCCCCGTCCTCAGAGAGCAGAGCACGGCCGAGGTTATGGTTGTCATCTTGGTCAGAGAGGCCATGGAGGAAGTCGTGGTCAGCATCATGCTTTAGCGTTGCAAGCTCCAGGCGAGCCAGACGTCGTCTAAGGTACCCTTTGCTTGTTTTCTACCTTGGTGTATTCCTTATTTGATTCATAATAGTTACACTCCTTCAAATCACCTACCTTGTCCATGCATTGGGAATTGAGGTAGATAGGCTTCTGGTTCCCTTGGCGCTGACTACGCCAGTTGGAGGTCGAGCTAACTTGTTTGAAGTATGTAAATATTGTGATCTAGTTTTGGGGCAGCACCGCTCTGGGTGATATTTCCTATGTTTATGAATATAACCATATGTCTTCATCCATTTCATGGATTGGTTGTATTCGGTGCAGGTTACCGTGGATTGCTTCAGGAAGAAGGTCATCTTATTCAGTGCAGATGGAGAGCAGGTGGTGTTTTTTGGTGAGCGAGATCCTCAGATGGGTCATAGGCACGTTCCATCCTTAAAATCCATGCTGGCTGAGTTGATGCTGAGTTCATCAGAGGTTCAAAAGTTGGCATTTCCTAAGGTCATGGAGGAGTACCTTGATGTCTTCCTAGAAGAGGTTGTAGCATTACCCCCTCGACTAGTGATCGAGTTTGGGATTGAGTTACAACCATGAGTGTCTCATACCTCTATGTATTCGTATATTATGGCCCATTCGGAGTTACAAGATCTATGTATACATCATGATGGTCTATTGTAGTGCGGTTTTGTTCAGCCATGTGTGACACCATGGGGTGAACCAGTCTTGTTCTTGAAGAAGGCCGATAACAGTTTGCATTTGTGTATCGATTATCGTCACGTAAACAAAGTGACAACAATGAACCACTATAATATTCTGCAGATTGATGACTTATTCGATCAACTGATGGGTGTAAGTTGGTTCTCAAAGATCAACTTGTGGTCAGGATATCATCAGATGCGGGTAAAGGATGATGATATTCCGAAGTCTACTTTTCGTTGACATCATAGGAATTATGAGTACGTTGTAATTCCATTCGATGTGAAGAATGCTCAAGATGTTTTCATGGGTTTTATGAATGTTGTGTTATGTGAGTTCCTGGAAAAGTTTGTGGTGGTAATCATCGACGACATCCTTGTGTACTCCACATCTGAAGAGAAGCATGTAGAGCATCTACGAACTGTTTTGGGAGTTCTTCGCCAACATCAGTTGTTTGGAACGTTTTAGAAGAGTGAGTTTTGTGCTCGAGAAGTCCGTTACATGGGGAATGTTGTGTCCCAAAAAAGAGTAGTTGTGGATCCATAGAAGATAGAATCAGTGGTTTCTTGGGAATTCCCCAAGACAGTGTCAGAGGTGCGATGTTTCCTTGGTCTTGCAGGCTATTACAGGAGGTTCGTGGCCAATTTCTCATGGGTTGCGACTCCTCTAACAGCTCTGAACCAGAAGGATCATGCCTTAGAATAGACGGATAAGTTCCAGGAAGCCTTCGAGTATCTAAAAGAGAGGTTAGAAAGTGCTCATGTTCTTTTTCTTCCACCTGAGGGAGTCGAGTTTGATGTTTTCTGCGATGCTTCACATCTGGGGCTAGGTTGTATTCCCTTGCAGCAGAGGTCAGTTGATTCATATTGGTCTCCGTAGTTTCTTCCCAATGAATGCAAATATTCCACCCATTATATTGATTTGACAGCTAGGGTGTTTTCTCTGAAGTTGTGGAGACATTACCTCAATAGTGATCACATTATGGTTTTCACTGATCATAAGAGTTTGATTAATGTTTTCTCCCAGCGTGACTTAAACATTCGACAGCATCTGTGGATGGAGTTCTTGCATGAATACGACTTCAAAATATAATATACACCTGGAAATGGGAATTTTGTAGAATATGCACTGAGTTGAAAGTCATGTAGTGATGTTGTGTGTGAATCTGGAGATTCATGGAGTGTAATTGAAGAACTGTCAGCATTACATCTTGGTATGTAAGAGGTTGGAGGTAGAGGTTGTCCTTTCAAGATGACGGTGCAGTCATCCCTGATGTAGAAGGTGTAAGATTCATAGTTGGGTGATCCAGAGGTGGATGTTTGGAGAGATAAATTTGTTTGTGGTGAGGCCCCTGATGGTCGGTCAGAGGATGAACAACACTGAGGGTTGTATCATGGAAGGCTTTTTTTTCCTTGAAGATGCACAAGATGGTTCTTCAAGAGTTCCATAGTTCACCCTTAGCAGTACATCCTGGTGTTACAATTATGTACCAATCCTTGAGGAGTCAGTTTTGGTGGCCTGGGCTGAAGCATGCAGTTGCAGAGTTTGTGTCTTCAAGTTTACTCTGCCAGAAGGTGAAGGCCGAACACCATGATCCTGATGGTATTCTCTATCCACTAGAGATTCCTCAGTGTAAGTGGGAGGACATCTCAATGGACTCTGTTACAGGTCTACCTCGAGCTCTGGGAGGACATGATGCTATATGGGTGGTAGTGGACCGTTTAACAAAATCGGCCCACTTCATAGCAATCAAGGAGTCGAGCTCCGTGGATGTTTTGTCGAGGGAATATATAGAGTAGGTGATGAGACTTCATGGAGTTCCTAGGACGATCATATCTGATCAAGATCCTAATTTTACCTCTAGAGTGTGGAGAGGTCTTCAACATGCTTTTGGTTCTCAACTATGCATTAGAAATGCTTTTCATCCTCAAACGGATTGTCAAACTGAGCGAACCATCAAAACTCTCGAAGACAAGTTACGATCATGTGTTCTTGATTTTGGAGGTTCATGGATGAGGCACTTACCCTTGGTGGAATTATCTTACAATAATTGTTTTCACTCCACCATCAGTATGGGAATGTTTGAAGCCTTGTATGGTCGGCCTTGCCATTCTCCATTATGCCTGACTGGGGTCGGAGAGTCAGCAATAATCAGACCAGAACTATTGCAGAAAAAAAACAAAGATGCTTCAGATGATTCGTGAGAGGTTGAAGACATCGCAATATCGTCAGAAATTTTATGTTGATCAAAGTAGGAGACCCTTGGAGATTAATGTTTGGGATCATGTGTTTCTAAAGGTTACTCCCCATCTTGGGCAGTTAAGGTTTTTTCATGGAAGTATGCTTTATCACCGGTTCGTTGTCCCTTTAGAGGTGTTAGCTCGTGTTGGATTGTGGCATATCAAGTAGCACTTCCCCCATAGATGAGTCGGGTACATGATGTTTTTCATGTATCACAGCTCTTTCGTTATCTTCATGATGAATCTCACATCATCAATTGGGGAGAGATCGATGTTGATGATGATGCATCCTTCGAGGAGCGACCTGTGGAGATCTAAGACCGAAAGGAGAAGGTGTTGTGTGGGCGTTCTATTCCCTTAGTTCGTGTCTTGTGGCGACACGGTGGCATAGAGGAGAGTACATGAGAGCGTGAGTCACATATACATGCTCAGTAACCATATTTATTTAATGTTTACCTCTTTTCATGTAATGAAGTTCCCTTCGTGGTTAGACCTTTCATGTTTTATTTATAAACATCTTTTGTTCCTTTTGTACCCTTCTCCATTTTGAGAGGTCTCTCAATGGATGGTTTTAAATTCTCGAGGATGAGAATGTTTTGAGAGGTATTTTGATGTAATTTCCTGGACCTGTCTAGTCCATTACTTCGAGAAAATGTGGTGTTGGAGGTGTTTCGAGAGGTAAAGGTGACTTATCCCCAACACTTTTCCAAATTTCTAGTTCTGTGAATAGTGTTTCTAGTTTTATGAACAACATCGGTAGGTGTACAGTGTAACACAGATCGGTAGAACAAATAAGTAGCACAGATCAGTAGCACAGATCAGTAGCACGGATCGGTAGCACAGATCGGTAGAACAGATCGCTAGAACCGATCGGTATCACAGATTGGTAGCACATATCGGTAGAACGGATCGGTAGCATAGAACCGTAGGACGGATTGGTAGCAGAGATCGGTGGCACAGATCAGTAGCACTGATCAGTATCCCAGATCAGTAGCACTGATAGGTAGCACAGATCGGTAGCACAGATCGGTAGCATAGATCAGTAGCATAGATCGGTTTCACAGATCGGTTTCACAGATCAGTTGGTGTACAATAACGGTAGGTGAACAGTGTTTCTAGATTCCTACAGTTTTTCCCATTTTGACATTTCATTTGATGTAAAATACATTTAATGACTTATTCTAAGGAGTCTTAAGGCAGATTAAAAGGCCATAAATCCTATATTAATTATTCCTAAGGTCGGGATGTTTTTACTTTCTCAAACAATGTGGGTTAATAAGATCCGTTTTTAATGGAGAATTAAGCAGATCTTAAAATGTCACCCCATTAAATCTTCAAAAAGGAATGATATATCATTCTCCATTTTTATTCCTCTTTGTTATTGGCTATGAGATGCTAGAACCTTTCAATCCTTCCTGTAGGAGATGCATAAACAAACATTACACCTAGGATTGGTTCTGCTCTATTTTGATGCAACTAAGCAGTATCGATCAATCTTCAATATAAGGTTTGTTGTATCGATATTCTTTTGGGGTTCAAATTCTATTTTTTCCTTTTCCTTTTTACAACATGTAATTTCCATGCTTCTAATGGGTTTTTCTTGGGGTTTGGTTTGTACCGTGGCATCCTTGGGTGGATGTAGTTATCGCAAGGGGAGGATTGTGACCCGTTGTGTGGATAAAGAATGTCAAGAACACTTCTAGATAGGGGATTCGTGGATTCTATAATTGTTTATGTGAAAAAATATAGTTAGCATGACTTTTCCTTTGGATCTCAATGAATTTGACCTAATTAAATATTTTAACCGGATTAAAAAAAATGGCTTGATCGTATGTTGCTTCTTTGTACCATGATAACGGTTTGCCTCATGTTTTTCTTGATAGAGTTATATCTATGCTTGCTTTGATTAGTTGTTCGTTCTTGATGGAAATTGATAAAGAACGTAAGGGCGGAAATAATTGGTAATTAATTGGATAAAGATAAAGAGGCATGTAAATGAAATCAGTTCTTGTAATTTTTGTATTTGTTCTAATTTTAGGTTAACCAAATTGGCATATTAAGCATGTTAAATTTTTTTAATAGCTTACTTCATAGGTTTACTAGAATTGGATCATATGAATTTAATATGTTAATTAAAGAAGGATTAAAGAACAAGTTGTTTGATAAAAGGTAATGCCTGGTAGGGTTCTTAGTTACCCTCTTGTTCGAAAGGCCGAGTGCCTTCTGCTTTAGAGCCATGAGTGCTCATTTTGTATGATGGTCGGATGCCTTATAATGGTCCAAGAGCCCATTTGATGTTATTTTTGATTTCTTGCTGATTATGCTGTGATGTGACCCTGTAGGGGTGGTGTGAGGTGTGGAGGTAGGGAGTCCTTGTGGTTGTGGAAGAGGATGACGCCTAGAGTGATGAAATGCATCGGTTTATTCATGTGGGAGTCGGGGATGGCACAGGTGATCATGGAATGGGATGGATGTGTTTTTTAGATTCTTGGTGAATTTGATTGAATGTTTATCTGCATTAATTTTCCCCACATCTCAAGGAAGCTGGTCTTACTTACCCTTCTTCCAAAGCAGGTGAAGATGCGCAGGGTCTACGACATGCATTCCGTGTCTAGATTCTCAAAGGAAAATGGGTCTATGCTCTTTCTATAGGCAGAAAAGACTCGACGGGTAGTACATCTACTCACTTTGTTGATCCCCCTTGTGTTTAGTATCATAGAATGATTTTCTAGAATGCCTGGGAATATGGGAATGTAATTTTGTAATGAATATTTGAATAAATTATGTTAACCCATGGGGTTGGAGTTTCCTGAAATATAATGATGAGGTAGTAATTTTTGAAGGGACGGTGGACATTGGGTGTGATGCTAATGAAATTTAATGTGGAATTGATAATGGTTAATTAATGTTTAAAGAATTAATTAACATACAGTGGAACTGATAAAAATGGAATGAAGTAATCAAATAAATCTCTTCAAATGGTTGTGTGCTTATAGGATACCTAGTCTTAGAAGTTGCAGCCCAAAGACTGAGATACCTTAGTTGAAGTTGTGTCTAAGACTAGGTAATTCCAATATTGTGGTCATGAGAGATAATATATTCAGTAATTTTATGTCTCTATACGCTACTCCACCCTGTTGGTAAGGGAAACTGACACCCTGGGGATTCTGAGCCCTCGGGGGTGTTTCCCCGACATTCTGATGGGAGGATGATTGACTGACTACCCCCTCTAGCCCCACTCCCTTCTCTTGGTAGATACGAGTTCCTTTGGCACATCACTTAGTTTTTTCCCATATATTTGTGTAGAGGGTTGTAATGGATTGTGGTTATTTCACACACATATATTCTGGATATAGTATCCTATGGACTACTATAGGTGTAACACGTATAGGTTCTGATGTCTTGATGACCCTTACTCGGCGTATGGGCTATGATGGCTTGAGTTATAATACATGATGTTTGATATAGGTTATGCAAGCTGTGGTGGCTCCCAGAAACTACCTGGTTACTTTTGGTTGTGAAGATGGTGTGGTTCTTAGCCCAAGTGTCTGTGGGGAAATCCTTTGTGGTGCATGTGGTGAAGATTTTGGAGCTTAGCCCAGGTGTATACGGGCAAGCCTTTGGAGAGAGATGCACATGACGTATGTCATTGGGGAAAAGTGGCAAAATAGTGGGGAAGTAGTAGCAGGGTACCTTTGATATTCATTATTATATGTTATATTCTTGTATGCGTTACTTGGTGAGAGTAGCCATGGTGAGGTTGGGAACATAGTATACCTGTTTAGGTGACGAGATAGTTTCACTTGTTGTTCACTAGGCTTTATCATGCTTTCATTACTTTTTCACGAGAGGATTCAAAGAGGATCCTACTAAGTATACTATTATACTCAACCAATGTATATATAAACTATTTTTCAAGTCACTTGGAGTCGTTTGGAGATTAAGCTGCTTACCACTAGCTTGTGGTTGGAGGATCTGTTCGTGCTTGTGGTTGCTTCTGTTTTTCCTTTCTTTTGGGTACTTGAAGTTTCCCCTTTTAGTTGTAGTACTTTGGAATGGCATTTCATATGTGTACTTGGGTTTTCATTATATTGTAGTCTTATTTGGAGTTGATTGGCGTCTATCTTATCTCTCTCTTCCGCATGTGTTCTCTTAGCGGGTAATGCCTCCCATTTGTGTGTTTATCATACCATCGGTGCTAGTCACCAACCTGGGGCCTACTAGAGGTCAGACTCAGGGGTAATTATCTCCCTTTTCACATTACCGGCCCAGGAGGGGTACCCATTGTTGGGAGGTGGTCATAAAATAAGAGAAGGTAAGATATATTCAAAAAAACAAAAAAGAGAATCCCAATATCGATTTTTTTTCTAAAAATCTATAACAAGACCTTGAATTTGATGTGGGTGACAATACTTTTCACTTTGTATCTTCCTAGAAGAGGGTAATGATATTTTAAAATATAAGGAATGATAAGTCCTAGATATATCAATCCATTCAAAATTCATGATAGCATTGGGAAGGTATCATATAGATTATTTCATTTAATGAAACTCTCTCATGATTATTATGTGTTCTATGTATCTTACCTGTGAAATTACATACCTTATCCTTCATTTGGACTAAAAATATAAATATTACCAGTATATAATGATCTTTCTTATTAAGAATAACAGATAGATATTTTGGATTGTTATTAAAATGATCTAAAAAACAATTCCAATAACTTGGTTTATGTTTTATGGCAGAACCATAACTTTAAGGAAGATATGTGGGAACATGAGGATGTGGTGAGATAGAAAAGTCCTCAATTATTTATATCCATGTAATGAATTTAGAGGTAACTATATAGTTTAAGGGAGTAGATTGTAACACTCATATGTTTTTATAAAAATTTTCTTAAAAAATTTTAATTATTCAAAATATTTTATTTCACTAAATCATGATTTTAAACAAATAGTAAGATTCCATTAGTATAAAATAAATATTATAACCAAACTGTTAAGTTATAAATAATAAATATAACTAACTTATAACAATTTATGGTGAATTCATTTGCTGTAAATTATTTATTAAAAGAATTAACAAATATATTAATAATGAAATGTTTGTATATTTTGTTAACAAATTATGTTAATTCCCATTAGTAAATGAATATAATTAACTATATATGTTATATATTTAATAAAATATTTTATTTATTAATCCAATAGAATTTTTAGTCATAAGATATGAATAAACCTTATTTTATGTATAAAAACCTATATTTTCAAAATGGTACTTTTATAATATTTTATTTGAGAACCCATTTTAAATTAAACATTCGACATATTAATAATTTTTATAATTCCGAATAAACATCATATATGGAATCAGGGTATATAATTTTAATTTTTTTTATTTTTTTTATTTTTCTGTTATCAATAATATTTTGATGAATAGTAAAAAATTACATAATTTTAATAGAATACAAATTTCATTCAAAATAAATTTGATGGTTATATAATATCATAAAATTGATTTAAAGTGTAAATCGATTATATATTTATTATTTAATGTTATGGATCTCATTTTCATTATTTTTACATTTAATTTAAAAGTGAAAACATTTCAAACAGTTGCAATGTTTTAACATTGAAATTAATTGTTTTCATTCCGAAGGAGAGATAAATTTCAAATTAATTTTTGTAACATCTGTTTTTTGAATCCTAAGAAAAGTATATCATACATTTAATCAGTAAGTACAAATTATGTAAATTGTTTTCTTTTATTTTTTGTCATTATTATTATTAACTTTAGTAATTATATTAAACACAATAAAAGTGAAAATCTGGAAATTGAGGGTAAAAATAATACTATAAAATTACCCTAACAATCATGATAATATCATTGGATGACTGTCTTTATACATAAATAATACTTGGTTTGAAATGGAATCATTTTGAGGCCACTTGGATGAGATTATATATTTTATTTTATTTTATTTAATGTAATGTTAAATATGTTTTACTCAACATTTAATAACTTAATCATTTTAAATATAAGGATATACATAATATATAGTGTACAATAAAAAAATTTGTAACAAAAGATATTTTTATTTATAATGGTAAATTATTTTAAATTTTTGGGGTATATATAATTAACTTAATGTATTATACATTGGTGCTGCATAAATTATTTAATTGATAAATAATCAATAAAATAATTTTTATAAAAATGAAGAAAAAATACATAATTTCTTTATGAAATAATATTTTTATAATATATGTCTACCATAATCATCGATGGGTATAGTTATTGACAATTTTGGGTCATATGGAATAAATTATGACACTCACGATTATTTTATTTAAAGTGATTTTGAAGTTGTCCTATTAATGTTTTAATTAATATCACACTTATAATGTTTGATTTTCTTTAATTTAATGGAATATATAATTTTTTTATTAAATATATAAGATTTATTTTCATTATAGTATTAAAATTTTAATTTTTATTCAATAAAGAATTATATTAAATAATTAAAAAATGTGGATGTCGTAATTTTATTATTAATAGATATAATAGATAAACGCTATTAACAATATTAAAATATCAAAAAAATTATATTTGAACATTACCTCTTAAATACATATAAAAAATATATCTTTCATTGTTAACATGTTATCATTATATTTTTAATAATCAATTAATCGAATAGAGTCAATATTGACCCTATTGATTGTTTAACAAAATAATGAATTATTAAATTATTTAAATGATACACTTTTAAATAAAAATAAATAATTATGAAATGTTATTAAATATTTTAAATTATTCATTTAAGATCAAATTGACATCATATAAGTAAATATTTCACCTTTTTAGTATTGTAATATTTGTCACATAGTTTAAATTAATTAGAATAACTAAGAGTTATTTAAAATGATAAGGCTTAAATTGTAAAAGAAACTTGTATATAATTTATTGGTTAAGGATATTACAACTGTATCTCACATGATATTTTAAAATAGGGAATTTTTAGGTATTTTGGTGGTTTTTTCATTTATTATATATTTACATTTTGGATATTCCAAAACATCCCATCTCATCAATTATGAAATGTTCAATCCTCTCTCACATCATTATTGCATTTTGTTCCTTCATACACACCAATCAAATAAAAATTTCAACTATCAACATCCCTAGTCAATGCATTGAGGTTTTGGTCTTCCAAAAATTAAATCTATACTACTTTAAGAGAATATCTAGAGGGATCTCATTGACGAAGTAGTAATATCATCTACCTGTTATTTCAAACTTATTTATTCTTATAATTACACTTAATGAATTGTTTCTATTATAATGAAATAAATATATTGTCACTTATATTTGGATAATTTTAATTATTATTATAGAACAACCATATTTTTAACACCCCAAGATATCATATTACGTTATTTCTTCAAAGTAATTCAATAACTTGTCCCACATGCAACACCGATTTCAAGCGCACTACGACATAACAAACAAGCCATTCAAAAGAGGTTATGAATAGTATTAACTAAATTTTTTATTTTATATATTTAATATAATTTAAAATACATATTATGTGTGTCTTAGACATAATATAAGTACAAAATCATTTTTTTCTAGATTACAAAGGTATTTTTATGAAAATTAAATTTTACAGACATTTAATGGAAAACCTTTTTTAAATCTAATATTTGACTGTTTTTTATATTCAATTTAACAAAATAAACATCTTCTTTAGAATTGGGACATACAAATTTAGTTTCAATATATTTTTGGTGTTTTTATGATTACTTTCAAATTTGGGTGGTTAGTGAAAAATACAAAAATTTAACTGAAAAAACTTTTTTAATCAAAATACATAATTTTGTACAATTATTAATTTGAATGGTTAAAATTTTATTAATATTTTATTTTTATCCTTTAATACAATTCTATTCATTATATGTAGTTTCACATTTAAATTTGACATAAACACATGTTAATCAATTGATAGATTTTACTTTTTAAAAACACATTGTTTCATTTTGACAATGGGAATTAATTTTAAATTAATAAATGCAGTGGTGCTCAGAAAGAGGTGTTAAGGACCTTGGGAGCTAGGCCCTACGGTCAGGTTCCTAATGGTTAGTCGGTGCTGCAGGTTTGTGTGGCTCACCCAAAGGGTCGTTTTTCCACTGGTGGGAGGTCGAGCCCGCTCTTGGGTTCGGTCGGCCCCGACCTAGAAGGGGCTAGTGAGGTTGAAGGTACATGGCAAGTAGTGTGTCGGCGTCGCTCGGGATCTTGCACGGGGGGAGGGGGAGGGCTCACCTTCCTTGGGTCCTCTGGAGGCCTCTCCTCCTTCCATGTCTGGTGAGAGCCCGGGAGTGCGCACAAGGCTCATGTTGAGGTGACTTCAGTTAAGGGAGTGTTCGGCTTCCAGTGACAAGGAGACCAGAGGTCCTGGGGCCAAAGCCAGGGATTTTCGCAGCCCATGATTCCAATCATTATCTGGAAATCCCGAGTTCTTGGGGAGAGAGTTAAAACGGATTTTATATCTTCAGAATGCAGTAAGTACAAGGCCTCGATGGTTGCGGTGCTGGAACACAAGCAGAGTTCTGGAAAAATTAAGGAGTTTGCTCGTAGGGTTAAAATGCATGGATACATGCATGCGGAGCCTATAAACAACCATATTTGGTTGTTATGGAAAAGGGAGGTAGCAGTGGAGTTTCTTCAGGCGGGTGACCAACATATGACTACGAGGGTTACGTGCGATGGTATATCTGTGGTTGCATCCTTCATTTACGGGAGTTGTGATGCTCAAAGGCTTGACTTGTTGTGGTCGGAGGTATCCAGTTTTGATCCTGGTGACCAACCATGGATAGTGAGCGGAAACTTAAATATCATTGCGCTTTCGGAGTAGAAGAAGGGTCGTGGGGAGTTCCCCAAGAGGGCTAGTAGATCCTTTGTCCATTTTATGGTGGAAAAAGGGCTGATAGACCTGGGCATCCATGGTGACCCCTTCACCTGGTGTAATAACCGAAAGGGTGAAATTCGGTGTTGGAGTAGACTGGACCGATGCGTTTCTAACGTCCACTCCATCTCGTTGTTCACTAGAGCGAAAGTTACCCACTTATCGAGAAGAATTTCTGACCACTCGCCATTGTTGGTGTCTCTGTGCAGGGAGGAAGTTAGGCAGGAGAATTTTTATTTCTACAGCCAGTGGGAGCGTAGGCCAGACTATCATCGGCTGATATCTAAGGTCTAGGAGGAGCCTACTCAAGGGTATTCTTGGGTGGCTATTCACTCCAAGCTAAGGCGTCTGAAGAGTGCTCTCTAGGTGTGGGCCAGGAATATACCTCCTCGATACCAAGAGCTGTCTGTGCTCAAACAGGATGTTGAGGGGTTGAAGGCTCGGTTAGAGGATGGGTGGGTTTAGGGGACCTTTGAGGAGTTGGATAAGAAGAGGAGTGCCTTGGCGGATTTGGTTCTCTCGCAGGAACGCAAGTTGAGGGAAAGTTCCAAAGCTAAATGGCTCAAGGAGGGGGATAATAAAACATCCTACTTTCATGCTTTCTTGAAGGAGAGGAGGCGGGCAGTGAACCCAAATCTGGCTTTGGAGGATGACTTGTTCACAGAGGATAGGGAGGTGGTTGGGAGTATGGCCTTGTCATTTTTTAAGAATCTCCTTACGGGACCGAATGAGAGAATGGTTTGGGGATATCCCTCAGGTGATTCCAGACATTGGGAGGGGATCCCCAAGATTGTCTCGGACAGGGAGAATGGGCTTTTGCAAAGGGTCCCCGAGGTAGAGGATGTACAGGAGGCCTTGTGGCGTTTTAACCCTGATAGTGCACCAGGTACGGACGGTTTCCCGGGGTCTTTCTACAGGGGCACTTGGGATGTTGTTAAATTTGATGTTGTTTCGGCTGTCTGGTATTTCTTCCGTAGGGGTGTAATCCCTTGGATCGCGGCAGCGACTAAGTTGGTGCTGATACCAAATATCAAAGTCCCCACTTCTCTATCTTACTATCATCCTGTGTGTATGTGAAACGTTCCCTACAAGATCCTGGCATGTATCATTAACAGACGGTTGTCAGGCTTTCTTCCCCGATGGGTATCAGCGGAACAAAACGGTTTTGTCAAAGGAAGATCGGTCCAGGGAGCGGTGGCTTTGGCACAGGGGTTGTTAAGGGACCTGAACATGAATTCACGTGGGTCTAACCTGGTTGTCAAGATGGATATGAACAAGGCTTATTATAGGATGGAGTGGGGCTTTATCAACAGGATGCTGGCGACTATGGGGTTTTCTATATGGGTATGTGATCTGATTTTCAGGTGTGTCTGTTCTCCTTGGATGGCTTTAGTGTTCATGGGGAAGTCTTATGGCTTCTTCAAGTCTATTCAAGGCCTGTGCCAAGGAGACCTTTTATCTCTGAGCATTTTTATCCTCATTCAAGAGGCCCTGAGCAAGCTTATCAACAGAGGCGTAGCTGATGGGGCCATAGTGCCATATAGGAGGAAGTATGGTTTACCAACGGTGTCGCACCTTATGTTTGCGGATGACACTGTGATCTTCATGAATGGGGGAGGGGGATCTCTTACTGCGCTTAACAGGATATTGGAGGAGTATGGGCATTGGAGTGGGAAAATGGTTAACAAAGGTAAGAGAAACTTCTTTGTAACTAGCTGGTGTAGTTTGAGTAGGGTGGATAGGTTGGAGAGTATTCTGGGTATGGGACGTGGATCGTTCCCCATGGAATTCCTCGGTTCCCCTATTTCCCCATGTAGGTTGATGACCAGGTACTTTTACAAGGTGGTTGGGTGCATCACGGAGCGAGTATTGAACTGGAAAAATCAATTCCTGTCCTTCGGGTGGAGGATTACATTGGTGAACAGTGTACTTTCAGCAATTCTGGTGCATGAATTAGCCCCTATAAGTGTCCCGAAGGGAGTGATCAGGTCCATTGATAAAGTACTTGCGTGGTTTATATGGGACGCCGCGGATGAAGGGAAGAGGCACTGGGTGTCATGGAGCAGGATGGCGCGTCCCAGTGACGAAGGTGGAATAAACTTCAGGAGTCTGGGGGTTACGATTCATTCCATTCGGGCGAAGCTTGAATGGGAGATCGTTGAGGGTCGCACCCTCTGGGGTAGGCTCATGATGCAACGGTACAGGGCTGGGGGTTCATGTGACGTGAATATTGGGTCACCATTGTGGACTTCGGTGAGTAATATTATCCCTACGCTTCTCCCGCTGTCCCAGTGGATCATTGGAGAGGGCCTAATCTCCTTCTGGCAGACTAATTGGTCGGGTTCTGTGCTGGGGTATCTGGGTTTCCTATCCCCCACATCACATTCAGAGAGGCGAGTTTATATCCCCAATTCTTCAGATATATGTTGGATGCAAACTAAAAAGAGGTTTGCGATGATATTTGTATGAATGATGAGCAGGAAAGGTGTGTTTTCACCCCCTCTTCATCGAGGTTGTTTAGCTCGAAGGAGTTCCGGAGGATGGTTTCCTTCCCTGAGAATCATGACGGTTGGAGTGATCTAGTGTGGGGAAACGGAGTTCCGACTAAGTTTTTCTTCCTTTCATGGAGGCTTCGGAACAACGCCCTTCCTTCTGATGATAATATCAAATGGTTGGGGATCAGCATGGCTTCCTGCTGCGAAAGTTGTGTGTTCAAAAGTGAAGAAAGGTTAAGCCACATCTTCTTCCAAAGTGGTTGGGCACGCAAGGTTTGGAGATCTGTCTGTATTCTACCAGACTATGGGGATTCATGTGTTAACATCGAAGTCTTCTTGGAGCATTGGGTTCAGGGGGCCTTGGGAGCTGGCTCTGACCTGGCGGCGAGGCGGGTCATTTTCATCGTAGGGTGCTGGGTGTTATGGCAGGCTAGGAACCGTGCCAGGTATGTGGGGTTCCTATCCACTGATAGGGTGGTTGTGGCTAGAACAAGGTGGCTTTTTCATGATTTGGTTGGCCTTGGTACCATCAGGAAGGAGGCCCCGTCCCAGGGTGCTCTTTTCGGTTTGAGGGTTGCAGGTGCACAGAACGTTGCCAACCATCTGGGGAGTTGGATCTGGTGGTTACCTCCTAGGGATGGCCTTAAAAATAACACAGACTTGGGATGGGTATGATGCGTGGAGGAGGGGTTGTGCGGGACGCCCGGGGGAGAGTAGTGCTAGCTTTTTCGATCTTTTATGGAAGTGGCTCTCCAATTCGGGCAGAGGCTAATGCGGTCCTATCCGACCTTATCTTTTGCAAGGAGAAAGTAATTATCATCAGCGAGATGGAAACTGACTCCAGGATTTTCCATAATGCATTAACGGGTAAAGGCTCCATTCCCTAGTCCATATCCTACACTATGAGGAAATGCATTCTCCAGCTCAATAACCAAGTTAGAGTCTCTCACATGTTTAGGGAGGGGAACAAAGTGGCTGACCATCTGGCCTCTCTTGCTTCTCCGAGTTCCCCGGTTTGTTTCTTTTATAATGTGTCCTAGTTTAATCCATAGGGGGAGGACCTTGTACGGGGCGATGTCTTGTCTTACATTACATTCACCCCCCCCCCTAGGTGGGCCCTCTGCCCCCCCCCCCCCCCGTTCGTGTTTTTTTGGTACCTCTGTTTCATTTATAAAAATCGTAATGTTGGATGGATATTAGGGTGGATTTCATCCATTTTTCTGAAAACATTCAATTTTTTATAAATATTGAGAAGCACTGCATTATTGTTTAAATCCCACTTTTTATTTAAATAAATATTTATTTTATTTAAATTTATTTTAAGCCATATTTGATACATAATACTAATATTAGTTCAATTTTATTTATTTTAGTTATTTTATTATATAATTAGAAATATAAAATTTTATTGAACTTTTTACCATCTTTTTCCCAACTCCTATGAGAATTTAAAAATTTGCATAAAACATAATTTTAGCACTCTTATTAATTGAATTTCAAAAATCCATGAGACACAGTTGATATCAGTATGAAAAATCTTATTCAAGAAGTTGAAAACAATTTTTGGAGAATAGTTATTTTTGACTTTTATTTACCACAGATAAATGTAAATAGAGTAATTAAGGGTAAAAATGATATTATAATTACCCAGACAGATGTTCTAATTCTATTGGATACATGTATTTCGATCAAAAATAGCATTTGAAATAAAATATGATCCATTAGGTCCAAATGGATTAGATTAGGACATTTGTTATTATTTAATTTAAGGAAGAGTTAAAATTGATAAATTCATATTTTCAAAACTAAAACATTTTTAATGTAGGGTTATACATTAGATATATATATAACTATAAATATTAATTACAAATATGAAACAATTTTATACATAATATTTCTTTATTTATAATTTTTAGGCATTATTTAAATAAATTTATTTATGACACATTGATGATACAGTAATTACCTTTTTAATGAACAGTTAAAATAATTGATGTTATAAATATCCAAATCAATGTAATTTGAGACTTTTGATGAATTAAAAAAATTTATAGGTTAATATGACGTGTTAGGGTTGATTAGATATTTTATTTTGAATTTATAATGTTTTTATGACTTCCACAAAAACCAAATACCAAATAGTTTCAAAATTGACTTAAATTAATTTTTAAAACAAATACTATATTATTGGTGTATATAATATTCATAAAAATCTAAGGTTATGCCAAAGGTATTTAATAATACAATTTATGAAATTTAGAACCAACTTGAGGTTCTCTTGCAAGTTTATATTATGTTTAATAACCATATAGTGTAAAAATACAACAAGACAGGGTAAAAGAAAAACTATTTAACTGAGATTTAAATCTAAAAGATAAGGTTAAAATGGTAACCTAAACTTGTCTAAAGCCTATTGTTTGAGAGGATTCCGAATCAAAACCACATAATCCTCTAAATAAATTCATTTGGATCCATTATAAATCGAATAATATTGTATAATAAATTAATATTTTTATCTTTTCCAAAATTGACTGTAACCCCTCTTATAAAAGGGCAGTTCCCCTTCTCAAAAAATAACACTTTCAAATCCATTTGGCTCGGCCAGAACTATCCCAAATATCCTCCCAACATCCCTCAAATCATCCTAGAGGAATTATTTTTATCATAAATTCATCCTATGGATCCATTTTGATCAACTAAAAATGTATATCTTGAAGAAGAGGTAATAATTTCACCACCCGTTTTCAAGTTCTTTTCGTCTTCTACTTACTTATTCATTGTTGTTTTGATACATAATTAATAAATCCAGTAGCTCCTACATAATATGATGTTATTATTAAAATTGTACAACCATATTTGTTATACTATGCATCCTATAAATGAATAAGTCACAATACGTGCAAACGTACAGCTTACCGTCTCCATGTCGTGGTGTAGTTTGTTATTCAAACACTTCATTGTTTGGATGGGTATAATAATGAGTATAACTAATGTAAATAGTAAATATAAAATGATTATTATTATTTATATATTATATAACATACATTTACTTACGATGTCCCTATCAATATAATGAAATTGTCACTCGTGGAAACGTATGGATTATCGTCTCTACGAACGCGATTAGATTCATTCACCATCATAATCATTCATGAATAATTTTCATTTTATTATTAAAAATAATTATTACTGACATAATATAATTCTTTATGTGAATAAAATAAATCATATACATAAAAATCATGTCTTATGTAACCAATCATAAAAAATAAAACATATTATTTAACAACTAAAATGATGATAATACTAAAATATCATTAACAATATAATATTAGATGATAAAATATGATATCTTATATATGTTTTTGGTTCTTTTAAAATTTAATAAAAATTATATAACTATAATATAGGTGGATAACGTACCCTCGACCAAGGAAAAGTACAATGTAAGGGTTAAATTTCATAATCTCTTTATTATATGAGGTTGTTAATATGTTAGTATCTAATGGGACCTCATAATCATCCAAATCTGTGTTTTCATAAAAATGTATTTCAAAACATTTTTACTATTTTCTAGACTATGGGTTAAATTCATTTATACCCTTATTTTAACTTATATGTTTCTAAATTAATCTTTTTCCAAATAAGGTACTTAATGATCGTTTCGACAAAGTTAAGGTAAGAATGTTTTTTTAACTTATATGGCTGCTGCGACTATTTTATACCATTATAACATCGTCGAAGCTTACCTTACAAGATTTAGAGAATATTTTCCAAATAAATGAATTCTTACATAATTATGTGACATTTAAATTATTTCAAAAAAATAATGATATATTTCTCTAAAATTGTTCTGATTTCATCTATGTCAACATCCTTTCAAGGATTGTACACTCGTTTGAAATTGATTCATTATGAAAAAAATATGCCATATTGTATTGAAGGTTTTTAGATATGTTTGAATATGGATGTGTTATTTTTATACCATTATTATTTTATGGTTAATGTGTTAAAATTTTTTATGTTAGTTTTAATATGAATGTTTATGTTATGTTAAATCCTTTTCGTATGAGGAATTCAATGGACATAGTATGTGACTGGTGGAGCCCACTATAGCTCCTCAATGCATTTTTGGGTCAAATGAGACATACTAGTGTCTTGGCACATGTCCTTGAAAAAATATTATTTTTATTCTTGTTACAAGGCCTTGACTTTGTGTTTTTTAAGAATGTCATTATTCATTCAATCATTATGAAATTTTCTATTGATATTACATGTCATTATTCCATTAGTATAATATCCATGTGAATTTGTAAATGGAATTATTTGATTTATAATTTCCACATTATGATTTTTTAATGCTTAAAAAGCTTTGGTTTTAGTGTTATACATTAGCTTAAATGTTTATGCTAATTTATGAAAGTTTTCATCATATTGTTATCCTTACTGAGCATCTGAGCTCACCCATTTCAATGTCTTATTTTCCCTGGATTACTAGATCTATTTTATGATTGATAAGCAAGGTTAAGATAGGGGATTAATGTAGTTATCAAAGTATCATTTTTGTTGTGTTTTATTTTCTACTGTGGAATATACCATTCATGTATGTAGTCTATTTTCTAAGACAGCAAAGGTGATGAGTCTTTCAGGGTTTGATTCCTTGTAATCATGTTAATGTATTAAAATAATGCACTGACTATGGGAAACATGGGTTGGGGTGTTAAAGTTGGCATCAGAAGAAATTTAGTACAAACCTAGGAAACTGGATTTCGATAATCTCAGATTAGAGAAATTTACCCTAAGATAGTCAATGAGGATTAGTATAGAAGATATTTCTATAATTTAGGAAATGTAGAGATTTTGTGAGTTTTCACAGATATACATCAGTTTCTATATTCGAGCAGGTAGAGGTGGCTCAGTCACAGAAGTACCTAGGGGTAAAACCTGAAAATAGCACTTTGAGCTAGAGTCAAACGGGAACTAGTGCACGAGTACAAGACATGCTACACTCTTTCTTATGACACTCCTGGGGGATATGCTTAGGATAATTCAAATTTTCATTACAAGACATTACGAATGATTTATAAGTAAATAACTCCTAAATGAAAACATTTTTATGATTATGGATTATATCCATAAACTATTCAATTTTTGGTAGGTATTTTACAAGTTCTGAATTATGCACTGTGATTCATAAACTAACCTAATGTATGCCATTGTTTAGAAATAGCACCATGTATATGGAATGAGAACTCCAAATTTAAACATGACCGAAAGATTAAGAATGATCATTTTGTTAATGGAATTATGCCAATATATAAAAAAGAAATAGTCTCCCATGTATTCTCATCATATAAAGAAATACTATCTTGTGTTAATAAGATAAGTAAATAATTCTTCTCATCCTATGGATTTGAAGGGAAGAAAAAGATGAAAAGGATAGAAGGGACAACGGTGGACAATGTGATGAGGTGAATGAAGGATTTTCCCATATGTGATAACTATAAAAAGTATAACATTGGTAAATGCATGAAGGAAATGAGAGTTTGTTATAAGTACAGGGAAAAAGGACAGCAAGTACATAATTTCCAGGCAAAGAAAATGGTTTCAATGGTACAATTCTTCATCGGCAAGGAGTTGGGACACTATACAAATCAATGTCCAAATAATCAGAGTTTTCCACAAATGGTCCTTTTAGATAATAATAAAATTATGATACTACCATAGATGAATAGGAATGACTACTGTTCATATGTTGTTTTATTTGAGTCATTTATGAACTATTTTCAGATTATAAGAATTATGGAAATAATAAGGATTGTACTACAATACTATTTCATTGAGGATTTCAGATTATATGGTTCTAAGAAAAGTTAATCAATTGCAATTTAAACTTTTAAGAAAATACATGGTTAATGGAATGATAAACCATAATATGGTACTGATACTGTGGTAGTGATTATAGAATAATATATGATTTGTTTGTATAGATTATACTGGATATTCTTGATTACCATGAATCTGATTAATGATCTGTATATTCCACCATTGTTCGATTTTACAAAATGTTGGGATAGAAGGGGTATATCCATTATCCTATAAGTAATAAGGAATAATGAATGTAATCATTAATGTTTTATGGTAATTCATGGTGGTACAATGTTTTAAAAGAATACATGATTAAGGTATTTAGATGATATTATGTTAAAACAAGATCTTCATTGTGTTTAACTTCCTTATAAAATTTGGACTATACGTTTGGACAGAAGAAATTTGGATAAGTATAATTGTTGGAATGGATTAAGTGTGATATTAGATACTATTATTAAGGTTAATGAATATATTAATATTTTTTTGTGTTGTTATAAAAAGGGAAACCTAATGATCGGGAAAAAACCTATCACGTCTAGCAATGCCATGAGACTAAGACCCGCAACCAAAGGGTGAAAATGATGGATAACCCTCCACTAGCATACATGATATCATGGTTTGTATAATTTATTTTTTTATATATTTTAACAATTTAATAATAAATTAATTATTTTCAGAACCCTATACGATTTGGATAAATAGAATATTTTTTAATTCTATTATCATTTAGTGTGAATAATGAGTTTGTGGTAGCTATTATTTGAAGGATGAAACTGTACTTGTCACGTATATTTTTTCATCTTATTGTATGAATAAATTAATTCTTAAAATATTGGGAAGGGATCTTAGAACCAAAAATTTGTTATACTTATACCATATGTATTTTTGATCCAATGATATTTGAAATCATCATATATTTATGGCTTTGAGGCCCCAAATTTTACACTTGTTTGTGATTGATGACCTCAATAACTCCCTAAAAATATTTACATTTTCCTCAAATTATTTGTCTATTATTCCCAAAAATGTTCTCTTAATAGAGATCATAATTTGGTGGTGACTTTCTCATTTCCCTTTCCCTTTTATTAAAACTATATTTTTTAATACCAATTTTCGATGTTGGTTTTGTAAAAACCTATTTTTCTATTTATAACATTCTATTTTTGAAGAAAAATGTGAAATTGAGAGGACAAAATTTTTTGATGGAGGGGAGAATTTTACCCGCCTGGATTTCATAGTACGTTATTTCTTAAATTTAATTCAATAACTTGCACTACACGCAACACCGAATTCACGTACACCCCAACAAACCAAAATAGCTGTTCAAAAGTGGTTATAAATAGTATTAAATTAATTTAAAATTTTATATATTCAATATAATTTTAACATCCATATTAGGTGTTTACTATACATAATATAAGAAAAAATTAATTTTTTACAGATAGAGGATGTATTTTTCAGACAATGCAATTTGACCACCTTTTAATGGAAAATCCTTTTTAAATCCAATATTTAACACTTTAATATATTAAATTTGACAATATAAACTTCTTATTTAGAATTGTTACATAAAAAGTTTGTTTCGATATTTTTTTTGTACTTTTTTCTGATAACTTTCATAATTGGGTGAATAGTTAAAAATAATAAATTTTAACTAAATTCTACTTTTCTAATTAAAAATAATTTATACTGTTAAATTATACATTTGAATGAGTTGTAAGTATAATTAGATTATATTTTTATCATTTAATTCAATGTTGGACATTATAAGTAATTTCACATTTAAATTTGACATAAACACATGTCAATCTTTTGATAGTTTTTTCTTTTAAAAAACCCACTTTCGGGTTTTGAAAAAGGGAATTAATTTTAAATTAAGAAATGAAACTTCTATGTTTTGAATTTTCTAAAATAAACTTCAATTTTTAATTGAGAATTTCATAATTATCTTAGAGTGAATTTTAGGTATTTTTCTGAAAACATTCAATTTTTGATGAATAGTGAAAAACATTGTGTTATTGTTTAAAACCTACATTTTATTTAAATAATTATTAATTTTTTAAAATTTATTTTAAGATAAAATAGATACATAATACTAATATTAGTTTAATTTAATATATTGGATTCATTTTTGTAATAATTTTATATTTATAAAATTTTATTGAACTTTTTACCATCTTTTACCCACCTTGATAGAGCATTTGCAAATTTGCATAAACATAATTTTACAAATCCTGTGGGTATAATTTCAAAAATCTGAGAGATATGGTTGATATCAGTAAGTAAAATGTGATTCAATATGATGAAATTAATTTTTGGGGAATAGTGAATTTTGACTTTTATTTACCATAGTTAAAAGTAAATATGTTAATTAAGGGTAAAAATAATATTATAATTACACAAACAAATGTTGTAATTCTAATGGATAAGTTTATTTCTACCAAAAACAACCTTAGGAATAAAATATTATCCTTTATATCCATTTGGAATATATTAGGAAAATTATTATTTTTTTGATGAATAGTTTAAAGTGTTAAATTCATGTTCTCATAACTAAGAAATTTAAAATATATGGTTATACATAAGATAAATTAGACTATAAATAATAATTAGAAAGATAAAAGGATTTAATACATTTTGGTATTTTATTTTTAATTTTTAGACATTAAAAACTAAATTTATTTATGACACAATGATTATGTTGTAATTAACTTTTTAATGGAAGGTTAAAATAATTGATGTTATAAATATCCAAATAATGTTAATTTCAGAATTTTTATAAATTAAACATATTTTATAGGATAATATGACATTTAAGGGTTGATTAGAAAAATTGTTTTCGATGTGATAAGGTTTTTATGACTTTCACAAAAACAACATACTAAATAGTGTCAAAATTGACATAAAATAATTTTTAAAACAAATACTATATTATTTGTTGATATAATATTCCTAAAAATATAAGGTTCATCCAAACGGAATAAATAATATTATATATGTCATTATTTAACCACTCAAGGTTCTCTTGGATGTTTCTAGTATGTTTGTTTCACCCCAAACATATTATGGTATGTTTCCCTTAAATGCACTATATTCATTAGGTAGCCTATATTTCATGAATCACTGAGATCCTATGGAACAAAACATGGTTACTTATAGGAGATAGCCATAACATAGCCACTAAACATAAATTTACAAGCTCTATGTTTTGAATTTTAAAAATCTGATATACACGGTTGTATTCAAGATGATATTTAGAGTCTGATATAATTAACATAATTTTTGGTGAATAGTAACCAAATCTTATGAATGGTATCCATACCCTTGAGTGTATAAATGAATTTAGAAACCCTAAAGATAAAGATGAATATTCTAAGTGTTTATATATTTTAATTAAATAATTATTCATTTAAATATTTAATTAATCATATATAGAAAATTATTTTTGAAAAATGGACTTCATTTTTGGATTCTACATGTCCAAAAATGGTTAGGGTGATTTTTTGGGATTTTTCTGAAATACCTGAATTTTTGATGAATAGTAAAATCCGATAATTCATAATAAATGTTAAATAATGGATTAATTGAGTCATTGATGATGATCTGCTGATGTAAGCCCAATTGGTTCGATGTCACATACATATATTTCTGTTCTTGGTCATAGAATACTCACTATAGGTTGTCTTGAGAGGAAATAATAAATTAATGAGTTTTATATTAAGAAATCCCCTCTCTCCTCCACTATAAAACCCCCTCTAACCCCCCTTCCATTCACTCATATCAAGCCTTGTGCCTTCTCCAAATTCTATTTAAATACCATTCCAACCTCCTCCCCCATGTCCACCTTGATTTGGTCACATAAAAAGACCAAAAAATCTCCCCTTAAGAGGTTCTCAAAGGAGGAAGTCTCAAGAGGTAAATTCCTCATTCATATCCCTACTTTTCTTTTAAGTTATTATATTTTTGTTTCTTTTCTCACCTCCCTTCACCAATATAGTATGATAAATCTAGTAACATGCATGTAACAGAATGTTTTCATGATAATGGTATATATTCCATTATCTTATCTCCTTTGCCCATGTTTATTTGAAAGAAATGAATGCACCGTTTCAGATGTGCTAATTTAGCACATTCAAGGACAACAGTTTATCAATTTCTATTATAATCTTTAATTCTGGTCAGGAAACCATTTGTGTTATGGTTGAACCAGATTAATATGTAATATATCCTATTTTTAGTTCTATAATACTTTTGTACAAATGGTATTATGTTATAAAGCAGAACATGTTAATCGTAATCAAACCCACCGATTAACCAAAACGGTTATCACTAAGGTTATATATATATAAATATACGACATCAATCTAAGTAACCGGAATTAAATATAAAACCTATTAATCTCCTGTATGTTCCCTAATAGTTTATAAATTAATTTCTGGACAACCACATCCACCTTATATATTTATCCTAACATGAATATAATTGAACGAATCATTTAAAACCAAGTAAACCAACAAGCCCGAAAAAAGAAAATGGACATTATAGCCAATGAAAAAGGACTATAATGAACTAAAAAGGATTATAATAATTAATTTACATATAAAAGAGGTTCTGGAATTATTAATTAATAATATTAATTTGTTTATTATGGTCTTTATTAACAATTCACGAACACCTTCAAGCATAAGGTAAGGGTTTTTCCGCCTGAACTTCCATTTTCATTCGGGATACTTTCATTGTCCAAATACCTCAATGAAATTCGTATGTATAGTTATGTAATCCTCATATATTATGTGTGAGTATCATATATATGTTTAAAAACTATAGACCTTCCTTATTTTTTGGATAGTAACATGTTTTAAAAGGAACTTTCAAAATTGTTTCAAAAATACAAGCCCGATTTAAGGGAATTTCTCAAATTATTACATATTTTCAAGGGCACTCTATAAAATGTTTTTGGAACCCTTTATCTTCATAAAATCACTCATTTTATTATGAAAATACTATCTTAACTCACTTCAGGTTTTATACAATGATTTTTCCAAAAGAACTATTCTTTTCAAAATAAAAGAGTACTTATCTTAAGAATTGCTTAATGGTTTTATAAGAGTGTTTTCGTCTATTTCAACACTCATGTTAATTCCATGGTATTATTTGGTTTAGTAATTTATGAATTAATCTACCATATTTTATTTAATTGATTATCACTAACTCTATTGTGGATAATCTATCCTAAAACCATTCACCATATTACTCGGAATGGTTAGTTGTTTATGTTTAATGATTGGGGAAAGTTTGTTACATTTCATATGACAGTTTCAATATTAATTTGTATTCTATTTATGTTGATCCCTGATCATATAAGGAATTAATTGGACTTATTATGTTACTAGTGGGGCCCTCTATAGCCCCTCGATGCATCACTATGTCTAATGAGACAAAACAGTTTGGTGACAGACCCTTCGAGTTTGTTTCCAAGAATCAGATGGGTTTTTACCCATAGAACTAAACCGTTTTTACAGTATAATGGTTCATGTGCAAAATAAATGACGTCCAATTAATAATATTTCTCTTTATTCATTATCAGTTATTATTAGTATCCATAAGGTTTTCACTTTGAAAATATCTATGGATGAAGTTTCATTCTCAGTTTATTAATGGAAATAGTTGTTCATTTATTTACTATTCCATTTTGATTATGTCAGATTGATTATGATTCACTAATTATTGTAATCATGCTCCCACTATTTTAAACCATTAGTGAGCATTTGATCTCACCCCTTTCATTTTTTACCTTCAACAGGTTATAAAGAGGCGGTCATTAGTTGAGTGCTTGTGGATGAAATTTTTGTTTTTCATTATGTATTGTATCTTGTAACCTTATCCAATGTGATTTGTGTTAAATCTATGTATCTAGTTTCTTCAAGACTACTAAAATGATCATTCCTTTGGTATTTTTATTCCTTCTAACAATGCCAATATCACAAGTAATGCACCGGCTCCAGCCTAGTGGGGTCAGGGTGTTACAGTTGGTATCAAAGGTTGTTTAGTAGGAAACTTGGAAACTGCAGTAAGAAACATACAGTAGGGAACAAATCTCTAAGTTAGTATTTGAGGAAAAACATACAAGAAAATCCTTGTATTTTGGTAAGGAATATATTATGTGGATATTTCAAGAAATACATCCATGTCTGGATACGAGCAGGTAGAGGCGACTGTGGCACAGATGTATTTAGGGGTAATACCTGAAAACACAGATTTGAGATAGACTCGAACGGGACCTAGTACACGACAATGGTTCTTGCTACACTCTTTTTTATGACACTCCTGGGGGATATGCTAAGGATAATTCATATTTTCTTTACAATCCATTTTGATGGATTGAAATGTAAAATATTCCTCAAGGAAACCATTTTTCGGATTATGGCATTATCCTTGCATAGGAACATAATTTATGCTAAGTATTTTGTTATGTTAAGATTAAACATTATGATTCATACCCTGATCTAGTGTGTTCCATTATCTAGAGATGGCCTCTAATGGAATAAGGGGACACAATACTTGTGGGCAGGGTAGGGATCTCCCTACTGAGCAAGTCAACACAGTCATTGTTGGAGAAGATCAGATCACGACCATATTGGGACAATTTAATCATGTTGTAACGAATACCCAATCCACAAATATTTTGGATCATTTCATGCAGTAGAATCCACCATCATTCAGAGGGACTACTAATCCAGTGGTTGTTGAGCAATGGATCAATTACCTTGAAAATATATTCATGGCGTAAAGATGAAATGAAAATGAAAAGGTAGTATTAGAAGTATATTGTCTGAAGGGCGACGCTGATCAATGGTGGTCCCTGATTCAAAATAACACAAAGGAAGAAGAAATGGAAGATATGGAATGGAGGAATTTTAAGGAAATATTATTAGAAAAATATTTCCCTTATGACCAACGAACTGAAATTTAGAAGACATTCATTAGCTTGAAACAAAGGGAAGAAGATAGTGCAGCAGAGTATGAGGCTACTTTTGCGAGGAAGGCCAGGTATGCCATAGATTACATACGTGAATTGGCAGACATGATTTATCATCTATTGAAGGTATTACACCATGTCTTCAGAGGGAACTGGCTTATCAAACATTTTCATCATATGATGGAACTGTATCATGTGCTATCAAAACAGAGAAATAATTTGCAAGATAAAATATTTTCAAAGGAAACCAAGATAAGAAGCGGTACTATGATAACAAAGGAAAAGGAGAAGCACCATATAAGAGAAAGGGAATGAATAGTTTCCCATTATTTGAGAACTGTGGAAAAAATCATCTCGGGAAATGTTTGAAAGGCATGGGAGTATGATATAAGTGTAGAGAAAAGGGTCATTGATCCGATGAATGCAAGGGGAAGAAATAATTAAACGATATTTAATTATACAATTACAGAGAGATGGGACACTATTCAAATTAGTGTCCTAAACTCCAAGGAAACTTGACTCGGAAAAGGCCAAGACATCATGGGAGAGCTTATGCGATTACAATTGCAGAGGTCGATGTTCCAAATGATGTGATTGGTTGTACATTAATTGTTCCCTCAAACATAGCCAACAACTTATTTGATTCTGGATCATCGCATTCATTTATATCTTCTCAGTTTTCCAAGATAAGTATATATATCCAATTTGATTTAATAAAATATTTTTCAGTCAAAACTCTTGGGGGATGTATCATTGCAACAAAGGCATGTCGACTATTCCCCCTCCAGTCACCAAAATTTTCATTATTTTCTAACCTTTTCATCATACCAATGAATGAATTTGATATAATTCTCGGCCTGGATTGGCTGTCAAATTATGATGAGAATATTTATTTTAGGAAGAAGGAAGTTACAAATTTTGAAAATGTTGTATAATTTCTTCTTTTTTGGACAGAAACATCGCCACCTGATTCTTATCGAGAACCACGCCAAGTAGCTCTACTACATGTAATACTTGGAGAGGAAGATAAACCAACATATATGGGAGAGTAAAGAAATATTCAAATTGAAGATGTTCACATATTTCAAGAGTACATTTATGTATTTCCAGAGGATTTACCTGGATATCCTCCTAAGAGGTAAGTTGACTTCTCTATTGATTTAATTCCTGGTGCGAGACATATATCAAAGACCCCCTATAGAATAGCTACTATGGAGTTAGTGGAGCTAAAGAAACATCTAGAGGATTTGAGTGAAAATGGATTTATTCGACCTACTGTTTCTCCATGGGGAGCCCCGGTCCTTTTTGTTAAGAAGAAAGATGGATCCATGAGCCTATGCATTGATTATAGGTAAATCGATGCTATTACAATAAAGAATAAGTATCCTCTGCCTCAGACTGATTATTTATTGGATCAACTCTATTGATCCCAATACTTTTCGAAGATTGATCTTCGGTCCAGATATCATCATCTGCGTGTGAGGAAGGAAGATATTCCTAACATTGTATTTCGAACAAGGTATAGGCATTACAATTTTACGTTGATGCCATTTGGACTCACTAATGCAACCTCTATTTTGATGTATTTAATGAATAGAGTTTTCAAGGAATATCAAGATAAATTTGTTGTGGTGTTCATCAATGATATCTTGGTATACTCAAAAATCTATGAAGATCATGAGAATCACATGCGAATTATCCTAGAAACACTTTGAAGTAATGAATTATATATGAAGTTTAACAAATATGAATTCAGGCTTCAATCATTTTCTTTTCTGGGCCATATTTTCTCTATAGAAGGAATCCTAGATGATCCTGCGAAGACAAAGTCAATCCATGATTGGCCCACACCAACAAACAAAACCGAGGTACGCAGTTTTATTGGCTAATCAGGTTACTATCGGCGTTTTGTCCAGAATTTGGCACGACTGGATAACCTACTAGCCAAGATCACATAAAAATGAGTTTAGTTTGTGTGGAAAAAAGAGTGTACAAAATTCTTTGAAGAATTGAAAAGAATATTGGTCAATATCCTTTTTTGACTCTTCCATCTGGAAGTGATGGATTTTTGATATACATCGATACATCAAAGAATGGGTTGGGTTGCGTCCTTATGAAAAAAGATAATGCTATTTCTTATGCATCAATAGAGTTTACGACTCCTGAGAAAAATTATCCAACTCATGATCTTGAGTTAGCAGTTGTAATCTTTGCTCTGAAAATATGGAGGCATTATTTCTATGGAGGGAGATGTGAGATCTATACAGACCACAAGAGTTTGAAATACATTTTATCACAAAAATAACTCAACATGAGGCAAAGAAGATGGCTTGAGTTACTAAAAGATTACGATTGTTCAATACACTACCACCCAGGACAGGAGTATAAGGTGGCAGATGCACTAAGCAGGAAATATCATGGCCTTATGACTCAAATGTGGATTGAAAGAGATCCTATATTCATGGACCTACTGAAGATGGATATGGGAATTTTTAAGGAAGGGGAAACAACTTGTCTCTTTAAAATGATTTCTAAACAATCTTTATTAGAGAAAATAAAAAGCTCCCAATTTGATGATGAGAATCCGCACAAGAAAATTAATGTTGTCAAGGATGAAAGACTGGATGACTTCGTGTATGAAGAAGGATTTATGAAATTTCAGAAGAGATTATGCGTTCCATCAGTACCTTAGCTAAAAATGGAATTATTAGGCGATGCCCATAGCTCAAATTTCTCTATACACCTGTCAAGCACCAAGATGTACATAGATCTGAAGGAATATTTCTGGTTGCATAATATGAAGCGGAATATTACTGACTACATATCAAGGTGTCTTGTTTGTCAACAAGTGAAGGCAAGAAGACAACAACCAAAAGTAGGGATGAAACCTCAGCCTATTACTATGGGATAGTGGGATAACATTACAATGGATTTTATCACTGCCCTATCGAGGACAACAAGAATGATAATGAAATATGGGTAATTGTTGATCGTTTCACAAAATTAGCACATTTCCTTTCTATACGAGAGGATTTTCCACTCGAGCACCTAGCAAGAATTTTTTATTAATGATGTTGTAAGACTTCATGGTTCACATCTATCAATTTTATCTGATTGAGATCCCCGGTTTACATCAATGTTCTGGAAAAGTCTCCAGAAATCTTTAAATACTGAGCTTTGTATGAGTACTTCTTATCACCCCCAAACGGGTGGATAGTCTAAAAGGACTATACAAACTCTAGAATACATGATGATGTCACGATCTCTTGACTTCCCAGGTATGTGGGATGAATACTTACCTTTTGTGGAATTTTCCTACAACAATAGTTTCCATTCTAGTATTCAAATGGCTCCGTATGAGTCATTATATAGAAAGAGGTGTCGAAATCCAACATGTTGGGACGAAGTTGGTGAGTGGAAACTTATAGGCCTGAAACTTATTGAAGAGACCACGTCAAAGGGGAAGAAAATTCAATCCTATATTAAGGAATCCCAATGTAGGCAGAAGAGTTATGCTGAAAATTGGTGAAAGGATTTGGAATTCCATGTGGGAGAACAGGTCATTCTAAATGTATCTCCACAGAAGGGTGTACTAATTTTCAGTAAGAAAGGGAAACTAAGCCCCATGTACATCGGCCCATTTGAAATTCTGGAAAGAATCGGAGTTGTAGATTACCGTCTAGCGATGCCGCCAATTCTCTCCATAGTTCATGATGTGTTCCATGTGACATTGTTAAAGAAATGCATGCCATACCCAACGCATGTTCTCACATATGATGAAATTGAAATGGAACCTGATTTGTCATATTGTGAAAAGACCGTTGGGATTATTGACACAGGGAGCATATATTGAGAAATTGGACAACTCACCTAGTGAAGGTTCATTGGAGAAATCAGAATATGGAGGAAGCAACATGGAAACCTAAGGATGTTTTGAAAAATAATCACCCACATCTTTTTGGTGGGATTTATACATAAAATTTTGAGGAAGAAATTTACAAAGGAGGGAATAATGTATCACCCCAAACATATTATGTTATGTTTCTCTTAAATACATTTTATTCATTAGGTTGCCTATATTTCATGAATCACTGATCCCCTTTGGAACAAAACATGGTTACATATAAGAGATATCCATAACATAGCCACTAAACTTAAATTTACTATCTCTATGTTTTGAATTTTAAAAAGATGATATACAAGGTTATGTTCAAGATGATATATACAGTCTGATAGAATTAACTTAATTTTTGGTTAATAGTAACACACTCTTATGAATGGTATCCATACACTTGAGTTTATAAATAAATTTAGACACTCTAAAGATGAAGATGAATATTATAAGTGTTTATATATTTCAATTAAATAATGATTTAATTATATATATAAATAATAATATTTAAAAAATTATTTTTGAGAAATGGAATTCATTTTTTGATTCTACACATAGAAAAATGGTTTGGGTGATTTTATGGGATTTTTCTGAAATACTTTAATTTTTGATGAATAGTAAAATTCGATAATTCACAATAAATGCTAAATAATGGATTAATTGAGTCATTGATGATGATATGCTGATGATTGGACAATTGGTTTGAATTCACATGTATATATTACCATTCTTGGTCATGGAATACTCGCTATTGGTTTTCTTGAGATGAAATAATAAATTAATGAGTTTTATACTAAGAAATCCTCTCTCTCCTCCACTATAAAACCCCCATCTCACCCCCTTTCATTCACTCCTCTGAAGCCTTGTGCCTTCTCCAAACTATAATCAAATACCTTCCCAACCTCCTCTCCCACGTCCACCAGGATTTGGTCACATAAAAAGTCCAAAACATCTCCCCATAAGAGGTTCTGAAAGGAGGAAGTCTTAAGAGGTAAATTCCTCTTTCAAATCCCTTCTTTTCTTTCAAGTTATTTTAATTTTGTTTCTTTTCTCACATCCCTTCACCAAAATAGTATGATAAATCTTGTAACATGCATGTACTAGAATTTTTATATTCTAATGCTATATATTCCATTATCGTCTCCCCTTTCACCACTTTTATTTGAACTAAATGAAAGCATCGTTTGAGATATGCTAAATTAGAACATTCAAGGACAATGGTTTACCGATTTCTATTATAATATTTAATTCTGGTAAGGAAACCATTTGTGTTATGGTTAAATTAGATTATTATGTAATATATCCTATTTTTATTTCTTTAATAATATTGTACAACTGACATTATGTTATAAAGAAAAACATATTCATCGTAATCAATCCCACCGATTAACCAAAACAGTTATCACTAAGGTTATATATATAAAGATTCGACTTCAATATAAGTGAGACGAATTAAATTTAAAACCATGTAATCTACTAGATTCTCACTAATTGTGTATAAATTAATTTCTGTTCAACCATATTTATCTTATATATTTATCCGAACTTGAATTTAAGTGAACCAATCATTTAAAATCATGTAAACAAACGAGCCCGAACAATGAAATTGAACCTTATAACCAATGAAAAAGTCATAGAATGGACTAAAAAGGAATATAATAAATAATTTACATATAAAATAGGTTCAGGACTTATAAATTAATAATCGTAATATTTTTATTCAGGACATTAATAATATGTCAAGAACACCTTCAAGCATAAGGTAAGGGGTTTTCCGCCCGAACTTCCATTTTCATTTGGGATACATTCATTGTCTAAATACCTCAATGAAATTCTTATGTATTTTTATGTACTCCTCATATATTTGGTTTAAGTAATATATATATGTTTACTAAATACATTCCTTCCTTATTTTATGGATATTTACACGTTTTAAAAGGAACATTCAAAATTGTTTCAAAAATACAAGCCCAAATCAAGGGAATTTATCAAATTCTTACGTATTTTCAAGGGCCCTCTATAATCTCTTTTTGGAAACCTTTATCATTATAAAATCACTCATTTTCTTATAAAAATAATATCTTGCCTCACTTCAGGTTTTATACAAATATTTTTTCAAAAGAACTATTCTTTTCAAAATATAAGAGTATTTTTCACAAGAATTGCTTAATGATTTTATAAGAGTGTTTTCGTCTAATTCAACACTCGGGTTGATTCCATGGTATTATTGGGTTTCGTCATTTATGAAGTCATATACCATATTTTATTTAATGGTTTATGACAAACTCTATTATGTATAATCTATCCTATAACCATTCACCATATTACTCGGAATGGTTAGTGGTTTATGTTTAATGATTGGGGAATGTTTGTTACATTTCATATGATAGTTTCAATAAAAATATATATGTTGTTTATGTTGATCCCCTCTCATATGAGGAATGAACTGGACTTATTATTTGACATGTGGGGCCCGCTATAGCCCCTCGATGCATCGGTAGGACTCATGAGACAAAATATTTTGGAGACAGACCCTTCGAGTTTGTTTCCAAGAATCAGACGGGTTTCTACACATAGAACTAAACCGTTTTTATGGTATTATGGTACGTGTTCCACATAAATGATGTCCAATTAATAAGCATTCTATTTATTCATTATCAATTATTGTTATTAACCATGAGGTTTTTACAATGACAAAATCTATGGATGCAGTTTCATTCTCAGTTTATTAATGGCATTAGTTGTTCATTTATTCACTATTCCATTTTGATTATGTCATATTGATTATGATTCACATATTATTTTACTCATGCATACACTATTTATAACCCTTACTGAGAATTTGAGCTCAAACCTTTCATTGTTTACTTTCAACTGGTTATAAAGAGGAGGTAATTTATTGAGTGCTTGTGGATGCAGTTTTTGTTTTTCATTATGTATTTATCTTGTAACCTTATCCAATGTAATTTGTGTTAAATCTATGTATCTTGATTATTTAAGACTAAAAAACTTATCATTCCATTGGTATTTTGATTCCTTATGACCATTGAAATATCACAAGTAATGCATTGACTCCAGCCGAGTGGGGTTAGGCGTTACAATGTTTATTAACAATATAGTGAAAGAATACAAGAAGACATTATAAAAGTTAAACTATTTAACAGAGAGTTAAATCTAAAATATAAAGTTAAAATGGTAAGCTAAACTTTTCTAAAGCCAATTGGTTCAGAGTATTTGGACCCAGAACCACCTCAGGCTATAAATAAATTAATTTGGATCAATTATAAACTGAATATATTATTGTATAATAAATTAATATTTTAATCTTTTCCTAAAGTGACCATCACGTATCTTATAAAAGGGTACATCCACTTATATCAAAATCACACTTTAGAATCCATTTTTCTCAACCAAAATCTTCCCAAATATCCCCTAAAATCCCATCAATTCAACATAGAGGACTTATAATGATCAGAAATCCAACCTAGGGAGCCCTTTTGATCAACTCAAAATGAAGCACCTGAAGAAGAAGTAATATTTTCACCACCGTTTTTCAAGATCTTTTCTTCCACCACTTACTCATTCAATGTTGTTTCCATATCAAAATAATAAATCTAGTAACTCCTACATAATTTGATTTTATTATAAATATGGTACAACCATATTCATTATTCTCCCCATTCTATGAATGACAAAGTCACCATACGTGCGTACGTACAGTTCACCATCTCCACGTCGTGTTGTAGTTTGTTATTCAAAGACTTCATAATTTAGATTGGTATAATAATGAGTATAACTTATGTAAATAATAAATATAACATGTTAATGATTCCCTATATATGATATAACATTAAATTACATAAAATTTCCCCCATCAATATAATCTTATTGTCGCTCGATCGTACTTACGGATTACCGTCTCCATGAACCCGATGATATTCATTCCCCATCGTAATCATTCATGAATAATTTTCATTTTATGATAAAAAATAATTATTAAGAACTTAATATCATTATTTATATGAACCAAATACATCATATCCATAACAAAAATGGCTTATGTAACCTATCTTATACAGGAATACATATCAGTTAGCACCCGAAACGATGATACTATAAAAATATTATTAACAATGCAATATTAGAAGATCATATATGATATCATATATATTTATTTGGTTCATTTATAATTTAAAAACAATTATTTAACTATTATACAGGAGTTTAACAGAACCTCTACCTAGGATAATTACAATGTAAGGGTTAAATATCACAATCTCTGTATTATCTGAGGTAATTAATAGATAATTATCTACTAGGACCTCTTTATCATCAACTTCAGTGTTCTCTTAAAAATGTATATATTTTTTTTAATATTTACTATAATATTGGTTAAATTCATTTATACTATTATTTGACCTTATATGTTTTGAAATGAATCTTTCCGTCATTTTTCAAAAAAGGTACTTTATGACCTTTTTGAAAAAATTAAAGTAAGAATGTTTTTTTAAATTATACAACGGGTGTGGTTATTTTCCACCGTTATAACATCTTCTAATATTCCCTTACAAGATTATAATAATATTTTTGAAATAAATGTTTTATTTTTTAATTATGTGACTTTTAAATGATTTCAAAAAACATAAGATTTATTTATCTCAAATAGTTTTGACTTCATCTATATCAACATCTTCTGATGGATTTTACACTTATTTGAAATTGATTCATTATGATAAAAATCTTCCATATTGTACTGAAGGTTTTGTGATATGTTAGACTAAAGATGTGTTATTTTTATACCATTCATGGTTTATGGTTAATGTATTAACATTTTTTATTCTAGTTTTAATACGAATGATTAAGTTTTGTTTAAACCATTTCTTATAAGGAATGCATTGAACATAGAAAGTGATGGGTGGAGCCCACTATAGCTCCTCGATGAATTAGTAGGTCTCATGAGACACAATAGTGTCTTGGAAGAAGGGCTTGAGAATTTTTTATTCATAGTCTTGGCACAAGGCCTTGACTATGTGGTTATAAATTCTAGCATTATGCATTCCGTCATTATGAAATTGGCTGTGGATATTACATGTGATTTTTTGACTAGTTGAATATCCATGTGAATAAGTAAATGGAATTATTATTATTTATCATTTCCATACTATGATTATGATTGTGTTTAAAAGCCTTTTGTTTTAGTCTTATACATTGCCTGAAATTTTTATACTTCTTTATGAATGTTTCCTTTATATTCTTATCCTTACATAGCATCTGATCTCACCTTTTTCTGTGTTTTATTTTCCCAGTATTCCAAAGAGTTTATTATTATTTTCTATAATGTTTTAGCTATTAGATTAATGGTGTCATAAAAGGATCATTTATGTTGTGTTTTATTTTCTTATGTTTAATGTAACGTTCATATATTTAATCTATTTTACAAGAATGCTAAAATGATTAGTCATTCAATACTTGATTCCTTGTAATCATGACAATGTATTTAAATAATGAACTTACTCTGGGTAACTTGGGTTAGGGATTTAAAATATTTCATCTTCTCTCTAACCTATAACAAATGAAAACACAACTGGTGAGTACATACCGATTACAATCACCAAGCCACGCAGTAATCAATTTTTCACAACCACCGCACATGGAATGCTATAATGACAAAACCAATAACTATATATATTTATTATAACATGATATGTACACTAGAAAAAAATATATACTATCCAATTCCAAACCATTTCAAAATTATGTTTATTATATAGTTGAGTATGTGTCCATACCTGCTACCGTCTCCATGATGCAATCAGATTTTTTTAAATGGAATGGGATATGGGTTTGTAACCCATCCCATACCCCCCAAAAAACTTATTAAATAAATTGAAAGTTATAGGTAACTCATTAGGTGTCATGATATTATAGCATCAACAACCATAGGTGAAGATACACATTCATGAGAACAAGAGAAATATAATTAAAAGTTCACAACAAAATCATGAGCTCATCCTTCTATCAAGAATGATTAGCACTGGATCTTTAAAAAAATTTCAAGCATATCAACCCTTAAGTTGTAATCTCCGAATAGCCTTCAATTTAGACCTCATATTGACTCTAACTGAGCATCACTGAACTTTTCAAACATCAGACAGTGCCCCCCATAATAGATGTCAAGTAGCACACAACACACAAGAAGCTGACCAGTGGGTTCCAAAAAAACCAAACTAAATTCATGAAAAAAGGGAACATGCCCATAAATACCCATAACACATGAAAAGATCAAAGCTTATGAGAAGAAGGAAAAAATCACACCCGGGATATTTATTTGAAGTCTAAATCGTGGTTTTTTATGCTTATCCAAAATCATGATGAACATATATTTTCTAATTTCAAGGTATTTCTCAGTAGGAATAAAACCATAATGATATTTCATGAAAATAATTACATCTTGTTCATCCATCGAGTAAAATTTTTCATCTCCCACATCCTCTTCATTTCAATAGGTATCTCTATATACAATATTTTTTTTACCTTCATATTTTTCATCATCTAAATTAGAGATTTCAATCTATTGACCAACCAATGTTTGGAGTGATATAGTCTCTTTCCTAGTGGTTTCCATAGAGGTTGTTACAATTATTCCTTCAAGTAGAGAATAGTCCAGTTTCTTCCTTTTTTTCTAGGATTTATTTTAATGAAGCTATCAATACATACCATTGGGGTTTTCCCATTCCTATAACATTAATTTAGGAATCCTTACTCAATTTAATTGGATTGATCATCAAAATCTGGCAAGGATTAAAAATATTCATAGAGATCACTTTGATCCATTCCTCATGATTCATGTGATTCATGGTGATTCTCCATCTTGTCCACATAGCATGAGGATCATTTCCACTTGTAGCATAAGGCATAGAATCTATAAAACATGACACTTCTATAGAATGTCATGTTGGTTGAGAAGGATGAGTATTGGTTACCAAAATATCCTAGTTCACATCAGATTTCTTCTCTCCAGTAGTAGAAGGGTGAAAAGTTACTTGACTGACATTTCCTATATCAGTTCATGGATTCAGCTTTCCTTTTTCATCCCAAGTAACTTTCTTGTGCTCATTACATGTGATCATGCAGTCAAATTCCTTTTCGTCATGCCCAATCTTAAGGAAAGAATGATAGTAATCAAGTACCCTTTCATAAACAACCTCCTAGTGGAAACCAGAATCACTATTCTGAATCCAAAATTGTGATGGAATATTTTTAGAGACATCTATTTCAACACAGATTATAGAAACTAATGGTCATGCAAGATTCCTTGTCACCAAATCATATTTCAAAGGGCTTCCAATAAACATGGAAATTAGAAACAGTGCTTCTAGATTAAACTAGTGGGGTGGCATCCCAGGGAAGCCGATCCATATTGGTATAATGGAAGGTATAGATTATTTATTGAAATTCAGGGTCCATTTTAGGAATCTCATAGAATATCCCCCAAAAGGAAATGTTCTCCTCACCCAATGTCAATAATAGTCACTCTTAGAGGATAATAGGAAAAAATATATGACTAATTCAAAAGTTTTAGAAGAAAACCCGAAAATGATTTTAATAGAATTTATTATGAATTTCAAAGATAGTCTATGGTACAAAATGTCAAGACCCACCTTCACCAAGATGAGAGAAGGGACAATAGACTTCCATATCCTTCCTTCTTCATGTTTAAGGAGAGATAATGACCCCTAAGACCCACCTTCAATAGGTCCCGAAGTGGCGAATAGCACCAAGGTTATAGAATCACACACAAGATGGAAGGAATTACACTTTTTCTTTATTAGGGTCGGGAGATAAGAGAGTAAATCCCAACAACACCCAAACTGGAGGTAAATGTAAATCCAAAGAAAACCATACCTATATGAATGTTACAAAGGTAAATGCCACAATGTACAAGGAGACTAAAAAGGTAAAGTACCAAAGAAAAGAAAAACCAAAACTATAACTATCCCAACGTCCGAGATAGTACGGCTATGCATGATCCTCGATGTCCTCCAGGAAACCTGAAAGAAGTTATACATACGTAGGGTGAGCAAAAATGTATACTAAATAGGGAAAACCAAAGACTCTTGTGAACAAGTGGGGATGCATTCTAATGCCCTGTGAGAAAAGATATAACCAAAGCACCTAGCAAGGAAAAATATCCACCCAAGCATCACAAAGGCACACTCGCCAAAAAACCCAAGTCATGTAATGTATAGTAATAACATATCGATGTTTTGGTACCTCGTGCTACTTTACCACTGGTTATTGAAGACATCCTATACATCAAACCAAATCCTGCCATTCTCACCATAGTCCCACTGCCACACCCCACCCGCACGCACCTAGGCCGAAACCACACATCCTGCCCAAAAAAACCTTAGCCACAATCACCATCCCGCCCGAAAACACTTGGGCCAGAATCACCATATGCAGCCATGCCTGCAAACACCTGGGCTAGAACAACTACTGCCATGCCCAAAGACACCTGGGCCTCATCCCGAAGATTCTTGAGAAACAATATGCCCTCATACACCTGGGCCAACCACCACAACTACCCTGACTAATGAATCATGGACTAAAATGGACTTCAGGACATCACATCCTTCTCGAATAGTCATGGGATATTCAGGAAAGGGAGTATAAAAGGATCTAATAACTAGCCACTCATAGGATTGTTGGGAAAAACAACCTCTCCCACGGAATGGTGGTGTTCGGCACTAAGTGCTCAACTTGGGTGGTGCGTGAATAAGAAACATAAGAACTAAAATTATATGTATAGGTAACAGGAACTCATCCCCACATAGGGTCTCCAAATCCAACCTATGAAGAAACACCATTGTTACTATTCATTCACAAAATATGGCACAACACTCATGACCAAATCACAACTCATTCCCAAAACCAATTCCCCATTTCACCCATTGTTGGTTTTATGTTCAAGTGAACCCATTAAAGTAAATCCTACACTACAGGGTAACTAACAGGCATAAACACAAGATATAGAAAGAGAAACAGCCAAACATCAATTTAAGCATTCACACCGGCTTCTCTTGTAGAGTCACAACAACAAAGGGATCAGTGGGATCCCATTAAGTGATGGAACCAAACCAAGCCTCGAGATACAGCCCCACATAGCTTCATATTCTAAACCAAAAACTGTCCCACAATAGAGGATCCCATCCTCACCCACATCACCACATAAGTATCAAAAAGTACAATACACCTACTACAAAACACAGTATGGAAACTTCCAGGTTCAAGCACATCATCCACTAAGTTTTATTCTTTCTGTTTAGTTAACCAAGGTGAACACAAAATGTTTTTTGTTAACTAAAAATTTATTTAATCGGCTGAGTTATACGTAATTAACATATTTTCCATGTTGGAGCCATTCAATTATCACAGAAGAAAATGGTTCATTTGTAAGCAAGGAAAGACCACCGACAACAATGATTTTTATTGAGCATAGCCCATATTGTTCACAACATATAGACATTATAAAAGAGTACATCAAAATTGTCAAACAAATCCCATCATTATTTAATAGAATATTTATTATCTTTTTTATGGTCTAGTTTTTTCCATTCCTAAATAAATAGTAGCGTGCACACCCTGCAGGATACACAGTATGGAGAGAAGAAGGAAGATCCCTACTTGGATGGTGAAGGATCGAAGTTCTTCTCCACATGCCAAGAACGGGGGATGCGCCACATGTAGGGGAGGAACATCTGGGACTCCAAGGGTGTGCAGAAAGGCTTGCACACATGTGCACCACTTTCTTTGGGAAGGGGAACTCCAAACACACCAGGAAGAAAGTAGAATAAAAGATGAAGAAGAATAAGAAATTCTCATGCGATATAAGGATGAGATCCCGTTGTCATGGGATATAGAATTTTGAATGGCTATATGTTCAGATCATGGTTTCACCATGCAGTTGGGTGGTCACACATGAATGAATTAATTGTTATATAATAACTCTTATCGAGAAAAAGGTGTTAACACCTGTTAATTTAAAGTATTTTATATAAACAGAGGGGAAACGTTGCCCGGACACACAGCTGGGTTAGTTGAGAGTCGCCCCACTCTTAGGAATTCAAATATTGATTATGGGGTTAAAACGGCCTTGAACCACCTCCCAAAAGGTAAAAAGGGTTTATAAGTGGAATTACGGGAAAAGATACAGAAGAAAAACCCGACAAAGCTGTGTGACACCGATCGGTCACACTTATCGGTGACCCTCCGATAGGTCGCACCGATCGGCGACACACCGATCAGTCGCACTGATCGGTGACACACCAATCAGTCGCACCGGTCGGTTGCCCACCAAAATTATGACGAACAACCGAGGCGCCACCCTTAGGATCCAGAATTTTTCAAAGGGATGGGCCATGAGGGTCTAGGCCATTACATAAGATACCTCCCAAACTATTCTCGCCCTCGAGAATTAAAACTAGACCCGAAGGAAAGAGGGGTTCCGAACAACCATCTTAAATGATACCTCTCAAGAGTGAACATCTCCGATAGGAACACCTCCCCCTTAAGCAACCATGAAACATTAATGGATCAAGTTGCCCAATCATATGGGTTAGCGAGTTTCTTCCTCAGTGTCAGGTACTATCTGCTTTGGGCGGCATTGACTCGCCTGCACTGGTTTAATCGCATCCACCTTAATTCCTCTTGATTAGGGATCAATTCCTTCCCTCCCCATAGTCAGGACTCTTCACACACATGCATAGAATAAGGAAAACTGCATGTTCCATAGTTAAGAAGTTAAAGAGTGCCATCACTACAAAAAAAACTCAAAACACATCTAGGTACTAGGTGCGCATCTGCGTTTCCCATTACCAGGTACTTTCCTCGAGCATGCCATGCCTCCACAACACACGAACCAAAGGAATGGTCCATCCATGGGGAACGTTCGCCTCGCGATCCTTGATCTGCACTAGTCTTTCCACAAAAGTAACATCATCCTTGATATCCATCTTTTCCCAGTTGAGGACGTGTGAAATTTCATGTAGATATGGTCGAAGAGGTGACACATGGAAGACGTCTTGTATTCTCAGTAGCGGAAGTGGTAGCGCTGGCTGATAAGCCACTTCTCCGACCCACTAAAACACCGCGAACGGTCCAATGAACCTTGGAAAATGCTTACTCCCCTTGCTAAACCTCATGTGTCCATGCTAAGGGGAGACCTTCACGAATACGTGGTCCATGACCACAAACTACAAGGGTCTCCCCCTATTATTGGCAAATGTCTTCTACCGGTCCTGACCCACCTTCATCCTCTCTCGTATAATTTGACCCTTCTCTGTCGTGCTCTTCACCACATCCAGGCCAAGAACACTTGTTTCCCCACCTCGGTCCAACACATGGGTGAGCGACCTATCCTTCTGCACAAGACTTCAAACGGAGCGATGCCAAAGGTAGAGTGATAGATATTATTGTAGGAAAACTCTACCAGAGGGAAGTGTCGCACCCATGATCCCCAAAAATCCAGAATAGATTATCGTAGAATATCCTCTAACGTATGGATGGTGCGCTCTTTCTGTCCATCTATCTGGGGATAGAAGGAAGTGCTAAGACATAGTTGGGTTCCAAAAACATGCAGCAATCTCCTCCAGATTCATGAGGAAACCCATGCATCCTATCCGAGGCTCTGGACCTCGAAACTCCGTACAATCGCACCACCTCATCCATATACCTCTGTGCGAAGGCATCTACTTCACCTGACTCATTGATCACTAGAAAGTGAGCCGATTTCAAAAACCGGTCCACCACTACCCAGATAGCGTTGCAGCCTCTTTGGACCTTGGGTAGCCCTGTGATGAAATCCATCAAGATGTCATCCCGCATCCACTCGGGGAAAAATAAAGGTTGTAACATACTGCCTGGAATAAGGTATTCAACCTTCACTGGTTGACACAATAGGAACCTGGTCACAAACTCTACCACCGGCCGCTTAACCCCGGGCAACCAAAAATAACTCCTCAGACCCTTGTACATCTTGTAAACTCATGGGTGCACTGCTAGGGGTGAGTTTTGGAACTCACCAAGAAACCTCTCATGCATCGCCTTTGGAACAAACAACTTCCCTTGTAAAAACATCTGATTCTGACCATCCTTCATCCACCCTTTCAAAGCATAACCTTGGTTAACTCGGCCATGCATCACTTCACTCTCTATGTATCCCTATTGAGAGTCCTCCACCTGCCGTATTAGAGAAGACTACACTACCATCTGATATAGGCAACCTCTACCACCATCCATCCTCGAATCCAGATGCAGTGAGACCAACTACTCCAACACCTTCCAAGCATCTGCAGACACTCGAACTGCGTCTTTCTGCGACTTCCAACTAAAGGAATCAACCACCACATTCCCTTTTCCTGAGGTGTTGGTAATTTCAAAGTCATAGCCCTGAAGGAACTCTATCCACCTTCACTTCCGTAATTTCTAGTCCTGCTGGGAGAGGACTTACTTCAAGCTTTTTTGATCCATGAATACCACGAAGCGCTCCCCGATGAGGTAATTCCGCAAAAACTTTAGTGATAAAATGACCGCCGCAAGCTCCAGATCATGGATGGAAAAATTTCTCTCATGGGGGTATAACTATCTAGACCTATAAGAGATCACCCATTGTCGTTGCATCAACACACACCCATGCCTTGTCCTGAAGCATCACTGAACACCTCATACGCCGAACCTTCTTCTGGAAATCTCAGAACTGGGGAACTTACCATCTTCTCCATCAGATATCGGAAGGCTTCATCGCACTACCCATTCCACATGAAAACTTGTTCCTTCTTGGTCAAAGTCATAAAAGGTGCTGCAACTCAACAGAATTTGGGCACGAACCTCCAATAGTATCCTGCCTATCCACGGAAACAATGAACCTTTTCAATGTTCTTGGGTGTTTCCCAAGAAACAACCACCTCAACCTTCAATGGGTCCACCACTATTCTATGCTCGGACACCACGTGCCCAAGGAAGTGTACTTCTCGCATCATGAACTAGCACATGGACAACATACCATAGAGTTGGTGCTGGCGGAGGAGCTCTAAAACATTTCTCAGGTGCTTAGCATATTCCTCCTCGGATCATGAGTATATCAGGATGTCGTCAATAAACACAACTATGGATCGATCCAGGTATTCTTGAAAGAAGGAGTTCATGAGCCCCATGAACCCAGCTAGAGAATTAGTTACACTGAAATTCATGACCACAAACTCAAAGTGAACATATATGCATTTTAAGGCAGTATTCGAGACGTCACCCTCCTTCACCCTCACCTAGTGATATCCCGACCACAGTTAAATCTTGGAAAATCACCCTGCCCCATTTAACTCGTAGAAAAGGTATTCTATCCTTGGAAGACTGTAATGGTTCTTGACCATTTACTAATTTAGTCTCTAATATTCTATGCACATCCTGACACCACCATATGCCTTCTATGCGAATAAGACTGGAGGACCCCATGGTGAAGCACTTGGTTGAACAAACCCTTCTTCATCAGATCATCAATCTGAATCTGCAACTCCTATAACTCAAAAGGTGCCATCTGGTAGGGATCCATTGAAATCGGACCGGCACCAGGTTTCAAGTTTATCCCAAAATCAACATCACGTCGAGGGGGTAGAGTCATCACCTCCACATGGAAGAGGTCTATGAACTCGCAGACGATCCCTAGGACATCCACCATTTCTACATCCACCGACTCCACTAATAGTTCAGCTAACATGGAAAGTAGGGGCTCCTTTCACCAGCGGCTTTTCTCGAAACCTCGCTCGCCAATGAAAGTCACACGTCGGCTACCCAAATCTAAAAACACGACCCTTCATTCGAAGCAGTCAATGACGGAACATACAGAGAACAACCAGTCAACTCCTAGGATGACATTGTATGGATATATTTGCAATAGTAGAAGATCCCTGATAGACTGATGTGGCCCTATCATTAGTCAACACCCTCATCAAACATGAAACAATTTGGTCTGACCTGCGACTGGTGAGCTCAGCAATAGGTGAATTGGATGTCTCTTAGCGTCTAAACCCATAGCACGGGCCAGAATAGGTGCAACAAAGGAGTGTGAAAGTCCTATATTTGGAAAGGCATAAGAAAGAATACTAAACATGATGATTGTATCTCGAACGACTTTCGGCCCTGCTGGAACTGCTGCCTCTCCGGCGTGCAACTATCCTTGCCCAGCTCCCCTCCCTCTCGGTTGTCTACTGCCTCCCCGACCATGCCCTGGTCAAGGACCCTGAGGGGCACCCTGGGGTCAGCGTCCTCCTTCATCGCCTACCCTATGAGGAGCAGGCGTTTACTGCCCCTGCTGATGCTGTTGAAAGGGCCTAGATGGATGCTGCTGCTGCTGAAGTGGGCGCTAAACCTACCCACCTTCTATGTAGTACACTATGTTTGGTTAATGATTCTGAAGGTCCCCATGGCATCCACATACAAAGCATCTCAGTCCTGGGCTCGAAAGGAAAGAACAAGAACTGGGAGATCGGAACTAAAACTGATGAGGTCTGCTTCCTACAGGTCGATACCATGAGGGTCCTGATGATGGAGGTCTACTGCTGACGACCTTCCCCTTTGAGGAGCCCAACTTGAATACCTCTCGCGATACAACACCCAGCGTGTGCATCATTTCCACCACTTCATCCTTCTTCTGTACCTCCAAATACAACGGTAGGGTGAAGGGAGTAATGTCACACATGAGAGAATGTCGAAGTGCCTCCTCCTAACATCTTTCCCTAGACTCCTCATCCCAAAATAGGTCGGGAGAATAGAGAAATAGATCCTTGAACTTGATCCCCAACTCCCTCACTAACATACCCCCCAGCTGGAGGGAGATTAGTTCCTGCCTCTTCTCAGACTTCATCGTGGAAGAGAGAAATTTTTTCAGGAACTCTTTCTCGAAGTCAGTCCACGTAACCTCAGCCTCCTACTTCTCCTCAAGATAAAGCGTCCACCACTGACACACTGCTCCACACATCTAGCTCATAGCCAAGGAAACCCAGTACTCTGTCGGAGCTCGGATCAAGTAGAAATCTATCACCAGCTCCTCTATCCAACACTCTATCTCCATATCTGAGATAATACCCTGGTACATCATGAGGGTCTTCCGCTGAAGGGTTCGAAGCATATTCTACTACTAATCATCCTCCTACTCTCAGTCATCCCTTTGTCAATCAGAAAATTTAACCTCTTGTTCCTCGATCGCCTGCACTACTCATTGTCGCCTTCGAGGTGCCATAGCTGCAAGTTAAACAAGGAATGCCTAAGCCCGAGTAATGTAGAATATTGTTCTTAAATTTTCTTAGAATTATCATTCATTATAAATCCCCAAATCCCCATTAAACACAAAAACGTCATTATGATGCATGTACCTTCTCTAGGGTATCTACCCTACAATTAGTGTAGCCTTACTTGGTCATTCGGTAGGTCCCGAGTCCTTGCATCGGATCATGGGGGCCCTAAAATCTTGTGTCCCATCCCATCTTCCCAGACCTATTTCATGCACCAAGATCACCCAACACTGTTGCCCTACCATCCCATTAAATCCTCACTGTGCCTAACTCCAGTCTCCATCCTATCTCTCAACCTCACCTCTGATACCATTCTGTCACAACCTACCTTCACCAAGATGAGAGAAGGGACAACATATTGTCATACCATTCCTTCTTCAAGTATAAGGAGAGATAATGACCCCCGAGACCTGCCTTCAATAGGACCGGGAGTGGAGACAAGCACCAAGGGTATAAAATCACACACAAGATTGAAGGCATTACCATTTTTCTTTTTTAGGATCAGGAGATAAGATAGTAAATCCCAAAACACCAAAACTATAGGTAAAAGTAATGCAAAAGAAAACCATACCCATAAGCATGTTACCCATGTAAAAGCAAAAAATACATGGAGACTATAATGGTAAAGTACCAATGAAAAGAAAAACATCATCCGCAGATGTCCCAACATCTGAGCTAGTACGGACCTCCACGATCCCTGATGTCCTCCTAGAAATGGGAAAGTAGTTTTATATACGTAGGGTGAGCATACAGGTATAATCAGTAGGGAAAACCAAAGACTCTCGTGCACAAGTGGGGAGGAATTCTAATCCCCTGTGATAAAATAGATAACCAAATAACCTAGCATGGAAAACTATCCACCCAAGCCTCACCAAGGAACACTCCTCAAATAACACAATTCAAGTAATGTATAGTAATAACACATCGATGTTTGGGTACCCCACACCACTTTCCCACTAGTTATTAAAGACATCTTATGCATCCAACCAATCCTGCCATTCTCACCGCAGTCCCACTGCCACACCCTACCCGCACACACCTGGGCCGCAACCACACATCACACCCGGAAACACCTGAGCTACAATCACCATCCCCCCCGCAAACACCTCCGCCACAATCACCATACGTAACTACACCCGCAATCACCTGGGCCAGAACAACTACTACCATGCCCGGAGAAACATGGAACTCATCCTGAAGATTTTTGGGAAACAACCCGCCCACACACACCTGGTCCAAACACCACAACTACCCTGCATGAAGAATCGTGGGCTAAAATGGACCTCATTCCATCACAGCCTGCACAAAGAGTCTTGGGATATTTAGGGATGTGAGATGAAAAGGAGATAACAACCATCCACTCATAGGAGTGTTGGAAAAAAACACCCCCCCATGGAATGGGGGTGTTCGACATTAATCGCTCAACTTGGGTGGGGAGAAAATAAGAAACATAAGAACTAAAATTATATGTATTGCTAACAGGCACTCATCCCCACCTAGGGTCTCCAATGACAACCAAAGCACAAACACCCTTGTTACTATCAATTCACAAAAGAAGGCACATCACTCTAGTCCAAATCACAACTCATTCCCAAAACCAATTAACCATTTAACCCATTCATGGTTTCATGTTCAAGTGATCCAATTTAAGTATATCTTACACTACTGGGAAACTAAAAGGCATAACCACCATCTAGAGAAAGAGAAATATCCAAACATTAATTTATGCATTCACGTCCAGTTCTACTGTAATGTCACGACAACAAAGGGATCAGTGAGATAATTCAAAGTATTGCAACCAAACCAAGCCTTGAGATACAGCCCCACACAGTTTCAGATTCACAAACAACAATCATGCCACAATAGAGGATCTCATCCTCACCCACATCACCCCATAAGCATCAAATAGTACAACACACCTACTACCAAACACAGTAGGTAAACTTCCAGGTTGAAGCACATCATTCACTATGTTTTCTTAATTCTGTTTAGTTTACAGGGGTGATCACAGAAGATTTTTTGTCCACTAAACATTCATTTAATCTGCTGATTTTACATAATTAACCAATTTACCATGTTGGAGACGTTCAATAATCATAGAAGACAGGGGTGCATTAGTGCGCAAGGAAATACCACCAATGACCATGATTTTCAGTGAGCATAGCCCATACAGTTCACAACATATAGATATTATAAAAGAGTACAACAGATTTTTCAAATGCACCCCATCATTTTTTAACAGTCTATTTGTTGTCTTTGTTGAGGTCTGGTTTTGTCCATCCCCATAGAAAAATTAGCGTACCCACCCCGCTTGATACACAGTAAGGAGAGACGAAGGAAAATCCCTACATGGATGATCAAGGATCGAAGTTGTTCTCCAAGCGCCCAGAACGAGGGATATGCGACCTATAGGGGAGGAACATCAGGGACTCCAAGGGTGATCAGAAAGGCTTTGGAACAGGTGCAGAACTTGCTTCGTGAAGTGGAACACCAAATCCAACCTAAGCAGAAACACCATTGTTACTATTCATTCACAAAATATGGTACAACACTCACGACCAAATCACAACTCATTCCCAAAACCAATTCTCCATTTCACCCATTGTTGGTTTTATGTTCAAGTGATCCCATTTAAGAAAATCCCACACTACTGGGAAACTAATAGGCATAACCACAAGATATAGAAAGAGAAATATCCAAACATCAATTTAAGCATTCACACCCAGTTCTCTTGTAAAGTCACAACAACAAAGAGATCAGTGGGATCCCTTAAAGTACTGGAACCAAACCAAGCCTCGAGATACAACACCACATAGCTTTAGATTCACAACCAACAACCGTCCCACAATAGAGGATCCCATCCTCACCCACATCACCACATAAGTATCAAAAAGTACAATAAACCTACTACAAAACACAGTATGGAAACTTCCATGTTCAAGCACATCATCCACTAAGTTTTATTCTTTCTATTTAGTTAACAGAGGTGAACAAAAAATGTTTTTTGTTAACTGAACATTCATTTAATTAGCCAGGTTTTATGTAATTAAAATATTTTCCATGTTGGAGCCATTCAATTATCACAGAAGACAAGGGTTCATTAGTAAGCAAGGAAAGACCACCCACAACCATGATTTTTATTGAGCATAGCCCATACTATTCAAAACATATAGAAATTATAAAATTGTACATGAAAATTGTCAAATGCACCCCATCATTCTTTAATAGTATATTTATTATCTTTTTTATGGTCTGGTTTTGTCCATTCCCATAGAAACAGTAGTGTACCCACCCCGCCAGATACACAGTAAGGAGAGAAGAAGGAATATCCCAACTTGGATGGTCAAGGATAGAAGTTCTTCTCCACACGCCAAGAACAGGAGATGCACGACTTGTAGGGGATGAACATATGGGACTCCAAGGGTGTGCAGAAAGGATTGCGCACATGCGCACCACATTCTTCGAGAAGGGGAACTCCAAACACACCAGGAAGAAAGTAGAATAAAAGATGAAGAAGAATAAGAAATTCTCGTGCGATATAAGGATGAGATCTCGTTGTCATGGGATATGGAATTTTGAATGGCTATAAGTACGGATCATGGTTTCACCATGGGGTTGGGTGGTTACACATGACTGAATTAATTGTTATATAATAACTCTTATAGAGAAAATGGTGTTAACACCTATTAATTTAATGGATTTTATATAAACCGAGGGGAAACGTTTCTCGAACACATATCTGGGTTATTTGAGCGCCGCCCCACTCTTAGGAATTCAAATATTGATTATGGGGTTAAAAATGTCCTTGAACCACCTCCCAAAAGGTAAAAAGGATTTATAAGTGGCATTACGGGAAAAGCTACAGAAGAAAAACTCGAGAAAGCTATGTGACACTGATCGGTCACACTTATCAGCGACACACCGATCGGTCGCACCGGTTGGCGACACACCGATCAGTCACACCCATCGGTGACACACCAATCGGTTGAACCGGTAGGTCGCCCTCCAAAATAATTCCCAACCACCGAGGCGCAAACCCTTAGGATCAATAATTTGGAAAAGGGATGGGCCATGAGGGTCTGGGCCATTACATAAGATACCTATCAAACTATTCTCGCCCTCGAGAATCAAAACTAGACCCGAAGGAAAGAGGGGGTCCGAACAACCACCCCAAAAGATTCCTCTCAAGAGTGAACCTCTCCAATAGGAACACATCCCCCTTAACCAACCATGAACCATTAAAGGATCAAGTTATCCAATCATATGGGTTAGAGAGTTTCTTCCTCTATGTAAGGTACTATCCGCTTTGGGCGGAATTGACTCCCCTGCACGGGTTTAATCGCATCCACCTTAATTCCTCTTGATTAGGGATCAAGTCCTTCCCTCCCCATAGTCAGGACTCTTCACACACATAAACAGAATAAGGAAAACTGCATGTTCCATAGTTAACAAGTTAAAGCATGCCATCACTACAAAAAAAACTCAAAACAGATCTAGGTAGTAGGTGCGCATCTACGTCTCCCATTCCCAGGAACTTTCCTCGAGCACGCCATTCCTCCACAACACACGAACCAAAGTAATGGTCCATCCATGGGGATCCTTCTCCTCACGATCCTTGCTCCACACAAGTCTTTCCACAAAAGTAACATCATCCTCGATATCCAGCATTCCCCAGTTGAGGACATGTGAAATTTCATGTAGATATCGTCGAAGTTGTGACACATGGAAGACGTATTGTATTCTTAGTAGCGGCAGTGGTAGCGATGGCTGATAAGCCACTTCTCTGACCCACTACAACACCTCGAAGGGTCCAATGAACCTTGGAAAAAGCTTAATCCCCTTGGTGAACCTCTGTTTTCCATGCTAAGGGGAGACCTTCACGAATACGTGGTCCATGAACACAAACTACAAGGGTCTCCTCCTATTGTCGGCATATGACTTGTACTGGTCATGAGCCGCCTTCATCCTCTCTCGTATAATCTGACCCTTCTCTATCGTGCTCTTCACCACATCTAGGCCAAGAACACTTATTTCCCCAACCTCGGTCCAGCACATGGGTGAGCGACCTGTCCTTCTGCACAAGGCTTCTAACGGAGCTATGCCAAAGGTAGAGTGATAGCTATTATTGTAGGAAAACTCTACCAGAGGGAAGTATCGCACCCATGATCCCCAAAAATCTAGAAATGATTATCGTATCATATCCTCCAACGTCTGTATGGTGCACTCTATCTGTCCATCTATCTGGGGATGGAAAGAAGTGCTAAGACGTAGTTGGGTGCCAAAAAAATGTAGCAATCCCCTCCAGATTCATGAGGAAAACCGTGCATCCTATCTGAGGGTCTGTACCTCAGAACTACGTACAATCGCACCACCTCATCCATATACCTCTGTGCTAAGGAATCCACTGCACCTAACATGTTGTTCACCAGAAAGTGAGCAGATTTCATAAACCGGTCCACCACTACCCAGATAGTGTTGCAGCCTCCTTGGAACTTGGGTAGCCCTGTGATGAAATCCATCAAGATATCATCCCACTTCCACTCAGGGACAAATAGTGGTTGTAACAGACCGCCTGGAACAAGGTGTTCAGCCTTCACCGGTTGACACACTAGAAACCTGGTCACGAACACTACCACATCCCACTTTACCCCAGGAAACCAGAAATAACTCCTCAAACCCTGGTACATCTTGTAAACTCACGGGTTCACTATTAGGGGTGAGTTGTGGAACTCACCAAGAAACCTCTCACGCATCGCCTTTGGAACAAACAACTTCCCTTAGAAAAGCATCTGATTCTGACCATCCTTCGTCCACCCTTTCAAATCATCACCTTGGTTGACTCGGCCATGCATCAATTCACTCTCTATGTATCTCTACTGGGAGTCCTCCACCTGCCGTAGTAGAGAAGACTGCACTACCATCTGATATAGGCAACCTATACCACCATCCATCCTCGCATCCCGGAGCAGTGTGACCAACTCCTCCAGCGCCTTCCAAGCATCTGCCGACACTTGAACTGCGTCCTTCTGCAAATTCCTACTCAAGGCATCGGCCACCAAATTCCCTTTTCCTAAGGTGATGGTAATTTCAAAGTCCTAGCCCTGAAGAAACTCTATCCACCTTCACTTCCGTAACATCCGGTCCCACTGGGAGAAGACATACTTCAAGATTTTGTGATCCTTAAAGACCAAGAAGCACTCCCCGATGAGGTAATTCCGCCACAACTTTAGTGATAAAATGACCGCCGCAAGCTCCAGATCATGGGTGGCATAATTTCTCTCATAGGGGTATAACTGTCTAGACCTATAAAAGATCACCCCTTGTCGTTGCATCAACACACACCCATGCCTTGTCCTGAAGCATCACTGAACACCTCATACGCCACCCCTTCTTCTAGAAATCTCAGAACTGGGGAGCTTGCCAACTTCTCCTTCAGATACCAGAAGGATTCTTCGCACTTCTCATTGCACACGAAAACCTATTCCTTTTTGGTCAAAGTCGTCAAAGGATCTGCAACTCAGGAGAATTTGGACACGAACCTCCAATAGTATCATGCCAGTCCAAGGAAACTATCAACCTCTGCCATGTTCTTGGGTGCTTCCCAAGAAACAACCACCTCAACCTTCGATGGGTCCACCACTATTCCCCGATTTGACACCAAATTCTTAAGGAAGTGCACTTATCACATCAAGAAATTGCACTTGGACAACAAACCATAGAGTTGGTGCTGGCAGAGGAGCTCTAAAACATTTCTCAGGTGCTTACCATGATCCTCCTCGGATCTGGAGTAGATCTAGATGTCGTCAATAAACATGACTATGAACTGATCCAGGTATTCTCGAAAGAAGGAGTTCATGAGCCCCATGAACACAACTAGAGAATTAGTTACACCAAAATTCATGACCACAAACTGAAAGTGCACATATATGAATTTTAAGGCAGTATTCGAGACGTCACCCTCCTTAACCCTCACCTAGTGATATCCCGACCACATGTTAATCTTGGAAAACCACCCTTCCCCATTTAACTGTTCAAAAAGGTCTTCTATCCATGGAAGACTATAATGATTCTTGACCGTTTACTGATTCAGTCTCTGATAGTCTATGAACAGCCTAAGACCACCATATGCCTTCTTTGCGAATAAGACTGGAGCACTCCATGGTGAAACACTTGGTCGAAAAAACCCTTCTTCATGAGATCATAAATCTGAATCTGCAACTCCTATAACTCAAAAGGTGTAATCTGGTAGGGAGCCATAGAAATTAGACCGGCATCGGGTTTCAACTCTATCCCAAAATCAACATCACGTCGAGGGGGTAGAGTCATAACCTCCATAGGGAAGAGGTCTATAAACTCACTGAAAATCCCTTGTACATCCACCATTTCTGCATCCACCGAATCCACTAATATTTCAGATAACAATGAAAAGAGGGGCTCCGTTCACCTGTGGCTTTTCTGGAAACCCCGCTCGCCAATGAAGGTCACATGTCGGCTACCCAAATCTAAAAACACGACCCTTCCTTCAAAGAAGTCAATGACGACACATACAGAGAACAACCAGTCAATGCCTAGGATGACATTGTATGGATATATCTGCAATAGTAGAAGATCCATGATAGGCTGATATGGACCTATCATTAGTCAACACCATCAACAAACATGAAACAAGTCGGTCTGACCTCCGACTGGTGAGCTCATCACTTGGTGTACTAGAAGTCTCTCAGCGTCTAAACCCATAGAACGGGCCAGACTAGGTGCAAAAAAGGAGTGTGAAGCTCCTATATTGAGAAAGGCATAAGAAAGAATACTAAACAAGCTGATTGTATCTCGAACGACTTTCAGCCCTGCTGGAACTGCTGCCTCTACGACGTGCGACTATCCATGCCCAGCTCCCCTGCCTCTCGGCTGTCTGCCGCCTCCCCGACCATGCCCTGGTCAAGGTACCTGAGGGGAACCCTGGGTTCTGCCTCCCCCTGCAACGCCTAACCTATGAGGAGCAGGCGCTTACTGCCCCTGCCGATGCTGCTGAAAGGGCCTAGATGGATGTTGTTGCTGCTGAGTCTGGCACTAAACCTGCCCACCCTCTATGTACTACACAATGTTTGGTCATTGACTCTAAAGGTCAACATGGCATCCACATACGAAGCATCTCAGTCCTGAGCTCGAAAGGAAAGGACGAGGACCAAGAGATCGGAACTAAAACTGATGAAGTCTGCTTCCTGCAGGTCGAAACCATGAGGGTCCTAATGTTGGAGGTCTACTGCTGACGACCTTCCCCTTTGACGAGCCCAACTGGAATCCCTCTCGCGATACAACACCCAAAGTGTGCATCATTTCCACCACTTCAGCCTTCTTCTGTACCTCCAAATACACCAGTAGGGTGAAGGGAGTAATGTCATACATGAGAGAAGGTCAAAGTGCCTCCTCCTAACATCTTGCCCTAGACTCCTCATCCCAAAAGTGGTCGGGAGAATAGCGAAATAAATCCTTGAACTTGATCCCCAACTCCCTCACTGACATACCCCCCAGCTGGAGGGAGAGTAGTTCATGCCTCTTCTCATCCCTCATCGTGGAAGAGAGGAATTCTGTCAGGATCTCCTTCTCGAAGTCAGTCCACGTAACCTCAGCCTCCTACTTCTCCTCAAGATAAAGCGTCCACAACTGACGCACTGCTCCACGCATCTGGATCATAGCCAAGGGAACCCAGTACTCTGTCGGAGCTCGGATCAAGGTGAAAGCTATCACCAACTCCTCTATCCAGCTCTCTATCTCCATATCTGAGATGCTACCCTCGTACGTCATGAGGGTATTCTGCTGAAAGGTTCAAATCATCTTCTACTACTGATCATCCTCCTACTCTCAGTCAACCCTCTGTCAATCAGAAAATTCAACCTCTTGAGCCTCGATCGCCCACACGACTCATGGTCGCCTTCTAGGTGCCGTAGCTGCAATTTAAACAAGGAATTCCTAAGCCCGAGTAGTGTAGAATATTGTTCTTAAATTTTATTAGACTTATCATTCATTATAAATCCCCAAATCCCCATGAAACTCAAACAAAAATCATTTTGATGCATGTACCTTCCCTAGGGTATCTACCCTACCATCAGTGTAGCCTTATTTGGTCGTTCGGTAGGTCCTGAGTCCTTGCATCGGATCATGGGGGCCCTAAAATCTCGTGTCCCAGCCCGTCTTCCTAGTCCTATTTCACACACCACGATCACTCAACACTGTTTCCCTACCATTCCATGCAATCCTCACTATGCCTAACTCCAGACACCATCCTATCTCTCAAGCTTGCCTCTGATACCATTCTATCACAACCTACCTTCACCAAGATGAGAGAAGGGACAACATATTGCCAATCCATTCCTTCTTCAAGTATAAGGACAGATAATGATCCCCGAGACCCACATTCAATAGGACCCGGAGTGGAAACCAGCACCAAGGGTATAAAATCACACACAAGATGGAAGGCATTACCCTTTTTCTTTATTAGGATCAGGAGATAAGATAGTAAATCTCAAAAAAACCAAAACTGGAGGTAAAAGTATATCCAATGAAAACCATACCCATATGCATGTTACCAAGGTAAATTCCAAAATGTACATGGAGACTATAACGGTAAAGTACCAATGAAAAGAAAAACATCATCCGTAACGATCCCAACGTCCGAGCTAGTACGACCCTGCATGATCCCTGATGTCCCCCTAGAAACGGGAAAGTAGTTTTATATACGTAGGGTGAGCATACAGGTATACTCAGTAGGGAAAACCAAAGACTCTCGTGCAAAAGTGGGGAGGCATTCTAATGCCCTATGATAAAATAGATAACCAAAGAACCTAGCATGGAAAACTATCCACCCAAGCCTCACTAAGGCACACTCCTCAAATAACACAATTCAAGTAATGTATAGTAATAACACATAGATGTTTGGGTACCCCACTCCATTTTCCCACTAGTTATTGAAGACATCCTATGCATCCAACCAATCCCGCCTTTCTCACCGCAGTCCCACTACCACACCCTACCCGCACACACCTGGGCCGCAACCACACATCACGCCCGCAAACAGTTGAGCCACAATAACCAACCCACCCGCAAACACCTGGGCCACAATCACCATACGTAACTACGCCTGCAATCACCTGTGCCAGAACAACTACTACCATGCTCGAAGACACATGGGACTCATCCCGAAGATTTTTGGGAAACAACCCACCCACACACACCTGGGCCAACCACCACAACTACCCTTCCTGAAGAATCGTGGGCTAAAATGGACCTCAGTCCATCACAGCCTGCCCAAAGATTCTTAGGATATTCGGGGATGTGAGAAGAAAAGGAGATAACAACCAGCCACTCATAGGATTGTTCGAAAAAACACCCTCCCCCTGTAATGGGGGTGTTCGGCACTAAGTGCTCAACTTGGGTGGGGAGAAAATAAGAAAAATAAGAACTACAATTATATGTATTGCTAACAGGCACTCATCCCCACCTAGGGTCTCCAAATACAACCAAAGCACAAACACCCTTGTTACTATTAATTCACAAAATAAGGCATATCACTCTAGGCCAAATCACAACTCATTCCCAAAACCAATTCCCCATTTAACCCTTTCATGGTTTCATGTTCAAGTGATCCAATTTATGTATATCCTACACTACTGGGAAACTAAAAGGCATAACCACAATCTAGAGAAACAGAAACAACCAAACATCAATTTAAGCATTCACGCCTAGTTCTCTTGTAATGTCACAACAACAGAGGGATCAGTGAGATACCTCAAAGTATTGGAACCAAACCAAGCCTTGAGGTACATCCCCACACAGCTTCAGATTCACAACCAACAATCGTGCCACAATAGAGGATCACATCCTCTCCCATATCACCCCATAAGCATCAAATAGTAAAACACACCTACAACCAAACACAGTAGGGAAACTTCTAGGTTGAAGTACATCATTCACTGTGTTTTCATAATTCTGTTTAGTTAACCGGGGTGATCACAGAAGGTTTTTTTTCACTGAACATTCATTTAATCGGCAGATTTTACATAAATTAACAAATTTCCCATGTCGGATACATTCAACTATCACAGAAGATAGGGGTGCATTAGTGCACAAGGAAAGACCGCCAACGACCATGATTTTCAGTGAGCATAGCCCATACAGTTCACAACATATAGATATTATAAAAGTGTACAACAGATTTTTCAAACGCACCCCATCATTTTTTAACAGTCTGTTTGTTATCTTTGTTAAGGACTAGTTTTTTCCATCCCTATAGAAAAAGTAGCATACCCACCCGTATGATACACAGTAAAGAGAGATTAAGGAAAATCCCTACATGGATGATCAAGGATCGAAGTTCTTCTCCACGTGCCAAGAATGAGGGATGCGCGACCTGTAGGGGAGGAACATCAGGGATATAGAATTTTGAATGGCTATAAGGTTGGATCGTGGTTTCACCACGTAGTTGGGTGGTTACACAAGACTGAATTAATTGTTATTTAATAACTCTCATCAAGAAAATGGGGTGAACACCTGTGACATTAAAGGATTTTGTATTAATAGAGGGGAAACGTTAAATGACCACATAGCTGGGTCCGTTTAGGGTAACCCCAATCATAGAAATTCAAATATTGATTATGGGGATAAAAAAATTCTTGAAAAACTTCCCAAAAGGTAAAAAGTGTTTAAATTAGGCGTTACGGGAAAAGCGATAGGGGAAAAACTCAACAATGCTGTGTGACACTAATCACTCGCACCGATCGGTCGCACACCAAAATGATGCCCTACCACCGAGGCACCACCCTTAAGATCCATAATTTGTAAAAGGGATGGTCCATGAGGGTTTGGTCGATTACACATTTATTTTCCAACAGGTATGAATCGTTAATCCAAATAAAGAAGTGGTTACCTCATTTTAGGAGAATGAAATCGCCAAATGACCACTGTAATGAAAGTGTTTAGGGTTAATGTGAATATCAGGCACCACAACATCATTAGCCCCAAAATCTAAATTATCTATCCTTCCAGCAACCACATCTATGATGGTTCTCGGCACTGGAGAAGGGTTTCTCACTAGAGTGGGGTTTCTCTCTAGGGTATGTTTTCATGCCTAAGTGGCCATCATGTCTCCCAAACTTGTAATTATCATGCAATCAGCTTCATTCTATATTATATACACTAAAATAATGACTATATACATGTATAAATTGAATAATTATGATATATATTAAATTTATATAATTTTGGAAATCATATATCTATAACCTAATAAGAATAACAGTAACATTCTCGAAAAAACATGAAAACCAAAATGATGCAGTTAATACCAAAATACCAAGTCACAATGAAATGTTATTAACAAACCAATCATAATATGATCATTAATAATATCATGAAATGTATATGATTCTTAATGAATTCAATTAAATTATTTAAAAAATTATACATGAGGTTCTTATAAATAATAAAGATATCATACCTAAGATAATGGATTATTTTTCTATATCATTATTTTCTGAGATTGTTTATATAAATGAATTTACTGTATTATATTTATCATTCCTGTCCATGACCCCTAAATATTTATTATAAAATATTAATTCTATTATTCTATATAGTTTAAAATTCAATTTTACACATTGATTAAGTTTTATCAAATCATAATAATGTAATATTTTGTTGTTTTTTATTAGGTGCTTTTGGAATTATCCAAAAAAATTACAAGGAGAATGTTTTCATTTAACATATACATCATGATCATATTTTCACCTATAAATATATCCTTATTTACGTAAATGTTCATTTGGAATATTTCATGTTTATTTTCAACAATCTAATTTCTATTTAATATTTCATCGAATTGTGAAAAATTAAAAAATAATAACTGTAGATGAAATGGTATTTTACTCAAGAAGTTAGTTGAAGTTCTATATCATAATTATTTTCTATCAATGAAGGAATTAATTAATATTTTTAGGTTTTAAGTATATTATCCCTAATATTATTATTGTTTGATTCTATTTATTTTTGGATTGATATCTATGAAATACATTAGTTTTACATGGATTATATTGAGATTGAATGATGTTTAAGAAACCCACATTATTCCTTTGGTTATTCTATGATGAATTATTTCCATTGGATGTGAAAATTATCTTCAAAAAATTAATTGGGTAAATATTTATATCCCATGAGATAAATAGGGTTGGAATGGGAAATGATCTCATTTCATAAATATTGGACTACAACTTGATGTAAAACTAGTTATTTAATAAATGGCTCGAATAAGGAGTGAACTCAGTTTAGAAATTGTTTTGGCTCATTTGATAGTATTGGAGATGACACATGATGAGTATGAAATTATTTTCTAGGATTATGATTATTTAAAAAATTCCATGTATTATGTTATGACTTTTCGGAATATGTTCATTGATTATTTATGAACATTTATTATTTATCCAAGAACGTGATATCATGATCTTCCATTTACTAGATAAGAATTTAAAATTTTATGTTCTTATATCTTTTAATTATGATATAGTTGATTTATAACTTGTTTACCAATCCTGAGAATTGGATCTCACCCTTTATTCTGTTTCATTCACCCAGTTTATGAAAAAGGTAATTAAATAAGACATTTCACAAATCGTTCTAGTTATGAATTAATAAGGGGGAGAATATATAGATGTCTTATTAACCCGTTGTTTATTTTTTCGAGTTTTTAGAGTCACTAAAACTATATAGTAAAAGTGAAATTTTTTATTTTTTAAATAAATATAATTCAATTTTTATGTAATAACTATGTATGTAATGTATGGGCCATTATATATACAATTTCTTTAGTTATGGTTGTTGATGAATATTCTTTGGTTATGAATTGTTGCTTTATGATTATATTTATATTCTATTGTGGGTAAATCTTGTAATGTGTATATATTCTCCCCATGTTACTTATTTATATGCTTATTTCTTGTTTATAACCTTTTTTATATGGTGAGGTGCACTGTAGGTATTGTGGAGACACATCCTAGCACACCGTTTAGTAGATTCTAGTACAAGGATGTTGCAATGTGGTACTAGAGGAGGTCATTTCTATACAAAATTTTTGGGGCTGCTAGAAAATGATTAAGAGAGTGTCTAGAGATGGGGATGATATCATTCTTAGGTGTAACTAATAGATGTATAAGGAAAACACCATGTTCTTAGGGGTGGTAATTTTTGTTATTATTCTGTATTGTTAAATTATATGATATTTTACGATTGGTTGATGCACTTGATTTTTGATGAGACTAATTTATGATATTTTTTTGTGAACACAATGGAAAGAGGATTTTAATTAATGAATTTCTATTTTTACAAATGTAATTAAGTTTAATGCATCATGATAGAAACAAACAAGGTTGATGTGTGGGTTATAAAAGGTAAAATGCATTACATATCAATTTAAATTTAAGGAAAATAGTGTTTAATTAAATGATTTATAGGGGAAAATGAAATAAATATTTGAATATTAGTTATATAATGGCATGTAATATTTTTCTAAGAGAGTTTAAACATAGAATCTAATAGGTTATGAAATGTAAAACAATCCTAGACAGAAGGTTTACATGGTATGTATGGACACTTTTGCGAAATTGGGCCCAATGTAAGATTTGTGATGATGCGAGTTAGTTCCCATATCTTATCCATTGCCCATGGTTCGAATGGTGGAGATTATATTTTCTATTTTTTAGTATATTTTTGATAGTGTGTAATAAATGGTTGTATATGGATAGTGTAATTCCATATATATGATGTATTTGAAAGTTATATACTTACTTTTCTAAATATAATTTTTTCCTTTCAAAGACATTTCAACACAACTTCGAGTGTTCGTTGGGAGATTATAATATATTTCGTGAATTTATCCTCTAGTATTGGATCATGAAATGTGGTGATCCAAGATTGTAGAGATGAGAAGATATACTTCAATCTTGATCACTTTTTGAAAATTATGGAATAGTGCCCGGGGTTGGTCATGTCAATAATGTTTGTGTTGTCCATAGAGTTACAGTTGCAGTACCATCCGAAACCTAGAATAGAAGGCGGGCTAGAGGAATCTAACTTTTGGATAGAGTTCATCAAGATGATTCTTGAACATTTTTAGAATCCTTATGATAAGTGGGTTATGTTAGATTCCTATATGTTGAGAGGTCATGAAAGGTGTCAGTGGGTCATCATGGTTCACACTAAACATGATGAAGGGATACAATGGACTTATTTCTAGGAAATGTTTCTGTAGAATTTCTATCAAGATATATTGATTCAAGATTTGGATCATATTTTTATGAGTCTCACCTAGGGGGGAATTTTGGTGACAGATTATTCCAGTCGTTTAACTGATCTACAATTCTTCATCCCAATATTAGTAGGAGATGCGTTAGCCGTGGTAAAACGTTTCCTGGATGGGATGAGACATGGGATTTAGTTTATGTTAAATATCTTCCAAATAAAAATGATTATAGAAGTATTATATCAATCTCTAATCATAGATAGAATCCAAAATGGGGATTAAGGTAGTGTGCCTGGGTTCAAGATGGATGGGCTAGTGGTGCATCATTTGTGGGAAGGAAGTGTATTTTTAGGAGTTTCCATCAGGGTGAATGTAAGAAGAGTACTAATAATAGAGGGTAAACCTATTAGAGTTGTGATAAGGTGATCTGTTACCATTGTGGTAGACTCAAACACATGTGGAGTTAGGTTTCTCAACCACTAGTCGAGTGCAGAGCATGTAGCAGAATATGTCACGTGAAAATCTTTTATAGGAACCCAGAATAGTTGGGTATGGGTAAAGTATTGAGGGATGTACATGGTGCAATAATGTGGTCGCTAACCTCGTATTATGGATGAAGTTGGATTCACAAGGTTTTTACTTGTCGAGATGGCGGCTATGGAACACCAAGTTGGGAGCCTCCATATCAGCAAGGTTCTGTAGTGCCTGGAACTCAGAATTGAGCTCAAGGAAGAGGGTCTAGTCAAAATCACATAGTTCAGTCTATACATGGAGGTGTATGGACAAGACCATATATAGTTTTAGGTATTATCTTTATGTCTTATAACCTTTCTAGTTTTTTATTTGACACAATTTCCACATACTATTAATTTTTTTCTTATTTTTGGCCATTTGTTATAATAGTGGATCTTTTCATTTAGATTATATTGATTCATACTCCATTAGTTGTGCGGGATAAGAATTATCGAAAATTTAAATGTAGTTCTCTAAAGGTTTGTGGGTGGCATTTTCTATGGGACTTGTTAATCCTCTACATTTTGTTTTGAAAGTGTTTTGTGTATGGATTGGCAATTAAAATATCAGGCCCATTTTTATTGTTATCATCATAAGATAATATTCATGATTGTTGATGGAAACATTTGAGTCTAACGTGGTTAATTTGATAATCAAGTGGAAAATGGAGGACTAGTTTTTCAATGGCTAGTTGAACTCACAACCCTCTTGGTATTCCGTAAACATGATGATGGATTAGTGGATCAAAGTTTTATTCTACATATTTTGGATCAGTCTCAAGATGTGTTTCTGGAGGATTTATCAACACTAACACAAGGTAGGGATACAGAATTACCTATAGGGTTTTTTTCTTTAGAAGAACTAGTTTCCATTCCACCTTACCGAATAATCATTTAGAACTCTAGGAAATGAAGGATCCGATAGTCATTTTGGAGAATAAAATATTAATCTATCCATGTATGCCTTCATGATAATCTCTTATGTTAATTTCCATGAAGGATGAAGGATCATTGTGGTTGTTCCTCGGCTTTAGAAGTATGAATTAGATAATTGTTAAGAAGCTATAACATCTTCCCCAAATTGATGAATTGTTTGACCATCAAAGAGTTCTATTGGAATTTTTTTTCAAAAATCGATTCATGGTCAGGGTATCATCATATAAGGGTGAAACCGTCTAGAATACCATAGGGAAATATTCGGTGTAGGTATCTGTTGAATGAGTTTGAGGTGATGCTATTCATATTGATGAACATAGAAACTATTCATGTCATTAATAAACCAAATATTTCACACATATCATAATCAGATCATAGATTTCATAGTTGATGTTTTCTTGGTGTACTCTAAAACACATGACTATCATGCCAAATAAATTGAAATCATCGTGGGTATACTAAGATAAAATAGTATTTAAAAAAATATTTCAAAATTCCAATTCTGGATTAATAATGTGCATTTTGTGCATCATATCCTTTTCAAGGTAGGTGTGCCTATAGATTTTGAGAATGTTTATCATGTTGTGTCTTGAGATCATCCCATAATTGTTTCCAATGATAATAGTTTTCATGGATTTACTTTCTATTATTTATAGTATGTTAAAGATTTATATCATTTGTAAGCACCACTTTCAGTCTTAAAAATATAATAGTTTTGTAGGAGTGGTTGGGGGTATGTGAGAATTATTTTTAAGAGTTAAATAATTAGTTTATGACCACATAGATCTTGGTCTTACCCCATATAGGTCGTATGTAAATATTATTTTTTTAATGAACCTACTGTTGGATATGTGCCATTATTTATGTTGGATAATATGGTTATACCATATGGGTCAAGGTAGTTATGTCCCCAAGAATGGAATGACCCTACCTATTTTCTAGAGTTGACCACAATGGTGTATTATTTGAAATGTGGGAGGAAGTACATGTTGGGGGATAGTTTTAATGTGATTTCCAACAAGAAAAATCATGGATTACACATTTGACCATTGTGATTTGGACCTACAAAAAAATATATGTTGAATGCATGAATTCTATTGATGTAGAGTTGGTTTATACACTAGCAAATAGAACAGTATTTCATATTCCATGAGTTGGAAGACACACAATCAAGTAGAACCTAAATCCACCTCTAAGTGGTGATTGATTGAATTGTTTTTTGAGATGAACCAGCAGGTGAAATATGAGAATGGGAATATGATCCTCACATCCATAGTATTCAGTTCCATTATTTTGAACCAGTTTAAGGATATTCATCTAGAGGATACATAGTGTTTGGATGTAAAGGTATTTCATAAAGGCAGGGATTCCAACTCTTGTTGGATTGTGTATGTTTATGGGGTAGTTTGTTTTTATGGAATGGTTTTGGTTCCAACTGGTTTGCGAGAAGAGGTGATGCATGAGTCTCATGCTTCAAATTGGGTGGTACACCATAGTTTGATCAAGATGTATCATGATCTTCGAATAATTTTTTTGATAGTGAATAAGGAAATGGGTTTCGGTTTTCACTATGTGATGCCTCAAAAGTTACCAGGTTAATGCCAAACATCTTCACCCAGGTTGTTCGTTACAACATTATCCCTTACCAGAATGGAAGTGGGATGACATAATGATGTATTTTGTAGTGGCTATTATGAAACATCCTCTTAATAATGACACAATCTAGGTTGTTATGGATAGTCTTACTAAAGTGGCTCATTTCCTATCGATATAGGCCACTTACACAATTTATCAGTTGGGGTTGTTTTATGTTCATGAGTTTGTGTGGTTTCAGGGAGTAGTAAATACTATTTATCCATATCATGATCCATGATTCACATCATGATATAGAATGGGATTTCATAGGTGTTGGGAAATCATGTTTATTTGAGTATGAATTTTCTCCCGTTGAAGTATGGGAAATCATAACATACGATTCATGTGTTAGAGGACATGTTGGAAGATTTTGTCCTAGATATTTATCGTTCATGGGGAAAAATTCTTCTTGTTCATTTTTCCTACAACAATAGTTTTTTCTAAAATTTAGATGGAACCATATGAGGTGATATATGGGAGGTTCTGTATATCTCTTCTATATTAGATTGATGTTGGAGAGTCCATGTTTTGGGGACTGATCCTAATTTCAGAGATATCAAAAAAGGTTATCTTGATTAAGAGACATTTGTATAATAATCAAGGTAGCAATATGTCATTTAAAAATCGGAGTCATTTTCCTCATGAGATTTTAGTGTGTCACAGTGTGTTTCATTGGGTGTTTCCCTGGTTGGGTCATTATTGAATTCAGAAGTAGGGAATATTGGTTTCTAGGTACATGGGGCCATTTGACATTGTGGATATGACTAGACATGTGGATTATTGATTGGTTATTACAAAATGGTATAATGTATTTCATGCTGTTTTACATGTTTCAGTGTTTCAATAGTATCACCATGATCTATTTCATGTGGTTAATGATGAGTATTACGAGCCTGAGACTGATGCGTCCATTGAGGGGATTCTCATTTGTATTTTGGACCATAGATATAATGTCATACAGGGAATGATTTTTCAATTTTTTTTTGTTTTTTGGTAGGATTGAAATGTTACGGATGAAACATGGGAGTTGGAATCTGATATACAAGCTCACTATCCTAATTTATCTTCTTTGACGACTCTGTGATACTTGGGAAGAGCAGCTCGAGGATGAGCCATTAAATAGTGGGGATGTTTTTTGATCCTAGAAATAACGGTGGTATTTAATTATTAAATTTTTTATCTCAATCACATATTCTAGGCCAATGAAATATTTCCATGTTTTTGAGGGGCCATGGGGGGGTTTAGTGGGTTTGGAACACAATTGAATGTGAAACCATGCCAAACATTGGATGGTTTGTGGTTTTAACATGATTAAGAAAACCATTCGACGTTAGGGAACAAATTGGGTAGTTTTGGATAGTAGCATATTAGAATATTGGAACGTGGTTCATAACCATTTTGGGTTTCCCTATGTATCTATGTGGCCTCAAATAGCATGAACAATTTCTTGCACATAGTTTTCACATGGTTTGTAAAACCGTGTGGGTAAACTGTTCATCATAGTAGTGTGGAAAATTAAAAAAAAAATCCATTATGGGTTTAAATAATCTCAATCGATATTCCTACCATTTCACTCCTCTATGACCTTATAAAAAACCTAGCTATTGATTCTTCCATGAAGTGATTCTCCGATCATCCAAATCCTTTTGTTGCATCCTTAGTTTCAGATTAATGATCTGGGTGAGTCAAATCCCTATATTTCATATCTTTTTGGTTTATGGTTTGTGTAATTATATTATCTAAAACTGATGATTGATGTCCCCCTTTTCCTAGTGAGATCTATGTTAATGATTTAAAGGGTTTCTAATTTGGGATATAAGGCTTATATTAAGAGTTTTTTCGTCAACGACTTTGAGGTAGGTTTTCTAAAAGTCATATACCAAGGTGTTTATATGGATTTGAGCATGAAAAGTTGTGTTATTTTAGTCCCTTTTTGTTTTGTTCTTTGTGCTGTTAATGGGATTTGATATATTGGTTGTCGAAATTAAACTTTTTTCTTCTAATGAACCACATTGGATGAGTTGAGGATGGATTGACCAATTTTCATTAACCCATGTGGTGTTCCGACCATCCAAAACATGGTTAATAGAAAAGTTAAGTGTTAAATAGACTTATGGTTATGGAAAGGCAGTGTTAAACATGTTTATTGGATATTTTTGAAGACCAATACAGTCAAATTGGTAGTTGGTCCAGCATTTTTGAAATAGAATATGGGTTTCATGTAATTACATGAAAATAGTTAAATGATGTTAATGGTAATGTACAGAATGAAGTGTGATTTTTACATAAAATTAATAAGTTGGAAAATACATGGGAAATTCTAAATGTGTAAAATAAATTAACATATATAAATGGTTGGATATGTTATATAGGTTAATTGAGGGTAATATTTGAATATGATTATTAAGGTAGGCATATGAAATGGGAATTGGGAGAAATGCCAGTGTAATGTAAATGGTATATATGTTAGTAGGTTATGAAATAATTCTAATTCTATTTTTTCTTGTTATAGATTGTGATTTGTATTGGAATTTGTAATGTTTTTTTATATTATGGAATATGTGAGATTAATAAAAAATAAGTATGTTCACATGGATGATAGAGTATGTTGTTGACATGAGTATCTATGTCAACAGATCTAGTTAGACCGAATCTCTAAACATTACCCCAAACTTCATAAATTAATTAAGGGGATATAGTTATATTCCCTTAATAGTTTCATTTGATGTAGCCAACAATGATAATTGATTCAAGGTTGTTGTACTATTTTTGTCATTATTTCATTATACCTTTTGATATATGGTACATTATTTATTCCTCCTATATATTGAGTGGATGAATATTCCAAACCTATTAATGAGGTTGTAAAACTGAAATAGTTACTGACATTTGTATAAGTTTTGATGAATGAAATATTTCGAGGAAGAGATTAAGTAAATTTATCAACTATTGGTTTGAATCCTTTCATTATTTACCTTGTCTTCACATAGTACATCATGTACTATATTGTGACTAGATATTTTGTATACACCATTGGTGGTGGCATACTAATTTTGACTAAAAATGTACTTTAGTGTGTTGGGGTACCTAAGCACACTTAATGCTTGAAGGCTCGGACAAGGGAAAGGGCTCTATACTCTGGGGTGAATTTTGGAAGGGAACATGTATGTATTATGTTCTATAAATAATGTCACGACTATTTTGGGGATTATTAAATCATCTTTATTTTTTGTTTTGTTCACATGTAACTATTTGGAAGAACCTTGCATGTTATCAAATATCTCATGTTTATACCTAGTTTTAGGAGATGGTGGTTTAGGAATGTTATTTGGTTATTACTTGTTTCTTAAGAAACAATAATTACACTATGATGTGAATTACTATGGTAAAGAGGTTATAATCTCCCTATGTGACTTATTTAGTCCATGGATGATAGTTGGATACCTTTGGCATATGGGGAGGCACACATGAGGTTATGTGGCAGCTCAAAACAGGGACCAATTTTGTGGATTCCATGATAGGGACATTACATGGGAAATTCATGATAGTTTTCATGGGATTATAGACAATTTATGGGTCCCTTAATTAATGAAGTGATCATAAATAAAGGGAGAGGTACCTCATATTAGTGGTGTATGATTATAAAATACAAAAATTATTTTATATACATCCCATTTAACCATTTTTCATCTAGGGGTTGGTTCTAGGTCGTGGATTCCATATTTTTATCCTCTCATAGCATATGATGATTTTTGTATTCTATGTACTACATTTGGTGGTGTGGGGTTTTTTATTTCACATGGTCATCTCCATAATTTTTAATATATCATTGATAAAATGAGATATAACCAAATGTTTATGAGGTAAAAAAGTTTATATTATCATGTAAATCATTAAATAATTTTTGGGAGTTCATAAATCAATCAGTCGTATAGGGAGTGCATTATTTATTGGATTTTTTTATCTATGGAGTACCTATATATATCCATTAAATTAGGTACACTGACCATCATGAAATAATTCCACTTATGGGTGTAAATTACTCTCTAAGGAAATTTGGTGTCTTGTAACACATTTCCATCAGATCAATAAGTATGTATTTTATCACATGCCTATATCTAGACCCCATGACCACACGGATGATGTATATAGTTACATAGTGATACAAAGATAATTTTTATAGCATATGGTTTATATAAATATTGGTAATTAAGTATCCCGAATTAATATAATATATTAAGTAATTTTAGATCATTAATAATCCACTTATGATTTAACAATACCTCTAATAAAACTCTATCTATAATTAAATACTAATCCTTATAAACTATGACACCGGTTGAATTATTATATCATTTAATTAAAAAACAATGTTCTAAAAAATCAAATAATTCTTGAACTAACATAAATATACACTATAGATAATGCTATATGAACTCATGAAAGTCATCAAACTATTAGATTCATCACATAGTATTTTTTCATTCACTACATCCTATAGATGGTGTCCCTAGTTTGATAATTTTACCTTGGTATATATATTTTCACCAAATTTTCAAACTAGCATTGCAAAACTAATATCTCTAAACTCCATCGCAAGGATGGAAACCACTTTGATACCATTATGATACAACCTTGTGAAACTAGAACCCCACCAAGGATGGTATTTATGCTAAATGTTCCACCCAAACTAATATAAAATATGAAATGGGTAATTTATTAGCACCAAGATGGATTAAAAATATTGGGTTTTCATGAAATAAATAAAACATATGACATAATATAATATTTAACAATTAAATATAAAAATAATTACCAATATGGTACACAGAAAATTTACTAATAATATAATAAATAATGTATATATATTCTCCAATCATCCATAACCAATCCGAAAACAAAATCCAATTCTAGAAAAATCGTGAACATAGTGAAATGAAAAGAATAATTTCTAGCATAAGGGAATGGAAGACTCCATATCAATCACATAGCTCCTGAACATAAATCACTCTAAAAATAAGAATTATAGAGGATTACTAAGAAACAAATCCATTAACACCATATCCTATGATATTATCCGTAAACTAAAAATTATCTATACATAAAAAAATTGTTAGATGGGAGCCTAAAAAATGGTGACTATAAAAATTATTTATTTGAAACCCGAAATTATAATTGGAAAATAAAAATGACACATTGAAAAAAAACTATCGAATAACTAGATTACCAACATGAATCAATCTGTAGAATAGAGGAGATGATAGAAGATGGGGTGTAAAATGCTAAAGCAATGACTCAATCTGAGAATATAACATAAAAAAAATATTACTAAAATAAAAAAATATTTTATTTTTCTATTGAAATTACAACCACTAAAATAAACCCAAACCATAATAGACCAAAAGTACCCATAGTTTTGGGTTAGAAAAGTAATGTTTCTTAATGATATGACTTCAACTCTGAACACCACACCTTGTTTAATCACAGAAATCGAATGTGAATTTATATTCACCAAATAGGTAGTAATTATTATATGTGGATCACTATTTTATGGATAATAATCATTAATTCTCATATATACCAACGAATTATCATTTTAAAAATAAGTCACATATAATGTGAATCCACCAGATATCCATTAAATTGGAATCTATATTGAATTTTTTTAATAAAGGGTCTACACCTCAAAGGATGATGTGAATTCGATATAAGTGTACTAAATCTACATGTTGGGAACTTATTCTCCATCCCATGGTAGAGAACACAACCCCACATTATGAAATCAAAAACTAATCAATAATAATATAATTATTAATTTGTTTATTAACCCATGAATAATGTGGTGAACAACACACATAATATTTAGACAAGTACTAACTACATCCATATTGGTACAATCTACACCTTATGAACAATATCTCAACAATGTGACAATGTAACCAAAACCAAAAACCTCTCATCAATATATCGATCAGTAATTAAAGAAGTTATAGGTTTTTAACAACAATTTTACTCTATTATAGACTCGTAACCACTATATCCTATATAAATCTCATATACATGAAACAATTAGTGACAAATCCACCGTTTGGATCATTAAATTATCTCCATGTTTGAGGTTTTTCTATGATCAATGAGTAGTCAAAAATATTCTCTCTAAAAGAGTTATGTATGAATCATATCCCATTGAGTGAGTGGTAAGGAATGTATCCTCATGTTTAATAGAAGTCCATAAACCTCTTTTTCCACCCCTACCACTATGAAGACATCCTAGAGGATATGTAAATATGAATCTAATTTCAATACCCCTCCATCAATCATAATTGAATCTATAACCTCTAATTAATTAACTATGAATATTGAACCGTGTAACAAGGAATATAGACAGATTCATCTCCATATTGTCAGGTGAGTTATAAAACAAATGTTGATCCAATGTTCTTTCTAAAACCTTGTTATCATCTCCACATTACATTGAAACTCAATATAACAAAAAAAATATCCCAAAACACTAATATTGAATCATTATTCACTATAAAATTATGGGTCATTAATTTATCATATTTGGAAACATATTTCACCTATTTTGATAATTGGGTGAGAATATATGAATAACATCATTGAATATAATGTACATGATATAATATCTATTAGGAATGTCTTGGGAGACATAAAAAGTAGATATATGTGTATTTTCATTTTACTTCCATGTTCAGTCGACTAACATGGTCTTCCCCATGGAGGACATAAAATGTGGGGTTGGAGTAATAGCCGAGTATGTACCCCAGATGACCATATAATGTAAAAATAACATAAATTTTATCTAAATATAGTACAAATGATATGTGTGTTTCAGGTTGTATTTATGCATTAACTACATTACACATTGAGGCATGAAACTTTTCTCAAATTATATGTACTTTGTATATATGTTGAATGAAGTCTGTGTTAGTTATGTGTGTACAATAACAAAACTATGTGTCTATGATCTGACCAAACATAGTGTGTGTTATATAATAGTACATTGTTTGATATTTAATAACACTATATAATATCTAACCATAATTATAAATTGGACCCTCATGTTATTTGATTATCACAAGCTATGTTATTTTGATTTATTTACCTAGAAACCCTAGAAAATCATTGTTCCTACTAGTACCATAAAATTTACTATAAAATAAAGTCTCTACTATATTCAATTATTACAATGACACTCCTTTACTAGTGTATTTCAACCCCTGTTGTTTATTATTTCATGAGCCCACCTTGGATTCCTCCCATAATGTTTAGACTTCACACTACACCACAATGAACTGAAACCACCTCATAATGAAACTGTTGGACTCCTCATGTATTAATAATGTGTTAATGATAACCAATCCTATTAAACAAATTTTACTCTTGTCAGTTATTTATCAATCATGTGTATTCATGTCTATTCTTGTTTAAGTAGTCTCATGATTTAATATTAGCCATTCAATATTTTAATTTGTCAACATTAAGTTTCCTTACATTATATTATCTTTGATATACTCTCGTAATACCTTATTTGAAAAATTATTAAGTATAATCCATTCTATTACAATAATTTTTTGTGTCTAAATATAGTTACTTTGAAATGTATGATACATCATATGTCTACTCCCTACTATGTCTTCCTGCACCGTGAAGTAGACACTGTGAAGTAGACACCCTGAAGCATACATCATCAAGCAGACACCGTGATGCAAACATTGTGAAGCAGACACCAAGAAGCAGACACCGTGAAGTATACATTATGAAGAAGACACTGTGAAGAAGACACCATGAAGAAGACACTGTGAAGAAGACACTTTGAAGAAAACACCATAAAGAAGACACCATGACAAGACACTGTGAACAAGACACCATGAATCAGACACCCTGAACAAGACACAATGACCACGAGACACTGTGACCAAAAGACACCATAATCAATCTAGACACTGTGTTAAAGAGACATCATTTCCATGACTTATTGTGCCAACATTTCTTAAACTATTTTTCCATTTCGTATTTTAATCTATGATAGCTATATTTTAAAATTTTAAATGAACTGACAAAATTAATATTTCTTTTTAGAAATATCATCTGACAGTAGGAGGTACGAGGTGTAGTATCCATGAAACATGTCGGCCCCAACACGTGCATTCCAATATAAAATCGAAGTGTGGCCAAGAATAAAGGTGCGCAATATATTAAATGAAAAACAAGGCTGTGAGCATGATAATGAAGAATACTAAGTGAATTTCAAAAGGAAGGATTGTCACATGAATGCAACCCGACTATGCTAAAGAACCTACAAATGAAACTGGAATCTAGAGAACATCGTCAAATTTTTGAACCTCACGAAGAATAGAAGATGAATTGTGAAACTCTATTTCACTAACGTGGTCTTGAGATATACATATGTTTCATCTCTAGAAGTCCATAGTAGCAAAGATTAATACTCAGAGCACTTCTAATCCCTTCTCCATATTTCTTCTCTATTGTGTATCTGTTTATTACATTTCAAGAAGAGTGTATACCTGTAGAACAACACACTCTGTGTCCTTCATTAAACTAAAGGATATAAGATATCCTTACAAAAACCTCTATTTACTTATTTTTAAACACTAAAACTATATAAGAGGTCCATGTGTGACCTGAACAGTCTGGGTACTGTTGTTAACCCCGATCTCGGGTGTAGATAAAAGATTATTTAAATAAACTGCTTGGTGGTAGGTGATCACCATGTAGAGTAGAGTATGTCTCGACTTGAGATTGAACCACTTGTTTCATATCCGTTATGCTTCTTTAATTAGTAATCTCTACTTTATTGCTTTACTATATAATTCAGAAATCACAAATTTTTCTTTGAAAGTTAGTCATGGAAAGAAGTTATAATTGGATGTCTTAGTAGAATAACTACAAAAGTAATATTAATGACACAAATTAATATTACTCAGAATTAATCAATATTATAAGAAGTTACTTAAATAATAAAACATTAAGAACAGTATAACCTTGATTAACTGTGTTTTATTTAATCATTAGGGAATCCTTTTTAGAAATTCTTTTTACAGAAATTTTTATAGTTACAGAATTCACCACTCCACTCATTAGTAATCAACTCCGATTGATATTTTGTATCAGAGGGTGTTTATTAAATCTCTGTGTAATCTTATTCAACTTTTATTGTAGTTGTACTTTAATGATCAGTAAATTTCTGTAAATTCTAAATTTATAGAACTTTAAAATTAATACATCATTATGGATAATAGATTGGAAGGTACAGAAACCAGAAAATCACCATTATTTAATAGAACCAACTATGCTCAATGAAAATTTAAAATGAAAATGCATTTAGAGATTATGATTTTCAAAATATGGTCATCCATAAAAGATGTATACAAAATTCCAAATACTGATAGAATCACATGGGCTGAACCTTCCAAAATTACCTACAATAACAATTTCAATGCTATATATGCTTTATAATACTTATTAGGGGATCAAGAGTTTAATAGAATTTCTGTTTGTAAAAATTCCCATGAAACTTGGGATACCCTATCTTTCTCAAATGAAAGAGCATCAACTATAAATGAAATAAGACTTAATACATATACTATCAAAAGTGATAATTTCAAAATGGAAATTGATGAGCCTATTTCTGACATGTATCTTAGGTTCATGGATATTGTCAACGCAATGATTTCTCTTAGAAGAGAAGTCAATGCCAATGAAGAGGTCATGATAATTCTTAGATGACTACCTAAAAGATGGAGGGGATCCTCTATCACTATTAGAGATTCATGTGACATCAAAATGCCACCTGTAAAAGAACTCATTAGGAAACAGATGATGTATGAAGACGAGCTGAATGTCAACAAGGAAGATGAGGATGGACCAAAGATGAAATCTATTGCATTCAAGACCACCACCTCTAAGCAGAAAGACAATGGGAAATTGGATGATTCTGTAGAAAGACCAACTAGGGAAAAATCATCACCTAACAATGATGAAAATAGGACTCAACAAGCTAGAGGATTCAAACAATTTTACTAAAAGAATACCTTTTTCAGAAAGCCTAACTTCAACTGCAAATATAAAAAAATGAAATTGGAAGAAGTACTAGAAAATAAGTGACAAAAATGAGGAAATTATCTACTATGAATGTAAATGAAAAGGACATATCAATGCTGACTGTCCAAAGATCAAGTAAAAAATGAAATATGATGACAAAGACATAAAGTATAAAAAGGCAATGAAAGCAAGGTGGAGTGCTTCTGAGGATATTTTAAGCGACCTAGAGGCATCGCATGATGAACATACTAACAAATCCAATATGTGTTTTATAACAAACACATTTTAGGTAACACTAAACTCTTCTGTACATTATTTATACTTTTCTAAAGATGAATGAAACTCTGAAAAAATGACTAAAGAAGAAATTATTGAATACTATAACATGCTTGAGGAAACATGTAATGAACTAAAATATAAATATAAATCATTTAAGAAACCACATGCTCTTACTATGAATATTAAATCTGAACTCACAAATCCAAAGGATAAAATTTCTCAACTTCTCAACGAAAACAATGAATTAAAAATGTCAAATAAGAAATTAAATAGTGAATTAGAAATTATTACTAATGGATAAAATTATCATACACAAATTCTAGGAAAATATTTTCCCCAAAATACAACATTGGAATTGGTTATCAACCTGGAAAAAGAAACCGTGGTAGAACAAATTTTGTTTCAAAATCGAGGACATACAGTTTTACACCCAGTTCTAGACATAAATCTTCATGTTCAAATCATGATAGGTATTCTACTGTATCAAATATTTATGGACCGAATAGAGTCTACTTTTCAAATAATCTACATAATATATATAGGTAACCTATGGGGAAAATATGGGTTCTTAATGCACATATTACAAATAATATTGGACCCAAACAAGTATGGGTACCAAAATTTGTTTTCCCTTAACCTTTTTGAATGAAATCTACATAAGGAGCACCTAAAAAAGTCTATGGTACATGGACAGTGGATGTTCAAGGCACATGACAGGAGACAAATCATGTATAAAGAACATGATAAAAGTTGATAGAGGACATGTCACATTGGGTGACAATTCCAAGGGAATATTATTGGCCACGACCATATCGGTAACTCTAAATCAGTTTTAATTTCTAATGTACTATTTGTTGATGGTTTAAAATATAATATTTTTAGTATCTTACAATTATATGATGATGGATTTCATGTTTGATTTGAAAATGATTCATGTAAATCCATTAATTCTAAAGATGAATTAGTATTTTCTATATTAAAAAATGTAAATGTTTATTCTATTAATTTAGATTCTTTAGCTTCACAAAATGATTCATGCTCAACTGTATTTCATAATGAATTTTGGATCTGTCATAGGATACTAGGACACTGCAATGTTCACTCCCTTTGAAAGCTAACTATAAAAAGGCTAGATAAAGACTTAGCAAAACATGAGTTTCCAAATGACAATGTGTGTAATATCTGTCAAAATAGAAAACAACACAATGTTTCCTTCAAACCAAATAAGGATGTGTGAACTCCTCAACCCCTAGAACTGGTTCACTTGGATTTGGTTGGACCATCTACTGTTTCTAGTTTAAATGGGAAGCACTATGATTATGTTCTGGTTGACGAATTTTATAGATATACTTGGACCATCTTTACAGCTCACAAAAGTGAAGCCTGCTCTTATTTTACTAAATATTCCATATCTCTAGAGAATATTAGTTTAAATAGAATTGAATCCTTAAAAAGTATTCATAGCCATGAGTTTGAAAATCAAGAGTATGAATACTTTTACTCACAAAATGGTTATAGTCACAATTTCACTGCCCCTAGAACACCTCGGAAAAATGGGGTGGTAGAGAGAATAAACAGAACCCTGCAAGAAATTGCTAGAACAATGCTTAGAGAATATGACCTACCTATTTATTTTTGGTCTGAAGATGTCAATAGAGCATGCTACATTATAAATAGAGTGCTGATCAGACCAATTCTTAAGAGGACTCCTTACGAATTATCAATCAATAGAAAACCAATGTTTAGATACTTCAATGTTTTTGGTTGCAAAGTCTATATTCTTAATACCAAAGACAATTTGACAAATTTGCATCCAAAAGTGATGAACGAATATTTTTAGCATATTCCATGTATAGTAAAGCCTATAGAGTGTTTAATAAAATAATTAAATGTGTAAATGAATTTGTTCGTGTCTAATATGATGAAATAGATCCACATTAGCCTAAAACCGTCCTAGAGAATCTGGAGGATGATGTATCAAATCTGAACATCATTTAAAAATACTAAATTTGTTCTTTGAAATAATCTGTGAAAACTTCCAGCTCTGGAAATTCTTTATAATCAAGTCGCAATGAACCTGATTCTGTTGATGAAAATAAAATCACTAGTCCCTCTTTTTGTAGAACTGTTAGAACCATTAAGAACCATCCCTTAGATGATGTTTTAGGAGACATAGATAATGGAACTAAAACTAGAGATTCTATTAGAAATCAGGTTGAACATCATGTCTTCTTGTCACAAATTAATCATAAAAAAATTAATGATGTTATCATTTATGAATTTTGGGTGATGTCTATGCAAGAAGAACTTAATCAGTTTGAAATGAACAATGTTTGGAAACACGTTGAAAGACCCAAGGACAGATTCAACCAAGTCACTTAATGGGTGTTTTGAAATAAGGTAGATTTAGCAGGTAACATAGTAATAAACATAGATATATTAGTTGCACAATGCTATGTTCAAGAAGAAGTAATTGACTATGAGGAGACCTTTGCACCATGTTGGCGCCAAAATATTGTACGCAATGAAGGGATGGAAAAGAAGCCCCACGCGCTGCCTCTCATAGCAAAAGAGCGATGCACCCCCAAGCATCGTGGCCGCCGCGGAGCACAAGAGGCGGTAATGCCGCACGAACTCCCTGACGTTTGCGAGCCCGCTGCGGAGCACAGGAGGTGGTAACGACCCGCGAACGCCATGACATTCGCGAGCCCGCCACGGATCACAGGTGGTGGTAACGCCCCGTGAACTCCCTGACATTCGCGTGCCCTCCGTGGAGCACAGGAGGCAGTAATGCTCCACGAACGCCCTAACGTTCGCGAGCCCTCCACGCAGACCGGGAGGCGGTAACGCTCCGCGAACTCCCTGACGTTTGTGAGCCCAACGCGTAGCAACCGCTGCCCATGCGCGCTATGTGAGGTCTACAACACGGCGCCCCTTACCTATAAATACTGGGTTCCCCCTGAGCCCATGAGGAAGGAAGATCTGACCTTTCGGCTTCTCAGCTCTCGAATCGTGAAGCACCCTTCGCCCCCGGGAATCATGAGCTTTGCGAGGTACCTCTACTTCGTGAGATGCCTTCGCCCTGTCTCGTCTTGAGCCCCTATTCCGAGAGGGATTCCCTTTACGAAGCCTAAGGGAATTTGTGGAGGTAGGGGATTCCAAAGGGAACCTGGGCAGCCACGGAGCGTTTATAATTCGCGAACACCCATCTGGTACTAGGGATCCACATGCCAAGGCAGGGTCGTTGTACATCGCGAAGCACACTGCTTCTCAGCACCTTTCTTCACGAGGCCCCTCTGCTTCACGAGGCAGTGCTTTGCGAATACTATTCCACTTAGCGAAGCACCTCCCAGTCACACCCTTTCCCCATGCTAAGGCCGAGGCACTCCACTTCGTGAATCATACTCTTTTTCTTGGAAATTCCTCTTCCCGTGCGACCCTCCAGGCTTGCACGATGTGATTTCAAAATCCCATGGGCAACACCACCCATAGAGTTGCTTCAACTAATGATTCTTCGCATAGGCATGCTAATGGCTATTGCTTTTCGCATAGCCATGCTAACGTGGACCCCTCAATGGTTCACTCCGCGACCCCCTTTTACTATGGCCTTGCCAGTACCTTCCCTCCCCCAAGGAATAGAGGGTACCAGTTATGTAAGTCCTAGGGGTGTGGAGTAAACCTACCTTGTCCAAGCTGCAGGACGTTAAACTGCCAAGCACCTCATCCTCAACACATGACGTTAAACTGTGATCCAGCCCCATGCCTCACACGCATGGTCCCCCGAGCTCGGACATTTTTTATGCCACTCGTCTCCACAGAGACGGGGTCACCCCCTCCACAAGGGATGATATCCTCTTTATTAGAGTAGCATATGACCATGGGAGAAGGGAAACCACCCCTGTATAAGCCACAAGCCTATCTTGCAGAAGGTAGCACCCATGCACCTCCGCACTTCTCCACTACCAAGGCCAGCGGAGGGCGCGATAGGGAACGAGGAGCCTTCCATCGTTGGTCCCAAATCCCTCTCCCGTCGTGCTTTGTAGCACTTCAGGCCTCCATCCTGGAGTAAGTCCCAGCACCATGGGTTGCCTAACGCCTAGGCCCCTCTTCGCCTCTCACGGATGCACCCTTCACGACGTGATCGTCAGGTCCTTGCTACCTCTTGTTTCTCACACCGAGCATGACTCACGTGGGCTTAGAGTAAGCATCGTCCATGACAATGCCTTCATCCAGCATGACGTTAAACTGCATGCCCTCATCCAGCATGATGTTAAACTACATGCCCTCATCCAGCATGACGTTAAACTATATGCCCTCGTCCAGCATGATGTTAAACTATACGCACTTGTCACGCAATGACATTAAACTGCACGCCACTTTTCTCCTGAACTACGAGGTCTTTGATCCATGTCACGACATGGTACGTAGGAAGCCTCCATGAAGTTCAAGCCCATCCACCATTTCAACACGTCAGGTTATACCTTCATCCATCATGACGTTAAACTGCATTCCAGTCCTACGGTAACCCTTTGTGACCCACCTGAACTATGAGGACATTGATCCATGTCAAGGCATGGTATGTAGGAAGCCTCACGAGGTTCAAGACCATCTCCCATCGGACTAAGGTCCTTTATTTACGTCTTTTCACCGACACCCACCACCATTCCCGAACTACGAGGTCTTTGATCCATGTCAAGGCAAGGTACGTAGGATGCCTCACGAGGTCCAATCCCACGATATGTGAACCCCTCAAGTTCACCTTCACGTCGGTTCGCCGATGAATCCCATTTGAACTATGGGGTCTTTGATCCATGTCAAGGCATGGTACATAGGAAGCCTCCACGAGGTTCAATCCCACCTCTCGTCATATATTCATGTCAGGGTTCATCTTTGACTCGCATGACGTTAAACTGCATTCTGGTCCAACGGCAAGTCATTGTGACCAACCTGAACTACGTGGTCTTTTATCTGTGCTAAGGAATGGTATGTAGGAAGCCTCACGAGGTCCAAGCCCACCACCACTGGGACCCCCCTGGTCCTCCTCATTCACGTCGGCCTTCCTACGTCCAACCTGAACTACGAGGTATTTGATCCATGTCAAGGCATGGTACGTAGGATGCCTCCTAGAGGTGCAAGCCCACCACCTGTTGGTCACTCCATCCTTCTTCACTTCAGGTCACCAGCACCTGGGCAACCTAGTGTGTAATCCCCACACCATCCGGACCAAGGTCCTCATTCGCATCGGTTTGCGGACACACCATTCTGAACTATGAGGTTCAAACCCATCACTCGGTCGTTCCGACAACATTCACGTCGGTTCGCTAACGATACCCATTGGGCCTAGCTCCACCTTCACGTCGGCTCGCCGGCACCATCCTGGACTTTGTGGACATTTATTCCCTACCACAGTGATACGTAGGAGGCCTCTTCAAGGCTCATGCCCAATGTCACTATCTCCCTTACGTTAGTCCCATCTCAGTCCCCCTCCGCTTCATCCACCCATCCATCATCCACCCTGATCCTCACCAGGACCGTCATATCCCGGCGAGATCATCCCATTCCACTCCTCTTCACAAAATTCAGGCCGAGCCATCTCCGTTGGACGTTAAACATGCAACCTACCTCGTGATAAACATGATATTCCTGAGGAAAACCTTGGATGGCACGCACTTGGAATAACCGTCTCCAATAAACATTAAACCTGCGGCATACCCTGTGTCAAACATAGGAAGCTGAGGAAAACCTCAGATATATGCCTAGGGCATATGATTCCCTGCGCTCTATGTGGGATGCCTCGGGCTTCCACACCCTCGAGAACCCCCATTAAAAGGGACAAAAGACAGACACGCCAGCTCCCCCAGCATACAGACACGCTACTGATGCCTCGACGTGACTACTCCCCGGACTAAAGGTTGCTGCCCTGACCAGACCCTTTGAAATGTCCTGACAGAAGTAGTGTAATTAACCGGTGTCCATGGAAACATGGCACTAGGAAGAGTTTCACGAACAACGTATTAAATCTATGAGGGAGACCCGGACTAGGTGACGAGTTCTGAGGAGAAATCCACAAAAGGAGGAATCGACGTCCCATCATCCCGGTTTCGATCAAGGAGTAGACATCCCTGAATAAGGAGTGTATGCCGCCCGCCTTTGGAAAGCGAGAATGTAGGGAAACAGCTGTGCGTCCTCCGCTGACAGATGTGTGCACCCCGGTGAAAGCGTCGAAAACAGAAATGGTGAACCCAACGAGAAATTCTTCTCCTCAAAGTGGAGATTAGTAGCGCTCAAGACACCAGTAGATTAAATGTCACCGGATCCATATATCCGGTGTCGGGTCCTGCCAAGAAAATAGCGGGCCTGGTGTGAAACTCACCGGAAGTTGGGGTAGTAGAACATGGGGCATTCCGTTCTGCAATGTGTTAGCGTGGATCCTTCTTATAGACGTGGAGAATGGAATGACACTAGGGCACTGGTTTCCAATCCTTTTCCTCTCAGTGCTGATGGGTTGATATCTTCGTTTCCCAGGAACCAAGTTGCTGCTATGGAGGCACGATCAACGACCGCTCGCCTATGTAGGGGCAGGGGTAATACTGACACAGCTTCCCCACATGGCTCCAATTCCGCCACGACGGCCTCTACATCTGTGAATACAGGGTGCCCACGTCCCCTCTCCCCATCAGAGATCATCCAACGAAGGGTGATCAAAAACCTTGTACGAAGGTACGAGGAGGAAGGAGTCATCCCAACTCAGGATATGGACCTCCTGGACTTGGAGGAATCTAGGACCTTCTGCTAACACCACCCTCAAAGGCCACGCAGAGAGCCCCTGCTCCCCACCCCAACGTTCAATCGTTTTGAGAGCCTGTCCCCGGAACTCCTCGACGACTTCTCGCCTTACGCTGATGAGGTGGGTGATGTCCGGCTCAGCCCGCTTAGATTCCCATGTCAGGGGATCCAGGAAAGGGCTCCCACCAAGTTGCATCAGCACCACCGACCGACTTTTCTAGAAGAGTAGGTAGGCTATGCACCTACACCACCTGCGCGAGCCCATCTAACCCGGTGTCAGCGTCAGGCCCGAGCTAAGGAAGCGAGTCAAGGGGCGTCGACGTCAACAACGACTGTGGCCCGAGTCACCCCCGACGTGCAGCATGGGGTCTCTGCACACACTGAGCAGTGGAATTCCTTCACCCGACCAGGACCAAGGCTCCAACCGCCCCATGGGCATGTCGGGTTGGCTCTAGGGGTTACAAGCCTGAGTGGTGATCGCCCCGAATCAATTCGCGGTAATGTCACCCCATATAGAGGGCCTCCCAGTAACACTATTCCACAGAGCAAGGTCCTCCCCCGCTCCGATTCTTGTCACGGAGACATGACTCATGCTACCCCCATCTCGAAAAAAGACATGCCCCGCGGCAGTGACGCTCGGCGCGGAAACATCTCCCGCACCCACCATACAGGGTGTGGTGTCCCTTCTCCTGCCCCCGACCATCGATGTGGAGGCACTTCCCATCTGTTCCCTCTCCAACATGAGGGTCCTCCCTACATCCTCTCTGCAACTGGTGAAGGTCCTCCTCACCCCGGCAACTCGAGGAGTGAATGTCAGCCTCGCTCCGACCATGTGGGTACTGTCCATGGAGGCCCTCCCAATATACCCTTCAACATTTTCCCTGGTGCCCCTCGCACCCCGGTTATCTCAAGAGGGATCCCTCTCCACTATGGAGTCAGCGCCGCCCCGAGATCACATGTTGAGGATCAACCTTGTCCTAAAAATCCATCTAGGGGCAAGCGAGCTGGTCGTCGCCGCCACAAGAAGAGTCCTGGGTAGGCCCGGGTGGAGATCAAACCTGCCCGTTTCTCGGACTCTGAAGCGGAATGCGACTCAGCGATGGAACCTTCCCCCAGCTCCTCTATGTCAAGGATTGGGGCAGGGAACAGACACGTTAGCCTCATTCTCCCAGAATGCGAGGTCCACCGGATTCCGGCCTCCCTCTGCAGGTACATCCAGGAGGACGAAATTGTGGAAATGTTGTAGGTCCCGATTACGCAATCACCACTGTCGTCACCAGAAGCGCCCTCTACCTCTACCAGAGATCACGGGAAGCTATTTTGGGGACCAACGATGGTGGAGCAATGGCGTAACCCATCGACGGTGTCTGCAACTCCTGCTCCGGAAGTTATGGCTATCAGCCCATCGTATCGTGATATCGTGGTCAGGTCACCTCACTCTTCAGAGGATGGCCTAGAATTCGGCGTCCAGTCAGCAGGTTCGCCATATTCTCTGCCGCCATGTTTACTGTCCTAGAGGTCCGACTCGGTACCGCTACCGGTCCCTCAGCCACCCCCGGTTTACGAGTGGGGAAATACAAGGCCAGACCCCGAGTCCGAACCCAGGAGCTTCTGGAGCATTCTCGCAGTGGATCACTTCCTGGAGAAGTTCTGACCGACGGTAGCACCGAACTTTCATGCACTAGATTCCCTTACCCCAGAGGATGTGGGGTGCTTCTGCCAAACCCTATGGACAGCACACCTCTTCCTTCATTACGAGCGAGTGATGTACCCCAGGAGTCGAGAGCACTTTGAAGAAATCGGCGAGCAATGCCGCCTGATCGATTTGGCCGCACTCCCTGTGGCCCAGCACCCTAAGTCACCAGGCTGTCAGAGCAACATCAAACTGAAATGCATTCAGAGTTTCAAAGTACTCCCCAGGGTCATCAGGGATGCAACCCCCCATGTGCATGTCCGTGGCTGGGGACACTATGCCGCTCTCCTCTTCAGCCCAATCCGATGGAAGCCCGATTTGTTATGAGACAGTGAGGACATGCCCTCGAGAGCTGACATAGTGGAAAAGGAAGAAGAGCTTGAATTTCTTGATGGAGACTTCCCCACAAGGGTGTACCTCCACTGCTAGACCCATCAGGGAGGGTTACCCGTCCGCAGAGGAACCTTCTAGGCCTCCCTGTACCCACAGAGTCGCTGGTACTCAGTCGAAATGCAGGTAAGGGTAAGGAGCTTGTCGGAACTGCCAAGCACACCGACCCGTCTGCCTCTGTACAAAAGACGGACAAAGATCCCGAGAAGGCCGAGTTATGCCAGTAGCCTGCTGAGCAGATGAGGTTGGTTGATGATCTCCTTGCTGAGCGCGCTGTAGAGCGGCGACCCGACTATGGTAATCCCAAGCCGGGGCCGCAGGGGGAGGAACAATTCCCCCCTAGTGAGATGCCTCTGGGAAACCCTGATCATTCTACTTTCGTAGACATGGAAGATGTCGAAACTTATGGTAAGAGGGCACGATAAGTCTCACCAACCCCTCCTAAATGATAGGGCAATCTGAGAAATACAGCCCGGGTTCCCCCAGCGGCCCCGCAGGTCATTCCGCCAATCGCTCCACGAGCTGTTGAAGCCATCTACCATGTCGAAGAACCTAGCAACGCACTTGTGATTAGGGATCCCCGTCAAGACAGGGACCCCCACCCGGATGATCTTATAGTGGCACTCATCACCCGCCTCGAAGATTTGGAAACGCGGAAGGTGGCCGTCCCACCAGATGGCAAGTCATATCCCGCGTGGGTGGATGATATGCCTGCACCCCCGGGTTTTGGGAACCCCACTTTCTCTACCTTCAACGGGACAGGGGACCCGTCGTAGCAGTTGGCACACTTTTCTTCTAGGTATGGCCCCATGCTGTGGACTTCGGCCCAGCAAGAAGCCACCAAGCTCTGATGTTTCGTAAAAACATTGGAGGGCCCCACATTCGTCTGGTATAGCTAGCTCCATATCGGATCAGAGACTGGTTGGGAGGATCTCTTCCGACAGTTCCTATCCAAATTCGTCTCCACCACGCGAAAGACCAGCATCGCAGACCTCGTCAAATGCAAACAAAGGCCTGATGAGCGAGTCGTGGACTTCATCGCTCGGTGGAAGGGTCTTACGTACTCCCTCGACATGCCACTGAGTCAAGAGAAATTACTGACGATGTCTGTAGGGAACGTTAAAACGGATATGGTTCCTTCCCTGATCACCCATAACTACCCTGGATGGTTTCATGATTTCTCAAATAAGGCTCAACGCCTTGAGGAGGCTATGCAACAGGCTAGTCAGGCACGTTTTCTGCCCCCTGTGATCCCAGCCAGGAGGGCTGCCTGAACCGAACCCGCCTCGGTGGCCCAAATAGAAGCCCCCAGGAAGTTGGAATTCCTTCGGCAGCATTTTCCCCACAACCCCACAAAGGTCCTCCACCTCATGCACATGCTTCTGTCCAGCAGCGACCGTCTCAGAATCGACATGTTCCCCCGCACAATGCGCAACCACCACCTAGGAGAGACAATTAGGTGCCGCCTCCTTAGGAGGCCCCTCGCCAGGGCCAATCCCCCAGGGCCCCCTATCCGGAAAGAAGGCACCAGACCTATTCGTTCAATGAAAATCAGGTCCCTGACTACTTGTGAAGTTCTCTAGAGCAAGGGATTGTGCACCTACCCAAGTGCAGAAGGCCGACAGAGGCGAACCTCACTAATCACCCCAAATACATTCCTTACCATCGGATTCTAGGGAACAACCTCAAGAAATGCTATCTGTTTAAAGACTGGCTTCAAGACTAGGTCGAAAACAACATAGTCAGGTTGGGCCCGACACCAACACAAGTAGCAGGTGTCTTTGCAGGGTCAGAGATCGGTAGCGACAGCGAAGGCAAGTGGTAGTAGGTGCCCAGCCGTGGGTCCTAGAAATATGATGAAAGGATGGCCAGAAAAACCATCGCCCATGCCCATTGTATCATTCAGGCATGCCTAAATCAGCCAGAACCTTCGGGGGATGTAGCCAGTACCTCTGCATCGTCTTCACAGCCAACCTCTTCCCAAAAGGGTAAGCCATGTCGAAGAAAGAAGAAGCTATGCACTCCACCACTGCCATCGTCATCCCACACTCTTGGTGACTTTATGCCCCCTGAAATGGGGATTCCTCCCAGAATCCACCCCGTGGTGGATGAATCGTCGAGCGACAGCTAGGGTTACGCTTTGGTTAACATTGTGGAGCTGGTAAAGCCTTATATGACTCCCGACGAAGGGTAACGCCAGGCGACCCTCCCCAATGTCCCCAGCCGATGTCAACGCCAGTGGAACCACAACCACACAGGTCATCGAGGCATGTCAGCAGGCACTTTCAGCATGGTCGTTCATGCTACTGAGACCAGAAAACAGGCTCAACGCAGAGCTCCGCATGTGCAACCTCATCTAATGTCCTCATTTCTACCTCTACCGCCATTTGTGCTACTATTTCGGGCATAGCTGCCTCGTCTGTATCACAGTCAGTCTTGCCCAGCTACATGCCAATATCCGCTGTCTGATCCTAACCCGACGACTACTTTCCATGCTTCAACAAGTAGGCAGCAGGATGTACCGAGCACTAGCCAATCGCCGATTTAACCGGTAGGACCCGCTATGCCTCCAACTACAGAACGACCTCTTGTAAGCAGAGGCTCATGCCTGGCGTGAAGTTATGATGTCTTGAAGAACCTGACCAGCATTCTCGCAAGGATTTATATCTTTGAGGCCCTTCGCCTATCGTCTGAAATGCGCGAGGCACTTGCCGAGGCCCTAAGAAGCCCCCATCAGTTTGAGATGGAGGTAGCAGCTGCGGAAGCCTTCCACGCTGAGACAATTGAGAACGACGCATGCCAGGAAGTTATCTCGTTCTTCGGTGAAGATGACGACCCTCCCATACAGGGGCATATTTTCCCACTGTACATCACTAGCCACTTCAATGGCGTGGAAGTATGCCGCTGCCTCGTTGACACGGGTTCCGGTATCAACCTAATCCAGAATCGAACACTGTGAAAGCTGGGTCTGTCTGAAGATGATTTGATGCCCTCCGACCTCCGAATCCAGGGATACGATAGGACTGAGCAATCCCCAGTTGGCAAGATCCTCCTAAAGACCTAGTTCGGCGGCCTAATTGCCAGCACCGAGTTCATAGTTGTCTCTTAGGACACCGCCTAAAACGCATTAATGGGCAGGCCATGGATCCATCTACAGGCATCGGTCCCTTCATCGTATCACCAATGCCTCAAATACTCCCTCAATGGTCGAGTAGGCATGCTCCAAGGAGATGTGTCTCCTTTCACCTCATGTGAAGCCTGCTATCTGGACGCCGGTTATTACAAGAGAAGGGATAAGCAAATCCTAGTAAGTAAGGATGAACCCGACCCAGTCGCAAGTGATCCATGGGTAGGCCTAGATGATGCCTACATCTTCCTGATCCTTCAATTGGAGGCCACGATCCCGGACATGGGGCAGTGTTTTGTTGTTTCACGTACCCAAGGAAGGCGTGTTCCCATGTCCAAGCGATGACGTAAGATCACCTCGTACTCCTACACCAACCAGGATCAGGTTATCCCAGAGCCTTCTACCCCTTGTGCGGTATCGGAATGTCAAGCTTATGACAATGGCAGTACTTCATACATGTCTCTTCCTCCGGGCAAGAATCAATCGACTCAGGCCGACGTGTCACCACTGCTTCGATGTCATTAAACGTGGCCTCTTGGGCCGAAGTCCAGATGGGATAGGATCAACTGCATTCATTACTATGGTCTCAGTGGTGAGTGGGTCTTCTGATACGATGACCACTGCTGCCCAAGCCGGCACCAGCTACCCGACAAGGTATGATAGCCCAGAGGAATCCTCCTTTGCGGGAAACCCCTCCACGGGTGGAGAGGAAGATCTAGAGGATGCTCCCCCATCCTTTGAGGAAGTCATATCTACCACAGTTTATGGACTGGTACAAGTGAACCTTGGTAGCAAGGAAGATCTGAGACCCACATTGATCAGTGCAGCCATGTCCCACAAGGAGCAGAAGAGGTATGTAGACCTTCTCAAGCAACACCGTGATGTGTTTTCCTAGAGTTACAACGAGATGCCAGGACTAGATCCCCAGGTAGCCATTCACCGCCTGGGCCTCCCATCAAACCATCACGGGTTTAAGCAGCCCCCCAGAAAGATGCACCCTTCTCATGGTGCTATGGTTGAGGCCAAAGTTGACAAGCTTATCAAAAACAACTTCATCAAGGAAGTCCAGTACCCCAAGTTTCTTGACAACATTGTGCTAGTCAGGAAGAATAATGGGCAGATCAGGGTTTGCATCGACTTCCGTGACCTCAATCACCACTGCCAAAAGGATGACTTTCCCCTACCGGTGACCAAGTTATTAATTGATGTTACGGCCGGGTTCCAAGCCCTCTCTTTCATGGATAGGTATTCCGGGTACAACCAGCTCTGGATGGCCCCCGAGGATGAGGATTCAACTGCCTTTAGGGCTCCCCAAGGTCCCTTTTGTTACCAGGTTATGCCCTTCGACCTGAAAAATGCAGGTGCCACTTATCATAGGGCCATGCATCGGTTATTCAGGCCGATTCTCGGGATGCTGGTGGAATGCTACGAGGATGACCTAGTTGTCAAATCGCGCCAGCGCCAGGACCATCTCAATGACCGTGAGAAAGTGTTTGGTATCCTCCGTTCCCACCACTTGAATATAAACCCATTAATGTGTGCCTTCGGGGTCACTTCTGAGAAGTTGTTTTCCATTGTTGTTAGATACCAGGGCATTGAGATCGACCGAGAGAAGATCAAGGCCATCATCCAAATGCCTCCCCCAAGCAATATTTGGGAACTTCGAGGTGTCCATGGCCACTTATCCTATATATGCCGATTCATCGCATATTTGGCCCTCTTGTGTATTCCCTTTTCTCGGCTCATGAAGAAGGGCGCCGCCTATGAATGGGATGAAGACTGTCAGACCGCCTTCGAGGAAATCAAGCAGTACCCACTCCAACCTCATGTTTTGATGCGACCTGTCTCCGGGAAGCCGCTGGTCCTTTACGTGACCGCCCTAGAATGATCACTCGGTGCACTGCTCGCTCAGAAGAATAATGAGGGTATGAAGAACATTCTCTACTATCTCAGCCGCATGATTCTAAATACGGAGATCAGATACTCCCCTATCGAAAAGGGTTGTCTTGTGCTCGTTTTTTTCCGTACAGAAGTTGTTGCATTACCTGCAGCACCATGAGGTGAAATTGTTCTCTCGGGTATACCCACTGAAGTACATCCTGAACCGCCCCATGTTGACTGGCCGACTAGCACGGTGGGTGGTGATTCTCCAGCAGTTTGATATCAGGTTCGTACCTCAGAAGGACATTAAGGGATAGGTGTTGGCAGACTTTTTAGCTGCCCATCCAACCTCTGCGGATCAATCCCTGGACCTGGATTTTCCTGATGAGACGATCCTCTCAGTTGATCGTACCATATCATGTTGGAAAATGCACTTTGACGGTTCCTCCCGGAGCCCCACGGGTAGGAGGCTCGACGATCCTAACCTCAACAGAGTAGGCCTAGGAATCATCTTCATCACCCCGGCGCAAGCCGTCTTACCATACTCGTTCCTGTCTTTAGAAGGCTGCACCAACTACGAGGCAGAGTACCAGGCTCTCATCACCGGCCTCGAGTTGGCCCTTGAGATCAATGTGTCCCATCTGCATGTGAAAGGAGATTCTGATCTGGTAATCAAGCAGGTCAATTGAAATTATGTCGTTAGGAAGTGGGTGCTTGTGCCATTGTTGTATTTCACCCTCCGCCTAATGGCCCATTTCTCCTCTCGGCCAGAGGTTACCCATGTCCCTCGGTCACAGAACGGTCAAGGTGACGCTTTTGCCGGCTTAGCTGCGTCACTCGCGGAACCCGAGCAATATGATTTGATCATACATGCGGCACACTGAAGAGTCATTTCCCCCATTACCCAAGAGGACAATGATGGCCTGCAGGTAAGGCATCTCACCATCGGGCCCTCTACGTCAGGGGTCCCAGGTTCGTCAGACACAGTGGTTGAAGCCACTCCCGACTGGAGGGAACCTTCTGTCCAGTATCTCCAAAATGGTTGCCTCCCAGATGACCTGGCCGAGCGTGAGCGAATCCAACACCATGCAGTGCAATTTACCCTCTAGAGTGGCCCTAGTCTTGATCAGACCCTCTATAAGCGGAACTTCGATGGCGTTCTCCTCCGTTGCATTCAAGGAGTCGAGATTTCTCAGGTTATGCAAGAGGTCCATGATGGTTCTTGTGGTGCCCATCAAGTTGGGCCAAAGCATTCCCATCAAATCTGGAGGTTGGGGTAATTCGGGCCCTCTATGATCTATGATTGTATCAAATTTTCCAAGAGATGCCACGCATGCCAAGTTCATGCCAACTTCTTGCATCGGCTGCTGGAACTCGTCCACTCCACCGAGTACTCTTGTCCATTTGTGGTGTGGGGACTTGATGTAATGAGACCATATCCACCAGTGATAGCTCGCCAGTGTAGGTTCATCCTAACGGCTACAGATTTCTTCTCCAAGTGGGCAGAGGTAGTTCCACTTAAATAGGTCAGGGCCCGTTCCATCGTAGAAGTTGTGAGATCCAATATCATTCACAGGTTTGGGGTCCCTCATCCTGTCCTCACCGATAACGGCACCGACTTCCAAGTGGCTGAGTTGAAAAAATTGTATTCCAAGTATATATTCAAACCATACCTTCAACTATCACGCACAGGAAAACAGGCAGATCGAGGCGTTTAACAAAACCCTCTCTAACATTCTGCAGAAAATGGTTGGTTAGAACAAGAAAAGATGGCCGGACAAGCTCCCCAACGCCCTCTGGGATTATCGGACGACGAATCGCAATTCCACCCAGGTGACCCCATATTCCCTGGTGTATGGGGATGAGGCTGTCCTACCCATTGAGATCCAGCTACCATCGTTACGCACTGCAGTCTTTTACCAGCAAGTGCCAGATGAGATGGCTGAAATCCATCTAGGTGAATTGGAAGCACAGGGTGAGAACAGGCTTCGTGCCCTGCACAATCTGGAATGACATCAGAATAAGATAGCAAGGGCCTTCAACAAGAAAATTCACCTTCGATCTTTTCTGCATGGCGATCTGGTTTTGGCCCTTCGAGCGCCAATGATCCCTGGTAGGAAACCACCCAAGCTAGAGCCCAAATGGGAAGGACCCTATGTCATCCACAAGGTTTATCCCAACGGAGCATACTCCTTTTCAACCACGAATGGTGAGCGCATAACCCCTCCAACCAACGCAATGTTCCCCAAGCGATACTTTTTCTAGGGAAAAAGGGTCCTGCACGAACATAAACTGCATCTCCATCCTGCAAGATGATAAACTGTAAAATGGTATGAGCTCTATGACCTTAAACTATGATCTCCCCCCGTCCTCACAGCAAGACGTTGAACTGCAAGCCAGTCAGGCCTTCCTGACAGAGGCGCAGCCTCAGGCCCCTTGGCCTCTTCGGGCCCACGGCCCCCGTCCTTACTGAAAGACGTTAAACTGCAAGCCTGTCAGGCCTTCCTGACCGTGGCTCGACCTCAGGCCCCATGTATTTTGTCGACTCAGGTTCTCTTATGGGATTGTACGGTGTGGTGTGGGACTACGTCCTTATTCACGTCATATTACGTGCCGTACCATACATATCCCCAAATGAGATGAATCCTTTTTCCAGCATGACGTTAAACTGCATGGCCATCAAGAACTACGTATGGCTTGATTCCCATCCTAATGGAATACGTAGGAATGCCCAGACATTTCGTCTATTGGCCCATCCCAAGAGACAAAATCATCCCCTTGGGTCAATACATACGGAGTGGTATAGGATCACGTCATCATTCATGCCAGGTTACTCTCCACGCCGTACACCTCCCCGAATGAGATATAGTTATCTCTTTCCTCGTCCTTACCGCAAGACATTAAACTACAAGCAGGTCGGGCCTTCCTAACCAATGCCCAACCTCAGGCCCCATGGCCCTCGTCCTTACCGCAAGATGTTAAAATGCAAGCAGGTCAGGCCTTCCTGACCAATTCCCAACCTCATGCCCTTTAGCCCTTTGGGTCCAGCTTGATTTCAGCGTCCTACCTCCGGGACCCTGACTACGGGACTGCGTGGCGTGGTGTGGGATACGTCCTCATTCACGTCGGTTATGTCGCATGACACCATACACATTCCCTGCCTAGCATCATCTCTGCTACGTCTGTGCTGCATGACGTTAAAATGCATGCTCGGTTTTATCACATGACCCTAAACTGTGACATTATCGTCTTGGCCGCACGAAGTAAAACAGCACAGCATTGTGACGACCTCGTTGTAGAAGACATCACACTGGGTATTAGTCAGGTGCCATGCCATTTTTCAATTCCTATCACGGCATGATTCTTGTGGTGACACCAGGGCCTGCTACCCTAGGCCTGTCGCTTCAAAAAAAACCAGTCACCTTAAAGGACAAACAAGATTTATCAAATTCCACTTCTTTTGGTGCAAGGGCCACGCCCGCACTTCCCCTTTTCCCCTGGCACTGGTACCTTACCGTTCCACCTTTGGGAACTACGTATGGCTTGATTCTCATTCTCATGAGATACGTAGGAGTGCCCAGGAACTTCCCCACAGGCCCAGCCTAACTTTCATGTTCGGTCCCTCGACTCGAGAATTTCCCCAGAGAACACATGGTAAGTAGGGCTTAGGTCCTCATTTACGTCAGGTTTTGTAACTGCCTTTCCATGTGTCCCATGCCCCCTTACCCATTCATGGTCTCAATTCTATGACCCTAAACTAAGATCTCCCTGTTGGAAAGGACTCTTCCCCCTCTATCTAATACGTCTCGTTGTCATATTCAGATGTGTTTTGACAAAGAGCCCGAAGTGTGGGATTTGCATGGGTACATTCCCCTCATCCCATGACCAAGCTTCGTGATCTCGCTATTTGGATCCTCATCCTCTTCCACGTCCAAAAGGACCCTTAGACGAGATGGATACTAGGCCTGAGGGCTCTCCATGGAAGCTGGACCTAAGGTCCCTCCAATCGTTTCGGGCCAACGTCCCTAAGGATCTCTAACAACATTTGCAACATGGTCCCATGTTTCGAACATAGTCAACGGTCAACCCTCATTTGTTTGTCCCCATTGTAGTCTAACACGATATGGATGCTGTGATTCCACCATGGTTAACAGTTATCCCCTATCGTCACGCCACCGTCATTGTGATCCAAATCTTGAGCGTCACGATTCACACATTTCCACTACCTATTGTTCAAGTGGAATCCCAACATATTCAGCTCTATCTCTTCACACATCTAAGTGAGCCACATGGGCGTGTTAGTATCATGGGGCCGGTATTCACCGAGCGTCCAATAACCCTAACCTGCCCATTTTTCTGTGTCAGGAAATTCCCACAACTACTTCTTGTTTCCCACACCGAGCATGACTCGCGTGGGCTTAGTAGTTTTGGCAGGATGTGTACCAACATGGCTAGGCTTCTCATCGTCCGGCATGATGTTAAACTATGCTTCCAGAACTATGTATGGCTTGATTCCCATCATCATGGGATACGTAGAGACACCCGGGTATTTTGCCTGGGTCCATCCCATAGGAATTTTCCTATCTGTTCTCCTCTAGAACTACGTATGGCTTGATTCCCATCCTCATGGGGTATGTAAGAACGCCCGGCCACTATGCTTCGGGCCCAGCCAAATCCTCACTCTTGGTCCATCGACCTAAAGAGTTTCTTCTGGGGTTACGTGGTGTGATTTGGACTCCAAGTCCTCATTCACGTCGGTTTCATATCTACCGCACCACATGCTCCCTATGATCTTCCCTTTCATTCCACGTCCTATCGTATGACGTTAAACTACAAGAGTCCATATGTTTCTAATGCATGACACTATACAGCAGTTCTACCCTGAACAAGTTCAGGATGCCCCGTGTTAATCATGGGATGCACCAGAGCCTCTACTCTAGAACTACGTATGGCTTGATTCCCATCCTCATGGGATACATAGAGACACCCTGGTATTTTTCCTCGGGTCCATCCCATAGTCATTTCTCATCATCCTGCATGAAGTTAAACTGCATCTAGAGAAATACGTGTGGCTTGATTCCCATCCTCATGGGATACGTAGAGACACCCTGGTATTTTGCCTAGGGTCTAGCCCATAGAAATCATTAATATCGTCCTTCCCCTTTTCGGCCCCCTGGCTGGACCCCTTGCTAGAGAGGCCCTGTCCCAGAGAAGGAATGATCCATGATCAAACCAATGCGCCCATCTGGCGTACTCCCATCACAGTGGTGTAATTACATGAGTGTTGGATTCTGTTCGGACAAATGATCACTCCATATTCCACGCTTTGTGTGCCCCTTATTCGGACCCTCGTCCCCTTTCATGTCTGAAGATACCCCCTAACGGCCTGGTCTCATGCCACATTGGCTCACCTACCGTCCTGGGCCAACATCCCGGAAGACTATTCATGTTTGGAAGGACCCCCTAATAGTATGGATGCTCGACCTAGGGTCCGCCTACTATCCTGGGCCAACATCTCGAAGAATTGACCGACGGCATTTGTGACCCGATCCCATGTTTCGAACATGGTCAACGGTCGACCCTCATTTTTTGCCCCCATTTCAGGCTAACTCAGTAATGATATCGTTTCTCCGCCACGGTTAATGATTGTCCATTATTGTCATGCCATCCCCACAGTGTTTCGAATCTTGGGTATCATGATCCAAACTTCCAATTTCCATCTATTCATACCAATTTTAGCGCCCCTGGAATTGCACCGTTCGTGCATAAGAGCACGCTAAAGAAATGGTAATTTGGCTGTTCTAAGAACCTCCTTCACCGGACAGACCTCTCCCACCATCCAGAAATCCGGACTGGTTATCCAAACCCCAGACGCCCGAAACTGGTTTTCCACTCCCATGTTGGGAGGGACAATGAGGAAACTATCTCCTATTTCTCACATCGGGCTTGACCCACGTGAGCTTGGGGAATTGTCTCCGGACGTCCCAGCAACATTATAGGGATGTAATGAACGGATGAAAATAGTGGAAATCGAGCATGCTACGATATTCAAGATAAAAACATGAAGCGCGAAAGTACCATTAAATGGTTTGTAATTTGTTATGATACCCAGGGGTCAACTCCCCCCATGGATGGGTTGACCCCGTCAAAAGAACATTGCCGCTCTGCCACCCTTCGGCTTGTGGTGTCGAAGACTTGCTGTTGCCGACTCAACTCCCGCTCCTCCTCTGCAGTGGCGGGGCGCTGTTCTTCAGCCTTGGCTTCAGTCCTATCTACGCCAGCCTGAATGGAATCCATCTTTCCAGAAGCCTGCCTCATATACTCTTCTGCCTCTGCCAGCGGGGCCTTCAACTGTGAGATCCGCTCAGATTGTGCATTAAGAGTGGCTGAGTGCTCATCTTCCCGGGTCTGCATCTGTTGGACCTCGATTTCGGCCTCCTATAGCTTCTTGATGTTGGTCGCCTTCCCCCGCTGCCAGCCCACGCTGAGCCTGCGATCATACTCCCGGATCTACTCGGCCATGAAATCTCGGATGAGCACATAAGGACGTTGGGAATCCACTCCCCCAGTGCACAGTTCACGCAGCTGCGAGCGATATCTGTCAATTTCATTCAGCCATATCATTTTGGGGGGTGTCCATGATGAAGCGTGTGATTAGCTTCCACGATCGGCGGCGGACTATGCTGTTGTCCTCTTCGTCGGAGGCCATTTCGTCCCAGTCTTCGCGATTGGCAGGCTCGTATGCGGGATACGCCCGTAGGAAGTCCTCGGAAGGATCTGTATTCTGTGTAAAATCTGGCATGACATCTGAAACCGAAGCAGGCGTGACAGGACATGGGTCGGCCAATTGATCCTCGTCATCAGACTCCACTTCAATAACCTCAGGCACGACCCTGCTGGTGGACCCACCGGTGATAGTGTGTGTAGCAGCTCAGGGAGATGGGGGGACTATCTCCACCATCACCGACATGCCCCTAGGAGGGATGCCGCTAGACATCCCAACCATCCATGCCGCAGTAGCCCATGCCTGTCGAAGAACTGTACAACAGAGAGAGACACAAACATTAGTCGGCACAATATACATGTGACAATAATGAATCCAGTAGAGGAAACATACGGAGATCGATCTCCTGGTGATGCTCTTGAGTCGATGCTGATGGGACCACGAGGCGTGGCCCTCCGTATACTGTTGGAAGGTCTAGAGATTCCTGAGGAGCCACCTCGGATGCTCCGGCCCCACCGGACGTAGAACTGGACGTAGCCGTAGGCACGGGTTTTGAAGTCCTTCATCGTCACCCACCAAGGGGCGAGAGCGAGGCCTACATACATGTTCCTCCTGCATGGTTCAAATATTGGTGAGAAATCCGTGATGGTCCGAGAACGGACCATAAGGAAAGAAGTTCGGAATTCTACCTTCAGAGTCTCTATGAAATCATCAGAATCTGAGTCTTGGTCTCCGACATTGACCTCCTCTAAAGGTAACCCTCCACTAGCCTCATCCTCTCGAGAGGAGTCCTTTGATTATTCCAGTAGGGGGAAGCGCTCCCTCAGATCGGCAGCTGACAGCTGTGGGGCGACCGTCCGATCCAGCTGTACCCTCACCCGGGCTGTCATTGGGCGTGAGACACCACTGGAGTGGACGTAGTCTTCCATCTCATTCATGAATCACTCCACCTCCACCAGAGACGCCGTGAAACCAACCCAGACTGGGCCTATACATGGTAACTCCATCCCAAGTCGATTCAAGTGCGCCCATATCTCGGGTGGGCTGAAGAATTGCTGGTTGACATCCCAAATATCCCAGGCCTCCGAGAAGACCGTATCCTCTACCATGTCGATATGATGCAGTGGCTTCCCTGGAGCCTGGGTGAATATCCTACAAAATCCCCTCAGTGGCCAACCCTCCGGATGGCCCTGCTCTTCCGTAATCACCGAATCCGCTGCTGCTGCCACACCCTCGGCCGGCGCGGGTCTCGCAGCTACGGCGGCCCCACCACCAAGAGAGGCCCTTCCTGCCCTTCGACACCAACCTCGGGATAGAGGAGGCCCGCCTTCACCGACCCAAATAGTTGGCTGCCTCAACATCTCCCCTAGATAAGATGCCTCCCAGTTAATGGAATACTCCATCACCAATCCAAAAGTGGCGGTAGATGGAGGCAATGCAATTCGTATCTTCCCATCTTCCCATGTGAACATGATCCACAATTTCCTCATAACACATGGGTTCTCCTCGTGACGCACCTCCTAGTAGACCTACAGGGTCAGCTACTGAAGGCACCGGAACTGCCTCACAAAGCGATGCGGGGTGTACGGTTCACAGAGCGGCTCACGATCCACTTCTGCCACCGAAACTCCACCTCGAAAGGCCAGGAGATAAGCTCGGTGCTCTTCCGTCCCCCTCCCGTCATCAGTGAGTATCCCTGTCGGCAATGTAAATGGATGGAAGATAAACTCATCCATCCACCACACCCGGTTCAACACCATCGGCACAGTTAGTTTGAATGGGAGGCTCCCGGCCGCATTCAGAATGGAGGGGCCGAAGTTTGATCCCGGCGGTGAGATAGGGTTTGGATACTCATAAATCCCCCTGATGTGCGCCACAATCCACCCATACAGAAGGTGGATGGTCCCGCATATCCTTGGTGGCTTCTTGCCCTCTATAACATGCCGCAACATCCTATACAGCTTGGCGAGCATTGGAATCCCCAGATTGAACCATTTCCCCATGGCCATCACCGACGACATGACAAATGAGCTGGGCCGCACCACCATGCTGGTATCCCTCACCGGTAAAATCCAACTGCAGATAAGGGCCGTGATGAACGCCGCCAGCCTGAATATCAGCTGTTGTTCAGTGCTGACACTGAAACCCCAAGTCTTCCATTGGCTGTCCTCCAAGACCCACCAGTACGAGTGATCCTTGCCCCATTGAGTCGCCTTCAGAAAAGTTCGAGGCCTCAGAGGAAACACTCGATTCTCTAAGAAGTTCAGGAACCACTCAGGCCTCTTCATAAAGTGGACATCCCCCACTGTATCCTTGTCCTCTCCAGGGACCAGTGCCATCAGCACCGACGCCCATCGTGGCATATGCTCCGTGTCCCCCCACGTGCACATGACGGGGAGGAACTCATCATACATGGCCCCCAAGATCGGAAGCCCCGAAATCTGGTGGACATCCCACAAGCTGATGCCCACCTCCCCATGGTTCAGGTGAAAAGTATTGGTTCTAGATGACCATCTGCTCAGCAGCTCCGGCATCAGCTTTTTGTGTTGGTAAATGTGGAATTGTGAGGCCCATGCCGCCTCATACAAACCCACTCTCCTCAGCTCATCCCCAAACTCCTCACATGAGGCGCCTACCTAGTAGGCCCATGCCCAGTCATTGGTGATGTTTCCGTCCTGGCACATGTCCCACTCATCGGACCGCCTATTCTTTGGATCCTGCAACGCCGCCTTCAACATGGTACGGTATAGAGGAGGGGACATCTCCGGTTTCAGTGGCTTCCCGTCAATATTTTTCACATGTTTGTAAAGACAGTTGGTGGTGATGGGTGCGAAATCCTCTCGTGCATGGCAATTGGCCGCCCTGAACCACTGGTGCTGACATGGCATGCTCCTGAACCAGCAAGCTGGTTCATCCCTACTCGCCTCAGGGATGAAGACGTCATCCCTCAGCCCGAATCCATACAAGGGCAGTTTCTTGCACTGCAGATAGTTCTTCTGACACTCTGATAGGAGTTATGACAAAGAAGTATGGTCTGAGTGGCTTCAGACCATCTCCTTTAGACCCAGACAGTTATCCATCTCGTCCCTCCGGGCGGTGTCTGCAAGGACCCCCAATACAGCCTCTCAATGGGCCATTTTGGTTTCGAAAATCGAAAAAAAAATTCGGGCTATATCGAAAAGCTTTCTCGCGAAGATCCCTCGTGATGTTCAGATGAAAAACCAAGCCACAAAGTCTGGCCTAGGCCGGAAAACAGAAGTTCTCTTGGTACAGTCGCGGAGTCGGAGACTCACGATTCACCAGTAAGCTCAATTCGCAGAGAGCAGACGCGGAGAACACGGAGCTTCACGATGTCGAGAGCGCAAGAGGACAAAAGTCACGAGAGGACAAAAGAGTGGTCAGCCCCCATATTTATAAGCGGCGACCCTAGAGCTTTGTGGCGCGTCCCGCCCGCGCGGATCATCGTGGCGCGTCTGGACCGCGTGGCCGCCGGCAGCTCGGCGGGCCCCTTCACAAGGCCGCATCGCAAACTGCCATTCATTTTGGCGATTTTTCCCTTAGACATCGACCCTTCGTCCCCCCGCAGCTCCAAGTCGAAGGGGTGCATTTTTTGGTTCCAAAATATTGCACTCGAGGAATGGACGGAAAAGAAGCCCCGGGCTCTACCTCGCGAAGCTATGGAGAGAAGCACCCCCGAGCATCACGGCCTCCGCAGAGCACGGGAGGCGGTAATGCCCCATGAAAGCCCTGAAGTTCCTGAGCCCGCCGCGGAGCACAAAAGGCGGTAACACCCCGCGACCACCCTGACGTTTGTGAGCCTGCCGCAGAGCACAAGATGCGGTAACGCCCCGCGAACGCCCTGACGTTCATGAGCACGCCGCGGAGCACAAGAGGCGGTAACGCCCCACGAATGCCCTGACGTTTGTGATCCCTCCATGGAGCACATGTGGCGGTAACGCTCTGCGAATTCCCTGACGTTCGCGAGTCTGCAGTGCAGACCGGGAGGAGGTAACGCTCCACGAACGCCCTGACGTTCGCGAGCCCGACTCGCAGCAACTACCACCCCTTCGCACTAAGTGAGGTCTACTTTGCGGCGCCCCTTGCCTATAAATACTGGGTTCCCCCTAAGCCCAAGAGGACGGACGATCCGACCTTTTGGCTTCTCAGCTCCTGAATCATGAAGCACCCTTCGCCCCCGAAAATCATGAGCCCTACGAGGTACCACTACTTCGCGAGATGCCTTCGCCCTGTCTCGTCTTGAGACCCTCTTCCGAGAGGGATTCCCTTCACAAATATTAAGGGAATTCACAGAGGAAGGGGATTCCCAAGGGAACCCGGGTAGCCGCGGAGAGTTTATACTTCGGCAAACACCCATCTGGTACTTGGGATCCACATACCAAGGCAGGGTCACTGTAAATCACGAAGCACACTACTTATTAGCACCATGCATCGCGAGGCCCCTCTCCTTCACGATGAAGTGCTCCGCGAATAATATTCCACTTCGTGAAGCACCTCCCAGTCACACCTTTTCCCCATGCTAAGGTCGAGGCACTCCACTTCGCGAAGCATACTTCTTTTCTTAGCAATTCCTCTTCCCGTGCGACCCTCCAGGATTGCATGACATAATTTCAAAATCCCATGGGCAACACCACCCATATAATTTCTTCGCCTACTGCTTCATCGCATAGGCACACTAATGGCTATTGCTTCTTCGTATAGCCACGCTAAAGTGGACCCCTCGATGGTTCATTCCGCGACCCCCTTTTACCATGACCTTGCTAGTACCATCCCTCCCCCAAGGAATAGAGGGTACCGGTTATGTATGTCCTAGGGGTGTGGAGTAAACCCACCTCGTCCAAGATGCAGGACGTTAAACTGCCAAGAACCTCGTCCTCAACACATGATGTTAAACTGTGATCCGGCCCCGTGCCTCGCACACAGGTTCCCCCCTGCTCGGACATTTTTACACCACTCGTCTCCACAGAGACGGGGTCACCTTCTCCACAAGGGATGATATCCTCCTTCTCAGAGTAGCGTATGTCAATGGGACAAGGGAAACCACCCCGGTATAATCCCTAAGCCTGTCTTGCGGAAGTGAGCACCCATGCACCTCCACAATTCTCCACTGCCAAGGCCAGCGGAGGGCGCGATATGGAACGAGGCACCTCCATCGTTGGTCCCAAATCCCTCTCCCGCCACTCTTTGTAGCACTTCAGGCCTCCATCCTAGAGTATGTCCTAGCACCATGGGACACCTAACGTGTAATCCCATCATCACTTCTCACGGACGCACCCTTCGCGACGTGATCGTCAGGTCCTTGTTGCCTCTTCTTTCTCACACTGAGCATGACTCACGTGGGCTTCGAGTAAGCATCGGCCATGGAAATTCCTTCATCCAACATGATGTTAAACTATATGCCCTCATCCATCATGACTTTAAACTGCATGCCCTCGTCCAGCATGACGTTAAACTGTAAGCTCTCGTCCATCATGACGTTAAACTGTATGCCCTTGCCCCGCAATGACATTAAATTACACACCACTTTTCTCCCGAACTACAAGGTATTTGATCCATGTCACGACATGGTATGTAGGAAGCCTCCATGAGGTTCAAGCCCATCCATAATTTCTTCATGTCAAGTTCTACCTTCGTACAACATGACGTTAAACTATATTCGAGTCCAACGGCAAGCCATTGTGACCAACCCGAACTACGTGGACTTTGATCAATGTCAAGGCATGGTATGTAGGAAGCCTCATCAGGTTCAAGCCCATCTCCCATCGGACCAAGGTCCTTTATTTATGTCAGTTCGCTGACACCCACCGTCATTCTCAAACTACGAGGCCTTTGATCCATGTCAAGGCACGGTACGTAGGAAGCCTTATGAAGTCCAAGCCAAACATAAGTGGACCCCCCAAGTTTACCTTCACGTCGGTTCTCCGACAAAGCCCATTTGAACTACAAGGTATTTGATCCATGTCAAGGCATGGTACGTAGGAAGCCTCCATGATGTTCATGCCCACCTCTCGTCATTTATTCACGGAAGGGTTCATCTTCGTCCCACACGACGTTAAACTGCATTCTGGTCGAGTGAGAAGTCATTGTGACCAACCTGAACTACGTGGTCTTTGATCCGTGCTAAGGCATGGTACGTAAGAAGCCTCACGAGGTCCAATCCCACCACCATTGGGACCCCCCTGGTCCTCCTCATTCACGTTGACCTTCCGGAGTCGAACCTAAAATACGAGGTATTTGATCCATGTCATGGCATGGTACGTAGGAAGCCTCCCAGAGGTACATGCCCACCACCTATTTGTCACTCCGACCTTCTTCACGTCCGGTCACCAGCACCTGGGGAAACCAAGTGTGTAAGCCCCGCACCATCCGGACCAAGGCCCTCATTCACGTCGGTTCGCCGACACACCATTCTGAACTATGAGGTTCAAACCTATCACCCAGTCGTTCCGACCACATTCACGTCAGTTCGCTGACGATACCCATCAGGCCTAGGTCCAGCTTCACGTCATCTTTCCAGCACCATCCTTAACTACGCAAACATTGATTACCTAACATGAGGATACGTAGGAGGCCTCTTCGAGGCTCAAGCCCAATCTCACTGTCGCCCTTGTGATAGTCCCATCTCCGTCCCCCTCTGCTTCATCCACCCATCCATCATCCACCCTGATCCTCACCTGGACCGTCATATCCCAGCGAGATCATGCCATTCCACTGCTCTTCACAACATTCAAGCCGAACCGTATTTGCTGGACATTAAAATTGCGACCTACCTCGTGATAAACATGAGATGCCTAAGGAAAACCTCAGATGGAACGCCCTTAGGGTAACCATCTCCGCTGGAATTTAAACCTGCGGCATACCCTATGTCAAACATAAGAAGCTGAGGAAATCATCAGATATATTCCTAGGGCATATGATTCCCTGCGCTCGATGTGGGATGCCTTGGGCTTCCATGCCCTCAAGAAACCCCATGAAAAGGGACAAAAGAAAGACACACCAGTTCCCCTAGCATATAGACACGCTACTGATGCCTCGACGTGACTACTCCCCCGACTGAAGGTTGCTGCCCTGACCGGACCCTTTGTAATTTCCTGACAGAAGAAGTGTAATTAACCGGCGTCCATGGAAACATGGAACTGGGAAGAGTTTCATGAAAAATGTATTAAATATATGAGGGGGACCCGGAATAGGTGACGAGTTCTGATGAGGAATCCACAGAAGGAGAAACTGACATCCCATCATCCCAGTTTCGATCATGGAGCAGACGTCCCTGAATAAGGAGCGGATGTCGCCCGCCTTTGGAAGGAAGGAATGCGGGGCAACAGCCGCATGTCCTCTGCTGACGGATGCGCGCACCCCTGCAAAAGCGTCAGAAAAACACCAGTAGCCTGACATTAATCCATTAGAATCCTTCTTTCCTTTGCTGCTCATCTGAATTTCAAACTATATCAAATGGATGTTTAGAGTGAATTCTAAAATGGTTATATAACTGAGGATTTTTTTGTTGAACAACACCTTATATTTACAGACCACTGTTTTCCAATTCATATATTTAAACTATCAGATGATTTATATGTTTTAATGTATGCTCCTATATCTTGGTATGATAGATTGAGTACTTTTCTTATTTATAAAGGTTTTACAAAATTAATAGCTAATCCTACCCTTTTTATAAAATGAATTTATAATGATTCTTTAGTTGTTAAGATCAATTTAGATGAAATTTTTCTAGATCTTCGAAGAATTCATTATCTGTTATTTTTTCTAAAATTTTCAAAAATGAATTTTAATTAAGATTAAAGGGTGAAATAAAATTCATTTTTGTATTCCAAATAAATCAAAATAATGATGGAATTGTTTTTACTCAATTTAAATATTTAGAGATCATCTAAAACATTTTTATTAGATAGCACTAAACATAGTGACATTCCCATGAGTACAACTTGCATGTCGTATCTGGTGGAAGATGGAAAATTTGTTGATCAGACCACTTATAGAGGAATGATTGGACGATTACTTTACTTAACTACTAGTCATCTGGACATTTTGTTTAGTGTGTGTATGTTTTCTCATATTCAATAAAATCCAAAGGAATCCCATTTAAAAGTTGTAGAGATAATTTTCAAATACCTCAAACATACACCCAATATATGACTGTTTTATCCTAGAAGACAATCATTTGAATTATTCTGTTTTTTGTCATGCTATCTTTGGTGGATGTAAGTAAGAGAGAAATATCGCCTCTAGAAAATTCCACCTTTTAGGCATGTCTTTAGTATCATGGTGTAGTATGAAACAAAATTATATTCCATTATCTACTACAGAAGCTGAATATATAGCTGCTGGTTGTTGTTGTGCACAAATTTTGGGGATGAAACACACATTACTAGATAATGGATATCAATTCAGACATATACCTATAAATTGTGAAAACACAAGTGCTATTTACATCTCTATAATCTTTTTTCACATTCCAGGGTAAATCACAGTGATGTAAAACATCAATTTTTGAGAGATCATTATAAAAAAGGTGATATCACTTTGGAATTCATTGGTACTGAATATCAGCTTGTTGATATATTCACAAAACCATTAAATTCTGAGAGAATAGACTACCTCATACATGAACTAGGAATCATAAATCTCTAATAGATATTTAATTGTTTTCTATTTTCTTTCTTATTGTTTGATATCATACTGTTTGGTGTTTTGGGACTCAAAATTAGTATTTTTTTAATACTGTCAGAGGTTTACGGTCCCACCATAATGCACATTGAGAAGTTCATTCACTATCTCACCATGGATATTGTTCATTGTCTCACTATAATGTGCATTTACTATCTCACCATAATGACCAGACCCGGCCTCACCATAAATATTCATTATAATTGTTTTTGTAAAAACCCATATTGCGGTAATTATTATTTTCCCTTCTTTATTTTCCCATGTTTTTTTGTGACTTATGGTATTTTAAATGATAAAATAATGATACAATCACTCAATTAATCACTTGAGTAATCTTCTACTTACTCATTTCAAACCCTTCTTCATCCCTACAACCCATCTCTCACTCAATTCGTTAGTGAATTCCAAGGATGAAACATCCTTCCACGAGGACACCTGAGAAGTGCAGCTCAAAGAAGAAGAAGTTTTCACCTAAGATATAACCCAAAGGACCTTTGAATATGATTCTAGGAAACTGAATTTTTTTACCTAAGAAATAGATTTTCCCTACATGGATTCTATCTATTATGTCTCTAGTATGGAAAGTGTTAGAACAACAAGGATGGTTATAATGGTTCTCAAAGGATGATAGAATCATCTAACCTATGTTAGTGGCTCAGTTTTACCAGTACGTACAATTAAATTTTGATTTTAGTGATAGGTATATCGTTAGAATATGGATCAATGGCCTTAGAATCTCATTCTCTTCATGGTTATAGTCTACATGCCATAAGATACCACATGAAGTCATATTTGGGATTATAAGAGAGGACCTCCACATTTAATCGAATTATTTGATTTTGCGGATGCTCTGAAAACTATAACTGGAAATGGCACCAAAAGGAGGGCCATTGGTACTAAACTAGATGGAGAATCAATTCTCTTGTTTAGTTTTATTTAGAATCTGGTTTTCCTAGGAAAGACAATTTTTCTATTTTGAAATATCAAGATGTGTTTCTGATCCACCTTATCTAAAATGGGTATAACCTCAACCTTTAAAATTATATCATTTATCATATGTGTGAGCTGATAAAATCCACATCCATGTCAACATCCATGTTTTACTCTTAGCATATCTTAGCCATGATACTCACCAAAGGTTTGGTTGGACCTAATATGGGATTTATAAAGGACTGTGAGTATTTCCTTTCAAATGTAACAATTAAGAGGATGAAAATAAACTAGAATCCTTGAAAAAACGAGACGTTGAAAGACAATGATAGTGTTTATGAGAAATTCAATATTGTGGATTATTCCTCACAAATAAGAGATATTTCTGATCCTGATTTGAAACCAGATGAGACTATTGAATATGCTGAAGTAGAGGAAGAAGTCGATGAAGTGCCACCTAGGGAAGTTGTTTTTATTGAAGAAGACAAGACAACTGTTTCTCATGAATATCATGATGAAGAAGTACCTGCCCTTATAGAAGTTGCTAATCTTGAAACACAACCAGAGGATGAAATAGAACCAGTTTCCAATGAATCTGAAAATCATGCCATGGAAGACCCTATAATTGAAGAACTACCTGTTATGCAAGAATCCAATCTTGAAGAACTCCTAGTGGAATAATCTATTCCTGAAATCATCCCATTGGTTTATGAATGGATGTGGCACGCTTTTCAGCTTTCTAGATAAGAAATGAGTTAGGAACATTGAAATGAGTCTGTGGAATTAGACCAAGATATTACGATTCTAAGTCATAAGAAAGTGGCTTCTTTTGAGGTGGAGAAAACCCCAAATCATGAGCCAATTGATGTTTAAATCCAACATAGTAAAGTCTTGTAGAAAATTAGTATAAATTCTCCAGTTTTTATGATGTGGAAGAATCTCATCAGGTTTCACCAACTGGCCTTGATCTTTCTTCAATATTCCAATAGAAATTAGTCTCCAATATCACACCTGAAAAGGAACCTATGCCAGTATTAGTCCCTATTCTTTATCCATTATCGAAAAAACCATATTTTTTTCGTAAGGATGAGCTGAGGGAATTTGGTGATACCCTCTTGTCTGGAGTTGAGAAACTCATGAATATCCAACCTATTCCTGTGACCAATTTAATTGAGAGAGACTCCTCGTTATTATTGGAGAAAATTATTTGGAAAATACAACCTAAATTGATTCATGAGATTTAAGAAGTAAGAGTTAAAAATAAGATGCTCAATAATGATGTGAAGACCCTAAGATGTTTGGTTGATGACATACAAAGATAGTTGCATTCAAGATCTGAGCTTGTTTCTCCTCCTGTACTACTGGTTGATCCACAAATCTCATTGGTTGTTGTGTGTCAGATTAAACCTTATCTAGCTTCCATAGAAGAAAAGGTCATTGAATGGAATAAACATATTGTGAAGGAAATGAGATATCTTGTTGTTAATCTTAATAAAGTCATTGATGAGTATACAAGGTGTCTTCAAAAGGTGCTAAATCAACTCAAATCCTTGACCATAGCTATCAATGCCTCTAATGGATCCGGTAAATCCACTAAAACCTCTTTAGACAGTGATCTGATCAGAACTATAGTCAAAGAATATCTTTAAAATGTACTCTCTAATTTCCATACAGCTTCTCTATATGATGTTGTCATGAACAGTTATAAAGTTCTTGACTGAGTAAAAATCCAATAAAAAATTTCTAATGATGCATAGCAATAGATTGCCAAGAAAGTGGATTTCAACTTCAACACAGTCTTTTCCAAGAATGACATGAGAAATCATTTCAAGTATCTTGTATAAAATCTATAGATTCCTCATGTGACTCAAGCTTTCAAGACCCAAGTAGAAAAGCTCACAGATTTTACTCAATTGTGGGAGATGTTTATGGAGAACAAGGATGATTTTGAGAAAGCCATGCATTATGGCGTAGATATCATCTTAGATTTCATAAAACTCATGAATTTATATCTTCATATTCATAGTATAACCACTTTTGCTCTAGTGGATGCACCTATAAGGCATAGGATGCCTACCTTCACTTCTTCCCAGGCCTTCAATACTTTTTCTATTAACCAAGCCCTACGTCAGATCAGTTTTGTGATTCTTGATGAACAATTTCCTAGATCATCTACTAGTCCTACATTGGCTCCATCTGCATTTTAAGGCCTTATTTTACCCTCTTTATCAATCACCTCACTCCCTTATTCTACCTCGAACTCTATGCCTGTAATGCCCCGACCCCAGCTACCCAGAGTCGGTGCATTACTTCGTAACATTGGCATGATCACAAAAGATCAAGTCTCGAAAGACCGATTAGTTTAGTAGCCTTGGAAACACTAGATACATTCGTAAAAGTTAAATTACATCATAAAGTGAAAAAATACAATAACAAAGTCTCCATAGTCGACACTCATATCCTCTTCTCACAATCCCTGCAGTTCATTCATAAAATACTTCTTCACATCCTAGAAAATATTAAAACATTGAAAGGGGTGAGCTCAGATGCTCAGTAAGGATAACAATATTGCGGAAGCTTTCATAAATAAACATAAAAATTTAAGGCAATGTATAACTAAAACAAAAGCCTTTTAAACTTGAACATCAACATAATATGGAAAAAGTAAAATTAGATAATGCCATTCACTTCTTCACATGGATATTCTACTGGTCGAATAATCACATGAAATATCAACAACCACTTTCATAATGAGGGAATGTATAATGCCGGACATTCTGAAACATTTTGTCAAGGCCTCAGCCAAGACGTCTAAAATGATTAAGGCCTCGGCCAAAACCATAAATCAAATTGGGAAAGGGCCTTGGCCAATTCCACGTCTATTTGTCTCTTGAGACCTACCGATGCATCGAGGAGCTATAGCGGGCTCCACCCGTCACTTATTATGTCCAATACATTCCTCATATGAATAGGTTTAAACATATCATAAACCATAACATAATCGTATCACATAAAACATGCATAAAGGAAACATAAAATTTCCTCATTTCAATCACAAGATATCAATACAACATATTGATATAATAAAAATGCTTTCAAAACCATTTTCAATACCAAAATAAATGAAAGTTAAAACTTTTTATTTATTTTTCATTAAAAAAATGATGGCTTGTAGAGGAAGCCGAAACTCAAATAATGGTCACGGCGGCGGAGAAGTTTTTGTTGCCGCATACGAATGACAAAAACATTCCCTTTTGTCGTTTAGTAAACGCTTCGTATAAAAAAGATTCCTTTTGAATATATGTAAAAGTCAAAGGGGTTTATACACCATATAAAAGAAAGTTGTGTATAAAACCAAATATGTCTCAATGAAAGTAGATTGAGACGAAGTCCCATAAAAAGATCATTTTTAAAATAAAATAGATATACTATGTGTATTCACTATAAGTACACATAAATAAAGTAAAAATACAAGATATGACATAATAATATAATGACATAATTTGAAAGTAGGAGATTAACCCAAAGAATGGAAGTTGGGTTAAGAAATTCCCTTACCTCGTATCTGACTTGACTTAACCGTTCTCTAAACTCCTTAATAATAAACTAGAGTTAATATATACCTTATTAAGAACCATTTTCATTTTCATTATCCTTTTTATATCACTTATTACAATGATATGAACATTATGTAATTATTTAAGTTAATAACGGTAGTTTTGTCGATCTTTTGTACTTGAATCAACAATAAACTTCTTATAATTACAAGTTGTTTATGTGGTAGAATATCCATTATCTCCAGAATTATATTAATTATTTAGATTTCATATATATCATATATATCCAGTATATACATTCATTTATAATATTACGTAACATTTAGAGGTAAGAAATGAAATGCACCGTTCATGGAGACGGTAAGCCGTACGTACGCATGAACGCTACTTTCATTTCAATTTCATATTTAATGGAACAAAATCATAATGATATAAATGTATAATAAAATTCCAGTATAATATAGTGTATAATTCCATTTACTCCATCCTTTATACATCCCACATATGGCATTAACGATTCAAATCACTTTGAGGGGGCGGTAGTCCGCACTTCCTAAAATAAAATTATCGCGTTTTACCCATAATGGAAATCATAAAGTATGCCATAAATGAGAAATACAGAAGCATAAGTAAAACATAGAAATATTATATATCATATATAAAAATAGTTAAATCTTAATGGCCACCTTTGAAGGTGTTATATGAGTGTTGAACAATCATCGTTTCGTGAGGCAGAAATTCGCCATCCACAGAAACCGTATGTTCTTTAACCATTAGATGTAGGTGTGTGTAAGTGTAGCTTGAATCCTTATTATAAAAACATCCTAGTATATTGAGGATACTGGTGTTGTTACAAAAGAAATGAATAAAAAGATTTTAGGGGGTTGGAGAAGAATAATAAAACAAAACAACATTAGAGAAGACATTACCTCAAAATCGGGTAACTCCTTTTGATTTGAGCCAAAGGCTTCCTTGGAAAGAGTTCTACCCAAAGTGAGGCTTCTAGGAGTAAGATAGGGATGTTGGGAGAGTATTTGGGCAGAGGTTGGCCGAGCCAAATGGCTTGAAAGTGTAAATGAGGTGGGAGAGGTGGGGGCCTTTTATAAGTTGAGAGGAGGGGCACTCTTGGAAAGTAAAGAAAAGTCACTTTATTATAAAATGAGATTCGGATTTTAGAGGTCCCACACTTATATAATTCGAGGATAAGATGATAAGGGTTAGAAATCTACTCATCCAATAGGTTTTTGACAAGTGTACGCTTTTGATTTTACATTATCTTTCCATTTTATTTAAATCGTTAAATAATGAGGTCATCGCTGCATCATCATGATGTCATAATTAATTTAATTTATATAATGTCTAAAAATTATAAAAAAAAATACTATGCTGTAGGAAATCATTTTAGCTTTCTAATGAATATTTATAATCAAAATTTTGGACTTGTGTAACCCCACTTAAAAACTTTTTTAGTAAAACAACTCATGTTTGTGTCAATTTAATTTTAACATTAAATATATATATATTAATGTCATTTTCCAACCAAAGTGGCTCCATGGGGTCCCCAAGTTGACCCATGGGTTGTCTTGGTCGGCCATGACTCATCCAATAGGAGTAGGACAAGTTTCAAGCTCATCTCATATTATTAAAACATTATTTTTACCTTAAACTACACTAATTACCTCTAATCGCGATTAAGAACTTAAAAGTTACTATTCACCAAAAAATTATTTTGATCTCATTGAACCACATTTTACTTCTTAATGACAACCATGTATGTCGGATTTTTGAAAATCAAATCACAGAAGTGGTAATATTTCATTTAAACGAAAAATCAGTTATTTAACTACCACTTAGTGGTTTCACTATTCATCAAAAATTGAAGTTTTTCAGAACAATGCCAAAATTTCACCCTAAGCTATAATTGATATTCTGAATTCAAAAATGATGTCTATTTTACAAAATTCCAAACATATAAGTTGAATTAATTAATTTTATAATTAATTCCCGCTATCACAACAAATAGCGTGTTTTTAAGAAACAATTTATATCAAAATATTGGCAATTGTTTATGTCCAATTTCAATGTTAAATTAATTCTAATGACCACCATTGGATAAAATGGTAAAAATATATTCTAATTATACTTTAAAACCACTAAATAGTATAATTTATCACAATAAATTATTTTGATTAAAAAAGTTATTTTAAGTATTTTTCACTATTCATAAAAAAATTGGAAGTTCTCAGAAAGTTACAAAAAATTCAACTTAGGATAATTTCAATATTACGAATTCAAAAATGAAGTCAATTTTGAAATATAAAATTTCTATAATTTTAAAAAGTGGTTATTACTATTCATAACGGCTACTTTGATTAGTCGCGGTGTTTTGGAACTCGAAGTTGCGTACAATGCAAGCTATTGCATTATTGAATGAGAAGCGTATCGTGGAAGCTCGGGGTGTTACATTCTCCCCTCCTTCAATAAATTGCATCCTCGCAATTTGAAATTTTTCTTTGAAAATAAATGGTTGAAAAGAGAAAATACCTTTGAGGAAAACCCACATTCGAAATAAGGTTAATAAATATATAACATTAAAAGAAAGCAAGATAAGTACAAAGGTCACCCGATATAGCCCATTCTAGGATTCTATGAAAATATGGATATGGAGGAGAAACAAACCATCAAGGTCTGATGGAGAGTTATAGAAAACAGGATTAGGAGAAAGTTTAACCACAAGAAAATCACAAAACTTGTGATTGGTTAAACGGTCATTGAATCCCCAGTTGGAAAAGTTAGCCAACAACATTTTTGTTTTATGTTACCTTTAATAATGTTGAGGAATTTAATTAGGAGATTTACTAAGAACGTAAGGGAATATACATACTTGTTATGTATACATTCATTCATTAATAAATTTTTACCACAAACCCAACTTTTACTCCAAATGGTAACGGAACTCAAAAATATTCTATTTATCCTAATTGTATAAGGTTCCAAATGTTAACACATACCATTTAGATTAGTGAAACTATTTTGTAATAACCAGGGACTTCCTGTAGGCTAGTGGTAGGAAATAAAGGCATGTCGTACTATGGTTGTGGGTTCGATTCCTACAGCTTTGTCCGACGCGACGGGTTATGCCCCACCCTGCAGGTTGTCCTTTTCCTAAAACTATAGTATTATAATATTCCAAAAATAATCTTCAGAAATGCAAAAACCTTAAACAATACTATCCATGGTTCAACTTAATCCATTCCAACCTTAATAGTTATCCAAAATACCTCCGTCCAGACTTTCTCTAAAGGGTCGTTAAATTCCAAAATCAATTGTAAACTCAGATTACCCAAACAAAGTAAAGTTTCTCTTATTGTCACATACTAAAAATATGATTACCTTCATCATATTAAATCCTTAATGAAAACAACATGTACTGCAGCACAATCCTTATATATCACATTATTCTTATAACCATAATCTAGTTCTTGAGTCCAAAAACACAAATACAATAATTATTCCGCTTCAATTGTAGTCACAGCATAAGATTGGCCTTGATCCCTTGGCCTTTTCTGAGGTAAGTTTCCCTGACGCTTAGGACATTCATTTGCATAATGCCCCATTTCCCTACAATTGTAGCATTCAGCTTTGACAGCCTCTTTCTTTCTCTTGCAATCACGAGCTGGGTGACCCTTTTCTCCACATTTATGACAAACTCCCATTCCTTTTAGGCAAGTACCAGGTTGATTCTTCCCACAATTATCACATAGTGGAAAATCCTTCTTTACCTTTTTCCCTTTATCCGTCTCTTGTTCCACCATTCCCTTCTTTTCTTGTTTTGCTTTAAAGTCATGAGACTTAGAGAATTCCTTTTCCGTCTTGATAGCGCACGAGACAATACCTTCGTATGAAGAGAAGGTTTGTGATACTAAAGCTTGGCGGAGAAAAGGTTTTAACCCATCAAAGAAACGATCAATCTTACTTCTTGGGTTACGTATATAATCTGCAGCATGCCTCGCTAACCTTGTAAAGTTAGCCTCATACTTTGCGACATTCTCATCCTCCTTTTGTCTCAGACTCAAAAATTGTCTTTCCATATCTGCTCGATAGTCACGAGGATAGTATTTTTCTAGGAAAATCTCTTTGAACTCCCTCCATTCCATATTCAATACGTCATCATCTTCCTTTGTGTTTTGAATCAATGACCACCACTGATCGGCATCTCCAGTGAGGCGGTAAACTGCCATGACAACCTTCTCCCTTTCACTACTCCCCAAGGCATGGAATATTTTCTCTAAGGAATTTATCCATTGCTCAGCTACTATAGGATTTGTACTTCCATTGAAGGTTGGTGGTTGTTGCCTCATGAAGCGGTCTAACATTGATCCTCCACGTTGCGGATCCGGGTGCTCCATACGAGTAAGGTTATTATTCATAACCTGAGTGAGTTGTCCCAGTATGGTAATAAGTTGATCAGCACCAGTTGTATCTCCAGCTCCACAATAATTATCTTGAGCAGGAGGGAAATCCCTACACGGAGTGCGTTCATTGATACGGTTTCCATTCCTTCCACTAGGTGCCATTTCTAAACAATGGCATAAACTATATTAGTTTATAAATCAAAATACATAATTCCATACTTGTAAGATACTTAACATAAATTGAACTATTTATTGATATAATCCATAAAAATGTTTTCTTTGAGGAAGTATATACTCATAACCCTTCATAGTGGGTTATAAAAAAAATGAGAATTATCCACAACATATCCCCCAGGATTGTCGTAACCAAGAGTGCAGCAAGGCCCGTTGTCGTGCACCAGTTCCCATTCGAGTCTAGCTCAAAGTGGTGTTTTCGGGTTTTACCCCTAGGTACATCTGTGCCATAGCTGCCTCTACCTACTCGTATCCATACAGGGATGTATTGCTCAGAAAACTCACAACATCTCTACAATACCAAAATTCTAGGAATTTCTTCTATACTAATCCTCAAATTCTATCTTTGGGCTATGTTCTCTAATCAGAGTTTATCTAAATATAGCTTCCAAGGTTAGTACTAAACTGCCTCTGATACCAACTGTAATTCCCCGACCCCAGCTACCTAGAGTCGGTGCATTACTTCGTAACATTGGCATGATCACAAAAGATCAAGTCTCGAAAGACCGATTAGTTTAGTAGCCTTGGAAACACTAGATACATTCGTAAACGTTACATTACATCGTAAAGTGAAAAAATACAATAACAAAGTCTCCATAGTCCACACTCATATCCTCTTCTCACAATCCCTGCAGGTCATTCATAAAATACTTCTTCACATCCTGGAAAATATTAAAACATTGAAAGGGGTGAGCTCAGATGCTCAGTAAGGATAACAATATTGCGGAAGCTTTCATAAATAAACATAAAAATTTAAGGCAATGTATACCTAAAACAAAAGCCTTTTAAACTTGAACATCAACATAATATGGAAAAAGTAAAATGAGATAATGCCATTCACTTCTTCACATTGATATTCTACTGGTCGAATAATCACATTAAATATCAACAACCACTTTCATAATGAGGGAATGTATAATGCCGGACATTCTGAAACATTTTGTCAAGGCCTCGGCCAAGACGTCTAAAATGATTAAGGCCTCGGCCAAAACCATAAATCAAATTGGGAAAGGGCCTCGGCCAATTCCACGTCTAGTTGTCTCATAAGACCTACCGATGCATCGAGGAGCTATAGCGGGCTCCACCCGTCACTTATTAAGTCCAATACATTCCTCATATGAATAGGTTTAAACATATCATAAACCCTAACATAATCGTATCACATAAAACATGCATAAAGGAAACATAACATTTCCACATTTCAATCACAAGATATCAATACAACATATTGATATAATAAAAATGCTTTCAAAACCATTTTCAATACCAAAATAAAAAAAAGTTAAAACTTTGTATTTATTTTTCATTAAAAAAAATGATGGCTTGTAGAGGAAGCCGAAACTCAAATAATGGTCACGGCGGCGGAGAAGTCATTGTCGCCGCATACGTACGACCAAAACATTCCCTTTTTTCGTTTAGTAAATGCTTCGTATAAAAAAGATTCCTTTTGAATATATGTAAAAGTTAAAGGGGTTTATACACCATATAAAAGAAAGTTGTGTATAAAACCAAATATGTCTCAATGAAAGGAGATTGAGACGAAGTCCCATACAAAGATCATTTTTAAAATAAAATAGATATACTATGTGTATTCACTATAAGTACACATAAATAAAGTACAAATACAAGATATGACATAATAATATAATGACATAATTTGAAAGTAGGAGATTAACCCAAAGAATGGAAGTTGGGTTAAGAAATTCCCTTACCTCGTATCTGACTTGACTCAACCTTTCTTTAAACTCCTGAATAATAGACTAGAGTTAATATATACCTTATTAAGAACCATTTTCAATTTAATTATCCTTTTTATATCACTTATTACAATGATATGAACATTATGTAATTATTTAAGTTAATAACGGTCGTTTTGTCGATCTTTGGTACTTGAATCAACAATAAACTTCTTATAATTACAAGTTGTTTATGTGGTAGAATATCCATTATCTCCAGAATTATGTTTATTATTTAGATGTCATATATATCATATATATCCAGTATATACATTCATTTATAATATTACGTAACATTTAGAGGTAAGAAATGAAATGCACCGTTCATGGAGACGGTAAGCCGTACGTACGCATGAACGCTACTTTCATTTCAATTTCATATTTAATGGAACAAAATCATAATGATATAAATGTATAATATAATTCTAGTATAATATAGTGTATAATACCATTTACTCCATCCTTTATACATCCCACATATGGAATTAACGATTCAAATCACTTTGAGGGGGCGGTAGTCCGCACTTCCTAAAATGAAATTATCGCGTTTTACCCATAATGGAAATCATAAAGTATGCCATAAATGAGAAATACAGAAGCATAAGTAAAACCTAAAAATATTATATATCATATATAAAAATAGTTACATCTTAATGGCCACCTTTGAAGGTGTTATATGAGTGTTGAACAATCATCGTTTCGTGAGGCAGAAATTCGCCATCCACAGAAACCGTATGTTCTTTAACCATTAGATGTAGGTGTGTGTAAGTGTAGCTAGAATCCTTCTTATAACAACATCCTAGTATATTGAGGATACTGTTGTTGTTACAAAAGAAATTAATAAAAAGAGTTTAGGGGGCTGGAGAAGAAAAATAAAACAAAACAACATTAGAGAAGACATTACCTCAAAATCGGGTAACTCTTTTTGATTTGAGCCAAAGGCTTCCTTGGGAAGCGTTCTGCCCAATGTGAGGCTTCTAGGAGTAATAGAGGTATGTTGGGAGAGTATTTGGGCAGAGGTTGGCCGATCCAAATGGCTTGAAAGTGTAAATGAGGTGCGAGAGGTGGGGGACTTTTATAAGTGGAGAGGAGGGGCACTATTGGAAAGTAAAGAAAAGTCACCTTATTATAAAATGAGCTTCAGATTTTAGAGGTCCCACACTTATATAATTCGAGGATAAGATGATAAGGGTTCGAAATATACTCATCCAATAGGTTTTTGACAAGTGTACGCTTTGGATTTTACATTATCATTCCATTTTATTTAAACCGTTAAATAATGAGGTCATCGCTGCATCATCATGATGTCATAATTAATTTAATTTATTTAATGTCTAAAAATTATAAAAAAAATACTATGATGTAGGAAATCATTTTAGCTTTCTAATGAATATTTATAATCAAAATATTGGACTTGTGTAACCCCACTTAAAAACTGTTTTAGTAAAACAACTCATGTTTGTATCAATTTAATTTTAACATTAAATATATATATATTAATGTCATTTTCCAACCAAAGTGGCTCCATGGGGTCCTCAAGTTTATCCATGGGTTTTCTTGGTCGGACATGACTCATCCAATAGAATTAGGAAAAGTGTCAAGCTCATCTCATATTATTAAAACATTATTTTTACCTTAAACTACACTAATTACCTCTAATCGCGATTAAGAACTTAAAAGTTACTATTCACCAAAAAATTATTTTGATCTCATTGAACCAAATATTACTTCTTAATGACAACCATGTATGTTGGATTTTTGAAAATCAAATCTCAGAAGTGGTAATATTTCATTTAAACGAAAAATCAGTTATTTAACTACCACTTAGTGGTTTCACTATTCATCAAAAATTGAAGTTTTTCAGAACAATGCCAAAATTTCACCCTAAGCTATAATTGATATTCTGAATTCAAAAATGATGCCTATTTTACAAAATTCCAAACATATATGTTGCATTAATTAATTTTATAATTAATTCCCGCTGTCACAACAAATAGCGTGTTTTTAAGAAACAATTTATATCAAAAGATTGGCAATTGTTTATGTCCAATTTCAATGCTGAATTAATTCTAAGGACCACCATTGGATAAAATGGTAAAAATATATTCTAATTATACTTTAAAACCACTAAATAGTATAATTTATCACAATAAATTATTTTGATTAAAAAAGTTGTTTTATGTATTTTTCACTATTCATAAAAAAATTGGAAGTTCTCAGAAAGTTACAAAAAATTCAACTTAGGATAATTTCAATATTACGAATTCAAAAATGAAGTCCATTTTGAAATATAAAATTTATATAATTTTAAAAAGTGGTTATTACTATTCATAACGGCTACTTTGATTTGTCGCAGTGTTTTGGAACTCAAAGTTGCGTACAATGAAAGCTATTGCATTATTGAATGAGAAGTGTATCGTGGAAGCTCGGGGTGTTACAATGCCTATGGCTTCTTCTTCTTCCTCTACTGCTAAAGGCTATGAGAAGGCCAGCTCCTGATGAAGAACCGTGACTACTCCTTTTTGATAGGAATGAGTTTTCTTTTGTATTGCTATTTTTTTATTGGTACTTAAGTGCTATTAATGGAATGTTTATTTTTGACTTCTCTTATTGCATATTTTTGATTATCCCAAGGGGGTGAGAAATTTATATTTGATATCCATTTATATCTATAGATGAATTCAAAACACCCTTTAGCATTATATGATTTGTGATCATAAAAAAGAGGGATATTTTTGGACACCTCATGAATTAATCATGTTTTAATGATCAAAAGTCCTTCAAAACCTAGTTAAATTTTGTCAATTATTTCACAATCATGTGTATTCATGTTTATTATTGTTTAAGTAGTCTCATTATTGAAGATGATCCATTCACAATTTAAATTTATCTACATTATGTTTACTTACTATATACTATCTCTGATATACTCTCATAATACATTCTTTAACAAATGCTTATGTTTAATACATTCAATCATCATAATTTCATAAGTATGAATGTAGTTACTTCAAAAATTCTGAGACACTATAAGTTTGCTACTAGTTATGTCTTTGGGACACTGTGAAGTAGACATCGTGAAGCAGACACCGTGAAGCAGAAACTGTGAAGCATGCACCGTGAAGCAGATACCGTGAATCAGACACTGTAAAGTAGACACCGGGAATCTGCCACCGTGAAGCTGAAACCGTGAAGTAGACACAGTGAAGAATACACAGTGAATAATACACCATGAACAAGACACCTTGAACAAGACACCGTGAAGTAGACACTATGAACAAGACACCGTGACTACGATACTTCATGACCACAAGACCCTCTGATCAATCTCGACACCATGTGAAGGATACCTTGTTTCCATGACTTACTATGACACTATTTCTTAAACTATTTTTTCATTTTTAAATTCAATATCTAACGGTCGTATTTAATGATTTTAATTGCACTGACAAAATTAATATTTCTTTGTAGACATATCATCTGATAGTGTGAGGTATGAGGTGTGGTATCCATGCAATATGTCATCTCCATAGATGAATTCAATGATAAAAGTGACGTATGGCCAAGAATCAAGGAGAATGATATTCTATACAAAAAACAAGGCTGTGGGGACGATAATGAATAACACTGAAAGAATTTCAAAAGGTAGAATTGTCACATGCATGCATCCCGACTCTGCTGAAGAACCTTCGATGTACAGTGGAATCCATAGAACATCATCGCATTGTCGAACCTCATGAAGAACACAAGCTGAATTGCGACACTCTGTTTTACTAACAAGGACTTGAGATCTACATCTGTTTTATCTCAAGAAGTCCAAAGCTGCAAAGAATAACACTCAAAGAACTTCTAAACCCTTATCCATATCTGTGCTCTGTTTTGTATATGTTTATTAACTTTTAAGCAAGGCGTGTACCTATAGAACAACACACTCTGTCTCCTGCATTAAACTGAAGGATATAAGATATCCTTACTCAGACCTCTACTTACTTATTTTTACCAATGTAAACTGTAGAAGAGGTCCCTGTGTGGCCTCGATAGTTTGTGTACTATTGTTAACCCCGATCAAGTGTGTGGATCAAAGTTTATTTTTATAAACTGCTTGTTGGTAGGTGATCACCAAGTAAGGATGAGTATGTCTTGTGTTGATACTGAACCACTTGTTTCATATCTGTGGTTCTACTTAAATTAGTCTTCTCTGCATTATCGCTTTAATGTATAATTCCTAAATCACTAATTTCACTTTGATAGTTAGTCATGGAAAGATTTTATAACTGGATTGTATTAGTAGAATAACTTCAAAAGTAATATTAACAATACAAATTAGTATTATTTCGAATTAATCTATCTTCTAATAAGTTACTTAAATAGTAAAACATTTATAAAATTATAACCTTGATTAACTAGGCTGTATTTAATCTATGGGGAAACCTTTTTAGAAATACTTTCTACATTAAATTTTTTAGTCAATCAATTCACCCCTTTCCTCTTGAGTAATCTACTCTGACCAATAGCAAAAAACATCATATATACCCCCAATCATTCATGATAACACTAAACCACACCATTAACCAATATCCAAACCCATCCCCTACCAATTCTTCATTTTTCCAACACTATCATGATTATGATATAATAAAACATTATTTTGAAATTTCAAAACCCTCCCTTAGTTTTATTTTAGTCTATTACAACTCTTTAATCATTATTAACAATTAATTTTATTTTTATTCTAAAATTATAAGAGATAAAAATGGAATATAGGGGGGATAAGTATTCAATGAAGTATGTAATATATTGATGGTTTTATTTTTTCCACTCGAATCCATATTAGTGTTATATTAATTGATGTTCATTTAATGTTCAATAATTAAAAACAATATTATAAATATATATAATTTTTTCTAAATATGAAAAAACAAGAGAAATTGTTGATTGGGAACTGTAGATAATTAACATCGATAATGAGAAATAAAATATAATCATATTCATACAATGAGGTGAAAATATCAATAACTCGTGATTCAATAATCCTTGAGAGGATCTACCATAGATTCTTAATATGATGAATCCAATCCAAGAACTCCATCTATATGAACAAATCATCCCAATGGTTTTATATTGTCAATGATAAATAATATTAGTTAGATCAGTTTAAGAAGAATCTATAGGTGATACAAAGGTGAAATGGGTTTTTATTTTTGAATTGAAATTTCTCGATCTATGGCTTGAAACCCCCGCATTAGAATTAAAACTCTTCTTTATAAAACACTATTTTTTAATTCAAAATTATGATGTCACTATATCCATATATAATAAAATGTTTGTGATATTAATGATGACATGGTGTAAAAAAACTATATTTACTAAATAAATACTAAATATCACTAATAATCCGTGGATATATAACCTCATTAAGACTAATCCCATGTGAGAATAATTTGATTTAATATCAAATAAACCACTAAAAGATTTTTATGGGGTCATCTTCTATTAAAATTTCACCATTAATCTTCTCATGGGATCGTGGATATAATTCTTGAAAAAATATGATTCCTAATAAAATAAAAACATGACCCACTAATGTAAATATATTTAGGGCATATAATTTCCAAATCAATAGAAAATTATACTTATATTTCAATAAGAATCATGTATTACTTTTACCTGAATTTTACTTGAGGGACCAGGATAATAGAGTGGTTTATATGTTGAATATTTCCCAAGATAATTTCATATTGTCATAATTCAAGGGAATAATTACAATCATATTTAAATTTTTAGAATAACATATTATTCTCAGATATATTATTTGAATAATAAAAATTTTATATGATGAATATATTTAATACAGATAGAGAACATAATATGTAATTGTTTAGAGAGATGGTAAGGGAGATTTATAACATTGGAATTAGGGAACTCTATAAGAGACTGATGATTCATGTGAAACCCACCAATACAATCCCTGGTTGACTTATTATTTTTATTTTTAATTCATTATGTAAAATTACCACCATGAATTCCCAAATCTGTATGCATCTTTATTTCCAATAAATAATTGAAGTCATCTATAGAGAATTTACGGATAATAAATCATCTCATCCATTTTGATTGATTTGAAATTTTATATAAAAATACTTTTATTATTAAAAGTAGAATACTGAAATTTACTTAATAATTGTCCTGGATCAGTGATTAAATAAAAAAGACGTCAACTTTTTTGTACCAAAAAACATCATAGTAATAAACATTTTCTATATTGGGTGAGATTGTTTGGAATTATTCGAATGAAGCCTGGTGTTTTACTAAAGCGTAATTTTCTAAAAATATAATTAGGTGTATGTTTCTTACAATATAATTATAATATATATATTTAATTTAATATTTAAATATTTCTAAAAACATCATCCACCATGAGTTAGGGTTATAGTATAGAATAAAAAGAATTTTTAAAACAAATACCTTATTATTCAAATGTTAGAACATAGTGTGGGATTCAATCCATTTCTCTTTAAATTCAATGATATGTATTATACAAGAAATTTTAATTTCTCTATTTTAGAGATAGAATCTTCTTCAATTTAAAAATGTGGTGTTGGGTTTTCAAATTTAATTTTTTATCATGTCATGGCTATAAATAATATTCTATAAGGAATTTAAGAAATCTATAGAGGTGGATTCAAGGGATGATCCAATTCCAATGGAGTGATATATTCATTGATCTATTCTATCATTTGAGTACAAAAGGTATTTTCCAATGGTTCAAAGATGACATACATAAAAGGTGAATGAGTTTCTTGGTAAAATAAAACATTGGATGAAATGCTAGTTAAAGAGAGAGTAGGAAAATTAAAAACAAAACTATATGATTTGGAGGGAATAATAGAGAGTTATGAACATACATATTTATATAGAGAAAGGGGATGGACTCTAGACATCAAGATAACTAGACCAGATTCAGAATCTACCTCAATAACATAAAAAATTGATTAATAACCATAACCATATGAATCAATGGTGATCTAATGTAAAATGATTAGAAGGTATGATGAATGACAATATTTATTAGAGGAGACAAAAAATATTAGATGATGTGGGGTCATTAAAATACTCTTTATTTTTATTTAGCTTTAATTTGATTAGAGGTGCATCATCATCAACAAATATAAATGATGTCTTAGTATTTTGGGTGACAGGAATAAGGGAAACTTGATTTTAGAGAATGTGATAGGAAATTATAGAATTCATTGAATAATTATTAGGATTGGGTTATTTTAATATCATGATAGATAACATATTGGGGTGAAATATGATTTGTCCCTAATAACATTTTTTCTCATAAAATAACCACATTATTAAATCATGTTCCCAAGTTATTGGGAACCAGTTTTACATATTTTGATCATATGAACTACTCTCAGGAATAATTATTATTAATAATTAAAATCAATTAATAGATACAAATGTTTTACTTGGATCACATTAATAAGGATACATTAAAAGATCATACACTCATCATTATAATGTTTTATTAAAATTCCATTATAAAATATCTATTCCTATAGATAAAAGAGTTTAGTATAGTCATTTATCACCAAGGATCAAAACCTGTATGGAGGTTTTGGGAATAATTCACTCCATACCGAAGGTAACTCCATTTCTCAAATATAAAGAACTATTCCAAAGGATATCAGCTTATAGGATTTCATATTCCATTCTGTTTTATCATCCTTATATTCTATCCAAAAAAATCGAATTGACAAGATTGAATATGTAGTATAATTTTGTAATTTATTCTCTAATATATACCATGACAGTCTCTTATAATTTATTTTTAGGTGTAACAAACTATTTTTTATATGATTTGAATATTTGAGCTCTAAATAAACGTCATATTAGTATTGATAACATCAATAAAAAGAATAAAATTAAAGTATTATTTGGCCAAAATAATCACCATTATCACTTCCAAAATATAGATATATCAATGATAATACATCAAAATATATGGTCCTCTTTATGAATATAATAATTTATTGAAAATCAATCATAAATTATTTCTCTTTATTACATTATTAGAATTCTAGATCTTCAAAATTAACATGCATATCCTTTTTTATTATTTAATGTGGATTAACTCAACATTTTCATTAATTAGAATTTCAAAAAAATTCACAAGTATGTTCCCTTAAATTTTTATATTAATCTCTATTTTAATATATTTTTTCATTCTCTATATCATCTTTTCACATTTCCTTGAAGATTTTTATTCTCCATTATTCTTGTATTATCTCTCTGTATTAAATCTACATTTTTAAAATTAAAATTAAAATTCATCATATTAGTAAATAAAATATTATATTAATATAATTAATCCCAAGGGTCATCCAAAAGTAGTTATCCATAATTAAACATCATTTATGTCGGTGAATTTTATTTCATACCCACTAAATAGTTTCAAATGTTCCATCATAACAAATATAAATGAATCATATTATATCCAACCATTGAATTACGGTCTTTATACAAAATTCAAATTTTTGGAACAATTTCTGTCTAAAAAGGAATAACAAACCAATAAACATGGAATTATGATTCCATTTAAAAAATACAATTTAAATATTCCTAATCCATGCTTAAAATATTTTTTTCCACTTCAACACTATAAAAATATTCCTCGAGACACCATACAACATAATTTAATAACTCTCTTATGTCTTATTTGATTTATCTTTCGTGATTCATTCACTAATTTCATTTATCTTACACAAGACTTTCACTATTTTTATTAATACTGTGTGTAGTCCCAATGAAATTAATTATTCCAGTTTTTAGACACCCAAATTTAATAATTTTTTTATCATAATAATACTTCCTCTATAGTACTTTCATTAGCATCTTCACATTTCAATTCAATATACAACCACCATATAGTTTATATATTCATATAAATTGGATTTCATATTATTTCAATGATTTTATTAATATTATTGATTCTATATACATATGAATTATACACTGATACTTTTTTTACTACTATGATACACCTTCAACATTTTAATGGTTAGTGTATCCTTTTCAAGAATCAAAATCCTCCAGAAAAAATTCAAACCTAAATTTCCCATAGCTCATTCATATACATCATTTGCTAATTCACCATTGGAAAAATCATCACCATGGAATGGTGTGTTCATCCATTAATAAACAACTTATATAAATACCTAAATTATTTTCAGAATTATTTAATTCCTTCCAAAATGAACATATACTTGAATATGAAGTTAATATATATAAAACATCCATTAATGTGGAATTTCATATTACACAACAATATTGATCTTCAAAATCCATGTCAATTATATATGAATTTATCTTGGAGCCTTAGTGTATCAATAAATAGGTTCATACATGTGAACATAATATCTAGGTCATATATGACCATCCTGAAATACTAATGATAGATTCGTCAATGTTGAGTATTCTAAAATCAAAATCACATTGTATTAAATTTTTTCTAATACACTAGTTATGTATTCATGAAAATATCTATCAGGTTTTTTTTCAAACATTAATTATTATAAACAATGGATAACACACTACCACATTATTTATATAATTAATTATCTCAACTACCTATCATTATAAGAATTCAAAGATAACTAACCAATCCTAAGAAAAATATTCTAGTTGAAATAATCATACAATTTTGATTTTTTAGTGAAAAAACCTCTCTAAAATTATTGAACCTTCATGATTTTGAAAACATCTCCCCCCAATTTTTTCTTTCCCTATAATATCCTCTATACATATGGATTTTAGATAATTCCATCCTACATCTTTTTCAAGTAAAATATAAGGTTCCATCGTTAATGTATAGTTATTATATCTACCCTTTCTAAATAAAAATGTATTTTGATTTCTTCATCATACTTAACACCCCTTCATAAATTCCCATATTAATATAAATTTTAAAGGGGTATAATTATATAGTTATTACTCTTTAATCATAAAAATATATAGGTACAATGATCCCCTTTAATATTCACTTCATCGAACCATAAGACTACACATCAATAAAATATTAGATCATCTTGAAATAGAAACATTAAAGTCATATTTAAGAGAGTTATCCCTACATACTTTGGTATGAAAAAAATCATCCCAATTTTCATCTATTTAATATATATATTTATATCAATATTTTGTCTCTAATAACCAAAATTTATTGAAAAATTATCTCCAAAACAATTTCACATTTAATTATAATATACTTAAAGATTTATAAGGATCAAATTGACCATTATTCAATAAGTCTTAAAGAAATCCTATAATCATAGAGGATAACATATAAATATACCACATATTTTTTTTCTAATTTAGTGTCATTGAAATAAATATTAAAGGGAGACATTGTTATCCCTAAAAGTTTTTTGATGAATTTTTTTTAATATTTCAATAAATATTTGGGGATGGATGTGATAATTCATGGTGGATATATTTGGATTACATTAGCATGGAATAGGTAGTGAATAATGTGATGATGTTCATGGTATTTTGGAAATGTGTGGGTGGACTAACATACACTATCTACCAAATGTTGGATGTATATGGGTCAAAAAATAGTTATTGTAGAATTTATAGACTAAGACAATGTTTTGGTCAATACAATAATTATGATTCATTACACCTATAAAAAACATGAAATTGCCTAATAATGGGCTCTACATGGAAAATATTAGTTGTCCTATGTCTCGCAAAAAATCCATCTTACTAGGGGAGAAACTCATAGGACATATATTATATGTATATGGAAACCCCTGACCACATATAGAACATGGAACATGTGGCACTAAATGTGTCTCTTTTATGAAGATGCATAAATATTGATACATAGTATTATAATTAACATAGGGAAGTGGGAAATGATGGGATTACTGTTCAACCTGGTTATAAAAATATTCCCCTTGAATGTAAATAAGGGTTTTTGAATCTATTTATTAACTTTTATAACACATTTGGGTATGTTCCTACAACTAACATGTAGGATATTTCTCTATCTAGGGTTCCATATACATAATTTTGTTTTTCTATGGTCTCTCATCAATATGAAAAATGAAATGTACTAGGGAAAGGGGAACTCCTAGAAATTTTATTCCATAATTGTTACTCCCCCTCCCATATGTGGGACATGTGATGAGTGGCCATTTCAACAATTATTTTTTGAAACATTTTTTCTAACTCAATTGTATGTTTATAAATAGTATTATAATGGATTTTATTTGACTGCATTTACCATTGTTGAATGATTCTTTATATAAAAACATCATTTATTCTGACTTAATTTGATGTCATTGTAGAAATTAAAATTCCAATTAAATCACATTAATGTTATCCATTTCACAAAATTATTTCCATATACTCAATGAATGAGGGAAACATAATTACCTCAATATAAATATTATTTTTCCTCAAACAGTGAAACAATGTTATCAATAAATAAACACACCATGGTCTATTCATTCCCCTAAAAGTAATGACATTGTCTTATTTGGGGTTCCAATAACCTGGATTTGTTATTCCAGGGCCTACTGCACATCTAAAAGGACATATAATGGGTTATAAAATCTCAAGAATTATATTCCATGTTTGTGAATCCTCCTCAAACCATTAAAGACATGGGACTTGTAATTCCACATGTTTCTTCATTCAAGATTATGGTTAATTTCTAACATGAACTTTTTTAGTTATAGAATGTTTAACAAAATTAAGTGAAGAACCATACAACCATGGTACAAAAAACTACCTCTCAAAATTACAAAACAGTGTTCATAGATACAAATATTCTCAAATACAACAATTAGATATATGAAATACCCTAATATCTATTGTATTTTATTCAATATTTTTTTACCAACATGATTTTTGTTTTTATGTATCCCACCCAAATTAAATGGACCCATTATTGGGGAAGAAACTCTTATGAATTATATTTGATGTATGTGACTAACCCTCACCCCGTGTGGGACTAATGATGTTTGGAACCACTTGTGAACGTATTTAGGATGATGTAAAAATATTTTAATTTAGTAGTTGAGTTTATAGTAACTATCAAACACTAATGGAATCAGGAAATCTCATCATTTAATCCAATTTCATCATTATAAAAAAAATTATAAATTATTTACTGTGAGATAATATACCTCATGTAATCAAGTATTAAAAACACTATAACCATAATGGGTTGGAACTTAATATATAAAAATACATTCTATATTTTAAAATTGATGTTCTCAATGTCACTCAATTACTTCCACATGCTATTGAAACTTGAAAAACAATATTTCATGAATAACAGGGTTCAGGTGATCTCAGTGAAAATTAAAAAATAACATCAAAATAACAATAAATAAAAAACAATGTGGTCATACCATATACTTGGACAATTAAAAAATTATGATGAATTTGTGATTCCACTTTATATCTATGATCATCCTATGATTACTATGACTTATCATTTTCTATATGAGGATAAATAGTGTTTGAATAAACATCACTAACTTCCCCTTAATTTATTCACCAGTTGAAACCAAATATTTTCCAAGACATCATCATATGAAAATCATTTATTAGTTTATACTTCATGTTTTATTATCATATATAAACAAATATGAAACCATATTATTATGCAATAAAATATATAACATGTATTAATCTATAAATTTTTCTACACCACTATTTTTATTAACAACTTCTTCATTATGTTCCCCCACCACTTTGTAAATACTTGATACAATTACATTGAAATAAAAATAATAATTTGTACCATTTTTAAAACCATGAAATGTTTATTCACTCATTTCACTCCAAATTCGGCTCTATTCCACATATATATTGTCATATCATCGAATATAAAAATATTAAACATTGATTATTTATATTTTATGCATTGTATCACTTAGTGATTAATGTTTTAAATTTCAAGCATTGGGTTCTCTTCCACAAGTAATTTATAGTATATTTGATCAGCACATGTATATGTATCTCCTTTCCTGACATACAAAACTCGTTAATCATATCATTACATTAATCATATGTTTCAACAAAAAGATGATATATCAATTAAGTACAAGGGGATAGATGTTTACCTCCCATCATACCTTAATTGCAGTTTTTTTGTTTGACATGTTTTACTAACCCATGTTTTCCCTTATTCCTTATTCCTTATCAGATTTAGTCTATTAATTAATACCACATGTTCACCCTTATTTTTGGATATTAAAATATTACACCGCAATTTTCTTTACCTCAGTCTTCAAATATAATGTGGAGAACATTTACCATAGGATGAGGTTAATCCATATCCACATCATGTTTTACCTCCCATCATGTTTTAATTTTCTACCATAGGATGCGGTTATACCATATCCACAACATCATTACAATATATTATAATAGTCTCCCATTTATTTTTGTTTTATATTTTCCTTCTCTCTTCCCAAGATACTTAGTGAATGTAAAAAACTGTTTCACATGATGAAATCTATATTCCATTTCATTATTACTATCTTCTATGGTTATGAATATATTATCCAATGAGAAATATTTTTTTTACAATATGAGATTTTAATCACATATATATAATATATATTTAATTTTACGCTTTTTATTTCAACATTTCAATAATATTTTTTTACATGAAAATATTTAACACACAAACAACATCTATCATCTAAATCAAAAAATTAAATTAGCATCCTTATATGAGAATTGACTTGTTTAATCCTTTTCTATTTAATCTCCATAAAAATTATGAACACAGATAAATAGTATAAAATTGTTTCAGTAAATATAAACCTCCAATAATCCTATTTTTCATTAAATCTTGTTAATCCTGAAATCCAACTCTATTATTTGGTCATATAAATTATTATGATGTGAGTTTATTTTATTATGTTTAATCATTAATTTCATAATATGCTACATTTTTAATATAAACATTACTTCTTCATATATTTTTTTCATCGATTATTGAACATGATATACATGCGTATTACATTGTTCATTAATTTCCATGTTCATTCTTGTTATAGAATACTGTGAATACATTTAATAAGATATCATTTTAACTCCATCCTTTAAGAACATCATTTATCTTGTAAGGATAAAATATAATCTTATTTGGTGTAAAAATAATCTCAAAATTTACAACATGATATGGTTTTTAATTATCTACCATAATCCTTTAACCATTTAGGCAATGAGAAAAATATATCTAACATCTAAATTACCTTATCCTTATTTTAAATCTTATTTATTTTAAACATAGGAAATTATTCATAAAAAATATTCATACCCCAATCATAAAATAATTTTTATTCAACAATAGTTGAAGATAATTTTTCCACTTTATTTTTCTAATATCATTTTTCATATAAACATAAAATTTTCATCCACTAATCCATTAGATTATTTTATTTTTATTTATTATTAAGTACAACATATTCTATATAATTATTTATGTACTTTTTTCACAAGAATCAATATCCAATTTTCTTAATGCATATGAAATTTAATTCTTGGTTCAATTCATTGAAAAAAAATCCAATTAAAAATATATCATCAATGATTACAAAATATAACAATACGTATAACATCAAATATTTCTAACTTGAAAATTGAATTATATCAAATACATGATTTTTCAATATATAATCTTTTTTTTCTTTATATTAAAATATTTAAAATATATGTATATTAGGATTAATCCAAATAAGAACATATAATCTCTAATACCATGTATTTTAACTAGAGAGTCACACTGAGATGAAGTATCAATCAGGGTGTCATCTTATTCTCATATTGATAATGACTAGTGTTATACCTATTAATCATATAAAATATTCACAAAACCAAATAACGAGAAGAATGTAAATTAAGAAATAAAAAAGGTTGGTTGACATGGTTCACCATCACTTGGTTATATACAAGGATCATATAGTCACCATTGTTAATATGTGCAAAAAAATCAACAATAAATGAATTCATTCAATGGATACAAGATTAAGGATTAGTCACTTATCACTATGCCCCATATTTTATACAAAGGATTAATGAATATCTCATTACCTCCCAAGGTGAACACCATTCTCTTCATTTTTTATCATCACTAGAGTATATTTTCTTATTAACTTGTATGTAACTTACTACATTACCACAAAAAATGATTCTCTGAGAACATTATTATATAAAACATTGATATTTTTTATACGGTATTTTTTTGTATCAATAAATATTGGGGAAATAAATTCAATCTTACATCAAATAATTATTGAGGTGTTCTTCAATGTGTTGAATATCTAGTAATAATGATGAAAAATGAACCAATTAACATAATATGTTTTGTAGTTAAAATCCCTGAATCATATAATGAATTATAAAAATTCCATTAATGAAAATTTTTATGCTTCAATTCATGACTATGAAAAATTAAGAGGTTAAAAAAATAAATAATAGAAATTTATATATAATAAAAATTTTGACAGTAATTATTGATTCAGAAATATTTTTTTTATTATATTTAAAAATTTGTTAACTATTTATTAGCATCACACCTGAGAATAAAAACATCATATTGATAACATCAATTATTAATGGATATGATTAATTAGATAATATTTATAGTGATATTGGGTGAGAATCTGTCACCCCTAGAATAATGTGTGTGTTGAAATTATAAGATATTGAAACCATGTGAGGGTACAAAATAGAGTGTATTCATGTAGCATGGTGTATGTAAGTGGGATTGAGAACTTCATTTATAGTTTCAGGGGTAATGAGTGGGTGATAGAACAGAGAAACATTCAATTCAAGATTCGGCAATTTCTTATTCATCACCTCATTAAATGAATTGTTTGTAATATGAATAAAAAATGATTTATATTGTCATAAAATATATTCATTCTAGAGTTTATAATGAAAAAATATGAATTCCATGTAAAAAAAATTTTATTCATGATAGATCAATGTAATCTACAAAAGTAATGTAAATTTCACAAGTTCATCTTGTGTGTCACATTTTAATGTTTATATTATATTTTACATTGATTTAAATGAAGTATATTTATAAGTTAATGAAGAAAATTTTGTTTTTAAAAAGATTTTGAGATCCATGAAGAAGATGATTTATGAGGAACTATGAGGAAGAATTAATAATACATGACTATATTAAATGATTTTCATCATTAAGAAATTTGTATTAAGAGCGTATAATGTTCTTTAAAAAAAATTAAATGAACAATATATGAATGAATAAAGTTATGTTAATTATAGATGAATAAATTAATATTGATGTTACGATATATATTTTCGATATTTGTTTGATTTTTAAACAACCCATTTATGAGGTTTATAAGAAAAAATATTTTGTATGATTATACTGACTTGAATAGAAATATTATAAAACAAGTGGGAAGTGACAAAGACAGACAAATATTATTTTAGAACTATTTTCTTAAGATATGGAGTTACTTAATAACATCATACACTAAGAAATAATTTTTTTTGTATTGACTATTATAATTTTTTAGATAATATTTCCTAAACACTGATTGTGAGAAACTTCTGGAATTGTAATTTTGAAAAATATTTGATCTTCCATACTAAAATGAAAATAAATAAAAGATTTCCACTATATTAGATGAGAGGATCAGTTGAATAAATTCATATTAGTCTATTAAATGGTTCCTTTGAAAAAAAGGAAGGATCCAATATAAAATAATATAACTTTTTAGTAGGTAATACACTCTAAAAGGATCGTTCATTATGAAACATTTTCAGGTATAATAATCTGATGGTTTGGGATGTGGATATAGATTAAAAACCCCTTGGAGATTTTTTATTTCTCTACAAGTATTGAAATAATAAAAAATTTATAAAAAACATGTTCTGAATATTTATATACTATAAGTATTAGAATGTTATAGGTTGATCCCATAAAGATATTGAAATAGTATATTTAGGATTTAAAAATATATTATTTTATTTTATTGAAGAATGGGTGAAAAAGAGAAGAGATTAATAGATTTAATGAAAACTAATTATAAATGAAAACAAGATTGATTGACTTGCAATCATATATGAAATGTGATACAGATATCTATAATTTTAGGTTTAAGGTGGAATTGGATTTTATAATAAAATATTAATTATTAGCTTTTGGTTTTAGAGTATATAAATGGGGTATCCAAAGGTTAGGGTATCTCAGCCATGATGCAAGAATCTGATATTTCCCTTTATATGGTAATTTTGGGTTACACTGAATCATGATTGTCTTAATAACAGGTTTAAATTGTATTCACATAAAATTGATAACATTCATTCCTCTTTTAGGTTTTTCAGTCATGCAATATTAATGATCTTTTTAGTTTCAAATATCAATTATCTAGATAAATGAAAAATAAAGAGATTATAAATTGAATATAATATTACAACAAAACAAATACATGAATATAATAAAAATAAATCAATAAAACATCACCTTCAACTTTTTATTACATATCAGTGGGACAATTTGGGCTTACACACTCATTGTAAGGATGTAAGGATAAAAGGGATGGAGAGAATAAAAACAATGCAGTATGAACAAATAGATGTCACATGTGAGGGTCATGTGCATCACAACTTCATTTTCAAAGAATATTTCACTTGAATCTCCCAAAAGAATCAAGTTATTCCATGATTGATAGGATCCAGTTAAGATTGGGTAATAATGAATATCATTAAGGGTTGTTTTAGAATTTGTAAGAGGTGATTATTGGGTGATTAAACTAATAAATAATTTAAGATACATCTAATTTGGAATTAAAATCCCATATCTACTTATTTCACGATGCATAATTTTTACCATATGTGTAACATATCATGTTTATTTTTATCACTTAACGTTGATTCTCTATTTGACGACAATCAATAGTTCATTATGGGTAATTATTACATGACATTTAATTTCATTTTTCTTCTATGGATATCTCAATTTTTATTAGTTCCTTAGTTATATTCCATGGATGTACTCTGTAATCATCCCTATAAATGATTTTTCATGCTGAAATTAAATCATTTCAATGTGGAGTGAATAAAATTTTTGTTCTTTTTTTCAATTTTCTATTGTATTATATTGTAAAACGAAAAATTGGTTTTATTCATTAGAAATTAAAATGAATAATTATTTAAATATATAATTAAATATATAAAAATAACATAAAAACATGTAGGACATACAAATATCATATATTCTACCCATACCAATTTTAATCAATTCTAAAATAATATTTCTGATTTTATGTCTCAAAAGAGATATAAACACGATAATGTTATAATGAGAAATAATTGGGGGGATTATAAATATAATAGATGAGTATTATTATTTACCTATTTTATTAAATGTCTTATTATTGTATTTTATAGTAATTAATATCCATTCATCATAATTATTTAAAGGGTTTGAATTATAAATGGAGAATGCATTAGAAAAAATACATATTTTAGTAAAACATGGATATACTAATTCAATGCCATCTTAGTGACCATGCAAGATCTACTAGGTATTTCAAGAATTTTCAAATTATGATATGAAATATATTTTTATTATAGTCTTGGAAAAAAATATAATTCTTAATTATAATATGAGACTTATGGAAGTACAATTAAGAGTTGTTCACCATATCAATATGGATGTTCCAAATCATTCATGTGGTGATGGAAATTGCATCCATATTCCATAGGGTGTATCCCAAAAGGATACACTAGATATGGAATGGAAATATACATGTATGTAGAGGATATTACAAAGAAAATAATCATAGTTATGGGGGATATAGATAATTTAACTATCCTTTCCATGAATTAAAAATTGGGTTTCAATGGTTCTGTTAGAGCTTTAAAAAATTAATCTCTTTTTTAGTTTATTTTATTTATTCTTGAAAAGATCGAAATAGATGAAATATTTTGATATATATCTGGGAACATGAATATGAGATGAGCATTTGGGATTTTTTGCCTTTAGGAAATCAATTTATAGGCTAGTTGAGGTGGTTATTCATAACTAGTTTCATTGAATAAATGTGGGATATCGTTGATGATTTGAAGGATGTGAAATAGTAAGCCAATTTTAAGCGATGAAGAAACTCGAAAAACATATCCTACATGATCTCTTGTTTTATGAGACTCAATCAAGTAATAGTTAATCCAAATGATAATGAGATACTGTATTTCTCAATATAGGACTTTCCTATTGAGTGATTACATCATGAATGGGGGCATAAGATTTTTATCTATTGTTCTTAAATTATTATCTTCATATGTTCTAAAAATGATTCAATTATAACATAGGTGTTCCTAAAGGAAATTTGTAGTACAGTATCACCTGGAGTAGGACTATGTTTGATCACTATTATTATTATTTTTTAACCTTTTTTTGTTTTGTTTCTATTATTTTTTATTTCATATTCACTATTTCATGTTGGAATGGCTCATGCAATGGGAAAAAAGAAGGATCTAAAAGGATAGTGTTGAATATCAGCATATTGATTATGGTGAAAATCCATCAATGTTTTTCAAACATAGAATATAGTCGTATGTTATAGAATTATTGACATGGTGGTGACCTTTTTCAACATTTATGATTTTTTAGAAACATATATTTCTTGGATGTTAAGCTATTATATTTATCTTATTGTGAATTTTAAAATCTTATCGATATTCTATGGTTTTTGATTCATGTGATAGCTGAAATAATACTGTTATGTGATATAAAATATTTTTTAAAAGAATATATTGGATTACTTTGATTAGATTATTATGATTCAATGGAATATCAATAGTAGGATAGAAGTGTTTCTAGAGTGACTGGGTTTCGATAAATAAATTCATGAAATTACTCTCTGTGATGTGTTCCATTATTAATGTGTAAGTCAAAAATTTATTAAAATACATTAGAATTGTTTATTTTACATATAAAATTATGATATTAAAATTATATGGGACCTCATTATATATAGTGGTTATTGATATATATGGTAACAAATAGTATTTATAGTTTTCTGGTGGAAACAATGATTTTATAGAATATTGGTTGTTCTAATTTTAGAGAATCCATATGTTCCATATATGGGAGTTTGTAAGAAATGATGTTCTTGGTAGAATAAAAATCAATGATAGTAAACAAAATTAAATGTTTTAGAAGATTAATCTAGGAGAATTTATGTGTGACATCAGATAAGGGTGCAGTGGTAAATTTCAAGATAAAAACTAAATTCATTATGAAATTAAAAGATTCAGATGAAGAAATTAAACTTCTTCACATACCATATCTAGGGTTATAGAGGAAAAGGTTTTCCTGGGCTCTCTGAACTAATTCTTGTTTTTTAAATTAATTTTTTTATTTACAAAAACTGTATTAATATAATGATTTATGTGTTTATTTATGAAGAGTTTGGAATATATAATAATATTAATTTTCATAAAATATATTTATAATTCATGTTTTTATATGTAATAATATTTAATAAATATTTCGTTAAGTTTTCCTAATTTACAAAAGTCATTTCAGACCTTAAAATGAAAATTTTGCATGTTTTTTACAATTCCCAAGTATTAAGTTTTCACATCACCATGTAGCTAATTTGAAAATCATTTCATCAATTTAAAATTCATGAAGAATAATTTATAAAAATATTTAACCTATGTATCTTGACCATAAAATGTTTTAAGTGAAATTTAATGGATGGATTCTTATATTTTTTGATATATAATAAAATTATTTATATATAATTAGATGTCGGAAACACAGAATCAAAATCCATCATGTTCTATGTTACAAGTCCATGTAAATTTTTAGATAGAATTTGGGATTTTTTGAAAACTATTTTCATAGATTATATTAAATATAAATTAATATATAGAAATTTCAATGTGGATATTATTGATTTTTTATAAATCCCATGAATCTTTACAAATATTTTATTTTATCATTCTAGATGTATTGTCTAAGTATGAAATTTGGGATTTCAATCTATTAGAAAATATTTGAAAACATTATACATGAAATCAGATACATGAATTTGTTTATTTTAAATAGCTCTATGAATTCCCTTAAGTGAATCAGTTAGTTGAAATTAGCTATGTTGATAACCTTAGAGGTAGAAATATGGCTACCTGAAAGTCCTGTACAAGTATTTGGCTACACGGTTCAGTGAAATTATACATGTTATTTTAAGACATGGAAATACATCGATTAAACATGATATTTTAAATTTTAGTTTAATATATGTTCATTTTAATTAATTTTTATTTCCAAATTTTTTCTATAATAACGTATAAATTTTTTAGAATTCATGAGAACATATTTTTATATATTTTATAATAAAAACAACATGATTCAAATAGTATTTATCATATATTGATATTCACATTTAATTTTTGGAAATTTAAACATCAAAATTCATGATCGATAAAATACAAAGGGTTATTCTATATTGTTAATAGGTTGTATGAAAAGGATATTATTTATTTTTCATTATTAATGTACAAATTTATATACTGAGTTCCACTGTGTATTTTTAATTTTTTATCTGATGTCATTGATTAATTAGCTGAAACTAATTATTAAATTAGAAAATATTCACCTGGTGTATCATACCTGAAATTTGATTTTGAACAACTCAAAATTAGGTGATTGGAATGATAAAGAAGAAATTTATTTCAAATTGGAATCTGTAATACCAATAGAGAATCTATATATGTAATGTCACGAGACCATGTGTATAAGAAACATATGTGTTTGAGATTACTGTAAAATTGGTAGAATTTGTTCATTTTTTGAAATCTACAATGACATCGAGAGAAAATAATATTATTTTATAAATTACTATTAAATCATTAAATTCATCATGAACATTCATACTATGAGAAATTTTTCTAGATAAGTGGTTTTCTATCTTGTTATTCATTTTCATTTGTCAAATTTTAAAGGGTTAAAATACCCATTTAATGTTAGGTAAATGGGTTTTTACTCACAAAAAAATCATGCATTATGTTGGGCCACTATGAAAAAAGTAATTTTGTTTATATTATATCACTATGTAGAAAATTGAATGTTTATTATGTTATTAAGGCTCTAAGGAAATATTTTTTATAATTGGGTTGTGATATTATGTGGGAAAATATATTTTTATATTCCATTATTGTGATTAGAGTGGGTTCAAAAACACTCAATTTCTGAGAGGGGTTGTGAGTGGAAAAATATCATTTACATATAATATAATATACAAATATATTGTGTTTATTTTTTTAACATTATTCTATATTTATTTTTATAATATTTAATTATTCATTAAATATTTAATTTCATTAAATTCATTAAATTCATTTTAAAATGCCCTTTCACCTCCTCTTGGATCCCTTCCGTGTTATCCCCCGAAAATGAATTAGAGTCAGTGGTGGACTCCAAGATCATTATATATTATCTCTAGTTTACCTAATCATTTTTTGAAATAACATTAATGGATAAAAATCAGTTTAATATGGAATGATGTATATTAATTGAAGGAATGATAACTCTATAACCACATCATTTTTATGGTTTTAATTATGAATATAACTAAAATATTATGGGAAATTTATCAAAGAAACTCAGTATTGATTATAGATTTCAGGGATAGAAACATTGCACATTACATTTAGAGAAGAAATTGATCACCCCGATTGATCTAGGCTATCCTAGATAAGAATTAGTTGTCCATGTTTGATATCATTGAATTGAAATATAATATGGGAATGTGATTCCTTCACTTTTATTCTTCGGAAAAAATCTCAAAAAAGACTTCTATAGATTTTAGTTAGATTTAAATGACCATGATGGTCGAGGAAAAGCATTTTGGTGCAAGTAGATTCAAATAAAATTTCAATTACATGGTATGGAATGTTAGGAATAAGCTGGTTGCCACATTTTAGAATATCGATCATTTTGGAGTAATCCTTACCTCACGGACCCAATGTTGTAGAGAACCAAGGATTGAAACTAATGATCACCTGTTTAATGATTATGAATGGGTGAGATCAATGTGAAATCATTTGGGACTTCAATTGGTAAGAATACTTGGAGTCATTAAGAGATATATTTCTACATTAGTGATTCTATGGTGTGGGAACCCTCAAATTGGTGAAAAATGAAAGGGAATTAACTGTTATCGTGGCTACATGGGTATCTGGTTAATAAAGAACAATGAACATTAAAAGGAAATAACTAGTACAATAACATATATTATCATTTAATCTAATAACATTTTAAATTATTTTTTTGGATTTTCAAGTACTAGGTGGTGTTTCCCTCTATTAGGCCTTTGATGGCCTCTTGTTCCTCCAACAATATTCTAATCGAATTGGGTTAAGGAAGATGGTTTCAATGTAATTCACATCAATAGGGCCTAAAGCTGTATGCAAATTGGTATTTCAACCATGGTATCATCTGAGGTGGTGGATTATTTTGGACAAGTGGGGATCTATCAATATGTTATCTTCAACTTACATTAGATGATGTGATTATCTTCAACCCAGAGCATTGGAAATGATCAATGTCCTATGGTTTTATAATAATTGATATATTCCCCTAGGAGGTGGTGAGACATATTCTATGACTTTTCATAATGTGTTATGGGGAATCTCATCCATACATTGGTCTATATTGTATATTAATCGATGATTCAATGCGATGTTAAACCTTGGTAGTAATATTCTGCATATGCGACACAATGGTAATGTATCTGCTGACTTCCTATCATATATGCTGATACAATGTGAGAGGATTTAATTATTTTATTGTCTTGGGTGCTACTCACCCGAGGGGTTTAACTTTGGTAGAGCATATTCTCTAGGTATTCACTGTTTCCGACCTTCGTGATATGATACACCATTATTATTTGTTTCCTTATACTTTCCTGTGATTATAAAATAATGTTTTTGTGGGGGATAAATATCCTATATTATAAAGTAAATATAATTTTTAATTTTCTTGTTTTTTCATGAAAAATTCCATATGATATCAGGAAATGTTTAAATGTTAGACATCTTGTCTTGGATAATCTTGATAGAAATTTTTTAGGTTTTTTAGGAGATTAATTATTAGGATTTAATATTGTTGATGAAGAAAATATTAATAAAATCCTCAATATATTTACTATTATTTTATATGGTGGGAGTAATATAGTATAGACTCTTGAAAATATTATACATATAGTTAGATTATCTAGATATCTAATTATGAAGTGGAATGCTAAAAATATTATTATTTATTATAGGAATAACATCAAGGAATATACACTATATAAAATTATTAGAACATTATTATAATATAAAATAGTGTATAAAAATATTTTTCAATAAGATAATTCAAATAAAAACGGAATTTCTTCTAAATTAAATTTTTCTAATTAATCTCATGATTAAGAGTCTCATAGTATTAGTAGGAATGATACAAAAGATGATATAATGGGTTGATCTAAATGAAAAAATATACTCAGGGATATTATAGAAATACATTTCAACAGATGGACACAAGGTGAACAAGAATAGTAATTTTAATTCTAATGATTTTCAAGATATTGTTTTTTATAAATATAGGAAATGATTTACATCATGATCAATTTTCAAAAAATTAATAAGAACCAAAATAAGAGTAAGAAATAAAATAATTAATAATATAAATAATGGACTCATCAAATTAATTAATTGATTATACTTATTATTCCTTTCATGAAATAGATTTTAAAAGCCCCGATATTGTGGAATTATGTAAAATAGATTCATAGACCTGGACATAATTTTGAAAACATAACTAGATTATATAATAACATTAGTAGTTAAAAAAATAATTTCATATGGGAACTGATAATTAAATGAAATCAATCCACGAGATTAAAATTTTGTCTTTTATAGATTGTGAAATTGAAAAAGAAAATATGAATTATAATGATGGTAAAATTATTTTTAAATGGATGTTGATTTCATGTAAATGTGACATATGAATAAATTAAATAATTTTTATAATGTTCTTAAAATAAATGAATAACTCAAAAAGGAATTTGAAATATTAATTCCAAATCTCTCCATTTTATCCAAGGATGATAAAACATTGAAAAAATGGTGAGTTTCTATTAAATGAACAAAATGAGATCTGATATTGGTTTTCATTACAATTTACTAAAAAATTATAAAAATATAATTTCAAAAATAACTAATATAAGTACATATATTATTAAATTTTTTATATTCGTTCTGAATATTCATTATTCTAATGAGTGTACAATTATATTTCCACGATATCGTATAATTAATATTATTTTATATATAAATCATAATCATTAATGATACATGTAAATAGATTTTTTAAATCACATTTTATCAATAGAAATTCATATGATAATCTAATTGTAAAACAATTTCATGATTAAAAAATATTTCATCAAATTACTACAATAAAAGAGTCATGGGAGAATAAAATATTTCTATTTGGTACCTGGAATGTTGATTCCCAAGATACATGACTAGTGATAATTAATAAATTCTTTCATTCAATCATTTATTTGTTGGTAATCCTATTTCGGTTATAATTCTAAAGGGAAGATAAAAGGTTTTTGTGTGGTTGAAATTTCAAGTTCATTTATTATTTGTTATGATTTATCTTATAAAATATTTAATAAACATTTAATAATCATTTCACATCTATGTGATGGCAAAATTTTTGTAAAATTAAAAATTATTAATAAAATATAGTTATTGATATATAACATTTTTTCATAAAAATATAAATGAAAAATTGTATTCAATTGATTTGATTAAATTAAAAGATCAAAAATTTACATTAAATAATAAAATAAAATCTAATGATATTTAATGGAATATGAGATTTATACATGCTAATTTTAGGTTGATTAGCAAGATATCCAAAATCCAAAATGCTTTACAATAACTAGAACATAAATAGACACAAATATACTTCATGAATATTTCAAGAAATTTAGACAACACAGAATCAATTTCAAGTCTGTAAAATCAGTAAAAAAATATATTTTATTCTCATCTAATTCATTTATATTTAGTTGGTCCTGTCAAAACATCTATTTTGGAAGGTAAAATATATATTTTTTTTAATTTTTACTAGATACACATGGGTGTATTTTATCATACATAAATATGAAATAATATATATATTGTCCACACTTTTCAAATTCTACGAAAATAAATAATGAATATTAACTAAACAGATCATATGTGAGGATTGTGAATAATTCTAGATGACATAATTTATTTTTTTTGTGAATAAAATGTGTATTTTGGAACTTTTATCTACTAAAACACAAAAATCTATGGTGTTATTGCAATAAAAAAATATAAAACATCATGAAATATTTTTTTCCATTTTAAATGACATAATTTATGTAAATATTTCACAGAATATATTTTTAGTTCATTTTTTTATGTTACCAAAAAAATAATATTAATACATTTTTCAAAAATAAATCGAAAATATTAATTTAAGGTGATAAAAATAAAATTTTATATTTTTTAGTGTTTGTATTTTGTGTTTTCTATCAATAATATGTGTTATTTGCATAAATTGTATACAATAATTTATATGGACATTTTATAGTATATTCAAAAAATAGTATGGAATATAGATAATATGACAACAGAACCATGGTTGTGGAAAATAAATTCTTGTTATATTTGATGAAAAATAATTGAATAGAAGGGATTATGACATTAGTCATCTTGATGATGAATTTAGATATTTCAATTTTGAAGAGGAAGTTCCTTAAGATTAAAAAAACCTATTAAGAGAGAGGATATTTTTAATCAAATTGAACCTCTTCATTGACGAACATAGAAGGCTCATAGAAATCATATTACAGATATTGTTATTGGTAATGTTTAATAAAATGATCAAACTAATAAAACTATTAGGAATATTTATCATTATCATGATTTTATTATTTATTATTTGTCAAATAATCTTAATAAGGACATAGAAGATGCTAATTAGATATTTTCATTGAAATATGAGATAAAACAATTCACTATGAATAGTTGTGCTCTTTTTTGGTTCCAATAAATGGTTCATTTTTTATTGGGAAAAATATATCTTAAGAAAATACCATAGTGAATATAGAAATGTATAAAAAAATAATGCATGAATAGTTTCCCTAGGAAATTATAATTGAGAAATAATTTATATTAAAGAATCATTTTAACATGTTTTAATACTAAATTAAATTATTATATTATATTCATTTGAATCATTTTATTGTTTTAAAAGATTTATAATTAATTTCAAAACTAAATTTTAATCAGTTAAATCTATCATGAAAAATATTATAGAAACACCCAAGTTATGAAAATGAGAATTAACATAAAATTATTTTTATGGTTTCTAAAAAATTTTATAATTTGAAAGATGATCCTAAATTTTGGTATGAATGTTTGAGTAGAATATTTTTAAAAAAAACTAACTGGGAATTGTTGAACCAACTATTTTTTTAAAATAATAGTTTTAATGATACTTTGATTGTGAACATTCAAATAGTTCATATTTTTACAACATGTTAAAATCAATGTACTTACATCTAATATTTAATTATATCTGAATTTTATAATAATTCAATAGGAGAAATAATATTTTTCATTATCATTGAAATTTTTCAAACAGAAGATTGTATTTTTAAAAATATATATGATTATGTTAAATATTTAGTTAATTTTCAAGTCCTCTAAAAGTGAAAATACTCCAATGAGAAAAAATTTCAAATAAAATATATATAAATCTATAAATAAATTTAATGATAAAAAATAAACTAGAATTATTGGATTTTTATTATACTTAATCATTTATTGGTATGACTTAATGTTTTATTTTTTAGGAATGATAGATATCAATGTTACCCTAATGAAATTCTTATTAAATAAACTAATTTTATTTTTTTTATATGATATATGTTATCCCAATATGGTTAAATAACCAAATATGGGGGTGAATCAGGGTATGATATATTAAAACATCGAGCCCCTCAAATCTTGTTTCTTCGTTAAAAAACTCTTCCCTCTATATCCCATAGAAATGTATAATCATAATTTAAATTATGAATAAGGCATATCAATTTTTATTTTTTCTACCACATTGGGATATGTATAAAGGGAATATGATGAAAATGTGATGACTGATCCAATTCCACTATGGCTCATAGGCAAGATTGGTGGTTCGAGAAAGATCTTATCTATGCCCAAGCTCACTGCATTTAAAAATATTAGTATTAGACCACCACATTCTCTAGGGTCACTCCCAATGTCTCTTTCTATAGATCAATAATGGTGGAAATGTTAATTATCTTTCGATTTCTTTGATAACTATAATTTGAAGGAATCTACCATGAGTTTATGGAATTATAGGTCTCCAATTTTTTTAATGAATACATCATATGTTATAGATATATTCTCTATAGATGTTCCACTTTCAACCAACTGAGGAATACAAATTTAATGTAGATTTATGGGGAGATTCCTTCAGAAAAATATTCACCAAGCTCACTTCCTTCATGAAGATATTATTTTTTGAATCTCAAATAGCCTCCATAATTCTCATACCTTTCATGAATCTCATTTATTCTTCACGAAACACACCACTTTCATTAAGCTCAATAGGACTTCATGAAGAACTATTAATTTAGGTTTCTTGCATTGCCTTTGTGAATTCATTGACATTTGTGATGCTCATAACATTTGGATGACTTTTATAAACATTGTGAGAATCTTCTAAAACTACCTTAATGATTCCTGATCATTTAGATTTTTATTAAGTATATCAACTCCTCTAAAGATGGATAAGACCTATTTATCAGTGTTTCCATCGATTCATTAAGTGTCCATCCAACTTATCACAATTTTGAGATGGTCCCTCTTTTCCACTATAATGCTCAATTTTTCAAAAAGCTACAATTTTTTTTTCTGAAACTCATCACTATCATGGGAATCATCTTCTAAATCTTCATTCCATCATGATTCTCAACTTGTGATTCTCCCCCCTACATAATTCAGGACGATCATCAATGTCACATAGATCACCATCAATATTCATTGATCCTTCGAAAAAACCGTTTGCAAATCCCATATTCATAAAAAGTGTGCATTTTTAATATTTTTATAAGGTCTTCAAAAAAATCCACATTTCACAATTTGGGAAAACCGCCAAATTTTGGACCCCAAATTTTTTGAAATTAATAGGAAACACCATTTCCTTGTGCATGAATTTTTTTATACTACTTCCAAAGAATTTAGTCCACTATCATGGATATTATTCAATGTTCATAGTAAAAAATTAGTATGGCATCCAAAACTATCCTTCGACACATACATTGTCAAAAAACAATCTTAATAAAAATAATACAATGTTTCCATGAGGGATTTTCCCCTAAAATATACAGCTTTGGTTTTTTTGACAGTAATTCACGTTTTAGTAGTTCATTGAAGCTTCTTCCATATCATATCCATACTTTGATCATGAGACATAGATAATAATAAATGATTTATTAACCACATATTCTATGCCAACATAACCCATTATCATCATGAGAAACAATAATATTATAAAAATTATGTCATTGAATCACTTCATCCCAAAACATTTCAATTTATTTATTAGAAACTCCATATGTTGTTATATATATTCATTGATCGATCAACTTTATCATTGTAGGATTTAATACACCCCTTATATTGATGATATTCCTATCATATTTAACTCTCTCTATATCATATCTCCACCAATTATCTTCTAACCCAAGCTTCATTAACACATTTTCCCCTTTAGACATCCACAATATCTCCCCCTTTTTCAATGAACATGATGGTCATTTCATTGTGGTCTGAAATTGGGAAAAGAACACAAATCAACACATTTGGTAAGAACACATCATTCCCCAAGGAGAGGGATCCCATATCAAAACTTTTTCAAGTTCGGGTAGTCGATTAAACTCATAGTACCATTTTATTCTATTCAAATCCTTCTTTGGGTATTGGCTTTATCAGAATGTCTATAACCTATATGTTCGTAGAAAAATAATCTCACTTCACATTCCATTTCTCCACCTTCTTCATAATTAAATAGTACTTGATTTCAATGTTATTTTCCCTTAGGTGAGATACTGGTTTTTTTCTATTATTTAGATCACTTGGAATATAACTACGGATTATAGTTAGAGACTTCACTTCAACTCTCAGATCATCAAGCTATTGATTTACCCAGAAGACGTATGTACAAGCATGAGTAGTTGTAAAATATTTATGTTCTATGGTGATCAATGAAATGAAATCATGTATCTTGATTTACAATCAAATAAAAAATCCACCATGATATAAATAACCTCCTGAAGTTGATTTCATAACATTTGCGGATGAATCCCTATCTTTATATGTATATCCCAATAACATCAGCAAATATTTGTCAATACACATCAAACTGAAATCCACTGTAACCTTGATATAATAATATATTCTTTTCATTTCATGCATTTGTATTTCATTTCTATTACATTTATATCATGATTCTTATTATTTTGAAAAAACAATATCATTTCTTTTAGCTATTAGATACAGTAGAATACTAATTATTTTACAATATTTTGTAACATTAACTTCATTTACTTCATCAACCCTTGACAGTTTCATCTGAGTAACCATCAAAGTCAACATATCATTCTAATTATGTATTCTGTATCTTCAAAACAATGCCTTGTAATATTAATATTGATAAATGAATGTTCAATTATTTTCTTTAGAAACTTGAAAACCAGGGAAAAATATTGGTTCACCAATCATTGACATTTGACCTCACATTTAATGAATTTTGAAAAAAAAAACCTATGATTCATATGATCCCCCAATTATTATGTCATCAACATATACCATACCGATCAACAAATGAATAATTTATTTTTTTACATATAGATTTAAATTGTCTACAACAAATTGAATATAATATTCTCCAAAAAACTGATCTAAACTTTAATACCATGCTCTTGGTTCCTCCCTAAAACCATAAAGTTCCTTTCATATAATACAAGCTATGTTCTCCTCTTCTTGAATGGTAAAACCATTTTTTCACTATATAAAATTCTTCTTCTTAAAAACCTCCATGAAATGTTGAGCTTACATGCATAGAGAAAACATTGATCTTTAGTTGCATGACAATGGCTATGAATAATCTGATTGTCTCAAGCCTATAAACTTGTGAAAATGTTTCATCAATATTGATACCCTTTATATAGGAGAACCCTTTGAACACTAATTATTTTTAAGTTCTAATTACCACCCCATCTTCATTCTTTTTTATTGAAAGAAGAATTTATTCCCACTAACATTCTTAAATATCAGCCTAAAAAACCTCATTTGTAGGACTCATTCAATTTGGTCAATTGAATTTAGCTCACATGATGGTTAATTGAATTTCAATTTTTGACCAGTTTGATTCTTCATTTGGACATTTCACTATATAATTGATGTACAGTATCCATACATGTGAAAAATCCTCCACAACAAAAGCAATGACCCTCGAATGATGTTCGAGATTATTGTGGTCTATTTGGATAATATTATTGTTCTTGTGCCCTTCGATATCTCTTGGTTATGGAACACACATTTTTGAAGTTTCCCATCAATCTGAAATAATAAAACCTAATGTGATGTGTCTTCCCACATGTATCTTATACAGCACTAGTTATCCCTTTGGTTTTCTGAGTATTCTAACTCTTCTTCACACCCAAAAAAGTATTCATTTTTGGATAAGGTTCTTGATGATTGACATTATTCATCACACCTATTTATTTATTTTCAATGTTTTTTCCAACCATTCCATTTGGATTTTACTATTTCATTTATTCTTATTGGTATCTATGCTCCAAATGCATATTCCATGATTCTTGAATGATCTACTTTCTCGATGTCTTACCAATAATTAATTGTTTTTCCCAATATGTAACAGATCATCATAGAAAGAAAACAATCTATTTATGCTCATTGATATTATTGATTTGATATTTTATATTTTTAATCAAACTATCACTTCCACATTAAATTATTCAATAATAATATTGTACTCGATAACCTTTTTTAATCTCTCTAGCATCGATGACATTAATTTTTCAATTTCTTCATTCAACTAAGACTTATATTCTTCCTTCTGTAGCATATAATGATTAGCATCATGAACCACTTTATTGTGTTTCATTGTTTTGGATATCCATGTATCTATATATTCAAGAGTAGATATTAATTCAAGTAGACATTAAACTCTTACATTTACTTGTTATTATTTACTATTTCATTCATCAAATGATTGTGATTTACTAAAAATTTCCACCATAGAATCTGCATTATGATCCCAATTGTCATCCGGATCTTCTGCCTTAGATTATATAGAACTATCATCCTCTCTTGAAAGATGATTATTCTTTTTTAAGAAATATGTTTTAAAATTTTACATTCCTTTAATGTTTTCCGAATATATCTTAATATGAATTTAAAAATCATCCTCATCGTCTTCTATAATCATTTTGGGGCACATTTCTTCAAGATGTCAAACCATTCTACATCTAAATAATACTGGTGAGAGTTTCCCTTTGAATATTTATCTTCCTCATTGAGAATTTCTTGATAGTATTGACATCACCTAATCTATCTCTTCATCATCATATCCCTCTTCAATAGAATCCTTCTTTATGTCCTTAAATGATACTTCTTTGGATATCTCCTTTTTCATAGCATCGTTATAGTCATTTTTGATTTCATATTCTTCATGTGTTTATTGTACTCTATCTAGTGCTAGCTCCTTTGGATCTGTATATTCCAAGACTGGCACCATTGTATTAAAATGAGGATGATTTTTTCTCAAGATCCATTTAAAAATATGTATATATATAATAACTCCTATAAGAACACGCATGTCTCCCACAAAAATATTCCCCAGATCGAAGAATGAATGATCATAGTCATTGGGGTGCATTATGAGATCCACATACTTATTCTCAAGACCATGCACCTTTTCTTCTCCGACTATTGAGCTAGCCACATAAATTTTGAGTAGCATTTCACAAATTTCATGTGATGACTTACATAAAATAACCTTTGTATATATAAAATTATTGTGGGATCCCACTAATGCAGTGATTCCCATAGCATCAGAATCCAATTCCCATAAATCTTTATCTGATAATGAAGCACTATCTATATTAGCTGATATTCCATACAAAGATATTATAAATACATCTATGCCTAATAAAAAAAAGGAGTTCTATATCGAATTCGTCCATAATTGAAAATTTTTCTTATCGAAGATTGGTATTCGACATTGATTAAAAACCTCCATTTCATGTATGGATAGAGATAAAATGACTTCCAACCATTACCTTTGATACCAATTGTTAGACCAATTAACATAAATACCTTGATATTGATGGGTGAATCAGGGTATTAAAGATTAAAACTTCTTCCCACTCATATGTGGTTTCATCATTAAACAAAAATTTACATTCCCTCTTTCTAATACTAATGATTTTACATAATATAAATCCTTAACGACATAAAATAATTTTACTAGTTTCACCCTCATGGGGAAACATACAAGAATAATATAATGAAAAAGTTATGATTGTAAAAATCCACTATGGATCACTACCAACTAGGGTGGTTTGGGATAGATACCATATATACATATGATGATTTCTTTTACAATGTTTAGGGTAATCTCATTACATTCCCCAGGGTCACTCCATATGTGTCATTCTTTTACTCCCAAATATAGGAATCGATCACCGCCTTGCTCTTCCTTTGCTAACTCATATTTGAAGGGATTAACTCTAATTTTATAGAATTCTAGGTCCCTCCATTAACTCTAATGAATACATAATTAATTAATGATATATTCTCTATTAAATTTTCACTTTCATAAAATAGATTAATACCACATTACAATAGATTTAGTGGGTAATGACTTCTGAAAAACGTTCATAATTACCATTTCCATCACAAATGTCCTCTTTCATGAAGTTCAAATTGACTTCAAGAAGATCCTACCATTCATGAAGCTCAATTAGTCTTCATGAGGAACCCAATTTTCATAAATCTCAACTATCCATCAATAATATTTCTAATCCATAAAAAATTAAATGACTTTTTTTATGCTTAGAAAATTATGTTGGCATTTATATCCATCTATAACATCATCGCATGAAACACATTCTCAAAACACCATTGTGAACCACCTTCAAGATTATTAAGGCTTGATATTTTCATACAGTGTCACTAATTTTCTAATGGGGGGAAATGACTATTTATAAGTGTCTCTGTCAATTTCTAAAACCTTCTACTAACATCATCACTATTTCGCGATGCTCCCCATTTAGCACAGTGATGAAATATTCTTCATGAAGCTATGAGATAATCCTTGTTTATGATGCTCTTCATTGTCATATATATCACTGTCAATCTTATCGGGCCATTCTAGTTCTCCACTCATGATCTTCCTAACCTTCGTCGTTCATGTTGATCGATACTATAGAGTAGATCACTGTCAAATTTATTGGATAATTCATAAAACACCATTTATTATTCCCATATTCTGAAAAATAATTCAGTTTAAATATATTCAAATGGAAATTAAGGAAAACACATATGAGGATGTTTCCTAAAATCCATATTTTGGACACCAAAAATTTGTTAAACACTAAGTAATTTCATCACTATGTGTATGCAATTTTCTATACCGCTTCTATGGCATCCATTACATTTTCTTTGATCATTGTCAACATTCCTCATAAAAAACACTATAGACTCCCCAACATTCCTTGTAAACCTTATTTTTCAACAAAAACAATCATCCAAAAAATACTACAATGTTACATGGAGGTATTTTTTCCCAACATTAATAGATATTTGACTATTGGGTTTTTAACTCTGCCAAAACTAATATTGATTTCACATGTTATTATTATTCAGATTTTGGTGGATAATATATATATATATATATATATATATAAACATTACGATAGGTTTTATTCATTTAAATGGTAATTATTTACAATTTTTGATTTATTGAAACAAATTTCAATTTCAATTTCAACTACTAAACCTGGATATAAATATTATACACCTATTTTCTATCAAATATTTTGGATTAGGGAAACTATAGTTGACTTTAGATCTATTTGTAATAATATTAATTTATTGTATAGAAATTTTTATTATATTTATATTTACACAAATCAATATACAACACTCAAAGATAACTCACATCGATGTTAAAATTCATTTTATAATAGATAATGTAAATAAAATAAATATTTTTATACAATTTATTTCTATAGAAAATAAAGAAGTTGATATCTTACCTAAGAACTATTAAATTAAAAATTTTTATAAAATCATTCTAAAAACATTATATGATCGTTATTTAAATTTTAATTTATATAGAATTAATTTAAGTAGGGTTTATGTGAGTTTTCATGCTAAATTTTATAGATTTACTTGAAATCTGTTAAATTTGGAATGTGTTTTTCATATTACTATTGTTTAATTTCTCCAAAATAAATGTTACTTAAATTATTATTTTAAAAAATCTCATACATACATTCTTATTGTTTCTTACTATTTCAAAATTTATTATGCATAATATATTATTTTATGAATGTTTTCTCATTATTTTTTACAAATCTATTTTAATATTTTGGTGAATGTATAGTGTCTCATTGACACATGTTTTTCAAAATAGAATTCTTTATTATTTTTCTTATAATCATTTCATGATTTAATAATTTTTAATAACATTTTATGTAGTATTTACTTTAATAACAAATGTATAATTATACTATAAAAAGTTTATTTTTTTATAAATTAAAAAATGTGAGATGTTTGTAAATTATACTTATTTTTTTAATAATCTAAATTAGAGAAAATGTTGTGTGGATACATGATCCACATCATGTTTTGAAATTCATGAATAATTATTTTTGTTTAAATTGAATTTCGTAACAAATTTAATTATTAATTGATTAAACTATGATGATTATTTTTGATATAACAATATTTCATTCCTTAAAATGTCATAATATTTTTTTTATTGATTGGTGATAACATATAATACAAGTTTCGTCAAAACTTTTTATGAAAAATATGTAATTTTGGACATTAAATAATAATTTTTACATGATTTTAACTATTCCTAAATTCGTATCTTTTTTTAGAAAGGTGGAGATTTAGTGAAAAGACCAATGTAATTTTATATGAAAAAACGTGATTACATGAGTGTAAAAGATGGAATCATATAACAATCATTTACATGCAAAGGAATCAGGTTGTCTGGGAGATAATCCATCCATATTATGTCCTTATCAACTTCTTTATTAGTGATTTCAACTATAACCATTTTCTTTTCTCAATAGGTGTGTGTTTCAATGTAGTTGATGTCATGGAGAGAGTGAAAGCACTTTATCCGGCATGCATTATGCTACCAAGAAGAATAAATCACTACCTTACAAATGTCTAGTACTACGGTAGTACAATCACATTAAATCCACATGTTTTCCAAAACTTGATGAGAGGTGAAATATATGGCATGAATCACACTCATCATTTCGCCTTCTAGATAGGATTCAGTACCACAGATTCCAATAAAGAACCCTAATATGTTTCCAAGATGATTTCTGAAGATGGTGCCACACCTTGTAGGTCTTGGATTTCCATTAGAGGCTCCGTCCACATTGATTTTAATCCAACCTGGTATTAGAGATCTCCAAAAAACCTCAAAAGTTCATTTCTGATGTGTGACGATGTCATAAACCTGATGTCGTCTCAGGATCATAAAATATTCCCCATAGTTATTGTAATTCCATTTTTGAATCAACACAGATTCTCTAAATAGTGATGAGAATAATCATTCAACCTAAATTAATTTTGTGTGAGAAATTATTATGAAGAATTGTATTTACATCATACCAAATTAAATTAAGAAGCTAGGAAACCCCAAAAAAGAACATATTTATGATTATTTGGGAGTTATCCATAACAACAAAATGATTTTTCTTGGTGTTGGTCGAGTTATGAATCGTCTATCTACAATCAAAAGAGTCCAAAATATAGTTCTGAAGGATAGTGGTGGTAGAACAATATAAAAATAAGTTATTTGTATATTCTCAATGATGATTTCAATGAAAACATTTGGAACAAATATGGATTCTAAAAATTTGCAAAAAATAATCAGTGGGAATCCTATTATAGGAAAGACACCAAATAAGTGTGAGTCTTGATGGATTAATACAGGGTTAGTCAAAAACATTTAATCCATTTATAGTCACTTTTGGGGTTATGTAAGGAGTTGTTATAGAAATTTATTGAATTTATCATCCCATTGTGAGTATTTTCCAAAATAAAATGATCATATGAGGTAGAAAATGTTTATGTATCAAAATTTTGAATAATATTGTCAAGAAGGGTAAAAATTTGAGAATTAAGAAAAACACTAATAGCGGAGTTGATATTATTAGGGATATAGCCAAGGGGAGTCAATGAGATAAGAAGAGAACTAGTCCAGTTGTCCAACCATAATATCATTTATGAGTTTCTAGAGACCATCCATATAGATTTGGACATTATATTTTCAAACATGTTTCTAACTGAGGGCCAAATAGAAGAAGTCAAGAAATTCTTGTAACCTCTTTTCAATCTATCAAAGAACCAATTTTTTATAAAAACAATTCAGGGGGACTCATTGTGAATTATATTTCATGTTAATTTATTTTGAAGGGACTCCTTAAAGAGTTTATTGTTTTTAATACCAAGAGAACCCTTTTCTAAAGGATTACAACATTTATCCCTAAGAATAGTCACAAGATTCCTATCCATGGTAATACATTTCCAAATAACATTATATGTGAACATTCTCATTTTTAATGAGACCAGATATAAATTTATAGATCATCATTGAGTATCCCAATTTGGAGACAATTACATACATGAAAACACATACTCTCCCCACCATGGAATGAGATTTTCCTTTCCATATGGAAGTGTGATTATTAATTTGATCAAAAATGTTTGAGAAGTAAAATTATTTGTGTCTACCCTAGAAAATGGGAACCCCAAGGTATTTGAAGGGAATCATACCTTCTTTGATGTTAAGATAATTAATGATACTATTTTCCATACCAATCAGAAAGTTTTTACCAATGTAGATGAAGGATTTATTCCATCCACTTACTTGATGAGATACCACCTCATAGTGAGTGAGATTAGTTTTAAGACTTATTATGTTTCCAATATCACCCTTATAAAACAGAATGATGACCTCTTCATAAATGAGGTTAGTGGGAGCATTCATGTTTTGGTAAGAAGTAATAGGTTTTAGATTGTTTTGGTCAACCAATAAAGTGATCAGACCACTTAAATTAACCTCTGCAATGGAAAAAGGAGTTTCAGATAGGGGGTAACTTTGTATGATTCCTTCGAAGTAATTGAAGTAACCTCTTGGAGATCCATTGATGAAGATCGTAATGTGAGATGAATTGAATAGGGTTTTAATTATATATATGAATATGTCATCGAAACCAGATCCTTGTAGAACTTTGAAGAAGAATTCCCAATCCATTGTTTCAAAATATTTCCTAATGACCAGTTGAATGGTGATGTTACTGCCACTATTTTTATTATTTAACATTTTAGTGCATTCAGAGGAATGACATATGCAATCTTGAATGGATATAAAATTGATAAAAATAAATTGACTCCAAGAGATATTTTTATCTATAATAGTGCTAATTTTATTTGCAATAGTCTTAGAGATAATTTTATAGAATTGTTGATAATATCTATAGGATGAAAGAGATGAATTTCAGAGGCATTATCAACTTTGGGAATCAATGTAATGAACTGGGAATTTAAACAATGTGGTAAAAATATATTAGAAACAAATGAATTACGAGTTTTCAGAAATAATCTCTTTTAATATCCCAATAGTTTTTATAGAATCCCTTATTTAAACCATCATTTCCTTGATAACTTCCTAGATTCAAATGAAATATAGTTTTACTGATTTCATGATCAAGGAGAACACCATGGAGAAAAGTTTTATAAACATCAATCAAAATTTTCCAAATTATGACATTAATGAGGTCCTTGTTAGTGCTAGGACCATTTAATTAGGACTCAAAATAGTAGACAACATGATTACTGATGTCATCATCATTATTAAAAATGTTTCCTAAATATTTGAGTGAATCTAGGGGTCTATAAGATTTCCAAACTCTTTGAAAATAAATATAAAACATGGTATTTCTATAAACATCTATTAACCATTTTATTTTTAATGATGGTATACTAATGTAGTAATTAAAATTGAGAAGTAAATTATTTTTCATTGAAATGTTAATTTCATGATTTTTATCTGAAGCAATGATTGAGTGAGTGTTGTTGTTTTGGATTAGATGAAGCTCGTTCTCAAAAGAAAGGATGTCATTACAAATTTGTTTACATTCAATGCTACTCAAAATTTTGATCATGTGTTTGAGATATTTTAATTTATGGGGACCGAAAAAAGAATTATCAGATTTAGATTTAGAGGTCCATAATCCTCCATAGATAGATTATTATACATCAAATAAGAAAATTTAAGTACATGTCACCAATATCAATTCTAAAAATTTTATTTTGATGAATATATTTGCCTATGAACATAGAAAATACCATTATCCAAATAAATGTAAATTAATTTATTCGTTTTCTATTTAAAATACAATAAAATTATATACATCTTTTTAGAATCCATGAAATACTTAACTAATCTAGACCATGTTTTAAACTATTTAACAATTGTTTTCATGTTTTCAGTAACAATTCTGTTGGTTTTCCTAATATTTTTTCTACTATATTTGGAAGATAGATTTAGATATAGGTTTATTATTAATGTTATTATTGATTCATTAGAAATATAATTAAACATTATAAATATATGTAATATATAATAAAATATGATTCTATCATTTATAATGTGTTATTTCGGATTGAAACATGAAATGTCATGTCGTTCAAAAAATTTCTTGAATTGGGTAGGTGAATTTAACTATGTGAATTGGCTATGTGAATTCTCTTATATGGATCAGTTATATGAATCCAGCAACATCAATTTTCATTATGTTGTAAAATGGATATATCAATATGCCCGATAAGGATTTGGATACGTGGTTTAGTGAAATTATATAGGTTATTGTAAAACCAATAAATATAATCTATTTTATGTAATATTTGACATTTCTTTTTATTGTTAGTTTATTTTATGTATTTTTATTATTTTATTTTTTCATGATTCAATCAATACTTATTTATAATACATGATAACATATTTTAATCTAATTCAATGCCAATTGATTCTGATTCACATGGTATTTAGAAAATGTTGATATTCATGTTGAAAGATATGAAACTAAAATATAAAAATATGAGTTAGATTGAAAGGAATGGTTGGTTTTTATTGTTATATTGTAGCATTCCTATGATATTAATTTTTTTCGTTTTAAAAAATATAAATTGATATAATGATATCAATATTATTTTTATTTTTTATAGGATATTGAGGAACACTTCAAGGAATTGTAGTTTTAATATATGAAATATGTATAAATGGATAATTACATATGAAATGAACATGAACAACTCTAATGCATTTTTATTAAATTAAATGACTCTAACTATTTCAAACATTAATACTACAACATAAAGTTATTCTCTGTATACATATATTATAGAGAACTAATGAATTAAAGTAATATGTGTTTGATGACACATTTTAATTGTAAAATTGCTACTATTTTGGTAATCAAATTCAACATCCATTCAATCATAAATCATTTGATCCATTATAGATAGAGGATTTATGGATTCCTCAATAAATGGAACATGATATATTCCTCCGGTTCTGAGGTTTTACTTATTACCATTCATTTTATGTGTTCTTATCTATAATTAGTTATACTAAACATTAAGTAGAAGATAAATTGTATGTTACTCCCAAAAAAATGTAGATGATGGTTTACTATTATAGGGAAAATAAAGACTATTCGGGTTGTTCATCCATGTATAAAACATTAGCTTTGTTGTGGGTTTATGCTTCTAAGGGAAAAATTCATTTTGACTGGGTTTTGATTCATGGATTTAATAAGTAATTTAAAAAATCCATTATAGTGGATATATAAGGGTTCATTACTCTCAGTTGATTTGAGGGGTCATGATTGGACAATGATGATTTATATAATGTAACATACAACCCCTTCTCATTGTCTTGAGTCATAGTGGAAGTGCCACATGGCCTTAAGAGACATCACCATGGCACCAAAGGTAAGAAATAAATATCGAGAGATTCATCAAAGATTTTTGGAAGATTTTATGATTTAATTAAACAATCCAATGAAACATTCCATTACTAAAGACAACTACATGATGCATGTCAGAAACTATTTACAATTCAAAATCAAAATAAAATTTTCAATACCAAATGATACCAATAACAAATCCAATTACAAAGAGGAAGACTAAAAAACCAAACTCAACATACCATATCAAACTCTATAGCCCCTTGCCACATTCCAGGCTCCAACATCACGAAAATGCAATAATCATGACATAATACTAGATAAATGAGTTTCCAACCCCTTAAATGTGTCTCAAAATAAAACATGAGAAAAATCACTAATGTTCCAATGTTGGGAGTGAGTAATGAAACATAGTATGATTTCCCCAAATGAATTCACTGACCATGTATCTATTATAAAAGAAATTAACTATTCAATATAAAATTATTTTAATTGTTCTACAATTTTAAACAAACCAAACATATCCTTTCCAATCAAATTACAAAGATCAACACATTTACAAGGAAACACACCAAACAAGTCATAAAAAATTTCCCTATTTCATAATGGCATAATCCACATCAATTCATATAACCCAAATACATATAACCCAAACACATACACAACTAAACCACTAAATATTAGTGTTTCCATTTATGGTGGAACATCACTTACAACCCCATACCCTTTTTATTGTGGTACATCACAAACACATTTTGACACTTTGATGGTTTTACATTAGGAGAACTAACCATCCCCTAATTTAACTCATGATTATATATTTCTTCCAAACACAATCAAAACCAATTATTTCCAAACCATTTTAATGGAATTTACCATTTGTAGAAAACACCATTAAGCCATCATCCTTTCCAAACAACATTCCAATAATTAATTTTAAAATTATTTGAATAAAAAAATATTTTTATTGACAAATACCATTTAACCACAAACTATGATAAAAAATATTTATGAAACTATTAAATCCAACACTTTTACAAACTAATTTCAAAATAACAATAGTTTTATTAATATCCCATTCCATGATACATTTTCCCTTAATCAACTCAAGAAACCTAATTTAAATTCTACATTTAAAAATCCACATCAGATCATTTTGAACAAAAATTTCATGATTTACCCAAATTCCACAAATCATAAAAAAGGGGTATCAGACATGATTACCACAATAATTTCATAATACATTTCATGAAAAATAATCAATTTGAAATGAATCCTTCTAGTATTATCAAGATAAGTTGAGAGTGAAGCAACCTACATTTAGGGTTTTCGAGAAAATGATTACAGATTGAAACTCTCACCATATCTATGTGAATACTCCACAAATACACCACATATGCATTACTATACCATTAAAAAGTTCTAAACTAAACTTTATATGAATCAACAACAATATATCAATCTGTGAAAGAACTATATTTATCCCACCAGTAGTGAGGGATGAGTAGATCAATGAATCCCCAAGAAACTACTAATAAAGTAGACTTTTTGAGGGGCAATATCATTATATGAGACAAGAAACCATTTTAAATGATTCAATGATTATAAGGTTAGGATACCTAGAATTGGAGAGATGTAAATCTCTAGTGAGGGTCAAAATGGGGAAGAAATGATATTTTTTATGCTAAAAAGTTCATTAGTACTATTTTTAAAAAATCACTATTTATTTCATGAAATGTTAGAAAAACTATTAAGGTAAAATTAAGCTAATAATACCCACACTAATTCCTCTAGAGGGTACCACACTTTGTTTGGATGCACAGTTAGGAAAATCGTACTCCAATTGTTTGAAATCTCACTGTCTCAACTAGCACAATTTACCTAGTATGGCCGCATGGTTTGAAAAGTGGTGTGAAAAAATGTCTTCCCCCTAAGATCCCAAGACTTTATTCTAAATAGTTTTATATAGATGTTACATTGTTTAAACTAACATTTATCATACAATTAACTTTAATGAATGACTGAGAACCTTACTGCAAACCTTATAAATGCTCCTAATTCTCATCCAACAATTGTATTAAAATAAAAATCAATAAATAAGTGTTATATGCCCAAAAATGTGGGTTCTATGTTCTCCCCACCATTGTAAATTCCTTCCTTAGAATGTATAAAACCAATGATTCTATGAAATACATTGGAAATTTTCTTGGAAATTTCATTCTCTCATTCTCATGTATCATATGAAATCTTACCATGCATCCAGAAAACACCATCTAGGCAAGGGATTTTCTCATACAATATTTTCTCAGTCCTATTCTTAATCCACACCAGAACATGAACCAATAAATAATCATTCATTATATGAACATGATTCCATCAAAACGCAATGTGAGGATCATTCTGATACTTCGTCAAATGATATTTACAAAATATATTACACAAAAGCACTAATCCATGTCCTCAAATCCAAATGATATAAAACCTCTCAAAATTTCTCAACTATCCTGAAAGGACAAACAAATATTGGCGATAAACTGTCCATATTTACATAATGATAATGTCCATTCCTAATAGATATTATCAAGAACCCATGATTACCCACCTCTAATGACAACATTCACATATGATAACCTAGATATGACTTCTTACGACTTCGAGCCATCTCCAACCTCATCCTAATCAAAATAATATTCTTTGTAGTCTTTGGGAAAAGTCCCATACCAACCATCACGGTCTTACCTATTTACACACAATAGAGTGGATAATGAAAAAGAATTTTATATAAATTTTCAAACAAATCCACAAGTGTCGAGGAATGATAATTGTTATTATACAAGGAATATTCTAACGTTATGTTATTATACCATGAGACACCATAATCGGTAAAAAAGGACACAATAGTTCTTCCAATATTTGTATCATCCTCTTAGATAACCCATCCTTCTAGGTTTGATTCTCTACACACTAAGACTACTCAGTCCCAAAAGGGGATTTCAAGGATGTCATGAAACAATACAAGAAACACTTATCTCTATCTGATACAATAAAATTTCGTACACTAATCCTCTTTACCACCTTATAGATAAAATTTTTTGGAAGATCCCCCCTAATATTGGAGACATGAATAGGGATTAAATGGTGAAAATTTTTGAGCCAATCCACTATAACCCATACTGAATACTTTTTCCAAACCATTGTTGGGAGGCATATAAAAAATCCATATCTATCTACTCCTGTTCATGTACATGGATAAGTAAAAAATTCAACTTACAAACTAGTTTCTGAATTGAATTTTGACATGAAGGCAAGTTAAGTATCTCAAAATAAACTCACCCACATTTCTTTTTATACCAGCTTACAAAAAATCAATAAACTCATTATACATCTATTGAATTCTATGGTGGAAAACCCATATAGAATGATGATATGAACTAAGAATTAATTCATGAAAATAACCAATTATATAGATATGATTATAAATATATAAAACTGATTTCTCATCTAGTTTCAATCCTTAAATCCTTAAATGTTCTCCCAAAAATTGAGTATCGACGTCGTATTCAAAAATTCATTAACCAGATGCATGTGCCTCTTTAACCAATCAATACAAATTAAGAACCAACTAAATTGAATAAAATATTCTATGTCACCTTATTCTACACATTTAAAACACTTTCAGCTGTGACCAATATCATATGACACTAATCAAATTATTATTTTTCCACATGATAATATAAATTTCTACTTAAATCAAATTCCCCTAAATCCTATTTACCTAGTGTATACATCAAGACATATTCAGACATCAAGGTATATTTCATCCATCTTCATTGTCTAAATTTCATCTCTCTTTAAGGCTAAGTATGATTTATATATTATTATCCATAACCAATCTGAATTTGACATTGAACAAATAATAATTCCATCTTTTCAAATAACGCACAATTAACAGAAATTCCAAATCATGTGTTGGGTAGTTCTTATATTGAAACCTCAAATGTTGTGATTCATACACAATCACAAAATCTCCTAGATTTAAAACACATATCAACCATGATCCAAACACATCACAATTTACACCTGGTGGTTTTTCTAGTTCATGAATCACCAACAATGTTGCTGATGTACAATGACTCACAAGCACATCAAAAGTATACAAGCATTCCTCATTCCATTGAAATTGAGCATTATTCCTCAAAAAAGATGAAATTGTAGAATCTATTCATGATGAGTAATAAATAATGCATTATTAATACCCATTAATACAGATGAAACAAGATATCTCACAACATTATTTGGTGGTTTCCAAGAGATAACAACCTCAATTTTTTCCGAATTAGTTGAAACAATATTCTTAGAAATAATATAGGCATGTAAACATACATGTTGTATCCTAAAATCATATTTTGATACTTTTGAATACATCTGATGATCTCCCATGAATACCATTACTATTTCAAAGTTATTCTCATCCACATAAACTCTTATTCCCTTATGGGTGGAAAACCTAGGAAATCATTAGGAATGTCATTGGAAATATAGTCAACAACTACAGAAAAATGTCTCTTCCTCATATCTTTGATCAATGTCAAATATAGTAACACAAATTAATAAGAGATCATCCCAGCTACAAGTTCCAAAAATCCCATTACACTGACATTTACCATCTTCTCCCCTCTAAATAGATGACTGTGTCCCTCATCAATCACAAAAATAAAAAGACATACATAATAGTAGATGTGGGCCTTAAAAATCATCAAAAAATATATACCCAAGATTATATCATTAACAACCATATCAAACACTAAGATTACAAATATTAACATAACCTCATTAACAGATATACGACATTATCTATATAGAAAAGTTTGTGTTTCTCTTTGATGTAGAGTAGTTAGATGTTTTGAAACAGAAGGCATCATTTCAACATTTAATCCCAAAAAATCGACATCATGTGAATTAATAAACTACCCAGAGGAACCCATATCAAAAAAAAAAATCATAAAGGAAAAACAAAAAATAATTGTACCTCTCATCTTGGATGTAATGACTGATCATCCACCATAATATTCTCTACTTTGTAAACCTGATTACTCGCCACACTTTGGTTTTATTACACAAATAAAATTTCACATGTTGAGGTGTCATTGTATTCATATAATTCCCATGGATAAATCATCTCTATTGACAAGGGTTATTATTGTTTCCTCGTCCATTTGAGGCATATACTCATACAAACCCTATGATATGTCCCAAACACCAGACCATGGAGCATTTTAAAAATAACATTGAAGCATAACCATATGGTTTAAAATAAGGAATAGTTTATTTTGGTGCCATAAATTCTCTCTTAATGTGGATTAGATTTCCACATTGGAAACATACCTTCTTTCTCATAGGCATTAGATGACGATTTTCTGATTTTGAAGTCAGATTTTGAGCCATAATCCCACCTTTTGTATAAGTTTACCTTATCTTCTTTCTCATAGTGGTACAGTTTCCACCATTTCCCAAGGGAATAAGAATAAATCATATATCCAAATCTTCCAGGTTATCTCATTTAGAAAAGTTTTTATTTACAATAATGGTATAAACTGTTATAAAAATTTCCCCATTATTTGAATGAATTTCCTTCCTCATCCCATATTCCAAAATGTTCACATTAGAGACACACAAGTAACAAAACCAGGAAAAACATAATGAATTTAGAAATATATTATAAAACATAATGGTTCTTATACATCATGATAATGAAATCCATTGTTCATTTAAATATGAATATGTGAGGAAAAAATGTTTTTTTGAATAATTACTCAAAATTATCTCATGCAATACCATAGCCCATTTTAGCCTTGTCCACTAATTCCCACAACTAACATGGATGTTATTCCAATCTATACATTTCAAAATTAACATTCAACTCTTCTGTTGTGTATAGGAAATCAATGATTTTATCCATCCTGTCATACACCGACATGGTTCATTTATTTTTTTAATTGTTTTAATTATTATTTTGTGTTTTGGTAGCAGGCGAGTCATGTTATAAAATTGTCTATTCTCTTTTCAATGTGTCATGGTTATCCCGTTTGGATGACCATGTGCATTGGGTTGTGGCGTACGACATGGGAATGTTTATTTTATGTCGTGTGATGAGCGTGTGGCTCATCATTGTAAGCAGGCATCATCAGGTGATACGGGGTGAGAAGAACTTACTAAACCATGCATCCGACTACAGGTAATCATGCACAGACTACAGGGTTACCTAGTTTTAGAATAAATAATACTATTGTATTTAAAATAAAATTAAATAATAATGGGTTAAATAAAATGAAAAAAATTATTCAATTTTTGACAATAATAATAATGATATGATGATTATTATGATGACTATTATTTTTATTATTTTAATTATCCTTGGATTCAATATTATTTTTCATATAAGACAAAATGAATAATAGGAGAAACCCTATTCTACCCGGTGGCACTCCCCCTTCCCCTAGCCCCCTATCCCCCGGTTCCCATGAGAGGTGCGGAGGATGCTACACCTTCTGCACCTTCAAGCTGACATTGATCACCCCCTTCTGCACTGGTCGCACCAGCTACAGCTCCTCATTTCCTATGTCATTTGGTCGCACCCCTCCATGGCCTCCAACTCCTTTCCAATGTCCTGCCAACTGACCCCCCCCCCCCACTCTTCAACTCTGGTTAGCACCAAATAGCACCCTCAGTCATCCCATGTCCATGACACACACACATCCCTGCTCCCTTGACATACATCAAGCCGACAACCTACTCTTTTCCCCCTCCAGTAAGCATCCTTAATTTTTATGGTCCTTAATTGTATTTTTTATCATATTATTCCATGAAATAATAGTTAGGGTTATGTTCAGTTCAATTTTATTGGATTCTAGGTGATGCAGATTGTTCCTCAGTTGGTATTTTTCCTACCATTGATGTTTTTTTGTGTTCACACACCTCTAAGGTAGATGTTTCCATCTCTTCCCATTCCAATTTAATCTATATAATGTTTGGTGGATCTAATTATTTTTTTTGGGATCATTTTCACCACTATAATGGATTTTGTTAACTTATGTTGGTGTTTTTGCGAAAGAATTATTTTCCAAAAATAACTTTTGATGTATTTTCTTCTTTATGCTTATACTTATGTTGTTTATGCTAATTGTGAGTGGATAAAATTTAATTATTATTTAATAGTGAATTTGGATTTCTTTTGTATTTTTTCTTATATTTATTGTGTAAAATGGTTGGGTTTGAATTCAGGATCTTTTGTGATGCAATAGTGATTTTTATGGTGTGATTTGTAAGTTGGTTGAAAATTATTTATTGGTTTCTAAAAATGTCTCATGGTTTGTTTTGGATATAACTCTTTTTGGTAGCATTTGGTTTTGTTTTATGTCTTTTTCATTTTGTTTATGTGAGTCCCTGGTACTTTATGTCATGCGTTGGTCTTTGCTTCCTTAACAATGGGTATCTTTTGTTGTTTTAGTGAATTTATGGTAACGACTGAGGACGCGTACGCATAGAGCTAAGGTATTTATATATATTATATATATATGTCATGAAATTATTTATTATCTCGTGGAATGGGGAATAAATTCATCGGATTATGGATATATGTGTATATATATAGCTAAGTCTGTGCAAGTGTGGGCCTGTTAGGTTTTATCACCACCTTTTTCGCCAAGTTCCAAAGTGTTCCACAAGAACCGATTTATCCATGAGGTAGGTGAATCCTCATTTTCCCTTTTTAAAATAGGTCTATTTAATGCTTGCATGTTTTTAATTAATTATTTTACTAGATTAGGGCCTTTAAAGAATATTTGGACAACCTTCTATAGTGTTTTCAAGTTGGTAGAGCTTGTTAAAAGTTTTTTTTTACATTAGTTTATAGATCGTGTAATTTTTATGATTTGTTAATATAATATTTAATGACCTATTTGATTTTTTTATGGAATGACTAGTAAATTGGTTGTGTTCTATATGTGTTTTGGAAAACATGGTTTTAATGGGTTCTTTTTGGTTTGTCCATTTGGTTCAAGGCATGTTTTTCTGTTTAACATAGTTTTAAAAATGGTTCATAAATTTTTATTATTTTGGCATGTTTTGGTAAATGCTTGATTTTGTGAAAGGATATTGGCTAAATTTGGTATGTCTGGCCATGTTTTTAGGAAATTATTTTTATTACTGTTTTGGGAACATTTCTAAATGTTTTTCTAATTGGATGAATGAGGTTAATCTAAAGGCACATTTGGAGACATTGAAATAGTTTGTTAAAATAACCCCCCTTTGGTTAGGTCTCTTGCTTTTTTGATTGATCATGAGACAAGAGGCTCCTTGTTATGGACCTCCTTTTTAGAATATTTATTCTGTGGAATGAGACTAATCTTAAGGTGGTTGAGGTGGTGTTGGATTGTGTTGCATTCTTGGGGATATATATATATATATATATATATGTGGATTTTTTATGAATTTGTGACACAACTCCTTGTGAAGATAGCACATAGACATTTCTATGTAAGGTGGTTTACTCAGAATGATTTTTGCGCCAGTTTACATTGTGCACTGGCTAGTGTCCCTTAGTACAAACTTTTCTCTTCTAGGGGATTGGCCTCCTCAGTTAGGCGATGTATGGAAACACCGAGTGTTAGGGTGTTATGACATCATGGGGAGTAGGCATTCCATCAGGATGAGTCACATGTATAGAATGTTCAAGAATTCCTCCGAGTTCCTAGGTTATTTGCGATCTTTTGTATGAGGACAATTAGTACCATTGCATGTGCTATGTGTTGAATCAATCCCTTGAACATGGGTTTGGTGTTTTCATAGAAATTTTTTGTGTCTATGGTTGGTTTTAAAATGGACTTCAATGTAGCTATTTTGAAAAAGTTTTTGTCAGCCCCTCTTCTATTTTCTTTTACTTGTTTTTAAATTATACGGGAAATGGAATTGGGATTTTTAGTTTCCAAATTGCAGAGTAAATATGAAAAACTTATTTTTAAAACTGTAGTTCAAACTAGTATTAATGGGATATTTTGGAATTGGAAAATTCATGGATTCCGTGGTCTATTATTTTGGAATCCATACTGAGTATTTTAATGATCATGCATATCATATATTTTCAGATGCATTTTCAGTTGTTTGGTTAAGGTTCTTGTTTCTTCTATCCATGTGAGGTGAGTGGTTAGTGGTTAGAGGTGACCATGAGGTCACATTCATGTATGTGCAGTCTCTTATTCAGGTTTCTACTAGTTTTATTTTATTCTTTGTTTAGTTTTTATTAATTTATTTGTATTTCTCTTATGGGCCAAATTGTTCCCACCTATTTATTTTTGATGCCCAAAAGTAGTTTCCAGCTTGCAGGGATCAAGAACACCCCTAGGGTGATGTCGCGGGCCAGCTCAGGTGACCTATTTATGGCCGACCTGGGTTGGTCCATGACCAAATTTTATCAAAGGAGGCCCTTGTTATTTGGTGTGTCCAGTATAAGAAGATTAAGATTGTCGAGGCTAAGGAGGTAGGTTACGGGTCGGTGCCTGATCGTCGATGCTTGTGACGAGACCTGAGTTACCATGGGTAGTCCAGGATTTGAGTCTTTTGACTTTTTCTATTTTTGATTTACAGATGACAATGGTGGGGGGGGGGGAATCACTTCACATCATGGCCTCACATGGGTTGGTGAACCATGTGGAGTCCAAGTGCCCAATTTAAGGTTCTCTTACTGTTATTACTTACTTGGGGCATGGCTCACCACCAGGTCACCGTGTTAGACACAGACACTGGTTCATCATTACTGTGGTGTATAGTCGATTGTGTTTCATTTCAAACTCAATTGATGTGAGTGTGTGTTAAAAATGAGTGTTATTTCAAATGAAAAAGTGGATTTTGTCCAAATTTGTTTTGAAATAAGTAACGTGGGTTTTTAAAGACCAGTTGTTTCGAAATAGAAAATTTTGGTGTGTGTTTGTGTTTGATAAGTAAAAGAGATGTTTTAACATTGGTATTCTTATAGAGGGTCACATTTTCATGTGTATGTGTGGAGGGTTAATGGGGAACTAATTCATAGATAATGTAAGCGAGACAAAATGAACGCACATGTGAGGATTTATACGGTTTCATTGGTGAGTTTTAAAAATATAAAATTAATGGTGGTTTTTAGAAAACAAAATTTTACATTTGTTTGTTTATGTTTGTCTTCGATTCCTGTTGGCCATGGATTGGGCAGTTTCATTGATTTAACATTGGCGTGATGTCGATATCAATTGTATTTTTCATGTTGTTCTGAGTATGCCACCCTGAAAGGTCTCTATGGTTGCCAATGAGTCATGCCCAATTTTCGGTTCTTTTTTGTGTCGCCTATCTATTGAGGTAATAAAATTCCATTAGAGGTAGTTGTGGGGTTCGAAAATTAAGAGTGGTTCCTTGGGCTGTCGGGAACTCCCATTGATACTAATGTTTGTACCATCCAAAAGTTATTTAATGGTTTAGTTCTAGATTAGTAAAGATGATATGTCTCGTCATTGTTAGAGTTTTTGGTTTGATAAATGGTGGTCTACTTTGGCGAAGGTTCCCCATCTGGCAAGAAGTGAATCCCGGAGGAACATGTCTACATGAAACCATCTTCGTCAGTTCTGGCCCCCCAAATTGTTGAACTATTCTATTGTGTTCCACCAATGTGGCTGGTTTGGGGATTCTAGGTCATCGTCTTGTATCCCTTTGAAAACATTCCACCAGTGGAGTCGTTTGAATCATCGTGAGGATGAAGAAAAAGGAGTTGGGTACTGGAGGTTGTGAATGCCTAACTGTCGGGAAGGTGATGCTTCAGCCATCAGGGCCCCAACCACAGGTCTCAGGGTGAAGCTCTCACACAGTCATGAGTTGTTGACTGTGTGTTGAACATTGTATCGGATAATGTTTTCATCATTGGGAAGAGAAATATCCAATGATTCATTGTTCTAATATCGTCTTCATTGTTTTAATCTCATCCTTGTTAGGTTGATGTGAGGATCTTGTTCTACAACAATCCAAGTAGCCTTATCTTCTCTTACCATGGTTTCTAGGTAACTCAGATTCCTTGAAGAGGTATTTGTTCCTTGAATAAACAGACTCATTCTAATTTTGTGTTTGTTCTAAATTATTAACATACAGAGATGTTTGGTTTTGTGAAATTAGTGGGTGTTTGTTTCTGACACCATTCATAGTTTGGGTTCCTCTTTGTGGGTTTTTCCTATTGTATGTTTTGATTTTGTGGAGGATTCATCCATCCCAGTCTCTCGGTATACCAGTTGGCCCTGTATAGTTGTAGTCTTTCTGGTGGGGATAAACCCTCAAGTTCTCACCTTGATTTGACTGTGGTTTCATCTAGGATGGTTGGGTGTGACTTGCGTAGTAAATAGTCACAGTGAAACTCTTCATTTCTTTTTACAGTGTTCAGGCATGGAATCAATTCTGGGATGTCACTGGGCTTGGTGACTTTTGGGGTGTAGAAAGTATATGTGGTGGGGTGAATATTCACAACCCAACCTGGTTGATTTATTATTTATAATTGTTTAAATTATTATTTTGAGTTTCGGTAGAAGGCAGGTTGAGTTTTAAAATTTTAAAAAAAAAATCACTATTGGGCGGTCAGACCGTATAGTTGACCAAGTGCATTGGGTTATGGAACATGACAATAGCATGTTTTTTTATGTCCTGCGATGAGTGTGTGGATCAGAATTTTTAGAATCTCCCAGTTCCTGTGCGAGGTTCAGAGTAGACCACACCTTCCGCACATTCACGCAGATGTCGGCCGCCCCCTCCTGTGCCGGCCACACCCATTGTGGATCCTCCTTCCTAGAACTGTCCAGTCACACCCGCTGTGACCTCATACTCCCTTGCACTGTCCATCAAAATGATCTTCTCCCCCACACTCTTTCACTCTGGCTAGCACAAAATAACACCCTCGGTTGACCCCTAGCCACGACCTTCATTCATACCTACTCCCTTGATGTGCAGCAAGCTGATAACCTCTTCCCATCCACCATACAATAAGAATCCTCCATTTTGGGTCTTTAATTGTATTTTTCCTATTCTTCCAATCCTTAATAGATAGGGTTGTGTTTGGTTTTATTTTCTTGGATTCTTGGTGATGTAGATTTTTCCTCAGATTGTTTTCATCCTACAATTGATGTTTTGTTGTGTTCGCATGCCTCCGAGGTAGATGTTTCCATCTTTTCACATTCCAATTTAATCCAAATATTGTTTGGTAGATCTAATCATTTTTTTGGCATGATTCTCCCAACAATGATGTCTTTGGTTAAATTATGTTGGTTTTTTTGTGATAGATGAATTTTCCAAAATTATATTTTGAAGTATTTTGTTATTTATACTTATATTTTTTCTACATATTGTGTGTGGTTAAATGTCAATTAGTATTTAATAGAAAATTTGGATGATTTGTGTGTTCATTTCTATTATTATTATTATTATTATTATTATTATTGTGTTAAATGGTTGGGTTGTAATTCAAGATTTTTTTTGAAGCAATAATGACTTTTATGGTGTGATTTGTATGTTTTTTGAAAAAGCAATGTTGGTTTCTAAAAAGGCATGGGTGTGTTTTGGATATAAATATTTTTGGTAGATATTAGTTGTGTTTTATGTACTGTTCATTTTGTTTATGTGAGTCCCTAGTACTTTTTATCATGTGTTGGCTTTTGTCGCTTTAATTTTCAGTATCTTTTATGGTTATAGTGAATTTATAGTCAATGAACAAGTACGCACATGTATACACCTAAGGTATGTATATATATATAATATAGTTCCTCTATGTACGTATTCCCACATGGAATGGTGAAAATGTGAATTTTATTATGGATATATGTGTATATATATAGGTATGTGTGTGCGATTGTGGGCTGGTTAAAATTGATTGCCACCTTTTTCATCCAGTTCCAACATTTTCCACACGACCCGATTCTTCCTTGAGGTAGGGTAATCCACATTTCCAATTTTTAAAATAAGTCCATTTAATTATTGCATATTTTTAAATTATTTTTTAACTAGATAAGAACCATTGAAAAATAATTTGCATCCACCTATAGTGTTTTCAAGTTGGTAGGGCTTGTTAAAAGTAGTGCATTACATTATTCTCTAGATTGTATAGTTTTCCTAATTTGTTAATATAATATTTAACAAACTATGTGATTTGTTTTTGTAATGACAAGTAAATTGTTTGTGTTGAATAATGTGTTTTTTAAAACATGGTTTTAATGGGTTTTTTATGGTTTGACCATTTGGATTGAGGCATGTTTTCTGTTAAACGTTGTTTGGAAAATGGTTCGTTAGTGTTTATTTATTTTTTGAATGTTTTTCTAAATGAATGATTTCATGAAAGGATATTGGCATGTTTTGATTGGTATGACCTATTCTATAAGAAATGATGTTGATTACTATTTTGGAAACATTTCTAAATTTTTTTGTAAAAGGATGAATAAGGTAAATCTAAAGGCATGTTTGGCAACTTTGTAATAGTAATCTAGAAAAACCCTTCTTTGGATAGGACTCTTTCTTCTTCGATTGATCATGAGATAATAGGGTCATTGTTTTGGGAATCCATTTAGAATATTTATTTTGTGGCATGAGACTAATCATGAGGTGGTCGGGGTGGTTCCAGATTTTTTTGTGTGCTTGGTGATATATATATATATATATATATATATATATATATATGTCTTGTTGTTTGAATGTGTGGAACTCCTCCTGTGAACATATAATGGAAACATAGCATAGCTAGGGGTTTCCTGAGAATGATTTCTACTCTAGTTTAGATTACAAACTAGCTAGTGGCCCAAAGTACAAAATTTTCTCTACTAGGGGATCATGACCATCGGTTAGGCCCGGTAGAGAAACACCGAGTGTTAGGGCATTATGACATCATTGAGAGTAGGTATGACATCCGGATGAGTCACATGTATAGTAATTTTCGGTCTTCCTCCGAGTTCCTAGGTTTTACGTGATCCTTTAGTATGAGCACTATTAGTACCATTTCCATTTCAATGTGTGGAATCATACCCTTGAACTAGGTTTTGGTGTTTTCATGGAAAAGTTTTCTTCGTATGGTTGGTTTTAAAATGGACTTCAATGCATCTATTTTGGAATAGTTTGTGTTATCCCCTCTTTTGTTTTATTTTCCCTAATTTAAAATTATAAGGTCAATAGAATTGTGATTGTTAGTTTATAAATTTTAGTTTAAATAAGAAAACCTTATTTTTATAACTGTAGTTCAAACTAGTATTAATGTGCTATGTTGGAATTGGAAAACGTATGGATTCTATGGTTCATTTTTTTTGGATTCCCTACTGAATATTTTAATGCTCACTCCTATCCTATCTTCTCAAATGCAGGTTCAGTTGTTTGGTTCAGGTTTTGGTTTCATCTATCAGTGCGAGGCAGGCTGTTAGTGGTTGGAGGTGACCAAGTGGTCACAGGGAGGTATCTGCAGTCTTTTTTTCATGTTACTCCTAGTTTTCTATATCATTGTTGAGTTTTTATTAATTCATTTTTCATGATTTTATGGGAAAAATCATTCCCACATATTTTAGTTTTGAAGATCGAAACTAGTTTCCATCCCGTATGTATTGGAAAAGCCCCTCTCGCCATGTCGCAGGCCAACTCTTATGATAGGTTCAGGGTCAACCCATGTTGGTTCGTGACACATCCTATTCAACACCACCTCCACGTTTTTTGGTTAAGAATCACATCAAATGATGTGTGGATTGTACTTATGAAACTGAACTGAATGGTCCATATGCCTGCGATCATACATTTTATTCCTACCATCCATATCCTAAAAGGTTTCAAATGTTCTTTGAAGTAGGTAATGGATCACCCATGCCTCTCGTGAAACCATGTTTTCAGCTACTTCCTCTGCTTGGTATCTACAATGGCTACCCATTGTGATTTATATCATCACAAAAATACCATAAGTCTCACTCTCTAGAAACTTAAGGCTTAATATTTCAAATTATATCCAATTGAAACTATAAAAACCAATCATTCAAAAACACAAAATTTCCCATGTTCAATCAAATTTTTTTAAAATTCACCTTGTTTTGAAAATAAAACCATTTCTATAATACCAAAACCATTTTATTTTAAAAATATCACATTTGAAAACAATTTATAGTTTTTAAAAATAATCACCACATTCATAGAAGAACATAAATTATCACATAAAATGAGATATGAAATCCAAATGGTAAATCATTCATACAATATATTCCATGCGCTTCTATTTTTCTGGAACCATGCTAATGAGAATAAACAACTATAAGTGTCTCAAAAACACTTATTTACCAAACAAACTAGTATCTTCACGTTAATCATAAAAGGTTAGCTACATCTTTTATTTATATTCATTTCATGTTCATAAAATCATACTCCATACTACCAATACAACGGAAGAAATAATCCTATAATTAATTCCATCTCTATGATCAACAATCCATTTCAAATGACTAAAAAATGATACCACTTGTATCATCCCACCCCACCTCATTGGAATAAGTTGTGGAATAAGTGCTACATGAACTTAATTGAATTATATATGGAACCGAATGATCAAAATAAATTTTGTGTGATTCATGAAAATTTGGATGATTATATTCTCTTTGAATTTAATAATCCTAACAAACTTTAAATTACTAATTAAACTACATGATACTTGTCAAAAACACATTTTAAGTCAACATCATACTAATATATACAATAATAACAATAAAAATACCAAATAATATTTCCATGATGAAGTCTAGAACAATTAAACCCAATATACCCCAACATAACTCCATAGCACCACACCAAACTCCATGACCCAACTCTACAACAACTCATGAATAACAATGTGCCACTATGGAAATGAGATACCATACCCTTACCTATGTCTCAAAATACTACATCTAAAAAAGATACAATGTTCCAATGTATCGGGTGACTCATGAAAAATGATAGAATTTTAAAAATGAATTCCCTAGACACTATAATAGGATAGAAAATTTTTTCTTGTATATATCTTGAAATTGATATAAAGCCTTTTAAAAAAATCTACATTTTCCAATAAAGAACATCCATCCTTAGAAACAAAATTTACCCAAAATCAAGACATTTACAATGAAATTAACAAAACAAGTCATTATCCTTTTTCCCATTTTGTATAGGTTTATCCTATTTCATTTCATATTACCCAAATACATACACCTCTTCCACACACATAACCCATTCACCTAATCATGATGTTACCATTGACTATGGATATTCACATCATATTCTGTACCATTTTTATTTTGTTACATCATGATGATATTATAAATAATTATTGGGGTAATTTACAAACACTATCCATCCCCCAAACTCACTTACAAAAAACCATTAAAGATAAACACAAGACAAACCAATTATTTCAAAACAATATAAACAACAAAACCCATTTTCTCAAAAAAAATTAAATCTCACATCCTTGAAAACCAACCTATCATCCAAATAGGAAATAATCATTTCAATAAAACAATACTTTTATTTATAACTACATTAACCCTTATGGAATTATAAAAATTATTTCCAAATCCATTCAAATGATTATATTTTCCAAAAAACATTTTAACAAACCTATATTTTTATAGTAAACCCTCTCCAGAATTTTTTTTCCTCAACTCAAATAAGGGTACTAATATTATAATTATTATTTTAATAAACCACAACAAATAATATTGAACAAAAATATAATTATTTCAACAATGTTCACAAATCATCTCAAAATGGGCTTCAAAAAAGCTTCACATATACATTTCATAATAAATTTAAATAAAAATTTTAATTCGAAATCTAGAATTGTATTTCCAGAAAGATGATTTGAATGTGAATCCAACAACTTACAGGGTTTCTGAGAAAAATACCAAATATAGATATTCTCAAAGTATACATGTTAAAACTCCAAAAATAAACTATATATCCCTACCCATAAAATCAAAATGGAAAAAATGACCATTGTTGGACTAAACATAATAGATATATTCATGAAGGAAAGATTTAACAAACCAAGAGATATTGAGGAGTATATTTATGAATTACCATGAAACTAAAATGAAAAGAGACTTACTATGAGATATATACCTTCAAAGAACCATTAAAACCCTATAAATTGATTATAAAAATTTGGGGAGAGGTTTATTATCCATTGAGAGATTAAAATGAAAGAGTAATGTTTGAAATGGAGACGAAATTAGTGTTTTAGGGTAAAAATCATGTGACTCCCATTTTTTAAGGTAAAATTTTAAAAACATTCTTTGTTAGCCATATAGTTATGAAAAAAATACACTAATTAGGAGACAACAATTGATTCAAGAGACTTTCTCATATTGTTGGTTCATGTATTGTTTAAGCATGCATAAAAACCATGAAAAATACCACTACATCATTTAGGATGGTTTGTAGGGGTGATTTCATGGTTTGGTAAACCATGTTCCGTAAAAAAACCTCATCCTAGAGCCCTCTTCTCCACATTGAATTGTATAATCTAGAAGCTTCATGTTTTTCAATAACTATTCCCCATCCATGAACCCTTAGAATCCCCAAATCCATTCAAGAAAAATTCCTTCCAATTACCCAAAAAAAATTATCCAAACACATTATACACATAAGAAATGGTAAATAGTTTTATATACCTCAAATTGGGGGTGTTCTATAGATCATGACAAATATAAAAATCTCATGTGATCATTTTTTTTATTTTTCACAGATTTTTTATAACATTCAAATTACTCTAAAATATTTAAATTTATTACATTTGGTTTCAAATTAAAATTTACCCATTAATGGTTATTATAACATATATTCTCATGACTAAAAAAGCGTTGGAATGAAACTATGTGAACTAAAAGGTCTAATCCAAATTATATTTCCAAGATTTTCCATTAATCACATATAATAAGGTATGTAGTTTTCTATGCATTGTGTAGTCAATTCAAAGTAATAATATTACTCCAGGGATTGGAAAAATTGTAGTAAATGACTGTTTTTTGGAATTGGTTTCTTTTGATCATCCTAATTATTTTTTTCTATACTAATGATAGTGGATGGTATGTTAAGGTTCCCCAATGTGTTCAATGATGGTTTCAAAATATGATAATACAATACATAAAAAAATTATTTTTGGTGGATCATTTGTAATAAAATATATAGTACCAACATAAATGCGTATATTTCTAGGTTTTCTAGGACACATGGGTAAATATTAGATGAAAATCATGTTTTTAACGATTATTGAAGCATTGATGAATGATATAAATAACATGTGTGAGTATCTTCAATGGATGTAAAATAATAAAATAATCATGTAATATATATGTTCCATGAATAATAAAAACTATAATTCTGTCTCATATAACATAATATGTCATTGAACATTCATTGGTTATTCAAAATGATAGTGTAGGTGTCAGTTCCTTAGTAATGTGTTTGAGGATTCATAACCTTAATTAGATAAAGAATCACATGGTAACTGATAATGGAATACATCAATGAAGCTTGATGACTTGATAAAGTTTTTTACCACAATATTGTAAGAATTTTGAGATTCCAAAGATATACATGTATAGTATCTGTCATTTTTAGTGGAATAAAAATAGAAATATAAAAATTGGTGTCAAATATTGGGTATGTATACCTTGAATGAGAGTAAATTAAAAAATTGTGGGTATCCAGGGAATAATTTAATATATATAACTTCTATTATTAAGCTGTCTTATGGAGTTTTAATCAAATGGTGATACATGATTTTTGGGTTTTGTTAAATATTCGTCTCATCTTGTGAATCCAGGTGGTGGAATTCCCATTTTTAGAAAAATATTATATAGATACTATATGTATATAGGGAATGGTGTATTTTTTTCAATATTTTATAGTATTTGGGAAGTATACCATATCAACAATGATGATATAATATGGAAAACCTCAAAATACCAAGATTTTTTATTTTAAATTTAGTTGTGATGAAAATTTTGAAATTCACATATTTGAGAAAACATATTATAAAATGTCATTAAAGTATCAAAATGATCTCTAAAATAGGGGAGAACATAAGATAGTTTAGATCTATGCTATATAAATGAAAGGAATAGAAATTATTTAATATCACTATGGGACGTATCTCCCAATTCAAATTGTTTTATTAGGCATACAACAATTAAATAAAAACAGACATCATATAAGTTTTGTTAAGAATATATTCTAGTTATAATGGTATTGTTTGATATTTACATAAAAAAAGATCATTGATTATAGAGTCTTAGTGGTAGATTTAATAATACATGTGTCAAATGGTGTAGGTTTATGGACCTATTTTATGTTATTCCTTCATGATGGATAATTAAAAGTTTTTTATGGAAATAAGCCATATAATATGTTGTTTATAATAAACCAAAGAATATAAAATGTTTCATGACATTACAGAATGAGTACATAGATTTTTTAAAACATAGAGTGGATTCGACTTATAGGGATTAGATGACTATAGTGCGATAAAGGAGAAAAAGGCACTGGATTATAATGAATAATAGAATATTAATTTTTAAAATTTTCTAGTTATTCATTATTGAAATACTTGATAACATGATTCCATTGAGAGAATTTTAGGATTAACACTTTAAAACTATTCTCATGTGGGGGAATTTTATATTTTGGTGTGAAAATTATTAGGTTTGATTGATATTATAATTATTGAAACTTGTAATTATATAATGAAACTTTCAAAACCAATATAATGAATCCATTACATTCATTGAAAGAAAACCATTATAATAGATGGCTGTAGTGGACAAAAATCAACACTATAAATTGTGTGATGGTGGATATTCGAGATTTGATATAGATGTTCTAGTGTAAGTGAAGTATGTTGGTAGAAAACTAAATTCATTGATGCTCACAAGTTGAGGATAGACATGTATATGGTAGGATTATCCTTGGTCGATTGAGGGATACATCTAATCAATAAAAATGGATTTTGAAGATTAATCCCGGATGAAAATGATGATCAAAATTATATAATTGAGTATGGATGTGGAAGGATGTGGTTTTTGATGTGGGTATATGAATGAGGGAAGGGAAATAGTGATTATAGAGATTTAACTTATCAATAAATAGATCAATTGATGGTGCAATTCATAGCTAGTGTATCAAACTAAACTAAGTGATGCCCAAATAGTATGGATTGTGATGCATGTATATGAACCTAATAGAATCTTTATACAACCTATATAATTGAAGGGTTTTGTCACATTGTTTTTATGTGGTAGGATAGGGTGACAGTTGATTTAGAAGAAGAAATGATTATATGAGTCATAATTTATGTCATCCCCATGGAGAGCAGGTGACTACAAAGAGTCCACTAGAGTAGTTTTGGGTGTTCCTTAGTTCTTATAAGGATTTCTCCCAACACAAGGTTCTATTAATAATTTATAAAATTTATAATTAAATTTTAGTTATTTATCCACTATAATAGGACTAATCATGAACCATGACAGTCTTATGAATTATGGTTTTGGTTTTCTGTTTGTGTTTTTTTTCTTTCCCTTCTTTAACATAATATATTTTTATAAGGTGAAATATATAGAATAAAAATTAGATTTTGGAATATTAACAAGATTATTTGGGAGATATTTAGTTATATTAGTGGATCATATTGTAAAAGATGACTTCCATAACGTTTCAATCATTCAGGTCAACTTATTTTAAATTTTAGATCTGGATACAACGTCATGTTTATGAGGTTGTGTTATTTTGATACTTTAGTTTGAAACCCTATAAATTACAAGTGATGCTTGGGTTACAAATTTAAGAGTAAGGGAAAATATCCCAAACAATAATTCTAAAAATATGTGAACTAAAATATAATTCTATATGTGATGGTTGAATATACACCATGAATTTAACAAATATATGATAGTCATATGTAACAAATTCTATATGGGAATGAATGATTATTTTATATCAAAACCACCATCATAATAGCACTAAAATAATATAATAGTATAGTGACTCATTAATATGATTGATGATAAAATAGATATGTATCCACATCCCATTAATTAATATCTAATTTAAAATTAAACAACATATGTCCTTCTATTTTTTAAACTAATTTGGTATTTAAAATATATTTATAATCTCTCACCATAATCTCTATCATAACATTTTAGATCATGTAATATACTCAATCTTCCATTTTTTTCATCCATAAAAATAATCAATTATATATTTATATAAAATTAGAAATTAAATAAAATATGTTGTTGCTGTTACATTTCATAATGTTCCATCTACATAATATCAACACCATGTTGTTTCTCTATATTCTAAAATTTTCATTTTATCATTAATTTTATCCTCCTTTATTTCAGTAACATCCATCCATTTTTATGATATTTTAAAAAATTTAAAATTGAATTGATTAACAACATTGAACATTATATTCCTCAAATTGCTCACCTTGATAATCTTAAAATTGATCACCACCATTGAAATTTATTTTTACTTTTGAAATTCTTTTCATAATCCTAAAATAGTAACAAAATATATAACTCATCATTTTTGTATGAAGCATGAGGTTTTCCCTCCATCATAAAAGTATATATATTATAAATGAATAATTTAGGAAACCCATTAGAAAGTTCACTAAATGGTTCATCTACTACTCTGGAATATTCATTCTATAGGAGCAACACCATTTAAAACAGTTTCCTCTTTTCTAAAAAAACATTCCCTCTTCAGCATAAGAAAACCAAAACTCAAACCCCATGCTCTATAGAATCGTAACCCTTTATTTCCATTTTTATATTAATCTTAGATGAGTTTTAATCCATTTAATTTTTTCTTTAGTGTAGTTTTTGACATTTTTTAGTCACATATATTTCCCAACGTGGATATTAAACCCTCATTATTTGTTTCCCTACTTTTCATAGTAAATTTGTAATCCTAACACAACTTCCTCAATGGAATGTTTCTCATGACCTTCTTATTTCACATATATATATAGACACCATATCCATTATACTTCATTGTAAAATTTCTTTCATAACATATAAACATATCTATGATTTAATGATTTCATTACTTCTCATAAATTCAAAAATGTACATTCATACTTAGAATTTCAATTCCATCCCAAAAAATACATACATAGATATTATATATTTTTCAAAAATATGAAATATATATATCAAATAAAAATTCTGAAGAATCATAATGGAAAATTTCACTTAGTGGATAAATATATAAACATATAATTTATGTACAATATTCGTTATCTCATTCCACTTTCTTTACATAGGGTACCCATGAATAATAATCATACCATATTCTATTGTTCATTAGATGGGAAAAATTAAAACAAAATTATTGGTGAACATAAATTCTCATTACAAGTAATCATGGGAGATATATATAAATGATCATATGTAATAATATTATCATATTATGGGTATGATAAATGATATTATTTATATTAAAACATTCTCTAAAATTCCTAGATCATAATAATGAGTCATGGAATAAAACATTATATTTGCAGAAGATTAGGGAATCATAAAAAACACAATCATGGATGATGAGATAAAATTAAAATATAACAACATTTTATATATTGGTTTGGAAATATAATAGACATAGTATACATAACTGAATCCAATGTTAACAAAAAATACCATCATAACATAGAAGACTAGACAACACTAATTTTTTCCCATAACATAAAAAATCTTTTAAACTGAACTATTTCCAATAATTTATTGAGCACAATAAAAAATTTTCACAATAAAATACTCAGATATAATTATAGACCTAATTCATCGGAGGACAATTTAATTATAGTCACACCCATACCATTAAGAAAACAATACATATTTTCTCCAAATGATCATACAACATCTGACATATCATCATAATATAACCATTGAAAAATAACTAAAATTTTTAAACATCTCATCATCATATTAAATACCATAAAAAGAAAAACCAAATTTATCACTATATCATATCCACAGTCCAAATTAAAAATGCTATTGTATGATGACGTAGTTGAAAAGTACCTTTAAAAATAATTCAATCATTTAATTGAAATTTTTTGAAAATATCTATTTCCATCAACAAACTTTTAACAAATACAAATTATAATATATATAATATCCATTTATTTGAATAAGAACATGGAAACAAGTAAACTAACATTCAATTTAATGAATGTTCATGGTGGTGGGTAAATCTATTCATGTTATATATATTAAAAGAAATTATTCCTTTCAGACATTTGTAATAAGAAAAAAAATGATTTTTTTGGAAATATTTTTGAAGGTTTAAACTTTAAAAAATTTAAATTAAGATAACAATTAGTGAAAATGAACCATCTAAAATTTTTTATTATATGTAACAACATTCATAATTTTTTTACATGCATAGTCATGATAAAATGTTTTCCATCCAAAGATGAAATAAGGACAATTTTTTATTAAAACAATTTCTTCAACATGTTATGTACCAAAAGGAGGAAAATGGAAAAGTGATAATTGAAAATTTAGGAATAAACATAGTATAATCAAATATATTTGGTTCAAAATATAATACCCATAAAATTTTCTTCAATTGATATTTATAAAATAGAATAAAAAGAAGAAATGAGATTCTGATATAAACCCTTGTCTTATTTCTGACTGCGTTTGTATAAACACTAAAATCATTAATAATATATTTAAAATTATTATAATTGTATTACAAATCCATATGAATTATAATTATAAAATATAAAATCAAATTTAAACATTATAACACCAATTTATTATTATATATTTGTAAAAATTGTAATTTATAGGTGTTATTATATCATTTTTAATGAATGATTTCGTTAGCTGATTTTGGACCATGAATGTTGTAGTTTTTACATGATATAAATAATTTTAATCATGATTAAAATTCATATATATTCAATAGATAAATATTTCAAACCATTTATAAAATGTATTGATAGAAAAAAGAACTTCATTATTTATGGAGATAATATTCCATATATACACAGAGGGATAATATCATTTCCAATTTGATTGATTGGAAGAGATAAATGGAAACTATATAAATTTAATAAAATCTTAGTATATAAATAAAACTATATTAATAATTTTATGATGAATAAAATAGGATTATAGACTATGTAAGAATAAATATAATTGAAAGGTCATAGCAGAGAATTGCACTTATTCCTTAGACAACCTCTATAGGTTAATATGTATAGCATTATTCTTATGGTATAATAACAAAACATAACCTGTAATATGTGTGAATTTATATTAGTAATTGATTTTGTTAGGGATTTTCTGATCTCATAGGCCCATGAGGTTTTTATAAGAGAGAAGAGTTTGTGTCTTTTTATATGTATGGTAGTGGAAACATTTAGAACTTCTCAACAGATTATAATATAATAATTCCTTACTAATTAATAATTATTCCAAGTGACACATTTTCCAAAAGAATATGATATATGGTTTAATATTTATAGATAATATATTTTTTACAAGTTTTATTGTCATTTTATGCCTTTTTATTCATGTATTTACCCATTTAACCCATTTATGCAGTTACCTTCACAACTGTATATTTTTACCACATATACAACTCATAGTGACCAAATATGAAATGGGCCTAATTAATTTCTTATATAGTTGGACCAAATTTTTTTATTTCAATAGATAAAATTATATTAATATAATTTAGTGAAATTTATTATCAAATTAACTTATAAAATGCAATGAAAATCATTTTCATGATAATTATTTTTGAATTATAATAATATTTTAAATCAAAATTTAGCATAATGGTCCTAAAAATGAAATAAATTACAATATGGTTACTCAAAATGTAACAATTAAAATTTAAATGAATTTAAAAAATTATTACTTTTTCTATACATGAAGGGAAAATAATTTTTTCTATAAAAAATGTACTTTTTTCACTATTCAATAAAATAGTAATCATAATGGAGAAATCCATAAATTTCACAATAAGATAATTTAGATTATTTTACTCAAAAAAGTATTCCTTTATTCAAATAATGTTTTTAAAAATATGATGTCATTTATAATATTATCAATGCTAAATATTTATTAAAAACACTTTTTGTGGAAAACATGTTTTCTAGGAATAAAATTATTTTACTGAAACATGAGTTATTTTTATTACAATTTAATAAATATAATTTCATTATATAAAATATATATAAATATTTTCAAATTCTTGTATTCATATTCATTCCAAAAAATAATAATTTCATGCTTATAATGTTAAATTTTTTGTAATATTTCTATATTATATCAATGTATATTTAAAGTCATTATTTTAATTAATTGAATATAATAGTAACATTAATTATAAATAAACAAAAAATTATCATAAAATATATAAGAGTTATAGTGTCAATCCATTAAAACTATATCCACCATGATGTATGAATCTTGGATATACAAAATAAGATCGTTTTAGGTTGATGAGAGTATGGTGAAATTGTTAATTTTGTATTTGGAATATAGATCAGGAGTTTTGGTTGTGTAATGAATGATTTTTAGAAAGATTCAAGGGATTTAATATACTGTATGAACACCCGTAGAATACAACATGGTTTCAAAAGAGGAATTATTTTTTAGGTAGGGTATCAAAACATAGTTAATGTGGTTCACACTAAGATGATATTTGGCCGGGGAATGGAACCTCTATATAATGTAGAAAAAATATTTATCTTGATTGGTTTAACTATTTTAGATTATAGACATGGTTAAACCAACAACATTAGAGTGGGATATAAATCGACCTATCTAGGTAGGGGAGCATCGACGCATGACCATCAAGGTCACATTGTTATGTGTGTGATGAGTAGTTCCCTAATAGTGGTTTTTGGTAATATATGAACATATTTATAACCCCATGTAGTTTCTTATTATTAATATGATTTGGGAAGAGTGGGATGAATATATTATAAACTTTATTATCCTCTTGGTCTCCCATTGAGATCAGTTAGTTAGAAGGTTTTTGTTATATAGATTCAAGGAAATGTATTTACCCTCATCCTCTTTCCTTTCATTCCTTGTTTCTTCCATAATTTTTTTCTTCTTGGAATGGGTTTTATGAGATAAGTCCCCCAAGGATTGGGGTAAACAACCTACTTCGTATAATTTTTGTGTGTGAACTGTAATAGAGTTTCTTGTAGGGGACACACATAAAATATTTTTTCCTATATATTATGTCATGTTTCACCATTATTTTATTCATTATTGAATCATTTGGGAATAATTGTCCATAATCTTGGATGAATTAATATTTAAATTATAGAAACATAATTTTTATTGCTTATTGGAAGTGGACCACACATATTTACCAAGTTTCAAATCCATTATTTCATCCAGTGATATTCATATTTCTAATTCCATTTATAATTTGGGTTTATATGCTCGATTAATATATTATGTTTTATTCCTTAGGTGTTTGTTGGACTAGTACATATATGCATGAGCATGGGATTGATTTGTAAGTCTATTTCCAAGATAGGTTGTTCCATGAATAAATATTTATATTCAAAGCCATTCTGTCTTGTTTATTTCAATATAATTTGTTGAACATCATTTGAATTAAATCATATTCTCCAATTTTTCGTTATATAATTTTATTTGTTTACCTCCCAAATCTGATTTTTTATAATGGATTCTGACTTATGAAACAACAGAAACTAATATATTTTATTACAAGTTAATAATCATTCAACTCCTTATTAAAAGTGAATAATTTTAATTTTAAAGGAATTCAGATGTAAAAATATTATTTTGGTCATTATGTAAGTGTTCATTTTCTTTTGGATTCAATTTATATTTAAAATATTGATTAATACCTATAGTGCTTTCATAGTAAGATTTAAAATGGGGGACTAAAAATGGGTTATTATCCTTTAATACTAAAATGTTGTTGTTTTTTAAAGTTTAGTGTTTAAAATATTTCATTTACAATAAATTTCACTCCTTATTAAAATGATTCAATTTTAGATTATTCCATAATGATTCAATCTTAACATTGAGTTAAACAAATTTTAATCAAATATTCTTTTGATTTTTTTAATTAGTATCAAATCAAAGCCATAATATTAATTTTATCCACATATGATGAATATGATGTAATTTTAATGTTCTTTAATGGGTTGTGAGGGGATAAATATTGATTTTTCGGAATATTTTATATTTCAGGTTCAACAAAAATTTTTTTAAGGATTGTTTGTCCTAAGATTTTAGTTTTCATATGGTGATTTTGGGGCCAAGAAGGTGAATATTTTTCATGAAATATGGAAATTAATGACACTGAACATTGTATTAAATTTTTATTTTATTTATCTCATGAATTGTGCAATGTTGAGGATTTATTTTCCGTATCCCAATTGTAACATTGGTCATTCAATTTATATTTAAAAATGAATTTACATTGTTATACATTATTTGTACTTGATGGGTTTTTCTTTATGGTTGTTGAGTTGTGTTATAATATTATCCTCATTTGGTGTTTATTAATCAAAACTACTTATTTTTTATGCATGATCATCTGACATATGGGTTTTGTTTCAAATATATGAGTGTTAGTTTAGTATTACCCTCACTTAATCAAGTCAAACCATTACTAGATTTATATGATATATTTGAGATCTAATTTCTATAATGTAGTGATAGGTGATACCATTTATCATCTTCCATGTGATAGCTTTGGTACATAGTTCAAGGGTAGTTTTGGTTTTATTATAAAACAATTGTTTCAATAAAATTTCAATATGGTATTTTACATAGTTATGGTAGAAAAGACATATGATTACAAAAAAATAGGATTATTTTATTAATAATTGTATAATAACCCCTTTTAGGGACCAAATTTAGATTTATTGGGGATGAGGGGAATATGGGATTATTTTTTTGGGTTTGATGTGAAAATCATTATGGAAATAATTATAGAATTGAATGTAGTTTTAAGGGGAAATAATCCACAATATGTGAATAGTTCAATGAATTAAGACTATTACCAAATTCTATGCATATTGGAAGGGTGTGGTTTTTTTCTCTAATTTCAATATTTTCTCAATGTTGTATATAGATCATATCGATTTATTTTGGTTGATAATGATTGTTTGATTGTAATTTCATGTTTCTTTTACCACGATTCATATGATAAACTATATGAAATAAGAATATTTACTTGTGGAATTGTTGATGTTATAGAGTATGAGTCTCATTTTCTTATATTGAACTTTTAGTGTTTTGTGTTAAATATGAACCTCTATGAGGGTTTTCTATTTTACAAGAGTGATATTATTAATTTATTAGTAATTTGGATGTAAATTATTTTTTATTTTATATCTCATATTGGTTTTAAAATTGATGGCTCTATTTCATTAAATATATAATTATATATGAATGATTTAATTTTGTTATTTTAATAGGGTGTTTAAAATTTGAAAAAAATTGGAATTCTAATTATCATGAATATATTGTTTTAGAAATTGATCATATTTAATAATTATGTATAATGCTTCTATAAACCTTGAAAAATATTTATAAACGTGTGGTTAATTTCTATATAAATTTTTCTTATAAACATTTTTATTTTAGATTAATTTACTTTTATATTGGTTTGGTGAAATTGAGTTCCATGTTTTTTTTAAAAGACATAAACTTTAGTATGGTTTATAAAAAAATAATCATCACTAGATATGATTTACATCATGGGATAAATGAATTCATAAAAAATAAACCAAATTTTCACAGGATTACTGTTTTATTTTATGGATGTGTATATTTTACATAATAAAAATTTTAACAACCCAGAACATAATATTATATTATTTCTTCAAAGTAATTTAATAACTTGCACTACATGCAACAGTCAGTTCAAGCGCACCATGACATACCAAACTAGCCATTCAAAAGCGGTTATGAATATTATTAACTGAATTTTGAACTTCATATAATCCTTATAATTTTAGAATCCATATTATTAGTTTCTTAGACATAATGTAAGAAAAAAAATCATTTTTTAAGATAAAAGAAGAATTTTAAAAAAATGCAATTTTACCGACTTTAAATGGAGAAACCTTTTTGATACAATATTTGAAACATTTATATATTAAATTTAATAAAATAAACATCTTATTTAGAATTGGGACATAATAATTTGTTTTCAATAAATTTTTGGTGTTTTTCTGATAACTTTCATATTTGGGTGAATAGTGAAAAATAATATATTTTAACTAAAAATAACTTTTTTAATCAAAATAATTTATAGTGATGAATTATATATTTTATTGATTTAAAAGTATAATTAGATTATATTTCTACAATTTAATCCAATGATGGTCATTTTATCTAATTTCACATTGAAATTGGACATAAACAAGTGTCAATCATTTGATTGTTTATATTTCTTAAAAACATTCTTTTTTGTTTCAATAATGGGAATTAATTTTAAATTAATTTCTACCACTTTTTTGTTTTGAATTTAGAAAAATAGATTCTATATTTGTAATCAGTAGGTCCATATTGTGTAAATAGGTAACTTTAATTTTTAGACAATCGGAATATTTACTTTAGTAAACATTTTATTTACCATGGTTTAAAGGTTAAATCCAGTAAATAATGCTAAAAATAATACAATAATAATATTTAATTACCCTAAAACGTGTCCTAAACCTATTGTATGATACATTTCCAACTAATAGCATCTTTGGGTAGATTTTTGGACGCCATGGAGCCATTTGGAAGTGAAAATGTCATTATATATTAAATAATTTAATGTAGAGAAAAAAACAACAAAAGCAAATATCATTTAGTAAAAAATGTTTTATATGAGGTGATATAATTGAACTATTCTACTATAAAAAATAATCAGAAATATAAAATTATTTCCTACATCAATATATTTTATTTATAATTTTTAGAAATGAAATAAATATATTTATTTATAACACAATTATGTTAGAGTATTTTCCTTATAAATGAAAGAATCAAATAAATGGTATCATAGATGTTAAAATAAATATAATTTTAAAGTTTTTATTTCATCCACGAATTTTCTAGTTTAACATGACATGTTAGTATTTATTAGATTGATTTTTTTCGAAGTAATAATTCTGTTATAAATTTAGAAAAAAATACCAAATAGTGTCAAAATTGATATAATAGAGTTTTTAAAACAAATATTATATTATTAACTTATATTCTATTCCTAAAAAAATATTTTTCATCCAAAAGACTTATATAATGATAGTTGTATCATTAATGAACCACTTGGGGTTATTTTGGATGTATATAGTCAATTTATTAACTATATAATATAAAAATACAAAGAGACATGGTAAATGTCAAACTGTTTAACAATGAGTTAAATCTAAAAGATAAGGTTAATATAGTGACTCCAATTTATCTAAAACCCTTTTGTTGAGAGGTTTTCAACCCATAACCACATAAGGCTCTAAATAAATTCATTTGGAGACATTATAAAACAAATATTCTTGTATAATAAATTAATACTTTAATCATTTCCTAAAGTGACCCGCACGCGTCATATAAAAGGGAACTTATCCTTCTCCAACATTTACAACTCCAAAGCCATTTTTCTCAGCAAATCTCTGCCAAAATACCATATCAACTAACCTAACCTCATTCTAGAGTACTTAATTTAGTCAGAAAGCCGTCCTAAATATCCCTTTTGATCAAATCAAAAGGAAGAACACGATGAAGTGATTAATATTTCATCACTCTTTCAAGTTCCCTTATTCTTACACTTCCTCTTTCTTTGTTGTTTCCATTATATAATTATATCTCTAATATCTTATATTTACTTTGATTATATTATAAATATGGTACAACCATATTCATTATTCTATCCATCCTTTGAATTATAGTTCACCGTATGTGCGTACGTAACGATGATTATAAAATATATATCATTAATAAGTATGTAATATATTACATAATAATGATACTTCATATATATATATATATGTGTGTGTGTGTGTGTGTGTGTGTGTGTGTGTTTACTTACATATATCTTATTAACTTAGTTCTATTCAATATGATATTAATACGGAAACAACGTTTATGCATACATATGGCCTACCGTCTCCCTAAACGGTGTTGTCCATTTCATATATATGTCTATTATACATATTTTTATTCTTAATATATGTGATATATAAATCAATTTTTTTATTATGGAAGTATTTAAATAATGATCTAAGTGATACAATCAAGAGTAATATGTTAAAACACATACACTAAAGAAATTGATTATTACCAGAAATATTAATTTAACATGGAAATTTTTATTAAATGTGTAGTATAATGTAATAAATGGATCATGTATGATATCATAAATATTAATAAGGTTTTGGTATAATTTAATTACATACTACAGTCTTTATATAGGTGGTTAAATTTACCATATACTAAAGGTAAGTGCAAGGTAAGGGGTTTTCATCTCACTCCTTATTCTCATGGGATTCATGCTATATTGCCACTATTTCATTTTGTGTGGTGTATGTACGGCCCCTAATTATATTATTTGTGTAATAAAATTTAATTTTAATGTATTTACATATTAATTTTATGATACTTCTTTCATGGGGTGTATGTTTTGTAAGTTACCAAATTGGGAAGGGTTAATTTCACAATCTCTTTATTATCTGAGGTTGTTTATAGGTAAATATCTATTGGAACATATTTATTATCCATGTAAATGTTTCATAAAATAGTTTTACATGTATTATTTTCAAGGGAATTTTATTAAAACATAATTTTCAATGGTTTAATGATTTATTCTTCTAAACATTTCTCATTAATTTTCACGTTTTAAAAATTGTTTTATGGATTTATTTATTTGGACATGAATGTTTTTGAAATGATAATTCTTTTCAAAAGCTTCAAACTGGTATGGGACACATTGATTCAAAAATCTATATTAAATTACTTCCTTTAAAAATTGTGTGAATTTTAAACGATTTCATGAAAAAGGGTATTTCTCTTTAATCATTTTACTTATCATTTTCATCTATGTCAACACCCTTTGATTGATTTTGTACATGTTTGAATTCGATCCATTATGATACAAATCTTCCATATTTTATTGAATATTTTTAGATATTTTTTACAATGGATGTGTCATTTTTATACCATTCATGATTTATGGATAAATTATTGACAATTGGTTTCCTAGTTTTAATACGAATGCATATGTTATATTTAACCTTTTCATATATTGAATGTAGTGGAATAGTATGTTCCAGTTTGGGGACTGGTAAATATAAGCCCTCTAGGATGGGGTCCTATTACAATAGACCCTCCAGGTTGGAGTCCGGTTATGGAGGCTCTCCAGGTTGGAGTCGGGTTATAGAGGCTCTCCGGGTTGGAGTTCGATTACAGAGGCTCTCCGGGTTAGAGTCCAGTTACAAAGGCTCTACGGGTTGTAGTCCGGTTTTAGAGGCTCTCCGGGTTGGGGTCCAGTTAAAGTTATCCCCTAGGACCTGGCATGAGGTCATGACATAGAAATTAAGCTTTGTCATTATACATTCCCACATTATAAAAATTATATAGATGGTTCATGTGGTTATTCAACTAGAAGAATACCCATGATTATGTTATATTATGGAATTACTTACTTAGCTCATATTCTTTTAATAGAAGTGTTCATGATTATTATTTGTAAAAGAATTTGTTTTCAATTATTTACCATGCCTGATATTTATGTTATCTTCCACTATATTTCATACCCTTATTGAGCATTTGAGATCACCCAGTTATTATGTTTCATTTTACTAGGATATGATTATGTTATTTATGACTAACCTTCAAGGATAGTCTATGGGATCTCAATGTTGTCTGTGAAAAAAAATTTGTTTTAGTTTTCCATATTACGATGTAATTTAAACCTTATTAATATATCTAGTACATCTAAGGCTACTAAACAATTCTGTCTTTTGATACTTAATATTTTATGATAATGCGAAGGATACGTAAAAATGCACTGAATCTGGGATTCTAAGTTCAAGGCATTATGATTTTTATTAGAGGATGTTTAGTTCAATCTGTGTAAACAAGACTTAGATAAACTCAGATTAGAGAACATTACCCTATGATAGACTTTATGGATTAGTATAGAAGAAATTCATAGAATTTTGGTAATTTAGAGATTTTGTGTGTTTTCCAATCAATACATCCTTGTCTGGATACAAGCAGGTAGAGGTGGCTCTGGAACTGATATACCTAGGGGTAAAACCTGAAAACACCTCTTTGAGATAGACTAGAATAGGAACTGGTGCATGACAATGGCCCTTGTTGCACTATTAGTTATGGCACTACTGGGGGATTTTCTTAGGACCATTCTCATTTTCTATACAAATCTTTATGAATGATTTATGAGTATATACCTCTTAAAAAAATATTTATATGATTATGGATTATATCTATAAAAAATTAAATTTATGTTATGTATTTTACAAGTATGGAATTATTCATTTCAATTCATAAACTGGCATAGTGTATTCCACTGTATATAAATGGAACACAGTAGAATTAATGTGAACTACAACAATATGTATGATCCAAAGAGTATGAATAATAATATATTTCACGGTAATAGGCCAAAATTTATAATGGAAATATTCTCTCATGTATTCTCAACATATGAAGAAATGGTATCATGTGTTAATAAGATAAGTAATGAATTCTTTGAATCTTATGGATTTGAAGGGAAGCAAGAGAAGAAATGGATGGAAGAGAAAAATATGGGTAAAGGGAAGAGGAAAAAAAGGATTTTCCCATATGTGATAACTGTGGAAAGAATCACCTTGGTAAATTCTTGAAGGTAATGGGAGTTTGTTATAAGTGTGGAGAAAAAGTTCACTAAGTACATTATTTCAAGGCTAAGAAAAATGTTTCAATTGTAAAATTATTCATCTGTAAGGCGTTGATACACTACACGAATCAATGTCCCAGTCATCAGAGTATACCATAAATGATTCTATTGGATACTAATCAGGTTATGATAATAACTCAGATGAAGAGGAATGACTAGGGTTCTTATGTTGTTATTATAGAATTATTTTATTTGAGTGTTGTATGAGTAATATACTAGTTATATGAATTATGTAGATAAATTAGGATTTTACTGCATTACTATTTTTTTGAGAATTTAAGATTATATGGTTCTAAGAAATGTGACTTAATAGTAAGCTAAAATCTTCAGAAAATATATGGTTTAAGGAAAGGAAATCATTAATATGGTCTCGATAATGAGGTAGTGATTTTGGAATAAGAGATGGCTGATTCGGATAAATTATATTGGATATTCATGACTACCTTAAAACTGATTAATGATTTATATATTCTATCATTGTTGGAGTTTACATCATTTTTCAGATATTAGAAGTATATCTAGTATTCATTAAGTAATAAGGGAGCTTGAATGTAATTAATAAGGTTTTATGGTAATTTAGGATGTTTTAGTGTTTTAATACAATACATGATGGAGGTGTTCACATATTATGACATGGAAAAAAGGATCTTCATTGTGTTTAACTTCCATATAAATTTTGGACTGTGAATTTGGAAAAAGTATTTTAAATAATTGTAGTTTGATATTAATTTTGTATTTCCATAAAAGTACAACCCAGAGGTCAGTTGGCAACCTGTCACATCCGACATGGCTGCGAGACATGAACCTGCAACTGAAGGGCGACAACGGTGTATCATATACAACTAGTCCATGTGATGTCCTAGATTAAATAATGTAGTTTGTTTTAAAGTTAAGGTATATTAATTATAAATTCATTTTTTTGGAACCCTGTACGAATAGGATAAATAGAATATTTTTTTTATGTTATATTATCTTTTACAGTGAAAGTTGAGTTTGTGGTAGAAATCAGTTAAAGGATAGAACTCTATTTATCAAGTATATATTCATTTATTCTCTTATTCAATGATGAAATTAATTCATAAACATTTGGTAAGTGATATTAAAACAAGAAATGCGTTATCCTAATACCTTATGTTTTGTTAATCCAATGATATTTTAAATCAGCATAGATTGTTGTCTTTAAAGCCCTCAATTTGAAAATTTTTTCTGAGTAATGACCTAAATCACTCCCTATTAACATTTACATTTTTCTTCCAATTATGTGTCTCTAATTTCAACCAATGTTCTCCAAATCGAGATCAAAAATTGGTGGTGACTTTTCTAATACCCTTTTCCACTTATTAAGACTTAATTTTATTAAACCAATTTATGATGTGAGTTTTCCCACAAATGGATTTTCTATTTTGAAAATTTTATTTTTGAAGAACAATTTAAAATTTAGTGGAAGAAATTTATTGAAGGAGGGAAGAATGTAGCACCCCAAGACTTCATAATGTATTATTTTTTCAAAGTAATTCAATAACATGCACTACACACAACACTGAGATCAATCACACCACGACATTCCAAACTAGCCGATCATAAGAGGTTATGAATAGTATTATCTTAATTTTTAACATTATACAATTCTTATTATTTTAGAATAAATATTTTGAGTTTCTTAGACATGATTTATGAACAAATTCATTTTTTCAGATAAAAGAAGTATTTTTAAAAAAATGAAATTTTACCACCTATTAACGGAGAAACATTTTTAAATCAAATAATTGAAATATATATATATATATTAAATTTGAAAAAATAAACATCTTATTCAGAATCGGTACATTAGAATATAGTTTCAAAAAAAATTGGGAGTTTTTCTATTAACTTTCATATTTGAGTGAATAGTGAAAATACTATAATTTAACTGAAAACAACCTTTTTAATCAAAATAATTTATATTTTTGAATTATAAATTTTAATGCATTGGAAGTATAATTAGATTATATTTTTACCATTTAATCCAATTATGGTAATTGTATTTAATTTCAATTTTCAATTAGACATAAACAATTATCAATCTTTTAATAGTTATTATTTATTAAAAACATGTTTTTTGTTTCGACAATGGAAATTAATTTTAAATTAAATTCTTGCACTTATGTGTTTTAAATGTATAGAAATTTATTCCATATATGGAATCAGGAGTTCAAAATTGGGTATATTGGTATCTTTTTTTATACATTAGGAATATTAAATCAGTAAATATTTTATTTACCATTGTAAAAAGGGTAAATCTTTTAAATATGGTTAAAATATAATATAATGATAATATTATATTACCATGAAACGTGTCCTAAATCTATTTTCTGATACATGGCCGACCATGGGAATCATTGGGTCGATTTTGGGACCACATAGAGCCACATGGAAGTGATAAGGACATTATATATTAAATAATTTAAAGTAGAGAATAAAATAACAATAAAAAATATCATTAATTAAAAAAAATTATATGAAGATATATAATTGATCTATTCTACTATAAATTTTAATTAGAAATATATAATAATTTCTTACCTCAGTATATTTTATTTATAATTTTTAGGAATGAAATAAATATATATTTTTATAACACAATGATGATGCATAATTTTCCTTATTAATGAATGAATCAGATAAATTGTATTATTGATGTTAAAATAAATATAATTTGAAAATTTTGATTCCATACATGAATTTTATAGGTTACTGTGACATGTTAGTATTGGTTAGATTTATTTTTTTGAAGTACTAATTCTGTTATGAATTTATCAAAAACAAAATACAAAATAGTGTCAAAATAAATACCATGATATTTTATGGGGATTTAATGTTTTTACAAATGTGGTATTATATTCAATCACATCATTATATTTTGGTGCAATTATGAGGAATTTTCACATTTTTATTCAGAATTGGGAGGAGGACATTTTGTTAGGTAATAATTTTTTTCGTTTGAGGAGTCGTATTCCAGTGGAAGAACAACCAATGTGAGTCCCATAGTTTTCATGGTGGAATAATATAGTAGGATGGCTATCACAATGAAGAATTTAGTGGGACACATCATGATAGTGTTTTCCCTAGTTTCTAACCATTTTCGATGTAGAAATCTCATCATGATCCTGATAGGCCATATTATATAGATTCTAAATGAGGTTTGTCCCTATATATGGGGGTAGTTAATTTATGAACCAATGGGCCCATTTTATAACCTATTTTAGTGGGGTACCTCCCAAATATGTCTATTTGGTCCATTAAAAATTTTTCTATTGGGTAATTTTTTAAATATGAGTTTGATTAATTATTTTATGAGTCCCTTATTTGGAACCCCCTTCAATTTCCTTTTCTTCTGTAGATCTAGAGGAGGTGAAGTCCATCATTGGATCCCTAATTCTCCATAGTTTCTATCCCTTTTATATTGGTCAATTAAAATGTTTTTTATTTTACATATTTATGTAATAGTGTTCATCCATCTCCATTTTCTTCACCTTCGTTATTACATTCACACTTTTTCTTGGATGATTAGTTTATTGGAAGAGTATTTCACCATTGAGTTGTGGAATATTATATTCTTATAGAATGTTTTTTCTGTAGATGGTAGGTATAGAATTAGGATATAATTCATGTGTCATTTCATCATGTGTCATATGGTATTTTAATCCAAATATTAGTTAGAGTATTTGGTGAAATTTTAATTAATAATACATCATCATAAGTGAAGTAACTGGTAATTTATTGTGTCCTATGACTAATTGGGTTTCAAGAGTGGGATACACCTTGTTGTGTTTGGTTTATTGTCATCATAATACATGTTAAGTTTATAATTGATTATTGCACAATAAGATTTTGGTTTTATATGATCATCATACTTATTTAAGGGTGTTAGTGGTTGATCTATGTGTCTCTAGACCAAGCGGTTGTCACTGAGAGAATTAGATAAATTTTTATGTCACTAATATCAATTGGTTTCCCTATTCAATACTATTAAAATTTAAATCACTTATTTCTTATCTATTTCTGAATATTGCATTTAAATTAGTGTGGACTGTTTAATGTGTTCATAATTATCATTTACTATATTTATTTGTTAATATCTAATATATCATTTCATGTAAAGAGATGTTAATTATGTTTTAACTCAAAAAATATTATTATATAAAAAATGAATTATTCTAGCAAATTGAAACACTATTTATTGTATCTTATAAAGGGAATTCAACTATAAAAATGTTGTTTCTATTATTTATGTTTTTAATTGGTGGAAGCACTGGTTTTTATGATAATATTTTATAAATTAATTATTGTTTTTTTATTGTGATTTAATTATAGTTCGGGTTATATTATTGATATTAATATAGTATTTGGATATGAATATGTTCAGGTTTAATTTATGAAAAAAATTATAATGTTAAAAGTATTTTAAATTATTTTTTCATAGTTTTTTTAAAGGAAATGATATCGTCATTCATTATCCACAAGGATTTTTCTAAACAAGCAATTATCACATAATAACCAAGAGATTTCATGATTCCTGTAAACCTGTTATGTGTTTCCCATCATGTTTTTTTTTGTTTAATGTGTATAAGTAATGTGTTGGGGTATTTATAAGGACCCATCCTTAAACATTACTTATTAATGAATTAAATGAATAATTCACATTGAGGATCTTTTCAGGTTTAGAGTTTTATAGAATTAGGACATAACTATTACATCACAAAGATTACAAAGTAGATGCATCTACTTAGCTTCCATTTTTTCCACAAAAATAAAAACTCTTGAACAAAAGAGTCATGTATAGTTCCTTGTTTTAGAGAGCCTGACATTTCCTTGATCCCATCCTTAACGCTATTCAACTTTATGTCCCATGAAAAACATTTCAAAAAAACATGGGATGAGCATAAAAAGATCGGTAATGGTTATAACAATACATAAAGAAGACATTAGTCCATGTATACATAAGAATCAATGAAATCATTCTTTACTCATAAAACATAATAAATTTTACATAGCTTATGAAATCATAATATTTTTGAATAACTCATAGAAATCATAAGACATAAAGGTAACTTGAGGCATTCATAATATTCTTACCTAGCGATTAACCCTCATGGTAACGTTTGGAATACTCATCACAGTATATTCCCTAAATCTCTTCGGTGAAACCTTACTGTTTAACCCCTTTGAGTTACCCAATGCATTGGAGAGCTTATCGGGCTCACCTGCCCTTAGTTTATCACGGAACCACCCATCTTCATACAAAATTACCATGAACCATAACATAATCATAGAACATAACATAAGCATAAATGAAAGATAACATTCCCACATTTCAATAACAATATAACATTTTAAGATATTTAAATAATGAATCTATTCAAAAAACCATTTTCAAAAACATTTAAAAAATTTAACAAAGATATGTTTGAATAAATGTTTCCCACACCAATTTGATGATTTTAAAATTTTAAACCATTAATATCTATATAAATAAATCCTTCAAACCATTTTTAAAACATTGATATTAATGAGAAATATTTAAAAGAATAAATCATTAAAACATTTTAAATGATATTTTAGTTAAATGGTTTTTAACAAAATGAGAGACACTTGAATACAGTAATTTAGGAATAACATTTAATCAGAACTTTATAATATCATGAGAATAAATAGATTCATGATATAATATTCCAAAGGTCAATTTATACAACATATAAGAGTGAACTGGTGCATAACAACAATGAAGTCTCAATAGAAATGTAAAATGAGAAGAAATCCCTTATAAAGAAGGTATCATTAAATTAAGGATAAATCAATCTCATAATTATGTGTGACAAATATAAATACACCCAATATAAGTGGATATTATGTTTAAAACAATAAAAGGTCATTCACACATAATCAAAGTATGACATATTAAATAACTACATGTTGAACACAAAGAAATCTAAATTGGGTTAAGAAGTTCCCTTGGTAAAATTGGACATCCTAACGACGTCACTTTAAAATTAAAAAAATTAGTTGATGAGAGAGAAAATGGTATCTCATCACTTGGACATAAAATTTACATCAATAAGGATATTTTAGAACATATCCCTAAATAAAAAGATTTAAATTAAAAGAAATAACAAAATATGTATTTTAAAAAGAGGAGGGTGAAATGTTCCCGTACCGATTTGGGCAACTTTCAAAAGATACACCCCATGAAAGAAGGGTCATACAACGAAGATTTAAATACCCATAAATGTGAGTGAATTATACAAATAGTAAAATAATTTTCAGTACATACACCACACAAAAGAAACTATTGGCCAATGTAGCATGAATCTCACGGGAATAAAAAGTGAGGAGAAAATCCCCTTATGAAAATTCTGCAGCCTAACGGCACCACATAAAACTTCCAAAAATGGATTGATGAGATCAAATAGGGTATCTCATCATATTAAAATAAATTTACAGCAATATTAATATAAAATAACATCCCCCAATTTACGAAAGTGGACGACAAAGTATGTTACATAAAAGAGTATATAAAAAGAAAGAGAGAGGTAGGATCCCTTAAGAAAATTCGACAGCCTAACTGCGCCACTTAAAAATTCTAAAAATGAATTGATGAGATTAATAGGGGTATCTCATCATATTAAAATAAAAATTAATTTATGGTGAAAATAAAAGAACATCCTCCAACATAAGAACAATTAGAATAAATGAAATGACATAAAAGAGGGTACTTGAAAAGAAAGAGACAGGTATGATCCCTTACCTTAAACCCGACTTGTCTTGTTTGTTTATTTATATTCCTGAATAATAAAATTTGGTGAATTTTTAATTGATTAAGGTCCTACTTTAAAGATTATTATTCTTTTCATATCACATATTATAATGTTAAAATAATTGGTTAATAATGTGAGTTCTTATCAGACGTTTTTGTCGATGTTCGGTACATGAGTCAAAAATGAACTTGTTTGAAAATGATTTCCAATGTAATTATAAGTAAATAATCTCCAGAATAGTATTAATGATTTAAATATAATATATATTCAGTACATATTCATTTTATACTATTTCATAACATTTGGAGATAAAAAGAAATGAAATGCACCGTTCATGGAGACGGTAGGCCGTACGTACGCATGAACGCTACTTTCATTTATTTGACATATTAATGGAATTAGAAATAATTGAGAGATATATATATTATAATTAAAGTATAATAGATATGTTTTATAGGTCACATAAGTTCATTAATTTCATTCTTTATACATTCCATGTATTGCATGAATGAGTCACATCACTTGAGGGGGGGTAGTCCACACTTCCTCGTATGAAATTATCGCATTTTCAGAACATGAAAAGCACGAAGATATGTTTTAAATATAAAATATAGAATAATATGGAAAATATAAATACCATATATATCATATATTAAATACAGTGACATCATAATGGCCACCATGAAAGGTGTTAATCGAAGATTGAACAATCATCGTTTCGTGAGGAAGTAATTCGCCATCCACAGAAATAGTATGTTCTTTAACCATTAGACGAAGGTGTGTGTAAGTTTAGCTCTAATAAATAACATAAAAACATCCTAGTATATTTAAGATACTATTGTTGTTACAAAATAAAGGAATAAAATAGATTAGGGGTTTGGAGAAGCAAAATAAAACAAAAGAACACAAGTGAAGACATTACCATTAAATCGGGTAACTCTAATTGGTTTGAACCAAAACGGTTTCTTGAAGAGCATTCTGCCAAAGGTTAGGCTTCAATGATGATTATAGGGATATGGAGAGAAGAAATGGGCAGGTTTTTCCTGAGAAAAATGCTTCAGAGCTGTGGGTAAGGTGGTAGAGGTGCGGTCCTTTTATAAGAGGAGAGGAGGGGCACTCTTGGAAAGTTATAAAATATTACTTTATTACAAAATGCTTTTAGGATTTTAAATGTCCCAAAATGATATATTTCTCGACTAAGGTGATGTGGTTTCGAAATACACCCATAAAATAGGTTTTTGACAAGTTTAATGCTTATATTTCACCATATCTTCTCATTTTATTTAAATCGTTCATTTATGAGGTAATCACTGCATCATCACGGTGTCATAAATAAAATAATTTATTTAATGTCTTAAAATTATAAAAAAAAATATCATGTTGTTGGAAATATTTATATATTTCTAATGAATATTTATAGTAAAAAAATAGGACTTATATAACCCCATGTAAAAATTGTTTTAGTAAAACAATACATGTTTGTGACATTTTTATTTTAACTTTAAATAAAACGTAATTAATGTCATTTTCTTACCCAAGTGGATCCATGGGGTCCACATGTTGACCCATGGATTGTATTGGTCGACCATGAAACATCCAATAAGGGTATAACATGTGTGAAGGTCATTTCATATTATTAAAACATTATTTTTACCTTAAATTACACTAATTATCTCTAATCGTGATTAATAAAACTTAAAAGTTACTATTCACCAAAAAAAATTATTTTAATCTCATTGAAACACATTTTACTTCATAATTAATACCATGTATGTAATATTTTTGAAAATAAAATCACAGAAGTTGTAAAGTTTCATTTAAACAAAAAATCAGTTTCTTTAACTACCACTTAGTGGTTTCACTATTTATCAAAAATTGATGTTTTTCAGAAAAATACGAAAAATTCACCCTAAGATATATATGGTATTCGGAATTAAAAAATGATATATATTTTAAAAAGTTAAAAATATATAGGTTGCATTAATTAATTTAATAATTCATTCCCACTGTCAAAACAAATAGCGTGTTTTTAAGAAAAAATATCTATTAAAAGATTGACAATAGTTTAAGTCCAATTTCAAAGTGAAATTAATTTCAATAACCACCAATGGATTAAATGGTAAAAATATTTAACAAACATATGTAATCATTTTGAATTTATTTATTTTCATTCCCTCCATTACAACGGTTAGGGGTTAACTATTATAATATTATTATATTATTAATGTGAAACGTAATATTTCAAAGAAACTCCTTGTTGCGTATTGGGTACGCCATCGATCATAGCATTCCTTTTAAAGTAGTATTAACATTATAATCACAAATATTGATAAATAGTAGAAGGTAATATTATTTATTTACCTGGGATGTTACATCCTTCCCCCCTATTTGTGAATTTTGGCCTCACAGTTTCAAAATTGGCCTTCGAAACTTCATTGAAATTCCCACATCGGAAAAAGGGTCAGGAAAACTATCACTTTAATAGAAAGGGAGAGAAGTACAAAGGTCACCCAAGTTAACCCATACTAGGATTCAAAGTATGAAAATATGGATATGGAGGAGAAAAAAAAGGGTCATGTTCTAATGGAGAGTGATAGTAAACATGTATAGCAGAATGTTAACCACAAGAAAATCACAAACTTGTGATGGTTTAAATGGTATTCGATTCCCCAATAGGAAACGTTAACAGAAAACATTTATTTTATGATACTTTTCATTGAGGAATTTATTTTTGAGATTAACTAAATCATAATGAAACATACTTACTTTCCACGTAGACTTTCAACTTTTACTAGATTCCTTAATGAAACTCATATTTTCTCTTAAAGACGAGTATTTAGGAAGACTTGTTCGCATTAAGAGTACTATAATCAACTTCTTGAGAATCACCTAATCCAAAAAAGAGAACTATATATCTCCCATTTCTTTTGATCTCAACCAAAATAAAACCAAAAAGTTTAGTACGGGATCAGATAATACCCAAAAAGTATATTTTTTACAAAAAGAAATACTACTCCTAATCTCCAAAATCTGTCAAACAAAACCCAAAGTTCAACGCAGACCATTCAATAAACAATTTGTCCATAAAATTAATCCAGGTAAACCCAACTATGATTGAAACCCCAATACTTGAAGGATTTAATGACATAGTCTCCCAAGGTAGAAATTAACATTTATCTCCAAATAACATCATTTTCTCTTAAAGTCTCATATTGAAAAGTAATCAACCTAATTCCATATTCTCCATGATAGGTTAATAATTTCCATAGATAACCCCGAATCAACTTATTCTAGATTCATATGATAATCTAACTAAAATAATTTGGCATACTAACCAGGGAATTCACTTAGTCTATTGGTAGGCGATAAATATCAGTTGCACATCAGTTGTGGGTTCGATTCCTGTGGAATGGTCTGACGCGACGGGTTGTCACACGGTCTGCGTGTTGTCCCTTTTTCCAAAACTATATAAATCTTAAAACATTCACAAAAATAGATAAAATCTTAAAAAATAACCATAACATAATTTAACCTCAATTTTATCTCATGTCGTTCATATTCCATCATAACTAATAGTAACCCATAAGTACCTCAAAAGTAAGGATCATATAAACCCTAATGGTTACCTTTATAAATATTACCTAAACTTCCATGTCGAGTTGGTTCTATTGTACATGATGCATTAGAGAACTCATCAAGGTTCAAGTGGTTGATCATGACTCCTGATAGTGGGTTTGGAATAACCACGAGATTTCACATTGAATCCCCCATTTCATCCAGTCTCTTAATCAGAGAACCACCCTAGTTTCCTTCAAACTGATTGTCACATTGGTGCTTGATAGATCCATCCATTTACTAACACCAGAATTGTCAGTGTGAGTATATCAAAAAATCATTATGTACTAAAGAGGAAGATAAACACTAATATATACTTATCCAAGTAATCTCAAACTCATTCCAACCTTCGAAAATAACAATGAATATATCTAATATAATAACCATTGTGGTTATACACAACTTGTCACTTAACACTCTAACCTCTAAAGTTATCTAAACCTTCCTCTGATACCAACTATAAGTACATGGCCTTAAACATTATTTATTATTGAATTAAATGAATTATTAACATTGAGGATCTTTTCAGGTTTAGAGTTTTAGATAATTAGGACATAACTATTACATCTCAAAGATTATAAAGTAGACGCATCTACTCAGATTCCATTTTTTCCACAAAAATAAAAACTATTGAACAAAAGATTCATGTCTAGCTCCTTGTTTTAGACAGCCTGGAATTTACTTGATCTAATCCTTGATCGTATTCAACTTTATGTCATGTGAAAAACATTTCAAAAAAATGTGGGATGGGAATAAAAAGCTTAGTAAGGGTTATAAAAATACGAAATGAAAACATTAGTCTATGTATACATAAGAATCAATGAAATCATTCTTTACTCATAAACCATAAGCAATTTAAAATACCTCATGAAATCATAAGATTTACAAATAACTCATAGAAATCAAAGACATAAAGTTAACATGAGGCATTCATAATATTCTTACATAGGGATTAACACTCATGGTTACATTTGGAATACCCGTCACAGTATATTCCCTAAATCTCTTTGGAGAAACCTTAGTGTTTAACCCCTTGGCATTACCCAATGCATTGGAGAGCTATATCGGGCTCACCCGCCCTTAGTTTATCAAGGAACCACCCATCTTCATAAACAATTCCCAAGAACCATAGCATAATCATAGAAAATAACTTAAGCATAAGGGAAAGATAACATTCCCACATTGCAATAACAATATATCATTTTAAGATATTGAAATAATGAATCCATTCTAAAAACCATTTAAAACATTTAATAAAGAGATGTTTGAATCAAAGTGACCCATACCACTTTGAAGATTTTAAAATTTTAAACCATTAATATCCATATAATTAAATTCTTAAAACCATTTAGAAAACATGGATATTAATGGGAAATTTTTATAAGAATATATCATTAAAACATTTAAAAGAATATTTTAGTTAAAGGGTTTTTAACAAAATGAGAGACACTTGAATACAATAATTAAGTAATAACATTTAATCAGAAGTTTATAATATCGTGAGAATAAATGGATTAATGATATAATATTCCAAAGGATAGTATATACACCATATAAGACTGAACTGGTGAATAAAAACAATGAAGTCTCAATAGAAATGTAAAATTAGAAGAAATCCCTTATAAAGAAGGTGTCCTTAAATTGAGGATAAATCAATATCATAATTAGGTGTGACAAATATAAATAAACCCAATATAAGTGGATATTATGTGTAAAACAATCAAAGGTCATTCACACATATTCAAAGTATGACATATTCAATAACTACATGTTGAACCCAATGAAATCAAAATTGGGTTAAGAAGTTCCCTTTGTATAATTTGACATCCTAACGGCGTCACTTTAAAATTCATAAAATTAGTTGATGATAGAGAAAATGGTATCTCATCACCTGGACATAAAATTTACATCAATAAGGAGATATAAGAACATATCCAAAAATAAAAATATATAAATTAAAAGAAATAACAAAATAAGTCTTTTAAAAAGAGGAGGGTGAAAGGTTCCATTAACGATTTGGGAAACTTTCAAAACATACACCCCAAGAAAGAAGGGTCATACAATTAAGATGTAAATACCCATAAATGAGAGTGTATTATACAAATATTAAAATAATGGGCAGTACATACACCACACAAAAGGAAATAGTGGCCAATGTAGCAAGAATCTCACGGGAATAAAAAGTGAGATGAAGATCCCCTTATGAAAATTCGGCAGCCTAACAACGCCACATAAAACATACAAAAATGGATTTATGAGATAAAATAGGGTCTCTAATCATATAAACATACAATTTATAGAAATATTAATATAAAATAACATCCCCCAACATAAGAAAGGGGAGCATAATGTAAGTTACATAAAAGAGTACATAAAAAGAAAGAGAGAGGTAAGATCCCTTACGAAAATTCGGCAGCCTAACACCCCACTTAAAAATTCTACAAATGAATTGATGAATGTAAGAGGGGGTATCTCATCATATTAAAATAAAAATTACAGTATGTTGAATATAAAATAACATCATCCAACATAAGAACATGGAGTATAAATGAAATGACATAAAAGAGGGTACTTGAAAAGAAAGAGAGAGGTAAGATCCCTTACCTTAAGACTGAATTGTATTGTTCGTTTATTTATATTCCTGAATAATAAACTTTGGTCAATTTTTATTTGCTTAAGGTCCTCCTATATAAATTATTATTCATTTCATATCACATATTATAATGTTATAATAATTAGTTAATAATGTGGGTTCATATCAGACGTTTTTGTCCATGTTTGGTACATGAGTCAAAAATGAACTTGTTTTAAAATGATTGTCCATGTAGTTATAAGTAAACAATCTCTAGAATATTATTAATGATTTAAATATCATATATATACAGTACATAATAATTTTATACTATTCCATAACATTTTGAGATAAAAAGAAATGAAATTCACCATTCATGGAGACGGTAGGTCGTAAGTACGCATGAATGCTACTTTCATTTCTTTGACATATTAATGGAATTAGAAATAATTGAGAGATATATATTTTATAATTAAGTTATAATATATATGTTTTATAGGTCACATAAGTTCATTGATTTAATTATTTATACATTCCATGTATTGCATGAATGAGTCATATCACTTGAGGGGGTGGTAGTCCACACTTCCTCATATGAAATTATCGCATTTTCACAACATGCAAAGCATAAAGGTATGTTTTAAATATAAAATACAGAAGCATATGGAAAATATAAATACAATATATATCATATATAAAATACAGTGACATCATAATGGCCACCATGAAAGGTTTTAAGATAATATTGAACAATCATAGTTTCATGAGGCAGTAATTCGCCATCCACAGAAACAGTAGGTTCTTTAACCATTAGACGAAGGTGTGTGTAATTGTAGCTCGAATCCATCAGATAACAACATCCTAGTATATTGAAGATACTGGTTTTTTTACAAAATAAATTAATAACAAGAGTTTAGGGTTTTGGAAATGAAAAATAAAACAAAAGAACACAAGTGAAGACATTACCTTTAAATCGGGCAACTCTTCTTGCTTTGAACCAAAAGGGTTTCTTGATGAGAATTATGCCAATGGTGAGGCTTAAATGATGAAGATAGGGATGTGTAGGGATGAAATGGGCATGGTTTGACCTATCCAAAGGCTTTAGAGGTGTCGGTAAGGTGGTAGAGGTGGGGGCCTTTTATAAGAGAAGAAGAGGGGCACTCTTGGAAAGTTATAAAATATTACATTATTACAAAACGTTTTTTGGATTTTAAAGGTCCCAAAAAAAAATATTTAGAGGATAAGGTGATAAGTTTTCGAAATCCACCCATCCAATAGGTTTGTGACAACTGTAAGACTTATATTTTACGTTATCTTCTCATTTTATTTAAATCGTTCATTTATGAGGTAATCACTGCATCATCACGGTGTCATAAATAAAATAATTTATCTAATGTCTAAAAATTATAAAAAATATCATGATGAATGAAATGTTTTTATATTTATAATGAATATTTATAGTGAAAAATATGTATTTTATAACACATTGGAAAAATTGTTTTAGTAAAACAATACATGTTTGTGACATTTTTATTTTAACTTTTAAAAAAAGTTATTAATGTCATTTTCATACCCATGTGGATCCATGGGGTCCCCAGGTTGACCAATGGATTGTCTGGGTCGTCCATGACACATCCAATAAGGGTATGACATGTTTCAAGGTCATTTTATATTATTAAAACATTATTTTTACCTTAAATTACACTAATTACCTCTAATCGTGATTAATAAAACTTAAAAGTTAATATTCACCAAAAAAATTATTTTAATCTCATTGAACTACATTTTACTTCCTAATGACAACCATGTATGTCGTATTTTTGAAAATAAAATCACAGAAGTGGTAAAGTTTCATTTAAATGACAAATCAATTTCTTTAACTACAACTTAGTGGTTTCACTATTCATCAAAAATTGAATTTTTTAGACAAATGCAAAAATATCAGCCTAAGCTATATTTGATATTCCGAATTCAAAAATGATGTATATTTTACAAAATTAAGAATATATATGTTTTCATTAATTAATTTAATAATTCATTCATGCTGTCAAAATAATTATCGTGTTTTTAAGAAACAATATCTAATAAAAGATTGACATTAGTTTAAGTCCAATTTCAAAGTGAAATTAATTTCAATGACCACCATTGGATTAAATGGTAAAGTTATTTAACAAACATATGTAATCATTTTGTAGTTATTTCTATTCATTCCATACATTACAATGGCTAGACGTTAACTATTAAAATATAATTAAATTATTACTATGCAACGTAAGATTTCAAAGAAACTCGTTGTTGTGTATTAGGTATGCCATCAAGCATTGAATTCCATTTAAAGTAGTATTAACATTTTATTCAAAAATATTGATAAACATTAGAATGTAATATTGTTTATTTACCTGGGATGTTACAGTATTGATGGTAATGAGATATTTTAGTGAATGAGTTTTCCAAATGTGATGATGACTGTTTTATATGACATTAATGGAATATTTTGTGGATTTTATGATTTACATAATAACCTATTATTATATTATCATTGGAAGCTTGTGTAAATAGGTGGGTAAGACTATGAAAATTATTATTTGGAATGGAATTATATATCTATCCATGGAAAATGATACCGTAAAATCTAAATATTTATATGATATGTTAATTTCAACATCATATAGGGTCCATCATACTAGTTGAATAAGCCATATTCTCTATAGTGGAACATGAAATGGAATTCATACAACAAAATTTGTGGCATTATTCTATTATCAAAGGAAATTATCTCTTAAGTTTCATATAAATATAGTTGGATATAGTTGGTTCTAATAATATTAAATTAGGAGGAAAACATGTATCCTTGATCTCGCAAACCTAATGTTATTATAATGATTTTAGCTGTTTAATTTTTCTTGTTTGATAGTTGTAATTTATTTTTCTATTCAATTACATTTTTTTTACAAGAGTTGTTGGTATTTTTTTATATTTTCACCCATTTATAGGTTTATTTTCTGTTGTTTATTTGATTTGAGCTAGTTGAATTTTCATAATTATTTTATACTTCATTATCTTTGGGGATTACCATTTTGTTACTTATATAGTTTTATATTTATTCTACATTCTTGGTAGGATATAAAAAATGAGTATTGGAAGTGTGTTATTTAACATAACATTAAAAAGGACAAGGATTTTAAAATCATGTGTTTTGAAACAAGTTCATATAGTTTAAATACAATCATATCTGAAAATGTTTCAGTTAATTTTTATTTTTAAAGTAGTGAATTTCATAAATTGTATAAAATGAATATGTGTGATAGTTTCATATGAGTGTTTTATAAATAGATGATGAACATAATTTTATAATAGAAATTTATAATTATCAGGAAAGGTATTTAATTTTAATATATATGCATGGGGGTGTGGGGATGATTCCTACAATTTTTTATCACATCTATATATTTCAAGTTTTTTAAGCAGGGATCATAGATATGGTTGTTTTTATTAGGCATTAAATTCATGTATGATGGTAGTAGTTCTATGGAGATGGACATTTAATTTACATGTGGAGATTAATGAGCACAATTTTATTTTAATATATTCTAATTTATATTATGTATCATACCATGTATTAAATGGATTCATGATCACACCTAGTATTTTTGGACTTTATATTATAGAATTATTATGTATATTTGTTTATATTGTTTGTTTATGTTATCAGGGATTTTCATTATGGGTGGGGAATTATATTATTTATTTCTCACTTTTTTATAATAAAAACTATTTACCTTGTATGAATGGCCATCTAACAGAATTAGGGCTCATAAAATATCTATGAGGAATATCAGTGATATTATTTATATTTTGGGGGAAAATATTACATCCCAAAAAACTTTTATACCCAATAAATAGTTTACATCCAATGGGGATTGAGGAAACTAATTGTACCTCTCCACACACTACGTTTTGTACAAGGTTTACGGTTAGACAGTAAAAGATTATGTCACCTTCCATTTCAAAAAACATGAATCATGATAAAAACTTCTAACACAACTATTACAAATCGTCCATGCTTACCATTTATTATTCCAGAATGGAATGAAAAATATCACTATAATGGGTTGTGTTCATCCTTCATAATAAAATATTATATTTTCCTCTAAATTATTCATTGCAAGATCTAATTCATTCCAAACAAATATGCATGTTTTAGAACATTAAACTTTAAAACACATCTATTAAATATAGATTTAACATTTCCTCAAAATCATAATCAACCAAATCTAGGTATAAATAATATATATGTGTTCGTCTCTTTGTATCTCTCTATATGCAATTCTTGGTGAACAACATCTCTCGATAATCCACCTAAAAATCCATTTTTTCTGTCTAGAATTAACAAATCCCTATCACCATGTATTAAATTTATACTGAAGTGTTAATACTATTTTTATAAAATCCACCCTTCAATTATTTTGAGCTAATACTTCCATTTAACACATACTAACACACAACATCTTTGTTATAATTATCATCTCTAATACCATCTAATGTCGTCAACTATTATTGACTGTAAAATAATTCAGACACACAACATTTTATTTGAAATCATTTTCTTCTCCTAAATTACAACTCTCTTAACCATAGGAATATATATTGATACAAAAATTATCCTAAGAATCATAAGTAAAATTATTTTTGAATAAAATACTAATTTTGAACTTAGGTTAATATTAGATGGGACAACATTGGAAAGATACAAATCTATTTAAAAACTAAAAATAATCAGATTTTATAAGTAGATAGTTTTTTCATAATGCCAACAGGTAACCGTAGTATTATAGACATGGTGTTGTAGTCCTTGAATATGATACCAGAACAATACCATTTTTCAGTCCCACTTATAATTAAGTCCATCATCCACCATAAAACCAAGATTAATTTTTTCTCAAGAAACATGTAATATTTAAACTATACCTAATATAATCCTTTTTTAAAGAATCTATGAATAAAAAATTATTTAAATTTTAGAAATACAACCATATCTAGAGATGAGAACCCTCGTGAAAACATGGAGAAGGATTCAAAAATATTCATTGTAACCTGCCAAATAAGAATTCAACAATGAGAATTTGGTTATGATAACTTTTTACAATTTTAGACACATCAATAAGAATGTATAACTCAGTATATCCATCATCTATTGTATATGGTGTGGGAAAATATTAATTAACAGGATTAAATAAAATATTTGATATCAAGTGGTACCAAGCAATTATAAATTCCTGAATCTTCCAATTATCCTTTCCTTCCATTAGTAGGGAGTGTTACTTATCAAAACGAACTAATATAATGAAATAAAATTAGTAGTATAGAAAAAGGAAAATTACATCTTATTTAACCCAAAAAGAATATATACTAAGATTTCATAGAAATGTTCCAATAAAGATGAAAAACTAATGTTCACTGTTTTTATAAGATTTATAGTGACCACATCATCTCTCATTGTTTACATCACTCATTGGATGAAGAACACATTATTTTTAATTAAATATATAGTTTTTCCCTCCCCATTATAGGATTATTCACAGTCCATGAATCATATATAAAAAGCACACCCTCGATTATTCCAAAATTAGCATAACTACATTTAAATTATAGTTGGTTGAACTTCTAGATCCTCTATTCCAAATTCAAATAAATACCATCAATCTATCCACATTTTATATCAATTATTATTTCTGATGATTTTTTATCATATCTAGAAATTTATTTAATTTTGTGACCAAAATTTATCTATTTTTTGTATAAGGTTATTATTAACATTTTTTATATAAGGAATGTTATTCCTTTTAAATAGTTATTAATTATTCCTTTTTAGTAAGGGGAAAAGTAATCCAATCAGTATTATCAAAATAATGTCAAGATACACCATTTAATTCCATAAATATCATAATTAAATATATAAACTATTAAATTATAAAACAACTAACTCAAAGTCATCATATTAAAACAAACCCTTCCTATAATGACTTTTTTCCAAACAGCATATCCAAAAAAATTCTAATTGATATATCACTTTTATTTCACATAAAATTACATCATGGATTTTTAAATTAAAACCAAATCTTCAATTGGAGATGGAATGAACATATTCATTATGTGATAAAGGTATGTTATACAAATTTTTTGAAATCCAACTAGAAACCCTCATGGTATGTCAATTCTTCCAATGAAATTATTATCTTGTAAAATTATTCAAAATCATCTCAAAACCCATCATTGTGTGGAACAGACCTTTTGGTATGATTAATGTTCCACATAATTGTTGAGTGGGATCTAAAAAATTCCAAATTGTACCATTAAACATCCAATTTATTTCATAAAACTTTTTAACTTAGAGAAAATCTACAATGACAACAGGACCTAAAATATGATCTGGAATCATAGTTCAACTTGTAGTGTCATAATGTGGGTATTACTTGGAAATTATTGAAATTAATATTCTATAAATGTATTATGAAATAAATCATAAATTCATGTAGTCTATCATCTTTATAATGATACCTATTTAATTTTTTATAATAGCCATATATAGAGTGACATAGTGTGTTTTAGATCTATCAATATCATAAATATAGAAATTATCAATCAACTTTTGAAACACCATAGGCCTCCTAAAAAATTTTGGAACTTCTTTTGGTAGGCTTAAAGACATCATTTATTTAGAAATATCAATAAACATAACCCAAAAAATAATACTAATCTATTTGTCATTATCTCAAAATTTTTGGATTTTAGAAATTCAATGATGTATTCAATAATTTATTTCATTGAAAACATCAAGACATATCAAATATGGCATGTTATACTCTATAAAATTTTTTGAATATCTTAAATTCATGGAGTGTGTTAATAATCCATGTATTGTTAACTCTAATCTTTTGAAACCCATGGTCGTTGTGAAAAACAATAGTTATGTCAAAAGTTAACAATAAAACAAATTATTTTTCAACAATATTTTCTCTCTTCTATTAAAAACAAATACACTTGATTAAATTGTTAGATACACTCCCCAATTTTTGAAACACTAGAATATTATTTTTCATATGTTGTTAGGGTAAAAAAACTCCAATCCCACTACCAAACCACAAATTTATTTCATATCCTATACGATAATAGGATTATAAACACTTCACGCCTTTTTTAATGAATCGAAATAAAAATTCAATTATTGGTTATAATAGTAAATTATAAATTCATGCACATAATACATGATATAATCACACCATTCTATAAATAAATATTCCCATGTGTTTACAGGGTTCTATGTTCTAGTCAGATAGTTGGTTGAAACCAGTTGGACTCTATTTAAAAAATGATTCCATTCAAGATATTCATTAGGTAGTGCCATTGTGTTAATATAAAAAATGTTATTTTCATTAGACGCATACTCCATCATCAATATTTATTGTTCAAACTTCTCCATGATGAAGTGTTACATTACATTGTTTTGTGTTATCTTTCAATAACATATGTTATTTTTTTCAAAGGCATATATCAATCAATTTATTAAACATGATAAAAAATGGATAACTAATATCAATTTTAATATCAAACATTTGTGTATTAAATCATAGTAATTATCACAACCCTTCCTCGGGGCCCATTCTGTGACTAACCCAAGACCGCCATCCATAGGCTAGGGGCTAGCGACTAGCACCAAAGGCGTAAATCCTAAAAAAGGGGAAGAAATTTCCATTTATAAAGTAAACAAAAACACAATAGAGTACGCAAGTGAAATAAGCACTAAGTAAAACAGGGTATAAGGTAAGTGTTGAAAAGTAAATGGGCCAGTATACAAACCCAACCGAAAGTATAGTACAATGGAAAGGAAAGTACAACAGTAGTAAGTAACATAGCATCACCGAGTCGTCCTCTAGAAATCCCACCTGAAGGGTGGGTATAGATATTCTCCTCAGCTCCTCGGGTCAGGCCGTCCACTCTGTGTATGTCCCATCAAGTAGTCCCCCTCTGGGAACTATCTAGCTCCACAAGACTTCACCTCGATCATTTTTTCCCATCGTCTGCATCCAACACAACATAGTGCGGGCATAGCCTGTGGAGGGGTGAGTATACGATACTCTGTAGGGACCCTCAGACCCCCGAAGGTCTCTCAGAATCCACGATGATAAACCAAAAAGGAATGATACAATCACTATGTATCAAAAAACTCTACTTAGGTATATGCCCATACATATACCTAAGTCATCAGTTACAGTTCAACTCCAACTCTCGAGCGCAAGCACAATTCAGTCCACATAGGAAAACACAACCCAGTACACATGGGAAAGCAAGACAATCACATCGATGATAATGATTGAGAATCAAGACTCAGCTCACACATGTATACACTTAGGAAGATGATAGAGATTATCAGATGAACCAATGATTCATCTAATCTATCGGACCCACATAGGATACAAGACCAGCTAAGCTGTCGGACCCACAAAGGATACAAGACCAGCAACTCTGTTGAACCCACTTAGGATACAAGTACAAAGGTCATACTGCCAGACCCATATAGGATACAAGAATAGTATTAATTGCTGTAGAACCCACAGAGGATCCCAGTACGGTATTCGTTACTGCCGAACCCACTGAGGATCCAAGTACAATCATCCTCACTACCGAACCCATGGAAGATCCAACTGCAGTCGTCATCATCGCAGTCGCAGCCAGCTCTAAGGTTCCCGCACATAGCATGCTCAATTTCGAGAGGGTCCGCTCCTCGATCAAGAGATTAAATACATCAACTGTCATGAAGTCCGGATTTTATGTATCCCAAAGTTCTGTCTTGTCAAAAGAAACCCCACGCGACAGACGGTGCGTAAATCATACGCCCAGTCTATGTGTTATTAGGTTTTCTGTCCCAGGTGCCCGGTTGGTTTTTAATCTAAAACCTATTAGAACGTACTCCAGCTGCCTCCAAACCTGAATATAAGTAATCCAAAATTAGCTTCTTGAAAATACTATTCCAACGCAATTGATGGTACGTCAAACGGATGTCTGGTCCTTAAGATATAACTGTTTCTACTCCAAGGGCTCGGTTGGTTTCGGGTTCGAACCAACCCAGAAATACCCAAAATTTGCCGAAACCTAGAGTGTAATATACCAAAATTCCCGTCTCAGTCCAAAGATTCCTACACAACTGAAAATGAATCTATTGGAGGTATGTAGCTCATGTTATGGGAGAAAGACCAAAAACAGTCTGAATTGGGGATCTGTGTCCTGTCCGACCCGGCCCTACCCCCCTTGGGTCGGCCCGAACCAGGAGGACCCGACCCGGGTCCAGCATGGTGGGTCATGGCATGGCTTGGCGTAGCCCAGCCCGGCTAGGCGCGGCCTGGCCCGGCCCGCACGACCCACCCTGGCCCGGTCGGGGGGTGCCCTTGCTCGGCTGCAAGCCGGGCATGGGGGACGCAGACCCCCTCTTTCCGCGAACACGGCACCAGGGTGGCACCACAACTTCCCTTGATCCCGCACGACAGTGGGATCCGGTCTTCACCACCACGGAAGGCTTCTTCCGGCAGCACGCCAAGGCGCTGCAGCATCCAGGCGGCCGGCTGGTGCGGCCGCCAGCACCGTCGGGGGCTTCCGCGGGCCAACAGAGTCATTCCGGTTGTCCGATTTCCTCCCATATATGCCTGCGGTCATCTCGGGACCCGTACATCACTGTGAAGGCCTCCAATCGCCATTTTAGTCCTGAATCTTCATCACCCATTATTCTATAAACCAAGATCAAAGTAGCGGTGGGTTCAGAGTTGTTTGTTAGTCCACGCCCACCATGTTAGTGGTTCTAAACATCCCCAAGAAAATTCTCATGCCATGCCGAGGGTATAAAAACACATAATGAAATATATATAATTTCCCCTACCTCAACAGTTGATGTTGGATATCAGTGTCATGGTAGATGGTGTCACGGTGTATGAGGTCATGGGGAAAGTAATCGTAGGCGACGTCGGAGTGCGCCGATGAGGAAGCGATGTCTCCTCTCTTCTCACAGATAAGAGGATGGGTGGTGCATCATCGATCATCAAGGAACCGACGTTCTTCTTCATTCTTCGTCAGAGGACGAAGTTCTTCCTCGCAAAACAAAAGCTCTCCCCCTTAATAAAATAATAACCTCCTCCTATTATTTGTTTACACACCCAAAGAAACTCTTCCAAAATTGAATCCCGACATTAAATTAAACGTGATGAAAATTAATTAAAGAAGGGCCAGGGAAGGTTCCCATTTATTTAATGCATGGAAGTTATTAAAAATGGGGAAAATAGGAATTATCCTTATTAAATTATCGGTTGACATAATTTAATTGATTGAGGTGAAGAGATTGGCATTTAATGGAGGTTTTCCAATTTAATGAGGGGTTACTAAAGATTTTTTTGGAAATAAAATGGTGGGGATCGTGTGGGACCCACCTATATAAAATCCACACATGGGTAGTTAGGTGGCTCTAGGCCCCACCATTAACTATCCAAGGGAGGTAAAAACCTCCTTATGAAATAAAAATAGTTTCGACCTTTTTTATTTACTTCTTAAATAAACCCCCAAAAATTATCTTCTCATCCATTGCGAACGCAACTACGGTAAGTGTCCCATTATGCAATTACTGGAACTGTGAGTTCATAGGTTCCCTCAGATTCTAATTCCGAGCACCAGTTAAAAAGTTAGAAGAACACACTCACTCCTATACTAAACGTACCCAAGCTAAACTTTGGAAATTGATTCCGGCAACATCGGGCCTTGGAATCAAGCCTCGTCAGAAGCCACAGATTTATAAAATTCCAAAGTATTTAAAAATAATTCCTTGAAATTTCCAGGTCTATGCATTACTCCCACCCCAAGGATTTTCCTCCCCATAAAGCTACAACATAAACTAGGGGAAAAATGATGGTACTAAGCACACATCTGAGCCTCCCGATCCAATGTGTTCTCCTGAAGGTTCCCATGCTTCCAAAGAATGTGCACCAAGGGTATCGACTGTCCATGTAGGACCCTCTCCTGTTGATCCTCGATCTCCACTGGGACCTCCACAAAAGTCACCCCATCACCGATGTCTATCTGCATGTGGTCGATGATATGTGTCAGGGCGTCCACGTATCTCCTCAGATGAGATATGTGGAAGACGTCATGCACCCGGAGCAACTGAGGTGGAATGTCCAGGTGGTAATCCACCTCACCTACCCTACTGAGGATCTGAAAAGGCCCGATGAAGCATGGAGATAAATTGTCACCCCAGCCAAATCTCTGTAATCCACGTCGTGGTGAGACCCGTAAGAAAATTTGGTCACCATCCTCGAACTCTAGTGGTCCTTGCCTCCTATCAGCATAGGACTTCTGTCTGCTCTGTGTAGTCCTCATCCGCTCCTAGATGACCTGAACCTTCTCCGACGTAGCCCGAACCATCTATGGTCCTACGAGTTCTGAATCCCCAGGTTCAGTCCAGCATAGAGGTGATCCGCATGGTCGGTTGTACAGTGCCTCGTATGGTTCAATCCTGATGGTGGAGTGGTACCGGTTGTTGTACATAAACTCTACCAAGGTATTGTGATCCTCCCAGCTGCGGCCAAAGTCAAGGACACCTGCACGAAGCATGTCCTAGTGTGTCTGAATGGTCCTCCCTGTCTGGCCATCTGTATGCAGGTGAAAGGCAGTACATAGGCGTAGCTGCATCCCGAAATCCTCCTGTAACCCCTTTTAAATCCATGAAGTAAAACGAGCGTCTCGATCGGAGACGATAGATGATGTCACACCATGATGTCGTATGATCTCCTGAATGGAGAGGCATCCCAATCTCTATACTGATCCATGATATCTAATCGGATGGAAGTGGGCCGACATGGTTCGTCGGTCTACAATCACACAGATGGTGTCATGTCCTCTGGAAGTAAGTGGAAGCCTCATCCCAAAATCCATGGATATCCAGTCCCACTTCTACTCCGGGGCCACTAGGGGATATACCCTTCCTGCAGGTACCTAGTGCTCTTCCTTAACTTGCTGAAAAGGCAGGCATTGAGAAACAAACTATTCCACAACCGTCTTCATACCCGGCCACCTGTACTGTCGTCTGAGGTCCTGGTACATCTTTGCTACACCAGGATGTACTGCTAGAGTGGAATTGTGGAACTCCCTTAGCACCTACTCCTGTAGTGCAACAGGTAGCATGGTACGTCCCATGAAGTGAATGACGTGCTCCATGCCTTCAGAAAATCCATCGGCCGCTATCCCTGAGGATATCCGAGCACATCGCACCTCAGAGCCAATGTCCCCACGTTGTGCCTCTCTGACTTGCTGAAGTAGTGGAGGAGTGATAGTGAGGGACTAAAGGTATTCTACACAATCTATATCCATGAAGGAAATCTACAGAGCATCCAATTACTACGTCCCCTCTCCAAGTAGCTGAATATCAGATCTCCTGCTGAGAGCATCAGCCACAACTTTCCCCTTCCCAGGAGTATAGACAACCTCATAGTCATAATCCTAGAGGAACTCAAGCCATCACCACTGTCTCAGGTTCAAGTCCTTCTGCGAGAAAATGTACTTGAGAGTCTGGTGGTAAAAGTGGACTATAAATCGCTCACCCATGAGATAGTGCCTCCACATAATCAGGGTGAAGACCACTGCTTCTAACTCTAGGTCATGGGTAGCATAGTTCCGCTCGTGCTACCTCAACTTCTATGAACTGTAAGTGATCATTGCTCATTCCTGCATCAGGACACACTTGAGTCCAGTCCCTGATGCGTCGAAGTAAACTACATACCCTATGTCCTCCTCTGGTAGCCTCAAGATCGGCGCACTGGTCATTCTCCGCCTCATCTCCTGGAAGCTCTGCTGACATCTGTCTGACCACACGAAGGGTTTCCCCTTCTTCCACAAAGTTTTAATTGGTGCTGAAACTCTGGATAAGTCTAGCACAAATATATGATAGTACCCAGCCAGACCTAGGAAGCTCTGCACCTCCATCACGCTCTTAGGTGGCTCCCAAGCAAGTACCACCTCGACCTTTGCGAGATCCACTACAACTCCCGCCTCTGAGATGACATTCCCCAAGAAGTGAACCTCTCGAATCCAGAACTGACCCTTCATGAGCTTACCATAAAGATGGTACTCTCATAGTGTATCCAGTAAAATCCTTAAGTGGTAGGTGTGCTCATCCTCAGTTGTAGAGTAAATTAGAATGTTGTTAATGAATACTAAGACAAACGGATCGAGGTAGGACTGGACTATCCTATTCATGAGACTCATGAACACTTCTGGAGCATTGGTAACACACAAGGGAATGACCAAGAACACATCGTGGCCATACTGACACCTGAACGACATCTTCTACACATCCTCGTCCAAAACTCGGAGCTGATGATATTCTGACCTAAGGTCTATCTTCGAAAACCAATGTTCTCCCTTGAGCTGATCAAATAGGTCGTCAATCCTAGGAAGTAGATACTTGTTCCTCACGGTCACCTGGTTCAGGCGACAATAGTCGACACACAGTCGCATGCTCTCATCCGCCTTCTTGGCATACAGAATTAGGGAAGCCAAGTGTAAAACACTGGTTCAGATGAAACCTTTCTCCTATAAGTCCTCCAGTTGTACCCACCGCTCCTAAAGCTCGGCGGGAGCCATCTAATATGCTGGAGTGGATATCGGTGATGTCCTCGGGTAAATGTCTATGTAGAAATCTACCTCCCTGCGATGAGGTAGTCCTAGAACTTCGTCAGGATAAATGTCCACATACTGATCCACGACTATAGGAAAACACTGACTCCCAACGTCAACTGCTTCGAGGATGAGACTAGCCAATTGATGTGTGATCAACTACCCTCTCCTCTGCGGGAGTCCATGCTGTACTGTGAAGGTTCTCTTCTAACCGATGAAGGTGAACCTGGTCCCATTCGTGCGGACACACCGCACCTTGCGCCTAATATAGTCGATCTGAGCATGGATTGTGGATAACCATTCCATACCCAAGATGACGTCGTAAGGCCTCGACGACACTACAAGAAGATCTCATCTGAAGCTCTCGCCTCTTAGAGTATGCTCACACTGCTGACACCAGTACGTAATCATCGATTCTGCTCCTGTAGGCGTATATACCCATAAGGATCAATCCAACGGCTCTGTCGTAATCTCTGAGCACCGAACAAGGGTAGAAGCAATAAAAGAATAACTCGCACATGTGTCTATAAGAAACACAACAAGGGTGGAGTAGACAAAAAAAGTACCTTGAATCATCTCAGGTGTGGCGTGGTCCTAAGCCTCTACTGCCTAGAGTTGAGCCTGCCTCTGCCCGCCAGCTCCCCGTGGTCGGGGTGGACCACCTGGGGGGTGATGGTGGTAGAGCCTCTAAGCATCCTCCACCACCCGCTGCTCGGCCAGATCCTCTGCCTCGTCCACCTGCTCCCTGCGGACCGCCACGATTGAGCCTCTTCCACTTCTTGGAATGTCCCTCCACTGTCTGCTGCTTGTCTGCATGGCATGTCGGGCAGTCACAAGCCATGTGGCCCTACCCGCTGCGTGCCTATCACTGTCTTCTCCTCGTAAGTATAGCTTTGCGCTGTGTTACCCACACAGTCGAACCTGTATCCTGAGGTCGCCCACCTTTTGGCATGGTCCGCTTGGACCCATACATCATTTGTCGACTACCGCCTGTAGAAGACTCTGCTCTGTTCCATCCTACGGTGGGTCTCGCTATTGATGGCTACTCGGTGAGAATGCTCTCCACTAACAGGGATTGCTCCAGCACCCCCCTTCCTGCGTCGGGATGCTGAAGGGAATCATCGAAGCTCTGATCTCATGCCTCAGTCCCTACTCAAAAGTCCGATCCCAGAAGAATGGGTCTTATACCATGTCCGTGGCGTAGCGTAAGAGGTCGGTAAATCTCATCGAGTATTGGGATACTGACATGCTGCCCTGCCGCAGCTGTAGTAACTTTTGGATACACACCGCACGGAGGGTGGCTGGAACAAACTCTGAGCGGAAGAGGCTCTTGAAGGCCGTCCAAAGTAGATATGCCTCATTATGAACCTAGAGCATCGGGCTCCACCATCTACCTACTGCTGCGTGCAGGAGACTCGTGGAAAGGATCACCATAAGATCTGCTGGTGTCTCTACCAGTCCGAAGACTCTGATGATGGCCTCCATCCAATCCTTGGTAGTCTGAGGGTCCATCTCTCCATAGAATTTAGGTGGCCTCTATCTCTAAAACTCGTGCAATGTGCTCGAGTGTTGTGCACTCTTAGCCATTGGGGCTGAGAGAATCGGTGGCTCAGCGTGTAGTGGTACCGCTGGCACCTCTGCTGTAATGAGGCCCTACACCGAGGCCTCCTCACTCGGAGAGCTGCCATCCCGCACATAACTAGGAACCCTAGCTGGCTGCCTTCATGGGGCCATCCTAAAAAGAATCTGTTGTGCCACGGTCAAACATTATACCTGGTGAGCAGACACAAAGAAATCACAATGAAATTTTTTTAAAGGAAACAGACACTCAATCAGTGTTTTCGTGCGCTGAGTGGGAAATCAGAGGTCAGGGTCCGGGGGTATGGATATGTCGACCGCCGCACCCACACTGGACTCCCTGGAATGAAAACCACTCTAAATACTCTTAAAACAATTTCTTCATAGAATGTAAAGGTGACAGTCTTGAGTTTTGCTGTAGAACCAACTCCTCTGATACCAATTTTTCACGACCTGTCCTTGGGGCCCGTGTCGTGACTACCCCAAGCCCGCCTTCCATAGGCCAAGGGCTGGCGACTAGCACTAAAGTCGTAAATCCCAAAAAAGCAGAAGGCATTTCCTTTTATAAAGTGAACAAAAACAGAACAGAGTACGCAAATGATGTAAGCACTATGTAAAAGTGGGTACACGGTAAGTGCTGAAAAGTAAATGGGCCAGTATATAGAAACAACTGAAATTACAGTACAACTGAAAGGAAAGTAAAACATACGTAAGAAAAATAGCAACACCGAGTCGTCCTCTAGAAATCCCACCTGAAGGGTGGGTACATATAGTCTCCTCAGCTCCTCCGGTCCGGCCATCTGCTCCGTGTATGTCCCGCCAGGTAGTCCCCCTCCGTGTACAGTCCAGCTCCACAATCCTCCACCTAGATCAGTGTTTCCCGTCGTCTGCATCCAACACAACGTAGTGACGGCATAGCCCATGAAAGGGTGAGTATACGATACTCAGTAGGGACCCCGAGACCCCTGAAGGTCTCTCAAAATCCACGATGGAAACACCACAAAGTAAAGATACAATAACGAAGTATCAAACAACTCTATATAGGTATATGCCCATACATATACCTATGTCATCAGTTACAGTTCCTCTCCAACTCTCAAGCCCAAGAACAATTCAGTCCAAACAAGAAAACACAACCCAGTCTGCACAGGAAATCAAGACAATCACATCGATGATAATGATTGAGAATCAAGACTCAACTCACAAAGGTATACAATTAGCAAGGAGATAGAGAAGATCTGATGAAGCCACTGATTCATCTAAGTTGTCAGACCCACATAGGATACAAGACCAGCTAAGCTGTTGGACCCACAAAGGATACAAGACTAGCTACTCTGCCGGACCCACTCAGGATACAAGTATAGAGGTCATACTTCCAGACCCACATAGGATACAAGAACAGTAGTCATCACCGTCGAACCCACAGAGGATCCATGTATCCTCTTCATCTCTACCAAACCCATGGAGGATCCACATACAGTCTTCCTTGCTGATGAACCTATAGAGGATCCAAGTACATTCGTCATCTTCGCAGTCGTAGTCAGCTCTAAGGTTCCCGCACATAGCATGCTTGATTCCGTGAGGTTTCACTCCTTGAGCAAGATATTCAATACATCAACTGTCACGATGTCCAAGGTTGATGTATCCCAATGTTCCGTCTCATCAAAAAAAACCCAAAGCGACAGACGGTGCGTCAATCGGACGCCCGGTCTGAGAGTTATAGGGTTTTCTGTCCCAGGAGACCTGTTGGTTTTTACGCTAAAACCAACCTGACCATACTCGAGCTGCGTCCAAACCTCTAGCGTTGTAAGACAAAAGGACCATCTCAACAGAAGGATTCTAATGCAGTTGATGGTACATCAAATAGATGTTCGGCCCTTAATATATAATCGTTTTTTATCCAAGGGCCCGGTTGGATTCGGGTTCGAACCAACCCAGCCATACCCAAATTTTTCCAAAACCTTAAGTGTAATATAATGAAAGGACCATCACGGTCCAAGGATTACTACCCGACTAACGATGAGTTGATCGGAGGTCTATAGCTCATGTCATGGGTAAAAAAACCAAAAACGGTCCGAAGTAGGGGTCTGGCCCGGTCCGACCCAGCCCAACCCCCCCCCCCCCCCCCCGGGTCGGCCTGACCGAGGTCCGGGTCCGGCCTGGTAGGGTGTAGCCCGGTCCGGTCCATGAGACCCACCCCGGCCCGATATGGGGGTGCACTGGCTTGGCTACCGAGCTGAGGAGGGGGGACGCGGCCCACCTCTTACCGCAGACGGGGTGCCTAGGTGGCGTCACGGCTTCCCTGGATCCTGCACGGCCGTAGGATCTGGCCTTCTCTGCCGTAGCTTCATCCACGGCGGCCTTCTTCTGGTAGCACATCGGGGCACCGCCGCCTCTAGGCAGCTAGGCGGTGATGGCCACCGCCTTCAGCCGCCGGGGGCTTCCGCGGGCCCCCGGAGTCATTCCTGTGGTCCGATTTTGCTCCCGCCTGCACCTGCAGTCGTCTCGGGACCCGTAAATCACTGTGAAGGCCTAAAATCTCCATTTTGGTCCCGCCTCATCATCACCAATTATTCCGAACACCAATAACAATGTAGCGGTGGGTTCAGACTTGTTCGTTAGTCCGCGCCCACCGCGTTAGTGGTTCTAAACATCACCAAACAATTTGCACGCCATGCCGAGGGTATAAAACCACATAATGAAAAATATACAATTTCCCTACCTAAACAGTTGATGTTGGGCGTCGACATTGTGGTTGACGGCGTTGCGGTAGACGGTGTCATTGGGAAAGGAATCGTTGGCGACATCGGAGTGCACCTAGGAGGAAGCAGCATCTCCTCTCTTTTTACAGAGAAGAGGATGGGTGGCTCATCATTGATCTTTGAGAAAACAACATTCTTTGTCATTCTTCGTCGAAGGTCGGCGTTCTTCCTCGCACAATGAAAGCTCTCCACCTTAATAAAATAATAGTCTCCACCTATTATTTTATTACACACCCGAAGAAGCTCTTCCCAAATTGAATCACCACATTAAATTAAACTTGATGAAAATTAATTAAAGAAGAGAGAGGGAAGATTCCCATTTATTTAACGCATTTGCAGTTAAATAAAAAAGGGGAAAAGACAAAGGATTCTTATTAAATTATGGGTTGACATAATTTAATGGATTGAGGTGGAGAGATTGATATTTAATGGAGTTTTTCCAATTTAATGAGGGGTTACTAAAGAATTTAGAGGAAATTCAATGGTGGGGCTTATGTGGGCCCCACCTCTATAACATCCACACTTGGGTAGTTAGGTGGCTATGGGCCCCACCCTTAACTACCCATGGGAGGGAAAAACCTCTTTATGAAATAAAAATTATTCCGACAATTTTTATTTACTTCTTAAATAAACCCCCAAAAATTATCTTCTCCTCCATTGCGAACGCATCTACGATAAGTGTCCCATTATGTAATTACTGGCGCTATGAGTTCATCGGTGCCCTCATATTCCAATTCCGAGCACCGGTTCAAAAGCTAGAAAACCCCACTCACTCGATTACTCAACATACCCGAGATAAACTTCAGAAATTGATTCCGGGCACACTGGGTCTCGGAATCAAGCGCCGTCAGAAGCCACAGACTCGTAAAATTACAATGTATTTAAAAACATTCATTAAAATTTCCAGGTATTTACAGTAATTGAATACATTCTTGAGGAGATGAAATGCATTTATCATCTACTTTAATGAAATTCAATTTTATGAATGGAATTTCCCTTACAAATATATAAATATATATTATTTTCTAATGTTGTATTATTTAAATATAATGAACTACTTGATATAACATATAATATTTTATTATTTTGAATTTTACATTAATTTTTTAGTACAACTATACTAAATAATTTAGTATACATTATAATTAATAAAAGATAATAATATAACTATAAAATAAATTTTTAGAAATTATTAACCGCTGTAATAAGATCACTGAAGAAAATTACTATAGAAATGAAGGATAATAGTAGTATTGATATAACCATTTTGAGAAAAAAAATATATATAACTTTAATATAAAATATAATTGAATGAATAATGATTGAAATATAATGTATTTATAGAATATTGGATGCATATATAATTGTTATAAATATGATTGTTTGAACAATAATTTGTCACCTTGAATATTAATCTGAACATCATGAATAATAACACGACCATCTGAATAACATCCCCACTTATGTAATTGTAAAATAACATTTGAAATTAAGTTATAAAGAAAATATAATAAATTTATCTCATGATACAAATATATAAATGTTTTACAAATGAAAAAAAACAATTTTATGGATTTTTGAAAACAAATATTTTTTATAAATTTTATAAAAAATAAAAAAAATTAAAATGATAATTTATTTCTGAAAAATTTGTTTATGAAATAATATTAATTTTCATTATAGTGTTAATATAATTTCAGGATACAATTAAAAAATTCACATTGATCTAGAAAATTGATCCTAATATAAAAATTGGATATTTTCAAATAAATTATGATATTTTTTTAAATTAAAATATTCATTTTTACAAAATTACTTTTTTAAATGTGGATATCATTTTAGGAAAATTAATTAAAATAAATAGTTTGGGTGAGTAGTTGTTATGATTCTAAAATAGATTATTCTTTTTAAAATTAAAATACATCAAAATATTTTATTGAACATTATATTATATATACATGTGTTAGTGGGATGTGGATGATGTATGAAACCATTTCCTCATCCTCACATGTAGTAATATATTTATTTATATATATTATTTATAATTATTTATTGTTTTGAGAAAAGATAGTGAAATAATTATTACTATATAAAAATCACCCCACTCTGGACCTTATATATACCATCCCTCTATTCATAACTTTTATGCATTTGAAGTAGAAATTTTTAGGCTTAATAACTTCCCAAAACACTCCCAATATCATTTTACCTTTATTTTAAACAAATATCTTTATATAGATCCATAATGGGAAGCCTAATAGATGATACTCAAAGGAAGTGGTAAATTCTTTACCAAACATGTTTCAATATTATTTCTCCTATCTTGTTCAATATTTTTTTCCATAAACCCAAGAATATATAAAATGGGATCTTAAATATAATTTCATATTAATATTTTAGTGTAATATCAATTTTCTCCCCACCAATAAATTGCTCCAAAAATTAAAATGATTTTTCATATTATGGTCAGTTCACCTCCACCGTGAACAGCATACGTCATTTCTCACCACTCACATCATGGATGGAGTTAACACAATTAAATGTTTTAATAATTTCATAAATAAGAATATTTTATTTCATTTATTATACTATTATGGGTTATTCTTAAAAAATGAATTGTAATTATATAATTTTAGCATGGTTAGAGGAACCACCTATATATATTAACCATAGAATTATAAAAATTAAACTCAATATAGAAAAATTACTTTTTGATAATATATAAGTTCTAAAACTATTTTAAAATCATATAATAACATAAAACTCATTTCATCAGTCTTATGAAAGTACCAAATAATTCATTAAGAAATTATATAATTACTTAAAAGTGGTATGTCTTTGGAACAATGACTCAAACAAACATAAGACAATAGAGACATCAAAAAATCTCAATTAAATGATATGAAACTGACATAACTACATGATAATAAATAAAATATATTTTCATAAGGTTATAAATTCTATATTTAAAAAATTTATTCTTATTAATGACATTTTATATTCAATTGAATAGGTAATATAGACCTATATTATGGAATCTCTCCAAATGACACTCTTTTCTATGGGTTATGAAGTATCTATATACACATCACATTATATATTTCATTATATGATTAATAACTTATATTTTATATATATATATTTAGATTTCATATATAACTAGGTTATCCTGGATTTATTTTTTAGAACTATAAATGTTTTCTAGGTACTCTTCCAAAATCATTCTCTAATGGAACCCCAATTTAAGGGAGATTCTAATTTCACGTTTGGAACTACCCAATTAAATTTTTAATATTTTATAGTACTATTAATATTTTATAGAGAACCCTCATGATTCCCTTTTTTAAAGAAAAATTGTTCCATAAAATATTAAATATTCCTTAGTTGTTACATTAAACCTCCGTAAAGAAGATCAATTCCAAAATTTATTCTTCTATCTTTAACGAGAAATTTTCATCAAATGAAATATTTTTTTAGACCATAACTTATATATAAAATTATGAACAGTCAAAATATTTTATTTATTTCAATATTTTGAATCTGTAGAAGAATCGTATTAATTGTGATATTTTTCATTATCATTTTACACATTTCAACTAATTTTTTGTTCATATCTATATTATTTATGTGGAACCCATGTTCATGTTTGTATTAAAACTTATTCACCATGATAGTGATCAAATTAATTTGGTAAAATTTATATCTCCTGATATGATATTTTTTTGATTAGGGAGTAGAGTTAATCCACTATAGGACTCTATCCACCATGTTATGATGTATAGGAAATGAGGCTTTAATATAAGCTTATGATATAATGGATTTTGAGTGTTCCACATTTTTATGATTCTAGGATATTATGAATCCCTATTAATTACTTATTTCTTCCATATCTTTATTACAGATCTTTTTATTTTATTCTATCTTGTTATTCAATATGCCCCCGTATTTTATGCTTTTTTACATTGATTTTTCCAATGGTAGGCATTATAGTTAACTCAATTTGTTTATCTATTCCCTATTTTATCTTATATAGTATTAAAATATCAAAGTATTTAAAGGAACACTTGGGAATCAAAATTATTCTTTATTATCTCTTAGTTTCATGTAGATATTTTTTGTTCACAGAATTTAAAGTACACTGGGCTTATAGATCGTTAGGTTTGTTTTCAGGCATTTATATTTAAAATAATGTATATATAAATGAATTTGAGGATTCATTTATTTCCATAATTTCACAGTATATTCATTTTTTGTGATTAGGAAAATCATGAATTAGTAAAAACTATTGGGATATGTCTATGTATATAGAAACATCACGACATTCTAGTAATGTATAATGCGAGTTGTTTACAAGAAATGAAATAATTGTCAGGATACTACAATAGGATGTGGATAGACAAATATATACATATAGGTATTACTCTCAAATGGTTTCCTTGAGTATTAACTCAACCAATAACATGGTCATGTGAAATATGACTTGTTGCACGTATAGATTGACACTAAGAGGGAGATATGAATCTGTAAATTCAAAAAAAATCTAATTTATTATGAATTACTTAATTAGATTGTATGATTACAAAAATCTCATAGGAAATTTAACATGTATAACCTAGATTAAGATATAGAGACTAAGAAGTGAGGATATAAATGTCATTTATGATTCATTACTTCAATGTTTATAGTTTTCCATTAATTTATTAGTTAGTCTATATATGGGAACGACCATAAAATATAGTTTTCAGTCAATAAATTTTTTAATATAAAACCCAATTACCATTGAAGTATTATATTTTTAAAAAATTTGGTCATGCTTCATACATAATAATTTCAAAAAACTCACAATGATAAAATTCTACTTGGTATCCATTTTTTCCCTAGTTTGAAAGTTTTAAAATGAAAATCATTCTCTTTTCATGATAAATACCTTTATTTTTCAACTTTAAAACAACATTTTTCTTATATATCCTTAAATCCAATGATTTTTTGTAAATTAAAATATGAATAAAACTCAGTAAGGGACATTTATAATGGTAGGAAATTTTTTTTTTGTTAATTTCAGAATTATGATACCATATTAGGTAGTTTTACATGATCATAATACACATTGATCATAGAAAATTTTTCTCTTACACTTTGAAATCAAATTTACAAAATAATATTTTTCTTAAAAACTTTTCGTTTAAAAATAAATTCAAAATCATAAACTGAATAGTTTTCTAAAATAAATCTGAACCAATGGAAAATTTTGATTTTATTAAAATAAAAATATTTTATTAATTGAATAATAATTTAATATAAAAATGCTTATATTACATAAATAAATAAAAAAAATTCCATGAAAACTCATTATGAATCATATTAAATTTATTTAGGTTCCATGATACCCAAAACATATAAAACCCTTAAAATAAAACTTATAAATTGAATAACATTTGTGGTTAATTCTTATATAATTTTATATAGAACATAATCATTAAAAAATGTATTGGGGTGTTATATTCGGCACAAACATCATCAAAAACTATTTAAAAGGATTTTAACAAATTTTAAATGAATAAAATATTTTATTTTAATCATTAAACACTTATAATTACACTTTTGATCCCATAAGAAAGTCATCTTTATATATCTAAATATCCAATTCAATTAAAACTCCATTTTTAAAAGTAAAATAAAATGATAAAAAGTTATCTGGCGTTTTTATTTGTAGAAGACATGAAATTTTTTATTGTATGATAAATATTTAAAAATAGTTATGGTGGTGGGAAATTTTTTTTATGTCATATATGATAAAATTGAAAATCAATATTTTGATTTTTTAAATAAATTCAAAACATTCTATATAAAATATAGAAAATGATTCCCCTTGAAAACCATTCTAAAAATTCTAAATTTAAAATAAATTTCATTTATTTCTAAATAGGATAAATATTAATACATCCCAAAAATAATTCAATGAATATGTATAATGAGATAGATGATTTAGGTAATAAATTATTAATGAATTTAAAATTGGGTTTTGTAGTAATGCATCTCATTTAACCTGGTAGCATTTAAAACTATGTAAAATTTAAGAAATGTAACTATTATGTATTTTTAAACATTAAAATTAATAGATAAAAATGTAAATATAAATCCATATGGTAGTTTATATAATATAAAAAATGAAAAAATATGGTTAAAATCTATTATGTATCAAAGAAATGAATTTTATACTTGAAATCCCTTACATCAAACATGACTTCCCACATAAATAATTTATCTTCTGAAATAATAACTGATTTTCATTTTTTTAATTTATAAATCACATGTTTTAGTTTTATTATTCCTTTTTTCACTTATATCCAGGATATACTCGATTAATTTATCAATTATGTTCATGTTAGGAATTTCAAAAACATTAATATTATAAGATGGAAATGTATTTTTTTTGGTTTTTTATAGCCAAATGGGTAATATTATATCATTTAATGAAAACTATTTATTATATAATTATCATTTTTATTCATATTTTATACATTTATAACAATCCATGAACCACATTTTAGAAAAATTATTTATATTTCAATCATAAAGATAGTAGTCTGAATGTTTTCATGAGTAACATTTCCATTTTTCAATGAATGTGAGGGAAATAAGGTAAGACTTATTTAATCATTAAAAATTATTATTATATCATTAAACATAATTTTTTATTTTAATAACCATATATATATCATCTATTTTAGGTCATGATGATAAATTTAATACATTTTTTCATTAGGTGATAGTCCATATAAATGCACATGTGATGTTTTTATTCATTTTTTGGATGGTATAAAAAGAATTATAATATTTATTTTAAATTTTAGAATGAATTTTTTATAATATATATAATATTAATTCACTATTACCCATCATTCTGACTAGCTATAATAGTTGCTGATGAATCACGAAGCTCATAGTCTTGGGTTATGGTAGTCCTCATGTAAGAACGATTTATAATCTTATTTTAATTAAATTGAAATGTAAATGAATAAGATATATAAAAATAACATAATATCATTATTATATATGTTATAAAATGATTTTTATATTATAATTATTAAAATAATTTTTTTTGAGCAAAATTAAAAAATATAAATATATAGTCAGTTAATAACTACACATCTATAACAGATAAACACATAATGGTTGTAAATAAATCCTTCTAAAAGTTGTATTATAACAAAAATTTACCTCTAATAAATGGGAAAGGAAGTTAAATTTGAATTACGATATAGAAATTTTTAGATAAGAATATATTGATGTGTTAAGAATATAGGAAAGTGGGTTCCTTATATAATTGATGTAGAGTACATAATATGAATTTTCTAAAATATTAAAATATATCAATATTTTACTATGTAAAAATGGATTAATAATGATTCATATTTGGATAGGGTAAATGATAAGATCAAAATATTAAAATAAAATTGGATTTAGACTTGTTTGGGTTAATTTATCTTCATATCATCTTTAACCTCTTTTAGCCTATTTTGACTCTTACAATAGTAACTAGCATTTTTACCAAATGTTTCATTTTTAAAGAGATGTAATGATAGTGAACTCATATAAAAGTTTCATATGATGATTCCAAATATGTAGTGTATTTATTTAAAAAATTTCAGTTAGGTATAATAATTTAATCGAAATATTAGAGATAGGGACGTGATGGAAAATAATTTTCATGAAATTTTTTATCTGTATAAAAATATTTTATTATAAATTTACATTATATTATCGATTAAGATGAAATTTATCACATTATTTTTATTCAAAAGTATATAGTTAAATTTTAATCAATTTGATACTATACATAATTTAAAATAAAATATAGATTTCTAAAAAATTGATATTTTCTTCTATTCACACAAATATCAACATTTTCTTAAAATTCCAAAAAAATCACATTAATATAATTTTAACTTTACAAAATTAAAAATTAAAATAAATCATCTATATTAATGTTCTATAACATAAAAAATACTTTTTTAAAATAAAATCCTAAACCACATGTAACTAATTTTATAAGAGTAAAACTATTATATTGTAGATTAGAAAATTACATAATATTAGTTTTGAAAAACTAACTATATAAAATATAATTATAGAATTTTAAAAGGGAGTTATTTATATGTATTATCAACATTATATAAGATGTTATAATATTTTATCCTTTAAAAAGTTATGTCCTTATAATTTTATCACCTCTATAATAAGTGGAGTAATTTTTGCATCATATATATTTTAGATTCCCATGGTAGTTATTCAATAACATGTTTTTTCCACCAAATCATTACCTTTAGAATCAATATATTCCAGAAACCATACTCTCTTCATTCTAGAAACCAAATCGGTTATACCTCCAGTGAAATATATTTGTCCAACTATAGTACTCAATGGCTCAAAACATGAGATGCATATTGACCATACATATATAAAAAAGAATCAGGAAATAGATAATTTACCTAGGATTAGCTCATATTAAATCCCAAATTTTATGAAAATGATCCAATTTTCTCTATAATTACATACTATCCAATTTTCCATCGACCTCAATTTCCACTTTTTCCAAAATTCGTAATACTCTTCAAGTGAAATAATTTAAGAAAATTATAATTCCATAACTTAAAAAAATTATATTTCTTTATGTTATCTTCTTATATTCACTGACATGTCTGAGCTTCTATCATATATTGATAAATAACATTCACTTTATTAACCAACTCTTATACTAATTCTAGTTCGAAAAATCATGTTTCACAAAATTCATCCCAACAATCCATATTTTGAAATTACATTCAATGTAATGCCTTAAATAGTTCCATCTATTAACCAGAGTGTAGAATTATATTATTTGATAATTTATCTTATGAATGATATTGATCTCAACTTCCCTTGTAATCCATAAATCATTTTTGAAGATTGTTTTCAACGATTAAATCTTTCTACATAAAATTCCATCATATTGATGATGAAAATATATATTGATATTTAATTCATCACCAAATGCCATATGAAATTTTTTACAAAAAAAATATAATAAATCATTGGATAATAGTAAGATAAAATACAATGAGGGGCATCACAACAAAAATAAGGTCCCATTAAATATTATGACCCATTTAACTTATTTTTATGATATATTATTAATATGTGTATTATAATTAATATGATGAGTATTTATAGATTTATTCAATCGATTGATGATTACCCAAATTTCATTATTAACATGAGATGTATTTGGTGATATCACAGTAAAACCCATTTTTATATTTTCCTATTTCAATCGTAACTTAATTAAACGATAAATTGTTCCCTTCATTAGTTTCAATTAAGATTTAACATGCAGACAAATAAAAAATTTCCTTGTAATTTCAAAAAAATTTATTTCTATAATTTCCTATAGTAATGATTTTTGAAGGATTATATATATTATAGTGCTACAAGTATGAAAAAAATTTATATGAGCTAAAAAGTATAATTATTTATTCAATTAACAATCCCAAGTAATATATAATCTTTTTTCAGAATCTATAAACACATTCAATGTCAATATCAAATTTCAGAAACATACATATCATAAAAAAGATGCCACATCCTAGAAAAAAAATCCTACATCTGCTTCTTACATATTAATTCTAATAATGATGACTATATTGAAATCAAAAATTAAAAATAAAGAGTTCAGAAATGATCCATTTATAGATAAAAGTAATTTATTTCATTAACCAAATGGCCATTTTTTATTCTTATCATAGCCAATGATGGATCATATTTCATATTTAAATCAGAAACTATATAGTTTTAATTTCTTCGATGGAAATGAATTAGGATTTTTTAATACTAACTCTTTTAAAAACATTTTTTTACTTAAGGTTTAACTATTTTTAGTGATTGAATACTTCAAAAATATTTAATAAGAATATATCCCCCACAGTAATCAATAAAATGGTTTATCTATATCCATAGAGATAAAAACCATATAAATATCTTCAATTTCATGTGTAGGATTATATAGTTCATGAGCTTTCATTCGATAGGAATTACAAGAAATTACCTAACCATTCTATTTTCAATCACAATAAATTCATCAAAAGTAGAATAATTATAGATAAAATATCCACCACTTTAGGATAATCAATACGAAACAAGACAATTTAATTATATCAATTTTAGTTACTAGAATTAATAGTAAAATAATTTTTATAGAAGAATTTAATAATTATTTTTCATTTAGTTAGTGTCCTAGATAACCTAGAAATATTTTCAACTAACAGACATTAGAAAGAAGATAATAAAATAAAATATGAATACATGTGACATTTTTATTTCTTTTCCAATAATAAATGACTATAATTTTTATTAGACCATCCTTTATTCTATATTTATTTGAAATATTATAAAAAAAATTAATCAATTGTAATAAGAACTAAGATTTTACGAATTTTCCATAAAATATTTTTTATTTAAATTATTTTGTATATGTCACGACCTTTCTCCTAGATCTCATGTCGTGACTAATCCATGCATGCCTTACATTCACCATATGCTATGTGACTACCACAAGAAAGGCATATAAATATAACTGGAAAGTGTTTCACTAATCTTATACAAACAATCACATTAATAACACAACAAGAAGCAACCACAAAGTAATCTATTGTAGTAATAAATATACTGAAATTAAAGGGGCCAGAATACATGATAAACTAAAAAGTACATGTAAAACTAAAAAGGCAAAACAACTCATGGATCATCCACCAAGGTTCCTACCTGAAGGGTAGGTACAACTCATCTCTTTAGCTCTCCATGTCATCCTGTCACCTCTGTGCATCACATGGTCCTTGATCCCTCAAGTCTCAGCTTAACTTCTCATTGTCTTCACAAGACACAACTAGTTGCAGGAGACACCCGTGGATGGGTGAGTATAATAATACTCAGTAGGGACCTCGAGACCTCCTTAGGTCTCCCATAGTTCCACAAAGTAAAAACCACAAAGCAAGAACTCAATCACAAAGAATGATGGAGTCATCAACTCAAATTAGGTATATGACCATACATATACCTATTTAATCAAAATATACTCATCTCATACTTGAGGGAACATAAGGTTCCATCATTTCAGCCATTTTTAAAATTGATTCATAAGGTAAGAATACCAAAAATTTAACACCGCGTAGGTAACACCACGAATGTAAAAGTACCACAAAGGTAACACGACGAAGGTAACAACACGAATGTAAAAGTATCACAAAGGTAACACCACAAAGGTAACACCATGATAGTAAATGTAACAAAAAGGTAACACCACAATGGTAACACCATGAAGGTTACACTACGAAGGTAAAAATACCACAAAGGTAACACCATGATGGTAACACAATAAAGTTAAATGTACCACAAAGGTAACACCACGATGTTAAAAGTAATAGAAAGATAAAAATTCATCTCACACCAGTTATATAATGTAAGTACATGAGTACATATGATTAGTCTAAAATATATATCATCTTGTGCTGTTAAGAGGTGTTGTTCTTGACCCATATAATATTGGAATACACTGACCCACACAATGCCATTGAGTGGTGACCCACACAGGATCTAATGCACACTGGATCAGTATGCATTGACCCACACTAGATCACAGAGAGATGACTCACAAAGGATCGATAGGAAATGACCCTCACATTATCACTATTCATTCTTCACGTCATAACCAATCTCCTCTGCGTCACTGCCAACCATTGGATTCCCACCCAATGTATGATTGATTCCATGAGGTTACGCTCTTCAATCCATTAATATAATTTTATCATGAACAAAGTTCCACAATGGTGTGATTCAAAGGACCTCCCTATCATAAGGGTTCCATCACAACAAACAGTGCGTCAACCAGATTCTCGGTATGTATGTTATAGGCATTTTTATGCTCAGGGCCTAGTTGGATTCGAGAAATATCCAACCCGGGAAAACATGAACATTCTATGAATCTCCCATAGAGTATCTTAAAAAGACCTCCTCATCCTATGGGTTCTGACACCGTAGACGGTTTTTCGGATAGACGCACGGTTTCTTAGGTACACCCCTTTCCATGAAACTAAGGTGAGCGCACCTCGGTCCGGACTAGCTCGGTCTGGCCTACTGAAATATTCCAAAGGTACCGCTTTCCAAAAGGGATCCAAATTACACTCACGACGTGTCAAATAGACACCTGGTTATTCAGTTATGGGTGTTTCATTATTCGTGGACTAATAAGGTATGTACCCAGTCCGACTCGGTCAGACCGGCCAGATGCTATAGGTCTCAGGTTCTACCTGACCTCGCCTGGGTCCAACCCAGTAATGGTTAGCCCAGTACACTAGGTTCAGCCTATTAGGGTAAGATTAGATCAGTTTTTGGGCCCTGGATATGGTTGTCCTAGACTGTCGGGTGGGGCTGGGCCCACCGGCGTTGGCCCACTAGGCCACGGGATCGGCCCGACTCAATGGGCTGCCGGTATGGTCCGACCTGTTGGGCAGGTCTGGTCCGCTATGAGGGTCATGCCTACTTGTTTGGCCAGCCAGATGGGGGACTAGTCTTCCCAACTTTCCCCGTAGGTGCGGGGCCATTTCATCCAGCCAGTAGGGCACTGCCCCCTCGGGCAATGGTCGATTGTTTTGGCCGACCGGGGGTCTGTAATCTCAGTGTGTCTTGGGATTGTGTCACCCTCCACCTACCACAGTTATAGCAGCTAGTTGCACCTACGGGCGGGCCCCTTATCTCATGTGGATGGCTCAGGCTGGCCATTGCAGCGCGCCATCATGCGCCTCCCTCCACCACCCAAGGCCAGTCACTGTGGGACTCCTCCTGCGTCGTCGACATGGCATTCCAACACTTTCTTTTGCACTGTAGTCATGTTCTCCCTGCCTTTATCTAGATGAAAGCATCCACATATAACTCCACTTAAATAGTGTGGGGGAGTGTTCGGGCCATATTCGTTTGGCCCGCACCCTCAGCGTTAATATGATAATTAACAGAACCAATGAATATATAAATGATGTACATTAAACAATCACCCGTCCCGGATAGGATGTCCGCTGATGAAAATCCACAAGACCTTCTTTGTCATTGCCATCGGTTCGTGATTTTGTGGCGGTCTTCCCCATTCGCCGAATCTAGTCTCATCCTCTAGGTGGTTTGCATAACAATACATTTCCATAGACTCATTAATTTGTAAAGTCGTGCCAACACTCCATCCTAAGATCCATATTAATTGTAGGGGGAGGAGTTTGTTAATTCCCTGAGGAATTTATGAGCATCATTTATTTAATGATCCTCTAAAATTCCAACAATGCGGTTACTAACAAGAAAGTGTCAAGACCTTTAATTGCATGAAAAGCCTTCAGTCCCACCATATATTCTCATCTACTAGATGAAAAAAAAGGAAAATAAAATAACAAATAATGTTATTTTATTAAGCATTCTTTAATCCACAAAAAAATTAACCTTCTCACCCGACCTAATACGGTCAAAGTGAATCCCCCCTTAAGAAATTTGTAACACTAAAAATTCAATGGAGCCCTCGTAATTTTATTCCATGAAACAATTCAAAAGATAGATAATACCTCCGGCACATTTATTAAACGCATCTTAAATTTTTTTTGATAAATTATTAACATTCACCATCAACCCACACAAATCGAGTTTAGACTCTGCCTAAGGGAAACATGTCCCAAAAAACTCAACAGTACTCTCAGATTATCAATCCATGTTAATTTATAGAAGTTATGGATTTTAATAATAAAATAATTTTTACGTAATTGTTCTATTTATGGCCAAAAATTATCTCCTACTGTTTGTTCGCGCAAGCCAATGTTAGTATCTTCCTAAAGAATGTACACCCTCACGAGCTCAGCTATGGTATCAAATTTTTAATCCAAGTCCCCATTCATGAGTTATAAGGATTTTGAAAAATAAAATAACTTTATTTATTTATTTTAGTTACAGTTATTCCATTTTCGGGTTTTCTCACAGGATGCAAGTCCTAACTAAATTTATGTTGCGCCTAGGGTAAAATCATCATCCTGAATGCTATGGTGCCATCTGTTTTCTGATCTAGGTATCCATTTAATTATTATCATGATATTTCCAGAAAACTGCTTACATGCACTAATTATTGCTTAAAAAACATGGACGGATCATTCTGGGACCTCTGGTCCTCAGAATCACGCACCGTCAGATTTCACGATATCGAAATAATTCTTTATAATTAAAAAAAATACTGAAATTCTTAGACAGTAAAATCTCTCCATCTAAGGTATTTTCATCTTCGAAAGGCAAAACAATGGAAATTTAGACAAATGTGGGTACTGATCATGAATCTTAGACTCCCACTCTTATGTACTCTCCCAGTGGTTCCCATTTTTCCACCAGAACTGCACTAGAGGGATCAATCATCAATGAAGGACTTTTTCCTATCGATCCTCAATCTCCACTGGGAATTTCGTAAAAGTCATGACATCATCAACTCCATATTTCCCTGGTCGATAATGTGTGATGGATCATGGACGTGTCTCCTCATCTGTGACTCATGGAAAACATTATGCACACAGTTAATCTGTAGGGTATGAGATAGAGGGCATGCCACTTTTCCTACTCTGCTGAGAATCTAGAAAGGCCTGATGAACCTCAGATATATCTTTCCACCCCATCCAAAACTCTACAATCCTCGTCACGGTGTTACCCCTAGGAATACATGTTCGCCCTCCATAGACTCTTAGGATATTCCTCTAATATTGGAATGAGATTTACATAGGCTCTATGCAGTCTTTAGTTGCTAAAAAATGAGGAATAGTGATACAAAATCTTCCACTACTTCTTCAATCCCTGGCTACTGGTATTGATGTCGGAGGTCCCAATTCATCTACGCCAATCCAGGATGTACCGTTAAAGGGAATGTATGGAATTCCATCAACACCGTCTTCTGAAGCGTCACTGCTACCATAGTGTATCCATTGATGAGAAATACGTTCTCCCCAGCTTTAGAAAATCCTTATGGAGTCCTTCCATAAGATATATGAGAACATCCGGCCTCACAGTAAACGTTCCAAGCTGTACCTATAGAACTCGGTGATGAAATGGTGGTTTGAGAGTAATAGACTTGAGGTAAGCTACTCCATCATAATCAACGAAGGATATTCTCAGTGTGACTAGCTACTCTGATGCCTCACTCAACAGTTATAGAATAGACCTCCTACTGAGTGTGTCTACAACAACATTCCCCTTCCCATTAGCATAGACTATCTCAAAGTTATAGTAAATGAGGAACTCTAGCCATCATCTTTGTCTCAAATTCAGGTGATCTGTGATAAGAAATACCTAAGAATCATGTGATCAGTGTAAATAGTAAATCGTTCACCCATCATGTAGTTCCTCCACATCTTCATCCCAAAGACCACTACTGCTAACACCAAGTCATAGGTAGCATAGTTTTTCTCATGTTACCTCTATTGTAGTGAGCCATAGGCGATCACTTCCTACTCCTGCATCATGAAACAACATACTCTATTTTATGATGCATCGAAGTGGACTACATACCCAACACCCTCTTCTGGTATCCTTAAGATGGGGGACGCTTTAGTCTCAGTATAATCTCTTGAAATCTCTACTGACATCACTTCATACATAGGAAAGACCCCCCATTCTTCATCATAGCTTAAAAGGGTGATTCTACCATTGAGAAGTCAGGTAAAAATCTCTATTAGTACCCACCCAGAGTAGAGTTCCCTCTCCCTTCGGGGAGGTAATCTTGGAAGCATCTTTTGAAAAGATGTTCATACACCTTGTCACTACTATTAAGAGCTTATACTCAAACTCATACTTCCACGAGGGTAAGGGTGAATGACTCAAGAGTGATCGGTTTCACCCTTCTATCCATGAGTTTATCTTGTGTTTCTTGGGTTTCCATTTTTCCGACCACAGAAAACCCCATTCCAACGCTGTATATATACTACATACCTTTTCATAATACATTCAATTTGAGTATGAACTGTGGAGGTCCAGTCCATACCCAAACTAATGTTGTAAGGCATCGATGCTACCAAAAAGTGGTTCCAATCGAAACTCTCCCCTTAGGGGTCAGATCACACCTTTGGCATAAGTGTGATTATAGATTCTCCCCGTAAAGGTAAATCCAAACTTAAGGGTCAAGTCATCAGTTTAACCATAATATCTAGGACATGAAAAAAAAATTGGAAAGAAGGAATGATTGGTACCAATGTATATTAATATGGAAACTAGTAATAGACACATACCATTCCTTGAATCAATCATAGATCCCTTGGGTCACACTTTTTGACCGCATACATCTACTCCATTCCCATTTCCTCCATCCCCATAAGCCTGGTTGCGACAAAATTGGGTGGTGGTTTTAACATTTCAAAATGTATACCACCTCATGCTTCTCTCCTAGCTCCACTTCCACATTTACATCCCTACAGATTCATATGTACTTATCACAACCACATCTCGAAACATTTTACAGTCCCATTTCTTTTTGACTAGCATCAGTTTCCGACATTCCCACTACTAACATTCACTGACTATATCTTCCCAGCCCAATAACATTCACACACAATGGTTCTCTCTAGTACCCTTTAAAAAGAATGAATTAATAGAGAAATAGTACTGTATTAAATGCCCGTAAAAACAGCTCGAACTGAGGTCCAATCTGTGAAGCACTAACTATGTTGTATTCATCAAGTACCTGGGATAGTCGATACACCTCGATGAATACTAATCTATAGAAACGTCATCCTTTTGAAGCTGTATATTCTTTAGGGAACACTCTCCACTTATCTTATTTTATGGAAAGAGATCCCCATATCTAGGAAATGATCTCAAGATTGCCCATGTAAAAGTAACCTCTTGGAAATATCAAGGTATTCTAAACCCTGTCATCATCCTACTGTGCCGCATAGAAGGCTCTCTACCTAGACCACCATCTGATCGAAACATTCCCTGGCTAGATAGAATCTTGACCACCTCCACAAGACAGTCCTTAGGAACCTATGATTTCGAAGCGCCTCAGAACCTGAGTGGTATCTGATGCTGAAACACGTGTATGAAAAAAAATCATATATGTGTCCTATATCAGTACCACCAGTTGAAACTATTGACAATAGAGAAGTGATATAACTGGTACACCACCCAAAGGAACCATCTGAGGTAGCGATCAATGTACCAAAGCTTCTTCACCATCCAGACCATCCTCCTGGTCACACAATGGAAGAGACTAACATCTATAATCACCATCTTTTCTTCTAGTGTCTCAATTAGGTAGAAAACTCTAGACACAACCACTATCCACTCCTCAACTGCCAGTGAATCTATCTCACCTTGAAACCTCAGAGGCCTCTTCCAGTAGAAATCATTCAACATGCTCAGTCAGCATGCATTGTCTACTATTATAGCAGGTGGAACCTGATACCCAAAGGGTTGTGGAGTTTCTGGTAAAACATCGGAAGGTTCCAACATATTAAGAGGACCTTTTAACTGAGTCACATTGCTCTGGGGGCCATCATTGTGTACTCCATTGGGAATCCTAGCTGGTTGTCTATGTGATGGTATCCTAATAAGTAATAGATGTGCCATTGTCATTATGTTATACCTAGTTAGTTTACTCCAATGAAACCAAGGGAAAATATTTTTCCCAAACAAAATAAATTAATGTTTTTGTGCACAAAATCGGAAATCAGAATTTAGGGTCCTGGTGTATGGATAGGTCGGCCACTACAACACCAATGGACTACCTGAACTGAAAACCAAAATAAAAAACATAACACAATTGATCCATTAAAAATATCAGATTTCTAGTTCTTCAATAGAGCTGACTCCTCTGCTACCTTTTTTTCATGACCCCTCTCCTAGGGCCCATGCCGTGACTACACCCGGAATGTCTTCTATAGGACAGGGGCTGATGACTAGAAGAAGAAATGATTATCCCTATAACTATAAATAATTTCAATTAAGCATGTACAATCACATTATCTAAGAACACAACAAGAAAAACCTCAATGTAAAATACTTTGGTAAAAATTGTACAAAATGTATAGGTGTTGTAATAAAATTTGAACTGAAAAGTACAAGTACAACTAAAATGAGAAAAAAACTCCTAGAACATCCACCATAGATCCTACCTGAAGGGTAGGTCTCCAAGATTTCCACAAATAAAAAATCAAAAAGCAATACCTCAATCACAAATCATGAAGTAGTAATAAAATCCACATAGTTATATACCAATACTTATACATAAGATATCAAAATATACTCATCTCATAAATGAGGAATCATAAGGCTCCAACCTTTAGTCCATTTGCACAATTGATCCACAAGTGAATAATACCACAAAGGTAAGACCACGATGGTAACATCACGAAGTTAAATGTAACACGAATGTAACTCCAGGAGGGTAACACCATGAAGGTAAAAGTACCAAAATGGTAACACCATGAAGGAAAAACTACACCCATGGTAACACAACGAAGGTGACACCACGAAGGTAAAATTACTACAAAGGTAACATTATGAAGGTAACACCACCAAGGTGACACCACGATTATAAAAGTACCAAACTAATAACCCCACGATGGTAACATTTCGAAGGTAAAAATACCATAGAGGTAACACCATGAAGGTTAGTGAACCATAAAGGAGAGGAATTATCTTACTCTTGGTATATAACTTATGTACAGAATTTCTGATGATTTTTCAGAAATATTGATCATCTTATTCTATTGAGAGGCTCAGTTGCTGACCCACATTGGATCATAATGAACTGACCCACATATGATCAGTAACTGATGACCCACACTGGATATGACCCAAATAGTATCTCTAAGCACACACCCGCATAGGATTGATATGTACTAACCCACACAGGATTGCTATTCATTATTCATGTCATAGCCAATCTGCTCCACCTCGCTACGAACCACAGGATTTGGGCTCAAATTATGCTTGATTCTGGGAGTTTCTCCTCCTCCATCCATATGTCATATTTCAACCATCATAAATTTCCACAAATGAGTAACTAAATGGACTTCCATATCGTATGGATTCCATCGCAACAGATGACGCGTTAACCGGACACTCGGTCTGTAAGTAATAGTCATTTTAGTGTTGAGGGATAGGTTAGATTCAGGTACGATCAAACCCATCCAAACACCAAAATTATCTGAATCACTCATTTAGTATCTCAAATAGACTTCCTCGTCTTAAGGGTTCTGGTGTCGCAAACGGTTCATCAAATAGACGCCCAGTCTAACAGTTATAAACCGTTCCATGAAAATGGTGTTGATCGCACATCGGTCCGGCCTGCAAAAATAAGCCAAAGGAACTACTTCTAAAATGGATCCCACTTTCACTGATGATGTGTTGAACAGACAATCAATTCATCAGTTATGAACGTTTCTGTAACACCCCGAGCTTCCATGATACGCTTCTCATTCAATAATGCAATAGCTTGCATTGTACGCAACTTCGAGTTCCAAAACACCGCGACTAATCAAAGTAGCCGTTATGAATAGTAATAACCACTTTTTAAAATTATAGAAATTTTATATTTCAAAATGGACTTCATTTTTGAATTCGTAATATTGAAATTATCCTAAGTTGAATTTTTTGTAACTTTCTGAGAACTTCTAATTTTTTTATGAATAGTGAAAAACACTTAAAACAACTTTATTAATCAAAATAATTTATTGTGATAAATTATACTATTTAGTGGTTTTAAAGTATAATTAGAATATATTTTTATCATTTTATCCAATGGTGGTCATTAGAATTAATTTAACATTGAAATTGGACATAAACAATTGTCAATCTTTTGATATAAATTGTTTCTTAAAAACACGCTATTTGTTGTGACATGGGGAATTAATTATAAAATTAATTAATGAAACTTATATGTTTGGAATTTTTTAAAATAGACATCATTTTTGAATTCAGAATATCAATTATAGCTTAGGGTGAAATTTTGGCATTGTTCTGAAAAACTTCAATTTTTTATGAATAGTGAAACCACTAAGTGGTAGTTAAATAACTGATTTTTCGATTAAATGAAATATTACCACTTCTGTGATTTGATTTTCAAAAATCCGACATACATGGTTGTTATTAAGAAGTAAAATGTGGTTCAATGAGATCAAAATAATTTTTTGGTGAATAGTAACTTTTAAGTTCTTAATCGCGATTAGAGGTAATTACTGTAGTTTAAGGTAAAAATAATGTTTTAATAATATGAGATGAGCTTGACACTTGTCCTACTCCTATTTGATGAGTCATGTCCGACCAAGACAACCCATGGGTCAACTTGGGGACCCCATGGAGCCACTTTGGTTGGAAAATGAAATTAATATATATTTATTTAATGTTAAAATTAAATTGACAAAAACATGAGTTGTTTTACTAAAATAGTTTTGACGTGGGGTTACACAAGTCCAAATTTTGATTATAAATATTCATTAGAAAGATAAAAAGATTTCCTACATCATAATATTTTTTTTATAATTTTTAGACATTAAATAAATTAAATTATTTATGACATCATGATGATGCAGCGATGACCTCATTATTTAACGATTTAAATAAAATGGGAAGATAATGCAAAATACAAGGCTTAAACTTGTCCAAAGCCAATTGGATGAGGAGAGTTCGAACCCTTATCACCTTATCCACGAATTATATAAGTTTGGGACCTTTAGAATCCGAAAAGCATTGTGTAATAATGTATCATTTCAATCTTTCCAAAAGAGCCCCTCCTCTCCACTTATAAAAGGCCCCCACCTCTCCCACCTTATTCACACATTCAAGCCATTTTTCTTGGCCAACCTCTGCCCAAATACTCTCCCAACATCCCTCTATTACTCCTATAATCATCACTTTGGGCAGAACTCTTCCCAAGGAAGCATTTGGCTCAAATCAAAAAGAGTTACCCGATTTTGAGGTAATGTCTTCTCTAATGTTGTTTTGGTTTATTTTTCTTCTCCAACCCCCTAAACTCTTTTTATTCATTTCTTTTGTAACAACACCAGTATCCTCAATATACTAGTATGTTGTTATAAGAAGGATTAAAGCTACACTTACACACACCTACATCTAATGGTTAATGAACATACGGTTTTTGTGGATGGCGAATTTCTACCTCACGAAACGATGATTGTTCAACACTCATATAACACCTTCAAAGGTGGCCATTAAGATGTCAATATTTTTATATATGATATATAATATGTTTATGTTTTACTTATTCTTCTGTATTTCTCATTTATGGCATACTTTATGATTTCCATTATGGTTAAAACGCGATAATTTCATTTTTGGAAGTGCGGACTACCGCCCCCTCAAAGTGATGTGAATCGTTAATGCCATATGTGGGATGTATAAAGGATGGAGTAAATGATATTATATATGATATTATACTGGAACTATATTATACCTTTATATAATTATGATTTCATTCCATTAAATATGAAATAGAAATGAAAGTAGCGTTCATGCGTACGTACGGCTTACCGTCTCCATAAACGGTGCATTTCATTTCTTATCTCTAAATGTTACGTAATATTATAAATGAATGTATATACTAGATATATATGACATATATGACATCTAAATCATGAATATAATTCTGGGTATAGTGGATATTTCACCACATGAACAACTTGTAATTATAAGAAGTTTATTTTTGACTCAAGTACCAAAGATCGACAAAACGACCGTTATTAACTTAAATAATTAAATAATGTTCATAACATGGTAATAAGTGATATAAATGGAATAATGAACATGAAAAAGGTTCTTAAGTAAATATAAATTAACTCTAGTTTATTATTCAGGAGGTTAAAGAATGGTCGAGTCAGGACAAGACGCAAGGTAAGGGAACTTCTTAACCCAACTTCCATTCTTTGGGTTAATCTTCTACTTTCAAATTATGTCATGATATTATTATGTCCTATATTGTATTTGTACTTTATTTATGTGTACGTATAATGAATACACATAATAGATCTATTTTATTTTAAAAATGATCTTTGTAAGGGAATTTCTTAACCCAACTTCCATTCTTTGGGTTAATCTCCTACTTTCAAATTATGTCATTATATTATTATGTCATATCTTGTATTTGTACTTTATTTATGTGTACTTATAGTGAATACACATAGTATATCTATTTTATTTTAAAAATGATCTTTGTATGGGACTTCGTCTCAATCTCCTTTCATTGAGACATATTTGGTTTTATACACAATTTTCTTTTATATTGTGTATAAACCCCTTTGACTTTTACGTTTATTCAAAAGGAATCTTTTTATACAAAGAGTTTTGCTAAACGACAAAAGGGAATGTTTTTCTTTCCGTACTTATGCGGCGACAATGACTTCTCCGCCGCCGTGACCATTTTTTGAGTTTCGGCTTCCTCTACAAGCCATCATTTTTTTTAATGAAAAATAAATACAAAGTTTTAACTTTCTTTTATTTTGGTATTGAAAATGGTTTTGAAAGCGTTTTTATTATAACAATGTGTTGTATTGATATCTTGTGATTGAAATGTGGAAATGTTATGTTTCCTTTATGCATGTTTTATGTGATACGATTATGTTATGGTTTATGATATGTTTAAACCTATTCATATGAGGAATGTATTGGACTTAATAAGTGACGGGTGGAGCCCGCTATAGCTCCTCGATGCATCGGTAGGTCTCATGAGACAACTAGACGTGGAATTGGCCGAGGCCCTTTCCCAATTTGATTTATGGTTTTGGCCGAGGCCTTAATCATTTTAGACGTCTTGGCCGAGGCCTTGACAAAATGTTTCAGAATGTCTGGAATTATACATTCCCTCATTATGAAAGTGGTTATTGATATTTCATGTGATTATTCGACCAGTAGAATATCCATGTAAAGAAGTGAATGACATTATCTCATTTTACTTTTGCCATATTATGTTGATGTTCAAGTTTAAAAGGCTTTTTTTTAGTTATACATTGCCTTAAATTTTTATGTTTATTTATGAAAGCTTCCGCAATATTGTTATCCTTACTGAGCATCTGAGCTCACCCCTTTCAATGTTTTAATATTTTCCAGGATGTGAAGAAGTATTTTATGAATGACCTGCAGGGATTGTGAGAAGAGGATATGAGTGTGGACTATGGGACATTGTTATTGTATTTTTTCACTTTATGATGTAATGTAAAGTTTACGAATGTATATAGTGTTTCCAAGGCTACTAAACTAATCGGTCTTTCGAGACTGGATCTTTTATGATCATGCCAATGTTACGAAGTAATGTACCGACTCTGGGTAGCTGGGGTCGGGGCGTTACAGTTGGTATCAAAGGTAGTTTAGTACTAACCTTGGAAGCTAGATTTAGATAAACTCTGATTAGAGCACATATCCCGAAGATAGACTTTGAGGATTAGTATAGAAGAACTTCCTAGAATTTTTGAATTGTAGAGATGTTGTGAGTTTTCCGAGCAATACATCCCTGTCTGGATACAAGCAGGTAGAGGCGGCTCTGGCACAGATGTACCTAGGGGTAAAACCTGAAAACACCGCTTTGAGCTAGACTCAAACGGGAACTGGTGCACGACAACGGGCCTTGCTGCACTCTTGGTTACGACACTCCCGGGGGATATGCTGTGGATAATTCTCATTTTCTTTATAAACCACTATGAAGGGTTATGAGTATATACTTCCTCAAAGAAAACATTTTTATGGATTATATCCATAAATAGTTCAATTTATGTTAAGTATCTTACAAGTATGGAATTATGTATTTTGATTTATAAACTAATATAGTTTATTCCATTGTTTAGAAATGGCGCCTAGTGGAAGGAATGGAAACCGTATCAATGCACGCACTCCGTGTAGGGATTTCCCTCCTGCTCAAGATAATTATTGTGGAGCTGGAGATACAACTCGTGCTGATCAACTTATTACCATACTGGGACAACTCACTCAGGTTATGAATAATAACCTTACTCGTATGGAGCACCCTGATCCGCAACGTGGATGATCAATGTTAGACCGCTTCATGAGGCAACAACCACCAACCTTCAATGGAAGTACAAATCCTATAGTAGCTGAGCAATGGATAAATTCCTTAGAGAAAATATTCCATGCCTTGGGGAGTAGTGAAAGGGAGAAGGTTGTCATGGCAGTTTACCGCCTCACTGGAGATGCCGATCAGTGGTGGTCATTGATTCAAAACAAAAAGGAAGATGATGACGTATCGAATATGGAATGGAGGGAGTTCAAAGATCTTTTACTAGAAAAATACTATCCTCGTGACTATCGAGCAGATATGGAAAGACAATTTTTGAGTCTGAGACAAAAGGAGGATGAGAATGTCGCAAAATATGAGGCTAACTTTACAAGGTTAGCGAGGCATGCTGCAGATTATATACGTAACCCAAGAAGTAAGATTGATCGTTTCTTTGATGGGTTAAAACCTTTTCTCCGCCGAGCTTTAGTATCACAAACCTTCTCTTCATACGAAGGTATTGTCTTGTGCGCTATCAAGACGGAAAAAGAAATTCTCTAAGTATCATGACTTTAAAGAAAAACAAGAAAAGAAGGGAATGGTGGAACAATAGACGGATAAAGGGAAAAAGGGAATGAAGGATTTTCCACTATGTGATAATTGTGGGAAGAATCACCCTGGTACTTGCCTAAAAGGAATGGGAGTTTGTTATAAATGTGGAGAAAAGGGTCATCAGGCTCGTGATTGCAAGGGAAAGAAAGAGGCTGTCAAAGTTGAATGCTACAATTGTAGGGAAATGGGGCATTATGCAAATGAATGTCCTAAGCGTCAGGGAAACTTACCTCAGAAAAGGCCAAGGGATCAAGGACAATCTTATGATGTTACTACAGTTGAAGCAGAATAACTAATGTATTAGTGCTTTTGGACTCATGGATTATATTCTGGTTATATGAATAATGTGAAATATATATAAGTATTGTACTATAGTACTTGTTGATTTCAGTAAGGTTTTAATATGATTAAGGTAATCATATTTTTAGTATGTGACAATAAGAGAAACTTTTCTTTGTTTGGGGAATCTGATAAATTGATTTTGGAATTAAGAGACCTTTTAGAGAAAGTCTGGACATAGGTATTTTGGATAACTATAAAGGTTGGAGTGGATTAAGTTGATCTTTGGATAGTATTGTTTAAGGTTAAAGAATTTCTGAAGATTATTTTTGGAATATTATAATACTATAGTTTTAGGAAAAGGAAAACCTGCAGGGTGGGGCATAACCCGTCGCGTCGGACAAAGCTGCAGGAATCGAACCCACAACCATAGTACGACAGGCCTTTATTTCCTACCACTAGCCTACAGGAAGTCCCTGGTTATTACAAAATAGTTTTACTAATCTAAATGGTATGTGTTAACATTTGGAACCTTATACAATTAGGATAAATAGAATATTTTTGAGTTCCGTTACCATTTGGAGTAAAATTTGGGTTTGTGGTAAAAATTTATTAATGAATGAATGTATACATAACAAGTATGTATATTCCCTTACGTTCTTAGTAAATCTCCTAAATAAATTCCTCAACATTATTTAAGGTAACTTAAAACAAAAATGTTGTCGGCTAACTTTTCCAACTGGGGATTCAATGACCGTTTAACCAATCACAAGTTTGTGATTTTCTTGTGGTTAAACTTTCTCCTAATCCTGTTTTCTATAACTCTCCATCAGACCTTGATGGTTTGTTTCTCCTCCATATCCATATTTTCATAGAATCCTAGAATGGGCTATATCGGGTGACCTTTGTACTTATCTTGCTTTCTTTTAATGTTATATATTTATTAACCTTATTTCCGATGTGGGTTTTCCGCAAAGGTATTTTCTCTTTTCAACCTTTTATTTTCAAAGAAAAATTTCAAATTGCGAGGATGCAATTTATTGAAGGAGGGGAGAATGTAACACCCCGAGCTTCCACGATACGCTTCTCATTCAATAATGCAATAGCTTGCATTGTACGCAACTTCGAGTTCCAAAACACCGCGACTAATCAAAGTAGCCGTTATGAATAGTAATAACCACTTTTTAAAATTATTGAAATTTTATATTTCAAAATGGACTTCATTTTTGAATTCAGAATATCAATTATTTCTTAGGGTGAAATTTTGGCATTGTTCTGAAAAACTTCAATTTTTGATGAATAGTGAAACCACTAAGTGGTAGTTAAATAACTGATTTTTCGTTTAAATGAAATATTACCACTTCAGTGATTTGATTTTCAAAAATCCGACATACATGGTTGTCATTAAGAAGTAAAATGTGGTTCAATGAGATCAAAATAATTTTTTGGTGAATAGTAACTTTTAATTTCTTAATCGCGATTAGAGGTAATTAGTGTAGTTTAAGGTAAAAATAATGTTTTAATAATATTAGATGAGCTTGGCACTTGTCCTACTCCTATTGGATGAGTCATGGCCGACCAAGACAACCCATGGGTCAACTTGGGGACCCCATGGAGCCACTTTGGTTGGAAAATGACATTAATATATATTTATTTAATGTTAAAATTAAATTGACACAAACATGAGTTGTTTTACTAAAACAGTTTTTAAGTGGGGTTACACAAGTCCAAATTGTGATTATAAATATTCATTAGAAAGATAAAAAGATTTCCTACATCATGATATTTGTTTTATAATTTTTAGACATTAAATAAATTAAATTATTTATGACATCATGATGATGCAGTGATGACCTCATTATTTAACGATTTAAATAAAATGGGAAGATAATGAAAAATCCAAGGCTTACACTTGTCCAAAGACAATTGGATGAAGGGATTTCGAACCCTTATCACCTTAGCCTCTAATTATATAAGTGTGGGACCTTTAGAATCCGAAAAGCATTGTGTAATAATGTAAAATTTCAATATTTCCAAAAGAGCCCCTCCTCTCCACTTATAAAAGGCCCCCACCTCTCCCACCTTATTCACACCTTCAAGCCATTTCGCTCGTCCAACCTCTGCCCAAATACTCTCCCAACATCCCTCTCTTACTCCTAGAATCCTCACTTTGGGCAGAACGCTTCCCAAGGAAGCCTTTGGCTCAAATCAAAAATAGTTACCCGATTTTGAGGTAATGTCTTCTCTAATGTTGTTTTGGTTTATTATTCTTCTCCAACCCCCTAAACTCTTTTTATTCATTTATTTTGTAACAACACCAGTATCCTCAATATACTAGTATGTTGTTATAAGAATTATTCGAGCTACACTTACACACACCTACATCTAATGGTTAATGAACATATGGTTTCTGTGGATGGAGAATTTCTGCCTCACGAAACGATGATTGTTCAACACTCATATAACACCTTCAAAGGTGGCCATTAAGATGTCAATATTTTTATATATGATATATAATATGTTTATGTTTTACTTATGCTTCTGTATTTCTCATTTATGGCATACTTTATGATTTCCATTATGGGTAAAATGCGATAATTTCATTTTAGGAAGTGCGGACTACCGCCCCCTCAAAGTGATGTGAATCGTTAATGCCATATGTGGGATGTATAGAGGATGGAGTAAATGATATTATATATGATATTATACTGGAACTATATTATACCTTTATATAATTATGATTTCATTCCATTAAATATGAAATAGAAATGAAAGTAGCGTTCATGCGTACGTACGGCTTACCGTCTCCATGAACGGTGCATTTCATTTCTTACCTCTAAATGTTACGTAATATTATAAATGAATTTATATAATAGATATATATGAAATTTATGACATCTAAATCATGAATATAATTCTGGGTATAGTGGATATTTCACCACATGAACAACTTGTAATTATAAGAAGTTTATTTTTTGACTCAAGTACCAAAGATCGACAAAATGACCATTATTAACTTAAATAATTAAATAATGTTCATAACAAGGTAATAAGTGATATAAATGGAATAATGAACATGAAAAAGGTTCTTAAGTAAATATAAATTAACTCTAGTTTATTATTCAGGAGGTTAAAGAACGGTCGAGTCAGGACAAGACGCAAGGTAAGGGAACTTCTTAACCCAACTTCCATTCTTTGGGTTAATCTTCTACTTTCAAATTATGTCATGATATTATTATGTACTATATTTTATTTGTACTTTATTTTTGTGTACATATAATGAATACACATAATTGATCTATTTTATTTTAAAAATGATCTTTGTAAGGGAATTTCTTAACCCAACTTCCATTCTTTGGGTTAATCTCCTACTTTCAAATTATGTCATTATATTTTTTATGTCATATCTTGTATTTGTACTTTATTTATGTGTACTTATAGTGAATACACATAGTATATCTATTTTATTTTAAAAATGATCTTTGTATGGGACTTCGTCTCAATCTCCTTTCATTGAGACATATTTGGTTTTATACACAATTTTCATTTATATGGTGTATAAACCCCTTTAACTTTTACGTTTATTCAAAAGGAATCTTTTTATACAAAGAGTTTTCCTAAACGACAAAAGGGAATGTTTTTATTTCCGTACTTATGCGGCGACAATGACTTCTCTGCCGCCGTGACCATTATTTGAGTTTCGGCTTCCTCTACAAGCCATCATTTTTTTTAATGAAAAATAAATACAAAGTTTTAACTTTCTTTTATTTTGGTATTGAAAATGGTTTTGAAAGCGTTTTTATTATAACAATGTGTTGTATTGATATCTTGTGATTGAAATGTGGAAATGTTATGTTTCCTTTATGCATGTTTTATGTGATACGATTATGTTATGGTTTATGATATGTTTAAACCTATTCATATGAGGAATGTATTGGACTTAATAAGTGACGGGTGGAGCCCGCTATAGCTCCTCGATGCATCGGTAGGTCTAATGAGACAACTAGACGTGGAATTGGCTGAGGCCCTTTCCCAATTTGATTTATGGTTTTGGCCGAGGCCTTAATCATTTTAGACGTCTTGGCCAAGGCCTTGACAAAATGTTTCAGAATGTCTGGCATTATACATTCCCTCATTATGAAAGTGGTTATTGATATTTCATGTGATTATTCGACCAGTAGAATATCCATGTGAAGAAGTGAATGACATTATCTCATTTTACATTTTCCATATTATGTTGTTGTTCAAGTTTAAAAGGCTTTTGTTTTAGTTATACATTGCCTTAAATTTTTATGTTTATTTATGAAAGCTTCCGCAATATTGTTATCCTTATTGAGCATCTGAGCTCACCCCTTTCAATGTTTTAATATTTTCCAGGATGTGAAGAAGTATTTTATGAATGACCTGCAGGGATTGTGAGAAGAGGATATGAGTGTGGACTATGGAGACTTTGTTATTTTATTTTTTCACTTTATGATGTAATGTAACGTTTACGAATGTATCTAGTGTTTCCAAGGCTACTAAACTAATCGGTCTTTCGAGACTTGAACTTTTGTGATCATGCCAATGTTACGAAGGAATGTACCGACTCTGGGTAGCTGGGGTCGGGGCGTTACAGTTTCATTATTCCAAGGCCGGTTGGTTTTGAGCCCAGTCTGACTCGGTCAGGTCGGCCCGATTCAACGGGTCCTGTGGTGTACCTGACCCCGCTTGATTCAGGCCCTCTAAGCTTCATCCCGGTTCACAGGGTCAAGCCCATCGCGGTACTCTCAGTTCGGTTCGCGGGCCTATGCCGCTGTTGGCCCAGCCCGTCAGGTGCGTCTTGGCCCACCCGTGTTGGCCTACTGGGCTGTGGGTTCGGCCCACTAGGCATCATGTCCGTCCTGTAGGGTTGGTCCGGTCTACTATGCTGGTCCGGTAAGATCAATCAGGCCGCAGCCACTAGATTGCAGACATGTCTTCCAAGTTGGCCGCATTCATGTAGGACGTTTTGGCAACCTTGTGGGGAAATTCCCCACCATTCAATGGTCAGTCATTTTGTTCGATTGGGGGTCCACCAACATGGTGCGGTGTGGGGTCGCACCACTCTCCACCTACCATGTCCCGCTGGCCCTGGTTGTGGCCAACGACAGCACCAGCGGGCGCCACCCCTTGTTTTGCAATACCGGCTCAAACCAGCCTCCTTCATCCTCCACAGCACGGTATCATGTGCCACCCTTTTCCACCCATGGCCGGTTTCGGTGGGTCTCCTCTGGCCACCACCGACCACCACCGACTTGGCACGCCAACAATTTATTCCGCGCTACTTCCGTCTTCACGTTGTCATCACCCTGAGGAAACTATCCTCTAATAACACAACATAAAATAGTGGAGGAGGGTTCAGGCCTTGTTCATTTGGCCCCCACCCTTAATTGTAATATAAAAACATATGTATGCAAGGACAATATCAATGATGAAAATTAATCATGCCCCCTACCTTGATAGGACGTCCTCTAACGACGATCGATAGTACCTCCATCATTGTTTTCATCGGTTATTGATTCACTAGAGCTCATAACTATTCACTGAATTCAGTCTGTTCCTCTAGGTGGTTGGAATCATAGTAGATTTCTAGAGCAGTGTCGGATGGTGATTTTATGCCAACACTCCATCCCGAGATCCATGTAAAGATATGGGTGTGGTTGGTAACGACCCAAGGAATTTATGTGGGTCATTTGATTAATGAACCTCAAAAATTCAAACTATGTGGTTACTAACAAGGAAGAGTCAAGCCCTTTAATGACATGACACATCATCGGTCCCTCCACAACCACTCATCCAATTGAGGAAAAGAAAAGAAAAATAAAATAACAAAATATGTTATTTTATTAATCATTCATTCGTACAAAAAAATTAACATTTTCACCCAACCTAATATGGTCGAAGTGAAGCCTCCCTTAAGTGAATCCTACTATTATGATTTAAATGGTGCCCATGGATTTTTAATCTGAGCAGTAGTTCAAAAGATAAAAAAATTCAACAACACGTTTACTAAATGATACATAAAAAATTTCAATAAATTATTTAATTTTACCCTCGACCTACATTAGTCGAAGTTAGACTATGCCTAATGAAAAAACATTCCAACAAACTCAACGGTACTATCAGATTTTGAATCTGAGTTATATTTTAGAAGTTATATATTTTAACAATAAAATAATTGTTACATAATTATTTTATTTACAGCCTCAAAATAAACTCCACTGTTGGCCCTTGCTACCCAATGGGAGTATCTTCACTATAGAAAGTATACCAACACGAGCTCAGCGGTGGTCTCAAATTATTAATCCAAGTCACCTTTCGTGAGTTATAAGCATTTGAAAAATAAAATAACATTATTTTATTATTTTATTTACGATTATTCCATTTTCAAGTTTTCACATAGGAGACATGCACCGACTGAACTTAAGTCGCGCCTAGGGTAAACCTCTCATCCTGAACGGAACAGTTCCCTATAATTTCTGATTCGGGAAACCATTTAAGAGTTATTATGCTATTTCAGGAAAACATCCTATGTTCTCTAATTAATTCATAACAAATCTTCAACGGATCATTCTTGGCACTCTGGGATTAGGAATCACCTGTCGTCAGATTTCATGGTCTTGAAATAGTTTCATATATTTAAAAATAATATTTATACAAAAATTCAAGGACATTAGAGAACAATCCCTAGGTTTTTATAGACCACATATATTAATTATTTACCAAAAAATAATCAATGATTATAACTAAAAAAATATAAAAATATTCATTGAATATTTTATTAATAATATCCATAAATATATCTAGAGATGTTATCAACCCAATGGGAGTAACCATAAACATATAATTCCCCCATATTATATAATACATTATCTTTGAAATTTTACCCTCTTTCTTCAATTGATGATCGAACCCAGACATGATATCATACTTTAAAAATTACATATATATCCCCATAGAAGATAAAAATTAATCTATACAATGATACATATACTAATTTGTAAGGGTAATATTATTAAATTCAATATTACAAGTGAAAAGATTCATTGAAACATAATATATTTTAACAAAAAGTATCACATGAATGTTATGTTCTAGGAAAAATATATAAATTATTAATATACTATCATAAATTCAATTACAATTAATAATGTTCTACCATATTAATTTAATATATTGATTTTAAAATTGGATTAGCACAACGAACTAAGAAAAACATAAACTGAATATTCAAATCATGTATAATTCTTGGTGAATTCAATAGGAAATTCATCTAGATATAAATTTACTATAGAAGTATCACAAATTTGAACATTTTTCTTCTTCCCAACAATATATTCATGGTTATATTCATTATAATATAAAGTTAATTTATCGATTTCATGATACGCTATCAAATATTTGAATTCATTCTAGTATACATGTTAATATGCATTCCAATAAACAACTTTTTAAACATTACAATCTATATTAATATGATAAAAAAAATAAAACCCATACCCAAAATAATATCATACTCTAAAAGGGTAAATACTATATAATTTATAGGTAAATCTAATACATATATGATAAAATTAATATTTTTATAATATTTTTTACATCATATTATTCCATGTTTTTTTACGAACTACTTTGGATTCTTTTCATGAGTTTAATTTTCCAATTTATTAATAAATTTCTAAATTTCTAAATAATATTTATATAACAAATCGAACAAGATTTTTTAATAATACAAATAAAAATGTAATTTACCTAACACCCCAGCACATGATGATCCAAACTCTACTGATGTAGTAAAAAAATATTTACCCACCCTTTTCTTCATGTAATAATGAATACCACAAAATATATATCCTCCATTTGGACTATTACTCAAATAATGAAAATTTATATTAAATTTAATGCATATTACTTATAAATTTTTATTATTTTTTATCAACGCTTTGATATTTTAATTTTTTTTCATGACACCATTTTCAAAAATTACAACTTTAAAAAAATTATAGTCATCAAAATACATTACAGAGGGTAATTTTAACAACATTGCACAAGATTAAAAATTGATTATCTTACATTATTATTTATTCGATCTATTATTCTATAATACACACTATATGTACCTATTTTTATTCTTTTTTTCAATGAATTATTTATATAAATAAAAAACTATTTCTACCTTCATGGTACATTTACCATTTTTCTCAAAAAAATAGAATTCATAATAAGCAATTTCTCCCACATAATAAGTAATTGATTTTGTGTAAAAACAATTACATTTAAACTAATAATCACAAATAAATTTTTTTTCATAGCATTCCAATCAAGTGATGTTCACATTATAAACATCCAATACATATTTCTATTTATTATGTATGTCTATAAATTTATTTTTCATCATGTGTGGAAAAAATTAGAAAATACTTCAAATGGGAAATACTGTAAAATTAACCCCATTAATAGGAATTAATATATGATCTTTCTCTTATATTCATAACCATTGACCAACAATGGTCGTCATCAATTTACTCATGGTATGTATAAATAGTTAAATTTTTATTTTAACAACAACACATGAATTAAAATATATTTTACAAGGCATTAGCTCAGCATCTTTTAATCAAAGGGATTGATTATTTCTTAAATTCTAGAGGGTGATGTTTCAGGAAATGATATATAATGGGCTTGTTCCTCTTTCAGAAATATGTTTTATCTATCACATCGATATCACATGATATATTTTTTCATCAAATTGTCCATCACAAAAATATACTTAGTTATAATTAAAATAATTTAATATTAAAAAATTTGAAGGATTTTATCCTCTTGGTGACTTACAACTTCTCTATCCCTGTTTCATATGTGAAACATTATTCTAAACAGAAAATCATTAAAATATCAAGCATGGTAATATTCAAATTTTATATCATGATAAACATAAATTAGAAACAGTTTAGGGTACTTAATTTCATTATCCTAACCCCTAAAATTACCATAGACCATTTTTATAAGAACTAAAAGGAACCCATACATAATGTATTACATAATCATGGGTTTTCTGCCAATAAATATTTTTTTTATTCCTAGAGACATTTAGATGTCCATTTTTTTTAACATGGTTATGAAACATACATAATAAAATGATTCATTTAAAACTAGACCCTTCCACTTAGTATCCATTATTACCATATTAAAAAATATTTAAAATAATAAAAAATATATTCATGAAAAATATTTTATATTTTGAACTTCACAAAATTATTTTTCTAATAAATACATAAACCCTATGAAAAAATATAAAACCTTGGTATGATCAATGAAATCTCATAAAGGGTCATATAAAAAAGATTTAATAAATGTGATAGTCCATTGAATAACCACGATACATTATAATAGTTTTCTCATGTATCACAATAAACACTAATCTCTAATAATTGGTATCTTAGGTAGGAAATAAACATTACAACCCAAAATAATTTATAAGATAAATTATAATAAAATATAATGGAAATATCATAATCATTGTGATTTCATAGAAAATATGATATCCCATGACTATAATTTTCTAAAAAAGTGTACCTTTTAACAAATAAAGGTCATATTCATTCCATTAAACAAAAGTTCATTAGCTAATTTTATAAAATATAATTATTTTAAGAATAAATCCTTATAATTTAGAAAAAAGTGATTTAGATTACTAGGGACATCATCTTTTGAGAATACATATAAATCTAATATCATACTTAGTTAGTTCCCAAATAATTCTTCATTGAAGATAATCATTAGAGAATTTAATTTAGAGCTATTTTGGGCTCACCCTTCTCTAAGGATAATAAAATAAATTAAGCATATAAAATAACGAATTTACATTATAAAACTCATCAAAATTTACTCACTTACCCATATATAAATTATTTTAAAATATTGATATATGTAATTCCATAATACCCAGTTTAGAAACATAAATATTCAAAAACAATGGGGATGAAGGGTTTTTTATATTGTGAAAAAACAGAATATTCTAAAGGAATCCAAATATAAAATAAATTTTGTGGTGGTGGGAAATTACATTGAATTCATATACACCAAATCAAAATTATACTTTTTTCTTTTTAAATAAATTCAAACGTTCCATATAAAAAATGTAAAAAAAATTCCATTTGAGAACTTAGGAATGAATGTGAAATGTGAAAAAATATCCATTTAGAATTCAACAATTTCAATATCACCACATCCATAAAATATTTTTTATAATATGTATGACGAGGAAATTTATTTATAAAATTAATATTTGAAACATCTAGAAGTGATTTTATGGTAATGTGTACCATATGAATTGATTAAATTTGTATAATTAATGAAATTAAAGAAATAAATTAGAATGAATTTGTAATCATTTTTATTCAAAGAAAGGAATGATATGAAACACCCATGAGTAATATTATACCCAACATGAATGAGTAAACGTTTTCAAAATAACTCATGTCTTAGGGAAAGGTAATTGTGGCTAGAAATCTCTCACCTCGACTCTGATTAATAATGTATGACCTTTATCATCCTAAATAATATACCTATGTTAATTATTTACGTTCTTAATATACTATTCAATGTCTATAGTTACCGTTATTTCACTGATATATATTTTAGAATTAATTCATCAATATATTAACTTAAAATAATTTTTTTATTAAAATTTTGTACATAAGCCCATAAATTTTTGGGTATGTTGTCTATGGTCAAATATGTCAATATAATTCATTTTGAAGAATGTAAATTTTGACATAAATATAATTTTTTTTCAATAATTATAATTTTAGACTAACCATGCACAGTGGTTATAAAATACAATGTATGTTACAATCATTTAAACGATAGTTTCTATGTGTGCTTGAGTAAAAATTAAATTCTTCAATAAAGAAGAAGAAATAAGTGTGAGTATTATGTAAATATTAAAATATGACACTAATGTCATTAATATATTATTAGTTATTTAAAATAAAAATATATATTCTATCCACATGATTTGGTGATGAAAATTGATATTCATTCATTGTTATATTGGTTGTCCACTTCTATGGTTTTTTGGTGGAGGTTTCAAGAAATGCAACTAAATATTTCCAAAAAATACGTGTCATTTTTTAAGATCGTAACCCAATGGGTCTTTGAATTTATTGTAATTTTTTTTAATTTCATACAATAGGGTTTGGAAAAATAAGAGCTAAATCATATAAAAAAATTATATTAACTTATCTTTAGGGTAATTTATAAAGAATGATTAATGATTAATTAAAAAATAATATATATTAAATATGTCATCATTATTTATTTTGAAGAATTATTAATTTTTATTCATAATAAATTAATTTTTTTTAATTTTTTATTCCATTTAATGTGATAATTATTAATTGTAATATTTATCAGTAAGTAATTATTTTAAATATAAATTAATTCATAGAGAAGATGAAAATGAAGAATCATAGTGAAATGACAATGAATTTTGATCCTAGTGTTTGATTAACACAACATGTAATTAAATTGATACATATGAACATATATATTGTGAAATTAAATTATAATTAAGTACTAATTAATAAAATTAAATATATTAAAGTTTTAAAATAAGTTCAAAATGAAACATCGACATCAAAATGCCACAAATTTTTATATGAGTGTATGTTTGGCTTCTACCACATATCAAATACAATGTTGTGATCATTAATATGATTTTTTAACTAGGGGGACCCCAATAAAACAATTCTAGGTAAAAAAAGGCTCAATAGATCTCCAAAATGAGTTTCATATTTAGAAAACATGATTTTTAAACTTTTGATGAGATTTCAACTTCATTTAATAGACTTCATATGGTTGGTTTCTTGTATATGATTTTATTTCATGTATTTAAATCTCTATTGATTTGATTTTGTTTCAATTTTTATGGGTTTCCCTCATTTTTTCATTTATTATATAGTATATATATATATAAATATATATATATATTCAAATTATAGTTTTTTTATTTTTTATTTACATATATTTGTCAATATTTATTTAAAACAATATAAAATTGTATTTATGGAGGGATAATTGTATGTATTTACTATTATTTATCAATAAATATATATATACATTTATAAAAATGTATACATATTTATGTTTATAAATTTTAATATATTATAGTGGTATATATGTTTGTATATTTACTTCTGTTCATATATATGTTATTATTAATATACTATTATATATATGTAGGTGCTTATATCTATTAATATAACAAAAATGTGACGTTATATATATTTTTATAAATTTTGTTACATGTATATTTATATAATGGTATATATATACATTTATTGCATATATTTTTAACTAATTTCTAAATTCTTATTTAGTATTTATTATATATCAATTTTTATTACATATTAATAATAAAATTATTATTTATTTATTTAATTTTTTTTAAATTTGATTTCTCTAATTATTATTTGAATACTTAATTATTTTATATTTATTATTTATTTGTTATCCTTAAATATTAATTATTATATTATAATTAATTTTTTTCGACATTTATATTTTTTTATATTTTTTCATATATTAATTATAGTTTCGGTATATATTATTTATTTATTTAATTATTATTATTATTTTGTTTTTTATTATCTTCTATCTATTATTTATTTTTATTTTATTAATTTATCATATATTAATTTATTCCATATTATTAATTTATTATTTATTGACCAAATATTTATTTTTTTATTTAAAATAAAAAATTTGAAAAATATTTATTTGATAATTTTTTATTACTTGTTAACTATTACTGAATATTTATTATTTATTATTATATTATTTATTTATTTCTAATTTATTATTTATTAATAATATATTTGTTTTTAATTAATTATTAATTAATAATTACTTAGATCGTATGTATTTGTTATGTAATATAATGTTTTTAATTTTTTCTACTTATTATTATTAATTAATATTCTTATTTAATTTTTTCATTATATATATATATATATATATTAAATTCTATTTACTCGCAACATAAAGAGATTCCCAGGGAGGAAATGTATATGCAAAATAACTAAGATGTTAGATCTTCAAATATCCCCAAACACACACACATTCACACACACACACACACACACATATTTAGAAAATTTCTACATGAAATATATCACATATGTATGCATGAAATATTAATTATAATAAATTAATAGTAGTAAATAATAAATAAAAACTAACAAATATAAATTACATAAAAAAATTAGTAAAAACCAAAAATAAATAATACCTTCTTGAAATAATTTTGAAATTGTATAAACCATCACTAAATGAATCTGAATATTTTTTAAAAATAACCAGTAAACCATTATTATTTTATTTAAATTGATAATTAAATGATTAGGGACACATAATTTTATAGTGGCTTCCCAAAACCTCCATTAAATGAAAGAACCATCGTTAAATAATTATTTTGACAAAGTATATGTTTTAAATTTTTAACATGGTATTTAAAGAATTAGAATATTTATTTATAATTATAAAATAAATTATATTATATACATCATACAATTTCCTTTAATTGATAATTTCCACTATCCAAAAGAGTAAGTGATGAAAACTAAAAAATATCGTCACACAACACAGTAAGCCACACTTACACATGAGTGGTATTTTCATTTTCCATTAGATTGATAAAAATATTAAAAGGGGATATAACCTAAAAATAATAAAATTATTGTATATTATATATACTTAGGTTATTATAAAACAATTCTTAATGAAATATTTTAGGAGTTAAATGAGTTAATAAAATAAAAAACACTTGGTTAATTACTATATCTATTATTTATAAAAACATATAATGTTTATATCTCAATCCCACCACGGGTGGTATTATTATAAAAATATTATATGTATGAGAATTGGAGGGATGTTTAAAAGATAATAGTGTAGTTCATGTCCAAGAGGAGAGTCTCATGGTGTGTGGATAATCGAGGGGAGAAGTCATTTTTGAAGTGATGTATAAGAATGAAATAGAATTTATTAAAAGATTAATATATGTATTATCATATTAATCAAGCATAATAGCTCTATAATGACTCACTATCTAACAAGAGATGGTATATGGTTGAAATATGATCATATAATTTTATTGAAGAACATTTTTTTTCATTAAAACCATTATAATGTTAATTTTAACCTCTTTTCAAATTTCTAACTCTTACCATGATAAATTTGTTTTTACCAGTAACTATTCATAATGAAAAAACATATTTGATACATAATTAAAAAATTTAGAAATTATAATTCAAAAAATAAAGTCATTTTTATCAAATTATATTGCTATAAGTGTATTAATTTACATGGAAAACTAGAAAATGTTATGTGATGGTAAAATTTATTACAGAAAAATGTACTTTTATGTATAAAAATGTTTCTATACCAAATTCTAGTACAATATATTTTAATATTATATATATTATATTTTTATTAATAAAATTTAACTAATTAAATTTTCAAATAAATAAAAAAAATATATTATATAAATTCATTAAAATTAATGTTCTCTTTCTTAAAATTTAATTACTACTATTCACCCCAAAATCAACATTTTCCAAATAATTCCTAAAATTCACTCAAATATGATATTCAATTAATAATGAAAAAAAAATTTGGAAAATTTAATATTATTAAATTTAGATATTATACACTTCAAAAAAATATAATACATGTAGAAATAAAGAATAAAACTACATCCAGATATTTTTAAAATTAAAAAATATTTTTATAGTAAATATAACTCTACAGAATAATATTTAGGAATTATATAAGGAATGAAATTTATTTATTATCAAAATTACCTATGATTTTATTGTTTTATTATTATTATACATGTTTTCAATTATTTTAGTAAATATATTGAAATATGATGAATTGTGACAACAAAAAATGTCATAACCAATGTAATTCTGGACACAATGATATTTATTTTTTGATAGCGGTAAGTACTACGAAAATCATGGTTGTATGAGAAAAATTATTTCAGGCAATGAATAGTATCAGGAATCATGTAGAACACCATTAACCTAATATAGAGCAAGTTGCGGTTGAGAAATTTATCCTACAAGGTCCTATAACTTTTTTGGATCATATGATATCATTGTCGCTGAATAATGGATTAACTCTAGAGAGAAGATATTATTTATACTCTAATCCTATGAATAAATTCATTTTATATTATCTAAAGACAACCTGAAGGGATAAACTTATTAATGATGGAAAAATCCATGATGATGAAGCCTAAATTTGAAATTCTTTTTCTGTTAAGAAAATGATTAAATAATATATTTTTGAATAAATATTTTTCCCAAACAGTAAATTTTAATGTTTTAATTGAATTAATTTTAAAATTAAAAAATATGAAAAGTATATTAGGGATTATGAGGGATTCTTTGCATGTATTTCATGATGAACCTTCCTTTTTTTTCATAAACACATACCGTATAATTGACAAAATATTTATTGAAATATATTTTAGTCAGTGAAAAGGTTTGGTGATTTGAGACATTAAAATAAATGAATAAATAGAATATTTATTCATTATGGTTGAGATGGATATTGTTGATTCTCTATGGTCTTGTGGGGACTGTGAAAACAATTGAAAATATTTCTTAATTCATGAAGACTAATCGTTAAATCCCATAGATAAAAGAAAACCCAACTACCCCTTTTTCAATAGTGTGGGAAGAATATTCCTAAAAACTATCTCTAAGGAATAAGATGATGCTTCAAGATTGGTTAATATGGTAATAATGTAAATTAATTCTAGAGGGAGATGATGAATATCATTAATAAAATGGAATGAAAAATTTATTTCAATCCTAACTGATATTAAATTATTTTTACTACATGTAAAACATTCATTTTAAATTCAAATCCCTAATCCAGGGGTGATTAGAAATGATAAATTATAAAAATATGCAAGGCCAAGAGAGAAAGTAAGGGATTATTAATTAAAAAATACTATTTTATACCATTATAATGAAGTGGTGATAAGTATTATGGTTATTTATTAAATAATAGGAATCACATTATTTGATTCTAAATCAACACATTATTTCATATTACTTACTTTTAACATAACTATTCAAACACTACCTCAAAACATTTCCATTGATTTATCTATGAGAACAAAGCATTTTGAAATTGGTATGTCCCAATTATATAAGTCATCCCAAGCAAACATTTGATTAATATACCTTCAGGAATATATTTCATAATTTATTTATTATAATTTTTTGTTTTTATTGTAATGGATGGGAGGTCCATATAGAATTTCAATTTGAAAATTTTAAAGATTTAAATCAATATTCATATATAAAATCATCCACATATTCCATACATGTGTGAGGAGAAATAAGAATATCTTTTGGAATCACCATGTCATGTATATATATATATATATTTGTAATATGAGATATGATATATATCATATTGTATTTAAATAATTTAGATAAACACAGGTAAAGACAAGAACATTATGATAGATCACACAAATATATCCAGAAATTTTTATTAAATTATTCCTGAATGACAAGTTATGATCCCGATTGAAAGTAGTCTTATATATCCTTCCAAATACAAGAATCCATACAAAATGTACACCATAAATTTAGTTAATTGAAGATGAAGATATAAGAGAATGTGGAAATTGATTTTATAATCTAGGTTAATTCACAATGCAATTAACTAGTCCAATAAATCTATGAAATGAATGGGTCAATGTTCATCTGCATTGAATTTCATGAACACAAAAAATACTGATAAATAAAATATATATCCTACCACTGATTTATGACTTGTTGGATTAGTTATAACTGTACTAATACCTATCTAATATGGATCTCTAGTTGTGATATCACTAATAAAAAGAAAAGAAAGAAGATAATAATAAAAATAACATTTGAACATGGTTGGGATGGTATGGATTTTTTGTGATTCCCATGAGACACACTAATTATCCAACATTAATTATGGTCATAAGGAATAAAGTGTTAAGATATTAACATGGATAATATGTGGTTTATATAGAATTTTATATCATTATAATGAACTATGGATTATTTTAGTACTGTGATAATGATATTGTGAAAGTAGACCACATACTAAATATATAGTAAATTTTAGTTTTTGATTGAGAAATTATCAATGATGGGGCATATTATCAATTGAATTTGTTTTTAAGTGTATACATAAATTAAAATGGTTGTTTAGGAGGCACACAATTCAATAAATGTAATGAATATTTTTTTATTCCTTGAAAAAGGTAGGAACTATCATTTATTTTTGGGGAAATTATTAGGATTGTCCTACCCAATGAACAAGATAACATTGAAATGATTTATTTTTTAGTAGAAATGAATAAAAACACAACATAATAGAACTAAAATTAGATTTGTCACTACACTTGTAGTCACACTACCCTTAACTAGGGAACATTATATAGTATTCAATGATACCTACTAGAATGAATTATGATATGTACTATTAGAAAATTATTATTTCATTTCCTATAACAAGATGCATATAAATGTCCATTAGAATTAATATCTAATGCATGACATCTATTTTTCTGTAGTGATCATCTCATTGAATATTTTCATTCATTATCTCTATGATGAGAAGTAATGAATATATATTGATCATAAGAACTGAGAATATATATTCAGTCTGATGGAGATTAATTTGTGAATGTGAAGATGCTTAGAAAAGATTAAGGATTATGAATACACAATCTATTTCCATTATGGTAAGGTTATTGCAGTGAAACACGATCAATGTGGAAAGGATCTAGATACATTATCGGTGATGATAATTGAAGATGGTTAAATATTATCAGTCTTACAATGTATGGATATTGATGTCATAAAGTATGGAAAACGTCCTACCATCTCAAATTATTTGTCAACAATACATATTATAGGTTATAAAATATATTCAAATGGATAATGAAAAATTATAAAGGAATGGGAAAGTTTTAAGAAAATGGAAATACTCCATATTGAAATTTTTTGGAGAAGGGGTTGTATGATTTAGGCCAAGACTATGTGCATTGTCAATTCATTTGATAAATGAGAAATTGTATGATGAAAATAACCCAAAATTATCTATCAACCTCAGATCAGGGAGATGGATTGTTATATCTAATAGGGGTATTATTAAGATAATATGATGAATGAGATCAATGAATAGGCATGAATATTACAAGTATATCACCTATTGAAGGGGAATGGAATAACACAAAGGGGATGTTGCATCCATTACATATAAAATCCTTCAAATGGAGAAACATCACCATGGATGTTTTTTCATAGGCCTTTTGATGACCACATCGGGAATAATTTTAATATGGTTTTTATTGTATCGTCTTATGAGGTCTAATGACATAATTATAATATAGTAGGACTTGAATCTCAATCAAATTTCAAGGACATGAATTAGAGATGTGGGTAGGATGAAGGGAAGAGAACTATAAATTATATATGATCAATATCCATGGATTACTTCCATGTTATGAAAAATCTCCTACATGATCTGAATAGAGAGTTAAACACATGTATAATGTATCACGCCCAACTGATGAATAATCTATTGTGACTATCTAGACACCTTAAGACATGTTGATAATATTATAACTGGAATTAAAACAAGTTAGGTATCTACACATTACATTAATCAATTTCTCATATAACAATATCATCCCCTTAAAAATCCAAAAGGTTCTATTTTAATCCCTCGTTGGGATGATATGGATAATGAATTCATGTTTTATTGAATTATAAGAAAAATCTAATGGGATAAAAAAATATTATGAAATGGTATAGAGTAAATTTCATTCAAAAAAAATCATGACATATTAGATTTGATAAGAAGGATGTACTAATAAATTTGAATAAGACATGTGGTTTGAGATTTTTGATGATGATCTTTGTAAATATCACCAGAGAAGAGTATCATGTGATTTGGGAAGAAGGGAAATCTATATCATAGATACTTCTTTGACATTATGATTCTTGATCATATTAGAGTGGAAACCTAAAAACTATAAATCCTACCAAACATATATCAAGTACATGATGCCTTTCATGTGTGCCTCTTAAGGAAGTACATAACAATTCTCACATATGAACTGAATCTATAGGTGGTAAAGATGGATAATGATCACTATTAGAAGGATAAACTATTGATAATATTAAACATATGTGTAATTATCTATGAAAATGTTCTACTATCAAATTCAATGTAATATTGTGGAATCATAATTTTATTTTTGATACATTATGATAAAATGATGTAATGAAATATAAGTAACCTCATATATTATCAACGGTGTGGGTGAAATTAAATTTCGTTCGATAAATTTTCAAAGGCTGTATGAATGTAATGATCCATAAATTTAAAAATAGAATTTACCCTCAGATTATTTAAATTGATCATATTTAGTAATGTAGTATTATATTAGGAACATGTTCTACATTAATAAAGAATTTTTTTTATTTCAAATTGAACATTTTTATTAGATTATAAAAATACACAATAGAAACCCAAAAATTTCAATCAGAACAAAACATAAAAAAATTAAAAATAACATGAAAATTTATATGAGTTTGATCTCGTAGAATTATCACACACATAAACAATAGTACATAATGAAAATATAATATTTTCAATACAATATTATTTTTGAAAAATATAAAATATATATTACATTAATAGAAAATATAAGTGAATAAAGAATTGATTGAATATGAGGTATTTATATATGGTTGGAAACAAATTTTACCATTATGAATATGATCATTGAAATTGTAATACGACCACTAGAATAGTAATAACACCATTTATAATAGTAAAAAACCCCTAATATTTTATCTGAATGTATGTAACTATAAAATAAAATTTAGTTTTCATTTAAATTTAAAATATATAAAATTTGTTTCATGATAAATTTAAATAATAGTTTTTAAATTTGATAAACTATGAGTTTGTATTTTTGTAAAAAAAATAATTATAAATTAAATTTTTATGATAAATATCATATTTTAAAAGAATTATGATTTTAATATTATAGTTTTAAAAAAATATTATGTTGAATTAAAATGATAATATATATGATAAAATAAAAAATTTCTCAAATGAAAAAAATATAACAATATATCAATTGGTTTTTAAATTAATTCATGGTAGTATATAATAGAGATATTTAATATATTTATAATATTATTATCATAACATTGATTTCCATCAGGAATCCTAATATTTTTTAATTGTTAATTTTTTTTTGTATTTTATAATATATTTAATTTTTTTGTGAAAATTGAAATAAAAGAAATATGGTATTGCATATTTAATGATAAATACAAGAATTATGGAACTATATATAATGTATGAAATAATAAATTTAGAATAAATTATTTTTTAATTTCTATACATCGTCAATAAATTTATGACTATTTATTTTAATAAGTAAAAATTATATACTAATGTTTATTATATTAAAGATAAATTCTATGTTTGCCTAGTAAATACCATCCCCCAACATATATTCTCATAACAATTTCAAGCCCTCGTATCTTTACAATGTTTTACTAAATTATTATCACAATATTATCCCCATTTTCACATTGAATGGTGATTTTAAAGACTATTTTAAATGTCCTTAAGTGTTAGACTAGGATGAAATACCCAATGAAAGAGTAAAATTGTCAACATATCCTCTTCCAATTTTATTCTTATTCTACAACCTCTATATTCTTCCATTACACATTGATATTGTAACATATTTTACATTAATATACTTATATATTGTAATTATATTGAAATTTAAATTTTATAATTACCCCATAATCAATTCTGAAATGAAGACAATGGTATTGTGATCGGTTTTAAATTTCCATGAAAAATGTACCATACTCTGGCCACCACATACATGGATGGATTTAATAGTGTTATTATGGTTAAAATTTTCTAAATAATTATAATTTTTTTATATTATGTAACAGATTAAAATTCATAATATTAAAGGGAACCACATAATTTAAATTTTGTTTGAAAATAATGCCCATGTAAATTAATAGTATAACAATAATAATAAATATCTATGATTCATGTGAGTTGTTAATAATATATTCATTTTATATAAATTATGAAATATTTTAATAAAATGAAAAATATTAATCATAATTTCTATTCTATTGAACCATTTCATAATGATCATCAATAATTATATTCATGTGATGCAATATTAGAACCATGACATGAATGACCTTTAGATAACAAAATAAAAAAAGATATCTCAATTAAATAAATCAAAACAATTGTAAAAGATTGATAATAAAAAATGTATATTTTAATAGGGTTCCAAATAATTTATTTGATAAATTTAATTTTATTATTCAAGATATTAATTGAATGTGTAGAGTGAATCTGAACGAAAGTTAAGGGAACTCTTCAAACCACCCACTTTTGTTAAGGTTGTTTTATATCAATTTTAATATATTTACAATGCATATATACAGAGGTTATCCATGTTTTCTTTTCCTATGATATATATATATATTTTGATTTTCTCTTCATAAATATTTCTATTAAAGAAACACATATTAAGGGAAATTCCAATTTAATGTTATGAACCACCCTATTATTTTCAAGGATTTCAAGAAATAATAACTATTTTTAAGATAACCCTAATTGTTTTATGTTCTTATGAATCATATGATTCACTAAACATATATAAATATATATATTATTGTATATTTTATCATATCTTTTCTAAATAAGGTAAACTCAAAAATATCTTATCTAACATTTTACATGAAATTTTATTCATATGAACTCGGTATTCGAACCCCTTACATATTTTTTCAAATATAAATTCTAAAAATATTTTATTATTTCTTCTATTTTGAATCCTAATGATATTTTATTTGATTATTATTTTATAAAAGATTATGTGACATATTTCTCTTCATTATGAATTCTTTTGATTATGAATTCTAATTTATTTCCTTATGTGGAACACATATAAATGTTCATGTTATGATTGGTTAACCCATATTGTGAAAAATCATTGGATAATGTTTGTATATATTCATATTATATCTATTGGATTTGAAAGTAATCCTACGACACTATCAAACACTATCCACCTTGTTATAATGTATAAATAGTAGGACATGATTTATTCTTATGATGTCACTTAATAAGATGTTTCTAAAATTATATGACATACTATTCCTATGAGGCTATATTCTTTATTTAGTTATAACATATTATTACTCATGAGGTATTTCTATTATGTTATAATGTAATCTAATATGAAATATATTTCATGATTCGTTTTCATGACTATTACATTTTTAGGATTTCTAGATCAACCATTATTTATGTATAACATAGGTTACCTTATAAATTTTAGAAGTATAATTTATTAAAGATTACATTATTGAAGTTAAAAAAATGATTTATTTTGTATCATGGAAATTTTTTATATACCTTGAATTCCAAATCAACAATGCCTCTGTAACCATGGGTTGTGTTTATTGGTTATTTATGTAAAAAACATTGAAATTATATGTGTAACAGGTTCAGTTATCTATACCCATGATGTAAATAGAAATTAATTAATTATTATTAGTCAACTAATAATTCTAATAACAAATAAGATAAAATGATATATATTATGTTGTATTCATATCATAAATATTAGTTTCCCAATATGCATAATGAAATCATGATAACTCATTTTGTGATTTATTTTCATAAAACAACCCACTATATACTATATTATTGATATATAAAATTATTATATTCAATGATATCATGTTGAACACATTGGGATAACCTTGGTTATGAAAAACATTTCTAATGGGAAAAAAATATATGTTATCACTACTATTATGTATAATGTTATTATATTTATTTTCTTATATATACAATATTGACCTCATTTCCATTTTGATACCTTGATAATTTCATCAAGGTTTCCAATAGAGTGATCACCAATCTATATATTTCTATTAATAACATCTTTTAAACTTTATTAGTAATATTTTTTTTTGATAAATTAATGGTCAATTCACTCCATAAATCACTTATAATCAAAAGAAAATTATTAATTATCTAATCATATACATCTAAAATTTACATGTCATATAATCTAAAAATAACATACATTTTTCATAATTCAATAATCCACAATTATTATCATCTATATAGATAATGACGAATATCCTTTGATCATTTTAATTATTAATGTATAATTTGTGATGAACACTGAAACAATGGAATATGAGCTTTATTTATTATATATCTAGCTAAGAGTTATATGGTGATGGTTCATTCATTTTCCAATAAATTTCATTCATTAACAGATATTTATAGTTATCATCTTCATAAACTTAAATTCCATTTAGTTTCTCTATATAAATACCTCCCTTCAGAAAACCAAATACTAATGATAATTTAATATATATTCCAAAAATATTAAATCCTTTTTTAATTTATACAAAAAAACTATACAGTTTCCAAACGGCTCAAGAGTGAGAGTACCTCAACCAAATCAATGCCTTAAATTTAATTATACCCTTTAAACATTAAATATTCTATGTTATATGTAAAAATTTCCATATTAATTGAGTTTATTCCAAAGCCATGAGAGTTATGGTTTTTATTTATTTTAGGATTGAAATAATTTCACATATTTGTTTCTTTATTATGTATAGCTCCTCATTCAAAGACTTGATCCAACTATCCTATTTAAAAGCCTATTCAAAACCCCTAAAATCTAACCAAGATAGAGGAGTTGTTTTTTATGAGCCATTATCCTTCAGGTTTAATCCAGAGCTATCAGGTAACAAATATTGTCCTCTTAACAAATTTAATACCTAATTTTTTCCCCATCTTCTAGTTGTTGAACCTACAATATATTTAAAATCCTCATTGTATTCATTAAATTATACTATAGATATAGCTTCTGTCCCATAATTTTAATATGCCATCTTCAATATCCTCTATAATTAATCCACTTCTTTATTTATCAATTTAGTAAAATAGTTTGAAAACCAACTCATTTATTATAATGTTTCATATTGAAATTAAAAAAAATTCATATAATATTCTTTTATATTTTTTATTCTATTATTTTTGAATAATAACCACAAAATAATCCTCCATCCCCTTGTTCATATAACTAATGGATTTGTTTCTCCTTTTAGGATAAATCATTTAATTATGAAAATCAAAACAACACAAGTTTTAGTTTTTAATTATATAACATATCATAGTGTTTATTTTTTTATTTTTACATAACAATGTCAAAAACCTCCCAATGGGGACCATTTCATGACTTTAAAACCATGTATTGTATATTACAAGGGTTTTTGACTATGCCTGAGTAGGTATATCAATAACATGGGAGGCCATAGGATGAGTACTTGTATAGACAAACACACATCTCCAAAAACATACAGCGATGAAATGTAAAAACAATAGATCAACCAATAATGAATACATATAAATTGCACAACTAGTATACAAATTGATTTAATGTTAAACAAATACGGCCAAATAGAACACAAAAATAAATTGCATGAAAATAAGTCCAATATAAATGTAATTAAAGTGATAATTATCTATGTACTATAGGAACACACATTTTTTTGTCCTATCACATTATGAATTATCCAGTCCTATTCCATCTAGGAGACAATTGATAGTCCATTCATCTACACAATAGAAGAAACATGTGGGAAAACCCCATTCAGTTTTGAGTATAACAATGCCCAATTGGACACAATAAAAACAAAAATCATACATTAAATTTTAATAGTTAGGTATAAAAATGTATCTATCTATAGAATATATAAATGTAATATCAACATATACTCAATAGATACACACATTATGTACGTAGAGTCACAACCATAATTCCATACTAGGAATCCATACTGAAGGTTCTACAAATAATTCATGTAGGTGAACTCACACAAAGAGTCGGGTTCACTAATGATGTATATCCAAGGGGAAGTGCACATTGGATATCATCATAGAAGAATACAATTTTATTCTGAAGAGATATAATAAAAATATTAGGATCACTAAAAAGGCCATGGGGTTTACTTACCATTCTATCTGGATTATGTAACTATGAATTGGATCGACAACTGTGTAGTGTTTTTAATGACTATTCCAAGAAAAATACTTAGGGGATGAATGTGATTGCTCTAATGTATCTTTTTTGTTTTCAAAATTTTTTAACACGAATGTGACAACCCTCACAGCTAACTAGATTAAACAAAAAGATATAATAAATATTTTTTGATGAATAGTGTGAGATGATTGTAATCAATCTCTCTAAACAATATATAGTGAATAGGATTTACCTAAGTATCAATGTAATCCTTTATGAGGTATTTATAATGATACTCCATGTTGTCCCAACATTTCATATATTTGAATGTGATATTGTATCTCACATTGGACATCAAATAAGAATTTCTACAACATTATCATCGATTTCATACTAAAGTGTCATTATCCTATGAGTAAGATGAGACTGTATACTAGACCATGTAGAATTTATATAGGGGAAACACTATAATTCATGTTATCTAAGATATAGATACATGTTATATATTCCATTTATAGAGTAGAACATGTCATGTATTAGGAGTACTCATTGGGTCCACTTGGTCCATGGTCCTCCACATGCTAGAGTTAGTGTAGATTTACCTGGGGTGCCAGTGCCCATATTCTTCTTCCCTAGTACCAGCACATAGATAAAACCATTTACATTTGTCATGTCATATCTCTGTGGGAGTACATGAAATACAACTAGCTGTGTACCACTATGAGTGTCCATGTACCCTATATGGTACACATTGAGTGGTATAGGAGTATTCCCACATAATGTGACAGGGTCGCGCTCCATTAGAATCTTAACTCCATCATTCAACCCCATAAACCACCATATAGGACCCACAATGTTGGTAGCTCTTATATAAATGTTTTATACTACCTGATTTCCTAATAATTACATATCTGAAAATCATGATGTTGGACACTCCTTTGTCCATCATTCTGTCCACACACCACTCCAAAAACCAGAAAAACCATCAGTCAATCTTATCATCATTGAATCATTGAGATCGAGCCATAAAGTTTGCTCAAAATATTCCTTCACACATTATTATTCATTATTCAGTGATGAAATCCAAAATTGGTTATCCATAACATATGATCCACTGTCACTTCTATTGTCACATCAACGTCATGTTGCGGTGATTCAGGATCTTTAATATAAAATCATTATGCTAAGAGATGGGTGTGTAATGATCAAATTACATTGTATTTTTTGAACCATGGTCCAAAAGAGAATCTTTGTAGTGAGTTATGAATTGTGGTATAAAATAAAAAGTAACAATCACGAGGAAAAGATAGTGGTTGATGTTTGTGTTGACCATGATTTGTTTTAGTTCGAATTATTAATGATGATATAATATAACTTATTCCAATGAATTTACCCTAAAAATATCCATGTAAATAACACATCTCTCAAAATGATAGATCCATGAATCAATTTGATGATCCATTGATTCAATTTAATTATATAAATTAAAAAGATGGAATGAATCAAATTAGTACAAATATCCAATCTCAATATGGATCGATCAATGACAAAGAACAAGATGTCATTTTTTTCCATGGTGAGATCTATAAATCCCGTTGAATAATGATCACCAGTCATTGAATATGTTGGTGTTCTATTAATATATATCCTCCAATGCTCTCTCAATGGTTTCCCTAATTGATCCAAGGTTATGTAGATAACCCAAGTATTTTTTTCATGACTGTATTATTACAGAATAATTTAGGAAATTGCATCAACAAAAATCAAAACAATATTATTTAATTATTTTATTTATTTTACACCCTTGATGAATTTTCTATAAAATATATCTGATGATGAAGGATAAGTCATCCATAGGGTGAAACCCACATTCTTAACTCAATGGCTCCATCAAATTTATGATTTATACACTATATAGATGTGATTCCGAATTTTCATGAATATTGTGCATGTTTTATGTTTAATATATTTAATAAAATTCAAAAATGTATTCTGTATAAATGAGGCCACTATATTTTAGGATTTTATAGCATTATGTCGAGAAAATAGTCCATAAAATATCCAATGAAAAATACATGTAAAATACGTGTCATTGCATCCCCCTATCTTGTGTGTTTATGTCTTAGAAAAAAACCTAATGTGTCTACATAATTGAAATTTAGTACATGGAATGAATAATAGCCTCCCACTCCTAGGTTCTATCCTGAAAATTAAAATGCATCCTCGAGACACAAAATAATGGAATCAGTTTCCAATGAAGGATCCTCTCTTGTACATCCTTAATATCCAATGGATAATAATTAAATGTTGCTCTATCCATGATGTCCAACTCACCATATTTGAAATCATGTGACGTACTATGCACATACCTATTAATATATTTTATATAGAAAACATATAATACAAAATCTAACTAAAATTGAAGATGTGAGTTGTATGCCACCCCACCTACAATGTGCCTGGAATTGGAAAATGAATCTCGGAGATATCTTTCAGCTCTAAAAAAATATATATTTCGTATATCGAGGTGATACTCATAGGAATGAAATGGTATCCCTCATAGAATATAAAAGCCCTATGTCATCAATCCACATTAGATTTATGATATATCATTGAAGTCCTCATCTACTCTTGGTTGATATAATCCTTTTGAATAGAGGATCACACCAACTCTAGTACCTTCTGTTCTAAATCACCTAGAGTAGTCAAACAAAGGCTTGAAATCTATTTTCACTCTTACAAATACTCAAATAAAACCATAATTATGTTTTTATGGTATATTCTATTTTACACAAGATGCACTAGTGTTAGTTGATCCACCCAAATATAGATAATTTCTAGCATGTATGATAATAGAATATCCTATTGAGTAGAAATCATTCGACCAGTCTGACATGAATTCTATTAGGGAAACACTACACTCAATAGTAACTAATTTGCAATTTCATATTGCAATCCCATCAATAAATGATATGTGAAAAAAATTTCATGGTTTGAAAATATCGTTGAAGGAACTCTTCTGAGTTAGACAATATCCAGCATGTAGATTCTTCTGATGCTCTATAATAAAATACGCTCTCAGATATGTACTATGTTGGTAGATATGGAAAGTCGGTCTATGAATTCCCCAATGAAATCTTGTCCCCTATAAAAACATGGTAAGATTGTCAGGATTTCAATGGATATACCATCCCACATATTCAATGGTGCATCAAGGGGTTGAGTAAAACCTATAAAAACATTTTTCTCATCCTTCATTAACTGAATAGTAAGTCATTGAAATAGAAACTATGAAACATCATTCTTCATCATTAGCAACAAATTTTTTTTTATGATCCTACTACATATTTTCAACTCTTATATATACAACTGACGGAAACATATTAAACACTTGTAGAACATACTTCTTTAATATCATTGTTACCACTGCACATCCTCTAAAAGAACAACATGATCTCCAACTTCGTAAATTCTATCAGGATCATGTTTAGTAGATATCTATACTTTTAGGTCCTCAAAGATCGTATCCCCAAGCTGTGAATCACGTAATCTCTACAAAATTAGTGTGTAAAAACCATTTAATTTAGGTAACAAACTCTATATTCAATGAAAAATGATAACTAAAATGAGCCCAACTACTCTGACAAGTCATTCAAAAACTACGAAAAAGATCTTCATTTAAGAGAATCTGTAACCATGTCCCCCTTACTATGTGTATAGAAATTTTCAAGGCAATTATCCAGGTGGAACACTTTCCATAATATCTATCTCATGTTAATATCATTATGAGAGAATATATACATATGTATCTTGTGGTTAGAATAAATGATAACCTCCACACCCATTAGGTAGAATCACCATATCTTCATTGGAAAGACAATAACCATAAACCCATGATTAGGGATTGTGTAGTTCATCTCATGGGGTCTCAAATAACATGAACCATATGTAAGGATGGATTTCCTCTAAAGCGGAACAAAATTATGTTCAAGGTATGTTACATCATTGAACACTATTTACTAGACACCTCCCTTTGGTAATATCATGATAGGATCCCTCTTCAATCACTACCTCAACTACAAAAATTATTATTTTCACATCTGTATCATTGTGAAAGGATTCCCCTTTTAGGGAAAAGATTATATGGGACATGATATTTTGGATAAACCTGGTATGAATCTATGATAATATCTGGGAATCCAAAGGAATATCTTCCCCTTCATAAATCTATTAAATGTCTCCCTTGAAAACATTACCTAGAACATGGGTAGGCCCACATCCACATTATCAAGGGTGTTATCATGTCCCAATAAGTGCACCAAAAGTATCTAGAGATGACAATTCATTATATTCCAATAAAGTGGGTTCTCTTAGATTACATCCATAACCATCATAAAATGTGTTTTTTGATAATCCAAAGACATAAATATGACAAGGATATCAATGATAGAAACATACAAAACCAGGTTTTTGAAGGCTGAATGATTGGATTCAGGATTTCCATGAACATTGTTGAGTCAATCATAATGTAATCATAGGGACTATAGTAACATCAAAATGATTTCTTCAGTATATCATCATCCCTTATTGGGAACTGATCATATCCTAATCTGACGTCATCCTTCAAGAACTATCTTGACCCTCTCAACTGATGAATGAGGTCATAAAACCTCATTAGTTGATAATTGTTCATTACGATCACCAGGATCATGAACCAGTAGTCCACCCAGAACCACAATCTCCCATATAGACTCATGGAAAATTAAAATGGAGTTGACCCGGGTGAAAATTAGATCTAGCCACGGCCTTTCTATTCAATTCCTTCCAATATACCCTAATCTCAAAAACAGTTTCATGAGTCAGCTAACATGATAGAGTAGATATTTGTGTCATATGTGGGTGTATATAAATGAAAATGTTTATCCTTCAGTGGGTATGCATGCTTGGAATTCCATACAGAATTAAAAACAAAAAAGCCTCCCACACTATAGGGAACATAGGACTCATAATATATATTGTACCCATGGCCATGCTATCAAATTTTTGTGTAATTGGATTCACCCACCTAAGCATGATTCAATCATGTAATGTCTTGGTTTCCTTTTCATCCAATAAGGGACACCTAGTTCCATAACTACAGTCACACCACAACCTCTAACTAAGACATTCAATATGGTCATGAACTGAATATAACCAATCAATACCTAAGATGTTGTCACGTGGCATTATGACATCTTAAAAGATATTCTAATAGAAACATTATCCCCCAAGAGAATATGAACACAATCCGTACAAGTGTTTGATTGATTAGTCTTCTATAATAACAGTGTCCAAGCATAATTATTGAGATATGATAATAACTAGAATCTCTATGTGTCAACCCAGATTGGTGTAAATAAATGAATGAATATAACATCTGTTTATCAGTATTTTATTTAAGAAATAAATGACACAGATCATACCTTGAATCATTCACAGAGCCTTTGGGTCATAATTCCTGACTTCCCTCAACTTCCCATGATATTAGCCTCCATCTCTATGAGCATGGAGTTAACAACCATGTGGCATCAATGTTAACTTGTCAAGGCTTCTACCACCTCTATCTCCTCTCCCAAATCCTCTACCTTGTCCTCATACATATAGACCTGTATACTCTCTCCAATACCCATTCCATGATGTTCCATATGATGTGTCCCTTCCAACTGTGTCATCTAAATTTGTATATCTGCTAGTATAGGTGCAGGGAACTACTATATGAAAAATAGATCATCATATGATCATGATTCAATCACTTTTTCATAAGACTAGGTTAGTGAACACCACTACCATTCTACTAAGTGATGAATAAGGCTCACCACCATGTCCAATGTCTAATAGATTGGTGTCCTAAACTGAATAAACACTAGTGTCACTACATCCCGAAAATCAATAGTTGACTGCGGGTCAGGCTCTCCACAGATCATGAAGGTTTTTTGTCATTAAAAATTATGAAGTACACTAAACATGCTCACCTAATCTAGTGTATGGTGGGTACAACACACTACTATATAGGTAGAGGTATAGCTAGATCACCACCTAGAGGTAACATCTCTGGAATTGGTCATTATTTTAATGAATCTTCACATAGGGGATCATCCTCCAAATATTGATGTTGAATACATGTTGGAATTAGTTACATATGCATGCTAAAATTAAACATGATGTACCACAGTCAATGTGTATATCTAGAGATATGACTCAAGTAGGACATGGAATCAAAAACACATTCTTATATGATTCATGCACAATTTCATAACCATAAACCATTTTTCTAATGTACCGTGTCAAATGGATGGTGATTAGAGAAATAGTGTATGGGTAAGACATCTTCTACACCAATAATAAAGACCTTCATCTAAAAGCTGATATTGGAACACACAACTGTGTACCCAAAACTAATATCACAAACTCATGTCCAATGATTGAACTGATTGCCCTTTAAAAACCCAATCATGTCCCATCCAACTGAGCTATGTTCCATGACTACCATAGCTTACATCAAATATGTCAGGGGTTGGTGACTTCTGTTGAGTAGTAATATCAAAAAAAAATTGGTGGCCATATCCTAAATACGTATACACACACCCACATCTTCAAGTCAATACAATGATGTAATATAGAAAAACAATAAAAATGAAAACATACATAAATATCCTTTAACTAGAGTAAATGAATATGTAATTTAATATTAAAAGGGAAAAATAAATCCCTCAAAATCTCCCTGAAACATGTCCAATAAGAATGTAATGATGGGAAATACATTCAAATTAATGATAGAACATATTTTAGTTTTCTTCATTCTCATATGGGATCTATTTGGCCCTAGTTAAGCTAGGAATCTGTCAAAAGGTTGATGGTCTGCACATGACCCAATAGGTGGGGAAACGTCCCATACATGGGTGAGTATAAACATTCACAATAGACACCCAGAAACCAAGAAACATACCGAAAATGTTTAATAATCGTATCTTAAAAGGTATATGTATATAGTATATATAACTTTAATATCCATAAATAATGAACAAAGACACATTCTATCATGTTAAAGTCCCAACGATAATACTATGATTGGATTACAACTCAAAGGTTCCATGATGAACATTTCATGGAGAACATAATCCATGAGTTAGATATCACTGATAACATCAATATGAGAGTTATTTCTCATTGGGTCTCATCATAGAACTATACACCCAATGTATAAAGAGATATGATACATAGATGAGTAAAACACTGAATTCCATGGGTAATAACAAAAATTCAATTTTGATTAACAATATAAGTAGAGGATTGTTTCTTGTATAGTGCTAGTTATGATGATACTGATAAATCAACCTAGGAAAAGTAGTTGATAGAGGATCTCACTACGGTCATCAAAAAAGGAATTAAAAAAATCTATAAATAAGACATCTAAAAGTGGTAATTGTACTATACTTAATATGTTATTCTCTAATTTACATTTTGGAATGGAATTTAAGAATTTACACAAAAAAACATATCCATGATACAAAAGAAAATTTCTACAATCCAAATCAAATGGAGTGCACTGAGGGTACATGGGGTACACAGTGTGTCTCCTGGTATCTGGGACCTTATCATTTTAAATAACCCATTAACTTATCCATTTATAAGTATGTTGCATGTCGGTGCCCTTGTATTTTTCCTATGTAACAGAACATAGCTTAGAATATGTACATTTATCATAGACATGTCTGTATGGTACTGCAAAGTGTGCCTATTCCTATGTCCCCTACCCATGTCTCTGTACCTATGATGTACATGTCGAGCCATCAATGAGGAGTCACATGTCTGGTGAATGTGAAATTTTGCATGTGATCTGTAACTCCATCAATAAACCCTAGTCACCACCGTATGGTTCCCACATGTTGTGTATCTCTATTGTAAATGTAGTGTATTACCGAATTACTCCATAATTCCAAATCTAGAACACTGTTTGTTGAAAATTTCTCTATCCATCGTTCAAGTGATAGAATAATATGAAAATATAGAAAAATAATATGTTTTTCCTTTCTTTAATCAAATCATCAAAATCCAGCAATCAAATCAACAAAGATAATTCTTTTAAACATTATTCGCCATCCAACATTGAAGAACACCAGAATATGGTATTCATATTGTCTAATTGACTGCCACATCATTCATTAAAACAATTTCAATTCATTTTGAGCTCAAATCTAAAATATATAATCATTTTTCCATGAAATGAGTGAGCAATGATCAATATCTTTGGTAATTTCTAAACCACTAGAGAATAGAGAACACCCATGATGAGAGAATAATTAAGGGTGTGAATCACAAAGAATAATAGTTTGGAATAGTCATCAATTAGTGATTGTGTTGACCACAATTCAATGATTTTATAATGAAGAAGGAAGAGATAATGAAAATAATCACAAATCATTTCCCCCAAAAGTATCACCATTTATAACCCATCCTGTAAAATGACCAATCTGAGAGTAAATCCACTAGTATATTTACTCTTATTTATTATTGAATTAGAATATGGGTAATGAATAAGATAAAAAACATACAAAATCAATATGGGTTGATCACTAATGAAGAACGGTCCATTTCATTGTGGTTGGAGATATATCTATATCTTGTTTCACACTGATCATAGATCTTTGGTTCAGCTAGTGTTCTCCAAGAGATCTCCTACAACACTCTCTCTACGGATACACCAATAGCTTCAGGGTTGTGTGACCAACCTAAGAAATCCATCGTAGCTTTAATATTTTAGAATAATTTACCTCATTATTCTAATATATAAATAGTATAATTATATACATTAATATTATTTATTTTATGGATTCGCTTCATTGATGATGGTTATGTCGCTTCAAGAGTAATACCCTTATTCTAAACTCAATGGTGCACTCATATTTATGATCGGGTCCCTCATAATAAGTTATACCACTATTTAATACAATTTAATTCATGTTATATTTAACATATTTAATATATTTTAAGAATTTATTTTGGGCATTCTGGTCCTTGAAATCGCATACAATCTAAGTGCGTAGTCTCAAAAATATTCCATTCAATTTACAAAAATATTAAATGGAAAATTTTATACATTACAAAAAAGAATAATTTTGAGATGTAGAGTGATGTTTTAAAATTTTATGATAAATATCTCTATAGTATGTTCACTTAAATTATAAATATAATGTCAATTTTGTGGATAATTCTATTCCACAGATCAAAAAAATTGTTGAGGAGTACTTAACACAAATGAATGATGAAATTTATCTTCCATCAAATTAGTAATAAATTATGTCTTATTATTTCTTATTATATTCTGAATATTCAAATTAAAAATATTCTCTTTTTTCAATTTATAAGAAGAAATAAATATTTATACTTAATATTTTAGAGGAATGATTACAAATAATTGGATCATATCATAATTATATATAAACATTTCATAGTATCTTTTTCAATCCCACGATTTGGGGGGTCAATATAGAACAGACATCCAAATTAAATAGATTTTGAAATTATTTTTTTTCTCCTTCAACATATTTAATGTATTATGGTGATTCTTCACTCGGTGAAAAAAATTAATAGGTGTGAATGTAGTCAAATGATGTATTGGGGAAATCTCATGTCCCTTATTTTTTCATGAAAATAACTTGTGATCTTTATCTTGTATAATAAATCAATTTACCCCATAACTAATTTTCTTTCTCTTTGGAAAGAATAAACCTTAACATTTCATTATTAATGATATGTAAATTTAATTTGGTGTGATTTCTATATAATTGTTTTTCATATCTTTTAAATTAATGATATAAGTTTCCTTACTGAACAACACACCATGACATGAGTTAGACGACTGACTTACAGATAGTTTGTAGTGCCAAATGACTTCAAACTAAACAAAACTAGTACTTACCCATGCATTCGCATGGTACCATAAATCAAATTTGATTTTTGAAATGTATTAATAATATAAGAGGTGATCAATGATAATAAATAATAAATATGTTGAAATTACAAATATGGTCATTATTTTCATATATGAATAAGTAAAAATGAACACAATATTATGTAAAATGAAGTTAAACGGAACTAAAATATGAATATATAACTGATATAAAGTTGAAGTATCTAGAACATGGAAATAGAGACACAAAAACTTAACATCAAAAAACGAAAATAACATAATGGTTCATTGACATTAAAGAAACATAACCTTGGACTATTCTTTCAATATTTAAATAGAACTATGGAATGTTTTGTCACCGTGGTCACATAATTCTAATAATGTTTCAAATACATTCACTCCATAAACCCATGAAAATTGATCGATATTTAAGATCTTATCTATTCAAGGATGAGAAAAAATAAAGTATTTTTGAAATCTCTTTAGATATCACCCAATGATCTATACCTTTGCTACTAATCTGTAGCTCCATCGGATTTTCCCATGAGATCAATATCCCATAATGGAGACAATTCCCGCTGAATCCCAACATAATCTTCCAAAAATACTACCTTCACAAGGCTTGGAAAAGCTGTTCAAAACATAGTAGTCAATATAATATGACACTAAAAAAACTAAAATGAAATTCACATAAAAATATAGATGACATTTAAAAAACACAACCTCACATGTAAATCATAATGATGATAGAAGCAAATGTATAGATCACATCTCATAAGATGATTTCTCATCAGATTATCAATGAGTAAATAAATGACAGCAATTGTGCATAAAACTATTGTATGTAAAAAAATATTGGATAAAATTAAGTAATCAAAAGAGCCTAATGTTCAAAAAAAATAGTTTTTGTTCTTATTAAAGAAAAAAGATGTTTGGTGAGTGACCTGAAGAAGTATCCATAAAATCTACATGAAGTACTAAACGACGGCGGTTTCTGCGGAGGAGGATCAACACTAAACGATGATGACTGCATACACGGGAGCTTACTGCTTGACGATGAGCTTCCTACGTTCAGAGTACCACCCGAAGTTGAAGTAAAAACCAAAATCGTTAATAAAATTGCATTTCGAAGAATCTTTATCAAATAAGTAGTATGTACATAACAGTAAATGAGCAAAGTATCGGGCATTACCATAATTTCTAAACAATACATGTTTCAATAAGGCATAACAATACAGTTTATAGTAAGGAATAAGAAAGTCTAGAACATAAAAGATGTTGGAACATTAAAGATGGTGGAAGTAACCTGCTTGTTCAGCAGTTTGAAGTTGAAGTGACATATATGAAACATTCAACTTCAAGTTATTTGTTATTGATGAATATTTAGTAATAGAATATACAGAGTAAAACAGTTGAATATTGATAATATATTTTCCAAGTTGACATACCTCTGAACTTGAATGCAGGATATACAAAAGAGGTTGTTGTAGGATTAGTTTCCATGTATGTACCTCTCATTGAGTATTGTTCATCAGTCGTTTGTGTTGAACGTGCATGCTTATTACTCTCTCCTTTGGAAAAAAGGACAGGTGAAAATGTTATAGGATATTATAAAGTGATTTTATATAAAGAGATATATAGATAATAAATCTAAGATGCTAGTTGAATTGTGAAACGTACCTGTGGATGAGAAAAGTAAGTTGTTTCCAGCAGCAGTATAATAAGCACTCTTCGTCAAAGCATTTGAATGCGTAAGAGTCAAAGTGTCGGGAAGTGGATAGGCGGAAGGTTCGGGGGTTGGATTTGCGGATTATGGAGGAGAAAACTCGGGATTTTTGGGCAAGGGAGTCGTGTCTGGATGTGCTGGTGACACGTTGGCAGAAAAATGGCAAGTTTAGAATATATATAGATACACTGAAACTGTGGATCATGTCGGAGAGCATAACCATAATTTCTATACAATACAGTTGCAATAAGGCATAACAATACAATTTACAGTAAGGAATAAGAAATTCTGGAACCTAATAGATGTTGGAACATTACAGATGGTGGAAGTAACCTTTTTGTTTAGCACTTTGAAGTTGATGTGACATATCTGCAACATTCAACTTCATGTTATTTCTTATTGATGAATATTTAGTAATAGAATGAACAGAGTAAAACAGTTGAAAGTTGATAATATAATGTCCATGTTGACATACCTCTGAAGTTGAATGCAGGATATACATCAGAGGTTATTGTAGGAGTAGTTTCCATGTATGTACCTCTCATTGAATGTTGTTCATCAGTCATTTGTGTAGAACCTCCATGCTTATTACTCTCTCCTTTGGAAAAAAAGGACAGGTGAAAATGTTATAGGATATTATAATGTGCTTATATATAAAGAGATATATAGATAATAAATATGAGATTCTAGTTGAAATGTGAAACATACATGTGGATGAGAAAAGTAAGTTGTTTCCAGTAGTAGTATAATATGCATTATTCATTAAAGAAGTTGAATGCGTAAGAGTCAATATTTCACTCACATAGAAACATTCACGTAGTTGAATGTTCATTGCTTACTGTGATGAGGATGCATTAGCTGAATCCACAATAGTATGACCATTTGAGTCCGTACCTTGTAAGAGTGATATTAGGACATGAAGTTGTGAAATATTAATGTATCATATTGACCATAAACGTAGCCAAAGTTTAAATTTGAAAATGTTTACAGAATGAAAGGCCGTGTCATGTCATGGTGTTCGGTCGTTGTTTTTTCTTGTTTGATCCACCGTATATCATTGATTGATCTAAATACTCTTGAGGGATTGTGGAACAGGAATATGAAAAATTGTAGGAAGATATGGTTAGTTGTTTTTCAGCATGAAATCAAAATAAATAAATGGGAGACAGTAAATAGAACTAACCATTTATGGATATAGATGATAATGGAATGTGTCGACGTATTTCTATGTTAGTAGCTGGTGTGACCAGTACGGCTGTAAAACACTTCCCTATAGTTAATCTTAACATAAAAATATCAATACTGTTAGAGTATACATTGTCTGAAAACATTATAATTTTTAAAAGTGTTTGAATATATATTTTTGCAATATGATAAAAATATAAAAAGTAATGGGTCACGAAGGAATACCTCTTCTTGTTTGTTTGCTTCCTGTTGGTGTGACAGGTTCAGTTTCATTAATGTTTTCAGGAGACATTCTTCCTGTGGATAGTAAACATGTAAGTAGCTAATTGATAAATAATGAAACTGTTTTTGGAGTGCAGAATAACAAATTAAATGTTACGTAAATGTAAAACTCTATAAACAACATGGAATATCACATACTGATAATAAAGAAACAATTAAAAAAGAATCTTACTAGATTTGATGCCATAAGAAATATATAATCCATTTCTAGTTGTTAGTCAATAATTTCTAATAGAAACTCAAAGAAAAAGAAAGAATAAATAAACCGATATAGAAAAGGAAATTGTTACAGTAAAATACCTTCACAACAGTGGAGGACCACATAATCATTAAACTTGAGACTAATTATTGACGATGCATGTAATAGTAAACTATTTTAGGCAAAGATATAAGGGAATAGTTATGATTAAGTCTCAATAAAGCAGGAAATAACATAATTTCATAGAAAAGGTGAAAGAGATGGGGAACGAAAAAATGGGAACAAAAATTAACATCACTACCTAATTGTAAGGTAACCATAGATAAAGGAGACAAAAAGCAGGAGTCGAAGGTGTTTAGGGTGTGGATACTAACCACATACTGTATGAGAATTCAATGGAAGAATACCTTATCAAGGATTGGAAAAAGCTGTTGAAAAAATAGTAGTCATTATAATTAAAAAATGATAACAAAACTGACTATCAGGACACAGAAATGAGGAGATCAGATTGAAAAAACAAAACTTAGCTTGAAACTCATAATTTTGAATGAAAAAAATGTATAGATCATAGTTAATATCATAAATATTTCCATTTTAATGCATGTATGATTCGTTAAATTACCCTTTCCGGATTGATGTACCCTATCAAGAATGAGAACTTCTTATTATGTTTTTTTCAACTGATGTACCCCTACAAACAGAAACAGTATAGTATGTTCATCTTCCTTTAACGCACACCATATGCATCGTTGTCTTGCCTGCAGAAGGTGTAAATCAAACCTTTTATGCATTGACCCGATATGTGTGCTTTGCACTTGTTGAACGGTGTCGGTTCTTTTTCATCGTGTAGCAGGGATTCGTGGAAATACTTCTATACAGTGCTGTATTTTTTGGGCAATGACAGCACAGTTTTTAAATGTTGCAACTATTCATAAAATCAAGACATATCAATCTATCATGAAATCCATTTTTGAGGAATTTTAAAATATAGATTCATGAATAAAGGGATTGAAATCTGCTTAGAGGCTTACCGTTTGCATCTGTTTACTATTTACATAAAAATTTGATCTTCTATCACCTAGTTTCTCCATGAAACCATGTCACGACAACCTGAAATCATATTGAAACAAAATATTGATGCATAAAAAGGGAATATAAGTGGATAAAATATGAACACCATTAAAATACATGAAATCTGATTAATACCCTAATTGAATTGATTAGGTAATCTGAATACATGCATAACCTGAATGTTGTTCATACGTTGACATCATCCTTGCCAAAGGGGACATCATATTATGCATTGCCATGTGGTCTCTGAGTAATCTTGCTACATATCAAATCTACAACATCAGTATACAATAAATAAAGCAAAGAACAATGAATACCTTAATGCAAATATCAAAAATACTTCAAATAGGCTCACTTCTGGATAAGAGAGTCCTAAACTTCAATTGTATTACATAGTAGTCTGGTGAATGCTGTAAATCCATAGCCATGCATCAGTCAAAGACAAATAGGTAGTAGTCTGAAATCATGAAGTGAGATGGATTTGATCCATTCTTGAAGCACTTAGGATCCTCAACAAACCCAGACAACCATGAATATACCAGATTCAATGGGAAATGAGGCCGCAAAACCATCCAAATAGAGGAGGAAACCCAAAAAAGTAAGATATGTTCAAACAATAAACATGTAAACTGAAAACTCAACTGACCATAATCCAGGAAGATATAGAATAGGATGATAGCTTCAATCCAGATCAATTCGGTAATCAGCATTATGTACATCCTTCTTCTCTATGTATAACTATCCTATGTGCACATGACTTGTGTGGCATTAATAGTAGGTAAATCTTATATGTGTTAAATGGGCATGTCTCGAATACACTTAAAATATTAATATGTAAGACATCTAAAACATTGAAAATAATGAAGAAACATACGCCTAAATGTTTGTTTCATAGACAATACCAGTATTATTCAATCCTGAATAGGTTCGTAAGCTGCTTGCCAGCTTATTCCTGCCCCTAAAACACATAAAAATTGTTGTTAAATAGTAAAATAACTAATGAAAATAAAATATGAGAAAAGGGACAAGAAATTTTGGGTTTAAAACATAGAATATGTGATGTAGTTAACCTTTTCTTAGCAAGAAAATTCCATTAGGTCAACCAATCTGGGAATGATAATATATTTTAGATGCATTCTATTACAATGTAGATGGGTTGAGACAAAGATGAACATGAATTTTATTTACTAATGAAATTAAAGAGACCTGAATTATTAAATATCAATATATTTCTTATAACATATACATTGTGCGTCAACAAAGAAAGATAAATTATTTTGTTTCAAAAACTGATATCCTTATTTTGTTTATTAAAACAGTGTATATCCATTCAAAAAAAATATAAGTGTCACATATATTGTTGAGAAAAAATTCAATGATACCTTAAAAAACACAACATTATAGATATTTTAAAAAATAAAATTCCTACTTCATTTAAAAATGGCATTCCAAATATTATTTGTTTAAAAACATCAAACAAAAAACATATTCTCTTGTAAATATCCTTATAAATATATTACAGAAAATAAAAAATAAAGTAAACAAAACAATAACAGATTCATTATCAAAAACAAAACATAACAATTTGAATATTAATCAATAATTAAAATGTAATATTCCATTGAAAATAAAGATACAAAGATGTCATCGAAATTATTAACAAAACAATTACTACTAATCAAAAATTTCAAGTGATTTTTAGTTTGAAAGAAAATAATCAAAACAGAATATATGTTTTGTATAACAACAAAACAAACTGCAATATATCACATGTTCTCTTCTCTATAAAGAAGAAGTTAAATAATAAAAATAAAAGTAATATTGCCACTAATGATGGAAAATACAACAATATTTTAAATTGAGATGACAAAACAAAAAGAAAAAGTATGTTCTATTATGATGATTTGAACTTCAACAATCAAAACATGCACCTAATCAAATGAATACAAATAATATGTGGATAAACAGAGAAAATAAACCTGAATGGTTGAATAACCAATGAATAGAATCATCCAATGAACATAACTCATGTGAGTGCAATCAATCATAGTACTGCTCATCTACAATAACAAATGATTAACATCATCCGATGAACAGATATTGGAATTCATTTACAATGATTGTAACATAAATAGTCTACATTATTTGCATACCATAACTCTCCCCCGGCATTATAATCATCTTCATCATCATCAAAATCAATATTCTGCAAGAAAATAATCTGAAACCAAATCATAGGTTTGGCCTAATACCAATGATTAGAGAAAGTTTGATTGATATTCTGTGAGAACCTGATTGTAATCATTTTTATCACGTGTTCTCTTCTCTATAAATAATATGTTAAATAATACAAATAAATGTAACATTGCCACTAATGATTGAAAATACAACAATATTGTAAATTAAGATAACAAAACAAAAAGAAAAAGAATTTTCTATTATGATGATTTGAACTTAAACAATCAAAACTTGCACCTGATCAAATGAATACAAACAATGTCTGGATAAACAAAGAAAATAAACTTGAATGGTTGAATAACCAATGAATAGAATCATCCAATGAACATAACTCAGGTGAGTGTGATCAATCATAGTACTGCTCATCTACAATAACAAATGATTAACATCATCCAATGAACAGATAGTGGAATTCATTTAAAAAGATTGTAACATAAATAGTTTACATTATTTGCATACCATAACTCTCCCCGTCCATCTAATCATCTTCATCATCATCAAAATCAATATTCTGCAAGAAAACAATCTGAAACCAAATCATAGATTTGGCCTAATACCAATGATTAGAGAAAGTTTGATTGATATTCTGTGAGAACCTGTTTGTAATCATTGTTCTCACTCTGTTCATTATTCTCATTCAGGATCTCATCAACTCATTCACCTTCTTTATTTTCCTTCATGTCGTCACCCTCATGCCCCCACCTAATTTGAATTAGAAGAATAATTGTAAGATCATTGGGAATAATTATTATGAAAATGCAATGTAGATTACATTTATATGTTGATAATAAAATTTCATTTGGAAGATACTGCATCAAATAATAAGTATGTACATAACATTATATTTGTAATAAATATAGACATAAACGAATCACATTGAAGATAGAGAGAACAGGGAGTCGTTGATTGCAGATGAGTCGAGCTGAGCAGAGATTTGAAATGAAGAATGTATGAAAATTTACCACGGTTCATTTTGACCATTTCTTTCGAAACTTGGATGTACAAATAAAGTAACCTGAATAGAAGAAGAAATGTAACATCATTGGGAACAATTATTATGATAATGCAATGTCGAGTCAATTTAAATGTCGTTAATAAAATTGCTTATGGAAGATGTTGTATCAAATAAGCAGTATATACATAACATTAAATGAGTAAGAAATATAGACATAACATTTAACAAAAATTAATTAGTCGGCACATTATGAAAAAATTAATAGATTATACAGACAAATGGAAATTGGATGTGACCTTACTATTTGACGATGAGTTACACACATTCAGAGTACCACCCGAAATTGAAGTGAAAACCAAAATCGTTAATAAAATTGCATTTGGATGAAGTTGTATCAAATAAGTATTATGTACATAAGAGTAAATGAGTAAAGCTCGGATTCCATCATTTCTAGAACCAAAAAAATATAACCACGAATCTCAAAAACCTGACCTCAATAGGCCAAACCCAGAAACCCTGCTTGGAGAAACCTCAAGTTCTTTGAGATTATAAATTCATTCCTAAGAGGACGATGCGCGATGTACCTTCCCACCTGCTGAAACCGCGACCAACTGTTTGAATATACTAATCGTAGGTAGAAACATATGATCAGAACCGATAGGATAGAGTTTAGATCATACCGTCGATGTAGAGGTAGCCGCAGATATGCAACAGTTGGTTTTTGTTGGAGGATCTGAAACCCTATTCGTCGGGCACTGGATACGGTGGAGGTAATCCAAGGGGAGTGGATATGCGGGAATGTTGGGGGGGTATCCATAGAAATGCACGAGACGGGTTTCCGCAGTGGAGGAGAAACCCTAAAAGACAGCCACTGCATATGCTGGAGCAAATCGATGGGCAGTGGATATACGGGAGTGTTGGGGGTTGGATTTGCGGATTATGGAGGAGAAAACTGGGGAAATTCAGGCCTCAGTTGGACGAGCTGGAGGTGGAGGCACTGAATGCGGGGGTACTGAAGATCGAGCATGTGGAGCGAGATATTTTGACTATGAAGAAGGATGATTAGAGTAGCAGATACCGGAGATTAGGGAGAGGGAAATCGCGATAGGGTCGGAGGTGGTGTAAAGCCCCATAAATTTCAAGAAGTTTTTTTTCTTAATTTTCTTTGGAATTTTACAAGAATGCAGTTTCTGACGGCACGTTATTCCGAGGGTCGGTGTGCCCGGAATCATTTTCCGAAGTTCGGTTCGGGTACGTTCAGTGAACGAACATGCGGGTTTTTCTAACTTTTGAACCGGTGCTCGGAATCGAATTCCGAGGGCACTGATGGAATCGAAGCACCGGTACTTGCTTATAAACGCCACTTCTGGAGTTGTGTTTGCTCAGGTGTGGTTTTTAATTTTTGGGGGTTAAGTGAAAAAAATAAAATAAAGTGGTGCGACAACTTTATTTTATTTCCCTTAAGCCACTTAATGCCACTTTAAGCTGCTTAAGCTGAGTTGAAGAAGATAGGGTGGAACCTAAAATATCCTACCCTCTTGGTAGGATACTTGTGAGGTGGGGCCCGCATGAGCCCCACAGTTTCTTTTCCCCTATGTAACGCACCCACAACCCCCCCCCCCCCCCTTTAATGAAAGCCAACTGATGCAATTTCTAAATTCATAACGCCCCTTTTAATTGGGCGGTTAGTTTCGTTGCAATTAATTCTATGAATTAATTTGTGCGTTACTTATATTTAATTTTTGTTTGTTGGCATGTAATGAAATAAGACCAACACATGTCTTCTTGAGGATTGTTCGTTGAGAGGATTTGACAGAAACTTTAAGTCCTTCATCCTCCTTCACGAAGAACGCGAAGAACGCGAAGAACTCTGGCCTTCGATGAAGGGTTACGAAGAACGACAGACCCCCGGGGATCGACGCTATGCGACGCCGACGATTCTTCCACGACGTTCCATCCCTGCGACAATCTTCGGTCGGCATATTGAGGTCGGGGATTGCGGTCCTTTTAATTATTTGTGGATTATAACATCAACATGGATTTAATTGTTATAAATAAATCTTTATGTTCTTGATCCTCATAGTTTGTCTATGCGACGCCGAGTACCGTGCGACAGCGATGCTCTTCTGCGATGCGATGATCCTTTTTCTTCCGCGACGGTCAATTCCGCGACGAACTCACATCCGACAACGACGTTGAGGTAGGGGTCATTTTGAAAATGATAATACCCATGTTTGTTTTCCTCCAAGAAAAGAACGTGGACCAACCAATTAACAAGTTGGCCCGCATATTATTATTGTGGGTCAAGGTTTATCAATTGCTAGGAATTATGGTGTTGTTTCAAACCGCTAACGCGGTGGGTGCGGACCAACAAACAAGTCTGAACCCACCAACCTTTTTTTCTTGGTGTGCGGAACGGTGGATGACGATAAAACAGGCCGCAGAGACGATTTGTTGATTCCGCACTGAAGAACGGGACCCGGGATGAGCTACGACGCAGACGGAAATGAAATCGGACCACCGGAGCAACTCCGATGGCCCGCAGACTCCACCGGCGGGGGCGGCGGGCGGAGGCAGCGGCGCCCCGGCGCGCTGCCGGAGGAGCCGCCCCGGCTGAAGCCGCGGCGGCGGGGTGAGGTTCCGCGGCCGCGCGTAACCAAAGGCAGGGATGCGGTCGGCTGTTACGTTCGTTGGCGAGAGGCGGCCCCAACCGGGGCCGCGGATCCTTCACGCGGGGGCAGTGCGCCCCCGCCCGCGGTCTCCCTCGCTCGGCCGCTCGGCCGAGCCGAGCCGAGCAGACCCGCCGGGCCGGGTCATGCCCTGGCCGGGCCGGGCCGCGCTGGCTGGGCGGGGTCGAACCCAACCAGGTCAGACCTGGACCCGGGTCGGGTCGCCCGGTTCAGGCCGACCCAGGGGGGTCGGGCCGGGTCGATCTGGGCCCAGACCCCCGTTTCTCGACCTTTTCGGTCTTTTTCTCATAACTTGAGCTATGGGCCTCCGACCGACGTGCCGTCAGTGGCGATGGAATCCTTGGATAAGGACGGTCGTTTCGGTATATCACACTCAATGTTTCGGAATACTTTGGGTTCGTCCGGGTTGGTTCGTACACGAAACCAACCGGGCCCTCGGAGTGGAAACGCTCATATCTTGAGCTTCGGACGTCCTCTTGACGTGTCGTCGACTTTGTTGAATTCCTCTAAGTGAGACGGATCTTTTGGCTTACTCCGCACGAGGTTTGGACGCAGGTGGAGTACTATCGGGTTTGTGTTTCCTTAAAAACCAACCGGACCCCTGGGACGAAAAATCCAATAACTCTCAGACCGGGCGTCCGATTGAAGTGCCGTTTGCGACGTTTAGTTCCTGTTGGTGATACGGAACTTTTGAATACATCAACTCTGGACTATGTGTCAGTTGATGTATCAGCCTCTTGGCTCGTGGGGCGGACCCTCCCGAATGAGCTTGATATGTGCGGGAACCCTAGAGCTGGCTGCGACTAATACTGTGACGACGACGACTGTGCAGAGATCCTTAGTGGATTCGACGGTGACGACTCCAGCACTCATCGATTATTTGTGGGTCAGTGCTACTGATCCTGTGTGGGTCTGATCCTATGTGGGTCAGCGCTCAACGTTCTTGTGTGGTCTAGCACCTACAGATCCTTTGTGGGTCAGATCCTTTGTGGGTCAATGCAGGTGTTAGTTACCTATCGATCCTTTGTGGGTCAGATCCTTTGTGGGTAACTGTAGGGGTTAGTACCTATCGATCCTTTGTGGGTCCGATAGCTTAGATGACTCAGTGGCAATATCTGGTCATCTTTATCATCATACAACGAAGTATTCCTATGTGAGCTGAATCCCTTTTTCTTTCCTTTGTGGATTGTGTTGTGCTATCCAGTGTGGATTTACGTTTTTCTCTCCTATGTGGACTGGGTTGTGCTTGGGCTCGGATGTTGTAGACGAACGAGATTTGATGACTTAGGTATATGTATGGGCATATACCTAATTAGTGTCGGATGTTACTTCGTGATTGTATCTTTACTTTGTGGATTATCCTTTGTGGATTCTGGGAGACCTTCGGGGGTCTCGGGGTCCCTACTGAGTGGATTATTCTCACAACTGCCCGGGCTATGCCCGCACTACATTGTGTTGGTTGCAGATGACGGAGAGCGATGATCGTGGTGGAGGATTGCGGAGAAGGACGGTACCTGGAGGTGGTCCAGTGGGTGGGACGTACTCGGAGCGGTCGGCTGGACCCGAGGAGCAGTGGAGGCTTTCTGTACCCACCCTTCAGGTGGGATTTCCAGTGGGTAGCTCGACGTTGCAGCTTTACTTTTCAGTTGTTGTTTACCCTTTCCAGTTGTACTTTACTTTATGTTTGGGTTTGTATTCCGGCCCACTTACTTTTCCGCACTTACTGTTGTACTCAACATTTACTTAGTGTTTACTTCTTCCTACTTACTCTGTGGTGTTTGTTGTTTACTTTACAAAGGCAATGCCTTCCCTTTACTGGGATATACTCCTTGGTGCTAGTCACCAGCCCCTGGCCTATGGAAGGCGGGCATGGGGTGGTCACGGCACGGGCCCCGAGGATGGGTCGTGAAAAATTGGTATCAGAGGAGTTCGGTTCTACCGCAGACTCTGATCATTCTTCTATGTGAAGCAACAGTGTTAAGCGTATTGAGTGTGGTTATCAGTCCAGGGAGCCCAGTGTTGGTGCGGCGGCCGACGTATCCATACACCAGGGCCCTGACTTCTGATTTCCGACTTAATGCACGAAAACATTGATTGCATGTGTGTTTCAAGTTTCTTTGTGATTACATTGTATCAACTCACCAGGTATATTGTTCTGACCATGGCGCACCTATTTCCTTTTCAGGATGGCCCCATGATGGCAGCCAGCTAGGGATCCGAGAGTTGAGCGTGACGACAGCCCACCGAGCGACGAGGCCTCGGTACATGGCCATTTGACACCTGAGGCAACGATGATACCTCTACCCGCCGAGCCACCGATGCTTCCAGCACCAGCCGCTGACGATGCACATCGCATTAGTGCACTTCATGAGTTCCAGTGCCAGTGACCGCCTAGGATCCGTAGGGACACGGACCCCCAGGTAGCCGAGGACTGGTTGGAGGCAGTGGTGCGAGTTTTCAGGCTAGTGAGGACACCAGCAGACCTCATGGTGATCCTCGCAGCGAGCCTACTACACGCAGAAGCGGGCCAATGGTGGAGCTTGATGCTCCAGGTGCACGATGAGGCGTCTCTCCTCTGGAAAGACTTTGAGGGCCTCTTCCACTCAGAGTTCGTCCCGGCCACCCTCCGTGTGGTGCGCATCCAGGAGCTTCTTCAGCTATGGTAGGGCAGCTTGATGGTCACCCAGTACTCGGTGAGATTTACCGATCTCTCGCATTACTCGACAGACATGGTACGGGACCCATTCTTCCAGGCCCGAACATTTGATCATAGATTAAGACATGAGATCAGGGCACCGCTGATCTCCCTCAGCATTCTGACTCAGGAAAGAGTACTGGAGCGAGCCCTTTTGATCGAGAGCTTCCTTGCTGAGCCTTCATCAGCGGTGAGACCTACCGCGGGGCGGCACATAGCAGAGTCTTCTATAGCAGGCGGTCGACGGATGACTCATGGGTCCAGGTAGACCAAACCCTCATGTAGATGGCCTCAAGACAATGGCTCAGTAGTGCGGGGAACACATCGTGGAGCCAGTCTTTCCAGAGGTAGGCAGTGCTACACATGCAGCGGGCAGTACCACATGGATCGTGACTACCCGACCCACTATGCCGAGGAGTAGTAGACTGTTGAGGGGACACATAGGCAGAGGAAGAGGGTCGACTATGGAAGTCCTCAGGGAGGAGGCGGACGACGCATAGGAGCTGGCCGAGCAGCAGGTGGTGGGCGATGCTTTGAGGCTCTACCACCACCACCACCAGGAGGTCCACCCCGACCACAGGGAGCTGGCGGGCAGAGACAGGAACAACTCCAGGCAGCGGAGGCCTACGACCACGGCGCGCCCAAGATTATTTGAGGTACTATCTGTCTCTATTCCAACCTTGCTTCAGTTCTTATAGACACAGGATCGAGTCACTCTTTCATAGCCACTGCCCTCGTTCAGAGCTCGGAGATTCCGACAGAGCCGTTGGCTCGATCCTTATGTCTAGAGACTCCTACGGGAGCGGACTCGACGATTACGCACTTGTGCCGGCAGTGTGAGCTAACTCTAGGAGGTGAGAGATTCGACTGGGATCTTCTTGTAGTGGTGTCGAGGCCTTACGATGTCATCTTGGGCATGGATTTGTTATCTACTGTTCATGATCAGATCGACTGTATTAGGCTCAAGGTGCGATGTGTGCACACCGACGGGAGCAGGTTCACCTTCACCCGCGAGAAGGGATCCTTTGCAGCACAAGATGGAATTCCACATATGAGAGGACAACCCATCACTCATCAGTTGGCTAGCCTCGTCCTTGGAGTAGTTGACGTGCAGAGTACTAGGTTTCCAGTAGTGGTGGATCAGTATGTGGACATCTTTCCCAACAATTTCCCAGGGCTACCTCCTCACAGAGAGGTAGACTTTTATATTGATCTGTACCCCAGGACAGCCCCAATATCCACTCCAGCATATTGGATGGCCCCCACTGAGCTTCGAGAGATATGCGTACTGTTGGAGTACTTGCAGGGCAAGAGATTCATCTGACCTAGTGTTTCATCATGGGATTCCCCGATATTGTTCGCCATGAAGGCGGATGGGAGCTTGCAACTTTGTGTCGACTATCATCACCTTAACCAGGTGACGGTGAGGAACAAGTATCCTCTACCGAGGATTGGTGACCTCTTCGATCAGCTCAAGGGATCACGGTGGTTCTCGAAGATAGACCTCAGGTCAGGCTATCATCAGCTCAGAGTTCGGGACGAGGACGTGCAGAAGACGACCTTCAGAAGTCGGTATGGCCACTATGAGTTCTTGTTTATGCCATTCGGCATGACCAATGCTCCAGCATTTTTCATGGGCCTCATGCACAGGATATTTCAGCTATACCTCGATCGATTTGTCATAGTCTTCATCGACGACATTTTGATATACTCGACGACTGAGGAGGAGCACGCATGACACTTGCGGGTTGTACTAGACACACTCTGAGAGAACCAGCTTTATGGAAAGCTCTCGAAGTGTCAGTTCTGGATACGTGAGGTCCACTTCTTGGTGCACATCATATCTGAGGTGGGAGTTGCGGTGGATCCTATGATGATCAAGGCAGCGTGACGGAGATGCGGAGTTTCTTGGGACTAGCTGGATACTATTGGAGATTTGTGGCAGACTTCTCTAGAGTTTCGGCACCACTCTCAGCTTTGACGAAGAAGGGGAAAGCCTTTGTGTGGTCAGACAGATGTCAGAAGATCTTCCAGGAGCTGAGACAGAGATTGACCAGCGCCCCTATCTTGAGGTTTCCTGAGGAGGGAGTAGGGTACGTATTCCACTGCGATGCATCAGGGACCATACTCGGATGTGTCCTGATGCAGGAGAGGGCGGTGATCGCCTATGGATCACGTCAGTTGAGGCCGCATGAGCAGAACTACGCTACCCATGACCTGGAGTTATCAGCAATTTTCTTCGCTCTTAATACATGGAGACCCTATCTGATGGGCGAGCACTTTACAGTCTTTTCTGACCATCAGAGTCTCAGGTACATCTTCTATCAGAAGGACTTGAACATGAAACAATGGTGATGGATCGAGATCCTCTATGACTATGACTTTGAGATAGTCTATAATCCTAGGAAAGGGAACATTGTAGTCGATGCTCTCAGCCGGAGGATGGTCATTCAGCTACTTGAGGAGGAGACATAGCAGCAAACCGCTTTGCAGATAACCTTCATGGATAGAGATGGAGCAGCCTTCCTTCAGTCTCTCACAGTCATCCCTCCACTACTACAGCGGGTCAGAGAGGCACATCATGGGGACGCTGACTGTGAGACATGGCGTGCACAGATATCCTCCAGAAAGGCACCTGATGGCTTCTCCTTTGGAGCAGAGCACGAAATCATTTTTAGAGGACGTACCTTGGTACCAGTTGCTTTACGGGAGGAAGTGCTGAGAGAGTTTCACACTTCTCCCATAGCGGTACATCCTGGAGTGGTGAAGATGCACCAGGACCTCATACGACAGCACTGGTGGCCAGGAATGAAGAAGTTTGTGGCAGAGTTTGTTTCACGATTCCTCACCTGCCAGTAGGTGAAGGCAGAGCATCAGGTTCCATCAGGCTTGGTACAACCATTCGAGGTCCCAGAGTGGAAGTGGGACTAGATATCTATGGACTTCGTGACTGGACTTTCACACACTTCCAGAGGTCACGACTCCATCTGGGTGCTTTTCGACTGACTCACCAAGTCGGCTCACTTCTTACCCATCAGAGAGCAGGGCTCAGTGGAGAGCTTGGGGCGTCTCTACGTTCAGGAGATTGTACGGCTTCATGGTGTGCCATCATCTATCATCTCTGATCGAGATGCTCGCTTTACTTCTCGGATTTGGAAGAGGTTGCAGGAGGCGTTCAGGATGCAGCTACGTCTGAGCACCGCCTTTTGCCCTCAGACGGATGGTCAGATGGAGAGGACCATTCAGACTCTTGAGGTCATGCTCCGCGCATGTGTCCTTGACTTTGGTCGCTGCTGGGAGGACCACCTACCCTTGGTGGAGTTTGCATACAACAGCAGCTACCACTCCACCATCGGGATGGAACCATACGAGGCATTGTACGGCAGACCATGCAGATCTCATTTGTGCTGGGCAGACCCTGGGGAGTCAGCACTTGTGGGACCAGAGATGGTCCAGGCCATGGCAGAGAAGTTCCAGGTCATCCAAGAGCAGATGAGGACAGCTCAGAGCCGGCAGAAGTATTATGCTGATAGGTGGTGGAGGCCACTAGAGTTTGAGGATGGTGACCACGTCTTCTTGCATGTCTCACCTCGACGTGGATTACAGAGATTTGTCCGAGGCGGCAAGTTGTCTTAACGCTTAATCGGACCATTCCAGGTCCTCAGCAGGATCGGCGAGGTGGCTTATCGCATGGCTCTACCACCTCAGTTGCACCGGGTGCACGATGTCTTCCACGTATCTCAGCTGAGGAGATATGTGCACGAACCGATGCATATCATTGATCATGGGGAGCTAGACATTGATGATGGGGAGACTTTTGCGGAGGTCCTGGTGGAGATCGAGGATCGACAAGAGTGGGTCCTACGTGGACGATCAATTCCTCTTGTGTGCATCAGATGGCAGCACTGGAACCTCTAGGAGAGAACTTGGGAGCCGGAGGCTCAGATGCGGGCTCAGCACCCACATTTGTTTCCCTTGCTTATGATGTATCTTTATGGGGACGTAAAACCCTGAGGTGGTAGTGATGTAAAGACCCGTAAATTTCAAGGTATTTTTTTTCTGAATTTTATTTGGAATTTTACAAGAACGCAGTTTCTGACGGCACGTGATTCCAAGGCCCGGTGTGCCCAGAATCATTTTCCGAAGTTTGGCTTGGGTACGTTCAGTGAACGAACGAGCTGGTTTTTCTATCATTTGAACCGGTGCTCGGAATCGATTTCCGAGGGCACTGATGGAATCAAAGCGCCAGTACTTTCTTAGAAACTCCTCTTCCGGAGTTACGTTTTCTCGCTATGGTTTTTAATTTTTGGGGGTTAAGTGATAAAAATAAAATAAAGTGGCGCGACAACTTTATTTTATTTCACTTAAGCCACTTAAAGCCACTTTAAGCTTCTTAAGCTGAGTTGAAGCAGATAGGGTGGAACCTAAAATATCCTACCCTCTTGGTAGGATATTTGTGAGGTGGGGCCTACACGAGCCCCGCCGTTTCTTTTCCCCTAAGTAATGCACCCGCAACCCCCCCCCCCCCCCCCCTCTTTAATGATGGTCAACTGACGCGTTTTCTAAATTCTTAACGCCCCTTTTAATTGGGCGGTTAGTTTTGTTGAAATTAATTCTATGAATTAATTTGTCCTTTACTTATATTTAATTTTCTTTTGTTGGCATGTAATGAAATAAGACCAACACATGTCTTCTTGAGGATTATTATTTGAGAGGATTTGACAGAAACTTTAAGTCCATCATCCTCCTTCACGAAGAACGCGAAGAACGTGAAGAACGCGAAAAACTACGGCCTCCGAAGAAGGGCGATGAAGAACGCCAGACCCCCGGAGATCGACGCGACATGACGCCGATGCTTCTTCCACGACGTTCCATCCCCGCGACAATCTTTGATCGACATCTTGAGGTAGGGGATTGCGGTCCTTTTAATTATTTGTGGATTATAACATCAACATGGATTTAATTGTTATAATTAAATTTGTATGTTCTTAATCCTTGGATTTTTCCTACGCAACACCGAGTACTGCGCGGCAGCGATGCTCTTCTGCGATGCGACACTCCTTTTTCTTCCGCGACGGTCAATTCCGCGACGAACTGGTGTCCGACGACGACGTTGAGGTAGGGGTCATTTTGAAAATGATAATACCCATGTTTGTTTTCCTCCAAGGCTAGAACGAGGACCAACCAATTAACAAGTGGGCTCGCGGATTATTATTGCGGGTCGAGGTTTATCAATTTCTGGGAATTATGGTGTTGTTTCAAACCGCTAACGCGGTGGGTGCCGACCAACGAACATTTCTGAACCCACCGCCCTTCTGTTCTTGGTGTGCGGAACGGCGGACGATGACAAAATGGGCCGCAAAGACGATTTGTTGATTCTGCAATGAAGAATGGGACCCGGGATGAGCTACGGCGCAGACGAAAATGAAATCGGACCATAGGAGCAACTTTGGGGGCCCGCGGACTCCACCGGCGTTGCCGGCGGCGGCAGCCCGGCGCTCTGCCGGACGGAGCCGCCGCGGCTAAAGCCTCGGTGGTGGGGTGCGGTTCTGCGGTCGCGCGGAAACGAAGGTAGGGATGTGGCCAGCTGACGTGTCCGTTGGCGAGAGGCGGCCCCAACCAGGGCTGGGATCCTTCACACGGGGGTAGCGCGCCCCCGCCCGCGTTTTCCCTCGCTCGGCCGCTCGGTCGAGCCGAGCCGAGCCGACCCGCTAGGCCAGGTCACGACCAGGCCAGGCCTAGCCACCCTGGCCGGGCCGGGTCGCACCCAACCGCTTTGGACCCATACTCGGGTCGGGCAACCCGGTTCGGGCCGACCCAGGGGGGTCGGGCCAGGTCGGTCCGGGCCCAGACCCCTGTTTCCGGACCTTTTCGGTATTTTGCACATAACATGAGCTACGGGCCTCCGAACGACACGCCGTCAGCAGCGATGCGATGCTTGAATCGAGACGGTCGTTTTGGTATATCACACTCAAGATTTTTGAATACTTTGGGTTCGGTCGGGTTGGTTCGTACACGAAACCAACCGGGCCCTCGGAGCAGAAACACTCATATCTTGAGCTTCAGACGTCCGATTGACATGTCGTCAACTTTGTTGAATTCCTCTAAGTGAGACGGATCTTTTGGATTTCTCCGCTCAAGGTTTGGGAGCAGGTGGAGTACGGTCGGGTTGGTTTTTCCTTAAAAACCAACCTGGCCACTGGGACGAAAAATCCAATAACTCTCAGACTGGGCATCCGATTGACGCGCCGTCTGCGACGTTGTGTTCCTGTTGGAGATATGGAACTTTTGGATACATGAAATCTGGACAATGTGTCAGTTGATGTATCAGCCTCTCAGCTCATGGAGCGGACCCTCCTTAACGAGCATGCTGTGTGCGGGAACCCCAGAGCTGGCTGCGGCTGCTACTGTGACGACGACAACTATGCAGAGATCCTCAGTGGATTCGACGGCGACGACTACAGCACTCAGCGATACATTGTGTGTCAGTGCTACCGATATTGTGTGGGTCCGATCCTAGGTGGGTCAGCGCTCAGCGGTCCTGTGTGGTCCAGCACCTATAGATCCTTTGTGGGTCAGATCCTTTGTGGGCCATTGCGGGGGTTAGTTACCAATCGATCCTTTGTGGGTCAGATCCTTTGTGGGTCATTGCGGGGGTTAGTACCTATCAATCCTTTGTGGGTCAGATCCTTTGTGGGTCATTATGGGGGATAGTACCTATCGATCCTTTGTGGGTCTGACGACTTAGATGAATCAGTGGCAATATCTGGTCATCTTTATCGTCATACAAAGAATTATTCTTGTGTGAGCTGAATCCCTTTTTCTTTCCTTTGTGGATTGGGTTGTGCTATCCTGTGTGGATTTACATTTTGATCTCCTATGTGGACTAGGTTGTGCTTGGGCTCGGATGTTGGAGCCGAACGAGATTTGATGACTTAGGTATATGTATGGGCATATACCTAAGTAGTGTCGGATGTTACTTCGTGATTGTATCTTCCCATTGTGGATTATCCTTTGTGAATTCTGGGAGACCTTCAAGGGTCTCGGGGTCCCTACTGAGTATCTTATACTCACCCCTGCATGGGCTATGCCCGCACTACATTTTGTTGGTTGCAGATGACGGACATCGCTGATCGTGGTGGAGGCTTGCGGAGCAGGACGGTACCTGGAGGTGGACCACTGGGTGGGACGTACTCGGAGCGGTCGGCTGGACCCGAGGAGCAGTGGAGGCTTTCTGTACCCACCCTTCCGGTGGGATTTCCAGTGGGCATCTCGACGTTGCGGCTTTACTTTTCAGTTGCTGTTTTCCCTTTCCAGTTGTACGTTACTTTCAGTTTGGGTTTGTATTTTGGCCCACTTACTTTTCCACACTTACTGTTGTACTCAGCTTTTACTTAGTGTTTACTTCTGCCTTCTTACTCTGTGGTGTTTGTTGTTTACATTACAAAGGCAATTCCTTCCCTTTACCAGGATTTATGCCTTGGTTATAGTTGCCAGCCCCTGGCCTATGGAAGGTGGGCTTGGGGTGGTCACGGTATGGGCCCCGAGGACGGGTCGTGACAGGTGGAGAAGACGGAGTAGGCGATGGGGATGGAGGTAAACCTTGTGGAGGCAGGTGATGAATGAAATCACGAGCGGTAGATGGAGAAATCGATCGGTGGAACCCAAATAGAATCAGAGGCCAAATGCGACTAGTGGATCGATGCAGTCGGGGTCGCGAGAGGTTTGTGAGGGTTGAAGAGAGGTATTTGGAGACGTGGCTTTCTATGGTGGTGACACGTCAGAGGAAAAATGCCAAGTTTAGAAGATATATAGATATAGATATAGATATATACAACTCAAGTCCATTCATCCTATAATGTATTTCCCAAATCATGTGATATTCAATCCATTATCATTTACAAATCAAATGGAAAAATTTTGGTTACACACAACAGAAATGAAATAGACATTATTTCCTATCACATGGGATGTTCACCCACTATTCAGTATACATGTACCATGTCTATAAAATTTAGTTAAAAAATATTCTATTTTGTTACCCTTGTCATCTATTATATTATATATTCATGTCCATGGTTACATATATTTTGGTTGTATATTTTATTGTTACACAATACCCTCCAAAAAATCCTACTTATATTTTAATGATGTGGATAAAGTTATTTCAACATGATTCAATACAAAAAATGAAATTTAGAGATTCTTTAATCCATGTTTTTTAAAATTTATTTCTAATTTATACATTTTTTTTAAAACATTCTAAATGTATGAATCTTTTTGGAAGATGTTCAGAATTTGGAATCATTATTCATATATATTGTTAATTAATCCATTTTTTCAGAAAATGTGGCATATTTATCCACTTTTCTGAAAACAAATCTAATTTTGAAATTTTTTCAGGAAACATCACCAATTTAAATATTGTATCATATATAAGTATATTTTTATTTAATTAAATATATATAAATAAAATATTATAATTATAGTTATATATAATTATATACATAAATTTATATTTATATACAAATAAATTAACTTATACTTAATTATAATTTTATTTTTATTTATATATATAAATACACATATAATATATATATATATATATATATTTATTTATATCCCTTGGGGTGAGGCTCAATGGTAGTTGCCTCTATGTTTCGAAATGTGGTTTCAATTTCAAGGCTTGTCGATTTCTTCCATGAATTTCTATATTATGTTTTTTATTTGTAATACATTTCCTTTCCCCACATCGATGTATATTCAAATTTTGATATATATATATATAAATAGACACATAGAAACACATAATCATATATATGGAAATGTATATAATTAAATCTTTATAAAAACACATTCACACAAACACACATATATATTAGAATATATACTTTTATATTATATAAACATATACATATTTTTAAATTATAAATACTATTGATTATAAATACATATGTATATAACATAAACACATATATATAATATAGACATTTATATATTCATGTATATTAATATATGTATATTAATATATATATTGCTTAATACAATTATATATATCTATATATTATTTAATTTATTTAAAAATACATAAAAATGCCAATGAAAATTTATATAGTTATAAAAACATATTAGCATATATTTAAAAATTAAAATATATATAAGACAAACACACACACAGACAAATATATAAACATAAACACACAAACATAGAAATATATATACACACACACACATAGACACATATACAAAAACACATACACTCACACATCTAATATAATCACACACATATTTATATAATCATAAACAAATAGATATATATTTATAAACATATTAATTATTTATATATATAATATAAATTTAGAAATGGTTGTATATTTATATTTCAATGTGTATATATAATATACATATATATATAATATACACACATATATATATATATAATTTTTATACATATATTATATAATATAAATATATATATATATAATGTATATAAATACATGTAATATATATATATGTGTGTGTTTTAATACTAATATATATAAATATATTCATTTTGATATATCTAAACAATCTTCATGTACGTTAGCTTGGATGGATTTTGGAGGATGATGTGGTGGGGACAAGGATCAAATATTGTTGGATGATATGTGTTTTTCATATCTTGTCTCCAGGTTTGTGAGGGTGATGTTATATGAGGGGGTTGGGGGAGAGAGAGATCAACTATCTCATGAGGGCATTGTGTGATGGATCATGGCATTTGATGGGGTAAATAAAACAATTAAATAATGAGTTATGGGTGATAGGTCAACTGGTGGGTAAGGAAGAGTGGGATAGACCATGGGTCTTGATGAGAGGAGATAAAAAATGAAAATTATGAATTATTTTTTGTAAAAAAATATCTATGTTGTTCTAGGGGATTGAATAAAAAATTATTCAATAAAAATATGAATGAAAAAATAGCTATCTGTCTCTTTTTTTCTCATTTTCCGATGCATCAAAAAATGTTTTTAAATGAGGTGTCATTTAACAATATTTCCATGATCTGATAAAAATAAAAAATGTTGATGATTTAACTATTCATAGTGATGGGAGAAATAGTCAAACTATCTAAATTTCTTATTTATGTCTCCCTTTGAAATTTGGTTTTTTCCCTTGATAAATAATGTATATCTTTATGTCAAAATACATTACAAAAAAACGATGACTATTAAAAAAATATATAGTATATGAAAATTTTATCATCTATTTTTCCCCTTGATCTCTAAATCTCATATTTTATATGAAAATTACATTTTTTGTGACCCATATCTCAATAAAAATGTTAATAATTATGTGCATTATTTTTCTATGTATCTACTACTCTAATTAAATATTTTTTATAATCCTCTGATTCAACTAAATCTTCTTTCTTATAAGTATTGGGAAGTAGTGGTTTAGTAATTAAAGTCATTGAACTATGTTCATCATCTATCCATTAAACATGTTTTAATTTATCATTGAACCACTATTCCATGTGGAATTGTAACATATTTTTTATTTGAATACAAATGAAATACCTTAGTGCCTAATACAATAAAACCCCTTGATGTCATACTAAGAGTAAGAAGTCCTTCTTGATAATTAGACAAATATAACAATTTTGGGACAAGACCATCACAATCCACTATATTATTGGCCTGATATTCCCATAATATGTTCATTACCTATATAATCCATGATGTATAATTATTATTTAACCCTAGAACAACATCATTAATCGGTTTTATAATCTTTTCAAATTTTTGTTTCTCAACCTATACATTCAGTCCATTGTTCTCTTCTGAATTTAACTACATATATTGTTTAGAATCATAGAGAACTATATTTTATTAATTATATTTTTCACATAAAATACAGTTATTCTATAGATAATCCAACAATTTAGCATCAGATTCATATGTATTAACAACATCAATAACTTTTTCAGTACTATTTTCCACCTTAGGAATTTCTATAATAACAAAAAGATCTTTATAAGTGATTTCTTTTCAATACTCAAACTCATAAAATATTGTTTCCCATAAACATTAATCATCATATAGATGTATGTTATTTATTAATAATTGTTTCCATTTTTAATTCCTCTTACCTTTCAAATACATTGATGACTTCTTTATAGAGGCTTCAGCTTCATTGTTATCTTTGAACTTTTAAAGACATTTATCCATGAGATGCCAGAATTCGTCCACACCTAAATCCTAAAATAGAGTGATTATCATTGAATTTAAATTTCCATATTGTTATATTATTGGATTATAAGAAAATCACATTATTATATTCATCCGATTCAAGATCCTCTTACGATTAATTCATCATCATTGCACAAAATACCACCTCACAGAATCATATTTGACCTAAACTCAATATTCTAATAACATGTATGTGAGGTGAGTTATATAAATGATATCCCACATCACCTAAAAATATTATTTATCATCAAACATTGATACATTCAATTTAAACAATGATTCTAACCGTTATAGGTCCCTTTATCAAAATTTTCATCAATGCGGACCTCGTAATGTCCACACATGTCATCCGAAAGTCTTTTTCTATGAACAAAAAATATATAAATTCCCTCATTAATTATATTTCATAAATATTCATACATATTCAACAATATATGAATCATTTAGATCATTTACCTACTATTCATATTTATATATTCTTCGATATTGTGGGCCATATGGTCTTAGGAGCATCTCCACATACACCAAAGGCTTATAACTAGTAGTGAGGGTACAATTAGTCTAAATTGGGGAGAATAAACCATATAGTGGTGGTAAAACTAATGGTTCATATATATAATTAAAAGTAGATGTACTATAATAATTGGAGAACTGTAATAAACACAGCTAAAGTGTATAAATCAACAAAAGTAATACCATACCCGAGGCATAAATACAATTTTTTTTAAAAATTATTGATGTCAATACAGGTCACACACACTAATAATTTAATAATTATGTTAAAAATATCCCCCATTACACACAGTATATATAGAACTATGATAATTTAAAATAATAAAATTATATTATATAGTGTAATCAACACACAACACATAGTTAAAATAGAAAATATAATTATTATTGATATTTAGTATGATAGCTATTACCTAAACATTGGAAATGTGTGTGTCGAATGTGATAGCTAAATTAAGATAACTAGTTTTACATATGTATATATATTTTTTGGAGTCCAAATTATTATAAAATAAAATAAAATAATATTGATAAAAAGGGAAGTCTTTTTCTTAAAATTATTTCAATTCCCATTAGTGTTTTTATACAAATAAATTTAAAAAATACCCCTATTGAATTATTTTAAATAAAAAATATATTACATATTCATATTATTATTTAACATTAACCATATTTATTTATTATAATTTAGATAAAAAATAATAAAGATTTAGGCATAAAAATTATTTTTTCCAAAAATTGTCTTCTCTCCTTTTCATTGTGCACATGTTTTAAAAATATATTTAGAAAATTATAATGTTATTTATAAAATAAAATATATTTGTGGAATAATAATTCATAAATTTAATTTTGGTTAAATTATTTCGTATTTTAGAAAATATTTATTTTCAAAGAATAATGAAAAATACAGATTTTTGCAAAAAGTATATTCTTTTGAATAAATTACGTAATTTAAAATATCACAATTTTTTAAATATTTTTTCACGTTTCTAATTTTTTATATAGTTATATTTAATCAAATTGATTAAATTTTAAAAAAATATATATTTTATTTTTTAATATTTTATTTTGGGTTTAAAAACAGGTTTTTATTAATACATTCTTCAAAATTAATTATGTTTATCAGTTTTAATTAATTAAAATAATCACTATTATTGAATTATTTAAATGAAATTAATGTAATAAATTTATGTAGAGATTAATTTATTTTAATTAAATTGTAATTAATAATATTATACTTAATATAGAAAATTTTGTATAAAAAATCTCTTATTAAAAAATAGCAGCCTCGCTGTGTCTATGGGATTAATATTAAATTAAAATTTTCCACTTTTGATAACTAAATTTATTTTAAATAGATTCACTATATGGAATAAAAATAATCCATAGTGTTTGATATTACAAAAATTATTTTTTGGCATAAATATTGGTGATAATTGTTAAAAATAATTTCATCAATTAATGTAAAAACGAGATTCCTGAGGGATCAACCACTAATCTTAAGGGGAATGATGAATTAAGAAATTTAAAATAGATATTTCATGGGCTCATTTCAACCATTATCATTTTATAATTTAAAATGGAACATTATTGGGTCCTAGTTCCATGAGAAAAATGTTGTTTGAATTCTCAAGATAAAAAAACTACAAGTGTGCCACTCACTGCGCTTATAAAATGAAACCCTATCCAATATTATACACAGCATAAATCCTATTTTTTCTAGAAATACCATACCCAAAACACATCACAAAATATATCCTCTCATCATATAGGCTATATTGTTTTCTTAATTATATCCTAGGAATGCCTATGATGGAATCCTAAGGAGGATACCTGAACAAGAGAAACCATTAATCAACAATAATTTTAAATTTACTTATTTATCGACGTATTGAAATTATTATTATAAAATTATTATAAAATAACAAAATTATATAACATTTTATATGTTTTTATGTTAAGGGTATGTCATAAAATCTCACACACATCCATCAAATGGTTTATGAAATCAGCGTTTGGGTGTACAACAGGCTACCACCTCACAAAATAATGTCATTCATTTTTGAATTACTTCCTCTCATGACTGGGTATGTTGATTGATATAAAGATAATATATGATATTAATAAAATAATTATATATATGGAGTAATTATATCTGTTATTATTTTTTATACATTCCAATACATAGGGGATATGATAACATCGCTCGTGTATAAAGTGGAGTACCACCACATAGATTAATGTGATACGTTTTCATTGATGAATTGCTTGGATGGTAATCAGGGTACATATAATTAATATATGTTACATAAATGAAATACTTTTTAAAGTAATGATATATTTATCCATCTATATTTATTACATATCAATATATTTCTACCTTTTCACTCATTAAAAATGTGATAATTTCGTTCGAGGACATGTGGTGTACAACTTCGTCGAAGTAGTGAGATTCATTTTATCATCATAAAATCTCAATAATGATATATATGATTATAGATAATTTAATACAATTTATTTTTTTATATAATTATAAAATTATAATGATAAAATTTTTATTATCTTCATTTCACAATGATCATTGAAACACTGAGACGTTACTCATACAGATGGATGACTTAAAATCCCTATAATCTTAAGGATACTTCATTTCTCATTACCATATTTCATAAATAGTTTTAAAAGTATAATTTATTTATAAAAATGAAAAATATATAATTATTATATTTTATATTTCTAAATAATGACCCATTTTATCATAGTGGACCTATAACGTCATTTTTGACACGTAAATCGAATATGGTGAAAACACTCAACATAAAAATAATTTATTATGAAAATATATATATATCTTTTTAAAAATTTAAAATAAGGTATTAATAATCATTAAATATTTTGAAAATTTTAAATAATTATCGTAGGTATATTAATCCTGATTATAAAGAAACATGTGTCAAGATAGACTCAAGGTAATTTTTTTCTCATGTAACTTTTCTTTCTATATGATACATGACACATTAAACCCTTATTTTTCTTGTGTGTTCTATATACATCCCATGAATGTATATTATTATTCTAATAATTATATTTATGTGGATTCAAATATCCATTTTATCGTTTCTCTAAATCGGGGATTACTATTTCAATGTTACCGAACAGGTAAGTGAGTTTGTTCTAAATTTCCCTTCTTTGAGACGTATGTCATGTGATACACATAAATTATTATATGAGGTGTTCATAAATACCCATTGAAAGGTTATATAATGAATTAAATAATTATAATGATATTACAAGTTTCACTTAAGGATACTATTTCATTCATATAAAGATTCAATGTTAAACAACTGGTCTGAGTATTTTGTAAAAATTACAACATTTATATTGATTATTTATGATTATTCTTGTAATGAAGAGATTTTATTTTAAATCACTCAAAAATATCATTATATTTCTTCTTGTATATTTATTGATTATAGTTAAAAATACTAGTAAATTTTTTTCAGTCATCTGCAATTAACAATTTTGAGAAATTTCATTCAATGAATGTTCGACTATATATCTATCTTTTATTGGAAATCATTTTTACTCCAAAAAAATATTTAATTTTTTTTCAAAAATGTGTAAATATTTTTTTGTTTTAAAATAAATATAATTTCAAAAGGGTTTATGTTTTAAAAGGTATTTTTAAAAATTTAGAGGTTGTTTTATTATAATTTTTTTTGATAATTTAATATTTTTTTTCCATTCATTAGTGTCAAAAAACATATTTTATATTATACTCCAATGACGATATTTTGTACATATACCATTTTTATTCTTTCATCAGGTGTATTAATATTTTTTCAAAGAGATTATAATAGATCCAATTTCTGATCCACTAGTTAACCATGCATTGAAAACATTATTGTGGAAACAGTTCATTTACATCACTCAATAAAATTTAAACGATATTAATATGAAACATGTTTATTTTCAATGGAAAAAATTTTTGTCAATGAATTAATATTTTTTATATGTGGGTTTTGATAAAATTTCATTATCATTTACTCAAATGGTGATTCGTAGAAATATTATATGATGTGGAATCTCATTCAATGATGAGTGATCCCATTAGAACATATATGCCATCGTGTACTATAGAGCACTATTTGATCCCATTAATGATTATTTTATTGGGGGATAAGATAGTGCTAGGTGAGCCTGTTATATCATAAATAATATATGCACTAAGATAGTGCTCTAATGAATGGGGTAACATACCATGCCTTGAGAGGAATGAAAATGGGTGTTAACTAAGTATTTTTTTCAATGGAAATAATAAGGTATAGTAATTTTTAACATGGTTTTGCAATGGGTTATAATGAAATTTTTCCATAATTCCAAAATTATTTTATAATTGTTATTATAATAATATATTGTTTCATATGACCAATATTGATATTACATGCCTTGTGATTATTGATTCTGATGCCTCCACCAGTTTCTATGTTTTTATATTTGATGATCCAACATATGAATGGTTTGTATTTTTATGATTTTATCATGTTATTTTTTTATTTATTTATACCCCTAGGATATTTTTATTCTAATAGATAACCATTAATTTTTTATGATTATGCTCACCCCTATTGAGAATTTGAGATACCCATATTTGGCTTCCTCTTCTATTGGTAATAATTTCTGAGGTTGAACAAATTATTTTCTAGTTAGTAATTCATTTGGATAATGATGATGAATTAATGTGAAATAAGGAAATCATGATTAAGTTGTAGAAGTTATCATTTAATAACAATGGTATTGTTTATGTATGAGTTTTTCCAAATTATATTAAACTGTTAGACTAAAATATCCTAAAGAATATATGTCATCCAATTCATTCTATAGATAATTTTTTTGGAGAAAATTGTTGTTTCTACAAAAATATTGAATCTAAAAATTAAATGATTGCTATTTCCACACCAAATATGACAGTACATGTTTTTATATTTTTTTTGTATCAGAGAATGTTTTAGATAAGATTTTAAATTATCATGTTTTGATGTTTGGTTATCATGTTTTATGTGGAATATTTTATTATCTATTTTACTGTAATGTTTCTTTAAAATTTTATTTTAGTGATTTATGCATAAATTATTCATCAATAATACATGTTACATTAAGCAGTACATGAGGTTGTTGTGGAAAATTTTTCAATGATGAAATTATAATCATCAATTATTAATACATCCATATACAATGGTCTATATTTTAAGATAATTCATAATCATTTGGAATACGATACTGATATAAATATTTTATCCTATTACATTCATATATGATGAACCTATGGTCTTTTCTATCATTATAGTGTTATGGATTTGAGGAACCTAACATTACATTGATATATAATATTATTGTGATCAATGAACTTAATAATTTTTTATTATTAAGTAACATATACTTATAATCCCACCTCTATTATCCACCTTTTAATCAAATTTTTTTATTCCATATTTCCATTATTATTCATATTCTCCCCTATTAAGAGCACGTTGTATTGACTGTTTTTACAATGTAGGCTTCCAAAAAATCAAGTTGAATATCCAATGAATTACATGATAATGATCAAATTGTGGTGATGAAATTTATTGATGGGGGGATGCAACACCCTGATATTTTAAATTATGAAAATTATGTTTGACAGGGTAAACCAGAGACAATAACGATTTTAATGAAATCACATGATATTAATTTTTATTGTATATGATTGTAATCTTTTAGAAATTGTAATGGTGGGTATAAATAGTATTAACAGAATTATGTGAATATGGTTTACACATGTTTATACAATTATTTTATTACCAATTAACTATAAATGGAAATAAATCCCTTTTGAAATTAAATTTAAATATTCTTATGAAAAACTATTTTAATTCTCACAAGTGTGTTTTATACCAATTAATTACACAAATTAGAAATTCTGAACTATCATAATTAAATTTATATATTTTTTAACTAATATAATGTTTAAAATACTTCCTTTTATTTATTTATACATGGGAAAAAATATTAATTCAATTTTTTCCTAAAAGCTACATTTTTCATGAAATCAATTTTGTCACATTTGTATTGTTCGCATACTTAATTAATATGACTTATAGTTTAAAAAATTTACTTTTTAGGGAAAAATTATTATTTTTGAATATCTATAATTATAAACAAGTTAAATTTGGGTTACATTTTTGGATTTATTAGAAAATAGGTATTTTCAATGAATCGTGAAAAATTCTGATTTTGGAAAAAAAATTATTTTTTCAATAATTTAAGTAATTTTAATGTATCAATACATTATAAATATATTTTAATTTATTGTTTGAATTTTTAATTTCTATATATTTCACTTAATTACTTTATTTATATTTATTAAATTTGTTTTTAGTATGAATTGTTTTTTGGTTTAAAATTATGTTTTGTGAAAAATGTCTTAAAATGTATAATGTTCTCAATTTTAATTAAATAAAATAAAAATTAATGGTGAATTTTTAAAAATATATATTTTGAATAATTTAATTAAATATTAATTTATTTATATAATGATTATTATTAATCGAATAGTTAATATATAGTAATATTTTTCTAAAAAATATCTTTTTAACAACCCAATGTCTCACCGCATCTGCAAAATAAAAATTAAAATAACCTTTTCTGATTCATTGAATTGAAATATGTAACATGGATTAAATATTTTGAATCAACATAATTTATAATTTCTAATAACTCCAAATAAATTTTTTTCCATAATAATTAGTGAAAACATTTAAAATTTATCACAACGATTAAGGTTAAAATGTGTATAAAAGGGATTAAACATTAAAAATAAGTTGAGAAATGGACATGAAACATAAGAAACATATAACATATTGAAATATTTAATCCTTATATAGTTTTTTCTATAACATATTATATAATTACTACCTCGTGACATGATAAAAACTGTGGTGGATTTAACTCATTTAAAAAAACATGAATTGTGCGACTCAATCCACTCATAAAGACAACCGCTATAATTTATTAATAACACCTTAAAAACATTACTTAAATATAATAAAATCCATAATAACTTCTCAAATTAGTTTTTCAACTCTTATATGAAATATTTTTTATATAAATAGAACATAGAGATTCCTTTGGTGAAACCCAAAGAGGACACCAAAAGAAGAGTCAACATTCTTCGACAAGGGTTTTTAATTTATTTCATTGTACACAGATTAAAAGTATTATTATAAAATTAATATATATTAAAAACATTATATTAAATATTTATATATTATTTTATGTTATGTTTGTGACCTAAAACAACCCACACTTCAATAAAATGGGTTAAAAAAATATCATTAGTGTATACAGTAGACAACCGTCATGCGAAATAATGCCATTCATTATTCCATTTATCGCATCTTGAAGTTTTCTATGATGAGGGAAATAAATTTTCAATATTATATTTAAAAAATAATTATACCTATGGAGTAATTATATAATATATAATTTTTTTAATTTTCAATTATATAGGTGAAACAATAATGTCTCTCTTGTGTGTGGTGGAGAACGAAATTGCAAAAATATGTTATTCATTTGTCACTAATGTGTTACGTGGAAGGTATCAAGGGTAATTGTAATTAATATAGGTGATAGAAATTTCCTATTTATGATATTAATGATATATTTATCATTATATAAATATAAAATATTTTTTTCTTAAATTTTCACTCACTAAAAAATTAATAACAGTATTCGTGGATGTGTGGACTACCGCATCCTCGAAGCAATGTGATTGATTATTTCAACACCAAATCAAATTAATGATACTAATATCTATATATAATTAAATATTTTTAAATTTAGGATATAATTATAATGTTTTAAGGATAAACTATTTCTCAAATTGTTTCCATAATTACCATTGAAAAATGGAAATGTTACTAATGCGTACTTATAGTCTATCTTTCCATTATCATCTATTTAGTTTATTTTTCATTGAAATGTTTCCTGATTTGTTTTAAAAATATAATTTATTTTTAAATATGATTAAATTTCATCATTATTATTATTTAAATGATTAAATGCTGACCATTTTGACTACTATTTACAAAGAATTCAACTTTAACACATAAACTGAATATGATTGAAACACCTAACATAAAATTAATTGATTATGTACATATATATACATTGTAAATAAGTGAAAAAAATTTATTAATAAAAATTAAAATGGATCTAAATAATGTAAATAATTACCTTGATTTTATTATTTTGTAAGGAAAAGGCACATATCATAAACCATACCCATGTTAGGTGTTTTCTCATGCCAGTTTTCTTTCATTGATATATATGTCATATTCACCATATTTTTGTGTGTGTTATATATATAATTTCAATGAATATATTTTAATATTATTTTCATTAAATGTATTGGTATGTAAATATCCACATTGGATTTATGGTTTCAATTTACCAAAACAACAAAGAATTTTTGACATAATTTTCTTTCTCTGAGATGTATGTTATACTATACACCCTTATTATATTATGAGGTGTATATAATTCTCCATATAAATGATAAATATTAAATCAAATTAATTCAATCATATTATAATTATAATATATGGTAATTATATCATGAGGAAAATTTTAGAAGTATACCAAAGTGGTAAGAGTGTCTTGCTACAATCTCAACACTTAACAGGATTTTTAATAATTATTCTTCCAATTATGATATTTTATAATCCATATCACTATAAGACAATTAAATTTATTATAAAATATTAATTAAAGAAAATTATAAGTATTACAACCATTTTCAAATATGTGGAATTTATATTTATTATGATTTTTGTAAATAAAATATTACTTTATTTAACCCATTAGTCATAAATTGTTTTCCCAAAACCATGTTTTTAAAATATGACTTAAAAAATGTTTTAAAAAACATTTTTCAATGATGAATGGGTACTGAAATTTTGAAATATCTTACTTTTTTGGAATATTTATTTATTAGTATTCATGTTTATTTTATATGAAAATTATTATAAAATATTTTATGTTTTAAATATTTTTTATGTATTTTTTCCTCCATATTTTTATTAGTAAAATATTAATATTATTTCAATTCATGTATTCCAAAACCCATGATTTTAGTTATTCTCCCTTCAAGATATATTTCAATGATACAATTAGACATCTTTCCTTAGATTGATTAAAGTTATATTGAAGATATTTATATGGAATGCATTTCTATTCAATGGGTTAATCATGTTCGATAGAGAATTTTATATAACCTATTTTTCAATTCTAAATGAGGATTAAAAGATATTTAAAAGAAACACATTTATTTTCCAAGGGTTAATCATGAAATAAAACAATAAACATTTTTCTAATATTTTTTTGATTAATTATCTATTTACATTATTCATGTACTGATTCCTTGAAAAATTATACATTTGGGTGGCCCAAATAGCCTCATTTGATACCACTACATATTATATAATTTTCTGTTGTCATCAACATTAGGTGAGCCCATTACATATTTTTCTATAGGGAGGCCCCAATACCATAGATTGGTCCTCTTATACTGTAAATAATGGGTTCACCCAAATAACACTCCCATGAATTGTGTAATGTATCTTTAATTTTTAGGTATATAATTCAATGTACCTAGTGACTTATACAATGAAATTATCTAGGATCCATTAATTTCATACATTGGATTAACATGGATTACAAAGACAAATATTCCCCATTACCAGCACATTTTCATTATTATTGTTATGGGTTTATAATGTATCAAATGATGTATATTAGTATCACATGGATCATGATGGTTTATTCTCATGAATATTTCATTTTCGTTGTTTTTATATTCTATGTTCCATGTTTGGATGAGTTGCATTTTTTATGATTCACTAATTCAATTTGATTATTTATTTATACCGTAATTCCCTTTTTAATCTCATTTCTTATATAAAATTTTTAATTCTTATGTTTATAGTTAATGAGAATTTTATCTAACACCTATAATGTTGCCTCTTACCAAGGTTATAAATAATGAGGTTTTGTGAATTATTTTAAAGAAACTATTTTATTTGTATGATTACTATGACATAAAATGTAATATTGAATTATAAATTTAGTTGGACAAATGGTCATTTATTAAAATGGGTATCGGTTAGGTAATTTTTTACCTAATTATATAAATCTGTAAACAAAAGAGGTTATGAAGAATATATGTAACGTAATTTTTACACTTGATATTGATTGATTTGGATGTAAATAATTGGATAAACACTTTTATTATCAAGACTTGAAATGTAATGTCTATGAATTCAAAACTGAATAATGGAGTGTGGGTTCGAGACTATTGCATGATATAGACAAATATAATATCCCCAATGAATATATATAATGATGTAGAGGAACCAACTGGTCTAATTCAACCAATCCTGTAAGAACATGGTTCTTAGTTTTGAGGTACGGGATTTTTATTTTCTATTTTCCTTAAGTGTTTTTGAGAAAATATGGAAAATGGGGAAAAATCACAAATTTTGAAAGTACACAACGTGTACTTTTTCCACACGCTGTGTACTTTTGGCCGTGTAGGATGAGTACATAGGGCGTGTACCCATGTCGACAATGAAGGGTGTAGGAACCGACTACACACCGTGTAGTGGACCCTTACACGCAGTGTAGTTAGTCGGCAGGAAAATAGTAATGTGGTGGCCAGCTGTGCGACAGAACACGCCGTGTACTTAGGGAGACACGGCATGTAGTTATGTCGGCGTATGAACAGTGCCACGCTGTTGGGAAACCGCTAGAGGAACAATTAAAAAATGGAATGTACACGCCGTGTACTTGGATGTACACACCGTGTACTTTGTTTGTTTCACTTAAAATGGGCAGTAGCCTCCCCTATTCACAAGGAAGGCTTAGTATGGAAACAGAGCTCAGGAGAGGAAGTCCAGAGCATCGAGGATCCTCAGAGTGCATGTCGGGAATCTGGTTCCACCTACGTCGATCTCATTGGAACCGCGGGGGTAAGCCCTCTTATCTCCTAGTGTGTCTCTTGCCAATTCTTCCTCTAATGGATGTTATTTGCGTTTAATCAAGAATTTTTTTACCTCAAATCTACGATGTCATTGGGCATTTCTGGAATCGACGTTCGCATATATCATTCTATGGCGTTTAAGGTAGGTGGCTCGGTGTTTATATTCCAATTGTCGTGTGTTTTGTGTATTTTTGAGCTAAAAACCCATATTTGGGGTGTTGAGTGGATGAGGCCGTGGCTATTTTTTATACCTAGAATTGTATATGTGATTAAATAAAATTTGTAGAAATGTTTTTTGGGATCAGTTCTTGGATCCAGGACCACCCCGAGAGTGTGTTCCTTTATATAGTTGTTTGGCCAGGATACCCGAGGGTAGGCCTTGTTATATTATTCTTTTAATGTAATAATTGTAGAATTTCATTGAGAGGTATTTCTTGTGAATGTTTATTTACATGTTGGTCATGGACAGGTTACTTTCTTAGCCTGAGGGCAGTGCTTTACTTAGCTCGAGGGAATTGTTACCTTTGACCTATGGGCAGTGGTTATTTCGACCTGAGGGCAACTTCTTCCGTGCCTGTATGCAATAGACTATGTGCTTGAGGGTGACACTCTATGCACCTGAGGGCAATATCTATTATGCATGTGGGAAAGTACCTGTGGGTTACGTTCCTGATTACCTAAGGGTAATGGTTTAGTGTCTGTGGACACTAACTGTTTACTTATAAATTCACTGTGGTGTTTTCTTATATGAAATGGAGTAAAATATTAATAATATTTCAAAATAAATGGCATGTTAGTTACTTTTTAGTACTTTTTAGTTTATTGCATTTTACTACTGGACAGTGTTGTTGCATATTTTCACATAGTTGAGAATGTGCCTTTGGTGGGTGCCTTCTGGGAATTTATTTCTCACACCCTGTTTGGGTCATGTTTTTCAGCCCAAATAGATTATGTTTCTGCAGGTGTAGATAAGAGAAAGGTTCCTTATAAAGGTATTTGATTGCTGATGAGGAGTAGGAGAGCATGGGCCCGAGCATTGTCTCATGATGCCGCTAGCTATTATATTTTGTTTTCCTATACTTTTACTTCATTAGTATTGTATTGTATTGTATTGTAACATGTTCTGGCCGTTTTAATAGAATTGAGGCATGTTCCAAATAATTATATACTGGTTGGTTATATCTACTGCAGTTGTTTATTTCAGTTGTGTATGGTTTACTGCTTCCTCTATTGTTGTACATTTATTTTATATTCCACAGCACTACACTTTGAAAAATGAGGGCATAGTTTCCCCACTATCAGACAAGGGACTTTGCTACTAGTCAGCAGCCTCTGGCATTTTGGGAAATGCAGTTGAGGTCACCTGGTGAACCGGGTTCGAGGCACCTATGGAGTGGTACCCAGAACTTGGATGTTACAAAGTGGTATCAAAGGGGATCTTTTCTTTGACTTACTATTTAGAGCCATTGCTAGGGATAGGATGTGAACGGTAGTTGGTAAGAAGCTGTTCTCGGGCGTAGCTAACTCGTGTACAGGGAAAATCCAATTTAACTCATGTTGTAATTTTTCTGATTTTGCAATTTTACAGTTGAATTTATTTTCACCGAAGGGTGACACACTTGTATTGTGTTGTTGATATTTTATCCATGGGTTCTATTTAGTTTCAACCCGATGAGATGAGGGTATTCCATCTCATGCATCATTTAGGAACATTCTATAAATCACATGACATGGATAGTTCCATGCCATGTAGGTGCATTAGAAATTACATGTTGTTGTGATAGTTATTGTGCTAGAAAAGCATGTTGTTGTGATAACTGCTTTGATAAATACTTTCTATGTGATAGGGTATTTCTGTATAAACTTGTAGAAATAATGGATTCCAAACATCAATTTTTGGGGAGTATGGGCCCCCATTTACCGGAATTTGTTGGATCATTGACTGTTTATTTTGTTATAACACAAATAAGATTTCAAATTTTGATTCATGGGGAGTATGTCCCCTCACAGATTGGAATTTGGCACTTAAGTGTTGTTTTTCACTGTTTTCTGGGTTCCGATGAAGTTCTGTGGCATACTGTCTGCAAACCCAGTATACGCACCGTGTAGTATTTAAATAGGCCGTGTATGTTCTTTTCTTCAGGAAGAAAAATTAACTTTTTGAGTACATGCTGTGTTCCCTGAGTAAACGCCGTGTGGTCTCTACCCGTGTCAGAAACCATGTGGGCGGTGACACGGGGAAGGGAAGAGCATGGGGTGAACACGCCATGTACCGGATGTACATGTTGTGTAGTGTTGAGCCAGAGTGCGCCCATGTAACTAACAAACACAGACGAAGGAGACCTTAAGACATACATGTTGTGTCAACTATAGAACACTCCGTGTAGTCTGACCTGGGGACGTGGCCATGTAACTAACAAAATGGGTCAGTGAAATCCTTCATGTACACTCCATGTGTATATCAAACATGCCGTTTAGTGTGAGCCGTGTCTCCGGCCATGTAACTAACAACACGGGTCGGCGGACCTCGACTAGTACACGCCGTGTACCTGTGGGACAGGCCGTGTAGTCTTTTCCGAGGACAGACCGTGTGGACATAGCAATGTAAAGGGGAAGTGGGGTGGTTACACACCGTGTATGGGTGTAATACACGGTGAAGTGTCAATCTTAGTAGTCGGCCGTGTCACAAACAACACATGCAGTTTGAAATAACACCATACACACCGTGTATATGATATAAATGTCATCTAGTTTTGTTCAAATAGGATCTGTGTGGCTCCGTCGTGTAGAAGGACCCAAGTAGGGAAGGGAAGTCAAGTACATGTCGTGTAGTCAGTATACATGCCGTTTAGTCTTGTTTTTCACTTTTTGAATGCCTCCTTCCTTCTGTTCCCTTTTGTGTTTCTTTGTTTTTGGTATTTAATAATCTTGTTCTAAGGCGTTCATTTGACCTTGTAGTGCCATGCCGCTGAGATTACTGCGTGTTGTTCTCCAGGAGAGAGACAATGAGTATACTCCAGAGATGGTGGGACATGGTCTACCAGTTGATCATCTAGCAAAGCCAGATGCGGTTCCAGCTATTATACCGGACACAGGCGTGAATGCGCAGTTCCATGAAGGCTTTATGCAGTTCATGAAGACCATGCAGGGAGCACCCCAGGCTACCACATCTATGGCCGAGCTAACACGTATCTTTCAATAGTGGAATCCACCTATGTTTTTAGGTGATGGCAGAACACAGGCTGCAGAGTCTTGTCTTGGATCGATGCAGAGTATTTTCGATCATCTTGAGACGCCTCCATGGTGGATGGTCAAGCTCATGACTTATATTTTTCATGATTCCTCCAAGAGGTGGTGGGATGTTACCACCAAATCAGAGCGTCATAGGGAAATGACGTTGGATGATTTTAAGATACCCTTTTATGACTTCTTATTCCCGGAGACGCTGAGGGAAGATAGAGCACGAGAGTTCACGAATCTGCAGTAGTGCACTATGTCAGTGATGGATTACTCTGCTCGTCTCACCGAGCTTCAGCGTTTTGCACCTGTCCTAGTGGGCGATGAGACACTGAGAGCCAGAAACATTGAGGATGGTCTTTGATATGACATCTGGGATCTGGAGAATGTTTTCAAGATGCCTTCAATACATGATATTGTGAACCAGGCACTGATCACCGAGAGGAACCAGCATAAATCTAGTGTTGTGGGCCAGGGTGGTTCAACACTAGTTATTGGTACTATTTTTTCTAGTAAGAGGAAGATACATATGGACTTCTCTCAGGGTGGAAGTACCGGCCAGAAGAATGCTTTTGGTGGCCAGGTCATGTGCTACCAGTGTGGTAGAGAGGGGAACAAGAGGGCACAGTTTCCATGAGACCTAGTGGAGTGTCGAGCTTGTGGAAAGATAGGCCATCTGTAGAACTTTTGTAGGACGTTTCAACCAATGGCTAGTGAGAGGGGTCTTATGCAGACTCCGCATGCTGGAGCAGGACCAGTGGCTTCTTACCAGTAAGGGAACTGGAATACGTCAGGACGTGCAGGTAGAGATGGTGGTTGTGGCAGTGGTATCTAGACACCAAGATCTCAAAGGCAGTAGGGGGGGACAACTTAGGGTAGTCAGGCTGTGTCGCAGGGCCGCGGCACTGGGCAGACATATGTGGTGCAACAGACCCAACATGAGCAGGATCCCGAACATTCTAATGTCATAGGTAATATTCTAGTAGCTTTTGTTTTATCTTTAGTACTTTTTGATATGGGTTCTACACATATTTTTATATCTGTTCCCGTTGTGGAGATCCTTGGGATCTGTGTCTACTTCTTCTGATATCATGACGCTAGACACTCCATTGGGGCCTAGAACAATTGGCGTGCATCGGTGGAATGAGTTCCCTCATGAGTTTGGTGGGTGTCACAACCTTTGGGACCTTAATGTCTTGGAGATGACGAGTTATGATGTCATTCTCGGGATGGACTGGTTGGTTCCCTTACAATCCTTTGTAGATTACTATCATCGTAGGGTGAGTTTCACGTCACCAGAGGGCGAATATTTTATGTACAAGGGAGAATGAGATGTTCAGGCGAGTTGAGTTGGACAAGAGCATCATGGGCGAGGAGGAGTCACAGCCCAAATTGTGAGTTTATATCTAGACGACTAGGGGACTTGTCAGAAGGATTTCCCTCTTGTGGTTGATTGTTTAAGGGATGTCTTCCCAAATGACTTTTCAGGTCTTCCTCCTAATCGTGAGGTGGATTTCTCTATTGAGCTTGTTCCAATAGTAGCAACGGTGTCCATTCCTCCTTATAGGATGGCCACACCTGAGTTGCAAAAGCTCAATAGGCATTTAGAGGAGTAACATTCAAAGGGTTTCATCTTACCCAGTACTTCTACATGGGGTTCTCCGGTCCTCATTGTGAAGAAGGCGGACAATACCCTCAGACTATGTGTTGATTATCGGAAGCTGAACCTTTTGACGGTTAAGAAAAAATATCCCTTGTCGGAGATTGATGATCTTTTTGACCAACTTCATGGGGCACGAGTGTTCTCAAATATTGACTTGAGATCTGTATATCATCAGCTGCACGTTAGACCATCTGATACACCTCTCACATCTTTTAAGAGAAGGTATGGTCTATACGAATATACGGTTATGCCGTTCGGACTAACCAACGCACCAGTGGTTTTCATGGATCTGATGAATCATGTGTTCCATCCTTATCTGGACACATTCATGGTAGTATTCATGGACGATATCTTGGTTTACTCTCACACTCGACATGACCATGCCACCCATCTTGAGATCGTATTGAGTACACTAAGATAGAATCATCTATATGCTAAGCGCTCAAAGTACGACTTTTGGATGGACCAGATTCACTTCATAGATCACATCATCTCAGATTCATGAGTTTTGATAGACCTTGAGAAGGTGAGAGTAGTAGTTTCCTGTAAGTAGCCTTTGAACGTGTTTGAGATGTGGAGTTTCTTGGGGATGGTTGGTTACTACAGGCATTTCATCCAGGACTTCTCCAAATTTGCAGCGCCGTTGACAGGTTTGACTAAGAAGGGTGTGGAGTTCGTATGTTCGGAAGCTTGTGAGATAGCCTTTCAGGACCAGAAGGGAAGGTTGACATCAGCACCAATCCTGATACTCCCAGAGAAAGGGAAGTTCCATAAAGTTTACTGTGATGCATCAAGTATTGGGCTGGGAGCAGTTTTGATGTAGGGAGAACGAGTTGTTGCGTACGGGTCTCAGCAGTTGAGGCCACATGAGAGGAATTACCCGATGCATGATCTCGAGTTGGCTGTAGTTGTGCATGGATTGCACTGTTGGAGACATTATCTCTTGGGAGAACATTTTGTTGTTTTCATCGACCAAAAAATTCTCAAGTATATCTTTACTCAGCGTGATTTGAATCTGAGATAGCCAAGGTGGGTTGAATACCTTCAGTACTTCAACATTGATCTTTCTTATACACTTGGTAAGGGTAATGCAGAAGCTGATGCACTGTGCAGAAAGACTCAGATATAGGTTGTGCAGGAGGCCAGTGGTGAGTGGAAGCTCATGGATTCGTTTTCTGAGATGCATTTGGAGGATCACGACATTTAGGGGCAGAATTATCTTTCATCCTTAGTTGGGACTTGTACCCTCCTAGATAGAGTGAGGATGAGACAACTATCTGATTCGGAAGGCCTAGTTCTACGAGAGTCAGTGGCAAGTGAGGACCCTCCTCCTGGTTGGAAGATAAGTAATGATGATGTATTGCATTTCCATGGATGAGTGTGGGTTTCATGGGATATACGGGAAGAGATGATGTGTGAGTTTCATGCTTTAGCTTGGGAAGTTCATCCTGGGGTTACCAAGATGTACCATGACTTGGGACATCATTACTGGTGGCTGGATATGAAGAGAGATGTGGATGGTTTTGTTATGAGGTGTTACACCTGTCAGCAGGTGAAGGCGGAGCATTAGAGGCCATCCAGACTGGTGGCTGGGTATGAAGACAGATGTGGCTGGGTATCAAACATGCCGTCTACTTTTAGCCGTGTGGGATGAGTACATAGGGCATGTACCCATGTTGGTAATGAAGGATTTTGTAACTGACTACACACCATGTAGGGGTCCCTTACATGCCGTGTAGTCATTCAGCATGAAAATAGTAAGGCAGTGGCCAGCTGTGCGACAGAACACGCCATGTACTCAGAAAGACCCGCCGTGTTGTCGCGTCGGCAAATGAACAGTGCCACTCTGACAGGAAGCCGCCAGAGGAACAGTTAAAAAATGGGAAGTACACACCGTGTACTTTGTTTTTTCACGTCAAATGGGTAGTAGCCTACCCTGTTCACAACGAAGGATTAGAACGGGAAGAGAGCTCAGGAGAGGAAGGCCGGAGCTTCGAGGATCCACCGAGTGCACGTCGGAAATCCTATTTTGCCTCTGTCAATCTCGTTGGAACCGCACGGGTCAGCCCTCTCATCTCCTAGTGTGTATCTTTCCAATTCTTCCTCAAATGGATGTTATTTTTATTTAAAAGAGAGTTCATTTACCTCAGATCTACGACGACTTTGGGCATTTCTAGAATGGACCTTCACGTATATCATTCGTTGGCGTTTAAGGTAGGTGCATTGGTGTTTATATTCCAATTATCATGTGTTTTGAGTATTTTTGAGCTTCGAACCCATATTTGGTGTGTCGTGTGGCTGAGGCCATGGCTATTGTTGATACCTAGAATTTAATAGGTCATTAAATAAAAGTTGTAGAAATGTTGTTTGGGATCTGTTCTTGGATCCAGGACCACCCCGGGGGTGTGTTCGTCTGTTTAGCCGTTTTTCCAGGATACCTGAGGGTATTCCTTGTAATATTGTGCCTTAAATGTAATTATTGTATAATTTCCTTGAGAGGAATTGATTGTGAATGTTTATTTACATGTTGGGAATGGCCTGGTTACTTGCTTAGCCTGAGGGCAGTACTTTACATAGCCTGAATGCTGTGTTACCTTTATCCTATGGGAAATGGTTATTTTGGCCTGAGGTCAACATCTTCCATGCCTGTGGGAAATAGACGTTGTGCCTAAGGGCGAAACTTTGTAAGCCTAAAGAAATATCTGTTATGCTTGTGGGCAAGTACCTACGAGTTACATTCCTGATTACCTGAGGGTAAGGGTTGAGTGTCTGTGGACACTTACAGTTTACATAGAAATTCACTATGGTGTTTTCTTATATGAAATGCTTTAAAAGATTAATAAAATGGAAAATTAATTGGTAATTTAGTTTCTTTTGAGTACTGATTATTTTATTTTGTTTTACTACTGCACACTATTGATGCATATTTTCACACAATTGAGCACGAGCCTTTGGTGGGTGCCTACTGGGAATTTATTTCTTACACCCTGTTTGGGTCATGTTTTTCAGCCCAAAAAGATTATGTTTCTGCAGGTGTAGAATAAGGAAAGAGTCCTTATACAATTATTTGATTGATGCTAAGGATTATGAGAGCATGGGACTGAGCATTAGCTCGTGATGCCGCTGGATATTCTATTTTGTTTTCCTGTACTTGTACTTCAGTTGTATTTTATTGTATTGAAGTGTAACATGTTCTGGATATTTTCATAGAATTGAGGCATGTTGCATCATTTTATATACCGGTTGGTTATATCTACTGCAGTTGTTAATTTTAGTCGCTGGATATTCTATTTTGTTTTCCTGTACTTGTACTTCAGTTGTATTTTATTGTATTGAAGTGTAACATGTTCTGGATATTTTCATAGAATTGAGGCATGTTGCATCATTTTATATACCGGTTGGTTATATCTACTGCAGTTGTTAATTTTAGCTGTGTATGGTTTACTGCTTTTTTTGTTTCTATATGTTTATTTTATATTCTGCTATGCTACACTTTGAGAAATAAGGGCAATGTTTCCCCAATATCAGACCTGGGCCCTCGCTGCTAGTCGGCAGCCTCTGGCATTTGGGAAAATGCGCTTGAGGTCACGTGGAGAACCGGGTTCGGGGCACCCATGGAGTGGTACCTGGAATTGGGACGTTACAAATCCCATGAAAGATTTGTATATCCTATTAATTATAGTCCAAAGAAGGATCATGGTCCTTGATCTTATATCAAAACCTCAAAGTCTAAAATTTTATTATGGGTCCTTTGTAGGGAGTGAGTATCAACTCACTAGACCACTACTGATATGTTCCTATAAAAGAAATAGATTTATATATCGTATTCTTATGTAAATTAATATATGAAACCCCCACATAAAAAACAACTCACACCACATTTTCTCATTAAAAATAGGTTAGCATTTCACTTACTTTTTCCAATGCTAGAAAAGAATGATATATCCCTAGTTTTTCATAATACATGTACCACAATATCTCATACACAACCATTTCACTTAGAACCTAATGCCATCTCAAAACTCAATTTACACCTATAGAGTAACCTAAAACGCATTATAATTCCCATCAACATATAATAGGTCTCTCATAATTCTATTTGAAATGCCTCCATCATTTTAGAAACACGGCGTCCTGAGGTATGATAATATTCATCCTCTGTCATACATAAAATCACCATCAGCTCAACAGATCGGCATCATGAGGCATGATGATATCCTTCCCTCAATAATTAATATACATTGGCCTCAAATATAATGGTGAGCATAAAACCCCCAACCTATGGTTTAAAATGATATTTTCTATTAAATTCTATGGTGGGATCCTCTACTATAATTGATGTTCAACCCTATCCTCTATGCTAGTATAACTATGTAGTCCTCCACCCACAATTAGTGGCCCAAACCACCTTTACCGGTTCTAATCTATGTTAATACAAATCCAATGTAAATATCATCTAAAAATATAAATAAATAATCAGAAGAAAATTTCATAAGACACACCATCTTGAAAATTGCTTTTATCATGAAAATCATGTTGCCCATAGCTTGATGGTAAACACCATACCATGTTATACGGGACATTACTTTAGTTGTAAGACACACATTACCATAATACTAACGAACAAGGTTTCTTAAAACATGCAACCAACATCCCACCATGTATCCCAGGACACACCTTTAGCCAGATGAATTCCATCATCTTAGTCCTACTGAGGAATGTCACCACAATAACTCGATATATTACTATCACATTCATATGGAACCATTTTCATTGTATCACAATTTAATTATAAAAATAAAACATCAAACATTACTTGGCCAATTATTTAAATTCAACATACCCAAGATAATATATATTGAATCAAGAAATATCATTTCCATCGGTATATCCCATCATAGAATACAAATAATAAACCATATTTTCTTAATTAAGTGGTTTTCTAGGGTAAAACATGTGAATATTTAATAATAAAACCCCTAACTATTTTATATTTAAGGATATAGTGTTGATACACCTAAAATATACTCTTAGAAGTTTGGCTATCAAATATCGACAACTGATTAGGGCAGTATCACAAGAAAAATTATTTTTAGGTGATTTATTTTAAAAAATAAAAAAAAATATATGACATTGATTTATAATTATGATTTGTAAGATTAAATATGAATGCGGATAAGAGATTTAATTCCTTATTAGTAGGAAACCATATGCACTAACATAGAACCAATAAAACAATGAATACAGATTTGGGGATAATGATTTTGAAGAGGGATGAGGTGGATTGTGTCTTGATTGAGGTTGAAAATGTGTGGGAGAAGAAAAATTGGGATATTCCTCTAGAAGGATGGTGAAGATGGTCATTTTGGCCACTCTAAGAAGAATCTGAATTAAAACATGGATTAGAAAAAATGCTATCCAAATGTGTTCTGCTCACTATACAAATGATAGACACCTTGCACTATCCCCCCACAAACATTTCAAACCCTATTCCAACCATGTAAGTCAATATATAAACATAAACTCTAGGAAAAACATTATTCCATGGGGGAACATGGTTTATGAAAATAATTCCCCTCTTAAACCAGTTTCACTATTTATACTGCAATATTAGACAATCCACATATCATCTATATGGCTCTATCCATCATTCCCACAACCATATTTCTATATACTAATGATTATAAAACCCATTAAAAATATTGTGATTTGTTACTAACTACAATATAGAATATATTAGATCCTAAAACATAAAAAATCAAATAATAGCTAGTTAAACAACCAACACATAAACCTAATACATTACCACCCCCACCATACACGTCTTAATATAGATATGGTAGTGAATATAGCCATATCTTTTACATCATCCCAGTATTCCTTAGTTATTAGTCATTGTTAATTCCCCCCTTTTAACAACCAATATAAGAATTACATACCCTATAAAATACCTACCAAAAAATCAACATTATGATGCCCGAATCCTACCATCCCTAGACATATAACTCCTCTCATGACATACCATCATTCCCAAACATCATGCAATGATCAATTAATACATGTTCCAAACATGAATCCCATCAAGTCACATATCTCATCAGATACCCTTTTCATACACATTCCACACATAATTCCAAATGTATCACATCTCAATGATTCTCATAAGACCAGTAACTTTGATGATTCTAAATATAACCATGCATTAAATATATGTTTTCATTCACATCATAGTCCCAAAGCCTGTAATAATAAATAAAATCATGTGGATCTATTGATAGTGATATAATAATTAGTTTTCTAGTTAGTCCAATTACAATATCTATACCACATGCACCAAGACTAGACATGGAAAAAAGAATGGACAATAAATTGTAACAGCATACCACCAGCTATTTCTATTTCTTCAAAATTATTTTTCCCAACCACAAAAACAACATGCACCCATCCTATTGACCATTTACCAAATTTCGTACCTTCCTTTGTAGTTTCACCATTTACATGCCACTAAACGCATTACTTGGCCTCAATCTCTTTACCATGAAATTCACTTTTAGTATATACCAAGCTACCTAATATCTGCACTTTTGTGAGTCAGACCTAATATCAATGAGTATTACCATGTCCCAATATTCCACCTAAACAATATGTATTCCTACATAACCTCTCTTGATTATCCGTTTTAATACATGCATAACACTCTTTTGGATCCCACTCATACAATGTCTGAACATTCCTTAACATTATACAGAAAAAATAGTCCATTGAAGAACTAGTCCTATATGTCCTACATGAGTCTCTTACATGACTTCAAAGATAAATCCTCATGATCTTACAATAAGATAACTAAATCATAACCTGTAATCCCACTTGATTCCCTCAACTACGTTGAATATTATCAATCCCATAATTTTCCCTCTACTACCAAATCCTTGTTCACCTCATTTAATAACTAGATCTATCGAATGATGTTTATATGAATCCATGATGGAATGACTGAATCCATTCAATAAATGCCTCCGCCTAGAGATTTATTCTCACCCCATAGAATGTGAAAATTTGGATAGATCAATTAATTTTTTCACATAATCCAATATAGATGTATTACATTATTCTTCGTTCATGAACTCATTATATCTATCAACCCATATTAACTCCCATTAAAAATCCTTAGATGATCGTGACTCAAAAATTATTCCATACTAGTACCTCAGGTCTACCCATCTTCAATTCTAGGTCCCATTAGTTCATCATGTGTCATAAAATCATGTATGTGTCAAGGTTCAACCTCCAAATAGGGGTGTATTTAGATTTTAAATAATCATCTACATAGAATTGATCTAATTATTTCAAACCATTAGTTTATCCTAAATGTGATATAATGCTTACTAATACAACTAAAGCTCACAATTCATATAATCCATGCATGTATTTACTCTCTGATCTCCCTATTAATGCCCTATATGACTTGAATAATAAGCAATGTTTTCTTATCAACTAAACAATGCCCAAAATCATCCATATACTATAATTTCCCTACCTATAACATATCTTGTACATGTAGACAATGATAATCCTAACCATTATGGGTCTAATCCCAACCCACTATTGCCTCGTCCGGACCTTTGGGGACTCATCCCATCCACACTCTAGAGGAACAAAATATATGCCCTCATGATGCTCCACAAGAATCCGTATGTGTGGAATCTTGCTAAAGAACAAAAATGGTGGTCAATATACCCATCAACATATAAATATTAGAGATATTGCATGATGTTATATGTAATACATCTCACCACTCATAAACTCCCCTACAGCACCCATGACATAGGAAATCTGGAATCAAGGCCCACATACCTATACATATCATATTTAGGTATCACATATCATCTAGCCTCATGGAAAAATTCTTCCCTATAAGAGATATAATAATCACATATCATGAATATTATATATCATTGGTTTGGGTTCGTTGAGTTGAATTCCACAAAAATAATATAGGATAAAATATTACATAGATTTTTTACATGATTCAAATGGGTAAACTATTTATAATTATGCCTACACACATATAAACGAGTTAGACATGTATATAACATGAAATCATAGAATAAAATATCAGTCCTATTTGAAACCATATTCATGGACTGTTTGAGTGTTATTCCATCGAAGGGGGTAAGCAATAAAACATTTTTTAGTTTTTTGTTGACACATTAAATAAACCAACACCTCTAAGCATAGTTATGGTTCCCAATAAAATTATAAGAAATGAACACATCATATAATCCTAAGTTCATACAATGATGTATAAATAATCCACTATATCAATACTTTAACAAGGTATAAATTCTTATAATACCATAACATCACACAAAAATGCAGAAGTTGAGGTGGAATTCAATTCACTATAAAATATCAAATCATAAGATAAATCTCTCACCCTATTAAAGATGTTATGTCCCACGTTCATGGTGATAGAGGATCCCAAACACAAGTTTTTTACCTAGTTCCAAATTGAACCAAGTCTCTATTATACATAACAAGAGAAGTAAGACTAAAATGGAAAATAAACTCCAAAAATATAATTTGTAGCACCCTGAAAATATTTTCCATTGTATCTGTACTATGAACTCTTCGCCTTAAACCTTGATGAACCATGTCACCCCAACAGAGTGACAAATTTCACTCCATGTATCTTGGCCCATTCTTTTATCCTGAAAACCTTTTCATCTCTTCCTCACTGATTATTATTACCTTAGTACCATGGGCCATTCCTATGATTTTTCTATCAAAAAAATGTAGGCATATCCCAATATATATAATTATATTAAATAACAACCCAATCATTCTAAACTAGTGAAAATAAGCTTACCTAGATTAGTACACTTTTAATGATGCGTGACAATTCCAATCATCACCTCATAACTTTGTTAATATTTTAAAACAGCATTCAACTATTTAAGTGTTATACTTGAAAACCCCACATGTTCATATTTGACAACAAAACTCAAAAACATGTATATTTATGGAAAATGGTAGGATCTAACAACATTATACTCTTAGTAACTCCCTAGTCAAATAGAAAAACCTATGAATAGACACATATTATAAGGAAACATATTTTTTAAATAACACCCTATAAAATTGTCACAAATAGATCACATGAATTTAGAATTACATATTGTGTGATAAAAGAAGATAGGAAGATAATGCCTTGGAGGCCATACCAAGAGTAAACTATATCCACCGATGGATTATTCATCAAAGATCGTATGAGTAATAGAGTTTATATTGAGGGAAGATGGAAGAGGAGCTGCATGGACCATTGGAGGAGGATATGACATGGGAGACAGAAAAGAGGGAGAGTCCTCTAATAGAAGGAGTGTGAATGTAGTCATTTTTAATCTATAAAATGTCACACGGTTACCATTCAAATAAAATTACCAGTTTCAACACCATAACTGCTAACTATGTAATGGAAATACACATTGAATTGTCTATCCTAATGATTTACCAATCCATGGGCCAACTATATGAGTGAATTTTCACACCTTCACTCTAGTGCAGAATTTAAAGGAAGGGTCAATGGATTTAATTTTGCCATTACCATTTAAAAATTAATCTACATTGTTTGAATAACCTTGTGCCACCTATGTACCTTTATTTTCCTTCATGGAAATTTGGATTTTTATATCCTGAATATTTTTAGAAACATTTTAACTCATAGGTTTTGGACTGGTCAACAAAATGAAAGTTGGACCGTCTTAAAAATATAAAAAATAATAACTAATAATAAAATGACCAGTTCATAAATACATTGATTTAAAAAACACTCTTATAAAATATTATAATCATCATTATATATATTTATAATTTTCACCTATATAAAATGAATGTTTTTTCAAGAATACAAATTTGTGGAAATAAGGTTTTCCAAGGCTATACCTAATTAATTATTCACCTTCTCATATATATCCAACCCATTATGATTTGAATTTTACTGGGTTCCATTCTCTATCAAGTAATAAATTATAAGAAAATAAACCATGTTTAAACATACTACTATTGATGAAGGTATTTTTACAATATAAATTTACATAGATGGAACTATTTTCAATAAATAATTGGTATTCTTTTATAATTCAAATTGTTTTCATTCTGCAAAAAGGGAGAAAATTTCTACTATAATATTTTTGTCTTGATACCATTTTTTGACCCAATCAAGGATAATAAACATATATTGGGGTCAATAATGGTGTTTAAATATTAAATATCATTTTTTATTATATTGTAATTATTTATATAATTATATCTCCTCCTTATAGTTGAAATAAATCAATAAAATTATAAAATGGGTGAAACAATAAATTTAACTTGGTCTACCTAAATATGGAAAACTGTAGAAATGGTATTGTAATGTTCTTATGCACCAAAATAACTATATTACAGAACTGTGGACTAAATGTATAGGATAGAAACATTAAACCTCATGGATTGTAACCTTCAATTGAAAAATATATATATATTATTCATCTAATATGGGATATATTACTTCTAAAAAATATGTTGATCATAATGAACATCTTTAAAGAATATCCCTCAATCGAAGACCATATCAACTAAATCAACATTATATTTGTTTTATAAATTTCCTAAAATCATTTATATGATATTAAAAATAAATGGAAATTTCAAAATGGACATTGAATAAAAATGTTCTTTAAGAATAAATCACCTTTTGATAGAATCATTGAAATAACAAACTAAACTAATGTTTCTTGGATCATATTTATAGGAAATGCCTTTTTATTTTAGATATATAAAAAAATAATTTCTATACACAATGTGGTGAGACCTGACCACTAAACTCATTCCATTATATTGGTAATGTGTGGATCCTAAAAAAGTATCAAATATATCTTTTGATGTCCCATTTTCATTATGATTTTTTAATTATGGATTTACATAGCGATACAATGTCTATAATCGTCCTTAATAAAATCTAGTACATTGTGAAATGAGGTGTCAGAGTGTGGGTCAACACTACAATGTTTCAAAACTACTCATAAAAAAATAAATTAATAGTGGAAATCATGGATTAAAAAAGGATACCATCTTTACAATGATACCATTAATATTTTCAATATAACCCTTCATAGAGTGACCTAGAGCATCATTAACCAAACAATGTTCTATACAGATAAATTAGATAGAAACATATAAAAACATATTCCATATATTATGACATTGGAAGTACCATACTATGACTGGGATACCCAATTCATTGAAAATTTACAAAACAATCTCCACAAAAAAAACATGTACAACGATTTTTGTACCAATATCGGAACAAGGAGCTCAGAATGTTAATGAAATAAAATTGATTTTAATGAGAGGGTTATTGTAAGTAATAAAATATGCAAAAATAATTATATCCCTACAATAGAAAAATCCATAATTGGGAATAAAAAAATCATTATAGACAAAAGTAATATATATAATTAAAAATTATTCAAATGTAATTATTTCTATTAATAAAATGTGGTGCCACCAGTAGGGCCAATTTAATATAAATTATGAAGAAGAAAAAAAATAGACAACTCTATGTTTTATTATTTAAACATTTATAGATGATAATTTGACTAAAATCCAATTGAATAACATTTTTAAAGAACATAATAACCTCTGGGAAAGTGATCTTCTGGTTATACAATATGCCACCACCAAGGTATTATAAAGACACACAATCTTATGTTTTATAATGTGACTATCCATGGTGTCACTATCATAAAATATACTAACCATAAGTGGATTTTAAAATTGAACATCATTCATTGCATGGAACACCAAAATTTTTCAACATGTTTTGTTGTGCATATATGAGTACACATATTATGTATAATTTATTTTAATTTATGTTAATTTTCTATTTTTTATTGAAAATATATACATATATATATATTTTTGTTTCCATATTTACATACTATTTATATATATATATATGTAAATATTATTGTCATATAAAAAATAAAATAAATATACTATATATATATTATTTTTATACTTTTTTAAAATAAATATGAAGAAAAGAATAAGAAATCAGTGGATATTAATCATGTGGGTAGGCTGTATGTGGATGTGGTCAAAATTTTAATAAAATTTTTAACGGTATATGTAAGAACCACTTTTTGAATTACGCTAATGTGTTTATATAATGGTTATTCAAATAGGATTGTTCCTAATGAATTGGAAGAACACTTGATATGTTATATAATTAATATTAAGTTAAAATATTAGATAAAATATATATATTGAAATGTATATATGTACTGTAATGATATTTTTTCAAATAATCTAATATTGATACAGGTCATTATAATAATATAGGTTGTATTAAGGAAATGATAATTATTGTTGAATTTATACATATAAACTATTTCAAAATGATGGATACAATTAAAAAATTATTGGTGATTCTATTATATAACTGTTATACCAAATACAAACCACAATTAGTGGTAGAAGAACTATAAAACCCAAAAGAGGAAAAATAGTTGTGGTGAGTTTTAAGAGGTGATTTCTTTGTAGAATGATATGTTTCAAACTAACAAAAGTATTCATTTTGAATCATATAAATATTAATAAATATTATAATCAGTGGTTATATGATATAAAAAATTAATTATATCTCTAAAAATAGTATCTAATTTTTAAAATGGTTTTGAATCATAAAAAAACCATTGGAGATTGAACTCGATGAAAGAAACAAAATCATATCTATTCAACATTTTGTGGTCTTTTATAATCATTATAACATTTTTAAAAATATATTGATTTTTGGAGTGTGAATTATAATTGACATGTTTTGTAGATAGATTAATTCTAATTTGAAGAGATTGAAATCTAATAGATATTTATTACTAGAAGAACACTAAAAATGAGTTTATGGAATTTGGGAATGAGTTGTAAAACCTTCATCCTTTTTGTCAACAGATGACATTATTCCCCAAGATGAGAAATGACACAGTCGTTAAAAATATATAATTATATTTTTTAAATTTACTCTACAAGTCTAGTTATATATGAATGAAAAATTCCATATATTTACCTTGCCTAGTTCTGGAGCCAAATAAGATGGAAATAATATTTAAATTTATTTAGTCCCACTAATTATATATTTAATATTTTTTTGGGTTACATGTGTTATGTAGATGTTCATAAAAAAGATAAATTCATATTATGATATTTTTTTTGATAAAGTATTTTTCTAATTATGAAAATTTATAAGTATATAATATTAAAGGACGGTTATAGTGTTCAATGGGTAATTAAGGTACTCACATAGTTATGCAAAAAAATATTATATGGATTATATTAATTTGATATTGAATGTTTTAACTCTTATTCCATCAATAACAATCATTGATAACAAAAATTATGGGAATATTTAAAAAGGTTATCATCCCTCCCCATTAATAGATGATGATATTGATGATAATATAAATGAAATTTTAGATGATCTTGGTAAAAAAATACAACAATGGGTTAGAAAAAAACGATTAAATTTCCTTTAACTATTAAAATAGATTATTATGTATGTTTGAGATAATGTTGATTTCATGACCATCATGAAATGTATTTGGGATGACTTTTTTAAAATTTAAATAATGATACATGGTAATGAAGAGGAATATGTCAAGGGAAGATAGAAAATCTTAAATTGAGAATTTGGAATTATTTGACTCCAATGAAATATTTGAGGAAAATTATTCTTCCTCTTCTAGATCACACACATTTTTAGAAACAAATATTTTATATTTTTAATGACCCTGTAATGTTATTCATGAGCCATATAAAATATTATATAGTTGAATGGAATGAAGTTAAAATGTTTAAATTCATATAATTATTATATTTTGATTCAAGAGTTTTACCCATGCATATACATTATATATTATAGAATTTTTTTTAAAATTAAATAAAAATTATATGATTCATTATCAAATTAATGTCCCATCAGTTATTTATCATATGATTTTTCCAAAATATGGAAAAATATATTTATATCACAAGTTTTGAACTAATTATATGAATCCCACCATTATTCATGATATTCATATTAATGTTGTGATATAAATATGAATTATTTGTGTTGAAAATTTTAGATGTATTTAATGAGTTAAAATTAAATGAATACATTAAAAGTTTCCACTAAAATTCAATTTTTAAAAAATTATTTTTTTTATGTTGTTATTTAATTGAATAATTCATTTAGTTATGTAATAATTACCAATTTAATGTGTATATAAATGATACTCTAAAATATCAACATGATAAGAACATGGATGGGGAATGAATTCCATGAAGATATGTTATTACTATTATCATAATATATTATTATAAAGCTCACATGAATGTTTTTACAATACTATTATGTTTGTGAAATATAATTATACACATATAGACATTATTAGGAATTTGAATGAAATAATAATTAAATGTTATATATCTAATAGACATTAGAAATAATTTTTTAGATTTATTCTTGAAAACTTACTAAATAGTTTAATACAAACCATAAATATATTGTTGTAAAATTGTGACAATCAGACAATGGACCATGAATAAATGTATTGTCTTGTAAAGAAAACATATTTTACATTTGTAAATTCCATAAAATATAAAATAAATAATTTAGTATGATGAAAAATTGTGGATTTAATAATGTGATTTATTTTATCCTTGTATTTAATGTCCATGATTGTAATTCTATATTTTTTAATTAGTATTATTTTATGATAATACAAAACAAAAGAGTTGGACTATATGATATATCATGTACCAATTTTCTAATATTCATGGGGGGATATGTCTATTTTAATAAAAAATAATTAAATGAGATCCATAAATGTTGAATTTTGTAAGGAAGGAAATGTAGATGAGCCTTTCATAATGTAATTAATAACTATATAGATTATTAATACACAAGATCTTATAAAATAAAAATTGTTCGATTGTTCATTAAGAAAAAATTGGGATATCGAAATAAATTTCCATTTAATATGATCTTTTACATGATTCATAATTAAAATTTCATGATGTATATAATGAGGATGATATCATGTCTGTTAGAGGAGAAAATTAGAGGGAATTTAAAAAAATCTGTTGAAGCAAAACAACTTAAACTATTAAATAAAATTACAATATTTTAAAATGGTAATTTTTTTAATTTTAATGTTTTATATATAATATATTTGGAATCAATATCATTTTTATTTTATAAAATTTTTATATATTCTAATTTATATATCTAAATTATATTTTATACAATATATTATCAAAATAATTATTATCCCAACTATGATAAACTATATTTTAATGTTTGTATTTATTGGAAGAATATTAAATTTGTTTATAAAGAGAAAAACAAATGCCATTATTTAATCAATATATTCACAAAAGTAATTAAATCAATACAAAAAAGTAAAAAAGTTCATATTGGATATAATTGACATGGTTAACCAATTAACGCTAACAAAAAAATATTATTTAGTTATAATTGGTAAACTATATGATTGAGTTTTTCAATATATATATATTTGTTGACGCTCCTTTCGTCATAGAATCTAATGATCGGAAAAGGGGAATATCTGAGTCCAATGTGATTCATCCTTTGAAGAAACATCAAAAATCGACAAAGGGATGAACAAGGAGAACATTGCCTATAGGTCGCGCAAGTTCCCTCATGGTCGCGCAAGTACACTTGCGCGCCGCCTAGTGGTCGTGCAAGTACTTGCGCGACGCCTTATGGTCGTGCAAGTGACTTGCGCGACCTAAGTGATAACCGCCCAGTAACCGCCCGGTAACCGCCCAGGGTCTTCTTTTGCCTATAAATAGACCCTGTGGGCCCACCATTCGGGAGGATCTTTTTTCAGAAACTCGGATTGAAGCTCCCGACGCCCAAGTCTCTTCTCAAAGCTTCCGGAACACTTCTAAGGTAATTTATTACCTAGAACGGAAGATCTAAAGAGAAAAAGGAAGGCCTAAGTGTTGAAACTTATCAAACACTTACGCGCCTACTTAATTCCTTCAATATAACTTGCGCGTCCCTCTTCTGGAAGAACCTCAAGAGGATGGTAAAGGGTTTAATAAAGAGTCGCTCAAGCATTTCAATACTGGTTGAAAATCGTGCAAGTACCCCTAATGTCACGCAAGTATACTTGCACGACCAATACTTGCGCGCCGCCGCAGGACTTGCGCGCCTTTCAAGACTTGCGCGCCCCTATCTTTTTGGGTGCCCGTCTTGCCCATTTTTACCCCTCTTAAGCCATTTCACCCTTCCTATTCAAGATTCAGTCTTCAAGATACTCTTCAAAGCCATTTATGGCATGATTTCTTGATTTGACATCCTTATCTGAAAGGAATTCTGTGAAATATCTCTCAAAACCTAGTGATTTAAACATCTTTATGTCACCAAAGATTGAGAGTTCATTCATTCAACCTCATCCTTTAAGATGAGAGAATCCTAACCTGGGTCTCCTTTTCAGGAATAATCCCCAGTTATAAAAACCTTTGATCTGGGCATCTTTCTTAAGAATAAGCCCCAATCAAGTCCTTTAATCTTGGGCATCCTCCTCAGGAGTAAGCCCCAAACCTTAATCCCTAACCTGGGTCTCCTTTTCGGGAATAAGAATCAGTCATAACCTTGGGCTTCCTTTGCAGGAGTAAGCCCCAAGTCCCCTACCCTAGGCTTCCTTCTCAGGAATAAGTCCTAGTCATAAATCTTGGGCATCCTTCTTAGGAGTAAGCCCCAAGTCTCTTAAAATTTCTCTTAACCAGTCATAATTTACCTTTGATTTGGGTTTTCCTTTTCAGGAGTAAAAACCCAATCATAAGTCCCCTCCTAACTTGGGAATCCTCCTTAGGAGTAAGCCCCAAGATTAGAGTATTCAAATCTCCATGAAGCACATATAACTTTATGGACCCTGTTCATGGATTTTCTCCCTAAAAGTAAATCCTAAACCTTCATCTATCTGGGCAGTCATCCATACATAAGCCCCAAACAAATTCTTATGATTGCATCTTTTATGGCACAATTGTCTAAATTTTTTACCAATACCTCTTGTTTCTCACACCGAGCATGACTCACGTGAGCTTAGAGTGTAAAAGTAATTATAACATTCATCTTTGAGCCATAAATCATAAACATCATAATCCATAACTCGAACTACGTGGGCTCTGATTCCTTTTCCAAAACAAAGGATACGTAGGTAGCCCATTTATGGGTTTGATCCCAGCTTTGAAATAATCTATGTCCTTCTGAATGACGATAAACTTCAAGTGCCCCACTGAGTGGCTTTAAAACCAGCCTGGTCATCATAATGACCAAGAGACTTTTATATAAATGTTTTGAAGGATACCATTGACCAAAGAATCTCTAAACAGATATAGATGATTCTCTATTGATGAAAAACCTTGAATACATATAAAAGATTCTCTAAATTTCTTGCATATTTAATCATTGATTGTAAAAACTAAAGGAAAGCACATTTTATACTTGGTAATGTAATAAGGATTCACGAACATAACTTAAATCTATAAAGAGAGTCCCGGAGTGGACAATAATTCCCCTCAAAAAGGTGTGATGAGTCCGACCTCCCATCCTCTCGACCAATGCAAATTCCTAATCCTCATTAGTCCATAAGCTGATGAGCGCCTATCTTTGGAAAGTAGGTCTAAACGGATGTGGAATCATTGGATGTTTCTGGTTCTACGAACAAACCCGTTAGAAACCGATCGGAACGTTTGAATCTCCCGTCCAGAAGGTCATCCCCGGATTCTGCGCGAAACAAAAATGGTGAACCTGACGTGAATCCTTAACCAAGTGAAAGTGATGTTCTTCTTATTTGTTAGGCCCCTTGGGCCAACAAAGCAATCATTGACATGTGCTCATCCAAAAGATGCAGTGTCCAGATTCATCATGATTATGTCTGTTATATGGAAAAGGCACTCTTTTCTCAAGATCTTCTGCAAAATGGATTTCCTTAAATTCACCCCTGTGAATACTGCTGCTGTAAACACCTCTACTGTGAGGTCTACTGCTGTGAAAACCAATGCTGCTACTCCTGCTGGAACGTCATCCGCTCTGAGGATGACATCACCAACTCAGTGTCTTCAACGCTGTGTTTCTAATGCACTGGTTAAGGAGTACCATCGCAACGGTACTATCCCAACTCTGGAGGCCGCTCGTCAAGCCCTCCAAGTTAACAATTCTACCTGGTCGTCCGGACAACGGCGGCCAGCAATCAAGAAGCAGGCGGTGGTGACTACCGTCTCTAACCGTTTCAGGTCGTTATCCCCGGAACGCAATTTCCATTCACTCCCTTACTCTGAGGAAGTGAATGAGCAGGTCCCTCAGGGCCTTAATTCAAAAAGACAGGAGTCCTTCCTGAGGGCTCCCATCAACAATCGCCGCCAGACTCGTGCGGTAGTGCGCCCTCAACATGATGAGGGTACCGTCTCCAGGCATTGAGCTCAGGATCCTCGAACCCGAGCAGGCAAGATGAATCACCAGAGACGGAATCCGGTTAACAATAGGCAGGTTGTCATCCCTGCCATCTCCGGAGAAGTCCACCAACCTAACTTGGTGGAAAACAACGAGCAGGCACACACACCTGCCCGTTTTAATTCCGCTGTCCAGCAGACTCGTCTGGCAGCATCAAGCCGATCCCGCCAGGCAATTCCGGCGGAGTACTGTAGGCAGGAACATACACCAGCTTATACATCACCAGTTAGTCAGCAGGCTCATCTGACTACATATGATGGATCTCGTCAACCGCGTTTGGCGAAGTGTAAACAGCAGGCACATACACCTGCTAATACTAATCAAGCCTACCAACAGTCTCGTTTGGTAGCGCACGGAGAAGTCAGTCGGAATGTCCCGACGACAAACAGGAGGCAGACTAAACTCTCTACCTCCACACTTGAGTACTGTCAGGATTCACTGACAGGAAAAGGAGGACAGGAGCAGGCACATACACCTACTCCAAGCCCGGAATGGATGTATATCCCCATTCCGGCAGCTGAAGTCACCAAACATATTTTGTCAATGGTGAAAGAGCAGAAGCAAATTCCTGCTCATATTCTGGATGCTTGCCAGGATATCATAACAACATCAGCATCATCTCAGGGACAGACACATAAATCTATCCTTAGCAATGGAGTGACACATCAACGATTCACTCCGGAACAGACAAACACATCTGTTCCAGTCCAAGAGGGTTATGGGGCATACTCCCCCATATCATATGGACAACCAAGTCAGGCACATACACTTGATTTGAGCGATGATTGTCAGCCTAACCTGACCATATTTCCTGATCAGGCACATACACCTGCTCAGAGCAATCACTTTCGTCATCAAGTAATTTCTAAAGCGAGTAAGAAGGCATCTAAGAAAAAGATCCGCCCAGCACAGTCAGGAGATCAAAGGCCAATCTGCAACAAGGCCTTGCTCGATGCTGGAGTTCTTGAAGCCCTCAGACATTTATCTGTCGAAATTCAAGATTCTACTCCCTCAGTTCCCAAAACAGGAACATTAATCCCGAAGGTCTTCAACAGACACTTCCTCATGAAAACTTGCTTCATGAAAATTCGGTCAATCTTGAAGTTTCTTCTTCAGATGAGAGCCACAGGAACCCTCTGTGTGGTCAGAAGGCCAAGGAGCAAGGGATTTCATCTTTTGCTGTAACCCATCATGATGGTCCTCCTCATGGTGATTAACTTCGCTGCGAAAGTCCTCTCCGCAGTAGTGATTCACGTTGTCTCGAAAATTCTTCAGAAGGCAATGTAGTGACGAGAAAGCCCTCCTATCTCGAGGCACTTGCAAACGTAAAACCAGTCATGTCTGATGCTTTACTATCGGCAGGTGAAAGACTTTCTCCATCAGAAGATAGCCTGGGGTTCAGGTTATTCTCCGAACCTTCCCTGGGTCATTCATCTTCCAGCATGAATAGTGATTCCTCTACCAATCTTGTTGAATCCGATGAAGCAACAAGGAAACACCAACTCTGGTCCAAACAGGTAGAAGAATCTTCATTTAATGATAAAGAGGAAATGCTGAACATGAGGAAAAAACTGGCAAAAGGTGAAGTACCAGTCATGTTTTGGCCTTTGGCTGACTCCCAGTACGACATTCCAAAGATGTTGACGGATGATGGAATCCATGATATTCGTCTCAACATATGGAAAACTCTTTGTCAATTAAAGAAGAAGGTATTATCTTACGATGAATATGAAAATCATCTTAAGATAATAGAAGGGTTACAACGCCAGATTGATTTGGCATCTCTATCAGTCTCTCGGTATCCGAAGGCTGAAAAGCAACAGAGAACCCTTCAACGTTCATGCCTTGGCGCACTAAGAATATTGTGTCAGTTAATTTCCAATGCTCCATCTAATGTTCATATCAGAGGATGGGGTGTTCACGGAGCACTACATTTCACAGTGCTTTTCGGTCAGCAGAGCCCGCCGAAAATGGTCTCATGCAATGTTATTGCCCATGGCCGGCCACAGTCAATGGGCTTTGTTCATAATCAAAAGCTTGCTCGAGATCAAGCTTCAACTAGTTCCTCTCAAAGTCAAGTATATAGAGAACAGGTTGTTGAATTGCTCCTACATCAAGCAGGCGAGAATATTGCACAAGCCTCTCGTCTGGAGCAAACACGTCATCAAATGACAGATGTTTCGGAAATCATCCAACGGTCTGTTGAACCAGGTGATAAAAGTGGATACAGGTTAATGCATCCAGCTAATTTCCGAACTAAGATTCACAAGATCAAGAGAGATTTTAAAAAGATCTCAGACATAGCATGTCAAGAGACAGCCCAGCTTGCCAGACTGGGGACTTCTCTAACCCAACCCTCAGAATCAACGAATGGGATTCGAGGAGTTGAGCGGAAGGAACAGGAACACCCCAAGTCCACCGGACTGGGGACTTTTTGAAATCTTCAATCCCTCCCTCAGAGAAAGTCAGTATTCTCTCGATTAGGGAATAAGCCTCAAGAGGAACGAAGAGCCAAGATGTCAGGAGATTCTCTCCAAGTGACGGTTCTCCAAGAAATTCCTGAGGGATCAAGTCAACGGAATGCCATGTCTTATCATGGAAATAGAAGGAGACAATATCACAGAAATTCTGATAGAAAGGATTCCATGCAATATGCATCCATTAATGTCATCACTGCCGTTGTTGCTGATTCACCAGATGAGGCTCAATCAGAGGGATCAGACGAAGAGGTTCCTGCTCAAGAAGTCGCGCACACAGACCTAAATGAAGAAGGTGTGCGCACACGTAATCAAAGGCTTACCCAAAATCTGGGTATTCCTTCAAGTAACCCACTTCCCCCTCTCCGAAAAGGATCCAATAAGGGGAAAGGAAAGAATCAGGTTACTTCTCACCCTTCCTCTGAAGGAGGTCAATCGCTATCATTAGAGCAAAGGTTTGCACAACAGGAGGAAGAAATGAAAGAATTAAGAAGGTTGAATGCAGAACTACTCCAGAATAGTCTTCTTCTTAAGAATGCTGAAGTCCGACAGCCGAAGGAATTTGTTGTAACTACTGAGATGGATCAGGAATATCCTCCTTTATCAGTACACCCACAGAGGTCTAATCCTACGGGTCAAACGCAACAACGGTTGGCAGCACTACCATTAGTTGCAGCACCAACCTCCACGGCTGTCCAAGCTCCATTCATTGCACCTACCCAAAACCAAGTTCAACCTGACGTTTCTCAAAAGTTAATAACTACTATTGAGTCATTAACAGCTCGGTTAGAAACTATGGAAGGGAAACGGGAGCAAGTTCAACCTGAAAAGAAAGTTTACCCTGAATGGGTAGATTCAATTTCTCCTCCATCCAGTTTTGGAAACCCTATTTTTCCTACTTTCAATTGATCAGGCGACCCTGAACAACATTTGACGCATTACGTGTCTTGTTGTGATCCTACGATGGGAACTCCAGAGCAACAAGAAGCAGTGAAACTCAGATGCTTTGTGCGAACCTTGCAAGGACCAGCTTTTGTCTGGTATACAAGCTTGCAATCCCGGTCAGTCATCGGATGGGAGGATCTTCGTCAAAAATTCCTTCTTCAGTTTAGCTCAACTTTGCCAAAAATGACAGTTTTCGATCTTACAAACTGCAAGCAAAGGGAGAATGAAAGAGTCTCTGATTTCATTGCTCGTTGGAAGGGATTAACGTATTCCTTAAGTTTATCACTCCCTCAGGAGGAATTGTTGCCAATATGTGTGGCAAATTTGCGTGACGAATTACGCACGCCATTGATCCCTGTGAAATACACAGGAGGGTTTCGAGACCTTACTTCAATCGCTCAACAGATTGAAGATTCCCTTATGCAGGCTAAGGTTAAATCTCGTGTAATTCCATCAGCTCCAGGAAGAAGAATGGGTAAAGCAGAAACTGCTACAGTTATGCTTAAACAGGCACCTGTACCTATTTCTACTTCAAAACCTTCATCTTCTCGAAGGGCTCCACCTCCTGAACGCCAACAACAAAGGCTGTTTCGTCCAAATGATCAAAAAGATCAACGACGAAAACAATTTGAGGATATGAAGAGTAAAACATACTCTTTCCGAAGTGAGCAAGTTCCTGGTTACTTCATTTCAGCTCTGGAAAATAATTTGGTTCAATTACCAGTGCCGAAGAGACCAAACAAGGAAGGAGATGAAGACCGTCCCAATTATTGTCCCTTTCATCAAATGTTGGGACATCCCATCCAGGAGTGTTTTGTCTTTAAAGACCTCCTACAAAAGATGGTCGACTTGGGACAAGTCAAATTGAAGGGTTCTTCAGCTCATGTAGCGTGTATTACCGCTACAGATCCAGAGGAAGGAGGCGAGTGGCAGGAAGTCAAAAGCAAAACTGTGAAAAAATATGATGATTGGATGGTCAGAAAGACAATCAATCGGACCCATTCCATTTTGCGAACACAATTGAAGAAGCCAATTGTGTCTCCTACAAAAGCTGCAGTAAAGCCTCCATCAAAGGACAAATCCTCAAAAGGGCAGCGCAATTCAAAGAAGAAAGAGGAATCAGGAGAAGATGAGTATGTATCAAAGCCTAAATTGTCTTTGACTCTGGCAGATTTCATGCCATCTACTTCAAAGCCACGGGCACCGTCCCACCAAACGGCACAACCTAAACAGGCTAACCAGGAAGAGTCTTTATCAGACGAAGAGTTAATCTTTGGTTCTGTTAATATGATTCAATTAACAGATTCATATTCCAGTCTTGATGAGCCTGAATTCCCTGTATCAAATAAAGGAACCCGAGGAAGTTCTAGAGTTTCAGGATATAGGGGAAGACGTGGATCTTTCCGAAGCCACTACTCTAATTCTACCCCTGCTAGCACTGTATATGCAGCAGAAACTCGTGGTAGAGCCCTTCAGTGAGCTCAAAATGAACAAGCAAGTTCTTCTGCCAATGGCCAACTCAGCTTCGGCACAGTTATTTTGGAAGACCGATTAAAGGTTCCATCTTCTTTATCTCAGCAAGTAAATGGATCTAATCAGTCTAACTTTCCAAAACCAAAGATGTTGCCAACTTCAATACAAGATGCATCAGCTTCCAAAGCATCTGCTTCCAAGGTACCTGCTAAACCGCATATTCCTATTGGGAAACGCAGGCCTCTAGATCAAAAGTATGATATATTGAAACACATGACCCAAGTACCAGCCAAATTATCAATTTTGGATGCTTTGAATCTATCAAAAGATCTTCGGGAAGCACTCATCGAAGCTTTGTCAAGTCCTCAGGAGTTTGAAGCTGAAATTGCTGCGGCTGAAATTTATCACATAGAGAATAATCCTGCAGAATGTCATGCAGTGATATCTTTTACTGATAAAGATGAAGATGATGTTGTGCATGGGCACATAAAACCTTTGTACCTATCTGGCAAAGTCAATGGTATAGATGTTCGAAGAGCTTTTATTGACAATGGTTCAGGAGTCAACCTCATGCCCATTCGTACACTTCGTCGATTGGGCCTCACAGAATCTGATTTATCTCCTTTTACCATGATGTTGCAAGGATATGATAAAAATGAACAAGAACCACTGGGAGAAGTTACACTCAGAACTCAGTTTGGAGATCTTGTTTCCAATTCGGATTTTATGATTGTTGATCAGGACTCAGCTTTCAATATCTTGCTTGGAAGACCCTGGTTACATCAGCATGCAGCTATTCCGTCATCATACCATCAATGTCTCAAATACTGTTTCGATGGTCAAGTTGGAAAATTGTATGGTGATAAGGCCCCGTTCAAAACATGTGAGTCTCAATACATTGAGTAGGAATTTTATCACATGAAGGGAAGAGAAAAATCTACAATGAAGGAAATTACCAAAGTTAATGCTTCATATGGTTTGGAAAAAATTCCAATAAATCCATTTTCACATGTGAGTACAGATTATGTGTTACCTATCAGTCAAATTGACAAAATAGGCCCAAATCAAAATACTCTTATGGAAAGATCCATAATGTCAATTACGGCAATCGAGCCAGACAACATGGGAGAAATTGGTAACTTACCAAGCAGTGATGAAAGCATAAGTGGTGACGTTTTCATTTCGTCTGCTGAAATCCAACAAGTCTATACTTCGCTAATCAGGCCAGAAGAAGTTATAGCAACACCAGAGGTGAATGTTGATGTCGATTCTCAATCCATCATCTCCTCTTTATTTCCCAAAGAAGACCCTTTTTCATCAATAGGGTCGGAAATGGAAGCTTCTTCTTCAAAATGTGAAAATTTTGACATCTCTTATGATCATGAGAATTTCGTTTTTTCATCTACTTTGCAAGTAGAAACTGAAGAAATAACACATGATGAAGAGGAAGAGGAAGATCTTAGAGATGCTCCTCCAGCATTTGAAGAGGGTATCTCTACCACTGTGGATGAACTCAGAGAAGTAAATCTGGGTACAGAGAAAGATCCACGCCCCACTTTAATTAGTGCGGCCATGACCCTTGAAGAACAAGAGATGTATATTTCTTTTCTAAAGCAAAATAAAGATATTTTTGCTTGGAATTATACAGAGATGCCTGGCCTTGATCCTGATGTTGCCACCCATCATTTGGGTTTTCCAAAAGAACATCGAGGATTCAAGCAAGCCGCGAGAAGAACACACCCAACCTATGCTTCCAAAATCGAGGCTGAAGTGGATAAGCTTATCAAAGCTAACTTCGTCAGAGAAGTTCAATATCCCAAGTGGTTGGCTAATATTGTCCCAGTAAAGAAAAAGAACGGACAAATTAGGGTTTGCATCGATTTCAGAGATCTTAATCGGTATTGTCCCAAAGATGATTTTCCAGTTCCGATTACAGAACTCTTAATTGATGCGACGGCTGGCTATGAAGTACTTTCTTTCATGGATGGATATTCTGGATATAATCAGATCCGAATGGCCCCAGAAGATGAGGAATATACAGCCTTCAGAGCTCCTCAAGGTGTGTTTTGTTACCGGGTGATGCCCTTTGGTTTAAAGAATGCAGGTGCAACATATCAACGCGCCATGCATCGTATCTTCAAACCTTTTCTAGGGAAATTTGTTGAATGCTATGTAGATGATTTGGTGGTTAAATCCAAACAACATTTTGATCACTTGTCTGATTTGGAAATCATATTCCACAAGCTTCGACAACATAATTTGAAGATGAACCCCTTAAAATGTGCTTTTGGGGTAACCTCAGGAAAATTCCTCAGCTTTGTTGTATGCCATCGTGGTATTGAAGTCGATCCTGAGAAGACCAAATCAATCCTTGGTATGTCACCTCCTCAGAATTTGAAAGAATTAAGAGGACTTCAAGGACACTTAGCCTATATTCGGCGTTTCATCACCAATTTGGTAGGCAAAAGTTTACCTTTTACCAAATTATTGAAGAAAGGAGTCACTTACCAGTGGACTAAAGAATGTCAAGAAGCATTTGATGTTCTCAAGAAATACCTCTTAAGTCCACCAGTACTCATGCCACCTGTTGAGGGTAGGCCTCTTATCCTCTATGTGACAGCTTTAGAGCGATCATTGGGTGCCTTTCTCGCTCAAAAGAATGATGCTGGGAATGAAAATAGTCTCTACTATCTCAGTAGAACTATGCTTGAAGCAGAAACCCGGTATTCGAGTATTGAAAAATGCTTCCTAGCATTAATCTTTGCAGTTCAGAAACTGCGACACTACATGCAACATCATGAGGTCCAATTGGTATCTCGTAATAATCCACTCAAATTCATCCTTAGTCGTCCAATGCTTACAGGACGTCTGGCAAGGTGGGCGGTTATTTTACAGCAGTTCGACATCCAGTATGTGTCTCAAAAGGCAATTAAGGGCCAAGCTCTGGCTGATTTCCTGGCTGAACACCCTTCAGTGGAAGACACGTATTCAGATATCGAACTCCCTGATGAGGAAGTTTTTTTCTATTCAAGAGAGTCCTCAAACATGGGAAATGTATTTTGATGGTGCTTCTAGAAGTCCAACAGGGAAGAAAATGGAAAATCCTAAATTCAACAAAGTTGGATTAGGAATTGTGCTCATTTCTCCAGATAAGGCAGTGTTACCTTATTCCTTTTTGTTGTGGGAAGGTGGTACCAATAATGAAGCTGAATACCAAGCTCTCATTGCAGGCTTGGAGTTAGTGCTTCAAGCACAAGTGAATCACTTAAAGGTGAAAGGTGATTCAGACCTGGTAATCAAACAAATCAATGGGGATTATGCCATCAGAAAAGAAGAATTAATCCCTTTGTATGATTACGTCATAGAGTTAATGTCGGAATTCCCTACAGAACCGACATTTTCTTATGTCCCAAGATCACAAAATGCTCAAGCTGATGCACTGGCTAATATAGCCACAGCTTTAACAGATCCAAATCGGGACGAGACAACCATCTGTATTGCCCACCGTCGTGCAATTTCACCTTATGTTCAAGTCAGAACAGAGGAAATTAATGAAATTAGTCCCATTCCTGAACCATATGGTCATACTACAGGATGGATGTCACCTATCAGGGAATACCTTCAAAATGGAACACTTCCACCTGATAGAGCCGAGAGAGAACAAATTCGGCAACGTGTGGTCAATTTTACTCTTTATGATGGTCCAAACCACCTCGAGAAAATTCTCTACAAACGTGGTTTTGATGGAGTTCTCTTCAGATGTATTGATGGTGAAGAGACAATGGCTGTCATAAAAGAAGTGCATGCAGGAGTCTGTGGTGCCCAGCAGTCTGGACATAGATTGTCTGATCAAATTCGAAGGCTTGGATACTTCTGGCCTTCAATGATACAAGATTGTGTTAATTTCACAAAGAAGTGTCATTCATGCCAAGTATATTCCAACTTCATTCATCAACCTCCAGAGTTGCTTCATACAGCTAAATACTCATGGCCATTTTCCACATGGGGAATGGATGTGGTAGGACCTTACCCTTCAGCTACGGCCAAGCAGTTTAAGTACATTCTTACTGCTACTGATTTCTTTTCCAAATGGGCAGAGGCAGTACCTCTCAAAGAAGCCAGTTCTAAATGCATTGTTAGCTTCATCAAGTCTAACATCATTACTAGATTTGGTGTCCCTCATACCATATTGACGGACAACGACACTAACTTCTGTTCTTCTGGGGTAAAGAAATTGTATCAAGAATACAACATTAAGTCCAACCATTCATCTCGATATCATGCAGCGGCTAATGGCCAGATAGAGGCCTTCAACAAGACTCTTTCAAATATACTGCAAAAGATGGTGGATAAAGATAAGAGGTCATGGCCTGATAAACACTATCATGCTTTATGGGCTTATCGGACTACCACTCGTAATGCAACGCGGTCTACTCCATATTCATTGGTATATGGAACAGAAGCAGTCTTTCCAATTGAAGTTCAATTTCCCTCACTCAGAATAGCAATTTTTGATCAGTTATCAACAGATGAGCAATCCCAAAAGCGGTTGAATGAATTGGAACAGTTAGATGAGAAAAGATTGTGCACTTTGCACCACTTGGAAATCTATCAGAATCGAATAGCACGAGCTTTTAACAAAAAAGTTCGTCTTCGTTCATTCATTCGGGGAGAATTGGTATTGGTTCTCAGAACACCAATGATACCAGGAAAGAAGCCTCCCAAACTTGAACCAAAATGGGAAGGACCTTATTCAATACATAAGGTCTACTCCAATGGAGCGTATTCTCTGATTTCAATGGATGGAGAACACATCACGACTCCAACTAATGCCAGATTTCTGAAGAAGTATTTTGTATAAACAGAAAATATTGTTCCCAGAACCAAGACTCTTACATTTAGTTCATACAGCAATGGTCCAGTATGACCTTAAACTGCAACTTCGTCCAACATGACGTTAAACTGTGTCACCTTCAATGTCCTACATGACATTAAACTGTATAATGTCCTATCTATATGACATTAAACTGTACAGAAGTTCCTTATTTGTCCGAGATGACATTAAACTATATTGTGTCCTAGCAACATGACATTAAACTATGTGGCACTTCCAACATCCAGCATGACGATAAACTGTAAAAAGTCCCCAGAACTGATATCCTCATATTGGTTCACCTTAGTCCTAGCTACATGACTTTAAACTGTACAGCACCAGTCCGTCCTTGCTATATGACGTTAAACTATACAGCAATGGTCCAGTATGACTTTAAACTGCAACTTCGTCCCACACGACATTAAACTGTGAAAAAATTCCATGAACCGTCCAGCATGACCCTAAAAATGCATCATCCCTGGTCCATGTATATGACCATAAACTATTTGCAAATATGTCCAGAAAGACGTTAAATTGTGACGTCCTAACTACATGACGCTAAACTGTATAAAAGTCCCTCACGTCTGGAAAGACGTTAAACTATATAATCATCAAAAGTCCAGCATGACATTAAAACTGCACAATCCCCCTTTCGTCCAATATGACGTTAAACTGTATTGTCCCCATCGTCCTAACTACATGACGCTAAACTGTACAGAAAGTCCTTGATATGTCCTACATGACATTAAACTGTGCATCGTTAAGGTTGTTATTACCTCTTGTTTCTCACACCGAGTATGACTCACGTGAGCTTAGAGCGAACATCAACCATAACACTCCCTTTGGGCCACTAACCATGTGTAAGTCCCAACAACATTTTTTTTAGATCATTGTCCACAAGAACAACTTGGTCATTAATTCATTCTTTAATTGAACTACACGGACTTTGATCCTTGCCCTCCAGGCTGGGTATGTAGGCAACCTCTCAGGGTTCAAGCCCAAAGAACAATCTCTTCACATTGGTTCACCACCATCTCATATGATGATGATTTGTGAAACCACCCCTGGAATCAATATCTTTACATTGATTCACTTTCGTCCTTGTTATATGACGTTAAACTATACAACACTTTTCTCCGGTACGACAATAAACTACAATATTCTTTGATTTCCTCATTTGAGAAAGAACCATTATTAACATTGATTCTTTTTCAATCATGGTTTTCATTTTCAAAAGACTACGTACATACATGGCAATGCCTAAACATTTTATTTTAGGTTAAAACCATCATTGCACTAAAGTCCCCTTTTCACCCTTCACATGTACGAACCAAATTTTTACAAAGGGTAGTTCTAGAACTACGTGGACTTGATTCCCATCCTTATGGGATACGTAGGAACATTCGAGTGTCCCTCGAATCCAGTCCCAAGTCTTTTGGGCCTAACCCCAAATTTCACTTTCAGTCCCTTGGCTGAAAAGTCATCATGAAAACACACATTGTGTATTCATTATTATGGTACGAATTATATGACCTTAAACTAAGATCACTCATACTTTCGTCCTGCACGACGTTAAACTACATTTCAAGAACTACGTATGGCTTGATTCTCATTCTTATGAGATACGTAGTGAAGTCCAAAATTTCAATTTAGGACCCAGCCACAACATGATTATGGTTATCATTGACCTATGTATCTCTATATACATTGGACAATACCCATCATTATGTTTTATAATCCTAACCTTAAATATTTTCAGATCTTCATAACCCTTTTTATGACTTCTAGTCACAAAAATGTCAAACTTCTGAGAATTCTTTTTCCTGACTATGCAGCACGTGCCCATAGGTGGCCCTGCGTAAACAGTCCACATAACAGACTTGTCAGCCAAAAGATGCTATTTTATTTGACTATGCAGCCAATGCCCATAGGTGGCCCTGCATATTTCAACCCCCTAACGGGTTTTGTTAAATAATAGTAACTTCATTCTTGGGAAGAATGCCTCTTTTGTCCTTATTTGTCTTAAACAACAGTATGTAGGGATCCGCAAAAATAGCCATCCTTAACATATTTGTCCCATATCCTTTTTCATGATCTGAAAGTATTCAAGTCTATGGTTTATTCTTCTTCCCTACGTTTGGGTCAGACCTTCGTAGGAGTGATATTCATCCAGTTCTTCGATATTTTTGTTTGGAAATATCTTCTCCATATTCAAGTACCTCTTTCCATACAACAAACTCTATGCTTTAGAAAATTTGAATCTCCATAAACTTTCACTGGCTTTTAAGCACTAGGAAAGTAAATTTCTGGGAGTTCATTTGCCTGACTATGCAGCACGTGCCCATAGGTGGCCTTGCATAAACAGTCCACATAACAGACTTGTCAGCCAAAAGATGCTATTTTATTTGACTATGCAGCCAATGCCCATAGGTGGCCCTGCATATTTCAACCCCCTAACGGGTTTTGTTAAAAAATAGTAACTTCATTCTTGGAAATTACTTCTTCTAATGCCTTTTAGCTCTTTTTTCATATCATTCCTCAGATTCAAATATTCTTAAGCCATAGTTTACATTTTTTCCCTCATACTTGAGTATGGTAAATATGTTTTCAGATAAATTGTCAAGGAATTGAATCCAGTTTAATCCATTTTCGGTCAAAGCTATTTCGACCTTAAACATTATCCCCTTTATGTCCGGCCTGCATGACTTTAAACTGCCCACAAAAGACAAAGGAACTCTGAATAAAATTCAAGTTCCAGCACACTTGCGCACTGCCCTCTGTTCCCTGAAGACTTGCGCGCGTCCTTTTCCTTTGAATGTATTCAATTTCCTCAGAGTCAAATCCTCATTTCTTTCCGGATCCAACTCTGAGGGGGGGATTTTGTTGACGCTCCTTTCATCACAGAATCTAATGATCGGAAAAGGGGAATATCTGAGTCCAATGTGATTCATCCTTTGAAGAAACATCAAAAATCGACAAAGGGATGAACAAGGAGAACATTTCCCATAGGTCGCGCAAGTTCCCTCATGGTCGCGCAAGTACACTTGCGCGCCGCCTAGTGGTCGTGCAAGTACTTGTGCGACGCCTTATGGTCGTGCAAGTGACTTGCGCGACCTAAGTGATAACCGCCCAGTAACCGCCCGGTAACCGCCCAGGGTCTTCTTTTGCCTATAAATAGACCCTGTGGGCCCCCCATTCGGGAGGATCTTTTTTCAGAAACTCAGATTGAAGCTCCCGACGCCCAAGTCTCTTCTCAAAGCTTCCGGAACACTTTTAAGGTAATTTCTTACATAGAACGGAAGATCTAAAGAGAAAAAGGAAGGCCTAAGTGTTGAAACTTATCAAACACTTGCGCGCCTACTTAATTCCTTCAATATAACTTGCGCGTCCCTCTTCTGGAAGAACATCAAGAGGATGGTAAAGGGTTTAATAAAGAGTCGCTCAAGCATTTCAATACTGGTTGAAAATCGCGCAAGTACCCCTAATGTCGCGCAAGTATACTTGCGCGACCAATACTTGCGCGCCGCCGCAGGACTTGCGCGCATTTCAAGACTTGCGCGCCCCTATCTTTTTGGGTGCCCGTCTTGCCCATTTTTACCCCTCTTAAGCCATTTCACCCTTCCTATTCAAGATTCAGTCTTCAAGATACTCTTCAAAACCATTTATGGCATGATTTCTTGATTTGACATCCTTATCTGAAAGGAATTCTGTGAAATATCTCTCAAAACCTAGTGATTTAAACATCTTTATGTCACCAAAGATTGAGAGTTCATTCATTCAACCTCATCCTTTAAGATGAGAGAATCCTAACCTGGGTCTCCTTTTCAGGAATAATCCCCAGTTATAAAAACCTTTGATCTGGGCATCTTTCTTAAGAACAAGCCCCAATCAAGTCCTTTAATCTTGGGCATCCTCCTCAGGAGAAAGCCCCAAACCTTAATCCCTAACCTGGGTCTCCTTTTCAGGAATAAGACTTAGTCATAACCTTGGGCTTCCTTTTCAGGAGTAAGCCCCAAGTCCCCTAACCCAGGATTCCTTCTCAGGAATAAGTCCTAGTCATAAATCTTGGGCATCCTTCTTAGGAGTAAGCCCCAAGTCTCTTAAAATTTCTCTTAACCAGTCATAATTTACCTTTGATTTGGGTTTTCCTTTTCAGGAGTAAAAACCCAATCATAAGTCCCCTCCTAACTTGGGAATCCTCCTTAGGAGTAAGCCCCAAGATTAGAGTATTCAAATCTCCATGAAGCACATATAACTTTATGGACCCTGTTCATGGATTTTCTCCCTAAAAGTAAATCCTAAACCTTCATCTATCTGGGCAGTCATCCATACATAAGCCCCAAACAAATTCTTATTATTGCATCTTTTATGGCACAATTGTCTAAATTTTTTACCAATACCTCTGGTTTCTCACACCGAGCATGACTCACGTGAGCTTAGAGTGTAAAAGTAATTATAACATTCATCTTTGAGCCATCAATCATAAACATCATAATCCATAACTCGAACTACGTGGGCTCTGATTCCTTTTCCAAAACAAAGGATACGTAGGTAGCCCATTTATGGGTTCGATCCCAACTTTGAAATAATCTATGTCCTTCTGAATGACGATAAACTTCAAGTGCCCCATTGAGTGGCTTTAAAACCAGCCTGGTCATCATAATGACCAAGAGACTTTTATATAAATGTTTTGAAGGATACCATTGACCAAAGAATCTCAAAACAGATATAGATGATTCTCTATTGATGAAAAACCTTGAATACATATAAAAGATTCTCTAAATTTCTTGCATATTTAATCATTGATTGTTAAAACTAAAGGAAAGCACATTTTATACTTGTTAATGTAATAAGGATTCACGAACATAACTTAAATCTATAAAGAGAGTCCCGGAGTAGACAATAATTCCCCTCAAAAAGGTGTGATGAGTCCGACCTCCCATCCTCTCGACCAATGAAAATTCCTAAGCCTCATTAGTCCATAAGCTGATGAGCGCCTATCTTTGGAAAGTAGGTCTAAACGGATGTGGAATCATTGATGTTTCCGGTTCTACGAACAAACCCGTTAGAAACCGATCGGAACGTTTGAATCTCCCGTCCAGGAGGTCATCCCCGGATTCCGCGCGAAACAATATTGCATAATTCAATACCTATAATAAAGTATGTTATCTAGGTAGAAATTGAGCTAAACTACAGTTACACATTATATTATATTAAAATGAGAACGAATCCTTATATTCATTTCTTTAAAGGTATAATTTCTAATAAAATACATTAGAATTTATTTTTTACAATTTTTATTCAATGATTTATAGATAATTTTCTATAATTTTCATAGATAAATATCTGTTAAATGCATATGCGGATGTCAATACTCACACACCTATAATATATTTCGTCATTACATCCAAAGAAGCAAGTAATATTCCCATTTCACTATACAAATAAGAGGTATTAAAGAAAAAATTTAAATCAATTTAATACATATTATATGACATACATATTGTGGTAAATTTCATATTTGATAGTTTTAAAAAAATAGGTGTTTATATAATACAATTACAACAAAAATACACCATTACACTACCTTAAATAAAGATTGATGTAATGTTTGCATAAAAAAAATTGGTTTTCCCTTTGAATTTATAAGAAAATAATAATGGGAAATTTAAACTATAATTATTTATATGACCATGTTCTGATAGATATTGATCAACTAGATCCTCTCATCAATTTCATCTCATGTTATATGTTGTGTGTGGAGGCCCATGATAATTATACAGGTAATATATTTTATTATAATATGAAAATGTGTGTGAGGAATTTGTAAGTTTGATAGAAGTGAAAATTATTATAAATTTTTAGTTTAAAATATAATAATGTATACAATTTATAATGTATCTATTTTATGCAAAATAAGTGTTATATACCACAGGTGAAACATAATTACTTTTTGTGTATTTCATTCATCCATAACAGTATGCACATGTGGTGTTTCGGTGATTTTTGGAGTCTCAATATGATATTAATTAAACAATATAATGAAGAATGATTTAAAGATGGAATAATATGTGTTAAAAAAGATGTGTAAGACCGTGGTTCTAAATTATAAGATTAAAAATGGAGTAATATCTACATAAAATTAATTAAACATGAAAATATTTTATATTTATCTAAACATTGAATCAACTACACCAATAACAACAAATAAATAATAAAATAATATGTGATATTGATAGTTGTATACCTAATATTAAAAACACAAGATAGATAATAACATTTCATAAAACTGAAAAAGAGATAAAAAATATTGAGTTTAGAGGGTATTTATATACATAATATTTAAAATGTACTTGAGGCAATGATTTTAGTGATTCATTTTATAATATATTTTATGTCGATATCTATACATTATTAAAATGTTTTTAAAAATTATAATGCGAATTTTATGTTATATATATATATATATTAACACATTCTGACCACAACATTACAAGAGGTATAATGTAAAATGATGAGGGTGGCTCCCTTCATAATATACTATTCATATTAGATCTATTTACTATAGGTATATTTTTTTCTCCTATGCGTAGGGTTGAGATACCTTTTTCTCATGAACAACATTGAAATTAAAATAATCTAATAATATTCTAGAACATTGTTTTCACACAGATAGTTAATCATATAAATCCTAGTAGTAAGAAAGGGTTTTTTAATTTCAATCTATGATTTTATTTTAATTGTTTTATGATGAATAACAATTTTCCAAACTAATATATGAAATAAATTATTATGAATTAAATAACAGGATCAAGGAAATCTAATGTAATAGTTTTAATTTAATAAAATAATACCATAGTCCTTATTTTTTATCTATCAATGACCCAAACATGAATAATTTATTTAATGAATCTTATATATTTATATATCAATTAATATTAAAATTATTAAATATTTTTTTTAAAATAAATTCACAATATATAGACTATTGAAATAAATTTTAATCCTAGTTTAAATGAAATTCTACAACATAGTATTCTAGAATCCTTTGATGTAAATTTACATATTTTGTGCTCTATCAAAAATATTACATATAATTATCAATGTACTAATTTTAATATAGTTCAAAAAACATATTTTCTTGTTTTAAATTTTTTTTTTACGCAGTCGATGAATAGTTGATCATTTTTTTAGATTTATATATTCCTATATTCATTTTATATAATAAATAAAGACATATCTAGGTCAAATAATAAGTAAATAATGGTAACATTTATATTTTTTTATGAAAATAAAAAATATGATATGATATTTTTTAAACACATAAATAAATGTTAAAATAATATAATACATTTACTTTTATGAAAACAAGTTTTTTAACAAGTAGTGTTGAGTAATTAAATAAACATCTATATAGTATTGAATGGTTTTCTTGATAAATTTAGTTATATGATGATATATTTTATGTATCTAATGCATGGATTTCTTAAAAATATCCACATGTTATGAATCTTTATAATTATAAATACATAATATTTTCCACATCGTATAATTCTTCAATTATATGAAATATAATATATATGAACTTCCATGTTTTCTTTGGTTGTTTAGTGTTTATATATCATTAAAAAAAGGGTTGAAAGAAATTTTAAAATTATGAAATTTGTAGATTACAATAGATGGAAACACCTTCATGTTTATATACAAAAAAAAATTAGAACATATAACAAAAAACATTTTTAATTTTCAATATTTTTGATGTATGTAAATATTGAAAATTAATACATATACAGTTATGAATATTTTAAATTTAGGGTCGTTATTGTATCATAAAAAATGATTAAATATCTTTATTAAATGTGTCTATTTTCTAATATGTATATTTTAATATAAAACATTTATTAACTATATATTAAAATATATTTTTTCATTGCTATATGTAAATTTTTTGGAAATAATTTTAGAGCATGATATATATATATGGCGAATTCATAAGATATGTAATGTCACAATTGTTTCAAAATATTAAATATGTATCCCTCTACAAATTATTATTTTTATTATTATTATAATTTTAGACTTTTATGGTCAAAAATAATAATTCTTTATGATTATTATATTTGGATTCAAATGAAACTATTGGAAATGATCATAGTTTCATTTTATATCTATTTGAATAAACAATAAATGACCTCAGTTCATACTATATTTACAATGATCCAAAAAAATATTTTTATTACAAGTGTCAAAAAGTTTGAAAACACACCTTTCATACTCAAAACCAAGTGAACATGCACATTTTTTGATGAAATTATTGTAATATTATAATACATTTGTTAATGAAATTTTTTAATGAACCATATATCATTTATATACTCTATATAGATAGTATAAATACAAGTGAATTTTTTTTACATAAAATATGGAATTTTGGTTTAAATTTTTATCAGGTTCTCTAAATAATGAGAGCAAGATCGCTACATGCTAAAAATAAGGAAAATTATTCCATTATCATAAAACACTATGAAAATTACTATTTATTTATTAATGATGTGAAAGAAAAAATCATGAGTTATTCTGATACATAATGTGGTTAAAATTATTTTAATTGTTTTTATGAAATTTAATGATATGTTTTTGTTTTAAATGTTCATAAAAAGTAATAAATAGAGAGAATTATTAGGAATAAGTAGTGAATAATAAAAAACACTCTTTGGTTACATTTGAACATGATGGGACATGATTAATCTCATTATGACACCAATAATAGTTGGAATGATTAAGTAATTATTTTTCAAAAAATTTAAAATAGATATTTCAATGAAAATATGTCAACATATAAATAATAGTGATATGGTCATTGAATATCATGTATTTATAAGGAAATTATTTTTGTATTAGTTTTCACATATAATAATAAAAATAATATCATTTCAATGAGTGGTGAAATTAGAATTTCCTAAAAGTCATGTTTTGGATTTGAAAGAGGTAGTACAATTACAAACATGCATCAGAGTTAAAAAACTATGAAACTGATCATAAGTATTTGGGTTACACTAGGGAAAAGATATTCGATTTATTTGTGACATGTATAAATGATTCTCACTTCAATATAATTTAATGATTGGTTAAAATTATCATGTGTGTATTATTTTATATTTTTTGGTTAAACATGATCAAAAAACACATCATATACTCAAGCATATAAAAATTCACATTTTGACAGGAAATTATATAAATAATATTTTAATTTTTTTAATAAATTGTTTAATTGTTATCTTAATATTTTGATATGTGGTGAGGTATTTGTGAAAGAAAAATTCATGATTTCTACATAAATGTGATATCTTATTTCAAAATGTTCATCACATGGTCTAATATTTGAAAATTAGATTAAGTTTTAGTGGATATTAATAAATAAATTGATCCAAGACCATGCCTGTGCATAAAAATGATTATTTAAATCATAGGTCTAGAGATATATATTTCTATTAAATTGAAGGAAAAAATATTTTCTTGAAATATTCATTAATTTCATACAACTTATAATATAACAAACAAATCATAACTCACTATGAGAATATGTTTTAATGGTGGTTTTTTTAAATCATAATTGTACATGATTCATGATATATATTAATGAAAATATCATTTCGATGAATAAATAGACATGTATGTAAATAAAAATATATAATGAAATATATATTATATGGAGTTATTAATGTTGTTTTTCCCTCACAACCTCATATCTTATAAATTACCATATATAAAACATAATGAGTTGAAGCCTCGTACACACATGAGAATCCAACAACTAATAGTATAACAACATCTATGTCATGTTTCATAATGTCTTCCAGGATGTATGATATATGATCATGAATATCATCATAACACATCATCGTACCCATTAAAGTAAGTAACTTCTAAAAAATTATGATATTACAAATACTCAGAGGACATCATAAAATTTATTTTGTATTGATTTAAAACCATAATATGATAAAAAATTAAATATTTACCTATTTGAATATTAATGTATTTTAATTTAGAAATTTTGTATATTCTAGATAAAAAACTCCAATAGAGGTTGTACAAGTCAAGGGGGTTGAGAGGTGTGAGTAAGGGTTAGAGGTGATGGATTTTTATAAGGGGGAGGAGATGTTTTTTGGAATGTTTGAATGTAATATTTTATTATAAAATGATTTTTGGATTCAAATGTTCCAAAAAAAATTAAATAATAACATAATATCACTATTGATCGAACAAAAACAATCCATTAAGAGTTGAACTAGTTTTGAATATTTTTTAATTTTTATAATATTATTTATTAAAATCAATCATTAATAAGGTAAACACTACATTATCATTGTGTCAAAGAAATTATTTATTTAAATTATAAAAATTAAATATAAAACAAAATGATATGGGAAATATTTGTAACGTTCAAATTAATATATATAGTAGAAGATATCACTTATAAAACCCCATATAAAAATGATTTTATTAAAAGATATATGTTTATGTTACTTTTGTTTTTACTTTAAATTAATTAATATAGTGTAATTATCACTCCCAAATGGCTCCATGGGGTCCCAAAATTGACCAAAGATGCTCATGGTTGGTCATGTATCGCCAATAGGGTTAGCAAATATGTTAGGGTAATTTAATATTATTATAATATTATTTCATACCCGTATTTACCAGAAATATCTTTTAACCATGATAAATAAAATATTTACTGATGTTACTATTCAAAAAGTCTCAAATAAAGGTACCAATTTACAATATTTGGACATCCTCATTCCTAATATAGTATCCATTTTTATAAATTCAAAACACATAAGTTTCATAAATTAATATGGAATTAATACCCATTGTCAAAACAAAAAATGTGTTTCTTAAGAAATAATCACTATCCAATGATGGATAGTTGTTTATATCAAATTTCAATGAGAAATTACGTACAATGAACACAATTGGATTTAATGGTAAAAATATAATCTATTTACACAATAAAACCCTTAAAAAAGATAATCTACCTATATAAATAAAATATATTAAATGGTAGTTTTGAATTAAAATACAGAATTCTTTACTATTCATTATAAAAAGAACTTTATCAGAAAAATACTAAAAAATTACCAAAAGTTAATTTTGATGTATCATTTATAAATAATATTTTATGAAATAATATATAACATATAACAGTGAAAAAATATATTTAAAAAGGGTTATCCATTAAAAGGTGAAAAATTGAACTTTTAATGAATATTAGAGTATTTTGGCTTAAAATTGGATTCATTCAAATTTTAACACTCTAATTTTTTCTGGATAAGTGTAAAAACATTTAAAAAACATGTTTAATCTTATTATAGATAGTTCTATTCATTCTATCCAATATAAAGGCTATGTGTTTTCCTCCATTTAAAATAATAATATTCTATTATTATTTTTCAGTATAACTCAACATTGTGTGCAACGTAAGATTTCAAAGATACCCGTTGGGGAATATCAGGAACGCCATCAAATATAGAATTTACATTAAATTAAAATTAATATTTAATTCACTAATATTAATATATATGATAATATCATATCCTTTATTTACATAGAATGTTACTTTCATACCCTCTTTAGGGAATTGTGTCACCACAATTATATTCACTTATTAAATAAGTGGGGGTATTTATCCCTCATAAAATTTTCAGATTCCCACATTGCCTCTTAAACCATATGGGTTTTCCACAAAATCATTACATGATGAATTACCTTATTCAACAACACATGCTTTCTTCGATCAAGAATCAAGACTGGTTGTTCCACATAAGAAAGATTGTCTTTGAACTGAACAACCTCTAGACTCAAAATATGAGATGGATCTGGCCTATACTTATTCACTATTAAAACATGAAAAAAATTGTGTACCTAGGAGAAACATAGAAGTAAAGCCATTATGTACACAAATTATCCAACATTATCCATGATTTTATAGGGCTCAATGGACCTCAGACTCATCTATCCATGTTTACCAAAACACATCACACTTTTCCATGGACAAACATTGAGAAATACAAGATCACCTAACTCGAATGAAATGTTCTTACATTGATTATCTACATATTTTTCTACCTACTGTATGTTGTAGTCATGTTCTTCTGAATCTACTAAGCTTTTTCTGCCATCTCTTCTTCCAATTCATGTCCCATCAACTTCCATTCACCATCTTCATCACCAAAATCTGGAGTTCGACGCCTCTTTCCATATAATGCCTCAAATAGAGCCATCTGTATACTGGAATTGATATTATTATTATATGAAAATTCAACCAATGATTGATATTGGTCCCAAATTCCCTTGTAATCCATTTAGAAAACACATAACATATGTTCTTAAGTCTGAATTGTTCTGTCTGACTGCCAATTTGATTGAAAATGAAAAGATGTACTAATATTTAATTCAGTACCCAACGAATTATAAAGTCCTTTCCAAATGTTAGAAATAAATCTAGGATCACGATCAAATACAATAGAGAAAGGAACTCCATGCATCCTAACTATCTCTTTATCATAAAAATGAGAAATTTTATCTAGCGAAAAAGAATCACAAATAAGAATGAAATGAGCAGATTTAGTCAATTAGTCAACAATATCCCAAATTGCATTATTATCTCGAAATGTCATTGTTAATCCCCCAACAATGTTCATGTATATATTTTCCCATTTAAACTCAGGCACTAGTAAAGGTAGAAGAATTTCTTTTTGGCAACATTCTCTCTACATTAACCTGTTGACAAGACAAATACTTTACAATAATGTCAGAAATAACTCTTTTCATTCCATCCCATGAATAATACTTCCTACGATCTTTGTACATCATAGTACTACTAGGATGATGTAAAAATGGAGAACTATGATATCTACATGACAACTTTTTCTTCAACTGTGAATCACAAGGCACACATAATCTCTTTACAAACCTAAAAAAAGAGTCCTTAACAATATTAAATTCATCTAACAAACCCTTCGGAAACAATTCTACCATTTTCTGCAACTCACTATCTTCCTTCTGTATTTTTTGAATTCTGTTTGATAGAGAGGATTTCACTTCCACCTGAAAAAAATAGAAGAAATTCCTTCCCCAATATCTTCTCTACCAAAGTTCATCAAACTTTTAATCAAAGGATCTTCTTCCAGAAGTATCATGGTTAATGTAGCATTAGTTTTATGTCTCAAAGCATCAGCCAGATTATTTTCTTTTCTTTGATGGTAATGAATTGTGAAATCATAATCCTTGATTAATTATAACCATATAATTTGTCTCATGTTTAATTCCATATTAGTAAATATATATTTCAATATTTTATGTTTAGTTTACATTTCAAATTTTTCTCTAAACAGATGATACCTCGAAATTATTAAATCAAAAACAATAGTAGCTAATCCCAAATAATGTGTAGGGTAATTTAACTAATGAGCCTTCAACTGATATGATACCTAAGTAATTACATGATCATTCTACATAAATACATATCCATGCCAATTAAATGAAGCATAACTATAGATAAAAAACTCAAAATTTCTGGAAGGAAGTGCAAAAATTAGAAAATTTACCAATTTTCTTTTCAATTCCCGAAAACATTCATCACATTTATTTATTAATATAAATTTAAAACCTTTTCATGTTAACTTATTCAGTGGGAAACATAACCATGAAATCCTTTTAATAAACCATCTGTACTAGTCTACCAAACCATGAAAACTATAAATCTCGGTTATATGTTTTGGTATTAGCCATTCTTCAATAACATTTTTATTTGGATCAAAAATTATGCCATTTTTTTGGAACAATTTTACCATGAAATGAAATTTTTTGTTACCAAAACAAACACATACTGAATATCCCATATTGTTTCTTTTCATTTATTATGTAAAATACAACACCCAAATGAATTTAATGCTTCTATTTACATTGAGAATAATACAATCTATCATCAATAAAAAACATCCATTTATCACTTGATTCAACTAATCTGTCAAAAAAACTATTTAGTTCAAATTATGACCATCTCACGATACTGGTTTGGAAGTTCATTTTCCTCTATATGACTTCCCAGCATAGATTCCCTATTTCCTCTATGAAAAAATATTCTAAACACTGAAATATTTTTTTCAAGGCAACATAGTAATCTGTAAATGATATATCATTTCAATATTACAATAAATTTATTTATTAATTTAACTACATCCTAATTCCTAAAGTTGTCTAAACTAGACTCTGATACCAACTATAGGTCTGCAGCCTTAAACATTACATAATCATGAATTATGTTAATAATTCACATCATGGATCCTTTCAGGTATATAGTTTTATAGAGTTAGGTTATAACTATTACATTACAACTAATATATTACAAATTAGACACTTCTACTCAGTATCCATTTTTTTCATAAAATAAAAAATCCTACAAAAAAGTGTCATATATAGTTAAATGTTTTAGTCATCATGAATTTTCTATAATACTATCCTTGACCATCTTCATCATTACTTCCATTGAAAAACATTTCAAAAAAACAAGGGATGAAAATAAAAAGTTCAGTATGGATTATTATATGAAGAAATTAAAAAATATTACCTCAATACATACCAAGCATAAGTTCTTTAACATACCTCATGAAATCATAAGATTTATGAATAACACATAGAAATCATAAATCATAAATGTATCTTATGGCATCCATAAAATACATACATTGTAATTTCAAAGTTACATATGCAGTCACATTTAGAATACCCAAAATAGTATATTCCCTAAATCTCTTAGGAGAAACATTAAAATTTACCTCCATCACATTACCCAATGTATTAGATATCTATATCGGGCTCAACAACCCTAGGAATATCATTTAACCACCTGTATACTTAAACAATGCCGCAAAACCATAATATAATCATAACACATGAACAAGAATAAAGAAAAGATAACATTTCCACATTACAATCACAAAATATCAATTCAATATATTGATGTAATAAATGATTTCTCATCACCATTTTCAATAAAAAAATACTTAAAAGAGTTTATGATATTTATTTTCAATTATGAAATATTGCAGCTGCATAATGAAGCCAAATTTCAAATAACACTCGTGGTGGCAGAAATGTTGTTTTCACCATGTAAATTAAAAAGAAACATTCCTTCTGTTATTTTGCAAAACACACTGTTGGGAAAATATTCCCTTAAAATGAAATTAAAATTCAACGGGTTTTATACACTATATAATGAAATGTTCTATATAAATTAAAGTATGCCTCAGTGAATGGAGATTCAGACGAAGTCCCTTACCTCATGTACAACATGTCTCGTTTGTTCTTTAATCTTATGAATAATAAACTAAAGTTAATTTATACATTCAGAAGATCTATTTTCAACATTATTATTCTTTTATATCAATTATTACCATTTTATAACTGTTACATAATTATTTATGTTAATAATGATTGTTTTGTCAATATTTGATACTTGAGATTAAAATAAACTACATATAATTACAAGCTATTCATGTTCCAAAAGTAAATTATTTCTAGAATGATATACATTATATAGATATCATATATATCATATATATCCAGTATATATTTATATTTATAATAGTATATAACATTTGGAGATAAGAAATTAAATGATCCATTCATGGAGACGATAAGTCGTATGTACACTTGAATGCTACATTCATTTCTATTCTGTATTTAATTGAATGAAAACTTAATGATACATAGGTATAATATAATCAAGTATAAGATCATATATAATTTCATTATCTCCATCTTTTATACATTCACTGTATGGAAATAATGAGTCATATAACTTTGATGGTGTGGTAGTCAGCACTTTCTCAAATGAAATTATAATATTTACATATTATGGAAATCATAAAGGTATCACATAAATGAAAAATATATAAGAATTAAGAAAATTTAAATATAATATATATCACATATAAATATAGTTAAATCATAATGGTCACCATGAGTATAGGTAAGAGATAATGAAACAATCATCATTTAGTGAGGCAGTAGTTCACCGTCCATAGAAACGGTATGTTCAAATCTATTAGATGGAGGTTTGTGTAAGGGTAGTTCGAATAAATCTAATAAAAACATCATAGTATATTTATGATACTGGTGTTTTTATAAAATAATGGAATAAATAGAGTTTATGGGGTAGGAGAAAAAAAATTAAAAGTAAATAACGTGAGAGAAGATGTTACCTTTAAATTGGGTTACCCCCATTGGTTTGAATTAAAAGGATTTCTTGATGTTCCTTATTCCTAGGGGAATTCCTTTAAGAGGAATATTTGGATATTGGGAGATTATTTTGGAAGAGTTTGGATGATCCAAGGGGATTTAGATGTGTGAGTAAGGGTTATAGGAGATCGATTTTTATAAGGGGAGGATGGGATGTTTAGGAATTATTGAAAGTATTATTTTATTATAAAATTATTTTCTTTCTAAAAAGGACAAAAACTCATTAAATGAGAAGATACGATGACTATTGTTCGAAAAAAAATCATCCAATAAGGATTGGAGAGGTTTTGGATATTTTTTTAATTTTTATAATCTCATTTATTTAATTCATTTATGAATACGGTAAACATTGCATCATCATTGTGTCATATATAATTTAATTTTTTTAATGTGTAAAAATTATAAAAAAATACCATGATGTAATAATTTTTTTATCTTTCAAATTAATATTAATAGTGTAAGAGATCATGTAAAGATTCGGAAACATCAAGGAAAAATGTTTCTTATATACTTTGGAATTTTACGAGTATGTTGCTTCTGATGGCACTTGATTTCGAGGCCTGGTGTTCTCGGAATCAACTATCAAAGTTTAGTTCGGGTACGTTCAGTAAACGAACGAGTGGGTTTTTCTATCTTTTTAACTAGTGCTTGGAATTGAAATTTGAGGGCACTGATGAATTCGCAATGTCGGTAATTGCTTAAGGGGACCTTCACCGTAGTTGTGTTTGTGCAGGAGGAGAAGTTAAAATTTGTAGATTAAATAAGAAGTGAATAGAAATGTGAAACAATTTTTATTCTTTATCTTAAGTGGTTATATCCAACATGGGGGAGTTGCGATGGGAACCACATCCTTCTAACTACCCATGTAAGGATAATTGTGAGGTGGGGCCCACACGAGCCCTAACCATTCACAATCCCTAAACCCCTTAAACCTCTCATTAAACTCCTTTGTTTAATGTTGACAACCCCCCTTGAATTTATTTGAGTAACTCTTCATCTCCCCTCTCCCCCTCATTAAAACATGCCAACTTATCACCTAATTAATTAGACAACTCATTGTTTAATTAATTAAGTGAATTGGAATATAAATTTTGAAATTTTGAATTCATGGCATGATTTAATAAAATAAAGAGAGGCCTTATTTTATTTTTGGTTGGCATGTTACGTTGAGATTTTGGGGAGAGAGATTTTGTGTTTTGAAGAACCCTTCATATCCTCTGTTGAAGAATGCCAATTCTCCGATGAAGAACATCGACTCAGCGACCCTGAATTTGCCATCCTCTTCTTCCTCTACGACAAGGGAGGAGACACCAACACGGGAACTCGCCAATGACATCATTCCTTGTTTTCTTCCCTCCGTGATACAAATGGGAGACATCGCTTCGTCCTCGGACGCTCTCTATTGATGTCTACGAATCCTTATCTCGCAACGCCGTCAACCGCGACGTCGACATTCAACATCGATTATAGTGGTATGGGTTTACTCTTGAAAGTGGACGATTGTGTACCCCATACTGGATGGAAAACGTTGTTTAAATATGGCCGATTGTTACCATTTTATGGAGAAGGTGAAGGCCGAACAAACACGGCCCGACAATCCTCTGTTGTTCTCGTTTATTATTATAGAATCGTCAATCGAAGTCAGAGGAGGCATGAAACCATTGTTCCATGCTGGGTACGTGACAGAGGAGGCTGACTATGTCACGCCGGTTTTGCGGGAAGAACCGCGACCCACTACAGGGGCTGCTTCAGCAGAAGAACCGGTCGGCCCATCGTCCGGCAGAGCCATGTTGGACCTTGGTGCAAGAAGGGTACCACGCCGGATGACCAGAAGCCTGCCCATGCAGGCCGCATGCACAAAAGACTAGCTGGTCTATCCAATCAGATTGGGGAAGGGCGGCGCCGATGGTGCAGAAAACCGGGCCCTCCCCCCTCCTTGGAACCCGCTCGGCTTCAGCCGAGCTGCTCGGCTGGCCAGCCGGGCTGCGCCCTGCCGTGCCGGGCTGAGCCGCATCATGTCGGGCGCACCACTTCGGGCCGGGCCGCATCCCTTCAGGCTAAGTTGAGTATTTTCTTCGGAGCGGTCCGACACCCCTGTTGGGTCGGACCCGTCAAACTGGGTCAACCCGACCCATTCGCCCACTGGTCTAATCGGGTCGGGCCCGTTATTCACTTAAATGTGAAGAACATAAGCACAGTACTTCCGATCGACCCGCCGTCTACAGCACTGGGACTCTTTCGATGAGACAGTCCTTTTGCGTTACTCTAAGTTAGGTTCGAATGAATTGCATATCTCCTGGGTTAGAAATGAGAGTATTACTAACTGGGCCCCCAGGATAGAAAATCCAATATCTCTCAGACCGGCGTTCGATTTACATGTCGTATGTTGCATTGAGTTCCATTATACATGAGGGAACATCGGGATACATTAACTCTAGGCTTTGTGATAGTTGATGTATCGACCCACTTTGCTCGTGGAGCGGACCCTCCTAAAATTGAGTGCGCTGTGTGCGGGAACCCTAGAGCTGGCTGCGACTGCGATGACGATGATGATTGTACGTGGATCCTATGTGGGTTCGGCAGTGAGGACGACTGTACTTGGATCCTCCGTGGGTTCGGCAGTGATGACGACTGTACTTGGATCCTACGTGGCTTCAGCAGAGATGGTTACTATACTTGGATCCTACGTGGGTTTGGAAGCGATGACTTCTGTACTTGGATACTACGTGGGTTCAACAGGGAAGATGATTCAGAGGCTACCTCTATCATCTCCACCCCTCTTCGTGAGTAGTATACTTGTGTGAGCAGCGTCTTGACATTCAATCAATATCATCGATGTGATTGACTTACTATCCTATGTGGACTGGGTTGTACATTCCTGTGTGGACTGAGTTGTACTTGGTCTCTTGAGTTGGAGATGAACTATAATTAACGACATAGGTATATGTATGGTAATATACCTAAGTAGAGTTGGTTGATATTTCGTGGTTATATTTTTTCTTTTTGGTATATCTTTTGTGGATTCTGGGAGACCTTCGGGGGTCTCAGGCTCCCTACTGAGTATCATATACTCACCCCTGCATTGACTATGCCCGAACTACATTATGTAGGATGCAGATGACAAACAACACTGATCGAGGTAGAGTCTTGTGGAGCTGGACGGTACCTGGAGGTTGACCACTTGGCAGGACGTACACGGAGCGGACGGTCGAACCTGAAGAGATGAGGAGACCATTTGTACCCACCCTTCAGGTGGGATATCCGGAGGACTACTAAGTGGTTGCTGGATTACATTACTATAGTTGTTCTTTCTTTACTATTGTACTATAATTTCATTTGGGTTTGTATTCTAGCCCATTTACTTTCTAGAACTTACTTTTGTACTCATTTTACTTAGTGTTTACTTCATCTTGCATACTCTGTTGTGTTATTTACTTTTATAAATTCAATGCCTTCCATTTTTATTGGGATTTATGCCTTTGGTGCTAGTCGCCATCCCCTGTCCTATTGAAGGTGGGCTTGGGGTAGTCACGGCACAGGCCCCGAGGACGGTTTGTGACAAATTGGTATTAGAGGAGTCGGTTCTACCGCAGAACATAGGACTCTGATAATTTCTTCCTATGAAGCATTAGTGTTAAGGGTATTTCGTGTGGTTATCAGTCCAGGAATTTCGGTGTTGGTGTGGCGGCCAACATATCCATAGGCGAGGATCCTGACTTCTGATTACTGACTGAGTGCATGAAAAAATTTATTGAATGTGTGTCTTAAAAGTTATCTTAGTGATTACATTTTGTCATCTCACTAGGTATACTATATTAACTGTGGAGCACCTGTTCCCTTTCAGGATGGCCCCACGACAGTAGCAAGCTAGGGTTCCCAGTTACGTGCAAGACGGCAACCCACCTAGCGACGATGCCTCAGTGCTGGGCCCCATTACCGTGGTGGCAGGAGCAGTACCTCTACCCACTGGGCCACCGATACCACCAGCCCTATCAGCGGAGAGTGCACGCTGCCTGAGTGCACTGCATGAATTTCAGTGACAGAGGCTGCCCAGGTTCTATGGAGAGACAAACCCTCAGGTAACCGATGATTGGCTGGAGGCTATTTTCCAAGTCTTCAAATTGGTAAGGACACCAATAGATGTTATGGTGATCCATGCTATGAGTCTCCTGCACATAGTAGATGGTAGATGGTGGAGGCTGATGCTCCAGGTGCACGATGAGGCATCTCTACTTGGGACAAACTTTGAGAGCCTCTTCTGGTTGGAGTTCTTTCCTGCCACCCTCTCTATGGTGAGCATCCAGGAGTTACTACAGCTGCGGTAGTTCAGTATGAAAGTAGACCAGTTTTGGCACGATTTACCGACCACTCACACTACTCCACAGACATGATACGAGAACCATTCTTCCGGGCCCAGACCTTCGAGCATGGACTATGGCATGAGATCAGGGGATCGATGATCTCCCTCAGCATTCCGACGCAGACAGGAGTACTATAGCAAGCCCTACTTGTGGAGAGCTTATTTGATGAGCCTACGCCAGCAGCAAGGCCTACCGTAGGGCGACACGTAGAGGATTCTTCTGTAGCTGGTAATAGATAGATGTTGTAGAGGTCCAAGCGGACCAGGCCATCAAGTGGTTGACCTCAGGATACTGGTTCTGAGGTGTGGGGTACACGCAGTGGATCCAGTCATACGAGAGGCAGGCATTGCTATTCATGCTGCGGGAAGGGCCACATGGCTCGTGACTGCCAGAACCATCATGCAGAGGAGAAGCAGATGGTTGGAAGACCACCCAGGTAGAGGCAGAGGTTCGACCATGGCGGTCCGTAGGGAGCAGGCGGCCAAGGCAGAGGAGCTGGCCGAGCAGCGGGTTGTCGGAGATGCTTTGAGGCTCTACCACCACCACCACCAGGAGATCCACCCCGACCACAGGGAGGTAGAAGACAGAGGCAGGATCATCTTCAGGCAGTGGAGTCTTATGACCACGGCACACATGAGATGATTCGAGGTACTATCTGTGTCTACTTCTCCATTGCTGCAGTTCTTAAAGACACAAGAGCAAGTCATTCTTTTATTACTGCTACCCTTGTTCGGAGCTAGGAGATTCCGACAGAGCCGTTGGATCGATCCTTACGGCTATAGACTCCTACGGGAGCAGACTCGATGATTACGCACTGGTGCCAGAAGTGTGAGATTACTCTTGGAGGCGAGAGCTTCATCTGAGATCTTCTTGTATCAGCATCAAGGCCTTACGACATCATCTTGGCCATTGATTGGTTATCTACAGTCCATGCTCAGATCGACTTTATTAGGTGCAAAGTGTGTTTTGTCTGCACATATGGGAGCCGGTTCACCTTCACCCATGAGAAGGGATCATTTGCAGTGTAGGATGGATATACTCATAGGAGAGGGCAACCGATCACACATCAGTTGGCTAGTCTCATCCTCAGAGCGGTTGATGTGTGGATTCTGATTTTTCCTATTGTGGTGGTTCAGTATGCAGACGTTTTTCCTGATGACGTACCTGGATTAACTCATCATAGAGAGGTACATTTCTACATTTACTTGTACCCTAGGACAACCCCGATATGAACTCCAGCATATTGGATGGCTCCCACTGAGCATCGTGAGCTACGGTTACAACTAAAGGACTTGCAGGTCAAGGGATTCATCAAACCCAGTGTTTCACACTAGGCTTCTCCGATTTTATTCGCCAAGAATGATGATAGGATCTTACAACTATTTGTCAACTACTGTTTCCTGAATCTTGTGACTGTAAAGAACAAGTATAAACTCCCAAGGATTTATGACATCTTTGATCAGATCAAGGGAGAAAAATGGTTCTTGAAGATAGACCTCAAGTCAGGTTATCATCAACTCAGAGTTCGAGAGAAGGATGTGAATAAGATGGACTTCAAGTGTCGGTATGGCCACTATGAGTTCATAGTTATGTCTTTTAGTGTAACCTAAGCTCCATAAGTGTGTATGAGTTTCATGAACAGGATCTTCCAGCCTTACCTCGATCGATTTGTCATAGTCTTCATCGACGACTTACAGATTTACTCGACTACTGAGGAGGAGCACGGCTACCACTTACGGGTTGTACTAGACACACTCTGAGAGAACCAGCTTTATAGTAAGCTCTCAAAGTGTTAGTTCAAGATTCAAGAGGTCCACTTCTTGGGGCACGTTATCTCTGAGGCGGGGAGTTTTGGTGGATCCTATGAAGAGAAACATAGTACTTGATTGGGAGCCACCCAGGAGTGCAACGAAGGTGCATAAATTCTTAGGTCTGACTGGGTACTATCGTAGATTTGTGCCAGACATATCTAGAGTTGCAGCACCTCTTTCAGATTTGATGAAGAAGGGGAAAACCTTCATGTTGTCAGATAGATGTCAGCATAGCATCCAGGAGCTGAGACAGTGATTTACTAGTGCACCCATCTTGAGGATACCAGAGGAGGGTGTAGGGTACGTAGTTTACTACGACACATCAGGGACTGGACATGGGTGTGTCCTGATGGAGTAGAGGTAGTGATAACTAATAGTTCATGACACTTGAGGTTTCACAAGCAGAACTACACTACCCATGACGTAGAATTTGTAGCATTGGTCTTCGCCTTGAAGATTTGGTGGCACTATCTGATGGGTGAACACTTTACAGTCCACTCTGACCACTAGAGTCTCAGATACAGCTTCTCATAGAAGGTACTGAACCTGAGACTACAGCGATGTCTTGAGTTACTCTAGGACTATGACTTTGAGATAGTCTATACTCATGGGAAGGGGAACATGGTAGTTGATTCTCTTAGCAGGAGATTGGGATTTCAGCTACTTGGAGAGGAGACGGAATAACTAGCCACATTACAGATATCCTTCGTGGATAGAGATGGATCAGCTTTTATACAGTCACTCACAGTCACTCATCCACAACTTCAGTGGGTTAGAGAGGCACATCATGGGGACATTGACTATGAGATGCAACGTACACAGATTTCCATAGGGCAGGAGCCTGATAGATTTGCTGAAGGAGCAGAGCATGTCATCCTCTTTAGGGGATGTACCATGGTACCAGTTGCACTGCAGGAGGAAGTACTGAGGGAGTTTCACACTTCCCCTCTTGCGGTACATCCCGGAGTGGAGAAGGTATACCAGGATCTCAGACGACATCACTGGTGTCCATGTATGAAGAAGGTTGTGGCAGAGTTCGTTTCACGATACCTCACCTGCTGGAAGGTGAAGGCGGAGCACTAGGCACCGGCAGGCTTGGTGCAGCCCTTAGAGGTCCCAAAGAAGAAGTGGGATGGGATAAACATTGATTTTGTGATGGGTCTCCCACATACTACCAAAAGACATGACTCCATTTAGGTTATTGTCGACCGACTCACCATGTCAGCCCACTTCCTACCTATCAAAGAGCAGGGCACCGTGGAGTGATTGGGACGCCTCTACATTCAGTAGATTGTACGGCTTCATGGTGTGCAATCGTCTATTTTATCAGATCGAGATTCTCGCTATAATTTCCGGATTTGGAAGGGGTTGTAGGAGGCATTTGGGACATAGATATGCATGAGCACCACCTTTCATACTCAGACGGATGGCCAGAAGAAGAGGACCATTCAGACTCTCGAGGGCATGCTCTGTGCATGTGTCCCCGACTTTGGTCGTAGCTGGGAGGATCATCTACCCTTGGTGGAGTTTGCGTACAACAATAGATGCCACTCCACCATCAAGATGGCACCATACGAGGCATTATACGATCGACCGTGAATATCACCTCTGTGCTGGACTGACCCTGTGGAGTCAGCACTTGTAGGACCGGATATGGTTCAGGCTACGACAGAGAAGGTGTAGATCATCTAGGAGTGGATGTGGACTGCACAGAGCAGACAATAGTTCTATGCTGATAGGAGGTTGAGACCACTGGAGTTAGAGGATGGAGACCACGTTTTCTTACAGGTCTCACCTCGACGTGGATAACAGAGATTTGGCCGGGGTGGCAAGTTATCTCTATGCTTCATTGGACCTTTCTAGGTTCTCAGAAGGGTAGAAAAGGTGTCTTATCGCTTGGTCCTTCCACCTCGGTTGCATTGGGTGCATGACATCTTCCACATATCACAGCTGAGGAGATACATGCACGACCCGATGCATATCATTGATCATGGGGAGCTGGACATCGATGATGGGGTGAAATTTGCGGAGGACCTGGTGGAGATCATGGATTGACGGGAGCGGTTCCTACGTGGATGGTTGATTCCTCTGGTGTACATTCTTTGGCAGCACGGGAACCTATATGAGAGAAATTAAGAGTGGGAGGCTCAGATACGTGCGTAGTACCATAATTTGTTTCTCTATTTTATGATGTTGCTTTACGGGGATGTAATGTCCTGAGGTGGGAGTAATGTAAAGACCTGGAAATTTCAAGGAAAATTTTTTCTTAAATTCTTTGGAATTTAACAAGTCTGTGGCTTCTGATGACACATGATTCTGAGGCCTGATGTGCTCAGAATCAATTTTCAATGTTTAGCTTGTGTACGTTCAGTAAAAAAACGAGCAAGTTTTTATATCTTTTGAACTGTTGCTTGGAATTTAAATATGAGGGCACCGATGAATTCGCAATGCTGGTAATTTCTTATAGGGACCATAACCACAGCTGCGTTTGTGTAGGAGGAGAAGATAAAATTTGTGGATTAAATAAGAAGTGAATAAAAATGTGGATCAATTTTTAATATTTATCTTATGTGGTTATATCCTACATGGGGGAGTTGGGATGGGACACACAAGCTCCTAACTACCCATGTGAGGATAATTATGATGTGGGGCCCACACGAGCCCCAACCATTCAAATTCCCTAAACCCCATAAACCTCCCATTAAACTCCTATGTTTAATGTTTATAACCCCCCTTGAATTTAATTGAGTAACTCTTCCTCTCCCCTCTCTCCCTCATTAAAACTTGCCAACCTATCACCTAATTAATTAGACAACTCAGGGTTTAATTAATTAAGTGAATTATAATTTGAATTTTTTTATTTTGAATTCATGGAATGATTTATTAAAATAAGGAGAAGCCTTATTTTATTTTTGGTTGGCATGTTGTGTTGATATTTTGAGGAGATAGCTTTAGTGTTTTGATGAACGCTTCATCTACATTGTTGAAAACACCAACTCTCTGATGAAGAACATCGACTCGGCGACCCCGAATTCTCCATCCTCTTCTTCTTCAACGACAAGGAAGGAGACACCGATGTGGGAACTCACCAACGACGTCACGCCTTGTTTCTTCTGTCTGTGATAAAAACGGGAGACGTCGCTTCCTCCTTGAATGCTCTCTGTTGACGTCTAAGAATCCTTATCTCGCGACGCCGTCAACCGCGACGCTGAATTTAGAAGTCGATTATAGAGGTAGGGGTTTACTCTTAAAGGTGGATGATTGTGTACCCCGTACTCATTGGAAAACTTTGTTTAAATATGGTAGATTGTTATCATTTTATGCGGAGGGTGCGGACCAAACGAACACGGCCCGACAACCCTCGGTTTTTCTCGTTTATTATTCTAGATTCGGCAATCGAAGGTGGAGGAGGCACGACACCATCGCATCGTGCATGGTACGCGATAGAGGAGACCGTAATTGTCCCTTCAGTTGTGCGGGAAGAACCGCGGCCTGCCTCAAGGGATGCTTCGGTGGAAGAACCGGCTGTCCCGTCGGCCGGCCAGGTGAAGAAGAGCTGCGACGCTAAGAGGGCGCCGCACTGGAAGACCGGAGACCCCCCATGCGGGCAACGTGGGTAGAAGAACGACCGGTTAGGGGAAGGGTGGCGCCTCCTAGCATCACTGGTGCAGAAAATCGGGGGGGGGGGGGGGTGCCCCCCCCCCTCCTTAGAACCCGCTCAGCTTCGGCTGAGCTGCTCGGCAAGCCTGCCGGGCCAGGCCGCGCCACGCCGGTCCAGGCCGTGCCACTTCAAGTCAGGTCGGGCTGCGTCCCTTCGGGCCGAGTTGATTATTTTCTTCAGACCTGTCTGACACCCCTGCTAGGTCAGACCCCACAAATTGGGTCAACCCGACTCGTTGGCCCACTGGGCTAAACATGTCGGGCCCATTATTCACTTAAACGTGAATAACTTAAGGACCGCACGTCCGATTGATGCGCCATCTGCGACACTGGGACTCTTTGGATGAGACGATCCTTTTGTGTTACTCTAAGTGAGTTTCGAATGAATTGGATATCTTACTGGTTAGAAACGAGTGTATTACTAACCGGTCCCCTGGGACATAAAAGCCAATATCTCTCAGACCGGGTGTCCGATTGACGTGTCATCTATTGCATTGAGTTCCTTTATACGAGACAGAACATTGCGATACATCAACTCTAGACTTAGTGATAGTTGATGTATCAACCCCCTTGGCTCGTGGAGCAGACCCTCTTGGAATCAAGCATGCTCTGTGCGAGAACCCTAGAGCTGGATGCGACTACGACGACGATGACGACTGTACTTGGATCCTACGTGGGTTCGGAAGTGTGGAAGACTGTACATGGATCCTCCGTGGGTTCGGCAGCCATGAAGACTGTACATGGATCCAACATGGGTTCGGCAGCGAAGGATATTGTACTTGGATCCTACATGGGTTCGGCAGCAACGACTTCTGTACTTGGATCCTACGTGGGTTCTGCAGGGAAGATGATTCAGAGGCTACATCTATCCTCACCACCCCACTTCGTGAGTAGTATACCTATGTGAGCTGAGTCTTGACTTTTAATCAATATCATCGATATGATTGACTTACTTTCCTGCATGGACTGGGTTTTGCTTTCCTGTGTGGACTAGGTTGTACTTGGGCTATTGACTTGGAGCCGAACTGGAATTGATGACTTAGGTATATATATGGGCATATACCTAAGTAGAGTTGGTTGATTCTTCATGTTTATATCATTTATTTTTGTTATATCATTTGTGGTTTCTGGGAGACCTTCGGGAGTCTCGGGGTCCCTACTGAGTATCGTATACTCACCCCTACATGGGCTATGCCTGCACTACATTGTGTTGGTTGCAGACGATAGAAAACACTGATCGAGGTGGAGTCCTGTGGAGCGGGACGGTATCTGGCGGTGGACCACTTTTCGGGACGTACACGGAAAGGACGGTCAGAGCCAAGGAGATGAGGAGACCACTTTTACCCACCCTTCAGGTGGGATATCCAGAGGATGACTGAGTGGTTGCTAGTTTACATTACTGCAGCTTTTCATTCATTACTGTTGCACTATACTTTCAGTTGGGTTTGTATTCTGGCCCATTTACTTTCTAGCACTTACTTTTGTACTAAGTTTACTTAGTGTTTACTTCATCTTGCATACTCTATTGTGACATTTACTTTTATAAAGGAAATGCATTCCCTTTTTATCGAGATTTACTCCTTTGGTGCTAGTCGCCAGCCCTTGTCCAATGGAAGGAGGGCCTGGGGTAGTCACAACAAGAGCCCAGAGGACGAGTAGTGACAAATCACTTATATATCCCCAAATAAAAATTGTTTTACAAAATCATATATGTTTATTTTAATTTTGTCTTTACTTTAAATTAATTAATATAAAGTGTTGTTATCACTCCCAAGTGGATCTATGGGGTCCCAAAATCGACCCAAGGATGTCCATGGTCAGACATGTATCTGAAAATAGGGTTAAGACACGTTTTGGGATAATTTAATATTATTATAATATCATTTTTTACCCTTATTTACCAGATTTACCCTTTAACCAAGGAAAAAAATATTTATTGATGTTACTATTCATAATGTCTAAAAGTAAAAGATACATATTTACTCAATTAGGATATACTGATTTCATATATAGAATCCATATTTCTAAATTAAAAACACAATAGTTGCATAATTTAATTTAATATTAATTCCTGTTGTCAAAACAAAAAGTGTGTTTTTTAAGAAATAATAAATATCAAAAGATTGACACATGTTTATTAATCAAGTTCAAAGTGAAATTACATTCAAAGAAAAAATTTGTATTAAATAGTAAAAAATAAAATCTAATTACACATTAAAATCATTTATAATGAAATTCATACCATAAAAATAAATTAGAATAAATGGAATTTTTGAATTAAAATACATTATTTTTCATTATTGATTAAAGAATTCACATTGTTAGAAAAGTACCAAAAATTAACCCAGAGTACATATCGATGTCCTAATTCTAAAGAAGAATTATATTTTTTCAAATATAACATAGAAAAATGAAAAAAAACTATATTTAAAAAAGGTTCATTATTTAAAGGTGGAAAATCATCCTTTTAAAGAATATTATATTTTTTATGTTTAAAATTGGATTCATTCACAGTTTTAAACACTAACGTTTATTGGATAAGTGTAAAAATATTTAATGAACATTTGTAATCGTATTATAGTCAGTTATATTAACCCCTTCCAATAAAACAACTATGCGTTAATTACCCTTTAAAATAATAATATTCTATAATTAGTTTTCAGTATTTCTCAATGTTGTGTGCATCATAAGATTTCAAAGAAACATGTTGTTATATATCGGGTATTCCATAAAATGTAGCATCCCCTTTATAGTAAAATTAATATTTATTTCAAAAATATTAATAACTATGAAAAAAATCATGTCCTCTACTTTCCCGGGACAATACATAGAGAGTGATTCATTAGATTATTAGTGGAAGTAGGTGTGGAAGTTATGATTATGTTTCATGAACAACAATTAACAATTTATGGATGAATATTCCATTTTAAAAAATTATGTTTTTTAATGATATATTTTACCATAGATCAGTTTGATTCACAATATATAATATATTTCCCATAAAATGTTGCATTATATTTTTTATTTGATAATTTAGTAACATATGAATCGTTTAAAATTATATAATATAACTTATTACATAACAATCATAATTATAAATTATTTCCACATAATTTCATTTTTTGATTAAAATATATTTTTACAAAAACACTTTTTATGTGAGAAATGTGGTTTTATATTAATAAATTAAACTAGTATTTATTTGATAATAGTTTAAATTGAAATTCATAATTATATATATTTAATTATATTTTCTAACATTAATTTCAAGGTCTTTACAAGGAATGAAATTGATGTAAGGAATGTTTTACCTATAAAAATACATGTATCTAAAATGTTTTTTCATTGCGAAATGAAAAATTATTTAAAATCAAATTCCAGCACTTATAAAAAATCAAACTCAAGTAATGGATTCCATTTTTTAAATTTATATAATTAATATAATAAAATACAATAAAAAAATGTTTAAATTTGAATTTTAAAAACCAAAACATATTTGTTAAACAATTATGGTTAAAATAAGTTTATAGGGGTTTTGTTAAAGAGTCATGGGTAGTATTTTCAACCTATTTTTTTAATAGGTTGAAGTTATTTCAAATTATCATTTCCTAAATTAAAATATAATTCATTTTGAGATACCTTCCAAAGAATGTTCACTTATATCATTGAAATCATTTAAGAAATTCCATTTATGTTCCTCCTCTCACATATAAAAGGGAACCTATTATCCACCATTCTTCACACATTTTGAGACATATTTAAGATCCAATCAATGATAAAAAAACCTTTTAAATTTTTATAATTAGTCAATATCTTATGGTCTTCTAATAATTCCATTCATTCAACGCATAAGGGGTATGGAAAAGAGGTCACAAAAAAGAGGTATAGATCTTAACCATGTTCTACCAATTTCATTTAATAATATAAAACAAAATAAAAATTCACAAAAAAATAATTTATTGTTTTTCAAATAAATACTAATATATTATTATGATGATGTAAAAAAATTTACATCCACTTTCATTCAATTGTGAGATGAAATCATCACTCATGCTTACGTGTGGTCTACATCCTCTATATAGCGATTGGATGAAATGTTACACAAGCATAATTTAAATTTTTTTATTATGATAGTTTTATTGGTTATATATGATATTTATATTATAAAAGTTATTCATTAAGTTTTAACTAATATATACCTTTATTTTTTTACATTCATCAAAAAATGGAAATGTCACTAATGCGTATATATGAACTACCAAAGTGATGTAATTCATTTTTCACCACCAATTTATTTGAATGGTTATAAATATGTATATATATAAATAATTAATATTTAGGATATTTATATTATTCTTATTAACATTATATAGGTTACTATAAATTATAATAGTGTAGGTACTATTAAATAGAAACAAACATATATATAAAAACAAAGGAGTTAACACAACAAACGATGAGGATCATTAAACATTGTTAAAAACAATATAAAAAGATGCTACAAGTTAACCATATACATTGGTAATGTAACTCATATTTTCATTTTATATACAAAAAAAATTTATTATTCATGTAGTTAAAATGCTTACGAAATAATACGGACAAGATATATTGGTTTTGTCTCAATTTCATTTCATTGAGACATAATTTAATGTTATGAATGAAATAATTATTTTTATTATGTATGAACATAAAAATAAATAATATTTAAATAAATAATTGTTTAATTAAAATAATTTACTAGGCTATATCATTTTATCTCTTCTAATGAGATTCTTTTATAAATAATTTACTAAATCAATATGGGTTCTTCATCTAACTATTTCTTCATCGATACAAGTTTTTCTATTATGAACCATTTTATATTTATGTGGTTATATATTTATCATTTGAAAGTTTATATAAATAATAAATCCAAATTTATGGTATTAAATTTTATTAAAAAAATAAATTCATTCAATGATATTTATTTTGAATGTTATCAAGGATATAAGTGTTTACGATCTCAAATTGCCTCTGGTGGGATATATGTTTCGACTATAAACATATATTCTTTTATGTGGGGTACCTATTACAAATTTAATTTCATTATTTTTAATATAATTTTGTTCATGGTCTCAAAATATTCATCTAATTTCATTAATTTTTTTGATAATTATGAATAAAATATTTTTAATGATGTAAGGGTTTTATATTGCAATTCCATTTTTAATGCGATTTTTTATTCATAAATTTAAAATGACTAAATTTTATTTTAAGTATCCCCAAAATAATTTTTATTTTATAATAATTTTTTATATATATGTAGATGACATGTTTAAATTAATTTTCATCTCTTTTTGAACTCACTGTATGAAAATAATGTTTTGAAGGAATACCACCTCTACTTATCTGTTCATTAGGGAATATTTTATTTTGTTTTTATATTTTCATTATATTTTTTCTAGAATGTTTTTATAATTATAATAAAATTTATTAATTTCAATTTTCCAAAAAAAATTATTTTTAAATGAAAAATTAATTAAAAATTAATTTCTTTTCTGAACGATGTAGTTTTTTAAATTTTCTAAAAATGTTTAAATAAATTATTTAATGTACACTGCATTAAAGACTTTCTCAATCATAATGATGAAACATTTAACTGATTTTTATATAATAAGTTTTATTTTCCATTTCATAGGTATTTTTTTCATTAGTATTGTTGAGATTTTTATATTTAAAATATTTGAGTTCAAAATAAAATTGGTATATTCATAAAGAATCATTTATCAAATATTATAATGTTATTTTTTATCTTTAAATTAATCTGTTGATGTTTCTTATCATATACTTGGTGTGTGATCCAATTTAACCATATTTATTAATTCTATAAATATAATTTTTTTGTAGATTAAATTATTATGATTCATGTCTTCCTTATATTTTTTAGGATTTGATTTATTGATAAATTTATTTAGGATATTATGGCATAAATATGAATTGATTATGATTATATGATTGGTGGTTTTGTTATAAACTCTTGATGGGTGGTTTTTTATAAACCAGTGACATGTGGGACTATTATAGCCCTCAAATAAACTATTTAATGACTATAGAGTCCTTAAAATCATTATATATGAAATATTTTATAAAATAATAAGTGATGATGGATTTAATAGGATGTATATTTCTACTAAGAGACTATTAAAAATGACCGTGTGGGAATTTCCATTATGAGACATTACCGACAATGATCAATATGGGATTGAAATTGACAAATGAAGTTATTTTATATTCATATGTCAATTCCATAATGTGATTTTTTATTATTATGTTTTATTCTAATATATTATGATTTATTGTTTAGGATTCCACCCTCTTATGAATTATATCTTCTATTATAACAAATCCTTATGTAACAATTTGTGATTAAATAAAAAGGAATATTTTTTTATGAATTTTTTTTGTTATAATCATGTTATCATAACAACACAATTATATTTAGCTCATTTATGATCACCCATTTAAATCATTTATCATCACTCTTGCTAAAAATATGAGCTCACTAAATTATTTATTTCCTTTATCAAGGATATGAATAAAATATTTTATTTTTGGTATAAATTTGATGAATACAATGTGTTAAATTTTTTTGGAGATGTTTATGATCCAAAATGAGATAAGATGATTATATTTATGGAAAAATATAATCTAGACATTTATGAACCTCGATCATTTATTATAGTGAAATGTATTGAATATTTTTTCAATATGATGTCATATTTATATTCACAATGTTTTTTCTCTATATATTGTATCAATGGATTTTTTTTAATTTTAGATAATATAATTTCAAATAATTAGTATGAACCCTTCTAATAATATTATAGGTAGTGTAACATCTTTATGTTATCAAGAGATTGTGCAATCACACTAAGTCGTTGGGGTTGAATTGGGAGAGCTATTTTTGATGGATTATTTTAATTATATTTTAATACATTTTTAATTTTATCCAATATCACATAATAATATGAGTATAACCTATACTCAATGAAAAATGAAAATGGAACACAACACAAAAAATTTATATGGTTCAGGACTGAGACCCACTCTCTGTTGCAACTTATTACACCCATAGTTACTAATTCATCACTATATTAATTTAGTTGCATCTATGAAAAAATCCACCCCAATTTTATCATATTTCAATTTTTATATACATTAGAGTATAATGATATATAAATATATACTACCTATATGAAAGACTTTGGTGTCCCATAAATGGATAATTATAAAACATTCAACAGCCTTTATAGCATCCAACCTGCATTTATACACTTCAAAGTCCCACAAAAGTCTTCTCCAACCCAAGATTCCCTATAGATATGTTCACTTTATAGTATGATAGGATCCATAGATAGAATGTTGTTGGTGGGATTGTAAATGCTTCCATAATCCCACATGACACAATACTTGTCTAAAAAATTATGATCACATGATCTACTCATGTACACAACTTATGAAGATTCAATAACTAATAAACAAATGCATGATAATTATCAATGTCCAATGATCTTATAATAATTAATACCTACTGAATTCACTATATTATTAGGTATTAATACATATAATATTCTATAGAGATCAGTGTCAAATTACTAGGTACTATCCATGAAATGTATATTGATTGTGTATTTCTCAAATTTCAGTCATCTGTGATCCAATAGATCTTCATCTCAAGTAATCATTAATGTACATTATGAAATAGTAAAATCTCTTAGTCTTCAAAATTTTTATTTAGACATTATTTAATAATATTTAATGTTGAGTGATGCATGCAAGTTATTTTATGGATGTGGTTCTCAAAAATTCACGTTGAATGAGTAAATAATATATGTGTTGAACAATATTACTTAATATGATATCAAGAAATTATATTTTCCCACATAATCCCATGAATTTATTTTATCACATGCATGTATCATGTAACTTAATACATGATATTTTATTTCATAAATTATTATTCACATATCAGTAATCTTAGTATCTTATTGTCCTTTTTGAAATAAAGAGTGGATGTTGAACTATCATGTTTTACCCAAACCATTATCAGGTGAATGAGAAGGAAAATTATTTAACAGAATTCATTCATAGAACACATTTTCAAATATATATCACAATAAAGAAACTATTTTTTGTCGAAATTTTCTATCCGATTTTAATTAATCTCATGTCATCAAATGATCAAATCTTGTGTCATTTATAGTGTAACCTCACATACATATTCCAATACATGATCCCTGTACATGCACTGCCATTCTTATTCATCGATGTATTAATTCAATATAAATATATTTAGAAAACACATTATTAATAAAAATTTTATCACAATGTATCATGAAACACATCATAGATCTATATCTTACATATTTTATGATTCTACAAACCCATGTGATCGTGTATATCACCAACTCCATCTCTATAAAAACATTGGAGGTCCAACCATGAATATCCTAATGAACATAAAAAATTGATGAGGATAGATGTATAAGATGATATATTGATGTCAACATAGTGTTCAGAATTCATGGTGATTAATGACCACCATTTTACCCAATTCATTAAAAATGAGGAATTATGATCCTATATGTATACAAACAACAAAAACATTTTGATCATAATTTTTTTTAATAATACATTCTATTCCTTTGGTATCTCATTCTTGCATGATGGTTAGCACCCAGATACACTAAACATGAAATGTGCTACATATATCATACATCCAAACAAGGTACAAGTTTCCCACTCCATGCCTACTCACCGACACTCACCTATGGGTTCTATGAATTCACCTTTTCTAGGGTGTCCCCAGTGGTTTTAGGCAATATCAGATGCAACCATAGGTTGTCTCGGGTGGCTTTATTAGAAACTAATAAGTTACTGAATGTGTCATTGGATGTCTTTAGTTTTGATTCCCTATTTTTAATAGAGTAAAATAAAAATATTTAGCTAGAAATAAATTCCCACAATAAATGGAAAGCCCAAACTGTGTATAATTAAAAACTGTTTAAAATATATTAGACATCTTCAACTAATGTTCATCTTCTTGAATCATCAAAAAAAAATTCAACATGGAATCTATAGTTTTTGAATACAATGTGAACTCTCCTAGTCTGATTAGAACATGTTTTTGGAATTCAGAAAGGTTCAAAATAAGTATAATTTTTTAAAAAATTGACTATTTATATTCACAAAACATTGAAAAACATTCACCATAAAAACCTCAATAAAAAACATTAATTTTTTACTATCCCCCATTATATTTGTGTTTAATACCCATTTAATTTCTAAATTTCATGTTATCCTCTTCCCATTATTGAAAATAAAAAAATTATATAATAATGGGACAACTTTCCATCGGTAAAATACAAATTTCATCAACATATTCTCTTATTATGAAATTTGAAAAATGAATTTCTTAATATATGGATGACATCAATCAAATCATATAAATGCGATAAAAATAATAACTCTAAGTCTACATGAGCCATTCATGGTGTAGAAAAAAATTGATATTAAATTTAACATTAATGATATTGATTAATGTTTATTCTTTCATAACAACAATTAAAATTTATTTCAGAAATTGTTGAAAATATTTTCCACAAATCATCAACATTAATACTAAAAAGAGATTATAAATCCAATTACATGAACATCATTCAGAATTTATTGTTTCCTTTTCATTTATTCATTATGTAATAAGTCAATACCATTTAGAATTGATATTTGATCATTAAATGAAGAGAATATAATCATTCATATCACTATGTTAAATATTTATTATTTTCATGATATTTAATATAAATATTAATTAGATATATCCCAAAAATTTAATTTAAATAATCACCAGATATCAACATAGAAAGATATATATTACTTTTTTCTGATATCCCTATATTAACAGATTGACTAAGTGATTATTCATCATGATTTCATTTTGGGAAGGTTAAACTGCAATAATCATTATATAATTATTTAAATGTGTAAAAGAGGAAACATAAATCTAGTTCTCTTCCATGATGGATTACATTCAAGAAATAATAGTCAAATTTTATATTAGATTATTGTCTCCTAGTCAATATATGCTTCACCCTTTCTTCCCTAAATGAAAAAACTAACAGAATGTATTAATGAGAATATGGTAGTTCTTCAATGATCTGTTGTTACAATAATTATGGAGGGAGTTTAATTTTAACCCATCCAAATTATTAGATTAAATTTTTAATATCACATTTTCTTGAAAATAAATTTTTTAAATTTGATCTTCATCAATCATTATTTCATCTTCTATCAATTATAGACATGTGATATAAAATGGATTTGAATGATTATTTTTCAAATTTATTGAATTTAATGGTTTTTGTCTATAATAATTTATAAAAATATACTTTGTATATGTTTTCTATTTTATCTTCTAGAAAAATTGTTATACATGAAACCCTGAAATGTTTTTTTAACTAAATTCGAAAACATATTTCCCCATTCACACATATATTTGACATTTATAAAGTCTCCATTTTGTATAAACAAGTATGATTATCCATAATTGGTTGATTTCATAGAATATATCTTATTTTATCACTTCTATATTGATTCTTTCTTCAGTTCCATCATGTTTTTTCCAGTATTGATGTTAATAAAAAATTCAAAATTTTCCTATTTGTAAGATTTCCTATAACAATATATGAATTTTTTATTTGGTGTTACATGCTTTAAATTAATCTTCCCATACATACTTTGAATTATTTATTTTCATCATTATTATTTTTTAATATCCCAAGGCTATGATATCATCTTCATTTGTTAAATGATTACCTTTTTGTCATGGTCTCCTATTAACATCAACATAAAATTTGTGCATTAATGGAACATACCAACACTCATCATAATAGTGATCTCATATATTTCAATAATCATCGATTTTTTCATGGGAATCATATATATGATTGATAGATTATATCCTTATTTATTTTGTAGTTTTTTATTTCCATAATTTCATTTCCACAAAAATTTAGTTAATCAATAATTTTTATACAATGAATTATTCTACTAAAAAAAATTTCCCAATGGAAATAATTACAATTTGACAAAAAACATCCATTAAATGTTGACTTATAATTCTATGAAACATTATGGTAGTCTTTGACAGATTTCAATTTTTTTGAAAAATAACAATTATTTTTTTCATTATATAAGGAACATGAATTCTACACTTATTCACATCCATATTTGGATATGTAATAGAAAAATTATAATTTTTAATCACCATTTTACCTATAAATTTTAATGTTTATTTGAACTAGTCCAAATATAACACATGTATTCATATATTTTTTGGGACCATGTTTGATGGGTGTTGTTTTTGGATGTTGGAAGGTGTTTTTTACTAGTTTTTTCTTTTATTGTCAAGAAAATATAAATGTCTAATAAATTAAAAATCATTATGAAATATGGTAGTCACACAAATAATTTAATTCATATGATCAGACTAAATTTTTTTAAGGAAGTCAATCAGATTGAGATGAATGTTTATGGAATATAATATCCATTTTACTCACCATTGATCTAGAATTATGTTTTAATCATGATGACATTTTTGTATTGTAGTTTGTATCGATCTCTTGTAAATCATACTATTATTATATGGTCTTGGAGTTCTATTAAGTAATATATTGAATAGAGAAATTTAGATTTAAGAATTATTAAATAAAGGGGGTAAAAAGTGCATCTGATCATATTGGGGATCATGTTGTAAAGAAAGATGTAGTTGGAAGCAAGAGACATCACAATAATTCCTAAACTAAGTTAGTTGATTCAATGCATATATTAATTTTATTCAAATTCATACAGAATTAGTGATTATAGGGTGAGTTTTTTTAAGAATGGGTTTTATAATGTTAAGGATTTCCCATCTTAGTTCATCAGTGTAAGATCAGCAGCCATAAATTTGATTGTAGTCTCGAAATGATGATCAGAATTTAAGGAGTTGAAAAATAAAGTTTTAAGTTAGAGGAATAATCTACATGATAAGTCACTACAAAAATAAAATATTGGAATCTAGAAGTGTGTATCACATTAAAAAAGGGAATGATGTTGCTAAAGATGAAGTTGATAACACTGATTAATCAAACCTAGTGTTCTATAGAGTATTAAAGAGCCATGGACATTAATAACTAGACACAGTGATGGTTTCAATAGAAATCCAATGTAGAAAATATTTTTATCAGTAATATTTTATTGGTATAATTAAAATATAAGAGGTAATGTTATTGATATTGATGAACCATGGGATCAGTGATAAATCTACAATGTATTTAACCATTTTCATAAATATTAGTTATTGGGACAAGTATGATAGTTAGACAATGATTAATCATTCATTTGATCCAACAGTAAATGGATTTTCACTTTCTTATCAATTGGATAATGTGGAATCAGAATATAACTGACATTGATACCTCAAAGTGATGTATAATATGATCCTTCCAATGATGGTTGACACTTGAAACATCATCAATTACAGTATCATCAAACAATGGAGAAATGAATGTATTTTATGATGATCATTCAAGGGAAACCTATATTTTTTATAATTTAGTGAAATTGTTTTTCCATGTATTTATTAATGAAATTCGAAAGGATTTACTCATAATCAAATATATCATCATAAGATTCCACAAAGTTTATGAAAAATGGGGAAAAAAATAAGCATCTAAGGATCAATCCACAACTATTATATATTACTATTGTTAATGATTTTATTTTTTTAGTGTGCTAAAGAGACCGATAAAGAAATAATTATTTTATTTCTGACAGTTCTTATGGAGTATCAGAATGGGATTTTGATTCCACGAATCATAATGGGAAGATATATTGTTTTTATATGATTTTTTTTTCAAATGGTGTGGAGAATCAAAATCATGAATCTTATATCTTTATGGTGTGGGGAAATAAGCACGACAATCAGATTCAGGTTGAAGATTGTGAAGAAATATTAAGTCAATTTAATGCTATGAGTGGATTCAATAAGGGTCAAGATGGAATGCGATATGATGAGAAGTGATGAAGATGTCAAAGATGCACCCAAAATTTAAGGGAAATTTTTATTTTAGTAATTTTTTTGATCTAAAATCATCATCATAATCCATTAAAACTATTTTTGTAACTCCAATAAATCACAAAAGTAAATTTCAATTATAACACATGAAATTTAATAACATGATAAAAGAGAGATTGTGGAGCAATAATTTTTTTTTGAGAGAGGTATTTTATAGATTTTTCTTTCCTGATAATGATTGTTGGATTGAAGAAAATTATGGAATATAGTATTCCTATTTTCTAGATTAGACTGAGTAATCAAACTGGGATTTATTGTCTAATAAAAATGATGTTCAATTTTTTTAATCAGTATTCTAGTGAAGTTATATTATAATAAAATGCTATTAGTCTGGGATGTTTAGAATGGGAAATCACACTAAGTATCCTTATTACTTATAAGATGTTATTAATAGCTACTAGGTATGAAATTGACGAATTATTTTGATGTTCATATTTTTTTAGTTGAAAAGGCTTCACATAATTTTTTTTAAGGAACTAGAGAATGTTTTTTAACTTCATAAAAAATATTTATATTATAATAATTTTAAGATAGATGATGCACATGTACTATTTTATATATCAAAGTTAAACACAAGTTTTTGTGAATATCCGATTCATTGTGTAAAAAAATATTTTTAAAAAGTTGATTTTGTGGTATTATATTATTACCAAATCATACCATGGATGTAGATATTATAATTTTGTAGGGAACATGCAAATTATTGTGTTCAAGTGGATGCCTTATTGGTTTTTTATTTGGGTAACAACTCTTTAACATAAAGAGAAGGTGGTTTGACATCAAAGAAAACATAAAAGAAAAATATACCAATAATTAAAAACATTTCCTTTCAGTGTAAAATTAATCACAATGGGCTTCCCAATTGGTAACAGTGTAAGGATTAAAATTCTTCACCATTTTCTCAATATTTTGAAGATGATTTGTTATGGATAATCCTAATTGTGATAATATTAATGGGATTGAGGTCATCAATGTTACAAAATATCATACCTAGAATGATAAAACATTTCATTATGTTTTCTATACTTGTTGTGATGTTATTAGAGCTTCAGTAGATAGATTTTTATTATATTGATGAGAAATTTCCTCTAACATATATTTAGATGTAAAAACATGATAATTATTAGTAGCCTAGAACTATTTATAATCATCACATTCTAAAGAGAGTTTTTATGAGTAAAGGTTGTTTCCACTAGAAAATGTATTTGAGATATGATGAATACATTTATAAAGGAAATACAAAATTAAAAAATTCATTATTTCAAATCATTAAATTGAAGTATAAGGATCTATATATACATGATAATGAATCCATTCATAAAACATTTACCAGTATAACTAATATTTTTATTACTATATTATATCATGGTTAAATGTTATAATATAGTACGGTTTTTTAAATATCATGAGAATTTTTATAGAAATCATTGATAACAATGTTTTTTCATTAGAATATATAGTCAAAAACACATTTTATCAGGATTATTTTAATAGCATCAACATTACTTATGAAATGATAAGGTTTATATTAATTAAACAGAAATAAAATTTTGAACGAGAATAATTTTTCAATGATTCATTGTATGAATATATTAATAATATTCTTGAGGATTATGATGGTGTTGATTCTGATTCCAAAAATAATGTATTTAAAAATGTTGATTATTTTTTGTCCATATCTTCAATTAATGTGAATATTGGTACATGAAAACATTATAGGAAACCAAACTTGATTTTTTTATTTATGATCCTTGGTATCAATAAGAATAATTGTACATGAAGAAGGAAAGAATATGATAATGATTAATATTATTGAAGGTAGATAATTTTTTTTTAAAAATATGGTGATAAGTATAAATATTTTTCTAATAGCAAAGATAATGTGTTCCCTAGGTCCAAAAATATATAATATCATCTGGTGATGATGAATAATGCAAACTTTATACTGAATAAAAATATATATTTAGCCAGATGGGTGGAAAAAATTCACTTAAATATTTTACAATATGGAATTTGGAAGAAACATTTATGAATTAGTATAAAATCAATTATAATTTCATCTAAATTTGAAATTGACATAATTTGTGTGAAATATTGGGAGGCTTGAGAAATAAATTTGGGCAATTAAAATTGAATATTATTTAATAATCCATCAATATTTTTTTCTTAATTGTAATTTTAAGTAGTCAAATGAGATTAATTATTTGATTAAATCATATGAGAATGAATATAATATGATAAAGAACCACAATATAATGTTTAAATCTAAAGAATGAGAGTTTGAAAATGTGTAACAGAAAAATTATAATGCTTTGAAAGTGGTATATTGTTTCATGAATTCAATTTCTGAAACTAGTGAATCTTCGCTAAGTATGAACATAGTAATGATAAAAAATTACTTTCAATGTTTGAAAATTATGTTAAATGAGATTCATAGAAGAATAATTATTAGAATGTTAAATATGCTGAAAATACTAATAATGTATTGAAATTAGAAATTAATAATAATTATTTGTCCAAAAATATTGATATTAAATATGGATCCAGAATGAATAAAAAGTAAACTGAGATAAAAAATACTATTCTGGTTGACAAGAGAAATTTTGGTTGTAAAACAATTCATACATGAATTATTGGATGGTTTCTGAAAAAAATTAGCATAACTCTAGTTAGTGTGAATTTTTCAAAGGAAAATAATTTTTCTACAGATACTACTAATAATTTCATGGATTTAAGAACATGAAAAAAATATTTTGGTATAATAAATAAAATTACTACTATTGCAAAAATCATAGAATGAAAAGATTGTGGGGGAGTAAATCATCTAGATAGAATAACTATGGGAGTGATGTATTGATGAAATATTTAGAAGGAGATAATAAAAAATGAAAATAGATTCCAACCATAGGACTCTATTTGTGACATATGTGAACAACTTGGACATAATGGAATGGTTAATTTTTTTCCTGAACAAAAAAATTTACTAATCGATTAAGAAGAATTTTATGTTTAAGATAGATAAATGAAAAAACAAATTATTCTGGAAGCCTCTCTCCTAGACCCAAAAATAATAATGACCTATAATAATTTTTAGTATTATTTCAATTAATATGATAGGAGATTTATAATTATTGAAGAATGTGGGTGATTTAAAATATAGAAACCTAAAATTTTAAAAAATTTAATCTCTCAGAATCAGTGGTTTTGGATCAAATGACATCAGGGAATAAATTTTAAAATTCAAAAATGATTTGTTTTCGTATGGTATATAACAGAAATTTATTTGTGTTCCACAGATTTTTGATGACTGAATCAATGTTATTGTATCAAAATATTGGTTTTTTGTGAATAATTAGGAAGATGAAAAAATAGTTAGAAGAGTCTACTATATAAAATGACACTTATTCCAAGATGGTGAGGCTCAAAACAAATTTTATTATGGAATGGTGTAAGATAATAAATTATAGATTAAAATTTTTGGAAGAATTTTTCAGAGAAACACGAGGATTTTATCAAGAAGATAGAGTGTTTGGGATATTCCAGTTATGTCAGGAAGATGTGACTGGTCTTGAATAGAAGGGAACGATAAAAAATATATGAATATAGAAGTTGATATGTGTTCAAAAGGACATCTAAAACTTATTCAATATTAAATCATTATTTTAATAATAAAATAATCCACAAACATAGATAAATTAGTCAATACATCTTTTTGGTACATTAATCACATTAAATGTTTCATGTATATGAAACAAAATTCAGATGATATAAAAATTATTAATGGTTTTAAGAGGAATTTTGGGAAGCAATGTAACAGTTTATTGAATAATTTGATAACTGAAAATAGGGGTGAATAAATAAATGACGATTTTTACTTGTATCATGATAATAATGAAAATTTGAATGATTTTAGTACACTATCCACTTCTCAATTAAATGGTGAGGTTAAAATAAATACAATAAGTCTGGATGAAATGGATAGAATAATTTTAAATGAACATAGTCTATCTCATTTACTATGGAATCAATCCATGTATGTTGTAGTTTATATCCAAAAAATAATTTTTTTTAATTAGATGAGTTCATATATTACACAATACAAAACGTTTAATGAAATATTTCAATGTTTGAAACACTTGAAATTTTTTGGGAGTCTATGTATCATAATGAAGAAATGTGGAAGACATGGGAATATTGAGCATTAAGGTGAACATTGTATTTTTATCATATGCTCTCAAAGTAAGAGGATATATATTATTAAACAATTAAATATGAATATTGGATGATATTGTTGATGTGGATGTTGTCAAAAAATCAAGGTATTATTATAAAAAAACTCATTTTGAATTAGATGGAAAATAAGATGAAATAATGTCAACTAAAAATTATGATATGGAAATCGACAATAGTAATCATACTCAAAATGAATAATTAGACTCGTTTAGTTCATGTGATGAGGAGGTATATCGAATATCGCATCCCAGTTCGGCGAATTATGTTAAATCTCAAAACATTATTGATGCTATGAATCAAATGGTACAACCAAAAATAACATAAATAGAAAATACACATGGATCCTTGTATTAAAAATTGGATTATAGTTATGTGAAGTTTTTATGAGCATCCGGAATGGGTTCATTCTACGAATGGAGAGAAGGATCAGATAGTAAATATTGATAATTAGGTAATCACTCCTAAAACAAATTAAAAAAAGAAACTGGTAATAAATGGGTTTAATGGAACAAGATGAATGACGTAGAGAAATTTTTAGAAAAAAATAAATGTCACTGTGCAGTGGTTACACATAGAGTGAAGGCATTGATGTTGATGTGACATTTAGTCCAGTGTAAATGTTATAAAATATCAAAAAAATTCATGATATTTATTCCCAATTATGTTACATCATTTTTTCGATGGATTCAAGATATGCATTTCGAAATTGGAATCCTGATGAGGATTTTTATAATGAACTAACATGTAATGGCCTGGGTTTTTGGGATCCATTAGTTTGTGATAATCTCGTGTTGGGTTTTCTTGTATGGGAATCTCGGTGAAGTGTGGCGTAACGGTAGGCCTACCATTTGCCTTAGCTTAGTGGTAGCTGGCCTACCGGTAGCTACAGCATACCGGTAGCTCTATCTACCGTTATCTTGGTCTACCAGTAGCTGCAGCTACCGGTAACTCTGTCTACTGGTAGCTCGGTCTACCAGTAGCTGCAGCCTACTGGTAGCTCGGTCTACCGGTGACTGGAGCCTACCGATATCTCTATCTACTGGTCGCTGCAGCCTACCGGTAGCTCGGCTACCACTCGCTGACAGCCACTGGTAGCTCTTAGCTACCGTTGGCTCTGGCCTACCCCACGAGTTATTTCTAGTGGTGATCCTTGCACGATTAGGGTTTTAAACCTTATTTTGACTCCTTTAAGCATGTTTTAAAGCCAGGTGATGCCAATAAATTTTTAAATTAAGTATTTAATGAATTAACCTGGTGTCTGTGCGTCGGTTTAATCCACCCAACCCCTTTAATAATGTGTGGGGCCGCGTGGTCAACTCACGACCCCCGCTCCTTACGCAGTTTCACGTTCTTATCTCAACCGTCATAGACCCTTATAAACTAAAGGGTTCTCCGTGGGTTTCTTCTTTTCTCGTTCACCCTGTGCTAGATTACCCTTCCATTCTGGTGAGTCGCATCGCTATGTGTGAAATCCTGCGCCCGACCTAATGGTTGATAGATGAGGCTATTTTTGTTAAGGTGAGCCGAATCACTATCTGTGAAGTTCCACGCCAGGCCTCAGCGTCGATCATTGACCAACAGGTAGTTAATTTATCCTTCTCCTCTCTCTTTTGTGTATCATGAGGGGTGGGCATGCTTTTAATTCTGTATAATTGGATAAACCAGATCTAAATAAAGATAATGAACATATTATTTAAAGAACGAAGGGGTGCTGTGGTCATTGATACTGTTTCATATTATGATCATCTTTCTGAATTGTGCGGCTTACGCCTACTGAAAATCGAGGCCATTGGTGGTCATTGTTTGTGCACTAACGTACCCTTACCTCTGGTGATGATTAAATGGATCATGTTTGTGGTGGATAATCCTTGTTGTGTAATGGAATTTTGTTTAATTGCGTATATTCTGCTAAACGAATTAGAAGCACCATGATGAATCCTTTTCTGTGATAGCCCCGATTAAAGCACAGGGGAATTGAAATCATGATGTGTGTTAAATCTTATAAATTTGAAAATACCGGCATGGCCCTGCTTTGTGTTGGTGGTAGTGGTTTGGTTGTTTTCTTTTACTGGCCGATTTCTGGAGATGTGGGGGGGGGGGATGGGTTTCCCTGTTTTTATACTCTTGTTGGTTATGAAATAGGGGATGGGATCCCCTGTTGTTATGGATTCAGTGGTTGTGAGTTTTAAGACCTGGTGGTTACCTTGTTTATATCACGAATTGGGGTGGTATCCTCTATTGATGAAAAACCTTTTTGGGGTAGGGGACACGGGCCAGTGTCTCAGGGTTGTCTTTGGTTACAGTACTTCGAGGGAACTCACTTATTCCTTTGCTGTTGTGACTTTACAAGAGAACCGGGTGTGGATACTTAATTGACGTTTGGTTTGTTTCTTTTCCTTGGTTATGATTATGGTGTTAGTTTCCCAGTAGTTCTTAAACTTATTTGAACATTATTATTGAACATGAAAACAAGAAAGGGGCAAATGGGTTTGTTAGCGAGAGTCGTGAATCGGACCTGAGTGATGTTTGTGTCCTTTTGGGTAGCTGAGGAAAAACCTAACTTGGGTGAGTTCTTGTTACCTATATATATAAACTTGTAGTTTTGTGTTTCTTATTCGTGCCCCACCCAAGTTGAGAACTTAGTGCCAAACACCCCCATTTCATGGGGGAGGGTGTTTTTCCCAACACTATTACTAGTGGCTGGTTATTAGATCCTTTTCTACTCACTTTCCCGGATAGCCCATGTGTCTTCGGATAGGCTGTGATGGCCGGAGGTCCATTATTAGCCCAAGAATATTCGGGCAGGGTAGTGTGGGGGTTGTCCAAGTGTGTACGGCAAGTGGTTTCCCAAGTTTCATTAGGAAGAGGCCCAGGTTTCTTCGGGCGTGGTAGTGGATATTCTAGCCCAAGTGTCTTCGGGCGTGATGGTGGTTGTTCTAGCCTAGGTGTTTGCAGGTGTGGTTACATGTGACAGTTGTGGACCAGGTTTTTGCAGGCGGTATTCGGCAGTGGGACTGTGTGTCGTTGTCGCCCCGGTGTGTGCGGGCGGGTGTGGCAGTGGGAATGCGGTGAGAATGGAGGGATTGGTTTGATGCGTAGGATGTCTCAATAACTAGTGGGAAAGTGGTTCGGGGTACCCAAACATCGATGTTCTCTTATTATATATATCAATTGACTTTTGTTATTTGGGGAGTGTGCCTTGGTGAGGCTTGGGTGGATAGTTTACCTTGTTCGGTGTTTAGTTTACTCCTTTTCTCATGGCACTTTAGTACGTTCCTCCACTTGTGAATGAGAGTCTTTGGTTTTCCCTACTAAGTATACATGTATGCTCACGGTACGTATGGAAATGCTTTCAGGTTTCTGGGAGGACATCAGGGATCGCGCAGGACCATACCAGCTCGGAACTTTGGGGAAGTTTTTGTTTTTGTTTTATCTTTTTCTTTGGTACTTCTCCTTGTAGTCACTTTTGTACCTTGTGGATTTTACTTTTTGGAACATTCATATGGGAATGGTTTACTTTCGTCTTTACATTTATTTTAGTTTTAGTGTTGTTGGGTTTCATCATCTTATCTCTCGATCCTATAAAAAAAAGGGGTAATGACTAACATTTGTGTGTAATTTCAATACCCTTGGTGCTAGTCGCCAGTACGGGACCTATTGAAGGCGGCTCCCGGGGGTCATTATCTCTCCTTCAACTTAAAGAAGGAAGGTCCTGGAAATCTGCTGACCCTTCCCTCCTTTTGGTGAAGGCAGGATGTGACAGAATGGTATTAGAGGTGATGGTTGAGAGATAGGATGGAGTCTGGAGTTAGGCATAGTGAGGATTGCATGGGATTGTAGGGAAATAGTGTTGGTTAATCTTGGTGTCTGACATAGGCCAGGGAAGACCAGCTAGGACACGAGATTTTAGGGCCCCCCGTGATCCCATGCAAGGAATCTGGACCTACCGAATGGCCACGTGAGGCCACGCTGATTGTATGGTAGAGAGTCCATAGGAAAGGTACATGCATCATAATGACTTGTGTTCTTGTGTTTCTGGGGTTTTTTTGGGAATAAAGTATAAATGAAAAGTTTAAGAAGTTTTAACGAACGACATTCTTCACTACTTGGGCTTAGGCATTTCATGTTTACCTTGCAACTATGGCTCCTGGAAGGCGACCACATGTGGTACAAGCGATCAAGGCCCCACAGACTACCTTGGCTGATAGGCAGAGAGCTGACCGGGAAGAGGAGATCGACCAGTGGCAGAGGAATCTTTGGGCCTTCCAGCGACAGACCCTCGAGAAGTATGAGGGGAGCACCTATGACATGAAGACGAAGAGTTGGCTAGAGGAGCTGGTGATAGCCTTCGGCTTGATCCGGGATCCAACTGAGTACTGGGTTCCTCTGGCTGTCAGCCAGACGTGGGGAGCAGCATGTCAGTGGTGGACGCTATACTTGGGGGAGAGGAGAGAAGCTGAGGTGGCATGGGCTGATTTCGAGAGGGAGTTCCGGACAGAATTACTCTCTTCGACGATGAAGAAGGAAAATAGACAGGAGCTACTCTCCCTCCAACAGGGGAGTATGTTAGTGAGGGATCTAGGGATCATGTTCATGGACCTCCTATGTTTTTCTCCGGACCACGTTCCTATCGAGGAGTCTCAGGAAAGACTTTTGAAGGAGGCACTCCGACCCTCCCTCCAGTATGTTGTTACCCCCTTTACCCTTTCGACATACTTGGAGGTCCAGAAGAAGGCCAAAGTGGTGGAGAGGATTCATGGTCTAGGAGGAGTGTCATGAGAGGGGATCTAGCTGGGACCATCAAAGGGGAATGCCGTCAGCACCAGTTCACAGCATTAGGACCCTCCAGGTTCTGACTGGCAGGGAGCAAGCCACAATTGTTTCAGTTTTGATCCCCTAGTCCTAACCCTTTTCCTTCAGGCCCGGGACCGCGGTGCTTCATCTGTGGGAGCCCTGGACGTCTCCAGAGTCAATGCCCAGACCGGGTGCAGTACGGCGGTGGCAGACAACCCCACCACCCGCCCCAGTAGAATCTTCCATCCAGGCCATTCCAGCAGCAGCAGAGACAGCGAGCTCCTGCTCCACTGAGGGAAGACGTAGGAGGAGGAGGCCATCCTCTGGGCGCTCCTCAGGGACCTCGATCGGGGCGTGGTCGGGAAGGTGGTTGATAGTCGAGGGGCAGAGGAGCTAGGAATGGACAGTTACATGTTGTAGAGGTAGCAGTTTTAGCATGATCGGAGGTTGTTCGAGGTACGATCGGTTTGTTTAGTACCCTTGCTTATGCATTGTTCGATACCGGAGCTTCGCACTCCTTTGTTGCACCCAGTCTAGCCTGTGCCTTGGGTCTAGATGTCCAGAGACTCCCAGTGCCCCAGGTGTTGAGCACACCAGTCGGATGTTAGACCAAATTGTTGTTTGTTTTTCAGGGATGCAGACTAAGGATAGGGCCACATCAGTCAGTTAGGGATCTTCGTCTTCTACAGATACAACCATACGATGTCATCCTAGGCATCGAATGGCTATTCTATGTGTGTGTCATCATCGACTATTTCTGAGGAAGGGTTGTGTTCTCGGACTTGGGTGGCCGACGTGTTGTTTTCACCGGTGAGCGGAGCAGTCAGAAGGGCAACAGGCGAGAGGAACCCCTCCTCTCCTTGTTAGCTTAGCTGTCAGTAGGGTCAGTAGATGGTTAAATGGTGGATGTGCCAGAGATCGTTCATGGGTTTATGGAATTCTTCCCTGAGGAGATGACGACTCTACCCCCTCTACATGATATCGAGTTTGGGATAGACTTGCGGCTCGACGCTCGTCCAATCTCGATGGATCCTTACTGGATGGCACCATCAGAGCTACGGGAGTTGCGGATCCAAATTGACAATCTAATGAAGAGGGGATATGTTCGGCCAAGTGCGTCATTGTGGGGTGCTTTAGTCTTGTCCTCAAAGAAGGAATATGGTGGTCTCAGGTCGTAAATAGACTACATAAAGCTGAATCAGGTGACGATCAAGAATCACTACCCTCTTCTGATGATAGACGATCTTTTTGACCAGCTGAATGGGGCGGTATGGTTCTCGAAGATCGACCTACGGTCTGGGTATCACCAGTTGAGAGTGAAGAAAAGTGACATCCTTAATATGGCGTTCAGGTGTAGATATGGACACTTCGAGTTCGTATTTATGCCCTTCGGCGTTACGAACGCCCCAGCTGTTCTCATGGGGCTTTTGAACTCCATCTTTCGGGAGTACATGGATCGGTTCGTGGTGTGTTCATCGACGATATCCTGATCTATTCGAGATCAGAGGAGGACCCGGAAGAGAACCTGAGGACGTTTTTGGAGGTCCTCCTACAACGCCATCTCTATGGTAAGTTGTCGAAATGCAAGTTCTGGACACGAGAAGTGCACTTCCTCAGGCACATGGTGTCCGAACAGGGGGTAGAGGTGGACTCGTCAAAGGTTGAGGCAGTTGTTTCTTGGTTAGAACCCAAGAATTTGGCAGAGGTCCACCATTTCCTTGGGCTGGCAGATTACTATTCGAGGTTCGTACCTAAATTCTCCCTAGTAGCAGCCTATTTGTCAGCCCTGACCAAGAAAGACAAGGTTTTCGTGTGGAGTGAGCAGTGCGAGTTAGCCTTCAGCTATCTGAAGGAGAAGTTGGTTTGTGCCCCAGCACTGAGATTACCAAAAGAAGGGGAAGCCTATGAGGTGTTCTGTGATGCATCAAGATAGGGCTTTGGATGTGTGTTGATTCAGAGACAAGGGGTGGTCTCTTATGGGTCCAGGAAGCTACGCCCTCCTGAGCGTAATTATGCCACCCATGACCTGGAGCTTGTAGCGGTCATTTTTGCACTAAAGTTATGGCGGTACTACCTCATTTAGAACTCTTTTTGGTCTTCACAGATCACAAAATCATGAGGTATATCTTCTCACAGTGGGACCTAAACATGCGACAGCAGAGATGGGTGGATTTCCTCCAGGATTACGACTTTGAGATCTCTTATACTAAGGGAAAGGGAAATGTAGTGGCTGATGCCTTGAGTAGGAGGACGCAGAAGGATGTGGTCCGAGAGTCAGCGAACGCCTGGAAGGTGATGGAGGAGTTGGCTGCCTTACACCTAGATGTGAGGATGGATAGAAGTAGAGGTTTCCTGTATCAGATGATAGTGCAGTCGTCTCTATTTCAGAAATTGGAGGAGTCTCAGTGGGGAGACCCAGAGTGGGAAGTGATGCGTGACCGAGTTCACCAGGGAAATGCTCTGGAAGGATGGAAAGAGGATGGGCAGAACTAGATGCTTTTCTAGGGAAGGTTGTTTGTTCCATAAGTGATGTGCGGCATGGTTCTCAGTGAGTTCCACAACTCACCCCAGGAGGTACACCCAGGAGTTTCCAATATGTACCAGGGACTGAAGAGGCAGTTTTGGTGGCTCAGAGTTAAGTGAGCGACGGTAGAGTTTGTGGCCAAGTGCTTAGTGTGTCAGCAAGTGAAGGCTGAACACCGAGTTCCAGGCGGCCTACTGCAGCCTCTAGATGTCCCCAAGTGGAGGTGAGAAAACATCTCGATGGATTTCGTCACGGGACTACCCAACTTCCAAGGGGGATATGATGCCATATAGGTGGTCGTGGACCAATTGACGAATTAGGCTCACTTTCTGGCGATCAGGGAGTTGAGTGCAGTGGATGCTTTGGCACAAAGGTACGTGGATTAGGTGGTTCAGTTGCATGAAGTTTCAAGGTCTATAGTCTCGAATAGGGAAGCATGTTTTACCTCACGAGTCTGGAGTGGTTTGCAAAATTCTTTCGGCACCCAGCTACTCCTTATCGCTTCTTTCCACCCCCAGATAGATGGGAAGACAGAGCGCACCATCCAGACGTTGGAGGATATGCTGCTGGCATGTGTTCTAGACTAACGGAAATCATGGGTGCGACACTTTCCCCTAGTAGTGTTTTACTATATTAATAGCAATCTCTCTACCATTGTTATGGCCCCGTTTGAAGCCTTGTGTGGGACGACATGTCGTTCACCTGTGTGTTGGACCGAAGTAGGAGAGGCAAGAATCCTTGGCCCAGAGGTGGTGCAGAGCACAATAGAAAATGTTCAGCTTGTACGGGAAAGGATGAAGGCGTCCTTGGACCGAAATAAGTCGTATGTGGATACCAGGAGGAGGCCCTTGGAGTTTGAGTTTGGAGACCACGTGTTCTTGAAATTCTCCCCTCGACGTGGGCAACGGTGGTTTGGCAAGGGGACCAAGCTTTCTCCTAGGTTCATCGGACCCTTCAATGTGTTGCGGCGGGTCGGCGAAGTGGCTTATCAGCTAGTGTTACCACCGCCGCTACTGAGGATACATGATGTATTCCATGTGTCCCAGCTCCATCAGTATCTGCACGATGATTCACATGTCCTGGATTGGTGTGAGCTGGAAATCAAGGATGACGTGACTTTTATGGAGATGCCAGTGATGATCGAGGATCACAAGGAGAAGGTGCTTCATGTGTGAACCATTCCCTTGGTTCATGTGTTGTGGAGACATGGTGGGCTTGAGGGGAGTACGTGCGAGAGGGAAGCACCCAGTACCCAGAGTTGTTTTGAGTTTTTTTCCTTCTTGCACCTGTTTTGGTAGAATGTTTTGTCTTTTTGGCTATGAAATGTACTGGTTTTCTTTCATTTGAATGTGTGTGAAAAGCCCCGGCTATGGGGGAGGAGGGAACCAGACCCCTAGTTAAGATGCATTAAGGTGGACGCAATTAAGCCTGTGTGGGCGAGTCAGTGCCGCCCAATGTGGATAATATCTTGACATGGGGGAGGAGACTCCCCAACCCACATTCCTGGGCAGTGTGACATGGTATGTTTCTTGGTTCTTGATAGGGAAGTGTTTTTAATTATCTTGGGTTCACTCCTAAGAGGTATCTTTCGAGGGGGTTGTTCGGACCCTCTCATTCCTTCTAGTTTGTTTTTATTCTCAAGGATGAGAATCGTTTAAGAGGTATCTGATGTAGTGGCCTAGGTTTTTGGGGTACATTACTTTGTGAAAATCTTGTGTTGGATTTTCTGGTCTGGGAATCTCGGTTATGTGTGGCGTAACGGTTGGCCTACAGGTAACCCTAACCTACCGGTAGCAGGCCTACCAGTAACCTTAGCCTACCAGTAGTAGGACTACCGGTAGCCCGGTCTACTAGTAGTCGAAGCCTACCTATAGATCTGTCTACGGGTAGCTCGGTCTACTGGTAGTTGTAGCTACCGGTAGCTCCGTATACCGGTAGCTCGATCTACCGGTAGCTGGAGCCTACCGGAAGCTCAGTCTACCGGTAGCTGCAGCCTACTGGTAGCTCGGTCTACCTGTGGCTAGAGCCTACCAGTAGCTCAGTCTACCGGTCCCTGCAGGCTACCGGTATCTCTCAGCTACTGGTGGCTCTAGCCTACCCCAAGGGTTCTTTCTAGTGGCGCTCCCTGAACAATTAGGGTTTTAAAACCTATTTTGACTCCTTTAAGCGTGTTTTAAAGCCTAGTGACGCCCATAATTGTTTTAATAAATTGTTTAATTAATTAACCTAGTGTGTGTGTGTCAGTTTAAACCACCCGACCCCTTTAATAACGTGTGGTGTCGCGTGGTCAACCCACGACCCCCGCTCCGTACATGGTTTGACGTTCTTATCTCAACCTCCCTAGACCCTTATAAACTAAAGGGTTTGCCGAGGGTTTCTTCTTTTCTCGTTCACCCTGTGCTAGATTACCCTTCCTTTAGGTGACCACATCGCTATGCATGAAGTTCCACGCCCGGCCTAAGCGTTGATAGATGAGGCTATTTTCATTCAGGTGAGCCGCATCACAATCTGTGAAGTTCCACGCCAGGCCTCAGCATCAATTGTTGACCAACAAGTAGGGAATTTATCCTTCTCTTCTCTCTTTTGTGTATCATGTGGGGTGGGCATGCTTTTGATTCTATTGAATTGGATAAACCAGACCTAAATAAAGATAATGAATGGATTATTTATTGAATGAATGGGGGATGTGATTGTTTATACAGTTTTATATTATGATCTTCTTTCTGAATTGTGTGGCTTACGCCTACTGAAAATCAAGGCCATTAGTGGTCGTTGTTTGTGCACTAACGAACCCTTACCTCTGGTGATGTTTAACTGGATCGTGTTTGTGGTGGATAACCCTTGTTGTGTAAAGGAATTTTGTTTAATTACGTATATTCATCTAAATGAATTGGAAGCAGCAGGACGAATCCTTTTCTGTGATAACCCCGGTTAAAGCACACGGGAATTGAAATCATGGGGTGTGTTAAATCTTCTAAATATGAAAATACCGGTATGGCCCTGATTTGTGTTGGTGGTAGTGGTTTGGTTGTTTTCTTTTACGGGCCAATTGCTGGAGATGTGGGAGGGGATGGGTTTCCCTGTTTTTATACTCTTGGTGGTTATGAAATTGGGGATGGGATCCCCTGTTGTTATGGATTCGGTGGTGGTGAGTTTTAAGACCGGGAGGTTACCTTTTTTATGTCATGAATTGGGGTGGGATCCACTGTTGATGAAAAACCTTTTTGGGGGAGGGGACACGGGGAAGTGTCTCGAGGTTGTCTTTGGTTCCAGTACTTTGAGGGATCTCACTTATTCCATTGATGTTCTAACTTTACAAGAGAACCGGGTGTGGATACTTAATTTATGTTTGTATGGTTTCTTTTCCTTGGTTATGATTATAGTGTTAGTTTCCCATTAGTTCTTAAACATATTTTAAAATTATTATTGAACATAAAAACAAGAAATGGGAAAATGTGTTTATTGGCGAGAGTCGTGACTCGGACCTGAGTGTTGTTTGTGTCCTTTAGGCTGGCTAAATAAAAACCTAACTTGGGTGAGTTATTGTTACCTATATATACATACTTTTAGTTTTGTGTTTATTATTCACACCCCACCCATGTTGATCAGTTAGTGCTGAAGACACCCATTTCATGGGGGAGGGTGTTTTTTCCAACACTATTACTAGTGGCAGGTTATTAGCTCCTTTTCTGCTCCCATTCCCGGATATCCCAAGTGTCTTCGGGTAGGCTGTGATGGCCTGAGGTCCATTATTATCCCAAGAATATTTGGGTAGGGTATTTTGGGGGTTGGCCAGGTGTGTGCGAAAGGTGGTTTCCCAAGTGTCTTCGGGATGAGGCCCAGGTGTCTTCGGGCATGGCAGTGGATCATCTAGCCCAGGCTTCTTCGGGCGTGGTGGTGGTTCTTCTAGCCTTGGTGTTTGCAGGCGTGGTTACGTGTGACAGTTGTGGCCCAGGTGTTTGCGGGCGGGATTCGGCATTGGGAATGAATGTGGTTATGGCCCAGGTGCGTTCGGGCGGGTGTGGCAGTGGGACTGCGGTGAGAATGGCGGGATTGGTTCAATGCATAGGATGTCTCAATAACCAGTGGGAAAGTGGCACGGGGTACCCAAACATCCATGTGCTCTTATTATATATATTAATTGACTTTCGTTATTTGGGGAGTGTTCCTTGGTGAGACTTGGGTGGATAGTTTACCTTATTAGGTGTTTGGTTTAATACTTTTCTCATGGGACTTTAGTGCGTTCCCCCACTTGTTCACGAGAGTCTTTGGTTTTCCCTACTGAGTATACTTGTATGCCCACCCTACGTATAAAACTGCTTTTAGGTTTCCAGGAGGAGTTCGGGGATCGCGTAGGACCATACTAGCTCAGACCTTTGGGGTAGTTGCAGTTGTAGTTTTCTCTCTTTCTTTGGTACTTACCCTTGTAGTCACTTTTGTACCTTGTGTATTTTACTTTTTAGAACATGCATGTGGGAATGGTTTACTTTCGGCTTTACTTTTCATTTAGTTTTGGTGTTGTTGGGTTTCATCATCATATCTCCCAATCCTATCAAACAAAAACGGGTAATGCCTTCCATTTGTGTGTAATTTCTATACCCTTGGTGCTAGTCTCCACTCTGGGACCTATTGAAGCCGGGTCTCGGGGGGTCATTACCTCTCTTTCAACTTAATGAAGGAAGGGCCTGGCAATCTGTTGACCCTTCCTTTCTTTTGGTGATGGCGGGTCGTGACATAACATGTTTCCTTGTTATTGTTAAAGATGAATGTTATGTGTGAAAACTAAACAACACTTTCTATGGGATAATATGAGCATTGATTTCTTGGTATTCAAAATTTGATACCTATATTAATAAGTATGTGTTTTATGAATGGAAGGGTTGAATGAAATTTGTATATCTAGGAAAATTATATGTTTTTCCTTATTATGGGAAATTTGAAACACGTTTCTACACTGATATTATTGGAAAACAAGTTGAAAATTTTTTACAGACCAACCATTTTAATTATATTGATTTATTTTTTTCCAGGATTGGGAAATTTTTTTTAGGCTGACACCATGTCTTTTTAGTTTTTATTTAAAGATGATCTTTTTGTGCTTGGTGGCATCTGGTGCATGGGAAGAGCACATTTTGGAGATTGTGAACCTAAATATTTTCCATTGTGTGGCCTTTTCGGTGTTAAAAATAATTAAAAATTAAACTAATGTTGAAATGAAATTAAATGAATCTTAAATAAAAATTAAAATAAAATTAAAATAAAAAATTAATATTTCTATTTTAATAATAATATTAATATAATTATTATTTGGATTATTATTATTATTATTATGAAAAATACTAATAATAATTATAATAATTATTATTAGGATATTTTGGTGGGTTTAGGTTGGTCCACGATCCACTCAAGGTTACTAGAGACCGTGCGGTCAACCCTACTACCCATACGTCATCTTTTGGAGATGACAAAATCTACTGCGTGGTTCACGCACTGTCTCCTGAGCAATGCATGGTCCAAATAGTAGCATAGTGTTTGAAATAATTTATAAAAATAATGAGAAATAAATTAATAAAAAAATCATGTTTAAGAACAATTATAATATTCATATTGGTATTATTATGAGTAATTATTAATAAAATTATTTGGATTAATTATTATGAATACTAATTAATATAATTATCTAGAATTGAATTATTATTATTAATATTATAATAGATTGTTATTATGTATTATAATTATTAGTTACTATGTTATTATTATTATGTTTATAATTATTATGTTGTATATATGTTTTAGTGTTTTTTTTCTTCTCTCTCCCCTTCTCCTCTCCCCTCACGGAGCCTCTACCCCTCTCCCCCATGGCACCACTCAAACCCATGTGCACTCCTCTCCAACCAGTCCTCTTACTGTAGTTTCCCCTTCTCCCTACTGACATGGTTCTCCTGCACTACAATCATCCATCTGGCATAGTTCTCTATTACCACCTCATCTTGTCAGTGTATTTCTCCATTTCTGATCTATATTACCAAAGCCGCCCAAATAGGCACGACCTCTAACCGTCAAGTTGACCCTACCATCATGACCACCATATAAGAGAGACCCCATCCCGCTCTAGTGTGCTTATATAAACCATCCATATCTAAAAATATACCCCTCCTTTATTCATCATTCCTCTTAGTTCAGATACTTCACATTCAATCCCCAACTGGTTCCTTCATGACCATTGAGTGTGAGGCTGAGGTGCGATTGAGGTTTTACATCGGTTTCAAATGCATTTTTTATTTTAGAATCATTAATTTCTTTTTTTTAAACCGTATTTGTTTAATAGATATTTGATATATGATCCTGTTTTCGATTTTTCTGTGTGAAAAAATACATTGAGTATGTTTTGAGATAATTAGAATTATTTTGTTAAATAACACACACAGAGATTTTTTGTAAATACCCGGTTGGCCATTTGGTGTAATATGTATAGAAAATTCATGGGTTGGGTTAAAAAATCTGTTTTTAATATATAAAATGATTTCATGTGTTACTTTAATGTGTATCCCAATTGAGTTTGCATTTTATATTTAATTAGGAAAGGATTTTTAATGTTTGTTGGCATGTATTACCAGTGAGTGACATGTTTGTGTTGTTATTTAAAATGTACATGTTTTGAAAGTGTGAAGGTATTGTTTTGAAGGTGATTTATAAATGTATTTATTTTGAAAAGGTGTTTTTCAATCCTCTTCATGAATTATGGATTTCATTTTTCATAATGGATGGTTTTGTGGAATGTTTAAGGGTCCATTGGGCCACTTTTGGAAATGATGGAATATTTTTATTATGAAAATCTCATATGGAACTTCTCATGTATTTCCATGTTTAATGGACGAGATAGCATAACCATTGATTCCTTAGGATCCATTTTTTGGGATCATCATTTGGAACCTTTGTGTTCTATTTATTTTATGGAATGATATTAGTCATTGGGATGACTTAGGCATAGTCATATTGTGAACTATTATTTTATATATCTTTTAAATGGATGCTCAACTAGAATGAGTTGGATCACCACTATTATATGCATGAGACATGGGAACTAAGAGTATTTATAGAATTTTCTATGCACATTTCCAGCACATGTAGATCATGTATCAACCGTTGGACCATATTAGGTGGATATATTTGTATTTACAGCTATGTGATTGGGCCCCTTGGTCTATCTTGAGTTACTGTGGTAGAGAATTTGGGCATTTTTTTTATCATCATGTGTGGTGGGCTACTAGGGATGGGGTAACATTTATAAGTTGGTTCTGGATTTTTCATGATCTCTTGGGTTCACCTATATCAATTATATATTAGTAGGTAGTAGTAATAAATATTGTACTTGTTGTTATATACTCATTTCCTTTGTTGTATGAATATTTTGGTGCTAGATTTGATATTGTTTACATGGAAGTGATGAATTGGTTTCTAAGAACATGTGAAAATGTTTTTAAAGTAAATGTGTTTTTTAATATTTTGTTCATTAAAAACCAAAGCATTACATCCCTTTCTAAAATGTTAACAACACAATAATAGTGTGAACATAGATTTGGAAATGAATAAGGGTAATGAGTCAAAATGGTTTTTGTGTAAAATTATTGGAAAAGAATAATTTGATTATTGTAGTTCGAACTAGAAAATTTATGTTTCTTATTTTAGAATGAAATTGTATTTAGATGTATATTATCATGCCGGACTGCTGAGTTTTAATACACACTCTATAGTTTAATTTTTTTAGTTTATTCTATATGTTTCCTCTTATGTTGAATCACCTTGTTGTTGTCTTTTGTGGATTAGAAATTAAACTTTGGGTCACATAGAGGTGAAATGGTTGTCATCATTATTTGGGTTATTCTTATATTATTGTTTGATTATATAATTATAAATGTAAATAATGTAATGTTTTGAAATCTTATTTTTTTTGGTTTTTATGTTTTTTTTATTCAGTTGCATTTAATTGATTCATTTAGAGAAACCATTCCCAATAACCCATATAACACATTATTTACTTATCCCCAGCTCGGGAAGATCAAGAAAAACTCTCGGGTCATTCCATAGATTGGATCAAGTGACTAGATTAGGGATGACCTGGGTTGGTTCATAAAAAATGGTATCAGTGCAGGTAAGATCTTTGGAGGACCTTTGTTTTTAGAGTTCACATTTTTTACATGGGGAATTCAAAGTATATGGTGTATGATTATAAGGGCATGGGATGTAGGAATGGGAAGGACATCATGGACTATTTCTCATTCTGAACCATAGGATATTTTGGGATGTCAGGGTTTGTTAGTGTATTTTTGTTCTTGTAGAATGATTGTTGTTGGGAAATGTAAATGGAGTTGTAAAAGAGGATTCCAAGAGAACAAAGGGCCTGGAGCACCTTGTAGAATAATGTACATGGTCAAAAAGAACTCCTCATTATGGTGGTGTTGTTAGTATATAGCCCACAAAACATATGGCCATGTTTTCTATTAACATTATATTCCCCCTTGTGATTCGTTTCAGATCATCCTAAATTTTGAAAATTTCATTGAAAAGTCTTGTTTTAGAATTTTGAAAACCTGAATTAACAATATTTAAGGTATTACATTGAAAAATAATCAAAAATAAATATTCTTTTTAACCTCATATGTTTCCATGAGAGGCCACATGCATGGTTAAGTTTTAGAATGTGGATCGGTACCATATGAGGCTTGAGGAAATGCATGGGTGGGGCCCATGGGATACCATTTGTGGGTGTGATATCCTTTAAGATTTTTTATTTTTATGAAAAGTGATGTTAACAGAAAATGTGATGTTTTAATAGCTTGTAGTGATGCGGTGTGTACCTTTAAATTTGGGAGTGATGACTCTTTTTTGGTGTTTTAGATGAAGAATCCATATTGATGGATTAGTCATAATTAGGTTCATTGTTATCTTATTTCCTAGAGTCCACCACCAAAAATATTTGATGGATTCCTATGATGTAGCTTCAAGTAGTAAATATTTGTAAAACACTCCAATTGATCAACTTATAGGCTTTGTAATTGAGTTTCATAAGTTAAACCCTCCTCTCTTTAGTGGTCATATAGATCATCTCGAGTTGGAGGAGTGGATGCAGAGGATTGGGAGAGACTATAGTTTCCTTTATTTTCTTGATTCATTAATAGTAAATTTATCTACCTTCATGCTCGATGGTCCAACCAAGAAATATTGAAAGTCTGTGTCTCAAGGAAAAACTCGTGAATTTGTTACCTAGGAGTTATTTAAGGAATCATTCATCTTACAATATTTCTATTAGATGGCGAAGGTAAGGAAGAATTTGTATTTTTACAGTCTTTTACAAGGTGTTATATTGGTAATGGAATTCTATCAATTATTCTTGGACCTAGTTCTATATGACCTAGGGTATAATGAAAATGATCTAATGAGGGATCTCCTTTTGAGTTTGGGCTTCATCATTAACTACAGTCGATTGTGGTAGATCTCAACCTAACAATATTATCTGATGTGGTGAGATTGGAATATCATGCCAAAGATGAGTTATCATGAGTTCTTAAAATTGTATATCTTCCTTAAATTTTTGGATGTGGTAATGTGGGATTTAGTAATAATAATTTGATGTGGAATGATGCTAGTGGTGCTGGTAGGGGAATCAAGAGTTCTATAGACCTCTCAAAAACCTCATTACGACACAATGACCTGATATGTAATCTATGTGATAAGATTTGTCACAAGAGGCCATCATACTTGTGTACTCTAATACCCTTCCACACCTATGTATTTCTGTTGAACTTGAATTGGTTCAGTCGAGGAATTTCTAATAAGCCCTATAAAACAAGACCCATCCTTTCTAAGAACACCCCTCCCCTTTGAAGGAGTATGAAAATGTTTTGGAATTAGTTCAGGGTATTTCTCATTGTTGTGTTCTTTAGGAGAAATAGTCATGTTGAGTGGTGTTTTTTTGTTTTTATGTCGTTTTCAATTGTATGGATTGTTGTTTTCGAACCATTTTGACTCATATTTTAATGGATGTTCATTTTGAGAAGTTTTGATCAAGCTGTTTGGTTCAGGGGTTTCTTATGCCTGACTAGAAAGAATGATTTTCTTCAAACATAGAATATATTTCCATAGGTCATGGAGTTAATGTAGAATATAGTAATAATAATCCCAAAAGTTTAAAAGACTATGTTATAATTTCTCTCCCCCATACGGAAGATGAAGGTAGTTCAATCCACAGGTTTATCTGTTCTGTTTTATTAGGTATCATTTGGGGGAAAGAGGAGTGGGAACTTCATTTCCACATTAAGACCGGTTTGTGTATAATATTTTTCCTCTATTTGTTGTGTTTTGGTTTCCCTAACTTCTTAAAATTATGGTGTTTTTTTCTCATCAGGTATAGGCCTTCAACAATGGGGTAATATATGGCTGATTTATATTAATTTAGTGTTGTTTGTTCTGTGTTCATCCGTGGGTGTGATGTAGTAGGGATGTGTTGATTGTGATTTGATTCTCGATTACATGGTCCCTTCCCTCCAATCCCATTATAGGGGGGGTTGGTATGTAATAAGAATGAATTTGAGTTCATTTAATTTATTTTGTTCTTATGGTTGGGAGACCAATCACGGGTCTCACTGATTTCAGTGATTGCTTGTCACTTATGGTGAGGAGTCTTTTCGGGCCTCCCCATTTTGGTTTTCCAATTTCATTGTAGTTGTTGAATTCTTTCTAAAGGCGGGTATTCCATTCGGGCCTCCCAATTTTAGTATCAAATATTCATTTCCTGTATCAGTTTAGTGGTGGGTGGCCTTGTGTGGAACCACATAATTCTATTATTCATTGAGTAAACTGTGAGGTGGTTGCTTTCCCATCATTTTTTTCAGAGCAAGGTTATAATGGTTTTCTCCAGATGTGGATTAATTTGGTTTTTTGGGTGAATGGGTGAGTTATTTATGATATTTAAGGTGTTCATAATTTAAAGATCGATTTTTCACCCTAAATGATATATTTATTTTTGGATGAATCAATAAGAGGTTTCTATGTTATTGGGGGTTTGGTGGTACTTAGTTGGGAGTTTGTTTCAGTCTCCCATGTTTATCATTTTATCTATTATTTCATTTGTGGTTTTATTGTGGTCCCATTGTTTGTTGGTCTTTTGGAATCAAATTGATTTATTAAAGAGTATCAGTTTCTATTTTTGGGGTAATAATTTTTGTGGATTTCCAGAGCTAAATACAACAATGGTGGGGAGAAGTGTCACATCCTAAACACCGTAATTACATTTTTATTATTTAATTTTTTGTGTAATTTTTTTGTGGTTAATTTTAATTCCTTATATGAGTTTTTACGTTTTTATTTAATGAATATTGTTATGGGAATGGCAGCATCTAGCGCATAGGGAGAGCAATATTTTCAGATCGTACGACCATGCCTTGGACACCGTTCGACAAGCTAGGTGTTCAAAATAAATTAAAAATTAATTAAAAAATAAAGTGAAATAAAATTACCTTCAAAAAACATGCGAAAAAAAATAAAATTTTAATATTATTGTTTTAATAAAAAAATATTAGTCCAAACTTCCATTCACACTCCATTCCAGCCGACCCTCTCTATACGGTATCCTCCCCTACCTGTCGGTGTGGTTCTCCAATGATTCCCTCCTCCCTCTAGTGTGGTTCTTCAACACATCCTCCTCTGGTTAGTGTGTTTCTACAGCACCACTTTCTACATCCAGTGCATCTCCCACCTATGGGCATTCTTCTTCTATCGGTGTGACTCCCTACTAGCATGAACTCCATACCAACGTGACCCCCACCCTATATAGCAAGATTATTTCCTCCAATTGCCTTTGACGACACATACTTAATGATTTTTTACATCCTCACTATGCATCCATCCTCCCATCATTCCACTCCAATTTCATTCTTGAACCTCAATTATAGCAACCCCAACCTTTTATACATAACATTACATGATTTTAAGAATAATAAAACATCATATTACAAGACAATGATCGTAATATATAGTGTCCTGCATGACTTGGTACATATAACATAAAACAATAGAAAAAATATTACATTGAATATTTTTTCATCATAATGTGCTCATGACATTCATTATTATCAAATATATTCCTTGGATAACTGAGGGATAAGATGAAGAACTGGATGAGCTAAAAACCACAAAAAGGGATGAAATGTGTGAAATAGTTCTTTGGCACATGGGTTAAAGGGATAACATAATGATATAAAAATCCACGGAACATATAAAATAGTAACATATAAACATGAGGTATTATAAAAAATAATTCATATTAAGGTTTAAAAAACATAAAACCTTGCATAAGAATGAGTTAAGGCTCATTGCAAAAAGTGGAGCACATGTCAAGGTTAACCACCAAGACCGTTTCACATGGTAGCATGAGTCAAGCCTCACTGCCAAGACTATTGAACATAACATCTCATGAGACTCAAAATTACCCAATGAATTAGAGTGCTATAGGGGTTCACCCATCATAATATGTTCTTGAATATTCCATCCACATATATAATCATCCACAATAAATCATACATCAACATAAGGAAACCATTGGAATTAAATGAGTATCATAATAAATCCATAAATCATAATTTAATGGGAATATCTTACAAGTGTCCATGAAAAAAAGAATTAGATCAATCATGGACATTGAATAGTTATAACAGGAATATACCATAATAAGTTATACCAAATTTATGTGGTAACATGTAAAATTTATTTTATGAAACTTTAAAATTAAAACATTTTATTGTGGTTAAATGAATATATAAAAGGAAATTTTAAACAGAAAGATACACAATATTTTATATAAAACCAAAAGTGAACCAAGGTGGTATTTCTGATGAAATGTTTTGTTTTATAAATATAATTTTTCTTTAAAAATAGATTTTATGTTGTACATGAAATTGGGTAAGAATTCAGAAACTTCCCTTAAATGGGTTTTTTTATTGGTAACCTTTGAGGATTGAATTACTTAATTCATGTATATCCCCAAAGGAGAACAATTAATGGATAATAATTCAACTTTTTGGAAATTAAAATAGAAATTATATGATGTATATAATCAAAATAAAGTTTCTGATTTGGGTAAAAGAATAGTAAGAATAACCCGAAGGAATATTGATGGTTTGAGTAGAATCCCTTACCTTAAGTCTAATGGTGTTCTCCACTTGATATTAATTACCAGAATAATAAAAAATGGTTGTTAATTAATATTTATAGAACTTATTTTATGTTTAATATATTTATTATATATTTTTTCTAATCATTCGTAAAATTTTTGATTAGTTATGATGTTCAATTTCATTGTTCAGGTACCTTTTATTCATGTTTGGTAAACATATATACATGAACAGATGATCCTATAAAATGTGGATGGTTGTCCAAAATTCATGTTATATTTTATTATTGACAATCCAAAAGGAAATACATTTTAAAATTTAATTTTGTTACTTGGATTGAAGTATAATGTTTATATAAAACATTACAGATAACCTTTGGGTTTATTGGTGGTTTAAGATCACATCAAATTCATTTTGATTTATAAATGAAAATATTGTGTACAAAAATATTCCAGAACCATAGATGAGACATAATACATATATTATAGTACGGTTCACCAATAATAATTGTTTCACGACTAGAATAGAATATGGAAATTGAAAATGGAAACCCATCATCCTTGAATGTTTAAAATTAACACATCTCATATAGTTTTTTTTAAACTAACATAAAAGAAGCGTAAAGGATGACAACAACATATTCCATTATCATAAAACATTATTGTACATATAAGGTACTGTAGTTTTCATAACATTTTGATTTGGAGTGGTAAGGATAGAAATGAAAACATAGGATCTTGGAAATAATTTAAAAGAATTGAGAAGATGAATTTACCTCTTGCATTAATCATCCTTAAGAGCCACATAAGAGGAGAGGATTTTTTTTCATTTTGAGAGACGAAGGGATGGTGGAATGGGTGACGATCATGGTGAGAGATTTCATCATAATTTAGGCTATAAATAAGAATTTTGATGATTAAATAAATGATGGGGGTGTGGGTCCTTTTTATTATGGAGGGTAGGAAGGATTTCTTAATATTTTAACCATTAGTTTATTATTTATCCACAAGAAAAGTAATTGTGAAGATTCCCTAACCCAAAATAGTAATATGTTCATGTGAGTTCGAACCAATGTTTATTTCCTCAGTGATGATGTCACGACCCATCCTCAGGGCCCGTGCCGTGACTACCCCAAGCCCGCCTTCCATAAGACAGGGGATAGAGACTAGCACCAAGGCGTAATTACCGATAAAAAGGGAAGGTGTTGCCTTTGCAAAGTAAACAAACAACATAGAGCAAGAAAGAAGTAGAAGTAATTAATAAGTAAAAACTGATACAAAAGTAAGTGCGGAAAAGTAAGTGGGCCAGTATACAAACCCAAACAGAAAGTAAAGTATAATTGGAAAGGGAAAACAACAACTGAAAGAAAAGCCGCAGCCACGAGCTGTCCCCTTGAAGTCCAACCTGAAGGGTGATTACAGATAGCCTCCATAGCTCCTCGGGTCCAACCGTCCGCTCCGAGTATGTCTCGCCCAGTGGTCCACCTCTGGGTACCGACCTGCTCCGCAAGCCTCAACTGCGATCAGCGCTGTCCATCATCTGCAACAAACATAATGTAGTGCGGGCATAGCCCGTGCGAGGGTGAGTATAAGAAACTAGGTAGGGACCCCAAGACCCCAAAAGGTCTCCCAGATTCCACAAAAGATAATCTACAAAGGAAATATACAATCACGAAGTAACATCCGACACTACCTAGGTATATTCCCATACATATACCGAAGTCATCAATTCCAGATCTCTCCAACCTCCGAGCCCAAGTTCGATCACATCCACACAGGAAATCACAACCTGATCCACAAAATAAATCATAACGTAATCCACATTGGAAATCATGTCAAGATTCTGCTCATACAAGTATACTTCTTCCTATGATGATAGAGATGATCAGATATTGTCACTGATTCATCTAAGCCGTTGGACCCACAAATAATCGATAGGTACTAACCCCCGCAATGACCCACAAAGGATCTAACCCACATAGGATCGATAGGTAACTAACCCCTGTAATGACCCACAAAGGATCGATAGGTAACTAACCCCCGAAATGACCCACACAGGATCATACCCACACAGGATTTGTAGAGGATATCTTTACTCACCCTTCAGGAGGGACTTCCAGTGGATGGATCGAGGCTGCAGATTTTCATTCAGTTGTTGTTTTCCATTTCCAGTTGTACTTAATTTTAGTTTGGGTTTGTATACTGGCCCACTTACTTTTCCGTAATTACTTTTGTATCGGTTTTTACTTAGTGTTTACTTCTACTGCTTGCTTGCTCTGTGGTGTTTGTTTACTTTACAAAGGCAATTCCTTCCCTTTTTATCGGGAATTACACTTTGGTGCTAGTCGCCAACCCCTGGCCTATTGAAGGCAGGCTTGGGGTAGTCACAGCACGGGCCCCGAGGATGGGTCGTGACAAATTAGTATCAGAGGAGTTTGGTTCTACCGCAGAACTTTGGACTCTGAACTTTCTTCTATGTGAAGCAATAGTGTTAAGCGTATTAGGTGTGGTTATCAGTCCAGGGAGTCCAGTGTTGGTGCAGCGGCCACTGTATCTGTACACCAGGAAACTGAATTCTGATTTCTGAGTTAATACACAAAAACATTGATTGCATGTGTGATTCAAGTTTTCTTTGTGATTACTTTATGTCAGCTCACCAGGTATACTGTATGACCGTGGCGCACCTGTCTCTTTTCAGGATGTACCCACGATGGAAGCTAGCTAGGGTTCTGAGAGTTGAGCGTGACGAAAACCCATCGAGCGACGAGGCCTCAGTATAGGTCCCTTTGATAGCAGAGGCCCTGGCGGTACCTCTACCTACCGAGCCACCGATGCTACCAGCCCCAACCGCTGACGATGCACGTCGCCATAGTGCACTGCACGAGTTTCAGCATCAGCGACCGCCCAGGTTCCGCGGGGATATGGACCCTCTGGCAGCCAAGGATTGGCTAGAGGTAGTTGTATGGGTTTTCTGGTTAGTGAGGACACCAGCAGACCTCATGGTGATCCTTACAGCGAGCCTACTGTACACGGCAGCAGGCAGATGGTGGAGCTTGATGCTCTAGGTGCACGATGAGGCATCTCTCCTCTGGACGGACATTGAGAGCCTCTTTCGCTCGGAGTTCTTCCCAGCCACCCTCCGTGTGGTGCGCATCCAGAAGCTTCTTCAGCTGCGGTAGGGCAGCTTTATGGTCTCCCAGTACTCGGCGAGATTTACCGATCTCTCGCGCTACTCGACAGACATGGTACGGGACCCATTATTCCGGGCCTGGACCTTCGAGCATGGATTGAGGCAAGAGATCATGGCATCGCTGATCTCCCTCAGCATTCCAACACAGGGAGAGGTACTGCAGTGAGCCCTTCTGATCGATAGATTCCTTGCAGAGCTTGCATCAGCAGCAAGACCTACCGCAGGGCGGCACGTAGTAGAGTCCTCTGTAGCTGGTTGTCAATGGATGACTCATGGGTCCATGCAGACCAGACCCTCAGGCAGACAACCTCAGGACACTGGCTTAGCAGTGCAGGGAACACAGCATGGAGCCAGTCTTTCGAGAGTCACACAGTGCTACGCATGCGGCGGGCAGGGCCACATGGCTCGTGATTGCCCGACCCGCCGTGCCGAGGAGCAGAAGACGGTTGAGGGGCCACCCAGGAAGAGGTAGAGGGTCGACCATGGCGGTCCGCATGGAGCAGGAAGATGAGGCAGAGGAGCTGGCCGAGCAGCAGGTGGTGGGCGATGCTTTGAGGCTCTACCACCACCACCACCAGGAGGTCCACCCCGACCACAGGGAGCTGGTGGGAAAAGACAGGCACAGCTTCAAGCAGCGAAGTCCTATGACCACGGTGCAGCCGAGATGATTTGAGGTACAATCTGTGTCTATTCCATCCTTGCTGCAGTTCTTATAGACATAGGAGTGATTCATTCTTTCATAGCCGCTGCCCTTGTTCGGAGCTCGGAGATTCCGACAGAGCCGTTAGCTCAATCCTTACGGCTAGAGACTCCTACGGGAGCAGACTCAACGATTACGCACTGGTTCCGGCAGTGTGAGCTTACTCTAGGAGGTGAGATCTTCGGCTGGGATCTTCTTGTAGCGGCGTCGAGGCCTTACGACGTCATCTTGGGAATGGATTGGTTATCTACAGTCCATGCTCAGATTGACTGTATTAGGCGCAAGGTGCGATGTGTACGCACCGACGGGAGCAGGTTCACCTTCACCGGCAAGAAGGGAGCCTTCGCAGCACAGGATGGAATCTCGCAGAGGAGAGGACTTACCATCACAAATCAGTTGGCTAGCCTCATCCTAGGAGCAGTTGACATGAAGATTCCTGGTTTCCTGCAGTGGTGGATCAGTATGCGGATGTTTTTCCTGACGACGTTCTGGGACTACCTCCTTGTAGAGAGGTAGAATTTTATATTGACCTGTTCCCCGGGACATCCCCGATATCCACTCCAGCATATTGGATGGCCCCCGCTGAGTTTCGAGAGCTACGGGTACAGTTGGAGGACTTGCATGGCAAGGGGTTCATCCGACCCAGTGTTTCACCCTGGGCTTTCCCGATATTTTTCACAAAGAAGGCAGACGGGAGCTTGCGACTTTGTGTCGACTATCGTCGCCTGAACCAGATGACTTTTAAGAACAAGTATCCGCTACTGAGGATTGACGACCTCTTTGATCATCTCAAAGGAGCACAGTGGTTCTCAAAGATAGACCTTAGATCAGGCTATCATCAGCTCAGAGTTCGGGACGAGGACGTGCAGAAGACGACCTTTAGATGTTGGTACGGCCACTATGACTTCTTGGTTATTCCATTCGGTGTAACCAATGATCTAGAAGTGTTCATGGCCCTACTAAATAGGATCTTTTAGCCATACCTCGATCGATTTATCAAGGTCTTCATCGATGACATTTTGATATACTCGACGACTGAGGAGGAGCACACCTACCACATGCAGGTTGTATTGGACATACTCCGAGAGAACTAGCTTTATGGAAAGCTCTCGAAGTGTCAGTTCTATATAGGTGAGGTCCACTTCTTGGGACACGTCACCTCTAATAAGGGAGTTGCGGTGGATCCTATGAAGATCGAGGCAGTTCTTGCTTTGGAGCCACCGAGGAGCGTGATGGAGGGGCGGAGTTTCTTGGGACTAGCTGGATACTACCGGAGATTTTGGCCAACTTCTCCAGAGTTGTGGCACCACTCTCAGCTTCGATGACGAAGGGGAAACCCTTTTTGTGGTCAGACAGATGTCAGCAGAGCTTCCAGGAGCTGAGACAGAGATTGACCAGTGCACTAATCATGAGGCTTCCGGAGGAGGGAGTTGGGTACGTGGTTTACTGCGATGCATCAGGGACCAGAATCAGATATTTCCTGATGCAGGAGCGGTCCGTGATCGCCTATGGATCATGTCAGTTGAGGCAGCATGAGCATAACTACGCTACCCATGACCTGGAGTTAACAGCAGTGGTCTTCACTCTGAAAATGTGGCGACACTATTTGATGGTCAAGCGCTTTATAGTCTTTTCTGACCATCAGAGTCTCAGGTATATCTTCTCACAGAAGGACCTGAACCTGAGACAGCATCGATGGATCGACTTCCTCCAGGACTATGATTTTGAGATAGTCTATACTTCTGGAAAGGGAAACATAGTAGTCGATGCACTCAGCAGGAGGACGAGCATTCAGCTACTTGGGGAGGTGATAGATCAGCTAGCCGCTTTGCAGATATCCTTCGTGGATAGAGATGGAGCAGCCTTCCTTCATTAACTCACAGTCACTCCTCCACTACTGTAGCGGGTCAGAGAGGCATAATGAGGGCACACCGACTGTGAGACGCGGCGTGCACAGATATCCTCAGGACAGACACCTGATGGTTTCTCTATCAGAGGAGAGCACGAAGTCCTTTTCAGAGGACGTACCATGGTACCAGTTGCTTTACGAGAGGAGGTGCTGAGAGAGTTTCACACTACCCCTTTGGCGGTACATCCTAGCGTAGCGAAGATGTACCCGGATCTCAGACGATAGCACTGGTGGCCAGGCATGAAGAAGGTTGTGGCAGAGTTCGTTTCTCAATGCCTCACCTGCCAGCAGGTGAAGGCAGAGAACTAGGTACTAGCAGGCTTCGTATAGCCCTTGGAGGTCCTGGAGTAGAAGTGGGACGGCATATCTATGGACTTCCACGCACTTCCAGAGGTCACAACTCCATATGGGTGATTGTTGACCGACTCACCAAGTCGGATCACTTCTTACCCATCAGAGACCAGGGCTCAGTGGAGAGCTTGGGACATCTCTTCATTTAGGAGATTGTACATCTTCATTGTGTGCCATCATCTATCATCTCCGATCGAGATTCTCGCTTTACTTCCCAGCTTTGGAAGGGGTTGCAGGAGGCATTCGGGACACATCTACATCTGAGTACCTCCTTTCACCCTCAGACAGATGTTCAGATGGAGAGGACGATTAAGACTCTCTAGGACATGCTTCACGCATGTGAACTCAACCTTGGTCGCAGATAGGAGGACCACCTACCCTTGGTTGAGTTCGCGTACAACAACAGCTACCACTCCACCATCGGGATGGCACCATTAGAGGTGTTGTATGACCGACCTTGCAGGTCACCTCTGTGCTGGACAAACCCTGGGGAGTCAGCACTTGTGGGACCAGAGATTGTCCAGGCCATGACAGAGAAGGTCCAGGTCATCTAGGAGCGGATGAGGACATCTCAGAGCTGACAGAAGTCTTATAATGATAGGAGGCGGAGGCCACTGGAGTTCTAGGATGGCGACCACGTCTTCTTGCGGGTCTCACCTCGATGTGGTATACGGAGATTTGGCCGAGGGGACAAGTTGACTTCATGCTTCATCGGACCATTCCAGGTCCTCAACAGGATTGACGAGGTGGCTTATCAACTGGCTCTACCACCTTAGTTGCACCGAGTGCACAACGTCTTCCACCTATCTCAGCCGAGGAGATACGTGCATGACCCAACGCATGTAATTGACCATGGGGAGCTGGACATTGATGATGGGTAGACTTTTGTAAAGGTCCCAATGGAGATCAAGGATCAACAGGAGCGGGTCCTACGTGGATGGTCGATTCCTCTAGTGTGCATCAGATGGCAGCACGGGAACCTCCAGGAGAGAACTTGGGACCGGGAGGCTCAGATGCGTGCCTAGTACCCACTTTTGTTTCCCTAGTTTTTTATGTACCTTTACGGGGACATGAAGCCCTGAGGTGGGAGTAATGTAAAGACCTGTAAAATTAAAGGGAAATTTTTTCTTAATTTTCTTGGGAATTTTACAAGAATGTGGTTTCTGAAGGCACTTGATTCTGATGCCCAGTGTGCCCAGAATTTCTATCTGAAGTTTAGCTCGGGTACATTCAGTGAACGAACAAGCGGGTTTTTCTAACTTCTGATCTGGTTCTCGGAATCGAATTTCAAGGGCACCGATGGATTTTCAGTTCCGGTAATTTCTTAGGAACACATTTTCCGGAGTTTCGTTTTCACGGGAGGAGTTGTTAAAATTTTGTGGAAGATAAAATAAAAATTGAGTTACAATTTTTATTTCCTTTAAGTGGTTTATCCGTTGAGTGGAAGTTGGGGTAACCACCCAACTTTCCATTGGAGGTTATGAGGGTCGTGGGGCCCACAGGAACCCCACACCTTCATATTCCCTAACTCCCTCAACTCACCATTAATTTTGATAACTTAATTTTATTAAATAAGTGTGTTTAATTTTAATGTTTAAAATTCAAATGCTTAAGTTATGTTAATAAAATAAGTAAGGGACTTATTTTATTTTTGTTGCGGTCTTGTTGGTTTGAGAGTTTTTGGGAGAAAAGATAAGGAGCTTGAAGAACAGCTTCCTCTTCGATTAAAAACGTGATGAACGCGAAGAACGCTGGATTCCTCAGAGATTGATGACGCGACGTCGTCCCCGCGACGCGACTCTCTTCTCCCACGACGTCTTCTTCCGCGATGGTTATTTCCACGATGAACCTCCGTTCATTCTATGCTCGAGGTAGGGGTTTATTTATTTCATTTGTTCCTGATTACTTCATCGTTGGATTATCAGCTATTTTGAACCGCCTGTTATCACAATAACGGGAGGAGGTCGGACCGCACAAACACGGCTGACCCTCCTCCCCCTTGTTAGTTGATATTTGTTGCGACTCGTGTAAGGTGGCGCGGTGCCGAAGCACCGTGCGGGAAATGTTAGGGCAAGGGGAAGAAGCGCAGCGCCGTCGCACCGTGCTGTTGAAGACAAACCAAAGACGTGGCGCCGTCGCAAAGCGCTGTTGAAGATGAACCAAAGACGCGACACAGTCGGGCCGCACCGGAGAACCACAAAAGCACTTCAGTCGGAGCGGGGTTGTGGCGGAGGAGCGCGACACTGTCACGCCGCGCCATACAGTACAAGGTCGTGGCCTGTTCCGGGCTGCGGCGGAACAAGGGAACTGGCGGCCGGTTCCGGTCCGCCGGCGTCGGAGAAAGGGGACCAGCCTTGCCGGTCCCATGGCGGCAACAACCGCCCAGCTGGGGTGGGCCGGCCGGACTGGGGAAAAGCCGGGGGTTACAACCCTCGGCTGGCCAACTGAGCGGCCCCATAATTGGGGGTCGCGGTTACAAAAAGGGGGGCAGGTGCCCCTCCCCCCTCATCTGCTCGGCCAAATGGAAGAGCCACCTGCTGGCGCCAGTGCGTCGGGACGGCTGCCCTGGCCGGTCCGCCAGACCGGGCTGCCAGGCCGGGCCGCGCCCGGGCCGTGCTGGGCCGTGCCAGCCGGGCCGCGCCCAGGCCAGCCTGGGTCGCGCCAACTGGGCTGAGCCACGCCAGACCAGGACGGTCCCGGACACGGGATGGGTTGACCCAGTTCAGGCCGACCCAGAGGGTATCGGTCTGTGTCAGACCAGGCCCGAACCCCCTTTTACCGGACTGTTTCGGTCTGTTTCCCATAACCAGGGCTGCGGATCTCTGATCGATGCACCGTCAGAAGCGATGCGATCCTTGAAAAGAAATGGTTGTTTCGATATATTACAATCAGGGTTTTTGAGTACTTTGGCTTCGGCTGGGATGGTTCATACACGAAACCAACCGGTCCCTCAGAGCAGAAATCCTTATAACATGAGCTCCGGACGTCTGATTGACGTGCCGTTGACTTTGTTGGATTACATTAAATGAGACGAACCTTTTGGCTTTCTCCGCTCAAGGTTTGGATGCAGTTGGAGTATGGTCAGGTTGGTTTTTACGTAAAAACCAACCGGGCCCCTGGGACGAAAAATAAAATACTCTCAGACCGGGGGTCTGATTGACGCGCCATCTGTGACGTTGAGTTCCTGTTGGCTATACTGAACTTTTGGATATATCAACTCTAGACAATGTGTCAGTTGATGTATCAGCCCTTTGGATCATGGAGTGGACCCTCCCGAACAAACATTCTGTGTGCGAGAACCCTAGAGTTGGCTGCGACTGCGACAACGATGACGACTGTGCAGATATCCTCCATGGATTCGACGGCGACGAATACAGCACTCAGTGATCCTACGTGAATCAGTGCCACCGATCCTGTGTGGGTCAGTGCTCAGCAGTCCTGTGTGGGCCAGCACCTACAGATCCAATGTGGGTCTGATCCTGTGTGGGTCATTGTGGGGGTTAGTTACCGATCGATCCTTTGTGGGTCATTGTGTGGGTAAGTACCTATCGATACTTTATGGGTCCAATAGATTAGTTGAAATAGTGGAAATATCTAATCATCTATATCATCATACGAAGAAGTAAACCTTTGTGAGCTGAATCTTGACTTGCTTTCCTGTGTGGATTACGTTATGCTTTCATATGTCGATCGGGTTGTGATTTCCTGTGTGGATGTGATCGAACATGGGCTCGAAGGTTGGACCGATCTGGAATTGATGACTTAGGTATATGTATGGGCATATACCTAAGTAGTGTCTGATGTTACTTCGTGATTGTATCTTTTCTTTTTGGATTCTCCTTTGTGGATTCTAGAAGACCTTAGGGGGTCTCGGGGTCCCTAATGAGTAGCTTATACTCACCCCTATATGGGCTATGCCCGCACTACGTTGTGTTGGTTGGAGACGACGGACAGCACTGATCGCGGTTGAGGTTTGCGGAGTAGGTCAGTACCCGGAGGTGGACCACTGGGCGGGACATACTCAGAGAGGACAGTTGGACCCGAGGAGCTGTGGAGGCCATCTGTACTCACCCTTCAGGTGGGACATCTAGTGGACGGCTCGAGGCTGTGGCTTTTCTTTCAGTTACTGTATTCCCTTTCCAGTTGTACTTTACTTTCAGTTTGGGTTTGTATACTGGCCCACTTACTTTTCCGCACTTACTTTTGTATCAGGTTTTACTTAGTGTTACTTCTACTGCTTGCTTACTCTATGGTGTTTGTTTACTTTAGAAAGGAAATGCATTCCCTTTTTATCAGGAATTACACCTTGGTGCTTATCGACAGCCCCTGAACTATGGAAGGCAGACTTGGGGTAGTCACGGCATGGGCCTCGAGGATGGGTCATGACAGATGATGCTAGGAATAATTTATTTAACATATAATGAATGTATAAGATAAAATAACGTATTATATTATTCATAAAAACTTTTATTTTAGAAATATCACAAATATTCACCCTAACCATTTTTCAATGTGTAGAATCCCAAAAGAAAATATATTATTCAAATATAATTTAATAAACATACATTATTTAATTTTTAATTAAAATCATCATTTACATGATATATAAGGATTTTAAAACTATAACTGGTTTTATAATGTTATATAAAATAACATGAATTATTATGAAATTATCATAATACTAGATGTCATAAAAACAATAACTTACAAATTAAATTTATGAAAATAATTTTTTTAAGTTATTAAATTATTCATAGATTTTTAACTAAATATTTATTACCTATAAATATACCTACACGATCATATTGTAATTATAAGAGGGATAAATTTTAATTATAAATTCATTGGTATGGTTACTATATACATGGCTGATTTACTATTAATAAGGTTCATATTACTATTCAAAAGATTAATATGACTATACATAACGGTTAGTTATTATTCACAAAAAAATATTTTGGTCTAATCAAAATCCAAACATCTTACAGATTGCAACTATTTATGTATGATTGTCTTAATTATTATAACAGAAGTGAAAATATTATGGTTAAATTTCACATAGTACACAGTACATCATTGTGTTGTGATTTCATATGATTATATGAAATATTTATAAGAAGACAGTTTCCAGTTATAAAACATTGGGTTGTTAAATTCATCCTATCTTATGATATTTCTCCCTCGAAATTTGATTTTATATTCTATGCCATAAGCGGTGCATATACTTTTCCTTTAATGCATCCTCCAGTTCCTATGTTTGCACTTCGTACATATAGTCCCATCACAGTACATCGTCCTGGTGAGTGGTGATGTTATGTATAACTTCATCACTAAAATCATAGATCATCACTGGATACTCCACATAATAAAGATAATTCTCTAACTGTACCACCACTGAAGAGAGTACATGTGAAGGATTTTGTATATATATTCTTAATAGGGATACATGGAAGACATCATATACTTAAAGATAAGTTAGGGGGATGTGTCGGTCGATAGGTCACGGTCCAAACAAGATCAAGAATTTTTAAGGTTCCGATGTAGCTAGTACATAACATTCCTTTTTTTTTCAGACCTCATGACCTTCTTCCATGAAGATAGGTGAAGGAATGCCATGTCTCTATCTATGAACTCAATATCATGTCAACTATTATGTAAATAGATCTTTTTTCGATAACGGGATGGCATTATGTGTTGTTGAATGGTTTTCACCTTCCTTAACATTTCATAAACCATTTATGGTCCAATAAGATTATGATCACAGACTTATTCCCTTCACGCCGGTGTTCTGAATCGTTCCCCACAAAAGGTATTCATATGGTGCAATTCAGATGATCATGTGAAAAATGTTGTTGTAGAATAATTTAACCAGAGGAAGATGTTGGTCTTATACTCCTTTAATATCATACTATGATTTAGTTATGTGCATAGAGCATATTGGAGGCATGTCTATAACATCGTGGTGAATCTTAGATCTCTATTAGAGACAATATATAGTGGTACTCAATGGATTATTACCACCTCCTTGATATATAATCGTGAATGTTTATGAAATAACGTGACTTCTTCAATTGTTTTAGATTGAGGTGTCTTTGTAAGATTATCTACAATGACCCATGTATAATTGTTTCCTTTGGATGACCTTGGATGTCAAGTGACAAATTCCATGGTAATATTCTCCCACTTCCATGTCGGTATATGTAGTGGTTTCATCATCACCATAAAATTTTACCAATCAGACTTCACTTGCTGACAAAACATGCAATATGATGTATATTCAGTGATATGCTTCTTTATATTGTCCAACCAAAAGATCCCTAGGAAGTCATGATATATCATTGTTCTCCCTTGGTGAATAGAGAAGGTTTTTCTTTGTGGGTAATTCAAAATATCCTTCTTTATATGTGGATTAGATAGTACACATAATCTATCACCCAGTCATACATCTCATTCCTCATAAATCTTGAACTCAAAGGATTTATCAATTCTAATGGATTCCACCCTTTAATGAATTCCCACGACTTTTCTTTGAGATTCCATCAATTTTTACATGAAGGATTGTTGAGAAATCATTTAACAAAAGGGTTGATTATGTACCACACTTAATTTTTACCATGTCCATCCTCTGCAAACCCATAAATATTGGTTCCTTCTAAACTCTCATCATTAATAAATATGCAGGATCCATTCTACTTAGTGCATCTGGTACCTTATTATCCTTACTTGGATGGTAGTGGATTGAGAATTATTTACCCTTGATGACCTCAAACAATCTTCCCTATCTCACATTAAGCAAAAAAAAATTAAAATATATTTGAGACACTTATGATTAGTATATATCTCACACATCTCTCCATAGAGATAATGCCTCCGGATTTTTAACCTAAAGATCATATGTGACAACACCATATCTTTCATAAGATGGTTTTTCTCATGTAATTTCATTTTACTAGAGTTTTAGGATATCAATTTATCATTTTTAATTATCACATAACCTAATCCCTTCTCTAATGCATCATTTTACACCATAAAAGGATATCTACATGTTGGGAGTGTAAGCATTGTCATAGTGATAAGCCTATTTTTCGATCTTAAAACAATAATTAACATTCCTGATACTAGGAAAACATTACTCGATTCCAATTAACCAACGTCATTGGGTTAGAAAATCATGAAAGGTTATTCACAATTCATTGATAATACCATACTAGACACATAAATCTATGAATCTTCATTAAAAAGGATAGAATGGGAAACTCTTCAATTTCCTTTGACTTGTAAGGGTCCATTGATATCCCATGCTGGTGATTACATGAATGAATAAAGATACATCCTATATCCATAACATACATTTAGTATACTTTTTCATACTGATTATCCCTTCAGAGTGTCCTAAGGACAATATTCAAATGCTCCTCTTGTTCCTCCTTGCTCTTGGACTATATCCGAAAATCATCAATAATGACTACCACAAATTTTTCAACGTAATCTATGAAGACTCTATTAATTTAATACGTAATAATTGATTGATAATTATTTAGTCTTATGGGAATCACTATGTACTCATAGTGTAAATACCTCACTAAAATGTAAATCCTAGGAATATCATCCTTCCTTGCCTTTATTTAGTGATATTCTGACCAAAGGTCCACTTTGAGAAATAACTTTCTCTATTAAGCTGACTAAACATGTCATCCATTCATGGAATGAGATAATTTTTTCTTTTTTGTGATTTTATTATGCTCACAATAATCAATGCATATGCGGATTTATCTGCCCTTCATCATTACTAAGAGGACTAGTTCACCCCATGTTTAAGAACTCAGGTCTATAAAACCTTTTCTAGATTATCCTATAACTGCTTCTTCAACTCTTCCAACTATATGGAGGAAATTATTTAAGGTGTATTTTATATAGATAGAGATCCAGGAATATTTTTAATTGAGAACTGAACCACTCGATCAGGTTGAAGAACACACAGCTCTTTGGGAATATATATGTGTAATCCTTCAGGATGTGCATGTCCTCAAGAATGATTCTCTCCTTCGCCATAATCATTATATCTAGACATTCTTACTCATAATGAATTAATATAAAAACTAGATACAATTATTCTCAAATAGACTCTTCTTCCTCATTAAACTTTTAAATAATAGGATGATGTTTCGGGATTTGATGAGTGATATCCTTATCCTGACAGTTGATGTTGGCTTTGTATAAAGATAAAAATCCATACCCAAGATAACATTGAACTCCACTAAAGGAAATATGATAAGATTTTTTACGATGTTCAGTCCAAAAACAATTTCATCATAGGTATTATAATCCATTTACCCAATAATTTCCCCATTCTGTATTTTAACTGATAGCATATCCTGAAAATATTGAGGTTGTGTTTGAGTCGTTCTACTAAACATGGATAATATGAATGAATTCTTAAAACCATAATATAATAGTATGTTCTCTATTCATGGATGAATAACTAGCATACCTTTCATCACATCATTGTCTGGATCCACCACAATATTATTAATAGGATAAGACCTTATTTTTTTAATTTGGATATTGTTGTTTATTTCTGCTGAAAACACTGGGATTAGTGTAATGGTTCACATAATTCCCCTGATTCATGTAGTTATAACACTACATCACTGGCTATCCATTTTCCCAGACCATTCTTTATTCTTCCACACTAGTAGGATTATTTATTCCATATCAACAGTTCTTTTCTATATGTCCCAACTATCCACATTTTATGAAATTTTATGTTCCCATTAGACTATTCACATGATGCTTTGTCCCACTATTTTGACATGTGGTATGTTTTATCTTATTCCTATCATGGTTTTTATTTGTGTGACCACCCATATTAGACATCAACATACACTTTTTGTCACCATTAACATGAGACCATTGAGAGTCTCTAATACCCTTTTTAATCCTTATGGAATAGAGAAAAATATACATATAACTATCTACATCTCGAATAACCAACTTTATTAATAAACCCAGTATTAGTCTAATAAATAAGTGATACACTATGCTGTTTGTTATCATGGCAAATCTCGAGGCATATCCTTCATGCCTTGTGAAGTTTTCTTCATATGCCCTAATAGACTCATCTTGCTTCAACATGAGATCGAGGAACTCCCTTTCCATCATGACATTGAGGGTTCATGTAAAATATTTATTTAAATATATTATCATTAATTATTCCAAATCAATGGAATAAATTTTCTCATTGGACATCATATTATTGATCATTGCCAAGCATTGATCAGATTCCCTATTAAAATGATAGACAAACAGTACAAAGTTTTCTTATTCAGAGAACAAGAGAATATAGAATATCTTTTCAATGGATTTAATCCACTTTTTCGTGAGGAGGGGATAAACATATCCTCTAAACATGTGAGTCCTTTTTCGTGTGAAGGATTCAAATACAACTAGTTTTTTCCTTGTAAGAGGTGTAAATCCCACAAGATTTAAATTATAATTCAAAAAATAAGATAGCTGATCAAGTGATGTTTTGATTTTTTATGCACCCATTCTCATCATATCAGGCATATCATTGGGAAATCCTCACATTTCCTATCACAATTATTTTTTTTCACATTTTTTCTATTTCTCATCACTAACTACGAAAAATAACATACAATTTGAGGGATCGAATACCTATCTATTATGCATAAAAATGAAACTCTGAACATAAAAGGATAAACATATAAAGGATAAGTATATACTAACATGTGATTACATTTGTTTAAAAATAGGTTATCCTTGATCTATTTCTTAACATATATTCATATGGCCTTTTTTAATTCCCCAAATAATGGTTTTTACTATGCTCATGAATTTACAAAATCATATCCCCAGAAGTGTCAAAACGAGAATGCAGAAAATCCCATTATTGTTCACTAGTTCATATTTTAGTCTAGAAAAAAGTGACATTTTCAGAATTTACCCCTAGATTCATCTATGTTATAGCCACCTCTACATATTTATATCAATATATGGATGTATATTTTTGGATAATCCACTTAATCAATAAATACCAATATTTTGGGATGATTTCTTATACTTAGCCTCATCCTTAAATTTCATAATAATGTGGCCTTTTTTCAAATATCCAAAAATAACTAGACCATCAATTGATACAAACTATAGAGACCCTAGCCTTTTACACATAACATTACATGTTTTTAGCATAATAGTACATCATATTACAATACAAGGATCATAATGTCTAGTGTTTTTGATGACTACTTACATAAAACATAAAACATGTGACTTAATTTAACATTTTATTATTTAGTATTAATAAATAGCTCAGAAATTCCATTGTATTCATACATATTCCAAGGATAAAATGAGGATAATATGGACAAAGGGATTAACTAAAAATCCCATCAAATTAATAAGAATGATAAATAAAGCTCTAGCGCATGGGTTAGAAGGCATTAAATAATGTCATAAAAAGGCATGGAACATATAGAATCAAAATATATATATATATATAGAGTCTTGTAAAAATGAATTCATTGAAATGTGGAAACAACATAAAACATGTCACTAACATGAGTCGATACTCATTTCACGTGGAGTATCAAACGTCCAAGATAACCACCAAGACCATTGCATATAATAGCATGAGTCAAGCCTAATAGCCAAGATAGTTGCACATAACATCTCATGAGGCTCAACATTATCCAATTAATTAGAGATCTATCTAGGATCACCCCTTACAACATGTTCATTAATATTTTTTCCACATACAGAATCATACATAATCAATTATACATAAACTTAATGGAATCCCATGGAATTAAATGGATATTATAGTCAAGCAATAAAGTATAATTTAATGGGTTTATCATAAAAGTGTGCATGAAAAAATTAATTAGATCAGGCATAGACATTCATATGGTATAATATGTATACATCGTAATAATTGGTGCCAAATTACTTTTTTAACTTGTAATATATATTTTATTATACATTAAATCGAAACAATTTTAGTGCGGCGAAATGAAAATAAAAAAGAACATTTAAAATAGAAAAGAGAATTATAATTTATTTAAAACCACAGGTTAACAAATATGTAATAAATGATAAAAATAATTTATCTAAAAAGAAATGGTTTAATAAAAATAAATCATATAGTGTACTATAAATTGGGTAAGAATTTAGGAATTTCCCATAAAACTGGTTTTCATATCTTGATTTTTTGAGGATAGAATCATTGAAAGCACGTATATCTGTAGAAGATATTTATTAATAAATATTGATATATGTGTTTTGATATATAAGAATAAATCATAATATTTTCAGAAGAAGAATATATATTTTATTTGGATAAAATGGAAGTAAGAATAACCCGATTGAGTACTAGAGCATTGGGTAGAATCCCTTAAATTATGTTTGATGGTGTTCTCCTCATGATATTAATGATATAAATAATAAAATTATGTTCATTAAATAATCAGTATAGAACCATTTTTACATATAATTTGATTATTATAACCTTTTTATGTTCATTCATAACCTTTTTGATTGGTTATGAGGTTCAATTTCACTGTTTGGGTCTGTTTGTTTCATGTTCTATTCACTTATATAAAATAATAGATAATAATGTAAAATGGGGATGGTTGCCAATAATTGGAGTTATATTTTATTAATTAACATAAATAAGGATAAATTGTTGCAAATTTAATTTTTTTACTTTTTGTGAAGTTGAATCATTATATAAATCTTCCTTGATAACTTTTTGGGTTAATTGGCAGGTTTTGATCACAACAGACACATTTTGATTTATAAATCCAGAACCATGTCTAGAAAATGATTCTATACAAATATTTGAGATATAATAAATATATAATATTTTTTTCAACCATAAAAATTGTTTCATGACCATAATTGAAGAAGATAATGGGAATTGAAAACACATCTTCCTTGACTTTGGTAAATTAACACATCCTAGAAGTTGTTTTTACTAATAGTATAAAAGAAGTAAAAGGAAACGTGATAAAACATTATTCTATTATTTTAAAAAAATTCTATTATATATAAGTTAATTTAGTTTTAATATCATTTGGATGTGGATAGGAAAGGATAGAAATGAGAATAACGGAATTTGAAAAGAGTGCAAATGAATGGAAAAGAGGAATTTACCACTTGAAGTAAACTTCATCAAGAGCTTCATAAGGTGAGAGGATTTTTTATTTTGAGGAATGAAATGGGATATGGACGCGGGGGAGTTTGGGGAGGTATTTGTGAAGAATTTAGTCATGCCATATGGCTTGAGAGGAGTGAATAGAAGTGGGGATTGTCAGTGGTTTTTATATTGGTGGGGAGGATAGTTTTCATAATATTTATGTCATTAAAATATTATTCGTCCATATAGAAGATATATTGATGATTATGTAGACAAAAATAGTAATATGGACATGTGAGTTCTATCCCATGGTGATTACCTTAGTGATGATGCTAGGAATAATACATTTAACTTATAATGCATATATACGGTAAATTACCATATTATACTTTACATCCAAAATACTTGTATTTTAGAAAATTCCCAGAAATTCACCCTAACCATTTTTTCATCAATAAAATAAAAAAATGTAATCAATTTTTGAAAAATAATTTTCTAAATATGAAAAAATAAATTTAATAAAAGAGATAATTTACATGAAAAATATAGATTTTAAAAAAGTTACAGATTTTTAAATGCTTTAAAACCATAGTTATGGTCTTAAAAAATTATATTAAAACCAGAAGACATAAAAATAGTAATTATCGAAAAAATTAAATTAAAATAAATTTTATTTTTTTAATAATTATATTATTCATAAATTTTTAATTAAATATTTATGACTTATAAAAATATCAACACTATCATATTGTAACATTTAATGTGGATAAATTTTTTTATAATTTCATTGGTAGGGATAATATTTAAATGGCCAATTTAGTATTAATAAGGTTCATATTACTATTCATAAGGTTAATAATACTATCCATAAGGGTTAGTTACTATTTAACAAAAATTAAGATGGACTTATCAGACTCCAAACATCTAACTGATCACAACTGTGTAGGTGATATTTTCAAAATTCAAATAACAGAAGTGACAATATTATGTTTGAATGACCCATAGTTGTTAATATTAAATTATTTTGTGATTTCCTGTTATTATATGAAATAATTATAATAAGTAAATTTCTATTGATAAAATATTGGGAGATTGCATCGAGTACGGGGTTGAGGTTTGATTGAGGTTCCACACCTTTTCTATAAGTTTTTCATCCCTTGAGAGTGGTTTTCCCATGAACTTGAGTTTTCAATTTGTGACTCATTGAAGTCTTAATTTTTACCCATTCAACATTTGAGATATGTATAAATACATACCATAGGTAGATATTTTTCTATGAAAACTAGGTTTGATGACTTTTTTGTGATATAGAGACAGTTTTTGTTAAATAGTGCACAATAGAAATTTAATAAAATTCCCCCTTTCCATTATTATTTATTTGTGATAAAAAAAGAATATTTAGGATTTTAAATTTGTTGATAATATAATAATTTCTGTACTAGGTGACCTTTATGGGTATCTCATGTGATTGGGGTTTTTTGAATAATTCCTGTATGATTTTTTAAGTGTTTTAGCATGTTATACCGATGAGTGTCCCATTTTGGTTTTCAATTTAAAATGTCATTGTTTTTAATGTGTGATGGAATATTTTTGAAAGCTTTCTATAAATGAATTTAAATTGATATGGTTAGTTTGAAACCTCTTCATAAATGATGGATTGTATTTTTTATAAAGGTTGGTTCTGTGAAATGTTTAGAGGCATGTTTGCCACTTTCTTGGAAATGATGAATAATAATTATTATGAAAACCATCATTGGATAATATAATTCCTTGTATCAAATAATGGATTGGATTTCAACACTATGGAATACATGGGATCCATTATTATGATTCCTCAGTCTGAACACTTTGATTTCTATTTATTTTAAATCACGAGAATAGTCCTTAGGCTAACTCATGGAGATGCCTATTGTAAATTATTATTTCTTATATCTTCGGATTGGATTCTCACTAGTATAATATTTATCACCCCCATTATACACAAGAGACATGGGAACCTAACATATTAAGAGTATTTTCTAAGAATTTTTTCCACATTGGTAGTTCACGTATAGACAAGCGGCCCATAGTAGGCGGATATATTTTTGTTTATTACCATGGTATTACGAAGCTAAGTCTTTACTAAGTTAGAATGACCATGACATTGGGTGGTTTTTATTTCATCATGTGTGCCATGCTACGTGGGATGGGGTCACATGTATAGGTTTTATCAGTATTATTCTTGATCTGTATGGTTCAACTATGCCTATTAGCTCTTGGTTTCTTGTAGTAATAAATGATATTCATGTCGGAATATTTTCATTTTAGTTGTCATATGAACGTTTTTTTTTTCATTCTTGTGTAGTGTGTATATTGACGTGATGAATTTGTTTCTAAAAGATTACAAAAATCTTTATAAACAATATGTTTTTTATAATCTTAATTGCTCTAAAAAAAGCATCAATTCCCATTCTAAAAAGTTAATGCCACAGTAAGAGGTTTCGCATAGTTTTTTAAATGAATTACTGAAATGTGTTGTATTCTATTATTGAGAAAAATGAGTGGAATATAATACATTGATATATTGTATTTGATGATTTAAAATTGATGTTTCTTTTATTTTAATGGATGTTTATTTGGATGGAATTACTAGGAAAGATGGATCTGCACTCCCCTAGTTCTCTCCTCTTGATCGCTCGTTCGACCTCATCTCCTTCTCCACCCTAGGGTTTCTGCCCGAATCATTCTCTTATGTTGGATTCTTCTCTCAGTTCATATTCTTCAGCTTCTTAATCCTCTATCAACTTCATGTCTTCTCTTAGTTCTCATTCCCTTGTTTTCTTCACAGGTGGTCTGCTACTAGTTTTCCCTTGGTTCAGATCCTCGCCACGACTTCAGCGAAGATGTTTTGGTTTTACCCTAGGACACCACTACCATGATATGACCTTGCATTCCATTTCCCCTCTCCAAGTCAGATTTTGAGTGATGGAATCACATAGGTTTTTGGAATGAGGTTTGGTGGTTGGGTATTCTTGGTTTACTCTCTGTTTCACAACTATTTTCTTTGGTTTATCCCAGTTTGGGGTTTCAACCCTGGTTTCTATTGGGTTCCTCCCCCATTCTTCTCTTTCTCATTTTTTCTATGGGATTCATTACCAATTTATTATCATTCAATTTCATTTCTTTTTTGATTTATTTTTTGTGTTCATTGGCTTTTTTGGTGTAGATTCTGGGTTTGTTGGGAGGTTGTCTCTACAAGGGGTCTGAAGTTGAGTTTCTTCTAGGACTCTTCCATCTTGCCCTGCACTGGCTCTGGATTTCCTCTACTCAATCTGAGAAGGTTTTTCATGGTGTTTTTCCCGGGCTCTGGAAGGTGTTCTTGAGCGGTCGATTCTATCTCGTGGTGTATTCATCTTCGTGAGCTCCAGGAGGGTGACAGTGATGGCTTCATTGGTTCTGCTCATTGATTTGAGGGTTTTGTTAATCATGCATCTCTAAGGCCTTCGATGTTGTGGTGTTGTGTTCTTTTGGTGGCTCATCCGTTCTACGTGGATTGTTTCTCTTATAGGACGTTTCTTGATGGGGATAAAGTGTTCTGGTGGTTGTTTTTTCCGTCACTAGTGGGTTTGCTGGCATGGTGCTGATGGTGATTGTGGGTTAGTGTGTGTTGCCTAAGACTCTCTATTGGTTTCTTATGATGGCCTTCTCCAGTGGAATGGCATCAAAGATCTTCACGATGACTATAACAGTGATGGAGTTCTTCGTTTATCCTCTCTGGTGTGGTGGATTGTGTCATCGATGGGGCTGTCGACAGTGGTGGTGCGACATGTCTTGTTTTATTGCCTCAAGGTCGGTGTTTGATAGATTGGTGGAAATGGATTACACGGTTTAATAGATTGATCAGTAGAATGATTATGGAGGTTGGGGATGGTGATGGATTACACGGCTCAATTGGCTGATTGGCAGTGAAGATTCTAGTTTCTCGACTCAACGATTAGCGACGTTCTGCAGTTGAATGTTGTGGTGTTTGGTCTATAACGATGATAGTGGAACTTTTTTGGTATCAATGGCAGTGGGAATGATAATTCGAAACTCTATTAGTCATCGATGAAGATGATGATGATGATGATTGGGATTATGGTAGTTCTTACTGGTGTGGTGATGATGACAGAGGTGGAAGAACATTCTGTTTGAGGTGATATATGTGTTACTCGAGGCAAGATCATGACTCGAGACTCATGTGAGGTGATGATGGTTTTTTCTCTCGAAGGTTGTTATTTGAAATTTCAATTTTTTGTCTGGAAAAACATTTTAACAATTGAAATGTTAATTTTTGAAATGTTTGGTTTCTCGATAACCCTGAAAGCTACACTTTGAAAATGAAAAAAAAATGAATTGGAGGAGGAATGATGTTTATTTTGAAGTATATTCTCTGTTTAACATCAATGTTAATTAAATAATAAGAAATTTTCATATCTGCTAATATCTATGAATAAGATATTAAATATATGTTAAGGGGAAAATTTTTATGATAGTTTACTTAACACACAACAAGAGTTTTCTCTGAAATATTACATTGCACACAACATTGAGTTATACTGAAAAATAATATAATAACATTATTATTTTAAATTGTAGTAATATCCGAGCTATTTTATTGGTGGGAATGAATAGATCAAACTAATATATGATTACACATGTTTTATAAATGTTTTTAAATATATCTAATAAATTTTATAGTAATGTAATTAAAATGAATCCATTTTCTAATCTAAAAAACTATAATATTTTTTAAAAGTCTTTTTACAAACTTATAATTGTGAGCCCTTTTGAAATCTAGTTTTTGTCGCTTTAATATATTTTATTTTAAAAAATATATTATTCCATAGATGCGGGACATCAAAATTTTCATTCGTTTAATTTTGTTATTTTTATAAAAGAAATAATTTTTTATGAATAGTGAGAAATAATGCATTTTAATTAAAACAACATTTTTAAGTCATATATATATATATATAATCTTTTGAATTAGGGTTAATGTGTAACTGAATTATGTTTTTATCATTTAATACACTTTTCCTTGGAAGTAATTTCACCTTTGAATTGGACATAAACACAAGTCAATCTTTTGATAGTTTTAATCTCTTAAAAACCCTCGTTATTGTTTTGAAAAATGTAATTAATTTTAAATTAATTAATAAAATTTAATTGTTTTGAATTCTTAAAAATTGATTCAATATTTGGAATAATAAGGTTTAAATTTTATAAATATGCACCATTAATTTTTTATAATTTGTATTAGTAACCTATGTAGTTTATTTTATTTACCCTAGTTAAATGATCAATTAGTTAAATATACATAAATCCAATATTATAATAAAATAAAACAACCTTATCTTGTTTTTATATTTTATGAGAAGAGTCTTGGGATACAAAATAATCTTTATTCCAAACAATTTTCACTTGGGAACAACTTGGGTGTGATAATGACAGGTTGTAATAATTAATTATTGTAATGAGAAATACATCATAAACATGTATATTTTAATTAATACTATTTTAATGTGGGGTTATATAATTGATATCATTGATCATAAATATTAACTATAAATATAATACTATTTACAACATCAGGGTATTTTATTTATAGGTTTCATAAATTATATAAATAATTTTATCTATGACACAATGTTCATGCATTGATTACATTATTAATGAATGATTTAAATAAGTGATATTATAAATATTAAAATAACTGTTATTTGGAAAAAATTCTATCAAAATTTTTTATGGATGATTATGAAATATTATATTTTTCATTAATGTAGTTTTTTATTGAATAAAATTTCCATTAATTAAAAAAATTATTTACTAACTAGTTTATAAATTTAAATAAATGTGTTTTTAAAACAAAAACTATTTTATTATATGATATAACAATAATAATATTATAATATTTTTCATACATACTTAGGTAGTTTTAAAATATTCATTAATGATCTACTTGAGGATCTCTTGTAATATTATAGTATCTATATTAACCATATATTGTAAAATTGCAAGAAGACTTAGTAAGAGTCAATTTATTTAACAGTGTTAATTAAAAAATATAATGTTACATATATGACCCAAAAAAATCTAAAACCGATTGGTGGTGGGGATATTGAACCATAATAAAATTATCATTGAAATATATTACTTTGGTGATATTATTATTTGAAAATCATTTTATAATAAAATAACATTTAAAGACATTCTTATCTTTCCCCTCATCCCACTTATTAATGTCCACCATCTCTACCCACCTACTCACACATCTCAAGACCATTGTATCACCCATATTCTACTCAAATAAGATCAGAAAATAATTAAATTATGCATGAAAGACTTTCCTTTTGAAGAATGCATTTCAAGGAAACCTACTGACTAAAATTAAAAGGAATGACCCGATTTATAGGCAACATCTTCTATCAAGCTCCAATAATTCATTTTCCTTATCCAACACCATAAAACTCATTATTCCATTATTTTATAAATAAAATAATATCCTCAATATAATATAATGTCATTATGCTAATATTTAGACCTACAGTTACACGGACCTCCATAGAATTGAAATAGAATATATTTCTTATGTGTACGGTGAACTACTGCCACATGAAATGATGAATGCTCAATTTTCTCCTATCACCTCTCATTGTGAACATTATAATAGTAATATATTTAAATATTATATACATTATATTTATATTTTCTCTTCATTATGTAATTATTATTGGAAATATACCTTTATTCATTCCATATTGTGTAGATCTGATAAAATCATTTGAGGAAGTGTTGACTACCGCCCCTCATAGTGATAAGACTCATTCATATTATTCCTAGAATGTAAAAAATATGTAATTAATGAAATTATTTGACATATATAAAATATGTTTTATACTATAATTAAAATTTACCATTTGATCATTAAGGGGTCATTCCATTAATATGACAATGAAAGGAAAGAACTGTCCATGCATACGTACGACCTACTATGTCCCTGAACGGTGAATTTCATTTCTTATCTCCAAATGTCATAGACTATCGTAAATAAATATATTTGAAGTATATTATATTAAAATTACTAATATCATTTAGGACATAATTATATTATGACCACAAGGACAATTTTCAACAAAACAATTTCATTTTTGACTCAAGTAGTGAACATCTACAGAACGTTGGATATGAACACAAATATTTATCTAATTTTTATAACATGGTAATAAGTGAAATTAAATGAATGATGAAATTTAAAAAAAATTATGAATCCTAGAAATTTACGTATGTCAATTATTCAAAAAATTAAATAATGAAAGAGACATGTTAGACTTAATTAAAGAGAAATCACAACACAATCACCATTTATTGAGTTAAATATCCAATTAATTGTTTTTTTCAAGAATATGTGTGAATAACCCATGATATTCTTACACTAATCCACTTATATTGGGCATATTTATATTGTTCACTCATAAATATTTAATTTATTTATCATTAATTTAATGATATGATCATTGTTTGGGACTTCATCTCAATCCCATTTCATTGAGGAAAATCGTGATGTTAGGAAGCATTATTATAAAATAATGTGTATATTGAAACATTTAGAAAATTTTATCATTAAATATTATATCTTATGATATTTAATTATTTGTTCGATTCTATTCCATAATAATTTATATTCAACTGTTTCTAAATTATATTTAGATTCTTTAACTAAAACATAATTTTCAATTTTTTATTGTTTTATTGTTCTAAACAATCTATTTTAGGTCAATGTTTTCATAATGGGTTTTGTGAATTGATTATATGAAAATGAATTTTATGAAATTTAAATTCTATTCATGTGTTTGAATGTGGAAAGGGACACTTTGATTCAAAAGACTCATTACAAAATGTTTTAAGTGGTTTTCTAAAATGGATTGAAAATTTCAATATCTTGACATCTTTTCATGTGATTGAAAATGAAATTTTATGAGTGAATCTTTGATAATTTCAATGTTGTATGTCTTATGATTCTATAATGGTACATGTAAATTTGACATGTTGATATGTTATAAACTAATGATGGGTGGTTACATGATAATCCAATGATATGTGGTTCTATGATAATCCAAGGATGGGTGGTTATGTTATAACCTCCAATGCCTTGAATATGGAAGTCGACCTTATGTGTGTTCTAATTATTGATATGAGTGAAGTCGATCGTACGGTTATTCAATTTAAGTATATTTTTATCCCAACTTAATGTTACATGTTATCTGTTTCTTTCAAGAGTTTTATGGTAATAATTTGCATAAAAATGGGAAACCAAATAGCTTATATTTAGTGAAGAGTATCTAGGAATTCTTAAACTCAAAAATTGCAACCTTATAATAATGTATTCTTGTTTTACATGTTTTTACAAGCCTAACTATTTTCATTATTTATGTGTCCCTTAATAATATTTTTTTCTCATCCAATGATATGAAATTGATTTCATAGCACATCAATAATAATAGTGACAAGGATGGTATCAATGAAATGTCATACAGTTTAATCATGGAACAAACCATGTTTCTTTTTGAAAATATTTTATTTTGTAAAAAAATGGATAGTGAGTAAAAGTTTCTAATTGTAATATTTAAGTTTTTATGTATGATTTATGACCAAATTCTCTAATTATATAAACAATAAAATATATTCTATGTTAATTAAATTCAATTTGTTGACCTATCTCAATATTATGTAATGTTGAGGGATGATGCCTTATAATATGGAAATCCTACAGAGTTTTAATAGGCACAATTAAAATTTCATTTTTTTAGGATTATATTACAGATTCCATCATGGGTTCAATTACCATGGGAAATATTTGGTGTATATTTTAGAGTGACCATTGGGGTCACATTGAGGTGTCTTGGGTGTTATGATCAGTTTGGTTATTCTAGTATTGTTTTTATCATTAATTGTAAATGTAATTAAGGTAATGTTTTTAAATCACATTTATTTTGGTTTGACTATTTTTTTATTTTTATTACTTTATTTATTTCATTGGAAAAACCCAGTCAATGTTTCCCTAATGACTCCATTGGCACTTATTTCCATCCTAGGAGGACCTGGAATGTCTCTCAGGCCTTTCCATGGATTAGATTGGGTTGTCTTTTCGAGGTTGACGTAGGTTGATTCATGACACAAAAGTTGTTGAATTCAAGGGAGATGAATCAAATGAATTTCAGAAGATGATTGGAAGATATTTATATTTTACTACCTTAAGATGTACTAGTATTTATGTTTCAACCTTATGTGATGGTTTTTAGATTTCTCCAAAAAATCATATCTATTGTATAGAAAAATAATTCTCAGATACATAAAATAAATAAAAAATTATAGAGTCATGTATAAATGCTTAGAAAGTATTGAATAATGGGGGTATTAATATTCTTATTGGGAAGAAATATAGATGTTAGAATATCCACCTTTGGTGGATTTTTATTTTTGGGAAAATGTTTTGTTATTTGGAAAAAACAAAAAAAATATTAATAAACTCTTTGCATGTTAGATTTTGAGTATGGTTCTACCACTAAATACACTGCTCGTCTTATGTGGATAAAGACTATGTTACAATAATTATTTTTTGATGTAATGTTACTGTTTTTACTAGGTTTTGATTATTAATGTAGAATCAAAAATATAATAAATAATATACAACATTCTCATTCAAAACATATAGACATCAAGTACCACTTTATCAATGACCATTTGGAGAAGAATGAATTTAATATGGAGTATGTTTCTTTATGAGAACCAATTTCTGATATATTCAAAAAATATTACAAAAATGAATGTTTCTTTAATTAATGGTTAACATGGGAATCCAAAATCATTCTCATAAAGGATGATATGTGTTTCTTTATCACCTATATCATCTTGTCATAGTATATTTTTGTCATAGGTGGATAATTATTTCATAAATCGTTACATTTATATGTGATAAAACATTTAAGGAAGAATGTTTAAAATTGATTTTATTGGAATGAAATTACTACATCATGTAAATATTTAAACTATTCTAATAGTTTTATAGAGTGTATATATGAATATTTTTATCCCAGGGGAGTGGAAGAAGAAAAAAATGGGGTAACAATTCTATGATTAAGTGATGAGGAATTTTCATGAGACTCTACCTTTGGACAAATGGTTTTGTTGTCAACGATTATTATTTATGTTGGTCGAACTGGACACTCAAGAGGGGGGTGTGAATTGAGTTCCAATTAAAATTTCTATTTAAAATCCTTTACTAAAATCGCCCAATTTAAAATACTAATTGAATTGTAGTGAATTTGAACTAAAGAAAACATTTAGTTAGGTTCTCAAGGGATTGATTAATTCCCAGTTAATCTATTTAGAAGATCATATTAGCTTGTGAAACTAACCTAATGATTTTCAAGTAATGCAAACACTTTCTAATTCAATTATCAGAGAAACTTTGAAAAACAGTTTAAGTTTTAAAGCACTTAGCAGCGGAATAAAAATGTTTTAGATAAAACTAAATAACACACAACAGATATAACCTAGAGGTTCAGTCTCAAGATGAGACGTAGTCCTCTCAACAATTTATATAAATTTGATCCACACCCTGGATCAGTGTTCACAATAGTTTACAACTGTCCAGGTCAAAGACCTCTACCATAGTTATTCGTGGGAATCAAAAAAAAACAACACCAAATACAGCTGTCCAGGTCACACACGACCTCTACCACTATCCACAGTGGGATATAGAAGATATAAGGACTTTGAATGAGGATTTAAAGATCCTCCAGTTAAGGTTTAGTAGATAGTGTATGTGTAAATTAAAACTGATGACACACACTACTCGTAATGTAAATAATAAATCACTGAGCAAGATATAGATTTTAGAATGGCTCTGGTGATTGTAGTGTAGCTCTGGACTCCATCGGATCTTATCAGAAATGGTTCTGAGTCCTCTTCTGGTTTCTGTCTGGAAAACAGAGTGTCGTCTTCTTGAAATCTAGGTTCAGAGACAGTGAAAATGTAGTCGATGATGTTCTTCAAAATCCTAGTGAAAGTAAAGAACTCTTCTTGAGTAATATTGAGTGTGTATGAGATTCTCTGTCTTCTTGGTTGCGCATGTATATCTGTATAATCTCTTATGGTGCATGTCACTTGTATCACTTCTGTATCTTCCTTGTATTTTGTATATCATATATTCTTTTGTGCAGCAACAGGGACTTTTATAGCACGAACTCCTGGAAAAGAAATTATTTATTTTTGCAGGTACGAGGTACGGTTCCCTGGCATCCAACAACCTTCATTAAGTAAATGTCATAGCATTAAAATATACCTAATATGACCGTTGGTTAGATAAAACAAAGATAAAGAAATTTAGGCAGCATCAGAATATCTGGAACGGTAGCTTTGGATATTGGTAGCCTTGTGTATCAGTATGTCATTGTATCGGTAACCCATTTTATAACGGTAACCTCTTGTATCATTAACTTCTTTTGTAACGGTAGATTCTTGTGTAACGGTAGCCTTTCAATCAGTAGACTTCATGTCTGTCTGTAGACTTGATCAGTAGAGGTATAAATAATGTACCGGTGAACATTAGTGTAACGGTAGCCTTCATGTAATGGAAGCTTCCTTGGTTTATCAGTAGACTTCCTTCGGTAACATGTCTATAACGGTAGGCTTGAATAATGGTGACTTGTCTATATCGGTAACCTTCACGTAATGGTAGAGTTGTTGTATCGGTGGACTTGATGTATCAGTGACCTTCACGTAATGGTAGACTTGTTGTACCGGTGGACTTGATGTATCGGTGACCTTCACATAACGGTAGACTTGTTGTACCGGTGGACTTGATGTATCGGTGACCTTCACGTAATGGTAGACTTTACAAATCGGTAGATTTGTTCTGTAACAGTGACCACTTGTCTGTTTAAGCATTCTATTAGAAGAAAGGGTTAAGTTAAAATATATATCCATTCAATAACCAAATTCTCTGAAGATAATATAAATATTATAATATATGAATATGTGAATAGTGTACAGAAATACTGAAATAAGTAATTAATCATTAATCAATATAAGGATTATCAAACTATAATTGAGAATAATTGGGATTATCAAAATATTATTGAGCATAATTGGGATTAACAAAATATAAGTTCAACTAATTCTCCAGAGGGTTCAACAATCTCCCCCATTTTGATAATCACAACTTATTCCAAAGTATTAAGAAAATTAAAATGGTGGCAGAGGAAAAATTACCTAAAAAAACTTTTAAAACAAAGTTCTCATTTTTCTCCCCCTTTCAATTACACTAACAGTTCTCATTTGTTTTATTTTATCTTCCTTTGTGATTAACAAAAAGAAGGGTGGAATTAGAGAAATGTAGAGAGAAAAAGAGAAGAGATTACAAAGAAACATAGTAAAGTGGATAATGTAAGAGGAAATTTCCATTAAATCACAAAAGATACAAACTGATAAAGTTAGTATGACAAAAATACAATTGAATTCTATCAAAAACATCCAGGATCACTCAATCTTTCTCTTGAATAGTAGTCTTTCCCTTAGGGATAGAAGAGGGTGCAGGTTCAGATTGAGTAGATGGCTTGGGAATAGCTGAAAGAACAACTAAATGGTCAGCCACTGAACTGTATCAGATCAGAAATATGTGCTTCTATGTGTGATCATAGGAGTCAAGCTTCGAATAGCCTGAACAGGAGTCAGCTGAGGTGTACTCCCAGAGGTAGAGGCAGGAAGAGAAGGAGGTATAATCACAGGTCTGGCATCCACATGCAATAATGGTAGCACAGGTTCCTGAAATCGATAATAATACTATCTCCTCTCTCCATTTCTGACACAAAATAATCTCTATTTTCAATGAATTTATCCAAAGCAGAAGTAAGCTCCCTGAGCTTACTAACCTGTTCTATGAAAGCTTAAGTCACTGGAGGAAACATCAAATTCTCCATCAAAAGCATGAAATGATTGGTCATTTGATGCTTGGTATAGACCTTCTCAAAGTAAGCATCCACTTTATTCTTAATTTCCTCATGTGAAGCAGTAGCTGCCCATAGGTGATTACGAACAAAACTACTAACTTCCCTATTGGTTGAAAGGATCTGAGTATATGAGGTACCACTGGTACTAGCCTTATCCAATTATTCCTGGATAACAGTTCTGATCTGGTCAAGGTTCATAGTGGAGCTGGATGAGGGAAGGGGTTTAACTGAGAAAGCTACTGTCTCCTTGAAAGATTGCGTTAGATTACTAACCACCTTCTGAACAAGTTCATCTTGACTGTTCAAATGTTCTTTGGCTGATTTCCTAAAAGCCTCAAAAACTTCCACAAACTGTATGACTACCTCTTCGATATATCTGATATCAGTATTCACTTGTGTTTGAGAGCTTATCATGGTAGTCAACGAAGCAATCGATTTTCTTAGAGCAACCACAGCTCCTGTCCAACTTTCAATTTGAGTGTGGCATACTTTAACTTCCTCCATCATTTCCTTCACTAGACTAGACACAACACGTCCCAAAGATAGCTCTAGGGATTGCTTCACACTCCTCATTTCATCCACCAGACTTGTCTTCAAATCTGCCACTGATTCTCTCAGTGCTTCTTTCATTTCAGCTTTTATGGACTAAAGGTCCTCCTTGGTTGCCAAATTTTTCGCCACAGCAGGTAGGATAACTAACTCCCTTTGAGGCTAGTCATCCTCATCCAAATATCATTAATTGAGTCCAAGTACCATATATCCTGGATCCTATGTCCAACCTTAACTGTCATACAGTATAGAAACTGATCCAAGATGCTCCCCCTCACGTAAATCATTCTTCTGAGGAATCTCCTCCAACTGTTCTGCATGAGGTAATTCAACAACTTCCTCTTCAACTTCATCAGAATCAATAAACATTTACACTAAGGGCTCAAATAATCTCTCATCAATGGAAGAAGATGTAGCTTCTGCTTCCTGATCAGGCACTATCCTGACTGTACTATCTATCAGAGGGCTTAAACTGAGCTCTTCTTCTTCATTTTCCCCATCATCTGCTTCAATAGCAGCCTCCTTTTCTCCATGAGAAAAAATATCGGATTCAGTTGCCTCATCATCTTCAGAGGTGTCCTTAACGACATACTGATATTCTGCTACTTCTTCTTCTTCTTCAGTGAACTCAGTATTACTGTCCTTTAAAACAGTTTCTCTCCTTGGTAGTTTTTTTGGAGGGCTTGCTGCTCCATAGGAAATATTTTGGTGCACAGGACTATGAGGTAAATCTCGGTCTCCTCCTTCCTCAACTAACGTCTCTTCCTCCTCATATTCAGGTTCATTATCACTGTAGACCAGTTCTGGATCATCTGGTCCAAGACCAGGATCCCTAAAATCCTTTGGTCTAGAAGGATGGTCCACATGAGTGTACTTGTCATAAACTTTACCTTCATCATTAACCCATGATTTCTTCCAAGGGTTCCATCTAACATTCATAAACCTACAAACAGTCTTGGTGAGGACAAATTTATCCTTAACCACAACAGTTTCATCTTGAGGTCCAGCTACCACATTTTCCTTTAACATACTTGAAATAAACTTAGAAAAGAAATGTGCATTGGACATAGACTTCGATCTAGTCATATCCTCAATCTGAATCTTTAGCAATCTGCACAAATTCACCTTTACTCCATGCTTTAATAGATACAACAAATAAATATCATTAAATCTAAGGGTAGCAGAATCTCCTCTACTTGGAATAATCACTTACTGAATGAACCTAAAAAGAAGTTTATCCTCCCCTACCATCTCTGCAGCAATGATCTTTCTAGGGGTTCCATTTCCTGTCAATTCCAACAAGGCATCCTTATAATTGAAAAATTCACTAGCAGTAGGTATGGATTTTGAATAAAATCCATAATCACCACTATGAGGAACTCTAAGGTTCTAATCCCATTCAACTGATGAAAACGAAAACTTTTGACCATTCACAAAAGAAATCATCCTATTCTCCTCTTCTGGAATCTCAAAAAAGAAAAACTCATAGAACTCCTTTACCAGTACTAGATAATACGGTCCATTATTGTTCGTGAAGCACTCGAGCCATCCTTCTTCTTGTAAGGTCTTCAGAATCAAGGACATGCTTTCCAACAACCATTCTACAAATAACACCTTTTCCACTACAATTTCCCGCTTCGATAACTATGGATTCACAGGATTCCTTTGAACAACACCTTTACTGCTTCCACTAGCACCGTCATGGGTTACTTTCTACTTCTTAGCTTGCGTTGCATGACTCCATTCATCCACTGAGGGTCGCTTCACATGGGCCATTTCAGATTCTAAGGTTTAGGGTTTTGCGAGATTGAGAGGTTTTAGGTAGGAGGGTTTCGAACAGATGGGTTCGCGGTGATTGAGTGATGTATAGTGTTAGGTTAAATATCATTTAAGATTCACATATAAAATAAATATCATATTAAAAATGGTTCAAAGTCTCAGCCTTAATACAAAAATTTAAAACAGCGCGAGAGATGTACCGGTGATGTGTCCTTAAATGGTGAGGTTTATCCTAACGGTGAGGTTTGTCCTAATGGTGAGATTTATCCTAATTGTGAGGTTTCTCCTAATGGTGGGGTTTGTCCTAACGGTGTGGTTTCTCCTAATGGTGAGGTTTTTCCTAACCGTGAGGTTTATCCTAATGGTGAGGTTTTTCCTAACGATGAGGTTTCTCCTAACGGTGAGGTTTATCCTAACGGTTTAAGATTAAGTTATCATTCCTAATTCCTGTCTAATGAAACTCAATATTTCTGAACATAAAGTCTTAGTGAAAATATCATCTAATTGGAGTTCAGTGCCTATAAATTCAAGAGTTATATCACCTCTTTGATAATGATCTCATAGAAAGTGACGTCTAACATCAATGTGTTTCATTCTAGAGTGAGACATAGGGTTCTTTGAGATGTTGATCGCACTAGTATTGTCATAGTTAATTAAAACATGTTTCAAATAAAATCTATAGTCCAATAAAGTGTGTTTCATCCACAGAATCTGCGCACAACAACTACCAGTACCTATATACTATTCTTCAGCCGTAGATAATGAAACTAAGTTCTGTTTCATACTACACCATGAAACTAGGGACTTTCCAAGTAAATGACATGTTCCAGATGTGCTCTTTCTATCTAACTTGCATCCAGAATAGTCAGCTTCTGAATAACTTATTAAATCAATTGATTTTCCTTTTGGGTAAAATAGTCCCAAATTAGCAGTACATTTAATATATTTGAAAATCCTTTTAACAGCAAGAAAGTGTGACTCTTTAGGGTTTTCTTGAAATATAGCACACATACATACAATAAAAATAATATCAGGTCGACTAGTAGTAAGATAAAGTAAACTACCAATCATACCTCTATAATTAGATTGATCTACTGGTTTCCTAGTTTCATCAATAACTAATTTACATGTGGTACACATAGGTGTATCACTTCCATTAATACTATCGAAACCAAAACGTTTTAATAAATCCTTATTATATTTACTTTGATTTAAAATAATACCATCTTTAGTTTGAAAGATTTTAAATCCAAGAATGTACATTATCTCTCCCATTAATCTCATTTCAAACTTGTTTTGCATAACCTTTGAAAAATCAGTCCATAAAGAATTTTTAGAAGATCCAAAAATAATATCATCAACATAGATTTGTACTATTAAAACATCTTTTGAAATTCTTTTTATAAAAATAGTGGGATCAACAATTCCTTTTGTAAATCCTTTTAAAATAATGAAAATTTGTAAGTCTTTCATACCAAGCTCTTGGAGCTTGTTTTAAACCATATAAATCTTTTGAATGTTTAAAAACATGATTTTGAAATTGAGGATTTGAGAAACCAGGTGGTTGTTCTACAAAAACATCTTCAACAATAAAACCATTTAGAAAAGCACTTTTCACATACATTTGATATAACATGAAATTCAGATGTGATGCAAAAGAAAGTAAGATCCTATTTCCTCTAATCTAGCTACAGGCGCAAAGGTTTCCTCATAGTCAATTACTTCTTCTTGATTGTAACCTTGTGTAACTAGTCTAGAATTGTTTCTAATGATGTTTCCAGATTCATCAACTTTGTTTCTAGACACCCACGTTGTCCCTATGGTTAAAGTGTCCTTAGGTATTTCTACTAATTCCCAGACTTTATTTCGTTCAAATTGATTTAGTTCTTCTTGCATAGCCATCACCCAAAATTCATCATTGATAGCATCATTGATATTTTTAGGTTTTAACTATGAATGAAAGTCTTGATGTTCAACCTGATTTTTTAGAGAAGCTCTAGTCTATGTTACTCTATCTAGATTACCTACAATAGCTTCTAAAGGATGGTTCTTTAGGATCCTAGTTGGTCTCGAAAAGGTTGGGCTAGAGATTTCAGGTTCATCAACAGGTTGGGAATCAACAGAAGCAGGTTCTGGAAAATTTTCTGAACTGGATGTTTTAACTATAGGTCCACTGTCTTTATCATTAAGGGTCAAAACAGGGAGATCATCTTCATGATTTTCAAGAGAGGTCTTAGGTTCATGTGGATCAGTTTCATCAAATTTGATGTAAACAGATTCCTCCACACATTTGGTTCTCTTATTGAAAACTCTATAGCCTTTACTAGAAATAGTGTAACCTAGGAAAATTTATTCATCACTCTTGGATGAAAACATGTCAAGATTATCTTTGGTATTAAGAATAAAAACTTTTCAACCAAAAACTCTGAAGTAGATAACCTTAGGTTTCCTATGGTTCCACAACTCATAATGGGTCCTCTTAAGAATAGGTCTGATCAAGACCCTATTGATAATATAACAAGCTGTATTGATAGTTTCAGCCCAAAAATAAAGAGGTAGGTTATACTCATTGAGCATGATTCTGGAAATTTCTTTAGGGGTTCTATTCCTCCTTTATACTACACCATTTTGCTGAGGTGTCCGAGGGGCAGAGAAATTGTGACTATAGCCATTGTGTGAGCAGTAGGATTCCAACTCATGATTTTCAAACTCACGGCCAGGATCACTTTTCAAGTTTTTAATCTTAATTCCACTAAGGTTCTCTACAGACTTGGAATATTTAACAAAGTAAGAACAAGCTTCACATTTGTGAGCTAGAAAATATACCCAAGTATACCTTGAATAGTAATCTACTAGAACATAGCCATAGTGCTTCCCATTTAAACTTGAAACTATAGAAGGTCCAAACAAATCCATGTGAACCAACTCGAGAGGTTGAGAAGCTGACACTTCTTTCTTTTATTTGAAAGAAACTTTTTGTTGCTTTCCCTTTTGACAGGGATTACAAACTTTATCTGCTAGGAATTCAAGTTTTGGTAGGTCTCTAACTAAGTTCTTCCTAGAAAGTTTTCTAAGTGAATGCACATTACAGTGTCCTAATATTCTGTGCCAAAGCCATGACTCTTTATGAAATGCATTTAAACAAGTAATATTTTGCATAGCTAAATAATTTAAATCAACAGCATAGACATTTTAATTTCGAAAAGCATAAAATAATAAAGAATTTTTATAATTAAAAACATTGCACGAATCATTATAAAATTTAACATTAAAACCATCATCACATAACTGAAAAATATGTTGTAAATTATACTTATGTCCATCAACCAATAGAACTTTAGAAATTAATACTGAGTCAGTGTTATCAATCTTGCCTAAGACGATGATTTTCCCTTTAGAATTATCACCAAAGATGACAAACCTCTATCAACTCTGACTAAGATTTTAAATCATTAGAAGTCGCCTGACATGTGTTTTTAACATCCACTATCCAAGTACCAAGTCTTTCTACAGGAACTCTTTAAGAAGGTTCCCTAAAAAACAGATTTAGATAGGAAATGATTCTGGTACCTAGATTTTCATGGGTCCATACAGGTTATCCAATGACACTTTAGGTTCCCAAACTTGTCTTATGGATCTCATAAAATTTTTAGAATCAACAGATTTTGAAAGATAAACCTTGTTGGATCTGTAACTATGAATAAAACTAGTTGAAGCATATGAACATCAAGAACTAGAACTATCTACATTTTGTCCAGATTTAGAAATAAATCTAGTTTTGATAATTTTTCTTTGTCTAGGTTGGTATCCTATACTAGTAGTATATCTAGGTGCAATATACTTACCTAGAATTTGAGTAAGAGTATAATTTCCATTCGTAAACTTTTATAAATCCTTCCTAAGTTACTCATTTGACAATTTTAGTTCAGTGTTTTCTTCAAGAAAATAATAATTCTTTTCCATTTCTATGTCAAGATCAGAGTTATGTTTAGAAACTAAAGAATATTGTTTCTTTAAACCTTTGTATTTGTCTTTCAGCTCATTACAGGTTTCTTCCAACATATCACAGTTTTCAAACAGTTCAGATTTTGACATATTTTTAGAATCAGAATCATCTCTAGAATAATATGTATTTAAATTAGGTGTTTCAGATGTTACCTCAGAAGTGTTTGTCATAAAACACAAGTTTGCCTTATTTCTGTTTTCAGTCTCAGAAGCTTCAGATTCACTGGAGCTATCCTCAGAAGCACTCTATGTAGCCTTCATGGATTTCTTATACTTGTTGTCCTTATACTCATGCTTCTTCTTGTATTTTAGCTTTGGATAGTATGATTTTATATGTCCTTTTCTTTTGCATTCATAGCAGACAACTTCATCAGATTTGTCAGATTTCTTCCAGTCCTTTTTCCAGTGTGCCTTGTTGTCATACTTACCTTTGTAATTTGACTTTATGAAAAACTTCTTCTTCCTATAAAACATCTTAAATCTTCTGGCTATGTGATCCATTTATGCATCACTATCAGATGCAACTTCATCATAGCTTAAGCTATCACTCATGGTCTGAATTTTCTCTTTATCCTTATTCATTGAAGTAGATGCCTTGAAGGCAACTGAATTCCTTTTTGGTTCATCTTCTTATTCTTTGTATACCTTAAGTTCTTCTTCATACATCATCAACTTACCAATAAGTTCATTGACTGGCAGTTTACCAATATCACAAGATTCTCTTATTGAAACAGAAGTTCCCCTCTATCTTTCAAGTAGGCATCTCAAAATTTTCATGATCTTCTCCTTTTATGAAACATCCTTTCCTAGCGAGATCATTGTTTTGGGAATTTCGTTAAACCTGAGACACATATCAGAAATGGGTTCATCAGGCTTCATCTAAAAATTATCATATTTAATAGTATATGTTTTCAATCTAATTTCCTTAACATTAGTTGTTCTTTCATGAGAAACACTTAAGTATCCCAAATTTCGTATGAAGTTTTACTAGCAGATATTCTATTAATTTCCTCATCTCCTAAATCACAATACAGAACATTCATTTCCTTGCAATTATTATTGTGATCTATCTTAGTAGCTTCATTCCAAGTAGATCTAACAGTAGTAGGAATTTTATATTCTAATTCTATGGCAGTCCAAATTTCAAAACCCATGCTCTCTAAATGAATTTTCATCTCAATCTTCCACTGAGCATAGTTGTTTCCATTGAAAAATGGCGGTCTACTAGTAGAAACACCTTCAAGTCTGTTATACATGATAACTAGGTTGGAACAAAAAAATTATGTAGATAAAAATTTAGAAATAACAGAAATTTTAGGAACATTAAAATACAACTAAAAATCACAGTTGAAAAATAGAGTACTTCAGAAAATATTTTAACCCTATGATACCAAATGTTGGTCAGAGTGGAAACTCATGAGGGGGGGGGGGGGGGTGAATTGTGTTCCAATTAAAATTTCTCTTTATAATCTTTTACTAAAATCCCCCAATTTAAAATACTAATTGAATTGTAGTGAATTTGAACTAAAGCAATCTTTGAGTTAGCTTCTCAAGGGATTGATTAATTACAAGATAATCTAATGAGAATATCAGATTGGCTTTTGAAACAAACCTAATGATTTTCAAGTAATGAAAACACTTTCTAATTCAATTATCAGAGTAACATTGAAAAATAGTTTAAGTTTTAAAGCACTTAGCTGCGGAATAAAAAGTTTTTAGAAAATCTAAATAACGCACGACAGATAAAACCAAGAGGTTTAGTCTCAAGCTGAGACTTAATCCTCTCAAAAATTTATATAAATTTGATCCACACCTTGGATCATGGTTCAGAACAGTTTAAACTGTCCAGGTCAAAGACCTCTACCACAGTTCTTCGTAGGAAACAAAAAACAACAGCAAATAAAGTTGTCTAGGTCACACATGACCTCTACCACTATCCATAGTGGGAGATAGAAGATGTATGGAGTTTTAATGAGTATTTACAGATCATCCAATTAATATTTAGGAGGCATTGTATGTGTAAATTAAAACTGATAACACACACTACTCGTAATGTAAATAATAAATCACTGAGAAAGATATAGAGTTTAGAGTGGCTCTAGTGATTGCAGTTGTGCTCTAGACTCCTTTGTATTTGATCAGAAATGGTTCTGAGTCCTCTTCTGGTTTCTGTCTGGAAAATAGAGTATCGTCTGCTTGACATCCAGGTTCAAATACAGTGAAAATATAGTCGATGATGTTCTTTAAAATCCTTGTGATAGTAAAGAACTCTTCTTGAGTAAGATTGAGTGTGTATGAGCTTCTATGTCTTCTTGGTTGTGCATGTATATCTGTATGAGATCTTCTTGGGCATGTCACTTGTATCACTTCTGTATTTTCCTTGTATCTCGTATATCGTATATTCTCTTGTGCAGCAACAGAGACTTTTATAGCACGAGCTCTGACAAAAGAAATGATTTCTTTTTTCTGGTATGAGGTATGGTTCCCTGACATCCAACAACCTTCATTAAATAAATGTGATAGAATTAAAATATACCTAATATGATTGTTGGTTAGATTAAACGAAGATAACAAAATTAAGGAAGCGTCAGATTCTCTAGAATGGTAGCTTTGGATATCGGTAGCCTTCTGTATCGGTAAGTGTTTGTATCGGTAACCTCTTGTAAAATTGTAAACTCTTGTATCGGTAACTTCTTGTGTAATGGTAAATTCTTGTGTAATGGTAGACTTTCTATCGTTAGACTTGATGTATGTCGGTAGACTTTATCGGTAGCGGTAGACTTAATGTACCAGTGACCTTTCATGTAACGGTAGCCTTCATGTACCAGTATCTTCCTTGGTGTATCGGTAGACTTCCTTCAGCAACTTTTCTATAATGGTTCGCTTGAATAATGGTGACTTGTCTGTATCGGTAAGCTTCATGTAATGGTAGACTTGCTATACCGGTGGGATTGATGTATCCGTGATCTTCACGTAACGGTATACTTGTTTTACCAGTGGACATTATGTATCGGTGACCTTCACGTAATGGTAGACTTGTTGTACCGATGGACATGATGTATCAGTGACCTTCACGTAACGGTAGACTTTACAAATCGATAGCTTTGTTCTGTAACGGTGACCACTTGTCTGTTTAAGCATTCTATTGGAAGAAAGGGTTATGTTAAAATATAATCCATCCAGTAACCAAATTCTCTAAAGATAATATAAATATTATAATATATTAATATGTTCATGGTGTATAGAAATACTGAAATAAGTAATTAATCATTAATCAATATAGGGATTATCAAACTATAATTGAGAATAATTGGGATTAAGAAAATATGATTGAACATAATTGGGATTATCTAAATATAATTTTAACTAATTGTCCAGAGGGTTCAACAATTTCCTACAATGATTTCAATCATGTATGATTATAATTGTTTATATGTAATAAATATCATGAGGTTATAATGTTTTTTGATTTATGAACCTTGGTTGGAAGAAAATATCAAAGGGTGAGATTGTTGGGAACAAGTTTGATGGATGTTGTTTTTAGAAGTTGGAAGATGTTTTTATTTCAGGTGTTGAATTTTGTTTTAAATAAAATTATAAATTAGAAGAAATTACATAACTTTGAAAAAGTAGATGATCATACTCACAATAATATTCCGATGATTAAACTCACAATGCTTATCGAATTCTTTTTTATTGAAAATAATATTTCTAGAAGAAAAATATCATCAGACACACCATGTCTCTGGAATGAAGATTCAATCATAATTAGAAGTTGTATTAGTGTCTTTATGGCTCTGATGTACACAAAATGATTCATTTATGATGTTATTGATCTCATAAATCAATTTTTTTGAGAGAACTTATGATACATGCCTTTTGAAATAAATAAGGTGAACAAGTTCTACTAATCATATTGACCGTCAAATTGGATAGAAAGATGTTGATGTAATGATGGGATGTTGCAATAATTACAAATTTATGTTAGATTATTCTATGTTGACCATAAATGTTTTCTATTGTATGATTAATTATTATTACAATATTATTCTTATGAAATATTTATTTTTTTTAATTTTTTCCAGTCAAATTTTATTATGGTGAGATCACCGGATGTAGATTTGATTCTTTGTTGGGAAGTTTTATCAAAATGATATAATTTAATGATGGTGGATATTAATGAAACCAAAAACGAAAAAGAAAAAAATATTCCTAGATAGATGTTATTAGAATCCATAATTTTTTATCATCTTCAAAAAAATAATAATATTGGAGATGATGAAGCTACTGACATTAATTCATCAGACATGGTTTTCCACTGAGTATTAGAGTTCTAGTGACACTGATATTCTGGCACTATGATAGTTATAAAAGAAAAAGTATCAATAAAATATTATATTATTTTGAAGTTTTCTTATAATTAAAGATAATAATTAATGTTTCTAATATCAATACAAAATGGTATCATAGATTAATAAGAAATACAATAAACTATTTTCATCCCGATAAATTCATGGGATATGTTCAATTGTTACAATCTGATTTTTTTGTCATTATAGTCAAGTGGAAATGTAATCTCACAAACATAACAATTATTTCAAGTGTAAATGGACTGGTTTTAATGTTGATACCACATAATAAAGTTGGGGTGATCCATCCAATGTGGTCTAACCCAAGTAACATCATCATATGTAGGATCATCTGTCTGAGGAAAAGAGACAATTGTTATTTGATTTGTTTGTGATAACTGTTATGAAGGGGAACATAATATTTTATGTGTTTATAGAAAATTTTTGATAAATAATTATGTAAATGGAGAAGAATAATATAAAAGTAACTATATATATTTTTACAAGTGTTAACTCTATATCTGTGAAAAGAAAAATGCAGAGTTTAATGAATTAGAAATAAGGGAAAAGGAATACTGTTTTTGGAGCCATTTTTTCAGTTGGGTATGGATCATTGGAATATGAATATTATGTTACTTTTAACAATTTCTATTACTATTTTTAATGGTTACTGATTCCAAAATTCTTAACGGGAATTCATCTAGTTTTAATATTTTATTTTTTAAATGGTGTGGATAACTGTAATTAGGAATTTATTTTCATCATCATAATGGGTGAATCCGAATGTAAATCTGAATCAAAATGAATATTGTGGTGAATATATGATGTGATATAATGTTTAGGATATATTTTATAGAGATAAAGAATAATAGACATGATTTTCGAACCACTAAAAAATTAAAATATGCACAGAAAATTTAGGGGAAATTATTTGTTTGGGATTAAGTTGAGTAGATATGTCTATAAGAATCACACCCAACCAATTTATAGAACACATATAAGTATTTCATGTATATAGTAAGTATAACTAATGTAATTACTATCTATAATATAAGAGGTATGTCAGAGAACTTAATTTCATTGGAGGTAATGTGATTCTAGATCGGGCTTTTTAAGGAAAATTTCTAGATAGAAGAAAGAGATGGAATATCATATTCAGTGTTTCCTGATTGGAATAAGTAATTGTACTATGATTTTTAGGTTGAGTGAAATTAAGTCCATTAGTGTTTTATTGGTATTATGGAATATTTATATTATTGGAATAAGCATATTTGAGCGGTAAATTGAGTAATTTTCATTTGGAATTCCCAGATGTTCTTACCTACTACTAGGATGGAAATGTATGAATTGTACTAAAGACCATATTTTTTAATGGTATAAAGGTAACCGAGTACAATTTATTTGAGAAATATATTAATTTTTCTAAACGTATATGAATATCGGTGTTAATTTACTTTTTGATACTTAGATAACATGCATTGTTTATTTGAAAATATTTCTACACCAGTTTAAATGAATATCTTAATCATTATATTGATGTAAGAGGATTATTTTATAGTGGATTGTATGGTATTGGATTTTATCCAAACCAAAAAAATTAGGTATCCACTCTTATTGATTAGTGTACTTTGTATGTTCGTTTTGTTCAAGTGGATCTGTGACTGATTTTTTTATAGGTAACAACCATTTAACATTAAAAAAGGATGTTCTAAAAGAAAGGAAACTAAAAATAAAAATACATCACTTATTCACCCTACCCATATATGTGATAAATTTATCCTACTTGTCATTCTCATTCATTCTAGACTATGGGTTGCCTATTTTAATGGTATGATAGTGCATTTATCCTTATTTAATATCATTAATTTTTATCTACAATGTTGTTTCAATTCATAAATTATAATTTTGTTGAATGTATTATTTGAAAAATATTTTTTAGCATCATGGGAATTGTGAGCATATGTCAATTCCATATTTCTTTGTGTAAATTATAATTATTTTCATTTTAGAATGGTGGAAATATTATGATCTTCATGTATATGAATTTCATTTTAAATTTTTTTTTGATTGTGATGTATTTTTTATTATTTAACCTCTAAATATGTATCATTAACAATAATATAAGTATTATCTAATATATATAGTCCATATATTAATTATACCAAAAACAATTTATACTATATCTATCTCACGCAAAGTCCTTTTCAAATATTATTTAGGAAAGTAAATTTTCTTTTGTAATATTATATTTTTTACTCTATCTTTTTCAATAATGAAAATCTAAATTTATAAATCATTATATTATTTTACCTATAATTGTCATGATTTAGTATAGTGATTAATTTTTTAACATTCTTAGTTCTAGATTCTTCCAATACATTGTATTCCTCTTCTAGTAGTGATTTTCATCCTGAAATTCCAAGAATACTCTGACTATATAGGTAACCATGTATTTTGGAACTTACTTAAAATGCTATATCATTTCATAATTGAACACATAATCATCATAAAATGAACTCCATTACTCTAAATTATAATAAAATGATCTGATGGAAATATTACCTCAATGATTGTGTTTAGCTAAAAGATCAACATCCTCCTTATTTGAGTTCTTATTCGGCTTCATTTCCACATTATACATCATATTTAACGAAGTCATAACTAAAATATCACGATTTATAACATCATGATTAGTGGTTGGATTTTCTATTGGATGTTATTATGTATATTCTTAAAACTCAAATCTAGTCCTCGGATAATTTTCAAATAAAAAATTGGGAAATTAATGTCGATTAAACTAGTGGTTAAACCATAACTCTAATACTAATTGATGCTCTTAGGTTATCACATTATCACACTGAGTAGGGGTGAATAAGATGTGACATTGTTTTTTGAATTCACTTCTTCTAATTTTACAAAAAATTATTTAAAACCTCTATCACATATTAGGAAGAATAGACCCATTATAAAATTTAAAATGAAAATGAAACCTATTAAATAATATATTTACAAGGGATGGTATTATAACCTACTCCGTATTAAAACTAGTTATACATCATAGTAATAGAATAATCACTATATGTAGGTGTTTACATACATGTTGATTCCTATTTAAATCAACAAGGATTCCCATAGTGTCCCACAAGAGATCATAAAATACAATAATAAAGATGCAAAGTTATCATGCATAGTAACTACATAGTTTTATAAAAATATTCATTATATTTCAAAAAAATACGCAAGAGGATCATAGTGGTATAAATCCTTCGAAAACATGGAAGAAAATCATCCTATTTATTGAATGATATTAAATATCTCTCATTAATATAATACATAATACTTCAATTCTTATACATACCCAACATAAAATATATATTCAAAACATGAGGAAACAAAGCCTAAAAAATTGTGAGATAAAACAATAAATAATTTTAAACAAGAGATATATCATAATATCATGAGAATGAGGTATGAGAACATTAATGTAACAATTGGAAACCACTCCCTACTTCTAATTGATCCTAAAGAAGATTCATATCATAAATTAGGGTAGTTAATAAGACTTGAATCATAATGGAATCAAATAAGATAGTCCATGATAACAAAACTGTAGAATTTGACAAAGATTTACAGAATAAACATAAAAATAGAATATCATTTAATCAGAATTCAAGTATTATTTTTAACATACCATTGTGTAATGGGTTAGCTATCAAATTTAATGTAGTAGTTAAGGTTCACAACCATGACAACCATAGGTGACATAGTTTATTATTTAACAAGGATCATTCCCATTAAAATCATATTAACCTCATGAGACACCAACATTTTCCAAATTAATTGGAGAAAGATATAGGTCACACCCATCACATAATGGAATTCATAAAAAATTATGCCTAAAGAACTGAAAACATTCATCTTATAATTAGCCATGAAAAAAGGGTTTTTTAATCATTTAATAATAACATAACATATGGAATATAATTAGGATAAATAATCATTTCATAAATTAGTCAAATATTATCCCATGGGAAAAAATAAGGTTTATATGAATTTTATCATGGATTATCCCATGGAATAAAAACATGTTTCATAAGTATCATGTAATCATGAAAAAAAATCTTTTACATAAAGAATAAAAATGGTATCCTGGGATCATAACCCCAAAAAGAATAAGTGACATTAAAGGATTCCATCATAGATATAAAATCATTTTCAAATATCACACGGATCATTTCATGATAAAAATAGTCTTTTTTATTTTATAACCACTTGTTAAAGAATGAAACATTTTCAAAAAAAAAATTATTTGAAAATAACTTTGGAAAAGTATAATGATATCATTAATTATCATTTTATACATTTCTAAAGACAAAAATATTATCTTTTAATATCAATACTGAAAAATAATTATTAAAAAAAGATCATTTTTATGAAGAAATATCATTAAAACTTATAAATGAATCATCAAAACATTAAGTGGTCATGACTGTGGGAAATTACATTAACATTAATATAATTATACCATTAACCTTTTATAATGGAAAATAAGACATATTTTTCAAATGACAGGATGATTCGTATAATTTTTAAAAAAAAATAAAACATGTGTAAAAAAAATTAATAAATACATTTTATAATGTTAAAAAAATAAATTCAAAATTAGAAAACTTGGATATATATTAAATTATTTTTATAATAAAATATAAAGAATAATTTCAGTTTTATTTAATAATATTCTATAAAATTTTAATTACATAAAGAGATAAAAAATAGAAAAAATTCATTCTAATTTCATAACCTGTGGAAATGAAATGTCATCTGTTTCATGAGATATGTATCATCTAATTTTATCATTAGAGGCATAAAAATTAACAAATATGATAAATAATTAGATTGTATTGTAAAACAATTACAACATGGGTAACATTGAATTGTAAGCCGCATGGAAGAATAAAATAAATTATAACAAAAACTATCTTGGATGGAATTTATTCATTGTATAATAAGTAATATTAAAAGTGGGTTCACCTCCTTGAATACAAACGTTCATAACAAAACATTTTTCTCAATAAAAGAAAACGCAGACAAAATCACCTGTCACTTTGGAAATTTTAACACCACAAACCCCCTGAAAGGAGTATCCTAAAAAATAATATGTAACACCAAATTTTTTTTCTTACATGATTCAAAAAATACATTCAATGGTATTATATGCACCACATAAATGAATGAGGTGGTGGATAGGGGATATATCTCACATAAATAATAATGGAGATGAAATTCCCTCACCATAAGTCTTGAATACATCAGGCATGTAATTATCCCCATTATATTAAATATAAATTTATTATAAAAATATTAAATAACCAAATATATATATCATACCATATGTGATTTACTTGGGATATTTTATTATGTGTTTGTAAACAATTTAATGTTAATGTCATTTTGTGGGTAATAATATCTTAAATTTTCATGAATGTTTTGACTTTATTATTTAGGCATTTTACATTGACCATGGTTCCATAATCTCTGAAATGTTCAAAATTATATAAATATCATAACTATTCATTATATATGTACGTATAATTATATCATTTTTGGGTAATAAATGAATTTTACTATTCTAACTTCCAATTATGGTGAAAATTGTAATTTTACATACTAGATAATATATATTATTGAAATTACAAATATGGAATCCATTTTACTAAATTCAACATAGATAATTTTCCAAATTTTTTGTTAATGTTAAAACTGTATATGAGATGGAAATTGTATATTCAAAGAGAAAATGATCAAAAGCTAAAAAATATATAAGAAAATTAAATTTGAAACTGTTTCTACTTTGATAAATCATTATTATATATATAAACTAATTTTATAATTTATTCCATATAAAAACAATTTAGTTTTCACAAGTGTCTTTATAAAAATGACAATTCTTAATAAACATGTCTATTTTTTATTATTCATTGAAATGTTTTTCATATCCATAAATTAAAAAATGAAAAAAAAATATAATTAGTCTACGATTTCTTAAAAAATTCATTGAAATTTTTAGAATAAATTTTGTAAAATTATAAATAATGTAATTAAATTTTTTATAAAAAACATGTTCATTTTTTTTTAAAAATATAGTTTTAAAATAAAATTGGTTTATTTAATTATCTATTGTCATGAAAAAACATAAGATGAATGTTACAAATTTTATTGTATAAATATGATAGAAATTCCAGAAGAAACAATCACAAGAACTGGTTTTTTAAAATTATTGAGGTAAAACACATGTTTTTGCATTAAAATGAAAATATTAAAAATAATTCCACTATTTTGAAGTGGTTATTATTTTCATTTATAATTACTTTCAAGAAAAAATAATGTTATATACATGGGTAAAATATATATTTTCATTATTTAGTTAATATTATCCATACCTTGTATTATAATAGAAAGGCTAGACCAATTTGATTAGATCATAACATTTTAATAGTATGCCGCATTTCATTTTAAATCATTATTACATGTAACTACAAATAATCCATGTGTTGCGTGTTACACAAGATACACTCTCATCTCCATTTAATGAATAATAAAAGGTGAAATTTATTTGAAATTATATATTTAAAAAACTGAGGGTGTGACATTCTTCCTCCCATAAAATGAATTTCTTCCTCAAAATTCATCAATTTGGTACCAAAAAATAAGGATACATCCACCTCATTACATCATGTAGTCCCATATATCTTTATAAATGAGGGGGGTTTTCCACAAAACATCGACTACATGAGTGGTATTTATTAATACATCTTTCCCTATTTTATATGTAATCTCTAATAATTATTTTTATTTACAATGATAAAACAATAATGGATCTAACTCTATATTCAGTACATGTGATGGATCATGAACGTACATTCTCTAGATATATACATGGATCACATAATGAACATAATATAGGCTCTATAGATGTGCTGTTAAATAATAAATGGTCTTGATATGATTATTTATTTCAAAGGAATTCATATAAATTTGAATTTTCTAATATGTTTTCAAAGGAAAAATCCAATAAAACCATTATTACAAACATAAAATTATAATTTGTGTCGATGATTATCATCGTAACATTTCTGAAAGCTTTTTACATCCCATACCTGTTGACCAATAGTTGTTACTTCCTCTAGTATTTCACCTAATAGCTCAAGACCCTACAGATTTTTCTTCACAGCTTCATTGAAATGCATTGTAGTTTCACATATTTTTCAACAAACGAATTCAAATGGAGCCATCTGAATGATCAAGTGAAATAAATTGTTCTATATAAACTGAATAAGAGGATGGTTTTATTCCCAACCACCATTGAAATAATTATAATAATATCTTATCATAACAAATATGGTTTAATTGTTCTCTAAAATTTACCATTTTTCAGGGCATGGTACAGTGGGTGTTTACATAGCCTAATACCCAAGGCATACTAAAGGCTTCATGTGAACTCTATGGTCATCCTTATATCATGATTAGATAAAATAGAATTTTATGCACCATGAAATCCTAAAGACATATTTAATAAATATGCTTGAAATGTTATCCAAATATAGTTCTGATAAGATAATGATAATGTGTTATAACATCTTAATAAGATAAACTACAACACATGATTTTTTATTCCGTTTATATTTTATTGGCATACCATTTTAAATACCCATAGCGAGGTTTTACAATTTCATTTTTTGTAGGAATAATGGTCGTATCATACTTTTAAAAAATTTCCTCTCAGTATCAAATTACTAACAAACTATCAATTGATATGTATACACATAAATATATAGCATTATGTTGTCACATGATATATTATCATTTCTATGGTAAATTTGACATATTTATATCATTTTCTCCCATTAGTTTTGGGATTAAGCACAATGATGTCGTAGGATGAAACAAATCATAACCCATGTTGCGAGTTATCATTTTTCTAAAACTATATTTATTAAAATATTAATAGATTTAAATAAACCATAATTACTATAAATTTATAGATTTGAAAAATATTGAATATTACTAATACCATTAATATATTGTCTATGAAATAGATTCCTCTATAAAATTAATGAGTTTTATTTTATTAAATTTCTCCCAAAAATCATTTATTAGGATAAAAAAATCACATTTATTATCAAAATTATTTTTTATAAATGCGTTATAAAAATGAAACATAATATCACAAACCCATGATTTAAACCATAAATATTATCTTAATCTAAAATTAATATAAATGTGCTTTCGAAAACATTCCATATATGTTTTCATATTATTATAAATGAAATACCATTTTTGAAAAACATTCACTATATTATTCATGAATCCAAATACATACTCACTTTAATAATTAACATAAATTTTCAGAATATAATATGTATTTCCATTATCTAGTTGTCGACCCATTTTATATGTCATTGAATAATATAACACTAAATTTCTCTATATATATGAAATTTCACTCTATGGAAACCCATTAAACGTTAACCTTAATTAAAAATTAGTAAAAATAATCCCCTCCAATTTAAATAATTGTCAAGGATATTCTTCCCTCATTATTGTTATTTATAAAGTTAAATATGAAATCATAAATGTTTGTTACCAAATGATATTTCATAATATTTCATTTTCCTCTTATTTTATGCACAAAAAACCTCATCAAATATCACATTACTAGTTATATATCATGATAAATAACATGAAAAAATGAAAATATCTTTCTCAATAGTCATCCTACAATTTATTTGTTTATAATAATGGAATTTTCTACCACATTTATTGTTAACATTAATCTTCTTGGTTTTCTCAATTTATAAAAAACAATGATTAATATTATGAGAAAAAATAATCTTAGTGGGAAACCATATATTTATGATAAATCACATACATGTTGTCTAAATGGTGGAAACTTAATTTTTATTTATGACTCATTAGAATTAACCTAGGTCATTAATGATCATTATTGAAATTATTATTGATGGTTGATAATGTGTTTTCAATTTTTCATATCATATCCTATGGTATTTTCCAACTAGGTGTGCAATAAGGCCTATTGTCGTGATCGAACTAATGATCATGTCCATTCCAATGAACCCTTTTTGGATCTATTAACCATAGTTACCTCTATGGTAAATATGCATCAACTTATTTATTCAGATAGGGATGTAATTTTATAAAAACCAATCAACATAACCTTGATAAAATTTGATAAAATGATCTTGAACATTGACTCTTCCTTATAAATATCCTTAGACATATGAATATAGATATCATTATATATATCCCTTAGTATCAAATAATGTTTTTTATAACCCAGATATACAGCATTAAAAAATATATCCTCTTATACTAACTTTAAAGACCCAAAATTTCCATCCATATAAAGTTACATGATTTTAAATGAATATTAATTATATTTAACAAATACATATCTACAGATCATAAAGTTATATATCCATTTGATCATGGACAAAAATCTACTAATTTTTTGATATATATTCAATATATCACATAATGTTATCCCACATAGTTATCTTATTAGAAATGTATTGATTAATACATTTCCTCATAACCTATGGGAATTAAGAATAACAAAATGTTCTATCAGATTCTCAGTATGGGTAAAAAATAGTGTCCCAATGATGTCTTCTCATAATAAAAATTCACACTAGGGTCATCCTTGTAACTTGATGATATGATGCATATATAGAATGATCACTGTTTATATTTGACTACTTTTACAGTACCACAAGATGTAATATTTCACCACATACAAACCTCATCACCTGATATTCTTTTATAAATTATTTCAATTACACTATAAAATGATAAACAACTACTTAATCATGCTCATTATCCATTAAAAATCTAATAATTGATACATTCTCAATTCAGCAAACACTCGATAATAAACACTTTAGATACTCTATATAGATGAGTCTCAAATTACAATACACAATTCATGGAATTTATATTACATTCCCACTTATCAAAAATTATGAATTTATACTATAATTCCTTTTCTACTCAAACAATTACTTAATGATATTTGTAAGAAATTAAAAAACAAAAGCTCCACAATTTTTATTCATGCATTATATAATATTCATGAATTATTTCTTAGGCATTAATGTTATATTTAACCTATATTTCCTCTAAATATCAGCATTAATGTGTAAATAGTGAATGGGATAACCATTTATACTTCATGTAATTCCATGTATATATATTGTTCAAATTAATTTAATACATATATATTATCACATTCTTATATTGAAAAAAATAATATGAGATATTATCTTTCATTATTATTCATATATCATTAAATAATGTATCTATTTGTTCGTCATGGAAGATAGTGTGAATGTTACATTATCTTTTGTTTCTATGACCATCATCATGTGAATGACAATCCCTATTAAAAATATAATTATTTAATCAAACACTTTCTTAAATACAATTATTATTCATGTTACTATCTAGGTGACATTCCATTAATTGATTTTTGTTTCGATCATGTAATAAAACTACCATGTCCACATGTATATATAGATAAACACTAGACACTCCATCTAGAATATAATCCTTGAATGTAAACCAAGATAGTTCATCATGTGTGAATTTCCTTAATTCACTTTTGTAGCTCTGATACATCGCAACACGTACCTATCAAGAAGCGAACATCATGGCTCATGGTCTTGATAACAACGTAATCAACTAGGACATTATGTGATGTGTTGATTTACCGGTTGATCTTTTCCCATTATATAAAAATTATTTTCAAAAAATTCCCTCTTTCTCACTTCTGTTGTCCCTTTCATTATGTTTCAATAAATTGTGTCTTGGTCTTTGACCAAGACATTACCTTTTAAAAAAAATATTATCTCTTTTAAATAATGGTTTGTTTCTACATGAAAATCATGATTAAAATAGTCCCCCAATGAGTCTAGGGGTAGAATGCCTTTTATTAGTGTCGATCGAGTGGATCATAAGTAAAAAATGTAATTTCCCATGTTTTATCAATAAAAATTAAATGTGGATTAGAAGTGATCCATTAAGTTCACATCCCACACATACATTTTAATCTGATTCACACTTATTATTAATAATACAATTTATTAATTCCCCAAATGATTGCAATAGGGTATTTCCTTTAATACTCTATAGATCATATGATATATGTTCCCCCCTATGTTTTCCCACTCACTCATTCAATTAGTTCATACATAGAAACTTCTATGGGTGCTATGTATACAATATACTCAATAACTCCCGACGATCACTATAAACTCTCACATACCACTATATACTGGATGAGGTGACATACATTACCACCTAATTAGTGGTTTCATGTTTCCAATAATGATCTTTAGTTATATACTTTTGATATTAATGTCCAAAAAATTATATAATTATAAATAAATTTACACGAAGAGTTTACAATACACAGTTCATAACAATTAAAATTATTTTTCATGATCTCATAAATCATTAATTGGAATTCAAATTATAAAATCATTAATAGTTGATCAATATCCATGTATAATTTTAATACGATAATGTGATCTCTCATAGTCCAAATGTATAATCTATTTATCCATATGAATGAATAAAAAAAGTCATAATTTTAAAAAACATTTAATTTGAATTCTTATTGGAAAAAAATATTAATTCTAAACAACCATAATAAACAACATGGATTTTAAAATCATATTAAATATTGAAAAAAACTTTCTATTTCTTATTAATATAGATCCCAATGTAGATAATGAAAGTGGAAATGGTTTTGGAACATATTTTTGTATGGTAAATAACCTAAAAATAGTTTTTCGAGTATATATCAGCCATCATTTTGGTGAACAGGGAAGGAGACCTTAGTGTGATATTGGTTTCACACACCTGATGGTTATTCTTACAAAAAATAAAATTTTATTTGTTAATCATTTCTGTTAATGAAAATTTAAAATGACCATTGATAAATAAGGATAAATATAAGGTGGGGTTTATTTAAATGATGACATCATGATTTAGAAAACCGTTGAATGAAATTCTTGTGATTATATGATTTCCAACTATGATTATTTTTCTCATACAATATTATTTTTTTAAGTCAGTGGATCAAACTATAAGGAACCATGTTTATAATGATTTTTGTGGATAATGAAATGGTTATCCACATGAGAAACCAAACAATATGGGAAATAGAATGAAAAATATTTCTCTATATATAAAATATAGTCTAAATCTATGAATCATGTTGAAAATCATAATGTGTAGTTAGGGGAAAAACATAATTTTCATGAATTAATGAGGAAACACCCACCATCGTTTATTTGGTCAACAAATCTAATACTTAATTATAAATTTTACAGGAGCAGAAAAAATATACATTACATTATATAATAGCAAATGCATGAATGTGTAATCTTATCTATTATTAATTTTTTAATGTGAATATAATCAAAGGTAGTTTATTTTGTTGAATAATAGGAAATGAGAATAAATTAACTCCTTTGAGTGGTATGAGTTTTTCTGATTATTTATCAATAAGTACATTCCATGTAATATGAATATGAATATAGAGTATTAATTCCATCACCTAAAGTATGATGATGATAAATCTATTTCTACATATGTGGAAAATTTTACAATACATGATAGAGATGATTCTAGTTTTAACATTAAACATGAAAGTAATACTGATACAGTCCTCATTGTTTTAAAAGCTTATTTTCATACGGGTTTAGTGATGAGATACATTTTATAGCTATAATAATATCATTTAATGTTTAATCAATGTGTATATAAAGATTTAATTCACCCATCATATAATTCTTATTATAATATAATGTTGGAATTCAATGGAAATTCTAATATCAAAAAACACGGAGTGTAAAAGATTCTCCATCCCTTATGCTAGAACTATGGAATGAAACACTATGAAGATGGTTTTCAGTGGTACAGTAAATTATTTTAGTGTATAAATGATGTTAAAAGATAAAAATAGTTTTGATGTGATTTGAGGAAGATAATAAATGAAATAAATTATTAAAAAGATCATCCAAATGAATATCCCACACTCAAATTCTTCATATGCATGAATTTTTCACATTATTCTAAATAGTTCTAAACTCAATTGGTTATTGGTGATTATCAATTTCAAAATCCTCTTCATCCTCTATAAAATGGGAACTAAAATATGATAAATATTATTAATTATGAATATGAAATTTATGTGAATAAATTTACACTTACCATTTGTTCTAGAACCATCAAGGTATTACTTTATTATACTTCCAACCACTCTTTTATATTTGAATAAGTTTATAATACCTTCATAGTACAAAATCATACATTATATGTTAAATTATAAATACAAACACATAATTTTATGGTGATTAAATTTGATGTATTTTACTATTCCCTGATTATGTTTTTAGGGAATTTTATTCTTGTAAATCTTGTTATTCTTTCCCTAGTTGAACTTATAATTATTTTAACAAAGAATTGTATTTATTTATATTAATATAATTTAAATTTATAATGAAGTGATGTTTCATTTTATATTCCTAAGAGAAAAATTATTTTTATATGTGTTAGGAAAATTTTCATCATCAAATGGAATTAAATCCATTGTATGTGTATGGATTCTTATGAAATGTTGGTAGTTATCTCGTATAGTTGGGGAAAATAAAAATATATTATATACCTATAATATGAGAGTGTTTTGATTTATTTATATAATATTTTATATTTTTCCTGTAAAACATGTGATTGATTTTCCATCATTACTCTTACTCATTGCTAGATTTAGTTAAAAGACTCCACATAGAATGATCCTGATTGGAATTTAGGGGTTGAAGAAGAAACTGTAAAATAATCCTGAAAAGGGAATCATTCATCTAAGATATTTAACTAAGGATTAACTTATTCATTTTATTAATAAAAATGACAAATCAATGTGACCAAGAATTCATTATCATAAACCTAAAAATATTCGAATCTAGAATAAATATCATCTGCAATATATAGATGATTTTTAAACCCAAAATATTGAGGTCAATACATTTAAATGATTGGTCATTTATATGGATACTATAATTTGTTGGTTAAAAATGATGAAATAATAAAGATATAATTTCAAACAAGGTGTGAAATCTATATACCAAATAGACATAATAATTATTTTTTTATCATAATAGATTTAATTTATAGATTCTTTTGAGATTACCATGATCGCTTCGTAGTAATCTTTATTGATGATATTCCTACGAAATCCAAGAGAACGTAAGTGCGTGTTGTTCACATTTGGATTACAAAGGACCCAATACAAGGACATGTTTCATTATAAATATTCAATGTGTGACTATTTTCAATATATTGTTTCATTTTTTGGATATTTGAAACTCAATAGAGGGTATATTGGTCGATACATCAAAAAAAAGTTACTAAAATATATCCCAGACCAACCATTATGACTAAGATCTATAGTTTTTATAGATTAATTTGGAATTATTAGTAAATTATAGATTATTCCTAATGAAAATCAAGCCCACTAACCTTGTTAACATAATATAAAGTTGTGTTCCATTTAATGGATGAATGTGAATAAAAATTCAATGTGTTGATGAGAGGGTTTCTCATTGCACATGTGATCAGAATACCCTATAATGTAGAGGCTTTTCTAATTAAAAATGTGGAATTAATGAAATTAATGTGATTTTTTCATATATATAATGATATTTTGTTAGATTACACCTCAGACAAATTGATGGTTTTTATGAAAAATTAAATAATAAATTATTTTTCAATAGTGGTGAAATTGTTTCCATTAAAGATATGGAGATATTATCATTATAGAGAATGGTGTCAAAAATACACTGACCATAAAATAATATAGTATATATTCAGTCAAACATAGATGAATATAAACTATATATGATAGTTTTAATTAATTATTATAAAAACTAATAAAATTATTACCACATTAGGATGTTGAGCATGGTTGCTGAAGGTTTTGTTTGAAAGTTTCATCATATCTGATCTATGATAGTGATAACGAATGATCCCATAATTATAGGATTAAAATGTAATTAACATGAAATATTTATGGAAGGGGATTCATATTATCTTTATTAAATATGTGTTCAACCATATTATTATGTAATGATTAATGTGGTATAGATATAAGATGTGGATAATTAATAGACGTCATAAAATGTTTATGAGTTCAAACATAATTTCAATGAAATGATAATTTTATGGGGTAGAGTATGTGTCCCACCAATACTAGAAATTTTGAATTAACTATTTTAAAAATCTATTATCCTTAAATTCTCAATTAATTCTGGATGTCAAAATATTTATACGGATCAGAAAGTGTATTTATGGTGTGAAAACATTGATAGATATATGGAAATTATTATTTTCTATTAGTTAGAATATATTCATGTTAAGGGTGAGATACATAATTATATGTGGATATTATAACCATTACCCATAGAAAAATAGAAATTTGAAAAAATCACCATGGATTTAGTCCCCAGACTCCAAAAATATCTAATGGACATACTGTTAATTCTGTTTTCATTGATAAACATATAAATTCATAACACTTCATTAATTTCAAACAAAATTAATATCATGATTATATTTCTTTTAAATACATCAAATAAGTTAGAATGATTCATGGATTTCCACATTCTAATATATATTATTGGGATCCTAGGATTACCTTGATGTTCTGGAGAAGACATAAGCAATATAATAATATAAAGGTTTGTATTAGTACAAGTTATCATCCTCAAGTAGATGTTCCATTTTATAGGACCTTTCACACTATAGTGAATATTTTGAGATTATATTCTCTAGATTCCAATGTTTTTTGTGATCTATAAATTTCATTATTTTATTTATAATATAAGAATAAATTTTAATTGGGAATTTATATGGATCCTCATGAATCTATTTATGGAAATAATGGTTGAACTCAGATATTCTAGGATAATGTTGGATAAATATATATTGAGAAATATGATAGTTATGGAAATTGTATATAAGGATAGAGCCAGTCATTAGAAAATTAGTGTTGCAATGTGTCAAAATATTTAATATAATAAAAATCACTAATGACGTATATAATTAAATGTTTGTTATAGAGTATTCATCTGAATTTATCAGTGGAAGAATGTTGTGATATTTATAAAGAATGGAAATATGAGTTCATGGTAAATTGATCCTTTTGATATTATTTATTGGATTGGGATAATTTTTTATTGAATAACATTTAGACCATTATTGAACAATATTCATGATGTGTTCCATGTATCTCTCAAGAGGAATTACATAAATGATCATTCACATGTACTAAACAAATAGGTTTTACCACTACATCATTTTAAATATTATAAGGAGTAAAATGTTTAAGTAATGGATTATATAGATATTGTGATGTGGACTAGACTATCCAAATTATTATTTCGTCATTGGAGGGAAACAATTTCGAGAAAGATATATAGGATGTCTATAATGTGATGGGGCAATGAAATCCTCATTTTTTATCTAATAGACGAAATTTCATGTTATATAATTCTTTTTTTGTGGTATAATGTAACATCCCAATGAATTATATGTATTTCCTTTAAAATAAGCTCGATTTAATGGATAAATTTGTTTAGAAACAACCTTGCATCTAAATGAGCTATGATAAAAAAACATTAGAAACAAAGTTGATAAATTAGTTGGTATGAATAATAATTAAATCATTATGAAATTTTTTAATGGAATTAAACATAGATAATGCACTAATTAGTGAAAAATAAGTTATTTCATAATTATTAGAAATGAAATCTTAGTGTAATTAATTAAAATATCTCATAATATGTATTTTTTAACATTTTTCCTTCCTAATTAATTATATCCATATAGTAAAATAAATTATTTAAGAAAGTTAATATGTATCTTTAAATCATAATGTTAATATTAATGTGATGTGAGTATTTTTTATTTTTCCAAAAAATATTTATTTGATGGTGAATAATGAAAAATAATGATTTTTTATAAAAACTACCATTTTTTAAATATAAAAATTATTGTTATGATTCTAATTTTGTGTTAAAGTAACATAAGTATTACTTATCCATAGATATTATTATTATTTACAAATGGTTCATCATTATACAATTTTTTGGTTTATGGAAACTTTTATGAAAAAACACTTTTTTTAAAACCACTTTTTATGAATGAATTGTGCCTTTTGATATAAAATTATATTAATATATATTTATTAATTAAATTAATTAAATTTATATAATATATAATACCTAATATATTTTAACATTCACTTGATGATTTTTTAATGGAAATGAATGAAATGAATTTATGTTTCATGCTTAAAAATTCAATTACATAAATTATGTTTTCATTACTGTTTTTGAGATTATTAAATGTTAAATTATACGATAAATAAATGTTTAATTTATTTAAATAAATGCAATATTTTTATATATAAAAAATGATTTAATTTTATAGGTTCATATTTTTTCATTTTGAATATTTAAACCGTAAACATTTCTTGTAATTGTTAATGTTAATATATTTTTATTTTGCATTAAACAACGAGATAAGGGAAGGATTTCAACCCAAAATAATATATTTTTTAACATATGTCCATGTTATCATATTCCACATTTTAATATTTGGAATTTCTTAAGCCTCATACCCAGGAATTTTTCCATATATCATAGAATTAATTTATGAAATTCCATGAGTGTCCCTCCCATCACATATAAAAAAGTTCTCTTCATCATCCATTATTAAAAAATATTGATACATAAATGTTATAAAATACCTACAAAAATTATATAATCCATACCTTCATCAAATATCATATGTTATTATTCAATGATTAAACATTCAAGGATTAAGGATTTAACCAAAGGTGGTCTCTCAATGGATAGGTTTAGATGTTAACCATGCTATTTAAATGTAATTTATTCATATACATAAATAAATATTATTTATCCATGAAAACATTAATACAGTATAATAAGTACAATAATATGTTATGATGAAAATATAACAATCGTATTCCATATGTTCCTAATCAAATTTGAGATGCAAGTGTCACTGATGCATAAATGTGGATTATTGCCTTTCTGTAGTGATATGGTTCTATTTTTCCCCACCACCATTCATGGATTAAAATAATCATATATTTAATGTTTATAAATGTTATTAATGTTATAATAGTGGTTTTTAATTAGTGAATTAACATTTACCTTTCTTTCATTACATCCATCAAAAAATGGAAACGTCACTTGTCCGTACATAAAGACAATATTCAACACATAATGATATAATTATTTATTTAATAAAAATTATATATGGATGGTTTAAAATTATTATATAATGAATATAAAATATATGTAAATCATCATTAAAAAAAATTATTTGCAAAACTCATGATAACTGTGGAAGGACCCAACATACTGATCCAAAACTAACATTGAAAATGCTGGTGTTAGCACCTAAAATGATGTTGATAATGAAATACTATAAATTAATTGGAGATAATGATATATATATAAAATAATTCATGATATTATAAGAATTAAAATTAAATTTTTATAAATTTAAATTTATAATACATGAGGTTCTATTTCTTATGAAGAAAGCAATACTTTAGGTTAAAGTTTTGTCTCAATTTCTTTTAATTGATAAATGTTTTAATTTTATGAACAAGTAAATTATATATATGTTGTATACTTTTGTACAGAGAGGATACTCAAGAGGGGGGTTAATTTAGTTCCAATTAAAAATTTCATTTAAAAAGTTTTCTATTAAAATCCACCAAATTATATAATAATCTAAAATGTAGGGAATTTATAGTTATTGAAAGGTTTCTATTTATTTCTCAAAGATTGATTATTTTTCATTTAACATAATAAGAAGATTAAGTTAGCTTTTTAAGCTAATTTACTCGCTAACAAAAATTATAAACACTTGCAAATTAACTATTAGAGTTACATTAAAACAGATTTATATTTAATGTACTTAGTAGCGGAATATTCAATATAGTTTAAAACAAAATAAACAAGAAAACTGTTTTAACCAAGAGGTTCAGTCTCAAGCTGAGACATATTCCTCCCAAATAGTTTTATATAAAACTATGATCCACACCCTGGATCAGGTAAACAAAATTACACAAACTGTCTAGGTACTAATACATGTACCACAATTTTTCATGGGAAAAACAAAACAATTGCACCCAGGCTATCCAGGTCACATTTGACCCCTACCACTATCCACAGTGTGATATAAGAGTATGAAGGAAAGATTGAGTGAGAATTTATGAATCCTCTAGTTAAACACAAGAGATAGAGTGTGTTTGAAAATATAGAGCACAAACTGCTCAAAATTTTAATAAATGAAACACAATAGAGATAAACAAATAGAGATGATTTAAAATGATCTATGTGATGTGAGTGAAGCTATGGACTCCTCGGATTAATGTAGATGAATCTTCATGTCCTTCATTAGAATTTTTAAAGAAAACAGAGTGTTGTGGTTCTATTCGTTCACTTCTAGTGTAGGTGTTCAGCACGAGTAATAGAGTATTCTTGGTAACACTTGAGCTTCTTCTTCGAAACTTCTACTTGATGTGTACGACTGTTATTTCAGTTCTTCACTTGTTATTCGTTATGAATTTCACTTCAAGTGTCACACATTTGAACATATATTCTGGTGGTCTTATTCTATCAGTATCCTAGGTGTAACAGTATCTATATGTATATCAGTGACCTTATCCATATCGGTAGAATTCTGTACCAGTGTACTTATCCTTATATATAGTTGTGTACCTGAAACCTCTGTATCAGTGGCTCTTTGTAGTGGTAGCTCTTGTAGACTTCATTGTTAGGTCTATCCCTCTGTATAAGTAACTATTGTGCATACTTGTGGACTAAAGCATACCAGGGGACTTACTCTATCAGAAGGTCTATACAGTGAACCGAATACTAATATGTTATATGCTAAACATATCCAAATTGAGTAAAAATTATTTCAAAGCATGTATAAACATAGATAAACATTGATTAACATATTCTAATAATTATTTTGATATTTTTGTCAACTTAATAATATGATGTCATGGATTGAAGGAATAATTATTATAAAGTCAAACAATATTTGGTATTATCAATGCATATTGAAACATAATTGAGAATATCAAAACATATTAAAGCATGATGGGGATTATCAAAACTGGTGAGGTCAACAATCTCCCCATTTTTGATAATCACAAATTATGATAATATAATACAAAAAAATTCGTAATGTATCAGTATAAAATAGTGTGAAGAATGAAATTTTCCAATGTAAGATTTAAATAAATCAAAGGATATAGTATTAAATGAAATTTTATTATAGGTAGAAAATGTAATAGAATTATAAAACAAATGTATCAGAGGTAAAATAGAATAGTTCTTCATATCATAGTTTTCCCTCATTTTCCTCCCATATTTCTACCATCCTCCCTTGTATTATTTATCACCCATTATAATATTTATCCCCCTTTGTGATTAGGAAAAAGAAGTAACCAAAGATTAGAAAAGCAATAGATAGTGAGAGAGAATGAAGGCATTGATATATAACTGGAGGCAAAAATACATAGAAATACAGAATTGAAACAAAAAAGAATACATGTGATTCCAATCAAATGTCTTAGCCACTAATCAATCCACCTACTGAATGTCTTCTTTGGATTTGGATTTAGGTTCAGAGGTTGATTCAGGCTTGGGGACTCCAGAAAGCACCACTTAAGGTTGAGAATAGAGATTGTTCCAGGCCTGTTGTGGGTACTTCTTGTAGTAATCAAAGGTGTCAAGCTTATAATGGATTAAACCGGTGTCATCTAAGGAACGGAGGTAGATTTAGCAGAGGCATGCAAAGCTGGAAGAGCAATGATTGGAGTACATTACACATAAAAAATGGTAGCAATAGATTCTTAAAGTCCATTATGATCCATCATCCTCTTTCCATAGAAGAAATGATTTCAACCTTGTTCTCCATAAATTTACCTAGAGCATGAGTCCACGCCCTCAGTTTTATTACTTGTTCTCTGAAATCCTAAGTGACTAGGAGTAGTTTTATGTTTTCGAACAGATGCTTGAAATGATTTTTCAATCGATGCTTAGTGTATATTCTTTGGAAATAGAAATCCCCTTTGTCATTGACCTCTATTTTAGATGTGGTGGCCTCTATCATAAAATTATGAACAATTTACCCTATATATCTAGTGGTATTCACCACTTGGGTCAAAGCAGCAGAGTCTACAGAGCCACTTTTAGAAGACTGTCCAATCTCTTCTCTCATCACAGCTCGAATTTGATCAATATCCAAAGAAATCTTGGAAGAACTCAGAGGTGCGATAGTAAAGACTACTATTTCCTTAAAGGATTTAGTCATCCCACTTATGAGATTTTTCACAAGAGAGTCCTGGGTGCTGAAATTTTTCACCATGGATTTCAAAAATTCCTCTAAAACTGATACCATCTGACTAACCATACTTTTTACAAAATACAAGTCTTTGTCTGCTTGAGATTTAGAGCTCATATATGATTGTATAGAGACAATTGAATTATTTAGTGACGCAATATCCTCTACCAAGATTGAAACTTGATTCTTCCAGGACTTGACTTCATCCAAACACAAGATACAAATTCATTCATCATAGACTGAATAGAAGATACTAAAGAGGTTTCCATTATTTTTATTTCATCCACAAAACTGGCCTAGAGATCAAACTTCAAATGGTTTAAATAATATTTTCTTACTATGTCCTCATGTAAAGTTTCAGAAAGGAGGTTATAATTGAGATAAGGTCTATTTATGGGTGTCTCATCTTATGAATCAGGATAGTCCAAACCAAACACTACAAAACCTAGGTCTTCATTCCAGACATCATTCTCATGAGAAACTTAAATAGTACCAGGTATTGTAGGATGCTCCCCCTCAATCTTTTCATCCACCTGATCAAGTAAATCAACAGCAGCCTGACCAGGTAGGTCTTCCTTAGATGAATCCGCTACAACCATTTCCAATCCAACCGCATGAGGCTCCTCAGGAATAGGTGTATGTATGTCTACTTCAACAGCTTCCTCAGTAGGCATTGAGGAGTTCCCAATCTGTGGACTGAGACTCAAGATCGCAGAAATAGATGCTTCAGTTTCATATTCTTCTTCTTACTCATTCTTTGGAGGTTGCTGGTATTCATAATCCATAGCAGATTCTTCATTTCTTGCTCCCAACACTGTTTCCTTTCCAGATGATACAACTTCAGCAGTTGGACTAGGAGGTAAGTCAGGATCTCCTCCATCTGCTATAGAGGTATCCTCCTCATCATTGTCAATACTATACTAAGGTTCCTCTTTATCAGTTCCTAGACCTGGATCCCTCACATCCTTAGGCCTAGAAGGATGATCCTCGGGATTAAACTTATAATACATCTCCTCATCATCACTAACCCATTCTCTTCTCCAGGGACTCCAATAGATGTTCATGTATTTACAGATAAGTTTTGGTAATACAAAAGGTGTCTTTCATAACCACTCTCTAATCCTGAGACTTAGCCACACCTCTTACATTTATCATTACAAAGATCATCTTTGCAAAGTATAGAGCATTAGTTCTTGATTTTGTCCTGGTCATATCATTAATTTGAATCATTAATATTCTACACAGATTCAGCATAACACCATGTCTTAACATATGAAACAAATAAATATCATGGTATTTCAGATTTTCAAAGTCCCCTCTTCTTAGACATAGAACATGTTGGATGAACTTGAACAGTAACTGACTCTCTCAATACATTTCTACAGCAAATACTTTTCTTGGTGTGACATATCCTATTAATTCTTCCAAGGCAGCTTCATATTCAAAGATTTCACCAGTAAGAGGTACTGATTTCAAGAAATACCCTAACTCTCCTTCATGTGGAACTTTTAGGAACTCATCCCACTCAATAGATGGAAAAGATATTGTCCTACCATTCAATACTGATACCATTATATTCTTAACTTCTGATTTCTCAAAATGAACAAATTCATAGAATTATTTTACCAGCTTCAGATAATAAGGACCATTGTTTTTCGAGAAGAAGTCTACCGATTTCTGATCTTCCAGTACTTCTAGAACAAAAGACTTACTGGTCATCAGCCATTCTACACATAGCTCTTTCTCAACTACTATTTCCATTTGAATGAGATGTGTATTTTTAGGTTTCTTCACTTCACTTCCATCACTAGACTCTCCTTTGAGTCTCTAGGAATTCTGATCATCATCTTTTTCCACTGACTGATGGCCTCTTCACTCTTTCCATTCTGTGAATCGCGAGGCTTACGGTTCGAGGATTTGGGAGCTAAGACTTATTGGTAAAGGGTTTTAGGTGGATTGAGATGAGGTCCAGACTTATGTTTTATCATTTAAGAATCACAAAATATAATAAGTAAAATATAAATGATGCAGATTTGGGTGGCTAAATATACAAAATTTTAAAAATAGTGAAATCCCAATGGTAAAACATACCAGTGAGGATTCTTAACAGTGAGGTATTTTTATCGGTGAGGTATAATAGTGAGGTTCATACCAGTGAGGTATAACAGTGAGTATTTGGCTAACAGTGAGGTTTCTAATGGTGAGGTTTCTAACTGTGAGGTTTCTAAAGGTGAGGTTTCTAACGGTGAGGTTTCTAATGGTGAGGTTTCTAACGGTGAGGGTTCTAACAGTGAGGTTTATACCAGTGAGGTATAATAGTGAGGATTTGGCTAAAGGTGAGGTTTTGGATAAGATTGAGGTTTATAACGGTGAGGTTTTTAACGGTGTAGTTTCTAATGATGAGGTTTCTAACAGTGAGGTTTCTAAAGGTTGTGTTTCTAAGGGTGAGGTTTCTAAAAGTGAGGTTTCTAACGGTGAGGTTTTTAACCTACAAAGTCTATCATTCATAAATCATGTTTAATGTAACATAACCTATCCAAAGATAATGGCTTGGTGAAAATTTCACTTAATTTATTTTTAGTACCTATAAATTCAAGAGTAATATCACCCTTTTGGTAATAATCTTTCAAAAAATGGTGCCTTACAATAATTTTCTTGGTCCTAGAGTGAGACACGAGATTCTTAGAGATGTTAATTGCACTAGTGTTATCATAGTTTATAGATACATGTCAAAACTGATATGTATAGTCCAAAAAGGTATGTTTCATCCATATAATTTTTGCACTATAGCTACCAACAGCAATGTACTCTGCATCAGCAGAAGGCAATGCAACAGAATTATGCTATTTACTACACCATGATAATAAGGACTTACATAGAATATGACATGTTCCAGAAGTTCTCTTCCTATCTAACTTGAAACTAGAAAATTCAGCATATGAATAACATATTAAATTGAATGATTGTCCATTTATATAGAATAATTCTATATTAGTAGTATGTTTAAGATTTTTTATAATTATTTTAACAGCAAGCATTTGTGACTCATTTATATTAGCATGAAATCTTCCACAATACACACACTAATTATAATATCTGGTAGGCTAGCAGTAAGATAAAGAAGACTCTCTATCATACCTCTGTAGTTTGTTTAATCAACTATTTTTCCAGTTTCATCAACATCCAACTTACAATAAGTACTCATAGGTGTATCACTTTCCTTAATACTATCTAAGAAAAAATGTTTTAAATGATCCTTTGTATATTTAATTTGATTATAGATAATACCATTTTTTATTTTGAAAAATGTGAAATCCAAGAGAATATTTGAGTTCTCACATAAAACTCATTTCAATGTCATTTTGCTACTCTTTGAAAAATCAATACATAAAGAATTTTTAGAATATCCAAAAATAATATCATCAATAAAGATTTGTACTATCAAAACATCTTTGGAAATTATTTTAATAAAGATAGTTGGATCTAAAATCCTTTTATAAAATCCTTTTGAAATAATAAAATTACTATGTATATCATTCCCAGATCGTGGGGATAGTTTTAAACCATATAAGGCATTAGAAAGCTTAAAAACTAGATTTGGAAAATGATGATTAGTAAATCTAGGTTGTTTTCAACAAAAAAATCTTCAATTATAAATCCATTTAAGAAATCACTTTTAAAATACATTTTATATAACTTTAAATTCATATGATCAGCATAGGAATGTAGAATCCTAATAGCTTGTAATCTAGCTACAGGTGAAATGTTTTCCTTATAGTCTATTCTTTCCTCATGACTATACCCTTGTGAAACTAGACATGCTTTTTTTAATACTATTTCCTGATTCATCAACTTTATTTCTAAAACCTATATAGTTCCTATGGTCAAGGTTTCCTTAGGTCTTTCAACTAAGTCCCAGACTTTGTTTCATTCAGATTGATTTAATTCTTCTTGTATAGATATTACCCAAAATTCATCATTGATTGCATCATTTATATTTTTCGGTTCTAAATATGAAAGAAAATCTTGATATTCAACCTGGATTCTTAGAGAAGCTCTATTCTGTGTCCCTCAATCAATATTACCTACAAAACCATATAATGGATGGTTCTTTAGAATTCTAGTTGATCTATTAAAGGCAGGACTAGAAATTTCAGGTTTTTCTCTATGCTCGGGTTCAGCAGTAGCAGATCCTTGAATATTTCCAGAACCAGTTTCCTTTACAATAGGTTCACCGATTTTATCATTAAGGTCCATAATAGACAGATATTCTTCAATATTTTCATGTGAAGACTTAGGTTCATGCGGATCAATTTCATAAAATTAGATGTGAACAGATTCTTCCACATGTTTGATATTTTGTTAAATACTCTATAAGACTTACTAGTTATAGAGTAACCTAGAAATATTCCCTCATCACTTTTAGAAGAATATTGGTCATGATTATCCTTATTATTAATAATAATGACATTGCAACTAAAAACTCTGAAATAACTGACTTTATGCTTTCTATTATTCCACAGTTCATTAGGGGTCTTCTCAAGAACATGTTTAATCAAGACTCAATTTATAATATAACAAGTTGTATTTACAGCCTCATCCCAAAAATAAATAGGTAAATCATACTCCTTGAGAATAGTTATTTCAATTTCTTGAAGGGTTCTATTCCTTCTTTCTACAACACCATTCTGTTGAGATGTCCTTGGGGCAGAAAAGATGTGACTATAGAAATTGTGTGTGCAGTAAGATTCAAACTCACGATTTTCAAACTCACGATCATGGTCACTCCTCAAGGTTTTAATTTTATGTCCACTTAGGTATTCTATAGGCTTGGAATATTTCATAAAGTAAGATAAAGCTTCACTTTTGTGAGCTAAAAATATATCCAAGTTTTTCTAGAAAAGTCATGTACTAGAACATAAACATAGTGCTTCTCATTTGAACTAGAAACTCTAAATGGTCTAAACAAATCCAAGTGAACCAAATCGAGAGGTTGAGAAGTTGAAATTTCTTTCAATAATTTAAAATAAACATTATGTTGCATTCCCTTTTGACATGGAGTGTAAATTTTTTCTATTGGGAATTTTAGTTGAGGTATGTCTCTATCTAAATTTTACCGAGTCAGTTTCTTATGTGAATAAACATTGAAGTGTCCTAATATTATATTCCAAATCCAAGACGCATTATGAAAAGAATCTAAACTAGTATCCTTTTGTTTGACTAAATAATTCAAATCTATAGAATAGACATTTTTATTTCTTAAGGAAGAAAATACTTAAAAAAATTTAGAATTAAAAACATTACAAGAATTATTTTCAAATTTAACATTGAAACCATCATCACACAATAGAGAAAAGTTTAACAGGTTGTATTTTAATCCATAAAAAATAATACTTTAGAAATTAAAACTGAATCAGAGTTACCAATTCGGCCAAAGATGATGATTTTTTCTTTTAAATTATCACCAACGGTGACATGTCCTCCATCAACCTTGATTATGCTTTTGCAGCTTGAAAAATCTCTTGTCATGTGTCCTGAACATCCACTGTCCAAGTACCATATCTTCTTATAGGAACTCTTCTAGCAAGTCTCCTCAGAGTTTTTTTTCATGAAACACATATTATCTTTTGGGGATTTTTCATCCTGAGAGGAGAAAGAATCACATGAAATGTCTTATGAAGCACTCCATGTTGCTTTCCTAGAATTCTTATATTTTTTGTCCATATAATCATAATTCTTCTTGAACTTCAGTTTTGGACATTTATCATTCACATGTCCTTTCCTCTGGAATTCGTAACAAACTATGTCATCACTATTATAATTCCTTTTCCAGTCTTTCTTCTGCTAACCTTTATTTTCATACTTTCCCTTATAATTGGAATTTCTGAAAAACCACTTCTTTCTATAAAACATTCTAAATAACATGGATATCTTATCCAATTCAGCATCACTGTCAGATTCACTTTCATCATAGCCTGATCTATCACTTTCACTTATAATTTTTCCTTTTTCCTTATTTTTTGAAGCCGTGGTCATGAAGGATATAGATTTCATTCATAGTTCATCATCTTCTTCCTTGTTTACCTTTAGTACCTCTTCATAATTCATTAACATACCAATGAGTTCCTTGATAGGAAGTGAACATATATCACATGATTCTTTTATTTAAACTGATGTGTCCCTCCATCTGTTGGGAATAAATCTGAGTAACCTCATGATTTTCTCCTTTGCAAGAACAACCTTTCCCAGTTAGCTCATTGTATTTTTAATTTTGTTGAACCTGAGATACATGTCAGACATAGGTTCATCAGGCTTCATTTTTAAATTTTCATACTTAATAGTGTATGTGTTTAGTCTCATTTCCTTAACACTGGTTTCTCCCTCAAGAGAAACACCCAAATTATCCCAGATTTCATAATCAGTTTTACAAGAAGATATTCGATTAAATTCTTCATCACCTAAAGTATAGTACAAAGCATTCATTGCATTACAATTATTATTGTAATCAGTTTTCGTATGATCATCCCAATAAGTTATTTCAGTTTCTGGAATCATATAATTAGTCTCTATAGTAGTCCGGATGTCAAATTCCATACTTTCTAAATAAATTCTCATTTTCAGTTTCCATTGGCCATAATTAACACCATTAATGAAAGGTGGCAAGTTAGTTGCAGCACCTTCTAGTATATTTTCCATAATTAGATTTTAGAAAATATATTTAATGAGATAAAATTTAGAACTAACATAAATTTAAGATATTTAAGATATAACTAAAATAACCATTGAAATACAGAGTATTTGAATAGCCTTTATAAACAACCTCCCTCTGATACCAAATGTTGGTCGGAGTGGATACTCAAGAGGGGGGTGAATTGAGTTCCAATTAGAAATTTATTATAAAATTATTTCTATTAAAATACCCAAAATTAAATAATAATCTAAACTTTGTTTAATTTATAAAGATTTAAAGGTTTCAATTAATTTCTCAATGATTGATTATTTCTCAGTTAACATAATCTGAAGATTAAGTTAGCTTTTGAAACTAATTTACTGGCTAAAAAATTTATAAACAGATTCTAGTTTAACTATCAGAGTTACTTTAAAATAGATTAATATTTAAAGTACATATTATCGGAATATTCAATATAGATTAAAACAAAAAAAACAAGAACCTCAGTTTTAACCAATAGGTTCAGTCTCAAGTTAATACTTAGTCCTCACAAACAGTTTTATATAAAACATTGATCCACGCCTGGATTGGGGTAAACAACAGTAAACAGACTATCCAGGTACTAAGACCTCTACCACAGTTCTTCGTGGGAAAAACAAAACAACATCACCTAGGCTATCCAGATCACACATGACCTCTACCACTATCCAGAGTGGGATATAATAGTATAAAGGAAATATTGAGTGAGGATTTATAAATCCTCTAGTTCAGAACAAGAGACATAGTGCGTTTGAAAATACATAACAAACACTACTAAAAATGTAAATAAATTTAACAAAATGGAGCTAATCAAATAGAGATGTGTTTAGAAAGCTCTATGTGTTGTGAGTAAAGATCTAGATTCCTCAGATTGATGTATATGAAGCTCTGAGTCTTTCTTTAGAAGTTGTAAGGAAAACAAATAGTTGTGGTTCTGTTCCTTCACTTCTAGTGTAGGTGTTTATCTTGAGTAAGGGAGTATTCTTTGTTACACTTGAGCTTCTTCTTTCAATCTTATGCTTGATGTGTATGATTTTTCCTTGAGTTCTTCTCATGTTATTATTTATGAATTTCAGTTCACGTGTCTCACAATTGCACGTATATTCCTCTCAATTTCTTCATTAGCTTGATCATCCTATTATACTTTTAGCTCTGGAAATGGGAATGGTTACCTTTTTATAGGTACAAGGTAGGGATCTTGAAATTCCAACCACTATCATTAATTAATAACATGTGCATTAAAAAAATAAAATATGACTGTTTTCTAAATTAAAAAATATAAATATAGTTTAGAGAAACTGTGACTGATTTCCATCGATAGCTCTTAGTATCAGAGAGCTTGTATTAGTAGCTATTAGTATCAGTGATCTTGGATCGGTGACTCTTCTGTATCGGAAGCTGTTATCCTTTATAATAGTAGATCGCAGGAATCAGTAGCTTCTCTTATCAGTAGATGTTACACTTTATAACAGTAGCTCAATTTATCGACAGCTCTTTCTATCAGTAGTTTTTATGCATATTAGTGACCTTTATGTATCAGTGAACCTAAGTATCAGTGACCCATACCAGTGAGCTTGTAACGATGGACTTCATAAATGTAGCGGTTATTCTATATCAGTCGACTTGTGCATATCGGTGGAATTATTCTATCGGTAGCCTAGGTGTAACGGTAACTGTCTGTATAACTGTGACCTTATCCATATAGGTAGTACTTATTTAACGGTGTACTTAGCCTTATGAGTAGATGTGTACCTAAGACCTTTGTATCGATGGCTGTTTGTATCAATGGCTCTTGTAGACTTCACCGGTAGGTCAGTCTGTCTGTATTAGAAACTATTGTGCATACCGGTGGACTCAATCATACAAGTGTACTTACTCTATCTGTAGGTCTATATCAGTGACTCAAATACTAATCTTTTCTATGAAAAACATATCTATATTGAGTTAGAATTTTTTCAAAGCATGTATAAACATTGATACACCTTGATTAACATATTCCAATGATTATTTTGATATTTTTTTCAACTTAATAATATGATGTCATAGATTGAATTAATAATTATAATATAGATAAACATTATTTGTGATTATCAAAGCATATTGAAACATAATTAACATTTTCAAAACATATTAAAGAATTATTAGGATTTTCAAAACAGATGAGATCAACATATATAATAAGAAAAAAAAGTATTATAAAATAATATAATTTTTAATTCCATAGATTTAGTGAACCATATGATTTTCAGGAATCATTTTATACTTATTTCATTAAAATTACTATAGTTGATAGTGTTATTCCTCTAATTTTTGATTATTTGGGACACATTAGATGTCATGCACCTATTAATTTTAATTAATCATATATACTGATTATTTTAAATTTTATTTCATGGATAATTCCCAATTCATTGAATTTAAGGTTATAGTTCAAATTATTTCATCTAAGGGGGTTTGATTATAATGTAACCAAAGTGCTAAGGTTTTACCCATTCTAGTTGACGTCATTGGGACATGAGTTATATTTCTATTATTTTATTATTTTATGAGGTCTATCTAATTGAAATGTGAAAATTTTAGAATTTGTATATTTATGATAGTATTTTATATAGATTCATTTTTGTTATTCCTTTGTTGGAGAATACCAAAAAAAATCAATGATGTAAGTGTTTTATGTTACAATGTCATTTTTACTAGGTCTGTTTATACATAAATTTACAGTAATGTTTTTTTTAATATATCTCTCAATCATATTATTTATTTTAATATCCTGTATTAATTTTGACATATTAGTTGTTGTAATTTCATTTTCATCTCCTTAGGTATGAAATTTTCTTAAATAATTATTTTATGAAAAACTAACATCACTTACTTCTTTGATTGGGAATATTTCATCCAATGTAAATATTTTCATTAAAATATTGTGAATAATATTTTTACTATTTTATAACTATTTATTAAGTTATTTATTATGAATTTATTTTTTAAAATAGATATTAATTTCATTTTCTAAATGGTTTACTTTCGACCTTTTTCAAAAATGTGAAAGTATTATTTTTATAACATATTCTGCATGAATGGATTTAAATTATTTCGTGAATAACATTTTCTACAATGATAAATTCATACATTTTGTTACTTCATTCAAAAAAATTGTTACCTTATTATGATATTTTTTTTGTTTTTTAATATATGATTTCATAATGAAATGTTTATTTTCTTCAAGACATTTTCAAGTGATTTTTTCAAGAATATTTCTTCTGTAATGAAATCCTTTTATTTTTTACACTACGTATATGATCCAATTTTACCATTTTTCTTTTTTCTCAATCTGGATAATGAATACTATGATGAAATGATTATAAAACTGATTTTCATTCTACATGTGAATATTTGAGTTAAAAAAATATTTCAATTATGTTATTTAACATATATAAAAGGATATCATTATATGATATGTATTTCCATTATAAACCACGGCTGGTTAGTTACACTTTAAACCAATAATGGGTGGATCTATAATAGACCTCCAATGAACTGGGAAATTATAATGGAATTGAGAATCTCTTAAAAGAAAACAATTTAAATAAATTACTTAGAGATTATGGAGTTATCTTTTTGGATGACAATCCTAAGATAATATTTGAAATAATGTGGCTGTAATTTCTAACATGGACCTTTATCAATATTTATCGTACAATGATAGAACCCTGATTACAGATGTTATTTTCTTTTAGTATATAAATTACAAAAACATATGCATCATTTTCTTCTAATGTTCTCAAAGATCATGAATTAGTGTTCATTATTTGGAACACATATAACTTAATTCATATACTATGAAACATAATTCTGTTCTGATTCAGGAATATAGATCCTTGAAAATTTTATTATGACTTTTTTATGTTATAATCATGTTATCATACACTTGTTCTTTTCTTATGCTCATTTAAGAAAATTGATTGATATGTATTATATATATCGTTACTAAGAATATGTGATTAACCATTATTATATTTATATTCCCTAGGTTATTATGAATAGATTTATGTAGGATATGACAAAGAAGTGTATTATGTGTGACGCCATTATGTGATATGTTGACCAAATTTCATGAAATAAGATTATTATCTATCTATTCTAAAATATCAAAAAACATTTTGGGTTATTTACCTTGTATTATTGTAAAAATTATTTAATATTCATCTAAAATGATTTAATATTTATCCATGTATTGTCTGGTTTGAAATATTTTTCAGGTAAACCTATTTTGGATTCCTTTTAGTGTCCAATCAAACCCAATGGTGGACATTTATAGAAGAAGTTAATTTGGATGTATTTTTTGGTGTGTTTGTAGAAAATTTAATGTGAATGATGTTTTTTATGAATTAATCTAAATAATTAAGGATTACTAAGGATATTTGGGCGTATTTAGAGAAATTCTCTCTAAATAACAAGGATTTCATTGTGACAACACAATTCATTTCATGAATAGAGATAATAAGGATCGTACTATGTATGAGGAAACATCGTACAATTTTTACATGGTATGAATATAATTGTTTCTCCAAAAAGGTTTATTTATAATTTTGTATAATAACTTTAGAGGTGTTGTAAATGTTTTTAATTCAATGATCACGCAATGAAGGTATCATCATATGAAACCATATGAAATTAATGTTTTAAAAATGACTTAATTTTGGAAAAGTAATCATGTCATAATAGGTGTAATTACATTTTATTACTATATGTATGCATTTCATTATTCCCACCCATGAGGGGATCATTCTAATAAAAATGGGGCCATACCAATTTTGTTTCTAGGAAAATTTCAGTGGTTATGTCTACATGATCCTTGTGATGGGATGAAAATTGGTGCCTCCTGAAATGATTAGAGATTATAATTTATTTTAGGTTCATACACTAATAAATGTATAAAGGTAGTCATTTTTATTGAGAATTAAAGATGATATAGTCATAAAATTTGTGTATAGTTTTTAATCATGTGCTGAAAAAATGTAGACACACTGCAGATATGGATGAATTTGTGATATTCACATCATGATGAGAAGGTATCATCAAGAATGAACGTTTTATAGATTTAATATAAATTTTAATGATGGTTTTATGATTCAAAATTTTAGGCCATTTCTATTTCATAATAGAACATAATTTACATTCTTAAACTATAGATGATACATTGAATAATTATAAAGGAATTAATGATTAAAATTAATCCAAACCATTTTATTATGAAATTTCAGGGTACTAAGTTTCTAGAATTTATTTTGAGATAAACCAAAAAATAGATACTATATGAGGAATAATGGAAACATATTAAATGGACAAGGGATAAAGAAATAGATTACTAGATTTTAAAATGATGATGGTTTTATATCCATCCTCTGAAAATCTATTAGAAAAGAAGAAGGAATTCAAAACAATTCTGATGCTAGAAGTTCATAAAACTATGGAGAATAAATAAAATATTTCTGGTGTATTTTCTAAAAATATATTTTATATAAGAGTAGAATAATCCTAGATAGATAAATGATCACCTATCTATGAGGATGGGAATTGGGCTCTTTGAACTTGTGGAGGATAGTGAGTGTAAAGGATTAGTTCATCTACTCCATTTTATAACAACAATTTGCAAGTATTGTTTTAGTTTAATATTTAATCTATTGATCAAATTCTCTAATGATTCTCCATGTTTGAAATAAATAATTAAGAAAAAACATTCAATTTATATCATTGTCCAATATTTGGTGAATTGGGATTGATAGAAATAAGTAATCCCTCACAAGATAGAACATGATTAAGATCAATTATGGAAAATTTATAAACTACAATACCACTGTTCACAATCCATTTTGGCAATATTAGATGATGTAGAAAAATAATATAGAATATTAAATTTAACTTATTATAATAGTAGATTAATCGTATTAAAAGAAGTTTTTTTACCCATGGAATAAAGTATTCTCATTTATCCAATTACTTAGAACATATCAAGTTTTAAAATACAATGTATCATTAAATAGGTAACAATATCATTATTTTATAGTTCTTATAGTTTTTTCAAATTTTCTATTTATTAGTTATTCATCAAAAAATTAACCCCTAGTACATTTGTTGAAAATTATGATACATTCCAAACTAAAATTAGGCATATGTATTCCTATTCATTATAATAATATTTTCACATTTATTCACATACTATATTATAATGATTTCATGTCATGTTACATATATAAATATTCATTATTTAAATTTTCAAACTTATATGTGCCTTCTCTAATACCACATTAAGGTTATTGGGAGGAAATAATTTGATCCAAAGTGAGATAAAAATTTACATATTTGATTACTTTATATTAAATAATTATAATTGGAAGAATGAAACTGCAAAAAATAATTTATGTGTAGTATTTACCATAAACATTAGTTAAATTTAGGTCACATTAGTCATTGAATTATCATATATTTTTATATATTTTAGGAATATCTAGGGTATCATAATCTAATTGAGGCTATATGATAGTTTACTATGTGATTTTGTGGGTTATCAGTTGAGGTTCACATGGTTTAATGAAATATAATATAGAAATTATATTTTATCTAATCATATATTTCACATGTTTTATATAGTAATGTATGATACAAAAAAAAGAAAGGGTTTTTCTTATTTTATAAACATTATATAAGATATTGAATTTTATGAATGAATCATAGGTTATATAAAAAACATTTGAAAACTCGTAGTTTCAATATAGATATAATATATTATATGATTAACCCGTACAAGTGGGTAATACATTGTGTAATTTACCTTTATTAATTGGATTTAAAATATTTATAAGTAATCATTCACATGAATAATTATTATGTATGGGTTACCTCAAACATATGGATTTTTATTTCCCATTAAAATGTTATCTATGAGTTATCTCTAATCCTAGTCACCTATTATAATATATAACACCTCATATCTATAATAAAATAAAATATAATCCTTCATAATGTAATATTATTATTATCCTAAAAATTATTCTTGTTTATAACATTATTTATAGATGATCATCTTCCGGAATTATTGATAGGATATTTTCATTGATAAATAAATTATGAAATATTAATATTAATATGTAATATTTAGAAAATAAAAAAAATGTTAAATTAAATTTTAATTACCTTTATATATTCATCTTTTAAATTATTTAATGGAAGTTCATTATTGTTTTAAAATTAATTTAAATTTTTTTTTTCATCTTATAAAATATTCATTTCATGAATTACATGTTGTGTATGAAAATATATGATATATAACACAACTAACATGACCTAAATTTATAATTGAAGCTATTATATTGAATTCTGTTATTGAAATTTTTTAATCATATTTAATGGTATAGTTATAATTAAATGTAATCTCTAATGCGTGATATATCCCTAGGTATTGGGACATCATGATGGTTTTTCCAATAAAATAGAGGAATATAACTTATTATATAATGGAGGGGGTTGGATATATGTGGGAATAGACTTAACCATATTGTAATTATTTATTTTATATAATTATAAACATTATATGAAAATTTTATGCACCTTATGTTTTTTTTGGAAATTTGTAAATAGGTTTTTTGATAAGATTATTTTCTATCCTCACTTGAGTATCAAGTTTCATGTATTCTAAACCAAAATAAAGCTCTTTAGTTATAGTTACTATTATTTTCAATCATTGTTTCAATTATATGAGGATTCTGTAACGTTTATTTTTTAAAAAATATAATATCAAAGCACACCACATCCACAACTATGTGTAGTGGTATGTGGGATATAAATTTCAAATGATATAATGAGGATCTTAAAACCATATCCAACATAAAGTATGATGTAAAATAAGTCATTCTAATTGATGATTTGTGGTTGAATAATTTTCATATTCACAACATACATGAATTAAATAAAAATATGGACTAACCCAAATCCATCCCTCAACCCATGGAGATCAATCAACATGGATGATCCATGAGGGTAAAATAGCCAATATCTCCTAGAGGAATACCCATTAGGGATAGAATTAATGTGTAGGTTTGGTATGGAATGTAAATGAGGTCAAGACTGACACTAGGGAATGAGAGGGGGGATTCACTAGTGTGGGGTAGCAGAAAGTAGTGTTAGGTGTCATCTAAGAGTAGTATGACATGATTAAAAACTAGAGTAATGAAATCACATATATAGAGGAAACCATTTTTATCAATTATTTATTTAAAATAGAAACACAAATCCCACACATTAGAAACCAAAATTGCATCATATATTGAGGAGAATCAGTTTATTTTATGGTCTAAGATTTCCCCTACCGTATCCATATGCCTATGTCACTAAAGAATATTATCTGGAAGTGTAGAAAATTTAAAAGGATCTAGAAGGACACATCATAGTCTCATATTTATCTCATTGTGAATGTGAGACTCATTAAAACATGGTTCAATCATAAAAATAATCATAGGGAATTCCTAACCATAATTATCTTGGACTTGAATTTTCTATTCAAATTTAATTCCCAATGATACAAAAATGGTTATTTCACCATGTGCAATGTTTACTTAGTTTACCATTCTCATTAATATGGTGGTTGTTCTATGATATTCTTGATGTATTTAATTTATGATTTAACTAACATTGATGTAATAATTTTGGAAAGAATAAATGGAGGAGAGAAAAAAATAATACATCAAGGATATAAGAGATTATTTTCCATGGGAGATGATTGTTTATATTCAAGTAAATTGGAATTATATTTTCCAATAGAAATAAGATAATAATTGATAATGAATTTATTTTTATTCTATCTATTATAGATATTTTATAACATCATTCTCTATGTCCTAAAATTTTGGGCCTGCCTATATGACTAAAAACTACGGTTACACAACCCCAATAACACCAGAAATGGTCTTGGGGTTGGATAAATTTGATGACAAGGAAAAATAATATGAGCGTTCTTTTTATGATGTACTGGTACAACAAAACCCAACAATCTACCTTAACATGTGTGATGGAATAATAAAAAAAATTATGGATTAAAGAACAAGTCTATAATAAACTCCATTAAAATAAAAATGGGTATAATAAATTTAATAAAATTTTAATGGTTCAAAAATACTTTCCCGGCCTGAAGATATTCCATATTATGAGAAAAACTCTAAAATGTAAATCTACAAGAGCCCTACTCTTAATCATCAATCTAGACCAACATATGTGTTCAATAGACTCCATTATCACTATAATCCTTTGAAATCCCCATTCATCATTTTGATGTCTATATAAGACAAAAAAATGTGGTGGACACACCTATACAAGGGTGATTATATACACATCTAGTTGGATGCCCAAAAGACTAAAAATGGGGAAATAGAAGACATGAAAAAAGTACACATCTCAATCCAATGAAGTAAATTAAATAAAAAATTGATATAATAGCCATATATATCGACATATTATTTATATGAAGACTAAATTATAGAATAATGGGATCTAAATGTCCATTTACCATCTAATAACATTGATTTTTTACTTTATCTATAAAAAGAGATAATATTAAAATCCATTTATCTCATGTATTCATCAAGGTAAATGATTGGATAACCCTCACATCATAATGGTTCCACAAAATAGAGGGGGAAGAATCACCAATAGAGGACCCACACACTAGAAACATAAGGGATTCCACATAGTAGGTTGAGGTCCCACTCCCTTTTCTATAATGGGGTTCCACTTAGTAGATAGACGATTCATGCCTTAGTTCATCTGGGTGTTCACTCGATTTGTAGAGGACCCATTCCGTTATGTGTCAGGGGGTCCACTGAAATGTTTGAGGTCCCACACCCTAGTTTTTTGAGTAAATATATAACCCTTGACCTTGGTTGTTATGTGATTCCACATAGCTAGTAGGGGAACCACACCAGAGTGAATAAGTGGGATTTCAGTAATTTTGAAGAAGAACCATGCCCCAGTATTTGGGGTTTTCAATTATTATGTAGAGGACCCTCACCCTAGTGTTTCATGGTGTGAAATTTAGTTGGTGGAAGATCCATGCATAATTTCATCAGGGGATTCCACTCAGTAGGTAGTGGACCCACACCCATGTGCTTCATGGGGTTCCACTCAAGCCAATCCATAGGGTATGAGGGACCCACACCATTTTACAATAGGGGATTCATAGCCTCATCCTATTTCGTATAGTATTTAATGATCACTTCCCTCGTCAAGAATCACATAATAATTGTTATTATTATAAAATCTCTCATTTAATATGGAAATACATTATCTAGGAAACCATTACGTTCTACATTGAAAAAAACTAAGGATATGATACTCAAGGGTGAAAATCCAAGTCTGGCTAGAATCTACAATGCATTTGAGGATTAGTGTTTTTCCATTATGAAAAATCATAAATCCACTAATATATCATTGAAAATAGATATTAATGGAAAGAATGGATTATTACTTTGTGATACTATTAGATAGTAACATCTTATTTTCAATTTACTTTTTAAAATCGGGCACCTAGTGGAAAAAATTAATTTCATCACAGACATACATATTTTGCTTCATGGTCGCAATCCAAATGTCCAGAAAAAAAACATCATTTATTATGAATCATAAGTCTCAATATCGAGGATTATGTTGTAACATATTTCTCATCAATCTGACACCATATTATGATGTTTCAATCAAAATAAAAAATAATAAGAACATTATTATTATTACTATTAATAATATTATTTTTGTTCAAAAATTCATTTTCATTGAGTCAACTTGATTAATCTCTCCCCCCATTGAGAAGACTATATGCATGCACACTCCACCTAGGATTCACTATTATTTTTTTATTTTCATTATTTATTTATTATTATAAAAAATAAAAATAAAACAACATTACTACCCACCAATATCCACATCAGATGGCACTGTCAACTAGGAGGCCACTCATTATAGATGGTGCACAACCATATCTCTTCAATAATAATGATTCAGTTAGTATTATTCTTTTAATTTATGTTAACATATTAATTATATAATTCTTACTTATGAGAAATATTATGAATACACAACAAAAAAAAGTAGCACAATTATTCAATTCAAGATCCCAATATTGTAAATACCCCATGAGGCCCCACACATTTCCACTACATGGAACTAAACACATAACATCACATGACTACTAGGAAAATAGGGAGCAATAATCCTACCTGGAACAAGGTTTGATCATACACCAATATTGTCTCACTTTAATTACATCCTCGATCTCTAAAACCCACCATAGTATGATTCCATTCTAATTTCAATTCACTATCCATCTCATTATTCATCTTGCTTTCATGAATCTTGGTGTTTCATAATGTGTATTCCCACCCTAAATATATCTAATCAAAACATCCTTGGCCAAAATAGATGAATGTAACGAATGGAGGGAAATAGAAAATGGAAAATGGTGAAAATAATAATTAGATAATGTGATCATAGATAATAATCTTTAGTAATACCATAATGGGTTCTAATATTGCATAAAAAATTAAATAATTGTTTTAAGAAAATAAACTTTTTTATTAAGCTTATGTGAAGGGAGGGTAATCATAAATCAGATGATGATTTAGGAATTCATTATCAATATTTTAATCAAAAGTCTGGAAACAACAAATTATGTTTCCAACATTGATTATTGATTAGATTTGGTTAAAAATGAACATAGTGATATATAAGACATTCTATTTTTGGTACCCATTGATTCACCTAAATCTGGTCACCATTCATCATTCAAGGTTGATCCACCAATGAGGAACAATCTTTACCTCATCTCAGATATCAAAAGTATTTTGTATATAACCTTGGTTAAATCATAATAAGAGTGTATTTATTGAGTATTTTAAATATTTAAATTAATAAAACAATCAATCATATTTTTTTTCAAAAAGGTACCTACCAATAGAATCCTCAACTAGGTGTCTAATGTTGAGCATCATTAGGCCATCCCTAATGTGAAATCTATATTCAAGACTCAATTTTGGTTTTAGATTTGTGTTCAAAGTTTCTTTTCAAAATGTATTCAACATTTTCATGAAAAATATGTGACCAATATATTATTATATTTCATTATTTTATAACATAAATTCAAGGATCACTAGACCATAGAATCTCTCATCGACTCTATACATAGCTTGATTAATATTTCTAGAAATATTTTAGAAGAATAAATTGAAAAAATATATTACTATATAATTCCATTATTTAAGGAATTTTTTCCTTAAAAATAAAAAAAAACTAAAAAAATAGTTGGGATAATAAGACAACATCAGTCTCTCCCACTCATAGAACATCCAAGTTGATAATGTGAAATGAGATATTCACATGTCTCATCAGCCATGAAAAATGAAAATCATTATGAAACTGGTCTAAATTCAATCATAGGGTCAATAATTATACCACCTCGCTAACTAGATTCAATAACTAGATAATAGACTTGTGATCCCTAGATGTATACTCCCATCCTATCCAAATTCACATAATCCTCAACATGAGATGATATCACAGAATAGATAATATCCTCACAGAACACCAAATTCTACCCTCATTATTCCAAAATGAAAAAATGGAATATTTAGGCATCCCACATATATATATTGACCAACCACACATATTTCACAACCATAACAAGTTCCAACCACATTCCTACAAGTGGTAAATCACACTATCTCTTACCATCATAGTAGTTATCTATCAGATTTCCAATCTATGGACACAAATTCTTTTAAAATAGTTGTTTATTTAAATCTATTTTCATAAATACCTCATCGATGGAAGATGATCCTCCCTGATGTGGACCAAAGAAAAAATGAATATTATAAGAATTATATCCAAAAAATGAATATTTCAATTTCCCTTACTGTATATTTGGGGTAGAAACAATAATATGATGCATAAATGAGTCACAATGGCCTCATTAAACATCGATATAAATATGAAATGTTGTGATAATTCTGGATAGAATGTTATTCAATAGTGTTCCATGAACACAGACTACATCTAACACATATAGGTATCTCAAAAAATCTTTAATGATCTTTTTTCAAATAGGTAAGAAGTGGGTTATACTAGTGGATTATTATATGATCACTATAATAGAAACATATCCACTGATCAATCGTAGAATCCCCATCATGATAAAAAAAATACAATATAATTTTTACTATATCCCATTTCCTCAATCTTCAGTTTTATGTAGGTGACTCGTTAATATTTAAAATTACTAACAAGACACAACATCCTTTTCCACTAAACACAAATAAAATTTACCTTGTTATAAATATTATTTTTCCTTGGGGTAAGACTAAGGCAAAAAATTATCTTCAATGCACTTTACCCTTAGCAAGACGGGTTCTACTAACTATCCATGGACATGATTTTATTGATACCCACCACAATGAAATCCATCAATAACATATCATGTGGATTTTTAGTCACACAAGATATCTCAGTAGATATCCCCAAGTCGTAGCTCCATGTATCACTAAATAAGATAATGGGTAAAAACCATCAACTGAATATACACTACACTCTCTTCATCCACAAGGGTCAAATGCAGATATTATAAATTCAATGTCACCTCACCTGATAAAAATTAATGGAAACCATAATTATGACCATATTATACATTTTCAATGCCCTATGTTGAAATATATCTCATTACACTTCAACATATATAGGGTCCACTTTTACTCCCATGTTTGAGAATACATATCGAGATAAGTGGAACATCAATTCTAGAACAATCCTCATAAGAGCTACCATATTACTATCACTAATAACTAATTCCTATCACCATCCTATAATATTTCACATGAATAATATCTATATCTTAGTAAATAAGGTTAAAATATCCCAATAAATCAATGAAATTACCCAAGATTGGATATGGATTAGGATTAATGTCCCTTTGAACAATTTTGGATAATTCAGTAAGAAAATGCGTATCTTCAAGTACACATTGAAACCATATTGACTCGAGGAAACCATTATTGGTACATGAACCTCTAAAACATGGATTTGGGGATAACCAATCCTTTTTTCAAACTTAAAGATCATCTTAGCATCCACCCATAGGGTTAATAGTTCAGAATTTCTCATGCATGGATACTCCTCCCATAGAGTACTAGATCATGTTATTCCAAAATATTTCTTCCCTAAATCTCTTATCCACGTCATGGAGGAAATATTTATTATTCATAGGAAGTAACATTTGTTATTAGGAAGCCCTATCTCTATTTCAACCCAAAACTACACATCCAAATCTCATAATGAGAAGGGGTCATCAAATATGTAAGAATATATATCTCATCCCCCAGTGTAATTCAACGTAAAAAAACTATAAAGGGGAAGTAAAGTTGAAATATTTCCATGATGGATGCCCTCATACTAATATATGATCATAGTAAAGATGCATATCAATTAATCTACTTCTTCCAGCGTAATACAATGAAATTTACAAGGATATCTCTATAAACAACAAAATAAGTACTCAGCCTACTTTACATTGTTATCACTACATGTATAAGTACGAAAAAATCTATACCAACATAAAAGAAGAACTAGTACACTAAATGGTAGAAAAAAACTAAACATGGTTGGTAAATAACCATCCCATAGTGAGGAAGACATCATAGGTTACCACAAGCACTATAATAATAACATGTGTGATACAATTTATCCTTCTAGTGTGAGGTCACACTATAGACAAAAAATATTTGATCATTAATACTCTCTTGAATATATTCCAAAAACAAGGATCTGTCAAAAAGTTACCTTACAATATCGCTTTGTATTGAAAATGGGCTATGTCATGGAAAGGTGTCTAGTGTCCAGGAACCCAAAATATAACTGGATTCGAGACGAATTGTGTCATACCTCAAACACACACGGAAATTAATGGTTTTTAGAGACAACCACTTGAATCCATAAATAAAATTTCTTTATTTCTCTCCTTATCCCTGGATTCCTCTAACACCATCTCATTAGAAAAACATCAATCATACTAATAAATGAAATAATCTACCACACATGATACTTATGTTATTTGTGTGTAACTAACTCATAATCATTATATTTAATCATGTCACTTGAACATGTCTACTGGGGATAAGTTTCTCTATATCATGAATGTGTAATGTCACATCGAACTTTGACCAAAGATGACTCTACACACACCATACAACTCCTGAGGGTAGTCTCTCTACTAGGACCACCATAAAGAGTGGTATTATCCTTGAAGGACATTTTTAACAATGGCTCATGTCAATTATCAATGACATGAGAAATGCGGGCATATCTCATCCTAATACTTGGGGGAAATATATCCATGAATCCCACAATGCTTACTCAAAATTGGTGAATCATATATCTATACCACTAGATCCAAAATATGATCCACAATATAAAATAGTCACAAATAAAACTATATATTCAGTTGGGGACCACAAAAGGAAAAAGAGATACTCCACCACCTCAATTCAAATTTATTCTTCATGACAGTATTCCTCATTTTAGGAAAATCATGGTCTGTGTCATGGGAACTTTCCCAATTTTATAATAATGTGCATTCCAAATATTGTTTTTCCAAGTGATTTAGTCATCCAAACACCTAGATGGTCATCTACCTAATTTTTAGAAGGATTCTTGAAACACTCAATAGGTGTTATCACTTCTCTATGTCTTCCTTTAGATTAAAAATTATGGTTAGTTCTCCAATGAATGGTATCATCCCTGAATCATTCATCATAATAAAACTATCTCTACATTATAGGTGGATATCATTAGGTTTTCTTCATGATAGTTATCATGATGTACCATGGTCATAGATCACATGTAGACAACTCACTGAAAAAGAACAGTCAATGGAAGAAATCTTATATGAATCATGTTCCATGTTTCCTATAGCCAATGTCTGGGTATACCAAGTCAAACTGTGGGTAGTTAGAGTCATAATCTATATATATGTTTCCTGTAATACCAAAAAATGATTTAGTATCCAAAAAACTACACTCATGACACTATGAAAAAAATTTCATTAATCCCCAAAAAATCCATATAAGGGGAAATATCCAAAAACTATCACCAAAAATGAACTTCTTTAATACCACTATGTAAATACCCATCTTACCAGGGCCTACATAGATGAAATAATAATTGGCATGCACAACCCTATAAACTTATCCATAGTTCAGGGGCATGCGAAGAGCATTAATTATCATAAATAATATCAGATTCCTTTTTATAACGTACAAGTAAACGAACTCCCACCCATTCCCATGATGATTTGTACATGTTTATTAACTATAAAATGTATCATGAAGAGGAAAAACTGTGAATGTAATAACTTCGGGGAAAATAAAGAAGGGTATGCCAGTGAAAACTGTAATATAAAGGGTAAAAAAATAATACAATTTAGAATGGTTGTCACATCAAATAGAAAATAGGAATAATGTATTGATGAAAGAGAATAACTACTTATCTACTAGTTTGATCACCATATGTAGACTACAAACATGAGTATCCTTATGTTTCTATAACATCATAGATGATATGTATATCAAATGCATAAGTTATGTCATTTGTGGTCAAATCCCGTGTTGGGGATATTAGAATAAAACCCATAAAACATTATGAAGGATGAATAGTGAATGATTTAAGATATGATAAAAGAAACCATATTAAACTTACAATGTAATGTGAATTAAAATCACACAAAAACTATACATAGCTATATATGCTCGAAAATGAACCAAATGAGAAAGAGATGATATCTGATTGTCCAAAAACAATTTAATTAAAATTAATATATCTTTAGATCTAAAAAAATACCATATATAATTATCAAATTCAAATATATCTATAAGTGAAACCATGGGGCAGAACCACACCTCACTACAATGGAAAAAACCATGGGGGGAACAATGTCCAAAATAAGAACCATTCCCTAGTTCATCAAGGTGGGTGGGCACTCTATTGGTATGGTACCCTATCCCTTGTCTATCGGGGGTTCCTCTCAAATTTTATGGGACTCATTAAGCCATTATTCAAAGAGGTTAATCTTAGAACATAGTGTACCAACACTCAATTACATTTGGGGGAGGGGTTTCACATAGTACACAAACAACCAACGCCCTAGGTTTTTTGGGGGAGGGGGGAGTGGTCCACTCAATTGGTATTGGATCCAAGCCCAAGTGAATTCGTGGGTGTGATATTGTAGCATGAGAACCCACGCCCTATTATATAACGAGGGGATACCAATCTATAGGTATAAGACCCATTCCCATGTTTATAAAGGTGGTTCAACTCTATAGGCATGAGACCCACACCCGAGTGGGTCATGGGGTTCCACTCAATAGGTAGAGTCCCCACACAATAGTGTTTTAGTGGATTCCACATTGAAGGTATATGACAAATTCTATAGTGGATCAGAGTGTGCCACTAAAGCTAGTGTAAGAAGTATGGATGACACTCACATTAGAACGATAGGGGGGTTGTAGACCTCATACCATCTCAAATGATCTCGTTAGATCGTTTACATTATCAATAATTTTCTAATGATGTTTCACAATCATAAAATCTCATAATATATCTCAAATGATAATTAGAAGGAAAAAATCACATCCTAATTGTTAAAAATCTATGGATAATCTAGTTTTTGGAAAAAATATTAGTATAAAAAAAAAAAGCATAATGAGCTCGTGATACATGTAATCATTCGGTATAGAAAGGAAATAAATCCACCAATATGTTACTAAAATGGAAATGAATAGCCAAACCAACAAATAAATTCTATTCCTCATAGAAACATAATTTGGATATGCTATTTACATTTCAAAACCTATCACCTGGTGGAAAAAATTAATTTTTCATACTACATACACACATTTTTTTGTGGGAATAATATAGAAACATGAAAAAGTTACCCAAAATTGATCTTATATTATATTCCACGAAGTCAAGTTTATGATTCTTTAGATAGATCATTAATATGAAATGATATTAAGATAATATGGTTAAAATAAGTTATTATTAATAATTTAGTTATTAATTTTTTTATTTTTAAGAAAAATTAATTTTGTAGGAGGGGTATGCATGTCTTATGTCCCCCCATTATTCAAATTTTATAGATGAAAACCCCCATCTAGGGTTTCCTACTATTTTTTGGTTATAAATGCTAATATAATTACTATTAGAACTAATAATAAAACAGCTTAGCACTCCCATAATTACCACTACTTATGGTCCACATGAATTGGGAGGTCATCATTGGAACATTGAACCCCAGCCTCAATCATAAATAATAAAAATTATATTATTAATACTATAAAATATATAAACATATTTATTATTTAATCATAATTTAAGGGAAATAGGTCGAATACATATCCACAAAATAGAGAATAATTAATCATGTCTTGATAAATATATAGGCTACCCCTTCCCTAAGTCCCCACACATGTCCTCCATTCAGAACCTATCACATTGAACCACACATCACTAATGCATTTCAAACGTGAAAACAGGGATAAGTGAGTTGATCTGTAACCATCTCCAACCATCATACATTCCCATCAAACATCGATTTCAAACCCAACATATGATATTGATCTGATATGATCAAAAATTATGATCATATTCATTATTAAAAAATCACCATGAATCTGTGGGAATGATCATAATCAAACCAAGACTATAAATTTAAAAATACAACAATGTAGGTTACCATAAAATAAAGAAATAAACGATGGGGAAAATCACAAAAAAGAAGATAATAAAAATTAGATTGTGTGATCCCAACAAATTATCGATTGGTATATAATCAAGGGTGATATAATTAAATAACAGATATAAATTTTTTATTTAGACAATAATATTATTGAATGACCTAATGTGAAAGGTTCACAATCACATATTACAATATGTAACACAAATCAATGATCAATATTTTAATATCAATGGAACAAACCACCAATAACAATCCCTTCATTGATTATGGATTAGTTATTATTGAGGAATCAATTTTATTGTGATTATAAGGACCAAATACAATTACTAACCATTGATTAAACTCGATCTGATCGTCATACATCATTTAATTCTAATCCACTAGTGAGGAATGCTCTAAATATCATCTAAGATTTCCCACGGTTGATGCATCTAACCCTTGAAAAAGCATCAAAAGAAGGGTTTTATTGAATATTTAAATTTGTTAATTTAATTTAAAAAATAAACAATATATTTATTTTTACTAAATTAACCTACCAAAAGATGTCTCGACCAAACATCTAATGCCAAGGGGTTTTATTAATAAATATTACAAGAGCATTAATGGAAAAAAATAAGTCTCTAAAATTGAATAATATTCCCACAAAACCCTATACTTATATTATTTTACACAATAATTCTAACATAGTTGTGCATAATTATATTTATCATGGATCAATAGTAAAGGGGTTTTTTATAAAATTATAACTAAATGAATAAACGGTGATTAAATTAGGAGGGGATAATATTAGTTTATTCACTTTTTACTAATTCAATAACATGATTTTCTGATGAAATATATGGTGATTGAGATATGAACCCTCAAAATGAAGACAATAATAAGAGAGTGAAATTTGACCAAATTCCTTATTTTTTTAGGGAATTAAATTTATACATCAAAATATAATTGAAAACCATAAAATGGATGATTTGATCTAGATAGTACTAGTTAGACTAAGGGGAGAAACATGTTCTGATAGAGAATACATGAAATATTTACAAACATGTTGATCATCAGAATATTTCTTCATGTATTATTTATATGCTGTTACCTGATAATTATCCATCTTATATCATTTGTTTGATATTTTATTAACTTCCTAAAATTCCTTCTTAAAATTTTATTTCTTGGCTCTAGTAAACCAATATTTTTTTGATCTTTCCAATCATATTTTATAATTTTCATTGAAATAGAATCCATGAATGGTATGTTTGGGTATAAAATACAGGGATCCTTAGGGTTTTTAATTTGGAATACTTTTTTTAAATAAAAAACTCTGTTAGATTTTATCAACTAATGGATTTATGTTTCCATTTATAATAATTGAACCTTGTTTCCATCATGTGATTAATACTAGGAAAAGTTCATGTATTATTCACAATTTTCAGTCCCTTGTTAGTGGAAATAAAACAACACATTAATATTGATTTTTCAAGTCATTATTTCACCACATTTTTATTAATTTTTAAAAAAAAATTTAAGAGAAATGGTTTTTGTTTTTCAGACTATAGGTTCTAGGTTCATGATCCACATTACTCATATAAGGAAAATGACTGATGATTTTAGGTAACTACAATAAATCAATTCATGAATTTAATGGAATATTTCTCATCCAAAGAGAGAAACAATGAAAAATAATCATGGAGATTATGGAGCCAATGGAATGTTCGAAGCATTAATTAAGACCAGATGAATAAATCATCAACAGAGAAAACTCATGTGTTACAAATATTGGTCATAAATGGATCTATATCATGTATATTATGGCTAGCCCCGAGTGATAATAATTTCAAGTTAAAACTATGTGACATTTATATTATACATAATAGTAAAATGTTGGGTGGTATTTAACATGATGATCCTCATGTCCATCCTCTAAATTTTCTAAGGATTTGTGAAAAAATAAAAAATAAAAAATATGCATATAAATAAATTCTTCACAGATCCCTCCTATTTTAAATAAGGGGGTGAGATAAGGATAGGACGAAATCAAATCAACTATGATCTATCTTGTCATCAGTGGTGATTTGCGAGAATTTTTTAGAAAAAATTTCACCATCATCCTTGAAATCCAAACTCCATAGTGACATTTAGGATTTATCTCAATAGGATTTGGATGAAACATATGGTGATTAGGAAATATTTAATGAAATTTTAGGAAATTTCTATTTCCAAATGTGACACTTTGGATGTGCTATCAAAAATTCTATATTAGTTCATAGAGTAATTTAAGTTCTATTTTTTAACTAGAAATAGGAGGAGGATTGTTGCATAATAAATAAACTAAGGATCAAACTATTTTCTATTACATACCTAATAACAATTTGTAGTAAATATGCGAATAGTTCAAGGCTAGAATAGGTTTTCATAGTATTGAAGTGAATTCCATGATGGCTTATCATATAGATTTAATTTCTAAATGATTTTATCCATTAATAATTTTCTATTACCAAGGATCATACTAGGAGAAACACTAATCAATTTCAAGTAAACTTTGAGGTGGTCCACCCCTCTTCCAAGATTTCCACATCATAATAACTAACACCATATCTATTTCTGTATTATTTTTCAATTTCAATCATCCACAACAATATAGAATAACATTATTATATGATAATGATAAAATCCCATGTAAATATTTTATAGGGTATTAGTTGTAGGAAGAATAACTTTACAAATCATGGGACAATTGGTTTTCCTCAAGTCTATTTGAAATTAATATTTAATAGAAAACAATTCCAAAATCCCCAACCTCAATTCCAAAAAAAATTAGGAATTAGCCACCATAAGATAATTATTCATATTTTTAGGAAAATAAGATATAATTTGTAAATATAAAAGAAAATTAAATTTATCAAATGGGTAAAATCCAATAGAATCATGATATTTCTTTATCAACAAATTAGGGTGTGAAAAAAACATGTTTTTGCATCTAGGTGATATTTTAAAAAAACATGAATGAAAAACCTGTAAATGTTTCTCTTAGGAATACTGAGGCTAATTGAGAAGAAAAAAAGAGATCATGTAAATATGTTCAAAATATATATGATATAAACGTCAAAATTCGTTGAATAAATATGAACTCTAGTTGAAAACTATATTGATATGAAGTATGATTCACAAAAACTTTATGGAAACATAAGAAAATTAGATCATGGTAGAAATGTTGAGAAAAAGTGCCAAAAAATGCAGTTGGCCAATGTGAAAATATATTATAGTAAAATTTAATAAACCCTCTACTATTTTAGAGAGGAAAAACCATGGGAAGATAGAGGAATAATAAACTAAATTCATTCCAATTTTGAAATAGCTACATAATAATATTTATTTCAATATGTTAATTGTTCAAATTACAAACTATAAAAAATTTATTATATTATTTCTCTGAAATTAAAATAAAATTGAATATTTGGGTATTTTATCATTCAATGATGAATGATATTCGGTGGTAAGATAAAACTCAATATATGGATTCATGACCCTAGGAATTTGTAGAATATTTTGTGAAATTTGATCATGTATATTGAAGAGCCCCTTGTGTCAATTGGGATCTATAATTCAATCATAAAATTTGAATGGGTTGAAAAATCATGAATATATTTAATTGAAAAAATGACATGATTCACTAAAATTGGGAGATATGTCAGTGAAATATCAGTATTTTATCTTAGATGTAGTTTTTTTCATTTCATGTGGTTTAGTTTTTCCATATACATTCTGTTTTTGGATGTGGACATAGAAGTAGAAGCATACATCATCCTTAATCACCAATTTCTAGATATAAGGGGAAAAAATATTTCTGTAAAACAATGGTGAGTAATCATCTATATAGTTGATGTGTATGTGTATTTTGACATGTATAAATATGAAAGGAATAAAGATAATACTCTAAATTACCATTCTATCAATATTATGGAAGATAGTTTTAGCTTCAAGAAGTTTCAACTTGAGGATTATCATGTTTTAGTATAAATTGATATAGTGTTTCAAGATGAAGAGAGTAAAAACCATTGAGATGGAATCTTGTTTCCAAATTTAGAATTTTCTTACTAGGAGATGATTTCCATATATTAACCCCTAGATATTTGTAGAATATCAATTGGAGTTATGGATAACTCCATGTGTCCTTTTTGTAACTTTTATTGAGATAATAAGATCCTCCCTACTATAATAAACTTTTTAACTTCTAGTAAAAATGATAAATAGGTAATATAATGTCTTAAAATAGATGATGAAGAACATTTCCCTGATCAACATTATTAACAATTTTAGAAGGACTACCATATTCACTAATATGGTTAGACATGAATATGGGCAGAATCAAATAATACACACCCATTTATAACTAAATTCCCCAATGATGTATTTAGTTATGAAGGTGTTCTTGAGATTTTTAGTTTCTAGAATTATTTAACCTATTATGGATATAATATGAATGATCCTCTAACATTTTTTCAAAAATAAATTATTATTGAATGTGACCAATAAATATGATGGAGTCAATTGCACTTGGATAGTGATAAGCTAGGGAGTCTGTATTAACTACAGAACATTGAATAATGAAACATGGATATATAAACTTCCACGACCCGTTATTTATTTTTTATTTATGTGACTTTATAGACATGGTTATTATTCCTTTTTTGACCATGAATCAGCCAATTATAAGAGTATTGTCTTACCAAATGATCATGTGAGTACTCTATTCATATATCCCTATGGATTTTTTTAAATTGAAATAGTTCATTTAATATGTGCAATGAACCTACCACATTTCATTGGTGAATGACGCATTCCTTCCCTGAAATGGGATTAGATTTCAAATAAATAATAATATCTGATTTCCTTGTATTCAAACTGTTCCTTTATGTGGGATATAGAAATATAATCTTATTCATTAAATGATGTGAATAAACATGTGTTTTTCTCTACTATGAGAAATATCACTTAATAGAGAATGTGATAAATTATTTTCTATTGAATATCCAAGGAAGGAAGTGAATTTGATACAGCAAATGTTAAAATAATTGAATATCTAAAATTGTTAAAAACACTATATAAAATATGTATAATTCTAGGTAAATCTTGGTTTCATTGACTATTTATTCAAAAAATTTCTTATATTACCTAACCACTCACCCAATTTTCTAAAATCTATGCAATTTAAAATTTTCCACACATGATAGGATTATTTTATAGAACATAAGATTAACCAAATCACTAACCCTATAATGAATCCTACCAACTATAATGAATAATTTAAATTGTTGTGTGATGTAAGAGATTATGTAGTGTTAGAAGATCATAGATATAATAAGGATATAATATATTTTCAAATTTATTTCTTTTATAGAGGATTGAAAGAGGGAATTCTAAATTATACTACATTATAAAAGTAACTTTTAGGTGTGGAATTTAATTTCTCTGTATTAATAATATATCTTATATTATCAATGGTGATAATAGTCACTGATCATTATGTACAATGTTACATACAAAAAATATGTCAAACCTTGTCTAATAAATTCCTCTTTTCAACATTAAATGTTTGGTATTAAATTATAGGATAATGTAGGTTTGAAAACTATTGTGCATGACCATCATTATAGGATGTAATTCTCTAATATTTATGTGCACTAATAATTTAAGATTCATGTTGAATTTCAAGATCAAAATATGTTTCTACTTTATATCAAATCAAATCCATGGTATGTGGGCACTGATAATTTTCTATCCCTCTTAGTTTAATATCCACATTTATCATACTAGTATAAATATATGTTTTTTCAATTAATAAATATTATTATTTTTTGGATAATCATGGGTTCATCACAAAGTATGTATATATAACATTAATATGTTGCGTGTCAGATAATTAAATTGATAGTATGTTAGAGTTACATCACTCCAAGCCAACATTAATAAATCATGGTCCATATAGAAAAATAATGAATATTTAAACATGATAGGTTTTCAAGCCTATATTAAATATGAATGAATGATAATTTTTAACCACATGTGAACATTTCTAGAGAATAAGGAACATTAGATAATTTCATGAAACTTCCATAGGCTCTATTATATATATGAAATTATTTTATTTTTCGGAAATTAATTTAAAGCGTTAGTTCCCAAATTCATGGGGATCCATATAAATTTTGGTTTTTTAAAATTATATTTCAATGTATGGTTGGATGACATGCTATGATGGGACACATATCATGTAGACCATTATGTGTGAATACTCATAAGAAGATGAGACTTCCTCTCATGATTTTCTCACTTGATAATCTCAATGATCGGAGTTTATGATTGCAGTCTCTCTAGTAGAAATTATGCATGTTTTTGTGTCATCAGATATTTTTATCTGCAAGATTGTGTAATGATCCATAGACTTTAGTATTATTATTAATACATGTCACAACCCACATAGATGGATTTACTGACAAAAACTGTCACTTAGGTAGTAGGCAGGAAGTATGGTATGTTGGGTACGTCATGAGTGACATGTTATTAATGGATAAGTAGATGAAGGTTTTATACCTTCCATTTATGGAAGTTGATATCTCGGCCCTTAGATGGAAATAGAATAATCACGCAAAATTCCATGGATATAGTGTAATGACAAGTTTATTTCAGGTATTCAAAGAACGACATATCAAGCATAAAAGATGTCGACACAATCAGGAAACCTACTTAATTAAATATTACAAAAAGGGATTATATTACATAGTGAGTGTTCGTATGTGGATGTCGTTGTTGTGAGTTTATGTTCTCTCTCTTGTATTCCTTGACCCATTGCTAGATAGTACTCTTGAATTTTGGGAGGCTCACCTAATTCCAATAAGATATAATCCTAGAGGGTTACACAATTAGTATTTTTGGTGGTCTTAGATAAATTTTATTGGAATTTAATTTATGAAATAAATATTATTCTCCAGACCATGGAATAAATTTATTCATGTAAAAATGATCGTATAAATAAAATACAATATATTTATTTATTTTATTGAACAATTAATAAATATTTATTTACTAGAATGTAATAAAAATATTTATTTAAGAGTATAAATTATTTATTTATTCAGGAGTTCAATAAATAGAATTGAAGTTCGAGCAGACCAAGGTAAGTTGAGTAGTAAAATAATTGTTTTCAAGATGGTAAATAAGCATTTAACTAGTTGGAACAAATTTTAATAAAGTTTCTATTATTTTATGACATGGAATTTTATTTACAATTCCAATTTTCATATGTTGGCACACCATAAATAATGATGCGTTATTATTATTAAATTCATGAATTTCATCTATGTTAATTAATGTATTTAATTGTTTCTATGAACCTAAATATTTTAACATGGATTTAATGTATATAAATATGCAAATACCTTTATTGTGCCAGATACCCACACCACACGCCGGGTGAATTAGGAATTGTTAATCCAAACAATTTATCTCTTGAATCTTCTTCTTTACCATCTCATGACCACGAGACATTCTTCAAGACCGAAGAATAAGAAATCATGAACCTTCATTTCCAGACACTTGCTTTGCTGTGCTAGCACCCAGAGAAGGACTAGTGTCGATCAGAGGCCATAAGAGTATGTGTGGATCACCACTAGAGATATTCTAGTTTGGATAATTAGCAGCACAATGAGATAATCCATAATGGTCATTCTATATGATCAACATCATCGACGAATAAAAATACCCAAGATACATGTATTATTTTTCTTTTGGAAAATATTTAAATTAATTATAAACTTGTTGTGAAAGATCCTCCCTAAAGGTTTCAGCGATCTTTCTTTATTATCTAACTCATTGATTATATTCTATGGAGACTGGTGTTCATCACCATATTGATCCTGGAATAATCATTGATCATTGTAAAAATCAAATTTTGGTCTCGTCCCAATAATGCTTCCGCTGCGCTCGAAACCTTCACCTGCTCCGTTTAATGAAAAAAAATAAAGTACTCGACTTGAACTTTATATGTACATGGTGTGTACATTCCCTTATCAGACCCTTCATTAAGAATCCTCCAAGTCACCCCACATGGCCATGGTCATGGCCATTACATGGCCAGCAACCGGCTACCTGTGGGAACCAAGTACATGACATGTAGTCATAAAGTACACGACGTGTACTTAAACAATTTCTAGAAATTCCACTTTTTTCTCAAAAAAACTAGCAAAAGGAAAATATAAATGAAAATCAGATCCATGTTTTTATATTTTTAATATCATAATTTTGGTAGTGTTTCTATAAACATAATATGAAAATCCAAAAAAACTCAACAAATTTTTCACTATCCTATGGATATTTAAATATTCACTTCACAGCTCTTATTCAAGATCACTTTAAGGTACAGGATCATTCTAGAACCTTGGATTCATAGCCTTAATATCAATGATATCAATGTAGATAATAAATGATTGATAGAAAATATAAATAAAAGAAGTTAATTTGAATTTTTATAGTATGAAAAAAATTCAAATCTATCCTGGTGATACTCCCATGGATCAGCCTCTAAGAATCTTATCTCTCTATATATTATATTATATTAATGGATGTGGGAAGTAGACTCATGAGAGAGGAATTTATGAAGAAGATAATTGACATAATGAACAATCAACCATTGTGTGATGAATTACACTAAATATGATGTGAAATTCCAACACTAAAAAAATCGTAGTAATGTGATATAAATTATAACAACATAAATTAAGAATGGAAAACTCTATTAATAAAATAAAGTGATTAGATCATATAAATGATAAAAATTGAATATGTTATTAAAATATGAATGTGTAAAAATAAAATTTATAGAATAAAACATAAAACCCAAAATTACATCCTCACCACACCATAAAAAGTAATTTATAATAATAGGGTCAAGACCCCATACATATGTATCATCATATTTTATTGATAAAGTAAAAGGTAGGTAATAAATAATGTGATATTGGACTTTTTAATAATGACTAATAATTCAGACTCGATGTATCCCACTTTCTTGGAATTGTATTATTAAAGTGATGATTGAAAATTATTGATGTATTTAAAGAAGATAAATATTAACATCCATATGTACTCAAGGTTTCTTTATATATTGCACCAATTGAATATACCATTCTGAAATTTGGATGAAATTTGTGGGATGATTTTAGGGGATTTCAAATCTATCCCATTATTAAATCCCCAAATTGGGATCCCTAAATATCATTGAAGACATATAACTTAGATTATTAAATATTTTAGTTAAATTAACCCTATAATTTTCTATATAAAAAGATAAATGTTGAGATTCATTAAGCATTAATCATGATTTTAACTATTATTTTGATGGGTCGCATCCTCATTTCAAATTTTAGAAACATTTCTTTATTCATTTCCAGAAAATTATGTTATACCATTCGATATTTTAATTTCACTAAATTGAAATAATGTTCAACATCATATGATAAAACATATTAAAAATCATCAAATTCAGATAATGAAAATATATAATTCCACAAGATGGTGATTATTTGGGAATAAATTGATATATTTAAAACATGAATTTCACAATGTTGAGAAATTATTTTCAATTTAAAAATTCCACTGAAGGATCTATGTATTGAATTTTATCCCCCAGAATATTAAAATATAAAAACCGAAAATTATGTTTTTTTTGTGCCTAACCACATAGTCATCATTTTTTTATTAGACCTATGAAAAAATGCATCCCAAAAATATGAAAATTTAATTCCCATTTTCAAAAACAATTAAACATACAATTATAAAAAAATATATAATTCCAATCAAACATATAGCCTATCAAAATAATTCAAAAAATTGTAGGTTGAAAACAATACCCAAATCCCAAGCCCATTCCACTTTTTAAATTGATCTCAATGTTTCATATGATATTAATTATGCATGATGATGTGCGGTGAATCAGAAAAGAAATGGGGACCATTTTTTTCAAGGCGAATAAATTGAATCTCGAGGTGGGAATCCCATTTAAACATAATATGGGTATCCAGTTTTTATCTATTTCTTCTTGTGGATTTTTTGTTTTTTTATCCATAATATATATAATGTGACCAACTATAAGAATGAGAAATATGGAATCCTGATCCCCATGTTCCAAAAACCACACATGTATATCAATTACATGCTCTATAATAAGGATATAATGTCTAACTGAGGGGAAAAAATATAGAGTCATGATCCCTATGCACAAAACACCATGCATTTAAAAAAAGAATTTCCCAATGAATTTTTTTTCATTATTTTATTAGACACAAAAATTATGAAACATGTTTCCCCAAACCCTATGGTATGATGTCGTAGACACAATAAATAAAATATACACCAAAAATATAATTATAGTGAATTGTGAAAAAAATGTTAAATGTATTAAAATGATTTCAGTGAAAAATCATGTTGGAAAATCACATATATAAAATACTATTCTCACGAACCTACGTTTTCATAAAAGTTATAATCAATAAATATAAATTTTATTGAAATTCCTCTTCAAATATTAATTTCTGTATTATGATGTTCAATGCTAAAATGGATTTCATTTTTTCAATAATTTTTTCATGAAATCATGTATTTTCACACCCCCGTCAAATAATTTAACCCCCCTAAATGTTGAAAGATTATAGAAGAGAGAGATTAGAATGGGTAGAAAATATGGATTGGTGATTTTAAATGAAATCAAGTAACAAAATCATCTTATTATAAGCTGATGAAACATCAAAAATGATGTGATCACATGGGATTTAGTTCGTATGTGTAATCCTCATGGATTATTGAAGTTTATCATTGAACTATATCAGGAATGTGTTTCATTTGAAGATACTACACTACATGAAATATTAAATACAAAAAATGAATATTATATTCAATTGGAAACCCCATTTGGATCACATAAAATTAAAATAGATAAAATAAAATTAAATAAATTCTATGAAGAACCTAGGTTGCCTTATAGAAAGTTATTAGTTTAAAGTCATTCCATTGACATGGAACCCCCTACATACCCAATACCTTCAATCATATTTTTATTAAATTTATTTTCACCACATCTACTATATTGGGATTTAATATTTTTATATAATTTTATTCTGTAAAAACATATGTCCTATAATTATTGTGAAAATAAATAGAATATCAATAATGGTTGATCTAGTTTCTATAAAAGTATTTAGAAAGACAGAAAATATCAATTCCCCTTTTTAAATTTATAAATAATAATAAATTTTTATAATAATTTCATGGTTATACTATATGAAGGGATACCTGAGAAGGGACTGGAGGAATATAATTTTCAGTTTGTGTTTGATAACGCTATCATAAATTGGTCAGGAATTTAAACCAAAATTAGTTTATTTTTTATAATTATTAAAACAAATTTATCCTTTTCAATAGAACATTATGCCACAAAAATGGACTTATTAGTGTCTGTAAAGGGTTTTTAATCTATTTTTTTTATTTCTTCTAGTGTTTTAAATATTGATTTTTTGAAAAAATTAACCACTGGAGCTATATTTTGGAATCTAAGCCCATGGTGTCAAATTCACATATTTTGAATTCCAAAACCTCAATTTCCTCCTAATTTAAACACTAATTAATAGTACAACCATGATAATTTGGATTAAATTCAATAATATTTAACCAATTAACCTCTTTATCAATCTCTTATTTATCATATTCCAAATTTATTTTTTCAATATTTTCCACTATTTTTGAATCCTCTTATTATTTTTGTAATCATTACATCATGATTTTCAATATTTTTCCTCACTCATAGAAATATTAACATCATGGAGTTCTTCATAAGAATATTTTATGAAAAAAAAAATTTTTATCAATGATGAGGAATAAAAAAGATAATTGTGAACAATTCGATAATCATTTCATTACTTTTTAGTTCTTCTACAATTTACGAATACCTATAAGTAATTATATCCATTTTTTACACTATATCTGATTTTATTTTTATGGATAATGAAGGAAAAGTGGTTGATCCAAATGGTCTACTCTAGGAGGATAGTAGTATTGTTTGAATTAAAATAGTTGATTTTATTATTGGTTTTTTGGGATTCAGAATCATTTTTGATTAGTTTTTTTGTAGAGTACTGGAGGTCAAACATTATGGATGATTTATTTTGTAATTTTCACACAATTATAAATTCGGGTGCTCACTTTATGTCACATTTATTTTTTGGTGGTCAAAGAAATAAGATTTTTCTCACGTTAATATTTGTTCAAAATGGACATCCATTTGAGTGAAATTAGGGTTGAGAATAGATAATGTGTGGTTCATAATAGAGAATATGGGGGGGCTAAAATAATGAATGTATCTATGTTAACTTACTTAGGTCCCAAGAAATTGTACCAAAATTTAGTTATTCCCTAATTTTGCAAATATAAATGGTTTAACCCATTTCTTATAGAAAAACATGGGTTATCAAATCATCATAGACCTAAGAAGATGCCTAATAAGAGATATATTTTATGGGAGTAGTTTAGCTATGATGAAAAACAATTGGGATCAGAATGAGTGGATTATTATTGATTTTAAATGAATTAAGGGAATTTAATGTATAATGATGGGTGGATCCTTGGTTACTTCAATGAGTGTGTTGAAATATATTATATATGTTTTTAATTTAATTATTTATAAAGTGTTTCTATAATTCAAATATAAAATTCCCAAATCACACATGTATGTTTCATTCACTATCTAATGCGTAATCACCTATAAAATTTGAGTATCATAACAATTAGAACACATAAGTATATGATAATTCTATAACTAATTATATGTATCAATAAAATTAGTGAGATCTACGGAGAAGGAACATCGTTGACCAAAAACATAAAAAAAATAATTCATTATGAATTATTAAATTTAGGAATAAAATCCAATAAATAACCATTCAAGTTATTTTTATCAACCTAGAAGTGGTTTATCCCTCCATTCGTTATATTTTATCATTTGAAGTGTAGATTAGAATCAAGAGGATGGGATTAAATTTGAAAAATAGTGGAATAATCACCACTCCACTATTTGAGTAGATTTTCATAGAAAATTATGTAAATTTTTTCAATAATTAATGAAATGGAATATGAATAATATTAATAGGAACATAAAAAATAAGAATAAGTTTTACTAAAAAAAATTGATTTGACATATTAATTGAGAAAAATGATCATGTGATTACAAAATGAAAGCCCAAAAAAGTACAGCTAAATGAAATAAACAACCCCTAGGAATTTCATTACAACCAAAACATAAATAGATTTCTATCAAAGGGTTGCAACCCCATCAAAAAAATCCATCCCATTTAATTGGGATAGTTAATGTTTAGTGATAAAAAAATGAAGTTTGCCTTGTCATTGTTTACTATAAAATTCGGAACATATTCATCCCCCTTTTTTGTGTTCCAATAATAAATTAAAGATGGTAAAATTTTAAATCCTCATAGAATAAAAAAATAATATTATATATTCCTTCCAACTAGTTTTTAGAATTCATCTAAATATGATTTTACATTCTGCTGTAATGATGAAATTGGTGGGTTGATTTCATGTTCCTTCAAATCAACCACATAATTAAATCATCATCTTGGGATTCCTAGATTTCATTGATGACCTCAAAATTATGTCTATAAATAGTTTGATAAAATAATAACCATAATTTTATATGTCGATAGATAAAATATGAGCTTTATTTGGATTTTTGGCTCTACTTCTATTTAATGGTCCAAAGTGTGGTTTTAGTATACCCAGAAACATCTACAATCATGGGAGAAGAGTTTCATATTGTCTTATGGTTAATACACTAACCGTAAAAGAAATTTTTTTCCACACAATAAGATAAATCATATAAAAAATTATGAAATTAAAATAATCAAAATAAGGAATTCCCCAAGAAGATGACAAATTGGGAATAAATGGTAAAACTCTAAACATGAATTGTATAATGAGGAGAAATTAATTTCAATATATAAATTGCACTATCATTACCCATCTCCTAGGTCCCATGCCTTGAATACTCCAAGAACACCTTCCATACGCCAGGGGCTGGTGACTAGCACAGAAAGGCGTATTCCCAAGGATTGGGAAGGCATTTCCATTATAACCTGTAAACTCACACAAACGAAGCACAGAGCAAGATAAAAGCATAGTGTAAACTATATAGTAACAAAGTGAGTATAGTATTTAAAGGGGATAGAATAAATGCCCAACTGAAAAGTACAAGTAAAAATAAAAAGTACAAGGAAAACTGAAAACATCTCATGTGATCACCCACCAAGGACCATACATGATGTGTAGGTACAGCTCTCAAACAGTCGTCCTTGTGGATTGTCTTGTCTAATGATTACCTCTGATATGCCTACAGTCTAATATCCTCGACCTCAATCAGTGCTATCCATCGATGGAACAAGACATACACTACCACAAAAACAGTTTTTCACAGCGCCCCCCTTTATTAGCGCTAACGAAAAAGCGCTGATAAAGGGACCCCCTTCAAACGGCCATAACTTTCGATCCGAATGTCCGTTTGAGCTCTACCACATATAAAATCGAATCCTGTGACGAGCTCTACGTCTCTAAGACTCTGGGGGATCCTGGTCAAGCTTTTTTCAAGGCCAAAAGAGGCCCAGAAGGCCTCCAAAACTAAGTTTTTTGTCGGGGTACCCAGATTTTTTAACATTTTGTGGATTTTCAAACTCGTTTAAGGGGGTATTATTGGATTTTCATGGCGGGGACTAAATTTATTCCAAGGTTTTACATTCATATTGATATTATGTCTTTGAAATTTCATCCTTTTTTATAATGAACTGCTATTTATAATCAAATATATAAGTATATGTACATGTTTTTTATATATTCGCACCTAAAAATTAAATTTTTTAAATAAATAATTAAACATATTTACATATAAAATATATTAGCTTTATCTAAATAATAAATAATATCCATTTTATTTAAAATATCAATATATGAATATTTATATACCTATATATTAATCTAACTATATATATATATTAATCTAACTATATATATATTAATCTAATAACTATATATATATTAATATAACTACATATATATATATATTAGTATTACTATAAATATATATATTAATATCATCATAAATATATATATTAATATCACTATATATATATTAATATAAATATATAAATATAAATTCATATAACTATATAAATGTTAATATAACTATATATATATATATATATTAATATAAATATATATTACTATACGAATAAATATATTAATATATGTATATATAGATATATATTAATACCACTATATATATATATATATTAATATTACTATATATATTATAATATAACTGTATATATATTATAATATAACAATATATATATTAATATAAATATATATTACTATACGAATAAATATCAATAAATATATAAATATATATATATAGAGATATCATGAATTGGAAAGAAAATCAAAATAGAGTAGTGGTAAGGGCTTAGGCACGCAGGGGGGAGGTCTCGAGTTCAAATCCTGGTGGAGGCAGGGGTGCGCGCGCATGGGGAATATTGGAGCAAGCACTGTTAAAGGGTGGAGGGGGGTGCGTGGGGTGCATGGGGTGTTGTATAGGGGCCAAAAGCGCTATAAAAGGGGGGGGGGTTCAAGCGCTATAGAAGCCCCCCCCCCCCCCCGATTGGCAGTGTTTTTTAAATTTCATTAAATTTTTTTAAAGTTTTTTAAATTTTTTTAATTTTTTTTTACTTTTATCAGAGCTTTTTTAAAAGCGCTGTTAAAAGGGTCCTTTATCAGTGCTAAAACAAAAGTGCTGATAAAAGAAGCACTAATAAAGGGGACTCCCCCCCCCCTTTATCTATGCTGGCTTTATCAGCGCTTTTCTAGCGCTGATAAAGGCCATTTTTAGCATTGATAAAGGTCGTGTTTGTAGTAGTGATAGTAAGGTGCGGGCATACCCTGTGCAGGGGTGAGTATAACGATACTCAGCAGAGAACCTGAGACCCTCGTAGGTCTCCTAGAGTTTAACAAAGAAATAACCACAAAGCATGAAGTAGTAGTCATCCATGGTACATAGTAATATGCCCATACATATACCTATGTTATAATGATATACAAAGGTAACACCAAAAATGTATAAGTACCACACATGTAACACCACAAAGATATAAGTACCACACACGTAACACCACGAAGGTAGATGTACAACACCGCTAACACCATGAAGGTAGAAGTACCACATAGTTTAACACCACGAAGTTAGACCTACCACACATGGAACACCACGAAGGTAAAAGACTGAAATCACACTTGGTATTAGTGAAGTATAGAACTATCGATGACTCGTCTTGAAGCAATATCATCATATTCTATCAAGAGATACTCCTGTTGATTATATGGAGTTTGACCCACACAATATTGATAGGTACTAATCCCCACAATGACTCACACAGGATCTGACCCACACATTATCGGTATACGCTGACACACACAGAATCACAGAGCACTAACCCACAACGAATCTGTCCCTCACAGGATTGGTGCTGACCCACATAAGATCTCTCAGTACTAACCTCCGTATACTTTGTCTCGAGCCTCTTCACCACTTCCAGCCACTGGGTTCCCACACTATGCATGCTTGATTCCAAGAGTTTCTGCTCCTCAATACATCAAGTGATACATTAACTGCCACTATGTCCCATTAGGATGTATCCCAAAGGTCCGTCTCATAAAAAGGGACCCAACGCATCGTACGATACGTCAAACAAACTCCTGGTTTGTAACATATTAGCATTTCCCCTCCGAGGGCCTGGTTGGATTCAAGTTCAATCCATCCCGACCCTACTCCAACATTATCGAAAACTCATGTGGAGTATAGTAAAAGGATAGTCTTTATCCAAGGATTCTATTTCCATAGACGTTTTGTCAAATGGACGCCCAGTTCTCAAGATATGTCTATAAAGGAGAAACTGGGACTAGATGGGCTCGGGTCTGGTCCGACCCGATCCGACCCGGTTGGGTCCAACCTGGTCCTAGTCTGACCTGGTCGGCCCAAGACACAGCGGGCCCGGCCCACTAGGCCATGGTATGACCCAATGGCGTGGACTATTGGCTTGGCCCGTTGGGCGTCTCCTAGTGGCTCCGCCTGCTGGGCGCAACCCGTTTGGCATGGTCAACCTAAGTTGTCTCCGAATGGGGTCCTACTATTTGGATCAAAAAGGGAAGGGCCTTGAGGCACTGCCATGTCACATGCGGTTCCCTCCGATCATCTAAGGCTGGTCAGCACTCTGGTTGGTCCTTCTCCCAGCGGCATGGTCATGTGCAACTGCTCATATGCAGCTTACAGGGAGCTGACCCCCCTCCGGTCTCCACCGAAGCCATGTGGCTACGGCCTCCTACTTTGGTGGTGCGGATGAGCATCACCGCTCCACCACACGGTCATCTGAATGCCTACCTCCGCCCTGCTCCTCTACAACGGACGGGTCGCTGCCTCCATTTTATATGGCGGCGCGGACGCGCGACACCACTCCACTACCTGGCCGACGATATTCCAGCCACCACCCTACTACACCATGGCCGATGGGCTGCGGCCTCCTTCTCATCTAGAGGTGTGGACGTGCACCGACCAACCTCCCTCGTCACCAGAGAGGTGCCGGCTACTGCCTTCTTCTGCGAGCCATCGCGACTTCCTTCAAAGCCCAAAAATTATTTCATTCGAATATTCACCATCCTCGGTTTGATGGGTCTACATCCATATGTCTCACTTAGAAAACAATTATGTTCCCAACTTCATTAATTATATATCATTGAAGAATTCACAAAGATCACGTGAAGAATGAAGAAAAAACAGAATGGTTTATATACAGAATGATGGCCATGTTCATTTGTCCATCATCGTTGTAAATATAGAATATGAAGAATAAAAAAAGGATATTTAATCATAATTAAATTATGAACACCAAATTGGATCACGTGATGGAGATGTTGTTAGGAAGAAGACGAAGATGAGGAAGACGATGAGGGTGCCAATGTCCATCTCTCCCACACCACACTTCTGATGCCGGGCTCGTGTTTCATCCTTGTTCTTGATTCACAAAATGTTATTCATTGAAGGATATTTCTCCAAAGTCTCTCCCTTTACATTTCTAGTGATTTCATCCACCAAGATGTGGTTCCAACCTTTATGAAATTAAGTCCATTATGGAACGCCCCGACCCTAGTTACCCAGAGTTGGTGCATTATTACATAACATTGTCAGGATCACAAAAGATCAAGTCTCGAAAGACCGATTGTTTTAGTAGCTTTGGAAACACTAGATACATTCATAAATGTTACATTACATTATAATGTAAAAAACTACTATAACATAGTCTCCATATTCCACACTCATATCACCTTCATACTATCCATGCAGGTCAGTCATAAAATATTTCTTCACATCCTGGGAAAAATAAAACATAGAAAGGGGTGAGCTCAGATGCTCAGTATGGAGAACAATATAGCGGAAATTTTCATAAATAAACCTAAACATTTAAGGCAATGTATAACTAAAAAATAATCCTTTTAAACTTGAACATAAACATAATATGGAAAATGTAAAATGAAATAATACCATTTACTTATTCACGTGGATATTCTACTAGTCAAATAATCACATTCAATATCAATAACCACTTTCAGAATGATGGAATGCATAATTCCAGACTATCATAACCACATAGTCAAGGCCTTGTGCCAGACTAAAGATAAGATTTTGTCACGGAATTGTGCCAAGACACTATTTTGTCTCATTAGACCTATCAATGCATCGAGGAGCTATAGCGGGCTCCACCCGTCACTTATTAAGTCCAATGCATTCCTTATATGAAAAGGTTTAAACATATCATAAACAATTCCCAAGAACCATAACATAATCGTATCATATAAAACACGCATAAAGAAACATAACATTTCCACATTTCATTCAGAAGATATCAATACAACACATTAATATATTCAAAACATTATCAAACCCATTTTAAATACCAAAATAAAATAAAATTAAAACTTTTATTATTCATTTAAAAAAAATCTATGGCTTGTAGAGGAAGCCAAAACTCAAATAATGGTCACGTCGGTGGAGAAGTCGTTGTCACCACATACATAAGACAAAACATTCCTTCTGTCATTTAGTAAAAAAGATTCGTATAAAAAGATTCCTTGTGAATAAAAGTAAAATTAAAATGGATTTATACACCGTATAAAAGAAAGTTATGTATAAAATAAAATATGCCTCAATGAAAGGAGATTGAGACGAAGTCCCTTACCTCGTGTCCGACATGATTTGATCATTCTTTAATCTCCAGAATAATAAACTATAGTTAATTTCAACTTGCTTAAGATCATTTTTCAAGTTAATTATTTCTTTTATATCACTTATTACCATGCTATTAAAATTATGTAATTATTTAAGTTAATAATGGTCGTTTTGTCGATCTTCGGTGCTTGTGTTAGCAATAAACATCTTATAATTACAAGTTGTTCATGTGGTAAAATATCCATTATATCCAAAATTATATTCATCATATAGATATCATATATATCATATATATATTTTATATAAATTCATTTATAATATTACATAACATTTAGAGGTACGAAATGAAATGCACTGTTCATTGAGACGGTAAGCCATACGTATGCATGAACGCCACTTTCATTTCTATTTCATATTTAAGGGAATGAAATAATAATGATACAAATTTATATTATAATTCCAGTATAATATCATATATAATAACATTTACTCCATCTTTATATGTCCCAAATATGGCATTAACAATTCAAATCATTTTGAGGGGGTAGTAGTCTGCACTTCCTAAAATGAAATTATCGCGTTTACCCATAATGGAAAACATAAAGGTATTCCATAAATGAAGGATAACGAAGAATAAGGAAACAATAAACATAATATATATCATATATAAATATAGTTACATCTTAATGGCCGCCATGAGAGGTGTTAAAAGAATATTGAATCATCATCATTTTGTGAAACAGTAATTCGCCACCCACAGAAACAATATGTTCTTTAACCATTAGATGAAGGTGTGTGTAATTTTAAACAAAATCCTTCTCATAACAACATCCTAGTATATTGATGATACGGGTGTTGTTACAAAATAAAGGAATAGAAAGAGATTAATGGGTTGGAGAAGAAAAATAAAACAAAAGAACATAAGAGAAGACATTACCATAAAATCGGGTAACTTTTTTTGATTGGAGACAAAGGCTTTCATGGGATGACTTCTGGCCAAATTTAGGCTTCTAGGAGTAATATAGGGAAGTTTATAGATAATTTGGGTAGAGGTTGGCTGAGACAAATGGCTTTGATGGTGTGAATAAGGTGGTAGAGGTTGGGGCCTCTTATAAGAGGATAGGAGGGGCACTCCTGGAAAGTCATGAAATGTTACCTTATTAAGAAATTCTATTCTGATTTTAAAGGCCCCACAATGATATATTTCAAGGATAAGGTGATAAGTGTTCGAAATACACCCATAAAAGTGTCTTTAGAAAAGTGTATGTCTTATATTTTACCTTATCTTTTCATTTTATTTAAATCGTTCATTAATTAGGTAACCGTTGCATCATCATGGTGTGATAAATAAATTTATTTCATTAATGCGTAAAAATTATAAAACAATTAACATGATGTATTAAATCTTTTTATCTTTCCAATTCATATTTATAGTCAAAAATATAACTTTTATAACCCCATGTAAAAATTGTTTTAGTAAAACAATGCATGTTTGTGACATTTTTATTTTTACTTTAAATAAAATTTATTAATGCCTTTATCTTACCCAAGTGGCTCCATGGGGTCCCAAAAATTGACCCATGGATTTTTTTTGGTCGTCCATTAGACATCCAATAATAGTAGGACATGTGTCAAGGTAATTTCATATTATTATATGATTATTTTTACCTTAAATTACTCTAATTACCTCTAATTGCGGTTAATAAAACTCAAAAGTTACTATTCACCAGAAATTATTTTCATCCCATTGAACCAAATTTTACTTCCTAATTACAACCATGTATGTATGATTTTTTAAATTAATTTCACAGAAGCGTTAAAATTTCATTGAAATGAAAAATCAATTCTTTAACTACAACTTAGTGGTTTCACAATTCATCAAAAATTGAAGTTTTTTTAGAAAAATACCAAAAATCCACCCTATGAAATATTTGATATTCCAAATTCAAAGATGATATATATTTCACCAAATTCAAAACATATAGGTTTCATTAATTAGTTTTATAATTAATTCCCATTATCAAAACAAATAGCGTGTTTTTACGAAAGAATATCAATGAAAAGATTGAAAGTTGTTTATGTCCAATATCAATGTGAAATTAATTATAATGACCACCATTGGATAAATGGTAAAAAATATATTCTAATTATAATTTAAAACCACTAGATAATGTAATTTATCATTATAAATTATTTTAATTAAAAAATTTGTTTTTAATTAATGTTTAGTATTTTACACTACTCATAAAAAATTGGAAGTTCACAGAAAAAAAATGAAAAAATAAACTTAGGATAATTTCGATATTCCGAATACCAAAATGAAGTAAAATTTGAATAATAAAATTAAGAAAATTTCAAAAAGTGGGTATTACTATTCATAATGGCTACTTTGATTGATCGTGGTGTGTTAGAATCTCTAACATGCATACAATGAAAGCTATTGGATTATTGAAAGAGAAGTGTACCGTAGAAGATTGGGGAGTTACATTCTCCCCTCCTTCAATAAATTGTTTCCTCGCAATTTGAAATTGTTCTTAAAAAATAAAAGGTGGAAAATAGAAAATACCTTTGTGGAAAACCCATATCAGAAATAGGGTTAATAAAAAAAATTAATAAGAGGGAAAGAGAAATGACAAAGTCACTACCAAATTAGTGTTTTGAATAGGATAAAATTGGTGGCAATTATAAACACATAATTTGAATAAAAACGTAAATATTTATAGGGGTTGATTGAGGTCATTAATCACAAATAAGTATAAAATTGAGGTCCTCAAATCCATCAATCTATGATGAAAATATCATCAGTTCAACCAAACATAAGGTTTTAGGATTACATAATTTTGTTTTAATATCACTTCCCTAAATTTTAAGAATTAATTTCTTCATAGAATAAGATATATATATATACATGATAAGTAGAATTTCAAACTTCAACTAATTTGTACCACAAACATATCTTTCACTCAAAAATATAATAAAAATCATAAATATTATATCTATCTTAATCGTACAGGGTTCCAAATATTAACACATACCATTTAGATTTGGAAAACTATTTTGTAATAACCAGGGACTTCATGTAGGCTAGTGGTAGGTAATAAAGGCATGTCGCACTACGGTTGTGGGTTTGATTCCTACAGCTTTTTCCGACGCGACAGGTTATCCCCCAGCCTTCAGGTTTGTAACACCCCAGGATTTCAGAGTGTGTTATTTCTTAAAAATAATTCAATAACTTGCACTACACGCAACACCGAGTTCAATCACACCATTAAAAGAGGTCATGAATAGTATTAACTACATTTTGAACTTTATATAATCCTTATAATTTTAGAATCCCTATTATGAGTTTCTTAGTCATAATGCAAGAACAAATTCATTTTCAGTATTTCACTTTTATCGACTTCTAATAGTGAAACCTTTTTAAATACAATATTTTAAACTTTTTGACTAAATGGGGACATCAAAAATTTAAAATGAAACACCCAAAGCTTCCACGGTACGTTTCCCTTTGAATAATGTGATAGCGTGTGTTGTACGCAACACCGAGTTCTAACACACCATAACCAATCAAACTAGCCGTTATAAATAGTAATACCTACTTTTTGAAGTTATATATATTTTTTATTTTAAAATGGACTTCATTTTTGGATTCGGAATATCAAATTTAGCCTAAGGTGAAATTTTGGTACTTTTCGGATAACTTTCATATTTTGATGAATAGTGAAAATTACTAAATTATAATTAAAAACAACTTTTTTAATCAAAATAATTAATAGTAATAAATTATGAATTTGAGTGGTTTTAAAGTATATTTAGAATATATTTTTACTATTTAATATAATGTTGGTCATTGGACATAATTTTACAATTAAACCGAACATAAACAAGTGTCAATCTTTTGATAGTTATTATCTCTTAAAAACACGCTTTTTGCTTTGACAGCGGGAATTAATTTTAAATTAATTTCTGCCACTTCTGTGTTTTGAATTTAGGAAAATGGATTCCATATTTGGAATCAGGATGTTCAAATTGTGTAAATAGGTAACTTTTATTTTTAGACATTTTGAATAATTACTGCGGTAAATATTTTATTTACCATGGTTAAGGGTAAATCCGGTAAATAAGGGTTAAAACATAATATTATAATAATACTAAATTACCCTAAAACGTGTCTTAACCCTATTGGTTGATACATGGTCGACCATGGGAATCTTTGTGTCAATTTTGGGACCCCATGGATCCACTTGTAAGTGATAATGACACTTTATTTTAATTAAGTTAAAATGAATACAAAAATGACAAAAGCATATATCTTTTAGAAAAACAATTGTTACATACGGTTATATATGTTGGTGTTTAGATTATAAATATTCATTAGAAAGCTAAAAATATTTCCTACATAATGATATTTTATTTATAATTTTTAGACATTAAATAATTTATTTTATTTATGACACAATGATGATGCAGTAATTACTATAATAGTGAAAAATTAAAATAATTGATATTATAAATACCCAAATAAATATAATATGAAACTTTTAATGAATTAAACTGATTTTCTAGGATAATATGATAAATTAGGATTGATTTAACGGACTTTTTTCGAAGTAATCAATCTGTTAGGAGTTTCACAAAAATCAACTATTGAATAGTGTCAAAATTGACATAAAAGAGTTCTTAAAACAAATATTATATTATTAATTGATATTAAATTCCTAAAAATCTAAGGTTCGGCCAAGAGACTTATATCATGATAGGTTCATTATTAATGGACCACTTGGGGGTCACTTGGATGTATATAGTAAGTTTATTAACCATATTATATAAAAATACAAAGAGACATTGTAAAAGTGAAACTAATTAACTTAAAGTTAATACTTAAAGATAAGGTTAATATAAGTACCCAAACCTGTCTAAATTATATTGGTTGAGTGGTTTTCGACCTATCCCCACCTTAACCTTTGAATAATCAACTTTGGAGCCATTAGAAACCGAATATGAATTTATTATAAATTAATATTTCTAGCTTTTCCAAAGGTGCCCCTCACCCCTCTTATAAAAGGGCACTCCTCCTTCTCATTTATTCACACCTTAAAAGCCTTTTGGTTCGGCCAAACTCTGCCCAAATACTCTCCCAACATCCCTCACTACAACCTAGAGGCCTTAGTTTGATCAGAAAGCCAACCTAAGGAGCCCTTTTGATCAAATCAAAAGGAAGAACCCGTAGAAGAGGTAATGATTTCACCACCCTTCTCCAAGTTCATTTCTTCTTCCACTTCTTCTTCCTTTGTTCTTACCATTCTAAAATAATAACTCCAGTATCTCACATATACTGTGATGTTATTATAAATATGGTACAATAATATTCAGTATTCTATCCACCCTTTGAATAACATGTCACCATACGTGCGTACGTACGGACTACCGTCTCCACGTCGTGGTGTAATTGTTATTCAATATAATATTATTTGGATGGGTATAATAATGATGTGTAACTCATGTAAATAATAAATATAACATGTTAATTATTCTGTATATATGATATACCATCCATTTATATATTATTTTAATATCAAAAGAATGATATTGTCGCTCGTGCGTACGTACGGACTACCGTCTCCACGAACGCGATGAGATTCATTCTCCATCGTATCCATTCAAGTATAATTATCATTTGATGATTTAAAAATGATGTTTAAGGACTAGATATCATTCTGGATATGAATAAGATACAACAACCATGGCTTATGTATCAAAACATATAAAATAAAATGAGTAAGTTAACTCCCGAAACGACGATAATTCTAAGATATTATTAACAAATCAATGTTAAAAGATCATATATGATATCATATTATTATATATGATTCTTGTATAATTTAATAACAACTATTTCACCATTATACAGGAGGTTAACCTACCCCAACAAAGGAAAAGTACAAGGTAAGGGTTATTTCACAATCTCTTCATTATCCGAGGTTGTTTATACGTAATAATCTACTGGGATCTCTTTATCATCCACATCCATGTTTCTTAAAAATGTATTTCAAAACATTTTTACTATTTACAAGAATATGGGTTAAATTCATTTATACCCTTGTTTGAATTTTTATAATAGGTTTATAAAGGAATCTTTCTGTCGTTTTCAAAACAAGGTCATTTTTAACCTTTTCGACAGAATTGAGGTAAGAATGTTTTTTTTAACTTATACGGAGGGTGCGGTTATTTTACGCCGTTATAAAATCTTCAAAGCTTTCCTTACAAGCTTATAAGAATATTTTCAAAGAAAATGTTTTATTTTATATGGATCTTAAATGATTTCCAAATAAAAGGAGATATTTCTTTAAAAAGAATTTTGATTTCATCTACGTCAACATCCTTTGATGGATTTTAAGATTATTTGAAGTTGATTTATTATGATACAAAACTTCTATATTGTATTGAAGGTTTTGTGATATGTTTGACTATGGATGTGCTATTTTTATACCATTCATAGTTTATGGTGAAATTATTGACATTTCGTATGCTAGTTTTAATACGAATGTTTATGTTATGTTTAAACCTATTCATATGGGAATGCATTGGACTTAATAAGTGACGGGTGGAGCCCGCTATAGCTCCTCGATGCATCGGTAGGTCTCATGAGACAAACTAGTGTCTTGGAACAAGGCCTTGACAAAATCTTATTTGTAGTCTTGGCACGAGGCCTTGGCTATGTGGTTATGATAGTCTGGCATTATGTATTCCAACATTATGAAAGTGGTTATTGATTTTTGCATGTGATTATTCGATTAGTAGAATATCCATGTGAATAAGTAAATGGAATTATTTCATTTTATTTATGCCATACCATGTTGAAAGTTCATGTTTGAAAGGTTTTTGTTTTAGTTATACATTTCCTTAAAAGTTTATTCTTATTTATGAAAGTTTCCGCTATATTGTTATCCTTACTGGTCATTTGAGCTCACCCCTTTTCTATGTTTTATTTTTCCCAGGAAGTGAAGAAGTAAGTTATGAATGACCTGCAGGGATATTATGTGGGGATATGAGTGTGGATTATGGAGACAATATGTTGTTGTGGTAGTTTTTCATTTTATGATGTAATGTAAAACCTATGAATATATCTAGTGTTTCCAAGGCTACTAAACCAATCGGTCTTTCGAGATTTGATCTTTCTTGTGATCATGCCAATGTTACGAAGTAATGCACCGACTCTGGGTAGCTGGGGTCGGGGCGTTACAGTTGGTATCAGAGGAAGTTTAGTACAAACCTTGGAAGCTAGATTTAGATAAACTCTGATTAGAGCACGTAGACCTAAGATGAACTTTGAGGATTAGTATAGAAGAACTTCCTAGAATTTTGGTATTGTAGAGATTTTGTGAGTTTTCCGAGCAATAAATCCCTGTCTGGATACGAGCAGGTAGAGGCGGCTCTGGCACAGATGTACCTAGGGGTAAAACCCGAAAACACCGCTTTGAGCTAGACTCGAACGGGAACTGGTGCACGACAACGGGCCTTGCTGCACTCTTGGTTACGACACTCCCGGGGGATATGCTTAGGATAACTCTCATTTTCTTTACAAATCATTATGAAGGGTTTATGAGTATATACTTCCTCAAAGAAAACATTTTTATGATTATGGATTATATCCATAAATAGTTCAATTTATGTTAAGTGTTTTATAAGTATGGGATTATGTGTTTTGATTCATAAACTGATCTAGTTTATGCCACGGTATAGAAATGGCGCCCAGTAGAAGGAATGAGAACTCCAGAAATACACATGATTCAAAGAGAAGGAAGGATCGTATCTTTCATGGTCTTAAGCTATAATTTATAAGAGAAATAGTCTCCCATGTATTATCATCATATGAAGAAATAATATCATGTGTTGATAAGATAAGTAAAGAGTTTACTGAGTCCTATGGTTTTGAAGGGAATCAAGAGAAGAAAAGGATGGAAGAGAGAAAGATGGATAAAGGGAAAAGGGAAAAGAAGAATTTTCCCATATGTGGTAACTGTGGAAAGAAACACCCTGGAACTTGCCTGAAAGGAATGGGAGTTTGTTATAAGTGTGGAGAAAAAGGGCACAAAGTACGTGACTGCAAGGGTAAGAAAATGGTTTCAAATGTACAATTCTTCATTTGCAAGGAGTTTGGACACTACGCGAACCTATGTCCCAGTCATCAGAATATGCCGCAAATGATGTTATTGGATAATAATCAAGTTATGATACTACCACAGATGAAGAGGAATGATTAGAGTTCTTATGTTGATTATGTCATTTGAGTGTTGTATCAACAATTTACTTGTTATAATAATTATGGAGTATATAAGGATTGTACTGCAGTACTATTTCATTAAGGACATGAGATTGTGTGGAACAAAGAAAAGTGACTCAATAGCAGGATAAATTTTTGGAAAATATATGGTTGAGAGAATGATAAACCATAATATAGTTCTGATACCGAGGTAGTGATTTTGGAATAATACATGATTGCTTTGGATAAATTATATTGGATATTCATGACTACCTTAGAACTGATTAATGATTTGTATATTCCATCATTGTTGGGGTTTAAAACATTTTTGGATTAATGAAGTATATCCAGCATTCTATATGGAATAAGGGAGCATGAATGTAATCCATAAGGAATATGGTAATTCAGGATGTTTTAGTGTATTAAAAGAATACATGATGAAGATATTCATATGCTATTACGGGGTAAAAAGGATCTACATTATGCTTACCTTCCTTATAAATGTTGGACTGTGAGTTTGGACAGAAGTATTTTGGATAGTTCTAGTTTGGATTATTTTGGATTGCCCTAAAAGGACAACCCGGAGGTCGGGCGGCAACCCGTCGCGTCCGACAAGGCTGCGAGACATGAACCCGCAACCGAAGGGCGACAAGGGTGTATCACCTACCACTGGCCCACGAGATGTCCTGGATTAAATAATGTAGTTTTTTTTTAAAAAGATCTGGTAGATGAATTATAAATTCATTATTTTGGAACCCTGTACGAATAGTATAAATAGAAAAAAAAAATTACATTCTATTATCTTTTAGAGTGAAAGATGAGTTTGTGGTAGAAACTTATTAATGGATAAAACTCTGATTATAAAGTAAGTATATCTCCTTATGATCTTAGCCAATCTCATAAATAAATTCCTCAACATTAATAAAAGGAACTTAGAACAAAAATGTTTCCCTAGATGGTACCTTAAATCATCACTAATTTATGGCATTGGGATTGTTGGCCTTTTCATAGCCATGTTCTCTACCACTCTCCATCAGATAATTGATGGTTAGATTTCTCCTCCATATCCATATTTTCCTACATGGAACCCTAGTATGTGTTATTTTCGGTAATCTTCATACTTTCCACTCTTTATTTTAAATAGAGGCCTCATTAATTCATTTTTCGATGTGGGATTTCAGCTAAGATATTTTGAAACGTCAAAAATGTGTTATCCCAATACCCTATATTTTGTTGAACCGATGGTACTTCAAATAATCATAGATTGATGAGTTTAAGGACCTCAATTTTATACTTTTTTGTGATTGATGACCTCAATCACTACCTATAAATATTTACGTTTTTCCTCCAGTTATATGTCTCTAATTGCCACCAATGTTCTCCTAATCAAGATCATAATTTGGTGGTGACCCTTTCATTTCTCTTTTCCTCATATTAAGACTAAATTTTAGTAACCAAATTTCCGATGTGGGTTTTACCACAAATATATTTTCTATTTTCAACCTTTTATTTTCGAAGAACAATTTCAAATTGCGAGGACGCAATTTATTGAAGGAGGGGAGAATGTAACACCCCAGGATTTCAGAGTGTGTTATTTCTTAAAAATAATTCAATAACTTGCACTACACGCAACACCGAGTTCAATCACACCATTAAAAAAGGTCATGAATAGTATTAAATACATTTTGAACTTTATATAATCCTTATAATTTTAGAATCCCTATTATGAGTTTCTTAGTCATAATGCAAGAACAGATTCATTTTCAGTATTTCACTTTTATCAACTTCTAATAGTGAAACCTTTTTAAATACAATATTTTAAACTTTTTGACTAAATGGGGACATCAAAAATTTAAAATGAAACACCCAAAGCTTCCACGGTACGTTTCCCTTTGAATAATGTGATAGCGTGTGTTGTACGCAACACCGAGTTCTAACACACCATAACCAATCAAACTAGCCGTTATAAATAGTAATACCTACTTTTTGAAGTTATATATATTTTTTATTTTAAAATGGACTTCATTTTTGGATTCTGAATATCAAATTTAGCCTAAGGTGAAATTTTGGTACTTTTCGGATAACTTTCATATTTTGATGAATAGTGAAAATTACTAAATTTTAATTAAAAAAAACTTTTTTAATCAAAATAATTAATAGTAATAAATTATGAATTTGATTGGTTTTAAAGTATATTTAGAATATATTTTTACTATTTAATATAATGTTGGTCATTGGACATAATTTTACAATTAAACCGAACATAAACAAGTGTCAATCTTTTGATAGTTATTATCTCTAAAAAACACGCTTTTTTCTTTGACAGCGGGAATTAATTTTAAATTAATTTCTGCCAATTATTTGTTTTGAATTTAGGAAAATGGATTCCATATTTGGAATCAGGATGTTCAAATTGTGTAAATAGGTAACTTTTATTTTTATACATTTTGAATTATTACTGCGGTAAATATTTTATTTACCATGGTTAAGGGTAAATCCGGTAAATAAGGGTTAACAAATAATATTATAATAATACTAAATTACCCTAAAACGTGTCTTAACCCTATTTGTTGATACATGGTCGACCATGGGAATCTTTGTGTCAATTTGGGGACCCCATGGATCCACTTGTAAGTGATAATGACACTTTATTTTAATTAAGTTAAAATGAATACAAAAATGACAAAAGCATATATCTTTTAGAAAAGCAATTGTTACATAGGGTTATATATGTTGGATTTTAGATTATAAATATTCATTAGAAATATAAAAAGATTTCCTACATAAGTATATTTTATTTATAATTTTTAGACATTGAATAATTTATTTTATTTATGACACAATGATGATGGAGTAATTACTATAATAGTGAAAAATTAAAATAATTGATATTATAAATACCCAAATAAATATAATATGAAACTTTTAATGAATTAAACTAATTTTCTAGGATAATATGATATATTAGGATTTATTTAACTGACTTTTTTCGAAGTAATCAATCTGTTAGGAGTTTCACAAAAATCAACTATTGAATAGTGTCAAAATTGACATAAAAGAGTTCTTAAAACAAATATTATATTATTAATTGATATTAAATTCCTAAAAATCTAAGGTTCGGCCAAGAGACTTATATCATGATAGGTTCATTATTAATGGACCACTTGGGGGTCACTTGGATGTATATAGTAAGTTTATTAACCATATTATATAAAAATACAAAGAGACATTGTAAAAGTGAAACTAATTAACTTAGTGTTAATACTTAAAAATAAGGTTAATATAAGTACCCAAACCTGTCTAAATTATATTGTTTGAGTGGTTTTCGACCTATCCCCACCTTAACCTTTGAATAATCAACTTTGGAGCCATTAGAAACCGAATATGAATTTATTATAAATTAATATTTCTAGCTTTTCCAAAGGTGCCCCTCACCCCTCTTATAAAAGGGCACTCCTCCTTATCATTTATTCACACCTTAAAAGCCTTTTGGTTCGGCCAAACTCTGCCCAAATACTCTCCCAACATCCCTCACTAAAACCTAGAGGCCTTAGTTTGATCAGAAAGCCAACCTAAGGAGCCCTTTTGATCAAATCAAAAGGAAGAACCCGAAGAAGAGGTAATGATTTCACCACCCTTCTCCAAGTTCATTTCTTCTTCCACTTCTTCTTCCTTTGTTCTTACCATTCTAAAATAATAACTCCAGTATCTCACATATACTGTGATGTTATTATAAATATGGTACAATCATATTCAGTATTCTATCCACCCTTTGAATAACATGTCACCATACGTGCGTACGTACGGACTACCGTCTCCACGTCGTGGTGTAATTGTTATTCAATATAATATTATTTGGATGGGTATAATAATGATGTGTAACTCATGTAAATAATAAATATAACATGTTAATGATTCTGTATATATGATATACCATCCATTTATATATTATTTTAATATCAAAAGAATGATATTGTCGCTCGTGCGTACGTACGGACTACCGTCTCCACGAACGCGATGAGATTCATTCTCCATCGTATCCATTCAAGTATAATTATCATTTGATGATTTAAAAATGATGTTTAAGGACTAGATATCATTCTGGATATGAATAAGATACAACAACCATGGATTATGTATCAAAACATATAAAATAAAATGAGTAAGTTAACTCCCGAAACGACGATAATTCTAAGATATTATTAACAAATCAATGTTAAAAGATCATATATGATATCATATTATTATATATGATTCTTGTATAATTTAATAACAACTATTTCACCATTATACAGGAGGTTAACCTACCCCAACAAAGGAAAAGTAAAAGGTAAGGGTTATTTCACAATCTCTTCATTATCCGAGGTTGTTTATACGTAATAATCTACTGGGATCTCTTTATCATCCACATCCATGTTTCTTAAAAATGTATTTCAAAACATTTTTACTATTTACAAGAATATGGGTTAAATTCATTTATACCCTTGTTTGACTTTTTATAATAGGTTTATAAAGGAATCTTTCTGTCGTTTTCAAAACAAGGTCATTTTTAACCTTTTCGACAGAATTGAGGTAAGAATGTTTTTTTTAACTTATACGGCGGGTGCGGTTATTTTACGCCGTTATAAAATCTTCAAAGCTTTCCTTACAAGCTTATAAGAATATTTTCAAAGAAAATGTTTTATTTTATATGGATCTTAAATTATTTCCAAATAAAAGGAGATATTTCTTTAAAAAGAATTTTGATTTCATCTACGTCAACATCCTTTGATGGATTTTAATATTATTTGAAGTTGATTTATTATGATACAAAACTTCTATATTGTATTGAAGGTTTTGTGATATGTTTGATTATGGATGTGCTATTTTTATACCATTCATAGTTTATGGTGAAATTATTGACATTTCGTATGCTAGTTTTAATACGAATGTTTATGTTATGTTTAAAGCTTTTCATATGGGAATGCATTGGACTTAATAAGTGACGGGTGGAGCCCGCTATAGCTCCTCGATGAATCGGTAGGTCTCATGAGACAAACTAGTGTCTTGGCACAAGGCCTTGAAAAAATCATATTTGTAGTCTTGGCACGAGGCCTTGGCTATGTGGTTATGATAGTCTGGCATTATGCATTCCAACATTATGAAAGTGGTTATTGATTTTTGCATGTGATTATTCGATTAGTAGAATATCCATGTGAATAAGTAAATGGCATTATTTCATTTTATTTATGCCATACCATGTTGAATGTTCATGTTTGAAAGGTTTTTTTTTTAGTTATACATTTCCTTAAAAGTTTATTCTTATTTATGAAAGTTTCCGCTATATTGTTATCCTTACTGGGCATTTGAGCTCACCCCTTTTCTATGTTTTATTTTTCCCAGGAAGTGAAGAAGTAAGTTATGAATGACCTGCAGGGATATTATGTGGGGATATGGGTGTGGATTATGGAGACAATATGTTGTTGTAGTAGTTTTTCATTTTATGATGTAATGTAAAACCTATGAATATATCTAGTGTTTCCAAGGCTACTAAACCAATCGGTCTTTCGAGATTTGATCTTTCTTGTGATCATGCCAATGTTATGTAATAATGCACCGACTCTGGGTAGCTGGGGTCGGGGCGTTACAAGGTTGGCCTTTTCTTAAAACTATAATATTATTATATTTGAAAAATAATCACAATAAATGTTTTAACCATAAATAATACTATTAAAATGTTCAACGTAATCCATTCCAAACATTATAGATATCCAAAATACCTCTGTCCAGATTTTCTGTAAAAGGTGTCTAAATTCCAAAATCAATTGTAACATCAAATTCCCCAAACAGAGTAAAGTTTATCTTATTTTCATAGACTGAAAATATGATTACTTTCATCATTTTAAAACCATAATGAAAACAACATGTATTATAGTACAATGCTTATATACATCATATTATTCTTATAACCAGAATTTAATCCTTAAGTCCAAAAAGACAAACACATTAATTATTCCACTTCAACTATAGAAATATCATAATCTTGGCCTTGATCCCTTGTCCTTTTCTGAGGTAAGTTTCCCTGACGCTTCGGACATTAATTTGCATAATTCCCCATTTATCTACAATTGTAGCATTAAACATTTATAGCTTCTTTCATTCCATTGCAATCATGAGAATGATGACCTTTTTCTCCACATTTATAACAAACTCCCATTCCTTTTAGGCAAGTACCGAGGTGATTCTTCCCACAATTATGTCATAATGTAAAACCTTATTTCCCTTTTCCTTTTATCTTTCTCTTGTTCCATCGTTATCTTGTTCTCTTGCTTTACTTTATTGTCATATGATTTATATAATTTCTTTTCGGTCTTGATATAACACGAGACTATATCTTCATACGTTGAGAAAGATTGTGATACTAAATCTCGACAGCGAAATGGTTTTAACCCATCAAAGAATCGATCAATATTACTTCTTGGGTTACACATATATTATGCAGCATGCCTCGCTAACCATGTAAAGTTAGACTTATACTTTGCGATATTCTCATCCTCCTTTTCCCTTAGACTCAGAAATATCCATTCCATATCTACTCGATGGCCATGAGGAAAGTATTTTTCTAAGAAATGATCTTTGAACTCTCTCCATTCCATAATTGATACTTCTTCATCTTGCTTTGTATTTTGAATCAATGACCACCATTGATCAGCATCTCAAGTGAGGTGGTAAACTTCCATGATAATCTTTTCCCTTTCTCTACTCCCCAAGGAATGGAATATTTTCTCTAAGGAATCTATCCACTACTCAGATAGTAAGGGATTTGTACTCCCATTGAATATTGGTGGTTGTTTCCTCATGAAGCGATTTAACATTGATCCTCCACGTTGCAGATCAGGGTGCTCCATATGAGTAAGGTTATTATTCATAACCTGAGTGAGTTGTCCCAGTATGGTGATAAGCTGATCAGCACCAGTTGTATCACCATATCCATTATAATTATCTTTAGTATGAGAGAAATCCCTATGTGGAGTGCATGCACTGATACGGTTTCCATTCCTTCCACTAGGAACCATTTCTAAACAATGGCATAAACTAGATCAGTTCATGAACCAAAATACGTAATTCCATTCTTGTAAAAAAACATAACATAAATTGAATAGTTTATGGATGTCATCCGTAATCATAAAAAAAATTCATTGAGGAAGTATATACTCATAAACCACTCATAGTGGTTTGTAATGAAATCGTGAATTATCCTAAGAATATCCTCCAGGAGTGTCGTAACCAAGAGTGCAGCAAGGACCGTTGTTGGGAAGCAGTTCCTGTTTGAGTCTAGCTCAAAGTGGTGTTTTCAGGTTTTACCCCTAGGTACCATTGTTCCAGAACCGCCTCTACCTGCTCATATCCAGACAGGGATGTATTGCTCGGAAAACTCACAAAATATCTATAATACCAAAATTCATGGAAGCTCTTCTATACTATTCCTCAAAGTCTATCTTAGGTCTATGTTCTCTAATCAGTGTTTATCTAAATCTAGATTCCAAGTTTAGTACTAAAATGCCTCTTATACCAACTATAACGCCACAACTCTAGTTACCCAGAGTCAGTGCATTATTACGTAACATTGGAAATATCACAAAAGATCATGTCTCTAAATAAAGATTAGATTAGTAGCCTTGGAAACACTAGATACATTCATAAATGTTACATTACATAATAAAGTGAAAAACTACAATAACATGTTTCCATAGTCCACACTCATATCCCCTTCAGACTATCCCTGAAGGTTAGTCATAAAACATTTCATCACATCCTGGGAAAAATAAAACATATAAAGAGGTGAACTCAGATTCTCAGTAAGGATAACAATATAGCAGAAACTTTCATAAATAAACATAAACATTTAAGGCAATGTATAACTAAAACAACAGCCTTTCAAACATGAACTTCAGCATAATATGGAAAAATTAAAATGAAATAATTCCATTTAATTATTCACATGGATATTATAATAGTCGAATAATCACATGCAATATCAATAACCACTTTCATAATGATGGAATGCATAATGCCAGACTATCATAACCACATTGTCAAGGCCTTGTGCCAAGAATACAAATAATAATTTCTCAAGGCCTTGTGACAATACACTAGTTTGCCTCATGAGACCTACCGATGCATCAAGGAGCTATAGCGGGCACCACCCGTCACTTATTAAGTCCAATTAATTCCTTATATGAAAAGGTTTAAACATGTCATAAATAATGCCCAAGAACCATAACATAATTGTATCACATAAAACATTCATAATGAAAAATAACATTTCCACATTTCAATAACAAGATATCAATACAACACATTAATATAATCAAAACATTATCAAAACCATTTTCAATACAAAAAAAAAAGAAATGTAAAAATTGGTATTAATTTTTCATTTAAAAAAATTTATGGCTTGTGGAGGAAGCCAAAACTCAAATAATAGTCACGGCGGTGGAGAAGTCGTTGTCGCAGCATATGTAAGACAAAACATTCCTTTTGTCGTTTAATAAAAACTCTTCATATAAAAATATTCTTTTTGAATAAAAGTAAAAGTCAAAGGGTTTTATACACCGTATAAAATAATGTTGTGTATAAAATAAAATATGCCTCAATGAAAGGAGATTGAGATGAAGTCCCTTACCTCATGTCCGACATGGCTCGATCATTTTTTAATCTCCTGAATAATAAACGATAGTTAATTTCTACTTTCTTGAGAACCATTCTCCAGTTCATTAATCCTTTTATATCACATATTACCATGTTATGAACATTATGTAATTATTTAAGTTAATAGCGGTCATTTTGTCGATATTTGGTACTTGAGAAAAAAATAAACATCTTATAATTACAAGTTGTTCATGTGGTTAAATATCTATTATATCACGAATTATATTCATTATGTATATATCATATATATGTAGGATCGAAATAATTATGTAGATACTCAATATACAAGAGGGGGTGAATTGTAAACTTTAAAAAATTTCCTTAAACAAGGAAAAATCTACGTTTAATAAAGTTAAACTTAAGAAAATTCACAACACCTCTAACACCAATGAAAAATTGGAACAAAGTATGAAGTAAAAAAATTCTAGTTCTATGCACTTGCTCAAATATGGAAAGTGATTCCAAAAAAGTGGTTCCGGAAATATAGATCAAGAAATTGAAACATAACCAAAGTTTTCAATATGAGATTATACCTTAAATCATATAAAATATAAATGAATCAGAGTACACGTGTAAATAAATATAAGAAGATTATACTTTTCTTACAATACACAATGCAGCGAAAGAACTTGTAACAGAAACAAGTAACAAGATATAAATCTTTTAACCCAAAGAGAAGGGTATCCAACAACCTTGGATAAAGGTCCCTTGATTAATACTTTCAAGCTAGTCTGTCTTACCCAGACTAGGGTATGCCCTCGATACGAAGATAGGATTCTCTATCTTGATATTCCCTCAAGCCCTAAACATCAAGGTAGTGGGACGCTCTATCTACCTAAGCAAGGAATCCCTTGAACTTTATGGAAGTCGGCACCTCTGTCTTCGTATCCCCGGGAGCCCTCGAATGTAATCACTAACATTCAGAGTCGCACTAAGCAAGACTGGAGAATGAAAAGTTTGAACAAGTAGTTCAAACATTCTATATGATGCTTGAGAGTTGATAAGGGACTCTTTCTCTACAAATCACTTCAACAACATGTAAGCACAAGTTGTCAAAGATCCATGTTATGAGCTTGTTCAAATGAGCTCTTATTTATAGGAAAATTTCCAACGGTCGGCTCCCTCCTCCAATGGTCATATTTTCCTTGAATTTTGGAGGGACATGTACACCTGTCACTAAACCAATGGTTAGTTAGAAACATAATGGAAGACATCATTTTATAATGAAATAGGTGTAAGAATAAATAAAACTAATGTTCAGAGTGTAAGAAAATAATTGTTCGAAGTCTATCCAAAATGGAATTTGGAGTCAATAATAAAGACATATTTGGATTCTGTTTTATAAGAATTCATAACCTGAATTATGTAGAAATCCAAAGTCTCAATTTCTAAGGAAATTCGGAGTCTGGTTTCGCTAGAGTTCAGAATCTGAACTTACAGAGTTCAGATTTGAACTTGTAAAAGTTCAGATTCGATCTAGGAAAAGTTCGGAGTCAAACTCATAAAATTTTAAAGTCTAACTAGTAAAAGTTCAGAGTCGAACTCAAAATATTTCAGAGTCGAACTAGTAAAATTTCAAAGTAAAACTCATAATAGTTTGGAGTCGAACTAGTAAAATATCAGAGTTGAACCCATAAAAGTTCAGAGTCGATCTAGTAAAAGTTCAGAGTCGAACTCATAAAAGTTCGGATTCGAACTAGTAAAAGTTTGGAGTCAAACTCATAAATGTTCGGAGTCGAACTAGTAAAAGTTCGGAGTCGAACTCATAAAAGTTCAGAGACTAACTAGTAAAATGTTAGAGTTGAACTCATAAAAGTTCGGAGTCAAACTAGTAAAAGTTCAGAGTCGAACCCATAAAAGTTTGGAGTCGAACTAGTAAAAGTTTGAAGTCGAACCCATAAATGTTCGGAGTCGAACTAGTAAAAGTTCTATGTCAAACTCATAAAATTTCGGAGTCCAGAATTCAGAGTTAAACTTTGTTAGAGTTCATATCTAGAATTCCAAGTGGAACTTTATTAGAGTTTTTATCCAGAATTCGCAGTGAAACTTCAGTACAGTTCTCATCCAGAATTCTGATCCAAAAATAGAATGCTTCATATCTTAGCATTACATGATTCTGAGGTTTTGGGTATGAATCCTATTTTTACACTTCAAATAAATATTGATATGTATAAGGAAATATATGTTAGGGTAAAATTCCTTAAGGAGGGAAATTTTCCTTATAGAAGTAAAACATAAATTTGCTTATGTAAAAGGTGTTTGTGATTTTCAAAACAAGAAGGAATGGAAAAGTCATAATTAAAACCTTATTGACTCAATAATCTCCCCCTATTTGAAAATCCCAAACATCCTTACGACAAATAATATAAGGACTTTGAAAATTTTCATTAGACATTGAAATTACCACTTATCTCCCTTTGTTCATGGATGATAGTGAATACAACTAACTCTCCCTTAGGCATTGAAACTCTAAGGATTGTATTCTGAATTTCTAGAGTGGAGTTTTCATTATCATGGTAATGACAAGCTTCTGTAATGAGAAACACCCCCCTACTTTAAGGATATTTCACTTATAAATTTTTCCTTTTCGATTTTAAATTTTTCCCTCTCCTCTTTTAAGTAGTAATTTTTCCTTCTCCCCATTTGTGATTTTCAAAAAGAATTTAAGGTAATGGAAAAGAAGTATGGTACCTGAAAGATTAGTACTTAGTAATACGAGATACAACCAAGCAAAAATTTCATTATATTTGAGAAAATTTTAACAACGAAAAACAGATACAAAAAAATATTGGAGTGAGTTTATTTGTATTCCTTTTCCTTCGGATTCAGCTTCTTCAACAAGGTTTTCAATTTCTTCAAATCTCTTTGATCCTCCTCAGCTTTCCTCTCCAATGCTTTTATTCATTCATCTTGAGATTTCAAAGCTACTGCTTGAGCCTTCAAGGTCTCTTCCTACATTTTCAGTAACTCGTCTTTCTTTTCAAGATTCTCTTTAAACTCAATCCGATAATCTCTTTCCCCTTTCCAGTTCTGTTCAACCAAGTTAAGATTCCCATTCATGTCTCTGAACTATTTATTCTGAGAACATTGCTCAATGATTTGCTCATCCTGAAGATTCTTAATATTTTCATCCTCAGTTTCAAAAGCATCTTTTACCTCACTTTTAAAATGATCAAATTCAACCATGCCTTCTTCAATTTTCTTAGACCACAAAGTGATTTTGCTACAATATTTACTATGTACATCATAATTGATAAGTAATTTTGTATGTTCGGCTTCAATTTTTGCACACTTATCCATCACCATGGATAAGGATTCCGATTTCTAATTCAGACTATGTTACAACATCAGGCATCTGGAGTCTATAGTGGGAAATATCGAAATGGTGTCCACCATCTTTTTCAAGGATTCAACAACAAAGTCATGGCCATGTGTTGATGACTCCGAATAAGATAATTTTATTGGAGATTGTTCTTATTCAATTTGTACCAGATTTCTATTAGAATAACCACCAACCTCTTTCTTCTTGAAGATAGATTTTTTGGTGTATTCATGAGCACTTGATTACCCTTATAATATTTCGGAATAGGTTGATCATCTGGAGATTCTTCCTCACTTTCTGATAATTGAAAAATCTAGTCTTCATCTATTTTATCCTTCTCTATACCTTCTTCAAGATAATGCTTCTCATAGGATTTTTCCTCATTGTACAAAACATTTTCATCCTCTTCCTCTTGTTTATCATAATCCTTCTTACTCTCATTCTGAACTCCCTTTCCCGGAGTGACTAATTTTGCTAATTCAGCTTTCTCATGATAATATTCTACTTATTTGATCATGTCATCCAGATTATCACTTCCTTCCTCTTTTCTTCAACAACCTATTCATCCTTATAATTTTTTGGGGTGATGTAGTTCATTGCTGGAGTCTCAAGTAATGGTTCGGTATGAAATATTTCTGAAACCTGAATCTGTTCAGAAACTATTTCAGTTGATTTCAAAAGAGATTGAACAACCTCGACTTAAGATATTTTTTTCTTCAGCTTCTTCCCCTTTGATTACTTCTCTAACTCATCTGAAACTCTCTCTTTTAAGGGCTTAGCCTCAGTAGGTTCCAATCCGAACTGTGGATCTCATTCTTTTCTTTTATCCTTGTATTCTCTCCACTTAGCAGCCACATTATCTGGGTATGCATTTTGTTTCTTTGGCTTGGGTGGTGCGGATTCTGTTTCCTTACCTTTGTGTGTTTTTTCTTTAATAACCACTTCCTTAAGCTTTCCCTTCATTGTAACTTTCTTCACTGGTTCAGACTTCTCCATGTTTTCTATAATGGTCTCAGCCTCTTCTTCTGGTAAAGGATAGAATTCTCTGGATTCATCAAAAAAACCCATTTTTATCCTTTTTAAAGTATCATCACTTACAAGCATTACATTGAAATTTCATTTCATCGAAGTTCAAGAAACATTGAAGGAGTCAAGACATCTGATGATGAGATTGGAAATTAGGGCTGGATACATAATGATCTGAGCTTTTAGATTCCCTTATTTGATATTCTTAACCTTAATCAAAATATATATCATCAGATTTATCTTCCTTAGATTTACCCTAAAATCTAGGATGTAAATGTCACTCTTTTTTAAATAATCCTTTTCACCACTTTTTGGTACAAGAAAAACCTGTACCCATAGCTGTAGAATTAGATTATTTAGAGTGAGATGATAAATCTTGGCAGTCTTGGAATCTTTAAGTTCAAGCCATTTCAAAGCATTCACATTATTGAAACTTCCTTGCTCATCTGGAAGCTTATGTGACCAAAACTCAGCTTCTACTTCATAATTCAATCCCACCAAATTTGCAACCTTGGTGTAAGATAATTTGTAAGTCTTCCCATAAGACTTGAAAGATTATAAATCTCTACCATCTTCCTCAAAAAATGAAACAGACTCATAGAACTCGACAAGCAACTCTGTATAAACCGGATCATGTTTCTCTATCTTCGACAGGAAAACAGCCTCCCAGCCATTCAATTTGATATTCTTGGTTATAAGAGAATTATACTTGTAGAAACATGGATGCACTAACCTCTCCCAATAAACTATCCACTTTAAGATTTGCTTTGAGGTAGACATATTGTGAGATGTAGCTTCAATAGACATTTGGAATGGAGAATTCTAGAAAATTCAGAACGGGCTTCAGAAAGATCGGAATAGTCCTTAAGAAGAGAGTTAGGGATTTGAGACACAAAAGCTTTGAAAAACTGATGTGGGGCGACCCTCGGAGGTCCCCTTTATATAGGCGTTGAGATGATGGTTCAGTTTCCATGGTTGATCAAACTGTTGAGATATAATGAGATTTGATCTGATGGCTGAGATACAAACCACAAGGAAAACATGACTCTGATCTTTTGAGGTTTTAAGAAAAACATTAGGATTTAAGAAAACTAGAATCTGAGAAGATTTAAAACTCATAGTAAAATACAAGCAAGAAAAATATGACTACGAAAACTAAATTAAGGAAATCATACCTTTCGGATTGGCCAGGATCATTGTTCGTAATTAGTAATATTCTTTTTGAGGAAAATTTAACTAAGAAAAACTTACTACAAAAAACATCATTATGAAAATGGTCAGTATAAAAAATTCATTACCAAAATTCTCAGTATAGAAATTTCACCTCCAAAAATTTCAGTTCTGAAAATTTTCCATTCGGAAAATTTTATTTCCAGAAATTTTCTTTATGAAAAATTTCAGTTCTGGAAATTTTCATTACGAAAAATTTCAGTTCTGGAAATTTTCATTACAAAAAATTTCAGTTCTGGTATTTTTTTTATGAAAATTTCAGTTCCAGAAATTTTCATTACCAAAACTTCAGTTTCGGAGATTTTCATTATGAAAAATTTCAGTTCTGGAAATTTTCATTATGAAAATTTGGTTACAAAATCTTGAAAAAAATTACTACGAGAATTTTGGTTACAAAAAGGTTTTTTTTTAGAAAATGACTAAGAAAATTTTATTTATGCTATCAAGAAAATGTACTCCCCCTATGAAAAGGAATATATTATGGTAAGAATAATTGTTCAAAAATAAGTTAATGAAGAAGGATTACCTTACGGTTATCATTCCTAACTTCTGTTTATTGTATTCAAATCTATCGGAGGGTAAATATTTTGTGAAAATGTCAGCAAGTTGATCTTGCATTCTGATAAACTGAAGAATGATATCTCTTTTAAGTCTGTGATCCCTAAGAAAGTGATGCCTAATAACTATGTGTTTTGCACGAGAGTGATTTGGAGTGTTTTTACTAAGGGAAATGGCACTTGTGTTATCACACAAAATTTCATTCCTAGTAAAACTCAAGCCATAATCTGTGAGTGTGTGTTGCATCCACAACACTTGAGCACAACAACTTCCAGCTGCTACATATTCAGCTTCAGCAGTGGAGAGTGCTATAGAATGTTGCTTCTTGCAGGACCAAGAAACTAATGAATCTCCTAAGAAATTAAAAGTTCCAGATGTACTTTTTCTATCTATTCTACATCCACCAAAGTCAGTATCCGAAAAGTTTTTTAAAACAAAATCATTTTTAGAAGAATAAAATAATCCTGCATCCATGGTTCCCTTTAAGTATCGATTTTTTTTTCACTGCCTTTAAATGAGATTCCTTAGGATTGGATTGATATCTTGCACATAAGCATACTGAAACATCAGGTCTGGTTGACTAGCTGTCAAGTCAAGTAGACTTCCTATCATTCCTCTATAATATGATTGATCTACTGGTTTTTCAACTTCATCAAGATCAAGTGTGATTGAGGTACCAATAGGAGTAATTACACTCTTAGTGTTGTCATAACCATACTTTTTTAGAAGATCTTTAATATACATATATTGAGAGATGTAGATTCCTTCTAGTTTTTGAGAAATTTGAAAACCAAGAAAAATGTTAACTTACCCATCATACTCATTTCAAACTCAGATTACATTAGATCCACAAATAAATTGGATAAATATTGCTGAGTTGAACCAAATATAATATCATCGACATAAATTTGAATAATCAAGACCTTTTTCTTATCTTTCTTTATAAAACGGTTTGGATCTGCATTTCCCTTAACATAGTTATTTTAAAGAAAAAATCATGTAATTCTATCATACTAAGCTCGTGAGGCTTGTTTGAGTCCATACAAAGCTTTGGTAAGTCTAAAAACCTGATTTGGATTTTTTGTATCTTCAATGCCAGGAGGTTGTTTAACAAAAATTTTCTCTTGAACATAACTGTTAAGAAAAAAACATTTCACTTCCATTTGAAAAAGTTTAAAATTTAAGAATGCTGTAAAGGCTAGTAAGATATGAATAGATTAAAGTCTAGCCACTGGAGCATAGGTTTCTTCATAGTTAATTCCCTCTTGCTGATTATAGCCTTTAACAACAAGTTTAGCTTTATTTCTTACAATGAATCCATTTTCATCACACTTTTTTCTAAAGAACCATTTTACTCCAATAACAAAGGTTTCCTTTTGTCTTTCAACCAAGGTCCAGACTTTATTCCTTTCTAATTAATTTAGTTCATCTTGCATGGCTTTGATCCAATCATCATCACCTAAAGCTTCATTAGTGGTTTTTGGTTCCAATTGGAAAAAGGAATGCTAGATGTTCTAATTCATTTCTCAAGGAACTTCTCATCCTTACATGTTGATTTACATCACCAGTGATACTATCACTTGGAATATTCTTTAGATACACCTGATTTAGGTTTTGTAAAACATGTACATCAACATAGGGTAGAAATTATTTTGGGGTAAATGTTTCAGAAGTATCTTTTGAACATTTTCCTTGTCAGAAGGATCTTCTTTCAAAGGTTGATAATCCATTTTTGAAAACACATTTGAGGATGTGGTTTGGGTTGGTTTAAAATCAAAAGGATTAGATTCATCAAATTTTACATGTACTGTTTCCTCAACAGTACAAGTGTTTTTATTAAAAAATATGTAAGCCTTAGAAGTTATAGAGTAGCCTACGAAAATTCCTTCATCTGATTTTAGTGTGAATTTATGTAGATTATCATTAGTATTAAGGATGAATACCTTGAAACCAAAAACCATGATGTAGTAATTTCTAGGTTTTCTACCATTCCATAACTCATAAAAAAGTTTTATTAAGAAAAGGCCTAATCAAAACTCGATTTATAGTGTAACAAGAATTACTTACAGCATCAGCCCAAAAATGACTAGCTATAGAATATTCACTCAAAATAGTTCTAGATATCTCTTGAAGAATTCAATTTATTCTTTCAACTACACCATTTTGTTGAGGAGTTCTAGGTGCTGAGAATTTGTGAGTAATACCTTTTCTACTACAAAAAGTTTCAAAATCAGAATTTTGAAATTCCCCTCTATGATCACTATGAAAAGTTTTCAATAGAAGGTTTTTCCCATTTTTAATATGGGCTATAAATCATTTGAAAAAATAAAAAGCTTCAGACTTCTTTTCTAGAAAATAGACCCATGTAAATCTATTGTAGTCATCAACTAGAACAAACACATAGTATTTTCCTCCAATGCTTCCAGTTTGTGTTGGGCCAAAAAGATCCATGTGCACCAACTGTAATGCATCAGTTGTTGAGACTTCACTGATTGATTTAAAACTCGATTTATGTCTCTTACCATATTGACAAGGATCACAAACTTTAGAAGAATAAAATCTATGCTTAGGTAGATCCTTAACTAAACCTTTCTTAGAATGTTTACATAAGTTCCTAAGGTTACAGTGACCTAGTCTTCTATGCCATAACCAAGAATGATCATCCATTGCACTTAGGCAAGGTAAGTCTTGGCTCCTAAGATCATCTAAATTTAAGGTGTAAACATTCTCAATCCTATGGGCAGAAATAATAAACTCTTCCTCGGAATTGTGTACTAAGCACTTATCATTCCTAAAATTCACAAGGTATCCTTCATCAAATAATTGAATTATTCCAATGAGGTTGTGCTTAAGACCCTTAACAAACAAAACATTTTAAATCAAGGATTTACCAAGAAGAACAGTATTACATATACCAACAATTTCTCCCTGAGCATTATCTCCAAAAGTTACTTTTCCTCCATTAATCTTGATAATATTTTAAAAATAAATTTTGGTATCAGTCATGTGTCGGCAACATCCAATATCCATGTACCAATTTTTGTTATTGGTACTTTATTTATCTTCCTGAAAATAAGAAAAGAATTAGAAATTCAGAATCCAAACTTGTTTGGATCTAAGATTCTCAGATAACAAAATTTTGGGTATCCACATTTGTTTAGAGAAATATTTGTTATGAAACCCAAGATATTGAACTCTATTCAATGAACCGTTTTTCTTTCAATTCCCACCACTTTAACAGTTAGTGAAAAAAGGGGCTTTAGAAGGAATAAAATAGTTGTTTCTGAAAATTGGTTTTTGGTTAGTATAACCTACTCCAGTAGTGTTTCAATGAGGTTTAATTTGAGAATACAACTTGTCAAAATTTTCCTTCCTAGAAGTAAATTTAGCAAGGTGCTTCTTTAGAAATTTTTGTTTCCAGATTTTAGTCTAATGAATAAATTCCTATCCTCAAGAATCATTTCCTTAGAGTTATATTTTTCCTCAAGAATTTATATTTTTGAAATAGCATTTTTACGATCTTTAGAAAATTCTTCCTTATCAGAATTGGCTTTCTCAAGGTCTTTAGAAATTTTTTCTAAAAGCCCTTCTTTATCATTAAGATATGAGGAAAGATCTGTAATCTCTTTTTAGGAACATCCTCCCTAGAATTTTCTTTGTCTCACTTTTTAGAAATTTTACAATATTTTGCTTCAAGTAACTTGGAAAATCTAGATACTTCTTCATATGAAGGTTCTTCATTTTCTGAGGATGAAGTATCTTCATTAGAAGTACTATTTTTGGAATAGTAATTCTTATCTTGAGATAAGTTTGATAAAGCCTCGGCAAAGCGTAACTTTTCTATAAGACATGTATGTGAAAAAGAATTATTAGAAATGATTCCCATATTCTTCTGAGCTAATGAATCATATTCTAAAGATTCACTTTCTGAAGAGTCTCCACAGCTAGCACTCCATGTAGTATTAGCTTTTATACTTTTCTTGGCTTTAGCTTTATAAAACTTTTTCTTGTTCCTTTCAGAATTCCTCTATTTTCATTATTTCTTTTTAAGCATAGTGAAATCAGGTATAATGTGTCCACTTCTCTTGAATTCATAGCATGTGACCTCTGAATCTTTCTTATCATTCCTCTCCTTCTTCTTATACATGGATTGGAAATTTCTTTGACCAGCTATCTTGTTCATTCTTCGAAAAATATTTTCTAACTCATTCTTTGAGACTTCACTCTCACTAGATTCGGATAGGATAATAACTTTATTAGCATTAGATCTGGTTACTCTCTCAGGAGTCTTTGCTTTCATGTGATTTGATGTTGTAGTAAAATCAACAATACCATTCCCATTCTTTTTCTTGATCTTGTCTGCATCTCTCTTCATTCTTATTTCATATTTAAGAAGAGATCCAAACAAATCATCTAAGTAAATTTGAGTAACCTTACTATTCTCATAAATATATGTTCTCTTTGATTCACACTCATTGGGCATTATATCAATAATCTTATCTACAAGAGCTTCATCATCAAGACATTTCTCTCCCATAGACTGTAAGCTGTTTAGGGTAGTCATAAACCTTTGATGTACTTTTCTTATAGGTTCTCCATATGGAAAGTTAAAACCATGATACTCAGTTCTCAACATTGCTATTCTAGTCTCAATCACATTAGATGTACCAAAATGAGTATCTTCAAGTTTCTTCCATATACAGTTAGTTGTTTCATGTGACGAAATTTGTCTATATATGTTCCTGGTCATTGAACATAGTAGAGTATTGTGTACCTTATAGTTTAATTGATAATAATGATTCTCTTGGTTGGTGAATACACTAAATTTCTTATCAGAAATTTTATAACCTCTAGTAAGAATGAAAAGGTTGTCTACTCCAGTATTGATAATGAAAGTCTTCATTCGATCTCTCCAATACGCATAATCCTTTCAATCAATAATTTGTGGTCTTTTTGGATTTTGGTTGTCGATGGAAAGAACATTTAAACCTGCCATTTTTAAGAAACTATTTCTACATAGAAACTTGTTAATAACAAAAGTTCGGATTCAAGGAAAATATTCCTTAGGAAGGAAAATATAGAACAATAAAAAACTGAGCAATGAAAAACTTATATGTGAGTATAATTATTTCAAAGACCCGCTCTGATACCAAATGTAAGATTGCTATTGAGTATGAGGTTTCCAACCTCTGATACCAATTATAGAATCAAAAAAATTATGTAGATGCTCATTATACAATAGGGGGGGTCAATTGTAAACTTTTAAAAAATTCATTAAAAAAGGAAAATCTAAGTTTAACAAAGTTAAACTTAAGAAAATTCCCAACACCTCTAACACCATTGAAAAATTGGAACAAAGTATGAAGTTACAAACTTCTAGTTCTATTCACTTGCTCAAATATGGAAAGTGATTCCGAAAAAGTGGTTCTGGAAATATGGATCTAGAAATTGAAAATTAACCAAAGTTTTCAATATGAGATTCTACCTTATAATCTAAATGAATCAGATTACAATTTTAAGGAAATATAATAAATTTATACTTTCCTTATAATACACAACGCATCAGAAAAACTTTTAACAAAAACAAGTAACAAGATATAAATATATTAACCCAACGAAAAGTGTATCAAACAACCTTGGATAAAGGTCCCTTGATTTATAATTTCAAGAAAGTATGTCTTACCCACACAAGGGTATGCCCTCGATATGAAGATCAGAGTCTCTATATTTCTATTCCCGCAAACCCTCAACTTTAAGGTAGTTAGAACCTATGTATTCCTCAGCAAGGAAGCCCTCGAACTTCATGGAAGTCGGAACCTCTGTCTTCCTATCCCCGGAAGCCCTCGAATTTAATCACCAAAATTCGGAGTCTCACTAAGAAAGTCTGCACAAGGTAAAGTTTGACCAAGTAGTTCTAACTTTGTGCATGAAGCTTGAGAGTTGATAAGAGCATCTCTCTCTAGAAATCACTTTAACAGCATGTAATCACAAGTTTTCAATGATTCGTGTTAAGATCTCATTCAAATGAGCTTCTATTTAAAGGAAAATTTCCAATGGTAGGCTCCCTCCTCCAACGGTCATATTTTCCTTGAATTTCGGAGGGACCTATACACGTGTCACTAAACCAACCGTTAGTTAGAAACAGAATGGATGACATAATTTTATAATGAAACAGTTGTAATCATAAGCAAAATAAATGTTCGGAGTGTAAGAAAATAAAAGTTCAGAGTCTAACAAAAATGGAATTAAGAGTGTATAATAAAGAGATATTTGGATTCTGTTTCATAAGAATTCAGAACCTGAATTCTGTAGAAATCCAGAGTCTAAATTTCTAAGGAAATTTGGAGTCTAGTTTCACAGGAGTTCAGAATCTGAACTTACAGAGTTCAGAGTTGAACTTGTAAAAGTTCGGATTCGAGATCGTAAAAGTTCGGAGTCAAACTCATAAATGTTCGGATTTGAATTCATAAAATTTGGGAGTCTAACTAGTAACTATTCAGAGTTGAACCCAAAAATGATCGGAGTAGAACTAGTTAAAGTTTGGAGTCGAACTCATAAAAGTTTGGAGTCGAACTAGTAAAAGGTTGGAGTCAAACTCATAAATGTCCATAGTCGAACTAGTAAAAGTTTGGGGTCAAACTAGTAAATTTTCAGAGTCGAACTAGTAAAAGTTCGGAGTCTAACTCATAAAAGACCAGAGTGGAACTAGTAAAAGATCACAGTTGAACCCATAAATGTTTGGAGTCGAACTAGTAAATGTTTGGAGTCGAACCCATAAATAATCGGAGTCGAACTCTTAAAGTTTCAGAGTCGAACTCATAAAAGTTCGGAGTCTAGAATTCGGAGTTGAACTTTGTTAGAGTTTGTATCCAGAATTCGGAGTGGAACGTTATTAGAGTTCGTATCCAGAATTCGGAGTGGAACTTTATTAGAGTTCTCATCCAGAATTTGGATCCTAAAAAAGAATGCTTCATATCATTGCATTATATGATTATAATGTTTTGGGTATGAATCCAATTTTTGCACTTAAGAAAAATATTGATATGTATAAGGAAATCTAAGTTAGGGTAAAATTATTTAAAGAGGGAAATTTTCTTTATAGAAGTAAAACATAGATTTGCATAAGTAAAAGGTGTTTGTGATTTTCAAAATAAAAAGGAATGGAAAAGTCATAAGGAATACCTTATTGACTCAACAATATATCATATATATCCATTATATAAATTCATTTATAATATTACATAACATTAAGAGGTAAGAAATGAAATGCACCGTTCATGGAGACGGTATGCCGTACATACGCATGAACACGAATTTCATTCCTATTTCGTTTTTAATGGAATGAAATCATAATGATATAAAGGTATATTATAATTCCAGTATAATATCATATATAATATCATTTACTCCAATATTTATACATCCCACATATGGCATTAACGATTCAAATCACTTTGAGGGGGCGGTAGTCTGCACTTCCAAAAATGAAATTATCATGTTTACCCATAATGGAAATCATAAAGGTATTCCATAAATAAAAAATATAGAAGCATAAGGAAAACATAATCATAATATATATCATATATAAATATAGTGACATCTTAATGTCCACCATGAGAGGTGATAAAATAAGATTGAACAATCATCATTTTGTGAGGTTGTAATTCGCCACTCATAGAAACAATATGTTCTTTAACCATTAGATGAAGGTCTGTGTAAGTTAAAATAAAATCCATCTCATAACAACATACTAGTATATTGAAGATACTTTTCTTAAAAAAAATAAAGGAATAAAAATTGTTTAAGGGGTTGGAGAAGAAAAATAAAAAAAAGAATAAAGAGAAGACATTACCTTAAAATCGGGTAGCTCTTTTTGATTTGAGCCAAAGGCATACTTGGGAAGACTTCTGCCCAAAGTGAGGCTTCTAAGAGTAAGAGAGAGAAGTTGAGAGGTGATTTTGGCAGACTTTTTTTTGATCCAAATGGCTTTGATGGTGTGAATAATGTGGTAGACGTGGGGGCCTTTTATAAGAGGAGAGGAGGGGCACTCTTGGAATGTCATGAAATGTTACATTATTATGAAATGATTTTTGGATTTTAAAGGTCCCAAAATGATATATTTCAAGGATATTGTGATAAGGGTTCTAAATCCACCCATCAAATAGGCTTTAGACAAGTGTATGTCCTATATTTTACCTTATCTTTTAATTTTATTTAAATCGTTCATTAATGAGGTAATCGCTGCATCATCATGGTGTGATAAATAACATTATTTATTTAATTCCTAAAAATTATAAAACAATTACCATGATATAGGAAATATATTTAGCTTTAAAATGGAAATTTATAGTCTAAATGATATCTTGTATAACCCCTTGTAAAAAATGTTTTAGTAAAACAATACATGTTTCTGACATTTATATTTTTAATTTGAATAAAAGGTATTAATGTCATTATCATACCCAAGTGGCTTGTTGTGGTCCCAAAAATTGACCCATGGATTGTCTCGGTCGGCTATGAATCATCCAATATGAGTAGGACATGTGTCATTGTAATTTCATATTATTATAACATTATTTTTACCTTATATTACTCTAATTACCACTAATCGCGGTTAATAAAACTCAAAAGATACTATTCACCAAAAATTATTTTCACCCCATTGAGCCATATTTAAATTGATAAATAAGACCATGTATTTAGGATTTTTGAAATTAAATTCACAGAAGCGGTAAAACTTCATTTAAACAAAAAATCAATTTTTTAACTACCACTTAGTGGTTTCACTATTCATCAAAAATTGAATTTTTTCAGAAAAATAACAAAAATTAACCCTAAGCTATATTTGATATTCCAAATTCAAAGATGATGTATATTTTAACAAATTCAAAACATATAAGTTTCATTAATTAATTTTATAATTTATTCTCATTGTCAAAAAAAATAGCGTGTTTTTACGAAAGAATATCAATCAAAAGATTGACAATTGTTTATGTCCAATATCAAAGTGAAATTAATTATATTGAATCAAATTTGATAAAATGGTAAAAATTTATTCTAATTATACTTTAAAACCACTATATAATATAATTTATCACTATAAATTTTTTTTATTATAAAAGTTTTTTTAATTAAAGTTTAGTATTAAACACTATTAACAAAAAATAGGATGTTCTCAGAAATAATGAATAATTCAATGTAGGATAATTTAGATATTCCGAATCCAAAAATGAAGTCCAATTTGAATAATAACACTTATAAAATCTGAAAATGTGTGTATTACAATTCATAAGGGCTACTTTGATTGGTCGTGGTGTGTTAGAATCTCCAACTTGCGTACAATGCAATATATTGCATTATTGAAAGAGAAGCGTACCGTGGAAGCTTCGGGTGTTACACATTATCTCAATAAATTTTTGAAAAATTAATTAAAAGTATGTTGGAACATAATGTTTGTAGAATAACAAGGGTATACCCTCATTAAATTGGGGTTTGGGTGGTCCCCACCACGAAAATTCAAAAAGGATGCTTTAGATAAAATAAAATAAAATATTTGTTTTATTTTATTTTTATTCTTTTAACTCTCCCACAAAAAACATGAAAACTAACATTCACCCTTGACCTACTGTGATCAAGGTTAATTTCTCCTTGAGCAAATAACGCTGATGTAAGTTCAACAGTGCCCTCATATTTCAATTCTGAGCACTGGTTAAAAAGTTACAAAATCTCACTCTTACGTTTACTGAACGTACACGAAAAAAGGTCATAAATTCATTCTGGGGACTTGGGGCCACAGAATAATGCTCCATCAATTTTTGATGACTCATAATATTTCCATATAATTAAAAAAATAAATGAAAAAATTCAGGTCATTATATTCTCCTCCCCTCAGGGATTTGCATCGCTCAAAGCTACAACACATTCTAGGGAAACATGTGGTGGAACTGAGCACAAATTTGAGCCTCCCACCCCCATGTTCTCTTCTAGAGGTACTCGTTCTACAAAAAAAATTCCACCAGAGGAATCGATCAACTATTTAGGGCTCCCTCGTGTCGATCCCCATTCTCTACTAGAACATCCGAAAAATTCTCCCCATCATTGATGTCCATCTCACCCCAGTCAATAATGTGTGAAGGATCATGTACATATCTCATTAGCTGGGATAAGTGGAAAACATCGTCCACCCAGTGCAATTGAGGTGGAAGAGCTAAGAGGTAATCCACATTGCCAACTCTACTGAGGACCTGAAAGGGTTCGATGAACCTCAGGGACAACTTGTCGCCTCAGCCAATTCTCTGCAAACCTCATCGAGGTGAAACCCGTAGAAAGACATTGTCTTCATCCTCGAACTACAAAGGTCTCCGTCTCCTATCGGTATAGGAATTTTTTCCTCTTCCATTCAGTCTTCATCTACTCCTGGATGATATGTACCATCGTTGTGGAAGCCAGTACAATCTCTGGTCCCACAAGTACTGAGTCCCCTAGGACAGTCTAGCGTAGATTTGATCTGCAAGGTCGACCAGACAATGCCTCGATTGATACCATACCGATAGTGGAGTGATAACTGTTATTTTATGCGAACTCCTCTAAGCAAATTTGATCCTCCCAGGTACGACTAAAATCATGGACGCAAGCACCTAGCGTGTCCTTGAGGGTCTGAATAGTTAGCTCTATATGACCATCAATATGAGGATGGAAGGTGGTGCTCAACCAAAGATGTGTCCCAAACACCTCCTAAAACCCCTTCAATATCTGGGAGTAAATCATGCATAAATATTGGGGAAAATCATGGATGAAACTCCATGATGCTATATAATCTCCTGCATGTAGAGGTCTCCAAATCTCTCTTCTGATCCCGGCTCTCGGATATGTTGGAAGTGGGCTGACATGTTATGTTGGTCAATGATCACCAAGATATAATCATGTCCCATAAACATGTGTGTATGTCTTGTCACAAAGTCCAAGGAATAATCATCACAATTCCACTCTGGAACCTCTAGTGGTTGAACTAATTCGGCTGGAACCTGATGAACTACCTTTCCTTACTGACAATTGAGGCACTGAATGAAAAAAACTGCTACTAGTTTCTTCATTCCAGGATACCAGCACAGACGCTATATGTCCTGGTACTTCATCTCCACTCCTAGAAACTCAGCTGGAATCTCTCTGACCACAAGATTGGTTTCCCCTCCTTTTTCAAAGTTGAAAATGGTGCTGCAACTCTTGAAAAGTACGTAATAACCCTTCGGTAGTAACTGGTCAAACCCAAGAAACTATACACCTCCGTCACACTCCTTGGTGGCCCCATGAAATCACACCCTCATTCATTGCTGGATCCACCACAAATCTTGCCTCTGATATGACGTGTCCCAAGAATTGGGCCTCTCGGATCCAAAATTAGCACTTCAAGAGATTAGCATAAAGTTGTTGCTCTTAGAGTGTGTCCAGAACAATCTACAGATAATAGGCATTATCCTCCTCCATCACTGAGTATATAAGTATGTCATCGATGAAAACTACCTCAATGTTATTGAGGAATTGATGGAAGCACATGTTCATGAGTCCCATGAACACTGCTGGGGCGTTGGTCATGCCGAATGGAATAACCAAGAACTCGTTATTTCCATACCAACACCTGGAGTTTGTCTTTTACACATCCTCGTCCCGTACCCTAAGATTTTGGTAGCTTGAAATGAAGTTTAACTTCAAAAACCATCGTGCACCATTAATTTGATTGAAAAGAATGACAATCTTCGTGAGTTGGAACTTATTATACATGGTAAATTGATTTTGGGGATGGTAGTCCACACTGAGTCTCATACATCCATTCGCATTTATGGAGAACATAATCGGGGTTACCCGAGGAGAAACACTGGGCCTAATGAAATCATCTCTTTGCAAGTCCTATAGTTGTACTCGAAGCTCTCAAAGCTCAACAACACCCATCTGGTATGCTAGTGTAGATATCAGTGCTGTCCCGGAGACAAATTGATGTAAAAGTTTCCCTCTCTTTGAAGAGGTAGACCTGAAAATTCATCTGGAAAAACATTAGCATACTGGTCCATAACTACAGGTTAGCTTAGACTCTCAACATAAACCAATCAAAGGGTAAGGCTTGTCAATGGATGTGTGATTGGCTGCACCCTCCTCCGTGTAATTCCATCCTATGCAGCAAAGGTTCCCTTCTCATCGGTGAAGAAGAAACTGGTCCCGTCCAAGAATACATAATGCACATTGCACCAAATACAGTTTTTATAAGAATGGACTATGAATAACCATTCCATACCCAATATGACGGTGTAAGGCCTCGACACTGCTACTATAAGATCCCTGCTGAAGATGACGCCTCCTATAGTATGCTCACATTACCGACACTAGTCTGTAATCGTTGTATCTGCTCCCATTGGAGTCTATTGGTGTAAGGATTGAGAAAACATCTCCATTGGAATCTCCAACCTCCAAAATAGGTCCATGGAAATAAAATAATGACAACAAACGTTGTCTATGAGTACTGCAGCTATGTTGTAGTAGACACAGATAGTACCTCGAATAATCTTCGGAGCACTGTCGTCATATGCCTCAGTTGCCTGGTGCTGAGCTCGCCCATGTGATCCTACTCCCTGTGGTCGGGGTGGACCACCTGGTGGTGGTGGCAGTAGTACCATGAATCGCCGACCACAGTCTGATGAATGGATAGCTCCTCCTCAATGTCCACCTCTTGCATATGTACCTCCAGGATCAAATATTCACCTCTACCCAGGTGGTCTTCCATCCATCTGCTAGTTATCCGTATGCTGGGTCGTGCAGTCGCAAGCCATGTGACCATTCCCGCAACACGAGTAAAACTGCCTGTCTCTCACATGTCCTTATCTTTCTCACGATCCCCGCACCACTGACCATGTATCCTTTGGTCATCCACCTATAGGTCTGGTCCTCTAAGACTACTACGACATCTGTATGCTTACAGCTGTCGATGACTCTGCTTTGTCTCATCTGATGGTGGGTTGCGCTGCCGGTGACTACTCGGCACGGAATCTCTCCACCAAGAGTGCATCCTCTTACACACCTCCTACCTTGATATGTTGAGAGTGCCATCAAATCTCTAATATCATGTTTGAGGCAATGTGCAATGGTTCGGGCCCTGAATAAAGGGTCCAACAGCAAGCCAGTGGAGTTGCACGAGAGGTCTGTGAATCTGGCTGAATACAATGCCATAGTCATGCTACCCTGTTACAAGTGTAGAAGCTCCTATATACGCACTGAGCATAAGGTCATAGGGACAAAATCTTCCCTGAAAATTCTCTCGAAGTTTTCCCAGATGAGATTCACCTCGGCATAAACCTGGATAATCAAGCTCTACCATCTTCCCGCTGCTTCTGGAAGATGACTGTCAGCAAGGATCACCATTGATCAGCTAGTGTTCCTACCAGTTGGAAGACTCTTACCAGAGCCTCCAACCAATACTCAGACGCCTATGGATATATATCGCCCATGAACCTTGTTGAACTCCGATGCTGGAACTCATGAAATGTGATCAAGAAGCCTGAAACCTCTACTGCTAGGGATAGTGGCATAAGCTTCCCAACTAGTAGTGGTGCTGCTGGTACACCACCTGATGATACAACTATCATAAGGTGGACCTGCACCAATTCCTCATCGATCAGTGGGCTGTCATCGTGAACTCAAACTAAAACCCTAGCTGGTTGTATGTGTGGTGGAATCTGGAAAAGAACATGTCTACCACATTTAATAATTTATACCTAGTGAGATAACTCAAAGGGATCACAATAAAAACATTTCAAAACACACACGAAATCAGTGTTTCTATGCACTGATTCAGAAATAAGAAGTCATGGACCTGGTGTATGGATACGTCGGCCACCACACCAACCCTGGACTCCCCAAACTGAAAACCACACTCATAACACATAACACTATTGCCACACAATTTAGAGTCCTTGTTTTTTGGTAGAACTGAAATACTATGCTACCAATTTTTCACAACCCATCTCTCGGGGCCCGTGCTTTGACTACGCCAAGCCCATCTTCCACAGGCCAGGGGCTAGTGACTAGAACCGATAGGCTTATTCTCTAATATCGAGAAGGCATGGCCTTTATAACCTATAACTCACACAAACAAAATATGCAATAAGATAAATGCACAGAGTAAACTATATAGTAACAAAGTGAGTATAGTAAGTAAAGGGAACAGAATATAATCCCAACATTAAATTATAAGTAAAACTGAAAATTACAATAAAACTGAAAACAGATCATGTGATCACCCGCCAAGGACCCTACTTGAAGGGTTGGTACAGCTTCTGAACGATCATCCCTCAGGATCATCTTGTATAATGTCCACCTCCAATTATCCTCAAGTCGTATATCCTCTACCTCGATCAGTGTTTTCTGTCTTCTGCACATGACACATCATAGTGCAATCGTTTCCCATGCAGGGGTGAGTATAACAATACTCAGTAGGAACCCTGAGACCCTCATAGGTATCCTAGAGTTACACAATGAGAAAACCACAAATCACGAAGCAGAAGCCATCAAAAATACTTAGGTATATTCCCATTAATATATCGATGTATTCATGATATTCAAAGGTAACACCAATAATGTAAATGTAACACATAGGAAACGCCACAATGGTAAAATTACCGTACAAGTAACTCCATGATTGTAGACGTACCACACAGGTAACACCAGTAAGGTACATGTACCACATAGGTAACACAACGAATGTTGAAGTACCACATAGGTAATAGCACAATGGTAAAAGACTCAGCTCACATCAGGTATTAGTGAAGTATATAACAAAGATGATTAGTCATGAATAAAGACCATCTTATTCATTCAATAGGTACTGCTACTGATTATATAGAGTCTGAACTACATAGGATCGATAGGTACTATCCCCCTTAATGACCCACACAGAATCGTTCCCAAACAGGATTGGTATGTGCGGACCCACACAAGATTGATGAGAGTTGACACAAACCAGATCTGAAAAAGAAAAATCTCTATCTGCTGACCCACATAGGATCGCTGAGCGACCACCCGCAATGGATTTGACCCACATAGGATCGGTGCTATCCTAGAAAGGATCATTCAGCACTAACCTCTGTAGGGTCATTCTCAAACCACTGCCTCCCTGCTAGCCACTAGGTTCCCACAATATGTATGCTTGATTCCAGAAGGTTCCACTCCTCACGAAATCAGTTGATTTTTTACATCCACGTAGTCCCATGGAGAAAAATCCCTGAGGTTCGTCTAGTTAAAAGAGGCCCCATATATCAGATGGCGCATCAATCAGATTCCTGGTCTGTAAGTTAATATTGTTTCCACTCCGAGGCACCACATGGAATCGGGATTCGATCCAACCCATCTATATACCAACATTATCCAAAACAATGGTGGATTATACCAAAAGAAATGTCTCAATCAAGGGATTATGATACCATAGAAGGTTCCTCAAACGGATTCGTGGTTCTTAATATATGGCCACAATGGAGAAATGGGGTTAAGATGAGCCCGGGTCCGGTCCTTCCCTGTAGAACTGACTACCCCGACCCGGTCTGGGTCCGTCTTGGTTGGCCGGGACATGGCGGGACCGGCCCACCATGCCATGGTCTGGCCCGGCCCAGCACGCTCGGAACAACCCGGCCTCCGCTAGATGTGGCCTGGAAGTGTGTCCCACTAGGAGAGGTCCGCCCAAGATGGCACCAAAGGGGGGAGAAGCCCCCTTTCTTTCGAATTGGTAAAGGGAAACACCTTTAGGCGCATCCATGTCACCCGCATGACCTGAGCAGGTCCCGCCAATCCTCTCCAGCCATTCCTCCTCCAAGTAGAATGGTCGCGCACTGTTTCTCCTCTATGACAAGCAAGGATCCAAACTCCCTCCAGCATCCGTCGCGGCCAAGCAGTCGCGCCCTCCTACTTCGGCGATGCAGACACATGCCGCTGCTCATCCACATGGTCAGCCAGATGTTGGCCATCTCCTTAGCCCTCCGTGGACAATGGGCCATGTACTCCTCCTCATTTGGTGGTGTGGACGTGCACCACCCTCTCTTCATCGTGACTGGCCGATTTTTGGCTTCTCCTTCTTCCGCGATCCATCACGGTTTCATTCAAAGCCCAAAAATTATGTCATTTTCATATTCCCGGTCCTCAGGTAGGGCTTTGCGTCCATATGTCTCGCTTAGCAAAACATCATTTCTCAATCTTCATTAATTATTTGGCATCGAATAATGCATGAAGATTGCATGAAAAATGATTTAAAAAGGGAAGTGTATATGTACAAAACTATGGCCATGTTTTTTTGGCTATTGTTGTTGTAAATACAGAATATGAAGAATCAAAAAAGATAGATTTAATCATAATTCAATTTAAAACCCCTACCTCAATCGTCTGTTGGAGATGTCAATAGGAAGAATACGAAGATCAGGAAGATGATGAGGGCACCAACATTCTTCGCTCAAGAAACACGCTTTCGATGTTGCGATCGTGTGTCATCATTGTTCTTGATTCGGAGAAAGTTCTTCATTGGAGGATATTTCTCCAAAGTCTCTCCCTTTCCTTTTCAAAAAATTTCATCCACCAATAGTGTGGTGTTAATATTAATTATGTTAAGTCCTTTAAATCAATAAATTTTTAGCGCATTAATTAAAAGTAAGTTGGCACATTAAGTTTGTAGGATTCCTAGGGTTTCCCCACAGTGAATGGGGGTTCGGGGGTCCCCGCCACCAAAATTCAAAAAGCTGGTTCCAAATAAAATAAAATAAAATTGTTGTTTTATTTTATTATTACTCTTTTAACTCTCCCACAAAAAACATGAAAGCTAACTTTCACCCCCAACCAACTGCAGTCAGGGTGAAGGTCTCCTAAAGCGAATTTCGGCATTGTGAGTTCAACAGTGCCCTCAGATTTCAACTCTGAGCACCTATTCAAAAGATATAAAATCCCACATGTACGTTTACTTAAAGTACCAGAAACAAATATTCATAAATTCATTCCAAACAATCCAGGCCTCAGAATCATGCACCGTCAATTTTTGAGGACTCGTAAAATTTCCATATATTTAAAAAAATTACATAGATAAATCTGGGTCTTTACATGCACAAAAAACAGTGATTATGTAACATGAAAGACATTAATATTAAGATATTAAAAATTAATATTATTTTATTTAAATGAATAAACATCAATAATTCATGGTGGATAACTAGATTCCAATATTTTTCTATATCCTAATAAGAAAAATATCATTTAAGGGAATTCATCCTACATTATAATTCTTACAACCAGTTTGATCTTCCAATTTTGGAATTTTTAGTACATTAATTAATATTTTTCATAAGTAATACATGGAATTATTTATAAATATGTCATATTAATAAAAATATGCATTTAAAAAAATCTAGGAATAAGAAATTTTATGCTTTATTTTTGTATTTCATAATATTTATAGTACCTTTCTGATTTGTAAAATGTATATTGGTTCTGTCCCATATTTCAACAACAATAATTCTAGAAATAAATCATTTTTTTTGGATTTTCTACTCTAGTTATTTATTTTTGAATTTACTTTGAGTCACCTAAAATGACCTTTTCGGGGGAGTGGGTGAGTGGAGTTTTTATTCAAACAATGCAAATTTATTATTATCATCAATCCTCATAACTAATTTTCCATTTTCCACGAGCCACATCAATATTGAATCAGTTTCAAAATTATTAATTGATTCTCTATGAAACTCTTTTATTTTTTTATATTCCATTCACTCAAACTTCCAAATTTTATATCCAGGATAAGAAGTTACTCGTAATGATTAAAAAAATTTTCTAACATCATGACATCAAATTTTATTTCATTTATTATTTTAAGAAATTGTTAAAATAAATTGTCCTGAAAATCAATAACAGGGTCTTCTTAATCAATATTGATATATATATACCACGTTTAATGAATTCCTAGAATGATCATATTTTAGTTTTTTAGTCCCCTGTATTTAGTTGCAATTTTGACCCTTTTTGTTTCTTCATATAATTCATGAATTCTTCAAAACCATTATATGAAAATGATTCTTTTTTATGAACTGAAAAAGTTTTTATTTTATATCATATAAATGTATATAAGTGATATTACTAATTTCATTATGTTAATGTTGTATAGTGGATAGATATTCCACCCATTACATGAACCCTGATGGTTCTTCCTATAGAGTACATAAAATTGGGAAAAAAAATTGCGACAATTGTTTATCCAAAGCCTGCTTCAGATGGTGATGTAGAAGTTTACAGATGTTGCCTATTATGTGAGTATCACCATGAAATTAAAAAACTTGTTTCACTAATCCCCATTGAAATCCATGAATAGTTTTATTGAATATGAAATCAAAAAACATATAATATTATATGATATGAGTGTCTACCATAATAATAAATACAAAGAATAAAATAGGTTATTGTATGGGAAATTTATGATGAAGAAGTATACAAAATTACGAGCTATGGTGTTCCAGTACAGTCTATAAAACATTAAAACTATTGAGAGTGATGCTAGGAAATGGATGATTTAAGATATGTTATTTGTGAAATTTTAACTGGATAATTGGATGACAAAATAATATAATGGTTCTTATGGTTCATGGATATTGAGATATATGTTAATAGTGTTTGGGTGATGTTTGTAATTGGGTTGAAGGATTTTAGAATAAATGGAATTTTTTGAAAAAAATTCATAGTGATTTGGAATGAAGTCTTGAACATTGATTAGATCATATGACCTTTGGATACAGCATATTATTTTGAATTTTAAAAAAAAATTACATCAAGGTAAGGAATTGTGGTCTAGAGCATCAAGTAGATTCTATCTATATCATATAATGTCGAGGTTAATATATGTATTTATCAAATGACTTTTAAACAATTATTATTTGATCATAAAACATCAAGAAGATAATTATATAATTACACAAAACAATGATGTTGAGATTATATCTTTGAGGATGTAATTAAAATTTTATTTCTAGAAAATATAGTTTTGAAATACAGAATTTATAAGACATTGAATGTTAGAAGAATTATGTAATATTTTTATTTTATATGATTCCAAGTTATATCACATAACATCAACTGAGGTTGTATGTCTTTGAGTATATCATATGAAATTGATGTCAGTGAAATAAGGAATATGACTATGTGTGAAATTAAATTCATACAAAATTGAGTCCCCCAATATATTATTTTAATCTTATATATAAAAATATTTTAGAATGATGTTGAATGAAATGTGATGTTCCAGCAAAATTTTTAGGGGAGGAAATGATTTATATTATTATTAAACTAATCCAAAATATTAAAAACATCATGAAACATTGAAAATAGTTGATTAATGCATGTATTTGAAGATGATTGAAGGATATGATATGTACTCTATGTCTATTTTATTTAAAATTGTTAATATTCTAAAGTCCTTAATTTTCATAAAAATATATAATTTAATTTGAATCTGCAAGAGAGAATATAAAATATTTGAAGTATAAAATATCCTTTCTATTACATATTGAGTAAGAGAATATTAATTTGTGGAGTTCTTCGATGTTTAAATAAAAGTTTATAGATAAACTTAGGTGTTTAAATACTCTCCCAAGAAAGAATAAAATGTATACAAGACATTACAATGTTTTGGGATTTTTCATGTTGATTTGTGAGAATAATGAGGTGCAGATTTCAATAGAGATACTTCAGAAAAATTAAATTGAGCTATTTTTAGAATTACATAGGATATATTCTAAAAGAATTAGATGTTTTAGGATATATAAATGATAAAACTGATGTATTTATTCTGAGAATAAAATGATAAAGATGAATATTTTCATGTTCAAGTGAAGAACATTCTAAAATATATATCTGTTAAGATATAGAATAAAGAAGAATAAAATTGGAGGGATCTACTATAAATTCATTACAGACAACATTTTAGTTAAAAATGGAATATTAAGATCACAGGAAGACCCATGTTTGAAAACTTTTAGAAAAATATAATAGATCTCATGGGAACTGAATAAGATGGGATATTATATATTCTAAAATCTAAGTAATATATATTTGGTAACAATTATATATAATGAAAAATTGGAGAGAGAGAGAGAGAGAGTGAGTGTATGAGTGTGAATTCCGTTGATGAAATGAGAGATTATGTGCAATCAGGAGTAATAATAAACTCTCTAATTAGATAAATAAATTGAGGATGTTAATAATTTTATAGGAGGATTTTTCATTTGGGTATTAAAGATTTAAAAATTAGGGGATCATGGCATAGCCATTTTTATAAAACCATAAGCATAATATGTATAAATGAATTGTTGAACAAATGGTTACTAATTTACAAATGGAATCAACTGTTCCATATAATAAGGATTTAAAGGATTTGGGAACAACACATGAGATCAAATTACCGTTAAATTTCATTGTAATTAGATTCAATGAAAATTTTATAAATCTAATAGGGAATAAGGATCAATATTCAAGAAATGAATCTTGATATAATTTTTTTGTCTATTTCCTTATATAGGGAATAAGTATACTCAATTTTACAATGTATATGAATTATAGGAAAATATGTTGATTAAAATGATGTTGGAGCAAGAAATAAACACTTTCATATACATGGATCATAGTAATTAAACCAATAAAATCTATAGTCTGTGAGGAGAACACACTTTGAATCATTCACAATGGTGATATAATAATTTTGGAAGTCACGTGAGAAATAGAATTTTTTTCATAGTCAGATACTATGACGGTAAAATATTTCATTGAATACTATATACAATGATTGATTGTAGTATAAAATCATTAATTTTTTAAAATACCCAATTAGGGAAATGAGTGTCTTTTTTATATGAACATTTGAAAGAGTCTATATGTTATTTGTTTTTTCTAAATGTATTTTATATTAAGTTATTTCATGGTTAATCGTCAAATAGAAAAAATTATATTAATTTAAAATAATGTTTTATTAAAATGTTGTTGAATGTTAAAATAATATATTTTATTTAGGTGTTATCACCATTACCAAAGGGAATATAAATTGGTATGAGGCAAAATGATCCCAATGGTTGGATATAATATTTACATTCCCTAATATATAAATAGAAAGTTAATTATGTGTTATTCTGAGATTTATAATGAATATACTTGGATTGAAAATTACTTTTAATTTTCTATTTTTAGACATTTATAATTCACTAATATGCTTATTGAAATTGGAAAAATAAAAAATGTAATAATATGTGACAAATTACAAAGGAGTTGGAGGAATCACTATTACTTAATGATATTCGGAATTTTTTCTATCATATAAAATAAGTTATTCAATAACCATTAATAAAAAAAAGCATGATATATAATGATGATAATCTAAATGATAAATTTTTTTATCACTTTATTCTAAATTTTATGGTCATTACATGATATTTATTAAATAATTGATTACATAAGTATTATCTCTTAACAATGCTATAATAATTGAGAAATCACTGCTAGAGAATTCAGTTTATTCAATATAAGAGGCATTGGTCAAATAATTATATATATGTAACAATATCACAAAACTAGTGAAATCTAAGGGATATATAGTTTCACTTTTATTAAAAATAGTATATTTATTGATGTAATATTTTATATTATTATTTTAAGATAGAATTTTTTATTCCTTCAGTTACTGCATTTTTTATTTCATTATGTAATCTTCATAATTGAACAATGATTGTGTAGGACTCATAGTTAGATGTGAAATAGAAAAGGTTAAAATAAATTGACAGTTCAATACTAGTAATTACAGAAATCCAAGATGATAATGTTTATAATTTGAATATTGGTTGAGTGAAGAAGATAAAATTTGTTGAGGTTTAGTAATATTCCATCAAAATGAGGTTCGTAGATATTAGAGAAAAGTTAAAAAATCTAGACACTAATAAACCTGAATCCCACATAAAATCTACATAAATGTGTGATGAAACTCTGGTTTTAGAGATTATTTTTCTCAGAAAATAGACCATTGGTGGAATTAGAACTTGTGAGGATGTGTGAATAAATATTTTCCATATTCTTATAGAATTAGTTGTCACGACCCGTCCTCGGGGCCCGTGCCGTGACTACCCCAAACCCGCCTTCCATAGGCCAGGGGCTGGCAACCAGCACCAAGGCGTAAATACCGGTAAAAAGGGAAGGCATTGCCTTTGTAAAGTAAACAAACACCACAGAGCAAGCAAGCAGAAGTAAAATAATAGTAAAAACTGAGTACAACAGTAAGTGCGGAAAGTAAGTGGGCCAGTATACAAACTCCAACTGAAAGTAAAGTACAACTGGAATGGAAAACACCAACTGAAAAGTAAAGCTGCAATGCCGAGCTGTTCACTGAAAATCCCACCTGAAGGGGGGGTACAGATAGCCTCCATTGCCCCTCGGGTCCAGTCGACCGCTCCGAGTACGTCCCGCCCAGTGGTCCACCTCCAGGTACCATCCTGCTCCGCAAGCCTCAACCACGATCAGTGTTGTCCGTCGTCTGCAACTAACACAACATAGTGCGGGAATAGCCCATGCAGGGGTGAGTATAAGCTACTCAGTAGGGACCCCGAGACCCCCCGAAGGTCTCCCAGAATCCACAAAGGATAAACCACAAAGGAAAGATACAATCACGAAGTAATATCCAACACTTCTTAGGTATATGCCCATACATATACCTAAGTCACCAATTCCCATACGGCTCCAACATCCGATCCCAAGTACAACCCAGTCCACACAGGAAAGCCAAACGTAAATCCACACAGGATAGCTCAACACAATCAACAAAGGAAATAAAACAGGATTCATATCACACAAGTATACTTCTTTGCATGACGATAGAGATGATCAGGTATTTCCACTGATTCATCTAAGTCGTCAGAGCCACAAAGGATCGATAGGTACTAACCCCCGCAATAACCCACAAAGGATCTGACCCACATAGGATCAGTAGGTAACTAACCCCGGCAATGACCCACAAAGGATCTGACCCACATAGGATCGATAGGTAACTAACACCCGCAAAGACCCACATAGGATCGGACCCACACAGGATCTGTAGCACTGACCCACGTAGGATCGATGAGTGTTGTAGTCGTCGCCGTCGAATCCACTGAGGATCTCTGCACAGTCGTCGTCGTCGCAGTCGCAAACGCAACCAGCTCTAGGGTTCCCACATACAGCAAGCTCGTTCAGGAGGGTCCGCTCCACGATCCGAGAGGCTTATACATCAACTGACACATAGTCCAGAGTGGATGTATCCAAAAGTTCTGTATCGTCTACAGGAACACAACATCGTAGACAGCGCGTCAATCAGACGCCCGGTCTGAGAGTTATTGGTTTTTTCGTCCCAGGGGCCCGGTTGGTTTTTAAGGCAAAACCAACCCGACCATACTCCACCTGCATCCAAACCTCGGGCAGAGTAAGCCAAAAGATTCGTCTTACTTAGAGTAATCCAACAAAGTCGGCGGCACGTCAATCGGACATTTTTAGCTCAAGATATGAGCATTTCTGCTCCGAGGGCCCGGTTGGTTTCGTGTACGAACCAACCTGGCCAATCCCAAAGTATTCCGAAACCTTGAGTGCGATATACTTAAACGACTGTCTCGATCCAAGGATCACATCTCTGCTGACGGTACGTCGATCGGAGGTCCGTAGCTCACAATAAAGGCAAAAGACCTAAAAGGTTCGAAAACGGGGGGTCTGGGCCCGGACCGACCCGGCCCAACCCCCCTGGGTCGGCCCGAACCGGGTCGACCCGACCCGGGTCCGGGTCCGACCCGGCCGGCGCGGGCACGGCCTGGAAGCCTGGGGATGGCTCGGCCGGTAATGGCCGAGCGGCGCGGGGGGCGTGTTTCCCCAGCGTGAGAGTACCGCGACCCTGCGTGGGGCCGCCCTTTGTCAGCGGACGCGGCAGCCGGCCGCATCTAGTCTCTCGTCGAACTCGTGCGGTCGCAGGTCTGACGGCCGCTGCCGCGGCTGAAGCAGCGGCGGTTCTCCTCGGTGGAGCGCCAGGTGCCGCCGCCTTCCGCCACCATCGTGGTGCGCCAGCGGTTTGCTCCGTGGACCACCGGGTGAGTTCCAGTGGTTGGAAATCCTAGCCGTCTTCGCCAAAAGTTCTCACGGGGTCCGTCCTTCACTGCGATGACCCCACATTTCTTGTGCGGCCTGCTTGGTTGACGTCCGCCGTTTCGCTCACCAAGAACTAAAGGGGCGGTGGGTTCGGACTTGTTCGTTAGTCCTCACCCACCGCGTTAGTGGTTTAAATGTCTCACAACAATTTAATAATGAAACTCCATGGGCATAAATCACAATGATTTAATAAAATAAACCCCTACCTCATAGTAGTCATCGAATGAGAGTTCTTCACGGAATATATCGTCGCGGAAGAAGAGGATCGTCGCATCGCGGAAGGGCGTCGCATCGTCATGGTATACGACATCGTGTCGACGATCTCTGAGGGTTAAAGAAAACACACAGATTTAATTTCACGAATTAAATCCAAGTTAAGGATAAAATCAACAAAGGAAATTAAAAAAAATATTTGTATTTCCTACCTCAATCGGTGTTGATCGAAGATTGTCGTGGGGAATGATCGCCGCAGAAGAACGTCGGGGGAGGCGAATCGTCAGATTCACGGTACACGGCGTCGCGTCGTCGATCTCCGAGGGTCCAGCATTCTTCATCACCTTTCGTCGAAGGATGTCGTTCTTTGCGTTCTTCGTGTTCTTCGTGAAGTAGGATGAAGATACAGATTCTCAAAAACCTCTCAACAAACCATGCCCAAGAATAAAGTTTGTTGGTATTTTTTTATTATTATGCCAACAGTTTGAAAACTTGTTAATAAACGTACCATTAATTCGATGAATTAATGGTAACAACTTAACTGTCCATTTAATAGGAGCGTTTAAGAGTTTTAGAAAACGCACCAGTTGACTATCTTTAAAGAGGAGTTTTCGCGGGTGCCTTACGTAAGGGAAAAACGGTGGGGCTCGTACGGGCCCCACCTCACAAATATCCTACCTAGAAGGTATGATATTTTGAGTTCCACCCTATTCGCTTCAACTTATATTAAGTAGATTTAAGTGGATTTAAGTGGCTTTAAATGAAATAAAATAAAGTTGTCGCACCACATTATTTTATTTTATTCACTTAACCCCAAAAATTAAAAACCCCACCCAAGCAAACGCAACTCCAGAAGAGGTGTTTCTAAGAAAATACTGGCGTTGTGATCCCATCGGTTCCCTCAGAATTCGATTCCGAGCACCGGTTCAAAAGTTAGAAAAACCCGCTCGTTCGTTCACTGAACTTACCTGAGCCAAAACTACGGAAAATGATTCCGGGCACACCGGGCCTCGGAATCACGTGCTGTTAGAAACTGCGTTCTTGTAAAATACAAAGAAAATTAAGAAAAAAATTTCCTTGAATTTTACAGGTATTACATCACTCCAACCTCAGGGCTTTACATTCCCGTAATGATACATCATCAACTAGGGAAACAAATGTGGGTACTGAGTACGCATCTGAGCCTCCCGCTACCAAGTGCTCTTCTGGAGGTTCTCGTGCTGCCATCTGATGCGCACTAGAGGAATCGACCATCCACGCAGGACCCGCCCCTATTGATCCTCGATCTCCACTGGGACCTCCGTAAAAGTCGCCCCATCATCAATGTCTATCTCCCCATGGTCAATGATATGCGTCAGGTCATGCACGTATCTCCTCAGCTGAGATACGTGGAAGATGTCATGCACCCGGTGCAACTGAGGTGGTAGAGCCAGGAGATAAGCCACCTCGCCAATCCTGCTGAGGACCTGGAATGGTCGGATGAAGCGTAGAGACAACATGCTGCCTCGACCAAATATCTGTAAACCACGTCGAGGTGAGACACGTAAGAAGACGTGGTCGCCATCCCCAAACTCTAGTGGCCTCCACCTCCTGTCAGCATAAGACTTCTGTCGGGTCTGAGTTGTCCTTATCCACTCCTGGATGACCTGGACCTTCTCTGTCATGGCCCGGACCATATCTGGTCCCACAAGTTCCGACTCCCCAGGGTTTATCCAGCACAAAGGAGATCTGCAAGGTCGGCCATACAACGCCTCGTATGGTGCCATCCCGATGGTGGAGTGGTAGCTGTTGTTGTACACAAACTCCATCAAGGGTAGGTGGTCCTCCCAGCTACTACCAAAGTTGAGGACACATGCGTGGAGCATGTCCTCAAGAGTCTGAATGGTCATCTCTGTCTGACCATCCTTCTGAGGGTGAAAGGCAGTGCTCAGACGTAGCTGTGTCCCGAACGCCTCCTACAACCCCTTCCAAAGCCAGGAAGTAAAGCGAGCATCTCGATCGGAGATGACGGATGATGGAACACCATGAAGCCATACAATTTCCTAAACATATAGATGTCCCAAGCTCTCTACTGAGCTCTTCTCTCTGATGGGTAAGAAGTGATCCGACTTGGTGAGTCAGTCGACAATCTCCCAAATGGAGTCGTGTCCTCTGGAAGTGATTGGAAGTCCAGTCACGAAATCCATAGATGTCCCATCCCAATTCCACTCCAGGACCTCCAAGGGTTGTACCAAGACTGGTAGTACCTGGTGCCCTGCCTTCACCTACTGGCAGGTGAGTCATCGAGAAACGAACTCCGCCACAACCTTCTTCATGCCTGGCCACCAGTGATGTCATCTGAGATCCTGGTACATCTTCGCCACTCCAGGATGTACCGCCAAAGGAGAAGTGTGAAACTCTCTAAGCACCTCCTCCCGTAAAGCAACTTGTACCAAGGTACGTCCTCTGAAAAGGACGTCGTGCTCTACTCCAAAGGAGAAACCATCAGGTGCATGTCCTGAGGATATCTGCGCACGCCGCGGCTCACAGTCAGCATCCCCACGCTGTGCCTCTCTAACCCACTGCAGTAGTGGAGGGTTGACTGTGAGAGACTGAAGGGAGGATGATCTATCTCTATCCATGAAGGATATCTACAAAGCAGCTAGCTGCTCAGTCGCCTCCTCAAGTATCTGAATGATCGTCCTCCTGCTGAGAGCATCGGCTACCACGTTCCCCTTCCCAGGAGTATAGACTATCTCTAAGTTATAGTCCTGGAGGAACTCGAGCCATCGCCGCTGTCTCAGGTTTAGTTCCTTCTGTGAAAAGATGTACCTGAGACTCTGATGGTCAGAAAAGACTGTAAAGCGCTCGCCCATCAGATAGTGTCGCTATGTCTTCAGAGCGAATACCACTGCTGCTAACTCTAGGTCATGGGTAGCGTAGTTCTGCTCATGAGGCCTCAACTGATGTGTTCCGTAGGTGATCCTTGTCCGCTCCTGCATCAGGACACATCCAAGTCCGGTCCCTGATGTATCACAGTAGACTACGTACCCTAATCCCTCCTCAGGCAACCTCAAGATAGGGGCGCTGGTCAATGTATATCTCAGCTACTGGAAGCTCTGATGACATATGTTTGACCACAAAAAGGGTTTCCCCTTCTTCATAAGAGATGATAGTGGTGCCGCAACTCTAGAGAAGTCTGGTACAAATCTTCGATTGTATCCAGCTAGTCCCAAGAAACTCTGCACCTCTGTCATGCTTCTGGATGGCTCCCAAACTAGCACTGCCTCGATCTTCGCGGGATCCATCGAAACTCCCGCCTCAGAAATAACATGTCCCAAGAAGTGGACCTCACGTATCCAAAACTGACACTTCGAGAGTTTTCCATAAGGCTGGTGCTCTCGGAGTGTGTCTAGTACAACACGCAAGTGGTAGGCGTGCTCCTCCTCAGTCATCGAGTATATCAAAATGTTGTCGATGAAGACTACGACAAATCAATCGAGGAATGGCTGAAAGATCCTGTTCATGAGGCCCATGAACAATACTGGTGCATTGGTTACGCCGAATGGCATAACCTAGAACTCATAGTGTCCATACCAACATCTGAAGGCTGTCTTCTGCACATCCTCATCCCGAGCTCTGAGCTGATGATATCCTGACCTGAGGTCTATCTTCTAGAACCACCGTGCTCCCTTGAGCTGATCGAAGAGGTCATCAATCCTCGGTAGTGGATACATGTTCCCCACTGTCACCTAGTTCAGGAAACTATAGTCGACACAAATCTGAAAGCTCCTGTCCATCTTCTGGGCGAACAATATCGGGGAAGCCCATGGTGAAACACTAGGTCAGATGAATCTCTTGCCCTGAAAGTCCTCCAACTGTACCCGTAGCTCTCGAAGCTCAGCAGGGGACATCCAATTTTCTGTAGTGGATATCAGGGCTGTCCCAGAGTACATATCAATATAAAAGTCTACCTCTCTACGAGGAGGTAGTCCTGGAACTTCGTCGGTATAGACGTCCGCATACTGATCCACCACTGCAGGAAAACTAGGCCTCCACACGTCAACTGCTTCTAGGATGAGGCTAGCCAACTGATTAGTGATAGGTTGTCCTCTCCTCTGCGGAAGTCCATCCTGTGCTGCGAAGGCTCCCTTCCCGTCGGTGAAGGTGAACCTTCTCTTGTCAGTGCGTACACATCGCACCTTGTGCCTAATATAGTCAATCTGTGCATGTACTGTAGATAACCAATCCATGTCCAAGATGACGTCGTAAGGCCTCGACGCCGGTTCAAGAAGATCCCAACCAAAGCTCTCGTCTCCTAGAGTAAGCTCACACTGCCGGCACCAGTGCGTAATTGTCGAGTCTGCTCCCGTAGGAGTCTCTAGCCGTAAGGATCGAGCCAATGGCTCTGTCGGAATCTCCGAGCTCCGAAAAAGGGCAGCGGCTATGAAAAAGTGACTCGCTATTGTGTCTATAAGAACTGCAACAAGGGTGGAATAGACACAGATAGTACCTCAAATCATCTCGGGCGCACCGTGGTCGTAGGCCTCTGCTTCCTGGAGCTATGCCTGTCTCTGCCCGCCAGCTCCCTGTGGCCGGGGTGGACCTCCTGGTGGTGGTGGTAGAGCCTCAAAGCGTCTCCCACAACCTACTTCTCGGTCAGCTCCCCTGCCTCGTCTGTCTGCTCCCATCGGACCGCCACGGTCGACCCTCTGCCTCTACCTGGGTGGCCCCTCAACCGTCTGCTATTCCTCGGCATGGTGGGTAAGGCAGTCACGAGCCATGTGGCCCTGCCTGCCGCATGTGAAGCACTGCCTGCCTCTCGAAAGACTGGCTCCACGCTGTGTGCCCTACACTGCTGAGCCAGTGTCTTGAGGTCGTCTGCCTGAGGGTCTCATCTGACTGGAGCCCTGAGTCATCCGTCGACTGCCTGCTACAGAAGACTCTGCTACGTGACGCCCCGCGGTGGGTCTCGGCGTTGATGAAGGCTCAGCAAGAAAGCTCTCGATCAAAACGGCTCGCTCCAATACTTTTTCCTGAGTCGGAATGCTGAGGGAGATCAACGACGCCCTGATCTCATGTCTCAATCCCTGCTCAATGGCCCGGGCCTGGAAAAATGGGTCATGTACCATGTCTATCGAGTAGCACGAGAGATCGGTAAATCTCACCGAGTACTGGGCGACCGTCAAGCTGCCCTGCCGCAGCTGAAGAAGCTCCTGGATGCACACCGCATGGAGGTTGGCTGGGACGCACTCTGAGCGAAAGAGGCTCTCAAAGTCTGTCCAGAGAAGAGATGTCTCATCGTGCACCTGGAGCATCAAGCTCCACCATCGGCTAGCTGCCACGTGCAGTAGGCTCGCTGCGAGGATCACCATGAGGTCTGCTGGTGTCCTCACTAATCGTAAAACTCGCACCACTGCCTCCAGCCAGTCCTCGGCTGCCTGGGGGTCCGTCTCCCCATGGAACCTGGGTGGTTTCTGGCACTGGAACTCATGCAGTGCACTAAGGAGACGTGCATCGTCAGCGGCTGGGGCTGGAAGCATCGGTGGCTCGGCGGGTAGAGGTATCGTCGGTGCCTCACCTGTCAAAGGGCCCTGTACTGAAGCCTCGTCGCTCAGTGGGCTGTCGTCATGTACAACTCTCGGAACCCTAGCTAGTTGCTTAGTGGGGCCATCCTGAAAAGGAAACAGGTGCGCCACGGTTAGAACAGTATACCTGGTGAGCTGAGACAAAGTAATCACAAAGAAAACTTGAAACACACAAACAATCAATGTTTTCATGCATTAAGTCTGAAATCAGAAGTCAGGGTCCTGGTGTACGGATACGTCGGCCGCCGCACCAACACTAGACTCCCTGAACTGATAACCACACCCAATACGCTTAGCATTATTGATTCACATAGAAAAAGATCAGAGTTCCAAGTTCTGCGGTAGAACCGAACTACTCTGATACCAATTTGTCACAACCCATCCTCGGGGCCCGTGCCGTGACTACCCCAAGCCCGCCTTCCATAGGCCAGGGGCTGGCGACTAGCAACAAGGGGTTAATCCCAGTAAAAAGGGAAGTCATTTCCTTTATAAATTAAACAAACACCATAGAGCAAGCAAGCCGAAGTAAAATACTAGAAACAACTGAGTACAACAGCAAGTGCGGAAAGTAAGTGGGCCAGTATACAAACCCAAATTGAATGTAAAGTACAACTGGAAGGGAAAACAGCAAATGAAAAGTAAATCCGCAACACCAAGTTGTCCACTGGAAATCCCACCTAAAGAGTGGGTACAGATAGCCTCCACTGCTCCTCGGGTCCAACCGACCACTCCGAGTACGTCCCGCCCAGTGGTCCACCTCCAGGTACCGTCATGCTCCGCAAGCCTCAACCACGATCAGCGATGTCCGTCGTCTGCAACCAACACAACGTAGTGCGGGAATAGCCCATGCAGGGGTGAGTATAAGCTACTTAGTAGGGACCCCGAGACCCCCAAAGGTCTCCCAGAATCCACAAAGGATAAACCACAAAGGAAAGATACAATCACGAAGTAACATCCGACACTACATAGGTATATGCCCATACATATACCTAAGTCACCAATTCTCATTCGGCTCCAACATCCAAGACCAAGTACAACCCAGTCCACACAGGAAAGAAAAACGTAAATCCACACAAGATATCTCAACACAATCCACAAAGGAAAGGAAACAGGATTCAGTTCACACAGGTATACTTCTTTGCATGACGATAGAGATGGTTAGGTATTTCCACTGATTCATCTAAGTCGCCGGACCCAAAAAGGATCGATAGGTACTAACCCCCGCAATGACCCACAAAGGATCTGACCCACACAGGATTGATAGGTAACTAACCCCTGCAATGACCCACAAAGGATCTGACCCACACAGGATCGATAGGTAACTAACCCCCGCAAAGACCCAAACAGGATCGGACCCACACCGGATCTGTAGGTGCTGGCCCACATAGGACCACTGAGCGCTGACCCACACAGGATCGGAACCACACAGGATCTGTAGCACTGACCCACATAGGATCACTGAGTGCTGTAGTCATCGCCGTTGAATCCACTAAGGATCTCTGCACAGTCGTCGTCATCGCAGTCGCAAACGCAGCCAGCTCTAGGGTTCCCGCACACAACAAGCTCGTTCAGGAGGGTCCACTCCACGAGCCGAAAGGCTGATAAATCAACTGACACATAGTATATAGTTGATGTATCCAAAAGTTTCGCATCGTCAACAGCAACTCAGCGTCGCAGACGGCGCGTCAATCGGACACCCGGTCTGAGAGTTATTGGCTTTTTCGTCCAAGGGTCCTAGTTGGTTTTTAAGGAAAAACCAACCCGACCGTACTCCACCTACGTCCAAACCCCGGGCGGAGTAGTCCAAAAGATTTGTCTTACTTAGAGGAATCCAACAAAGTCGACGGTATGTCAATCGGACGTCCGTAGCTCAAGATATGAGTGTTTACACTCCGAGGGCCTGGTTGGTTTCGTGTATGAACCAACCCGGCCAATACCAAAGTATTCTGAAACCTTGAGTGTGATATACTGAAACGACCTTCTCAATCCAAGGATCACATCTCCGCTGATGGTACGTCGATCGGAGGACCGTAGCTCAAGATACGGGAAAAAGACCGAAAAGGTCCGAAAACGGGGGGTCTGGGCCTGGACCGACCCGGCCCAACCCCCCTGGGTCGGCCCGAATCGGGTCGACCTGACCTGGGTCCGGGTCCGACCCGGCTGGGCGCAACCCAGCCCAGCCAGGGTGGCCCGGCCCGGCCTGGGTACGACCCGGCCCGACCGACGCGGGCGCGGCCCGACCGCCAGGGGACGGCTCTGCCGGTTACGGCCGAGCGGCGCGGGGGGTGTGCTACCCCCGCGTGAGAGTACCGCGGCCCCGCGTGGGGCTTCCATTTGTCCGGGGACACGACAGCCGGCCACGTCCCATCTCTTGCCAGACCCGCGCGGTCACGGGTCTGCCGGCCGCCGAGGCGGCTTCAGCCGCCGCGGTTCTCCTCGGCGGCCTGCCGGGTGCCGCCGCCTTCCGCCGCCGGCGTGGCGCGTCGGCGGTTTTCTCCGTGGACCACCGGGTGAGTTCCGGTGGTCGGAAATCCTTTTTATCTTCACCAAATCTCCTCCCAAGGTCCGTCCTTCACTGCGATGACCCCGTATTGCTCGTGCAGCCTGCTTGGTCGACATCCGCCGTTTTTCACACCAAGAACAAAAGGGCCGGTGGGTTAGGACTTGTTTGATAGTCCGCACCCACCGTGTTAGCGGTTTAAAGGTCTCACAATAATATAATAACAAAACTACATGGGCATAAATCCAAAAGATTTAATAAAACAAACCCCTACCTTGTAGTAGTCGTCGAACGAGAGTTCTTCACAGAATTGACCGTCCCGGAAGAAGAGGATCGTCGCGTCGCGAAAGGGCGTCACATCGTCGCGGTATACGGCGTCGCGTCGACGATCTCCGAGGGTTAAAAAAAACACACAGATTTAATTTCACAAATTAAATCCATGTTAAGGATAAAATCCACAAATGAAATTAAAAAAATGATTCGGATTCCCTACCTCAATCGGTGTTGATCAAAGATTGTCGTGGGGAAGGATCGTCGTAGAAGAACATCGGGGGAGGAGAATCGTTAGCGTCGCGGTACACGGCGTCACGTCGTCGATCTCCGATGGTTCAGCATTCTTCATCACCTTTTGTCAAAGGTCGGAGTTCTTCGCGTTCTTCATGTTCTTCGCATTCTTCGCGAAGGATGATGAAGATACAGATTCTCCAAAACCTCTCAACAAACCGCGCCAAAGAATAAAGTGTGTTGGTCTTATTTTATTATTATGCCAACAGTTTGAAAACATGTTAAGAAACGAACCATTAATTCTGTAAATTAATGGTAACGACTTGACTGTCCATTTAATAGGATCTTTTAAGAGTTTTAGAAAATGCACCAGTTGACATTCATTAAAGAGAAGTTTTCGCGGGTGCGTTACTTAAGGGAAAAGAAATGGTGGGGCTCATGCGGGCCCCACCTCACAAATATCCTACCTAGAGGGTAGGAAATTTTGAGTTCCACACTATCTGCTTCAACTTAGATTAAGTAGCATTAAGTGGCTTAAGTGGCTTTAAGTGAAATAAAATAATGTTGTCCCACCACTTTATTTTATTTTATTCACTTGACCCCAAAAATTAAAAACCACACCCGAGCAAACACAACTCTGAAAGAGGCATTTCTAAGTAAATACTGGTGCTGCGATTCCATCGGTGCCCTCAGAATTCGATTCCGAGCACCGTTTCAAAAGTTAGAAAAACCCGCTCGTTCCTTCCCTGAACGTACCCGAGCCAAAACATTGGAAAATTATTCCGGGAAAAATGGGCCTCAGAATCACTTGCCGTCAGAAACTACGTTCTTGTAAAATTTCAAAGAAAATTAAGAAAAAAAATTCTTTGAATTTTACAGGTCTTTACACTAGTTGTCTCATTTAATTGATAATGATGTATTTTAAATATATTTTTTAAAAAAATATTTCTGTATAAAAATAAAAATCAATATACATGTGGGTTAATAAATAATTTCTAAATCTAACTAATATATCACTGGATAGTGTGTTAAGGTGTACAACTACAAGTCCCTAATCAAGCCCAAAATTAATGTTAATTCATCCAAATATTACAATGTAGAAAATCTATATATATCAGGCCTCTGGTAAAGAAAAATGATATTGTTTAGATATTGTATCTCTTTTTACAAGTGTATGTTTATTGAAATTAATTATTTTCTTAATAAAAAACTCATTAAATTAATATATGTCTAAAATAATGGATGATTAGACCATGTTTTGGAAAAATAACTACGGCAGAAAAACTATAATCATAGTTTAAGTTGAAACGCTCCTTGTAAAATAGACTTGAGATTATTATATCATATTTGAATTTTAAAATAATAATGCGTATTATTATGAGTAATATTATTTTCTATTATAAAAACATGAATAATGTTCTGATGATAATATGGTGCCACAATTGAAGAATCATGCAAAATAAGAAATAAAAGTATTCATTTATGAGTAATGAAGTGAAGATAGTTATTTAGAATAATACCCACAATAAAATAGTAGTGATGGATATAAAATAGGGAACACTTGAAAATAGAATATATTTCTACACTTTTATAAAATCACGCCTAATGGACCCTTTAAAGATATCCATAAGGAATCTAAAGGATAATGAAAATAATCTAGAACTCGATATGATGCAATAATTAAAATGCATATAGTTATTTATATTGTAAAAGACCTAATAAATAATGTGAATTATACGTTTCCTATCAATGTAATGTCAAATTATAATAATGATGTTAATGGAATGATTATGAATTCATGATACATTTTAGAGAATAGTATGACATCGATGTGAAAACAAATTGATTTTCAAAATGACTTGGAAAATGAACCATTGGAATAATGTTCAAAAAATAATTTTATAAAGAAGATGTACATATAGAAAATAAATTAATGTGATCTATTTAAATATTATTTATCCACATATAATAATTAACTAGATAAAACAATAAAGATGCATTAATATGAACTCAATTAATATTCAATGATTTCTCAATTAAAAAAATTCATTTCTAGTTAAGATAAAAAATGAATAAAATAATAAATTCATGATTTGAAAACATGTTAAAATCTAAATTGTTAAAGATAATACCATAATTATGGTTTTATATATTTTATACTCTATAGTAAAGGAAAATCATAGGTGATAATGACTTCCTATAATCAGTTTCATAAATAAGAATCTGATGAAATTATACCTCATTCCCAATTCTATTGGATGTGAATCCTAAATATGTGAACAGGGGGTGAATGAATATATGGACCACACCATTATGGGGAGATATTAATGTATAAAAGGATATAATAACAAAACATTTCTATTAGACTTGAAAATATGTTCTACCTTAGAAAAAGATAGTATTTTTGGTATGATGATGAAAATCCCCTTCCTCTTATGTTTTTTTTAATTTTCTTATTCAACAATGTATGTGATTTTCAAATAAATTAGGTACTATTTTTCTTTCACAAGATCAATATTAATTTTTTTACTAATATCTATGAAGGATAAATACTTATTATTTAAATTTATTAAGATATCTACAAATAGTGAAATTAGATTTTATATCACACTATAATATTTCAATAGAAGACATTAATGATTTCGTAAACATAGTCTTCTTCTCAACACTACGTTATCCAATATAGACATAGATAAGATATACTTTTCAATTATTACTATGAAATTATGTATTAGAAACATATTAAAAACGAATATAGTGTGTGATCAAAGAATGATATGTCAAGTCCTACCATTTTAGAGATAAATAAGTTGAGAATATATTAAAATTATATTAGATGAACATATGAAATCCACTTCTATTATTTTTAATAGGGGGTATTATTACATTAAACATTAGAGTTACAACATATTGATAGAAAATTCCATAGGGGAGAATTATGTTAGAGTTTTCATTTATAGTTCTATTATTATATATATTTTTAAAAGAATGAGGTGGTGTTGCCAATGTAATTATGCTGACATTAGGAAAATTGATGGATAATTCACACATTACCTTAAGAATGATGGAACAACACATTGAGTTTGGTAACTCGACAAGAGAAGGATGAAATCGTTGATTATAAGCTATTATCACACTATAGAACTGATGTTTGAATGAGTAGTCCATAGTATTCGAAGCCCAATGAAATTAGATGACTGATGTAGTGATATGTATGGATATCATTATCAATTATTATATACAATTTCATAAAAATATATGACATTAATATAAATTGATATATTTACAATATGTAAATTATCATGGAATAAAAAAAATTGAATTAAATGGTTTTTATGAATAAAATAAATTATTTACTGATAATGGATTTTAATTAATGCATACAACACATTCAAGAAATTAAGAGTGAAGAAATATATATTTAGAGATTTATCATACATTTTTATTTTATGAATTACAATATTTTTTTAGATAAATCATCTAAATGGTATTGAGGTTCTATTCTACTAATATATATGATAATGTTTCTTTAATGTTGTTTAAAAGTTAGGTGTGGTTTATAAGAATATCTGGACATTGTTTGATTGATCCGTGAAGTAATTTAGATAGATTATTGTAATATATATATGATCATATGAAATCATGATGGATTTTATAACATTTAAATATACATATCATATGAAATCAATTTGTCATCATAGTGGTTGGTTAATCAAATGACCTATTCGTTTTGCATATGAATTCAATGATTTCATTTGAAATTTTTTTATGAGTTTCCCATTATTAGACATTGATCATATGAATTCAACATTTTAAAAAGGCTATAGAATTTGACATTTATTTTAACAGTATGATTTTCAGTATAGTGTTAATATTTAGGTTATAATATATATGACTTCATAAATTAGGAAATTTATAGACTTTTATTGCCATAGAAAATGGTGAATTATTTTATTATATAACATTCAGGTCATATCATATTAATCTAATAGATCATGCATGAATTTAAGAATATCATATTACTTTTAATTCATAATTAATGTTGACATGATAAGTGTTTTTAATTTTTTATATGGAATATAATCATCCTACCTACTATTTGACTTATAAATATAGAAAAATTAAAAAATTGGTTTTGAAATAAAATTGATTCTTTATATTTATTATAAATGATGAAACTATTATGGTGATTTTATATATGATCCAACATGTTCCCAAAATTATAAAACCATCACGAACCATGGTTCAAGAATAGATTTGTTGATTATTGTAGGAGATTATCAATGCCATATTGTTTATAATACTTTCTTATTATAATACTTGTAATTCACTAATAGTGATTGAAAATTGATAATTATATCCAATGATTCATGATATTACTTAAAATAAATGGAAAATCACAAATAATATGTGATCTATACTGAGTAAGAGAATATTTATATTTTTGGTTCTCTTATGACCAATTAGAAATAATTTACTTGGAGTTCGGAGACTCTCATAATTAATTATATGATTTATTTTAGAAAATATAATTTTTTGTGATTTTTAATATGGATTTTTCTGAATAATGTTTTATATATATTAGTTGATACATTTTGAGAATATTTATCTGATCCTGTATAGAAGTAACTCAATTATCTTCACACTAAAAAATACAAGTCTTTTTTTGTTTAGTGAGAAAAATAATATAGATATTTTGAGGATTATATAGAGAGGATGATATTTAAGAAGATATCTGTGTAGAAATATATAAAATCTAAATCAACTATGAAAATAATCACATTAATGATGAAAATTGATAGGAACTCTAAAAAATTTACATGAGAAAATAGTTTAAGAAGTTATAATTATATAAATATGAAATGTTTTGAAACCATTAATGATGATTTTAAAATAATATTAAAAATATGTCTTGGAATGGGAGACATATAGATGTTTTTAGTGGAGACTCTATTGAGAATTAAATCTCTTTTCATGTGGGCTTATAGTTTTAAAGCACAATTATGTATTTTTATACCCAGGATAAAAATTTAGAGCTTGGATTTTTGAAATTATATAGATCTTTTTAGAATATTTCATGGTTGATTTACATAAGAGGGTTATTTTTAATTTTAGAGGGGAGTAAATTTTTATTTTAATATGATTGATTATGTGTTTTTTTCACATTTTTATATAAATTATAAATCTCTGGAAGGGAAATAGAATTTTAAGGATTGGGAAATCAACTATTTTGGGGGTATATTTAATGTTGTATCTATGTTAATTCTTATATATAATGTTTTTCTATTGGAATTTAACTATTAATTTAAAATATGCTAGTAAAATTTTGGGGTTTAACATGTCATATTATGACATTAACCCTAGTTAAAATGGGTTATATAATACATTATATAAAATTAAAATTATACAAGGAACCACATCATAAAATACTGAATAGTTTATTATTATTTTTTCTACACTAGATATAGACATTAAATTATCATTAAAATTTTAAAAAGTAAAATTCTTTCATTTAGAATTGAATTATTCCTCATTGAATTTATCTGTATATAAATCACATAATACTTCCTAATATCCCACAAACAATAACTCTTATCAAATGGGTATGATCAGATTTCTAGTAAGGGTAAGATTACCACATAATAAGAAATGAATTACTAATCGGAATAAATTTGGAAAGGTAAATAAAGTATAAAAATAAAATTAAATCAGTTACATGCGAATAATATAGAAGAATTAAATTATTACCAAATAGATCTGTATTAATAATCACATGCATATTAATCATATAAATGGATATTAAAACTATTCAAATAATAACATGGATATCTACAATTGATCCCTTAATGAGGAAATAATTATTCTTATTATCATTAACATATCTTCAAGGACTCATTCATAGGATTATTAATGTTAATCCCTCATTCCAAGACATCCTCTAGAAATGGGTATGTCCATAGCCAAATACACAATATACTTTGTCTCATCACACCTATTGATTCACCGTGGTGATATTTAATTTTGAGGCCCTCCATTTTCATAATATTTCAAATGAATTCCTTATCTAAAATGGGTGAAACATAATCAACATATAAAATCTTATTAATAATTTAACATATGAAATGTTAATACTTAACAAAATAAATAAACATAATAAAAAACCTTCCAAAATAATATGGTGAATTATAATAAAATATTACATCAGTAGAAAAAAATATCATAAAAATTATGATGAAATAATAAGGATGTATTAATTTCATAACATATTAATTAAATCATAAATAAAATAAATATTTGATGCCATTGATGAATATAAATATATTAATAAATTTTTTAATTTGTTTATGGAAAATATCCTTTTCACATTGAATATATTTTTAAAACTAATTGGCCATTTAATATTATGAAAATAATTAAAAATGAAAATAAACAATGAAAATTTATAAAATTATATCTAAAATATAGAGTGGTCATGGAATCAAAAATAACATTCACCCTATTCATGTTAAAATATTATTTCGCTCACATTTCAAATAAAATCTTATAGGGACTTTTTTTTAAAACAATATAATGTTTCCATTAAAAAAAGTAAAAGGTAAAAATGTTTAAAAATATATTTAACAAATTATTTTTAAAATCATAATTTTATTCAAAAAATATTTTTAGAACACATGGATTTTTATGAAAATTTATTTTTCAGCTGAAGGGATAAATTAAAAAGAATTCATATAAACAATTTCCCAATATTTTTATATACCAAAGAGTTGGAAAATTGCACTATTAGTTAAAATATTTAATTAATAAAATAATTAGGATAATATATATATTTATATATATTTATATATATTATTTTTAAATATTTTCCCCAAAGGAGTCCAAAAAAAATCTTAATATTTGTGAGATTATAAAATAAACCCTTTCCAATTTGGTAACTTATGAATATTATTCCCCATCAAATAAATAACATAAAATTTAAATTTAAATAACTTGAAAATAAATATATTAATGATATAATCTATCAATATCATGATTATATACTCTACAAAAATTAATAAATTTGGATTTGGATTAATTATTGTGGAAGTAAAAGTGAGAGAGAAACCCTATCCCCTTAACTGACTTACCTCATATGTGACTAAACCTCATATATATTAGATAAAGTAATATTAAAAATCCATTATAAATCCATAATCTTATATCCCATTGAATATAATATTTTATTACACTCATTTATGACTTTTTATTAACAATTTTTTGTTAAAATCCAAATTTCAAGTGATAATTGTTTCTTTTTTGATGATTGTTTCAGTTCGTTAATTTTGGTTCAATTAATATGATCATGGTTACATACACATGAACAATGTTATAATTTTTATCAAAGGACATAATGATTTTAAAATAAAAATTAATTAACATTTTAAGAGACATTGTTATATGATATATGTCATTTATAGTAATAAAAAACATCTTTATTACCATCCACGTAAAAATAAAATGAAAAACATTTCACTTCGCATTGTAATGGTGGTAGTCCATATGTACTTATGAGATATATTATTATTTTTCAATAGATTTGAATCAAATATGTTATATGAGATTTTATATTTCAATAAGTATATATATAAACTATCACATATATTACAAAACATATATCCTTAAAACCTTACATATAAATTCTATGAGAAAAACAAATCCCATCACTTCGAGAGGTGGTAGCCTGACATAAACAAAATGGAATTTTCATATCTATCACAAAAAGTAAAGAAATAATTTATAAGAATGATTATATTTATTTAAGTATGGAAAAATAATAATTATTAGATACATATGTTTTATTTATCATTACATCCATCATTTAAAGGTGTTGATGGAATATAAGCTGCATTCATTCACGATATGGTAGTCCTCCACCCACAATATCCACGGTTTCATTTTCAAATTCTTGGAAGTGGTTATGGTTATTGTTTTTTTAATATATATAATATCATCTTATTATATAGGATATAAACATGCTATTATTTGTTCATAGTTGTAAAATATTATATGGAGTAATATATAGAGTAAAATGCAAACACACTATCAAAAACAGTACATCTTGTTAAGGATAAATGTATAGGTTTATTTTAATTTCATACCATATAATAATTTTGACATAACAAAGTCCTCTATAATTTTAGGAAGGATTTATGGAATATAAAAAGGTTGTGATTGGAAAATACATAAGTTCTTGGGAGTGTAAAGAGGGTAGAGAGTGAGTGGCCTTTTATATGATTGGTGAGTGTTATACTTGGAATTTTTTAAATAAGAATGATGGACCAACATTTTTAAAATTAGAAAATGATAAAAATGGAAAATAATCAAACATATTAGTTATTCTGTTCTTAATATTTCCATAAAATTGGTGTTGGAGTAGTTTTTTGTTAAGTTACCACTTATATTTTTAGTTTATTTTCCAGTAATTCCATTTTCAACTTAGCCAAATAAATTAATTTTACTATTTTTACAATTCATTATGGAAAAACATTAATTTCACGTTATTTAATTATATAAATTTTTATGATTAATAATATTTGAATATTTTTTTATATAAATTCCATTCATATATATACAAAAAATAATGTTAAAAATAATCATGGAAGCATGATGAAAATTTCTTTGTCCCGAGATAATTGATAAAAATAATGTTTAAAAAGAATGTATACAAAAATTGAAATTGAATTTAGTTAAAATGAACTATATTGTATTTATAGTAATATTATTGAACCAGTGATACATTTAAAACAATATTAAAAAATATACCATGTAAATTCATTAAATGAAGTGGATATTTGTTAATGAATCTATTATTTTTTACTATTTGATATCTTTCACGAAAAATATCAAAAAAACCATCCCATGATAATTTTTTAATGTATATTTAAAAAATAATCTGATTTTTTATTTTTAATTCTCTAAATGTGGTAAAACATAATTTACAATTATGGCAGAAAAAATGTGACTGGATTGAATTTTATAAAAAATATAGTATATCAAAAGATGGTTTGTTTTCATTCAAATAGTTATTGTTTTTTATAATAAACATATTACCATTGATTTTATTTTATACTTGTAAAAATTATGTAATTTTAATAATAATGTTAGTTCTATTAAAACTATCCAAAATAATGTCATGGTTAAAACATCCATCTTTAAGTAATTGTATATTTATATAGTATCATGTTTCATTCAATCCTATTGTTGTGTGCATTGAAATCTATTGAATATATTTACTTTCATTAAAAATAAATATATTCATAAATTTTAGGGTTATACATTCACTTATATAAATTTTTTTTCATGTCAAATACACAAATGGATATAATGTAACTCTTTTATTATTTGTGGGTTTCACGTTTACGCCATCAAATAAATTGTGTCCTAGTAATTTAATCTTGATATTTGTTGTTAGGGATTTGAAATATAAAAAAACAATTCATTGAAATCCACATAATTATATATTCTAGGAAAAAAATATCTTGATAAGAGTAAATAGAATGTATTGAGGTCATTTAGACTAAATAGATAACTAGGATTCCAAGAATGATAACAAAGGTCATACATTTAGAAATGGACATGGAATAGTAGAGTAAATAATTATATATATTGTTGGGATAATTGATCATAATAAATTGGGTGATATATTGATGGTTAAAGACCATAAAACCATAAATATATAAATCGTGAAACGTATATTGTTACATCATAAATGATGGTATTAGATTAATATTTTTGTTCCATGATCCATTTCTTAGATTTGGGAAATTATATTACATTCTAATAATATAATGGAATTTAATTACTTTATATCAATATAATTCTTAAGCACAATTTTATACTTTGGTTTTTCTTCGATCAACTTCTATATTATCTCTTATTCTATGAAATTAGTATGCAAAATTTAATTTTTTTTATCCCTAAAGAACTAATATTTCATTTTTATAGATCCTAATATATATTAACGGGTAACAAGTTCACCATACTATATCTAATAACAGAAAATTGTAATATAAAATTAATCAGATAACACCCATATTTCAACTTAATGCACTATATATATAATTGACAATAAGGTTTTTCAAGAATATGATTTATTAAATTTAGTTGGAAGGGTAATAAATAAACATTATATTCCATATATAATATAATGTGCCTATTGATGTCACACTCAATATATGTGAATACATAGATAAAAATACAACATTAATGAAAATATTCTTGCTTCCATGAATAAAATATTATGTTATTAAATATATTCCATAGATCCAAACATACATTACACTCCAAAAATTATTCTATAAAACTATAAATCACTAAATAACTGTATGGCCACCAATACTATCCGATAATCATATAATTTTTTGTGTAATATCAACATAGATCAATTATAAAGATTTCCCTAATATAATTCATTGATTTTCCAAAAATATCAACATTCAACTGAATCACATTTCATGGAACATTCAAAAAATGATTTTAAATCCATAGGGATGTAAAATAGTAGTATAATTCCTATACATTTTATTATTCTTATAAAAATAAATTCATCAATAAAGTTATTTTAAAACATAATTTATTGACTATAATGTAATCCACATTCATCCATCCACATTTTCTGTATAAATTTTATAGTAATGAAATTGATCCATTATCTTATTCTGAGTTATATTCCCTTGATGTGCAGGGAAATCTTTAGAATAGTGCCCCGTATAAATTTAGTTAAATCTAAATACATTAAGGGATTCTCCCTTATCCTTCAATTTATGAATCTGATGTAATTACTCTCTACACATGAAGCAAACTCCTTCTCATTTTAGATGTGTATAATAGTGATTGTAATCATAAGTATCACATATGGGAAAATATTTTGTTCCATATTTCCATTTACATATTTTTTATCTTCCATTATCTTTATCACCTGATTACCTTCATATTCATATGACTTGGAGAGTTGCATCCCTAACATGATATTACATGATACTATATCTTCATTTAATGATATATTTTAGGACATTAATTCACATCAATGTATTAGATTATATTCATTTAATGAAATGACAAATCATTCTTATTATATTCTGTACATAGTCAATAGCATGTCTTTCTATCCTTGTATATTTGGAATCAAACATAAAAATATTTTAAACTTTTTTTATACATATGAATATACATCAATATCAACTAATTTCTCATGTAGAAAATATTTTTCCAGGAAGATTTATATGAAATCCATACATTCAATGTTTCTTATTTTGTTTTAGTATTTATTATTTAAATTCAATTACATCCATTGATTTACATATCCTGATATGTCATTAATTTTTATAAAAATATCCTTCCATTCACTACATCCCATAAAAAGAAATATCACATATATGTAACTTATCCATTACTCTCATAAAAATAAATTGGTAGTTAAACTGAATGATACAGGGTTATGATTCATGAAGTGTTCTGAATTTTTTAGATTGCAAGGTTGACTATCAATATACATCATACAGGAAAGGGCATTACACATTACCTAAATATTAATCTAATTAGTTCCAACTCCATTATCATTATCTTGCCTTGAAGTAAAATCCTTACATTGATTATATGCATTTCAACTATTCACATACCTTATATTTAGTTCCATTTATAGACATTGTAATAAACTATATTAGATCATAATGATATGAAAAAAAAATTATAATCGCAATTAAAGTTAAACACTTACCATATTTTGAGAAATTTATTCATATCCAATATAATAATCATAAACATGGTTTCAATGGGGATATCATTATTTTCAAATCCTTTATAATAGATTATTAATAAATTGTGAATTATCTTACGAATAAATCATTACAGTGTCATAAAATATGTGTATAAAGGAAAATAACTGAAAAAATGTTTCATTTATTCAATGAAATTACCATAATATCATAGAAATAATTTATGTTTCACTAAATCCATATAAATTATCAAATTATCTTGAATAAAATCCATGGATATTCTAATTAATCAAATAATCACATATTTAGAAATACCATATATCATAATGAGAGAATTCATAATGAGAGAATTCATAATAAAATTATTCATTAACATACCATTGAGTACTCATTACAATACTTTATATAACCAATGACTCATTCCATGGAATCTATCATAAATAGACAAGACCTCATCCAAATAACCAAGAAAAAGTTTCTCATTGGAACAACCAATGCATGAATGTGAAATGTAAATATGGCCCCATCAATCACATAATAAGTACAAATCATTTATATCATTAATTTTTTAAAAAATATTCAACATTACAATTTATATTAATTTGAAACATAAAAAAATTTAAACCCTAATCAATAATACTATTTATAATTAATCTATAATAAAATGTTGAATAATTATGAAATTGTACATCCCTAATAAATATGATCATAAAACATCTAGATAAATAATATGTATTGTATCAACATAACATATTCACATTGGATTATAATTTAAATAATTGTTTGATATACATGATTAATAAAAAACAAAAAAAATCTCATTAAATATGTTATGAGAAAAATATTCGCTTAAATTAAAAATTAATTTAAAAATTAAATGTTCAAACAATATTCTAAAATACTTATAATTGAAAATATCATTTTAAAAAATTTAATGTAATATATAAAATAGTCGGTGGTCATGATTATGGAATATTCTATTCATTACTTAACTTTTAATAGAATGATTTCATTCACATTTTCATAAAAATACCAATGTTGCTAGTTCTGAGAGTGACTTGAAGATTCAAATGATTTGTTTAAATATTAGAAATGTTTAAAATCTCATTAATAAATAATTTCAAAATGCAAAAAAAAATTCAGTGAAATAATTTAAAAATACACTGATTTAGATGAAAAATAAGTTCTGACCAAAGATATAAATAATGAGAAATATTCATCAAAACATTTACTCAAACATCTTATATAACAAAGAGAGGGAAAATAGTAATGTTACTTGAAAACATTCAGGAATTACCAATGGAAAAGAATATATACTAATTAAAATATATAAATATCACATAATTCCACCATGTGATACATAAACTAAAATAATCTCGATTAGTGGTGATATTTTGAAATAATATGCTACCAATTTGGAATCTAATGAGTCATAAGGACAGTAAAAGAAATAATTTTAAATAAAACAATAAATACCCATAATAAAATATATTTATGAATTAAAATATGAATATAGAGAGTATACACAACACATAATAGAATAATTATTATTAGGGTATGTATCTCATTGAACTAAAAGAGTAAAGAAAACACTTACCACTTGTTTGACATATTTCGCACGTGTATGGTCCTCATAAATATTAAATATATTTTTATTAATCACTAATTAAATAACGATAATAGTTTATATCATGCCATATATGAATCACTTAAAGTATTTTAATAATATTTTATAGAAATTCATAGTTAAAATCACTATTTTGTGTCATAATTCTTCATATTTCCGGTATGTTTTATTTATGTAATATTTGTTCTTTTAACTTTATCATTGATACAAACTCTAAAATTTTTCAAACACATATAAATAACATATTTATTCATTTTATGTTTATTTATGTTAAAATATTAAATTTATTTAGAAAATGAATTACACTATTTATGAAGATGCTATGTTGTGTGCTCGCATGAACGATGTTTCCATTTTCTATAAAATATGAATAAAATGAAATTAAATATTAATTAAAAATTAAATACATTAATAATTTTTTTGTTCTTAGAATTTTTATTAATTATATATATTTTTTTTAATATCAACGTAGTTAAATGATAAAAATTCACATCACTACGTAGAGGTTGTAGTCCAAATGTATGCACAAGAGATAATATTTTCTTTAATATATTTGATGGTAATGATTTAAATGTGGTATCATATTTTCATAATAATTTCTTTATAATAAATATAACATATATTAGTTAGCTTTTATCATTGATTCCTTCCATGTATAGTGTAAGTGAAAAAATCAATGACAGTGCTTCATGAGGCAATTTTAGACCGTATACAAGAGAAATGATAATGTATCACTCAAGGAATTTAAATTTAATATGTATATATATATCTGTGTGTGTGTGATATTATAATACCATATGTATAATAACATCAATTATATAATATAAATTTGATAAATCAATCATTAGATAAATCTTTTAAAGGAGTTGATGGAAAAAAGAACTATATAAGTTTGCAAGACGTCAGTCTAGACATGATCCACTATTTCATTTTAAATTTGATAGAAGCGGTTGTGAATATAGTATATATAATTAACATATGAAAATATAATTATATATTAATACATCAATTACAATTTGGGAATAATTTTAAGAGAATATGAGTCAAATGAATATGAAAATTGAAAATGCATTATTTGAAATGTTGCCTATAATCTGATAATCCTCTTTTGGATTGGCCTAATGACCGGATATAATATAATTAGGATATATAAAAACATCCACGATGTGGGTAGGTATTTAATGAAGATATTTGTTAAGGTATTAAATAACCCAAATTTATTTCGGAGTGTAAAGTGGGAAGAATTAGGGGTGACCTTTTATAAGTGAGTTGAGTGTCAGTCTTGTTTTCTCTGAAAATAAAAATGTGTATGCACGTTTTTAACTTTTAAAAAGTATTAAAAATGGAAAATTATCATGCCTAATATGTTATATTTTTTTATTCATAAATAAATAAAATTTTAACATATTTCTAGGTCATTAATTATTTAATTATTTTAGATTAACCCTAGTAAACCCATTTTCATATTAGCCATAGTAATTAATTTATTATTATATTATTGAATATGTTATAAAATTATTTTAACAATTTATTATAATATAATGTATGATAGAAAAAATATAATTCATTTTTACAAATTCTATTCGTAAAATTATAAAAAAAATTAATGTAAAATTTATCACATAGACGTGATGAAAAATCGGTTTATAAAGAGAATGTTTTAAAAAGATTGAAATTTTTTATGTGAAAATTAAATTTTTTATTGATTAAAATTACATAAATTATATTAATATGATATTATTTAAATAATAATATTTTTAAAACATAATAAATTTTTTAAAAAATTTATTTGAATCAAATGACAATTTTTAATAAAAATAGTATTATTCACTAATCACTATAACATTTATCATTTTAGAAAATAAAAAATTAACATGAAAACTAAGACATTTATATTTAATAAAATAAACATAATATAAAAAATATTTTTTCTAATTGTGCTAAAATTTAATTTTAAATTATATGAGATATGTGAAATTAAGAGTTGTTTTTTAAAGAATATAGTTTTTCATTAAACATTTCTCTTTCTTTACAATGGTATTATTTTATTTAATATGAATTGATAACAATTGAATTTAAATTATTCATGTGTAATATGTATAATTTTCCTAATTATTTAGTGTTTTTCATACCAGATAATTTAACTTGATGATTATAATTTTTGTCTTTAAATAATAATATTTTTATTGTGTGTAATGATTCATTTGACTTAGTTTTTTGTGCATTGAATGCTATCAAAATGATTTAATATTTTTATGAATAAATATATAATAAAGAATCAGGGTGTAAAATTGAATTATATTCTCTGTTTTTCATTCCATATATTCTTCCAAATATGATCTGTCACTTTTAAAATCATTGGGTGTTACATTATACCCCATAAATAAATGGCATCCTTGAAATTTAATCATGATCTTGGTAATCCAGGGTTGGAAATTTTAAAATACCTTTCATGAAACAAAAAATATGGGAATGGTTAATAAAAAACCAATTTCAAATATATAATGTAAATATAGAAATTTATATTGAATTATTAAAAAATATTATTACCATGTTAGAGAAGATTAGTGTGATGTGAGGATATGGACATGGAAGAAAAGAATAAATACTTATCGACTTTGTTTGAGATCATTTATAAAATAAAACTAGAATATCTAGAAATGTTTAATGAACACAAAACAATTAATCTATAATGGAACAAAAGACCATGGGATTATCATAAACGAAGGAATCTAGAAAATATTTTGTTTTCAATAACCTTTACAAATGTTAATAAATTATATTACTATATAATAAAATATGGGAATATAAATACTTGTGATGTTTATTATTTAATTTGAAAAATCTCATCCTTTGGTTTCAATTTCATCATTTTCCACTTGATATCCTAATCCATGAAGTGAATATCGATAGATGAAGTTTGTATTCCCAATGAAAACAAATTTACTTTTAATCGATCATAATATCCATAAAAGAGTAGCCTGATAATCCTTCTATACATACTGAAATGATAAATCGTATAAATATTTATTCAATACCACTAAAATATTACAATTAAATATTCTATAAAACATTCATCTAATGGGTCACCCAAAATATGAATCACCATATTTTGGGTGAAGAGCACTAAATAATCAATATATTCCATATATAGTATAACATGTACATTAATGTTGCATTTAAAAAATGTAAATTCCTTAATGAACATAAAAATATAATGAAAACATTAATGCTTCTAGAAATAAATATAAGGTTCTAAAATATATTCCATTGATCCAAATATGTATAAAAATACAAAAAAAAATAACATAAACCATCATATGACATTCCAATTTAATGGTAACCCATAATACCCCATAAAAATATCATTTAAAGTATAATCTCAAGAAACTGATCATAATTTTGGTTACCTTCACCTAATCATGTGTTTTAAAAATTGAGAATTATTCCACTAAATAACTTTTTTGGTTCCATTCAATACCTAAATTCAAATATATAATTAAATACAAATATAATATAATAATTATACATTTAACAATTTATATAATGATAATTTCACTAATAAAATAATTTTACAACATATTTCAGGGATATAAATACTCATGACCATTTATCATTAAACATCGTTTGTAAAAATTAAAAAAACCATTATCCATTAGCATCTCTTAATTAAAATTTCCCTTGATACTTGGATAATTTTTTGAAATAATTATGAATCCTATTACATATAAAGAACATTACATTGAGTTATTTTCTCTTACCCCTTAATACTTGTGTATGATATCCTTTTATCCAGACATGAGGAAAATAATTTACACTTTAGGAAGGTACCACTGTTATTCTTTCCCTATATATAACATGTGGGAAAATCCATCTTTCCCTTAACCATTTTATATCTAACATCCAAAACTTATATTACTTCCCTTAAATTTGATATGTGCTTTTTTAATTATTTATTTATCTTTAATGGACATGATACTATGTTCTGATATAATAAGAATGTTTAAAGAATAGATCCCATTGAAGGATTATCATAATCACATCAAAAAAATAGTGAATAGCTCTATTGGGAATATATATATAGTCAAATTAATGTATTTGTATCTCAATAATGTTGAATTCATTCATAGCTACAGTTTTTTATTATTTATTTCTTATACACATGAATATTCATTCAATTTCATATTGATTTCTATGGTGAAAATATTTTTCAATAATGATTTCCTTGAAATCCATCCATACCATGTTTTATATTTCATCAAATTCCTGTGGATTTTTAATAAAATGAAAATATATGGGAAATATCAGTACCCATATCCTGTGTTATCTTTTCCAGTATGTTTATAATTTGAAACTTTTATTCCTTATCATCATTTTCATACCCCTTGAGTGAAATCAATATATAGATTTCATGCATTGGTACGATTCCCATTCCATACATTAGGAACTACCTATAAAAATTGGGATAGATTAAATTAAACATAAAAATATGAATAATAATATATAATTCAAAAAAAACAATTATCATAAATGTGATTAATTTATACATTGAAAATCTTGTAAACCAAATCTTTGTTTAATTATTTTGAAATAATTCATAATGTTTTGTAATGAAAAAGTGAATTTTCATATGAGTTAAAATGGGAGTGTCAAACATGGAAGGAATTAATTCCCACTATCATGTACCAATTAAAAATTTCGTTTGGCCCAATGTTCAATATTTGGATATATTACCCTTGGACACATATTTTGAAAAATTAAGTCCACTAGTAGTATTATGTTAAAAATATACATATTGGAAGAAAAATTTAATCTATTCCATTTAAAATCATTATGATTTTAATATGAAATTATCCTAAATGTCTATAATAGGGTTATCTTCCAAAATATATGTTTTCATAAATATTATTTCCAAGGATTATATTAATCTTATATTGATACCAATTATAGTGAACCCAATTGTGGTAACATGAAGTCATTATACACTTTGTTATATTAGAATATGATATAAGAATCACATCATATAGATTGAAATAATTTAGTATCCTTGATAAAATAGAAACATATTTGATTAGTTTCGAATAATTGAAAACATAATAAACACATTTTTTTTATAATTTCATTATTTCTCATAGCATGTCTATAAAAACCTGACCGGGTATCCACTAAACATTTTCCCAGAGTCAGTAGATCACATGGATATAAGAATGACTCCCGATATGCTAGATGCTACCGAATAGTAGTGAGGGTGTGATGGTTTAATGGTTTGGAAACTATACCCTCTTATTAGAGTGGCACAATTGATACAAAAATAAACATACACCTACAATAGTAGTGTAATCATATATAATCAAGATGAATAATAAATCAGTGGAAGAATAAATAAATTTGTATCCCAGATACACTATATAGTGTCATATCCATTAATTTATGGAATATTAATCATATTGTGCCTATGACGATGCATGTAGTAAATAAAATCTCATACATCATTGGGATATGGAAAAGAAATCAGAATTTCAATAATTAAAATTTATTAACACCATAACTCAAGTGTTTCACTGAACATTGGTGTCATATCAATAATAAAAAGAATAGTCCATCAATGAAATTACCCATCCAAGGTAATTTGGGTATCCCCTATACATGGGTCAGACACAGCCAGTCAGAGGGTCAATTAGAAATTCCATTAACTTTTAGTCTCATTTTTAATACCCAAACATTATAAAAAAAGAAAATATAGATTCTATGATACAACATTGAAATTTACTGACCCGATGTCCAATACCCAATAACCTGAGATATTGGGTCACATGGCCACTATAATTCCTCACCATATGCCAAAGGTATATTTCTTCAATCAAAGGTCTGATGGTGGTACAACTAGGAGACAATACACTCTAATGAATTTTTCTTAATTGATACTAAAAATAAATATAAAAATAAAATAATAGAAGAAGAAAATAAAATTATACATTATAATAAATCATCATAAGAACAAATATAAATGAATAGATGATAGTAATACAAGGCTACTATGATGCTTCATTTACATTGATGAATTTCATGTTGAAATTGTAAAGGGAGAATGAGAACAAAAATAAAATCATGGTATATAAAAAGTATAAGAATTGAAAAGGCTACACCACAAGAATCAAAATATTATTCTTGGTCCTATTCTACAAAGGTATAATAATATTAATAATGTTTTAATAACATATAACTGGTCCCTTTCTATTATTTTATAACTTAATAATATAAAATTCTTAGGTAGCAATGACAGCTTGATTAGAGTGTTATATAAAATCTTAGCTGTCCACAACCAAAGGTCTCTAGAAATAATATGCATAACGATCATAAAAAATAGTGAACAAGCATAATTATTTAATTAACATTGTTGTAGAAATAAATAATAGTGCCCTCATGTTCCTAAAAGACACATGGTGGCTCTCCCTACTTGAGCTCATGTGCAGAATAGATGCCTAATATTTCATGGTATATATATAGTAAATATATATATATAGTTAAATATTTCATCCACCTATATGAAACAAGTATGTGAATACATAAGAGGAAATATACTAGTAATACTTGTTGTAGTTGTTCTTAGGAATAACTCAAATGACCAAAACTAGTCTAACAAGCCTAAAAGATCACCCAAAATGGTGTATTCCCTACATCAAATAATGATTGTGAAGAATCATGGTCGTCACTCGATATGGTTAGTGTTATATCATTTCAAGACTCTAACAAGAGACATGGAATGTAATTTCCTCCATCCAACTAGTGCCAATGTTGTGAGACTCCATACTGAACATCTGATATAAGGGATTACAATTTTGCCTTCATCAACATGTCCCTTATCATTATTCAAAAGTTATTTTTTATTATAAACACTTTAAAGGGGAAAGAGAGAACCCTTACATCATACCAGTTTCAACACCAAAGGACACACTAGATTTGTTGAAAAGGAGTTTAAGTTTTTTGGATCCATTCTCCCTAAACAATATCCAGGAGATATAATGAACCTAGAAGTCAGGGTAGTGCACTAAGGTGTCTTCATAAAGATGATCCAAATTGTCCCATGATTGTCTGTATTCCTCCTTGTTGATCATTCCCATGTTGTGACCTCTAAGAAAAATACAGACCTGATTATCTATACACTCGCTTTTCTCTTTAATAGTGTTCACCTGGAGCGGTATCATTTTCTTTGACTCCATTATATCCAGAACATCTTCTACCGTTTCATCAGAATTCATTAGAAGGTCCATGTGTTCCTGCACCAAAGACACTTGTCACTGAGGGACTTCCTTGGAGCATGCATCATGCTTCAACCCAAGATCGAGAAGCCCCTTATCACCTGAAGGAATGACAGGAGCTACATTTTTATATCCTGCTTCCACCAGGTCCTTGGAGACGTTGGCCACCTCATGCTGGTTAGAACCATTGAGTTTTTTCGGGGGGATAGAAGCTCCAATTGTAGAAGCCTTCGGTGTCAGCTTACCCTTGGATGTGGAACTAGTAACTGGAGGAATAGGAAGATTAGATTAGTCTTTACTACGTCGCGCCTTCCGCTAGTCCATTATGAAGCCTTCTGAATCCATAGTTATGTTCTTTCCCTTCTGCAAGGAGGATCTAAAGTATTCCTCCTTTATGACTCGATCCATAGGCTCGGCAGAATCCATGGCCTCGTCCATCCCTCCGACATCCTCATTAACTTGGAAAACCTCTTCCCCTAAAAATGAAAACCGGTTTTGACAATACAGAGATGAATACCCAACTTTAAGCTTCTTCACATAAGAAATTCTTGCTGGCATGACATGAATTGGATCAGTAGACCCTGTCCGATCGAACCCTAGACCCATGAATTGAAAATCTTCTGAGTGTTCCTCCAGAGCCAGACATAGGGCAACCTCCCCATTTCCAAATTCCACTACATCAAACAGATGGGGCTTCTCCTTCTCTTATCCAGAATGCTCAGCCTCCCTTTCCTCATTAAGCCTTCTTTGATCCGGATGAAACTCTTAATCACTCAGCAAGTACACCTTCTGTACTGAATTTCATGAAAACTTGACCTTCACATAGTTGTCAACCACTTTAGCAACACTACACGGGGCTCCTTGAATGATATTAGCACCCGTAAAATTCAATTTCATTTAAATAATTTAGTTCATTAAAGGAAATTAAAATATCATTTGTAATATATCTCATGAAAATATATCCATTTAAAAACATTAAACCTAGAATACTAATTTATAGAGGACATGGATCATTTAGAATTGTTCCTTGGTCAATATAAAAATTTCCATCATGGAAAATTTTTATTTATAAGTTAGGAAATGAGCTTAAGTGGTACTAAGGGATCATTTAAAAAACTATAAAATAGGTAGAAAGACTTTATAGTCACAGATTTATGCTAAAATATGTGTTCTAGTAATTATGAACAGTTATCCACTAGGGGAAATTAACCTTTTCACACATATGGTTATCCAAAAATGGTAGTGGACAACCTCTGTAATACTAAACTATGCTCAATGAGAGTGTGTGTATGTGTGTTGGTAAATATGATATGATGAACTCAACTAAAAGGAAATTTATTGGAACATATTTTCTAAGTAAAACATACATATAAATATAACATGAAATCTCTCGGGGAAATGATTATGCCACCTTCCAAAAGTTCATAGATGTCTCCTCACCTGATATCGACCATAGATTCGGAGAGGATAGAAGAGATATAAAAAATAGTTCAACACCTTGAAAATAAGGAAAATGAGATTGAACCTAAATAGAGTGATATATTTGATGATATATTTGGATATGATGGATGATTATTTGATATATCATATTTTCTTAATCAAATGTATTCAACGGATAATTAAACAGACATAAAATAAGGGAGGTATCTCAAACCATACATGGAAGGAGAAGTGAACAATGAGAGGTGGAAATCCCAATCCTCCAATATAATGAGAGAACAGAAAATTGAAATTGGGTAAAGGGATATTTTGAGGAAAAAATGTAATTTCACCTCAAAATACAAAGGTGCATGGTTTGGCCACACGGTTCGTCAAACCATGCATCAAACGTATATCATTTTATCTCCATAAATGGAAACCTTGTACGTTATTGCAAACTATTTTTGAAACCATGTGAAGTCATTGAAAAAGTGCAAATTTGTATACCTTTTTCTAGATGAACAATAATGTTCCTTGGGTCACATGATAGCATACAGAACATGTGTCCCCTTCTACCCCATTATTTTTTACATCATTGATAGGAGAAACCCTCTAGGCATGATGTCATTGTTTATCTGAATTTGTGGCTTATATTGTGCTTCTAATTATAGGAATCTAGGCCATGAACAATCCTTGGGTTATCTTGAGACATTATTTACATGATTAAGAAACATTGTTACAACCATTTAATAGAAATTAAGCAAAAAACTATACATATCATTATGAAAAGGGTGTTCATTAAAAACTCATGTCCTTAAAGAAACTCACCCCTGAGTTGGCCTTCATTGGGTAATAAGGTATCACAAGTGAAGAGTTCCAGCCCCTTAGCTCATATATCAGCTTCCCATTACCAGGCCTTTCCTTGTACCCAGTTTTTCTTCCCTTAGACACATACTAATGGAACTGACATTCCATATAGTTTCTTCATGCTCCGATCCTCAATCCTATTTTGATACTCTTCAAAGGAATAATCAACATTCAATTCAACAAATTTTTTTTGAAGGCATGTGATGGTTTGAGATTGTATTGAGAACCAAATATACATGAAAAAAATCATTCAATGATTATTATCTATGAAGAAGTAGCAACTAGTAATCCACTGGTTTGGTGTATTTCAAAACATCAACAGTTCCGATGAAACATAGCAGGAGCTTACCTAGGATCAGAATATATCTATACCTATTTCTTAGTGAGGCTTGAAATAAGTCTCGCTTTATGACCTCGAACTCAAGAGGTCACTTTTGTTAGTTGGAATACCACACATTTCTTGAAGGAGCTATCATTGTGCACTTCTTGATCTTCTAGACATACTATATAGTCTCCATCATGAGATGTGTTTTAAAAATAGCTACCTCCACTACATCTAATTAACACATAGGTGAATGGAAATTCCTACCATAAATGTATTCATAATGATCTATCTCAATAGTATCATGAAACATGTTATAATAAAAAAAATTATTACATGATTTCATTTATCCTTGGAACCCCCAATGTTAAGGACACATGCACATAGTCAATCCCCTTGCACATGAATAGAATGATCATTCATTAAATCCATATGTGGGTGATTATCAATGCTATGAATTACCTATGTATCCATGTCCATTTACATCTCCTACATGTATTGTGATTTAATTCCAATTTCTCTTCCATAAATTATTGAACATGAAGCTCCCTGAAAATGAAAAACCTCTATAATGTATATCCTTCCCATCCTGTCAACCAAGAAGATGTCTTACCAATATATTAAGTGTGCGAGTTTCGTAAAATTATCAATGAAAAATCAAATGGTATCATTTTCATGAGATTCTATGAATTGACCAGTTATGAAATACATCAAAACATTGTCCCATTCCAATATAGAATGGAAAATGGACATAGAAGCCATGTCAAACACAGATCTTATATCTGCACCGACCATTTGGTGGATCACTAAGTGATGATATGAAACAACTCATTAATAATATCATGATACCAATACCATCAGTGTTGAAACTGATACATTTTGGTGACAACGGTGTAAACATCCCATTCTTAGTTGTGGAATTCCCATATCACCTCCTCTCTCATGTGAGATGGGATGTATACACAACCCAATAATTGTATAATTTCGCCCTATCCATACTCTAACCTGATGATGTGTCATTTCCAGAGATGATTTCTTTTGGTTAAGGGCCTTTGTGATTAGATATCTACCTCATTATTACCCATTATAAGAGATTAGATGTTATTACTAAGGATGAGATGATTGCATGACATTGGTCCTCATAAAACCTAATGTGAATCCCAGATAATGAGGCTATGAGAATCCATTCACCATGAGATTCATGAATATCATATCTATTAGTATTTCATCTGAGAGCATCACCTATAATATTTAAATTTCTAAGAATGTACAGAAGCTCAAAATCAAAAGTTTGATGGTATTGAACCAACCTCCAATGTATGAGATTTAGAGATTTATGATTAATTATTAACTATAGGAATTTTAAATTATTGGATACTATAAAATTATCTCTCAGTAAATAGAGTCTCCAACAACACAAGTTGTGTAAAACATTAATAATATTGTGGTCATGTGTTTCATAATTCTAGTCGTGAGGCCCCATATGATGTGTCTTGTATGTGACGACCCACTCCACCACCCTCAGAATATCTCCATGTATGATACTTAATGTGTCTTGGTATAAATTATATACCATGGATGACTCTAGTAAAATAGATATCAATTTTGAAGTCAAATTACCCTTCAACTCTTTAATTTCAGATCCGCATGCCTCTAACCATATCAATATCAAACCTTTCTTTATTAAGACCATAAGTGGTACTGCAGGACGTGTAAAATCCAAGATGAAGAAACTATAACATCCAAATATTACTCAAGAAACTCATGATATCAATGATGTTTATTTGATTCTCCCATGAAACTACAAATATCACATGCTTTGGGACCATAGGAACTACCAACCCCACGATAATGATTCCCAAGAAGTAGAGTTTTTCAATAAAAAATATGAATTAACTATTCTTAGACTAGAGATAATTATTTCTCTATGTATTCATCTTGATTTCAAAATGTTTTTCATGGTTTTATGTAGTTCAAGAATAACCTAATATATCATAAAAATTTCCCATGATTTAATCCAAATATAGTTGGAAAGAATGATTCATAAGAGGCATGAAAATTGCAGGTGCATTTTTAGTCTAAATTACATAACTATGTACTCATAAAATCCATAACTGTACCTAGAATTTGGGAAATGTATGGATGAGGACCTAAAATGAATCTATTGATAGCACGATCCCATATCTATATTTTAAAGAATACATGCTCCAAGTCTCTTATCATAGAGGTTGTATATTCTTGGTATGGGAAACCAATTCATTTCTATAAAGTGGTTCACTTGAATTTAATCCACATAGATCCTTAGGGAATCATCTATGTTACTAGAAAAAATCACAGGTGAACCCCAAGGGTATGTGATGGGTTCCTTGAGGCCTTTTTCCTCTGTATCCTCTAATAGTCTCTTGAAATCCATAATCTACTTAGGTACTATACTACAAGAGAAAATGATTGTTTGTTCTTCTCCTTAAACAATCTCAACAGTTAATTCTACATCTCACAATGGAGGTAGACTAGGGAAGTCATTGGGAATGAAGTCTTTAAAATTATCCACTACAGAATAAAAAACAACAGGTTATAACCCCTTGTCATCTGTTAAAATACTTGTGATTTGAGCAATGAAATTACCTAGTCTCTACTATTATGGTCATAATCCTGACCATTATGCATCCCATTCTCCCTTATGCATGTACATACTATCATCTTCTGATGTAAACATAACCTTTTGAAGATAACATTCAATGTGTTCTTTATAGGAAACTAACAAATCCATCATAATGATTAAGTCAATGAAATCCATGCTGAGGATGAAAAGATTCTACATAAAAATGTATCATTATATCTGGAGGGGGAGTCCTTAGAATAGATAATTCCCTCTAATAAAATACATAATAGTTTATCTTGCATCATAACACCATATATGTTCTCTATATTGAGGTAATGACCATTTATAAATGTCTAAAAAATAAATGTGTGATACTTGGATATTTCAAATAAACAAGACACTAATGTGGGGGATAATATAACAGTAACTCACTTAATATATCGTCTGGTGTAATTTTACTCTCACATAGACATGACTACATGTAACTATCCTATACCACAACTCTGAGTCACTACTTGAAATCCAATAGAAAGCACAATATATTAGCACTGCGAATCATGAGTCTGACATCGTTTCCCATGATAAACGCATTAGAAACATTATATGGTGGAATTCCTACAACCTACCTATTGTGATACTTCTATCCCCACTCCAAATTGAGGTGTAGGTGTATATCCCCTCTAGCTAGGAACTAAATAGAATGTCTTATAGATGTGTTGGCCATTCCTCTTCCTATTGAAGACTTTATAGTACATGAAATCTTGTAATCACTGAGGCTTCATGTGTCACAGACCCCTGCACTGGGTAAATATCATGAAGTTGTCAACATTAGGAGCCTACTAGATAACACCTCTATGTGTATCCTCAATACACCTGTTTTCCTCAGAAGAGGGAGTACTGAAAGATCTATGTTCCCATCAACCATGACATTCACTATCACCATCCATTAAATTTTGATCTATATTTATGTACTAGATGATGATTTATGAAATAAAGGTTTACCAGATAACCTTGAAATTTGATAAGATGTTATATATTATCCAAAAATTTAATAGGTTTATGGTAATAAGGTATTTAGTCTCTAGTGTAGGAGAGAACCACCATAAGTCAATGAATAATTAAGATTATTATATAATTAACATACACCCATAATACCAGTTCATGAACTCTATCTCTCTATCAGACCTCCGATATTGGGGAATGGTATAGCCATTGATGAACGTCTTGAAATCTTGCCAGACCATATCATCCTATTAATCGAGAGGGGTTATTATATCCTACCTCTGATTGGAATAATGATTTATCATATACAAAACAATCAGGATCCTCTGCTCTTGAGGAATCACCATATGCTCATATATATAGTGAATAGGATCAATCAAATAATCACCAACATGTGGTCTTCCATCCCCCAAAATGGTCAAAGGATGTTCCAATTGGAAATATAAAGGCAATATGCCTTAATTCGGGTAGGTAGAACAGATCCTAGTATAATCAAAAGCATATATAGACATCCCTTTATAAAACATGGATTCATTTACAATATCATGATTACGAAGTGGTGGCATATATGGATTGTAGAATGAAAAATTGGATGATCAAGTCCTTCCCCCTCATGTATGTGATTGTCACCTCTTTCTTGGCATTATTCTAAAGGATGTCATGGTGAAAAAATGATATCAATTCAAACAGAATCCTTAATAAGGATATGGGTAATCGAAAGGGTTGAAATAGAGAAAAAGTATCGATTTAAAGGATTCATATTGAAATGATCACCCCTCTATTCCTACATGAAATGCTATGTCTATACGGTAGAAGAGACCATAGTGGCCAGAATAACAGAAGAAATACTTCAAGATACACTTTTTAGGATAGGTTTGGGACTAATTCTCTATTTCAATCATATACAATAAACTTTATAACATGTATAGTCATTTTCCTTTTTAACATGGGATTATTCATGAATTATAATAACATTAAAATGGTTGAATTAAACGACATATCATTTTTGATAAATAAGGTCCCATAATTCTTATGAACAAAAATATGGAATCCAATTATCCTAAACCATCACATGTGCTAGTATATGTGACCAATGGTCCATGGCTCAATGATCCATAATTGACTGATTATGGTGTCTTCAATAAACTATAATGAAAATGTATCTGGTCAAATTAGTCATATTATGTATCAATTATGTTTTTGACTATCTACATGAATATTGATCACAATTAAACACATATACAAGGAAATATCAATATAAAACATTAGATTACACAATGAAAATAAATGTAGAATGGGAAAATGCATTGCCTATTAATCCTATTTATCCTATAATTATACATATACTAATTCAAAGAACTCATTTTACTAGGTCACAGAAATGAAATTATTATTTCAATAATACAAATTTAATAACATATTTACTCATGTTCATCACCCAATGTAGAATTAATATAAACTAAAAATTCCCCAATGAATAAAATAAATTACTTATCCCATGTAATTTGGGTTTCTCCCATACATGGGTTTGCTAGGTCTAGGAACATGGTTAATTACAAATTCTTCAAACTCCTTGTCTCATGTATAATACACAAAAATGTGAAAGGAAAAGCTGATTCTTTGATACCAAATTGTAATTTCCTATCATGGGATTTAGTTAACCTATTAATTAAGATGTTGGGTCACATGGGCTCAATAATTCGTCACTATATTCTAGAGGCTTCCGACAATAAATGGGGGTGTGAATGTGTTGTAATGACAATATTATACCCACTTGTCACAGTGGCACAACAAATAAAAAATAAATAAAAAAACATTGAAAAACCATATACTGCCATAAGAATAATAAATTATTTAAATAATAAATAAAACAGAATAGAATATAGTAAAACAAGGCCATTGGGATGTTTCATATGCCTAGATTCATGTCATTATGATATACAAATGACAACACCTGAAAAAAATCCATCATGATATAAAAAAGGATAAAAAGTGAAAAAGGCTACACCACAAGAATTTCAAGATTATTCTTTATCCACTTATTCTAATCTCCAATTATATGTAAAATTTATCAATATCATATTATAGGTCATCTTCCCTTTATCAATTCATTGAATCATATTATCTATTCAGGTACGAAATGATGCCTTAGTATGGTGTGTGATAAAATCTATGTAGGCCACCACCAATTTTATCTAGAAGTTATATGAGTAGTTCCAATATCTAAAAAGTGATAAAGTATAAGTAATTAATTAAAAATGTTGTAAAAATAAATAAATTATTTACCATTTTTCATAAGGCCCTATAATGGATCTACCTACTTCAAATCCTGGACGCAATAAAAGTATGATCTATCAATAAATATAAATTGTAATAATATATAAATAATATAGTTATATATTGAATCCAAAAATATGAACCATATTAATTTGAAATTAAGTGGCTATATACCTTGAATACTCATGCTAGCTAGATTAGGGCATCACTAAAACATCCATAACTAGTCTATGGAGCCTATAATCATATGAAATGTGGTTCATGACCGTCATACCCTAATGAGTGGGAGGAATCATGCTTGTCACTCAATATGGTGAGTGTTCCACTATCTCAACACTCTAACGGTGAAGGTGGTGCATAAATCCCCCAATACAAATAGTGTTAATTGTGTGAGACTTCATGTTCAAAACCCAATGTAATGGATCATGTTACCTACACGATCAACATGTACCTTACCATCATATCAAAGCACATTAAAAGGTTTTATTACATTTATAATACATTACAGAGTCATTACTTATCATGAGTCATATTCACTAAACCATATATGTAAATAGATATAATAGTTGAACATATCATTTAATTAAACAACCCATTGCAATTTAATTTAATTTAATTTATTTATAACATTTATCAAAATAAAACAAAATGTATAAGACATTCCATGTAAATAAATCCATTTAAAACATTCAAACATATGAATTCAATTTATTGATCTTAAGGATCATTTAAAATTGTTCTATGGTCAATATGCCAATTCCATAGATGACTAATCCCCTAATATCGACCTCATGTTTGTTGTATGATTGAATAGATTTATGAAATGGTCCAACAGCCTAAAACGAGGGAAAATCAGATTGAACTAAATACCATGATGAATTCTACGATAAAAATTGACAGGACAGAATGGATTGGAGAGCTCACATTAAAAAATCCAATACAATTTAAAAATCGTGAAACTGATACTAGATATGGGAGATATCAGAAATCATAGATCGAAGGAGAGGTGAATCTATAGTAGGGGAAAAATACAACTACTATGAATGAGAGGAGATAAATTATAATTGGGGTAAATTAATTAAGTGATTGAAAATATAATATCACCTAAAAAACAATAGTACAATTTTTATCCACACGGTTGGCCAAATATTGCGCCAATTGTGTTCGAATCCACCTATATAAGGGTAACTCCCCACAGTTTGGTCTAAATGTAGATAGAATATGTGAATGGGATCTATCACATACCTTTTATGGCCTCAGGGGAGTATATCATGGGTCATATGATTGCACACAAATAGTACACCTCCTATTACCCTTTATCTTCAACAACACGGTTTTGGAAAACCATGCTATCTGGGAAACATAGATTCTTCTAACCGTGCAGTCAAGTATTTTAATTTTATTAAGGGGGTTTAGGCTTCGAATAAGCCTCTAACAAATACAATCCACCATTTAATATATTACACATCATTAATAGGAATGTCTAATGGAATTGTGACAAATAATAAAAGGATCTTTACCATTCTAAAAAGACTAATCGTTAAAGTGTCCCTGCAAATCATTCAAAAAAACTTCTTCCTAACATATAAGGAATTAAACATAAGAAATAGGTGATATCTAATTATTAGTATGGGTATCTTTACAACATTATATATCAATTATAAATACATATACTAAATATAAAAATATAAAAAATGAAATACATTCAATCTATTGGACAAAATGTTCATAAAATTGAAGAAATTATATATGATCAAATAAATCCATATAAATAATCACATGAACATGAAACACATCCTTGGATATTCTATATAATTTAATAACCACACAGACATTAGTAAAAGTTTCCTTAATGCTGGAATGGATATTGATGAAAATCATAACATATCATCACTAGCTTATTCAATGGAAACTTACTATTAAGGCATCATTCCAAGACACTATACAGAAATGGATAATTCCTCCTCCAAGTACCCAATCACACTTATCTCATGATACATACTGATGCATTCAGAAATTATGCAATATTGGTCCCCAAAAATCACTATATTTTTCAGATGCATTCTTCATTTTGCATGGTTGAATAAAAATCAAAATAATCATTTTTATTGGAAAACTAACAATCTAAATTTAAAAATTATCACAATAAGTAAAAATAATAAAAAAACCCATCTAGAATAATAAGTAAATTGGTAATGAAATTTTATATACATGTACAAATAATCAATAACCATATAGAAAAATTATACATGTCATTTTAATATGACATATACATAGTGAATCATAAGTACAATAAATATTTGTTGTTGTTTATTATAAAAATACCATAAATTTTATTTAAAAACATATTTATGCTTTATAACATTTTGATGTATGAAAATATATTTAAAAAATTTTACAAAATATTTGAAAATAATTTTCATTTAAAATAAAATTTTGAAAAGTTATAAAATATTAATTTTAAAATTGAATTTTAATGATATTATAAAATTATGTTCTTGTAAAACATCTAAAATCAGTTAATTTTTTAAAAAAAAACTCCATAATGGGTAAAAATATAATTACTAAATAATTTAGAAAATGATATATTTTTTTGTTTTCATTTTTATAAAACCAAGATTTTTAAGAAACATAATGATCTATCAAAAGAGGAAGTAATGTCAAATTTTTATAAAAACATTTTTTAAGTCATTTCAAGTAACAATAACTGTAAAAAAATATACTATTACATAAAAATATTCATGACTAAAATGGGGATAACAAAATAGATTGTTTTAAATAAGTAATACCACATAATTCCCCCAATTGTTACCTGAAAAATACAATCCTTAATAAAGAAGATATTTTGAAATAATCTCTTACCACTTTAGTGAATATTGATTCATAGTCTCTAAAAAATAAATAACATCAAATAGAACATTAAATACAATATATGTAATTATATTTAGGATATAACATATCAAAAGTGATAATATACACACAAAAGCTCTAATAATATCCTAAATATCATATAAAAATGCAGAATGCTTCATTACATCCATCCTTCAAAGGTGGTTATGGAAAACAAATTAAATCTTTTTGTGAGTTTATATTCACCCATAAACACGTTCCATGTTTTAATTTTCCACATTAATGAAGTGGATACATATATAGTATGTTTCATTAAAATAAAAAATATCATCATATGGGAGAAACTAGTGTTATTATTTGGTTATGATTTTTAAAATATTATGGGTAGATAGAAAAATAGGAATAATAAAATGGAATTTTTATAAGAATTTCATATTCATCGAGAAACCTCATTAGGATTAACATAATACCTTACTAAAGTATAACTATGATATAAAAATTTCCAATAGGTTGTGGTTTGGGATACATGAAATTTTTTATTAGGGATTAGTTGAAAAATTAATTTATATTATTATATAATATATGTTATAGGGATTTAAAATTTAGAATAATTTTTCCAAAATTTAATTTATAAAAGTTGAAAATTTTAAATTTAAATTAGTCGAGTAGGTGTAAATAAAGATAAATTTTAAAATATAAAACATTAAAATGTTTAAAATTTTGAATATCAAAATAAAATTTGAAATTAATGCCAACTAATTAAAATTGATTAAAAGATATATAATTGCACTTAGGTGAATTTTAAAATAATAATAATGTTTAATTTTGATTTTAAATACTTTGAATGAAAATAATGTTTCTAATAAACCCATTAAATTTTAATTTTCACTACAAAATTTACCTTTTTACAAATATATCAAAGAATTCACCAAATAATAAATTGAACATTTATATAACTATAACAATGTTTATTTTTTCATATAAATGTTTTAAATGTTATAAGGATTAATTTAAAATCAGTTGAGTAAAGAGCGATGCTATAACCTTTTAGAAAAAATTATGTTACCCTGAAAACATATTAATTTCTTTCAAATGGACATTATTTTATTTATAATAAATTATAACCATTTAATTTATTCTATACATTTTTTAACCATTTAATTTTTATTAATTTTTAGTAATATTTTTATCCACCAGATTATGGACTATCTTGTAATGGTTATGTTCAAATAATAATATATTAATAGAGTATTATGTCTTCTTCAATTTTGGTGTTGTGTGAAATGAAAAATTTCAACGATATTCATTATAAATAAAAATAAATATAACATATAGTATAAAGTTGTTTAATTTTATTCTTTTATTGGTGTTTTGTATCATATAAAATATCTTATAAGATGTTCCTCTTAAAACCTTGAGTTGTTACATGTATTGTTAATTTTTTTGGTATTTTGGAGTTTTTTGCATATTATCATGTTGTGGGTTGATTTGATTGTCTCAAATATAGGTAGAATCCACTGGTTTTCTATAGGAAATAGGAATGAATTAACAAAGTTGATATTAAAATTTTAATAATTTATAATGATTTTATGATATCACCATGATCAATATCTCATGTATGAGGTGTTATGTTACTAACTCTTTATTTGTTAACCAATGTTAAAACACAAGTTTTTAAAGATTATTATTAATGGGTGATTCGATCACACCATTTTTCATGGTTAGAGGATGATTGTGAGTAGCTTCATGATCTCTGTTATAGAATTTACTAATTGTAAATTTGGGTTGTGTTCTCTTTTAAAAAAGGTTGAGGGGAATTTAGAGTCCATTAATTCCATTTAATATAGATAATTAGTTTTTCCATTGGGTTGAATAATATTATTCCTAAAAAGAGAGTTAATGATCACTTCAATTAAAATTGTGTCTCCACTATGGGTCTCTATTTTAAGATTTCCCAAATTAGTGTTCCATTGATACCTTTTCCTTAAGAATTTAGATATTAATAGTTATATTAGAAATTCATTTAGTATATTGGGTTAAATTTCATATCTTGTATATTCAATATCAATTTTCATATTTTATTTCCTTATAGTTGAGATTATTCTTACAGTCAGCACATAAAGATCAATGTGTTTCTTAAGGAGGAAATAGTTATGTTGAGGAGGATTGTGACATACTACTTTTTATTTAAATAATTTATTTACTTATTAATTAGTCTATATTTTAATAATTAATTTTGGGTGTAAGAACATAATGAATATGTAGATACTCAAAATATAAGCGGGGGTGAATTATTAGATTAAATGTTTCATTTATGACCATAAGGAAACTTTGTTTAAAAAAGTGTAAAAAATTAGATTCACCTAAATCTACTTTTATAATTTTATGGAAAAAAACATTAGGCTTAATAAATACATGTAATGAAATAATCACACAAGTATAATTAAACAGTATTCTACACTAATTATTATTGAATTTTAAATGAGATTTATAATAAAAGAGAGCATATAATAAATACATTATTATTGATACAAAATGTAGTGTAAATTTAATGTACATATAAAAGAGTAAAATTATTTTAATCCAAAGAGTAGGGTATATAAAAGAACATTGATAAAGGTAACATGTTTTATTATTACATGAAATTAGATCATACCCACACCAGTGAAGTCCCTAGATAAGAATATCAGTATCTATCTTACAATAATGGAAAGCCCTAAATCTGTAAGTTGATCTGTATATCTATCATCCTTCAATTAGAACGTGTTGATTATTCTTATAATATAAAACTATGTCTTCCATCATATTGGAAGCCCCCAATCGTAATCACCAATTATTAGTGTCACACAAAGAATTAAAAACTTATTGAAGATCTTGTTTATGCCGATCAACCTGTTAACAATATAATCAATTCAAGGATTTTGGAGAAACCAATTATTGCAGATCTCTCGTGATTCTCAAAATCCAAATAATTTAGTTTCATAAGATCATCCCAATGACTTAGTATTTACAAACATGACCCCCATGGTCAAATTTTCCATCCACAATCATATTTTTCCTAACATTTCAGAGGGACCTATATATATGGAACGTTCAATGGCCATATAATAACAAATTTGATAACATCATTTAACTTAAAAAAGTATCATGAGAAACATTATATATGTATGAATTTAATTTTATGAAGATATTATATTATGAAAATATAGTAGCATTATGAATGGTAAATATTCATACATTAAGGAAATATAAAATAATTTCAAAAAGATAGAAGTTCGGATATAAAAAATATTGAGAATTAGAATTGAAATATATAGTTGATTGGATTCACAATACTATAATAATCAGAATTGAGTAAATGGGAAATGGATTCAAAAAATTAGAAAATTCAGAATTTGGAAACCATGAATCATATTCACAGTTTTGAGTGAATTTAAATTTAATGAACTGTGAATCAGATTTAATATTTTATGTGATTCGGAATTGTGAAATGTATAATAAAAATCAAAATTCAGGATGATTTAGAATTTAGAAACAGGAATCAGAATCAAGATTTCGAGAAAATAGGATTCATAATTCTATAGGAATCGAAATTTTGAAAAATAAATCGTACTTGGGTTTCTGGATGATTTGGAATTGATAATGTGAAGGATTTTGAGTTTTATAAAGGACCAGGTTTGTTCCTATAACTATTCTACCATCAGAAAAATAAGATTAAACGTAATTATAAAAAAATATAATGAGCATGCTTATAAATATCTTTATAGACAGAATGAATTTGTAAGGAAATCTATTAAAGTTTTCTTATAGTTAAAAACATTTATATAGAGAATATGTTTCTGATTTCCAAAACATAATGGAATAAAAATCATCATATGGAAACATTATTCTCAACAATATGGCCCTTTTAGGAAAGCATGAAAAATTGATTTAAAAAACGAATATTATAACCGAAAGAGTTTTTATTTGATCTTAAATAAATAACATATCTTCCAATTTGTTTATAGCTCAAGATGATTTCTTTTTTACTCCCCCTTTGGATATCAAATCCTCTTAAGGATCATATTATTACATTAGATATGTTTCATCATTTCTTAAGAAAATTCCTCACTCTTACATAAGGATGTCTTAATTAATCATTCTCCCCCTTTCAATTTTAATTTTTTAGGATAATATTTATTCTAAAACATTTCTCTTCCCATTCGTGAACGACAAAAATAAATTAGGAATAGTATAATATACCTAAAATTTTATAAAATAAACTATATGAAATCAAAATAGGTAAAAAAAATTATCATTGAAAAAGTATTTTACAAAAAAAGATCATAAATACATGAATGATCAACCAGTCTTATGTATTAAGGTTATTACTTGTCCTTCAATTTTTTCAACTACATGTGATTATCTTGAAACATTTCTATAAGAACATACTAACCTTGAAACTTCTTTTCAAGGTTCATAATCTTCTTTTGATGGCTTAGAACCTTCTCTAATTGAAATATAAGCTTTTCTTCCAAAGAGATAATAATTTCATCCTCCCATACTATGTAATCAATCACACTTCAGTTTATTTATATTCCCATTAAAATCATTAAATTGTTGTAATAAAATACTTTTTCATCCTTAAAAAATTCCAAAATACAATATGAAATTTTTTGAGATAGTCTTCTTAATTCCTGGAAATCATTATTAATAGAGTCAAACATATCATCAAAAACATTAAGATCACAATTGACTTGTTTTGACAGGTTTTTCATCTCTAAGTGAGATTTCCTTCGAGAGTCATAATTCAACACAATGATTTTGAATTCAACTTTATGATTTATGAACTTCTCCATGAAATGGAATGTGGATTCTGAGTTCGTATTAATGGATTCATGAATAGGATGACATCTTGACTCAAGGATCAAAAATTACAGAATTGAGTTGACCAACTACTTCAATAAATGAACAAAAAAATGGTCTCCTATGGAGGAGGAAGATAATTTTTCTTTGGAATCATCCTTATTATATTTGACAACATCTGCTTTTTTCCTGGGTCTTCCTTAGATTTTGGTATTCCTAAAAACTAAATTTCTTTGCATTCATCATAAACTCGAATGATCTTATCATAATCATCACCACAATTAGGTTCTCGATATTCATCATTTCCTCCATTATCATTGTCATCTTTATGATCTTCATAATCTTAATTATATTCAATATCTTTATTATCTCTATTAGAGGATATCATTTTCTGAACCTCAATTTAAACAACATTGACTTTATAATCTAGGGATTTGTGAACTTCATTCCCTTCATATGAATGTTTAGAAGATGGTTCTAGAGAAGTTATTATTCATATCTTGTTAGATTCACTATTCCTCTATGTTTCATTAATATTTAGAATATCATCATTAAATTCTATCTATTTAATGATAACTTCTTATTCTTATTCTCAAATATATTCATGAACAATAGTAACTTAGATTATAATAACTTCATTTCATTTTTCTGATTGGATTTTCTATACTTCAACTATTTTTTATTATTCATGAAGTTCAATTTCTAAATTAATGGATTATGGAACATCAATTTGTTCTGAGGATAATTCTATATCTTTAAATAGGGCTTGAACTATCACATCATCAGTTATATTTTTCATAAACTTCTTTTCATTTTCATGTCACAGATTCCCTTTTTCTTATCAAATATTAAATTAATTATCTTATACTAGATCTATAAAAAAATTACATATCTTTTTTACTTATCTCTTTATATTTTCTCCAAATTTTTAAAACATCATATAGGATGGATTTCTATTTTGTGTACTAGTTTTTTTCCCAATATTGAGTTGTTCTATTTGGTTATGAGGCTTGAGACATTACTTTATAAGACTCAATTTTCTATTTCATAGAGATATCCATAACATTCGTTGATTTTATATAAATGAAAAATACCCATTTTTTAAATAACTAAATAAATATTTCATTCTTTTTATCATGCCATCACATAATAGATGAATTTTTAACTATATTAGCTTTGATATGCAACGGACTTTATAGAAGTTTAGAAAACATAGGATAAGAACGTACATGTATTCTGGATACATCATGATCTAAGATTTTATTGACTCATATTTTATTCAACTGTTAGTGAGAATGATGTTCATGACTTGGTTAATCATACATAGATTAACAATAAAATCGATCTTGAAGATTTCTGTCATTTTAATGGTATCTTTCTCTCCTTTTCGGGGTATTAAATGACCTTGCATTAATAGTATCATGATCATGTAGTTATATAAAATGTTAGAAATTTTAGGATTCATTAATCCATTATGACCTATGATATCAATAGCCTTGATTCAATAAACTGATCATTCGGAATTTGGCAGCATCTGAGAATAATAGTAGGCTTCACCATCATATGGTATCTTAAGGAAATTTAAAGATATCTTAAAAGAAAGAGAATATGCATTCCCAATACTCTAATATTAAAACATATCATGTATTCCTTCAATGAAAAAAAAAATATTTTTAAAATTATATTACCAAGTCCAAATATACTAGATCTTATTCTCACTTTTTCACTATGATTTTTCCCATCCATGGTTCTTTATGATCATTATTCTTAATGAATCATACATAAGAATAAAATCATGACAAACTAACCTTTCACTAAATATCGACCAATACTTATGTTCCTTATTTGTATAGAGTATAGTCTGAGAGGATATAGAAAAAGAAATTTAGAACATATGAATGATATCTAGAAAATAGAACATATACATTGTAGGTTGGCGACAAATCAAGTGGAAAATAATGAGATTGATATGGGACTCAAGGTGTTCCCTTCTTTATAACAATGTTGTAGATGATGATTCTAATTCCAAGAATGATCAAATGGTTTACATTTATCTCTTTGGATATTATAGTGATGATTTTTATAAATATGTTTTTATAAATTCTAATTATTTAATGTTTTAATGAATTAAATAGATTAAAGGAATGATGAACCTGTTGATGTTTTTATCAAAACCTGTTTGAAATACCAAAAAATAGAAATTAATTCCAAAAAGTATTACGTAATAAAATTTTCCATTAAGAGTTTTTAGAATATTTTTTGTATTTGATAAGAGTCTTCTTAGATATCATATATTCCAAAAATGTCAATTAGAGTCTGAAAACATTTTATAGGTTTCAAAAAAATTTGTTTGGTTCTAAAAATCATTTTTACATTCCGGAAGACAAATTTTTTAAAAATAAAGTATTCACCCTCTATGAAAAGAGGTATCTTAATGGTAAGATATTATTTTAACAAAAATAGATATGAATTATTTCGTTACATCTATCATTACTAATTTATATTTAATGTATTCAAATCTATCGAATGTTAATGATTTTGTTAATATATCAACAAGTTTTTCATGAATTGAAATGAATTGAAAAATAATTTATCTTTTGAGTGTGTCATCCATAAGGATGTGCTGCCTAATATCCATAAAACTTTCATGAGAGTGATTGTTATGGTATTTAAATAATTATATTTCACTAGTGTTATCTCATTGTTTATAAGGTTTTTTAAAACATATTCCATAATTAGTGAGTATGTGTTTCATCCACAACACTTGAGCAAATCAACTTCTACAAGCTGCAAATTCATCTTTAGTAGTGGAAATTTCTATAGAGTGTTATTTTTTACATGAACAAAAATTAATGACTTTAAAAAGAAATTAAATTTTCTAGATTTAGTTTTCTAATACATTCTACAACCACCAAAGATAGTATGCGAAAATCATTTTAAAATAGAATCATTGCAAAAAGAATAAAATATCATATGTCTATAATTCCCATAAAATATAAAAAAAATTCATTAAGATTAAAAGGGATCATTTTGTATTATATTGATATTATGCACATAATCATGCCGAAAAAATTAATTCTACATATTAATTATATTAAATAGCACATCATACGTGTAAAAGATATACGATCTACTGGTTTCCTAACATCAACAAGATCTAGTGTATTCGAGGTACTGATTGGAGTACATATATTTTTGGTGCTATCATATCCATACTTTCTATGAAGATATTTAATATACTTATATTGAGATATATAGGTTACTTATGGTTTTTGAAAAATTTTAAAACCATGAAAAAATTATAACTCACCTATAATACTCATTTCATACACAAATATCCTCAAATTCTCAAATGAATCAGTAAAGGATTGCTGAGTTGATCCAAATATAATGTCATCAAACTAAATTTGACCAACTAGAAAAATTTTGTTTCCTTTATTAATAAAAAGGGTTGGATTAACAGTTTCTTTACCATAATATTTTATAGAAAAAAATATGATAATTATATCATACCATGATCGAGGGGATTATTTAACACCATGTAAAGATTTTGTATGTTTAAAACTGTTTTCAGGATGTTTTGTTTCATGAAGACTAGAAGGGTTTTAAAAAAACATCATCTTGAACATATCCTTTAAGGAAAGAAGACTTTATATAAATTTAAATTTTTTTAAGTTAAATAATTATTTAAAGGTTATGAGAATTCAAATAGTTTCAAGTCTATATACCAGGGAATAGGTTTATTCATTTCTTATTCCTTCATGTAAATTATAGACATTAAAAAATAATATTTAATTATTTGTTACAATGATTCCATTTTCATCACATTTATTTCTTGGAGACCCACATTACTCTAATTACATTTGATAATTTATGTATTTCCACATACGACTAGACATTGTTCCTTTCCAATTCATTTAGCTCATCCAGTATAAAGTTAATCCAATATTCATATCAAAAATTGTTATTGATAATTTTAGTTTTTAATTGGGAAAGAAATTCTAGATTATATAATTCATTTCCAGAATAATATATATTCCATATAGGTTGATTCACATCACCAATGATATTATCAATGAGAAGATTCTTTGGAAGTATTTGACTTGGGTGTTTGGAAACATGTTCATCAATATATGGTAGAATGTATTCTAGGTGAAATTATTAACTTCTTTTGAGTATTCTCTTGATTATATGAGTTGTCTATCAAAGGATGATAATTAATTTTTGGAAATCCCACTTGACGATGTAGGTTGGAGTTTTTTTAAAACAATGGGATCAGTTTACTCAAATTTTACATGTACTATTTCCGCTACATTAAAACAATCTTTATTGAGTAATATATAATCCAAAATGGTAGTGGAGTAGCGTAAGAAAATACCTCATTAGATTTGTGTGTGAATTTGGGTATGTTATATTATTTATTCAAAATGAATACATTGAATCCAAAATCTTTAAAGTATGAATCCATAGGATTTAGAGATCTCTATAATTCATAAGTTGTCTTATCAAGAAATAACAATATTAAAACTCAATTTAAGTAATAACAATTAGTAATCATAGCTTCATCCCAAAATGATTAGAAATTGATTATTCACACAACATGGTTCTTTTTATCTATTGAAAATTATTATTCTTCATTCAAAGACAAATTTTTTTTGAGGAGTTATAGGTTCTGAGAAGTTATTTGTAATTTCATATTTACTACAAAATGTTTCAATGTGTGACTATTTAAATTCCCCCCCATGGTCACTATTGATAGTTATCAATGTAAAATTTTTCTACATTTCAATTTTTTATAAATAATATTTGTAATACAAAAAGACTTCAAATTTATTTAGTACAAAATAAACCCATTTAAATATTGTGTAATTGTCAAGTAAAAAAATTACGTGGTATTTTTATTAAATACATTCAATTTTTATAGGAACAAACAAGTGCATGTCCAATAAATTTAGTTTTTCATGTGTTGATACTACATATATAGATTTAATATAGGAATTATGTTACTTTCCATATTGATACGGTTCATAGGATTTTGAAGAATAAAATCAGTGTTATGGTATATCCCAAAAAAGTCATTTCTTAGATAGTTTACATAAGTTCCTATGGTTACAATTGTTGATTCTCATTTCTATCACAGAGTCTAACAAATGAAAAGGGGGAATACCTTAAGCACAAATAGATTCATCCTTTGAAGAACATCATAAATTGAAAAAGTCATGAACAAGGAACTGTTTAAGAATGGGTCGCACAAGTTCCTTTATGGTCGCGCAAGTATACTTGTGTGCCACATATGGGTTGCGCAAGTCACTTACGCGCCCTATTATTTTTTCTCCCAAGGTCTTAAGGTGGCCTATAAATACTCCCTGTGGGCCCCCCATTTCGGGGATGGATTTTCCAAAATTCAGATTCAAGCTCTGGTCGCCCAAGTCTCTGTCTGAAGTCTTCTAAACACTTCTAAAGTAATTATTTACCTAGAATGGAAGCTCTCAAGAGGAAGAATAAGGACTAAGTGTAGAAACACATCAATACATGGGCGCCTAAGTGTCCAACAATTTTGGTAAATGAAGACACTAGTGTGACACCTTTTACACTCATGGAATGTTGCACGTCGCCCTTCTGGAAGAAACTAGGGATAATACTAAGGGCTTGAGCCAAGTCTCGCCCATGTATTACCCTAAAGGTTCTCTTCTGCTCAAGTGAACTCATGTCGTGCATGTATACTTGCGCGACCAAGTCTTGAATGCCAGAATAGTACTTTCTTACCTCCTTCAAATTCACTTAAATTCCTCAAATTCATCTCTCCTCTTAAAGATATATTCTCCAAATCCCTCTTCAATGCCATTTGTTGTGAGGTCCCTTTTTTGGATTCCTTATCTGAAACGAATTCTGTGATGTTCTTTTGATTTGGTCCTCTTTCTTAGGAGTATCCCCATGTCTCAATTCCCCATAACAAAGGGTTCCTTTTCATGAGTAAGACCCAGTCATAATTTCCCTTTATTGGGAATCCTCTTTAGGAGTAAGCCCGAGTCTTAATTTATTTTGATTTGGGATTCCTTTTCAAAAATAAAACCCAATAATAAGTCCCCTATAATTTGGGCATCCATCTCAGGATTAATTCCTAAATTAAGTATCCAAATCTCCATAAAGTACAATCACCTTTATGGACCCTGTTCCCGGGCTTCTTCCCTGAAGTGAGTCCCAATCTTCATTTACATGGGCCGCCAAACATACCTAAGCCCCAAATCATTTTTTATGATTGCATATTTCGTGGCATAATCATCAGGTTTTACTAATACCTCTTTTTTCTCAAAGCGAGCATGAATCACATGAGTTTAGAGTGTAAAAGTAATTATGACATTTCCCTTTGAGCCATTAATCATGCATAATCCTCATACATAATCACCCGAACTAGGTCGAATTTGATCTCTACCTTAAAAGTATAGTATGTAGGAAGACTTTCTATGGTTCAAGACCATATTTCATTAATTCTTTTTCATCCCATTTGACGTTAAACTATATCCTTCCTATCGAACTACATGGTTTCTGATTCTATTCTTTAACAAGGATACGTAGGTAGCCCATCTGTGGATATGATTCCAACTCTAATAATAATCATGTCTTTCTAAATGATAATAAACTTCAAGTGCCCCACTGAGTGGCTTTATAACCAGTATGGTTATCATAATGAGCAAGATATTTCTATATAATTTATTGAAGGATACCATTGAATAGGAATAACTAATTCATATGAATGATTCTCTATTGATGAAGAACCTCAAATACATATAAAATATTATCTAAATACCCTACATATCTATCATTGATTGCAAGATCTAAAGTAAAAAAAATCATTTTCATCCTTCGTAAATTAATAAGGATTCAAAAAAATAACTCAATCCTAAAATCTAGTCCCGGATTAGAAAATAATTCCCCCCTAAAAGGTGTGATGAGTCTAACCTCCCAACCTCTCGACCAATGCAAATTCTTAATCCTCATCAGTCCACAACTAATGATCACCTACCTTTGGAAAGTAGGACTGAATGGATATGGAATCAATGGATTTTTCTGGTTCTATGAATAAACACATTAGAAACTAATTGGAATGTTTGACCCTTAAACAAACAGGTTCATCCCCATATCCCGAAGAAAAAAATGGTGAACCTGACGTGAATCCTTAACCATGTTAAATGAATTTTTACTGATTTTTTGGTCCTATTTAACAAAATGTGAGGTCCATAAAATATATCAAACAACATATGTTCTCATCCAAAAGATGCAGTGGATGAAATTATCTTGATGGTGTCTGTTATATAAAATAGGCACTCATTTCCAAGATCACTTTTCATTACAGAAATGGCTTGTTTAATGTTCACACATGTGAATTCCTCAACCGCTACTCCTTCTTGATCTTTGTCCCCTTCGAGGATGACATCACCTACTTAGCGTCTTCAACTTTGGGTCTCAAATGCACTGGTTAAGGAATATCGTCAACACAGTTCCATTCTGACTCTGGAGGCCGCTCAACAAGCCCTCCAAGTTAATAATTCACCTTGGTTCTCCAGACAGCGACAACCAGTGATCAAGAAGCATATGGTTCCAACCACCGTTTCCAACAGTTTCGGGTCGTTATCCCCAAAACAAAATCACCAGTCTCTCCCATATTATGGGGAGGTGAATGAGAATGTCACTCAAGGCCTTAATTCATGAATACAAGAGTCCTTCCCCTAGGGATCCCATCAATAGTCACCGCCAGAATCGTGCATCAGTGCGCCCTCAACATGATGAGGGTATCGCCTTTAGGGGATAGACTTAGGTTCCTCATACCTAATCGCACAAAACGAATCGCCAAAGGTGAAATTTGGACAACAGAGAGTAGGTTATTACTTATGCCCTTTCCAGAGAAGTCCATGAACCCCAATTGATGGAAAACAACGAGCGACCATATACACCTATCTATCCTGATGTTACTTCCCAGTAGACTCATCTGGCAGTAACATACCAATCCCACCAGGCAATTCCAGCGGAGTATTATAGGCAGGCATATACACCTGTTTATAATTCATCATCTAGTCAGCAGGATCATTTGATTTCAACCAACGAAGCTCTTCAATCGAATTTTGTGGGGAAGAATCATTGGGCACATACACCTTCAATTCATCAGGCTAACCAACAGTCTCATTTGGTAGCACCTAGAGATGTCAATTAGAAAGCCCCAATGAAAAGCAGGAGGCATACACAATTTTTTTCCCCCACACATGAGTACTTTCAAGATTCACTGGCATGAAAAGGAGGATAGGAGCAGGAATTCACACTTACTACAAGAACAAAATGGACGTATATTCCCGTTCCGGCAGCTGAAGTCACGAAGAACATTTTGACAATCCTGAAGGAGCAGAAGCAAATCCCTACCCATATTCTGAATACCTGTCAGAATATTATAACAATATGAATAGCATCAGAGGGAATGAAATACAAATTTTTCCATACCAATGGAGTGACACAACAACATAACATTCCGAAATAGATTCAGACCATTGTACCAGTCAAGGAGGGTTGTGGGGAATACTCCCCCATGTCATATGGACAATCAAGTTAGGAACATACACCTGATTTGATCGAAGATAATAAGCCAAACCTGACCACTTCTTCTGAGCAGGCACAAACACCTGCCTATAATAACCAATTTCATCACCAAGTGGTTCCCAATGTGAGTAAGAATCCATCTAAGAAAAAGACCTGTCTAGAACAGTCGAGAAATCAATACCCAATCTACAATAAGGCCTTGCTCGATGATGGAGTTCTTGAATCCCTCAGATAATTTTCTGTTGCAACTAAAGTTTCTACTCACTCATTTACAGATTCTGGAAGTAATAACAACAATTCTGAAGGACTTCATTAGAAATTTTCTCATAAAGGATTTCTTCATGATAGTTCAGTCGATCTCGAAGTATCTTCTTCATATGAGAGCCACGGTAACCCTCTCTGTGTCCAAAAGATCAAGGAGAAAGAGGATTCATATTTTTCTATAACCCACCATGGTGGTACTCCCCATGTTGATGAATTTTTCTCCGAGAGACCTCTCTGCATTAGAAATTCGCATTTCCTAGAAAATTATTGAAAGGACAATGCAGTAATGAGAAAGCCCTCTTATCTGAAGGCACTTGAAAATTTGAAGCCAGTCATGTTTCATTCTTTACTGCTAGAAGGTGAAACAATTTCTCAATCATAAGATATCCTGGGGTGTAGATCATTCTCTGAACCACCCCTTGGTCATTCATCTTCTAGTTTGATAAATGATTTCTCTACCAAACATGTTAAATTAGAAGATTCATCAAAGAAGCACTAGCTTTGGTCTAATCAGGTAGAGGAATCTTCATTGAATGATAATGAGGAAGTGATGAATATGAGAAAACAATTGGTGAAGGGTGAAGTACTAGTCATATTTTGGCTTTTGGCTAACTCTCAGTATGATATTCTATAAATGTTGATGGAATCTTGTATTAAATATATTCATCTCAACATGTGGGAAAATCTTTTTCATTAAATGTGAAAATATTATCTTATGATGATTATTAAAATCAGGTCAAGATAATATAAGGGATACAACGTCACATTGATTTTGCATCTCTCTCAGTTTCCTGATATCCAAAGGTTGAAAAGCATCTGAGAGCCCTTCAGTGTTGATGCCTTGGTGCATTAGAAAGGTTGCACCTGTTAATTTCCAATGCCTCATCTGGTATTCATATCAGGGGATGGGGTGTTCATGGAGCACTGCATTTCACTGTAATCTCCATTCAACAAATCCCACCAAAGGTGGTCTCATGAAATGTTATTTCCCATGGCAGGCCACATCTATCTGGTTTTGTGCATAATCCATTGATTTCCCAAGAATATGCCTCAAATAGTTATTCACAAAGTCTAGAATATATCGAACATGTTGTCGGATTACTTTTACATCAAAAAATGAGAATTTCGAACATGCCTCTCATTTAGAGAATTCATATCCTTAGGTGACAGAAGTGTCAGAAATCATCTGATGGTCATTTGAGCCAGGTGATTTGAGTGAATGTTGGATGATGCATCAATCCAATTTCGGGACAAAAGTCCGGAAAATCAAGATAGCGTTTAATAATGTCTCATATGTAGAAGCTCAAGAGCTACCTCAACTTTCCAGACTGGGGACTCTTTTAATACAACCCTCAGGATAAACAGATAGGATTCGAATATTTGATCAGGCACATAATGAATAGCTCTAGTCCACCGGACTGGGGACTTTTTCAAATCCTCAATCTCTTCCTCGGTGAAAGTCAGTATAATATTGATTAGGTAAGAAGCCAAAATAGGAACACAATGCCAAATTATCAGGTGGTTCCCTCCAAATTATTGTTCATCAAGATGTTCCTCAAGTATCAACTCAACAAAAGGTAATGTCACATCAAGGAAATGGAAGAAGACATTATCGCAAAAATGTCGATAAAAGGGATGAAATGTGTTATGCATCAATAAATGTCATCAATTTTGTTGTCACTGATCCCCCGGAACCTGAGGTTTATTCAGATGATCTAGATGAATAAGTTCATGTTCAAGAAGTTGTACACATAGCAATAAATTAAGAAGGTGTGTGTAACAGAATATAGAGGGCTGTTGAGAGGCAAGATATTCCTTCGGGAAATTCAGTTCCACACTCCATAATGGAACATGCCATGGAAAAGTGTAAAAGTCAGGTTACGTTCCACCCTACCACTGGAGAAGGCAAATCACTCTCATTAGAGGAAGGGTTCGCACAACAAGAAGAATACATGAAGGAGTTAAGGAGGTTGAATGCAGAACTGTTAAAGGTAATCTTCCTCCTAAGCATGCTGGAGTCAGTCAGTCAAGGGAATTTTTTGCAGTTACTGGGATGGATCAAGAATATCATCCATTACAAGTACACCCTCATAGGTCCAATCCTATGGCTCATTGACGACAAAGACCGTTAGTTATACCATCGGTTGCAGTACCAGTCACCACAGCTTTCCAAACTCCAGTTATTACACCTGATCAGGTCCATGATCAACTAGATGTTTCTAAAAAGTTAATAACAACCATTGAGTCATTAACCGCTTGCTTGGAAGCTATGTAAAGAAAATATGCACAAGTTCAACAGGAAAATAAAGCTTACCATGAATGGGTTGATACAATTCTTCCCCCATCAAATTTTGAGAATACCACATTTCCAATTTTTAATGGTTTGGTTGATCCAGAACAACACTTAACACATTATGTTTCTCATTGAGATCCTATGATGTAAAATCCTCAACAACAAGAAGTACTTTAGCTCAGATGTTTTGTGCAGTCATTACAAGGGCTAGATTTTTTCTGGTATACAAGTTTTCAGTCTCGGTCAATTACCGGGTGGGAAGATCTCCGTCAATGATTCCTTCTTCAATTCAACTCAACAATGCCAAAGATGATATTTGATTATCTTAAAAATTGTAAGAAATTGGTTAATAAAAGTGTTTTGGATTTCATTGCTAGTTGGATGGTATCAACATATTGCTTCATCTTAGCTCTCCCTCAAGAAGAGTTATTTCCAATCTATGTGGAAAATTTGTGTGATGAATTACGCACACCATTGATCCCTATTAAATACACAGGAGGGTTTCGAGACTTTACATCAATCGCTCAGCAGATCGAAGACTCTATTACAAAGACTAAGGACAAAACTCATGTAATTCCATCAGCTCTAGGATGTAGAATGGGTAGTGTATAGACTGCTACAGTTAAACTTAAACAGGCACCTGTATCTTCTTCTACTTCAAAACCACCATCTTATCGAAGGGCTCTACCTCATGAGTATAAACAATTGGTGTCATCTTGTCAAGATGATCAAAGAGATAAATAATGGAAACAATTTAAGGAGTTAAATAACAAAGTTTATTCATTCTTGAAATGAACATGTTTTTTGGTTACTTTATTTCGGCTCTGGAAAATAATTTGGTTCAGTTCCCAAGGCCTAAATGGCCAAACAAGGTAGGAGTTGAACACCATCCGAACTATATCACATTTAATCAGATGTTGGGGAATCCCATTCATGAGTGTTTTTTCTTCAAAGACCTTATAAAAAAGATGGTGGATTCAGGACAAGTAAAACTAAAAGGTTCTTCAACCCAGGTAGCATGTGTTACTGCTACCGATCCAGAGAAAAAAATGAGTGGCATGAAGTCAAAAGAAAAAATTCGCAGAAATATGATGATTGGATGGTAATGAAAACAATCAACCGAACTAATCCCATTTTACGAATGAAATTGAAGAAACCAGTTGTGTCTTTTGCAATGAATGCCACAACAAAACCCCTTTCATCAGAAGGAAAATCCTCAAACAGGTGGCATAATTCAATGAAAGAAGAACATCCAGAAGAAGATGAGCTTGTGTCAAAGCCCAAAATTTCTTTGAATCTAGATGATTTTATGTAATCAACTTCAATTATATGGGAACCGTCCCACCAAATAGAAAAACCGAAATTGGCTAATCAGGCAGAATCTTCATCAGATGAAGAGTTGATCTTTGGTTTTGTTAACATGATTTACTTAATGGATATGTATTCCAGTCACAGTTTTGATCTTCATGAGCCAGAGTTCCCTGTATCAAACAGAGTAAGGAGTTCCAAAGTTCTAGTATATAGGGGAAGACGTGGATATTTTAGAGGCAACTATTCTATTCCTACCCATGATAGAACTATATATGTAGTATAAAATCATGGTCGAGCCCTTCAGTAGGAACAAAAGGAACAAGAAAGTTCTTCCACACAAGGAAGATTCAGTCCTGGCACAATTATATTACAGGATCGGTTGGTGATTACACCTTCTTCCTCTCAGAAAATAAATAGAACCAGTCAGTCTAATCTACCAAATACAGGAGTAATTCCAACTCCTATCCCAATACAAGATGCATCTACTTCCAAATCCTCAACTTATAAGGAACCTATGAAACCACATATTCCTATTGGGAAACGGAGACCTTTGGAACAAAAATATGATTTCATGAAACATTTGTCCCAAGTACCATACATGTTATCAATTCTGGATGCCTTGAATCTATCAAAGGATCTTCGGGAGGTAGTCATTGAAGATTTTTCAAGTGCTTATGAATTCAAGACTGAGATTGATGCGGATAAAGTTTACCGTATAGAGAATGATCCTGTAGAATGCCATGAAATGATGTCTTTTACAGATGATGATGAAGATGAGGTTGTTCATAGACATATTAGAACTTTGTATTTATCTGTAAAGGTTAATGATTTAGACATCCGATGATCATTAATTGATAATAATTTTAGAGTCAACCTCGTCCCTATTTGTACACTTCATCGATTGGGCCTCACTGAATTTGATTTATCTCCTTCTACTTTGATGTTACAAGTATATGATAAAAATGAACAAGAACCTCTGGGTGAGATTACACTCAGTACTCAGTTTGGAGACCTTGTATCCAATTTGGATTCCATGGTTGTTCTTCATGACACAACCTTAAATATTTTTCTTGGAAGACCTTGGTTACATCAACATACAGCTATACCTTCATCATACCATCAATATCTCAAATATTGTTTCAATGGTCCAATTGGGACATTGTATGGTGATAAATCCCAATTCAAAACATTTGAATCTCAATACATTGAGGCAGAATTTTATCACATGGAGGGATAGAAGATATCCATGACAAAGGAGGTTACCAAAATTAATGCTACATATAGTTTGCAAAAGATTCAAATAAACCCATTTATACATTTGAGTACATATTATGTGTTTCCTATCAATAAAATTGACAAGATAGACCCAAATCAAAATACTCTTATGAAAACATCCATAATTTCAATTACGGAATCCAAGCCAGACAACATGGTATAAATTGTTGATTTTCCAGGAAATGATGAAAGCTCAAATGGGGATGTCTTCATTTCATCCGCTAAAATCCAGCAATTCTATACTTCATCAACCAGGCCATAAGAAGTTAAAACAATGTCAGATATGAATGATGATGTTGATTCTCAATCCATCTTATTCTCTTCATTGCCCAAGGAACACCCTTCATCATCAATAATGTCAGAAATGGTAGCTTCTTCTTCAAGATGTGCACATTTTAACTTCTCTCCTGATCATGGAAATTCTGCTTTATCATCTACTATGGAAGTAGAAATAGAACAAATAAAACATATTGAAGAAGAAGAAGAAGATCTAAGGGATTCTCTTCTATCATTTGAAGATGGTATCTCTACCACTATGGATGAACTCAAAGAAATAAATTTGGATACAAAATATGATCCATTCCCCATTTTAATTAGTGCATCAATGACACTTGAAGCTGAAGAAATTTATATTTCATTTTTAAGGAAAATCGTGATGTATTTTTTGGAATTATATAAAAATTTCATGGTTTGATCCTGATGTCGCTACTCATCATTTGGGTTTTCCAGAAAAACATCTTCGATTCAATCAAGCTGCAAGAAGAACACACCAAACTTATAACTCCAAAATTGAAGCTGAGGTGGATAAGCATATCAAATCTAGCTTCATCCGAGAAGTTCAATATCCCAAATGGATAGCTAATATTGTCCCTCTTAAAAAGAAGAATGGGAAAATTAGAGTTTGTATTGATTTTAGAGATCTTAATCGACATTGTCCCATGGATGATTTTCCAGTTCCGATCATAGAACTCATAATTGTTGCATGATCTAGCTATGATTCACTTTCCTACATGGATGGATATTTTGGATATAATAAAATCTAAATGGATCTATAAGATGAAGAATAAACATCCTTTAGAACCCCTCAATTTGTGTTTTTCCCTTGTGTAATGCCCTTTGTCCTGAAGAATGCAGGTGCAACATATCAATGTTCCATGCACCGTATCTTCAAACCCTTTTTAGGGAAATTTTTTAAATGTTTTGTGGATGTTTTGGTGGTTAAATATAGTCAATGTTCTAATCACATGGCTGATTTGGAAATCATATTCCACAAACCTCTACAAAACAATTTGAATATGTACCCCTTGAAATGTTCTTTTAGGGTAACGTCTGGAAAATATCTCGGCTTTTTTGTATGCCATTGTGTTATTGGAGTTGATCCTAAGAAGAAAAAATCAATCCTTCGTATGTAACCTCCTAGAAATTTGAATTAATTGAGAGGATATCAAGGACACTTTGCATATATTCGGCGTTTCATCCCCAATCTGGCAGGAAAATGTTTACCCTTTACCAAATTAATGAAGAAGGGAGTCACTTAACAGTGGACTGAAGAATGTCATGAAGCATTCAATATTCTCATGAAATATCTCTTGATTCCACTGGTATTAATGCCACCATTTGAAGTAAGACCACTTATAGATTAAGTGATAGCTTTAGAGTGATCATTGGGTTCCTTTCTTTCCCAGAAGAATGATGCTGGGAATGAAAACAACCTTTAATTTCTCAGTCGGACTATTCTTGAGGTAGAAACTCAATATTCAAGTATTGAAATGTGCTGCCAAGTATTAAAAAATGCAGTTAAGAAATTGAGACACTACTTACAACATCATGAGTTATAATTGGTATCTCACAATAACCCACTATAATTTATCCTTAGTCGTCCGATGCTTAATTCTCTGGGAATATATACATAATCAATTTGTGCTAAGTATATATTTGACACATTAAACTATTCAAATGATTCCTTTATATTTTTTTGTGAAAAATTATCAACATAAAATTCCATATTATGTCTATGGTAATGTAACTTTTGAGGTTTAATATAATGTGACACATAATAAATTACATGATCATACTGTAATATGACACAACCAAGTCCTTTCAATGAAGAATCGCTATTGATGAAAAAATCACCATTTCTATAAGACATGGCTAGAACTAGAGTGCTTGATAATATTCTTTTCCAATTGCTAAATAAATCATCACATTATTTTGCCTATATGATCATAACTCATTTTCAATTAAACATAGTCATTCGGCTAGACAACCATGAAATGGTTTCAAAAAAACTCAAGTAACTGGACTATAAACCAAGAGAACTTTGAATTTCAATTATATATATGGGTATATTCCCTTCATTAATAACATTGGTTTTTAAAATATCAATAGTTATTCCATCAGTAGAAACAGTGTGACCAAGGGATTAAATTTATTTTAATAAACATTCATAGTTTCTAAATTTCATATATTGTTTCTTTTGATTTATTATTTTCAAAACCACTGCTATATTTATTTAATTATCCAAATTAATTTTAGAATATACAACGATTTCATCAATAAAAAAACTGCAATATAATACCAAAAATCATTAAAAAATTATATTCATAAGATTCATAAATACAAAAAGTGTATTAGATAACCCAAATACCATAACTACAAATTCATAATTCCCATATCTAGTTTTAAATGTAGCTATCAGAATATATGCCTCCTTTAATTTCAGATAACTTTACATCGACCATAGGTCATAAATTGAAATATATTTTTCTTCTTATATATGATCAAAAAAATAATCTATATGAGGAAAAGGATACTTATTTATAATAGTGATGTTATTCAAGGATATTTAATCAATGTAATGTATCATTTAATCTTATTTCATTTTAATATACTATATATGAGCACCCTTTGGTGATGTTCTAGGTCTAAAAAACATTTATCTAATAATTAATATAACAACTTTATCAAATATATAAATTATACATGAGAAAATTGATAAGGGGGTTTAGAAATTAGATTATCATCTGGAACTATGTTAAAAGTAAATTCACTAGTGTGATTAGGTATAATAGTAAGAAACTCATCAGGAAAACCCTCCAGAAAATCATTTACTCTCAAAACCTAATAAACCTAAATATTTCATTTTTAAAGAAAATATGGGAAAGGTAAGATTCATTTCCCTATTTTAACAGTTTCTTGGACTCTAGATATGTTATTTAAGTTTTGAGTTCATTATTGTATAAAAAATGAAATTCATTATGAAATAAAACATCCATAGATCTACAATCAATCATATCATGGTAAAAATAAATCATATATACAACTAGAATAATATCACACTATTCTAGTGGAAAAAAATATTGTTGTTAGGTAATATCCTTCCACATAAAATGATATTAATATTCTAATATTTTCATTTTTTCCAAAATATTTCCTGCATGAGTTTTTACCACAAGTACTTGTTTCAATTTTTGAGGTTGAATTTACAATTTTTTTGAAAATTTTCATAAATAAGTGAATCGATAGATGTCGCATCAAACTATAAACTAGAATAATATGAATAAACAAATATATCTAATATTTATTATTTTTATTTGATAATATATGCTAATAAATGTTTCATTTATTTCACCACACCATTATATTTGTTTTATGGATAAATTCAATCATTTTAGTTCCACTTTGGACACTCATTTTCCTAATGACCCATCTCATTGAATTTAAATCATTTCTCGGGATGTATATAAGAATTATTATTACAATTTAAATGATATTTTTATATACAGTTATTAGTATTGTTCCCAATAATACCACATTAGAATCACGTACTATAATAAAAAAATGCATTCCCCAGTCTGTTTTTAACATAATTATCAAAAACTGTAAACAATATATTTTATCCATAAAACAACTATTATGAACTATTCCCAAGTTAATGCAGCATCATCCTCTATCTCTATGGGATTTCAATGAACGCATGAGCATATAAAATATTTACATACACCATCACCGAACATTAAATGTTCTTTTTGAATCTTTTTAATTCTTGGGAAGTCAAGATCCTTCGATATTTTTTAATCAATATTTAGTAAAAGGATTTATTTTTCAATTGAGAACCTATAAATTTATTTGATCATTCCATTGTAGTCACAAGAATATTCCATTAAATGAAACCAGTAAATCAAATTCCTCCTTCAATTATATGAATTATTTTTTCTTCATGCGTCGAGACTCGTTAGGAAAAAAAATTATCAAGATAAATATTTTTTAACTCATCACATTAAAAATCATAAATCATATTGCTATCCTAGATATTCTTAACCATTAACTATTACAGGTCTTCTACACCTTGAAAACTATAAAATTGAGACAAACCATATATTTGTTTGAACACCCCATGACTTAAAAAATCATTTCATGTTCCTTTATCGACCCTAATGCTAGAACTAGGATATAATATCCACTAAAAGAATAAGTATTGGCCCTAAAAGAATGATCCATTAATAAAATATCACCAGACGGATGATCTAGATGATCTTATTCATGGATGAAACTAATTTTATAAACTGTGTAAACTTAGCCATCATAGTAACAAAATTTTCAATTCAAATTCCAACCATATCAGTATTATGAATTGGAAGAACTCTTTCATATTGATGTATTCAATACCATAACTACATTTTTTCATTTATAGGAGACAATTCTGAAAAGATTTAGCATCCCACCCTCCCACATTGGCATTAAAATATGAAAGGGAAAAAAATTTCTATAAGATAAAACACCATGATTCCAACGTGTAGCAATAAATACCAAGGCATTCATTAAGAAATAATGGTTGATTTTTCCATTAAAAATAAAGAACACAAAAAAACATTCAAAAACCTAAAAAACACCAAATGATACATGATAGTAATGTAAAAAACCCAATGAAATAATATTTATATCAAAACCAATGTACATAAGAGTACTACAATGAAAGAAAACTCGTATCACTATGAATAAATTGAATAAGAAACTAGGAAAACTCTATAAGAACCCACATATCTCCCATTATACAATATTCTCAAACTATTAAAAACATACCATGAATCACAATGCACCACTAAATAAGTGTGATACAGTAACATTAAATGTGTATCGATAACAAATAAGTTCAAAATCACAAAAGTGAAAAATAGTGGTGAGTAATGAACCACATCAGGATTTTCCCAAATGATCTCCCTACACAAACAACTATAATTGAACATGTTATCAGCATTATATAAAAAAATTTATATAAAATTGTTGGATACCATTTATATTATGGATATATATAGTTTAGTACCCAAAAAATTTACATACTATAATAGGTTCCATGAAAAATCAACCAAAAAATATTTTAAATCATTTCATATTATTTTTTTCAAACATATTCCATGATTCAACACACACCCACAAATTCATTCTTATATGATTGTTCTAAACTCTTCATCACCTTTTCATACCATTAATAAGTCATAACAATATCGAAATTCATTTTGTTTTCCAATGACACACATCCTTTATCCAATGTCACAATCTATTATACCCCAATGGTACTGTCCGCATATTCAGGGTCACATAGAAAATGTAAACTCACAACACCTATAAATGAAGAAACCATTTGAAATCAACCATTTCAATCCATTTCCATAAAAGTATTCATTTATTGAAAAAATTTAAACAACCTTCCACAATTCTAAAATTTCAAAAAATTTACACAAAATACTCAAATCATTACAAATGAGGGACTTTAACATGATTTGGACATGATTTTCAAAAAAAAAAATTCAAAAAATTAAGGCAATTTAAATCTAATCTTATGTTTTCTATAAATAGATGTTCTTAATGAAGCAACGTACCTCAGGAATTATTGAAAAAATGGAGAACAACCCAATAACACCAATAATAAAATGTTTAATCTCCAAAAAATAACCTTTGATATATTCCCATATCCGCAAAATAGTGAAATATAATATTTATTGGAATAAAAATCCATTGAAATAAATTTATTGGACCTGATATAAAAAATAAAAAGTGGATGGAAAGTTGATCTATGGAAAACAATGAAAAACTACTAAAAATGATGACATTTATTTGGAATCGGTCTTAAACGTACCAAGAAATGACTCAGGATCACTTCTAATTCGATTTGGAAGGGTTCCACAACCTCTTGAGGAAGAAATCTTGAGTTAGTGTTGATTTAGAAAAAAGGTGGTGCTTAAAATTATTCCAAACATAGATCCATTTTTTGGATATTATTTTTCAATAATTCATAGGTAGTCATACAGTAATGAAAAATTGTACACTAATCATGCACTACCCACTACCTCAAGGAGGAAATTGCTGGGATGTCCACCATGGTTATAAAAATCATGTGCTTACCCTGAAAAATTACACTCTCTAACATTGGAATGTAACTTTTATGCTTCTTCACAGTTTGGAAAAAGCATGTTCCTACATATGTGCTTCTCCATTAGCCCATATCTCACTATGCACGTTCTCTTAATGGAGTTTCATGGTTTCCAAAAATCACACTCAAAACATGAACCGATATAAAATCTATAATAAAATTACAAAAGTATCGCAGACCCTCCCAAACATCACATAATAAATTTATATACATAAAATAAATTAATTAATAGTTACAAAATTAAAATTAGTTTTTCAAAATTATCCCAACCATTATCCTTTACATATTTAGAAATTAGAAAACCAATTTCGATAGGAATTTGGTCTGGCCATTGCTCATTCATTTCCTTCACTCATTTCGATGTAACTTCTTAAATCTGATCAAGTTTAAAAAAAATCCCTCACTAGGCTGTTTCTTTTCCCAAGCAAGACATTCTCTTACCAATCAACAATTCACACTATCATGTGCACCAATGAAGATTCCATCTCTAGGTCGATCTGATCCCATCAAATCACATGGTTAGGACGTGGCTAATATTTTTTCTACTATGAAACACAATTTAAATTATCTACTACACTAAACCAAGGTGGTAATGAAAACTAATATTGCAAATCTCTAATTGGTTCTCATCTATTAAAATGGACTATGTTTTAAGTTGGTAACTTTCCATACATCCCAAAATGATGATTTTTAAATAAACGAGAGATTGTAAAAATTGCATGATCACTCTCCAAGAATGACAATCGTCATTTATGATGATCCATATATGATTTATAATAATAATAATGAGCCATCAATACCTGTTTCATTTTTAATTGAGTCTTTTTTATAGTTTCATGGGAAATGATCAGCCCAAATATAGAAGTCCCACATGTTTCAACCAAAAAAATGTGACGAATGGCAAAGACTACCACACAATAGTTTAATAGGATATAATTGCCTCAAGGCTTGATAATTGTTGTTATATAAAAAATCCACCAATGACACATGGTCTTCCCATGATCCCCAGATAATTATAACACAAGCGTGAAACATGTCTTATAATGTTTTCATTATCCTTTCATCTTCCTTATCAATATGAGGATAATAAACCAGAATCATATTCAACTGATACAAAAGGGAATTTTATAAGGATTATCTAGAAACAATATATAAACCTCATATCTCTATCTAACACTATCAAAACAGGGACACCTTGTATATTTAAAAAAATTCAAATATAAATTTTTTACAAGTAATCAAGCATATGATATTCATGAATAGGGACGAAATGGGAAAACTATGTGAGTTGAGCCACTACCATTCATATGGAATCACATGGGGAGAATTATTACATTTTCTATGGTTATCTACTCTAATTTCCAGACAAAGATAGTTAAATTATGCATAATACCTACAAGTCACTGAAGATCTACCTTAACCTACATACACAATGTAAATCTCAAAATAATAGTCACTAAAATTATTTTTCAAATTTTGAATAGAAACTATACCTTCAGATCCTTTTAAATAATTTTTTTCTAGGATGGATAACCCATCTTGAATATTCTTAGTCATGAATTAGTTGTTCTATAAATGGATTAATTATGACCATCCAATTTTGAATCCATAAAAATGAACTCCCATCCAGCCTCCAACACTAAATGGTATCCCCACTATTAAATTTTGACATTATATAAACACATTTAAAATCAATTTTCTATGCCTCCTAGACTATGTCCACCAAATCAAGTGAAAATAAAAGTTGAAATAAAACCACATCTTCATCATATTCTTCACTTTCACAATGCATGATGGCTATGAATGAAATAAATATCCACAGGTGTGGAAATTACTTTTTCAATAAATTAATATTAATTTATGAATAATGAATCTTCCATATTATTTTCCATTAACTGATGTATACATCAAGTAAAAGTAATAATTTGGGGGATACTGAATCCATTTTATTGGTCTCATGTTAAAATACCATTGTGATAAAATATTTTTCATGTTTTTATGATATGTAAACACTATAAATTTCTCACCATAGAGGTACTGATTCCATTTATTTAAAGAATCCACTGTGATAACTAACTCTATTTCATGTGTTGGCTAGTTATTATCATTAAACCATAACTCTTTTGTGTCATAAGAATCAAAGTGATTTCCATACATGAAAAAATATCATACCTCATCCAAAACCATCACAATGCACCATATACCCTTTTTTGATTCCTTAAAAATAAATATTCATGCTTTTTTAAGGATAAATTTCACCTCTTGAAATAATTTTGACATTACTTATTCCATTGGAGTGTAACATTATTAATTTTTAATGCTTTTATATGGGATTAAATAAAGTAAATCATGAAAAAAACATCTGTAATAACCTGATATTCTAAGGAATCAATGTATCATAATGTCATTATATAGAGGTTTCAAAGGGATGATATCTTCTTTATTTTCTAGATCCACAAAAAAACCCTCTTCTAGAGATTACAGCGCCCTGGAAATGTACATATTGTACCAAAAAATCACAAATTGATAAGTTATAATAAAAAATTTGATCTCTAAATATTCCCAACAGTGTCACCAAGTACCTATCAATCTTATCTATTTTCATTGAATATTCTATTATTTCATCGAAAACACCAACCCATTAGAATGCAGATATCTCTAAAATATCTAATTCAACAATTAAATAAGGACTTAATGTGACTTTGAAAGAATTAAAGGGATTAACACATATTCATAATGTCCATATCTACTATTGAATGTAGTCTATATGATATACTCATTCCTAACCCTAAATTCCTGATATAATTATCATATTTCCATCATTTATAACCATTGATCTCCCCTAAATAGATCTTATATTTCATAAATGTGTGGAAGTGGAAATTGATTCTTTATCGTAACATGATTAAGCTTAGGAGAATCCATACAAAGTCGAATAGTTCCATCCACCTTTTTGAAAAACAAGACCAATTAATCTTACGATGACATCATAGGATGAATAAACCCTTTACATTCCATATCTTCCAACTGTAATTTAATTTCCCTCCATTATGTTTGTTCTACCGGGTGAGACAGAAGGGAAAAAGGACTGGTCCACATAAATATTTCATCCGTAAAATCCAATTCTCTTGTGGGTGGAAACCCAAAGATATTATTCATAATGAAATATAGAAACTTATGAAGAAATACTAGAAAAAATCTATTCCTGATCTCTTATATAAATTACAAAGTCAACATTACTATCTAGTATTTGATTCTTTCAACTACTTGTTCCAACAATCACATTGCACCATCCCATAAATTCATGTCACCAATAATGAGATACTATATACCATCATTATTCCAGAAACTAACCATTATTGTATAATAATTGATTTGATCATTTAACATATTCAACCAATCCATACCCAAAATTATCTCAAACACTACCATTTCATGCTCTATGATATCCCACATCATCTCAGCTCTATCAACTTTTATAGAATATTCAATAGACCTAATGGATTGAAATTTTCTCTCACCCATTAGAGGTAGAAGTTTGAACATATTAGGAATAATCTCAACATTTAGACTCATAATATCAATAGCACAAGAAGTAACAAAGTAATGAGATTCACCCAAATAAAATATTTCTTGGATAAGGGTAGGATTAAAAAGAATATTATATCTCATCATTGATGGTCTAGATTAATCATCCAAAATAACCTTCTTATCTCAATATTATTTCCTGGTCACGATAGTTATTTCATTATTTCCAGGTTGAGATTTACCATATCAGGAGTCATGGTATTCCTACAATAATAATGTCTATCTCAATTTTTTTGATAAGGATTGTTATTCTACCTTCACCTTGTTGAAACAAACGACGTATGTGGCACATGATAATTGACCTGAACACCTTTCTCAGATTACTACAATAATAGATCTGATGATTCCCCATCTGATTTCAATTGTGTCATTCTCTTGGTAGTTTGGTACACTATTACTTCATGTGATAAAATAAACTACATTAGAAACATCCATGTTTTATCTTATTTATTAGAGGATTATCTACAATCCATCTATCTATTTATAATTAATCCATGTACCTAGGAAAAAGGTGTTCTTGTTCCACATTCTCCAAGGATCAGAGGTCCCCCCATTTCCCATATTTATTAATACTCTTCCTCCACCCGTTTCTACTAAGATGTAACATTCTTCCACCATCTCCCTATTTACCATATCTGTATAATCTATTATTAAGAACATGAAAATTATAAATAAAATCTCTTACCTCATCCCAAGTTTAGAGATACGTACATTTATTGATGCACCAACAACAAATTTTGAGTGCAAGGAAGACAAAATCCATAAATATATCTATGTAATCTATCACTAGGATGACCTTCTAATTAAAATTAAAGAAGTATGTCAGTATTTTGATCTAGAACAAATAATGATATTTTTATCTATTGGACAATTTAACAAGATTCTTGCATTAATGATATTGGTCTAATTTATCTTAAACTGTTAAATCTCAACACTGGTTTATGAGATCGTTTACTATATATATCATTACATTGACATTTAAATATGGTTTTTTTTCAAGGAAAATAATTTACTCAATTCATCCTATTCAACCACACCATTACAATCTCTAGTTTTGAATCTATAGAGACAATGACTGGTTTCTACTTATATAAATGCACAGAATGATCCACTTTCCTTATTTTATACCTGTAGATAGCGTTTTAAAAAGCATAAAAATCATGGAATATATACAAAACTAGTTGTTTGTTCCCACATATATCATTCATGACATTGTTCTCAACTGCTTCCTCTAGTTAGTTTCTATAACACATATCAGGATCCATTTATTATGAAAAAAATTACGTAAGTCTCACTCTTTAGAAACAGAAGGCTTACAAATTTCTAATTCTACCATATCATAATTATGACAAAATTTAATTTCAAAATGTCTAATTTTCCATGTTCAAAATTTTTTAGGAATTCACCATTACTTTTAGGATCATAATATACTCATAAAACTCAATTCAATCCATTTGAAACTTTTTTTGTTTGAAAAAAACATAAATTTTTTAAAAAATGACACCTTTTTATCAAATTATAAATAATTTATCATAATGAAATTTGAAATCGAAGTGGGAAGCCATTTATATAATGCATTTCATTCTTATCTCATTGGATATACCCATTAAAAAGGGATTCCAAATCCTATAAGTGTCTCCAAAACACATATATACCCAACTCCTTGGTAACATTAAGGACAACATAAAATGGTTAATCACGTCTCTTTATGATCCATATATCATGTATAGAAAATTCTACCAATTTTTACCATCCCAACTTGATGAATATACCAGAATGAATTTCATATCCAATACTAACCAAACTGATGAAACTTGTCAGAAAAGGACTGAACAAGATGATACCACATGTAACATCACACTCATCCTCTTTAGAAAGAGAAGATAGAAGGAAATTTCATGGCCTTAAGAAACATCCCCATAATTCCAAAGGGTAGAAATAAATTCCAGGGGAATTATTAACCAATTTGGAATGATTTTACCTTAGAAAATTAAACAACCAAACCAAAACATCCATAACAATAAAACAACTACATGATGTGAGAGATCAATTTAAAAAACTCAAATAAGTACTATATATATCCAGACCAAACTATATTATTGTACAAAAATGGATGACAACTAACAACATCGTGCATATTAGAAGGAAAAAATCAAACAAAATTCAATGAGAATTGACATAAATCCCAAGGTCCAATATGATCGATTATCCAACTCTACAAAACATATCAAGTATCACTATGTGCCACAAATGAAGTGTTATACCATACCTTTTTTTATGTATCAATAAATAATATATGCAAAAGCACTATAGTCCCAAATATGTGGTGTGTAATGAGACTGAGTAAGCTTTCCCCAAATTAAATTCATACTAAATCTAGAAGGAAATAATATATTAATAAAATTATATAAAATTCTTTAACAAAAACAATTGAAAATTCTTTATATCCATGACAATAATATTAACACCAAAACATATTTTCATACTCAAATAGTTTACATTGAAAAGAAACCAAAGTATACTTTTAACCACTTAATATTACTTTTTGGAATACCCATTCCATTATTCACCACAAATCCACACATTCATTATTTTTTAACAATTCCATACTCATAGGAAATTTTTCATCCATCTACTAAGTTGTCACAGTGTCATCAATCTCTTTAGGACCCAATGATACAAACACATTATCTAGTGTCACATCCCATTTTTACCCAATGGTGGATGAACCATAATTTGTTTTCAAAAACATGAACCCACACAACCCTTATTTACCAAAAAAAATTCAAATAAAGAATTCCAAGACATTTCTATGAAACCAGTATTCTATTTAAAACCTATCAACAAGCCATTGAAATGCTATTCAATGAAACCATCCTTTTAGTGAGAACCTCCCAATTATACCACTTATAAAAAATACAAAAAATTGATATTTTAGAATCAAGATTTTTAAATCATTAAAACAAATCACCATACTAAACCACTTTCTAATAATCTAAAATTTCATGATAACCCAAAAAATACTGACACCATAAATAAATAGGTATTCTATAATGATATTCACAAAATGTTAACAATAAATATGAGGAAATTAATTATTTTTAAACTAATCCATAATATTATAGGAATAATAGTTGATATTTAAGCCACCTCTCTTGGGAATAATGGGGAAAATTAAAAGTGACATGAAAACACTTTCCAATCCATGGTGAATCTCTAAAAACAACATTAAATCACTCCTCTATCATTAAAAAAATAAAAATCTAAATAGTAATGGAATCAACAATCATTTATATAAATACAGTGGACTAAATAATGGACTCTGAAAGAAAGAGGATGGTATATCTATGAAAAAAACATGATAAACTATGATAAATGATGAATTTCTATGGGAATCAATCTTCAACGCATCATGAAACCCCTTCAAATATCTTCCAATTTTATTTTTAAGGGTTACACATCATTTTAGAGTTAGTAATTTCGAATTAGGGTTAATTTGGAGCCAAAATGAGGGGTTATAACTTAATCCTGAACCAATTCAATTTTTAGGATCTTTTTTAACCATTCATGTCTAGACGTATAGTTAGGAATAATGGTTCTCGAACCATACACCAATGAAGAAACATCTCACCATCCCATATTTCATGGTATCCTCTACGCTATCAAATTGTTTTTCAAAAACCATACTCCTAACCACGCACCTTCACTATAGTCCATGACTCACTATTCATGATTTTTAGGAGTTGCAGAATTTCCACAAACTATTATCAAAATGTGAACCTGTAGAAAATCCCCAATAAAATTAAAATAGTTTTTCAATCCCTCCAAAATATCACACAAACACATTACATACATAATATACATAAATGAATGGACACTTACTCAAAATTAGTGGTACAAAAAAAGACACATCTTAGATGAGGAAACTTGTTAATATTCAAATTAATCATCATTTAGACTTAACCATAATTTAAAAATCATTTATAGACACTCCATTAATTATATATTAATAGAAACAAATATCTAACCACCCAGTAATGCCAACTCAAAGGAACCGATATTTAAAATTACATTTTCTAGTCTTTTAGTCAAAACATTACATTCATTCCTATTGAGAATCTTTTTTGGAGTATATATGTATACAATTAGGTCATAATTAAAACATAACATACCACATTCATAAAAAGTTGATACTGCTAAAATAGTATATATTTTTCAATAATATAATAAATTTAATAAAACATGATTTCTTTTTAATGAAAAATCATCATAACATTCAACAATACTTTCTCTTCTATCATAGCCATCCCTATACCCAGGGAAAATATTTGAAATCATATAATTATAAAATATATATATATGATAATTAAAAATAAATTTATAAATAGTTGGTCCAGAAATAATAATATACCATTAGAATCATTTTCATAATGTTATACTCTTCACCCATAAATAATATAATCTTCCTCATACCTCATGAAAAAATAAGATTCATAAGAAACACTATATAATGTATAAATTATAAAGGTAAATTATGGAATCATGTCGATTTGACACTTAATTCTATTATATCTCTCATGGAAACATAGGGAGTATCCTTTGAAATTAAATTTGGAATAGTCACCATAGTATATTAAATTATTTTCATTGGATACACCATACTGGTTAACTTCTCCTCATAACATAATGAATTAGAGATCTATAATAGAATAAATCATATTCATTTTATCACAAAAACACTTCTACTCATAAAATATTCCCATAAACCATTCCATATTAATAACACATAAATCAAGTATAAAATTTTTAACGTGTAAAAGTAGCATAAAAAACATAATGGGAATTCAATGTGGGAAATTAAATTCATTACGTATAAGATAAAAATATTCCTTATGATCTTGTAAAAGTAGTTGAATGTTTAACTTTAAATTACATTTTTAAAAGAATTTCCCTTACCTTGAGTCTCACTAATGAAGTACAATATATAATTTCATGAATATTATTCACTGTTAAATTATTTTCATTCTTCAATGCCTTCTTAATATATATAATTCCTTTAATATAACTTATTACCATGTTTTAAAAATTACATAATTATTTAGGTTCACATATGACGTTTTGATGATTTCCGGTACAGGAGTCCAAGATGAATTTGGTATGATGTCAATAATCAAATTTTTCATTAATACATGATCTTCATAAAAATATTAGATAATTAATTATCATATTTATATAAAAATTGTTGTTTTAAAACCAATAATCTTATATGGTTAGGAAAACAAACAAATTTTACGATCATAGAGATAGTAATCCATACGTATGCATATGTAACATTTCAATTTTCCAATTTTAATTTTAAAATGAAGGTAGGTATTATTTTATCATTAAAAATTTATAATAATTTCATTAATATCATATTAACCTTCTAAATATTCTTATATATATCATCAATGTGATTTTTTGATTTAAAAAATAATCTCATCACTTTGTAGAGGCGATGAATCACACATAAACATGAATGATGTTATCATCATTATGTGCAAGGAAATGTAGTAATGTAAATGATATATTATAATTTAATAATTTATAAAATTTATGAAATTTAATTATTATAATATATTACTATAAGTTAAATCATTTTTTCAAATCATTAGTGATTTTGTGGAAAAACGAATTATATCAGTTCATGAGGTGGTAGTCATCTGTACAAAAGAATCATTACTTTTTTCCATATATGTTGTAATGGGAAATAGAAATTTATGGTTATATTTAAATAATAACAACATTTTATAATTAATATAATTTATTTTTTATTTAAACATGATTTAATTATATTTTATGTAAGTGGATGAAGAAATAAAATAGAAATACTAGAAAAAATGACACAACTTCCTCAGACAACATTATTTTCTAAACACCATAGTACAACCATGTTTGGTGTTATTCATAATCAATAGACTTATAATGGGTGGAAGGACTTTATTGATGTATATGAGATGTTTTTTTATGAAAAAATAGGATTTTATGTGTGAAGAAAAGAGAAAAATTTGTTCACATTTATAAAAGAGGAGAGGGGACTATTAGAATTCTTCAGAAAATAATGTTAAATTAATAAAATTGAATACTAAAAATGTCTCAAAATGATTTATTTCTATTATAGGATTGCTCTGTATTTAAATATCTACATTAATGAAAATTTGAAAACTTTTTATTAATTTGTACTCGTTATATTTTTTTAACCCTTTCATAATCCCTTTAACTATTATTATGATATCATTCAATTAACACATTAAGGGTCACTATAACTATAATATAATTCTAAACTACAAATAATTGACTATTTAATGAAAATAAAATACAAATATAAATATGTTTTTGTAATTTTATTTTTTTGAAATTTTATATCATTTAATATAATTTTATTTATTTTAATATATCATTATTGTAAATTTTGATAGTATTAATTAATTTCATTTTTAAAAATATAATAAAAACATGAAATCTTTTAAAAACATTATTTAAAACATAACTAAAATTTAATATTCGTCTAAAATGTTTCTTGTGTTCTAATAAATATATCAATTTATATTTATTATAATTATTATTATATTATTTATTTGATATTCCCTTGATAAAAACATTACTCCACTATCATTTCATAATCTTTTAAGTGAATTATTACATTCATAATAATTATAAAAAAATATACATGATTAAGATCATTATCTAATATTTAAATATACTATTTATAGTCATTGAAATATTTTATATAACCTTATATTATAATAATAAAATTATTAATACAAAACTATGACATATTTATCTTTTCAATAAAAAAATTTCGTAAAGGCATTGAAGTTATCCATGTGTCTCTAATAATTAATAAAATATCCCCAAAGATGGGTTTGATATAAAATCACATATGAAATAATAATATGAAATGTTTTAGGGTAATTTAATAATATTTATATTGTAATATTTAACCTTAATTACCAAATTTACAATTATATATGGTAATATAAATTATTAATGTTACTATTAAAATTTTTCAAAAATAAAATGGAACTATTTACTAAATATTGATATCTTAATTCATGTTATGGAATAATTTTTTTTTTCAAAATTCATTAATCATAACTGGATGAAATACTATTATATTTAATCCCATTTATTCGGAGAGTAAATAAGTTATTATAGCGAACCGTTGAAAAGATTGAAATGTTTTTATATCCAACATCAAATTAAAATGATTCAAATGAAATAAATTGGATTAATTTATTTAAAATAAATATAATTATTCTTTGAAAACTATTAAAAATATTATTTATCATTATAAATCATTTAGACAAAAAATTCTTTTATATAATATTTTGTTATATTCACTATTCATTAAAACAATAATCACATAGAAAACAAAAATTCAGCATAAGTAAATTTTGATATTTTAATTTAAAATAATAATATTATTTCATAAAATAGAATTTATAAAAGTGAATTTTTTTTAAAAATAGAGTTCAATTAATTGCTGATAAAAAATATGTTTAGAAGAAGAAAAAAATTGTTTTTCAACCATATTAATAGGCTAATCATATTAACTATTTTACATAGTGTTCTTATTTAATTTAAATTTACATTATAATTCAAAAATATTAATAAATTTAAAAATAAATTTTCTATAATTACCATGTTTTTTATAATATAATATGTAATGGGTAATTTAGACACCATATAAAACAAATTGTGTGTATAAAATAACATCTATCTCAATGAAAAATGTTTTGAGACAAAAACCCTTACCTTGAGTCGAGGATTATTGTGTATTTATTTTATATCCTATATAATAAATATATTAAAATTATTTGTTCAATTATGGACCTTATACATGTATAATTAACTATAATAAAACCATTTACTTCATTTATCTTAATAATATATTTCTTTACATAATCAGTTATGTCCACATTGGGTGTTTTGTGGATGATCAGTTCATTATTTCAAAGAATGAATCTAAATGTAAAATAAGGGAAAGTGATTAATTCTTCAAAAATATTTAAAATAATAATCATTGAATATATATTTTTATTGAAATAAATTATAAGTTTAAAAATAACTATTAATTATTATTATAAAAAAGTGAACTCTGTTAGAATTAGGTATATGATAGGGTGTGTATATGCATGTACAACGTATCAGACATTCAATAGTAATGATTGCAAGATTTTAAGTGTTATTTTACCTTAAAATAATTATAATAATATCATATATAAAATATTATTTCATCTAATATCCTAACATATACCATCCATGCCAGTCATAATTAAAAACAATGCATCACATCATGTCGTGAGGTGGTAATTCTCTATAAACATGAATTGAGTTATCTATTTTAAATACTTGGTATGGTAAATATTTTATAATAAATTAAATTTTAATAATAGTTAACATGTCAAGAATATAATATTAAAACATTGAATCCATAATATGAACATACCTAAGAGGCAATGAATGAAAATAAATTAGATCGGTTTGAAAGGTAGTATTATATCATAAAACGAATGATGGTTTCATTTCTAATTTGATGGAATGAGTGATGACTAAATATTATGTCTCAAAAATAATAAAATATCCATATATTTTAGATATTGGTGCTATTATTTGTTGGGTATGAAATATTGGATGGTATATAATTCTGAATATCACCTCCAGCATTAAAAATTAAATTCTTTTAATCATTTTTACTTCATTAAATATATGGTCACTCACATTAACCCATTTAGTTATTTCAACAAGATTACTATTTATTTTACTGTTATAAAATTTTATTATAACAAAAATATTTAATGAAGTTATAAAAAAAATATAAATTTAACTTCTTCAAAATATTGAAACCATTTTAGAAAATTCCATTTACATATGAGGGAAAAATTAATTTAAAATTAAACCAATAGATGTGTTGAATAAATATTATTTTTGAAAATATATTTTTGAAACATAATATAATAATATTATTTCTATAGGAAAGTGAATCATTATTAAAGGAATTTAAATTATTATTTATGATTATATAATCAATATATTTCAATTAAATAATTTCATAGAAGGGTATGTTTTTATTCATTAAAATGATGACTCATTATGCATTTTAAAATAGTTTTCCAAAATATATATATATATATATATTAAAATCATGTATAATAATTATTTATATTTAATTTAATCTGTTAAATGTTAATAAAAAATGAGTTGGTTACATTTTAATCATGTTAAATAATAATAGTACACATAAATTACTTAATTTATTAACAATAAATTAATGTTTCATGTAAAATCGATATTTTCACTATTCAATGAAAATGAATATTTTCCAAAAAAATTGAAAATTTCAACAAAAGAAAATATTGACCTGAAAATTTAAAAATTGATTTTAAATTCCTCAAATAAAATTCCAAAATGTTCCAAAAATTAATTATATTAATTTTGTAAATATGAAGTAATGAAATTTTTTGATTGAAATAAGTGTGATGATAATTAAAATATATTTATTAATTTTGACTAATTATTTAGTATGAGTTGTTAAATTAACTAATATTATGATGGGTTATTTTATATATTTCATTCATTATTTAATAATATTTATACAAAACAATTTAATGAAATAGTTATATCATTCACATTAAATATTAATATTTTAAATTTAAATCATGGTTAATTTAAAATCAATGTTGTGTGCAACACAAGAAATAAAATAATCTAAATTTATTTAAGAAAAATATATTATACATTCTTGGGGTTTCACATTTCACTCCATTAAAAAAATTCCTTTGAATTTCATCTTGTAATCATTAATAATATATTAGATAATAGAAAATTCTATTTTGGAAAACCCACACAGTAAAAGGGGTTAAAAAACATTATTCATAAAAATGATGAAAGGATATATTATGGTCTCCACATAACTAGGATTCCAAATAGTATAACATTTGTGGTAAATGGAAAATATTTTTGGAAATAATATCCATTTAAGATATAACATTATAATTTTATTAATAGTGAAGAGACTATAAATTTATCTATAATTAATAAAAATTTTATCCAATATCATATTTCTAATGATGAGAAAACCAATTAACATCCATAATAAGAATATAAGTAATCATATATACGTGATTTGTATAATTTAATCATTTAATCATTTACACATTCAATCTCATCTAGTCCACCAAATGATGTGTATTCAGTATGATTTTTTTTATGCATGATGAAATAAATTTTCAATCCAATGGATCACATAAATCCATAAAATTAAATCATGATATTCCAATTCATATTTGACTTTATGAAAAACTAAAAACTCTTATCACATTTGAGGATAATATTCTATATAAATATCAATATATTCATCTGAAAATTGAAATAATATAACCAAAGGTTTAACATATATCATATTAAATAAATAACCCCATATCCTTAATAACCTCAATAACCTACACATATAGAAAGGTTTTAACCTAAATATTTTTCTCATACCCTTAAAAATGTGTCTCCAAAAATATAATACAATTATTCCAAAATAGTCCATTATGTTACACCTAATGTCTATATTTAATTCATAACCCAATAAAATGTTTCCCAAAATGAAAATAATCACAATAAAATCCCAAAAATTCAATATGATATAAAATTATATTTATTGGGACCAATTTGTGTATAAGGATGTTTTTTTGGCCATTAGTTTTCAATTCAGATCAAAATGAATGATATGAAGAAGAACTCCAATGAAACGGAGGAATATAAACTTAAAAGATTTTTTAACTGGTCATAATTTGAAAGATCTTATTTCAAAGGTTACACATTGCTTACAACAATAATGAATGGTGAGGTACCATCCATTTGTTAATGATTGAAGAAGATTGAGGATTTAAAGAAGACCATTACATTATTCAAGATTTCAAGTGAACCATGCAAGCGATTACTTGATGAATAGAATCATATGATTTACATTAAGTGGAGAATGATGGTTGAATAAGAACAGAGTGTGTGAAACTAATTTGGATTCTGAGATGGCATTCATTTCAGATTGAATCTTAATAATAAGTAGATTTGATGATATTTGTTTTAGAAATATCATATTTTAGGAGAGATTATGATTCAAGCCTTATGACGAGGCTAAAGTTGATCTATCAAATGATATATATAACACAATAGTGGAGTTTTTTATGAAATAAGAAGAGTTGTTGAAGAATAAAAATCAAATAAAATAAGCATGAAGGTTATGGCCAAAGCTTATAGTGATGGTTGTTTTGTTCTCCAATGTTTGGAAAATTTTTGGGCATGAAAATTGGAAGATGAAGCCATGTTATTTTGGTAGAGAAATTTGTTTGATGAATTTAAGGGGGTTTGAATAGTTTCACACAATTGATGTTTTAGGATTAGATCTTCAAAATATGGAAAAGGGGTGGAGGGCATGATAAATTGGGAGAAGTGCTTGAAAAATGATGTAGTGTGAATGATTGGTTTTGTGCGCAATATGGAACAATGTTTACAATTTTGGGTCCAAGGAATGATTTATGTTCGGAATGGAGAAAAATCGTCAATGTCCTGAGGTGCATGAAAATGACAAGCAATGTACGAAAATAAAGAAAGGTGCTTGTAATATGAAAATGATAGAGACATGTTTACATGCATCAAAAGGGTTTTATATGGGGATTCAGGGTTTTATGAGTATTATAAACACTCATATACATATGAGGCAACCCCCTCTCATTTTTAAATACTCGACACATAATCAAATCCTGAGCTCTAACGCACGAAAAAATTTAAGTATAGCGTGGTGGCTGAAATGAAGAATTGATGCCTGAAAAAGGAAGTGTTGTGCGAAAATGAGAAGTTATGTGTGACGAAGAAGAGTAATGTGAAATGGATTTTATAGGATAAAGGTTGTTTTAATGAGAAAGGATTGAATTTTATGTGCAATCCACCTAGATAGGTGAGAAACAATTTTGGTGTTCCTGCACACCTTTGCTAGGTTCTTAGCACTTTAAAAGAATTGCGAAGAAGGAAGTACCATGGACCATGAAATTTTACGACGAGATGTAGTACCACACACATGACTGTTTCTTAAAACAATTTTTTATGATTGGAAAAGAGAAGAAGAACAATACGTGAAAAAAAATCATATCTTCAGTGAATGATGAAAGTATAATGAGACACTAAGGTGATGGGATTTGGAATTAATGGAAGAAAAAAAGCAGAATAGAGTGTTCCCAACTGAAGATTGTGAGTTATTTAGGGTAGTACAATTGTGATGATGCTTTGAAGATATGATCTTAATTTCTTGAACAATAACATAGGATGTTGTGATTCTGTCTAGGAAAAGAAGAAGGAGATTTAGTGCATTCAATTATTTCCCTAAATGAGAAGATGGAATACAAAAGAGAATCAATTCAGAACTCTGATTCCATCAATGTATCATGCTGAACAAGAGACAAGGACATCCATGATTATCTATTAAATAGACCTTCATGAATATAAATTGAGTGGGACTTCACCCAACGTAGTGAGCTAGGGGATTCAATCTGAGTGACCCGAGGGATGTGGTGATCTATCCTAGAATAGTTAGTTAGTGATCTTGGAATAGAGCGACTGTGAAAGAACCTTTTTAATCCCCACTAGTTAAGAATAATTTAATTAGGTATGACTGAAATCTTATAGACATATTCTCATTGGACATAGCCCGTAGTGGTGAACCAAATAAGAAAGTGTTTTTCTCACCTTCGTCATGTGAACGTTTTAATTGCTGTACTTAACCATCACACACGTTTAAACCGAATCCTAACAATATGGTAACTAGATATAATAAAGTAGATAAACTTTTGACACCCAGATTCACCCCTACCCTTTCATGGTGTTCTAGGGTCCTTCAATAATATCCTTCCAAAATTAAAAATAAAATTTGTTACACCTAATTGTTTAGGAATATACTATTTTCTTCAAACTATTACATCACATACTCTAGTAGTAGTCACTACAAAATTATTTTCCATTATTTTTTGGATCAAATATCACATTCTTACTGAATAAGATGAGTTTTCTCCTAATATATAGGCTTTAATTTTTCTATAATTATTGTAATGTAATTGCTATCAAATTCCAAAAAAATTTGAACATACTCAAAATAATATTAATAATAAAATTAGTTTTTAACAACTAATTTATTATATATTTTTATAAACCTAGCCATGAAAAACATTAACATTATAAAACATTAGCTGAATACATAAATGATTACAAAAAAATTTAGATGAACACCATAATAGAATAGTTCCTTTAGAAAAATGGATAAATAAACATTGTTACATAAGTGATCTACATTATCTATCACTTGTTTCTTTAGGTGCATCACCCTTATTATAGACATCAATATAATACCTATCATCATAAAATTTGGGAATGGAAACATAAAAACGGGTGACCTTAGATTACCAATAAGGGTAAACCAAGGAGACATATAAGAATAATGAAAATTATAAGGGCATGAGAACATGATCAATAAAATAGAAGATTATATCATGATTATCAAGCATCCTATACATAAATCATGGAATAATGAATATTAGTTAATAAGATATGAATCATAATTTTAAAAATAATATTATCCATTAAAGAATAACATAGTTATTAATCATTTAACTATAGAAGGGACATTAGAATGTAATATGATTTCTATAGTAGCTAATGCATCAATGCCAAGACCATCTTCATAGCATGTGTTCACTCCCCATACTATTTGGGTAGTAATGATACACTCCCATGGCCATCTTAGTATAATTTTTTCACTACTCAACCCCCCATGTGGGTTATAGATCACTACCATTTCTATATTAGTAGTCACAGTTCATTTCCAACACCATATTATTTTAGCTCAAGAGTTATAAAAGTTTACCCAAAGCATCAAAAGGAGGTATTGGTATCACCCATATCATAATGAAATCATACATACATGTTCCAAAAAAACATAAACAATAATATTATAACCAATGAAATATGATTTATATTATAAAAATGTAATAATATCATTATTTTTTGAAGTAACTATGTTTCAGAATAATTTTATCATGAACATAACCTATGAGAACAAGCTGGTTTCAAAAATATATATCTTTTGACGGATAAAAAGGTATCATAAACATAATACCATCAAATACAATACACTATGTAAATAAATATGAATATCATCATGGAGTAATTTCCCCATAACGTTTTGAGTAGCAACGTAGTATGTTATCATATATTGGACATAATTTTGAAAAATCTTTTAAAAAACATTTCTTGAGGAAAATTTATTTTCATCCTTTATTATTATTTTTAAAACATAAAAAATTTCTAAATAATTTTTTATATAAAAAATAATTTAAATAATTTAAATTAATCATTGAAAATAATAAAACATTTTTAAAAATCCATTTTCTTAGAAAATGGGTTTCAAATATATTTTAAAATTATTTTTGAAAACATTGATTTTGAATATAATTGATTTTCGACTAGATAGAGACAATTAGATTTTACATTAAAACAATATCATAAATACCAGACAGTGGAAACAAGGAACTAATTCATGGATATATCTTGAATAAACATATTACCAAGAAACATATGAGTGTTATTAAGAGATGGATATTATTATTTTTTCAATGGAATCATATATATAAAAAATCTCGTAATGTGATGTCATTTCACCAATAATGTCTTCTGACATGGTATCATGGGGTCATACTATCCATGTAAGAAAAGGAAATTACATGAAACTTTAAATATCTTGAAATAAATTAAATTCATTACATATAATTTTTAATATATGTAAATACACCAAGAAATAAAATTTATTCCCCTCTCAAAACATGAGTCCCAAAGAAGGAAAATTTAAACCAAAATATTTTATGGATTTGGTTTTTTTAGAAACATTAAACCCTCTAAAAAATATCAATTAATGGATTTTTTATTATCAAAACATTTAAATATTATATTCATATAATGTAATATTTTATATTAAATACACAAAACAAAATAAAAGAGTGGCTAACATAGCAAGTATTTGACAGAAATAAAAATTGAGAACAAATCCCCTTACATTGTGTCTTGACTGTCATTATACTGATTAAAAAAACAAATTTAACTGATTAAAATTTATTATAAATCTAATAAAGAAAAATTTTATTATATACAATACCATATACGATTTTATTATTACCTTATATTACCAAATTTTTAACAATCCTATGTTAAGGTTTCACTACGGGTAATATTCACTTCATATTTTGCAAGTGTCTTAATTTGATAATCTTTGAATTTATACATTATATAATGATTTCAAAAATATTAATCATGATATAAATATCATTAATATAAATTAAATTTTAATTATAATAAACTTTAAAATATATATTTTTGAAATGGAATACACTGTTCAAAGAGATGGTAGGCCGAACAAATGAATGAACACAATTTTTATTTAATTGACATATTAGAATAAAGAAGGTAAAATAAATAAATTTATATATATTTATATATATGTATTTATATATATATATGTGTTAAATTACATTTATGAAATAATATATATCTTATATAATCACAAAATTCATACTTAATAAAACCCATTTAGTATATTGATGAATCATATCTCATTGAGGGGTCATAGTTCACACTTACCCAAATGAAATTTTATTATCAACAAAAAATAAATATTAAAACTATATGTGTTGTAAAAAGAAATTATATAATAGTAATTTAATAATAAATATATTATAAAACATATATAAATATATTTTACATCATAATTTCCAACATTATAGGTTTTAAGGAAAATTGAACAATCATTATTTTGTGAGGCGGTTGTTTGACGTACATGTAAACAATATCATCATTATCCAGTAGATTGAGGTGTGTGTAAGAGTAGTTTGAAATCATGTCATAAAAATATAGTATATTGTGGATATAGGTGTTATTATAAATGAATAGAAAAAAATATTGGACTGGTTGGAGAAGAAAAATAAACGGAAGGACTTGTGAAAGATGTTACCACATAATAAGTTAACTCTTTCAGTTTCTGACACATGGATTTCATGGAATACATTATTCCCAAGAAAAGGATTTTAAGAGTAAGGGTAAAATAATTGATGTTAATTATGTAGATATTGGATTATCAAAAGTGGTTTTAGAGGTGTGATGAAGATGAAGAGTGGGTGTCCATTTATAGGGAATGAGAAGTGGTACTCTTGTAAATATTGCAGATGATAATTTCTACAACATTTCTCATGTTGTATGTGGATCCAATAATGACCCCATTCATATAAAAGGGATTATAGAGTAGAAACACAGAAATAAATGGTCTCTTGGAAATTTTTATAGGTCTTGTTGGTCATTAAGATTATGCTTTAGTCTCTTGTTACGCTAAATTTAACTTTAATCCATGTAATTAAATTCTATACCTTTCAAAAATCATTTTGGATAATAAAATAACATTGCCTTATTTGAAATCATAAATTATGCTTATTCAAAATATTTATTACATTTTCCATATTATTAACACTTATTTGGAGGAAATTAACTACAAATTAATCCAGTAGGCGGGTCGACAATGATTGTTTTTAATGTTAAACTGATCAAATGTTTACTATGTTTATATATCAAATTTCATCATGAAATTGGGTCCAATTACCCACATGGGATTAATTGAAAAAAATTATAATTAATATTTTAATTTAAATTAAAATTTAATTTATCATTATTAATAAATTTGAGTAAAATGTATTTTTGATATAAGATTTGAAATTTTCACTATTCATCTAAAAATAAAGATTCTCAAAAAAAACACAAAAAAATTACCCTAAAATAATTTTGAAATTTTAAATTAAAAATATAAAAATAATGTTAAAATTAAATTTATAAATATTTCAAAGGTTTTTTATTTTTTTCAAATAATTTCATTACAAGTAGTTCATTCTAGAAAGAAATATTTGTAAACAAAATAAGACTTCACCAAAAATCATATTCAATATTCTCAATATGTTTTATCTATATAAAACATTTGAAAACTGTATTTGAACATTATTTTCTACAATTCAAATCACCATGTATAATAACAAGGTTATAATGATCTCATTTAAAAAATTATAACAGTAAAATGATGATTCGTAGAAACAACGGTTTTATGTGTAATGTACACCACAACAGGATTGGAATGTTTTTGTATCATATAAGATATTACAAGTCAATGTCCCATGTGACGTACACATATTTGGTTTCATATAACATATGCTAAGTATGTTTTATGTAAAAGTAATGTTTGACATAGTTCATTGCAATAAATATTGAAAATTACAATTTATTCAAGAAAAAAGGGTCCATAAAAACTGTAGGTGTTATATTCAACCCCCTCAAACTTAAAATAAATTTTACCCTTTAAATTCAACAATTAGGTAAAAACCAAAGAGGTTACATATTATTCATCATACCCACATGTTCCCATATAGATTCATCTAACTGTCTATATATCCAAAAAACATTGACTAGGTGAGTAGACTTCTTTTGGTGAACTTTTTGTGTTTGGTATAATATTTTAACTAGTTATTCCTCATAAGAATGATCATGCTCCAGTGAAATGACCACTATATTTAGTACATTTGTTGTTTCAGGTATTTACATAACCATGAGATATACATAGAACACATAATGTACTTGAGACAGATTTATAGGAAGCTACAACAATAGGATACCGTTCAAATATGATTTACAATCTCAAAGGGAATGATTTAGCTAGGAGTTAATTTCCCATTCATCCCGAATCTCATAAATATTATTACAGGTAATATTATCATATTTGTTTTTCAAAAACCTCAAATTAAATTTCATGATGAATGTTATTATCTTATCTTATCTAGAGAATTTGAGCTTCCTTGGTATGCTACTAAACAGTTCTAACCATATCGAACATTACGTCAACAATATCAGGTCCCAATAGAATTCCATCTAAAACGTCATCATAGAATGATGGAGATCATAAATTACTCTCCTTATGGGATTCATAATGTTCCATATGAATTATCAAGTGGAAGATATTGTCCTATGATTACTAAACTAGTGAAAGGTGTTTATCCCGTTAACCTTTGAAATGTAGGTAACACGATATCTATATATTCTATACGGGTAGAATCATTCTCTCATATGGAAAATATATCTGAGGATGATAAGATGCTTTAATACTCAAATATCTATCAAGTTCTTACTGAAATGTTTTACTGATAATTGAGGTAAACCTCAGATCCTAATCAAATACAATGTATTGTGGTTGTCCATGAAATAATACCACATAATGTACATCTTACCAAGCTAATCTAGATAAAAATATTTTCTAGTAGGGATGAAGTGTGCTGACTTAGTATGGTGATCGACTACAACCTATAGAGCATTAAACCCTTTAAATATTTTCGGTATTCTAAAGATAAATCTATAGTGATTATCTCTCATTTCCATTTTGAATGTATAATGGATGATACACACTTTTACACTTTTTCATTTATATTTATCATTATGGAATTCCATGCACCAAGATATTTTCTTTGTGACATATCTCTGCATTGAATTCCTTTAGAATTATTTATTCACACCCCAATACATATTCGCGCATCCATGATGAATAGATAATGATGAAATATGATCTTACTCTATCAAAACCTTCTTTAAATATGATACAATAGGAACAGATACACAGTTCATAGACCATATCATTCCATCTTGATGAAGTTAAAATTCCGGAGCATCCATGAAAATCTTTTTCATTTATTAATATTTCATCTGCTCCTACTTATTCATCACTTTGATAGAGGGTTGAACAATAATTTCATAAAGACAAGTTTTCCCCTTCATTTAGTATTTCTGGATCTATCCTTGGAAAATCATGAAATATTTTAATTTATTTATCCTAATCATGGATAATCTAACATTTTCCTTTTGACTAAAATCATCAGCAACCATGTTTACATTCCCTGGGTGGTAATGTATGGATTAGTCATAATACTTTATCAGTTCCAACCATCTTCTCTGATTCAGGTCCAAATCCTTCTATGTTAATATATATTTAATACATTTATGATCATTATATGTTTGAATATATTTTCCATACAGATAATTCATCCATATAATAGATGAAAAAATTAATACTCTTAACTCCAAATCATGAGTTGGGTAATTTGGATCATAAATATTCATATTCATTAAGGAATAACTGATAAGAATGTTGTCATATATATTAAATCATTGAAATACATTCTTATATGCATCTTTAAGAATTTAAAACCATTATCCATTATAGTGTATTGTAAGCACATGTTCATTGACTAACCTTATCTTCAATTCCTTGAAATTTCCCAAATATTCCACAGTTCATAGGATCATGACACCCTTATGAGTTTACATAGTGTTAATGTTAGAAAATGAAGGGAAATTATAAAAAAATAATTGATAATATACAAAAAAACCATGAACGATATGGATCATAGTCACCATGGTTGTCCTAAGTTAGCATTCAATATCCTTCTCTGTTGGTGGATATACTTCAATATCATTTATTGATATTATGTGACTCAAAAATGAATCCTTTTCATTGAAAATGAAAAATTGTAAAAATTTTATATATATTATCATTTTTAGGGTCTTTAATAAAATTATCTAGTTATCCTAATCCTCTAACATTCCCTTTGAGAATAAGAATATCATCTATAAATACTAACACAAACTGATCAAGGTTATATATAATAAATCATTTCATTACTTGTTTAAAGATATCATTGGAATTAGTATACGAAAAAGAATCATTATATATTTATAGTGTTCATACATTGTTTGGAATTTCATATTATGTATATCCTACTTCTTGACCCCCCCCCCCCCCATTGACGGTATCTGGAATGAATGCCATTCATGGAGAGGTATGGATCTTCCAACAGTTGATCAAACAAGTCATCAATATGAGGAAGATGATACTTATTCCTAATTATGATTTTATTAATCACCAGATAATAAATGAAATGTATCATTGAGCCATATTTATCTTTGAAAAAAACTGATACACCCTAAGGTGACACACATAGAGAAAAGAATCTCTGATCAAGGTGGTCATGGAGTTACATCTTCAATGATTGCAACTCAAATAGAAAAATTCTATCAGGAGTATTTAAAATTGTTGTGGAACTAGGTATGAGTTTTATTGATAACTCAACATCGTGTTTTTGTGGAAGAGTAAAAAAATATTCAATAAGGACCACCAAAAATTCTTATACCATAGGCATATCATTGATATTGATTCTCTCCCCAAACATTTGAGATAAAAAAATTATTTAAAATTGGAATTAACACCCATACACTAGATGTAATATCCTTAGAAGGTTCATACATATCATCACATGGATGGATAATTATATGAGGGTATGAAATATAAAAATTAAAATCCCTTACTCAACAATTTGTGAGGGATTTATGAAGAGAAATCCAATCCATTCCGAAGGTGACTTCTAATTCAACCAAATAAATAATGATAAGATTAGAAGGAATCACATTCCAACAATCTTCAACTAGAGAGAAATCATAGACATGAGATGAAATAATCATACAATTATGGACTTCCACTACAAATTAAACTTAAGATTATTTTGGTGGAACCACAACACTCATATAAAATTATTTAAATATGAAAGTGTGGGCAGATACAGAATAAAATATGATATTATCAGTTGTATAGTTGATGGTATGTGTACCTCTCATCACATAATGTTTGAACCACTCATTCAAATTTGTTATTGACTGATATTTTCCATTGACCCTCAACATAAGTGGTTGTTGACAAAAATCATCATCACAATACATTGGGTTTGGGTAGTGGATATTATAATTCCCATTATCCTTACCATTTTATAATGGTATCCTCGAAAGTGAATTCTTTGATTGATTTCCTAATTATCAATGTTAGCTAACTTTTCTCATCACTTTGTGAAGTGCACTGTGTTGCATTTGTTGTCAATGAGGTATGTTGTTGTCAAGGAATGAATGGATGGATGTCAAGGAGTTTCAATATGTGAATGACAAAGGATGTGATGGTGTTGGTGAGGAAAGGAGAATGACCATGGTACTAAGATGAATGTCACTTAGAAGATTCACTAGGTGACATAGGAGATGATGGTTGAAACATTCTCTAATTATATCAGACGATTGTAGAACTGATCTTAATGTTTCAATACTTGTATCAGGATGATACTAAGTTACAACACTTGAAGAATGAATGATGATGGAGCATCATTATATCAGACGATTGTAGAACTGATCTTAATGTTCCAATACTTGTATCAAGGTGATACTAAGTGACAACACTTGAAGAATGATGATGGGGCATCATTAAATCAGACGATTGTTGAGCTGTTATTAAAGTTCGAAGAACTTGTATCAACTGGATACAATGTCACAACAATGTTTGAAGACCATGCATTTGTATTGACAATGCATGATGAGATGAAGTGATCCATCCACAATCACTAAGTGGATGAAGTGGTGCTAATGAAGTCCATGTACTATTTCTTAGTGCATGTTAATTATAAGAAGTTCCAATTGATCTCTGATTAGATCAATGAAGCACATTGGAGAATTCATGTTGATTCAGGAGTTCGGTTGATGATGAAGAACCTTCAAGAATTTCCATTCCTAAGTGATGAATATATGTTGAAGAGGAATTGGAGGAATTCTAATGAAGAAGAAGAGAGGAAGAAGGAGAAATGAAGAGGAAGAATGGCTTGGAAGAAGTGGCATCTGGCATTTGAACTTGGGTTAATTTGTTTTTATACAAAGTCCCTAAGTCTCTACTTAAGCAAAAAATTAGGCCACCAAGGGCCAGCCTTAAGGGTTCAACCCAAGGCACATGTGGGACTAAGTCACCACGCCCAAGGGAATCCCATGGGGCCAGCCCGAGAGGCAGGGGCCGTGTATAAGCCCCGGGCCACGCAGGGGATCAGGCCTGCGCAGCAGGGGCGCGAGGAGCGCGCCCATGACAAGCATAGAGGGCGCCAGTGGCGCGCCCGAGTGGCAGGGGTGGGCGCAAGAGCGCACCCGCAGAGAGAACATGGTGCGGGGCGGCACTGTGGAGGGAGAAGTTCAACTGGCCGTCTCTAGGAGTGGCTGGGTGATAAACCGCGGCAAAACCGCTCGGAGATTCGATGTGGGACGCGCAAAATTCACCGGGAGCGCATCCTGGCCGCACGATTGATCGCGCGCCATATCTCGGCCGCACATCTAATCCGTCGCGGCCCATCCTGATCGCGGACGTCCAAATCTTTGATCCGACGGCTCCTCGTCCATCCTCAACCTCAAGCCAGGCCACTGCCACCCGCGAGCTCCGTTCGAACCAGAGGCCTTCCCGACGACAAATTTCGAGAGTCCGGCCATCTCCGATCAAGCCGAAGAGTCCATTGGGATCGTCTGGCCACACTGAACACGATCATGCCTAAAAATGACCATGCATGCAATGTTTGGAAGAATCCGAAGAAGGCCGAGGCAAACAACGTTGCTGAGGCTTACTGTGTTCGTGCTATGCATGGACAAGTATTTAAGAGGCCATGCATACGTTCGAAAATACATGCACGTGGCGGAAAACAAAGAGAAGGAACCCGCGTTGAAACAGAGGAAAGAAATCAAGATTTGGAAAATCTTGATAACCCGAAACTTTCGGGGATTCAAGATTTATATCCCGTGGAAGATTGGGCATACCTCTGCCTATAAAAATAGAGGCCGAGGCATTCTAAATGCTTGCTGATCTTTTGAAGAAAAATGAGAAGTCCCGTGAGAGCACCTTTGCCTCGCGAAGAAGAGCCTACGCGCACACTTGCCTGGCAGTACAGCCCGGAGCTCCCCTAGCTCTGTTTGGTTCCTTTTGCGCACTCCTTGCGCAAAAGAAGAAAGGGAGGTCCCCTGCGCGCCTACTCCTTGCACGGCAGGAAGTACCCAGGGCAGTAGCACTTGCGCGCCCCGTGGTTGAGGTGCCTTGCACCCGAGGCCTTGCGCGGCCCTTTCGGCTTGGTACCTTGTGCGGTTGTTGGAGAAGGAGTTGGCCGCGGCTCAAGCATACCCTTGCGCGCCTCCTTTGAGATCAAGTGATGAAGACCACCTACGGACAGTGGGTGTGTGCCAAGTGGAGAAGAGGACCCGAGGCTTTCATGCCTTGTGTGTGCACCAAGTGAAGACACATTTTGTGTGTGCAAAATTGAAGAACAACCTATGGGTTAAGGGTGTGCAACAAGAAGTGGGAAGAGGCCCAAGTCAAGTGTGTGCAAAACAAAGAACAATTTATGTGTACTTGAACAAGTAAAAAAGAAGGCCGAACCTTAGTGTGTGTGCAAACTAAAGTATACACACTAAGAAGAAAGAGAAGAGGACACTCACACTATTGTAGAACACACAATCTAAGTGTGTAGACAAAAGGAATTAAACGTGTGAAGGAAAAGAAGAAAAGGTGTGTGCTTAAAGTGACTACACCCTTTGAGGGTTTATTGCACCAAGAGGAGAAAGAGGGGAGTGCATGCATGCATCCATGCACGTGCACACGTGAACAAAGCTAAATCAGGCTATGTGCATTTGAGAAGTCCAGGAACAACAGTTCTTGAAGAAATTGAGAAGCCATGCAATCAGTGCATGAGGATACAGAGATGCCATGCACTCAGTGCATGAAGTTGATGTGAAGTGAGACTGGAACAGACTGAAGTTAAAGACATCAGTTGTCTGAGTATTCTGTAGTTGGAGAGAAGCCAGGTCATCCTGAGAAGAAGGAGATAAATCCTGAGCAAGACGAGACGACCTGTTCATCACAAGTGAGCAGAGGTACAGAGCAAGGTCAGCAGTCTTTATCCCAGACTGCTGAAGATACTTGAAGAAGCTTAAAGTGAAGAAGAGCTACTCGTACGACTCGAGGAGCCAAGAGAAGACCCTGTGGGACTCAGGGTGGAAGAAGTCTTTAGTGGGATTCTGGAGCAGGCCAGTGGGACTCTGGTAACACTGTGGGACGCAGTATAAAGACCCTCATGTGGGACTCAGGAGAGATACAGTGGGATGCTGTATCGACCATTGTAATACTAACAGATTATAATGGGAGAAACCATGTTGGGGTGTATAACCAACATGGCAAGGACGTAGGCCTTTGGTGCCGAACCTTGTAAATCCTTGTGTACTGTGCCTTTATATTTACTGCATCATTAGAGGAAAGGTGAGAGATACAAGAAGAGTGGATCGAGGCTTTGACCAGCCATAGAGGTTTAATTGATAAAGAATCAATTAGTAAAAAGTTTTAAGGGATCACTGATTCACCCCCTCCCCCTCTCAGTGATTCACACTGATCTGGGCACTTCAATTGGTTTCAGAGGGAAGGTTTCCTCTAAAAGATCCAAGGGAGTCTTTATGAAGTGCAGATTTGAGGAAATGAGCGACCAGCCTCAAATGGAGATATCTGCCAAGACTCAGAAGAATAGAAAGAAGAAACAGGCCAAGAAGATGAAGAAAGCCTGTCCTAGCTGTGATGATGTTGGAACAATGAAAGATCTTCAAAGTGCAATCGAATATCTTCAGAAGTTAGTCCCCAAGGAAGTGGCAATGTGTATAGCTACAGGCATCCTTGAACTTCAAGAAGAAAAATTACAGCTAGAAGAAGAAGCCAATGCAATGGAAGATCAATTGGCAAAAAGGGTTGGCATAACCAACACTCTCAGAAAGCTGGTGAAGGCTAAAGATGAAACTGTTTCTCTTTGCAATGAAAGATATGAAGACACTGCTGAAGAATTGCAAAGAAGCCTTTCTGAGAAATAATTCTTTAAGACTGTGGTCAAAGAAGTTTTCCATGCACTGGAGAAGTTGCACAAAGTTTCAATGAATGTCAGAGATGCTCAACTCGAAGACAAAGTCAAAATGGTGAAGGAGCTTGACAACTCATTGCTTGAAATAAAAAAGGTGCATGAAGACCAGATAAAGCAGCTGGAAGAGAAATGGGAAGGAAGTCTAAGAACTATTGAGGATAAGAAGAACTCCCTCAATATTAAATGCTTAGAACTGGAGGTGATATTGAAAAATCAGCAATCACCCAAAGCCAAAGCCTCCCAGTCAGCTGAAAGGAGAAATGTTGCTACTCAAGTATGCATTGACCAGGATGATTCTAAAAGAAGGACATCCTCTAATAAAAGGGCAACATCTTCTAAAAAGAAGGCACCATCAATCCCATCTTATACTCATGTTTCTAAATGTGTTTCCACAAAAAGTGCAGGATGGAAGAATAACTCCAAACAAGTATGGATGAAGACAAAGAAGAAAGAGAGCTCTCCTGAAACAACACAGCAAGTCAAGAAAAGTACTCAACAATCAAAAGGACTGAAGAGGTAAAGATTTGTGGGTCAGTGTTGGTGTTGTAATAAGTATGGGCACTGTGCAAAGGATTGTTGGTACAATCCACTGAATGTCAAAGCAAAAAGGAAGCCCATGCCAAGGGGGAGCAAGCCAGAGGAAAAGAAGCAGCATCCACAGGTCCAGAGACATCTGTTTACTGATAACAGATTTGGATTTCTTGACAACATCTAGGATGGTTGCAAAAGTTGTCAACAATTTGATACATGTCAATCTCCGAATGTATCCAAAGCTGGAAAGAAGAGAAGATCACAGAACCTGGCTAAGAAAGATTCCTTGGGAAGCAAGAAGAAAGTAGAAAATGCTCCCAAGAAGTGTTTGAGAAATGAAGAGAAGTCCTTGGAGTCTGAGTCCAAGAAGGGTGATGCATCCAGAAGGACCACCATGAAGTGCTTCTACTGTAGAAAGAATGTTCATACCATGGATCTTTGTAAACAAGCAATGAAATATAATAGAAGCCAACTGCACTCAAACAGACAATCAATCCAGAAGAAGAAGAAGGGATTGATTGAAAATAAGTTTCCTAAGAGAGGTAGCTTGACAGCATTAAAGGAACCATGTGGAACTTCCAAAACTGAGGCCACGCTTCCAAGTGACTTACTAGTCATATGGACACATCAGTTGCAACTTGCCAGAGAACTGCAAAAAGCTGAAGATGAAGCTCTGGAAATTGCTAAAGCAAAAGGGAAGAGGAGGGTTTCACATGAAGATGTTTTGAGAACCACACCAGCACAATCATCATTGAAGATCAAATGTACAAGTGTGAAGAATGGTGAAAATGGGACATCTCGGTTGAGAGAATCTTTTCAACCTTGTTGTTCACATTGATGAACCAAGGAGGTTCCATATTATTCCCTAATCACTTGTATTTACATGTGCTAACATTGCAGGGAATTGAATATGATGATCATTCTCATCTGGAGAGTGGTTTGAACAGAATGGAGTGCACCCCTTGAGGGGGAGCCAATCTGTAGAAGATGGTATTCTAAGATTTAATACCATCTTGAGAAAAGCTGAAGGTGTTCCAATTATACTTTCATCCCTTGTTTCTTAATTGTATTCATCGTGACAATTAAGGGGGAGTATTGATTGAAGACAAATGGTTGAAAGGGGGAGCTTTATCTTTGCACCTGAACTTTCTAATGAGTTTTTTGAAGCATGTGCAGGATTTAGCAATTCATTGATATATCTGAAAAATTTCAAACCCCTGAAGCATGATCTCACATGTACAGTGAATTGTGGACAGCATTGAAAATCTTAGTTACATCACTCTTGTTTTCTACACCGGGTTATCCCAAGTAGACTTAGAGATGATTTACTAAAGGTTCTTTGCTAAAGAAGAACATGTGACATCATCCCTCTCTTAGTGATTTTTAAGAAGATGATATTCAAAGGGAGGAAGAAATATCTTGAAGAGAACCACACCAAACCTTTGCATTTGATTTCCAATAAGGGGGAGAATTATTGGCACACATATTGACCCATTCATATGTGCTCTATTGTATTTCCAACAAATACAAAGGGGGAGATTGAAGTGCACTATGTTGCATTTTTTGTCAATGAGGTATGTTGTTGTCAAGGAATGAATGGATGGATGTCAAGGAGTTTCAATATGTGAATGACAAAGGATGTGATGGTGTTGGTGAGGAAAGGAGAATGACCATGGTACTAAAATGAATGTCACTTAGGAGATTCACTAAGTGACATAGGATATGATGGTTGAAACATTCTCTAATTATATCAGACGATTGTAGAACTGATCTTAATGTTTCAATACTTGTATCAGGATGATACTAAGTTACAACACTTGAATAATGAATGATGATGGAGCATCATTATATCAGACGATTGTAGAACTGATCTTAATGTTCCAATACTTGTATCAAGGTGATACTAAGTTACAACACTTGAAGAATGATGATGGGGCATCATTAAATCAGACGATTGTTGAGCTGTTCTTAAAGTTCGAAGAACTTGTATCAACTGGATACAATGTCACAACAATGTTTGAAGACCATGCATTTGTATTGACAATGCATGATGAGATGAAGTGATCCATCCACAATCACTAAGTGGATGAAGTGGTGCTAATGAAGTCCATGTACTATTTCTTAGTGCATGTGAATTATAAGAAGTTCCAATTGATCTCTGATTAGATCAATGAAGCACATTGGAGAATTCATGTTGATTCAGGAGTTCGGTTGAAGATGAAGAACCTTCAAGAATTTCCATTCCTAAGTGATGAATATATGTTGAAGAGGAATTGGAGGAATTCTAATGAAGAAGAAGAGAGGAAGAAGGAGAAATGAAGAGGAAGAATGGCTTGGAAGAAGTGGCATTTGGCATTTGAACTTGGGTTACTTTGTTTTTATACAAAGTCCCTAAGTCTCTACTTAAGCAAAAAATTAGGCCACCAAGGGCCAGCCTTAAGGGTTTAACCCAAGGCACATGTGGGACTAAGTCACCACGCCCAAGGGGATCCCATGGGGCCAGCCCGAGAGGCAGGGGCCGGGTATAAGCCCCGGGCCACGCAGGGGATCAGGCCTGCGCAGCAGGGGCGCGAGGAGCGCGCCCGTGACAAGCATAGAGGGCGCCAGTGGCGCGTCCGAGTGGCAGGGGTGGGCGCAAGAGCGCGCCCGCAGAGAGAACACGGTGCGGGGCGGCACCGTGGAGGGAGAAGTTCAACTGGACGTCTCTGGGAGTGGCTGGGTGATAAACCGCGGCAAAACCGCTCAGCGATTCGATGTGGGACGCGCAAAATTCACCGAGAGCGCATCCTGGCCGCACGATTGATCGCGCGCTAGATCTCGGCCGCACATCTAATCCGTCGGGCCCATCCTGATCGCGGCCATCCAAATCTTTGACCCGACGGCTCCCCGTCCATCCTCAACCTCAAGCCAGGTCGCTGCCACCTGCGAGCTCCGTTCGAACCAGAGGCCTTCCCGACGGCAAATTTCGAGAGTCCGGCCATCTCTGATCAAGCCGAAGAGTCCATTGGGATCGTCTGGCCACACTGAACACGATCATGCCTAAAAATGACCATGCATGCAATGTTTGGAAGAATCCGAAGAAGGCCGAGGCAAACAACGTTTCCGAGGCTTCCTGTGTTCGTGCTATGCATGGACAAGTATTTAAGAGGCCATGCATACGTTCGAAAATACATGCACGTGGCGGAAAACAAAGAGAAGGAACCCGCGTTGAAACAGAGGAAAGAAATCAAGATTTGGAAAATCTTGATAACCCAAAACTTTCGGGGATTCAAGATTTATATCCCGCGGAAGATTGGGCATACCTCTGCCTATAAAAAGAGAGGCCGAGGCATTCTAAATGCTTGCTAATCTTTTGAAGAAAAACGAGAAGTCCCGTGAGAGCACCTTTGCCTCGCGAAGAAGAGCCTGCGCGCACACTTGCGCGGCAGTACAGCCCGGAGCTCCCCTAGCTCTGTTTGGTTCCTTTTGCGCAGTCCTTGCGCAAAAGAAGAAAGGGAGGTCCCCTGCGCGCCTACTCCTTGCGTGGTAGGAAGTACCCGGGGCAGTAGCACTTGTGCGCCCCGTGGTTGAGGTGCCTTGCACCCGAGGCCTTGCGCGGCCCTTGCGGCTTGGTACCTTGTGCGGCTGTTGGAGAAGGAGTTGGCCACGGATCAAGCATAACCTTGCGCGCCTCCTTTGAGATCAAGTGAAGAAGACCACCTACGGACAGTGGGTGTGTGCCAAGTGGAGAAGAGGACCCGAGGCTTTCATGCCTTGTGTGTGCACCAAGTGAAGACACATTTTGTGTGTGCAAAATTGAAGAACAACCTACGGGTTAAGGGTGTGCAACAAGAAGTGGGAAGAGGCCCAAGTCAAGTGTGTGCAAAACAAAGAACAATTTATGTGTACTTGAACAAGTAACAAAGAAGGCCGAACCTTAGTGTGTGTGCAAACTAAAGTATACACACTAAGAAGAAAGAGAAGAGGACACTCACACTATTGTAGAACACACAATCTAAGTGTGTAGACAAAAGGAATTAAACGTGTGAAGGAAAAGAAGAAAAGGTGTGTGCTTAAAGTGACTACACCCTTTGAGGGTTTATTGCACCAAGAGGAGAAAGAGGGGAGTGCATGCATGCATCCATGCACGTGCACACGTGAACAAAGCTAAATCAGGCTATGTGCATTTGAGAAGTCCAGGAACAACAGTTCTTGAAGAAATTGAGAAGCCATGCAATTAGTGCATGAGGATACAGAGATGCCATGCACTCAGTGCATGAAGTTGATGTGAAGTGAGACTGGGCCAGACTGAAGTTAAAGACATCAGTTGTCTGAGTATTCAGTAGTTGGAGAGAAGCCAGGTCATCCTGAGAAGAAGGAGATAAATCCTGAGCAAGACGAGAAGACCTGTTCATCACAAGTGAGCAGAGGTACAGAGCAAGGCCAGCAGTCTTTATCCCAGACTGCTGAAGATACTTGAAGAAGCTTAAAGTGAAGAAGAGCTACTCGTGTGACTCGAGGAGCCAAGAGAAGACCCTGTGGGACTCCGGGTGGAAGAAGTCTTCAGTGGGATTCTGGAGCAGGCCAGTGGGACTCTGGTAACACTGTGGGATGCAGTATAAAGACCCTCCTGTGGGACTCAGGAGAGATACAGTGGGATGCTGTCTTGACCATTGTAATACTAACAGATTATAATGGGAGAAACCATGTTGGGGCGTATAACCAAAATGGCAAGGACGTAGGCCTTTGGTGCTGAACCTTGTAAATCCTTGTGTCCTGTGCCTTTATATTTACTGCATCATTCGAGGAAAGGTGAGAGATACAAGAAGAGTGGATCGAGGCTTTAACCAGCCATAGAGGTTTAATTGATAAAGAATCAATTAGTAAAAAGTTTTAAGGGATCATTGATTCACCCCCTCCCCCTCTCAGTGATTCACACTGATCTGGGCACTTCACTTTGGAAATAAAATGACTAATGGCCTTTCTTTCCACATAAAAAAATTTATTAGACCCCTTATGTAAATTTCATTAATGCATATTTCGACACATAGTTAATAAGGGGATGTTAATCTTCATTTCTTCATGGTTTTTAGATTTTCCTTTAAAATCCATAAGTCTCTTAATGTCACAACAATGGGATTTATTCATGACACTGACATCCATTTCATCCTTGATTTCACAAATCACAATATATTTATAGATTATAATGACTCTTATTTCCAATGCCCATCTAAGACTTGGATTTAATCCATTGAAAAACCAATCCACATTACATTCATGTTGGATGATAATTCATGAAGCATACAACATATGTTTTATTAAATATTACTCATAGGTAATAGTATATTCATCATTACATTGCTTTAACTCAAGAACTATTTATCCATATTAGAATGAAGAATAAAAAGAAATATCTTGTTTAAAAATGATGTATTCGACTCTTATTATACTATGGTTTATTTCTCATCATTCTACCCTATATTCAATATTAGAGTCCACCACTGGTAAGCCACTCCATTTAACATATAGAGTTCTAGAATGACTTTATCTTGCACTAAACAGTAGATTACAGAGAATTACATTTCATTGATATCAAGAATTGTTCAGAGAAAAGTGCATCATAAGACCATCTGAATGATGATGGATGATGCCTTAGAAAAAAATTCAATAGAATTTTTCCCCTCCTAATCTAATTTGTTTTTTTACTTTGATTCCTAGCTTGTGAATGTTGTGTGAGAATATCAATGATGTTTTTCATACCATATCCAACATAATTAGGTTTATATTGATTAAAATAATTTCATTTTCCCTCACACTCACCATTGATATGGATCCTTTATGTTCCATCCATAGATTAAAACCAAATTCATTAATTAAGAAATAGTTATAATAATTAAGACCCATATAATAATGAAAATTAAATTATAGGATGTGTATGTTATAACACCTTTAAAAAATTTTGACACATTAGGTGTATCCTAGCTTATTCATAGAAAACATATTTATAAATCCTTCAAGATACTTCGAGATGTGTTAGTGAATTAAAAAAGAATATACCCCTTGAGTGTCAAATCATGCAAGTAATATGACCCATTTTTTTGTTCCATATTACACTGAGTGAGGTAAGGAACATCTTTTTTGGGTTGTAAACCCTATGTACATCTGTGACAGAGACACATCCACTTGTTGAATCTAAAACCGGAGGTATGTATATGAAACCAATCACTATATCCTTTACCATAATTCCAGGACATTCTCTTATAATTTTAATTTTCCTTATACGTAACGATAGGTGTGTCCTTATAGTTCTTGCTAAGTTTTTATCATCCAAGATTACAGAGGTTAACAAATCAATTCCCCATATACTGACTTCAATGACCCCGTCTTTAGATACATTAATAGTACATATCTTTTCCATAATAGAGAAAACATTATAGAAACATATTCATCAAAACTGAACTAGTCTAGTGCCTTTATAAACATAGAAATTGAAACACTATTACATATGTGAGATACATTATCTCATACTAGTTTATTTTTTCATATCACCATTATTAGACACATCATACATAATACATATCTTCATAACCATGGTTAATGTAAACATAAATATCAGTGAGCTCATATACACAAAAACGGTAAACTTAAGATACATATAAGCGTAATCAAGATTATAAGAGTATGAGAAAATGATCAAGATAATTAAAGATAATGCCCTAAACAACATATATCATAAATATTAATACTATGAAAAATTATGTACATTTATAAGAAATGAATAATAATGACAAAAATAAAAGATGCCACTAAATAATAACCTGGGAAAAAATATAGAATTCTAGAATAACATAAGTATATATTATTATTTCCATAGTATCCAAGGCATCACTAACAATACCATATTGGTAGTATGGGCTCAGTCCCCATATCATATTGGTAGTCATGGTTTACACCCATGTCCATCTTATTTATGTGAGTTCACTATTTATACCAAATTTGTAGACATGGTTCACCGGCATTTCCATATTATTTTTCAATGTTCATTCCCAAGAACATAACATACTCCCTTAAAAGATATAAATCATTACCCAAGTTATTAGAGGGATATATAGGTTTGAAAATCTCATAATGAAAACATACATATGTGGTCTACAAGATCTTAAATAATCATATTAGAACCCATGAAATTAAATAGGTCTTATGAACAAGTAATAATATCAAAACCTTTGGAATCATACATGTTTCAAAATCATTTTTTCATGAAAATAAAAGATGAAAAATAATATTTTTTTTATTATCATATAACCCGTTAAAGGGAAATGAGATTCATACACATCAAGCCATCAAAACAAAATTCATTAATAGAATGAATAACAATTGAATAATTGAATAATTTCACAAGAATGGAATCAGTAAAACGAGAAGATGTTATCTAAGATGGGAAATAATTTTGAAATAACTTTATAAAAAATCTCCTATGAAAAATATCCTTTCTAAATTGCAATAATATTTTTAAATGTATAATTTTTTTCAAAAAAAATAAATGAAAACACCATTGAAACTAAATAATAGATTTATTTCAAAACAAAATAATGTTTATATAATTTTTCCCATTTAATGGCCTAACATTATACATTGATGACATATTTGATAACATTATTGTTAACATGGTTTTTGAATATAATATATTACCGACCAGAGAGAGAGATAATAATATTTTACATAAAAAGATTATCTTATATGCCAATGTGTGGGAAAATTGTACTAATACATGGATATATCATTAATAAAAATAGGATAAGGAAAATCATGAGTTATCATGAGACTTGGATCAAAATATTTCTTCAATGGAAGAATAAACATAAACAATCTTGAAAACCGATGAGATTGTCCCAATAAACTCTCGTAGCATGGTAACATGGGATCATATAATATATTTAATAAAATATAAATACATGATGGATAAAATATCATTAAATAAAGGAAATTATTGATATAAAACGTAACATTGATTTATATTCACCTAGAAAGGGAAATTACGCCTATAAAAAACATGGGTCTCAAAGAAGCTAAATTGAGAAAAAATTATTTTACTGATTTTGTAAATTTTAAATCATAAAATATATGAAATTAAGATCATAAAATGGATATTTTAATATATATAAATTTATTTATGAGATAAATATAATACAAGCATTTGATTTACATACACTGAAAAAATTTAAATGGGTTTGAACATAGAATTTTTCACTCATAAATAAAAAGGGAAATGATATCCTCTTACCATCTATTTGGAAAATACTCATACTCTTTAAAGCCACATGTATAATAAATATAAATTTATTATAAATATTTTAAATAAACATATTATTATATCTAATAGAATAAATGTATTTATGAAGAACTTATATTACATGCTTGTTAATAATCCTTTGTTAGGGTTTCACATAAGATAGTATTCTCATTATTCATCACATGTGTCATAATTTGTTATATCGTTAAAAGGTATAATTTATATAATTATTTATATAATATAAACCATTATTTAAATATCATTTATATAAAATAAATATGTCTTATAATAATATATAGAATATATAATTAGGAAAAGGAATACACCGTTCATGGAGACAGTATGCAGTACGTAAGCATAAATTCTATGTCAATTGAATTGTCAGGTTGGAATAAAGATGGTAAAAGAAAAATATATATGTATATATATCATTTTTATATTTGATTTAATATTATATATATATATATATATTATATATTCACTAAAACTATCCTTAATACAATCCACATACTGTATAAATGAATCATATCACTTTGAGGGGGTGGTAGTCCACACAATCTCAAACAAAATTAACAAATTAACACCAAAAATGAATGTAAAATGATATATGAAATAATGGAAGAAATAATATTAATGAAATAATAAATACAACATATAAAATATATATATATATTAGTTGTTTTTCCATCATAATTATCACCATGATAGGTAGAAATGAAAATTGAACAATCAACATTTAGTGACATGGTAGTTCTCCATACAAAAAAAAGTATGTCTGTTATCGATTTGATGGTGATGTGTGTGATTATTATTTTAAACCTAATAATAGAAAATATTATTATATGGATGATATTGTTTTTGGTATACCATATTGTAATAAATAGTGTGGAGGGGTGGAGAAGAAAAATAAATAAAATGCCATGATAGAAGACATTTCCTCTGAATAAGGTCACTCTTTTATATTTATGCGTGAACGATTCCATAGATTTAATTCCTCACAAAGGAAGGCCTGTAATAATAATTTATGATTCATGGGTTGTATATATGGAAGATATTGGTTAAAGCAATGTTTTCTGAGAGGTGTGAAAAAGGTGGATTGTGGTGTCCTTTGATAGGGAATGGGGAGTGACACACTTTTGAATATTGGATTAGAAAACTCCATCCATTTCCTTCCTGACACAAGTAGATATAATAATGTTCCAATTCAGATAAATAGTAGTATTTGCTATTAATATTTCAAAAAAATCACTTGGACATTTTTTATGTCATCTTTTTCCTCAAGGTTATGGTTTACTCCCTAATTAAGATATATTTAACCTTAATCATTGTAATTAATTTTATCCCATTTAACTAATAATTTTTCCCAAAAAACTAGGTTGTCATTTTTAAAAATTACAAATTACATTGATTCCAAATAGGGAATCCATTTATAAAAATTATAACAACCTAATTGGTATAAATTAATATATAATTAATCTCATAGTCTGGTCGACAATGCGGAGTTTTAATGAAAAAATAATCCAATGTTCTCTATGTTTGTATATACAATTTCAATGGGATATTTGTTCTAATTACCCAAATTTGTTTAATTGAAAAAATATAACATAATTAATAATTTAATAAAAAATTAAAATATATTTTTTCTTTATAATCAAATTAGTTGAAACCAATGTTTTGAATTAAATTCTGTTTTTTTATGATTCATCCATAAAAGATATTCTCAAAAAAATATGAAAACAACCACCTTCACTAATTCAGCATTTTAAATTTAAAAAATTGGGGGTTATTTTATAGATTTAAATATCTAAATGCCTATAAAAAGATTTTTCATATTTTCATAGAAGGATGTTAAATGTATTTAGTTTGAGAAAATATCAATTTTTAACATAAATGTGCTTTACAAAAATTTATATATTTTATTATCATATTGTTTTATATTTAAAAATAAATTATAAGTAATATTTAAAAAAAATTTAGTATTGTTCTTATAACACCCCGAGAATTTTATGATGTCTTCTATTATACACTTCACCAAGATTAGATAGTACTATACGCAACACAGTATTAGCTTGCAGTATATGCAACACTATTCTTGGATTCTGTTACACACAATTTGAAGTTTGTTTTGTGGAAATTATTATACGCAACTTTTAGTATAGATTTTTTTTAATGTGTAAATAAAATATGTTTTGATTATGTTATAGGCAACACCAATGAGAGATTTCACTACACGCAACCCTAACTTGGCATGCATTACACGCAATCGTGACATTCCTCGATAACGTGTGTAGTACGCAATACCGGGTTTTCACTAAACAACGATATGTTATAAAAATATTTTATAAACTAGCCATTATGTATAGTAACACCCACATTTAGAAATTTTATAAATTTTATCACTCAATATGGAGTTCAGTTTTGGATTCGAAATATTGAAATTATCTTATGGTGACTTTTTGGTATTTTTCTGAAAATTATCAATTTTTGATAAATAGTGAAACAAATGAGTTATTGGTTAAAACCGTCTTTTTATTTCAATAATAATTTATTTAATTTAAATTTATTTCGGTAAAAATACCTATATAATTCATGTATATGTTCAAAGTAATTCATTGGAGTCATTTTTTAATAATTTTAGATCCTTAAAATTTTGATTGAACTTTTGACTGTCTTTTACCCACCTCTTATGAGATTTTGCAACATTACATAAAAAATAATTTTACCGCATCTGTGAGTTGAGTTTTGAAAATCCTAGAGACATGGTTAACATCATAGAATAAAATGTGGTTCAATAAGATAAAAATAATTTTTGGTGAATAGTAACCTTTTACTTTTAATTACCACGGTTAAAAGTAAATAGAGTAATTAAAGGTAAAAATGGTATTATTATTACGCTAAAACATGACCTAATTCTATTGGATAAGTATAATTCAACCAAAAAAAACCTTAGGAATAAAATATTACCCTTTAGGTCTACTTGGATTAGATTATGACATTTATTATTATTTTATTTAAAGAAGAGTTAAAATAGTTAAAATCAATGTTTAATAACTAAACATTTTTAATATAGGGTTATACATTAGATGAATTCGAAAATCAAGATTCATTATAAAGATAATAAGTTTTAATAATTAATTGTATTTTATTTATAATTTTATGACATTAAATAATTTAAATTATTTATGACACAATGATGATGTAGTAATTACCTTATTAATGAAATATTTACATAATTGATGTTATAAATACCCAAATAAATGTAATTTGAGACTTTTTATAAATAATATAATTTTTAGGTTAATAAGACATGTTATTATTGATTCAATTCACGTTTTTGAACCAATAATGCTGTTATTATTTTCTCAAAAATCAATTACCAAATAGTGACAAAAGTGACATAAAATAATTTTTAAAACAAATATTATATTATTAATTGTTATTCTATTCCTAAAAATATAAGTCTTTTCCAAATGACATGTATAAGGTTATATATATTAATAATTAACTACTTAGGTTTATTTTGGCTTATTATAGTATGTTTATTAACAATATAATTTAAGAAAACAAGAAGACACGATAAAAGTTAAATTATTTAACATAGAGTTAAATCTAAATGATAAGGTTAAAATATTAACCTAAACCTATCTAAAACCAATTTGATGATATGATTTCGACCCATCCCCACTATAAATTCTAAATAAGTCACTATGGAGCTATTATAAACCGAATATGACTTTATTATAAAATAATATTTTATGTTTTTTCCTAAAGTGCCCCCCGGCCCCCTTATAAAAGGGCACCTCATCCCTCTCCTCTTTAAACAAATTTGAGCCTTCAAGATCGGAAAAACCCTGCCCATTTTCCTTCTCAACGTCCTTAGAAACATTATATAGGTTCTGGTCTCCTCAAAAGAGAAACTGTAATTCCTTAAGATAAATCATAAAAGAGGTGTGTCGAAGAAGAGATAATCGCTTCTGCTGATTCTTTCATGTTTATTTCTTCTTAAAATTATTATTCTTTAGTTTATTAATTATAAAGTAATAACATCAGTATCACTAATATACTGATATGTTATTATAAATATTAATCTACCCAATTTCACCTTATATCCATCCTATGGCAAACAAAATCATCGTGCGTGCGTACGTACAGAATATCGTCTCCATGTCATGGTGTAATATATTTTTCCACCACCACCTTACTTGGATAGGTATAATGGTGTAAATAATATCTATATATGGTTTTTATAAAATCATACTGATTCTTAGATATTATATCATCCACTATAATTCTATTCAATAATTATGGGAATGATATCATCGCTCGTGCATACGTACAGACTACAATCTCCATGAATGTGATGAGATTCATTTTCCACGATTAACCTTTCAAGTATGATTATAAAGTATAAATATAATAAATAATCATGATATTATATACTAATGATACTATATTTATGTACATATATGTTTCATTTAATTATTTCCATTCAATTCAATATGGAAACAAAAACAGTGTTCATGCGTACGTACGGCATACCGTCTCCATGAAATGTGTATTTAATTCCATTTATCAATCTATCATATATATTTATATACTGAATATATATTATATATAAATAATTTTTTACATTCTGGAATTAATTAAATCAGGATATGAATAATAATATCAAGAACAACAAATTGAAACACGTATGATAAATGAAACGATTTTACAAAAAACACTGCTTTAACATGGAATTTACTAAAGAACGGGTAATATAAAGTCATAAGTGAACCATATATGATATCATAAAAATGAATATTATTATTTAATAATTCAATTACATTCTTCAAATCATTATATATGAGGTTCAGATACATATAAAGTATATCATACATAAGGTAAGGGATAACTATTCCAATCTCATTCTTATCCGAGAATGTTTATTTGTAAGTATTTAGTGGGCTTATTTTTTTCATCCATGTCCATTAAAAATGTTTTTCATAAAGAGTTTAATATTATTCCATGTATTTTTAAAGTCATGTTTACCACTATTTTACTTTTACTTTGTATTATGGAAGTAATCTTTCTTTTTGTTTACCATACGTGGTACATTTGGTCTTTTCCAGCAAAAGTACAAGGGTAATGTTTTTTATTAACTTATATGGAATGAATGGATTTTTATGTTTTTCATAATGCCTTATTTTCATGAAGCATACACTACATGATTTCTTGACTATTTTCAACAAAATCCATTTCTTCTAATATTTCATGGCATTTTGTGAAAAGAATATGATTTCGAATAAGAATGAATATTTTCCTCAGGAATTCATTTCAAGTGTTTTGTCAAAACCATTTTCCATCTAAGATAACATTATTTCATATGTTCATGTTTCAAGTATAATGTCTCTATATTTTACATAGTTTCACTTTTCTTATGACGAAACGATATCCATTTGTTTTATATGGATTATGTTATGATGGGATGATGTTTATGAAACCCATTTTATTCATTGGGTTATGATGCATGATTTATGATAATGTTGTGGAACACATAAGATTGATTTCAATATGAGATGGGTGGGACCTATATCTCCCCCCAATGCATTGGGTAAAGATTTATATCTCATGAGATAGACATGGATGGAATGGTAGTAAATCCGGTTCAGTGATACAGGACTGGAACGTGGAGTGAACTCGATTCAGTAAGGGACTTTGGCCACTATGAAGGTCTTGGAAACAATACCTTGGCTACTATGGAAATAATATCACTTTCTTAATGGTTTTACACAATTACATGTTTTTTTCCCATTATATTTTATCATGATTGATGTTCCATTATGATCTATGCCTTATATACTTCCATGTTTAATTTCATTTCTCAAGATTTTGATGTTTAAACATTATGTTCATGTTTTAAAGTTAAAATGTATATGGTTTGTTTTATTTTCTCCAAGCATACACTTAATGAGCATTTCAGATCACCCTTTATATGTTTTCTATTCCCCAGGATATAATTGATGGTTTTAGGTATGAAATCCAAAGAGGAAGATCATTATAGGAGATGTTGAAGATCTTTCACCATGATTAGAAGATTAGGTTCCAAGTTTCCTAAGACACTAAACTATTATGATCCTTGAGTGTTGGTTTTCATTATGTATTAATTATTCTGAAAAAGTAGTGTAATGTCCATGTACGTCATGCTTTGGGTCTCTACAGTTGGTATCAGAGGAAAGGTTTAGATAAACTTTGGAAACTAGGATGTGAAAACTATAGTGAGATCCCTAGAGATATTTCTAAGGTATGTATAGGGATTCCACTATGGTTAAGTATATGTATAGTTTATATTCATATAATTACGGAGATGATATTATAATTAAACCTATGATGTTATATACTGAAGGTACTCCCCCTTGATTAGGATTTTTGCCTCTCACACCATTATTTTTGGGTTTCAGAAGATGGTTTGAAATAGGAAGATTCACAATAATTGAGGATATGATAGACAATGGAATGATATTCTTCATGAGAAACCAAATGAAATTGGATCTGGAAGTCCACAGATCATTATTATTCCTAATCAGCAATCTCAAAATATGATAAATAATCTCATCTTTGGTTAGTTTCCTGACTCATATAATAATAGAAAGATGGATTTTCCTGATGATCATAGAGGAATGAAATTTCATTTTCCCTCATCTAAATCATGTGGGATGAGGGACGAGGGAGAATGTTTCAAAGGAATTGGAAGATGCTTTGGGTGTGGAAAAGAAGGTCACAAAGCCAGTAATTCAAAAGGAAAATGTCCAGTTAACACTATAGACAAGGATAATGGTATTCCTAATAAATCAACTATTGTTAAATGTTTTAAATGTGGAATGTAAGGTAATTATGAAAACTAATGCCGAAAGGGAAAACCTCATGAGGATAATCAGCATGGTCATATGGGTAGTATTTATGTGGATGATGATGAAGAGACTACAAATGATATATAAGATGAAAGAAATGATGAAGCTAAGTCATTGGTTTAATAAGGTGGTGGAATGATTGTATGTTTATCAAGAATGATGTATAGTTCTATTGAATAAAGAAAAATATATGGATTGTTACACTATTATCTTTCCCTGAGTTTTTTAATGTATATGATGAATGGTACTAGTAACCATGAATAGTGATTTTGGAAGGTAGATGATATGCACATAATGAATGGATAAGAAGAAAATGAACTTTTTAATAGTATTCATGAAATCATGACAGATATAAGGACAAAGTGATATCATGGTTTGAGTATATAGATATTTTGGGATTTTAGTATGTGGAAAGAGTTATCTTTTAACATTATTCATTTTTTCACTAAGGTGCTATGGTAAATCACGTTTCAAAAGAATACTGGATTAAGGTATTCACTTGTTGGGAATGTGATCAACAAGATATATTTTATGATATATGGGGGATAAATGATGGTATTCATCTGCTTGTTATGTGACATTTCTAGTAATCATTTTCCTTATACAATGAGATTGGACAGATGTATTTTGTATATGTCTAAAGATTGGAATGCATTATGTTGGACATCTGACAGTATTGTTTAAGGCTAGAATTGTTTTTCGATATTATTTCTGGAATATTGTAATAGTATAGTTTTAGAACTAGGATAACCCATAAGATGGGTGACAACCTGTCACGTCGGATAAGGATGCTGGAATCAAACCTACAACTGAAGTGCGGCATGCCTTTATCGCCTACCATTGTTCTACAGGAAGTCCCTGGTTAGTAGAAATTAGTTTTATTTTATTAAAAAGTATGATAGTTGATGTATAAGTACATTTTTGGAACCATATACGATTAATCTCACCATAATATGGACATATATCTTTTATTAACATTATGTTTGAGATACATGGAATGACCTATCATTCTATCGCATGATCTACTAGTACTTCACGGAAGACAAATTCAACTTCATTTCTCTAAGAGATGAATTGGAAATTATTCAAGGCACAAACAACTGTAATATTATACCAAAATCAAGTAAGTAATTTTTTTAATTCAAACATTCTTCAACATTAGGGAAATGATCTTGAAAAAAAAAATGTCCCAGTTCACTCATATTTGAGGAATCAGATGGTACCATAGATCATAAAAAAATTATGGCTTTATGATTGTTGGATTTTTGACAGCCATGTTCTCTACCACCCTTCATCTAAACATGATGGTTAGATTTATCTTCCATATCCACATATTAACCTATATTATCATATGAGGAAACCCAGTGATGAGTTACTTTGGGAATCCATTATGTTTTTAATACTCCTTTTTAAAATGATGATTTAGGGTTCATTTTTACGATGTGGGTTTCTATAAATGAAACTTTCAAGTAGTAAATGATTTATAACCCTGTCAAATTTTAAGGGCGAAAATTAATTTTTAGGGGGGTTTGAATGTAACACCCCGAGATTTAATGATGTCTTCTATTATACACTACACCAATATTATCTTGTACTATACGCAACACTGTGTTTTATTGCAGTATACGCACACCTAGTCATGGCTTGTGTTACACACAATTTTATGTTCGTTTTGTGGAAATTATTCTATGAAACATTAAGTATAGATTTTGTTAAATATATAAATGAAATAAGTTTTGATTATGTTATACGCAACAAAAATGGGATCTTGAACTACACACAACCCTGTCTTGGATTGTATTACATGCAATCATGACCTTCCTCGATAGCATGTGTAGTACGCAATACCGGGTTTCAGTAAACAATGATATGTTATTAAAATATTTTATAAACTAGCCATTATGAACATTAATACCCAATTTTTGAAATTTTTTAAATTTTATCTTTCACAATGGGCTTCCTTTTTGGATTCAGAATATAGGAATTAGCCTAGGGTGACTTTTTTGTATTTTTCTGAAAACATTCAATTTTTTATGAATGGTGAAAACACTGAGTTATTGGTTACAACCGACTTTTTATTTAAATAATAATTTATTTTATTTAAATTTATTTTAGGTCAAACAAACTACATATTACATATATATGTTCAATATAATTCATTGATATCATTTTATAATAATTTTAGATATATAAAAATTAGATTGATCTTTTGACTGTCCTTTACCCACCTCCTAGGAGATTTTGAAAATTTACATAAAACATAATATTACCACTTCTGTGAGTTGAATTTAGAAAATCTAAGAGAAACTGTTAACATCAAGGAGTAAAATGTGGTTCGATAAGATAAAAATATTTTTTGGTGAATAGTAACCTTTTACTTTTATTTACCACGTTTAAAAGTAAATAAGGAAATTAATGGTAAAAATGATATTAGTATTACCCTAAAACATGTTCTAATTATATTGGATAAGTATAATGCGACCAAAAACAATCTTAGGAATAAAATATTACCCTTTATCTACACTTTTATTAGCTTATTACATTTATTATTATTTTATTTAATGAATAGTTAAAATATTTAAAATCAAAGTTCAATAACTAATACATTTTTAATATATTGTTATAAATAATATAAATTTGACTATAAGTATACATTATAAATCTAAAAATATTTCCCACATAATCGTATTTTATTTATAATTTTTATACATTATATAAATTTATTTAGTTATGACACAATGATGATGCAGTAATTACCATATTAATGAAATATTAACATAATTGATGTTATAAATACCCTAATAAATGTAATTTGAAACATTTTATAAATGAAAATATTTCTATAGGTTAATATGACATGTTATTATTGATTCAATTAACTCTTTTAGAACTAATCATGTTGTTATGATTTTCGCAAAAATCAATTTCCATATAGTGTCAAAATTGACATAAAATAGTTTTTAAAACAAATATTATATTATTAATTGTTATTCTATTCCTAAAAATTTAAGGATCGGCCAAATGACTTATATAAGGTTATATATGTTAATAATTAACCACGTGGGGATTTTTTTTGTCTTGTTATAGTATGTTTATTAACCATATAGTGTAAGAAAACAAGAAGACACGGTAAATGTCAAATTATTTAACTTAGAGTGAAATCTAAATGATAAGGTTAAAATATTAACATAAACTTTTCTAACACCTATTGGTTGATAGTATTTTTACCCATACACACTTTATCTATGAAATATGTCACTTTTGACCAATTATAAACCAAATATGACTTTATTAAAAAATAATATTTTATGTTTTTTTCCAAAAGTGCCCCTCGCCCCCCTTATAAAAGGGCACCTCCTCCCTCTCCTCTTTACAAAATTATGTGCCTTAAGGCTCGTCCAAACCATTCCAAATTACCTTATCATCTTTCCTAGAAACATTATAAAGGCTCTGGTCTCCTAGAAAGACCAATTCTAGTGCCTTAAGTGGAATCTTACAAGTGGTGCGTCGAAAAAGAGGTAATCTCTTCTATCGATTCTTTCAAGTTTCGTTCTTCTTCAACATATTATTAATTATTTGTTTAATTATAAATTAATTACATAAGTATCACTAATATACTGATATGTTATTATAAATAATAAAAAACCCCTATTCACCATCAATCCAACCTACCGAAAACAAAATCACCACGCATGCATACGTACGGAATACCGTCTCCACACCGTGGTGTAATATGTTTTTGCACCACCACCTTACTTGGATTGGTATAATGGTGTAAAGAATAATTATATATGGTTATTATAACATCATAATGATTCTGATATATTATATTATCCACTAAAATTCTATTCAATAATTATAAGAACAATATCATCTCTCGTGCGTACGTACGGACTACTGTCTCCATGAACGCGATGAGATTCATTTTCCATGATTAACCATTAAAGTATGATTATAAAGTATATATATAATAAATAATCATGAATTTTATTAAATAATAAGGATAATTTATTTATGTACATATATGTTTCATTTACATATTTCCATTCAATTCAATAAGGAAATGAAAACAGCGTTCATGCGTACGTACGACCTGCAGTGACCATGAACGGTGTATTTCATTCGATTAATTGATCTATAATATATATTTATAAACTGAATATATATTATATATAAATCATTTTTTACATTACTAAATTAAGGAAATCAGGATATGAGTAATAATATCAAGAAAAACTAATCGAAACACATATGATAATTGAAACGATTTTACCTATAACGCTGCTTTAACATGGAATTTACAAAAGAACGGGTAATATAAAGTCATAAGTGAACCATATATGATATCAGAACAATGAATAAGATTCTATAATAACTCAATTACATTATTTAAATCATTATACAGGATGTTTGGATAAATACGAAGCATATCGGTCCCAAGGTAAGGGATAACTATTCCAATCTGGTTCATATCCGAGATAGTTTATTCGTAAGTATTTAATGGGGTTATATTTTTCATCCATGTCCATAAAAAATGTTTATCATAAAGTGTTTTATATTATTACATGTATGTTTAAAGTCATTTTTACCTCTCTGTGACTTTTACTTTTTATTATGGAAGGAATCATTCTTTTGTTTACCATACGTGGTACATTTTGACTTTTCCGGCAAAAGTACGAGGAGAATGTTTTTTTAACTTATACGGAATTAACAGATTTTTATGGTTTTCATAACTCTTTATTTTCATGAAGTATACTCTACAAGATTTATGGACTATTTTCATAAAAAAAATTTCTTTTAAAAATTTATGGCATTTTGTGAAAATAAAATGATTTTGAAAAAGAAAAGATATTTTCCTTAAGAATTCATTTCATGTGTTTTCTCAAAACCATTTACCATCAAAGATGAAATTATTTCGTATGTGTATGTTTCAAGTATAATGTCTCTATTTTTACATGGGTTGACTTTTCTTATGATGAAATTTTATCCGTTTGTTTTATATGGATTATGTTATGATGGGATGATGTATATGAAACCCATTTTATTCTTTGGGTTATGATGCATGATTTATGATTGTGTTGTGGCACACGTAAGAATGATTTCAATATGATATGGGTGGTACCTATATATCCCTCTAATTCCTTAGGTAAATATTTATATCCCATGAGATAGACATGTCAAAAATGGTATTTTAATCCGATTCAGTAAAACAGGACTAAAACAGTGAGTGAACTCGATTCAGTAAGGGACTTTGTCCAAAATCAAAGTCTTGGAAATAGTGATTTTTCTACTATGGAAATCATATCACGTGCTCAATGGTTTTCCACAATTACATGTTTTATTCCCATGATATTTTATCATGATTGATATTCAATTATTATCTATTCTTTACGTACTACCATGTTTTATTTCCTTGTTCCATATTTTGATGTTTAAACATTATGTTCATGTTTTTAAGTTCAAAAGTATATGGTTTGTTTTATTTTATCCATGCATACCCTTACTAAGAATTTGAGCTCACCCTTTATATGATTTCTTTTCCATAGGATATAAAGAAAGGTTTTAGGTTAGAAAACAAAAGGGGAAGATCTTTATGGGATATGTTGAAGATCTTTCACCATGATTAGAAGATTATGTTCCGAGTTTCCAAATACACTAAACTATTACGGCCCTTGAGTTTTGGTTTTTTTATGTTTTAAATATTCTTAAAAAGTAATAAAATTTCCTTGTATGTCAATATTTGGATCTCTACAGTTCTTATAACCATTTTTAATGTTTAGGTAATAACTGTCTAATTTCAATATTTATATTAATAAAATGATGTATCAGAGAAACATTATCATTGTGTGTGACATACTTCGTGTCGGTGTTGAATTTAAAATATGATAAGTTGATGTTCCATTTAACATATTATGATTTGGATCTATGTAATTTATATTTATTTGGTTCTATGTAAAATTAATTTTTTCTTAGTGCATTCCATGAAAAAAATTAATTTCTTCGAGAGAAAAAGCGATCCGTAAAATCTCATGGTGTTAAAATATAGATTATTTTTACACATATTATCAAATTATCTTCATTTCTAATCATTATATAAACATAAAATGGATATCGAAGATTATCCTATCATATATTATTTTCATTCGATAAAACATCACCTTACCATTATATCACATTTCATGTTAATTTTTTTATCAAAAATATTCATGATAATACATAAGGAAAACTACATCATCCAAATACTATAAGGATTCATGATTTTTATGACTTGAATAGCAATGATAAACTAATTAATGACATTATATTATCCTCTCAAATCCAATTAATTTAAATAATTACAATTCAATTACGTTAATAAAATTTGAATTTAGTTTTTAATCATTGTATTAGGGAATTTACAATGATATTTACCAATTTTACCAAAATAGTAACATTTATCATATAATGGTTCATTAGGATATATTTTGTTTCCCATTATCTTATTAATAATTCTATCTATTTTTATTAGAAAACTAGATGATTTGTGAGCCCAATTTCTATACGTAAATGCTATTCTAGTTCAAACGATGAATTTTATATTGTTCCACTTTCAAAATTTTAATCATGTATTAAATAGAATATTCATTTCCTTGTAATATTTTACATGTGAACTTCCTTGAAACTCAATACTTCTTCAATTAATTGTGTTTGAAAAATAAATTATATTCCATTATTTTTTCATAAATTGAGATAACTCATTTGGAATCAATACATGAGTATATATTTTACTACAATTATATTATGATTCTCATATAGGAATTCATTATATTTATCATCACATTTTTTTCATGAATTATCCTATTTCCCTCAATAACTAAAAATAATAAAAGGAACCTTCTAAGAATTAGTTTTCCTACAAAAACCTAACATATAACCCTAGTAGAAATGATTTATATATTACATTTGTATTAGGAAACCTAGGAATTTTATATTATGTATTGTTTATATATGTCAATGTTACCTACAAGTTTTTCTAACATAATAATTCATTCAAGTCCTATATAATTAATCATAATGTGTTTCTCAATTTATAAAACATTTACCCTGGAATTTCAATCTACTTGTGCATATTGGCCTATTTTCATTCTCAAGGTAATGATTTACTCCAACTAAATGCACATATTTTAAGTTATTACCCATAGGTACCACTATTACAAAGTAATATCTACTTGTAATTTCGGGAAAGGGATGCATTTTACATAAAATAACTCACTCAATCCATCAACCAAATTCATGGGGGGATTTCATAGTAATTTTCTTAACCTTGGTCTTATCCATTAGGATAACAATGATATTTTCCTATCATATTTTCATAAGGTTATCTAAACATTTCATCAATCACCACCAATAGTGACCAATGAATTTTTATACATATTACAACCCGATTCATAAAATGAATATTTACTAAAAAAACATGGATTAAAAATTCCCAATGTATTTGGAAGATTATATTTAAAATACATTAATCTGAGGAGAAATAAATTTTGTATTTTATTTTCCATAATGATATCCTAAATCATTTTTATCTCCTAAAACTGCATGGGATAATGTGGGGAATGCATTGAAAGGTCGGTGAGCTAAAAAACATAATATGGGAATAAAAATGTCATGTAATCCAAATATGTGAGTAAAATTTTTGACATCAAATCATATAAGAGATGGATAATGATTATTCAGATGGATGAATAAAATAATGAACATGATACCATAAAAATTTGGCATCAAAGTAAATATCGGAGAAACATACCAAATGCAATTAACATATGTCTGGTATAATTATCAAGGCTATATCACAAGGTGGAAAGTGTCCCCAAATGGATTATGATCACTAAATAATCCCTTACACAATGTCCCATGAGAATAAAATATTACCTAATGAATTTAAGGGATATATAATTCTTAGGCCACCTAGCATATTCATTTCATGTACCTTATCATGTGGGACACATAATGAAATATATCATAGGATATAAACATAATAATTACTGATGGGAAGAATAATGGTAACATAATAATTCATATCATCACAAAAATATGAAATTTCATAATTAAAGAATTTTATAAATGATATTTTTGTATGTAGAACCCCTTTTTCTAGTTTGTAAAGCATTTTGTTTGTTTTAATATATAATGTTTATAAAGGATGCATGGGTGATTTTAGAGGACTATTTGAATTTTTACAAGGTTTTTTTAAAGGTCCATATTTTGATAATGGTTATAGGAACAATGCAACTCTTATAGGAAACTATGAAAGGTTTATCATTGGATTCTAGGTAGGCACAAGGTTAGGGACACCGTTTAACCAAACTATTCGTCCACCAAGGTGAATCCATGTGAAGTGGGGTAGTGCCCTTATTAGTGATTTCTACATGGTTTTTTTAATTTTTTGGTCCAACCAAGCAAGATACATATTAATGTATGGGTGTTTCATGTTTAGAAATGGTTTTCATAATCATTCACTAACCATTCTAGACTCAAAACAGAGATCCTAAAAATGATAATCTCACATAGAATTACCACTAATCGCCTAATTTACATCCATTTAAAACCTAATTTGGTTTTTATTCCTCCCAATTACTTTGTAATCCCTATAAATTGAACTATATGTGGTATGAACTATATTCTTTGTGTGATTTATTATTATTCCATTAGTTAGTCTTCATTTGGGGTAGTTTTTATGAGATCTACATTCCTTATATCTGTAATGAAATCCATCATATAGTCCATTGGGAAAATCTCTATGAGTTGTTTATGCCATGGATGTTGATATATGGTTTTATTTATGTTATTGAAACAAATTTTTAGTGGGGTCTTGGTGATTAAAACTAGTTCTGTTCAAGATTAATAATTTATCCATTTTCTCTATAATTCATGAGGTATGTGACTTTACACTTGAGTCCTCTTATTTGAACCTGAAGTATTATTTGATAATACATTTAATTTAATGAAATTGGCATTGTTATTTATGTGAAATTACTGTTAGAAACCCTCATTAGTGTCGGTCTTTGGTTTTGTGCAAATTGATAATTGGGAAAAGTTATTTTATTATAAATTTTTAAATGATGATTTTAAAATGATGATTTTAAATACTCAGGGAAAAAGGATTTGTGGATCCATTTTTAGAAAAAAATTATTTTCTACTGAAATTGATTGAGATGGTTGTCCTGGAATGGTTTTGGCATACATGTATATGGGAGTTCAAGATTTTGATGTAACCATGAATAAGGGGAGTGTACCATTATAGTATAAAGAGATGATAGCCTAGATAGGGTTTTCATGTCATTATTATAAAATTAAATTTGACACATATTGAGGACATAGTGTATTGAAGAGATACCACTCATGAGTATAGAACTATCAGTGAACAATGAAGGTGTGGTTGTGTGTGTGAATCATGGAGTATGTATGCTTAAAAGTAATGTAAAATTGTTATTGTATGGTAATTTACATTACCATAAAACAATTTGGGTTTTAGAAAATAGTTTAATTATTCTAAATATTTATATTCTTAAAAAAAATTCAATTTTTATGAACAATTTTGCATATAATTGTGCATAAATTTTCTATCTAATTGGATTTAGTAGTAAATTAATTTTGGTCAAACCTAATGTGTTTCATTAATCACCCCCTATATTGGAACATTAGGGCTTTTTTAGATGTCTCCTATTTATAAAAGCTAATGGAAAAGTATCAAACATACTTTTTTAATGATTATTATAATTATTCATGGAGTAGGAGTTATAGCTTGATGTAATGTTTGGAGTCATTTTGTTTTTTTGGGTTTTTTTCTTCCTCTTTGTACATTTATGTGAAGATTATTCATTGTGGTAATCTTTTGTATATTGGTTTTAATATCAATTTTATTACATTAAGTGTTCATGCATTGTTATCGTGCATATTTTAGTGGTTATTTTATTATGGTGTGTCTCGTTGTTTTTTTATTTCTCAATGGTAAAATTATACCCAACTGTAATGAATCCCTTTAAATTTATATCCATCCTTTCAGACCATGGTTGTGTTTCTTCATTGAATGATTCATTCCACAACCTTATGATGCCAATGAGGATTGGATAGATGTTACAAGTGGTATCAAATTGTTCAATCCATGAATTAAAATGTAATTTTTCTTGTTATTACCCAATAACTTCTTGAAAAAATGGTATAAGTTGGTATATCGTGGAGTTTAAAATAATTATGGTTAGTCCTGTAGATGGGATATGTAAAATTATTGAATTTTAGGACATCAAATGTAGAGAATAAAAAATACATTGCTAACATTTTAATACTAAAATTAAAGTTACTATGGAATTGGTTTCATAAGTGTTTTGGAGTAAATTATACAATCTCTAATCTCATATAATGGGTTTAACCAATGATATGAGCATGAAATTCTCTTTAGAAATGAATTCACTCTAAGAGTGGATATTTTATTTCAATGAATGGTATTTTATTTGGTGAAAAAACATTGATTTTTAAAATCTTTTGAATTTTTTTTTTTTGAAATGAAACATTTTGAAAAAGGCATGATATGTGTATTTTGAAAATGTGTTGATTTCTAAAATCAAGATGAAATTTTAAAAATAATATTATCATGGAAATTTTGAAACATGGAAATAAATGTTGTGATATGTGATATGGTATAATTTCAAATTGATAATCATTCAGTTCCTAGAGATTGAGACATATTTAATTTGTTGGGCTTATATAAAATAGAACCTCATAGGAATTTTTGAAAGCAATATGAAGAACCTACTTAGAATGTGGTTTAAATTGAGCGATAGGTGAACCAATAGTTGTTTCAATTTAAAGAACAATCTTTATAATATGTGTGTATATGTATTAGAAGGGATGAAACAAGGCATATAGGTAATTCTGGTTAGTTCCAAAAGGATAATCCACCATTACTTTAGAGTGATTCAGAAAAAAAAATAAGGAGGAGCTATGGACGAATAGAATGAATGAAATATTTTATTTACTTGAAAAATTAGTAGACTTGATATTCATGTTGGCGTCATATATCATGGTGGATCTTTCACATTGATTTTAGGATTTAGATGTTCAGACTAAAATAGAACAAGGAATTAAATTGGAGGATTTTAAAAAAAATTTCAAAATAACGTATATCCATATATATTATAGATTTATTGTATGACATTATTTTCAGATTAAAGTAGGAGATATTATTAATGACAGAGTATGTGGATAAATTCATGAATTTTGTCTCCTTTTCACCCATGGATTCTTCTAGTGTGTCCTTTAAGGAATAATTTTTTTAATCAATAATGGGGAATGATATTCAATAAAATATTATGGTATTCATTATTTAAAAATTTAAATAGATGTTTTATAGATAATCAATGTTAGAAAAGTATATATCATGAAGTATGGGGGAAGAATCATGTAGACACCTACAAGAAATTGTGGGATCTCTAATGCAGGAAGGAAGATGAAAAGGGAAACCTATTTCCATGGTAATGGAATGGATTTGAATAAAACATCTAGATAATTAAATATCCATTCAACTCCCATGATTAAATCATTATGCTTCTAATTTGGGTTTTCAACCACATGAAGTGAGAGTATATGGAACAACCTAGATAGTTCCACAATTTCAAAAATATATGGAATCGTCAGTGCTATTATAATCGTTCTCCAAGTATTGTTCTTCAATAAATTACAAATTTACTACAGACATTGTATGATTTCATTAGAAGAGGAAAACATATACCCATCTTTGGAAAAACACTGATATCAATTGTGATTCCTAGAATACCTTACACCATAGAAATAGAGATCATTTCCTGGAAATTAAGAACAAAATGCAATGAGTAATAAATTATATAGAGAAGATAATGTTATTACGTATGATCGACCTATACCATCAACAATTGTTTGTCATATTCCTTTGAATTATACTTTTATGAAATCATTTTTTATAGAGGTTCATCCCATTAATTTATTTTCTCTATTTATCATTATTTTTGGTTTTAAATTCATATATTATGCCTTCTATTTATAATTTCCATACTCATCTCTGTCAAAGATAATGTAAAACTTTTATGCATTGAGTGTGTTTTAGAAATGTTGATGGAGCGGAGTTGATATGTGATTTATCTATTCTTTAGAAGGATTTCTTTGATGTAATCCTAGGTATGGATTGGTTGATAATGTTAAAGGATAACATTGACTGTTATATGTGGATGGTCTATTTTAAGATAGATGGTGGAGTCAAGAATCTATTTAATATAGAATGAAATATAAACACTGGTGAAAACAACCCTATTGGAACTAGAAGTTGGAATGATCTCATAAATAATAGAAGTATTGAGTTTGGAATCTAGAGATGAGATTGAGAATAGATGTTTTCTAGAAGAAGTGGATCGGTTTCTAGATGTTTTACCCAAATATTTCTCAGTATTTCAACCCATAAGAGAACTATAGATTATTATTGGTCTAATTTTATAGACCATAAATATTTACCATTTATACATATATATATATTATAAGATTGAACTAATAGAAAAAATGGAATTGAATGGGTAGGTTGAAGAGATGATAATAAAGGGGTTTCTTTGTCTTAGAACATCTCCATGGGAATCAGCAATTTATTTATTAAAAAGAAAGATGAAACTCTTTACCAGTGTATAAATTATCATATGATTAAAAAAGGTATGATAATGTATTTTTATCCACTTCCATGCATTGATGATATATTTGATCAATTAATGCGAGCCCAATGTTTCTTTAAAATTAAATTCTGATCATGATATCACAAATTCCATGTTCATAAGGTGGATATTCCAAATATAGATTTCAGAAGTAGATATGGCCATTATGAGTATGTGGAAATTCGTTTCTATCTTACACATGCACCATTATTCCGTATGGAATGGTGAAACTTATATTTTATATGTATCAATATTCTTTTTTGGAGGTGTTTTGATCATGAGAATCACTTGGAGACATTGTTAAGAATCATATGAGGTCATTATCTTTATGAAAAACTATGAAAGTGTGATTTCTAGATAAATTATGTATGTTTCTTTAGCCTTGTAATCTCTAAAATAGGGGTTTCTATGGATATAAAAAATATTGAAGCTACAATCTCTTGGATACATACTAAGAATTTCTTTGAGATATGCAATTTCCATGGATTGTATGGTCACTGCCCACATTTTACATGATTTCTCATGACTCGATTCACTTATAAAAGCCTCAAAAAAATTTCTGATTCTAGTGGAATGAGGAATGTCATATGTCATTAAAAGAACATAATGTTCGCCATACATCAGCAACAATATTGATATTTCTAGAATCTATACAAGGTTATGTTGTGTATTCTGATGCTTCAGTATCTTTTATGGGATGTCTTCTCATTCATAGAGATAATGTTGGTTCTAATGTAAAATTGTTGTTTTTTCATGGGATGAACTACCCAATGCATGATTATGAATTAGGTGATGTATTACATGATTTGATTAATTGGTGACATTTCATATTTTTTTGATAATTTTTTTTACAAATCATAATAGGATGAATCATTTTTTATAAAAAATGTATATGAGTCTTACATAATAAATATTGATGGAGTTTCTCCATATGCTTGATCTTAACATGATGTATACATTGGTAAATAAAATTCGATAGTAGATGAATTAAGTTGAATGTCATATGCTGAGCGGGAAAAGTGTCTTTAGACCATTGGATGTTGATGTTACTGATATCCAATATTCACATGGATTGTGATGACTAATGGAGAGAATTTTTTTCCCTATAGTTTCTCTGATTACAAATTTGGATGACACAGTTAAAGATGCATATGCATCTGATTCATAATGTGATCATATGAGGTAAGAACTCAATTTTGGAGATCACATTGTGGTATAACAGCTGTATTTGAGTTTAGTTATGTGGGTTATGTATTAAATGGTCATACATATTTCATATTAGGAAAATAATTCACACTTTCCACCTTTAAATATGGGTTTTTTATCATATAATACAGAAGATATATACTGCATTAAAATCAAATTTTTGTTGGTCCACATAAAAAAGAATGTGGGTGAGTTTGATTCTAGATGCTTAACATGTTAGTGGGTTATGGAAGTGAATTAGTGGATAATGAGTATGTATCAATCATGATCTATTAATATTTATAAATGAATCTAAATACATATTATTTTTTATAGGTATCCCATTAATTATTTAGAAATAAGATATAATTTTGGAGATAATAGATCAGCTAAAAAAGTCATCCCATTTCATGCCTATTTATGATCCTCAAATGGAGGATGGATTGTATAAAATATATTTTTGATACCTGCTAAAGAGGCATGGAATATCATTTTTTATATTATTAAATAGATATGTGAGGATTAATTCTCATTTCTAGATATCCTTACAGCCAACCCCTAGGACTCAATTAACTGTAACTATAATGTATCATACGAACCTGTATGGGAAATTAGAAATGGTTATTCAGAATCAGGAAGACATGTTGTAGGATTGTGTGATGAAATTTGGTTTCTCGTGGATGGTGTAGATACTGTTAGTGGATATCTCATTTTACAATAGTTATTAGGCCTTGATATATATGGCTTGTTTAGGTATTGTATAGACATTTTTTTCAATCTCATATATTTTTGGTGAAAATAGGTGATACTTCACTTATTGTGGTAATCATTCTTCAAGATAAAATGGAAAAATCCAGTTGATCAAGAAGAGAATTGTGATGGATTATAGTCTTTAAAATTCATATATGGACCATCAGTGATACCCATATTAATTTTAGGTGGGTGATCGGGTGTTAATGACAATATCTCCATGTCTTGGGAATCATCGTTTTTTGAAGTGGGGCATGTCACCTTCTGGTTACACATGAAATTATGGTATAATTGAGTGGTTTGGTGAGGATGAATATTAGTTATATTTCCCCCATAGTTTAGAGCAGTGAATAATTTGATTATATATCTAATTGGACAAACAATCATCTCTATCATGACCATGCGATTAAATGGGATAATTTTGACATAGAGTAGGATACATAATTAGTGAAGGTGCTAGCGATGATTTTAGATAATTAAGAGAATATCTTAAATGGGAAAATAATCGGTCTAGTGCATATTTTTTCAAACAATGGTAGGATTTAGGAAGAGACTTCTGAACTAGAGAAGGGAATGAGCGATCAATATCCATAACTATTTCAATGAAATGCAATTTTTCTACATTATGAAGATAGAAAGTCCAATAGTTGGGTGAAAGTAGTCACCCATATTTATGTTATGTTTCCAATTAATTATTAAGTATATAAATTGTTTTGGTTAGGTTTGTGAGATTTTGGATGACTTTTCATATTTTTATAGGATTTTATATAGGTTAATAGTTCGAGTATGGTAAGGTGAAACTGTAAAATTCCTATAGGAAAAAATGCAATGTTAATCAAGTACATTTGGGAAAGAACATGGTTTGGAACAAAACATTGAAATACCATGTCGACACCTAGGTGTAAACATGTTTAGTGGGGATAGGGAATATGCATGGTTGGAAGATTGTTAGACTAATTATTTCATCCAATAGTGAGAGATACTTCTTGAGGAAGAGGATGATGCATTGTTAGCACAAAGTCTTCCTAACTGTTGGACTAATGATGCATGGTTTAATTGTAAGATCCTGATTATTTGTACCACACTCAATGTTTCCCCCAAAGAACATTTTTTCCACCATTTCCACCATAATTCTAGTTTTCTTCATACCAAATGCAGTGGAGTATTTCCCTATAAACTAGAAGTTTTGTGAAGTCCTTTTTGGGTGCGTGGTGGCCCGATTATCTTGGTGTGTCTTCATTTGTTGATGTTATTAAATATAATTTAAATATAAATAGGAAAGCTAGATCTAGTCTGTTTGGGAATGATCAATGGTGTTTGAGTCCAATCATGAAGAGATGTAGATTTTTTGAACTTATGTAAATTTATCTAAGTCTAATTTTTAGAAATTTAACATGGTTTGATAATTATTATTTTTCATTCATTTTTTTCACGAAAATTCCTAATGTAGGTGTATTCCATATCAAATCCTCATATTATAAATTTAATTCATAGTCTTAACATTATTTAATTTCAAGAAATTGGTTTTGAAACTAATGTGCAGTGAATTGTGGAATCCCTTTTATTAATGGTTGGTGGTTTCTTGTAAATTGGTTGTTTTGTAAAGTGTTTAGTTTATTAATATTAAAATGGTGAATATATGATATCGATTTCTATGATTCGTGAAGAAATATTTTTTTGTAATGGATTTAAAAATGATTATTTATTTAAATGGATTGAAAAAAATTTCATGGATTTCTCAACAATAGATGTGTGAGTTTAGGCATTCATTGTGGCCCAAAATAGGGGGTGTTTAACATTGTGGTACAATGGGGATTGACCCTGGATAAGGGGAATGTGTCATTGGGACCCAAAAATATTATCCACATCATGATGACGTAGTGTATTGACATGTAACCTCTCTTTAGTATAAAAATACCAGTCAGTCATGCAATTATGGTTGTGTGTGTGAATCATTTAGTAACTACACCAAAAATTATTATGAAATGATTAATATATTGTTTTTTTATTTCCATGAAATGTTTCTGGGGTTTGGGAGAATTTTTTTGGTATGGTAACTATTTTATATTATGATATTAATTTTTTTTGAATTATTTTATATAATTTGGTTTATATAAATGTTCTATCATGTTATGTTCTACGGGCATGGGTCGTAAAGTCATTTGGGGAAAAAATAATGATTTTCATTACTCACCCACTTCTTTGCAAGGATGATTCTTTTGTAGGTGAAATATATTGGGAAACATGTAAATTTAATGAATCACATTTGATCAAGGGTGATTTATGTTATATCAGAATGGAGTAGGATTATATTTTAATTTATCGAGTTTTGTATGTTTTTTATTCTTATTTATACTTTTATTTTAGTATTCTTCATCTATAGAACTCTTTTGTAGTTTGTTTTTGATATAAATTGTTTTTATTGAGTTATATTATATGGTTATCATGCATCGTATAATGGTTATTCTATTATGGTGTGTTCGGTTCAGTTTTCAATTTCTCAATGGTAAAATACCTCCACCTTCAATTAAATTGAATCCCTTGGCATTTATTGTCATCCATGGGTGCGTTTATGATGGTTCATAAGCCCATGTAAAGTTCCACTTCCATTAGAATACAATTAGAAGGGGAAGGATGTTACAAGGTATACATTACCCCATTAAAGGAAGGCATAGTGTGAAAGGAATATATATAGGATACATATATACAAATTTTGGAATATTTCCATAACTTTAAGGAATGTAGCCATTAATGAATAGAAATATTGTTATAAATGAAATGAAAACATTAATAAGGAAATAAACATCACACGTTGGAAAACTATTAAAAAAATAAAATTCACAATATTTTGTGGGAATACATGTCATTGATAATAATTTCCATATATATAATTTAATATTTAAGGAATTTAATTGAGGGTAATTCCATGTAAGAGGTATAAGCTAAAAACATTTCATTCATATTTTTTAAGAAAATCCAAAAATAATGTCATTAAGATTATGAAGGGAATGTAATTTTCATAAGAAATTAATTTAAATCATGGGAAAAAATTTATTAATATTGAAAAATAGTTTAACGAATTTTTAGAGAACATGAATTTGAAGCGAAAATGTTTTTCAGCTGAAGAGAGTAATGTTTTAGGAATTTAATTAAAAATTTAACATAAATTTTAAGTACAAAAAAGAAAAAATTGTACTATTTATCGAAAAGATAAAAAATAACCAATTAATGTGAAAATAATTTTTCACTATTAAAAAATAATTTAATTTCTATCAATGGCAATTTAAGAATAATTAATCCTGATTAAAATAAAATTGAAGCATAAATTATTTCCACTTTAGTAACATTTAAATCATAATCCTTAGGAATTAATCTAGTTAATAGAAATATAAATATCATAAACTATGATGTATTAGTTATATAATATGAAAATGGTCAGCATTAAAAACATAAGATTGAAATATTGTGAATAAAAGGGAACTCATCTCAAAGAAGGATGTTTTCAGACAAATAACATTACCTCGATTCATGGCATGTCATGTATGTAGTTTATCTCATGAATTATAAACATATATAAATTTTATATTCATAAGTAAAATTAACAGTTTTAATAAATTATACTTAAACAATTTATATCATTTATTTTAATTACATATTTAATTAAATAATCAGTTTTTTCCCCATCTGGTGTTTTGAGGATTCTCTTTTCATTATTTGGAATCGGCATCAGGGTTTTGACAATGGTCAATGTGATAATTATTCAATGGTATATAGAATAATAATCATGAAATAACTATAACTATCATACATAATATTTTTCACTACTACAGAAAGCATTATTTATGTCGGTTATTTTTTATTTTTTACGTTGATTTTTAGCCGACGTTAATACAGACGACGTTATAAAGAACAGTTTTTACATAGGTTATTTAAAAATCGACGTAAAAAACATAAAATTGTGGTGTTTATCACGTCAGTTAATTAATAACTTACGTGAAAAAATCAGGGGGTTTATAATGTCAGTTATTATATAACTGTCGTGATAAACTGGGGGGGTTTACACGTCGGTTATATAATAACTGACGTGATACACCCGTGTGGGGGATGTTTATCATGTAGCTTATTTAATTACCGACGTGATAAACTCCTAGGAAATGGTTTATCATGTCAGTTATATAATAACTGACGTGCTTAAACAGTCCAGGGGGGTTTATCATGTTGGTTATTTAATAACCGACGTGATAAACCATTTCCCGGGCCTTTTATCACATCGGTTATTAAATAACCGATGTGATAAACCATTCCACAGGTGTTTATCATGTCAGTTATTCAAAAAACCGACGTAATAACCCCTTCCCGATTCCTTTATCACATCGGTTATAAAATAACCGATGTGGAAGACCAAAATTTTTTAAAAAAATCAAATGTAGTCCTCTAATCTCCCCAGAAACAACCAAAAACCTAATCCAGAATTCATTCCACAAAAACAGAAGTAGATCAAAACAAGAACAACAGCAAAATTAAACATTTACATTGATAACATTGAAAACATACACCACTGGAGAATCCTCCCACCACCCCCTGAACAACACCCCCTCACCCCACTTGATAGCCCCCAAGACACCCCTAGACTGCCCCCCTGACCCCCTGGATATCCCCAAACACCCCGAGACAACCCCACCACCCTCATGCATACCCCCCCCCCCCCCACCCTGGACAGTCCTCCCCCACCCCACTTGATATCCCCCACCACACCCCGGGACTTCCCCCGACCCCGTGGACAGCCCCAAACACCCCTGGACAACCCCCCACGCACATGTATACCCCCACACCCCTGGAAATCACTCCCACACCCCTTGATAGCCCTTCCACACCCCTGAAACAGACCAAAAAGTTATGAAAAACAGACCATAACCGCCTCACCCTACTAGACTGCCCCCACCACACCCTTGGACACTCCCCCCCCCCCCCCACACCCCTAGACATCACCACCACCCCCTGGACATTCCCCCACCCTCCTGTATATCCCCCACCCCCTGGACAGCACTCCCACTTCCCTGTAAAGCCATCCCACACCCTTGAAACAGACCAAAAAGTTACCAAAAACAGACCACAACCCCCTCAACCCACTAGACAGCCCCCCACCACACCACTAGACTGCCCCCATCCCAGGACACCCTAGAACCCCCCCCCCCCACCGCACCACTAGAAACCCCCTACACCCCTGGACAGCCATTCCTCCCTCCAGGAAACTCTCCCACCCCCTAGACATCCCCCCACTCTCATGGAAACCCAAGACCCCCCCCCCCCCCCCCCCACACACACACACCCCACCGAACAGCCCTCCCAGACCCCTAGACACCCCCACCCCACTAAACACCCCCCACACTCTTGGAACCCCTCCCCCCCAGACCAGAATCCATACCATAAAAACCATCATATGTAGACCAAAACAAGAGGTAGCGAAAAATTAAACATTTACATATATAACATTCAAAACATACAATGTCAACTTAAAAAAACTAAATCCAACCTAAAATACTACCAAATACACAAATACTACAACAATATTCAAAATTACATTTTTCATTACAAACAACTAAAATTCAATCAAACTTGTAAAATAATTTGACCAATCCAATTGTATGTGATTGATGTCTTCAACAGTTTAGGGTTGAGGTTCATAAAAAAACTACAAATGAAATTGATAGTAGTTAACGTGAATAATGAATAAATCAAATTGAAATATTATGTCAAAGTTTAAGAGGAAATATTACCAGGTCAAAATTCACAACTATCCAAGTTGTTTTTATTTCATACATAAATCATAACATATAATAACTGCATTCGATGATGCGTTGTTGTTCATGAAAATTCTGTTTGAATGAGTGTAAATTCAATATATTATTTTTATGTAATAAATCAAAAAGTACAAATTATAAATGGATATTTACCTTCACATTTACATATTTGATCTTTTCACTCCTTTTCTTTGTGTTATTTCGAAAGTAGACCCATCCCCTGTCAAAAAATAATACGAATGGGGTCAATTTAAAATTCATTATAATATATAATACTATTGAGAAATTGAAACTTACATTTCCAATATATTCTTAAAACATTCCCGCACATCATCATGGATAGAGCATATCCAATAAAGTGTTTTCTCCCTTGGAAAAAAACCACTAACATCCAATGATCACTGATAAAAGGAAATTTATGGTTAGTGGTTTTTTATGTTAAAAGATAATGAACTCTTTGAGAGAGATGTGTTTCATACATCTCAAAAAAGGCATCCTCCAACATTGTGTGACTATATTCTTTTCAAGTATTTCAGAAATATAAAACATTCATTATTCCTCATCCAATGCACATGCTTCAGGGGAAATCAATTGCCTATCCATGAATCCATATACATCTTTCAGCTCAGTCCTCTCACAAATTTTAAAAATATACCTAATACGAAACAGAAATAAGTACACATTTTTAATAAATATAATGCAGGGTAAAGGTGTTAAGACTTACATTGATAAAATTTGCACCACATTGATGCCAAATCTATCTACAGTAACAAGCTCCAAGATATTAGTTTTCATAATCCCCACAGTTATTGCATGTCCACAAACATGAGCTTCCATTGGAAACTCATAATGACCCGCCAAAAAATTTGAATACCTTGACAATCTATCAAGACTATTATAATCTGTATCTGATGTCATAGCAATTTGTCTTTGTTGTTGTCCTTAAAATATTTAATTACCTTTGAAGTATTCATATAAAAATAAATAGAAAAATATATTAGATTTAAAATAATTAAACAACTTTAATAAATAAAATAAAATAAAATATATAACATTCATACCTCTATGGTAATGAGTCAAAGATATCTGGATGGCCAAATTAAAAAATGGCCGATAATATGTCCAACTATTGTCACCTCAAATGTTGGTAATGGTACTCGAGCTGATCTATCTATAATATCATGTACATTGACCCTCTGATTCTCTACCTCTAATTGTTGATGATGAACTATATCTTCTATATAATATATCAACCCACATGCAACTATATGATGTTGAGGATCATCAACATACAACTCAAAATAAGTAGGAAGCTGCCGTGGAGGAGTAGGATAAAAAATGGGGTCCACAGGCTGAGGTGGGTGAGTGGGAGCTACTGGAGGAGGTGGAGTATAAATAATAGGGTCTATAGGGGGAGGTGGAGGAGTGGGAGCTATAGTATTAAATTGTATTTGCATGTCTGCAAACATAGACTATTCCGAATCTCTAATATTTTCCTCCATCGTAGCATTAATATAATTAACTTCAGCCTCTAAGGATTCTATTTTTTTTATAAACCCTCTCAAGGTTAGAAGTTGAAGAACGTGGAAACACTATTCTTAATGATACACATATCGGCTATCCTCTTACACGACCAGGATGTTCGGGCTTTCCCAATGCTATGGATAAAATATCTTGCCTCCCAGCAGCTGTAAATTCCCCCGGTGAACTTTCATCCTCAAGAGAGTCTTGTATTAATTAATTGAAAATTTCCGTAATGATTGAAATAATATGAAGAAAATAATTAACTTAAATAAATAAAATAGATATCTTACAATCCTCTCAGCTACGATTCTCGATTCTTCTAAAAGATATTTCCCTTTTTTGGCCATCTGAGCTCTCTTCCATTTTTTATGTCTAGATGGAGGGGATGGAGGGGCCACCTCTCTAGAGATTGAAGACTCAGCTCTTAGTTGTTGATATTTTTACGCCATCATTTGTTCTTCCAAAAATGCATACCCTCCCCAAGATAAACTGTTAGGGTATACAATTATTGATTGGATCTCTAGATGAGCTTTCCTTGTTTTCTGTAAATTAAGAATAATAAATCACTAAAAAACAATAATAAGATCATTTATATAAGAAAGATTATAAAATATTACATTGCCCTTACTAAAAATGACTATTTTTTTATACTTTCAAAAAATTGTCTCCATGTGACTTAATCAATAAAAGGATATATATACGACATGGATTGTCATGAATCCTATGACCATAAATGAAATCAGATGGGAGGGTTGATTTGAAATCCGTCCATATCCTGGCAGCCAATGATAAGAATTTCTTCCTGACTCCTCCAATGTCAGGAATATCAAATGTAATCTGATAAAGAAGATGTTAAACATATTATATATATTAGAAACATTAAAAGAATAGTCAAACAATAGAAAAATATCTTACTAAAATTGTCTCCCACAACTGCGAGATTACAGCTTTATACACACTTCTCTAGTCATCATACAGAATTCCTACTTTGCTCCTAGCCTGAGTTGATACAAAGCTCTTAAAATATTTTTCATTTGGACCTCTAAGAATTTCATCATCATCAAACTCAATGAGTATCCCCTAATCCTGCATATGGTAAAGTGCTAATTTTGGTAAATGTGTGCACCCACGTTTACCAACCATTGAACTATTTGTTGTAATAGGAACACATGAGGAAGATTGGGGAACAAAAATAAGAGAATGTGAATGTTCCTCCTTAGATGTATGACCAATATGCTCATCTCCAAAATCTTGTGGTTGATCAAATGAATGATCTGTCATTATCCTTCAAATTAAAAAAACAAACATTTGTTTACAAATATACAAATTCAAATATTTTAATACTATAGTAATCAGAAAATTGAAAATTGTACTAAGATACGTAATAGTAAACATTGTTAATATGGTAATCATGTTAAATAATGGTAAAGATGGTAATGATGGTAAACATGGTAAACATAGTAAACCTGGTAAACATGGTAATGTAATTGCCACGGAACAAAAATAATATATATACAATTCATGTAATGGTCAACATGATAAAGTAAACAAAACAAACTTAAAACCAACAAAAACATATACTTATTTTGTTTTAATTCATGTTTTAATAAAGAAAAAACTTACAATATCAAACATTTTATGAAAAAAATAAATGTAAACAAGAAATAAACATATGTTACCTGTAATTTTAGTGATGTACAAATGGATTGTTTTCCGAAATTCCTTCTTCATGATCATTACTTATGGAAAAAACCATGTCTCTAACATGCTCATCATTATGTTCTGTTAATCTTTCCATGGAAGTAGGGATCTCACATAAATCAACATCCTCATCAAGTTCATAATCACCAATATATTATTTTTCCCTTGTAAAACAAAATACCACTGCATATCTGATTGATCTACTACATAGAAAATTTGTTTTTCATGTTTTGCATTATAAAATAATCAGTTGTGTCTTCCAATCTATTCAGATTAACATGTGTCATTCCAAATTCATCATTTCTGAAACTGTTGTTACCAATAAAACATGTATAGTTAAAAACAGGAACTTTATTTTAAATTAATCAACCTAACATATGTCTTAAATCACTACATCATATGCACTTGATGCAGAAATTGTGTTTCTATCCTTAACACTTGAAAAATTCATTGCTTTTGCAAACACCAATACACCACTATTCTGAGCTGCACTTCTGTTGTCTTGAGCTTTCGTATGAAAAATTTATCTATTAATGTTATAACCGGATCATGTTATCACATTTAAATAGGGACCACCCACTATCCATTTTAATGTCACATGAAACATTTGATCTACCAAGAAAGGTCTTTTTAAACCATGAAAAAACAGTTCTGTTGTGCTCCTTCAAAATCCACATTTATTCCTTCTTTGGATGACATTGTTTCAACTCATTAATATGCAATGTGATATAAGGTTGAGCATCAAATATGTTATTCAAGATGTATGGTTCTATCTTCATTATCTATTCAGCAGACAATGATTTGACTTCCAAGCCACGAATCTCCTTTCCCTCATTATTAACTCATTTATGGTGAGAGGGAGGCAAACTTATCTGTTGCGCCACAACCAAGTAGCTTGTACAAAACTCTTCTACCTCCTCAAAAATAAACTTTTCAATAATGGAGGCATCAGGTAGATAAGGATTCTTAACATACCCATTTAATATTTTCATATACCTTTCAAAAGGATACATCCAACAAAGATATACATGTCCAAAAAGCATTATTTCTCGAACCAGATGAATCATTAAATGCACCGTTATATCAAAAAAAGTTGGAGGAAAATACATTTCCAAATGACAAAGTATAAAAATTGAATCCTTTTCAGAAATTTTCAATGCATTCACATCAATTGCCTTATTACAAATTGTATTGAAAAAATAACACAACTTCATTATAGTCTTTCTGACATGGATGGGAAATATTCCTCCCAATACAACTGGTAGAATTTGTTGCATCATCATTTGACAGTCATGTGATTTCATACCTATCAACTTCAAGTCCTTCAATGAGACAAAAAATTTTACATTTGAAGAATAACCTTGAGGCACTTTTATATCATGAAGACACTGACAAAAGATAATTTTCTCCCGCTTCGATAATGTATGAGAATCCGGGGGAAGAAATGTTCATCTTCCTTTAAGAGTGGGAGCTAACTCTAAACGTATTCCCATTGATAATAAGTCTAATCATGCATTCAATCCATCTTGTGTCTTTAATTTAATATCTAACAATGTATTAATTAAACAATCACAGATATTCTTCTCTACGTGCATGACATCAATATTAGGTTTAACTTCATGATACCTCCAATATGGTAGCTTAATAGAAATTGGCATTTTCTTCCAAATATGTCTATCATTACCAGATTTATGTTTCTTTCCCAATGTAACATCAAGGTTTTTTACCCTCTCAAAATAAAGATCAGCGGATAAAAGTTTTGGAGCAGTATCAAATTCTTGTGATCCATTGAGTGCCTTTTTTTGTCTTCTATAAGGGTGATCCATAGGAAAAAAATATTCAATCACCCATGTACACTGTTTTCCTCCCATGATGAAATTGACAATATGACGTCTGTTGTTCAAAAATTGGACATGCTTTATGACCTTTAACACTGTATCTAGAAAAATTTCTATATGTTGGGAAGTCATTTATAGTGAAAATAATCACTGCATGCAGTTCAAAATATTCCATTTTATAAGAATCATACACCCTAGTACCATCATCCCATAACAGTTTCAAATCACCAATTAACGGTGACAAATAAACATCAATATCATTGTCGGGTTGCTTTGGACTAGAGATCATTATACTCAACATGACATATTTGCACTTCATACAAACTTCAAGAGAGACGTTGTAAATTACCAATAACAAAGGCCATGAACTATGTGTGCTACTGAGGGTTCAGTGTGGATCCGTTCCATCTGATCACAACCCTAGTCTAAGATTTATAATTTCATTTCCAAATTAAGAATATTGCTTATCAATTTTCTTCCATTGTGGACAATCATCTAGATGTCGTATTTTTTCATCACATACCCACTCATCAGTATGCCATATTAACCTTTTTCATCATGTGAATTAGAAAATAAATATTTTAAATTATGAATTATAGGAAGATATCAAAATACCTTTGAAGGGATCTTTGTAATCTCTATATCAGACTGTGATTTTTATTTCACCTTATACTGTGATGTCCCACATTTTGGACACTCTAACAGAAATTCATATTCCTTCCTATATATAATGCAGTCATTCAGACAGTCTTGTATTTTTTTATTCCAGTCCCATCAGGCATAATATTTTCTTGGCCTTATAATGGGAATCTGAAAGATTGTTATATTTTAAAAGAATGTATTTCATCAATTGTAGCAGCTCTGTAAAACTTCGATCAATCCATCCATGTTTTGCCTTCAAGTTAATCAATCTTAACACTGCCAATAAAACCATAAAATCCGTACAACCATGATATAATGGGTTTTCAGCATCACCATATAGACGTGAAACTATTGGTTCTATGTTAATTTGTTCTTCTACAATATCGTGAATCATTTCTTCAATTCCATCGGAGTTACCATCTTGCGAATCATCATCATCAGTGACATTCCATCTAATTTCACCATGCTAAATCCAAGGGCTATAACTCAGATTAAAACCATGACAAATCAGATGATCTTTTATTACTCTACTTTTCAAGTTCTTCATATTCAAACATTTCAGGCATGGACAGAAAAAAAATGTCACTACTTGGAACATTTCGTTTAGAAAATTCCAAAATGGCATCAACACCTTCTTCATATTCATTTCTCATTTGATTTTCTATAATCCAACATCGACTCATTATTACCTATAACAAATATCAAAAGTATATATATATATTTATGATAATACAAATATATGTTTATATGAAAAAAATCATAATTTTAATGTAAAACAATTTTGAAATATAAATAATATATATGCATAATTAAAAAAATATTCTTGAATTTTATTTTAAAGACAAAATATTGTTTGATATAATAGTTCTAAATTCCATTGAATCAAAGAAAACCATGGGGCCTACAATGGTTGATATAAAATTTGAGAAAATGGAGTAAACCTGATAATTAAATAACATTTAAAATAAAAACTCAGATGGAGAAAATCACAATGTAAAGGAAATCATCATGGCAAAATCATCATGTCATAATCTCAGAATCCACGATGCAGTAGTCAATCCCAACTAACAGTTATCCCCCACCCCTTGGACACCCACTGGACACCACCACCCCCTTGGACAGCCCCCCACCCATTGGACACCACCCCCACTCCTTGGACACACCATGGACACCACCACACCCTTGGACAACCCCCAACCCTCCAGGACACCCCCACCCCCGGGACATCCCCCACCCCTCTAGACAGCACCCCCACCCCTCCTGGACAGCACCCCCCCCCCCCCCACACACACACACACCCCCTTGGAAACCCCCATGGATAGACACCCACCCCTTTAGACAGCACCCCCCACCCCTCCTGGACAGCACCCCCACCCCCTACCCCCTTGGACACTGCCCTGGACACCCCCAACCCTCTCGACATCCCCCCGCCCCCTAGACAGCCCCCACCCCTCTAGAAATAACCCCCACCCCACCAGGACACCACCCCCACCCCTACCCCCTTGGACACCCCCAACCCTCTCAACAACACCCACCCCCTAGACAACCCCCTAAACCCATTGGAGAGGCCCCACCCCCATGGACAGCCCCTCCCCCCACCCACCCACCCAACCCCTTGGACACCCCCCGGACACCTCCAACCCTCTCGGCAGATCCCCACACCCTAGACAGCCCCAAACCCTCTTAGACATCACCCCCACCCCCTACCCCCTTGGACACACCCTGGACAGCCCCCACCCCTCTAGACAGCACCCCCCACCCCTCTTGGACACCACCCCCACCCCTACCCCCTTGGACACCTCCCTGGACACCCCCAACCCTCTAGACATCCCCCACCCCCTGGACAGCCCCCCACCCCTCTATAAAATACCCCACCCCCACCCCTACCTCCTTGGACACCCCCCAACCCTCTGGATATCCCCCTCCCCACCGGACAACCCCCCAAACCCTCTGGACATGACCTCACCCCCTTGGGCAGCCCCCACCCATCCAACACCATGGAAAGCCCCCACCCCCTTCATACCCCCACCCCCTTGGACCCCCCCCCCCCCCCCCCACCCCTGGATTCCCCCCCCCCCCACACCTCCATGGACACCCTAAATAGCCCCCAACCCCCTGTACAACCACCAACCCTCTTGACAGCCCCCCAAAACCATGGGATTTTAACCTCAAGCTACTAGTTTTGGCATATCTAGATATTTTCACCTCAAGCTACAAGTTTTGGTATCATGACATTATTCAAAATGAGAACCATGAATTGTATCTCCTACATGTCTAAAATTCTCTATTGTGCAATGAATCGGGTTTTAATAGCATATGATGTCTTATAATAGTCCACGAAAATAGTCAACGTAAATAGATTAAGGAACAACAAAAAGTGATACCCAAAATAGAAAAAAACAAGGATCCAAAACAAATATTCCACCATGAAAAACCATATATACTTATAAAATAAATCACAATGGTACACGGAATGGGTGTATGACAATGGTTTATATATAAATTGTAGTAATATAGGTGAAGGAGATCATTACTTGTCAATGACAAAAAAAAATTACCATCAATGTTGGGCATTCTCCAAACAAAATCAAATGAAATAGAAGTAGGTGAGGTTTAAGTTAATATTGAAAGTTGATATAATAGATCTAGGGATAATAAATAATATAATGATGGAAAAACAAGGTAAGAGGTTTTGAAATCGAATAATATTACCTAGTTTAAACAAAAAAAATTGCAAAACCTAAATATAGACTATCCGGGAAAAAAATGAATGAAATAATGATGTGGGAGGCTTACCTGAGTGTTGCGAGTTGAGATGATAGATCTGAGGAGATTAATGATGATAAAAAATGATGGCAAAATGATTTTAACTCAACGAAATCGAAGAGTCGATTAGGGTTTTCCATGCGAGAGAGATGAGTTGTCGGACAGTCGATCGAAAAATCGTAAATGACAATCCACAGGGTGTGTTAATTTTTTAAATGTTTTATAAGGTTGGTTATTTAATAACCAACGTTATAAAATATTTTTATTACATTTATATCTTTGGGTATTATAATAAACGATGTTATAAATGTATCAGATACCGCTTTTTTACGTCGGTTATTTTATAATCAACGTAAAAAATTCCATGTGTTGGTTTTTTACATCTGTTATAGAATAACCGATGAAAAAAACACATCCAAAATCACAGTTTTCATTTGTCGATTATAATATAACCGATGTAAAAATTACTGCAGGTTGGTTTGTTACGTCGGTTTTCAAATAATCGACATCCAAAAGGCCTCAAATGCCACTTTTTTTACGTCGGTTATTTTATAACCAATGTAAAAAATTTGTAGATACCTTGTTGTTTATGTCAGTTATTTGATAACCCTCATAAAAAACACCGTGCCTTGGTTTTTTACATTCGTTATCAAATAACCCACGTAAGAAACAAACGCACATGATTTTTAATGTCGGTTATTTTAATAATTGACGTTAAAAATTTACTCTCTGCATTTTTTACGTCGGTTATAAAATAACCGACGTAAAAAACCACGTATCACAGATTATCACGTCGGTTATATATAACCGATGTAAAAAATGGAGACATTAAATACGCTTTATGCACGATTGTTTTAATTGTAACCATTAATTATTGTTTTAAAAAATAACTATGTCATAATCATATAGAAGGTTGGCCATACATATGCAACTGTAATGTTTCTATCTTTCAAAGACAATGATGATAAAAATAATAATTTATTTTATTTTTAAATATTGATAATAATTATATATATATAATATTTTTCAGTTAAATACACATTCGTGTACATACCATGCAATGTAATAATAAAAATCTGAACCTCATCGCTTCGGGAGGCGGTGGTCCGCATAGACATAGATGTTGTTTTTAATTTTTAATAGAGCGTTGGGTCAGAATGTATATGATTATTTAATTAAAAAAATATTATCATACTAGTAATTAATATAAAAAAATTATCTTATTCATTATTAAAACCCTAATAGGTGATGATAGAAAATGAAATACTTTGATTTGTGAGATGGAAGACTTCCGTACACATGAATTATGGTCTTGTATCATGTTAGAAAAAAGAGGTTATAAATTAATATTATTTTATAAAAATAATAAAATAATAGTATATAAGAGAAAATATTGTCTTTATGTTGTAATTTTAAATACATCATTGATGTTCTACACTCTAAAAGAAGAAATGGAAGGATCTCGGTGGAGGCTGTTACCTCTTCCTCATACCACCTGTATATGGTTATGCTAGTATCCTTCATATAATATCATTATGATATATCCAAGGACTCTGGGATGTCTTTTGGGATTTAAAGAAGAAAAATGTGGCTATTATTGGATAATTTAATAGGTTTTCAATGTCTGTGATATATGTGATAGTAGTTACACTTTATAATGGAAGAGGACATTCATTCTTAAAAATATGCAAACTGGGAAAAAATATGATGTTACTCAAATGGAAATTTCTTATTAATGTGTAAAATAAATTAATTTAGTGTAATTAAGGATTATATAATCTTACACCATTCAACATAAATTTTTTTTAAACATTTCGTCTTCTTTACCTCTATGGTTAATCTTTTTTACCCTTATTATTTTTGTTCAATCATATATTTTTTTGTTTTCTTCTATTCATCATGATAAAAATTTATGTAGATATAATTATATAATATAGATTGTCATTATTAAAAATATATAATACATATTATTAAATTTCATATATAGAAGTGGTAGAATTTAATTTAGAATTCAACATATAGACGTGTTGAAAAAAGATTTTTGGGAAAATGAATTTTCCAATCATAATGTGATATTATATTAACTATATAAAAATATATAATAATTAAATTATTAATAATAAAATTTATAGATATAAATAATAGAAATTTCAGATAAAAAATTTTCCTCAGGATTTATTTTAATTAGTGTTGATGGAGAAATAATAATCCCGACAAATTATTTTTAAGGAAAATAGTCTTTTAAAACCTACAAAAAAAAATATATAAAATTATTATAAAAAATGATATAAAAATAATTTCTTGGGTAAATGATAATAATCTATATGTTGTGATGAAATTACATTAATGTGTGATGCAACAATTAAATTACTAAAATTATTAAAAAACAAATGACATTTTCATTAAAAATAGAATTTTAAAGTATTCCTTGAAAAAATCATTATTTTCAAAAAAAATCCCAAAATTTCATCCCAATATAAATATAATAATTTTATATTTGATGTTATAATTTTTAAATAATATTTTAAAATTTTCTAAAAATTAGATATAATATTTTCTCAGGGAATATATAAAAATTATTTTCTATGGAAATTTAATATTTTTTAGAATAAAATATCATTATTACTATTTAGTGAATATTTATTAAGAATTTATATATAAATTTATATTGATAATGAAAATGATATATATTTTTTAAATTAGTTATTACTATTAATACCTTAAAATATAATTGTTTGTTTATATCATTATCGATTGAATATTCATATTTTAATATTATATCACAATTCAATTAAACTCAGTATTGTGCATAATACAATATATCATATAAAATTATAATATTTGAAGAAAAATATATTATAAATTATCTTGGAATTATACTTATATTAGTATTAGAATAAAATAGTTCTATACTCATTAAATCATTATAGAATGCTCTCATTCGGGCCAGTTCTACAACCTACATGAATGATATTATACTGATTATATTTTAAATTAATAAAAAATATTATATAATGATAATATCATGAAACAATGATATATTAAAGATATATCAATTATTATCATTCTGTTTTATTAATACATTTTAGATTTATTAATATATTCCCATTAGATCATTAGGCACAATAAAACTTGTTCATCATGATATCCATTTTCAAAAAACTGTTAATTATCATTAGCTTAATGAAAATGGGACTTAATGAATAATTAATGAAATAATGATTAGTATATATTTAATATTCATGTAATAATAAATAGTTTATCTATAAAATTGAATTAAAAATGACTTAGTGAAACTACTTCAAAACAAATAACTAAAACCAACAACCTTTGATAATGAGAATTATCAATAGAAAACTAATATACTTGTTATGAATTAATAGATATTAAGGATGTAGTTTTGGATATAGTATTGGAATAAGTTACTAAGATATGATTTTTATTATAAAATAAATAATTATCTTTATTTTAATTCTTTAATTATGGTAAGGGTTTCTAGAACATTATATTGATTCTTTAAAATATTATTTATATACAACATTTCCTCCTTTATGAGGTGTTTACATTTCAAAAAATTATTTTTCTCATTACACATGAATTTAATGGGATATAGTTGTGTATATAATTAGACCTTCTGTCTGTTATTTCTACATTAGAGTTACAAAAAACAAAAAAACTCAAAATTTTACCAATTGGAACTGCTATCATAATGATTTGGTAACGTAATTATGTAAATCATATCGTAGTAATCACATCTCAGTATGAATAATACAATGGTGATAATGTTCTGAAATATATTCACCTATTTGTAATCACTATGAAAAAATAAGGTTGTGTATCAACTAAATCATTACAAAGTGCATGATCTGTGGGACTAACACTGAAAATGGGTCTAGACACATTCAAGGCATATGATTTAGAAAAATAACTTCATCTTAAAAACCATATTTTAATATTTTCATACAATTTGTATGATTTTTATCCTTTTAAATCTGTTGAACTTAAACATAATCCTATGTTGATAATATATAACATTAAAACTAATATTAAAAACTAACTTCTTATTATTTCATTAATAAGGGTAATTTAATTTTCATTATGAATGCTAATACTGTTGGTTATTAAATGAGTTGGAAATATTATTCCATTAAAAATAGAAATTATAATAATCTATTTATCTATTATTTCTATTTTGATACATATCGATTACATATTCATCTTATTCCATTAAAAAAAATAGACTGGATGAACGTTACATTTTTTACTAGAAAAGTGGAAAACAAACAGAAGCCCAAAGACAGGGGAAGCCTGTAAGGGACTATAAGGGTATAAAGTGATGCAAACCTAGTGCATCGCCCAGACTAATCTAGTTGGAAATCTTGGGTAGGCATCCCAAGAAACTATAAACAATAATCTCGTTATCTGCTCATCCCTGTAGAGCTAAGAGGCCAGTTGCATGATTCCCTTCGTTCCATATATTCTTGAGAGACGTGCCTTGCTAGATTCGACTTCTGCACTGATGAACCAGTTAGAAAATGTCCCACAGGGGATCATCGATTCAATGAAGAAACCATACATAAACCACTTTTTCCGAATCATGATCCTCCAACATAACGTTATAGCGCCCACACAAAGAATGTCTGGTGTGCATGGCATGAATCTATGCACCCAAGGATGGGCCCTTGACAAATAAGAATTAATGATGAAAATGACCGACCCATACGGGTTGTGAACCAATCCACCACCTCTCATCGCCCCTTCAATATGTAATTCATCAACATTAAGTTTTAGTCCCCATAGAGGTGGAAACCACCTCACCCACTTGCCCTAGTTTCTCAGGTGCTAACTATACATAGGTTGAGGTTTAGGCCCAAGAAATCCATACCTGATCGAACCTTCACTTCCATGTATGAGATGACTGATATCTACCACACAATCTTTAGAGAGTGATTAAGAGGAGGGAAGAGGGTGTCGCACCCTCTATTGCTTTTTCTCGTGCCTCCAAGTGATTCAAATACATAGCCACTGTTGTGATTGCCCATCCCAACCATTATAATCTGCAGATCGAACATTGCAAAACCATCTCTTGAGAGCCTCCTAGAGTTAATCCCTTCTATAGTCGATGTCCAAGAATTCCCCCATTGTACCCCAGAGATTATATTCCTAGTATCCATGAACAAAGACATGTTAGGTAGTGTCCACATGGGGGAAGAGAGAAAAACGGTAGCAGGACACCGTACTCACCCCTCTTATTTAGATATTTTCATCAATCGTGAGAGCCTGATGATGGATATGACAAATGAAGAAGAAGTGTTTCCTCGAGACCTACTTTCTCCAAAGTGTCACAACCATCTCATTCCTCAGACCATGACCACTGAAAGTATCTCTGTAGTCGTTGCAAGATTGCCTTCCAAAGTGCATTCTAGTGAAGCAGCAACAGTATGGCTCGTCGTTGAGAATGATGCTGGAGAAAATATCCATCTGCACATTATTCAGGAGAGCATTAATTAGGATAGGATGGCTACTAGAATCTTTTATGGAAATAGAAATGGTTATGTATGAGGTTTCATTGGAATCATGTAGATTTGTATTATCTTTCCATGATGGATTTATATATGGTTGATATCAATTTTAATGACATGTGGATAATTTTTTAAATTATTATTTTGTTATTATAGAGCTCCTCGCAGATGTAGAGGACGTAGAATCCAGCTATAATATGTTTGTTATGAAATTTGGTGGGGCTATTTCTCTACTAAGATGCCCGCACATCTTTAGTAAGTCATCTTATTAATTATCAATTATGTGTTGAGGTGGATGCTACAAAGCCACATGTTGAATGGATTTGGATTACGGTTGGTGAAGAGTTGCACTTGAAGCAAGTGGTTTTTATTGAATCATTGGTTGCTTACTGTCTGAGTGGCCATCGTTTGGTTCATTAGACTGATCAATGCCATAGTGGTGCCACATCAGTTATTGTGAAGGGAACTGGTAAGGTCCCTGGCTAGGGACAGAAGCTCGCTGATGTTGTTAATTCTATCAATGGTCTGGGTGGCACGACCTTGGTAAATTAAAACCTGATAGTAGATGCAGCGTTTGAGAGGTTGAATTTGGGCCTTACCTCAGGGGATGGTGGGATTCTTGTTAATATTGATTCTTCTAATCTTGGAAGTGGCACTAAGAATAGAGGAAATTATGAAGTGGTAGATCCTATAATGGTTTCAATAAACCATGGGGACAGTGGACTTGTGCGATGTGTTGTTAGTGATAGATATGATGATGTTGATCCGAAGGAGGATGGGATGCTTTTTAATTCATCCGGTGATGGAAAATTCAAAGATTCAACTCCTTGTTTGGTTGGTAAGGGGCCTAGTGTCCAACTGCAACCTGATTGTTTAAAGAGTTTAGTCGATAATTGCAATCAGTTTCAAGGGATGGAGCCTGAAGAGGCATCTTAAGTGGAGGATTGTCCTTCAATGAAAGAAGGTAACACTATGCTTCTTCTTTTAGTAGGTGTAGTGACTGAGGTGATTGCTAGCGAAGATTTGGCGGAGCAGCCGCAATGTTTGGCTATGACTAACTATAAAAAGTGACATGAGCAGGTCCAGAAGGTGATAAATTGTTCCCAAGATGTCCTTATCTCAAGAAATTGTGGGGGGGTGGAACTCAGACATTGACAATAAAAACCATAGAGATGTTTTTAGGCCATCCTATAGTGATATTTTCATGAATGGTAAGAAGATGTCTGAAAATGAGGAATACACAACAAGAAACAGAAGGTCAAGTAAAGACTACTCTGATTTGCCGAAGTCGATGTCCACTAGGTCCACTTTCAATAAATCTTAGCAGGAGTTGATATCTTTGGAGAAATTGAACCATCGAAGGAAGTATGCCAAGATCCTAAAACACTATTATGGATCATAATGGGAGTCACCCACTATAGAGGAACACTATCATGGGGGTGGTGATGGGTATGACATTAATGATATGTAATCAACTTTTTGGTTTGTTGGGTGTGCATGATGTACTTTTCTTTTATCTTAATAAATGGTTAGGGGCCTAACTCTGACTGACATTCCTATTATATCCCCTTGTTGTAACAGTTTGTATCATATGAAAATGGGTTCCAATATATAGTTTATTATTATCCAATAAAAAATTAATGTATTAGTTTCATCCTTGTTGACAACAATGATGCATTGGTTTCTATAAAACTATAATATTTTAAAAGTGGAACATCATTATTGGTATCATATAAGAAATGAAACCTCATGAATAGACGTGAATGTAACTCCCTAATACATTCACATATATTTATTTTTAAAATAATATAATCTCACTGGTAAATTTTGATGCATGATACATTGGGTTTGTATGAATGATGTTATTCTATTGAAATATTATTTTTTAAACATGACCATTATAATCATACCATTATCTTTGTAGGTAGGAATATAAAAACATAAAATGTTAAAATTAATTTTTTTACAACTGTATAAAATAATTTCAATTTTTATTTATTTATTATAAATATTATAGGATACATTTAAATGAAAATGAATATATTTTTAATAAAACTATATTTTTATAAAAGGATATTTTGTAAAAAAATCACATACAATCCAAATGTATTTCTTATAATTTTTTAAATATTAAAAATAACATAATTTATCAGGAATATATTTCAATATTATACTTATTTTAATATATTATAGGATTTAAGAATGATCATCTATTTTTTTATAAATAGTTAAATATACAGATTCCAACAGAAAAATAACATATTTTTAAAATTATTTACATAGAGAAAATATATTTTATAATGGATTTAAAAGAAATTTAGTTCAAATATAATAAAATGTAACTATTTTATGTCAATTGAATCTATTTAATATTTTATTCTGATTAAAAAATATTTTAATCTTTTGAATGTTTTTCTTTGAAAATTAATTTTTAGAAAATCTTATGTGTTTAATATTAAATTTAATTCTTATCATTTTGTTTATTGAATTTGTACAATAGATTACATATTTATCATAAACTTATGTATTAATAAATAATATTTCCATTGCAATTTTTTTTCAAAATTATTAACAAAATATTAATAAATAAATTAATACGGTAAAGGATAAAATGTTGTTTCTTATACAATATGTTCCCATGTGAAACAAAATTTCCCAAACATTGGGAATTTATATATGATAAATTTAATTTAACAAATAGAATAATTTTTTGAATTATATAATAAATATGATGTTATTTTATTATTACTTGATGAATATTCAATGTTAAAAAGAGTATTTATTATAATTAAATCAAAATTTCAAAAATAAGTAAAATTGAAGGCATAGAAATAACATGAGAGAAATATATTTATTTTTTAGCAGTAATTTTTATCAACTATATAATAACCACTTAATTATATTAAACATTTTTAGGCACTTTTGGGCAGAGTGACTTCATATTAAATAATTATTTTGGTAATTTACCCAAATTCTACTTTGCCTAAATTTTAAAAGGAAACTCCATCCACTTACTTGTTCTCACAAAGAAATCAAATTAGGTTGAGGGAAATCATTATAAATATCTCCCTAAAATCATTATACAATGTATATATGTGATTTCCTTTCCAAGATAACATCTCTAGGGTTCATAAGATGATATCTGTAGTACATCTCTCAAAGAGAAGTTAATTTTCTTCATTAAGATCTTGTTTTTCCTTGTTCATTAACAACCATAAATTATTTATTTCAATTAACAATATAATAAGACCATTATATATCATATAATAAAATATTAATAGTATTAAGGAAAAAAGTTTATTCTTATATATATTCATTAAATGGGAAATAAAATCACCAATCATATATACAGAGGTCTACCACCTCACAATCGATTATAACACAGTTTTCATAAATACATATAATTTCAGGATATAATGATGTATTTACTAAATATATTTACTATTTATGATATAAATATACTTCTAATGTTATAATATCTTAGATAACATCTTATACTTCATTCTGTTTAAAATATGATAATATCACATGTGCATATGGAGGACTGTCACCACACGAAGTGAGGTAATATATTTTTCACATAGGTTTATCAGGAAGGTAATAAGGGAAAATTTAATGATTAAATGTGATATATATTAAAAAAATAAATTTTATTAAATTATTATATCATATAATTCATTAACAATTTTACTAATAATGGAAAAATATCGTCGTACATGAATACGTATGACCAACCATCTCTATCAAGAAATGTAATGCATTTTTTATGTAAAATTTTAATTAATAGTGTTATGTATGTATCAAATTAAAAATAGCCTATTAATATAATTAATATAATTATAGATATTCTAAAATTTATTTTTAGTATAAAAACAATAACATTTATGAAAATAGTCACATAATAAAACAATTAAATTAACACCTAAAACAATGAAAATAAAAAAATATTATTAAAAAATGGGTGAAAAATGTTATAATAGAATTATATAAGGAATGGTCAATATTATAATGATTTTTAATATATGTATTACACACCTATAATTATCATAAAATTTGTTCACATGCATATAAGGTAAGTCAAACATGAGATAAAGGATTATCGTCTCACTTCTACTTCTGTAAGACACGTGATATATTTAACACTTCTTCCATTACTATGATTGTATATTGAATATTTGAATAATTTTTTTCATGAATGTTTATCTATTAATGGAAATTAATTTTTAATATTAAAATATTTATTTAATTGGCTTCATGATTCAAATGATACCAACATGCTAAGGGTGTATTTCAAAATATCCTCATTATTCAGGATTGTCTATGTTTAATTCTTGCATGGGGGAATTATTCAATATTTTTATAATTTAATTCTCACCAAGTTAATAATGATATTTTTAAATTTATATTAAAATCATACCTCTCCTTGGAAAAAAAATATCCTTGAGGGAATTTTTTTAATAAAATCAAACATTATTTCCCTCTTCGGTCAAAATTAAATTTTCATCCAAATACATGATTCTAAACATATATCCACAATTATTATTAACATTCTAAGAATTATTTATTCAATATATTTTTAATCATGTTTAAATTATTAATGAATTATTTAATTGTAATATTCATGAATTATACCCAAAAAATTATACTGGTCTTTTATCAAAAATGTGAGAGGAATCATTTTTATTAATTTTTATGGAATAAATGGAATTTCTAATCATTATGGCCACTCAAAATTTTAAATATTAATTATATGTTTCAAAGGTTATTTTAAAATATTGGTATTTTAATTAATTTTGAACTTTCAGTTTTAATAAATTGATTATTAATGTGAACATATTATTTTACTCAAAAATGTCTTAATGACATTTTTATAGTATTTAAATTCAAAAATGGAATCAAACCATTATTTTATATGTAATACATAGGGGATTTGTTTTTTATATCTTCCTTATTACTGAACTATATTATTTAGGATTAGTTTTACTTGGAATGTACAATTTTATAACAATTTACAACATTACCTAGGATGATATATGATTATATTTATTGGCGGGGGTAAATATTAACTGAGTGATTTTAATTTTACAAATAAAATTCATAATCTTAGTATTTTTAAATCCTTTAATATACTAAATTTATTTAAATTATTATGTTTTCGGTGGGTAATGGAATTAAAAATCCCCTCAATAAATCAATAAATGACATGAGATAAATCAGTTGGCCAAAATAAATGTGTATCTGTAATATTTTAAAAATATCTTGTGAAACGTCATTAAAATATGATTAATATGTAAAAAAATATGAATTCCCTTATTGTGAGATTATTTATAGGTTTCCATGTGATTATTTAATGGGTTACAAAATCCATCGATATTTTTTAGGGTCCTATATTTTCTTTAATGGATTTATTTGATTATCACTTAATAATTCCATATTATTCTCATGTTATTGTTTAAATGGAATGTGATTCATTTATCATCCATTAAATATTGATCATGGTTATTTATTCATGATATCTTTTACTGTAAAGATGCCATTTCTTATCATCTAACATCACCCACTTCATATGTTTTATTTTCAGAAGTATTTTTCGATTAATAAGCATATATATGCCAAGGATAGAAATGGAGTTCTTAAAAGACACTTTGTCTATTTTTTTAAATGTAATGTGAAATATATGTATGTTTCCAATTTATTAATACTACTAAACTATTCAGTCAATTGGGATGTGATTTCTTTTGTATAGTTCTAATGTAATAATGTAACCTATGACTCTAGGCTAGAGTGTTTTTGGTCTATAATGTTGGCATTAGAGAAATTTTATTAGAAACCGTCTAAACTAGATTTTAGAAAAAACAGACTAACGAAGCTTATAATATGACACACATTAATGATAACTCTAAGTATATAATATCAACATAATGTTTAGGTAATTTATATATTGGTCTATATTCATAGAAATACATCCTAATCTTGATAAAACAAGTTGATGTGGTTATAGGATAGATTTTCATTGGGATATTATTGTTATAAAATAATGGCCATGACTAGCACAAGTATTTCCTAGTAAATGATAATTTGCCTCACCATTAATATCTGATGACACTATTTAGATATATTATTGGATTAATTATCATTTTCTTTTTAAAAAATTAATAATGATTTTTAAATAAATTTATGATTTAAAAACACCATCCATTAATTTTTTTATGATTTAAATTTTATCCATGAATAGATTTTTTATTAATAATATTTTTTATCTACTTTCTCGATTGTAAATTCTGTTTAATAATTTTTTGATATAATATTCTTTTTATTTTTTATTAAAAATGGATACTAGAGTAAAGTATAATAAATATATTGATTGACAAACCCCATTTAAGAATTTTCTCCATTTGTAAGACAATAATGATAGATGTAGAGGCACAACTAGAACATGTAAAATTATAAACATATAAGGGAATCACGATCAATTTATAGCAAATAAGTTTCCTATATTTTGGTAATCTTCTTGATCAACCATCTGATGTATCAATGTTATAAAAATTTATGAATCATCATCCTCCATCTTATACTAAGACTAAAAATTATTTTTTACAAGAGAAATGAACACCTCCCTTAGAAAACATATTTATATCTTTTTTAATTATTAATTTTGAGGAGGTTTTCATGCTATTTTATTGAATCTTAGGAGATGAAAATAAATAGTTTTCATTCAATAAAATGACTATGTATGATGAATACACATAGAAAGTATAAGGTATTGATTTTAAGTTATTAATCTAGTAAAATTGGTTTCTTCAAGGACAATCTGAATATATGGATATAAAATGTATGTGTCATTAAAAAAAGATGATTAAAATGATACTAATAATGAATCAAACATTAAAAGGACAAAAATTCCCATTATGGACTATGTATGAAATAAAAATAATAATATTGACCAATTTGATAATGTGTTAATGAAAATACTTTAAAAGGAACTAGCCACCCAAACATTTTCATCATAATAGGATAGAGTCTCATGTGATATCAATAATGTTGTTGAATTCTCCATGTATTATAGATTTTAAGGGAAGTAAGTGAAAAATAGGTTTGTAGATAAAAATTTTGATAATAGGATGGAGGTAAAATGTATTTTCTCTATACAATAATTATGCCTAGAAACAACCTGGAACGTACATGAAGGGAATGGAATTTTTTATATTATTTTGGAGAAATTCCTCCATGTTCGTGATTTTATGGTTAATTATTAAATTTACAATGCTAAATTATTAATTTAAAAGGATATGGGAACATAGAAAATGAATTCCCCCATATATATGAAAATCTGACGTTGAATAAGAGAAATTTTCAACGTGTAGAATATAATAGTGATATAGCTAAGGTGGAAAGTTTAATGTTCTTGTGTACATGGAAACACCATTTATGTTTTAGAACTGTTTAATAATTTTTTTCTCATTATAAGAATCATATATCCACTTATAATTGTTCTGTAGTAGTATTTCATAATGGATTTGGAAGAATATATTGAATGGTATAATGGAAAGTGATTCAGTTTAAAAAGGAATTTTTTCAAAAAAACAAGATTGATAGAATATGACCAATAACTTTTTCATGATGTTGAGATAAGAATGATAATGAATATCTCTTGGAACAGTATTAGAGATGTCTAAATTATTTAGTTATTATATGGATCAGTTTATCTTTGTTGGATTATATTTTTTATTTGGTTTTATGGAATATATTTAACAACTACATATATTTAAATTTGTTTGAATTTTTTCATTATGGATTTATTGTGATCAAGTTATTAACTTATTTGTAATGTGACCTTAATATCCAAATTATGATTTAGAGGGAATATATATAATGATTTAGTGACCTTCCATTTAATTTTTTTGATAATTAATTTCTTAAAACTTATTTTTGATGAGTTTAAAGGTAATATTTTTGTGAAAATAGATGTGTGAAATTATGATGCTAATACTGACGTATTCGAAATTAATGTATTATTTTCTTATTAATTCAACACATTTTAAACATGGATGGTATCTAAAAAAGGAGGAATTATTTTTTATTAATTTAGAGATCTATTGATCCATTAAATGTAAATCATTATTCTTTGAGCAAAAAAAATATTCTGAATATTAATTTAATGTAGTAAGAGATTAATTGGAAATTAATCAACATTAAACAAATTGAAGAAATCAAACCTTTCATGTATATTTATATTTTCATCTTTTCATTTTCTAAATGGTATTGTAATTCCCCAACTGTAGGAATGGTTGTTTGAACCAAAAATGTTATCTTGTAACTTCATTTTTTATGAATTAATGGCCCTTTCCCTCATCAAAAATTTATAGCATGATTTTTATATAATTTTATAAATCAAGAAATTTATTTTTATCAATAACCTCCACCATTCTACATTATTATTTATGACATTTTACCATGTCAATATTTATACTTCCCATGAATTTTTTCCTAATCTGAAACTGAGTAATGGTTTAAAGAAAAGTACCATCATACTTCATATTCACCCTTATCAAGGGGAAGATTTATTAAACATATTCACAAAGTGGGTTTTCAACAAAGGTTATTTAAAATTTCAAACAACTTTTTACGACGATCATGTTTAAAGTATAGGGAAACAACATATTTAATGATGTAAAATCTAACAACCAATTATTTTAAAAGAAGAAAATATACCCTAAAAAAATATTACATGAAAAACAAATATTATAGGGGAATTTGAAATACCGAGACTTTATAGTATATTAATTTTTAAATATATTCAATCTCCATGATAAATTTTGATGCACAGATCACCGAAATGAAACAAAATGTATTACTCTATTAATGAATTACTATGTAAAATTTACAATATAACTTATCCATTATATTGGTGGGTATGAATATTAATAAATAAATTTAAAATATTATACGGTTAAAAAAATTTAAAATATATTAAATTATTATATATTGAATATAAATAATATCAGATCAATTTTAATGAATAATAAATGTTTTCAAAAAAAAATTATTTTTATAAAAGGTTGTTCAGTCCTGCTTTTCCCATATAATATAAAATTAAATATACCAGTTTTTAAAAATTAATTTTAAAAAATAAGAATAATTTTAAAAATTTATATATAGAATTTATATATATATATATATTAATTTTTATAATTATATAAAAAGTATACTGTTTTAGAATAACCATGAAAAGTACTTTTTTGATAATGACCATTTCATTTCAATTATTATCAACATTAAATGAAAATGAAAATTTTATTTCATGTAAAATTAGTTAAATTATATAAAAATTTTACAACATTAAGTATTTTTTTTTTAATTTCAAATTTATTTTTGATATAATAACTTTTTATAAAATTTTATATTTTTGGTTGGAAATAATTTTTTATGAGTATATGAGTTTGATATTAAATTAGATTGATCGAACATTATGAATAGAATTAGGAAAAATAGATTCCATTTTTATTATTTCTTTAATTTATATAATATATTAAGTACAACATAATTTTTTGTTATAATAACTTGTAAAAATTATAATAAATTAATTAATGGTGTTAATGATAAAACAAAGTTTTACAAATCACATACACTTGTGATGAAATTACATATAAAAAATAGAATATTTATTCCATAAATTATATTATATTAATACTAATAGTGACCAATATTTTTATTTTTTCATACTAGGATTAATTGATAAATTGAATTGGTTAAAAATTCTAATTACCATTATTACACAATAGAAAAATTAATTAAACATAATTTTTATGGTTTAACAAGTGAAAAAGTAGTGTGTTTTAGGTTTTTGTGATTTCTTTGGACTATATAATCCTGAAAATTATTTATTTATCAACATTATGGGGAACTTCATCTTATATATACTTCCAATTGTTGAATGGTTTTATGTATTTAAAAACATTTCACTCCAATAATATAATAATGGGTCACTCCCTACCATCACATATTCAATGATCTCAACATATTTCACACAACAAATCAATAAAAAAATAAATCAATAAATTATATTTCACATTTTATAGGTTCTGGGATTCCAAAAATTCAAACCCTATGGCCCATAGGAATAAAACTAGAGGGGTATTCTATAAGGGATGATAATAGTTTCTACTATATTCTAGATTTTTTGTGTTCTTTTACAACCATAAATTATTTATTAAGAAGTAAAATAAAATAAAAACATTATTTTCCATATTTTTATAGTTTATTTATTTACCTAGAAAAATTATTACCCATATTAAATTTTATGAAATGGCAAATGAAATAGTCAATCATGTCTATAGTGGCCTACCACCTCACAAACTAAGGTAAATCATCCTACTTAAACAAATCTCATGGATGTATATAATGATGTATTTAAGGTATATATAAAATATATATTATATTATTATACTTATAGAGTTATAATATCACCTATAATCTTTTATATTTCATTACATTTAATGTATGACAATGTCTCTTGTGTGTATGGTGCACTACCGCCTTGCTAAACGATGTGATTTGATTTTAAATTATTATTTAAAAGGAATGTCATATGGTTAAATTTAATTATTATGTGTGCCATATATGAAATGATACACAATATATAAAATTAATATATCATTACACACCCTTTTACCCTTTAAGGTATTTCTATCATCGATTGTGAGTACATACAACCTACAGTCTCCACAAAGACATTCTATTCATTTTCTATGTAAATGTTTAATAAATGGTTCTATGGATATATATAATAATAAAATAATATTTTTAAAAACATTATAATAATGTAGAATATTTTATGTGCTCATATTTACAAGAAACAATACTTTCATGACAAAACATGCTTAAGAAAATAAGGTAATTAAGTAAAAAAACAATGAAAGTATTGAATTATTCTTAAAAAATGGATGATAAATTGTTATAATAGGATCATATATGTTATGATAATTATGAATATATATTTTTAACAAATTAGTAAAAAAATATTTATTATATATTATATTTGGAAACATACGATTGAAATCAATCCTGATGTAAGGGTTTCTTATGTCCATTTTACATTTATGGGACATATGACATATTCACCACTTATTCCTTTGTGTGGTGTGTATTATGACCATTTTTGATGTGTTATATCATGGAACTATTTACCTTTATTATATTCAATGTTTCTTTTGATGTAATTTGTTTCATGGATCTTATGATTCAAACATTACCAAAGTGGTAAGGGTGCATATCACAATGTCAACATTATTCATGATTTTTTATGTAAAACAATCCTTTGTGATAATTTTTTGATACAATAAATTTACTATAAATATATTTTATTTGAAAGTGGATAATAAAAACTTTTTAAAGTTATAATACTTTTCCCTCTCTCTGGTTCTTAAAATTATTCTATCTAATATTTTTAGAAAAATATGACTTTATTTCTCACATTTTTTAAAACAATTCTCTTATTAATTAATGTTTTCAAAAATATGTATTTAAATTATGTAAATGATTTATTAATTAAATTTTTTCATATATATATATCTTTTTACAAAATAGTTTTATTGTAATTTTCATGCCATTTTCTAAACAAGGCACAATTTCCTTTTACCAAAAATGATTGTGGAATATTAATGTTAACGTGCATAGAATGAACATTATTTTCCAACATCATAAAAAAAATAATTTAAATATTAATTTATATATTTAAAAGTTAAATATAAATGAAATGTATTATAAAAATGTCTATTACATTTATTTTTTAAAATGTTATTTTCAATATGAATATATTAATTTCATAAAAACTAATTATAATAAAATCTTTATGGTATTTTTATTTATCAATGACATCAACCCTTTAATTCAAAAATTATCCTTTTGGGATGTGTTATATTTATACCATCTGTATGATTTCTCAAAATTGTTTATGAATTGTTATAATGGTTATTTAATATTTTATTATTGTTTACCACATTAGTCTCAATGGTATAAGATGTCATTTATTTATTTGGGTAAGTATGAAAAATTCATATATTAATTTATAAGTGTTAATAATTTTGATGATTATGTTAAATAAATATCTTATGAGGAATTCATTTGATATATTATGTTATTGGTCGGGCCTAAACTTACACAACCCCTATACAAAGTAACATGTCTCACGAGAAAATTCATTTGGCCAAATTAAATGGGTTTTAACCATAGTTTAAAACATTAATGTGAAAGGTCTTGATAAAATTATTTAGATGTATTCAATTATCAATTTCCTCACTATGAGAGTAGTTATTTATTTCCATTTTATCACTCAATTATTTTTAATATCTAATGATATAATGTAGGATAATATGATTATTTATATGGATTTATATTATTATCCCTTATTATTATCATATTATTCTAATGTTATTATTTAAATGGAATTTCATTCAATTATTTACTTTTAAATTTTTATTATTATTATTTATTCCTGATTTCTTCTTATTTTAACATACCCTTTCTATGCATCTGATATATCCCCTATTTTATGAATTATTTTTAATAGGATCTTAGTATGTGTTTTTTGATTGATATGCATGGTTATGATAAGTGGAATAATTGTTGTTAAAAATGAAAAAACATTGTATATTTTATGTTTTTAATATCTATTAGGATTTTAATGTTTGTATCCTTTCTACCAGGAAAACAAAACAATATGGACTATTGATATATTATTGATTTATAAAGATCAAATGTAATAATGTTACCCCTGATGCTGGGATACTATTTTCAGGTATTTATAGTTGAAATGTTTTTGGGTAGAATATTATCATATTATAGGCATTGATGGAAATTGTCAAGATGTTAAATATTATTCAGTTCATCCCAAAAAGTTTAGTTATTATTATATATGTGGTTATTTTTATAAATATTTAGTACATTGATATTATTCATGTTCATGATATTGAAAATAAGTAGTATTTATAGATTATTCATTGTGTTATAACATGTATTCCAATTATTAACATTTATACTATTCTTGTACCCTTAATATTTTTTTGAATACACCCATTATTTTTTCCCTCTACTGGGTACCAAGATGTTAACAATGAATAAATAAAACTATGTACAAAAATAAAAAAATAAGGCTTCTATATAATTTTATTTTTTATTTTTACATTTCAATGTATTATTTTAATCGACAATGATTCATGTCAAAAAGACTACTAAATATTTTGGTACATTGTTTAGAGATCCCATGTAATCCTAAAAGATAGTCAGAGTCTAACCTCCGACCATTTATTAAAACCAAATAAATTTTCAGTAAACAAGAACAAAATCCCAAAAAACAACAAGAAGAAGTCATTAGAACTATACCTGTCACAGCACCCATGGTAGAATCCTTCCTCTACAACAGTTGATTAATATTCCAATCTTTTATAATGCTTCAGTACATTGGCATAATTCCTCCAATGATTCAAATGCTCAAATGAAATAAACTCGTTACGATATTTCATACTCATATTTAATCATGCCTCACCATCCTTTCTGATAGATGACCTAGTGGACTTCGGCTTGGGGAAAAAGGAGTAATCTATCCTTAGACATCATCATGGGGAGATGATCATCACATCATGGTTCCCTGAAATCTTCAACCACCCTCCATATAAAATGTTGCAGTACGAGGTCCTGGCCAATCCATTATTATTTTTATTATCACACTCAAACATATCCCCCCATTTTCTGTGGATAACCACCTCTTGATATTTCACTAACTAATTCTGTTGAAACTGTCTGTTAGCATCCATCATTGCTAAAAAATTAAGATGTTCCACCATTTTAGGACCTCCACGGAGCACCATCTTTATTTATTCATTTTCATCATCAGCCTCCTATGACCCAATATGCACATTGGAACTATTTTTTACCACAATGATCACCTCTACCCCCTCATGATCTAATTCTTGAAAATGGTTACTCATAGGTATTATAATCAGAACACCTCTATCATTATCAGACCGATCAATTATGCCTTCAGGAAAGACTTCCAAGGCCCCCACAATAGGACCATTAATCACTATAGGGAAACAATATCCATTTCCCCAGGTTGTAACCCCACATCCATACTACAAACAACTAGTCCCCCCTAAACCTAGAGATATAGTTATAATTATCCTGCATCACACAATCCCCTACCTAAAGATCACTCTTCAACCGATCAAATACTGTAGAAACAATCTGGTTGAAGGAGACCTATGTATCCTTTCCCACGGCAGGTGCCCCCCGATTAACCAAACCAAAATACTTTCTAGGATCAACTGCACTCTTCCGCCTCTACCCCTCAACTAAAATCAACATTGGAACACAACCCCTCCTTTTAACCCATTAACTAAGATAATTAGATGCCAAATTCCCAAATCGACAGCAGTTCAAATAGTAGTTGACCCAGGACCCAAAAAAACTAATTGTTTCCACCTGAACTCTACACCGAATGAAATCCAAAACCACACCCCCAAAGGCTTCGACAAATCTTCCTCAACACAGATATGAGGGTTTATTGGGTGAATCACAGGGGATATATGAACTTCTAAATAGAGGAATCAAACCACAATATTTCCAATCATATGATGAATTGATGGATTTTGAAAAGGCAGAAAATGTTTTTGGAGGTTTACCCATATCACGCTGGAGGGTGGGTCCTGATTAATGCAAAGATTTAATGACCATATGAAAGGTGATAATATGCCTTTGTTGCATCATTGGGGTGCACTGGACCAAGCCCGAATCAGGTCGTCTTCTAAAGAAAACCGAATCATGAACTATCGCTTATCAAGAAGGTCGATTACTAGATGATATTGCATGTCACATTTACTAGAGTCAAATCGATCAAATATGTCAATCGAGGGCCTTTGATAGTTAAAAAAACCATTTATAAGTCTAAATAACTTGAAGCATCAAAGAACGCCAACATTGTTAATGGTAACTACGGACCCCCTAAGATGCAATCAAGGAACCTTCAAGCATAAATAGGTCATTAGGAAATCTGGGAGTAAATTAGGTTTAGAAAATGGGATGAAATCCTTCTATAAGCTTGAAGGTGTCAAGATAAATTCATCCTCCTCCTTCAGCCTCTAGAAAGGGGGGAATTTATCACCATTCATCCTTTTAATGATATCCCATTTATATTTTACCAATGTAAAAATGTAACTTCAACCTCTTATTTACAAGAGATATATTGTCATAGTAGTTATGAAGGATGTTTAATATGAACCATGAGAAATCATTATTAAAAGAATAATTTTATATAAAACAATATAATAATTTTGTTGTATTTCAATTATATTTTACATGAATTAATATTTTGATGGATAAGTATACCTAATGTCTCAATCTAATGAATTTTGTACCATTATTTAGTGATCAATATTAATATAAGTAATGGAAATTATACCAACATTCATAATCAATGAAGGTATTTCCTTATAAGTAAATTCAACATGATTTTTTTAAAAATAATCCTATTATGAAAAAATTATAGATGTTGAATCAATTTACTAATAATATATTTCTCTATATAGAGAAACCTAATAATTAAAAATATGATACAACAATGTTATATTGCATAATATTTAACAAATCTGTTATCATTCAATTTTAATAATGATTCACTTTTGGATAAACAATGTATCATGTCTATATATAAAATATTCCTCTCCTAGGGATTTAATTAAATAGGAAAAACTGGAAATGTTACCTATCATCAATGGGTATATAGTGATCCATGATGGTTATTGATTCAAAATACTAATTTGTATGATTTTATAGGAAAAATAAATTTAAATAATTTTAAGGTGATATTATTTATCAATAGTTCCCTCTAAATAAAAAATAATATATCGAATTGAAATTCTATAACATGAGTTAAAATAATTATGAGAGTGCTTCTATGTATTGATTAGTTTTAAAATACATTCAAGGAAATTGTGATCTATTTAAGAAAATTAGAAATTAGGAACAATTTTTTCTTTGGTGGCCTTATTAAAATCCTTTATACAGTAATGGTCACTCAAAATATTACATAATGTAATGTTATAGTATCAGGTAACATAAATAGAAAAAAATATATCAGAATTTCATATTCAATGTTTGTCAACAGAATAAGTGGGATAAGGATCAGTATGGAAGAAGAAATGTTGAAATAGTGAAGGGAATTGTGGAACACCCAACAAGTGAATAATTTCAATAGAAAAAAATGACACTTGTATAATGGGAATAATATTTATATAAAACTATAGAGATAAAGTATTGTTGGGTCCTTAATTAAATCAAATGATTGAGGCCACTAATAAATGGTTATTAAACTATAATGAAATGGAAAATTAATCAAACCAATTCCCCCATGATTCATGAGATTATACCATAGAAGAGGCCAAGGGGGTATGTGTATGATCATGAGACTACCATAGATTATATTGATATTACAATAAAAGATGGATAATGTAAATTTTTTATAATCTCGACTCTAACTAATTATTTTATCTATTATGCATATTCATAATCCTATTATAGGGAACTAAAAATAAAATAAATGGATATTATACCATTTTAGAAAAATATTCATTAAATTACAATAATACATGCCTGTAGACCATAATAATTTATTGTCTATGTAATATTTGATACAAAATCATATATCCTTGTAAAATATCTTCAATTTCTCCCATAAAGATCACATCCTTCTTTACTTATACCTAAAACCATTATTGATAACCTAGTAAAAGGAAACATAAGAATGGGGTGAGGTCAAATGCTCAATATGGGTAAATAAGGGAGTTATGTAAGAATAATCAAGAGCATAATGGTATGAGAACATGAACATGATAATATAATGTCATACCATGAATATCAATGAACATATACATAAATTAGGTCATAAATAATAGTAGATCATAAGAAATGAATCATATGGAAATAGAGAACAAATGACAAGGAAGAATACCATATAGGAAAAAAGGAATTAGAGAAGATAGAAAAGAATATATAATGATTTCTATAGAAGTCGATGTATTTTTTATGAGACCATATTTGTGGGAAAAGTCCCTTTGTGGACCGATTTCACATTCCATTTCATCCTTGCAATACAAACCCGAGTTCACTCCCAATTCTAGCCATGTAAATCGGAACGAATTTAATATCTCGTTCCAACACTGTAATACTAAACGAAGTTCATTTCTCATTCCACACATATTTATAACATGATATATAATAATTTTCCCAATGCACTATAGGTATATATAGGTCCCACTCATCTCATAGTTAAATCATATATACATGTTCCACAAGATCATAAGTAACAATATCATAACACATGATATGATATGGGTATTATAAACATGTAATAATATCAAAAACTATGTAAATAGATAGGTTTCATATTCATTTTCATCAAAAACACAACCAATGAAAATAAGTGGTGTTCAATAGCATATAACCCTTGAAATATAATCACATTTCATAAAAATAATTTTAAAAAAACATAATCCATCAAAAGAAAGAATATTAATGGAATCAGTGAATAATTTACCCATAAATACATTACTAACACTAATAGATGTTATATTATGTGAGAAATAATTTTGAATGTTCTTTTAAATACATTTCATGAGGAAAATATCATTTAGGCCTTGAAAATGGTTTCTAAAAAATAAAACATTTTGAAAATATTTTTCATTGAAAATATATTTAAAATTTTATAATATAAGAATTAATAATGTATAAAGTTTTTAAAATCAATTTTACTTGAAAATGTTCTTTAAGGATCAAATGGAATCTTCTTGGAAAGAATTTTTGAATACATTGTTCTTTAATACAATAGATTTCCAAATGGATAGATAGAAGGTCATATTTTAGTTAAAAACATTATATTAAGTAAATAAAAATTTGAAACTGGTACTCATAAATAGATATATCATTATTAAATAGAATATAATAAAACATATGAGTTACCTTGAGATATTTATCATATTTCTTCTTCAAAGGAATCATAAATAAAAAAAATCTCTAAATGTGATGAGATTGTTTCAATAAACTCTTATAACATGGTAACATGGGTTCATAATCTACTAGTAAAAAAGGATATTAAATTACCCTTATAATATAAATAATGAAATTTAAATCATTATAGAATATGTAAAATGGAATTATATACACCTTTTAAGAGAATTTAGTTGCATAACAAAACTTGATTCTCAAAAAAGGAAAGTTGTGACAAAACTATTTTACCAATTTGGTAACTTTTGAAACATATACTCTATTAAAGAAATATAATAGAATGGATATATGATTACACAAAACACTTAGTTTCATATTTATATAATAAAATCATGGTTAGTTAATACACCACACAATCATAATGAGTGTAAAACCTATCATTTATCTCACAGAAATAAAAAAGTGATATGAAATTCCTTTACCTTATGTCTTGACTGTCATCTTTCACATTTAAACCAACTATATAAAAAATATTTATTTTTTATAAATATTTTATAAATCTATATTATTATATATTTTAAAATATATGTTCTGATTGTGACAATATATTACCCACTTTTTAACTATCCTATTATATGTTTTCACTTCGGGTTATATTCACTTTATTCTTCACATGTGTCTAAATTCGGTATATCTATTATATTTATACATTATATCATGACTTCCATACAATATTCCATGATATGAATATTATTTATATACAATATATGTGCATTATAATAATCTATTTAATATATATGTAAGAGAAGTAATACACCGTTCAGAGAAATGGTAGGTTGTACAAACGTCTGAACGATATTTCTATTTAATTGTCGTATAGAAATAAAATAAAAATGAAAATTATATATATATGTATATCATTATTAAATAAAATTTATGATATCATATATATTATATATAATCACTAAACCAATCATTAATACATACCATGTACAACATGAATGAATCATATCGCTTTCAGGGGTGGTAGCCCAAACTTCCTCAAACAAAATTAACTTATAAGCGCACATTGTAAATTGAAAAGATATATGTTTCAAAAATTATAATGAAACAAAATTAAATAATAAATATAATATATAAATATATTTTCCATCATTTTTTCATCCATGAGTGAGGGTATTGAAAAATTTATAAATCATTTTATAGTGAGGTTGTAGTACGCCACACACATATATATTATGTTCATTATACATTATATGAAGGTGTGTGAATGTTTAGGTTGAAAAGATAGAAAAAAATCCTACTGTATTTATTATACTATTTTTTATATAATATTTTCAAAAAGAATGTGGAGGTAGTGGTGATGGAAAATAAATGAAAGGACTTTTCTGAAGAGGTTACATCATAATCAGGTAACTCCTTTTGGTTTTTATCAAAGGGATTCTTTTGATAGAAGTCTTCCCAAGGGAAGGCTTCTAGGAGGCCGTTAGAGTTTTTTGGGAGTAAATTTTGAAGTGATTGGATGATATTAATAGGTTTTATAGGTGTGAGGATGTGGGAGAGTTGGTGGCCATTTATAGTCAATGAAAATAACTCACATTGAATTTTTCAAAGTATAATAGGTGTATACATGTTCTTTCTTAAAAAAGATTTACTATACCAACCCATATTAATAATTGATGTTTAGTGGATGAATAATTTTCATAAAATGGGTTTTGGAAAATATTATAGGTCATTTTGGAAACTAATACTTTGGTCTAGTCCTTAATTATGTTTATTTTGGCCTTAATTGATGTGATTAATTTTAATTACATTTTCTAATATTTTTTTAAAAAAATAAACATGATTAAATGAGAATATAAATATTATTATAATTTCAATTTTTTATGTTTGTTTTTCTAAATTTATTTCATATAAGTATCAATTTTATAATTAATGCTAATCTCGTAGTCAGAATGAAATTATACTTCTTTTGAGTACAAAGAAGTTCAAAAGTTTTTTACATTTTTATATTAAATATCATAGTAAAATCGATTATAATCTCCTAAATTCCATTAATAGATGTATAATTTTTATAAATTTACCTTTAAAAAATTTAAAATATAATATAACATTAATAAATATTTAAATGAAAAGATAGTTTTTCAACAAAAGGTTTTATTTATCACTATTCATAAAAATGATGTTTCTCAAAAAAATCCCAATAATTCACCCTAAGATAATTTATGAAATAAAAATTCAAATTTTGGATAATTTATTCATATTCAATTTATAAATGTGTCAAACATAAATTTTATTTTTAAAAGATATACATTCTATAAGATAATATTTTTAAACATAAATTGTCGGACCCAAAAAACATTTCATTTATTATTAATGTTTTTTATGAATATAAAATAATTATTAAATATAATTGAAAAGTAGTAATTACTATTCATATTACTGATTTTAAAAAAGTGGTTATAATTATCTTTTTTAGATAGCCATGAAAATGAAATGATGTTTCGTAGAAACATTAGTGTTGCATGTAACGTACACCATATCGTTGTTTACTGTAATATACACTAAGTTAGTGTTTCATGTAACATATATCGAGTTGGTTCCACATATTTTATGAAATGTTAGTGTTGTAGGAATTACAAGCTAAGTATGTATTGCGTGTAGTGAAACCCATGATGGTTTCATGTGAATAGAATGTTTGACATTGTGTTTTAATATAAACATATATATATATATATATAACAATTTCTAGTGTCACATTAAATAAGGAATATCAAAAATATAAATTAATTCAAAAAATGATAATTCAACAAATATTGATGAGTTACAGTATACCCCACATATTATGAATCTCTCCCTTTTAAATCATCTAGGTCATCAATGAACTAATACTTTAATGTTTCATTCATAGATACCCAAATCATAAAAAGTAATACTAAAACATCCCTTAAAATGGAAAATTTGGAACTATAACTATTACCCAATGTAACATTTAACATGATTTCCCCATAGAAGAACATAGGTTTGGAGTGAATTTTGGAAATATAGGAGAATCATAAATATTTATAGGGAGTTATTGGGGTAATCAATAACAAGAATGTGAATGATAAAAGTAAATTTTAGGGCCTCAATGTCATAACTATATGATGATTTATAAGGCCATCAGTTCATCTAAAATTAAGATATGAGGAAAACACATTTTATTTTAATTTTTATCCTAATTTTGATTAATTCCTTATTCCCCTATAATATAAAAAAATATACATAATTTATATATTTTAATATACAAAATTTTATTCATTAGTTTAGATTTTATTAATTTTTAATTCGTCCATTATATCATGTAATGGATGGGTAGAAATTAACACTGATTCCGGAAGTACTGAAATACAATTTATACAGATCTTAATGCCCATAAAATCATAACTATTTATCTATAACTATTCTTAAAAATCATCAGGGTTAATAAATTAATTTGTAAACATAAAAATAAACAGTATTTTTTCATCATAAAAAATTATTCCTTAAAAATAATAATAATTTTACCATGACATTACATATGATAGTGGTAGGCGTGAAATGCTTACTGTCCATTGTTCATGGGATCAAGACCCATGGCCTTTATAATATTTATTGGTATTCACCCAATGTACATGATCTCCAATTCTAAAACAATACAAAAATAATTTCCAAAATATGATAGACATCCTTGAAATAAGGATACTCACTTAATAACCTTTTAACAATGGTTTTCAATATAATCTAATTGCATAAAACGTCCTCTAATGTTTAACATACGCTTTTCATGAATAGTTAACCTCATAAACCTTCTGAATGGTGAAAATACCAAACCATAGAAATAATTTCACGAAATATGTTAATAATTTAACCCCCATATTTCACAATGTAGTTCTAGGTTTTCACATTCCAATCATGTGAATACTCTCATGTAAAATTATCTTAGAACATGGTTACAACAAAAATAACCATAAATTATTTTGGAAAACATGCATAATTCCTTATTACATATATTATTGTATATATTACATAAATCAAAGAAGTTTTAAACATCATCCCTGATATAATTAACAACTTTTCAACACATCCATAATTACGTCAATGGTAATCATTACCATCATATATAGTTTTTCATCTCCCACATATCTTTATCCAAACAACACTATCATAACATAAGAAAATTATTAAGGCATATCATTCCCATAATCATCTGTTTTGTAGGGACATCTCATTTCCATTGTACCACTTTTCAATTCCATCTGTACCATTTGAGATGTCCTTTTAAATCCATAGAAAATAAAAAAAAACAAAACAATCCATATATATTTCACCTTTAGTATATCATAAATTTTTAATCCAATCCCATGAAAACATATATTAATTCATCCTTAAGACATTTATAATCATATCTCATCATTATACCTCATTCTATTCACATTTCATCTATATTCTCTTCACCGCCATCAATAAAACCACTACGCATACCAACATTCTGATATACTTCAAGAGCTTTCCTCCTATGACATTGAGATTCATAATGAAAATCTACTCCACATTTGTAACACATAAACATTGATGATGTGTTTGTGAGGATAAAATTTTCATTCATTTCATTTAATGACCACTTCGCTTTCCCTTTTTTTCACATTATATGTTTTCAATTCCACTGTCAAAACAACATTTTATTCAAAAAATACATTCATTTAGGTTATTTTTTCCACATTATTGACAAAAATGAGAAAAAAATATTCTTTCTTATATGGAATCTATAACCCAGAATCTCATAAAACATGTTTTTTCTCTTCCATTGTGAGTATAATATATGGTTAAGTTACACATTATTAATCATGTTCCATTAAAACTGATTAGGCATGACCACGATATCATTCACTCAATTGATTATCCCATGAGTCTTATCATCAAAAAATCATATATCATATTCAACCTTAATCTAGTTCCTTCTAGTTCCCTCTATTGACTAAAAATTTAATAACATAGTGATAATTATATATCAAAGGATAAAACCAAAATATAATGAATAAAATTACTTATATGATTTCAAAATCATGAAACCTTCCTCAATCAATGACACGATAGGTTCATCTTAGGTAATTTATATCCACCTTGTATTTAAATCCTATATAAATTTTATTGAATATTTTGTGTATTCCAAAAGAATAACCCTTGGAGTGTCAACTCATAGGTTTTTTATGGCCCATTTTCAACTAGTAGATTACCTCTAGTCAGGCCAGAAATATCATGTCAATGTTGTTACTGATAGGAACATTTTGTCCAGAGCCACATACAATTCTATAATCCAGAAACATATGCATTAATATGACAACACTAACATTATCATTTACCAAAATAGAATGTAATTTTACAAAATGGTAACTCATCCTTATACATATCCTTAGAGACATCCCATGACATTTCCTAATAATTAATACAAGGTATATTACTAAATATTTCTCATCCCAGTTTCAAAAGGATGAATAAACCATTTCCTTGATAATAAATAATGTGACATGTGCCTTCAATATATTAAAATCACATAACATTTTTAGAACAATTAAAAAATTATAAAAATAGATGCCCAAATATCGTACTAGTCTAGTGCTATTAAAAATATGGAAACATAAACATTGATACATAAGTGAGATACATTATCTCCAACAAAGATTATATTGAATAAGAACATTTACAGTCATATCAAACATAGTGCATTTCATCATATCCTCGGGAATATAAACATAATGAATGGGTGATCTAAAATGCTTAATAAGGGTAAATAAGGGAGATATGTTTATGTAAACCTAACCGTAAGGGTATGAGAACATGATCGTCAAAATATAACATCATACAATACATATAAAAAATAATATAAATTACTTATGGAATAATTATTATCTGCCCATAAGAAATTAATCATAATCAAACATAGAACATAATACAAAAAATCATAACATTGCAATAAAACATCGAATTTTGTTAAAAACATATGAATATACATTGATTTAAATTGTAGTAATAGAATTTATTCTAAGAGAATATTAGGGGAAAATGCCTTTTACTAAACCAGATTCATGCCCCATTCAAACCATATAATGATGAACTACCTTTACTCCCCTTTGTGATATATAATACTGAAAAAGTCCATCTCCCATTCTAGACCTCTAATACAAAACTGAGTTAATTTCTCATTCTATCCATGCCTATATCATATGATATTAGTCATTATCCGATTCATTGGAGGGCGATATAAGTCCCACCCGTCTCATAGTGAAATCATTCATACATGTTCTTTAATATCATAAATAACCATATCCTAACCCATGGAAAGATATAGGTATTATAAACATGTAATCATATAATAACCAAGGGAAAGGTAAATATCTCATATTCATTTTCATCAAAAACATAACCTATGAAAATAAGTGGGTTTCAAAATCATATAACCCGTGAAATAGAAATGGGTTTCTTAATAATTAACCCCATAAAACATAATCCATTCAGATAAATGATATGAATTGAAGCAGTGAATAATTTCCCCATAACATAATGAGTAACACTAATGGATTTTTCAATATATGGGAAATAATTTTTTATGATATTTTAAAAAAAATCTTGTGTAAAATATCATTTCTTCATTGAAAATAGTTTTTGAAACATAATAGTAATTAAAAACTTTTTAATTTTAAAATAGCATTGAAAAATTATATTGGACACTTGAAAACAACAAGAAAAATTTAAAATAATTTTTTCATAACTAGGGGTTCATATAACTTTTGAAAAAATTTATGGAACACATATTTGAAGACATGGTTTATTAATAAAATATATTTTCGACTGTAGAGAGAGACGGTGATATTTTTCTTCAAAACATTATCATAAGTACATAATAGTGGAAAAATGGTAATAATAAAAGGATATATATTGATTAAATATACGATAATTAAACACATGAGTTTTCATTATAGATGTATCTTAATTATTCATAAATGTAATCTTAAACATAATGATATCAAAAAACGATGAGATTATTGAAATAAGAAATTATTACATGGTTACATGGGATGAAACAATCCATGTAATAAAAAGAAATTAAATGCATCATAAAATAACATTATTGAAATGAAATTCATTATATACCTTGTAAGATGGAATTATATACTCCATGGAAGATAATTTAGGTGCATAAAAAACATGAGTCTCAAATATGTCAAATTGAGGCAAAATGATTTTAACGTTGTTTTATCTTTTGAAACATATCCCCCATTAATGAAAGATCATAGAATGGATATGTGTTTACCCAAAAATTTAATTACAAGATAAATAAAATTAAATCATGGGCTATACATTCACTAGAAAAATAAAAATAATGGGGAACACAGAATGTATCTCACAGAAAAAAAAAGTGAGATGAAATTGTTTTACCATATGGCTGGAGTTTCACCGTACTTGTCCAAACAACATGTATCATTAAAATAAAATTCATATACATTATTGACAGAACCATATTCTTATATATAGTATCATATATTATTTGATGAAGACCATGTATTACCCTATTGTTAACAATTGTATGTTAAGGTTTCATAAATGGTAATATTCTCATTATTCGTTGCATAGGTCTAAATTTGTTATATCATTCGTACAGATACACAATATAATTATTTATAGAATTTAAAACATGATATAAATATCATATTTAAACAATATATGTGTATTATAATAATTTATATAATATATATTGATGAAACATAATACACAGTTCATGGAGATGGTAGGTCTTATGTACGTATGAATATTATTTCCATTTAATTGTTATATTAAAAAATGATATATAATAAAATATATGCATATATGAATATCATTATTAAATTATATTTATGATATAATATATATCATATATAATCACCAAACCCATAATTAGGAAATCCTTAGTAGTGTATGAATGAATCATATTGCATTGAAGGAGAGATACTCCACACTTCCCCAAAAGAAAGTATCATATTATCACATAATTGAAAGTTAAATTGAAATGAGTTGTAAATGGAATAAAATAATACTAAAGAAAAAAATAAATATAACATATATAAAATATACATAGTGTATTCCTCATATTTTCCACATTTATATTATGTAATTAAAATTGAACATTCCTTGTTCAGTGAGGTCGTAGTATGTCATACACATAAACCATATGTTCGTTATCCATCAGATGTAGGTGTCTGGAAGTTTCTATTGAAACCTTTGCCTAAAATCATCCAAGTATATTAATGATTATTTTGTTCTTATAAAATCATGTAAAAAATAAATTTTTTGGGTGGTGAAAAAAAAAGAAAATAAAGGACTTGAGTGAAGATGTTAACTCTTCAACAGGTAAATCCTTTTGGTTTGTATGAAACAGATAACTTGGATTGACTTCATTGAATGGTGTGTCTTCTAGAATGAAGTAGGGATTTTTGGGATGTGTATTTGGAAGGTCTTTTCCAATCATAAGAGGGTTTAAATTTTTGATAATGTGGGATAGATGGTGACATGAATAGGGAATAAAAATGGGACAATTGGAATTTTTGAAAACATGTTAGGTGTAAAGATGTTCTTTCATAAAAAATATCATTAGAAAATAACCTAAATAAATAATGTATTGTCTATTTCTAAATAATTGATATAAAATGGATTTCATACAAGTGATCTATGTCATTTCCCCCCAATAATATGGATTATCCCCCAATTAAATTAAATTTGTACATAATCAATATGATTAATTTTAATCACTTTTACTAATAATTTTGGTCAAAAAAACATTATCTAATTAGTCTCCAAATATTATAATAATTATTATTAGGTATTGTTATTTTCAAAATTATATTCATAGAAGCATAAAATTTATAATTAATGTTAATCTCGCAAATGTGAAGAAATTATGTGTCTTTAAAGCAGATAGAAGTTCAAAAGACTATTATGTTGTTATGTAAAATTTTAAATTGAGATATATTATAATGACCTATATTATATTAATAGTGTAATAATTTTTTTATTTTACCTTAAAATAATTTTGAAAAATAATTGAACATTAATAATTATTTAAACAAAGAAGTAGTTTTATCTTAAAAGCATTATTTTTACTATTCCTCAATATCTATATATTATAAAAATATCAAAAAAATCACCCTATGATAATTATGGACTTATAAATTAAAAAATGAGGTCAATTTTATTAAATTAAAAAAAAATCTAAATTTTTTATTATTAATATAGGTTTATTTGAGAGAATGATATTTTAATGATTAAAAGAACTATACCAAAAATCATTTCTTCCATTAATAGTGTGTTTTATTTATATAAAAAAATTATAAAAAATATTTGAAAAGTAGTTATTAATATTCATGTAAATGATCTAAATGTCTAGGTTATAATTATCTCATTTAAATAATAACAACAAGAAAATGATGTCTCATTGGAACATTGTATGTTAAGATAGATATAAGGCCCCAGCCTTAAACCTTACTTAATCTTGAGTTATTACAAGATTACACATTGAGGATCTTTTTGGGTTTAGAGTTTTAGAGAATTAGATCATAAAACTTGCATTACATTCCACATATAAACAAAGTGGTTACATAAAGATAGTATTCTTCATTCCCATCAATGGTAACACATTTAAAATAAAACATGGATTATTTCTTGACACTTCCTTGACACTATCATCATATCATGTACCTTTCCCTTGACCTGTGAAAAACATTTCAAAAAACTTGGGATGAGCATAAAAATCTCAGTATGGGTTATAAAAACATGGAAAGGAAACATGAGTTCATATATACATAAGAATGAAATCAGACTTTACCCATAAAACATAGGCAATTTAACATACCTCATAAAATCACGAATAAATCATAGAAATCATAAGACATAAAGGTAACTTGAGGCATTCACAACATTCTTACGTAGGGAGTAACCCTCTTGGTTACGTTTGGAATACCCATCACAGTATATTCCCTAAAATCTCTTCAGAGAAACTTTAACGTTTCACTCCTTCGCGTTACCCAATTCATTGGAGAGCTATATCGGGCTCACCCGCCCTTAGTTTATCACGGAACCACCCGTCTTCATAATAATGCCCAAGAACCATAACATAATTGTATCACATAAAACATGAATAAAGGAAACATAACATTTCCACATTTAAATCACAAGATGTCAATACAACACAAAAACATTGTGAAAACCATTTTCAATACCAAAATAAAAGAAAAGTAAAACATGGTATTTATTTTTCTTTTAAAAAGAAGGTATGGCTTGTAGAGGAAGCCGAAACTCAAATAACGGTCACGACGGCGGGGAAGTCGTTGTCGCCGCATACGTACGAAAAAAAACATTCCCTTTTGTCGTTTAGTAAATGCTTCATATAAAAAAAATTCCTTTTCAATAAACGTAAAAGTCAAAGGGGTTTATACACCGTATAAAAGAAAGTTGTGTATAAAATAAAATATGCCTCAATGAAAGGAGATTGAGACGAAGTCCCATACCTCGTATCCGACTTGACCCGACTGTTCTTTAATATCCTGAATAATAAACTTGAGTTAATATCTACTTGCTTATGAACCTTTTTCAAGTTCATTATTCCTTTTATACCATGTTATGAACATCATGTAATCATTTAAGTTAATAACGTTCATTTTGTCGGTATTTGGTTCTTAAGTCAAAAATAGACTTCTTACACTTACATGTTGTTAATTTGGTCAAAGGTTCATTATATACAGAATTATATTAATGATTTGGATAACATATATATCATATATATTCATCATATACATGTATTTATAATATTACATCACATTTAGAGGTAAGAAATGAAATGCACCGTTCATGGAGACGGTAAGCCGTATGTACGCATGAACGCTACTTCCATTTCTATTTCGTATTTTCTGGAATGGAATCATAATTATATAATAGTATATTATAATTCCAGTATAATAACATATATAATATCATTAACTTTATCCTTTACACATCCCACATATGGTATTAACGAATCAAATCACTTTCAGGGGGCGGTAGTCCGCACTTCCTAAAATGAAGATATCGTGTTTACCCATAATGGAAACCATAAAGGTATGCCCAAAATGAAAAAAAACAGAAGCTTAAGGAAAACATAAACATATTATATATCATATATAAAAATATTGACATCATAATGGCCACCTTTGAAGGTGTTAAATGAGTATTGAACAATCATCGTTTCGGGAGGCAGAATTTCGCCATCCACGGAAACCGTATGTTCTTTAACCATTTGATGTAGTTGTGTGAGAGTGTAGCTCAAATAAATCTTATAACAACATCCTAGTATATTGAAGAAACTGGTTTTGTTACAAAATAAGTAAATAAAAAGAGTTTATGGGGTTGGAGAAGCAAAATAAAACAAATGAACATGAGAGAATGAATTGCCTTTAAAAGTGTAACTCCTTTTGATTTGAGCCTAAAGGCTTCCTTTGAAAGGATTATTCCCAAAGGGAATCCTCTAGGATTAGGAGAGGGGTGTGGAGAGAGTAAATGGGCAGGGTTTGGCCGAGCCAAAGGCTTGAGGAGTGTGTGAAATGGGGTATAGGTGGGGGCCTTTTATAAGAGGAGAGGAGGGGCACTTTTGGAAAGTAAAGAAATATTACTTTATTTGAAAATGTGTTTCGGTTTTAAAAGGTCCCAAATTGATATAATTCGTGTATAAGCTGATAAGGGTTCAAAATCCACTCATCCAATTGGTTTTGGACATGTTTAGTTCATAGATTTTACATTATCTTTCCATTTTATTTAAATCGTCAAATAATGATGTCATCGATGCATCATTATTATGTCATAAATAATTTAATTTATTTAATGTCTAAAAATTATAAAACAAATACTATGATGTAGGAAATCGTTTTATATTTCCAATTACTATTTATAATCAAAAATCTGATCTTTATAACCCCATGTAAAAATTGTTTTCGTAAAACATATTATGTTTGTGTCATTTTTACTTTTACATTAAATAAAAAGTTATTTATGTCATTTCCCAACCAAAGTGGATCCATGGGGTCCCCAAGTTGACCCATGGCTTTTCTTGGTCGGCAATGACACAACCAATGAGGGTAAGACATGTTTCAAGCTCATCTTATTTTATTAAAGCATTATTTTTACCTTAAACTACACTAATTACCACTAATCGCGATTAAGAACTTAATAAGTTACTATTCACCAAAAAATTATTATAATCTCATTGAACCACATTTTACTTCTTAATGACAACCATATATGTTGGATTTTTGAAATTCAAAACACAATGATGGCAAAATTTCATTTAAACGGAAAATCAGTCTTTATAAGTACCACTTAGTGGTTTCACTATTCATCAAAAATTGAAGTTTTTCAGAAAATTACCAAAAATTCACCCTAAGCTATATTTGATATTAGGAATTCAAAAATGAAGTCTATTTTACAAAATTCAAAACATATAAGTCACATTAATTAATTTAATAATTAATTCCCGCTGTCAGAGCAAATGGCGTGTTTTTATGAAATAGTAAGTATCAAAAGATTGACACCAATTTAAGTCCAATTTCAAAGTGAAATTGATTCCAGTGTCCACCATTGGATAAAATGGTAAAAATATATTCTAATTTAACTTTAAAACTAATTCAAAAGATAATATAATCATATAAATAAATTAGATTAAAAAGCATTTTTGATGTAAAATGCAATATTTTTCACTATTCATTAAAAAAATGAACATTGTCAGAAAAATACCAAAAATTCACCCAAAGTAAATTTTGATGTCCCAATCATAAAGAATAAGTTTATTTTGACAAACATAGTTTATAAAATTGTCAAAAGATAGATTTAAAAAGGGTTTTCCATCACAAGGCAGTAAAAAAATCTTTTAAAAATATTAGTGTATTCCATGCTTAAGATTGGATTTATTTTCATTTTAAGCCTCTAAAACACTATCTTAATCATTAATAGAAATAGATAAAAATATCTATTATTAATTACTTACTTGGGATGTTACATCCTTCCCCCCTTTAGAAAATTGCATCCCCGCAATTTATTTACTTATCGAATAAATAGGGGTACTTATCCCTCATTGCATTTTCAGATTCCCATGTTGCCTCTTCAATCATGTGGTTTTTCCACAAAACCTTTACCTGGTGAATCACCTTATTCCGTAACACTTGCTCCCTGCGGTCAAGAATCTGGACCGGTTGTTCCTCATAAGATAGGTTCTCTTCCAGCTGAACTACCTCTGGACTCAAAACATGAGATGGATCTGGCATATACTTTCTCAACATCGAAACGTGAAAAACATTGTGTACCTGATATAAACTCGGAGGTAAAGCCACTCAGTATGCAACTGATCCAACTTTCTCCAGAATTTCATATGGTCCAATGAACCTTGGACTCAACTTTCCTTTCTTACCAAATCTCATCACACTTTTCCAAGGAGAAACCTTGAGAAAAACATGATCACCTACCTCGAAAGATAGATCCTTCCTCCGGTTATCTGCATAACACTTCTGACTACTCTGAGCTGTTCTCATGTGTTTCTGAATCAGCTGAACTTTTTCTGCCATCTCTTCTACCAATTCTGGTCCCATCAACTTCCTTTCACCCACTTCATCCCAGAAAGCTGGAGTTCGACACCGCTTCCCATATAATGCCTGAAATGGTTCCATCTGTATACTGGAATGAAAACTGTTATTATATGAAAATTCAACCAAAGAAAGATGTTGGTCCCAACTTCCCTGATAATCCATAGAACAAGCTCGTAGCATATCCTCCAATGTCTGGATTGTTCGTTCTGACTGCCCATCTGATTGAGGATGAAAATTTGTACTAAAATTTAATTCAGTACCCAACGACTTCTGAAGGCCTTTCCCAAAGTTATAAGTAAACCTAGGATCACGATCCGATACAATGGAGAGAGGAACTCCATGTAACCTGACTATCTCTTTAAGATACAAATGGGAAAGTTGATCAAGAGATAAAGTATCTCGTATAGCAAGGAAATGAGCAGATTTGGTCAAGCGATCAACAATAACCGAGATTGCATTATTACCTCGAGATGTCTTCGGTAATCCAACGACAAAGTCCATGGATATATTCTCCCATTTCCACTCTGGCACTGGTAAAGGATGAAGCATCCCTTTCGGTAACTGCCACTCTGCTTTAACCTGTTGACATGTCAAACACTTCACAGTAAAATCAGCAATGTCTCTTTTCATTCCATCCCACTAGTAATACTCCCGCAGATCTCTATACATCTTAGTACTGCCAGGATGAACTGAAAACGGAGAACTATGAGCTTCACATAACAACTCTCTCTTCAACTGTGAATCACAAGGCACACACAATCTCTTTAAAAATCTCAAAACACAATCATTATCAATGTTGAATTCAGGCAACTTACCTTTCTAAACCAGCTCTACCTTTTTCTGTAACTCACTGTCTTGCTTATGTGCTTGCTTGATTCTATCTGATAGAGATGATCTCACTGATACCTGAAACAAAACAGAAGGACTTCCTGCACCAACAACTTTTATGCCAAAGTTCATCAAATCCTTAACCAAAGGATCACGTTCCAAACGCAACATTGTTAATGAAGCATTACTTTTTCGACTCAAAGCATCAGCCACTTTATTTGCTTTTCCCGGATGGTAATGAATTGTACAATCATAATCCTTGATTAATTATAGCCATATCCTCTGTCTCATGTTTAACTCTTTCTGATTGAATATATACTTTAAACTTTTGTGATTGGTATATATTTCACACTTTACTCCATACAAATGATGCCTCCAAATTTTTAAAGCAAAAACAACAGCAGCTAATTCCAAATCATGTGTAGGTAATTTACCTCATGAGTTTTCAACTGTCATGAAGCATAAGCAATTACCTGATCATTCTGCATTAGGACGCAACCAAGTCCTTTCAATGAAGCATCACTGTATATAACAAACTCACCATTCCTGGAAGGTAGTGCCAAAACTGGAGCATTCACCAATCTTCTTTTCAATTCCTGAAAACAATCATCACATTCTTTTGTCCAGATAAACATAACACCCTTCCGAGTTAGCTTAGTCATTGGGCTAGATAACCGTGAAAAATTTCTAACAAGCCTTCGGTAATATCCCACCAAACCAAGGAAGCTACGAATCTTGGTTACATTTGTGGGTCTTGGCCATTCTTCCACAACTTTTGTTTTTGCAGGATCAACAGTTATTCCATCTTTAGAAACAATGTGACCAAGGAAAGAAATTTGTTGCAACCAAAACTCACACTTGTTGAATTTCCCATACAGTTTCTTTTCTTTTAAGGTTTGCAAGATAACCCTTAAATGTCTTTCATGCTCCTCTTTACTTTTAGAAAACACCAAAATATCATCAATGAAAACCACCACAAACTTATCCAAGAACTCATGGAAAATTCTATTCATTAAGTCCATGAATACAGTAGGTGCATTGGTTATCCCAAAAGTCATTAATACAAATTCATAATGGTCATATCTCGTACGGAACGCAGTCTTCGGAACGTCTGCTTCTTTTACTTTCAACTGATGGTACCCCGACCTCAAGTCAATCTTCAAAAAATACTGAGCTCCCAGGAGCTAATACAACTTCATTTGATGGCCCTACATCTGCTGAAGTAGTTGCAAAGGATTTCACCACCCCTTTCTGCTTGTAGTCTAACTGCTTCCCATCACTCAAGCTCTTTGTCGGACACTCGTTTGCATAGTGACCCATCTCATTGCACTTATAACATTTCACTAACTGTAACTCAAATTTGGTCTTACCTTCACCTTAATCCTTTTCAGTCCAATCACGAGCCTTATGTCCCATCTTACCACATCGGTATCACTTTCCAGAATTCAGAAGACACTCCCCAGCATGCCGTTTGCCACATTTATCACAAACTGGAAACTTAGTTCTCTTACCATCAGACTTTATTGAATAATTCTTACCTTTCTCCTTCCACCTCAGTCTCTTCTTCTGCTGGTTGTTATAGAACACTTGGTCATCGGCAAACTCCATTTCCACCTTCTCAGCACATCGAACAAGCTTTTCATAACTTTTAAACTCACGAGAAGCTAATGCCCTTCGATATTTTGGCTTTAATCCTGAGTAAAAACGATTGATTTTACTATCAAGGTCTCGAATAAAATTTGGATCATACCTTGACAATCGAGTGAACCTTTCTTCCTAGGAAGCCACTAAGTTTTCCTCTTGCCTCAATTCCAAGAATTGCTTTTCCATCCTAAGTCGAACAGCCTTAGGAAAATACTTCTCAAGAAACATACCTTTGAATTCATCCCAGTCAAGAGCATCAATATCATCAGCGTCCCTGATATTTTTAACCATAGACCACCACTGATCTGTTTCACCCTCCAAACGGTAAATAGCAAGACTAACCTTTTGATTGTCTGAACACCCAAATCTTCTCCAGTGCTTTAATCCACCCTTCAGCTAGCACAGGGTCAGATGATCCTCTGAATGATGGTGGATGTTGCCTCATGAAATGTTCCACCACTGACATGTTCCCCTGCGGTTGATCTGGCTGACCTCGTGCATGGATACTACCACCATTTATAGCCTGAGTCAACTATACCATCACTGCAACAAACTGTTCAGTTCCAATTCTGACCATCTCAGGATGCTGATTCGGAAGGTTATTTCTTTCTGTATGCCTTCCTAGCACTGCCTCACTGTTTCCTCTGCGGAAAACCATTCTGAACAAACATGTCTTAGATGAAGCAACATGGTAATCTTCAAATGCTATATCATTTCAAAAAAAAATATTTTTGGATAATCATTTAATAGAATTCTAACTCCTAAAGTTATCTAAATTGACCTCTGATACCAACTATAAGGCCCCAGCCTTAAACCTTACTTAATCTTGAGTTATTACAAGATTACACATTGAGGATCTTTTCGGGTTTAGAGTTTTAGAGAATTAGATCATAAAACTTGCATTACATTCCACATATAAACAAAGTGGTTACATAAACATAGTATTCTTCATTCCCATCAATGGTAACACATTTAAAATAAAACATGAATTATTTCTTGACACTTCCTTGACACTATCATCATATCATGTACCTTTCCCTTGACCTGTGAAAAACATTTCAAATAAACTTGGGATGAGCATAAAAAGCTCAGTATGGGTTATAAAAACATGGAAAGGAAACATGAGTTCATATATACATAAGAATGAAATCATACTTTACCCATAAAACATAGGCACCTTAACATACCTCATAAAATCACGAATAAATCATAGAAATTATAAGACATAAAGGTAACTTGAGGCATTCATAACATTCTTACGTAGGGAGTAACCCTCTTGGTTACGTTTGGAATACCCATCACAGTATATTCCCTAAAATCTCTTCGGAGAAACCTTAACGTTTCACTCCTTCGTGTTACCCAATGCATTGGAGAGCTATATCGGGCTCACCCGCCCTTAGTTTATCACGGAACCACCCGTCTTCATAATAATTCCCAAGAACCATAACATTATCGTTTCATATAAAACATGCATAAAGGAAACATAACATTTCCACATTTCAATCACAAGATATCAATACAACGCAAAAACATTGTGAAAACCATTTTCCATACAAAAATAAAAGAAAAGTAAAACATGGTATTTATTTTTCTTTTAAAAAGAAGGTATGGCTTGTAGAGGAAGCCGAAACTCAAATAATGGTCACGACGGCGGGGAAGTCATTGTCACCACATACGTACGACAAAAACATTCCCTTTTGTCGTTTAGTAAACGCTTCGTATAAAAAAGATTCCTTTTGAATAAACGTAAAAGTTAAAGGGGTTTATACACCATATAAAAGAAAGTTGTGTATAAAATAAAATATGCCTCAATGAAAGAAGATTGAGACGAAGTCACATACCTCGTATCCGACATGACCCGACCGTCTTTAATATCCTGAATAATAAACTTGAGTTAATATCTACTTGCTTATGAACCTTTTTCAAGTTCATTATTCCTTTTATACCATGTTATGAACATCATGTAATCATTTAAGTTAATAATGTTCATTTTGTCGGTATTTGGTTCTTAAGTCAAAAATAGACTTCTTACACTTACATGTTGTTAATTTGGTCAAAGGTTCATTATATACAGAATGATATTAATGATTTGGATAACATATATATCATATATATTCATCATATACTTGTTTTTATAATATTACATCACATTTAGAGGTAAGAAATGAAATGCACCGTTCATGGAGACGGTAAGCCGTACGTACGCATGAACGCTACTTCCATTTCTATTTCGTATTTTCTGGAATGGAATCATAATGATATAAGAGTATATTATAATTCCAGTATAATAACATATATAATATTATTAACTTTATCCTTTACACATCCCACATATGGTATTAACGAATCAAATCACTTTCAGGGGGCGGTAGTCCGCACTTCCTAAAATGAAGATATCGTGTTTACCCATAATGGAAACCATAAAGGTATGCCCAAAATGAAAAAAAACAGAAGCTTAAGGAAAACATAAACATATTATATATCATATATAAAAATAGTGACATCATAATGGCCACCTTTGAAGGTGTTAAATGAGTATTGAACAATCATCATTTCGGGAGGCAGAATTTCGCCATCCACGGAAACCGTATGTTCTTTAACCATTTGATGTAGATGTGTGAGGTTTTAGCTCAAATAAATCTTATAACAACATCATAGTATATTTAAGATACTGGTGTTGTTACAAAATAAGTAAATAAAAAGATTTTAGGGGGTTGGAGAATCAAAATAAAACAAATGAACATGAGAGAATTAATTACCTTTAAAAGTGTAACTCCTTTTGATTTGAGCCTAAAGGCTTCCTTTAAAAGGATTCTGCCCAAATGGAATCCTCTAAGATGAGGAGAGGGATGTGTAGAGAGTAAATGGTCAGGGGTTGGCCGATCCAAAGGCTTGAGGAGTGTGTGAAATGAGGTAGAGGTGGGGGCCTTTTATAAGAGGAGAGGAGGGGCACTTATGGAAAGTAAAGAAATATTAATTTATTTGAAAATGTGTTTCGGTTTTAAAAGGACCCACATTGATATAATTCGTGGATAAGGTGATAAGGGTTCAAAATCCACTCATCCAATTGGTTTTGGACATGTTTAGTTCATATATTTTACATTATCTTTCCATTTTATTTAAATCGTCAAATAATGATGTCATCACTGCATCATTATTATGTCATAAATAATTTAATTTATTTAATGTCTAAAAATTATAAAATAAATACTATGATGTAGGAAATCGTTGTATATTTCCAATGACTATTTATAATAAAAAATATGATCTTTATAACCCCATGTAAAAATTGTTTTCGTAAAACATATTATGTTTGTGTCATTTTTACTTTTACATTAAATAAAAAATTATTTAGGTCATTTCCCAACCAAAGTGGATCCATGGGGTGCCCAAGTTGACCCATGGCTTGTATTGGTCGGAAATGACACAACCAATGAGGGTAGGACATGTTTCAAGATCATCTTATTTTATTAAAGCATTATTTTTACCTTAAACTACACTAATTGCCACTAATCGCGATTAAGAACTTAATAAGTTACTATTCACCAAAAAATTATTATAATCTCATTGAACCACATTTTACTTCTTAATGACAACCATGTATGTCTGATTTTTGAAATTCAAAACACAATGATGGCAAAATTTCATTTAAACAGAAAACCAGTCTTTATAAGTACCACTTAGTGGTTTCACTATTCATCAAAAATTGAAGTTTTTCAGAAAATTACCAAAAATTCACCCTAAGATATATTTGATATTCCGAATTCAAAAATGAAGTCTATTTTACAAAATTCAAAACATATAAGTCACATTAATTAATTTAATAATTAATTCCCGCTGTCAGAGCAAATAGCGTGTTTTTATGAAATAGTAAGTATCAAAAGATTGACACCAATTTAAGTCCAATTTCAAATTGAAATTGATTCCAATGTCCACCATTAGATAAAATGGTAAAAATATATTCTAATTTAACTTTAAAACTAATTCAAAAGATAATGTAATCATATAAATAAATTATATTAAAAATCATTTTTGATGTAAAATGCAGTATTTTTCATTATTCATTAAAAAATGAACATTGTCAGAAAAATACCAAAAATTCACACAAAGTAAATTTTTATGTCCCAATCATAAAGAATAAGTTTATTTTGACAAACATAGTTTATAAAATTGTCAAAAGATAGATTTAAAAAGGGTTTTCCATCATAAGGCAGTAAAATAATCTTTTAAAAATATTAGTGTATTCCATGCTTAAGATTGGATTTATTTTCATTTTAAGCCTCTAAAACACTATCTTAATCATTAATAGACATAGATAAAAATATTTATTATTCATTACTTACTTTGGATGTTACAATAGATACATGTAACATATACCATGTTTTGGATGTGTGTAATGAAAGACATGTTAGTATTGCATGTAGCGCATTCCAAGTTAGTGTTGTGTGAATAGAATGACCAAAATTGTATTTTAATATAAATATATATAATGAACTATTTTCAGTGTCATGTGAAATAAAAAATTTCAAAAATATAAATTAATTTGAAAAAATATATCACAAAACCTCAATATCATATACTTATATATATTTGTTATGTTCTGGTAATGTTAAAATATTACCCATTGCTATATGAAATGAGTTATAAATTTAGGAACATAATGGAATCATTATTGGAATAATGGTATGCTAGGTAGAACCCATTATGATGAATATACATACCCTACTGCAGTCATAATTATTATATCTATGTTTCAAATTGGAATACACCTAGGTATGTAAATGATTTCAGAGTATGATGGAAAAATATGTAATCAATAAATATAAATCACCTTATATTAATGGAGAATATATTTAATTCTATTTGTAAGTGAGGCCTCATTATTTGAGTGACACCTAGATCAATATTAAATATAACACCACAATGAACTAATTTTCAATGAAAAGAATAAGAAACCCATGGTTTCAAATGAAAAAATTAGAATGGAGGATGTACATATCATGCATAAACACGTTGATTGGTTTCGTGAATAATTACATGGTCATCCATGTGAGCATGATGTTCAGTTTTACATTTTTTAATGGAAAATGGTGACCTTTTCTAGAAGAGTAAGACCCCTTTATTAAATGTTCTCATTACATAAGTCTGAAAGTGGGATATTTACATTGATCCCTCTTATAAAGAAGAAGATGATCATCCATAACATGATTGTATCATTGAAATAAAAGACCATTAATGAATTTGTTTTCAAGATGGTCTGCAAGCTCATTAGCCTCTTGATATATATGGGTAATAATATGTTCCATAGAGTAAAGAATTTCGAAACATCTGATCCATATATTGGTGTGCTTCCATGAAATATGAATAGAACCTGATACAATGGAAAAATTACACTAGGTTTTCCGGACCAAGGAGTTACATAGTATAGGTGGGCCGTCACCCACCACTGAGTGTTTTTATGTACTCCCCTAGCCGTAGGCCCTGGCGTAATGACACCCAAACATTCAATCTTGTTCTACATGAGGTTTAGGGGGCCATGAGAGGAGATAATGTCTTATAGTGTGTGTTTCCTTGGAAGGACTCGATCCCAAAACCTCAGGGTCAAGACACCACTTTCGCTCACCAACTCTCCTATGCCCCGTGGTTATTTTTGTTTTACATTAAATACTCTTAAATAAACAATATCTTATACTCCATATAGAATGACCCTAGTAGAATTAGTTTATATAAAGAAATAAAAATTCATGTTTAATGATAGGGTATTTTTCTTCCAAAGAGTATCAACTTGGGGTGCCCATGTTCATTTGATTATGAAGAAGGATGTGTCTATGAGGATATATTTAAATTAAAAGGCGATAACTTCCAATATTATAATGAATAATTATCTTATCCCACATATTAATTATTTATCTGTTCAACTCCTAGAAGCTCAAAGTATTTCAATATTTAATCTTCTCATTGGTAATTAACAGTTATGGGTAAAGAGAGTTGATATATAAAATTTGGAATTTCTCATGAGGTATAGATATTATGTGTGTAGAGTGAGGGTCGTTAAATTGACTAATGATCCTAATGTGTTTATAGATCAATTTATTATAATATTAAATTGTTTTATTTATTATTTCATATTGTTATTATTTTAATATATATCATGATATTTTAAATTAAATGGGGAGAATGAAAATCATTTATGAATAATTATTGAGACTATTAGATAAAAGTTGTTTTGTGGAAAATTTATCAAGTGTGAATTTTTGCACTTGGAAAGTTTTTTTCATGGCTATATTTTTTTAAGGTTTGAAATATGTGTTTATATTTAAAAGAGGATTTCAATCATGGAATTTCCCATAGTAATTAATATATATATGATACATGGTTTCACTAGAATAATATGTTACTATAAATAATATTTTGAGATTATTTCATTGTTGTACAATTTTTTAACCAACTCGACATGTATATAGGTAAAATTTACAAGGTCAAGGGAATGTGAAAGAAATTTTAATGATAAAAATAAAATATTGTTCAATGTAGTGCTATTGAAACTATCACTGGGAATATAAGTAGTTTTAATTTATATTTATTAATTGAATAATTTATTAGGTTGTGTCCTTATAAAAAAGGATTTAGTTGTTTCTTATGCATCACAAAATCAAAGATATGTTAACAAAAATATTTATATCAATATATTAATTAGATAGTAAAATTCTTTTTCATGATGATATAGAGTCACTACCTCTACTGGGAGAGATATGTTATATATACATATCATAGATATTGAAATAATATTTTTCAAGAATTGATCTAAACATGAGAAAAATGGGTTGTATTGATATACTCCCTGACAATTGAACCACAATACAATACAACCCTAGGGTAGAATTAAAGGTGATAGATCATCAATCATTATTAAATTATATTGGAATTATTTTTATTTTACTAAACATTTCTACTCTATTTTATTTTTTCATCTTCATCATTTTACTCATTGCCATCATCATTATTTATTGGAAACTACATGGAAATGTTTCAATTAAAATTACAGTTGTAATATCATGGAACCTGTTTTCTTATTCCTTTCATAAATCCTTTACATTCTTTTTTGAGAGAAGATAAAAATTAAATTCAATAATTTTTTATATTACTACTATTTATGATCAATTAATTTTATGTATTTTTCTTCATATAATTTTCCCTTTTCCAATGGCCATAAATCCATCCCATATTTTTCCTTATTATATAACATCAAAGATTTACTTGTATCATAATATTTGTTAATTTTTTCAATCACATATAATTGAAAATACTATCAATCAATCAATTATAAATTATTATCGTAAATTATATCCTATAATTTCTTCATATTATTTTTTTCATTGATTGAGTATTCAATATTCTTACAGAAACCCAATAGGTTATTCACAAAATTATTAACTATAGAAAATCATTCATTAATGCACTGGACATCATCAATTTTTATGTATTCAAATATAATCCTAGAGTTATGAAATTATTATTCCTTATCTGTTATGTTTCCAAAATAAGTAAACATAAATTTATCCCAAAACTCATTGGAATTTTTATGTCCCATAAACTTTGTGTAAACATTTGTTGATAAAAAGATAAAATGGGAACTTTATGAATTTAAATCTATATTAATGCTTCCTCAATTAATGAAATTCATTGGACCTCAGACAATAATAGATAGGATAATAATTATTGTATTGTATCTCACTTATATGGTCTGATATAAGAGGTAGGGTAACATATTATTCCATTAACATTATAGTGATTTCAATCGAACATAGAAATAATTCAGATAATTTTATATATTCATTATCCATTAATAGAAAAATCATATATATTTTAGATGGAGTTTTTGTTTTGATTCCCCAATATGTTCCTAGTATATATTGAACATTGCTGGGAGGGGTGTTTTTAGTTGAATTTTTTCTATTAATTCAAAATCCATATTCTTAACTTGTTATAGATCAAAATCCACTAAATATTTTGTCATAAACTCACAATATGTTTACTGATAATTAAAAATGGATTATTAGACAATATGTAAAAGGATAAGAATAAAGTCATACTCCTTGATATAATTTTCTATTATTCACAACAAAATATCCTTTAATATATTAACATGTAGTATTAAATCTAGTGGAAATCAAAGTCTAATCAACATAGATTCAAATTGTGTTTTGGATATATAGTAACATAAGAGAGTATGAATCTTTATGATTCCTACTATAATAAATTATCCAAAATAAAATGTTATTATGAGGATTATGGTTTCATCGTAAAACACTCGATATCTATATTCCTCTATGGGAAACCAATACTAATTTAATTACCTATGTTTGGATAATGTCTATATGCCAAGGCCATATTCAGAACAAGAATATCCAAATTCATTACATTTATGTATCTTATCATCATATATATCTTCTAATCAGATTGAATACTCAAGTAGGATAAATATTTATTCATTAAATGGTTCTCAACATTGACCTTCTCTTCCTCTCTACTATGTAGTGAACTATTGTCTTTCATATGATTCCTTTACAAACCATGTTTTAAATTTATATCCATTTTTCAAAAAATTAATCTTTATTAACTAAGAAATAATATATTAATTGAAATTTATAAACATTTTTTTCCATTATTACATGGAATCATCATAATCTAAGGGATCAAGGATCTCATCACATTTAATTTTGTCAATGATATTACCGATTTTTTTATATTAAGAAAACAGATTTGAGTATCAGTCATTATTGTCATTTTTTTGTCTCATAAATATTTCTTATTTATTCAAGTGATATAAAATGTCCCAACATATATTTCCATAAATTACATGGAATTTAATTGTTCTGAAATAACATTTTGAATATATTCATTCCCACATATGATCTGGAAGATTCATATTATAGTTTGGAACTAACCAGAATTTTTATTAGATTATAATCATTAAAAATATCATAATATTTAATATATATTTATCACATAAATATAATTTTATTTTATTAAAAATTAATTTACTCTCAGTTTATGACCTTTAAAATCTACATTTTCAAAAAGTAGAGTTCACAATTTTTCATTATGTGGTTTGCTCCTTCTATTAGATCAGATGTAGAATACATAGTTTAAAAAAATTATATTGAACATTGAGAATTGTACATTTTCATTAAATATTAATTTTTAAAAATTACTTGACTACACATTGATTAATGAAAACCACATATATACATTGGAAAACTCAGCATTATCGATGTAATGTGCAGATAAACCATTATTCCTTCCTTTGTTTTTTTCTGAATTGCCTTAACATTTTTTTTACTATAAACAACTCAATATTAACCATATAAATCTATAAATTAAATATAAACTCTTATACATCTACAATGTAGAGTAAAAGTTAACTATGCCTAAGTTGTTTATGAAATTTATACCAAAAATATAAAATAGAAATTTCCTAAAAAAACTGAAATCAATTAGACTAATCCCAATATTATATAGAAAAATTGGTCATAAAGAATATCATAATAACCATATGACATGACTTAAGACATATTCATAGTAGATTCAATATACAACAACATTTTTTTTTGATTTCATAAATCATCATGATATCATTATTCTAAAATTAATTCATTATTATACTTGTTTGAAATTTTCATCAAACACTTTAAATGTATATTATATACAGTAAAATCACAATATAATATTTCATTTAACATGAAGGCTAATACAATAATTGTCAAAATAAAAATAACAATTCATCTTTAAAATTATATGATCTATATGATAAATACAATCAAGATGTATCCAAAATTTTAGATTCATTATACATGGATGTAGCTTCTAAAAACCATTAGGAATCATTAACACACTCAAATATCTTTATAAATTCCATTATTCATTCTTCATACAAATTATAATATAATTAATTGGGGAAACCATACATGTAGTATTAACTCTAAAAAATATCACTATGTACCTCAAAAAAGTTTAACCCTATATATAAGACTAAAATTGTACATATAACTTAATAGTTATGTGTATTCATCCATGAGTAATATATCACAAAATTGTAAATTAAAAATAATTTTGACTAGAAAATGTAACATTAAATTGACTCAGCTCTATAATAAATACATAACATAGCCTGAAAAATGATATTTGATTATAGAATGTTTTTCCATCTATTTACTTAATAAATTGTGAAAACATTGATTTATTAAATTCAAAACAATATACATTAAACATGAATAATATTTAGTTTCATTATTTTTATTATGATTCATCTTACTTGATGATTAAAAACCCCTACATTGTGCATACTATTTTGAAAACTACAATTCATTTGAATTGAAAAATATTTAAATATTCTAACTTTGTGAAACAGTCAGCCCTCTTCTTGATATTAATGTGTTATTCTCCCTAAAGAGTAAGGATTACTTATAATATTCTCTAGTATCTATGGTGATCATGTTTACTCATTTTGATAATGATATTTTTTTTGTGACACAAAAATATTATTTTATCCCTATATATAATTCTATATAGCTACCTATGGATTATCTTTTGAAGATATTATAGCATAAAAAAATAATGTCAACTTATTTGGTGTCTAAAAAGAGAATATATATGTTAGAGATTTTAATTTCATGGATGAAAATTAAACGAAACTGACAAAAACATATTTATGATATAATAGATTTCAATTTTTAATGAAAAAACACAAATTGAAGAAAGTAGTTAAATTATGATTCTAATGTACCAGAAATGTAATAGTGTTAACATTTATAAATATTCTTTCTTCCTTATATCTATATTTTATGTTATTTAATTTCATGATTTTTAAATATGTACAAATAGATAAACACCTAAATTATTCTAAACACCATGCCACGACCTTAGTATGGGTGTTTTCCTATTTTGAATTTTATTCCAAAGGTCAAATACAAGCAAGAACATAATCATAAAAAAGAATTATGCATAATGGGGAGACCATATCAAATAACATTAAAAAGGTAGAAATCCATTTTACTTTCATAAAGTGAAAAAGAAAATTAAAACGATTAGAATAAAATTGTTAATATAATGAAAATTATGTTATTAATTAGAAAATATTATTTAAAAATTAATTAAATATATTATACAGTGAAATAAAAAAAACCAAGAAGTGAAGTAGACTGATGTTCATGATTCTACAGTGACTTGTGAGTTTATAAATGAATGGGTATGTCATATACTATATTATTCATTAAATTAAAGTTATAATAGTTCTATTTTTTCTCTTTCACTAGAAACATCAAAAACCTGATCATAATCCCTTACTATGAAGAACCCTATATAGCTATGTTTTTCATCTTTACAATCCCACTATAGAGGGTGAAATATTTAAAATGATGTCAAAATCAAATTACTCCTTGGGAACATCAATGTACATGAATATATTTTTTTATATTAGATAGTGGTTTCAATGAAAATAAATAACTCCTATAATATATATATTAATAGTAGTATTTATTGTGTGAAATGAATTAGTTTATTCATATTTTACTCATTCATGATCCTTCAACTCTAAATCATTAATTTTTATGGAACTATGAGACTTTCAAAATACACAATAATAACTCATTCTTGAATACCATTGGATATATTCCATGTTGTGTTTTTTGGAGTTAGAGAATTTTGATAAATTTATAGTGGAAGTGAAAAACATCCATACAGATTAATCTATACTCTTGGAATATTAAATCATTTCCTACCTTTAAATTGTGAACTAACAAAAATTCTCAACCATGGTGGGTTTATTGGTCCTTTTCCAATGGACTATATGTTATTATTATACATGAAATTACAAAATCGGAAACATGGTTATGTAATCTCTTTATTGAAATTATAACTTCCTAGTGATTCATGACCAAATTCTCCATGTAATAGTGTTCATGGTTCTCCTCCATCACTTGGTAGAAAACATGATCTTGTTTAAAAAAAATTCCCTAATTAAGTCATCATTCTAGATATTATTTGTTTTATACTTATAAATTTTACTTCCTATCTTTTGAAATTTATCTCACAATATATTAAAAAATATAATGGGATGTTTGGTACAAAATCAAGATATCATACAAGAAATATTTCATACAAGCACTCACGAAATCCTACATACTAAGAAAATATGTCTGAGTAATGTTTTTCAGAATAGTATAACATTTTATATGATTTATAACTCTCAAATAGATGAAAATATCATATAAAATTCCAAAAAATACCATAGAAGACTAAAAATAACTATTATCATTCAAAAAAACATATGAGAGTAAAATATTTAATAGAGAAAAAAATTATCTAGAATTTAAATATTCAATTTCAATATTCTTACAAGATAGTCAAAAAAAGAATTAGAATTCATAATAATGACTTATGGAATCAATATTTGGAATATTACAAAATCATAAATGTATAAAATATATACTATGATGGGGAATAGAATATCATATGAGGATAATGACATTGATTAAAATTAAATTCCAATCATGAAAATGATTTTTTCCAAAAATATAAATCATAAAATAAATTTAGAAAATAATACAAGTAAATAATAAAACAAATTAAAAAACTATTTAATTTTTATAATAGTTCCAAAAACATATCATATAAATAATAAATTTCATGTAAATTGGTGAAATCTGACGTATTAAATGATTTAGATTCAATAAAAATGTAATAAACATTTAACCATTACCATTTCTCAAAGAAATTATACTTTTAATCAAAAATAATTAATCATGATAAGTAATACCATTGAATATTAAAAATAGATAACCCTAAGATTCACTAATTTTAGAGTAAGGAACCAAAAAATATATAGGTCATCAATAACCATGTTTTAAAAAATTTCAATAGATTAATTATTTCTATTGATACATCAATCATCATATCAAGAACAAGAAACAGTTAGGACTCATTAATTTACCATAGTCATAAAAATGTTATTTATCTACAAAGGATAACTCAACCAAACCAATGAAATGTTCACACCAAGTCTAATAATATTCTATGAATCTTCTCATATTATTCATGGAATTGTGTTATTCATGATCACTTTTCATGGTTGATTATAGTTTATGGGAATGATATATTTATATTCAAAAGAATAATGTGTAGAACAATAATGTGATGGATAATTAGGAAGAAAATTTACAAGATTATATTTATAAGAAATAAATATAATTCACCTTACATCCCATAGTAACAAATCAAAAAAAAGTCATGAAAATTATCTGTGATAGTCTATACATTTATAAATTTTTTGAGTATCATTATACGAATTAAATTAACATCACAAATTTTCATTTGATTTTGATATTTCAAATTTACAAAGAAGGGTATTTTTTTAATGGAAGTGGGAAATTAATTGAGTTTCAAACATTGTGTGTGACTTCCCATCTTTGACTTGACTGTAATAAATCTTTTTTTAACCCCAAAATTACTTTTCTTATATATAAATGTACATCAACACTAAAAATTTCATTCCATATCATTATTTAGCAAAAAAATTTCAAATTACTTATAATTTAAAACATATTAAAAGTGGTCAATGACATTTTTCACGCAATAATTATCCTCCCATTTCTACCCAAATATTTTCATAAAACATAATAAAACAAACCCACATATGATTTAAACTACATAATGATTTTTACACATGTATTAAGTCTGATAGGAAAAACTATCATGTAAAATGGAACCCTAATTTGTAATTTAAAGATTTATGAAGTATTTAAAGGTTATGATTTATAGTGTATTCATAAATACCTGTTTCTATTCAAATGGTTGATTTTAAAAAAAAATATTTGAAACTATTTTGCAACAAATCCTCTTTAAGAACTATGTATTATTTTGAAAAAAACATATTATGTATAAAAAATAATGGTTTTCCTCTATCAATAAATGAGTTTTAGGTTATGAATATGAAAAAAAGTCATCTGAATCCCCATAGGGATGTTATAAAAAATTCAGTTAGTGATGTGTGGCATGTGATTCACATTTTTAGAGTACATTTCATGAATTTCACAAAAAATTGAAATTGGATAAGAGTTATTTGAAAATTTAGGTCCTATTAGATGTATTTATTGAATATATTAATTCACAAGAATAGGTTTCAAAAATGATATTGATATGAATTTTCATCTTAAAATATTAAAAAATATTAAAAATTCTAAAATATTAAAACATGAAATATACACAATAGAGCTAAATGAAAATGAAAATATAAAATATATTAAAAACTAGGGATCTCTTCCCCATAAATATTTTTTTCATTTACATATAATTAAATAATTTATATTATAAATGAAAAAAATAATTAGGGATAGAATATAATCTATTTTAAAGGAAGGACACAAGCTGGTATCCATTTGTATTCAGCTTTTTAATGGTGCAACTCCTACCTAAAAGGCAATTCAAAATTCACATTAAACAGATGTAATTAGTAGAAATGGAAATTTAATGGTGTGTATATCTATTTATATAAAATTCACATGAAAAATGGTATAACATGAGTATAAAATAATATTCCTTAGTATTTTGATTTAAATTTACCAAGAAAAAACTTCATTAAAGTGTCAAATAGCATCACTTTATCTCCCACATTAAATTATTTATTGAGGACAATATAATCATAAAAAAATATTTTTCACCCTTTGAATTAAATATATTTCATATTAGTTTTTTATTATCTATCCTCACTTATGTACAGAAAATATACAATCTTTTACAGTTTAAAATTTATGCATGTGTTATATTTTAAGGACCAAAAAACATTTTACTTATAAATAAACAAGAATGTTAAAATAGTTTCCATATACCAGTTTGAAATGTGACATTTTAATTATTGTTTTAAAGGTGTTATTATAATCTCAAGTGTTTAATAAATTATAAAACTATAATATATTCTATTTGGGTTCATTTTTTTCAAAAAAACCTGTTGGATTATTGTTTTTGTGTATTCAACCATTCATTTTTAGGGAAGTATGGTGTAGATAAGATATAAGGAACACATGATAGCGTATCCCATTAAATAAAATTGGATTCTTAAACATAATTCCGTTATAAAATAATCCATATATAATATTATTCCATCATTAACACAATAAAATCATAGTAATAATAGGGTTATAAACATAACAATTTTCAAAGAGTGTCATCTTAGAAGGAAAATAATTTTGATAAAACACTAGAATATAATTCATTAGGAAAATATCATTTCATCTTCAAAAACAAATTTTTTTCAAAATAATGCACAATTTTAAAATAATAAAACATATTTGAAAATAAAAATGAAATAATTTAAAGGATCATTCATGGAATCAATGTGTTATCCAGACATAAAAATCAATTCACTCCTTACAAGATAAACATCATTCTCCTTGTTACATTATCCAGAAAAGTAAAAAAGTACCTCGAATGGAAATGAAATAATGATTCCTTCCAAACCATTTAATATATATTCATCAATGGGAAAATATGCATTGAAAAATATAAGAATAATATAAATAATATTATATATTTAGTAAACATTTATGTGGATGATAAATATATCCTAGTAAATACTTACATATAGACAATCTCGACAAATAATGAGATCGAAAAATTATCCTTTACCTTAGGGTTTATTTCATTTATTTCTTTCTGATACCCCTATTTAGTGGGTTTAAACATATTATTAACTTATAAGAGAAAGATTATAATATTTATGATATCATATATGATTCACCTATGCCTTTATATTAACCGTTTATTTATCAATTCCATTTTAAAAGCAATATTTTGGGTAATAATCATTTTATTTACCGTACATGTTTTGACTTGTAATTCTTGATATTATTAAAAATATTATGATTTAAATACTTAGAAAATTTACAAAATGAATTATATATCATATATATGTTTATTATATAAATATATATAATAGATATGTAAATGAAATGGAATATATCATTCATGGAGATGGTAGGTCGTATGTATGTATAAACAATGTTTATGTTTCCGTATTGAATTGAATAGATCAAAGTAAATAAAATATATATATAAACAAATATTGAAACATTATTATGTCATATATTTCATTATTATTCATTATATATACTTAATAATCACTCATTAATAGTTATTGTGGAGAATAAATAACATCACATCGTGGAGAAAGAAGGTCATACGTAAGCACGAGAGACGATATATTTCAATTAATGGTTATATGCTATGGAATTTGATAGTATATTATTAATAATAAAAAATTATCCTGTTATATTAATTATTTTCATCGATTATAGTAATCATAATACCATCCAAATTAAGTGTTTTTTAATAAAAAATTACACAATATCGTGGAGAACGTAAGTTGTACATATGCAAACATGGTTATATCATTATTCCTATTATTGATAAAAAGATCTATAAGATTTTTTGAAAATTATAATAAAATATCATCATATATAATATACTAGATTTATTAACTTATAAAGAGAACATTATAAGAAGAGGATGTAGGTGGAGAAAATAGTTTTTAAAGAGGTGATAAAACAATTATCTCTTTTTCGATTATCTCTTTTGGATTTTCACAAAAGTACTCTCTATGATGGATTTTTTCCCAAAGTGATCCTTCTAAGAGGAAAACAAGGATGTTGGGAGATTATTTGAATATATTTTTTATGATCCAAAGGGATTGAAAGGTGTGAGTAAGTATGTAGATGTTGTATAATTCCATAACAGGAAGGTTGATCACTTTAAGAATGTCTTGAAATATTATTTTATTATAATTTTTTTTTGGTTTATAATTTTTCAAAACCCATATATATTGATGATATAATGAGTATGATTTGAACTCATATTGAACAATAAAATTTATAAATGTTTTGATTTTATTTTAAAACTTTTAATTTTATTTATCCTTACTTAATCTATAAAATTTTATTTATGTTAATAATATTCTAAATATTAAATGGTTATTAATAATTACTGATGTGTTTTAATTTCCCATAATTAGATAATTTATGGCATTATAGTCCATTAAATTTTTTATTTGTAATATTTTAATATATTTATATTTTTAAATAATTTAATAATATGTGATTTTTATAAAATATAAATTTTGTTCATTTTGAACAATTAATATATTTGACATTATATAAAATCCACACATAAGATAAATTTGAAAAAAAATCTTTAATACACTCTTATCATTTCATAGTCCACTATAAAATTTGGCTACCACATTAATTAGTTCATATGATATTAATTTTAATATTTTTAAAACTATTTATTTGATAATTATATCAATTAAATAATTTTTACATCACTATTTTTTCATCATTAATGTTAATTATTCAGTCTGAAAAATTAGAAATAATTTTACTTAATGCAGATAATTTCATTATAATTCTAAAGACTATTTATGTTCGATGTTTTATCATTTTTATAACTATATTAAAATAATTATAATTATAAGAGATAATAGAGTGACAGGTTGTCAGATTATTTTGATTTAATTATAATTAAAAAACTTATTTGGAAAAAAGTTCATTAAATGATTTAATTCAGACACTTAAGTTATATTGGTAAACATTAATTCATAAATTAGTATTTTTTAAAGTGTTACGGTAATTTTATTATCTTTATCATATTTTTTTACCCTAATTTACCTGATTTAACTTTAACTGTGGTATCTAAAAATTACTATAGTTACAATTCCTAATATCCAAAAAATAAATTTAACCAATTAACATATTTTGGAGGAAATAATTCCAAATATAGAATATAATTTTTAAAATAAAAAACACTGGTTTCATTAATTAATATAATATTGAATCCCATTGTCAAAACCAGGAAGCAAGTTTTTTAAGAGGTAAAAACTGTCAAAAAATTGACATGTGTTTATGTAATATTTATTTGAGAAATTAATTTCAATGAAAAACATTGGATTAAATTATGAAAAAATAATATATTTAAACATTAGAACCAATTAAAAATATAACATAACAATACAAATAAATTAGGTGAAAAAACTATTTTGAATTAAAATGTAGTATTTTCACTATTCATTAAATATAAATATTATCTGAAAATATAAAAAATTAAAAAAAAAAGTAAATTTGGATTTCACTCTTCGATGGAGGACATTTATTTTTTCATATATTATATATAAAAATTTTATAACAAGATTTAATTATTTTTCCATTGAAAGCTTAAAAAAATGCATTTTTTTAAAAAATAATTATTTTTTCTGAAAAATTGAATTCGTTCTTATATCATGTTCTTGATATAAAATTAAAAATTATGTTAATACTATAAATAATGGATAGATTATATCCCATTAAATAATAATATTTTTATAATATGCATTGTTTAGTGAAACTGAATATTGCATACAATGTATGCTATTGAGGAAGGTCGTGGATTCGTGTCCTGTAACACATTTCATTATTGCATTTAAATAAATATTCATTTGGTGTTTCATATAACATACTCCAATAATAGTTCATTTATACATTGAACAAAATTAAAACTCAGTGTCTCATGAAATGAATTCTATCAAAATAACTTGAAATTATCTCTAAGAGAAGCCATGTAGGGTGTTGCGTACACTCCATGCTAATATGGTGTTTCATATATCCCAATATAATCTTTTTGTGGTGTAAAAAATAATAAATTAATGAAATTAAAAATATTAATTATTATATAATCTTAGGGTAATGCTAGTATAAATAAAAAGCAACACATATAACAAATCTAATAAATCCATAAAATCAATTTGTGGAGTCCCGATAACATCCAACGTGATCTATAATGAATCCCAATGAACTGTAGAGTTGTCTCCAATATAACTATTGTCACCACGTACTTCCATGGAAACTCATAAATTCATTTCTTATAGCAGCCATCACAAGATGAACGATGAATCTAAACCATGTATCTCATATTGGTTACTAGGTATAACCAATAGTATGGTGTATCCATCATAAAAATGGGTCTATCCATGGTTGATCACATATGGATCCAGTGTCGCTAATATGTATTAGTGATACACACAAAGATTATCATACCTATAAATCCAATGTATCACTACTGATGCATCAAGTAGAATCCAGCTGAGCATGGACATTCAATCTATGGAATCCTTAAATCAGGGCCCATGTTACCTATTGAGGTGAAGTTAGTTTACCATAGCTACCAAGGGATATAAAAATTTTAGGAATTAATATATAATTGCATGATAACATATAGAATTATCAATATCTCATTATCATAAAGCTAATTACACTATAAAATTAAATCAAAAATCTATTTAACAAATATATTATTATTGAAAAAGAAACTAAAAGTGATAAATTCTTGGGCATGAGGATGAATCAAAAATTAATAGCATAATTATAATGACATTCCATCAATATAATTTTAATAAAATATGAAAACAAGATTTCCCAATAATGGAATTCAAGAACCACCTATTAGACATATCATACATGAATACATTTCATCACAAAAATGGAAATAATATAATTATAAATATTATGACCAACTATTTATCATTAATAATAACTAGATCAATTTATAATGTGTGTGACATCAAGATGAAGCTCAATTGTATGGATAATAATTCATTCTAAATCAATTAAATCTAAAATGGTTTTAATAATGTGTTAGAAATCACATGGAAACTAACCATTTATTTCATGGGATATATGATACTCAAGGATCACCCACCATAATTGGTGTCCAATTTCAAATAGAACAACCCATCTAGGGACATCATAGTACTTTTTGTTTCCACAAGATAAAGTTAACCACTTAGAAAATTATTTAGAAATCATAATAAATTATGGGAAGGTTTTAGAGAGTGGAACAATGAAGAGTCATTTAAAATTTGATGAAATTAGTGGGAAGGAACACAAAAGTCAAGATCGGTGTTTTAGCACACCAATCATTAATTTTAACACTTAATTATTAATATAATAAAAAAATTGAATTACATGTCAAATATCCTAAAAATATGGAAAACTCCATCGCACCAAAAAAAGTGCAATAGAGGATAGAGGGACAATGAATCATATTCAAGAAGAAGAATGATCTTATTAAAGTATATCATTAGCTTCAAATAGTGAGAGATTCCGACATCCATTGACAGAGATGGCTCCAACCCAATTATGATAAGAGGAGGATATCCAATACCCATTTTTGAAGAAGAAAACCTCTTGTGGAAGAAGAAAAAAATTAAAATTATTAATGAGGGGATTGAAGGTAATTTAAGCCTCATTTATAACATCATGTGGTTTGGCCGCACTATTGGCCAAAATATGATCCAATAGTATGCCATGAAACTACATAAAGTGGGAGCCTCACACAATTAGGTTCACATATTATTTATCCAAGATCAAACCATGTAAAAATCATTGTTCAAAAACATCTTATGGGTTTCATGTAAATGTTCTGTGGGTATCATGTTGTTAGGACAACCATATGGTCCATACTTCCCCACTATCTATACCTATAGGGTTTAGGGAGATGTTCATTCTAGGCCACACAGTTTCTCAAAATTCTGTGGCATAGTACATGATTTAATATTTAGGGATCCAGGATCTGAATGAGCCATAGACTCAACGAATCCATCCATATCATGATTAGGCATCATAGTTATGACCATTTTTATAAATTTAAACTAAAACAATAATGATATATAACATTTAAAAAATAGGATGTTATAATTAGGGAATTACTTAACTTGTATTTTGAGTTCCTTGTTTCTTCAAGAAAGGTGTAACTAAATTCATCTTCTGCGCAATCATAAAGAACCTGATATTTTAAAAAATTAAAATAACTAGTTTGGAATCAAATATTATGTTATAAATTAAACTCTTATTATGGTCAATTTAGTCCAAACTCTATATGATTACATTCCTTTTATAATATGATAACAAACATCACCTGATCAAATATATCAACAAGAATAGTCACATCAAATGGATTCCCCATTAGTTTGAGAACCTATTAATATCTCAATAAATGTGTGTTATTTTAAAAAAATATTTAATTGAGAATAATGCTCATATGAATCATTTTCCCCTATTGATATCAATTGTAATATTAAAAACTGATGATAGGTAATTTTGTGAAAAAATAGCACAAATAGTCATATTGTATTTCATCCAGTTCTCAATCATGTACTATAATAGTGTGATACCATTTGGAATACAATTATTCACTTATTCATCAAAAAAATAAGGTAGAAAAAGATCAATATATCTCACAATCAATGTTTAAATCCTTGAATTATAATATAAAATGTTTTAATTCCAAGACTCAAGAATATGTGAATCATTAAGAAGTAAATAGTTTTAGTGAACAATAAATTTCATATATAGAAATTATATGTTTATATATGAATATTCATTTCATAACATAAGGATCCTTCCTATTATTTTTTAGATCTAGTGCCATTGAAAACATAGTCATATAAACAACATGATCAAAAAACATTTACATTATCTCACACTAATTTCATAAAACTATCACCCATATTATATGTATCATATATGATAATTTTTTTTATAATTTTGTGAGAAGAAACATAAGAAAAGGGTGGGATAAAATTCTCAGTAAGTGTAAAAATGATAATTATCATTGATAATATAATCATATTATAATAAAAATGTTAAAAGATAACAAGAATAAATATTCCAAATCATACCCCAGAAATCATATATCATAATATTGATCCATGACATAAGCCATTGAGGACTATAGACACGATTTATAATGTAATTAAACAACACGAAAGATGGATTATTGACATATTCATAATAGTATAATTTATGTAATACTCATAATTATGGGAAATCATTTCCATTATTGTCATGAATTACTTTCAAGGATATTATTGGAGAATATATTCACTCCCCAAACAATCATAGTAGTTAAGGTTCACTTCCATAACTACAATAATGGACGTAGTCCATTATTGAACTGGGCTTAATCCCTATTCCCATCTTAGTTTTCTCAATTGATATCAGTCATTAACTAATTCTTTATATTGAAATATGGTACCCAAAAATATCAATATTAAATTCAAACATATTTTTTCCAAAATATAATAAGTAATTAATTATAATAAAACTAATGGAAATAAATTGGTTTCATAGATAATTCAACATAGACCATAATTTTGGAATTGAAATGAGTTTTATAATCATTTATCTTTTCATCATAGCACAACATGTGGGAAAAAATTTATTTCCTTAGAATAGTATCATTTATTCATAAACTATAGTGATGAAGAATATGTATAGAATATTTGGGTCATATATCATGTAAATAATAAGTGAAATCAGTTGTTTTTGTATTTGATGAATATAAACATTATTAAGTTATCATTATAACTTTCTCGATGAAAATAAACATCCCATTTCGAAATCAATTATTTTGAAAAAATATGAAAATATAATTTAATAATATTAATATGAAAAAATAAATGTGATATTATAAGTTAATATTAAAATAAATAATTTGTCTTTTATGCTATAAGATCATTTTCTACCATATATTATAAAAAAATATTGCTTCCATATTTTTTCCTGAAAATCATGAATTAGATTATCTAGAAAATGAATGAAAAATTCATTTAAATGTGTATCTTAAAATGGTTAAGCATGTGTTAAAATTATATTAGTTAATCATATTATAGTTTTGAATACCATATTTAATACATGTTCTGACATATCAATATTGAAGATGTTTTTTGATGTAAAAAATCAAATGATGTTGATTTTAATAAAAAATTGATGTAATGGGTATATAAGGTGTTAGAAATGAATAGAAATAATGTATTTTCAAGAATTAAACTAAATATAATAAAAATCATGAGCTCTATAGAAATAGGTAATATGATTCCATCACCAGAAACATATTCAGAGACATTCTCGAAAATTAATAAAATTGAAAAATACCCATACTTCATTGGTAACTTTTAAATCATAAGTAACATTAAATAAAGAAACTTAGACGGATATTTCAATCCCAATATTTTCAATAAGAATCATAAAAAATACCTTTTTATGAATTAATAACACCACACAAGATAAAAAATTGGTGTACATGTAATGTGTCCCACAAAAACAGAATAGAGAAAATAATACCTTACCATGTTGGTAACATATCAATCATGTTCCCCATTAAAGAATAAAATAAATTGAAAATTTTAATACCATTAAATTATGTATATTTTTTCACATAAAATATATAATGGGTAGAATATACACCATGGAAAATAAATTAGCTATAAAATAAGTATAATTGTTAACAAATTACAAGTGAGACTGGAAATCATTTCCCATAAGTCTAAATTCCTTCATACACAGCTGATCCTCTTGTATAGAAAATATATGTCAATTATAAATTTATTACATATAAAAACTTATATATTTCATTCCATATATTCTTTTCATAAATTCTTTTATCATCTACATATTGACACTTCTTTATTATGGTCACTGTTCCGATTGATATTTGATTGGTGTTTCATATATGTTCTAGTTCAGTAGTATTGGTCCATTTATTTTGATAATGCTTCCAAAAGAAAAATAATTTATATAGTTATATTAAAATCATACATATTAATTTTAAACATTCTTATATTCACTAATAAAATGAGATATAAAAAAATAATTCATGTTTTTCATGGATTCGTTAAGATATATGGATGATTGAATGTTGTTATATTTTTTTTGATGTATGGAATGAATGAAATGTAAATAATAATTCACCTTACAAGTATCATTATAATATCAAAAATACCATATATATTAAGAAATTATTCATTATTACAATCTAATGAAAATTTAAATTTTAAAGTAATCACATCATTTCTTCGAGGTGGTAGTCCATATATATGCAGAGACGATGTTATTTTTTAAAAAAATATTTATTTATTCATAGAAATATGTGTTATTATAATTAAAAATGTATAATATTTTCATATATATCATTAAAAACATTTATCCCATTATAATACTCATCCATTATGTTGGTGATGAAAACATAATTGAATCTCTACATGGAAATGGTAAGCCTTACACACGCTTGATCAAAACATTCCCTTATTATTCAATGCGAAAGGGGACGTGTATTTTTTTAACAATAAAAGTAACAATATTAAATAATATTTTGGATACATAATTTATAATTAAAATATAGATACCCTATCTTTAGAGTAGTTAAATATGAGTAGATCATAACGTGATCTATTAAAGTGATTACCTTGAATTTGGAATGACTCTTTTAGATATCGATTAAAAGTCTCTAGCAGTTAACTTTTTGGAAGCCCATAAACTCTAAGATGTATTTATGAATTTTGGGAAGAGAAATTTGAAATTATATGTTGATATATAATGATCATAGTGAAGTATATAAGGTATCAACGATGATAAATTTTCTAATTGAGTTGATGTGAACTTTGGAAATTTTTCCTAGGATTAAATAAATATAATTTTTTTCTGAATAAAAATTCCTTTAAATGATAAGATATTAAATGATAAGGATTTATAAGGTTATAATACCAATAAAAATTTATAATTTCTATATAATTTTATGTCATTCTAAACAATATCTTTTTTATTTACCCTTAGATAATTAGTTTTAATTTTAACCACAACCTCAAATTTTTCAATAGTAAAGGGTTTTAATTTTACTAATATGGTGAAAATTGGAACTTAGATTTCCATGTGAGGTCTTTTTGGAACATTTTATATCCACCATGTCTTACTTTAATATTTTTTGGAATTTTAAATATTTTTTATATATTGTTTTAAAAAAATAACATTATTCTTATTTTGGCACTATTTATTTAATTTGAATTATAATAAATAAATACAATGATTTATTTTGAATATAATATATTAAAAAAATAGTATTATTTCATGTAAAACTATAAAATACATCCAATATTATAACTTACTCATATTATATTATTTTTAATATTTTTAGTATCATTTAATTTGTTTTTCATTTAGCTGAATAAATATATTTTGGCTTTGTATAAGCATTTAATATAAGTATATAATGAAAAATAATTTCAATAATTAATATAAATTATTTGGAAATACATTTACTAATTATATACATTCATAACATATTTTTGTACCAATGGAAACCAAAAGAAGATATTCATAATTCTTTGGGTGATATTTATAAATTTTCATTGATTAAAATAATATATAATAATCTTTCATAAATAATATTCCTATATAATAATAAAATTTTAATATTATTACATTATTTTAATCTATATTTTGCATTTTCTCCTTAAATACGGTGATAAATTTTACCATGGAATCAATATTTATTAGCAAGAAATAATGAGAACCTATTTAAAATATTTCAACTATAAAATTATATATTCAAAAATAATTATATATAAATTAATAACTATAAATTTTTGAAGTTAATTTGAAATCTGGTTCCCAAAATACATCAAGAAGTGGTTTTTAAAAAATAAAAATTTATCAGAAAAAAATTAAATTTATTCTGAGTTGATTCATAAAAATTATATTACATAAATGTTAACAAACTGATAGATTGTATAGTATTTATATTTCCCTAAAAGTAGTTATCAATGTTGATAAATTTAATTTATTATGCTAAAATGATATTTTGTGTATTGAAATAGATTTTATTGAAATATTATTTTTACATTTAAAAAAATTTCAAACAAATTCAATCATTTCATTGATTCAGATCGAAATAATTAGATTATTTCAAATATATTAAAACAAATTTCACATTGACAGCATTTTAAAACAAAATGGAACACTATACATACATTTTTAAATAAAAAAATTATTTCTATACTATTCATAGAAAAATTATTCTTTTTTATACTATTATCGAAATCTTCTATAAAAATTATTTTAGAATGATGATTTCAAAATTTAGGGTCATTTTATAAGAAAAATTAATATTTTAAAAAAAATTAAATATTTTTATATCCAAAAATAATTTTTTCATTAATAAATCAAATTTTTTTAGGAATAAAATCACATTCTCAAAAAATGAGGGATTTTTTCCATGAATTTATCAACAAATTTATATTTAGTGGGTCATTTATATATGATTCACAATGTATTTAATCCTATTCATAAAAGTCACTTTAACTAGTATATTATAACTATGAAAAAATGTAATATTTTCATTACGTATCATGGTTCATTTAAACCTAGTGTTGTATTTAAAGTATGATTTCGAAAAATGAAATCAATTTAGAGATAAATATTTCTAAACTCTTAAGGTGTCACATTTTACCCTATTTAATAAATTTTTTCCCCCCAATTTGCACATGTTATTAGTAATAAAAGGTTTGATATTTGAAATATCCTTTATTGAAATCTGCATTATAAAAAGGGAAAATAAATTTTTCCATTGAAAGAGTTAAAGTGTTGTATGAAGGTCACCATAATCACAGGTTTCCAAATACAAGAATACATGTGGGAATTAATCACATGTAAATGGATGAGCAAAAAAAATCCCAAGGATTAATAGAGAATAATAGATAACATGGTAAGGAGACAGTTATGAACCATAAATCTATAGATCAGTGAGGGGTTAAAATAATATAAATTAAATAGAAATTAATTTCATAATAAAATACTTTTATCATACTACCATTTTTCTAGTTTTCATGTATTCATTTACCATATAGAAAAAAATAGGGAAATATACTAACATGAATTTTTAATATCATCTTTTAATTAATTTTCACCATAATAAAATATGTCGCTCCAACAGATGATGAATTGATATAGTGAAACATTATTTTCCATGTAAGAATTTGAAATATATTAAGGACTATTTTTAGAACATAGTGATAAGATAATGAAAGATTCCGAGGAGCGGTGACCCAAGAATGTATATTAGAGAAAATATTTAATATATTAATATCACTTGACTATAGGTTTCCTGGTAATGTGATAAAAACCTAAAAAAATGTATTTGATATCCAAGACCATGATTGAATCTAGAATTTTTTTTATAATTGGTGCAACATAATTATAGCCAGTATTTACTGAACAGATGAGGCATCTGTTAGTGAGTTTATTCAGTGGATTAATTAATAATTTATTAAAGTAATTAAAATCATTCCCAAAAGATTACTTACTCTATATAATTGTTTACATTTAAATTAGTTCAGGTTATCTGCACAACCATGGGATCATACAGAGGAGGCTCATTGTATTCATCATTGAAAAAACCAAATTCAAAGATGAAAATTGATCAGATTGAGGTGGATCATGTAGAAATAAATAGAGAACGTCAACTCCATCATTAGGAAACAACTTAATCACTGAATATCAAACAAAAATTGTGTTATGGATCATAAATGACTTTTTCATAACATTATAAAATGTTTTATCAAAGATTATTTACTTTCATTATCTTTTAAATTGGTTTTTACACAACTCGCATGGGCCCTTCTAAATAATTAAATTTTGTGATAAATTTATTTTCTTATTCTGTAATATCTCCCATAGATATCCATTTTATATAATATTTTGTAAGAGCATAATTTTTTGAATTTTTTTTATTATTAAGAATTATCCCATACTGATCACTATTATGTTCACTATTGTCATGTAGTGTAAATTTTCAAAATTTTCGATAATGATAAATGTTATATAACACCCCATGATACATTATATTAGCATGAGAGACATAAATATTGATGGATTTTTCAAAAATTGGGAAGGGTTTCAGTGTTCCTTTAACGATTACATACATATGGGATCTAATGTTGTAATGGAAGGTAACTAGAGCCACATCGTGTGTCACTATGAGAGTCATCTAGGTAATGTATTCTAATCATAATGATCTATATGTAGGGAAATTTATGGATGCTATTTTTACCTTTAAATGGATAGGATATATGGTGTTTCATAGCAGTGGTTTAGGGGACTTAGTACATATCTGTATAAAAATTTAATAATTTGGAAATGTTTGGTAAATTTTCACCACATTTCATATAGTCCAAGAACACACATAATTTTTCCTCACCTATATATGGTGGCTATTATTTCTAGAAATTCAAGGGTCGCATGCCATGTTTTTTAGACCACACACCATTTTACACTCCCTATGTGGCAATGAAATTTTTTGTATTAACATGTATTAGACACCATGTGGGATGAAATATCATGTACATATCGTGGAAAATGGGAACATGATGATACCTAAGAATGGATTGGTACATGGAAATGACACAAAAATTTGAAGTAGGACCTGAAGCATATGGTTATGCCTTTGGAAGATGATACATGATTGGTTTTCACATTACATGTTGTGTACATTGACATGTCCTATGATTTGCGTTTAAAAGGAGAACACGACCATTGAGTTGTGTTGGGACATACACTATGTGGACCCTATACACTTCATGTACCCATATGTGAAACTCTTTCTTTTCATATGTTATTTTTCTAGATTCATATATTAGACTTGAGTGGCCTATACTTACCTGTTTTCCACATAGTGTGAAATTGATTCCTTTATAATTAAATTTGATATGCAATGTCAATAGTTTCAAGCGTGATGATTCAAATCATACAATTAACATTTTAATTAATTTTACAACATCGTTATTATGAAGGTTTGGAGTTATTAACCCATTTTACATACCATATATTGGGTGCTCCATACACTTTTAAAATGTTGATTGGTCCACCTATACTAATGTACATGGTATTGGTTCGTATAACCAGAGAGTTTCACTGCATGATGTAATAAGGTGTGGTTACTCTACCCACTAAGTTTCCCCCCATAATTAACTAACCCATGATTCCTCTACCTAATGAGTGGAACCCACCTAACACACTATGGATAAATTCCCCTATCAATACCTAACAGGTTGAAACCACATGTCACGCTAGGTTTTTTATCATCCATTCTTTGATTGTCACCCTCATTGCACATCAGGGTGTGTATCCCCTATCCATTTACTGAATAGAATCACTCTAATTTACTAGAGTGTGGCTCTTGTTTTATATTGGAGATTCTACCCCTTCATGTTTTTGAGCATTGGTGAGGTGAAGGTTGTAAATCCCTGAGATTTTATGAGAAATATTTTTTTTATTTCATTGATGTCCTGTGTTATACGCTACACCAAAATTAGCTTTTGCTATACACACCACAGTATTAGCTTGTATTATATGCAAACACAATTCTTGTCTTGTGTTGCACTCAAGAGCAACCTTCCTCAATATCATGTGTTGTACGCAATACTATGTTTCACTAAAAAATGGTATATTGTTATAATATTATTATGAATAGGATGTTATGAATAGTAGTAACTACATTTTGAATTTTATGACATTATAATTCATCTTACACATTTTATATAACAAGGTATGAGATCAAAATATAATTTTCACATAAAATAATTATTTTTATAAAACAATGTATTTTTCCCGCCTTTTGATGGCGCACAGACTTCAAGTCTAGTCATTGACACATTTATAAGTTTAATATGATGAAACAAAAATATTAATTTCAACATGTATATAAAAATTATCCTTGGATAATTTTTTTAATTTTTCACTTAACATTCATATTTTAAAAAATAGTAAAAATACGGTAAATTTTAATTGAAAGAAACTTTTTTCATCGAGATAATTTATATAGTTAAATTATAATATTTAATGGTTTTAATGTATAAATAGAATATATTTTTACCATTTAAAATTATTGAAGTCATTAGCATTAATTTTACACTGAATTCATAGGTTACAACATTTCAATCTTTTGCAACGTTTTAACTTTTAAAACATGTTTTCTCAACATGGGTTTAATTTTAAACTAAATACTGCCACTTCTATTTTTAGAATTTGGAAAAATGGATTCCATATTTTGAATCAGTAGGTCCAAATTAATCTTATAGGATACTTATTATTTTTAGTCATTATGAATAGTAAGTACGGTAAATTTTATTTACTACAGTTAAAGATAAATCATGTAATTAAGTGTAAAATAATTATTATAAAATTACCCTAACCCCAGTATTAATATAATTGGATGATTATATTTCGTCCTAAAATGTACTTGGATCGAAATTGTATGTTTTGGAACAAACTTGGTTGGGATTAAGACAATTAATTTATTTTATTTAAATAATTGAAATATGTATCACTCAAACTTTAACAATTAACGTATTTTTAATATAAGGTTATACATAATATATATTCTATTATAGATACTCATTTGAAGTAAAAAATGTTTTTCTTCATCATGGTAATTTATTTTTGATTTTTAGGAAATATATAATTACATTAAAAGATTATACCTCAACGATATAGAAAATTTTTATTAATTGTAAAATGAATAATATAGTTTTTATTAAATTAATAGTACCCATCAAAAGGACCGGAAACTTGACCAAACCTTATTGGTTGAGTATATCTATACCCATACCATCCAATGGTCGAATGGATGACCATTTGGTGCCTTATAAACGTGATTATGACACTTATATTATTTTATTTTAAAAGATGTCAAAGTTGTCACCTTCATATATTAATAAATATAACAATTTAAATGTTGTGATTTTAATATGATACATTCGAGTAAATGTTTTATTTTGGAAGATATTAGACTTTTTTGAAATATAGTATTATATTTTTAATTTATATTTAATATATATTTATATTAATTAATTATAAAAAAATAATGTAGTAATTATTTTATTTACAGAAGTATCACATAAATTGTAATAAAAATATTAAAATAAATATTATATCAAAAAATTAATGTGATTAATGAATTTTTTAGATTAATATGGCATGTTAAAAATCTATTAAATATTTTGGTTCGAATATATCTTCTCTTTATATTTTATTTAAATTAAAATAATTTAATAGTGTCAAAATTGATCCTATTGATATTTTATAAAAATGACATCATTTAATTGTTTAAAAATCAAAAAAAAAATTAAAATTTAAAATTTAAAATTATATGGTATATTAATAAGGTATCTAATTATGGAAAATTCACAACACATAATTAAGTATTTATAACAATTTTAAAATTAAAATATCATTACCGTAAATAAAATTAAATAGATTAAATAAAAAAAATCAAAATGATAAGGTCTAAAATAAAATAAAAAACTGTCTAAATTTAATTTTTGATGAGATCAGAACCCTATCTTACCTCATATATGAATTTAAGTCATTTTGGATGTTTTTAAATGGGATTTGAGTTTATTATAAATTAATATTTTGAATGTTTCCAAAAGTGCCCCTCTCCTCTCTAATAAAAGGGCACCTCCTCCCTCTCTTCTTTAAAACATTTTGAGCCATCAAGATCACCAAAACCCTATCCATTTCTCATCACCACTTCCATAGAAACATAATATAGGTCTTTTTCGTCTTCAAAAACCATCTTTAGTGCCCTAAGAGGAGGTTCAGAAGAGGCGCGTTGAAAAAGAGGTAATATCTTTTACCGATTATTTCAAATTTATTTCTTTTTTTAATTTCTCTTCGTTATTTTTTTCATTATAAATTAAAAAAATCTGTATCACTCATACACTGATATTTTATTATAAATATGAAACAACCCTGTTTCACCTTCTATCCATCCTGTGGAAAATGAAATCACTGAGCGTACGTACGTATGGAATACCGTCTCCACGTTGTAGTGTATTTTACTTGTCCACCGCCACCTTACATGGATTGGTATAATGGTGGAAATAATAACTATATATGAATATTCTAACATGATACTAATTCTGAAATATTATATAATCCACTCCAAAACCATTCAACAATAATGGGAACGATATCGTCGCTCGTACGTACGTATGGATTACCATCTCCATGACGCGATGATATTCATTCTCAATGATTAACCATTCAAGAACGATTATAATGTATATATAATAAATAATTAAGAAATATATGACATAATAATGATACTTTATTTATGTACATATATGTGTCATTTATTTAATTTCATTCAATTCAATAAGGAAACGAAAACAGCATTCATGCGTACGTACAGCCTACCGTCTCCATGAACGGTGTATTTCATTCCATTTATCGATCGATCATATATATTTATTTGCTGAATATATATTATATATAAATAATGTTTTACATTATGTAATTATGTAAATCAAGATATAAGTAATAATATCTAGAAAAACATGTCAAAACACGTATGATAAATGAAACGATTTTACCCAAAACACGACTTTAACATGGAATTCACAAAAGAACGGGTAATATAAAGTCATAAGTGAATCATATATGATATCATAAATATTATTATGGATCTATTACAAGTTAATAAAATTTATAAACCCATTATAAAGTAATTTCTGACATGTAAAAAATAAATTAGACCTAAGGTAAGAGATAATTATTCCAATCTCTTTCTTATTCGAGATTGTTTATTCGTAAGTATTTATTGGGGTTACATTTATCATCCATGTCCATGTTTTACAAAAAAAAGTTTTTCATAGAGTTTTTACTATTATTCCATGTGTGTTTAAAGTCATGCTTACCTATTTTTGACTATCACTATGTGGTATGGAATGAATTTTTATTTTTTTAGCATACGAGGTACTTTTGACTTTTCTGGTAAAAGTACAAGGACAATATTTTTTTTAACATATACGGAATGAACAAATTTTTATGGATTCATAAAGCCTTATTTATATGAAGATTACACTATGATATCTCATGGTTATTTTCATAGAAATTATTTTCTTTTAAATTTTCTCATCATTTTGAGAATAAAATGATTTTGAAGAATAAAGGATATTTTCTTCAAAAATTCATTTCAAGTGTTTAATCAAAACTATTTTCCATATAAGATGAAATAGTTTACTATGTTTATGTTTCGTGTATAATGTCTATATTATTTACATGGTTTAATTTTTCTTATGATGAAATGATATCCATTTGTTTTATATGGATTATGTTAGGATGGGATAATGTTTATGAAACCCATATTATTCTTTGGGTTATGATTAATGAATTATATCTATTGTGTGTCACACGAAAGAATGGATTTATTATGAGATCGGTGGGACCTATATATTCTTCCAATGAATTGGGTAACTATTCATATCTCATGATATAGACATGTATAGAATGGAAAATAAATCCATTTCAGTAATACAGGGCTGGAACAACAAGTAAACCCGGTTCAGTAATGGACTTTGTCCACTATGATGGTCTCGGAACCAATGCCTTTGCTACTATGGAAATAATATCATGTTCTTAATGATTTCCCACAATTACATGTTTTATTCCCATGATATTTTATCATGATTGATATTTCACTATGATCTATGCCTTACGTACTGCAATGTTTTATGTCATTGCACAAGATTTTGATGTTAAATCGTTATGTTCATGTTTTTAAGTTAAAATGTCTATGGTATGTTTTGTTTTCTCCCTGATTACCCTTACTGAGAATCTGAGCTCACCCTTTATATGTACTCTTTTCCCAAGGATATAAATAAAGGTTTTAGGTAAGAAAACAAATGTGGAATATCTCTATGGAAGATATTGAAGATATTTCACCATGATTAGAAGATTATGTTCCATGGTTCTAAAGACACTAAACTATTATGGTCCTTGGGTAAATGTTTTTGTTATATAGTAAGTATTCTGCAAAAGTAATGTAATGTCCATGTACATCAATCTTTGAGTCTCTAAAATTGGTATCAGAGGAAAGGATTATTTAACCTTAGGAAACTAGGATTCGAAAACTTTAGTTAGATCCCTAGAGATATTTTTAAGGCATTTCTAGGGATATCCCTAATATTTAGTATAACTTTTGGATACAGCCCTAGAATTATGTTGACAATCATGAATAACATAGGGTGAACCAAATTTTTCACGAACTAAAGAATGTGTGATAATTAAGATATACTATAAGTGAATTTTTATGATTATGTTGTTCCCCATTATTTTAACTATTTCTTACACTATGGTTTATGGTTTTTGTCAATGGATGGAATGAGAAGGAATTCAGTTAACATTTATTTCAATGGAAAATTTTGTGACTATAATAAACAAAATTGTGTAATGCCTGTAAAGAATGATATTATGATTATGCCAAATCAGTCATTCTGATATATGATTAACAAGGTGACCTTTAGTTGTATTCCTAAGTCATAAAATAATAGGAAGAAGTATTTTATGCATGTTCCAATGGTGAGGAACATAGAATAAGAACTATTAAGCTTTCTATATTTCAAGAAGAATGGAATAAGAACCTTGAGGAATACCTCATATGGAAGGGAAAATGTTTTCTATGTGGGGAAAAGTGGCATAGAGTGGTAGACTATTACAGAGTTCAATGTCTTATATGTGGAGAACATGGGCATTACATAACTCAATGCCCTTACCTAAGAGGTTACTTCTAAATTGAGGAAGGACCTATTCTAAGCCAATCATTGAAGAAGATGGATTGAAGGTCTTAGGTATTGGATTTCAGGAATAATTTTGTTGAGTTACTTTTATGTTATATTGAAATATCTATGTATTGGTCCATTGTGATTTTCTATACTAATATGGTTCTAGTAACCATGAAAAGTGATTGATATATTTTTAGAAATCACTTAATATACACATAATTATGGGATAAAGAGATAATGAAATTTTTGATAGTATTAATGATCTCATGACTGATAGATCGAAAAAGTGATATCATGGTTTAATAATATAGAAATTTTTGGATTTTGGTATGTGGTAAGAGTTAACTTTCGACAGAATTCATGTTTTCACTAAGGTTATATGGTAATTCAAGTTTCAATGGAACACAGGATTAAGGTATTCACATGTTTCAAATGTGATCAATAAGATATATCTTATGATATATGGGGAATAAATGATGGCACTTACATGCTTTGTAGATGGTCTTTTTGGTAATTTTTTTCTTTTTACTGTTAGATTGGATAGAAGTATTTTTGATAAGCCTAAAGGTTGTAATGGATTATGTTAGACATCAGATAGTATTGTTTAAGGATTGAACAATTTTTTTATATTATTTCTAGAAAGTTATAATAGTATAGTTTTAGAAAAAGGATAACTCGTAGGATGGGTGGAAACCTATCACGTAGGACAAGGATGCGGGAATCAAACCCACAAACGAAGTGTGATAGTCCTTTATCACCTACCACTGGCCTACAAGAAATGCCAGGTTAGTAAAAACTAGTTTTATTTTATTATGCGGTATGATAGATAATGTATAAGTCCATTTTTATGGAATTATGTATAAAACGTTTTCTAACCTTATGTTTTATATAGATAGAATGATATATCATTCTATCGCATGATCTGTTAAGACTTCATGAAAGATAAATTCAACTTCATTTCTTTAAGAGATGAAGTTGAAATTGTTCCAGGCACGAACAACAGTGATATTGTACCGAAATCAATTAAGTATTTATTTTAATTTATAAATTCATCAACATTAGAGAAATGATCATGAAAACCAAAAATGTTGTCCTAGTAACCTCATATATGGTAAATCATATGGTACCTTAGATCATCACCAATTAAGGGATTTGTTATTATTGGATTTTTCATTGCTATGTTCTCCACCACTCTCCATTAGAAATTGATGGTTAGATTTCTCTTCAATATCCATATTTTCACCTATGTTCTCCTATGTGGAAACCCAGTGATGAGTTAATTTGGGTAACTGTTACATTTCATACACTAGTTTTAAAATTATGTTTTAGTACTCCTTTTGATGATATGTCTTGCTATGAAAGAAACTATCATGTAGTAAACAATTTATAACCCCGAAGAATTTCGAGGGCGAAATTCATTTTACGGGGGGTAGAATGTAACACCCTGATATTTTATGAGAAATATTAATTTTAATTTCAATGATATATTGTGTTTTACGCTACACCCAAATTAGAATGCCCTATACGCAACACCATATTATCTTGTATTATACGCAATCATTATTCATGGCTTCTGTTTCAAGGAAGAGCAACCTTCCTCAATAGTGTGTATTGTATGCAATACTGAGTTTCACGAAACAACAATATATTGTTTTAATATTTTTATGAACTAGCCTTTATGAATAGTAGTAACTACATTTTTAATTTTATGAAATTATGAATCATCTTACGCATTTTATAGAACATGGTATGAGAACAAAATAATTTTTTCAGGTAAAATATGTATTTTTTTGAAAAATGAAGTTTTGCCGCCTTTTGATGGTGCACCCACATTAAATCTAGTTTTTGACACGTTTATAAGTTCAATATGATGAAATAATCATATTAATTTCAATAACTATATAAGAAATATCATTGGATACTTTTTTAATATTTTTCTGTTAACTTTCTTATTTTGATAAATAGTAAAAATATGATAAATTTTAATTAAAAACAACTTTATTCACCAAGATAATTTATAAGGTTAAATTATATTATTGAATGGGTTTAAAGTATAAATTGAAAATATTTTTTCCATTTAATATAATGTAAGTCATTATTACTAATTTTACATTGAATTCAAAGGTAAAAACATTTCAATATTTTACAACGTTTTAACTTTTAAAACCTGTTTTGTCACCAACAAGATTAATTTTAAATTAAATACTGCCACTTCTGTATTTTGAATTTAGAAAAATGGATTCCATATTTGGATTCAGTATGTCCCAATTATTCTAATCGGCTACTTTTTATTTTTAGACATTATGAATAGTAACTACGGTAAATTTTATTTACTATAGTTAAAGGTAAATCTGGTAATTATGGGTAAACAAAATATTATCAAATTACCCTAACACCTGTACTAATATAATTGGATGATTATATTTCATCTAAAAATGTACTTGTGTCAAAATTGTATCTTTTGGAACAAATTTGGATGGGATTAGGACCTTTAATTTATTTCATTTAATGAAAGTGAAATATATCTCACCCAAACTATAATAATTAATGTACTTTTAATATAAGAATATACATAATAAAAATTCTATTATAAATACTCATTTTATAGATAAAGTATTTTCCTTTATCATGGTAATTTATTTGTTATTATCATGAAATATATAATTACTTTAATAGCTTATACATCAATGATGCCGAAATTATTTATTTAGTGAATAATCAGTAATATTGTTTTTATTAAAATAATAACACCCACTAAAAGGACCAGAAACATGACCAAATATTGTTGGTAGAGTATATATATACCATAATCATCAAAGGGTCTAATTTTTGACCATTTGGAGTCTTATAAATGTGATAATGACACTTATATTATTTTATTTTAAATGAGGTCAAAGTTGTCACCATCATACTTTAATAAATATAACAATTTTAATGATGTGATTTTAACATGATAAATTTGAGTAAAAGTATTGTTAGGGAATATATTATATTTATCTACATCTTATTATTTTATTTTTAAATTTTATGACACAAATAAGTATATTAAATAATTGTACTAAATTGTTGTAGTAACTATTTTATTAAGATAAATATCAAATAAAGGGTTTTAAAAATATTAAAATAAATATTATATGAACAAATTAATGTGATCCATTAATTTTTTTGAAGAATATAACATGATAGGAATTTATTAAATATTTTGGTTCAAATATATCTTTTGTATGGATTTTATGTAAATTAAAATAATTGAATAGTGTCAAAATTGACACTATTGATATTTTATAAAACTGACATATTAATTATTTGTCTAAAAATCACAAAAAATTTAAAAATTAAAAATTAAAAATTATATACTCAAGGATTTTATAATTTATCTAATTATATACAATTCACAACACATAAGTAAGTATTTATAATAATTTAAAAATTATAATATTATTACCGCAAATAAAAATTAAATAGATTAAATAAGGATAAATCAAAATGATATGGTTTGAAATAAAATAAAAACATGCCTAAATTTCATTGGTTAATGAGATTAGAATATAATCTGACCTCATATACGAATATTAGTAACATTGGATGTTTTTATGTGGGTTTTAGATTGTTATAAATTAATATTTTGGAGGTTTCCAAAAGTCCCCCACTCCTCTCTTATAAAAGGCCACCTCTTCCCTCTCTTCTTCACAATATTTTGATCCTTTATGATTGGTCAAAACCTGTCCATTTCTCTTCTCAACTTTAATGGAAACATACTAGTTGAATAATTCTTCTTCAATGACGAACTTTAGTGCCTTAAGAGGAGTTTCAGAAGAGGCGTGTCGAAGAAGAGGAAATATCTTTTACCGATTCATTCAAATTTATTTCTTATTTTATTTCACTTCATTAATTTTGTCATAATAAATTAATAACATTAGTTTTACTAATATACTTATATGTTGTTATAAACATTAAAAAAACTTATTTCACTTTCTATCTATCCTATGGAAAACGAAATCACCGTGCGTGCGTACGTACAGAATACTGTCTTCACGGTGTAGTGTAATTTTCTTTTCCACCACCACCTTACATGGATGGGTATAATGGTGCAAATATTAAATTTTTATGATTATTATAAAAAGATACTAATTCTTAAATGTTATATAATCCATGATAATACCATTCAACAATTATGGAACTGATATCATCGCTCGTTCGTACATACAGATAGTCGTCTCCACGACTCGATGAGATTCATTATCCATGATTAAACATTCAAGAATGATTATAAAGTATATATAATAAATAATAATGAAATATATATCATAATAATGATACATTATTTATGTACATATATGTTTCATTTACTTAATTCCATTCAATTCAATAAGGAAACAAAAACAGCGTTCATGCGTAGGTACAACCTACCATCTCCATGAACATTATATTTCATTCAGTTTATTGATCTGTCATATATTTTTATATGCTGAATATATATTATATATAAATCATGTAATAAATTTTGGAATTTTTTAAATCAGGATATATGAAATAATATATAGAACAACAAGTCCAAACATGTATGATAAATGAAATGATTTTAACGAAAATGATGCTTTAACATGGAATTGACCAAAGAATAGTTAATATAAAGTCATATGTGAATCATATATGACATCATAAATATTATTGTGGTTATTTTACAAGTTAATAATATGTTTAAACTAACAATACAAAAATTTCAGCCACGTATGGAAGAAATTAGACCTACGATAAGGGATAGTTATTCCAATCTCGTTCTAATCTGATAATATTTATTTGTAATTATTTACCATGGTTACATTTATCATCCAAGTCCATGTTTTAGAAAAAAAGTTTTTCATAAATTTTTACTATTCTTCCGTGTATTTTTAATGTCCTATTTATATCTTTTTGACTTTTACTATGTGTTATGGAACAAATATTTCTTTTGTTTAACATACAAGGAACTGTTTGATTTTTCTAGTAAAATTACCTAGACAATATATTTTTTATATTATATGGCATGAATTGATTTTTACGGTTTCATAATGCCATATTTATATGAAGCTTCCTAAACGAGAATTAATGATTATTTTCAACAAAAAATTTCTTTTAAAATTGGTCATCATTTTGAGAAAATGAAATGATTTTTGAGAAGAAAATATATTTTCCAAAAGAATTCATTTCAAGTGTTCTAATAAAACTATTTTCCATCTAAGATGACGTTATTTATTATATGTATGTTTCAAGTATAATGTCTCTATTATTTACATGATTTTATTTTTATTATGATTAAATTACATCCATTTGTTTTATATGGATTATGTTATGATGGTATGATGTTTTTGAAACCTATATTATTCATTGGGTTATGATGAATGAATTATGTCTATCATGTGGAACATGAAAGAGTGATTTCATTATGAGATGGGTGGGACATGTATCTCCCTCCAATTCATTGGGTAATTATTTATATATCATGAGACCGACATGGTTGGAAGGACAAGTAAATATGGTTTAGTAATACAGGGCCGGAACGACAAGTAAACCTGGTTCAGTAATGGAATTTAACCACTATGATGGTCTTGGCAGAAATTCTTTGGCTACTATGGAAATAATATCATGTGCTTAACAGTTTTCCACAAATACATGTTGTATTCCCATTCTATTTTATCATGAATGATGTTCCACTATGATCTATGCCTTACGTACTTCCATGTTTTATGTCATTTCACAAGATTTTGATGTTTAATCATTATGTTAATGTTATTAAGTTCAAATGTATATGGTTTCATTTATTTTATCCATGATTACCCTTACTAAGAATTTGAGCTCACCCTTTATGACTCATTGATGTTTCTTCTTGAAAATATTAATATTTTGTGGGTTTTAATTTTCCACATTATTTGGATTAATTTTATGACTAATATTATTTTTATCCACTCACACCCTTATATATTGAGGGTTCCCACTAGGTATTTATAAAATCACATTATATGGGATTTAATGAAATTAAAATTTCTTATGAATTGAACCGAAAGAGAAGAGATTATTTTTATATATCCTTGGGATATCTAGATTCATAGTCCAAATTTTGTGGTTGGTCTGGAAGAATAGGAGCATGGCACTCTTGAAATTCAATTAATATAGTTTTTCTCAAGTCAGTACTATATTTTTTTTGGGATTGTATATTTTTCCTTCAAGGATTGGTTTTATTCTTCCATACTCTAATTTATTACATATATGTTACTTCATTTATATTTTATTTATACAAGTAAAAACCATTTGTATTATTCCTATGAAATTTTTATGAAGATGATTACATTTTTGTGTGCATATACACTTGGAAAGGGCCTCCAAATTATATTTTTCCTTTATAGAGGTATTTAGTTGCCCCATACCTATTATATATTGTATTGTGTTTGTGAAAAATATCTTTAGAAAACATGTTCATCCCTAGTGGTTTGAGTTACTATAATGTTATAGAAAATATGGTTTGAAAATGGGTTACTATAGAGGGGGTTTGAGTATGAGGATTAGTTATAAGGAACAATTGTAAAATAATTATATAGTATTGAGTCCTTAGATGATCCGTCTATGTATTATCACCATATATATATATATATCTATGTGTGTGTGTGTGATCATCTTACTATTATACATCTTAATCACTTTCCAGATTCCACCATTAAGATTGAATGATATGATACCAATTCAGGTTCATGATGATGATTAGATGAGAGAAAAGGCCTCAATTAATGTTCTATATCTTGATGTAATTCTTTCTGGATGGTATGGAGTAGTAACCCTACCTTTTATGTAGCAGTTAGTAACAATAGGATTAGATGGGGAATAATTTTTTCTTAGAATGATATGTGAGTTCCTGTACCATATGCTATTGAGGTTTCATAGTGATACATATCCCGTTGATGTGGAGGATTGGACTGAAATAGTGATGGGAGTATATATTATTTTTAAGTACCCTAATTAATAGATGGATTAACTAGAATCATTTTTATTCCATAGAGATATTGGGAACCAGTGGAGTCCATTCATATAGATTTAGGATGAGACAACATTGTCATGGTCAAACTATTAGTAGCTATTGTTTTAGGAGTATTACCCCTCAATATTAAGATCAATTATAATTCATTATCTTATATAGATATTGAATAATAATATTATTATTTTAGTTTTAGGTGAATCACATTACCATTACATGACACTCCCTTTAGAAGGTTTTGGATAGTTACTTCTGGGAGAAGAACATCATGAATGGTCTCCATAGAGACATCTGTGGATGTGTGGTTCCTTGTGAATTCCAACCAATAATGGTGTCATAGTGTTGGAACATGTGATATAGAGGTTCATAGAGGAGGGACACTAAGAAGCAAGATCATTTAGTAAAAATAATGGGGTTTAGGCATCTCTAATAGCTAGAAGGCACCAATCATTTTGATCTCCGCATATGAGAAAACATCATTGCATTCCATAGTAATAAGAACATGAAGTAGTGGAACATGTAGAGGACTAGTCCATCATATAAAGGAATGATTATATGAATGTGACTTTCATGGTAATGTTAACCCAAAACTGATGGTCTGATGAGGTAATTCTAGCAGTTATAAGACCTCCATGGTAAAATAAGCACTATTATCCGAGGTATGCCAAGAAAGGGCATGGTGGCCCCAAAAGAGGAAGATCAAAAAAATGACATGGATCAGATCTATGTGGAAGATGGTTTTTTCAACGGAGACACAATGATATATTTCTTCCACCACCACTATAATTCCCACACTAGGCTCAATAATCATGTTATTATGACCATATGTATTTTCATGCCACCAAGGTTTATGACTCGGGATCCCGTGAGATTGTACAAGGTATGATATGTGATTATTTTAAACTTTATCTAGTATATATAAAACAATATTAAAGTAAATACATCATTTATATATCCCTTGTGTGATAATTAGGTATCTCCATTGAGACCACACCAAAATATATTTCAGAGTGGTTTCAACTTGGATCAATTATTCAATATCACTTATCCACCAGAGGTGGGAGAAATCGCTTGGTGGAGAGAGTTTCAAATGGTACATATTAACTATCTTGATAAAAAAATGATTTATTATTGTGTATAAACCTTTTATAAATGTTTTGGGTACAGATACACTATCATAAAAGGTGGGTTCGGTGCATTCAGATAGATTGGATGAGATTCTCTTTTTTGGGAAAGATAGATCTCATATTGATGGAGAAAGCCTTGAATACTGGAGTCTAGAACCCATTACCAATCAATTTATGAGATCCTACCTTAAAACAATTAGTTATTTGGAAATAAGTATTTATTTATTAGGGGAGTACATTAGTTAAGACTTCACAATAGGTGTTTTATGTATACCAGTAATGTGGGAGATGGGTTTTGAAATTGACTTTCACCATGGAACTATATAGATATATTCGATATCATATCAGATGTACCCTAACAAAATCCATGGAATGAGGGGGAAGTTGGTGGAAAATTTATAAATGGTATTTATTATACCTTTTATTCCCCTCTATGAAGAACTAGTTTTGTTCATGAAATATATGGCAATGATCATACATCTTTGACTTGATTATCATCATCTAAACCAGGTGCTGATAAAGAAAAATTAATCCTTACTGAGTGTTAATGACCTAGTTGATAAATTAGATGTGTATTAAATACCATATTCCTGTAAAACTACCACCTTTTTTCCTTGACTTCCTCTGCTCCTCTCCATGTCGGATCGGGAGAGTCGGATTCGTGAGGTTTTGCGAATAGAAGCTTGGTGGCAATGGATTTTCAAGGCATCTTCTTCTCTTATCTCTAGGGTTCGAGCCCCAAGTTTCTCATTCCTTGCTCTTTGATTTGGATTTTACATGGTTTTTATCCCCTGTTCCTTTGGGTCCCCATTCTTCTTCCCCTACCTACCAACCTTGCTCTAACCTAGAGTAACACCTCTCCTCTCTAGGTAGAATTTGGGGCAATGGATACCCAAGGGATTTGGGCCATGTGGTTCAGGGGTCGTGGAGTTTTCATTAGATTCATTTATAGAATTCTTCTGGTTTTCCAATCTAAGATTCATTAGTCATATTTTGTGGTCATTTGATGGTTTTTTTTATCTTGTCATGTCATGGATGATCCTTAAATGTTTGGTCAGTTTTTTAGTAATTGTTCTTTTTCAGGGTTAGTGTTGGTCGAACACCAAATCTTTGTGGATAGTAGTATAGAGGTATGATCATCCTGTGGTGTCCAGTGGGGTGTTTTTGGATGATGAAAATGATTCTGTAGAGATGATGATGAAAGACTCTAGTGGACTTCTTCATCGGCAATCTTGTAGATGAAGAGACATGCGGTCGGTGTGAGGATGGTTTGTCTTTCATGACAGGAAATGATGATGATGATGATTTATATGTTCTAAAGAATTGGGACATGAACAATGGTGATGGTTTGGCTGAGACGTGAACAATGGTGTTGTGTTTGGCAGTGAAGACATTGATCAAGGGATTCGCGGGACGTGTACCTGGTGAAGATTTATTCTGCTTTTCCTTTTGAAATTTGAATTTCATTACTATCGTGTTGTGTGATGCATCAGATAATGTTCGGGTACCCAATTTCCCCGCTAAATTGGTTTTATGAAAATAATAAAAAAATGATTTGGACAAGGATCATAATAAAAAAACTATATTATATAGCCTCTATAGACACTATGAGTTTCAGGTTATAACTATTTGTTTGTTAAATTCTCCCAAATTATTTGCAGTCATAATGAAATAGATGTCTCATATATAAATGGAAAAAATTGTGGTTGTATTCAATGATTAAATACACATTTACATTGAATAATAGGATGATCATTTATATAATCATCTTATTCTATTAAACATACTCCCATACTAGTAGAATTTTGAAATTCTCTCGATGTTCCAATTCAAGATCAAAGAGGTTAACTTTTTGGGAACTTCATTTAATATTAGTTATTATATAATGATATAGTGATGATTGGTGTAGTTATATATAGGGATCCACATAATATTGTTTTAGATGAGTAGATTTTTCATATATTGGAGGGTACTACAAGAGTTTATCTATTTACTTATCGATGATTGTATCCCCATTGGAAAATATGACATCGAATGGGAAGATGCATTCCTATAATGAGAATTGCCAGAGTGCCTTCATATTCATGAGGATGAGGGTGAATAGTTTTCATATATTGAGACAACCAAAGGAGGGTTTGGATTAAATAGTGTATGTTGATTCCTCTAAATATGGGATTAACTGTTTGTTGATGAAGAATTATAGATGAATCGTGTATAGGTTGAGTTCATTATGACCCCATGAGAAGAATTATATGTCTCACAACCAAGATTTGGAAGTAGTATAATTTCTTCTTTTGATGTGGAGTATATATCATCTGGGAATGAGTTTTCGTGTTTTCATAAATTATTATAGTCTAATCTATAACATCCCAAAAATTTATATTTACCTACATTGAATACTTTTGTTTCAGTTCCTAGAGGACCATGATATTGAGATATTTTATACCCCTAATCAGTGAACTATGGTTGAGGACTTATATTACCGAAAGCCACATTATCATTTTTTGGATGGTATATATGAGTAGTTTTATTCTTTATATCTAACCACATTGGAAGAGAGGGTGAAATAATAGATTTAGTTGATGGGGTTGACCCCTCCACATTTCTAAAAAGTGCAGGAATTTCAGTTGGGAGATATCAAATTTCACTTAATTCGTGATTAGATATCTTCAAAAGAATAACCATGTCTATTTTCTGAAGGGGGGGAGGAAACATAATTAATTTCAATTGAAGGATGAAGGTTCTTGTCATGATATGTGAGGCAGTGGTTGTGATGTTTCAAAACCCCATTATTCTTTAAAATATAGAATTTGGATAATGTATAAGAACCTTATGGTAATTTTTGGTGGTATAACATGATAAAGATCATATCAGAGTTTGTCTCTCAGTGTATCACAACATAGAAGGTGGAGGATGGGCTGAAGGTTATATATGTTTTTACATAGCCTCTTAATATATAGTATTTTAAATGGAATGACATAACCATGGACTACATGATAGGTATACCACATTCAACAAGGGTCCATGATGCTCTATGGTTGATTGTTCACTTACTCATGAAGTTGAAAGACTTCCAATACATGTAGGAAAATATTATCTAGAAAAGTATATAGAATATATAAGTTATAGAGATAATATAGATTAATGGGCTACCAATAATTATTTTATTTAAAAGTTATTCCACATATAATTCATTGTTTTGGATATTCCATAATCATTCATCCATCACCCAGCTGCTGATGATTCTGTTGTCTCAAACTAAGTTGGATGGATAGACTTAGTGCTTCATATAGGTGTCAAAAGACATGTAAAAAATTATGATTTGGAGTTTTGATTGATTTTTTAGGAATAATTTCAATTTATATATTTTAATTATTATAGTAAATAACATTATATTATCAGTATATCACCTTTCATGGACTTGTATAGGGGACCATGCTGGGCACCATTGTGTAAGACTGATATTAACAAGATAAATCTTATTCTTTTGGAGATGGTGATGATAATCAAGGTGAATGTTTTAGTGATAGAATATTGTATGTGGACAACCTAGATATGTCAGAAATATTATGTAGAATATTATACTTTTCCCTTGGAGTTTGAGTAGGGTGACCATGTCATCATAGGTGCCACTACATAAAAGGGATTTGGGATGTTTGGAAAGGGTGGAATGTTATCCATGATTTTCATTAGGGTATTAGAGATATTATCAAGGGTTGGGGATGTTTCTCACCACCTACAATTTAGTACATAGATGGAGGAAAGTATTGAAGTCTTACTTATGTTATAGTTAAATTTCTTCATGCATGATCAAATGAAATACATTGACAGGTGTGAGATGGACATAATGAATTAATCACCCTTTGTGGAGTAATATATGGTGATCAAGGATAAAAGTTTTAGGATCTTTTGAGGATGGAAATTTCCATTGGTTGGTTTGTTTTTTTTAGGGAACAAGAATGACATATCCTGGGATTATGTGACCCATTTTCAAGATCAGTTTCATGTCATTTTTATTCATGTTCTTCTTTCTAGGGATGAAAATCCTTAAATGGTGGAATTATGTAGGGGGATTTTTTTTCCTTTCATGACATTGAAATATATATGGATTATTTTGGGTGACATATATAGAAATATCCTGTAATTATGAGGATCGATTGTAAAAAATTGATATAAAAAATAGATATATTAATAATATGTTAAGGATGTTTTTCTAAAAAAGTAGAATAACTCCGAATTGAAAAATATAATAGAAAATAAATACCATGGATGAATAAAAAACATGTGTTCTTCTCCATATGAGACATAAAGTTATTCAGATCTAGGTTTTTATATGTATTATCCATTTGTAGTTAAAAAATGTAGATTAATTCATTAATTAATGTAATTAATTGATTTAAAAAATCAGACATAATTTACCCCATATAATTTATTCTATAGAAAATCTCCATATTTTACCACATAATATTTAGAGAATATTAAGTATATTTATATCATTCTTCTATATAAAATATAATTTGGTGATAAACAATAAAGTGATTGAGGATGATCAAGAGGTAGTGAAAGCATCATGTATTTTACTTCCATGGTTAATGAGCTCTTAACTGATAAATAATCCATAATCTGATTAAGGATCCAAAATTTTTGTTTCAAACCATGATTAACATTTTTGGAATAGATTATAAATCTAATTTATCTTTGATCAATTTTTTAAATATATTTTCACAAGTCCATCACGATAATTGAGTTGTTTAAGTACTTTATATTTTCCATGCTCGGTTATCTCACCTAGAAACTTATATTAGGTAATAATTGGTGATGAAAAATTTTCTGAAAAATTATTAACGTTGATATTTTTTATTTTCGATATATTTTTATCACGTTTTCACCACTTTCATATAGGGCCATGTTTCAACACAATTAGGGTTGGTTAGAGAATTATCAAACACCCATATCCACTGTGATTTCATGAAATACATATAGATTACTAGAAGTGGGTATGGACTATAATGATATGGTATTTGAATATTCTATGGAAGGTGATAATAAATGCTTCATTGGATGCTAAAATCATCTCTTGGGTTGCAGAACTCTTATTTTTGGTCATTAAATGATATGAATTCGACATTCTCCATTATTATCCTCTATAGTGGATGATTTTTGGTTGTAAAAATCATTTATTAGTATTTGAGATATTGTATCTTATGAGTTCATAAATATTATATAGATTGAGTTGGAAAAAATACTTCATTGTGTGTAGAGGATGAACAAACTCCATATAGCACCACCAATATGACACGAAAACGAGTTAGGGGAAGACAAATATCTTATCCCATTTTGTTAGACCCATATATCATGTGACCCTACATCATTAGATAATACATGTGACATATACACAAGATGGAAACCCTTTTAAGGAGAACACTCTGTCTACACAGTGACACACGAAAACTGGCTTGCATAAGGGCACAACCAGGTACACAGTAGAGTGTAAAGGCACACCCTGATAAACACATGCATTACAATGAGAACTCAATAAAAACCTGAAAAACTATGAAATTAAATGTTTTACCATAATAATTTTATGTATTATGACATGTCCATCATGCAATCTCTATAAAAGTGCTCATCCATGTATCATAGAGTATAACACCTCATGATTTTATGGGATATATTATTTATTTTCATTGATTCCTTTTGTTGTATCCTACACCAATATTATCTTGGGATATACATAGTATAATATTATCTTTTAATTTTGTGACACTATTCTTGTCTTGTGTTACATGCATGAACGACCTTCCTCGATAGCTTGTGTTGTACACTATACCGAGTTTTACTAAACAATGATAGATTGTTGAAATATTATTATGGGACACAAACTAGCCGTTATGAATAATATGGACCAAATTTTTCATATTATATAACATTCACACTCATCTTATGAATTTCCTAGACATGATATTTGAAAAAATTAAATTTTTCGAATAAATGAAGTATTTTTGAAAAAAAATGCATTTTCCATCCTTCTGATGGAGCACCCATTTTAAATTTATTTTTTTACATATTTATATATTTTATTTGAAAAATTAATCTTTTTATTTGGAATTGGAACATAAAAAGCTTTTTTTCGGATTTATTTGTATTTTTTTCATAATATTCATATTTTAATGAATAGTGAAATGTATTGCAGTCTAATTCAAAACTCCCTTTACATCTAATTTATTTATATAGACAGATTATATTTTTTATTGGTTGTAAAGTTTAATTGGATTATTGTTTTATCATTTAATACAATTTAGTTCACTAGATGTAATTTCACATTTAATTTTGATATAAACACAGGAAAATCGTTTGATAAGGTTTTACTTCATAAAAACCTGCTTTTTGGTTTTGAAAATGGGAATTAATTTTTAATTAATTACTGAAACATATGTTCTTTGAATTTGAGAAAATGTATTACCTATTTGGAATCATAAGATCCAAATTTTGTGAATAGGTTCCTTATTCTCGACATTATGAACTGTAACATCAGTAATTATTTTGGTTTACCATGTTTAAAAGGTAAATCTTTTAAATATGGGTAAAAAATATTAATTTAATAATATAAAACTATGCTAAAACATTTCCTAATCCTATTTGATGAGATATTTCCATCCATCCTCATTATTGGGCCTATTTTGGGACCCTATGGATCCACATGGGTGTGAAAATGACATTTTATAAAGATTAATTTAATGTAAAGGGAAATATAATTGAAACATATATCTTATAATAAAACAATTTTATATGGGGTAATATAAGTGATTTATTATACCATAAATAGTAATTATAAAGATGAAATGATACCCTATATCATGATATTTTATTTATAATTTTTATACATTATATAAATAAATTTAATTATGACAAAATGATGATGAGGTGATTGCTTTATTAATAAAGGATTCAAATAAATGATTTTATAAATATTGAAATAAATGTAATTTCAATATTTTGATTCCATACCTGAATTTTTTGAATTAATATTAAAATTTTACTTTTTATTATTATTATTTCGAATGAATCATGTTTTTATGGATTTTTTAAGAAGTCGTGATATCAATATTGTAAAAATTTACATAATTCATATTTTAAAATATAAAATTTTTTATAAAATGATATTAAATTATTAAAAATATAAAATTCAGAAAAATGGTCATGATAACACTAAATTATTCTTAGTTACTCTTTAATATGACGTTTTTCATGTTTTGGTAAATATTTTGATTCTCAAAGTGTTAAATTCTTGATTAAATGGTAAGAGTAAAAAAAGGATAAATAAAAAAGATACGGATTTAAGAAATATCCAAAAGATTTCTAATTCTAATTGGATGATTGTATATATACATATATTCATCATACCATAGATCTAACTGAATTTGGACACATTTTTAATTGATGTTTTATTTATAATAATTTAATATATTAATGCTTTCTAAAAGTGAACCACATCCCACTTATAAATTCCCACCACCTCTACCAACATTACTCACACCTCCAATTCCCTTTGGTTCTGAAAACCCCTGCCCAATTCTCATTCCAATATACCTAAATTCTTCCAAGTGGAAACCCTTTGTGTATGAAGCCATCATAAGGGGTCCTTTTGTGCATAGCAAAAGGAGATACCCGAAAAAGATTTAATTGTTATATCACATCTTTCTAAATTCATTTCTTATTGTACTTCCTCTTCTTATGCTACGTCCATAATAAAAAAATCAGTCGAGTATATTCAACATTATGAGATGTTATTATAGTTATTGGATGACTTTATTTCACCTTTTATCATTTCTACGAATAACAATACCACCAAGCGTGTGTATATATGACTAACTATCTCTACGCTGTGATGTAATTTGTTATTTAAAAATACGTTATTATGATTAGTTTAATAATGAGTATAATTGATTTAAATAATTAATATAACATGATAATGATTCTTGATAATTAATATATCCTCTAATTACATACCATTTAACCATCAATAGAATGAAACATTTTCTCATGTGTATTTACGACCAACCGTCTCCACGACATAGTGATATTCATTCTCCACATTAACAATTATATAATGATTATAGAATTTATATGATGAGTAAAAATAATAATTATGAAATTAATTTGATGAATAAAATACATTCTATGCATAATATACTTGACTTACATGAAAAGATATGCATAAGAAAATGATGTAGTTAACCCCTGAAATTATTGTAATATTGAAATAATATTAAAAAAAGATACTATAGGATCATATATGATTTAATAAATATTGATATGTTCCTTAAAGAATTTAGTTACAAGATTAAGAACTATATAGTATGTGACCACACCCTCAACTAATGAAAATTTCTAGGTAAGGGATAAATTTGAAATCTCTTTTTTAGAAAAGATTGTTTATACATAGGTATTTATTAGAGAAATATTTATCATCCATGTCTGTAATGTCCTAGACCTCTCCAGTCCATTCCTTTGTGAAAATGCGGTAATAGAGGAGTTCCGGGAAGTTAGGGTGACTTGGGGGTTGCGTTTGGGTGGAATTTTGGGGAAAGTTAAAGGGTAATAGATTTCACACGGTTGGCGCACGGTTTGCCTAAACTGTGCAAGGCTGGTCTTAGAGGAAGTGGGTAACACATGGATAGCGCACGGTTTGTATAACCATGCGGACTAACTGTGCGGGGAATTATTTTTGAGGCAGAAGCTAACACATGGTTAGGGCACGGTTTGTTAAACCGTGCGGACTAACCGTGTGAGCACTTAACGTTAGATCCTAAAATTGTGGATCTAACTCGTTTTCCTTTAATCACCTTGTTTAAGCACCTAATCGGCCATAACTCAGGATTACTTTTACATGGAGGTGGAAGAACCTCTCCCAATAGTTTTGGAGGCGATCCGAAGGCTTCTCTTCATGAATCGAGGCCAGTTTCTCAAGGTATGTGATCCTTTTGTTTGGTTTCTTAGATCTACCTAGATCTGCTCCTCCCCATCTCTCGTCTTCATAGATCTATGCCCATTATGGGTAGATCTAGGTGTGTGGATGATGTCTGTGATGATCTTTTTCCTTGGTTGTGTTAGGTGATGAGAACTAAGGAGGATTCTTAGAGAATCGACCCGGTTTCTTGGGCGTTCATCAACCATTGTGGTTTTCCTCTAAAACCCTTGAGGTAGGGGATTTGTGGATTCTATAATTGATTATGTGAAATTGTAGAGTTAGCATTATTTAGCCCCTTGGATCACAATGAAATTGACCTAATTAAATACTTAAACTAGATTTAGAAATTTCATTGAACGCATGTTGTTGTCTCAGGTTTTCTAAATAGTGTGATATTTATGCCTTGCTTGTTAGCATGTTGTTCTTGATGAATTTGATAATTAATGTAAATCCAGAATTAATTGATAATTAATTGTCTAAAGATAAAGAGGCATTTAAATGAATCAAGTTGTTTCCATTGTTGTAGTTGTTCTAATTTGATGTTGATCAAATTTGTCAAAGTAAGCATGTTTAATCTTTGGTGATAGCTTACTGAATTGGTTCCTGATGTTGAAACCAACGAATTGAATATGATAATTCAAAATGGATTAAATAAATTAATTGAGTTCCATGAAGGGTTCGGAGTTACCTTATTGTTGTGAATTATGGCTAAAAGCCCATTTTTTGTGATGGTTGGTGTTTGTTGTTTGAAGGTCGGGTGCCTTGTTAAAGGGCCAAGAGCCCATTTGTTGTAATGATTGTTTTCCAGCTACTTGTGTTGTGCAGTGACCCTGGAAGGGGTGCTGTGAAATCTTGTGTTGTGATGTGACCCTGGAGGGGTGTTGTGATATATGGAGGCAGGGGGGCCTTGTTGTTGTGGCAGCGGATGATGCCTAGAGTGGTGGGATGAATCAGTTTATGCATTTGGGTGTCAGGGAGGAGACCGGGGATGATGGAATGGGATGGTTGTGATTGATGGATGTTTGTTGATTCTATGTTTGTTTATCTTCTTTAATTTTCCCCACTGCTCAAGGAAGATGGTCTTGATTAACCTTCTTCCGAAAGGGTTGAAGACGCACTGGGTATACCATGTGCTTTTCGTGTTTAGTCTCTTGAGGGAGAATGGGCCTACGCACATGCTATAGGCTGCAAATACTCGACGGGTAGTATATCTACTCACAGTGTTGATCCCCCTTGTGTTTAGTAGCTTAGGATGCTTTTATAGAATTCCTGAGAATGTGAAAAAGTAATTCTGAAATGAAAGTTTGATTAAATGATGATAATCCATAGGGATGGAGATGCTGGAATTTAATGGTGACATTGTAACTTTAAAGGAATAGTAAATTTGGAATGTGGTGTCGAGAAAGTTAATGTGGGTTGTTCATGGTTACCTAATGATGGATGAATTAATTAACGTAAAGTGTAATTGATGAAAAAGGGAATAAAGTAACCTAATGAAGTTCGTTAACTGGTTGTGTGATTATAGGATGCCTAGTATTAGAAATAGCAGCCCGGAGTCTGAGAGACGTTAGCTGCAGTTGAGGCTAAGACTAGGTTATTCCCATAGTATGGTTGTGAGTTCTATATATTCTATACTTTTTGTGTTTTTATATGTTACTCCTCCCTGTCGGTAAGGGAAACTGACCCCCTAGGGATTTTGAGCCCTGGAGGGTGTTTTCCCCAACATTCTGGTGGGAGGATGAATGGCTGACTACCCCCTTTGACCCCACTCTCATCTCTTGGTAGTTACTAGTGCCATTGGCACAACGGTTATTTTTCCCAATATATGTGTGTAGAGGGATGTAATGGCTTGAGTTTATTTCCACACATATATTCTAGATGTAGTATCCTATAAACTACTATAGGTGTAATGTTTATAGGCTATGATGGATTGAGGATCCTTACATGGTGTATGGGCTGTAATGGCTTGAGGTACAATACCTGACGTATGATACATGTTATGTGGGATGTGGTGGCTCTAGAAACCTACATGGTGACTTTTGGTTGTGAGGATGGTGTGGTGCTTAGCCCAGGTGTCTGCGGGCAAGCATTTGTGGTGCATGTGGAGCATATTGTGGATCTTAGCCCATGTTTATATGGGTAAACCCTTAGAGAGAGATGCATAGGACGTATGTCGTTGGGGAAAAGTGGAAAACCAGTGGGGAAGTAGTAGTGGGGTACCCTTGATATTCTTTACTATATTCTATATTCTTCTATGCATTACTTAGAGAGAGTAGACATGGTGAGGTTGGGAACATAGTATACCTGTTAGGTGATTAGTTAGTTTCACTGTTGTTCACTGTGCTTTAGCATGCTTTCCTTACTTTTGCACGAGAGGCTTCAGGGAGGATCCTAATGGTTATGTTGTTATAATCACCCTACATATATATAAACTATTTTTCAGGTCACTTGGAGTAGGTTGGAGGTTAGGCTGGTTACTACTAGCTTGTGGTTGCAGGAGCTGTTCGGGATTGTGGTTGTTGTTGTTTATTCTTTCTTTTGGGTACTTGTAGTTTTTCCCTTTTTATTGTAGCACTTTTGCATGGAATTTCATATATGAACATGGGTTTCTTTTATATTCCTGTTTTGATTTGGGGTTGATTGGTGTCTATCTTATCTCTCTATTATGCATGTGTTCTCTTAGAGGGTAATGCCTCCCATTTGTGTGTTATTATACACTCAATGCTAGTCACCAACCCAGGGCCTACTGGAGGCAGGACTCAGGGGTTGTTATCTCCCTTCTCATATTGCCAGCCCAGGAGGGGTACACTTTGTGGGGAGGGGGTAGTGACATAGTGGTATCAGAGGTCTGTTTGAGGGATAGGATGGAGTTTAGAGTTAGGTACATGTGAGGTTTCATGGGTTGGTAGGGCAACCGTGTCATTCTTGTTTAGCAAGTGTGGTAAACACTGTAAACCGGCTAAGAGATTGGCGTTTAGGGCCCCCTATGATCTGATTCATGGACCTTTAAGTTTACAATGGCTACTAAATAGGGTGATATTAGTTGCAAGGCAGAGACCTAGGAAAGGATCATCCATCATTCTTCTGTGTGCCTGTGTTTGAATGGGTAGACCTTGGGATAGGTTAACCTAAAACGAATGAAAGAAAACAATTAATTAATTAATTTTGATTCTTCCATATTCTAGGCTTAGGAGCTCTAATGGTTTTTTATTTTGCAGGTATGACTTCAGGTCGACATCCTCATCAAGTTTGCATAGAAGATGTTCAGCAGGCTGTTATATCAGGTCGTTGAAGGGTAGAAGTTGACGACAACAACACTTGGAGAAAGACACTCCAAGAGTTTCAGTTCCAGAGTCTACAGAAGTATGACTGCTCCATTTCAGATACAGTCACGGAAGACTGGTTGGAGGAGGTCGAGATAAGCTTCAGTTCCATCTGTGCTCGGAAGGAGCATTGGGTATCCTTGGTTGTGACGATGCTGCGTGGAGCATCAAGGTAGTGGTGGTTGTTGTTCCTCTACGATCATGAGGAGTCGGCGATCTAATTAAATGTTTCTTTATGTTTATATAAAATGTCAACTCATTTGGTTTTATGTTAAGAATTTTGACCATTGCTAATATAGTCATTGAAAAGTGATCACATTATTAGTATAAATATAGGACTTTAACAAATCCTATTTACTCAGACAAAAGAAGAGATATCCTCATCTAGTAGAATTTCTCCATATGAATCCCATTTTTCGGAGCTCAGAAAAGAGGTGGCCTCCATGGGGTTCGCTCTTGACCAAGCCCAACCTAAGCTTCATCATGTCAACCTCGAACAGGACCATCTACAGGATAAGTGGAAGTTGATAGAAATTACTACTCGGGCGATGTTATCCAAGCCACCCCAAGAGTCTGTCACCATTGCACACCTTACCCTTAGGTCTTATGCGGCTGTTTTAATGGGTTATGTAACAAACCAATAATACTATGTTCATGTACATTATTTTTTGCGTATAATAATGTATATACTTTCTTGTCATTATTGATACATTGTAAATAGTTTTTGAAGTACAAATAGTGTTTTTAATTATTATTTAATTAAGAAATATATTTTATTAAATTAATGGATTTTTTAATTAAATAATTTTTTAATAAAATAATATTTTTATAATTAAGTTAATTTTTTTAAATATAAATGATCTTATAATTTTATAAATGCAATTGTAATTTTTATTAAAATTTGAAAGCCATTTTTTGTCAAAACCCGTGAATTTTCGATAAATATCGGTTTTTATTTTAAAAGGTAAAATTATCATATTTAGAAAATGATTTAGATAAAATAAATGTTATTTCTAGAATCAGGATGTCTAAATTATCCAACGGTGAATTTTTCATAATTTTCAGAGACAGTCAAGTTTTTGGGTAAAAATTAAATACCGTTTAAATATATAATGTGTTTTATGAAATCATAATGACCCAATAGTGATATAATAAAATACTATAAGCTTTATGTTCGACCAATATATGTTTTTCTATTAAAATAATGGGATTTTGGGTTTGTATGACTTATTTTACAAAGCATTAATGGACCCCTCAAGACATATTAAACATCTTGTATTTTTAAATTATTTTCCATGGGGGTGTGACGCACCTCCACATAATAAAACCCATTATTTTAAGAAGTTAGGACTTTGGAATTATAAAATATTTTTTCCCTCTCCCCTTTGTCAAAAACCATGGGCAAAAACCATGGTATGGTTTTTGGTTTGTATTAATTTAATATAAGGGGTCCCAAACCTAAATAATAAAGAATTCCCTCACCATTCCTATATAAACCCACCCATGATCCCACTTCCTCCTCACTCAAAGCCTTTTTAGTTTGTCCATCCTATGCCCTAATCTCTCTATAATCCTCCCAAGGATCCCCAATCTCCCAATAACCCTCTAACAAGCCTCTCTCTAGCCTTTGGAAGCACACTTCCAAGTAAGTGTTTTATCTTCCTTTCTCATATTTGTCCAATTTTCTTTAAGTTGTTTGGCCCTTTTAATTTCAATTATGAATGTTGGGGTATGGTTTCGAACCTCCCTCATACTGATCTATTTATTTTTGAATGATGGGAGACCCCTTTCTCTTTCATTAAATTCCTCTCATGTACACCCGTTACTATGCAAAAATTATGAAATGAACTTCTCTCCCCTCTTTTACATTCGATCTATACTTTTATATCATGAATCTAATTTCCATTACAATTGTTCAGACATGTATCTATATGACCTCCTTACTGTAAATTACATGAAGATATGATGAGGAACCCCTTTCTCTCTCAGCAACCATTTTTTATGAATTCTTATGTCACATCGTTACACTGCTGAAATCACACCGATTTTCTAAGCCAATGCCATTGTGTAGTGAATACCATGCCCATTTATCCATCAAGGGTATTCACTTTTATGCACATTTACTTATTGATTATAAAGTTTCATATATTAATTCCACATCCCTTCATCGTGGAAGAAATAATTATGTTTTATGAATCCATGTTTTATGATCCATTTGAAACACTTATGCATTAAATGAAATGTTTAAGAAGGGTGTGCCCTTATAGTGCTCTAGTGCATTGGGTAAAGTATAGTATCATGATACGTCATGTGAAATGAGTGTTTAATAATTCTAATTCAAGTGCAACAAGGGTCTACTCGTGATTCAAGTGCAATGAGGATTTACTCATGCTCTATGTGCAATGAGCCTTGGTTCATGCTAATTCAATGTAAAGTGTTGTTGCCACATTTCTATGTTATGATTATCATGTTTTATCATGACCTTATGTTCATGTTTCTCTTGTGCTCTATTGATATGACTAATGTATAACATGTATTGTACTCCTCATGTTATTTTATGTGTATTCTCTTACTGGGCTTTATAGCTCACCCTTTTCTTATGCATGTCCTCAGGTTATTCTATGCAATGCTAAGTACGAGGGAATGTAGTGGACATGTAAAGGAAGTTTTCAATAATGTTGTTTTATTTCATGTTTCAAGTTTTTATGTAATGATACTAAGCCCAAAATACACTAAACCTCTCGATCTTATTTGTTGTATCAAGTGAATTTTTATCTAATAAATCATGATTAAGTTTGTAATAAAAGCAGGGTTGTCATAGTTGGTTTCAGAGGATAGGATTAGTTATTTTTGGGATTAGTATTAGAAAACCCAATTAAAGCCTTATATAAAAGACTATGTACAATAAAAACACCCCAATGTTTTGGTGAGAATTGAATAATTGGGTTATAAAGCAAATACATCCCTGTTCGGATATGAGCAGGTCGAGGCGGCTCTGGCACAAATGTATCCTAGGGGTAAAACCCGAAAACACCACTTTGAGCTAGACTCGAACGGGAACGGGTTCATGAAAACGGGCCTTGCTACACTCTTGGTTACGACACTCCTGGGGGATATTCTTTGGTAAATTCACAATCTTAGTTTGAACCCTTATTAAGGGAATAAAAAAACCCCTAAGAATATATGTTAGAAAATAGATCACGAAAATCCAAGATTGAAGCCAATAGACTCATGTTTTAAGGAAATAAAAGTCTATTTATAAGTCATAAACTTTTGTCTTTGGATTACCCTTTATGTGTTACCCATAACTTTCCTTTTATTCCAGCAAATGTCTGGTAATAGGAGGACTCGGGCTAACAACCAATGTGAAGATCAGTGTGATGACTGTACTAATGGGATTCCCAATCCAATGGGAGCAGGAATCGAGATCTTTGTCACGCTTCTCTCTCAGTTAACTCAATATTTTAATAGAAACATGATTCAAGAGGAACATTCAACCCCCTCCCCCCCCCCATAAGAAAGAACAGGTTGCTATTGAGAGCTTCCTGAGACAAAGGCCTCCTACTTTTAGTGGAACATATGATCCCATGATCGCTGAACAATGGATCAAATCTATTGAAAAAATATTCTCCATCCTTCAATGTTATGAACAAGAGAAGGTTCTCCTAGTGGATTATCATATGGAGGGTTAAGGTGATCAATGGTGGATGTTGATCAAAAATTCAATGCCTGAGGAGGAGATCGAGGTGTTGGAATTGAAGGATTTCCAGAAGTTGTTTTTCGATAAATATTTTCCGCGCACCCTCCGGCTTAATATGGAATGGGACTTCCTTTATTTCAAGAAAAAAGATGAAGAATCTATTGGAGTGTATGAGACAAAATTCACAAGGCTTGCACGATACGCTTCCAGCTTTGTCGTTACCCCAGAATGTAAACTTGACTGCTTCTTTGGTGGGATGATGCCTAGCCTGCGGAAAGCATTGGAAATCCATGAACTCGAAAACTATGAAGAAATTGTCCGATGTTCCCTCAAGGTTGTAATGGAGATTGGGGAATCACAGGGTTATCATGGGGACAAGAATCATAAGGTGGATGATCGTGTTGTCGAGCGTGTCAAATTAATTGTTTAATTTTGACTAGAATTTCTGCAGTATAGCAGCAACCCTAGGTCGTCTCTCGATGGAGATTTAGATCATTAATTTAAAAAGTGGGTTTTTATTATGAAATTAAAATGTTAAGGAGGTTTTTTAAAACTTGTGGGTTTGATTATTAAATATTAAAACAGAAAATGAAAGCCTTAAAACAATGTAGAGATTAACAGAATTAATTAAGCGTGATCAACCTAGGGTACTCTCATGATGTTTATCCTTCATCGCTTCTTGATATAGGGTTATGATCTATTAATCCCTGGTTTGTAACACATAGAACCAGAATGTTACTGAGTTTATACTAGGATACCTCCTAGGGTTCAGTCGAAAATACACAATGATTCACCAGACACCACCGATGATTGGGTGAATTGTCTTTGACATCATAACCAAAACTCACCATGTAAACACATGAAAAAATCAATGTGCTGTCCATGATTGTATGTTATTTATTTGTGATACCATGACATAAATATTCATGGCCTTGACAGTTCTTTTGTTAGTTCAATTGACCAATATAAACCACACAAACACCACAATTGAATGAGGGAAAAGAAAGTGGTGAATAGTGTGTGAAACATCACATGAATGGGTACCCCAAAACATGATCATATGAGTTGAGCATGACATACAAGTACATAAATCAGTAATATAAGAATAGGGGATGATGAAAAACAACACAACAACATGGAATTCAATAGATCATTCAAATATTACAAACATGAAGCTTGAGATTTACATAACGTTCCTCCCCAGGTGATCACATGGGGTTTAAAATCCCGTGGGGGAGCAAGAAAAGAATGATCTTTTTGTAGAACTTCCCATAGCCACCATAACTGCTAGGGATGTTGAGAAGACTTCTTGGGGACTCCAAAATGTCAGAACCTTGCCTCTTGGCCAAACTTGCAAATAGGGAGCCCAAGGTGCCATTTTATAGGAAAATTGGAAAGTGGTTTTATGCACACAGATTTCTTCAATCCAATTGTAACACATGTTTCAGCCTTCATATAGTCTTATATCACTTTGGAGAAAATAGAAATGTTCTAGACCCACCTCTTGTATTCTCCACCAATTTTTGGGCACCATTTGGAAAAATACAGCTCGAGATATTAATAAAATACAGAACGCTACTTTTGACTTTGTTCATATTCGTTGGCTTGGACAGATCAGCTCGGATGGGCCCCATAGATGTCGAATAATGATTACATTATTCAATATGAAATATAACCTAGTAAATTTTGGAATGGCCAATAACATTTCAGCCCATATGGATGCACAGATTTCGTGTAATATTCAAAACAGTGGACAGATGTCCACAGATCCATGCAATTTTGGCCCATTTTCTTCCACTTCATCAAGGGCCCTCCAAATCACCTCCACCTACATTGAAATAATATAAAAAAGTAACATTGAACATTATAAAATTTATTAACATTAATTAATTTATTCAAAAATAATGTGAAATTTGTTATTATATTTGAAATATTCATTAAAAAACTAGTTTAAAACAGCGGTGTATGGTTGGAATAAAACAGTGAATCATGGTACGATCACACCCCCACACCTAAACATTTGCACTCCCAAGAAAAGTCACATACCGGAATAAAATGATGCATATAAATATATATATATATATATATATATCCAACATCATGAAGATATAACATTTGATGAAATTTTAATTCACCAAAGTAATGGGATCAATGCATGAACCCCACCAAGGAGTTCTTCCTAGCAAAAATAGAAAAAGATGTCTCATAAATCTTATCATAGTGAAATTAAAAAAGATTCATGATACCAAATTGAGCAAGGAATTCAAAATTCAACCATGAAACTAACTCTCCATGTGTGTGTGTGAAAATCATTCCATGCTATACTTTCCACTTGTTATCCAATAAATATAGGTTATTTTAACATTTTTTTAGCTTAAATGATTTTGTCCATCGAACATGCCATATATCCTTTGCAGTAATATTTCAAGACCCACTCACTTAGGTATTCCCAGAAGTCAAACCATAAGCTACCGACCTAGATATCTCTATATGATGCAAATTTCATCACTCCCCTCATTTATTGATTTTTTTGACGTTACATTTGGAACAAATCTCACACTTATCCCTCAACCCTTATTTCATCTCCTCACAACAATAATTGTAATAGTTATAACAAGATCAAAGGTTGAGGAGGAGTGGTTGTTGACCTGCCAAAGACACAACATTTTTTTTCTGAGGGCGTACAACAGTCGGACATTAGCTACACACGCATAGGTCAATCTGTATAGTAATGAAACAGATTAGATAAGGAACAAACATATAGAAATATCATTTAAATCTGAAAAATATTAACACAAAATATTTTCACCTTATATTAAGTAAGAAATAATCAAACTTTGCGGTTTGGTGTAATAAAATTTGAGATATTAGTGACACAGTTTTCCCAAAAACTACTCACACAAAGGGAATCAATCATCTCAAAGGTTTCACACAGATAAGACTATTTATATCATTGACAGAAAACCAATTCACAAAATAAAATCACTCCCTGATGTAAAATTCATACAAATATTCTTTTTGGCCATTGTTATACTATTTTTATCCCCCCCCCCCTTTATGGACGACAAATAATGGAACTTTTAAATTATTGATGGGGGAAAATGAAAATACCATAAAGAAGGACAGAAAGAGAAAAAAATGATGAAAATTCCTAACTAACCTAGGAATATATCCCCCACCCACACCTAGAATGTGCAGTGTCCTCACTGAAATAATTACGAATATGATAAGGAAGGATCAAATCTGGTGTGTTTTATTTGTATGATGCATCGAGAAGGTGGATTTCCTCCTACGGATTCTTCGGAAAATCCTCATAGAAGAGTTTAAGTCACTGCCCATTGATGGTAAGACTTCGTCCACTCTGCTCATGCAAAATCTGTGTTGCACCAAAAGTGTAAACATTAGTAACAGTATAAGGACCAAGCCATCAGGAACGAAGCTTACATGGGTGTAGCCTAAGCTTGGAATTGTACATAAGGACCTTCTCACCAATATAGAACTTTCTTTGGTGAATCATGCTATTATGAATAGCCTTTTTTCATTATAGATCTAGGAGTTCTCATAAGCATCATGTCGAATTTCTTCCAACTCTTGAATCTGCAGCTTTCTTTGCTCACCTGCATCTGAAAGGTTCATATTACATTGTTTAACAGCCCAATATGCACAGTGTTCTACCTCCACTGAGAGGCGACAAGCCTTTCCAAACACAATTCTGTATGGTGACCTTCTGATTGGGGTTTTAAAAGTAGTACGGTATGCCCAAAGTGCATCATCCAAGCGCAAACTCCAATATTTCTTATTGGGTTGTACCGTTTTTTCCAAGATTTTTTTAACATCCTGATTTGATATTTCTTCTTGTCCATTAGTTAGGGGTGATATGAAGTGGAGAATTTATGATCAACCCCATACTTATGAAGCAAATTTTTTATGTTGTGATTGAAAAAATGTGAACCCTGATCAATAATGATGAATCTTGGTAAACCAAACCTACTAAAAATTTGGGACCTCACAAAATCAACAACCACTCGAGAGTCATCAGCCCTATTGGCCTTTTCTTCCACCCATTTAGATACATAGTTAACAGCCAATAAGATGTACACAATGCCAAATAAATTTGGAAAAGGCCCCATGAAGTCAATTCCCCATGCATCGAAGATCTCACAAAATAACATGGGCTGTTGGGGCATTTCATTCCTCTTGGAGATATTCCCTATGAATTGAAAATGAAGAAATGACTTGAAAAATCTATGGGAATACCTATAAAATTTTTTCCAATAAATTCCTGAGTCAAGGACCTTTCTAGCCATATGTTGAGAGCCAAAGTGGCCCCCACATGCCAAGGTGTGGCAGAAGGTCAAAACAGAGGAGAACTCATGGTTAAAGACACATTGATGAACTACTTGGTCACTATAAATTCTCCACAAGTATGGGTTATCCCAATTGTACCATCGTGAATCATGTTTAAGTATCTGGGATTGGGAAATGATGAAATCAGTGGGGACCCTAGATGTTGCTAGAAAATTCACAATGTATGCATACCAAGGGGTATGGTCCAAAACATCACAAAGGTTCTCACGAGGGAAGAATTCTCCAATGGGTAGGGGTGAGTCAACATGATGGTCCAATGGTGGGGAAATCATACTAATGTTATCAGCTACCACATTATCCACCCCCCTCTTATCTCTAATCTTAAGGTCAAACTCTTGGAGGAGGAGCATCCACAGTATGAGACGGGGTTTGGCTTATGGTTTCATTAAGGGAAATCGAAAGGCAGCACGGTCAGAAAACACAATCACTTTTTACCCAAGAATATAAAAACGGAATTTTTCTAAGGAAAACACAATATAAAGGAGTTATTTTTTGGTGGTTGTGTAGTTTACCTGGGCAGGGTCAAGGGTACATGAGGCATATGCAATGACATGAGGGGACTTCTCAACCGTTTGTGATAAAACCGCACCAACTAAAAAGTTAGAGGCATCACACATAAGTTCGAAGGGTAGGTCCCACCTTGGTGGTTGGATAAAGGGAGGTGATGTGAGACTCATTTTTAGTGAATCGAAAGCATCCTCACAATTTTTATCAATCACAAACTCAGAATCTTTTTGTAATAACCGAGATAAGGGAAGTGCGATCTTACTAAAGTCTTTAATGAATTGGTGGTAAAAACCAGCATGACGCAAGAAAGACGGCACCTCACGAACACATTTTGGACATAGAAGGGATTAAATTAATTCAATATTAGATTTTTCAACTGGAATTCCATTATTTTAAATAATATTCCCAAGAACTATCCCCCGCTCCACCATGAATTGACATTTTTCATAATTTAAAACAAGATATTTTTCAATGCAGCGGTGGAAGACAAAAACTAGTTTTTCTAAAAAATCATCAAAAGAAGAACCATAAACCATGAAATCATCCATAAAGACTTCCATAAAACTCTCAAGGTACTCAGAAAAAATACTCAACATACATCACTAAAAAGTATCAAGAGAATTACATAGACCGAATGGCATCCTTCTGTATTCAAATGTGCCGAATAGACAGGTAAATGTTGTCTTTTCTTGGTCCTCAGGGGCTATATCGATTTGGAAATAACCCGAATAGCCATAAAGGAAACAATAATGGGACTTACCAGCCATTTGTTCTAACATTTGTTCAATGAAAGGTAATGGAATGTGGTCCTTCCGCGTGGCTTGATTCAGTCGACGGTAGTCAATACAGACTCGCCAACTGTTTTTCACACATGTTGGAACCAATTCATTCCTTTCATTTGACACAACTATTATTCCTATTTTTTTAGGCACAATTTTCACTGGGCTAACCCATTTACTATCAGATATAGGATAAATGATCCCTATAACAAGTAATTTACTGAATTCTAATTTTACCACTTCAAGGTGAGTGGGATTTAACCGGTGTTGATATTGTCATATGGGTTTTGACTCATCATCCAAAAGTATATGGTGCATACAAATTGATGGGATAGTCTTAGGAATATCATCCAATTTCCATACTATTTCCTATTTACACTCTCTCAAAAGTTTGAGAAGTTTCGATTCCTTTTGTGGAGAGAGGTTATTGGCAATAATGACGGGCAATTGGTCAATACACTAAAGATATGCATATTTTAAATTAGAAGGTAGTTTTTTAAGTTCCAACACTGGTTTTATTTGGATTGAAGGAGTGGATTTAGAGAGAGTGAGGTACATGAAACTATCTATCTGCTCATGTTTATTCTCAAAGGAATGAGATTCCATTGTAATGAGATTTTCAGAATCATTGATAGTCATGGGTACCTCAGAATAACCACCCTCATCAATTAAAGAACAAAATTTACATTTTTCTAAAACCACACAACATTCCAAAGAAGAACAAAAAGTCAAATCATCCATGGGATAATAAGTGGGAAATAAATCAGAGGATGGGTCGACGATAGAATTTTGTGTGTGTTTGTCGTTAGAGACCACTTCCATCGAATAGACAGGAAGAGTGGAGTGCTCTTCAACGAGGTGTTTCATAGCCTCAAGGATGTTGAAACGTAACTTTTCTCCACCAAACTCCACGGACAACATACCATTGTCAACGTTGATGATCGTCTTTGCTATTTTGAGGAATGTCCTCCCAAGAATGAGAGGGGCATTTCCTTGGGTTCAGGTATCTTCCATCTCAAGAATGTAAAAGTCTGTAGGGAAGATGAGATTCTTCACTCGTACAAGGATATCCTCAATCACCCCTTTTGGATGCGTTGTACTCTGGCTGGAATGTTGCATGGCAATGCCTATTGGTTGAAGCTCTCCAACCTGTAGATAAGTATTCACAGAGTGAGTCATTACATTAATGGAAGCACCTAAATCTAGCATAGCATCAGAAAATAAGGTCTCCCCTATGGTACATAGTATCGTGAATGTGCCCGGATCCTTGCATTTGGTTGGCATTGCTGGTTGAATCAAGGCCGAGACATTCTTTCCTAGGTTGACTCTCTCATTCCCCTTAAACCTACTTCTATGGGTGCAAATCTCTTTATGAAATTTGGCATAACAGGGAATTTTCTTGACTATTTCCAACAATGGAATATTAACTTGAACTTTTTTAAATGTATCCATTATTTCATTGTCAATCTAATTATAAAAGTTTTTATTAGATTTAGAGAGTCTTTGTGGTAAATAAAGAGGAATTGATTGTTCATTTGAATCATCAATGATAATTTGATTTCCCTTTTTATTTTGTTTTTCATTACATGAAATTTTTGTGGGTTGGGAGGAAGTGTTTTCAAGAGGGGGGCATACCTATTTCATAGAATCAGTAGAAGGAGAAGATTCTTTACCACTAAAAAGTTTAATTACACATTAATTACCTTTTTCATTCATATTGGCAATGGGTTGGGATGGTAGTTGTCTAGACCCTTTCATATGAATCTCCTTGTTGGTGTTCACCAATTATCCCACTTGAGTTCGTAGGTCTTGAATTGTTGATTGTGTGGTTTATTGGAACTGAAGGTTCTGGGTTTCAATTTTCATCACCATATACTCGATGCTTGGTTATGATTTGGGAGGAAGAGGATAATTGTTTTGAGAAGTTGAAGGATAAGAAGGTTGTATACCTTGGCCATGTTGATACCAATTCTGCTTGGGGTAGCTTGAGTTTCCTCCTTATCGGTACTGGGGTTGTGCTTGCCACCCTGGATTTGGATTTGGCCTAAATTGCTCTTGAATGAAGGAAGGTTCTTGTTGGAATGGACGACCTGGGAACACAGCTGCACAAGACTCAGATAAATCTTGAAGTTGTGGGAAATGTTCATAAAAATGAGTGTTATCAGAACAAATACCACAATGCAATGGAATAGAAGTAGAGTATGAGTTTCCTTGTGCTTGAGCTAATTTCCTTAGAAGGGTATGCATCTCCTAAAGTTTAGTATCTACCTTTTTTTCTAGGGATGAATGACTTACCTCATGAACTCCTCGGGTTGGTGCAATTTCTCGTGAACCAAATTGTTGTGCATGTTGAGCCATGTTGGCTATTAAGTCTCGAGCAGCGGAAGGAGTTTTATCAAATAGGGCACCAACAGTTGTAGCATCAATCATTCCACGATCCATGGGAATAAGTCCCTCATAGAAGTATTGAATTAAAAGTTGTTCACTTATCTGGTGGTGGGGGAAACTTCAACAGAGTCTTTTGAATCTCTCCCAATATTCCTAAAGGGTCTCTCCTTGTAACTGCCTAATGCCACATATTTCTTTCCTAATTGATGCAGTTCAGGAGGTAGAGAAAAACATAACTAGAAAGAGTATTTTAAGGTCATTACAGCCCCCAATTGTGGTTGGAAGATATTAAATCCAGTCTTTGGCTACACCATCAAGGGAGAAAGGGAAGGCCCTAAACTTAATGAGGTCCTCAAACACATTTTGTGGTTTCATGGTGGAGAACACTATGTAAATATCCTTTAGATTTTTGTGAGGGTCCTCACCGAGAAGACCATGGAATTTAGGAAGAAGGTGGATGAGACCATATCTCAGCTCAAAGTTGGCTACTGCCTCGGGATATTGGATGTACGCAGGTTGGTACTCCACATCAGGGGTGGTCAGTTCTTTTAAAGTTCGATTATTTGCAGCCATGTTTTCTTGGGTTTGATTGGGTTCAATTTTACATTGGTTTAGAACCACTTGAGGTTCCAAAAGTGGTTCCTCAATTTTACTTGATTGAACTTCTCTATATTCCTCTATTTTTGTGTGAAGTGACTTTTCAATTTCAAGGTCAAATTCAAGTAGTGTTTCTTTACCAGATCTTGTCATGAAACAATGATGTCCAGTTTGATTGATTGATTTTTTTTGTTGTGTTTTTTTACTTGAGATGGATAAAAAAAGAAAAAAACATAAGAAGGGTGAATGAATAATATAATTTTATACTACATAATTAGAGTGGGAGATGGAGAAGAAGATAGAGATAGAGAGAGAGATAAAGAACACACCAAAAACAACCAAAAATAAAGACAAAACCCAAAAGAAAAACAATAAAATGGGGGTGGGGTATTTAAAGGAGTACTAATTAAGAAGTAAAATAACTAAATAAAAGGAAATAAAGAAAAAAATTGATCTTTTCTCCCCGGTAATGGTGCCAAAATTTGATCGCGTTGTCGAGCGCGTCAAATTAATTGTTCAATTTTGACTAGAATTTCTACAGTATAGAAGCAACCCAAGGTCGTCTCTCGATGAAGATTTAGATCATTAATTTAAAAAGAGGTTTTTGATTATGAAATTATAAGGTTAATTAGTTTTTGTAAAACTTGTGAGTTTGATGATTAAAGGTGAAAATAGAAAATGAAATCATTCAAATAATGTAGAGATTAACCGAATTAATTAAGCGTGATCAACCCAGGGTACTCTCATGATGTTTATCCTTCATCACTTCATGATATTGGGTTATTATCTTTTAATAACTGGTTTGTAATACCTATAATGAGATTGTTACTAAGTTTATACTAGGATACCTCTAGTGTTCAGCCTAAAACACAAAATAATTCACCAGACACAGCCGATGATTGGGTGAATTGTGTTTGACTTTATAACCAAAACTCACCAAGGAAACACATGAAAAACTCAATGCACTGTCCATGTTTGTATGTTATTTATTTGTGATACCAGTAAATAAATGTAAATGGCTTTGACAGTGCTTGTGTGAGTTCAATTGGCCAATATAAACCACACAAACACCACAATTGAAAGGAGGAAAAGAAAGTTGTGAATGGTGTGTGAAAAATCACATGAATGGGAACCCCCAAACATGATCATATGAGTTGATCATGACATACCAGTTCATAAATCAATAAAATAAGAATAGGGGATGATTAAAAACAAAAAAACAACCAATAATTCAAAATATCATTCAAATATTACAAACATGAAGCTTGGGATTTACATAACGTTTCTCCTCGGGTGATCACATGGGGATTAGAAATCCATGAGGGAGGAAGAAGAGAAATATGTTGGGGTAGAAATTCCCATATCCTCCAAAACTTCTAGTGATGTTTTGAAGATTCTTTGGGGACTCAAAAATGTCAGCACCTTGCCTCTTGGCTGAACTTGCAAATTGGGATCCCAAGGGGACATTTTAAAGGAAAATTGGAAGGTGGTTTTAGGCACATAGATTTCTTCAATCCACATGTAACATGTTTTAAGCCTTCAGATAGTCTTATCTTGCTTTGGAGAAAATATAAAAGTTGTATCCCCACATCTTTTCTATCTCCACTAAATGGTTGGCACCATTTTGACAAATACAGCTCGAGATATTGATAAAATACAGAATGCCACTTTTGAATTTGTGCATATTCAGTGGCTTGGAAATATCAGTTCGGATGGGCCCCATAGATGCCGAATCATGATTGAGTTACTTAATCTGAAATGTAACCGAGTACATTTTGGACTGGAGCACAAAATTGAAGCCCATATAGATGCACTAATTTCATGTAATATTCAAAACAGTGGACAGATGTCCATGGATCCATGCAATTTTGTCCCATTTTTCTTCCACTTCATCAAAGGCCCTCCTAATCACCTCCACCTACATTGAAATAATAAAAAAAAGTAACATTTCCCATTCTAATATTGATTAAAATTAATTAATTTATTCAAAAATAATGTTCAATTTATTTTTATATTTGTAATATTCATTAAAAAACTAGTTTAAAACAGCGGTGTAAGGGTGGATTAAAACAGTGAATCGTGGTATGATCAGTGGACATGAATGCTGGCGGTCTGATGGATAACTCCAACGGTGATAAGAAGATCCAGCACCCCACTTTCCAATAGTGCGGAATGAAACACCCAGTAAATTGTATCATGGTGATGAGGAAATTCTTTAGGTGTGGATGAGAAGGGCACCTAGCTATTAATTGTTGGCAAGAAAGGCCCACGGCTGCGACAGAGGAGAGGAACGCTCTGTTCAAACCTCAACACGTTGTTCAATGCTAAAAATGGAAAGAACCAGAGAATATTTCAAATTAGTTTCCTAATCCATTAGTTTTCGGAGGCAACCAACAACCTCCAGGGCAGCATGGAAGAGCTTCTTCCATCACTTCTATCGAAGTGAACCCCGAAAATGAAGTGGTTACAAGTACGCTAGTTATTCATTCAAGAGCAGTGAAAGTACTTTTTGATTCAGGTTCTATTCATAATTTTATATCTTAAATGTTTAGTAGAAAAATCCTAGCACCACCACAAATCATGGAAGTGCAGATTTTGGTGAGTATGGGGAAATGGGGCAATCATTGCATCCCATGAATATAAGTCCTCCCCTGTTTTAATCTCTGGATTGAATTTCCCGGCGAACATCGTCATACTCCCTCTGGTAGAATTTTATGCAATTCTTGGCATGGATTGGCTTTACTTATATAGAGCCAACATAAATTGTCAGGAGAGGGAAATCACACTCTATATGGAGAATTGACCCCCGATTATTTACATGTGTAAGGAGGAAGATGAATCTCCTTTAGCTCAATCATCTCAAGCATAGATATTACAGCTGTATGAGCACACGTTTTTGGCTAAGATGATTGAGCCCAAAGAAGAAACCATCTTTGAAGAAATTCCTATTGTGAGGGAATTCACAGAAGTGTTTCCCGAGGAACTGCCTGGTCTTCCTCCTATAAGAGATGTTGAATTCTCAATTGAACTTATACCCGGGGCATTACCAATATCCAAGACTCCATATAGAATGGTTGTTGTAGAGATTTAAGAGATGAAGAAACAACTCCATGACAATCTAGATAAAGGGTTTATAAGCCCAAGTGCTTCACCATGCGGAGCACTAGTCCTCTGCATCAAGAAGAAGGATGGGTCAATGCGCCTTTGCTTTGATTGTCATGAGCTCAACAAAATCACGATAAAGAACAAGTATCCTCTCCCACGAATCGATGATTTTTTTGATCAGCTGCATGGAGAACAATACTTCTCCAATGTAGATTTGCAGTCGGGATATTATCAAGTAAGGGTGAAGAAGGAAGATGTCCCCAAGACTACTTTTCGTACAAGATACGGGCACTATAAATTCATAGTAATACCTTTTGGACTCACCAATGCTCCAGCAATATTCATGGACTTAATGAATAGAGTATTTATGGATTACCTCAACAAATTTGTGGTATTCATTATATATGTTATTCTAATGTACTCCAAAATCAAGGAGGATCATGAGGAGCATTTAAGAACTGTACTAGAGACCTTGCGCAAGGAGAAGCTCTATGAAAAGTACAACAAGTGTGAGTTCTGGTTGAAGAAGGTTTCATTCTTGGGCCATATCATCACAAGCAATGGGATATCTATGGATCTCTCCAAAACAGATGCAATTGAGAGATGGCCAAGGCCAACATCAGTAACGGATATCCATAGATTCTTGGTGTTGGATGGATATTATCGACGATTTTTGAGGAAATTATCATGATTGTCCAACCCTCTTACCAAGCTAAATCGAAGGGAGTAAATTTTTCATGGAATAATGAATTTGAAAAAAGCTTCAAGGAGTTGAAAAGGAATCTTATCACTGTGCTCATTCTCACTTTACCCATAAGTGGGGATCTTTTTGTGGTATTCAGTGATGCTTAGAATAAGGGCTTAAGATGTGTGCTGATTCATAATGATAAAGTGATATACTATTCCTCAAGGCAGTTGATAATCCTTGAGAAAAACTATCCAACGCATGATCTGGAGTTAGCGGCGGTGATCTTTCCCTTGAAAATATGGTGACATTATCTCTATGGGGAGAAATGTGAGATATATACTGACCACAAGAGTCTTAAATATATATTCACACAAAAAGAGCTTAATATGTTCCAGAGAAGATGGATAGAGCTCATCAAGGATTATGACTATTCAATACATTACCACCCTGGGAAAGCGAACAAGGGGGCAGATGCCCTAAGTAGAAAGGACCCAAAGATTCTATCAATAATGAGAATAGAGAAGGATCCAATCTTCATAGAGTTGATGAAGATAGAAATGGGAATCATAAAGAAGTGAACATCATCAATCCTTTCACAAATTATTTCTCAACTTTCTCTTTTGGAAAGGTTAAAGGATGATAAAAAATATGATGTGGGAATTTAGGAAAAAGTGGAATCTATCAAAAAGGAGAAATCCTCGTGTTTAATGTTAATGAAGAAGGAATTGTGTGATTTGGGAAAAGACTATGTGTTCCATCGAGTTCAGAGATAAAGAAAGAACATTTAAACACTGCACAAAGTTCAAATTTCATTATTTACCCAGGGAGCACAAATATGTATCGAGATCTCTGAGAAAACTTTTGGTTGGATAATATGAAGAAGGAGATCTCTGAATATACATCAAAGTGCCTGGTGTGCCTGAAATTGAAGGCAGAGAGGCGGAAGTCTAAGGGGATGATGAAACCATTGCCCATACCAGAATAAAAATGGGAGATCGTCACCATAGACATTGTCACCGGTCTTCCAAGGACATCTAAATGTAGAAATGTGATCTGGGTTATGGTGGATCATCTTAAAAAGACTAAACACTCCATTAATATTCAGGAGTATTTCTCTTTGGAACAACTAGCACAGATATATATCAGGGAAGTGGTAAGGTTGCATGGAGTACCACTATCTATTGTGTCTGACCGAGATCCAAGATTCACCTCTATGTTTTGGAAGAGTCTTCAACATTCTCTAAATACTGAACTGAACTTCAGTACGGCCTATCATCCTCAAAATGAGGGCCAATCCGACCGGACTATCCAAACACTTTAGGAAATATTGAGGGAATGCTCAATGGTCTTTAAAGGAGGATAGGGTCAATATCTTCCACTGGTTTAATTCACTTACAATAATAGTTTCCACTCAAACATCCAAATGGAACCATATGAAGCCCTATATAGGAAAAGGTGTAGAACACAGGCATTTTGGGATGAGGTCAGTGAACGTAAGCTGCTTGGACTAGAAATGGTCGAAGAAATAGTGGAGAAGGTGAAAACCATTCAGAAACATATCAAGGCAGCCTAGAGTTGATAGGAGAGTTATACAGATAACCATTAGTTTAATGTTGGAGACATAGATTTTCTATGCATATCTCCATGGAAGAGGGTCATGAGGTTCGGTAATAATGGGATGTTATGTCCAAGGTACATCAGCCCCTTTGAGATTATTGATCGTGTCAGGGTTGTGGCCTCTCAACTAGCACTTCCACCTACCATGGCCAAAGTACATGATTTCTTTCATGTATCCCTCTTAAGGAAGTACAAAATGGACCCTTCACATTTACTCTCTTCTGAGGTGGTACAGTTGGAGGATGATCTTTCATATGAGGAGAAACTAGTGAAGATCTTAGATCGTAGATAAAAAGTTCTTCGAAATAAGACAATGCCCCTTGTCAAGGTGTTGTGGAGAAACCACAAGTTTGAAGAAGTGACTTGGGAATCGGAGGAAATGATGAAGCTGAGTTACCCACATCTGTTTTAGTGTGGGAAAAGGAAAATTTCATGGGCGATATTTCTTAAGCGGGGAATATTGTAATGACCCAAAGTTTCATTAATGGAAATCCAACTTGATCAAATTAAATTTCCCTTTATGTATATATAAAATTTCAACTTCTTTGGTTTTATGTTATGAATTTTGACCACTGCTAATATAGAGGTTGAACAGTGATCACATGATTTGTATAAATATAGGACTTTAACAAATCCAATTTACTCAGAAAAAAGAAGCGATGGCCTCATCCAGTAGAATTTCTCCATGCGAAGCCCATTTATTGGAACTCAGAAAAAGAGGTGGCGTCCTTGGGCTTCACTCATGATCAAGCCCAAGCTGAGCTTCATCTTGTCAAGATTTAACGGGACCGTCTATAGGAGAAGTGGAAGTTGATAGAAATTACCACTTGAGCGATGTTATCCGAGCCACCCCAACAGTCAGTCACCATCGCACACCTTACCCTTAGGTCTTATGCGACTGTTTTAAGGGGTTATATAACAAATTGATAATACTATGTTCATGTACATTATTTTTTGTATATCATAATGTATATACTTTCTTTTCATTATTGATACATTGTAAATAGTTTTTAAAGTACAAATAGTGTTTTTGATTATTATTTAATTAAGAAATCAATTTTATTAAATTAATTGATTTTTTAATTAAATATTATTTTAAAAAAATATTATTTTTATTATTAAATTAATTTTTTTATATATAAATGATCTTATAATTTATGAATGCAATTTTAATTTTTATTAAGATTTGTAAGCCTTTTTTTGTCAAAACCCTTGAATTTTCGATAAACGTCGGTTTTTATTTTAAAAGTGAAAATTAAAAAATTTATCAAATTATTTAGATAAAATAAATGTTATTTCTGGAATCAGGATGTTGAAATTATCCAACGGTGAATTTTTCATAATTTTTTGAGACAGTCAAATATTTGGGTAAAAATCAAATATCGTTTAAATATATAATGTGTTTTATGACATCATAATGACCAAATATTGATGTAATAAAATACTATAATCATTATATTTGGACAATAAATGTTTTACCATTAAAATAATGTGATTTTGGGTTTGTTTGATTTATTTTTCATATCATTAATGGAACCCTCAATACTTATTAAACATATTGTCTTTTTAAATTATTTTCCATGGTGGTGTGACTCACATCCACATAAGCAACCCCATTATTTTATTAAGTTCAGAATTTGGCCTTATAAAATATTGTTTTACTCTCCCCTTTTCAAAAACCCATGGGCAAAAACCATGGGATGGTTTGTGGTTTGGATTAATTTAATATAAGGGGTCCCAAACCTAAAAAATAAAAATTCCCTCACCTTTCCAATATAAACCCACCCAAGCTCCCACTTCCTCCACACTCAAAGCCTTTGGAGTTCATCCAACCTCTTACCTAATCTTTCTATAATCCTCCCAAGGTTCCCCAATCTCCCAAGAAGCCTCTCACAAGCCTCTCTCTAGACTTTGGAAGCAAACTTCCAAGTAAGGGTTTTTCTTCCTTTTTCATTTTTGTCCAATTTTCATTAAGTTATTTTGCCCTTTTAATTTCAATTATGAATTTTTGGGTATGGTTCATAACCTCCCTCATACTTCCCTATTTATGTTTGAATGATGGCAGACCCCTTTCTCTCTCATTAAATTCCTCTCATGTACACCCGTTACTATGCCGAAATTTCGAAACGAACATCTCTCTTCTCTTTTACATTCAAGCATTACTTTTGTATCATGAATCTAAATCCCATTACAATTGTTGGGACATGTATCTTTATGACCTTATTAATGTCCATTACATTAATATATTATAAGGAACCCATTTCTCCTTCATCAAACATTTTTTATGAATTCTTATGTCACGTCGTTACGCTGCCGAAATCGAACCAATTTTCTAAGCCAATGCCATTGTGTAGTGAATACCATGCCCATTTCTCCATCAAGGGTATTCACCTTTCTACACATTTACTTATTTATTATAAATTTTCATGTATGAATTTCACATCCCTTAATCATGGAATAGATTATTATGTTCTATGAATCCATGTTTTATGATCCATGTGGAACACTTATGCATGAAATGAAATATTTAAAAAGGGTGCGCCCTTATATTGGTCCAATGCATTGGGTAAAGTATAGTATCATGATAAGTCATGTGCAATGATTGTTGACTCATGATAATCAATTGAAATGTAGTTTTACTCATGCTTCATGTTCAATGAGGATTTACTCATTCTCTATGTGCAATGAGCCTTGGCCCATGATAATTCCATGTTATGTGTTGTTGCCACATTTCCTTGTTATGATTATCATACTTTATCATGCCTTTATGTTCATGTTTCTCTTGTGATCTATTGATATGCCTAATGTCTATCATGTATTGTACTCCTCATGTTATTCCATTTGTATTCTCTTACTGGGCTTTAAAGCTCACCCTTTTTTATGCATATCCTCAGGTTATCCCATGCAATGCTAAGTATGAGGGAATGTAGTGGTCATGTAAAGGATGTTTTCAATAAAGATGTTGTATTTCATGTTTCATGTTTTTATGTAATGATCCTAAGCCCCAAAGACACTAAACCTCTCAATCTTATTTGTTGTATCAAGTGATGTTTTATGTAATAAATCATGTTTAAGTTTGTAATAAAAGTAGGGTTGTCATATGTGATATAAGAACAAATTCAATTTTTCAGATAAACGAAGTATTTTCCAAAAAAATGTTGTTTTTCCGCCTTTTGATGGTGCACCCATTTTAAAAATAGTTTTTATCACTTTTATGTATTATATTTGAAAAAATATGTTTTTCTTAAGAAGAACAAAAAAAATATTGTTCTCTTGATTTTTTGGTATTTTTCTGATAAAATTCATATTTTAATGAATAGTTAAAATTACAGTATTTTAATTGAAAAATACCTTTTCATCTAATTCATTTTTATAGTTGGATTATATTTTTAACAAGTTTTAAAGTGTAATTTGATTAAGGTATTATAATTTAGTCCAACATTTGTAATTTTAATTACATTCACATTTAAATTGTACATAATCCAATGATAATCTTTTAATACATTTTTACTTCATAAAAACCCACTTTTGGGTTTTTATAACTTGCATTAATTTTAAATCAACTACTAAAACGTCTGTGTTTTGTATTTGGAACAATGGATTAAATATTTGTAATTAGAGGGTCCAGATTTTGTGAATGGAAACCTTTTATAATTTGATATTATGAATAGTAACTTCAGTAATTAATTTTATTTTCCATGGATAAATGAAAAATCTTGTTAATAAAGGTAATAAATAAGAATTTAATAATTTAAAACTACCCTAAAATGTGTCTTAATACTATTTGATACTATATTTCCTATAATGGGAACCCTTGGGTCTATTTTGGTATCTCATGGATCCACGTGGGTGTGAAAATTACATTTTATAAAAATTAATTTAAAGTAAAGATATATATAACATAAACATGTATCTTTTAATAATAAAGTTTAATATGGGGTTATATAAGCGATGTATTTTATTTTAAATAATAATTAGAAAGATAAAATGATTTCCTACATCATGATATTTTGTTTATAATGAATATACATTATTTATATAAATTTTATTATAAAACAATGTTGATATAGTCACTACATCATTAATAAAAGATTATAATAAATGAATGTATAAATATTAAAATCAATGTAATTTGATTATTTTGATAGCTAACACGATTTTTTTGCATGAATATGAAATGTTAAAATTGTATTTATGATGTTATTTATAATGAATCAATTTTTTATATATTTTTATAAAAATTCAAGATATAAATTGTATCAAAATAGGCATAATTCATATTTTATAATATAAAATAGTGTATTAAATGAAAATAAATTACTAAAAATATAATATTTGAAAAAATGGATATGATAAGTCTAAAATATTTTTAATTACACTCTAAATTGATGTTTTTCATGTTTTGGAAAATATTTTGACTGTCAATGTGCTAAATTCTTGATAAAAAGGTAAGAGTAAAAAGGGTTAAATAAAAATAATAAGGATTAAAAAATATACAAAACCTGTGTAATTATTATTGGATGATTTTATTTATATTTATATTAATATTATATTTGATCTAAATGAATTTGGACACATTTTAATTAAAATTTAATTTATAATTAATTAATATATTAATACTTTCCTACAGTGCCCCTTAGCCCTCTTATCATCATCATCATTTCAATTTTTATTCAATAAGAGTTCAAACAAGGAATGAACACTAGGGAGGACAAAAGTAATGAAAGCCAAGGGCATCACCATGGATCATATTCACCCCCGCTGGCTTCAGCTGAGAAATATTAGAATAAAAAATGTCCAACACGTCATCGCCTGCAAGAGATGCAAGATGATCTGCCACATTGTTACCCTCCCTCCACGTATTTGTGATGCTCGTATTCCTAGACACTAGGGCTTTTCATTTCCTTAACGTATAAAATATTGACTATGGGAAGATACCATTACCTTGGATCACATCATAGATAGCCCAAGAATCCATCTCCACCTGCGATACGCCGATTCCTTTCTGATTGCACAAGGAGATACCTGTGTGAACAGCTCATGCCTCCACCTGCAGAGAGCTTCCATTACCAAAATACTCAGAGAAATCCCGAAGCATGCTCACCGACCTATCCCGCATAGCCCCTCCCCCACGCATCTCCCCCTTACGACAGGAGCTATTGATGTTCAGCTTCAATCCCTTGCACGGCGGTTTCCACCTCACCCATTTCCCCTGGCCTCCGTGACCCGACGCTTGGTCTAGACCATGAGCTTCGAGCATCTCCCGCATCGCCGGTACAGCCTTCTGGGCACCTGTGAGCGACAACCAGTCTTCCATCATGAAGAGTGACTTGGTGATGAATACCCTCACCGTAGATAGTTCCCCCTCATACTTCGCCCGATTTCTGGCCTGCCACAACCCCCAATAGCCCACGCTCCAAGCAATGGTCCGCACCTCCCTCTCCTTCCCAGACTCATCCACACCATGGAACCAGCCAGACAGAAAGACCTCCACATTCTCCGCCTGGAAGGACAGCCCGAAGAAGCCACCAAGAAACCGCCACATTGAACGAGCCCAATCCCCTACTATGAAAATATGAGACATCGTCTCCTCAGGGTAGTCAATGCAACAGAAGTAGCGAGATGCCATACTGATCCCCAACCGCTTGATATTTTCATCACATGGCAGAGCACCCCTTTGAATCCTCCATGTGAGAAAGTTAAACTTATTTGGAAGAACCATACACCAAATCCATCCACTCCACCCTACCTGCTGTCCCTGGGGGACACTGCTCCTATAAAAGTCTTTGGCCATGAACTTCCCCAAGGGAGCAGGGGTGAAGACACATCAATCCCTTTTCACGTTGATGAGAATAGAGTCAAAGGTCTCACACTGGTCGGAATCCATGATGTCTCTGAAAAAGGAATGATATTGCGCCACTTCCTTGAATGAAATCATGGGTGCAGGGCATCCCGGATAACCAAGGATATTGCCCGACTAGTTGTTGTGCCAAAACAGGATACCCCCCTCCCCGACGATCCACCAAGAGAGCTGTAAGATATCTGGAACAATGTTGCTTACCATCAACCACAAATATGACCACCTCACTATAGAAGATCCAGCACTATCCATGTACCTGAGTTCCATGAGACTCCCCCACAAAGACCGCTCTTCAACCACCTCCCAAGCCAAACTTAGGTGCATACACTAGATCATAACCTCTAGGCTCTTCACACCTATCCCCCCCTCCCGAATGGGTCGGGCCATCTTCCCCCATGAGACCCAATGCATCTTTCCTTCCAAAGCCCCATCCCAAATAAACCGAGCCAAAATCTCGTCAATGGATATTACCACCCCTTTCGGTACATAGGTCTCTGATAGTGCATGTATTGGTAGGGCTGACAAGACACTATTCACAAGCGTGATACAGCCTCCAAATGATAAAAAATGGTTTTTCCAATTCAAAATACGCCCTGAGATCTGGCTCACCGCTCAGTCAAAATCCCTATCCCGCATCGTGCCTGCCAACACTAGAGTCCTAAGGTATTCAAATGGGAAATAACCCTTGTCTCATACCCAATCGAGTGCCCATATCCTCCACCCTTTTCCCGAAACAAGCCTTGGAGACATATAACTTGCTCTTCTCCCTGTTAATGATTTGACCACTCTAGTGGAAATACTTCTCCAGAATCTTGATGATACCATGAACCGAATTCCTCCCCCCATTGCTGAAAATAATGGTGTCATACGCAAACATCAGGTGAGAAATGGATGGCAAGCCTAACTTCCTCCTGAAATCCGGGATATCCCTATTATCCAATCCTCTATAGATCATTCTGCTCAACATATCCTAAATAAGAATAAATATGATCGGGGAGAGAGGGTCACCCTTCTGGAAGCCACGCACTGACTTGAAGAATCCATGATTACATTCCATAAAAGAAATTTCCATCCAAGCAGAACTGAAACATCTAATAATGATATCAGTGGCCTAGCCGGAGAATCCCTACTTTCCAAGAACCATGTTGATAAACCCCCATTCAACTCGGTCATACACCTTGTTCATATCCAACTTGAATGCCATGTTATGCCCGCAGAAATTTGTATTCATGACTTTAACCATCTCTTGGGCCAAAACAATAGCTCCCTGTATCGAGCGACCCTTCACAAACTCATGCTGCTCCAGATAAATCCACCTAGGGAGAAGGCCCGACAATCGCCTGTTGATGATACTCGCCAGAATTTTGTATGGGAAGTTGCACATACACACCGGCCTAAAATGAAGGAGGGAAGATGGATCCTTGACCTTGGACTAAAGCACCAGAGTAGTGACAGCCTCAATCCGACGCAGACATTCACCCCTTAAAAAATCCCAAATGGCCATGATGACGCCCCCCTTAACCACCTCCCACAAGCTTCTATAAAAGGCTCCGGGGAAATTCAATTCTTCTTCTGCATCCACTTTTTTTGGTGTTTCTATATTAAAATAATAACTAGAGTATATTAAACATTATTAGTGGTTATTATAAATATTGTATGACATTATACCTCCTTTTATCTATCATGTGACTAACAATACCACCATGCGGGCATACGTACGACTTACCATCTCCAAGATGTGGTATACTATTTTTTAAACATAATTTTTTAAAATGGGTATAATAATGTGTATAATGGATTTAAATAATGAATATAACATGATATTAATTATTTATAATTAATATACCATCTAATCACTTACCATTTAACAATCAATACAATTATATTGTCGCTCATGCGTACGTACGGCCAACCGCCTCCACGACGTGGTGAGATTCATTCTGCATGTTAACAATTCAAGAATGATTATACAATTTATAAGATGATCTAAAATAAATATTATGAAAATAATTTCATTAATAATATACATCCTATTATTATAACAAATGACTTACACTCCAAAATAAGAATAGGCTAATGATTCAGTTAACACCCAAAAATGTGGTAATATTGAAATAATATTAACAAAATGAAACAATAAGATCATATATGATATAATAAATATTGATATGGTACATGTATAATTTAATAATATGATTTCAAAATTATAAAGGAGGTTACTACACCCTCGTCTAATGAAATGTACAAGGTAAGGGATAATTATGAAATCTCTTATTTATTCGAGCTTGTTTATACGTAAGTATTTATTGGGGATATATTTATCATCCATGTCCATGTTTTCTATATATGTTTTCATAAAATGATTACTATTATTATATGTATGTTGAATTCATTTTTATCCATTTTTTTACTTTTAATACATGGTATGGATGGAATATTTCTTTTTTTACCATACGAGTTACTTTTTGACTTTTTCAGCAAAAGTATGGGATGAATGTTTTTTAACTTATACGGAATGAATGGATTTTTACATCACTATACTTCTTATTTAAATAAAAATTTCACCACATGATTCCTAGAATATTTTCAACTAAATTATTTTCATTTAAACTTGTGTGAAATTTTGGGTAATGAAAATATTTTTTAAGAAGAAATGATATTTTCCTCGGGAATTAAGTTCATGTGTTTTATCAAAAAAACCATCTAAGATGACATAGGGTTATGGTTAAATACCTATTTTTATTTCATTGATTTTATTTTGATTATTATGGATTTATTTTTATGAAATGAATTTCTTTTATGTGGATTTTAATGGAATGTTATTTAAGAAACCTATTTTTTTCATGGGTTATGTTATGATACATTATTTATGTTTTTTGGCACATGTAATAATTATTTCAGTATGAAATTAGTGGGACCTATATCTCCCTACAATTCCTTAGTTAATGGTTTATATCTCATGAGAAATAATATAAAGGAACAACATGTAATTCTGGTTTAGTAATACATGGCTAGAATGACAATTAACCCCAGTATAAGTAATTGAACCTGTGCACTAAGATGTTCTTGGCAGCAATACCTGGGATACTATGGAAATCATATTATTTGCTTAATTGTTTTCAACAATTCCATGTGTTTTTCTAATGCTATCATATCATTGTTAATGATCCTTTATGATATATTATTTAGGTAATTTTAAGAGTCATTTCATGACTTAGGATTTTTATGTTTAAGCATTATGATTATGTTTTTAGGATCAAACATTTATGGTTGGTTTTATGTTCTCCGTTTTTACCCTTACTAGTCATTCGAGATCGCCCTTTTTATGTTTTCTTTTCTCGAAGATATAAATTATGGTTTTAGGTAAAAAAGGGTAAATATCTTTATAGGAGATGTGGAATATTTATCACCATGTTAGAATATTATGTTCCATGTTTCCAAAGACGCCAAACTCATATGGTCTTTGGTTGTCTATTTGTGTCATATATTCTATACACAAAAAAAGAAATGTAATGTCTATTTAAGTCCATCATGGTTCATTAGATAGTGGGTCCATACACCATATATACCCTATACACATTGTTTAACCCTTTAAGAAACATCAACCTTATGTTTTTTTCATCATATGTACGTGGATATTGTCTTAATAGTAACATATAATAATTAATTTTCCATGTAAAAAATAAATGGAATCCTTCATTGTAGATTTCAAGATATTTTTTAGAAATTTATATGTGTAATGATTTATTTTGTGTTTCTACATGGTGGTAGTGATCAGGAATGGTCATGAGTGAGAGATATTAGGGATTGGAACCCCAGTAGTACCAAGGAGAGTGTCATCAATAATTCATAGAATATTTTGGTGGAATCCCCGATGTACTTTAGAAAGGGTCTTCTACCCATATAGTCTGAACCCTTGATTTACTAAGCTGTGATTACTCTATACTTCATGTGGAACCCCAAGACATACAATACCATGGGTCCTCTATCATATGAGTTTCACCACCATAATGAACTTGTCATGGGTCCCCCCTCAATACCAATAATGTGGTAAATCCCTATCATACTAGGGTGTGTCCTCCAGAAATTCTGAAACATACCAATGATGCCCAAAGTATATGGTCTTATATCCATATTATAATTGGACCTCACTTAACATTATTTTGAGTGAGTTCTCTATATAATGTGTATTGTGAACCCTCAGGGTCTGAAGTAGTGCCGAATTATGATTACTCCTCATGATTACTTGTAGTAGATACACAAGATTCTACACATTTATTATAGGCCATTGGAGTTTTAGGAATTATCATAATCTTTGGTTGTTTTATGATATATAGGTTCAATTTCTCTCTAATTTGGGTTTCCTTTTTTAGGATACATATAAATATATAGTTTTAAATGGTAGATTTTTATATTTGATAATGATTTAATGATAATATTTATCATATCCCTCTATTTCCCCCGTTGGTTTTTGAGGTGTCCTAGTGGGTATGTATATACTCACTCTTTCATGGTATTTTAAAACATATTTCATGTCTATTGCATAAAAATATAGGTGATTTTGGTGGATCATAGGGATACATGGGTGCATTGACCATGTATAGTGGATAACATTGGTGGTCATGAGGTGGGATCTCTTAGATTTCCTTTATTCTAGTTGTTTTCAGGTTGGGACAACATTTCTGGTTTTGGATGTATTTTTTCCATTACGACATTGGTCTTATTATATATTAAAATAAATTTTTCCCTAGAGGTTATTGATCATCTGAATTTACACTAGATGTTACACCCCATTTCATTATTCTTCAACAATACTACGTGAAGACTATTGGGTGCATGAGTATGTGTACACTAGGAAATGGCATCCAATTTATGTAATTCCTTATTAAATTTTGTCTTCAGCCCCATTCATATTGATTGTGGGCCGGGGGTTGTGGCAGAAAATCATTCCCCCCAAAAAATGTGCTCGGGTGGGTCAGTTTATTACATTATAGATTTGATTTTATAACTATACGTCAAAAATAAACATATGACTTATAAAAAATGTATATTCTATTTTTTCCCATATTTATTGGATACAAAATTGTTATCAAAAGTGATTTAAAAAACCAAATGTAATAATCATTTATATAATATATTTCACATTAATATTTTATAGAATAACAAAAAATGATTTAATTTTATCATTTCATAAATAATATTACATCCCAAATATCATTAATAAAATTAAAAATAATTAAATTTTTAATCTCCAATTTGATCTCATTCAATTTATCTTACATCCCCAAAATATAAATTTTATTCTTCACAGTTATTTATTTTCATTTTAAATTTTTTTTATAAATAAAAATTACATATACCTCAACCCAATGAGACAACATTAAGCTATCATTACACACCATAATAATTAACTATATAATAATGTTATGTAGTTAAATTCAATAAAATACCAAGAATATGTTATAGATTCAAACCTTAAAGTAATTCATAATACGAAAAGAAATATAGAAAAATTGAAAATATTCAATGAATCACTTTTCATAAACCAAGAATATTTATATCCCAATATTCAATAGACCATGAATAACATACCATAATCTCAAATACAAATACTAAAGGGTATTTAAATCTCAATATACATCCAATGTCTAATCACTATAAACATTAAAAGGGGATTTTGATAACATTGAACATATGATAAACATTATAATTATAACCCCATGATGATATCTATAATAATTATGAAAATATCACATGAAAACATATATGATTCAAAAAAAATCATAAACATTATGACTTAAATATGTATATATCTGTTGAATATATTATACAAATACATAAATGAAATAATAATAATTATAGATAAGCTAAATGACTTTTAATAATAACTATCCGATTTTCGGCTTACCAATACTATACATTTTCATCATATCTAAATCCTAACTAAACATTATTAAATCATCCATAGACATCTATAATGGATTATCATTTTCCTTAATCATGTGATCTCAAAATACATTACCTTACCAATAAATATAGTTTTTGGTTTTTGACATCTTTCAAAATATGATTTCAACTCATTAGATGAAAACTACGATGGAACAATCAATAGTTATTTTGTGATATTGTAACTGTATTATAATTATTAGAACATATAAAAAACATAAATCCTCAATTAAAATTCAAAAATAAAACATCATTCAACTAACTTCATTCTAAAACCATTAACATTGATTCATCATATTATTCCCCGATATATCTTTTCAATATCATGAAGTATGAGTCCTGTGATTCTTTAATATCAAATTAGTAATTCTCATTACTTTTAACATAAGTAATACTATTAAGAAATCCTTGACCATTCATATGTAATTTGTAAAATATTCATCATTGTTGGTAAAAATATTATTTATACAACCTTGTTGATTCATTTCATGAGATTTCCTTTTTAAATAACATTTTTTAATTCCTATAATTTCCACATTAAATTCAGTTAACCAATAATGAATATTTAGCGATACCATTATTTTCATTTATTTCGTTAGCCGATATTTTCTTTTTTCCTGAATAATTACATTAAGTATATGATTCTTACCAAACTCAAAACATATTTATATTTCTCTTAGATATTCAATGAAGGGATTCTTCTCATATTATTGATACATTGAAAGATGAGTCTTATTTTCTAAAAAGTCTTAATGAAATTCCATATTTCTATTATTCATTGTGTTTGGAAACATGAAAAATATAAGCATTATAATCATATAATGATATTATAAATTATTCATAATATTTAAATTTCTCATACTAGCTCATATTTATTTTTGGTTTCTCATGATGTAAATCAATCTATTATTTATTATCTATAAAATGAATCCCCTAGGTTGCATCCATTTACAATACCAAAAAATAATTTTTAGAAACAATATTCATATTTGGAATCATGTAAAATCTTTTAAAGGTTGCCTAAATTATGACACCTCTTATTAAATTTTTTATACCTTAGGTTTAAACATGGTCATCCATGATAATTACCTAAACATTAAAAAAGTATCCTATACATAGACACATCCCTCTGGTTCTCACTAATGTTTACTCATCCACATTTCTAAAAAATAATTAAACATTTATGTGTCACAAATTATAGACGCCCAAAATTTATAAACATAAAAATAACATTTTAGAAGATTAATATTCATTGAAATAAATAATCCCCCAAAATCGATTCATATAGATATAGTGCATTTGGAAACATTAAAAAATAAATAAAAAATTCATAATAAATGATCTAAATCATCTCCCCCTCTGTTCTTCATTACTATGAGAATTTTTTGATGAATAATAATTAGTAATTTTCTTTATATCTCATTGAACATAAACATTAGAAATAGGTAATATCAAATGGTCATTGTGATAATGCAAGTAAGATATTAATGATCATATAATCATAACATGAGAAATGAAGTATGGGTCAATGAGTATAACATTGTAAATCATAACATACATATTATTTATCACAACATTGATTCATGGAATAAGTCTTGGTAGTCTATAAGACATGAATCATAAATTAATAAAATAAAATGAACAACTTAAGATTAAAATTGACATAAAACATTGTTTTATGGAACAGACATAAGAATATAAGTTCATTTCCTTAGTAGTAAAAAATTATTACCAAGGATATTATATTGGAATGGTCTCACCACCAAACCTACAATATTAGTTAAGGATAAATTAAAATACCTTCATAGTGGACATAATCCCATTAAAATATGTGTCCAATACCCATTTTAGTTATCTTCATACTATAACATATTAATATAAAAAAATTGCATTGGAGGGAGATATATGACCCACATATCCCATGATGAAATCATATATGTGTTTACTAGAAGACCATAAAGAATAAATAATATTGGAACAGATGATAGTAAATGTGTTTCATAAAAATATTTATCATATCATAACTCTTTAAAAATAAATTGGTTTAAAATAACTATTATTTCATCACAAAATAACACATTAAAAGCAATAAGTTTCATAAAAAATGTTTTTTCATATTCATATATCATAAAGGGAAATAATAAAGATAGTATATTTGGATAATATAACTATTAAATTATATATTAAATCTAGCGATGTTGACTCTTATCCGTAGAATTAACATTAAAATATCACTAACAATTTTCTGAAGAATATAACAATTTAATTTGTAAATCTTTTATTTAAATATCTCCAAGAATATAATGGAATAATTTTTTACAAAGGATCTAGTAAATGTTTTATGGATGATTTAATGAAATAATTATTCATGACTATGGGAAAATTTATTCATTTAATATATGTTAAAAACATTCATTCCATACTTTTTTTTGGAAATTTCACAATGTACTTCATTTGAATAAAATTATTCTATTCAACCAATTTTTTTAAAATATAAATGTTTTGATTGAATTATATTAATAAATCATAGTATAATAGTTAATAAAAATAAAAATATTTTTATAATAAATGGATGTGGTGGAAAAGGATTTTTTAAAGAAGTGATAAATGAAGTTGGATTTTTTAAAAAACATATTTTCTATCACCTAGGTACATAAGGTGAGGAAAATGAATGGATAAAATATATATTCAATACATGAAAATATTATACCAATATAGATGAGAATTTTTATAGATATAAACAAACATTATATCGTTGGTGTCTTATTCAAATTCAATCTATGAAAACAAAGAGATTATAACAATAAAGTATTACAAAATAGTTAAATTTTGAATCATAAGTAACAGGAAATATATATAAATATTGGGATATATAAATCCCCATTATTTTAATAATAATAATTATGAAATTATTTCTTTCTCTATATATACACCACATAAATGAAACAAATGGTTATAATTCATGTGTTTCAATGATTAGAATGTGAGATGAAAACCACATACCACTTTGGTAACATTTGAATAATGAGCCACATGAAATAATAACATCAATTGAAACATTTTTTATAATTAAAATAATTATATTAATTATATAATGTAAAATGATAATAATATTCACCCAAAAATAAAATGATTGTTAAAATAGCCATAAGGCTCCAAAAAATTTAAGTGATAATTGAAATCCCTTACCTTAAGTATGCCTTCCATCATCCACATTGGATCCAATTGTATAATAAATATATATTTTTATCAATATATTAAAATAAAATACTAATATATATCATCTAAGAACCCAGATCTTCTTTTCAAGAATGTTTTTCTTTTTCCGAATGTTTTTTATGAAAATAAGAGTTTTTGGAAATTTCTGAAGTACATGCCACTTACTTATATGTACATGCCATGTACTAAGATGTCGCATGTTGCTCTGTGCTGGCCCTGTAACGGCCAAGCACACAGCTGTGTGTGGTGATCTGGAGGCTTTCTAAAGTAGGGTCCTGTAAGGGCAAGTACACACCATGTACTTCTAATGTACATGCCATGTACTTTATTTTATTATTAAATGGATCGGGGTCACGTCTAATGGGCAGAAACATCACTTTATGGACCTATCTTATCCAAGTGTGAATGAGACCACTAGATCTTCACCGAGGACACATTCTAGCATCCTTTCTCTGAATCGACCGTCGTTGATTGCATTATAATTTCCACAGTGAGCTCTTCATTATTCTAGAGCTTTGATACCTAACACCTCCTCTTTCAAGAGTTATACTCAATTGGGGTTATTTAGAAATTTTTAGATCTACAATTTTCTTGGGCGATTCATGTCTTCAGTTCATGTATAGAAATCATACAATGCCGATGTAGGTATTTTGTTCCATTCCATATTTATTTATCAAATATTATGTGCAAAAGTTCCCAATACCCTCGTTCGGAGTATTGCGTGTTTACGGTTTTGACCCTGATAATTGCCCTCTATGCCTTGTGTGCTTGGGTAGAGGTTTTGTGATTGAAAAGAGGGTTATGTATGTGATTTCACATATTTGAATTTTTTTTACAGTTTGTTCTAATTTCTCCTGATTGGTTGTTTTCCTTCCATGAATTGTTCTTTTAGGATACTGGAACTATTATCTTACATGCTATGATATGTTTTAGTTTGTTTATCCAAGTAGTTTGTGAGGTTATTTTGGCTACTGATTATCATTGTGCACGTTTTCATTACAAGGGGATGTGGGAACCTGGTGTAATGAGACAATAGGGGAAATTGATATTGAGGGCATTCCTAAAGTGTCAGTTATATTTATCATGCAGCGAAACCATAAGGGGGAATGATGTTGAGTGGTCCCTTAGAGTTTCTATAGTTAAATAATGATACCATTAAATAAATTGACATTGATTTCTTCCTCAGAGTGTCTATAGATACTGTTAAAAGACTACAGGGGGAGTTGATAGTGAGTGCCTCATCATAGAGTCTTTGATTATAATATAATATAATGGGAATTGATGTTGAGTGCTTCCTTATAGAGTCTTTGTTATATCCTTTCCAATTGAACCGGAGGGGATAGGTTGTGTGTACTTTTTCGAGCATTACCAACATTGATCATCTTGTTATTTGATATATGAAATTGAATGCATTTGAAACTCTAGTATTGTTTGCTACTGAGTACTTCCTTGTTTAATTCTTCTTTTGCTTAATAGATGCCATATTTATTCACTAATTGATAGGCACAAATATTTGGGTGGTTTCCTACTGGGATTAGTCTCACACCCTGTTTGGGTCATGCTTTTGGGCCCAAATAGATTATATTGCAGTAGGTATATATAATGAAAAGTTCCCTTCTACTTCAGGTGCATGATTTTTGAGGTGCTGGAGAGCATGGGAACAAGATGAGTCTTGTGATTCCATTGGACATTATTTTTTTCATTTGTACATTATTTATTTCTATATTCATACAATGTGACCTATTTGGCAACTTTACTAGACATATGTACCATGAATCATATATATGCATGTGCTCCAGTTTATTATTTATTCATTCTTCTGTTGTTTACATTGTATTGTATTATTACTACTTCCACTATTGCTATATGTTTTACTTCCGTTGGGTTACTCTGCTAATGAGGGCCCAGTTTCCCCCACTATCATACCCAAGACCCTCACAGCCAGTCGACAGCCTCTCGCGTTCAGAGAAATGCGTTTGAGGCCATGTGACCAATCAGTTTTGGGGCACCTCTGGGTGGCACCCGGAACCGGGAAATCACAAAGTGGTATCAGAGGAATTCATTTCCCCATGACTTACTATTTGGAGTCAATTTCTAGTTATAGGAAGGAATAGGTAATTAGTAATAAGTTGTGTCTGGGAGTAGAAAACCCTTGTACATGGAAAAGCTAATTTACCTCTATTATAGAAATTTTCTGGTTTTGAAATTTTATAGTTGATTTGATTTCACCATTTGGTGATTAACAGGAATTGTGTTGTTATTGTTGATCTTATTGATTTTCTACATCAACTGCAACCCGAGGAGATGAGGGTATTCCATTACATGTAACATATAGGAACTTTATATAAATCCCATGTGAAGAATTTTTTCCATGCCATTTAGGTGCATTGGAAATTTCATGTTGTTATGATAGATCGTGTGCAAGATATGCATGTTGTTGTGATAGATTCCTTGATAAAATACCAGCTGTATAAATGGTATTGAACACATGTAAAGTTTTGTTTGAATAGATGCTAAACATTGGTTCATGAGGTGTTATAAGACCTCATTGATCAGAATTCTGTGGATTTTTATTCTCTTATTCTTTTATATGACATGTAAAAGATGAAATTCCTTGATTCATGGGGAGTATAGGCCCTCACGAATCGAAATTTGGCACATTAATCTTTGTTTTAGTGTTTTTCTGGGTTATAGAGTAGTTTATGAGGCTTACAATCTAGAAAAACCCAGAATACAGGGTGTATATTTTTGAATACATGCCATGTATCCTTGTTTTCAGGAATAATGTGTTTTTCTTAAGTAAAATCCGTGAAATGAATGTAAACATTGTGTAGTCTCTAACCATGTAACTGGATCTGTGGGAAGAGACACGGGGTTGGGAAATATTTTAAGGAAAATGTTGTGTACCATACATACATGTCGTGTTGTGGAGACCATGTGTCCACCCATGTGTCTAACGACACATATGGATAAAATATAAGTTATACATGATGTTTCAAGATTGAGAAAGTCGTGTAGTGTTACACTTGTATCCGGAAGTGTAGCTAACAGCACGAGTTTGTGAAGTTTGTCTAGTATACGTCGGGTATGTAACAAACACACCATGTAGTCTTGTTTTAGGAGAACCATGTGGGTTAGTCTTGTAGAAGGGCTCGGGTAGGGGAAGATGATTCATGTACACGTCGTGTGTTATGACAACACGTTGTGTGTATGGGGTGTTAATTGACCAGAGTCGGTAGGAATTCACACCCATGTGAAGGCTTAAGAGAATGCACCATGTATCAATGTTTTAAAAAACATGAATTATTTCTTTTTTGTGTTCCATTATTGCACTTATAGCTTTCATTCATTGATAATACTGATTTTAGGTGTGATATTGACCTTGTAGATTCATTCCACTGAAATGTCCTCTGGTTGAACACCAATTATAGTGCATTGATCAGACACTAGATATGGTTTATTAGGGATATCCACCAGATCCTCTGGTTGTGCTAGTCTGGGCACCAGCCATCATTTTGGATATAGGTGCAGATGCATAGTTATGAGAGGGATTAATGAGGTTAATATAGACCTAACAGGTATCACCGCCTCCTACCCCATCGAATAAATAATGGACACGGTTCTTTCAGCAGGAGAACCCTTCCACGTTTCTCACGGATGGAGGACCCCAAGCAAGGGAGTCGTGGCTAGAGTGCATGCTGAAGATCTCCGATCATCTTGATATATCTCTGGAGATGAGGGTAAAGCTCACTACATATATTCTTCATAATTCCATAAAGAGATTGTTGGATGTGATCTCAGAGGCAAGACTCCCGTGGGATATGACATGGGAGGAGTTTCAGTGTACCCTCTACGATTACATCTACCTGGAGACCTTGGGGGGTCGATCAAGCCTAAGAGTTCATGAGTCTGGAGCATGGTACTCTCTATGTTATTGAGTATTCTTCCCACTTCACAGATCTGCAACACTTTAAACCCTTTCTAGGGGGAGATGAGTTGTTCCAAGGATGTTTGAGGATGGTCTCATGTAGGACATTCGGGGGATAGTGAACATCTTCAGTTTGACTTCCATCACATATATAGTCAACCAAGTGCTAATCATAGAGCGTGGTATGATGGATTATAGTGCTCTGTGCCAAGCGGTTCAGCAAACAGAGTTAGTGCATCTCTGGCTGATAGCATGAAGCGTCATAGGCATACTACACATAGAGATCTGAGTAGGCGGGATGCACATACAGGTAGCTAGGTAGTATGCTACCAGTGTGGAAGGGAATATGATGCCACATTACCCGAGAGACCTAATGGAGTGACAATATTCTGGAATGATGGGACATCTTCAACGGTTCTGTAGGATCTTTTCACCAGCAGTTTGTGAAAGAGGTTTTTCTATGACTCCGCGTTTAGGAGAAGTCCACCAGTTTCTCACCAATCTGGGAACTTGAGTTATTATGGTTGTTCAGGAAAAGGTGGAAGTTGTGGTTGTGGTAGTCAGTCGCTAGGATTTCATCGACATTAGGTTTGATCAACTCAGGGTGGTCAGGTAGGGTCATAGGGCCACGCTGCAGGTTAGACATTTTTAGTGGAGAAAACATAGCAGGAGCATGCTCATGGAACCTCTATTGTTAGATGTATGATTCTATTTTCCTCAATTTTAGATTCTGATCTTTTTGATATAGGGTATTTCCATATATTTTTATCTATTTTTGAAAAGGAGAGCTTTGGGCTCTGTATCCTTAATTTTTCTGAAATCAGGATGTTAAGACTAGAACATCTAGTGTACGCCAGTGCTAGGAGTGCCATATTGTGTTTGGTGGTTGTCACTTTTTATGGGACCTCTACGTATTATAGATGACAGTCTATGATACCATTCTCAGAATGGACTGATTAGTAGCCATTCCTGCATTTGTCGACTACTATTCCCATAGGGTGATTTTCACATCCCCAGAGGGCGGATCATTTCTTCATAAGGGTGAATGGGATGTTAAGGCAAGAAGAGTGGGACATGAGAATCTTTGTTTAAGAGGAGTTACAGCCCAGATTTCTAGTCTATATCTCGAAGACTATGGGACTTCACAGAAGGACATTCCTCCATTGGTTGATTGTTTCAGGGATATCTTTCTGGAGGACATTTCAGTTTTTCCTCTAGAGGTAGATGAAGATTTTTCTAATGATCTTGTGCCTAGAGCAGCACCAGTGTCCATTCTAACTTATAGGATGGATACACTAGAGTTACAGGAGCTCAAGAAGTAGTTGTGGGAGTACCAAGAAAATGGTTTCATCTGAACCAGTACTTCTCCTTGGGGTTTGACAGTCCTATTTCTGAATAAGGTGAACGGTACCCTCAGACTTTGTGTGGATTATCATAATCTAAACCAGTTGACGGTCAAGAATCGATATCCCTTGACGAGGATTTATGATCTCTTTGATGGGATTTAAGGATCCCATGTGTTCTTAAATATTTAATTAAGAATTGATTATCATCACTTGTGAATTAGACCATCTAATATATATATTACTGCCTTCCGGAGTAGGTATGGCCTATACAAGTATGTGTTTATGTCGTTTGGTATCACAAACGAGCATGCAGTTTTCATGGAATTGATGAACTGAGTGTTCCCTTCTTACTTGGATTCTTTTGAGGTAGTTTTTAGGGATGATATCTTAGTGTACTCTCACAATAACCAAGACCATACCACACATCCTGAGATCATTTTGAAAACATTGATAGAGCATCAATAATATACTATGCTCTAAAAATGCCACTTTTTGATGGACCAGATTCACTTCTTGGGTCATGTTATCTCTGAGCGGAAGTATCAGTAGACCCATAAAATGTTAGGGCAGTAGTTTCCTGGGAGTAGTCGAATAACGTCTTTGAGGTACGGAGCGTTCTATGGATGGTTCGATACTACATATGTTTCATGCATGAATTTCTATAGTTAGCAGTTCCTCTGACCGGTCTGACTAAGAAGGGTGCAATATTTTTATGGAAAGATTCTTGTGAGTCAACCTTTCATGAGCATAATGGTAGGTTGACTTTGGCACCAATACTAGTATTTCATGAGGTGGGAAAGAGTTATAATGATTACTATGATTCTTCAGGTATCTTTCTGGAAGATGTACTTATGAAAAGAGAAGGAGTTGTTGTGCATGGGTCTCGATAGCTGAGGCCACAAGAGAGGAATTACCCGACACACGATCTCATGTTTGCGGAAGTTTTTTGTGCCGTACGCTGTTGGAGATATTATCTTCTGTGAAAAAAATTTGTGTTCACCGACCACCAAAGTCCCATGTGTATCAGAACTCATCGTGACATGAATTTGAGAGTGTGAAGATTGGTTGAGTACCTTCTGTCCTTTTAATTTGAGCTTGAATACGCCTGGGAAAGGAAACATTGTGGATGATGCGTTGAGTATGAGGATTCAAATATAGGCAGTTCAGGAGGTAAGCATTGACTGGCAGCTTATGGATCTATTCTCTGAGAAGTATTTGCAGGTACATGATAGACATGGATGAATGTTTATTTCTTCCATATTTGTTACCTCTACTCTTTTTGTTCAAGTGATAATGAGGCAACTATCATATTATAGAGGCCTAGTCCTATTGGAATTTGTTTCAGGAGAGGAACCTATTCCAGGATGGACCATAGGTGAGGATGAGATCTAGAATTTCCATGGAATGTATGGGTGTCAGCAGACATATGAAAGTAGTTGATGCGAGTCTTTCATTCATCATTTTGGGTAGTTCATCTTAGTGTCACCAAGATATATCAGAATATACACAGTTAGTATTGGTTTCCAGGTATGAATTATGATATTTCTCGTTTTGTGATGAGGTGTTCCACCTGTCTTCAGGTGAAGGAGGAGCATCAACGACCATCAGGTATTTTATAGTAGTTTCCCTTTTCCGAGTGTAAGTGGAATGATGTTAGGATGAATCTCATGATAGGTTTGTCGAGACCTCTTCTCTAGGGAATGATGCAGTTTGTGTTTTTGTTTACATAATCTGGAAGGTTTCTCACCTCTTGCAGATCAATGAGACATTCTATATTGATGTGATGGGAAGACTGTATATATGAGAGATTGAAAGTTTACATGGAGTTCTGCACTCCACTGTTTTAGATAGGGATGTACGCTTTACTTATCAGGTCTAGAAAGGGCTTAGGAAGTATTCGGGAAAATAAGTACTTTTGAGTACAACATAAGATCCCCAGACAGATGGCCAGTCTGAGTGTATGATTCAGGTGATTGAGGACATGGTTTGAGCCTGCATCATGGATTTTTGAGGTTCTTAGGAGAAACACATACCTCTTTTAGAGTTTTCCTATGATTATAATTTTCAATAAACTATTCAAATGGAATCTTATGAGGCTTTGTATGGTAGGCCATGTCGATCACCCTTATGTTTTCTAAAGACAAAAGAGACAACTATAATTGGATCTCGTCTTGTCTATTAGACCACAAAGAAGATAGAGTTGATTTGTAAAAGGATGGATATTACACTGTATTGACAGAAGTCATATGTTAATCGAAAAAGATGACCTCTGGAGTTCAATGTCAGAGATCTGGTTTTCTGGCGTGTCACATCGAGGTTGGGATACAAGAGGATTAGAAGACAATGTAATGTTTTTCCGATGAATGTCGGGAAATTTGAGGTGTTATAGAGAGTTGGTATGGTTTCATATCAGTTTCAGTTACATAAGAAGTAACAGGTTATGCATGACGTCTTCTACATTTCTCAACTTCGAAATTACTTCTCAAACACGTCTCATGTTTTCCATCCTGAGGTGGTTGAGTTAAAGAAGGATGCCTTGTTCAAGGAGCATCTGATTTGAAATGTTGATCGTAGAGAAAATGTTCTCTGTGGGCTTTCTGTTCCTCAGGTATGAGATATATGGAAGCACTGGAGATTACAGGATGAGACATGAGAGAGGGAGGTTGTCGTACGATCCTAGTGGTCAGAGATGTTCAAAGATTCTTCCTCTAAGCCACCTTAGTAGGGAAATTTAGGGATGAATTTCTTTAAGGGGGAAGTGTTTAAGAAACATGATCTTCTTTTCAGGCATGTTTTCCTTTTCTAGTTTTTTGTTATGAAAAGATGTGTTTCTGGAAATATCCTAAGTACACAATATGTAATTATATGTACAGACCGTGTACTAATTTGTCGTACGTAGCCGTGCGCTAGTCATGTAAGGGATGAGAACAAAGTCGTGTGTGGTGATCTGGAGGCTTCTTATAGTTGGTCCTAGTAAAGCAAGTATACACCAAGTACTTATAATGTACACTCCATGGACATTATTGTTTTCATTAAATGGACAGGGGTCGTGTATAATGGACAGAAATGTCTCATTCTTGACCTATCTCGTTAGAGAGCGAATGAGACCTCTAGATCTTCTCCAAGCCCCCAATCGAGCATCTATTCTCTAAATCGTCCAATATTAATTGTGTTAGAATCACCAAGATGAGATATTCCATCTTCTATAGCTTAGTTTCCTAATTCATCCTCTTTCAAGATTTATCCTTAGTTAATCATTTTTAGTGTTTTTGTAGATCTATGGTGTTCTTGGGTGATTCAAGGATTGGGGTTCACGTATAGAAATCCTACAATGCTGAGGTAGGTGGTTTGTGCCTTTACATAGTTAGACATTAAATATTATGTGCAAAAGTTACCATTACCATAGTTCAGAGTATTAAGTGTTTTCGGTTTTTTCCATGACAATTACTTGCTATTCCTTTTGTTCTTGAGTAGAGGTTTTTTGATTTGAAATAAGGTTATTAACCTTGCAATGTATGTGGTATCCCATGTTTTCATGATTTTGACCATTGGGTCTAGTTTCATAGGATTGGTTTTTTTCATTCCATTCCTAGTTCTGTTAGGATAGAGGAACTATTATCTTACATTCTATGATATGATATAGTTTGTTTATCCTAGTAGTTCTGGAGGTTTACTTTGATGATGATTAGTGTTGTGCATATTTTCTTTACACAGGGATGCGGGAACCAGGTGTAGTGGGACCATAAGGGAAATTGACAATGAGGGCTTTCCCAGAGTGTTTGATATATTTATCACGCTATAAGACCATAGCGGGGATTGATGTTGACTTCGCCCTCTTAGTTCCTATAGATAAGTTACAAGACCACAAGAGTAATTGAAATTGAGTGTTTCCTCAGAGTGTCTGTAGTTACCATTAAAAGACTATAGGGGAAATTCATGGTGATTTATTCCTTAGAGTCATTGATTATACTAGACTATAAGGGGAATTGATGGTGTTTGCTTCCTCAAAGAGTCTTTGATATATCCGGGTAAATTGTACCAGAGGGGATAGGATGTTTGTACATCCTAGAGTGTTACCTACATTGATCGTATTCTTATTTGATATTTGAAATTGAATGGATTTGATACTATAGGATTGTTTACTGCTGAGTTCTTCATTGTTTACTACTTCTTTTTCATATTACCTACCATATATATTCATTGATTATTAGGCACAAATCTTTGGGTGGTTTCCTACAGGGATTAGTCTCACACCTTTTTAAGGTCATGCTATTAGGCCATGAAGATTTTATTTTTGTAGGTATAGATATGGGCAAGCACCCTTCTATATCATGAACATGATTGATGAGGATCTTGAGAGAATTGGACCAAGATGAGGCTTGTGATGCTGTTAGAGTTTATCTGTTTTCTTTTGTACTTTGTTTATTTATATATTCCATAATTGTGTCTTGTTTGGATGCTTTCCTAGACATATGTATCAGGCATCATATATATGCATGTGCTTCAGTTTATTATTTATTCAACATTTTATTGTATACATTGTATGGAATTATTACTGAATCCGCTATTGGTATCTCTTTTACATCTGTTGTGTTACTCTGCTAATGAGGGCATAGTTTCCCCACTATCACAGCCAATGTCGTCGTAGCTAGTTGACAGCCTGTGGCGTTCGGGAAATGTGCTTGAGGTCATGTGACCAACCAGGTACGGGGCACCTATGGGTAGGACCTGATACCGTTAAGTTAAATATCATAACATAAATTATTTAATTGTAACCTTTCATCACATTTTTGTTAAAACAAATTTATTAAAATCACTATTTTTGGTTATATATGGTTCATTTCTTCATGTGGGTTTTAGTTCAGCAGTTTCGTTCAATGTGTTTTAAAGATGGATCTATAATATATTAAATGTTAATAATTATATAAATATCATGCATATTCATTATTTATATGTTTATATTCATTCATTGATGCTTATGTAGAATATTTAATTACACCATTCATGGAGACGGAGGGTCAAACATTGGCTCGATCATTGTTTTCATTTTACAGTGGATGGGGTGAAAAAAAAGTTAAATATTAATTTACTATATAATATACGTTTTATATCACATATCTCATATATATATATATATATATATATATATTCAAAAAAAATTCTACATTATGTTCCATTTGAAATATGAATAAAAAAATAACCACTTCGCTACATGGGGTTTGTAATCCACAGGTACGCAAGAACAACTTTATTATTTATCGAATGATTTATTTCAATATTAGTAGATGTGATAGCTTAATTTAAAAAGTAATTTTATTTCAGAAATATAATATAAAAACATTGAATCCACCATTAATACCCATCAATAAAATATGGTGATTAAAAATTAATTTTAATTTCATGTGGAGACACTACACTATACACACACATGAGTGATAAATTCACATCTTGTTTTATTAGAATGATGGTATAGAATGGGGTTTCATTAATGAGAATAAAATTTCACAACAATGGTTATAATAAAGCTAATATTTTATGATAAATAACAAATATTTTTTGGAGGTAAATAAGAGTATAAAATAATGTGATCGGTCAAGGGGGTTTCCTCTTATTTGAAACGATTCCTTTAAATATCTCTTTTAAGGGCACTAGGGTTGGACTTTGGGGATGAAAAAAAACCAATATATTTTTTCTATGGGTGAATAAAAGAAAAACATTACTTTTTTGAATAGTAAGGCTCAATGTTTGGTAAATAATTTATGTTTTAGATTCCCATTTATAATTGTGGTGACTTGAACTTGCGTAATTTATCAAAAATAAAATATTATAAAAAATTCACTATAAATATTAATTCATAAACATTACCAGATACTTGAAATTAAGATTTTATAGCATGGTAATCCCATTATCCAATTGAATTTAGTCATGTTTTTGTGTCAATTTAAACCTTATAATTTTTATTATCCCTTAGTAAATCAATGTGAATATTAAAAATGGTAACATGTTTTTCAACAGTAAAAGGGATGTAAATTTTTAAATATAAATTGAAAATTGATTAATAAATATAAAATTAAATAAATTTTAGACCAAAACATGTCTTACATTTTTTATTTTATTTTATTTTTGTTTTTTAAACATGTTACTAAAATATTATTTAGATAAAAGGTCATTATAATCGATTTTGACAATATGTATATAATTTTAAATAAAAAGGAAAATGATAATGTTTAAATTAAATATAATATCTGAACACAAAAATAATATATCATAAACACCTATAAAATTGATGTGACGTGATAAAATACTAAAATTATATCTGATTTAATATATTCAAAATCAATTATTTTATTTTTACATTAATTGAATTAAATGTAATTTGGAATTTATTATGTATTAGGATAATTATATAGTAAATAATATTTATAACTAATTTTCCATCATCAAAATAATTTCATTATGTAAAAAAATAATTTTATTATTCATTCGTTGCTTTTTTCCTCAAGTGAACACATAATGTATATTTTAAACAATGACCATCCCATTTGGTAAATTTCCCTTATTTAAAAAATATATATGTAATTTTATTGTGAAAATGTACACTAAAAAATAAAATTTGATCTTAATATGATAAGGGTCTAATTCCCTTCATTAAAGAAGAATTATAAGGGAAAATTATGTCCTTATCACTTATTTTTAATCTTGATTAACCATATTTACCCTTTAGCAAGGTGATAAATTATAACACAACTAATATTCATTTTGACCAAAATTTAAAAGGGGGAAATTTTAGAAATTTATAACATGTAATTATAAAAATAGTTAAATGCATCTAATTCAAGAATATTATATTTCATTTATTAATATTATTGTATGTGTGAAAAACTAAACAAATACATTTTTTTATAAAATTTATTTTTTAAAAATATACACAAATTTTATCTTATAACAAGCATAGGACAATAAATTATGAATTATGAAATATTTTATTGAGTATATAATATATAAATATAATTAATATCATTAACCAGTAGTTTTAAATTTAATTTATTAATTTAAAAATCAATGTGAACCACGAAAATGTTTCATGTAATTTCTTAAAAATATTATAAACTAAAATAAAACAAAAAATTTATTATAATAGAAATAATTTAATTATTTAAAATTTAATAAAACTAATATTACTTCAATCAAAATTTAAATCGAAAAGTGGATTTTTATACACATATTTTAATAAAATCATAGTTTTTTTACAATTCATGGAAAAAAATATTTTCATCAAATTCAGAAAAAAAAACATCCTAATATAAATATAAAAATTTAATTTAAAAAAACATTTATTAAATTTAAATTTCATAATTTATCAAAACTAATTATAACATTGTTTCAAAAAAAAGCACAGAAAACATTTTTTTAGGAAATCTTGTTTTTGAAAAAACATGATTATTGTAAAAATTGTGTGATTCTTTACTATGAATTTATGTATGAATTTATATTTGGTAAAATATATATATTTCCTAAATAATTCTATAAAATTCATATACTTAAATATAATTTCTAGAAAAAACATTGACAATAAATAATATTTTAATTGTATATCAAGGTACATTAAAAATCAATTTTTCATGTAACACATGATATTGAATAAATAATATTATTTAAAGGGAAATATTTTCTAAAAAATTGGGGTGTTACAATAATATCTCTATTTATTAGAAACATGAGATCATAAAAAATATGAATATACTTCATCTAAGACCCTTGATATTGGATGCTATCATTTTATTTCAAAATTAATCTATGAATCACTTATTGAGGACTTTTTGAATGGTCAATTGGTTCATGTTGAGGTTGATATTATAGAAGAGTATCATACAGAGACCAATTCTACATAATTTCATAACAACATCATTCTTATAGAATATTATATGAAGATCATTATATAGGGGAAAATATATCCCTAGTATGTATTTAGATAATTTTAGGACATTAAAAAATATCATGTTTGGATCTATAAAAACACTTAGATGAATATAATGTTGATCTAGACACTAGGACAATGGGAGAAAAAAAGTATGATTTATCTCCCTCTACATTGAAGATTTTGTGGACTGAAAAGAGTAAACATAATATTAATTTCCGATCCTTTTTCAGAGCATGATTTGAAAATATCATATGTTAAACAAGTTCACGATTGACTAAAATGTGACAAATTTTAATTTCCTATAATGAAAACTATGGTCTAATAGTAATTTGGGGGGGAACTCATCATATCATCAGTTTCTGGAAGACTATATTTAAGGATGAATCTGGTTCTTTTATGTAAAATTTTTTTTTTCTATTCTGATGATTCTTATTATATCGACATAGGATTCATTAATGACATTTAAAACTACCCATAATTGGATATGTACCTTGATTCACTACTCCAAATGGATTGAATTTTTCCCAAGTTATAATAAAAATTTTTTCCCTTAAGGAATATTAGCTATCACAATTATATTGAATACAATTTTCTATCCTTACAAAAACATAGAATCAATGTAGATTTTAGGATAATTTCAGTCTTCTTTGAGACCAAGATCTCTATTTTCTAGAGGAAAAGCTGAGGTTCATAACCATCGCTTGATTTATGACAACCCTGCGTTTATTACAAACATAAACATGATTTATTACATAAAACTTATCTTGATACAACAAATAATATCAAGAGGTTTAGTGTCTTTGGGGCTTAAGATCATTACATAAAAACTTAAAACATAAAATACATCAACATTATTGAAAACTTCCTATACATGACCACTACATTCCTTCGTACTTAGAATTGCATGGGATAACCTGAGGACATGCATAAGAAAAGGGTGAGCTGTAAAGCCCAGTAAGGGAGTACACATGTAATAACATGAGGAGTACAATACATGTTAGGTAATAGGTATATCAATAGATCATAAGAGAAACATGAACACAAAGTCATGATAAAGCATGAGAATCATAACATGGAGATGTGGCAACAACACTTAACATGGAATTAGAATCAGCCAAGGCTCATTTCACATAGAGCATGAGTAAATTCCCATTGCACATGAAGCATGAGAAAGCCCTTGTTGCACTTGAATTATCATGAGTCAAAAATCATTTCACATGACGTATCATGATACTATACATTACCAATTGCATTGGAGCGCAATAAGGGCACACCCTTCTTAAACATTTCACTTCATGCATAAGTGTGTCACAAAGATCATAAAACATTGATTCATAAAACATAATCATTTATTCCAAGATAAAGGAATGTGGAATTCATACATGAAACTTTATAATCAATATGTAAATGTGCATAAAGGTGAATACCCTTGATGGAGAAATGGGTGTGGTATTAACAACACAATGGCATTGGCTTAGAAAATTGGTGCGATTTCGGCAGCGTAACGACGTGACATAAGAATTCATAAAAATGGTTGATAAGAGAGAGAAAGGGGTTCCTCATAATATCTAAATATAATGGACAGTAAGGAGGTCATATATATACATGTCCCAACAATTTTAATGGAATTTAGATTCATGATACAAATGTATTGCATGAATGTAAAAGAGGAGAGAGAAGTTCCTTTCTAAATTTCGGCATAGTAACGGGTGTACATGGGAGGCATTTAATGAGAGAGAAAGGGGTCTTCAATCATTCAAAAATAATTATGGAAGTATGAGGGAGGTTAGAAACTACACCCCAACATTCATAATTGAAATTAAAAGGTCAAAACAACTTAAATAATATTGGACAAAAATGAGAAAGGAAGAAAAAAACCCTTACTTGGAAGTGTGCTTCCAAAGGCTAGAGAGAGGCTTGTGAGAGGCTTCTTGGGAGCTTGGAACACCATGGGAGGATTCTAGAGAGATTAGGGTAGAGGTTGGACGGACTCCATATGCTCTGAGTGAGAAAGAAGTGGTAGCTTGGGTGGGTTTATATAGGAAAGGTGAGAGAATTCTTTATTATTTAGGTTTAGGTCCCCCTTACATTAAATTAATCCAAACCACAAATAATCCCTTGGTTTTTTACCATGGTTTTTGGAAAAGGGAAGAGGAAACCAATATTTTATAAGGCCAAAGTCCTAACTTCATAAAATAATAGGGTTGCTTATGTGGAGGTGAGTCATACTCCCATGGAAATTAATTTAAAAAGACATGGTGTTTAATAAGTCTTGAGGGGTCAATTAATGCTTGAAAAAGTAAGTCAAACAAACAAAAAATAAAATTATTTTAATGTTAAAACATTTATTGGACTAACTAAAATATTATAGTATTTTATTACATCACTAGTTGGTCATTATGATGTCATTAAACACATTATATATTTAAACGGTATTTAATTTTTACCCAAAAATTTGACTGTCTCAGAAAATTATGAAAAAATCACCATTGGATAATTTCGACGTCCTTATTCCAGAAATAACATTCATTTTATCTAAATAATTTTCTAAATATGTTAATTTTCACTTTTAAAATAAAAACCGATATTTTTCGAAAATTCACGGGTTTTGACAGAAATGGCTTTTAAACATTAATAAAAATTACAATTGTATTAATAAAATTATAAGATAATTTATATATAATAAAAATTAATTTAATAATAATAATAATATTTTATTAAAATATTATTTAATTCAAAAATCCCTTAATTAAATAAAATATAATTCTTAATTAAATAATAACTAAAAACATTATTTGTACATTAAAAACTATTTACAATGTATCAATAATGACAAGAAAGTATATTCAATATTATATACAAAAAATAATTTACATGAACATAATACTATTTATTTGCTACATAACCCCTTAAAACAATCGCATAAGACCTAAGGGTAAGGTGTGAGATGATGACAGACTCTTGGGGTGGCTCAGATAACATTGTTCGAGTGGTAATCTCTATCAACTTCCACTTTTCCCATAGACGGTCCTGTTCAAGCTTGACCTGATGAAGTTCAGCTTGGGCTTGGTCAAGAGAGAAGCCCAAGGATGCCACCTCTTTTCCGAGCTCTGAAAAATGGCCTTCATATGGATCAATTCTACTGGATGAGACAATCGCTTCTTTTGTCTGAGTAAATTTGGATTTGTTAAAGCCCTATATTTATACTAGTCATGTGATCACTGTTCAACGACTATATTAGGAACGGTCAAAATTCTAAACATAAAACCAATGAATTTGACATTTTATATGAGCATAAAGAGACATTTAATTAGATCAAGATGGATTTCCATTAATGAAACATTGGGTCGTTACAATATTTCCCCCTTAAGAAATTTCGCCCTTGAAATTTTTCCATTTCCCACACTAAAAAAGATGTGGGTAACTCCGCTTCATCATTTCCTCTGATTCCCCAGTCGCTTCTTTAAACATGTGGTTTCTCTACAACTTGTTAAAGAGGGGAATTGTCTTATTTTGTAGATCATTTTCTCTATGATCTAAGATCTTCACTGGTTGCTCCTCATAAGAAAGATCATCCACCAACTGTACCACCTCAGAAGAGAGTACACGTGAAGGGTCTGGTTTATACTTTCTTAAGAGGGATACATGAAATACATCATGTACATTGGTCATGGTGGGTGGAAGTACTAGTCGATAGGCCATAGCACCGACATGATCAAGAATCTAGAAGGGGCCAATGTACCTTGGACTTAACTTCCCGTTCTTTCCAATCCTCATGACCTTCTTCCATGGAGATATGCATATAAAAACCATGTCTGCAACTTTAAACTCAAGGTCTCGTCGATGATTATCTGCATAACTCATCAATCGACTCTGGGCTGCCTTGATATGCTGCTGAATGGTTTTCACCTTCTCCACCATTTCCTTAACCATTTCTAGTCCATGCAGCTTACGTTCACTGACCTCATCCCAACATACCAGTGTTCTTCACCTATTCCCATATAGGGCTTTATATGGTGCCATTTGGATGCTTGAGTGGAAACTGTTATTATAAGAGAACTCAACCCGAAGAAGATGTTGATCCCATCCTCCTTTAAAGTCCATTGAGCATGCTCTAAACATATCCTCAAGTGTTTGGATAGTCCGCTCGGATTAGCCATCTGTTTGAGGATGATAGGTTGTGCTGATGTTCAGTTCAGTATTCAGAGCATGTTGAAGACTCTTTCAAAACATAGAGGTGAATCTTGGATCTCGGTCAGACACAATAGATAGTGGTACTCTATTCAACCTTACCACTTCCCTGATATATATCTGTGCTAGTTGATCCAATGAGAAATCCCCCCGAATAGCAATGAAGTGTGCAGTATTTGTAAGACGATCCACAACAACCCAGATTGCATTGTTGCCTTTGGATGTACTCGGAAGACCGGTGAAAAATTCCATAGCGATGTTCTCCCATTTCTATTCTGGTATGGGAAATGGTTGCATCATCCCCTTAGACTTCTGCCTCTCTCCCTTCACTTGATGGCACACCAGGAACTTTGATGTATATTCAGCGATTTCCTTCGTCATATTATCCCACCAAAAGTTTTTTCTCAGAGATCTTGATACATCTTTGTGCTCCCTGGGTGAATAGAGAAATTTGAACTATGTGCATCATCCAAAAGATTCTTCTTCAGATCCGGACTTGATGGAACACATAGTCTTTTCCCAAAAAGCACAATTCCTTCATCATTAACATTAAACTCTGAAGATTTCCCTTTTTCGATAGCTTCCAATTTTTCTTGAATTCCCACATCATCCTTTTGATAATCGTTTAACCTTTCCAAAAGAGATGTTTGAGCAATAATTTGTGAAAGGATTGATGATTTTCCCTTCTCTATGATTCCCATGTCCATCTTCATCAAGTCTAAGAAGATTGGATCCTTTTCAATTCTCATCATTGATAGAATCGTTGGATCATTTCTACATAGGGAATCTGCCACCTTGTTCGCTTTCCCAGGGTGGGAATGGATTGAACAACCATAATCCTTGATGAGCTCTATCCATATTCTCTGATTCATGTTAATCTCTTTCGGTATGAATATATATTTAAGACTCTTGTGGTCAGTATATATCTAAATTTTCTCTCCATAGAGATAATGCCGCCAGATTTTCAAGGCAAGGATCGTCGCCACCAACTCCAGATCATGCATTGGATAGTTTCTCTCATGGATTTTCAACATCCTTGAGGCATAGGATATAACTTTATCATTTTGCATTAGCACACAACCTAATCTTTTTCTTCAAAGAATCACTAAATACAACCAAAAGTTCCCCACTGTAGGTAAAGTGAGCACGGACGTAGTGATAAGCCTCCTTTTCAACGCCTTGAAGCTTTCTTCGCATTAATCACTCCAAGAAAACTTTACTCCCTTTTGAGTTAGCTTGGTAAGAGGGTTGGACAATCGTGTGAAATTTCTCACAAATCATCGATAATATCCACCTAACCCCAAGAAGCTACAGATATCCGTTACCGATGTTAGCCTCATCCATCCCTTAATTGCATCTGTTTTGGAGGGATCCACAGATATCCCATTGCTTGTGATGATATGGCACAAGAATGAGACCTCCTTCAACCAGATGTCACACTTGTTGAACTTTGCATAGATCTTCTCCTGGTGCAAAGTCTCCAGTACAGTTCTTAAATGCTCCTCATGATCCTCCTTGGTTTTGGAGTATATTAGAATATCATCTATAAATACTACCACAAATTTGTCTAGGTAATCTCTAAATACTCTATTCATTAATTCCATGAAGATTTCTGGAGTATTATTGTGTCCTAAAGGCATTAATATGAATTCATAGTGCCCGTATCTTGTGCGAAAATCAGTCTTGGGGATATCATCCTTCTTCACCCTTACTTGATAATATCCCGAATGGAAGTCCACCTTGGAGAAGTATTATGCTCCACGTAGAAGATCGAACAAGTCATCAATTCTTGGGAGAGGATACTAGTTCTTTATCATGATTTTGTTAAGTTGATGATAATTGATGCAAATCCACATTGACCCATCCTTCTTCTTGACGAAGAGGACTAGTGCACCCCATGGTGAAGCACTTGGGCGTATAAACCCTTTATCTAGATTCTGCTGTAGTTGTTTCTTTAGCTCTTCAATCTCTACAACATCCATTATCAATGGAGTCTTGGATATTGGTAAAGCCCCGGGTATAAGTTCAATTGAGAATTCAACATCTCTTCTAGGAGGAAGACCGAGCAGTTCCTCGGGAAAGACATCAGTGAATTCCCTCACAATAGGCATTTCTTTAAGGATGGTTTCTTCCTTGGAATCAATCATCTGATCCAAATATGCGTGCTCATAAGGCATTAATATCCATTCTTGAGATGATGGAGCTAAAGGAGATTCATCTTCCTCCTTACAGTTGTAAATAATTGGGGGTCGATTCTCCATATGGAGTGTGATTTACCTCTCCTGACAATTTATGTTGGCTCTTTATAAGGAAATCCAATCCATGACAAGAATTTCATCAAATTCCACCAAAGGGAGTATGATGAGGTTCATCAGGAAATTCAATCCCCAGATTATAATAAGGGAGGGCTTATATTCATGGGATTTCATGATTTCCCCATTTTCCGTACTCACCAACATCTTCACTTCCATGATTTGTGGTGGTGTTGAGATTGTTATACTAAACATTCGACATCTAATATAATGTGTAGAACCTGAATGAAAAAGTATGTTCTCTATTCTTGAATGAATAACTAGCGTATCTGTCACCACTTCAATGTCGGGGTTCAATTTGAGAGAAGTGATAGAAAAAGCTCTTTTTTGCTGCCTTGGAGGTTGTTGGCTGCCTCCGAAAACCCTTGGATTAAGCCAGTGATTTGAAAAATGACCCGGTTTTTTGCATTTGTATAATTAAACAACATGTTTTGGTTTGAACGGAGCATTCATATCCTCTATCGCAATCGCGGGTCTTTCTTTCCGATAGTTAACAGCTAGGTACCCTTCTCTTCCACACCTGGAGCATTTCCTCGTCCCCTTAATGAAATTTCCTGGGTGCCTCTTTCCACACTTTTGGAAAGTGGGGTGATGGATCTTCTTAGCACCATTGGATTTATCCATAGAACCACCAGCATTGAAGTCCACCTTACGCTTATTATCCCCATGATACCCATGTGATTCTTCGATCTCCATTTCATCCTTGATGGAACATCGGACAATTTCCCCATAGTTGTCGAAGTCAAGGATTTCTAATGCTTTCCGTAGCCTAGGGTTAGACCCACCAAAGAAGCGGTCAAATTGCATTTTGGTGTAACGACTAATCCAGAAGCATATTGTGCAATCCTTGTGATGTTTTCCCCATACGCTCCAACAGATTCTTTGTCTTTTTTCTTGATGGAAAGGAAGTCACTTTCCATCTTAGGCCAGAGGGTGCACAGAAAATATTTATCGAAAAACATCTTCTGGAAATCCTTCCATTCTAATGCCTCGATCTCCTCCTAAGGCTTCGTATTTTTGATCTACTTCAACCATTGATCAGCTTCACCCTCCATACAATAAGCCGCTAGGAGAACCTTTTCTTGTTCATAACATTGAAGGATGGATAAGATCTTTTCAATGGAGTTGATCCATTGTTCAACGATTGTGGGATCGGATGATCCACTAAAAGTATGAGGTCTTTGTCTCATGAAGCTCTCAATCGCGACTTGCTCTTTCTTGGGGGTGGGGGGTTGAACGTTCCTCTTGACCTGTGTTTCTATTCAATGATTGAGTTATCTAATAGAGAAGCATGACAATGTTCATGATTCCCTCTCCCATTATATTGGTCATCTCATTAGTACAGTCATCACACAGATCTTCACAACGGTTGTTATCCCGAGTCCTCCTTTTACCATCCATTGGATGGAATAAAAGGAATGTTATGGGTAACACATAAAGGGTAATCCAAAGAAAAATTTTGATGACTTATAAATAAACTTTTATTTCCTTAACTCGTGAGTCTATAGGCTTCAATCTGGGCTTTTCATGATCTAATTTCTAATATATATTCTTAGGGGAATATTTTTTTAATTCCCTTAATAAGGGTTCATACTAAGATTGTGAATTTATCAAAAAATATCCCCCAAGAGTGTCATGACCAAGAGTGCAACAAGGCCTGTTGTCATGCACTAGTTCCTGTTTGAGTCTAGCTTAAAGTAGTGTTTTTTGGTTTTACCCCTAGGATACATCTATGCCAGAGCCGCCACTACCTGCTCGTATCCATACAGGGATGTATTTGTTTGATAAACCACTTAATCAGTACTTACTAAAACATAGGGATGTTTTTATTATAATTACCTTGTCTCTAAGGCTTTACTAGGGTTTTCTAATCCTAATCCCAAAAATAACTAAACCTATCCTCTGATACCAACTATGACAACCCTTCATTTATTACAAACATAAACATGATTTATTACATAAAATTTCTCATGTTACAACAAAGAATATAGAGAGGTTTAGTGTCTTTGGGGCTTAGGATCATTACATAAAAACATCAATCATGAAATAAAACATCTTTATTGAAAAGTTCCTTTACATGACCACTACATTTCTTCGTACTTAGCATTGGATGGGATAACCTGAGGACATGCATAAGAAAAGGGTAAGATATAAAGCCCAGTAAGGGAGTACACATGGAATAACATGAGGAGTACAATACATGTTAGGAAATAGGCATATAAATAGAGCATAAGAGAAACATGAACATAAAGGCATGATATAGCATGATAATCATAACATGGATATGTGGCAACAACACTTAACATGGAAATAGCATGATCCAAGGCTCATTGCACATGGAGCATGAGTAAATTCTCATTGAACATGAAGCATTACTAAACCCTCATTGCACATGAATTAGCATGAGTCAAAAATCATTGCACATGAGGTATCATGAAACTATACTTTACCCAATGCATTGGAGCGCTATAAGGGTGCACCCTTCTTAAACATTTCATTTCATGCATAAGTGTGCCACATGGATCATAAAACATTGATTCAAAAAACATAATAGTTTTTCCAAGATAAAGGAATGTGGAAATCATACATGAAACATTATAATCAATAAGAAAATGTGCATAAAGATTAATACCCTTGATGGAGAAATGGGCGTGGTATTCACTACACAATGGCACTGGCTTAGAAAATCGGTGCGATTTCGACAGCGTAATGACGTGACATAAGAATTCATAAAAATGGTTGATGAGAGTGAAAGGGGTTACTCATCATATCTACATGTAATGGACAGTAAATAGGTCATATAGATACATGTCCCAACAACGTTAATGGAATTTAGATTCATGATACAAACTTATTTCTTGCATGTAAAAGAGGAGGTAGAAGTTCCTTTCAGAATTTTGGCATAGTAACAGGTGTACATGGGAGGCATTTAATGAGAGAGAAAGGGTTCTCCCATCATTAAAACATAAAGAGGGAAGTATGAGGGAGTTGGGAAACCATAACTCAACATTCATAATTTAAATTAAAAGGGCAAAACAACTTAAAGAATATTGGAAAAAAAATGAGAAAGTAAGAAAAAAACCCTTACTTGGAAGTGTGATTCCAGAGTCTAGAGAGAGGCTTCTTGTGAGCTTGAGGCATGTTGGGAGGATTCTAGAGAGATTAGGGACGAGGTTGGACAAACTCCAAAGGCTTTGAGTGAGGAGGAATTGGGAGCTTGGGTGGGTTTATATAGGAAAGGTGAGATAATTTTTATTATTTAGGTTTAGGTACCCTTATATTAAATTAATTAAAAACACAAACCATCCCATGGTTTTTGACCATGGTTTTTTTCAAAGGGAAGAGGAAAAACATATTTTATATGTTCAAAGTCCGAACATCTTAAAATAATAGGGTTTCTTATGTGGAGGTGAGTCATACTCCCATGGAAATTAATTTAAAATGACGAGGTGTTTAATAAGTCATGAGGGGTCCATTAATGATTTGAAAAGTAAGTCAAAAAAACCCAAAATCCTATTATTTTAATGGTAAAATATATATTGGACGAACATAATGATTATTGTATTTTATTACATCACTATTGGGTCATTATGATGTCATAAAATACATTATATATTTAAACGGTATTTAATTTTTACCCAAATATTTGACTCTCTCAGAAAATTATGAAAATTTCACCGTTGGATAATTTCAACATCCGGATTCCATAAATAACATTCATTTTATCTGAATAATTTTTTAAATATGTTAATTTTCACTATTAAAAAAAGACCCGACATTTATAAAAAATTCATGGGTTTTGACAGAAATGGCTTTCAAACCTTAATAAAAATTACAATTGTATTAATAAAATTATAAGATCATTTAAATTTAATAAAAATTAATTTAATTATAATAATAATATTTTATTAAAATATTATTTAATTCAAAAATACCTTAATTTAATAAAATAGAATTCTTAATTAAATAATAACTAAAAACATTATTTGTACTTTAAAAACAATTTGCAATGTATCAATAATGACAAGAAAGTATATTAATTATTATATACAAAAAATAATGTACATGAACATAGTACTATTTATTTGTTACATAACCCCTTAAAATAGCCGCATAAGACCTAAGGGTAAGGTGTGCGATGGTGACAGACTATTGGGGTGGCTCGGATAACATTGCTTGAGTGGTAATCTCTATCACCATCCACGTTTCTCATAGACGGTCCCGTTCGAGCTTCACATGATGAAGCTCAGCTTGGTCTTGGTCAAGAACGAAGCCCAAGGATGCCACCCCTTTTCCGAGCTTGGATAAATGGGCTTCATATGGAGCAATTCTATTGAATGAGGCCATCACTTCTTTTGTCCAAGTAAATTTCGATTTGATAAAGCCCTATATTTATACTAATCATGTGATCTCTGTTCAACGACTATATTATCAACTGTCAAAATTCATAACATAAAACCAATGAAGTTGACACTTTATATAAACATAATGAGACATTTAATTATATCAAGAGGGATTTAAATTAATGAAACTTTGGGTCGTTACATGATTATTTATTGTGATTCCCCTAAAATATTATGTCCTCCTAAGGATGCCACACGATTATTCCCAACCATGTGTGGGAGTTGTGTAACATGTTGGGATAAGTCAAAAGTGCGCATGAGATTCACATTGATGTTTTAACCATGTGTTGTAGAAAGTGTGAGGTGGGCTCCGTATATAGTGGGTTGTGGATGGTTTGAACTAAATTTGGATAGATGTGTGAAAAAATCATGTACCTCTTAGTATTTAGTAATTTTTACTATTTTCCATAATATCTATTTACAGTAAGGCCTTCATTCTAAATTTATTTCTACAAGAGAGGAGGGTCACTTTCCACTCAATGAACCTCCTCTGTCGTCTCCACCTACTGTAAAAGAGATATATCACATATAATGTCAGATCTAAGAACCATTAATCTCATTGGATTACTCTTAGTAAAACCTCCTCTCCATAGGATCCTTTATACATTATTTTCTTTTCAAATATCCGATTTTAATATGGGTAAATATTCCATATTTTTAGGGTGTGTGTACTTTCATCCATTTTATTCCAATCCTGTCAAAACTAAGAGATTATAATTGATAATGCATCTACTAAAAGCACAATCAATTTATTCTATGACCCATACCTAATGTTCTCTCTATCAATAAATTGTTTTCTATTATGCACACACCTGTTTCATTATATGTTTCTTCTTAATTTTGTTTATATATTTTATATATTAAATTAGTTTTTTTTTTTTGCCATAATAACATAACTAGACATAAATTTCTGTTAAAAACTCAATCTTAACCACCCCAAGTAGTTTGGGTTCCTTATTATTTATTTTTAACCAATGGTTGGCATATTAGTGACATCATCAACGTGCCTTTGACTTCGACCTATCGAGGTTAGTTTTACATCATAATTATTAAATTAGCAGGTTAATATTATATATATATATATAGAATTACAACCTAGAATTATATTATTTACTTAATTTTTATTGGTTTCATTTCATTATGACACATTTTCCTAAATAATGAATTTCATAAAATGAACATATTAAATGATCATATAATTGATCTGATAATTGGTCACAATTAATTAATTCAACATTTCATGTTTAATTTGGGGAATAAAGGCATTGAATTATAAAAAAGAATTAGAATCACATGACCAATGATTAAACATATATAAAATGAAATCAGTAAATGGTGTCTACTACTTTTGGACATTCTTAATCATTATAGTTATTGTTAAACATAATATATCCATGGATTCCCAATGGAATGCCTTGAACAATTATTAGATGCCACTAAGATTTTGTAAACCAATTTTTATAAGATATGCCCCACACTAAAACTTCTACTTGTCTTATTACATGAAGGCCTCATAAATGTACTGTTGATTCACTTGTAATACATACGTATTTTATAATTCATTGGATACACACTATGGATTCAATATCATTGCTCGAGACCTTTCATTACATGGATTCACCACATTGGGACCATCCATTATTATCTTGAGATTACTATGTATGATCTCTATTGAATATGTTCAACACTTTTACTATGTAATACCTTTAGTTTACCGCTATGATTACACTCAGATCCTCTATTTCTAGACTACATGGGTTAAAACTATAATTTGACTCGACCTCTGAGGAAAAGGATCCCTTGGTCACACTATGGATCTACCATTATTATTATATACAATTTACGTATTTGGGACACCATTACATATGATCTCTATATTATAAAATAAAACATAATTAATTAATATTTTCACATGTTCATCGGTAGTAACAGATAATGGTGAAGCATGATTGGGTGGTTTTTTTAGCACAACTTTACATATAATACACTTATATACTATTTTATATTATATTCGTAGGCTTTATATTTTTATACACCCTTAGTGGTGGCCTATTCAGATTCATCTCACACATTATTTTTCCCACCATTGTTAAATGGGAGGAAAAAATAATTTTTGTTGTGGAAAAACAGAAGAATTTTACTTTGGACACCTAGCTGGCATTATTGTATTTTGAGGATCTGGGTTGAAGATAAATAAACTAGTGATCACATTGATATGATTGTTTTTTCAATTTTTTTCATTATTATGTCATTTATTTTAACATATTCCTACTTTCATGTATCCATTATTTCCCCTCAACGTAGAGACATGACATGACATTATTTTGTGTATATGATTCCAATTTCTCTCTTTAGTTGACTATTTGTTTCATGGATTGTTATGCTTATTTCAACGACATTTTTTATTATTACACAGAATACATTTAATTATTAATGTCATAGAACATTTTTTCTCTACTTTTATATGAGGTAATAGTCTCCCAATAAAAACACCCTAGGCCCTTGATTCTACTTAATAGTATATAGAATATGGGGAGACATGATTCAGGCCATGTGGTTGACTAAGATTGGATACTTCAAATTGATATTTGTCTAGTGTGTCACAATGTGTTATAAAATCCTACTATTCTTTAATTTTATTATTTAAAAGAGTGATAAAGTATTTTTGGAACATGTTTAAACATGGTTAAAAGTTGTTCATGGGATTTGCTAAACCTTGTTTAGGGACAATTCAGGGTTTCCTAAGAGTATGATTTTTTTTCAATTTTTGATTATTACAATTGATATAATTTTACAATTGGGTGACACACATAAACTATGTTATATGATATTATATATTTATATATATATATTATACCATGTCCTATTATGGTATGGATCATAATTACAGGCATCATTATAGGATCATTACATTCAAATTCCATTCACATGCCATTCTATATAGGTTTATTATATTTAATGATTTTCCAATGTTTCTAGGTATTATTATGTGATCCTCAGTTGTGATATATGTGTGCTCCTATAACATCTTCTATAGGGAGGGATAATTATGTTTATAATGTTTCAGTATCAACAAAAAGGGTTTTTCATATGTAGAGTAGTGGTAGAATCTTAAATAGCCAATTTTTTATACATATAATCCTTGTAACCCTGGTTTTACGACATTGTATATTGATGCAATTATTAAACTACGTTTTAAATTTATTTGGTGTATATGACCATATAAATTTAAAAGGGAAAAAAATTATAATCTATCCACCAATGGTTTACCTATTACATTTTGAGACGGAAGATAATTGTGGTGGATATAATTAAATAGGTATTGATTTATGTTTTTAAAGAGTATGGTTCATTATAAACCAGGAATGGTAATCCATTTAATTGATCCATATATTCTGAATTTACAAACATAAAAAAATGTTAATATATATTATAACATAAATATGAAATGATTCATATAACTGTATCTGACATGTTTAATTTAAATATTTCTTCCTCCTTAAATTACTATTGACCATCCATATACATGAACACCTAAAAATCAAACATGAACACATTCCAATTCATTTTCCTTATATTTTTGTATCTTGGATAGTATGTTGTGTAGTGAGACCTAATCCTTATGTTCAACTTGTATTACGATCATATTTCATTTTGAAACTTATTATGAGGTGTCATCTTTGAATTTCTAGATCTAGGCCACCACAAAATCCTCTAGTGATGCTTCTGGAAGGTGGTGATGAAGATTCTATGGTGTTAGTGGGATTATAGGCACTAGTTAAACTGCTTGTAGTTCTACTTAGGTAACAAAATTTTATTCTTAAATTAGTTATTGTGACTCTTCATTCTGAGAGTATCATCTATTTTATTCATTTATGCAGTGTTCTCCATGAACTACACCTACGATGTCTAATATTCCTTGTGATTTTTTTTAGAAACATCCTCCCATATTTTCCAGGAATGGCTATCCTTGGCCATTTGAGTCATGTAATTTCTCCATAATATTTATTTCCATGAATCTGGAGAAGCCTCTAGATAGGAGGGTCAATGTCACCACCTATATATAGCCTGATTCAACCAAACATATGTTGGATGTGATTACCTAGGTTGGTCCTATAGAGGTCAAGTTCTATTAGGACATCCAAAGTACCTTATACAGTTACATTTCACTCAGAAACTAGAGATATTACAGATCTAGATATTTCATGTACATGGAGCAGAGTGCAATGTTCATCAAAGATTATTCATTTAGTTTTTTCAAGTTTCAACTCTTTTCACCACTTCTTTTAGATGTCGACCTATCACTAGAGAGATGAATAAAGGCCGGTATCAGGTATTCCATCGTCTTATAGGTGAATGTAAATCACATATCAACATTTTGTAACATCATAAATCAAGATATTTTCACTAAGTGAAACCTATGGGAAGCTGATAATACTACAAACATAGGTTCAATTCTAATAGATTCCGTAATTCATTTTGATGAAGTATGTGTAGCTCTACGGTTTATCATCTTATTTGTGGCATCCAGAGTAACAATAATTGTAGCCTGACTATATTCCATCATTGTGGATGTTAGGTTCATATGCCTGAATTTTTATATAGAGACAATATTGACTATCATTCTTGCGATTATATGGGTTATCTTCATAAAATATTCCAGACCTATCCACCTAATTTTTCTAGAATAAGGCATTTATGATCCACACCTTTTAAAGAAGGATCTATAACTCCACATCAATTTGGAATATAGAGTTACACTGACTGAAGAATCAAAGGAGGAGGGTATAGGAGGGGTTTCTATACATTTTATTTTTATTGCAAGTATAGAAGACCGAACATAGGGTAGTTCAGTTGTTTCTTAGGTCTATGAATCTGGCCAGTTTCAAGCAGTATTACCAATACCCATGTATTTGAGTGTAAGACCATATAATATATTAGGTATATTTCTAGAATAATATACTATAATATTTTCCTTATTTGATATAGGGTTATCACACTCTTTTATATATTTATCATTAATGAAATGTTTGAGGACATAAATTAAATAACATTGGGTGTGTCAACCCTAGAGAAACCATTGGGTGTATGGTCACAGGGTGTACACCAATGTATCTTCAATAAACCTGATGTTGGAATTTATCATTTATTATGGGGCCTCTTCCACCTCAAGATGACATTCATCAATGTCAGTCTCGAGATAGACTGTTTGATTCCCCATCACAACTATGTGGACATCAATTTTTATAGGGAATAGTTTACATAACCATAGGGTGATAATTATCTTCAAATGGGTGTTTGGGAGGTCTATGCTAGAAGATCTAGACCACTGATTTTTGGCTTTTGAGGAGTAAAAATGCATATTGTTATCCACTATTTGAAGGAGTTGGGAATGTGTTTGGAAGATTTTCATCCAGTGGTCAATAGTTTGGATGATATATTCACATAATATTATTTTTACTCTCTCACAAGACAATGGTGGGCTATAAAATTGAGCACATTATAAAATTAAGTCCATTATATATTCCTCTATTCAATATATAACCTACTGATCTCTGTGAGGACAAGAAATTGTTTGAGGATATAAAATCTAAGATGTTCTTCTGACCCATCACATCATATTGTGGTTAACAAATGTTTTTCACTATGAAGGGGAATATATACCCTAGGACAATAGTACATTATCAATAATTGAACCATCTCATGGACAATTACTAGTATCCATTTTATCAATTTGATGATCTATTCAACCTACTCTAATGATATAGAATATTATCAATGATTGACCTAAAATGAGGATATCATTTTATTTGAGTCATCACTTAATACATAACACATAAAAATTAAAAAAATTATTATGATTTATATGAGTATCCAGTTATGTCATTCAGTCTAACACATAGCACAACCTTTTTCACTACCTTGATGAATAGTGTTCTCCTCCCAATCCTAGATTTATTTATTATAGTTTTTATGAATGAAATATTATTCTAATATGTTACTTCTTGAAACTATGGAAAATATAATTATGATAATCTCACAAATTTACTCTTCTTGATCTTCAATTATAACTTCCTTGGTGATATAATCTTGAAATCATGGGTTTCAGTGGACCATGTGAAGGTTAATGCTATTTTTGTAAGTATCATCCCAGTAACATGTATGATATATTTAGGTTTTGGATCTTTCAAGATACAATAGGCATATTATAAAATACTTCTCATGATATAAAATTCATATTACCAGAATAACTGAGAATGGATTTTATTTCTAGTGGATATAATAATGGGAGAATGGATTTCTGGAACTTAAAGGGATGATTAATTTGGAACAGATAATAATTTTTTATGATCCTATATGAGTATGTAGTGTGTTATATGATTTCTCATGAAAATGGTTGGGTTTTTTATTGATACAAGTGGATTTATTCTCTGATTAATGATATTTCCAATTTATTCTCCAAAAGCGTAATTACCGAACACATGACATCAAAATTTCATACACATTATGAACCTGAGGAGAGTTAGGAAAATTGAACATCAAGTGTTTTTACCTCATAGGTACCACTCAATGGATGATGAATTCCATATATAAAATCTTCAATGATATCATTCTGACAAGTATCCCAAATTTAATGTCAATGATGTTGAACATGGTTCTGATGATTATTTTTGAGGAGTTTATTATAAAAAATATTGACCACAACCCAAAGGATCTCCACGGTTTGTTTTTCTATTATTATAGGTCTTATGAGAACATGACTATTTAAATTATGAGACTTGGGAGTTGGGGGATTTCATAAATTCTCAATGGTAGGAGTTATTATTTGAAAATGTTCTTCCCCCCTGGAAAGGGAAACATAGGTACGAGTTCATTTATGGGAGATGAGTGTATAAACCCAATTTTCCCATGAGGTTTACAAAATTTCAGTTTTAGTTTGAATCATTAATTTTATCCTTATAAACATTAATAATAAACTACGGTTTTTTTGGGAGTTCTCATGGATTGTTCGGAGCTTATAGCACCATTTCTCAAAGGAACCTTAGAGGTGTATGGTAAGATCACATTTTTTTCTAACGATAGACCTCAACTTATTCATCCTAGTTTGGGCGCCACTATGATTTTAAAAATGGTTCGAGGGAGGATTGTACCAAGAAGTTAAAATAATGTGGGTTCACATTGGTTTTGCGCTATTTTTAAAACATTGTGTTGTTTGTCATGTGAGGTGCATTCCTCAAATAATGGGGTATGCACGGTTCACATATAGTTTGGCCAACCATGAAACCAAACCCTATGCCAATTGTTTTTGGAATTATTATAATTTTACCATAGATATATATGACATAGCCTGAATGGCCTGATGGCCCTATTTTTTTTATTGATTTTTGATAACCCCCTTTTAACGGATGAAGGGGAACCCTTACAAGGCCTATAGCCTCAGAGATTACAAAGCCCATAGGCTTAGGAGATTACATTACTAAAAGGTATTAGGGAATTAAACTAGACTATCTATAAGGAATTTACCATCCCTGGCATCTGCATCATTATATATATCATAAACTCATCTTTATCCCTATAATTACAGTAAACATGAGGTGATTTTTTAAATTGTTGTATCTCCTCCTCCATATCTAGGTAGGTTTGCAGAAATATAGCATATATATTACTCAATTTAGTTACCCTTAATCTCACTGTATTAATATATGAAAGATCTTCACTCCAAAGAATCATTTCATCGTTTTTCATTCAATCCATGCTATTACATTGATTCTGAATAATATGAAATATTTTTCAAGAGTTTTTCTGTTTGTTATATTTCTTTTGATTTTGGCCCAACTACAGAATGTTAATTTATGATTCATATACAAAATGCATAAGGTCAGTGTTCTATGACACATCCCTTAATTTTTTACCATCTATATATTGTTTTTTGTTTTTGACATGACATTATCACTATGAAATTCTTTATAAAATTTTCTTTCTTAAATTCAGTTTAATAAATTTTATTTTATGTCCCTAATAACATTGCTATACAGCATTGTAGATTGATACCTAAATTTTATCCACCCATGTAGTACATGTTGATTGTTTAGACTTGGTGACCCATGATTTATTCATATAGAACACTATTTAGGTGAATTTTACATTACCTTGTTGAGGTATGTGTTTCTTCATAATTATTAAATCTATAAATTAATTATCTTACATCTATATATATATATATATAACAATGATTTGGAAGGGGATAATGTAATTTAATTGATATTGGGTTCATATCTTTAACACATAATTATATTCTTAATTAATGTTATTAGAATAAACCTATTATATTATTATGAAGTTTATGTGGAAATATGTTGAATGTCCATATTTTACTTTTTCATTTTAAATTAATGCCAATCTAGTGAAATTAATGAATAATTAGATGGAATGAGTATTACATGGACTATGAATACACATTTAAAAATGAAATGAGTGCATGGTGATACTAATTGTTGCTTGTTGTCATCTCTATACTAATGGTCAGACATGATCCAGATTTTGATTCCAGGTGGAAATCCTTGAGAACTTAGATGATGCCATTCTGATTCATTGAAATGAAATATGGGGGAGATTCACACCATCAAAACTAGAATTTATTTTTTTATGTGAATTCCTTATAAATGTACTAGTGACTAACATGACGTATTTCTTATTAATATAAAGCATTGGATTCACTACATGGATTCACCTTGATGTCTTAATATCCATGGTTCCATGGATCCACCCCGTTAGGCCCGGTCATTCTTAGCCCAAGAATTCTTTGTATGATCTCCATGGTATTGGTTAAAATATTTTATAATTTTATTTATTTGGTGTTTTCACTTGAGTTTACATAGACCCTTAATTTCCAAACATCATGAGGTAAAACTAGAAGTTTCCTCAACCGTTGATATAAGGGATTCCTTAGTCACACCTTGGATCATTTTCACTTATTATTTACTATTAAAATACCAATGTAACCAATATATATGATATCATAATTATAAAATGACTCATAAATATTTTACTAGTTACATGTTTGGAGATAGATTTGATAGAGTCTGGATACAAAATGGGTTACTTTTTATCACATAATTACATTTATATTTTATTTTAGTCCATTTTTATTAATATTCACAGAACGAATTTTAGTATAAAACATTGGTGGCGGGCTGCTAATATCCATCTCACTCCCTGTCTGGGATTTCATTGGTTACAAGGAAATATATATGATCCCATTTGTGGAAAATGGAATCATTCTACTTTTGAAATATAAAATTAATTCTTGCATTAGGGTGGGAGCTGGGTAGTAAATTGAAAGCATTATATTGGGATGATTGGATTGTTAACCCATTTTCTTCTTTTTTACACCATGTATTGTATCGTCTTCTAGAATACATGTATCCATGTTTTCCCCTATTTGAAAATACATAACATCGCATCATCTTGTGAATATTATTATGATTTATCTCTTTAAATTACTATTTATTTCATGTATTATTATACACATTTTCACTATTATATTTATTATTAAACTAATATTTCTTAATTTATCATTTTATATTACCATGGCGTTCTGCAATGACATAAGGGAATATTCTCCCCACATATACACCTTAAGCTCTCACTACTAGGTGGTTGGATCTAGCATATGAGGATGAATTCTTGAGGCCCTATAGATGACTGTATATGGCTACATGAGAAAGATATGGGTTTGAGACATCACTACTACCAACACATTTTATTAACTCAATGATTTTTATGTTCCACAAAAAATTTAAATTATTTCATTCAATTTGGACTCAAGATTATAATCTGTAATATTCACAATATGATTATTTTAATTGGAATCCATCAATATAGAAGAAAGAGGAATTCATAAAAATAAAAATAATGTCATATTTGGAAATTAACCATGTTCATTATATGAATCTAGAATGGTGTTTTCATTACCATCTAGACCAAAATATACATCCATAATTACAACATAGAGGGAATATTTACTCTCATCCACTATATTTTAGGATGTTATAAATTATTCCAACCATAATAATAATATAGAATATGGAAAATATGTATAGAATTGCCTTTAAAATAATGTCAATGTATTTAAATCCTTTGAATATAAAAATTCATCCATATTACTTATTAGTGATTTAATTTTTTAAATATCATTCCTTGAATGTAAGGATGTTAAAAAATCAAATACTAAATATAAAGGTGGAGAGTAAAGAGATCATATCCAAAAAAATTCTAATAGTGATTTTACACATTAGTTCATTAAAAATATAGAGATACCTTCTTATCATTTATAGAATATATAAATAATCTCATTTCATCTTCTAGACATGGAAATTCGCATTCATTATAGAATTATAATAAAAAAATTGACATATAGAATGGAGAGTATTCCTTTAGTTTCATAGACCATGATATTGATACATCCATACTCATAGGACATAGAGATGCATCCCCGTTATTAATAAAGGACTAAAACTACACCCATATTATCTCCTAGTCCTGATATATTTATTTCAACCCATTTCCCCTACTGAAATTTAAGTGTATGATGAAGATGAATTAGATATCAATGTTCCCTCTATAGAAATTGAAAATGGATTCTTTACCACCACTGATAAGGGAGACCAATTAAATATGTTTACATTGGGTGAAAAATAACATTTATCAATTAGTGTCTCTATATATATAATGATGAAAAATATAAAAATATATCATTTCGGAAGAAGCATCATGATTTCCTCTCCCAAAATTATATAGAATTTCAAGACATGATCTCGATGTGGAAACTTATTATCTAGGACTTCCTATGGATAATTATTGATACATATAGTTTAATAGAAAAATATATTCAAATAATGTTTCCATGATTAATGTGTAATTTATAAAGAATATTATATATTTCATCATTATAGAAATCTCAGTCTCAAAGTGGCTTACTAAAAGAATGAAAATGATGAATAATAATGAACAAAAATTGGTTTGTATTGATTTCATGGGTCTCAGTCAGTCATTACAATATGATAATTTCCCAAATAGCAATTATAGAAAAAAATGATCTATGGGACTACATTCCATCACTTCCCCTCCATTTTTAATGGATTTTAGGACATAACCACTTATGAATGTCTCATATACATGAAGAATGCACTCCTTTTTTTAGCACCCCAATGAGTGTATTGATATTGTGTTATATCTAATATCTAAAAAAATTTCTTTTCCACATATCATCATTCTATTCAATAGGTTTGTAGAATCATTAAATCAAATATAAAGAATTGTTACGTAGATTACATAGAATTTCAAAAAAAAATGTGAACATATCACCAATATCAATATTGTATTTATTAATTTATGAAATCATAACCTATAATAATTTTTTTTTGTTTTCCATTTTAAGGTTACCTTTAATTTTTTTTCAACTTTAGGATATTTCATCATGTCATCAAGGTCGACCCTATGAAATCTATGGTGATCCTTAATATAACACCTCCTCAAAATCTCGTAGATTTGAGAGGGCTCTAATTAAATATATCTCACGTATTGAAAATTATATAAAACCTCAAAGGTATGTTCTTAACCTTCAACATGATTATAAAAATGTTTATTACTCACCAATCAGATGAGTATTGGATGTATGAATTTTAAAATCATAGAAAATATCTCTAAAGCCCAGTGTTGTTGATGTAACCAGTGAAGGGGAAGATTCACATATTATATGTATAAACTAAAAATTAGTCGATTAGTTCAATTCTCACACAAAATAAAAAAACAGGAATATAAAATAGTCTCTATTATCTCAAATGACCTATTCTATACACTGAGACCAGAAATTTTGATATTTAAATTAAATTACAATCGTTTATATTTGTTGTTATAAAATTGAGGCACTTCATATATCATTATGAGGTCTATTTGTAATGTTTACATGACCCACTCATGTATATATTGAATCAACTAATGTTAACTATATTAATGGAAAAATTTTAGGATATTCAGTAACAATTACACATATAATTCAATGTATAATAGACTTTCAAATTTATATCATTAATCATTTTTCATTACATGCATCCCTTTATAGGAATCACACCAATTAATACTGAATCACTGGATGTAGGGGTATTATCAATTCATGATGATCCTTGGAAATGGGTAATATAATTTTTTTTAAACATATATAATTCCAATAGAAATAAATATTTGAAAACCAAAAACTCAATAGGGTAGGTCTAGGAATCATCATCAATATTCAAATTAAGGAATGTTTCCTTATTATTTCCAATTATTAGATGTTATAACCAAATATTAAGTAGAATACCTAGCCCATATTATTGGATTGAAATTGGAAAAAATAATTCCAATGACCAACTTAAATATCTAGTGTTATTTGAAGTTGGTTTGTAGTTGGTGAGCATTAAAATAAAATGTCAAAATTCATTTAAGAAAGAGGGATTTATTCCCCCTTTTGATTCTATTAGGGGTTATATGGATGAATTAACTTATTATATGGAATTATATTATGTTATGTGTTTAAAAATACCCTTGAAAATACATTTCATATTATGAAAATCACCATGGTTGAGTTATAACGAGATAATATACCTATTTGAATTAAAAACAAAGAGTTGTGTCCCTCTTCAATATTAATGAATTTGAAAAAAAATTGACAAACAAACCACCTATAAAGAAGAAAGGATGATATGCTCCCCAAATGATGCCACTATGGGATGAATAAACCATATATTTCTCTTCCACCAAATCAGTAATCATCAAATTGGATTAGAAAAAAATGAATTTATTTGACATAAAAAAGTAAAATGTACTATTTTTATTGCACAATTTCTAATAAAACTTTTTAGTAGTGAGTTTTTAATGGTTTCAAACTCAGATTTATTTAAGTACTATAGATATTTACCATTATAAATGATGTTCATGTTTTAACATTTGTTCATCAGCCATTAAGAACTGTGATCTCTCATCGGATTAGGAGGTCCATGTATTTTTCTCTTTTAATGAGCTTACATTCCATAAAAAACAATGTGAATTTTCATGTTATTCAAATAAATTACCAATTCTACCATTAACCCCAAAAATTTATGTATTTCAATAAAATCATAGCTATTTATTTATGGTGAGTTGACGTTAAGGGGACCTATACCCCCACTACATTCAGGTAGTTCATGTACATCATTACTACCACTTCCATCTTCTCCATGTGCCCCAATCCAATATGCCTAATTGAATATCAGACAAAATAATTCATCATATTTGTGAAAAAAAAATATTACAATATTTGGTGTACCTCATTTGTCATTGAAAGAAAAAAATGAATATTTTTTATTTATCAGTGATAAAAATGGTCTATTGATAATCTGATATCATGTTTAGCTATTCATCGTATTTTCATGTTATGGATAACTGATCGATTGAGTCATTCAATATTAATATATCTAACGTACTATATAAGATATAATAAAATGTAAATAATTCCTTTCATGGAAAAATTATTCATGGTTGGTGGGCTAATCAAACCATGACCCATACTACCATATAAGCACCCCATATTCACATATACATGGGATAAATGTAGTCATTAGCATTGAGTTCATCTTACCTTACTATACACTATCATATAAATATATATTACTAGTGGTGAATAATCTCATAAATAGCTAGATGATTTTGAATGAACCAGCGATATTTAAATTTTTCACATTTAATATCTAGGATGTTAATTTTTACTAAGATACATAAAATGTTAGTAATATTATTTTTCATTAATTAATTCTTCCAATGAGATATAGTATTGTCTCATATAACTAAAATTATACATGTAATGTTTTCTCCAAATTTTAAAAAAAATATTCCTTACAACTTATGTATGTTATACACTATTTCATATTACTTATTGACCTTGAAAATAGTTTACTAATTTATACGGACAACCAATTCATAGTTCCTTGAGAAATAAACTTCATATTTTTCTAATTGACCTATATACATTAATTAAAAACTATGTTAAAATTAGTCAGAAAATTCAGTGCCTTGTGACCTTACAATCTATTACAAGATCATCCCCATCATATGGTGTTAAACTATAATGTAAATTCATAAATATAATTATTGAATCATGAATAAAATGGGAACTAGATCAAAATAGTGTATTGGTGAACATGAAAGTGTGGGGGTGATCTCTAGGATGATTAAAAATGTCATATGAAGGTGTTGGCATGTGAAAAATATGGTTTCCTATAGTGTGGACAACAACATGGGATTATAGGGCATATAGTGGGATTTTCATGCCCCTGGGATTTCATAACCATGTAATTGGTTATATCTATGATTATGTGGAGTCTATTTACTTGTTTACAAAAAAAATTAGGGTTTTTCCATCCATCCACTTAAATTCATTAAAATATAAGGTCTTCTTATTTTCCCCATGGAGTAAATATTAAAGATAACATCGTTTATGTATGGTTTTAAACTACATGTTCATCCTACTAGTAGTGTAATGCATTAATTCATTACAATAAACTAATAATAATAAATTAATATATGTGACATCCAATAAATGATATATGTCAGACCACATAATAAGTTATTAAAATTATCCTATAATGAACTATTTTTAGGATATATTCTGATTTCCCTTTTTTCACACTATAATTGAATCAATGTATTATATTGGTATTTTTTTATCACCCCATTTGTATAACTTACATAACCATGAATAAATAAGGTTATAATAATGTTTTACCGTAAAATGTATTAAACAACATATAGTGGAATATTTTTCATGACCTAACTTACCTACATAGAAGAAATATTTATAAAGGATACATTGTAATAAGATATGAATATGAAAAAATATTTTCATGCCAATATACATGTATATGAGCAAGATATATGTAATAAATTACATTCATGAGAACTATGTGTGGATCTAATTTTATTATGATGTAATATGTTGTGAATCTATAATCCCTTTTCATATCCCAATAATAATATGTCATTAATGATAAAATCATTCACCCATAAATATGATCCTATTAAAAATAGAGGATTACAATACAAGTAAAACATGTGTATTTATTCTTCTCACAACAAGATATATTATGATGCCCAGAAATTATGAAATGGGTTCAATATCATAGATAAAAAAATATCCACCACTATTTGAATCAGTTCACCATGACTGTTATAGACATGTGTTAACTGAACCATGAACCTATTCATAGAATTTTAAATTCCATTGAATTTGATATAGATATATAATTGGGAAATCATCTATATGAACTATGTTTGCATTTATTTATCTCATTACTAATAGGTTTTGGTTCCTTGATCCCATATCAAGAGTCAGTCTATAAACTCTATTAATCTGATTGACCATCTCGCTAATATATAGTAATTTTCATTAATAATATTTTTAGAACAATCATTGAGAAAGGAGATATTATTACAGTTATCCAACTCTTGCATTGGTGACATATCAATAGACATATGTTATTGTATGATATTTCCATTTTCAAATAATGTCATTTGTGTACCTGCCACATGATATTGAAATAAGTAACACATGGTACAACATATATTACTAAAAAATATATAGGGTATTTTTATAAATGCCCCAATTTAAAAACATGATATCTATATAAATTTAAAGGTTCATATCATAATGGTATTTTATGAATGAAATATAGATAAAATTCCCCATTATTAGAATTATATTCTAACATCAAGAGCCTCCTCTATAATAAGATCTCTATAAATAAGTTGACTACATCATTCAATAGAACCATTTTTAGAACACATTTTTAGGACCTATCCATAAATCTATCTCTACATACACCCATTTCAAGGAGATCATAGCTACCCAATAATAGAAAACACAATCCAAAAATTACATCACCAATAATTCCAAAAGCTACAATTCTCAGAAACACTTTTCATGATTTATGCGGATTATATTTCTGCAAAATGTTTTATTTTACTCAGTAAAAAGAATATTCAATTTCAACAGACACCTCTTCTTGACTAGTCATATTATTCCCATGATATATCTCTTCATAAGAACCCCTAATGTTTCCTACCAACCAAATTAATCTTATTTATAATGAAAACAATCCTATATACTTTTATTGATTTATAGCATCGTAGAAGAAATGTTTATTTTAATATTTTCAATAGTCATACCTATAATATCTACTAATCAACTTTTCTCCTAATCCTAGAACAATAGATTGTAATTTATTACATGTCCACTACCTGTTTTAAATATTTAGGTAATTTTTGGTATTTGGGTACAATTTGGGTCTTTATTTTCATTCACACATGGTCTAAGAACTATGACCTTAAACCATGTTCCCCCATTTTTGGGATTATGTAGTTTTCACTATATGGGGAATCCTTTAAGGGTTCATAACCCTTTAGTAATATTTATTCCAATTATAAAACCACAACTTTTCACAAGTATGTGGATTCTTGTAAAACATTCTATGTATATCAGAAACATGTAAATTCAAATTCAAAGGTAATTTCATATTTACTATGCATAATATTACTTAAATATGGATTAGTACATACATCATCAATATGTTCAGTAAATCAGAGGAATATTTTTCATGATTAGGAGAATCCTATGACCCATATATTCCTTAACACAATTATAATAGAACCAATATTTCAATTACTGTCCATGTTCATCCACTACATACGTGTATAATCTTATCATTCTAGATTCAAACTACTAGGTTTGATATTTCACAACAAATAATCAAACTATACATATTGATTTGATATCCTAGATGATATACACATTTCAATTAAACCAATTTTATAATCTTAATATATGTAATATTTACCATGAACTTTTAATGAGTCCATAAGTCAGAGCGATAAACTTGGTACATTCTGTGAATGGTTATTTGACCTTAAACTGCAGAAATATTTTCCCCCATAGCATGAATTTTTTCTGGGTACATTTTGTTCAAATATTATTGTCTCTAAACATCATTTACATCAATTACAATTGTGTGACCTAACATATCATAGGTAAAGCTAAACAAAACTCACAACGTAGAAAATCAATAATGGAAATTGTGGAAAAAATCAGTTCCCTTATCACCAGTCATGAACCACACATGATTTAGGAATTAAAAAAAATTGAAATTAGAAAGAGGCATAAAAACGTATGGTTGATGGTTCTTATACATATATCCATTAGTGAGACACACCTCTAAGATTATTTTTTATGTCTTGGTCATTTTTAGAACCATAATTTACTTTTTTTCATTCTCAATTCAATATTCATGTGGTTTAAAACTATTTATTTGTGAATACATAAAATATTTTTATCTATTCCTATTAATTGATAATAAAGATAAATCTAATCTCTAGGAAGATAGATAATTAAGAACAAGAAAATAATTTTCTCAATAATCAAGTGAAACAAGAGGATCTTTCAAATCTTGAGAATATTCTATATAGATGAAGGTGATTTTATTATATAGTATGAAAAATGGTCTCTTGATGTTGAATATTTATTAAACCATATTAATCTATATCTTGAAATATATTATATGACGTTGAACCCTCTAATTATATGTATTGGTGGAGTGAATATTCACCTCTAATAACATGTGGACCGGCTTTCTCTACATTCACAACATGTCATTGAACACCATAATTGTATTTTCAGGTATATAAATATTATTGAATAATCTAATACAAATTCTAAGGAACTCAAACTAACTCTTCGTGCATTCAATCTTGATGGGATCACTGCTTCATTACACTTTGTTTTCACTATACTACAATAGTATCATTCTCAAAGGCATCATAAAGTATTAAATTTCTAGCTAAAACAAATAATTATATCTATTATAAAACATTATTACATAAGATTAGTATAACCCATTTTCATCAGTGGAAATCACCACATTTATATTGAATTGAACTTCTTAGTAATAATACCCACAAAATACTAGGGTGATGGAAATATTTTAGTAGTGATTTTTTTGATTCCTCATTAATTGGAGTGAGTCTCTAGTATTAGTTTTTAGTTCCTCTTGAATAATGACATCCATCAATTTTGTTTGAATATAATATCCTTAGGGTCTGTATAAAATATTTTTTCCTGTGTCATCATATAATCGTAAACCACATCAAATAAATTCAGAATAATCCTGATATATCATATATTCTAGAGCACCAAACTGATCAATGTTCCTATGGTTCATGGTTGTTGAGAATATGAGGGAATAAAACCATTACTTTTCATGGAATATTTTAGGTTCTCTAGAATATATGATCTGCTTTTTAAGTAGATAGTTAATTAGGAGTGTATGTGTTGGTGATAAATGATAATATCATTAACATTCATATACCGATACCAAAACTACAATGAATAGCATTGCCCACTAGTTGGTGCAATAGGTAGATGTAACAGCCCGAGATTTTATGAAAAATATTCTTTTTTATTTCACTAATGTCTTGTGTTGTACGCTACACCAAAAGGAGCTTGCACAACACGCATCCTTGACTTGCCTTGCATTACACGTGATTGCAACCTTCCTCGATAGCGTGTGTGGTACGTAATCCTGAGTTTCACGAAACAATGATATGCTATTAAAATATTATTAAAACTAGCCGTTATGAATAGTAATAACCACTTTTTAAATTTTAGAAATTTTAACTCTCAAAATGGACTTCATTTTTGGATTCGGAGTATCGAATTTAGCCTAAGGTGAAATTTTGGTACTTTTCGGATAACTTTCATATTCTGATGAATAGTGAAAATTACTAAATTATAATTAAAAACAACTTTTTTAATCGAAATAATTAATAGTGATAAATCATTAATTTGAGTGGTTTTAAAGTATATTTAGAATATATTTTTACAATTTAATACAATTTTGGTCATTGGATGTAATTTCACATTTAAACTAGACATAAACAAGTGTCAATCTTTTGATAGATATTGTTTCTTAAAAACACGATATTTGTTTTAACAGCGGGATTTAATTATAAAATTAATTAATGCAACTTTTATGTTATGAATTTGGTAAAATAGACTTCATTTTTGAATTCGGAATATGAAATATAGCTTGGGATGAAATTTTGGCATTGTTCTGAAAAACATCAATTTTTGATGAATAGTGAAACTACTAAGTGGTAGGTTAAAAACTGAATTTTTCATAAAACTTAATTTTACCGCTTCTGTGAATGGAATTTCGAAAATCCGAGAGACACGGTTAATATCAAGGACTAAAATGTGGTTCAATGAGATGAAAATAATTTTTTTGGTGAATAGTAACTTTTTACTTTTTTTACCACGGTTAATAGTAAATAGGGTAACTAAGGGTAAATATGATATTAATATTACCCTAACACATGTCCTAATTCTATTGGACAAGTGTAATTCGACCAAAAACAAACTTAGGAATAAAATATGACCATTTAGGCCCACTTGGATTAGATTAGGACATTTATTATTAATTTATTTAAAGAAGGGTTAAAATAGTTAAAATCAAAGTTTAATAAGTAAATCATTTTTAATATGGGGTTATACATAAGATAAATTAGACTATAAATATTCATTAGAAAGCTAAAAAGATTTCCTACATGATGGTAGTTTATTTGTAATTTTTAGACATCAAATAATATAATTTATTTATGACACAAAGATGATGCAGTAATTATCTTATTAATGAAATATTGACATAATTGATAATATAAATACCAAAATAAATGTAATTTAAGACTTTTTATGAATTCAACTAATTTTCTAGGTTACTATGATATATTAGTGTTGATTTAATCAACTTGGTTAGAACATATAATTCTGTTATGACTTTCACAAAAATCATATATCAAATAGTGTCAAAATTGACACAAAATAGTTTTTAAATCAAATATTATATTATTAATTGTTATTTTATTCCTAAAAATCTAAGGTTCAGCCAAATGACTTAGATAAGGATATATGTATTAATAATATACAATTTGGGGTTCGTTTGGCATGTTATAGTAAGTTTATTAACCATATAGTGAAAGAAAACAAAAAGACACGGTAAAAGTTAAATTATTTAACTTAGAGTTAAATCTAATTGATAAGGTTAAAATAATACCCTAAACTTGTCTAAATCCTATTGGTTGATAGGATTTCGACCCATCCCCACTTTAGCTTCGAAATAAGACCCTTTGGAACCATTATAAACCGATTTTGACTTTAATATAAAATAATATTTTGAGATATTCCTAAGGTGCCCCTCTCCTCCCCTATAAAAGGACACCTCCTCCCCCTCCTCCTCACACCAATTTGAGCACTCAAGCTCGGCAAACCCCTGCCAATTTCTCCTCTCCACTTCCATAGCAACATCCTAGAGGTTCTGTTCTTCCTCAAAGACCAATTTTAGTGCCCTAAGAGGAGGTCTCAAAGAGGCACTTCAAAGAAGAGGTAATTACCGTTACCAATTCTTTCATCTTTATTTCTTCTTCCACTTCTTCTTCTTAGGTTGTTTCATTATGAAGTAATAACATCAGTATCACTCATATACTGATATTTTATTATAATTATGAAACAACCCTATTTCACCATCTATCCATCCTACAGAAAAAGAAATCACCGCGCGTGCGTACGTACGGAATACCGTCTCCACGCCGTGGTGTAATCTATTTTCCACAACCACCTTACATGGATGGGTATAATGGTGTAAAGAATAACTATACATAGTTATTAAAACATCATATTGATTCTGATATATTGTATAATCCACTCCAATTCAATTCAATATTTATAGAAATGATATCATCGCTCGTGCGTACGTACGGACTACCGTCTCCACGACGCGATGAGATTCATTCTCCATGTTAACCATTTAAGAATGATTATAAAGTATATATAAGAAATAATAATGAAATATATGACATTATAAAGCTACTGGATTTATGTATATATATATGTATGTCATCTACTTACTTCCATTTCAAGACAATAAGGAAAGGAAAACAGCGTTCATGCGTACGTACGGACTACCGTCTCCATGAACGGTGTTTTTCATTTTATTTATCTACCTATTATATATATATATATACTGAATATATATGATATATAAATCATATTTTATATTCTGGAAGTAAGTAAATCATGATATAAGTAATAATGATGTCAAGAACAACAAGTCAAAACACCTACGATAAATGAAACGATTTTACCCAAAACGCTTCTTTAACATGGAATTTACAAAAGAACGGGTAATATAATGTCATAAGTGAACCATATATGATATCATAACAATGAATATGATTCTGTAATAAGTCAATAACATGATTTAAATCATTATACAGGAGGTTCGGACACTTACAAAGCAAGTCGGACCTAAGGTAAGGGAAATATCACAATCTCATTTTTATCCGAGATTGTTTATTCGTAAGTATTTACTGGGGTGTATTTTATCATCCACATCCATGTTCCCTCAATATTTAATATTGTTTCCATCCACTTGCAATAGTTTAAATCCAATTTTACCCTTAGGTGAGTTTTTAGTAAAGAATATGAAAGGAATCTTTTGTCGTTTTTCCGTACGAGGTACTTTTTGACTTTTCCGACAAAAGTACGAAGAATGTTTTTTTTAACTTATACGGCACGAACGGATTTATAATGTTTTATAAAGCCTTATTTTCATGAAGCTTCCTCTAAAAGATTTCATGAATATTTTCAATAAAATCTCTTTCTTTTAAAATTGCATGATGTTTTGTGAAAAGAAATTGATTTTGAAGAAGAAAGGATATTTTCCTCAAGAATTCAATTCAAATGTTTTATCAAAATTATTTTCCATCTAAGATAATATAGGGTTCTGTTTTTATCCCTATTACTACATTGAATTGATTATGTTGTGAGGGAATTATTTTTATGAAGTCATTTACCTTATATGATTTGTTTTATGATGTCATGATGTTTCAAGAATCCCATTTTTTGTTACATGTGTTATGCGATGATGTATGATTTATGATTATGTGGCACACATAAGAAAGGATTAATTAAGAGATGGGTGGGACCTATATCTCCCTCCAATGCATTGGGTAAAGATTTTATATCTTATGAGATAGACATGGCTGGAATGGTAGGTTATACCGGTTCAGTGAAACAGGACTGAAATGAGGATTACTCGATTCAGAAAGGGACTTTGTCCACTAAGATAGTCTTGGCAATGAGTCTTGACTAACAAGAAATGATTCTCTATGATTATGTGTGTATGCCACAATGAGTAATGTTTTAAGTTACGATTTCATTTCACTACTATGATTTATCCCATGTTATGAAATTATGCTCTCTTTTGCAGGTTAAGATTTCAAAAAAAATGTTATGTTCTTATGAAAATTATGTGATTGATATTTCTTTTGTTTACCCTTACTGAGCATTTGAGCTCACCCTTTTATGTTTCCTTTTCCCCAGGATATAAAGAAAGGTTTTAGGTAGAAAAAAAAGAAGATCTTTATGGGAGATATTGAAGATCTTTCTCCACGATTAGAAGATTACGTTCCGAGTTTCCAAAGACACTAAACTATTACGATCCTTTTGTGTGTGTTTTTGTTATGTACTAAGTATTCCGCAAAAGTAATGTAATGTCCATGTACGATAAGCTTCGGGTCTCTACAGTTGGTATCAGAGGAAAGGTTTAGTCAACCTTTGGAAACTAGGATGCGAAAACGTTAGTGAGATCCCTAGAGATATTTCTAAGGTATGTCTAGGGATGACCCTAAGGATAAGTATATGTATAGGATATAGTTCTAGAACTATGGTAACGATATTAGATTAAACCAAAGATGATAGATATTTAAGTTACTCCCCCTTTATTACGATTTTTGCATCTAACACTATTCTGTTTGGGTTTTAGAAAATGGCTGGAAACAAGATGATTCACAATAATGGAGGATATGATGGACAATGGAATGATATTCTTCTTGAGAAACCAAATGAAATGGGATTTGGATGTCCAAACATCATTATTATGCCGAATCAGCAATCTCACAACATGATCAATAAAGTAAAATTTGGTAAGTTTCCTGACTCGACTAATAAGAGAAAGATGGAGTTCCATGATGATCATAGAGGAAAGAAAGTTCAATTTCCCCTATGTAAATCATGTGGGAAGAGGCATCAAGGAGAATGTTTCAAGGGAACTGGAAGATGCTTTGGGTGTGGAAAAGAAGGACACAAAGCAAGTAAGTGCAAAGGAAAAGGGTCGGTTAACACCATGGATGAGGATAATGGTATTGCTACGACATCAAAAATGGTTAAGTGTTTTAAATGTGGAATGTATGGGCATTATGCAAACAAATTCCCTAAGGGAAAGACTCATGAAGAGAATCAGTATGGTCATATGGGTAGTATTTATGTGGATGATGATGAAGAGACTACAAATGATATGTGAGATGAAAGAATTTTTGAAGCTCGGTCAATGGTTTGAGAATGTAGTGGAATGATTACATGTTTATCATGTGTAATTTTGGAATAAAGAGACATCTATGGATTGTTACACTGTTGTCTTTCCTTGTGTTTTGAAAGTGTATGATTAATGTTACCAGTATCCATGAAAGGTTATTCAGATATTTTTGGAATGTAGATGATATGCGCATAATGAAGGGATAAGGATAAAATTAAATGTTTGATAGTATTCATGAGCTCATGATTGATATAAGAACTAAGTGATATCATGGTTTGAGTATATAGAATTTTGAGGATTTTGGTATGTGGAAAGTGTTAACTTTTAACTGCACTCATGTTTTCACTAAGGTATTCAAGAGAATACACGATTAAGGACTTTGAATGTTTGGAATGTGACCAACAAGACATATCTTATGATATGTGGGGATCAACGACAGTATTAAATCTCTGGTAATCGATGTCACTATATTATGAGAGTGGACTGCAGTATTATGTATAAGCCTAAAGATTAGACTGGATTATGTTGGACATAAGTTAGTATTGTTTAAGGATAGAAGATTTTCGATATTATTGATGGGATGTTATAGTAACGTAGTTTTAGAAAAAGGGACAACCTGCAGGACGGGCGACAGCCCATCGCTTCGGACAAGGCTGTAGGAATCGAACCCAAAACCGAAGTGCGACTGGCCTTTATCGCCTACCACTGGCCTACAAGAAGTCCCTGTTTAGTAGAAACTAGTTTTATTATATTAAGCAGTATGATATATGAAGTATAAGTCCATTTTAGGTACCATATGTGATTAATCTCACTATAGATCGACTTATGTATATAATTTTTGCTAACCTTTTGTTTGAGACAGATGGAATGACCCGTCATTCTATCACATGATATGCTAACACTTCACAAATAACAAATTCAACTTCATTTATTTAAGAGATGAAGTAGAAATTGTTCAAGGCACGAACAAAAGTGAGATTGTACCAAAATAAAGTAAGTATTTATTTTAAGCAAATTTTCAACTTTAGGGAAATGATCTTGAAAACCAAAAATGTTGTCCTAGTGATCTTATACCTGATGAATCAGATGGTACCTTATATCATCACAAATCTATGGATTTGTGATTACTGGATTTTCCATAGCCATGTTCTCTACCACTCTCCATCAGAACATGATGGTTAGATTTCTCTTCCATATCCATATTTTCACCTATGTGGAAACCCAGTGATTAGTTTATTTGGTTAATCGTTACATTTCATACTTTAGTTTTTAAAGCCAAGTTTTGGTATTCCCTTTTACGATGTGGGTTTCTATTAAAGAAACTTTCGAATAGTAAACCATTTATAACCCCGACGAATTTTGAGGGCGAAATTCATTTTAAGGGGGGTAGAATGTAACAGCCCGAGATTTTATGAAAAATATTCTTTTTTATTTCACTAATGTCTTGTGTTGTACGCTACACCAAAAGGAGCTTGCATAACACGCATCCTTGACTTGCCTTGCATTACACGCAATCGCAACCTTCCTCGATAGCGTGTGTGGTACGTAATCCTGAGTTTCACGAAACAATGATATGCTATTAAAATATTATTAAAACTAGCCGTTATGAATAGTAATAACCACTTTTTAAATTTTAGAAATTTTAACTCTCAAAATGGACTTCATTTTTGGATTCGGAGTATCGAATTTAGCCTAAGGTGAAATTTTGGTACTTTTCGGATAACTTTCATATTCTGATGAATAGTGAAAATTACTAAATTATAATTAAAAACAACTTTTTTAATCGAAATAATTAATAGTGATAAATCATTAATTTGAGTGGTTTTAAAGTATATTTAGAATATATTTTTACAATTTAATACAATGTTGGTCATTGGATGTAATTTCACATTTAAACTAGACATAAACAAGTGTCAATCTTTTGATAGATATTGTTTCTTAAAAACACGCTATTTGTTTTAACAGCGGGATTTAATTATAAAATTAATTAATGCAACTTTTATGTTATGAATTTGGTAAAATAGACTTCATTTTTGAATTCGGAATATGAAATATAGCTTGGGATGAAATTTTGGCATTGTTCTGAAAAATATCAATTTTTGATGAATAGTGAAACTACTAAGTGGTAGGTTAAAAACTGAATTTTTCATAAAACTTAATTTTACCGCTTCTGTGAATGGAATTTCGAAAATCCGAGAGACACGGTTAATATCAAGGACTAAAATGTGGTTCAATAATATGAAAATAATTTTTTTGGTGAATAGTAACTTTTTACTTTTTTTACCACGGTTAATAGTAAATAGGGTAACTAAGGGTAAACATGATATTAATATTACCCTAACACATGTCCTAATTCTATTGGACAAGTTTAATTCGACCAAAAACAAACTTAGGAATAAAATATGACCATTTAGGCCCACTTAGATTAGATTAGGACATTTATTATTAATTTATTTAAAGAAGGGTTAAAATAGTTAAAATCAAAGTTTAATAAGTAAATCATTTTTAATATGGGGTTATACATAAGATAAATTAGACTATAAATATTCATTAGAAAGCTAAAAAGATTTCCTACATGATGGTATTTTATTTGTAATTTTTAGACATCAAATAATATAATTTATTTATGACACAAAGATGATGCAGTAATTATCTTATTAATGAAATATTGACATAATTGATAATATAAATACCAAAATAAATGTAATTTAAGACTTTTTATGAATTCAACTAATTTTCTAGGTTACTATGATATATTAGTGTTGATTTAATCAACTTGGTTAGAACATATAATTCTGTTATGACTTTCACAAAAATCATATATCAAATAGTGTCAAAATTGACACAAAATAGTTTTTAAATCAAATATTATATTATTAATTGTTATTTTATTCATAAAAATCTAAGGTTCGGCCAAATGACTTAGATAAGGATATATGTATTAATAATATACAATTTGGGGTTCGTTTGGCATGTTATAGTAAGTTTATTAACCATATAGTGAAAGAAAACAAAAAGACACGGTAAAAGTTAAATTATTTAACTTAGAGTTAAATCTAATTGATAAGGTTAAAATAATACCCTAAACTTGTCTAAATCCTATTGGTTGATAGGATTTCGACCCATCCCCACTTTAGCTTCGAAATAAGACCCTTTGGAACCATTATAAACCGATTTTGACTTTAATATAAAATAATATTTTGAGATATTCCTAAGGTGCCCCTCTCCTCCCCTATAAAAGGACACCTCCTCCCCCTCCTCCTCACACCAATTTGAGCACTCAAGCTCGGCCAACCCCTGCCAATTTCTCCTCTCCACTTCCATAGCAACATCCTAGAGGTTCTGTTCTTCCTCAAAGACCAATTTTAGTGCCCTAAGAGGAGGTCTCAAAGAGGCACTTCAAAGAAGAGGTAATTACCGTTACCAATTCTTTCATCTTTATTTCTTCTTCCACTTCTTCTTCTTAGGTTGTTTCATTATGAAGTAATAACATCAGTATCACTCATATACTGATATTTTATTATAAGTATGAAACAACCCTATTTCACCATCTATCCATCCTACAGAAAAAGAAATCACCGCGCGTGCGTACGTACGGAATACCGTCTCCACGCCGTGGTGTAATCTATTTTCCACCACCACCTTACATGGATGGGTATAATGGTGTAAAGAATAACTATACATAGTTATTACAACATCATATTGATTCTGATATATTGTATAATCCACTCCAATTCAATTCAATATTTATAGAAATGATATCATCGCTCGTGCGTACGTACGGACTACCGTCTCCACGACGCGATGAGATTCATTCTCCATGTTAACCATTTAAGAATGATTATAAAGTATATATAAGAAATAATAATGAAATATATGACATTATAAAGCTACTGGATTTATGTATATATATATGTATGTCATCTACTTACTTCCATTTCAAGACAATAAGGAAAGGAAAACAGCGTTCATGCGTACGTACGGACTACCGTCTCCATGAACGGTGTTTTTCATTTTATTTATCTACCTATTATATATATATATATACTGAATATATATGATATATAAATCATATTTTATATTCTGGAAGTAAGTAAATCATGATATAAGTAATAATGATGTCAAGAACAACAAGTCAAAACACCTACGATAAATGAAACGATTTTACCCAAAACGCTTCTTTAACATGGAATTTACAAAAGAACGGGTAATATAATGTCATAAGTGAACCATATATGATATCATAACAATGAATATGATTCTGTAATAAGTCAATAACATGATTTAAATCATTATACAGGAGGTTCGGACACTTACAAAGCAAGTCGGACCTAAGGTAAGGGAAATATCACAATCTCATTTTTATCCGAGATTGTTTATTCGTAAGTATTTACTGGGGTGTATTTTATCATCCACATCCATGTTCCCTCAATATTTAATATTGTTTCCATCCACTTGCAATAGTTTAAATCCAATTTTACCCTTAGGTGAGTTTTTAGTAAAGAATATGAAAGGAATCTTTTGTCGTTTTTCCGTACGAGGTACTTTTTGACTTTTCCGACAAAAGTACGAAGAATGTTTTTTTAACTTATACGGCACGAACGGATTTATACTGTTTTATAAAGCCTTATTTTCATGAAGCTTCCTCTAAAAGATTTCATGAATATTTTCAATAAAATCTCTTTATTTTAAAATTGCATGATGTTTTGTGAAAAGAAATTGATTTTGAAGAAGAAAGGATATTTTCCTCAAGAATTCAATTCAAATGTTTTATCAAAATTATTTTCCATCTAAGATAATATAGGGTTCTGTTTTTATCCCTATTACTACATTGAATTGATTATGTTGTGAGGGAATTATTTTTATGAAGTCATTTACCTTATATGATTTGTTTTATGATGTCATGATGTTTCAAGAATCCCATTTTTTGTTACATGTGTTATGCGATGATGTATGATTTATGATTATGTGGCACACATAAGAAAGGATTCATTAAGAGATGGTTGGGACCTATATCTCCCTCCAATGCATTGGGTAAAGATTTTATATCTTATGAGATAGACATGGCTGGAATGGTAGGTTATACCGGTTCAGTGAAACAGGACTGAAACGAGGATTACTCGATTCAGAAAGGGACTTTGTCCACTAAGATAGTCTTGGCAATGAGTCTTGACTAACAAGAAATGATTCTCTATGATTATGTGTGTATGCCACAATGAGTAATGTTTTAAGTTACGATTTCATTTCACTACTATGATTTATCCCATGTTATGAAATTATGCTCTCTTTTGCAGGTTAAGATTTCAAAAAAAAATGTTATGTTCTTATGAAAATTATGTGATTGATATTTCTTTTGTTTACCCTTACTGAGCATTTGAGCTCACCCTTTTATGTTTCCTTTTCCCCAGGATATAAAGAAAGGTTTTAGGTAGAAAAAAAAGAAGATCTTTATGGGAGATATTGAAGATCTTTCTCCACGATTAGAAGATTACGTTCCGAGTTTCCAAAGACACTAAACTATTACGATCCTTTTGTGTGTGTTTTTTTTATGTACTAAGTATTCAGAAAAAGTAATGTAATGTCCATGTACGATAAGCTTCGGGTCTCTACAGTAGATCCCCCTGTTGAAACAATAACATTATTCCAATGAATTAATCCATTATTTCAATTTATCTTGTATCTAAATACACCATTGAGGATCTATATCCTCTATTTTAATAACAAAACCAATAGAGGTCTATATCAAGGGTTGATTTGAGCCACCAATTTCATGAAATATATTTGACATTTATTAGATATTTAAACAGTTACAAAAATTTATCATAGAATGCACAATTCCATAGAGTTAATATCCTTCATGAAAATAATTTTTTTTTTTTGAATCTTATCTATAGAATATTAGATAACTTGGTATTCAATCACTCTTAGATGATTTTTTATCATTTGATGAGTACCTTTTTTGGAAAATGTATCAATATCAAAAATCTATCTCTGACCCCAACTCGCATTCGGCCATCCCCACTTCTTTGTTAACCATTATATCTATATGATTGATCTTATAAAATGATTTAGGGTTTTTATTCTTGGAGGAAGTGAATTTTTTATTTTCAGAATTTGGAGGGATCATTCATTATAATTGGCATAATAAGAGTATGTGTTGGCCTAATAAGATCCAATCCATTTGGTCCTTCACCCATCACAATCATCTCAAGAACACCCTATATAAATTTAGATATAGTTTGATCCTTAGAAATATGTATTCCAATATACAAGGGTATAGTGATATATGTAAAAATTTTGATCTATTTAAATATTAGCCAAAATAAATGAGTGTATATTTCTTGAGGCTATTCCTATATCACTACTACATATGTTCCTTCCTGGTGGCATGGATCAGTGGGTCTATAGATACTTGAAAAAAATGGATACATCACTTCCCTAATGACACAAGATAGCATTTTCTTCTACATGATGATTTATTAATGAAATCATGTATGTATTATTTTCCAGCCTCCCCTAAATTTATTCAAACAATGTATATCTAGAAAAAAAAATTAAATTAGTTTAATTCAAATGATCTAACCTAATTGGTACACTTTGTTTTATAGAACTCATCCCATAATCTCTATGAGATAACACAGAAGTAAACAACCATTATAAAATCATTGTGTTAATAGATAAGGTATAATAATTACCTGTAATCCATGAGGAAATGAATATTAAATGAATTTGTACCTACATATTCCTATTGTTCTCCCATGTATATAAAATAATTGGATGTTAAACAAATGGTTGTTATGGAATTTATTGAAATACTCTTGTAGGGACATTATTTACTACCTAAATATGTTTAATAGTTATAGGGGATCCTTGATTTGTAATCCATTAATTATGTGGTACTTTCATTACAATAATCTACCCAACATCAATATTTTATGGGGACATAATGTGTTTTTATGGTATAATACAAAACAAAATCTATTTGCATACTTGGAATCATCAAAATATTGAGATGCTAAAATATAGGAAATCTGTTTCTCAACTCATATAGATCCATTTTATTTTTCTCTTTTTATCTCAATTTCCATTACTAGATAAGTGGAATATATTTAACCCATGAAGGAGGGGGTTGAAGTTAATATTCCTTCAGTATATGACCCAAAATTCTCAATTTTTCATGGAATGAGATCTGTGGTGAATAGTTTAGAACCTCAAAAAATATTTAAATAAATATCACATACTTTAAGTATGTTTTAGAAATCATTAATCAATATACTCTTTCTCAAATCATCCCATTACTTATAAAAATCCAAAAATGTCACCATAAATGGAATATTCAATGTTGATGGTGCCACTTTCATTTAAAAGTGAATATATAAATTTATGTCTTTATTTCTTTATCATCAGTGATATTAAATATTTTATTAGATCACTTATGTTTTGATTTCGTCATATAAAAATCTACAGTTATCATATGGGGTTATTAATGATAGTTGATTTTTATTATTTGTATTTCATGGTAAAAAACAAATTAGTTAAATGAATCCAATGCTGTTGTAAAAGTGTAAAGAGTGGAATCATCATTACACTCCTTAGGAATCATTATATCTGATATCTATTTCCTTCATATCACATGTATAATTATATAATATTTCATGAACTCCTTTAATGTAACAGTTTTTCCCAACAAGTGAATGGATTATGGTATAAGGAACAAGAAAATTTGATTCCACATTCATGGGTTGATATTCATTTTAAATTATCATCAATGAATACACTCACCTATATCATATCAAGATGAAATCCATCCATTAGAGAGATATATATATTCCTTCTGATAAGAAAGGTGTTCCAAAAATTATATAATTCATTCTAAAAAACTATGGATGAATCCTTAGTAGAGGAAACTTGGTGAAAAGATGATCAGGTTTTTTGTGAAGAAGGGCACTGAAATCTTAATCATTTCTTTTTTGTCAAAAAAATTATATGCTTACATAGTTCCACCACAATACAAGACCTATTTTACTCTTGTGTTTGATCACTTCCTTCAATTTCAATTGCTGCCAAAGGACCATAAAATAGTAGAACAAATTTATATAATTCTCTATTTTAATAAGTGTAAATAGTAGCCTCAACATAATTTATTATAATACCAATAAAAAAATTTGGGGGATAATGTCCCATAAAATTTTTCTTTACTCCCATGGGAACATAAACCATAGATTTTGGGAGATCATCATGAACTTATTCATACATATAACATCCAGTGAAGCATGAAATATATTACTAATGTCGAGGAATTTCCTCTCAAAAACAATAGAGTGAGTATCAAACAAACATCAGATTCACTTTGATCGTATCATCCAAAACATCCCCCCTTAGAAAAATGTTATACCCTTGGTCTCCATCAGATCCATATAATTATTTCATTAAAACAAGGATCATATGAGTTTAGAGAGCTTAAAAATTGATATGATGATTACAATTACTCTTTAGTACCAAGGAAAATGGTTTGACCCCAATTATGAATTAAATATGCATCATTAATTGGGATCCTAAAATTGGATTATAATTGATGAAATCATATACCCCATGTGAGATGTCCTCCAACCCCAAAATATTTGAAAGGTTATATTCCCTTACTGATATATTGGATTTCATGGTATAATATATCTAGTTCTAGGACAACTTCATTGATGTTATTTTTAGTGGCCAACTAAGACTCAATTCAAATTGTCACAACTGTGGAACTGGTATAAGATCCAGACATTAAAATTAGATCTATACTTAATAACATGGATAAAAAAACTTCTATTCATAAAAATAGGTTGAAACCATGTGCAACATTCCAACCCAACTATGTAATGTTACATTATGTTTCTGTAAAAAAATAATCAACTATACTCATATGATTATTAGTGATTAGAAATGTCATTATACTACTCACACATTTGAATTTGAATTTGGATTAAAAAACACCAAAGATAAATGATGGAATAAAATATATTTCATGTGAAAATATAATGCATCCATATGATTACCAAATATGGTATGTGGTTCCCTACTATGGTACATTTCCCTAATGATTAGCACCCACCCGTGATAAAAAATTCTCAAAGAGTGATGAAAAATTATCCATGCACCAAATTCAATATATTCATATAATTACATAAGATTTTCTGTAATTATATACAATATAACTTCTTATGGTGATAATTTTATTATAAAAAACTATGAATCTTCATAAATCCACATGACTTTGAATTTTATAAAAAAAAATAGCTTCTCTTGGGTTCACAAAGGGCCAAACACCAATCCACCAGCAAAAATACCATTAGTGAAGGTCCTACGTTCATTACTAACCTGATTTCTCATCATAAATATAACTATTTAAGATATATTAGTAATAATAAATTTTTAATTCTAGTGATCACATGTCCTCCTCAAATGAAAATGGATCATATCCTCTAACAGACAGATTATAAAAATTGGAAAAGCCCCAAGTCTAGTAGTCCAGAGATTGTGGTTACTTTATTACATTTGTTATAGATATTAGTAATCTCATAAAAAAGGACCAAATATTTTCATTGTATTTTAAAATAATATAAATACATGAATTTCACTTCACATTTGATAATATAATAAATATCATATTCTTTTCATCAATAACACAATTATTACCCTTTTCATATCACTGAATATTATTTATAAAACTTATGCTGGTATCTTAATGAAAGGAGACATAAGAAAGGGGTGGGATCAGATTGTCCGTATGGGTTATGTACACATGATGGTATCATGAATTAATAGTAAATAAATAATATGGAAATGCGAATCAAACAAAAAATTTAAATTAAATGAATAATATAATCTAGAAGAATAATAGTAAATAAATTAATGCTGATCAAATAATTTCATACATGTAATGTCATAATTTTGAAAATTATAAATAGATATAATAACTAATTAAATAATCACATGTATATTAATAACTAATACAATAAAATGGTAATTTCTATCATAATAAACATACTCATATGACTTGGTGAATGTAATATTTCTTAAATTTGGAAGGCCTATGCTAAATTCCAAATTCGGTTTGCCTCATGAGACCTACCTATTCTTAGAGGGGATACATTAGGCCCCTAAAATAACTTAAAATGTCTAATGAATTCCTCATATAAATGGGGTCAGACATAATAATTGTAATTTTTTTTAAAAAACTATAACATTAAATGATAATGATTTTGTTAATCAATAAACATAATCATAACCCATTAAGAGTAATATGGAAAATATATCAAAATAGTTCATAAATAGTCAATTTAATAATAAAGAATTTACTAAAATAATAATTATTGTTCCATTATTTTATATCATCATTGTATAATACTTAATATGTGGTTTATTGTATTTCAGTAATATAAATTGCATATAATTTCCTTAGAAATCACGAATAAAATAAATAATTCACTTTGAAATTAACATTAAAAAAACACATTTCAATAATATTAGAAAAACAATTCATTTTAAATTATCCAAAAATGGTATAAAGTATTATTTAAATTATTTAGAATTCATGATTTTGAAAAATGGCATTCATTTATAAATAAGATAAAAGAAAACATTCATTTCATGCAATTGAAAAAACTGAAAAGGACCAATTTTGGAAAATAACATGAACATTAATGTTTAAATTTCATAATGAAATAAATATCATGTTTAAAATATAAATTATACAATAATATAGTAACATTAATAAAATCACCGCATAATTGGAAAACATGTACATGAAAGAAAAATATTCAGGGTTATGTATGAAATAAAGTATGCTTTTTTTTAAAAGCATTTTTTTATATTTTGAGGACATAAAAATTGAAAATGAAAGGAAACAATAGATTTTAAAAAACTAATTAAATGAGAATAATATATAATGGTTTCATTCTATTGAATATTTTATCATTCCCCATCAGATACTTAATCATAAAACATGTTGAGAAATAATGATATTGTAGAATATACCATTACCAGTTTCAGTGCATATGAGTCATAATCCCAATGAATTATCTGTTCTAAGATATATTTTTATATAATAAAATTATCATGAAAATAATACTAAAATACAATCATTGGTGTTATATTCATCACAAAATGGAATAATGTAGTGAAAATGGAAAAAATATTTATGGAAATAAACGTGAGTTGAGAAACCCTTACCTCACATTTTAATTATTTTATATATGACAAAACCTCCAATTATTAAATATAAATTTATTTTAAATAACTTAAAAATATATATTAAAAGATATAATAGAGTATAATGATGGATTATCATATTTTATCCCACATTTATTAACAATTTTTTGTTAAAATCACTTTTTTGATTAAAAATGCTTTGTTTATCATCTATATTTTGGTTTGATAGTTTAAACCCTTTTAATTAGAGAATAATTAAATAATATAAATCATGTATATAATGAATAAAATATCATATATATTCATAATATTAATATTTTAAGTCATCCATAAATGATATAGCGTAATAAATGAGTTACACGATCTATAGAGTGGGAAAGTCGTGAAAATACATGAACGTTGTTTTCATTTTTCAATTGATGAAATGGAATATTTTAAATAATAATTAACCTTTAAAGAATAATTTTTATAGAATATAAAACATATAAAATCATCAAATGCATCATTATTAACACCCAAGAAATTTTTAAACGAAAAATGAATCATATCTCTTCGTTGAGGCGGTAGTCCACACATACATGTGAGATACATTATCATTTTCCAATGGATCTGATGGTAAGAAGGTATATATTATATTATATTAATATAAATATAATTATATCATAAATATCACACACATATTTATAATTTAAATCTATTATAATATACGTATATAAATGAATTCATGGAAAAAAAATTACACCGATTCGTGAGGCGGTTGTCTGTCTTACACATGATTGATGGTTTCGTTTCCCACTTTTTGGAAGAGGAAATGTAAATAGTTTATTCCATAAAAATAATAACATAAATTTATTTTTTACATATCTCTATTATTTTATTGTAATTATTAATACATGAATTATATTTGGAAGAGACATATTAAAATGAAATAGCATAGTGAAGATAATTTTCATTACCTTTAAAACCCTCTGTTGAATCTTTTATTTAGTACACAATGGTTAGTATTTTGGGAAGAACAAAATATTTAAAATGTGGATAATTTTGTTTCAGAGATATTTTGTTAGGTTATTTTATCTACATTCCTTTAGATATTTTAATATTTGAATAGGGGATACGCCCTTTTATAATTGTGGAGGAGTGGCATTTCTATAAATACACAAAAATATAAAATAATTATAAGTCACTGTAAAACCAATCTCCTAAAAAATTTATATATATTTTATTTTATAGAATATTTTTTTTCCCACACCACTATAAATAATATGTTTTAAAAAAATATTCTCTTGACCAATATGGTTGGTCACCTTTTCCATTTTATTATTAGCCAAGGTGACAAGGTTTTTTCATACCAAGGTAATTTTTTCATGTTGAAAAAAATAATTTATACTTATTATATAATATGGAAAAAAGGATTATAAATATTAAATAAAATTTATAATAATAATCATTGTTTTATGTAATTTTATTTTTATTATAAGATTATATAACAAGAAAACCCCCTTTTTCATAACATCGATAATTAGATTTTTTATGTTTTCACAATTTAATATGAGAAAAAATAATATATCCATATTATGAAATATTATTTAGTATTAAAAAAAATATTTATACCATATGAAAATATTAAATTCATATTTTTTATAGAAATTATTTTAAAAATAAACCCATATGCACAATGAAAATGATGTTTTGCAGGGAATAGTTTTCATATGTATGAAAATATTTTATATAATATTTAAAAGTATAATTTATCACAAAAATTTAAATTTTAATAATAATAATAACTATTTAATTATACATTGAAATAGTTTTATCACAATACAAATCATTGTAAATTTATTAAATGAAAATTAATTTTTCAATAAAATATATATTATCACTCTTCAGTGAAAAATTTAGGCATTTCTAAAAATTATGAATACCTAAATGTATAATAATTTTTAAAATATTATTTAATAAATAATTAAATAAATTCAAAATCAATTTTACAATATATTTATAAAGTAATATTAATATATGTGTGAAAAATGAAATCAAACATCATTTAAAAAACAATGTAATTTAATAATAAAAAAGTGTTTATTCTTAACCGATGATTAAAAATATATTATATGGATGATATTTTTTTGAATGAATATATATATATATAATCAATAATTAATAGTGATTGTTTTAATTGTTTTCAATAGAAAATAATGCATACAAATTTGTTTTTTTGAGAAAAATTTATTTATACATTAAATGGATTTTATTTTCATTTATAATCAATTGATAAAAAATGAATTTATTTAATTAATTTATAAACCATAAATGTTTCATTATTTAGTTTTTCATGTTCATCCAAAACAATTTTATATTTGTATGACCTATACTATATTACACAGCATTTTCACACAGAGTTTCATGCATCTAAATCTATCGAAAAGAATAAATTTAGTTTAAAAGAAATATATCGTAATGGGTTGCGGTGTTATATAATATCATCCATTAAGAAACTAAATCATTCAATTTTTTATAATATCACCTCCTGAAATAATTTGTGTAGTTATTCATTATAATTTCATCAGTTTACCACAACACATCTTCAATCCTATGATTTCTAGAATGTACCTTTGTGAGCCTAGTCATTTGATTCCCCAACACATATTTCTTAGTGTAATGAATATATATATGATTATCACAATAAGATAGATTATGATACAAATATAATTTATCATAAGTTGGATCTTTTATTATGTTTGGCGTGTACTTCATTAATAACGATACATGTAAAACAACATGTACTTTACAGTGACTTGGTGAAATTTTCAAATAGTATTTCATAACTCAAATACATTCTTCGATTTAAAATTATTTTATATACCTACGGACTAGATTCCTTTTCATACTGAACCTTATAACACCCTTCTTGGGATATACTTTAAATAACTCATGATCTCCAACTAGAAATTCCAAATATCTCTCATTGTTTTCAACATACATCTTTTACATTATTTGAGTTTCAATGATATAAGTTTAAATAGTCCCTGCCATTCTCATTATATCCTAAAATATTTATAGTAATAAATTTGTTCTTTCACCAACATAATCCCATATTGATGAATTAAGAAATCTCTATAAATATAATGCTTCATTCAATGCCATTTTAATACCTTAATAGAAGATGTTATTATAGGAGAAATTTGAAAATTTAAATAATGATTTGATATACCATTCATGTCAACCGAAAATGATCGTAAAATATTTTATAGTTTTTGAGTAGTAAATTTTTACATTCCATTGATTTTAATGTTATATGTGTTGTATCATATTGAGATAAAAAAATAAATTCTATATTCGATAACATGCATGATACACAACCTCAAGCATAAAAAACAATTAAATATTGTTATTTAAATTTTTCCACTATTACATAGCTGTTATAATGGATGGAATTAATTATATTAAATAAATTATTAAAATGTTATTTTCAAATATATAAAATTTTTCTTTGACAAATAATATACAATTTACTGTGAATCACATTTTTAAATAAAAGGAAATGTTTTTAAAAGAAATTATTTAAATTTGTTGCACTATGTTATATAATAATTAAGAATAAAATCACACATTAAAAATTATATTAATGAAATATATATTTAATATATTCAATTAAATATTTAACCTTCATCTTAAGTGTTTTATACATATCATATATGAAAATTAACAATTCTACAAATAAAAGTAGTAGTTTTCCAAAAATGCATATTTTTCGTCTTTTGACAGCTCACATATTATAAATCTATTTTCATTCATATTTCCAAATTATATTTTAAAAAAATAAAATTTTCCATTGAAATCTCACATTGAAAATTTAATTAGGTTGAATTTTTGATATTTTTCTGTTAAGATTAATTTTTTGATGAATAGTAAAAAATACTATATTTTAATTTAAAACTCCTTTGCCATAAAATTTATTTATAGATTTACATTTTTTATTAGTATGGTTATAATGTATAATTAAATCATTTTTTATCAGTTTGTTCAATAATGGTAATTTTAATAAATTTAACATTGAAATTGGATATACAAATGTTGTGACCTTTGGAACATTTTTACTATAACATAGTGTTCTCTCGATTAGTTAATCAGATTAATTTAAAATTAATTTCATCCACTTATGTTTTTTGAATAAATAAAAATTAATTCTATCTTTGTAATAAAGAGGTCTTAATTTAGTAAATCAGTCCATTTCATTTTTTGCAATGACTACAGTAACATTACTATTTTTTTATTACCATAGTTAAGGGTAAATAAGTTAATATAGGTTAAAAATAATATTATAAAATATTATAAAATTTCCAAAAAACTAGTAAAAATTAAATTTTATGAATTAGTTTTGACCAAAATAATTATAGGTATTATATTGTTCACATTTCGTGCCACATCTATGATTTTATTACATTAAAATAATTTTATTCGATGAGAAGTCATTTTGAAATACTTTATTTTAATAATTTTAATATTTTAAATATGAGGTTATAAAAGGGATATTTTAAACTATAAACTATATATATACATGAAACATTTTCCAAAATAATTACTATTTATTTATTATTTTTAAGAATGAAATAATTAAATTAAATGGTGACACAATGATGATGCAATGATTTTTGAGTTAATAAAGGATTTGAATAAATGATATTAAAAATATTAAAATAAATAAAATTTCTTATAAATTATGTAATCCAAATATGTTATAAATTAAATGGAAATTTGAGTGATATATTAAAATATGTGGTTAAAATATATCAAACTTTTATGATAATTTTTAAAAAATCAATAAATGAATAGTGTCAAAATTGATTGTAAATGAATTTTAAAATATAAAAATTTTATTAAATGATATAACATTTATAAAATTATATTATTTAGCTAAATAGTTGTAATAAGTAATTAAATTTCATAAATAACTCATTTATTGGCAAATATTAATGTTATAAAAATTATTTTATCCATCACAATTTAAATTTCATGAAAATATTATAAGAGTTAAAGGGGAAAAATAAGGGTTTAAAATAGTTTTTCAAAAAATAATAACACTATATAATTTTTATTGAGTAACTGGATTTAGAAACATAATAATCTTCAATTGGACATAAATAAATTTGGAGAAACTTTTAATAGAAAATAAATTTATATTAATTTAATAATGTGAAGAATTCCACGTATGCCCCTACCCTCTCTTATAAAATGGATATAATTCATATAATTTCTTCACACATAAATTAAAATTTTTATGAGATAAGATATACCACAATACCATTATAGAATATTTCACAACATTTTAGATGAATTATTATACACAAATAACCATATTTATACACGTTTAAGTGCTAATAAAAGGAAATCAGTTGGAGAAGAGGTATTATTCTTATTTAAGTGTTTCTATTATATTTATCCTTACACTAACAATAAATATTACTAATACCTATTGAAATAATAACTATAGTGTCCTTGATATATTTATATTTTATTATGTTAATATCATCATCTAAATCCATCTCCACATCCATCAAATGGGAAAGGAATTAATCATTTTTGTGTACGAGTGAGCTATCATGTCCACGAACAAAAATAATTCATTTTCCATTATCATCACTAAATATTGGTTATAATGATATAATTGATGTTTCTATATATTATAAATTAAATATTTATCATTATAAGGGAATAATAAAACAATTAATGTATTACAATTCATACACATAAAAATGATAATGGTGTTCATGTGTACGTGTCAGCTATCACCTTCATGAAGCAATGTGATTCGTTTTTTATACCGACATCGCAATAATAATTTATATACGTATATTTAAATTATTTATATTATATTGATTATTTCACGATATTTATGTGTTTATCAAATAATACATAACTTCTTTCCATACTGATCATTGGAATGATAAAACCTTACTCATGTGTACATATGGTCAACCGTCTCCATGATTATAACATTATTAATTGTTCATAACCTTAACTAAATGGTTCCGATTAAATGTATAATTTATGTATAAAATTTATTATTAATTCATCGATAATATTATATTTTTGGTATAAAAATGGTTTCTTTAACTATAAAAATATTAACAATGTCATTTTAGACACATGTACTGAATATCGACATATCATCTATCTTAAACAAAAATAATTATGAAATATTTATTACATAATAATAATTGATATAAAAGGAATAATAAAAAAATATACTCAATAATGAAAATAATTAACCTCTAGTTATTATTATAGTTGAAAATTATTGTATGTGATGAGTCAGACTCAATGGATAGGACTTTGTCTGAATCACATTTCATTGATGTAACACCCCAAGATTTCATAGTACGTTATTTTTTCGAAGTAATTCAATAACTTTCACTACATGAAACACTGAGTTCAAGCGCACCACAACTTACCGAACTAGCCGTTAAGAAGCGGTTATGAAAATTATTAATAGAATATTGAACTTTATATAATCCTTATAATTTTAGAGTCAATATTATGAGTTTATTAGACATAATGTAAGAACATATTCATTTTTTCAGATAAAATAAGTATTTTTAAAAAAAATGAAATTTTACAACCTTTTAATAGAGAACACTTTCTGAATCCTATATTTGATACTTATATATATTAAATTTGACGAAATAAATTTATTCTCTAGAATTTGGACATAAAAATTTACATTGTGTATATTTTTAGAATTTTTATTAAAAAGTTCATTTTTTATTGAATAGTGAAAAAATTTTCATTTTAATTCAAAAGTAACTTTTAATATAATTTATTTATATGGTTATATTATCTTTTAAATTGGTTTTAAAGTTTAATTATAATATATTTTTACCATTTTATCCCATTTTATCTATTGGAAATAATTTCACTTTGAAACTGGACATAAACAAGTATCAATCTTTTGATAGTTATTGTTTCTTAAATAAACGCTATTTGTTTTAACAATGTGAACTAATTTTAAATTAAGTAATGCAACTTATAAGTTTTGAATTTATCAAAATAGACAAAGTTTTTGAATTCTAAATATCTAATATAGCTTCGGATGAATTTTTTGTATTTTTCTAAAAAACATTAATTCGTTATGATTAGTGAAAAACACTGAGTTATTGGTTAAAACCAAATTCTTATTTAAATAATTATTTAAATTATTTAAACTAATTTTTTGTCAAAATAGATACATAATACCTATATATGATCATAATAAATCATTGGATTCATTTTATAATAAGTTTAGATTTATACAAATTTTATTGAACTTTTCACCGTCTTTTACCCACCTCCAAGGAGAATTTGTAAATTCACATAAAACATAATTTTAGCACTTCTGTGAGTTGAATTTCAAAAATCTGAGAGACATGGTTAACCTCATGAAGTAAAATGTGGTTCAATAAGTTGAAAATAATTTTTTTTTTGAACAGTATCTTTTGAATTTTATTTACCGCGGTTAAATGTAAATAGGGTAATTCAAGGTAAAAATAATACTGAAATAATTCAAAATAACCTTAAAACATGTCATATCCTTATTGGATGCGTAATTACCGACCATGTTCATCCTTGGGTCTATTTTGGGTCCCCATAGAGCCACTTATGAATGATAATGACACTTCAGATTAAAAAATTTAAATTAAAGGAAAAATTGACAAAAACAAAAATCTTTTACTAATTAATTTTTAAATGGTGATATATAAATAATATTTTTGACTATAGATATTCATTGTAAGGATATGAATATTTCCTAAATCATGGTATTTTTTATAATATTTATACATCTAATATTTTAAATTATTTACGACACAATAATTATGTAGTATTTACATGATTAATTAATGATTTAAATAAATTAGATTATAAATATTTAAATAATAACCAAAACATGTCCAATTCCTATTAAATGATTTTATTTCGATCATGAGTCATCTTATCTTCGACCCTAATTGTTTTTGGACCATTATAAACTGGATATTATTATATAATAAAATAATATTTTCACAAATTCCTAAAGAGCCCATCCTCTCCTTTATAAAAGGAGACTACTTATAACCAATTTCACACACCACTCAAGCCTTTAGGATCTTCCAAACTCTACCAAATTAAGCTCCCTACATCCCTCTCCTCCTCATAGAAGCCTTACCGTAGTAATAAGGCACTTCAAGAAATCATTTTGGTTCAAACCAAAGGAAGATACCCAAATTAAATTCAATAGTTCCCCTTAACTTCTTTTCTTTTATTTTACTTCTCCAACCCATAACATCTTTTTATTCGTTTATTTTATAAAAACACTTGTACCCTCAATATACTAGGATGTTTTTATGAGAAATATTCTAACTACACTTACACACACCTCCATCTAATGGGAGAAGAACATAGTGTTCCTGTGGATCGAAAACTAACGCCTCACGAAACGATGATTGTTCAATTACCTCCTACCACCTCTCATGGTGGCCATTATGATTGTACTATATTTATATATGATTTATATATTATTCATATGTTTTCTTAATGATTCGGTGTTTTTTTATAGCATACCTTAATGTTCCCATTATGGGTAAACACGATAATTTCATTTGATGAAGTGCGGACTACCGCCCCCTCAAAGTGATATGACTCATTAATACCATATGTGGGATCTATAAAGGATGTATTTAATGATATTATATATGATATTACACTGGAATTATAATATACTTGTGTATCATTATGTTTTAATTCTTTTCAAATAAGAAACCGAAATGAATGTAGCGTTCATGCGTACGTACGACATACCATCTCCATAGATAATGCATTTCATTTCTTACCCCAAAATGATATGTACTACAATAAATACTTGTATGTACTGAATATATATGAAATATATGATATCTAAATAATGAATATAATTCTGTATATAATGAAATTTTGAGTCAATAAGGTTTTCCTTATGACTTTTCCATTCTTTCTTGTTTTGAAAATCACAAACACCTTATACATAAGAAAATATATATTTTTCCCCCATAAGGAAAATTTTCTTCTTTAATAGTATTTACCCTAAAATAAATTTTCATATACATATAAATATTTTTTTTGTACAAAAACCAGATTCATAACCAAAACCCAGGAATCATATAATGTGAATAATTGGAGTATTCTATTTTTAGGATCTGAATTATGGATGTGAACTGTAATGAAGTTCCACTCCGAATTCTGGATGTGAACTATAATTAAGTTCCACTCCTAATTCTGGATACGAACATTCATGAGTTCGACTCCAAACTTTCATGAGTTCGACTCTGAACTCTTATGAAGTTCGACTCCGAACATTCATGAGTTCGACTCTGAACTCCTATGAAGGTCGACTCCGAACTTTCATGAGTTCGACTCCGAACTCTTATGAAGTTTGACTCTGAACATTCATGAGTTCGACTCCGAACTATTATGAAGTTCGACTCCGAACTTTCATTAGTTTGACTCCAAACTCTTATGATGTTAGACTCTGAACTTTCATGAGTTCGACTCCGAACTCTTATGAAGTTCGACTCCGAACGTTCATGAGTTCGACTCCGAACTCTTATGAAGTTTGACTCCGAACATTCATGAGTTCGACTCTGAACTCTTATGAAGTTAAACTCCAAACAATTACTAGTTCGACTTAAAACTCTGCAAGTTCAAATTCTAAACTTTGGAGAAACCAGACTCCGAATTTCCTTAGAAATTCAGACTTCGGATTTCTACAGACTTCAGGTTATGAATTCCTATAAAACAGAATCCAACCATTTTTTAACATAGACTCCAAATTCCATTTTTATTAGAATCCATACATTTATATACATACATTCTGATTTCTAGTTTTCCTTGTGCTTTAACAGGTTTCATTGTAAAACGATGTCATGCTTTCAGTTACACATGTTTTGTTATAAAATTATGTTTTATATTTTGTTTCTAATTAACCATTGGTTTAGTGACACGTGTACAGGTCCCTCCGATATTCAAGGAAAATATGACCATTGGAGGAGAGATCCAATCGTTCCAACCGAGCCTATAAATAGGAGCTCAATTGAAAGAGCTCAACAACAAGTTGATCACTCTAGAGACCACATGTTGTTAAGGTTATTTCTAGAGAGAGAAGCTTTTCAAACTTTGTGCGTACTGAACCGATCTTTCAGATTGCTTTGTGCGACTCCGAATGTTGGTGATTACATTCGAGGGCTTCTGGGGATAGGAAGACAGAGGTGCCGACTACCTTGAAGATTGAGGGCTTCCTTGCTAAGGAAGACAGAGGTTCCAACTACCATGAAGTTGAGGGCTTGCGGGGATAGCAAGACAGAGACACCGATATTCGTATCGAGGGCTTACCATGGTGTGGGTAAGACAGACTTGCTTGAAATTATAAATCAAGGGACCTTTATCCAAGGTTGTTGTATACCCTTCTCTTTGGGTTATAAGAGTTATTTTTTGTTACTTGTAGTTGTACTACATGTTTTTCCGCTGCATATTGTATTGTTAGGAAAGTATAATCTTCTTATATTTCCTTACACTTGTACTCTAAATCATTAAATTCTATATGCTTTAAGGTAGACTCTCATATTGTAAACTCTAGTTACGTTTAAATTTTTGGATCCATATTTCCAAAACCACTTTTTTGGGATCACTTTCCTGATTCAAGAAAGTGTGTAGAATTATAAGTTTCTAACTTCATACCTTGTTCCAATTCTCCAATTTGTGTTAGAGGTATTGTGAATTTTATTAGGTTAACGTTGTTAAAATTAGATCTTTACTTGTTTAATGAAAATTTTAAAGTCTACAATTCAACCCCCCTATTGTATATTGAGCATCTACATCAGTATTTTGATCCTACAATTGGTATCAGAGGTTGGAAACCTCATACTCTATACCAATCATACAATTGGTATTAGAGAAGGTCTCTGAAATACTTATACTCACATATAAGTTTTTCATGTTCACTTTTTCATTAATCTTAATCCTTTCTTAGAAAGATAGTTTCATTCCGAACTTTGTCATTCCGAGCTTGTCCATTCCGAATTTGTTCATTCCGAACATTGTGGTTACGAACTTTTCCTACTAATAAGTTTGGTTGCAAAAGTTTTTCTTAGAGATGGAATGTTTAAATGTTGGTCCTATTGAAAATATAAAACCTACAAGACCACCAATTTTTGATGGTAATGACTATGAGTATTGGAGATATCGAATGAATACCTTCATTATCAATAGTGGAGTGGATAATTTCGTTATGCTTACTGGTGATTAGAAAATTACTAATAAGGAAGTTAGAACGTTCACTAACCAGGAAAAGAAAGAATATGAACTCAATTATAAGGTATGCAATACTTTACAATGTTCAATATCTATAAATATATATAAGAAAATTCCTTCTTGTGAAGTAGCTAATTGTATCTAGAAGAAGTCATAGGTTACACACTTAGGCACTTCTAAAGTGATTAAAACAAGGAGATCTATGCTTAGAGCTGAATACCATGGATCCAATTTTACATATGGAGAACCAATCTGTAAAGTGTAATAGAGATTTATACAAATAGTGAACAGTCTTCAGTCTATGGGAGAAAAAGGGTTAGATGATGAATCCCTTGTGGATAAGATTATAGATATTATTTCCAATGAGTGTGAATCAAAAAGAACTGATATTAATGAGAACAGGAAGGTTACTCAAATTTCCTTAGATGAGCTATTTGGAAATCTTCTCCAACATGAAACAAGAATGAAGAGAGATGCTGAAAACATCAAGAAAAAGAATGGAAATGGTACTGTTTATTTTACCACAACTTCAAATCATATGAAAGCTAAGACTCCTGAGAGAGTAACCAGATCCAAGTCTAAGAAAGTTGTTATCCAATCCAAATCTAGTGAAAGTGAAGCCACATAGAATGAGTTATAAAATCTTGCTCGAAGGATGAACAATATAGTTGGACAGAGAAATTTCCAATCTACGTCTAAGAAAAAGGAAAGAAATGATAGGAAATATGGAGAAGTTACTTGTTATTAATGCAAGAAAACTGGACATGTTAGACCGGATTTCCCTTTGCTCAAAAATAATGAAACAAAAGAGAGGAATTCTGAAAGGAATATGAATAAGTATTATAAAGCCAAAGCTAAGAATGTTTTGAAACCTAATGATACTTGGAGTGCTAGTGGTGGTGACTCTTCAGATGAATCATCCAATTATAAATCTTTAGGACAGAAGAATCTTGGTCTTATAGCCAGATTACCTATTAACAATCATTACTTCATGGCAAAGGTACACAATGCTGAATCACTGATCAATGTTTATTTAAATTCTAATGATAGTAAATATTATAACTCATCAGATGAAGAATCCTCTTCTGATGAAGAAAATACTTCACCTACCTATGAAGAAGTTTCTAGGTTTGCTGAACTTCTTGAGATTGAGAATTCCAAACTCAATAAAAACCTTAATAATGAAAAATCTAGGAATATTATTCTTACAAAAGAAATATCATATCTTTCTAATGATCTTGATAGGAAAAATGCAGATTTTATAAGTATTTCAAAAAATCTTGAGGAAGTAAGTTCTGAGAAGAACAAACTTTCCAAAGACCTAGAAAAAGTAATTTCTAAGCAAAGTGTTTTCGAGCCTATCTCTAGTTCTAAATCTATTTATTTTTAAGATAAAAACTTGATTATAAAACTCAAGTCCAAATGGTTTTCCTTAAAGAAGTTTTTATCAAACTGTACCCATGGTAAAGAAAATTTTGATAAAATGTATTCACAAATTCAACCTTTAGTAAATAAATCAGGATTTGGTTATACCCATGCAAAACAAACATTTGGTAACAAATATATTGTTCCACAGAGTTCCCCATTTTGTACCAAGTGTCAATGTGGTGGTCACTAGGCAAAGAATCACCCTTTAAAGGAAACCCAATCTCTAGGTTTTCATAAGGAATATTTTTCTTATAAGATGCGGGTGCCCAATATTTTGTTATCTGGAAATCTCAGATCCAAACAAGTTTGGATTTCGAAATTCTAATTTTATTCTTGATTTTAGGAAGATAAAGGAAATACCAACAAAAATACTTGTTACATGGATTTTGGATGTTCCAAGCACATGACTGGTAACAAAAGCTATTTTGAAATGATTATCAATACAAAAGGAGGAAAGGTATCTTTCCGAGATAATGCTCAGGGAGAAATTGTTGGTATAGGTAATATTGTTCTTCATGGTAAAACTTTGATGTCAAAGGTTTTATTTGTAAAGAGTCTTAAGAACAATCTCATTATCATAAGTCCATTATGTGATGAAGGTTACCTTGTGAATTTTAGGAATGATAAGTGCATAGTACAGAATTCTAAGGAAGAGTTTATTCTCTCTGCCAATAGGCAAGAGAATGTTTACACTTTGAACATAGAAGACCTTATGAGCCAAGATTTACCTTCCCTTAGAGCAATGGAAGGTCATTCTTGGTTATGTCATAGAATATTAGGTCACTGGAACCTTAGGAACTTATGTAAACAATCAAAGAAGAAACTAGTTAAGGATCTACTGGATCTTAGATTTGATTCTTTTAAAGATTGTGATCCTTGTCAATATGGAAAGAAACATAAATCTAGTTTTAAATCAATCGGTGAAGTCGCAACAACTGATTCATTATAGTTAGTGCACATGGATCATTTTGGTCCCAAAAAAATTGGAAGCATTGGAGGCAAATACTATGTGTTTGTTCTAGTTGATGATTACACTAGATTTACATGGGTCTATTTTCTAGCAATGAAGTCTGAAGATTTTTATTATTTCAAAAGTTTTAGAGCCCAAGTTAAAAAATGAGAAAATCCATCCACTGAAAACTATTCATAGTGATCATGGGGGAGAATTTCAAAATTCTGATTTTGAAACTTTTTGTAGTAGAAAAGGTATTTCTCATAATTTTTCAGCACCTGGAACTCCTCAATAGAACGGTGTAGTTGAATGAAGAAATATAATTCTTCAAGAGATAACAAGAACCATGTTGAGTGAATATTCGATAGCTAGAAATTATTGTGCTGAAGTTGTAAGTACTGCTTGATATACTATAAATCGAGTTTTTATTATACCTTTTCTTAATAAAACTCTTTATGAGTTATGGAATGGTAGAAAACCTAGACTTTATTACTTAAATGTTTTTGGATTCATTGTATTCATCTTGAATACTAAAGATAATATACACATATTCGCTCCAAAATATGATGAAAGAATTTTCTTAGGCTACTCCAGAAATTCTAAGGCTTATAGAGTTTTCAATAAAAACACTTGTACTGTTGAGGAAACAGTGCATGTAAAATTTGATGAATCTGATCCTTTTGTTTTTAAACCATCCCAACCTACATCTCCAGATGTGGTTTCAAACACTGATTAACAACCTTTGTTAGAAGAGCCTTCTGATATAGAAAATTTTCAAGAAGATACTTCTGAAACATTTATCCCAGAATACTTTCTACCCTATGTTGATGAACATGTTTTACAAAACCCAAACCAGGTGTTACTTAATAATCATCCCAGTGATAGTATCATCGGTGATGTAAATCAACTTGTAAGGACTAGATGTTCCTTGAGGAATTAAGTAGAACATCTAGAATTAATTTCTCAATTGGAAACAAAAAAAAACTGATGAAGCTTTAGGTTGTGATGATTTGATCAAATCCATGCAAGATGAACTAAATGAATTTGAAAGGAATAAAGTCTGGATCTTGGTTGAATGACCTAAGGAAACTTCTGTTATTGGAGTAAAGTAGGTATCTTACTTGCCTTTGCAACATTCTTAAATTTTAAACTTTTTCAAATAGATGTAAAATGTGCTTTTCTTAATGGTTATGTTCAAGAAGAAGTTTTTGTTGAACAACCTCCTGGATTTAAAGATACAAAGCATCCTGATCATGTTTTTAGACTTACTAAAGCTTTGTATGGCCTTAAACAAGCCCCATGAGCCTGGTATGATAGACTTACAGGATTTTTGCTTCAAAATAACTATGTTAAGGGAAATACAGATCCAACCCTTATTATAAAAAAAATATAAGAAAAATGTTTTGATAGTTCAAATTTATGTTGATGACATTATATTTAGTTCAACTCCACAATATTTAACTTATTCTTTTTCAAGTCTAATGCAATATGAGTTTGAAGTGTGTATGATGGGTGAGTTAACATTTTTATTTGGTTTTCAGATTTCTCAAAAAAACCAGAAGGAACCTATATATATCAACATAATTATATTTAATATATTATTAAAAAGTATGGATATGACAACACTAAGAGTATATGTACTCCCATAAGTACCTCAAAATAATTAGATCTTGATGAAGATGGAAAACCAGTAGATCAAACATCAATTAGAGATATGATAGGAAGCCTACTATACTTGACAGCCAGTCGACCAGACTTGATGTATTCTGTATACTTATGTATGAGATATGAATCCAATTCTAAGGAAACTCACTTAAAGGTGGAAAAAAGAATTTTTCTTTACTTAAAGGGAACCATGGATCTATGATTATTTTATACTTCTTGAAATGATTTTGTTTTAAAAAGATTTTCAGATGCTGACTTTGTTGGATGTAGAATGGATAGAAAGAGTACATCCAAAACTTTCCCTTTCTTAGGAGATTCGTTAGTTTCTTGGTCATGCAAGAATTAACACTCAGTAGCTCTCTCCACTACTGAAGCATAATATGTAGTGGCTGGAAGTTAATGTACTCAAGGGTTCTAGATGCATCACACTCTCACAGTCTATGGCTTGAGTTTTACAATGACTCAATTTTTTGTGATAATACAAGTGGCATTGCCCTTAGTAAAAAACATGCACATCACTCACGTGCAAAGCATATAGATATTAGGCATCACTTTCTTAGGGATCACACACTTAAAGGAGATATTATTCCTTAGTTTATCAAAACGCAAGATCAACTTGCTGATATTTTTACAAAATCATTACCCTCCGATAGATTTAAATACATTAAACATAAGTTAGGAATGATAACAGTAACATAATCCTTCTTCATTAACTTACTATTTAACAACTCTCCTAATAGTTATAAACTCCTTTTCATAGGGGGAGTACATTTGTGTGCTATTTTAACCAAAATTTTTGTTGACATTTTTTTTCTTCTTTTGTAACTAAAATTTTTATGTAATAAGTTTATGGAATTTCTTAGAATGGAAATTTCCAGAATGGAAATTCTCGGAATGGAACTTTCGTAATGTGATTTTTGTACTGGAACTTTCTTAATGAGAATTTTCGCACTGAACTTTCCATAATGAGAATTTTCATACTGAACATTCTGTAATGAGAATTTTCGTACTGAACTTTCATAATGAGAATTTTTGTACTAAACTTTCTATAATGATAATTTTCATACTGAACTTTCCGTAATGAGAATTTTCGTACTGAACATTCCGTAATGAGTATTTTCATACTGGAACTTTCGTAATGGGATTTTCGTAATGGATTTTTCGTAATCAGTTTTTTTTCTCCAAAGAAGAATATTACCAATTACAAACAATATTTCTAGCCAATACAAATAGTATGATTTCCTTATTTAAATTTTTGTAATCATATTTTGCTTGCTGGTATTTTCATGACTTTTAAAATAATTCTAATTCCAGTTTTCCTTAAATCACAATGTTTTTCTTAAAACCTAAAAAGATCGGAGTCAAGTTTTCCTTGTGGGATTTTTCTCAACCATTAGATCAGATCAAAATGTTTTTCAACCGTTATATGGCTTCTGGAATACCAAAGGTCACATGCATCACCTATATAAAGGTGACCCCAAGACGCATCCCACATCGGTTTTTCAAATCTTTTGCATCTCGAAGCCTTGCTGCTCTTCCTAAGATCGGTTCCGATCATTGAAAAGTCGTTCCGAATCTTTCAGATCTCTCTGTTCTGAATGTCTATTGAAGAAACATCTCAAGATATTTCAACTACAAAGCCAATCTCAAAATATATAATCTTCATGGAAAGGTTGGTGCATCCGGATTTTTACAAGCTTGATTATATTATAACCAAGAATATCAGATTGAATGGTTAGGAATATGTATGCTTGTACAAGACATAGAAACAGGATCCAATTTACACTGATTTTTTGATTGAGTTCTATGAGTCTGTATCCTTCTAGATGGAAGATGGAAGAGACTGGTTTTCATTCAAGTCTTATGAAAAGACTTACAGGTTATCTTACACCAAGTCCACAAGCATGGTTGGTTTATCCTATGAAGGGGAAGTTGGGTTTTTCTCACATAAGCTTCCAGATGAGCAAGGAAGTTTCAACAAGGTGAAGGCTTTAAAATATCTTGGACTTAAGGATAATACGACTGCTAAGATTGCTCATCTCACTCTAAACAATAAGATTCTATAGCTCTGGGTACAAGGTTTTCTCATACCAAGAAGAGGTGACAAGGATAATCTGAAGAAAAGTGATATCTATGTCTTATAATTTTTGGTAAATCTACGAAAGATTAATTTGATGAGGCATGTCTTGATTACGATCAAGAACATCAAATAAGGGAACTTGAGAGCTCAAATAATTATGTACCCTACCTTACTATCTAAGTTGATAGTTCGGTGATTATAATCCTTCAAGGTTGCATGCAAATCAAAAGTTCAGAATTGTAAGCTTATGCTGGTAAGTGATGTTACTTTGAAGAGGATGAAGATGGGTTTTTCCAGTGAATCTGGATAATTATACACTCTATCTGTGGAAGAGGTTGAGGCAGCTTAGAATGATACACAGACTCCAGAACCATCCAAAAAGGCAAGGAAGAAGAGAAACATTAAGGAAGTGGTTGTTGATGAAGAAAATCCCAAGTATAAGTAAACTCAGTCTGCTCCCCCCAAACCGAAGAAACAAAAAATTTATCCTGATGAAGTTGATGTGAAGTGGAGGGAAGACAAAGAGAAGAGTAAAGAAGGGGATCCACAGTTCAGATTGGACCCTGCAGAGGCTAAGGCCTTAAAAGAGAGAGATACAGATGAATTAGAAAATCAGGAAAAGGAAAAGAAGATAAAAAATAATTTGTATGAAGCTGAACTGGTGAAATCTCTTTTGAGAGATACTGAAATAGCTTCTGAGCATATTCTGGTTCTGGAAACATTCCTTACAGAACCTTCTTTACCAGAAATTCCAGCTAAGAACTATATCACTCTGGAAAATTATAAGGGTAATGATGTTGTTGACGAAGTAGAAAAACAAGAAGCTGAGGAAGAAGTAGAGGAAGAGGTTGAAGAAGAATAAGAAGAATAGGGAAGTGAAGATTTGGATGCCTTGATAAAGAAATTATAGGTTTATCAAGATAAGTCAGAATTTGAAAAATTAGTTACTCCAGCAAAGGGAGTAGAGGAAGATAGTATGGATGATGATAAGTAAATGAAAGAAGAAGAAAATGTTTTGTATGATGAGGAAGAATCCTATGAGAAGGATTTTCAAGAGAAAGGAGTATAAAAGGAGAAACAAGATGAAGATCAGATTATTCATGTTTCTGAATCCGAGGTAGAATATCCTAATGAGGAACCCATTCCGAAAGCTGACAAGGGGAAACAAGTACTGATGGATACACCAATAAAAGAAATTTTCAGGAAAAAGGAGGTTGGTGGATCTTATAAAAGAAAATTGGTGCAAGTTGAAGATGAACATTCTCCAAGTAAATTATCAGATTCAGAGTCATCAGCACATGGTCACAATTTTGTGGTTGAGTCTCTGATGAAGTTGGTGGACACCATTCCAATTTTCCCAACTATTGACTCCAGATGCCAGATGATGCAACAAAGTATGAATCAGAAATCAAATTCTGTATCCAAGGTCATGGATAAGTGTGTGAAGATTGAAACTGACCATAGAATCATTCTTATAAATTACGATGTGAATAGAAAATCTTACAGCAAAATAACTCTGTGGTCTAAGGATGTTGAAGAAGACATGGCTGATTAAGATAATTTTCAGAATTAGGTGAAATATGATTTAGAAACCGAGGATAGAAAGATCAAGAATCTTCAGGAAGAGCTGATCATTGAGAAAAGCACTTGAAATCAACAGGTTAGAGACCTGAATTGGAAGCATAATTCAGTAGCTTAGATCTGGAAAAGTTAAAGAGACTTCTAGATTGAGTTTAAGGAGAAGCTGGAAAAGCAAGATGAATTAATAAATATGTAGAAAGAATCCATCAAGGCTCAGGCAGAAGCATTGAAAGCCCAAGAATAAAAGACAAACGCCTTGGAGAGGCAAGTTGAGGAAGACTAAATAGACTTGAAGAATCTCAAAACCTTGTTGAAAAATCTGATCCCAATGGAAAATGAAGACAAATAAATCCACTCCGATCTTTTGTTGTATTTGTCTTTCTTTGTAAATTTTCTCAACTCTAATGAAAATTTGGTTGGTTGTATCTTGTTATATACCAATGTTCCAGGTACCATATTTTCTTTTCCATTCCCTTCAATTATTTTTGAAAATATCACAGGGGGGAACGATAGAGAACTACTCCTAAGGGGAGAAAGAAAAATTTTAAATGAAGAGGAAAATTTTCTAAGTGAAATATCCTTAAATTAAGGGGGAGTTCCTCACTAAGAATTTTAGCATTTCCATGATAATGAAAGCTACACTCTTGAAATTCAGAATAGAATCCTTAGAGTTTCAATGCCTAAGGTGGAGTTAGTTGTATTCACTTTCATCCATGAACAAAGGGAGATATGTTTCAATTTCAAAGTCTAATGATATTTTTCAAATTCGTTATATTCTTTTTTGTAAGGTTGTTTTTGCTTTCCAAAAAGGGGTAGATTATTGATTCAATAAGGTTTTATTTATGACTCTTCCATTCCATCTTGTTTGGAAAATCACAAAAACATTATACTTAATCAAATATATATTTTACCTCCACAAGGAAAATTTTCTTCTTTAAGTAAATTTACCCTAACCTAGATTTTCTTATACATATCAATATTTTTTCTTAAGTAAAAAAACCAGATTCATACCCAAAACCCTAGAATCATATAATGTCAAGAATTGGAGTATTCTATTTTTAGGATTTGAATTCTAGATGTGAATTGTAATGAAGTTCCACTATGAATTCTGGATGTAAAATCTAAGGAAGTTCCACTCTGAATTCTAGATACAAACATTCATGAGTTCGACTCCGAACTCCTGTGAAGTTCGACTCCGAGCATTCATGAGTTTGACTCTGAACTCTTATGAAGTTCAACTCCAAACATTCATGAGTTTGACTCCGAACTCTTTTGAAGGGCGACTCCGAACTTTCATGAGTTCGACTCCAAACTCTTATGAAGTTTGACTTCGAACTTTCATGAGTTCGACTCCGAACTCTTATGAAGTTAGACTCCGAACTTTCATGAGTTAAACTCCGAACTCTTATGAAGATAGACTCCGAACATTCATGAGTTCGACTCTGAACTCTAACGAAGTTCGACTCCGAACTTTCATGAGATCGACTCTAAACTCTTATGATGTTCGACTCCGAACATTCATGAGTTCGACTCCGAACTCTTATGATGTTCGACTCCGAAATTATAGTAGTTTGACTTCGAACTCTGCAAGTTCAGATTCTGAACTCTCGTGAAACCAGTCTCCAAATTTCTTTAGAAATTCAGACTCCAGACATCTACAGACTTCGGTTTCTGAATTCCTATAAAATAGAATCCCAACATTTTTTAACATAGACACCGAATTCCATTTTTATTAGACTCTGAACATTTATATACTTACATTCCAATTTCTAGTTTTCTTATGCTTACACTTGTTTCATTGTAAAACGATGTCATGCTTTCAGTTACACATGTTTTGTTATAAAATGATGTCATCCATTCTGTTTCTAATTAACCGTTGGTTTAGAGACATGTGTACAGGTCCCTCCGATATTCAAGGAAAATATGACTGTTGGATGAGGGAGTCGATCGTTCCAACCGAGCCTATAAATAGAAGCTCATTTGAATGAGATCAAAAAAAATTTGATCACTCTAGAGACCACACGCTGTTAAGGTGATTTCTAGGGAGAGATGCTTTTCAAGCTTTGTGTGTACTGAACCACTCGTTCAGATTTCTTCGTGCGACTCCGAATGTCGGTGATTACATTTGAGGGATTCCAGGGATAAGAAGACAGAGGTGCCGACTACATTGAAGTTCGAGGGCTTCCGTGCTAAGGAAGACAGAGGTTCCAACTACATTGAAGTTGAGGACTTGTGGGGATAGAAAGACAGAGACACTGATCTTCGTATCGAGGGCTTACCCTGGTGTGCGTAAGACAGACTTGCTTGAAAGTATAAATCAAGGGACCTTTATCCAAGGTTATTGGATACCATTCTCTTTGGGTTAAAAGAGTCATTGTTTGTTACTTCTAGTTGTACTAATTGTTTTTCCGCTGCATATTTTATTGTAAGGAAAGAATAATCTTCTTATATTTCATTACACTTGTACTCTGAATCATTTAGATTCTATACACTTTAAGGTAGAGTCTCATATTGTAAACTCTAGTTAAGTTTCAATTTCCGGATCCATATTTCTGAAACCTATTTTTCGAAATCACTTTTCTGATTCAAGAAAGTGTGTAGAATTAGAGTTTTGTAACTTCAGACCTTGTTCCAATTCTCTAATTGGTGTTAGAGGTGTTGTGAATTTTCTTAGTTTAACTTTGTTTAACTTAGATCTTTCCATTTTAAGGAAATTTTTAATGTGTACAATCCCCCCCCCCCTCTTGTATATTGATCATCTACATCAGTATTTCGATTCTACATGAATCTTTGACCATGTGAACAACTTGTAACTATAAACTATTCATTTTTGACTCAAGTGACAAATATCGACAAAACAAAGGTTATTAACTTAAATGATTACATAATGTTTATAACATGGTAATAAATGATATAAAAGGAATAATAAACATGAAAAAGGTATTAAGTAAGTATAAATTAAATTTAGTTTATTATTTAGGATATTAATGAATGAACGAGACAAGTCAGACATGAGGGAAGGGGTTTTTATCTCACTTTTAATACTGTGATATTTCCATTGTTCACCACATATTTATTGCATGTTGTGTATTTTGTACTACCATTTGATATATATTATCGTGATTATATTTATATTCATGGTACTCTAGGATTCATTTGTTGTTTATTGACTATTTTTCATACGACTTAATTGATTACAATGAGGTATCGATTAATTTTACAATCTCTTCATTATCTGAGGTTTTTATCTAAATGGATATCTTTATCATCCACATCCATGTTTCTTAAAAATGTATTGAAAATCATTTTTACTATTTTATATACTATGGGTTAAATCCATTTATACACTTGTTTGATTTTATAAAATGTTTACAAAGAAATATTTCTGTAGTTTTCCAAACAAGGTCATTTATAACCTTTTTGACAATGTTAAGGTAAGAATGTCTTTTTTAACTTATACAGTGGGTGAGAGTATTTTACTCCCTCATAACATCATCAAAAATTCCCTTACAAGCTTAAAGAATATTTTCAAAAAACAATCTTTATAATTATGTGACTCTTAATTGATTTCAAAATAGAAAGTGATATTTCTCTAATAAAAGGGTTTTGATTTCATCTATGTCAACACACTTTGATGGGTTTTAAGTTTATCTGAAGTTGATTTATTATGAAAAAAACTTCTATATTGTATTGAATGTTTTTCCATATGTTTGACTATGGATGTGCTATCTATATACCATTCATGGTTTTTGGTTAATGTAATGACATTTCATATGATAGTTTTAATATGAATGTTTATGTAATATTTTAACCATTTATTATGATTAATGTATTGGATTAGTATGTTCCGAGTTGGGGACCGGTAAATGTAAGCCCTCCATGTTGGGGTCCGGTTACAGCATACCCTCCAGGATGGACTCCGGTTACAGAGGCTCTCCGGGATGTAGTCCGGTTACAGAGGCTCTCCGGGATGGAGTTCGGTTACAGAGGCTCTTCGGGATGGAGTCCGGTTACAGAGGCTCACTTGGTGGAGTCAAGTTACAGAGGCTCTCCTTGATGGAGTCCAGTTAAAGAGGATCTTTGGGTTTCGGTCTAGTTACAGTTAGCCCATATGTCCTGGCATGAGGCCTTGACACATAAATTAAAGTATGGTATTATACATTACCTCATTATGAAAATAATATTGATGGTTCATGTGGTCATTCGACTAGTATAATACCCATGATTATGTTTTTTGATGGAATTATTTACTCAACTCATATTTGTTCCATTAAAGTATTCATTTTTATTATTGGTAAAGGCATGTGCTTTCAATTATTCACTATGCTTAATATTTGTTTTATTTTCCAATGTATTGTTTACCATTAATGAGAATTTGAGCTCACACCATTCTATGTTTTATTTATCCCAGTATTCCAAGAAGTGTATTATGATTGATATGTAGGGTTAATCAATGGGAATAATGGCATTCATAAAGAACTATTTTTGTTTTTTAGTATTTTATAATGTATAATGTAACATTCATTTATGTAATATATTTTCCTAGGATACTAAAATAATCTGTCCATCGGGAATTGATTCCTTGTAATCATGACAATCTGTTAAAATAATGCACCAACTCTGGGAATCTAGGTTCGGGTCGTTACAGTTCGTATCATAGGAAGTTTAGCAATATCCTTGGAAACTAGATTTTGATAAATTCTGATTAGAGAACATTACCCTAAGATAGACTTTGAGGATTAGTATAGAAGAACTTCTTAGGTAATTTACATGTTTGGATACGAGAAGTTAAATGCGGATCTGGCACAGATTTACCTAGGGGTAAAACCCAAAAACACCGCTTTGAGCTCGACTCGAACGGGATCCAGTGCATGACAATGGGCCTTGCTGCACTCTTGGTTATGACACTCCTGGGGGATATGCTTATGATAATTCTCATTTTCTTTCCAAATCATTATGAAGGATGAATGATTATGTACCTCCTCAATGAAAATATATTTCTTATTATGGATTATATCCATAAACGGTTCAATTTACATTAGGTAATTTACATGTTTGGAATTATCCATTGTAATTCATAAACTAACCTAGTGTATGCCATTGTATATAAATGGCACCCAATATAAGGAATGTGAACTCCAACAATATGTATGATCCAAAGAGTAAGAAGGATAATATATTTCATGGTATTAAGCCAATATTTAGAAGGGAAATAGTCTCCCATGTATTCTCAACATATGGATAAATAGTATCATGTTCTAATAAGATAATTAAATAATTCTCTGGGTCCTATGGCATTGAAGGGAAGAAAGAGAAGAAAAGGATGGAAAAAAGAATGATCGTTAAAGGGAAGAGGGAAAAAACGTTCTAATATGTGATAACTATGGAATTAATCACCTTGGTAAATGCTCGAAGGGAATGGGAGTTTTTTATAAGTGTGGAGAAAAAGGACATTGAGTACATGATTTCAAGGGTAAGAAAAAGGTTCCAAATTTAAAATGCTTCATCAGCAAGGCATTGGGACATTACGCGAATCAATGTCCCAATCATCAGAGTATACCGCAAATTATGATATTAGATAATAATCAAGTTATGATACTACCTCAGATGAAGAGGAATGACTAGTGTTCTTATGTTGTTATTATAGAAATATTTTATTTGAATCTTGTATCAGGAAAAAAATGGTTATATGAATTATGAAGGTAAATAAGGATTGTACTGCATTACTATTTTATTATGAATTTGAGATTATATGTTTCTATGAAAAGTTACTTAATAGTATGCTACACTTTTTTGAAAATACATCGCTAAAAGAAAGGTAACTCTTAATATGGTCTTGATGATGAGGTAGTGATTTTGGAATAAGATATGGTTGATTTGGATAAATTATATTATATAATTCTAGTTTGAGATTATTTTTGGATTTCCATAAAAGGACTACTCGACGGTCAGGTGGTAGCCCGTCACGTCCGGCAAGGCCATGAGGCATGAACTCACAACCGAAGGGCGATAAGGGTGTATCACCCACCACTAGCCCATGTGATGTCCTGGATTGATTAATGTGTTTTTTTAAAAAGGTCTTCTTGATGAATTATATATTAATTTCTTTGGAACCTTATACGAATAAGATAATGAAAAAATTTTAGTTCTATTATCATTTATAGAGAAAGATGAGTTTTTGGTAGATATTAGTTAAAGGATGGAACTCTAACAGTAGCATATATATATATATATATATATATATATATATTCTTCACTTATTCTTTCAAGAAATTGATTCTTAAACATTAGGTACGTGATCTTAAAACTAAAAATGTATGATCCTAGGACCTTATGTTTTTTTGAACTGGGGATATTTTAAATCATCATATATTGATGGGTTTGAGGCCCTATATTCTACAATTTTTTGTGACTAATTACCTCAATCACTCCATATAAGTATTTACGTTTTTCCTCCAATCATGTGTCTCTAATTTCCACAAATGTTCTCCTAATCGAGATCATAATTTGTTGGTGACTTTTTCATTCCCATTTTCCTCTTATTAAGACTAAATCTTGTTAACCTAATTACTGATGTGGGTTATTCCATAAAAGTATTTTAAATTTTCAACCTTTTTATTTTGAAGAACAATTCCAAAATGCAAGGACACAATTTATTGAAGGAGTGAAGAATGTAACACCCCATGATTTCATAGTACGTTATTTCTTCAGTGTAATTCAATATCTTGTATTACACGCAACACCAAGTTCAAGCACACCATGACTTACCATAATAGATGTTCAAAAGCGGTTATGAAGTGTACTAACAGAATATTGAACTTTATATAATCCTAATAATTTTAGATTCCATATTATTAGATTCTTAAATATAATGTATGAAAAAATTCATTTTATAGATAAAAGAAGTATTTTTAAATAAAATGCAATTTTACCTCCTTTTAATAGAGAACCATTTTTAAATTAAATATTTTAAACGTATATATATTCAAAATGACTAAATAAATATATTTTTTCAAATGGGGACATCAAAATTTACTTTGTGTATTTTTTTTGGAATTTTTACAATAAAGTTCATTTTTTTAATCAATAGTGAAAAATATTGTATTTTAATTCAAAAGTACCACGTAATCTAATTTATTTAAATGGTTAGATTATATTTTTAATTAGTTTTAAACTGTAATTATGATATATTTTTTCCAATTAATACAATGTTGTTTATTATAAATAATTTTACCTTGAAACTGGACTAAAACAATTATCAATCTTTTGATAGTTTTTGTTTCTTAAAAACACGCTATTTGTTTTAACAACAGGAATTAATTTTAAATTAATAATTTCTACTTATATGTTTTGAATTTATCAAAATAGACATCATTTTTGAATTTGGAATATCAAATATAACTTAGGCTGAATTTTTGGTATTTTTCAATGAAACATCAATTTTATATGAATAGTGTAAAACAGTGAGTTATTTGTTAAAACTGACTTTTTATTTAAATAATTATTTATTTTATTTAAAATTATTTTAGGTCAAAATAGAAACATAATACCTATATATGATCAAAATAATTTATTGGATTCATTTTATAATAAGTTTAGATATAAAAAAAAATTTATTGAACGTTTCACCGTCTTTTACCCACCTCATAGGAGAATTTGCAAATTCATATAAAACATAATTTTACTGCTTCTGTGAGTTGAATTTCAAAAATATGAGAGATGAAGTTAACCTCAATATGTAAAATATGGTTCAATAAGATAAAATTAATTTTTTTTTTGAATAGTGACTTTTAACTTTTATTTAATGCAGTTAAAGGTAAATAGGGTAATTCCATGTAAAAAGAATATTGTAATATTTCAAAATTACCTTAAAAAATTCCTAAGCTTATTGTATGAGTAATGGACGTCCATGGTCATCCTTGGTCCGATTTTGGGACTCCATGGATCCACTTATGAAAATTAATGATGCTTTAGATTAATTAATTTAAATTAAAGGCAAAATTGACAAAAACAAAAATAATTTAGTAATTAATTTTTATATGGTGTTATATAAGTAATAATTTTGACTATAAATGTTAATTAGAAAGATAAGAATATTTCATAAATCGTGGTATTTTTTATAATTTTAAGACATTGAATTAATTAAATTATTTATGAAACAATAATGATATAGTATTTAAATCATTAATAAATGATTTAAATAAATTTGATTATAAATTTTATAAATAATATCCAAAACATGTCCAATTATTATTGGATTATTTTATTTCGACTAGAAGTCATATTATCATTAATCCTAATTATTTTTGGACCATTATAAACCCAATATCATTATATAATAAAATAATATTCTCACACTTTCCTAAAGAGCCCCTCCTCCCCCTTAAAAATGGAGACCACTTCTAACCTATTCTACACACCACTCAAGCCTTTAGTATTGTCCAAACTCTGTCAAATTAAGCTCCCTAATTCCCTATCCTCCTCCAAGAATCCTTACCTTAGGAAGAAGACACTTCTAAAAGTCCTTCTGGTTCAAACCACAGGAAGTTACCCAAATTAAAGATAATAGTTTCTCTCAACTTCTTTTCTATTATTTTACTTCTCCAACCCCTAAACTCATTTAATTACTTTATTTTATTACAAAACCAGTATCCTAAGTATACTGGGATGTTGTTATGAGAAATCTTTGAACTAAAATTACACACATCTCCATCTAATGTGTGAATAATATAATGTTTCAATGGATTGAAAACTAAAGCCTTGTGAAACGATGATTGTTCAATTACATCCTACCACCTCTCATGGTGGCCATTATGATGGTACTGTATTTATATATGATATATATATTATTTTTATGTTTTCTTCATGCTTCTGTATTTTTCTTTAATACCATACCTTAATGGTTTCCATTATGGGTAAATGGGGTAATTTCATTTGAGAAAGTGCGGACTACCGCCCCCTCAAAGTGATCTGACTCGTTAATACCATATGTGGGACTTATAAAGTATGGATTTAATGATATTATATGTGATATTATACTGGAATTATAATATTCCTATGTATCATTATGTTTTAATTCTATGAAAATAATAAATAGAAATGAAAGTAGCCTTCATGCGTTCGTATGGCTTACCATATCCATGAGTAGTGCATTTCATTTCTTACCACAAAATGATTTGTACTATTATAAATACATGTATATACTGAATATATATGACATATATGATATCTAAATTATGAATATCAATCTGGATATAATGAAATTTTGACCATGTGAACAACTTGTAACTATAAAGTGTTCATTTTTTACTCAAGTTCCAAATATCGACAAAACGAACTTTATTAACTTAAATGAATACATAATGATTATAACAAGGTAATAAGTGATATAAAAGGAATATTAAACTTTAAAAATTTTCTTAATCAAGTATAAATTAACTTTATTTTATTATTCAAGATATTAAAGAACGAACTGGTCAAGTCAGACATGAGGTATGGGGTTTCTTATATCCCTTTGTATTCCGTGAGATTTCCATTGTTCACCACATATTTATTGCATGTGGTGTATTTTGTACTTCAATTTGATATATATTATCATGATTAACTTTATATTCATGATATTCTGTGATTCATTTGGTATTTATGGACTATTGATCATACGACTTGATTGATTACAACGAGGTAAGGGTTAATTTCACAATCTCTTCATTATCTGAGGTTGTTATCTACTGGGATATCTTTATCATCCACATCGATTTTTCTTAAAAATGTATTCCAAAACATTTTTACTATATTATAGACAATGGGTAAATACATTTATACATTTTTTTTCTTTTATAATAAGTTTTTAATGGAATCTTTCTGTGGTTTTCCAAATAAGGTCCTTTATAACCTTTTCAAAAAAGTTAAGGTAAGAATGTAATTTTTTAACTTATACTGCGGGTGAGACTATTTTTCACCTTTATAACATCATCAAAGATTCCCTTAGAAGCTTATAAAATATTTTCGAAATAAATTTTTTCTTTATAATTATGTGACTGTTAATTGATTTCAAAATTGAAAGATATATTTCTATAAAAAATGGCTTTTGATTTCATCTATGTCAACATATTTTTATGTGTTTTAAGTTTATTTGAAGTTGATTTATTATGATGAAAAACTTCCATATTGTATTGAAGGTTTTGTGATATGTTTGACTATGGATGTGTGATCCTTATACCATTCATGGATTATGGGAAAAATATTGATATTTCATATGCTAGTTTTTATACAAATGTTTTTGTTATATTTCAGCCTTTTTTATCATGAATGTATTGGACTAGTATGTTCTGGGTTGGGGATTGGTAAAACTAAGCCTTCCGGGTTGGGGTATGGTTACAGAAGAACCTTCAGGATGGAGTCCGGCTACAGAGGCTCTCCGGGTTGGAGTCTGGTTACATAGGCACTCCGAGATGGAGTCCGGTTATAGAGGCTCTCTGGGATGGATTCTGGTTACAGAGGCTCTATGGGTTGGTGTCCGGTTACCGAGGCTCTCCTTGATGGAGTCTAGTTATAGAGGCTCTCCGAGATTGGGTCTGGTTATAGTTATCCCATACGTCCGGGCACAAGGCCTTGACACATAAATTAATGTCTGTATTATACATTCCCTCATTATGAAAATAATATTGATGTTTCATGTGGTCATTCACCTAATAGAATACAAATTATTATGTCTTATTATGACATTATTTACTCAGCTCATATTCCTTATATTAATGTATTAATGTTTATTATTGGTAAAGTCATGTGGTTTCAATCATTCACCATGCTTAATATTTTTGTTATTTTCCGTTGTGTTGTTTACCCTTACTAAGCGTTTGAGCTCACCCCTTTCTGTGTTTTAATTTTCCCAGGATTCCAATAAGTGTATTATGATTGATATGCATGGTTATGTTAATGAAATAATGGCGTTCATAAAGGACTATTTTTGTTGGGTAGTATTTTATAAAGTGTAATGTAACATTCATGTATGTAATCTATTTTCCAAGGCTGATAAATCAATTGGTCCTTCGAGACATGATTCCTTGTAATCATGCAAATGTTTTAAAATAATGCACCGACTCTGGGAATATAGTGTTGGGGCATTACAGTTGAGGAATATCATGATGTTATACACACACCATCTTTTATAAGATTTGTATACCTATTCATTGATATATAATTTCATTAAATTATATATTCTCATGATATTAATTTTTTTTAAAATGTCATTCTTTCAATTATATTCTGATTTAAATGATCAAAGTGGTATGGGACACATTGAATGATTAATGTTTTAAATATTAAATAATTTTTCCCATGTTAATAATAATATAATATATGACATATTTATTTATATTGAAATGAAATTAATATATGTACTAAGTATTAATTTAATTTTATTCAGGGGTTTTCAAATGGAATCCTTTTTACATGTTTTATATGGAACATTTAGACAAAAATAAATGGAATGTTCAATCCTTAACGTACATGGTGAGATTTAATTTTCAACCAACTTGACTAGTATTTAATTTTTCTCTTCCTCTAAAATATTACATGATTTTTTAAATTAATATCATTATTTTAATTTTTATATATTATATAATTGAAAACATGGTTTCTGATGAAAATATTGTTTTTATATGATGGTGTTTTTCATATGGAATTAAAGGAGTTTTTCAAAAAAGTTTTTTGATGAAGGTGTTTTATTCATGAAATTTTACTTTAGAAATAAATGATATGGGTGAGCTTAATACAACTTATACAAAGGGTTTATCCCCATTATAATTAATATATTATCCTAATTCTACATATACTAAGGGTTTATCCCTGTTATAGCTCACGGGTGGGCCTGATGCAACTTTTTTGAGGGGTTGATCCATATAGTTGATAATGGGTAAGCTTTATATTTAATATATGAACGGTTGAGTCCATTATAGCTCACATGTGATGTCGATATATTCTATACGAAGGGATGAGCCCCATTATAGCTCACGAGTGAGCCCAATAGAGATTATATGAAGGTACGATTCCCATTAAAACTCACATGTGAGACCAATGTTAAAAATACAATGGGTGAACCACATTATAGATCTCCAATTTACTAGGTAATAATAATATTGGATGTCATCTATATGGTTATATCAATTGAAAGGGTTTGGAAATGGTTTTATGTACATATGATTCTCAATGTCACCTAAAGGAGTTCTAAATCATTTCTATTGTTATTCATGATTTCTCTAGAAACAAAATGTGTTTTTATTCATATTAAAATGGTTTGATTCATTAAAAGATAACAAATTTTAACAAATTTTCATTTTTTTCATTATTGAATTGGGTTTCTTCCTATTTATATTCTTTACTGATATTTTTTTGCCTATCACATGTTTTATAATGTTTTTCCATAGGGTCAAAGGATTTTTATGGACAATGATGTGGAAAATATGAGAATTTGGATATTATATAATGAAACCATGTCTTATTTTAGAATATTTTATTTTGATAAAAATGGATACTATGTATAATCGTCCACATGATGTATTATATTACATTGTAATGTTTTTTCCAAACACTCTCAAACACTACTCTGAAAATATCCTCCAATTTGAATTATAGTTTAAACATAAATATAATATTTAATGATTTGTTATAGGGCCTTACTGTTGGATTTGTTTGGAAAAAAATTTATATTGAGTATAAGTTTCCACATGTAATGTACGAGTTTACATTGAGAGAGTTTATCCTAATTCTATAAATCTCAAATGTGAAAATATTATGAAATGTGACATCTAGTTAAAACAATTATAGAATGTTTTATGGTTATTTCCATGGCCTTATAGTTGATATTAGAGGATGGTTTTGACAACTTTATAAGTTTTGTTTGAGTTAATAGCCTTCCAATAAACAATTTTATGCTATAGTTGTGTTGATTGTTGTATTATTTAATGATTTCCTTGTCACTTCATCTAAACTATGTCTTTTAAGAATGAATTTCAATTGAGGAGCTAGGAAATATGTAATTGGAAGCCATTTAGAGGAAAAATAAACCTTCTAAATTAGTATCATGAGATGGTAAAAATTTGAACTGAATAGTATATTGGTTTGATGGATCATTTGACATAGGCTATAAATGGATATCAAATATCTGAATATGATTAGTCAGATCATCCATGATGGAAAATTTCAATAGTTGAATGTTTTATTAATAAAAATTCCCCAACATTAAAACGATGATCTCACCAAATGGTAGTTGATGGATGGATCAATTTTATTAGGAACATATTTGAATTCATTGGATGTTCCTAAAAACAAAAGGTAAATATTTCTGTCTATGATATTCATATTGAAGATGACTGATAGAGATCAATGGTTATGAAATCTAAGTATATAAATTAACTTGATTCAATGGAATATAAAATTTTAATGGATATATACCTTGAGAAATATATCACTGTGTTTCTTTGAATTAGGATGTACAAAAAATTAATGGAATTAAAAAATATTATAAATAATCAGTCCTTCATAAGAATAAAATATTACATTATTGATCGGGTATGATCCAGATTTTATGTGACACATTGATTGGAAAATTAGTAGATTATACTCAATAACGTACCAAATTATGTGAATATATTTGGCCTCTCAATAATTTAAAAGTTATGAAAAATTGGATAATTATGTTGTGAGAAATGAAGAGGTGTTTCCCCAAAATGACATGATATGAGATTATAAGAGTAAGAAATGATCAATATTACTAGAAATGTACAAGAAATTAACTAAGAATTTTTCAGATAATCCTAAAAAAATTTCAGACTGTGGTAAAAAAAAAATTGGGGAATGTATATCAGGATATGGAAGGTGATTCAAATGTGGAATAGTTTTCCAAAAGGTTCCTGAATCCAAATAAAAGAGTCATGAACTATAAAATAATGAAATAATATATAAATAGACTACAATAAGATGATTCATCTTTAATGAATTTGGCAACTGTGACAATATGATTCTAATGAATGTTACTCACAATGGAAATCGTCATGATCAATAAATAAAATGTGTTGTACTTTTTTATACTATTTCAGTTGATGTTTATATATAAGGTTATGTGATGGAAGCTCTATAGTGTCTACTATTTTCCCAATGTTAAATTATGGTCACGGTTGTAGACACACATTCTGATGTTTTAAGTGACGTGATGGTAAATAATTATGGACTTTTTGGGGCATGTTTTTCTATGTTTATGATTGTTTAAGACGTTTTTTAATATGAAGTATGAAATTAATATTTTATATGCGTTAATATGTATTGATAAAGAATAGGTTTTAAATTATAATTCATGATTAAAGTTATTTGTAGGGATATACATCGTAATTAATATAATTTTATGGGGATGAAATTACTCATTTAAAAATTATTTAGGAAAAGTATATTTTATTATGATATTAGATAATAAATTAGTTCCTAATCTCTATATAAATAATATTTAAAAAATATTGTTCATTTATTTTGTATATTGATAAATCAATAAACATATTAACCTATAAAATATATATGGTTTGGTGATTGTATTCTTTCGTATAAAAATCTTATCTATAACTCTCCAAAATTAGATAATATTTATTCTTCTCTTCTATATCCATGTTTTCCAACATGTATCTTTAGTATATATTTCCTCAATGGACCTTCATATTTCTATTTAATTATTTTGATGTATATTTTTTTAACGCCTTTTCTGATATGGGATTCAAAAAAAGTTATTTTAAAAATTCAATCCCATAGTTTTCAATCCCTAGTAAAAATTGGAGGGATGAGTTTTATTAAAGGAGGTAAAATTTAAAATCCTGATTTTTAAAAAAATAAATACTATGTTCGATAGGAAAATTGATACATGAAATCAAGATTAAATAAAAAATAAAATATTTTTATTTAAATATTACTACAATAACCATCCTTATATAAAAGAGGGAATAAATAATGTGTATCAAAAAATGAAAATATTTCATACAAATCTATATAATTAATTCTTTGACCAATTAATTATAAATTAATGTAAAACCATTTTTTAAATAAAAAGAAATATTTTAATGAGAAACTATATAAATATGAACATGTCTTTTTTATAAAAATTAAAATTAAAATCCATATTGTTTGATTATATTAGTGAAATATAATTCTAACATATTTAGTTATATAATTAATATTTATCTTATGTGTTTTCTATACTAGATATAAGAACAATTAAAATTTATCAGAAAAAAGAATCATTGTTATAAAAAGAATTATTTGTAACATTATGATGGAGAACACAATTAAAAGAATGCTTTTAACCATATTTCAAAATTATAATGAAAAAAATAATATTTTTATTTGAAATAAGTTTATAAAAATTTAATCTTCATTACATTTTTTTATATGATTTATTTTATGACAAATAGTGAAATAATGTTGCATTTTAAGTGAAATTTTATTTTCCATAAAATTTATTTAATGTGATTAATTATATTATTAATTGGGTTCAAAGTAAAATTCAATTAGGTTTTCATCAGTTAATCCAATTTGGATCATTTATATAAATTTTAAATTCTAATTGGATATAAAAATTGTCTGAATAATTGAATGTTTTGACATTAAAAATCTATTTTCTCGATCCATCTACCCTATTAATTTTCCTTTAAATTTATCCACTTATGTATTTTTAAATTTAAATATTTAATTAAATATTTGGAATCATAAGATTCATATGTATTAAATATTTCGATTTTCTTTTTGTACAATATTAATGGAGAGTTTACTAATTTTTTCTACTACAAAAATTAAGGGCGGATTGGGTAATTAATGCTAAAAATTATATTATTAAATATGATAACATTACCCTAAAAATGGTCCAAAAAACCTTGGATGAGTAATTTTCATCCAACATACTCATTAGACCTATTTTATGGGATCTTATAGCATCTTTGGATGACTTTTAGATATCAATAGTATTTTATTCAAAGAAAAGACAATTTTTTCATACTTTTGTGTTTTACAATGAAAATGTTTTTAATATTTTGTTATATAAGGTACATGTTAAAATATAAATTATATTTATAGAAATAGAATTTTTAACTACAAAATGATAATTAATTAAAAAAATTTAATGAAGTAAATAATTACAGTTAATGTTCACATAGTGATGAATTAGTGATTACTAAAATAATGAAACAACAAATAAATGATATCAAAAACCTAAAAATAAATAATATTTCAAATAATTGATTTCATTCACAGATTTAAAAAAAATTAATATTTATGTGATATTTTAATAGGGTTTATTTTTATATATTATTTTTTTATTATAGTGTTAAATAAGTCATGATCTGGATAGTTTCAAAAGTGTCACTAATGTTATTTAAAAACATAACATATTTTATTAATTGATATAAAATATCTAAAAATAAAATATTTCTCAAAATAATCAGTAAAATGTCTAAAATTTAGTAAATAACTCATTTTATTAGAGTTTTGGAATGTAATATTAATTATATTAACCCTTAAAATGTATATTACATAATAACACAAAAATAGTTAAACATGCTAAATATTTATTGAGATAAAAATAAAAGAATTAAAAAAATTATCAAAATCTATAAATTTTAATTTGAGTAAATGTTTTTAGACCCTTAGTAATCCTATCATCTACATAACTCAATTTTTATCACCTTTTAATATAAAATTAATTTATTTTAATTGAATGCTTTAATGACTTCCAATAGTGCCCCTCCCATCTATTATAAATATGGATTACTTCTTATCATTAATACACACACATAAAAACCAATTTTTTTATAAAAACATCTCCCAAAATCAATTTCTAGAATCCCTACTTAGATTATAGAGGCATTATTTTTGACATTGATCCCTCTTAAAAGGTGTTAAATTTATAATCTATGGAAATCACCCGTAGAGGACATGTCGTTTTTATTTAAGTGTTTTTATTTTATTTCATATTCCAATTTTTTTAAATCATCTTCATCCAGGAAGAAATAGTAATTCTAGAATCCTAAATATAATTATATTTAATTTAGATAATAACAACCCATAAATCCACCCCCAATTATATAAAATGATAAAAGAATAAATTGTTTGTTTGTATGTGTGAACTATCACCTCCAAGAACCAATATAAATCATTGTCCATTAATGTCTTGGAATTTTGGTTATAAGGATGGAATTAAAATTTATATATCATATTCTGCAAATATATATAATTAAAATATAATAATATTCAAATGAAATTTTCACCATCCATACACATAAAAATTATAACGTTTTTCATGCATACATGTGAACTATCACCTCAAATAAGAAATATAATTCAGGTTTAATCACCACGCCACATGTATTATATATATATTTATAGGAAAATAATTATTATGATATAAAATAAATTATTATATTTTATTTAAGATAATATAATACATGTATTCTTTCCCAAAATAATCATTGAACAATGGGAATGTTACTAATACGTACATACAACCTACTATCTCCATGATCATAACATTGTTCATTTTTCATAACCATACATATAAGATCCCATTTTTTCACTCAGGTGTATTTATAATAAATTTTAGTCAAAATTTTGAATTATGAACTCACATAGAATCCAAATGAGTTAGTTATGATCTCAGAAGAGTCAGAGGCATGTTCGGATCCTATAACACATATTTTTGGGGGAAATAGCAATGTTCCATGGTTTGCACATTATTTTTGCATGGTTTGGAAAACGGTGCTGATAGAAATTTTTGGAATGAACCATATCACATTGTTTTTTACATGTTTGTGTAGACAAACTATATATGATCCCTTTCTACCTAGGTAACCATTGACATTCATTTTTCTGCATAATTTGTTTTGTACATTAATGATCCAATATCCCCCTCCTTCTTCCCTAATCTGAGTTTATTTAAGATTTTTATCAATGACTATCATTTTGGTCTTTTTTATATACAATTATGGGGATTCAATGATATCATTCTCCCAGGATCCATTTGAACATTCATCGTCACATTGGATGTGCAATAGTAAGTAATCATGTTTGTTAAAGCCTTTCCTCTTCTCTCATACTCTGTACCTAGTTATTGGGGAATGAACATTTTAATCATTTTCTTATATCTTCTCAAATATAATAAAAATAAACAGATGATTCCATAGGAGGAGAGTCGTACAAACCTAAATTGGGTGGTCTATAACACATCCTAAATTTTTATTGATTTTGGAATTTTCCTCTGGGCCGCACCGATTTCATCAGCTTCTATTTATAGAATTTATATGCCATGATTATAATAATTAGAACTATATAGATATGATCTTTCCAAATATGTTAGTAATTTTTGGTGGTGAGTAACATATATCCAATCATCCCATGTAGTATGTTATGCAATAATTGTTGTTTTTGTGTTTTGACACGTTTAAGCCACTATTGGGTGTTACTTAGCATGGACTTCTTAAGATTAGGAATTTAAATATTAAATGGCTTGTTATAATTATAATTTCATAATAAAATATACCATATCTGATCACCACTTGACCAACCTAATTTATGTGCTTCAATTTGACAATAAAATATGAAATTTGAATTGGATTTTATACAAATTATATGACATAGCCTTAAATGTAAATTAATTGATGTTTTCATATCCGTAGAACCCCTTACCAAATTAATCGTAGTTATATGAATGAAATATTAATAAGGAAAATTATATAAATGGATTAAATGATTGGTTTCATGAAATGTGGAATTGTCACAATAATAAAAGTAAAGGCATTAACCAAATTACATGATAGAAAGGTTGAATGATACTTAACCATATCAAACTAATGAAAGGCAAGGAATGGACCCAATCACAAGATTAAAAGGTTTCGTACTAGTTAACTTTATCATAATAATTAAAGGTAAGTATTGGAAAAAATGAAATATTACATGAATTCATTATCAAATATGAGTGTCTTGACTCAAGCTCGCCTTGGATTCAGATCGGAGAATGATCACTCGAAAACCACATTCTGATTCATGGATACGACTTGCATAGGTTGAGACCCACCAAGATCCAAATATTTGTATAATCATTTTATCATGGTATGGCACAATTGGATGCATTACATATTATCCTAGGATCCGTCAGATAAACTCCTTAGATCTAGTATTGGCATGTAGGTGTCACTATCAAAGCACATCGACCCCAGTCATTTCTTTTCTATGTTTTACCTTGGATGAACTCCTTGTAAAAGGTAGGAATATCATTGTGGAATGACTTGTATAATACTCCTTGGATTAGATTCATACCATAAGCAATGATACAATTATTATTGAGTTCATGACCATTTAGTTCTATGTCACCTTGGTTATTACCTCGGGACATCACTATTATATATTATTATAGGTTGAGTTATTAAAACATTGAAACTTCCCTATTATTATAGTCGGAAATATTTATAAACTCGTAACAATCAAATAAATAATTGGTTAGGTGATCATATGTTATCCAATTCTTGATGTACGTACATGGGTATTTTGTCACATTGTACCAATTTACATTATATATGGATAATTACACACAATTACATTTCCAATACACAGGTCATATGTTATTAAAACTGTTAATGGTGACCCATTGTGATTTGTCTCACACCCTCTTTAGGTACCGTTTGGTACCCAGTGTATATTACATGAATATAGGTTTTGATATGGAGAAAAATAAGGATTTCATCAGTTGATTTCATTATGTTTAGGATAGATCTTCATAGCAGATGACTAAGCTAGAGCTCCGGATGCTTGGCGTTGTATTTTGATTTCCATTATACATTTGTGAAAATGTTATGATTATTATCTTGTATCCATGTTTTCAAGTTTTCTAGTGATATGAAATATCATAAATAGTTTTTGAATGATATTCTAGTTATTTCAGTAATTGTTTCTATTGTCTCTATTTTTCGTTGTTCCATCTATTTACATACATGTCTTCCACTATTTATCTATGTTTACATTCTTTCTCAATGATAAAATTTTGTAATGAGGGTATAGTCTACCCAAAGACACACCCCAGGCACTCGAAGCTAGTTGGCAATATCTTGCATTCGGAGAGATGCACTTGAGGCATTGTGGCCCACTGGGGTCAGGTCACCCATTAGGTGGAATCTAGCTCTAATTTGTCACAAAGTTTTATCAAAGGTAGGGTACATACATAGATAATTATTTTGAGACAATATATTATAGATTATGAATGCTTAGGACCTAGTTAGAAGACGTGATTGGGCATTGTGAACCCATCATTGGGGTAACGACCATGATTCCTAAATTATACTTGTTGTTCTATATTTTCCTATTTTTGTTGATACTATTTCACCAATAGGTGATGAACATGTTGTGTGGAGTTGTTGATTAATAATCTATTTTATTATTTTCTTGAATCATTTTCCCAGTGATATGAGTTGAAGGATCACAGTTACATGCATCGTTATAGGCACCTAGAATTTGAATTTCCTTTAAATTTCCATTCCATATAGGTGCATTTCACTATTTTCCATTTATTGATATACGAATGACTGATGAGTGATGTAAGGATGGTTACCATATGTTTTTTACTAATAATTGTGATTGATTTATTTCCTACATCAATTCATGAGGTGTATGGGCCCACATGTGTTGGGATGAGTAATTTTTTGAATCGATCCATAATGCAGTAAATAAATTATTGTTGATTCTAGTGGTAAGGAATATGGGAACTGATTATCTAGAAATGTGTATCCATTATAATGTGAACCTGGAAATGTAATGTGTAATGGTTCCACATACTTATCTCACCATGACATGTTTATAAAAGGTAAATCATTAAACCAAATAATCAAATGTAAACTGAAATGGAACTTATACTTGATAACTTATCGATACGTGGCCATCTATGTGGGTAGATATGGTAGTATGTCCTGGGTAGTGAGTTTTTATACATTCATCATATGCTAGTGTTTCTATCATTCTTCTTAGGATAGTTAAGAGGCATTTTCTTGGAAATGGTAAACCAATGCTCCCACGGCGTCATCGTATCGTACGTCAGGGGCGAGGTAACAAAAATTATCCAAACACGGTGGGGTTTGAGCTGCCAAGATTACATCCAGGAGTTCCACTTGAGGCACAACCTGCTATATATGATCTAGTTATGGTTTCCCAAGTTCATTATATTTTCATTCATTTAATGATGTCCATGTATGGTGCTCCACGGCTTGCACCTATGATGGACGATCTAACTTGTCAGTTCCAACAGTAGTATACTCTTACATTCTCAGGGGATGGAAGCCCACATGCTGATGAGTCTTGGATAGAAGAAATACAGTCTATATTTGAGCATATGGAGAAGCCTCTAGTGTGTGTGTGGGGGGGTCATTTTTGCCACATACAAGCTTTTGGATACATCCAATAATTGGTTGTATGTGATTTTCCAGGCTAGACATCATCACGGCATGTTATGGGTTGATTTCAAACTACCATCAATGAAATGTTTGTTCCTTAGATGATGAGAGCTTATAGAGCTATATATTTTATGCATCTCGATCAAGGTTCTATGTCAGTTATGGAATATTTAAGACATTTCATGGTGTTTCAGAAATTTTCACTGCTTCTAGCTCATGATGAGCTTTTTAAAGATATACACATTGAGGATGGGATCCAGTACACCATATATACACTGGTGAATATATTGGGTAAATAGAATCAGTGACGTAGTATGCCATTAGTTCTTCAGGTTGTAGGAAACATTCCCGCGAGGTTTCTCATCATGTATGTGAAAATCAAGGTTCACATTTTGAAAGCTCTAATGTGTGTCACCCATGTGGATGATGGGGGAATTCATTGACTTAGTGTGATAGAGTCCCACTAGAGTGAATGGATGTGGTCAATATATGGAATCTTCAGCATTTTTGTAGGACCATTCCACCACCATCAAGTGGAAAATGATCTGAACTAGCTCCATATTTAGGAGAAAGTTATGTTACACTGTGACAGGGGAGGATATTTAATAGTACTGCTAGGTATGGCTGAGGAGGAGGTCATGGACATGGTATGAAAACCCTGGATCAGCAGCAGCACCAACAAAGAATTTATGATCATGTTAGTACAACTATTTCAAAGGGTAGTGGTATCGGCTAGTTTAATAAAATATAACGAATACCCAAGGATCATGTTGTGGGACCATATACATTACAATGTTTTATTCTTGTATTGACTGCTATAGTATATTATTTATTTGATAAAGGTTCTTTGAACTCTTTTATCTCTGTATGTATCATGGAGAGTCTCGGATGAGAGATATAACATCACTATCGTGTAATGTCCATAGATACACAGTTAGGGGTATGAAGATAGGGTATACACAAATGTAGGAAATATCCCCTTGAGGTAGGTAGTTACCCTTCCTTATGGATCCTCTTTGTTCTTGAGGTGAAGGCCTTCGAATTCAGACTTGGGATGGAATGGTTAGTTCACTATCATGATTTTGTAGACATGTATCACTATAGTGTATGGTTTATGTAACCATAAGGTAGGATTTATCTACATAATGGAAAGTGGGCTTTACAGGATGGTAGAGCTAGACTAGAGCATCATGGGCTAGGTGGAGTGACATCCCAGATCAAAAATCTCATCCTGGAGGATTAAGGTTTATGTTAGGGTGATTTCACTCTAGTAGTGGATCTTTTCCAGGATGTCATTCCAAATGAATCTCTAGGCATTCCTCCTCTGATAGAGGAATTTATTACAATTTATCTTGTTGTAGGATATTTTTTGGTGTCCATTTCTCCATAACGGATGGTTCTAACATATCTTTATGAGCTCAAGAGGCTGTTAGATGATTTTGAGGCCAAAGGCTTTATACGAACTAGTACATCCTCTTAGGGTTCACACGTTATTTTTTCAAAGAATGTGGATAGATCCTTACATTTATCTATATATTATATAAGTCTTAACCATCTTACAGTCAAGAACTAATATCCACTTAATTTAGTAGATGATATCTTTGAACAGATCTGACAATCAATGGTCTTCTTAAAAATCGACCTAAGATACGGATAACCTCAGGTACGAGTCTGACCATCAGACATACCTAGTACATCCTTTCATAGAAGGTATAGTCTGTATGAGTATCTTGCTATGAGATTTTGTCTTGTTAACAAACCAACTATTTTCTTTGCTTATGTGAATAGGTTTTTCCACCTATATTTAGAATCTCTCTTTCAGGGCCTTTATGGATGACATATTTGTTTATTCTCACACTCACAGCAACCCTGAAAAACACCTTGAGATCTTTTAGAGTACACTGAGAGAGCATTATCATTATGCCAAGAATCAATGTGTTACAGCTAGATCAAAAATGTTCTCTTCTTCGCTTATATTATCTCAGAATCAAGCATATCTATTTTCCTAAAAAAGTTAGTGTTTTGGTTTCATGGGAGAGTACTAAGAAAATGTTTGATATACAATGCTTATTAGGGATTTATGAATATTATAGGAGTTTCATACATTAATCTTCTCACCTAGATTTTCTTCTTAAAGGACATAAAAATAATGATTTCATGTTTATATGGTTAGAAGCATACAGGTAATCCTTTTCAAGAGTTCAAATGGAGTCTCGTATCAACACCTTTTCTTACACTTCAAGAGACATTCTTAGGTTATACTATCTTCTATAATTAATTGTGCATTATAATTGGAGAATTGATGACGAATGATGATAATTTCATTGCATATGAGTCTAGTCAGTTGAGGCTTGATGAGAGACATTACATAACACACGAACTTGAGTTAGTAGTATTTGTTCAGGCCTTACATTCAAAGAGTCACTAACTTTTGGGTGACCACTTTATGGTATACAAGAACCACAAGATCCTAAAATATATCTTTTCATTACATAACAAGAAACTAATAATGTGACTAAGGGTTGATTATCTACAATCCATTGATTTTGATCTTTCCAATATATATTATAAGGGAAATATGTTTGCAGATGCGCTATGTCAGAAAAATCAAGCACAATCAGTACAAGAATCCAGTGATGAATGGATGTGAATGGATGACTTTTCTAAGTTGAATGTGGAGTTTCATGATAGGCACGAGTAGTATTACCTATCATCCATGACTATTACCTCATCTACCCTTGATAATGTTAAGAGTATACAATTGTAAGATTGTGAAGTCTTGGTTCTCTGTGAGAGTATATTAGGAAATATCCTACCTCCAGATTGGTCTGTGGAGAGATACGACATCCATTATCTTTGTGGATGTATCTAGGTTCTTAATAAAAAGAGATATGAGTTGATGAATGAGTCCCATGCTTATAATTGGGTAGTTCATATAGGAATCCCCAAGATGTATTGATCCATTCGATGAAAGTATTGGTTTTCTGAGATGAAATGTTAGATATCAGGAATTATCAATAGGTGTTCCACCTATCAGTTGGTGATGGCAGGGAATGAAACACCTATGGGATTTTTATTGTATCTTTATGTCCCAGAATGGGAATGGGAATAAATTGCAATGTATTTAATAGTCGGGTTACTATGGTTCCCATGGATTGGCGATGCAATATGGGTAATCATTGGAGGACTAATGAAATAAACCCACCTCATTCTTATTCCAGATACTTTCTCAGTTGATGAGATTGGAAGATTGTATGTCCATGCGATCATACTGTTATAGGGGGTTCCATGAACTATCATTTTAGAAGTGGACACTAATTTTTGAACATGGTCATGATAGGGATTATATAAATCTATGGCAACACATTTGCTTATATGCACATATTTTCACTTTCATACCAATGGTCAACCAGAATGGAAAATACAGGTTCTAGAGGATATGATTATAGCATGTGTCCTTGATTCAATCATATCATGGGTGAAACATATCCCTCTCATTGAGTTATACTGTAATAAGGGATTTTAGGAGAAAATTCATATGGATTATTTTTAGTCCTTATATGGTAGGACTTTTCATTTACCATTATATTGGCTAGAGATAGGTGGGTTAGCTATACATGGTCCTCTCTTATTCTGGAGACTTCAGAGTAGGTTCAACTAATCATAAGGTGTATGAAAACTGCTCATCCTAGAAAATAATCATATTCAAATTGTTGTTGATGACCTATTGAGTTCGAGGTCAGGGATCATGTTGGGCTATGGGCATCACCCTAGCTAGGGAATAATCATTTATGAATGTAGTTAAAGTTGTCTCCTCATTAAATTGGGCCATTTGAGATTCTACAGAGAGTCGTGCCAGTATCCAATTATATTTTACTACCTCATAGGTATTGAGATGTGCATGATGTCTTCCACATCTCACAGATTTTCTAGAATAATTTTGATCTGTATCAATCATTTTATTTAAAGAATGTTGAGTTAGATGTTGATGCTACCTTTGAAGAGTATCCAACATGCAACGTTGACCATATCACAAGGAATCATTGAGGATGGTATATCTATATAATATAGATTCCATTAAAGCATAGATATTTTTAGGAAAGGACATGGGAGTGGGTGGCCGATGTACAAGTCCAATTTCAAAAGTTTTTCTCAAACTTGTTTTCTACACCCATGGAAGCTAAACTCGGGGACACGTTATTTTATAGGGGAAGATTGTAGGAACCAAATTTTCTATCTTTCTTGGTGCCTATAAATTTCAGTATAAATATTTACTTTGTATGTGATATGGATTCCTAATGAGTTTTAAAACATCTCATGGGTTTCTTGGGAATGTTCAGATCCTAGAACCAAATTGTTTTTGGAAACTAGCCATGTTTCATGTTTAGCACATCATTCACACATAGTTTGGCTAACCATGTGAATGAAAATGTTCAGAAAAAACCATATCACATGGTTTGTGCATGCACATGAAGCCTAATCATGTATGTTTCCCTACCTCCCATGTAATTGTGCAGGCTTCAGCATAATTAGTCAAACTGTGTAGAAAAACCTTGTAGAGTCCATTTTTTGGTTAATTTTCATATTTCCCTTAATGATATAGCTATCCCTCACCATCTTATAAAATGTGATTTTATGTGGGATTCACTACCATAGATACCATTTTGGAACTTTTCAATGTCCAAATATATGGGTTCAAATGTCTCATTCATCCCAGATATGTACGAGCTTCCATTCACCATGTTGGATGTGAAATAGTAAGTAATCAAGTCTATATAATCATTTCCTCTTATCTCTTGATCTCGACTAATTTATTGCGATATGAAAATAATTCTAATTCACTTATATCTACTCTAATCTGATAAAAATCAATGGCCAATACCAGATGATGATATTCACATAAGCCCCAGGTGGGTGGTCTATAACTATTCCCTAAAGTTTGTTGATTTTGGAATTGTCATGTGGGGCCCATTGATTTAATCTTTTGTTGTTAATAGAATGTATATAATGTGATTATAATATATAGAATATTTCAGATATGATATTTAGATATATGTGATTAATTTTTAGAGGTTACTCCCATAACCCCACACATCCCATGTAGAATATATTTCCATAATTGTCGTTTTAGTGTTTTGACCCTTTTGATCCAATGTTCAAGGGTGACTTGGCTTTACAATACTAAGGTTAATATTTCTATATTAAATGCCATTTTTATAATGATAATTTCATTGTGGAATGTTTCATGTATGATCACAAGTAGTCATGCCTAAGGTAAATGATTCAATTTGATAATAAAATGTTAAATTTGAATTGGAATGAATACAATGTATATGACTTGGCCTTAAATGTAAATGAAAGGTAGGTTTCATATCTATGGAACCTCGTACCACATTAATTTATGGTAGCGGAATGATATTTAAAATGGAATATTCCTTAAATGGATTAAATTAATTGTTTCATGTTCAGTTTCTTTTTCACACTAATGAAAGGAAAGGCTTGAACCAAAAGGCTTGATTAAATGGTTTCATGTTAAATGACATTATCACACTAATGAAAGGAAAGACCTAAACCAAATGACATGATTAAAAGGTTTCATGGAAAATGAACATATCATACTAATGAAATGAATGGATTAATCCAAATAAAATATAGTATGACTTTGATTTCATATATGTGTGTCCAGACATGAGCTCGTATAGGATTCTGATCGAAGAATTACATGAGCACTAGGTAACCCCATTCTAATTCAAGAATAGGGATTGCATAGTTTTAGAGCCACCTAGATCAATATACTTGTCCATAATTTGATGTTCATGTATGGAACCATAGGTTCCCTTTTAAATTATAATAGGATGCCTCGAACACCCTACTCAGATACAAAATTTACAACTAGGTTCTATGGTTAAATCCCATTGGGCCTAGTGATTACATACCATCGTTTTACATTGGATGAAATCCTTGACCTATATAGGGATATCATTTTCAAATGATGTGGACTATGATCCTTGGTTTACACTCTCACACTATGAGAGGATATAGTTATTACTGATTTGTTGACTCTTGAGGTCTATGTCACCTTGTTTATTACATTGGGACTTGACTATTAAATATCATTACATGTTTCCTTGTTCCATCTTTTTAACCCTCAGTATTAGTACCATGTGACATATTTATTAACTAGTAACAATCAAATAATGAATTGTTTACAAGGTCAGACATCATCTATGTGTTGAATCAGGTACTTTAGTATTTAGTAACATTGTACTGATTTACTTTATATATGCATGCTTCAAAATTATTACATTTCCATTACACATACTGAATCTTATAGACACAATTGGTTGGGGCCCACTATGATTTATCTCAAACCCTATACAAGAACCGTTTTTTACCTATATTAGATTACATGAAGACATGTGTAGATAAAGAGAATCAAACAAATTCAAAAAATTGATTGCTTGCTGTTTAAGATGGAGCTTGATAGCAGATGGTTGCACAAGAGCTCTAGATACATCAAATAGTCATATGATTTCCATTATTATATTGTGTAACATGTTATTTATACTTTATTATATCCATTTTTATAGTTTTCTAGTGAGTTTAAATATCATCATTAGTTTTTTAATGCTATTAATGTTATTTTAATTATTGTTACTATTGTCTCTATTTCTATTATAATTTATGTGTACTTATATTGCTTCTTCTATTTTACTATTCTTTCATTCATCCTATTCAATAAACATTATTAATGTGTGGATATTATCATCACTAACACACTCTATTCTCTCACTAATAGTTAGATGACTCTGGTGTTTGGGGAGATACGCTTAAGGACATCTGGAATACAGGGCTACGGGTACCCACTAGGTGGAATCCGGGTTTGGGACATCACAATACATAAATGAAAGTAATTAAAAAGATAATTGATATATTAAAGTGAAAATTAGGTAATGAATATTATTATTTAAATGATGGATTAATAATCACTTTGAAGATAGACAGATTAATAAGTCATTTTGTACCCATATACATAATATTGATGAAATATATGACTAGAAAATAAATAAATATAAAATATTTATAATATAATACAATGGGATATAAAATGAGTAATAAACATTAAGAAGGCCATAATGAATGTAAATAATTATACTATTTTCTTATTTAGTATTATAATGATTTTACACGGTGAGCCAGACTCATGGTAATGGGGATTATCTCAATATCCATTCATTGAGCAATATCATGATGCTATACAGCCAAATAAATTTATGAGGTGTATATACAGACCCAATAAAATATCATTTCATGAAATTATTTATTATAATTTTATTTATTTTTTTCAAAGTTTTATTCTTTCATTATGTTTATAATTTAAATGTTCAATGTGTTATGTGAGACTTTGAATGTTTAATGATATAATTGTCAAATCATTTTCTCTTTGTAAATAATCTTAATTTTATTTTAAATATTAATTTATATCGCTATAAATGGATTATAATATTTTTTTCTATCTTTACATTAATTAAAATGTTTCAAAAAATACACCCTTTATGTATTTTATGTGAAACATTTAGATGAACAACAAAAGGAATGTTCTATTCTTAAAGTACACATCAACCCTGAATTTTCTGCCAGGATGAATATTATTAAATGTATTGCATCCACTAAATTCAAACATTTTTTCAAAAAATAAAATGAATATTTTCTATTTATTTTATCTTATAAATGAAAATGGGTTTTAAAATAAAATGGTATTTTTATACGAAGATGTTTTAAATATGGGAATAATAGAGTTTTTCAAAAGGGTTTTGTGAGGAAATGGTTCATTTGTGAAATTGTAATATTAAATTATATGAAATAGGGTAGGCTAATATAGATTATAGGATGTTTTTATACATTATATATCATCGGTTGTCTAGATACTACATATGTGAATGGTTTAACAAAATTATTAATCACATGTGAGCCTAATATAGCTTATAAAAAGGGATGATCCCTATTACAACTCATGGGTTTTTTTTATATAGCTTATTAAAAGGGAGTTACCCATTATTAATCGTTAATTAATTCCTTAATAAAAATAATAATAATAATAGGATCCATTAATATGTTTATTCTAATTGGAAGGATTTTTAATGGGATTGATGTATACAATTATCTATGAAACATGTTGTTTTTGTAATATATTTCAATGGTTTTGATGATTTTATTAGAGAAATATTATTAGGGGTTATTCATTTGGTTTTTTTGTTTCATTTTCTCAATGAATAGTAAATGGGTTTTCATATTTTTCGCTAGAGAAATGGGTTTATTCCTTATTAATATCCCTTATTAGGTGGTTTTAATCATCCAATTTTTCAAAATTTTTCCATTGGGTTTATGGATGATTAGGGAAATATATGGGGACATGATGAGACTTTTGATGTTGTAGAAGGAAACCATGTTATATTTTTGAATGTCTACATTGGGGAAAAAATATTTACAACTATATGAATCTATATATAATATATGGTTTTTCTTTTTATGAGTTATTCAATAGACACTAAAATTATAAAATCAAAATATTCTTTAATGTATGTTCTATTTCAAATGATAATAGAACAATAATCTTTAATGATGTTCCCATACAATAGGATTTATTTTGGAAAAAATGGATAATGTGTATAGGTACACAATTGTAATGTATGGGTTTACATTTTACTATTTTTCCCTTATTCTCTAAAACTATGAACTTAAATGATCCTCAATTGTAAAATATAGGTTAAAAAACTAGAATATGTAATGGTTAAGGCCGAGGCCATATAGGTATTACATAAATGATGCTCAATATTATGATACATCTGATGAAATTTCCCTGATTTCAATATAAATCATGGGTCATGTTAGATGTAATTGATAGAGGTAAACCATTATGTCTTATAACATCATTTATATAGGGGCATACAATGAAAATAGAGATAAATATTCTTTTATACTAAGGAAATGAAAATATTTGTATTGGGTTAAATAATTACCCATATTGAATCATTATCTGTATGATTTATTATTAATCTACAAATTATATACATAGTATTTCATCACATATCCACGTAGGAATATGTAGAGGTTTCAATAATCATATAGAATGTTGTCTCTAATCCATTACCTGTTAAGGAACAAATCACACTATCATATAATTAATCATTTCCCTCTTCATATTACCTCACCAAAAATGAACATTCAAATCTACATACATCTTTGTGCTACTCATGTGTATAGAGAAATTTGAGCTATGATAATCATCTAAGAATTTTCATTTTTTGATATGGTATTGATGGAATATATAGTATTAATAACTTCAATTTTCTTTATTATATGTTGATACTTGATTTTTTATATGAAATTAATCTTATTACATCCCATAAGATCAATAAGAATTGTGTAATTTTAAATTAGGTACATGACATAACATCATGTACATGGGATACAACAATAATATTAATACATCCTTAACATGATTTATTGGAAAATTATTAACATGCTAAAAATTAACCTTCAAAATTAATACTTCTTGAGATAATCTAGAGAAATATATAAGAATGGGGTCAGCTATAATTCCCATAATGGGAATAAAAATGAAAAAAAGTGTTACATGTTATACAATATGAATATCATTTTTGAACAAAAGGAACATGAATAATATGGAATTATATAGAATGATAATCATAACATGGAAAATATGGAGACAATATAAACCAATGAATCATAAAAAAAGGTAATGTATAAAAAACCATGAATTTGTGATGTACTATGTTCCATAAAAAAATTAGGTACACCCTTGTCCTAACACTATGTATCAGGATACTTAACTTTACCCAATGCAATAGTGAGTTAGCTGGGGACACCTATCATAACCATTTCACTCTCATGTAGAAGTGTTCCACATAGATCACAAAAAAGATTTCATCCATCATCATAATTGATTCCATGTTCAATGATTATTTAATACATAAATGTATTTCCCCAATAAAAAGGTTTATGTGCATAATTGTGAACACCCTTGACATGAAATAGGTATTGAATTCATTAAACATTTTATTTTGCATGGAAAATCATGATGGTATTTTGGTTGCATAACGGCGTCACATAGAGATTCAAAAAAAAAATGGGTTATGAGATATAAATGGGTCTATAATCACATAGAAATATATTAGTAAGTCTTAGTGACAAGGAAAAACATATAATAAGATTATAAATTAGAAATATAAGGCATAAGGTAATGAAGAAATTCTATTGTAGAAAAGAATATGAACTAATTTCATGCCTGGTAACATTTATATGGAATGGATAATGGGTGGATTAATGAGAGTTAATGTTGGATATCATATTTTATACAAAAAATTTATTGAATTGGGGATATAGATGAATACATCACAACATGATCAAATTGAAAAAAGGAATCATAACATAATAATGGGTGCTTCAGTAAAAATAGTGGAGACAAATCACTTACAAAATTTCGGCATAATAATGGAATATATAAAGGTCATAATAAGAGAGAAAAAATAATATCTCATTAAAATAACATTAATTTGATAGTAAAGGAATGTTTTTAAATAAATGGATTTATAAATAATTTTAATTATGATGAAAAAAATAAATGAACGTTCTTGAATTAAAAGGAAGGGAGGAATATGAGGATACCTTACATCATTGTGTCACTCTAAAGGCTTAGAAGGGGTAAAATGAAAGAATTGGGGTGAATTGGTAGGACTATATGGAGTGGATTGAAGAGTAATTATGTGCTCCATGATGTTTGAGTGATGATCAATAGAACAATTGTGGGAATTATACTAGGAAAGATGGATTCTTCATTATTATTATTTTTTCTTCAACATAATTATATATCCCAAACCAAAAACCATGCCATGGTTTTGAAAATTATTTTTTATAAATGGGAGTGTTTTTTATTATTTTACAATGAAAAGTGCCTAAGTTATTATAATATTTTTTGTGGTATATAGAGGTGGGTCACTCTATTAAATAAAGGGTTTTAAAATCCTAAAATATGTTGTAAGTCTTTGGGGATTCAAAATTTAAATAAAATTTTAATAAAATAAGATTAAAATCAAATTATTTTAAATTGAAAACATATTTTTAGTCTTGGATCCTATTTATATTATTTATTTGTTCCCTTTTGGGACATTGTGATTTATAGAACATAAAAAATATTTATATTGTATTTAATTTTTACACAAAAAATTGAATATCATATAAAATTATGAAAATTTCACTATTGGATAATTTTGATATCCTAATTTTACAATTAATATTAATTTTCTGTAAATAATTGTATAATTATGTAATTTTATATTTTAATATAAAAAATTAAATTTATTGAAGATGACATGTCTTTTGAAAATAACATTTCATTGAACACCTATAAAAATTACATTTGACTTCATAAAAATAATATGACCATTTCTATATAATTAATGTTATTAAAATATTATTAATTTCAAATATCTATTATATTCTTATAAATTTACTTCATAAATGATTTCGAATATTAATCAAAAAATAATTTTTGACTTTGATTGAATCAAAATAAAATTAATCTATAATTTAAAAATAAAAAGATTGAAATATATATATTATTCTATAAAAGTTAATATAGATACTCATATTTATACAATCTTGTTACATATACCTTTAAGAAATCAATAAATTCCCTAAATGGTAAGGTTCACGATGGTGTGGCTTTTATGGAGTGGTTCGGTAAAAACGTTTTGGGTCTTGAAATAAATTAGCTTGAAATTCCATTATGAAAAAATTTTCTCCTGCTTCTATTATTGGATATCAACTATATATTGGCCAAGGTAAAATCCCAAAATTACTATCTCCTCTATAATATCTAATAATGGGGCTTCCTATGTTACAGTCCTACTAGTTGAGGCTATTACTTCCATTTCCTGTGACAATTAGATTTGATAAAAAAATATAGTATTCATGTGATCAGTATTTTTTAGCTATATTATCAGTGGTAATGATAAGTAATTTTGTTCTAAATCGAATCGGAATAAGAATGATAAATAAGATCATATGTTTCAATAAGAGTAATAAATAATCAAATAAAAATTATATGGGAAATGTATTTATCATAGTTTGAGTTGTTAGAATACTCCCCTCTTAAAAAAATTTCCCCTAGAAATTTTCATTTCCCATACAAAATCAAATGATGGTATGTAATTTTCATCACATCCTCCGGTTCACAAATTTCTTCTCAAAACATGTGGTTTCTCCACCGAAATTTTACTAGTTTAATTTTCATATTCTGTATAACTTTTTCTCTATAATATATTGTATTCAATAGATTTCACTTATATGTATGGCCATTCTACAATACTACCACCTCTATATTGATGATACGTCATGTGTATAGAATGTACATTCTCAATATATATACATGGAATTAATAGTTTACCTGGGATAGGTTTAGTGGTAGTTCAAGTTGATAGAACACCTCATTCTTCAATGGATATATGTGGTAGAAAACCATGTCTCTAATATCGAACACTAGCTTTTGTCGATGATTGTCAGCATAAATCATCAGTTATCTCTGAGAATCATTCATGTATTGCTGAATGGTTTGGACCATCTCCACCATTTCCTCAACCATTTAAGGAACTATTAGATCATGTTCCCCAACATTATCCCAACATGTAATTTTTCTATACCTCAACCCATAATGGGATTCATAGGTACACATTTGAATGCTCAAATGGAAACTGTTGTTATAAGATAACTCAACCATAAGAATATGTTGGTCTCATCCTCCATTCAACACTATTTAGAATTCTCTAAACATGTTCCCAAGGATTTTAATAGAATTCTTATATTGGACATCATTTTAAGGGGGATAATTCATACTGAAGTTCATCTCAATGTTTAGAACATACTAGAGACATTTCCATAACATAGAGGTTAAACATGGATCTCTATCATACACAATTAATATAGGAACTTCAGGAATCCACACCACATATCTAATTTATATCTGTGAAATATGATACAGTTAGAAGTCCACTTGAATCAAAACTAATTGTGAAATATTTTTAAGAGGATTAACAACAACCAGATAGAATTGATTCATTTAGTTTTCTATGGAAGTTAAGTGAAAACATTCAAGGTGATGTCTTCCATGTTCTATGTAGGTATGGGTATTGATTTAAGTATTCCCTTCGCCTTCTACCTATTATCCATAATATTATAACATTATAGGAACTCTGATGTCTGTTTAGTGACCTCCTAATTCATATTGTCCCATGAATAGTGATCTTGGAGATATCGACACATCTTTTTGTTTCCAGGGTGAATGGGGAAAATACAAAAACATATATCATCCCATAGTTTCTTATTTAAATTAAGAATTTATGGAACACATATTCTATACCCAAATCAAAAAATTCCATCTTCATTAACATTGAAATAATAGGTTTTCCATTTTCTTATAGTTTTCAAATTTTTATCCCACGTCATATTTTTGAGGATCCATAAAACATATATGATTTTATGGTTGAGAAATAATTTGTGAAATGATTGATGATGTTCATTATTTTATGTTTCACATATCCATCATCTTCAATTATAATATGAAGTAATCCTTATCAATTTTAATACATGATACAATATGAAGATCCTTTCTACAATGAGAATCAACCACATTGTTTTCTTGTCTAGGATGAGAGTGAATTGGGAAATTATAGTCCTTGTTCATAAATATTCATATTCATTGGTGTAAATTAATATCTTTTTGTGTGAATATATATTTTATTCTCATATGATCCGAATATATCTCAAACTTCTCCTCATAGTGATAATATATCCATATTTTTAATGCAAGGATCACAGCTTCAAACTCCGGATCATGTGTAGGATAATTTTTATCATAAAATATAAACTTACCTGAGGCATGGGAATTTACTTTTTTTCTCCATTAATATAAAACAAAATCCCTTCTTCATATCCTTTATTAATTCTATAGATCATTCTCCACTTGGGGGAAGGGTGAGAAAAGGGGTAGTTATAAGCCACCTTTCTAAATAATTAATGCTTTATAAACATTGATTATTAAAAGAAAACGTGATTCCAACCCATGTTATATTTTTATAGTATTTTAAGATTCATAATTTGGTTATGAAAAATTATAGATAATATCAATCTAACCCATGGAAACATCAAAAATCTATCACATATGTTAGCCTCATTCATCCTTCGATTTCATTTTTCTTCGAATTATCCAATAATATTCCATTTCTTGTGATTATATGACTCAAAAATTAGGCATCCATCAATCATAATAGACAATATTTGTAGATGGGATAAATATTATCAATTTGAAAGGTCTTTATCATAGTGTTAAAACACTCCTCATTTTACTCCTTGATTTTAGAGTTATTTAGGATAACATCAATAAAAACTAGCACGGTTGTTTTGATGTAATCTCTAAAGAATATATTCATAAAATGCATGATGATTTATAGATAATTAGATAGTATGAATGGAATCACTATAATAACATTGTGCCAATTCATTGTAAAAAATTTGGTCTTGGGGATATCCTCCTTGTTCACCTTTACTTGATAATATCACAACTAAAGGTCCTCCTTGGACATGTATTGTGTTACACATAACTGATCTAAAAATCCATCAATATCTAGTAGTGGATACATGTTATATATCATGATCTGTTTGATATCATGATAATCAATGAAAAGGAACACTAACAGATAATTCTTCTTGATGAAGAGGGCTAGTGCACCCCATGATGAATCACTTGGGTGTATAAACCATGTATCTAGATTCAAAAATAGTTGTTTCTTTAGCTCCTCACATTACAAAATATCCATCCTATATGGAGTCTTGGATATTGGAAATGTACCATGTAGAAGATAATTTAAAAATTAAATGTCATTTCTAGAAGGAAGACAAGTCAATTCCTGTGGAAACACATTAGCATATTCCCTCCATATAGCCATGTCTTAGAGGGTGATAATTTTTGTAGACTTAATCATTTGAGAAAAATAAAAATAATCATAGGGTAATAATATCCAATCATTAGATTATGGATTTAAATAACATTCATCCCCTCCACATACTTTTATATAATTGGGGAACAATTCACTCTACAAGGAGTGATTTACTTCTCACTAGAACTTATATTGGATCGTTATAGAAAAATCCAATCCATTCACAATATTGTATAAAATGTTACCAAAGGATTTGTCACACGGTTCACTATGATAATTAAAACAAAAAATGTGTTATAGGATGAGTTATATACCTCTCATGAAATTATTTTTGTATTTTCCTTTTTCACTGACATTTCTAGTTACATTCATTATGTTCGATATTCAATAGTTCAACTCATAATTCATAATATGAATGAATTTATAGAATAGGAATAAAAAGGTACATTATATATTATTGAATTAATCACTTGTGTACCCATAACCACTAAATTTTATATATTCACTTAAGTAGTAGTGATGGGAAAGGATCTACTTTTCCGCAATGAAGGTTGATGGTTGCATCTGTAAAACAACAGCTTTTGGGATTGGTTTTCAAATTCCATGGTTCCTTGCATTTGAAGAAATGAACAATTATTTAAGAGTTTAATTGTTCCTTTCTTTCCTATGTCTCATTAGTGGGCTTCTCCTATCGGCAATTAATATTTTTGTTTCATTCCTACATGAAAATAAATCATTTATTATCCCTCTCAAATAATGTCCAGGGTGATTATTTCTTGACCTTTCACCCATGGGATGATATATTTTATTAGAACTGTTCTATTTCTCCATCCGAAGTACAGAACTAAAATATATTTTCTATTTATTATCCCAAAAATACCCTCTAGATTCATTTATATCCATTTCTAGTTTAAAATAATATCAAAAAACTTCATCATTGATATATTAGTCATGAATCTCTATGTCTTTTAATTGACTATGTTTTACCCCACCAAAGAAGCAGTCAACCTTGTTGTTGGGGGTAATTAAAAAACAAGAAGCATATCATCAATGTCATGTGTAATTTTCTCTATATTCCATGTTAGATTCATGATACTTTTTTTCTAAGGTTAAGGAATTCGCATTGAATTTTAGATTAGTGAGTGTGAGAAAAATATTTATTGGAAAACATTTTTCTATAATTCCTTCAACTCTATCACTTCAATCTCTTCATTTGGATTTTTCGTACTAATAAATGTTTAAAATTTTTAAGTATACCCCTCTATATGATTAACATATTTTAGAATCATTAAATTCTAATAACATTTATAATAAAGATGATATTTACAATGTATTTGATCTATTGTTCTTTGATTAAGGGATCAGATGATCCATTGAATGTTAGAGGCCTTTTTGCATGAATCTATCGATTGTGGATTTCTATACATTAGGGGGGAGGGTTGGGTGCTCATCCAGAAACATGATAAAATTCATAACGTCATTCATCACAGATAGTATCGTGACAATCTTTAGGATACCTAATCCCATTGGATTGGGAATCTCATTAGGACAGTCGTCATATTTCCCATCGCTTTGATTGTTTACATAATTTATTCTTTATTTGACCATTATCTTGAATAAAAGGAAATTTTTGGATGAGAATTTTAATAAATTAAACACGTAAATGGAGATCCAAATACATTAATGGTATAACATATAAATTACATTTATCTACAACAATTTTGATTTTCTAGGATTTAATATATGTTTTTAGGATCTATTTCGTAACATATATTCTCATGGGAACTTTTTATCACAAAATAATGTTTCAAAATGAGATTATGATTTCACCAAATCATATAACTGGATATTTATATACCTATTTCAGAGTAAGAGCTGGTTTCTTGTACTAGGTTACCCAAAGCTATGCCCTGAACACAATGTCAGAGTGGTTACTCCTAGGTACATTCGTGCCAGAACCACATCCACTTGTAGTATCCAAACATGGATGTATTATGTTAATATACCAATTAATATATAATTACTAAAATATATTATTTTTTCATATAAAGATTCTTATCCCAAAGGATGTTTCTTGATTTTTGTAATCATAATTTCAAAATTACAAAAGATTACCTCTAATACTTCTTATATTAACCATATTTCTTTTTAAACATTTATACATAATTTATTAAATTCAATTACACATAATTCATCCAAAAAGAATTAAATTATTATATTATTTTGGAATGAGGTACATAATATAACAATTTTGACAGCTGACATAATAATATGAATAAAATCGTCTTTAATAAGCTTTATTGAAAACTTCTTCAACATGATCAACTACTCCATCAAACATAAAGCTACATGGGAAACTTGAGGGGCATAAATAAGAATGGATTGATATATTATTCCTTATATGGGAATTAAAATTGAATTATTGATACATATTACACAATTGTAATATCAATGAGAAACAAAGGAACAACAATATTAAGGAATGATATAGTGTGATAATCATTATAGTAGAAATGTGAAACCAACAAAAAATTATTTCTTGAACGAAAGTAAAGGATAAAACTATAGGAATTCATGATGGAAAATTTCCCATAAAGGATTATGGTAATACCCTATCACAATATTATTTTTCATGATAGTAAACATTACCCAATGTGTCGAAGTGCTATCTGAGAACAGCCATCATAATCCTTTCATTCTCAAGCATAATTGTTCCACATATATCATACAACATGGATTCATTAATATTAATAATTTCATCCTTTATTATGTATTGGGGAATAAATACATTTTTCACAAATTAAAAATTATATATTTTAAATGTTGAACACCCTTGATAGTAAATTGTTTTGATATTCACTACACAATTGGCTGGGCATGGATAATTATAGAGATATTTTGGATACATAACAACATCACTTTGAGATTCATAAAAAATGATTGATGAGAGTGAATTTTTTTCCTATCCCATAGAAAATATATATTAATTAATAGGGGAATAGAGAAACATATACCAACATTATAAATTGTAAATATAAGGCATATGGTATGGAAAAACATGATTGATGGAAATAATCTTAACTATTTTTGTCATGGTAATGGGATACCATAAAGAATTGTAGGATGGTAAATAAGTGTTAAAAAGGGATCACAATATTTATATAGAAATATTAATTATATGGTTAATATGGATGAATATATGTAAACATTATCAAACAATAATTAATAAGAATAACATAAAAGGGGGTTCCTGAATAAAAAGAGAGTATACAAATCCCTTACAAATATTTTCATATTTATATCGAAGATAATGGTCAAAATAGTTGAGGATATTTAATATATCAATAAAATAACATAAATTTTCAATTTAGGGAATGATTATAAATAATTATAATTATAAAAAATATAAATTAGAAGAAAAATTCCAAAGAAGGTGATTGAATTTGATGGAGGAGAGGATGATGAGGATCCCATACTTATTTGTGAGATTAAAAAGGTTAGGGAGGGCCTTCATTAAATCATGGGAGTGACTTTGGAGTGATATTGAGAGGGTACATAAGATTAATGAAGTGGTCCATGGAGTTTGAGTGAATAGAAATGACTACATGGATGGGTTTATATAGGAAAAGTGTGAAATTTCATTATTATTTTGGATTTGGATTCAACATAAAATAATATCAAATAAAAAATCCACCCCATGGTTTTATCCATGGTTTCATACAAATGGGATAAGTTCAAATTATTTTATTATTCCAAGGCCTGATATTATTAAATAATTACTCTTGCTAATGTGGAAGTGAGTCATACTCTGGATGAAATGAATTTAAAATCATAAAATATATTACATGTCTTGGAGGATTCATAATAGATTGTCAAAATAAATAAAATAAACATAAAATAACATAATAGATAAGTGAAAAAATATATTTGGGAATAGATAATACATATTAATTTTTATATAACTTTTGGGTCCCTGTAAATTCATAAAAAACAGATTATATTTGTATGATATTTAATTTTTACCAAAAAATTTTGATTTCTCTGATAATTATGAAAAATTCTCTATTGGATAAATTTTTAAAACTATTTACATAGATAAATAATATTTTAAATATGTGAATTTTAACATTTAAATTAATAATCAACATTTATTTCAAATGATTTATTACAATAACATTTTATAAACCCTTATAAAAATTATAAGTTACATTATTTAAATTATATGTAAATTTATATGTAATAAAAGTTATTAAAATAATTGTTATTTAAATGATCCATTAATAAACCTGAATGGATTTCATAAATGAATTTGAATACAAACAAAACAATACAATATGTATTTTATAAAATGAAAATAAAATAACTCATAAAGTAAAAATAATATTATGGAAATATATTTGTTATTAAACAAGAAATGTTATAAAATTTCATATTTCTAGGTTCCTATTTCATATCGCATAAATACACAGACAAAATCTCTAAGGGTAAGATGTGTGATGGGTGGAAATTCAATGGGTGGTTCAGAGAACCTGGTTTTGGACATGATCTTGATGTGATGGAAATTCTTCCCTGAATATTATTATTAATTCTTTTGTAATTGGATATTACCTGGGGCATTATCAAGGAAAGAGACAGAAACATCTATCTCCAATATAAGCATTGACAAATGGGATTTATAGGTTATGATCATACTGTTTGAGGCCATCACAACCATGGCCATTGAGAGTTGGATTGTTAATACCCCATATTTATACTAATCAAGTGATCAATGTTGGACAGTTATATTATAAATGGTAATGATATACATAGGTCATTTAAATTGAATTGTCTTAATAATACCAAAATAAGTGAATGTGTCTTCTAAAACAATATTAAGACATCTAATAACAAAATATGAGGTGATATTCATTTATAATATTTTTTTGATTATTGCATATTTCAATATTTTGAAATTCCATCATAAAAAAGGATATCTACCAATATTTCATAACTCACAACATTAATAATATTTTGAAAATTATCATCATAATATTCAGAATATTTTTCATTTCAATCAATTATTTTTTACACTAATTTGTAGAAGTGGTGATGTATCCCAATGTATTAAAATTACCATATCTATCATTACAAGATCTATGATAATATGATCTCTATCAAAACACATTTTGGTTAGAACATAATGATCCTTTATTCTCAATGTGGTTTCTATAATGTTTTTATTCCTTAAGAAGTAGTTACTTGAGTAATCATATTCATTTAGTAGCTTGAGAAATAGGTTTATCTCATATTTATATATTTCTGGGAAAATATATTTTTTCAAACTATTGTGTTCTGTGTATATTTCACTTCAATAATTATAAATATAATTATTCATATCATCAAAACAATTATTAAATACTTAATACTATGGTCATGGGTTGGATTGTTTTTTCATGAATCCTTGACTACCGTGATCAATAGGAAATAACATTATTATCCTGTATAAAGTCACAACTATTACCCTTATTTGATATGTCTCTATATATCAGACAATCCACCATTTCCATATAGTAGAATCAAATCAGAGAATAAAACACTATATTTTCCTATTCGTTAAATCATTTTTCACAATTCTTTTTCTACATGAACTTATCCCCCTTACGAGTATGATTTGTTATCATGCTATCCAATTCTGATTTTTTTGAAATAATCATTTAATGTGAACTATAAAACCAAAGAATCAATTTACATTTGTTATGATTGTTGGTGTTGGAAAATATTGGACTCACATTTACTTCACATAAACATGTATCATCCCATACAGAGATGAAATATTTCTAAAATATAATTTTTTTTAATCATAAATAAAGACTTTCTAAATTTTCCATACATCAATTTTCTTCTATGAGACTCATTAAGGATCTATGTTTATTGTAGGGTTCTTAATTGCATATAGATTAAACCAATATTTTGTTAATAAATAAGAAAAATAAATCCTTTTGATATTACTTGAACACTCAATTAATTTGGTCTATAAAAATATAGGGTGAATTGGTTAATCCAAATTGAATGACTATAATTTAAATTTATCCACAAATCATATGACATGTTGTCTTAGGAATATAATACATTACCACACAAAATCTAGGAATCCAAGAATGATGTTTATTCTTTAAAATATATTTATCTCTATGAATTTTATAAAATAATTCATTAATACATTGAAGATTATACATTTTCTATATTGTATTATTGTTGATTTATTTATAATCAATGACCAACATCATTGATCAATACATCATCTTAAAAAATATAGTTAATATCTTAGATGAATGATTGAGTATTATATAAATCTTTTGACACGAATCCCCATTTTCTTAAAATAGATTAATTCCACAATATATATGGAATCATTGATATATATCATTCATCAATGAATCAATCAACAGGAAACTGAACATCACACATTGACGAATGTCTAGGTAATACCTCAAGAAATAAAATATTTAATAGGTATTAAAAAGTTACAACAAAAATTTTAATATTACCATTTCATTATGTAGATTTTTTTTATTATTCTTCAAAAAGAATTTCATTCGTGAGGGAAACTGGTGGTGCATCTAGGCTTGTTATAGATGGTGAATTTTACCCTCAAAAAGACATGAAATTCTGCATCTTCAATAAGGATATTAATTATATTCAATATGTAATAAATATTTTAATTAGACATTGAAATAATTTCAATGAATATGGTGAAATCAAAATCAAACTTAGGTATTATAAAAATACAGAAATTGGGAATCATTTATGCTTCCTAATGTGAACTTACTGAAAATTACAATGTGTGGTGACACAATCTCTACGATTCTCCATTGATAACTCCATTAATATGTTTATAGCGATATATATAATTTAATTGGAATCATTTGATGGTATAAAAGTGTGTGAATTTCCAAGATCAAATAAATCATTGGAATACATAGACGATATGATTAAATTACTTTCCACCATAGCTTTAGGAACAACATCCTCATCTATTTTGATCACATTATCTAGTCTATCATTAATTATACTTTTCTATGAAAAACTATCTTTTCCCCCAGGTCTATAACTTTCATAGTTCCCAATTTAATTATAGTTTAAGAAGTAAACATTTTGATATTATTTATTACCCTTCTAATAATAAGAAAGGGGGAAATTATCTCCACACTGACAGAAAACTCACATTTTCTTAAATAAAATTACAAAGTTTTTCTTTTGAAATTTGTTAAAAATTTTAATTTCTACCATTCCATTATTCCATTTTTTTCTTTATTTGATTTTATAGTGTGTATATCCCTAATATTATTATTTTTCGTTCAAAAAATATTAAAAATATTTTATAATAATTTCTCTATTTTAATATCACATGATACTGTGTCCTTGAATGATGAAGATATTTGGGAGACTATTTACAATTAATATATTGGATTAATCCCAGAAGCTAAATGACCATTCATACTCTATGGATTGTGTAAAAACATTTCATCATGGATTGATAACCAATTAATGCTATCATAATACTGAGCATCATTTTCCTCTAACTCTTTTCAAATAATTATGAATTGTCTCAACATATCTACTCATTGTTCATGAAGAAAATATATTCCTATTAACATTGACATATATTAATTTCATTTAACACTAACTATTTTCTCTAGGCCATTATTGTTTTGAATTAATTAATTACATTGATATGAATCCCCTAAGATATGATAAGCATTTGTGATAACCATATCACCTTAATTACATCCCAATGTTAGAAATGTATCATCCATAGAACCTATCTATTTATCATCTATAAATGGTTTTTAGTACAACTAAATAATAGAGGAAAAAATTTATTGAAACAATATAGAATTTGTTATATTGAATTATGGATCAATATGTTACTCTCAACAGAAATTGTTATTAGACATACCCTAAGTCAGCTTACTCAATATAGTTATAACTATTTCATCTTGGACTCCCACTCCATATCAATGTTAATTATATTTTCAAGGAGGTAGATCCTAACATGGACTGCATTCATCCATACAACATCCATTTCTTCCAATAGGAATATATTTTTAAAAATGAAATACATTAAATATGATTGTATGTTTATAAATAATAATTTATAATCTCAAAATTTGATTAAAATATAAATAAATTTTGAATTTATGTATAAAAAATTAAAAATCAGAAAATTGGTATTATTGGGAATATTATCTATTCATTATTGTTTTTTAAATCATTCATAATGGTCTAAAAACTGGAATTATCACAATAATGTCCATTGGGGTTATCTAACATGGTGTGCAACAATGCTAGTTTTCGTGAACAAGCTGATGATATATTCATACCCCAATAATCCATTCATGGATATATTACCCCATGTTATAACTATTATCAAGACACCTCAATGTGTAGTATATAGAAATATTTATATTACAAAGAAAACCACCAAATCATTACCATTCCATAAAATTAAAATGTTATCATGTACTTGGGAATATCTTCAAATTAGTTCTTATGGATAAATTCCATAATCTATATTTTTATACTCCTAATTACAAATGTATCTACTAAACATTTCAGAATATAATTTTTAATGACCCCAACACCAGTACCAAAGAGTCTGGGGTTACTTATTTACATTATTCTGAGATAGAATTAATAGATTCACAAGGGGAGAAATAATTTAGTATTTTTAAAAAATGAGATACATAAATGAATTTCACATTAAATTTATTACATCTAATGCAACATCATAATGTATTTTAGAACACCTATATTTCATATTACACATCCATTCATATCAATCATAATACATTTCTTATAATTTTATTGAATGAAAACACATGAATGTGGTGGGCTTAAATGTTCCATTGGAGTTTTGGATCATAGAATATATTAAGAGTAAACAAGGAATACTCTATATGGAATGAAAAATAATTGAAATCACATTATATTTAGTCAATAATATTTTCAAAAATATTAATATGAATGTATCAAATGATGATCAAATAATTCTATATTACTAATTATATAAGATTAAAACTTGTCCATGGATATCATAACTATTTAAATAATCACAAGGTAATCAATAAACATTTTCATAATGAGGTTATGAATAATTTTATACATTATTATAATTTATTCATGGCCTTTTTCAATGATAACATGTATAAATTATTCTTTTCGAATCTTGAATCCCAATCTAGTTTGTATCATGGGACCTAATAAGGAATCGAGGTGATAGAGTTTGTCCCTACTATAACATTATAATTCCCATTAGTTCCTCATTTGAATGGGGATAAACATATTTAATGTAAAAATTCATATTGAAAAACTAGCACATGAAATATTAATAATATCCCCAATCAATAAACATAAACATAATCCATCCACACTAATATGAAGAATGGTATAAAATATCACCATACCCTTTCAATATAATCAAAAAAACAAATGAAATAACAATGATTGTATCATTAAATAATATAATAAATTTATCACATTTTCAAAAAGGGTTTTTCTCATTGTCGAATAGAAATTCCATACAATTCTATGGTAAACTTTCTTGAAGAAAATAACCTTTTTACATTGAAATTCAGTTATCAACACTAAAAAGTATCATAATATTAAAGAGAAATTTTATTTAAAAAGGATAATTACAAAATATAATTGAAGATTCATATCATTAATCATTCATAATTGTTAAAAAATTCCATTCAATCTGAAAAAGTAAAAAATTATTCTTATCAAACTTTTATAAAAAGAAAATATTTACATCATTATGATAATTAGAAGAGTAATCCATTAAAAATATTTGAAAAAATTTTATAATGGGTAAAATTTACATTAAACATTAATATAGAAATATAAAATATATTTTTGATAATATTTTTAGGAAACAAGACAATAAATTGAAGGATTCCCGATAAAAGAGGAAATCATGTCTATTCTCAGTAATGTTTTTTCTATTTTGACTTATTAAAAGATGGAAATTAATGGAATAATTATAATTTTAAATGAAACCATATAATAATAAAATATTTTTTTCATTATAGATTGATAATATAATTCCCCCTTCAGAGACGTAAATGTATGCAATCTCAAATAATGATGATATTTTGGGATAAACCCTAACCACGTTGGAATCATTTAATTCATAATAATCATGAGGGAAATTAACTTATATGGATTTTTATATCCCAAATAATTCAATATAATAATCATATAATACAATCATGATATGTATATACACCCCCAATGAGATATAATTGGTGAATATGGTATGTGTCTTATAGAAGTAAAAATGAGATGAGAAACCCTTTTATCATGTCTCACTTACATCATACATGATCCATACTAGTATATAATAAATATATATTTATTGAAAATATATCCTATAACCATAATAAAATATAAAAAATAATACCTAATTATCATATAAACTATTTTATCCCATTTATTATCATCTTTTCATTAAAATTAATGTTCGAGGTAATAACTACTTCGTTTTTCAAGTATGTTTTGGTTTTTTGTTATTTATCATTTAACAATGATAATGGAAACATAATCTATGGAATTATAATATTTATTTAAATATGATATACATTTATTATATAAAAATTTAATTACATCCATAGAATTCTTATATTTAAAAATTAGTAATAACGTTTATGGGGACAATTGGTCATATGTACGCAATAACGATGTTTTCAATTACACGTGGTTGGAAGGAACAAAATCTAAATAATAGTTAAAATCTAATGAAAAATTAATATGAAAATTACATCATATATGTTCATTAAATCAATTCTTTTCCTGGTCCATGTAAATGGAAAATGAAATATTAATCACATCGCTTCGTAGAGGCTGTAGTCCACATATACGCAAAAGTGAAATTATTATTTTCCAATGGATTGGAATCTAAGAAGTTGGAAATAAAAGATAAATTAGATATGTTTAATTATTTCATAAATTTCATGAAAATTAAAAATAATATTGAAATCCATAATCATATATATAAATAATAAGCATTGATAGACAAAGAATTATATCAGTTTTTGGGCTAGATGTCTGCCATACACCCGATTGATGGTTTTTTATCCCATTTTATATAATAATAGATTGAAATACAATATTATATCAAAATAATAACATAATGGTTTATTTTATATAGTTTTTAATGTATTTTAATCATTAAGACATGAATTTAGGTTAAAATAAAATATGTAAACATAAAGATCATGTTAAATACAATTATCTGCACTTATAAAAATCACATTTGAATATATTATTAAGGTCACTAGGGTCAGAATTATGGGATGATAAAAAACTATATATGGTTGATAATGTTTTTTAGGAGAAATATTTTCATGTTTGGTTGATATAATTTTTATATGATCTGTGAATAAGGGAGGGTTGTTGGGTCTGTTTTATAATTGAGGAGGAGTTGAATTTTCATAAACACCCAAGACTATTCAATAAAGAGAAGTCACTCGTAACCTGGGTGCCTACAAAATTGATAAATAATGGATTTTAGGGAATATATATTCAATATACGCAATGAATATAAATTAAAAATGAATGTTTTTTTAATCATGTTATTCGCTTAACCACTATTGTTACTCACTTTTACCACTTTATTTTATAACATTATAATTAATTTCGTGTTTAAAAAAATATTTAAACCACTAATAATACAAATAAATGTCAAATATAATATAATTTTAACAAATAATTCAAAATATAAATCAAAATTTAGTCAATAGAAATTTTGCTCTATCGAAAATTAATTTTATGACATATGCATGTAACACACAAAACAATTTTAAACCGTAATCACGATAATTAATATATTACTATTATTCACTACTCATTATGAATTAAAAATAATTTTATATTATTATGTAAGATTAATAATTATTGTTATTAGAAATATTTAATACATTTTAACATGCTCATCATGAAAAGGTAGTATAATTTAATCTAAAATTAAACATGTAACTGCAACCAAAATTCATTTTTTAGAATAAATATTTTCAAATGTATTAAAATGATTATATATAAAATTTCCACTTAATATTTGAAATAAAAATAGAAATTATATTAAAAATAATAAAATATATCTAATTTTACATTTAAAAATCATTATTAAAAAAATAAATCATTGTGAAGTCATTAAAGGAAATGGTAGTTCTTAAAAAAATTCTTTTTACTATTTATTGAAAAAATTTAACTTTTCAGAGAATTAAAAAATTTATTATAATATAATTTTAAAATTTTCATTTAAAAAAATACATTTTTATTAAAATAATATTTATTAATATTTTTAAAATTGATTTTAAAATTCGTGTAAAAACACGATAAAATAGTTTCTAGAAAAAAATAATTTATATGTGTAAAATATTGAGTATTATTATTCCCTAATCGTAACATTTTTTGGATGAATGATAAATCATTATATTATAATATATATATATATATATCATTAAAATCATTCACCAATAGTTCATAATATTACTTATTATTACAAAAACAATTGATGTGCATAAAAATAATGTTTTCAGAAAAAACATTTCTTTTACAAATAAATGACTATTATTTTTATTATCAATAAATATATAACAATTTAATTTATCTAATACAAGTAAAAAACATATAATTTTATATATTTTTTATTTCTATTCATAACCTCTAATTTAATGGCTATGTTATTTTCTAAATTTTATTACAGTTTATGAAGACTTTTGGTAGTATGGATCACAAGATATTGATATGATTAACATTATTTGTGAATTTATTTGTCAAAAAGTTTCTATTTATTACAATAATAATTTATAATATATTTTACCTTAAAATAAATATTTCTTCCAAAGATAATTTTGATATATTTATCTAAGAAAATTGTATATTGTCATAGCACGGTGCAGGAATGGTTACATCGGTCAGTAACCTGAAACCATGTGTTAGTGACATATCTAAGGCACGATAACACTGAAATCATAATTCCATTAGTTTTTATATGAATAAATGCTTCATGTGTATAAAATAAATCTTTTTATCATCAACATATTATATAATGGGACTGTTTCTCTCATTGTTATCTCGAACATTTTCTTGATGTCTCATTTTCTATAAAATAATTATGGGTTATATAGATTTCTATGATTGGTCTGACAATCAAAGTGTAGAATATTATGAATGAAAAAATAGGTACTGTTTAAACCCATAACACCTAAATAGATATATAGACACTATAATTTCCATTAGATAAGATTATTATAGATTATTAAGATCTTTTATAAAGAATAAAACAAGGATTATGACATAGTAGTATCCCAATTAATCTTTCTTTGAAGAAGAGGTTAGTTGTATAGGGAAATATATTTGTGAATAAAAAATATGGATTTATCAGATATTATGATGATTAAAAAACTCCATGAAATATGTTACAAAAAAAGTGCAATGACACCCTTTGTATAGGGGTGGGACCCTTCCTAGTATGTTGGTCCACATCAAAACATTTCATAGGGCCTAGTTTTTTCCTCAAAATTAGCTCATAATTATGTCAATAATTCCCCAATTTTAGGGGGGTATTTATTGAGATAAAAATTGTTTAAAATGATAAAAAAATTATTCAATAACCAATGTAATGATAATAATGTTACAAAGTTAGTTACAATTTAGGAAATTTATTTTTTTGAATATCACACACCATGTTATGAAAATCATAGACCCCTTTATGATATCCCACATCAGGAAAGAATTAATTATAGTGTATAAATTTTATTATCCTTTATATATTGATAATTTTTACATAAGAGGGATATTTTTATGGCCTCCCACATATTAGTTTTTTTACTAAAATTTTCCAATGTCAGTCTGGCTTCAAAGTACCAAATTCCTCTCACAAACTACATCATCCCATATAGATTCATTAATTATGATTAAGAGGATACTTTTTATACACTATTTTATATAAATTTCAATTAAAAAAATATGGTAATGGTACAATAACTGCATATATCATTGATTGGTTCATGAACCCCTTCCCACACAATGTGTTGTCTCTTTTGGAAAGGAGTGACATTTGAACCTCCAACAATCCATATTCTCTTATGGTATGATGAATGGATTTATATCATATCAAATAAATCTATGTGAACCATTTATTTCCACTATAAGGACCATCTTGAATAATTAAATCAAATAATCCCATATGGTTTATGAAATTTTACAGGGCCATCCATTTTCAGTGGATTAGTTGACCGTGATATTCCACTACATACCATAAGGTAACATAGAAAAGTAGGATAAAAGAATTATAAAAATTTATAATTATAGATATTGATCACATGAATCAAACTTGATATAGAACCATATTGTAATTGGAAGTACCTAAAAATAGGAAATTATTGTCCCTCAATATACTATTCCTCTTTACAAATAAATTCTATTAGGGTACCTATTCGGAGTTATATCCTAATGATTTATTTAAATTAGAGGATCCTTTTTGAGGGACACCAATTGTACAAACCCCAATTAATATAGATAATTTTTTTTCTCAAATAAGTTCTTAATTATGTTTTTATTACTATTTAATTAATTATGTTGCCTCCTACGAAGTTTGGATTAACTATATCCCCATTTTGTAGAACTTTAATGATCCCAATAGATTTATTGCATCATGGTCAAAATCATAAAATGTGTAACCATGATCTCATATAATTTCTATAGATTTTTACGATCAAGGAATGAATAAATTCTTGAACTACATTCAATATGGAATTATTTTATAAAATGAGTTAATGGAATTAAATTGTAGCACCTCAATATTTTATTATAACATTGTGTACGATATTGAATAAGAAACAAAACACTATATTTAAAACAATAATAAAACATATTATTTAAATATTTCTATTATTACATACCATATAATTTGAATTTATGAAGAATAATAATAAAATAATTAACATTATATGTTTTAAATATGTATAAAATAAATTCATTAGTTTTCAGTTAATTATAAATTAGAATAAAAATTACATAATTGTAAAATAAATTTTCTTTATAAATTTTTTTTCTATGCGTGTAGTGAGTTTGTATCATAATAAATTAAATTAATCACTATGCTGAAATTATTTCAATTGAATGTTTATATATTTTCATCAAGAAAATGTTATATCATTCATACAATATTATTTATAATAATTGTATAAGAATAAATCAATTTTTATTCGCAAAAACTATATTTTTAGGAAAACAATTTCATCACATTTTGTGAACTTATATTAAATTTTTATTTTGAAAATTTATTTGTAATAGTTTTAAAAAATGAAATAATTTTTAAAATCAGCATGTCATAATTATCCTAGATTGATATTTTACAAATTTTCTAAAAATATTAATTTTTTGATGAAGAGTGAAAATATTAATTTATATTAAAATAAACACTTTCATTTAAAACATTAAAAATATTAAATTTTATTTATAAATTATTTTAATTTTAATTTTACTTAATTTAAATTAATATTAGATAAATTATTGTCATTTTAATAAATGCTAGGTTGATTTATTATAGAAAAAAAATTTCATTTGAGAAAACATTATCATTGAAAAATTGAATTTTTCCTTTAACTTGTGATTTGGATTTGAAAATAAATTATTCCATAAATGTTAATTTAATATTCAAATTTCCTTTATATTTTGAATCATAATAATAATATTATGTAAAAATTTCTCATAATTCTTTTTAATAATAGAATGTAAATACTGTTAAAAAATAATTACTATGGTATGGCTAAAATGGGATTTTTTCCAATTACATGAAATTATGTTAAAATTATTTTTAAAAACACACATATATTTTAATAGATATTTGTTATGTCATGTTATGAATTATATTGTATTATATATCAAATAAGTCTATGTTTTTTTATTTATGAATGATAAATTTCTTATGTATATAAAAAATATAATTACTTTTGGTTATCATGACTTCCAATTAATGAATAGTTTGGAGTATTTACCAAAAATCTACCCCTTGATTATAAATGGGAACCCCTACCATAACATATTAAAAAGTTTAATGATATTAATATATTCAAAATAATACTAATAATATCTCCGCAAATTCATTATATAAATTCTATAGTTTCAATTATTCCAAAAATAACAATCTTATTTTTTATAATATATCTATTGGAGGTTTTTTATTAAAAGACAATCATTTTCATTAAGAACTTTCTTTTTAAATCCTATTTTATCATCATATATTACGACATAATAATTATAATATAATAAATAAAATATCTCCCATATTATTAGATTATATTATTATAATGGTGTAATATTTATCCATCTCATCCTCTAACAAATTTGAACCTAAATCAACCCTCATGTGTATGGCGGACTACCGCCTCACAATATGATGTAATTTGTTTTCCATAACTCAAACACATTGGTAGTCATAATGATGGAAATAATTTATGATAATGAAACATATAAAATTATATTATGTTTATAAATATAGTATATCCCCATGTAATTAATATTGTACACATTAAATTAATGATGTCATTACTCGTGCATATGTATAATCTACCATCTCCAGAAAGGGAAGGAATTAATTTTCCATGTCAACCATTTAATAATAGTAATAAATTTTATAAAATTAACTAATATCATATTTATTAAATAAATATAATTCTGTGGAATATCTATATATATCCAATAAAAAATAAAAGTAACATCACTGATGAAACATGCATGATAAAAAGAAGTAATAAACAACCATAACAATGGTAACAATGATATATCATTAATGAAAGTGTAGTAATCTTTTTTAATAGATCATGTATGTAATTATAAATATGACTATTTTTCATTCATAATTTAAAAAAATTATTAAAATCATTATATTGGAGGTTAAGTAGTCTTCAGCTAAAGGGAAGAGTGAGTTAAGGTAATTCATCTCAATTTCTCTTTATTGATGTATATTTTAATATTAATCATATAATGTATATTTTATGGTGTATATAAACCCATATTTCATGTAATATCATGAAATAGTAATACATAATTTTATTCTATGTTTTGATTTAATCAATATCATCGGATAATATTTTACTTTAATTTTACCTTGTGGTATGCTATTTTCTATCTAAATTTCATTTCCTTGAGTTATGTTACATATTAATTGATATTGATATACTAAGATTTTTTTATTAATGTATTTTTAATATTTAAAATTTTATTTTGACTTGTTTTATTTTTACATAATTTTTATAGACATAATCATTTATGTTATTAATACTCACTTTATTGTTATAATTTTTTTAAGCGATTTCATAACTATTTCGAATCTACTGAGAAAAATTTGATATTATGAACCTTTTTATTTATAATATTTATATCTAATAACCCTTTTTGGTGATATATCTTTAATATATTTTCATTCCTGATATTTAATGTTTCAATCGAATTTCTTTTCCTAGGGGTATTTATTGAAATGTTTTCATTGTGAAAAGGGTTTATAAGTCAATCTCATTTTATTCAAGATTTCTTATGCATGATTTTAATTTAAAAATATATATTTCAAAATTTAAAAATAAATTATTTTTTCATTTTCTATTCATTCCTGATATTATCATGTATTTTTTTAGTTTCCTCTATTTGGTACTTAAATGGGTTGAAAGAGTATTTTTATGACAATCAACCATTATTTATTTATTTTGGGTGAAAATAAATTTTAATAAAAATCGATATTTTTATGATTTTCTTAATTTTTTTCTATTATTTAATTATTTTTTATGAACTTTTAACAGTTTATTTTCTTTTAAAAAAAAATTTATGAGAAAATCTTATTGTCATTTTTTTAAACATGTTAACTTTCTTCTTTTATGGGTTTTTATTTTAATATAAATTTCATTAAAAAAATACTATATCCACCATTAAGGCTTTATCTTTTGAAGCATCAATTAAATTTTAAACAATTTATTTTGAAATAAATTTTCTTCCACAATATTCTGGTAATATATATAGTTAACATGTTTTTTCGAAGATAAATTGGCACTTTCAATAAAGTTGTTCCTAATGTTCGTCTTATGGTATATCTATACATCAATGATAATAAATCATTATTGTATCTATACTCTATTAGGAATATTTTGTAATGATATGGTATTTATTATTTATATAGATTTTTTATTGTCATATTGTCAATGGAAGGTATTCAAATTTACAATTTTTTTAATTTTGATGTCATTAAAGTTCACGCGAAGCAATAACATTAATGTGATCATAGGACATTACATTTCCCATAAATATTTATATTATTTATATCATGGAAATGATTATTTTATAAACACTATTCTATTTTTATATATATAATTAGTTTAGATATTATTTGAATGAATGGGGAAAAATTGATAAATATGTATTCTTTACAGAATACATATTTTTTATAATACATAGCGACCATGAATTAAAACAATACTTCTATATTCAAGGATTGAATTTGACATGATGTAATGGTATGTTCATGGAATTATATAGCCCCTTTATACATGGATAATTCTAATGAGACAAATAAATAATTTATTATTAAATGGTTAATTGTTGTAGAACTATATATAGGTTAAACTAACACGGAGTAAGGTCCTGACAAAATAGTTATCATGACGTCTAAGATAATGACATCAATTTCTATGAATTTTTATTACTATGAATTAAATTATAATTATCCATGATATTAGTGCACTATTATTATCTTTATATTAGAATCATGATCATTGGATCATTTAAATTTCATATTATGATCATCATTAATACCTAAAATATTATTCTATATGAAAATTTTAATGATTTAATAGAATTTTGATTCCATCATATAGCATGACATATTATTTTTAATTTATTTATATATAATATAATGAATTATATATAATACATATTATGAATTTGATATCACCCTTTAATTTTTTCCATCCCCATCATATGAAGAAAAATTATAAATAAGTTCAATGATGCATAATATTTATGTCAACTAGTTTGTATGATTATTTCCAAATGTAGTCTTTGAATCATGTATGTGCAAAATTATCCATAAATATTGAACTATTAAATATTTTGGGAATTTATCACTTGTATATTATTGGAATTTATTAATGTTTCCATCATCTATAAGCTACTGGATTCATGGTCATTACTGATAAAAAAAAGAATTTTTTTAGAAACCTTATTAATATGATTTTTGAAATAATATGTTAGGGAACATAAACATATGACTGACATTGGGGATAAGTCTTACAATAGGATAACATTGTAATGTTTTTTAGTGAAGTGATTATGTGGATTTTAATTGTAGTTACTTCCATGTTTGTATAAACTTACTAGACATGGAACTGAAACCATTGTACCTAGATATAATATATTCGAAAATGCATCATTGGGATTTTAAATTATCATCACATGGTGCATGAAAATATGCCTTGGTACAATCATGGTTTAACTCTCCCATGGGATATGCCTGGGTTATGTAACATTTCCATTATATGCTATTATGATAAATTTAATAATAGATCTTATGAAAACCTTTGAAATTCTATAGTGATATAGTATAAACATAAATTGTGTTGGGATTATATGTTTTAAGTAAATCCTTTTATTAAAACATTAGATACTAATTTTGAGATATATTTTTATTTAGGTTTAACATGATTTTAGATATTTTTTGATAAATTTAATAGTATACATCCTTTTGGTTTAATATATGTTTTAGTGAAAAGTTCAATTTATGAAAATTATTTTTTATGACATACACATAATTTTAATGTTATTGATAACATTTACGATAAATATTATCATTAAAGTTAGGGTGATATTGTTGGTTTATAATTTATTTATATTTTTAAAATATATTTTATATAAAACCTGATATAATTAAAAATTTATTTATGAATAATGTTATTATATCAAATGAATCTAAATAAAATAAATTTTTTTGAGAATTTAATTAAAAATGTTTTATAAAAAATAATACCCGCATATTATATGACAACCCATCAAATCCAAAAATGCAGCAATTATGAAACTAAAATTTTTAGTTTGAAAATGATGTAATGCCGACCACCGATCTAGGTGATGTCTTGGTTAGAATGATAGTATTTCCCCCTAAATTATTTATTTGTTAAATATTAATTTCACTTCTAGAAAAAATAGGTTGAAATAACTTTTATTCTCAGGTGATTAAATATGTTTCAAGATATCTTTTTTTGGATTAATGAATGTATAACTATTATATTTATTGAAATGGATTACTTTGAAAAAATTAAATTAAATTAATTGTGGATGTATGTTAAAACATATAATATCTCTTTTGAGGTGAAAATTTTAATTAGTTTTATGATTTTTTAATTGAAATGTATGTTTGTCTAACTGTGGAATAATAAATGTATAACCACTGGTTAATATTTTGATGTAAAATTTATTACTTCATCATAAGGAGGTTTATATAATTTTGATAATTTATTAATTTGTTATGGAAAATATAGTTGTTCATGGTATTTAAATATATGATTAGTTTATTATTATTATTTTACTGATCTAATGATCTATGAAAAGTATATAGTGTTTTAGGAATAAAAATTTTCATAGTGGATATTGATGTCTCATAGTAAGAAATGATTTGAAAATTAATTGAAAAACCACTAAAGGTTGAAATTATAATAATGAAATTAAATTATAAATTTAACTTCATTATCATGTTTCCTTTTTCATGGTAGTTAAATAATACTGAAAATTATGAAATGTATATAGAAATATATGTGTTATACATCTAATTTCATTTTTCATGAATTAATGGTCCTTTCACAACACAATGGTTTATGGTTTTGTTGTCATTAAATTTATATTGATCATTCAATTTCTTTTGATCAATGATCTCTATTGTTCTCCTTCTATATTTTTTATTTTAATAAAATTCTATATTTTCACTTTCCATGAATGTTTAAATAATTCGAGACATATTTAATTATAATAAAAAATAACCATTATACTCTTATTTTCCCTTATCATGTTGATGTTATGTTATCCCTTTTATGATATGAGATATCTCGTATGCAATTTTTTATAGAAAAAAATTGATTTATTAGTGAATGTTAAAATATGAAGAAAATAATTTATTTCAACTAGAGAGAGTATAACACCCTGATATTTTAAAATATAATTATGTATAGATATTATTTGACACAAAAAACACTGAGCTTAAACAACCCATTAAATAAATCATTCAAATGGGAAAATTATAACAATTCTATTAAATTAGTGGATAAGAATTTGAATAATTAATTTATCAAAGTTATATTAAAATAAATTCCATGTATATAAATTGATTACAAATAAAAATTAAAATCACTAAAAATTAAAAAAAATATTTTTCAGAAGATCCATTTTAATTCATGCATTGTGGTTGTACATTAATAAATTAAATTAATAATTGTTTATTAATTATTTTAATGGAATTTCCCAATATTTTTTTCAATATTATTTGGAATATTATAATAATTTTTTATGCATGAGATAAAAATAAATCCATTTTTAATCTTATAAAATATATTTCTATAAAAATTGGTGTCGTCACCTATTAAATAAATAATTTAAATATGTAACTAGTTGTTTAAAAAATGTATTTTAATAAATGAGATAATATTTTATATAAATATGAAAATGTTATCATAGAGTTATTTTTTAAAAAATTTATAAGAATAATACTTTTTTGATGAATAATGAAAACTACATATTTTTATTTAAGCATCGTTGTTCATTTAAAACATTTAACAATAACTACTTTATATAAACATTGATTTAATATTAAAATTAATTGATGTATACTATGATTTTTCTAATCTAGATCATTTTAATCAGTTTTATGTATATTGTTTTTACAGAAAAGTATTTCTATTTAGGTTTTTTTGGGAATACAATATTTTTGGTCACACATACAAGTTTGATTTTATATTAAATTCCTAAAATTATATAACATTATTTTTTTAAAATGGATTCCTTATTTACATTGAAAATTATAATTATTATTTTATTTTTTAAATTTAGATTTTCACTAAAATTAAAAATAAATATAGTATAAAATTATATACTAATGTTATTGTTAAAATAAAGATTTTCTCATTAGAAGTATTAGTTGTAAAATTACTTTTCCATATCCATATAATTATTATTTTATTAATTGTATTTCATATTTAGGATTTTTATTTCTAAATTAACTAATAAGTATCATTATTATTTTTTAATGAAAAATATCCTTTGTAAATAAGAAAATAATTATATTGGTCAAAAATAAAAGTATAAAAGTATACATATGGGATAAGAGAATAATATTAATTATATATATTTATTTTTAAAGATGTTTCTTTGACTGAACCATGTGAAAATCCATTTTGTATTGCCCCGACCGCAGTTACCCAGAGTCAGTGCATTATTACATAACATTGGCATGATCAAAAAGAAATTCATGTCCTAAAAGTCATATCATTTTAGTATTATTGGAAACAAGATTCATACATAAGTTCAACATTACAACTTGAGAATAAATACAACACAAATTTATTCCATTAGAAACATCCAAGCCTCCTAGATTAATCCTTAAAGTTTCTCATAATTAACTTCTTCGCATCCTAGGAAAAATAAAACATAGAAATGTGTGAGCTTAGATGATGAGTAAGGATAAAAATATAGCAGAAACATTTAAACATAAGCATAAACATTTAAGGCAATGTATAAGACTAAAAAAAGCCTTTTAAACTTGAACTTTAGAAAAGTATGGAAAAGATAAAATCAAAATAATACCATTTACTTACATGGATATTATACTAGTCGAATAATGACATGAAACATCAATAGCCTCTTTCATAATTATGGAATGCATAATGTCATACTTTCCTAACCACATAGTCAAGGCCTTATGCAAAAACTAAAAATAAGATTTTTTTCAAGGCCTTCTGACAAGACACTAGTTTGTCTCATGAGACCTATTGACTCATCAATGAGTTATATAGGGCTCCACCCATCACAAAATATGTTCAATACATTTATCATATGAAATGGTTGAAATATAACATAAACATTCGTATTAAAACTAGCATACAAAATGTCAATAATTTAACCATAAACCTCATGGACCCTGGGACACCCTGAGAGGGGAGGGGTGAATCAGGTTGTCAACTTTTTATTCTTAAAGTTATGGATCTTGTTCCCACATTGGTAGGATCCCGTTAAACCTATATGATTTATATGATTAGTAATGAAACATTCACATGCAGAGAGATGACATGACTATTTTTACATGGTTCACCACTAATGGCTATGTCCAAGGAGCATACGCCGATAGGTTGTCGGTCGTACCAAAATCCACTATGCTTCACTAGCTGTAGATTAAAAATGTTCGGGCACAATCTCTCTATCCCAGGCTCACTACCCTTACAAAGGTTCAGGGATAGCTCACTGCGTCCCTCAGGTCACTCCCGTTGACACCCCCTGGCTCACTACCGTTGGTGAAGTCCCACTCAGTTTATAGATGTGAATGTCTCTTCAATAGATAGACATGAAGTTCTTTGTCTCCTGTTCAGCATGAGACTTTGCTTTCATCAGAGTCCTGAGTTGATGCTCTGTTAAAGTCCAAATTTCATCCACTTATGAATACCTCTTTTTCCGTTTTCCACTGGGAAAATAACCATTGGAAAGGGCCTTCGCAAAGTACCCTACTTCGCAAGGCTCCCAATTTTGAAAAGCTCAAAAAAGACTTTATTGAGTCCCTACCTTTTCACGAAGCTCAATCACGAAGCACTCTCGCGATGCACAAGCCTTCGCAATTCTTGGTTGTCGTGGAGCTCCTGCCTCTTCGCGAAGCTCACCAAGCCAATGCGTGGCGCACGACTTTCGCGGAGCTAGAATAGCCGCCGCGAAGCTCCTCTTTCACGAATCACACTGCCTTCACGAGTGACCTTTGCGAACCGAGAGCAAAGGATTTTTGTTGAGAGCTCTCTGATTTTCACTCGAGGAGGTGGACATGTATTTATAGGCGATTCCACTGACCCTCGACCCTTCCGTGCAAAGTCATCGCCATGTCAGATCAAATCGTGAGACTCCGAAGTTCCCTGCCGAAATTCTCTCAAATTCGTGAAGCACTAAGGCAATTTTCCATTCGCGGAGCTCATTGTAATCGCGGAGTGTTCTATCATTTCCTTCACGCCTTCACTGCGAAGCTCCCTCTCAATGCTCTTCATTTCCACAATGCTCTTCATCCTCTGCTATTCGCGAAGCTTTGACGTAATCGCGAAGAATCATCACTGCAATACTGTTGTCTGCTTGAACTGTATGATCTCTTTGCTGGTACACCTTCCGAACTTCCATTGAGGATTGACAACAAACACAAACCATACTCCAAATCATGCATAGATGACCATGGTTCCAACAATCTCCCCCTTTGGGTTTGTTGGCAATTAGAAAATAAATTCAATAGATATCCATCCATGTGAAAACCAAAAACGCATGAATCAACTCAGCCAACACTCTAAGTCTACGTGAGAAATGCTAGGTGTTGAAAATAAGAGAGGAGGCTTGAATTGGGTTCCACTGTTTTCCTTCTCATTCTTCTCATCACAGAAGTTGCCTGAATGTATTCCTTTCCCCTTTCTCCCCCATTGACAATAAATCCAAAGACCAGTAATTTGTTCAACGTTCAGCTCAAACCATACTCCCCCTGGAGAGTATCTCCCCCATAAACCTGCATCATAGCCATAAACAGATAAAAACAGCTATCACAAATGGGGAGAGAGGTATTGCGTAACCTCCTTATGCACTTGGAGGTGGCTGAACACCGAGATTCAATAGATGCTTCTCAAACACAACCGCAGACAGTGGCTTGGTCAGGATATCAGCCACTTGCTCTTCAGTTCCCACATGATCCATTCTAATCACCCCTAGTTCAACTTTTTCTTTGATAAAGTGATACCTGATTTCAATATGTTTCGTATAGGAATGCTGAAAAGGATTCTTCGTAAGATCAATTGTGCTATTGTTATCACAGTAAATTACCATTGGTTGCTTTACCTCATCACCAATATCTGTTAATTATTTCTTCATCCATAGCAGTTGAGTGCATTCCTTTGTGGCAGAGATATACTCAGCTTCAGTAGTACTAAGAGAAGTACTTTCTTGTTTCTTGCTCAACCAGCCAACACATTTCTTCCCAATATAGAAATCTCCAATACTAGTGGAATTTCTGTCTACTACATCACAAACCCAGTCAGCATCAGAGAATGCTAATAATTCATTGTCCATGCCTGCAGCAAAAAATAACCCAAAGTTATGTGTACCTGGAATGTACCTCATGATTCTTTTTACTACCACCATATGTTCTTCCTTTGGATTACTTTGAATGCGGGACGCAAGGCATCTGGCAAAGACAATATCTAGTCATGTCGCTATCAGGTATAGTAGGCTCCCAATGATCCTCCTGTATATGGTGGGATCATTAGTGTCCCCATCCTCATGCTTTCCATGTTTATCTCCAACTACAATCGGAGTTGACATTGGTTTGGAGTCTTGCATATTAAACTTCTTTAGAAGCTCTCTTGCATATTTTTTCTGAGAAATGAATGTGTATTCCTTCTTTTGAATCACCTGCATCCCCACGAAATATGTGAGATACCCAATCATAGGCATTTCAAATTCTGAATTCATGTGGTTGGCAAATTCGTCCACTGATTTCTGCCCGCTGCCACCAAATATGATATCATCAACGTAGACTAGAACCATGAATTGATCTTTTGGAGAATTCTTCACATAGATATTTTGATCAACTCCTCCTATTTTGAATTCCAGCTTCTTGAGATATGAATCCAACTGTGAGTGCCACGCCCGTGGTGCCTGCTTAAACCATATAGAGCTTTCATCAGTTTGCAGACCTTTGTTTCATCAGTACCCAAAACAAAGCCCACTTATTGTTCAATGTAGACTTCTTCTTCGAGTACACCATTAAAGAATGATGTCTTGACATCAATTTGATATACTTTATATCCTATTTGGAGTTCCATTTCAAGGAAAATCCTAATTTACTCCAGTATATCCACTGGAGCAATGGTTTCTTCAACATCAATGCCTTCAATCTGGGAGTATCCTTTACATACTAGTCGTGCCTTGTTTCTCATGACACTTCCATGCTCATCAAACTTATTTTTGAAGATCCATTTGGTACCAATCACATTGTGAACTTTGGGTCTTTGGACAAGATCCAATGTCTAATTCTTGTCAATCTGATCTAATTCATCATTCATTGCTTTCACCCATGATTCATCATTTCCAGCTTCTTCGAATGAGGATGGTTCTACAACTGATTGGAATGCAGATTTCATGTTATTCCTCATCCTTCTTGGTTGAGTGGGTGCACTCCTATCCCCAATTATGTTGGATGGATCAATCTCAGCTCTTTGATTTCTCCTGCGAGGTTTAGTAGAATTCTCTTCAGCCACAGTTTCTTCTTCAGATTCTTCTTCTGAGTCAACATCATGATGTGATTGCTGACTTTTTTGAACAACTTCCTCTATTTATGCATTTGTATTTTCTTCAGGTTCACTTTCTTCCAGACTTTCTATCACATCAACATATGACATCCTTGAAACATTTGTGATTTTCTCTTCAATTATCTTAACATCACTGCTTTCCACAATCCTTCCTAAACGCTTGTTGAAACATTTGTAGGCTTTGTTGTTCATTGAGTAACCGAGGAAAATTCCTTCATCTGCATTGTCTCCATATTTCCATTGATTTCCTTCTTTGTTAATGATGAAGTATTTACTTCCAAAGACACGAATGTATTTTAAAGAAGGCTTCCATCCATGCCACAATTCATATGGTGTCTTCGTCTCACCCATATAAATTTCTGTTCAATTTTGAATGTACACTGCATCTTGAACAACCTCTTTCTAGTAATGGCGAGAGATACCACTCTCAATCAGAATAGTCCTGGCCATATTGTTGACTTGTCGATTCCGGCGTTCAACAAATCCATTTTGTTGCGAAGTTCTCACAGTAGCTACCTCATGTTGTATTCCATGTTTTTCTAAGTAATTTTCAAACTCGATGGACGTGTATTCCCCTCCATTGTCAGATCGCAGGACTTTTATTATCCGTCTAGTATCATTCTCGGCTATCCGTCGATAGGTTTTTATACAATCAAGTACTTGTCACTTCCTTTGGATCACCATTACACAAGCCATTATGCTATAATCATTAATGAAAAGTACGAAGTACCTTTCTCCATAGGTTCCAGCAACATTTATTGGGCCACATACGTCTGTATGAATGAGATCAAGAAGATGTGATGCCCTTTTCTTCTTTGGCCAATATGAACTACAAACCAGTTTCCCACGAATACCAGAATCAAAAGACTTTTCCTGTTCACGTTTTAGAATGGGAATATCCATGACTATCTTATGCTTAGATATCTTTTCCATGTCTTGTTGGTTAATGTGTCCTAGCCTTCGATGCCACAAATTGTTTTCTTCTTCAGCAAACAAATAGAAAGAGTTCATTTTGTTGTCAACCTGATATACGATTTCATCTGTTCTACATACTTTCATAAGATAATTTCTTGTTTTTCCTTTTATAGTGCAGCCTTTTTGATTGAAGGTTACTATGAGCCCTGAGTCACAGAGTTGACTTACACTAAGGAGATTGTGGCGTAGACAATCCACAAAAAGAACTTCAGTCTTCTTCATCTCCCCATTGGTGAGAACAGTATTCCCACTGCCTTTAATCTTCAAAGCACCATCATTACCAAAACGTATTTTTCCATCAACCTTCATTTCAATGTTTTTTAAAAGGTCATCATTTCCCGTCATATGGGAAGAGCATCCACTATCAAGGATTCAGGTGCTGCTTCTCTTTGTAGCTTTGAGTACCACTTCTTCAAGATTGGATTTCTCGATCTTCTTCTTCTATTTCCATGAGATATTGGATTTAGAATAGGATAATGATGGACTTTTAATACTTTCTTCCAAAAAATCTGATTCTTCATAACCATAATCTTCTTGTAGAGTGGAAAAACTTTTTGTGAGAACAACATCATCAGGAGGATGAAAACTGGTCCGTCTTTGAGTGTTGTATGAATTTTTCTTGTCGTACTACTGTCTACAATACATAGCTTTATGTCCAAAGTTAGAACAATTAAAATAGTAACCATAGAAGCTATTTCTTCAATAATATGGAGGATATGAAATCGGTCTCCTTTGTTGACTTCCCAGATCTTATCCATTCAAGTAGCTCCTTGCCACTTTGCAATATGACATGGTATGGCCCAGATAGCCACAGAACTGAAACTTCATGAGAGGAAATGTCTTCTCACCTGAATTTCTCTTCATACCTTCATCCTTGGGCGAATAGTGGAACTTCCTATCATTTCTGAATGTTTGAGGATAATTTTCAGTTCTCCTTCTACTTTGGATTGAGGGTTTCTTTTTTATCACTTCAGGCAATGTTTCAACAGTTCAACCTTCGTTTTGTCTTTCTTTTCGCTCTCTTTATTTCCAGAAGATTATGTCTTATCTTCATATCCAATTCCACTCTTTCCCATGCAAGCGGGTCTTTGAACACTTAAGATTTTTTCAACCCCATCTGAACCACACTTGGCTCTTGCCAGTAATTCTGCATATGAGAATCTTCTAAACTGTATTTTCTTCCTTGATTATATTGAAAATGATTCATTCTCAATTTTACTCCTAAGAGTAACAACTTCCTCCTCAAGACCCTCATCAGTTTGGACTTTTCATCCATTCTGGACATGAGGTCATTGATGACCTTTCCCTGCTCTTCAATTCTCAGTTTTAGATCCACTACATCATCATTGATTTCAAGGATTTTTGACTGAACTTTCACAAATTCTTCCAGACTTTCAATTTCAGCTTCAAGTTCATCAACATATTCTGATGATTCATCCACCATTTCCTTTCACTTATTACATCTCTTACATTTACTCTGAATCATGGAGAAAGCATCCTTAATTTGAATCTTTAGATTACCAATAGCAGTAATCTGATTATCACTGCCTTTATTGATTGAGGATTCTGATATTTCAGTGGTAGCCATCATGGATGCATGGTTTCTAGTTTTAAATTTCGGTTATTCTTCCTCACAAAATTCAATATCATCATCTTATTCTTTACAGACAAAACTCTTCCTCTGCATTTTCATTCCAGATTTGAAGTCACCCTTTCTGAAAAATCTTTTTCAAGGCTTCTCAATGTCTTCAGCTTCGCTCTCATCAACATCTAACTTTCTTTGGCACTGAGAGTCAATGTGCCAAACTCTTCAACAACAGAAACATTCAAGAGGTATCATACCTCTAAATTTACCTTTTCCCTTTTTCAGCTTCTTAGCAATGAGAGAAAGAATTTAATTTTCCCCGTCATCTTCACCACCACTGTCTTCTGAAATCTTCAGTTTTTCCATGGCTTTGAATGCCATTTCCTTGCTCACACGAGTCGTGGCATCTTCGGGTTTGACTCGCATCTCATATTCCACTAAACTACTTAACAAATCATCCAGATATAGTTTAGATAGATCTCATTCTTCAAGGGCTGACACATTTGCATTGTACATGGGAGGAAGTCTTCTCAAGATTTTTTTACGATATCAATGTCATTGATTTCTTCTCCAAGACCTCGAATTTCTGCCACTACTTCAGTAATTCGATTGAAAAATGAATCTGCATTATCATTAGGATGCATCCTTAGATCGTCAAACCTGTTTTGTAAAACCTCGAGTTTTTCCTCCTTTACCTTGCTATCTCCTTCATAATTGTTTTCAATTTTATCCCACATAGACATTGATGAAGCGCAACTCATCACCTTTAGATAGGTCTGATCAGAAATAGCTGCAATGAGTGAATTTTGTGCTTTAGAATCTGCATCAAGAATTTTCATCTCTGTGTCAGTCATAGCCAGGCCTGTTGGATCAGTGACTTGTATTCCTTGCACAGTGGAAAACAAAACATCCATTCCCAGAGATCATAGATGAGATATCATCCTGTTCTTCCGGATCTGAAAATTACTTCCATCAAAGAGAGGAACTCCCCTAACATTGACTTCATTCTCCATGGCGACAAAGGATAGATTCAATGCAAATAACCTTTACCATATGATACCACTTGAAGGACCCCGGGACACCCTGAGAGGGGAGGGGTGAATCAGGGTGTCGACTTTTTCTTCTTAAAGTTATGGATCTTGTTCCCATGTTGGTAGTAACCCGTTAATCCTGTATCATGGATATGATCAGTAATGAAACATTCACATGCAGAGAGATGAGACGACTATTTTTACTTGGTTCACCACTAAGGGATACATCCAAGGAGCATAGACCAATAGGTTGTTGGTCGTACCAAAATCCACTATGCTTCACTAGCTATAGATTACAAATGTTCAGGCACAATCACTCTATCCCAGGCTCACTGCCCTTACATAGGTTCAGGGATAGCTCACTGCATCCCTCGGGTCACTCCCTTTGACTCCCCCTGGCTCACTGCCATTGGTGAAGTCCCACTCAGTTTATAGACGTGAAGGTCTCTTAAATAGATATACATGAAGTTCTTTGTCTCCTGTTCAGCATGAGACTTTGCTTGCATCAGAGTCCTGAGTTGATGTTCTGTTAAATTCCAAATTCCATCCACTGATGAATACCTCTTTTTCCCTTGTCCACTGGGCAAACAACCTTTGGAAAGGGCCTTCTCAAAGTACCCTACTTCGCAAGGCTCCCAATTTTGCAAAGCTCAAACAAGCCTTCGCGGAGTCCCTGCCTTTTCGCGATGCTCAATCGCGAAACACTCTCACGATGCACAAGCCTTCGCAATGGTTTGTTGTCGTGGAGCTCCTATCTCTTCGCAAATCTCACCAAGCCAACGAGGGGTGCACGACATTCACAGAGCTAGAATAGCCACCATGAAGCTCCTCTTTTGCAAAGCACACTGGCTTCGCGAGTGACCTTTGCGAACCGAGAGCAAAGGATTTTCGTTGAGAGCTCTCTTCTATTCTCTCAATTAGGTCAACCTGTATTTATAGGCGATTCCACCGACCCTCGACCCTTCCGTGCGAAGTCAGCGCCATGTCTGATCAAATCACAAGGCTCCTAATTTCCCGCCGAAATTCTCTCAAAACCGCGAAGCACTATGGCAATTTTCCATTCGCGAAGCTCGTCATAATCGCGGAGTGTTCCATCATTTCCTTCACTCCTTCACAGCACAGCTCCCTCGCAAAGCTCTTCATTGCCGAGATGCTCTTCATCCTCTACCATTCGCGAAGCTTTGACGTAATCGCAAAGAATCACCACCTCCATAATTCTGGTCTTCACAAATTCCAAACCATTAAGCCACTCTTCACGAAATTCATGCCATTTCCATATTTAATTATGCTCTTCATGGAAATCATAGTTTCGCGATGCTCACAAACTTCCAAATTTTGGACCCCAAAAATTTGGCAAACACTAGGAAACGGCACAACCTTCAATACTATTGTCTGCTTGAACTGTATGGTCTTTTTGCTGGTACACGTTCCGAACTACCATTGAGGATTGACAACAAACACAAACCATACTCTAAATCATGCATATAAGACCATGGTTCCAAAAAAACCATGAATGGTATAAAAATAACATATCCATAGTCAAACATATCACAAAACCTTCAATAAAATAAGAAAAATTTGTATCATAATGAATCAACCTCAATTAAGGATAAAATTTATCAAAGGATGTTGACATGGATGAAATCAAAACTATTTGACAGAAATATCTCTTTCGTTTTTTTAAATCATTTAATGTCACTTATTGATAAAAGAAAAAATTTATTTTGAAAATATTCCTATAATATTTTAAGGTTAGATTTGATGATGTTATAAAAGAGAAATATAGCCGCGCCCACCATATAAGACAAAAAAATAAATTCTTAACTTAATTTCATCGAAAAGGATACAAAGGAACCTATTTCGAAAATGAACAGAAAGATTCCTTTATAACCATATTATAAAGAGTAAAACAAAGGTATATATGACATTAACCCATAGTCTATAAAATATAATTTATTTTTAAAATAGATTTGTATGAAACTTGGATGTGGATGAAAAATAGGTCCCAGTAGATACTTACATAATACAACCTCAGATAATAAAGAGGTGGTGAAATTAACCCTTACCTTGTATTTTTCCTTGGTAAAAGTTGGTTTAAACTTTTCATGACCCCCTCCCACTAATGATGCACCTCCTGAGCTGGCAATGGTGAATGGGAGATAATGACCCCCCGAGTCCCGCATCCAGTAGGCCCCGGTGTGGATACTAGCACCAAGGGTATGAGTTTTCACAAATATGGGAGGCATTACCCTTTTTATTATTTAAGATTGGGAAATAGTATGAGTCAACCACCAAAATGGAAAAGAACAAGTGTATAGAAACAAACCCAAACCAATCCCACATGCATGTTTAAATAGTTCTGAAACAAGGTACAAGTACAAGAATGCTCAAAAAGTACAATACCAAAAGAAACAAGAGTACATCAAAACTGCAACAACTCTAACTGTCTCAACTACTTAGGTCCCGCACAACCCTGGTAGTCCTCATGGAAACCTAAAATTAAATGTAGGGTGAGCATACTAGTATACTCAGTAGGGAAACCTAAATCTCTCGTGCACAAGTGGGGAGACATCCTAATGTCCCGTGAGAACAACAGAAGAAACTTATCAAGGAATTCTATCCACCCAACCTCACAAGCCATACTCACCAAAAACACAATCACAATAGGTAGTAGTATATAAGGACAAGATTATTGGGTACCCCACACCATTTCCTATCAGTTAACTACTCTTCCTAACGTCGAACGTTCTGAAGCTTCCACACTCTTCCCACCCACACACACCTGGGCCTCAAGAACTACATATCCCACCCGCAAACACTTGGGCCTCACAACCACACATCCCGCCCACACACACCTGGGCCTCAAAACCATGTATCCCACCTACACACACCTGGGCCTCATAACCACGTATCCCGCCCTCACACACCTGGGCCTCACAACCACGTATCCCTCCCGCACACACCTAGGCCTCATCCTGAAGATTCTTGGGAACAATAATAGTAATAGAACTCTCGCCCGAAGATACCTGGGCCTCATCCCGAAGACTCTTGGGAAACATAAACCTACTCGAAGAGTCTTGGTCTAAAACCACCCCAATCGAAACCTACCCAAAGAGTCTTGGGTGTAAGTTCACCTCAAGACATCACAACCTAGGGAAGAAGGAGCAGGAATGGGCTAGTAACTAAGGGGAGAACACCCTCTCCCATAAAATGGGATTGTTCGACACTATGTGATCATCATTAGTGGGGTGCGATAAAACACAAATATACAGATATATATATATATATATATACCAAACACTCAACCCAACCTATGGCTTCTAAACAGAGAGACGGAGCACATGCCTCGGCACTACTATCACGAAGCATGCATACAACGAACAATCCCAAAACCCCATTTAATTTTTCATGTTTCAACAGAATCAATTTATTAGTTCCCTAACTAATGGGAAACAACCCCCAACCAACCACATCGATCATTTGTAAAGCATATCCCTACCATCCACAAATCAAGTTAGTAAAACACAAGCAACATAACCAAGTCCCTTTTTATTAACCAACCAACCCATTAATTGTTATTCCTGTTCCATTACCATGCCCTATCATTTATTAACTCTTCCAATTTTTATTTGTTATTCACAAACCATAGTTCGTTCACATTAAATCCCATCCATGCAGCCCCACTGCCAACCACCATAACCACAATTCCACCGAAACTCGTACATCATTATCCCATTAATACCATTTATCATAGCCCTGCTTCCCATCAACAACATAGCATTCACACCAACCCACAACCTGTCCAACCGCAGCCCCACTGCTCACCCGTTCCACAACAACCCACAAAACACCCCCATCACTTTCCATGTATCCAAGACAACACCCACATGTTCATTATTCCATTTTGATCAACCGGGGTGATCACACAAGGGTTCCAGATTTTAAATCATCCAACTTTACGTGAATAACCAAATTTCACATTCAAAAAATATCTATTCCCAAAACAGTCTAGAAATATAGGGAAACATTTAATTGCGCAAGCAAAGGCCCCTAACGACCGTGATTTTTTGTAGGCATGATCCTATTCAATTCACAACATAATATCACAGGATATAAAGATTAACATAACAACTTCCCCATCCCCATTATTTAACAATTTATTATCTTCGTTTAATGGATAAAATGTTTCTCATGAAAACAAGATTATACCCACCCCTCATGATGCACAATTTAGAGATACGAAGGTAAGATCCATACCTCAACAGGTTCTGATCACAGCGCTCTCCCGGATCAACATTAGAAGACGTCCATCGGCGTCCGTCACTTCTGTCAAATCCCGTAAAAACCTCCTCAGGTGGAAGTTGGAAAGGAAAGGACGAATGAAGTAAAATGGATGTTATCTAAGAAGTTACTCCTCGTTGTTACGATCCCGTGGCCACTGACGGATCGTAAATCGGATCTCAGATGAAGAAGTTATGGAAAAAATGACCCTTCGAGTCTCTTGGGATAGCTCTGCTCAGAGAAATGGGAAAGATAGGAGTGATTTGAAAAGGAGGAGGGGACCCCTCCTTTTATAGGTGAGAAAAACAAAATTACATGGTGTGTACTTTATGGTACACAGTGTGTACTCGGCCATTTCACACGGTCACCATGCGGCTTCCAACACGGCCTTCAACGCAGTATGCGGCCATTGACTGGTCAACACATGGTTTGAGGGTAACGCATACATGGGGAGGGACTACACGACATGTATTATTGGATACACGACGTGTAATCATTTATTTCACACGGAAATTACATAGCTCCAACATGGCACACGACCGTTGATTGGTCAACACACGGTTTTAGGGTAACGCATACGCGGGGAGGGACTACACGGCGTGTAGTATGGCGTACACAGTGTGTACCCATTTATTTCACACAGTAAGGACATGAACTTCAACACAGGGTATACCTAGATAGGGGTACATGGATTGTACTCAAACTACATGGTTTGTAGTTTCAAAATTCTGAAAAGTGTGGGAAATGTCCATTTTACCCTCTAGAACACTTCACGGCCCACTTTTTGACAAAGGAATGGGCCGGAGAGGTCCGGGACATTAAATAAGATACCTTTTAAAAAATTCTCATCCCCGAGAATTCAAAATCCAACCTAGAGGAGCCCAAAAAGATATCTATTAGGTCCCTCATTATAACAGGAACTCGTTCAACAACCCTAATCATATGTGTTAGGAATTACTTCTCCTATGTCAAGATATTATCCACTTTAGGCGGCACTGACTCACCTGCACGGGTTTAATCGCATCCTCATTAATGCGTCTCAATTAAAAATTGGGTCTTCCCACTTTCATACATTAGAATTTTTCAACTTTCACTACCCCCAAAACCACACAACCAACACACTGCCCGAACATGTGGTTTGGGGAAATTCCTTGTCCTATGTCGAGATATTATCCTCTTTAGGTGGCACTGACTCGCCCGAACGGGTATAATTACATCCGCATTAATGTGTCTTGATTAAGTATCAGGGTTTTCCCTTATTCCCACACATCCGAACATGTTACACACTTCCAGAGAATAAGGAAACAAAAGGTCTCGTAGCCGACAAGTCAAGCATTCCATATATCAAAGGTACATAGTATAAAAACAAAGCTCAGAGGAACAAAGAAAACACAAGTCAAAAAAACTATAGGTACTGAGCATGCTTCTGAGCCTCTCTCTCCCAAGTTCTCTCCTCAAGGATGACATGCCTCCACAACACACGAACCAAGGGAATGGTTCGTCCACGGAGCACGTTCTCTTTATGATCCTCGATTCTGACTGGTCGTTCTTCGATGGACTCGTCATCTCCCATATCTATCTCTCCCCGGTCGATAATGTGAGAGACGTCATGTAAGTATCGATGTAGCTGGGAGATGTGGAAGATGTCATGAACCTTCTCCAACTGAGGTAGTAGGGATAGCTGATATGCCACCTCGCCGACTCGCCTCAGCACCTAAAAAAGTTCGATGAACCTAGGTGACAGCTTGCACCCTTTCCTAAACCTCTGCTGCCCCCGTAGAGGGGAAACCCTCAAGAACACATGATCTCCCATATCTAACTCTAACGGCCTCCTTTGACGATCAGCATAAGACTTCTGTCTGTCCTGAGCCACTTTCATACTCTCACGTACAAGCTGGACTTTCTCTGTGGTGATCTGCACTACCTCTGGCCCAAGAGCACCGGTCTCACCAACCTCTTCCCAGAAAATGGGTGAACGGCATGGTCATCCAAACACAGCCTCAAATGGTTCCATGCCAATAGTATAGTGGAAGCTATTGTTGTAGGAAATCTCTACTAATGGAAAGTGTCATACCCATGATCCTCCGAAATCTAGAACGCATGCTCGTAGCATGTCCTCTAACTTCTGGATAGTATACTTTTTCTGCCCATCGGTCTGGGGGTGGAAAGCAGTGCTAAGGCATAGCTGGGTTCCAAAATCATGTTGTAACCCCCTCTAGACTCCTGAGGTGAACCATGTATCCCTGTCTGAGAGGATAGTCTTTAGAACTCCATGCAAACGCACCACCTCGTCTACGTACCTTTGTACTAAGGTACTCACCGGGACCGACTCCTTAACTGCTAAGAAGTGAGCCGATTTCGTCAGACGATCAACCACCACCCAGATAGAACCATTACCTCTATGAGCTCTAGGTATTTTTGTGATGAAGTCCATCGTGATGTCATCCCATTTCCACTCGGGGACATATAATGGATACAACAAACCACTGGAAACACGATGTTAAACATTCAATTGCTAACACACTAGTAATTTATCCACAAACTCTGCCACTACCCATTTCACCATGGGCCACCAAAACTGTTCCCTCAGGCCTCTGTACATTTTTGAAACTCCCGGATGTACTTCCAAGGGTGTGATATGGAACTCACGGAGAACTCTGTCATGCATCGCCTCCGGAACAAACAACCTTCCACGAAAATGTATCTGATGTCAGATGTCTTCTGACCATCCTTCTAGAGCGTTCCCCTGATCGATACGATCCCACGTCACTTTTGCCTCAGAGTCCCCCCACTGAGACTCTTCCACTTGCTGCAACAAGGAGGACTACACTGTCATCTGAAACAAACAGCCTCTAACACCTTCTACCCTTGCATCCAAGTGCAAGCTGCCAACTCTCCCATCGCTTTCCAAGCATCAGGGGATTCCCAAACCACTTCTTTATGCGACTTCCTACTCAGGGTATCAGCCACAACATTTCCCTTACCATCAGTGTAAGTGATCTTGAAGTCATATTCTTGGAGGAACACGACCCATCTCCACTGCCGTAAGTTCAGGTCACACTGAGATAAGATATAACACAGGCTCTTGTTATCTGAGAAGACCACAAAGCGCTCTTCAAAGAGGTAATGTCGCCACAATTTCAGTGAGAACACTACTGCTACAAGCTCTATGTCATGGGTGGCATTGTTACGCTCATGAGGGCGCAACTACCTAGACCCATAACAGATCACACCCTTCTTCTACATCAGTATGCTTCCCAAACAAAGTCCAGAAGCATCAAAAAACATCTCGTACAACAACCCTTCCTCTGGCATCCTGAGTACTGGAGCACTGACCAACCTCTCCTTCAGGTAGTTTAAACCTTTCTGGAAATTCTCACTCCATAAGAAGACATGGTTCTTCCTAGAAAATGCTATCAATGGAGTAGAAACTCGAGAGAAGTCTGAAATGAACCTCCGATAGTAACCTATTAATCTTAGGAAACTACAAACATCCACCACGCTCTTGGGTGACACCAAAGAAACAACTACATCCACCTTCGACTGGTCTACTGACAGTCCATGCTGGGACACCACGTTCCCAAGGAAGTGTACTTCTTGTGACAAGAACTTACACTACGACAATTTCCCGTAAAGCTGGTGGTGTTGAAGGTCTTTTAAGACTGCCCTGAAATGCTCAACGTGCTCTTCCTTTGATATTGAGTAGATCAAGATGTCATCGATAAACTCAACGACGAACCGGTCCAGAAACTCTCAGAATAAAAAGTTCATAAGTCCCATGAACACATATGGTGCATTCGTAACTCCAAACGACATCACTACAAACTCGAAGTGACCATACCTGCACCAGAAATCTGTCTTCAAGTTGTCACTGTCCTTCACCCTAAAATTATGATATCTAGATCATAGATCAATCATAGAAGACCAACCTGCTCCCCTCAGTTGGTCGAAGAGATCATCTATCCTTGGAAGGGGGTAATGGTTCTTGACTGCTACCTGATTCATCCTTTGGTAGTCTATGCATAACCTGAGACCACCATCTGCATTCTTCACGAACAAAACGGGAGCACCCCACAGTGACACACTGGGTCGAACAAAACCCTTATCCATCAGATTTTCAATCTGAATCTGCAACTCCCGCAACTCTGAAGGTGCCATCCGATAAGGAGCCATCGAAATCGGATGGGCACCAGGCATAAGTCTATCTCGAACTCAACGTCATGTCAGGGGCGTAGAGTCACAAACTCCTCAGGAAAAACATCAAGGAACTCCCCAAAAACCTATGAGACATCCACCATATCTGTATCAGCTAGAAATCCTGATAACCTACCTAACACTGAAAGGAGAGGCTCCACACACCGACTTCCCACTTGATATCTCCTCTCACTAACAAATGCTACACGTTACCCATCCACGTTGGAGAACACGACCCTTCTTCAGAAGTAGTCGATAACGGCACTAACGTAAAACAACCAATCGATGCCTAGGATTACATCGTATGGCTGCATCTGTAATAGAAGAAGGTCCCCACTAGATCGATGTGGTCCCAACATAAGCCCACATCCATGGAAAACACAATATACACTGGTCTAGCCTCCAACTGATGTACTCAGCACCAATGGTATGGGAAGTCTATCTACATCTATTCCCAAAGCATGGGATAGACCAGGTGTAACAAAGGAGTGTGAAGCTCCTGAATCAAACAAATCAGAAACGAGAGTGCTGAACAAACAAATCATACCTTGCACCACCTCTCGTCCTGCAGGACCTGTCAACTCTACTGCGTGCAATTGTCCACGCCCATCTCCTCTGCCTCCCTGATGTCGACCACCTCCCCGACCACATCTTGGTCGAGGTCCCTGAGTAGCACCCTAAGGTCGGCCTCCTCCTGCAAAGTCTTCCCTCAGAGGAGTAGGGTCTCGCGGCTACTGAAAGGGCCTCGCCAGAAACTGGTGCTGCTGAGGCGGTCGCTGAACATACCTACCTTCATCGTACTGAGCTCGGGTCGAGCACTGACACTGAATGTTCCCGAAACCACCATAAGAAAAACACATCGGTCCTGGGCTCATTAAAAAGGGACGAGGACCAGATGATCTGAACTGGAACTACTGGGGCCTGCTCCCCACTGGTCTGAACCTGGAAGGTCCGGTCGCAGGAGACCTGCTGCTGACTGCCTTCCCCTTCGACAAACCTGGCTAGATTCCCTCACATGGTGCACCCCCCTATGAGTGCATCCTCTCTACAACATCTGCCTTCTTCTATACTATCAAGTACGTCGGAAGGGTGAAGGGGGTGACAACATACTGGAGCGACAGAAGAAGTGCCTCCTACAAACTTCTCGCCTGAGACTCCTCATCCGGAAAGCGATCCGGAGCAAAGCGTAGGAGATTTTTTAACATGGTCCCCAACTCTCGTACTAAAATACTCCACTGTGGAAGGGAGATTAACTCCTGCCGCTTCTCCTCCTTGATCATGGAAGAAAGGAATTCCTCTCGGAATTCCTTCTCAAATTCATCCCACGGAACCTCTGTCTCTGTCCTCTCTCTGAGGTAGAGCGTCCATCACTGATGTGCCGCTCCTCTCAGCTAACAGACTACTAGGGGAACCCAATACTCCCTCGGAGCATTGATTAAAGTAAAAGAGATACCTAGATCCTGAAGCTACCCCTCTGTCTACATATCTGAAGTACTAACATCATAATTCTTGAGGGTCTGTCGCTGGAAAGAATAGAGAGTCCTCTACCACTGGTCATCTTCCTCCACTCGGTTAATCCTCAACTGATTGACCGCCTGAATCTGCTGGGCCTTGGCCATCTGAGAGACCCGAGGATGACGTCCAGGTGCCATAGCTGTATGGTAAACAAGGATCTCCTAATCCCAAGTAGCAAGGAATTTCTCAAGGTTTCATTTCATTATTTTATTCAATTTCTTTCCCAGAACACCCAAATCAAGTAAAACACAATCATGATGATGCATGTACCTTACCTTGGGTCTCTACCCTACAATCAATGTAGTCTCACTTGGTCGTTCGGTAGGCTCAGAGTCCTTGCATCGGATCATGGGGTCCGTAAAATCCCTTGTCCTAGCCGGTCTTCCCTGGCCTATGTCACACACCAAGATTAACCAACATTGTTACCCTACCATCCCATGTAATCCTCACTGTGCCTAACTCCAAACCCCATCCTATCTCACAACCATCAGCTCTGATATGATTCTGTCATGACCCCCTCCCACCAAATATGCCCCTCCTGAGATGGAAATGGTGAAAGGGAGATAATGACCCCGGAGTCCCACATCCAATAGGCCCCGGGGTGGCGACTAGCACCAAGGGTATGAGTTTTCAAAAATATGGGAGTCATTACCTTTTTTTTATTTATGATCGGGAAATAGGATAAGTCAACCACCAAAAATTAAAAGAAAAAGTGTATAGAAATAAACCCAAACCAATACCACATGCATTTTTAAATAGTTCTGAATCATGGTCCAAGTACAAGAAAGCTCAAAAGGTATAATACCAAAAGAAACAAGAGTACAACAAACTGCAACAACTCCAACTGTCCCGACTAGTAGTGTCCCACACGGCCTTGGTAGTCCTCCTGGAAACCTGAAAGTAAATGTAGGGTGAGCATAAAATTATACTTAGTAGGTAAACCTAATGCTCTCATGCACAAGTGGGGAGACATCCTAATGTCCTGCGAGAAAAACAGAAGAAACCTAGCAAGGAATTCTATTCACCCAACCTCACCAGACACACTCACCAAAAACACAATCACAACAGGTAGTAGTATATATGAACAAGAGTATTGGGTAGCCCGCACTATTTCCCATTAGTTAACTGCTCTTCCAAACGGCGAATGTCCTGATGCTTCCACACTCTTCCTGCCTGCACACACCTGGGCCTCAAGAACTGCACATCCCGCCCACACACACCTGGGCCTCACAACCCCACATCCCGCCCACACACACCTGGGCCTCACAACCATGTATCCCGCCCACACACACCTTAGACTCACAACCACGTATCCCGCCCGCACACACCTAGGCCTCACAACCACGTATCCCGCCCGCACACACCTGGGCCTCATCCCGATGATTCTTGGGAACATTAATATTAATAGAACTCTAGATGGAAGAAATCTGGGCCTCATCCCGAATACTATTATGAAAAACAAACCTTCTCGAAGAGTCTTAGTCCAAAACCACCCCAATCGAAACCTACCCGAAGAGTCATGGGTGTAAGGTCACCTCAAGCCATCACAACCTAGGGAAGAAGGAGCAGGAAGGAGGTAGTAACTAAGGGGAGAACACCCTCTCCCATGAAATGGGAGTGTTCGGCACTAAGTGCTGAACATGGGTGGGGTGTTATAAAACACAAAGATATAGATATATATATGTATATATATATATATACCAAACACTCAGACAACCTATGGCTTCTAAACAGAGAGACGGAGCACATGCCTCGGCACTGCTATCACGAAGCATTCATACAACGAAAAATCCAAAAACCCCATTTAAGTTTTCATGTTTCAACTGAATCAGTTTATTAGTTCCTTAACTCCTGGGAAACTACCCACAACCAACCACATTGATCGTTCATAAAGCATATCCCTGCTATCCACAAATCATGTTAGGAAAACACAAGCAACCCAACCAAGTCCAATCTTATTAACCAACCAACCCACTAATTATTATTCACGTTCCATTACCATACCCCACCATTTATTAACTCTTCAAATTTTTATTTATTACTCACAACCCATATTTCATTCACATTCAAGCCCATACATACATCCTCGCTTCCAACCACCATAACTACAATTACACCGAATCCCGTACATCATTATCCCTTTAATAACATTTATCGCAGCCCCGTTTCCCATCACCAATATAGAATTCACACCAACCCACAACCAAGTTAACTGCATCCCCGCTGCTCATCCGATACACAACAACCCGCAAAACACCCCCATCACATTCCACGTATCCAAGACAACACCCACATGTTCATTATTCCATTTTTTTCAACTAGGGTGATCACACAAGGGTCCCAGATTTTAAATCATCCAACATTACGTGATTAACCAAATTTCACATTCAATAATGTTCCATTCACAAAACGGTCTAGAAAGATAGGGAAACATTTAATTGCGCAAGAAAAGTCCCCCAACGACTGTGATTCTCAGTAGGCATGAGCCTATTCAATTCAAAACATAATATCACAGGATATAAATATAAACATAACTAATTCCACATCCCCGTTATTTAACCAGTTATTATCTTCATTTAATGGTTCAACTATTTCTCATGAAAACAAGAGGATACCCACCCTTCCTGATGCACAATTTAGAGAGACTAAGGTAAGATCCCTACCTCAAAATTTTCTGATCAGAACGCTCTCCCGGATCAACTTTAGAAGACGTCTGTCGCGTCTGTCGCTTCTGTCAAATCCCGACAAAACCTCCTCGGGTGGAAGTTGGATAGGAAAGGCCAATGGAACCACAATAGATCCATTCTCAGAAGTTCCTCCTTGTCATTACGATCCCGTGGCCGCTGATGGATCGTAAATCAGAGCTCTGACGAAGAAGTTATGGAAGAAAAGGAGCCTTCGAGTCTCTTGGGAGAGCTCTGCTCAGAGGAATGGGGAGGAGAGAAGTGATTTAAAAAGGAGGAGGGGACACCTCCTTTTATAGGCGTGAAAAACAAAAATAAACGGCATGTACTTTATGGTGCATGGTGTGTACTCGTCCATTTAACACGGTCACCACTCGGCTTCCAACACGGCCTTCAACGCGGTACGCGGCCGTTGACTGGTCAACACATGGTTTGAGGGTAACGCGTATGCGGGGAGGTACTACACAGCGTGTAGTATTGGCTACACAGCATGTACTCATTTATTTCACACGGCAAGGTCATGACTCCAACACGGCACAAGGCCATTGACTGGTCAACACACGGTTTGAGGGTAACGTGTACGCGGGGTGGGACTACGCGATGTGTAGTACAGCGTACACGATGTGTACCCATTTATTTGTCACAGTAAGGGCATGACCTTAAAAATGGGGTATACCCATTGAGGGGGTACATGGCGTGTACTCACACTACATGGCGTGTAGTTTCAAAATTCTGAAAAGTGTGGGAAAAGTCCATTTACCCTCTAGAACACTTCGCGACCCTCTTTTTGAAAAAGGAATGGGCCGGAGAGGTTCGTTCCATTACAAAACTCTATTATAATGGTGAAATAATTGTTATTAAATTATAAAATCATCATATACATTAATATGATATCATATATGATCTTTTAACATTGCTTTGTTAATAATATTTTAGTATTATCATCGTTTTGGGTGTTAACTGATTCGTTTTCCATTATATGATTTCTTATGTAAGTAATGTTTGTGATGGATATAATATATATTTTATTCATATTAAGGATAAAAATTAAGTCTTTAAATTTTATTTTTAATCATCTGATGAAAAATATTCTGGAATGGGTTCCGTGGGGAATTAATCTAATCACGTTCGTGGAGACAGTAATCCGTACGTACGCACGCGTGACAATATCATTTTTTTGATATTAAAATAAAATATAATTGGATGGTATATCAAATATTTAGAATCTCTATCATGTTATATTTATTATTTACATCAATTATAGGTCATTATTATACCCATTCAAATAATAATGTATTGAATAACAATTACACCATGATGTGGAGACGGTAAGCCGTACGTACGCACGTATGGTGACATGTCATTCATAGGATAGATAGAATAATGAATTTGGTTGTACCATATTTATAATAATATCACAGTATATAGAATATACTGGATTATTTATTTTAGAATGGAAACAACAAAGAAAGAGGGACTGGAAGAAGAAAAGAACTTAAAAGTGGGTGGTGAAATTATTACCTATTCTTCGGGTTCTTCCATTTTATTTGATCAAAAGGGTTCCGTAGGTTGGATTTATGACTAATGTAAGGCCTCTAGAATGAATTTAGGGAATCTGGGAGGATATTTGGGTAGGGTTTCTGTGAGCTAACGGCTTGAGAAGTCTGAGAAATGGGTAGGAAGTGAGGGCTTTTTATAAAAAAGAGGAGGGGATCTTTAGAAAAGTTTTAAACAATTATTTTATTATAACCTCATCTTCGGTTTCAAAAGGTCTATTATTATTTAATTAAATATTTACAATGACTCATGGTCTAAAAAAATAATCCAATAATATTTGGATAGGGTTTGGATATTTTTATAATATTTATAATCTTTTTTATATAAATCATTTATTAAGGAGGTAAATATTGCATCATTATTGTGTCATAAATTATTTAATTTATTTGATGTCAAAAATTTATTAAAAAAATACCATGATATAGGAAATCCTTTTATATTTTTAAAAAATATTTATAGATGAAATGATAACTTATATAACCGGATGTAAACATTTATTTACTAAAAGATATTTTTTATGTAATTTTTGTCTTTATTTTAAATTAATTAATATAAAATGTCATTATTACTCTCATGTGGCTTCATGCGGTCCCAAATTCAACCCAAAGATGCCCATGGTCGGCTATGTATCAGTCAATAAAATTAGGACACATGATAGGGTAATTTAATATTGCTATAATATTATTTTTTACCCTTATTTATTATATTTACCCTTTAATCATGGTAATTAAAATATTTACTAAAGTAAATATTTAAGATGTCTAAAAATTAAAGTTATCTATTTTTACAATTTGGACATACTGATTCCAAATATGGAATCCAGTTTTCGAAATTCAAAACACAAAATTGGCATAAATTAATTTAAAATTAGTTTCCGTTGTCAAAACAAAGAGGCGTGTTTTTAAAGAAATAATAATTATCAAAAAATTGACACTTGTTTATGTTCAGTTTAAATGTGAAATTACGTCCAATGACCAAAATTATATTAAATGGTAAAAATATAATCTAATTATACTTTAAAACCACTCCAAATAATAATTTAACAGTATAAATTATTTTGATTAAAAAAGTTGTATTTAATTAAAATTTAGTAATTTTCACTATTCATAAAAATATGAATGTTATCAGAAAATTGCCAAAAATTCTCCCTTATATAATTTTGATATTCCTAATCAAAAAATGAATTTCATTTTGAAAGATAAAATTAATAAAATTTCAAAAAGTGGGTATTACTATTCATAATGGCTACTTTGATTGGTCGTAGTTTGTTAGAATCTCGAAGCTGCATACAATACAGACTACTGTATTATTCAAAGAGAAGCGTACTGTGGAAGCTTGGGGTGTTACACATTATTTTCAATTTCGGTGGCACTAAGGGTGATAGTGACTTCCCATTATTGAGTAACTTTGGGTATTAACAAAAATTACACTCCTTTTAATTAATAAATTGACCCCACATTCCCTAAATTTTTCACAACTAAAAAACTATTTAGATTTACCAAAATCAAAAAAAAATATCCTTATCCAAATTCCATAGGTTTTGGTCTTCCAAAATTCCAAATTATAGGGTCCTTATTAAAATATCCAAAGGAGGTTTTTCTATGTGAAGGTAATTTTCAATACTAAGCTCTTTTTTTGCTTCTTCTTTTATCGCCATAAATTATGTCTCAAAAATTACCACAAAAAAAATATATATATATCCTATATAATGAGATATTATTATTTTTTGAATAATATTTTTTCTCCTACTCGTCTATAACCAACCAAATATGTTTTTTTATTATAGAAAAAGTAACATACAGGAAGAGTGAGACGCACGACACAAGAGGGTAGTCATGGGGGTCTAATGTAATGGAGTCCGAGAGCATCCCCAGTGACAAGATACATACTCCCGGGCGGAAGGGAATCTGGATTATAGTAACATGTGAGCTCTTCACTGGGGCCGCCATAGAGTCTAGACTATCTGTGACTCTATTACCCTCCCTCCATGTGTGAAGAATCTCCAACTGGGGGGAAATGAGACAATGACACTTACGGATAGAATATGCGATGAACCATGGGGTAATGCCACTGCCTTTAAGAGCATGGTGAAGGGCTGTGGAATTAGTCTCAATGGCCGATAGGGTGATCTTCCTCTCACCGTAGAGAATGAGCCCAGCGAGCATTGCTCTCGCCTCTACCTGAAGGGAATTTACACTCCCATAGACATCTGAAAAATCAATGATTGTAGACCCATTGTTGTTCCTAAAAATACCTCCCCCTCGCATGACCCCCATCCCGTAGGCGCCATCCGAATTGAGCTTGAATCCTGTGCTGGGTGGGATCCAATGCAACTAGTGAACATGCAGGGTTCTGGGAATGGGAATTCTGTCCCTCCATAGATTCCTAAATGAGGATGCCCATTGTCCACTCTTAAAGAGACGAGCGAGATCAACAATCATAGTCTTCGTTCTGAAGAGGAGCGCTACCCGCGAGGTGAAGATAACATCAAGACATGCATGATTCTGAGCATGCTAGATGTTCCAGCACCCTGCCAGCAGGATTTCCAACCTTTACTTCTTCTCGATTAGATTATAAGCACCCTGAAACCACTTTTGTAAGAAGTCAGTGCTGGTGAAGACCAAGCAGCTGCTAGAAGCACCGAAGGCCTCCCAAACCGCAAGAGCCCATGAGCCTTCAAAGAAGAGGTGAGTAGCAGATTCTTCCTGCCTATCAGGACAGAAATCACATCTGGAGATGAGTAAAACTCCACTTCGCCTCGCATTATCATCTGTGGAGAGCGCACGGTTCCGAACACGCCATAAGAGGATGTCAAAAATGGATGGGACTTCCTTACACCATAGCAGATCTCCCCACTCATCATTTGCAGAGGCATTTCCCAAAAATGGTTAGTAACCCTTGCTAGAGAGAACACCCGGCGATGAAGCATCAAAAATATAGAAGTTCAGGTCTTCGTTCAGAACAATGGAATCAAATAATTTTTGCTGCGAGTCATCCAGAATGGCGTTGATAAACTGAGGTAAGATGTTGTCCTTCTTGAAAGAGATTAAAGTGATCGGGCACCAGTTGAAGGATAGTTTGGTTCCAGCCCAATTGTGATGCCATAAACTAATGACGCCCCTCCCAATAATCCATCTACTATGTGCCTGAATAGTTGCAATATGCGTCTGGACAGTACTCCCTAGAGGAGAAGCAGTCTCCCTGACCAAATCCATATTCCTACTATACTTGTTTTGAATGAATTGGCCCCATTAAGTATATAGTGGAGTACCACCTCACGAAACTATGTAATTTGTTCTATATCACTAAATCACATGGATAGTCATAATTTTATCTATAATTAATATATTTGATAAACATTACATGATATTTATTTTGAAAAAATAATATATCATCCATTTCATTACCCTTTCTCCCTTTGAGGGAATGATATTGTCTCTCGTGTGTACATACAACCTACCATCACCACAAAGCAATAAGATTCATTTCCAATGTCCAAATTTCAAGAATAATTATACAAATAGTCCCAATGAATAAATTATATATTCCTAATATGTGAATTATTCTAAAAATTATGTATATATATGTTATACACAATAACCATAACATCTATGACAAAACATTCATGATAAAATGTAGCAATTAACACCTCAGAAAAATGTGAAAATGAAAAATTTTAAGGAAAACTTTATATGATCTTATAAGAGGATTATATATGAAACTATAAATATGAATATTAATATTCTATATGTTAATAACATCTTTAAATCCATTATATAGTAGGATAAATCATGTTCAACATAAGGGAAGCGTGAGGTAAAAGACATCGTCCAAATATCCTTTAATTGAGAAATATTTTGATGTTACACACCTAATATATATTGTACTATTAAAATAATTTAATTTTACATGGAATTACATTACTAATTCATAAATAATTGTATTTTATGTTTATGTCTTAATTATTTCAACCATGGGGATTTGAATTGATAGTTTTATTGGGGTAAATAACATCATAACTGGATTTCTTTTCATTGGGTGATATTAGATCATAACTTTATTTTATATTAAATTGTAAAGTGTGTAATTATTTTTTTATTATTTTATAATTTATTTTCAATTTTTTATGATTATTTACATATTGTAAACATAATAAATTCATATATTAATTTACACATCATCATTACAATGTCTGTGATTTCATCTGACTTTCCACTCTAGTGAGACGTAATTTATATTATGCACATATATGTTTATATAAGGTGTACCTAATACCCATTTAATATTTAATAATATTAATATATTTGTATAAATTGTGTTGAATTTTTAATTGTATCTTGTATATTCCATGGTGGATATGATTGAAAATATACCAAAGTAGTAAGAGTTTATGCATAAATATCATTTAACTAATGATTGTTCAAGATTGAATTTACATTAATGAAAATTATAAAAACATTTTCTAATAAACCTGATTAATTTTATATTACTCTAACTATTCATGAATTTTTTTAATATTACATATTTTCACTATTTATTACCTAAAATTACTAAGAAATAGATTTTATGAATAGGTAATTTTATTTATATTTTCTTTCAGAAATGATTTTTTATTTTTATCCATATTTTCCATAAAATATTTTAACGAATTTTATTAATATTACCCATATATAATTTTAAGAAATATATAATAATTATTAATTATTTTTAAATGGGTATATAATTGATCCTTATTAATAGAATATTCCCCCATAATGAATGATTATTGTTTTGATTAATCCATTAAAATTTCAAATGTTTGCTTTCAATTGAAATATTTTACATAATATTCCTGAAATATAAAGATTTTAAAATTTATTTTGAAATTTAAAATGTTATATTGCTCAAATATGTCTTTAATGGTCATTTCAATGTATTTAAATTTAAAAATTACAAAAACCAATTATTTTACATATACTACATTGGTAAAATAATGAAATTATATATTCAATAATATTTATATGTATGGTTTAGGACTAGAATTTCTAGGTAATTTATTGATGTTCGCTCTCTTGAATAATTTTATATTCATTAATCTCCTCTGGAAACAGTTACTTTTTAATGATCATTTTTCAAGAATTATTCCTTAAATATATAAAATATTTGTATCATGGATAATATTATTGCATAAAAAATATCCATTATGAAAATGGTGTTTACTTTTAATGTTATTTGATTGACTAGGGAACTATAGATAAATTCATATTCATTACTCAATATAGATATTTGTTCCTAAGGAATATCTTTTATGAATTAAATAGAAAATTTCATGTATGATCAATTATTTGAACATTATATGATGAGTGGGGACTATAATTATAAAAAAAAATTGATTCATCAACATACCTCAAGTGGAAAATTTGTAATCTTAAATTAAATAGGTTTCTGGTTTATACATAATCTTTAATTAAATTGTATTGGTAAAATGTATTGAAATTATATATATCATAATATTGAGATCATGATGGCCAATATTAATCATTTCCATAATTGAGAATAAAATTATTATTATCCATGATAGTACATCATTGATATTATCCATGGATTAGCATTAGTATCACATTATTATTTATGTGAATCTTTTTCATCATAATTTATTACTACCATATTATTAATTATCATCATCTTATTTATTAGTAATACTGTGTTTTTTGACTATATAACTTTACATAATTAATTATTACTTATTTATTATTGATATATTAGATTTTATGTGCCCCTACTAAGATCATGAGCTCACCAATTCTTTGTTTCCCATTCCCTAGATGTTATATAATGAGTCATTGAATGAATTTATAGATGTAGAATACTTACATTAAATATGTTGTAATTGAATTTTTTAAAAGTAATGTGTGACTAAAGTATGTATCACGTTTAACAAGACTATTATACAATATGTCCTTTTTGGATTTGATCAGCTGTATATGATGATTATATAGTAATATAATCACCAAATATATATTTTGGTGTACATTTCCTTTTATATTCTCCTTGATGGGTAGAACTATTGGTGGAATCAATAACATGAATTCTTTGGATAACGTGGGTCCCTGTTGTAAATATCTAAAAGTGATCACTCCCAATCCAATGGTGAATTTCTTCTCAACATATCAATCAATGTCAAATATATGACCCCTTGGGAAGAAATAACCTATAATTTATTAAATGTGGATACCTCCATAAGCTTATGTGGTTAAGATATATGTAGGAATATGTTTTTAGAATTTAATATCTATCCAGTATTTCATATGCCCTCCCTCATCCATAAGGGGTTGAGGATTAGATTATATCCTTGAGATTCAATTTCATATGTGTTTTCTATAAAAATAATATTATATAATTATTTTATTCATATAAATTCTATTTTTTCTCACAAAGATAATAAATCACATGGGATTAAAGATATGTTATGATTATTCCATTAGCATCTTGAAAATTACACCATTTTTTTCAGTATCCTAGGTGTAAGAACAATCCATGTTTTATAATTCTAAATAGTCTATATTCTTGATGAGAATTTATTTAAAAAGTTCATAATAGAAATGAATCATATCATTCAATCCTCAAAAGTATAAGACATAATCAATTTTATATTTTCCAATATTTTATGACACAGAAATCCTTAACATTGAAATTACGTGAAAAATAAATCTCATATTCATTGTAAATGTAGGTTTACTCTTAATGGATTGATCCATATAACCTATAATAAAATGTACCCATATAAACGATATGACACTAAACTATATGGTCATGGTCCTGGACATATGACCGGAAACTCAAGGTAATGAACATCCTTGCAACATAATGTTAAACCATACAATGTAATACATAGTTGTGTGAATTTAAGAAAAACATATTATAATGTCCAACACATTATGAAATAAAACAATAATGCATGTTTAAAGTAATTATAATGTTAAAATCTATGTCGATGTCCCTACAATATGATGTTAAATAGCTTGGTATGATCCTATGACATGACATTAATCATTTTCACCCAAGTTATATGTCCAATAATTCATATCCTGAAGAAATTTTTAGTATGTATCAGTGAGGATAAAATCCAATACTATCAACATTAAATTTCCTAGATTATTATTTTATATTCTACTTGGGGTAATTAATGCATTTTACTCTCATATCTATACTTCTTTGAGTCACAATATCCCATCAGTCAGGTCCATATTCCATAAGTACCATAATTTCATTTATACATATACTTTATTTTATCACATAACTACAAGAAAGTTCATATCCAATTGGGTCATATAATATTTTCCCCATTTGGTTATATTCTCAATTAGAGATACCTTTGCTAGGTCTTATTCTTTAGGATATCCACCCATTCTCATTGGGAAAAACCTCCATCAAGTTCAATTTAACATACCAAACACCAAAAACCTAGATCTAGAAGTAATATTTCATTAGTTGTACATGATACATGATTTAACTATGGAATTATCATTTAATCATTATAGTGATAAAAATACTTACATTAATTACATTTGAAAATATAAGTTTTAATTGGAAAAAATTAAGAGAAAATAATTATTTCTTCTATCATATACCTAAAATTTATACACGGGACTTATTTTGGTTTCCTAGGGAATAGAAAAAAATAACCTTAGTGTTAGATTCAATATAAGGAGATATATATAAAGAAATATTTCAATACAGAAATAATGAATAAGATATTTGGAAGGAATAAATGATTAACATTAATTTTTAATCAACTAAAACTCAGGTCATGATATATCCATGAATAAAATGAAAACATAGATAATAATCATTGATCTCTTAATGATGAAATAAAAAAAGGCTTCATATCAGTACATATTGTCATACTATTGGTCCAACAATCATTTATTCCTTTGTATGATGTATATAAAAAACCCAACCTATTGTTTCTCATGAAAGAATATGAAGTAGCATGAGGATATATAATTATTGGGCCAATCAATTACATATTTACTTCAAATGGACTCATTATAGGAGTCATCAAGACATTCCATACCATTCCCTATGAAACCTATTATAGAGAAAAATATGGATATCCATATAATGATAAATAGATAAATAAAATACATCCCCGTTCAATATAATAATGAAGAAATCTAAGAGAGCATACATTAATAAACATAGAGGTAATGGCATATCATATCATAAAATACACTTATCAAATAAATATTGTGGTGAGGAGACTTACAATGTGTTGGGTTATCTGTGAAAGATTATAAAAAGGTTTTATAATATTCATTGGTATGAGTCCATGGAAATAGTAGGAAAAATCATTTATCATCATTCTTAAATAGAGTCATAATACTTAAAATCATATCCTCGTAGAGTGTCTATTCGTGGGTGAAATATTAGGCCAATTAATTATGAATTAGGGTGATAATTGAACAATTCACAACCAAAACAATTTAGGGTGATTACCCAATGGGGTGTCTGATCTATATTCATATCCACATTCTAGTATCTAGAATGGGATGCATCTTCATTGAAAAAACACATACATTAACATTTCAAAATATAGGAAATCTTTTTAACTATGGAAAAAATTGGTAATTAAAATTGTTTTGGTATCTCATGAATGAAATGAAAATTAATGGTAAGTGATATAAAAATGAAAATCCCATAAATTTCATGAAAAATATGGTAAATTATTTCCATTGAAATTTATTACCAATAAATAGGGATATATGTGGTGAATATTAAATGAGTCCCAAATAATGGTAATTGATTTAGAACAACCACATTTATGAATTGGGTATGAATTCAATCACAACCTATTCTTATGGATGGATTAAACATGAACATAAAATATCACGTATAAATGAATATTATTATATAATTATCAAATAGTTATTATGTACACAATTTTAATGACATTATGTGCATAATAAAACATTACTCCAAGAGAGTAAAGTGAGAAAGAAAACCCTTACTTCTTATCCTGGAATCTATGAGTGTAATTTAACATCATGTATTGAAATAATAGATATATTCATTACATAATTAAGAAACATTACCATATTCATTATAATTTATACATTTTATAAATAGTAATTCCCTAGAGGAACTCATCCAATTTTATGGAAAAGTAGTTATAGTTTGGATCATTTATACTGGTTCTATAACAATTGTGTCTATATCCATAATTATTCTAAATATTTTCTCTACCATGAGGTTTATATATCTTATCCTTGAATATTATGTCTATAATATGATTTTTGTTGATTTTTTAGGAATGGACGATGATACATTAATTGATTCATTAGACACTTCCATAATATCTCAAAAATTAAAAAAAATACTATCTAAAAAATTATTTTATATTAAAAAAATTATTTTGTTTCCATATTGATCCATTTTATAGATACATAATATTTGTCAATTTGGATGTAAAATTGACTGAAACATGAACATAACCATATTTAATGAATGAATAACAGGTGGTTTTATTTTAATATCATTTACATGGAATCCTAATGGTCTTGTTTAGTGTTCACTAGCATGATTAAAAATAAATTGAAGAATTTCTAAAAGGAAGTAATGGATATGATTATCATACATGATCTGAATAAATTATTATATACACAGAACTTGTATTTTAAATGATTAAATTATCTATGATTCTTAGTTGATAATTTCATTAATAGTTTAACTAATTTTACATAATATAAAAATATAGATATTAAATAAATTATATTTATCATTTAGTACTATGCATATATCCAACCTTGAAGTATAGTGAAGCTATGAGAAATATGTTATAACGTGGAGGAAGTAGTCCACAGAATGCATGAAAAATGATTCTTTCATAATAGAATTTTTATTTGAGTAAATAAATATACTACAACTAATATTGGAATTTTTTTATAAATGATAATAATATTATTATATTATAGTGTATGGAATATATTTTTGTGAATGTGATTAATAAAATTAAAAAGTATTTGATATTACCCCCATTAGGGAATTAATTTTTTGTCACCCTTTTTGAATTTTAAGAGATTATTCTAACTATAATTGATAGGGGAATTATTTCTAGGGGAGATAATTCTAGGGAGGGTAATATTTTATTTTTTGTTGGATTAATTAAATGTTCACATATTCCATTTAAGGGTGAAGGTGAAATGTTTTTATATATTAATGTAAGGGTCACATTTGGAAACACATTAAATTTTTGAATATTGAAATATCCTTCTCAAGGTCAAAAGGATTAAAATTTTAAAAAATTATTAGCAAAAATGTGATAATTGAAAATTTTATCAAAATTCAATTCGATTCAAATTTTCAAAAAAAAATTAGGACTTTTATATTTTTTTGATATCAATTTCCCCATTTTTATATTTAATGAAATAATTAATTTTTACACATAGAAATTAATGTCAATAAAAAATGATATTAAAAATAATAAATAAAATTAATTCCAATTTAATATCCAAAAAAAAATTTAAAACATGAAATTTCTAGAAATACCACATGTTGCTTTTAAAATAAATTCCATTAACCTTTAGAAAATATTTTTTAGAGAAATATTGTTTTATCAATAAGTTTATATAATTTTTACATTAAAAATTTGATGATTTTATTAAAGTAAATTGAATTATTATAAATTTGATAATGTATATGAGGATGAAATGGAATGCCAAAACCAAATCTCCATTGATGATGTATAATGTAATGAATATTTTAAAAGTAGTTTTTTTATTTAAGTAAAATTTTTACTAGTTATGAAAACATTGGACACTGATTTTATAAGTTCAACGAACATATTAAAATGCATATTGTTATTAAATAAACAAATATATTGTAATAAAATAGGTTTTTTAGAAATTTTTGAATTATTATATAATGAAAAATTCATATAGATTAAATGTTTCATGAAAAATAGAGAGTTCTAATAAAAAGGTATATTCTAAAAAATATAAAAAATTTCTACAAATCTTGTTTTGATATGTTTACTTAAAATATTAATTTTAAATGATCTATTTATGATTATAAAAAATTATTTAAAATAAATTCCTAAATTAATGTCGATTAATGGGATTATAATTATAATATTTTCATGATATAGAATTTACCTACTATAGTAGTCTCTCATGTATTACTTTCTCCACATTAAATAATTTTATCATAAAAATTACACTATATATCCACTATTAAATTTGTGGGTATATTCCTTTCTGATTGATTGTTTTGGATCCTAGATATTCTCTAGTAATTATAGATCTCTCTAATGGTATTTCACCAATCATGTTCTCTGATTCTACAATATCATCTCTATGGTTTCATGAATCTTGAAAATATCAACATATAAGTAATTTCATGCACTGACTCTATTCCCTCAAATTTGAAACATGAATTGGGTGGCATGTATTCATTTAGTAATGAAACTTGAACAAAATCATTTAATTTATAATTGGTGGGTTCTATAGCATCATAGAAACCTAGGAACTGAATTATTGCATGAATTTTAAATATTCTAATGTACCTAGGGATAAATTTCCAATTTTTACCAAATCATACAACTACCTTTCATGGTAGACCTTAAATATTACTTGATATGTAGCATTAATTTCAAAAAAATCCATTGATATTCAACATAACTCTTTTTTAGATCTGTTCACCATTATTATGATGTCAAATTATCAATAAAATAATAGTCATCTCCACCACATGCAACGTGTCACCAAGATTCATTGGAAAACTGTTTAAAAACATGGAATAAAACTCCATCTCTTTTCATAAAATCCTTTTTATTGTTCATTTTTATTCATTAATGTTAGTATATATTTTATGAAAAAACTGAAAAAGGAATATTGTTATCCCACATACCATGTTTGTCAGGATAATATGATCTAATAAGACCTTCAGATGTTTTCATTGACATTTCTGATATCCCATCATATTGGTGATGGTATTGTGGGATTTTCTCTATCTTAGTGCTAATAGCCCATTGATAATTCTTCCAAAATATTGATGTGAACCAAGTGTTGAAAAAAGATACAATCACTAGAGGTTCCCAATTGAGCATGATGATTTCAGTGATATAGTTTCACCCAAGTATCTCTAGTGTTATATCTTCTATTATTGTTAATAATGAACATACATAGTAATATGATAAAGGATGACCTATACAACAACATTTTTTCAATTCCATTTGAATTTTAGTGATAATATACATTGTAAATTTTCTTACTTTCATATATATATAATATGTTGTTTAATGATACATTATGAAAATTTTAAAGACTCTACTAGTTGTAGTGATAATCCTCTTGACACAACATCCATAATTTCTCAATTATTACAATCCTAAAACAAATGTTATCTTAAATACGTATAAATTTTTTTGATACATGGGTGCGTAAATAAATTTAAGATACGTGATTCATTCAGTAGTTTCCTCTTGGCCTTTATTATGGATTGAATAGATACCCTCTTTCTAAACATCAAAACAATATTACTATTGATTTATTCTTTCCAATTTAGATAATGTAATACATTATTATTCTTTTGAAATACCTTGGTATTTTATTGGTAATTATATATACATTCTAATATGTATTGTTTAATAATTTCATGGGTATGAAATGATTAAACCCTTTTATTCTAACTCAATGTATCCATATTTACTAGATCTTAATATATGGAATCCTTGTTAATATTAATCATAGTGATAACTCCAAAATCTCAAAAACATAACATATAATCCACCTTATTTTCATTTCCATGGTTTACGTACATCATGAAATAAGTATCCTTATATAGTTACTAGCATCATCATTTTCTCTTGTTGAACTCCTTCTATGGGAAGATACACCTCAAAACTTATTTTTTATATATATTTCACACTGATCAACAAAGAGGTAGTTTCTCCATATTTTCAATGGAAATGTTATAGTTTTCATGAAAATGTCATTATGTGAATACAATTTCAGGTATTTTCAAATTCTATGTGACATATGAAATCCTAACACCATTATGTGTAAGGATACAACTATGTACTTTATTTTACACATGATTATAAATATCCAATCCTTCCTTACCCAATAGTGGTGTCAAAATCGATGCATTAATAAATACCCTATTTAAATATTTATAATACACCACACATTCCAAAAACCATATTAATTTAAAAAATCTAAATGATATTTTTTATTTTGGGTTTTTCAATAAGGGAAAATCATGGATAAACCACTAATTATATCCAATTAAACCCATGAAACATTTGATCTTAGTTATCTTTAACAATGTTGATCATTCTTTTACTGGATTTTTCTTTTCTGTGTTAACATATATTACATAATTTTAATCAAAATTTCCATGAAAATAAACATCAATTAAAATAAATTCAAAATTACTATATATCTCATATAATTATTTTTTTAGGTTCTCTAGAATTATTTAGAAAAAGGACTCTCAAATTCTTCATATATATTTGTGTATTTATAGATAACATCAATTAAAATCAAAAAAAAATTTGTAATGATAATATTTAAATAATTTTTTTATAAATCCATAATAATTTTAGTTTCATTTTTAATACATAATTCATTACTGTAAACTCAAAATGTCCATAAATTATTCGAAATACCATCATTTTTATGTCATCCTTATTCACCTGTAACTAATGATAAAAAATGTGGGGATAAATATTTAAAAAGTAATGGGTTCCTTAATAATGATCGTGTAAGTTTTTAATTCACAGAAAGGTAAACCTATTCATTATAGTAAATTCATTATTCAAACTATAATTGATCTATAGTATCATATACCCATCTATATTTTCCTTGAATAAAATAGGGTATCCCCAAGGTGAGAAACTACGAAAAAAAATCCATTACCGCTAAACTCATACAAATAGTTCATAACCATCGCCACTAAATTACTTCAAATATATAAGAGTAGTATATATCGTCCTAGAATTTTGAATTAGTTGAAAAGAAAACTCAACATAAAACCAAAGTGAAATACTATGTAATTATAATGGAAAACATCAATTAAGGTTTTTAACATAGCTATATTTTCAATTCTAAGGTTACCATCCTAATCCATAGATCACAATTGATCTTCCTATTTACCCTAAATATGATAAAATATAGACACTATAGATTTTCTAGGAATTATTTAGATGATGATTCATCCCCATTAAAGATTTGATATGATACCTCACCATTGTTAATTGTATACTTATTCTCTTGGAAATAAATTTTTTTCCTATTATAATTAATGTAAATTCATATCTAGGATAATTTCAATGAAACCCATTTATAAGATAACAATTTTTTCAAATATGGTACCTACGTATATAATAAATAGATATACCCATCATATATTTTATTCCATAATATACCCACTTGGTGTTCCAATTGATAACTACATTACTCATTTTATAGGGAAATATAAAATGTTTTTTGAAGGAATATATCATATAAATTAGTGAATATGTCTATAATAAAATAAGGAATTAGGTAACTATGAGGAAATGATCAATGTACCCCCACAACATTATTAGGGAATTGAAATTTTGATGTTGAAATTTTATATGTTTTGACATGATCACATTTCAATTAATCAAGTAAATTTGGTTGATTTTGAGTTCATTTATTTTCCATATTATCCTTCTCCCATATATTTAAATTATTGAACATAAACTACTTATACCATAAAATTTCATTTGTGGTTTTGATGACATTTTTCCCTTCACATATATGAATAAAATTTCTTGTACCTATAATCCCCAAGTGTTTTTTTCAAACAATTATCACTTATAAGAAATCCATCCATTACATTATTCCCCTTCAAAAGTGTGTTCTTCAAATGATTTTTATCTGAACTTTTCTGAATATAATTAAACACGAATATAAATTTCTTATTAAACACATTTTCAGTCTTACTAGAAATTAAAATTATATCACAATTTTATGAAAACATTTTGGAGACTAGTTCCTTTTTAAGAATTTACATTTACCCATCAATATAAATCTTACCTTTGAGTCAATTTACATAGTACATAGAATGACAACCTGACCTTGTAATGTTATACTTATACTAAGAAAACAATTTCACATTATTTTTTCTAATATAGCGTAACTAACATTCCATTTTAATTGTTTGAACTCTTCTATTGTAGTTTTCATATAATAAATCTTTGAATATTCTAAATAACATAAAATTTAACTCATCTTCCACATTACAGTTTTGAATTATTTACATATATTTTTCCGCATCTCCCATTAGTTAATGGATCACAATGTTCATTTTCTCCTTTCACTACTACCAAAATCATGAAAGCTCTTATCTACAGACTTGATCCAAAGATCACATAAAAAATAATTAGTAGTTAAAATTGATTATAAATGATATTTTAACATGATATTATCAACTATTATTAAGTTGTGTTGTGGATTAGAAATGATATTTTTTTATAGAAATTTTAATTTTTATAACCTAGGATAACTTCCCAAATTCTGTCATAAACTGATTATCATAAACTCCAACTTCATTATATTGTTCATGGGGAAAATTTGTATATTTACTATGAGTGTATATGTGATCTGCATGCCTCTCATTTGACTCTAACCTTCTAAATATTTATACATGTAATTACCTCAAGATATTTAATTCAAAATATTATGTTTATTGGAGTGTTCCATATAAATCATGAGGGATTTTCATAGTAACTCTATTATATTAAAATGTTAATATTAATCTAGTCCAAAATGTTACTATGATATTTATTTTAATAGTAAAAATAATATCTTGAACTCTATAAACACAGGTGTGGTAGTTAAATTACAATATTGGCATAGGATATATTTTTTCTGATGGGATCGAATAGTTTAACAAACTTTTTTGACTTGATAACTTCATATATTACATTATAAAACAAAATATTTAACATGACAACATTTTAGGAAAAATATTTTCAATTCAATTAAATCCTTTAAAATTAAACATCTTCATCCTGCATCTTTCCTGGGGATTGGAAAATAGATAAGGAAGAGATTTTATGCTCTGTAATGAGTCACATAAAACTAATGATTACATTCTGATAAACATGCTATAAGGGATATGGAGTGATTAAATATAAAAAATGAAGCCATAATAAAATAAAACTAATGGCATGTAGAATAATTGAAAACAAATGAAATCATGGAGAATCATAATTTTTTATCTCATAATAATGGAATATATAATATTGGACATCAAAACAGCCATTCAATTCATTATTCTATGACTATATCCTATATTATGAAGTGGTATAAACCAAGACCTAGAATGTTTTATATTATTATACATGTTGATGCTTTGAGAGGATATTGAATTTTTGGGCCCACTCCTCATATAATTATTTTAAATTCATTTAATATAAAATTCATCAAAGTAGTTCATACCATTCTTTAAAAAGGCTTGACAATAAAGAAAACATAAATATCTATAAAATTTGAAGCATATAAATTAATCAATTATCCATTAAAAAGAATAATGTGGATGTCTAGTGTAATATCTCTTAATCAATATTGATGTTTTGTGGTATAATCAATGAATCATGAAGAGACCTTCTCAATGAAATATAGTGGTGATAGTACTTATAATGTGTCAGGATATCCATAGAAGAATGAAATCAGATTATATAGTTTACATCAGCTTGAGAAAAAGAAATTTTTAGTAAAATTCATTTATCATGTTTTATAAAAGTATTTCTAATATTAAAATATCATCCCTCAATAGTTTATATAACTGTATTTAGTCTTAGTATTATTCATCATGTGTTAGGATTATGATTGAGTCAATTATGAACGAAATATTTCCAGTGTTATTACCAAAATTTTAATTTATCACACAACCATGTCCACATTCTATTATCAATATAGGGAGATATTTTCATGGAAAATACAAATAATATTACATTATAAAAAATTTGGATAGTCTTTTAACCCGAAAATGATTTATAATTACAATGTTGTTGTTAAATATTCAATCAAAATAACATGAAGGATGGATAACAATATATAAATTTAATTCTCTCAAAATATATTAATTATACAGTGAAATTATTCCATTGTAATTTATGAACCATAGGCGGAGAAATAAGAGGTGAATATATCATGAGTCCCGAAAATGAAAATTTAAATAGGAAAACTCCACTTATGGATGGGATAAATTTAATCATAACCTATTGTAAGAACTTGGATAAAAATTAACATTAAAATACAAGAACTGACTTGATCAATGGTCAATATTCTAAATTTGGTGGTATATGCACCACATAAATGGAAATAGTTTCATATTACAAAATATAACTCTATGATAATAATTTGAGACAAAAACATTACTTATTGTCCAAACTTACTTTAACATACATTAACCTCATGTATAATAAATATATCTATCATAATTATTTAATTTTAGACCTTACACATTTCCATTTTCATTCAGAATCGTCATAATATAATCATTTCATATACGAATTCTTTGGATTTTCTTCATTGATGATTATCATTTTGATCATTTGTACAAGATTTAGGATAGGGGCATATTAATTAATTATTATTTTAATTGATAATTTTTAGTAGGGTTTTAATGTTACTAATAAGTTTGATTTATTATAAATTATGATGTATCAAATTCTATTTATGGGTGGTTTGAACCATATCCATTAATATGAAGTAGACAATAATCATGTTTACGTGATTTTTTATGTATCATGGGGTTTTATTTATATAATGTATTACATATTTCTATAATATATCTATATAAAATAATTATTTACGTATTTATATTATACTATACCATTGATTATGTTAATAGATTAATTCATGATATTAATCCATAATATTTTTCAATTATGTCAATGGTCCAACAAAAATGATTATACCCTATTTTAAAGTATGATTTAGTTGTGGAAATATTGTAATATAATTATATTGTAACCATAATGATATTATTTTGTTTTTATTATTGTTATTTATTATTATTTAAAGGTAGTTAATTTATAAATAATATATATGAACATATGACCTAACTTCAATAAGATATTATCTTCTCCATACGCCAATTTTAATCGATTAAACTAACGATGATCTTTCTTTGATCATATCATTGATATGATCTGCAATTTTATATGAAAAAACATATTGATTAATTATTAATTAAATCCATCCATAAATACCATCCAAATATAAAACCATGTAAATTTTTTGTGGAAAAAGAATATGTTACGTAATAGTGGTGGTAGTCCACATAACAAGTGAACAATCATTTATTTAATTGATGTTGTATATGAATAAATATTGTAAATTCCATTAATGAATTAATATGAATATTTTTAATTTATATTAATATAAATATATTTGTTTGGATTAAAGAAAATTAAATGAATAAAATTAAATAAAAAATACAATAATTGATTATACTCAAGTCGGGGACAGGAATTTTCATGACCCCCTCCCCACATAGTGTACCCCTCCTGGGCCGGAAATGTGAGAAGAGTGATAATGACCCCCAAGTCCTACCTCCAGTAGGCCCCGGGTTGGCGAATAACATCAAGGTTATAATAAACACACAAATGGGAGGCATTAACCTCTAAGAGAACACATGCGGATGAGAGAGATAGGATAGACACCAATCAACTCCAAATCAGAACTAGAATATAAATGAAACCCTTATTTATATATGAAATGTCATGCAAAAGTACTACAACTGGATGGGAAAAACTACAAGTACCCAAAAGAAAGGAAAAAAGTAGTAGCAACCACAAGCCTGAATAGCTCCTGCAACCCCAAGCTAGTTGAAACCAGCTTGATCTCCAACCTGCTCCAAGTGACCTAAAAAAGGTTTATATATAAATAGGTTTAGTATAACAGTATACTAAGTAGGATCCTCCCTGAAGCGTCTCGTGCAAAAGAAAATTAATCATGCTAAAGTACAGTGAACAACAAGTGAAACTAACTCATCACCTAAATAGGTATAATAAGTTCCCAACCTCACCAGGGCTACTCTCACCATGTAACGCATACAAGTATATATCTTATAATAAATAATATCAAGGGTACCCTGCTACTACTTCCCCCACTGGTTTGCTACATTGCCCCAACGTCGCACATCCTAAACATCTCTCTCCAAAATGGCTTGCCCACAAACACCTGGGAGAAGAACCACAATATGCACATCATGCACTACAAAGGCTTTCCAGAAGACACATGGGTGATACACCACACCATCCTCACAAACAAAAGTAACAAGGTAGATTTCGGGAGCCACCACAACTCTCATAATGTGTGCCATACATCAGGTGTTATACCTCAAGCCATTACAGGTCATACACCGAGTAAGGATCCTCAAGACATCACAGCCTATACAAGTTACACCTATAGTAGTCCACATGATACTATATCCGGAATATATGTGTGTGAATAACTTCAAGCCATTACATCCCTCTACACACATATATGGGTAAAACTAACCAATGGTCCCACCAGAAAAAATAAATACCAAGAGAATAGAGCGGGGTAAAAGGGGTAGTCATCCATTCATCCTCCCACCAGAATGTTGGGGAAAACACCCCCCTAGGGCTCAGAATCCCCAGGGTGTCAGTTTCCCTTACTTACAGGGTGGAGTAGAGTATATAAACAAAAAAAAATTGTAGGATATATTATAACTCACAACCACACTATGGGAATAACCTAGTCTTAAGTAAAACTGCAGCTAACGTCCCATAGACTTTGGGATACTACTTATAAGATTAGGTATCCTATAAGCACACAACCATTTAAAGAACTTTATTAGATTACTTCATTCCTTTTTTCCCTTTTCAGCTCCACTATACATTAATTAAATTTTTAAAAATTATTTAACCACGAACAATTCCACATTAATAATTCCATTAGAATCACACCCAAAATCCATTGTCCCTTCAAAATTACAACCTTTTCATTATGTTCCAGTAAACTCTAACCCAATTGGTTAACACAATTTATTCAAATATTCATTACAGAATTACATTCCCATATTCCCAGGCATTCTAGAAAAGAATTCTATGCTACTAAACATAAGGGGGATCAACACGGTGAGTAGATGTACTACCCGTCGAGTATTTTCTTCCTATATCAAGAGCGTAGACCCATTCCCCCTTGGGAAGCTAAACACGGAAAGCATGTGGAAAACACCGCGTGTCTTCGCCTCTTTCGGGAGAAGGGTAAGCAAGACCAGCTGCCTTGAGTAGTGGGGAAAAGTAAAGCAGATAAAAAACCAAAGAACCAGTAAGCAACCAAAAATCCAATCCATCACATTCCATCAACCCTGGTGTCCTCCCCGACACCCACATGCATGAACCGATGCATCTCGCCACTCTAGGCATCATCCGCTGCTACAACCAAAAGGACTCTATTCCCCCACATATCACAACAACCATCCAGGATCACATCACAGCACAAGCAGCAGGAAAACAAATATCACATCAATTGGGCTCTTGGACCTTTAATAATCAATAGGATAACTCAGAACCCTTCTAGAAATTATCAAACAATCAAATTCTTCTATCAATATTGAATTAAGAGGTTTATAAATCGTTGGTTCCAACATCAGGAAACTTAACCAGTAAGCTATCACAAAAGATTATACATGCTTACTACGCCAATTTAAAAAACATAAAATTACAAAAATATCCAGATTCATTTTCATGCCTCGTTATCTTTAGCTAAACAATTATCAATTAATTCTGGTTTACGTTCTTTACCTATTTTCATCAGGAACTAACAGCTAAGCAATGCAAGTGTAGATATCACACTATCTAGCAAAACAAGAGGAAATAACAAATGCTCGATAAAAATTTCTTCATCCGGTTAAAATATTTATTATTTCAATTCCATTTTTCATGTAGGGGGATTAAACATGCTAACAATATAGTTTCACGTAAAAGAAAGTGAAGCAATGAATCCCCTACCTCAAGGGTTTTTGACCAAAACCCCAAGAAACAATGAACGCACAAGAAAGCCAGGATGATTCTCCATAATCTTCCTTAGATATCTTCTCCTAGAATGATCAAGACAAAAACTCCTCATATTTTTCACCACACAGTTAGATCTACACATAACGGGCTTAGATCTAAGAAACTGAGGGAATAGGAGAAGTTGATCTAAGTAGATCTAAGAAACTGAACAAGAAAGATCACATACCTCAAGAAACAGGCTTCCATTCTCCAAGAGAAGCCTTCATATCTCCTCCAAAATGCATGGGAGAGGTTCTCTTACCATCAAGGGAGGTTAATCCCAAGTAATGGATTCTTATGAGCATAAACGAGCAAGTTAGAGGCTAAACGGTTGAGATCCACAATTTTAGGATCTAATTTAACTGCTTGCATGGTTTTCTCGCACGGTTAGACAAATCGTGCGGTAACCGTGTGGTCGCTACTACCTTGTCAAACACTCCTTGCATGGTTAGGCCGCATGGTTATACAAAATATGCGATAACCGTGCTTTGGCCACTACCTCCAAAATTAACTATCCATGGTATGGGCGCACAGTTTAGCCAAACCATGTGCAGCCCGTGCGAAAAATAATACCCTTTATCTTTGCTTAAAGATTCACTCAAACGCACCCCCAATTCACTTCTCCAAAACAAGGGTAGTTAGAAACATCAAAATTACCTGAAGACGTAACATGACATTACAATTCACAACTATTTACCATTGAAATGGTTCATAGAAAATGATGATTTTGGAAAAGAAATTGGGATAAGTTACCTTGACCTCCCAGAATGCCTCTAACACCACATTTCCACAAAGTAATGAACTACAGAGGTCTGGGCAATTACATCAGATACCTCTCAAAGCATTCTCATCCTCGAGAATTCAAAACCCACATAAAGAGAAAATGAAACAGGGTCTGAACAACCACCCATTGAGATACCTCTCAAAAGAGAGCAATCCACAAAAGAAAAAAAGGGAACCATCTCATTAACATTAAAGTTTCATAACCAAAAAAACTACATCGATACATGGAAAGTATTAAAAATCAAACAACTCGGGGTACTAAGCACGTATTTGTGACTCACGTTCCCAGGTACTCTCCTCCAAGACACTGTGTCGCAAAAAGACACGAACTAAGGGGATAGAATGCACGTGCAACACCTTATCCTTGCGGTGTTGGATCTCCATAGGTCCCTCCTCAAAGGTTGCATCATTATCTAAATCGATCTCTCCCCAATCGATGATGTGAGAGTCATCATGAAAATAATGATGAAGTTGTTATACATAGAAAACATCATGTATCTGACTCAATTTAGGGGGAAATTCTACTCTATAAGCTATAGCTCCAACACAAGCTAACACCTCGAAAGGCCCAAAAACCCAGGGAGAAATCTTACTTCCACGAACAAACCTTCACTACCCACGATGGGGAGTCACCTTCAGAAAAAAATTATCCCCAAAATTAAACTATAAGGGGCTCATTATTTGATCAAAATATGATTTCTGATGATCGTGCGCTGTCTTCATCCTCTCATGAATTACCTGAACCATCTCTGTTGTATTCTGCACAGGTTCCGGTCTGAGAATTGCTAACTCTCCGACCCCAGTCTTGCACAACGGAGAACAACAAGGCCAAACATACAAGGATTCAAACGGCGCCATACCGATGGTGGAGTGAAAACTATTATTGTATGTAAACTCTAACAATGGTAAGTGCCTCATCCATGATCCTCTGAAATACAGAACACAAGAGCATAACATGTCTTCAAGAGTCTGGATGGTTCGCTCGGTATGACCATATGTTTGAGGATGAAAAGATGTGTTGAGGCATAGTTGAGAATTGAAAGCATGTTGGAGACCTCTCCACACCCTGGAGGTAAATCCAGGATCTCAATCTGAAATTATTGTCCTAAGGATTCCATGATTTCTAACCACCTCCTCTGAATACTGCCTTGACAAAACATCCACTGAGCTCGACTCCTTGATCGCGATGAAGTGGGCCAATTTTGTTAAACAATCCACTACCTCCCAAATATCATTATTTCCTCTCAGATATCGAGGTAAACTAGTAACAAAGTCCCTTGAGATGTCCTCCCACTTCCACTGAGAAATATCTAATGGCTGGAGAAGACCATCTAGAACATGGTGTTCAGCCTTCACCTTCTGGCAGACTAAACATCGAGACACAAACTCCGCAACCGCACGCTTCAGCCCAAGACACCAAAACTGACTCATCAAGGATCGGTACATCTTTGTCACTCCAGGATGAACCCCTAAAGGTGAACTATGGAACTCTCTAAGAATTGTCTCGTGCATCGTCAATGGAACAAAAATTCTTCCATGATACAACACTCGGTTTTTTTTATATTCATTCCAACCATCAGGTGGCATCAACACAAAAAACTCGGTCTCTCCAGACATCCGCCTCTAAGCCTCCCAACTGGGACTCTTCTACATTCTGCATCAGGGATCACTATACCATCATCTAAAAAAGAGAGAATCTACCCCCAACTTCTCCCATATCAAGATGTAATGATGACAATTCTTCCATTACTCTCTAAGAATCACCGGATTCATGCACAACATCACTACGTGACTTTCGGCTCAACATATCAGCCAAAAAATTCCCCTTTCTAGGGGTAGATGATATTTCGAAGTCATATTCCTGCAAGAACTCCATCCACCGACACTGTCGTAAGTTCATGTCATGCTGGGAGAAAACATACCTCAAACTCTTATGATCAGTGAAAACCACAAAGAGCTCACCAATGAGGTAATGTATCGACATCATCAGAGCAAACACCACGGCTGCCAAATCAAGATCATGGGTAGCATAGTTTCATTCTTGTGGACGTAACTCTCAAGACCAAAAAGAAACAACTGACCTCTTTTGCATGAGAACACAGCCTAACCCCAGATGTGAAGCATCGCAGAAAACATCAAACTGAACTCCTTCAGCTAGAATACAAAGGAAAGGAGCACTTACTAACTTCTACTTTAGAAACTTGAAAGCTCCCTGACATTGATCAGTCTATATGAATGCCTGATCCTTCCTGGTTGAAGATGTTAGAGGGGTAACAACTCATGAAAAATTGGCTACAAACCTCGTGTAGTAGCCTACGAGACCAAGGAAACGTCGCACCTATTACACTATCTTGGGGGCTTCCCAAGACACAACTGCTTCTATCTTCGATGGATCTACATCTGCTCACTGTTGGGACACATCATACCCCACTAAATGGACTTCTCAAGCCCAAAACTCACACTTCCACAACTTCCCAAACAACTGATGTTGACAAAGGACTCCCAAGATGGCTCGTAGAATCTCTGCATGCTCATCTTCATATGTGGAGTACACAAGGATTTCATCAATGAAAACTACCACAAACTTGTCTAGGAACTCACAGAACACATCATTCATCAATCCCAAGAATACACCTAGAGCATTCCTCAGGCCAAACTGAATTACAATGAACTCATAATTCCCATGATTACAATAGAAAGCAGTCTTCATGATATCGTCTTCCTTCATACGCATCTGATGATATCATGACCGCAAGTTGATCTTTGAGAACCAACATACACCCTTTAGTTGATCGAATAAGTCATCAATCCGCAGAAGAGGATATCAATTATTTATTATCTCTTTGTTTATGCGAATATAATCGACACACAACAGAAAAATGTCATCGGCCTTCTTTACGAACAAAACTAGTGCACCCCATGGTGACACACTTGGCTGAACAAAATCACACTTTAATATACCATCATGCTATATATGTAACTCTCGTAACTCATAAGGGGCCATCCAATATGAAGATGTAGAGATATTAGACTCTCCTGGCTATAGCTCGATCCCAAACATGATCTCTCGTCGAGGGGGTAATGCTACAACCACATCTGGAAAGATATCAAGGTAATCCTCTATGACCCTAAGAAATGCCAACTGCTGAACCTTTGAAGAACTCAGCATCATCTCATCCATCATATATGATATGGATGGAACGCACCAATGACCCATCCAAGGATCTCACTCACCAACTAACACCACTTGCTCTCCATCTGCACCATGGAAAATGACCTTCTTATGGAAGCAATCCACGATACCCTGCACCAAATACAACCAATCCATGCTATGGATGATATCATATGGTTGTATTCGTAAACATAGGAAATATCCCCAAGAGCAGTGTTTCCCCAACACTATCTCACAGTCACTACATACTTCAAACAAGTCAGCTCGACCTCCCACTGGCGTAGTCAACACCAAGGGCACTACAAGCCTCTCTACATCAAGTCCAAAAGCATGGAAAAGGGTAGGTGATATGATGGAGTGTGTCATTCCTGAGTCATACAAGGCATACACCAAGGTAGAAAAAAATCAAAGGGTACCTTGAACGACATTTGGCTCGCCTGGGGCTGGCAATGCTAGAGCATGAAGCTGACCACGACCTCCTCCACTGCCTCTCTGACCATGATGATGACCACCACCACAGTCGCGCTCTCTACTCTAAGGATAGGGAGCATCATGGGGCTATCCTCTAGTTGCCCCATCTACCCTCTGCTGATCTAAAGCTGCTACAACTGGCTTCTGCTGCCTCAGCTGGAACTACCTCAAAGGAGGAACCTGAAGCGTAACAACCGTTGCACGATGACCACTATGAATGGTCGGTCACTCACACTACTGATGACCACGACCACCACAAGAAAAACATGCACCTGATCCCTTGGCATAGGCCTGAGAGTTTCTGCCTCTATAGAAATGATATGTTAAGGGCTAGGACCTACCCCTGGTTGAACGAAAACTCTTATGCCCGGAAAAACGGGAACCCCGGGCCACAGCTCTTCTTCATGAGGGATTATGATGATCCCCCTATTGTGATGATCTGATCCTGGCTAATGTCCTCTCGACAACCTCTGCCCTCACCAACACCTCAAGTTATTACTTCATCATAAATGGGGTGAACTGGCATTGGATCTATGGATGCAAAGCCTCCTCGAAATTCCTTGAACTGGCCTCCTCATCTGGTAACAGGTCCAAAGAATATCGTAAAAGGTTCATGAAGTAGATTCCAAACTCTTGAATAGTAGATCCCCCTGTCGAAGGGTAAGAAGCTCCTGGAAACTGGACGCCTTCACAGTCGAAGAAAGGAACTCGACTCTAAACTTATCTCAAAACTGCTCCCATGAGATTGCTGACTCCTCACGATCAATGAGGTACAAGAACCACCACTACCTTGCTTCTCCATGCAACATCGTCACAGCTAAGAATACCCAGTGCTTTTTCCGAGCACAGATCAAACTGAAGCCTATCTCAACCTCATCCAACCAGTCGTCTGTGACTGCATCGGAAATGGAACCATCGTACTTCTTCAGACTCTAGCACTGAAACTCTCGAAGTGTCTTCCTCCAAGAGTCATCATTGTCAACATCTACCCTGTGGCGATCTGTTGGAAGAGCCTACTGGACATTTTCTGCGTGAACTTGAAAAGGATGTCGACATGGAGCCATACATTTGAAATAAAAAAATTCAGAGTTCCTAAGCCTCTAACATGGAAGTCGCAACATTAATTAATTAATTGTTTTCATTAATTCATTTTAGGTTAATCTATCCCAAGATCTACCCATTCAAACACAGTCACAAAGAATAATGATGCATGATACTTTCCTAGGTCTCTACCTTGAAACGAGTATCACCTTGTTTAGTAGCCATTGTAAACATAATGGTATGTACATCAGATCATAGGGGGCCTTAAATGCCTATGTCTCAGCAGGTGTCCAGTGTTTACCTCACTTTCTAGACATGAATGACATCGTTTCCCAACCAACCCATGAAAACTCACATGGGCCTAACTCCAAAATCCATCATATCCCTTAACCAGACCTTTGATGTCACTCTGTCATGACCCCCTCCCCACAAAGTGTACCCCTCCTAGGCTGGAAATGTGAGAAGGGATATAACGACAGCCCAAGTCACGCCTCTAGTAGGCCATGAGTTGGAGACTAACACCGAGGGTATAATAAACAGACAAATGGGAGGAATTACCCACTATTATAACACATGCGGAAGAGAGAGATAAGATAGATGTAAGAACCAGGGTTTTTGGGACAGGTTAAAATCCCGACCCTATTTAAATTTTTGACTGGTTTCCAAGGAGTCTGGAAAATCAGGGAAGTTTCTAGAAATTTCTAGACTACATGCCGTGTAAATCAGTACACTCCATGTATGTGTAGGCGAGTGACCGACCATGTGCTCGCTGAGTACATGTCGTGCAGTGACCGTGTAGTAGTTACTTACTACACGGCGTGTAGTTTTGAACATGCCGTGTAGACCCCCGACCGTGTGAGGCCATACATGGCGTGTAGGCCTGTTGGCTGGGTAGAAACAGGGGTGCATCGTGTTCCCTTTGGATAAGCCGTGTAGTCTAGCCATGTATAAGGGAAACACATGGCGTGTGGGTAAGTCGGCGAGGAAGAGAAAAGAAACCCTGTAAACACCGTGTACCCATAGGTACACGCCATGTACTCATTTCGGTAGGTTCGGAAGGTAAGTCGGCGGAATCTTGCCGTCTTATAACTAGTTAAATGAACTATACACAGCGCGTAGTCCTAAAGTACACAGCATGTACTTTCTTTTTTTTTTCTTAAAACGGGCAGTAGCCTTGTATTGAGGCAGAACCTCAAACCCTCCGCCCAGATACGCAAACCAGGCCGACCGAACAACTTTTCTCCTCCCGATCGTCAATCTGAGACCCGTTTTGAGCTCTGATTAGTGTGTTGGTAACCCCTCGGTAAGTCATCGATTCCTCTTTGGACGTTTTGTTTGATCTTCGTTCTAGAATGAGTTATGGGCATCTGAGCGGTGTTGAATCATTTGAAGATTTACCGCGTTTTAGACCGACTTGGTGGGTCTTACCGGAGGAGTAGCATCGTGCGAGTCTCAGGTAGGTGGTGCATATTTCATTTTGTGTTTTCATGGTTGTTTGGGTGATGCAGCCTTCAACGCGTTTTTGGGTATTTTTGAGCAGGACCTGTTTTATCTGTGTTTTCATACTATATTGCTTATGGGTCCTCTGGGATGCTTTTGGGTATGCCTGGTTACCAGTTGGAGTGAGCAGGGTCGGGTGAGGGGTCGTTGCTCATCGGGGCATTTTGTCCGAGTGATGCCAAAATGGGTTTAATTGAAATATTAATTTTTTAAACTATTTGGTTTAATTTATTAAACTCTGTTGTAAACTGTTAGAGGAATTCAAGACCTTAGGGCTGGTATGCGACGTCACCTCGCATAGTACAATTCAACAGTATAGTTTGTTTTTCCTGGTTATGTTTTTTGTTTACATATTTTATATATTCAATTACTTAATTGAATCTGATGGACCCCTAGGGTTGTGTTGGGCTTGGCCAGGTTACGCTTGAGTTATGCTGATCACAAGATGGGGCTTTTCCCGGGTTACTTTGGGTGGTTTTGACCACGAGTTTGGGCGTCATGGACGTCGGCATGAGGATGTACGACTATCGGATTGGGCTTGGCCCGGGTTACTAAGATGGCGATTCCATCGATCTTGAGCGACATGGTCACAGGGACACGATGTGTCAGACGTGTTGGTGGATTAGGACTATTTTGGTGATTACCACTCACCAGGAACATGAGTAGTGTGCACACAGAGATACTCCATGATGAGGTCGTTTTGACCACTCGTGTCGGTAGAGGACCCCGTAGTTGCGGTTAGGTACTTTGGTTGGGGGTGATTTCTGTAGAAATCCACGTGGGAGGTGAGGAGCCTTCAGATGATGGACGTGCCTTTGGGACGTCGGTACTTGAGACAAAAGGTGTCAAGAGGCACTTGGTGCCGGTTTACTATTCTCGGGCGTGCCTTCGAGACGTCGATACTTGAGGCACGAGGTGTTAGGAGGCACATGGTGTTGGGTAGCTATTTTGGGCATGCCTTCAGGACGTCGGTACTTAAGAAATGATGTGTTAGGTGGCACATGGTGTTGGGTTACACGACAGAGATTCCGTCGTTGGCTGAAGCAGGTGACACTCTAGGGTGGTTGTTTTGCACTGCACAGTGGCGTGTCGTTGGGCACGGGTGAAAAATTAAAATTTATACCTACTTACTACTTAGGGAAGTGGCAAGACAGGCTCAAACCACAGGGAGTCCTGTTGTTGTGTTTGGTGCTCTAAAAAAATAACTATACAAAAACACACATGCAAAAAAAACGTAAGAAAGATAAGTGGTGGTGGTGAAGTGAAGTGAAACAGATTTAGTGCGCGATGAAGAAGGGGTGAAATGGTGGACACAAAGTGAGTAGATAGAAATAGAGCAGCAGAATTATGGTGCAAACAACCAATATATGAGGAAGAGGGGAAGTCCACTGGTCGATTTGATGTTGCTTAACCGTATTCATTCACTGCAATTGAAGAACACGGATATGACTAAGGGTAACCGGCCAGAGTTGTCGTCTAGTCAGTTAGTGATGTAATAGCTCTTACAGTCCCTCGACTGTAAGAGTCATTCCATCCAATGGTGAAATTAAGTCAGTAGTCACCGAGCTCAACTTGTCAGCTGAGTTTGGTGTGTCTCTCTCTTTCGAGAGTAATTCACTTTGCAGTGAATTACTTAGATTGAAACAGTTTTAATTAAGGTGCAAACAAGATCGGTTTTCACTCGATCTTGTTGTTTTGAACATAAGCATCTATAAAAAGTGAGAGAGACAATCCAGAGCAAGTATACAGTGCATTAATGATATTAAACAGATCGAATCAACCAGCTTATTCCCCCCAAAGAGAATTAGCCAGACATTGTGGTTGGTTTCAATGGAACAGTGAAATAAGAATCAATGTAGTTCATGTTAAATTCAATTGCAGAAAAATAGAGCACAAGTCAAATAAAAAATTGTTTGTCGCCCTGCTCAAGCTCTCGGAGTACTAACTCCTGCTGCTTGGTGATGGACTCAATCTTGGAACTCCGCTCGATGTCCCGCCCTGGGAATCGAGGTGTGAAATGCTCTGATCTTGTACTCCAATATGCTCTGAGGAAGATGGATAGGTTCTCCTGCTCTCCTCCTTGTGTTCTTCTTTGAATCAAAGTCCCGCTGCTTCTGTCTCTCGATGGAAGTGTGTCCCGCTTGATGTCCTCCGCCACTGCTTAGTTCGATGCCCCTCTGCCTCTCCAGCCTCTCGTGCATTCATCACCCAACCGAAGCCTCTAGAATCTCATCTGAGGTGTTCCTTGGCCTCCACGTGGAACATTCACTTTGTCGCCCCTCCTGCACTGGGAACCGGAGCGGATGCTCTTAACTGAATGAAAAATATGCGCGTGCGGCGAGTCAATTTCTTCTCTGACACAACCAATCCACGTGGCGTGCTTTTATGTGCACGTCACGCTCTTTTAAGTGAGTTCAATGTAAGTCCATCCTGCTCCCTGCAACGAAACAAAAAACACAGGTGAGTCATATAAAAATATAATAAAACTATTATATACTATATATTAATATTATTACTTAAAATAAAAATACTTATATATATATATAATACTTAATATTAATACTAAAATATGCAACTATTATTATTATTATTATTATGATACCATTACTATGAAATATTAACACTATATATATTAGCTTTTATATTTTTAACAATATACCTATTACTATTATTATATGTAGTTATATTTATTAATATGACATACTATTATATATAAGCATATATAATATTAATATAACTATTCTTATCGTAGGATAGTTTAAGATATATAATTCATATATATATATATATTGGGTTATATGATATAATAGAACGTAATAAGAATTAAAAAAAAAGAAATGAAGAGGGGGAGAGTTCAACGTGGAAAGGAAAAAAGGGGGAAAACAGGGGGTCTTCGCGGCGTGGCAATGTTGTGGAGCTGGTGTTCGTGAAGCGGTAGGGTTGTACAGGACAGCGGCGAGGGCTTGAGGCGGCTGCGAGGTGCGGGTCTTCTGGTGTGGGAATGAAGGAGTGCGGCAGAGATGGAGGCAGGTTTGGCGCTAGATCCCGGTGGCTTTGGATGGCTTGCCGACAAGCAGGGAGAAACAGGAGGGAAGAGGGGTTCGGGTGGCTTGGCCGAGTGTGGAAGAACAGGGGTGGTCTCGGTGCAAGGGGTGTGTGGCGGCTTCGGGTCAGTGAAGATGGTGGCAGCAACCGAATGGCGCAGCAGCATGTATCGGCTAGGAGGGAAGGTGAGGACGGGGGGTTTGAGTGCGCAGCGGGTGGTTTGGGTTTTTTTCATTTTGCGAAGAGCTGGATGGCAGGGGAAACGAGGGTGTGAGGCAGGTTGGAATGGAGGAGCAGTGAATCGTGGTTTGGGTAGGGTTATTCATTCTTGAAGAAGGCATGTGGATGGCCGGCACGAGGATTCTCATACTCAATAACACATGGATTTCAGAAATCCAATTTTTAGCTTTGATTTTTCAGAGTGAATCATTTTTTGGGTTTCTTTTCTGTTCGTAAATGTGCTGTTGGATTTGCTATTGAGATTTTTGTGAAAATTTTGCTGATGTTTCTATTGGTTGGTTTGCTGGAACGGTGGTAGGGTAGAGTTGTGGTGACTGTAGTGGAGCGAGACGAGCCGGCGCTGTAGGTGGCTTCAGATGAGGCAGGGTAGAAGTGGTGGTATCGGTAGCTAGGAAGGTGAATCGGTAGCTCGAGAGGGAGATATGAAGTATCAGTGAGGTAAATGAAGCTACCGATAGAGGGGTGTGGTAACCATGAGAATATAGGTAACGGTGAGGATTTGCAGCTATTGGTATGGTAATGGTGAGGTTGAGGTGTAACGGTGGGGAAATGAGTAGAGCAGTAACGGTGAGAAAATAAAGGTGGAGCCGTAACGGTGATGTGTAGATTGGTGGGGATTTATGGGGATAACATTGAGGAGTAGCGGTGAGGGATGTGCATGTTGGGTAACGGTGAGGTAATGTGTAACGGTGAGGATGAGAAAAATAGGTTAATGGTGACAGAAGGGAGTGGGAAATGTATCGGTGAGAAATGAGGCGAAGTAGGGTGAGGTTGAGGAGTATCGGTAGGCTGGGTTACGGGTATAGGGGGAAGCGGTGAGGTGCAATGTAATGGTGGACTGTGCAGGTTGGGTAACAGTGAAGTTGAGTATAACGGTAGCAAGGTCACCGCTAAGGGCTGGACCGTGCGACTGCAACACCTGTGACAAAAACAACCAAGAAAATTAAATAAATAAAATAAATATATATATAATAAATTAAAAAAATAAAATAAATTAAATAGATTATAAAAACACAAAGTTATGTAAAATAAAATTAATGGAACTTTATTTAAACAATTGAATTAATTTTGGTTAAAAAATTATAAACATACATTATTAAAGAAAAAATTAAAATATTTATAATTACTTGCATAAATTAATTAACCAATTAATTAAAGAACTAATTAAATTAAAGAATAAACATATTAAACGAATAAAATTAAATTGTTGAAACTAATTAAATTATTAAAATTCTAAAAACCAAAAAGTGTTATTTATTTACAATTTAAAGAATAAGGCAATAATTAACTTAATTAATGAGTTAGTAAACTAACTAGAATGAAAATAAAAGAATAAATAAATAAAAGCCTAATTCGCACGACTCATTTAATTTTAGAATTATTTAAAATGACACTAAATCACATTAAAACACATGTTTTAAACAAAAATTGATTATTTTACACACCAACTGCAAAAAACACAACAATTATCAATTATTTAATAAAAACAACCTTTTAATATAAAAAAGTCAATAAAATATACACAAAAGATGTGGAAAAGAGTGAAAAAACACTGCCACATCAAACTTCCCCACACTTAACGCCTTGTTTGTCCTCAAACAAGTACATGCCTTTGACTTTAAAACGGAACTATGATTTGTGAGTTTCAACTCAAAAAGTGCATGATTGATCTTAAAAAATCCATATGAGCAGGACCAAACAATGAGTCAGGTTTTTCAAAGGTATTCAAAAATGATGTCCTGCCTAGCTTCAAATACTCACTGGAAGTCAAAAGCCTCACAAATTCATATACTGTCAAGTATGTTATGCCTCTTATGTGTAATCATTAACTATCCTACTTCACCATCCAATTCAAGTACTGATTCAAGGAGTAATGACAGGTTAGAAGAAGTGGAACTCAAAAACTTAGCTAAGGGTCCCTTCTATTCTCACCTTCCCCCAGGTTCCAAGAATTAAAATCCATTAAATTAATCACTTTATTGATTCACCTCAAATGAAAATTAACCAAGTCAATTGCTCACTTCTTCATCTGGGTTCAAAATTCCCCTGACCTTAATGAGTCCATTTTTGACAAGGGCACTTTATTTTACTTTTACCCAGCCATATTCCATGTGCATAGCATTGTGCATAGCACTTATTAAGATTGAAATTGGATTTATTTATTCACAGAAGCGCACCCAATGCACCTTGTCTCAGATATTCACCGTGGGATCCCATTTTCCCATTTTACTCCAGTTACAAAGGACTTAATTAATAATCATTCAAAGTAACATCCTAAAGTGATTGAATATTATATTATAAAAATGTGAGTCCCCTGGGTTCTAGTAAGAACAAAAAGTTACCCTAAGCCATGATCCTTACTCCACAAAATCTATCATGTCACACTCCCTTCCTCAGTTTCTAAACAGAAAGGTTCATAGAGACAGTGAACAATTGCACTCAGCAATCATTCATGATTAACATTTTCTGACTAAGTGACACTCTCAAGTTCCAGCAACAATTATCCACTAAACAAGACATAATTGAAGTACCAGTGGACATCCAATGACCATAATATGATGAATGAATTTGAAGAAAAAAATTGATGGAATTTTGAACCAATTTTTTGTTGAAAAAAAAATTGATCATTTTTTTAAAACAACCACAAACTCAAGTTCAAGAAGGGGGAATTCGACATTGCACTAGAATAACCCCTCTCCCCCACACATAAAACCCAACATTGTCCCCAATGTTGAATATCAAGGTGGGAGACAGTTAAAGATCAAAACACATAGACGTTTCAGATGAAAAAGGAAATGGAGGGGCATCAATGAAGTTCAAAAAATTTCTTTGCCACAGAAAGAGTGAAAGAAAATAAAAACAAAAACAAAATAAAAATGAAAGAGCCCAAACCCACAAACCATCACCAGTAATAAGTATAGTTCTATTCCTAAAATGTTCGTGCTTTTGAAGCAGTGTGAGCAGAAAAAAGATTTTAACAATTTACTTCAAATAGTAGCTTGTTTAGCAATGATGTGCAGTAGCAGCATAATGAGAATAATAATAATGGGTGAAAGAATGTTTGATCAAATCAACTCAAGTAAATTCTAAACTAAGTAGATATTAGCAGCTAACACCCAAGAAAGAAAAATACAGTCATTACTCACAGATTGGGAGGAAGTCCCCCACACTTAGTTCACAGTAGAGAGTAAGTAATTAATTGTAAATGAAAAATGGAGAACAACACTTCCCTGAATTATTAGAGCTTTAGCAATGGATTTCATCTACAGATCCTCATCAGCATCACTGGGTTGTTATTCCTCTTCAGAACCTGCAAGTTCAAATAAGTAAAATAATATTTTAGAGTTTATAGTTCAAGAAAAGTAAACCAAGAGAGTGAGTAGAGAGAAATGTTATCCATATGATGTAGTGGATTGCTCCCTTGGGTTTTCTAGCCAAGTTTCTGGCAGCAAAAACTCTCTCTAATACCACAAAAGATCATAAGGCACCATCAGCAGTCAAGCAATTGAAATAGAGAACAAGCAGCAGGGATGAACTTTATTGATTAACATAAAATAAAAGAGAAACTAATAAGCAACCATGGGTTAGTTACCATGCAACACTGAGTTTATATTCCTCAGTTAGACTTAAATCAGCTCATTCTTCCAATAGAGATATGGTATCCAAGCCCTTTGGTTTCCCTTCAAATAAGTGCTTTATTCTTTGACCATCGACTAAAAAGGGTCTATTCTCATCTCTAACTAGCTCAACAGCTCCATTAAGCAGAACTCTAACAATGGTAAAGGGTCCTGACCACTTGGACTTCAACTTCCCTGTAAATAGCTTCAATCTTGAATTGAAAAGCAGGACCCTCTCACCAACCTTGAAATTCCTGTTTTGAATGATTGAGTCAGGAAAAGCCTTTGTTCTTTCTTTATAAATTTCAGCATTATCATAGGACTCTCTTCGGATCTCTTCCAACTCACTCAGCTCTAGCAGCCTCCTCTATCTAGCAGACTTAAAATCAAAGTTAAGAGCCTTCACACCCCAATAAGATCTCTGTTGTAACTCAATAGTTAGATGGCATGCTTTCCCAAAAAGTATACTATATTGTGACATCCCTATAAGAGTTTTATAAGCAGTTATGTAAGCCCAAAGGGTCTCATCCAACTTCCTTGACCATTCTTTCCTAGAGCTAGACATTGTTTTCTCTAAAATCTGTTTGAGCTCTCTGTTTGAAACTTCTGCTTGCCCACTGGACTGTGGGTGGTAAGTAGTGCCTGTCCAATGTGAGCACCAATACTTCTCCATCAAACCATTGAACTTATAATTATTGAAGTGAGTCCCATTATCAGTTATGAAAGCTCGAGGCACACAAAAATCTGGAAAATATGTTTTTCTTAATGAATTTCAACACACTAGCAGCTGAATTGTCGGGCAGTGCTACTGTCTCAACCCACTTGGAGACGTAGTCCACAGAAACCAAAATGTACTCATTACCATAAGAGGATGGAAATGGTACCATGAAGTCCAAGCCTCACACATCAAATATTTCAACTTTCAGAATACCTTTTTGAGGTAATTCCTGCCTTCTTCCAACATTTCCCAACATTTGACATTTTTCACAGCCAATAACCAGACTTCTAGCATCCTTAAATAGTGTTGGCCAGTAGAAACCAGCCTGGAGGACCTTTTGAGAAGTCCTTTCTCCTCCATGGTGGCCACCCCAAGGTGATGAATGGAAGCTATCAAGTATGCGTAGAATCTCATCCTCAACCACACATATTCTCATAATCCGATCAGCACACCTCCTAAAGAGAAGAGGGTCATCCCAAAAATAATATTTCAGCTCAGAAAGAAACCTCTTCCTATGGTTGTGTGAAAGATCCTTGGGCATGACTGCAGCTACCAGAAAGTTGGCATAGTTTGCAAACCAAGCATACTGCTGCACAGAAGCAGCAAACGGTTGTTCATCAGGGAAAGAAGTATTGATCTCTTTTGGTTCCTTAATTGGGGAATTGGGCAATCTGGAAAAGTGATCTACAACAACATTCTCAGCCCCTTTCTTATCCTTAATCAATAAATCAAACTCATGTAACTGCAAGGTCCACCGCATGAGTCTAGGATTTGAGTCCTTTTTATCCAGTAAGTACTTTAAGGGCTGAATGATCTGTGAAAACTATGATCCTTGATCTTATTAAGTATTGCCTGAACTTTTCAAAAGAAAACATCACAGCAACTAACTCCTTTTCAATGGTAGAATAATTCTTCAGGGCATCATCTAACAGCTTTCTTGCATATTAAAAAACATGTAGCTTCATGTCCTTCCTCTGTCCTAACATAGCTCCTACAGAAAAATCACTAGCATCACACATAACCTCAAAGGGAAGTTTCCTGTCAGGAGCAGTGATGACAGGTGAAGTAGTCAACTTCTCCTTGAGTAAATTAAAGGCCTCTAGAGAAGTGTCATCAAAGACAAAGGGTGTGTCCTTAACCAGAAGGGAGCACAGTGGTCTAGTAATCTTAGAAAAATCTATAATAAACCTCTTGTAGAACCCAGCATGACCCAAAAAACTTCTAATTCCTTTGACATTTTTAGGTGGGGAAAATTTTGAATGACCTCAATTTTAGCATTATCGACCTCTAGCCCCTTCTTAGAAACCTTATGTCCCAATACTATTCCTTCAGTGGCCATGAATTGGCACTTCTCCTAGTTTAAGACAACGTTGGATTCTTGGCATCTTTCTAAAACTAATTCTAGGTTTTTCAGACAGTTCTCAAAGTTATTTCCCACAACAGAAAAATCATCCATGAACACTTCAATTATCCTCTCAATCATGTCTGAAAAAATTGCCATCATACATCTCTAAAAAGTGGCAGGAGCATCACACAAGCCAATTGGCATCTGCCGGTAGGCAAATGTCTCAAATGGACAGGTGAAGGTGGTTTTCTCTTGGTCCTCAGGTGCAATTAAAATCTGGTTGTAACCAGAGTAGCCATCAAGAAAATAGAAAAATTCATTGCCTTCCAACCTCTCTAACATTGGATCCAAAAATGTCATAGGAAAGTGATCCTCTCTTGTGGCAGCATTCAACTTTTTGTAGTCTATACAGACTCTCCATTTGTTCCCTGCTCTTGTCTGGATTTTCTCATTCTTCTCATTAGTGACCACTGTCACTCCACTCTTTTTAAGAACTACCTGGACAGGACTAACCCAGGGGCTATCAAAAATTGGAAAAATTATTCCTGCATCCAGCAACTTAATCACTTCTTCTCTCACAACTTCCTTCATGTTGGGGTTGAGACTTCTTTGGGCTTCTACTCTGGGTTTAAACTCAGGTTCCATTGGAATTTTATGCATACAGAAGGCTAGACTTATCCCTTTGATGTTAGCGATTGACCAGCCAATGACGGTCTTGTACATCCTCAAAACTGTAAGCAGATTTTGCTCTTGACCCAATTCCAGGTTGGATGAAATGATCACAGGAAGGGTGGAATTGTCTCCTAAAAAGGCATATTTGAGATGGGCAGGGAGGGGCTTAAGTTCAAGGGTGGGTGGTGACTAGCTTGAGGGAAGACACTTGGGCCTGGGTGGCCCAAGGTCTTCATGTTGCCTCTTGAAGAAGGAAGTAGACAAGACTTTTTCTTCATTATAAAAGCCTCCAAGAGATATCTCCTCAAAATCAGTCTCCTCTCTCAGGGTAAGAATATTCTCCAAGAAAAACTCATCTAGGTTCTCCAAAAATTCTCCCTCATACACATCAACAAATTCTTTCTCCTTACTTGAGCTGATACCCATGCAAGAGGCAGCAGGGATTTCAGGTTCACTGTTGATTTCAGCTATCATTCTCAGAAACTCTTCTTCTTCCTTTTCAACACTACTCTCAGTAGCTAGCATCTCATCTCTTAGGAAAATTGGTTGGGTGGGTTATTGGATTTTCTTAAAAACATTTAATTCTTCTTTCTGTTCACCCAAATTGAAAATTAGTTTCCCCTTAGACACATCTATCACAGCTCCCCCAGTGGCCAAGAAGGGCCTATCAAGAATTACAGGAACCTCCTTGTCACACTCCATGTCAAGGATAAGAAAGTCAGCAGGTAAAAAGAGTTCTCCTACTCCCACTAATAGATCATCGACCCTACCCACTGGATGAGTGATAAACCTATCAGAAATATGTAACACAATAGTGGTGGGTTGGGGAACACCTAATCTAAGGAGCTGGAAAAGTGACAGTGGAATCAGATTAATACTAGCACCTAGATAACACATGTAATTGAACTTACCACCTCTATCTCCAAATGTGCAAGGGATGACAAAGCTTTCAGGTTCCTGAAGCTTAGGAGGTATCCTATTCTATAAGACTGCACTACACTCCTCTATTAAGCTATAGGTGGCAAATTCTCCCAATTTTTTTTTGTTTGAATAGATTTTATTGAGTGATTTCAGATATGATGGTATTTGAATCTGTGCTTCCATGAATGGGATATCGATGTTCATCTTTTTAACCACGTTCAAAAATTTCAATAGTTAAGAATCAGGAGTTGGTTTCTTTATTATTTGTGGGAAGGGGATTGTAGGGGAAAAATTCCTCACAACTGGAGGCATCACTACAGTTTCTTCTTCAACAATTTTCTTCCCCTTAATGTATTTGTTTTTAAAGACATTTTCTTTGGGTTTTTGAGCTGGAATAACAGGAACAAGAGAGATTCTAGTGGTGCTATCCAGTTTTCCAGATTCAGGTTCTTTCAGATTTGAGTTTCCAGATTCATGCAGTTTCTCATTTTCAGCATTTTGGGGTTCTTTCCTAGGCTCTTGGTGGGTTTGGAGACCACTTCTGGTGGTCAAAACCATGTAATTTTCTCTAGGATTCACTTCAGTGGTCCTGGGTAGCCTACCCTTTTCTCTATTGCTAGCATCCCTAGCCAACTGCCCCATTTGAATTTCCAGGTTCTTCATTCTAGTATCCATTTGAACTTTATCGAAATCATTTTTGGTCTTTTTTTCATCAAACCTCCCTGTCAACTGATGGAACACATCTCTCACCTCATCTTTTGAGTTGGATGACTCAGCCTTTGGTTGGGATTGGGGTTGGAATTGCTACCTATGAGGCTGCTAGAATCTTGGAGGAGCAGAAGGTCGGAGGACTCCCTGCTCCCTCCATGACAGGTTCAGATGGTTCTTATACCCCTGATTTTAAGTGTTGAAAAAAGGATCATCCCTAGGCTGCATCTGAGGTCCATAACCAGCAAAGCTGTCACTCTCATGAGGCTGGACAGGCATATCAAAGTTTGGGCAACAGGTTTGAGAGTGGCCATACATGCCACAATGGTGACACTATTCCTTAAGGATTTGATGCGGGTTCTCATTAAAGAACCCAGCAGCTTGGGCTTCAGCTTGAGGAGCAGGGGTGGTTTATTTTCTAAAAATGGTTCTCCTCCTAGAACATTTGTGTTGGGAATTCTGAGCTAATGTTTTAAAGATCTGTTTGAGCTCCTCAGCAGTCCTATCACTAAAGTCTCCTCAAGAAGACTGACTCACCAAAGTTTGGTGGTAAGGGGTGAGACTATTGTAGAAGGTGTCCATGAGGAATTGGGGTGTACATTGGTGGTTCAGACACTGCCTAAGAAAACCTCTAAACCTATCCCAAGCTTCATGAAACAGTTCTCCTTCATCCTGAAGGAATCCAATGATTTTATGCCTAATCTCAGATGTCAGCCTCCTAGGATATAATTTCATAGTAAAGGCATTGTACACATGATCCCAGGTGAAAAAGATCTCTTCCTCTATCTGTTAGAACCAAGACCTAGCATTGCCCTTGAGGCAGAAAGGGAACACTCTCAATTTATGCTCTTCCTCAGTGAGACCCCTAAGTGGCAGTTGCTAGACACTACAATAGATGGCTCTAATGAAGTCAAGTGAGTCTTCACTAGGCATTCCGTTGAAGTTAGGAAGCTGACTATGCATGGATTGTTTGACCTCATAATTCCTATACCTAGGAGAGAGTCTAATACATGAAGGGTTTTCAGACACTGACGGTAGTAAGAACTCTCTCAGACTGTGTCTCTCAGCTATCTCATTGCCAGGTTGATTCATCATTCCATGTTGGTTCACATTCTCAGGAATTGGATTGTCCAGATTTTCATTTCTGTTTTCTTCCATTTTGAGATTTTCCTTGTTCTTTTTCACTTATTTGAGGTTCTTATCGATCTCAGAATTACCAGGTACTAAGTGTTCAGACATAGACCTGGTTTGCATGCAGCAGGTTCACAAATTTTTTTTTTTTGAATTTTAATTTTCTTTTTTCAGATTTTTTTAGTGATTTTTTTTAATTTTTTTTATGAATTTTTTTATTTCAATTTTTGTTTTATTTAAGTGCACCTAGCCTCCCATGCAACAGCGCCAAAATTTTCATGATCACGCGTCGTTGGGCATGGGCGACAAATTAAAATTTATACCTACATACTACTTAGGGTAGTGGCAAGATAGGGTCGAACCACAGGGAGGCCTGTTGTTGTGTTTGGTGCTCTAAAAAAATAACTAAACAAAAACACACATGCAAAAAAAACGTAAGAAAGATAAGTGGTGGTGGTGAAGTGAAGTGAAACAGATTTAGTGCGTGAAGAAGAAGGGGTGAAATGGTGGACACAAAGTGAGTAGATAGAAACAGAGCAGCAGAATTATGTTGCAAACAACCAATAGATAAGGAATAGGGGAAGTCCACTGGTCTATTTGATGTTGCTTAAACCTATTCATGCACTGCTATTGAAGAACATGGATCTAACTAAGGGTAACCGACCAGAGTTGTCGTCTGGTCAGTTAGTGATGTAATAGCTCTTACAGTCCCTCGATTATAAGAGTCATTCCATCCAATGGTGAAATTAAGTCAGTAGTCACCGAGCTCAACTTGTCAGCTGATTTTGGAGTGTCTCTCTCTTTCGAGAGTAATTCACTTGTCAGTGAATTACATAGATTGAAACAGTTTTAATTAAGGTGCAAACAAGATCGGTTTTCACTCGATCCTGTTATTTTGAACATACGCGTCTATAAAAAGTGAGAGATACAATCCAGAGCAAGGATACAGTGCATGAATGAGATTAAATAGATCGAATCAACAAGCTTATTCCCCCCAACGAGCATTAGCCAGACATTGTGGTTGGTTTTAATGGAACAGTGAAATAAGAATCAGTGTAGTTCATGTTAAATTCAATTTCATATAAACAGAGCACAAGTCAAATAAAAAATTGTTTGTCTCCCTGCTCGAGCTCTCAGAGTACTAACTCCTGCTTCTTGGTGATGGACTCAATGTTGGAACTCCGCTCGATGTCCCGCCCTAGGAATTGAGGTGTGAAATGCTCTGATATTGTACTCTAATATGCTCCAAGGAAGATGGTTAGGTTCTCCTGCTCTCCTCCATGTGTTCTTCTCTGAATCAAAGTCCCGCTGCTTCTGTCTCTCGATGGAAGTGTGTCCCGCTTGATGTCCTCTGCCCCTGCTTAGTTCGATTCCCCTCATTCTCTCCCGCCTCTCGTGCATTAATTACCCAACCGAAGCCTCTGGAATCTCATCTGAGGTGTTCCCCGACCTCCATGTGGAACTTTCACTTTGTCTCCCCTCCCGCACTGGTCACCGGAGCGGTTTCTCCTAACTGAATGAAAAATATGCGCGCGCGGCGAGTCAATTTCTTCTCTGACACAACCAATCCACGTGGCGGGCGTTTATGTGCACGTCATGCTCTTTTAAGTGAGTTCTATGTAAGTCCATCCTGCTCCCTGCAATGAAACAGCAAACACAGGTGATTCATATAAACATATAATGAAACTATTATATACTATATATTAATAGTATTGCTTAAAATAAAAATACTTATATATATATAATACTTAATATTAATACTAGAATATGCAACTATAATAATTATTATTATTATGATAACATTATTATGAAATATTAACACTGTATATATTAGGTTTTATATTTTTAACAATAGACCTATTACTATTATTATATGTAATTATATTTATTAATATGATATACTATTATATATAGTCTTATTTTATATTAATATAACTATAATTATTGTACGATAGTTTAAGATATATATATATATATATATATATATTGGGTTATATATATATATATTGGGTTATATATATATATTGGGTTATATATTGGGTTATATATTGGGTTATATATATTGGGTTATATATATTGGGTTATATATATATATAACCCAATATATATATAACCCAATATATATATATATTAGTTTAATTATTGGGTTATATATTGGGTTATATATATATAACCCAATATATATATATTGGGTTATATATATATATTGGGTTATATATATGATATATATATTTCTTATTCATATATATATATATATATATTTCTTCATCTAGCTCATCATACAGACTTTCTTGATCGTGTTCTTCCTGAACATTCTGTTGTTGAGGTTCTCTCTGAGACCTTTGATGCTTCTCAAGTTCTTCATCTACATGATCAGCCCAACTCTTAATGGTTTTCTCTCTTCCTTTAGAGATTTCATTCGTCTCAACCTTCTGGTTCTTCCGAGCCTTTCTGTTTCTCGGATTATCCACACATTGAGTGCTGTAATGGCCTTTCTGACCACAAACAAAGCATTCAATATGGCTTTTATCCTTAGACTTACTGTCTAGAGGTCTCTTCGATGCATTTCCTAGTTTTTCAGCTTTTCTAGCTGAGGAACCTGTGCTTTCTGATCTTTCAACCTTTCTGGATGAAGATCCCCTCTTCTGAAGGTTATTCTCTACTAGAATCCCCTTCCTTTGTTCAAGTCGATCAACCCTTTCATTCATTGCTCTAATAACCGGGCATTCTGCCACAGAATGATTATCTATGCAAACAGGGCATCTTCTTGATTTGCTACTTTCTGCCATAGCACCTGCAAGAGTCAAAAATAGAGAGTTAGTGCATCTGGAATGATATTGTCTTTTCCTTTAATATTTTCTATATTAAAGTTATAATATTGCAATTCATTCCTCCACCGTACAAGTCGTGCCTGTGTAAACCTTTTCAATTTAATTCTCATAAAATTCTTTATATAAGAACTATCTATTCTTATAGTAAAAGGTTTTCCCAAGAAAAGCTCGTTAGCCCTAATTCCTTTAAGGACAGCAAGCAATTCTCTTTCGTGGACAGGATAATTCTTCTCTGCCTTGTTAAAACATCCACTCCAGTATCTGCTGATACTATCATTATGGTTTTTACTTATCTTTAAGATACATCCCCATGCTGAGTCTGATGCATCTATTTCTAAGATAAGCTGATCTTCACTCCCATCTGGATACTCCAATTCTGGGAGGTTCTGTGCTTTCTGCTTCAGAATTCTGATTACTTTAGAATCCTTTTCTGTCCAATCCCAAGGTACCTTACTGGATACATTTTTCTGTATTGGAACTGAGATTTTTGCTAAATCTCTGATGTAGGCTCTGGCATAACTTAGTATACCGAGAAACACCTGTATTTGCTTACGATCTGTAAGCTCATCAGGGAAAGTTTGTAGCTTTTCTGCAATATGCGGTTGAAGCTTTTCTCTACTTCCTTGGATCTGTAATCCCAAGAATTCTATCTTTGGTTGCATCCAAATGATATTTCTTTCTGAAAGTATCATCCCTTCTTCTCTAAACACTTCAGCCACCTACTTCAAATGTTTTATATGCTCTTCTGTACTTTTACTAAATACGAGCACATCATCTATATAGACTGCCACAAACTGTGATAATCTATTGAATGCCTTATCCATTCTTCTCTGGAATATTCCTGGTGCATTCTTGAGTCCAAATGGCATCACTAGCCATTCAAACAAGCCAACTGGCATTGTAAATGATGTCAATGGTATAACTTCTTCTTTGATCTTTATCTGCCAATATCCTGACTTGAGATCAAACTTAGAATATACCATTGGCCTTTCATTCCTAATCCTGCTTCTCAAAGCTTCTTGGTTAGGAAGATTGCAGCCATCATCCTTTGTAGCACAGTTGAGATCACGATAATCTATAACCATTCTAGCCTTACCTCGCTGTTTTTCTGCATGATTCATTACCATGAATGCCGCACTCCTGTGAGGACTTTCATTGTGCCTGATCAGTCCAAGATTGATTAATTCTGGAATCTGTTTCTCAAATTCTTTAACCATATCATCTGGATAGGCAATTCCCTTACTTCTGATCACTGTACTAGGATCCTTTAGAGTGATGGTAGCTTCTGGCATTGCCTTCTGCCATAGTTTCAGGGGATTTTCTGACCAATTTTCTGATAAGTATTCTTTTATCTTGGCCAATGCCTCTTCTTCATTAATCCTCAGGACTTTTAATCCAACTAATTCTTTCCACTGCTCAATCTTTCTGTGGTATTCTCTATCTTCATCTAGATAGGCTTCCACTTTAACAGTAGATACTTTCTTATCTGGGACCATTCTGGTTTTTCCAGATGCGGTTGGAATCAAATAGTTGTCAAGGATAATTCCTTCTGAAAATATCGTTACAGGCTGATATCTTCTAAGAAACCTATTTCCAATCAAGAAGTCATCTGGAAATTGAGGAATAAAGCAAAGCATCTGCTCTATATATATCCTACCATTGAGTTCAATCTGAACATCCTTGGCTACTTCTTGAATCAGAACTGTTCCATTATTACCAACTGTAACTTGCAACTCTGAAGATTCCCAGGTTACTCCTGAAAATCGAATTCTTGTACAAGAGAATGTACATCCTGTATCTACTAGGGCAATACATGTTGTTTCATTAATACTTAATTTTACTAATGTAGCCCATTCCTCTATCTTTGCACTGAGTAATGAAGATCCCATATATCCTATATGAGTTTCTTCATCCTCATAGATAGGTATTCGAACAGTCCTCTGTCCAACTATCCTTCTGGAAATTGATGTTCTAGGTGCTTCTACTGAAGTACCTTCATCTTTTCCAATTGAGATCCTTGGATCTTCCAGATGGTTCTCCAGTATTTCTGATTTTAAGTCTTCTATCTTCAAATCTGACCAGTCTGATCTTGATCCTTCTGATCTAAGATCATCTTCATCATCTCTGACCTCAGAGATAACAAGTCTATTTCCAACTTGTCTAATAACATCTGGAATAAGTAGCTTCTGCCTTCTTTATTCCTCTGGATTTGGTGAAACCCATTCTCTAGGCCAAGTTAGCCTCTTGGGGTTTATCACCTGTGGTTTCATTGCTCTAATTGATGTTCCTTCATCCTGAAAAAGATGTGTAAATCTTTCCACACCCTTCCTTAGAGCTGGCCTTCCAGTATTATAGAACTTCACATAGAGATGAGTAATTACTCTGACACATCTCCTGTCGGGTGGACATCCCAATGTCTTCTGCCAGTTCCTCGTGTTGATCTTTACTTCTAGAGTTCTACTAATACTTCTGTCCATAAGAACAACATGCAAGTCTGGTATTACCTTTACCCATGCTGCTCCTGCATGCAGATTTGCACGTGCTCCTCCTAATAATGCATTGGAGAAATTGGCTAAACTGCCATCTACAACTGCAATTAGGACTGGTAGATCTTGTCCTTTTCTGACAAGAGGATCTACTCCTATCTGGATTATTCCAAAATGCACATACTTTGCATTTTTCTGGATTGCCTTGTTAACCCTTTCTGGTGTTAGCAAAGGCATTGAAAATAATCCTCTATCTGTTTTATAGACTTCAGCTGTCTCTTCATCTTCAAAGATCTTGGTCATTTCTCGATATGGTACCCAAGACTTCTGGTATACCTCAAACCAATCAACTCTGGGCATCTTCCATTCTTGAAAATATCTTCCTTCTGAAGGGATTTCAGTTTCTGAAGAATGAACCAGATCTCCTTCCATCTCCTCTAGTTTTACTAGTTCTGGAGAGTCTTCTGATGCACTAGCTCCTGTTCGAATCATGGCTATTCGAATCTGGATTAAAATAGGGTTACTTACTTCTTCTTCATATGAGGTATATTCTTCTTCTTCTGAGTACTCTGAATATAAAGAATATAAACTCTCATCATCTGAGTCTATATCTTCTCCCCAGATTGGCTCAAACAATATTTCGGATGAATCTTCCATCATTATTGTTTTGAGACTACCCCTTCGTTTATCTGCATCTGGGCAACTATCAGCTCTGTGACCTTTCTTGCCGCAAAACCAACAACAATCACAACTGGATAGATATTTTCCTTGAGGGAATTTGGGATACTTCACATATTTGCCTTTAAAGTTTTCTCTCATATCCTTCTGGATTCTATTTGGTCTAAGAAATCTCTTAGATTTTTCTGGATTTCTTCCTGAAAATCTACTTGATGATTTTCTTTTTCCAAATCTTTTCCAGACCTTTTTGAATGGTTTCTTTCTTTCACACTGGCCATCCTGGCACTGTGTTTTGAATGTTCTTTGTGGGGGTTTTCCAAGCTCCTGCCTGGTCGGACCGCACCCATATCTTCCTGCAACACCTTCTACTTTTGGGCAACAAGAAGAACTCATATATGGAATATTTCTTACATCTTGTAAGACATGTCTCTGCATACAATAGAGTCTTATCACCTGCCTTATTGTTTCTGCTCGAACTCCTAGAGTGTCTTGCAAATCTTCACTCTGAGAAAGACGAGTCTTCAACGCTTGTTGAACAATTTTAGGCCAACTGCCTGGAAGCTTCTGGATAAAGACATCTAGAGCATATGATTGATCTCCTGGTCCAAGAAGATAATACCAATGCTGAAACTCGCAAAGATATTCTTCAAAGTAGCACATGTCACAAATTTGGATTTTGGTTAAAGCTGTTCTAGATTTTTCTATCAATGCTCCATCCCGATCTACCAGTGAATTTCCAGCAAACTCTTGTTTAAGGAAATCAGCAACTACTGGTATAAATTCAATTGGGAATGTAACATATTCCTGGATAGCTGTTCTCACTTCTGAGTGTCTCAGCAGCATATCCCAAAATTTCCCTGCATTACCTATTAAGGTAGATCCTGCGAAATTAAGTGCACTATCTATGGTCCACGACTGTAAACCAACTGATAGCATATAATATCTAAGGTCTAGAGCCCATTCATCTATGGCGGCTCCTGGATCCTTTTCACAGTCTAGCTTTAGGATCGTCCCATGTTGAGGAACACCTTCTGGATGTGCTTTCTTTGGCCTATATTCTTCCTGAATATGGCTGGGATATGAGGGATTGGCTTCCCTATTGATCTTCTGAAACAAATCCTTGAACGATCCTTTCTGTCGTTCCCAAGGAATTGGTTTCTGGGAGATTGTTTGCCATACTGGCTTGGCTTCCCAAGGTTTTACACCGAGTCTTTCGGTGGGAGATAACTTACTCTCTTTCTTTTTCCTCTTCTCTTCGAGTTTGGCTTGTAGGTCTTCAACTTTTTTGAGTTTTTCATTTAGGTTTTTGGAGACACGCTCTATATCCCCAAGTTCCCATTTTTCCCGAGTAATAATATCATGGATCTGTCTTTGGTATTCCTGGATACTTTGAGGAATACTCGAAACTTCTTCCTGATATTCTTGAGCTTCTCCTGCTAAAGGCCATGCGTAATCTTCTGCAGTATATCGTCCTGATAAACTTGCTCTCTCTGTATCTCAGTGTGGGTTTGTATCAGAGACAGTGACTCCGGGCTGATTGGAATCTTCTCCTGAAGCTCTCCCTTCAAGCCTCTGCCAAATATCTCGGATATTTGGTCCGACACCAGATCCTCTTCCGGCCATATTTTACTGTTCAAAGCAAAATACTTCTCCTTCTGGATCTCCTAGAGTTCTTTCTAGGTTTTCAACTAACCACTTGGCCTGTCGAAGTTGAGACTCTGTATGCCTAATTTCTGCCTTTAATCCTTCAAGCTTATCACGAGTTGCCTGGGCTTTCTGCCCTAACTCGATTACTTCGGGTTCATTCTCAAAAGCAAATCTGGCTTCTGGAATTTGATGATACTTTCTAAGCCAAATATGATTGGCTTTGTTCTCGTAATATCTTACCCTTCCTTCTAGCCGTTTCTGCTCATAATAAAGACCTTTAACCATGGGATACAGAAATTCCTTACTGGAAAATCCGTGAAAGCAGCGCTCTGGCTGGCTTTGTTCTCCCCCCCGCGCTCTGATACCACTAGTGGGTGAAGTCTCCGACGAGGTCTCCGACGAGGTCTCCGGTTTGGGAGTCCAGAAAGGCTGCAAAAATCACAAACAGCAGCAAAACATTATCCAAGAAGAGGATAAGGGGACTACCTGTCGACGACTTCGCAGGATCGTTTTGGGAATCGCTTCGCACGAAGAACACAAAGGCTTAGAGAGAAGGTAGAGAGAGAATTTCTGAAATCGTTCTAATTTCTATTTCAAAATACCTCCCCGAACAAATGGGTCGGAGGTCCCTTATATAGGCCTCTGGGCTCAACTTGCCCGAGAAGCTGACTCGATACAGGACACGCAAAAGCAAAGGTAAAAGCATAAGAAAAAGCAAAAGGTGGACCGCACTACCGCGAAACTTCCACCACACACTTTTACAATAAATACAAACTATATAAATGACATGTTTGATGTGATCCGCTCGTCCATGGCGAGTATGACGCTTGTCTGGATCATCGCCTAGAATCCTTCCAAGTCGTATAGAGCATCAATCATCTCCCCAACTGAGACTTCTCTCTCTGACTCCTTCATTTTGATCAATTCTTTGATGGCACGTTGGATTTGATCTCTGAAAATAAAGATATCTTCTTTATGTCCCTTCCATGTCTTGAGTTCTTCAAGAATCGTGTCTGCCTCCACCGCGAAGTCTGTCAGATGTGTCATCTCTGCATGCTGCATGTCTCTGGAGTTGATAGAGACCAACACATTGTCTCCTGCAAAGAATATACAATCTTTTCTTGTTGATTTTGATTCAATTAGGTAAATGCTCCAGGCGATTTGGATACGTTCATAATGACTTTTGTTCAAGCTGAACTCTAGCCAATCTTCATCGCTAAACTGCGAGTCTTCAAATGCTTTCTGGACAGGTCCTTTAGTCCAGTGCCCTGGGTACAAGTTCCATAGAATAACCACTCTGTCCGTTAATCTGATAGGTTCAATATGTGCAACCCACCATAAAAAACTTGGATATGCATTGTTCAGAACTGTTCTGACCATCCTGGGTACCCAATTGAATGTGGAATTTATTTTCTTAAATCCCAAAAACTGTACAGCTCCCATGCTGAAAGCTTTCTGGCATTCAATGAACTCTTCTGGTTCTAATGCCGTATCTGGTATATGGAGTTTTGGAATCCCTGTTCCTGAAATTCTCCAAAACCTCTTCAAAACTGGATATTCTTCCATTCCTGTTTCCTTGATTCTCCTAACTTTGTCAAGGAGTCCTGAAACTTGGACTTTCAGCCTGATCTCTTCAGTGATGATCATACTGATCATATCTCGATCAATCTTTTTATAATCCTCCATAAGATCTTCAGATTCTTCAAGCATGTCCAAAACATGGTTCAGACCTCTTTTGAATATCCGATCATCTTTACTTTTCTGGATCAGATTATACACGGCTGTGGACTTATTTCTTGAAATATTTGGAATCCTTTGCAAATATTTCCATATCTCCATTGCTGGATTGGGCTCTTCATCTAGCTCATCATCCAGACTTTCTTGATCTTGTTCTTCCTGAACATTCTGTTGTTGAGGTTCTCTCTGAGACCTTTGATGCTTCTCAAGTTCTTCATCTACATGATCATCCCAACTCTTAATGGTTTTCTCTCTTCCTTTAGAGATTTCATTCGTCTCAACCTTCTTATATATATATATTTCTTATTCATATATATATATATATATTGGGTTATATATTTCTTATTCATATATATATATATATATATTGGTTTATATGATATAATAGAACGTAATAATAATTAAAAAAAAAGAAATGAAGAGGGGGAGAGTTCAGCGTTGAAAGGAAAAAAGGAAGAAAAAAACAGGGGGTCTTCGCGACGCGGCAATGTTGCGGAGCTAGGGTTCGTGCAACGGTAGGGTTGTGCAGGATCGCGGCGAGGGCTTGAGGTGACTGCGAGGTGCGAGTCTCCTGGTGTGGGACCGAAGGAGTGCGGCGGAGATGGAGGCAGGGTCGGCGATAGATCTCGGTGGCTTTGGATGGCTTGCCGAAGAGCAGGGAGAAGCAGGAGGGAAGAGGGCTTCGGGTGGCTTGGGCGAGTGCGGAAGAACAGGGGTGGTCTCGGCGCAAGGGGTGTGCGGTGGATTCGGGTTAGTGAAGAAGGTCGCAGTGACCGGATGGCGCAACGGCATGTATCGGCTAGGAGGGATGGTGAGGACGGGGGGGTTTGAGTGCGCAGCAGGTGGTTTGGGTTTTTTTTCATTTTACGGATTGCTGGACTTCATGGGAAACGAGGGTGTGAGGCAGGTTAGAATGGAGGAGCAGTGAATCGTGGTTTGGGTAGGGTTCTTCATGCTTGAAGAAGGCAGGCGGACGGCCGGCGCGAGGATTATCATACTCAACAACACATGGCTTTCGGAAATCCAATTTTCAGCTTTGAGTTTTCAGAGTGAATCATATTTTTGGGTTGCTTTTCTGTTCGTAAATGTGCTGTTGGATTTTCTACCGAGATTTTTGTGAAAATTTTGCTGCTGTTTCTATTGGGGTTGGTTTGCTGGAATGGTGGTAGGGTAGACGTGCAGTGACTGTAGTGGTACGAGATTAGCCGGCATTGTGGGTGGCTTCAGATGAGGCAGGGGAGAAGAGGTGGTATCGGTAGTTGGGAAGGTGAATCGGTAGCTCGATAGGGAGATATGAAGTATCGGTTAGGTAAATGCAACTACCGATATAGGGGTGTGGTAACCGTGAGAAAATAGGTAACGGTGAGGATTTGCAGCTACTGGTATGGTAAAGGTGAGGTTGAGGTGTAACGGTGGGGAAATGAGCAGAGCAGTAATGGTGAGAAAATAAAGGCGGAGGCGTAACAGTGAGGTGTGGACCGGTAGGGATTTGTGGGGCTAACAGTGAGGAGTAGCGGTGAGGGATGTGCAAGTTGGGTAATGGTGAGGTAATGTGTAACGGTGAGGATGAGAAAAATAGTTTAATGGTGACAGAAGGGAGTGGGAAATGTATCGATGAGAAATGAGGCGAAGTAGGGTGAGGTTGAGGAGTATCGGTAGGCTGGGCTACTGGTAAAGGGGGAAGCGGTGAGGTGTAGTGTAACGGTGGACTGTGTAGGTTGGGTAACGATGAAGTTGAGTATAACGGTATCAAGGTCACCGCTAAGGGCCGGACCGTGCGAATGCAACACCTACGACAAAAACAGCAAAGAAAATTAAATAAATAAAATAAATAAATAAAATAAATAAATAAAAAATAAATTAATAAATAAATTAAATTAAATAGATTAAAAAACACAAAGTTATGTAAAATAAAATTAATGGAAATTTATTTAAACAATTGAATTAATTTGGGTTAAAAAATTATAAACATCCATACTTAAAGAACAAATTAAAATATTTATAATTACTTGCTTAAATTAATTAACCAATTAATTAAAGAACTAATTAAATTAAATAATAAACATATTAAACGAATAAAATTAAATTGTTGAAACTAATTAAATTATTAAAAGTCTAAAAACCAAAAAGAGTTATTTATTTACAATTTATAGAATAAGGAAATAATTAACTTAATTAATGAGTTAGTAAACTAACTAGAATGAAAATAAAAGAACAAATAAATAAAATCCTAATTCACACGACTCATTTAAATTTAGAATTTTTTAAAATGACACTATAGCACATTAAAACACATGTTTTAAAAAAAAAATTGATTATTTTACACATCCAAGTGCAAAAACACAACAATTATCAATTATTTAATAAAAACAACCATTTAATATAAAAAAGTCAATAAAATATATACAAAAGATGTGGCAAAGAGTGCAAAAACACTACCAAATCAAGCACCAGTGGAGTTTCTGTTTATTTGTACATTGTACTGTTTATTTCATTCCTTTTAAATGAATGAATGCTTAAACACATATATTTGGTATGCAGTGTTGGGTGGTATCCTACTGAGATTTTTCTTACACCCTGCACGAGCCTTTCGGAAGGCGTGCAGACTTTATGACTTTACGTGCTGGAAAGAGTCCTGTTTTAGGAGTTGGGTTATGTTAGTTGTTTCTTGGAGATGGTATGGACCTTGATCTTATACCTACCTGGGATTACTTTGATTCATTCCCAATTCAGTGTCAGCATGCTTACTTGTTGTAGCTACTCTTAGTTAGCCATTAGAGACTTTTTTATACTCAGTTATGTATGGCCTGTTTTGGATGCATGGTAGGTTGTTTATAGTAGTTGTGGTAGTTGATTGATGGCATGTTGTTCTGTTTACTTCTGTTGTAGTTTTTTTCTGTATTCATTCTGCAATTTATTGTTATTGAATGTGCTTCCGCTATTCGGGTCTGGTTCGAGTCTGCAAAGTCTTTCTTTCCGCTGAATCATTACTATTATACTTGGACCAGAACCCTTATTATGATCTTATGAGAGGGTATAGCCTCCCCACTATACCAAATAGACCCTCACTGCTAGTTGGCAGCCTTTGGAATTCAGGGGAGGTGCGCCTAAGGTAGTGACACCCGACCCGTTCGGCACTGTTCGGGTGGATGGCCGGGTCCGGGTCGTTACAAAGTGGTATCAGAGGTGGGTTCTTGATAAAGATTTAGTAGCAGTGTTTTTCTGACTACTAATGAGATTGAGACTTCTCTTTTTTTTTCTGCTGGTTTTACTATTTGGGATATGGTATACTGGAGATAGGTTGTTGTTACTGGGACTGGGTTTTTAGCTAGTGCTTGGGTGCCTGCATCCCCAGGTATGGGGGATGGACCTAGTTTCCATGGGTGGGAATTGTTGTTTTCTTTTGCTCCGATTACAGTTTATATGATTTCCACCTCGGTGGCTCACATGATGTTTGATGTTCATGATTGTGATATGTGACCCTTGATCCGGTGTGGTAAGGGAGACTTGGACCTTGACCCGGTATGGTGAGGCTACTTTGCTTGGCTCTTGATAGGCACATTTTTAGGGTAATTCAATTTCATAATTTCACGTATGCTCTATGAAGTGATAATTCTATGTGAATAAAGTAAATTTCAATGCTTTAGAATGATTGAAATGTGAATTGGTAAAATTCATAATAGAATTTCTAGTTGTACAATATGTATGTCATGCTTTATATTTTTTAGAATTCCATGTTGTAGGATAGTTGGGTCTGACTCTTAGGGGAGCAGGCAGGTACTATGATTGAGGCAGTGTAACTATCATGATTGGGTGACTCAGTCGTCGGTTTGAGGCAATGAGAGTTGTCGGGACGGGCATGGCCAGAGGTACTTTGATACATGGCTCTGTTGAGCGGGTACAGAGGCTATGAGGCCGAGATGCCGTGGAGCATGAGTTGCAGTGAGGGAGAGTAAGGGTAGTTGTTGTGAACTGCCTTTTAATGCTTTCTTTATCTGCGTAGAATATATTACTGGATATATGTATGGGATGTCTGACCATTTATGGTATTCAGCGGGTTACTCCTTCACGAGACGATGTAGCATCAGGCAAGAGAGGATACAGTGCCGTATGATCAGGGTCAGAATTCGGTATAGGAAAAGCACGAGCCGCAGGTACAGGCTCAGGGACCGGATCAAGTTCAGGATCCATTCCAGGCAGGACAGCAGCCGGGTGTGGCATCGTTCGGGTTGTGGCTCGATGAGCAGCTCCGAGCGAGCCTGACACACATCTTGTAGGGGATTGACAGAGGCACGCAGGGTACTGAGGCTTCTATGGCATATCTGACGCGGGAGTTCCAGTCACACCACCCGCCGCTTTTTCAGGGTGAGGGTGGTCCGAAGGAATTTCAGAACTAGATAGAGAGTATGCAGATGATCTTCAAGCAGCTCGAGACGCCTCCAGGGCGGAGGGTCAAGCTGGAGAATTACATGCTGAGAGGGCCGGCGAAGCGTTGGTGGGATGTACAGGTACAGGCTTGTAGGCAAGAGGGACTGGCATGGAAGGACTTTGAGGACAAGTTCTTTGAGAATTTTTAACAGGAGAAACTGAGGGCAGAGAGAGCTTGGGAGTTCTTGAGTCTCTAGCAGAGAGATATGACCGTCATGGACTACGCAGCTACCTTCACAGAGTTGTCATGTCATTCACCTGGTATGGTGAGCGATGATGCAGCTAGGGTAAGGCGCTTGGATGATGGCTTACAACACATCATTCAGTTCTAGGTGAACATCATCAGGATGGGTTCTATCTCCGAGGTGGTGAATCAGGCGCTCATAGCCGAGGGCAACGAGAGAGAGAAATCTCGCTTGAGTCAGACGACGGCTTCAGGTGATAGCCCGGACAGCAGGAAACAAGGACGAGATGAGTTCCAGTAGGGAAGTCAGGCCAGGGATTCATCTAGACCACCTTAGGGGAGTTCTTTGATGGTTTTCTTCTAGTGTGGACAGCCATGGAATGTTTGGGCATAGTGTGATAGGCCTCCGAAGGAGTGCTGGGCTTGTGAACAGAATGGACATCTGGAGAGGTATTGTAGGCAGCCTTCTTAGATAGCCAGCAGGTAGGGACTGGTACAGACTGCACCATCTGGAGTTGGTTCAGGTTCGGTACCCGGAGAGTGTATTCGAGAATCAGCTGCGCGTGGAGGTCATGACAAAGATAGTGGGACCCAACTGAGGGGTCAGTGGATGGTGACCAGAGCAGCATCAGGATTTCAGGCGTCAGGCAGCTGTGTTTCAGGCCAGGTGCACGCCGTGGAGCTGCCAGAGGCTGAGAAGGCTCGTGAACCGATGACGGTTAGAGGTACACCGCGGTGTGGCCATGACCTCCATGTTTACTTTTTGGCATGACATGTAGAGGCATGTCTGTTTTTAGTGCATGTGTGCACAATATCTATTTGGACTGACTAGATGCTAGTTAGTGGGATTGGAACCATATCGGCTGTGTGATATATATGTATATATGTATGTATGAGGTGTTGTGGGCATCGGGGCATCATGGATGCAGGTTACTTTAGGTGTCGTGGGCATCGGGTCATCGTGGATGCGAGTTACATGAGGTGCTAGGCACCAGGACCTCATGGAGGAGGACACCGATGCAGTGTAGGTTATGTTGGGTGTCGGAAACGACACAGGAGAACCAATGAGGTGCAGGGGTGATGATGCGTTACGGGAGGACTATATGTCTGGAAAACAGTTTAGTAAACCCTATTAGCTTTACGTTCTGTTGGGTTGAGACTGGTAAGGCGATTCCTAAGGTGGGGAGCCCCCCTTGAAGAATTTATCCAGAACCTTTATGACCGGGGTAGTCTGGGTTCTTTAACTAGGATGGGCGTGTTCGGTACCATCTCCTAGTTTCATTTGATTTATCGGGGACGAGCTACGTTAAGGTGGGGAGTTTGTAAGAACCCAGGTTTTTGGAACTGGTTAAAATCCCGACCCTGTTTAAATTTGTTTCTGGTTTCCAAGGTGTCTGGAAAATTTGGGAAGTTTCTGGAAATTTTCAGACTACACACCGTGTATGTGTAGGCGAGTGACCGGCCATGTGCTCACCAAGTACATGCCGTGTAGTGACCGTGTAGTAGTTTCTTACTACAGGGCGTGTAGTTTTGAACATGCCGTGTAGACCCCCAACCATGTGAGGCCATACATGACATGTAGGCATGTTGGCCAGGTAGAAACAGTGGCACGCCGTGTTCCCTTTGGACATGTCGTGTAGTCTAGCTGTGTATAAGGGAAACACATGGAGTGTGGGTAAGTCAGCGAGGAAGAGAAGAGAAACCTGGTACACGCCGTGTACCCATAGGTACACACCGTGTACTCATGTCGGCAGGTTTGGAAAGTAAGTTGGCGGAATACTTCCATCTTATGAACAGTTAAATGAACAATACACAGCGTGTAGTCCAAAAGTACATGCCGTGTTCTTTCTTTTTGTCGCTTAAAACGAGCAGTAGCCTCGTATTGAGGCAGAATCTCATACCCTCTGCCCAGATACGTGAACCAGGCTGACTGAACCCCTTTTCTCCTCCCGATCATCCGTCTGAGACCCGTTTCAAGCTCTGATTAGTGAGTTGGAAGCCCCTCGGTAAGGCCTCGATTTCTCTTTGGCCATTTTGTTTGATTTTTATTATAGAATGAGTTATGGGTGTTTGACCGGTGTTGAATCTTTTGTAGATTTACCGTGTTTTAGATCGAATTGGCGGGTGTTACCGGAGGAGTAGCATAGTGAGAGTCTTAGGTAGGTGGTGAATACTTAATTTTGTGTTTTCATGGTTTTTTGGGTGACGTAGCCTTTGGCGCGTTTTCGGGTATGTTTGAGTGGGACCTGTTGTATCTTATTTTTCATTATGTATTGCTTATGGGACTTCTGGGATGCTTTTGGGTATGCCCGGTTACTAGTTGGAGTGAGTAGGGCCGGGTGAGGGGTCGTTGCTCGTCGGGGCATTTTGGTCGGGGGATGCAAAATGGTTTTAATTGAAATATTAATTTGTTAAACTATTTGGTTTAATTTATTAATGTATATTGTAAATTGTTAGAGGCATTCAAGACCTTAGTGCTGGTATGGGACATCACCTCGTATAGTGAAATTCAACCATTTAGTTTGTTTTGCTTGGTTATGTTTTCTGTTTACATATGTTATATATGCAATTTATGAATTGCATCTGCTGGACCCCTTGGGTTGTGTTGGGCTTGGCCCGGTTACGCTTGAGTGATGCTGATCACAGGTTGGGGCTTTCCTGGGTTACTCTGGGTGGTTTTTACCACGGGTTTGGGCGTCATGGAGGTCGGCTTGGGGTAGTACGACTGTCAGGTTGGGAATGGACTGGGTTACAAGGATGGTGATGCCATCGGACTTGAGCAACATGGTCGGATGGACACGAGGTGTCAGAAGTGTTTGTGGCTTAGGACTATTTTGGTGATTACCACTCACCCAGAACATGAGAAGTGTGCACACAGAGATACTCCGTGATGAGGTGGTTTTTACCACTCGTGTGGGTATAGGCCCTCGTAGTTGTGGTTAGGTACTTTGGTTGGGGTTGCTTTCCATAGATAGCCACGTGGGAGGTGAGGAGCCTTCAGATGATGGGCGTGGCTTCGGGACATCGGTACTTGAGACACAAGGTGTCAGGAGGCACTTGGTGCTGGGTTACTATTCTTAGGCATGCCTTCGGGACGTCGGTACTTGAGGCACGAGGTGTCCAGAGGCACATGGTGTCGGGTCGCTATTTTGGGCGTGCCTTCGGGAAGTCGGTACTTGAGACACGAGGTGTCAGGTGTCACATCATGCCGGGTTATACGATAGAGATTCTGGCATTGGCTGAAGCAGGTGACACTCCATGGTGACTATTGAGCACCAGTGGATTTTGTGTTTATTTTTTCATTGTACCATTTACTGCTTTCCTTGTAAATTCCTGGCTGCTTAAACACATATATTTGGTACGCACTGTTCAGTGGTATCCTACTGATATTTTTCATACACCCAGCATGGGCCCTTCGGGACGCGTGCAGACTTTATGGTTTTACGTGCAGGAAAGAGGCCAGTTTTAGGAGCTGGTTTACGTTAGTTGTTTCTTGGAGATGGTATGGACCTTGAGGTCAAACCTACCTTGGTTTACTTTGTTTCATTCCCTATTCTGTGTCAACATGCTTACTTGTTGTATCTACTGTTGGATAGCCATTGGCGCATTTTTTATACTCAGTTCTGTATGACCTGTTTTGGATCCATGCTTGGTTGTTTATAGTAGTTGTGGTAGTTGATTTCTGGAATGTTGTTCTGTTTAACTCAACTGCAGTTGTTTTCTATATTGCTTCTGCTGTTTATTGTTATTGAATGTGCTTCCGCTATGCGGGTTTGGTTCGAGTCTACAGAGTCATTCTTTCTGCTGCATCTTTACTGTTATACTTGGACCAGTACCCTTATTATGATCCTCCGAGAGGGTATAGCCTCCCCACTATACCAAATAGACCCTCGCTGCTAGTCGGCAGCCTTTGGCGTTCAGGGGAGGTGCGCCTAAGGTAGTGACACCGGAACAGTTCAGCACTGTTCGGATGGCTGGCCGGGTCCTGGTCATTAGAATAGAAACCAATCTACTCCAACTCAAAACTGGAATATAAAAGAAACCCATGTTTATATATGAAATTTCATGAAAAATTACTACACATGGAAGTGAAAAACTATAATTACCCAAAAAAATGTAAAAAACAACAACAGCAACCACATACCCGAACATCTCCTGCAACCCCAAGCTAGTAGAAACCAGCTAGATCTCTAACCTGCTCCAAGAGACCTGAAAAATAGTTTATATATACATATGGTGAGTATAACAGCATACTCAGTAGGATCCTCCCCTAATCCTCTCATGCAAATGTAAAGAAATCATGATAAGGCACAATGAACAACAACTGAAACTAAATCGTCACCTAAATATGTATAATAAGTTCCCACCCTCACCATGGATACTCTCACCAAGTAACACATACAAGAATATATCATATAATAATAAATATCAAGGGTATCTCGCTACTACTTCCCCACTGGTTTTCCACTTTGCCCCAATATCGCACGTCCTAAGCATCTCTCTCCAAAAAGGCTTGCCCGCAAACAACTGGGTGAAGCACAACACCATCCTCACAACCAAAAGTAACAAGTTATTTTCTGTGAGCCACCATAGCTCGCATAACATGTATTATACGTCTGGTATTATACCTGAAGACATTGCAGCCCATACACCACGTAAGGATCCTCAGGCAATCAAAACCTATACACGTTACACCTATAGTAGTCCATAGGATACTATATCCAGAATATATGTGTGTGAATAACCACAATCCATTATAGTCCTCCACACACATATATGGGGGGAACTAACCAATGTACCTACCAGCACAAGTAACTACCAAGAGTAGAGAGTGGTGCCAAAGGGGGTATTCAAACATTCATCATCCCACCGAAATGTGGGGAAAAACACCCCCCAGGGATCAAAATCCACAGTGGGTCAGTTTCCCTTACTAAAAGGGTGGAGTAGCTTATAGAAACACAAAAAGTACAAGACATATTATAACTCACAACCACACTACGATCATAACCTAGACTTAGACATAATTGCATCTAATGCCCCTCAGACTTCGGGCTGCTACATCGATGACTAGGTATCCTATAAGCACACAACCATTTAAATAACATTATTATATTACTTCATTCCATTTTTTTCTTTTCATCTTCACTGTACGTTAATTAATTCAATAAACATTATTTACCCCTGAATAATTTCACATTAAGAACTCCATTCGCATCACACCCAAAATCCACTATCCCTTCAAAATTAAAACCTCGTCATTATGTTCCAGCAATATCCAACCAAATGGGTTAACACCATTTATTCAAATATTCAGTACATAATTACTTTACCATATTCCCAAGCATTCTAGAAAAGCATTATATGCTACTAAACACAAGGGGGTTCAACATAGTGGGTAGATGTACTACCTGTCAAGTCTTTTCTGCCTATAGCAGGAGCATAGACCCATTCCCCCTTGAGAATATAAACACAGAAAGCACATGGAATACCTCACGTGTCTTCGAATCTTTCAAGAGAAGGTTAAGCAACACCAGCTTCCTTGAGCAGTGGGGAAAAGTAAAGCAGATAAACACCCAAATAACCAGCAGGAAACCAACAATCACATCCATCCCATTCTAGAAACACCAGTTTCCTCCCCGACTCCCACATACATAAACCGATGCATATCTCCACTCTAGGCGTCATCCGCTACCACAACCAAAAGGACTCTATGCTCCCACATATCACAAAAACCATCCAGAATCACATCACAGCTCAAGCAGTATGAAAGAAAACATCACCTCAATTGGGCTCTTGGACCTTTAACAATCAAGAGGGTAACTCATAAACCTTCAAGGAATTATCAAAAAATAAAATTATTTAATCCATCTTGAATTAACAGGTTTATAAATTGTTAGATCCAACATCAGGAAACATAACCAGTAAGCTATCACAAAATACTAAACATGCTTACCACTCCAATTTGATTAACATCAAATTGAAACAAGAACTAGATTCATTTTCATGCCACTTTATCTTTATCCAAACAATTAACAATTAATCTCGGTTCACGTTCTTTACCGATTTTCATCAGGAACAAATAGCTAAGAAAAGCAAGCATAGATATCACACTATCTAGGAAAACAAGTGGAAATAACATACGATCGATGACAATTTCTTTATCAAGATAAAATATTTATTATGTCAATTCCATTTTTCATATAAGTGGATTAAATATGCTAACAATACAGTTGCACATAAAAGAAAGAGAAGCAATGAATCCCCTACCTCAAGGGTTTTGGACAAAAACCCCAACAAACAAAGAATATACAAGAAAGCCGGGTTGATTCTCCAGAAAACTACTTATATCTCTTCTCTTAGAAAGATCAAGACAAAAATGCATCATATTTGGCATCCATACACTTATATCTACCCATAACGGGCATAGATCTAAGAAATCAAGAGAAGAGGAAAAGTAGATCTATGTAGATCTAAGAAACCAAAAAAGAACAATCACATACCTAAAGAAAATGACTTCGATTCTCCAAGTGGAGCCTTCAGATCACCTCTAAAATGCTTGAGAGAGGTTCTTCTACCTTCAAGGGAGGTTAATCCCGAGTTATATCCTCTTAGGATCTCAAACGAGCAATTTAGAGGGAAAACAATTGAGATCTACAATTTTAGGATCTAATTTAAGTGCCTGCATGGTTTTATCGCATGGTTAGCCAAACTGTGCGCTAACCGTGCAGTCTCTAATACCTCATCAAAAACTCCTTGCACGGTTAGGCAGCATGGTCAGACAAACCGTGCACTAACCATGCGTTAGCCAATGCCTCCAGTATTATCTATGCACGATATGGACACACGTTTTAGACAAACCATGTATAGCCCGTGTGAATGCTATTGCCCATTAGTTTTACTTAATGATTCTCCCAAACTCACCCCAATTCACTACTCCAAAACAAGGGTAGTTAGAAACATCAATTGTACATGAAGATGTAACGTGATGTTACAGTTCATAACTTTCTACCATTGAAACGGTTTATCAAAAACAACAATTTTTGCAAAGCGTTGGGGTTAAGTTACCTTGACCTCTCAGAATGCCTCTAACACCACATTTTCACAATGTAATAGACAGGAGAGTTCCAAGAATTTACATGAATTATCCTTAGATGGCTCATTAAAATTGATTGCTTTAGGCTCACTATTATTTATCATGATATTTTTTTGTGGGAGAGGGATCTAGGTTGAGTAAAATTTCATCTATTAAATGTGAAATTTAGAGGTTAATTATATCATAGAATGGTGGGGTGCTGTGTTATTAAAATTTATTGTAAGGGGTCTTTTAGAAACACCTTCACATTAATCTATATTGCAATTTTCTTTCTAGGGTCACAATGTTTGACAATGGAAACATATATTGAAAAAAATATTAATAAATAAAATAAAAAACTATAAATTTAATTATATATATTATGACTTTTATAGTAGGATAAAATCAATTTAAATATCATTGAATTTAACCAAGATAATTAATTTTTTTAATTAGAAATTAATCATAAATAAAAAAATTATATTGTACATTTTGATTATTAGAATATGTATAACATGTTATATATAAATAATTTTTTAAATTTAAATTTCTATATATGTTATATGTTACTTTAAAAATAAATACACTTAGGAGTTTAAAAACAATTTTTAGGGAAATAATGTTTTTACACTGTAAATTTGTATATATAACAAAATTTTCATGAGTATTTATTTTTAATGAAATAAATTAAATTATTATATAATAAATAAATTATATAAACCATCTACGAATATAAAAACCACATTTTTTTGAAAATGAATTATTTAATAAACTTACTCAATATATTTGTTAAACTAAATAAATATTGTAATTAGTTATAAAAAGAATAAATGTATAATTTATATGTCTAAATAATATTATTAGATTATTATTTATGTTCTTTAAATTAATATATTATTTTTTAAAATGTTTATTAAACAACTATATATTCTTATTAAATTATAAATTCATATAATTAATATGTTTTTTGAAAACCATATTTTTCAACTAAAAAACATTTTCAGAAAAATATTAGAATATCATAATTAGGTAATTTTTATATATTGAATTAAAATATGATGTTTCTTATTCAAATTTAAAATTATGATACAAAATTGTTAAAAAAATTGATAATATTAACTCTTTAATGTGAAAATTTGTTCAATAGTTTTGGGATGTATTATTTACTTGTTAAAATAGTGTCATTAGAAATAAAATCATCTAGAAAGGGTCCCTGATTGATATTTCCACACACAAAGAATTCCTATGTATAATTATCCTTGTAATATTTATCACAAGACGTTTAATATCAGGGATAAGACTTGTTCACATGACCTTAAAATATATATAATGCGCCATTATGCAGAACTAAACTAAGTGGGAACATGTAATTTTCACAATGATACATAGGAAGTCCAATTGTGGACCAAATAATAGAAACAAAAACAACCACCTCCTTTTAAAATAGTGATAAACTATATAGAATTGAAATATGATGATTTCAACCATGGACACATATGAGACAAACAAGATGAAGTTTTGATAAGATAAATATGGTTGTTTTTTTATCCTTTGATACATACATATGGTGTTATTAATGGAGAAACAATACTAAATAATGTAGTTCACATGGTGGAATACTACTAATAAAAACATATGTTTATATAGTTGCATTATAATAACTGATTTCATTCATGTGGGTCCCTATTCCAGTACAAAGGTTTTGAAATAATTACAAAACCTTGTATATATTTATTGAAGAGTCCAGACGTAGTTGAAAATTCCCACAAGAGGGTGTTCTGAACAAAACCTCTAATCCTATTGAACAATATAATTTCCTATGTGTAATTAGTAGGAATACTATGTAAGAGAAACCCACTATAAATATGTCTATAATTTTTTTTCCAAAGTGGGATCCATGGGTTATTTCTAGTTCAAATAATAACACCATTGGAAACCCTTCAAGAGAGGTGTAATGGCTCATTTTAATTATTGTTAGAATCGACCCTCGCCATATGCATTTGAACTACTATGAAAAATCACAAATACCCAATGAAAGACCATACAAAATAATATCACTATGTGGGATTATCAGAATACATTAATATATTGAATATAAATTGATACTAGTATACAAGATATATAATTTATGATACATATATATCAAATTAATTTAAAAATTACTATTTTAATTGAAAATAAAAAGAAATATATGGAAATAAAAGTAGTTAAAGGGTAAATAGACTATGATCTCCACTACCATACCTACATTGGATTTTATTAATGCATGGTCAAATAATTTCTCATCTTCTACCTCTATTGTTTATAAATTTTTGATATGTATCCTTGAAAGAACTATATGTTGAATCTTTCCATGATCACATGTTATACAAAACTCCAAAATCCATAGTTTTTTCTTTCACAGGAACCAATGATAGGGGAAAAGTATTTGGAAATGGCCAAAATGTTTTATTTCTTAATGGAAAACTAAATGTTATTATAGACCATTTTAATAATTTTCTCCAAGTGGGTGTTACAATAAATTAATTTTTAAAAGAAATTTATACTCTACATTGAACTATTATACATATAAAATGAATATATTCTAAATTTAATAGTTTATGTTCCTTTGAATTGTATTCTTCTTATTACATTGAATAATCTGACATATTGAAAAAATTAAAAGGACAAATTCGTTTTGACCTTGGGAAATTGTACATTGTTTAGTGTTTTTTATTTGATTATTTTAATATTCTACTAATGTACATTACATAGTATAGACTAATGTAATCACAACAGTGGGGTTTGTAAACATTTCATTTTTCTTGATCATTGAATGAATTATATTCTCAACCAGAATAGTTTCACATATCATTTTATTATATAATCTTTTATTCACGTAATACATTCAACACCACAACCATAACCATGATGAATTACCCCACATCATTAATATTTAATTTACCTTTGAGATAAAAAATATTCTATAGGAGATAATAGTTGAAAATTTTCTACATCACATGTAATAAAACATCCATCGTTCATGATAATTCACAAATATAAATCATCATATGACTATTTAAAATTTAGATTTTAATATATTCTATATAAAATAAATTAATTTTATATTAAATAAATTTAATGTATTATTAACCGAAATATATTATAAAACAATATATTATATAGGAAAAATACATTATGAGATCTAAAAAGTATTTATGGGGTCTCAAAATTCAATATGGTTAGGGAAAAAACATGAAACATATGATTATTATCAATGGAATGAAAAATATATGATTTCAAAATCTCATACACGGGTTAAGTATATTTTATAAGGCATGAAAAATATTTTATTGGACTCAAATATGTCATAAAAAATTTGAAAATTCAAGAGTGAGTTCAATATTTTTCAATGTAAATCTCTAAACACTATAAGAAAATGAGACTTCAAAAGTATTATGATATATCCATAAAAGAGTTATGAAGTTCAATTATGACAACAAGTATAAAAATTACAATATAAAACATTAATGAGAAGAAAAGATATCCCATAAGGTATAGTAAATTATATGATGAGGAGAAAACTTTGAAGAAATTGTCAAATATCAATCATAATAATGTATTTTTCCAAAAAAAAGGTCATGGTCAATTAATTCATGTAATTATTAAAATGTTTTCAAATTCAAAATTCAATAAATATTAAAAAAATTATAAATACATCACCAAAAATTTAAAAAATCATTGAATTTGATTTAATATGACACAATGGTGGGGATTAAATGATTCAAATTCAATGAAACAATATAAAAATGATTTATCACATTGAAATGAAAAACCCAACTACCAACATACACTATTTAATACAATACAGTTTTATAATGATATATCATACATCATGATTCATAGTTTATTCCATCACCCTTTAATGATTGATTTATTCCCTCAATGATTATACTACATATAATTACCTTCTTCAATCATGGTAATGTATTTAATGATATTACTACTATCATGTTCAACTTGTCTCAGGATATCTCTTTCTATAATAACAACACATATATCCTGTCATGATTAATAAACTAATAAAATTCCAACAATGGTGAACCTGACATATAATACCTTACAATATACATAAATGGATATTATTTCATCATTAGTCATATAATATGATCAAATAGAACACAATGACAATGGCCTATAGTCATGAGAGAAATACATTGTTTCATATATAGAAACATCCAATGAAACCCAAAACATTTAGTGTTCATATTGGAAGGTAATTCCTTGGGATTTCCTCTACTGTATATCATCATGTTAGAACTTTTGAAGCATAATTATCAATGTTTTCACCATATATACATCATCTTATTACCATAAAAATTATGTATCTAGGCTGTAAGATATATTTTTTAAATTTCCAAAATATTATCCCATAGTTGCCTTTATAGTTGGAAACTACTATAACATTATTATATGACAAATATTGAAAGTAAATTAGAATTTAAATAGTATGTATCAATGTAATATACTATTATATTAAGAATTCATCCTTCATAATTCTATCTATACATGATATATTAATGGAAAAATACTAATAATGTTGTGTCTAGGAAACCAACTATTAAAAAAGTTATCTATATATATGATTGAAATTTTTTATGTATTTGCGATATGAAAAAATGATGTATACATTATGGATATTGATAATATTGTCTATTTGATTTATAATAATATGTTCAATAATGATTATATCCACACATACATTTGGAATTATAACATTGGACACACACTGATAACTATATATATATATATAATGACTCTATAAATATGCATTATTAGAAACATTCAGTTATGAATTATTTTGTAACACCATAGAGTCGTAAAAATCATTAATGGTTTTTATAATAATATGTTGTTATTAAATTCCAATGATCAGAAATAATTCAAAATCATTGTAGTATATGATGTCTAGATACATACGTACATTAAATTTGAAAATATCAAATAAAACATGAAACCAATAACATACAATATTATCCATTACATTATATCCCAATAATATTACACATACATATCCTCCATGATTATTATGGAAAAAAATTAAATAAGAGTGATCTTAGATTCTTAGTAAATACTATCATATAGTTAATCAAATCAACACATCAATAGGAAATAATTGATCTAGAAGGAATAAATAAACTAAACGAATCCATAATCACAAAAAACTGATGGTATTATATATATATAAATGAAAATAAATGAAAACATGGATAAAAATAATCATTGATCTCATATTGATTTAATGTATAATGACAAGCATCAAATTACATTTTCAATGCCATATTCGAAGACGCTATACTGATATGGGGAGAATTATACACCAAAACCAAATCTATTTCACCTCAAGAGACCTATATATAATTGAGGGACTACATAATTTTGGGCCTAATGTATAATATTATTAAGCTCAATACATTAACCTTTAAATTAAACAAATCATTCCATATAATTCACTATTTAACCTATGGAATAATAAAATTTTGTATATCGATATAATGAAAAATATATAATTAAAACATTTCTCTAATGAAATGAAAAATATGGTTGTTTACAATAAAATCTAGTAATAAAGCTATAAATAATGGGGCATCATCAATGTAATTGAAGGTAACCTTATGAAAGATATATAAGGGGTAGGGTACATTCAATGTGCATGGTTACCCATAGAGGATAGTTTTTTGGATGAATAGTTTGATATAGAATTATACCAATGAAATTTTAATAAATATCAACCATTATAGTTGTCAAATAGTGTGTGAATATTCTAATTTATATCCCATTAGGCTATGTATCTTTGTGTGTTTTCACCATCACATTCATCATGAATGAGAGTGATGATTGATTAAATTATCCATCAACACTTCTAGGTGTGAATACCCATAGTGGTATCTATTCCATATCCTCATCCATAGTCTAGTACAATGGAAGATATTTATTTTCATGGATACTACACATAGTTATAGATTACCAATACCTAGTATTAATTTTGATTACCATGGAAAATAGTGAGTTTTAAAACTATTTCTTTAACTCTTAAATCAAAACAATAGGAGGGATCATAATAATATATGATTTTATACCCCCATTAAATTCATGTGGATTGTGGTAAAATTTAGTTCATGGTTATTTATTCAAAAAAAATAAGTGGTGGATTATAATGAGTCGAAAGGAATTAAAATTTAGAGGAAAAATCCCACTTATAGATAGGGTATAAATTCAATTGAAACATTATAAAAAAATATTAAATTTATCTTCAAATTACATGAATAAAATTCATTTCATGATTTCAAATATCACATATGAATTATATAAAACTCATGGAAGAAATTAGGTTTGTAATATAAAACATGTCTCAATTAGAGGAGTTTGAGATAGATAATAATTACCACTTTTAATGACTTCTAGGAATGTAATTTAAACATCAATATACCAAACATATATAAATTAATCAATTAAATCATAAAATTTATCATGTCAATTTTAAATTATACTCTTTATTTATTTTCATTCTCTATATTAATTCTTGTTTTTATATACTTTCCCATAATACGTGTTTACCAATTCATTATTTCTAATATTTTTGTTATTTTTTGGTTATTTAATATTATCCCAATGTCCATAATTATGAGAAGTTATCTATAACATTAATAGAAAACTATTGTGTATTTATATTAATATTATTTCATTATATTAATGATTTAATATTGATGGAATGCGGAATAAGTGTTAGTTTTTTACAAAAAGTATAGCGATCATAGATGATATTTCAAGGAAATGTTAAATAAAAATTATAACTCTTCCGGATACATAATATAATAATTTAATTATTATTTATACCATATTATATTAGTAATTTTTTTCACATATCCATCTATTATATTAACTCATAACATTTTTCATCTAAGAGGTTAGATTGAGGAAAACAAGAACATACGATGATTAATGGTTTCTTATGAGATAGTTTTGTGGTAATATAATTAAAAAAAAGCATAATGTTATTTTTGGTGTATATTAGTTCCAAATTTATGAATTTAAAGGAATTATAATAAAATTATATGGTTATTAAACTATTATATATTATGAATAAAATCATTTTCCACTTTGTAATATTCCTTTTAATGATGGAACTAACACTGATCATTTATTCATCATATCATTAATTGGTTCTATAATTTGAAAAACTAGAAACAAAATTTTATCCTAAATATCATATTTATAATTAAATTCCATAAAATATCTATCTATTTTTTGTGGATAAATAAAATGAATCATAATGTGGCATAAATTGATAGTCCAAAAACAGACAAAAAAGACTTCATAAGATAATTATTAAAGATACATTGAGGAATTAGGGTTTCTCTTAAAAGATTACTAAGAAATGAATGTATTTGGAAAATCTACCCTAAAATAAATATTATGATAGTGGTCAAGGCTCTAGGAGTAGAAAATATAGTAGTAATTTCTGAGGAAAATAAATCATTATAGTGTTATTAAATGGGTTGTGATATGCCACATTTATAATTGGTGATAATGTAATTTTTTTCAATATTTCAATTTTCTATGATGGAGGTGCACATAAAACAATCCTTATGGATCTAAAAATATACATTAATAGAGTGTAGAGTGAGGTATGTTAAAAAATATTTCAACCAATCAATGTCAGAAATGTTTTAATAATTTATGGAGACCAATACCACATGAATTATTAACTTTTTTATTTTTTCTTTTACGTTGTTAAATAGTTTTTACCTAAGGTAATTAAATAATTATTCTAAAAAAAATTAATATTTAGATAAATTTAACCTTATGAATCTCTTTTTATATATATTTTTTCTGATTACATTTTTCTATGAATTGAACATAAATAATAATATAATTAATAAATTACATACTAAAATAGTTTTTGAGAAAAATATTACTTCATATCTAATGTTTCATTCATTATTTTATAAGGTATGATCAATAATTTAGAATAATGAAAATAATTTATTTAATATATATATATATATATATTAATTAAATATTTCTAAAAAAATTAAGTTACACTTATGTACTAAAAATATTATAAAGTCCACAATATTATAAAAACTATATGTTATAATAATCAAATAATAAAGTAAATTTTTTATAATAAACTATAATATTCCTGGTAATATAAAATATTAAAAAATATTTATTCAATTTATTTTATTTGGATTTAATAATATTATATTCATTATAAATCAATATTTTAAATATACTTATGATGAAAGGATCCATATATTTCCCACTCTATGATAGTTTACTATATTATGTTTACCAATTATAGTAGGGTATAAGGTGTTACGTTATACCTCCTCAATAATTTTATCCTAAAATTATGTTATATATCAAATATTAAACAAATTTGAATATTACATTCATATATCTACATCACACAACTTGGTTTACACTTCATTTTCGTGATTTATATAGATGAATTTAACCAATAAAGAAGTTAAATTTTAAAACACTTTTTCTCTAGTGTCGAGAATCTGGGTGGGATCTTTATTATGACAAATTTAAGGCTATATCTGTATACCATCATATTTTTTCACATTCATTATTTCTAGAATGTATTTATTCTATAATTAAATATGAATATTTTCATTTTATATAAAAATGTTGAGAGGAATTAAATATATGATTTAAATATATCTAATTATATCAAATATTTTAAATGGACAAATATATATGGGGATAAAACATTTATTTTTACCAAATATTGTAACATCCATCCATAGTAAAACATTCAAGAATATGTGAACCCTTTTTAAAAATTAAAATTTATTACATAGATTATCATAATATATATATTATAATCTTTGAGATGATTGAATATGATCTTCAATACTCCATATATTAATAGACTACTTCCCCACAATCTCTCATCCACCTAGCATTCATTCTCTAACTTCATCCCAAAAAATTTTAACATGAAAACACTTCTCATACAATTCTTCAGAGGGTTATATTATGATAATTAAATGGAATTTATTATTTTATTACAATTCCAAAAAATGAAGATATAGGTCCCACAAACCTTGGATGTCAGGATAATATGTTCTCAACACGTATTATAATGTATTTATTGTCCTTTTAGACTACCCATAATTTTTTAGATGATGGAAAGTTATTAAATGTATTCCATTATCAATTTCCCTTATAAAAAACTTCTAGAATATTTAAGTGAATCAGGGGACATGATTAAATATAATTGATAGAGGGGAATCCTGAAGCTAAAAAAATTAATTCATATATATATTTAAAAGTCTCAAAGGGTGTAGTTTCTCTTATAATAATTAATTGGGGAAATTATAAAGATGATCAATGGTGTCTTATATATCATTTCTCTTCATTAGAGTCATTATGATACAGTGACAATGCCTATTATATTTTTTTCCAAATTAATATAGGTATAGGCATATGTAGCAATACTCCCTTAGAAGGACGTCTTTACACATTTTCCTTCTATCAAAATTGGAATATAAACACCTAATCTACAATTTAAAGCTTCCTTTTATCCCATAAATAATTATGTCTTAAATTCATATAAATATTTGTAGTATCATGGTTTATAGATAAATTTTATCCATGTAATTCATCTAGAAGATCCCTGTAAAAATCTAGTTTATAAGGACCATGTAAAATCTATCAAAAACATCAATACTCTGTCTTTATAGAATAATTATTCCAATTTCAAATCATTTAATATATTAAGATTTTATTTCATATACTCTTGATCCTATTGGGACCACTTTATATTATTATTAAGGATATTTTACACTTTTCATAGAAGATGAATGATATCTCATATTTTGAAAAAATCGTCATATTCAACTTTACTAGTTTTTAGTGTACATGATTAATATTAATCCCATAAATTGTTAGAAACCCATTTTCCCTCCTACTGATAGTATATTTCACATTTTTTCCTCCCTATAGTGGTGTTTATCGAGCAATCATAGTCATTAAGTGGTCCCAACCAACTTCTGTTCCTCCAAATAGTCTCCTTCTAAGATAAGATATACTACATACAAAGATAGTCTATACATATATAATAACATTGACAATAGAGGTAGATCATCTATATTAAAAAAAAATATTACATATTTTATCTCAATGTTAGGTGTTGGATAGTTATATTTGCTGATTTTATATATCCTTTATGTAATTTAAATCACCTTATCATTCTATATATATACAAAACCAAGTCATTTATTTGATGAATCTATTAATATTATAAATAATTTCTTACCTCATAGATGTTTAATTATCATTTCATTAATCAATATCATTTTTTTCATCCTATAAAATTTTTTACCATTAAGATAAACTTGTGAATTTGTTCTCTTTAAATATCAACCTAGTTACTAGGATTACCTACCAAGTAAATTTTTAACGAACCAATACTTGAAACCTCTTAATGTAGAACCATCTGATTATGGTTATAATTATTAGTGTATACTATTTTTTAAAGCCTTTTTATCTAAAGGGTCAACATATATTCCATAGTTATAGAAAATATGTCCATGAAAAGAAACATCATTTGGAAAAAATTCATTTCTACATAACCTTTTTCATAGTGTCTTCATAGATGTTTAAAGATAAATCATATTCTTTTTATAAATCAAAGTGTATAACTGGGTATCATCGACAAATGCTACAAAAAATATATCATTATTATACATGAATTAACTATTCATCATATCCAAATAGAAAGAAGGAAAAATAGTCAATTGAAATGTAATTAGCATAAAATAATAATATCCATATATTTTTTAGAATTCCATCAATAATATATCATCTATATTCATCATTAGAATATGATAAATAGAGTTATGATTTCTCTTTTGCATGTATAAGGATCCTGGGTGTTGGTGAAATAATTCTTCAATGCATGGTGTGTGATACATATTCGTTATCTAAAAGGAATTAATCAGTATATAATCAATGAAAAAATTAATAGAGCCATCGTTTTTTGTTTTGAATAAAATAGGGTCTTCTGAAGATGAAATAATAGTTCATATAAATAACTTAACACGAAACTCTTTCACATATTTATTGAACTCCAACAACTCTTCCATTTAAATTGTATATGGATATTTAGATACTAGAAATTTGTTATGAATGATTTCAATAGATAATCAACTTCATGCATATCTAGATATCATGGTAATTCTTATAGTAAAAATAACAAAATTTTTATACCATATTTATACCCTCTATTTTTAGTATATCTTACATTTCCAGATATCATGTTTTATATATGAAAATTCATAAAAATTCATTATTAAAGAACTATTGTTTGAGGATTGAAACATGTTTTAGATGATAAATTCTCTCTATAGAGAAAATATATTATGCCTCACTTTCCCAAATCTTATATTCATCTGAAGGACCCCGAAACACCCTGAGAGGGGAGGAGCAAATTAGGGTGTCAATTTTTTTTTTTTAAGTTTTAGATCTTATTCCCATGTTGGTAGGAACTTCTTAAGTCTTTCAAACAAATCCATGCTAGGAGATGACACAACACTTTTACTTGGTTCACCGCAAAGGTCTATGTCTAAGGTTCATACACTGATAGTGTGCCAGTCATACATAAATAAACTAATCTTTATTAGTTTTAGGATTCAATGATTTAGTCACAGTCACCCTGTTCAAGACACACTACCTTTACAAGTGTTTAGGTATAGATCACTACGTACCTCGAATAACTTCCCTCGACTCCCCCTATCATGCTTCCTTGAGGGAAGTCAAACTCAGTTTATAGACATGATGGTCTCTTCAATATATTTGAATTGAAGTATTTGTCTCTGTTCGGTAAGAGACATTTCTAGCATCGAAGTCTTGAATTGATACACTTGAATGAACTGAACCACTGAACCAGATATTCAAGACATTTATTCTGCCTACAATGACAATTGCACTCAACATCTAACATGTTCATTTAAGATATAACTTTTGTGAGAAAGATTTTGTTTCGCATAGAAAATATTTCATGCAACTACAACCTTTAAGAACAACTATAGATTTTTCCACACAATTTAAATATATTTTGTGAAACAGTAATTTTCCGCGCAACTCGATATTTTCCATGCATCCGTAAATTTTCCAAGAACCTGTAATTTTTCCTTGCATCTCCCTTCTCGTGAAACTTTTACACGCATCATAACTCAGATATTCTCTATGTCTTTTTCTGACTTGAAAGAGGGGGATTACCTCTTATTTATAAGAATCTATGACCCCCTTACATAAAACCCACCGCATAATGAAATACCTCTCTTTTAGCATGCAATACTTTTCATGTAGGAACCATTCTCTGTGGACATCTCTAGATTTTTCACACAGCTCATCCCTTTTCCATTTTTCTATATTCTAATCCCAAAACATGATTTACACCCAATTTTTCAAGCCCCTCCAATATTTCTCTCAACATCCTTTGAGAAACACACATTTCACCATTTTTCGATTTTCAGTGCCAAAAATTTTTCCAACACTGAGAAATGAATCCATTTTAAAGTCCTCGAATTTCCAAATACTGTTTTTATTATATGGAATTATTTTGAGGTTGAAAATTCTGACGGCGTGTGATTCTGAGACCCAGATTGCCCGGAATGATCCGTTGATGTTTTATTAAGCTTTAATTTGCCCACATAAGCTATTTTCCTGAAAATTAGAAAACCTATTAAACAGTTTCCCAGATTAGAATTTCAAGGGCACTGTTGCATTCAATATGGCGGGTTTAACCTATGAGCGACTTATTTTTAGTGGGTTCAGGCCTCCTCTGATAAAACCTGAAAATGGAATAATTGTAATAAAATAATTAAATAAAGTTATTTTATTTTTAAAATGTGTACAACTCATTAACAGTAACTCGGATTGAAAATCCAAGACCTCTGCTGAACTCATGAGGGTATTTTCTCTTTAGAATGATACTATCATTGGATGGCTCGGGGCACCAGTGAAGAGTGGTTTTTGGCTGTAAATAAAAAAATTAAGGGAAAATTATTTTATTATAAAACACATAACATCTAAAAGGAAACTCGGATTGAAAACATGAGATTATGGTTGAGTTAGTTTGGGTGTGTTCTCCTTAGGCGGAGCCTAACCCTGGCCGGTGCAGGTTTATGGTGAATGTTATTAATTTATTGAACTTATTTTAAGGGACGTTCAAGAAATGCGTAGGTGGAATTTTCTAATGTTAGAATCATTTCTCAGATTAAAAATCTGAGGGAACCGTTGAATCTATAGCTTAGAGATTCACTTAACGGAGTCTTTACATTGAACTTCATAGTTCCAAAGAAAAAGTTTGTTTTGAGTAGTTTTAAATGAAATGAAATAAAATAATTTGGTTACTTTAGTTCATATCCTCCCACAAAAAAATAAAGTTGGTGGGGACAGTGATGTGTCAATCCAATAAATGGCTTGACCTTCCAACCCTATGTAATGACGTCATTGGGGAAATAGGAAGCTTCCTAATTAATGAGCCCCATTAAACTCCAACGTTGTTACTTAACCTTCCCATGTCTTATATATATTGAGCTTGGGGGAAGGTACTGGAACAAATTCTCTAAGAAATGAAGTGCTGAAGGAGCACCACAATGCCAAAACCATAGAAGATGATGCTGATCCTAGCGGGAAGGGACGGGTGACACCAAACAATGAACCTACAGACTACGTGTGAGGGGCATCATTAGAAACCTGATGTGGGAATGAAGAACACTAACCAACCTTCATGCACGAGAATTTATATGACAATTCAAGGTAGGGGTTATTTCATTTGTGCATTTTTGGATTCACACATCCCCATTTTAAAAATTTTACAAAGAATGCGGGTTATCCGACTAATGGGATGATCCGTGATTCATTCATTTGGTGGGAGGTTGTTATGGGGTTTCCTTGTGGTGTTTGGTTTTTTGTTAAAAAAACGAAATTGTTAAGCTGATTTTATTCACCCCTTTGATTAAAAGCTATCATGGTGGGTGCAGGCCTAATGATCCTGACACAAACCCTCCACAACATTGTTAACCATTCCTCATTTGTGGAAGACCAACGGTATAGTGGCAGCTGTCGGCTACAAAGGAGGTGATGCGCCAATGCATTCCACAAGAGGAGGCCATAGAACAAAGTCACAAAGATCATTAGAGTGGTTGGAATCTATCATCTATGGAGGAGGTGCGGCATGCTGTCACATCCCTCTATTCTGCAAGAGTCCATGGCTCGTCGGTTGCAGCAATCAGAGATGGTGGCCGGCTCATCGGCAGTCCGTGGAAGGGAAGGGTGGCATGCCATCACACACCGCCTCTGAGTTGGAGAGTACGACCGATGCCGTAGTGGAAGAGGTAGAACCCATTCCTATGATAGGTTCCATGGGGGCAGGGTGGATCCCATGGGGTGCCAACACTCCAATGGTTGAACGGCCTTGGGCCGTATGGGATATCGGGGGATCGGCTCCCCCGAGCTGCCTGGTGGAAGCATCGTGTGTTGCGCCCTTCACGGCTGGGCTGCCCTCCTGTGGGCGCCTTACGGTAGGCCGGGCCACCCCCTTACTGGTCCCACCCATTACGACCCATGCCACCCTTATGAGCTGCCCCTTTTTGCGTCTCGTGTCGGACCGGATGCGGGCCCAACCTGACCCGGGCCCAGAAACACATAAAGGGAATTATCTCAAGAACCAAACGTTTGTTTGACGAACTGTCTGTGGTTTTGGGATACTTGGAGTAATATGGTTCTTTGGACTTATTCCAAGAGATTTCTAGATAATCTTATAGTAAAACCAGGTTGGATCACACCCGAATCGAACCAGGCCCTCAGCACTGAAATGCCAATAGTGCACAAACCAGGCATCCAATTAATGTGTCGCCTATTGTGTTGGAACCCCTATGACACGGTGGATCATTGGGTTACATCTTCCGTGTCTTTGTTTTGGTTTAAATACAACTAACCGCTTAGTGAGCGGTTCTCCCTTGCACACTAAGTATGGAACCCTTCAACTGGATGAGACTTGATTACTGCTAACTTTTCAACTCTTAGTGAAATGAGGGCCCATGGTTGGTGATGAGGAAAAGTACCTCAGTAGGTCATAGTGGGGAGTGGCCATGGTACGCGATGGGGAGGAGTACCTCAGCAGGCCATGGTGGGGAGCAGCTCTTTGTGACCTGGTAAACACATTGTATGTGATGTGGAGGAGTATCTTACCAGTTCAAGGTTAGTGAGAAGCACCTATATGTGACGTGTAAGGGCCTCTTTACTCAATAGATTAGGAGTTATCCAGCTTCCGAGGTGGTCGATGTTGAGACTGTGGATGTTACTTATTCCTATGCCTAGAGAATATGTTTATGGATGTCATCATTTATAGCGATCTTATGTGGGTCAACATCATAATTCTGTTTCTCTTAGTTGTAAACCCGGTTTGAGGTGAGACCTTAATTGAGATTTGTCTATTTCTTTGTGATTTCTGTTTGAGATCATGATTTGTGGGTTTCGTTCTGAAATTCAGAGAGCCCTTATGGGGTCTTGGGGTCCCTACTGAGTATCATCATACTCACCCCTACACGAGATTTGACCACACCTTATTGTGTCTTGTACAGACAACAAGTAGCTTGGATTAGGTTTGAGGGATCCAGGACTAGGTGGTACATGGAGGAGACAGGAGGGCGTAGAGTGCTTAAGAGGCGATCTGTACCTACCGTTCAGTTAGGATCCTAGGAGGAAAACTCAGCATCAATCTTCATTTTTTCAGTTGTATTTTTCCTTTCAATTGTATTTTTACTTTTCAATAGTACTCATACATTCATTTTGGCTTATAATTCAGACCCTTTTGCATTCAACACTCCTTTTTCTATAACAGTTTACTTCACAATAGCTTTTTTTTGTTTTCTCAAACAGTGTTTTTGTATATGCCTAAAGGCAATGCCTTCTCGTTTTGGGGAATATTCCATTGGGTGCTAGTCACCAGCCCCTGGCCTATGGAAGGCGGGCTTCAGGTAATCACAGAAAAGGCCCTAGGGGACAGGTCGTGACAAAGTGGAATTAGAGGTGTTCGGTTCTACCAATTTACTTGGACTATGACATTTTCACATTGGAATTATTGTTAGGTGTTATGAGTGTGGTATTTTGTTTGGGGAAATCTGTGTTGGTGCGGCGGATGATGTATCCATACACCAGGACCCTGAATTCTGATTTCTAACATAGTGCACAAAACACTAATTGCATGTGTTCTGAAAATTTTTATTTTGATATCTTGAGTTAGATCACTAGATATAACATATTGACCATGGAACAACTATCTTCTTTCAGGATGTCTCCATGTAGACAGACATCCAAGATTCCTAAGAGAGTATGCAATGATGACCCACCGAGTGATGAGGCCCTAGTGCAGGGCAGCCTTACAGAATTAGCTCCTTCGGGGAGTGTACCAACAGCACCACTACCCATTTGGCATCCATTACCACCAGCCCCACCAGCATAGGAGGCATGCTAATTGAGCGCATTGCATGAGTTCCAGTGGTAGAGGCCCCTATGGTTTCGAGGTGAGATGGACCTATAGGCAACTGAGGACTGGATGGAGGTTGTGGCTAGAGTTTTTCACCTACTTGGGACACCAGCTGATTTTATGGTGATCCTAGTAAATAGAGTTTTTTAGGCAGCACCAAGGAGATGGTGGAACCTGATGCCCCTGATACATGATGAGGAAAACCTAATCTGGGCAGACAATAATGGACATTTCAGCGCAGTGTTCTTCCCAGTGAACTTACGCTCTGTGTGCATACAGGAGCTGCTGCACATACTGCAGGGCAGAATTACAGTGGCTCAGTACTCAGCGAGGTTCATTGATCTCTCTCTCTACTCCAACAATATGGTTCATGACCCTTTCTTTAGGGTCGAGACCATTATGTAGGGTATCTGATGAGAGATCAGAGGATCTTCGGTATCAATCAGCGTACCAACTCAGGCTGGAGTGCGGGAGCGAGCACTATTAGTGGAGAGATTCCTAGCTGAGTAGGCACCCACAACAAGATCCACCACCAGACGTCAGGTTATAGGGTCATCTATAGCAGGTAGTAGGCAGATGACACAGAGATCCAAGTGGATCATACCTCATGTTGGATGACCCCGAGATGCAGGGTCATAGGTGCGAGGCTCACAAGGCAGAGGAATATAGGCATGGGACACACAATGTTACACGTGCGGTGGGTAGGGTCATATGGATCGCCACTACTCGAACTGCCAAACGAATGACCTGTAGACAGTCAAGGGAATGTTTAGGTATAGGTAGAGGTTCTAGTGAGGAGTTTCGTAGGGAAGCTGACATGGTAGAGGAACTGGTCGTGCGGCAGGGAGTGGGTGGTGTTTTGAGGTTCTACCACCACCACCGCCAGGTAGTCCACCCCCGACCACAAGGAGCTAGAGGATAGGGATGATTTCAACTTCAGGCAGTTGATACATACAACCACAACACTCTGGAGATGATTAAAGTTATGATCTATGTCTACACCACCTTATACGTCATACTTATACGGACATGTTCTAGTAACTATTTTATTGCCACATCCCCCATTTGGAGCTTGTAGATTCTAGTGGAGTCGTTGGCTCGATCCTTATGTCTAGAGACTCATACAAGAGTAGATTCTAAAATTAAAAACTGGTGATGGAAGTGTGAGATTACTCTACAAGGAGAGAGCTTCGGTTTGGCTCTCATAGTAGTGGCATTGAGGCCTTATGACTTCATCTTGGGTATGGAGTGGTTATCCACAGTCCTTGCTTAGAAAAAATGTATTAGGTGCAATGTGCATTGTGTATGCACGGATGGGACTATAATTTTTTTCACCAGTGAGAAGGGAACCCTTGCAGCACATGATAGACTACCCAGAGGAGGGTGTAGCTGATTACACATCTGTGTGATAGCCTTACCCTCGGGGCAGTTGATGTTAAGATTCTGAACTATCCTGTAGTGGTGGACCAGTATGCTGATGTCTTTCCTAATGATGTTTTTAGAATAACTCCACATATATAGGTATACATTTACATCAATATATACCTTGGGACGACACTAATATCTACAATATCCCATCAGATGGATCTCATAGAGCATCATGAGTTATGGATACAGTTGGAGGACTTTCTAGGAAAGGGGTTCATAAGAACCAGTGGTTCTCCATGGAAAGTCCCAATTCTGTTTTCCCGGAAGGCAGTTGGGAGTTTGTGACTCTGTGTGGACTACCAGTGCTAGAACCTAGTGATCGTTAAGAACAAGTATCCACTTCCATTGATGGATGATCTTTTCGATCAACTGAAGTTATCTCGTTGGTTTTCTAATATATACCACAGATCACGCTATCATCATCTCAGGATACGAGATGAGGATGTGCAGAATATGGACTTTAGATGTTGTTATGGCCATTATGAGTTCTTGGTTATGACTTTTTCCATGAACAATGCCCCAAAAGTAGACATAGGAATCATGAATATGATCTATCAGCCATAACATATTCACTTCGAGGTGGTGTTCATCGATGATATCTTGATATTCTTGGTAATGGAGGAGGAGAACGCGTATCATCTGAAGGTAGTTATGGATACACCCTGAGAGTGCCAGATTTATGGTAAACTCTCGATGTTCCAGTTTTTTATACGAGAGTTCCACTTTATGAGACACATTATCTAGAGGCTGGAGTTACAGAGGATCCAGTGAATATTGAGGTTGTGTTTTCTTGGGAACCACTCAAGAGTGTGAAGGAGGTGCATAGATTCCTATGGTTGGTTGGATACTACATAAGGTTCAGGCCTGGCTTTTCTATAGTTGTGGAACCCTTGTCAGTGTTGATGAATAAGGTTAATTCATTCGTATGGATGGATACATCCCAATAGAGTTTATAGGAGCTGAGGCAGACACTGATTAGTGCCCCCATTGTGAGCCTACCAGAAGAGAGTGTTGGGTATGTAGTCTATTGTGACACATCAGGGACTACACAAGGGTGTGTCCTGATGCAGGAGAAAGGAGTGATCACTTATGGATTGAGACAACTAAGACCACATGAGCAGAACTATTCTACTCATGACCTGGAGTTAGCACTAGTGGTCTTCACCATGAAGATGTGGAGACATTACATGATGGGAGAACATGTTATATTCTTCTATAATCACTAGAGTCTCAGTTATGTCTCCTCTCAAGTGGTCCTGAACCTGAGAAAACGATGATGGCTATAGATCCTCCAGGACACTAACCTTAAGATAATCTATAATCCTAGGAAGTGGAACCTGGTAGCAGATGCACTCTGTAGGAGGTCTTTTCTATAGTTGCTGAGTGAGGTGACATAGCATCTATCCATGAATTAGATAACCTTAGTTGATAGATATGGATAATCTTACCACTAGTCTTTTAATATCACTCCTCCACTCCTTCAGAAAATTTGGGGACATAGCTTGGGACGTTGACTGTGAGTGCCGACATGCTCAGATATCCTCAGGATGGTCTCCTGAAAAATTTTATGAAGGTGGGACACACGTCATCCTCATCAAAGAATCCACCATGGTTCTAGTGATTATTCGGGAGGAGGTGTTTAAGGAAATCCATACATCCCCTTTACCGGTACATCCTAGTGTTGGGAAGTTGTACTAGTACCTCCGGCGTCAGTACTAATGGCCAGGGATGAAGGAAGTGGTGGGAGAGTATGTATCACGATACCTCCCATGTTAACAATAGAAGACTGGTCAGAGACAATAGAATTATTTTTCTGATAGGAGGAGGGATTCAATGTCTTCCTACGGGTCTCACATCAATGGGGATTGTAGATATTAGGCTGGGGCGGAAAGTTATCTCTGAGATTCATCAGACCTATCAATATTCTCAACAGAGTGGGCAAGGTGGATTACTGTCTATATTTTTTCCCATAGATTCACGATGTGTATAATGTTTTCTATGTGTCGCAGCTAAGGAGATGCATGAATGATCCATCGCACGTTATCAACTAGGGAAAGTTGAACTTTGATGATGAGATGAATTTTATGGAGTTCTCAATGGAGATAGTGGATCGATAGAAGCTAGTCCTTCATGGACATTTGACCACATTTATGTGAGTTTGGTGGTAGCACGGTGTCCTCCATGAGATCACATGGGAGCGTGAGGCTCAGTTTCACGGTCAATACCCTCATTTGATTGTTTTGCCTTTGTTTTGGATTTCAGGGATGTAAATCCCAATGAAGGAGATAATGTAATGTTTTGGAATTTCTGTATTATTTTTTTATTTTATGGAATTATTTTAAGATCGTGATATCTGAAGTCTCATGATTCCGAGGCCCGGTGTGCTCGGAATGATCCATATACGTTTTGTTAAGATTTTTTTTCCCGTGTAAGAAGTATTACTGAAAAAGTGGAATAATTATTAAATGGTATCCCAGATCACAATTCCAAGGGCACTATTATATTTAGAATGGTCGGTTTACCCTAGCCGCGACATATGTTTAGTCGAAAAAAGCCACCAATGATAAAAACTAAAAATGGCATAATTGTAAATAAAATAATTAAATAAAGTTATTTTATTTTCTAAATTCTTATAACACACGAACTGTAACTCACATTGAAAATCTGAGAACATCACTAAAATCGTGAGGGTATGCACTCATTATGTAGATACTATCATTGACCATTGCGGGAAATCAGTTAAAGTTTGTTATTTCCATAAATAAAATAATTAAGTGACAATAATTTTATTTATAATCCATAACATCTAAACAGTAACTCTGATTGAAAATACAATAATTTCATTGAGTTTTTTGGGGTGTTTTATTCTTAGGAGGAGCCTAACCTTGGACAACATAGGTGGAGGGTGTATGTTATAAATTTATTGAACTTTTTTGAAGGTGTGTTCAGTAAACGCACAGGCGGCATTTTCTAAATTTTTACCAATTTCTCGGATAAAAAATCTGAGGGCACCGTTGAATCTGTAGTGTCGAGATTTACTTAAGGGAGGATTTCATTAACCATAGTATATCTAGAGAAAATGATAATTTTCGCAACATTTTAAATGAAATTAAATAAAATATTTTATTTTATTTTATTTCATATACTCTAACAGACAAGTAAAGGGTGTGGGGTAGAAATGTGTCTAGCTAATAAATGTGTTCACCTACCAACCCAATGTAACAAAATCATTAGGGGAAATAAAAAGCTTCCTAACTAATGAGCCCCATTAAAATCCAACATTGTTATTTAACATCCCCCTCTCCTATAGATATTAATCTTGGGGGAAGGTAACAACACAGATTCTCCAAACAACAAACTGTTGAAGGAGATCCGCGACGCTGAACCACTAGAAAATAGAGCTGATGTAATGGCCCGGACCACTCTGGTCTATTACATTGTGAAAATATGGTATTTGAGGTGTTCTGGGAGGTCAAGGTGACATATCACCAACACATTGCCAAATTTCAAGTTCTGTGAACAGTGTTTCTAGTTTTATGAACAGTAACGGTAAGTCAACAGTTTGTTATCGGTGAGGATTAGTGAATGGTGTTTCAATCGGTGAGGTTCAGTGAACAATATTTATATTTGTGAAGTTCAGTGAATAGTGTTTCTATTTGTGAGGTTCAGTGAATAGTGTTTCGAACGGTGAGGTTCAGTGAACAGTGTTTCCATCGGTGAGGTTCAGTGAAGAGTGCTTCTATCGGTGAGGTTCGGTGAATAGTGTTTCTATCAGTGAGGTTCAGCGAACAGTGTTTCAATCAGTGAGGTTCAGTGAATAGTGTTTCTATTGGCGAGGTTCAGTGAACAGTGTTTCCATCCTTGAGGATTAGTGAACAGTGATTCTAGATCAGTAGGTGTACAGTGTTTTCAGAATGGTGAGGTCTATCAGTAACCTCTAATGGGGAGTTCTATCAGTAACCTCTAATGGTGAGGCCTATAGGGAACCTCTAATGGTGAGGTCTATCAGTGACCTCTAACAATGAGGTCTATTTGTATCCTCTAACGGTGAGGTCTATCGATTACCTCTAACGGTGAGGTCTAACGATGACCTATTCTTTCCTGTTCCAAATTTTTAGTATGTGAACAGTGTTTCCAGCATCCTACAGTTTCACACCACTGACGTTTCCTTTGACATAAAATACATTTAAAGCCTTATTTTAAGAACTCTTAAGGCCGATGTAAACGCCATAACACCTAAATTAATTATTCCTGTGGCTCAGGATGTTTTTACTTGGTCAAACCACATCGGTTAATGCGATCTGCTTTTAATGGGGAATTAGGTGTATCATAAACCGTCGCCCCATTAAATCTTCAAAAGGGACAAGATATCATTCTACCTTGTTCTTCCTCTTTGTTACCGGCTATGAGACACTAGAACCTTTCAATCCTTCCCGTAGGAGTTTCAAAATCAAACTTTACTCATAGGATTGGTTCTGTTCTGTTTTGATGCAACCAAGTTGTATCGATCAATCTTTGATATAAGGTATATTGTATCGTCGATCGTTTGGGGTTCATATTATATTGTTCTCATTTCCATATTATATCATGTAATCTTCATTCTTCTAATGGGTTTTTATTGGGGTTTAGTTGGTGTTGTCGTACCGTGGAATCCTCCGGTGGATGCAGTTGTCACGAGAGGAGGATTGTCACCTGTTGTGTGGATAAAGAATGTCATGAATTATTGAACTAGGGTATTAGTTTCTTCACTTTTATTTTACTTGCAACTGTATCGTTAACATGTTTTATAACAGTGGATCACAATGGAATTTACATAATAAATATTTGAACTGGATAAATAAACTAATATCTATTGTAGGTTATTACCTCTTGTTTTTCTAGATAGTGTGATATCTATGCTTTCTTTTTTAGCTGTTTGTTCTTGATGAAAATCGGTAAAGAACATAAACCGGGATTAATTGATAAGTGTTAGATAAAGGTAAATAGGCATGAAAAAAAATCTGGTTCTCATTGTAATTTGATGTTAATCAAACTAGTGCAGTAAAAATGATTATTTATTTGTGATACCTTACTGATTAGGTTTCTCAAATTTTTGAACCTAAGTTTAATAAATCTGTTAATTCAAGATGGATTAATGATCTGCTTGTTTGATAATTTCTAAAAGGGTCCAGAGTTACCCTCTTGATTGTTAAAGGGAAAAGATACCATTGATGTGATGTTTTTTTTCCTGCTGTTTGTGATGTAATGTGAGCCTGGATGGATGTTGTGATATGTGGAGGCATGGAGACTTTTGGTTATGGCAGCAGATGATGCCTAGATTGGCAAGATGCTTCGGTTTATGCATGTGGGTGTTGGGGAGGACACCAAGGATGATGGAATGGGATGGATGTGATTGTTGGATGCTTGCTGATTCTCTATGATTATTTATCTGCTTTACTTTTCCCCACTGCTCAAGGCATCTGGTCTTGCTTACCCTTCATTCGAAAGAGGCGAAGACACCCGGGGTATGCCACATGCTTTCTGTGTTTATCTTCTCAAGGGAGGAAGGGTCTAGGCTCTTGATATTGGTTGAAAAGACTCGACGAGTAGTACAACTACTCACTGTGTTTATCCCCTTTGTGTTTAGTACCATAGAATGATTTTCCTGAATGCATGGGAATATTGGAAAGTAATTCTATAATGAATAATTGAATAAATGGTGTTAACTCAAGGGGTTGATGTTGCTGGAACATAATGACGAGGTTGTAATTTGGAAGGTACAATGGATATAGGGTGTGATGCTAATGAAGTTTAATGTTAAATTGTTCATGGTTAATTAATGTTAAATAATTAATTAACATACAATGTAACTGATAATAAGGGAATTATGTAACCTAATAAAGTTCTTTAAATGGTTGTGTGCTTATAGGATTCCTAGTCTTAGATGTAGCATCCAAGAGTCTGAGAGACGTTAGCTGTAGTTGTGTCTAAGACTAGGTAATTCCCATGGTGTGGTTGTGAGATATAATATATCATGTACTTTATGTGATTCTATATGCTACTCTACCCTGTCAGTAAGGGAAACTGACACCTCAGGGATTCTGAGCCCTGGGGGGGGGGGAGTTTTCCCCAACATTCTGGTGGGAGGATGAATGGCTGACTACCGACTTTGGCCCCTCTCTCTTCTCTTGGTAGTTACATGTGCTAATAGGAACATTGATTAGTTTTCCCCATATATGTGTGTATAGGGTTGTAACGGCTTGTGGTTATTTACACACATATTATCTGGATATAGTATCCTATGGACTACTATAGGTGTAATGTGTATAGGCTGTGATGGCTTGAGGATCCTTACTCAGTGTATGGGTTGTAATGGCTTGAGGAATAACACCTAACGTATGATACACGTTATGTGAGATGTGTTCGCTCCCAAAAAATACCTAGTTACTTTTGGTTGTGAGGATGGTGTGGTGCTTTGCCCAGGTGTCTCCGGGCAAGCCATTGTGGTGCACGAGGTGCATATTTTGGTGCATCGCCCATGTGTCTGTGTGAAAGCCTTTTTGGAAAGTGATTCTCAGGTCGTGCGGTGTTTGGGAAAAGCAGCAAACCAATGGGGAAGTATTAGCGGGGTACCCTTGATATTCTTTATTATATGATATATTATTGTATGCGTTACTTGGTGAGAGTATCCATGGTGAGGTTGGGAACATAGTATACCAGTTTAGGTGACGAGTTAGTTTCAATCGTTGTTCGCTGTGCTTTAGCATCCTTTCTTTACTTTTGTATGAGAGTCTTTGGAGAGGATACTACCTAGTATACTATTATACTCATCGTTTGTATATATAAACTACTTTTCAGGTCACTTGGAGTAGGTTGGAGATCAGGATGGTTACTACTAGCTTATGGTTGCAGGAGCTATTCTGGTTGTGGTTACTAGTGTTTTACTTTATTTTGGGTACTTGAAGTTTTTCCCTTCTAGTTGTAGTAATTTTTTATGAAATTTCATATGTGTACTTGGTTTTCCTTTATATTCTAGTTCTAAGTTCGAGTTTATTGGTTTCTATCTTATCTCTCTCTTCCGCATGTGTTCTCTTAGAGGGTAATGCCTCCCATTTGGGTGTTTACTATAAACTCGGTGCTAGTCTCCAACCTGGGGCCCGGTGGAGGTGGTAATTGGGGGTCATTATCTCCCTTCTCACATTGTCGGCCTAGTAGGGGTACACATTGTGGGGAGGGGGTCGTGATTGAGTGGTATCAGAGGTCTGGTTAAGGGATAGGATGGAGTTTGGAGTTAGGCACATGTGAGGTTGCATGTGTCGGTTGGGAAACGATGCCATTCATGATTAGAAGGTGAGGTAAACACTAGAGAATATCTAAGACATATGAGTTTTGGCCCCCCTATGATCTGATGTACATACCTTTAAGTTTACAATGGCTACAAAACAAGGAGATACTTGTTTCATGGTCGAGACCTTGGAATGGATCATGCATCATTCTTCTTGTTCCTGTGTTTGAATGGGTAGACCTTGGGATAGGTTAACCAAAAATGAATGAAGGAAAATTTTAAATTTATTAATGTTGATTCTTTCATATTCCAGTTTTAGGAGCACTAACGTTTTTTTATTTTACAGGTATGGCTCCCAGTCGACATCCTCGTCAGGTTTTCACAGAAAATGTCTAGCAGGCTATTCCAATAGAACGCTGCAGGGTAGAGGTTGATGACGATGACACATGGTTGAAGACACTTCGAGAGTTTCAACGCTATAGTCCGTAGAAGTATGAGGGATCTATTTCAGATGCAGTCATGGAAGACAGGTTAGAGGAGGTCGATATCGTCTTCAATTTGATTCATGATCGTAAGGAGCATTGGGTGTCCTTGGTTGTGGCAATGCTGTGTGGATTTGCGAGGTGGTGGTGGTTCTTATTCCTCGAGGATCGTGAGGAGTCAGCGATCTCATGGGAGGAGTTCCAAGAGATGTTTAGTGTCGAGTTTCTTTCTTCGACTGCGAAGGCATCCAATCTCTAGGAGATTCTTACCCTTCAACATGGGAGCTCCAGTGTTTGAGAGTTTGGAATCCGTTTCAGGAACCTTTTACGATATTCTTCAGACCTACTGCCAGATGAGGAGGCTAGAGCGAGGCATTTTGAGGAGGCTTTGCGTCCAAATATCCAGTGCTAGGTCACCCCTTTTATGCTGAAGACATATATTGAAGTGTTGGCGAGGGTAGAGGTTTTTGAGAGGACTTTGGCCAGGACCGGATCATCACGAGAGGGGAATCAGCATGATTTCTCACTAAGCAAAGCTATGGTCCGAGGATCTCGGTTTTCAGGGAAGAAGAGTTTCCATTCACCCGAGGGTAGGTCACATCCCATCACTTTTTGTTTCACTAGAGGTAGCAACTGTCAAGCCTATTCCAAGGGATCATGCACTTGTTTTTAATGTGGTGGTTGTGGTCATCAGCAGTGGGAGTGCCCTGCATTTCAGAGCGGCCATCATGCGCTAGGCACTATGCTCCAGGTTCCTCCATTGAGGCACTTCTAGCCGAGACAACAACAGACAGTTGCACCAGATTTAGATAAGCAGCGGGTAGATGGGGTGGGCCGAGGACATCCCCATGACACTCCTCATCCTCAGAGAGTAGAGCGCGGCTATGGTGGTGGTCATCATCAGGGTCAGAGAGGCCATGGAGGAGGTCGGGGTCAGCTTCATGCTCTAGCGTTGCCAGGTCCAGGTGAGCCAGACATCGTCTGAGGTACCCTTCACTTGTTTTTCTACCTTGGTGTATTCCTTATTTGATTCAGGAGCGAAACACTCCTTCATATCACCTACCCTTGTCCATGCTTTGGGACTTGAGGTAGAGATGCTTCTAGTGCCCTTGGCATTGACTATACGAATTACTGGTCGAGCTGACTTGTTTGAATTATATAGAGACTATGAGCTAGTGTTGGGAAAACACCGCTCTTGGAGAGATTTCTTATGTTTACGAATACAACCATATGATTCCATCCTTGACATGGATTGGTTGTATTTGATGCAGGCTATCATGGATTGATTTAGGAAAAATGCCATATTTATTGGTAATGATGGAGAGCAAGTGGTGTTTATTGGTGAGCGAGACCCTCATATGGGTTATAGGTGTGTTCCATCCTTATCATCCATGATGACTGAGATGATGTTGATCTCATAAGAGTTTTAACAGCTGGAATTTCCTAGGATCAGTGAGGAGTACCCTGATTTATTTCTAGAAGAGGTTGTAACATTACCCCCTTGACGAGAGATCGAGTTCGGGATTGTGGTAGAGCCAGGAGCCTCTCCTATCTCTATATCTCCATATCAGATGGACCCTTCTGAGTTACGAGAGTTACGTATATAGCTTTATGGTCTTTTATAGTGTGGTTTTGCTTGGCCAAATGTGTCACCATGGGGTGCACCCGTTTTGTTCGTGAAGAAGGCTGACAACAGTTTGCAGTTGTGTGTCAATTATCATCGATTAAACAAAGTTACAATAAAGAATCACTATCCTCTTCCGCGGATTGATGCTTTTTTCGAAAAACTGAAGGGTGAAAGTTGGTTCTCAAAGATCAACATACGGTCAGGATATCATCAAATGCATGTGAAGGATGAGGATATCCCAAAGACTGCTTTCCATTGTCATCATGGGCATTATGAGTTCGTCGTAATGTTGTTCGGCGTGATGAATTCTCTAGCTGTGTTCATGGGATTGTTGAATGCTGTGTTCCGTGAGTTCCTGGACAAGTTTGTGGTGGTTTTCATTGTTGACATCCTTCTGTACTCCATATCTGAAGAGGATCAAGAAGAGCATCTACATGCTATTTTGGGAGTTCTTCACCAACATCAGCTGTTTGGGAAGTTTTCGAAGTGAGAGTTTTGGGCTCTAGAAGTCCATTTCATGGGGCATGTTGTGTCCCAAAAAAGAGTAGTTGTGGATCCCTAGAAGATAAAAGCAATTTTGTCTTGTGAATCCCCCAATACAGTTTCAGAGGTGCAATGTTTCCTTGGTCTTATAGGCTACTATAGGATGTTTGTAGCCAATTAATCCCGAGTTGAGACTCCTCTGACAGATTTGACCAGGAAGGATCAAGAATTCATATGGACTGATCAGTGTCATGAATCATTCAAATATCTAAAGGAGAAGTTGGGGGTAGTGGTTGTCTTTTTCAGATGACGGTACAGTCATCCCTGATGCAAAAGTTGGAAGAGTCCTAGTTAAAAGATCTCGAGGTGGAGGTCTAGAGAGACCGAGTTGTTTATGGTGAGGCCCCTGATGGTTAGTCTGAGGATGAACAACACTGAGTGTTGTACCATGGAAGGCTTTTCATTCCCTTGATTATGCGTGAGACGGTTCTCAGAGGGTTTCATTGTTCACCTTTAGTAGTACATCCGGGTGTGACAAAGATGTACCGATCCTTGCAGAGTCAGTTTTGGTGTCTGGGGATGAAGCGTGCAGTTGCAGAGTTTTTGACTCGATGTTTAGTTTCCCAGAAGCTGAAGGCTGAACACAGTGTTCCTCGTGGTCTTCTCCAGCCATTAGAGATTCCCCAGTGGATGTGGGAGGACATCTTGATGGACTTTGTTAAGGGTTTACCTCGAGCTCTGGGAGGACATGATGTTATTTGGGTGTTAGTGGATCGTTTAACAAAATCATCCCACTTCATAGTGATCAAGGAGTTGAGCTCAGTGGAAGTTTTGTCGAGGTAGTATCTGGAGGAGGTGGTGAGACTTCATGGAGTCCCTAGGATGATTATTTCTGATCATGATCCTCGTTTTACCTCCAGGGTGTGGAGAGGTCTCCAACATGCTTTCGGTTCTCAACTATGATTTAGCATTGATTTTCATCCTCAAACGGAAGGAAATACATAGCGAACCATCCAGAATCTTGAAGATATGATACGCTCTTGTGTTATTTATTTTGGAGGTTCATGGATGAGAATCTTACCCTTGGTGGAGTTCACTTATAATAATAGTTTTCACTCCACCTTCGGTATGGCGCCATTTGAAGCCTTGTATGATCGGCATTGCCGTTCTCTGTTGTACCGGACTGGGGTCGGAGAGCCAGAAATTCTCAGTCCAGAACTAGTGCAGAATACAATAGCGATGGTTTAGGTGATTCGTGAGATGGTGGAGATAGCACAAGATCATAAAAAATAATATTCTAATCAAAGAAGGATACCCTTAGAGTATAATGGTGGGGATCATGTGTTTCTGAAGGTGACTCCCCGTCATGGGCAGCAAAGCTTTGGTCATGGAAGTAAGATTTCTCCCCGGTTTGTTGGGCCTTTCGAGGTGTAATCCCTTGTTGGAGCTGTGGCGTATCGAGTAGCACTTCCCCCACAGATGAGTTAGATACATTATTTTTTCCATGTATCACAGCTCCTTTGTTATCTTCATGGTGACTCTCACATTATCTATTGGGGAGAGATCGATGTTGATGATGATGAAACCTTCGAGGAGTGACCTGTGGAGATCCAAGACCACAAGGAGAAGGTGTTGCGTGGGCATTCTATCACGTCAGTTCGTGTCTTGTGGCGACACGGTGGCATGGAGGAGAGTACCCAGGAACATGAGTCCCAGATACGTGCTCAATACCCAAGGTTGTTTTATGTTTAAATCTTTTCATGTAATGATTTCCCATTCGTGGATAGACCTTTCATGATTTATATATGAATTTATTTTGTTCCTTTTGGGGCTTTCCCTCTTTTGAGAGGTATCTCGATGGGTGGTTTTTTCGGACCCCGTTTCTTTTTTTGTCTCTTTAGGTTTGTTTTGAATTCTCGAGGATGAGAATGTTTTGAGAGGTATGTGATGTAATGGCCCGGACCTCTCAGTCCATTCCATTGTGAAAATATGGTGTTTGAGGTGTTCCGGGATGTCAAGGTGACATATCCCCAACACTTTGCCAAATTTCCAATTCTGTGAACAGTGTTTCCAGTTTTATGAATAGTAACGGTAGGTGAACAGTGTTCTATCGGTGAGGTTTGGCGAACAATGTTTCTATCAGTGAGGTTTAGTGAACAATGTTTCTATCGGTGAGGTTCAGTGACCAGTTTTTCCATCAGTGAGGTTCAGGGAACACTGTTTCTATCCGTGAGGTCTAGGGAACAATGTTTCTATTGGTGAGGTTCAATGAACAGTGTTTTGATATGTGAGGTTCAATGAACAGTGATTCCATCAGTGAGGTTCAGTGAATAGTGATTCCAGAACAGTAGGTGTACAATGTTTCTAGAATAGTGAGGCCTATCGGTAACCTCTAACAGTGAGGTCTAATGGTAACTTCTAACGGTGAGTCCTATTGGTAACCTCTAACGGTGAGGTCTAGCGGTGACCTCTAACGGTGAGGTCTATTGGTGACCTCTAATGGTGAGGTCTATCGGTAACCTCTAACGGTGTGGTCTAACGGTGACCTTTTCATTCCTTTGACAAATTTTGAGTATGTGAACAGTGTTTCCAGCTTCTTACAGTTTCAACCCTTTGGCGTTTCCTTTGACGTAAAATACATTTAAAGCATTATTTTAAGTACTCTTAATGGTGATTTAAAGGACATAACTCTTAAATTAATTATTCCTATTGCTCGGGATGTTTTTACTTGGTCAAACCATGTGGGATAATGTGATCCACTTTTATTGGGGAATTAACCATATCTTTAACTGTTTCCCCATTAAATCTTCAAATGGGACCAGATATCATTCTCCCTTGTTCTTCCTCTTTTTTATCAGCTATGAGATGCTAGAACCATTCAATCCTTCTCGTAGGAGTTGCACAATCAAACTTTACTCTTAGTATTAGTTCTGCTCTGTTTTGATGCAACCATGTTGTGTCGATCAATCTTCGATATAAGGTATGTTGCATCATCGTTCTTTTGGGGTTCATATTATCATGTTATCCTTTCTATATTATAGCATTTAATCACTATGCATCTAATGGGTTTTTCTTGAGGTTTGTTTGGTGATGTAGTACCGTGTCATCCTCTTGTGGATGCAGTTGTTGCGAGAGGAGGATTGTGACATGTTGTGTGGATAATGAACGTCAAGAATTGTTGAGGTAGGGGATTCATTGCTTCTCTTTTCTTTTACGTTCAACTGTATCATTATCTTGTTTTATCCCAGTATATCACAATGTAATTGGCATAATATATATTTGAAAGAGATAAATAAATTGATATTTATTGTATGTTATTGCATCTTGTTTTTCTAGATTGTGTGATATTTATGATTGCATGTTTAGCTGTTTGTTCTTGATGGAAATCTATAAAGAACATAAACCAGGAATAATTGATAAGTGTTGGATAAAGATAGAGATGCATGAAAAAAATACAGTTCATGTTGTAATTTTATGTTAATCAAATTAGTGCAGTAAACATGTTTATTTATTTGTGATACCTTACTGATTAGGTTTCCTGAATTTTGGAACCTACGTTTAATAAATATGTTAATTCAAGATGGATTAATGAACAACTTGTTTGATAATTTCTAAAAGGGTTATGAGTTACCCTCTTGATTGTTAAAGGGCCAAGATCCCATTGAGGTGATGTTTTTTTCCTGCTTCATGTGTTTTAATGTGTTCGTGGATGGATGTTGTGATATGTGGAGGCATGAAAACTTTTGGTTATGGCAGCAGATGACGCCTAGAATGGTGAGATGCATCAATTTATGCATGTGGGTGTCGGGAAGGACACTAGTGATGATGTAATATGATGGATATGATTGTTGGATGCTTGCTGATTCTCTTTGGTTGTTTATCTTCTTTAGTTTCCCCCACTGCTCAAGGAATCTGGTCTTGCTTACCCTTCTTCTGAAAGAGGTGAAGACACGAGGGGTATGCCACATGCTTTCCGTGTTTATCTTCTCAATGGAGGATAGGTCTAGGCTCTTGATATAGGCGGAAAGGACTCGACAATTAGTACAACTAATCAATGTGTTGAGCCCTTTTGTGTTTATTAGCATAGAATGATTTTCAAGAATGCCTGGAAATATGGGAAAGTAATTCTATAATGAATAATTGAATAAATTATGTTAACTCATGGGGTTGGAGTTGCTGGAACATAATGACGAGGTTATAATTTGGAAGGTACAATGCATATAGGGTGTGATGCTAATGAATTTTAATTTATAATTGTTCATGGTTAATTAATGTTATGGAATTAATTAACATATGGTGGAACTGATAAAAATGGAATGATGTAATCTAATAAAGCTCTTTAAATGGTTGTGTGATTATAGGATACCTAGTTTTAGAAGTAGAATCCCAGAGCCTAAGAGACATTAGATGTAGTTATGTATAAGACTAGGTAATGCCCATTGTGTGGTTTTGAGATATAATATATCATGTAATTTTTGTGTTTCTATATGCTACTCCACCCTGTCAGTAAGGGAAACTGACACCCCTGGGATTTTGAGCCCTGGGGGCTGTTTTGCCCAACATTCCGGTGGGAGGATGAATGGCTGACTTCCCACTTTGTCCCCGCTCTCTTATTTTGGTAGTTACTTTTGGTGATAGGCACATCAGTTAGTTTTCCCCATATATGTGTGTAGAGGGCTGTAATGGCTTGTGGTTATTATCACTCATATATTCTAGATATACTATCCTATTGAATACTATAGGTATTACATGTATAGGTTGTGATGGATTGAGGATCCTTACTCAGTATATGGTCTGTAATGGCTTGACGTATAATACTCAATGTATGATACATGTTATGCAAGAAATGGTGGATCTCGAAAACTACCTAGTTACTTTTGGTTGTGAGGATGGTGTGGTGCTTCGCCTAGGTGTCTGCGGGATAGCCTTTGTGGTTCACGAGGTGCGGATTGTGGTGCTTCACCCAGGTGTCTGTGGGAAAGCCTTTTTGGAGAGAGATTCTTAGGACGTGCGACATTGGGGAAAAACGGAAAACTAGTGGGGAAGTAGTAGTAGGGTACCCTTGATATTCTTTATTATATAATATATTCTTGTATGCGTTACATGGTGAGAGTATCCATGGTGAGGTTGGAAACTTAGAATACCTGTTTAGGTGATGAGTTATTTTCACTTGTTGTTCACTGTGCTTTAGTATTCTATCTTTACTTTTGCACGAGAGGATTCAGAAAGGATCCTACTGAGTATAATGTTATAATCACCCTATTTATATATAAACTATTTTTCAGGTCACTTGGAGGAGGTTGGATATTAGGCTGTTTACTACTAGCTTGTGGTTGTAGGAGATGTTCGGGTTGTGGTTGCTGCTGTTTTACATTCTTTTGGGAACCTGCAGTTTTCCCTTCCATTTTTAGTACATTAGCATGATATTTCATATGAGTACTTGGGTTTCTATTATATTCTAGTTCTGAGTTGGGGTTGATTTAAGTCTATCTTATCTCTCTCTTCCGCATGTGTTCTCATAGAGGGTAATGCCTCCCATTTGTGGGTTTACTATCCCCTCGGTGCTAGTCGCCAACCCAGGGCCAACTGGGGGCGGGACTTGGGGGTCATTATCTCCCTTATCACATTTCCGACCCAGGAGGGGCACACATTGTGGGGAGGGGGTCGTGACAGCTGATCCCAGCGGGAGGTGACAGGTTTCACTGTACCAAGAACTAAAGGATGACTTGGGTGCGACATTGTTGGGAAATTGTTGCGGAAATGAAAAACACCAACCCACATTTATGCGTGGAAGTTTCTCTGATGATTTGAGGTAGCTCTTATTTCATTTGTGCATTTTTTTATTGCCTCTTCCGCATTAATGAAATTAAATGAAGAATGCAGGTCAACCCAATAATGTGTTGATCCGTGATTCATTCCTTTTTTGGGAGGTTGTTACGGGGTATTCTGGTGGGGTTTGGTTAGTTTTTTAATACAAGAAATTTTTAAACCCATTTTATCCTCCCTTTGATCATGAGAAAACATGGAGGGCGCGGTCCTACCAAACCTGACACAAACCTTTCACAACTTTGTTACCCTTGCACCATATATGGATGATCGCTGATGTAGAAGCTCCAGCTGGCACCGAAGGAGGTGACGCTCCATCGCACAACATTAGAGGAGGATGCAGAACAAAGCTGTAGGGGTCATCGGATCGGCCAACATCGGCCGACCACGGTGGAGGTGCAATGCGCCATCACGCATTGTCGGTGTGCAAGTGGCCATGGCTCTTCATCTGCAATAGTCAGAGAAGGTGTCCATCTCATCGTCCAGCCACTAAAGGAAGGGGCGGCATGCCCTCACGTGTCGCTGGTGACCATGAGCCCATAGTCAAAATCACTGTGTAGGAGGAGGAACCCATGCCTCTAGTAGGTTCCTCGATGACTGGGAGGAGGAAATGTGGCTCCACGAATTCAAAGGATGAACGTACATTTACCATTTGGGATATCGGGGGAGATTCTCCCCTGAGCCCTCGGGTGGGAGCATCGTGGGCTACCCTCCAGTGGGCTTCCGAAAGCTGGTCGGGCCATGCCCCACCTCGGGTCGGACGCCCCTTGTGGGGACCACCCTATCCAACTCGTTCTGCCCATCTAGGCCACCGCTTTTGGCAGGCCATGCCGAACCTCAGCCTAACTGGTGGATTCTGACATGGACCGGCCCATACAGGGATGGGTCGGGTAGGTCTGATAGGGTCGGACCAGACCCGGGCCCAGAAACACTTAAAGTGCCTTATCTAGAGAACTAAACGTTCATTTGACAAACCCTATGTGGTGTTGGGATCCTTGGAGTGACACAGACCTTTTTGAATTACTCCACAAGTGTTTTGGATAAAAATAGAGTCTGTCCAGGTTGGATCGCCCCCAAATCCAATTGGTCCCCTCGACACTGATATTCCAATTACCCACACACTGGGAATCCAATTGATTCACCATCTGTTGAATTGGAACCCTTATGATGTGGTCGACCATCGGGTTACTTCTTGTGAGATTTAGTTCTGGTTGAAATATGACTGATGTCTTGGGGAGCAGTTCTCCTAAGCCCACTATGTTGGGAACCCTGTGACTAGTGCTGATTTGATGACTACATTCTTTTCCACTAGGAGTGACTTTATGGAACATGGTACACGATGGGGAGAAGTACCATAGTAGGGCATGGTGGGGAGTGGCCACAATACGCAATGGGGAGGAGTACCTCATCAGTTCATGGTTAGTGGGAAGTGCCTCTGTGTGATGTGGAAGACCCAATGTTCTCAATAGAGGAGGGGTTATCTAGCAGCTGAGGGGTTCATCATTGTGACAATGAATGTTACTTGTTCTTAGGCCTAGAGAGTATATGGTTGGCTATCATCATTCACAGCGATCCTATGTGGGTCAGCATCATAATCACGTTTCTCTGAGTGGTATACCTGGTTTGAGATTAGACCCTAATTGAGCTATGTCTATTTCTTTGTGCATGTTGTTTGAGATCGTTCCTTGTCGTTTTACATGTGGAATTTCGAGAGACCTTCGGTGGTCTTGGGGTCCCTACTGAGTATCATTACACTCACACCTGCACGGGCTTCTCCCGCACCTTGTTATATCTTTTGCGGATGACACGTAGCTTTCCTGAGGCTTGAGGGAGCTAGGATTATGCAGTACACAGCAGAGGAAGGCGGGCACAATGTGTTGAGGAGGTGATATGTACCGACCCTTCAGGTAGGATCCTCATTGGATGACTTAGTAACTATCATCTCTTTTTCTATTGTATTGTTCCTTTCAGTAGTATTTTTACATTTTCATTGTACTCATACTTTCAGTTGGGGATATATTCTGGAACATTTTACATTCATCTCTTCTTTATCTACAATACTTTACTTCACAGTTTCTTCTTTTTGTGTTCCTAGACTATGTGATTTTACAAGATTAAAGGTAATGCCTTCCCATTTTAGGGAATATGCATTTTGGTGCTAGTCGCCAGCCCCTGGCCTATGAATGGTGGGATTCAGTTAGTCACGGCATGGACCCCAGGGGATAGGTCATGAAAAAGTGGTATCAGAGGAGTTAAATTCTACCGAAGAACTAGGAAATTAATCTTTTTTGTGTGGATATATTGTTAAGTGTTAGGAGTTTGGTTTTTTGTCTGGTGATTCCAGTGTTGGTGAGTCGGCCAACGTATCCATACAACAGGACCCTGAACACTGATTTTTGACTTAGCATATGAAAACACGTATTTTTTGTTCTTTGAAATGTTTTTTTGATCTCTTGAGTCAGATCAAATGATATTACTTATTGACCGTGGAACATCTGTCTTCTTCCAGGATGTCGTCACATAGACCTCCTACCAATATTTCGGAGTGATTACGCTATGACGGCCAACAGAGTGGTGAGGCCTCAGTGCAGGGAACCCTTACGGCATTAGCACCTTTGGCTGGTGTACCAGAAACACCACTACCCATTGGGAAGTCATTTCAACTAGCCCAAATAGCAGAGGATGCACTACAACTGATCACATTTCATGATTTCTAGCGGCAGAGGCCTCCGAGGTTCTAAGGCGAGACAGACCCACTGGCAGCTGATGACTAGCTAGTGGCTGTGGCTAGAGTTTTTCTCTTAGTTGTGACACCAGCTCATTTTATGGTGATCCTGACAGCCAACCTTTCTCATGAAACAACAAGGAGATGGTGGAGAGTGATTCTCCAAATATACGATGCGGGGACCATCATATGGGAATACATAGAGGGAATTTTCATCGAAGAGTTCATCCCAGCAACCGTACGCTCTATGTGAATACAAGAGATGATACACTTACATTAGGGCATCATGATGGTGGTCTAATACTCGGTGAGGTTCACTGATCTCTCCCAATAATCCATTTACATGGTACAATACCATTTCTTTAGGACCCAGACCTTTGTGCAGGGTCTGTGACAAGAGATCAGAGAATCAATGTTATCTCTCAGCATACAGACTCAAGCTGGGGTGCTAGAGAGAGCACTATTGGTAGAGAGCTTCCTAGCTGAGAAGGCACCCACAATAATAGCCACCACTGGACGTCAGCTAGCAGTGTCGTCTACAGTATGCAGAAGGTAGATGACATAGAGGTCCAAGTAGTCTAGACCTTTTGGTGGATGACCTTGGAACACAGGGTCAGAGGTTTGAGGCTCACAAGGTAGTGGAATATAGGTGAGGTACACACAGTGTTATACGTACGGTGGGCAATGTCAAATGGTTCCCCACTGCTCATACCACTATACGGATGACCAACAGACAGTCGGGTGACCGCCGAAGAAGTGATAGAGGTTTGAATGAGGAGGTCCTCAGGGTGGTGAATATGGCAGGGGAGCTGGTCATGTGGTAGGTGGGGGTGGTGTTTCAAGGTTCTAACACCACCGCTGCTAGGTAGTCCACACCATACAAAAGATGTAGGAGGACTGGGATGAGATCAGCTCTTGGTAGTTGAGGCCTACGACCAAAACTCTCCAAATATGATTAAAGGTAAGATATGTGTGTAATCCACCTTATCTACTGTACATATAGATATAGGTTCTAGTCAATATTTTATTTCCATGACCCTCGTTCGGAGGTCGGAGATTCCGATGGAGCCATTGGCTCGATCCTTACAGCTAGAGAATCCAAAGGGAGAGGATTCTACAATTACACGCTGGTGTCGGTGGTGTGAACTTACTCTAAGAGGAGAGAGCATCGGATAAGATCTCTCATTAGCGGTGTCTATGACTTATGACATTATCTTATGTATAGACTAGTTATCCACAGTCCATGATCAGATCGATTGTATTAGGCACAATGTGCGGTGTGTCCAAACGGATGGGAACATGTTTTCCTTCAATGGAGAGAAGGGAACCTTTTCAGCATATGATGGTCTTAACTAGAGGAGGGTATAGTTGATTACTCATCAGTTGTCAAGACTTACTATCAAGGCAATTGACGTTGAGAGTCTGAGATATCCTGTTGTGGTGGACTATTATGCCAATTTCATTCCTGAGGATGTTCTGGGACAACCTCCACACAGTGAGTTAGACATTTACACCGACCTATGCCTCAGGAAGACACAGATATGTACTCCAACATAACGGATGGCTCCCACAGAGTGTCATGAGTTACGGGTACATTTGGATGACTTGTTGGGAAAGGAGTTCATTAGACCCAGTGTTTCTCTATGGGAACCCCGATTCTGTTTACCAAGATGGCAGATGAGAGTTTAAGACTCAGTGTAGACTACCGGCACCTGAAACCGGTGACTGATAAGAAAAAGTATCGACTTCCTAGGACTGATGATTTTTCAAACAGATGAAGGGAGATCTTTGGTTTTCCAAGATAGACCTCAGATTAGGCTATTATCTGCTCAGGATACGAGAAGGAGATGTGTAGAAGATAGCCTGAAGATGTTGGTATGGCCATTATGTGATCTTGGTTATCCCTTTAGGTATGAACAATGCCCCAATAGTGTTCATAGGAATCATGAAAATAATCTCTTATCCATTCCACGATTTCATCATGGTGGTGTTCATCGATGAAATCTTGATATACTCATAGACAGAGGAGGAGCGTTCCTGTCATATGAAGATAGTTCTGGATACACCCTGAGAGCACTAGCTTTATGGTAAACTCTAGAAGTCCTAGTTATAGATAAGAGAGGTCCACTTTATAGGACACATTATATCTGAGGATAGAGTTGTTGTGGATCTAGAGAAGATGGTGTCTTTTCTTTATTAGAAGCCACCCAAAAGTGTGGCGGAGGTATGGAGTTTCCTGCGATCGGCTGCACACTACTGGAGGTTTGTGTATGACTTTTCTAGAGTTGTGTCACCCTTGTTAGTTTTAACAAAGAAGGGGTAGCCATCTGTATGTATAGAGAGATGTCATGAGAGTTTCTAAGAGATGAGGTATATACTGGAGAGTGCCCCCATCTTGAGGATACCAGAAGAGTGTGTTGGGTATATAGTATACTGCAAGACATCAGGGACCGGACATGGGTGTGTTCTGATGTAGGGCCGAGCAGTGATCCCTTATGGCTCGCGACAACTGAGACAACATGAGGAGAATAATGCAAACCATGACAATGTGGTGATATTACTTGATGTGAGAATGTGTCACAGTACACTCTAATCACAAGAGTCTCTGGTACATCTACTCTAAGGAGGACCTGAACCTGAGATAGTAGTGATGTATAGAGTTCCTATAGGACTATGACATTGAGATATTCTATACTACTGGAAAGGGGAACATGGTAGCAGATGCACTCAATGGGAGGACTAGTCTACAATTGTTCAGTGAGGTGAAAGAGCAGCTAGCCATGATGAATATATCCTTTGTGGATAGAAATAGATCATCTTACCTCCATCCAATGATAGTCACTCCACCACTCCTTCACAAAATTAGGGGGACACAGATTGGGACATTGACTGTAAGGCCTGACATGCTCAGATAACCTCAGGACGGTCTCTTGAAGAATTTCTTGATGGTGTGGAGTACGTCATCCTCTTCATAGGATGCACCATGGTACCAGTGACACTTCAGGAGGATTTGTTGAGGGAGATCTATACATCCACTTTTACTATACATCCTGGAGTGGCGAAGATGTACCAGTACCTCTGCTTTCATTACTGACAGCAAATGATAAAGGAAGTAGAAGAAAGGTTTTTATCACAATTACTCACTTTTCAGCAAGGGAATACTGCTCAGAGCTGACAGAAGTCTTATGATGACATGATGATGGAGACCATGTCTTCCTATGAGTCTCACCTCGATGAGGTTCGTGGTGATTGGGTCGGGGAAACAAGTTATCATTGAGATTCATCGGAACTTTAAATATTCTTTGTAGAGTGGGAAAGGTAGAGTACATTCTATATTTTTCTCCACAGATGCACCAGGTGCATAATATTTTCCATGTGTTGCAATTGAGGAGATGCATGCATGATCAATCACACGTTATCAACTAGGGCGAGATGAACATTGACGAAGAGGTGACTTTTACAGAGTTCCCGGAATATATAGATGATCGACAACAGTGAGTCCTTTATGGAAGTTTAACCCCTCTGATGCAAGTTCAATGGTAGTATTGGGACCTCCAGGAAAGAAAATGGGAGTGGGAGGCTCAGATTTGTTCTTACTACCATCATTTGATTGTTTTGACATTATTTTGGATTTTGGGGATTCAAATCCCTATGGTGGGGAAAATTAAATGTCCTAGAATTTCCATATAATATATTATTTATTATATGGAATTATTTCGAGAGTGCTGAATTTGACGGTGTGTGATTCTGAGGCCTGGAGTTCCCGTAATGCTCCATCATAGTTATGTTAAGCATTAATTTTCCAGCGTAAGAAGTTTTCCTAAAAAAGTGGAATAACTCTTAAATGGATACCTAGATCAGAATTCTTAGGGAACCATTAGATTCAGGATGGCAGGTTTACCATAGGCGCAACTTATGAATAGTCAGCACAGACCTCCTGTGAGAATAACCGAAATTGACATAACCATAAATAAAATAAATAAATAAAGTTATTTTATTTTTCAAAAACTTATAACTCACAAATGGTATGGATTGAAAATAGAAGACCACAGTTGAACACATGATGGTATTATCTCTTTAGGAAGATACAAATATTTATTGGAACGGGCAACCAGTGAGAGTTTTTTTTCCGTAAATTAAAAAATGATGTGAAAATTATTTAATTGTAAAATATAGAACATCTAAACAGTTACTCGTATTGAAAATCTGAGAGTACCATTGAATTATTTTGGTTGTGTTCTCCATAGGCAGAGCCTAACCTCTTCCATCGCGGGTTGAGGGTGAATGTTATTAATTTATTGAACTTTTTTAGGGTACATCCAGTAATTGTGCGGGCTGAGTTTTCTAACTTTTGAAATGTTTCCAGGATTAAAAATCTGAGGTCACTGTTGAATCCGCAGTGCCATAATTAATGTAAAGAATGCTATAATTTTACTGTACTGGGTCTGGTGAAAAAGTTACATTTTTTACTTTTTAAAATAAATGAAATAAAATAATTTTGTTATTTTATTTCATATCCTCAAACGGACAAGTTACGAGGGTGGGGCCAGTGATGTATCATTCCAATAAATGTCTTGACCTGCTAACCCTAAGTAACGACATCGTTGGGGAAATAAGAAGCTTCTTAAATAATGATCCACATTAAACTCCAACATCGTTACATACCCTCCCCCTATCTTATATATATGGAACTTGGGGGATGGTACCGACATAGCTTCATCCATGAAACGAAGTGCGGAAGGAGTGACGTGATGTCTGAAAATTAGAAGATGAAGTTGATCCCAGTGGGAGGTGACAGGTGACACCGAACCCCAAACCGGAGGATGACATGCGAGCAGCATCGTTGGGAACCTATTGCGGGAAATATGAACACCAACCCAACATTAATCTTGTGTGTTTCTCTGACAATTCAAGTAAGGGGGTTATTTCATTTCTGCATTTTTTGATTCCCTCTTCCAAATTCTTCAAATATTTGAAGAATGTGGGTCAACAGACTAATGGGTTGATCCAGGATTCATTAGTTTTGTGGGAGGTTATTATGGGGTATCCTTGTGGGGTTTGGTATGTTTTTTAATACATAAAATTGTTAATCCCTTTTTATATTCAATTTGATCACGAGCTAATGCCTAGGGCGTGGGCCGAATGAACCCGACATGAACCCTCCACTAAATTGTTTCCCTTACACCATTCATGGATTTCCGTCGGTACAACAACACCATTCGACTACGATAGAGGTGACAAACCAATGCACGTCGTAATAGAAGGCCACATCATGAATTTGTGGCGATCATTGTAGTCATCGGTATCGACCGACCTTGAAGGAGGTGTGTCATGCCATCACGGGGCGCCCCTGTGCAAGGGGTCATGGATCATCAGCCGCTGCAGTCGGAGAAGGTGGCCAACTCTTCATCTGAATGCAGAAGGGAAGGGCGGTGCACCATCGCGCGCTACCAGTGAGAAGGAGACCACTTTATAGTAGGTGAAACCCACAACTCCGATGGGTTCCACGATAACCATGTGGCACCCATGTGGCGCCACCGCATCAAAGGATGAAAGACCTTTGGTCGTTCGGGTTCTTGGGGGAGTGGCTCCCCAGAGCTGCCTGACGGAAACATCACAGGTTGTGCACTTCGTGGTTAAGCCTCCCTGTAGTGGGTTGGGCAGCACCCCACTGTAGGTCAGGTCGCCCCTTGTGGGACCCACCCTATAAGACTTGGTACGCCCTTATGGGCCGCCACATTTTTCATGTCAGGATAGACACCGGCCAAGAGGGCCGAGTCCAATGTGACCCAGCCCAGACCGTGTTGGGCTGGGTAGGTCTGACCGGGTCGGATAGGACCCAGTCCCAACCGTTACGAGAAACACTTAAAGGGAATTATCTTGAGAACTGGATATTTGTTTGAAGAACCGTCTACGATGTTTGGATTATTGAAGTGAGAAGTTACTTTTTTACTTACTTCACAAGTGTTTTGGGGAATCTTAGAGTATGGATTCATTGGAGTGCACATGAATCCAACCGGGGCCTTGGAACTAAAATGCAAATTACCCACAGACTGGGTGTCCAATTGATGTGCCGTCTATTGCATTGTAACCCTAATGAAATGGTGGATCATTGGGTTACTTCTAGTGATACATAATTATGGTTGAAATATGACTGATGGCTGGGGTAGTGGTTCCCCCATGTGCACTACGTATGGTACCCTACGAATGGTTGAGACCTGATGACTGCTGACTTTTCGACTCATAGCGACTCAATGGCCCACTGTACACAATTGGGAGGAGTACCTCATTAGGACACATTGGGGAGAAGAGATGGTACGCGATGAGGATGAGTACCTCAATAGGCCATTATTTGGAGCAGCTCTGTGTGACTCGGTAGACCCACAGTACGCAATGGGGAGTAGTACCTCGACAATTCAAGGTTAAGGGGAAGAGCATATGTGTGACGTGGTCGGCCCACATTACTCGATGGAGGTGTAGTTCTCTAGTTTCCGAGGGGTTTGACATTCTGACTGTGAATTTTACCAATTCCTAGGACTAGTGAATCCATGGATAGCATTCATCATTCATAGCGATCTAGTGGGGTTCAGAATCATAATAATGTTTCTCAGAGTGGTATACTTGGTTTTAGATGAGACTCTAATTGATATGTGTCTATTTCATTATTCTTTGTATTTTATATCATGTTTTGTGGTTTTCCTTATGGAATCTTTAGAGACTTTTGGGGGTCTCGAGGTCCCTACTAAGTGTCGTTATACTCATCCCTACATGGGATTCTCCCACACCTTGTTTTGCCTTGTGAAGATGATGACCAGCTGAACTGAGGCATGAGGGAGCCAAGACTAGGTGGTATATAGAGGAGACAGGTAGGTGCAGAGTGTTGAGGAGGCGATTTTTTCCTACACTTCTGGTAGGATCCACAGAGGACGACCTAATAGCTATCTTCCCTTTTCCAGTTGTATTGTTCATTTTAGTTTTCTTTGTAATTATCAGTTGTACTGGTACTTTCAGTTGGGCTTGTATTCTATCCCCTTTTACTTTCTTTTCTCCTTTTACCACAACAATTTACTTCACAGTTTCTTCTTTTTGTGTTCTTGGACCGTGTGTTAGGATAGGTTTAGAGGGAATCCCTTCCTTTTATTGGGAATCCACATTTTGGTGTGGGTCGCCAGCCCCTTCATATAGAAGGTGGGCTTGGGGTAGTCATGGCACGGACCTTGAGGGATGGGTCATGACAGCCACCTTCAATACTGTTTTCTGATTTAACTATATGATCTCTTTCCCAGAAAACATTCCAATATTCCAATGAGGATTGACAACAAACACAAACCAAATCCCATTTCATGCAACAAACGGTCGTGGTTCCAACATAATTCTCTAGGAAATAATTTTTCTCATTGTATATTAAAATCTAAACAATACTATAGATCATATCAATGGAAACCATATATATTATAACTAATTTTACCAATTTGGTACATCCATGTATATAATTTGGACTGATTGATATATTATTGTTGTAATTATAATTCAACTCAATTTCATAATTTAGAAGCAATTTATTATATGGTAGTGAGGAATTTGTTGTTTTTGGAAAACATAGATAATATAAAAAATATTAATGATCATGAATCAAATAATACATTAACTAACATTGAGGCCATAATAAAAATACCTCACACCACATAAATATGAGGTTAAATTTCATATGTTGTAATTACATAATCATTTACATATTCTCGTAGCTTTGTTAGGTAATTTCCAATGTTATTCGGGACATAAGTTCCCACAATATCCCTTATTCAATCATATATATATTTAGACAAACAAACTACCTCCATAACATTTAAATAGTGAGTCTGATGGCCTTATTCAATATACATGTAGAAAATTATTGTTCCTATTATATATTCCCCAATGTGATTCATCCCATAGTTATCACATTTAGGAAATCCCACCATTCCACGCTTCCTATATTCTCCACAATTCATCCCAATATTCTCATTTACAATTTATTCTCCTAAATTACCATGAATAAATACATCATAGAAAACACCTTTTCTATATTAATGTAATTTTTGAAAGTAACCTACTATGAAGATATGTTATTATAGACTAGTTCTATATATAGGATATTCCATAAAATAATAATGAAATGTTAAATAATTATTTATTATCTATATATGTATTTAATAGGATATTTAGATAAATATGCAATGTTATCCTCACACATGGAAATGTTCTCTAGTTCATTCTATCTAAGTGTAAGTAACCACCTATTAGATTAGTTTTGTTTCTCATTATTTAACTAGATTTCATAGAATACCTCTATAAATGGTCCTTATTTCATGCGATCTATATTATTTCAATCATTAGGTTAATGAATTTGATAACACCATTGGTCGACATATCAATTTAGATAATATACCTCCATGATAAAATTTTTCTTTTAAATAGTTCCAAATTAAATAAATATTTTCTTTAGGGACTTTTATATTTTCACAAACCAATGGATGAGAAGTTCTACTAATTAATAGTGACTATGGTCAAATGAATTAGTCCATCATAGTACAACCTTTACACGGAACAACAAGATTTTATATATGGGAAATATTATTTTTTATAGACTAGGTAAAATTATCTAATATGGTTATTATCTGATTAACATCAATTCCTTATTCATTTAATTATTTAGGGGAATAAAATATATATTAAAAATGGGTGTGGATATAGTACTCATTCCCCTGATAATCACTATTGTTGTACAATTAAATAAGAAAATTATATTTTTATATTGAATTGTAATATACAATTCATATCACATTTTATATAATGTTCCCAAGCAAAAATTATGTTTTTTTCAAAGTGTTTGTTCTATCTAACTCATTTTTTCAAAATTTACATCCAAAAATTCATTATAAACATTATCACATAGTAGTTGGAATATCATATTATCCAAGAACCCAAAATAAATTTTAATTTTACATTATTTGTATATAATAAATCAATTAAAGAAATATCAAAAAAATGACGCCTTAAATTATTTGATGCATACATATATTACAATTCAAAACACAGGACATGCCATTAACACTTTGTGATAACATTAGTAGACCATCCGGTATATCCAATAAAATTTTACACAGTTATCCTCTATCATTCATGGGGAATAAAAAAAAATATTAATGAGCTTAGATCCTAAATAAAAAATATCCTATAGTAGAAAAATCATAATATAATCATAAAAAAGTGATATGGTATGAATAATTATGAAAAATTAATCCATAATCAAATCAATCTATGTAATTATATATACATAAATATAAATAATGACATGGTTTATAGTTGTCACTAATTTCATACTGATGTTATTCATAATCTAATACATCAAAAAATTTGGAATGAATTGAGAAAATAACTTATTCTCATATGGGGAGAGGTATACACCAAATAAACTTATATTGTTGCATGATACTATATAATGCATCATGGGGAAAAATAATAATAGGCCCCACCTATAAAAAAGTATTATCTAATTTAATCCCAATAGAGTCAACAAGAAATTTCATATAATTACGTAAGGAATATCTAGAGGAATAAAAACATGGTTACCCATATAATTAAAAACATGGTAAACAATTAGATACCCAATAAATGGAATAATGTTTATGTCTAGGATAACATTCCTTAATAATCATATATATTTTGGGTGTTATCAGTGTAATAGGATGTACTTTTAATTATAAAATATAGGGGAAAGAGTACTATAATTTTTTTAGGTTTCCCAGGGAATATATTAGTATGGTTCAATATTTTTCAATGTTTGGTGACCTAGTAAGTGGTAAGAAAATTCCACTATCATCGATTATAATGATAATGTAATCCTTCAAAATCATATCCCCTAGGTGTGAGTAGACATACATGATTTCTTAGTCCCATCAATCATTAATTAGAGGGATGAATGATTCAGTTCTCAAAAAATATTCTTTGGGGTGATAGAACACAGGTCAATATATTCCAAAACCACATCAATATTCTAATATTTTTAATGGTATGAATTTTATGGGAAATAAAAGACATTTATATTTTACAAAACTTTATGGTGGATTTTTTCTCTAATTGAATTGGTTGGGTTTAAACTTGATTTTGGTGACTCGTGATTCCGAACAAAATATGTGACAAATATTAATGTAGGATTGTAAATAAATTAATATTTAAGAGTAATATAGTAAAAATATGTCCAAGAAAATTTATACACTATAATAAAAAGAAAATTTCATAAATATATTATGAGTCCCAATGTATGATAATTGAGTTCGAAACCCCCAACTATGGCTTATTTAACAAATATAATCAAATTACATTAATATAATGGATTTCAATTTTTCTTCATATAAAATAAATAATACTTATATATTGATATTATATTTAAAACAGGACGTTTATACACCCCACAATGGAAAATAGGTGAAAATAAATAACATGTGCAAGAGAGAGGAATTTAAGATGTAAAATCATTACAACGTATCATAAATTCCACAAAAATACATAAACATATTGTATCCTAGAAATAGTTATATTAATAAGTGAATTAAAAAACTTAATCATACCCATGATCAATTATACACATCATATAAAGTCATTATATGTATGACCTATTGATAATTTTCTACTTTTCCTAAACTGGGTGTTTATAGTAAATCACTTGTATAAGTTTTTTAATACAAGTGTATCCTATTATTGTTTTCCAAAATATCATCATTTTATAATAATATATTTTTATATAAAAGATAAATTTATTTATTTATAAGGTTATTATATATTTAAATTTGTTTTTTTAGTTATGTTATGTGATAATGGAATCTATGTTAACTTTTTTCAAATATTTTAGTGATTTAGGATAATAATTATATAATGAGTTAAATAAAATATTTAACTATTTTGGATCCATAATATAATAAATATATACATATTTATATATTATTATGGAATTATTTTTGTTTTTATAGTCTTTTAATATTAAAATTCATAACATTTTTTCGGTAAGTTATTAATCTATCCCCAACATTAACATACAATGACGATTGAATGGTTATTATTTGGGTAAGTTGAAATATAATTATAACATAATAATGAAGATCTTATTTGGTATATATTGTTTTAATATTTCATATTTTAATGAAATTATAATATGTATAATTATTTATTGAAATATTTTGTACTATCAATAAAATGCTTTTTCCTCTCAGTATAGTTGTTATAAGAGAATGGATTTACAATGATATGTTGTTGATCAGATTGTTAATAGGTTCAAATATTTTACAAAGAAAAACTATGAATATATCATGAAATTAATATTTATATATTTCTCTCAAAACAATAACTACCATAGTAAGGTGGTGATGAAAAAACCTAATTCTTCTTGGATGAGTTAGTCCAGAAAATGAACGAATAAAAATTTCATTACGGAATATAGGAATAGTGGTTTCTGTATATTTAAAAAATATAAAAATATTAATTATACTAAAAATAAAAAATTTATCATATAATGTTGGAATAAATAAATTTTATATTGAAATATAAAAGTAAATTATATTAGTTATAAGATTGAATATATATTTACAACTTTGGTTTTCTTTTCCAGATTCCTTGGAAAGTAAGTAATTATTATATTATAATATTACACGAAGCATGTTAGGGTGAAGTTGGAATATATTTGAAGGAAATTGGTTGTATTTTTATGATGAAAATATGTTTTTGGACTTTTATTTAAGGGGTGGTGATATGTCACTTATATAACTAGTGGGAATTGATTTTTTCTAAATAATTCTTCTTATTATAAAGGGAGCACATGATAATCATGTCATGATGCTCTATTAACAAACAATAATTGATTGTATGGTGATATAAGGTTGATAATATATCAACCAAAATAATATTGAAATGTTTTTTTTAATCACATTAACCCATTGAATTATTAATTTTACTATATTAGCTTTTACTAAGGTAAATTGTTTTTACCGATGTTATCATAATACATATTAATAAAAGTAAAGTAATCATTTTTAGATAACCTGGACCTAATATCTATAAATTTTAAATCATGTTGGTAGGCTTATACTTATATTGAGTTAAAAATTAATTTCAATATACTAATTATAAAATGAATTTTAATAATACCACATAAAATATTTACTAATGATCTATAATAACCATTAGATGTTCATAAAATTTAAATAAGATTTTAAATTTAATTATATAAATTATAACCAATATTACATGTTGGTAATTTTGAATCATGTTAATTGAGAATAATAAGCAATTACAATTTTAGTGTAAAATGAGAAAGTGAATGTATACTATTGGATATTATAAATAGTTATGTATGTTGACTAATAATTACTCAATCATGTGATAGGTTTAGGTAATTCATAACAATTTAGACGATATTAGTATGTGGGATTTTGTGTTTCCAATGAGAAAAAAGTATGAATGTTTTAAAATGTTCAATGATTTTTCAGTGAATTATAGACTCATCTAGGTAAATATTATAAGATAATATAGTTATAATTTTTTGTTGAATAATTCATTCAGAAATAAACTAACCATAAGAGAGATTGAGGAATTTTTCCACAAATCAGTCCTCCTAGAATATCAGGGTGGTAAGGTTTTTTTTATCAGAGAAATCATCCACTATTGGACCTACTCTTATCAATGATGAGTTAATGTGATAATAATAATTTATCCTGGAGGTATTCAAAAAACAATAGTATTACTACATATCATTTTTCTATATAAAGATGTAATAATGACTACATAAGAGATATAGAGTGGTAAACCTCCCTATACTACTTTTATAAAGATTTAAGGTTGTTAATAATTTATATTATAAATTTATTGTAATATTATTTACCATAAAAATGATAAGACATTATTTTTTTGTTGTACAAAGGAAACTATAAGATATAATTTTTCAAATCCTACTGAAAACAATGTATTTTTTTTGCATGATTCTTAAAATTATATGAGAATAAATTTTTTAGTAGAGGGAAAATGTTAGGGATGTTAAATTTGGAAATGATGAGAAACGACCAATATTAGGTATTCTTGATATGCACGTTGGGTCATTTCCAATATTTATAAAAGACGAATATAAAATTGTTACACATGAACATTTATGTTTTTTTTATTCATAAAGAGTTCAAGGGATATATATTTATCATTGTGAAATATTTTTATATAATTTTCATAGTGTTTTGTATATTAATTATATTATCTACCACCAATGTATCTATTTTTTTATTATCAAGTTAAATATATATTGAAATAGTTTTTGAAAAGATTATTGAACTAAAATAATATCTTCATTTGAGTTTTTGTGTCCATATTACTTAACATATGATTATTTTTAGACTTATTAACTGAATATGAAATTGGATTCTATTATATTATGAGTATTTTATTAATTTTATAAATAATATATTGGATATTCAATTTTGGAAATAAATTTTTTTTCTCATTAGATTACATATACAGTTGTTACATCCAATAGAATATAGAACATGTGTCAAATTTTATTTACCACACCTAAAAAACATGTCATTTGAATAATTTATTTTTTCACAAAAAGGTTTAAAAATATTAATAGGATCTTTATGGTCTTCACCACATTTATTTTTAATATATTTTAATTTAAAAATAAATTGTTTGGTTTGTTATTTGTGATGAACTCCACACCGAATAAAAGTAAATAATGACTTTTTAAAATATTTAATTGAAATAAATCATATGATTTTTAAGTGAAATTATAAAAATTGTATTAACAAAATCATGTAATTAAATCTATGAAATATTTGGGCAATGATAAAAAATGTTTTTCTAGTAATTTATAGATAAATGGAAATGTACAATGTAAAATCTAGGTTATTATTATATATGTTTTATTTATAATTTATTTATTATCAATATTATTATTGAAAAACTTTTTTCACATATATAATAATGAGTGATCATTAATACCCTAATTATTAAATATATATAAATAAAGTTAAAATCAAATAATGGTAAAAACGATATATATATATATAATGTCTTTTTTTAATATAATAGATGTTTTAAATCATAAAATTACTTGAGCACTTATGTTGAGTAATTTTAATGAAATTTTTATATAATATAGTCTCTAAAATAAATTAACAGTAATATAATATTTTTTAATGGTAAAACAATAATAATAACCAAAAATCCTAAAAATCAATTTTCCCAAAAAAATATTTTCACTCATTTTTTGTGTGAAAATATTAGGTTGATTTCTTCCAATTATAGAAATTTAATAATGAATAAATCATTGAATATTAGGAATTAGTTTAAAAAATATTAGATAATTAGTTTATTTTTACTTTGTTCCATGTTAAATAGTTATCGTGGTAAAAATATCATCATCGTGTTAGGGGTTTAAAGATGAAATATAGTGGTTCTACATATAAATAAAGTTTCAGATATAAAAAATCATAATTTTGATATATTCAGTGTATTTCACCATTAAAATATCCCATAATTTATTATTTATCACTTTTTTATCTTGACCAATAAAATGACATTAAATTATTTTAAAATATTCAATATCTATTGGGGTTATACTACCTAAGCTTATAGAAGGGTATATACAATTCTAAATTCTAGCCATAGTAGAAGCACTATATATTAGCCATGTCCTACTTAAATATCTTCTCAACACTCTCCTCAAATATTATATGTTGTTTTATGAACCAAAACAATCTTATAAAGACTGAATGTGCTAGCCAATAGAAAATACTCATTGAAAAGGCAATCGTCTTAACTCATATCATTCATGTTTATCACTTATTCCACCCCCATAAATTCATTTGAATACATAATAATATAAAATTATCATTATATTTAAAATAATAAAATGTTTTTATTCTAATATATCAAACATTTTCTCCCATTTTCATCAATGAATAACGAGATTGTTTCTTATGCATACATTCAAACTACAACATACATGATTTGATGTATTTAAACAATTATTTATATATCTGATGGAACATTATATGGATGGAGTTTATTATTATATATGTTATTAATGAAATAATTTTTACATTGTAATTAAAAAATAATTTTAAATTTATATTCTATCCTTTTATGGAATATGAACATGTCACACATGCATGCATACAAAATAACATCTCTATAAATTGATGTGAAGAAATTTTATTCAACCCTTATCATTGGTTGTTATATTAATGGATTTAGTAATAATATATATTATATTTAATATATAATTCTTATTATGATTATAAATATACTATAAACCATTTATTATTTTTCCCCTTAATCAAATGAAAACATTGTTTGTCAGTACATGCAACCCACCAAATCCATGAATGATGTATTTCAATTTTCCTCACCTACATTAATGAATGGATTTAAAAAGTGTATATAATTAATAAATAATTTATTTATGACATTATTATTTTTTTATATGAAAAATTCATGAACATGTTTCATCTTACAAAACCATAAAAAAACATCTATATAAAAGGGAACAGTTAAAATAAAAATTCTGATATCAATTATGAATTTTATATAAATATATAATTTGAAATTATATCTAATATAATATGTATGAATATGTATATGTTATATATTTATTATAAATTTAAATTTTCTATACGTGAGTCTTTAGTGTGCCTAATGTATGGCATGACTTGAGTTAAGGGATAGTGTAGCAATCTCATTTCTAAATGAGAATATTATAAGGAACCGACCTTAAACATTACATAATATTGAATTAAATGAATAATTCACATTGAGGATATTTTCAGGTTTACAGTTTTAGAGAATTAGAACATAACTATTACATCTCAAAAAATTACAAGGTATACATATCTACATTGTTTCCATTTTTTTCAGAAAATAAGAACTCTTGAAAAAAAGAGTCATGTCTAGTTCCATGTTTTAGACAGTATGAAATTTCATTTATCCCATCCTTGACCTTATTCATCTTTAAGTATTGTGAAAACATTTCAACACTTGGGATGAGCATAAAAAGCTCAATAAGGGTTATAAAATAAAGAATGAAAACATTTGTTCATAAATACATAATCATGAACTCTTTTTCATACATCATGAAATCATAAAATTTATGAAATACACATAGAAATCATTAATCATAAAGGTAACTTGTGGCATCTATATCATACTTACATGGTAGCTATCATAACCACATAGGGAGTTACTTTTGAATACTCATCACAGTATATTATCTAAATCTTTTAGGAGAAACATTCACGTTTACCTCCGTCACATTACCCAATGCATTGGAGAGCTATCTCGGGCTCACTCGCCCTATGTTTATCATGGAACAACCCATATACGTAAATAATTCCCAAGAACCATAACATGATAATAACACATAATATAAGCATAAAGGAAAGATAACATTTCCACATTGTAATAATAAAATATCATTTCAAGATATTGAAATAATAAATCATTTTTCAAAATCATTTTCAACACCAAAATACATAAAAAGTGTATATGGTATTTATTTTTATTTTAAAAACATTTCGGCTTGTTACGGATGCCAAAGATCAAATAATACTCACGGCGGTGAAAAGGTCATTGCCAGCACTTACGTTAAAAAAAACATTCCTTTTCTTCATTTAGTAAAAAACTTTGCATAAACAGATTCCCTTTGAATAAAATGAAAAGTCAAAGGGTTTTATAAACTGTATAAAATAAAGTCATGTATAAAACTAAAAATGCCTCAATGTAAGGAGATTGAGACGAAGTCCCTTACCTCACCTATTACTTGACTCGATCATTATTTAATCTCCTGAATAATAAACTAAAGTTATTTTCTACTTTATTAAGAACCTTGTTCATGTTTATTTTTCCTTTTGTATCACTAATTACCATGTTAGAAAGATTATGATATCATTTATGTTAATAACGTTCATTTTGTCGATATTTGGTACTTGAGTAAAAATGAACAACTTATATTTACAAGTTGTCCATGTGGTCAATGTTTCATTATATCCAGAATGATATTCATGATTTGGATATCATATATATCACATATATCCAGTATATACATGTTTTTATAATAGTACACTACATTTAGGGGTAAGAAATGAAATGCACCGTTCATGGAGACGGTAAGCCGTACGTACACATGAATGCTATATTCATTTCTATTTCTTATTTAAATTGAAATAAAACATAATGATACATAGGTATAATATAATTCCTGTTTAATATCATATATAATATCGTTAAATCCATCCTTTGTACATCCCACATAAGGCATTAACGAATTAAATAACTTTGAGGGAGAGGTAGTCTGCACTTCCTCAAATGAGATTATCGTATTTACCCAATATGGAAACCTTAAAGGCATGATATAAATGGGAATTACAGAAGAATAAAGAAATCATAAACATAATATATATCATATATAAATATAGTTCCATCATAATGGCCACCATGAGAGGTGGTAAGATGTAATTGAACAATCATCGTTTCGCGAGGCGTTATTTTTCCATCCACTGAAACATTATGTTCTTCATCCATTAGATGAAGGTGTGTGTAAGTGTAGTTCGATTAATTCTTATAAAAAAATCCTAGTATATTTAGGATACTGGTGTTGTTACAAAAGATAAGAAATAAAAAGAGTTTAGGGGATGGAGAAGTAAAATAAAAGAAAACAATTTAAGAAAAATTGTAATCATTAATTTGGGTAACTCCCTTTGGTTTGAACCAAAGGACTTCTTGAAGTGCCTTCTGCCTAAGGTAAGTCTTTTAGGAGGAGGATAGGGATGTAGGGAGCCTAATTGGGCAGAGGTTGGATTATCCAAATGGCTTGAGAGGTGTGAGGAATTGTTTAGAAGTGGTCTCCTTTTATAAGGGGGGGGGGCTCTTTAGGAAAGTGTGAAAACATTATTTTATTATATAATGATATTCGGTTTATAAAGGTCCTAAAATCATTATAGTCGAAGATAAGATGACTCATGGTCAAAATAAAATCATTTTCTCAGAATTGGACATGTTTTGGATAATATTTTAATCATTTTAGTCTTATTTACTTAAATCATTTATAAATGAGGTAAATACTGCATCATTATTGTGTTATAAATAATTTAATTTATTCGATGTCGAAAAATTATAGAAAAATACCATGATGTAGGAAATATTTTTATATTTTTAATTAATTTTTATAGGATAAATGATAATTTATATAACCCCTTCTAAAAATTAATTTACAAAAATATATTTGCTTTTGTCATTTTTTCCATTACTTTAAGTTAATTAATCTAAATTGTCATTATCACTCCCAAGTGGCTCAATGGGGTTCCAAAATCGACCCAAAGATGCCCATGGTCGTAAATGACTCAACTAATAAGTTTTGAACAGATGTTAAGCTAATTTTTAATTATTATAATATTCTTTTTACCTTGAATTACCATATTTACCTTTAACCGCAGTAAATAAAAGTCAAAAGTTACTATTCACCAAAAATTATTTTCATCTTAATGAAAAAAATTTTACTTCTTGATAACAACCATTTATGAATAATTTTTAAAATTCAATTCACAAAAGTAGTAAATTTTTATTTAAATTAAAAATTTAGTTTTTTTAACTACCACTAAGGGGTTTCACTATTCATCAAAAATTGATGTTTTTCAGAAAAATACCAAAAATTCAGCCTAAGAATTATTTGATATTCCGAATTCAAAATTGATGTCTATTTTTCCAAATTCGAAACATATGAGTGGCATTAATTAATTTTAAAATTAATTCCTGTTATCGAAACAAATAGCGTGTTTTTAAGAAATAATAACTATCAAATGATTGATACTTGTTTATGTCCAATTTCAAAGGGAAATTAATTCCAATGACCAAAATTGGATAAAATGGTAAAAATATAATTCAATTTCACTTTAAAACTAACTAAAAATATAGTCTTCCCATATAAATAAATTATATTAAAAGGCACTTTTGAATTGAAATAAAGTATTTTTGACTATTCATCAAAAAATGAACATTATCAAAAAAATACCAAAAATTATCCAAAGTAAAATTTGGTGTCCCCATTATAAAGAAGGATTATATTTGGTCAATTATAATGTATTAGAGTGACCAAAACTATATTTAATGAGGGTTCACCATTAAAAGGCAATAAATCGGCCTTTTAATGTAAATTATGCTTAAAATTAGATTCATTCACATTTTAAGCCTCTAACTTTTATTGGATAAATGTAAATACATTTAAAAAATATTTTTAATCATACTGTAGTTAGATTCATTCATTCCCTCCAATACAATGGCTAGGAGTTAACTACCATTTAAAATAATAATATTATATTATTAGTGTGCAATGTAAGATTCCAAAGAAACCCATTGTTGCGTATCATATACGCTATCAAACATAGAAACCCCTTTAAAGTAAAATTAATATTTAATTTACAAATATTAATAAATAAGAAATATGTCTTATTCTTATTTTACTTGGGATGTTACATCCCTCTCCCCTTTTTTAAATTGTGTCCTCGCAATTTTTATTCACTTATCAAAATAAGTGGGGGTATTTATCCCTCATTGCATTTTCAGATTCCCACGTTGCCTCTTCAACAATATGGTTTTTCCATAAAACCTTTACCTGATGAATTACCTTATTCTGTAACACTTGCTCTCTACGGTCATGAGTCTGGACTAGTTGTTATTCATAGGAGATATTCTCTTCCAACTGAACTACCTCTGGGCTCAAAACATGAGATGGATCTGGCATATACTTTTTCAACATCAAAACATGAAAAACATTGTGTACCTGGGATAAAATTGGAGGTAAAGACACTATATACACAACTGATCCCACTTTCTCTAGAATTTCGTAAGGTCCAATGAACCTCAGACTCAAGTTTCCCTTCTTACCAAAATGAATCACACTTTTCCATGGAGAAACTTTGAGAAAGACCTGATCACCTACCTCAAAAGAAAGATCCTTTCCACAGTTATCAGCATAACATTTCTGTCTGCTCTCAGCTGTTCTCATGTGCTTCTGATCAACTGAACTTTCTCTACTATCTCTTCTACCAATTCTGGTCCCATCAGCTTCATTTCACCTACTTCATCCCAGAATGATGGAGTTCGACAATGCTTTCCATATAATGCCTCAAATGGAGCCATCTGTAAACTGGAATGAAAGCTGTTATTATAAGAAAATTCAACCAAAAAAAGATGTTGGTCCCAACATCCCTGATAATCCATCGAACAATCATGTAACATATATTCCAATGTCTGAATCTTTCATTCTGAATGCCCATCTGATTGAGGATGAAAAGATGTACTAAAATTTAATTCAGTACCTAATGACTTCTGAAGGCCTTTCCAAATGCTAGAAGTGAACCTGGGATCACGATCATATAAAATGGATAGGGGAACTCTACGAAACCTGACTATATCTTTAACATAAAACCGAGAAAGATGATCTAAAGACAGATTATCTCGAATAGAAAGTGAATGAGCAGATTTAGTCAATTGATCAACAATAACCTAGATTGCATTATTACCTCGAGATGTCTTTGGTAATCCCACAACGAAGTCCATAGATATATTTTCCTATTTCCACTCTCGCACCAGTAAATGCTGAAGCATTCCTTTTGGTAATTGTCGCTCTGCTTTAACCTACTGACAAGTTAAACACTTCATAGTAAAATCAGAAATATCTCTTTTCATTCCATCCCACCAGTAATACTCCTGATGATCTCTACACATCTTAGTACTTCCATGATGAACTGAAAATGGAGAACTATGAGCTTCACATAACAACTCATTCTTCCACTGTGAATCACAAGGAACATATAATCTCTTTCCAAATCTCAAAACACAATCATTATCAATGTTAAATTCAGGAAACATACCCTTCTGAACCAAATCTACATTTTTCTGTAACTCACTGTCTTTTTTCTGCGCTTGCTTTATTCTGTCTGATAACGACTATCTAACTGACACTTGATACAAAACAGAAGAATTTCTAGCAACAACAACTTCTATTCCAAAGTTAATCAAATCAATAACCAAAGGATCTCGTTCCAAATGTAACATGGTTAATGAAGTATTACTTTTTCGACTCAAAGCATCAGCCAATGTATTTGCTTTCCCCGGATGATAAAGGATAGTGTAATCATAATCCTTGATTAATTCCAACCATCTCCTCTGTCTCATGTTCAATTCATTCTGAGTGAATACATACTTCAAACTTTTGTGATCAGTATATATTTCACACTTCACTCCATACAAATTATGCCTCCAAATTTTTAAAGAAAAAACAACAATAGCTAATTCCAAATCATGTGTAGGGTAATTTAACTCATGTGGTTTCAACTGATGTGAAGCATAAGAAATATCTTGATCATTTTTCATTAGAAAAAAAACAAGTCATTTCAATGAAGCATCACTATAGATAAAAAACACACCATTTCTAGAAGGCAGTGCCAAAATTGGAGCATTCACCAATCTTATTTTCAATTCCTGAAAACAATCATCACATTATTTTGTCCAGATGAACTTAACACCTTTTCGAGTTAACATAATCATTGGACTAGATAACCATGAAAATATTTCAAAAAACCTCTGGTAATAACCTTCCAAACCAAGAAAACTACGGATCTCGGTTATATTTGTGGGCCTTGGCCATTCTTCAACAACTTTCGTTCTAGCAGGATCAACAGTTATGCCATTGTTGGAAACACTGTGACAAAGGAAAGAAATTTGTTGTAACGAAAACTCACATTTACTGAATTTCCCATAAAGTTTATTTTCTTCTACGATTTTCAAGACAACCCTAAAATGACTTTCATGTTCCTCTTTACTTTTAGGATAAACCAAAATATCATCAATGAACACAACCAAAAACTTATCCAAGAACTCACAGAAAACTCTATTCATAAGATCCATGAATACAGCAGGTGCATTGGTTAACCCAAAAGGCATAAATACAAATTCATAATGCAGATATCTAGTATGAAACACGGTCTTTGGAACGTCTTCTTCCTTTAATTTCAACTGATGGTACCCCAACCTCAAGTCACTCTTCAAAAAATATTGAGCTCCCTAGAGCTGATCAAACAAATCATCTATATGAGGCCAAGGATACTTATTCTTAATAGTGATGTTATTCAATTCTCTATAATCAATGCAATGTCTCATTGAACCATCTTTCTTTTTAACAAACAAGAAAAGAGAAACCCATGGTGACTAGCTAGGTCGAATGAAACCTTTATCTAATAACTTCTGAAATTGATTCTTTAACTCAAAAAATTAAATTTGAGCCATTCGATAAGGGGGTTTTGAAATTGGATTATCGTCAGGAACTAAGTCAATAGTAAATTCAACTCCACGATCAGGTATAATACTAGGCAACTCATTAGGAAAAACATCAAGTTACTCATTTACCACTGGCACATCATTAATCTGAACAGTTCCTTTGTTTTTAACAATATGTGCAAGGTAACAATCATTTCCATATCCTACTAGTTTCTCAGCTTCCTGATATGTTATCAACAGCAAGGTTTCATTTTTGTATACAAACTGAAAATAATTTTGAAAAGAAACGTCCTAGCTCTGCAATCAATCTTAGCATGATAAACCGAAAGCCAATCCATTCCCAAAATGACATCAAACTCTACTAGAGGAAGAACAATATGGTTTGCAAGTAGATTCTTTCCGCACACAAGGACATGAATGTTCTGATGTTTTCTTTTTGTCTCAACATTTCCTCCAGGTGTTTTTACCGTAATTTCTGTATTCATATCTTGAGATGGAATTCCTAATTTACTAGAAAATTTCTAAAAAATGAATGAGTGTGTAGACCCCGAATAAAACAACACATTGGCATAATATGAATAAACAAACAGTATACGTGATACAACTTCATTAGATGGCCCAACATCTACTGAAGTATTTCCAAAGGATTTCGCGACCCCTTTCAGCTTGTGGTCTGGCTGCTTTCCTTTGGTTGAGTTCTTTGTTGGACACTCATTTGCATAAATACCCATTTAATTGCACATAAAACATTTTACTGACTGTAAATCATATTTTGTCTTACAATTACCCTAATCATTTTCAGTGTAATTACGAGACTTATGTCCCATTATACCAAATTAGTAGCACTTACCAGAATTAAAAAGACATTCCCCAACATGCTTTTTACCACAATTTTCACAAACTGTAAACATAAGGTACTTACCATCAGTCTTTTTTGAAGATTTCTTCCCTTTCACCTGCCACCTCGTCCTCTTATTCTGTTGTTTGTCAAAGATTATCGGATCATCAGAAAACTCCATTTCCACCTTCTATGTAAAATGAAAATGTTTTTCATAACTTTTGTACTCAAATGAAGATAAAGCCCTTTGATACTTTGGCTTTAATCCTTAGTAAACATGGTTGATTTTACTATCAAAATCTCATGTCAAATTTGGGGCATACCTTGCCAGTCGAGTGAATTTTTCTTCATAAGAATCCACTGATTCATTCTCCTTCCTCAATTCGAGGTATTTTTTTTCTATCTTAAGACAAACCACCTTAGGAAAATATTTTCCAAGAAACATACCTTTGAACTCATCCTAATAAAGAGCATCAATATCCTCACTATCCCTAATATTTTTCATCGTCGACCACCACTGATCAGCTTCACCATCAAAACAGTTAACAACAAGACTAACCATTTGATTTTTTGAACAACCCATGACATCGAAAATCATTTCCAGTTCTTTAATCCACCCTTCTTCTAGCACCAGATCAGATGATCCTCTGAATGATGGGGGATATTTCCTCATGAAATGCTCCACTGCTAACATGTTCCTTTGTGGTTTATTTAGATGATCTCGTACATGGATACCACCACCGTTTATAGCCTGAGTCAACTGTGCCATCGTTGCAACAAACTGTTCAGTTCTGATTATGACCATCTCAGGTTGCTGATTTGGAAGTTTGTCTTTCTCCTGATGTCGTCCCAACATAGCTGCCCTGTTTCCTCTGCGGAAAACCATTCTGAATATAGAAATATCTTAGGCGAAGTAACATGGTAATCTGTAAATGCTACATGATGTCAATATTAACATTAATTACTTTATGGATATTACTTTAACAATACAATAACACCTAAATTTATCTAAACCAACCTCTGATACCAACTGTAAGGACCTAGCCTTAAACATTACATAATATTGAATTAAATGAATAATTCACATTGAGGATCTTTTCAGGTTTAATGTTTTAGAGAATTAGGACATAACTATTACATCTCAAAATATTACAAGGTATACATATCTACATAGTTTCCATTTTTTTCATAAAATAAAAACTCTTGAAAAAAAGAGCCATGTCTAGTTCCATGTTTTAGACGACATGACTTTTCCTTGATCTCATCCTTGACCTTATTCATCTTTATGTCCTATGAAAACATTTCAAAACGTGGGATGAGTATAAAAATCTCAGTAAGTTTATAAAACAAAGAATGAAAACATTTGTTCATAAATACATAAAAAACATGATCAATTTTACTTACCTCATGAAATCATAAATTTTATGAAAGACACATAGAAATCATTAATCATAAAGGAACTTGTGGAATCCATATCATACTTACATTGTAGCTATCACATCCACCTAGGGAGTTACTTTGGAATACTCATCACAGTATATTCCCTAAATATCATAGGAGAAACATTCATGTTTACCTCCGTCATGTTACCCAATGCATTGGAGAGCTATCTCAGGCTCACCCACCATAGTTTTATAACAGAACCACCTATATACGTAAATAATTCCCAAGAACCATAACATGATCATAATAGATAACATAAGCATAAAGGAAAGATAACATTTCCAGATTTCAATAATAAAATTTCATTTCATGATATTGAAATAATAAATCAATTTTCAAAATAATTTTCAATAATAAAATACATAAAAATATTATATGGTATTTATTTTTCCTTTTAAAAACATTTCGTCCTGTTAAGGAAGCCAAAGATCAAATAATACTTGCAGTGGCAGGAAGGTCGTTGTCACCACTTACATTAAAAAAACATTCCTTTTTTAATTTAGTAAAACAATTCATATAAAAAGATTCCCATTGAGTAAAATTAATAGTCAAAGGGGTTTATACACCGTATAAAATAAAGTTGTGTATAAAACTAAAAATACCTCAATGAAAGGAGATTGAGATGAAGTCCCTTACCTCATGTCAGAATTGACTCGATCATTCATTAATCTCCTAAATAATAAACTAAAGTAAATTTATACATTCTTAAGAACCTTTTTCATGTTTATTATTCCTTTTATATCACTTATTACCATGTTAGATACATTATGTAATCATTTATGTAAATAACGTTCATTTTGTCGATATTTGGTACTTGAGTGAAAATGAACACCTTATATTTACAAGTTGTCCATATGGAAAAAGGTTAATTATATCCCGAATTATATTCATTATTTGGATATCATATATATCCTATATATCTAGTATATACATGTTTTTATAATAGTACATAACATTTAGGGGTAAGAAATGAAATGCACTGTTCATGGAGACGGTAAGCCGTACGTAAGCATTAACGCTACTTTCTTTTATATTTCTTATTTTAATGGAAATAAAACATAATGATACATAGTTATATTATAATTACAGTTTAATATCATATATAATATCATTAATTCCATCCTTTATACATCCCACATAAGGCATTAACGAATTAAATCACTTTGAGGGGGCGGTAGTCCGCCCTTCCTCAAATGAGATTATCGTATTTCCCAACTATGGAAACCTTCAAGGAATGATAAAAATGGGAAGTACAGAAGCATAAGGAAATAATAAACATGATATATATCATATATAAATACAATTCCATCATATTGGACACCCTGAGAGGCGGTAAGATGTAATTGAACAATCATCGTTTCGTGAGGCGTTAGTTTTCTATCCACAGAAACATCATGTTCTTCATCCATTATATGAAGGTGTGTGTAAGTGTTGTTTGAATCCTTATTATAAAAATATCCTAGTATATTTAGGACACTTTTTTTGTTACAAAAGAATATAAATAAAAATATTTTAGGGGTTGGAGAAGTAAAATAAATGAAAACAATTTAAGAGAAACTGTTACCTTTAATTTGGGTAACTCCTTTTTGTTTGAACCAAAGGAATTCTTGAAGTGCCTTCTTCCTAAGGTAATGATTATAGGAGGAGTATAGGGATGTATGGAGCCTAATTGGGTAGAGTTTGGAGAGTCAAATTGCTTGAGATGTGTGAGGAATTGGTTAGAAGTGGTCTTCTCTTATAAGGGGGAGGAGGGGCTCTTTAGGAATGTGTGAAAACATTATTTTATTATACAATTATATTCTGTTTCTAAAGGTCCATAAATCATTATAGATGAAGATAAGATGACTAATGGTCGAAATAAAATCATCCAATCCGAATTGTACATGTTTTGAGAAATATTTTAATCATTATAATATTATTTATTTAAATCATTTATTAATGACGTAAATACTGAATCATTATTCGGTCATAAATAATTTAATTTATTCGATTTCTAAAAATTATAAAGAAACTATCATGATGTAGGAAATATCTTTATCTTTCTGATGAATATTAATAGTAGAATAGATAATTTATATTACCCCATCTAAAAATTAATTTACAAAAATATATTTAATTTTGTCATTTTTGCCTTTACTTTAAGTTAATTAATCTAAATTTTCATTATCACTCCCAAGTGGCTCAATGGGGTCCAAAAAATGACCCAAATATTACCATGGTGCTAATTAACTCAACCAATAAGTTTTGGACAAGTTTTATGGTAATTTGGAATTATTATAATATTTATTTCACCTTGAATTACCCTATTTAACTTTAACCGCGGTAAATAAAAGTCAAAAGTTACTATTCACCAAAAATTATTTTCATCTTAATGAACCACATTTTACTTCTTTATAACAACAATTTATGTCCTATTTTTGAAATTAAATTCCCAAAATTTGTAAATTTTCATTTAAATGAAAAATGCAGTTTTTTTAACTACCACTAAGTGATTTCACTATTCATCAAAAAATGAAGTTTTTCAGAAAAATAACAAAAATTCAACCTAAGAATTATTTGATATTCCGAATTAAAAATTGATTTCTATTTTTCCCAATTCAAAACTTATAAGTGGGATTAATTTTAAAATTAATTCCATTATCAAAACAAATAGCGTGTTTTTAAGAAACAATAACTATCAAAAGATTGATACTTGTTTATGTCCAATTTCAAAGTGAAATTAATTCCAATGACCAACATTGGATTAAATGGTAAAAATATATTTCAATTTCACTTTAAAACCAACTAAAAAGATAATCTAACCATATAAATAAATTATATTAAACGACACTTTTGAATTAATATAAAGTATTTTTCACTATTCATTAAAAAAATACACTTTATCAGAAAAATACCGAAAATTACCCAAAGTAAAATTTGATGTCCCCATTTTAAGGAATGATTTTATTCGGTCAATTATAATGTATTAAAGTGACCAGAAATATATTTAAAGAGGGTTAACCATTAAAAGGTGATAAATCGGCCTTTTAATGTAAATTATACTTAAAATTAGATTCATTCATATTTTAAGCCTCTAACTTTTATTGGATAAATGTAAATACTTTTAAAAAATATGTATAATCATATTGTAGTTAGTTTCATTAATTCCTGCCAATACAACATCTAGGAGTTAACTGCCATTTAAAATAATAATATTATATTATTACTGTGCAACAAAAGATTCCAAAGAACCCCATTGTTGGGTATCGGGTACGCTATCGAACATAGAAACCCCTTTAAAGTAAAATTAATATTTAATTCACAAATATTAAAAAATATAAAATACGTCTTATTCTTCATTTACTCAGGATTTTCCAAATATTCAAGTTTAAATACCCATTAGGAAAATAGTACATTATCTAAATAAATCATAAAACCCATATATTTCCTTCACATCTGGTTAGTTCTTGTGTACAAATTTACTCTTCTGTTTTCCATTTCATTGTAAATAAAATTAACAATATAACTTTTTTATGAACAACTGACTTTATTTATCTTCTTGGTATAAGGATACATATCTTCAATGTTCATGTTCTCTAAAAGGTTTTAGTAATGTTACATTTTTTTCTAAAATGATTTTATAAATTAATTATTGGGCATATGTGAATTGTTTTCAATATTTATTAATTGAATCATTATAGTTTTTAACGGTTTTTTTTGGACATCTTATAATGTTTTGAAAATAATATTTTTATGATTATAGAATAAATGTAATATTCCATAAATAAGAATATAAGTTTTTATTAAGATAAATTTATAATTTTATTAGGGTTCTCTTTCAAAATATTATTCATAATTTTCAAGGAATATATTTTTTTAAATGACACTATAAGAAATGGATATCTTCTCATTTATATCTAATAACAATTCTAATGCCTTTATAAAAGTATTTTTCAACTATGAAAGAATACATTACATAATATTATGTTTCACCTTATATAATGATACCATGCATTATAATTTATTATTGATTGTGATTTCATAAAAAATAAATATTTAGGGGATATTTTTTTCAATGGACTACTCTAATATGAAATTATAATTGTTTTTATGATATTGTTATAGTCATAAGAATGTTTTTACTTATGTAATGGGAATGAAAATAATTATATATTTTTATAATACATTACATAAAGTTTTATAACTCTTAAGATAATTTGAAATTGAACGAGGAGTGAACCCAATCTAGTATGTGGATCTATCCACAATGAATGAAAAGTGAACGTGGGGTAAACCTAATCTAATATTGGACCTTATCCACATTGTTACAATGGAAATAAGAAGGAAACTTGATGGATGAAAATATTTTCAATGGTTGTGAATATATGATAATCCAAGGGAATGTTTTTATGCCTATGATATTTATTCATGGATAATGATTGATTATTGTGGATTTTTATTTCTTATTAATCATGACATTAATTATAAAAAATATTATTCCATGTCTCATAATTTTTAGTCTATGACGTATATGGTATATTTTTGTATGTAATTATTATTACATTATACAATTATTCTAATCATACGATAACTTTTGATAATTTATTTATATCTCACAATTTCATTCGTAATGAGAATCTATGATCACCATTACATATCATCGATTTTTCTCTATATTATGAATAGTGCAATTAAAAAAGATATGTATAATAAGGGTACTATGTGAGAATAAATTTTTATGTTATGTTTAATATGATTCAGGAAATAAGATGATAATATATTATCTCTGTCATGAAATTAACTGATAGATTTCTAGTGAATGAAATATTGTATAATATAGATTTTTCATGTAAAATGATGGATTATGTTTTTATAGTATTCATAGGTTAACTGAGTCTATATTAGATAGTTTTTTAGTAATTTATAGTGACAAGTTAATGTGTAATATAAGGAATGAAATTAATGAAACCATGGATTTAATGAATGCTATATAGGATAAAATTATGATTACAAAGATTGAAAAATATGTAACATGTTTTAGAAAATAAGTGGAATTATATTTAGGGTTATATGATTTCTCATAAAAACTATAACATCATTATACTCATATTAGGTTCATTGGTGTATGAAAATATAGGGAACAAGAATCAAATGTGTAAATTTATTCTTATTGTTTAATTTAAATTTCATATTTTTCTATTCTTATACCCACCCTTTTATATAAGAAGGATTTACTAAGAGTATTAGTTCACCATGTGAATTTATACTAGTTGAATTGTCTCTAAAAAAATATATGGGTATGGTGATCACATCTCATGTTCATAAGCCCTCTCAAATAGACTTTTAACTGAATGTTGTATAGATCCCAAGGCTAATAACATAGAGAAAATTTATTCATTTTAAATTGGAATACGACATAAGGAATAAAATCCCAATGGAATGAATAGTTTATATGTCTTGGAGAACCATATACATAATAAATACCCATTATATATTGATAATAAAAAATAATATATAACAAAATTTAATGAACTAAACCCTTGAAAATTCATTCCATGAATCCTTCTTCATATCATGGTAAAATGAAACCGAATAATGCTGAACTAAAATTATCAAAAAGGGTTAACTATGGTTGAAGAGATCATTAATTGATAAGAATAATCACCATTTAATGGTAAATAACTAACCACACGTTCCATTTAAATGACATTTCTATCTGGATAATATATGGAATAATAAATATAGAAAGAAAAATATTTGAAATCAAATTACATTAATCAAATAACAGATAAGGAATAGTATTTTGAGATAATATCATATCCAAATTTCTATGTATAAAAATAATGACTATATTAAAAAATAATTATATGAATAATTAATTCATTTCGAGTATTAAGAACATCTTACTTCTATAATAATATCTGTTTTCATGAATGATTAAACGGTTGGATAAAAACCTATTTGATTTGGACAACTAATTCATCTCAAGATACTAAAAATTCATCAAGGGTATATATATATAAATGGTTAACACTGATTAATTGAATTTAAAAATAATTAATTATATATAAAATAATCCATTCAATTCTAGAACAATGTTCTTTAACTTCAAGTATCAATTTTGATTGATAGATACATATTTATCAATATTTCTTTAGTTAATCAAATAACATTCATAATAAACATCGTTAGTTATGATTGTATATGTCTTAAAATATAATAATATCCATTGATGAAGACTATTTTAATTTTAGAGAAATTTAATTTCAAATGAAAAATTATTTAAATTAAGTAATTGTTTCCAACAAATGTTAACCACCACTGATAAAAGTGAGATTACACAATAACATTTATAATATTATATTTTTCATGTGAAATAGACACGGATAAAATAATTAAGATTGAAACAATAAATACCATGAATTATGAAATATTCATGATATTACAATTTAAGTATTTATATATACACCACAAAAATGAAATTAGATGCATAATAATACAATATGCCTCAATGAAGGGAAATGGAGGCAAAGTCCCTTACCTCACACTTCCTTTTAATTGAAAATTATTTATACTCATTTATAGTTGTTTTAAACATTATATTAACTTAATATAAGAGAATATTAATATTTATAATATCATTCATGTTTCTATAATAACATATTATCCATTATTAATTAATAATATTTCATTATTTTCATTGAATAGTTGTTAATTGCCTTGTTTTATCATTCATCATTTGCCTTAAATGATCTAGTTCTTGTGAATATTTTGTAGTTTAATCATATCCATAATAAAATTATAGGAATAATTATTATATTTTTAGTTCAATTATATTTTTATAACTAATAATTATTAATGGGTGTTTAAAATGAAGTATGTTATGGTCATGGAGATGGTAGGTCGTACGTACGTAAGAGTAACATTTCCAATTTTCAATGATCACTATGTAAAGAATGTATCAAATATTTTTATCATTTAAAAAGATAATAATATCTTAAATAAAATTATATTTATTTAAATATACTTGTATATAGCGTCAATTATGTATGATGGTTAAAAGGAATTTACATCATTTCATGAATGGTATAGTCCACACGTTGAAGAACGACGGTATAATCATTCATTGAGTGAAATGGTATAAAATTATATGAGATATATTAAATATTTACAATGATAAATATTTCATGATTATCAATATTATTTTATTTATATCACATCTAATTCTTTACATTATAATTTTCATCTTCCATGTAAATCGTTAGTGAAAACAAATCACATCACGTTGTGAGCAGGTAGTTCATCGTACATGTGAGTGATTTGATTATATCTCCTAAAGAATGGTATTTTTAAAATTAAATATGATTTAAAAAATCCATAATTATAATTATATATATAATATCATATATATTTATTATCTATTATCATACCCACCTGTTGAATTTTGTAATGAAAAAATGAATGACATTTGTTAAAGAGGAGGTAGTCTGTCGTGTAGACAAATGATGATTTGGGGACCCATTTAATGTAAATGTGAAAATTTGTAGCTAACTACATTATAGTAACAAAAAATAAGTATATATAATCTAATAATTAAATTATAAGATTATTTTTTAATAATAATTTTATGAGGTGCATGATGAAATAAAATTTAAAGGATCATTCAAGAACATTACCTCCTCTTTGGGTGTCCCCCTTAAGATTGCATCAAAAACATCCAAATTAATATTTTTTGAAAAAAGGCATTATATTTTTGGAGGAGGTAATTTTCCATGTCATTTCAGTGGGGTTTGGTTGAGAAAAATGGAAAGAGATGTGTGATTAACAGAGGATACTTATTTCCTTTTTATAATTGAGGACTAGTGGAATTATTATAAATATCCCAATGTATTTAATAATTGGAGGCAAATGCCACACCATGTTTGTCCAAAATTGATAGTTAAATGGGTTTAGTGATGATATATTCAATCCAACCTACAAAACAACATGTTTTTAACATGTTGTTACAAAAAATCTATGTTTTTATAATTTTACCATTTTTGGGTTTCACTACAATAACTAATCTATTTATCTGACCCAATTTATCCATTATGAATAAAAAAATTATAATTATTAGATACTTTTTAACCTCTAACAATAATTATGTAATATAAATTATAAAATTAATATTCTATGGTTTTTAATATTAATTTTAACATAACCCCATTTAATGTACAAAATAATCATTTTATCATTAACAATGCGATCTTAGTTTTTACAATTTAGGGGAAAATATTTTCGTTATAAAGGAATAATGGAATATAGAAGGCACAATATATTGATATTTTTAACATATATATATATCAATTTAAAAAATATATTATTTTTGTAAATTAAAATCATTTAAAGAATTCTTTTTTTATAAAATAACAATAAAGTCAATTTATACATTATTCATTTTATTTATTTATGTAAAAATAAGGAAAATGTATGAATTATAATATATTATTATAAAACTTGTATAAAATAATATATTTGTCTAGAAAATTAATGGCACATAGTAATTCATTTAATTTACATTAATTTTAATATTAGCATTATCATTTGATTGATTATTCTATTAATAATATATTTTCAGAGATAGTGCTTCTTAAGCATTTAATTAAATTATTTCATCAGAAAAATTTATTATAATGATAAAATAAAATCATTAATATTAAAATAAAATTATAACTAAACATATATATAATTTTTCACTATCACAATGATTTATATATATTAAATGCTACTAAGGTTCCTTTTTTAAATTTTCCTTCAGTTAACTTATTATCTATGACACATTCATAGAGATGTCTCAAAAAAACACATAAAAATAGAACCTATGGTTAATATGGTTATATTCTGTCTAGAAATTTGGTGTTTTGAAAATGGAAGGAATTTTTACACTTATCTTCCAGGTATAATCACCAAAATACTAATTTTCACTTTAACTGAGACAATTAATTTACACTGTTTTCAATATTAATTTTGGTGAATTTTTTTAAAACTATTAAAAAATATAAATTATTATGATCAATAAATATATATATCATTTTTTTAAATTATATTCATAAAAGTGAATAAATTTATAAGGAATCCTCGAAACATGAAGATAAATAGAGGGTTTCAGAGAAAAAATGTATAAAAGTTTATTGTGTTTTTTATTAAAATGTAATATGAAAATAATAAAAATGAAATAAATTGGATTAAATGATACCAAATCAATCTAATGTTAATTATATATATATATAATTTATTTTTATAAATTATTTAAATGAAAAATAATTTTTCAATAAAAACATTATTTTCACTATTCATCAAAAAATAAAACATTTCATAATAATAATAATACAAAACTATAAAATTATTTTGGAATTTCCATTTAAAAAATAATATTCTTTTAAAAATGTATTATCTTAAATTTGAATCAATTAATTTTAAATTATGTGTTGAACGATCAACAAAACAATCTTTAAGAAAAAATGGCTTTTCCAAAAACATATTTTTCATTTAGAGTAATATTATTTTATTTGAAATCAATAGATAAAAATAATTTCTATAATTCATTTAGTACTATTAACAAATTATATTCCAACATCTATGGGGTATAACTTATATAAAAAAAACCAATAGTATTACATATTTGGTTTACTCTTAGAGTTGCATCAAATGCAAATCTAAACCTATTGTTTCATGTATGTAAAGTTACTAATGAGACAAAATTAATTTAAAAATAAATATGTCATAAAATCTGAGGGTGTTATATATTCTTATATGTTTGTTGTTTTTTGTCACATTTGCAATCAAATACAATTTTATTATTCTAAAGTAAGTTGGGAGTTTCATTCTCCCCTCCATAAATAAGTTCTGTCCTTGAAATTTAAACTTGATATCCATAATTCATGTTAAAATATATTTAAATAATATTTTCTAAATTCTAACATTATAAAAATGGATTACAATTTATAGTTATTAAGAGAGAAATTGAAGTATATAAATCATATATATTAGTCACATAACATGTATTCCAAGTAAAAAACATAGGTGGGATATGAAATCATCAACATAGAAGAGAAGAATAACTCCCAATGATTAATGGAGATTATTAAAGAACATGTATAAGAGGATGTTAAAGAAAATAATTCCATAAATTAGATAAGATTAAAAGGCTATCGATATCATCAAAAATGATATTAAAATGATTAGAGTTTTTTCAAGATCATTTTCCTAATGTTAAGAAGTTTCTATACATTTTAATAATATTAGAAAATATATTAATTTCATACGTTTCTATTTCGTATGAACAATTTCATCCATTTTTATTGATTTGATGAATTTAAAATTCATCCCATATATGAAGAAATTAATATAAAAAACAATTATTTTTGGATCAATTAATGTCACCGTTAATAAATCATATTGTTTTTTAAAGGGTGAAAAGCATTTCTATCCATTTGTATCTATTTTATAAAACCAATATGGTTACTAAAAGATATCCAATATGCATTAATCTCAATATGGTGAACTAATATATTAATCTATAAAATTGCATCCAATTTTCAACTTAAAATAGTCCATAAATGGTTAACCTCATTATCCTTCAAAATGATTATCATCAAAAATAATAGAATGAAGATAATTGAATTTTTAAAATGAACAATCCAGTAATCACCTAAAAACACAAATTAACTCTTCATTGTGATGTAATTAACATTCAAATGCCTTCAACATGTATTCCATTAAATCATGTTAATTGATACAAATAATAATTGAAAAAAAATTCTTCATTTTCACATATGTAATATAAATAATTTTGGATATATTTCATAAATAAGAAAATTTGTTATACCTCATTAATTATAGTATAATAAACTTTTTCAATAAATCATTATTTAGTTATAAGGTATAAAATATTACATTTATCAATTTCAATCATTTTATTATCCCAAAATCATTTTCTCAACGTCATAAAAATATTATCAATTATCATTCCATCACTCATGTGTCTTGTAAAAAGATCATATTTCCAATAAATATGTTGTCTACTCCATATATATCATTCTACAAGAGCTTTCAAATCATTAATGAAAACGTACTGTAATAAAATACTAATACATATTTTAGTAATTATAACATGGATATCATTGATAGAAAACATAGATGAAAAAAATTCAAATATCTATTCCCAATAAAATTAATCATTCAACTTCATATATGATAAAAGAAAAATTTAACCATTATCCATTAAAGTTTTTACACATGCACCATTGACACTTGAAAATTGTATTTTCATAGTGCCCTATATCCCCATAGTTGAATAAGTGTACATTTAATTCTTTTTATAAAACATTAAAGAATAATCATGTGGGAATTTATCTCTAAACATCCAGAAAACACTCCTACCCTTTAATCATGTATTAGTTTGCTTATTTCTACAATTTTCACATTTAAAAAAACCCTTCATTCCCTTTATTCCCTTAAACATTTTTTATATATCCTTATGTGATTCTATAGCTTCCCATTGAGTAAATAATTCATAGACAATTATTTAACTTACTTTTAATTACTTGATATTATTTCTTCATATGATGATGATATTTGGGAAACTAGTTCCCATTAAAATATTGGATTAAACCTATCAACAAAATTATCATTCATTCTCATTAGATTATTTTAAATTATGATGTTACCATTAATTTCTATATGATCCACTTCTATATAATGGTATACACTATATTATATTAAATACTTATGAAAAATATAAAAAATCACCTAACTGGTAAAATATACAACACAAATTGAAAATTATATGAATTTAAAATATCATTATTAAAAAAATGGTTTCTCTATTTTCAAATTCTACATAATATTATGTATATAAACTGTGATTTATCTTAATAATATTTACCAAGAATTTCCAACATGTTATAAATTAAGTCATAATTTCATTCAATTTGTGACATTTGAGTCTTTCAAAATGTTCCTAATTTAATAGTTATATCCCATAGAAACATCTATTCCAGAACCACACCAACTTGTAGAATCCATAAATAGTTGTGCTACTAGGAAAATGAACATTATATCTTCTTTATAGAAACATTGGAATGATATTTAAAACTAATAATCAAATTATATCATTGTTTTATTATGGATAATATATGTTTTTAAAATATAGTTCTATTTATATCTACTAAAATTCATTTGATACCATATATCGATACTATGCCCCAAGTAGATGAAAAACAAATATACAATCATATTATAAGATCCCAACCATGAATGGAGGTACATACCTAATTATTTTTTTACATATCCTTATATATATATATATATTGAAATAGTTATTCAGATGATCAGATGTTTTGGGGGTGTTCTGGGGTGTGAGTCATGAGAAGAGAAGAAAAGAGACCAGCCAGTGCGTTGTACCTAGTCGACCCATGATTTGGAAAAATTAATAACCCTGATACCGAAACCATGTTTTTAGACATATTTATGGATATAGAAAGTCACATGTTTAATGAATGGTTTTATAAACTATTTGGGTGCTTCTAGGAGACCATTCTGATTGGCCCCTATGTGATAGAGGGAGCCACATGATTGGTCCATGTTTTGGAAAACTCTAAAACCCATAAAAAAGAGGAATTCCAATGACACCCACTGATCTTATTTATTTATCCCATTAATTTCTCCACCATTATTCCCCAATATATATGATTAATAACTAGTATCTCCTTCTCCTCCATGTGTGATTCTTAATCAATTCCTAGGAGTTTGGAGTTCCAGGGGGTGAGACCAGAAGATCGAAGTATGTTTTCAAATTTGATTCTATACATTTTATAGAAGAGGTGTTGTATTTGGTTTACACTCCATCAAAATCCGTAAATTTTTTTTCCTATAAATTCTTGGATAGGGCTATGTCACTTGTGTGATATTGAATCAACTGATACATTTAAGTGAGTGGTTATAAACAAGTTTAAGGTGGGTTTAGTGTTAGATTTTTATAATATTCATAGTGTCTTTAAATGGTTTTGGTTGTGAAAATGTACTTACTTATTGTGTTTTTATTGGATTGAATTAGAAATTTTATATTCTCCTTTGAATTATGTGTGAGGCCAATGACAGATCCCATTAGGTTCTTTGATGACGTGATACTAAATATTAGGATTCCCTTTGGATATGGAAAACAGATGAAAATGGTGAAATGATTAGGGCAACATTGAGATAAGATAATAATGATTTGAATGTCTTATGAAATGTATATGTTAATTTTTTATTTGTTAATAGTATAATCAACATTCTTCCATGTATGTTTTGTAAGATTCCACGGGGTTTTTAAATGGTTTTAATGATGAGTTTTTTGTCTTGACCAGACCATGATTATCGATGAAGGAATTGGTGTTTTGAATGTGGGTAATTAATTTAAAGGAGTTTTTACCTGAAAATGATTTGATTTTTTTTCTTATTAATGGATTTTAAATGATTAAAAGAAAATGGGTGTCCATTTCTTGTTAAAAATTATTAATTATTTATTGATAATGGGAATGAATGTCTTAGGGAATGTTTTAGTTATTATTTAATGAGGATTAACCATACTATAAAAGGTGTCATCAAGATAATTTTAAATGTGTAATTTTATTTTTTGTGATATCATTGAATTGTTAAACAAATTTGTTGTAAATTTTGGTTTTGTATATAATATAACATAAGGGGGTGTTTTTTAATTTGGTATTTTTGTCAATAGGTTATTTCTTTAAGTGGGGTATGTATAATGAGTTATGATTGTAAATGATAAATGTATTTATGATCCTGGTTTGGAATTGGTAAATTACTTTGGGTTAGAGAATCATGTTTTCATTGCTTGGTGGTATGAGGGGTATTTACTTGGTTTTATATTCCCATATGATGGAATAGTCTGAGGCTCTAAACCCCACCCCTATAATGAACAGGTCAGGGAGTAAGAATGTGGATCTATGACCTGAACAGTTGAATTTAATGGGACTATTGAGACTCAGGATCCATGTGGTATATAATGTATTGTAGGGATTTTAGAATGAGTCACTATTCTTCCCAATGTATAGAGATGATTTTGTTTGGGATGTCGGTCTGAGGATCTATTCATTCCAAAAACATTCACCTTTAATGAATTCTAGGCTACAACTATGGGGTTTGTAATAAGATATTTGTATTGAATTTTGTTGTGAGTAGAATAATGTGACCCCTTCATGTTATGTCTTAGTCCCTTAGTATGAATATATATAGCTATTTTATTAATATGTAAATGTGGTACCAAAATGATATAAATATTAATTTTAATTTTCTAAATATGAAAAATATTTCATCACTACCTTGATTATTTATTAACATTGATTATAATACATACACAACTGTATAGACGAACTCTTGCATTAGATAATGTTATTTATGGCCTACTTAGTTGTACTCATACCATGATCTGGATTCTATGGAACATAGGTACTAACTCGTAGATGACACCTATTTAATAATACATGTTTAGGATGAAGACCATTTTTGTGGTAATTCATGATATGATGGGTTGGAGTAGGGGATGTGGGCACCGGGTTGGGGCTCGGGTCCATGTTCGGTGTGTTTTAGTAGTTTTATTGATAGATCTTTTTGTCTAAGTGACATATACAAAAATTATACATATCCTTGTTGTATTACATCATCCCTTGTACCACATGGAATTTTTCTTTTGTTTTCCTTATAGTAGTTCATGATGGTTATTATATCTACTGATATTATTTCTATTGTTTCATTACTCTAATAAGTAGGTATAGTCTCCCCAACATTTTTTATATACTTGTGCTGCATTTTTGTAGCCACTATCATGTAGAGAGGCATAAATGAGGTCATTTTATGACCCATATTAGGGAACCAAATATACTCGCCACCATTACTAGGACATTACAATGTGGTATCATATTAGAGTATTTTTACCTACTCTTAGGGAAGGGTATATAGAAGACATCGATCATGTTATGTCATGGTAATGTTCTCATTATTGATTTCTAATATCTCCAATGCAAGGGGATCCATTTTTTAAGGTGGTCATAAATTTTATTTTTCATTATTTTATAGATTATTGATACATCCACTATGGGTGGAGTAGTTAGATGTGATGTTTCTAATTTATGTGGATTTTAATGAGATGGTGTTTGAGTTGAAGAATTATTATAGGCATGTATAAGTGATATTCCATATCTAGGTTTCATGTGATTGATAATTCTTTGGGTCACACAAGTTAGTAGTATTATTTCATCCAGTGGTTTATGTTGTTCAATCATTCCTTAAAATGGTTGACAATGAATACTTTTTTGAAAAAATGAATTTTAATAATGAATTTATTTTTTTTAATGTAGAAAAAAATAGTGTTTGAAGTATAATTTCATAGGTCTTGAGATGAATGTTTTTGAAAAGTAAAAACTTGGTTTTTAAATGGAATTGTTTAATTAAGAATTGAAATGCTGAAATGATGGATCATTTGATAACACTAGTGGTGGGTATCCACTGTGCTGGTTTTTGAACCTTTATATTGGTTGTTTTGGAAGTGAGAGTGATTTTTTTAATACCATGGTTTAGGGGATGTGGGAAAATAATTGGTTTGGATGTGTTAGGAAATTTAATTCTTCTTGTTTTATATTTTATTATTTTGTGTCCTTGAACTTATGAAAGAGTGTATGTTAATTTGGATTTGGTGACTCCGGGAATGATAATATTTGAGTTGTGTTTTGGAATAATTAGTGGGTGTTTGGATCATTATTTCAATGTATTTTTGTGGTTATATTTGGTTTCAAATGTAGATTAAATGGTTTATTGTTTTATAAGATGATCTGTGCTTGGAACATGGGTATGATTTAGACCCATGATCATTGGGTTGTTTGAAGTTTGATTTTTAGGTCTTATAGGGTTACCCAATCGACCACTTTAGTATTAAATCTTGTTTATGATGTTGATATCTTTTATCAATCATGGTGACATGGGAGAGGGTTTAGCTAGGCGTTCTAGGGATTTGGGTGTTATCACATAGGTTGATGTTTGTGACTTTGGGAAAAGAAAACATATAGTATTTCATAGTGCATGTTTTTCATAAAAGGATATGTGGGAATGTTGATGTTTTTTGTGAGGTGAATCAAGATTTGTTTAGGATTTGAGAGTATTTCCAAATTGAGGTTATCCTTGAGGGGCTATATCATATTGGTGTAGTTCCAATAAATGTGTTGCACATGTGGTTTATTCATAGGTGGAATCGATTAGAGGTTGGTGCCCTTGAATTTCCTAAAAGTCCATAGTTATTCCTTGGTCTCACGACATGGATGAAATTTAGTTCTTCTGTTTTGTTTTAATGGTTGTTGTGAAGGGATAGACCATGCTGAGACATGACTCTTTGGTTTTATGGGTGTTTATTTCAGAAATTGATATTCATTTGTGTGATGACAAGGCAAGGATGACAAAAATAGTGAATAGATACATTTATTATGGATGATACTATGGATGAGGGTGTTCATGTGGATGATATTTTTCATATAATCTGTTTGTTTTTAGGTGAGTCATTGAGAAACACTACAGTCTGATGAGGCTGACAGATCAGGTGGCACAGTCATTTGTATGATATAGTGTTTGGGAAAATATATGGTAATGTATAGCTCATGTGACCAAGATTTATATTTACTGTTTCATCCTAGGAATCTATGTGCCCTCAAGGGCTCTGATGTGGGCCATATATGGGAGCATATGGGGAAAGCACAACGACATTTTAGATGGGTTAACATGTTTCTTCGGATAAATTTTTTTTTTGAAATTCAAGGGGGATGTTTGGAGGTGTGACCAGACATATGTTTTTTTTTTGAGTGGATGATATATCTATTTATATTAATAATCACTAGGGTCATGTTATATGAAATTGAGAGGTGTTATAGTAGATGTGCCACAAGAAATGCGGGATCTTGACAAGTTGGTAGAGTCATGAAATATTTTTGAGTGTCATTGGAAATACCTCCTCAGTTTTGATGTATACATGTCAATGAGATGTTGGAAGGTAGTTAATCCAGTGAATTTTGATATATAATGGTTTACCCATAGTAGGATGTGAGATCAGTTATGTTTAGTTTGTCAATGTGTTCATCGACAACTTCTTAGCGTAATTTAGCTAGTGACAATCATTCCCAATATCTTGAGATCATCTACAGTACACTGAGAGTGACTGAAAATTCTCATTTTATTTGATCTTTTAAATCTGATTTAAGGTTGATCAGTAACCTAGATCGAACCATACATGAGATACATGATTCATAATTCAAAAACCCAAAAACCAACATCACCACCACCTCTTTCACAAACGTTTTTCAACGCTATCATCACAAATCGCAAGCCAACATTACGCACCAGCAGGTCAGATCTCGAGCCGTGAGCTACCTCTAATTTAATGCTGCAATGACTACCAGAGGGAATACACCAGGCTGAGGACTCCTGCTCAAATCCCCTTCTGGAGAAAATCCATGTAGAAATTCTGAAAAAGAACCATCCAAATACCAAAATCCAAACCATTGCAGCAGCCCCACAAATCCACAAAAAGGCCACCATAAACAAAATAATCGACTTTCACACAAATTAAATTCCCACCATCAAACATCCTCAATCCGAATAGATAACATACCTCTATCCATCCAAAATCAGACAAGAGCACAATGCAAGATCAAACAGAAATCCGACCATAAGAAAACTCAAATGTAGATTTCAGCATAAAATTCATGGTTCTGTTTGCAAAAGAACGGACCGCTACGAAGAACCCAAAAAACACCACCAAATCATGGACTCAACAGAAGAGAATCCACCACCATCATGTAGACTCATCAACACGAACCAGTGCATCCAAAACCGAAGTGAATGAAAAAATAACGAAGGCAGAAGAAATCACCAGAATACTGGAAGGGAAACTCACCGCCCAGATCCCATTGCCGCCAACTATAACGCACTTGAGGACCATTAAGAAACAACAACCGCACACCCCGAAGACAATGCGGATACCTAAAGCCGTTGGATATGGAAGCTCGGTCGCGGATTGGCACCGCGCCGCCATGTGAGACCCAATCTAGTGATGAAGGACCCAGGTGGGAAGGGGTCGACAATAGTGAAAAGTATAAAATGACCCGAGTCAAAGAAATTCCACTGAAACCGAGGAACCATCACCTGATCTCGCCGAGCTACAGAAGAATCACCGCGTCGACCTGTGGCGAAGAAGACGTCGATGAGGGGAAAACCCTATTGCGATGTGCCCCTTACGGGCACTTCAACATTACACTGAGAGATGTTTGAAATTATTCCAAGCATGTTCAATGTGTTTTCATAGCATATTGGGCCTCTTGAATGTTATTATTATTTATTATTGTATCCATCACTTGGTGCTGGTATGTGAACCATAGACTATTTGTGGGGGAGATACTTTTGATGGACCAATGGTCGATGAAAATTGTGATTAAAGCTCTCAAAGGATCAGAGTAAGTAGATTTTTGTGATTTTTGGTTGTTATAGTGGAATTTATATGGACAAATCCGTGTTTCAGGTTTTATATTGTGATTAAAATGTCATTTTTTATGTTTGTAATTTATTTAGGGAAGCGGTGGTAACATCACTCCTAAGGTGGGGAGTGGTACGTAACTCAATGACCTGTAGAGGCAGTAATGATGTGGGTGTGGTGGAATGAAAATGACATTAAGAACCCTATGAGGTGCATATTTTCATTCTTATTGGAAGGCTAGGAGGGCCTTGGTTGTGGTGGTCAATCATACTGAGTGGTAGATTTTGGATCTGAATGATTTTATGAGAAAATTTGATTTATTACATTAGAGGTGTGTTGGTGGGTTTTGTGGAGGCCAAAAATGGATTGTGGAGTAGCATATTCTATGATAGTAAAAATTCATTAGAGGATGGGAATAACACTGATGTGTACCTGAAAATGATGGAGGTACACATTAAGTGATAAGGTTTCATGTCCATTTATTTCGGCGATATGTCAAAAAAATATGTTCAACACCAATCTAGTGAGTCATCCATATTATCACAACTCAATTGGGTATAAGATAAGAGATGTGTTGGGATATAGGCCACCTCTAGTTAATTTTTTAATGATAAATGAATCCTGAAAATTGGAATGTGATTTGATGAAGACCCATATACTCCATGTTTGATTTTGGATGTAATATTTGTTCTAATTCAAGTAGATTTGGCAAAAAGGATAAATTACATAGGTTATAGTTCTCATGGAATATTGGGTATGATGAGTTAAGAAATATGTCAGGAATGTTGTAAAGATTAAGTTAAGGTTCTATTGGTCTATTTCAATGATGAATTTTCTCAACACAAAAAAATGGTTTTATTTCATTATGGCATATTGTGGGGAGAACTATAGTGGGAAATTAGACAATTAAATATGTGGTCCTTGTTTATAGTTGTATGTACATGGGTAAGATCTATCATAGTCTATCAATGTTGTGTATTGGTATTGACTAGGGATTTGACCTGTTGAGTACCATTACAAGGCGGTTATTATTGGGTTTTACTTTATATGATAATAAATGGATTGTCGCCATTGGGCCTTCAGTTTTGGATTAATATAGGTTAGAAAATATGGTTAAAATATGGGCTTCCCATTGGTGACGCTGAGCGTGAATCAATATTATAATAATGAAACAATGATAGATGATGCCAAAGCATTTGGGCTATGAGTTAGATAGAGGATCTAATTGATGTTGTTTTTATTAGATTTTATATGGTAGTGTTCTTCTTTTTTGTATCCTCTTATGTGATGGTTCATTTAAGAAACACAAACATTTCATTTTTATTGATGATCTTAATGATGAGTTGAGGTAGATTAATCCTCATGGAGCATTATAATTTGATTTTGGGTCATAGTCGATGACTGTTTTTTGTGTAGGACTATTTCCTTCATTTTAGGTTTTTACAAAATGATTGAGTTCAAGGATAATCATGGAATATTGAAGTTGTTTGGCAGGTAGGTGGATGAACCATTGGCCTTTTAGGCTTAGATATTCATGAGAAGTTCTTCTTTGGGAAGAGCCAATATATAGTCAAGAGGTTATTTGAAGTTATCCATAAGTAGAGGTATATGTCTACTTAAATTTAGGTTACACACAATTAGTTAGAGAAAAATATTTTTTGGTTGTATATAATGACTTGGGTGTGTTTTTGGGATGCTGGACATGAAATGATAATAATAGAGAACAACTAGTTAGCAGTGCACATTTAACACATGATTAGTACCAGTTGTGTTCCAAGAAAAATAAATATTTCCAATATACCCCATTTTTTATAGAGGATAGTTCATGGTATAGATACTAGTTTATAATTTTTGTGGGTGATTCTAGGAGAATGTTCGGATATCCCACTTCTGGACCGAGGTAGCCGCACGATTGGTGTATGATTTGGCCAATAGTGCAACCCTTAAAAACAGGAAATTCAAATTTTACCGATCTATAATATTTATTTTGGACCCAATGTTCTCACCAATTCAACCCTCTATAACTTCAATGATGAACCTATATCCCCGTCCACAAATATTGGTGATTCTATTAATTTGTAGGTTTTTGGTGTGTCGTGGGTTATGAATCGAAGTTGATAGAATCTCATAGATCATGTTTCAATCCATATTTTGAAAGACGTGTGGTGTGTAGTGTCTTAACATTCATAATTAGAAAAATCCTCATTTTTAGAAGATTAATGAACTAGTATTTGATTGTTTTTTGAGTTCAAATAAAGGTATGTGATTAAGTGAGAAGTTGTGTAAATGCATGAGGTAGGTGGCCATTTACCTTTTTCATATAGTCTTGATGTATTATAAGTTTATATGTTTGGTCCAATGTAGTAACTTGTTTTTTTAATGCCTTGTACTGTGTAATGTGATTTTGACCTTAAATTGATGTGTCAGACCATTCAAAGTCCTCTTTTATTTTTCTGACGACGTGGGACTGAACCTTGGTCTACAATTGGGGTCTTTTCAAACCCTTGAAAGTGGATAAATGATTGGGGAAATGAAGATATATAGTTATTAGGGAAATTAATTTCATGTGAATTGATTTTGGGTATGAAGACATGGTTAATGGAATAATTGGGATTTTTGCATGTTAATATTTTATGTTCCTAAGGGGTTAATATAATATTTTAAATGGGTTGTACTAGTTCTTAACCATGATATGATTTTTAATGATATAATTATTGTTTTTATGGATAGTAATGTCTTGGAAGGGGTGTTTACTTAATTTTTTTTTGAAAATTGGATATTCTTAATGAATTTAAAATGATTTTCTATTTTGGGGTGGGGATTTGTTCCATTTAATTTGAATAATCATTAATGAATGTTTTATAATTGGAATGATAGACTTGAAAAATGTTTTAGTTTTTATATAAAAATAATGTCCCTTATTTTAATGGGTGGATTAAATATTGTTTTAAATGAGTATTTTTATTTCTATGATATAAATTAATTTTGAAACTAATTTTATGCTAGTCATTTTCTGATGGATAATATAGCATTATGGGGGGTGTCTGAAAAAATGGTATATGAGTTAATGGGTTATGCCATATATTTGATGTATGTATAATGAATTATTATGGTTATTGAATTTTTTAATGGTTATGGTTTAGGTTTGGTAAGTGTGTTACTATTAATGAATCATCTTTACAAGTCATGGGGGTATGTGGAATATTTACTTGAGGATCTATGTCCACGGGTTGGGTTTGACTGTGGGTCTAAAATACACCCATACAATTCATGAGCTATAGAGTCAAACTGTTGTTCTGTTCCCCTAATTGTTTCATTTTATGATACTAACATTATTGAGTCTCTATGGTATTTGTTATGTAATATATGGTTGGTTGTTGAACTAATACTCCATGATTCCAAATGTATGGACTAGTTGTGGTTTGGGATTTATGACTATGTATCTGTGTTTCCCAAACACATAGACATGACATGATTACTGGAATGTGGTTCTGAGGTATTTTAGTAACTTGTTTTTAGTGAATTCTATTGATATTATAAGTTTGTGTCAAATTCCTGTTATTTATTTTACCACTATATGACTAGTTATTATTTTATGGGATGGAATTAAGGAACATAAATGATATAATTGTTATTAGTGATTGTTTAAATGTAAAAAATATTTATACACTTCCTTGCCTATTTATTTCATTCAAATATCACACAAACACAAATTTGTATACTGAATCAGTATTTTGACCTTGTTAGCTGTGGTCTAATGAGTTTTAATCACACCCTGCTCATGTCACTATAGCACTTGGGTAACTAAGAAGATGGTACATTTTTTATAATAATGGTTCAGGGTAGTGACCATGTTTATAGTTATGTATGGAATGATGAGTTAGAGTAGGGGAGTTTAAAACCATGTAGTGTCTCAAGTCTGTATTCTTGGTCTTATAGTTGTTTTGGTTTGGGATTTCATTTGTATGACTTCATGTCATGTGGAGTATACATGTCATTTTTGTGTCTGGACTTCACTTGTTATACAAGTAATTTATCACATGGTGTCCATATATATGTTCATACAGGTTATTATGTCTTTTTATATTAATTATAATGTTTCATTGATATAACATGGGGTTATATTATCCCCATCATTTCTTCATGGTTCTGCATAGCTATTCATCCTCTTATGTAATATTGGGAGGCATGCCTGATGTCATGCCAAAACTCGGCTTAAGAAACCAAAAATGGTTTCCACTAAGACAAGGAAGATACATTTATAGTGGATTTAAAATTTTTATTAACATTTTATATAAAAATATTAATATATATAATATTATATATGATCCGCATTAAAATATTATCAACTGTTCATGAATAAACTCTCATTATATTCATTATTTTGGTTTTTAATTCCCTTGTTTTCCCATTCTATATGTTTCATGAATGTTCATGTTCTTATGAATATTACATGGTAAAATTATCTCAACAATAATATTAATGAAATAATTATTCAATTTATATGTCTTTTATGTACTTATTTCTAATCATGACTGATGGTTTTTAAAAATGAGGTATTTTACAGTCATAGAGTCGGTAGGTTCTATATACGCATGAGTAATCCTTCCATTGTCAGTGATTATTATTTGAATTATGTATGTAATATTTTAACATTATATAATGATCATAATACCATAAATGATATTTTAATTTTTTATTATAATTACATATATCATCCATGTGGTGTGGTGTTGAAAAGGGAGTTTCATCTTTTTGTGATGGTGGTAGTCATGACGCATAGGAACGATGATATCATTTTCAATATGAGAATTGATTATAAAGAAAATGATATATATTATTTTTCCATCATTTTAAATATTACATGGAAATCATTATTGTGTCAATTTTATCACATATAATCATTAAACTTTTGCTCATTATTTTCCATGTAAAGCATTAGTGAAAACAAATCACAACGCTTTACATTTCGGTTGTCCATCAAATACATGATATACATTATCACAAACCCTATGGAATTAAATATAAAATGGATTATATGATATAATTCTATATATGTATAAATATGATATAATTATTTTATAAACATGTTTTATATATTTTATACCCATCATATTACCAACTATGATAGGTGGTTATGGAAAATGAAAGAAATCAGTTCAGAAGATGTAGTATGCCTTACCCACGAATGATGATTTTATAACTAAATGGAAGGAAGTGGGAATGAATTTAGGTTGTAAAACTATAATAAAAACTTCTTATTTATATTTAATATAAATTTTTTATTATATCGTCATGGCTTTATATAAATTAATGAACATTGAAGAAGAAATAAAATTAAAACTCTTATTGAAGTACATTACCTCCTTTTAGGTATCCTCTATAAGATCTCACTAAAGAAATAATAGGATATAAAATCACAAAATTAATTATTAATGTATAATATTGTAGATTATAAATAGGGATTTGGGTATTTTTGTTTCAAGAAAAATGGCATGATTGGTGTGAATAAGGTAGCGGAGTGAGTCCCTATTTATAATACAAGAGGAGTGAATTATTTGTACATGAAAACAATTATTCAATAACGTGAATTAAATATCACCTGATATGTCCAACAAATAAATACATAATGTATTGTTGGGATGATATGGTTGAGACAAACCTCTACCACACAAAAAAAAAACTCATGTATTGAAAAACATTCCTCCACTTCTAAGTTTCCTTAAAATGTCCATTTTTCACAATAGTAACTAGTCATTTTAACCATGATAATTTTTGTAAAGACCCTAAAAAATCAAGGGATTTTTATTTCTTAATTTTATTTGGGATTTTACAAGAACGCAGTTCTTGACGACACTTGATTCCGAGGCCCGGTGCGCCCGGAATCAATTTCCAAAGATTAGCCCGGGTATGTTCAGTGAACGAAAGAGTGGGTTTTATTAACTTCTGAAATGGTGCTCGAAATCGAAATTTGAGGGCACCGATGAAACTGCAGCACCAGTAATTGCTTAAGAGGACCATTAATGAAGATGCGTTTTCTCGGGAGGATTTGTTAAAAATTTGTGGATTAATCATAAATTGAATAAAAAATTGTGGACTTTTTTTATTAATTCTATATCCTCGTGGTTATATCCAACATGGGGTAGTTAGGGTGGGACCCACAAGCCACTAACTACCCATGAGATATTAAAGGTGAGGTAGGGCCCTCACGAGCACCCACCTATTTCACTTTCCCCAAAACTCCTTAAAACCCCCCTCTTTAATTTTGTAACTCATCTTAAATTGAGTAAACTTCCTTTTCCTCTCTCTCTCCTCTCATTAATGTGCCAACACCTAAAATTAATGAGTTATGCTCCCTAATTAATTGATTCATTTGAATTAATTTGAAAGGCATGACTTTTTTTATAATATTGGTGAGCCTAATGTTTTATTTTCTTGGAAAATATTAGTTGGGAGACTTTGGGAGAATTAGAGAGAACGACATTCTCTCGTCGATGAACACCGACTCCACCGAAGATCGACGACGTGTTTACCTTCTTCCATCATCTGAGGCAAGAGCATGAGGTGACACCCACGAGGAACACCGATTTTCTTCCTCTTCCTTCATGTCAAGGGAGCAGACGCCGCCCGCGTAGAACATCGTCAACGTCTTTCCTTCCAACGTTGACGAAGCGACACTACGAATGACAAACAACACGAGGTAGGGGATTTTATTGGTTATTCTTGTTATCTTTTAAGAAAAGAACGAAGATTGTGGACCAAGAATTTCCAGGTTGATCCGCGGATCATTTTTTCAAGTGGGTTGATGTTGAGGTTTATTTTTTTTACCGTGACTTATTTCTTTGTCGTACGTCGACTTCTATTTGTTGGCCGCTTGCTATCATTATAACGGGAGGAGGTCCGACTGCACAAACACGGCTGACCCACCTCCACCTTGTTGTTGATTATGTTGTAGCTTGAACGAAGGCGGTGTGGTGCAATGGAACCACGTGGAAACATGGAGAATTACAGTAAGGATGAGCGGCACCGTCCCGTCGTGCCGTTGAGGCCGAACAAAACCGCGGCCGGAGTTGGGGTCGTGGAGGCAATTCGAAGACTCCGCTAGTTTAACATTGTGCGCGGATTAATGGGTGACGATGAACGGGGCTCCAATGTCATTTTTTGGAGCCTCCACAATGAAGGTTGGGTCCTGGGAGGACCGTTGGCGAAGGCGGCGAGCAAAACCGACCACCGGAGCGCGTCCGATGGTCTGCGGAAGGCGGCGGCGGCGCGCCGCCGGAACAAGAACCGCCGCTGCTGAGCCGCGACGGCTGGCCGAACCGGAATGTCTAACCATTATGGAGGCCGAGCGGCCCAGCTTTAAGCCGCACCAGTTCGTCGTCCGTGGGGGGTTGTAACCCCCCCCCCCCCCCCCCGCACCCGCTTGCCACGCGGGCGCCGCGCAGCGCCAACGCCAATGCCAGGACGGGTCGGGCTGTGCCCAGGCCGGACCGCACCATGCAGGCCGGTCCGGGCCGCATTGGCTGGGCTGGGCCATGCCCAAACGGGCCATACCTGGACCCGGTTCGGACCGGGCCCGAACCCCCTATTTTCGGATAGTTTCTGTTCAAATGCCCATAACATGGGCTACGGACCTCCGATCGACGCACCGTCAGTTGCGATGTGATCCTTGGATCGATACGGTCGTTTAGGTATACTATAAATAAGGTTTAAGAGAAATTTGTGTACGGTAAGGTTGGTTCGAATACGAGACCAACTGGGCCCTCGGATCGGAAATGGATATATATTGAGTGCCGGACGTCCGATTGACGTGCCGTCAACCTTGTTGGATTCCTCTTGATGATATGGAACTTTTTGAATACTTCGACCGAGGTTTGGATATAGTTGGAGTATGGCCGGGTTGGATTGTACCCAAAATCCAACCGGGCCCCTAGAACGTAAAAGCTGATATCTTTCAGACCGGACGTCCGTTTGATGAACCGTCAGCAGCGTTGGTGATCACGTTGAGAAACAGTCCCTATGAGTATACCCTATGAGGGTTCGGGGTACAGTTGAGATACGGCCGGGTTGGTTCGTACATGAAACCAACCGGGCCCCTAGGACGAAAAGGCTAATAACTCACAGACCGGGCTTCCGATTGACGCGCCGTCTTTTGTGTTGAGACCCCTATGACGAGGCAGTACTTTGAGATACTTCTTTGTGGGACTTTGTGATACATGGAGTATTGACTAGTAGCTCATGGAGTGGACCCTCTTAGAGATGAGCGTGTGGAGTGCGGAGACCGTGTAGCCAACTGAGACTTGACGACAGCTGATCAATCGACTCGGTGAGTTTCGGATCGCCCAGTGGGGAGTGCTTGGTTATAGCGGCAGACCCACGGTGGATGAGCGCTTGGTTGTAGCGGCAAACCTGTGGTACTAAACAGAAGGAGTACCTCTGAAGGCTATGAGGGGGAGCGCTTGGTTGTAGCGGCAGACCCATGGTGGGAAGCGCTTGGTTGTAGCGGTAGACCCACGGTGGAGGAGCGCTTGGTTGTAGCGGCAGACCCGCAGTACTCAACAGAAGGAGTACCTCAGGAGGCTATGAGGGGGAGCGCTTGGTTGTAGCGGTAGACCCATGGTGGGAAGCACTTGGTTGTAGTAGTAGGCCCACAGTACTCGACATGTAGAGTACCTCAGCAGTCTTAGGTTAGTACCTCAGAGTCGTGACAGGATCAATGTACACTCCAAAGACGGGGCTCTTTAGCAGTTACGGTTTCGATATTTCAAAATCCTGGTTTGAGCTGAGTTTATTACCTTTTTGAATACCTCATGATTGAGATGGGTCACTTTATAACTTGGGTATATATATGTGCAAATACCTGGGTAGTGGTTATCCATTGATTTCATAATCTTTTTGTTTACTCATGATTGAGATGGGTCACTTGATAACTTGGGTATATGTATGGGAAAATACCTGGGTAGTGGTTATCCGTTGATTTCATAATCTTTGTGTTTCCTCATGATTGAGATGGGTTACTTGATAACATAGGTATATGTATGGGCATATACCTAAGTAGAGCTTATCTGTTTAGATCTTTCTTTGTGGTTACCCTTGTTGGATTTAGTGAGACCTTGAGGGTCTCGTGGTCCCTACTGAGTATCGTTATACTCACCCCTGCACGGGCTTTGCCCGCACTTCGTTGTATTGGTTGCAGACGACGGGCAACGTTGACAGAGGCTGAGTGTTCGAGGACTGGACGGTACCCAGAGGTGGACCTCACGACGATTCAGTATCCGGAGGTGGACTTCACAACGAGACGATACTCGGGGGAGGTTGACTGGCGATAGCGTTGAGGAGGCTATCTGTACCTACACTTCAGGTAGGATCCTTGGTGGATGATCCATCAGCTACGTTATCTATACCTACCCTACAGGTAGGATCCGAGGTGGGCGACCTAGGAGAAGCTTCTACTTTTCCAGCTGCTTTTCTTTCTGTTGTACTTATTTTCAGTTGTAGCTGTACTTTTTAGTTGGGTTTGTATTCTGGCACATTTACTTTTCAGCACATTCTTTTGTACTTAGTGTTTTACATCCGCTTGTACTCTGTGGTGTTTTGTTTACTTTTATAAAGGCAATGCCTTCCCAGTTTCGGGATTTACACCATTGGTGGTAGTTGCCACCCCCTGGTCTATGAAAGGCGGGCTTGGGGTAGTCACGACACGGGACCCGAGGACAGGTCGTGATAATTTTTCATTTAAAAATAAAATAAAATGGGACATATGAAATAACATGTAAAAATTGATTCTATATATTAAATCTAATTTATCAAAAAATTTATTTTTTATGATTAATATTAACACAATAAAATGTAACATGAAAAAACATCATTTTAACCTTCACAACATGAACGTAATTATTACTATTTAGGGGTAAATATAACCATTATATAAGAACAATTAGTCCATTAGTGAACATATTTTTAATTTATAATCATTAAAGAATCACTTGGAATAATACAATATTTTTTGAATTTTGATTCATTTAAAAAAATCATTATTTATAAAATAATAATAATATATATTTCAATATTTTATTATTTAATTTTATTTTAAATAAAATATCACTATAATGGTGAAATAATAATATATAATTTTCAAACATTTATAAAATCATGTTTTTATCTAAATAAGTAAATGAATAAATCTATATATTTTATTGACATTAATTTTAATATTTTTAGTAGCATTTATTTTATGTTTATATTATCTAAATAAATACTAAATGGATTTTTTTATTATTTAAAGTAGTTATTTCATATCTAAAAAAATTTTATGTTTAAAATAAATAATTAGTCTTTATAACTAATAATTATAATTAATCATAAGTTTATTTTGTCCCTATACAATAACATTATTGATATTAAAAGTAAGGATGGTTCATTTTTTATATTTTTCTTCACAGAACTTATTATATAGGTCACATTCATAGATATGTTCCCCAAAAACTCATAACAATAGAATGAAATGTTAATGTTTCCATAATATGGAATAAAAATGGGTATTTGATGAATTTGTAGGTATTTTTAACCCTTATATTCTTGGTTGAACCCCCGATAATACAATTTTACCTTATCCACTTTAATTAGTTTTTATTATTTTTACTTGTAATATTGATGTTAATATATTTTGATCATATTATAGAGTATAAATTATCCTAATTCCAAATAAGGAATACAATATTAAAATTTCCATTCACATAGGTGGAAAATTTAAATTAAAAATTATTCTGATAGATGCAATAAAAAAGAGGATTCTTAGCGATAAAACCTCTAAAAACATAAAATAATTTTTTATAAAATTTGATATAAAATGGATTAAAATGACATAAAATTAAATAATATATTGAAAAATAATGTAATATTAATTTTTACCCAATTCAAATATAAATTATCATTATAAATTATTTAAAATAAAAGGATGTTTATAAAAATATATCGTATTTTTTAGTAATCATCAAAAAATGAATCATTTCATAAAAATTACAAATAATAGAAACTATAATATTTATTTTCTAATTTACAAAATTTTGTTTATTTTTTAAATTAAATTTTATTAATGTTTTATAATTAAATTTTAAATATGTGTTCAAAGTATGACTAAAACATCTTTTAGAAAAAATATTGTTTTTAAGAAAAAAACATTCTTAAACAATTCTTGTTTTAATTACAATAAATATATACATTTAATTTTAATACTTTTGTGGGTTCTATTTAAACCCTAAATTAAAAATGCTTGGTGATAACTATTATATTAAAGAATAATATGTTGATATTATTTCAAATATGGTTTAAACATATTTTTTCCTGTAACACAAGCTCAACTCAGTGATTTCTATAATACAAGATATTGAAGTGATTGAATTTATAATCAAATAAATATATCAAAAAGTATTATTGTCTTATATATTCTTCTAATATTTATGTTTCAATTTTTATATTCTAATGAATATATTTTTGTTATTTTAAAATTAGTTGTTGTTAAGAATATTAGTCTTCTAAGTCATATTATTCTCTCTATAGTAAAATTTTGTAGTTTTTTGGGAATGAATTAGATCTATCTATAAAGACCAAATATTAATTTTCAAGGAGGGGAAGAAACATTTGATTTTATTAATAAACAGATGAACATCTATTGATGTTATGATAAGCATTACATTATAATAGAAATTACATCCATTATATGGGTCTAAGTAAATATAAAATTTTAGTAATTATATAAATGTTTTATTAAAAAATATGTTATTATGATATAATATTATTTAGGAATATTCCAATTTATTTCGTGAATATTTTCTAGTTCGTACCCCTAATTCTGAATTTTTACATTTAATAGATTTTTAACCTAGAGATACACCTATTTCAAATACTCCTTTTAGAGTTGGCTTGATTAGGTTGCATGAATTAAAGAAGAAACTCCATGTTGATGATGAAAGGGATTAATATTTACTATTTAATCACCATGGTCTGTGATTACTCTTTTTTCTAATAATTATTTTGTGTCATCTATGTTCAGATTGATTATTGAGAAGATAACAAGATCAATATCAAGAAAAATAATCATTTTTCACATATTATTCTTCTGTTTGATCAGTTACAAGGATATTAATATGTAGTAATGATTAAATGTTGACCATTTTAACATTAACTAAGGCTGTTAAGGTAAGATATATTAAATACAACTTTTCATATGAGGTATGGGATGTATGAAAATTTGTATGCCATTTGGACACACTAATTCCTAGTTATGTTATTAGATATAATAAATATATTCATTCGGGATTACCTCAATCTAATTGTGGTCATCCTTATAGATGATATTATAATATAATCTATGATAAAGGAATACCATGAATATCAATTATGGATTTCATTTAAGATTTTTATGACAAATAAGTTTTATAAAAAAAGTTATAAGTGTAAATTTACGGAAAAAAATTTCATTCATTGTAAATAAAATTATAAGATAATATATATCAATGGACCGTTCGAAGACTGATTTTCTTGAAAATTAACCCTGTCCAAACATAGTGATAGAGATATATATTTTTCAAGGATTATATTGATATTATTAACTATTTTTTTAAAATCGTATGATTATCAATTAAACTATCCAATATCATAAATAAAGGATTCAAGTATAATTACACTAATGATTGTGATGTGAATTTCAAGGAACATATGAAAATTTTAAACTGTATTGTCACTTCTCCATTGTGGTACATTGATTGTGATCTTTAGTGATGCACCAACAATATTATTAGGATTCTTTTTCTTGTATAATTACATGGAGGTGGAATAATACTTACAATAATATATGGATAATGAGAAAATTTGTCCAATTCTTGATTTAGAGATTTAATTGGTACTTTTTTATTCGAATATATAGTATAATTCTTTTTAAGGAGAATGGTTTGATACATAAACACATAAAATCATAAAATATAAAGTCACACAGAAATTTTTGAATATAAACCTATGTAAATGGTTATATTTAGTTAAATATAATGACTTATAAATACATTAACACCCTAGGAAGGACAATAATGTGGATGATGATTGGAGTATTATAGACAAAGATTGATTTTACATGGTGATAAATTAAGAGATGTAACATCTACTTATTTATAGAGGATGGATCAAAAATGATTATATATGGGGACAAATACATCATTTCATACATAAATGTAAAAATATCATTTTATGTTAATATTAAGAAGGAAGAGAATTGTTATAGGTGATACAAAAGAAGGAAAATAATGATAGAAAATTTCAACTATGGTATCCATGGATCAATCAGGTTCGATAACTAAGTTTGTTTCTTATAAATACTAGTATTGAAGAATTTTCTGGTTAATGTACCACATAATTCATCATAATATATCTATTATAAGATTAAAAACATATAGATAGAAATCAAGAAATTTTTTTTGTCGAACAATATGATGAGGGTTATTGTAGAGTATGAATATTATTTCCTTGTATATGAACAAGTTATGGCTCATTATTAGAGGTCTGAAGGGATGATGAATCCATTACATATAACTACATGGATTTGTTAATAAATCATGATATATTTTATAATTAAACACCCCATGTAATATAAAATCATTAACAATATTTTTTTGTAGTCTATCAACTCGTAAAGTCATAAAATTTCATTTCTATTAGTTGTTATTTATCACATGAATGATTTTCCACAATATACATTCAGTAGGTGGTATGGGATCATAGATTATAACTATCAATCATTTCTGGTCAGAAATTCAGTCTTATCATAATGTAATAAATGATAATTAATTAAGAATTGATTATTGAGTTCATATATAGAGTTTTATACAATCCATAGAGATATGTTCAACATGACATTACCATTGAAATCATAGGGAATATTCTAAGAGAATTACCTATAGATTTAAAAGGAGGTTGGGATAAATTCCATAAACTACATTGATTTCTATAAAAATTTAGTTTCACTTGAGAATATAAATAAATTATTATAAATCCCTCTATAGAAATAAGTTGTGATCTCCAATATGTCGGGATGATGTATTACAATGAATGATATTGGGACATAAGTTAGTTATGGAAATTGAAGACAATGTTAGATCAATTAAATATAAAATCAGGGCTACAATGATATGAAAGAAGAGTTATCCCAAAAACAATCGATTGGATCATGATATTGACAATAGATATATAGTAATTACATCAATCTAATATAGGAATAACAATATTACATTTAAATTTAATGAGATATTAATCCCTTGATATATCAGTCACTATGAGATTCATGATCATTTTGGGGTAGTTGTTTATCATTTTGAACTTCTACGAATCCTATCATAGGATCACACTATGTTCAATGTATATAAATGATGAAATAAATTCATAAAAATTCACTTTCAAAAATAACAATCTATACAATTAGATAATGATATTTTTATGTTGGAAATCTAATTTAAATCCTAGAACAATTATATAAAGTTGTCTTGACCATTACCACTCACTTGGACAAGATTTTTTAATTAAAATATATATCAAAGATAGATACGCATGAACCCAACAATATAATTAATTAGATGCATCATAAATTAAATTTCATAAATTATTTTGTTTTGTAGATAAATTTCATGCCAAGGGGTAGGATTTTACACTCCGGTATTTAATAATACATTTTCCAAGAAAATAAATTTCACATATTTAATTTATCTTGATAAACTAATCAATGAACAATAATGATTATATTCTTTAATAAAAACATAAATTGATCAATAGATAGTAAATTTAAATTTATAGATATATATTTATATAATCAAGTTATTACATTAAATAATAGTTGATAAAAGGAAAATTTTAATAGTATTAAGTCTTGGATAAATTAAAGTGTTGTATTTATAAAAAAAATCAATTACAAAAGATTTATTTAAAAATTAATTTATTATATTATAATTATTAATAAAGTGGAAATATTTTTTTAACCCATGTATAAAATTTTATTATATTTCACTAATATATTTTAAAATTGTTATAAATGAAGGAAAAACCATTTTTGGTAAAAAGATATATTTTTTTAGAAAGCAGTTTTAATTTGTGCAATGTGTTTCACATTAATTAATTAAATTAAAAAGAATATTTTTGAACAACATTAATGAGTTATGATGATATTATATTCAATAAATAAATTCTCAATCATGAAAAGGTTTTTAATATGAAATAAATAAGGGTATAATAATTTTTTATTTATAAATAATTTATATTTTGAAACAAGGTTTTATACACATTTTGTTCATGAATATTGGATTTTTACCTCTACGATATTATTCCTAAACTTTTTGTTAATTATATTTAATAATAATATTAAATGTATTATTTTATTTTTTATCCATTGTGGATTTTAACCAAAATAAAAATCATGGTAGCATGGTAAGGAATAAAACGGGTAATGAGGGTGTTAAACTAACATATAGAGATTCAATTATCTAAAAAAACATGTTTAAATATTATTCTGAGTTTATTTTTCCATTATCATATATTATAAAAAAATTCATTCTATTTTGTATCTCTTTTACAGTAATATAAATTTATATAATTTTAAAACAATGAATATTTACAAGGTTTCGACCCCCTCACTTATACAAGTAAACATGTTCTTATAACTTGTTCAAACACATTGAAAATATATATTTTAAAAAACATATTCAAGTATCTTCCTAACATACTCACTATTTTATAAATGCCTTGGTCTCAATTAATGACCATAGTATAAAGACTAAATAATCAATAAAAATAAAGATAATCAAAGAAGATCACATCTTCATAATGGAGTTTATTTAAGTTTATTTATTCTTAAACACTGTTGAAATAAATTCTAACCATTTTTATATTGTTGAATTAGCATATTTACTATACTAAAATGTTATTATATAATTATAAAACCATATTGTATATCTTTTCCATCCAATTGAATGGTGGATGTGTCATTCATACTTATATATGTACTACCATCACCATGTAGTGAAATACTTCATTTTAAACACCTCCTCATATGACTGTTAATATTTAAGTAATTATTGAATAGATAATATATTTTTTAAAAATTATTTTTATGGAATGATAAAACAATATCTAACATACATTTCTTCTTTGCCATGGAAAATGAAAACATTATTTGAACATACGTTTGCGCTAAATTATCATTTAATGATACATTTAATTTTTCATGACACAATTATATGGATAAATATAAAATCTTATATAAAGAATAAATATGGTATTTATTATTGGAGAACATTTTTATACAATAAAAAATAATAAGCAAGGTGAAAGGGACAAGACCACAAAATAGAAAAATGTATATAAAATAGAACACCTAACACTCAAATGTTGATTTTAATGACGAAGCTAATATAAAATTGTAATATTAAAATATAATTAAATTAAATGTAAAAAATTATTTTCCTCCATTAAAATTTATTTTATTATAATAAAACGACCATTATATTTCTAATCATCCAATAAAATAATTTAATTGAACTATAATAAACTATAAATATATTACTGAAATGTGATCATTATAACCAATATGTTTAATTCGGTATATCAATAATAAAACCCAAATTATGAAATAAATTTGAAATATATTCAAATAAATAGTAAATATTTATTAAACTTAAACAAATTATTCCTAAATTTTCAATAAAATCTTTTTATACATCATAAATATATTTTCATGAAAAACTGGTTTTTTTATTTTGTGCACAGACAAAATAAAATATTTATTCATTTTTTAAATCATTTATTCGATGAAATGAATGTATTTTTGAAATTATAACTCCAATATTATGTTAGGATGGATTATTTTATTTTTATAAGATGATATATTTAATAATAATAGAGAATAAACAATATTCTTGTAAAACATTAAATTTTTTATATAAACATGTATTTTAAAATGAAAACTATGTTTTCAATTTGATAATTAAATATAATAATAATGGTTTAATTAGAATTAATATAAGAAATTATAAAGAAAACAAATTATTTGATTTCATATAATCACATTATTTTTCTTAAAAAAGCATTTCTCTAAAAATATTCACTACAGGAAAAAGGCCGTTCAGTAGTGGTTTTTTCGCGGGGGTTTTAAAAACCGCCGCTAATCGTGTTTCGAGCCGCCATTTTGTAGTGGTTTTTAAACCGCCACGAAATCCCTTATTTTTTTTCGTTAATTTTTTTCGAGGATTGGTGGCGGGTTTTTAAAAAACCGCAGTGAAATAGCGGCGGTTTGGGTAAAACTGCCGCGAAATGAAAAGAAAAAAACACGAGAAACCCCGAAATCACTAAAACGACCATAACTTTTGATCCGTGCGTACATTGGAGCACCACGACCAGTAAAATCAAAGATCATGAGGAGATATAGAGGCAAGTTTAATCAAAACCATGTGAAAGTCTGAGGTGCGGAAGAGATGAGAGTTATAATGAAGTTGAAAAAAGTTCACCATCTACAAACGACCATAACTTTCGCTCCGGGTGTCTGTTTGGGCTCTCCCACATATCAAATCGAATCTAGTAAAAAGTTCTACGCAGAAACATCAAAGTATAAAGATTATGTCATGTTTTTCGACCCCAAAAACCCCTCAGAAGGCCTCTGAAACCTTATTTCTGTCATCGGTGTCCCATCGAACTTGTCTTCAAACGGACCTTACTTTTGATCCGCGAGTCAGTTCGGACTCCTACACCTGCAAGATTGTAGCTCGTTCTAGGAGCTACAGTTTGACTGGCCGTGGTGCCCACATGCACTCCTGGATCATAAGTTATAGCTTTTTTAGTGGGTATCAGGTTTGTTATGTTTTTCGATGCCTCGTTTTTAGCACCCGTTCCCCGTCAGCTTTTTTTTAAATGGTGATAAATTCCAATCCGCCAGTCCATTCATACTCTTTCACCTATCAGGTCGAAGATCGTTTCAGGATCTTTTATTTGACTGGTTGCAGATCTAAAATGGACTCTTGGATCATAAGTTATCTCTGTTAATGCGAGTCCAATGTTTTCTGTCACTTTATGACCATTTTGATGGGTTTTAACGATTGCTCCATTTATTTCTATTTATTTGGGTTTTCCTGACTTGTTATCTTTATCAATGGTTTTTTGTGGGTTATTATGATTATTATCTTGAATTCTTAAGGGGTTTTCCAGATTTTTCATGAGTTTTCATGCGTTCTCATTCTTTCTAATGCCTCATTTTTCATGCTTCTCCATCCGTTTTCATGCGTTTTCATGATTTTTCATCCCTTATCACGTCTTTTCATACTTTTTCATGTGTCTCATTTATGATTTTTTATTTTTTATTTATAATATACTTTAATTTATTTATTATCTATTATTTGTTACATGTTATTTATTATTTATTATTTATTATTTATATTTATTTATTATTTATTATTTATATTTATTTATAATTTATAATTTATATTTATTTATTATTTATTATTCATATTTATTTATTATTTATTATTTATTATTTATTATTTAATATTACTAATAATAAAACATTAATATTAATAATAATATTTGTTACCAGTTATTTATTATTTATTATTTGTTATTTATATTTATATATTATATATTATAAATTATTTATTATTTATATTTATTTGTTATTTAATATTTAATATTTAATATTTAATATTTTTTGTTTATTAATTATATTTATTTATTATTTATTATTTATTATTTATTATTTATTATTTATTATTTATATTTATTTATTATTTATTATTTATTATATATATTGATTTATTATATATTATATATTATATATTATATATTATATATTATATATTATTTATATTTATTTATTATATATAATATATAATATATAATATATTATTTATTATTTATTAATGATAATATTTTATTTATTATTTGTTATTTATTATGAAATATTTTTTATTTCATATTTATTATTTATTGTTATTTATTGTTATTTATTATTATTTATTATATATTATATATTATCTATTATATATTATTTATTACTTATTGTTTATTGTCTATTGTTTATTATTTATTATTTATTATTTATTATTTATTAATTGTTGTTTATTGTTTATTGTTTATTATTTATTATTTATTTTTATTATTTATTATTTATTATTTATTATTTATTATTTATTATTTATTATTTATTATTTATTATTTGTTTATTATTAATTATTGTTTATTATTATTTATCATTTATTATTATTTATTATTTATTATTATTTATTATTTAGTATTTATTATTATTTATTATATATTATATATTATATATTATTTATTATTATTTATTGTTTATTATTATTTATTGTTTATTATTTAATATTTAATATTATTAATTATTAATTATTTATTATTTATTAATTATTATTTATTAATTATTATTTATTTTTTATATTAATTTATTATTTATTATTTCTAATTTCTTATTTCTTATTTATTTATTATTATTTATTATTTATTATTATTTACTGTTTATTATTATTTAATATTTATTATTATTTATTATTATTAATTTTTATTGATTATTAATTTTTATTATTTATTGTTTATTGTTTATTATTATTTAATGTTTATTATTTATTATTTATTATTATTTATTATTTATTATTTAATAATTATTCTTTATTATTTGTTTATTATTATGTATTATTATTTATAATTATTTAGTATTTATTGTTTATTGTTTATTGTTTACTTTTTATTGTGATTTATTTATTTTTATTATTTATTATTTATTATTATTTATTTATTTATTTATTTATTTATTTTTATTTATTTATTATTATTTATTTATTATTATTTATTGTTTATTATATATTGTTTATTTTTTATTATTTATTATCTATTATTTATTATTTATATTTATTTATTATTTATTATTTATTATTTAATATTTAATATTTAATATTTATTATTTGTTATTTATTATTTCATATTTATATATAATTATTAATTATTATTTATTATTTATTATATACATTTATTTATTATTTATTATTTATTATTTATTATTTATTTTTAATTATTAATTATCTATTATTTATTATTATTATATATTATATATTATTGAGTTTATATCTATTATTTATATATTATTTGTATTCTCAATTAATATATATAAGTATATTAAATTCTGTTTATTAAACACATGACAAGCTTGTTGGAGTGGTAAAGTCTTTGGAAAATATGCAAGAGGTTAGGGGTTCAAATCTCACCAAATGCAGAATTTCTTTATATTGCATGGGCATGGGCATGTGCATGTGCATGATCATGGGATGTGCATGCATGGATAAATAATGTAATAAGAAATAAATAAAATAAATAAATATACATATAAAATAAATACGAAATAAATAAAATAAATACGAAATAAATAAAATAAATAAATAAATAAAAAATAAATAAAATAAATACGAAATAAATAAAATAAATAAAATAATTACCAAACGTTCTGCGATGGTTATGAAAACCGCCGTGAATAGTTTCTCGACGCACGATTACGTGACGGTTTTTCAAAACCGCCGTGAAACGTAAAACCAAACCGCCGCTAAATGCCTTTTTTCTATAGTGATTTATGCATTCAAATGTAGCCTATTATATTAAGAATTGACTATGAGTATTATATTATTTGAATATTGAATTCCATATATTGAATTACTATTTCCAAATATGGTAAATATAACACTTTTATATTATTTTATTATAAATAGAAGCCATGGTTTAGAAATGACCCCTTAGTAAGGTTAAAGTAAGTAGAACAAGGTTAAAACTATGAGATAAAGCCTAAAAATCTACAAAACCCATGAAGTTATCGTATTTTATGAGTCTTTTGAACAAATACAACCTAGATATGAAAGTATTTTATTTTATATCTATTTACCATTAATTTAGAATTTATATTATATTGAAAATGGTAAATGCCAAATGTCACATTCAAAATTTAAATTTATTTTATATGTTTGCATAGAGATAAATACATGTTATTAGTGATTATAAAAGAATATTAGGAAAATAAATAAATTATTTTTAAAATATTTTTTTATATTTATTTTTTATTGATTATATGATTAACTTAAATTCTTACACAACAATGATACAATGTATTTTAAGATGTATCAAATTAAAGGTAAATGTTCTAAAACTAATAAAATTAATATGTTTAAAATGAAATATGGTTTGAAATGAATTTAATAGGATACTATAACATCTAAATGATAGTAAATATGTTTATATTATGATTCCATTGTTTTTTTAATTTATATAGAAGTCATATAGAATTTATTATGCCAAAAATTTCTTTAAAGTAAATCTATGATAAAACTTTTTTTAATGAATTCTAGAAAAATAAAATAATATTTTAAAAAAGTTCAATATGGATGATTAATTTTCAATAATTTCATTCATGGACTATTTTATAACCACTTTTCACTCTATATGTAATCATATAACCAATGAAGGATTAATATTTTATTATCCTAGTTAAGTTATAAAGGGTTCATGAAGTGGTTAAACCAAAATATAATGAATAATATTATATAAAATCTTATCTAAATTATAATATATGATTATATAAACCATAACATAATTTTCAAATTATCCAAATCAAAATTAAATCATTATAATTTCTAAATTCAATAGTTATATTTAAATATTTAATGTAATTATATGTGTTCCCTCTCATCACTTAAAAAAGGGTACATCGTCTCCTCTAATATTCCATGTGTTTAACTTCTATCATAGCCAATATTCACCCTAATACATTACAAATCTCATTATATTTTCCTAAGAGTTTTTCTTTTCCACTAAGACCATACGTAGAAGGCTTAAGGTGTCTTCGAAAGATGGTATGCCAAAAAAGAGGTAACCATCATACCATAATATTGCAATGATTATTTATTATTATAGTAAAAAACTAACTATACTATATTATTTAATAATATAACTTTAAAATTATATGTTTTTATATTTAGTTTTGGAAAATGATTTCCCATCTGCTTTTTGTTAAACAAGATGTAAATGTATCACTTCAGCATAAGTGTGGACTACCACTTCCACATAGTAATGAAATTTATAATCCATCACCACTTGACATTGATGGTCATAAAAATATATTAAATAAATAAATAATAAATAATTTATTTTAAAATAGTTCAAAAAATGTGAATTTATATTATCATTTTTCTCTTCATCCTTTAAAAATTGGATATGTCACTCCTATGTATGTAGAGACTCCCTTCTCCCTGATATAATTTAATTCATTTTTATCACTAATTTTACAAATAGTAAAATATATATATAATTAATATAGATGATATTTATATTATTATTAGATTTTTTGATTATATTGAACCATGATCAATGTTAATGGACTATAACTACGAACAGAAAAGATACATGAAAGATGAACTAGTTAACACCGGGAATGATGATTATAATAAATGATAGTTAATGAAGAGTTGATAAGATAATATAATTAAACCATGTATTTAATAAAATGATTTAATGTGGTTATAATATATAATTATAATAAATTAAAATTAACATTAATATAGGATAAAAGCATTTTCGAAGAAAGAATGATTTGAGGTAAGGTTTTCTCATCTATCTTTAAATTATGAAGGAAATATTCCATATTAACAAATTATTTATATCATGTCATGTATATACATCCTATTTTATATTATATTCGATGAATATCATTATATTTATGTAATTTAATTCTTCATTCTATATTACTTCTTTCGTGGGTGTTGTGATTCTATAGTTACCCAATAAAATTGGTTTTTAGATAATAATAATTAATATTATATAGATTTTATAATTAAAATATTAAATATAAATTAGAATATATGCCTAATAAATATTGTATATATTTTTGTATCCTCTAATTATTTCAAATATATATAAATGTTTTCCTTCCATTTTCCTCTCTATAAAGACTCTAATTTCTGAAATAATGTTTATCTGGAAAACCGATATTGATTTCTACATAGTTGGGAATTTTTCTTCCATGTCCGTATTTTAATTAAAATGATTTCAAGAATTATAATGATATCCTAAAATTATTTATGTAATATATTTTTACCTAGTTAGATTTTCAATATAATGTTTTAATTGGAATCTTTATTTTTTTTAAGAATTTATCACTTTTTACCAATGTTGTGAATTAAATATATTGTAATATACTCTATGAAAGGCTATTCTAGAATTTATAAATTCTCAAAGAATTTATTTTTACAATAAAATATTCCACGGTTCTTTTCACTGAAATATTTTTCCTAATATATAGAATGTTTTTATATTTCTAAAAATTTTCTTTGAAATGAAACATTAACTTATCATTAATACATATTCTAGTGATATTTTGAAGTTCATTTCATCTACAAAAGACATTGGTTGATATTACTCATAATATAGATGTGATGTTATCTAATGATTCCATCCTTTTTCTTTCACCATATTGTTACCCTTTATAAAAAGAAAATCATGACAATACCCATTTAATTTTTTATGGATTATACTATGATTAAATGATAAAATGATTTATGATCATGTTTCATATATATAAATGGATTTTATGACTACTGGGTCTTTTATTTAATTTCAATTCATTTTGTAAGGATTAATGATTATACTCTAAGGGTACATATGAGGTTATATGAAATCCTAATTATGAAACATTGTATGTTATTCTAATCATGAAACATTATACATAATAGATTTTCAATATAATGATGTAAGTACATGGGTGGTTATAAAAATCTTAACATGTGATTAATATCTTGGTGAGTCGTGTGAACATAATATTTCCATCATTATGACCATGTTGCATATTTTATGACACTCTATAAGAAATACTCATAATAGGATATCATGGATCACAATATTCAATTATTCATAGATTCATGTCTTTTAATCTTCTAACCCCTTATGTCATGATTATTTTCATGGAATTATTGAGTAAGTATTTCAACATATATAAATATATTCTCATACAATTAATAAAATTATTTTTTTATATTAGCATTGATTGATACCTACCGTGTTTTCTCTTACTGAGAATCTAATACCACAATTTCTAATGATTCCTTTTCTCTTTTTTAAATGAAATATTTTATGTATAATTTTATTTATAAAGGAACTATGTGAGAAGAATGTTTTAGGATATTTTTTTCTGAATAATATTGGAATTTAAGGTAATTATTTTTGTTGAAATATCAATTTTAATCAAGATTAATCATTTTTCAACTGTCTTTAGGTAAATTCTATGCTCTCATTATCTTTAATGCCTCCAATATTATTATCCTCTTGAAATATAAAGGATTTCCATGTTTTTTTTATTTCTCCCTCCCTGGTGGTTAAATATTGCAATTGAATTTTTTTAATAAAATTCAACGGTATTAATATTTTTTCTTCTTGAATATTTTCCTTCTATATAAAAGATATTTTAAAAATCAATTATGTTATATTTATATTTAATTTTTTTTTAAACTAATTTTCAACAATATTTGTCTTTCTCTGTAGTCTATTGAATTACAGCATTATAATGTTTCCCAAATGATTCATATATGACTTTTTAAAGATGTGTAAAAAATAATTTTTTTTTATTTTTATTGACTGAACAAATTTTCAATCAATAATGAATAATGATTTTTATAATACATTAAAATTTTACATTGTGTTTCAAAAAAATTCTTATTTCCATTTATCCAAAATTGTTAGTTTCTAAAAAAAATTGGATTTTATCAATTGTTTTTAAAATAATATTTCTAAAGCTTATATGAATGTATATTTCATTATTAAAAACACATTTTATGTTATATTAGTCTCTTCCAAGTGTAACATCCCATTAAAATTTTTTCTGGTACTCCCATAACCTTTCATGGTTTTTTAGTCCTTTCTGATTTGGATGATACCCAAAAAATGAAGTCAAATGTAACATCCCCAACCTATGAGCCACAAAATCGGTTCCCTGAGCTTGGTCATCACATGATTTCAAGTGTGCCTCCCCATTTGAAAGAGGTTTACAACTGGTAGGGAGCATTTAACTGGCCATGTTGGAAGACTGTACCCTAATCACTTGAGTAATAAATAATAGAACGCAACTTCCTAGAAAAGGGCCCCTACCCTTATCTTGACCACCAAGCATCAAATCTGCTTGGGTACCCAATAGATTCTAGAGAAGGGTGTGAATAATACTCAGCATGCCACCAAAAATAGTGTCTAAAAATATCTTTTCTAAAAAATATTTCATGTAAGTATAAATAAATAAAAATAAAAGTAAATACAATTTAGTGCCACTAGATAACAATCTCTACATAGATGTACTATCCAAGGTGTCAATTTTGTGTGTATCTTTTGTTACAAATTCATCACCATACACACAATGTTGATTTCATTCATCATTTTCATAAGGGAATAATTATGTACCTAAGTCACTTTGGATAACATATCACAACATCAATATAGCCTCACCTTAATGCCTTAGACTTTGTATAATGAAACCATTAGGGGAATAGAGGAATGTCCCCTTACTTAACTCGTGCATTGTGGGTGGAGTTAGTTTGTCAATCCAACTTGTCCATTGGGATGAGCCTCAGTCCTTTATCCCACACCTCAATACATGTCCATCTTTTTATCCATCCATTCACTATGCACAAAACATGTCACAACTAAACCCAACCAATACATATAAAACTCATAATCTCTAACATTCAACATTTTAAATCATATTATTCCATAACCCATTGACACATATCCATTTACATAACTTATCCAATTTATCCCAATTACCACTCTCATACCTGGATCACTAAGCATATTAAATAATCACCTTTTGTCAACCCATTATACACATTCATAAATACACTTATGAAATCCTCTTCAACATATTTCACATTCCACTTACCACTATCAATTTATCATATTCATCATTTTACATGAACTTACTCACTTAGGCATATATAACATATTTCATAAGACACTAACAATAACACCATTTAACCAATACCTCAATAGGAATTCCATTTTGAATATCAGCATACTCAATAAGGGTTATACATGATTTCCCAAAAACCTAGAAATTAATTTTTTAATTCTATGTTATGAAAACTTCTGTGTACTGCTTAAGTAGAATTAAATATGTCAAATCATCCTTGATGATTCCATTCAGGGCCATGTTGGTTAAAAATTATTTTTTAGAATACCAAAAACCAAATATCACCAATGGTATCAAAATCACAACAATAATTGAAAAGAAAAAATTCAGACATGAAAAAATCTACAACAAAACCATGGGATGTAACTTATGGATAATCAACCTCAAATTCATTGGTGAACGTACTCTCAAATTTGAACTTATATCCTGATAAAACTAGATCGTAAATAATTATCATTAATTTCTCAGAAAATATGGTTTTTAGAAATTTGTGAGGATATGTGAAAATATGAAAACCCTAATCAAGAAGAGGAATCATGGAAAAAATTACACTTAACCGAATCATAGTTCCATACATGAAGACAGTAAACATGACCTAGGAATAAAGTAGAATCTCCCTTGAAAAATCAAGGGTGGTATGATTTGTCTCTAGAGTTTAGTAAAGAAGAAAAGATGAAATATCTAACTGATGATTTAAAATCCTATAGTGGAAATTTTGTTAATTTCTCAACATTACTCAGATGCACGGTTTACCCACATGGTTATGAAAACCATGGACAATCTATGAATGAGAAAATATCCTAAAATCACCCATTTCACATGGTTTGTTTGTAATTATGCATGGGAATATTAACTGTGTGATAAACATGCACAATCCTCTATCTAAGGATGCATGTTTACCTAGGATGCTCTGCACAGTTGTCTTTAACTATGCGAAAATCATGAAACATGCCCAGAAAACTTCTTTTTCCTCCTTTTTCATGCCCGGAAACACGAAAACTCTTCCACGAATTCTCATGAAATTTAGGAAACACTTATCTAATAAATAGAAATTACCTAAACTGATACATAAACATAATCATTCCTTAATAATAATCACAAATCATACAGCCTCACCACCTTAGGGCGGCTCATTCTTGAGTTTCTCTTCCTAGGAGTCATTGAGAATCCCATGTAATAGGAGTTGGCCACTAAACCCATATATATGATACACTCTCCCATGTTTCTTCCTAGACATTTATATGTTGCCATAGAATATAATCCCAATGCACAACATTTTCACGCAATAACTTCTCACTATAATCCACAATAAGAACCAGATTATCCTCTAATTATTCATTAGACTTAACCTTAACATCATTAAAATTTATCACAGTGGATGGATTAATTTGATGCTGTTGGAGTTGATAAAAATTTAAATCATTAAGCATCCTATTGTACCATTGTGGAAAATACAATCATTATGACACTGGTCTGATCCTCTCCACAATCTCAAACAGCCCCACATACATGGGCAACAACATAGCTTGCTTCTGAATTCGACTGTGACCGATCATTGGTGACACAAGAAGATTCACACTATGACCCACCATGAACTCAACAAATCTATGACACTAATCCACATTTGAATTTTTCATAATCAATGTTTTTTCCATCTACTTTGTAATCAACCAAACTTTCATAGATTTCTCATGCACGAGAATCAGTCCAAATAGTTTAGACTCCCCAGCATCAAAGAAACACAATAAAAATCTACATGGCCTCCCATATAGTGACTCAAAAAGTAACATCTCAACCAGTTCTAACACTATTATTTTATTAAAACTCAGCATGTGTTAATTACATTTCCCATGAACCACCAAAATCTAGGGGATAATCCACCAACATGTCATCCAATACCTAAATTACATACTCCAACATCCCATCCGTCTCTGGTGATATTCCATACTCAAGAATAATAGAGTACCAAGAACCTTCTATAGACCTTTATTAAAGGATGATGTAAAATATGGATCACAATCTGAAACTATGGTTCTCAGCACACCATGAAATGCCACTATTTCTCGAACAATCAACTCACCCAACTGATCAACTGTGTATGTCTCATATATCAGTAAGAAATGAGAATCTTTATTCAGCTAATCCCTAGTCACCCAGATTTCTTCTTTCTTATGAGTTATCCTCGGAAGGCCCATTACAAAATTCATCAATATATAATACAACTTCTATTTTGGAAAGGGAAATGACTATAACAATCCACCTAGACACTGAGGCTTTACCTTCACTAGTTGGTAGGTAAAAAAATCATGCCATAAAACCCACAACATCGTTCTTTATTCAAAGCCACCAATACTTTTGACCAATATCACAATACATTTTAGTCAATAAAATATGTACTTATAACTTCAATGCATGAAAATCATGAATCAAAACCTTGCGCGCCCCAGCCTATACCACAAAATGACCCTAAAAATAGATGAATTCATTAGCACAACAACCCATCTAGAATATGGCCCTTTCCTTCAAGACTTTACATTATTTCAAAACACTTAAGATCATCCTGTTTACATTCCTAGACCCATATCAAAACAATTTACTCGATATCTAGAGACACAAGTGTCATTTTTTCATGGCCATGCTGCACCTCCAGGTGAATCTTATCAAACAAATACATCATTTTCTATTCATATTCGGTTTCCTAACACACCAAACTCTATGTCTATCAGATCAGAGAATAAACAAAATTGATCTCGTTTTCATGTGTTTAAACCAACCCACTATCAAATGATTTAAGGTACAAAATCACACATTCAATGTTGAAGATTCAAATCCCACTAAAAGAATGTGTACATAAGAACTTGATAATCAGTAAACAATATTAATGTTCTCCCAAAATGTAATGACTCAAACACCTTATGGAATAAGCCACCATATGATGCTCAAGATTATTAGTAGGGTTATTTCAATCAGGTGGTCTTAAATTCCTTGACCCTTATGACACAACCTGAACATCTTGCATCAACACTACCACAATTCCAACTTTTCTCAAATTATAGATCATGTTATACATATTTCTAGATACATGTACGATTATTATTATTTTGTTAGTCAATATCTTCATCAATCTATGAAAATATGTTTTTCGCACATCCAAACTCTCAAAATTGTCACACTTTGTTAATCATGAGAGTGGTGTTGTCAGATGAGAGAAATTGCTAATGATCCCCTGCTAATAATTGACCAATCCTAGAAAACTATGAAGACAAGAAACATTTCTAAGATTCTTCCAGGCCTCCACAGCCTACACCTTATCTGGATCTACCGACAAATGTGTCATAGAATTGATATTTTCTATGAAATTCACCATAGTAATTCAGAAATGTCATTTTGATAACTTGGCATAATTCCTATGATCTCTTAGTGTACTCAAGATGATGCAAAGATTCTTTTCCTAGTCATAAAGAGATTGTGAGTCACCAAGTTTTCATAAACATAGTCATCCATGAACTGATATATATAGAGGAAAATATAGATTTCATTAGCACCATAAACACAACTGGGAAATTGGTCTACCCGAATGGCATCACCAAACTTTAGACAACCTGTACCTACTCTGGAAATATGAATATGGTACATCAAAAGGTATTATCCACAACTGATGATATCATGATATCAAATCAATCTTAGAGAACATTGAGGCACCCCTTCAGTTGGTGAAATAGGTCATCAATTCTAATTTTTGGTTATCATATCATAAACATCATCTAATTCATCATCCTTTACTCAACAAAAAACCTCAACAAACCATTTTCCTTCTTATAAAATCGCATGTGTGATCCCCATGGAAGCATAATAGGTCAAATGACTCCCTTTCTACCCAACTCTTCCAGATTTTACTTAAGCTCATTGAGTTCTCCCAGTGCCATTCAATATAGTGGAATAAAAAATGGTTCTTCCCCTAGAGGAAAATCTATTGTGAAATACACATCCATTTCAGGAGGAATTACTGAGAAATCTTCATGAAACACATCTTGGAATTGATGCACTACATGTTGATATACATATTTCACCAACTCCCTATCATCAATAATAATGCATTCCAAATGGGATGTGTGTCCCAAGAACTGTTGACAAATCGTCCCTGCGCAACCAGTTTAAACATCCTACTCAACATGAAAGGCATAATTTCCTCCATTAGGACACAAATAATGTTACCCTATTAAGGAAGAAATCAGTATGGGAATGATTTAGGACAAGCCAGTCCATTCCCTAAATTGGGTCAAAACATTAAATATCAAGGAAAAACTAGTTCTACATAAAAAGACAACCACCATCCTCCAAACGCAACATCTAAAATGCCTGATATCCTCAAGTCACATCCAAAATGGAGTATCAATTCACATAATTCCATAAAAATTATTCCAATTCTAGGAATAACATGACCATAAACTAAAAAAATTTAAAAGAGTGTGTGGAAATTATGTCAAATAAATAAATAGTGAGTGTGGAATCTATAAGAACCGTTCTTTGAATGGTAGAAGGTCTATACTCGCTAATTATAGGTGTATACTAAACTGCATGTAGATAGCCTAACCCTATAACCTATGATCTATCCTGATTACCACTCAATGCACTTCTTTATTAGTATGGAGACCCTATCCAATAGTACCACGTCCAACCCTACTAGTATATCCTGTGGATCTCCAACTACCTTCATGATATGGGTTGATTGACCCCCTACCGACACACAATATCTTCCTTTCAATCTCATCCATACTCTTCATCCAAAGGTTCATGTAGAACCTTTATATTTGTTATAACCTATTACAGGACTGAAACTCAACTTGTGGTTAGGGACACTAACCCCGCATGTGTCCTAGCTATCCACACTAGTACCAGAACAAATGATCACCACTATGAGAAGATGACCATATCTTATAACTATTATGCTATGTTTATCCTTATTGTAAACATACAAATTTATACATCCTTACCTGGGAGATTGTACAACCTATCTTCATAGTTATCACCTCATATTTTCATCTTCAATCTACCTTCATGTTCTCTACTTATATAAGGGATTGGTCAACTACCTCTACAAACCTATTCATATGGATGTTGTTCAATTGGGAAAAAATATCATTCCTAAGCCTATCCTATATACATTTTCCCATAGTTTCTTTATATGCAGCCATCATCAGGAAAAATCTTCACATTTCCATGAAACAACTATCATAATCTCTCACTGATACAACCCCTAATGTCAAACTCCCAAATTTCAGCATTATTCTGACTCATGGTTTCTTGGTAGTAATATTCTATAAACATTTCCTGGAAATCCTTCCTTGTCATTCCTTGATCTTATTCCATCTAAACCATAATATCCCACCAACGCCCGACCAACCCACTTAATATTAACGCTGCTAATATTATTCTCATCTAATGCCCAGTCTCCATATGTTCATGAATAGACTCAATAGACTCCATCCAAAACTCTATATCCTATAACCCATCCTCTCTAGTAATGTTCTAAGGGTGATACTACTGAAACTCCCTAGTCATCTCAAACATACTCAACACAACTCACCTTTGGTCTCATTCCATATTCTATATTAAATAAGATTGATTTTCATATAATTTCTCTTTCGTATTATCATGATCCACTGGATCCTCTTCCCACCCAACTAGGGCAGAATTATCACCAATGTCCTACTATCACCCAACCAAAACACATCTTTATTGATTTGTTTCTATTTAACTCCAAACACAAGATATAAAAGACAAACAATAAAGCTGCCACAAATATAATGATGGTTATTTAGTAGCCATGAATAAACTATTTCACATACACAAAAAAGTATGATCATTCCTGGCATACTACCCTCAACCATACCCACCATGTTCATGGCTAACACAATGTTACTAACTCACATGACTAAAATCCTAACCTTCTACACTGTTTCAAAACTATTATCACATCACAATATACTCCAAAAAAAATAAATGTCCCATAATACTATTCATGAAGAATAATTAAATAATTATTGATTATCATTTTTATACCTTTTATCCCATTTTGTATCATTAAACATAATTATTTACCAGTTTTTACAAATTAAAATGCATTCAATAATCTATGTCCCACAAACTCATCCCATGTGTATGTTTCTACAGTGATGAATTTCACTTAGATACATATGTAACTAGATTGATGCATGAATGCATAACCTCATTCCATTCCATCCATAAGAAAAATATATTAAAACTACCACATCAGCCCACATGTGCACCAACCAATATTGAAATGTCATCAAATGTAACAACACACTGAACGGAAAACAATTCCCCCTAGGTGACATGGGTTTTCTCCCATAGATGGGTTAAGTACTCCCAGTTATGAACTCATTAACAGGGCCTGACACTAGACTAATCTCATGTCTACCATCAAAAAATAGAAATAAAGAGAAAATAACTCCATTAATAACACTTTGTAATGTCCCCATACTAAGTCCCACTAAATCGGTGCCCTGATCCCGATCGTCACATGACCTCAAGCACGCTTCCTCGTATGACAGTGGGTTAAGACTAGCAGTGATGGTCGAATAGGTAACATGGGAAGTCTATACCCTCATTACCAGAGTAATCCAAATTAAATCATAATATAAATAATGTAAATAATAGGAAATATCCAATAACATGAATAATCAAATATATCACAAACTAGGTACAAATCACATAAAATAGTAAATATTTCATTTCATGCTACAATGTTGAGTGACCAAAGCCCAATATGAAGAATAATATTTGAATCCACCAAAAGGTCTTAACTCCATGTTTGGAACCTCATTGATGCATGTCACATGTCTAACTAAAGTCCCTAGCATAGGTACCATACCCTTACCCTAACCTACAAGCATGATGTCTGCTTGGGTACCCAATGGAGACCTGAGCAGGGTATGAATATAACTCAGTTGGACACCAAAAAAGGTGTCTAAAAATATCTTCTTTAATAGATAATTAATGGAAGTAAAAATAAATAACATGAAAATTAAATAAAATTCAGGGCCACCAGTTTACAATATATACTATGCTATATATCAATCGTGTCAATTAATTATTTCCCTTTTGTTACTAGTTCATCAACAAACATAGAATTTCCTTGGAATTCATCATTTTCAAAAGGTATTAAGTATATGAATAAATCAATAGGGATACCATATGACAACATCACAATATCTTGACCTCAATTCCTTAGTCTGGGTAGAATGAAACCATTAGGGTAATCGAGCTCTATCCCATTTCCTAGATTAGGCATTGTGGGTGGAGTTTGAGTATTAGTCCCATTCGACTCATGGGAGGAGCCTCGGTCCATTATCCAACACCTCAAGCCATGTGCATATTATTATCTATAACTGCCCAGGTAAATAATGAATATGACATTTTCATATTTATTAATATTTGTGAATAAAATATTAATATTACATTAAAGAGGATGCTATATTTGATGGCATACCCAATACGGAACAATGAGTTTCATTGAAATCTTACGTTGCACACTAATAATATAATAATATTATTTTAAATTGTAGATAATGTCTTGCCGTTGGAATAAAGAGAATGAACAGAACTAACTAATGTATTATTATATATGTTTTTTAAAAGTTATTAAATTATTCAATAATTGTTAGAGGCTTAAAATTCAAATGAATCCAATTTTAAGAATAAATATTCTAATATTATTTAAAAGGCCGATTAACCGCCTTTTGATGGAGAAACCTTTTTAAATCTATTTATTTTCACTTTTATATGTTATATTTGACAAAAAAAATCCTTCTTTAGAATCAATAAATATGAATTTACTTTGTGTAATTGTTTTTTATTTTCTGATAAAGATCGTTTTTAGTGGAAAATCCTGTATTTTAATACAAAACCTCCTTTTAATATAATTTATTTATATTGTTAGATTATATTTTTAATTGGTTTTAAAGTGTAATTAAAATATATTTTTACCATTTAATACAATTATGGTCATTTGAATTAATTTCACTTTGAAATTTGACATAAAAAAGTGTCAATCTTTTAATAGTTATTGTTTCTTAAAAACACGTTATTTGTTTTGACAGTAGGAATTGATTATAATAATAATTAATGGAAATTATATGTTTTTAATTTGGTAAAATTTATATAATTTTTGAATTTGTAATATAAAATATAGCTTAGGGTGAATTTTTGGTATTTTTTTGATAAATGTTCATTTTCAATGAATAGTGAACAATACATCATTTTAATTTAAAACTGCATTTTCATCGAATTTATTTATATAGTAATATTGTCATTTTAATATGTTTTAAGGTGAAATTTAATTATGTTTCTATCATTTAATACAATGTTGGTCATTAGATGCAATTTCACTTCTAAATTGGATGTAAAAACAAATCAATCTTTTGATAGATTTTACTTCTTAAAAACCCATCTTTGGTTTTGACAACGGGAATTATTTTAAATTAATTACTGCAGTTTTTGTATCTGTAATTTCATAAAATGGATTAAATATTTGGAATCATAAGGTCCAAATTATGTAATTAACTCTCTTTTTTATTGGACATTGTGAATTGTAACGACGATAATTATTTTTAATTGTCGTGTTTAATTAGTAATCTGGTAGTTAAGGGTAATAAACTAATATCATAAAAATATAAAATTACCCCAACATGTGTAATAATTCTATTTTTGGTGTCATGGACTACCATGGGATGCCTTTTTCCAACCTTGGGTCTCCATGGAATCACTTAAGTGTGATAGTGACCTTTTATCATATTTTTTATAAAGAAAGGAAAATGTAACCAAAGTATGTATCACCTATGTAAAATAATTTTAATTTTGTTTACATAAATGATCTAATTGACTATAAACATACATTGGAAATCTAAAACTATTTCCTACATCATGGTATTTGTTTTATAATTTTTATACATTAAATAAATAAATATATTTATGACACCATGATGATTTAGTGATTACCTCATTAATGAATGATTTAAATAAAATGAAAAGATAAGGTAAAATATAAGACATAAACTTTTCTAAATCCTATTGTATGGGTGTATTTCAAACCCTTATCACCTTATCCTCAAGATATATCATTGTGGGACCTTTAAAATCCTAAACTAATTTTCTAAAAAAGTAACTTTCCAAGACATTCCAAAAGTGACCCTCCTCCCTCTTATTAAAGGTCCCCACCCCTACCCCCTTACTCACGCCTCTCAAGCCCTCAGCTCATCCATAATATAATAATATTGTCTATCCAGATCCATCTATTACTCCTAGAAGCCTAACTTTGTGTAGAAGTCTTTCCAAGGAAGATTTTGGTCTCAAATCAAAAAGAGTTATCTGATTTGAAGGTAATGTCTTCTCTTAGGTTCTTTTATTTTATTTTTCTTCTCCAACCCCCTAAAAACTATTTATTACTTTATTTGGTAACAACAACAGTATATTAAATATACTATGATGTTTTTATGAGAGGGATTATAGCTACACTCATACACACCTCCATCTAATGGATAAATAACATACAGTTTCTTTGGGTGGCGAATTACTGCCTCACGAAACGATGATCGTTCAATCTTCATTTAACACATCTCATAGTGGCCATTAAGATGTAACTATATTTATATATGATATATATATTATTTTTATGATTTCTTTATCCTTCTGTATTTTTCATTTATTCCATACCTTTATGGTTTCCAAAATGGGTAAATACGATAATTTTATTTTAGGAAGTGCGGACTACCACACCCTCAAAGTTATTTGAATCGTTAATGCCATATATGGGATGTATAAAAGATGGAGTTAATGATATTATATATGATAGTATACTGTAATAATAATATACCTACTTATAACTATGTTTTCATTCCACTAATTTATGAAATTGAAATGAAAGTAGTGTTCATGCGTATGTACGGCTTACCGTCTCCATGAACGGTACATTTCATTTCTTATAACCTAATGTTATGTACTATTATAAGTACATATATATAATGAATATATATGATATATATTACATATAAATGATGAATATAATTCTGTAATTATAATATATATATATATATATATCTGATTTAGTCTTAACTCCATTAATATGACAAAGAAATGAAAGTAGCGTTCATGCGTACATACGACCTACCGTCTCCATGAACGGTGTATTTCATTTTTTATCTAAAAATGTTATGGAATAGTATAAAATGAATATATAATTGATATATATGATATTTAAATCATTAATAATATTCTGGATATGGTGTACTTATAACTACATGGAGAATTCATTTCAAACAACTTCATTTTTGACTCATGTACCGGACATCGATAAAAACGTCTGATATGAACTCACATAATAAATAATTATTATAACATTATAATTTGTGATATGAATATAATAATAAAATTTAAATGAGGTCCTTAATAAATTATAAATTTACCAATGTTTATTATTCAGGAATATAAATAAATGAGCAACACAAGTCGTACTTGAGGTAAGGGATCCTACCTCTCTCTTTCTTTTTAAGTACTCTCTTTTATGTCCTTTCCTTTAAGGTAAATTTTCTTATGTTGTGGGATGTTCTTTTATATTACTATTACTATAAATTTTATGTTAAATGATGAGATACCCTATTTTATCTCATCAATCTATTTTTTTGAAGTTTTAAGTGGTGTCGTTAGGCTGTTGAGTTTTCATAAGGGATTTTTCATTTCACTTTTATTACCTTGAGATTAATGCTACATTTTCCACTATTTACTTTTTGTGTGGTGTGTGTACTGCCCATGATTGTATTCTTTTTTTAATATAATTTAATTTATTCGTATTTACAGCTTCATTGTATGACCCTTCTTTCATGGGGTGTACATTTCGAAAGTTACCCAAATCGGTAAGGGAACCTTTCAGCCTCCTCTTTTTTAAAAGACTTCTTTTGTTAGGTATTTTAATTTACATATTCTTATGTTGGGATATGTTCTTAAATATAATTATTTTTGTAAATGTTATACCCAAGTGATGAGATACCTTTTTTATCTCTCATCATCTCATTTTCTGAATTTTAATGTGAAGTCATTAGGCTGTCGATTTTCTGTAAGGGAACTTCTTAACCCAATTTCAATTCATTGGGTTAAACCTTAATTCTTGATTATGTTATTCTATGAATATGTGTGGATGACATATGATTGTTTTACACTTACTATCCACTTATATTGGGTGTATTTATGTTGGTCACACATATTTATGTAATTGATATTTCCTTAATCTAAAGACACCGTCTTTCTAAGGGACTTCATCTCAATCTCCTTTCAATGATACATATTTGATTTATACACAACTTTATTTTATACGGTGTATTAACCCATTTTAATTTTACTTTTATTAAAAAGGAATCTTTTTAAAAGAAGCATTTGTTTCCAAATGATAAATGGAATGTTTTGTCTTACGTATAAGGTGACAATGACTTCTCCGCTGTCGTGACCATTATTTGAGTTTCGGCTTCCTTTACAAGCCATATATCTTTTAAATAAAAAATTAATACCATGTTTTAATTTTTTTTTTGAAAATGGTTTTGATAATTGTTTGATTATATAAATGTGTTGTATTGATATCTTGTGATTGAAATGTGGAAATTTTATGTTTCCTTTATACATGTTTTATGTGATACGATTATGTTATTGTTCATGAGAATTGTTTATGAAGACAGGTTGTCCCATGATAAAATAAGGGTGGGTGAGCCCATGATATCTCTCTAATGCATTGGGTAATGCGAAAGAGTTAAACGCTAAGGTTTCTCCGAAGAGATTTAAGGAATATACTGTAATGGGTATTCCAAATGTAACCATGAGGGTTAATCCCTACGTAAGAATGTTATGAATGCCTCAAGTTACCTTCATGTATTATGATATCTATAACATAAACATAAATATTATGATTTCAGAAGGTATGTTATGATTGAAAGTTATGGTTTCATTGATTTGTATTTATCGGCAAGTTAATGTTTCCTTTCATTATGTTCTATCCCTTACTGATCATTTTATTGTCATCCCATGTTTTTGAAATGTTTTTCATAGGTTATAAGTAAGGGTAAGAGAAAAGAAGTATTTAAGAAGATTTATATCGAGAAAATAACTCTTGTTTTATTTAAGGATTTTTTGTATTTTTGTGAGAAATTTTTTACAGTAGTAGTGTCTACATTGTAATATTTTTAGATATAATAGTTATGTCCTAATTCTCTAAAACTCTAGTCCTCAAAAGATCATTAATGTGAATTATTCATTTAATTCATGATTATGTAATGTTTTATGGCTGGGTACTTATAGTTGGTATCAGAGGTCAGTTTAGATAACATTAGAGGTTAGAGTGTTATTAAGCATAAGTGACAAGTTGAAGATAACCACAATGGTTATTATATTGGATGGAGTCATTATTTTTTAGAAAGATGGAATGAGTTTGAGATAACTTCGAAATGTATATCATGGTGTTTATCTTCCCCAATATTATAAGATGGTTTTACTGATATACTCACACTGACCATTTTGGTTTTAGTAAATGTCTGGATCTAGCAAACACTAAAGTAAAAGTGTATGTGAAGGAAACTCTAATAGTTTTATGAATGAGCAACTGAATGATATGGGAGCTTCAATGAGATCTCTGGTGTTTATTCTAAACCAACTTTCTAGAGTAATGATTGACCACCTGAACCTTAGTGATTTTTATAAGTCATCATATATGCGAGAAACAAATCCCTACGAAAGTTCTAATAATAACTATAATGGTAAATATGTTCAAAAACCTATGTGTAAAAGATGTGGAAAGAAACACATAAGAAAATGTTTCAAAGGGAAAAAAGATGCTATAGATGTGGAAATGAAGGTCATAAAGTAAGAAACTGCCATGGAAAAAGGAAGCATCTAGTTGTCTCTAGGAAAGGGAAAGAAGTTCCTTTTGAAGGATCAATTGAATGTTTTAAATGTGGTGTGCATGGTCATTATGAAAACAAATTTCCTATGAAGATATTTCGGGAATGGGATCACTAGGATCATACAAATATTCATTTTCCAAAACCTAATTCCATTCCGATTGAGGATGAAGAAAATGATAATGACCAATGAAAGGTATGGATTATTTCTTAACATATTTTTTCCTATTATTGAATATTGGGATATGATTCATGATTTTATTGGTAGGAAAGAATTATTTCAGAATAAGATGGAAAGGAATGGTTAATGGATCATGAAGAATGTTGAATGAGTAAGAAGTCAACATAAAAGGGATTCAAGAGTTATGGTAGATTTTAGGATGGTGAAATGCTTAATAGTATTAAGGCTCTTTTGATGATTAGAAGACTTATTATAGTATGTGTAACCCCGATATTTGATATATAATAATTTTATTTAAGGAATAATTATCTATTCTTTTGTGGATATAGTTATAAAGAACCATTTGGGTTTATATGATCCTTGAATTTGAGGCAATTACCAATTAATACATTTTGGGATGAAAAAATAATGTTATTAGATATCCATTGTGGTTAAAATATGTAATGGATATTTTTGATGAATCTATCTTTTTTGGGGAAAGTTATAACAATTATGTAGTTTTGGAAAAAGGACAACACGCAGACCGTCTGACATCCTGTCGCGTCATACGATGCTGTACGAATCGAACCCACAACCAAAGTGTGACTGGTGTTTATCGCCTTCCACTAGACTACGTGATTTCCCTGGTTAGTATGAAAAATTCATTTTAGTTAGATGATTTTATGAATCAAGAATTAGTTCATTTTGGGTTATCTTGGAAATTATTAACCTATCATGTAGGATATATGATTAGGTTAATTACTTTTTAATATGAGTCTTTAAGAGCAACTAATGTTATTTGGAGATAAATGTTAACATTTACCTTGGAAGACTATGTGATTAAATCCATCATTGATTTGAGTTTCAATCTTATTTTGGTTTACTTTGATTAATTTTATGGAAAATTGTTTATCGAATGGTCTTTGTTGCACTTTGGGTTTTATTGGACAAATTTTGGAGATTATGAATAGATTTTCTTTTTATAATGGATTATCCATTTTGGGTATTATCTGATTTTGTACTAAAAATTTTGGTTTTGTTTTTGGTCTAAAGTAATGGGAAATTTATAGTTCTCTTTTGTGGATTAGGTGATTCTCTAAAAATTGAATATAGCGCTCTTAATGTGAACAAGTCATCCTAAATACTCGTCTTTTGGATAAAATATGAGTTTGTGTAAGAAATCCAGTAAGAGATGAATGTCTACATGACATGTAAGTATGTTTCCTTATGATTTAGTTAATCTCATAAATAAATTCTTCAATGAAAAGTAACTTAAAACAAAAATGATGTCTGTTAATTTTTCCTACTGGGGAATCAAATACCGTTTAACCCATCACAAGTTTGTGATTTTCTGGTGGTTAACTTTATCTTGAACATGTTTTCTATCACTCTCCATCAGAATATGACCATTTATTTTCTCCTCCATATCCATGTTTTCTTGGAACCCTAGTATCTACTATCTTGGGTGACCTTTGTACTCCTCTTTCTTTCTTTTAAAGTGATAATTTTGCTGACTCTTTTTCCTATGTGGGGCTTTCAATAATGTTTCCATGCCCAATTTTAAAATTACAAGGAAACAATTACCAAAAGGGGGAAGGATGTAACATCCCAAGAAAATAATGAATATGAAATTTTCATATTTATTAATATATTTTTAATAAAATATTAATATTACTTTAAAGGTAATGCTATGTTCGATGGCGTACCCAATACGCAATAATGAGTTTCGTTGAAATCTTACGTTGCACACTAATAATATAATAATATTATTTTAAATGGTAGATAACATCTAGCCATTGGAATATCGGGAATGAACAGAACTGACTAAAATATTTTTATATATGTTTGCTAATTATTTTTAAATTATTCAAAAAATGTTAGAGGCTTAAAATTCAAATGAATGCAATTTTAATAATAAATATTAAAATATTCTTTAAAAGGCCTATTAAACACCTTTTGATGGATAAAAAATTTGAAATCTATTTTTTGTCACTTTTATATGTTATATTTGACAAAATAATATCCTTCTTTAGAATCAAGACATCAAAATTTACTTTGTGTAAATATTTTTTATTTTCCGATAAAGATCAATTTTAGAGGAAAATGTTGTATTTTAATTCAAAACCTCCTTTTAATATAAATTATTTATATTGATATATTATATTTTTAATTAGTTTTAAATTTTAATTAAAATATATTTTTACCATTTAATCCAATGGTTGTAATTTTCATTAATTTCACATTGAAATTGGACATAAAAAAGTGTCAATCTTTTAATAGATATTGTTTCTTAAAAGCGTGCTATTTGTTTTAACATTGGGAATTGATTATAAAAATAATTAATTAAACATCTATGTTTTGAATAAGGTAAAATTGATATCATTTTTGAATTTGTAATATCAAATATATCTTAGGGTTAATTTTTGGTATTTTTCAGACAAATGTTCATTTTCAATGAATAGTGAAAAATACTGCATTTTAATTCCAAACTGCCTTTTAATCCAATTTATTTATATTGTTAGATTGTCATTTTAATTGGTTTTAAGGTGAAATTTAATTATTTTTTTATCATTTAATACAATTTTGGCCATTGGATGTAATTTCACTTTTAAATTTGATGTAAAAACAAATCAATCTTTTGATAGATTTTACTTCTTAAAAACCCGTCTTTGGTTTTGACAACATGAATTATTTTAAATTAATTACAGAAGTTTTTGGGTTTGAAATTTGATAAAATGGATTCAATATTTAGAATCATAAGGTCCAAATTATGTAATTAATACTCTTGTTTGTGGACATTATGAATAGTAATGACAGTAATTATCTTTAATTATTGTGTTTAATTAGTAATCGGGTAGTTATGGGTAATAAACTAACATCATAAAAATATAAAATTACCCCAAAATGTGTCATAATGATATTATTGGTGTCATTTACTACCATGGGATTCCTTTTTCCAACATTGGGACCCCATGGAATCACTTTAGTGTGAAAGTGACATTTTATCATATGTTTTTTTAAAGAAAGGAAAATGCATCCAAAGTATGTATCACCTAAGTAAAACAATTTTCATTTTTTTAAATAAATTATCTCTTTGACTATAAACATTAATTGGAAAGTTAAAAATATTTCCTACATCATGGTAATTTTTTTTAATTTTTAGATTTTAAATAAATAAATTTATTTCTGACACCATGATGATGCAGTGATTACCTCATTAATGAATGATTTATATAAAAAGTAATGATAAGGTAAAATATAAGATATAAACTTGTCTAAAACCTATTGTATGGGTGTATTTTAAACCCCTATCACCTTTTCCTAGATGGATATCATTTTGGGACCTTTAAAATCAGAAACACATTTTATAATGAAGTAACTTTCAAAGACTTTCCAAAAGTGACCCTCCTCCCTCTTATAAAAGGCCCCCACCTTTACCCCCTTACCCAAACCTCTCAAGATCTAGGCTCATCCATCCTCTACTAATATTGTCTCTCCACATCCCTCATTACTCCTAGAAGCCTCACATTGTGCAGAAGTCTTTCCAAGGAAGCCTTTGGACTCAAATCAAAAAGCGTTATCCGATATGAAGGTAATGTCTTCTCTTATGTTCTTTTGTTTAATTTTGCTTCTCCAACCTCCTAAAATCTTTTTATTACATCCTTTTGTAACAAAAAAAGTATCTTCAATATACTATAATGTTTTTATGATAAGGATTCGAGCTACACTCATACACACCTTCATCTAATGGATAAATAACATAATGTTTCTGTGGGTGGTGAATTACTGCCTCACGAAACGATGATTGTTCAATCTTTATTTAACACCTCTCATGGTGTAAATTAATATGTAACTATATTTATATATGATATATATATTATTTTTATGTTTTACTTATGATTCTTTATTTTTCATTTATTCCATACCATTATGGTTTCTAAAATGGGTAAACTCGATAAATTCATTTTAGGAAGTGCGGACTACCACCCCTTCAAAGTTATTTGAATCATTAATTCCTTATGTGGAATGTATAAAAGATGGATTTAATGATATTATATATGATATTATACTGTAATTATAATATAACTATGTATCATTATGTTTTCATTCTATTAATGTATGAAATCTAAATGAAAGTAGCGTTCAAGCGTATGTACGACTTACCGACTCTATGAATGGTACATTTCATTTCATATCAAAAAATGTTATATAATATTATAAGTACATATATATAATGAATATATATGACATATATTACATCGAAATGATTAATATAATTCTGGAATTATAATATATATATCTATCATTTAGTCTAAATTTCATTAATATGACAATGAAAGGAAAGTAGCGTTCATGCGTACGTACGACCTACCGTCTCCATGAACGTTGTATTTCATTTCTTATCTAAAAATGTTATGTAATAGTATAAAATGAATATATACTATATATATGATATTTAAATCATTAATAATATTCTGGATATTGTGTAATTATAACTACATGGACAATTTTGTTCAAACAAGTTCATTTTTGACTCATGTACCGAACATCAACAAAAACATCTGATATGATCTCTCATAATTAACTAATTATAATAACATTATAATATGTGATATTAATTGAATAATAAAATTTAAATCAGTTCCTTAATAAATTATAAATTGACCACAATTTATTATTCAGGAATATAAAGAAACGAACAAGATAATTCGGACATGAGGTAAAGGATCTAACCTCTCTCTTTCTTTTTAAGTAATCTCTTTTATGTCATTTCCTTTAAGCTCCTTTTTCTTATGTCGGGAGATGTTCTATTATATTCCTATTGCTATACGTTTTATGTTCATATTATGAGATATCATATTTTTTCTCTTCAATCCATTTTTTTTAATTTTTAAGTGGCGTCGTTAGGCTGTAGAGTTTTCGTAAGGGATATTTCATCTCACTTTTATTCCCATGAGAGTCATGCTACATTTTCCACAATTTCCTTTTTGTGTGGTGTGTGTAATGACCGTGATTTTATTCTTTGTTTAATATAATTTAATTTATGTGTATTTACATCTTCATTGTATGATCCTTCTTTCATGAGGTGTACATTTCGAAAGTTACCCAAATCGATAAGGGAACCATTCACCCTCCTCTTTTATAAAAGACTTCTTTTTGTAAGGTATTTTAATTTACATCTTCTTATGTTGGGATATGTTCTTAAATATCCTTATTTTTTTAAATGTTATGTCCAAGTGATGAGATACCATTTTTATCTCTCATCATCTCATTTTCTGAATTTTAAAGTGACGTCGTTAGGGTATCGAATTTCTATAAGGGATCTTCTTATCCCAATTTCAATTCTATGGGTTAAACCTCTACTTCTTGATTATTTCATGCTATGAATATCTGCGGATGAACTATTATTGTTTTACACTTAATATCCAATTATATTGGGTGTATTTATGTTTGTCACACATATTTATGTAATTGATTTATCCTGAATATAAGGAAACCGTCGTTGTAAGGGACTTTGTCTCAATCTTCTTTCATTGAGGAATATTTTGTTTTATATTCAACATTGTTTTATACGGTGTATAAAACTCTTTTAATTTTACTTTTATTCAAAAGGAATCTTTTTATAAGAAGCGCTTTACTAAACAACAAAAGGAATGTTTTGTCTTACGTATCCGGCGACAATGACTTCTCTTCCACCGTGACCATTATTTGAGTTTCGGCTTCCTCTATAAGCCATACTTATATTAAATGAAAAATAAATACCCTGTTTTAATTTTGTTTTATTTTGGTATTGAAAATGTCTCTGATAATGTTTTGATTATATAAATGTTTTTTATTGATATCTTTTTATTGAAATGTGGAAATTTTATGTTTCTTTTATGAATGTTTTATGTGATATGATTATGTTATGGTTCTTGGGAATTGTTTTTGATGACAGGTTGTTCCGTGATAAACTAAGGGCGGGTGAGCCCGTGATAGCTCTCCAATGTATTGGGTAACGCGAAGGAGTTAAACTCTAAGGTTTCTCGGAATATATTTAAGGAATATACTTTGATGGGTATTCCAAACGTAACCATGAGGGTTACTGCCTACATAAGTTTGTTATGAACGCCTCAAGTTACCTTCATTTCTTATGATGTCAATGAGTTATACATAAATATAATGTTTTCAGAAGTTATGTAATGATTGAAAGTTATGGTTTCATTGATTTGTATTTATCGGCAGGTTAATGTTTCTGTTCATTGTGTTATATCTCTTACTGAGCTTTTTATGCTCATCCCAAGTTTTTGAAATGTTTTTCACAGGTTATAAGGAAGGGCAAGAGAAAAGAAGTATTCAAGAAGATTTATATCGAGAAAAAACTCTTATTTTATTTAAGTATTTTTTTATTGTTGTGAAAAATCGGTTATAGTAGTATTGTCTACATTGTAATATCTTGAGATGTAATAGTTATGTCCTAATTCTCTAAAACTCTAAACCTAAAAAGATCCTCAATGTGAATTATTCATTTAATTCATGATTAAGTAATGTTTTGAGGCAGAGTCCTTATATTATCAATCCATTCACCACATACAAACCATATCAGAACCAAACATAACCAATATATATGACAATAATAATCTATAATAATCAACATGGTAAATCATATTGTACAATAAACCATTAACACATTTCCATTTACAGCACATATCCCGTTTATCCAAATACCCATTGTCTAACCTGGAGCACTAATCATGATCAATAATTCCTTTATGTCAACCCATTATACACATTAATAAACTCCCAATTGAAATTTCCTTCATCATATTACACATTCCACACATCATTATCAATTTAACATATTCACCATTGCACAATCACAAAATCGCTTAATCATATCTAACATATTTTAGAAGGATATTAAATTAACCCCAATTAAACAATAAAATATTAAGACTTCCATTTAAAATATAACCATACTCAACAATAGATCATCATGATTCCATAACAAACTAGAACATACTTAGCTTATTCTAGGTCTGGAATACACCGGTGCACCCCATGGGTAGCCATAAATAGGGCAAGTCATCCCCGATGCATCCCATGGTGAACATGAGGAATTCCATTTATCATTCAAAATCCAAAATAAAAATATAAAATAGGAGTTCATTAAAAAATTGATATAGAACAAATTTTGAAATGCATAAATCTACAACGAAACTATTGGATATAACTTGTAGACCACCTACCTAAAATCTATTGGTGAACATACTCTCAAACATGGCCTTAGATCCTAATTCAAAAATATCTTAACGATTTAACCTATTTTACCTAACAAAATAAGGGTTTTATATATTTTTAAGGAGATTATAGTAATATGGAAACCTTAATAGATAAGAGGAAGTGAGGAGAAGATTAGATTTACCTAGAGCATCGATCTGCAACAAACGGAACACCAAACAAACAAAGAAAGAAGTATAATCACCAATGGGAGATAATGGGAGATTTAATTAATCACTTGGGTATAGGAGTGAAGAAAATAAGAAAATAATGAGTGAGGCTTTAAAATCATATTGTGGAAATTTTTTAAATTTCACAACTTTACTGGGTATCAATTTATACCTACACGGTTTTCCAAACCTTGCATGTCCCACTGTCCCAAAATCACACCTTCACACCATTTCGTAAGAATTTAACATGGTTAACATAACTATGTGATAAAATTATGAAATCATATGTGGAAGACCTCATGGTTAACTGGGATTCACTGTATGGTCTTCACTAGCCATGCTCAGACCATGCAACATGCCTAGAAAACACCTTTTTCATCCTTTATTCATGCCCTGATCCCCTAGAACACCAATGAGACTTCACTTGGACAGTGGAAAAAATTTATCTGACCAGAAGAAAATACATAATCTGAAACATTAAAAATAACAAACCATAATAATAATATTGGATCTTACATCAGATATTTTTTGGACATTAAAAAATGACATGATTTTTTTCAAGATAATGAAGGATATCATGCTGGGAAACTGGGAACATGACTTATAACTATGACTGGTTGTAACCGACAGAGGGGGGTTTAAACTATGAATTTTTAGATGCCTTGAAGAGTGGTTTCATGTCCCAATTGTTTTTTAAATATCCATTTTTTAATATGAGGTGATTTATTTTTTGGAATACTTATAGACCATGGATTTCCCAATGGGTAATTGTATTAAACATAATTAAATAAATGACATCCTTTTTTTAAAATATTTGATCAGATGTTTTATCTTCTGTTAATTTCTCTATTCTCTTAATAATCAACCTACAGGTCTTATAGGAGGGTTTTTAGACACTCCTACATCTAGATTGATTCATTCAATGTTGGATCCTTATTATGGTTGTGGTTCTTACATAGGGTTATGTATTCTTTCCTTATTCTCATTTTTATTGATTACACTGGATCAATATGGTTGAGTTTTCAGATCTAGGAGCCTAATATCGTGATACTTCATGTATTAGTATAGATCCTTTTGGGCTATCTTCTTCGGGAGGGAATTAATTTGTTAGTTTTGGTGCTTTAGAAGTCTATTCATATGTTATGTGGTGTTTTCCTATTCCTCCGACAACCTTTTTTCTATGTTAGATCAATTTTGAGGTATAGAATGTATTCTAGGTTATCCACTAGCATTGTTTTGTTTTTTTGTTGGTTTACCTAATTGATAGTGTATGCATCTCGAGTTTTGAGGTAGGTGGTTTGGTCTCTAGACTATGATAATTTTATTTATTTCACTTACTTTGTAAATTGATTTATCTAATTGTAATAACTATATCTCTTTGATGAAAAGGTATTATTAGGGAAATTGTTTTCCATGGGTTTTCTAATTGAAAATCTAATGGTTACTTTTGAATCATTGTAATTTATTTGTGAATATGGGAACATGGAATACATTGGGTACTTTGGTGTAATGTTTAACATGTGTCCATTTTTCCTGTGTTGTGATTATCAAGAGGTTTCCTCTTGGGGAATTCATATTTATTCTAGGAAAATTGTTCTAGGGGACAGATAGTGACATTGTCGAGGTGGGAGGGGGTTTACACATGGGGTATTTCTCTTCTTCTGTGGTTTGGGTTATAGGATCTTGATTGTGAACAAGATATATTGTGGTATGAGTAGTCTATTAGTATGACCTATAATGCTTCATTTTATTGATGCATGTCTTGCTATGTCTATTTTTAATTGCTCAGATTTTTCAGTAATCCTTGATATGAATTAATACCATGTTTTTTAGAACATTGAAAAATGAAAAAATTTACCATGTTTTCTATAAAACAACTTATCTATTTATCATGACATGTTTCATTTAAAATGTGCATATGTGAAATGTTATGTATATAATTGATATATAACACCTAGGTGGGATCCTAATGATCGTATTAACATACACCTAGAACACCTCCCTGATGGCTCATAGACCATTGTATGTCTTATAATGGATCAAAAGAAAGGGACTGTGGTTGGATGGTGTGGTTCGTGTCATCTGATTTTGGGTATTTGGTGTTGAGAAAGTGGTATATCCTCCACGCTAATACACTGAGTTGTTGTTTGCTTTCGGACCTTGCATTTGGATAAATTTTTAGAGCATTGACTATTTTTTCAGTTGTTCATTTCTGATGACTTTTTACTATTATGTCATATATTTTCTTTTATTCATGCAATATATTTTTTATTCCTTGTATACATATATTCCATGTGTTTTACTAGGTTGGGAATTATTGTTCCCTCCATTTTGTTGTTTGATGCCCTGGTGTTGGTCTCTATCCCAGGGGGATCAAGATTTCCTTTCATATATGTAACTGAATGGGTCGGCTTCCATGTTTGTGGGTTTCCTAGGTTGGTTCATTAAAATTTGGAATCATAGGAATTTATATCCTAAATTTTCATTGTCTTGGGATTTTGGTTAGACTGGAGAAAATATTTTCAGGACATGAGAGGTTTTATTGAAATATGTTCCAAACTAGTTCTTTTTGTAATGAGCCTCATGCTTCCATGGGATTTTCGGATTTGAGTCTATATTGCTGGGTTTGAATTTAAAAATTAGTTTCTTCATAAAGGTTTTTTTAGTTTGGATTGAGATTTGTTCTTTTGTCTATTTTTCTATTGTATTGATGTGTTCTAGTATTCCACTGATATGTCTTCCATGAGTTCCTCTAGAGGGTGTAGATGACTCCTCTCATGGGAATACACCTACAGATTAGAAAATCATTGCGACTATAGTATGACCATTTCAAATAGTTTATTAGGATATTCCACGAGTTTAGAACACTATTGTAGTGGTATAACCAAGAACTAGCGGAGAGGGAGATCAATAGTATGATTTATTATGTAAGAATCCATCACCCTTTAGAGGAATGACTAAACCTCATGAGGTGGAATACTAGGTGGGAAAGATCATTAAGATAATTTTCTTACTGGATACACCAGATAATTTTAGGGTAATGTGTGAAGCATTCATTCTCGAGGGTTCCATTAAGAGATTATTGGATTCAAAGGTCCAGGAAGATATGAACATGGACATATATTTTATGTGTTTTAGAACCCTATTTTTTCAGTAGTATTTCCTAGAATCCATGATTCTAGAATGCTCTCTGTAGTTCATACCTATAAAATAGAGAGATTTTGTAGTGTCATCATAGACCATCCATTTTGGTGAGATCTTCTGTTTTCATATCGACATGGTGAGGAATGACTATCTAAAGGCTTAGAAGTACCTACATAGATTGCAACGAGATATATTATCATAGATGTTCAGGTTGAATCATTCACCCTATGCAGAGACAGTTGATAGAGATATGATGCAAGATATGTATATGGAATGAAAGGATGGTTTAACCATCCATTATCATTCATCTAGTTGAATTATAAGTGGAATGATTGGAATGAAAATAAAGTAGTTGCATCATCACAGCAGTGGTGGAAGTTGATCTCAGTAGTGAAACTCCCTTATACTATTTTTTCATTTATAATTTTTTTTTCATGCGATCATTGTGGAATGGGAGGACACACATGTTATTCTAGACTTATTACTGTGATGACATGAAATAGTTGCAGAGTCATTGGTCACATAAAACACATCTATCAGGCTAAAACTATGCCTCTTTATTATCATTTATTTTTAGCTTCGAAGGCTCATATTGTGCAGTCAGAAGCATCAAATACTATAGGGATCCCACCACAAGACTATGGAGTTATGAATTTTCTTATAGTAGATTAGTGTCCAATATAATATGATGTAGGTTTAGCAACTGTTAGTGGTTCAATCCTTATTCCATGTTTAGTAATAATTTCTTTATTCGATATTGGTGCCTCTCACTCTTTTATTTCCTTGGGTTTTTTTATATTATCAATCATCCAATAGAAATTATGTCACTTACAACAGATTTTGTGGTTCATATTAGTAGGTGGAAATAGCATGGGTTTCAGTGTCCCGCTTGTTTTTTAATTATTGATGATATAGAGTTGGGGAGGGATTTTCTTGTTCTTGATCTGGATCTACTCAATGTCATTATTGGTATTGAATGTCTTGTCACTCATTGATCAAAGGATGATTGTCAACATCATTGTGCCTTGTTTCTTACTATCAATGGGATCTCCCATTTAATTTAGCAGTAGTGGGACCCGTGGTCTGGTCGTTCATGACCTTCCAACCAGGAGACCAGTAGTTTGATGTCTACTTTTGTGTTCATGCCAAATGAAAACTCTTATATCACTGATGTTATCATCTTCATCAGCATATTACTGACGTTTTCCTGGATTAATTCTATGGTCTTCCCCAAGAGTGAGAGATAGAGTTTTATGGTTGTCCGGGTTCTAGGTACACAACAGATATTGATACCTTCTTATCATATAGAACCAGTGGAGATAAAATATATCATGTTTCAATTTGATTACCTGTTGAAAAAGGGTATCATTCTCCCTAGACTTTCTACTATCAAAGACCATATTTTTATTTGTACAAAAAAATGATGGTTATATTGGTTTTGTGTGGACTATCAGAAGTTTAACCAGGTGATGCTTATGAAAAGATATCTTTGGCCACATGTGGATGTTTTTATTGATCAGTTAAATGGGGAAAAGTGGTTCTCAGGATTGATCCCCAGTCAGGTTATCACAATCTCTTAGTTTGAGTGTCTGATATTAAAATTACATCATTCAAGAGAATGTAACATGATGATAAAGATCTTATGATTCCTTTTTGTATGACAAATGTTCCTTTAATTTTTATATATTTTCTGAATAAGATATTCAATAAATATCATGAAATTTTTTATCTAGAGTTAATTAATGATATTATGATTTATTTTAAATCCATGAGTGAGAAGGAGAACCATATGAATGTGGTGCTGAAAATTTTGAGAAATCACTATTTTTATGAAAGGATATCTAATTTTAGTTTTTAGATTCATGATTAGACATTCATAGGGAACAATATTTCTTATAACGGATTATTAGTTGACCTATAGATGGTGAGAAGTGTTTTTTCATGGAAGGAATCATTGAATGACTTTGATATACAATGCATCCTTGGTCTTACTAGAAAATAATGACAGTTTGATAAGGATTTATCTATGATAGTGTCACCTTTGACTACTCATGACATGAATGATGTGAAATCCACATGTGATGAAACATTTCAGTATTCTTTTGATGAATTAAAGTAACTGTGGACATCAACTACTATTATGATCCTACCTAAGCCCAGTAAGGTATATGAGGTGTTTTGTGATGCTTCAGGTGCTATTTTGGGGTGTGTTCTTTTTCAAGACGACCATGTGATAGCTTATTCCTCTCTTCCACTTCTACTACATGTAAAGAATTACCCACTCTAGATTTATAGCCAGTTGTTGTCATAAATGATCGTAAATGTTAGTAGCACTATCTTATTTAGTAAATGTTAATGGTCTATTCTAATAATAAAATTCTGAGCTATATATTTTCGCATAAGGAAAAGAATATCATATCAATATGATGGGTATAATGCCTTCAGAACATTGACTTCAATATATCCTACCAGTAAAGAAAGGGAAATGACATTGTAGACACTCTTAGCATGATAGGATATTCTAGAATCGAAGTATGAGTGGAACTTGATGGTGATTTTTTCTCAGTTTCACTAGGATTAATAGGAGGATGTTTCATACTTTCTACAGACCGATGTTCATTTATCATCATATCTCATGGGGAGTATTTTTGAAGTCAAAAACAGGATGACGAGTTTGAGAATAGTCAAGAAATTCGGTTTGGGGGAGACTATTTTTGGCTGGTCTCTTTCTAAAGATGGCATGCTCTGCATCCAAAAGTTGGTGGTCATATTTTCATCTTTAAGAAGTTTATTTTTTAATTATTATATCATATCATCAAGTTTCATTCATCTAGGCACTAAAAATATGTATTATGACATGAGGTGAAGATTATGGTGGCAGGGTATAATGTGTGACATTGAAGAGTTTGTGTCTAACAATTACGACTACCAACAAATAAAGGTAGACCACTTGAAACCTTATACTTTACATCAACCTCTTCTGGTTATTAATTGTAAATGGGATGAGTTATCCATGGATTTTGTAATTATAATAACACAGTCTACCTAATTGAGGAATTCTATTTAGGAGGTTGTTGACAAGTTTGTGAAGTCTTATCATTTCATTATAAACAAATACACCACTAATGATGAATATATCAGTGTGTTGTATGTGATAGAGATTGTGAGGATACATGGGAGTCCATCATCCATTGTATCAGAAAGTGATTCTATGCTTTCATAGAGATTCTAGTGGATTCATCATTATGAAAATATAACTCAGGTCAAGTTTATCACAACATAACATCCACATACATATGGTCGGACAAAGTGTGTGATTCAGATCATTGAGGATATGCTATGCACCTATGTCTAAGATTTTTAAATATCATTGGGTAGAAATCCGGGACTAGTTTCATTTCTTTATAACAATAGTTATCAGTCATCAATCATAATGGATCCATATTAGGTGTTGTTTAAGTCACCCCTTTAGATCACTGCTTTTATTTGATGAGGTGGGTGATGAATGTTATGATTTACCATGATTGTTTCATAAGACATCTGTGAAGATTAAGGATGTACAATGACATTTGATAAGAGCCCATTTCTAAAAAAACATTTGAATACTAGTGGCGTTCACCTTTCTATTTATCAATATGTGACTATTTTTTCTTGAATGTTTCTCCACGGTTGGGTCACTGTCAAATTTAAAGGCATGTAAAGTTGTCTCTGAGATATGTTGGACCATTTGAGGTCACTGAGTAGCTCAGAAAACTTTCTCATGGGTTAAAATTATCAGTTTAGTTAACATGTATTCCTGATTATTTCCACAGGCCCCATCTCATGAAATATCATCCAAATAGCACTCACATTCTAGGATGGTATGAACATTAGTAAGTGGCATATTTTTCTATTTTGGAGAAACTAGTTGAGATCATTGAATATCAACTAAAAGTCTTCTGTGGTATGTTGACTCTATCAGTCATAGTTCTATGAAAAAAATAATGGATTACCATCAGACTTGGGATCTTGATTCACTGATGATGGAGTACTAGCCTCATCTTTATTTAGGGATTACACCATCCACATGACGTCCCAGGTACCAAAATATTTTATGATGTGGAGTTTGTAAAATATAATTACTGTTTTATCATGTATTCCCTTAAATTCATTGTGGTTTCCCCTCCTTTGAGTTTCAGATGATATCTATAATTCTGATGTCATAGATTTGGTTTACATTCAACATTCACCATATTTTTTTTCAAGGTGAATATGGATTTCACATACTGTATCTAGTTATATGTCATGTAATTATTTTTGGGTGACTTTCGTAAAAGGAGAATCAAAATGTCAAATTTTACACATCGTGATGAGAAGTTCCACATCATGAATTATTTAAAGAAATAATTTTTAATCCAAGGTGACCTATTTTTTGGTGTACATTCACAACCTAAAATTCATAGTGTGTACCTATATTAGTCATCATAAAATGTCTTACTTATAGTTTTTAAGATAGGTGAGTGGCTCGTTTCACATCTTTTCTATTCTCCCAGCCCTCGTCCCTTAACTGAAATCTGCTCTAGGAAAATCTGGGAGTCTCTAATCCATCAAGATCAATCTATTCGATGTTGTATCATGTTGTAGTTTTGATGCATCCCTATAAGTATGTTATATTTCTTCTTCTATATGGATCATGATAACTATGGTTCCCTAGGGTTGTGTTATCAGATGTGGTGTCTTATTTTGGCGATTCATCATGCCTTTATCTAGATACATTGGGAGATCTAGTTTATAATGCCATTATTTCGTTATTTTTGGTGAGGTAGATGCCTATTCTTATGGTCTGGGTTTTTTTCCTCTTCCAATGACTCCTTCTTTTCTATGTTGGTTCTATATTGATATGTAAATTGGATTATATGGTCTCCATTGGTGTCATTGGGTATTCATTGTTGGTGGATCCCATTGAGGGTGTTTGAAAATAATATATTGATGTAGGTGGTTCAATATCTATCCTATGATAATTTTCTTATTTTCCCTTGCATTATAAATTGATTTTTAAAATAGAAATGACTACTTGTGTGTGTTGAAGAGTGATTCTTAAAAATAAATGGGCTTTAACCAGTTTTTTATAAATGAAAAGGAAATGGTTACTTTTGAAATATTTGAATTGATTTTTTAAAATGAGTACTTAGGTTATCTTGGGTAAATGGGTGGAAGGTTTAGCATGACGACGTCATCCATGCTCTATGATTATCAAGAAGTTTGCTAATGGGTCAGTCCTATTTCTCTAAGGCCTACAAATCTAGGGTAAAAATATTGATATTATCGAGGGTTAACTCATATGGTATTCCTCTACATACTCTGCTTCTATTCTAGGAAATAGTTATTCCACTTGATTTACTATTTTATGAGTAGTATATGAGTCTGACCTATAGTGTTACATGGTAGTGATGCATGTTTTGCTACTTTTGTTTTGTATTTATTTGATTGTTGAGTTATCCTTGATATGCATTTGTACCTAATTTTTTTAATACATTGAAATTGGGAATTTTTTACCATGATTTCAATAAAACTAATTTAATTCTTATCAAGCCATGTTTTTTTAAATAAGAATACATGAATTGTTATATAGATACATTATATTGAACAACTGGGTGGGATCCTACTAAGATTGTTAGTTCACGCCCTATGCACCTCCTTGGTGGTGAAAAGACCTTGGTATGTCTAATAATGCAGAGAAATGAATGGAACTGTATTGAGGTGGTGAGGTTCATCTCAACTGGTTTTGGGTACATGTTGATTATATATTGGGTGTTCCTCCATGTCATCATATAAAGTTGTTTTTTGGTTTTGGAAATTATAGATGGATTTTTTAGTGCTTTGAATACTTTTTTTGTTTTTAAATTTTTCATACATTTTTTTGTTATGGAATATATTTTATTCAAGTATTACTCTATTATTTTACTCTAGGTATACATTTATTCCATAGGTTTAATCAGGTTAGGAGAAATCATTCCCTCTATTTTTTTGTTCGATTCCTAGGTTCTTGTTTTCAGCACATGGGGATTGAGAATGCACTTTAGGTATGTAATGGAACAAATTGTGTGCTAGGTTTGAGGGTTAATTGGAATAGTTTATTACACCATGGATTTTCCCTACATATACCATGTGTGTTCTTTTTATAGATATAATATGATAACATAATGAAGAAATCATTATGAAATTCTACACCTTTCCATTGTTTATTTTATAATGATGCTTTGAATGTTTTCACTAAATGGTATCACACATAGGTATGGTTCAATTATGTGGTTGGTGGGACTGTAATTATATAGACATCCAATGCATTGTGTACTAATTCATATCACAATTTATAATATGAATGTGATTGGGTAGTTAACCTAATTAAATATATGACTCTATCAACCATGAATGAAAAGGTAATGGGTGTCAACACAATCTACAATGTGAATCTATCCACTATGCAATGATAGAATTGGTAGGGATCATTTACGAGGAAAAAATGGGTTTGAATTCTTTTATTGAACCCAGTTATAAATATTTTCCTCCCGTTATGGTGGCGCTTGTAGATCCGGGGGATTCAGTGATGGACAAGATCTCCTCCCAATATTCTGGTTCCAGGGGTTTTCATGATTCGTCGTCTCTTATTGGGGATCATTGTTCGCTATGTCCTGAGTCTGTCCAGGGGATTTGTGGAAGGATGTTCTTATCAGATCCTCATCTCTGCCTAGAAGATATCTCAAATTTTTTTGGCGGTCAACATGGATTTGAAAATCATTGACCAGTCAGATGGTCATCCATTGTTATCATCTTCCCCCTTGGCCTTTTATAATACTGCAGATCAACTCAAATGGACTTTGTTATCTCATTTCAGGGTAGATTAACCTTCTATGGGAGTCTTCCAAGATTTTGTCCAATCATGGGGTTTGGAGAAGCTTAATATAACTACATTTTGAACAGACATAGTTTTTGCATTATTCTGGCATCCTACAAAGACTTTGTAAAATCTAGTTCAAGGAAATAAAGATCAGTTAGTGAATGGAGTTTTCAGCACTCATAGTGGTATATAAAAGTTCATTAAGGACCATAATCTCCTCTTGGGGTGGTCTGGGTTCATATTTCTAGACTCCCTCTCCCTTTTCATATCATTTTGGTCCTTGAGAAGATATTAGGCTTATATATGGAGTTTCATTGCGCAGATGATATTTCTATCTGTTTCCAGGACATAGAGTCAGCTATGTTCTGTGTTTCCATGGATCTATCCACTCCTCCTCCCTCATATCTCCTCCTATGGGCTAAAGGATTGGTGGAATTTAGGCATTCGATTTTATATCATTTTTTACAGTGTTTATGCTCATCATGTTCCCTTCTCGGACACACATTGTCAGAATGAAAAAAGGAGAGATCACATCCTTCATTGTCTCTTCATCACGAGTTTTCATACAGTTATAGAGATTCATCAATGGTGATGGAGGTAAATCGGTCTTCAAATCACGATCTTATGATCTTTGTGGGTGATTCCCTAGTGGCCAGCTCTCTGGTGCCCCCTTCTATCCTTATCAGTTTAGAGTTGGGTAGTTTTTTTCTCCTTATCTTTTCAGTGTGGCACTGGACATGATATCTCTAACTCGGTTTTCAGGCCCTGTGGAAATCAGTGTGCCACAGTTTCTTCAGTTTCTCGATTTACTTTCCTACATCCATTGATCAGATTCAACAAATAGTACATATTTGTATGTGTGTGGAAGTTTGGTTTCTTCTACTGGTAATGAAGGGGGAAATGTGATATAATCTTCAATGTTGGTTGATTTTGATATGGATTTGTTTCCTGTGAGTCGAGGGAAGGCTAAGTCTAGGTTTGGGGAGTCTCAACCATTTCTGTATAATAACAATTCAGTGTCTATTTCAGAGGTTTCTTCTATTTTTCCTCCTCCCAGGGCATAAGATTTTGTTGCAATATCTTCTCTCTCAACCTCAAATAATATCAGTGTCTTTTTTCATGATCATAAATATGTAGACCATCATTTTTTTTCTTCATCTACGATGTCAAATTGTGTATCTACAAGATCAAAATCTATAGGCAAGTTGGTTGTTTCTTCCCATTTAATAACGATTTTGCTTTCACTAGTGGCCAAAACAAAGTGACATGTTTTCAAGTGATACATACCTTGATATAGAATGATCGTGGTCATGGTGCTCCTGTGAAGACTGATTTTCATTCAAATGAAGTCAGACGTAATAAAATATCTCTATTGGCTATTCTGGATCCAAAGAAGAATTCATCGAAAATAGAGGTTTACCCTCAAAGGATATGTTTAAGATCATTCTCACACGAAGCTCCTTTGAATCATAATATTTAGATTTTCTATAACACCTCAATTACAGTTGATAGAGTAGATGTCTCGAAGCAACATATAATGGTTAAATTAGTTCGGGGGACGGTGGGGGCAGTGTATTTTCTTCACTTTTGTCTATGAAAAATGTGATCGATGAGAAAGTGAGGTTTTATGGTCAGACATGGAGTCTTTCAATGCATATGGTCTGGTTTGGTTTGTAGGGGATACATTAACACCATAATGGATGTTTCAGAGATGAAGGAGGTGGGTTTCTTATCCTTGGAGTGATCATCAGGAATTTATATCATTTGTATCAAAATCTAGAATTTTGGATTCAGGCTACACAAATGATGAATATACAAGGTGCAATAATCATAATGGCAGTCATCTCACATGGTTTCGGCTGGATCGTAATATGGGAAAACTTCAGGCTATTTCTGGATTCTTAGATTCTAGAGTTACTCATCCTGTTCGATCCATATCAGATCACTCACCTTTACTTCTTCTCCTGGTTGCAAGTAGGACAAATGGAGATCATTTTTTCTATTCCAAATAGTGTTTTGATAATCAGGGATATAATGAAGTGGTTAACAATTCATGGTGTATCACAATTAATGGGTGTTTGTGGACTGGTTTCTAGAATAAGCACAAACATTTAAAGGTGGATCTTTAAAAGTTGTATAAACAACAACCTCTTTGGTTTTCAGATCTGGAAACTCTAAAAAATGAAATTTTACATATTGAATTTGATCTTGAAGTTGACTGGGAAGAGGAACTTTTTCTGAGCCATATCAATAAGAAGTACCAAATTAATGGATGGCTTCTGGAACAATAAAGAGTTTATCGTAAAAAATAAAGGGCTACCTGGATTAGAGAAGGTGATAAAAACACAGTGTTCTTTTAGTCTTGTATCAATGAAAAAAGGTGAGGCATCACTCCAAATATTCACTTAGAAAATGTATCATTTTTTATTGATTATGTTATAATTGGCTGTATGTTGGAAAATTATTTTAAATCATTTATTGTTGATGATAATGAAAATATGTAGGGTGCTTATACTCATGGACCTGTTGTTCTCTTAGAGGGTATTACCCATGTGGCATGCAATGAAATCGATGATTGTTTGTAGGGAATTATGGAGGAGAAACAGATATATGTGACTATTAAGTCACTCAATAAAAATAGTGCTCCTCGCCCAAATTGCATTTGTGCATCATTCTATGTTGCTTCTTGGGATCTTATTAAAGAGGAAGTGATTAATTCAATCCATGATTTTTTTTCAGGGTGGGCCTCTTCAAAGGGTGGTATGTGCTATAGTGATCATATTGATTCCTAAAGTGAAAGATACATCATATTTCAGTCACTTTTTTCCTATTTGTTTGTGTAATGTTCCCTATAGAATCTTGGCTAGTATTCTTAATAGGAGAGTGTCAAGGTTCTTTAAAGAATGGGTGGCCAATGAACAACATAGATTCATTAAGTGAAGGTATCCGCATGTAGCCATTGCTATTTTTTAGGAAGTGCTTGTGGATATCAATAAAGAACACATAGTTCAAATGTGGCTATTCAGATTTATATGGATAAAGCATATGATTGGAAGGAATGGGGTAATATTCTCTGGTTCATGGATGTTATGGGTTTTCTAACTTGGTGTGGGACTTATTTTTCAGATTTTATACTCCTCCTGGTTCTCAATATCAATTATGGGTAAAATACTATTTTTTTAAATAATTTAGAGCCCTTAGACATGGTGATCCAATATCCCCTAGTATCTTTATAATGGGTCATAATCCACTTGGTATAATCCTAGAAAACATGATCAATAGTGGCTACATCCATATTTTTAAATGAAGAAATCTAATCAATATAATTTCTCACTTGTTCCATGTGGATGCTATTATTATTTTCATCAATGGAGGATGCAGATCAATTAGATCTTTTAAAAAGTTATGGAAGAGTAGAATAAATGGAGTAGTGAGAAAATTTATTTTGAGAAGAGTATTCTCTATGTGCCTCGTTCATGTTTAGAAAATAGGATAAGGAAAATGGAAAATATAATGGCAGTTATGAGAAGGAAATTACTTCTTGAATATAATAGATAACCCTCTCACCGGGTATAATAAGAATCAGACATTGTGATGGTTTTTTTAAAAAAATCACCAGAAGGATCTATAATTGGAAGAATCATTTTCTCTCATATGGTGGCTATATCACACTGGTTAACTGTGTTCTCACTTCAATCCCTATTCACATTATCACATTGCTCAAAGTCCCTAAGGCGGTTTTGAGAAATATTGAAAGGACATTTACATCTTTTATTTGGGACTCACATGGTATGGGAAGATACCATTGGGAATCTATGGAAAACATGGATACACTAGTGACTCATGGGGGTTTCAATCTCCGTAGTGTTGAAGAATCAATGCACTGTCTTCAAAAAATATTGGTTTGGGAGGTCCTTAAAGGAGGCACCTTGTGGGGTAATTTTATTAAATTGAAATATGGGAATATCCGGGATGCTCCAAGGGGAAATATTTTATGGATTTGGAAAACACTCATGTAGCACATCTAGAGTCTCCATCAAGATGATAGGTGGATTGTGGAATGTGGTGAGATAAATATTTGTTTTAGAAATTGTTTGGGTGGATAACATTGGATTTCCTGATTGTCCAACGACTGATATTTCCTTTTCCCAAGATACATATATTTCTGTCTTCATTCATTCAATCCTTAATCAACAAAAAAATGATTTTTTTAACAGCATCGACCATACATTAAAGGATGATCATTTGATTTTTATAGAATACCCTATGGGCATGTTCTCAGCTTAAAGGTAAAAATGGTTTTACCAGCTATGAGTTTTGGTAATAATATTATGTAGGCCTTATGGTGTAAATAACTACCTCTTAAATATAATTTACTAGTGTGGAGGATCTATAACAAATGTGTTTCAACGGATGACATGGTTTGTAGGAGGGGAGTCCAGCTAGTATTGAAATGTTAGTGTTTCATATCTTCATGCACTGAAATAGTGGAGTATTTATTCTATAAGGGGGAATGTTATTTGGTAGTGTATAAATGTATTGGTAACATCATTGGTATCAATATTTATTATGTTGAAGGTTTTGACTTCCTCTTAAAGGATTCACTTTGTGTTGGCTCGAATGAGCTTGAACACAATTATTGATCTATTTTTATGGTGGACGTTTGATGGATTCTGTGGAAGAAAAAAAAACTCCCCATGAAGGTGGTTCAAACACACTTCTTTTTGTACAGGTCAGGTACAAGTGTCTGGTAGTGGAGCTAGGTAAGTTGATTAAAAACAGGACCGTGAGAAAACTTCTAAGGATTTTTTTTTGTAATTGGGTGATCTTCTTCCGTTCAGGATGCTTTTGAAATTTATAATCAGGGAAAATGGGTATGATGGAAACCTTTAATTAGAGGTTATAAACTTAATATTGATAGATCTTTCACTTGTGGGGCGATGAATGGGGGGGGGGGGGGGGGTAGTCCGAGTCATTAATGGATCTATTATCATTCATTTTAGTAGCTTTTATCATCAAGGTGACTCAACCAGAGTGGAGGCCAAAGATTTACTGGATGGGCTTGAGTTTTGTTGTGATTGCATCTTACCCCTTTCACTGGTTGAAATATATTCTACTATGTTAAACAATTCAATTACTGGAAAGGATTCTACCCCATAGACCATTTACTACTGCAAACGAAGATGTTTCTGATACATGGAAAATGGTGTTGAAGTACAACATACATGGTGTGAAGGAAATAAAGTGGGTGAAATTTTGTCCCTTAAGTGTGATCATAATGAGCCAAGAACTATTTTATATAATGTGGGTACTCTACTGCCAGAATGTGTTGATCTTTTTCACACGTATGATCAAGGATTGCACTATTTTAGACCTCCCTAGTACACTTTATAGCTGTATGTTTGTTTCTTGTGTACTTCTGGTCCCATGTTTTTAATAAAAATAAATATTTAAGTGTGTAGTAAACATTGACAAATGAAATGTTTTTCAATTATTATAATTATCTGAAAATTTTATAAAATCATCTTATTCATATGTTATTGTCTCATGGATTATGATATATCTCTAATTAGTACGGACAATTATGAATCATGATATTGATTTGAAAGATATATATACCATGAATCATGATTTAGGTTCTCAGGAATTTAGGGCATATTTTTGGATGTTATGAAAATGACCTTAAAACATTATTCTTATCTTTTGAAATATTATGATATGTTACTGATGTATGTAATTTTTTTCCTTACAGATCATCAAATCTCACCCATTATTATCTTTCCATTTTCCATATGTCATAAATAAAGTCCTTAAATTGGATATTTATATAAATATTACTACTTGAGAATATCATTTTCAACAAAGTTAAATATATTTCTGGAAACATTCCAATTATATAACTATTAACAAAATTTTTTAGAGAATTATTTTTTTGGGAATTTTTTTCATTATAAATATTTTGTTTTTTATTTAAAAAGATAAAATATATATTTATTTAATGCTTTTGTTCTATAATATGAATTATAAGTGATATTAATTACATTGAACTAATAATTCTTATAGTGGTTTTGAATTTTTCAGCATCTAAATGCACTATGTGAATTAAATAGTGTTGTTTACATTTATTGTTATTTTATGAGAGAAAAGCCAATGTTTGGTTTTTTTTAAATATCATATTTTTCTTGTAATAATTTCTCATTTTCTGATCACTCGATATTTGACAAGATTTTTGGGATGAAAGAAAGATTTTTGAAATATTCATGTTTGACAAATTCATGATATTGAATCTTGATCTATCACACGATCAAATAAGTCTTCTAGGATGAAATGAACATTGAAAAATAAAATTAATTGAAGAGATTCAAAATTTAAAAGACTATATAATATGATGATATACAATTGATGAAGATCTTGGAATAGAGCATGGTACCGTCCGAAGAGTCTAAAATAGAGGAAGATCCGAGTGTGGAACTAGTACACATAAGATCATGTTAATAAATCCTTTTATCAAAATGAATAAAATAGATGAATTAACTTGATTCAAATAATATTGGAAAAAATAAAATTTTTGGGTTGTTTGATTGTTATCTAGAATATCATGAAATTTTCAGTCATTTCTTTGAAATTTATGTTTCATTATAGAATTTATGGGTTGGTTTAAATTTTTTGATAGTTTTCATTTCATTAAATTTTATTTTATTACTATAATTTTGATCTAAAAATGTATTTTCTAATAAATTAAAATATTAATGTATTTAAATATCATAGTACATTTTGGGAGTAAAATTCACCATCCTAATTATAGGGATTTACCTTCCAATATTGAGATAAATTTTTTTATGGAACCTAATACTTATCAAGATATTATTGAGAGTAATAATTCCAAGATATTGATAAAATATATGAAATAAAAAATGGACTATATGTATAAAAATATGTTTTAGAATCAATGGATACAAAAAGAGGGGTGATAAAAAATGGGTGAAATTGGGTATAATGGAAGAAAATGATAGTAATTTTAGAGTTTCTCCCTATAAAACACAGCTAGTGTAAAAATGTTATATAAAAATTTATGGTATTGACTAGGAAAGATCATTTTCAATAATTTCACTGATAAAATGTATTCATATGTTTCATGCCATTGAATCTCATTTTGAAAATTAGATGTATCAAATGTTTGACGAAACCCCTTTCATTAATTAGAGTATTGTTGGTGATATATATATATATATATATATAATATTATCTAAATATAATGATGTGATGTATGAATCTATAATAATATTAATCATTAAAGATTCCATTTATGGATTGAATAAATCATATAAAATCTGGAATGTCTTGTTTAATGATGCATTCAATGTGTTTCACTTCATAAAAAAATATTGATGATTGTTGTATATATAATCATATTAGTAGGATTGTCTTGTTTTTTATGAAATTGTTCACTTAAAACTTACTTATCATCAGAAATGAAGTCCCAAATTTTTATTTTCTATAAATGGGTAATGAAAAATGATTCATGATTGATGAAATGGGTAAAGTAGTATACATAATGGTTATGGAAAATTATATAGATTGATATAAGTGGATTCATTAACCAAATAATAAGAATAATATTAGTAATGTTTGTGAGTATATTAACATGAATAACAATATGATTGGTTATATATAAATGTTGTGTGGAAATAATGATAAGGATATTTATAATCATTATATATATTTATAAAATATGTAATTTATTTATTATCCATCAACCATACTATTTATCATTCTTTATAAGTTGTGTACATGACCTAATGTTACATATTCATTGATTAATATTATTTGATTCCAAGAAAATACTATTCATGTTCACTAGATTTCCCTAAAAAACATCCTTAGATAGTAAATAAGAAGAAACGATATGTTCATGGACATTGAATTTGAGAATGAGCATATTGTAAAGATAAAAATAAATTTTAGATTCCAATATAATAATTATTATATGAGATCCCAATCATATTTCTTATTTTTCATATATAGTGGATATACTAGTAAGAAGAGTTATAAAAATACACCATATCCAACTCAATAATATTACAGGAATATATCACTACATCAAATGTTGTGAATGAAGAATTTTTATATTGAGAAGTTCATTTTTTGAGAATTGTGATTTTCATAGAATTTTCGGAGTAATTAAGCATTGTTATGATAATAATAGAGATAGTACATATAGTAAAAAATTAATGGACTCATTAGAGAACCAAACAAATCCTTTTCCTCTACCTTCTCATTCGATATATCATTGATTTATTCAATGTAAAGATCTATTGAGTTATTAAAGATGGAAATATAGAGAACTATTGAAAAACCCAATACCATAACAAATTCAACAGTTTCATATTGAATATATTGGTATGATATATATGCAAGACTAGATTTAATGTCTGTAAAATGATTCATGAGTTTATAATAAATGAAATATATATTTATCATTAATTTAGGTGTGTTATAATGTATATTACAAAAACTAATAAATGATAATATCCCCTCATGTTATGCTATATATTTATCCATAATTGATTCTTTTTATTTTATAATAAGACCTACAATTATATGTACTTCTAATCATTATTAGAATCATATAATCAATGAAAATGATTTTATCTGATATACAATGAATAATATCATGAGATAATTTGTCATAAATTATTATTTGAACTAACTCACCAATGTATATCACATTGAATGTTAATGGTTCATTGATATACATAAGGGGGTTTTGTTGTTATTAATCCATGATTCCAATTGATGGAAATATTAATATAATGATAACATTCATAGTTTAATACTTTTCATACACAATCATTGAGCCATATCTAATTTGGCGTGGTTTGGTACATTTCTTATCATTTCATTCATTTAGGGTTTTATTCACATGTATGACCACAATTGATATTTTTTCCCTTGATTGAATTAGATGGAGGAAATTAATTGAAATTATTATTTCAGTGACACTTAATGTTCTCATCTACTTTGATAAGGGTCATGTGATGTTTTCATCTATTGGAAGAATGAAATGTGATCCATTCATTATCATGGCCAGACAATTTCATAGAATTATGAATATAAAACATGGGAAAAAAACATTAACATGAAAAATGTCAAATGGTCTCTCGAAATCATGGATAAAAGTGTTATATAGAAATAAAACTGATGTATTATAATATGTATTGGTGCGTATTTTTATGTTAATATATGGTAGTATTTGATAGTGATCACGTGATACAATATATTGTATTGTGTAGAATAATTTTTATCTAGAGCCCTCTATTTCATACATCTATAAAAGAATGTTTCTTATTTTTTGAAATGAAACAAAATATTGTAGGGTCATATTGATATAAATTGTTAAAAGGAACAATCATTCCATAAATATTCTTTTTTTTTTAAATTATTATTGTTTGATAAAATTTATGAAATATATTTTCTATGGATTCATAATGGGTTGTTGTGTTTTTTCATCTATTATTTTTTGAATATTAGTAAATGTGTTATATTTTTGGGGACAATATTAGTGGAGTATGTTTAGACACCAAAGAGGGGGTATTGAATCAGGTGTTTTTTTTCAAATTATAATTCTCTTTTAATTTTTTTGTACTATTATATTAAAAAAATACATAATAGTGTATTAATGAATCTATGATAACATCAACACAATAGGAAGAAACCAAATTAAATACAACTAACCCATTTGAAATATGGAAGAAATATTTTTTACAAGGTTAGACAACTTTTTGTAAAACTTACTCCTTATTATCGTTGTTTATTAACCTTAATAACTACTTCTAAAATGTAGTATTGAGTTTCTAAAATGGGATACTTAAGGACCCCTCATCACTTCACACACATACAACACATTACATAGTGTTTAAAATATATAAAGATTCCCACTATTGTCACATACTCATCATGTGATATCCTTTCATACACCAAGTCACAAAAGTTCCAAAGTATCACAAATAATATAAACATTTATTTTCATTGTTTCGCTTTTGGGGTAGATCTATAATCAGAGTAGTATATAACTATAACATTTTAAAATATCTCCATCATCTTAATTGAGTCGTTTTATTCCATTTTTTAAGAACCATATTCTCATGCAACTTGTTATTCATCAATAAAATAACTTCAAACCCCAAGCTTTCAGGATATATGTAACACCCCAAGCTTTCACGATATTCTTCTATTTCAAAAATGCAATAGCTTGCATTGTACGCAAGTTTGAGATTATAACACACCATGAAAAATCAAAGTAGCCGTTATGAACAGTAATACCCACTTTATGAAATTATATAAATTTTATATTTCAAAATAGACATCATTTTTGGATTTGGAATATTGAAATTAGCCTATGTTGAATTTTTGGTATTTTTTTGAGAACTTCCAATTTTCGATGAATAGTGAAAAATACTTAAAAACAACTATTTTAATCAAAATAATTTATAGTGATAAATTATACTATTGAGTGGTTTTATAGTATAATTAGAATTTATTTTAACCTTTTTATCCAATGGTGGTCATTAGAATTAATTTAACTTTGAAATTAGACATAAAAAATTGTTAATATTTTAATATATAGTGTTTCTAAAAAACACACCATTTGTTGTGACAGTGGGAATTAATTATTAAATTAATTAATTAAACTTATATGTTTTGAATTTTTGTAAAATAGACATCATTTTTGAATTAGGAATATCAAATATATCTTCGGGTTAATTTTTTGTATTTTTCAGAAAAACTACAATTTTGGATGAATAGTGAAACCACTAAGTTGTAGTTAAAAAACAATTTTTTCATATAAATGAAACATTACCACTTCTGTGAATTTAATTTCAAAAACCCTACATACATGGTTGTCATTAGTAAGTAAAATGTGGTTCAATGAGACGAAAATAATTTTTGGTTAATAGAAACTTTTAAGTTTTACTAATCGTGATTAAAGGTAATTAGTGTAATTTAAGGTAAATATAATGTTATAACAATATTAAAATACCTTTAAAATTGTCCTACCCATATTGGATGAGTCATGGCCGACCGAGACAATTCATGGGTCAACTTGGGGACCCCATGGAGCCACTTGGGTATGAAAATGACATTAATAACTATTTATTTAAAGTAAAAATAAAATTATCACAAACATGTGTTGTTTTACTAAAACAATTATTACATGGGGGTTATATGAGTTAAATTTTCAACAATAAATATTCATTTGAAACCTAAAAATATTTCCTACATCATGGTAATTTTTTTATAATTTTTAGTAATTAAATAAATTTATTTATTTATCACACCATGATGATGCAACGTTTACCACATTAATTAACAATTTAAATAAAATGAAAATATAATGTAAAATCTAAGACATAAAATTTTAAAAAACCTATTGGATGAGTATATTTCGAACCCTTATCACCTTATCCTAGAAATACATAATTTTGGGTACTTTAAAATCTGAAACTCATTATATAATAATGTAACATTCCATGACTTTCCAAGAGTGCCCCTCCTCTCCTCTTAAAAAAGGCCCCCACTTATACCACCTTATTCACACCTTCAAGACATTTGGCTCAGCCAACCTCTGCCCAAATACTCTCTCAACTTCCCTATATTACTACTAGAAGCCTCAAATTGGGAAGAAGTCTTCCCATGGAAGCCTTTGGCTCAAATCAAAAAGAGTTACCCGATTTTAAGGTAATGTCTTCTCTTATGTTGTTTTTTTTATTTTGCTTCTCCAACCCCTGAAACTATTATTATTTCTTTATTTTGTAACAAAAACAGTATCGTCAATATAATTGGATGTTGTTATGTGAGTTATTTGATTTAAAATTACACACACCTTCGTTTATGGTTAAAGAACATACTGTTTCTCTTGGTGGGAAATTGCTGCCTCACGAAACGATGATTGTTCAATCTTCTTTTAACACCACTCATGGTGTCAATTAAGATGTAACTATATTTATATATGATATATATTATGTTTATGTATTCCTTATTATTCTTTATTTTTCATTTATGTCATATCTTTATTACTTCCACTATGGGTAAACGCGATAATTTCATTTTAGGAAGTGCGGACTATCGCCCCCTCAAAGTGATTTGAATCGTCAATGCCATACGTGGGTCGTATAATGGATGGAGTAAATGATATTATATATGATATTATACTGTAATTATAATATATCTTTATATCATTATTATTTCATTCCATTAAATATGAATAAGAAATGAAAGTAGCATTCATGCGTACGTACGGCTTACCGTCTCCATGAACGGTGCATTTCATTTCTTACCTCTAAATGTTATGTAATATTATAAATGAATTTATATACTGGATATGTATGATATATATGGTATCTACATCATGAATATAATTCTATATATAATGGATATTTTACCACATGAACAACTTGTAATTATAAGAAGTTTATTTTTGACTCAAGTACCAAAACCGACAAAACGATCGTTATTAACTTAAATAATTAGATAATGTTCATAACATGGTAATAAGTGATATAAAATAAATAAAAAACTTGAAAAATGTTCTTAATAAAGTATAAATTAACTCTAGTTTATTATTTAGGAGTTTAAAGAATGATCGAGTCAAGTCGGACACAAGGTAAGGGACTTCGTCTCAATCTCCTTTGAATGAGGTATATTTTGTTTTATACACAACTTTCATTTATACGGTGTATAAACCCCTTTTAAATTTACTTTCATTCAAAAGGAATCTTTTTATACAATGTGTTATACTAAATGACAAAAAAGGAATGTTTTTTGTCATACGTATGCGGTGACAAAGACTTCTCCACCTTCGTGACCATTATTTGAGTTTCGGCTTCCTCTATAAGCCATAACTTTTTTTTAAATGAAAAATAAATACAATGTTTTAATTTTCCTTTATTTTGGTATTGAAAATGGTTTTGATAATGTTTTTATTATATCAATGTGTTGTATTGATATATTTTGATTGAAATGTGGAAATGTTATGTTTCCATTATGCATGTTTTATGTGATACGATTATGTTATGGTTTATGATATGTTTTAAACTGTTCATATGAGAAATGCATTGGACTTAATAAGTGATGGGTGGAGCCCTCTATAGCTCCTCGATGGATCGGTAGATCTCATGAGACAATCTAGTGTCTTGGCACGAGGCCTTGACAAAATCTTATTTGTAGTCTTGGCACGAGGCATTGGCTACGTGGTTATGATAGTCTGGCATTATGAATTCCATCATTATGAAAGTGGTTATTGATATTGCATGTGATTATAAGACCAGTAGAATATCAATGTGAATAAGTAAATGGAATTATCTTATTTTACGTTTTCCATATTATGTTGAATTTGAAGTTTAAAAGGCTTTTGTTTTAGTTATACATTGCCTTAAATGTTTATGTTTATTTAAGAAATCTTATGCTATATTGTTATCCTTACAGAGCATCTAATATCACCCCTTTAATTGTTTTATTTTTCCCAGGATGTGAAGAAATATTTTATGATTGACCTGCAGGGATAGTCTGAAGGGGATATGGGTGTGGACTATAGAGACCATGTTAATTTAGTATTTCACTTTATGATGTAATGTAACATTTATGAATGTATCTAGTGTTTCCAAGGATACTAAACTAATAGGTATTTTGAGACATGATCTTTTGTGATCATTCCAATGTTATGTAATAATGCAATGACTCTGGGTAACTGGGTTCGGGGCGTTACAGTTGGTATCAGAGGCAGTTTAGTACTAACCTTGGAAGCTAGATTTAGATAAACTCTTATTAGAGCACATAGACACAAGATAGACATTGAGGATTATTATAGAAGAATTTCCTAGAATTTTGGTAAAGTATAGATTTTGTGTATTCTATGATAAATACATTCTTGTATTGATACGAGAAGGTAGAGGTGTCTCTAGCATAGATGTACCTATGGGTAATACCCAAAAACACCGCTTTGAGCTAGACTTGAACGAGAACCGGTGCACGACAACGGGCCTTGCTGCACTCTTGGTTACAACACTCCTGGGGGATATGCTTAGGATAATTATCATTTTATTTACAAACTATTATGAAGGGTTTATGAGTATATACATCCTCACAGAAAACATTTTTTTTATGATTCTGGATTATATCCATAAATATTTCAATTTATGTTAGGTGTTTTCCATGTCTGTTAATATGTATTTGGATTCATAAACTAATCTAGATTATCAAATAATTTAGAAATTGTGCCTAGTGGAAGGAATGGAATCTTTATCATTATATTCACACCATGTAGGGATTTCCCTCTTGCTCAAGATAATTATAATGGAGTTGGTGATACAATTGGTGCTGATCAGCTTATCAGCATACTTGGAAACTCACTCAGGTTATGAATAATAACCTTACTCGTATGGAGCACCATGATCCGCAACGCGGAGGATCAATGTAAGATCGTTTCATGAGACGAAAACCGCCAAAATTTAATGGGAGTACAAATCCCTTAGTAGCAGAGAAATGGATAAATTCCCTGGAGAAAATATTTCAGGATTTGGGGAGTAGTGAAAGGAAAAGGTTATCATGGCAGTTTACCGCCTCACTAGAGATGCTGATCAATGGTGGTCATTAATTCAAAATACAATGTAAGATGAATTAGTATCAATTATAGAATGTAGATAGTTCAAAGATCATTTCTCAGAAAAACACTTTCATCATGACCATCGAGCAGATATGGAAAGGCAATTTCTGAGTCTGAGGCAAAAGGAGGATGAGAATGTGGCAAAGTATGAGTCTAACTTTACAAGGTTAGGGAGGCATGATGCAGATTATATATGTAACCCAAGAAGTAAGATTCGTTGTTTCTTTTATGGGTTAAAACCATTTCTCCATCGAGCTTTAGTATCACAATATTTCTCAACGTACGAAGATATAGTCTCGTGTTCTATCAAGACAGAAAAAGAATTCTCTAAATGTTATGACAATAAAGAGAATCAAGAGATAAAGATAACAGTGGAACAAGAGACAGATAAAGTGAAAAAGGGAACGAAGGATTTTCCATTATGTGATAGTTGTTGGAAGAATCACCTCGGTACTTGCCTAAAAGAAATGGGAGTTTGTTATAAATGTGGAGAAAAAGGACACCAGGCTCGTGATTGCAAGGGAAAGAAAGAGGCTATCAATGTTGAATTCTACAATTGTAGAGAAATGGGGCATTATGAAAATGAATGTCCTAATAATCAGAGAAACATATCTCAAAAAAGTACAAGGGATCAAGACCAATTATATTCTGTTACTACCGATGAAGTAGAATAATTATTGTATTTGTGTTTTTGGACTCAAGAATTATATTATGGTTATAATAATAATGTGATATATATAAGGATTGTACTGCAGTACTTGTTTTTTTCATTAAGGTTTTAATATAATGAAGGTAATCATACTTTTAGGATGTGACAATAAGTGAACCTTTACTTTATTTTGGGAATCTGATGTTACAATTGATTTTGGATTTTAGAGACCTTTTAGAGAAAGTCTAGACATAGGTATTTTGGATAACTATAAAGGTTGGAATGGATTAATTTGAACTTTGGATAGTATTGTTTAAGGTTAAAACATTTCTGAAGATTATTTTTGGAATATTATAATACTATAGTTTTAGGAAAAGGACAACCTGTAGGTCGGGGGATAACCAGTTGTGTCAGACAAAGCCGTAGGAATCGAACCCACAATCATAGTGCGATAGGACTTTATTACCTACCACTATCCTACTGGAAGTCCCTGTTTATTACAATATTTTTTTCCAAATATAAATGGTATGTGTTAATATTTGGAACCTTATACAATCAGGATAAATATAATATTTTTGAATTCTATTTTCTTTTGGACTGAAAGATAGGGTTTCGTGGTAAAAATTTATTGAAGAATGAAAGTCTACATGACAAGTAAGTATATTTCCTTACGTACTTAGTAAATCTCTTAAATAATTTCCTCAACATTATAAAAGGAAACTTAAAACAAAAATGTTGCCGATTAACTTTTCCAACTCGGGAATCAATGACCGTTTAACCAATCACAAGTTTGTGATTTTCTTGTAGTTAACTTTCTCCTAATCCTATTTTCTACAACTCCTCATCAGACCTTGATGGTTTGTTTCTCCTCCATATTAATGTTTTCATATAATCCTAGTATGGGCTATCTTGGGTGACCTTTGTACTTCTCTCTCTTTCTTTTAAAGTTATATTTTTATTAACACTATTTCTGATATGGGATTTCTAAAAAGGTATTTTCTATTTTCAACCATTTATTTTCGAAGAACATTTTCAAATTGTGAGGAAACAATTTATTTAATGAGGGGAGAATGTAACACCCCAAGCTTTCATGATACGCTTCTCTTTCAATAATGCTATAGATTGCATTGTACGCATGTTCGAGATTCTAACACACCGCGACCAATCAAAGTAGCCATTATGAATAGTAATACCCACCTTTTGAAATTATATAAATTTTATATTTCAAAATGGACTTCATTTTTGGATTCGGAATATCGAAATTAGCCAATGTTGAATTTTTGGTATTTTTCTGAGAACTTCCAATTTTCGATGAATAGTGAAAAATACTTAAAAACAACTTTTTAATAAAAGTAATTTATAGTGATAAATTATAATATTTAGTGGTTTTAAGGTATAATTAGAATATATTTTAACCTTTTTATCCAATGGTGGTCATTAGAATTAATTTCAATTTGAAATTGGACATAAACAATTGTCAATCTTTTGATATATATTGTTTCTTAAAAACAAGCCATTTTTTGTGACAGCGGCAATTAATTTTTAAATTAATTAATTCAACATATATGTATTGAATTTTGTAAAATAGACATCATTTTTTAATTAGGAATATCAAATATATCTTAGGGTTAAATTTTGGTATTTTTCAGAAAAACTTCAATTTTTGATGAATAGTGAAACCACTAAGTGGTAGTTAAAAAAATAATTTTTCATTTAAATGAAACTTTACCACTTTTGTGAATTGAATTTCAAAAATACAACATACATGGTTGTCATTAGTAATTAAAATTTGGTTAAATGGGATGAAAATAATTTTTGGTGAATAGTAACTTTTAAGATTTATTAATCGCGATTAAAGTTAATTAGTGTAATTAAAGGTAAATATAATGTTATAATAATATGAAATTACATTTAAACTTGTACTAAAATTATTGGATTAGTCATGGCCTACCAATACAATCTATGGGTCAACTTTTGGACCCCATGTATCCACTTGGGTAAGAAAATGACATTATTAACTTTTCATTTAAAGTAAAAATAAAATTGTCACAAACATGTGTTGTTTTACTAAAACAATTATTACATGTGGTTATATAAGTTAGATTTTCAACTATAAATATTAATTGGAATGATAAAAGTACTTCCTACATCAAGGTAATTTTTTTATAATTTTTAGGAATTACATAAATAAATTTATTTATCACACCATGATGATGCATCGATTACCTCATTAATTAACGAATTAAATAAAATGAAAAGAAAATGTAAACTATAAGACTTACACATTAAAAAACCTATTGGATGAGTAGATTTCGAACCCTTATCACCTTATCCTATAAATATATAATTTTGTGTCCTTTAAAATTTTAAACTCATTATATAATAAAGTAACATTTCATGACTTTCCAAGAGTTCCCCTCCTCTCCTATTATAAAAGGCCCCCACCTATACCACCTTATTCACACCATAAATCCAATTGGATGGGCCAACCACTGCCCAAATACCTTCTCAACTTCCTCTCTTACTCCTAGAAGCATCACATTGGGGATAAGTCTTCCCAAGGAAGCCTTTGGCTCAAATAAAAATGAGTTACCCGATTTTAATGTAATGTCTTTTCTTATGTTCTTTTGTTTTATTTTTCTTCTCCAACCCCTTAAACTCGTTTTATTCATTTATTTTTTAACAAAATCAGTATATTCAATATAATAAGATGTTTTTATGAGAATTATATTATTTACTCTTACACGCACCTTCTTCTAATGGTTAAAAAACATACTGTTTCTATGGGTGGAAAATTACTGGCTCACGAAACGATGATTGTTCAATCTTCTTTTAAGACCTCTCATGGTGGCCGTTATGATGTCACTATATTTATATATGATTTTTTTTATGTATTCCTTATTATTCTGTATTTTCATTTATGGCATACCTTTATGACTTCCATTATTGGTAAATGATATAATTTCATTTTATGAAGTGAAGACTACCGCCCCCTCAAAGTGATTTGAATCGTCAATGCCATATGTGGGTCGTATAATGGATGGAGTAAATGATATTATATATGATATTATACTGGAATTATAATATACCTTTTTATCATTATTATTTCATTCCATTAAATATGAAATAGAAATGAAAGTAGCGTTCATGCGTACGTATGGCTTACTATCTCCATGAACGGTGCATTTCATTTCATACCTCTAAATGTTATGTAATATTACAAATGAATGTATATACTGGATATATATGATATATATTATATCTACATCATGAATATAATTCTAGATATAATGGATATCTTACCACATGAACAACTTGTAATTAGAAGAAATTTATTTTTGACTCAAGTACCAAAGATCGACAAAATGACCGTTATTAACATAAATAATTACATAATGTTCATAACATAGTAATAAGTGATATAAAAGGAATAATTAACTTGAAAAAGGTTCATAAGCAAGTATAAATTAACTCTTGTTTATTATTCCGGAGGTTAAAGAACGATCAAGGCATGTCGAACATGATGTAAGGGACTTCGTCTCAATCTTTTTTCATTGAGGCATATTTTGTTTTATTCACAACATTCCTTTATACAGTGTATAAAACCCTTTGAAATTTAATTTTATTCAAAAGGCATCTTTTTATAAGAAGCGTTTTACTAAACTAAAAGAAAGGAATGTTTTGTCTTCTTACATATGCGGTGACAATGACTTCTCCACCGTCGTGACCAATTTTTGAGTTTCGGATTCCTCTATAAGACATAACTTTTTATAAATGAAAAATAAATACAAAGTTTTAATTTTATTTTATTTTGGTATTTAAAATGGTTTGGATAATGTTTTTTTATATCAATGTGCTGTATTGATATCATGTGATTGAAATGTTGTAATGTTAAGTTTCCTTTAAGCATGTTTTATGTGATACGATTATGATATGGTTTATGAAATGTTTAAACCTGTTCATATGAGGAATGAATTGGACTTAATAAGTGACAGGTGGAATGCGCTATAGCTCCTCGATTCATCGGTAGGTCTCATGAGACAAACTAGTGTCTTGGCACGGGTCCTTGACAAAATCTTATTTGTAGTCTTGATATGAGGCCTTGGCTACGTGGTTATGATAGTCTGGTAGTATGCATTCCATCATTATGAAAGTGGTTATTTATATTGCATGTGATTATTCGACCAGTATAATATCCATGTGAATAAGTAAATGTAATTATCTCATTTTACATTTCCCATATTATTTTGAAGTTCAAGTTTAAAATGATTTTGTTTTATTTATAAATTTCCTTAAATTTTTATGTTTATTTATGAAAGCTTCCGCTGTATTGTTATACTTACTGAGCATCTAAGATCACCCCTTTTAATGTTTTATTTTTCCCAGGATGTGAAGAAATATTTTATGACTGACTTGCAGGGATAGTCTGAAGGGAATATGGGTGTGGACTATGGAGACTATGTTATTGTATTTTTCACATTATGAGGTAATGTAACATTTATGAATGTATCTAGTGTTTCCAAAGCTAATAAACTAATCGGGCTTTTGAGACTTGATCTTTTGTGATCATGCCAATGTTACGTAATAATGCAACGACTATGGGTAATAGGGGTAGGGGCGTTACAATATAAATATTTCAACTCCTCAAATAGAATAAATAATTGACACATATTACCATTTTCTGAATATCAATACTAGTATCCCATAATTATTTCATTCCAAACATCATTTGAATGTTCTTCAATAATGGGTTTCTAATAGCCTCTTGTTTCACCAATAATGATACTAATATATTAAATATTTATTACAATAGGATAAATATAATCTTATTATTAATCATTAATTTTTCTATGTTCTTATCACTCAGATTCAACAATTGAGTCATCACATGTGAACATATTAATGATTCCATATTTTCCCCATTTATATTTCAGCCACCATTATTTATTTATTAAGTGTATATATTGATGAAAAAAATTAATCACATTTTATTATTTTATATCTTATTACATATGTGGGTTTGTCTCCTAAGATATCATATTCCTTTTTTATCAGTAATAGTTATCTAAGGTAAAATTACATGAGTTCCCTTTTTTCATTATATCATTATCATTTATCTGATAATACATATACAATAGAAACCGGTTCATTTTAATTAACATTATCATATATAATACCCCTTCACAAAATTATTCCCTATTAAATTTATTATATATAAACTCAATGGTATTACTAAAAATTTAAAAACAATTAGTCGTGTGTATCTGCTCATTTTTGTGAAACATGTGGAAACTCATTAAAATTTATACAAAATTAATATTGATTTTAGTAATCCTTTATAGTATCTCAACGAGCCATTCATCATATCTAATCATCTCGATTCAAAATTAAATTTGAAATATATATATCACTAGAAAACAAATCCTCTATCATTAAAATTTACTTGATTGATAGATTTTATTATTCAAGAATTTTAGCTTCAAGAAAAATAATATATTCCTAAATTCATCCTGCCTCAATATTTCATCTCATCAATTCAATGTGAACCATATTTCTCAAACATTATTGTCTAAAAAATTATTTCGGATGTTTTTTTCCCTGAAAATAATCTATGATTCATCAGAATTGTTTCAGCATTATTCTTATGTTATATAAATTTAATTTCCAATAAATTTTTCTAGAATATATCTAGTTTTCAGATTCCTTCCAATAACATAATAATTGTTTTCACAGTTATTTATCATGGATCACACTCCATTTGAGATTTTTGTTTTTATTAAAAAATTTATGAGATAATTCGGCATCATTATAATTAATTTCCTTGAAATGTAAATTATTTTTCCATTCATCATCACCAAACCTCTCATTTAAATATCAATATGTTTTATACAATACATTGATCAATATATGAAATATATAAAAAAAATATACATTATGATGTCCATTTATAACGCCTATGAAATCCAATTTTTTATGGTATGAATTTACTATATGATGGCTAGAAACAATTGCCTCGACCATACAATGGTCTATTTCTCAATCATATAGAACAAAAACTATACCTTACGACATTGTGTAATTTGATGATAACAATATAGGACAAAACAATTTGTCAACCTATCAATTAATAATTTTAAAAAATTTAAACACATTAAAATTTCTACATTCATAATCCAATATAATTGTATTACCTGATACAATAGTTATCATGTGTGGTGAACCATGTATGGATGATTACATGTTCAGTAGATATATCAACATCGTTGAATTAATTATAATTACTTTAATTAAAATATCAGATGATATCGAATTATAGATTTAGTAGTAAATATCTCAATCGTCTCTAAAATATTTTTTTCTCTAACTCCTTGAAAAACCCAACACTAAAATATCCCATTGATCTAGTTTCCATATTTAAAAAACATATGTTAAATCTTCTCACATATGTAGCTAGTTAAAATTTAAAAAACTATTATAGACTAAACTATAAATATTCCATTAGGAATATTAGTAATTTATCATTAAAACTAACAAATCATTCATTTGAGTCAATTATATGTTAACCACGTATTTGTCTTTCAAATATTCATTTCTAACATAAGAAACGTTATACTTTTAATATTTATTTGAATAAAATCTATATTACATTGAGTTTCATTCTGACATGTATCGAAAAAATAAAAAAAACTACATTTTATCAATTCATTTGAGTAATTTTTTTGGAAATGATCCTAAATGGGTATATATTATTGTATGATATACCTTGAGTCATTTCATGTTACATGAATATGTTGAATGTCAAATATTTTAGTATCTCGATATCATATAAAAAATTTGGAGCCACCTATGTGTTTCTAGGGATCCAATAACACTAATTTAGGAAAATAAAAAAATTAATAAATCTAAACCAGGATAAGAATACTAACATAAGTAAAAAAACATTAAATAGAAATGATTTAATTTAAAAATATGTATATCTTACAATTAATATTCAATTGAAACAACTTCATATTTTATTTTATTTTCAGAAAACATAAGACTGGAAATCAAAAGACTATAACTATTTGATATTCCAACATCCTAATGAAGAACACATCATAAAAGTGGGATTCACCTTTTCAACATGGTATGATTTAAACTTTAATTGAAAATGGGGAAGTAGAAAGAGAGTAACAGGGATTAATGATCATTAGATAATCATTAATAAATTATAACATTCACATGTTTTTCAATTTCATGGAAGTGGTCTTTTTTTGGGCCATCATGGATTCTCCTCATGTATTGTTTCCTAAATTCAGTTGTCATAACAGATGTGTTAATTCCTCATCTAATGAATTATTAATATTCATGAATTAATCTCCATAATGTTACATATGATATAATAGAACTTTAAATAACATCCAAATTTCGGTAGATCACTCAAATTATAAAAACTATCATTATGCGACACAATAAACAAAACACAGAACCCTTTTAATTTATAAAATCATACACAATATTGCTCATGGAAAATAGATGTTTTGATGATACCTAATTATAGAATATGATTAAAATAGTAAATAATAAGTCATCCAAATTTATTTTTATTAAATATTTTATCATGATTTATAATATCCTTGAATTAGGAAATATTATTAAACCTATATAAGTATATGAAAATGGGAATTACATTATGTCACATTTAATCTAAAAAGAATTATTATCTTTGTCCCATTTCAGTATATATTTTATCATATAAAAACAAATGAAATGATATCCCAATACATTGTGATATATTCTAATTTATTTTAATTCTATATTCAACATTATTATGTATCACATAATATAAAATAATATTTCAATAAAAATCTAAATCCAATTGGAATAACTATAAATCACTTATAGAGAAATAATATATGTAAAACTCAACCCCAAAAAGTTATCCAAAAAGTCTGATCCCATGAGCCTCTATAACATTTAAAAAATAATACAAATATGGGATCCATGAATGTACCCAACAAAATACCTATACTAATATATACATGATAATCAATATATAAAGGTATCTTATGTGATCCTCGTAAATCTCATGTATCCTTATACCTACATCCATCTGTCACATCAAAGGATATCTTGCACTCTCATACATTCCGTATTTCCAACACATTGAGTGACAATGGGACATGGGTTATTTCAATCCAAATAGCTAACTCATAGGTTATAAATTATCATAGTATAAACCCATGATATAGAAAAATAAATCCAATTTCATTCACCTTTATGGTTGAGTACATCATATTCCCCGTGATCTTAATAAATAGGAACACCATATAAAATGTCCAGGTATGTCCACACACTCTGTATTCAATCAAAATCATGGGTCGATATTTTTTATTGATAAAAAAATAAGATAGATCATGTCTTAGTTGATCTACAACTAGTATGTTTGTTGTCAATACACCTAACCAATACATAATAGTATAATCATCAATGATTTCATATGGATGTTATCGATATATAATGGTTCTCATGTTATGTATCTCATCAACATTAGGTTATGGGAAAAATATTATTAAGGATCACACAATATACCAAACACATAGTTTATGATATATTATACAATATACTTAGTTGATAAATCGATGAAAATGAACACATTTTGTACCTCATGTCAATTTTTTCTATCTTGTTACATGAATTATACTCATACTAACATTAATAATTTATCATCACCCTATTGTACTCCATGAAATCATTGGTTAGAGAAAAAATCAAGATAATATATTGAGAGGTCAATTATAAATAATTTTGATGAAATATATATCCATATATACATTTATATAGAAAAAGTGAATGAATTATATATTAATGATTACCATTTTTTGATAATATATATATATATATTACTATTTTAGAAATACTTATCATATGAAATCATAAAAACCAATATTTCATATTAAATATGATTTATTTTTAGATCATAGTTATGATCCTGAACATTCTATGGTTTTTTAGATCTAACATTATATAAAATTCAGGTGAGATGTCGATATGACCACATATAAATAAACTCACACTAAACTATTTTGTGAGTAACATATATAAATAAATCATTTTCGACTAATGGGTGTAATGCCCCTACCCTAAAATATTGGAGCCGGTGAATTAATTATTAAATTAGAATGATTAAAAGTAATGAAATCTTTAAGTAATGATCAATTTAGTTTTCCTGAAGAAACTATATTCATACATGTAAAACATATTAAATTGGGAAAGGTAACAAAATACCATACATAACAAAAACTAATAAAACGCATCCATGGGAACTCAATAAATAGTCTCCACTTCATAACCTATTTATGGAATAAAAATTAAGGGGTGAGATTGAATGCTCAGTATGGGATAAAAAAAGTAGAAGCATGAATCAATAATAAGTGAATAATAATCAATTTTACAAAATCAATATGGCATGGTGAATAAATGAAAAAAATCTATTAATAAACCAAGAATGAAACTGCATCCATAGATTTTGTCATTATAAAAACCTCGTGGATAGTAATAACTAAAAAAGAATAAGTAGAATGATTATTAATTTTCATGTCATGTATCTAGCACATGATATGACTATATTGTCGAAATGTTTTAAGTAGGTGTGTACAAACCCATATGAATTTTGGAAACAAACATGAAGGGTTTGCCACAAACTGATTTGTCTCATAAGATTAGTTGTTTCATTGTGGTGCTATTGCAATCCCAAAATGTCATTGTAATCAAAATAATTATTTATAAATATATTTAATACAAGTAAAATATCCTTTCTCAATATGCGTATAGAGTAGAGGTTACATATTTATCAATTTTTTCATAGTTAAAGAAAAATTCCAAATAAACAATGTATATAAAAGAATGTACGACTTAAGAAAGTAATCACATCAAGGAAACCAAAATATAGATATATAAGATATTTAAAATTTAAAACAAAAAGTAATATCAAATTGTATATAGATGCACCACATAATAAAAATTAGTTTCACAATGCCATGTAAGTCTCAATGAAATGGAAATTGGGACAAATTCTCCTACCATGTTGTAATCTATTGAGTCGTATGACCAAGAATTATTAACTACCAAATGAAACCCATAATATAATGAAAATAAATATAATAATTATGAAATATATCAAATGGTATAACAAAATACACCACATTCAAGAAATAAGTGTTGATCAATGGAAATCGCAAGTAATGAAAATTGAGATAAGAAAACCTTTACAAACATTTCGGCATGGTAACAGGTGTTCATTGGAGGGAATAATGATAGGTAAATGGGTATCCCTTAATTTATAATTCATAAGTGATGTATGAGGTAGTTATGAAACATACCGCATAAATAGGAATTAAAAATAAAAGGACATAACATAATGGGTATTCTTGAATAAAAGTGAGAGAGATGATTCTTACCTTATGCACGAAGGTGTTATTGATTGATCTTAAGGACATGAATAATCAAATTTAGATCCATAAATGATTAATTCACGAACCAATTCAACATTTTAATTATTTTATATTTTTATTAGGTTAATTCATTACCTTTTTGATGGGTTTAAGATGTTTAATTTTTTTATTTGGGAAGCATTTTATTCCTTGGTTTTCATGATCGGTTTACTTATATTCCTGAATGGAAGTTCATTTTAAATGTCGTAAAACATCCATAACTGTTAATATATATTATAATTGACTTTATAGAGATATACATGTTTTTATAATGATTAGGGATATATACCAGGAGGCTGACTCATTAATAAAAAGATCCTGATAAACACTTTGATAAAAATGGCGGTTCTGTTTATAATGAACCTCTATTGTATTATTAATTTATATTAAGAGTGTGTAAGGATTTAAAAAAAATTGAATAATTTAAAATAAATATATTATAATCTAGTTAAAAATCAAAAATATTTTAGGACCATTATTGAATATATTAATAGAAATTGAAAAGCAGTATTCCTTGAATTGATAAATTAACATATCACGGATGGTATTTTTAGTTTTAGTGTAAGAGGTGGGGGAAAGGAGATATGATGATAAAATAATGCATTAAACTAATTTAAATACAATAAATGTAAGGTACTATAATTATCATATAATTTGGATGTTGGGAGGTGAGGAGAGTTCAACACAAGAATGGAACTTGTAAAAGAATTTGTATGAAAAGGGAAGAGAGGTACACCTCATGAGTACTCAACCTTGACAATCTCCAAGGCCTTTATGTTTCCCATTTTGCTAAGACCAACAGGTCTAGGTCATGAGGAGGATCTTAAGGAGATATTTTAGTCGAATTTTGGAATGTCTTGAAACATAAATGTTATGTGAGCAAGAAGGGGTGAGCAGTGGTTTATATAGTGGAGGGGAGGATGGATTTTACACTATTTAAATAATTATTTAAATATCATTAATCAAGACATTGAGTAGTCTAGAATCATGTGATGGAAAATAGTAATAATGGAATTTTATTTTGAACCATGTGGGCTTACATCAGACTTGAAACACTTATGTGGTAGTAGAACATGTATTTAGAATTTATCGCAATTTATCATATATTACTATTCATAAAAAAGTCAATAATTTCCAAAATAATTAAAATCAAACCCATAATTATTTTTTGTTGTGGAGAATTAAAAAATGACCTCCATTTTTTGAAAATAATTTTCCAAATATTATTAATTTATTTTTTAAATAAAATTATATTATATTCACAAATAGAAATTTTAAATCTATAACTCATTTTTAAACACCTGGAAAAATTAATCAAAACCATGTTTCATTACAGCCATATGAAAATAAAATAATAATATGATTTACCATTCATAAGGGTAATATTACTATTAATTATACTATTTAAAAGGGTATATTATGATTCCCCAAAAAACATGTTGGTTTTATCAGACTCCAAGTAACTTATTGATCATAACCTTAGATGATTATTTTTCAAAATTCAAAACAAAGAAGTTGAATATTTAAGTATAATGTATATTTTATGATGTTTTTTTTATAAATAACGAAGTTCTGTTTCACACTGAATCAGTGCTTCCAGCAATATAAGATATCTAATGAATTGAAATTATTTATGAGAAAAATACCATATAATGAATGGGGTGTTATATGATTCCCTTATTCGGATATTTTAAATTTGAAAATTTTCATGTATAATGCACATAAAATGATGTGGGTGGTTCTTCTTCATAACATCCTTAGGATCCGACATTTATTCCTCCATTTTATGGATTCTTAAAAAAACATTACAACATGAGTTGTATGATTTCATAATACTTACTCCCCTATGTCAAGAATCCCAATAAGCTCTTCCCAAGATGAGAAATGAGGTTCCGGTTATATTTCATCATATTTGGGAACATACATTGGGTCTGGCATGTATTTCTTCAACAAAAACACATGGAACACATTATAAATTTTGGAGAGACATGGTGTCATTGGTAAATGGTATTCTACAACTACAATTATTTCTATAATTTTGAATGCTCTGATGTATATAGAGAATATTTTCCCGTTCTTTTCGAAACATAATACACCCTTCCATAGAGATACTTTTAGAAAGACATGATTACCTACATGAAATTGAAAATTATTTTGTCATTGGTTATCATAACTCTTTTTCATACTTTGGGATTCGTTAATATGTGCCTGAATTTTATTTACCTTATCTATTATCGCTTTGATATATTCTGGGCCTAAAAGTTTCATCTCACTAGCTTCATCCAAACAATTTGGAGTTCTACACCTCTTACCATATAATTCTTTGAAACGCGCAGACGATTGTCTCTTATAGACCGGTCAATGTTCCGGTTCTTTGCTAATGTGTATAGCAGCACTTGGGTCTAATCCTCGGTGATGATACTTTGAAATAGTCGTTTGTTTTTAGTTGATTGTATTCGGATTGGGGGAGAGGGGGTTGCAGAGATTAATTGAAATGACTAATTCATTATGATTGATTTAACACATTTATAATGATTGGGTCGAGTTCATCATTAAGTTATTTATGCTTGTGATATCCTTGAGCTTTGCTTTATATGGCATTTAAATTGACACCCATGTCACAAGTTGACGTGGATTTGAATTCCCAAGTGTTAAGGCTTTAATCCAAGCCTTAACATAACATAGGGTTCTATTATTGATCATATCTTGTTTATGGTAGTATATTTATGGTTCCAATAATCCATGGAAACCACACGTTAAACAAAACAAGTTATTAATCCATGACATGCTAAGTCCAACATACACAATGTTAATTCAACGAATACTCATCGAGAAAAAGCTCTCAATCGCTTAACATACCTAAATTAAAACTCACCTTAATGAGATATTTACTCATCCATTATGATGGTTATTAATCTGGTAAAATATGTTTCTGGTGATTAATTATAAAGAGAAGAAAAAGAAAGGGACAAGATAAGAGTAATGCACCGAACACACACACAAACGATGAAGAAAATTAAAAATGTCCTTTCAATTGAAATAGGAAGAAATAGAAAGGAATGGAATTTAAATTTATTTAAACTATTTTAATAACATAAATATTAAACTAAAGAAGGTGGGTGCGAATAAGAGATATTGAAGAAGAAAATTGCATTAAAACAGAATTACAAAAGAAAGGACTTACAAAATTACAATAATGAAGAACATGCAAGTAAGTGAAAACAAAGAGAAGAGGAAAGTTATCTCAAGTTAAAACTTGATTATGGAAGGTACTCCCAAGAATTTATCAAGGCTATTTTGTGCCAGTATGATATCCTCTCTTCTAAAATTCCAACCCTTTTGAAAGGAGAGGAGGGGATATATTTATCGCCCAAGGAGTGGACTGTTTGCATTTCAAAACTGTCCCTCCACATGAACCGCAGATTTACCAATCTAGACAGATGAATCACGAGCTAGTGTATTTTTCAAAGATGTATATATGGATGTCTTATGTCCACCCTGAAAAGTTGTCCACCTATAGACTTTTGTAACCAATGTTATGGTGGTTTGATTAAAAAATGTAAACTGTCCATTTCAATCCAGAGGTTTTCAAAGTCCATAATGTGAACAGGTTTTGGAATAGGAAGATGCCCTCAAATAAAACTGATTTATTAAATAGAGTTGTCCTACCATATATTCTCTATAACACCGAAAAATCTCATCTCGAATGGATGTCCACTTCAGGAGAAATGTCAATATTTGTGAGCTGCTTTTATTTCTTAGCCAGAATGGTGGGCTGGATTTAAATGAATCTGTTGGATTTGGGCCTTGAAATTTTTATCCAAAATGACATGTAGTTTACCCAGAATTATTGTGGAGATTTAATGTTTTTTGACTTTTGGAATGAGACCAGTAAATCAATCTTCAAGGCTGGTCCAGTTTGTTCACAGATTCATTGGGCCTTCTTGTGTGGTCCATATTACCCTTCAAATGGTAGAATTTTCTCATTATCCCTTCTAATTAAATGTTTTATATTTAACGAGTAATCCTAAAAAACAAGAACCAAAAAATTTGGATCATCATGGTAAGAGTTATAAATAAAATACTAAACTAACTCAATTGGACTACTTCTAAAAATGCACAAAACATTAATATTTCACACAAATTATGCACATTTCATATAAAATAAGTAAAGGGAGTGTATAATAGGTCATGAAAATATTAATAACATCAAATCCCCCACACTTAGTTTGGTGCATGTCCTCATGTGAAACAAATATAAAAACATGAAAAAATCATTTTTACTCACCATCAAATTTTAAAATTTTGTTTTCTTCAATTAGGGCTATTTCACTCATCTATTTTGAAATCCACCACTATTTGTTACAAAAATAATGTTCTAAAACTAATTCATTTTTCCATGCTCAAATTTAAAAATGGAAAATGTGGATACTCAAAACTCACACCTCTCAAAGATGATAAAATTTATTTGTGGATGTTCACTCTTTCACCAACCAAAAGTAAAAATATTAGAGTTTGAAAGAGCTCTCAGCTTCCAATACGTATCAAAAGTGCACAAGAATCAATAGGTATTTTTAAGGAGTTTTTTGGTGGCTATGATATGGTAGGAATATAATGTCCAAGATAGAGAAAAAGATGGTTAAAACACCAACACAGAAAAAGCAGTGCACATTTTTTTGAAATAAAACATGGAAGGAAATGAAAACACATATATACAAGGGAATGATTGTGTAAAGAAAGACACAATAGGGGAAGAAAATTTGAAGGGGATGAGAAGATGGAATATTTTCAAACCACAAAACTTCTCCCAATAATAATATAATGCAAGTGTTCTTTTTTTACTTTTCCTTTTTTTCTTTGTTTTTTCGAAAGTTGACCTTGAAACAGATCTCACAGTAATATCCCAACCCATGATTGATCTACTCATGACACTAATTGTAATAGTTATTACAAGTTCAAAGGTTTAGTAAGAGTGATTTTTGACCTACCCAAGACACAACCCATTATTTTCATTTTTTTTTGATTTTTTTCATCATTTTTTATTTTTTTGAACACTTGTCAATAATATTTACAAAATTACATAAATGAAATTATATTACATTCCCCAAAACACACTAAATTACAACCTCTCCCCCACACTTAAATGGATGCTTGCGCTCAAGTAGATGATACTCGTTGAAAATCAATAATAGTGTACCCAAATAATGAAATACATTCCCCCCACACTTAAATTTCAAAAAAATTATGCAATGAAAATCCATGTTAATATTGGGTGTTAAAAGATATTGGGCTTGTAATGTGGCTATTATAGAAAAGGTTTTCATTGGCTCGAAGGGGATTTCAAAAGGATGATTAATGTATGGGAAATTGGAGGCTATTTGGCTATTATAATTCTCATGTGGTTCAAAAAAATTTCACTATCATATTAATGCACACTAAAGTAGGAAATTCAACTCGAAGGTCCACAAACTCAAGACTCAAAATGGGGGTAAAAACAAACATTTTGAAAAGATGTCCATATGTGGACTTAGCATGAAAGAAAATGATGTTCCTCATGGTTCAGGAAAATCATTTTAAAAATAAAAAATTGATCATTCAAAATTTGTTAATTTTGACACAAAATTCTTTATCCAAATTCACGATGAAAATACAAATTTTTTGAGATGAAAGCATGCCTGTTGACTCCCCAAAAAGGTTGGACAAAATTTCAAAACTCAATGGTGAGTTAGAATGACTCTTGATTTTTATTATTATTTTTTTGTTATGATTATTTTTTGTTTTTTTAGTTTTTTAGGTTTTTATTTTTTTGTTTTTTATAAAGATACACCCACACAAAAGAGAAAGTGAAAAAGAAAGGTTTTTATAAATAAAGTACTAAAAAATGAAAGAGAGAGGAAGAAGAAGAAAGTGGTAGATATAGGAATAGATGGAGAGAGAGTTAAAGGGAAAGAGGTTCCCCTTAAGGTTGGATTTGGTGGGTTTACATCTCCATTTAGTGGTTGTTTGACTGGAGACGTTGGGGATATAGTGGAATTCGATGTGGTTCCAGGACCATGGGATGTTACCTAAAAAAGAAAATTCCTTATTCATCTAATGAAAAACTAAAAAGAAATTTAAATTTCATAAAAGAAAATGAAAACATGGGTTACCTCCAAATAAACCTTGCATTTATTTGTCTTCAGATAGATAGTTGTAGTGGACTACCCATAGTCTGACGGTGGCCATTGTATTTTCTCAACTCCAGTGTGCTTGAAATTCAATGGGGGTGGAAAGAGAATATTTCTATCCTCACTTTGATCTTCAACCTGAGTAATGATGTTATCCACAAAGTTATGGTTTTATATTCTTGGAAATTTTATAATATGGCTCAATTCTGATGGTTCATTTATATAAGGATCAGATAACACAAAACCACAGCCTGAGATCCCAATTATTTTTGACTCATTTATTTTATCACATACCGATGTAGAGTAATGGGGATCAGTGGAGTCATAAGACTGAATACAATTTTCAATATCCTTTATTTCAATGTTGTTTGTCAATGAATGGTCAATTTCAACCTCACCAGTGATCACTTTATTAATTAGGGTATAAATATCACAAACATCACTACCATCAGGACAATATAAACACATTGCTTCCGGGTTCACTTCACATATAACCAAATTTTCAGAATCATGGATAGGAAAAGATGAATGTTGGATAATCAGATTTGAATCAACAAATGAGCATTCAATTTCATTTTCTTTATTACCATCCATGTTGAAGCATTGGAGGTCAGAGGTAAGATGATATTCCAAAGAGTTTTCAATATCCTTTTGATCAATGGAGTTTTAATTTGTAAAGTCAACATCAACTTCTCCATTTATGACCTGATTAATGAGGATACAATATTCACAAACCCCTCAATCAGTAGAACATGAAGAACATGATGGATTGGGATTCAATACCCTCTCAGAGAGAGTTTCAGAAGAATGGATAGAGAATGCAGATTCATTCTCTGATGGGTATCGCATGGATTGAAAAATATTGAACTTGACCATTTGGTCACAAAATTACATGGATAAGATGCGTAAATGGACATCAATCTTAGTTCTAGAAGTCATGAGGAATGTTATTCCTAGAATTAGGGTAGATCGAGAAGGGTTTGTCTCAACTTTCATGTCATGGACATAGAAATCACCAGGGAAGATAATATAATTGACTCGGATAGGGACATCCTTAATTATTCACTCGGGACTGGATGTGCTTTGATTGGATAATCGAATAAGAAATCCTGTGGGATATAAGGGACTTAGACCAAGGTTAGAGAAGGTATATTTGGGAATGACATTAATTGAGGATCCTAGGTCTATGAGTGCATCATCAATGTTGGAAATTCCAATTTGTCATGGAACCATAAAGGTCCCTGGATCTTTGCACATTATGGGAATAGACTGCAGGGTGGAAACATTTTTAAAGGTCCTAATTTGCCTCTTGTGGGTACACAACTCCTTGAGAGACATGACATACATAGGAATTTGTTTTATGGAATCTAAGAGGGGAATATTGACTTCTACACATCTAAACATGTCGAGCACATCAGGATCGGGTTCAAAGGAATTCATTGGCTTAGAAACAACTTGAGGAAAATAAATTGGGTTCTTAAATGTAATGGAAAGAGGTGAGGGAATGGATTCAAATTCCTTTTCAAGTTTCTTTTTCTTTTCATTTTCTAGGTCAACATTTAAAGGAGGGTTGGAAGACTTATCTTGAGGCATAGAAATTTGCTTTCCCGATCTAAGTGCAATTGCACTTACATTACCCAAGGGGTTGGGTAATGGTTTATCTGGAAGTTGGGAAGAATTGGATGGTTGCTGCTGACTAAGGTGGGATGCAATTTGACCAATTTGGGTTTCAATATTTTTGAGACTAGAACGGGTGATGGAGGAAAGATCTGGAATAGATCATTCCCATGGTTTCATGGAAGAAGAGGCCTATCCAAGATTTGGATTACCTTGATTTTGGTTCTTGGGAAAGCAATTGTATTGGTTGGGGAATTGGGAAGGCTCACTAGGATAGTGGAATCCAGGAGGAGGATTGATTCTTTGAGGTTGAGGGAAAAAAGGGTATGGTTGTTGGAAGTTACCAACACCTTGACCATATTGAAACTGGTTTGTGTTTTGAGGAGGGAATTGAGGAGGATGAGATATGGTATTACCATTCCTATGGACTTGGTTATTGGAAGAAGAGAAGGGCTCAAGGTGAGTTTAGTTGAAATTTCTAACAAACTGACCTAATATTTGAGGATTGGTGTTCCGCTGAGCATATGCTGCATTGAGCTCCATTGGTCTAGATGAATCCGATTGATCCTCTTGAAGTTGTGGACATGTGTTAGTTGGATGTGATGGAGAGTTGTAGATTCCATAGTTTTTGACAGGTCAAGGAAACATTGATTGTGGAGAATACAAGGTTGGGGATTTGGTGACCACAGCTACTTGTCGCACAAGACTTGTAAGTTCATTCATCCACTCCGTCATCTTGTTCGGCTCAATTGATTGATTATCTTGGGCTTGTTTGACTTGAGCATGTGCTCGATTATGGAATTTTTGTGTTTTTGTATCCATGTTACTTATGAGATCTCTTGCTGCTGGAGAAGTTTTATCAACAAGATCACCACCACTTGCAGGATCAATGAGAGTTATCTCCATTGCCAATAACCCCTCATAGAAGTATTGGATCAAGATTTGGTCAGGGATTTAATGGTGTGGACAGGTTTTAACAAGATTTTTGAACCTCTCCCAGTACTCATGGATTGATTCACTTGGGAATTGATGTACACCACTTATTTCCTTATGAATAGAAGCGGTACGAGATGCAGGAAAGAATTTCTCTAAGAAGTGTCGCTTCACGTCATTCCATGTGGTTATGGAACCGGTAGGTAGGTAGTAAAGCCATGACTTGGCAGAGTTAGCTAGGGAGAAAGGGAATGCTCATAGTTTTATTTGTTCATCAGAAACCCCTTAAGGCTTCATGGTAGGGCACACCACTTGGAACTCTTTAAGGTGGAGATGTGGATCCTCACCGGATAGACTGTGGAAATGTGGAAGAAGATGAATCAAACCCGATTTGAGTTGGAAGTCATCTTCTATGTTTGGATTTTTAATACCAAGAGGCTGGTAATTCATATCATGGGAAGCAAGTTCTTTAAGGTTTTGTTCCCTAGGATTGGCCATTTCAAATTCAACTAATTGGATGAGGACTGGTTCTTGAATGAGTTGATTATCTCTTACATTCCCCCTAATTTGGTGAAGTTTTTTCTCAATTTTAGGGTCAAACAAATCTGAGAGATTGTTTGGGAGGATATGGGGCATTCAGAGAGATGTTGTAAGAAATAGGAATGTGGTTTTTTCTTTTTATTTTTTTTCAGTTTATGATTTTTATGAGAAGACAGGTTTTTCTTTGTTTTTTTTCAGTTTTTTTTTTAAATTTTGTTTTTTTACAATAACCAGAATCGAATGACTACTTAAATCACCATCCCCAGAAACAACGCTATTTTAAATGTGTAGACAATTGTTGCCTATCGACCAGTCAATGTTCTGGTGCTATGCTAATGTGTATAGAAACACTCGGGTCGAATCCTCAGTTATGATACTTTGAAATAGTCATTTGTTTTTAGTTGATTGTATTCTGATTGGGTGGGGGGGGGGTTGCAGAGATTAATTGAAATGACTAATTTATTATTTTTGATTTAACAAATTGATAATGATTGGGGAGAGTTCATCATCAGGTTATTTAATCTTGTGATATCCTTGTTCTTTTCTTTATATTTCATTTAAATTAACTCTCATGTCACAAGTTGACGTCGATTTGAATTACCAAGTGTTAAGGCCTTAATACAAGCCTTAACATAACTTAGGGTTCTAATATTGATCATATCTGGTTTATGGTAGTATATTTATGGTTCCAATAATCCATGGAAACAACACATTAAACTAAACAAGTCATTAATCCATGACATGACACAATGTTAATTCAACGAATACTCATCGAGCGAAAGATCTCAATCGCTTAACATACCTAAATTAAAACTCACCCCAATGAGAGATTTAATCAGCCATTAAGATGGTTATTAATCTGGTAATATATGTCTAGGGTGATGAATTATAAAGAGGAGAAAAAGAAAGGGACAAGATAAGAGTACTGCACCGAACACACACACAAATGATGAAGAAAATTAAAAATGTACTTTCGATTGAATGAGGAAGCAAAAGAAGGGAATGGAATTCAACTGTATTTAAACTATTTTAAGAACATAAATATTAAACTACAAAAGGTGGGTGAGAATAAGAGATATTGAAGAAGAATCTTTCATTAAAACAGAATTACAAAAGAAAGGACATACAAAATTACAATAATGAAGAACATGAAAGTAAGTGAAAACAAAGAGATAATGAAAGGTCTCTCATGTAATAACATGAGTATGGAAGGTCCTCCCAATACTTTGTCAAGGCTATGGTCATGCCAATATGATCTCCTATATTCTGAGATGCCATCCCTTTTGAATAGAGAGGAGGGGATGTATTTATAGCCCAAAGAGTGGACTGTTTTCATTCCAAAACTGTACCTCCACTAGAACCGCAGATTTACAAATCTAGACAGATGAATCACGAGCTGGTGTCTTCTAAAAAGATGTAGAGATGGATGTCTTCTTTCCACCCTGAAATGTTTGCCTCCTATAGATGTTTTTAGCCAATGTTATTGCGGTTTGATTAAACCAATGTAAACTGTCAATTTCAATCCAGAATTTTTAGAAGCCCATAAAGTGAATGGGTTTTGGGACACTAAGATGACCTCAAATAAAAATAATTTCTTCAAACGAGTTGTCCTCCCATATCTCCTATTTCACACTGAAAATTCTCATCTCAAATGGTTGTCCACATCAGAACAGATGTCAATATTTATGTGATGCTTTTATTTCTCGTCCAGAATGGAGGGATGGATTTAATGAATCAGTTGGGCCCCTTTTACATGGATTTGGGACATTCAATTTTTATCCAAGATGACATGTAGTGTTCCCCGAATTATGGAGGAGAATTAATGTTTTTGGACTTTTGGACTGATTCCAGTAAAACAATCTTCATGGCTGGTCCAATTTTTTCACAGATTCATTGGGCTTTTTTGTGTGGTCCATATGACCCTTCAAATGGAAGAATTGTCTCACGATCCCTTAAAATTAAATGTTTTATATTAAACTAGTAATCCTAAAAACATTAACCAAACAATTTGGATCATCGGGGTGAGATTTATAAATAAAATATTAAACTGACTCAATTGGACTACTTCTAAAAATGCTCAAAAATTATACATAGTATTAAAACATTAATATTTTATACAAATTATACACATTTCATATAAAATAAGTAAATGGAATATATAATAAGTCATGAAAATATTAATAACATTAACTCCCCCAAACTTAGTTTTGTGCATGTCCTCATGTGCAACAAATATAAAAACATGTCAAAATCATTTTCTCTAACCAACAAATATTAAAATTTTGTTTTCTTCAATCAGGGGAGGTTTAGAGTATTTCACTCATCCATTTTTGAATCCACCAAAAGTTGTTACAAAATCAATGTTCCAAAAATAATTCATTTTTTCATGCACAAATTTAAAAATGGAAAATGTGGATACTCAAAACTCACACCTCTCAAGATGATAAAATTCATTTGTAGAGGTGCACTCTTTCACCAAACAAAAGTAAAAATCATAGAGTTTGAAAGAGATCTCAGCTTCCAATACCTATCCAAAGTGAACAAGAATCAAGAGGTATTTTAAGGGGTTTTTTCTATGGCTATGGGACAGTAGGAATATAATGTCCAAGTAAGAGAAGAAGAGGGTTAAAACACCAACATAGAAAAAGCAATGCACATTTTTTTGAAATAAAAGATGGAAGGAAATGAATACACATATTTACTAGGGAATGATTATGTGAAAAAAGACACAATAGAGGAAGAAAATTTTCAGGGGATGTGAAGATGAAATATTTAAAAACCAAAAAACTTCTCCCAATAATAATATAATGCAAGTGTTATTTATTTTATTTTCCTTTTGTTTCGTTATTTTTTCAAAAGTTGACCTTGAAACAGATCTCTCACTCATATCCCAACCCATGATTGATCTCTTCATGAAACTAATTGTAATAGTTATTACAAGTTAAAAGTTTGAGTATGAGTGATTTTTGACCTACCCAAGACAGAACTCATTATTTTCATTTTTTTATTTTTTAGCATTTTTTATTTTTTTGAACATTTGTCAAAAAAAATTACAAAATAACATAAATGAAAGTACATTACATTCCCCAAAACACACTGAATGAATACCTCTCTTCCACACTGAAATGGATATTTTCTCTCAAGAAGATTATAACTCATTGAAAATCAATAATAGGGTACCCAAACAATGAAATACATTCCCCCCACACTTAAATTAAAAAAAAATATGCAATGAAAATCCATGTTGATATTGGGTGGGAAAAGATATTGGGCTTGTAATGTGGCTATCAAGGAAAAGGTTTTCATAGGGTCAAAGGGGATTTCGAAAGGAGTATTAATGTAAGGGAAATGGGAGGCTATTTGGATATTATAATTCTCATGTGGTTTCGAAAATTGCCTCTATCATATTAATGCACACTAAAGTAGGAAATTCAGATCAAAGGTCCACAAACTCATGACTCATAAATGGGGGTGAAAACACACATTTTGAAAAGATGGCCATAGGTGTCCGTGGCATGAAAGAAAATGATGTTCTTTACGGTTCGGGAAAATAATTTTCCAAATAAAAAATTGAGCATTAAAAATTTCTTAATTTTGACACAAAATTCATTATCCAAAGTCAAGATGAAAATACAAAATTTTTGAGATGAAAACATGCCTGTTGACTCCCCAAAAAGGTTGGACTAAATTTTAAAACTGAATGGTGAGTAAGAACGACCCGTGATTTTTATTATTATTATTTTTATGATTATTTTTTGTTTTGTTTAGTTTTTTAGGTATTTGTTTTTTTGTTTTTTATAAAGACAAACCCACACAAAAGAGAAAGTGAAATAGAAATGTTTTGATAAATAAAGTGGTATAAAAAATGAAATATATAGGAATAGGAATAAAGCGGTAGATAGAGGAAGAGATGGAGAGAGAGTTAAAGGGAAAGAGGTGACCCATGTGTTGGATTTGGCAGGTTGCCATATCCATCTAGCAGTTGGTTGACTGGAGAAGTTGGGGATCCAGTGGAAGTCGATGTGGTTCCAGGACCATGGGAAGTTAACTAAAAAAGATAATTTGTTATTCGTCTAATGAAAAACTAAAAAGAAATTGAAATTTCATAAAAGTAAAAGAAAACATGGGTTGCCTCCCAAGAATCACTGCATTTATTTGTCTATAACTAGATAGTTGTAGTGGACTACCCATAGTCTGAAGGTGGCCATTGTATTTTCTCAACTCTAGTGTGCTTACAATTCAATGGGGGTGGAAAGAGAATATTTCTATCCTCACTTTGGTCTTCAACCTGAGGAATGATGTTATCCATAAAGTGCTGGTTTTCTATGCTTGGAAATTCAAGAAGATGGCTCAATTCGGATGGTTCATTTATATAAGGATCAGATAACACAAAACCACAGTATGAGATCCCAATTGTTTTTTACTCATTTATTTCATCACTTACCGATATAGAGTAATGGGACTCAGTGGAGTCATAGGATTGAATACAATTTTGAATGTCCTTTATTTCAATGTTTTTTGCCAATGAATTGCCAATTTCAACCTCACCAGTTATCACTTTATTAATTATGGTACAAATATCACAAACATCACTACCATCAGGACAATATAAACACATTGGTTCAGGGTTCACTTCATATATAATAGAATTTTCAGAATCATGGATAAGAAAGGTTGAATGTGGGATAATAAGATTTGAATCAATAAATGATCATTCAAGTTCATTTTCTTTATTACCATCCATGTTGAAGCATTGAAGGTCATAGGTGAGATGAGATTCCAAAGAGTTTCCAAGATCCTTTAGATCAATGGAGTTTTTATTTGTAATGTCAAAATAAACTTTACCATTTATGACATGGTTAATGAGGATACAATAATCACAAACTCCTCTCTTAGTAGAACATGAAGAACATGATTGATTGGGATTCAATACCCTCTTAGAGAGAGTTTCAGAAGAATGGATAGAGAATGTATATTCATTCTCGGATGGGTATCGCATGGATTGAAAAATATTGAACTTGACAATTTAGACACCAAATTCCATGGATAAGATTCCTTAATGGACATAAATATTATTTTTAGCAGTCATGAGGAATGGTCTTCCTAGAATTATGGGAGATCGAGAAGAGTTTGTCCCACCTTCCATGTCAAGGACATAGAAATCAGCATGGAAGATAAGATCATTGACTCGGACAAGGACATCCACAATTATTCCCTTCAGGACTGGATGTGCTTCGATTGGCTAATTGAATAAGAACACTCATTGGATGTAAGGGACCTAGACCAAGGTTGAAGATGATAGATTTAGGCATGACATTAATTGAGGCGCCTAGGTCTATGAGTGCATCATAAAATTTGGAACTTCCAATTTGGCATGAAACCGTAAAGGTCTCTAGATCTTTTCACATTATGGGAATATATTGATGGGTGGAAACATTTTCAAAGGTCCTAGGTTGAATTTTATGGGTACACAACTCCTGGAGAAACTTGGAATACTTAGGAATTTGTTTTATGGAATCTAAGAGGGTAATTTTGACTTCAACACGGCTAAACATGTCGAGCATTTCATGATCAGGTTGAAAGGACTTCTTTGGCCTAGAAACAGCTTGAGGAAAAGGAATTGGGTTCCTAAGTGGAATGGAAGGAGGTGATGGAATGGATTCAAATTCATTTTCACGTTTCTTTTTATTTTTATTTTCTAGCTCAACATTTAAAGGAGGGTTGGAAGACTTATCTTGAGGCATAGAAATTTTCTTTCTTGATCTAAGTGAAATTGCACTTACATTACCCTTGGGGTTGGGGAACGGTTGAGCTGGAAGTTGGGAAGAATTGGATGGTTGCTGCTAACTAAGGTTGGATGAAAGTTGACCAATTTGGGTTTCAATATTTTTGAGACTAGAACAGGTGAAGGAGGCAAGATTTTCAACAGCACTTTCCCATGGTTGCTTGGAAGAAGAGGTCTGTCCATGATTGGGATTAACATGATTTTGGTTCTTGGGAAAACGATTGTATTGGTTTCAGAATTTGTAAGGCTCACTATGATAGTGGAATCCAGGAGGAGGATTGATTCTTTGAGGTTGAGGGACAAAAGGGTATGGTTGTTGGAAGTTACCAACACCTTGAACAAATTGAAATTTGTTTGTGTTTTGAGGAGGGAATTGAGGAGGATGGGATATGGGATTACCATACCTATGGCCTTGGTTATAGGAAGAAGAGACGGGCTTAGAGTGAGGATGGTTGAAATTTCTAACAAATTGACCTGATATTTGAGGATTGGTGTTCCGCTGAGCATATGCTGCATTGAGCTCCATTGGTCTAGATGAATCGGATTGATCCTCTTGAAGTTGTGGACATGTGTCAGTTGGATGCAATGGAGAGTTGAAGATTCCACAGTTTTTGACAGGTCCAGGAAACATTGATTGTGGAGAATATGAGGTTGGGGATTTGGTGACCACAACTAGTTGTTGCATGAGACCTGTATGTTCACTCATCTACTCGGTCATCTTGATCGGCCCAATTGATTGATTATCTTGGGATTTCTTGACTTGAGAATGTTCTCGAGAATGGAATCGTTGTGTGTTTGCAGCCATGTTACTTATGATATCTCTTGCTGTTGTAGGTGTTTTATCAACAAGATCACCACCACTTGCAGCATCAATAAGAGTTCTCTACATTGCCAATAACCCCTCATAGAATAATTAGATCAAGAGTTGGTCAGGGATTTGATGGTGTGGATAGGTTGAAACAAGATTTTTGAACCTCTCCCAGTACTCATGGAGTGATTCAATTGGGAATTGACGTATACCACTTATTTCCTTTCGAATAGACGCGGTATGAGAAGAAGGAAAAAATTTCTCTAAGAAGAATCACTTCATGTAATTCCATGTGGTTATGGAACCAGGAGGTTGGTAGTAAAGCCATGACATAGAAAAGTCAGCTAGGAAGAAAGGGAATGCTCGAATTTTGATTTGTTCCTTAGAAACCCCTTGAGGCTTCATGGTAGAGCACACCACTTGGAACTCTTTAAGGTGGAGATGTGGATCCACACCGAATAGCCTGTGGAAATGTGGAAGAAGACGAATCAAACCATATTTTTGTTCGAAGTCAGCTTCTATGTTTGGAAATTGAATACCAAGAGGTTTTTAATTCATATTAGGGGTAGCGAGTTTTTTAAGGGGTTTTTCCCTAGTATTGGCCATATCAAATTCAACTGGTTGGATGAGGACTGGTTCTTGAATGAGTTGATTATCTCTTATGTTCCTCCTAAGTTGGTGAAGTTTTTTCTCAATTTCAGGGTCAAATAAATCTGAGGGATTTTTTGGGAGGTTACGGGTCATTTAGTAATATGTTGGAAGAAAGAGGAAGATGGTTGTTTTCTTTTTATTTTTTCAGTTTATGATTTTTATGAGAAGACGGGTTTTTCTTTGGGTTTTTTTTCAATTTTTTTAAAAATTTTGTTTTTTGGGTTTTTTTTTAAAATAATCAGAAACAAATTACTACTTAAAGAACCATCCCTGGAAATGACGCCATTTAAAACACACAGACGATTATCTCCTATCGACCGGTCAAAGTTCTGGTGCTCTGTTAATGTGTATAACAACACTCGGGTCGAATCCTCAGTGATGATACATTGAAATAGTCATTTTTTTTAGTTGATTGTATTCTGATTGGGGGGTTTTTTGCATAGATTAATTGAAATTACCAATTGATTATAATTTAGTTAAAAAATTTATAATTATTGGGGTGAGTTCATCAATAGGATAGTTAGGCATGTGATATCCTTGAGATTTTCTTTATATTTCATTTAAATTAACACCCATGTCACATGTTGAAGTTGATTTGAATTCCCAAGTGTTAAGGATTTAATCCAAGCCTTAACATAACTTAGGGTTCTAATATTTATCATATCTTGTTTGTTGTAGTATATTTATGGTTCCAATAATCCATGGAAACAACACATTAAACAAAACAAGTCATTAATCCATGACATACTAAGTCTAACATACACAATGTTAATTCAACGAATACTCATCGAGTGAAAGCTCACAATCACTTAACATAACTAAATTAAAATTTTCCCCAATGAGATATTTACTCATCCATTAAGATGGTTATTAATCTGGTTATATATTTTTATGGTGATGAACTATATAGATAAGAAAAAGAAAGGGACAAGATAAGAGTAGTGCGCCGAACACCCACACAAACGATGAAGAAAAGAAAAAACATACTTTTGATTGAATGAGGAAGAAAAAGAAGGGAATGAAATTCAAATGTATTTAAACTATTTTGAGAAAATAAATATTAAAATTCAGATTTTGGGTGAGAATAATAGATATTTAAGAAGAAAATTGCATTAAAATAGAATTACCAAATAAAGGACTTACAAAATTACAATAATGAAGAACACGAAAGTGTGGGAAAACAAAGAGAGTAGGAAAGGTCTCTCAAGTAAAAAAATGAGCATGGAAGGTCCTCCAAAGCCTTTTTCAGGGCTTTGGTAGTGCCAATATGATATCATCTCTTCTAAAATACCAACCCTTTTGAAAGGAGCGGAGGGGATGTATTTAAGCCCAAGGAGTGGACTGTTTGCATTCCAAAACTGTCCCTCCACTTGAACCGCAGATTTACCAGTAGAGAAAGATGAATCACAAGCTGGTGTCTTCTTCAATGATGTAGATATGGATGTCTTCTATCCACCCTGAAAATGTTTCCGCCTATATACTTTTTTAGCCAATGTTATGGCGGTTTGATTAATCAAATATAAATTGTCCATTTCAATCCAGACTTTTTCGAATCACATAATGTGAATGGGTTTTGGAATAGGAAGATGCCCTCAAATAAAAATAATTTATTCAAACGACCTGTCCGCCCATATCCCCTCTTTCACAATGAAAAACCTCAGCTCGAATGGATTTCTACATCAGGAGAAATGTAAATATTTTTGTGTTGCTGTTATTTCTCAGCCAGAATGGTGGGCTGGATTTAAATGATATTGTTGGGCCCCTTGTACTTGTATTTGGGCCCTGAGAGTTTTATCCAAGATGAAATTAATTGTTCCCCAAATTATGGTGGAAAATTAATGTTTTTGGACTTATGTACTGAGCCCAGTAAATCAATCTTCAAGGCTGGTCCAGTTTGTTCACAGATTCATTGGGCCTTCTTGTGTGGTCCATATGACCCTTCAAATGGCAGAATTGTCTCATGACCCCTTTTAATGAAATGTTTTATATTGAACTAGGAATCCTAAAAAACAAAAACCAAACAATTTTGATAATCAGGGTGAGATGTATAAATAAAATAGTAAAATGACTAAATTGGAAAACTTCTAAAAATGCCCAAAATTATACTTAGTATTAAAACATTAATATTTCACACAAATTATGCACATTTCATATAAAATAAGTAAATGGAGTATATAATAATTCATGAAAATTTTAATAACATCATGCTTTATATGATGCTATTTTAATGCCTGAGAGAAAACTATTATTGTAGAAAAATTAATCCAAAGTCAATAATTGATCCCACGTTCCTTGTATGTAATGAGAGCATGATCTCAACATGTATTCCAGTGTTTCAATAGTTATTTTAGACTATCTGTCTGTTTGGGAGTGACAAAATTACTCATATGAAGCTTAGTATCCAAATACTTCTAGATATATTTCTACAATTTTGATGTAAACTAGAGATCTCGATCAGAAACAATAGATAGATGTTCACCACGAAGTCACAAAACATCATTAATTTAAAGTCTTGAGAGGCACTAAAGTGGTAAATTTTCTATTATAGCAATAAAATGCACTACTTTTTTGAGATGATAAACAATAACCCATATTACATCATTCTTTCTAGGTGTTCTCTACAGTCCTCTGAAAAATTCATCATAATGTCATCCCACTTTTACATAGGAATAGGCAGAGGTTTCATCACCCCTCTTGGTGGTTCTCTCTCTACCTTCACTTATTTAAAAACTAGACAACTTGACACACAGTTTGAAATTTTGTGCTTCATATTATCCCACTAAAAATGATCCTTCGAATTTTTATTCATATTTGTGCTACCCTGGTGTATAGAGAAATTTGATATATGAGCATCATCTAATATTTCCCTTTTTAGAGCAGGTACTGATGGAACTCATAACCTCTTACAACATTTCGTAACTCTTTCCACATACCTAAAGTCTCCCAATTAACCATCCCCAACAACATTAATTTTATTGTAAAGAATATCATCAACAGAATGAGAGATTTTTATCTTCTCTAGATAAGATGTTTTAGAAATAATTTGGATGAGGGAATTTGTTTCCCCTTCCTTATCAATTCATATATCCATCATCAGTAGATCCATGAATATCAGAAATCTATCAATCTTAATTTGGTTCAAAAGTCCATGATTGTTCCTACTTAATGCACCAGCCACATTATTTTACTTTCCTCAGTGATATTGAATTGAGAAACCATAATAATTGAGTAACTAAAGCCATTACGTTTGCCTCATGTTGAGTAATTTCTATTTAAAAATGTATTTCAAAATCTTTTGAACTGTATCTATCTCACAACATTCACTATAGAGATAATGTCACTATATTTTCCAGGAAAAGTTTATGGCTACAAACTCAAGATCATGATTTGGATAATATTTCTCATGGTTCTTCAACTGCTTAGATTTATGAGCAATATATTAAACATTTTTCCTAAGGATGCAACCCATCCCATTAGTTGATGCATCATTATATATCACAAATTCATAATGTCTAGATAGAAGAGTAAAAAATAAAGCATTGGAAAATCATTTTTTCAATTTTTAAAATAATTATGTACATTATTTCTTCTATATATCCTTAAACACATTATGTGTGAGCTTGGTTAGAATGTTTGGTAGTTGGGAAAAATTCTGAAAGAAATGTCGATATTATATAAATAAGCCAAATGTACCACATAGCTTAGTTATGTTCATTAGAATGGAACATTATTGGATTGTCTTTTTAGTCTCAATATCAATTAAGATTCAATACTTATAGACAATATGGCCATGAAAAAATCTTATTGATTCCAAAATTCACACTTGACAAACATCCCATATAATTAATTTCTTCTAATATTTTTCTAAATAATCCGTAAGTAATTCTCTCGATCTTCATCGATTTTTGGGTATACTTGGACATCATAGATAAATAACACAATAAATTCATCAAGATATTCCTTGAAAACACTATTCATTAGAACCATGAAAAAAGAGGTAGAATTAATAAGTCCAAAAGGCATCACTATAAACTCGTAATGCCCCTACCGACTTCAAAATGTTGTCTTTGAACATGGAATTAAAACAATAGGGAACTTATCTTCTTTCTCTAAAGGATGTCCGGGTAAATCCTCTAGGAATACATCAATGTATTCTTGCAATATATATACCTCTTCAATTTGAATATTTCATTCCTCACCGATAGATATTGGGTTCTATTCCTCTATAATAAATTCATTCAGTAGAGCCACTGGTGTTTGATCTAGATGAAAATAAGATGGAGTGGTTTTTGGTATAATGATAAGGTATTCTACACCATATTCAAAAATTCAAAATTCATTCTTATTGAAATAAATATTCGTAACATTAATTGACTTCGAATTCATATAGAGAATTATATCAAAGTAAATAATTTGTATGATAATAATGTTAGAAACTAATGAACGTTTAGGTGTCTCGAGGGGGAGTGGTTGGTATAACTTTTTCACAGTGATACATTCCCTACGAGTTTTGACTAGTAACTACTTCATTAATTGAAATTGGACATGTGTAATTTTCTCTGTAAACTAGAAAGATATAAATTAATGAGATTATCCAGAATAAATTAAATCATTGGATATGTTTGAGTAAATAGTTAATGTACCTTTAACCACATAATTATGAACTCTATCTTCCATAGTTGTAATTGCATAAACATTCCCATGCTCTCGAGAACTTTTATATTTTAAGTATCCTTTCCACTTAAGACACTCATATTCATAGTGTCCAATATATTTACAACTGTCACATTGAACTTCATTTACGTGTTTCTTCCCCTTGTATTCATTATATCGATGACCCTTTTTTCCACAATTATAGTAGACTCCCAGGAATTTTATGCATTTCCTAGGATGATTATTTCCATAGTTCTCAGATAATAGTAATTAAATCATTCCATTTTTCTCCTTTGGTGCTTCACCTTTTCAATGGTTATAAGTGTACCACTTCTTATCTTGGTTTTCATTAAAAAACTTTATCTAGAAAACTCATTCTATGTTTTTATGGAACATACTACAATTTCATCATATGATGAAATTTTTTGAGAACCCAATTCCCTTTGAAGACTTGGAAAAAGAAATTCATGGAAATGATCATTCCTATCTTATGAGTTATGTAAGTAATATATGACATACCTGACTAGTCATATAAAGGTATCATAATACTCGACTACATTTTCTTCTTTCCTTTGCCTTAAGATAATGAATTTCTACTTCATTTTTGTTCATTGGTGACAATTGAAATATTTTCCAATGAATATTTCCTTAAAAGTCCTTCGTTCCATATCATCTATTTCATCATCATCCATGGTATTACGGATCAAGGACCACCATTGATCAACATCACACTTGAGACAATATACTTCCATCACTACATATACATTTTCATTGCATTTTAATTCCATGAATATTGTTTCAGGGGAATTGATCCACTACTCAACTACCACATGATTAGAAGTCCTTTAAAAAAGATGGGGACTTCTTCTGCATGAAATAATCTAACACATGTGTATCATGGTTATTAATCACAACTAGAGTATGTTGTCTAAAAATGGTTATGATTTGATCCACTCCAACATTGTTTGTGTTGACTACATTAGAGGGGAAAACCCTTCATTTTCCATTCTTATGGATTCCCCTTATTCCATTAGGAATCATTTCTAAATAATGGAATACACTAGATTAGGTTATGAATCATAATTTATAATCTCAAATAGAAAATTATATAGATAAAATAAATTCAATGCATAGATAATCTCATAAACATGGTTTCTCTAATAATAAATTTAAATCAGAAACCTTCATAATGTCTAGTAATTAAAATGTGAGTTTTCTTGATAATATACTCCTGTAGTGTCAAACTTTGAATGAAAAAAGGCATGTTTTTGTGCACCATGATACCCTGGGTCATGCCTGAAACACTTTGTCAAAGTTTTCACTCCTATGTACCTATGTGCTAGAGACACCTCTATTTGTTTGTATCAAAACATGGATGTATTTCCAAGAATGATACACATAATCAATTCCTTTCCGAAATTCTAGGATGTTTTTTATGCCTATCATTAAAAACTACATTAGGGTTTTGTTATCTAATATATATTTTTGAATCTATTTTCAGGTCTTCTACTAAACTTCCTTTGATACCAACGATATTGCTTTGACCCCTAAAGCCCGAAGTCAGTGAATTACTTATTAAATTAGCATGATTAAAAGGAATTAAATCCTAAATTAAAGATCAGTTTAATATTCTAGATGAATCTAGATACATACATGTAACTAATATTACATTAGGAAAGGTAACAAAATACAATACATAACCAAACCTAATAAACTGCATTGTTGAGAACTCAATAAATAGCCTCTTATTCAAAACCTATTAAAGGAAAACAAATGAAATGGTGAGATAAAATTCTCATTAAGGGATACAAATTTTGGAAGCATGAATAAACAATAAGTGAATCATAAAAAATTTCACAAAATCTATAAGGCATGTTGAATAACTGAAAAACACAAACCATTAATAAACAAAGAATGAAACTGCATGTATAGATTTTTTCATAGTTAAAAACACATTGATATTAATAATTTAAAATGAGTAAAGGGGATTATTATTAATTTCTAAATCATGTATCAGGAACATGATACAACTATACCATAGAAACAATTTTTTTATGTGGGTAGAAACCGGTTTGAATTTTGGAAACCAACTCGAAGTGTTTATTGCCAACTAATTTGTCTAATGGGACCTGTTGATCCATCGAAAGGCTGTATTGGGCCCAAAAAATCTCATCAAGTACAAATAATTATTAATAAAAATATTTATTTCAAGTAAAATATTACATATCAATATGTATATAGAGTTGAGGATACAAATTTATCAATATTTCAATAGTTAAAACAACATTCCAAATAAACAACGTATGTAAAAGGGTATACGACAAAAGAAAATAATCATTTCCATGAAACCATAATATGGATATATAATATATTTACAATATAAAATGTAAAATTATCTCAAATGGGATGTTGATACACCACTAAATAATAATTACGTGCAGAATACCATGTAAGACTCAATGAAATAGAAATTGCGACATAGTCCATTACAATGTTGTAATCAATTGAGTAGTATGAACAAAAATTAATAACCAGTAAATGAATTACATAATACCATGAACATAAATAAAATCATGATAAAATTTATCTAATGGCTGTACAAAATACACCACATGCAAGAAATAAGTGGTGATCAATGGAAATCTCAAGGAATAAAAAGTGAGATAAGAAAACCCTTACAAAAATTTTAGTATGTTAACAGGTGTTCTTATGAGGGATTAATAAGAGGTAAAGAGATATCCCATAATTTATATATCATAATGGATGTATGGGGGTTATGAGAGGACAAAACCCATCATTAGGAATTAAAAATAATGGGGCACTACATTGGGAGAATTCTTGAATATAAGAAAGAGGGAGGACCCCTTACCTTGTGTGCAATGGTGTTCTCGATTGATCATAATTACGTGAACAATATAATTTTTATTCATTAATTAATAATTACATAACATAATAAAAATGCAATTGTTTTTTTAAAACCTTATTCTTTCCATTAGTTCCCTTTTTATCGGTTTAATATTTACAATTTTATTGTTTTGGAAGCAATTTCTTCCATGGTTTTCAAGATCGATTTTCTTGTATTCATGAATGGAAGTTGTTTGAAATATAGAAAAACATCCCGAAATATTAATATATATAATTAGTTACATTAAAAATATATAAATGATATTATAATGTATCTGGTTAATATAACACGAGTGTGAGAATTTTTTTTAAATGTTTTTTATAAATGCTTGGATTAACATTGAAGTTTTGTGGACAACGAACTTGTTTTGTATTATTAATTTATATTATGTGGCTGTAAGGATTAAAAAACATTTAATAAGGTAAAATACATATATTATTACCTTTTTAAACCATTAAACGTTTTTCATGATCAATTTTTAATCTAGTAATAGAAATTGGAAACCTATCTTACTTGAATGTGATAAATTAACAAATCACATACGGTATTTTAATATTTAGTGTAAGAGGTGGGAGGAAAGAAAAATGATCATCAAATATTCCATTAAAAAAAATAAATTCCATGTATGTTAATTAAATTATAATAGAATTTGAATTTTGGAGGTAAGGATAGAGAATCAAAAGAATAGAACCTATTATATAAGTTGGAAGAAAAGAGGAGAGTGGTTCACTTCTTGAGTACTAATCTTTGAAAATCTTCTTAAGGCCTTTATGTTTTCAATATTGGTGATAATACTAGGGAATGGACATGGGGAGTATATTAGGGGATATTTGAGCTTTATTTAGGAAAGTCTTGAATCTTGATAGGTTTTGGAGGAATAGGGGGTGATGGTAAGTTTACATAGTAGAGGAGAGGAGAGATTTTACATTATTTAATTCAACTTTTTAATATTTTTGCTCAAGACTATGAATAGTATTGAATCATGTGAAAAAAAGTAGTAATAATATCATGTGAGTTTGAACCAAGTGGGATTATGTCATCCTTTCATAATCTATGATGTAGTAGAACAAATATTTAACATTTATCGTAATTTTTCGTAATTTATTATTCATAATAAATTCAAGAATTTCAGAAACACCACAAATGTTTACCCAATCTATTTTTTTGACGTGTAGAATTAAAAAATGAACTCCATTTTTTTATATTATTTTTTTCTAAATATTATAAATTTATTTTTTAATAAAGTCATATTTTATTCAAAAAAAACTATTTAAATCTATAAATCATTTTTTACCAACTTGAAAATTTAATCCACATCTCATTTCCTTATAACCATAAGAAAATAATATAATAATATAATTTAATATTCATAAGGGTCATGTTACTATAAATTTTACTATTTAGAGGGGAATGTTACTTTTCACCAAAAAACAATTTGGTTCCATCAGCCTCAAAACAACTTACTGATCACAATCGTAGATGATTGTTTTTCAAAATTCCAAACCAAGAAGTGTCATATATATGTTTAATGGAAAGGTTATGACTTTATCCTATAATAAACCAAGTTTTATTTCACATAGAATCAATTCTTCATGTAATATAGGAAATCTAAAGAATTTAAAATATTTAAGAGAAACATACTATTAAAAGTTTAGGGTTTTATAATTGGGGGATTTAGGAGTTGAATTATTATGTTGATTTACATAAACATATTCAGAATACCAAACTTCACATCATCAAATATTTTGATGCTGAGAAAATCTATTATTAATAAAGACATTCTATATTTAACATCATAATCCTTGATCCCTTTCCATGAAACATTTTACTAGGAAAATTATCATAAATAATATAACTACTTAAATTGTTACATACAATAACATCCTATCATTCTTTAGAATAATGTTACTTTATGATTTCCCCATTAACAAAATATAATTTTTTTCAATTTTATTTAGTGAAATTCAATAAAATTATTTTAAAATATTATGTGTATTTTATTTTTTTAATGTATATTCTTTCTAAATATATTGATAGTCAATTTCTCATGGTATTTAAATGAGTCACATTTTTTTAAAATACCCTATTTTTTGATATTATGTGGAAAATAATGTTAAATTAATTCTGGTGTAATATTTGATTAATAAAAATTTACCTTCTCATGTCCCTACATACTATCATATGACTATTAGAAACTATATAATGTATTGAATATCATGTTCAGATTCACAAAATCATTTATTTGACGAAGTGTCAGTAATTTCATTTCAGTATGTATATTTGAAAAAAAAATTAATATCATATATGATATTTTTCATGATTTGATCATATTCCTCTAAATATATTATAGTTAATCTATTAGAACCCAGATCTTCTTTTTTAGTATGTTATCTTTTTTATGGTTGTTTTTGAGAAAAAAGAGGTGTTTCTGGAAATTTTAGGACAACAGGTCGTGTACTTATAACTACACATCGTGTACTCTGTTTCTGCGAGTGACCATGTACTAGTCATGTAACAGCCGAGTACATGGATGTGTGGGGTGACCTGGAGGCCACCTAATGAGGGGCCTAGTAATGAAAATTATATGTTCTGTAATTTATTTTTATTTCATTAAACGGACTCGGATCCCGTTTAATTGACATAAGACACTTCTTCTTTGATGTTCCTAGTCATGATCTAAGTGTCACTGAGAGAGGGAGGGGTGAATCAGTGATGTAATTTTCATTATGTGTTTCATTCTTTTTGAAACAACCTTCGCCTCCAGATAAAGATTTTATTCTCTACTGAACACACACAACCACAAGAACACATGATTTAAAAGTATCAATACTCAATAAGTGTAGCTACGTCCTTATTATGGTAAAAAAATAATCCAGTACAAATCAATCAACTAGTAAACAATACATTGATATGGAATACAATGAGTAGGAAATACCCTTACACTCATGTAGATCTTGGAAAACAATCCGCAAGTGTGTGTGCAACCTCTTCGCACAAATATGTAATTACAATATTTTAGTACTTTTATACAATTAAACAGATGTATTCTCTGAAGTAGAAATCTTCAATTTCTTACCCACAAGTTGGTATGAAGTATCTTATGCCCAACCGAATACGTGTGAATACCAAATAAATTTCATTCACCATTTGGGGTACCTTGCATGAAATTAGAATGGATTTCACATAAAAATTCCCTTTTGGCATGAAAATTCTTTTTCACCCAACATCCATTTTTCACGCAACTTTCCACTTTTTTCATATCTTGTCACTTTTCTGTGCACCTTTCCTCTTTCCGCACAATCCTCTTTATTTTCACAAAAATCACTTTGCATATAATTTTACATAAATCAGAGCTTGGTGTTTCTCTATGTGTCAAGGCACACACAATAAGTGGGGGTCACCTCGTATTTATTGGCCTTTTTATCTCCGTGTGAAAAACAGTAATCCGTGTGTGAAACCCCCTTCGTGCACGTAAAAACTCTTTCACGCAACTTCATATTTTGCAAAATGATCCAATATTTTGTACACCTAATTCCTTTTCCAATTTTCAATCTTCTGATATCGAAACATGATTTTCATGAAAAACATCTTTCCTCTATTTTGTGCAATCTTTATTTTTCACGCATCCCATTGATATTTCGTGCACCGATTCATTTCTTGTGCATCCTACTCCAATTTTATTCCCAACTTTATTTTTCATGAATCCTGCTAATATTTCACACACAAAATTATTTTTCATGCATCCCATTGGTATTTATCACATCCCGAAAATATTCCATGTGGCCTTTTTATATTTCGTGCATCCTGGGGATTTTTCGCGCATCCCACTTCTATTTCACACAACCTTCATTTTTTCGCGCACTCTGCCCAATTTTTTGCACACTGCATGACTTTTCCATTTTTCTATGTTCTTACCTTGAATCATGCTGTGTGCTCAAAAATCTAAACCATCCTCTATCATGCACGCAACATCCTTTTCCAAAACATCATTTCTTCATCTCCCGATTTTTAGGACCTAAAATTTGGCAAACACAGGAAAACAGTGTCACCTTAAACTATTCTTTTGTTCCACCACCTGATTGTCCATTCCATTTTCATTTCTCTATTCACTACTTCCCATAACCATTCATCAGCTTTCACCATGATATCCACTTTTTTTATATAAATATCCTTTGATAGACTAGATTTAGCATCATCAGAGTTACAATGGAATGTAATGAAATCTCCCTATCTTCTTGCAGAATCATTCCTTCCAATCAAAAATGTATATGACTAGAATCATCACTTCTCTCCCTTTCCTTCATATGGATTGCATCACAATTTCTACTGACTTATGATATTTGCGAATTACATATCAGAAAAGCATTGTATGGTTTATATGTCCTTTACAAAGTGAATTGATTTAGCTTCTTTGGCAATAGAAAACAACACTATGTAACATAGAACTCTTATTATATCTTTATCCATCCAACTTGGTCCCAAAATTCTCAACCAATCTTATCTTAGAGTGTCCATATGGCCGTAGATCATCCTTGTGCCCTTGACTCACCATCTGTTCTCAGATCTGAACTCCATTAGTTGCATTGGAATCACATTAGTGAGTTCTTTTTCCTTCTCCTAGAACCCTATCTATTGATTTATCATCTCATGTGAGATATCATTTGTTGTTAATTTTGGACGTTTTGCTGATATATGGTGTTCCGCGGAGATTCGAGGCCTGAGGATCACCTATATCAACTGCACAATGTAGAGACCCGAAGCTTGACGTACATGGACATTACATTACTTTTGCGGAATACTTAGTACATAACAAAAACACACACACAAGGATCGTAATAGTTTAGTGTCTTTGGAAACTCGGAATATAATCTTCTGATCGTGGTGAAAGATCTTCAACATCTCCCATAAAGATCTTCTTTTTTTAATACCTAAAACCTTTCTTTATATCCTGGGGAAAAGAAAACATAAAAGGGTGAGCTCAAATGCTCAGTAAGGGTAAAAAAAAGAAATATCAATCACATCATATTCATAAGAACATATCATTTTGGAAATCTTAACCTGCAAAAGAGAGCATAATTTCATAACATGGGATAAATCATGGCAGTGAAATGTAATCACAATAATCATAACATAAAACATGAAACTTTGTGGCATACACACATAATCATAGAGAATCATTTCATGTTAGTCAAGACTCTTTGCCAAGACTATCTTAGTGGACAAAGTCCCTTTCTGAACCGAGTCACCCTCGTTTCAGTCCTGTTTCACTGAACCGGTATAACCTACCATTTCAGCCATGTCTATCTCATGAGATATAAAATCTTTAAACAATGAATTGGAGGGAGATATAGGTCCCACCCATCTCATAATGATACCATTCATATGTGTGCCACAAAATCTTAAAACATACATCATTGCATAACCCATGTAATAAAAATGGGAATCTTAAACATCATGACATCATAAAACAATTCATATAAGATAAAGAAATTCATAAAAAAAATATTTTCATCACAAAATAATCAAATCCATGTAATAATAGGGATAGAAACAGAACCCTTTATTATCTTATATGGTAAATAATTTTGATAAAACACTTGAACTCCATTCTTGAGGAAAATATCCTTTCTGCTTCAAAAACACTTTTCCTTTCTTAAAATGTCGTACAATTATAAACTAAAAGAAGTTGATTAAAAATAAACTTGAAAACTTGTAAAGTAAGCTTATTGGAAATAATGTTTTAAAAATCCATTCATGCCGTATAAGTTAAAAAAAACATTCTTTGTACTTTTGTCGGAAAAGTCAAAAAGTACCTCGTACGAAAAAACGACAAAAGATTCCTTTCATATCCTTTACTAAAAACTCACCGAAGGGTAAAATTGGATTTAAAAAATTGTAGGTGGATGGAAATAATATTACATATTGAGGAAACATGGATGTGGATGATAAAATACACCCTAGTAAATACCAAAGTATAAACAATCTCGGATAAAAATGAGATTGTGATATTTCACTTACCTTAGGTCGGATTTGCTTCGTAAGTGTCCGAACCTCCTGTATAATGATTTAAATGATGTCATTGACTTATTACAAAATCATATTAATTGTTATTATATCATATATGGTTCACTTATGACTTTATATTACCCGTTCTTTTGTAAATTCATGTGAAAGTAGCATTTTGGGTAAAATCGTCTCATTTGTCATCCGTGTTTTAACTTGTAATTATTCATATGATTACTTAGATCATTATTAATTAATTATAGAATATAAAACATGATTTATATATAATATATATTCAGAATATACATATATATAATGGATCGATAAATGGAAAGAAATACACCGTTCATGGAGACGGTAGGCCGTACGTACGCATGAACGCTGTTTTCGTTTCCTTATTGAATTGAGTGGAATTAAGTAGATGACATACATATATATACACATAAATCAAGTAGCTTTATGATGTCATATATTTCATTATTATTGCTTATATATACTTTATAATAATTATTAAATGGTTAACATGGAGAATGAATCTCATCGCGTCGTGGAGACGGTAGTCCGTACGTACGCACGAGCGATGATATCATTTCCATAATTATTGAATTGAATTGGAGTGGATGATACAATATATCATAATCATTATGATGTTATAATAATTATGTATAGTTATTCTTTACACCATAATACCCATCCATGTAAGGTGTTGGTGGAAAAACAGATTACACCACGGCGTGGAGACGGTATTCCGTACGTACGCACGCGCGGTGATTTCGTATTCCGTAGGATGGATAAATGGTGAAATAGGATTGTTTCATACTTATAATAACATATAAGTATATGAGTGATACTGATGTTATTACTTCATAATGAAACAACCTAAGAAGAAGAAGTGGAAGAAGAAATAAAGGTGAAAGAATCGGTAACGGAAATTACCTCTTCTTTGAAGCGCCTTTTTGAGACCTCCTCTTAGGGCACTAAAATTGGACTTTGAGGAATACCGGAACCTTTAGGATGTTTCTAGGGAATTGGAGAAGAGAATTTGGCAGGGGTTGGCCGAGATTTATGGCTCAAAGTTGTGTGAGGAAGAGAGGGAGGGGGTGCCCTTTTATAAGGGAGGAGAGGGGCACCTTTGGAATTCTTAAAAATATTAATTTATAATAAATCTAACCCCACTTAAAAAACCTCCAAAAATGACTGATATTCGAAGATAGGGTTGTAATTTCATCAACCAATCAAATTTAGACATGTTTGGATCTTATTTAAAACCTTATCATTTTGATTTATCCTTATTTAATCTATTTAAGTTTATTTGCGGTATTAAAATCCTAAATTTTAAATTATAACAAATAATTAATTATTTGTTGTGAATTTTCCATAATTGTTTACTTTATAAAATTATAGACCATATAGATTTAAATTTATAATTTTTAAATATTTTTGTGATTTTTATACAATTTTATAATATGTTATTTTTGTAAAATAACAATAGTTTCAATTTTGACACTATTCATTTATTTGAATTTAAATAAAATTTATACAGAAGATATGTTCGAACTAAAAGCTTTAATATATTAATAAAAGGTCATATGTATCTATAAAATTAGTGGATAACATTAAATAGTTCATATAATATTTATTTTATTATTTTTAAAACCATTTATTTGGTTTATCTCTTAATAAAATAATTACTACATCATTTTTGTATAATTATTTAATATACATATTTATTGCATAAAAATTTAAAACAAAATCCTATGATTAAGATAAATATATTACCTTTCACAATAATAATTTTACTCGAATTTATCATCTTAAAATCACAATATTTAAATTGTTATATTTATTAAATTATGAAGGTGAAAACTTTGGCATCATTTACAATAAAATAATATAAGTGTCATAATTGCTTCTATAAGACTCCAAATGGTCAAATATTCGACCATTGGATTATTATAGTTTCAATTTACATGACCAATAAGTTTTGGTCAGGGTTTTGTGCCTTTTATAGTCACTATTAGTGTAATAAAAACTATATTCTTGATTTTTCACTAGATAAATAATTTCTGCATCACTATTGTGTCACAATTAATGATAACTATTTAATTCCCAAAAAAATTCTAAATAAATTCTCATGATGTAGATAATTTTTTTATATTTCTGGAGACTATTAATGTTCGAAGTTTTATGATGTTTATCACTAAGTTAAAATTATTATACTTATAAGATTTAAGAGAGTGACATGTTGTCACTTTCTTTGGTTTTAAAAATAATTAAATCATTTTCATGGTCAAAAGTCCATAAAATGAATCTAATCCGACCCTTAGTTGATATGGGTTTACTTTTAGCCATAAAATAGAATTTTCGCATGTGTTAGGGTAATTTTATAATATTATATTTACCCTTAATTACCCGATTTACCTTTAACTATGGTAAATAAAATTTACCATAGTTACTATCCATAACTACCAAAAATAAAAAGTAGCTTATTAATATAATTTGGACCCACTGATTCCAAATATGGAATCCATTTTTTAAAATTCAATACACAGAAGTTGCAGAAATTAAATTAAAATTAATCCCGTTGTCGAATAAAAACAGGGTTTTGTTTAAAACATTGCAAAAGATTGAATTGATTTAACCTACGAATTCAAGGTAAAATCAATGTTAATGACATACATTATATAAAATGGTAAAAATATATTCTATTTATACTTTAAAACCATTAAATATTATAATTTTACCACATAAGATATTATGATGAAAAAAGTTGTTTTTATTTAAAATATAGCGTGTTTTTACTATTCAGTAAAATATGAAAGTTATCAGAAAAATATCAAAACTTTATCTAATGTAAATTTTTACATCCTGAATCAAAAGAAAAATTTTATTTTGTAAAATTGAACATATAAACATGTCAAAAACTAGAATTAAAGTGGGTGCGCCATCAAAAGGCGGCAAAACTGCATTTTTTTAAAAATACTTATTTTACCCGAAAAATTTATTTTGTTCTTATACCATGTTCTTGAAAATGTGTAAGATGAATAATAATGTTATAAAATTCAAAATTTAGATAATAATATTCATAACAGCTAGTTCATGACAATATTATAATAATATATCATTGTTTATTAAAACCCGGTATTGTGTACAACACACGCTATCGAGGAAGGTCGTGATTGCGTGTAATGCAATCCAAGTCAGGGTTGCGTGTTGTGAAAGAATCCTTCGTTGTTTCGTAGAACAGAATCCAACCATATTTCATTTATACATTTAATATATATATATATATATATACTCAATATTGCGTAGAATAACTATTATCAAAATTGTGTGTAACACGGTCCAAGAATAGTGTTGCGTATACTGCAAGTTAATACGGTGTTGCGTATAGCGTAAGGTAATCTTGGTGTAGAATACAACACAAGACATTAATGAAATTAAAATAATATGTTTCATAAAATCTTGGGGTGTTACATTCTACCCCCCTTAAAATGAATTTCGCCCTCGAAATTCGTCGGGGTTATAGATGGTTTACTATTTGAAAGTTTCTTTGATAGAAACCCACATCGTAAAAAGGAATACCAAAACTTATCTCTAAAAACTAAAGTATAAAACGTAATGGTTACCCATGTTAACTAATCACTGGGTATCCACATAGGAGAACATAGGTGAAAATATGGACATGGAAGAGAAATCTAACCGTCATCGTTTTGATGGAGAGTGGTAGAGGACATGGCTATGAAGACACCAACAATCACAAAGCCATAAATTTGTGATGATCTAGGGTACCATCTGATTCATCGGATATAAGATCACTAGGACAACATTTTTGGTTTTCAATATCATTTCCCTAAAGTTGAAAAATTTGAATTAGAAGAAATACTTACTTGATTTTGGTACAATCTCACTATTGTTCCTGCTTTGAACAGTTTCCACTACATATCTTAAAGAAATGAAGTGTTAAAAGATCATGTGATATAATGATGGGTCATTCCATCTGTTTCAAACAAAAGGTTAGCAATAGTTATCAAATATTCATAAGTCCGTCTTTTGTGAGGTTAATCGTATACACTTCCAAAAATGAACTTATACTTCATATATCATACCTCTTAATAAAATAAAACTAGTTTCTACTAACCAGGGACTTCCTGTAGGTCAGTGGTAGGCGGTAAAGGCCAGTCGCACTTCGGTTGTGGGTTCGATTCCCACAGCCTTGTTCGACGCGATGGGCTGTCGCCCATCCTGCAGGTTGTCCTTTTTCTAAAGCTATATTACTATAAAATCCCATCAATAATATTGAAAAAAAAACATTTTCTCCTAACTTATGTCCAACATAATCCATTCTAATCTTTAGGCTTATCTAAAATACTTTGGTCCAAGCTCATAGTATAAAGAAAATGATTACATGAAATGTCGTCAACCAAGCATGTGAATACCATCATTTATCCCCCATATATCTTGTTGGTCACATTCCAATCATGTGAATACCTTAATGATGTATTCTCTTGAAAAATGAATACCCATTAAACCTTAGTGAAAACATGAATGCTGTCAAAAGTTAACTCTTTCCACATACCAAAACCCAAAAATTCTATATACTCAAACCATGATATAACCTTCTCCTTATGAGATCATGAATATTATCAAAAATTTAATTTTCTCCTTATCCCTTCATTATGCGCATATCATCTGCATTCCAAAAATATCTGAATAACCTTTCATGGATACTGGTAACATTAATCATACACTTTCAAAACTCAAGGAAATACAATAGTGTAAAAATCCATAGATGTCTCTTTATTCCATAGTAGCATGAGATTACTTATACAACATTACACATGATAAACATGTAATCATTCCACTACATTCTTAAACCATTGACCGGGCTTCAACAATTCTTTCATCTCACATATCATTTGTAGTCTCTTCATCATCATCCACATAAATACTACCCATACGACCATACTTATTCTCTTCATGAGACTTTCCCTTAGGGAATTGGTTTGCATAATGCCCGTACATTCCACATTTAAAACATTTAACCATTGCTGATGTCGTAGCAATACCATTATCCTCATCCCTGGTGTTAACTGAACCTTTTCCTTTACACTTACTGGCTTTGTGTCCTTCTTTTCCACACCCAAAGCATCTTCCAGTTCCTTTGAAACATTCTCCTTGATGCCTATTCCCACATGATTTACATAGGGGAAATTGAACTTTCTTTCCTCTATGATCATCATGAAACTCCATCTTTCTCTTATTAGCCGAGTCAGGAAACTTACCAAATTTTACTTTATTGATCATATTATGAGATTGCATATTCGGCATAATAATGATGTTTGGACATCCAAATCCCATTTCATTTGGTTTCTCATTATTCCATTGTCCATCATATCCTCCATTATCGTGAATCATCTTATTTCCAGCCATTTTCTAAAACACAAAAAAAAATAGTGTGAGTGAAAAAAATCATAATAAAGGGGGAGTAACTTCAATATCTAACTTCTTAGGTTTAATTATATGATTTTTAGCGTAATTCTAGTACTATAACCTATACGTATACTTAACCTTAGGGACATCCCTAGACATAATTTAGAAATATCTCTAGGGATCTCACTAACGTTTTCGCATCCTAGTTTCCAAAGGTTGACTAAACCTTTCCTCTGATACCAACTGTAGAGACCCGAAGATTGACGTACATGGACATTACATTACTTTTGCGGAATACTTAGTACATAAAAAAAACACACACACAAGGATCATAATAGTTTAGTGTCATTGGAAACTCGGAATATAATCTTCTAATCGTGGTGAAAGATCTTCAAAATCTTCCATAAATATCTTCCTTTTTTTTACCTAAAACCATTCTTTATATCCTGGGGAAAAGAAAACATAAAAGGGTGAGCTCAAATGCTCTGTAAGGGTAAACAAAAGAAATATCAATCACATCATATTCATAAGAACATATCATTTTGGAAATCTTAACCTGCAAAAGAGAGCATAATTTCATAACATGGGATAAATCATGGCAGTGAAATGTAATCACAACAATCATAACATAAAACATGAAACTTTGTGTCATACACACATAATCATAGAGAATCATTTCTTGTTAGTCAAGACTCATTGCCAAGACTATCTTAGTGGACAAAGTCCCTTTCTGAACCGAGTCACCCTCGTTTCAGTCCGGTTTCACTGAACCGGTATAACCTACCATTTCAGCCATGTCTATCTCATGAGATATAAAATCTTTACCCAATGCATTGGAGGGAGATATAGGTCCCACCCATCTCATAATGATACCATTCATATGTGTGCCACAAAATCTTAAAACATATATCATTGCATAACCCATGTAATAAAAATGGGAATCTTAAACATCGTGACATAATAAAACAATTCATATAAGATAAAGTAATTCATAAAAAAAATATTTTCAACACAAAATAATCAAATCCATGTAATAATAGGGATAGAAACAGAACCCTTTATTATCTTATATGGTAAATAATTTTGATAAAACACTTGAACTCCATTCTTGAGAAAAATATCCTTTCTGCTTCAAAAACACTTTTCCTTTCTTAACATGTCGTACAATTATAAACTAAAAGAAGTTGATTAAAAATAAACTTTAAAACTTGTAAATTAAGCTTCTTGGAAATAATGCTTTAAAAATCCATTCATTCCTTATAAGTTAAAAAAAAATTCTTCGTACTTTTGTCGGAAATGTCAAAAAGTACCTCGTATGAAAAAACGTCAAAAGATTCATTTCATATCCTTTACTAAAAACTCACCGAAGGGTAAAATTGGATTTAAACAATTGTAGGTGGATGGAAATAATATTACATATTGAGGAAACATGGATGTGGATGATAAAATACACCCCAATAAATACCAAAGTATAAACAATCTCGGATAAAAATGAGATTGTGATATTTCCCTTACCTTAGGTCGGATTTGCTTCGTATGTGTCTGAACCTACTGTATAATGATTTAAATGATGTCATTTACTTATTAATGAATCCTATTAATTTTAATTATATCATATATGGTTCACTTATGACTTTATATTACCCGTTATTTTGTAAATTCATGTGAAAGTAGCGTTTTGGGTAAAATCGTCTCATTTGTCGTTCGTGTTTTAACTTGTAATTATTCATATGATTACTTAGATCATTATTATTTAATTATAGAATATAAAACATTATTTATATATAATATATATTCATAATATACATATATATAATGGATCGATAAATGGAAAGAAATACACCGTTCATGGAGACGGTAGGCCGTACGTACGCATGAATGCTGTTTTCGTTTCCTTATTGAATTGAGTGGAATTAAGTAGATGACATACATATATATACACATAAATCCAGTAGCTTTATAATGTCATATATTTCATTATTATTTCTTATATATACTTTATAATCATTATTAAATGGTTAACATGGAGAATGAATCTCATCGCGTCGTGGAGACGGTAGTCCGTACGTACGCACGAGCGATGATATCATTTCCATAATTATTGAATTTAATTGGAGTGGATGATACAATATATCAGAATAATTATGATGTTATAATAACTATGTATAGTTATTCTTTACACCATAATACCCATCCATGTAAGGTGTTGGTGGAAAAACAGATTACACTACGGCGTGGAGACGGTATTCCGTACGTACGCACGCGCGGTGATTTCGTTTTCCGTAGGATGGATAGATAGTGAAATAGGATTGTTTAATACTTATAATAACATATAAGTATATGATTTATACTTATGTTATTACTTCATAATGAAACAAACTAAGAAGAAGAAGTGGAAGAAGAAATAAAGGTGAAAGAATCGGTAACGGAAATTATCTCTTCTTTGAAGCGCCTTTTTGAGACCTCCTCTTCGGGCAGTAAAATTGGACTTTGAGGAAGACCGGAACCTCTAGGATGTTGCTAGGGAATTGGATAAGAGAATTTGGCAGGGTTTGTCTGAGCTTGATGACTCAAAGTTGTGTGAGTAAGAGAGAGAGGAGGTGCCCTTTTATAAGGGAGGAGAGGGGCACCTTTGGAATTCTTAAAAATATTAATTTATAATAAATCTAACCCCACTTAAAAAACCTCCAAAAATGACTCATATTCAAAGATAGGGTTGTAATCTCATCAACCAATCAAATTTAGACGTGTTTGGATCTTATTTTAAACCTTATCATTTTGATTTATCCTTATTTAATCTATTTAAGTTTATTTGTGGTAATAAACTTCTAAATTTTTAATTATAACAAACAATTACTTATTTGTTGTGAATTTTCCATAATTGTTTAATTTATAACATTATAGACCATATAAATTTAAATTTATAATTTTTAAATATTTTTGTGATTTTTAAACAATTTTATAATATGTTATTTTTGTAAAATAAGAATAGTGTCAATTTTGACACTATTCATTTATTTGAATTTAATTAAAATATATACAGAAGATATGTTCGAACTAAAAGATTTAATATATTAATAAAAGGTCATATGTATCTATAAAATTAGTGGATCACATTAAATAGTTCATATAATATTTATTTTATTATTTTTAAAACCATTTATTTGGTTTATCTCTTAATAAAATAATTACTACATCATTTTTGTATAATTATTTAATATACTTATTTTTTGCATAACAATTTAAAACAAAATCCTATGATGAATATAAATATATTAAATTTCACAATAATACTTTTACTCGTATTTATCATCATAAAATCACAATATTTAAATTGTTATATTTATTAAATTATGAAGGTGACAACTTTGGCATCATTTAAAATAAAATAATATAAGTGTCATAATTGCTTGTATAAGACTCCAAATGGTCAAATATTCGACCATTGGATGATTATAGTTTTAATTTACATGACCAATAAGTTTTGGTCAGGGTTTTGTGCCTTTTATGGTCACTATTAGTTTAATAAATACTATATTCTTGATTTTTCACTAGATAAATAATTTCTGCATCACTATTGTGTCACAATTAATGATAACTATTTAATTCCAAAAAAAATTCTAAATAAATTCTCATGATGTAGATAATTTTGTTATCTTTCTTGACACTATTCATGTTCGATGTTTTATTATGTTTATCACTAAGTTAAAATTATTATACTTATAAGATTTAAGAGAGTGACATGTTGTCACTTTCTTTGGTTTTAATACTAATTAAATCATTTTCATTGTCAAAAGTCCATAAAATGAATCTAATCCGACCCTTAGTTGATATGGGTTTACTTTTAGCCATCAAATAAAATTTTGGCAGGTGTTAGGGTAATTTTATAATATTATATTTACCTTTAATTACCCGATTTACCTTTAACTATGGTAAATAAAATTTACCGTAGTTACTATTCATAATTACCAAAAATAAAAAGTAGCATATTAACATAATTTGGACCCAATGATTCCAAATATGGAATCCATTTTTTAAAATTCAATACACAGAAGTTGCATAAATTAAATTAATATTAACCCCGTTGTCGAATAAAAACGGGTTTTTGTTTAAAACATTGCAAAAGATTGAATTGATTTAACCAACGAATTCAAGGTAAAATCAATGCTAATGACATAAATTATATTAAATGGTAAAAATATATTCTATTTATACTTTAAAACCATTCAATATTATAATTTAACCACATAATATGTTATGATGAAAAAAGTTGTTTTTATTTAAAATATAGCGTGTTTTTACTATTCATTAAAATATGAAAGTTATCGAAAAAATATCAAAACTTTATCTAATGTAAATTTTTACATCCTGATTCAAAAGAAGAATTTTATTTTGTCAAATTGAACATATAAACATGTCAAAAACTAGATTTAAAGTGGGTGCGCCATCAAAAGGCGGCAAAACTGCATTTTTTTAAAAATACTTATTTTACCCAAAAAATTTATTTTGTTCTTATACCATGTTCTAGAAAATGTGTAAGATGAATAATAATGTTATAAAATTCAAAATTTAGTTAATACTATTCATAACAGCTAGTTCATGACAATATTATAATAATATACCATTGTTTATTAAAACCCGGTATTGCGTACAACACACGCTATCAAGGAAGGTCGTGATTGCGTGTAATGCAAGCCAAGTCAGGGTTGCGTGTTGTGAAAGAATCCTTCGTTGTTTCGTATAACAGAATCCAACCATATTTCATTTATACATTTAATATATATATATATATATATACTCAATATTGCGTAGAATAACTGTTATCAAAATTGTGTGTAACACGGTTCAAGAGTAGTGTTGCGTATACTGCAAGCTAATACAGTGTTGCATATAGCGCAAGGTAATCTTGGTGTAGAATACAACACAAGACATTAATGAAATTAAAATAATATTTTTCATAAAATCTCGGCGTGTTACACACAATGTCGTGGTAGGTGGTTTGTGCCTTTCCGTAGTTAATCATTGAGTAATATGTGCAAAAGTGCCCAATACCCTTGTTCAGGGTATTGCGTGTTTATGGTTTTTAGTTCTGATATTTCTTGTTATGCCTTGTGTGCTTGTGTAGAGGTTTAGTGATTGTAAGTAGGGTTATCTGTCAATGCTATTGAGGTTTTCCCATGCTTGTTTTTTTTGACCTTTTAGTCTAGATTTTCCTGTTAGGTTGTTTTTATTTCGATTCCTAGTTTTGTTAGGATGGAGTAACTTTATCTAACATGTTTTGATATGTTGTATACTTTTTAGCCAAGTTTTTCTTGAGGTTTACTTTGGATGACTTGTATCTTTTGTGCGCGATTGACTTACACTAGGATGTGGGAACCTGGTTTAGTATTCCATAGGGGGAATGGACGTCGAGGGCTTCCCTTGGGTGTCTCTTTTACTATTATGTTGCGAGACCATAGGGGGGGGGGGGGGGGTGGACATTGTTCACTCCTAGAGTGTATGAAATTTTCTAGATATGTCCCTCATGAGGAATTGGAATTTGAGTGCTTCATAAGAGTGCCTATTAGCTACTGATAGGAGACCACCTGGGGAATTAACGACAAGTGATTACTCATAGAGTCATTACTAATTCTAAACCAGAGGGGTTAGAGTGTGTGTACTTCCCAGAGGGTTTCTTGTGATTATTTTGGTTAAACCATAGGGGTTTGGCTGTGAGTATTTCCTAGAGGGTTAGCTTCATTAACTAGCTTCATACTTGATATATGAAATTGAATGCATTTGAAATTGTTGAATTGTTTACCTTTGAGTACTTCTTTGTTTACTGCTTCTTTTCCCTTATTTCCTGCCATATATATTCACTGATTGTTTGGAATAGATCATTGTGTGGTTTCCTATTTGTATTAGTCTGACACCCTGTTTGGGTCATTTTGTTGGGCCCAAAAAAATTATATTGTCGAAGGCCTTGATAAGGGCATGTGCCCTTCTACTTCAGGTACTTGACATCTTTGGAGGTGGATATCATGGGACCAAGATGAGGCTTGTGATGTTGAGGAGTTGTTTACTTGTTTCATTTTGTACTTTGGTTTAGTATTGTATTACATCCTTGTGAAATGTTTGTTGTTTTCTGAGACATATGTATCAGGCATCATATATATATGTGCTCCAGTTTATTTCTCCAAGTCTCCTGCAGTTTACTATTGTATGGTATTATAATTGCATCTGGTATTGTTATTTATTTCATTTCAGCCGTGTTACTATGCCAATGAGGGAATAGTTTTCCCACTATCACACCCAAGGCCCTCACTGCTAGTCACCAGCCTATGGCATCTGGGGAAATGAGCTTGAGGCCATATGACCAACTGGTTACAGGGTGCCTCTAGGTAGCACCCAGAACTAGGACATTGCAAAGTGGTATCTGAGGAATTATTTCTTCTTTATTTATTATTTGGAGCAAATATCTAGGGATAGTAAGAAATAAGTAATTAGTAATAAGTTTTTCCTGGGAGTATCTAACCCATGTACAGGCAAAATAAAATATACATCGATTATTGTGGTTCTTCTGGTTTCGTAATTTTCCAATTGATGATTTATCCATTAGGTGATTAACATATCTTGTTATGTTATCATTTATATTATTGAGGTTCTATTTATGTTGCATCTCGATGAGATGAGGGGGTTCCATCTCAAGCATCATATATGAACTTTTTAGAAATCACATGCCATCAATTCTTACCATGCCATTTAGGGTGCATTACTGATTGCATTTTGTTGTGATAGATGTTGTTCTAGAGATTCATGATGTTGTGGAAGATTACTTGATTGAATACCAACTATTTGATTGGGTATTGGATTTATGAAGTGTTTTATTTGAATAAACACCCATCATTGGTTCTTGACGTGTTATGGGCCCTCATGGATCAGAATTCAGTGGATCATTACACTGTTTAGGGTGTATATGACATGAATAAAATTCCAAGATCTGATTTGAGGGTAGTATGGGACCTCACATATCCGAATTTGGCAATTTAATATTCGGTTTAGTGTTTTTCTAGACTTTGAAGTAGTTTATGAGGCTTACTGTCTAGAAAAAATTAAAATACATGACGTGTAATTATGAATACATTCCATGTGCCCTACAATTTGGGAAGGAATTGTTTTTCTTCAGTACATGTGGTGTACTGTATGTACAGGCCATGTATCTTCTAACTGTGTCAGTAAATGTGTGGGTAGAGACACGAGGTTGGGAAATATTTGGGTGGACACGCGGTGAACCAATTGTACATGTCATGTTGTGTACACGATGTATCCACCCATGTAACTAATGACACAGATGTATAAAACATATGTTATACACGTCGTGTCAAGATTGAACATTCTGTGTAGTGTAACTCTTGAATCCTTTTATGTAGTGAACAACACGGGTCAGTGAAATCATTCATGTACACGATGTTTCTACGTGGAACACGCAGAGTGGAGTGATCTGTGTAACTGGTTGTGTAACTATCAACACGTGCCAGGGAAGTTCATATAGTACACACCAGGTATGGAACTAACAAACCATGTAGTCTTGTTTTAGGAGAACCATGTGGCTTAGCTGTGTAAGGGAACCCGGGCAGGAGAAAAGGATTCAAGCACACACCGTGTGTTAGAAAAACACGCCATGTGCATTGGGTATTACATGACCAGTGTTGGAAAATGCACACGCCCATGTGAAGGCCTAATGGAACACGTCATGTAGAGGTCATGCGCAATGTGTATCCTTGTATTAAAAAACATGAATTGATTATTCCTATTGTTACATTCATTCGCTTATGGTTTTCTTTCCTTCATAATATTGATCATAGGCATGCGCGTGACCTTACAGAGTCATTCCACTAAGACGTCCTCTGTTTGTATGCCAGTTATGGGGAAGTGATCAAACAAATAAGTAAGGATGATCTGGGATCACTAGTAGATCCTCTAATTGAGCCAGTCTTGGCACGATCTGTCATTACGGACACAGGTGCTGACGCACAGTTCCGAGAGGGATTTATGAGGTTCATGAAAACCATCTGAGGACAACTTCTTTGTTCCCCGTTTATAGCAGATTTGATGCAGTTATTTCATCCACATCATCCTCTCACTTTCACAGGGTAAGGAAGAACTCAGGATGCAGAGTCATGGTTAGAAGCAATGCTTTCTATTTTCAATCATCTGGAGACGCCTCCATAGAAGAGGGTGAAGCCCACTACCTATATGCTTCGAGATTTTTCCAGGATATGGTGTGATGTGATCTCACAGACATGACGCCAGAAAATCATGGCTTGGGATGAGTTCCAGCATTCCTTCTATGAAAACTTCTACCTTAGACTTTGAGAGATGATGAAGACCAAGAGTTCATGAGTCTAGAGTAGGGTATTATTTCTATTATAGAGTATTAATCTATCTTTATAGCACTGTAGTGCTTCAAACCCATCCTAATATGTGATGAGTTATTTTTGTTTAGGAAGTTTGAGGATGGTCTCAGGAAATACATCTGATCTCAGGTGAACATCATTAGGATTACTTCTATAACTCATATTGTCAACTATGAACTAATCAAAGAGGAAAATATGATCGATTCTGGAGTTATGAACCAAAGCATCTCGACATCCGGAGTTGGTACCCCTCCGATAGAGAGTAGGAAGCACTATAGGGAGTCTACATGTGGAGATCATAGAAGGTAGAGGACTTTTTCTGGTGGCCATGTGGTATGCCACCATTGCGGGAAGAGTGGGAATATGAGGCCCCATTTCCCAAGATACCCAATGGAGTGATGATCTTTCAGCATGATGGGTCATCTTCAGTGCTTCTATCAGTTCTTCTCACCAGCTGCAGGTGATTGGTTTTATTCTATGACTCCGCATTTAGGGGCATCACCACCAGTTTCTCAGCAATATAGAAACCAGGGTTCTTCTAGAAGTTTAGGAAGATGTGGAGGTCGCGGTCACTATTGTTAGTCTTCAGGATTATAGTGACAGTAGGGTGGATCACTTCAGGTTTTCCAAGTAGGATCATAGGGCCGCGGTGCAGGTCAGACTTTTGTAGTGGAGAAGACCTAGCTGGAGGAGAATCCCAGAACCTCTACAGTTTGAGGTATGATCCTAGTTTCCTTAGTTATAGCTTCTACTCTTTTCGATATAGGGGATTCCCATGGATTTATATCTATTACTATTGTGCAGATTCTTGGGCTCTGTATCATTACCTATGATAATATCTTGATGAAAGAAACTCTGTTAGGGACTGGGACGACTAGTGTACATCAGTTCAAGGAGTGCTATCTTGGGGTTGGTGGGTGTCACTTCTTATGGGACCTCTATGTCTTAGAGATGACAGACTATGAAATCATTTTCATAATGGATAGGTTAGTTCCCTTCTAGTATATTTTCTATTTCTATCATCATAGTGTAAGATTCACATCACGAGATTCAAATCATTTCGTCATAAGGGAGAATGGGATGTCCAGGCGAGTAGAGAAAGACCTGAGCATCAAGGTTTTGGGAGATTTATAAAATGGATTTCTAGTCTATATCTATATGACCATGGGACTTCATAGATGGACATTCCCTCAGTAGTGGATAATTCCAGGAACGTCGTTCCAGAGGGATTTTTAGGATTGCCTCCTGAGCGGGAGGTGGAATTTTCTTTTGAGCTAATGCTTGGAGGGGAACCATGGTTTATTCCTCCTTATAAGATTTTGACACCAATGTTATAGGATCTTAAGAATTAGGTGGAGGAGTTACAGGAAAAGGGTTTCATCTGACCCCCTACTTCACCATGGGGTTCACCTGTCCTATTTGTGAAGAAGGCGGATGGTACCCTCAGACATTGTGTGGATTATCAGAATTTGAACCAGTTGACAATTATGAACCCACATCCCTTACCGAGGATTGATGATCCCTTTGATCATCTTTGTGGATCCCGAGTTTTTTCAAATAATGATTTGAGGTTCGATTACCATCATTTGTGCATTATACCATCTGATATACCTCTTACATCCATCAAGATTAGGTATGTTCTATACTAGTTTGTGGTTATGTTGTTCAGTCTCATGAATGCACCTGTAGTCTTCATGGAACTAATGAACAGAGTGTTCTATCCATACTTGGATTCATTTTTGGTAGTCTTCATGGATGATATCTTTGTGTAATCTCACACTCCACATGACAATTCTACCCATATTTAGATCATTTTGAGTATACTGAGATAGCATCAATTATATATTAAGCTCTCAAAATGCCTCTTTAGGATACACCAGATTCACATCTTGGGTCATGTTATCTCATAGAGGGGATTATCAGAAGGCCTAGAGAAAGAAAGAGTAGTAGTTTCTTGGGAGAAGCTGAAGAACATCTTCAATGTATGAATTTTTCTAGTGTTTTCTGGATAATATAGAGTTTTATACAGTACTTTTCATGATTAGCAGTGCCACTGATGGGCCTGACTAAGAATGGTGCAATGTACCTATGGTTAGATTCTTGTGAGTCATTATTTTAGGAACTTGAAGGGAGGTTGACTGCTACACAGATACTATTATTTTCAGAGCTAGGAAAGTAATATAATTTTTACTATGATGCTTCAGGTATCAGATTAGGAGTTATTCTAATGCCGGGAGAAGGATTCATTGTGTATTGGTCTTGGGAGTTGAGGCCACATGAGAGTAATTATCTGACACATGATCTCAAGTTGGTTGGAGTTGTTCATGATTAACATTGTTGGAGACATTATCTTCTGGGATAGCACTTTGTGGCTTTCATCGACCACAAAATTCTCAAGTATACCTTAACTCGACGTGACTAGAATTTGAGACAGCGATAGTGGGTTGAGTACCCTCAGTCATTGGAATTTGAACTTTTCTATATGCCTTAGAAAGGCATCACAGTAGATTATGCATTGCGAAGAATCACTCAGATACATGAAATTAACGAGGATAGTAGTGAGTAGAAGCTTATACATATTTTATCTGAGATTCACTTGGAGTTGCACGATACACAGGGTCAAACATCTATATCTTCTATGAGTGTTACCTCTACCCTACTTGATAAAATGCGGATGAGGCAGCTATCATATTCTGATGGCCTCATCCTATGGGAGAGTGTGTCAGTAAAGAACCTTATTCATGGATGGACCATAGGAGAGGATGAGATCTTACGTCTTCATTGGCGTGTTTGGGTGTCAACAAACATACACGAGGTGCTGATGTGGGACATTCATTCTTCAGTTTGGGGAGTTCATCCTGGTGTCACCAAGATATATTGTGATCTACACCATCAGTATTGGTGGCTAAGTATGAAGAGAGATGTGGCTAGGTTTTTCATGAGGTGTTCCACCTGTCAGTAGGTGAAGGTGGAGCATCAACAACTAGCATGACTTTTGCAATATTTACCCATTCCTGAGCAGATGTGGAATGATGTCGCGATGGATTTTGTGACCGGTCTTCCAAGGTCACCTTGATAGAATGATGTATTATTGGTCTTCATTGACAGACTCATGAAGGATTCTCACTTCATGTCAATCAAGGAGACCATCAGTTTTGATGAGCTGGGAAGGTTTTACAACTGAGAGATTGTATGTTTATATGGGGTTCCACACTCCATTGTTTTGGAAAAGGACAACCGTTTTACTTCTCGTGTCTTGTAGAGACTATAAAAGGCTTTGTATTCACGTGTACATTGGATTACATCTTACCATCCCATGTAAATATCCAGTTTTTTCATACGATTTAGGTTCTTGAGGACATTCTTCGAGCATGCATCCTGGATTTTGGAGTCTTCGGAGAAGCACATACCTATTGTGGAGTTTTCCTACAATAATATTTTTCAAGAATATATTCAGATGGCACCTTATGAGGATTTGTATGGTAGTTCATGAAAATCACCCTTATATTGTCTTGAGGTATGAGAGGCAGCTATTCTAGGACCTCATCTTATCCAGAAGACCACAGAGTAGATACAGTTGATTCAGAAGAGGATGGTTAATACACAATCTTAACAGAAGTATTATGTTGATTGGTGGAGACGACCTCTAGGGCCCGAGGATGGAGATTAGGTTTTCATGTGTGAAATACTAATTTTGGGAGAATGGAGGATATGGATACAATTTTAGAATTCTCCGAGATATGATGGGCTACTTGAGGTGTGGAGAGAGTTGGGCTGGTTGCCAATCGGTTTCAGTTACCTCAGAGGTACCGCACTATGCACGACATATTTCATGTTTCTCATCATCGACGTTACTTATCAGACCCATATCATGTTTTTAAACCTAATAAGGTTGAGTTAGAGGTGGACATTTCATTCGATAAACATCCTATCAATATTGTTGGTCTACGTAAGAAGGTTCTCTATGGTCGGTCTGTTTCTCTGGTATGAGTGATATGGTATCACAGGAAAGTACATGATACGATTTGGGAGAGGGTGGCTCACATACGATCACAGTGGCTAGAGATATTTAAGGATTCCTCTTCTATTAAACCTTTCTAGGGAAATTCAGGGATGATATTTTTTAATGGGGGAAGCTTGTATGAACATGGATATTATTTTCTTGTATGTTTTCCATTTTCGGGTTGTTTTTTAGAAAAAGAGGTGTTTTTAGAAATTTCAGAAGTATACACCTTTTACATATAAGTACATTCTATGTACTCAGTTGTCGCGAGGTACCATGTACTAGTCATGTAACGGCCGAGTACATGGCCGTTTGGGGTGACCAAGAGGCTACCTAAATCGGGGCCTCATAATGGCAAGTACACATCGTGTACTTTTAAAATACATACTGTGTACATTCTTTTTATTTCATTAAATAGACCAATGTTACTTCTAATGGACATAATTCACTTCTTCTCAACATGTCTCTTCAAGGAGCGTCCGTACAACTTCATATCTTCTCCAAACCCCTAACTCTCTATCTGTTCTCATATCTGAACTTTTTCGATTGTGTTGGAGTCGAATATGTGAGTTCTTCTTTCTTCTTGAACCTCATCTATTGATTTCTACTCTATTGGGATATATCTTTGGTTGAGAGTTTTGGATGTTTTTTTATATTTAAAGAATTATAAGGTGATTTTTGGCCTTCAGTTCATGTATATCATCCATACAATGCCGAGGTAATTAGTCTATTCCTTTCCGTAGTTAGTCTTTGAGTTATACGTGAAGAAGTTCTCAATACCCTTCTTCAGGGTATTGCGTGTTTATGGATTTTATCCCTAATATTACCTGTTATGCCTCATGTACATGAGTAGAGGTTTGTTGATTGTAAATAGTGTTATCATTCCATGCTATGGATGTTTTTCCCATGCTTGTTTGTTTTGACAGTTTTGTATAGCTTTTCCTATTAAGGTGTTTTGCTTTCCATGACTAGTATTGTTAGGATGGAGTTACATTATCAATAATGATGTGATATGATTTAGACTGTTTATCCAAGTAGTTCATGAGGTTTACATTGTCTATAAAGTATTGTTTTTACACCATTGACTTACACAGGACTGTTGGATCCTTATTTAGTAGACCATAAGGGGAATGGTTGCTAAGGGCTTCCCTAGAGTGTATATGTTACTGTTACGTTGCGATACCATAAAGGGGATGTACTATGAGATCCCATAGATATTATATGGTTACATAGATATGGGCTATAAGGGGAATTGGAAATTTAGTGCTTTCTCATAGTGCCTATTATTTACTGATACGAGACCGCATGTGGAATTAACGGTGAGTTCTTCCCCAGAGAGTATTTTCTAAAGCTGAGCCTACGGGGTAATACTATGTGTACTTCTCAGAGGGTTGCATGTGACTTCTTTGGTTGAACCAGAGGTGTTAGGTAGTGATTATTTCCAAAAGGGTTACCTTCTTTGATTAGATGGTTACTTTAAATATGAAATTGAATGCATTTGAAACTGTGGATTTTTTTCCTTTGAATACTTCCTTGTTTACTACTTCTTTTTTCTTATTTACAGCCATAAAGATTCACTGACTATTTAGCCCAAATAGTTGGGTGGTTGCCGACTGGGAATAGTCTCACACCTTCTTTGGGTCATGCTTTTGGGCCCAAATAGATTATATTTTTGTAGGTTAAATAAGGGAATGTACCCTTTTTCATCAGGTAATTGACTACTTTAGAGATGGAGAGCACGGGGCGAAGCTGAGGCTTGCGATGTTAAAGAGTTTTCTCCTTGTTTTCTATCATACATTGGTTTAGTACTGTATTCTATCATATTAATTTTTTTAGCTATTTTCATAGGCATATGTATCATGCATCATATATATATGTGCCCCATTTTATTTCTTCCAGTCTCTTGTTGTTTACTGTTGTATGGTATTATTATTTCTTCCCCTATTTTTATTTTTTTCGTTTCTCCTATGTTACTCTATGAATGAGGGCATAGTTTCCCCCACTATTGCACGAAATACCCTCACTACCTGTCGGAATCCTCTAGCATTTGGGGAAATGTGCTTGCGGTCATGTGACCAACCGTGTTCAAGGCCCCTCTGGGTGGAAACCGGAACTAGGACGTTATATAATCAAAATAGTACACTATTAGGTGATGGAAAAATTTTCCCCATTAATTTAACATAAAATTGGTTAGCATCATTATCACAAATAAAATAATTTTATCCTTTTCTCCTTTTAATAAAAGTTTTAAAATATAAAGAGTATTAAACGATATTTATTTAATTCATTATCTCATATTATTCAAAACAACACCTTATTAGGAATAAACATATATTATAATATATGAATAATATGGTAAATGTATAAATAATCTATTTAGATTCATCTGATCTTGATGCATTCCATTCCATTGAAATATTTATTTTTCAATAAATTTTAATGAAAATTACATGCTCTATCAATTATTCACATGATTTGGAAGAACATATAATGTATACATTCTATATCATATACTGATAAAACAATTGGAATTAATTTCAATTTCAAAGGTATATATCACAAGAATTCATTGTAGTTTCACAAACCCATTTAAAAATATTAAGCAGATCACATCCAATAGTATTATTTCTCTCTATATCTCGAGAAATTCACTATTACTTTTAAATTACTTCGACTAGATGATATATGATGTACTTTTAGACTCACCAACAATCTTTCTTTCTTCTAGTTTTAATTTTTACCCATTTATACTCTCAATACAGCTAATGAACATAGACATCCAATGTGAAATTTTTATTTTCTAAGCACAACAATAATGACATGAAACAAATTTCATAAATATTTTCAAATTTATAGAAAATTTTCATATATTTCAATATAGAAAATTACTAAACTAAAATAAGCCTTGTGGAATCCATTAATCTCACAATGTAAACATTATCTGTCAAAAAAATTTTGGTAATTTTTTACCTATGTAATTTAAAATCCCTAGTGAATAATTTTACACTTCTTATAAGAATCAAAATTCACATGTGGAACATCTTCATCACATGGTTAATCATGAAGATATTCTTTGGATACTTATAATTAATCCTTATAAACATTTAAAATTATGTCTTCTTGCCTAATTATAACTCATATATGGTTCAAATAATAAGAGAACACATGATAATGTATGGGAACAAAACTATGGAATGACCACCCTTGGATTTCACATCATTTTATTATAGAATATTATAATTAAATATTTACAAAATTATGATTTTTTTTAAAAAATTATATAATTACTGAAAAATTAATTTCCAATATATCTTAGAATTAATTCATTATTATTGAATCAAATGAATGGTTTTTTAATTAATAGATAAATTTTTTTATTTTCATTGAAAGATATCTTTTTTCAATAATTTAAAATGTCATCTTTTATTGGAAAATAGATTCAATGTACAAATAGTCTTTTAAAATTATTAATAATTCAATTAATTTTATTAGAATCAATATTTTGACTAATTTTCTATAACAAGAACTAATACTTATGATGACATTTTGTACTGTTTCTTTTTTTTAATTTTAAACTATATTCTTCCTGTTATGTGAAAATAATTTAATAAAATATATTAAATTTTAAATGTAATAATAAATTATATAATTTAATATGTTTTACATAATTATTATTTATTATGAATATAACCCATTTAAAATATTTGTCAACTTGTTAAAAGAAGTAAAATTGGGTTAAACAAATGAGTAAAGCATTAAAATATCATTAATAATTAAAATAATCCTAAATAAGGTTGTTTTTTACCTAAAATTTTTATAATAATTTGAATAATTTATTTTTCAAAATAAATGAAAATTTGGGAACCCAATGATGACTTTTGTAAAAATAGGATCTATTGTATTCAAATTAATTAAGATTTTTGGATCATTGAATTTAATGGACTTGTTGGAAGATTCCATTTCATTTAGAATTAAAATAATGTTTTTAAAAAACATAATTTTTTATTATATATCCAATTGAATTTGGTTAAAACTTATTATATGATTACAAGGTAATTTTTTTATTCTTTAATTTGGTATTTCATAAAATGTTGTTTTTTCATACATATTTTTATTATAACATAAATTTATTTTCATAAAAAATATAAATTAAATATGATTAAATGGAATCCAAATTTTAAACTTGTAGTTCAAAATATTTTTTGAATTACCCATTTATTTTTGGTTATTTAATAATTTTGTCATATTTAAAGATATGATATCATAATGAAGGTGGAAATTGGTTTAAAGTATTCTAAGTAGGAGATGAGAATTAAAATGTATAAAATAGGTTTTTAATTATGTTTCAATTGGTTTATTTATTCCCAATAACATTTATATTAAAAATTGTGGATCATTTTTACTTAATTATATTTTAGTGATGTTTTTATAATTTATTCATTAAAATAATTCCATGTGTGTCCATTCCCTCTATAATAAAATGATGGAACATATACTTTATTATAAATACATTGGGAACATTATAAATAATATAAAACACAACATAATACATTCCTAGATTCATTAAATATGTAATTTATCTTCAGGTCTTGTCAAAATACTATGCATTCATGGAAAAATTTAGGATAAAAAATATTTTTTTCAAAGAAGTGGTAAAACACTAATCTGAGTACATCTGATTTTATTTATTTTTAATATTTTAGAAAATATGTTTTACCACTAATAAAATAATTAATCCATTATCATATATATATATATATATATATATTATAATTATAACCATATATCAATTTTCCACCTCCCTTCCATCATAGGAAATCAAAAGCATCTCTCTTGTGTATGTACGTCTTACCATCTCCATGGAGTGGTGTTATTTTGTTTCATCACCATTTTAGATGGATGGTTATAAATATGAATGTATTGAATATATATGATAATAATCAAATAATTATGGTAATGTAATTTGAATATATAATTTAACATTATATCCTTCTATGAGTTAAAAAATATAGTAGTTCTCATGTGTACAGGTGGACTACCACCTTCAACAAGAAATGTGACCCCTTTTTTATATAAACCATTCATAAATTACTCACAATATGTATATATAGAATTTAGGTACTATTTATTATCATTATGTAGATGATAGAATCATATTCATGATGAAAGGATTGAAACCACCAAACCAAAACAAAAATAAAAACTAAAATAATTAACACCATGAAATAAATATTTTACTAAATAATTATAAACAAATGGGTATTGGAATATTATAATTGGAAAATATAAAATATTAGAGATATATATGGTCTTATTATATATTTATAGTAAATCTAATTTTACTTTAAAAAGGTTAAATGTACTTATATGGTATGTAGAAATTGTGGTAAGGGGTCTCCAAATTTAATATATTATGGTATAGTTACACCACCAAATCATTGATTATGTTAAGACAATATTATAGATAATATGAACAATGATTGATTTATTTTGTATCTGATAATTTATTTTGTAGATATAACTTTTGTTCTCATAATAACTTGCTTGATTGATACTAACATTAAAGTTTACAAACAATATAGGAGTTTTCATGTCAATTTCAACTGCACTAGGGTATTTTTGGTATTAAGAACCTATTTTCTGTAATGTCAGGTATATAATGAAAATTTTATATATCTATCATGAATACCAATTAATTCTTGGTAATTTTTGTTCTAATTCAGGTTTAATTATTCAAGATGTAATAGTATAAAAGTTACAAAAATAATAAAAAATAAATTTACAATCTCATTTTATTGGATTGATTTTATTATTAATTAAATGAATCATAAGATTTAACCTTAATAAATTCAATAAATATTTATACCCTATGGGTATTTAGTAATTTTACTCTTTTTAAAGAACTTTTCATCTCACAAGAAATTGAATTATGGAAGGAATTGTTTAAAATTCAATCATGTATTATTTCCCTTTTGATCTAGTATATTTTTCATGTATGTACATATTTTTCAAAATTGTTTTTGAAATGAAATTTAATTTAAATTAATAAATACATAATGATATTTGAATTTATTATTTATTTTTACATGGTTTTAATGTTGAAAATATTATAATCTACATATTTTTCATGATCAATAATTATTTTAAAAAAATTGTACGAATTATTTCTTTTTAACATATTAAATATTAATGCATTTTTTCAACATCATAACTATTTTACCTTATTAATATTCCTAGATATATTTTAAATTATTATATAAATAAAATACATTAATGATAATTTAATTTAATATTGTGCTTTTGTTTCATATATTTATCAAAATGATATGATTTTAGTTCAAAATAAACACTTTTTTAATTAATGGATATATTTTATCTCTTACTAATTTCTTGGTCATCAATAATTTGTTGAAAATATTACATTGTTCTATGTATTTTTCATTTAAAATTAAATTTATCTTAAATTTCAATACTCATTATAACATTGATATTGTTATTTATTAAACAATATAGCTTTTGTATGTATATTTTTTTAATATGTAATTTATTTTATTGATTAGTAAAATATTGATAATTTTTATTCTTTATAAAACATAGATATTTGTAGATAAATATTTTTATTAGAGAATTATATAGGTTATTAAATATCTGATTAATGAATTTGACATGCAGTTATATTGGGAGATTATTTATATATATCCCCTCGATGCATTTATAGGAATCATGTGAAAAAAGTTGGCCAAAAATATTAAATTAGTTATTATTTTATACCAACCAATTAATTAAACTATCATAGCATAAGGTATTGATACTAATGGAAATATGATGTTTAAGATCATGACATCACAAATTAATCATTTCCATCATTGTGAATTTCGTTATTATTTTCAATCAGATTATTAAATTAATATTACACATAGATTCATTTTATTATCATATTATTGTGTTAATGGATTTTTTTCACTTATTTACCTTGAAATATTAGTTATTCCTTATTTAATAATCATTTATTCCATTGTAACTAACATCAATAGGTATCTAATATGGACCATTATTTATTTTAACATGATAAGGATATGAAGAATGATATTATGAAAAAGAACAAGTATTTGATCATGTTATTTATTCTATGTCAGTTATTATAAGTTTGCAACGAAATATATAAATCATGTAAGTATCTATTTTTATAGTATCATAAATGATATCTATCTTATGTGGGGACATCCCTTTTATCATGACACACTATAATAATGTTAACACCAATAATTGGTTTTTATCTTTGGGATTTATATAATTGTAATCAGAGTAATAGTGTTGAAACAATGAGAATTATATTTTTATGAGAACATTAATATCTGAGAAATTACCACAATCCAATACAAGAATTGAGAATATTTATCATTATAATTATTTATATTAAATGGATCGTTATTCATGATGATTATAATCTACCTTAATGAAATAAATTATTTAGTTTTTGTTCCTAAAGGATGAAATGGAATCAACACTGGAAGTTAATGTAGGGGTTCCCCTACCCAAAAAGACAATAAAATTGGATCTACACCTAGAAAGATCATAGCCATATTACGGTAGATGAATGAGGTTATGATTACTATCCTTTCACATATGGATAATTTTTTTGTTCCAAAACACAATTTACATATGATAAATCACTTCATGGGACATAAGACTCAATATTTTAATCAAACTATTTATCTTTTTATTGTTGAAAAATTGAGTGAGTGAATCAAAATGATATTCTACCCATTGATATGTTATATTTGATATTTCATAACAACCTATGGTAGTATATTAGTTTTATGATAAACATAAACTTCCAATGGTGATTACAACTAGAATATGGGTTATTCTTGGCATTCATGATATATAGTTCTCTCAAATGGGTGAGGAGAAGCCTAACATGGAGAAACATCCTATTTTACATGTTATTTTATTGTATTATTTGAAGAAAAGACAAGTATTCCACAAAATAATGTAGTTTTTAAGTTAATATAACTCGTACACAGTGCTACACATACATCAAATGTTCTATATATAATATCCAAAATTAAGATGAAATAGTTGAATAAGAAACTATTGGAGAATATAGACAATGGATTTATTCATCATAATGTTCCACAGAGGGTGTACCAATTATTTTATATGATAAAATATGGATTAATGAATCTTTTTATTGACTATTGAGAACATAAAAAATGTCACAATAAATAAAATGTATCTTTTTCACAATATTTATGATCAGTATGATTAATTAAAATGGTCACAATATTTTCCAATGATTTAACTTTGACATACTTATCATCCACAAAGTCTCAAGAGAGAAAATATACCCAAAAAACCATATGAATGATGTATGTTCATTTTGAATTTATAGAAATTACATTTTGATTTACTAATGAACATTCTTCCTCTAAATGATTTATGATTAGAGTATTAATATGTTATCTTGATCCACTTTTTATACACTTTATAAATTATTTTTTTATATTAGAAGATATCGGATGGTAAGTGGGAATATTTGAGGATTGTATTGATGAATCGGAGGAGGGAGAACCAATAAGGAAAAGTTACTATATTTGAATTAATATAATAATAAGTGTCACCCATTGGTCATGTAATTTGATGATGTTGTATAACAGATTACAGTTTAATGGTAGAATTTGCTGAGGAATTATCTAGAAATAACATAGTAACTCAGATATTTAGTTTCCTTAGGGCGAATGGATACAAAAAACAACAAATGGGAAATTTATCACTACTATAGAATCCCCTACACATGATTAATTTGAAGGATTTTATGTTTATGTATAAATATTAATGATAGGATAATTTAAAAAAGGGGAACAAAATTTTAGACTGTTCGCTTGTTGATACAATATATTGTAGAGGAGAAGACCCTCTGATATATATAGTGATGCGTAAAATAAGAGATTGAGACGTGTTGTCATGTATAATGATATTTTTTATATCTTATACCTCTCAATAATTTAAATTTTTTTAGTATAATTACTAGAAATAAGTTTTTTAACTAGATGATGAAATTTCTTCACTGATGATATCGAGGTATTATCATTATTATGAATGGTGTTATATATATTTACTGAATTTTAATCAATAATTATGAATTTATATTGAATTTTTTCAATATTATGAAAAGGAGATGATTAAATTTGATCAAATATTAAAAAATTTCAATAAATTACTGCCCTTGGATTGAGAATAAGGTGGCTAATTCATTGACTTGGAAACACTATGATAGGTTTCCTATAATGAAGATTGAAAGAGATATAATAAATAATATTTTTTATATTATGAATGTTTAAATATGATTATAGTCTTATAAATATTATATTCTGAACAAAAAGTTTCAACCATACATCAATGAGAGGATTAAGATGGTGTAGAATGAATATGGGGAATTATATAACAATGTTAGGAATTTTCATGAGTTTAATGGTGATCATATTGGAATGATGATATTCTCAAGCATAATATACATTCTATAAATAATATATATAAGGAATGAGTTTTTGGAAGAAATTTACAATTATTCATTCTCTATTAATCCTAGATGTTCGAAGATGTATAAATATATTAAATATTATTTATAGTTGAATAACCTAAAAATCAATATTATAGAGGATGTATCCTAATTTCAGATGTGTCATAAAATGAAATCTTGTATATAATAATATATGGGGATATTATAACTATTACCCATACAATAATAGAAATGGGTACATATTACCTTATATTTAATCATTGGATTCCCCAAAAACAACTAATTTTTGTAATTTTATTGGGGTGTTGTTAATTGTATAATGAATTTGGTAAACAAAATTTATATTTGAGAATAGTCCTCTCTTGATTGGATTACTATAATACATGTTAAGTATGTTTTGATACTTTATGGATCACCACTCTTAGTCGAATTAGATTTGGATCCGAGGATTACCTAAATGTTATAGAGATGTCTTCAACTAGATCTACATATAGAATATTTTTTATTTACTATTTATCATTCTCATACTGAAAGTCAGTCTTATTGGACCATTCAATCTCTTAAATGCATTTTTTTAGCTTATGGGTTAATTTTAATTGCAGTTTTGGTCAACACCATCCATTTTTAAAATCATCACATTGTAATAGATTTCACATGGTCTTTATATGTATCCTTATATATCCCTATATGAAAATATCTATATACCTCTCTTGTTCTTGGTTAATGCTAAAGAAAAAAAGTTACTTGGGCATGATAATACTGATTAAATTGAGGATAATGTTATATCTATTGAACAACACATAATTCTAAATCATAGTCTAAAAAATACATATTGATAATTGTTAATATGATTTAGAGTTTCATTTCACTAATAAAGTATTCATATGAATATATACAAGTATTAAAACTATAATATTTCAAGAAAAGTGAAAGGTGACTTATAGATATTATAAGGCCCCATCCTTAAAAATTATATAATTATGATTTTTGATCAGGAATATACATTCATCCACACTGAGGATCTTTTTTGGATTACAGTTTTTGAGAATTAGGGCATAAAAATTACATTATATATCAAATATTACAAATTACACCCTTATACTCTATCTAATTATTTAATAATAGTAAAATTCCTTAAAAATAGGAATTCATTTCTTGATAATAATCTTCTTGAATTGTTCCTTTCTCTTAGCCTTCCTTATACCATGTGGAATAAAATCAAAAATAATAGATGAGCATAAAAATCTTAGTAAGTGTTATAAATTAATGAAAGAAAACATGTTTCCATCAATACATACAAATAAATGAAATCACACATTTCACTCATTAAACATATTCTCTTTAACATACCACATAAAATCATAATATTTATTAGTAACTCATTTAAATCATAAATCATAAAGTTATCTTGTAGAATTGTTTACATAATTACATTGTATTATTACCAACCACCTAAAGAGTAACCTTAATAGTTACATTTGGAATACCCATTATTGTATATTCCATAAATATCTGAATAGAAAAATTATTGTTTACATCCATCACATTACCCAATGAATTGGATAGCTATCACTTGCTCCCCTACCCTAGGTTTATCATAGATGCACCCGTATTTGGCTTATCATGTAACCACCCATCAAAATTAAATGTACCTTTCCATAATCATAACACATAAAAGATTGAAATTATTAATATTTAACTCATAAATCACAACAAATCAATTCAATGTATTAAAATTTTAAATCTATTTCCAAAACCATTTAAAACATTTAATATAGATACTTCTGATTCAAATTTTCCAATTCCACAATAAAACATTTTAAAGAAATTATCATTTTAAAACATTAATTTCTATATAATTAAATCCTTAAAAAACATTTTTAAAAGAACCAAATTAATGATAATTATTTAGAAGAATAAATTTTTAAAACAATGATAATGATAATTTAGGTAAAGAGTCTCCTAGCACTTGAGAACCACTTGAATAAAAATAATTCTGGAATAACAACCAACGAAATGTTAGATATCATTATAATAATGAAATTAATGATATAAAATGTCAAAAAGGTATTATATACAATTAATAGGATAATAAAGTTTCATGAAAAGAAGATATGACTCAATAAAAGGAGATTGAGATGAAATCCCATAAAATAATAGCAAAATTATATTATGTATAAATCAGTGACAAAATTATGTGTGACAAATATAAATATAGCCAATATAAGTGGATATAAAGTGAAAAATAAAAAAAGGGAATTCACACATATTCTTGAAAAAAACCAATGAAATGAATATTTAACACAATGAATGGATATTGAGTAAATATTTTCCTTAAAAAGTTTGTATAAATGTTTTAAGAATTTATAAATGGGGTGATTATGTGTATCAAAAGTGTATCCTCTCAAAGGGAAGATGAAATTAAAATATAAATAAATAAATAGTGATTACACACATAATATTAACATAATATAATAAAAATAATGAGTAAATACTAAAGAGTGAAAACTGAGTTTATAAATTTCATTAAAAAAATTCAGAAGCCAAACGACGTCACATAAAAATTAAAAAAATAGTTAATGAGAGAAAAAATGGTCTCTGATCATCTCTACATAAAATGGACAGAAATAAAGATATGTAAAACATACCCCAACAATATAAAATGTAAATTAAAATACATAAATAAAAGAAGTCTTTGACTAGAAGAGGATGCTGAAAGGATCCCTTACATTGAGTCATATATGTCTCATTTATTTTTTCATGGAGACAGTAGGTTGTACGTATGCATAAACGATACATTAATTTCAATGTTGTATTAATGAAATGATAACTAAATGATCCATATATATTCTATAATTCCATTATAATATATATGTTATACGTGTTTCATAATTTCATTAACACCATATAGCATCCCGCCTTTTTATCACATAAACTTTCATTACATTTTACAAAACCGAGGATCTTTAAGGTTTAGTGTCTTGGAAACCAGGAACATAATAAATGAAACAAAAAAAAACATTCTTCTTAAACACTTGTAAGGATTCTCCTCAAGTTCATCCTAGGTTCATTACTGCATCTCAAAACTTGGGGACATACATCAAAAGAAAGGGTGAGAAGAAGGCCCAGTAAGAGAAACCAAAGAAACATTTTACATGTGAACTTGAGATACTTCAATAAGGTCATGAAAATAACATTAAGGCATGAGAATGAAATCATGAGATACATCATAATAAAAATAACATTTTTTTTATAACTTGAAGATGTGGCTACAACATTTAATATTGACAATCGTTTCGTTTCACCAAGGTCCATCCCCAAGGTGTCGTTAAAATTACCAAGGTTATTCACCAAGGCGTCGTTAAAATGGTCATCTCTAGAGATTAAGTCTTTACCCAATGCATTGGAGCGCTATCAGGGCGAACCCTTAAATTTGCCTTTATTATCATGTGAGCCACATATATCATCATCAAACATTTCATAAATAACCCATATAGCATAAAATAAATGGGTTTCATTTCATAATCATAACATTTTAAAAACTGCTTTAAAGACATGATCTCTACGTCACTTTAAACCCACGGAAAGGGAAAGAGGGTTTCATTTATGAAAATCCCAGAATTTAAAATAGAACATTTTGATATATAAGTGAATACCCCTGTAGAAATAAGATCTTTGAGTATTCACATTATAACATAAAATAATTTTTAGAAAAGAGAGAGAGGCATTTTGAGACGAAAATTCTGCAGCATAACGGCTATGTTACAAGGTTTTAGAAAACATTGAGAAGAGAGGGGACATGGGTCAAACATTCATAAATGACCCATAAAACCGTAGAGGGACAAAATATAAGGGATTTAATAACATGGTAATGAAATTTGAAAATATACCATATGAAATGAAGAACATGAAAGGAAGAAAAAAAAAGATTTCTCTTGTGAGAATTCGGCAGCCTAACGGCATCACTTAAACTTCAACAAAATTGAATTGACAAGGTCAAATAGGGTCTCTCATCATATGAACATAAGAGTACAGTAGGATAGATATGGAGGTCATACCCCAACATAATATAAAGTAACTTGAAAGAATTGACATGAGATTAGAACTTCAAAACGAGAATGGTGAAGAACCACTTAAAAATTCGGCAGCCTAACGACGCCACTTAAACTTCAACAAAATACTGAATTGAAGAGATCAAATGGGGTCTCTCATAATATGAACATAAGAGTCCAGTATGATAGATATATAGATCATACCCCAACATAACAAAAAGGAAATTGAAAGAATTGACATGAAAGTAGAACTTCAAAACGAGAAGGGTGAAGAACCACTTAAAAATTCGGCAGCCTAACGGCGCCACTTAAAACTTCAAAATACTGAATTGAAGCGATCAAATGGGGTATCTCATCATATGAACATAAGAGTCCAGTATGATAGATATAGAGATCATACCCCAACATAACAAAAATGAACTTGAAAGAATTGACATGAAAGTAGAACTTCAAAACGAGAAGGGTGAAGAACCACTTAAAAATTCGGCAGCCTAACGGCGCCACTTAAAACTTCAAAATACTGAATTGAAGCGATCAAATGGGGTCTCTCATCATATGATCATAAAAGATCAGTATGATAAATTTAGAGGTCATACCCAAACATAATAAAAAAAAGAACATGAAATACTTTACATGAAAATAGATCTTGAAAAAAATGAGAAGGGAGAAAGAATCCGTTACAAAAATTTCGGCAGCCTAACGGCGCCACTTAAAACTTCATAAAACGAAATAATGAGAGTAAGAGGGGATCTCTCATTATATTAACATGAAAAAGGCAGTAAGAGGAGTATAAAATAACATCCTACAACATAAGAACATGGAGCATAAAAGGAATGACATAAAAGAGATTACTTGAAATGAAAGAGAGAGGTCGGATCCCTTACCTTAAAATGTAACTCTTAAACCTCAATGGTTGGGACCTTGAGGGCTTGGGGGCACCTTGGGAGGACTCCTTGGGAGGTAATGAGACCAGAAATTCGTTGGGAAAGAGTGGGGAGTCGAATTGATGAGAGGAGGGCTTGGTATTTATAGGGAAAGTGAGGGGACAAGGCATTAATGGCCAAGGGACACCTCACATGTGCTTTTCTCAAACCCATGTGCTCTCCCTTGGAATTTACCATGGAGTTAGGCCACATGGGGCCCCCAAAACAATAATTCATTACCCTTGGCCGGCCAACCCTTAAAATATCTCATGACATCATCATGACACAGCTATGATGTCATTAAACATACCGAAACCCTAAAACTGCATTTTTACTATTCACTGAAAAATTCATCTTTCTCAGAAAAATCCCAAAATTTCACCTTAACTAAATATCAATGATCTGATTTCAAAAATGAACTCCATTTTATAAAAATAATTTTCTAAGTATTTTTAAATTTATTTTTAAATAAAAACACTATTCACCGAAAATTCATTTTTTCAGAAAAACCCCCAAAAATTACCATAACATAATATCGATGCTCTGAGTTCAAAAATAAAGTCCTTTTTATAAAAATAATTTTCTAATTATTTTTAATTAAATTTTTAATTAAAAAACACTATTCACCCGAAAAAAACTAATACTTGAATAATAATTTATGAAACCGTTATTTAACCATTTTAATGAATCATATTACTTATCCAAGGTGCCTAGATTATTTTAAAACTTTCTTTAAGTGAGATTACTAATCCATTTGGTCATATTACTAATCCTAATCATAAAATCACTATTCATAATTTACTATTCATCAAAAATCAAGTTGATCTTATTAGACTCTAAATTTCGTACTGGACATAATTGTAGAAGACCATTTTTTGAGAATCATTACACATTTCAAATTATTTAAGGTTTACACAAACATTTTTTTTAAAATATCCTTTTGAAAATTCATCAAAAATATGCATACTATTTTTATCCAGTCATTTGAAAATTCATAAATATCATCATAATAAGAAATCCCAATTTTTATTTAAAACAAGGATTACACAAGGCAGTTATGGTCTCATTACATAGCCCCTTATAATACCAGCATAGGACCTAAGAGTAAGGTGTGCTAGGGTGATAGAATCTTGGGGCGGCTCAGTCAACATTGCCCGAGTAGTAATTTCTATCAGTTTGAACTTCTCGCGAAGACGATTCCGTTCTAGCTTCACATGATAAAGTTCAGCTTGGATTTGGTCCAGAGCAAAGCCCAATGGTGCTACCTCCTTCCCAAGCTCTGTTAGATGGGCTTCGATCGGTCCAAGACTACTAGGTGAGGCCATCAAATCTTCTTTCTATAATAATTAACCAAGATTACTTGTATTTAGAGACAATAATCAAAACATTTTGTTCACAGTGGTCATATTGACCGATGGTCATATAACAGTCAAAACCCACTGGTCTCATTTTAATTATAATCATGTTTATCAAATAAAACATTTTTGTTGAGTATAAAAATAAAATAAAACAACACATGAAATTAGGGAACAAGATTTATTCAAAATTTCGGGCCATTACAATCTTCCCCCCTTAAGAAATTGCGTCCTCGCAATTTTTAAAATTGGGTTTTGAAATTTCATTTAAAGTCCCACATCGGAAAAGAGTCAGTAACACCATTACTTTAAAAGAAAGAAAAGGAAGTACAAAGGCCACCCGAGTTTACTCATACTAGGATTCCATGTAGGAAATATGGACATGGAGGAGAAAACAAAGGGTAACGTTCTTAAAGGAGAGTGATAGAAAACATGATTAGGGGGAAGTTAACCACCAGAAAATCCCAAAATTATGATGTGTGTAAGCGTTCTTTGATTACCTAGTAGGAAACGTAAACCAACAACGTTTTTGTTTTACATTCCTTTTAATAACTTTGAGGAATTTATTTACAACATAGAACAAAAACATAAGGAAATATATCTACCTTCATGTAGGGTTTCATCCTTTAATAAGTTTCTACCCAAACTAATCTTTTCTCTAAACTATGAGCATTCAAAACTACTTGGTCTCATCAAAACACAAGAATCATCTTCTAGAGAATCACATAACCCAAAAAAGATTAACTATCTATTTCTTTTATCTTTAAACATTATCCCAAAAACCGAAAGGGTAAGGTAAGATAACTCTTCAAAAAGAAAGAATCCCATAGGAATGGAAACTACTTTTAAATCTTCAAAGTTCCATGGTACTACCCAAAGTTTATCATAGTCCATTCCATAAATAACGGTCCTTAAAATTCCTCAAAATAAACCAAACTAAGATTGAAACCCAAATACAAGATGGATTTGATAACATAGTCTTCCAAAATAACTTCATTGTTCATCTCCAAACAAAATCAACCACACCTAACATCTTATAACAAAATTAGCTAACCTAAACATATTTTACCCAAGATAGGTTAATCATTCCCATAAGTAACCTAAATTACTATAAGTCCACCTTCAATTCATTGATTCTTCAAAATATAAGTCAACCTTACTCCTCAATGAAAATACCGTAGTAATCTATTTACCTCGATCATATAGGGTCCTCAAAATAGTGAACGTCTTCCAAAATAATAAACATATTTTAATCCCCTAATAATCTCTGTAGTATTAATACGGCAATCGTAGAATTTCCTATCACATTGGTTGTTGGGACATGTTCTTCCATTTCCCGCCATTAACTAAGAAAAGAAACTATAAATATGGGCTTACATTCTTAGCCAATAGTCATGAAAAGAAACTTAAAGCATATAAGGATAACTTGTAGAAGTAAAGTATACCCTAACTTGTGATCCCCTAGGTTCCCTTCTAGGTTATCCATGATCATATATTCTTATGTGAATCTTTATTTTATTTTATCTTTGTTCCTTTAACAATGGTTCATACTAAGCTTATGAATTTACCAAAGCATATCCCCCAGGAGTGTCGTAACCAAGAGTGCAGCAAGGCCCGTTGTCGTGTATCAGTTCCCGTTCGAGTCTAGCTCAAAGCGGTGTTTTCGGGTTTTACCCCTATGTACATCTGTGCCAGAGCCACCTCTACCTGCTCGTATCCAGACGGGGATGTATTTGCTTGGAAACCCTTTACTCAATACTCACCAAAATACTTGGAAGATTTCCTATATTTAAACTTTTTTATAGGGTTATTCCTAAAGTTTTCATATCCTAATTTCCACAAATAACTAAACAATCCTTTGATACCAACTATAGCATCCCGCCTTTTTATCACATAAACTTTCATTACATTTTACAAAACCGAGGATCTTTAAGGTTTAGTGTCTTGGAAACCAGGAACATAATAAATGAAACAAAAAAACATTATTCTTAAACACTTGTAAGGATTCTCCTCAAGTTCATCCTAGGTTCATTACTGCATCTCATAACCTGGGGACATACATCAAAAGAAAGGGTGAGCAGAAGGCCCAGTAAGAGAAACCAAAGAAACATTTTACATGTGAACTTGAGATACTTCAATAAGGTCATGAAAATAACATTAAGGCATGAGAATGAAATCATGAGATACATCATAATAAAAATAACATTTTTTTTATAACTTGAAGATGTGGCTACAACATTTAATATTGACAATCGTTTCGTTTCACCAAGGTCCATCCCCAAGGTGTCGTTAAAATTACCAAGGTTATTCACCAAGGCGTCGTTAAAATGGTCATCTCTAGAGATTAAGTCTTTACCCAATGCATTGGAGCGCTATCAGGGCGCACCCTTAAATTTTTCTTTATTATCATGTGAGACACATATATCATCATCAAAAATTTAATAAATAACCCATATAGAATAAAATAAATGGGTTTCATTTCATAATCATAACATTTTAAAAACTGCTTTAAAGACATGATCTCTACGTCACTTTAAACCCACGGAAAGGGAAAGAGGGTTTCATTTATGAAATTCCCAGAATTTAAAATAAAACATTTTGATATATATGTGAATACCCCTGTAGAAATAAGAGCTTTGAGTATTCACTTTATAACATAAAATAATTTTTAGAAAAGAGAGAGAGGCATTTTGAGACGAAAATTCTGCAGCATAACGGCTATGTTACAAGGTTTTAGAAAACATTGAGAAGAGAGGGGACATGGGTCAAACATTCATAAATGACCCATCAAACCGTAGAGGGACAAAATATAAGGGATTTAAGAACATGGTAATGAAATTTGAAAATATACCATATGAAATGAAGAACATGAAAGGAAGAAAAAAAAAGATTTCTCTTGTGAGAATTCGGCAGCCTAACGGCGTCACTTAAACTTCAACAAAATTGAATTGACAAGGTCAAATAGGGTCTCTCATCATATGAACATAAGATTCCAGTAGGATAGATATGTAGGTCATACCCCAACATAATAGAAAGGAACTTGAAAGAATTGACATGAGAGTAGAACTTCAAAACGAGAATGGTGAAGAACCACTTAAAAATTCGGCAGCCTAACGACGCCACTTAAACTTCAACAAAATACTGAATTGAAGAGATCAAATGGGGTCTCTCATCATATGAACATAAGAGTACAGTATGATAGATATAGAGATCATACCCCAACATAACAAAAATTAACTTGAAAGAATTGACATGAAAGTAGAACTTCAAAACGAGAAGGGTGAAGAACCACTTAAAAATTCGGCAGCCTAACGGCGCCACTTAAAACTTCAAAATACTGAATTGAAGCGATCAAATGGGGTCTCTCATCATATGAAAATAAGAGTCTAGTATGATATATATAGAGATCATACCCCAACATAACAAAAAGGAACTTGAAAGAATTGACATGAATGTAGAACTTCAAAACGAGAAGGGTGAAGAACCACTTAAAAATTCGGCAGCCTAACGACGCCACTTAAAACTTCAAAAAACTGAATTGAAGCGATCAAATGGGGTATCTCATCATATGATCATAAAAGATCAGTGTGATAAATTTAGAGATCATAACCCAACATAATAAAAAAAAGAACATGAAATACTTTACATGAAAATAGATCTTGAAAAAAATGAGAAGGGAGAAAGAATCCGTTACAAAAATTTCGGCAGCCTAACGGCGCCACTTAAAACTTCATAAAACGAAATAATGAGAGTAAGAGGGGATATATCATTATATTAACATGAAAAAGGCAGTAAGTGGAGTATAAAAGAACATCCTACAACATAAGAACATGGAGCATAAAAGGAATTACATAAAAGAGATTACTTGAAATGAAAGAGAGAGGTCGGATCCCTTACCTTAAAATGTAACTCTTAAACCTCAATGGTTGGGACCTTGAGGGCTTGGGGGAACCTTGGGAGGACTCATTGGGAGGTAATGAGACCAGAAATTTGTTGGGAAAGAGTGGGGAGTCGAATTGATGAGAGGAGGGCTTGGTATTTATAGGGAAAGTGAGGGGACAAGGCATTAATGGCCAAGGGACACCTCACATGTGCTTTTCTCAAACCCATGTGCTCTCCCTTGGCATTTACCATGGAGTTAGGCCACATGGGGCCCCCACAACAATAATTCATCACCCTTGGCCGGACAAACCTTAAAATATCTCATGACATCATCATGACACAGCTATGATGTCATTAAACATACCGAAACCCTAAAAGTGCATTTTTACTATTCACTGAAAAATTCATCTTTCTCAGAAAAATCCCAAAATTTAACCTTAACTAAATATCAATGCTCTGATTTCAAAAATGAATTCCATTTTATAAAAATAATTTTCTAAGTATTTTTAAATTTATTTTTAAATAAAAACACTATTCACCGAAAATTCATTTTTTCAGAAAAAACCCCAAAAATTACCATAACATAATATCAATGCTCTGAGTTCAAAAATAAAGTCCTTTTTATAAAAATAATTTTCTAATTATTTTTAATTAAATTTTTAATTAAAAAACACTATTCACCCGAAAAAAACTAATACTTGAATAATAATTTATGAAACCGTTATTTAACCATTTTATTGAATCACATTACTTAACCAAGCTGCCTAGATTATTTTAAAACTTTCTTTAAGTGAGATTACTAATCCATTTGGTCATATTACTAATCCTAATCATAAAATCACTATTCATAATTTACTATTCATCAAAAATCAAGTTGATCTTATTAGACTCTAAATTTCGTACTGGACATAATTGTAGAAGACCATTTTTTGAGAATAATTACACATTTCAAATTATTTAAGGTTTACACAAACATTTTATTTAAAATATACTTTTGAAAATTCATCAAAAATATGCATACTATTTTTATCCAGTCATTTGAAAATTCATAAACATCATCATAATAAAAAATCCCAATTTTTATTTAAAACAAGGATTACACAAGGCAGTTATGGTCTCATTACATAGCCCCTTATAATACCAGCATAGGACCTAAGAGTAAGGTGTTCTAGGGTGATAGAATCTTGGGGCGGCTCAGTCAACATTGCCCGAGTAGTAATTTCTATCAGTTTGAACTTCTCGCGAAGACGATTCCGTTCTAGCTTCACATGATGAAGTTCAGCTTGGATTTGGTCCAGAGCAAAGCCCAATGGTGCTACCTCCTTCCCAAGCTCTATTAGATGGGCTTCGATCGGTCCAAGACTACTAGGTGAGGCCATCAAATCTTCATTCTATAATAATTAACCAAGATTACTTGTATTTAGAGACAATAATCAAAACATTTTGTTCACAGTGGTCATATTGACCGATGGTCATATAACAGTCAAAACCCACTGGTCTCATTTTAATTATAATCATGTTTATCAAATAAAACATTTTTGTTGAGTATAAAAATAAAATAAAACAACACATGAAATTAGGGAACAAGATTTATTCAAAATTTCGAGCCGTTACACACCATCCTTTATATGTTTCATGTATGTAATGAATGAATCATGTCAATTTGAGGGAACATTTGTCCGTACTTCTTAAGATGAAATTATCATATTTAAACATTATGGAAACCATAAAGGTATTTTGTAAATAAAAATTAATGAAGAATATTGACAAGATAAATATTATATACGTCATATATAAATTCAGTTCCATCACAATGGTCACCATGAGAAGTTGTAGGTGAAAATTAAACAATCATCTTTTCGTGAGGAAGTAGTTTAGCATACACCTAAATAGTATGTTGGTATCTATTAGATGGAGGTGTGAGTAAGTGTAGTTTTAATACTTCTCATATGAAAATCATAATATTTAAATGATACTATTACTGTTATCAAATAAAATAATAAAATGATCATAGGTATTGGATATGTATAATAAAATAATGTAATAATTCATAAGACATTACGTCAAAATGAGGTAAATTCTTTTTATTTGATCCATAAGGCTTTTGTGATTTACCTTTTGCCCAAGGAAAGGAGTACATGTGGAATATATAGATTATAGTAATTGTATTGAATAGATTCTTTTAAAACTAAAAGGCTTTGGAAGTGTGAGATAAAGAGAAGAAGAAGTTCTCTTTTACAGAAGAGGTGGGGACACATTATGAATTTCTTGTAATATTAATTTATTAAAAATTCAATATTGATAAAAAATTTGTCCAAAACTCAATTAATTTTAATATAAGATTATTTTTGTTCGAATATCCAAAGCAAAACACTCTTTTTATTTTTTTCAATATTTTTTATAATTATCATTATGGTTTAACTATTATTTTACTGTTGTTATTCTTTTAGTAATATCATGTTATTTACACATTATGGCTTAGTGTAATTGAATTCATATAAAAAAACCCAAAAATTGACATTTATGAAATATTTGGAATTATATTAACAATTTTTTGAATAATATATTTTTTGGAATTTAATATCATTTATAAATAGTTTTATATTTTAATTTATGAATTGTATTAATTTTGGTAACTATTCATACATAACTTTTTTACAAATTCATAACAACCTGATTCATTCTAAAAAACATTTAATTAATCATAATATGTTATATAAACCAAGAAAAGACATGGATAACATAATTATGTCAAATAATATTTATTTTATTATTTATAATATCATTTATTTTGATCCTTTATTAATGAAGAAATCACTATATCATCATTGTGTCATAATTAAAAGTATTAATTTAATGTCTAAAAATTATAAATAAAATATCATCATGTAAGAAATATTTTTCTTCTTTCATTTTCCAATTTGTAGTTATAGATATCACTTGTATAACCCCATATAATTTTTTTTAATAACTAGATACACGTTTATGTTATTTTCCTCTTTACATTAATTTGAATATTATAACATGTCATTATAACTCCCAAGTAGATCCATGGGGTCCCAAATCGACCCAAGGTTCCCTTTATCATGCATATATCATCAAATAAGATTATTAAAAATGTTAGGGTAGTTTTATATTTTTATAAAATTAATTTTTTACCTTAATTTACCTGATTTACCATTGAACCATGGTAAATAAAAGTAATTGTTGAAGTCACTATAAATAATGTAAAAAAAGAAAAACATAATTATATAAAAAATTTGACCATATGATTATAAATATTTAATCCATTTTACCAAATTCAAAACACATAATTTTCTGAAATTAATTTAAAATTAATTTTCATCAACAAAACCAAAAAACAGTTTTTAAAAAAGTAAACACTTTTAACAGACTAACATGTGTTTTGGACAAATTTAAAAGTGAAATTACATCAAGTGACAAAAATTGGAATAAATGAAAAAAATATATTCCATTTATACTTTAAACCCATTGAATATTAAAATTTATGAATATAAATTATCTTGATGGAAAAACTAGTTTTCAATTAAAAATTAACATATTGTTACTATTCATTAAAAAAATAATCATCAAAAAAATTTCCAATGTTATTTATTATTTCCTGATTAAAAATAAAAAGTTAATTTTATAAAATATAACATATAAATGTCTGAATAAATAAATTTAAAAAGGGTTCACCTTCAAATGGCGGAACTAATGTTTTAGAAAAAATATTTCTTTTATCTGTAAATTTAATTTTTTTATATTGTGTCCAGAAAACATATAAAATAAATCTAAAACATTCCATTTAATATATAATATATATTTTTTACTTATATAATATTACATTATGACCCATATGATTTTATAAACACAATTATTCTATTTTTTTATTGGTTTTCATAAAAATATATGTTTTATTTTATATTGGTTTTTATTTCCCTTTGAAAAAAATTTCTAACCAATGAATCATTATTTAAATATGTGTAAACCATATTTTAATAATTTAGTTGATAATATTCATTCCTATATTTATAATGGCTACGTGTTAACTTCCATTTAAAATAATAATAATAATATTGTTTTATTTTTTGGAATAACTCAATGTTGTGTGCAACATATGATATTAAAACAAACGTTATTGCATGTTGATTAATATACCATAAAAATGGACCCCTTATATGTAAAATTAATATCTTATTAATTAATATTAACATAAATCAAAAATATTTATTCTATAATACATGGGTGGTTAAATAAATCACCCCTTTTATAAATTTTTTCCTCACAATTTTAAAATTTGGCTCACATACTTCAATGAAAATCACACATCGAAAATAGAGTCAATAAAAAAATAAAATTAATAGAATGAATGAAAGGTAAAAAGTTCACATGAGATAACACAAATAAATATTCATTATAGGAAAACATAGTTATGAAATAGAAAACTAAATATCAAATTCACATAGAGACTAATAGAAAACATGATCAGGAGAAAGTTAACAACCAGAAAACCATAAACATATGATGGGTTAAACGGTCCTTGATGTACAAGTATCAAAATAAATGGAAAAAGTTTTTGTTTTAATACATTTATCATAATTTGGGGGCATTTATTAATTATCTTGACTAATAACATAAAGAAACATACTTACTTTTCATGTAGAGTTCCATCCTTTAATAAATATCTTCCGCAAACTCATCATTTAAATAAATGAAGAGTATTCAAGATGACTTATTGGTTATGTTTTTTCTGTTACTAATTTCATTATAATTAATAATTTTTAGAAACATTCAAATAATTTTATAAAATTTTAATTTAAAATCAAATTTCCCAAAAATTTCATTATTAATTGTAACATGGATATTATTATTTCCAAACCAATATTCCATTTTTATGTATGTTTTTTTACTATGAAATTTTTTTATTGACTGGTAAAATCTTAATAATTTGTATTCTTAATATAATATAGATATTTTAAGATAATGACTATTTTAAATGAATTAAATAGATTATCAAATATATGTGGAAGAAATTTGAAATTCAGTTTTAGTATGATATTATGTATATATAGCCCCTCGATGCATTTATTGGACTTACATGAAAATTTTTGAACGAAACTATTAAATGGGTTATTATTGTATTCTTACCCATTAATTAAACTATCATATAATAATGTTTTGATACTAATGGTATCATGATGATAGAGATCATGACCTTGAAAATATATCATTTTATTTTATTTAGAATTTAGTAATTATTTTAAATGAGATTATTCCATTAATATTATCCATGGATTATTTTAGTTATCATGTTATTGAGTAAGTGGAATTTTTCCCCTAATTTACATTGAAATATAAATTATTCCTTATTTAAACATCATATATTCCACTATAACTAACTCTTACAGGGTTTCTATGTCGGAAAATTATTTATTTTTTCGTACAAAAGACATGAAGAATGATATTATGAACAATAACATGTATCTGGGAATTTTATTTAATCTATGTTATTTATTTTCAATTTCCAATGTAATATGGAAATCATGTATGTATAAATTTTTATTTTACTATTAAAGAGATCGATCTTATGTGGTGACATACCTTCTATAATACACCATTAAAATAACATAAACACCAAAAATTGGTTTCTAGTTTTGGCATTCTATAGTTGTAATCAGAGTATCATCGTAGAAACTATGAGAATTATATTTTTTAAGAATATAGATATCTATTAAATTACAACATTATAATATAATAATTGAGAATATTTACCATTATAATGATTTTATTTAATGGATTAGTATTCATGAGGAGTATAATATACCTTAATTAAATCAATTATTTAGTTGTGGTTACAAAATAAAGAAATTGAATCTACAATGCTAGTTAATGTATGGATTCCACTAATAAGCAAGCCAATACAATTGGTGCTTCAACTGAGATGATTAGGGCCATGTTAGTGTATATGAATTAGGTTATGATAAATAACCTTTCACATATATATAATTTTTTTGTTCTTAAACATGAATCACCAATGCTAAATAACTTCATGTGACATAAGACTTAATATTTCAATAGAAATACTATTTTTTTATAGTTGAACAATTTATGAAGTACATATAAATGATATTTTACACATTGAGATGTTATAATTTATATTATATGATAACCTATAGTAGTTTATTACTTTTAGGATAAACATAAACTCCCAATGGTGATTACTACTAGAAAATTGGTTCTTTCATGCATTCATGATATATAGTTATATCAAACGTGTAAGGATAAAATCAACATTGAGGAACATCCAATTATATGAGTGTTTGTTATTTTATAATTAGAAGACTAGAAATGTCTTACCCAAAATCACGATGTTCTGACTTTAATATAACTCATACCTAGTTCTACACATAAGTCAAATATTCTATATATAATAGCCATAATTAAGATGAAATTGTTCAAGAAGAAACTATTGGAGAATATAGAGAATGGATTCATTCCTCATAATGATTCACCATGGGGCATAAAAATTATTTTATATGATGAAATATGGGTTAACTCATCTTTTAATTGATTATTGAGAACATAAAAAATTTTGTTACTAAGAAAAAGTAACTTATTAACTATATTTATGATCAATATGATTAATTAAAATTATCTCAATATTTTCCAATGATTAATCCTTGACATACATATCATCAACTAAGTCTCAAGAAGGATAATATAACCAAAATAGCCATCTGGATGATGAATGGTAACTATGAATTTATAGCAATTCCATTTTGATTTACCAATGATCATTCATCATTCATGGGGACTATGAATATAGTATTACGAGGTTATCATGATCTGCTTTTGATACTCTTTACATATGAATTTTTTTAATATTTGATGTTCAAGGAAGGTAAGGGAGAATATTTGAGGACTGTGTTGATGACATAGAGTAGGGAGAAGAAATATGAAAAATTAACCATATAATAATTTCTCAAATAGAAATTATCCCTCATAGTTCATATATTTTCTTATTATTGTAAGTCAATAGACTCTTTATTGATAGAATATACTAAGGATTACCCTAGAAAAAATATAATACCTTATATATTATGTTTCATTATGGTGGATGGATACAATGAAAAACTTATGAGAGATTTATTACTACTAAATAATAAATTAAATATGATTAATTTAAAGAGGTTTTTGTTTATGTATAAATATAAATGTTAGGATAATTTGAAAAAATGAACAAAATTTTGAACTATTCACTTGTTGATACACTATGTTGTAGTGGAGAAGAACCTTTGATATACAGTGGTGTGTCAAATTAGTGATTTAGATGTGTCCCCTTGTATGATGATATTTTTATAACTTATACCTCTCTCCAATTGAAAAAACATGAGTAGAATTTCTTGAAAAATCGTTTTGGAATTAGATGATGTAATTATTTCACTGATGATATTAAGGGATTATCTTTATTGTGAATTATGGGATATATATATATATAGTGAATGTTAAATTAGTAATTATGAACATATATTTAATGTTTTCAATATGCATCAAAGGATAGGGTTCAATTTGATCAAATATTAAAAAAATTCAATAAATTACCGCTCATGGATTGAGAATATGTTGGATAATACATCATCTTGGAAACACTGTGATAGTTTCTTTTTGATGAAAAAGAATGAAAGAGATACAATAAATAATATTTTTTTTATTTTGGGTGTTTAAATATCAATATTATGGTATATATATTATATTTTAAAGAAACCTATTCAATCATACATCAATGTGAGGATTTATAATGTGTTGAAGGAATATTAGGAATTATATATTGAAGATAGGAATGTTCTAGAGGTTAATAGTGATCATGCTGGAATGATAAACATTAGGATCTGAATATATATTCTATCAATAATGTGTTTAAGTAATGTATTTTTGGAAAATATCACAATTATTAAATATATATTAATCCCAGATGTTTGAATATGTATTGAGATATGATAAAGTATAAATATTTGGATAACAAAAAATGGGGTTTGTAAAGTATGTATTTGGATTCTAGATGTTTCATAAAATTATGTACAGGATGAAAAAGTTTATGTGGATATTATAACCATTACCATACCATAATGGAAATGGGAAAACATTACCTTGTATTTCATCATTGGAATCCACAAAACAACTATTGTTCATAATTATTTTTGTGGTGTTGTATGCTGCCTTAAGATATTAGTAAACTAAATTTATATTTGATAATATTCTCTCTTGATTGGATTAGACAGTTATATGTTAAGGATTCTTTTAGTCTTTATGTAGTACCCATGTCAATCACAATTGAAATAAATCAGAATTTTACCTCAATGTTATAGAGATGTCTTCCGCATGCTCTACATATATATTATTGTTTATTTACAATTTATCATTCTTATAGTGATGGTCAGTCTTATCAGACCATTCAATCTCTAAAATACATTTTTTGAGATTCTCTATTGATTTCAATGGTAGTTTGGGTCAACACCTTTCTTTTATAAAATCATCACATTGTAATATATTTCACCAGGTATTTATATGGAACCTTATAAAACCCTATAAAAATGATCTGTATACCTATCAACTATATAATAATTCTAAAGAAAAAAAGTTACTATGGCTTGATCATACTGATGAAATTGAGGATAATGTAACATCCATTCAATAATACATAAGCCCAACTCATTTTTGAAAAAAATACATATTAATAACAATTGATGAGATTTACTATTCGAAGTCACTGACAAGATATTCATATAAATATATGCATGGATGAAGACTATAATATTTCTTGAAAATGGAAAAGATGACATGTAGATATTATGAGGCCCCGTCCTTAATCATTATATAATATTTTTTTTATGAATATACATTCGTCCACATTGAGGATCATTTCAGGTTTACATTTTTTGATAATTAGGCCATAACTATTACATTTTCAAGTCAAATATTAAAACGTAGACATTTATACTCTATCCATTTTTTTAAAAAATAATGAAATTCCTTAAAATAATAATTCTTTTATTGATGAAAATCTTCCAGAATTGTTCCTTTCTCTTAGCCTACCATATACCCTATGAATTTTTTTAAGAACATTGGATGAGCATAAAAATATCAGTAAGGGTTATAAAATAAGGAATGAAGAAATTAGTCCATCAATACATACAAATCAATTAAATCATCCATTTCACTCATAAAACATATGATCCTTAATATACATTATGATATCATAATATTTATTAATAATTCATTGAAATCATAAATCATAATGGTAACTTGTGGCGTCTATAACATAATTACACTATAGCATTCCCAAAAACATAGTGAGTAACCTTACTGGTTATGTTTGGAATACCGATCATAGTATATTCCGTATATCTCTTTCGAGAAACGTTTTTATTTACCTCTCTCACATTACCCAATGCATTGAAGAGCTATCACGTTCTCACTCACGTTAGGTTTATCATGGAACCACCCATATTTTGTTTTCCACGTAACCACTAGTCAAATGTCCAAGTACCATTACATAATCATAACATATAAATGATTTAAATTATCATAAATTCACTCATCAATCACAATAAATTAATTCAATAATTTGAAATATTCAATCCATTTACAAAACCATTTAAAACATTTAATTAACATATTTTTGAATCAAAGATTCCAATACCACTTTGAACCTTTTATGTGAAATTAAAAATCAAAAATATTAATATTCAGATAAATAATTTAGTAATTTTTTTTTGAAAACATAGACTTTAATGAGAAATAAATATATATTAATAAATATTTAAAACATTGAAAATAATATTTTAGTTAAAGAGTCTTGTAACCCTTTAGAAACACATCAATAAAATTAATTAAAGAATAACATCAATTGAAACATTAAATATCATGAGAATATAGACATTCGTGATATAAAATATCAAAAGGGTTATATGTACACATAATTGGATAATTAATGTGAATTACAACAAGATATTCCTCACGAAAAAAGATATTGATAATAAATCCCTTTAAATAATTGTGTCAGTATATTATGGATAAATCAATAGAATAATTATGTGTGACAAATATATATACACCCAATATAATGAATTATTTACTGTAAAATAATTAATGGCCATTCTCTCATATTCTTGTAAAAAAACTAGTGATATCGTTATTTAACAGAATGAATGGAGATTCAGTTATGATTTCCCTTCAAAAGTTATTATAAATAGAAAAATAATTTATCAATAGGTCGATTATGTGTAGAAACAATATATTCACACAAAGGGTAGAGTAAATTATAGAATATTTAAATGAAAAGTGATTCCACATATAATTTTGGCATAATATAATCAACTAATAATGTGTAAAACCCAATGAGTAGAAATTGAGTTTAGAAATTTTCTTATGAAAATTCTTCAGCCTAAGGACGTCACATAAAAATTAAAAAAAATTAGTTGATAAGAGAAAAAAAGGTGTCCTGCCATTTGGAAATAAAATGGAAATAAATAAGGATATATAAGAACATAGCCTAATATAAGAAAATATAAATTATTATACATATCATAAAATATGTCTCTCACTAAAAGAGGAGGGTTAATGGTTCCCTTACGATGAGTCTGACTTGTCTCGTTCATTATTTAATTTCATAAATAATAAACATATATTAATTTATAGATGAATTAAGTAAATTTTTATTTTTATTATTCATTTTATATCATTTTATATCATGTTCTAAAAATTATATAATTATTAATGTTCATATGGGTCGTTTTGTCGATATTTAGTACATGAGTGGAAAGTCAACTAGTTTCATTGTAAATTGTCCATGTAGTAAATTTTACATCATCCCCAAAATTATATTCCTGATTAAAATATCATATATATCCTTTATAAATAATTTTCTAATAGTCCATTACATTTGGAGATAAATATTAAATGCACTATACATGAAGACAGTAGGTCATACATACGAATGAACACTACCTTAATTTATTTGTCTTATTTAATGAATGAAAAAATGATACATAGGAATGTAATATTTACAATATAATATATATGTTATAAATTTTACATATTTTCACTAACTCCATCCTTTATATTTTCCATGCATGTGATGAACGAGTCATATCACTTTAAAGGGTGGTAGTCCGCACATCCTCATGTAGTTATCATATTTACACATTATGGAAAGCATAAAGGTATGTTTTAAATAAAAAATAAAAGATAAAAGAGACAATATAAATTCAATATATGTCCTATATAAATACAATTCCATCATAATGTCCCCCATGATAGGTGGCAGGAGAAAATTGAAAAATCACCGTTTCGTGAGAAAGTGGTTCGCCATACACTAAAACATTATTTCAGTATAGATTAAATGGAGGTGTGTGTATGTTTATATTAAATTATTATAATAAAAACATCCAAGTATTTTCAGGTTACTGGTGTTGTTATGTAATCAAATAATAATAATATAATAGGTATTGGATAAGGAAATTTAAGGAAAGGAACTTGGTAAAAGACGTTACCTCAAAATCGGGTTAATTTTTTTGATTTGAGCCAAAAGGCTTTCTTGAATTCACTTAGTCCCAAGGTAATGTGTCTAAGAGGAAGTTATGTACTTTATTAAGAGAATTGGACATAGTATTTATGATCTAAAAGCCTCTGGAAGTGTTAGATAAATAAAATAAAATGATCACTTTTATAGAAGATGTGTGGGGAACGTCAGGAAAGTCATGAAATATAAGTTTTATATAAAGTAAATTTTAAATAAAAATGGTCCAAATATCAATAAAATATAATATAGGATGATTTTGTTTCAAATATACATCATCGAATAATTTTTATACAAATTTTGATTATTTTTGTATCCTTATCATTTCCTTTTAACCATTATTTTACGTTTATAATCTTTTAGTACTATCATTTTAATTACACATTGTGGGTTTATGTATTTAACATATCTTTTAAAACGATCCAATAAATTTAATTTATAACATATTTGTAATTATATTAACCATTTTGATGAATTTTATATTTTTAAAAATTTAATATCATTTAATAAACTATTTTATATTTTAATTTATGATTTATGTCAATTTTGATAACTATTCATACTTAAATTTTTTACAAAGTCCTAACAAGATGATTCATTCACACAAAAATTGAATCTATCCTAATATGACATATTAACCTATGAAATTAGTTTATTACATAAATTATTTCAAATATTATTTATTTTAATATTTATAATATCATTTATTTGAATCTTTTATAAAGCAAGAAATCTCTCGATCATCATTGTGTCATAATTAAATTTATTAATGTAATGTAAAAAAATTATAAATAAAATATAATGACGTAGGATATATTTTCATGTTTCTAATGACTATTTATATTTTTAAATATCACCAATATAACCACGTATAAATTTTTCTTAGTAAGAAAATAAATGTTTATTTTATTTTTCACATTACATTAAATTAATTTTTATAAAATTTCATTTTAATGTAATCCATTTATACATTAAAAAAACTAAATAATAATATATAACCCTTTAAATTACCTTGATGGAACAAGTTATTTTCAATTAAAATTCCGCGTATTTTTATTATTCATCGAAAATGAATGTTATCAGAAAAATATCAATAATTCATAAAAAGTATATTTTAATTTCATCATTCTAATGAAGAAGTTAGTTTTTTCAAATAGAACATATAAAGGTTTCAAAAAAGAAATTTAGAAATCATTCTCCATTAAAAGGCTATAAAATTTCATTTTTAGAAAAATAATTCTATTCCAAAAAAATTGAATTTGTTCTTATATCATATTTAGAAAACATATAAGATAAATTTAAATATGTTAATTAAATATATAAATTATATTTTTAATTAAATAAAAACCCATAATGTGTTATATGATTTTATAATTAGAATTATTCTCTCTTTAAATATTTTTTCATAAGAACACATCCTTTATATTTAATTGATTTTTAATTCCATTTATAAAAAATTAGGCAACCAATGAATCAATATTTAAACATGTGTATACCATATTTTCAAAATTTAGTTGATAATATTAATTATTATCATTCTAATGACTCTGAATTATCTACCATTTAATATAATAATAATATTATTGTATTATTTTTCACTATAACTCAATATTGTCTGTAAAATTTGATTTTGGAGAAACCCATTATTGTGTGTTGAGTATGGTATCCGAAAAATCATCATATTTAACATTAAACTAATTTATTTATTGATAAATATTAATAGAAATAAAAATTATTATTCTAGAAATACACAGTTCAATACATTATTCCCCCTTTTGAAAACTGTGTCCTCGTAATTTTAAAATTAAGTTCAGATATATCATTGAAAATCCAATATCAGAAAAAGGGTCAGTTAAACTATCACATTAAAAGAAATAATGAGATGTAAAAAGGTTACTCGAGATAACACATACTAATATTCCATGTTAAAAAACATGGGTATAGAAGAGAAAAATAACTATCTTGTTCTCACTACTGGAAATCGGATCTTTCCCAACGCTTCTATACCAACGGTAATTAAAAACTATTGGTATAGGTTCCCTTTCCCAAAGGTTTGGCCAAACCGTTGGGAAATCCCACTTTGAGGCAACCTTTCCCAATGGTTTGGCCAAACCGTTGGTAAAGCCCACATTGTGTCCACCTTTCCCAATGGTTTTGGCAAACCGTTGGGAAAGGTCCCCCACAAATCAACATTGCCCCAGAACCATAATCTAGAATCAAAATCTATACCAACGGTTCTCAAAACCATTGGTATAGGTCTATACCAACGGTTTTGACAACCGTTGGTATAGATCCTTTGATTTTTTATCATTTCTTATTACCTAGAACATTATATAAATCAAAATTTAAAATCATTATGAGAATAAATAAATATATATTTATGAGATTATATTCACAAAAGTCATGTTAGGTTAGTGGTTAAGTCGTTGAATAATAAACTAGGGGTCCTGGGATCAATTCCCATCGAATGTTTTTTTTGAAATACATATACCAAAGGTTCTATAACCGTTGGTATAGATTTTCATATTAATTATACCAACAGTTTCCAAATCCGTTGGGATATGTCTATACCAATGGTTTTGGGAAAACCGTTGGTATAGACCTATCCCAATGGCTTACTTGGAAAAGGTCCTCCAAACCGTTGGTATAGGTTATACCAACAGTTTAGAGGCCTATACCAACAGTTCCAAACCGTTGGTATAGGTTAGTTTTCTAGTAGTGTCTAATGGAGTGTGATCGAAAACATGATCAGGAGAAAGTAGACAACCAGAAAACCATATGATTGTGATGGGTTAAACAGTCATTGATTTACTAGTAGGAAAATAAAACAAAAAACTATTATTTTTTAATATCCTTATCATAAATTTCAGAAATTTACTTATGTGATTAACTAATAACATAAGTAATCATACTTCATTTTCAATTATAGTTTCATACTTTAATAAATATCCACCACAAACTCATCTTTTCTCCAAATGATGAGTATTGAAGATGACGTGGTCACAACTGAAGAACTAAAATTAATTTCTATAGAATAACATAATCTTAAAAATATTAACTATATATTTCGACTCACTTTAGATATTAACAAAAAATGAAATGGTTAGTAAATGATCAGATAATCTAAAAAAAGGATAATCCTATATATAATGTAATACTACTCATAATCTACAATATTCATCCAATATTTCCAAAATATCATCAAAGACAATTTAATAAACTATTTTCATTAAAATTATTCAACATAATTCAGACTAAGATTGAATACAAAATTTCAGAAGGATTTGATCACATAGTCTTCTATGATAAATCATAACATTAATGCCCAAATTAAACCAACCCTCTTAAAGCCTCATACTTAATAGTAATTAACCTAATAACACATTCTCCATGATGGGTTAATCATTTTCCCAAACAACCCAAATCACCATTTGTCCATAATAAAAACATAAATTCTTCAAAAACAAAATTGAATCATTAATCCTCAAATTAAATCCATATTATTCTGTTTTTCATTGGTGTATAGTGTTTCCAAAAGCGTGAACGCCTTCCAAAATAACATTTTTCACATAATTTCCAAATAGTTTTCCTATACTAAGTATATCCATTTGATAAATAATAATTTCCAAAAATCAACTTATTATCGATTGATAAAACCATTTAACTAAAAAGAATAAGTCATACTAACCCTAGAATTCTTGTAGTCATGTGGTGGTGATGCACCTTTGTCACCCTTTGGTTGTGGGTTCGATTCCCACAGCCTAACCAAACGTGATGGGTTGTCACCCAACCCGTGGGTTTTCTTTTTTTTTAAACCATATCATTCATATAACATTCTCAAAAATAAAATTATTTCCCAAAATATAGACATAACCTTCTTTATCCTCTAAGGTTATATAATACATTTATTTTTAATTCCAAAATGTAATTACCATTAATCACTTCATAAACAAAAATCATATAAACCCATAATGTTATACATTATGTACAAAAGAGAAAAGATAATTATTACATGAATAACATTTTCAAATATCAAACATTAAGGTTACAAATTGTTGAAAAATTCTTCCACTGTAATCACATAATCATTATAGCAGTAATACTTTTAAATAATTCATCATCTTAAAATATTTCATAATTCCTTAATCCCATATATGTATATGTCTTACTCATTCGACGTTCTTCATAATTAGTTAACAATGAATGTCCACTTTATTTATTAATACATCATTCCTCCAGATTTAATATCATCATCATTTATAAATATCAATCAAAAGATGCTTCATTCATTATGGATAAAAAAATAAATCATACCATGAATCAAAATATCATGATCTTTAAGACATTCCCTTTCCCTTTCGGAATGTTATCCTCCTTTCAAAAAATAACCGTTCATTCCCCTTATTTAATTTCAGTTTTCGAGAATTTTGGAAAATTTGTGAACTTGAAATCATATGAAAAATATTCCATGACCCATACAAGTGTTTTAGAAATGAGTAAGTGTTGGATAACTCAAACAATTTCTTGGAAGTGATTTCAATACTCAAGAAGGTGTCAAAATAATTCGAACATTCTTTTTCCATAATAGTGATGATAAAATCATCAGGTATGAATAAGAAGGTTGTCAATGATCAATTTTTTCCATCATGACAAATGACCCTTAATCTTCTGAAATGAATCATAACTTAAACATGAAATGATTTTTTTTAAAAATAATCCTCTATAGGGTAATGATAACATAAAAACATTTATATTACTCTAATCCATCAACCTCATTATATCTCTATTGTTCATGTTTTCATCCATTCCACCCAATTCACAAATATGATCTAAATTATTCCATATTATAATAACTTTATTCGTTATATGATATTATTTTCCTACACCCATATAAAATCCCAACATATAAAGTTAACTAAAAAGACCTCAGAAACATTCTATAAGGACCCAACTATAAACATTATATAATCTTGATTTTTGTTTAAGAATATACATTCATTCAAATTGAGGATATTTTTTGGTTTATAGTTTTAGAGATTTAGTCAATAAAAATTAAATTACATCTCAAATTTTACAAGGTAAACACCTCTACTCTATCCAATTTTTTCACAATAATAAAATTCCTTAAAAGAAGAATTATTTTATTGATAAAAATTTTATTAAGTTATTCCTTTCTCTTATAATTCCTTATAACTTTTGAAAAATATTTAATAACATTGGACGAGAATTAAAAGCTCATTAAGAGTTATAAAATAAGGAAAGAAAACATTAGTCCATAAATATAAAAAAATCATTGAAATAATACTTTTTGAATCATAAAACATAATATCTTTTACAAACCTCAAGAAATCATAATATTTATGAATACCCCATAGAAATAATAAATCATAAAGGTAACTTGTGGCATCCATAACATAATTACATTGTAGCATTAATTTACACATTGAGAGTAACCTTAATGGTTATGTTTGGAATACCCATCATAGTATATTCCCTAAATATCATGTGAGAAACTTTATCATTTACATATATCACATTACCCAAAACATTGGAGATCTATTACGAGATCTCTCACCCTAGGTTTATCACAAAACCACATTTATTTTTTCTATAATTTAATAACCAATCAAAATAACATGTACCATTATATAATATTCACACATAAATACTGAGATTATCAACATTTCACTCATCAATCACGAGAAATCAATTCAAGATATTGAAATATTTGATCCATTTACAAAACCATTTAAATAATTTAAAAATGATAATTTTAAATCATATTGTCCCATATATCTTTGAAACCATTAAAAAGAATTACAATTTTAAAAATTTTATTTCAGTATAAATAAATTTATAAAACCATTTTGAAAAAATGGACAATAATGATAAATATTTCAAATAATAATTCACTAACACATTGAAAATGATATTTTACATAAAGTGTCTCGTAACACTTGAGAAACACTTGAATAAAAATAATTAAAGAATAACATCAAAAAGAACTTTAAATATCATGATAATATTAAAAATCAGGATATAAAATGTTAGAAGGGTTGTAAATAGACATTATAGGATAATACTTGTTCATCAAAAAAATATATGCCGCAATGAAATGATATTAAGATGAAATCCCTTAAAATAGTCGTACCATTATATTATGGATAAATCAACGAAATAATTAGGTGTGAAAAAATATAAATACATATAATATATGTTGATATTCAATGAAAAGAAGTCATAGATCATTCACCCATATTCTTTAAAAAACCCAATGACATAGATATTTAAATCAGTGAATGGATATTGAGTTTATATTTCCCTTATAAAGTTTGTATAATTGATGTAAGAATTTATCTATGGGCGGATTATGTGTAGGAAAAGCATATCCACAAAAACAGAAGATGAAATTAAAATATAAATAAGTAAATAGTGATTCCACACATAATCATAGCATTATATAATCAATAAAATATGCGTAAAACCCAATGTGCTGAAACTGATTTAAGAAATTCCATTATGAAAATTCGGTAGCCTAACGGTGTCACCTAAATATTCAAAAAATTAGTTGATGAGATCAAAAAGGGTATCTCATCATTCAGATGTAAAATGGATAGAAATAATTATTTAGAAGAACATACCCTAAAATAAGAAAATGGAAATTAAAATACATAACATAAAATAAGACTTTGACTAAAAGAGGAACGTGAAAGGTTCCCTTACCTTGAGTCCTTATAGCCTCATTCATTCGATAATTTACAGAATAAAAAGCAGAGGGTAATTTATACTTTCTTTATAACCATTTTAATGATTATTTTTCATTATATTCACTTATATTGATGTTATAAAAATTAAATAATTATTTAATATCATATCGGTTTTTCTGTCGATATTCGGTACTTGAGTCGAATGTGAACTCATTTTGATGTAAATTGTCCATGCAGTAAAAGTTAAATAATTTAAAGGATTTCTTGAATAGCCTTCTTCCCGAGGTAAGGATTATTGGAAGAAGTAAGGGATGTTTGTAAGAGTATGGGACATATTTTTTCTAAACTAAAAGGCTATGTATGTTTGAGATAAAAATAAGAATAAGTTCCCTTTTATAGAATTGGTGAGGGGCACTTTTGGAAAGTCTTGAAATATTATTTTATTATTAATTAAATTGAAATTATAAATTTTCGAAAAAATATTTAATTAAAACATAGGATTATTTATGTTGGAATACCGACATAAAATAATTTTTGTATAAGTCTGTAATATTTTTATATCCCTAAATTTTTAGTTTAACCATTTTTTACGATTTTAATCTTAGAATAATATAATGTTATTTATAGATTGTGGATTATTGTAAATATCATGTCATCTCAAAAGACCAAAAAAAATCAATTTATGAAATATTTGTCCTTATATTATCCATTTATACAAATCATATATTTTTAAGAATGTAATATCATTTAGTAATCTATATTATATTTTATGTTATGAATTATGTCAATTTTTGTAACTATTCATACTTGACTTTTTTGTAAATTCCTAACAACCAGATACATTCTTTACAAACATTAAATCAATACTAATTTGTCATATTTATCAATAAAATTCTTGGATGACATATATTATTTCAAATAATATTTATTTTCATATTTATAATATCATTTATTTGAATCCTTTACAAATGAAGTAATCTCTATATCATCATTGTTTCATAATTAAATTTATTAATTTAATGAACATAAATCATAAATAAAATTTCAAAATGTAGAAAATTTATTTATTTTTATAATTAATAATTATAGTTGTAGATATCCATTATATAAACCCATAAAAACATTTATTAAGTTGATATTTTTTATGTTATTTTTATCATTACTTTAAATTAATTATTATAACATGTTATTATCACTCCCAAGTGGATCCATGGGGTCCCCTAATCAAACCAAGGTTTCCCATGGTCCTATATATCTAATAAAATAGGATTATTATAGGATTTAGGGTGTTTTTATAATATTATAATATTATTTATTTACACTTATTTACCAGATTTACCATTTTACAATGATAAATAACAATAATTACGGATGTTACTATTCATAATGTCCAAAATAAAAATGGAACTTATTTAAAAAGATTAAACCCTATGATTCCAAATAAGAAATATATTTTTATAAATTCTATACATATAATTTTCATAAATTAATTTAAAATTTATTCACATTGTTAAAACCAAAATGTGGGTTTTTAAGAAAAAAAATATCCAAAGATTAACATGTGTTTATGTCTAATTTAAAAGTGAAATTACATCCAATGACCAACATTTGATTAAATGATAAAAATATATTCAATTTATACTATAAAATAATTAAACAATAAGATTTATCTACATAAACTAACTCGATGGAAAAGTTATTTTAAATTAAAATTTTGTGTATTTTTACTATTCAATAAAACATGATGTTTATCAGAAAAATATCAAATATTCATTCAATTAAATTTTGATAACCTGATTTTAAATCAGAAATTTAATTTTGAATATATAACATATAAAGGTGTCAACAACTAAATTTAAAAATGGATCTCCATCAAAAGGATGTAAAACTGCATTTTTAGAAATATAATTCTTTTATTCGAAAAAATTAATTTGTTCTTATATCATATCTAAAAAGCATGTAAGATGAATTAGAAAAATTTCATTTAATATATAACACATACATTTCATTAAATAAGAAACCATAAAGAGTGATATGATTCTATAAACTCCATTATTCTCTGTTTAAATAGGTTTTCATAAAAACACATCCTTTTTATTTAATTGGTTTTTATTTCTATTTGTAAAAAATTTGGCAACCAATGAATCATAATTTAAATGTGTACAATCCATATTTAATAAATTCAGTTGATAATATTAATTTCTGTCATCCCAATGTCCCATCATTAACTACCATTTAATATAATAATAATAATATTGTATTATTTTTTTTGCTAAAAGTCATTTTTGCGTGCAATGTATGATTTCATAGAAACCCATTGTTTCATCTCATGAATACTATCGGAAAACGTGTCCCCTTTAACAAAAAATTAATATAATATACATAAATTTTTAAATATATCAAAATTTATTATTGTAGATACCCAAATAATGACGTACATGGAAATTACATTACTTTTACGGAATACTTAATACCTAAAAAAAACAGACACACAAGGTCCATAATAGTTCAGTGTCTTTGGAATCTCGGAACATAATCTTCTAATCGTGGTGAAAGATTTTCAACATCTCCCATAAAGATATTAACCTTTTTTTCTTACCAAAAACCTTTCTTTATATCCTGGGGAAATGAAAAGATACAAAGGGTGAGCTCAAATTCTCAGTATGGGTAAGCATGGAGAAAATAAAACAAACCACATAAATTTGAACTTCCAAACATGAACATAAATTTTACAAATTAAAATCATGAGTTGTGAAATAAATCATGGCAGTATGTAAGGAAAAGGTCATAAAGGAACATTAATTATGATAAAATACAATGGTAATAAAACATTTAATTATTGGAAACCATTAAGAACAAAATATGATTTACATAGTAGCCAAGGAATTGCATCCAAAACCATCTTAGTGGACAAAGTCCCTTTCTGAATCGAGTTCACTCCTCATTTCAGTCCTGTATCACTGAACCAAATTAACATACCATTCCAGCCATGTCTATATCATGAGATATAAATCCATACCCAATGCATTGTAGAGAGATATAGGTCCCACCCATCTCATAATGAAATCATTCTTACTTGTGCCACAAAATAATCATAAATCATTCATCATAACCCAAATAATAAAATGGGTTTCATAAACATCATCCAATCATAACATAATCCATACAAAACAAATGGATATCATTTATTATAAAAATAATCAAACCATTTAAATATTGGAGAAATTATAGTTGAAACATAAACATACTAAATAATGTCATCTTATATGGAAAATAGTTTTGATAAAACACTTGAAATGAATTCTTGAGGAAGAATCCGTTCATGCCGTATAAGTTTAGAAAAAAAAATTTCTCGTACATTTTTCGGAAAAGTCAAAAAGTACCTCGTATGGTAAAAAAAAGAAAGACTCCCTACATAATATCTAGAAAAAGTAAAAAATGAGTAAAAAAGACTTTAAATATAAATGAAGTTTTTTTGGAAAACATTGAAATGGATGATAACAATAACCCTAGTAAATACTTACGAATAAAAAATCTCGGATAAAAACGAGATTGGAAAAGTTATCCCTTACATTAGGTTCGATATTCATCATACATACCTGAAACTCCTGTATAATTATTTAAATAATGTCAGTTACTATTACATAATCATATTCATCATTATGATAATCATATATGGTTCACTTATGACGTTATATTACCCGTTATTTTGTAAATTCATGTTAAAGTAGCATTTTGTGTAAAATCATTTTATTTATCATACGTGTTTTGACTTTTTGTTCTTTATATTATTATATATATCCTGATTTACATAATTATAGAATGTAAAACATTATTTATATATAATATATATTCAGCATATAAATATATATGATAGATCGATAAATGGAATGAAATACACCTTTCATGGAGACAGTAGGTCGTACGTACGCATGAACGCTATTTTCATTTCCTTATTGAATTGAATGAAATTATGTAAATGAAACATACATGTGCATAAATCCAGTAGCATTATTATGTCATATATGTCATTATTATTCATTATATATACTTTTTAATCATTCTTTAATGGTTATCATGGAGAATGAATCTCATCGTGTCGTGGAGACGGTAATCCGTACGTATGCACGAGTGTTGATATCATTCCGATAATTACTGAATGGAATTGGAGTGGATGATATAATATATTATAATCATTATTATGTTATAATAACCATATATAGTTATTATTTACACCATTATACCCATCCATGTAAGGTGGTGGTGGAAAAAAAGATTACACCACGGTGTGGAGACGGTATTCTGTACGTACGCACGCGTGGTGATTTCGTTTTCCGTAGGATCAATAGAAGGTGAAATAGGGATATTTAATATTTAAAATAACATATCAGTTTATATTTAATAATGATGTTATTAATTTATAAGGAAATAACTAATGAATAAGTAGTATAAGAAGAAAGAAACTTGAAAGAGTCGGTAGAAGAGATTACCTCTTCCTCGAGAGACTTTCTTTAAACTTCTTCTTAGGGAACTAGATATGGTCTTTTGAGAAGACCATATCCTCTATTATATAACTATAGAGGATTAGAAGAGTAATTGGAAGGGTTTGGCCAAGCATCAAGGCTCAAAATGGCGTGAAGAGAATAGGGAAGGGGTGTCGTTTTTATAAGGGAGGAGAGGGGCACCTTTGGAAAAACATAAAATATTATTTTATAATAAAATCATATTCGGTTTATAATAGCTCCAAATTAATTAATTTATAATATAAAGTGGGGATGGGTCTAAATACTCTCAACCAATAGGTTTTAGACAAGTTTAGGTTACAATTTTAACCTTATCATTTAGATGTAACTCTAAGTTAAATAATTTAACTTTTATTGTGTCTTCTTGTTTTTTTACACTATATGGTTAATAAACTTACAATAACAACCCAAAAGAATCCCAAGTTGTTAATTATTAATATATATAACCTTATCTAAGTCATTTGGCCAAAACTTATATTTTTAGGAATAAAATAACAATTAATAATATAATATTTGTTTTAAAAAACTATTTTATGTCAATTTTGACACTATTTGGTAATTGATTTGTGTGAAAATCATAACAGAATTATTATTTCGAAAAATGTTAATTAAATAAATACTAACATTTAATATTAACCTATAAAATTAGTGTAATTCATAAAAAGTCTCAAATTACATTTATTTGGGTATTTATAATATAAATTTTTTAATATTTCAATTATTGAGGTAATTACTGTATCAACATTGTGACTTAAATATATTAAACAATTTAATGTCTAAAAATTATAAATAAAATACCATTAGGTAGGAAATATTTTTATATTTCTAATTAATATTTATAGTCTAATTTATCTTATGTATAACCATATATTAAATATGTTTTAGTTATTAAACATTGATTTAAACTGTTTTAACTCTTCTTTAAATAAAATAATAATAAATGTCCTAATCTAATCCAGGTGGAACTAAAGGAGAATATTTTATTCATAAGGTTGTTTTTGGTCGAATTACACTTATCCAATAAAATTAGGACATGTGTTAGGGTAATAATAATATCATTTTTCCTTAATTAACCTATTTAAATTTTACCATGGTAAATAAAAGTAAAAAGTTACTATTCAGAAAAAAGTATTTTTATCTTATTGAACAAAATTTAACTCCTTGATATTAACAGTGTCTCTCAAAGTTTCTAAATTTCACTCACCGAGGTGGTAAAATTATGTTTTATGTATGTTTTCAAAAAAATTCAAGGAGGTAGGTAAAAGATGGTGAAATGTTCAACAAAATTTTTATATATCTAAAATTATTATAAAATGACTACAATGAATTAAATTGAACATATATAGGTATTATGTATCATTTTTTAGATAAAATTAATTTAAATAAAATAAATTATTATTTAAATAAAAAGTCTGTTTTTAAATATAACCCAGTGTTTTCACTATTCATCAAAAATTGAATGTTTTCAGAAAAATACCAAAAATTCACCCTAGGCTAATTTCGATATTCCGAATCCAAAAATGAAGTCCATTTTGAAAAATAAAATTTCAAAAAGTGAGTATTACTATTCATAACGGCCAGTTTATATAATATTTTAATAACATATTATTGTTTAGTAAAACTCGGTATTCTCTACAACACACAATATCGTGGAAGGTCGTGATTTCATGTAAAGCAAGCTAATTCAAGGTTGCATGTAGTGATGGATTCCTTTGTTATTGTGTATAATAGAATCCAACTGTACTTCATTTATACATTGAATATATATATATATATACCCCCAATGTTGCGTAGAATAACTTCTATCAAACGAACTTGAAATTTTGTGTAACACGATCCAAGAATAGTGTTGCTTATACAATGTTATGTATATAAAAAGCTAATTTTTGTGTCGCATAAAACAAAAGACATCAATAAAATTAAAAATAATAATTCTCATAAAATCTCAGGTTGTTACATTCTACCCCCATTAAAATGAATTTCTCCCTCGAAATTTGTCAGGGTTATAAATGTTTTACTTATTGAATGTTTCTTTCATAGAAACCCACATCGTAAAAAGGAATACAAAATCATAACTTTAAAAAACTAAAGTCTGAAATGTAATAGTTACCGAAATTAACTCATCACTGCATTTCCACATAGAAGAACATTGGTGAAAATATGGATATGGAAGAGAAATCTAACCATCAAGTTCTGATGGAGAGTGACAGAGAACATGGCTACGAAAAAACCATCAATCACAAAGCCATAAATTTGTGATGACCTAAGGTGCCATCTGATTTATCGAATATGATGGTACTAGGACAATGTTTTTAGTTTTCAAGATCATTCCCCTAATGCGAAAGAACTGTTGAATTAAAATAAATTCTTACTTCAATGTGGAAAAATATCACCAATTTTCATGCCTTGAACAATTTCCACTTCAGCTCTTAATGAAATGATGTTGAATTTTTCATTCGTGAAGTGTTAGTAGATCATGAGATAGAATGACTGTTCATCCCATTAGTTTCTATCGCGAAAATTTTAGCACAATTTATAAAATATACACAAGTCCATCTTTCATGAGATTTATCATATATGGTTGCTAAAATGGACTTATACTTCATCTATCATAGCTCTTAATAAAATAAAACTAGTTCTTAATAACCAGGTACTTTCAGTAGGCCAGTGGTATGTGATAAAGGCCTGTCACACTTCAGTTTTGGGTTCGATTCCCAAAGACTTGTCTGACCCGACGGTTTGTCACTCGTCCTATGGGTTTTCCTTTTTCTAAAACTATACTATTATAACATTCCATAAATAATATCAAAAAACAAGTTCTATCCTTAAATAATAATATCTTATGTCCAACATAATCCATTCCAATCTTCAGGCTTATCCATAATACATCTTCCCATTCTCATAGTATAAAGAAAACTATTATTAGAGAGTTCATATACCAAGCATGTGAATACCATCATTTATCTCCCATATATCATAAGATATATCTTATTGGATATATTCCAATAATGTGAAGACCTTAATCATGTATTCTTTTGAAACATGATTTACCATATAACCTTAGTGAAAACATGAATGCAATCAAAAGTTAACTCATTCCACATACCAAAATACCAAAATTTCTATATACTCAAACCATGATATCACTTTTTCCTTATATCAGTCATGAGATCATGAATACTATCAAAATTTCATTTTCTGTTTATCCCTTCATTATGCGCATATCATCTCCTTTTGTAAAAAATATCTGAATAACCTTTCATGGTTACCAGTACCATTCAACATATACTTTCAAATAATTTAGAAAATACTATAGTGTAAAAATCCTTAGATGTTTCATTATTCCATAGTACCATTGGATTACCTATAAAACATAACTCTTGATAAACATACAATAATTCAACTACCTTCTTAAACCATTGACCAAGCTTCAATACTTCTTTCATCTTATATATCATTTTGAGTCTCCTCATCATCATCCACATAAATAATACCCATATGACCATGCTGATTCCTTTCATGAGATTTTCCATTAGTGCATTGTTTTTCATAATTCCCATACATTCCACATATAAAACATCTAATCATTATTAAAGTCGTATAAATACCATTATCCTTCTCCATGGTGTAAAATGAACCTTTTCTTTTCCACTTACTTGATTTTTTTTTCTTATTTTCTGCACCCAAAGCATCTTCCTGTTCCTTTTAAACATTGTCCTTGATGCCTCTTCCCACAAGATTAACATGAGAGAAATTTAAATTTATTTCCTCTATCATCATCATGAAACTCCATCTTTCTCTTATTATATGAGTCGGGAAACATACCAAAGTTGAGATTATTGATCATATTATGAGATTTCTGATTAGGCATAAAAATGATGTTTGGACTTCAAAATCCCATTTCATTTGGTTGCTCATGAAGAATATCATTCCATTGTCCATAATATCCCCCATTATTGTGAATCCTCTCTGTTTCCAGCCATTTTCTATAACCCAAAAAGAATAATGTGAGTGGAAAAATTCATGCTAGGGGAAAAAAACATAATAAAGGGGAAATACCATCAATATCTAACATCATAGGTTAAATTCTAAGATCATTACTATAATTCTAGTACTATAACCTATACGTATGCTTATCCTTTGGGACATCCCTAGACATTCCTTAGAAATATCTCTAGGGATTTCACTAAAGTTTTTGCATCCTAGTTTCCAAAGGTTAAATAAACCTTTCCTCTAATACCAACTGTAGAGACCCAAAGCTTGATGTACACGGACATTACATTACTTTTACGTAATACTTAATACATAAAAAAACAGAAACACCAGGACTGTAATAGTTTAGTGTCTTTGGAAACTCATAACATAATCTTCTAATCGTGGTGAAAGATCATCAACATCTTCCATAAAGATATTCCCATTTTGTTTTCTCACCTAAAACCTTTCTTTATATCCTGGGGAAAATAAAATATATAAAGGGTGAGCTCAAATGCACAGTAAGGGTAAGCATGGATAAAATAAAACAAACCACATACATTTGAACTTCCAAACATGAACATAAAGTTTATACATAAAAATCTTGAGTTGTGAAATAAATCATGGAAGTATGTAAGGAATAGGTCATAAAAAAACATTAATCATGATAAAATAGCATGGGAATAAAACATTTAATTATGGAGACCATTAAACACATGATATGATATCCATAGTAGCCAAGGCATTGCTGCCAAGACAATATTAGTGGACAAAGTCCCTTTCTGAATCGATTTCACTCCTCATTTCAGTCTTATATCACTGAACCAGATTAACTTACAATTATATCCATGTCTATCTCATGAGATATAAATCTTTACCCAATGCATTGTAGGGAGATATAGGTCCCACCCATCTCATAATGAAATAATTCTTACTTGTTTCACAAAATTATCATAATTCATCTATCATAACCCAAAGAATAAAATGGTTTTCATAAACATCATCCCATCATAAGATAATCCATACAAAACAAATGGATATCATTAATCATAAGAAGAATCAAACCATTTAAATATTGGTGAAATTATACTAGAAACATAAACATACTAAATAATGTCATCTTAAATGGAAAATAGTTTTGCTAAAACACATCAAATGAATTATTGAGGAAAATATCATTTCTTCTTAAAAATAATCTTCTCTTCACAAAATTCCATGCAGTTTTAAAAGAAAAGGATTTTTTTGAAAATAGTCATGAAATTTTGTAGAGTAATCTTCATTGAAATAAGTCGTTATTAAACCGTAAAAATATGATCATGCTGTATAAGTTTAGAAAAACATTTTTCTCGTACTTTTACTGGAAAAGTCAAAAAGTACCTCATATGGTAAACAAAATAAAGATTCCTTACATACCATATAGTAAAAGTCAAAAATGGGTAAAAATAACTTTAAACATATATGAAAACATTTTTAGAAAGAATGGACATGGATGATAACAATAACCCTAGTAAATACATACGAATAAACAATCTCGGATAAAAATGAGATTGGAAAAGTTATCCCTTACCTTAGGATCGATATGATTAGTACGTATCCGAACCTCCTGTATAATTATTTAAATAATGTCATTTACATATTACAGAATCAATTCTATTGTAATGATAATCATATATGGTTCACTTACGACATTATATAAACCGTTCTTTGGTAAATTAATGTTAACGTAGCGTTTTGGCTAAATCGTTTCATTTATTGTACGTGTTTTGACTTTTTGTTCTTGATATTATTACTTATATCCTGATTTAAATTATTAAAAAATGTAAATCATGATTTATATATAATATATATTCATCATATAAATATATATGATATATCGATAGATGGAATTAAATACACCGTTCATGGAGACGGTAGGCCGTACGTATGCATGAATGCTGTTTTCATTTCCTTATTGAATTGAATGGAATTAAGTAAATGAATCATATATTTACATAAATAAAGTATAATTATTATGTCATATATATCATTATTATTCATTATATATAGTTTATAATCTTTCTTTAATGGTTATCATGGAGAATGAATTTCATCGTGTCGTGGAGAAGGTAATCTGTACGTACGCACGAGTGATGATATCTTTCCCATAATTATTTAATGGAATTTGAGTGGATGATATAATATCTTAGAAATATTATGATGTTATAATAACCATATATAGTTACTATTTACATCATTATACCCATCCATGTAAGGTGGTGGTGGAAAAACAGATTATACCACGGCGTGGAGACAGTATTCTGTACGTACGCACATGCGGTGATTTCATTTTCCGTAGGATGTATAGAAAGAGAAATAGGGTTATTTAATATTTATAATAACATATCACTATATAATTAATACTGATGTTATTACTTTATAATGAAACAACTAAAGAAGAAGAAGTAGAAGAAGAAAGAAACTTGAAAGAGTCGACAGAAGAGATTACCTCTTCCTCGACGAACCTCCTTTAAACTTCTTCTTAGGGCACTAGAGTTGGTCTTTTGAGAAGACCAGAACCTCTATGATATAACTAGAGAGGTTGATAAGAGGAATTGGCTGTGTTTGTCTGAGCATCATGGCTCAAAAGGGTGTGAAGAGAAGAGGGAAGGGGTGCCCTTTTTATAAGGGAGGAGAGGGGCACCTTTGGAAAAACATAAAATATTATTTTATAATAAAATCATATTCCATTTATAATAGCTGAAAATTAATTTATTTAGAAGCTAAAGTGGGGATGGGTCTAAATCCTCTCATCCAATAGGTTTTAGACAAGTTTAGGTTTCTATATTTACCTTATCATTTAGATTTAACTCTAAGTTAAATAATTTAACTTTTATCGTGACTTCTTTTTTTTACTCTATATGGTTAATAAACATACTATAAAAAGCCAAACGAACCCCATGTTGTTAATTATTAATATATATAACATTATGTAAGTCATTTTTTGGAACTATAGATTTTTAGTAATAAAATAATATTCAATAATATAATATTTGTTTTAAAAAACTATTTTATGTCAATTTTGACACTATTTGGTAATTGTTTTTTGTAAAAATCATAACATCTTTATTAGTTCTAAAAATATTAATCAAATAAATAATAACATATCATATTTACATATAAAATTAGTTTAACTAATAAAAAAAGTCTCAAATTACATTTATTTGGGTATTTAAAATATTAATTATTTTAATATTTCATTATTTCGGTAATTACTGCATCACCATTGTATCATAAATAATTTAAATTATATAATGTATAAAAATTATAAATAAAATAAAATTAGTTAATAATCATTTTTATATTTATAATTAATATTTATAGTCGAATTTATCTAATGTATAACCCTATATTAAATATGTTTTAGTTATTCAATGTTGATTTTAACTATTTTAAGTCTTCTTTAAATAAAATAATAATAAATTTCCTAATCTAATCCAAGTAGATCTAAAGGGAAATATTTTATTCCTAAGGTTTTTTGGTTGAATTACACTTATCCAATAATATTAGGACATTTTTTAGGGAATAATAATATCATATTTAACCTTAATTACCCTATTTACTTTTAACCGTGGTAAATAAAAGTAAAAAGATAATATTCCCAAAAATTTAGTTTTATCTTATTGAACCACATTTTACTCCTTCATATTAACTGTGTCTAACAGATTTTTGAAATTCCACTCACAGAAGCTGTAAAATTACGTTTTATGTATGTTTTCAAAAATCTCCTAGGAAGTTGGTAAAAGACGGTGAAATGTTCAATAAAATATTTATATCTCTAAAATTAATATAAAATGACTCTAATTAATTACATTAAACTTATATAGGTATTATGTAAATTTTTTTCCCTAAAATAAATTTAAATAAAAATAATAATTATTTAAATAAAAAGATGGTTTTTAAATAGTAACCTAGTGTTTTCACTATTCATCAAAAATTGAATGTTTTCAGAAAAATACCAAAACATCACCCTAGGATAATTTCGGTATTCCGAATCCAAAAATGATGTCCATTTTGAAAAATAAAATTTCAAAAAGTGGCTATTACTATTCATAACATCTAGTTTATATAATATTTTAACAACATATCATTGTTTAGTGAAACTTCATATTGCGTACAACACACGCTATCATGGAAGGTCGTGATTGCGTGTAAAGCAAGCCAAGTAAGGGTTGCATGTAGTGCAAGATTCCCTTTTTGTTGTGTGTAATAGAATCCAACTGTATTTCATTTATACATTGAATATATATATATATATATATACACTCAATGTCGAGTAGAATAACTTCTATCAAACAAACTTGAAATTTTATGTAACACAAGCCAAGAATAGTGTTGCATATACGGTGTTGCGTATAAAATAGGGTAATTTTGGTGTCACGTACAACACAAGATATCAATGAAATTAAAAATAATAATTCTCATAAAATCTCATGTTGTTACAATTATTATATAAATACCTGGTCACTTATATATATGTTAGTCCCATTAAAATTCATTATCTTATTGGGTAGCTGGATTATCGCTTTGTTATTCCACAAAACCCTCTCTCATGTTCATGATGTATTCCATGTATAACTCATGAGAATGTATGTTCTATGTTTTATAATGATATAAAACTCAATGAATATACAAGAAGAGTGAGATTTATCTTATGAGGATCAAATGGTGCAGTCTCTCGATTATATAATGACTGTGTTGTAAAACATGACCACTCCCATTATCAATGATTAATAGAGAAATCATAAAATTGATGTAGTAATGTGGAAACAAGGGGATATGATAAGGTAGACGTATCAACCATATGTTTAATTAGACTCATGGAATTTATGGGGTGAAATTATTAAAACTTGTTGTAATGTAACACACTAATACTTTTTAATATATTTCACTTCAAAAAAATATTATTGTTTTGATAGATAGTGATACACACAACCAAGGGATTACATAAACCATAATATGCTGTTATTACCTAAAAATTACAATTGGTTGGGTGAATAGAAAATACTTATTTTTTTTATTAATGTTTATGATGGTTTTATATAATGAATGTTATATGACTAATTTTTAATATAGATGTACTGAATATTAGTAATGTCATTTTATGATTCAAAATTTCATTTTTTCAATAACGGGTTTTATAAATTTTTATGATAAAATATTATAATCACTTTTTCGAAATTTTATAAGAAAATTATAAATAATGAAATAATTGTTTTTGTCATCATATGAAAATTATCTTATAAGTAACCATTGAGAAATATCTAAAAATATTTATTTTCACTTATAAGTGAAATTTTTTTATTTTAAACAAAAATAATAATTTTGATTCAAGAATTTAAAAAACGTTATTTAAAATAAAATATTAACAAAGTAACATTACTTCATTTATATTTTTAATAATATAATTATATTAATTTTAATCAATATTATTGTAGATAATAGTATATAATCCTTTCATAATGTTGAAGACATTTGTTTATAAAAAATAATATTTCATCACGTTATGTTGGTTTAATATGATAATAAATTATTCATATTCAATTATTTTATTTTCAATAAATGTATTAAAGTTTTTAAATGATAATAATTTTAAAAATTCATATGGAAAACAGAATTTTTGAATATGATGAATAATAACAATGGTAATTATTGGTCACTATAATAAAAGTTGTAAAAATGGGGTAATGAATGGGGTAAATTTTAAAAACCAACTAGCACATTATGTTATCCTATTGGATATATGGTTTTTATTCTGAATATATGTCTATAAATTTAAATATTGTATTTTCTAAAATTATTGGAATTTTTGTAACCCAGTCCGAAATTTTGTGATTAAAAGTTCTATTTTATTGAAATCGATCACTATTGTTGGGTATATGAGTTTAATTTCATGGTTAGAATATTCTATTCGGTTAGGGGTTTATAATGAATTATAAATACAATTATTTCTTATTATTAACTTGTAAATTCATTGAAACAGTCTTCATATATCAATTTAAGGAAACATAATTTGTAAACTTATATATACTATTTCCTAGAAAACAAATTTTCATATATATTACATTTTTATAATAAATTTATTTATTACAAACATATAAAATTATTTTTGTAAAATGTATCAATAATTTTGAATCAAAATTCTATAATTTTATTATATTGAAATTTTTATTTTTATTTATATTAATTTTTCATCACGTAAAAGTTATGTTATGAGAGTTACAATTAAAATGAGTTTAATGTGGTATAAATAAGTCACATAGATTTAAATATCAATATAATTACACACATATGATTGTATGGTTTTATATTCTTTCATATAAAATCTTATCTTTTAATGTTTGGTTCCATGGTTATAATTTACAGGATTTTAATGTTTATTTTATTTCATCACTTAAGAAATTCTATGTCTGTCCTCTAACAACTCACTAAAAGGGCACCACCATCCCTCTCTTATCAATAAATCATGAGACTTATATCTCATCTAAGAAATAACATAAGACCTTACCGGATTCATTACCCATTTCGTAGGCCTTTTTTCACTAATAATTTCAAGCTTTTAATGATCAATGTATAATCCAAATGTGGTTTCCCAACAAATAGCTATAACTTTCAACCGAGTTCATTATATTTTATTTTTACTTATAGACCCACTAAAACTATTGTACCAAAGATAAAATATGAAATAATATGTATTCAATTTATTAACATGTTATTATTGTAATGAAGAACCATTTTCACCACTTTTTTATCGAAAATAAATCAAAAACATCACTCGTACATATGAAGGGATTATCATCTCCATACAGTGGTGTAATTCATTTTCCAACCCCCATATTACTCGGATAGGTATAATTATATAACTAATGAATATATATTATATTTAAGACAAAAATATGGTGTTTTAAATAATATATGTCATTCAAATTTTCATTCAATAACTGAGTCAGATATAATATTTATTTTTATTCATACATGTGGAATACTACCTCCACAATGCGAATAATATAATTTTTATATCCTCCATTCATAAATTACTATAAATAATTATATAATGATTATATATGATGTTTATATAATTATTATGATTTTGGTGAAAATTGTACCTTCTAAAAGACACATGGATCATAACTAAATAACCAAATTAATCAAAATTTAAATTAGTTAATACCAAAAATGATGAACATTAAAAATAATTATCAATGAATGGGTATTGGATTTTCATAAGTTGATAATTTATTATATTATAGTTATATATATTCTTTCTATTATATATGTATGATAAATATATATTTCTGACATTAGAAGTTAAACACACTTATGAATCAATTAAAACAGGTCACAAAGGGTTTCTTAACATGATTTCTATTTATTGAGATATACCAAAAATTAGTTGAATATGATATATCACGATTATTTCTACAATTAACTATGATTTATTTATATTTTACTTCCAACTATTTTATTTGGATTTAAATTTTTTCTAAAAATTATATCATTGATTGATTCTTTCATTAAGTTTTACATACGTTGTAACATATTGAATCTCGATTATAATTTCATTGAGACATATTTGGTATTATTCAGTAATATTATTTTATGTATTGAATATATTTCACAATTGATATATATAAAATGAATATATATTTATTTATGAAAATTATATTTATAATTGGGGTTAATTCATTCAAAGGATTAAAATTTAAATGTTACCAAAGAGGTATGTATTTAAATCACAATCTTATTTTTTATTGCTTATATTTTTCACTGAGTAAATATTATTATCTATCTTTCATAATAGGAATTAATTTTATTATCATTAATTAAATTAATAAGTCTCTGTATTTTATTTTTAAATTTCTTTTCACTAAAACATGAATAAAGTAAATATCTGTTTAAAATGAAATATAATCTTTTTCCTATTTTGGCCACCTAGATTTTTCTTATATATTGATATTTTTTGAAATTATCTTCCAAAATTAATTTTTATTTAATAATAGTTGTTAATAAGGGAATTTTTTGTCAAAAATTAATTTTTAGATGGTTTAAAAGGAACCTTTCTAATTTTCATCAAAATATGTCTTTTTGGAATTCAGTTCTAAAAGTAAAAAATAACATTTATTTTTAATGGATATGAAATTAAGTGATTACCCGAACACTATGGCCATTAATATAAATTTATGTTTTTATAAATGTATTGAATAATTTTATAAATAAAATTCATTAATGAAATGTTATTTAATTATTCTTCATACATTTTTAATATTTATATAAATGATACAATTTTAGTATAAAACCTAAATTTCTGATGTATTTATGGGTATATTTTATTTCACTATAATTTAGTGGTTATTAAATTTCACATGAAACATTAAATTTATTATGATAATTTTTCATTGAAAGTTACATTTTCCTTAAATATATTTATACTTTTAGGTTATGGAATTTATTTTTTACTTAAAATATAAACTAGTTATGCATACACTATTTTACCATGAATGTGAATTTATTGATAAGGGAAATATTAATATTATTTCTTCAATACCAAATAAAAATAATTTTTTTATAAGGAATGTTTTTATATTAATTTATTTGAGTATTTATTATATGATGGATTAATTAGACATTCAGTTATAGATGACAACAAATTATAAATCTCCCCAAAATTCATCATCAAGTATCATGAGTGAAAACAAATAGGGAAACATAATGTTAAGGTTTTTGGTCTATAAGAAAAAAAACAATTAAAATATATTTTAATAAGATTGTAATGGTAGTTGTATAATGATTTTTAGATCATAATTTGAATTATTAATAATTTCCTTCGTGGATAATTTAGTTATTATAATTCATGATATTACTACATTGATATTATTGATGGATTCATTTATTGTTAATTTTATTGATTAAGTAATATGTGTTCTCAATTATCTACCTTGAAATATTGATTATTCATTATTTATTAATGATATATTAATCATTACTAATCATTCTCTCTCAGATATTATTTTTATCGTCCCCATTTTATTAAAAAGGATATTATGATTAATATCAATGATGTGATATTTTTTATTATAAAATTTTCATTACATTATATTTTTTATGTCAAACATTAATCATGTATGTATCTAGTATTTCAATATTGCTAAAATGATCGATCATCAATGATGTGATACCATATATAATTTACCAATGTAATAATGTAAAATATGACTATTGGTAAGTGGGTTTGAAGTGTTTTTCGATTATATTATCAATTTAGTGGGAACCAAGATCATCCTTTTAAATAATTTAAATGTAATTTTAAATCACTCTATCTCAGGTAAGAATTAAAAAAATTAAAGCAGGAATATTATTTAAATATTTTTATATGATTCACTATAAATGGATGATCTACTATGAATATGTTGATGTTGATTCTATATACCTAGTTTTAAAATTTCACATTATACATGTCATAATTTGTTATGTAAAGGTAAAATATCAATACTAGGGAACACCCTATTATTCCCTTTTTGTATGACATTGTTGAAGTAAATGTTTATTTCATTGACATGAGGATTTCATTATTATATTATAAATATTACGGCATATTTGAATTTAGTATGGGAAACTCTCAGATACACTTCATTTTCATATCCATCTATATGTTCTTATAAGACATACTTTGTTATGTTTTTCTTCGTTAATTTTAGACGTTATCAAGACCCCGATTGAGGGTTGAGTCTTTATCTTCAACAAAATCATACTAACAGAAAACTTTTCCTGCATATAATGATATTCACACAATATTATTAACTTATATTTTTTCTTCTTTAGTGACATATATCAAAATTAGATTCTCATTCTTTTGATGAACTCAAAAATTTTAATACATCTAGTCTCTCTTCATTGTCACTTCTGAATCAGATATTAATTTTTTTTCACTAATAATAATTTCTCCCAATGAAGATGATCCTTTTTATTAGAGAATATTTTCTCAAAATACATGAGACATCAATTTTCCACCCATATACAATTAATAGATTTAGGACCCCCAACATTAACAAAACAGTATGTCAATTTTTTTCTTCATCTTAATATGATATAAAAAATCATAGTGAGATATTCAACTAAATATAGTAGGCAAAATTCTTTGTGTTTCAACATTCACCATGGAATAAATATGTGTTCAAGAATTAAGAACTTACAATATGAATGAAACTAATCCTACTGTATATTTTTGTATAAATTACATAATTCTCATTATGTGACACATATTCTAACATGATAATAAAATACCCATATTGATGTTTGAAATTTTAAAGAAATCATTATAATTAAAAGAATGTAACCAATACTACATGGTTCCCATTATCTCAACATTTCACACTCAACACAACATTCACTATTCCATACCTGTCTTCATCATTCAATTTTAGAATTTCCATTTATCAAGGTAATTAATTCATTTAAATTTATCAATAGATTAAGATAATATAGGTACCTAAAATCTATTACATATCACATTTATTTTGAAACGTCCATTTTTGTCCCAATTTTGAATAAAAACAACACATATTGTGAAGTAACATTCCTTTCTTCATTTCTGATACACAATAAAAATATATTACATAAATCTAAAGATATTTTATGTTTACTGGGGAAATTTCCTTTTAATAAAATTTTTCCGTGGCCACCACATATTGTATTGGATACCCATTTTTTTGGTAAAAATTATCCGTTTAAAATAGGTAGTAATCTTTACATAACCCCCATCTTCCAAATCCTGGCTAACATGAACATTTATAAAATCAAAACTAGTTGATTGAAATACTATTAAAAAATTTGTCTACTTATTCAGTTAATCCATTACCATGTTCACTACAAAATAATGAAACACTCATAGGAAAACCACGATGGTGTGGTTAAGGTCATGGTGAATAGTGTTTTAACTAATTAGCTCCCAAACTCCAATTATTTCCAAAATTATAACACATCCCCCAATACCACATCAACCAATATATTTGAAACTTGTTTCATACATCAAATGATTCAATATTATTTATTATCCTAATGCAACAATTTATGTCCTTGATATCATAAAATATTAGGATTTCTGTTTTAATTTATTAACTTGTTCATCAATATGAAACTAAAATTATAGAATATTAAATTTCAACTCATACTTCATAGATCTAGTGAATAAAAATAAACATATAACACCAAAAAACATTGTAATTAATCATTCTCAATATTTGTGCTTTTATATCAATAAATTCATAATTACATTCCCTTGAAACACATATGAGGTTCCAAGGATATTGAATTATGATCCCTTGATTCCCCTCCTTTGATGTAAATATGAAATGGTTATTCATTAGTAAAATAAATCCCATGTTGACATTAATAATGGAAATGTTCTTCTTATCCAAATTTTAGTTTTCATATACTAAACCTTTATTATAAACATTCCATCATGTATTATCACTCTATTTATTTAAATATTCTAGGGTTTTATTTCTAACTATACTCTATATTTTTCTATAATATCCATTAAACACATATTTACTAATCTTAATAATGTTTAGGTTGATTTTAGATTAATTTTTCTAGAAAATGTATTCTAGGTAATGATAGATTGTCCCTCCCCCATTTTTTAGCTCATTTGAATCCATTATTTTATATCCAAAATAAACGGATCTGTCCACCATTTAAGGTAATGTTAAATATATTTTTTTCCTTTACCACTTCCTAAAATAGTGTAGATGCTATATCATTTTGATCCATATGTTATATTCATGTTTAAATGGTCAACCACTTTTCTATTATTCCGAAACCTATATTATCAAATATAGGTAGTACTAGTCTAAGTGAAAATCCATGATTTAATTTCAATCTTATTTTTAAATTTCGATGAAACTTAATAAATAAATTTATTTATGGATATATTTTTCAAACCCTATTCCACTTATTAAAAAATAATTAGTTTTACTACTTTACAAGAGTTGATCCAATTTCTCAAAGATGAATATTTTTTACTTAGAAGTTTTAAATTAATATAATTTTAACATAGAATATGAGTCAACAAATTATATATGAAAATTGAGTATTATCATGGTGTTGAAAATCATATATTGAGTGAAAAATCTCAATGTTTTCCCTAGGACGGACAAATATATAAAATAAAATTTATATTAATATTCATCATACATAAAAATTGATTGTACTATCTCAGTCACACTAACACTAGCACATATGTTAATTATTAATAAAAAAATTGTGTGATCCATACTACATATCAAGTCAACTGACACCAATATTTTTATAAACTCACTATATCACAAGATTTTTAGGTATCTTTTAACATTCAAATGAAACTTATTTTTTTTGGTGATGATATATTGTTTTTTTCATCACCAACACCTATGAAATTCTTTCAAAATGTCATAATAAATTTTATATATTGGAAACCAGAATTATAATTTATTGTTTTTATTCTAGAATATTATTAGTATCCTAATACAAGAATTTTGATAGAACTTGATTTTATATAAAAAAGTTTACTCGAAATCATACATGTTATTTCTTCTTCACTAATAAATAAAATTATTTTTATGACCTTTTAACAATTTAAATATAGCCAATTATCAATTATTAATCGTCATTGTAAATTTGATGCTTCTAGAACTATACTATACAAATTTATTAGCCCATTTACCTACACGGGGACATTATATAATTTTTAAATGTTTTATTCAAATCACGTCCTTGATTCCATTTTATTATTATTTTTAGGTATGTTACCAAAACAAATCTTCCTTAATTTTTTGTGGTTTTTTTTATTTATATGCTATTATTAAAATTATGCATCCAAAAACACATGCCTGAATATATCTACCATTAATCCTACATTACATAAAATACATATTTGACATATTTAACAAGTTAAAAGAGGGTTACACTAGCCTCTTTAAGAATAATAATCTGGATCGACATAAAATTCCAACCAAACACTTTTTATATAACTCAAATATTTCATGCAAATATCCCTTTAATTACCATACAATTGATAAACATCCTTACGTGTTTTTTATTAAAAATAATTTCTTAATGTTCAATTGGGAAACCATTTAAAAATTATAACCATAACAAAATAAGAAACATTCTTCATTTGGTATAATATTTACTATAATGCAATATTTCATACTACCCCCATTAATGTTATATCCTTTAGAGTTACAACTAATGTATTATGTGAAGGTATTATTTACATTATCACACTCCTTTTTTTTTCACATTTATTAAATTCAATATGTCTAAATATTATATGTAATTCAAGGTATACAAAATTACACACATTTCAAAACAAGGAATCATCTCATATGAATTCCATCTATATTTGAAATTTTATCCACAATGTTAGATTCCAATAACCTCTTAGTTTTCTATAATTATATATTTTACTTCTGTGAAGGTCATCACACCATAATATCCTTTGATATTAGTCACACATCACATTGGTTTTCCTTCTAATATATCCCTAAAAACATGAATATTTTATTTGTTATTACAAATTTTTATCCCACAAAAAAAATTATTATAGTCACAGGATTAATAGTGTACCTCTTTATACAATCTCAATAGTATCTCACATAATGATATTTATATCCACAAAAATAACACTTTACACTAAAACTATTAATTGTATAAATCATATATGAATTTTTATCCAAACATGTAATGTTATACTTATTTATCTTGTGATAGTGATATCAACATCCAAATAATGTCTACAAATGCATAAATTTATTTCCATTATCTAATCCTAGTATTTCATCATTATGGGTAACAAGTTCTTCAAGATAACCCATTGGATCCATGTTATGATCAATAAATCCTTATTCATAATTCACATGAGGATATTTTTAGACCATAAAAAATAGATAAAATATCAAGAAGGTTAAACTTCCACAATTTCTATCCAAATCATATACGTAGATTAAAAAACCCCCCAAATGGTTAAAATTTTAGGCTGAACCGTAAAACAACCTATCATATTTTGCACCATATGTTACAAACTATTATATCATAAGAGGGTGTTGTATTGTGGTGTTAGAAAATTAAAAAGAAATTCTTCTCAGTTTCATCGATTTTGGATTATCTTCCATGGTTTGCAAGTGTTGAGCCAAATTATTTTATTTTTTACATAAAGTGTCAATATTATTTCTGTGAGTTTGGATGAAGTGGTGATTCCTGTATAATTTAATTGTTTGAAGTGATTATTAAATTATAATTGATAAGGATCCATCTTTATATAGTTTTGAATTTCACTATTGGACTGTTCCTCTTATTATTATACATGACAATTGTCGGTGTTGATCTGTAATTTATTATACATGTATTAATATGGAAATTTTTTTGGTTGATTGAGTAGTAATATTCTATATTAATTAATTTTTTTAGGAATAATATGTTTATGAGAGAATAATAATGGACTATTTTTCCTATTATATATATATATTAGGTTGTCACTTTATTTACTTTTTCAATAAAACATAATGCTACCCCACAATCAATACCAAGGGACCCATTGGCAAATACGGTTGAGGTGGGAAAATGGGACCACCTTAATCAATCTTTAAAGAGGTAGTGGACTTGTATAATAACACACATGTGCCCCTGTATATACGAGTCTTGGTTATATATAAGGGAACATGTAGAGGTCTGAAAGACCATGCACCATTAGGTTCACATTTGTTAAGTCGATGCATGTAGGTTCATTGACCCAAGGTTTATTAATTTAAATCTAGTTGCCAACCATTGTACAATCTCAAAGGTGGAAATGGTAGAATATGGTTAATATGTTATCCAACATCCAAGATTATATTAAAATTGGAGAAATATTGTATGGATACTATAGACGCATCCACTAATCTGGGGTAAATATCACCAATCATCTGATCCATTCAATCGATTGGATTTCTTCAATCTGATATTTGCTAGAGTGTGTTTCCAATCAATCTCATTCAAGACTTAACGAAAAAACCCTTGATTGTTAAGGGATTACATAATTATCACCTATAACTGAGATTTGTGGCTTTGTAGGATCTTCTAAAACACATTGGGATATTGAATGTTAGAAAATAATTATTTTATTCAAATAATATAAAGGGTTTTCAATGATTGGTTTTCAAAGATTAATTTCATGTAGATGATACCTCATGGATTAAGGTTTTAGTGCTGGATTCATTTAAATATGTCAATTCTATATGATATACTATTTGTGTATAAATTCTCCTATAATCATCTACATATTAAAATCTTTCCGATTGAATATCCTTTGAAGATGATAAATCCTTTTTAAGAGAATGTTTGCTCGAGGATAGACAATCCATATATGAGAATGGATTTTGTGAATATTTTATAATTAATAAAATATTTGTTGAAGCAACATGCATTATTTTCAGTGAGGGTTATCAAATTAATCCACGTATAAAAATATTATGAAAAGTTATGTTCTATGTAAAAGATGAGAGATCTGGGAGTCTGATATGTGGATGAATTCTTTTGTCAGTAGACCTCCATTTATCACAATTTAGTTTCTAGTGAATATTCCTTGTAGTTAAAATTATGTATAGAAGGATTTAGTTTTTGAAGAATGTTAGGCAATATATGAATAGCTGAATTTTATTTTGGTGAGAAAACATTTATTTGAATGAAAAAATTTAACCACCTCCCCGTCATATGATATACATCTTCAACAACCACAGAGTTTATACCTATATAATAATTTATTTCATCACATATGAAATTTATATATGACTGATCATTGAGGTACAATGTATAAAATTTTATTAGAAATTATCTCGTTTCTCACATGTTTATATCAAGCTTATAAAGCAAAAAAAAACTATTGGTGTTAGCATATAAAAGTATATGTGAGTAAAAAACATTAGTTAATGAAGTTGTGTATTTTTTTAAAGATATTTATCTAAATGATACATCTCATATATTATAATCGTTTAATATATACAATGATAAGATTCATACTATATAAGAATCATATTGTTGACATGTCAATCGGTAGAATTTTTATGAAGAACCTATTATTTGTTGTTCTTAAAAATTTGAATATATGATATTCTATATATCTTGAAGGATAAAAATAAATCACTTAATCAGTTGTTTTAGTACATGTAAACATAAATATGTAGTCTTTCTTTGGTCCTTATCTAATATTTTTTTAACTACCAGTTGAAATTTTTTCCTTGTTGGAATGTGGAGTGCATTGTGGGTCTCTTTCCTCCAAATTAATTCTTTATTTTAACTACTTATTATTATTGTTATGAATATATGATTTTATAGTCTAAACAATCAATATATTAAGTTAGTTCATTTAATTATTGAAAACTGTAATAATATTTTTTTTATATGCCATTTTATTATTGCACTCAGTTGATGTTGTGTTATCATTAGAGTGGATCCGTTCCTAGTAGATTAAAGGTACTTAATTTCAAATTAATTAAAACCTATAAAAATAACAATTGATTCCCCACATTTTTGTATTGAAACTACTCCATAGGATACATAAATTTTATTAATGGGACATTTTCCATCTGTATAGGTTTAATTAGTATTGAATAATTAAAATATTAATTATTCCAATAGCATGGTTGTTTTTATATTCTGTGTGATGAAATAATAAAATTGAATAAATAGGATTTTTCCTGATATTTTATCTCCTAACCATGAAGTTAAATATGCATTTACAATTAGATTCCTACCTATTGAATATAAAACTCTTGGTAATTTTATAGAGAATATAAATATCAAAATCATTGTAATAGATAAATATACCACCTTGATGTCCCTTTTAGAAAACGATTACACCATTGTAATAAATCTCAAATATTCCATGTAATGTTGATATAAATCATAAATAAATTATGATGGAACATGAAATTTATTAGAGGACAAATTGAATATTTCTACATGAGTATTTGAAGATGTCAATATGGATGAAGAAGAAAAAAAGATGACTATTTGACAATATTCAATGAAATTTTTAGTAATATTTTAATATGGATGAAATGTTAGATGTCTCAACTATTATAAAACACTCTTAATAAAATTTATTGATATGTTTTATCCTGAATTATAATCATTTTATAAAAAATATACACTTAATATATAATAATAACAAAACATACTCATTGTATAAGAAATGAAAGAGATCCCAGTCATCGATAAGTAGATAAAAGATTTGATAGATTTTGATTCAATGAGAAAGCTCGGAAAAAATTATGATGAAATTATAGAATGAAGTGAATCATATGATGAGAATTGAGATAATGATTTAAACATAATCATTACAAATGTATCAAAAAATTAAAGAAGTTGATGATTAGAGGTAAAATTAAATTTAATCATGGTTTTGCAACTATAATCACATTGGAAATTTCATTGTATATTTTCTTAAAAATTATTCAATGGATCCTAATATTTATAATAAAAACAAAATTAAATGAAAATGTCGAAGAGACTAAAAGAAACAATAGAATTTCATGGAATAAATAATAAATTATTTAAAATAAAAAGGATACATTTAGTGGTCATGGGAGATGAAGCCAACTCCACCATATTAATGAATTTATTAGACAAAAAAACTTCACAGATCATGGTTAGAAATGTGTTGACACGTCTTTAACTAAAGATGATTAATGTGAATGAACATTATGACAGAAAATATTGGAAATAGAACTAAAAAGATATAAATAGAAAAAGAAAACGCTATATAGGGTGTAGAGTATGTTATTAAAATAGATAAACATAATTAGGGAAAAGATATAATGAGAAAATAAATAGATTCTTTTCACAAAATAATTCACAATATATATGAAAGAGGGAACTACATGGAAAATATTGGTCAGTGAAGAAAATATTTCCATCTTAAAATAATAATATTCAAATATTTAATTTAAATTTTTGAAATATATAATGACATAAAAAACAGTAGATAATATTTCAGAAATGTTGTTAAGGTCATGTAAGAATCATTACAAACTTTTGAAAAGATGGGTCAAGAGAAGAAAATTAATTTCGAACTCTTTGAAACACAATATAGATCTTTTATCTCTATCAATGAAGGTGAAACCAAATTTCTGGAAATGAATGAAAATTTAATACTAGTAAAAATGATCTTTTCATTGAATGTAATAATGCAATTCTCCCAAAATTATTTTCCAAAAAAATAAATTCTCAGTATATATGAAAAACCAAAAAAACAAGAATGAGATATTTTATTTTGGGATGATTAAGATTCGTATGAATCATTTGATGTTTTATAGAGTTTATGCTCAATATATTGTTATTCTACAATAATAAGCCCCTACTAGAGATGAGACTTGAACTAAGAAGGTTCTCTTCTGCTAACAAGAGAAGACATTATAATAGTAATCAAAATAATTATCATGATATCATCCTAATTTTAAATATAAAAAATTGACTATTTAGAATAAATCTTTGGAATATTTGATCAATATGGTCATATTTATGAACTATTCATGAGTAATCTCCATTAAAAAACATCCGAAAATATGAAATGAATGGGAGTTCAAAAATGAATGACGAAAAGTCAATATTCACTATAGATTCATTAAAATTCAGTATAAAAATCATGGAATGGATTCTTGATATTGGGTTTTCATCCCACATGATTGTTGGAATAATAATAATTAGAAGCATTGAGAATCATGAATGATGATTAATGACCATTAGAAAATAAAATTCATCAAAAAGTAATAGAGTTGGAAAAGAAGCGACTGAAGCACAAAATATGATGTACGATAATGTGGTAATTATTGATTTGGTTAAGAAATATTGTCTTAATTTAATCATACTTTTTATGGAATTTATGATGTTTTGATCAAAAAAATAATCATGTATCATCAAAAGAAGAAAATATGTTTGAATTATTTATGAAGGAAAAAAGAACCATTGTGATTTGTTTTCAAATTAGTGATTCTATCAATTCATGTCACTTGAGTGACAAATATGAATAAAACCATTTTCATAGAATCCATGGACATCTCAGTGAAAAGATTATAAGTTAAATAATTAATCATTTTATTTTGAGATATTTCCCCTATATGAATAGATAAATAGATAATATCTGTGAAACCTATCAATATGGGTAGTTAACACAAAGCTCCAACAAGAGGTGGATATCCTATCTTCTCTGCATATTGAACATATTCACGATGAATTATGTATCCCAGTGAGAAATAATCCAACCATAGGTGATCTTTATTTTCTAACATTAAAAGATGATTCTACTTATATGACTAATTTCATGTTTGTCTAGAATATCTATGAGGAAACTAAAAAGGATAAAAAAAATTAAATGGTCAAATTAGAAGGAAATGTGTGTCTAATAAAGAAATAGAGTTGAAATAATGGTAATTAGTTTACATGTCATTATTTTGGAAGTTATCATTCCAAATATAATGTTAAGATTCTATAAAACACATTATACACTCTATATTAAAATTGGGTAACCTAATGAAAGAATAGTTGAATATTTATGGTGGGATGGACTATGTTATCTGAAAAAAAACCTTGAAATATTTCTTGAAAGAATATTTTTGTACTACCATGCATTTTTTGAATATATTTAAACTAGTAAAAAAAATATAAAAAGTAATATATATATATATATATATATATATTTCTGTTTTAAAAATACAACTACTAAATACATTAGTGTTTATTGAATCTCTGCCATTTTGATGATCAAGAACATAAATATGTGACAATAAATTTAAATGTCGAAGAAGGAATATTCATGGGATACCAATATAATGGTAATTTATAGAAATGTTTTAAAAAATGGATATAAAACCTAGTTAATTGTAGTGATGTTATAATTATTTATAAAAAAATATTAAAAATAAGATATCATAGTTGGTAAAGATTTAAATGATTCTATATAAAATTGTATGAAAATTGAATGTAATAAGGATAAAGCTGGTGAATAATAGACTAATGGTATTGATATTGATTATGAAAATGACATTAATAATTATGAAGCTAATGTAAATCAGATAAAATGTAACCATAAATTAAAGAATCATGTGGACACCAAAAATATAAGTGGAAATTAATATGATATAGTTCAAATTTGATGAAGACTGAGTATTAATGATCAGACTATACATTTTTCCAAAATGTAACCCTATATAGTGGAACATGAAATAAGGTATATTGAATGGATACAAGCTATTAATTATGAGCCTCATCAAATTGAAAATAAACCACCTTATGATTACATATCCAGAACTATAAAATAAAAATTTTATTAGTACCAAGTAAGATTTTTGAAAAAATATAAATGGTAAAGGTAATTTTTCTTAAAAAATATTGGATGGTGTGAAATTGATATTATGAAATGGACGGTATTGAATTTTAAGAAACCATTTTACTAGTATCTAGAATAAAAACCATTAGAATTTTATTAGTAGTAACTACACACAAACATTATAATTTTTATCAAATGGATGTGAAATATTATATTCTAAATTTTTGAATTGAAGAGGATGTGCTTATTAATAATCATGATGGGTTTTATTAGAATATTACAACATCCTAGTATTTATATTGAGAAAATATTTGTATGGTTTGAAATAGGCCCCTATGTCCCGATATTCCCAATTGGGAGGCTATTTAAGAGATAACATTATTGTAAAAGGAAATGTTGACATTAAACATTATGTGATATAAATATCAAAAGGTACACTCATTGTCATAATATATGTGTATTAAATAATATTTTATTTTGAAAAAAATGTTTTATTTGAACAGTATTCATAGATAAATAAAATACATTTTGAGATGTTGATGCTTGGTTAGATAACATAATTTTTTGGGATTTCAGAATTAGTAGGACAAAAATTATATATTTATATCATAGAAAATTATTCTAGGGAATTGTTGAAAAATATTAGAATTTAATATAAAAAATATTTTTCAGCACACATTTTATTTATAAAAAAATTATTCAGGTATGATGATGTAAAAAATTAAAATTACAATCAATTCAAAGGGATAATTGGATTTATTCTTTACCACACAACATTCTTTCTAGATAGAACATATTTAGTGACTCTATGTTATCAATTAAATAGTGACACAAAATTTTATAATTTGTACGATGTTAACTGAATTACACAATATGTGGAAGAGAAATTGTACCGTGATATTAAATATAGACATGGTAAAGATTTAAAACATTTGGGGTTTACAATTGATGATTATGAAGGTGATTGTATCAATAAGAGATAATCTATAGGTGTAATCATGTTTATGTTAGAAGAGTGTCTCATTTGATATTACAAGAAGCATAATTTATTAAAACATATAAAGGATATGGTTGAATGGGTTATAGCTACACATTCAAGTACATAGTTGATTAATATTACTTTACAGTTGGTATATTGAAAAATTTAGAATATGATCTCATTGAAAATTTTAATTTGATAATAAATGTTATTTTTCATTATTTAATGACACAATACATCATTTAAAATCAAATCATATTGAAATATGGTATTTATTTATCTATTTGAAGGTTTCATGTGCAGATAACATCCTAGTTTGCATATATCTAAAGATCAGGTTGATGATATTTTCACAAAAGTAGTCACGGAAGATAGGTTTATTGTGATGAGGCTAAAACATTATTTTCATCTTTATCCTCCAACATGAAGACTATTATAAGGCACATATTTATTTTATATTAAATATTGTGTAATCTTCTAGAAATTTAATTTATTGATGGATAATTGTTATTCCAAATTTATTTCATTTAATTATATGAGGATTAATTGGGATGAATTTCTCATGGGATAATCATTATGAGGATTCACTAAACCAATCGATCTCTTATTTATTTTTCTAAATTATATCTTTTAATTTTCATATTATATTATAATCACTTTGAGAAAAGGGCCAATTATTCTTGTTCACCAAACATTCTGATGTGGTTGATAATGATTATTCGACCTTTTATTTCATTTGAGACATTCTGATCAAGATTTCATTGTCCTAGATATTTAAAAATCATATTAGATTACCTTGGGTTTATCCCCATTTTTTCTATGGTAGGTATTCACACATAGACATTCAGCTGATTAACTAATGGATCTTTTTCATGTATTATGTGATTCCATTTATTCTTTTAGGGAAATAATAGAAGATGTAATTTTGAAAATATATAATATAATTAGACACCATATTAACATTTCATTATGGTGTGTAATGATATATGCCAATTAACGCAAATTGATGTATATTTCATAGGATATAAGTAATGGTATACTGAAAACAAAAAACAAATGGGTTATTGTCGAACCTATGTATTAAATTTTTGTAAAGTTATGTCAATATATGTTTGACGAGTTTGGATAAATTGGTGATATCTGAATAATTGTTATGGTAAAATTGTTGATTAATGGATAATTGTTATGGATCTATCATTTTATGGTGTCAGACGTCACAATAGGAAAATTCATCTTCATATAGCATGGGATGATTTTTTTTGCTGATCTTCAATCTCTATGATATGTGTTATAAAGGAAACATTTTTAAAACATAGTTTGGAAGGCCAAGGAATATCATACTATAATAATTTAATTATGAATTAATAAAAATGTGATTATAGAAGAAGAAAATGTGATTTGGATTAACATGTATATATTTGGATAACTCTTTCTTTATGATTTTATAATAAATTATGCCATCCTTTCAATCCTACCCAAGGGACAAAAGTGCAATCACTAGGGATTTTGGGATAATGTTCTACCTGATGCTGATCCAAATGATTAAGGAGTAATTAAATAAGACCACTAAATCACCCTTGTGTATCATGAGATTAATTATGCAATAAGGCCCATCCACTGGGCCTATAGAGAACTCACCCTCAGGAGCACATGGGTTAGGCTGTAGCCTACAGGTCAATATGCTTGTGGTGTGTTCATGTCAATTCGAGTGCCGACCCAAGTGCTTGCTCAAAGGTTGTAGTGAAAAAAGTGTGTAATAATGAAGTAGAAATCGAAGATTTCATTATATTTGGGACAAAGTCTATGTAGATATAATTCATATATCCATTTATTGTGAAAAATATCAACAGTCATCTAGTCTATTCTCTCACTTGATTTTGGTTCATATGATTATGGAAGAAATTTATCTTCAACATCTTAAGTTAAAACCCTTCCCAAAAAACTATCCATGCTGAAGGGTTATTGACCCATAACCTGTAAACTAACATGGATCCTTTAGGGGTGCTTCCAATACATTTTGGGATATTGAAAATCGGATATGTATAGTTTTTCACAAAGAATAAGTTTTTTGCGAAGATATGTTTTCGAATATGAACACCATACGAAAGATTCTTCATAATTGAGGGTTGTAGTTGAGGAAATATGTACAAACATAAATGATATGCATGATGATACATTATGGTGGATAAATGGTCCCTTGATCAACTAGAACCGAACTTTTTAGTTGGTGAATCTGGTTTCTAGATGATATGTTGTGCGTAGAAGGTGAGTTCGTAGATATCCATTCCATATGCAAAAATGGATTTTCAGATTCTACACAGATAAAGAGAATCATTTGTGATGCCGAAACATGCTTTCCAATGATGGTTTTCAAATTAATCATCATAGTAAATTATTATATGTAGTTAGGTTCTTCTGAGTTGATGATAGGTCACACAATCTACTTTTTTGTAAGGATACACTACGGGGAAAAGGACTTTCTGCAACGACCTTTTTGCGACGTGAATAAATCGTGTCCCAAAAGGTCTGTCCAAGAGGTTATTTGCGACGGGGGTAACCACCCGTCGCAAATAACCAATTATTTGAGATGAGATTTTTTACTCCCGTTGCAAAAGGTTTGGCACGAATAACGCGTTAAACCACGCGAAGGGTTATTTGCGACGGTGGGATCCTACCGTCGCAAATAGTGAGGTATTTGCAACGGGCCCCGCTACAAATACTTTGCGGCGGTTAATATCTTTTTGCGAAGGGATATCATCCCATCGCAAAAGGTGTGTCGGCAGAGACTATTTGCGATGTGTCTCGTCAGAAATAACTTTTTAACCATCAACAGTAATTAATGAAGGTGTAGGTATTTGCGACAGATATCCCATCGCAAATAATCTCGCATATATATACCCCCATATGTTTTTCCTATCATTACTCTCAATTCATAGATCTTGTTTCCATTTGAACTCTGATTTTAGAGGAAAAATTTTTCTAAGTTGACTTTTTGGTTCACGAAGAAGTTGTGAAGCCGCCTATATCGGTAGAAAATCATGTCTAAAGGTATTTATGTTTTATTTAATTTTTTTATTTCATTTTTTATTGTTAATTTTTATTATTGTTGCTTAGTTGTAGTTAATTTAAATTTAAATTGTTTGTCATGTGTATTTATTTGTACTAATAAATTAAAATTTTTAGTAATAATTTTTAATAATTAATATTAAATGTTAATTATTAATAATAATTAGTAATGTGTATAATTAATTAGTAGTAATTAAGAATAATTCGTAATAAATAATTATAAGTACTAATAATTAGTAATAAATATTTATAATTATTAATAAATAGTAGTAAATAGGAATAATTAGTAATAAATAGTAATAATTAGTTATAAATAGTAATAATTAATAATAAATAGTACTAAATTGTAATAATTAGTACTAAATTGTAATAATTAGTAAAAAATTGTAATAATTAGAAATAAATTGTAATAATTTATTATAAATTGTAATAATTTGTAATAAATTGAAATAATTAGTAATAAATTGTAATAATTAGTAATAAATTGTAATAATTAGTAATAAATTTTAATAATTTGTAATAAATTGTAATAAATTGAAATAATTAGTAATAAGTTGCTATAATTAGTAATAGATTTCAATATTTAGTAATAAATATCAATATTTAGTAATAATGATTAATAAATAGTAATAATTAGTAAAAAATATTACTAAATTATAATAATTCGTACTAAATTGTAATAATTAGTAATAAATTGTAATAATTAGAAATAGATTGTATTAATTAGTAATAAATTGTAATAATTAGTAATAAATTGTAATAATTAGTAATATGTTGTAATAATTAGTAATAAATTGCAATAATTAGTAATAAATTGTAATAATTAGTAATAAAATTTAATAATTAGTAATAAATTGTAATAATTATTACTAAATTGTAATAAATTGTAATAAACTGGAATATTTAGTAATAAATTAGAATATTTAGTAATAAAAAAAATAATTAGTAATAAATTGCAATAATTAGTTATAAATTGCAATAATTAGTAATAAATTGCAATATTTAGTAATAAATTGCAATATATAGTAATAAATTGCTATATTTTGTAATAAATTGCAATATTTAGTAAAAAATTACAATAATTAACAATATTTAGTAATAAATTGTAAAAAATAGTAATAAATTTTAATAATTAGTAATAAATTAAATAATTAGTCATAAATTGTAATAATTAGTAATAATTAGTAATAAATCCTAATAATTAGTAAGAAATTGTTTAATTAATTGTAAATTGTAATAAATTGAAATAAATTAGAATATTTAGTAATAAATTACATTATTTAGTAATAAATTGAAATATTTAGTAATAAATTTCAATATTTAGTAATAAATTGAAAAATCTATTAATAAATTGAAATAATTACTAATATTTAGTAGTAAATTGTATTAATTAGTAAAAAATTGTAATAATTTGTAATAAATTGTAATAATTAGTATTAAATTGTAACATTTAGTAATAAATTGTAATAATTAGTAATAAATTGTAATAATTAGTAATCAATTATAATAATTAGAAATGAATTGTAATAATTAGTAATAAATTACAATAATTAGTAATAAATTGTAATAATTAGTAATAAATTTTAATATTCAGAAATAAATTGTAATATTTAGTAATATTTATTAATAAGTAGTAATAAAATGTAATAATTTGTAATACATTGTAATAAGTACTAATAACTTGTAATAAGTACTAATAAGTAGTAATAAATTGTAATAATTAGTAATAAATTGTAATAATTAGTAATAAATTGTAATAATTAGTAATAAATTGTAATAATTAGTAATAAATTGTAATAATTAGTAATAATTTGTAATAATTTATAATAAATTGTAATATTTAGTAAAAAATTGTAATAATTAGTAATAAATTGTAATAATTAGTAATAAACATTAATAATTATTAGTAAATTCTAATAATTAGTAATAATTTGTAATAAATTGTAATAAATTGTAATATTTAGTAATATATTGTAATAAGTACTAATAAATTCTAATAAGTACTAATAATTTGTAATAAGTACTAATAAGTTGTAATATTTAGTAATATATTGTAATATTTAGTAATAAATTGTAATATATAATAATAAATTGTAATAATTACTACTAAATTGTAATAATTAGTCATAAATTGTAATAAATTGTAATAAATTGTAATAAATTGTAATATTTAATAATAAATTGTAATAATTACTAATAAATTGTAATAATTACTAATAAATTGTAATAATTACTAATAATTAGTAATAATGTGTACTAATTAGTAATAAACTGTTATAATTAGTAATAAACTATTATAATTAGTAATCAACTGTTATAATTCGTAATAAACTGTTATAATTCTTAATAAACAATTACAATTCGTAATAATTTGTAACAATTCATAATAATTCGTAATAATTCGTAATAATTAGTAATAATTAGTAATAGTTATTAATAATTAGTAACAATCAGTAATAATTAGTAATAATTAGTAATAATTAGTAATAATTATAAATAGTTAGAAATAATAAGTAATAGTTAGAAATAATTAGTAATAGTTAGCAATAAATAAGAATAGTTAGGAAGAAATATGAATAATTAGCAATAAATAGGAATATTTAGGAATATATATGAACAGTTAGTAATAAATATGAATAGTTATTAATAAATATGAATAGTTAGTAATAAATTTGAATAGTTAGTAATAAATATGAATACTTAGTAATAAATATGAATAGTTAGTAATAAATATGAATAGTTAATAATAAAGTAGAATATTTAGTAATAAATAGTAATAACTAGTTAAGAACAATTAGGAACAGCTCGGAACAGTTGAAAGAAATTATAATAAATTATAATAAATTTTAAGAATAGGGCACAATTTCCAAAGGATTGACGACACTCCATTTGCTCGTTTACTTTTCTCCTTTTAACTTTCACCGACTCAAAACATTATGAAAAAATTGCTTGTGCATAGGAAAATTCAATATCATATGCATGATATGGGATATTCATTCATAAGATCATATTATTTATAATGTTTTCAAGCAGTCACTGTATGAAGAAGACGATTCATCGACGAAAAGGGGGATCTTTTGCCTGACGGCTCATTTACTAGCATCTTTGTCACACTAAAATTAAAATGAAGAATCTGGTCAGAGATACGCATATTCATTCTCATATGCATGAGAATGAATATGCGTACCTCAAACCTCATTATTCATTGTCATTTCCATGTGAGAAAGATGCAAGTAAATGAGCCGTCAGACCAAAGAGTAGTCGTCAATCCACTGGAAATTATGTCACCCTTAATTAATGGTAATTATTAAAAAGTAGTAGTAATTATTTATCTTATTTTTTCAGATAATGTTTTTATAATTTAAAATTATTCAAAAATTGTGATGATATTATATTTTGTAGAAAAATATGGAATAAGGAAGTCGACATAAGTCATTGTTAGATGATCTTGCTTGGATAAATCAGCGCAGAAATCCAAATGGTTCGGGATTAAATCCTGTATATGGTGAGGCTGTGGAAGAATTCATAGAATTTTCATCATCAAATACAGAATATGTTTTAGAAGGCATAATTATGTGACCTTGTAAAAAAATGTGCTTTGAGAATGTCTGAAAAATTCGAAAAGGTTTGGGGCATCTCTTGTTGTTTGGTTTTCTACCAGATTGTGTTTTTTTGGTATAAACATGGTGAACATAGTTCTAGAAAAGATACTAATAACTTCATTCTGGATCCATCACGGTTCCAAAATTTAGTACATGATATTTTCAGGTCCATCTATTCATCAAAATGAAACTCACAATGACATTGATTCAACTCCTACGTTGGAACCATCTGAATTTTATGAGTTGTTGAGGTCTGCTGGGGATGCATTATACCATAGTTGCAAGATATGAAAATTAGAATCGGTTGAAAATTCTATGGCTATTAAATCAGATAATGAAATTTCAAACAACTATTTTGATCAGATATTTTCTTGGGTTAAAAAACTTTTACCTGAAGGAAATATGTTTCCTATAAATTACTATGAGAGCAAGAGGTTGGTTTGTAATCTAGGCCATAGTTATCAGAAGATTCATTCATGTCTAAATGATTGCATGTTATATTCTGGTGAAAATGAGTCGTTGGATAGTTGTCCTACATGTGGAAAATCAAGGTATAAAGAAGCTCAACCAGGGAATTCTGGATTGATTCCTGTAAAATAGTTGTGATATTTCCTATTTACACCCAGGCTGCAACATTTATTTATGTCTAATAACATAGTGTTAAAGATTTAATAGAACAAACCAAATATTTCAATAGGTAAATGATTGAATCATCCATATGATGGTGATTCATGGAAACATTTTTATTATCTACATCCTTATTTTTCTTTAGAAGCCTAAAATGTGTGATTGAGTCTTTCTACTGACGATTTCTGTCTATTTAGTTCTTATGCTAGTCAGTATTCATGTGGGTATGTCTTTATAACTCCGTACAATCTACCACCATGGATGTTGATGAAAGAGCCCTATATCATTTTGACATTATTAATCCCCGAACATCAGAAAAATAATATTGATGCTTATTTGAGACCATTGAATGATGAGTTAAATTCATTGTAGAGTAATGGTGTTACTACATATGATGTTACTACGAAACAAAATTTCACAATAAAATCTGCATTGATGTTGATGATTAGTGGATTTCCGGTATATGTTAAGTTATCTGGCTGGAGCACACATGGTCATGTCATTACTATATGAAAGACAAAAAAGCTTTTATGCTCTTCAATGAATTGTTTTTCTATTTTCACTATCATCATAGATTTCTTCAAACTGATCATCCTTTTTGAAGGAAAAAAATATCATTTTAGAAGGTCACATTTAAAAGGGATGAACCTCCAAAAATGATCTCAGGTATAGAGTTAAAATCAGTTTCATTTTCATTACCTCCCATCACATTTGCACCAACAGTAAACCAACAGAAAATTCATTGGTTTGGGAAAGAACATAATTGGATAAAATGAAGAATTTTTTGGGATCTCCCATATTGGTTTGATTTGTTGGTCCACCACATGTTGTATGTCATGAATATTGAGAAGAACTATTTTGATAATTTATTTCAAACAGTTTTTGATACACGAGGAATGACCAAATATACTATAAAAGCACGATTAGATGTTGCCCAAATTTGCAGGCGACCAAAACTTGAACTATTTAAAAATGTCAGATCACAGAGGTTAATGAAGCCAAAAGCAGCTTATACATTGTCCAAAGAGAGCCGCTTATTATTTTGTCACTAGATTAACGATTTGAGATTTCCAGATGGCTATGCTTCTAATTTGGGCAGATGTGCTAAGAATGGTCATATTACAAGATTAAAATATCACGATGGTCATGTTATAATGGAAAGACTTATGTCGATTGGATTCAGGGGTTTGTTGAAATCTGTGATTTGGGATTCGATAATAGGCATATAATATTTTTTTCAAGATATTTGTGAAGTGACAATAAACTATGATGTTCTAAGAAAACTGGAAGAAGATGTTGCTGTAATTATATGTAAACTGGAAAAAATCATTCTACCTTCTTTCATTGACTCAATGGAACATCTGATATTACATTTTCCACATGATGATAAATGTGGAGGTTTAGTATAGTTTCGATGGATGTATCCATTTGAGAGATGCATGCAGAAATTGATGAAAAAAGTACCTAACAATGCTTCTGTTGAAGGCTCAATTGCTGAAGCTTATTTGCAAGAGGAAATTTCTTTTTTCTACTCTCATTATTTTGAATATGAATATCCCCCAAAACAAAACTGCATGGGATGGAATGAGGAAAACTTTAATGATGAAATGGATAATCAATTATCATTTTTTAATCAGCTAAATCCTGGCTTCGGTGGAGTTCAAGAATGATGGATTTCCGACAATGAACATCACAGAGCTCCTACATATGTTCTGCTCAACTATGAAGAAATGATAGTATTTTTATTATGAGTTCTTCTATAACTTATTCTATAATTTCTATTATAGTATTTAAACTTACATTATATGTAGGTTATATGATAATCATGTCATGAAACAACTTCCACAAATTACAGTAGCTGCTTTTGAATAACGCATACAAAAAAAAAATACTCAATGGTTTCAAAAACTGGTAACATAAATCATTGATGGTTTAATATCAATTCAGTTTACTATTTATTAAATTGATAATTATTTTACAAATTTTTTTTCTTTCACAACATATTAATAGAATTGATAAGCGACTATGTATATTTATTAACGCACCATCCAAATGGTTAAATCATATAATGCATATGTGGTTAATGGTTTTCGATTTCATACATGTGCATATGGGGAATCAAAAAAACAATGAACATTGGAGTTTGATTGATAGGATCACATCATAAGGAAACTGAAGTTGACTTTTCCCACAATCTGGAGGAAATTATTGAGCTATGTTATCTTGGACAGAATTACATAATGATGTTTAAATGTCGGTGTTTGGATACTAAGAGAATCTTGGGTGTTCATCCGACTCAGGGAATCGTCGATATTAAATATAAAATTCTTTTTGCAGTAAATGAAATATTTTTACTAGCTCAACGAGAACATCAATTTTATTACACAAAGTATTGTCCTACTTCAGGAGACCTCAGTGACTGGTGGAGCATAAAAAATGTAATCTCGAGAAAATCGATTTACTCAAACTGAATTTGGTTCTTCAAAAGTGGAAGGAATTTTAATTTTTCATGATACAACTGAAAATACATATTTGTTTTCACAATGAAACGTGAATGTCGATGATGACACCCCACATTTAGGGGTTGATGGTGACGAAGATGTTAATGATGTTCAAATGAATTTGAAATGAAAAGGGATGGTGAAAGTTAAACTTATATGGATATTGACGATGTCAAGGAGGAATATGAAGTCATTGACATCGTCAGATATGAAGATGATGATGAATGTGATCATTGACATAGTTAAATAATAGTTATGATCATAACTAATATATGTCTATATATAATAGTTATTCTTAACTATCTACTAATAACAATCATTTTGTGTTTCAGATGGACTCTGATCTATTACGTGATCTATAGGAGGTTGAGCTACATTTGGATGAGGGGGATGTGGGATCATCAGACCCTCACCCTACTGGTGGTTCAAGAGGTATGTAGAGGGGGTGCGGTCTTGCGTGACTGATTATTCTTGACCTTATCCCTCAGCGGTGTCCACGTCTTGGCTTCGATACATGCAGAAGGAAGAATGGTAACCTGTATATTTTAGTTATACTTCATTATTATATATATATATATATTAATTGTTTGATTATTTATTCTTTTTTCATAGTTTTTTCCATGTAGCTGTTGGACAGGGGAGTGCTATTTTGCACAATTATTTTTCTCATCCATGGATCACATGGGAACAGATTCCCGCTTATCTGCGGCTTAGCATGTACAATCATTGGTTGGTATGAAAATAAATCATATTTATTTTGATTTTTTTTAATAACTTGATATTATAAGTTATCTGTAGGGTTTATGGTATCCCATCAATGATATCATGTGTGACGATATCCATGCAGCATTGGAGGTGGCTATGCGTGAGCGTTTTCATTAGTTTTTTGCACAATTTGAAAAAGACGACCATTAAGAAAGTAGGAGCGACAATATTTGAGGAGTCATGTAGAGACCACTGACCAAAGTACATTTCATCTCAGTTTTGGGATGGATTATGTGTACACTTGTTGGGTGGTGGATTTCAAAGGAGGACTTCATTGGGTCGGTAGAACCGGGGGAGATAAGAGGTGACATATCGAGCTGGTAGTCGTACATTCAGTATGCATAAAGAGCATATGGTAAGTATTTTTTTTTAAAAATTTATATAACATAAAATATAAATAGTCTATTTTATATTTATATAGAAAGTTGAGCTTCCCTATATTATAGAGTTCGATGTTTATCGGTGGATATACAGTGATCCATCCCCAAGAGAGATTAGAGGTGATCACCAACGTCATATTTTGGTTTGTCTTATTTTTTTAGTTTGACAATTAACTGCATATAATATTTTCACAATTTTAATTTCAAATTGGAATTGAAGGAGTCATATGAGGCTGAGGCCTCACAGACACAGGCTGAGGGTCAGGACGAGGCGACTGATCAGACCAGTGCCCACCATTTCGATGAGGTGGCATAGATGCAGGCGACTCAGTATGGCTTTGATAAGGGCTGAGTAGTTGGTATTGACTCTCATGTGACTCCTGGTACTTGTTATAGTAAGGTTGTGATGTCGGTGTCTAGCTTGAGTGGAGCTCGTGGAGAGGCATCATCTTCTGCCACACAGTATTAGGAGCAGTTCTGAGCTCATCATGACCTTATAGAGAGTTTGCAGAAGCTGTAAGGAGAGATGCGTCCGTAGCAGCAGCAGTAAAAGCAGCAGCATGAGGAGGAGATGCATCGATGGTAGCAGCAACATCATGAGAAGATAGAGTACATGCACTATCTGACTTGTAGTTTAGGGATGGAGCTTCTTCCACCATCTCCTTCAGCTCCCCCAACTTCTCCAGAAGACGACCCCTACTGTTTTTTTTGTGAAACACATCTGAATTTAACATATTTTTTTAATTTAAACTATTTATAGTTTCTGTCTTTTATATCGGTGCAAATATTACATAATTTAATTTTTAATATTTTATGATTTTTTTTTGTGAATATTTAGAATTTTAAAAATATTTTTTTTATTATTCTAATAATATTAATATTATTGTTTCATTAATCATTATTTTCTTAAATATATTTTTTCAGTATTATATTTTTTAATGTTTGATTATTTTTCTAATAATAATAATAATAATAGTAATATTTAATGATTTTTTTATATTTGTGAATATTGAGAATTTTAATTTTTTTAATTTTTTTATTTTTCAAATAATATTAATATTATTGTTTCCTTAATCATAATTTTATTAACAATATTTTCTCAGTAGCATATCTTTTAATATTTGTTTATTTTACTAATAATAATAATAATAATAATAATTAATGATTTTTTTTTATTTTTTGTGAATATTGAGAATTTTAATATTTTTTATTTTTTTATTATTTTAATAATATTAAAAATAATTTTTCAATAATCAAAATTTTTTAAGTTTATTTTTTTAAAATTTATTTATTATTTACGTCGAGATCTGTTTGCGACGGGTACTCGTCGTAAATAGCCTAAATAATTTTTTTAAAAAAGTATTTGGGATGGGATTAGGTGCCCCGTCACAAAATGTATTTGCGATGGGCCAATCACAAATAGTCTAAATAAATACTTTCCAAAAGTATTTGCGACGGTATTATGGGCCCATCACAAAAAAATTAATTTCAATGGGCCCGTCACAAAAAAATTATATATATAAAGTATACAATCAGAGACTTATTTGCGGCGGTGAAGTTTCCCATCGTAAAAAAGTATTATTTCCAACGGGCCCGTAGAAAATAATATTTTTTGCAACGCCATTTTCTGCAACAGGCTATTTGCGACGGGACCCCGTCACTAAAGATTATTTGCGATGGGATCCAGTGGAGAATAGCCCGTTGGAAATAATTAGAATTCTAGTACTGATATTATATTATAACCATGTAATTTAGAGTGAATATGTTGTGTTTGGAGAGCTATGTAGATAAAGTTATATGTTTTGATGAAATTTATGTTGTACAAGTGGAGGCAATGTAAATTTTTGTGATAATTATTCTCTTTAAACGATCCTCTTTAATCTACTTCCCATTATGTTATAAACTTCTTGAATTTTTATTTAGTTTATGCCAATATAATTAAGGGTTTATTCAAAGGTGAAATTAAAAAATTAATGAGAGTTGAAATAAAATGGGGAGAATTTTATAATATATTATTTTATAGATCATAATTTTACATCACTACCATGAATTTATATAATCCTTATCATTCTGTTTGATGCAGAATATGGGAGCGAAAATAACATTTTGTGAAGTTGAAATTTATTGTGTAGATAGTTTTAAAAATGATACATATATTATGTCAAAATAATATAATCCATATAAAGTTAAATAGTCCTACTATATAAGACTTATATATTTGAGAAGTAGTGATGTAAAATTTTGAGAAGGATCATATTCAATGATGTTATATAAAATTTAAGGATATGATATATTTTCTATCATGGAGGCATACAAGAAACATATTCAATATTTAGTACATAACAAATAAACATCTAGATGTTTTCTTTCCTATATTGTTATGAAATGAATTTTTTATATTATATATTAAATTCATCTACTAGTGGGACATTATAAATCATAAATGGGAAACTATTATAGTGAATACAATTATGTGTCTATCTCTCACGATTAAAGAAAATAATATGTTATTGGAAAGTGGAAAAAATCATAATAAATATTAAACTCATTTTGAGAATAAACCTTGTAAAAATATTTTGTTCTTATAACATTTTTTAAATCATTTTTTTAGGGTTTAGTTATCGCAAAAATGGAACAAATCCTAATATCTTAACCATGGTTAATTTGAATAGATAGAAAAAATGCAAAAATAACCAAGGATTCACCCCCCCTCAGTGGTGAAACTCCACCATATATAGTTTAGTATAAATAGTGTTAAACCTATTGAATATTTTAATAAAACAAACTCACTAAAAATCATTAATGATATAGAAATATAAATCATGAAATTGATATTGGGGATTTACATAGTTCACCACAATGTATATTCTAAGGAAAAAATTCCAATATTTTTTAAAGATATAATGGATTAATGACGCACATTGTAAATGTGAAATATTTTTAAACACATTTACTTTTAATCTATTTTTATAAGATATTTATCAATATTCATGTCGATTTGGGGTCCAAAACATCACATTTATAGATAATAGTGAGTCTTTAATAGTTTATAGTTATGAAATTCTCTTATATATAAGGGGTTTTCATAATACCTTTCAAATTTATCTCTAGGTGTATCCTATTTTGTGCTTTTCTTTTCTACACACAACTTCTTCAATGTCAAAAGAGATAAAATCCTCAATTGGTTGATTAATCATTTCCTTACATAAACTCATAACACCATCAATAACATGTCCAAAATATAGTTAATCTAATCATTAATTATCTTAATATCTGTCCTATTTTATAATTAGATATATTAAAGTAATTTGCCTTCTTCAAAGGAATTCAGAAATGTCAATATATTGAACAACTTTAATTATAAAATTTTCAATATGATATTCAATATTATTTTATTGAATTAATATTTCCACACGGCAATTATCTTTTAAAATATTAAATCATTTCTCCAAAAAAATTTCCATTAATTTTCCACTAGTAGTAACATAGTGGGTCTTCAAAATTTCTCAATAGCCACCCATTATTTCTAAAATTTTTCTCTTATAAATATTCAATAAAGATAATATTTATATTCTCTCATTAATTTAATAGGCTATCTTACATATGATTCCAAAATCATAGGAACATCATGAATGCTTCTAAAATTTTTTCCTACTATACGACTACCACTATGGCCACTTGACCATTGTAGCATTAACTCTATAAATTCTGATAATAGAAATGTATCCCTTTATAATTACTAAAATACCAAAGTTTATATTACATATATAAATGAGGTACATTATTTTATAATAATTATCATCTCCACTATTTGGAACTCATAATTCCCCTGTTTTATCACTATAATGACTTTCCACGCAATGTGGCCATCTTCACCATCGTATTTTGGAATCTCCATTATTTCATGTAGTTTGTAGATTTTTCATTCTAAATATATTAAACAAAAACGGAAGCAACTAAAATATGTTTTTTATCACTGAAATTTTGAGACCATTCCTTAATGTCATGCACTAAAAAACATGCACACTTAGGATGTGTCATAATCTTTGTTCCTTTTTATACCTCAACCAAATATAATACAATTATTAATGTATAATTTACATATATGGGAACCATGTATTTTTTTACACCTAGACCAATGGAATTGTAAATTTTATAGACCACTATTGAATGGTGAAATCACCAATGTTTTGTGTGTGTTGACATTTCAATTAAAACATCTTTTATAATGACATTGAAAATAAGATCATTTCAAATCCTCACACTTGCAGAATGAAATGGGTTAAGAAAATACACACTAATTTTTCGATATACCCCATTCTATACTGATTAAATCATAAATACTATTAATATAAAAGCTCACTATGTAATAATTAATGTTATTGTAATTTTTTAAAAAAACTCTTTACTTTTTCAAATTTTCATACTCATCCTCCAAAGCAACCCCATCCACTAATTCCAACAAAACTCATATGCATCAAATGATCTAGAAATCATCATGATCCTTTTTACATAAACTGTGTTTCTAAAATATTTTAAAATCCATAAATCTCGTTCCATTAATTCACTCTTTATTCCGTGTGAGGCCCACATTACGATATCTTTAATTTCTTCAGAAACATCAAAATTATAGTTATTCATAATAAATCCAACACCAAAACACCTTTGTTTCCAACACTCACCATCATATATCATATAAATACACTATCTTATTCATCATTTGAAATTTTATTTTAGGAATAATATTACATTCATCCAGTTAAATTTTGTAAACCATATTAATGTGTAATAGTAGAACCAACTATATTTTTTTAACTAAATATACAAACTAAATATTTTTAATCATATAAATATTTATATAATGAATTATATATATTAGGAATTCATGTGATAGTTTAAAATTATATTAAATTGAAAAAAAGTTCATGTGTAAGATCAAAGACACTTATATCAAATCCCCGCCATTTTAGATGAAAGCATAAGCCTCCAAAACTATGGATGTCCCACCCATATTCCCTAGATATGGGTGTACGTTAATTAAGAGATATTTCAATCCATCATAATTTAAAAATCAAATACGTATAAAGTATATTCAAAAAATAATTTTAATAATATAATATTTGTTACATATTGATGTCATTATAGATTTATACTAAGTCAATTTCTCATACCTATCAGTTAAATAATTTAATTAATTTATGATAATCTCTAGAATCAATATAAAATTTAAACTAAATTATACACTTATTAATAATAAAAATAATTTATATCTATAAACAAATCATATGATATTTTCATTCATTATGTTGTGGTAGAATCCTATAATTGCTGAATAAATAAAGGAACACTTTAGTTTTTCATTAGGTGGAAAATGATTATATTGACTGTAGGATAATTAAAAAAAGAGCTTATTTTTTTAAAAGATTCATATATGCTCTAAATGAGACATAGAACATATTCCCAACTGATTGGATTTTATCTCAAACACCTCTTTCCCACATGCACTATCAGAAAGTCATAGACCATCAGTCTTCATTAAGAATGACCACCTACCTTCCACCATTATCCCCCAGACCACATCCTCATCGAGAACCCTTTGATGAACCTTGAGGCCACTGTACAACTATGCTCATATAATAATGAATGTTTTCTCAAATGCATCATGCATCCCTTCAATTAATCCACCAATAGACCCCTGACAAGTGTATCCCTCATCAACCATTCAGAATCCCAACATAAATAGTCCCCATGGTAAAATCTAAACTGAAATTGTGTTCTTTGCAAGATTGAACTGTTGACCTCATGTAATATTATGGAATTCCCATGCCACTCATCTAACACCCAATCAATAATAATGTAATCACCATTAAATAAAAGAAAATTTCCAAAATATAATTTTGTTAAAAATATTTATGAATAATTAATAAATAAAAATTCTACTAATAAACACATTATTAATTAGTAAATCATAATTGAAACTTCATTTGTCATTAATATGAACACATTAAATTAATTTTGAAATATAAAATCTTACATATTTTTATTTTTATGTAATTCAAAATAAAAATATTATATTTTATGAATTATTAACCGTTTATAATTCAAATTATCTCATGTAAACTCTTAGCATGATCTAAATTTCCCATATTCAACATTATATAGACCTATATGAAATCATTCATAAAAAAAATTTTCTGCATTTTAAATAATATCATATTTCAATCCATTAATTTGAAAAATTAAAATTATGTGTTATAAATATTCAGAGACATAAAATAAAAAAAATCATTTTGACATTATTTTTTAATTTATAAGAAAATTATAAACCACACTTCTGATTTCTAAAAAACATTATTTTACTGTCTAAATTAGTTAAACAGAAATTTTAATGGTATTATAATTATTAACAATTAATAATGGGAAATTATAAACAATATACTTTTTAAAAAATTAAAAAATTTATCAATAATAGTTTATAATTAATTAATTTAAATAATATTTTATGATAATAAATATACCCTAAATACATTTACCTTTTATTGTTGTACAATTAATAAATAACCATATATATTTAATAATTCAATTATAATTCAATTTAATTATTTTCCCACAATATTGTTTTATGATTCATTATCATTCATAGAATGTAATTTATAATAATATTCTTTGATTTATTGAAATTGTATTATAAGATTTATAATTTTTTTAACATAGTTAGTTTTATTTTACACTGTATTTACGCTTCATTTTCTATGATAATTCATATAATATTTTTTATTTAAAAATATATTTTATTTATGATATGATTCCCTTTATTGAAAACTGGTCATTGATATCATATTTTATTATATCCAAAAATAAGATGTTATGATTAATATGGAACTACAAGGATCAATTGAGAAGATTCTGATGATATAATCATATTATATGCTGAAATTCAATAATCCAAAAGCACTATATTTCTATATACAACTACATAAAAAATATAAAATAAAAATGAAAAATTTATCCCTTCCAAAAGGACTTAAAATTGAATTTTATTAGAACCATTGATACCACTTTTGTGTTTTTTTGAGATCTAGTCACAATTATTGGGGCTATCATAAATGGATAATAAATTCAAAATAAGATCACTAAGATAAAATAATTAAATGGACATTAACTAAAAACTCCAAAATGTGTGTTTATATTACAAAAATGTAACATTATAACATATTTATTTTTTTATATCTTTAAGGATGATCATATGAGTGGAAATATGATTTATCCTACCCCTAGAGCTATCCACATGATAATGAATTACTCAACATATGTGGGGGACTCCAATTATCTCCTTATTGACATTATACCTCAAATAGTAAATGAGAAAGAGGAACAATAATTTTTGATATTTGGGTGTATTTTAACAGTTTTAAAATAATGATAACATTCAAAAGTTCTAATGACACATGTAAGTGGTCTTTTTATAAGACCCTAAAGTACACTCACTTATCTTCCATGAATATCTTAATTCTATAAATACTTGAGGTAATGTATCATTGAATGGATTCGTCAAATTAATGAAATAATATCATACATTTAATATCATATGTATGAATCCATTAAATGATAACCAACTATATTAATTTACTACAATTAAATCTATTTTATTTGAGAATCATAATAAATAAATGAAAAAAAATTGATATATACAATCATTTTTAGGATTTTCATGAGAATATATTATCTTTTTATTGAAATAAGAAGCAATATTAATTCCCATTTAACAATTTCATATATCCTTTAATTATTTAATATTATTCAACCTATTGCATAATATGAAATTAAACTTTTTTTAATTATCATTTTATTCAACTATCATATATATTTTTATTAAATTATGATATTAAATACATGGATACTTCCATCCCCCCACGTGGTTTAATATTACATTTGATTCAATGGATTGATTACTTTATGTCTACATCTAATTATTTTAGACATTAAAATACTTATATCTCTTTAGGAATACATTATCATAATGTATATCAACTGTAATGGGTTAGTAGAAACTGCATGATTCCCTTCATTGAATTAAGGAAGCCAAGGAAAAGGGATGTTTTCCAATGTTTGGAGAAATATGATACAATGTAGAATTTTTTGGATCTCTATATTCAACCATTATCACTTTAAATATTTATAGAGGTGCTTCAAGAAAACATTTGTTGTTTAGGTTTTTTGTTATTACGTTTGACATACAAGTGATTTTTTTACCACTTTTTTTAGGGAGAATCATTTGGTTTTCACTCATAGAATCAATCAGGTTTACTGTATAAAAGTTAAGAATATAGATTTCACTAGATTATTGGGCTGATAATTTTTATTTATGTTCATCATATTACATGTTAGGTTTTTTGATGATATCCAAGAATATATTTTATTTTATTAAACTATGTTAATTATATGATGATCCAACAAAACCTAGTAGGGAAATTAAGTAAAATTAGAAATGTTTAAATGATTCCAAATAACTCTCACACATTACTACTGCTATGGTGAAACTCTCCACCTTGTGTATCCATTACAAATGAAAAAGGTTTCATTAAAATTTTATTTGTAAATTAGGGTATTTCATTGGTCAATATGAATGTTAAATTTGATAGGATCATATAAGAGAATCTTTTACATTCATCATTATGGGATGTGATCTTTATGTTAATTACCTAATCATCTAAATTCCTACCGAGGTATCACACTTTTTGGAGATGACCATATACCTCTAGTGTTATGTCTTATAGCATTTTCGCCATGTGTACTTTGGTGCACTAACACAATATACCAGAATACATTGTCCCACCCTAAATTTTAACTTTGATCCATTTTGTGGACCAATTCATTTTCATTCAGATATTTATGGGGGAGCCACCATTGATCTTTTAACCCAATGATTCCGTTCTGAAATTAAATCCCAAACCACCATCATATTATTATTACTAGGGTAACCCTAACATATCCTGTCTTAATAACATAACAAATCAATATAAAAAACCTTACCCAAGTCATTTTTATCTCCACTAACATATTGTTTCCTCTAAAAAATACTTATTGTATCAAAGAAATTATCATTTTCCTATAATATTCTACCATCTATATTTTTTGTATTTACAAGTGAATATGTAGGGACAATTGAATTTCCAAAAATTATAATGGAAAATATGATAGGTTTTTTGATTAAATTGTGGTATTCTAAAATTTATGTCATATATAGATAACCTACATCCTTTAAGGGTATTTATCCTTTTCAAATTTATATATCTAAACCAGCCATCATATAATAATAAAGAAATGTAAATTATGGAGCATAATATTTACATGGATCACCCTCAGTATGGGTGTCTACTTTCTTACCATAGTGGCTCTCATTAGTTAATGGATATTAAAAATAATATTATGTGAATTCTATTTACCCATCTACTATTGGATGTATTTGACCACCGGATACATAATTATAAATTGTCATGTTATTCAAAATGTTTTCTTCTTCAACTAATACAAAACATGATTAGAATATTTTTTTATAGATGCATACAAAATTGTTTCTGAATTCTTCATTTGATATATTCCATGAATTATGAATCCCTCCTATGAACTTTTTCTTCCTCCATTATAACAATAATCAATTTACCATGAATCGTTATTAGTACCTTTTTCTCGGATAATATCTTTTTACCATTATATAGTAACTCTAATAGACACATGTCTTTTTAAAAGCTTCTACTTCAAAAACAAAGAGATTCCTAGTTTGGAAACATATACCGAATCATATTTACCTATTCATCTCTTAGTCCTGTAGCTTTATCCATGATCATTTTTATAGAATATTAGCGCTCATTATTTTCTAATTAATATAAAATAATTCTATACTTTCACGCTTCTATATAGGTATATACCCATGTGAAAATATGGAAAATAAAAAAATATTAATGGTCTACATAAATTCAAATTTAGTATTATCCCACTCATCACAACTTCATTGAATATTATTACACACTGAAGAAAATTCATGATGTTTCATTAATGAAATCCCATTCTTCGAAAATCTTGGAATCAATAAATAATAAAAAGTTATGGGATTATAACAGAGTTTTTATTATTAAGGAAGTTATAATAAATATATAAATATACATTGAACTCCACCATGTAAAATATATTTTGATGACGTTATAAAGAATTATACAACAAGTAATTTTTCTTCCATTAGAATAATTTTATTTTTCATCATTTGTAGAATTTCTGTTTGGTACTATATTCAAAATCTCTAAATTTTTCTAGAAATAATTAATTGATCTAGTGAACATATCCATCCATTGATTGGTGGTCTTCATATCCATCCTCAATCTAATGTAATAACATATTTTTTCCCTCTATTGATCATTTTTATGTAATGAAATTTCACTATATATACTGAGGTATTTCTGTGAAAAACATTGGAATATTCCTAGGAATAAATTCATATCTAGGCACTAAGACGGTGTATGATTCCATTAGATAGTGTTCCAAAAATTAATTGTTTAAAAATATTAAAAATATTTTTCTTATGTGTGTGAAATTATTCATAGATAGTGGATATATCTCAAATTGATGATTAGATTGAAAATATGAAACCAAAGTTGGTTCTAGAACCTGGTATTTACCCAAGGCATGACATAAAATGGGTTTGTGCAGGACATTTGGACACCTCAGTTGTTCGAAGTGTATTTAATTTATTATGAAAATTATATTATTTAATTAATTATATGACTTTCTAAAAAATTTAAATGATATAAATTTTTGGTTAAGATTATTTGGCCTCATAACCCTAAATTTGGCCAATGATCCCCCTCTCTAATTACTTCTCCTTTCTATTCATGAATAAAGAACAACGATGATGCCTTGGATCCATGCAGACTGAATGTTTACAAACACAAAAACTTCTTATGATCACTTTGAAAGTGTGATCTTCATCAAAAAGGATCTATCTAATAAATTTAGGAATATAATTTATTGTTTTTACTCCATGGATTCAATTGCTTAGCATGTTGAATATTGATTCTTCATTCTGCACCACCTTTTCATGATCCCAAATGATACAAACATATATTTAACAATTTTTTTTAACTTGTATGACAATTTATTATCATATTTCCATGATCTATTTTCCAAGATCAAAACCCTTTATTATGGTTGTTTCCCCCCCTAAAATTTTCAAATCCTTCAGTGGATGAACACTACAGTTCCCTGATCGATAATTTTTAGGAAACCTGAACTCGGTCAGGCCTCTAGATTCGAGACAGATTTTCCAAACTGTGATAGAATCACAAGAGAGAATTATATATAAAATGACATGATACATGACTGAAGAATATATAGTTCTCAGTAAAATCCACTAATCATGAATCCATGACCGCATGGGTAAGATCTGGTAAAACCCCGATTTCCTAATGAAGACATTTCAAGATGAACGATGATGAAATATCCCGATCTTCAGCATGATTTTGAGTTTATGAATAATATTCAGGAATCATTGTCCACGGTTGGTGTAAAAATGGAAGTGTTCATTGAAAATCAGAGAAACATGAGAGTTTTAGGAAAAACAAGACTACAAAGTATGTATCATGAATAACAAAAGTCGTGTAGCCTCCCTCAGTGGTAGGGTTGTGGTTTCATAGAAGTTTCGGAGGACAAGGTTTGTCAACAAATTAACACACCTTGTATTTCTTTTCATATGTGAAGAAGCTGTGTGAATGACCACATGGTTAGTGGACATGTATCTGTCCCCAGATAAGTAGGATACACCATATAGTCCACATACACATCATGTAACCTCACATGGACTTGACCCATGTACCATCTAGAAGAAACATCCATGCAATAGAGAAGGACCAAATGATGTGTGTGCCCCTAACACACCATGTTCTTATTTATCTCTTCTGAGCGTCCTTTAAACCTCTATATATCCTTCATTTAAACTCATAGATTGGACCATGATAATCATAAATTAAGTGTTTTTTCCAAATATAACATGATTTTGAATTAATAAGGGGACTTTGGGAAAGGACATTAATTTTCTAGGTTTGACATTCATAAAGGTGACACATGATGATCACATCAATCATACATTCCCACTAGAGATGTATCAAACGTACCATCAAATTGTAATAGGTACCCCTGTTACCAAATGGTTTTTATTGAATTACCCTCTAGTAGAAATAAGAATTGGAATTCCAAAAATAGAATTCCATGATACCCTCATTTAGGATCTAGGTATTGATGTTCCTCAACATTCTGGGATTACCCTACATCTGGGATGGGCAGTGGAATTCCCCAATGATTATCCATGCATAACACTCTATCTGAGCTGGGTAGTGGCCTTCCCATGATGACCCATCGGGCTTACCCTCCAGTTGTATCTGGGAAGGGATGGCCAATGATGTCTTTCCCAATAGGTACCCTCCATCCCATCTACGAAGTGGTATTCCTCAGTAACTATCAGAGAAGACCCTTAATTGTGAGACATTATAATGAGGTGTGGATTGAAATAACTATGGAATCATGAGAAAGTGGGGTGATTTCCCTATGGAGGTTACTTATTGAGACGCTACATAATAACATGAGGGATAGTAATTTTTACACAAATAGTACAGTTTAAAGGTGTGTTGATTTGATAACCTTTGACTTATGTCTTCTCAATAGACACATATGGTCTTGGGAATTACTAATTGATTTTATGTACGAACTATTGGCTACTCAATTTCATGTACAGATCTATGAGATGGGGACCACCCTACCCTCTTGTTTGGGATTCATTGACTGAGAATCTATGCTATTATAGTACGAACATTTTTTGTCTAGTTTACTATCATTCTAGGAGAGGCGAAGACGCATCAGGGTATACCATGTTCTTTCTTTGTGTAGTCACTTGTCGATAGATAAGTCTTCTCTCAATATATAGGTAAAGAAAATTCGAGGAGGAGTCCATATCTTCACTGTATTGATCTCTTTTTTTATGGCTCTATTTTCACTCTATTTTTGGGTTATGCATTACTCATTCCATTCACATATACCATTCCTTGTTCACACTATTACTTCAGGTTTAGTGTATCTATACTGCTCTCCCATGTCCTTTTCGAGGAATTCTACATGATATTTGAATACTCACCCTTCTTGGGACTTTCCCAACCACTTTAATTTCATTTACAGATGGCGGATAGGTCGATCACGATCATTGATGATCTTAGGGATACGGGATACAAGGACTATGTACACTGGACAAATCATGGATATAGGATGTGAGATCTATAAGTTTCTATTAGGTTGGTATATGTGTGTGTTTTGGGTGTGTTGTTTTCTTCTTTACTATTTAGTAGACATTATTTCAATTTTTTAACATTTATACTTTATTTCTTTCTCATTCTACTTTATATGTTATTGTACCTTTTCTAATTTTCCTATGTACTTTTTCATTGATTTGGCTTTGTGCAACTGTAATGTTTTTAGGAAAAGTCCTCCCCGGGTGTAGTTTTTCCTTTGATACTTGTATCCACCCCATGCCCTATGGTGGTAGGCTTGGGGTTGTTGTGGCTCAAGCCCTAGCTTGGGTAAGGTCATGACATAGTATTATAAAAGTTGGTTCAACCCTAGGGATGTTATTCGGATATTTCCCTAAAATAGCCTTGGTTGGATGTACAAAAATATTCTAAAAGTATATCTATAGTGGATCTCAGTCTGTGGAGTCCATTGATTGTGGGTTTGACCGATGTAGACATTCACCATGACCCTGATTACCTGCTTGTTAACTCAGAAGCGGAGAAATATTTCTTTGGGGAATAACGGAGCTTGGATCATATAGGATTGAGTCTTTGACTGAACATCTGGTGCTAGATCCCTAATTTCTTTACACACCCACCCACACAGGGATATATATATGCTCATCTGATCACAATGCTCCTTGATAATTTTTAGTATGTCATCGTGATGATTTCCAATCAGGATACCATCTCTGGGTCATGATGGGGAACCCATAAGTAACAAGGCCTCTATTCATGGTCCATCTTGTTGTCCCCTTTCTCCTGGTAGGAAGGTAATGGTCCCCCATCCGTTGATAAATAGATATTCAAATCAATGAATGATTAGTACGGGTGTAGGATGATCTCCCTCTACGAGTTCCTGCACACAAGACAACAAAGGTTTCATGTGGATCTAGATTCTCAGGCAGCATAGGATTAGCTGGAGTTATTAGGCTGTGTCTTTAGGCTTTTTTAGACACTAGCTGATCAAATTGTGGCATTTCCAGCCCATATTTTCCATATATTTATTGGGTTCTAGTGAATATTAGTTACTAAGATGTACGATGAGTCGAAACACTCATGGGATGACTTATATCAGCTATTTACAGAGGTGGAATACCCCTCCTATTTACAAACTCTTCAGATTAAGAAGCTTATGATGATTTAGAATGGAGGGATAACGATGTAAGATTATTCATAGAGGCTTATAGACCTTACACAATACACCCTTGACATGATAATATATGGATACATCAGAGAAAAGAATTTCAATAAAGGACTCCACAGAGAGAACCAGTCCATCATGGTTCCCTTATGAATCAATAAGTATTCCATGGTGCTTGAGCATGAACCTATTACACAGTGCATCCTAACCATGGGACATCAGAAATCTAGATATTGAGGTAGGTGAAATTTAGGTGAGACATCTGCAGTAGTAGAAAGATTCCTAAGATCTCCAAATATGAGACACATTCATGAGGATACCTAGGGACACAGTTGTTCCATACTAGTCCATTGTATATTACTAGGGAATCCTAGAGAGGTAGTGTTGAAAGATGAGCTGTAAAAGCTGCAAGTTTGGTACAATCATAGGATTTTATATCACCAACACCACCAGGAGGCCCATTTACGGCTTAGGGAGCCAACAATTTGGACCAACGGAAACTGTAGGATTTGAATGATTAAACTACCCTAGAAAACGATATGATTAGAGGAATTCTCGGTGTCCTTTAAACCTTTTAATATTGTAATTTCTACACACTATTGTGAGAGAATCATTACATTCTTTTCCTTCTTCAAGGTCCAACCAGGGTGTCATGAGGCATCGTTGTAACCCTATGTCTGTACTATGTGATGTAGTGTTAGAGCATGTCTTATTATTTCTAGAAGAGTTTTTTTGCTCGAAAAATCATTCATTTGATGCAACTAGTATGTGTGGCGTTGTTTCATGTTTGGGGGTTACTCTCTATCAAATAGAGGTGATGACATGTGGGGTATGAAATGTCCATTACATGTATAGAATATCTTGGATGGATGATTTTACCCACCTGACATGTACGTTGGGACTCTTTCATGCTTGACATCAACCATGATGATGTGGTGGAACATGATGGTAATGTTTTTATTTAGTCGATGGTGTTTACTCCTTCACATATCAAGTGTGTAAGAGAGTCTTAGTTTGGAGAAATAATTATTCTACCTAGTGTAACCATATATCCATAGGGTTTCCACTAAATAAGTATTTTATAAATAAAGAACTCTTGTCATGTTTGGATGAATGGTGATTCTGGTCACGTTGTGAGGAGTGGTGATGTGGGAGTTTGACACATCCCCTTTTTCTACATCCTAGTGTAGGGATGGTCCAGGTGTAGGTTCATTTTCCCCACCACATTTCATACATTTTACTTTTTTGTGGAAAAATATATTTTATGAGTTGAATAATTTAGAGACTCGCGTTTTCTATGTAAGACTTTTGAATAATCCAATGAATAATTTAAGACCTAGGTGTTGAGATGGTGCTTGATTCTAAGCCCAAGGTGCCAAGAAATAAATTAATAAAAATATAAAATATAATTTTATTATATGTTCATTTTTTTAGTAATAATGAAATATATGTTAAATTATTTATTCGATTGGAAATTTGAGACAACGGTTCTGTTTGGAATATAGTATTTACCATCATAGTGACAGAAAATGTGTCATCACTAGATGTTTGGATCCCTTGCTTATTAGTGGTGTGATTAAGTGATTAAATAAATTTATATATTAAATGCATTAAATTCATTTCTAACTAATTATTGGATCTAAATTACTTTATAAGAGTATTTGGCCTCATAACCATACATTTTCCCAATGATATCACCTCCCATATCCTCTGATTCCTCTTGGCGAATGAAGAACATTGACAAAGCCCTGGATCCAGGAAAACTAAATTACAATAATCATATAAACTTCTTCTAATCATTTTGAAAGGTTGATATTCATCAATAGTGACCGATCCAATCTTAGAAGGACTCCTCCTTGGGTTTTTTATACCTTGTATTAATTTTTTGAGAATGTTTAATATTAATTTTTCAATATGCACTCTCATTGCCAGATCCCAATTAAAGAAAACATTTATTTATTAATTGGTCATCTAACTTAAATATATTTTTAATAATTATGCCAATAAACCTTGTCCAAAAATCCAAACCATTTCTTATGCTTCTCTTCTTCTTCATCTCTGCATTCCCTTTATCAGTGGAACCCTCTGGTTCCTGGCTCAATAATTTCTTGGTGACGCGAACTAGAACGTTCACCTAGATTCAGGACGGATTTGAAAAAAAAACTGATGCAATAATAATAATGGATTAGATATGGAATGGGAATTATTTAAGGGTGAATAATTCATAGGTTTCAAAAAAATACCATGAGGAAAAATGCCATGGTGGAGTGCTTAATATCCGTGCACACATTCATTTCAAAATAAGGTGGATTTGACAAGAAAAGAAGATGAAATACCTTGATATTCAATAAAATTTAATGTGTTCAAATTAGATTCAAGTTTCACTAGCTACGTTTGGAGATGATCTTGTATCGCTCACCTGAAATACGAGAAACTACATAGTTTATAGAAAAAACCAACTACACACCATGTACCACGATTAAGACATGGTTTGTAGCTTCCCACAGCGGCATCGCTAGTGTTTCATGGTAGTTAATGAGGAAACAACGTGTAAACCTAATGAAAGACAATTTATTTCCCTTCTTGGGTGAACAATCCTTGTGAAGGACCATAGGGTTAGCAGACATGGCCCAATCCCCAGAAAGGTGGGACATTCCGTGTAGTCCACCTACATGGAATGTAAGCCTACATGGATGGGAACCATGTCCCAACTAAAATACATTGATAGGAAACATATAAGGACCACATGTTGTGTGATACGCTTAAATGTCTTATTATTCTTGGGATCTTCCAATCAATATTCAACCCCTATATATCCTTCATTTGGACTCATTTTTTGGCACACGATATTCCTATCCCGAGAGTTATTCTGTATCAAACATTATGATTACATTGGAATTGTATATTGAGATAAGGGATGAATTATAAGGCCCCAGCCTTAAACCTTACTTAATCATGAGTTATTACAAGATTACACATTGAGGATCTTTTCAGGTTTAGAGTTTTAGAGAATTAGATCATAAAACTTGCATTACATTCCACATTTAAACAAAGTGGTTACATAAAATATAGTATTCATTTTTCCTATCAACGACAACATATTTAAAATAAAACATGGATTCTTTCTTGACACTTCCTTGACACTATCATCATATCATGTACCCTTCCCTTGACCTGTGAAAAACATTTCAAAAACTTAGGATGAGCATAAAAAGCTCAGTAAGGGATATAAAAATATGGAAAGGAAACATGAGTACATGTATACATAAGAATGAAATCATACTTTACCCATAAAACATAAGCACTTTAACATACCTCATAAAATCATGAATAAATCAAAGAAATCATAAGACATAAAAGCTAAATTGAGGCATTCATAACATTCTAACATAGGGAGTAACCCTCTTGGTTACGTTTGGAATACCCACCACAATATATTCCATAAATCTCTTTGGAGAATCCTTAACATTTCACTCCTTCGCGTTACCCAATGCATTGGAGAGCTATATCGGGCTCACCCGCCCTTAGTTTATCACGAAACCACCCGTTTCCACAACAATGCCCAAGAGCCATAACAGAAATGTATCACATAAAACATGCATAAAGGAAACATAACATTTCCACATATCAATCACAATATAACATTTTAGTATATTGAAATAATGAATCCATTCAAAAAGAAACCATTTCCAAAACCATTTAAAACATTTAATAAAGAGATTTTTGAATCAAAGTGCCCCATAACACCTTGAAGCATTTAACATTTTAAAAAATTAATATCCATATAAATAAATCCTTAAAACCATTTTGAAAACATGTATATTAATGGGAACCATTTATAAGAATAAATCATTAAAACATTTAAAATGATATTTTATTTAAAGTGTTTTTAAGAAAATGAGAGACACTTGAATATAATAATTGAGGAATAACATTTAATCAGAACTTTATAATATCATGAGAATAAAGGAATTCATGATATAATATTCCAAAGTACAGTATATACACCATATAAGAGTGAATTGGTGCATAACAACAATGAAGTCTCAATAGAAATGTAAAATGATATCAAATCCTCTGTAAAGAAGGAACCCTTAAATTAAGGATAAATCAATCTCATAATTATGTGTGACAAATATAAATACACCCAATATAAGTGGATATTAAGTGTAAAACACTGAAGGTTCATTCACACATATTCAAATGAGGACATATTCAATAACTACATGTTGAACCCAGAGAAATCGAAATTGGGTTAAAAAGTTCCCTTGGTAAAATTCGACAGCCTAACAGCATCACTTAAAAATTCAGAAAATGAGTTGATGAGAGATAAAAAGGGTATCTCATCACTTGTAAATAAAATTTAAATCAATAAGGATATATAAGAACATATCCCAACATAATAGTATGTGAAATAAAAGACATAACAAAAGAAGTCTTTTAAAAAGAGGAGGGTGAAAGGTTCCCTTACCGACATGGGTATCTTTCGAAACATACTCCCCGTGAAAGAAGGACAATACAACATTGATGTAAATACTCATAAACGAAAGTATATTACACAAAGTGTAGAATAATGGATATTAAATACGCCACTCAAAGGAAATTGTGTCTAATGTAGCATAAATCTCACGGGAATAAAAGTGAGATGAAAAATCCCTTACGAAAAATCGGCAGTCTAACGACGCCACTTAAAACTTCCAAAAATGGATTGATGAGATAAAATAGGGTCTCTCATCATATTAAAATAAAATTTACAGCAAGAGGAATATAAAATAACATCCCCCATCATAACAAAGAGGAGCTTAAAAGAATTGACATAAAGGAGAGTACTTAAAAAGAAAGAGAGAGGTTAGATCTCTTATGAAAATTTGGCAGCCTAACGGCGCCACTCAAAACATCCAAACTGGATTGATGAGAGAGAATATGGTCTCTCATCACACGAACATAAAAATTACAGTAATAGTAATATAAAATAACATCCCAATAACAATAAATATGATCTTTAAAAGGAATGACATAAAAGAGTGTACTTAAAAAGAAAGAGAGGAGTAGGATCCCTTACCTCGGGTCCGACTTGACTCGATCGTTCATTAATCTCCTGAATAATAAACTTGAGTTAATTTCTACTACCTTAAGAACCTTTTTAATATTCATTATTCCTTTTATATCACTTATTACCATGTCATGAACACTATGTAATTATTTTATTTAATAATGGTCGTTTAAACGATCATTGGTACTTCAGTCAAAATATGCTCTTTATAATTACAAGTTTTTCATGTATCTATTATATCTAGAGTTATAATCATGATTTATATATCATATATATCATATATATCCAGTACATATTCATTTTATACTATTCCATATCATTTGGAGATAAAAAACGAAAAGCACCGTTCATGGAGACGGTAGGCCGTACGTACGCATGAACGCTACTTTCATTTTTTTCTTTTTCATATTAATGGAATTAAAAATAAATGATATATATATATATATATATATATTATAATTACAGTATAATATATATGTTATATAGGTCACATATGTTCATTAATTTCATTCCTTATACATTCCATGTATTACATGTACGAGTCACATCACTTGAGGGGGCGGTAGTCCGCACTTCCTCATATGAAATTATCACATTTACACAACATGAAAAGAATAATTTTATGGTTTAAATATAAAATACAGGAGCATATAGTAAACATAAATACCATATTTATCTTATAAAAAATACAGTGACATCATAATGGCCATCTTTAAAGGTGTTAAAAGAATATTGAACAATCATCATTTCGTGAGGCAGAAAATCGCCAACCACAGAAACAATATGTTCTTTAACCATTAGACGAAGGTGTGTGTAAGTGTAGCTAGAATACTTCTTATAACAACATCCTAGTATATTGAAGATACCGGAGTTGTTACAAATGAAATTAATAAAAAGAGTTTATGGGGTTGGAGAAGCAAAATAAAACAAAAGGGCTCAAGGGAAGACATTACCTTAAAATCGGGTAACTCCCTTTGGTTTGAGCTCAAAGGATTCCTTCGGAAGCCTTCTGCCCAAAGTGAGTATTCAATGAGTAAGAGAGAGATGTGGAGAGACAAAATGGGCAGGAGTTGGGCGAGCCAAAGGCTTTGGGAGTTTGTGTAAGGAGGTAGAGGTGGGGGCCTTTTATAAGAGGAGAGGAGGGGCACTCTTGGAAAGTAAATAAATGTTACTTTATTTGAAAATGATTTTCGGATTCAAAAGGTCCCACATTGATATAATTCGAGGTTAAGATGATAAGGGTTCTAAATACACCCATCCAATAGGTTTTGGAAATGTATAGGTCATAGATTTCACATTATCATTTCATTTTATTTAAATCCTTTATTAATGAGGTAATCGATGCATCATCATGATGTCATAAATAATTTAATAAATTTAATGTCTAAAAATTATAAAACAAATATCATGATGTAGGAAATCTGTTTATCCTTCTAATTAATATTTATAGTCCAAAAGATCATTTATTTAGACAAAATTAAAAAACTTTTACTTAGGTGATACATTCTTTGTCACATTTAACATTCTTTAAAAATAAAAAGATAAAAAGTCACTTTCTCACAAAAGTGATTCCATGGGGCCCCCAAGTTTGTCACAAGGCATCCCATGGTCGGTCATGTGACAACCAGTAGCATTAGGACAAATTTTGTGGTCATTTTTTATTATTATGATATTATCTTATTATCTTTAACTACCCGATTACTCATTAATCAAGATAATTAAAGATAATTACCGTCGTTACTATTCATAATGTACAAAAACAAAAGATTCTTAATTGCATAATTTGTACCTTCTGATTACAAATATGTCATCCATTTTACCAAATTCCAAACACATAAATTTCAATAATTAATTTTAAAAAAACTTACTGTTGTCAAAACAAATAGCTGGTTTTTTTAGAAACAATATTTATGAAAAGTTTGGCACTTGTTTATGCCTAATTCCAAAGTGAAAATAATCCCAATGACCATCATTGAATTAAATGATAAAAATATATTCTAATTAAACTTTAAAACAAATTAAAAAGATAATATAACCATATAATTAAATTATATGAAAAAGCAGTTTTGATGTAAAATGCAGTATTTTTCACTATTCATTGAAAATTGAACATTGTCAGAAAAATACCAAAAATTAACCCAAGGTAAATTTAAATGTCCCATTCATAAATAATATGGTTATTTTGAAAAATAGAGCTTATAAAATTGTCAAAAAGTGTATTTAAAAGAGGTTCCCCATTAAAAGGCGGTTAATCGACCTTTTAAAGAATATTGGAATGTTTACGCTTAAAAACTGGATTAATTTGCATTTTTAATCCCCTAAAATTTATTGAAAAAAAATAAAAATATTTGAAAAACATATATAATCATTTTTTAGTTATTTCTGTTCATTCCCAGCATTACAACGACTAGGCGTTAACTACCATTTAAAATAATATTGTTTTACTATTAGAGTGCAATGTAAGATTTCAAAGAAACTTGTTGTTGCATATTGGGTACGCCATTGAGCATAGCATTACTTTTAAAGTACTATTAATATTTTATTCAAAAATATAGATAAATGTGAAAATGTCATACTCTTTATTTACATGGGGTGTTACATGAATGTCCCATGTTTTATGTGTGCATAGTCAACACTCAATGATGGGAGTGTTCAGAAATATTTTTCAGTGTAGTACCGGGCTCACTCTCTAGCTGAGAAGGGTATTGGAATTACCCAATGGTAGTGCCCGGATTACCCTCCAATAAGATAGGGAAGTGGTTTTCCCCATTGATCATTTCATGTTACCCTCTAGTATGATCTATCTATTGGATTTCTTGACATTTTGGTATTACTCTTTATCTAGGCAAGGAAGTGGAGTTCCCCGATGACCTTATAAGAATGACCCTTCGGTCAGGTTGGGCAGTGTAGTTCCCCTCATGACTCACCAAACATACACTCTAGAAGTGTTTTGGAAGTGGATCTACCTAATGACATTACCTAGTGGTACCCTCCATCATGGCTGGGTAGTGGCATTCCATTATGGCTATTATAAAAGACCCTTTATTGTGAAGAACAATGACCATGTATGGTTTGGAATACCTATGGACTCAAAAGAAAAGGGGACGCATTCCCCACTGAGAATAATTCTTATGATGTGACTTAAATCCATATTGATGAGTCATTTCTGTCAAAATCGGATAGTATCAAGGTGTTGTGATTCATTCCCCTTTGACTTCAGTCTCTTGGGTAGAAAAATGAGGTGTTGAGAATTGGAGTTGGATTTTACATTGGAACTTTTACCTACTCACTTTCTTGGGATGAGCTATGATATAAAGATTCTCTTAGCCGCCCATTTGGGATTATTTTACTAATTATATATATCTATCATGTTATAGTACCCACTACTTATGACTTTTTTACCCTTCTTCCAAGAGTGTTAAATACATGCAGGGTACGGAACAAGATTTTTGTATCTAGATTCTTGTGGTTGTAATAGTTTACTCTATATGTATATGTGGTGCATACTCGATGTGGAGTTCATTTCCTCACCATTTCAATATCCATGTGTTTTGATGAGTCTACTTTAACTCCCTTTTTTGGTTGAGAAATATTGTTTTTGATCACTTTTATCATAACTTTTTCTTTCTCTACTACTTTCTTATTCAATGTAACTTTTACTAATCCTAACCTTTTTCTGGCGTTCAAATATGTATGTATTTACTAAACCATGAATAGGATTTTCCCAACACTGGTTGTGTCTTTTGTAGATGGCAGATAGGTTGATCATGATCTCAAAGGAGCTTTGGAATATGGGATATGTGGATCACATATAGTGGGCAGAGTGGGGATACATGATAGGGGATCTCTTGAATGTTAATCTATTTTTAGTTTATATAGATTGGGATAGGATTCTAGTTTGGAAATATGTTTTTCTTCATTACTATTCAGTTGATTGTATAATAATCTTGTGGAATATAAAACGTTCATGAATGTTTGTTTTACTTTATAACAGTTTTTATTTTTTCTACCTTTCCTCAACACTTTTTCATTGAACTGGTTTTGTTCATGTGTAATGGTTTATGAGAAAGGGATCCCTATGTTTAGTTGTGCCTTCCATTCTATTCACCACCCCAGACCTATGGATCCGAGCAAGGGGTAGTTGCGGCTCGAGCCCATGCTTGGGTCAAGTCGTGACATTCTTCATTCGGATATCCACAATTTGATCCCACATTATACAAATGTTGGATTAAAAACTCATTCCATTATAACATCATGGAATCATCCATATGATGCAATTTTATTTCTATGTATTTTTCTTATAATTTAGATGTATCATTTACCAGTCAATGTTTATTTGTAATCACAATCTAGAGACATTATTATCCAACCATTTTCTCTGACCAACAAAATTCTTACTGCCCGATTCTATAGGACATTGTTAATTATCCATTTGATTGATATAAAATTCATAATATTCCTTATACAACCTTTCTAATATCAATTATTCATTTATTTATTTGATTTTAGAGAATAGTAATTTTCAAATTGATGCTTCTTCATATGAATAAACTAAATGTTGAATCCCAAAAAAAATTGACTGGCCAAATCCATATGATGTGTTGGAATGTCTTATCAATTATAACTTTATACCTATCTGTATGAAAAATATTTTACAAAAATATCTTATCAACATTGATCTTATTAATATGATGAACCACAAACCATATCTTCAACTGGTGTAACAAAAAATCATTCATATAAAACTCTAGCCCATATAAAGTTTTTGATGGATTTTAATTGATATCCTTCATACAACAAAACCCACCATGACTTGAATTCTTCAAATTCATTATTGTGTGAAACTTTAACATCATTATATCAACATCTTAAATTTAAAAACATCAATATTATAAACCATATATGTATGATAACATTATCTCAATGTTTATACATCCACAAAAATACTTTACAAGACAAAAATTGTCTTCCCGCTCATTTTACATGCTTAAGAGAACTCATTTTGGACATTGAAAGTCTTAATGATGTTAGAAACATGATGATCAATATTGCATCGTATAACATAATTGGAATTTTTCATAACAACACTATGAAAAAATTATTATCCTCCTTCTATGAATCATATTGAATATACCATATGATGTATAATAACGAATTCTTACCTAAAATATAGAAGCATTCACAATAATATATTATTACAACATGTAAAAAAACACATTAAAAACATCACAATTATTCATCAATATACACAATTGGATTTGAAGGAAATTTATGATATATTATTATCAAATATATTCTAAAACATCTATAAAAAATAGATTCCCAAATATAATTTTCTACAAATATACCACATGGTATATAATATTTTAAGGAGTTTCATTCCTCGATGATAATAATTTTTTTTCATGATATGATAAACTCCCCCATAATCATTTCTTCACAAACATTTTATGATAATATATACGTAAATTTACTAAAGATAGAGGTAGAATTTGTAGATATTCGAATAGAGAAGTACTTATTCTCTACCATTTACAAATGAATCAAAATGATCATGGAGTTTCTTCCCTTATGATCATTGTTAAGATATTGGTCGCTGTTTACCATGTACATGTATCCAAAAATCAATAAATCATTCCACAGGAATATATTTTGAAAAAACATCTAAAATTTTCTATTTTTTAAAAATAAATTCAATCATAACATATCCACCGTCAGCATTATCTTTTATTAAATGACAATTAATATTAATTTATTATGATCTATAAAGTTGTATATTATTTTTGGAACAATTAGATGAACATTTATTATCAAAAGGAAACATCCATGGTATTGTAACATTAACTCTCAAATAATCTCGTGCTGAATTAATCCATAAAATTGAATTAAAATCTTGGGTGTTATAAAGATATTATGGTTCTATTGTGCTCAATAAAAAAATTATAACTATTCCAGCACACATAAATTTCTACCAAGAAGATAGTTTATTCTCTTACTAATTTTAAATCGTTATGATCTACTGGACAATACGTATCAAGAAACCCCTGAAAATTCATCTCACCACCACTTCTATAAATTAATCTATAATTTTATATTACATTAACATTCCAAGAAGTTATTTTATATTCCATAAAATATGATTCATGTTCCTCACTTTGATATTATTCACACAAAGTTATAATATATACAATGTATCCTTTTAAAACGGTTAGATATATTATTATTCCTATAAACATTTAGATGTATTTTTGATTCATGAATCAGAATACATCATCATTACCAGAATCCATACCAATTTGTATAGGTGTATAAACTTATATTGGGTGTAAATTAAAATATAATTGTAACAAATCCGTGGAATATTTTTTTGGTGACATAAATATGTAACTACATTTTTTCAATTTTTTACACCCATAAATATTGATTACCACCCTATAATTAAAATTTATATGTACTAAATTAGTTTTTTAGATACTTATACAAATGTTATAACTCTATTTAGTTAAAAATAATATCCTCAATATTATTCATCATTTTAAAAAAACTACTATTATTTCATATCATGAAACTGGAATGAAGTTTTATTCAAAATTAACAGTTTCTATATTTAAATAACCATAGACATCTAATTAAAATTAATTAATGAAAGAGTATATGTTTTGTATATTTATTTATAATAAAACATTTGGTAGAGATATGAGGATATAATATTCGTTATGAAAAATTATCCCATCTTTCTTTTTTCTCAATTGGATTAAAATATTAATTCATTGAGTTTACCCACTCATTTTGATTAACCTCATTTGAGATTAATTTTGGTTAACAATATGAGATAACTAAGGTTAGATTCTTTATTCACAATTTATTCCATGTATGACTAAGATACTATTTATTTTCAATAATTTTTTATTTATCCTAGTTTTATATTGTTTAGAAACTTAAATATATTCTATAGTATTATATTTTCCGTACTAGACCACGGTGAATAAATTATTATATTGTTAGTCATGAAATTATATGTTGTCTCATTACCTTATTTTGAAATCAGAAAACTATTTTTCCTAATATTTTCCATATCCTTTTAAAAAAATTTAAGAATGTCATATATTCAACAAAATTTTCATCATGTAAAAGGACCAGCTTATATTGTAATTTATTTCATCATTATAAAAAATTAAATAAAAATAATATCCAATGAAAATTACTTAATTAGGTTTTTATTCAAATTTTTTTTGCTATATATATATCATTATTAAGAAAGGACTCAAAAAATCATTATATAATTTAATGATTGTTATTTTACTATATCACATCTCATAGAGAGTTACATTATATTATTGCAATAATAAACAAATGTTTTTAATATGAAAAGCTGTAATATATCTTATTTCAGTAAAAATTGAAAAATTATATATTTAATTATAATTATTATCCCCATTTCTACAAAAAATCTATTTTTAATTTCTAATAAACTATTTTATTAATTTGAGTAGGGAGAACTATTTTGATTCTTGATTCTATGTTTATTCTGATATTATTTAAATTGATTACTTTTGTATTATCTTCTATTCATTGTTCATAGAATCAATATGTAAAAACATATTTGATTCTCCTCATCACTTATGGAATATATGATTATTTATGCTTCTTCTTATTTTAAATTCATGAACATAATGTTGGTAATATAGTGAATTTATTACTATATGTAATAATGATAATTGATTATTGGATTGTTGTCTTCCCATCCTATAATTATTGGAGTTTATAAACTCAAGAGGTCTCATATATTATATTTCAACGTTCATATATCAAATTCCTACCATCATTCATTTAATGAAATATCCTCAAAAAATCATATTATATTTTATATTATAGTACGTTTCGTATAGTATATTCTATTGAAATGATTTTCATAGTTTGTTGAAGTAGATTCCAAAATGTTAGGTTCTATATATTTACATTATCCAAAAAACAAAAGTAACATGATTTTCAATGATCTCCAATATAAAATTGATTTTCACTAGTTCATTCTCCCCTATAAACATTTTTTCAATAATTTTTACATAAGATGATGACAGAATTTGTTTCAAATCATTAAATCCATTAAAACCGCACAATGTGGATTACAATCAATAATTTATTATTAATCACATCAAAAAAATAGAATCATTATGTTTATATTCTGATTTTAACTATCATCCATTCATATTCATCTTTTATAAGGAACTGTTATTTCCAAATGTAATTGAATCTGTATCTAATTAATTAATATCTTTCATTATCATTATATCACTATTCTTATGTGAGAAATTACCAATTTCAAAAATCAGTGGCTTTTTATATCTTTTATAGGAGTCTCAATAATGTATTCTCTGTATTCAATTTTATTCTTCCCAAATTTTTAATTTCATGCATAAATTTTTCCCCACATTAATTGTCCTACATTAATCAAAATTGGTACTCGTTCTATCAAAACTTCCATAAAATTTCTCCATGTTGTAAAATTGATTTTTCCTTGATAATTGTTTAACATATAGAGACTTTTTATTTATTAATTACTTCTAATTATGAATATAACTTTCATTTATATTATTGAATCCCCCACCCCCTTTGTTCATGATTATTATCAGATTGTGAATTTTTTTTATATATTTATATTTCTTGTTTTCATATATACCACCAAAAAAGTAAATTCTGGTATTTCATGATATTATATAAAGACCATCTCTCACTCTATGATAATATTTTTTATTTTATACAAATCTTTCAACCACTGATCACCCATGTTGGGTGGAGAAAATCACCCAAATATTATTATTTTTCTTAATTAATGTGATGTTCCTTTCACATCCTTTCTCAATTGAGTAATTCCAAAAAAAAATTATATCACCAACATGGTTATTAAAATCATGTTAAATTTTATGTTTAGTGGGTATATATGTCATTGGATTCATGGGATGAGTTCTTTTTGATGATTGGGTTGTTTCAACCATTACATTCAAATATTTTTTGAAATATTCATTTATTTTCATAATTTTTTATTAATGATTCATATTGATTGAGTATTAGAAATCAACTATTTGTGGGGAGTTATTTTGCATCAATATTATTGGTCATAATTCCTTTTTCTAGAATGAATAGATTGAGTTTTTTAATCACCATATCATAATTATATTACATCATAAGTAAATTTTTAGTTTCTTTAAACTTATTCTCACATTCCTTACCCAATAGTATAGATTATTTCTTCAGTTTTATATTTTTATAATGAAATTACACAATTTACTATATCAACTGATATTCCATATAAGTTTCATTACATTCTTTTTCTTCACTATATGATGTATAATCATTTCTTTCAACAAATGTGAACAGGGTTATGAATTTCTAGGAATTGACAACTTATGATGACTATTTTTAGTAGATTCATGCTCATATTTATTACTCATCATACCCCCATTTTTTTAAATATATTCATTCCATAAATGGGTTATTTATATTCATTGGTTGATTTTCATCAATTCATCCATTACATATCGTTTCATATTTAAAATCATATCCAAAAACATTATACATATAAAAAATAATGGTAAAATGAAAAATTAATCCATTATAAAATCATTAGGTGGAATTTTTCATTTTTTTAAAATTCATATTTTATATTAATTTTTAGTTATAGGGTCCATAATTCTATAATTTTGTTTAGAGACATCTTCCTATCATTATATGATTTATAAAATGAATGAATATTTTTATATTCATTCCTTAGCGACATCTTCCTTATCATATAAAATAAATGAATATTTTTATATGATTCATCACTTAATAAATCATTATTATCTTATAAAGATAATATTTTATAATAAAAATTTTTAGAAAGTTATGAATTGGTTTCATAACAATGGTATAATCTTCCTAGATTTCCTTGATTCCTCTGATGTAGTTGAAACTTTTATTACCTCAGTTAAAGTATTCATCAAGATATTATTCATTCTATATTCTGAAATATATGAACATATAATTCCATATAGGAAGTTTTTCTTCCATTACTTTGAAATTTTCCGTGAATATATTTGTGTTGGTTTTCAAGGTTTCCTTAGATTCACTAAGACCCATTATCATCATATATACATTTTTTCATTGAAAAAATTATACAATTTTATGATTCCCTTAAAAAACAATGGATTTTTAAGAATATAACATGGGGAATCTTTCTGAATGGATGGAAGCTCCAAAATAACAACATCAATCACTTTTGGGCCAAAAGACAGATGATATAGTATTATTCAATTTTTCATTACATGATAAATTATTTCAATGAGGTTGGATTTTCTATTATATTAAATTATTTTATATTATTAGTCATAAGTATATAATAATAGTAATCTTATCTCTCATCTACTGTGATGTTTCTAAAAATTTGAGGCCTAAAAAAAGCTATTTGAATCAACGACAATATTTAATACTTTATATTATTTTGAAACAAATCCCAAATTTTTTTATAGTTTCAATCTTCTATAACATTATATTTGACAACAACACATCAAATGCAGTGATCAGAAATTAAATAAATGAAATAAATATTTAATAGGTTCTACTCTTGTATGGGTTTCTATATTCTCATTATGGAGACTCCCATAAGTTCATTGAAATTCACTATGATATGAAGTAAAAAAAATTAATAAAAATGAAATTGTACATCCCAAGACTCCTAATAGGTAATTATATAGACATCCATCAGTTACATTATTTTCTTGTGAATCTGTCCATAACAAGATAAAATTATTTTCTTAAGAGTACACTAAATATTCATCTGAAAATTCACCATCTTATATAATATGAGTGGTATGAGAATGTTTGTTGCCACTTTTAGTTCTATGGGTAAAAAACATATCGGGTTTACATCAAATTTTTTTTAGTAAACTATGTAGTACAATGTATATACACCACCAATGTTTAGTAACTATGACCACTACACCTCTACCTAGTAGGTTCTTATTCCTTAACCATTAGATTCCTTGGTTTGAAAATCCCACTGAACAAACCTTAACTCAATTTTACTCAGTCTACAATCACTATTTGATTACATCTCAATTGTATTTCATATCACCTTACAATATGAATTGTGTATATTAATATTGTTTTTACAACCCTTTTTATTGACTCACACACAAGGAAAAAAATATAGAACTAAAATGATTTTTTCGTTTAACCCCATATCAAATTTCAAAACCTCCTACTGAACTTTACTTTTTGGGAACATCACAATGATTCTATAACATTCTTCAAGTTTATTTAATTTTCAATCTTTTATAAAACATCATTATAGTTACTATATGAGCCATAATTAAATGATAAATTCATCATCATCATTTTTTTAGACATTGAAATCAATATGTAAATATTTTCATAACTCTAGATGGTAAATAATTTCTAGATGAATTCATTAAAATCAACACCATTTAATTAATAATCCTCTACATGAAGAATTATTTATTTATTCACCCATTGAATGTATAAAAATTAATATTCATCACCATTCAATAATTCTCCCCAACCAATTGCTTCAGTCTATTGAAATCATTAATCATTACAAATTTTCTCTTTATATACTTATTCTATTTAAGGGACTCAGATTTGTTTGACTTAATATAACTATCTAGTGAAATTCATATTCCTAGTCTAACCATTTAGTATTTGCTCTAGCCTCATAAATAGATTTTATTAAAAAATGAATTCTAGAATAAATTCATAGAATCATCAATCTAGTGTAATCATAATTATTTTGATGATTCTCATCCATTTTATAGTTCATTGACAAATCCAACATGACATGATACACTCACCATGACAACTTTATTAATTAATAGTTTTCAAAAATAGATGAATTTAAAAATTCACTAATCGATATAAAAAAATAATTTTACATCTGATAATACTCAAATTCATCACATGACACATAAATTATTTCTAATTTCAATGATTAATATATTATGTTGATTAAAAGCATCATATTTCTCAAACTAATGAATCATCATAATCATCCTATGCCCGATTAACTCACATAAGTTTGACAATATTTAACTATGTGACTTTTAGCATGTCTCTCTCTGTTATAACATTGTACCTATACTTTTTGTAAAATATTTAAACTATCGTCTAATAAATAATTCACCTCTCCATCTGAAAGAAAATTGATATTTCCTTCTTCGTATGTAATATAAACTCTATAAAAAAACATTGTTCAAGGGAACTTTGTCAAATGGAATCTAACCTATATTTCTCACAAAAAATAATTCTTGATGTCTTTATCTCTTAAAAAATCCCAATTTCAAACATGAATATTGTATCTTAATCCATTTAAAATTTTCAACTTAAACTTTTCAAATCATTACTATCTAAAATTGTAATCTATAATGTTTAAAAATATAAAATAAACATCATAAGATGAACCTTGAATTCTCTAAAATTGTACGTACTCAATATAAGTAAACTATGTACCATAAAGAATTCATGATTTTATGAACATGAGTATTATTATATAATTATCTTATTTATAAGGAAATATTATTAAAATGTTTAGGGAATATTTTTGAACATCCTTCAACACTTAATATGGAAGATTTATAAAAAAACACCAAAAAATATTTCTCACCAAAATATGAACAAACATTTTAAAATGATAATTTCTAAATAAATTAAATAATCATTAAAAATAAAACATAAATGATATTTGATAATTTGTATATTATATTCCCATATATGGAATTGTGGCAGATTATTCTGGTAAACTAATTACTCTATCCATCTGTTATTGACCTTAATTTAGATATCTATGGTGATAGTATGTCTATCTCAAACTGGTTCTATGAAATATAATTCCTCGATCATAACTTCTGAAATTATTAAAACATAACTAGAAAAAAAATATCAATGAGAATCCCATAATGCACAACTTGAGAATTATATTTCAATCATAAGACTGAAAACCTCCAAATCGGGGACCACTTTAAATTATACAACCAAAAAGGTTCCATTAGTAAACTTCATAAACAAAATTAGGCATTCATTAAGACATTGAATTTTATTCATGGTTATCACTATGCCCTCAATCCTGTATGACTGAATATATACATTCCACCTCATTCATTCAATCCATGATAATCCATTCTATTAACTAGTAATCCTTCTAATAGTATCCATGAAAATTATATAAAAAGAAACCAAGAACAATATTTATCTTTATTTATTTATTACTTATTTAAATGTATTATTATTTACTATGTTTATAGATACACTACTTCCATAATCAAATGATTCTAGAACTCAAACACTTTTCTTTCGTAATAAAATTTAATATAGTAAATCAAACCACAATTATACCACTAGAACTATACTCAATATAAAATTTTTATTTGATAATGTATGGTATCGTTAAATACATTTAATCAATGAAAATGAAATATAACATTTTAGTCACTATCACTTAGTGTAATCAATATATACACAATACTAACACATTATAATATAAAACTCATCCTTAAAGGATCCTTCAATTTCTTAATATAGGATTTCAATTATTTATATCCTTATTAAAATAATTTCCATATATTCGGAATTATAAAATTCCATATCACCACTCATTAGAAAAGAAACACGCTTGAGACTTTGGTTGCTCCTTCTTACTGATTCAATGAGTTCATTAAAAAAATCCTAATGACATTTAATGTGAGACAAAAAGATATCTAACTTCTAGATGTAGAGTACCAATATAAGATAATTTACAAATTAGAAACATATAATCTAAATCCACAAGATATATCTTATTTAAAACTAACCCAAACATCATGTACCATCATTTCTAAAACATTCAATGTGACACCTCGTTGAGTATAATTTGATTTAATACATTCATTTGGATCTTTTATATGATTCCATAATTATTTTTGGGTCTTGAACAACCACACAATAACTATTTTTAGTGTTCTAGGTATATCCTCTACATAGTTCAGTCAAACGTCATCAATTGATATACGAAAACACCACATTCCCCTGAACTCTAAAACTATAGACTATCATTTTTTAACATCCTTTTGAAATTATCTAGATTTTTTCTATTTCAAAAATCAATCTATACATTCACATTCAGAAACAAAATTGAATGGATAATTCAATAACGTTTTCAATATTTTAAATAAATATAGAAACTATGAGAACAAGTTAAACATATGATGATTTATATCCAAATTCTGTATCCCTTTACAATATTGTATCTCCATAGATACATGAAAAAAATACAATTAATATATTTTATGTACTCACTATGTATGAGTTCAAATAATTCCTCATGTAAATATGTTTTCTCCAACGCCATCACTTCCTTGTGAACATTATTCTCATTCCATAGAAATTATATTAAAGAAAACTATTCTTCTAGAATTCGATTCTCCTTTGAAAAAACATCATCTTATATAAATAAGTATTTCAAACTAATCCATAACCATACATCACTTACTCCCAAAATTTCATATGTTTCTTATTATGGTCACCAGTGGAACCTTTTTAATTTTTGGGAGCATTCTAGACACCTTTATTCTTTTATTCATCTAGATGACACAATGCTTTTCCAACTATATCATGTAATAATGCAATCGATTCCTCACAAATAAAAAACATCAACCCTTCTCGGATGATGATTTATGTAATCCATAGATGAAATAGACATAACATAAATAGGATAAAAAGATCATCAAAAAAAACTATCCTCTCTCAGTAATAGTGTTTACAAATATCTTGGAACAACCACCATCTAAAATAGTCATTTTGGAGGAAATGGTCATACAAATATACCAATTTCCTTTTATAATATCAAATTAAGTACTAGGGAACCAGGAAAATTTTATTATAATAATCATCATATACACCCTTAAATGTCAATAGTCATCCTGAATACAAGTTATATAATATTGTTTGTCATTATTTTATAGTCTCTTTTTCTATCAAACATCTCACAATAGACTGAATCCACATCAGAAAAACATTTATATTATAAAAGACTTGAAAAATAGCTATAAAAAATATATATTATCTATCATAGAAACATAAAATAAAACATTAACCATTATAATGACATCATATAGAAACAATGACGAACCATAGAGTTTGAAGGGAATATGGTATCAAGATGGACCTCCAGACATATTTGATTGTCTTGTAACCATGTTCTAAACACCAACTGCAAAAAACGAACACATAGATTTACCAAAAATACTTCAAAGCCTTTCAATAACTCAGACACCATTATAACCCCACTATCTAACCAGTGGAATTCTTTTAGAAAAATATAAATGCATATCGTAAGAATAACTGAATATATTTATAAGTGTGGTCAACCCCACATGATGGAGGCTATTGTGAAACACAATTATGTACTCACCAAATTCAGTAAAAAAAATCTATTATACTATTATGTTTGATATCTAAAATGGAAACACAACTAATACCACTTTTCTGGAGACATACAAAACATTGGGCATCGAAAACATCCAAAACCCTCTACATTGGGTCTAAAAACAGCGACGTGAAAGAACCCATATTTTTATTCATATAGGATTATTTAGAATGTAAAATGTGAAATAAGGACACCTATACATTTTGATCACCACCACACCATAAATGGTCATGGAGTTAAGAATAGTGATGTCTTTACTCCAAATCCACTACATAGATCTACAATCCTCGACCAAACCACTAATAATGTAGTTGTGCTGATTTCTAAAAATAATCACTAAATAATGTGTAATGGATCACTTCATGGTGGTTTTCAAAACAATTTTCAATCATTTAACAACAATTTAAACAACTAATAAAATATTTATCATCGATTTCATGTTAATTTTTTAAAATAATATTTATTTAAATATATGTGTTTCTAAATATAAATATTTGAATTATTTAAAATATTTGTTTTTGTATTTCACTATTCATTATTTAAATTGATCTTTTTTTAATAAATTATTCATCTCAAATCAATATAAAAGAAGGTCCACACTCATTTCACTAATATCACTCATTCTTACAATACAATTGAAGTACAAACCTCTCCATTAAATGCATTTAAATGTACTTTTATGTCAATACATACTGTTTTTCTTTCTTATTACAATTTTTTTTATTATATTACAACCCAATTTCTCAAGAGGCCACCAATCCATAAATTTTCTCACAATGTTTTTCTTAGAATCATTAGAACAAGGAACTCTATCAAATGAATTTACATTGAGTAAAATGTTAATAAATTTTATTTATCATATATTACAATTAAAATGAAAAATATAAATAACTAATGAATAAAACAATAAATTGACTATAAATTTATAGTTATTTAAAAATCCTTATTAATAATTTGTAAAAATTAATAATTTTCAAATAAAATTGTTATTATAAATTCATTAATAATACTAATTATAAATTAAATTCTCATTAATGATAATTTCATAGTTATAAATATTTACTAATTAACATGTAATTAAAATTTTAAAAAATTTATAATTTATAATTATAACAAATTGATAATTACTAATTTATAATTAAAATTTACTAAATAATAAATAATTAAAAAATTAAAAAACCTTAAGAAATAATAATTAAAAACTAAAAATTTTTTGTCCTTAATTATTAATATTTTAATTAATTACATTTTTAAATAGTTATTTTTATATCATTATGAATTTAAAAATAGAAATTACACCTCAACTGAAATAACTGAAAATAAAACATTAAAAATATTTTTAAATTTTAAAAAAGAAATATTAATTACTATTGTAAATAATTATTTTTTAAATTATAAAGTATTATTAATTTTAGGCCATTTTTTAGAAAATTTTATCAATGAATAATTAAAAAATAAATTATAAAAAATTCCTAAATAGAGACAATAAATTTAAGAGTTGTTTTAACCACAATTAGAAACAACTTCTAAATAAATATGGTTTTTTACAAACTGTTTTGAATTAGAGAGGGTTCTATCAACCCACATTAAATAAAATTATGATGAAACATTTAGAAATGATTTTTAATTCCACAACTAATTTAACTTTTTTCCTATAGTGTATAGTTATTATCTGCTAGATTCAATTCTGAATATTTTTAGTTAAGGATAAATAATTGACAAGAAAGTGAAAGATAAACGAATGAAAAGAATAACACCACAAATATGGGAAATGTGGTTCATACATTAGTCCTTCATTCATAGTAAAACACATTACATCTTCATTCACAGAACAAACATGTGGGTTATAGGAGTACCGTTTATTAAGACTCTTACAAAACTAATGGAAATATCTCTACAAAAGCAATTGATGAAAAACTCATATAGAAAACACCTCTATTGAAATTACCCATTAGAGGTGTTATGTGAACACTCTTTCACTACCATCAACCACATCATTCATTTCTATCTATTGATATTCTAGATAATTACATCTTACAATAGATATTAAGGCCTATATCACTTTTATTATTTTTAATAACTTCCCAATTTAGATGGTCCCGCCACACCATTAGACTAGAGATCAACTGGTCAATTGGTTCAATCAGCTTTTAAAACTCTTGAGTGACCCATCACTGGTCACTATAACCTCCTATTTACTATAACATTTTTATGAATATACATTATATTTACTTGAGTAATATGGATAACCCCCATAAACACCTTCTAAATACCATTATGTTTCATTATGTTAAATAACACAAACATACTATTTGTCACTAGACACAAAATTATTCTCTAAAACATATATATCGTATGTGAAAATTTCCACTATATCTGTATCACATGTTTCATCATATTATAGTCCACCCAAGTCTAAGATTCTGAAAAAATTATCTCATTCATTCCCATACAAGAGTTTCATGGGATCAATTTATGGTCAAAAATAGTGTAATCAAACACCAACATAGCCTTAAATTTTTTAAATGAATATATATTTGCATGATACATAATAATATTTCATACATGTATCACATTTGAAAAATAATCAACTGCCTTCATCTTTAATATAGTTTTTTTGATCGTATCACAAAGGAATAAATCAATGGCTTCCTTCCACTGATGTAATACAACAACCATAGGATCCTTAAATGTTTCATAAGAATCTATATAAATTTAAAAGGTGTTATAAAATTTTAAATAAGGGCTAAATAGAATTCTAGGAATGACGATCGTATTATAATATATGAAAATTGACTATGTTATCTAAAATCGAAGGGATTATTTCCTTTTATATAGCTATCCTAAATGGATTTCATTTAATGTAACACATCAAAAACAAAAAATATATTTCATTACATATTATATAGTTCTTAATTCCAATATATGTAATAAATATATTTTTATTAACACATGGGTATATAATTGGTTTCTCATATACTACCCCTATTAATGGGTAAAAAAATATTCATTAGTTCAAGTCAGGATACTAAGAGGGATTTTTTGTTCTACTCTAAATATATTCAAATCATTATAGAACATTTACAACACAAGATATATCAAAGTTAATATATAAAGACCTATATAATCCCTTTTTTCCAAGCATAGATTGGACTCTAAAAAGGTAATGCCTATCAAATAATTGCCGTCAATATTTGTTTGATTTTATGAAAGATTCTAACCAATTCAACGTATGCATATGATATAATTAATCTAGAAGATGTGAACATCACATATACCTTCCCAATGTAAATAAAAAACAATTTTTACGTTAACTATGTAGGGTCAGGAATTTCCCAAATATAATTCAATCACGATCTAGGCATCTTAACTCAATCTAAAAATTGAGAGATCCTATTTTGGTTGTCCTATAAATGAAAAAATAAATGAAAACACACCAAACTATCCATTAATTATATATTTTTTATTTTGAAATGTGTATTTAAGGTATTAAATTACAAATTTTCTAATACTAGGTATCATACTAACATCATGTTTTGGGGATTGATAAAAATATTACATGCCTCTGTATATCTATTTTTTTCTTTCATTACATATCGTATAGGTCTAATGTCCAATCAATGTAATAAATCAATTCTTATTACCACATGTGTATATTATTGGTTTCTCATATTCTACCCCTTTTAATGGGTAAAAAAATTATTCATTCTAATATTATCATATCATTGAATCCTATTATACCCCTTGATGATCACCGACTACGGATAATTAGATCTCTTATACTGTGGAGATATCATCATTTGATTGTTCATGTAGTGAAAAATGTTCCACACATGAATTAATAATAAATATATGTTGAATTTTTTACAAAATAACGATACATTAATAGCCATTACAACCAATATTTTATGTATTTATCACATAAATATTTTATATGTCCATCATTCCATTTGTGTGATAATGGTTTTTGAAACAAAAATAAATATAATCGTAATATTTTCCACCAAACTATTCATTACAACATCACTATCAATAGTTCCTCATATAAAATGGAATTTTATAATGATATGTTTAGTACTTTGGTCATATCAAGAATCCTTTTCCAGAGTAAAAGATTTATTTTTTTATAGTATAGATTCATTAGTCGAAGAATTCAAGGAACCACCTCATATTTTGAGATGAACATCATAATCTAAAGAACTCCCTATGCTGCATCAATTTTAGTCATATAATTTACCTTTTTTGTTGAGTCAACTATTGTAAGATATTTGAAACTCTTCTAAGAAATTTCATCAAAAATATATAAAAACATTTAACCACATCAATATTTTAAATAAAATTTATCATATTGACTAGTAGAATCCATGATTTCTTTTTCACATAACTCATCCCCTTACCCAATATTCAAGAACTTATCCTTATTACATCCATTGTAAATAAAAATATTATTCATAGAAATCATGTCACTATCATTGGTATTGGATTGGTATCTATTGATTAAATTTAGAAAATAAAATACATAACGTTGAGTGACAAATGTATAATACAAGATAAATCTTATTTTTCCCCATAAGGAGTCATATAAATCAACTCTTAATCATTACAAGGATCGAGAATCTTACTAATACATGTTTCATGAAATATTTTTAAAGACTTATTGTTGGATTTATCCCTATAATTCCACATTATAACATTAATAATCATTGATTTTTGATTCATTTGAAGCAACCAATTATATTTTTTTCAATAGATACTCATACCCAGTTTGTGAGAATGTTCACCTAGGGTGTTTATTGTAAAATATATACCAATTCACTTCCTTATAGAGTAAAGATATAGGATATCATTTTTGATAATACATATATCATAAATATGAAAAAAATGTAAACACTAATATACACACACTAATCAAGTTATTTAATCTCATATAATTCCCAAATATTTAGAATTTTTTTTGATTGAATCACATAACTATATATATTAACTTTGTGAAGATTCCTTTAATACTAAAATTGTTTTTTATTGATGTCATACCTTTGGAGCCTCATTTGGAACACCAAAACATTCAGGATATATCATTATCAATGTTTTTTTTATGGTGGGAAATATCTAAATGAGATTTATCATTATAACATGGAGTAACAAAACAATTGTGGTAACTATTCACCATGAGGAAATCATTATAGGTAGACCCTCTTCCACCATCTCAATTTTCTTATGGATAACCCACTCACATTACATTACCCTAATTTTTTTGATGTGTGAAATGTTATTAGATTATAAAACTCAATGTTAATATATTGGTTCACATATAATATAGGTTTTAAAAGGTTTACTTTTATATATAAATGGTTTTTGTATCATTGGTCTTGTTATGGGAGGAGGTTTGGCCTTATGGTGGTTGTAATCCTAAAACTAACTCGTTAGTGGACTTCACCATCCATCTGGGGGAGTTATTTTAGGTCCATATTTTTAAGACCCCACCAACATTCCATTGGATCAACCTAAATGAAGGTATATATAGTCTGGGAGGGAATAAAATGCAGCCTCCAATATTTAATTTTACATTATTTAATGTATTTTTAGATACAAAATCATAAAAACCCCATAATTTTAATTACAATAATCTTCACATTCTCCTTGTTCTCTCCCATTCATCTCCACTTTTTTCATCATGGTTGGATAAATATAGTGATACTAGGATGGTGAATTTCCTCATGATATACACATATTTTTTCTTCTTCCTTATGTTATGTGCATGGTTATATAGTGTATCTATGGTTTCAATAATTATAAAATGATGAATAATTTATCCCTTCAAAGAAAGGTGAAAGATTTTTCATCTTTAGAATCCATAATGAATAGATTGTGATGTACCATTTAATATTGATTTCTTATACTTATGTTTTTATGGATTATATTTCTAAATCTCTTCATGATGATAGATTTATGAGATATCGTTGCTCATTAGAAAGACTCGTGAGTCTCTACAATATATGATGGGGGAATTTAAGATGTTTTAATGAATAATCAATGGTTAAAAATAATTTATGCTCTCTTATTCAACATATCATAGAACTAGTTCACCAGATAAACCCTATATGTTTTATCACTCTAGAATTTCATTCTTTTGTTATAATACTATCTATACTCTTTCCATATACTCTTCAATGATGAACTGGAACTTGAGGTAGGAATCCACAACATTTGAGATAGTTCATCATCGGTGTTCAATGTGTTTTATTCTTTTCACCAATCATAAATGATGTAGTGATTTATTGAAACCTATGAGGTAGGAAGTACCTTACCATTTTTCTAACTTGTATAATATTTTTACCTTGATTTCATATTTTGAGGGAATTACCTCATTGCCATGATTACAAGAGAATTCATTTTTTTGGGATCAACTATGAGTTCAATATATAATGATTGTTCCCATGATTATTTCTAGTGTATCACGTTTTCATTGTTGATGTTGAAAACCTTCTGTATATATTGAGACTAATTTCTAATTATGATATTTTAAAAATTGACAATTATACTCTATCTTATGTATTATTACCCATTATATGTGGGGATGTTAAAATAGCCTTAGTGATGATCATGATAGTCCTATAGATCGTTTAGGAGAATGAAAACCATGTGCCCATCCCAACAATCGAAGCCTTGTAGATACCAAAATATGATATAAAACCTATAAATATTTGTTTTTTTTATTAATATTCTTGTGTGATTCATTGTGGTTGATGAGTGAAATGTTCATTATCTTTGTCACTACATTTTAGTCTCTTCTCATATTCTTATGATTATCCTACCATCACCTTGTGGATGTTTGTATACATGTGACCCTCAGTGTCTTGGATAGAACATGATTTCCCTACACATTATTGGTTGATATTTCATTTTAATTAATTTGATCGTAGAATACACATGATATAAATGTTGAAAACAATTGAATGATACATTGGAGGTTTAATACTAGGTTTTATTATGCAAACAAAATAAGGGTATCAAGATAAAAGTGAAGACTTGATGTCTATAGATCATATAATGAGAAAGGGGTTCATTGTAAATGGTCGAGATATGGAACATGGTACATGGATTATATTTTTATATATATTGATGGAATTTATAGTTTTTAATTTTTCGTATAGTCTATATAATCTATTTTTTATTTCTATACATGTATCCAAGATTATTTAATTTTAGTGCATGTGTACCATCTATTAATTCATTATGTTTCTTTATAATTTTCCTTGATTACTCAGAGTTATTTTATACCTTATTTGTTTTATTAGTGTATGGATTTGATACTTGGAGTATTGTCTGTCCAATGTTGGTGTTTATAATCTCAATTCTAGTCAAATGTCTATTAAGTATAGGGAGGAATACATGATGCCTTATTGATCCTTAGATCAGACCTAGTGGTTCAGGTTAGGGTGTTACCCAATTGTAATAGGTAATTATTTTCATATATTATTTTGACTAATCTAGGATAATGTAGAAATTTGTAGTCTATGTTGTAATCATATAGGAGATTTTCTATGATCTTTTCCAACATACGTGTAATGGACCAATGAGTTACTATCACCAAGATTTTTATTTTTATTTCATGGTATTTAGGTGGATTTATACATAATTATTAGGAACGTATCATCCCATTCTATATATATATATTATTTATATAAACAACATTGTAATTATTTATATTAATACTTTGATTGTTTTATTTTTTCGGTAGATACATGTATTTAACAATTTAGTTAAATATTTACCAGAAATAATTTCTTAAATATTTAAATGTTGTTATATTATTTATATATATGATTTTCTGACCAATGCGTAGTGATTGAGAACATGGATACTAATATAAGGGATATTCCATTATTTTTTAGTATCATCCTAGGAAAAAAAATTTGTATTTGATGAACTGGCTAAGATATTACATTAATTAAGGACATTACATTTTTTAAATGTTTCCTTCCTATTTTAGAATATTATTCTTTTATTGAGAGTGATGAGACAACCATCTATTATCGGTCGAGATCCACCATATTGGTAAAATTCCCATTTATAAAAACCATTTTACAAGAGGGTGTAGAAAATCATGTTTCAACACTGACCCTCTATTGAATACAGTTGGCCCACCTCCTCCATAATTCTTTGTGACTTTTCCTATCCATGTAAGAGTAAAACTAATTTCTATAATTATAAATGTCAGAAACAACCATATTCATCAACCACTGACCATTTTTTGAACGGGTTGACTATAGGATAAAAAGTACATGATAGATATTATCAAGGGTGTTTTTAAATGTTAGAGAAACCTTTTTAAATTAGGTTGTACATGGTTGCATTCATTCTATAGGGACACAATTGGAGATGGTGGGGAATTATGGGACATGTCAGTAGGATTCAGGGTCTCTTCTAAGAGGCCTTAAAGGACTTATTTTCTTGGGTATTTTTTCCTAACAACATATAATATTTGTTGATATATATATATATATATTAAATGTCCATGATAATATCCACATATTATTCTATATTTTCTTAACTACATCATATTTATCCTATATTGGTTGGAAATAAGGAACAAATGTCTAGAGAGTTTGAGATTTATCTTCATCATGATATTAAGTAAGAGGTTAGTAGTTTTCACCAAATGACTTACCCAATGGATATAAAAAGGGCCTCAACAATTTATCACTACATGGAGAAGGATATAGTGTTTGAAATTCTTTCAAAATTTAGTATTCATTTGTGTAGAGCACTTAATAATAAGATGATGGTCGATTCATGTGACTTGAAGAGGAAGACTGGAGGCATGCATTAGGGTAAGGATGATGACCATAGTATAGATTCCATGATCCATTTAGGATGAGTTATATATATTTATTATACTATTGAAATGTAATAAATTCTTATTTTTCTTATACTTCAGCTAAATGAAATTGATAAAAGTGTTTGATGATGTGGAATATTTAGTAGTTCTTCTCCTCATTTTTTAGAATGATGGTCTATTGTGGTTCAAGACAAACATGATCTATTAAATACTGATCTACATTAGGTCATTAGTAATATAATTAGATTAAGATGACATATTTGAGTCATGAACATTTGGGATATGGTTTAAAGGATAGGGAATGGTGAGTATCTATAGTGAATCATTCTATATGAGATGGTAATAAGGTACCATCTACTAGTCAAAGAATGGTCTTGATCACTTATAAATTATTTACTTATTAATATGATTCAGGTGCATCGTATTTCATTATATATTAAAAAGTCAATATTGGACTTAACATAGCAATAAATTTATCATCTGATTTTAATTCTCATGACAAACCATTAGGACAGAAAGTGAATGTGCACGGTCATTTCTATATTTTCATATAGTAATTACTTATTTTTGAAATACATTGTAAATTATGATTATAGAGATAAAGATCTTCCATATCATTATAATAATGAATTGTATTACTATATTTTGAGTCTACAGTGGCAACTATCAATGATGGGTGTCATTTACATCTTCAAATGGTGAGAACTTTAGGATGACCGGTTAGTGGGAGTTAAGAGTTGGTAGAGGTTTTCCCATTAGGATCCATCTTGGGAAGATTACTATGATGATTTAATGATTTTATAATTCAATAATATTATTAGTATCCCCTTCATCATTTCCTACAAATATAGATCTTAATGTGGACTTCATCCAAAATTAATTCAGATTGATTTACTTTGATATAAGACTTTATTTGGATATAGATATCGAACAAGGTACACACACCATTCTGATACCACTTATCATATATTACCATCCAAATAAATATATATCAATGTATATCTTATTGATATCAAGAAAAGGGTTCTTTTTGTTCATGTATAAAAATGTTGGTGAAAACAATCTTGATCATCAAAAATGAATACTCTAGTGTCTGACTCTACATAGATTACCAGAAGTTGAAATGGGTAGTGGTTAAGAATAGATTTCTATTTCTAAAGTTTTTATATTAATATAATATATTAAATATATCCTCGATATTCCTAAAAATTCATCACCATGTAGGATATTAGTAGTTATGTGTTAGAGAGTATGACATACTGAATACAATTTTTTTGAGTAAATAGGTGCTATATGAATTCAAGTTTATTGAATTTAGACTACAAAATATGTTGGAAGTGTGCATGGGTATCATGAACTAGATCTTAAAACTATATATTGATTCATTTTTATTGTTTTTATTGATGACTTCCCCTTTTTATTGACCACATATTTTAATGCCAAACATCTCTTTATAGTATTGATTATGGTTTGATAATGTCACATTTATCCAATGATATAAAAGTGTCGGATTGTATTCAAAAGTTAAAATTCAGGGGGAAAGTGATTTATGATACCATTATATGAATTTTCCCATAGATATTATAGGAAGTGATGGCCTTGAAACATCCCTATAATGTTTTTGAGATCTAGATCATTCTATGTTTAGTAGGATATCCTCAACATTTTGTATAGAACATTTCCTATTAATAATGATTCATTACTCCATTAAGGAATAAATGTTTGAAATTTTAATATAAAAACTAGTGTGAGTAATATTTTCTTAAGTTAAAGAGATAGTTGAATCAAAATATTATGTTTATTCTTCATGAACCAAAGATCGGTTGTGTTGTATACTATGATTCATCAGGAGTTTTCTTGGGGGTAGTGTTCATATAGTGGAAGTGGGTAGTATATTTTGGGATCCATTGGACGTAACCCAATTATAATAACTATCCAACCCATGATTTTGATATGGTATACGTGGTCCCTAATATAATTATTAGTGAATATATCTTTTTGCGGTGGATTTTATTTATATTCCACCACTATAAGATACTTTGTAATATATTATAATAGTTAATGCTGAAGTTGAAGAAAATTAAATTTCTAATGTATCTATAAATGGTGGAATATAATATGTAATAATCCTTCACTAAATGAAAAATCATTTTAGATACCCTTATAAAGAAGACTTAGGTACCCCAGAAACTTGGTGAACAGCCTTCAGAGGAACTGTAGTTGCAAATGATCATGTATGCTGACTATAGAATGGATGACTCCAAGGACCCAGTATTGACATCATTTGACACAATAGTGATCAAATATTATTTAGTAAAAAATGTAGAAGAAATTTATGAATCAAGAATACAGTGTCTGGTGATGTTGGGATATCTAGTAGGTAGTAATCCAAAACCAGGGTGGTCATTCAATAACCATGATACTATCATATTTCATTGGAGAGTTGTAGTCCTTGATTCTACCATGGTTGATCTGATTAGATAATTCTATACATATATGTGAGTGATACGTCTTGGAGAGAATAATTTGTAACATAAAATTATGTAGAAAATATGGAGTCAAGGGATTAAGAGTGTAATAACTAGTTTATTTTCTTAGTTACATATCATCTAGTAGATAAAAGTTGATTAATATAATCCTGATGGCTTGTTCTAATCACTTCTTATTCCCATGTGGATTTTTGAGAAGGATAAAATTGTAATTATTATTGGGTTACCAAGTACCATATTGGTTCATATTTTTATTTGGGTTTTTATTGATCATATAATTGAATTTTTTTACTTCTTCAAGACTTCAGATACTCACTTACTAGTAATTATGAGAAATTTCTATGTCTGTGAGATTTTAATAATTCATGCATTTCCCTAGAGAATGTAATTTAAAAGTGAAAAAAATAGTGATTTTGATAGGGAATGTGGAAGTACATAATGACCCATGTAAAATTATGAAAAGTATACCCAACCTATAATTATGAAAATTTATAGTGTAAAATTATCATATTTGAAGTTAAGCCTCGGTCCTATGGTTTAGATTTGGGAGGAGCATCGTAAGTCAACCTTGACTTCACTGAGTTCACATAAAATAATTTTTTTTAGTATTTTACACATATGTAACTACATGAGGCTATTTATATAGCCCATTTTATTCACAAAAATTTCATCAATTGGTTATTAAGGCAATAGATATAAGGTCTATGTTGGTATAAGATACCTCTGATAGAGTACAATTAATTATATAGTGGTTGAAAATTTCCTATAGTATGCAAAAATCATATTCTAAATATAGTAGCTGACATTGTTGATATCATTATGGGTGATAGTGTTTTATTGTAGGTGACTCCTTGGATAGCGAATCAATGTTTGTTTGCGAAGATAAAACTAGATCCATGGCTTGTTGGACCCTTAGATATATACATGTATGTTGCAATTATGGCGTATCTTGTAGATCATTATTCATGTAACCAATTTAAAAATGATTTTCATCTTATGTATCATCTTAAGAGGTATATTCTTGATCATATGCATATTAACAACAGCTAGTCCAATCTTTGAGGATTCAAGGAAAACTATGTATTTGACACCCTTTTCTAGAAATATCATTATGGGGTCATTTTTAACATTTTTCTTATCTCTTGAACTCACTTATGGCATCATTCCATCAATATGAAGGGTTTCCCCTTTCGATTCAAAGTAATCAAGGGGATATGAATCTGGAATATAGGGGTACCAATCATTGATAGTTCCCTTCCATACTAAGGAATCTTGAAACCGTAATAACATTCATGGGTGGATTCCAATCATTAATTGCATCAATGATCACTAGGTCCACTGATACTCAATCTTTTTAGATTATATCTCCCAGATAATGGAATTGTGATTCCAAAAACTGAAACTTCACGATCCTCTTGTAATGTTGGTGCTCTCAAAGTGTGTGTAAGATCTTTCTCTTGTGTCTCACATACTCCTCCATAGAAACTGAATACACTATAATTTTATTGATGATGTATACTAAGAAACAATCAAATAATTTGTAGAAGATCCTATTCCTATGTCCCAAGAACACCACTATGGAATTTTCCATGTTGTAGAACATCACTATGTACACCTAGTGACCATAATGAAATCTCATGTTCTCCTTCAATAAAAAATCATCCACTACTTAAATATGGTGAGAACATGATATGAGGTCAATATTAAAGAACCATGTTTCCTCTATCAACATATCATATAAGTCATCGATCCTCGAGAGTGGATATATATATTTCATTGTCAACTTATTCAAGAGCTGATAATCCATATATAACATCATGCACCTATATTACATCTTATTGAACACCACTATTGCTATATAGGGGGAAATGATGGTTCATACAAGTCTCTTATACTATAATCCCAAAAAATTCACCATTACCTATAAATGATCTCTGTGATCCAATTTATATAATAGTGAATATAAAAATTCTTTTGTGGGGAAGGAAATGTATGACAACCCTGATCTTTTATTACACAATTAAACATAATTTATTACATGAACATCATTTGATACAAAATAGGAGATCGAGAGGTTTGGTGTATTTGGGGGTTAGGCTTAATACTTAACAACTTAATCCATGGAAAACAACATATTTATTGAAAATTTCCTTTATATGACCACTATATTCCCACATACTTACCATTTCATGGTATAACCTGAGGACATGCATAAAAAATGGGGATCTATAAATCCTTCTAAGGGATTAATAATGGAATAACATGAGTAATACAATACATGTTATAATATAGGAATATCAATAGAACACAAGTGAAGCATAAACATAAAGGCATGATAAAACATGATAATCATAACATGGAAATGTGGCAACAACACTTAACATGGAATTAGCATAATCCAAGGCTCATTTCCCAAGGAGCATCAGTAAACCCTAATTAAACATGAAGCACGTGTAAACCCTAATTGTACTTGAATTAGTATGAGTAAAAACCCATTTCACATTAAGTATCATGATACTATACATACCCAATGCATTGGAGCGCTATCAGGATGCACCATTCTTAAAAATTTCACATCATGCATAAGTGTGCCACATGAATAAGAAAGCATTGAATCATTCAACATAATAATTTATTACATGATACATGAATGTGGAATACATACATCAAAATATTTAATCAATAAGTAAATTTTTATAAACTTGAATACCCTTGATAGTGAAATGGGCATGGTATTCACTACACAATGACTTTGTCTTGGAAAAACACGCTGCAATTTCGACAGCATAACAACATGACATAAGAACTCATAAAAATGATTGATGAGAGAGATAGGGGTGTATCATAAAATTTACATTACATGGAAAGTAAGGGGATCATATAGATACATGTCCCAAAAAATGAAATGGAATTTTTATTCATGATACAAAAGAAATTCTTGAATGTAAATTAGGAGAGAGAAAATCCATTCGAAATTTCGGCATAGAAACAGGTGTACATGGGAGGAATTTAATGAAAGAGAAAGGGATATCCCATCATTAAAAACTAAATAGGGTAGTATGGTGGAGGTGTGAAACAATACCCCAACATTTATAATTGAAATTAAAATTGCATAACAACTTAATGAATATTGGAAAAAAATGAGAAAGAAGAAAAACCCTTATAGGAAGTTTGCTTCAAAAGGCTTCATAGAGGCTTGAGAGAGGCTTATTGGGATCTTGGGGAACCTAGGGAGGATTATAGAGAGTGGAGGGTAGAGGTTGAAAGAACTCCAATGTCTTTGAGTTAGGTGGACGTGGGATCTTGCGTGGGATTATATAGGAAAAGAGAGTGAATTCTTTATTATTTTGGTTTGGGACACCTCACATTAAACTAATCCAAACCACAATCTAGCCCATGGTTTTTGAAAAAGGGAAGTGAAAAAAAAATATTTTATAAGGCCAAATTCTGAACATCTTAAAATACTGGGGTTGCTTATGTAGAGGTGAGTCACACTCCCAAGGAAAACAATTTAAAAGGACAAAATGTTTAATAAGTCTTGAAGGGTAAAATAAATCTTTGTAAAATAAATCAAACAAACCCAAAATCACATTGTTTTAATGGTAAAACATATATTGGCCGAACATAATGTTTTTTTGTATTTTATTACATTACTATTTGGTCATTATTATGTCATAAAACACTTTTTATATTTAAACGGTATTTAATTTTTACCCAAAAATTTGACAGTCTTAGAAAATTATGAAAAACTCAGAATACGATAATTGAGACATCCTGATTCCATATAAAATATTAATTTTATCTAAATAATTTTTAAATATGTTAATTTTCACTTTTAAAATAAAAACAGAAATTTATCAAAAATTCAAGGGGTTTGACAAAAATTACTTTCAAACCATATTAAAATTTACTATTGCATTCATAAAATTATATGATAATTTATATGTTATAAAAAATAATTTCATAATAATAATAATATTTTATTAAAATATTATTTAATTCAAAAATCCATTAATTCATGAAAATATATTTCTTAGTTGAACATTAACTAAAAATACTATTGGTTCTTAAAAAACTATTATCAATGTTACAGTAATAAAATGAAACTATATTCATTATTATATAAAAAATAATGTACATATCTATAATGCTATGGTCTTGTTACATAACCACTTATAAAACCCACATAATACCAAAGAGTAAGGTGTGCGATGGTGATAGACTCTTGGGGTTGCTCGGTTAACATTACTCGGGTGGTAATCCCTATCAACTTCAACTTCTCTCATATGCGGTCCCACTCGAGATTAACATATTCAAGCTCAGCTTGGTATTGGTCAATAGAGAATCTCAATGACGAAACCTCCTTTCCTAGCTCTGAGAAATGGGCTTCGTATGGGGCACATCTACAAGATGAGGCCATCGCTTCATTTGTCTGAGTAAATTGAATTTTTTAAACCCCTATATTTATACTAATCAAGTGATCTCTGTTCAATAACTATATTAGAAAAGATCAAAATTTTATACTGTGTTTTAAAATACAAAAAAAACCAATGAAGTTAATATTTTATATAAACATTTTTCATAAATTTTCATTTAATTAGATCAAGATGGATATCCATTAATGAATGTTTGGGTCCATACAATCATCCCCTTATAAGATGTTTTTCCCTTGAAATTTACTTTTATCACACTAAAATAGACATGGGTAACTCTATTTCATCATTTCCTCTAATTTCCAAGTCACTTCTTCAAAATTTTGGTCTCACCAAAAAACCTTGATGAGGGGCATTGTCTTATTTCATTGAACTTTTTCTTTACGATCTAAGATCTTCACTGGTTAATCCTCAAAAGAATGACCATCCACTAACTGTACCACCTCTAAATAGAGTATATGTGAAGATTCTGGTATGTACTTCCTTAAGAGGGATACATGAAAAACATCATGTAATTTTTCCATGGTAGGTGGAAGTGCTAGTGGATAAGCCCCAAACCCGAAACGATCAAGAATATCGAAGTGGTCGATGTACCTTGGACATAACATCCCTTTATTTCCAAACCTCATGACCTTATTCCAAGGAGATATGAATATAAATACCATGTCTACAACATTAAACTCAAGGTCTCATCAACGGTTATCTTCATAACTCTTCTGTCGACTCTGGGTTGCCTTGATATACTGCTGAATAGTTTTCACCTTCTCTACCATTTCTTTGACCATTTCTGGTGCAAGCATCTTATGCTCACTAACCTCATTCCAACACACTAGTGTTCTCCACCATTTCTCATAAAGGACTTCATATAATTCCACCTGGATTATCGAGTGGAAACTGTTATTATAAGAGAACTCCACCAGAGTAATATGTTGATACCATCCAACATTAATGTCTATTGAGAATGCTCTCAACATGTCCTCTAGTGTTTGGATCGTCTATGTGGATTGGCCATCGGTTTGAGGATGATTGGTTGTATTGATGTTTTGTTCAGTGTTGAGAGCATGATGACGACTCTTCCAAAAATTAGAGGTGAATCTTGGATCTTGATCGGACAAAATAGGTAGTGGTACTCCATGAATCCTAACCACTTCCCTGATATATATCCGTGATATTTGACCCAATAAGAAATTATCCTGAATAGAAATGATGTGTGTATCCTTGGTAAGATGTTCCACAACAACCCAGATTGCATTGTGGTCTTTAGATGTCATCAGATGTCTATTGATAAGGTCCAGGTGATGTTATCTCATTTCCGTTCTTGTGTGGGCATTGGCAGCATCATCCCCATAGACTTCTGCCTCTCTTACTTCACTTGGTGTCATACCAGGCACATTGATGTATATTCATCTATCTCCATATTCATATTATCCAACCAATAATGATCTCATATATCTCGATACATCTTTGTGTTTAATGGGTGAATATAAAAATTTGAAGTATGTGCATCCTTCAAAAGTTCTTACTTCAGCTACGGACAAGAATGAACACAAAGACTTTTCCCAAATCTCAAAATTCATTCTTCATTAACATTAAACTCTGATGATTTCACTTTTCCAATAGCATCCACTTTTTCATGAATTCCCACATCATCCCTTTGAAAATATTTTAACCATTCCAAATGTGATGGTCGAGCAATAATTTGTGAAAGGATTGATAATGTTCCCTTCTTTATGATTCCCATGTCCATATTCATTAAATCTAAGAATATTGGATCCTATTCAATTCTAATAAATGATAGAATCATTGTGTCCTTTATACATAGGCCATCTTCCTCCTTGTTCTCTTTCCCAGGGTGGTAATGGATTGAGCATTAATATTCTTTGATCAGATCTAACCATCTTCATTGCTGCATGTTCAGCTCTTTCTGGGTGAATATATACTTGAGGCTTTTGTGGTCCTTATATATTTCACACTTCTCCCCAAATAGATAATGAATCCAAATTTCCAAATAAAACAACACCACAGCCAACTCGAGTTCATTTGTGGGATAGTTTTGTTCATGAACATTCAATTTCCTTGAATCACGGGCAATGACTTTTTCATTTTTCATCTACAAAAATCCTAAATCCTTCTTTGAAGAATCACTGAATACCACAAAAAGTTCTCCACTTGTGGGTAATGTGGGAATAGGTGCAGTAATAAGACTCCTTTCTAACTCCTCCAAGCTTTATTCTCATTCATCACTCCAAGAAAACTTTACTACATTCCATTTTATCTTGGTAAGAGGGTTGGACAATTGTGAGAAATTTCTCACAAATCATCGATAATATCCAACTAACCCCAAGAAGATACAGATATCCATTACCAATGTTGGCCTCATCCATCCCTCAATTGAATATTTTTTGAGGGATCCACAGATATCACATTTCCTGTGATTATATGACCCAAGAATGAGACCTCTATAAACCAAAACTCGCACTTGCGGTACATTTCATTAAGATTCTACTTCCGTAAGCTCTCTAGTATAGTTCATAGATGCTCCTCATGATCCTCTTGGGTTATGGAGTATATCATAATAAAATCTATAAATACAAACACAAATTTGTCTAGGTAATCTCTAAAGACTATATTAATCAAGTCCATGAAGATTTCTGGAGCATTAGAGAGTCTTAAAGGCATTACTATGAATTTCTAGTGCCCGTATCTTATATGAAAAGCTGTCTTGGGGATATCTTCCTTATCCACACTTACTTAATAATATATCTACATAAAATCATCCTTGGAAATGTATTGTGCAGCACACAGCTGATCAAACAAGTCATCAATTCATGGGAGATGATACATGTTCTTTATCATGATTTTGTTGAGAACACAATAATCGATGCAAAGGTGAATTGACCCATCATTCTTCTTGAAGAAGTGGACTGGTGCACCCCATGGTGAAGCACGTGGAAATATAAACCCTTTATCCATATTCTCCAGCAGTTGTTTCTTCAACTCTTCAAACTCCACAAAATCCATTCTATATGGAGTCTTGGATATTGGAAATTACCCAGGTATAAGATCAATTGAGATTTCAACATCTCTTATAGGAGGAAGACCATGCAATTTATCGGGAAACACTTCAGCGAATTCCATCACAATAGGAATGAATTCTAGGATGGTTTCCTCCTTATACTTTATCATCATAGCTAGACAAGCGAGGTCATAGGGCAGTAAAGTCCACGCTTGAGATGATGGAGCTAAATAATATTCATCTTCCTCCTGGAAATTGTAAAGAATCAGGGGTCAATTCTTCACATGGAGAGTGATTTCCCTCTCACAACAATTTATGTTGGCTCTATATAAGGAAAGCTAGTACATCCCATGAATTGAATCAAGTTCCACTAGAGTGAGTATGAAAACGTTCTACGGGAAATTCAATGAATAGATTATGATAGCGGAGGAGTTATATTCATGGTATGAAATTATTTTCCGATTTATCATACTCACCGCCATCTTCACTATCTTGATTTTTAGTGGTGCTGGGAGTGTTCTACAAAACTTTCAAGATATAAAAGAATGCGTAGAACCGAAATAAAAAAAATATGTTTTCTATTCTTGAATGAATAACAAGCATACCTATCAATAATTCATTGCCAGGGTTCACTTCAGTAGTAGTGATGGAAAAATCTCTCCCTTGATTCCTTGGAGGTTGTTGGTTTCCTTTGAAAACCATTGGCTTAGGGAACTGATTTTGAAGATTTCATGGTTCATTTCAGTTGTTTCAATAGACCCCATGTTGAGGTTTGAACAGAGAATTACTCTCCTCTATCGCTGCCTCAGGTCATTCATGCCGATAGTAAATACCCAGGTTCCATTATCTTCCACACCTAAAGCATTTCCTCACCCCCTTCAATAAATTTTTGGGGTTCTTATTTTCCCACCATTGGAATGTGGGGTGTTGGATATTCTTAGCACCATTAAATTTATCCATCAGACCGATAGAATTGAAGTCAACTGTTTGCTTCTTATCTCCATGATACCCCTGAGATTCTCTAATATCGATTTTGACCTTGAGGGAACATTAGACATTTTTCTCATAGCCTTCGAAGTCACAGATCTCTAGTGTATTCTGTAGGCTAGGTTTATACCCACCAAAGAAGCGGTCAACCTTGTATTCAGGGGTAACGACAAAGCCATAGGTGTTTTGTGCATGACTTGTGATGTTTACCTCATTAGTTCTGACAGATTCGTCATCCTTTTTCTTGAGGGTGTGAAATTCCCTTTTTATATTAAGCTGGAGGGTGTGCAGAAAATATTTATCAAAAAACATATTTCAGAAATATTTCCATTCCAACGCCTCGATCTCCTCCTTGGGCTTCACATTTTTTATCAAAACCCACCATTGATCAGATTCACCCTCCATACAATAATAAATTAGGACAACATTCACTTTTTCATAACATGTAAGGATGGAGAAGATATTTTCCATGAAGTTTATCTATTGTTTATCAATTAAGGGATCAGATGATCCATTTAATGTAGGAAGCATTTGACTCAGGAAGCTCTCGATAGTAATTTGTTCTTTCATTGGGGGGGTGAACATTCCTCTTGACCCATGTTTCTTTTAAAAAATTGAGTTATCTAAGATAGAAGTGTGACAATGTCCATGATTCCTTACCCCATTGGATTGGGCATCTCAATATTATAGTCATCACATTGATCTTCACATCAGTTTTTAGACTGAGTCCTCCTATTAGCAGCCATTGGATGGAATAAGAGGAATGTTAGGGGTAACACATAAAGGGAAATAAAAGTTCAAAACTGATGACTTTTAAATAATTTTCATTTTGTTAACGTATGAATCTATTGTCTTCAGTCTATATTATCCATAATATACTTTCTAACATATATTCTTAGGGAATTATTTTAGTCCCTTAATAAAGGTTCATACTATGTTTTTGAATTTTCAAAAGCATATCCCCTTGGAATGTTGTAACCAAGAGTACAACAACACCCATTATCATGCACCAGTTCTTTTTCGAGTCTAGATCAAAGAGGTGTTTTCAGGATTTACCCCTAGGATACATATATTCCAGAGCCGCCTCTACCTGCTTGTATCCAGACAGGGATTTCGTTTCTTGATTAAACACTTACTCAATACTCACCAAAACATTGGGATGTATTTATTATACAAAGCCTTGTATCTAATGAATTACTAGGGATTTATAATACTAATACCTATAATAACTAAACCTATCATCTGATACAAACTATGACAACCTTGATCTTTTAATACACAATTAAACATAATTTATTACGTAAACTTCATTTGATACAACATAAGAGATCAAGAGGTCTAGTTTCATTTGGGATTAGGATCATTACATAAAAACATAAAACCTAAATAACAACATCTTTATTGAAAACATATTTACATGACCATTACATTCCCTCTTACTTAGCATTGCATGGGATAACCTGAAGACATGCATAAATAAAAGGGTGAGCTATAAATCCTTGTAAGGGATTAATCATGGAATAAGATGAAGAAAACAATACATGTTAGAAAATATGAATATCAATAGATCACAAGAGAATCATAAACATATAGTCCTAATAAATCATGATAATCTTAACATGGAAATGTGGCAAGAACCCTTAACAAGGAATTAGCATGAGACAAACCTCATTACAAATGGATCCCAAGTAAACCCTCATTGCACAAGAAGCATGAGTAATACCTTATTTCACATTAATAATCATGATTAAACTCCCATTTCATATGACGTATCAAGATACTATACTTTACCTAATGTATTAGAGTGCTTTAAGGGTGTACCCTTCATAAACATTTAACTTCATGCATAAGTGTGCTACATTGATCATAAAACATTGAATCATTCTACATAATCATTGATTCCTCGATAAATGAATTTGGAATACATAATTGAAACTCTTAAATAAATATGTAAATGTGCATAATGGTGAATACCCTTGAAAGGGAAATGGGCATGGTATTCACTACAAAATGACTTTGGCTTTGAAAAATGCGGTGTAATTTCAGCAGTGTAACGGTGTGACATTAGAACTCATAAAATGGTTGATGAGAGAGAAAGGAGGGTCTCATAATATTTACATGACATGGAAAATAAGGGGTTCATATAGATACATGTCCCAACAAATGTAATGGAATTTATATTCATGATAGAAAAGAATTTCTTGAATGTAAATGAAGAGAGAGAAAATCCTTTGGGAATTTTGACATAGTAACAGGTGTACATGGGAGGCATTTAATGAGAGGTAAAGGGGTCTCCCATCATTAAAACATAAATAAGGCTATATAGGAGAGGTGAAAAGCCATACCACAACATTTATAATTGAAATTAAAAGGACATACCGACTTAAAAATATTTGACAAAAATGAAAAAGGAAGAAATTACCTTACATGGATGTGTGCTTCCAAGGGTTTGAGGCTGGCTTGAGAGAGGATTATTGGTATGTTGGGGTACATTTAGAGGATTCTAGAGAGAGGAGGGAAGAGGGTGGAAGAACTATAAAGTTGTTGAGTGAGGAGGAAGTTGAAGCTTGGGTGAGTTTATATAGGAAAGGTGTTGGAATTATTTATTATTTATGTTTGGGAAAACTTACATTAAACTAATCCAAACCAAAAACTAGCCCATGGTTTTTGGCATTGGTTTTGGGAAAATGGAATTGGGAAAAAATAATTTATACGGCCAAAGTGTGAACTTCTTAAAATAATGGGGTTGCTTATGTGGAGGTGAGACACACTCCCAAGTAAAACAATTTAAATAGACAAAATGATTAATAAGTATTGAAGGGTCCACTAATGCTTTGTAAAATAAATCATACATACCCATAATCACATTATTTTAAGGGTTAAACATATATTGGTCGAAAATAAAATTTATAGTATTTTCTTATATCACTATTGGGTCATTATGATGTCATAATACTCATTTTATAATTTTACGGTAGTTAATTTTTACCCAAATATTTGACTATCTCAAAAAATAATGAAAAATTCACTATTGGATAATTTTGACATCTTTATTCCAGAAATGATAATAATTTTATCTAAATAATTTTTAAAATATTTTTAATTTTGGCACATAAAATAAAAACCGACATTTATAAAGAATTCATCAGTTTTGACAAAAATGGTTTTCAAACCATAATAAAAATTACAATTGCCTTCATAAAATTATACAATCATTTATATTTAATAAAAATTAATTTAATAAGAATAATAATATTTTATTAAAATAATATTTAATTCAAAAATCCATTAATTCATCAAAATAGATTTCTTAGTTGAACAATAACTAAAAATATTATTTGTTTATTAGAAACTATTTAAGAGGTAAAAATAAATAAATGAAAGTATATTCACTATTATATACCAAAATAATTTACATAACAATAGTGCTAAGGTCTTGTTTCATAACCCCTTTTAACACCTACATAATACTGAAGATTATGGGGTGTGATGGTGACAGACTCTAGGGGTGGCTCGGATAACATTACTCAGGTGGTAATCTCTATCAACTTCAACTTCTCTCATTGGTGGTCCCACTCGAGCATCACAAATTCAAGCTCGGGTGGGGCTTGGTCAAGAGAGAAGACCAAAGACGCAACCTCATTTTCAAGCTCTGAAAAATGGGCTTTGTATGGGGCACGTCTACTGGATGAGGACATCACTTCCTTTTTCTAAGTAAATTGGATTTGTTAAAGACCTCTATATATACTAATCATGTGATCAATGTTCAACAGCTATATTATCAACAATATTAATTCATAACAATACCTTAAAATACAATAAAAATACCAAATAAGTTGAAAGTTTATATAAAAATTTTACATAAAGAGACATTTAATTAGATCTAGATGGATTTCCATTTATGAATGTCTGCGTCGTTACACAATGAATAATTCCATCTATCTACATGAAGGTAAATATCTTATATCCTTAAGAAAAATTTCATCGTAATCTTCCATGTCATCATTAAACTGATATCCAAATGCATCAAATTATCTAAAATTCATGGTAAAAAATGACCAAAAATCAGCAACACACTCCTATTCTAGTTCTCATCCTACTCTTCTAGGGTCTCCTTTTCATCCAAAATAGAATTATTAATTCCTTTATTGTTAACACATCACATCCTCTACAAAAATCATTCATTCATGGTATACATTTTTGATAGCCACTCCATACCTATGATAATGTTTTAAGTCCTCATTTCTTCAATATAGAGAACACAAACACAAATGACTCCACCTAGAGGCCAGTAATTTTCCATCATTCATTGAATATATTCTTAAAAATCACAAGAATTATAGCTTCTGATTTATTATTATAGCTAATGAACCTGAATGGTTTGTCTTCAGGGGTCCCCGAAGGTTTTTTTCTAGTATCTACTATCATGACTTAATGAATGTTAACAATATATCTAATGGGTTGGAATCTACTCTTTGGTTAAATTTTATTCAATAAAAAATATAATTTTTGGTTTGGATTTTACGAAATTTGATATTCATACAGAGGAAAACATAGAGAAAAAATGATCTCCCTTGTATCTTTTTGTTAGTGTTACTCATCATCTAAACATGAAACTACTAAGAACCTCTTATTTAAATTATACTGGGGTCAATTTTATTATAATTCCTTTATCAAGAACCTATTATTAATAGATAATGTGGATGGCATCAATATTGTATTAATATCCCAGTTTTTTGATAATGGTGTAAATGAATGAAATATATAGGCTAGTTTTATGTTATTTGTTGCATCATTGTCTATTATATAAAAGGTGTGATAGAAAGACAGAGATCACAGTCTTCCCACATTCCAATACATGTATTTTTAGAATAGATATTTTTTGGATGAGCTAGGGGCCCTACAAAATTTATTATTAAATCCTTAACTTTACAGGAGATCATTCAAAATGTGGTATTGTGGGTGGGGAAAGATGGAAGAAACATAAAGGTTATATGGGTGAGGTGGAAAAATCACTCTTCTATATTCAATATCAATGTATATGGTTCTAGTTTGTATGGAAATATGAGAGTAGTATAACATTAGTGGGATTCCAAAGGATTAGTAATCTTCATCTTTTCACATAATTTGTACTTGTTATTCCATTGGTGCCAAAGATAGGGCAATGGTTAGTCGTTTACAGCTATGCCTCCTCATTAATATATATATATATATATATATATATATTCTTGTGGTTGAATCTGATTATAAAGTACTAAGGAATAATGATTCCACAGTGGGAGCTAGTATAACATATTTGTAACTATAGAATGATCTTTAACCAGAACTCCATAATCAACTAAACATGGAGTGAGAGTGATTTTACTGAAGACTCTCTAGATAGAATGGGGGATCCTCATGAGACCAACATCATCTGTTCATTTGATGGTTATATACCTAATTATTGTAATCACATTGTAAAATAAGATAACCTTATATGACAAAAATTTTCACCACCTTATCTAATTTTACTTTTGTTTTATTCTTAATAAAATGTTTACCTTCAGTCACTTCTCTCCATAGTCTCCAACCAAAAGATTCGATCTAATGGCATAGAAAAAATATCTATTCCTCAAAACGTATATGTCGAATGTAAGGATTAGATAGAAAATGTTTCTATTAATATGATAGCTAATGTATAAAATTCACAGGTAATACATTGTATAATCCTTGGATCATTGGGTTTGTAGTCCTCCATATTCTACACATGGCCTTATCCCTTCCCAACAACAATTCGATCTCGTTATGGACCATTTGGGGATGGTGGGGGTAATAGGTCAAACCACATACGACCTCATACTACCTTGGAGTCCCCTATAACATGATTTTATCCCATGGACCACTCTACTTCTGCCTCTTTATTTTCCTTTACGGTCCCTCAACCATATCATTATCATCTATATGATGTGATAGAAAATCTCGAGAAAGATGTCCCCTACCGTCGTATAAGAAAAACCATCTTTCTCTCAGCTGATTCGATCCTCCTGGATATTCCTACACACCTAGCCCTGAGTCTAGGGATCACCTCCTAATGTTTCTTAGAAGATCATATCCCTATTACTGTCACGGACTGCATGTTGCTGGGGTCTGAGATATTGGGTTCCCACTACTAGCGACCAATATCAGTGTTAACTCTTCGAGAAATTTCTCCACCAAAAAGGCTCGATCAAGCACACTATAATAGGTGTAAATGAAATGTGGGTTCTACTAAAGCCTTGATTTCCTACTACAATCCCTCTTCAAAGGAATAATCATTATATAATAAATCTAAAACCATATCAAATAAGTAACAGGATATATTACTAAGCCTCACTGAGTACACCACTACGGTCATACTATATTGATGTTGATAGAGAAGGTCATGTGTGTTAACAGATCATAATATGGCTATATAGAACTCAACATTGAAGAGACACAAAAAGTATTTCAAGGAGAGAGGTATCTAATTGTGTGACTAATTAATGAATATCCACAAACACTGATCCAATCCCTAAATAATATATTCCATGAGGACTACCATCTTATCACCTGATATACTGAAAGGATGAATACATGAGGGCCTACCTCTAGCCAATCCTGATCCACCTAGGTTTCTAGAACACCCCATAATATTGGAGGTCACTTCCATTCAAACTCATTAATATCACTCAAACTATGAGAATCTTCATCGTGTAGTGAAACACTATCTACATCTTAGTTTGCAGTAATATAGCTACTAAACCTCTAGATATGTTATCTCTAGTATTATCCCATGTAATAATGCTTTTCTACAAGGTTGATCATTTTCATAATCAGGAAGTGGAATCATGGTTGTATACATACTTGGAGGAATCTTAATATAAAACAAGGTATAACATAGTCAAAAGAATATATCTGAGTATTGAACTCAAGAAAGATAAGGAAGACACCACCATCCTTGTATGAATAATTTACCAAAAAACATTCCCTAATATCATTATTTACATGTACTAAATCTAATGGTAGGTGATTAGTCCCTAAGTGTACTGATAGGCCAACCACCACACTAATAGTAGTGTACATAGACTAAATGTTGAAGTCAAAATGCATAACAGTCTTCCCAAAAACATTCTCATAGACTCCAATCCAAATTCTTGAATGATTACTCTGATACCACTTTTTCATGATCTAACCCACCGAGGGATGACCCTTGACTACCACAAGCCTGCCACCATCTGGCCATAGGCTGGAAACCATCTTTGAGTAGGCATATCACACAAATTGTATTCATTTTATTAAATTACATGTGCACACACACATCTCCAAGACCAAAAAAAATATGAACTGCTAAACAACTGAAATAATGAATTCATACATATATTATCTCACAATAGATTGTAGTATAAAAATTACTGTAAATATAAAAAGGGGAATAAAAACAAACCCAACCAAAATGTGTAAGTGTCCTAAATGATCTAAGTGTGAGGAACAAGTCAAATTCAAAATCCTGGTAAGATACCTAATTCATTAATGCTCCTTTTTCCCACTCACGATATGTCCTCCCAGTACAACATCTAAAGGGATGCCATCTACAGAATTCAAGACACATGAAGAAAAATCCCATGTTGAGGTGAGTATAAAAATACCCAGTAGGACAACCTAAAAACACTAAACATGAATCACCATGTATAGTAAAATTAATACCAGATGTAACAACCAAAATATAATTGAAACCCCTATACATACTCAAAAAAGAAAAAACGTGAAGAGGTAGTCATATCCAACTAATAGTCACATGGTTCTACTCGAAAGAATGTTTGTTTCAGAAGAATCCACTCCTCAATCCACTCAATCATCACAGTCAATCGATGAAGAGGTGTAACTAATTAGGCCCTACCCAAGAACTAGTCTATGAATTCTATGATATACATTTAGTGTGACGCACCTAGGATAACTAGGGGACACCATGGAACCAAATCTAGAACAACATTCTATATAGGGGATCATATGTCAATGATACGAGAAACCCTACAAATATGGATTATAGATGGATGATCAATTACACTATTAGGGAGGTCAAAACAATTCCAAAAAATCCTCCCATGAAACAAAGGATGATAGAGGATCACCATCCTCTCTCATATAAGGACACCACTACTCTATCTAAGATATAGCCACTAGAGGGGATCATAATTTTATGATATGGATTTTATGAAGACATTTACCATTGATGAAAAAGGTCTATGGCTACATAATCAACCTATACTAATTAATAATAAGAATTCGAAGAGCCGCAATCACTCTTGAATGGGGTACATGGTGTGTACCATGTGGTGCATAGCGTATCCACCTATACCCATTCATTTACATGTGGATGAGCCTCACAAGTAAAGTATTATCCTAATATTATGAGTATATACTGGGTAAAAAACATGTATAGAAACTTGGAATCCTATATAAGTCTCATCTATATGTCTGTAAACTGTGTACGTGTCCGAGTACTAGATCGTGTACAATATGTGGTGCTCATGTACACTTACATGGTGTCCCATATGGCTGTTTATTTTTAACAATGTTCATGTACTCTCAAAATTATCCTATGATTTTCATAGATGGGGTCACACACTATTTTATAGGGTTCATAGGCTATGTGATCCTTAACATATGTCAAATCCCACGTGGAACATTTAGGGGCCCCCACACAGCATGTAATCCCGATGTAAATATCATGTCGCTCTTGAATTCTAGATATTCTTCCATTCCATACCACACCTCACTAAATAATGATTCCTTTATATAACCTATAGTCCTAGTTTCTTCTAGACTTATATTCTCCTAATCACGGGATTATAAGTTTTGAATCCTCTCATAGAGTGGATTCAATGAGAAAAACAATCCCTTCTCATAAAAAATAGGTAGAACGGGATCCAAAAACACGTCTATTCCACTCTCGATTATATTATTTCATCGTCACACCTAGATGACACCATTCAACATTATCCAAATCGATAGTACTGATCTTTTGTGGTGAATTAAATTCATAATAATATTGAATACTAGGTATTCGTGGAACCATTGTCTAAAATAAAATACCCACAATAAACGTGTGAAGAAAGGGGTAATAAATCCATATTCCATAAAACATGGAATTGTCCTCATCCACTGTTCATTTGTAATCAATTCGTATTCATCAAAACGGATAAATGATGGGGGATAAATAAACAAATAATTAAGAAATTTCAAAAAATTAAATCTACCATCTATGGATGAATCAATTCTATTTAGGGATTTGATCTGTGTTTTCCATGGATTGAATAAAGATATTGAATATAAAAAATAACAACATCCTTCTAGAAGTTTGAATTTATCATTGATGATTAATGGATGTGTTGCAGTCATTGATGAGTTCATCCTACTATCTTTGCAAAACAATCCATGATTTGAACTCTAAATCGTAACCATCCACCCAAAGGATCTCCAACGACTATCTAAATCTATAGGTTTTGAAGATCCAATACTAACACAATTATATAATACTTCTTTTAACAGAGAAATATTCAACGATAAAAAACTAATAAAAATAAATTATTTGTTTAATTAATTTCATTTAATTATGACCGTAATGAATTTTCCACAAAAGAATCACACCGAAAGTTATTGTATCACTCTTAGGGAAAAAATTACATTTCATTCCCAATGGTACACTGGAATTTCTAAATTAAGAATCCCATAAAGGTTTAATAAATTTTTTTCAGAGAATTTGACACGAATTTTATTTAATTTTTATTAGAAATTTTAAACATTTATTTTAACCACATAGAGCATCATAATTGCATGGTGTCTCAATGGCTGGTATTGAAAGGAATCCATATAATATCAAAAAACTAATACATAAAAATACAAGAAATTAAATTCCCTTCATTAGTTTCATTATCCATGTTCCACGAATTGATGGAATACATCGAGTCTATTTTAGATTCCATGGATTTTAACCATATAAGTGAATAAAAAATATGTAATGGATTCATTTTAGTTTTTTGGTTCATATCCTATAAATATATCAGTATTATAATTTCCCATTGAAATTCATATATCCCTTGTTAGGTAGAATACCACATTACCATTTTCCATGTTTTGTAAAATTGAGTATTTTTTTCTTTTATAACTATTTAATGATCCATCTCAACTTCATCCTCCAAACTACTTAATGATTACTCATTTTGAAGTTCACTATTTTCATTCATCTCACAAAAACTCCAACATATATGTCTAATCTCAATATAAGTATTATATACAGCCATAAATACATTTTTTTAGTTGGGTTATTCTACAATACCCCATAATTTCCATATGATAAAAAATTGGATTTTTATATATTTGTGTACAATTGTATTATTTATTAATGATCATATTAAAACTTTACTACCCAAAATATCAATAAAATTAAGAAAATTATATAACCTAGTACATATCTCATATGATGTTTTTACGACTACCTTATATGAAACATGGTTTAGTAGAAATGTAGCAAACTCTATTGAAATTTCCAAGAAATGAATAATAATATTATAATGACTCATTAATGGTAAAACCATGTCCAATAGGGTATGATTCCTTGTTTTAGACACATTTTTACCAAATGGTGTTCCATGATGAGGGGTAATGTAATAATTCAACAATCTCATAGATGATCAGTGATTTATTTGACTATGTCTTTACCACCCCAATCAAATCTGAGCATCATAATACATTTTCCTAGTTTAATATATAATTAATTAAGAAACTTTTTCCACAGAAAAAAATGAATCCAAATAATTTATAGAATGATACCAATCCAAGATCCAGGAGTATAGATCATTTTTTATGATTATATTTGATAATCCATAAAACCTGAATGGAGTTAAAAATTAGAAGTTATGGTCATTTTATGTTAGGATTTGAAAATAGTTTTTAGTGTCTCTTTGTGGAGCTAGTTCATGGAGGTATATTCACAGCGGTACTATTTGAAGATCTCCCTTCAATATAATCGATGTTGAGAAAATTTGTCTCTATGAATAAAATAGCTCATTGAAACTGTCTGAAGCTGTGATTATGTTCCACCATGAGTCTAATGATGTTTCATGACCATGTGAATTATTGATGGTGTCCTTCATGAGTGTGGTTGAGTTCTTCCCACTTACAAAGCATAAATATATATTCAAGAACTATATCCAATCATCATGAAACCTCAATACTATAAATACCGCTACCATAATTGAAAATATTATACATGGAATTATTTATAAATTGTTCTCTCAATTCATGAGGATCTTATCATTCATGAGACAGTCTTCAACAGAGGCCCTTCGCATCATGAATCCTCCTATTTGATATTCTTGAGATCATCCACCCTATGTGTACCTACATTTCGTGAAGAACTACAACCATCATGAAGGAAAAATTATATATTTTTTTCCTGAGACATCATGAAGAATTCATACATCATGACACACACCCAGTAGAAATTTTAACATCCTTTTCAAGACCCTGAGCTTCTTCAAGCCCCATCCTTCAAAATACATTTTTGCTCCACAAATCCCCATTCATTATAATACCATAAGAATAGAGAATCCACATAATTTTTAAGATCATGAACTCCCTAAACCATATCCATTGGGAATACTTTTCATTAGAGAAGCTCTTATATCTTGACCCACTAGTTAATACCGATGGGCCTGCAGCCTTGCTCGGGATCAATGTCAGGTTCTATCACCCACCTTATATTTATCCTCACACTACTTTCACTGAACCCCATGAAATATGAATATTCAAATCATTATATTTTCAAGCTGGGTCGATGAAATTTTATGTTTCAGTATTATACGAATCCAATTTCCACCCCTAGACTAACATTAGTCAGAATAACTCTCTACACTCACAAAAATACCTTAATTTAACATATAAATCTTTGTCCATATTCCATGTCAGGAGTTTATATTCTCTTCTTGGATCCTCTAAATACCATAGGTTGATTAAATCATCAATAAAACTCCCAAAACCACATCACCTGAATCCAAAGAAAGGTTGAACTAGAAAGGGCCACCCCTGCTTAAGTCTCCACACCATCCATTGCTAGTTGACTTCTTCTTACTAGACATCACTACATGATGTTAAATTGTGTCATACTGTATCATTCCATAATATTATTCCTTATGAGTTATGAAAAACATTCATCATCCCATGAAAATAAAAAAGTAGTCCATAGTCCTCAGTACATGAATTTGAACTACATCATACACTATCAATCAATAATTGGATTTTGTATGTGTCATGAATAAAATTACTCATTCCATTATAATGATATGAAATTAAATAGATTGTACAAAATGATAAACAATAACTTAGCCTAAATTAATAACATAGGATCCATCGTGTGTCGACTGAGATATGTATTATGCATTGAGCATAATTTTCCTCATCATGTGATGATCACCAACCATCCACAATGGACCAATACATCAGTTGTAATTCCCAATATTATTTCTAACCCCATGATATTCTAATGGTATGCCCTTGGGGTATAAAAGGGGAATAATTGATGGGACACTCCCACATGAAATCCTTAAATATATCCTCAATTCTCCTAAAACTACATCTACCACTCCTAATAGAAATAACAATCAAAATCCCTACTACTTATAGTAACATATGGGATACATTCATATGTAATACCATACAACATCCTTGCATCTCTAAGAATAACATTTTTTATTTCACAAATATTCCCCATCCACATGCTCCTTTCGGCCTCCTCCTTAGGTATTTTCCCCATCCATTCTGAAATACATGGGAATTGATTCTCAAATGAGATGGATATGTTGGAAGCCTCCCTAAGGACTAAACCCAACATCCACATCCATCCTAATATTCCGCTGGTGAAATCAGTAATTAGATAATTACTCTCACTTGTGAGAAAAAATCTTCTCTAGGTCTCCCAGGTTGCACAATGCGTAGGCCCCACAACAACTCTAACCATGATCAATCTTATTGTGAAGGGAATACTCCATGCACAATCCCCACACCATCAGTAATAGATGATTCCATCATGAAACTACAATATTTACCAAATAATATTAATCTTTATATACTTTTCCTATCATAAAACATTAAACTATAACATAAAACTATTTTAGTATTGATCCTCATATTTGAAATATGTTACATAGGATGCCTCTTTGGGGGTTAATCTAGATCAATGGTAAACCTAGTCACCCAATCATTGGGGGGAACCAACCTGATGCACCCTAAAGAGTTCCCCCATCATCCATATTGTTCAAACATATTCCCTTTATCAAACAAACCTCCTGGATCCTCTTCCACGAAACATTCCGATATATTCACCTTTATAATATGAAATATTCAATTAATCAAACACACTACCATGATAAAATTCCACAAGGTGTACTGATATGTCCTCCTTCATAGTGTGACGTCATCCCTATACAGGACACACGTACTAGATACACATCCATGAGTAATTATGATGCATCCAACTTCCTAATGTTAAATCATACCTATATGAGACACACATCCCATATTCACCTATTTTCGGTGTTATCATCTGCCCATAGGTAAAATGCATTCTGTTAAATATTAGTGATAAAACATCTTGATCTACCTCCATGGGGTGTTTTGATTAATCATCCCATCTATAATATAAATTAAACACATGTCTTGGTCTGTCTCTTCGATACATTCTAATCTCTGCCCACATGGCATTAAACTTCTAACCCCATTAAAAAGCATGTCCTATTAATAAGAACATTTTTCCTTAGGTGAATGAATTAGAATGTATACTCCCATGGTGTCATATACATAATAAAAAACATATGATACCTAATGTGAAAACCTTTGAATATGACATCAACATTATATACCTTTTGATCGACACATGATATCTTAGGTTATGTTCCCTTGATTCCTCCTTGAGATGTCCAACATAGAAGAATAATATAGGTGTATAATCAATCCAATGTTCAATGATTTTGATAGATAAACAATGTAACCATGTGACACAAATGAAAGGTTGCTACCCTATAACAGCTAAATCAATGTAAATAACTAACTTACTAAAATAGATGGAAACATGTAAGGGTCTCATGAACATGGCTCTAGTATATGTTAGAGACTGAGACTGGGAGATAATCTCAAAGAATAAATCCATTTAAGGAGGAACTAGGATCTCATCATCTTATTTCGATCAATGATCCAACATAAGCAAAAATGGAGTAAAAGGCCATCCACTGTTGGGATGATGGGCTGTGGTGAATGAATTGTACGTCACATCATCGATGTTTTCCCTTGATGCGAATGATTTGAAAACAAAATGGTGGACCTTATGTGGAAATTATATCATTCAGCTACTATAATATGACAGTTTTTGGGAATATAAAATTTTGGGCATCAGTCAAGTGATTCCCTACCCCTTGTTATAAGAGAGGATGAGTATTATTGGGTGAGTGAAGTCAACAAGACATTAGCTTCATTCTAGTATTTCCACCATCAAGGGACACTAATGGGGAAAATTCTTCCATTCCATCATCTTCATGATGAATCCACCACCTTCAAGGTTCGTACAGGGGGTAACCACCCTCGCCTCAATCAAACAAATCCTCCAGAAACCACCACTGTCATGTACGACGTAGGGGAAAACTACCCCATTCCATTAGCTCCTCACCAACCTCACCGCCCTCACGTGACGTGCTAGGGGTATTCATGCCCATTACATTGGGACCTCACCAACTTCACATACGTCATGGGACATACAAGTGGAAAAATCCACACTCCATCGACTCCTCACAGACATTGCCTCCCTAATGGCCCGCACTAGGGAAACAACATCCCATTTTATCAGATCCTCACTAAAACAGCCGACCTCATTAGCCACTCAATGGGAAACGATACCCATTCAATAATCCCCTCACTATCATCACCACCTTCATGGTCCATGTAGGGGGAATCCACCCTCATTTCCATCAAATCTTCAATGAAACTACCTTCTCCAATGGTTGTGTTTGTGGAAACCACCCTCATTCAACTAACCAACCATTTTTGGATCATCACCTCAATGTCATCGAATATCTCACTCTCATATGACAATGTGGATGACGATGTATGATCTTTACCTACAATGGAAACCATTTGGGAGCTTCTTATTGGGATCCTAGAACTCCATGGTGGTGTCATTAGCGACCTGTTACATAGTCTACTAGGGAGGTTGACTTCTATCACTCCCCACTTGCCCTGGTCTAAATCTATAAACACAGATGCTAGAGGAAGACCCCAAAAATTTCCTTGCCTGAAGAATCATATTTTGATCATGTGGCCCCAAACACCTCCAATTTATCCCATATGATCCATGTAACATGTGAATGGGGATCTTCCTTCACCCGACTAGAATAAAGCCCCCAAGTACATCCCATATAGTCCATGCAAGCTCTCTTAGTTGAAATTACCACCATCGATTGTTACAATCCATCTCGGGACAATGGAATCCATTAAATAAGTCATCCTTTTACAGCCATAGATTGGAATGGAGTTCCACCATGTTTCCATCAACAGCCATTATAATATCCACCCCCCACACTACCATGAAAAGACATGAAGGTACTCCTGGTACCCATCAATAATTGACACAGAGGTCCTCCCCATTTCCAACAACATCCACTAACAAGGTACTCGCTATAATTCTAAAAACTAGAATATATGTCCTCCCTTTCTCTATCATCCATTATTTTAGAGTCACTCCCTATACTACTATCAACAAGTGTGGCGGTCCTATACATCAAAATCATCATCCATTAAGGTGGTCATCCTTGCACTTCCCTCAGTATGCACAAATGTCTTCCACATTTCCATCATCAAAAAATATGGAGGGTATCCCCAAAACACTAGAAGAAGGAACAATGCTCCTCCCCATTCCCATCATCATCTAGTATGAAGGTTATCCTGACACCACTATCAATAGGAAATGAGGTCCTCATATTTTCCCTCATCAAACAATGTAGAGGTCATCCCCAAACAACTAAAAATTACTGTTTAGGTCCTCTAAGAAAATACATAAACCACAATGAAGGTCCTCCTAATCCCATTAAAAATATGTTTAGAGGTCTTCTTTTCACAGATATCAACTAGTACATAAATTCTCCCCATGACACAATAATCTTGTGAGGATGAACACCCCTCAAAACCATAATCTGTCACTGTGGTCATCCCCGTTTCAGAGACATTCCTTTCATAGAAGAACGAACAGCTAGGGTAGGTCGATATTTTAATTCTCTAGTATCTCCTCTATGTAGTATGTCACATTGATATGAATCCACAAATCTTGAATAACATCACCCCATCATGCCGATGATCCATGCTTCCACACCTCCATGGCACCATCTCTCTATCATATAGATGGTCCATGCTTCATGCTTCTAGGGTTCCATCCCCCCCATCATGTTATTATTCTATGAATCCATGCCTCTAGGGAGAAATATCATTTTATAATAAATGATCTAGGATTTCATGCATTCTGAGATTCATTGCCCCATTGTATTAAGGATCTGAGATTCAACACCATTAGGGATACATTAACTCATCATACCAAAGGTCCAGGATTACACCCATCTCGGATTCCATCAATATATAGAATAGTCATTCTTGGCCTCCAGGCCTCCATGAAACCATCTACCTATCAAACCAATATTCCATGACTCCACAACCCATGAGTGTCATCTTCCCATCATAAAAAAATCCAGGCATCCACGTTTCATGGGTTATATCCCCCCAATGAATTGATATTCCAAGATTCTACATAATATTGGTACCATCACCCCCTCATATTGATGATTCAGGCTTCCATAGCTTGAGGGAAATATCTCTATGTTCTACTAACATTCAAGGTATCAATGCATCTAGGGTGCTATCACCATGTTGAACCATTGTTCCATGATTTCACACATCATGGGAACTATCTCCCCATCAAACCAACATTCCATTATTCCAGTCTCTAGGGATTCACTACCCCATTGTAATGATGATCGAGAATTCCATACCTTTTAGGTTATATCAAACCAACATACAAACAATCAGGGCTTCAACACATATAGGGCATTGCTGACCCATTAATCCAACTTTATTGGTATCCTCACCATTTGGGAATCATCACCCCAATGTATTAATGATCTAGGATTCCACACCTCTAGGGTTCTATCATCCTTTACTACGGATGGTCCATGCATCAATGTCTCTAGGGCGTCATCACCTCATCAAACCACTATTCTAGGAATCCACCCCTCTAAGGCTCCATTTTCCCCAAAGAATAGATGTTCCAAAATACCATGACTCTATGGTGCAATCAACCCAATGTACCAATGAACAACAATTCCATGACATTATTGTGTCATCTCCTTGTTGTTCAGACTATCCAGGCTTCCACATCTCCATGATTCATTTAAGGCTTATACTGACGTTCCAATATTCCACACCTCCTAGGATCCATTTCACCATTATAAAAATATTTTAGGTGTTCACAACACCATGGAACCATATCCATGTTTCAATTCAGGATTATACAGACGTTCCATGATTCCACACCTCCAAGGATCTGTTTCCCCATCATAAAAAGCATCCAGCTGTCCACACCACCATGGAACCATCTCCCCTCAATACGTAGGATTCACGTTTCCCTTCCTTATAACCATTGATTCACCATTAAACTAATTCTCTTTTATTCCACACCTCCTATGTGTTATCACTTGGTCATTATAATGATATAGGCTTCCATACCTCTGAGGCACCATCACCAGACCGATCCAATGATCTAGAATTCCACACCTACTAGGATCCATCACCCATTGTTCCTATATTCCTAGTATCCACATGTCCCCAGCTCCATCACCCAATAATAACAACAATCTTGGAATCTATTCTTCATGACTCCATCACTCCATCATAACACGTATCAGGTATTCCATAACTCTCATTCTCCATCAACCCATTGAATTGAGGATCTAGGATTCAATGCCTCCATGGCGTGATCTACTAGATTACACAAAAAATCGAAGAATCCACACCAACTATGTTTCATCACACAATCAAACCAACGATCCAAGATTATTCATCTGTAGTGAACCATCACCTAATCATTCCAACAGTCTGGGATTACACCACTATTGTTCATCATCTCCTCATTATACCAATGGTGTTGGAATCCACACATCCAGGGCTCCATCACCCCATTAGACCATCATTCTAAGATTTCACACCATAAGAAAACCATCAGCTAATCAACCCAACGTTCTAGGATTCCACACCATTATGAGATCATCTCCCCTTCATACAAATGATATAGGCTTCAACACCTCCAGGGATCTATTGACACATCATACTAACTATCCCGGCTTCAATGCCTTTTGGGCACTATCTTCTCTTCATACCGATGTTTTTGGATTACCTGACTACAATGTGTGATCGACCTATCATACTAACATTACAGGTTTGGATTTCCCATAGGCTCCATCACCCCATCAAATTGAAGATCCAAACTTATACACCCTCTAGGTTCAATTATCCTTATTTTTATAGTAATCATGGCATCCATGCCTCCAGGGATCCATAACATCATCGAAATGATGATCATGATTCCATGCCTAATAGGAACCATTTCTCCATCATACCAAGGATCCTAGATTCCCTGCATCTCGAGTTTTATATCACCATCAAATAGATGATACAGGGTTCCAAGCATATCATGCTCCATCTCCCCATCATACCAATATTCTATGATTCTACACCACATGGTCTCTATCACCTTGTCGTAAGGAAAATATATGTTTCCCAACATCTCAGGACCAATTTACCCATCAAATAGATGTTCCATGATTTGAAACTTCTAGGGGATGGTTGCCCCATCAAACCAAGGATGTAGGCTTCCAATCCCCTCATGAACCATCTCCCCATCAAACTGATGTTTCCAGATTCCACACCTCCCTATCACTATCTCCACATCTTATCGATGATCTTGTCTCTAATGACTCATGTGATAAATCACCCCATCAAACCAGAAATCTAGGATTTCAAAACACCTAAACTCTATTTCCTTTTCCAACTATTATATCAGGCTTCCACACCTCTAAGGTTCCATCACCGTGTAAAACCATATTTCCATGAATCTATTCCGCCAGAGTGTTGTCACCCTCTCTAATAGAAATTCCATAATTATAGGCATCCTAGGATCCATCATACTCAATTGTATTGATGACCATATATTATACACCTCCTAGGATTCATTTCCCCATCAAACCATTGTTCCAGTTCCCATTACATCATGGATCTATAAACCCCATCAAATTGTTATTCGAGTCTTCCATGCCACCAATTATGCAATTCCATTTTGAACTAATGTTCCATGATTCCATGCCTGATGGGAAACCTTTCCCCATCATACAGATGATCAAGTCATTCAAGCCTTCCGAGCGCTATCACCACTTCATACCAATAATCGAATATTTAAACCCTATATGGAAACAATAACCTATCATATCAACATTCCATGATTCCTTGACTTATAGGCACATAAAACCTTAAAACAAACTATTGTGCATTCCATGCCTCGAGTGCACCATTCACCCATTCTACTGATGTTCTAGGATTACACAAATATCGAGCTTAATTTCCCCATTCAACTGATTCTCCATGATTTTTTGACTCCTGGGTTCCATCACAAAGTCATACTGATGATCCTGGATTCCTTGGATCCCATTCTACATCAACCCATAAAAATGATGTTCTTGGTTTCTATGCCACCCAGGTGATATCGCCCCATAGTACTGAAAATCCTTGCATCCATGCAACTTGGGACCATCAACCCATCTAGCCATAAATCATTGTTTCCTAGCATCTTTGGTTCCTTCTCCTAGTCAAACTGATGTTTTGGGATTTCACACCTCCTAGGATCCATCAACCCATCATACAATTGATCTAGTATTCCATGCCTACAAGGATCCATTACTCCATCATACTATTGATCTAGTATCTCTCTCCTATTGTGATCTTTCTCCCAATCGAACTCAAAATCAAGCCTCCAACACCTTCAAGGCTCCATTACCATATCAATAAAATGACCTAATCTTACATACTTCCTACGAGTCGTATCTCCATCAAACTGATGTAACAGGATTCCATGCCTCCTTTGAACCATCAACCCATCATTCCAATGATCATGTATTCCACTCGCCCAAGTAACAATTTCCCTATCATGAAAATGATCTATGCTTCCAAGACAATGTGGACGCATCACCACATCATATCGATGAACCTAGATTCCATTCCTCTGGGATCTATTTCTATATTAATCATATTATCCCAGATTACATTACAATTGATTTCCATTTACCCTAATTTACCAAGATCCATGATTTCGTGCCTATCGGGATCCATAAACCCTTAGAACCGATGATCTTGTTATCATTGTCTCCTGGTTGATGTCACCCCATCCATCTAGTGAAAATAAAATTTTCTCAGGGTAAAAACCCCACGTTGGGGGGGCATGATATCATCCCTTTAACAATAAACATATATACATCAGTTCATCTGGACACTACCAACCTTGGGGAACACCATTTATTACTAATAGATTCATGGAGTGGGGTGATCATTCAACATTGATTGAATCCCCAACCATCTATGAAAATATTTAGGATGACTTCCCTAAAAACTTTTAATATTAGGAACTATAAAGGTCATACCTAAGACCACAACAATATCCTATGGAATGATCCTTATGAAATATTCTAGCACACACATGGAGAACATACACATGTACGCGGGGTGAATTCTAGTGTCATCCCATTTATAGAACCCACCACATAATCAATGACCCAGAATCATTGTAATGGGTCAGATATGACCATCATTCTCCCTCTTACAATCCTTATGGTCAATAATCCTAGATTCATGTTGTTACACTACATGAAAACCATCATGTTTGTCTCGTGATGTTAAAATGTTGGATATCATATTAGTCACATGATGTCAAACTATATGAAATTATGGTAAAATCATTGTGACCAAAAAATGCACCAACCCTAGTCAATGAAATGAGACCATATAAAAAATCCACCACTCATCCTTAGTACATGATGTTACATTTTAGTCATACCATGTGTGGATGTCACATGATTCCTCATTTACTAAAAATGACATGAATCACATCCCCACCACATGATGTGAAATGATGTATTACTGTGAGTATCATATGAAATATGACTTTTCATTCAGAACCATTCTACTACCATTCCACAATAAAGATTTACCTCTGGTCCCCCATCCTTGAGAAGGGGTTCGACTCCCTGTATCTGATACACCCTATTTAAATTCTCAAACTCACTATGTCATATAATATAGATAGTTTAACTAAAAATATACATTTTCAAAATCCATATCCATGCTTTGCGCATCACTTTATCTAGAGCCTCATCCCCCTCCATGTCAAAATAGTCACCCAAAAGAATGGTCACATAACAAACTATCGCAAATGCGATCCTATGCCAACACCCAAGAATAAATTAGATGAAATTTTGAGAAAAATACCTTTTTTAACATGGTAATTTGATGACCCTAATTTTTCACCAATACCAGGAAACACAATGTAGATGGTGAGTTTGAACTAGGTTACTAGTTATACTCTGTCATCACACCACCGTCATTGTTTTCTATTTTTCAGGTTCCATGATTCTCAATTTAGACCTGATTTTTTTAAGACTCCAATACTTTTGGTTTTAACACTACATGCATCTATGTGTAGTGTGTATTTAGGTCAATGTAATTCATACATTCCTTACATGCCTTCTCCTTCCCATAATATGTTATTCAGTGTGTCAAGAAAATCCCCACCACTACTTATTTATCACACAGAACATAACTCACATGAGATTTGGAATCTTGGTAGTGTGGGTGACCATATTTTTAATCCCAAAAAATATTGGTTAGGGCAATATGACCTCAAAAATAACACCATTATCTTTGATCTACAACCTTAAACAAAGAAACCATGTCTAACCATAATTACATTAATCTCTATGGGGGTTATCTTAGGAATATGTTCTTTGGAGTTAATCCTCCTAGGTCCTCATTCATGTTGGATTTTTTATACCACTATTCTACACATATACTTATGGGAATCCTTTCCCCATGTTCCAAACATTGTGTCTTTAAACTAAAATCCTCATTTGTCTATGTTTTAATAAAAAATAGTCATTGTATGGTCTATGTGTCTTGACCTTAAACAATTTGAAAATAGTCTAAGCTTCATGACCATAAACTAGGAATCACAGTCCATGAACCACGAAATTAAAGTTTTTATGGTTTCTTTAGGATGTTTTGTTGGTTAGTAAGAATCATAGGCCTCCATTCACATCGATTTTGTTACTTCAGGACCCCATGTGTATCTATCTGTTGAAATTCCAATTTTATGTTTTGAAATCCATGACCATAATTTGATTCCATATGTTAGCACCATGAATTTAAAACAAATTTCACTATCCACTAAAATGTTTCTTGTGGAATGTGCATTGTTGGGTCTATTCACATTGGAATACTCCTTTCATGCCCCCTATATCCTATTTGGATGACATGATCCCACATCATTCCAAACACTATAACCTCAATGTAGATTTATAAATACAATGAATTTAATGTTAAAATAGAACCTATTATAAACTCTATAAGCATAATATATGATCATATGGTCTAGGAATCATGAAATAATTTTTTTTACACAATGTACAAACATTATAAATTTAAACTACAAGTGTGAATCTCTCTGAAAAATTTTGTGTTGTGGTGTCGGGCCACCATGTCCCTTATTTGTGTTTTTTTTCATTCCATCACATGAAACATATCTTTTTGGGATACCAAACCCCATAGGTCCAAACATCATGACTTTAAACTAGGTACTTATAGTCCAAAAATTAAACCTTTAAATTGTATATGAGTCCTCTATAGAAGATTTAGTGTTGAACTAGGAATCTTAGGCCCCCTCATTCACATAAGGATTGACAATCTATATCAAGACACATAAAAATTCTTGAAGTAATCTTTTATTAGTCCCGGAAATTATGGCCTTGAACTATTTACAACCCATATAGTCTAATTTCTACGACTATAAACTGTAAATAATGATGTCCTAAACACATGATGTTAAAATTCAATTATATATTATTAATAATCGGAATGGATATTATTTATAGATGAAGTTGTACAATATTTTGGATCAAACTACCTCAAATAGTATATATGGTATGGTTGAGAAATTTTACAACATTCTTTAAACATTCGACACCCCACAATAACCGTAGGATGGTTTAAATTACTCTACCAGAGAGGATAAGCCATTATAGTTTTTCGATTATACAATGATTTTTTCTAGAACTATGTGAGTATTTATTTGCATATAAATTGAATACATTGTGATGTTTTTACTTCTCATCTACAGTCCTGGATGAAAATTCATTAACCATCCATCCTTTTTTCCTTAGTTATAGTCCATGAATTATAACCTTAAATGTAGGAAGTTCATTTAAAGTTGTGTATGGTGTACTTAATCCCCATTTTCTGTCTTTTAAATTGAGTTTTACCTCCTTAATTCCATATATTTATCCTTATAAAAAAATCCCTATAATATATATAATGTTATTATAAATATTTTTCCATGGTCTATATCATATGACATAAATGGTGTGTTCAACCTTCTAGAACTATATATGGATTTATTTCCATCTTTATGGGATATGTTGTGATGACCAAATTCTCATCTCGTGGCCATGCCACAAATTTATTGAACCCTTTTCCCCATTTTTCCCCTCTTCATCAAATATTTAAAACCATAAACTAATAGCTTCCCTTGGTCTGTGAATAATAAATTTAAACTGTATGTGAGTCTTCTCTGGAATGTGAGGTGTAGAGTTTATCTCCTGGGATCTCATTTACATCAGGTTTTCACTATTCAATTCTATGCACCTCCCATGTTGGGATACTCAATATGGTCTATACTCTATGATCTTAAACTGAGAGAAAATGGTATGACCTTAAATAAAATACACTATTATCCATGTTCCATAAAATAAAAAAAATAAAAAACCTTGTTTTTATTATCACTTTGTGATATTCCCAATATGTTTTCCTGAATGTGATTGGGTGTTGATACTTGAATGTTGAGCCTTTCATGGATATTCCCTCCCTCTATTTCCATACATTGTGTCTTACTCAGTTTCGATTTTCAGAATCATTCAAATATAAACATCTCGCTAATAGTGATGGTGTCTAGATAAGTCCCACCTATTATCTAAGGTAAACACCCTGATGGATATTTGAAATGGATGAATGGATCTGTTGTTTTGAACATGGTCAACAACTGATCCTACATTTGATCACCCAATTCTAGATTGTTGTGGTTGTGGTCCCTATTTTTCATACATGGTCAATAGTTTATCCATACACATTAATCTCCATTTTATTGAGATATTAGAGGCCTAAATTTACCTCCATCCTAAATCCTTATGTGTTGGTGTAATTCTAACTCCCATGGTTTCACCCTTCATGCATTCATGTGCATCGATTATATAGGCCAGTGTAACTCAGAAATTATCCACCCAATATCCCCTCACCCATATCGTTATCTACCATGTGATAGTAAAACCCCCTCATTATTTATTGTCCACACACCGAGCATGAATTACGTGGGATTATATGATTTTGGTAGTAAGTGAACCGACATGGATGAGCTACAAAAAATATTACATGGTCCAAATTCTATGACTAAAAACATTGATTCCATGTCAATGAATTATGACATTAAAATGAATTAATTCATCACTGGGAATGTGTTGTATTACATTGAGAGTCATTGGATTCATTCACATTGTGTTATACATATGTTATACCAAACATATTCTATTGAAACCATCATTCCATTAGGTACATGACTCTTTACATTAAATTTTTTTCATTATATGGTATGTTCAATAATTAAGACCTTAAACTATATGTCACTGTCATACTAATAATTTTCTGGTACATGAGGCTACATTAACTCATTAATAAATATTTTATCTATTTCTTTCTAGATGGATAACATAAGAAAAATAAATTATATTGTTCATCCATAATTAATTAAAAATGATTTCCCATGTTCCACAATTCATTAACATAAACTGCTTCCCTTCAGTACAAAATATACGACCTTAAACTAGGACTATTGGTATATGAATTTTGAAATTAAATAGTATGATTTCCCACTATTTTTTTTCTCAATGATGGAACTCTGAGCATTCTACACAAATCTGCCATTTAATCTCGTGGTTGGATATGTATCATTCCCTTTGGTTCACAACTTCCTCTTTTTCATGATTCTAAACAGTAAAATTACTACATGAAATCAATGCATGATTAACTATTGATCTGACATGAGGATGAAATTTTATGAGGCCTAGTGCATAATCCCCCACACTCCACATCTTAGTCACATTATTTTAAACAGAGAGATTCATCTTGATCACATGATGGTAAACAATAAAAATCCACACCATTACTATATGATAATAAATTTTGTTTATAATATCCTCACCATAAAATGTTTTGTTTTTATTCTTTAATATTTTTTCAAAATGTCAAACTACATAGTATCGTATGACCTTCCTTAAGAACCCTTCATTGGGTTTCAGTCATCAACCACACCTCTCTTATTCCTATAATCATAGATGGACCTCAGAGATGAATTTACCCATGAAAGATGATATTGACCCATTTTTAATATGATACCACCACATCCATAGTTCTCAATGTCATGGTGGAATAATTTTGTGTGTGTTAGAATATAGTATAACATTACATTATGTCGGTTACACACTATTTGGGCCCCTAATTTAGATCCTCATCCCCATACATGTATGAAGGGATTCCCTAATTTAATGGAGTCATGCCATGCTGGCTCAACTAACATCATGGTACAATGAATTGGAATATTTTGGATGATATTCCATGACATGTTCTATTATTAAATCATAGTCACCATTCGAACATTATTTGTTTGTACCCATTATAGATAACATTACTAATACTGTGTTTTGAGAACTTTTAGATGTTTTCATGTATCTACCTGCCACTCCAATTGAATTTTAGATTTTGGGAATTGTGGTCCACATCCCCAATTATAATTGTTTTTTATGACTAAATTCTCCTTGTGTTATCCCATTCCCTAAAAATCTTTTATTGGAGAAGAAAGTTGATTGTCAATATTTTTACTCAGTAGAAAGTGTGTTCCTAGTCAAGACACTACAAAAAGTGCTCAATTTGACATTCTAATTCCAAAATATTCTTTTATTTAGTAATATCTTGTAGTAATATGATAGATATACAGTGGACCACAAGGATATAATTTTCCTCAGCACTTTACATAAAATGTTGTAATCCACACCCTATTTAACCTCATTGAACCAAATTATTTAGGGGGGGGGGGATTTGATGAAACCAGATGAAACTAATCAAAATAATTCACCGAATTCTAAATCTCTATTCCTGGAATGGAGAAAATTTTGTTGGAATTATTTGACTAGTTGTAGATGCCGAACAATGTAATTGATCATATTTTACGGTCATTTGTTGTCGTTATTCCAAAATATTTGATAGATCCTATTCATGAAGCTAGTTATTAGCAGTATAGTCATATAGGTACAATTTATATTGATCCCATTTCGAATAGTGATGCTTTGAAAGTGAATCACAGCGAGTCTGGTTCAACTCCATACCTGCAGAATTCCATGAATATTTACCTCCATGAGTCTAAAAACACTTCATGATCATGTAAATGATTGGCAATATCCCTCATTGGATTGAAAGTTTCATGCCCATTCAAGATTCCCCAAAATATTTTTGTGAACTACATCCTATTTTCCGGATTCAAATTCCATATAAATATCCCGAAATTCCTTCAATCAAAGGTGGAGATGTAGATATATTGTTGTATAATACCCAAAATTCCTGATGCTCCCCGTGTTGTTGAGTTCCACTTATTAGAATCCCATATAAATCATGAAACCCCATTTATTTCATTCTTTAAATACCACACCCAATGCAGATATGCATTTATAAATGGCCTATAAATATTTTGGAGGAATATGACACTCAATGGAATATGATGCCTCATGATGAATTAATCCTTCATCAAGAACTACTACATTAGAATTATGACATCCTACACACAGACCAAAGATCTATGAATCCAAATCCGTTGGGAGACCTTTTCCTCCATGAAGACTATAACTTCATGATCCTATACCCTCAATGATTTCATAACCATTGTGACACCCTGATCTATATGAAACCACATCCTTTGAGGGACAATGATATTCACAAACCCACATCATTTATGGAGACTTATCCTTTGCGATGTTCCTATATCCACTCAAACTGGTCTATAATGTAGTGATGTCGAGTCCTTTGAATACCATCACCAGACCCCATGAAATATGGAGAGTGATATCATGAACTTATTGGTCCAGGTCAAAGGAATTTTATATTTCACACTTATATTGAAAAAAAACCCACCTCAAACTCCCATTAGTACGGATAATCCTCAATACTTTCTTCAATACATTGATTCATCATAATCCATGTTTTCCCATTCACCTATTATGATTTGAGATTATCCACATGGATCCATTGATTACATTGATTTGATACACTCCTTAAGAAAACTCTCAAACCCACATCACCTTTCTCTCATGTTGTGTTGTTCCTGAGAGGGATTATCTTATAGAAGTCCAAAAACCTTACATTTATAATAATATAATGCATACTAGTCCACAATACATAACATTAAACTATACCATACTAAATAATTGATGAATATAATTCTTTATAGATCATGAATAATATGCCTCATGCGATGATATAAAGAGGAAATTCCATATTCCTCACTATATGACATTAAATAATAGAATACCCTATCATTAAAAAGTAGTATTCCATATGTTTCAATCATAATGATCCACCTTCCATGATCAAGAGATGAAATTAAGTAGTCCCAATATGATTTTAAACTATATCCTACCCAATATGAAAAATATAGTATTCCTCCTGTGACAAAAATGAGATGACTTGTGCATCAAGAATAAGATTCCTCATCACGATATGATCACCACAAATCAACATTGGGCCATTTAATTAGGTGTAATACACAATAATCATTATTACACCATGATATATACATTGTATTTCACTAGTTATAGACTTTGGAATGAATTATTAGCTTCTCCCACAAAACAATCCCCAACAATATCATCATTTCACCAAGAAGAACATAGGATGATCACATGAATAATCCACAACCATATCCTCACTATTTCGAGCAACATATTGAATGCTCCCATGTATAACACCCATCCACATCCTCACATATACTAGAAGAAAATTGTCCACATTCTTTTGTAATGTCCAACCACATGATCCTCTAGGCCTCTTTATTAGGTATAATTCCCATACATTCCAAACTAAATGGGATTTGTTGTCCAACTATTTGATATATGTAGGAGGAATTCATGAGTATAAAACCCAACATCCACATCCATCCCCATTTTATCTATATCACTATCCCTGGTAAGATCATTCTCTTAACCGTGGAGACCATATCTCATAAAATTTCATTGTGCAGATCAAGGCGTAATCCCCACCCCAACTCCCACTACTATAAATCATATTGTGAAAGTGTAGTACCCCTGATTTCTAGTATATAACCCTTAAATGATAATTTTATGTTTATAATGTGTAAGGGTAAATTTTGTGAGTGCTGGCAGAACATTGGAAGTGTTTTGGGGATAAATGGATGTCGCACGAGCAACACATGGTTCTCCTAACAGTGTGGAAAAACTGTGTGAAATGGTCATCTTGAGGTAGTAGATCAAACATGGTTAGAGATGGTATGGGGGACCGATTATGTGTAGGTCATGCAGGTAGTGTTTAATGAATTTTTAGATCATGTTTTTCCTATCCCTGTAGTCAAACCATGCATAGAGTCAAAATGAGATCATTAAAACTAGGATCTCACTCGTTTTTATCCATACCACCCTCATTATTCCACCAAAATGGCCCTAACATAATATTTTGCTTCTCCTAACGAAAAATAAGGTTCTCCCATCAATCCAAAGGAGATATAAAGTCTTCCCTTATTGAATTGAAGCTGGATTCTTGAGGTATGTGATTGTTCTTCTTTATTGTTGATTGTTTTCATGGATCTACTTAGATCATCCTATCCTCTTCTATAGTTTTCTCTGATCTACTACTGCTATGGGTAAATATAGGTTGTTGTATTAAAAATAAGTTGAGTTTAGGAATTTAAAATTCTATTAGAAGAGATAGATGGTGGGTTCTTGAAGAATTGACCTATTTTTCTAAGACATTCTTCACTCGTTGTCAAGTTTCATCAAAACCATTGATGTAGGAGGCTTCTCTCATAACTCCACTAAGTATAAAAGATGGTAATTATATCAAATTTATTTCCTGGTTATGAAATTATTTCAAATTGTCTTTTTATGAATTGTTGTAATCTTTCATTAGCGATGGTTTGGTAAATTGTTGAAATTATGAAAATTGGGTGTCTTGAATGGAGTGCATTGGTTCATGGAATTAAAATATGGTTTTTAAAAAGGGTTTTTTTCCAGATGGTGGACACATTAATTGGATTATATTATTTCAATAAAATAGAAATGTTTTATTAAAATGAAATGTTACATTGAATTGGTTGTTCATTGGATTTCAAAAAAAGATCAGTTTTACTGAAGATGATTATTTTGGTAATGGAAATATTTGGAATAAATTGTGTTGGTGTGAGTTCATTTGTAATGGATACTAAATAAGTTATGAGTACCAATTGGGTACAAGGTGTGTGACTCAATATCAGGGGTGTGTGCCATTGGGACACATGGTAATGGTTAAAGATACCGCTCATGTGTATGGAACTGCCAAACAAAGCATGCTTGGGTGGGTGTGTTTTGAACTATGTAATGGATATGCCAAATGAAAATAAGAATTGGTTTGAAGCATTCATTAGTTATATTTTTGGAATATAACTTACTAGGAAATGGTTCCATTTTCCTTTGTCTGCATATGGTTATGATTGGGTTTAGAACTTGTTTATATTTGGTTATAAACTATTTTGGTAAATTTTTTTATATAAATACTTTAAATAATGTTGTAACAATTCTATCATAGGGGTGTGAGTAGGGAAATAATTGGTGGAAAACCTAATATTTTTTATACTCATTCCTACTTTAGAAGGTTGGTTCTTTTGAAGATGTTATTTTCCAGGATAGGAGAAATGGTAACATTTCATAGGTTTTTCGTACTACCTCGTGATGCTTGGGTTGTTAAGTGATTATCGAGCTTAAATAATATGGAGCATGGAGTCTTATGTTTTACTGAGAGTCTTCTATTTTTAATCTTCTATTTAATTTTACACTTATTTGGTCTTCTGTGGTCTCAAAATTTAATGTAGTTTTGAGATATATGAATTTTATGGGTTATCTTTCATTTGTTCATTCATAATTTAGTGAACTTCTTGGTTATGATTTTTGGGTTTAATGGATTATTTCTCAAAGGTTAAATCAGCCCTCATATGTATTTGAAACCCTTAGGCATATATTACTAGCCATTGGTATCTTGTGGATGTTTCTTAAGGCCTAGTAAGGACTTTTTTACTCTAAAGAAAATGAGAATTAGCGGGTCATTACAAATGGTATTAGTCTAGTTATTCAATTGTGGTACAAATGTTATCATCTTGTTTGGTCTGTGCCTCTAAAATCATGGAAAAGAGTTGGATTGTAGAAACATGAAATGTATAGCATAAGAAGACATAGCTAACCACTTTATACTAAACATCATTTTACTAGGTAGTTTGGTAGACAAGTGTACGGAGAGACATCTAGGATCTTGGAATCTCATTGTCATTGATTCATCCAGTGAGACGATCATGACATGCATGGTAGAGAAATGAATTCCCATTGGGATTGTATATTTCATTTGGAGTGATGATTTATGATTCTGTGCAAATGAGTAAATTTTTTTAAAATGCGTATTTTTTTTTTCAAATGAATGATTTTGAAAATAGGACAATTGGTTTATTCTAAAAATAGTTTTGTTATCAAAAGCATTAGTGAATGTTTAATAAAAAGGATTAAACTGAAAATCAAGGATTTTTTTGGAATATAATATCATGATATTTGATTTGATATATTTTTTAATGCTAATCCAAAATATTCTAGAGAGTGAGATTGATAGATTTTGTTGTTAGTTTAGAAAATGTCACCTGGTATGCGTCACCGAAACCAACCCAAAGAAGCTGTAAGGAAAGTGGTTTCACCTGAACCAAAGGGGAACAAAGAGCTATTTTATGGAATTGTCTGATATTTTCATGTGGTGGATACAAGGAACTAGAGGAATGATCCTAGTAATATGGCCCATACCATCCATCTCATGAAAATTAATCCACCTAACATCCAGGGTGATGTTGAACCTAAGAAGGTGGAGGTGTGGCTTAATTGGATGAATCATATCTTTGTGATAATAGGCACACTAGTGGAAATGATGGTCAAAATTTAGACGTATATTCTCAAGGATCATGCATGATAGGTGTTGGATTTATCAGTGATGGATAAAATGGTTGAAGGACTTAAATGGGAGGATTTAGAGGAATTGTTCAAGAAACAATTCTATCCTCACACGATAAAAATCCAAAAAACAATAGAATTATACTTTTTGAAATAAGATAATCTATCTTTCATGAAATATGTTGTTAACTTCATGAATTTAGTAAACATTCCACCAGAAGTTATAGCATGTGTGTCCTTGAAGGAATGCACCATTGAATCTAGGCAACGAAAAGAGATTCATTCAATGATTGTGGTGCTCTGTATTATAGATTATACAGAGATGTCGAACAGAGCGATTGTGGCTGAATGTAATATCATGGGATCTACAGGATGAGGCATGATGATACCCACTAGGAATGGTGGAAACTCAAATTCTGGGATAAAGCAGAAAAGGCACAATAATTTCCAAGAAGGATGTGGAAATCAGAATCATATGTCTGAATCAGTGAACCTTCCTCCACGACCCAATTGAAAAGTAGGTGGGTTTCAATGTATTTTTCATTACCAAAGAGCATGAGACTGTACATACCAACCTAGATCATGTTATAACAACAATCATATGGGAGAATCTTCAACACTGTTGTCATAGTGCTCTTTGTCATGATCCCGAGACACTTCTCAGGTGTTGCAATCATCATATTCTTTGATATGGAGAGGACAAAAGAAACATTCTCCTCTGTACAGAAGAGCTAGACATAGTTATTCTAGAAATACCATGACTCCTCAACAATTGAAATATCATCAAGGAAACAAAGAGGCTAGTGTAGTGATTAAGAAATTTTATGGATTTGAGCAGCTGATTTTGAATCATCAGGATAAACCATCTATGTTGAGTGGTACGATTTCTTTTAATTCTACCCTTATGAAGCTGATCTTCGATATTATTGCATTGAATTTTTTCATTTATTATCATGTAGTTTTTTTTCTATGTTTAATGATAGAAATGATGAATTTGGTTTTAAAACACCAAAATCCTCTTGGATAATTATAATGTCAAGCCTTTATGTGATGAACATGTGCTACAACTATAGATAGCGCTAAGATGAAATGCTACTTCTCAATGTTAGACATGGATTTCTATGATGTAATCCTGGTTATAGATTGGTTGATAACGTTCAAGGAACATATGCACTGTTATATAAAAAATTATAGTTTTATGAATTTGGATGGAATCGATCAACTCTTTAGAGGAGAGAGGATGGTAATTATAGGTGAAAAGAGCATGTTGACACCGATGGTGGGAATGATCTCTTATCAGATGGAGGCACTGAATTTAGAATCAACTGAAGAGGTCATGGAAAATAATTTTCTAGTCATTGTGGATCATTTTCCAAATCTATTTCTTTATAACATCTTTGGGTTAACACCTATAAGCGAAGTGGAGATTATGATTTATCTCCTATTAGGGACCAGTAATATTTTCCTTTTGTCTTATAGGATGGTACCAAAAGATATACTAGAATTTATAGTGTTATTGGAGGAACTGGAAAGCAAGGTTCTAATTCAACCAAGTGCATATCTGTGGCCAGAACCATTCTTGTTTGTGATGAAAGTGGATGTAACACTTTGACTGTGAATTGATTATCCTAAGCTTAACCATGTTTTGATAAAGAATAGGTACCCACTAACACCCATTGATGATCTATTCAATAAATTATGTAGAGATTAGTGGTTCTATAATATTTTCTTTCGATCAGGATACATCCAATTGCGAGTTTGGAAGGAATTCATTCAAAATACAACTTTCAAAAGAAGATATGTCCACTATGAATAAGTATTCATGCCTTTTTTTACTAAAAATTACTCTAGATGTCTTCATGGATTTGATTAATTAGATATTTTAGTGATAAATTGACTCTTATTTTGTGGTGTCTGTGGATTAGATATTGGTTTATTCAAAGAGAAGGGCTAACCATGCAGAACACTTGGAAATAGGGTTATAAATCCACAGAGATCACTATTTGTATTCAAAATTATCTAAGTGATATTTTTGGATACATGAAGTACATTTCATTTTATGTTTCCTTTCTGAAAAAATGAAATTATGTTGATCCTGAAAAGATAGAAGCTATTATCTCATGGAAGAAACCAATAATTTCTTTGAGATACAATGTTTTCTGGAATAGCTAGTTACTACCGATGATTTTTATGTTATTTATCATGACTAGATTCACTAATGAAAAATATGACAAATAAGAATGCTCCAATTGAGGGTGAATTAGAAAAATTACTTAACAAAATATTTGGAATTAGATGGAGCCATCTATGCTTTGAAAACATTGAGACATTATCTCACTGGTGATAAATGTATTGTGTGCATGGATCACAAAAGATTTATACCCATTTTCTCATAGAGAAATTTGAATCGGATGAAATAGATATAGATAAATAATCTCAAGATATTTTACATTTACATGATTTATATACTTGAAAAATGGAATTTGGTGCTGGATGCATTGAGTAGAAAGTCATACGCCCAGTTGGTGAAGAAAGATTCAGATGAATGTCAGTTGATGTTGATCGCAACCGACATGCATGTGGAATGTGATGACTAAGGTGATGTTGCGATTTTCATTTCACCAACGCTTGTTCCTGATTTGGTAAATATGGTCATAGGGGAACGAAAATCATATGCATAATATCTGGTTATGAGTTCAAATCTCAATGATGGAGACACACTTAAGGGCCGAAAAAATGATCAGAGTTCAGATTTATTTTGTAGGGATCAGATATTTGTGCCCATGGCATGTCAAGAACAACACCTTCATGCTTACCACCATTCGATATGGGTTGTAAATTCAGGTACACAAAATATGTATAAGGCGTTGAAGGAGATATTTTAATGGAGAGGCATGAAAACAAAGGTGGTCGAGTTTTTCTCATGGTGCATAACATGTCATCATGTTAAAGTAGAGAACCATATACTATTGGTTATGTTGTAGTCCTTATAGATTCTAGTGGTGAAATGGGAGAAAATGGCTATGATTTTGTTATAGGTCTTCCAATAATTGTTCAGAAACATGATGTCATTTGGGAGATAATGTATTGTCTTACCAAGTTGTCCAATTTCATCCCTATTCATGAAACTCATACGGTAGAGGATGAGTCCAAAATATATATCCAAGAAGTTGTAAAGATATATGGTATACCAGTTTCAATTGTTTCAGATAGAGATCCAAGGTTCACATCTCATTTCTAGAAATCCTTACTGCAAGCCCTTGGGACTCAGTTGACTATGAGCGTGGAGAATCATCCTTAGATGAATGGGCAATCTGAGTAGATGACTCAAACATTAGAATACATGTTTTGGGATTGTGTAATAGATTTTTGTGGCTCATGGAAGGAGAATCTAACCTTGGTGATGTTCTCATACAATAACATCTATCATGCCTTAATGCATATGGCTCCGTTTAAATCATTCTATAGGAATCCTTCTCATTATCCATGGTGTTGGGTGGAAACTGGTGAGACTTCACTAGTTGGGCTGATAATTGTGCATGAAAAAATGGAGAATATCTAGTTCATTAGAAAGACAATGGATATAGATCCAAGTCATCTAAAATCATTTACATATCACTGTCGAAGACCATTTTCATTCACTGCAGGTGATCATGTCATCTTGAGGATATCTCTAAGGTATGGACATCATCGTTTCAGAAAGTAGAGCAAGTTATCTCCTAGATACATTGGGCCTTTTGATATAATATATTTTGTTGGATGGTGGAATATCAATTTACATTACCACCATAGTTCATTTTGGTGCACAATGCATTTCATGTATCTATGTTGAAAAAATATCAGCCTAATCCAAACAATATGATCGGATGGGATCACGTTGACCTAAGGCCAGGTGCTTCATTCGTACGTATCACTGTGAGGATTTTGGAAAATAAAGATAATGTATTTAATGTAAAAATCATCATTCTAGTGTGGGTTTCGTGGCAGCATGATCAGATTCATTAAGTGGGTTTGGAATGTGAGAAGGAGATGAAATAGTAATGGCCGCAACTCTTTCAGATCAGTGTGTGTTTTCTAAATTTTAAAGACAGAAAGACCAGTGGTGGGGATAATTTAGTACCCCCATTTTATGTTATGTAACCCTTACATGATACTTTTATTTTTATAAATCATAAGGGTTGAGGTTTGGAGAGTTGGGAGAACATTGGATGTGTTTTGGGATAAATGGAAGTCGTACAGGTGGCACACGGTTTGGCTAATCGTGTAGAAAAAGTATTCACATTGGTCCTCTTGAGGAAGTAGCTCTATAATTGTTAGAGAATATTTTGGGAGATCACGTAAGGGGTGGATGTGTGGGTAGTGTCTAATTCACGGTTAAGGCACACTTTTCCAAACCTTGCACTCAAACCATGCACAGAGTCAAAATGAGATCCTTAAAAATAGGATCCCACTTGTTTTTTCCTTAACTCTCTCATTTTCGATCCAAACTGGCCCTAAATCGTAATTTTTCTTCTCTTATGGCCAAATAAGTTCTTCCCATTGACTTAAAGGTTATCCAAATGCTTCCCTTGGTTAATAGAATACATATTCTTGAGGTATGTGATTGTTCTTCTTCGTTCTTGATCAGTTTCTTAGATCGACTTAGATCTAATTCTAATATTCTCTTGGTTTCTCAGATATACACCCATTATGGGTAGATATATGGTGGTGGATTCAAAAAATGTCTATTTTTTTGTCTTTATCTTTCTAGGAGAATAGATCTATAGTGGGTTCTTGAAGAATCGACCCCTTTTTCTAAGAAGTTGTTCGTCCATTGTCATGTTTCGTCAAAACCTTTTAGGTATGTGACTTCTCTCTCAACTACAAATTGTATTTCTAATGGTCATGCTTTAAAATATATTTCCATGTTATGAATCTATCATGAATTTTATGGTGATTAATTTTTAGAAACCTTCTTTGGGGATGGTATGGTAAATTTTATAAATTTGGAAAATTGGGTGTTTGAATGGAGTGCTTTGGTTAATTGTTTTAAAAAATAGTTTTTAAAAAGGTGGTTTTTTGGACGGTTTTCATATGTATTGTAGTAGATTTTTTAAATGAAGTGTGAATTTTTTATTGAAAATAAATTTTTCTTTAGAATTGTTTTTTCTTTGGTTTTCAATAAAAGTTATGTTTTATTGAAGTGTTTTATTTTGTTAATGGAAATATTTGACATAAATGGTGTTACTATGAGTTAATGCATAATAGGACCTTAAGAAGGGTTGAGTACCATTTGCATAAAAGGTGCGTGACCCCGGATCAGGGGCATGTGTCATTGGGACACAAGTTAAGGGGATAAGATACCGCCCATGAGTATGAAATTTTTGAACGAACCATGCATGTGTGGGTGTGTTGGCATATGTGGAATAGATATTCCTAATAATAATGATAATTGGTTTTAAGAATTGGTTAGTTATTTTTTGGGAATATAACTTTATTTAAATTTGTTCCATTAACCTCTATTTTCACTTGGTTATGATTGGTTTTCAGACATGTTTATATTTGGTTATAAACTATTTTGGTAAATTGTTTTATATAACTATTTTAAACATTATGTTATCCATTATATCCTAGTATCATGAGTATGTAAGTAATTTTGGAAACACTACTATGTTTTATACTCACCCCTGCTTTGTAACATTGGTGCTTTTGCAGATGTTATCTTCCAGAAAAGGGGAAAAGGTAACGTTTCTCACATGTTTAGTACCACCTCATGATGCTTGGGTTGTATGGTGATTTTGGAGCATGATTATTTTGGAGCATGGAGTCTTATTGTCTCTTGAGAGTATTGATATGTTTATCTTCTATTTACTTTTATACTTGTTAGGTCTACCACTGTTGCACACTTTAATGTGGTATTGAGATAGATGAAGTTTTTGGGTAGTCTTTCATTTGTTGTGCATCATTTAGTGTATGGTTTTGTAATGGATTGTTAGTTTAATTGATTATTTATTAAAGGGAGAATCATCCCCCACTTGTATTTGAAACCCTTTTTCATTTATTGATAGCCTTTGGTGTCTTGGGGATGTCACTTATGACCCATTCATGACACGTTGTACTCTCAAACCAATGAAAATTGGTGGTTCATTACAGAGGGGAAGATTACATGCTTAATCTCTACACAATGCCTCTTCGATTGTTTCTTCGTAGCATGAGCATACACACCTCAGGAAATTAAATATCTTGGATTGGTCCTGTGATATGACTTTAATCCTCATCATCGAACTATGTGGGTTCTAATATGTGTAATCTGAAAAAGGTACATATGAAAACTTCCTGAGGTTCAGTCGTGAACAATGGAAATCCAAGGCACCCCCTCACTGGGATGAACTTTTCTAATACTCCCATATGTATGATCACATCCACCTTCATTTTGTGACATATTCAATTCATTGGACAAACAATCTCGAGCTACTTCCAAATTGAATTTGGTTTTATCTACCTTCACAGTGTGAAATCATTACATTTTGGGGAACACAAGCTATATCAGATTCCTTGAGGTTTTTTATACATCCCCCATCATGGAACGAAATCATCTATTAATGGGATATCCATATTGGATTTGATTCTATAAGGAGTTTAGATCTATCCTCCTTCACAGTGTGACATATACCTTTATGGGACACACCTCTCGGATCTTCCTCTATAGAGATTTCTACTACATTAATTTGTAAACATGATAGTTATCACTAATTAGAATAAACATTTTTATTTTCCTCCTTAGGGTGTTCTCAACTACATATGAAATTAAACATGTTCAAGGATCTGTCTAGAAAATAATTTCTATTATATCTCCAAAATACGATAAAATATAACCCCATTCAAACACATACACAATACCTAATAAAGATATTCCTTGGGTGAAATACTTTTAAGATATTTTCCCATGTTGTTACAAACCTAATAAAAACATGGGATTTCTAATATGTATTCTATGAAAGATATAGTTCTGTGGTGTTTGATACATTTTAATCTACATGATATTCCTTGGGTTTTTGACTAAGATGCCTTTATAATATTCCCTCCATAACATTATAATATAGGTGTCCAATTTACCCAACATCCAGTGATGCACAAACATGCCCGAAATTACCATCTTATTTGTCAAAAGGTTGTTTCACAATTTAAATAGAAGTAATTTAATTATCTAGCATCCAAAAACACATGAACAAAGAATGATTTTCATGAAAATGTCTCAAATATATGAGGGAAAACACAACAAGAAAATGATATCTAAATGGAAATACATGGATGGAGGAACCATTCATACATCATCCCATTTCAGTCATTGAGTCAACATCACCATTATTTTTTGTGAAAACAACCCTAATTTAGAAAGTTGGAGTATGGGGAATGAAATGCACATCAATATGATGATGTTCACCCCTAAAGTTAAATCATCAGAAAAAAATAAAATTTCAACATTCAAAAAGCTTAACTATTTTGTTTCATTATAAATAAACATCAATGCTAACAAAAGTAATCAGAAAACGTAACAATGCATACAAACCCACCAATATCTCTCATTCTCATCGATGGACACATAACAGTATGTATGACATCCTATATTCCACTAACACTTTCACAATTTATTATAATTTATTTATTCATATTTAATTATAATAATGATTCATATTTCTCTAAATATCTATCAAAAAATATTCCAATAATTCATATTTGTGGAATGTTTAATACATTTCATATTCACATGTCTAATAGGTTAATTCCAACTAATTGAGATTAGAATCAACCTAGATCGTATTATATTAAAAATTTTAAAAAAATTATACATAATAATAATTTTTACTAATTAATTATATTCCCAATACCATACGTTATTTCATTAATTTATCTATATATACATATATTGTTTCTTAATAGAGAACCATTTCCCTTCATTTCCAAAAAAATATAGAGATAATAATATTATTTATCTTGGTAACATAATTATAGACTCAAAATTATAATATGAATGAAAATTTTAATTTTATATCCTAACATATGGAATCTTACAATGAATATACTACTCCATTCTTAACATGATGTTATTATCCACATTATTTTTATTGCCTTCAATCTAGAACATTGTTTTTTCATAAAAAATGGGTGATACATACTCATAAACTAATAATAATGATATAGAGTTGGTGGAACTAATATCAATAACATTCACATTTGGATTCATAAAATTATTATCCATGAAAATTCTTATCCCGCTAAAATTGATTTCCCCTTACAAGACATATATTTAGTGATCCAATATCTATATTTTAGTAAGTATTTTGTTTTCTTTGATGTTCATAACAAAAACTAGTTACTTAGATAATAAATAATCCCATTCATAATAGTTATGGTTCATGTATAGTATGTCAATATAAATCTTAAGAAAATCCATCATATAGATAAAATCAAATTGATTTCTATGATATATTTATTAACAGGGTTTCCAATCCAATTGTAACCCAAAAAAACATCAAAAATATTCTAACAAAAGGAAATCAAAAGGAACAATATTTTTTCAAAAAATAATAAAAATAATATCTAATGTCCCTAATTACTTTATTACCATACACAATAAAATATAAAGGCACCATGATTTGGAAAGCAATTTAACAATTGGATGATCACAGTCTTTACAAGTGCCACCTTGGATGGAATCTCACATTGTGTATTTAATGGTCCTTGTTTTAGAAGTATCAATAATTTAATACACATTTTAATATTAATAAATCGCTAAATATAAGATCATAATAAATCGTTATTTTCTCATTTTTTATTCATTTATTAATGAAATATTTTCATAATTATTTTTTTTCAATCCCTTTTATGTCCACAATATTAATGTGTTCAAAACCCATTAATGTGTATCTCTATAAGCAACACACAAGTTTATACTATATACAAAAATTTTGAAGTTATGTGTTTTCATAAATATCCACATGTGTCTCAGGTGTAAGGTAAATGGGATTTTCATTTAATGAAACACAATTTTCTAAAATTAAACATATTCAAAAGAGTTATCTTTAATCTCAATAAATTCAATCCCCAATGTTTCTGAATAAGGAATCAACCACAATTCCCATGGAAAGTTAGACCCAAATTAGATTACACGAAGAATAATTACTAAATCTAAAATTTAATTCCTGATATATCTAACACATAATATTTAGAAATGATATTCCAAAACAATTATCATGAACATAACCTTATAATAAAATTATTTGAAGGTATATATTATCTAAAATTTATGGTGTCATAAATAACATGATATTTAAATCTCTGTCCCTTAGAATAAATTTGTCAAATAAATATTCAATCACAATTTTCATATTTTATAAAAAACTATTAAACTTGAGTATTAATTAACTAAACAAATAAAAAATAATTTTTCCCAAAACATGACACATAAATATATACTTTTTATATTTAAATATTCCATATAATATCCCATTTTAAAAATTCCTCCAATTATCAATCATAAATAATTTATATATGATAAATATGAATACAAAAAATTAATATTCTGAGGGCCCCAAGGATTTCTACCTCATTTTTGTTTATAAATGTTTCTAATTTTGATTCTACTATTGGAAACACCGTTGAGTTGTGTATTTCGTGATGCATTCCACTATACTGCTTTCTCTAGATAGACACAAGGAAGAAAATAGGGGGTTTATACAATGGATCTAGGTGTAGTTCATGTTGAATCATATAGAAAAAACATTATGGTCTAGGAAAGGCTGTGTTATTAGATACATGGTGAATTCATACAATGGTGAATTACCATTATCACTATAGGAATTTCATTATATAGTTCATATCATGGTTTCTATAGAATTTATAGTAAATAAATAATATTTTATTCGCAAAGGTATAATTATAGAGATGAGGCTATTTTGATTATCATCAAAATGATTCATATGACACAATGACACAATTAAGGTATATTCTCTTTAAAATTCATAGATTAGAAAAATTAATTATTCTTATATCAATCATTTTATACCACCACTAGTTTTTAGTGATAATTATTTAATAATTTGCAGTATAGGATAGATAAAATGAAACATGGTGAATATTTATAGAATCAAATCATGCAAGGAACATGAAAATTGGAATACATGTAACATGTGCTCAGTATCATCTGTCATATTCTTCTTGTATTGATTATGTTTTTTTCCAATCAAAAAAATTGAAAACAAACACTTCCTGACATGAAGTGATTTCATTATCCATAAGAGCCCAAAACATTTCTGTGGGGTCCTAACACTCTAAAGGGGAATTATGGCCATCAAAATGATAAATTATTATAGTATATTAAGTTAATAGAGCTCTGAAAGAATTGTAAATCATCTATGTTATATTTTTTAAGAGGGATTTCAACACTCTATACCACTATCCATGTAGTGTATCATTTATTTAATCTTGTTAACC